>JARCFY010000007.1:94177982-99177982 GCA_029233225.1 Lepidodactylus listeri
GTGGGGGGCATCTCATTTCATCTCCCTTCCTGTTAATGTCACCCGGAAGTGACGTCATCATGTTGCCGACATCAGGGGGTGATGCTCTAGTTTTTGGGCAAAAACTCTATGGTTTGTAGGTGATTTTACCACTTGCAGTTTACCATAGGAGCCCCCTGCTGGCTGCCAGTTAAAATACAAGAAGTTAAAAAACATACAAAACATTGGTTAGCAAATAGGGAAATGAAGGAATGCCAAATGAAACAAAAAACATCTTCATCTGCTGGCAGAAGGGGACAGATGAATCTCCCGAGGAGTGAGTTTCAGAGCTTTGGTGCCATGACCAAGAAGGCTGTCTTCTGTTTTGCCATCTGCCTAAACCTAATCTTAGAAGGCAGAGACACCCAAAGCAGCACCCAAAGATTACTGTAATGGTTGGGCAGGGATTAGGCGGTCCTTCAGGTATGTTGGTCCCAAATCATATGGGGCTTTGAAGCTCAGGACCAGAACCATGAATTGTGCCTGGAAACAAATTGGAAGCCAATGTAGATGGACCAGGACTGGAGTGATCTGGTCCCTACGACCCATTCCAGTCAACATCCTGGCTGCAGCATTCTGTACCAATTGAAGTTTCTGAACACTTTTCAAGGGAGCCCCATGTACAATGAATTGTAGTAATCTAATCTAGATGTAACCAGGGCATGCACCACAGTGGCCAGATCTTTTCTGTCCAGGAAAGGCTGTAGCTGGTTAACCAGTTGAAGCTGGTGAAAGGCACTCTTGGCCATAGCTGTTACCTTCTCATCCAGCAGTAGGCCTGGGTCCAAGAACACCCCCAGACTATGGACCTGAGAGAGGGTACCTGAGAACCATCATGTCAACTGCCCGGGTCATTTCCTTATTCCAGAGATTACTATTGTGGTCACTGTTAAAAGAAATAAAGGACTAAAGGGAAGACCTTGGCATTATTTGCATGTGTCATCATTCCCTTGTCCTCTGCAGCTTCACCGTCACCTCTAAGGCAGGAATCCTTCCAGATAGGACCAGTTCATACTTTCTATGGCAATTATGTAAGCTGGAAACAAATACTGCGAAAACAGTTGTGCGAGTCTGACCCACAAATCAAGATAGTCAACGAGACTTACAAAGAAAATATTTTCTACATATTGTTGCCAATAAACACTATATAACAATGAACAAATTTCATCAAATCATAAGAAAATCCTTGTAGAAGAATGCATCGACATCATCTCCGGATTTTATAACAACGTTTCAAAAAACAGATCTTCCTCAGGAAATATTCTACAAAGTAGTACAAGAGCTTTCATGCTCATGAAGTGCTATACGAAGAATCAGGAATTTAATAGTAGGACGCTGACCTCAAAAGAATTCTGGCTGCAAACATGCTACTTAGTTTCTGATAGATCCCAGGCATCATAACTTTTGTAAAGTTATGTAAGCAACCCACACATGGGGAACCACTCACTAATTTTTCTGAAACACATGCCAAACCTTGAAAGAGAAGATACTTTTATTCCATATAAATCTGTCACCAATATTAATTTTCATCGATCATCAGTAGCTTGGGAAGGCTGTATTAATTTATGTATAAGCAGCATTCCATAACCAGTGTTTCTTTACTTGAGTTAATTCTGTTCTCTTCTGAGGCTGGGCATTTTAAGGTTCTTTCTGCTGCTCTGCAAATTGCATAGTTGCTGTGCTACTGTGCAAATGACCTGTGTTTCAGAGAGTGTGATTTATGTGCTATTTTTACTAGAGTGTGGGAGAGTGTTGCTGCTTAGTCAGTTCGAGGTTTTCCCTATTTCCTGTTATACTAATTTTAGTGTAATTCTGCTGTTTGGTACTCTGCTATGTATTAGTGACACTGCCTTGTGTGTTGCTGTGATTATTTGTAGTACAAATATTTGTTACATGTTTCTTATACTGAATATACACACGCTGGCTGTGTCATTCATTACTATGTATACACCCATTACAGTTTTGGCTTATGTATGTGTGGCAATGTGTAACGTCCACTGGATATCACATTTGAATGTGGCATCATCTGATGATTTATTTATTTTCAACCTAATATTCTCATTCTCAGGTAAAACAAATATCTGAATGGTTCCCTTTTCCTGAAGACGTGTTCACAGGTATCACATTGTATCACCTGACCTACAAAGATGTGTAATTTCCTTGTCTGAAACTTAATAATAGTGAAGTCAACAACCAGAAGTTCAGTGGCTATTTCCACTCCTCATTTTCCTTAAGGCAATCACTTTTTCCCACAGGGGAAATCATCTGGTTTCCTATTAAAGTATTACCCTTAATTTTCCCTTATTGACAACATATTGGGTTAATGGTATACCCTTCCAATCCAAAATGGATTAACATTTTGCAAACTTTCAAAGTATTTTTTGGGGGGCTTTTACTCTATGGTGCTCTCAGTGTTTAGCAAACAGCCAGTTTGGTGAAGTGATTAAGTGCACGGACTCTAAAACTGGGAGAACCAGGTTTGATTCCCCACTCCTCCACTTGTGGCTGCTGGATGACCTTGGGCAAGTCATAGTTCTGTCAGAGCTGTTCTTGAAAAAAGAGCAGTTTCTGTCAGAGCTCTCTCAGCCCCACCTACCTCACAGGTGTCTCTTGCGGGGAGGGAAAGGGAAAGGAGTTTGTAAGCCGCTCTGAGACTCCTTTGGGTAGTGAAGGGTGGGGTGTAAATCCAATCTCCTCCTCCTCCTCTGAAGTTTTCCCAAAGAAATATCCTACTGCATTGTACATCATTTGATGTGTCCTCATGTTCAAGCCTAGGGAGAAAAACTTCAAGAAAGGCCTGAGAAACTGGTGGAAACCTCTATGCACGTCTAGAAAGGGAGCTGGGTTCATATCTCTGACTCTACACTTTTTAAAACCCTGTTTTTGATTGAAATTGCAGTTAAGTAATCAACCTAAAATAAAGCTTTACTTAATATATTAACATATATGAAAGCATCAGTGTATGAATTGGATATTACATTCACACAGAAAGAATTATTACTATCTCATATTTGCTTAGTCACATAGTTTGGTGTCAGTCACAAACTCTGTGTAAAACACATTTTACATAACATCTTGTCATATGTTAGTCACAAACTGTGTAAAACACATTTTACATAACGTCATATTCTCTTAATGCTAACAAATCCCAAGAATACAATAAAATTAAAACATATACATTTTTCTTTTCATTTTTTTCAGGAAAACAGATGATATGTTTTTCTATGACCAGGGAAACGAGTTTAGCCACTTAAAAAATCTAACTGCCTAAGCTCATTGGATTTCATTCCAAACATGACACTTCTTTGTTTACTACATGAGAGAACAAGAAAGTCAACAGGCGACAGGGTTATTAATCTGTTGTCTGTTTGTTTGGAAAGGTCTCTAACTGAAGGTTAGCAAATATTTAAAGAAATTATTACTTGTCTTGCATGGAATGTGTATGATGGTTTTGCCCACATCCGAGATGCCATTTCACACAAAACTGTTGCCAGATTATGATACTTTGAAAAATTGCGCTTAAAATGATGTAGAATACAGAGAACAGTGAGATTTGAGCTGAGTTGTCATCAATATGTGGATGAGATTTAGCTTTATGTCATGCTTCCAGCAGATCAGGAGGAGGCTGTGAAAACTCAATCAGTTCCTGGAGGCAGTTTCATTTATTTATTTATTCAATTTATACCCCACCCTCCCCACAAAGGCAGGCTCAGAGCGACTTACACAACATTTCATAAAGTACAATTAAAACCTATATAAACATACAACATAATATCAATCAATTAAAACACAGTTAAAAAGCTGGAATATTATCAAATAAAACAAGAGTAAAATTATTTCTAATATGGCTTAGGTGACCATATTATTCCTGTAATGTTCATACCAGCTCAGTTCACTCACTTATTATGCAGCGGGCATAGGCTAGAGACAATGATGGTAAGGCCAAGGCACAGGCTGGAAGTAAAAGATGGTAAAGATGGTTGAATGCCTGGTAGAAGAGCTCTGTTTTGCAGGCCCTGCAGAACTATAAAAGGTCCCGCAGGGCCCTGATCTCTTCCAGGAGCTCATTCCACCAGGATGGAGCCACCACCAAGAAAGCCCAGGCCCTGGTTGTTGCCAGCTTGGCATCCTTAGGGCCCGGAAGAGCCAACTGATTTTGCGTCCATGACTGCAGTGCTCTCTGGGAAACATGTGGAAAAAAGTTTCGGGACAGAAATGAGCTAGAAAATCAAAACTTAATCCTGACAAAATGGAGGTGCTACTGGTAGGCAGAAGGATTGACTCTGGAATTGATGTGTCTCCTGTTCTGTATGGGGTTACATTCTCCCTAAAGGAGCATGTTGATAGCTTGGGGAGTGCTTCTGGAGCTTAAGACAGGGAGCCAGATGTGGGCAAAAAAGATCTGTGGGGCATGCCCTGGTAACACCTAGATTAGACAACTGCAATCCACTCTATGTCCTTAAGTGTATTTGGAAGACATAGTTGGTACAAAATGCTACAACAGAATGTTGACTGCAGTGGGTTGTAGAGACCATATCACTCCTGTCTTGTTCCACTTACTCTAGCTCCCAAGTAGCTTCCAGGCCCAGTTGAAGGTGGTATTGACCATCAAAGCCCTTCAAAGTTTGGGATCAACGTACCTTAAAGAATGCCTACTTTCATATAAACCTACCTGACCAATGCAGTCATTTTCAAGTGCTCTTCTTTGGGAGCCCCTGGTGTTTGAGAATACGTGGATGTGAACTCAAGAAAGAGCCTTCTTGGTCCTGGAACCAGAATTGTGGAATTCCCTCCCCAGGGAGATCCATCTGTCTCACTCTATCATGATCTTCTGACAGCAGATGATGACTTACCTGTTTCACCTGACCATCCTTCCTGTGTATGTGTTTTAACTGTGTATGTGGTCTGTTTTACTATTGTTATTGTTTTTGTACTATGTATTTTAAAAACTTGTAGTAATGTTTTTGATTGTTTGCTGCCTTGGGAACCCTAAGCTGGGTGGAAAGGCAGCATAAAAAGGTGTTTAAAACAGTATATATGAAGATGAAAAAGTGTGTAAGTTAATTTGGTTGCAGCATTGTTCACTGCCTTGAATCCAAGGAGATAAGATGGGATAGGAATAGAACAGAGTAAGAGTCCAGTAGTACCTTAAATACTAACATTTGTGGTAGGGTATGACCTTTTGTGAGTCACTGCTTACTTCTTCAGTTACTTCTTCAGATACTTCTTCTGAAGTGAGCAGTGACTCATAAAAGGTCATACCCTACCACAAATTTTGTTAGTCTAAGGTGCTACTGGACTCTTACTCTTTTCTACTGCTACAGACAGACTAACATGGCTACCCATCTTGATGGGATAGAAATGTTTGAAATAAAATACATTTTCATGGAATTACCCAATGCAATAATATATATTGATTTATTTTATTTTATTTTGTTCTATCCTATCCTATCATATTTATACCCCGCCCTCCCCACAAGCGGGCTCAGGGCGGCTTACAATGGTTGGTACTGTGTACCCAGTGTATATAAACAAGTATGCCATTTAAAACAGTTGAAAACAGTTAAAACAGTTAAAAACAATCGTACATTTAAAGTGCTCACATGATGCTCTCTATTCATTAGACTTGTGGCGCGGCCTTAGGGTGGTTGTCTCAGTTTCTGATCCAACAGCCTTCTGGCCAGCTAGTAGAGATCCAGTTCACTCTCCATCCCCAGGGCCAACCTCCTCCCACAGATGGATAGATGGTAATAGTTGTTGGTGGTAGTGGCGGCTTCCAATTGAAGGCCTGGTGGAAGAGCTCCATCTTGCAGGCCCTGCAAAACAAAGGTCTCGCAGGGCCCTGATCTCTTCCAGGAGCTCATTCCACCAGTAAGGAGCCACCACTTAGAAGGCCCTGGCAGCCACGAGCCTGGCGTCTTTGGGGCCTGGTGTCACTAACCGATGTTGCGACCCTGACTGTAGAGCTCTCTGAGGTCTATATGGGGAAAGGTGGTCCCTCAGGTAAGTCAGACCCTGGCTATATAGGGCTTTAAAGGTAAGTGCCAGCACCTTGAAGCGAATTCGGTATGCTATTGGCAGTTAATAACAATTTTTTTAAAATAAGGAAACACTTCTGATGGTTTGCACACCTCAAGCAGGGATCTGACATCAGCCATTTTGCCTTTTAAAATTGTAATAAATTATAGAGGGTGTTGTGTGTGAAATTGTGATACCAGGCACTTGTGCCTGGAAAATAGGAATTTGCCAGATCAAAATTCTCCAATGGGACATTACAGTTGTGACAGATTGCACATGAAAAACAGGTTTTAAAATGCTGTTAGTTCAGAGAGCTTGGGAGGTAAGGCGTTAATCTTCCTTGAAGTGGAGAGCTTGTTTGATTGACTGCTTTACACACTCTCTGATTGGCTAGCATCATCTGAGAGAAAGTATATAATCAGCTGTGCACTGGAAGGAAGAAGCTTTTCATCTGGAGTCAGCAAGCAAGTGAGGTGGCTTCTGACAGGGAAAGAGATGGTTGGAGTCAGTGGTTCTGACAGGATTGGTGAGACAGGTTCTTCTTCTGAGAGAAGAGACTCCTTTGCTCTAAATAAACAAAAACTACTCTGAGAGAGAATTGTGATTCTAAGTCCAGAAAGTTAAAAACTGCTGTACAGACAGCAATACAGGAAGAGAGATTTGGCAAGGGTGACTGGGTTGTTAGTTCAGTTCAGTTAATTTGGTATAAAAACAGCACAAGTCAGTTACAATCAGTTACCTGACTGGGTTGTTAGGCTATAACTCCCATTCCAGCCAAGTAGAAAAAAGGTTATTGCTTCTTTAGAAAAGAAGAATAATTTCTGCCCATTGAAAAGGGAGAGAGACTCTGAGGAGAACACTGGTCTATGGTGAAGGGAATAAGCTTTAGACACTTTAGGAGTTAGTGGGAAACTGTTTTCAAAAGGGAGAAAGTTAGATACTCTAAGCGCACATTCACACGGCAACATCTGCCTCCCGTCCTGATTTGTTGGTTTCCTGCTCAAAACCCCACTTCGGCCTGAGTATTTTGTTACCGGGTCCCAAGTGGTGTTTTCTCAGCTCTCCCGGTTAAAGCCACATTTTTCCCTGTGTGATCGCTCCTCCGATGTCGAGCCACTTTCGATAGTTTAAACTTTATAAAACCAATGCTTAAACGGGCAGTAGTTTTGAGTTCGGGATCCCATAGAGGCCAGTTTCGGGCAAAAAGTTTAAAGGGAAGTCTTCTGTCACAGCAGTGAAATCACAGTGCTCTGTGAGACTGTCAAATGGTTTTGTGCATGCGTGAGGATAAAGTTTTTCAATTCTATGGATAAGCAGTTATGTGCATGCACAAACTTAGAATTTTTTTTTAAAAAAACCCGACACATGCTTTTGTGTGATCGCGATTGTCCAGAGTAAAAATAATTGCAACAGAACGGGGCCATTTAAACCTGATTAAATGGTGCATCTGAATGCACCCTATGAGCAAATCTCCAGGAAACTCTGTGAAGTAATATTGAATCTGCTGAAATATACTAAGCAAAATATCTCTCACTGAAAAGATCTAAAAATATCTGAAAATAAGCTACAATACTCTTGTTTGTCTTAAGAATTTGTTCCTGTATAAAGTATAACGTTCATCTCAGCATTTCTAAATCTGGACTTCTCCTATATATATTCCCTGCCTGTTAAATAAAAATCTTTTATACAGTTATACAGTCTCAAGTGCCATTTCAAAGGGTTTAAGAAAAGAGGGCTCCTGTTTATCCCTCAGGTTCCTGTGCTGGGTCTAAAGTCAAAATATATCTCTGTCAAAGGGTGCAATAAGTCTTGCAAGACAAAGAAGAAATACATGCTACTGGGGAGTGTCTCAGTAACAGAAAGGAACTAAGTTTTGGTGGGGAAAATCTGCCTGGGAGTTGGGAAGTGACAGGGGTCCATCATAAGAGTCTTGCAGTGTTATGATGCCTGTTCTGCACATGCACATGAGTAATTTATGATACTTTACAGCTATAACAGCCTTAAGAATATTTCACTACAGAGCTTTATTTTGCCATCTCACATTGTTGGACTAGAAATAAAAAGGTGCTTTTTATGGAATATATGTTTATTCATTTTATGACTGTTCCAGTGCTGTTAGCATCACGATTTTAGCTTTGCTTAATATAAATTCTAGCAATGACTTTCCTCCTAACTTTTCATGCACCAAAAGACTTGGAGCAGGGCACAGGAGGGGGCTCACTGAAAAAAAATGCAACAACATCCAAGTGTTCTCAGATTTACCAATTAATCCAATCAGAGTACTTTTTAGCAAGCATATGGGAATAAAGACCATCCTGAATACCAATAATGAGCCATTCTTGGACACGGGATGTTGCTTTAGGGCTTTATGAATAGCAATTTCTTCAGTTTTCTTCATCATGTCAAACATAGTGGGATGGTGATATTCATGCTATGTAGGTCTACATTGCATTATGAATTAGTAGGGCCATGTGTGTGTAAATGTGTGTGGCATAGTTCTTTCTGAAATATTAGGGGTGACATGACTTCATCATCAAATAGCTAAGAATTGCCTGCTTTGTAATACATAATGTGCACAGGTCATTGCAATCTCCTTTCTTTCTTTCTTTTTTTTTAATTAATATTTTATATTATTTTCATGAAGCAAGTACAAGCTGTAACAATATAAAAACTGAATTATGAAAAAATCTTTTCCAAACAGAAGTTGCAGTGTCAGTAGAATAGGTTAGGTTTAGCATGAAACATTTAGTGTCCTTACAGTATTTACCGGTTTGTGGAAATTATTTCTGAATCAATACAACTGTTGAACAAAGTACATATCATATTACATGTGAAAATATGGATGAACAACTACATGAGTAAACAGTGGAGAAGCAAGTAGAACCTTCCATTTTTGGTTTACAATCTGTCAGGTAAATGTACTATTTTATTGAGAGTTATATACCAGTCAAGCAGTTTGTGTACACCTTTCCACGGATAATGTGGTGGTGGGAGTTACTTTTAATAAGAAGTTGAGTACTCACAACCATTTCTGTAGGTCTTTCCAGCATTTCGGGATAGCATTTTCATGAGAAAGAAAATCTAGGATTGGTTTCCATTTTTCCTTGAAGTTTGTCTTTATCGGATTCATGGAGGCTTCATTCAATCTGTTAGTGAAGTTCTCCATTAGGTACTGGTCCCATAATTTTTCGTACCATAACATTAAAGATGGGGGATTTGGATTTTTCCAGTAGGAAGCAATTGCAGTGCGGGCAGCGAATACCATAACCTGCAATCTCCTTTCTTCAAATGTTTAAATCTGTTGCCGTGCCTTCATCTCAAAGGCATATCTGGTTGAGTACGGTAAAGGTATTTCCATATTACTGTCTGTGGAATTAAACCAAGCAATGTGATCAGCAGCCTTCCCATGTAAGCGACCTGTCGCAGAACCACAGTACTTACCCTTTTCTGTAGTCTAAAGTGGTACACCCCAGCAATAGTTACATCCTATGAGAGTGTTGATGGTTTATTTCAGCTGTGAGGCTTCATCTAAAACTGTTCGAGAAGACAATGTCTACAGCCAGTATCCGTCAGAGGTTTTTGTGCTACTCATTCAAATCCACTGCTACCCTGTGTGACTGTCAAGGAATCCAAGCCTGAATCCTATGGGTTTATCAAGGCTACTGTGCACAGTAAATCAGACTTTGGTAAAAATATATGAAGTTTATTTAAATACTTAAAGAATAAATCAATATTCAGGCAACACAAACTCTTAAGCCCTTACAGATGAAAACAAAGAAGCTAACTTTTCTTTCTAATACATTGATACCTCGTGTTGGATGACATAGTCTTAAGATCTCAACATCCAAGGCAAAAGCTTAAGTGTTCTCTATATAGCTGGTCATTGCAATGCAAGATCAACATAGTTCAGGCCTCAGTCCACCAAAATCACAAAGTTAGCATGGACTCTCAGGTTTCCAGCCCAATTATAGTCTCAAGCCATCTGGTGTCAGGTGATGGTTCAAATCCAATCAGGATACATTCTTGGTGGCACCCTCTGGAAGATTACACCCTCGCTCCTGCTCCCCCACAGATTTCCAAGAAGAGTTAATGACCACATTTTTTACTCCAGCCTTGAAAATGATGAGAGCCATGTAGGCTGGAAGGCCCAATTACTGACATCTGCAAGCTGGCCCATTATTATTCAAATTAACCCTTGGGAGGAAACAGGGGTGCTTTGCCTTACAGTGACCTATATTAGTGGCTCAACATTCTATGTGGGGAATGAAGTAGGAAGCAAAAGGGTAAGTATTGGAAGCACTGAGGAAAAGAAAACTGGCTGATATTTACCCTTTTCCTCTTACCTGATTCTTCCCTTCAGTCTTTCTCCCCTTTTCATGCTTTCCCTGACTGCATAGCATACTTTATGACCCTCCCACATTTATATACAATTTTCGTTGAGAAAGGAATTTGAGCTATGAAATATTTATAATCATATTTGCATATCTCTTCAGAACCATAAGTAAAAGAAGCAAAGCTATCAAGAAAATCTGAGAAAAAAACAGCAACCCCCTCCTCAAAAAAAAGTTATCCCTTTGGAATATTGATTCAGGTGGGTAGCCGTGTTGGTCAGAAGAAGTTTGTCTGAAGAAGTGTGTTTTGCCCATGAAAGCTTACACTTTAATTAAAACTTTGTTGGTCTCAAAGATGCCACTTGACTCAAACTTTGTTTTCCTTTGGAATACTGTGTGTGTAAAGTGCCGTCAAGTCACAAGTGACTTATGGTGACCCCAGCAAGGGGCTCTCAAGGCAAGTGAGAAACAGAGGTGGTTTGCCATTGTCTTTCTGTTTTTATTAGTCATGGAGGCTTACCATCTGTGATATGTTGATTCTTCCTTACCATGGACATCATAGAAAGAAACAGAATGAAACTACATACTATAGGATTAACTGTATATTGCAAAGAAAGGTTAGTGGTCATAACCCAATAGAGTGTATAGACTCTAACAGATTGCTCATAACAATTAAGCATATTTTACAAAAAGAACATAATTACTGAGCAACAGCTTTGTCTGATTTAAAAGTCCTTTTATGATAAACCAGAAAAATGGAGGTGTCCTGTAATTGGTTTCCAACAGTTCGAAATATTGCAGGTTTGGTTTTAGCATATTAGGTTGCAGTTTAAACATTGTTTATTGTTTTTAACTGTGGATTATTTTTAATTTGCTGTTGGACACTTGTTTAATTTTTGTGTCTTTGAAACTTTTGCTGCTTTGTTAGCCACCTGGAGCCTGAGGAGAGGGGTGGGGTAGAAATATTTTAAGCTAATAAACAAACCTCAATAATTGCACTGTGTGAGAAAGGCTGTATCTGGTAGTTTAGTCTGAATGTATCATGCGCTATAGAAACAAACAACTACCCTGCCACACAAGAGATTTACCGTGTAGAAATTTTGAGAATGGAGCTGAACCCTGAAGAACAATTCACCTAACATTTTACCACAACATCAATGGGGGAGGGAGGGAAAGGGAAAATGATTTATCAGGATCGGGGATCAGAAATTGGGAACTGCCTCGGATCCATGAAGACAGTAGGAGTATCCGCTTCTTCCTTGATATGAAGCAAACCTAATGATTAGATCAGAAGAGGGAACCGGTAAATCAGCCTTACAGGAGGGTTCAAACTTCTAGTTACTTAGCAGCCAACACTCAAATGCATGTTTAAATCCTGGTAAGGATACCTTCAAAATACTAATTATGTGTACTTAAGAAAAGGTGAAGGATCTTTGGCGCTCATATGAATAGACCTTTGGAATCTTTCAGATAGATTGCTGTGGATTTAATTCTTTTCTGAACACATTCACATACATCCTGAGAAACTTTTTGTTTTAGGTGCAGTTGGGAATTGGTGGTTACTTTTCATACATGGAAAGTTCTCAGTTCCGGTTACAATATGAATCACAATGAAAAGTAGACTGCCAGTAGAATTCAATTAGGAAAGCCATTAGAACTGCAAAGAGCAGCTCAGATTAAAGTGAACAAGTGGGAGAAATATCAAATCATTTTTGCAAACAGCAGTCCTGCAGGTTATTTATAGCAACATGTTTGGAAATCTAGATTAAATGTGCGTTACTTGTAAGAGTCAGGCTTTATCAGAAGAAAATATAATGAGCTAAGTAATCTAAGGTATCTCTGGGAAAGAAGGGGTTTTTTTTGTCTGTACGATAATGTGTCCCTGTAGAGATAATGCTGAGTGCCAAAATTGAATGTGTACAGTAGAGCATGGGTACGTGGTTCTTTTAGTGTTTTCTTTGGAAAAGCAATTCAAATTTCAATTGGCTTTCAGGTATTTTCAAAGAAATTTTCCCATTATTGTTTGCAGTTCAAATGTAACAATATGAATTTCCGTTAGTCTTAGCGGTGGATTACAGTAAAACATGTCAAAATTTATTCAAAAGAGTGTTTACAAAGGAAGGTTTACAGAGTTGGATTCCAAGAGCCCACCAAGTCACAGGTGTGTTTCTGTTGGACTGTAATTTCCACCTTGCCCAATCACTTCACAGTATTATTGAATCTGGGTGCTGGTGATGTTGGGTTTTATTGAAATAATAAGAACTCCTTTGAGAATGTGGTAGTTTGAGTCATTTTGAATATTTTCTTTTTTCTTGTATCAAGGTTACTGATAAATTCTAATAGAATAACGATAATAATAATAACAACATGAATCTGAGAAGATACATCTGCAATTCCCCAGAATTTGGCTAGATCTTGAATTGCAGAACACCATCGACCAATCAAATATCTGGCTGTGACAATTAATAATAATAATACAGTGAAATGAATACAAGTATCCCCCCAAGTGTAAAAGCTATACGTGTAAGAGCTGTACAGTTGAGAAAGGCAGAGTCCCACTAATTCAATTGATAACATCAGTTAACTTAGGTCCTCAACAAACCATACCAAAGTCAGTCTGATCACACTGTTATATGTGCATGAGTTCTGCAACCCCACGGTAGGATCAGCTATGTAGGTATTTACCACCAGCATGCTAATGGCAGTGCTATTTCCCTGTGCTTCCAGCGGCCAGCTGAGATTGTGCCATTAAAACTACAGATGTTTTATTTCATGTAAAGTGATGATTTACAGTGCAATTGTATGCAGAGTTACTAGGGTCTATGTCATTGCTTCAATTGGTTTAATCTGGAGTAACTCTGCATATGATTGTATGTCAGTCCAACCAGGAAAACATACCTATTTTTTAAAGGACTGGTTCAATACAGGCATATATATTCTCAATTCTTTAAAAAAAAATCATTCAACTGTAAAGTGTTGCTGTTTGCTTTGGGATTATTAGAACTGTTTTTATGAATTATTTCTAACACTAGCTGCATGGCATATAAATGCTTCTTGTGGAAGCTCTCTTACTTAATCTTATGTAAAACTATCATATCAACATCACAGTCAACTGATATTTAGGACTAAAAGGTTTATCAAAGTCAGTTTCTCCTCCAATCAGATGTCACTACAACAATCATAATGAAATGTAATAAAATGTGGGACATTACCTAGATACCTCTGTGGAACAGTGCTTATGACATTGATGAGCAGGGCTCATTTCGTAGCAGGCACTCCTCTGCATATTAGGCCACACACCCCTGATGTAGCCAATCCTCCAAGAGCTTACAGTAGCCCCTGCAAGAAGAGCTCTGTAAGCTCTTGGAGGATTGGCTACATTAGGGGTGTGTGGCCTAATATGCAAAGGAGCTCCTGCTACGAAATGAGCACTGCCGATGAGTCACAAAGTGTAGTGTATCTAGGCCACTCTCTCTTGTACTGCCTCCTTGCCTGGGAGGATATTCCTATTCAGCTTTGTCATTTGGGTAACAGAGGCTAATGATTTTTATGTAAATTAAATTCTCCATTGTGCATTAAGGACAAATACATAACACATATTGCGGCCAGTTTCACTATAGTAGCATAAAAGTCGAGAAGTGTTTCTGTGGAAAGAAATGTTCATTATGAAGAGGTCCATTTGCATTAATACTGTTATAACACTTTTTACGGACTGGGGAAGCCAAGCCAAGCCAGGGAGGGGAGGCAGTTCCCCAGGCGCCCCGCAGCTTGTGATCCAGAAACTGCCTTCCTTCCCTCAGGTTCTTCCATGGGGAAGCTGATCACAGAAGGGAGCTACACTGTCGGGGGTGTGGCCTAATATGCTAATGCGTTTCTGCTGTTGGGTGTGGCTTATTATGCTAATGAGTTCCTGCTGGGCTTTTTCTACAAAAAAAGCCCTCTGTGTGTATATATATATGAACTGTTAACTTCCATTTCAATGTATGTGAGGAAGTGTTCATGCACGTGAAAGCTCATACCCTGAGTAAACCTTCGTTCATCTTTAAAGGTACCACCAGATTCAAAATTTGTTCTGCTGCTTCGGACCAACATGGCTGCCCACCTAGATAAATAAAATAAAGTAGCTGATTTGAAAACTCTTGCTCACATGGCATCATCACAATGCTCTCCTTCCAAAATGATTTTGTGTGCGAGAAAGGTTTTCTAATGGCCGATTTTCACAATGCCTTCAGTCAGCTCACTGCCAGCCTTGCTACCTTGCACTGAGACAGGCGAGTGAATGTCCACAGCATGAGCTGGATTCAGTTTGATCAGCTATTTGTATGCCACCATGCGCTCTTAATATGCTATTCTCACAGTGGCTATCAAAAAGTTTGATAGATGCTAAGTTCAGTATATGCCTTCAGTATTGTCACGACCATCCTCGTACAGAAACTGCAGCTGTAAGTCAGCATTGCCTGCCTGAAATTTAGCACTGCCATATGTCATGAAAATAATTCCCAGTGAGGGTGGAGACAAGCAGAGCATTTTAAATATAGAGGAAGTGGTTTCAACAGGCACTCGTGCCACCTCAAGGCATTTACCCCCAGATATGTGTGTTCAAACCACTTCCTCTACATTTGAAATGTTCCTCTTTAGGAAGAAAAAGGTCTGTGGGTCTCACCAACATGTAGTATAGGCTGTAGAAATCGTGGGGATGTCTGGGATATGGTCAGGGGTCCTTTAGTAGAAAAAAAGGTGCAGGAGCTCATTAGCATAACTCATTAGATTAACTCATTAGCATATGCCATGTCCCCTGACTTCACCAGAAGTGTGTCAGAAAGGGAATGTCAGTTTCAGACCCATTATACCCTATGGGCCATTGAAATCAATGGCAAAAACTCATAGAGTATATGAGAAGCTGGAGGAAAGGGGGTTTGAGGGAGAGGCTCCAAACTTACAGGGTAGCTGCTGGAGCCTCTCCTCAAAATACCTACCAAGTTTCAAGAAGATTGGACCAGGGGGTCCAATTCTACGGGCCCCCAAACAGGTTGCCCCCATTCCCTCCATTGTTCTCTATAGTAGGGGAAAAAGTAACATTTTTTCCCAGCATAGAGAACAATGGAGGGGATGGGACAACCTGTTTGGGGGCCCATAGAAATTGGACCCCATGGTCCAATCTTCTTGAAACTTGGTGGGTATTTCGAGGAGAGGCCCCAGCAGCTACCCTGCAAGTTTGGAGCCTCTCCCTCAAACCCCCTCCCCTCCAGAGGCTTTTAAAGCTGCCACCAAATTTTGGCGGCAATTCGGTGGCGGGCTGAATCAGATCAGAGAATCTGATTCGGCCTGTGGCTGCCCTAGTGGCCACTCCTGGGCTGGCAGAGGGTTGCTCCGCCTTGCTCCAGCCCCAAAGGACCCCTGGATATGGCAGATTCTGCATCAGTGCTGTGGGATACATTAGAAAAGCCAGTCTGGTGTAGTGGGCAGTATATTAAATTTGGACTGGAGAGATGTGGATTTCAAGTCCCATAAAGCTAATTTGGTTGCCTAACCTAAATTTACCTCCCAGCTTTTTTCAAGGATAAAATAGAGATTGGGCTGCTGTCTCTGATCTTCAAGAAAAGGCAAGTTCAAAATGTGAAAGATTATTATTCTGAAACAAGTTCCTGAAACTATACACTTTAAGCTCATCAATAATACTTGGAAGAAATTTTCCTGACTTTGAATACCATCTGCTCTCCCCGTTTCACATAATGTACCCAGGGCTTCGGGCTGAACTTAATTCTTCTGTAAAAATTAAGGCTATATACTATGCTTCATTATTTCTAACTCTAGAAGCATGCACACACTCGCTGTCACACAAGGGAACAGGAGGATTAACTTATTTTATGTAATTATGATTCTCTTAGTAATTAGACAATTCTTATTCAGTTTTTAGTCAGCACAACTGACTAGCATGCTGACAAGTGCTAAATCTGATGTACACTACTTTAAGCCCATTTTAAATGAGCTGAGAGGTTCGGATAAGCCTTTCTTTGTCACCATCTGCCAACTACTTTAAGAAGTCACAGTTCTGACCCATGATCTGAAACTGTGTCAATGCAAAGTACTCAAAGTCCTGTGCCAATGGAGCTTCAGCAGAACACTGTGTGTAGAAGTCTGTTGCTATGCCACTTGCGGGACAGAATCCCACTGGAAGAAGTTCTTGCTGGTGCTTTCATTACTTTTCAGCAGTTTGGATAAGAAGGGGCCCTGCCATTGTAGTGGTATCTGAGGAAGTGGGTTTGCACACAAAAGCTCACACCTTGAATAAAAATTTGTTGGACTTAAAGGTGCCACTTTGTTCCACACTACACTGTAATACACTAGTGCCCCATTCATCTGCTTGACATCCTGCATCCCTGCTTTCTTCTGGATAAACTTCATCCAGCCTGAGAGCTCATTTATTTATTGTATTTATTAGTTCCATTTGTATTGGGGAGGATGGCTACTGCAAGGAGGAGGAGGATACAGGCTGCTCCTGATCTGCATTGCCCTGTGGACTGAACAGATCCTAATTGCAGACCACTTCATGGCTCAAAGCCTACACTTAAGGTAGCCTCCACACAGGTGTGCCCCAAACACTTAGGCTGTGGTCACATGGGTAATTTGATCCATTGTGGCTCCTTGTGAGAGTCCTACAGAGTCAGTCACATTAAGCATCCTTAAAGAAGGTAATCTTTATTGAGAAAGGTCTGCTATGGTCATCTACACGTTCTGTGTCAGTAATGGCTAGAAGGATCCCTAGCCAGAACAATTATACAGAATTCAAAGAGGGTCTTGCAATGGAATGCAACCAATCACATAAATTAAAAAAGGCACTCAAATATACTGATTACATGTTCTCATAGAAAAAAGCAGGAAGGTAAATCAGCAGACACTAACCAGCTGCCAAGGTCAGAGCGAAAACAGCAAGCAATAAGCCAGGAGAGAGGGAATCAAAACATAGCCTTACAAGCAGCCTATGTCCCCAGGCAGTCCAAGCCACCTCCCAGGCAGGGAATGGCAGTATTAGCTGACATTCTGCCCCCCCCAAGCTCCCTCCCAATCCCCAGGTTTCATAGGATATGCTTTATGAAAGGTACAGCGCCATGCAGGAGCATTAACATGTTCAACAGCCATCCATTCATTTTCCCCAAGCCCAAAGTCCTTCCATTGGACCAAATAATACAGTTGACCCCATTTAACTTTTGAATCCAGAATATGTGAGATTTTGTAGTGCGGTTCACCATTCATCATCAGAGGAGGTGGAGCTGAAAGATGAGGTTGCCACACGTTCGGCCCAGGGTCCCATTTCAATAGGCTGAAATGGAAAATTTGGTGCAAAGATTTCAATGATTTGGGCAATGCTAGTTCGAACGCGACCTCATTTATTTTGCACACCACTTGGAAAGGACCACTATATTTCCAGCCTGAGGAAGAGGTGGTAGTCTCCAGTAGCTCCACCAGGGTGGTAGTTGTGGGCAGGGCTCTTTTTCTAGCAGGAACTCCTTTGCATATTAGATGACATACCTCTGATGCAGCCAATCCTCCAAGAGCTTTAAGAGCTCTTCTTACAGGGGCTACTGTAAGCTCTAGGAGGATTGGCTACATTAGGGGTGTGTCGCCTAATAGGCAAAGGAGTTCCTTCTAGAAAAAGAGCCTTGGTTGTGGGTATTCCTTTGTCCTCGCTGTCCATGGTTGGGAGCGAGGCAGGGTCCCAAGAAGATTACTGACACTCTGTGAGAGTCCTACAGAGTCAGTCACATCAAGCAGCCTTAAAGAAGGTAATCTTTATTGAGAAAGGTCTGCTATGGTCATCTACACGTTCTGTGTCAGTAATGGCTAAAAGGATCCCTAGCCAGAGCAACTATACAGAATTCAAAGAGGGTCTTGCAATGGAATGCAACCAATCACATAAATCAAAAAAGGTGCTCAAATATACTGGTTACAAGTTCTCATAGAAAAAAGCGGGAAGCTAAATCAGCAAACACTAACCAGCTGCCAAGGTCAGAGCAAAAATGGCAAGCGATAAGCCAGGAGGAAGGGAATCAAAACATAGCATTCCAAGCAGCCTACGTCCCCAGGTAGTCCAAGCCACCTCCCGGGCAAGGGATGGCAGCAATAGCTGACATTCCTGTTCTAATTGATCCAGGGTTTTTTTTGTAACTGAGAGTTTTGATCAGACTGACCCCCTTAACCCTCCTCACCGTGCATTCACTCCATCCTTGATCAATCAGATGCAACAGCCACGGGGTAGGGCAGTTGGGCAGCTTTTTAAAAATTATCAGTCTTCCAAGCATACACATAAACACTGTTGGGAACTAGCACTTCAAACTTCTGGCAGAATGGCAGCAGCTGGTGGCCAATGGGATTGCTGGAAGAGGCTGCTGGGAAACAGAGTCCAGTATAAGGACAGTGTTTTTGAAACTGTGCTTTTGAGAAATTCCATGTTGCAAACATCCTGTGCTGCTGGTGTTTTTATTTAAAAGCTTGGAGTGAAGCTGAACTCATCTTGTCAATTAACCCCTTCCCTACTTTGTGTTCCACAAACCTGTAGGCAGGAGAGAGCTGAAACACATCAGTGGTGTTCCAGTCATGCACACATTGCCAACTGTTTTTTTTAATGGCAAAAGTGCAAGGAAAATGTTTAGATGTCCTAAACGGCTTCAGATCTCCAGGAGGTAATCCAGACAAGAGAAATGCGGGGTGAAGCCAGAAACAACCGTAAGGTATCTGGTTTTCCCAGTGCTGAGGAAACCATGACAGAAGAGGGTTGCTTGTGGGAGGGTGATGAGTGCCAGATGGGATGCAGATGTGGCCATCTGATCATGCATTTAAAATACGTTAGGGAGCCGTGGCAACCCAGGCACAAAAAAACCGTGTGATCACAGCCTTAGCCTTTCTGAGTCCTTGTCCTTGCCTGATGCCAAAGGGTTGGTGTAAAGAAGCAGTTAAAAACTTGACTGGTTCTATCATCAGATTAGAGGAAGTCATCATAGAATGCAGAAACATTCTCCAAGGGTACTTCCTTTTTGAAAATCAGGGTGGACTAGAAGAATAGTCTTGCCAGTACTCTTCAACTACACTAAGGCCGCGGTCACACAGCCCTTTAAAGTAGGAGTCAGGGCTGTTTCCTCCCACATTTAAAGGGACCGATCAGACTGGCTGTGACAACTCCCATGCCAAAGCGGGCTCAGTCGCAGGTTCCTTGTGCATTTTCCAACCCCAGGAAAATCAAGTATTTTCCCCGAAGTCGCACTTGGAACCCAGGATTTAGCCGAACTGGACAGCCATCTCTTGCAATGATTGCGAGAGAGGACTGTCTGATTGTCCTTCCCAGTTTTTTCCCCTTTCTTGCACTTGGGCGCTTGGGGACTCAAGCACCCAAGTGAAAGAAAAGGAGGAAAAATGCCCCACCAGTTCCTCCTGTGATCTACTGGCATTAAAGTGGTAAGCAAGTGATCCATTGAGTAGACCAGCTTGCACGGCACGCCGCTCCTGCTGGCCACCGAGGTGGATGAGCCGACGATGCCTCCTGCAGCCCCGGCGCCCGAGCTGATGCCAATGCTACCAGCAGGGGTGCTGGGAGCGCCGCCGGTGCCCAAGCTGGCGCTGCAGCCACTCTCGCCACTGGAAGGGGCTCTGGCTGCCACCACTGCAGCTGCTGTGACATCGGGCTCCGGCTGGAATAGGCTGCTCCCCGAAGAAGAAGAGGCGGCGGTGGAAGAAGGTGCACCAGCGGGTGGCGAGGCAGCCGAGGTGGTGCTGGTGCTGGTGGTGCAGGCAGCCGAAGTGGAGACGGGCAGCTGCGGGGGTACCAGCTGGCTTGGGGGCATGAGAGGAGCCGGGACAGCCATGGTCACATCAGCAGCAGCTGCCGTGGCCCCCCCCAGAAAAAAGAACCAGGGGGGGTGGAGAAGCACCAGAGGAAGACTTGGAAAAGTAGCAGCCCTTGCCTTGCCTCCTGCAGCCGCTGCTGCCAGCAGGGTTGGGATGTGTGAACATCCGTGATTCTTTATTTCAAGTTGGGATGTGTAAACATCCCAACTCGAAATAAAGAATCACGGATTAAAGTCCAGTGGGACTTTATCCAGGATTTGGGTGCCATGTGACCATGGCCTAACAGTGCTTTTCTGAGTAGAGTCACACCCTTCTGAGTCCATTGACTTCAACGGTGTATAACTTTGCTTAGGATTGCACTGTGAGTGATTTTGGCTAATGGACAGAATGGCACCAAATTCTCTTTCCCCCGTTTCCTCTACAATAGGCATATCACAGGCACTTACTGAAGGTAGAATCATATCTTCTGCTTATCTGTCTTTATAATAATTGCTTTTTTCCTATATTTTTTCCTTCCTAGCAGTTTTATTTCTCTAGTGTAACATGAATACATCCCAGTGGATTGGTAGGAGTCACACATACTACTTTGTATAGCAATTCCTACTCAGTTAGTAAAAATGTGGTGGGCAGTCCGTCCAACACATTTTGCACATGCCTCATTTGTTATAACATACTCTTGCATAAACTTTGAAAACACAAGTTTGGCATAGCTAAGGGGAGAAGAGTTTTTTTAGCAAAAGTGAAAGTTTTAGAGTTTTAAATCTCTTTAATTCATAAGCATTTTTAAAGCAGGTTATTTTAGAACACTCTGAGCATTCCTATCTCTCTCACACTTTCTGTTTTGAGCATATTCTGAGAAATAATAAAAGAGAAGATAAAGAGTTGATTTAGTGCTGAGCAAATACAGAAGGGAGATCTATGCCTGTGATTGGAATTTATGTGTGCAGTTCTTATGTAACAGAAGGGGATTTGATGTAATGGCTAGGAGTATATGTGAAAGGTATTTCTGAAGAAGGATTTATTAGGGCTGATAGCATATGAACCTGAAGTATGTAGCTGAATACCACTCTACAGAATGAACATATGGAGAGACCTGCTGGATCAGACCTAAGGCCTTTCATCATAGGAAAGGTTATCCAACCCCTGGATTATTTTGGCTGCCTTTTTATGTTCTTCTTCAGCTCTATTGTCTTTAAACGGGTGACCAGAATTGTACACAGTATTCCAAATGTGACCATACCATATATTTATATAAATGTATTACAGTGCAAGCATACAGTGATTCCCTGCATGGAATCTGCTTTTATTCAGTGCTGCTGCACACTGAGTTAAACTTTTTATTAAGCTATCCACAATTACTCTAAGTTCTCTTTTGGGGTTAGATGGTGTCAATCAGGCTCCATCAGCGTCTACGTGAAGTCTCTCCCCGGAATGGCATCACTTTACAGTAATTTACAGTAGAACTCTTTTGACATTTTATTGCCAAGATATCCAGTTTCTAGGGATCCTTTTAGAGTTCCTCCCATTCTGCTTATATTTTTTGTAATTTGATGTTGTCTGCAGATTCAGTTACTTCACTGTCCATCCCTGATTCCTGATCATATATGAACAGGTTAAACAGCAGTGATCCCAACTAGAGATGCTTGGGGGACCCTGCATTCCCTGACCCTGTAAGAACTGTTTGCTCCTGCTCTGTGCTTTCTGTCCTTTCATCAATCAATCAATCAATCAATCAATCCATTAATTACTGATCTATAAGAGGGACTGTCCTATCCTCTGGTGAACTGCTATAGTTATTCAGGAGCCTTTGATGAGAAATGAAATGTCAAAAGTTTTTTTCGATCTATTATTGGATCTTTAATAGCAGTTTTCACCAATTTACCTGAGACAGTTGTTATGCTAAAATTTGGTCATTTCCTGGCTGTATCCAAAATACCTTGGGAAAAAACGTCGTTACACTGACTACCTCCTGATCCTCCAGTAAGCAGACCAGTTTTACAGAGAAGATGTTAGATGATCAGACATTTGGATCAGACATTTGAAGGTCTCACAGGTGCATGCTATTTAGTCCCAGGACTTGCTAATTTTTAAGTTGTCAATTAACTCTAGAATGGAGGGAAAAGAATCCCAGGAAGACAGGAAAGAAGAGTAGAAGAAGAAGAAGAAGAGGAGATTGGATTTATATAAGTAGCTGTAGCACCGGGGTCAGGAGACCTGGGGAGAGGAGAGAACATTTTGGGTTTGGAATGAGGGTAAAAGTGCCATATGCAGACGGAAATGTACAAATCAAGATCTTACCCAAACAACACTCCTTTGTAAAATGTTCTATATCTGAATAAAGACTTCTGCTTATTCCGATGCCTTGCTATCTGATTTCTGTTCTTGGAAGGTAGGTGGTGCGTCAGATGATTCGGCAACAGCAGATATTGGTAGGATCATTCCAAGTTTTTATCCATAGTGATGGAGAAGTCATCTTCCCTTCAGATAGTCTGTGAGGAAGGAACAGAGGCAGAGGCTACAGTTTCACCCCCCCCTCAAAGAGTAAGCACATACACAATCAGATTAAATATGAGAGATGAATTCATTTACGCTCTCAGTCACAGTTGGCTTCAGAAGCAACTCACACAAAAAAATCAAAAATACAATAAAGTAGAATATAAAAGAAGCAAAACCTTTAAAACATCAGTGTCATATATTAATAAACAAAAGCATTATGAGTAGAACTCTTTAAGGCAAGTTGCAGGGCATTAAAAACTCTAGAAAACAGCAGGTAGTAACTGGCAACTCAACAAAATGTCCTTGGAAAAGCCTAAGACTGATTTCCCACAAGCACTGCCCCAGCGTCATTCCTCCATTTGCCCCAATTGCCTGCTTGAATTTCCCAATATTTGCCACGGGGCATATTTTGACCTGGGACTTCGTGTGATTCCCCCTGCAGCTTCAGTGATCCTGTTTTTTGAGGATCACTGAAGCTGTGGAGGAAATCGCGTGAACACCCAGGTCAAAATGCGCCCCATGGCAAATAGTGGGAAATTCAAGCAGGCAGTTGGGGCAAATGGAGGAACAATGCCAGGGCAGCGCTTGTGGGAAATCAGTCAAGGTCTCAACTTGAGACTCAAGAGACCCAGCTCCAGGCTAATGGAGGACGAGACATACCACAGTTTAGGTGCCACAACAGAGAAAGCCCTTTTCCTCTCATAACCAGCCACTTTACTTTAAAAAGTGGGGGAACACAGAACAGAGATTCTAAAGATTAGTTAACTGCTTAAATGACAGGAAGCAATGAGTAGGAATAAATGGACAGTTCTCACAATGGAGGAAAGTAAGCAGTGGGGTCCCACAAGGATTAGTATTGGGGCTGATACTTGATCTGGAACTAGGGGTGAGCAGTGTAGTGCCCAAGTTTGCAGATTATACAAAGTTATTCAGGATGGTGAAAACCAAAGCTGACTGTGAAGAGCTCCAAGATGACCTCCACAAACTGGGTGAGTGGGCAACAATGTGGTAAGTGTAAGGTAATGCACATTGGGGCAAAAAAAATCCAGTTTCAGACTGAGAGGGGAAAAGATCTCAGGGTCATAGTAGATAGCTCAATGGTGGTGGGTTTAACAGCTGACAGGATCCTGTCCACATCGATCTGAGCAAGCTGTCTGAATTGATCTAATACTGAGCTTAACAATGGTCAAGGGACATATAGTTCATTCACTGTATCAACACTAGCAGGGAGGTCATAGTGGAGCGCCAAGACTTTCTCCACAAAATAGCTAGCAAAAGGGCCAAATCATTAAAAAAAAATGAGAGTCCCTCAACAGGGACCTAAGACATCTAATCATCCTAAACAATTGAGCTGGGTGAGAGCTTGAGGATGGAATGAAGGCCGCAAAGTAAGTTTTCTTTGTAGTCTTCACTACCATCTCATAGGCTCTCATAAATGTCCTATAAGATGTTTCTGTAGCCTTGTCCTGAGTACCACACCAAGCTCACTCTAGTCATCTAAGTTCCTGCTTCATCTCCCTTAGCTCCGGGGGACCGTTTTGTCTAGATGGGCCTTTGGGGCAAAATGGTCCACCCATGGCACTCTATCCATAGAGATCCTGCCAATATTTACACCTGCATGTAGCCTGCTTGATGTGTGCAACCCAATGCAACCTGGGAGAGCCCCAGTGCTGCCATGGATGCTACAAGGCATGAAACCTGAGGAGAAGAAGAAGTGGAGTCTGCATAGACATTGAAGTTCCCCAGAACTATCAGTCTGGGATAAGTCAAGGCTTACTACACCACCACCTCATTCAAGTTTGGCAGGGTATCTGCTGGTGTGCTAGGTAGTTGGTACAGCAGCAGGATAGCCTCACTCTCTTCAGTGTCCCACAGCAGGCTTACACTACCAATGCCAGAAATTTCTGGGGTGGGGGATTGCCCTGTAGGAGAAAGACTTCTGGATGAGCACTGCTACCCCTCCCCTGGCCCTTTGTCTGAGACTGAGGAAGGACTGAAAACCCTGGGGAGGGGGGCACTAGTTCTTTCAGAGCAACTGTCTCTCCTTCCCTCACCTAGGTCTCAGTCACGCATACCAGGTCCATTCCTTGAGCTAGCAAATAACTCTGTAGAGAAACGGTCTTATTATTAATGGACCTGGCATTACACAACATCAATGTCATCGAAGGGTAGAACTCTTAACCCCACTACCAGCATGTCTCAAGAAGGGTTAGAGACTGGAAGGAGAGCGACCATAACCATGTCTCCATCTCCATCCCTTCTGATATCTCCTCCCACCACCATAGTTCCCAAACCTCCCAATCATAGGTCTACAGGTAATGTGATCTAATGAATGTTTACTTGAAAGTATCTCCCACTGCATTCAGTGGTCTTTACATGTAATTGTGCATAGAATGTCAGTCTTGTTCATCAAGTACTCTCCTTCAAAGACAAGAAAGAGGAAAATAAAAAACAGTGGCTAGGATCCAACAAGTTACTTGTGACTAACTCCCAGTGAAATCAATATACTTCTAATTTGTTCCTAACTATATTTCATTCCATTACTTAAGATTCAATAGGACTTTTTTTTGCAACACACTTTTGCTGGATTGTGCCCTACAGCCCAACAAATAGGTAAGGGTCTTTTCATGATTTTCTATCCTTATATTTAATTTAAGAATTTTTCTCTGCATTATATATTTTTTTATAACTTTGTACAATGTCTGCACTGCAGACGTTGTTGAGCTATGACCTCTCTCATTTTAAAGCAAAGAATTACTGGATTTGCACTTGACAGTGAGAGTCAATTATATAGCAAAGGAGATGAGAGAGACTAAGAAAGTCTTACAATAAAAAAGGGCTACTGTGCTTTGAAAGACATGTTTTCCCCATTTATTTAACACAATTTATACAATGTTGACAGGGTTTATGACTAATTAAATGCACTGTCAGGCTTGAACAAGGTTGGCATTCTTGAAGGAACTTGAAAAAGTCAATAGAAAGCCATTGACATCAGATGAATTGTCAAAAAGGTCAACTGTTGCCTGTCAGCAAATGGCCTTGAGGTAGTCAACATGCATGAGTGTTTCCTCCTCCTTGATATATGTGTGCTGGGGCTATTGATAACACTGGCTCTTTAAAAATAGATAACAGAAAGAAACTGGTTAAACCGCAGCCTTAGAAATCAATCAATACATGGATATGTATGTAGTGCTGAATATACTTATGCGAAAGCAGTTGCTGGTAATGCCCAGAACAGAAGGAATGTCTCTATTCTGCTTGTTAGAGAAGAATGGTACAGCTGTATGGAGTACAAGAGCGTCCCCTGAAAAAAAGGGGACCACTGTGAGGTCCTATCAAACTTCACCAATAAAAGGTGTAACAGTAATCTTAGGAGAATTGAGAAAGATGATGGTGGCCACTTATAAATTCACAAAGAACCACACAGGATATTTTGTCTGCATCCAGCCATGAAATGGTGTAAGTATTCCCATGCCCTCACAACTGAAATATTCAATTTAAAACGTGGGTAGTGGAGATATGGTAAAGCTCACTTTCACCATGTAGCCGGCTGCCTTAGCCGGCTGATTCTCCATACAGTTGCAGTCACCTTGCAGAGTGACAAATGGTGCAGTCCTATGCTTGACAGGACCCATAGCCTGGCAGGTAAGGGCCTGTTATGCATGTACAGCTTAGCACAGATTTTCACAGTAGTTGAGTCGTGAAGGTTTGGTTCGGATTCTGTGCCTGCATTTTGCACCATTCTTTTTTCTCCTTTTTTTTTTGTTTCTGAATTGCAGTGTATTTATTCTGCAGCCAAAACAAAAGACTGGACTTTTCTTAATTAGGGTGGGGATGCCACTTGTGACACGGTGGTGGGGCCAAACTTCTCTTGGTTTTTGCTTTGCACAGTTGCTCTATCACAGCTGCACACTAGCATTAATGTAAACCCTTCCATTCACATTCCCGGTCTCTGGTGTTTGCGCATGCACTTTAGTATTAGTTTGCTGACTGAACACTTTGGCTTTGAGCCTCTTTTTTTTGAAAATATTCACCATTTCTCCTGAAGATTCTCTCATTTGTGCTTACTTGCTGGTCACCATCTTGGTAGTGCTGACATGTGTGACTCACTAATTTCACTGCCTCAGAGGGCTTATGCAAGAGCATTTCCAAGATAACTGTGCTTTTTACGCCAAGTCACTTTGTAAGAGTGTGTTGTGGCTAAATATTGAGTTATGCCTGCAAAAGGTTAACTGAACAAATGAAAAATGCTCTATTTAGGAGGGGAAACAAATTGGGGATCCCCCCACTGGAAGGATTGCAGAGGAGAGACTTGAAATTTATCTTCTAAATTCCTGCTGAAGCCAGTAGTTACTCTGTGGATAAAAGGGCAAACAAGAATGCCTTGACTGAACTCTCCCTTTCTTCAAGCCAGCCGGACTGCTTTCTAAAGCTTTAGTCCAGTGGACCCTTTAAGACCAACGAAGTTTTATTCAAGGGATGAACTTTCATGTGCATGCACACTTCATCAGATACAAAGTGCATGAAAGCTCATACCTTCAATACAACTTTATTTTTAGACTCAAACTTTGTTCTACTGCTTTCTAAAGTGGCTGCCTTGAAGTTTTTAGAAGGCAGACTCTGACTTGCTCAAGAAGATTTACAAGGAAAGGCGGGAGATAAGGGAGATGCCAGAAGCAAAAAGTGTGCGGTACTCCAATTCTGTGCACTTTTACTCTGAAGTAAATCCTGAGTTCAGTGGCTTTCTTACCCTCCAAAAATGGGCATAGGAATGGTGGAACAATATTGGGAATTGGTTCCTGGCAATTTAAACTCTTGATTAGCATTTTATCACTAGTCTTGTACCACTAATTTTTTTAAAAAACCTACAGGAAAATAATTAAAAATGGTGGTTGTACAGCAATGAAGGAGGGGGGGGGGATGGAGGACGGTGGTTGCATGGGAGTAATGCCTTTGATGTGGGAGAAGGAGAACGCGTCAAGGGGCAGCAAAGGGCTGGGGGGAAATTTGATTAAATAATTACACTCTTGGATACACTTTCACTTGGAATATAGTTTTGGAACTTGTTCCTGGAATCCCAGTTGGAAAAATACAATTGTTTTAAAGTGCACATCTAATGCCAGGGAAGGAACAGAAGTACTAGTTCTGTTCTGATTTTGAACTTCTGCAGGGGGCAAAGTCTTGCCTGCTAAAGCAGCAGAGACTTGAGACAGCAAAAAAGAAAAGAAAAGAAAAAAGAGTAAGCAATTAAACTTCTACTGGCTGCTCTGCCACCTTCTCCTGCTGCAGCTTAAGCCTTCCATACCTGGCTATGTAGTTTGGGCTGATCCCACCATGACACTGCATTCGCATGGGTATTGGGATGGGTGTATTGTGAGGTACACCGCTCCTGCCCAATCCTGTCCTTATATATAAAAGGAATTTTGAGTGGCAACATTCTATGCCCGCCAAAATCAGTTGGCTGCCTGATGTGTCACTCATGCTGTCCCTATCCGCTGTCCCTATGGCTGTGTTGCCTGAGTCTCGCCTCCAATATTCTAAACAGTTTGCTGTTCCTCTCGCCCCAATAGCCAGTCAGAACACAGAGGTCATTTGCCTGATTGGCCTTTGCCTCTAACATTCTAAACAGTTTGCTGTTGGGTCATTGAATGTGTCCTGAGGTAAAATACATCTCCCAATCTTCCCTTCAACAGACACTGGAGTTGCCAAAATACATCTCCCAATCTTCCCTTAAACGGTCACTAGAGTTGCCAATTGCCCTGTGGGGCCTGGAGATCTCCCAGAAATCACCGTGTTCCCCAGCCACAGCACATCCCTGCTGAGGTCCTTACACATCCCACACCCTGCCCTCTTCAGGCTTTACCCCTCAAATCTACAGGTCTGGCTCTCCCCTTAGTACTGCCAGCCTCCAGGCAGCACCTGGAGATCTCCAAGATCAGTTCTCCTGGAGAGAGAGGCTGCTTTGGGCAATAGACTCTATGGCATTATACCCTGTTGAGGTCCCTCCCCACCCCTGCCCTCCCCAGGTGCTACCCCTCAAATCTACAGGTATTTCCCAACCCAGAGTTGGCAACTCTGTAACTGGCTATGGAACCACTTTCCAAACCCTTGGAACCCAGAAGACACGGCATAGGAGGAGGTGCTTTTCTACCTTAGTTGTCACTGCATAGCTCCAAATCAACATAAGCCAGAGGTGGAGGGAACTAACCATGCGGCTCTCCTCCTATACTACCCACTTGGGGCAGCAAAAGGAGACAGCGCTGCCTTATAGCTAAGCAGAAGGAAATAAACATGGCTTGTCTCCCTCTATTCTCCCCTTCCCTCTGCTGCCCCACCAGCCACAGCTGGGACACTCACCTGGAGCTTCCTTCTAGAGCCCATTGTATTTCTTCCCACAATGGGCCTTACTCCTAGTATACTATAAAGGCCCCATTCACAAACTTTTCATCTAGCAGTTCCAACTGGCTATGTAGTTGGTCTTTGTAATGGCCTCTGTTCTACCAGTCTCCCTCTTTTCCATCCAGAAATATTGCTACTCAGTTCCCCCAGTTTCTTCATATACTGCCTCTTCACAGTGCTAGGCAACTGCTTTTATGACTTGCATTCTTGTTCATTCTTTCCTTTCCAAAAAGATTGTTCCCACCACAGATCACTGTGCCTACAGTGAGAACTGAGTCTGATTTCTGCTGGGTGGACTGGGAAGGGTTCTCCATGCATATCTCCTCCCCACAGGGCTGGGGTGTTTGCATGTCTTTCATTTCCATGTGTCCTGTCCGACCCCTCCCCCCCCCCCCCCCCCCGGCAAAATGACTGTTCATCTAATAGATGCTGCTGAGGAGTTCAAACTCCTATCTTCAGGCACTGGCTGTTTATCACCTACTCTTACACTTTTGGTGTATAAACCAATACACTGAAATTTGTGTTAAGCATATGGGAAGAGGAGTGGAAAGTGTGGAATGGGCTGCCCAAAGTTGTAAGGTGCTTGCCATGTGTTGGGAGCAGCAATATGATTGGGTGATGATGGAATTGCTAGGGAACCCATGGATATTGTCATCATTGTTATCATGTGAGATTTCTTTCCCACTACTAAGATTTTTTTTTTGAAAAAAAAATCATGGGAAACATGGGATCGTGAAATGTTACACCAATGTAAGTTCAGACTTTACAATAGCATTTTTAGGCTAAACCGGAGCTGTGATCTAATGCACACTTATGGAATATGTCCCATTGAATGAAGTAAGATTTACTTTTGAATAAACATGCATAGAAGTATATTGTAAGTTTGAGTTTCTAAGTAACCATAGCTGCAAATAATTACCTGTGTTTGTATGAGAATGTTTGAGAGGGCAGTCTCCCCGATCCTTTACATTTTATTTATTTGTTTATATAGCACTAACCAGCATCAATTGCTTTCCACTAGGAATGGGCATGAACCCATAAATAAACCATGGTTTGAGCACGAACCAGGCCAGTTTGTGAGGTTTGTGGGAGGGTTCAGATGGCATTTAAATACCGTCAGAGCTTACTTCCTGATCAGCAACCTAACTGGAAGTGAACCCTCAGCAACCTAACTGGAAGTGAACCCTGAAGGCATTTAAATGCCTTTGGAGCTCATTCTTGGGCCGGCGAGAAGTGAAATTTGTGGAAGTTTGTGGTTCAGAGTTCATGAAAACCCCGAACCTCCATGAACCTCCATTTTCCCCGGTTCATGCCCATCCCTACTTTCCACTATTAACTACTTTCTCAGCAGTTCCACTTCCTGATTTCAATGCTCTCTCCTCCACTTGCTACTGTAGGCCTGCCCACTTTCAAAAGAAAACCCTATACTGCCTTTCTCCCATACCATCACCAAATTTAGGCCAAGTCTCCTGGTTTACTAGGAGACCCCCAGCACCTGGCTCTGCTGCTCCTGCTGCTGCTGCTCTGTGGAGCAATAAGAGCCAAGCGTGTGTGGGGAATTGGTGTCACACTCATGCTAATAGGTCACTTCCAGAGCAAACCCAGAAGTGATATCACCCCTTAGCACAATGCTTTAGGATTCACCCCAAACTCTATTGTGAATCTTAGAGCTTTGCGTTGATGCAACACCATCACTTTTGCATTCCTTCCTGAATTGATGTTGTTGTGTCAGTGTGATACCATTTGTCATAACTCTGCTCCCCCATCTCTCATGAGTTACCAGTGCTGGGCTGGCAATCCTACTCTAATTTCAATTTTTTTTAAAATTAAAGGGTCTTTTTATCTTCTTATTGCTTCTAATAATAACTATCCTCTACTATTCTGAATGTGGTAATGAGAATATCTTTTCAATGAACAGTCAAAACAGTCCATTAGATATAAGTTCTTGGATCAAGTGAAGACATGAAACTGCCTTATACTGAATCAAGCCACTGGTCTGTCAAGGCCAGTATTGTGAACTTTGACAGACAGCATCTCTTCAGGGTCTCAGATAGAGGTCTTTTATATCACTTACTGTGATGAACCTTCTGCAAAGCAGGTGCTTTACAAGCACTGAGATATGACTGTACTCCCCATAAACTCTCAGACTGTATAATTAGAAGAGGCACTGGAGCTAGAATTTATTTGTATATGGCTTTTAATAAAATAAAACACTCAAATTGCAGAATAAAATGCAGAAATACAAGGTTGAATCCACATTATGGTAGACTATTCTGCCACACTGAGATATAGGGCAAACACACATTATAATAAAAACCATATCTATTTTCTGTTTTAAGTTATTATTTAATCTTTATACTTATAATGCAAATTATTAGAATGAAAGTAACACACAATGACTTTATGTGGTGAAGTAAACCACAGGTTATTGTAATTGTCATCTCCGCATTTGTTTACTGTTTTTGTATAATCAAAGTGATCTAGTTTCTTCTAATCTCCTGTAATAATTGGCAAGCCCATAAATAATTATTCAAATCACCTGTTGTATTGATTATTTATGTACCTTTTGTTTTATGCCACATTTTAAGGAGTATTTGAGGGCCATGCAACTTTTGCCCAGTGAGCTGATCCCCTAGGGTTGTCAAGTCTGGGTTGGGAAATACCTGGAGACTTTGGGGGTGGACCCAGGGGAGGGTGGGGTTTGTGGAGGGGAGGGGCCTCAGTGTGGAACAATTCCATAGAGTCCACCCTCCAAAGCAGCCATTTTCTCCAGGGGAGCTTATCTCTGTCAGCTGGAGATCAGTGGTAAAAGCGAAAGATCCCCAGGCCCCACCTGGAGGCTGGCAACCCTATGATCCCCAGTAGTTTCCTTTAGAATGCCAGAAACATAGCTTTTAACTGTGAAAGAAAAAGATTTTCAAGAAGCCAAGAAAATCAGTTAGTTGATGTAAGGGTGGTGATTTGGGTGGTGATTCTGGACCTTCAGTGCTGGTCCGGAAGCATCCATCATCACTCTGGTGTTGGTTATTCTCCCCTGTCTCTATGCAATTTAATCTGGAAGGGAAGACAGCTGTGACAGAGGCAGAGCAAGGACGGCAAGGGAGTGGGTGGGACAGTGCAGTCGCATAACTGCATAACAACACACAGTCTGAAGAATCATTGCAACAACGCTCATAATTTACCATCAGCCTGATAATGCACTTGTGTGTGTGTGTGTGTAAAGAACAGTGACAAATAAGTTAGAATTGTATGGCCCTGTACCCTTCTTGACACATACAGAAAATGACTTTAATTGAAGTGGTGCAAATCCCTATAGGCACTTCTGTGGCTAAAGATCACTAGAACTGGGACACCCATATGATTTATGAAGCTTCTGGAGTTTTAAAGGATGGAATTGTACTACCCTACATCAAATTTTGAGGGTGAGAATTAAAGTATATTAGCAGGGTTTAAGCACGTAGCAGTTATGATTGAGCTATCCATCACTATAAAGCATGATCAATCAGCGAAGGGCCATATAAGAGGGGACTGAAGGGAAAAGAATGGATGGGGTTGTCCAAGAGTGGAAGGAACTATATGATAAAACAAAATGTGCACAGCGATGTGACAATTATGGATTCATGGTCTGTCTGTGCAGATGAAATAGAAGTTGATAGAGTGGCAAGAATCAAAATTAGGAGGAAGTGCATGGATGGGGGCTAGAGAGGAGAATGTATGGAAGATTGAGAGGAGTTTGATTAAAGTTTGAAGAATAGGAGAAAGAAAATTGTAGCATGAAAGGAAAATGTTGGAAATGAGTTTCCTGAAAGACAGCAATTTGTCAGTACAAGCAAAAAAGAGATGAAGAATTCTAATAATCAGCAGGAATAGGTGAATGTTAAAGAAAGGAAGACAACTTTTTCATGTAATGGCATGGGGTGTGAAGATTCCAGAAACGTATCCGACATAGGATTTTATCTCTCATAAATTTTAGGATTCTGAGTCATTTGGTAGTTTTGAAAGGGGAATACAACGGTGGCAGGGGAGAAAATGAGGAGGAGCACATCAAAGAACAGGGGAAAACAACACCTTGCCTGGCCGCAGGTCCCTGCTTGGGATCAACATCACATGATTTCTCCCATACACACTTACACTTCAGAAACACAGATATCATGTCACAGCAGAGTTAAAGCTACCATGCTAACTGCTGATAGAGGAAAGGTTGTTGGGTCTCGCCTGTGAGGTAGCTTGTTACAGGGCAGAGTGAAGAATCGAAGAAAGGAAGAACAGGTTGAAAACGTATGGCATCCATCTGTCCTATCATTTTACCCTGCCGTCCAAAGAATGTAGGGTGACATACATAGTTTTTCCTTCTACTCCCCAAGAATTACTGTCTGAGCTTTGTTAGGGTGAGTGACAGGCCCAAGGTTACCCAGTGGACTTGGCATCAGGTTTCAGCAGCAACCCAGGAAGATATATAAAAAGATATAGATCTGGGTAGATATATAAAAAGATGCAACGAGAGAGCAGGAAAAGATTGCCGAACTAATGTAGGATATTTTTTTTCTCTGCAGCTAGAGTGGCGAAATGAATGCTTGATTTAAATCTTACAACACGTGCTGCTGGTTTGGACCGACAGAAGCCTCTGGCTTGTTGGAAAGAATTACCAAACTTGGGAGGGAGTTGTAAATGATGGCATACAACCAGGATAGTTAACTTCTGCAGGTACCATATAATATTGCACAAGTACAGCAACAAAAAGAAAAATCAGAAGTATTCATGGGTGAATAGTAATATTCAGATAATATCTCCCCCCCCCACAACACTTTTTGAAAAATCTGTATGATTATGGGAAGAGAATGGCTGGACAAGTGTAGCTAAAAATATACCATAATAAGATCAAATAATAAAACAAATATATATTTAAACAGTGACAGCATTTTTTTAAAAAGCAACCACAAGCAGTAATAGAAACAGCAAATAGCAGGGACACCAGAAAATCAAATTAACTCCCCCAAAAGCCTTTTGTATTTTTTTTAAAGTATTGAATCAGCATTTTAAGGCCAGGTGGTCAGGAAGATAATTCCACAGTTTGTGAGCAATCACTGAAATAGCCCAGTGTTACATGGCTCACACATGCATGTTCATAATTGGAGTTCTTTATCATCAAGTGGGGACTTGCATATGTGAATGAGCTACTCAACACAGAGATAGAACCTGCAGGTCAGAAGGTTACCTGACATGCAGCATATTCCAGTTGAATCAGTTCACACATTCCACTGCCAATCATCAAGTATAAGAGGTTGAGTGATATACAAACATATGTGAGCTATGGAAAAGACATAATTGTAAGCAGATTTCTCAGAATGCCATGTCTCTATTTTGCAATAAAACCATCTGTTTGGTTTTGATGTTTCATAGTAATGGGAAGTTCAGGTTATAGTGATCAAAGCCCTCTGCCTGCACAAGTGCATAGCGATTTTGCTGACTTTGGGATCAGAGTGCCCAGCAGGATTTTATAAGTCCCACCACCATTTTTAATAATACAGAATAGGTTCCCCTCTGGTTCTTATCCTGCTCAGTACTTTTAATCATATTTTATATCTTTACATCTTTCCATTCATACACAAGAAAGGATCAACCCTTAGATCTAACAGAGGACAATCTCTTGAAAATGTCGGACAGAATTCTGCTGTGCAGATTTCTAATTCAAAGGCTGAGTGAGCAAAAAAAACAACAGGGCAATAGAAAGTTTCATGTTTCAAGTCTAGACTGAATCAATGGTTTAAGAGGGTAAAATGTAATTAAAAGCCTGGAGCCAGATTGAACTACCTTGGGTAAACCAAAATTAAACATAATTACAGAGCCATCTGATATAATGAGATGTTACATAAAAATTAGACAAAGAACACATACAAAAACAAATCAACAGAAGGTCCTTGGACCGCGGTGAATCCTTGTATGCTTTTATAGTCTGGGCCAAAAAAATACATCCAATATTTCTGAAAGCATAGAAGAAAGGAGGACGGTAGGCATGATTAACAAAGCCTTGGAGCAAAAGTCTAATTTGTAGGCAGCGGGGACAGGAACATGCAGCATCTCTGCACATGATGGCATTCATTATTTGGGCATTACAAATTGTTACAGTGGCTGCACTGGTACAATGCCTCCTTTTCTAGCATTCCAAATGATAGCAAGTTTGAGATGAAGAGAGTTTGATGTGGGATTTGACTTCTTGTTCAGCAGTGAATAGACAGAGAATAGCTACGCTATAACAACTGCCAAAAAAGCACTGGCCACAATTCTGTGCTTAAGCCCTTTGAAATTAACAGGCTAAGTAGTGGATTGTGGCCATTTGATTAGTATACAGAAGCCAGGGTGAAAACCCATAGAAACTGCCTTTGTCATTGGGGAAGCTTGGTATGAGTGAAGCAAAAAACCCAAAACAAAACAAAGGTATGACAGCACAGTCTTTATCACTAATAAATAATAGAACAGAAAATCAAAAATAAAATACATTTGTATAGATATCTACAAATCAAACGTCTCTTGGAATCCCCCCAATTGAAACAAACAAGAAAAAGACAACTGACACCATTTGAAATTATGCTAAAAGATTTTAAAGAACAAACCCCAGGCTTGATCACTAAGATTTATCAAATCTTGAACTCAATTGATGAAGATAAAGAAGTATTATACCAGAAACAATGGAATTCAGATTTAGGCATTACACTTACAGAGGAAGAGTGGACCTCAATCTGGAAATCTCCAAGTTTGACATCAAAAATAAGTGTAGTAAAAATCCAAACAATAAAATTAATGACATGATGGTATACACCACCTTCCATCTCAAATAGGATAAATAAGAAATACACACCAAACTGTAGGAAATGTGGTCAATTTGCAGACTTTTTACACTGTTGGTGGAGTTGCTCGCATATTCAAACCTTTTGGGCACAAATAATAATCTTGTGTACACAAACTGTACACAAGATTACATCAGTTCGATAACCTATGTCCCCAGAGGTAATCTTGTTAGAACATTGGAAGTCCCCAAATATTTTGCAAGGAAATATAGAAGGAATTTCTATATTATTATCGGTAGCTAAAAATCTTATAGCTTTAAAATAGATTGACAAGTCATTTCCATCTAAACAAACTTGGTTTGAGAAATTATGGGAATATTTTATATTGTCTAAACTGTTTTATACTGTATGGAATAGTTCTCCATATCAATATCAGAAAAAATAGTATATACTTGGTTTCCAATCATAAGTTATCTTAAAAAAAAAGTATTTTGCCAACGGACCCTGTTTATCAAGAAAGGATTTTCTTTTAAAATACCTATATGTTACTTATATTAGAAGAAAGCAAAAGTATAATTGTAAGTTTTGTTCTTTGTATTTTATGTAAGTTTTGTATAATGAAAATAAATTAATTTTAAAAACCCTAAAAAAAGATATTTAGGTACCCAGAAGTAGCAGAAAACAAGAGAGTTGTGGCTATGAATGGAATGGAACCAATAAGATAAAGACAGGCGCCTTTTGCAAGTCATTCAATCCAATGTCATGGGCTGGGCAGTAAAACAAAAACAGGCCACCTTGGGTGTACAAATAAACTTCCATGATAGGAAAAATGTGCAACCCACTTGTGCATGTGTCTGTTTTGCTGCACATAAAAACAGATCTATGTATATGATGTATGGCAAAGCATGCCCTAACTCTGATCACTGGGAGTAGGGCAGAAGAACCCATTTCAGGGCACAACATCTGCCCCTGCAGGAAAAATCGCATTCTTTCAGTTATAAGAGGTTGGGTATCTAGTTCTGAAAAGCATAATATGGCTCCAAGAGAAGTGCAGCTTGGATCAAAGGATCCAAGCTGTGCCTAACAAATGGCTGACAGCTGCACAGTTACTGAACCGAAATTTGATAATCTGGAAAGGCTCAAGTGCATAGATTTAGCATGTTGGAGCTACCTGCAACAGAAGGTCACTTCAAACTTTATATTTAATCTACATGGATAGTGCAGTTCTGTGCAGAAGGCCTGTATGTGTGTGCAGCAAAATAGATACATGCACAAATGATTTGCACATTTTTCCTATTATGGTAGTTATATGAGAAATGTATGAAGTTTGAAATGGCTTTTGCTTGTGTTCTAATAGCCCACACTGGAATCTGGACCAGATTCCCAGCTAGGTAAACCACTGCAGTTCAATTTCATGTGGCGTCATTGGGACAATCAATATCCATGAATGGTTTGGCCATGTATGTTTGAACAGCTGGCCACCTTTCAGCAATAGAGATTTTAATGAAAACTGCATAGATAGCTAAACCCCAGACCAATTCTCTTCAGTGGTATTGGTTTTCTTTCTCATTTTACTAATAGGAGTAATGAATGTATCAATCTTTAATTCAAAGTGCTCTTTACACAGTTTAGGGAAAACAGAATGAGTAATGGTTACTTCTTGGCTTGGTTTTGCAAACAGGAGTTTGCTCCATCAGCTCAATCTATTTGGATTGCCTGGCTCATAGATCTACTAATTAGTTTATTTGATGGCTTTATCGTATTCTGTAATTATTCTGTACTTTCATTAAAGAGCACAGGGTAGTTGGATGATCCAATTAGATTCCACTCTGAGCTTATGAGTGTAAGAAAATTTTGGTCTGATCAAGGGAACCTTTTCAATTTGCTTGCTGATGTAATTTGGAAAGCTGCCCTGTAGCTTGATAGTTGGATTAATAAAGACTGCAGCTTTATTGAAGGACACAGCTCAAACAGGAAGGAGGAACCCTGAGGATTATATCTAGTCTGTGTCAGACTTGAAGGTCCTCATCAGACATAATGGAGTTCCATGCCCAAGGCCTCAAAATGTATTCATGTTTGGATTACAGTTTGCAGTTTTCTGCAGTTTTCTGACTGTACACAGTGGTATTTGGCTTGTGCGAGTGAACATACAAGTCTTTACACAGGTCCTCATGAGAACTCATCTGTTTGCTGCAGAGGGGCAGATACCAGCTCTGCAGAGTTATTGGACTGGAGTCATGGATCAATGGTAGAGCACCTGCTTGGCATGAGGAAGATCCCATGTTCAATCCCTGGAATCTCCAGTTAAAAGGATCAGATGGTGGATGATGTGGAATACCTCTAACTGAGACCCTGAAAAGCTGCTGCCAACCTGTGTAGACAAGACTGACCTTGATGGACCAGTGGTCCGATTCAGTCAAGCAACTTCGGCTGTGGTCACACACTCAGTTTGTGGTGCTATAGTAGTATTACCTGAGCGGAATAAATAGGCCCCTCCAGGCAAGATCATCTGCCTCTCATGGTGCAGTTGTCAGCAACCCGTGCTTTTCCGCAATGGAAGTGGAATAAACAGACACCAGGGAAAGTCCAGTATTAACAGGTTGTTTGGGGTTCCCTCTGAGTTTTCTGATGTCTGAACTCTCCCGCAGCAAAAGGAACCCAGAAGGGACATCTGAACCTGCAGATCTGTTTCCATCTCTGGGGTGTTTTTTCCAGTTTTTGCCTATATGCGCATGAGCGTGCATGCACACAGGTGCACGCATGGGCACATATGCACATGCATGAGCACATATGCACCCACCTGCATTGTAAGAAACGACCAGGCAGTGCACTCCATGGGTAACCTGCAGCAAGGTGTGCTGTCTGGATGATATGACCCACAACACTTTAAACCAGTACAATTAGAGGTGCCACCACACCGCAACAAGGCGCCAGTGTGACCGCAGTCTTCATGTGTTTATGTGTTTGAGACTGGTAAAGTAGCATGGGGGAGGAGGCTCAAGCCACTCCATGTCATGGTTCCTGTTCCAATTCGTGCACACGTGCCAGCTTTTAAAAAGAAAAATAAAGTCGCCTGGGAGCACATTCAGAGAACTCCCAGTGTCATGTGTGATTTGTCAGTCAGTCAAGACCAACTGGGAGAATTGGCATAGGCGCTCCCCACTGAGTTTTCTCAGAAATGGCAGCCAAGTACCTTGAGAAGTCCAAGGGCTAGATTGTCTGTCTAATGCCTATTCCACACACAATGAGAGAGCTAGATGGGTTGATGTACCTTGTTTGTAACCTTTCATAGGTAATTTCTAGTGTCCTGATCCAGAGAGAGCTTTATTATCTGCGGTTCATCCCCTTCTCTCTTAAAAAGATATCTCTGTACTGATTTTGAAATACAACTACTTTAATAATAAAGGAATATACATATCCTACATTAATCAGTGCTTTGTGGTGCACAAACCCTCCCTTTCACAATGAACATTGAGAATGCTAGGTTTGAAATTCCTTTCCACAAAACTTATCCTTCTCACACGTCTGATAGATTTGTAACAAATTCTTATAGCATGATCTTGTGTATATTTATGCAAAAGTATATACGCAGAGGATTGCTCTCATAATTGTGCATGTTTTTGTTTCTAAAAACATAGATTAAATCAGGTGGGGTCCCTCCTTTTGCTGCCTTTCTCACATGCAAGAATTTCATTTTCATGTTTTCTTTCCTTACAGATTATACCGGAAGGATGTGGAATCCTGGGTCATATGCAGTTACTCTTGCATCCAAACCCACTGGAGCAGAATGTGTTTGTATTTCAATCCTGAATGAAACTGATTAAAGGGCCTTACACTTTTCACTCCAATTGTCTTTCTTGTTTCATGCCATTTGAAGCCATCATCTTCTTAGTCAGTTTTTAAAGGCTGCTAGCCAGTTCTTCTAAACCTGAATCTGACCACACACAGGAATTTTAAAGAGCAAGCAACCAGAACAATCCTATGTTCCTGCAGCAAGCAAGATGGATCCCTGGGAAATTCTAAACCATCCTAGACTAGGGGTGGATTGGTCATTTACTTTGCTCTTTTTGAGGGTAATTTTATCCTCCCACTCTGAGACTGTCCTAGACCTTTGACACTGATGACCTCTTGTATTCCTGTGGAAGCATGCCCACAGTTTTGCTGCTAGGTTGACTCTGACCTACTGCAGAGCTTGAGGCCAAGCAATCCTCATTCCTGCCCTTGATAATAAACAGGGCTCATTTCGTAGCGGGAGCTCCTTTGCATATTAGGCCACACACCCCTAATGTAGCCAATCCTCAAAGAGCTTACAGAACTCTTCTTACAGGGGCTATTGTAAGCTCTTGGAGAATTGGCTACATCAGGGGTGTGTGGCCTAATATGCAGAGGAACTCCTGCTACAAAATGAGCCCTGATAATGAATAATGCCATACTGAATTTTTAAAGCTAAGCTGCCACCTACAGAATGCCATTTTTGGTTTCTTGGAATATTTGACAATACTTGATTGCAATGAACTGACCAGTGTGCCAGTCCCAACAATAACACCTGAGAGCTTGAGGCATGGAACAGATTTAGATGGAAGTCTGTGCCATGAGATATTATCTTTGGTTGAAGAGTAATGTGTGTAGTCTCTGCTGGATAGGAGCACAAATCATAAAGCCAGGACTGTGTGAATTTCATCCGTCTCACTACTGTCCATCCATATGTTGGTCATATATTCAAATCATTTTGGCCAGTCTACAATTGGACTTATATCTTATGTGAAAAGCCATAATAATTAAGGACACAGGCTGACAGTGGCTGTCCACCCATATGTCAGAGTGATGGGAGCACTGAGAGAGAATTACTATTTTCCCTTCATTAGGGTAGGACTGCCAGCTGCATTAAGGCAAATCTAAAAGATGCCTCTTGGTGTGGAATGAGGAGGTAAAAGGTAATGTACCCCCAAGCCTTCAGAGTAGGAACTTCAGCACTGTTAGCTGATATAGCTTTAGACTTAATTTACATTTTTATTGATATCTGAGTAATTTAGCTGTCTGTCATTCATTGCGCCAGTTACGTTTGTGTCCATATTCTGCTATCTCCACTTAGCCTCAATCTAAAATGCCCCACTTGGATGCTGCAATAGCAAAATAAAATTACATTTTATAATAAGAAATTGCAGCTGCAGAATGTGAAGAAAGTACTCTGCAGGAATGTGGTAACTACTCGTAGATCTATCAGCAATGCTTTTTTTAAAAAAAACGTGCCAGAACTCATGATGTTTGCCATCTTGAGGACCCTATTTGGGTGGAGAGGTAGCATAGGTGTTTTAAATAAATAAATAAATACATATATATAAGTAATTAAGAGGTTAAAATATAGCTCTTTGTATATTTTATATTGCAAATACAATTGCATAAATGCACTTATTTACCTTACTACAAATCTATATAACAAATTAAAGAGTAAATGGTTCATTTTTCATTTTCAGTGATCTGATCAGACAATAAACAAAGATATGTTTTAGCACAATGAAACAAGTCAATAAATCATTACCAGAAATAGAGAGGGAAGAGGGTTGCACCAGAGAGGGTTGCCAGCCCTCTGGTGGGAATGGGGGAACCCCCACTTTTGCAGGGTCTTGCCTGCCGCTGGGCAGCTGGCTGGTGGGGAGAATCCCATCCCCAACTGACATTTTCAGATCTACTTCCAGTTTTTGGCCTACTCCCAGTTTCAGGCCTGCTTCCGGTTGGGGGAGATGCTCTTGTTTTTGGGCAAAACAGTATGGTTTGAAGCTGAATTCACCATGGAGTTTTGCCCAAAAAACAGAGTGTCACTCCCAACTGGAAGTAGGCCTGAAACTGGAAGTAGGCCAGAAACCAGAAGTAGGCCCTAAAATGCCCAACATCACTTCTGGTCTCCCAGAAGGACATCAGGAGACCCCTGCTGGCCAGGTCAGTTGACCTGGCAACCCTAGTTGTAACACCTTATTCCTCCTCCTCTCTTGTGATTGCCTTTTCTTCTGTATCTTCCCCACACTAGCTCTTCTTCTAGGGCTGCCAGACCCCCTGGTGGAGGCAGGGGTCTCTTGCCACCAGACCCCACCACCCCACCACTGATCAGCTGGATGGCAGGGGGGGGACTTACCCAGAAAAATAGTGATGCCCAGTTAATGTTGCAGCAACATTGTTACTACCAATGGCCTGCTTTGTTGTATGGGGAAATTAGCTAGGCAGCATGCAAGGCCAGAGGGGTACAAAGGACCTGAACATCTTCCCATACCAAGGTCCGGCACAGTATGAAGATCCCAGATTTGAAGAGTAAATTAAATAGTTTTTATTAAAGTATTTCCCTAATTACAAGCACACTAAACTTCAAAAAAGAGCAAGCAATACAAAACTAAGAAAGCAGAGGTGACTGATAATGAATAGAGGGGTCAGTTACAGGGTGATACAACCTGTCCAGATGTGCAGGGGTCCATGGAGATGAGATTATGACTCAAACTAAAAGTTTAGGGGTGAACTGCCAGTTGGCATCAGGGGCAGATATACAATCTGAGGCTATGTGCTCTGACAGATATAGACATTAGAGAACAATGCTCACCTATAGGAGGTCTTGAGGGGCTTGCCCCAGGTGAGAACAATAGATTTTCTAAACCAATAAGGAGTCCATGGAGGTGTGGTGCCAGGCGGAGCATAATTCAGGTGTGACCAATGAGCTTCTAGAGGGGCAAAGTCTGGCTGCACAATAGCATAGCCAGGTGTTGGATGGTTAGGCTGGGAGTGTCCATTGTGGAACAATAGGGTGGCCTGGTGTTTCCTGGTGCCAGAAAAATAGGTGATGTTTATTATTGTGTGGCAGGATGAACCTGAATGGGAGACCATTCCCTAGACGTGGAGAGTTAATGTTTACCTTGATAGGTCTGGCATAGGTGTAAGAATGCAGATATCTTAGACAAATATATGGAGACAGGAATGAGAGGATTATTCCAAAGGTATTTCCTGACATATAAGTGAAACAGAAGTTGGGGCTAAAAACATGCAACATACTTCATTCATGACAATGTCCCTGCCATTGGGCCTGTACATTTGACAGACAAAAGACTAGCCATTTGGTCAGTAGAAGATGCCTGAGGTGAGAGCAGAGACTTGTCCATTCTTAGTCCTTTTAGACTAAGAATTTTAGAGCTAACAGGAGAGAAGTGTGTGTGTGTGTGTGGGGGGGGGGGGGGTTGCTTGCATGGAGAATGTTTGGCAGTGCAGGCATCCTGGAGAATCTTCACTTGGCCTGAGTTTTCCCAGCCCAGATGTGGTTCTCCTAGCCTCCTAGCAAAAGCCAGTGTTTAAGCAAAGCCTGGCTTTATGAGGGCCCTGCTTATGGAGGCTCAGAGGTTGTTTTTGGAATGTCTCTCGGGAAAAATGTCTCTCGGGTTCATGGTCCAGGAGGCTGGTTACATGTTTACATCACTTCCTACATAACCCGAAAGTGACATCATCACATTGGTGACATCAGGATGACGGTCTGGTATTTGGGTAATAACTCTATGATAGAAGCCAAATTCACCATACCAAATTTACTCTCTCCCACTCCTCGTAAGTCCCCCCCATCCCCCGCAGGTGCCAGGAGCAACCCTAACTTCTTCTCTGGTGCATTCTGGGCCCACTCTTAAGGCTGATTACCTAAAGCTCCCAGGAGACCCTTCCTTCTGAATCCCTCTTCCAGAAACTTTCCCCCCATGCCTGGTAGGGTCTCACCAAGACACATTTCAGCTGAGATTGGGGTCTGCTGGAGGGCGAGCTGATAATTTCGGCCAGGTCTTGAGCCTTCTTCTTTTTTTATTGAGGCCTGGCTGGGCCATTTGCTCAGAAGCTGTGGCTTGGCCTATCCTGTCTTCTGGGGCCTGAGCTGATTGCTCAGCAACTGCAGCTTGGTGCGTCCCATCCATTCCTGGGCCCTGCTTCATCCCAGAGTTGCACCTGCTGATGACATCAGAGGGTGCAATGGAGTACATGGCTGCCCTGCTGCTTCCAGCCCACATGCCACTTTCTCTGCTGGCCTCTGAGGCCTTGAATTTTGCCATCTAAAAGAGGTGCCAGTACACCGTACCTTTGAGAGTCAGGAGACGATGAATCATAACAAGGCTCATAACAAGAATCATAACATCACTCAGCTCAAGACAGCTCCACCAGAGCGGCACACAAACTTATATGTTCTCAACAGTGAACTATATACAATGTAATGATATACGCCAAGTGAGAATTTCTCTGGGTTGGTCTTTATTGTGCAGCCAGTCGGAACAAGGGAATTGTGAACCCATGGCTAAACCAAACTGCACAGAATGAACTCAAAACATAACAGTACCAGTGCATACCAACACAAAAAAATTAGGCCTATCAGGCCTGGAAGCTTACTAGGCCACTGTTTCTTTGAGCTTGATCTTTTTTTTTTTAATTAAAAAAGCTTCTTTGCCATAGTATGCTATGCTGCAATATAAAGTAAATCAGGATTCAGTGAGAATTTCACTTAATTGTATGGAAATAAGTAGATTTTTGAATGCACAACAGGTTAGGCAGAATGGTACTTGAGGCACTGATGGCACTGATTACTATTTAAAGTGACTTGCAATTCTTTTCTCCCCCTGAAATGGACCTTAGATTAAATTGCTCGATAAAATGTTAGCACAATTAGCAGGTCACTAAACTGGCACTTTTATTACCATTCACTTTTTTCTGAAAGTAACTATAGTAGGAAGCAGGAGGTCCAGAACCCTGTATCAGCCATGGCTGACATCATAAGGATATTAGCTTATCTGCTTGGCTTTGCCTATTTACTTCTCTTGTCTTCCCCTGTGCTTTTTTGGGGTTTCCAAAATAGACCTGTCTGCTGGACTTTTGCAGAGGCGAAGGTTTTAGTTTTTATCTTAGCTAATAGCCAGACTTGAAAGTCTCGACAAAGTAGTATTATCAGAACACTGTGGCATCAAAGTGGTCGTTTTCATGGGATCAACAGTGTTGATGTGTGCATGTGTTTTAACTCATAAATGTCACTTTATTGCTAGTTCAACACAGGATGGGTTTCCGTGATCTTTTCTGTATACTTCTCCCTTCTCCAAACTGGGCTAATTTAGTTTTGCCACCTAATTTGAATGTCCATACAGAAACCAGCTGTGGGCATGGAGTGCTTGCATACAATGACGTTGATGGGTGTGTGTGTGTATTGGTCACTGTTTCATAGGTAGCACAGGAAACCATAAACAAGTGGAAGGTTTTTAGCTCATTTCATGTCATCTCTGTGTTCTAGAGAGAAAACCAGGGCTCATTTCGTAGCAGGAGCTCCTTTGCATATTAGGCCACACACCCCTGATGTAGCCAATCCTCCAAGAGCTTACCGTGACGGAGTGATAATAATGATGTCCTGTGCACACCCAAGTTTGGTGCAAAGCTATTTACAGTTTATTTACAAGATATATACATACACAGTCCTTTTTGCAAAGCATTCGCTCTGTTCTCCAACAAAATGCTCTGCCAGGCAACCTGATGCACACACTGACATACACGGCTAGGAACAGTCCAGAATATATACAGTTCTGTGTCCTATCAGAATGGAGATGGTGAGTCATGTAGCACCTCCTCTAGACTGATGCAATCTGTCCAGTCATGTGATTCCTAGCTGTCACTTAGATCACTTTAATCAGTCTGATTTGCTGTCATCTTGCACGGCATTCACTGTTTACATGCCGACATACAGTAGCCCCTGTAAGAAGAGCTTTGTAAGCTCTTGGAGGATTAGCTACATTAGGGGTGTGTGGCCTAATATGCAAAGGAGCTCCTGCTACGAAATGAGCCCTAGAGAAAACCCTTTCCTGCCTCCAAATGAGTTCTACTTTCCCACCATAAACCTTTTAGCATATTGTATAAAAAGGGATGCATCTTTCTACAGACTGTATCTGCCCCATTCCTTTATCTGGCTGTTATTTCCAGGAGTTCCAATCTACACACGATGCCATATCCCATCCCTATATTTCCATATCCTCTTAAGGTTCATTCTCTGTTCTTTTGTTCTGTAGCCTCACTCCATCTGTGGCTCATGGTCCTCCCCCACCACCTTTAGATGTTTAGGAATAGCTAGCAGTAGCTGAATATGAAGCAGGGAGGGCTGAGCCATTCTACAGTGAAAATGAGAGAATTTCTCCCTTTCTAATTCATTATTCTGTGGGTTTGCTGTGTGCTGCATTCCATTCCTTTAAAAATCCAGTTTAACTATTACTAATGCCAACACTGCATCAAGATCGTTTTCTTGTGATGTTTTGCTGAGGCACATAGATAAAATAGTACCCCAAAAAGCAAGTATATGTACATTTACATCCAAGATTTTTTGGGTAGTGTTTTATTAATGCATATATATATACATAAGCTGCCTTATTGGGAGAAAGATGGGATAAAAGTTTTAAATAAATATCTATTTTTTTAAAAAATGTGCATTTGTACTTGGGGAAGAGACAGAAATGAACTGAAGGAAGAGTCAGCTATAATGAACTGCATGTGTATACTGACTACAAAATCAAACAATTAAAAAGAGGTATAATGGAGAGATTCCTGATTAACTGCTTTCACTAGGGAAACAAGGCTAGATGATTTACAATTTAGGGAGAAACTGAGATGAATATTTAAGAACCCTAGACCAAAGTTTTGGTCCCCACATGGATAGATGTGTGGTGGAATTTCTCCTCTGGTAACTTCCCAGGCACACAGGATCAATTCAAAGTGGACTTGTAGTGCTCAGGAACAAGGGGTTTACTGTGGGAACCGTGGTGTGTATAGGGATGGGCATGAATCAGGAAAATGCGGTTAATTTCAGTTTGTGGTTCATGGTGTGTCCAATTTGTGAGCTATGAACCATCATGAACCTTTAGGCACCAAATGAACTGGTTCAGTTTGTGAGGTTTGGGACATGGTAGAACAGCCCCCTGGCAAGCTAGAGACATCAAACTTGCAGGGGATCTCCATCTGACTCTCCTCTACCACCTGCCCTTCAAGATTGGTGAGGATTGGATTTATGGTGTCCGAGTTATGCCCCCCAAGAAGGTGCTCCATCTTCCATTGTTTCCAGTGAATGGGGGCATCAAAAAAGCAAGGGCCATAGAAACCTAGCAGAACAGAATCAAAGTACCCAAGAATCTTTAGTAGAAACTGAAGGTGGGGGTCATTTTGCAAGCCCAGCAGAACCAGTGAATTGTGTCCAACAGAACCAGTGCCACTGTGGCAGCACAAACCCAAGCCAGAGAATCCCTGCAGTAGAAACTAAAGGGGCGCGTTTTTGCAAGCCCAGCAAAACCAGTACAATGCACAGAGTGCTCAGCAGTACCAGTGCAATCCCAAAGTGCCCAGTAGAACCCAGTGCCACTGTGTCACTGCAAACTTAAAAGAACTGATCTCAAAGCAGAGTCACAAGAAATCTGAGCAAGGGTGATTTTGCAAGCCCAACACAACCAGTTATAATTTGCAGAATGTCCAGCAGATCCCAGTTCCCCTAGCATTGCAAATTTAAAAGGACTGCTCTCAAAGCAGAGTCACAATAAATCCAAGCAAGGGGGGGATTTTGCAAGCTCTGTGCAAGAAAATGGGAAGGGAACACAAAGGAACTCCAGCAAAGGGGGGGAAACCCTCTTGAAACTGACAAGAAGTTTGATAAACATTTTGATAGCACAGAGACAGTTTGTCTGTAAATGTACGCATTCATGAACCCCACAAACTGCCCATGAACTACTTGAAAGTTGGTGGAAAGTTCAGTTTGTGCCCATCCCGTTTTGGGGTGTGTGTGTTAAGATTCTTCTCTTGTGCCTCAGTTCAGATACAAGTTGTGTCCATGGGAAACTTCCAGCTCATATCTGAACAAAATTCCTCATGGTGGTCACACACAAGGGCTTTGTAACATATAAACCATCCTTTAATTATCCAAGCTTGATGACAGGAAAGAGTCTGTTGTGAGCTAACTTATGCAGCCCACTTTCTATATTGATATACTCTCACCAAAACCCTGCCTAGCCTATCTAAGAACATACTGGATTCAAACTGGCCTCAGCCTCAGTTTTTAGTCAGTAATATGAGGATAGCAATTCTTACCTACCTTACAGGGTTGTTGTAAAGAATTTTGAATGCTCAAAAAGCAGTTGGTAGGAGGATGGGGTATCTCATTATTTGAGCTTAGATACACCATAATGAAATTGCAGGGGGAGCTGTAGACACAGACTTTGTGATTGGGAAAATCCTCTCTCCTACATTACCATTTGTGGAGAACAGATATGAACAAGCAGGGACCAACAAGGATTTTGCAGGGAGGGATCATCCTATCCCCCACACCTTTGCTTCCTCCCTTTCCCCCCAGTCCTTCTCTGTCACTCTTTCTCTCTCTCCCTTCCCCTACCTCTTCTCTGTCACTGTTTTGTCTCTCTTTTCCTCTCTTCCCACAATACCCATGGGGTGGGGTTGGTTTGCTCTCCTGTCCCCCTCCCCACCACTGTGCCTTCTTGCCTGGCTGTCCCCCCATTCAGTGCTCTGGCTGTGCAGCTGCATGCTCTCCCATTGCTCTACTCGCTTGCCTAGCCATCTGGCTGATGTTATGGCAGTGGCAGCGATTGCTGCAGTAGCAGGTCATTGGTGAAAGGAGCTCCCATCCTTCCTCACCACCCTCCCAGCCAGAGGTGGAAGTGGTAGGCAGGCTGGTGGTGAGTGGGGTAACTGGATGGGGGCAGTGGTGGGGACTCCCTTCTTCTGACCACTCATCACAGCAGCCTTAGTTGATGGCAGGGAAAGAGAAGGCTTCTGTCCCTCTTCCTCCACCTGCTCACAGTGTTGTTTCCCACTTCTCACTCACCCATCCACTACCTGTGCCTTGGTGGAAGAGGGAGGTGGGGTGGAAATTGGTGAGGGATGTGTGGGGTCAGCAGCAGAGGCTCCCTTCTTTTACCCACCCATCTAGCTCCAACACAGAGGCCTCAGAAGCTTCAGGGGAAGAGGAGAATTTTCACTATGTTGGTTTTAAGGTAATTGTGTGCACAAACACAGCCAACAGCTTTCTATTTGGGGATGTTTTTAAACACCACTTCCTTTGGGGGAGGGGGTTTGCTAGCCCAAGAGGTCCTTCAAGTTTCTAGAAAAGTTTTGTTTTTCTCAAGGTGGCCCAGTCTGTGGATTTAAGTATCCACAGATAGGGCCACGTTCCCTAACTATTATGTAAACTCCCCTGGGTTTACAGCCACTTCTATCATTGCTTATTATTTGTCTTTGCAAAGGGATGTCTAGCATTTACCGTCATTACAGTTATGTAAGCTAACTCGCATGTATTGTCTCCATTCTGCATTTTTCATGTTCGTGCTCATCCTTAGCATTTTGCGTTTGTTACAGAAAGCACTTCACCTTACAGAAAGCACTTCACCTTGTTCATTTGACTCCTTATTCTCTATGCAGCCTCTAACAATGCACACTTTAAAGCGAACACTATAGCATACTTTCCTTTGACTACCATGAGACATTTTTAAAAACCCCACATTGTTCCAGAAGCAAGAATCGTTCCTGACCCATATGTGCCCCTCACTCACTATCAAACTTCATTTTTCTTGTGTTTCCAATAGAGCTTTTATTTAATACAGAAGTGCTTATTATTAAAATACAATCCAGCTTAACTATTGCTGTAGCAGTCCTGGAGAAGTGACATCAGCAGTTTATGCTATATACACACAGGGCTCTTTTTGTAGAAAAAGCCCAGCAGGAGCTCATTAGCATATTAAGCCACACCCCTGACAGCATAACTCATTAGCATATTAGGCCACACCCCATGTTACTAGAAGTGTGGTCATCCAGCGACACCCACCTTTTGCTTCTTATTCTGTTTACCTTGTTTGTTGTGTTGTCAAAACGGTTTTGACAAAACCAACAAAAACATTATTTTCTGTCCCATCTATAGAAAATCTTGCCTGAACCAATATCTTATGTCCAACCATTATTCCCACACTGGATTGGAATCAACTCCTAAAGGTTAGGTTCCCATGGAAATCAGCTTGCCTTCCTGCAGAACTAGTATGCTAAATATGATTTTTTAGGGTTGCCAATCACAGGTGGGGTCTGGAGATCTCTTGGAATTACAACTGAGCTCCAAACTACAGAGATCAGGTCAATGGCTGCTTTGGAAAGTGGAATCCATGGCATTGTGCCTTGCTTAGGTCCCTCTTTCCCCCAAACCCCACCCTTCTCAGGCTCCACTCCCAATTCTCCAGGGATTTCCTCGACCTGGAGTCGGCATCCCTACTTCACTGGCAGAACCCTAGGTCTGCACTGGATGGGAGTAGTTTGTGGACTATTTTATTCAAGGTACAAAAATTTATTCAAGGTATAGGATTTCATGTGCCACCCACACTTCTTCAGATGGAAGAAGTGTGCATGCACACAAAAGCTTATACCTTGGATGAAACTTTGGACTCCAATTTTGTTCTGCTGCTTCAGACCAACACGGCTACCCACCTGAATTATTACACTATAGTATTTTTTACAAGCAATTATGTACCAGTGAAATGGTTACCATGCAGAGTCTGTCCCACAGGTAAAATTATCCTGTGAATAGGTGGGCTTTACTGCATCAAAGTATCACTACCATCACAAGATCACCAATCATTGGAAGTCAATTCCTCAGAAGCAGAAATCTCTCTTATCAGGAGGTTTAAGAACATCAACTTTGCTGGCCCATTAAAGGCAGATGTCAGCCCAGTGGCAGGAGAAGAAGGATAATCATCTTCTTCAGAAACTCTACCCACTTTTTGAATTTCACAAAACAGGCAATCTCCAAAGTGCTGCTGACCATGCTCATTTTTAGGTACAACTCTGTTTCTCTGCAGATGTCCCCCAAAGTCCTCCAAGCAACAGCAAGTGTTCTGCCAACACACACAACGATGGAGCTACTTTTTCAGATGTTTTCTCTTGCATGGCAGTAAGCACCAAAAAACTTTAATACAGACTTTAGACACACATATATTTGCAAACTATTCCCAACAAGACACAACAAACAGACTTCAAATTTATTTTTCTTAAACAGAAGATGCCATGAGAAAATGAAAGAGATTCTCAAAAATTAAATATATCAAAACCAGCATTTCATGGGCTCTCTGCTTTTTTACATTTCTCCCCTTTTCCAATAATATCTTTTTGCAAAAACAGGTAGGTAGGTGGGTGAGGGGAGAGAGCGAAAGAGAGCGAGAGAGAGAGAAAGAAAGGAAGGAAGGAAGGAAAGAAGGGGAGAGAGAGGGAGAGAGGGAGAGGGAGGGAGGGAGGGAGGGGGGAGAGAGAGAAAGATGGGGGGAGAGAGACACACAGAGAGAGAAAGGTAGGGGGGAGAGAGAGGAAGGGAGAAAGGTAGGTGGGGGGAGAGGCTGTTGCAGCCTTTCCTGGGCTCTGTGCTTCGGCGCGGAGCCCAGGGAAGACAGCGGGGGGCGAGGCGGCTTTTGCCTTCTTTTCTGGGCTCTGCACTTCAGCACAGAGCCCAGGGAAGACGGTGGGGGCACTTTTGCCTTCTTTCCTGGGCTCTGCGCTTCAGCATGGAGCCAAGGGAAAACGGTGGGGGGCGGCGGCTTTTGCCTTCTTTCCTGGGCTCTGCGCTTCGGTGTGGAGCCCAGGGAAGGTGGGGGGGGGGTGGCTTTTGCCTTCTTTCCTGGGCTCTGTGCTTTGGTGCGGAGCCCAGGGAAGGCGGGGGGGGGCGGCTTTTGCCTTCTTTCCTCGGCTCTGTGCTTTGGTGTGGAGCCCAGGGAAGGCTGTGGGTGAGTTTTGCCTTCTTTCCTGGGCTCTGCGCTTCGGTGCAGAACCCAGGGAAGGCGGTGGGGTGGGGCAGCGGCTTTTGCCTTCTTTCCTGGGCTCTGTGCTTTGGCACAGAGCCCAGGGAAGATGGCGGCAGAGTGCCCTAAAGGCAGCAGGGGGGGGAGGGGGAAGTGGCCATTGCCTTACCATACCTGCCAGCTTCTTCCTCCTTGTGGCCCACTGAGGGCTGCTGGAAGCAGGGGGTGGGGCTCCGGCCCCAACCAACCCCTGCTCTTTGCCCTTAAAGGGAAAGCTCCCTTTGAGGGCAAAGAGCTGGGAGGCCATATCTCGTGCTCAATTGAGTGCGGGGCCCTTTCCTGCCAGCAGGGAGGGGCGGGGCAGGCTTGGACGCCAACCAGAAGGTCGTTCTGGTGCGTTCCGGCCCAAAAAGAACCCTGTACACACACATTTATAAACATATGATGTGTTCTGATTGGGTGCGCCATTGCTGAGCATATAGGTTAAGACATAAGTCCTGAGCACAGTAGAGGCCCTTCATGGTGCTGGGGCCTGATCCCAACTCCACTGTAGTAATACTGGAAATATTATGCTGGTGCCTTCCCCCTTTCCTTGTCTTGGTATACATATGTTCAGCAGTGGAAGCCAGCAGGAAAACTGAGCTTCTAGTGGCTGTGCAGCACAGTCCTTTCACTGGTATAATCCACTCTCCCAGCTTAATTTCTTTTCGTCCCGTATACTATGGCAGGAAATTTCAATTTACTCCACAGTCCCAGGTCTTAGTTCCTTGGCTCTTAATTAGGAATCTGCATCTGCAGTCTCATTTCACCAACCACAAGAGAAATAGCAACTTTTTACCCCTGTTGCCAGCAGAATCAAATAGAAGGTTGGAGTTTAGGGCTGCTAACTCTGGTTTATAAACTCTGGCTTAAGGGAGTTTTGGGAATGGCAGGGCGTAGAGAGGGAAGACACTCAGCAGGGATATAAGGTCACTCTAGGACTTCCATTTCTTCTATACTCTATGGTATATCATAGAATTTGTCTTCAAAAGCTGCTATTTTCTCTGGAGGAACTGATCTTTGTAATCTGGAGATCAGCTGGAATTCCAGGAGACCTCCATGCCTCATCTGGATGTTGGTAACCCTAAGTGATCTACTCATACAAGTGTCACAGATCTTCTCTGCTTTTCCCAGTCCCCAGTAGCTATTTCTGAGCCCGGGAATGTTGATTCATGGATCTTGTGACCTGTGTAGAATAATATTGACATGAGTTGGTATGCTGCAGTGAGGAGGGGAAAGGGGTGAAATGACATCCTCCTCTTTCTTCAAAGAGGCAGGAAGGACACCCCCCCCCATCGCTGACAGAATATTCTAGGTGGACGTAACAACTTCAGTATGTCTCTGTTAAGAATGTGATTTACGGTGGACTTGGAGCCCACTTCTTCATATCGGTGGAAATTCTTCTATTTGGCTTGCTGAAAGTTTAGATAACCTGATTCCACTATGGAGAAAAGTGGTCTTAAACTAGACTTTGAGCATAACCAGAGTGCAGATTAAACCTTTCTTTTCCAAACTTATATTTTTTTACATTAGCTACCTGTGGAATGAGGGGTCCTTTCACCACAGATCTGCTTTTAGCACCTTGTTTCCAGGGCAGCTTACAAGATTAATTAAAATCACGATAATGCACAAACAAGTGGCTAACAGTATATCAAATATATTAGTACCTCAACCTTAGTGAAATGCTGGACTTAAAAAACCTCCAAGGCCAGCTGAACTAAACTAGAAACCTGTATTAAAAAATGAAAGTTTTCATTTGGTGCCTTAAACTACCAAAGCTAGGTACCAGGCAAGCAGCTGTGAGGAAGAAGCACCTCTGCTTTAAATGTGTGGGCGCACAGAGAGGGGCCTCTGTTCAGTGTGTGTGTGTGTGTGTGTGTGTGTGTGTGTGTGTGTGTGTCTGCATACACATGGTGAAGTTGTAGACTTCATGGCTGGAATATTTATTACCCAGCAATTAAGATCTGCCTCATAAACCCTGTTCTTGATGCCCCTGCCTTCACTGGTAAGGTGGGTGGCAACCAGAAACAGGCTTTTTCAGCAGTGGCACCATATCTGTGGAATGCCCTTCCACCTGAGGCTCCCCTGGGGCCTATGCTATTTCCTTTTAGGTGCCAGGCCCAAAACATCATGGTTTGTTTCTGTTTTATGGTTTTATGTTGTAAGCCACCTCAGGCAGGTTTCTCCAGGAGCGCCGGCATAAAAGGCAACTATTTATGCCACCGCTGCTACTCCAAATGCTGAATATCCCAGAAAGGGCAATGAGGTTATGAAGTTTAAGGGTTAATTTGATGGTGATCTCACCTCTGCATTTTTTGGTATAGAACGCCCATTACAAGTGGTATGAAAACGTAGGGCATCTCCTACTTTTAGTGAAATGACTGCTTCCCATCAGGCTGTTTTGTTTGGAAGAGTTAACAGCATTCTTCTTCCACACCACTCCAATAGCTTTCATCTCTTTAGTGATAATGCTTCTCTCCCCCTTGACATGGTTCAATGCATGAAATGCTACTCCAGACAATCAAAGTCATGTCTATAGGTTTCCAAGGCAACCATATCAGATACATTCATTTGAACCAATTTCAGGAGGCAGAAGGAATCCAAATAAGAAAATTGAAGTCCTTCTTGCTTTTCAAAATTTGGGTAGAATAAACCTCCGTCAAATTGTCTCTCATCCATGCCTCCAATGAGAGCATCTTCACAAGAGGGAGGGAGAGGAGAATATCTCCATGCAAAGCATACAAACACAAACCCAAAGCAAAATACATTGACAATAATACAGATGAATATAAAATGATTACAGAGCTAAAGAGAGCCACTGAGATGCTCTGTGCCCTTGTGAAAGGCAATCTGTAGCACTGTTAGAACAACATTTTATTGTGAAGAAATGGATTTGAAACTTATGTCTGAGCTGGTTTTTGTCCTGATGATGTACAAAGCTCCATATATCTGTAAAATGGATATTAAGGTCTGTAACTGACGGAATGCAAAACCTCCAACCACTTGGCCCCTCCCACTGGCACAAGCCATCATTTTCCTTTATAGTCAACACACCCTAGAAGCAAACAAACATCTACACCAGAACTGGCACAAATTCTAATACCAAAATCTCTCCTCTTCTGCGAGACAGACAGTGCACTGCCAAAGACTCCTTTCTGACTCCCTTCCCCAAGTTGAATTGTTAACAGGCTGTTTCCGTTGCTTCCGTTTTTATCTTTGGCTTACGATGTGTTCCTATTTCATTCATTTGTCAGCCTATGATTAGAAAAGACCCTGGATGGTTTCCTTTGCAGTTCTCATAGCAGTTTTGTTGGCCCTTTAGTGACGTAATACTGCATAAATGTTTTTTTTTTTTTAAGGAAGGCAGCAGCAAGAAAGAATATACCTAAGCAGCAATACCAGCTGGTAAACACTTTCCTGGAATGGACATCTTAAGACTCCATGTGATACTTTGGGGTTTTTTGGACATGCTTCCAATAAAACAAGTAATTGTATAAACTAAGAACAGTAGCATGTCAGTGAGGAGGTTAGAATAGGATATCTTTATTGATTTCTATCTCATTTTTTATTTGTAGGGAGTTTTTTTTGTAAAAAATGGAAGAGCATTGTCTTGTTTACTAATAACAACCAGAGCAGTAGCCAAATCTGCTCTTTGTTTATAAATGTATACTTTCAGTTCTGACCTAGTACTACGAAATTATGTATTGCCAAATGGTAACCATATACTATATTACTCAACCAGAGGGAAAATCCAGGGACTTAAAAAAAAGCTTTTAAAATTATTATTGTTATTTTAAATTAAAATAGGGACACAGAAAAACAAAGGAAGATATAGATATTATAATAATCTATAACTTATTCATAACAAGGACAATCAGCATCAGAGTAAATATAGAGCATTTAACATAAACATTTAAAATACATAGTATTCAGAAGATTTTTACATACTGTATACATTTCTTATTAAAGCCTAGCATTTATTACTGTTAGACATTGATCATAAGAACATAAGAACGTAAGAGAAGCCAATGTTGGGTCAGGCCAGTGGCCCATCCAGCCAACACTCTGTTACACAGTGGCCAAAAAAAACCAGGTGCCTTCAGAAGGTCCAGCAGTGGGGGCAGGACACTAGAAGCCCTCCCACTGTTGACCCCCTATCAAGCACCAAGAATACAGAGCATCACTTGCCCCAGACTGAGAGTTCCTATCTATACTTTTGGCTAATAGCCACTGATGGACCTCTGCTCCATATGTTTATCTAATTCCCTCTTGAAGCCATCCATGCTTTATTACATTATCATTACATTATATGTTCCATTACATCTTAGTACCACTACGGTTGTAATCAAACTATAATCAAAGAGTACATTTTAAGAGCATTTCTAAAAATAAAAAAGATAACAATAAGCTAGGTTCATATATACATTAAAAACTATTTTTATGGTCTTGAATATAGCATTATTTTGGAGAACACATATTTATACCATTGTAGTATTATCTAAAACAACCTTAATTATATTAGTGCAGTTATATTAGTGCCTAAGCTATCATTATACTGATGGAAAAATAAAAATTAAAAAACAGCATAGTAAGTTTAATGCAAGTCACTCATTTTTCATTTTTATTTATAATAAGCATAGTAATTTCTCCATTTTAAAAAAAATTCTGTCTGGTCTTTTATTTATATAGTTTGTTAATTTTGCCATGATCACATATTCTGCTATTTTATCTCTCCAGTTTTCATTGTTTGGGCATTCCTCAGCTTTCCATTTGGCTCCTAATATTATTCTGACTGCATGTCAACATGTATCTAAGCAATTCATGAAGTGTTCTTTCAGTACTGTCTGGGAGAATTCCCAACAGCCTAGTCATTTCAAAGTTAATTTTTCAAATCTTCTGAATTTCTGCATGTATATCTTTCCAATATTTTCTTGCCTTTTTTCAATTCCAAGGAAAATCCAGGGACTTCTTGAGTTGTGAGGTTTAACTAAGCAGTGAGACAATGACTACTTGTATAGTGTGTCAGCTACTGACCTGTACAATATACACTACAGCATGCCCCTGGTGAAGGTCATTGTGGCCAAAATATTCTATTGACAGTAAGGCTGTACCTTGAAAGAGAGGCTAAATGTTTTGTACTCTATGAAATGGACATTGATTTTTTTCTTGAAAGCAAATGGCATTCCTAGTATCTCTTGCTGAGGAGTCCTCTTTTCCTTCCAGGGTAATCATGGTGTTTTTTAAAAACAAAACTCTGTGGTTAGACGTTCTATGCTGTTAGTGGTATGTATGAGTTGATTTTGTTAAACTGTGTCATTAGTTTAATTAACCACACCAGAACGCCTCTCAAGCCTGGCAAGTTTTACAACTTTTGTCCTCCAAGTGACAGTTATGAGTGTTAATAATTATGCTATTCACAATGTAATTGTTAATGTGTGATCATGGCTGCAGTTTTAAAACATTTGACACACCAACTTTGCTTTAAATGCCACATGATAATCTGCATCCTTTTGATGCATTGCTTTTTTGTGTGTGGGAATCACACAAATCTGTTTGGTGCATCTGCTTTTCTGTAAAGCCGGGCTTGAGACCAATTTCAGCATAGTTCATTTATGCAAAACTGTGTTTATCAGACTCAACACTGCAAAGATCTGTTGACATGTACACATGAAGACCTTTTGGTCTTCCCCCCTCAGTATTGTCTGGTCCAAGTAGCACTGACAATTTCCCAAAGAATGATTTTTCTCAACAGCTGTTTTCTTGGGTTCTTTAAGCTAGAGATAATGAGATGAACTTCTGGTTTCAATGACCCAAATGGCGGACGCGTCCTTTAGGTGCTTTGAGGGACGTGATTCATGAAATGGTGGATGGGAGGGGGTTTCGCATGCCCGGACCCCCCTGGAGCTCTTGTAGGGGGCTCCTAGCCATGGGGCGTGAGAGGTGCTGCTTCTGAGGCATGTTGCCAAGGGATTAAGGCTCTTCCAAGCCCCAACAGTTCCGCCGCTGCAGAACGAGCAATGGCTTTAGGGACACTTACTGGGACAAGCAGGCAGTCGGCTGAGCAGTTCCCTCACCCGATCGAGACATCCATGATGAAGCATGAGTTCTTGTGAGAATATCCTGATAAATGGCCAAATGCCAAAACGTCCCCTTGGAGAAAGCTGGGGGGGGGGGCAGAGCCTTCCCCATGAAAAATAAAGCCTTATAAAGCACATATTGAAGAGGGGACAGGCTTTGAAGCAACAAGTAACTAAAATAAAGAGCAATCAAGAGAAAACTAAGCATGTTTTCAAACAATAGAGACTTTTGAAACTTTTCTTAAAAAGTAAGCAGATGGCAGGGAGAAAAATGGTGCCAAAAATAAAGACTTCTTCAGGAAATGCCAGCCCGGCTGCTCTAGTCACAAGACCGGAAGCAGCCACAGACTTTCCCAATATGATAGCGGCTGCATTGTGCCCTCTGCTGGACCAGATGACTACTTTGAATGAGAACTTTGCAACTCTCCAAGTACCAAAGCAAAGACAGACCAAACAGCTGCAGAGATGAAGGAAGTAGATGCCAAAATGATCAAGCTTAAAAAGTGATTGGAGACTGTGGAAAAGAAGAGAACCTCAGATGAATATCAACTTTTACAACTACAAATGGAAAAGTCAAATCATGTTTTGAGATTTCAAGGGGTCCCAGAGATGAAGGAGAAAATCTCAAAAAAGATTTTAAGCGATGCCTTGAGCCCAGTTGTGGATTTAAAAGCGGAACACCTTCAAAGCGAAATGAATATGGTCTATAGAACATATTCAGATTATGTCAAGAAAAAAAACCTGCTCGGTGATATTTTTGTGAAATTCTCCAAAAGGCATATCAGAGACCTGATACTTAAGGTGACTACCCTAAAAATCAAAGATAAAGAAATAAAAGTATTAAAAGACATTCCATTCAAAATAAGGAAAAAGAGGAAAAAATACAAAAACTTGGTTTTGTTTCAGCAAAAGAATTCCACACCCTACAAATGGATTTTACCAGAAGACCTCTTCTTCAAATACAACAACAAGAAAGAAAAATTGGACTCTGTTACAAAAGCCAATGTGTTTTTGGAGCAGCTTCAGAAGACAAACAAATCAGGAACAGCAGCAGAGGACATCAACATGTTGCAAGAAGAAAGTTCCCCAGGATGCAAGGAAGAACTATAATCAACATCAACTGAAGAACGATCAGATTTTGAACTTGGGGCAGCTACCCCTAAAACCCCTGACACCAGACGAGGATATGAACTTAGAAATAAGAAAGAAAAACAATAAACGTTTTATCTCTAAAGTTTGAACTTTATTAACTTGAGCAATTTACTTAGATGTTCTTTATATAGTTAAAATGGTTGGATTTTTGAATATAACTGAATTTTATATACCATCTTCAACATATCTAAACGGTAGTGAGTGATGTATTTTAGTAAGCTACTTTTGCATTGTATGACCACTGCTACTTGGGTTTTTAGTGGTTTCTTTTCTTTCTCCTGTAGTTTGTAGTTTACCCCTCCCTTTTGATTTCTGTGTAGATTTTAGAATAAAAGCAATAAAAAATTATATATATATATATAAATATAAAGCTGGAGATGTAAGGAACTCAACCTGGGATCTTCAGCAGATGCTCTAGTACTGAGCTACAGCTCCTTCAGCCCTGAAGACAGGATACCTTGCCTAACCAAAAAGGAAAATAGAATTAAACCTCAAACAGATGCTGGAGAAAATGTTGCTGTTGCCCATCATGGATCAATAGAATATTTGTCAGTGACAGTCATTGTGGAAGATTCTGTGGCAAGAAACTGAGAGGAGACATTTGTTCTGAAACTACTTCAGTCATGAACTCACTGCATGGACTTCACTATCTTTCAGCCTTGCTTCCACCACTCCCATCTTCCTTCTTGTCTTTCCTGCCTGCCCATTCCTTTGTTTCCCCCCAAAACACCTCATCTTGTAAAATGAAACTACAGCAGCCATTTTGGATTGCCACTAGGGAACCACAGGCAGTATCTTTGATTTTCTAGGCAATAAAGATGTGTGCTGAGGAAAATCTCATTATAATTTCAGATCTGGGCTTCGGGGAATGGGTGGGATTCCCCCCCCCCCGATTGATTATTTTCAGGTAAGGCATTACTGGTTCAGGATTCAAATCCATGTGGTTCTAGAGTTTGGACCATTATTTTCAATGGGGAATGCATATGAGGTTTTGGGGCAGCTGCTTATAAAAATAACGGCACAGAATTTGCACAGAACATGGTCCTCCCTTTAACCCAAAAGACCTCCTAATTTTCAACTAGATTGATCAAGGAGGTTCAGTTCTATAGGCTGTCATTCCAATCCCAGAGCAATCTGTATGGTACTAGGGACCGTCATTCCACTTTGGGGGTTTTCCAGTCCCATCTTTCTCTCCCAGGAACAGTCATTCCCCTCTGGAGGCTGTCATTCCAGACTCTGGGCAAGTTTATCGTAATCCTATTCCACATTTTCATTGTAGTTTTTGTATGCTGTAATGTTTTTAAGCAAAGGGTAGCCTGATCTCATCAGATCTCAGAAGCTAAGCAGGGTCAGTCCTGGTTAGTATTTGGATAGGAGACCACTAAGGTAGTACAGGGTCTCTGTGCAGAGGCAGGCAATGGAAAACCATCTCTGAATGTCCCTTGCCTTAAGAACTCATAAACTGGGTGGGACTTGACAACACTTTCCACTGCCAATATATTTCAATAGAGCCTATGCAAGTCTATTGGCATTCCTGGCTTCCATTATAATCAGTGGGCCTTCAGGCATCTTCCATTGTTCCCAATGGACATTTTTGTCATTTGTTTCAATACATCCCGTCATTATGCCCTATGGAGACTTTTCAAAGGATTTGAAATAGCTGTTTTTCAACCAAATGACACCAAAATAGCAGCTGAGTGAATACTGCTTTTCTACTAAAAAACACAAGTTTCAAGTGAATTGGAACAATTGGATTAATTTTATGAACAAGTTGACCCAGCTCTCTATTTTTCTGGCTGCAGAAGGACCAAACGGCTCTGCCCCTCATAAAGGAAGGAGGGAAAGAGAACTGTGGCTCTCTGTGGTTTGTCTCCAAAGGTGGTTGGCTGGAAATGCTCTGTTGTCCTCCCTTGCAAGGATCTGACTGGAAGGGAGAAATACTATTGATCATGAAATCAGTAGAATCAAGGAAAAACACAAACACATACTGCCACCAGCTAGCAGCACCCAAACATGAAAACAACATGGATTTTTTAAGGGAGGGTAGTTTAACTAAGAATCTCAGATTTGTGCTACTGCTCTGGAAGATCATGGTAGTGACCTGAAACAGTGATTTCTGGGTATATCTTTGGCTTGGGAATTTTGTCATGCTCACACCTACTAGGCAATCCAAAAGACTATTGATATCTTATGAGTATTTTAAATAATTTTTTTTATTTTCCTCCTTCTTTATTTTGTTTTAAGGTACCCCTGGGTTTGTACAAAACTCCCCTCCAGTCCAGACATGGAACCATTGTACAGATTTTTTGATCTGAACTCTGTGGCCATGCTTAGATATATATAGATGCTCAGTATTACTAGTCTGACGTTCAATCCTTGCACATATTTGTAATCTCCTAGTACATGGCTATGGTTTATGAAATGTATCTGGTTTGGAGAGCTTTGATTTTTTTTAAAGTTTTAAAAAACAAGAATGGACAGTAGCACAGAATTCTTGTAAAAACTGCTTGCTAGGTTGGGCCTGAAAATAAGCTTTGATATTACGGAATGAACAGTTCTCCCTTCATATAGTAGACAAAGGAATGTTTAGAAACTGTCCAGTGGAAACAGCTTTGTCCATATTCCACATGCGGGTGAGCATGACCAATAGCTTTTGTCCAATATAATTATATGGTCCCTCCATATGCTTTTCTTCCACATACATTCAAGTGCATGGGCATTTAACTAGGCTTTAGTTTTTGTCATTAACTAGTGAGCAATTTGAGAAATTAAGAACTAGCAAAGCAAGCTGTTATAATGTTTACATTGCTCATGTGCCTGTCTTGTAATTCCCCTTAGCAATTTTGCCACTGCATCTTTAGAGCATCAATAAAAATAGCAACAGTTCTTTCAACTGTTATAGCAAATGAAATGGGAGGGTGGGTGGAGAAGGCATGACTGAAGGCACAGTGACCTTTAGTGGCAGACAGAGATGTGCTAATATTGAAAGACAATTATCTGAATTGCCTGTGGGTACCAGCTTCCTGTTGATAACCTGTAATGCTAATTACCTACAAGAATTCAGGGCACATGTTTGTGACTTGAATTAATTGGCATTCAGGAAAGGGTATTCATCATGGTCACCAGCAGAAAAGAATATAAGAAGCAAAGCAGAACTCTCAAATATGAAGATCAGGCATCTTGTGCTTTTCATCTCTTCCATTCTTGATTATTCCATGATTGTGGCTATTTAGGTTTATTAAAACAATTTCTGCATTATTTGCTGCATTAACTATTGCTTAAGAGAGCAGATTTTATGATGCTCCTTTGATCTTTCCTGGAATCATATTGAATCCCACTTTCTTGTCTTTCTCTACTTAAAAACGTCTTGAGCTGACAAATGAAAAAGTGGGCTGGACGCCATGTTTATAAAGATATCCAATGCTCTAAGAAAGTCAAAACAGCCTGATATTTTCAGTATGCGCTGTTAGCGTGGGCTACTTAAAGTTAGGGCTTATTATGACTTAGTCCCAGATCCTGTTTCTCTTGCTGGGCTCTGCCTGGAAAGATATGGTTTGGCAATGAAAAAACCCTTTTCCTCATTGGTGGGACAAACTCTGACACATCTGATATTAAGGAGATGATGTTCAAAGTAAAAAGGGTGGGTTCACCTTCTCTGCTTCTATTGTTGGAAGGATTGGGACGTATGCCAAGAAATGAACAAACAGGTTAGTTGAGACTCTTGACAGGTATTTCAGTTAGGAAGAGTGGTAGAACAAAGCTAACTAGCTTTCTTCACCCTTTATGTTTTGGAAGATGCTCCAAGTTCTGGTTCTGTTTTGAGAATCTAATTCTGGTAGGATGCAAACAAAATACAATCAAATCCTGATCCAGCAGGAGGAAAAGGAACCTCTTATTGTCTCCAAGAAGTTGTTTGCAACTTAGATGTGAAATAAGCCAAAAACTATAAAATGCTCAGACATTAGAAGAGTATTTAGAAGATACTTACTCCTCAGACTTAAAATATTTGGTAACGTATAAGGTTAGCTGCCTTCAAAAGTCAAGGAAATATTTCAAAGTAGTAATGGGCTCTGCTCTGACTTGGATAGCCCAGGCTAGCTTGATCTCGTCAGATCTTGGAAACTAAGCAGGGTCCATCCTGCCTAGTATTTGGATGGGAGATCACCAAGAAATACCAGCGTCATGACATAGAGATAGGTAAAGGCAAACCACCTCTGAACGTCTCTTGCCTTAAAAACCCTATGGGGTCTCCACAAGTCAGCTGTGGCTTGACGGCAAAAGGGGGGAAGGACTCTGCATGCCAGCTTCTGGATTGTATACAATGAGAGGAGAATGAAACCACTGAAAACAATTTCCAAATAAATCTTTGATTTGAATGTAACATTTAATACACACTTGACTAATTTTTCCCCATTCAAATACTTTACTTCGTATAGTTATTGCTGTTGGGATATAAAATGAACATAGCATACTTTAAAGACTTTGTTCATTAAATAAATTCAAAATAAATATGATTGAGCAGATCATATTCTATCTGTTCCACTGGAAATTTTCCCAATCAGTATTTTCCCAGAAAACCCAGATTGCTGACTTTTTGCTTGCAATTGATCCACCAGGCTGATCATGACAGTTCCAGAACAAGGAGCTATAGCATTCTAGTTGTCCTGCAGCCACTGAAATGGTCAAATAGAAATGGTTGTGTCCTGTGAAATATCAGTTCTTTAATTTTGTTTGTTAGGTCTGAATTTGGTATTGGAGCTAGTTTTACTAGACATAATCTTTAGCTATTTTCATTACTTGAAAATTGCTTCCTATGATTTTTCTAATAACAAAATAAAGTCCTGTGATCTTACACCAGTCCATACTTAGCTCTAAGGGTCTTCCTCTGCCTTAATAAGCAATGGGATGGATGAAAGAATGTACAAATTTCTTTCAGCCGAGTCACTGTTTAATGCCAAGATATCTTCCACACATTATATGGAAACAACCTTGTGTTTACCACTAAGGGTGTGCACAAAAACACAGTATTTCTGGACTTGGGTATATTGAACCTGAAAAATATTGGTATTTCCTGATATTCCCAAATTCCAATATCAGTATGGTATTGGAATTTAAGAAATATTTGGGATTGCTGATTTTTTTCTGCTCCATTATACTTATAGGGACCATTATAGTCAATGGTCCCCACAGGCTATAATGAAGAATTGATCTGGGGGTATCTGGGGTTCTGGGGGCTGTTTTTTGAGGTAGAGGCAGCACATTTGCAGCATAGCTGCTGGTACCTCTCCCCACCCCCCCAAGTTTTGAAAAGACTGGACCAGGGGGTCCAATTCTATGGGTCCCAGGAGAAGGTGCCACCATCCCCCATTATTTCCAATGGAGGGGAAAAAAAGGGGACGTCTCTTGCCACTGCACACAGACCGGGCTGGGAGGCTTCTCCTGCCCCATAATTTAAACTGCAGACCAGGAGAAGATGGCCCCAGGATCTGTATGTGGTGGGGAGTTCTCTCCCTGCCACACATGCAGAGCTGGCTTGAGGAGCCCTCCAGCCAAGGCGTGCACAGAGCTCTCAGCTCCCGCTGCCCCAGCTGATTGTCTCCTTGATATGGCTAACCCAAATAAAAGCCCCCCCCCCCCAAAGGCTTTTATTCGAGCTCAGCTATATCAGTAGCCAAATCTGTATTCAACTGAATTAGTACCTGAAAAATATGATAAGGTATCTTTAGGGGTTTTATTCAGTTTGGTTTATGCCGAACGCACTCCCCTGTTTACCACCATTCTACAGGGAGATGCAGCATGTCTTGGTTCCCTAACTGGTATACCTATACGATTTGCAAACAGGAGCTTGGGGAGCATACCACCTTTCAAAATTAATCTCCAAACTCATCTCAGTAATTTAATCATTTCATCACGAGCACTAACCTGCAAAATACTACATCAGAAATGATGTTATGACTCCTTGATGTCAAAATTCATTGTGTTTCCCTTAGGCATCCCATGTCAGCATTGCCTTACAAATCTAGCAGTCCCATGTACCTGAGCTATTTGTTATCCAAATGCCTTGGATGTCCCTCAGGGCAGTGGAATAAATGAGGTTGTACTGTAATTAAAAAATGACTAGATCAGTCATGCTTGCAGGCTACATCCATGGCATATGCTGATGTTAAATCATAATTGGGAAGGATTTACAGCCCTTAGATTATACTGTCCCTAAATGCAGATAAATCCTTTGGTAACCATTTTATGTGTGGTTTATCCCATACAATGGTATCAATACTGAGCGTGCCGTTCCTAATCTATTATATTTCTTCTTTAAACAAACTGTTAGGATTAATCTATTTTCAGCAAAATGTCTCCCCAGGTAAGTACAAATAATCAAATGTTCATTGGTGGTTGCTATCTGGCTAAGAGTGTATACTGTCTCCATCACTGGGATGTAAGAATTTGTACCCCTCTGAGAAGCATGAGTATACAATACATCTAATTGTGTGACTTTCATGCCAAGCATATGAATCAAATCCACCACTCATCTTGGCCTCTCCACTGCAGATGGACTTCGCTCCCACATATACTACATACTTAGCAGTTTGTGGTCTGCTTGTTCTAGCTATTATTTTATGGTCAAGTTTAGCCTTAAGTAGTTTTATCAGAGCACCAGCAGGAAAAACCTTTGCAGCAAGTTTCCTTACCCTTCTCACAAAGAATCCACAGCTTCTCACTGGCTGGAGTTTCTAGGAACTTGCATACACACCCTATGACTGGGGATTGGCAGTGACACCTGGAGAGTGGAACTGGAAGCTGATAATCATCAAGGCCAGCTGAGGCAACAGAAGAGCTTGATTATTCCATGTACTTTCTCTGTGCTTCAGCATAGCAGTAATAGCTGTTGTGGAAGCTTGTACTATGAAGCACTCCAGTTCTCTTGAGAATCTATGGCTGTGGTCACATGGTTATTTTGATCGGGTTTCACTGCTGTTCTCTCATGCATTTAAAATCACTGATCATATGGCTGCATCTGCCTCCCGCACCGAAGCAGGCTCACTCGTGCAATCCTCCCGGTTCCCTAGTGAGTTTTCCTACACCTGGAAAATCAAGTACTTTCTGGGAATGTTCACTGTAAGCTGTGCTAGGGTGTGCTAGCGTAGCAATGTCTGGGTCCCAGTGCAGGGATTTTCATCCCAGTGCACAGGCACGCTGAGTAGTGGTTGGCCCTGCCCACCCAGTCCCACTCTTCACCATTAACTTCCTGGCAAAGGTGGCTGCTCTCTGGCTGGAGGTCTAGCACTTGGCTGCAGGGCAGGCCCTATAAAGGGAGGAGCTTGCAAGGGCCCAGCCATTCTTCCTATTCCAACTACTCTTCTGCCTCATGGGCTACCTAATCAGGTAAGTCTCCTCCTTGCTGGGTTTCACGTGTGGCTGAGTGACTTGCTTTCCCCTCCCATGGGCCCCAGAAGGTGATTGGGGGCACCAGTGGGTCAGCAAAAGCCCCATGGAGTTTGTTTTGGGGGCGGGGGAGAAGGAGCCAGGCAGCATGTGCGGTGGTGCAGCTGGCTTTCCCCTCCTGCAAGCCCAGGATGGTGGCTAGGATGCTGTCAGGGCTGCAAAAGCCCCATGGATTTTGTTTTGGGGGTGGGAAGGGTTTTTTCCTATTTTCCTATTTTCCAATACAAAAAATTTCATAGTAGAGACAGAGACTGTTCTGTATTCATAGACAATAATAATCAAGGCTAGCTTTCAACTGAATATCAGAAATCCAAACTTAGTGAGACACCCTCCTCCTTTCTATTAAGGGCTGAGAAATTTTCCCTAGTCCCTTCCCAGCTTTATTCACCTAACTCTGAATAGAGGTTGCTTGCTATCTCCAGTGCAAGTTCCCATCCAATGAAGAAGTGAGATTAATTAGAGCAGCTAGAGGAAGGCTTCAAACTGTGATAGATCAAGGTTGGCAGCCTTGTTGGTCTGAAGCAATAGAACAAGACTCTAACAGTTCTATTGCTTCACACTTTGGTAACTGGAGTGTTAGCAGAGGGATGGAGCCACAATTTTTGTAAGTTGTTTGAATGGATGTACTTTAATTGTGCAAAATAGTCTCTCTCCACTTCATTATATTTTCCAATGTGGCTTTCAGAGTTAATTTCACTTTGTGAGCTCACAAAGCAGCAGGCCCCTTGAGGTTGGGTGGGGTGGGGTGGAGGATATAAGGAGGAAGCTGGAAGGATGGAGGTTCTGGCAGGGGTCTTTTAGTAGCAGTTTTAAGGACATAAGATGGGCCAATGACCCATCCAGTCAAACAGTATGTGTCGCACAGTGGCCAAAACCCAGGTGCCATCAGAGTTACACCAGCCATGACAGAACTCCAGAAGCCCTCCCACTCTTCCCCCCTGATTTAAGCTCAACAATATTTTTAGGGTATAAGCTTTTGTGACTCTTGTAAGCTTATACCCTGAAAATCTTAGCCAGGACTCAAATCCTACTACTGGCCTTCCTCATAGGGTTACTTGTAGGGGGTCATTGTTAAAATGTTAGTGAAGGATTTCAAAAAGCTGTATAATGGCTAAGTATATCATATATAATATAATATTATAATATCAAAATTAACAAAAGTGACTTTTTGGTTTGAAATTTTAAAAAATGTGGGTTGGCTCACAACTTTTATTGCTTGGCTCACGAAGAAAAGTTTTTACACACAGAGCTTCAGAGCTTAGAGGGAACATTGCTTTCTGGGTATTTGTGCTTTGAATCCGTGATTTTGCCCATCTGGACAGCCATCTCTCACAATGATCATGATTATGTCATCTGTATGTTCTTCATGCGGTAGTTCCCTCCCCCGGCTTTCACCTTGGTGTGCATGGCCATTCCTGTGTTGAATATATTAAATGCATGAATGTTCAAGTGAACATAAAACAGCACTTGGTAGTTCATTTTGTTCAGGGCGGCAGTGCCTGGAGCCTCGTCATGCAATGCAAGCGGTTGGGCAAGGGATGTGTGATTTTTTTTAAACCATCAGCTTTATTGAGAAAAGTAGTTACACAGTAAGGAGATAGAAGTGAGTAAGAGAGACGTAGCAACCTTTGAGATACAATACTTTCCATGGTTTGAAACTTATATTGGCATTGTGTCTTAACTACCTGTTTGTCTATTCTTTAAAACTAGTACCGAAAGGTATCTTAATATTCCAGTTCACCCATAAGAATATGATTTAAATTTACAAAAAGAGGTTACTTCACCTTCAAACTTATTGTCATCAATTTTCTCTTAAAAAGGATACCACTTGTCCAATGGGTTATAGATCTCACTAACAATTAGTGACTTATCAAAGCATATTAAACAGTTTTCCTCCATAAAGTAGTCCCATACCTTGTTCCACCAGTGTTTGAGTGTAGGAGGTTTGTCATTCTTCCATTGTTTGGCTATTACCGCCTTTGCGGCTGCTATCAGTACAATTATTACATCATGTAAGCGAGAAGGTGGTCTCTCGTTAGGCCAATAATTAAATAGAACTATGATTGGGTCAAAAGGAATGTGGTAGCCAAAAAGGATCTTGATTTGCACAAGCACTTTTTCCCCAAAACATCGAGATAGATTTACAAGACCACCAAGTGTGGAAGTAGTTGATGGAGGATCCGCATCCTTTCCAACATGTGGGCTTTATCTGAAGGGATATATATTAAAGACTTTGTGATGTCGTGTACCACCGTAGCATGACTTTATGCTGGATCTGTTGGATTGACAATGATTTCATCGTTTCGGTGATCGTGGACCACATGGTTTCCCACTGTTTATCTGAAAATTGAAGCTGATGGTCAGAGTGCCATGCGGCTTGGTAATGAAGTCTCTACTTGGACCAATATCTAGTAAAAGTCTGTAGACTTGGTCTATTAGGCCTTTTTTTTTTTTTAAGGGGAATGAATCAGAAGTTGCTCAAAGGGTTTTAATGGTGTTTTAATATTCTTTTTTATTTCAGGTGTGTCCAACAGATGGTGGGTCTGCAGGTACTCATACCAAGGTAAGACTGTTTTGAATTTCTTTTCTATCTTTATTTTTGTAGCCTGTCTCTTGGCTAAAGTAAGGTCATAGAGTCTAGTGATGCCCACTTTCTTCCAGATACTAAGTACTGATGGGTCTTTAGCGGGTTTAAACCAGTTTTGTGAGGTGAATACACTGGCCAGCGATCTCTGTTGGGCCAACTTGTTTCTATTTCGGAACCATATTTGGAGTGTAGCCTTTAAAAAGGGGTTCTTCAAACCCTTACACAATTTGTTGGGGGTGTCTGACCATAGAGCTTCCTTAATCATTAGTTTTGAAAGTGAGTTTTCTTCAATACCGCTCCAGGGATGTATGATTATCCCAACCCACAAAAGAATATCCCTGATCAAATCTACAGTGAGAACAAATCGCGGTAAGCTTGCCGTGTGACCGCGGCCTATGAAATATGTTTCTGGTCACCATTAAAAGTGCTGGTTCTTATGTTTAAGGCCCAAGACAGCTTGGGCCTGGGGTACTTAAAGGACCATCTCCTTCTGTGCTGTCCAATGTGTTTTTTCTCAAGCCCTGCTCTCAATGCCCCTGCCTGCAGAAGTGAGGCAGGAGGCAACCAGAGATGGGACAACATCACTGATGGCAAATTACCTTTATATTGCCTTTTTCCTTGAAGGTCACTGAGTGCCTACCTTACAGTTCTTTAGGAAATAAGCCAGAATCTTTTTTTTTACACAGGCTTTTAATTAAAAGAGCCCATTTTCAAGATGCTTGTAGACTGAAGATAAAATGGTATTGAATAGCCAAAGGACTATGCAGTATATTATAATTTTAGGCTGCTAAAAGTTGTTTTATGCTGTTTTCTACTACACCCCTTGGCTTGTTTGTAATAGCTTGTGTTTATTGGTTTATTGGTGCCTATATGAGAAGCTTTGTAGCTTACGTGATATTGTAATTTTTACAATATTCTAAGATCAAAGAAAGCTGAAGAAGAAAGTTAACCATCCGTAAGCTAGTTGCACTAAATAAAAACTTAAACAGCAGTGATAAAAGGTTGATTGATTCTGGACGACCTCCAGAGATTCATTGTGGATGAGTTTGTCTGGAATATAATTGTGCAGTCTCTGTGGACTGTATGAACAAAATGACTGGATGATTATTTAGACAGGGCCAGCTTTATGATATGCTGCAAGACACTTGCTTCAAGGCATAGATTTCTGTAAGCATGGTATTTTTCTGCGCCCACTAAATCTCTCTGGGTGGGTATTGTAACATTAGAAATTGTTGAGCTTTTTGCAAGAAGTAGACTCAACTAAGAGTGTCTGCATGGTCTTGACAATGTTTTGTGAAAACTTCTAACATAGGTTTTGTTAGCCGAATTACTTTAATTTAAGATTAGCAATTGGCAAATAACCGGGTTCTTAGCCAACTATACCAAGGTCCCACCCCTTCCAGGAGTTCCCAGTAAATAGGCACTGAGGCAGAGGTCAGTTTAAATGGTTTTTACTGAACAATATTCTCAGGCACACAAAAACAGATACACACACACAAATACACAGCTCCTAAGAAACTTAGATAGAGAAATAGCACTTTTGCATGAGCAGGAGAAACGTTGGTTGGGAGATACTTTACCTGTTCTGGAGATGGGTTGTCTGTTCCAAAGGAAGAATTGAGGGATTGAAAGGAAAATGGGGTGTGTGCTCTGAACCGGCAGAAACAAGCTTCTCTCTGGCTGCAGACTTAGAGATCAAAGATGGAGGGAGGGTATTGGGATAGCAAGCTGGACTTGAGAGGGGTAAAAGCAGATAGGGGTTGTGGAAGCTCAAGAGAGCGATTGCATGGAGTGCAACCTCTTTTATTAGGTGAGTTTTGGGGGCGGGCAGCACTAACCATATCCCACTAACACACCTACCAGGTAATCCGTCCCTACAAACCCTACCATTGGTCAAAGGAAAAAGAGGAGGAGATGTGGAGGGGTGGTCAATATTGCAACACTAGAGGCTAGACAGGAACTGATACCTGGACAAGCTTGCAATGAGTCACCGAGCCATTCCATTGTTCCTTAGTAGCCCTAGCCCGGCCAGTTGATGGGCGGAAGATTAGTTGCCAGGTAACTTCATTTAGCATAATCAGTGCAGGTATATTGGAGGGGGTTGGGGTATTTTCCTAGCGCGAGGTGACAGGAGAACCCTTGTGCAATGGGGTCCTTGTCTCTTGTCTTTGTGTGAACCATGTCGGGTGCCTGCTTCCTGGAATGGACTGGAGCCTCTCACAGCAACAAAGAGTGCATGTAGTCCTTTAAAGCATAACATCCCAAAGTTCAGACTTATGAACATTAAAGTCCATAAGAGCACATGCTGTGCCTTGCTAGGCAACAGTTTGACTGTGCTTTTTCTGTCCAAAATAAGGCAGTGGCTATGTTAGATCCATCACAGCAAAAACAAACAGATTCTTATGACACTGGAAACACTCGCTAGCACTATAAAAACCTGAGAGCACTGGAGGGCAGAGGCTGTGGAAAACCACCCCTGTGTGATGCCTTGACCATTACTTCCAGGTGCAACCCCCAAAAGTGATGTCTCATGTCTCTCTAGGAATTCCCCAAATTTCTATGAAAAAATAATAATGGAGTTCTGAGGAATTCCTTGAGTGTTGGGCAACTGCATAGCATCACTTCCTGATATGCAACCAGAAGTAACATCATGGTGTTGTGCAATACTGATACCCCACTGCTCCTTCTGTGCACAGGAGTCCAGCGCATGAGGGCAGGAGACTGCCTGCCATGGAGCGCAACCTGGTGGCCCTAAGACTAGCAGTTTTATCAGAGCATAAGAAATCGGTTAATAAATAAACAATCCTGTTTCTCTTAAGGTACAACAAGGATTGACAAAATAGAGCCACTTGTGCTAAAAACTTTGTCTCTTCAGCAAAACAGAAACCAAAAGAGAAGAACATACAGGAAAATCAAATGACCTCTTTCTCTTTCACTGTTAGTTGACTAACAGTGCAGTCCTAGGCAGAATTACACCTTTCTAAGGCCATTGGTTTTAGTGGACTTTCAAGACTGTAATTCTGCTTAGGACTGCACTGTAGATTGGCTTTGTAGTTGCTGTGTTAGTCCAGAGCTCCAGTCTTATTAACAAGAATGTCCAATTTTCCTGAAAGTATATCCAAAAACATTAGTTATAAATGCTGTTGATGTTGCCATGAAGGAATGTGTAGGCTGTTTTGACTTAAACATTGTATCTGACTGGAAAACGGATTTTTTTTTTTTGGCCACATTCACTTCTCTTTTCTGTTTTTAGTGAAAGTTCTTGCATCTATTTTTCATTCCCATCAATGCTTTGGGCACAGAGCCTTTATTCCTGTGCATTTGAGCAGCCATACGTGAACTAGCACAATAATAAATAATGGCATGACAGAGACCCAAGGAAAAGAATGGACCTTCTGTGATAATAGGCCCCATTCTGCTTTATTATTTTAAATATGTTACCTATATAGGCTGTTTCTACCTTAGAACCTATTCTTTAGGGTGACATCCACAGTGAGAACCATCAAATAAATTCATTATTTCATTTATGTTCCCATAAAATTGAACTAGCTGATGGCAAACTGAAATATTAGCCCTTCAGCATGCTATGCTTTAAGACAATGATTCCCAAGAGGTGGTGGATAATATTGTACCAGTGGATTATAGGAGACCTCTGGATATGGAAGTAAGAGAGAGAGTGAGAGAGATTAGTCACATTTCAGGACTGTGTCTGAATGATATGGGGAAAAGAGTTCCATACCTACTCTTTATTACTACCCTTTCTTCAAGGATTTCAGACAGTTGGGTTGCCAACTGCCTGGAGAAAAAAAAAGCCCTGTCCACTTAATAGAAGCTTAATGGGATGTTATTTAGCAGGTGATGCTGTTTACCTCCATGCCCTTCAGCTGCCGATTTCCACATATTAAACCTTGGGACAGGACATTCATTTCCAGGCCTATTGACAACCTTATGGTCCTCCCATTCTCAGGTTATAACTTCAAGAGCAAGGGAGCAGCTCTGCCGCACTGAAATGGGGACCACATTCAGCAGAAGTACAAAGCTAACCAAGCCTCTTTCAATTGAACTGTTGGTTGTTTCATGTTAATTTCTTAGAAAAGTATCGTAAAATGTCCCTTGCAGTAGCATACATAATTTACAATTGATGTCCCAACATTATTGCAATTATATTCCTTCTGGTTTGTCAGACTGCTCTGTTGTAAAGGGTTTCGGGTCCACAGCATAGCCCAAGCATACTTAAATAATAATGGTAGTTCTATTCCCTTCAAATCTGAATTGTTACTCTGTTTTATCCTTCACAAACAGATGGTTCCAACTGGTTGACATCTGCAGAACTTAGTAACAAACTGAAAAATTGATAATGACCAGTTTCAGCAACAGATGGCTTAAAGACAGATATCTGTGTAAATTGACAGCGGTACATTTAAAACGAAGGCGCCTGTGAACCTGTACATTATTATGATGATTACAGCACCGCTTAGACCTTGAAAAATGAAGCTAAGCTTTAACGTGAGTGTTATGTAACGTCTGAGACAAAAGGTTAAGAATGATTGATTAGATAATTATTGTTGCTTTACCACATCTGCACCATTCTTACATAAACATTCCCTGCCCCAACAGTTACAGTCCTTATTTTAATATTTAATATGCAGATTGACAAGAGATGCATTTGTTTTATAAAGTATATTTGCTTCGTATTTGGAAGCCTCATTTAGTAGAAAATTATCCACATAGAAATTAAATTATTGAGATTCGGTACTCTGATCGAGCTAGGATGAAAAACATTACAGCCACCTGTACGGTACTCCCCCCCCCCCCCAATACAGCAGATGAAGTAGGAAGCCCTCTGCTGGGAATCCTTGGCTTGGAAGTCCAAATTGGCATCATCTGCTCCCATCTGGTATCACAACTGCCACTCTTCAGTTCCCCCAACAAGCACTTGGACATGTTTTCATGGAGCAGCCTCACAGTGCACATGCTTGGGAGGAATTAGTTCAGCTGCCTTTAATATCATCATTCTAACCTTTCTTCTTCTGATGGTTGTTGCACTCCTGGAATGTTGTTATCACACATTCCGAAGGTTCCTGTTGTTGTCTAATGTAAGTTCTGGCTTCTTACAGTCCACATGAGCAAACCAACAGAGTTTTACTCACTCACTCATTCCTTCATTCCTTCATAGACATTTATTGGCATATCATCAGTCAAAAGGTATAATTTTACCGTAAAATTATAACCTAAGATTCCATATAACTTACGTACAATCAAAATAGTACTATCTAAAATTTTGTACTTTAAGAACTTCTGTAAGAAATTTGGCAACATCATTACTGATCTCAGGGATCGAATCATTCAAGAGAAGTTGACATTTTGACTTATTACTCAAATAACTTTTAGGATGAAACCAATTTAGAAGGAATTTTCTGCGAGGTAGCTCATACAAGGGGGACAGAGTTTTACATTCCTAAGCTCCATACTGAGATATGGCTATGGTCATAGGGGAAGGAAGGCAGAGCAAGCATCTGTCTCTTTTCTTACCCATGCCAGTGGCTGGGGAGATATGGGGAAAAAAACCCTCCTTGCTGTTGCTCCACTGAAATGGAATCAAAGCAGTGGAAATATTTATTTATTTGTTCAATTTATACCCCTCTCTCCTCGCCAGAGCAGGCTCAGGGCACAAGAGACACAAGAGAGGATGAACAATAGTACAGCGAAGTAGTAAGGCAACCAGTGGAAATGTTTATGGGAAATGGAAGGATTCAGTCACAGCTACAGTGTGCAGATTCCTGGGGTGGGGATAGGGAAGTTTTAGATGCCTCAATGGATCCTGAATGAGGCTCTGAATAGCCATGTAAAATAGGGTCTGGGACCCAAGAACATCTGATGGGGTAATTGCGGTCTGAGATAACCAGCTCTAGGAGGGTGGTCAGGTTTGTAGTCAGGTTTACCTAGGGTGACAATAGTAATGAGACTGCACCACCACAAGGCTTCCGTACCACCACACAGCTGTCACTGCTCCTCATGGAGTAATCACCTTGTGACTCCACCCAAGTTTTGCAGTACATGGTGAGTAGTCACTAAGTGCAGGATAAGGCAGTATATCACTATGTGACCGCCTTCTCTCAAGTATCTTGTGGTGATGAATTTCCTTTGTAGAACCTTGTGTAAGAAATGCCTGGCATGCAGGACCGCGGCCAGGTTTTTTTTTGCACACTAGGCAAGGTTACCTTCTGCCCCCCCCCCTTTCCCGGTGCACCCACCAATTTTCATGCATAAATACATTTTAGAAAGAATGAAAAACACAAAATTTGAAATTGTTAATTTCTTTCTGTTTTAATTGTGAGGCGCTTCTGGCTGTAGCTTCCTTTCCCAGGGTGGCATTTTACTTTGCAGTATCAGGATTGGGCAGGGGAGATAGGCCTCAGTAGCTGGAGCAAAGAATGTATTTTGTGTAGTCTGCAACACAAACTCTGATGTCAATGCAGCTAGATAGTCCCTTAGAGACAGACAACGGTAGAAGCTTTCGAGAGTCAAAACTCTCTTCGATGGTATCTGATGAAGTAAGCACTGACTCTCAACATCTTGTACCCCTCAAATCTGGTCAGGGGTTACTACAGGCCAACAAAGCTACCATCTGAAAGTATCTGATGTAGCTAATGGATCAAGAGAATGATGGTTTGCCTTCACAGATGGGATACTAATAATTGTATTATTCCTGTGTCATGGTGGCCCTGCCTTAGAGAAATAACTGGTCCTGTCTCCATTTTATCTACAGCTATATGAGTGGGGGAGTGTTACCCCCGTCCAACCTAGATGTGTATGTGAGTGGTATAGTTCTTAGAGTGCTGATCTAACATTGGGGAGGCCAGAGTTAAGAGTACCAGAGTACTATGAACTCTGGTCTCCCCGATCTTAGACCAGAATAAGATTGGTGAGACCACTGAGCCACAAAGCACACTATATGACCTTAAGCCAGTCACACAGCCTAAGTTATGAGGAAAAGAGAGGGGGGAGGAAGTATTTTGTTTCATACACAAATGAAATATTTACTCAAATTGCCTCAGTGAAGGAGTTCATGACATCTTCCATCTCCTCTTACAGAATTCTCTTTCTTTGACAGATTCAAAGTATTACGAGTGAAAAAAAGTTATATTTTTTAACCACATGATTAATTATTGATGGCATATGGGTTTTGGAAATAGACAGAGTTCCCCGTGATGTTCGGATGGGTAAACTAAAGGACTGTGAACTGAACTCTAGGATAGTTAGATGGATAGGGAACTGGTTAGAGAACCACACTCAGAGAGTATCTGTCAATGGCATTTCATCAAAATGGAGGGAGCTGTCCATTGGGGTCATCCAGTGAGCTTCCATGGCAGGAGTGGAGATTCGGTCCTGGATTTCCCATATCCTAGTCCAAGACTTTAAGCAGTATACCACACTGGCTCTTGTGATGGAACAGCATGTTGGAATTTGAAATTGTCTCAGTGAAGGAGTTTGTGACATATCCCTTACAGAGCCCTCTTTCTTTGACTGAGATTTAGACTATTATGGGGGGTTTATATTTTTAAACCCCATGATTGTTGGGGGGGGGGTTGTGTGTGTGTGTGTGTGTGTGTACTTGCATTCCTGGAAGTCATGGTGACTCCTGGTGAGCCCTACTGGGGTGGGCTTGGAGGTCTTTCAGAAAGGTGGCTTGATTGCCTGCCTCTGTATCAGGAGCCCTGGCATTCCCTAGAGGTCTCCCTTCCAAGTACTTGCCCGGGTGGTCCCTGCTTAGCTTCGGAAGTCTGGTGAGATTGGGCTTGCCTGGGCTATCCAGGTCAAGGCTGCATGATTAATTGTTGATGGCATCTGGTTTTGGGGAATAAAAATAATTTTGTATTGATATGTTTTCATATGCATAGCTAAGAATGGGCCTGGACATATGGATAAACATATGGAACAGAGGTCCATCAGTGGCTGTTAGCCACAAGGTATTGATAGGAACTCTCAGTCTGGGGCAAGTGATGCTCTGTATTCTTGGTGCTTAGGGGGGCAACAGTGGGAGGGCTTCTAGTGTCCTGCCCCCACTGGTGGACCTCCTGGTGGCCCCTGGTATTTTTGGCCACTATTTGGCACTCTCTGTCAACTGTCAACTCTCTTTTCTTCTTTTTTTCAAACTCACTCACAATTCTGAATGACCTGCCCCTACCACTCCTAGTCATGTGACCTAGCAGTTCTCTTGCTTCCCTTCTGCTTACTAACAAGCCTTATAGTCCGTCATAGGAGCACCGGCCCTGCTGGCAAGGGGAAGATGGAGAATTAGGAAGTAGAGTCTAGGAAGTCCCACTTTAATGGAGGTCAGGAGATACATAGTAATGGCAGGACTAGGCTGAGGCTGGAAATGATTTTTTCTTAATTGATGCCCAAGAATACTTATACCCAATCCACCTGTACTCCATGGATCACAGCAGAATTTTTTTTTCTGATGTATATTTGCACATGTCTGCATATATTACCAGTGACTATCATTTAATGCCCACTTGCCTGGTTTGTACTTCAGGAGGAGAGATTTTTTAGCTTTTCCTTAGAGTCTTTGTCTGTTACTTTTAAAGGGCGTACTGTGATTTATGCGCAATTTCCAAGGGATTAGCCCATCAGATGCCAACTTGAAACGGAAGCTATAAAAATATAAAAGTGAGTTCCACTGTGGCTACTTTTGTCTTATATCAACCTGCACAAAATAATTGCCCACTTCCCAAAAGAGAAACATTTAAATTCCCAGTTTCCTTAATCCATACATTCATATAAATAGTGTTTTTCAACTATAGGCTCTCTGTACCTTGACTTCATTGGCTTGTTTTGTAGATAGGCAGTAACTGTTGCTCTGTTGCATGACATAACTCTTGAAAATCATTATTTTTAGCTTTCATTTTTGCTATACTGGTATCATTTATAGTACACGAGACTCTAGTATAAAGGGAGCAATTGCATAGAAAAGTATATCAAAATGCTAAGCCTAGTTAATTTCCATAAAATAGTCCATTCACAGTTTACTCAGGATTACTTTTTGAAACAAATCACCTTCCCAGGAATGTGCAGCATTTCTAACAATACAAAGGCTATTACAGTTTCTGTTTCCAAGAGTGATGATCAACTTGTACAATAAAAGTGCCCTAATCCTCACAGCAAAGACAGCTGGCTTATTCCTTTGCTAGCTTCAAGAGAAATGAAAGAAATTTTCTCCACTTTTTATTCAGCAGAACTTTTCTTCAGAGAGACTTCAATGTGCAAGGATTGGAATTTGCTTCAAATGCAGAGAAACTGAGAGGTGTCTGACCTGCAAGTTTGCTATCTGACCCTGGAAAAATATAAAGTTTTTTGTTCATCCCGCTGCAGGTGAGAGAGCAAACTGTAAAATCTGAGAGGCTGAGTTTTGTGCAAGGCATTGTATATAGCTATTTTAATTCTTAGGTGCTCTTTTTGGATCAGAGAGAAATTAGTGTTTGGACATTTTTGAAAAGCTGTACCTCCAAACGTAATTCCTAAACTGCTCTCCCCCCCCCCCCCCCCGATTAAAAAAAGCAGTCCATTTAAAGGGATGCTGCCAACATGCGTGTGGTTCTCCCCACAGAAGGTCTCTGGCTAAATTCCTAAACCACTTTTAATTTCATGGAAGGTGGAGAAGAGCAGTTTAGCTGTTGTGGGGGAGATAGCTTTTCATAAGCAATATCTATGAAAATCTGGTTGTTCATGCAGAACCTGTGGCGATACCTTTCCTCTGTTCTTGCCTGTAATGCTAATTTAAAACGTAGCAATATCTGAGCTGTGTGGTCACATCTATTGGAAGGTCATAGTAGTAAACTACAGTGTTCATTAGAAGCAGGGCTAGATGTAGCAGTACAGGGATTCAGGTTAGTGCCTGCCTGGTTGTGACGTAAGTGGCTCAAATAGCTTTAGAGGTTGCCTAGTGGCTGTTTCTGCTAGCAATTTTGTGTCAGTACCACACAGAACAGTTTAATATCTGTATACATGTCAGTGAATTAGCAAATGTGGTAGCAAGTGGCTCTTAAAACAGGCATAGAAGTGCTTTCTTAGTGCTTAGAGGCCTCTTTAATAATGCAACACAGAGAGAGAATGCTCAGGGGAAGGGAAAACGTCAGGCATGGTGTTGTCTTTATATGGGTCTCCAGTAAACATTGATTTGTATATGATACCAATGTTGGCGGTCGTGGTAGTCTGGCTTGAGAACTGCAGAGAAAATGCACTGCAACAGATGATACCTCTCAATGGTATTACATTATGTAACCAAGGATATGCCTTGTTCTGATCAAGTGAGCCTGTCGCACATAGGGTCACAAATACTAATGTGATTGCAATCAAACTTTGATGGCAGCGGAGAGAAAGATCAGATCTCGAAATATTCTGTCAAGAGGCACCAACTTCTGTTTTTACTACCTAAATATTGAGATTTTCATTGAGAGCTATAAAAAAGTCAGTTTCCGTTATTCGTGCCTAACAACCATCAAGGACTATTTTATGACTATTATAATAAACAGCAACAAGAGATTCTCTCTCCAACAACAGAGAGAATCTCTGGAGCACCATAAAAACCAAAGCTTGCCTATGATTGATATTGGCAGCCAGGAAACGAAAAAGGAATGCTCTGCAATGCTTTACTGATGGCGCAAAGGCGAGCTGCAAGATTGATGGCATGAGGAGAGTCATAGGAAACATTACTTCCTTTGTATTTACGCTTCTAAAAAATGCAGTACAGCATTAAGAAGCTGTGCTTTCCATTTCTAAATGCTAAGACTTGCACAACTTGTGACCCGTCAAGACAAATGCAGCAAAATGGGTAGCTATGGCAGCATGCTATCCTTGGCGTGATGGGTGGGTCTGTTTTACTGTGTTGCATCCCCACTGCAGTCCCAGGCTGTGGTCAGATGACAGGCTTGCTGTGGTGTGGGCATACCCCTAATTGTACTGGTTTAAGTTGTAGCAGGAAGGTTTGATCAGATAGCACACCCTGAGGCAGCTTCACCCTGCACTCACTCCATGCTCAATTGTCCAGATGAGTGCTGTGGGTCAACCACAGAGTGTGCTGTCTCGTTGGTTTTATGGGTATGCATGTGCATATCTGCTTATGTGCACAGGGCCACCAACTAAAAAAAAAAGGCAGAGATGGAACAGCTTCAGTTTGCAGCAGGGAAGTTCAGACATCTGGAAAAGTGGGGAGAAAGTGCAGACATCCCTAAAGACCAGACTTTTTCCAGTGCCCAGGGATGCGGTCAGACAAGCAGTTTGCACCAATGTTGTTGCTGTTCTCTTGCGGATTTAAAGAGCATGATCAGACAGCAACATCTGCCTCTCATTCTCCAGTTGTTACCACCCTCTTCTGACACACCTTCAAATTGGAGTTCTTAGACACTGGGGAACGTCTGGTCTTTATGATTGCCTGTACTTCACTCCAGTTTTCCGGATGTCTGAACTTCCCTGTTGCAAACTGAAGCCGGTTGGGAAGTGTAAACGTTCAGTTCCTTCTCTGCCTTTATTTTTTTGGAGTTGGTGGCCCTGTGCGCATAAGCGCGTATGCCCATGCACATCCATAGAAACAACTGGACAGCATGCTGCGTGGTTGACACACAGCACTCATCTGGATGATTGACCACAGAGCGAGCATGGGGTGAAGCTGCCTCAGGGTGTGCTGTCTGATCAAACCTTTCCACTACAATTAGGGGCATGCCCACACTGGGCCAAGCCTTTTGTCTGACCACAGCCTAAGAACTCTGATTCGAAGGTGGGTCAGAATGGGGTGGCAATGAGTGGGGAATGGGAGACAGATATTGCTGTCAGAAAATGCTCTTTAAATCTGCAAGGGAACAGCAACAGCATCGGCACAAACTGATTGTCTGACCGCAGCCCCAGTCAAAACCATTCTCCCTTATACCAAGCATACAGGGTTATGTTGATTCACCTTTCATTAGGATACTGCTCAGGTAAGTTCCCTCAGGCACATCATTCCTTCCAGTTTAAGTTTTTTTTTAAGACTTACTTTGTTAATTTTTTTTTTTGTAATGTCTTGTCATTCATTTTGTTTTGCATGTTGGGATGCTGAACAACAACGTCAGAGGCTGTGTGCTTGGTTTTTTAATGGAATTAACTGAAATAATAAATAATGATTATCTTTGACCTTTGCCCTCAACAATCTTCTATGAAACTTGGGTGCTTCTTTCTATTTGTTTCATTAACTTGGTGTCTGGTATCTTCCTTGAAAGTTCTGGGGTCATGATATACCAGCTGTCATGATATACCAGCTGATACCATTCTCTTTTCCCCTCACTCATTACAGAAAAGTCTTCAAATGGAAACTTTATATGAAACTTAACAAGATCATTTTATAGTTTATAGACAATTCTATTTATATCACATCTCACCAGAAATAATAAGCTTAAGTTCAGTAGGGGCAACAGGAAAGGTTAGAGGAAGACCAACAGACTGTTGGCTTAAATTATAGTTCCAGCTCCATTTTTCTCATAGAGGACAATGGTTTTAAATTATTACACCTAGATATTATTGCTTATTTGTAATATAATTGTAGAGCAGGCAGGGTTAAGTAATGGAAACTAATGGCAGGTGTAACTTTGGCCTGTATTTTTTGGACCAAAGAACTCTGTTTTCTACCTGTTGGCTAAGCTTGATTATCAATGCTGCATGGTCATTAGTAGAACCTTGAAGTTCTAAGGATTGTACTACTTCAGTACGGTTGCCAAACTCCAGGTAGCACCTGGAGATCCCCCAGAATTAAAACTGATCTCCAGAGGACAGGGATTAGTTCCCCTGGAGAAAATGGCTGCTTGGGAGGGTGGACTATGGTATTATACCTCAGTGAGGACCCACCCCTCCTCAAACCCCATCATCAATAGGCTTCACCCCCCAAATCTTTAGGCATCTCCCAGCAAGGAGTTATCAACTCTACACTTCAGGTGGCTGGTGGACATGCCATTTCTGAATGTTATTCCATGTTAACCCCCACAAACCTTGATGTAAATCCCTCCAGCCCTTCAGCAAAACATTGTAGGCTTTTCTTATGATAGCTTTTTATTTGTGTCAGGTTATTTTTTACATAGATAATATACAGCCTGATGTGCTACAGGTACCTATCACTAACTTCTTTTATTTAACACTCCTCTCTGTAAGTATATCCTTTGTAAACTCCAGTATCTAGATTTGAAACCACTGCCCTCATCACTGATATAAAACATACGGTCCATTCCATTATAGACTTTACAAGTTCATTCCCACCACATTCTGCTGTCTGGCCTGCATGGAAAGATCTAATTCTGACCGGAAATGATGAGCCTGTGTTTAGATGGTTCCATATGAAACTGTAGATGCTGGCTTACATAGACTTGAAAATCCCTGCACAAAGCAAATAGCATGCCAGGGAGCAGAGACATTGCACTTTTTTGAGCTTGGAGGCACCGTTGGAATTCTGACATGGGGTGGTGGGCATAAGGGGCAGAACCAACCACAGAATGTCAGGGAATGAGGTCAAGAACAGGGTTCCCAGCCCACAGGTCCCAGCGGGGTTCCCCATTTTTGAGGGCTTCAGTTTGCCACCAGCCAGATTGCTGGGGGCGGAACCCCACCCAGACAAGGATGTTGCTGCACATCTCTGATGCAATGACATCACCTGGAAGTGACATCATCGCATCACCAACATTGGGGGGGTGACACTCTAGTTTCTGGGCAAAAAACCTGGGAGCCCCCCATAGGGCTGCCAAGTCTGCCCGGGGGACGGGGGATCCCCCACCACAGGGGTCCCCAATCTGCCAGCCCGGATTCAGCCGGTGGGGGGAACCCCACTCCCAAAGTCGTCTGGTCAGGACGACTACCCCAGCATGATGACGTCACTGGAAGTGACATCATCACATTGGGCATGTTGCCAGGGTGATGCTCTAGCAATCACCCCAAAACCTCTATGGTACCATAGAGTTTTTGGGCGATTGCCAGAGCATCGCCCTGGCAATGTGCCCAATGTGATGATGTCACTTCTGGTGACATCATCGTGGTGTGCCTGCTTTGCGCGCCCGCCAGGGAACTCCCAGACTGAAGAGGACTCCCCCCCCCCCCCCCGCCGACACACAGTGAGTACTTGGCAACTCTAGCCCCCCACCAGCTGCCAGGTAGGACCTGGTAACCCTAGCCATTCATAACTCTAATAGTACTTATTCAACTAGTTTGGGGTAGCATAAACATTTGTAGAGAGCAGCTTACTTTGCCAGATAGATTTATTTATGTAGGCATTTCATACCCTGCTTCCCCCCCAACAGGGACCCAAAGTAGCTTCTTATTTAAGTAAATAAACAGATGATACAAAATTCAGTAATCTTCAGTACAATAAAGATTACAATAGACTACATCCTGGGCTGATTCTAGACCCAAGAAGGTACTCAGAGCCACAAGCGTGGGCCAAAAGTCTTGTGTCTTTGACCACACCCAGGTTTCATTACCTGCAAATGAGAAGGGAAGCAGAGGCTTGGATCCTATGACTTCATTCGATTTGTGCAACAACCAGGGCTCATTTCATAGCAGGAGCTCCTTTGCATATTAAGCCACACACCCTTGATGTAGCCAATCCTCCAAGAGCTTACAGTAAGAAGAGGTCTGTAAGCTCTTGAAGGATTGGCTACATTAGGGGTGTGTGGCCTAATATGCAAAGGAACACCTGCTACGAAATGAGCCCTGGCACAACCTTTTCCATTGTAGGGCAATCCTCCACTGCAGTCCACATCCCTCAGTAACTAGAAGCTTCCACCCATACAAACTCAGTATCTTTCAAGTACCTGAAAAGCTCTAGAGACAGGTGCTTTCTACAGGGAGACAGGATTGTGAGGCTCCTTCATTGCTAGTGTGGCTGCTGATACAATGCAGCAGCAATAGGATTTCCATGTGGCAGGTTTCCCTGCCCTGGTCCCACAGAAGTGGCCATCTCCCCTCCCTTGAGCCACTGGGGCTTTTTCAATTTTTTTTTAAATACCAGCACTTAGATATTGTTCTATTAATATAATGTTAGAACAATATGTTTCCTGAATTCATAGTTTTCATTTTAAGAAAAGTCTCTAGCCCCTTTATAGTACAGATATATGCCTTCCTCTTTATATCTCTGCAATGAAAGGGGACTTAAAAAAAAAGAAAGCTGAGAATTCAGAGTACCTGAAACAGATTTGTTATATTGATACAACAATATTCAATTAGTAATTTTAAAAAGAAAACAAAACAAAAAAGTCCTTGGTGTTGGGGGAGGAAATGGCTGCTGTGGTGACAGGGTCAGGAAAAATAGCTGCCATGTGCCCAGGAGAATTCCGACTTTCTTACCTCCATGGCTTTACTGTGATCTTTTCCACACCTTCTCAGCAAAGCAGGTTTGAGAAAGATCAGAGAAAAGCTGGGTAAACTCTGGGAGATGCAAAATGCACTGCGATGGTGCAGGAAGCTTTTCCTCACTTCTAGGGTTGCCAGGTCCAACTTAGGAAATGCCTGGGGACTTTGGGGGGTGGAGCTTGGAGACTTTCCCATTCCCTAAAAAACAAAAAACCAAACAGCGGTGCAGTTCCCCTGAATACATTCTTCATTTCCTTGTCCTCTTTTTTTTGCCTTCAAAGGGTTCCCCAGTAGTTATACTTCCACTAAAAGAAAGTGTAATTAGTCATACCCCCACAAGTCCCTCGTTAGGCTTTGGTAGCATTTCGAAGCAGGGCTTTATTAAGGGACACACACACATGAACTCACAGAGCAGCCACAATAAACAATAAATCCTTTCCCAAACACAAACAGTTTGCAAGCCCACACTTTTGTGATCTCACTGGGGCAATGGTATAAATTGCTTTCCTTGAGGGAGTTGCTGAATTCAACAATCTTCTTTATTTCAACCAACATCTTCAGACTAAAACAGAAAAATGAAAGTAAATAGGTGAAGAGTACTGGAAGCGGAGTACGGTTGCGGTGAAATCAGCCAACATTTTATTGATCAGGATCAGATGAAGCATGGGGATGGTGGTCAGGGGTCCTGCTTTTATTTACAGTCAAGCCGCACCCCCGACCTCGCCCAAACAAGGTAATAGGACTAGGTTCCCTCCAGAGGCTTTCATAGGACCATTTGAATACCCTAAGCCTCTGATAAGGTGACAATCAGGATCCTGGTGGCCCATTGTTTCCCGGCCCCTCAGGTCCCACCTGTCTATGTGCTCGGCGGTGGCCATGCGGCCGCCACCATTATATTCATTGCATATATTACAATAGGTAAGAAGAGGAGTTGAATTTATACCCCACCCTTCACTCAGAGTCTCAGGGAGGCTTACAAATTCCTTCCCTGCCTCTCCCCACAACAGACATTCTGTGAGGTAGGCGGGGCTGAGAGAGTCCTGAGAGAACTCCCAGCTGGCTGCATGTGGATGAGTGGGGAACCAACCCTGTTCTCTAGATTAGGGATCGCTGCTCTTAACCACTACACCAAACTGGCTCTCTAGGGGGTGGAGTTTTCCTTCATCCCATAATCAGGTTCTAGTTAACTCTTTACTACCCATTTTACTCTACACACAATTTGAAACAAACACAAAACAAACAGAGGAACTTCTCTTCCTCTCTCACACAATTCACACACTCACCAGGAAGAGCCACGTGGCTTGTGCTTGCTTGTCCCCCCCCCCCAACACCACTTTCATCCTGCTGAGATTTAAAGGCACATACACATTCCCAAACACAAACACTTTGAAGCTTCTTCTAAAATGTCCTGCTGAGATTTAAAAGCACATCATGGCTGTTGGGGTGGGGCATTCCCCCACTAGCCAACTGGTCAGCAGGTGGGAGGAGCCTGCAAAATCGGGGAATCCCGCACCCAGACCTGGGGGCTGGCAAGCCTACTCACTTCCCAGCAGCATTAATCCTGGGACAGATAACCCATGTGGAAATGGTCCCAGATTAATGTGCCTGGCATTGGAGGACTGTCTGTGCAATGGACAGAGGGGCAGAGGTGGAAGCAAGACGTAGGATCCAAGCCAGGAGTCCAGCCTAGAAGTTGTGCAGCTGGCAGAGATGTTCCCAAGAATCCCCCTCCCTTTGCTCTAAGAGCCTCTGGCCATGCCCAGTCTTTAAATTTCCTTTTCCTGGTAATATTATCTCTGATTGCTTCAGTACCATTGTTTAGGGCTTCTCCACAAATACAAAAAGTGGAGTAGAAAGTAATAAACTGAGCGCATTTGGAAGATAAACCAAGTTAGCAATGCAAGAACTGAAGCTATTAGCCGCAATCCCAGACAGCTGCAGAAACGGGATAGAGGGGGAAAAAATCATTTCCAGTGGAGATGTTTTGAAGTGCAGCCAAGCTGCCAGCTGCACAGGCCAGCCAATTTTAAATGGAAAAAAATTGGCGTGCCAATTCTGCTGGGATATCAGCTGCAGTGGCAACTTTTAAAACTCCCTCTAGTAGAGGACATGCTTCTTTCCCATCCATGCTAGGGCAATATAGGAGTGCAGCCATCAGAAATAATAGTCCGTGTGGACCAAGTATAGCGACACAGAAATCAAATTGTTATTTGCAGCGTAGGAATGACCCTCCCAATCCTGTTTGGACAATTGGAAGCTGGGGAAACTCCTCTGCTGCCTCTCACTTATTCATTTTGAGCTCGGTACAGATATAACTTTCCCGAAGGATGCCAGGGGCTTGTGTACATTGCTGCCTTCTCAGTTCTCTCCTCCATGCCATGGTGTAGTGTTTTCTGTGGTGGTGCTAACTTACTAAAAGTTTGCAAAGCCTGTTCACCTTGGATTCAAACTCTCATTCCAAGGGCAGTGCTGTTTAGTATATAACAGTGGGAACAATTATGCTGCACTGAGCCCGAGTGGCTGAGTCCAATTTTTCCATATGCAGATAAAGGAAATGAGCCTTCTGTTCAGCGCAGAGTGCTAAGATAGCCTTGGATGGGAAGCGTCATGCAAAAGAAATAATTAAGGTTGTTCCAGCTTCTTTGTAACAGCTACAAAACCCTCCCAAAGCAAATGACTAGTCAAAAAGGCTGTTTATAGTTGCATTCAGAGTCAGGATATTTTAAATATGGCTAATTAATAGCAAATATTGGCTGCACTTTTAAGTGTCTCCAATAAAGATTTAATTTAGATGCATTAGGGCCGTAGTTAATTAAATAGCAATTGATTATTACAAATATTTAGTGAGGCGGAACAGCTTTTAACCAGCTCTGTACCATTCAGAAGGGGATGTCTATGGTCAAACAAAAAAGCTTTCAGGCTGTATCGAAAGCTTGCCATTACCATTTCTCAGGGCTCTTTTTGGGCAAGAACACACAGGAATGGAGTTCTGGCAGGCTTCTGAGTTGGCCATGCCTACAGCCTCCCCCCCCCCCCGGGTTCCCCAGGCGCCTTGCAAGCTGTGGGGCGCCTGGGGAAGAAGAAGATGATATTAGATTTATACCCCACCCTTCACTACCTAAAGGAGTCTCAGAGCGGCTTACAAACTCCTTTCCCTTCTCCTCCCCACAACAGACACCCTGTGAGGTAGGTGGGGCTGAGAGAGCTCTGACAGAAACTGCTCTTTTTCAAGAACAACTGTGCCAGAACTATGGCTTGCCCAAGGTCATCAAAAATGTGGAAGTGGAGGAGTGGGGAATCAAACCCGGTTCTCCCAGATTAGAGTCCGCACATTTAACCACTACACCAAACTGGCCATGCTGATCCAGGGAGGGAAGGCAGTTTGCCTCCCCTCCTCGGGTTCCCCATGCACCCCACAAGCTGCAGGGCATCTGGGGAAGCCAATCCTGGGTGGGTGCTGTGCTGTCAGGGGTGTGGCCTAATAGGCTAGTGTGTTTCTGCTCTTGGGTGTGGCCTATTATGCTAATGAGTTCCTGCTGGGCCTTTTCTACAAAAAAGTCCTGCCATTTCTTATGAACAGGATTCATAGAAAAGTTTACTCCTTGTCAGCATGAAAGATATATGACTATCTGGCATGAAGAAACTTGTTATGGTAGGAACTGTGTCCAGGAATTTGGGTTCCCTGGTGACAGATAACTTCACATGTCCACAAGGAGTTAGATGGCTTTGCAAGTAGGAAGAGCGTGTGTAAAAGGTACTTCCTGCTTCCTTTTCTCCCAGCAGCTCTGCATCTGCCCCTAGAAGGCCAGGCACTCTTATGATCAAAGTGGCATGGGAGGGGATGGGCTGCAGTGGGTAGAGGGCTTGGGAAAATCACTCCTCTGCTGTTGTGGAAGTACAACATGTTACAAGGAGAGCTTACCCTTCAGGAGTTTCCCCCTCCTGGTACAGGCAGGATGGAGAAAAGCCACTATAATATACTAGGAATAAGGCCCGTTGTGGAAATAAATGCAATGGGCTCTAGAAAGAGGCTCTGGGAGAGTGCCCCGGCGTTGGGCACTCAGCGTCAATTTGCTGTGGCGACCTCAGCTGGGTATAATGACACAGAGTCCATCATTTTCTCCAGGGGAAGATCTCTGCCATCTGAAGAGCAGTTGTAATTCAGCGTGATCTCCATCCCTCCTCTGGAGATTGGCAGCAATGGTTCCCCATGAGGGAACGGGTGGTTTGAAGGGTGGAGTCGATGGCACTGAACCTGTCTGAGGTCTCACCCCTGCTGAAACCTCACCATCTCCAGGGTCCACCCCTTAAATCTCCAGGAATGTCCCCACCTGGAGCTGGCAACCCTACCTCCCAGCCAACCATCAATGTATCATTATCTGTCCCCTGACTTCAGCTTTCTATCTCCTCTCCCCTCCCCCCTAGAGAGCAGTTGTAATTCTGAGTGATCTCCAGTCCCCACCTGGAGATTGGCAACAATGGTTCCCCATGAGGGACTTGCTGGCTTGGAGGGTGGAGTCTATGGCATTGTACCTGTCTGAGGTCCCACTCCTCCTCAAGCCTCACTGTCTCCAGGCTCCACTCCTCAAGTCTCTAGGAATTTTCCACCTGGAGTTGGCAACCCTATCTCCTTCCCAGCCAGTCATCAACCTCACTCTTCAAGTTTCCATCCCCCCCCCACAGCCTCCACCGTGCTCTGAAGCCTTGACTGCTATGTCACATTGGCTGTCATAAAGGGTCCATCTCAGCAGGGTATGAGGACATAGAGTCCACCATTTTCTCCAGGGGAACTGATCTCTGCCATCTGGAGAGCACTTGTAATTCTGAGTGGTTTCCAGCCCTCGCCTGGAGATTGGCAACCATACTTCCCCTGGTGGAAAAGTAGTCTTTTTCTGCAATGGGGACCGAAGCAGCTGACATCATTCTTCTCTCCCCCTTTTTGACTTGCACAACAACCCTGTGTGGTAGGTTAGGCTTAAAGTCTGTGACTGGCCCGAAATCACCCACTCAGCAAGAATCTGGGTCTAGCAGATCCTGCTCTGAAGCACTGACTGCTACGCCTAGGGTAGCCTACCTCCAGGTGGAGCCTGAAGATCGCCAGGTATTACAATTGAACTCCAGACAACAGATCTTCCCCTCTCTCTTGGAGAAAATGTCTGCTTTGGAGGGTGGCCTCTATGCCATTCTGTTCACCTGGCCCCAATGAGTTTTCTCCCAGAGGACAATATAGGTGTGGAAAGGGGCTTTCAGAGAAGCAAGCTTGGTTGCCTAGCAACAGGCACTGGATGTTCCCTTTTAGGAACTCTTCAGTAACAGTTTCTGAAACAAGAACTGAAGAACGCTTGGGAGGAGGTTTCAAAGTAAACTAGCTCAGGAATGCTTCCCCAATGGGAGAGGCACATTTCTGTGTGAAAGGGCCAATATGTTCCGTTAGGGAACCGGTACTAATACAGTTCTGTGTGAAATGCCTGACAGAAATGCGCTACGGGGTGCTGTGTGAAATGCCCCTCTGTTTCAGAGTTTTTTCCTGACAGGAAATTGGGCAAGCTGGCAGTGTTTGGGGAAGGGGGTTATGCTTAAAGTCCATTGTCTTTTCACTGACAGAAGCAGGCCACTGAGGGGACAGTTAGACCCACCTGGCAGTGGGAGGAGGAGAAGAGTGGATCCTTCCCCTTTGTTGGCTCCCTCCAGACTGAGGCCGGGACACTGGCTGATGGCTCTGTGGGCGGGACTGAGGCAAAGCAGGGAGAGAATGTAGCCAGTGGCCAGGGTCCCCTTTTTGAGTGGCAGTCCATCCAGCCTACTGATTTTGGCGCCCCATGGAATCTTGCCCCTTGGAATCTTAAAACAGCTTTATATAATAGGAAAGATGTTCAGTTGTTATTGCCCCCTAGTGGCCTAGTTAGGCATTGTTGGGGGATATGACTGGGCATGTCTGAACAAGGGGGAAAGCTGGTTGTTCCTGTTTGGGGGCTGTTCCAAGATTTACATCAGCAATAAACATAGATATACCTGCTCTGCTTGGCTGAGTCAAATCTTTTGCATCATGCTGCCGATGAAGATGGGATTGGCCAGTATCTTCATACTGTGGCATAAGTAGCAGTACAGCTGTGTTGGGACACAGAATGACTTCCTATGGGATCATTAAGGAATTTGATTTAGATGCGGAAGACTGGGCCCAGTATGCATAAAGACTCTCTCAGTACCTCAATGCCAACGATGTAACTGATGAAAATAAAACGTGGACAATTTTGCTGCGTGTGGAGCAAAGACTCATGGCTTGGTAGCATCTGAAAAGCCCACAGCCAAATCCTTTGAGGAACTCATTGTATTGTTTTTGAATCATCATAACCCCAAACCATCAGAGATTGTACAGTGCTTTAAATTTAATGGTTTCCCACATCCACCTGGAATGTCCTTAGGGGTTTTTGTAGCAGAATCACGTCATCCCTCAGAGCATTTGTTTGGGGACTTATGATTCAAACCTCTTACATCACAGTCACTGTTTTGCCAAAATACATGTTGCATGAAACTGGGCCTAGGCTGGCTTGGCATCAATTGGAATGCCTTGGGACTGGTTTTGGTCACCCAAACGTAGCCACAGGATTTGCACGCTCTGTCCAATAGCAGTCACTTAGGTAATTCATTTTGTTAAGAGGAGCAGGAGGATCAGTTTCTACCACAGAAGGTCCATGTGCTTGAGCCTGGCCTTCAGTAGCAAACTATATTTTTTTGTTTCCTCACTTGTGAATTCTGCCCACGTCTTTCCTCTTTAGTGTTATTTCTGCAGAAATCAGAGCACCCAATTGAGTCTTCGGCACATCTAACCAGGGCATGTTATCCTAACCCCGAAGTGGTTATTCATAGTCCGTGACCTCATTATGTGCTCCTTCGTACCCATGTCATATTACTTCGGCTCACAAATGCCATTTTCAACTAACCTTTATTCTTCAGCATTATAATTATACCAAATTCTACTTATTCATTCAGCTCATCAGGTTATGCTGCTTGTTTCTAATAGTGCTTTGTGTCAATATGTATCTAAATCTCCCTGGCCTGTTTTATTGCTGCCTTGCTTTATTCTCCAGAACTGTGCAGTATATCATCTCATTATTCTGAGCTATCTGTATTTACAGTTCCCTGTTCGAAGATGCTACTACGCCTAAGCAAATAGGCTATAACTTAGCAAGGCTGCAGTCCAGCACAGAGTTTGGTGCACATAAATCCCATTGGGGTCTAAGGGACATGTGTGCAACTAAGCTAAAACCAAGCCTGGCCTGAGACAGGTGGCAGCTTCTGAGTGCCATTCAAGGGCAGCAAATTGTCAGGTCTTAAAAATATGATGATGATGATGCAATATTATTTTTTTGGGGGGGGATTTTGGATTGTTCTGAGTCAAGTGTAGGGTTGTCATCTTCAGGTTAGGAAATTTCTGGATATTTGGGGGTGGGGCCTGGGAAAAGCAGGGTCTGGGGAGGGACCTCAGCAAGGAATAGCAGCCATTTTTGCCCAGGGAAATGGTCTCTGTAGGATGGAGAGCAGTTGTAACTCTGGGAAATCTCCAGGCCCCACCTGGTGGTTGTCAGCACTAGTCGGGTGCCAAAATACTTTGGAGGCAGCCCTGGTATGTCGGATTGTGGTGCAGAGGAAAGAACTAAGGCCCAATTTACATCTCCCCTCTGAAGTAGTTTGACCGCTGTCTTTTCCTACGCTCATTTCATGCTGGTTTCAAATTTCACTCCCTGGGTCTGAAGAGTACTAAGCAACAGGATTTGTTTAAAGCAGTATAATGCTAGCTTGACCACAGGAAGGCAATTAATGAATGTAAACAGTAATTTTTTAAACTAGAACAAGTATGGTTTGAAACTAGAAACAGGTATAGACAATTTTTTTTGAAACTAGAATGATTCCAGCAGGAAAGTCAGATGTAGATTTGACCTAAGGCTAACTAGGAATGTTTGTATGTAGCCTTCACTAGAAAGCATAGGCATCAACTTCAGGGGGGCTGGGGAGCTGGAGCCCCCCCCCCCCCCGAACTTTTCCAGGACATGCTGAGCCTCCCCTGGAGAAAATGGCCTGTAATGTCTCTGGCCCAGCCCCCCCCCCCCCAGGAAATTGGAAAGTCTATGCCCTTGCTAGAAAGGTCTTAATGGCCAGACACTGCAATAATTTTCATCTGATGATGTAATGGTAATTGTGCCCTGTGTATGTTTGTGGTAACACATCAAATTTTCCTATTGGGATGAAATCCTTGTTGGATGAAACGAGTGAAGTATTTCTGGAAAACCTCGTTGAATGTCTTTGGAAAAGGAAACCTTTGAAAACTTTTTGTGGGGACTTTACACTACGAACTGAATTTTGTATCACGAATTTATTGCAATTTATTTTTATATATTAGCGTTTTCACAACCTTGGTTTTCTTGTTTTGATCCTGCAGAGGAAAGAACAACATGCATGTAGTGGAGAGAACCATGGAAAAAAGTGCAAAACAGTTTTTGTTTACATGACACTGTATTTTATTATTGCTTATTTTCAGCTCCCCCTTCTGTAAGAAAGCTTCTGCTTTCAGTCTGTGCGCTGAGAGCAGGGGGAGAAGACATACTGGGACTTTTTGTTCCTGTGACCTCAGATGACTTCATAAAGGTGTAGGAAGCAAATCAGAAAATCCACCATGAAATTGCACTAATCTCACTGTGAGGAAACGGGCCCCTGAAACTTATTACATAGTGTTTGCTCTTGACTGCCGGGGAGCAGACTGTAGATTTAATTTAGGCTGGGGCAGGTTCCTGGCTAGTGGCAAGTTTTGCATGATATGTATTGTGACGTGTTGAATTCTGTAATAGTAGCAATACGGTGTGTGGTGGCTGCAGATGAAGTACCAGACTTTATCCATGTCAAGAGCCTCAAACAAAGGGAAGGTAGCAAATTAATCAAACTTGTATGTTATGTTATAGGGAACAAAAAGAAAAGAAAAGAAAACCCCCAAACACACCACGACTGAGCCAGTTGGATAATGAATCTCTCCTTAATGAATGCTCTTGTATCAATAGTTCATCGACAATACCAAGATAATATAGACAGGCCTGGGAGAACTGGGTTCATATCCTACTGTAGCTCATTAAGGAAGCTTAGTAATTATCCCCTAGGTTAAAATGGAAACTGGGCTTCTTATAGGGAATTATCCCCTAGGTTAAAATGGAAACTGGGCTTCTTATCGAGAGCCAGTTTGGTGTAGTGGTTAAGTGCGTGGACTCTAATCTGGGAGAACCGGGTTTGATTCCCCACTCCTCCACTTGCACCTGGCTGGATGACCTTGGGCAAGCCATAGCTCTGTGCCAGCTGTTCCCTCAAGGACAGCTTGGGAAAGCGCTCTCTCAGCCCCACCTACCTCACAGGGTGTCTGTTGTGGGGAAGGGAAGGGAAAGGAGTTTGTAAGCCGCTCTGAGACTACAAGTGAAGGGCGGGATATAAATCCAATCTCTTCTTCTTCTTCTTCTTCTTCTATATGAATTGTGGAGGATCAGATCTGTAAGGTAGATGCTAGAAGTATGTCTTTCTTAGGCATACCTGCCTTTGTGTTAATATAAAGGAAAACTAATTTTCCAGAACTTAGAATAGGGTTGCCAGGTCCCTTCGGGAAGCTGGTGGGGGATGGGGGGGTTAGCTTACCGGTAGCTAGGAGTTTCTTCGCATGTTTCAGTGAAATGCCCACGTGACTTCCAGTGTGACATGGAAGTGATATAAGCACGTCAGGGATGTCAGGGCAATGCTCTGGTTTTTGGGCAAAAACTCTATGGTAGAATTAGCTTCTACCATAGAGTTTTTGTCCCCAAACTTGAGCATTGCCTCAACATCCCCAATCTACCTACTTTACTTTTGGGTCACATTGAAGTCACATAGGCATGTCACTGAAATGTTGGGTGATCCTCCCTCATTTTTGGGGTAATCCCCCCCATCAGCCAGCTGATCTGCAGCGGAGAGGTGGGGCCTGGCAGTGGGGAGACCCCCGCCCCCACTGGGGGGGGGTCTGGCACCCATCGCTTAGAGTAGTATGTTACAAGTTCTTATTAATGAACATGTGTTGGTATAAATTATTCTGAATTTATCCGGGAAATAATGAATTTGATTTGGGGGGATCTGGCCAAATGTTTGTTTGTTTTTTAGAGTTGTCAGCCTTGCTTGACTCAAAGTTTGAGCTTTCAAATAATGATAAGTTGGTTTTGCAATGAGTATGGAGAGTTGGAGCAACCCTCTGATCATTATTCTGCTCAACATATCACCTTCCTTCTTTGCCTGGACTAGGTTTACACCTAAATGGACTTGGAACAGTAATGCTTCTGGTTTTTACAGACTCCTGATTCATGAGATCACTTTTGAGATATTGAGATCTAAGACCTTTTCATTGACAGTGGGTCAAATGTTTGCTTTGCACTCTTTGAAAAGATTCTGGTTTGATAGATATAAAAGTTTTTTGGGGGGAGCTGCTTTGCTTTCTGAGAATGAAAAGCAAAGGGTGTGAAAAAGTATGTAACAGACAGTGTCAAAAGGTAACCTTAGAGCTGGATAGCTGCTTCACGGTAGCCAGATGTGTTCTCAAAAGTAAATTCCAGAGTGGAAATTGAATGTAATTTTTTGGCAGCCTAATCCTATGGATCATTTAAAGCTGCCGCAGTGCAAATTATTTTTGCCATGGAAGCAAAAGCTACAAGTATGTCCTTCTCTGACTCAGTCACCTCTGTGACTTCAGATCTCTGGTTAGCCAAGTCATGGCCTGAGCTAATGGCCTGGGCTAATCAGAGGAAGGGTGAAATACAAATAGGATTGCCAGGTTTCCCATGGTCACTGGCATGAGATGGGGGGATAGGGTTGCCAGCCCCAGGTTGAGAAACTCCTGGAGATTTTGGGGTGGAACCTGGAGAGGACAGGGACCTCAGTGAGGTTCAAAGCATCCATTTTCTTCAGGGAACTGACCTCTGTAGTCTGGAGATGAACTGTAATTTCGGGGGATCTCCAGGTCCCACCTGAAGGCTGGCATCCCTAAACACAAATATGGCAAGTGCTTCATTTGTAAAGGCCAAGAATGGTGGGCAATCCCTGTCTCTTGCACTGAAAACTACACAAAATGTCATATCTGATGCCTGTCTTTAATAGTTGAGTTAATAGTGGAGTTGTACGCCGAGTAAAGGAAGTAGTGCTTTCCTCCTTTAGAAGTCGCTGTTTCTCTTAATTTTTAATAGCTCTCTAAAGCCACTGCTGTTGAAAGTAGGCATTTCTTCTCTCTTCACCTTCAGGATTTCAACAATTTAATTGGATTCTAAGAGTCAGGAAAACAGCATTCATCAGTATTAATCATCCTCCTCTTCCACTGCCCTGCTCATTGAGTGGGCTTCTGCTTTGTAACAGTGTCACCCAGGCACATTTACGTGTGATATTAACATCAAGTGCAAAAACATGTCTAAGCTCTTGATGCAAATGAAATTTTTATCACAGGAATCACACCCCACTAGCAACTTTTACAGCATCAGGATTTCATTAAGCCTATTGCCACACTTCACATTTTCTTGATTAACTTCACCTTTCCGGGCCTCCTGTGCTGCCCCAGCAAACCTTCCTGCTAAATAAGTTTTGTTAATCAGATGGAATAGGCCATATATTTTTATTTGGTACAGCGTGTTTTCATTTATTAGCTAGCCTGTCCAATCTCCGCTATTTCGTTTAAAGGATTTTGCTATATAAACAGGATTATAGGATGGTAAATTTATCCCTGTATCTTTCTGAGGTAGTAATTTGATTGGGTTGAATGTTGATTGGATTAAGCTGTTGTCGAGCAAGGTGATAAGTACAAAATCCTGGTTCATTTTTCAAACAAATAGATTGAGCATCTCTCGAATTGCTACCTAATCTTTAGATGTAAAATTTTCTGCTATTACAAGGAAGCTGTTCTTGTGGAAGCATGAAACTTATCCCCCCCCTCCCGGATTTTATCGGCTTTCAACGTATGCACACATGAAGCTGACTTATACTGAGTCAGACTATTGGTCTTCCAAGGTCAGTATTCTGATGGGTAGCTGTGGTGGCCTGAAGCAACAGAGCAAAGATTGAGTACAGTGGCACCTTTAAGACCAACAAACTTCCCTGACCTGGATAGCCCAGGCAAGCCTGATCTCGTCAGATCTTGGAAGCTAAGCAGGGTCAGCTCCGGCAAGAACTTGGATGGGAGACCTCTTTGGAATACCAGAAGTGGGAGGTAGGGGCAGGTTTTAGTCAGCCACCTCCCTAAATATCCTCCAGGCTCCCAGAAGGGATCAGTCATCAGAGGTTGCCATGACTTCCAGGTGCGCGCACACACACACACACTCTCACACATATATATAAAAGACCAAATTAGTTTTATTCTGGGTATAGGCTTTTGTGTGTACGCACATGTCTTCAGTATTGTCTACTCTGACTTGCAGTGGCTCTCAAGTAGCGGTCTTTCAATTCACTAACTACGTGATCCTTTTTTGTTAAACTGGAAGTGTTGGGGATTGGGCCTGGAACCTCCTACATACAAAGCAGATGGTCTACCACTAAGCTGTGGCTTCTCCCTCTGAGCACCACTCACCTGTGATTCACCTGTGTTTGTTTAACTACAACTCTCTCTCTTCCTTCCTTACAGATGGGAAACAGAAACTGGGGCATAAGTGATTTGTGCAAGGTGATTCTATACATAAAGTTTAAAAAGCATCCTTTTATCACTTATGTGAATTTCTTGGATTAAAATTTTTAGTTTCTAGACAATCTGCATATCCATGTGTGTCAGTGCGTGTATATAAAAGCAGGAAAGAAAAACCCTCTTACAGTTGACAAAAGACTTCCTGCTTCTATGCTTGGGCACTACACATTCACCTATAATAACTACAGTTTTTGCTCAGAAAGCTTTCTTTGCCAAACAGCTGTGTATGCTATTCACAAATGACTGAAGATGCATGTATACATGGCAAATTACTTCATAGGGCAAGATACTAGGAAACAGCTTTTAAAAGGGAAAAAAATAGTTTCAACATTCGTTCATAAAACAATAATGTCTTGCCCCCAGAACAGAAATAGGAAGGCAACTCCCTTGGCCACATATATGAATTTTAAAAGGATCATTGAAAATGCTTGTGTTCTTTTTCATAGTATCACAGTTCCAAAGATCCTAAGGGGAATTCTTTTCAGGCATTTTTTTTCCAGGTCTGCCGTATCCCACTTCTTTGAAACATTAATTTTAAGTTTCTAAAGAGCTGTCCCTTCATCCACTTATTACCAATAAGGCTTTTATGCCTTCAATACAATAGCACTAATGCAGCAAAGCTCCCAGTCTGGATAATAATACAAATGAGAACCCCCCCTCACACCCATTGGTGAGATCCCTTTGGTGATCCTGAGTACGTCTCTTAAATTTTGGTCCTCTATAGGGAGCCCATTCCACAGAGCTGGAGCTATGATGGAAAAGGCCTGGGCTCGGGTCTGTGCCAGACAGGCCACCATAAGTGGTGGAATAGCCAACAGATGGCTGCCTGACAACCATAGCTGCTGCACAGGGACATATGGAAGGAGACAGTCCTTCAGCTAGGAATGACTCATTTGCAAAACTATCCAGAAGGTCCAGGGGAAACACTGATACCAAACAGACAAATTGCAGGTATGCTTTTCTATCCCAAACATGTCTTTTCCAAGTCTAATTCCTCCTGCCTCACTAATATGAAAACAGCAAACTTGACTGCAGCTGGAAGTAGTTGGTCTTTTGCAAATGCACTGTACATAACATAAGAACATAAGCGAAGCCAATGTTAGATCAGGCCAATGGCCCATCCAGTCCAACACTCTGTCATACAATGGCCAAAAACACCAGGTGCCCTCAGGAGGTCCAGCAGGACACTAGAAATCCTCCCACTGTTCCCCCCCCCCCCCCCCCCAAGCACCAAGAATACAGAGCATTCCCCAGACTGAGAGTTCCTATCTATACTTTGTGGCTAATAGCCACTGATGGACCTCTGCTCCATATGTTTATCCAATTCCCTCTTGAAGCCGTCCACGCTTGTAGCTGCCACCACCTCCTGTGGCAGTGAATTCCATGTGTTAATCACTCTTTGGGTGAAGAAGTACTTCCTTTTATCTGTTCTAACCCAACTGCTCAGCGATTTCATGGAGTGCCCACGAGTTCTTGTATTGTGAGAAAGGGAGAAAAGTACTACTTTCTCTACCTGCTCTATCCCATGCATAATCTTATAAACCTCGATCGTGTCACTCCTCAGCCGTCATTTCTACAGGCTGCTGTAAAGCTGCCTGTAAGGCCAACTGTTGGGAAACAGTGCAGCTGCTGCACCTTCTGCAAAGCCATGTCTGTATCTTTATACTGCATGGAGAATATTCTTTAAGGGTGGTTCTGTGGAAGTTGTCATGCTATTGGTATTCACAGTAAAATGGTTTACCTTTCAATTGTAAATGGGATGGTTCTTAGTCAAGGCCAGATTTAGTGCTTGTTACTGAGAGTGCAGATTACACTTTAGGGAGTGAAAGAGGGAGACCCAAAGGTATGAGATTTGTAGCACATTGGCTTAGGGAAGCCAGCCTCCAGGTGGGATGTGGGAATTCTCCAGAATTACAAGTCATCTCCAGACTACAGAGATCAGTTCCCCTGGAGAAAATGGACACTTTGAATGGTGGACTCTGTGGCATTGTGCCCCATTGAGCTCCCTGTCCACCCCCAAATCTCCAGGAATTTCCCAATGTGGCAGCCCTACCTCCCCCCCCCCCCCCCCCACGGATGGCTAGGGGGACCTGGCAACTCTATATGATGTCACTCTGGATCAGCTTGTTGCCAGCAAGCTGCAAATCTCCCAGCAGTTGTCTCAGCTCTCATTTATCATCAAGTGCCAGCTGCTGAAACAATCCATTGCTCCTGGGCCTCTTGTCAACTCTGATGTCTGCTGAGATGCAGTTCTCACCTATTAACACAGCTTTCCTTTTGGGATGTTCAAACAAAAGGTCAAAATTGACAATAGCTATAATTATTTCTTTTCAAGCATGCTGCTAGGGCCCTGTCAAGGAAACAGGCAGTTCTCTTCAGCTCTTTAGTCCAGGATCCTAAACCCTTTAGCTGGACAGGCAAGAATTACGCAGGTGGGTGGCTCTTTCTTTCAAGTTTTCCCCTCAGCTACTCTGACACTCAGATAAGTGAGCTACTATGAAAACTGGGCAATGGCCTGTGTCTTCAGCAGTGGGAGCTATTGACGAAAAGTGATCACATACAATGTTGCCTGCGCTTGTGTAATTTCCTACCCCCACATCTAAATAGCTTCTTTGGATCATGGGCTATGATGCTAATGAGTGTGCTCAAATGAATGCAGCCCAAGCATTGAAGAAATAACTTCTCTTTTTACAATCCCAACAAGCCTTTAGAATGTAATAAGAGCAGTCTGTAGAGATCTGGATCTTTTCCCTTTGGGGTGCCAGATGGCATCTGGTCTGATGTCAGCTTGTTGCGAGGTGTGTTCCTCCAGTTCTCACTGTCCCTTATTGCTACTGTGCAATTACTAGATTGTGTTTCCTGTTTCAGAGCCATGAACAGATCTTTCAACTAGTGCAACATTGGTGGAACATATGAATAAAGTTGTTGCAGTACCTAACACGGAAAATAAGCCACTGTTCATTCAGGGTATTAGCCTATCTAATTGGTTAATCTGAATGATCTGGTGATGTATGTGTTAATATGAAGGTAAAGGTTTCCCTTGCTCAAAGTCTAGTTGAATCCGACTCTAGGGGGTGGTGCTCATCTCTGTTTCCAAGCTGAAAAGCCAGCACTGTCCGAAGACTTTTTCAATGGTTATGTGGCCGGCATGACTAAATGCCGAGGTGCACGGAACACTGTTACCTTCCCACCAAAGCAGTACCTATTTATCTACTTGCAATTTCTTGCTTTCAAACTGCTAGGTTGGCAGGAGCTGGGGCCAGAGATGGGAACTCACTCCATTATGCGGCACTTGGGTCATGAACTGCTGAACTACTGACCTTCTGGTCTGCAGCTTAGCGTATTAACCTCTGAGCCACTGCAGATCCTGCAATTTCCTTTTGGCCTCACTGAATGCAGTGGGATTTTGCCTCAAGTAAGTTGGTATAGCCTAACGCTGCTAAGTTCTTCCCCACCACTCTGACCCTCACTGCTATCCCCAGCAGCCCCTTTGCCTTTTCTTCCCTTCTGTGTATACTAGGAATAAGGCCCGTTGTCGGAATAAATACAACGGGCTCTATAAAGAGGCTCTTGGAGAGTGTCAAGGCCTTGAGCACTCAGCGTCAATCAGCCTACCTTAATTTCCCCCTCACTCTTCAGCTTTCCATCCCCTCCACCTGCAGCCTCTACCGTGCTCTGAAGCCCCTCTTATAAACACAGGTAACTGCCATTTCGCTTCCCCTACTAACAGCCACTGAGGCAACAGTTGAACTTTATGGGGGAACATTTTAAACAAACCACAGGCAGCAGCCATCTTATAAACACAGGTAACTGCCATTTCGTTTCACCTACCAACAGCCACTGAGGTAACAGTTAATCCCCCCACAGGAAGGAAGCAGGAGAAGTGTCTTCGTCAACAGAGAAAGCTGTCTGCCAGGAATTCTGACAGGGCACAGAGGCTGAAGGAGTGAGTGGGGAAGAGGAGCAGACCCAGCCAATGGCATGCGAGTATTCGCAGCCAGTGGATAGGGACAGCTTCTGATTGACAGGCCAGGGGACCAAAGGTTGGGGTGGCGTGTGGAATGTTCAGGAGCGTGCCACCACCACCAGAGAATTATGTATAAGGGAGATTGCCTGCCCAGCTGTTTCTCCCATTCTTGGACTTCTTGTTCGACTATAAGCTGTTGCCCCACCAGTTCCAGTGAGCTAAATGAGCAAATTAATGGATGCCAGAAGAGGTGAAGCAGATAAGGTCTGCGGTGTTCTCAGTGCTTCAAAGGACACAATCTGAGGTCAGGCTGTGGTCGCTGGATCTGTCTTCTGTCGTGCTGCAATGCCATGAATTGTTTTGCACAACTGGTCAGAAAAAGACATCCTTTCCAAACAATACCATAGTTGAAGTAGGCGAGAACCTTGAAATGATGCTGGGCTACTCATGACAAGATCTCTCGGTAATAATCAGCATTCTTTTGGTGGGTGGAGGCGCGAAAAGAAACAGGAAGTACATGTGAATGCTGTAGTTAGGTTTCTTAATCCCCGATGCAGCTATATCTGCAAAACAGATTTTTATCTCTGTTTTCTTCGGTTGTTAAGGGGAGCATAGAGCAAGTTATTTTATGCCAAAACTTTGCATCAAAGCCCCAAGGGACTGCTAATTAGTGAGCTAATATGCACTTTCCAAATGTCTAGGTAAACAATTTTCAGTTATTTATAGTTACTTCCAACCCATTTATTCAGCTAATTACAAAAATGTCCCTAGCAGAAACCATTTAGAATTTTTTATTCCAATTTTTTTATATAATTCAGGAAGCTTTCTTTGCCTATTTTCATCTGGTAGTTAGAAACGCAGCCCATTCACTAGTATATTCAGTAGCTAACTAGAAGTCTGTAACAGATCGCCAATTCCTATGGAAATCAAAATATAATAGGAGGACAGTAAAGGAAAATGTGCCCTAAAAAAATATTAAAATATTCCATGTCATGTTGCAGTACCTTGGTGAATGGCTCTTTCGGGAGATGTATTTTGTAGTGATCCAAATTGGCTTAAAATATACATTCTTTAGAAATGCTTTGAAAAAAAATGCCACAATTCCACCTGTTTATGAATTCAGTGAAGTCACACTTGTGACAATATGGTACCCATTGGCCTTCATGACAGCTGAACAGAACTGACTTCTGGTTTTCGGCGGCTCAATGGCAGGCGCGTCTCTCCGCTGCTGTGGAAGATGCGACCCAGTCTCAGCGGTTTAGAGGGGGATCCAAACTGGATTTGGACCCCCAGAGACCCCTGAAGGGGGACTCTGCCTGAGGTGCTTGAGGGAGTCTCTCTCTGGGATGGCGATCCCGAGATCAAGGCACCCTCCTAGCCTCCAAAGGCTCTACCACTGCAGCAGCCTTCGGGCAAGAATGAGCACTCTCTGGATGGCTACAGAAGCCGAATAGCTACAAGAAAAAGCCTACTCCCTGAGATGCATGGTGAAATGTGAGTGAGGAATCTATCCTTCTGTTACGTTGGGGAAGAGTCTCTGTTGTGAGCTTAACAGCTCAAAGCAAAGGGGAGGGGGTTAAAGTTTAAATCTCCCCCCCAACTCCTCTTAAAGAACTTGAGCTAAAGAGAATCAAGCGGCTGGAGAGTGGCTGAAGATTGAATGAGATGTATTAAGCGATTAGTTGGAAAAAAGGAAGATTTTTGACCTACCAGTGGGACTCTACTGTATATGTAAATAAAAAAAGTGATGGCTGGAAGGGGAGAAAAAATGGCAGGGAAAGTAAAAGTTTCGCCAAAAGCCACATCTACACTTCCGGGAACAAAGTCCGAGTCTAGTACAGACCTGTCTGCAGCACTGACAATAGCTCTACGCCCCCTGATGGACCAGTTGAATATGGTTAACACTAAGCTGGATTCTTTGCAACAGCAGGTGTCAGAGGCAAACAAGAAGTCTGAACAGATTGCACAAGGGCTGGCTGAGGTTAAAACCAAAGTTGAAAAGACTGATATAAAGCTAACCATGATGGAAAAAGAAAGGATTTCTGACAAGGATAATTTGCTGAAACTTCAGATGGAGAGGTCTTCCTTTTACTTAAGATTCCAGGGCATACCTCAACACAAAGGTGAGAATCTCAAAAAGATCCTTAGTGATGCTTTAGCTCCAATGACAGATTTACAAGTGGATGAATTGCAAAGCGATTTGGATATGGTTTATAGGACCTATCCTGAATTTGTAAAGAAAAAAAATCTGCCTGGAGAAGTGATGGTGAGGTTCTCTAAAAGGTCAACTAGAGATGTGGTACTCAAGGCCACTAATAGAAATGCCCTGAAGATACAAGAAGAAGATATTAAAGTGTTAAAGGACATCCCATTTGAGGTGAGGAAGAAGAGGAAACCCTATAAGAACTTGACTGCATTTTTACAAACAGAAAACATCATGTATCGTTGGCTTATTTTGGAAGGTGTGGGTTTTACCTATTAAGATAAGAAGCAAAGAATTGATACAGCTGCAAAGGCTAAGAAATTTTTGGATGTTTGCAAAGAAAGAATGGATAAAGCACCATCAGAGGACTCTTTGGCCCCGTCCACACTGTCACTTTTGTCGCTCAATTCTGCCTATTGCTTTGGGTTCCTCCCCCTTTTCCACATGTGTTTTGCTCCCTCTGGGACTACTAGAGAGAACAAAACATATGGGGGGTGGGGGAACCTGAAGCAATAGGGAGAAATGAGCGACAAAAGTGACAGTGTGGACGGGGCCTTTGGATTTACAAGAGAGCATATATGGTTTGGAAGATTCGGACAATGTGGGAAGTAAAAGCTCAGAAGATGAAGAATCTGACTCAGCTTTGGGGGCAGCAGCACCGAAACTCCAGAAAGGAAAGAAAAAAAAAGGGGATAGCAAAGGAAAATAAGCTGTTTGGTTGAAAATTTTATAATGTTTATTAACTCATTCTGATTCATAGTCACTCATGGTTATAAACTGTTTTACCTAGTATTATTAGCAATTTTAAGCCTTGGGGTTTTTTTTAGTTTTCCTTGAAAGAATGAAGCAGATTGTTTATTAATTTCTTTTACAACTTCTGTATACCATAGGGTAGATTAGAATTTTAGTTATAGTAGTGTTTTTTAGTTGTTGTAGTCATAAAACCAATAAAAAATTTAAAAATATTAAATGAAAGCTGAACAGAACTTTCAGTGTGATTACAGGTAGAATCATAGTGATCGCAAGGAACACTTTCTTTACCTGACTTTCCAGACATGTAGCAAAATTAAAAATATACTGCTAGGAGTCTCCTGCCCTTTCTCCCAATACATCTGTCCCTTAGATTTGTATGCATGACAGGAGTGAGTAGGGAAGAACTAGGTTATCTATGGGGATTTTATAGCTTGGGGAAGCCAGATAAGTGTCCTGCTGTTTATACACAGGGGTTCTACAGAAAGACCTGCAGCATAGCATAAGTATTAACATGACACATTGGGAGGTGCAAAAGTTACATAATGGGATCTTACCTACAGTAAGCTGTACACAGCAGTATAGACCACAGTCAATAATCATTAATCCAAGCAAGTGGGTGAGCCATCCTATGCAGTGTAACCCTATTACCTGTGCAGAAAAGCCCTCTTGAATAATTCAGTTTTGCATAGTTTACGGAAAGCCAGGAGGGTGGGATATTTCCTGACCTCCTTGGGTTGGCCATTCCATAAGGTGGGAGCCACAATGGAGAAAACATGTACAGAGAGTTATTGATTTTTGCCCATTTGCAGATTGGCACCCACAGAATCCCCTGCTGACATGAGCAAAGCTGTCGTGGCAGGCCATAGGGGGAGAGGTGGTCCCATAGATAAAAGGGGACCAAGGCCACAAAGGGCTTTATATGCGATAGCCAATACCTTAAACTGAGTCTTATAACAACCATTGGAGTGTTTGCAGAATGGGAATAACATGCATGCTCTCTCTAGCTCCTGATAATAGCTGAGCTGTGACATTCTGGACTAGCTGGAGTTTCGGAACTGATTTTGAACAGAAGACCATAACAAGAGCCTTGCTGGATCAAACCAAAGGCCCATCTGGTCCAGCATTCTGTTCACACAGTGTCCAACCCACTATCTCTAGGGAACCCACAGGCAGGAAGACTGCAACAACATTTTCCTGCCCGTGTTCCCCCGCAACTTTGTCAAAAACTTTCTGGAAATCCAAATAAACAATGTCTACTAACATAATTTTAAGGGGAGACCAAAGTACAGTGCATTACAATAATCTAGTCTTGATGTTACTGTAGCATGGATCCAGGTGGCCAGATCTGTCATATCAAGGTAAGGGACCATCTTACAAGCTAGGCAGAGTTGGCAGAAAGTGTTTTTGCAGCTGCATTCATTTGCTTCTCCTGTAATAAATTTGAATCCATATAACCCCGAGGCTTTTAATTGAGTCATCAAGGGTCAGCTGAACTCCATCAGAAGTGGGGAGAACAATGTCCTTCAAGACCCTTGCCATTCCAAACGATATTACTTCTGTCTCTTCAGGGTTTAGTTTAAATTTGTTCAGTTCAGCTTTTTCGACCATTGTTGTCTTTTCCAGTGAGTCTTGTCTTCTCATTATGTGACCAAAGTACTATAGCCTCAGCTTAGCTATTTAAGCTTTTAGAGAGAATTCAGGCTTGATTTGAACTAGAACCCACTTATCTGTCTTTTTGGAGATCCATGGTATCCATAACACTGTCCTGCAACACCACATTTCAAATGAATCCACTTCCTTCCTGTCAACTTTTTTTTCGTTGTCCAGTTTTCAAACCCACATGTAGCCATGGGGAATATGAGTTACCTTGATCTTGGTCACCAGCCACATACCCTTACATACAGTCTATAAAAGCTTGCATTTTCTAAAATACGAGAGCAACACAACATACAGTTACAGAAATGTTGACATTCCAGTTCTTATCCTCTGATATCTAGTAGATGTCAGAGGGAAGGATGCTATAGCGATACAACATACAATTACAGAAATGTTGACATTCCAGTTCTTATCCTCTGATATCTAGTAGATGTCAGAGGGAAGGATGCTATAGCGATAGGTGCTAAAAAATACCTTTGTTGTTAATTTGTCAGCCCATCAAATTCTTATGCTACTACACAGTTTTGGGAGAGATATATAGGATTGTATTTTTATGGCTGTGTGGCATATTTTATTAGGAGATGAAAATCTGACAAGAGAAAATCCAGGTTTAAATAAAGCCCATGGTCAAGGACAGGGATTCCCACAAGCTACAGGATAAAAATTGAAGTTTTTAGACCAACAAGAAGAACCAGTCTTGGAGAGTCACAATACAGAAGAATTTGTGCTGTTATCAGCATTTTTGTACTACTGCAGAAGAATGTTTAGTAGACAAAAAAGGGAGTTCCTGGTAATATCGTTAAGCAAATGTTCTGCATGTAAGTGAAGGTTTGGATGAGAGAAAGGCAGGATAAGATGAATCATTTAAAAGTCACATCCACAAGTACATTCTTGACAAAGGTTAAATGTCATGAAAGAACACTGAATTATTTCACACTGGGGCTATCACAGAGTAATCCTTGTTCAAATGTCACATTTGAAATGTAAACTGCAGTAACAAATACCAGTCTCTTCCAATCAGATTACATTTCCTCTCAGAAAAGATGGAGATGTAGAACAGCAGATGAAATTCTACTTACGGATACTTATGGGGAAATACTGTAAAATGAATTGTCATTGTTTACTGATCTGCATTTTAACTAAGTCTGTGGATATTTGTTGTGATTGTGGAAAACTAAACAGAAAGTTTCAAGGATTAAATATCATCTCAGGCTAACAATGGGCCTGATAATGAAATGCAACTCAAAACTGAATGCTCACATTTGGTCCTACTGAGTTCGCTGAATTAGGTGTGCCTTGTTGTTGTTGAACCTTAGTGAGGCTCATTTTGTCCCTCTTTTCTGGGCAAGTGTGTCCCCATTCCACAAATCCAATAGATTGTCAGAAATTGTGATGTATCCAAAATTAGGAGTCTTGTGCAGATCATTTTAAGGGGATTAGACAGATCCAAGGAGGATAGGCTCCCACAATGGTTACTAAAGGGAACTTATGTGTTCTGAACACCAGTGCCAGGAGGCAACATCAAGGGAAGGCCTCAGCCTCTATGCTCTGGTTTTGGACCTCCAGAGGAACTGGTTGGCCACTATGTGAGCCAGGGTGCTGGACTAGATTCTATGCCTGATGTATATAATTGGACTACTAGAATATGACAGTAGGATTCTTCATCTAGTATTTTCTCCTCACAAAACATTGGTCTGTACTAGATTTCTGAGAAATGATGTGAACAAGAAACAAAGTCCTTGGGGATAAAATGGTTTTCTGTTACTTGCTCATAGATTTTAGCAATCAAACCAAAGAAAGCAAGAATAAGGCCTCATTTCTACATCATCTTTTAAATAGCTGTTGCTAAACCTCTCTATCATGAATTTGTTTGTATTTAAATATGAAAACAGCAACTGCACCTTGGGGATTTTGAAAAATTATATTGTTACTAGTAAATTCAATTTGCACTCTGCAGTTCACAGACCTCTGGATTATACCCCTTCTGTGCCTTGGCTTACTCTCTGCTGAAGTGATGTCCTCTGTTATGAGATAAAATTTATATCCCAAATTTTGATGGTAAGATGTACAAATATAATAATTTTAGACCTGTCATATCTTTGACTATGGAAATTTAAAGTAATTGCTTTCTCTGTGGCATGGAAATACTGAACCATGTCAGGGTATATTGAGTGACCAAGTCTGAAGGATGAATGTACAGGTGTACATTTTCAGATTTTCCCTCTAATTAGTAAGAGTAAGAGTTGTTAAACAGTGGAATCAGCTGTCTAGGGAAGTGATAAGCACTGCCTCACTGGCAGTCTTATGCAGCAGCAACACACACATATCAGGGATGCTCTAGGCTGAACCTACATTGAGCAGGGGGTTGGACTAGATGGCCTGAATGCCCCCTTCCAACTCTGTGATTCTCTGATTCTAGTACAGTCTTTATCTTCTACTAATTTAGCACAAGGTCTGAAAAATAAATCATGTTGAAGCACTTTAAGAATTTTCATACTCCTGGAAGTCAGTGAATGAAAACTGCTGTTGTAAGATCATTAATAGATCAGACCAAAGGTTCTTCGAATCTAACATTTTTTTCAACAGTGGTCATCTGGATGCCTCTGGAAGCTTATCAGCAGGGTTTTTCAGAGGTGTTTGCTTCATTATTCAATCCCAAATATATTTTAAAATATATTTTGACATTATACACAGCCAAGAGAAAATGAGCTTTTCATATAATGACAGCAGTGTGGATCACAAAATAGAAATGCTGCTTCTTCTGAATTGCTGCCTTCCTTATAAAAGTTTTCATCGGTAGAGGTAAGTATATTTAACATAATGGAATGGGGGGAAATATCAGTTTTGAAATTTATGACCCTTTTTTGCTCAGGTAGAAAATACTATTTTGAGAATATGCTTAGCTGATGCGTGTGGAAACCTAAACTATTTCTGTGATGTGGCTGTGGCTTTACAGGCTGTAACTATATGTAACCGCTGTGGTGGCTGAACACTAGGGTTGCTAGTGGAGCCTGGTAACTGATGTGTGTGGGGGGGTTGGGGGCATGAACATGATAGTGTGGTGGTGTCACAAGTGTAATGATACCTTTTCTGGAGAAAACCCAGATGCGACGGGGTAGCTCTAGGAATAGCCAGTGATTGCTAGAGCGATCGCCATCAGTTGCAGGTTTTCTATGGAAGTGACATCATCATGCTTGTGATTCCAGTGAGTTTTTACAAGTTTTCCCCTGCTGCTATTGGAGAGGTGGTAGGCAACAGGAGCTTGGGGGAAGGCTTCTCCTGTCCCAACCAGTGGCTTGGCTTGCCTGATGACCACTGCTGCAAACAGAAACCCTCCAAAGTTCCCCACAACTATTTCCGTTCAATGGATGGTTCCACTGGAGTGCTTCTGTAGATGGAAGAAGTTCTGCCCTGGATGTCTGCATCTCTCCCCCCTCCCTGCTGCAGCTCCCAATACTCCATGAAATGCTGTTCTTGGGGTCCAGGAGTGCATTTCGTGGGGCATTTGGGGCTGCCGTGGGAGGGGGCAGGCTAGGAAATCATGCTCTGCAACTGGAACTCCTTCTGTCCATGAAAATACTTTGGTGGATCCAAGTCATTGGTTACTGCTTGGAAGGGAAGCAAAATTCACAGTGCAATAAATGAGAGGCATTATTTGTTTTATGTTGGTGAAAATTAAAGGACTATATTGATAGGAGGACATGAAGCATTGATACTTTCAGTAATCGCCATCCACCATTTTAACATGCTCCATTCCAGACTGTGCAAACAGCATTTAAATTGATTGCATTTGTGGTGACAGGGCAACGTCTTGTGTGCTAGGGCAAGCAAAAGAACCTTGGCCAGCTGTTAAGAAATTGTGTTTATTGGGAAGGATGGTTACTGATTTTCAGTAGGAAGCTGCTGGTTGCTGACACCACAGTTTGATATGGGCAAGACACCAGTGATTGGCCATCCGTGTTGCTTGGGCTGTTGCAGGCTGTTAGATGTTCTGGCAGATCTGAGTGCATTTTTAACTGTGTATTGCTTTTACCTTTTTGCTTGACGCATATGTTGTTTTTGTATCCTTGCAGTTCTTGAAGCTAAGTCTGGCATCTTCATTTCAGGGCACGGGAGCAAGAGCACTGGCACTTTCAGGGGGCATATGTTTATGAAAATAAATATTAAGACCCATTTAAGTATTCCATCTTCCCTCTTATAACTGACAGAAGTAGTGACTCAGGTTGGGTAATTATCTTTTTATTCTGGCTATCAGAAAGAAGAAGAGTTGGTTTTTATACCTCATTTTTCTCTACCCCAAGGAGTTTTAAAGCAGCCTACCATAACCTTCCCTTCCTTTCCCTACAACAGGCACCTTGTGAGGTAGGTGAGGGTAAGAGAATTCTGAGAGAAATGTGACTGGCTCAAGGTCACTCAGCAGGCTTCATGTGGTGGAATGGGGAACCAAACCTGGTTCTCCAGATTAGAGTGTGCTGCTCTTAACCACTATACCACCCTGGCCCTCTTCCTTCTTTCCAACCCTTTCTAGATGGACAGATGCAAAAAAAGTTGTTTTATTTCTTACTTTTAAACATTTTGCTGTTGACCTCTAAATAGCTAAGCATTTTGGCTTTGAAAGCACTGCATTTGGTATAGATCAGGAGGCTGTATACAGAAAGGTTTGGAAGCATTCTTCCTCTGCATATGGAGGGCAACTTTAGCGGCAAGGACAGATTTGAATCAGAGAGCAGTGATGAAAATGTTATGGGGTAGTCTTTTGAAGTGGCTTTTGTTTTCACTGATAATTTTAACAGTTGTATTTTCATTCCCATCTGGAAAGCAATCAGACTTGACCATCGGAGACCTCAGTTTTATGTAATGCTTAACAAATGGTTTCTCTGATGCTGTGCACAACAATCATTTTGACGATTTGCCCCGCTGCTGCACTTCATTAAGCTCCAGATCACCTGTAGACACTGCCATTCCGCAGGAGGTGCGCTCTGAGAGAAGACCTTTACAGAGAAAAGCAAATCATCTAAATAAACAATGCAAGATAGGTAGCAATCACCAGAAATGCAGTTAATGCAGCTGGGTCATGATCAATTCTTGAAACGCGCTGCCTGTTCACCTCCTGATCTAAGGAAGCAAAATGATAGATCTTAACGGATGATTTGTCATTGTTAGAATCAAGGCTAGGAAACATGGCTGTCATCAGCTCCCTTAAAATCCAGAGCTGTGGGAGAATGTGTTGTCTGTGTGTTGTCATCATAGTTCAAGGAGAAATTCTCCCATCATTTTTTGTGTTCCTTTTTTAATTAAAAGAAGCACTTGGTGTAAAATACAAAAGTAAAGATCATGAATGCCCTTTCTTAAGTATAATTAAACCATGCAGTGTGCTTTATCTTAGCTATATCTTATACAACAAAATTAAGAGGCTGAACCCTGCCCAAACTTCAATGATCTGATTCTTTGACACTCAGAATTAAGCTGTGGCACAGAAAGGGTGCTGTTACAGGAGAAGCTGTGTGGAAGAACCTGGTTTCTGAAGCACACCTAGAAATCATAAGAGAAGGAAGTAAGAATAGGCATGAACCACATTTTTACGGTTCGGTTCATGGTTCATGGCTGAGCTGCAAACCGAATCACAAACTAATGCATTGGTTCATGAACAGAACCAGTTCATATTGGTTTGTGAACCCTGCTTTCTGCTGCTTATTATTTAATAACTTCCCACTTTCAGCTCCCTGCAAAAAGTGGCAGAGATCAGAAAGCAGGGGGTGAAATGGTTCTGAGCCATTTAACCCTCTGCTTTCTGCTCCTTGCCAAAAGTGGTGGAGAGTAGAAAGCAGGGGATGAAATGGCTCTGAGCCATTTACATCAAACAGCTGAGTGGCTGGGAGCAGAAAGAAGAAGTTTAAAGGGCTTGTGGCCTGCTTTCTGCTCCCTGATGTTCGGTTGCTGTTCGTGAAGAGCAGAAAGCAGGAGCCATTTTAAACCCCTGCTTTCTGCTCTTCATGAACTTTAGTTCATGAGCTAGTTCATGTCCATCCCTAATTTTGAAATGGCAGAGAAAGCCCAGGTCTGCTCCATTTATCACATCTTAGTTGTGATCATGCTGTACTTCTTCATGATTCTACCTGATGTTCCGTTATCTATCTGCTGATGGATGGATGGCCGAATTCCACTCCAGATAATTTGGACAGGGCACTGGGAGCTGTTGCTGGTTGGTTACAGCAGAGATGGTTGAGATTAAATCCAGCAAAGACAGAGGTCCTGTAAACTGAGTTGCAGGGGTTTGGGACTGGGAATTCAGCTCCTGACACTTAATGGGGTACCTTTGATGCGAGCGCTGAGAGCGAGGAGCCTTGGGGTGATCCTAGATGCCTCACTTTCAATGGAGGCCCAGGTCGCCGCTGTTTCCAGGTCTGCCTTTTATCATCTGCGGCAGGTCAGGCAACTTGTTCCCTATCTCTCCTCCCAGGATTTAGCTACAGTGATCCATGCAACAGTCACTTCCAGGCTGGATTACTGTAACTCACTCTATGCAGGACTGCCTTTGAACCTGACCTGGAAACTCCAGCTGGTGCAGAATGTGGCAGAGTGCTTGCTAATAGCATTGTCTGTGTGGGCACACATTCAGTCAGTGCTACGCCCATTGCACTGCCTACTAGTTGAGTACTGAATCCATTTCAAGATTCTGGTGTTGACCTTTAAAGACCTACATGGCCTGGGACCAGCATACCTTCAGGATAGTCTCTCCCCATATATGCCCCAGAGAGCCTTGTGCTCCGCTGAACAATACCTACTGGTAGTCCCTGGCCTGAAGGATGTCTACTTAGCCTCAGCCAGGGCCAAGGCCTTTTCTGCCCTGGCCCCTGCCTGGTGGAACATGCTCCCAATTGAGATCAGAGCCCTGTGGGACTTGCTACAATTCTGCAGGGCCTGTAAAGTGGAGCTGTTCTGCCAGGCCTTTGGTTGAGGCAGCGGATGTTTTTTACCATTTTGGCCTCCCCTGCCCATAGTAGGCCTACAGATGCCTACTATCCTACCAACACCTAACAAGAAGTGTATTAGGCTGTTCTGGATTGATGTTATTTTCTGCTGCCATTCTGTTTTTATTTAATTGATTTTTAATTGTATATTTATTGTTTTATCTCTATTGCGAACTGCCCGGAGCCCATCATGGGATAGGTTGGGATAGAAATGCAATAATAAATAAATTAAAATCAGACCAAGGTTACTGGATCAGACCAAGGTACATTTGTTTGGTGAGCCAGTTTGGTGTAGTGGTTAAGTGCGCGGACTCTAACCTGGGAGAACCGGGTTTGATTCCCCACTCTTCCACTTGCACCTGGCTGGATGACCTTGGGCGAGCCATAGCTCTGTACCAGCTGTTCTCTCAAGGACAGCTTGGGAAAGAGTTCTCTCAGCTCCACCTAACTCACAGGGTATCTGTTATGGGGAGGGGAAGGGAAAGGAGTTTGTAAGCCGCTCTGAGACTCTTAAGTGAGTGAAGGGCGGGGTATTAACCCAATCTCTTCTTCTTCTTCTTCTCTGCTATGAATAGCAGCCATCAAAATGCTCACAAGAAGTTACAAATTATACTCTTCCTCTGTTGCTTGTCCCCAGCATTCATTGTTCAGATTGGGATTGCCCTAAATGTGGAGGTTCCATTTACCTCTTAAATCTAAACAGCCAGTAATATGCATGTCCTGTATGAATCTTTGTTTTTAAGGGCTGTCTATGTTTCAGGTAGGGTTGCCAACCTCCAGGCAGCACTTGGAGGTTTTCCACTTATTACAGTTGATCTCCAGACAACCAAGATCAGTCCCCCTGGAGAAAAATAAATGATTTGGAGGAACAACTCTATGGCATTATACTCTGCTGAGGTTCTTCCCCTCCCCAAACCCTGCCTATCCCAGGCTCCACCCCCAAAATCTCCAGGTATTTCCTAACAATGAGTTGGCAACCCTCGCTTCAGTTAATCAGTCACAAACTTACTGTTAAAAAACCAGTCAAGTTTTATTTTGAAAGGAGGAGACTAATTTTTCTCCCACCATGCTATTTAAAATTTTACAGATCTCTGTCATGTTTCTCCTTAGTTGCCTTTTACCTCAGTTTAAAAGACCAACGTTTAGCTCCCTTGAACTTTTTTGTTGCTTGCTTTAATACCTGTTCAGCTCTGTGATGCAGAGGGATTGTGGGAACTAAGTGTCTTTGCATCATGCTGACCACATGTCTGAATGGCAAGGAATGCTTACAGTGCTCTAGCACGTACATGATTTCCATAAGGTAATACTGTGAATTGGTCATAGTTAACACTGAAATGAACATGGTCACAGACTTCTCTATATCTCTATTGCTTTTAAATGTGAATCTGAATGCTGCGAGTATGTCTCACCAACATGTTTCACCGAAGGCCAAAAGGTTTCTCGCATTTTTGTTTTTCTCTAGAAGCACCATGGCTTTGAATTCCACATAAAGCTTTAAAATGAATCACGCTGTCAAAATCCATGCATCAGGAACAAATTGGGCTCTCCAAGAATGTGTCTCAGTGATATAATTGATAAACTGACAATATGGGGAAATAATTGAAAAAGCTGGAAGGGAGCTTAGAGGATAGATGAAGAAAATGGGAGAATAATGAGTGCTTGTAAATAACCCCCCCCCACAAACAATAAATTCAAATTATGGAGCGACAAGCTGTAAATAATCAGTGCATTGTTAAGCTGAGGCGTACTGCTTCTTCAGGGAAATCCCATTAAAAGAATTTTTTTTTTTTTGCAAAAGATTTCAGGAGAAGGAGAATGAGAGTGGGGCTCTTCCCTGGGGGCTTTTCTAAATGTCAGGCACAAGACAAGTGTCTGATTTAGCCCTTGGGTTCTTTTCTCCAATAACAGTGCTTGTACAATAAAAGTAAAGATGCTGCCAGTTTCTTTTGCATCTGTCAGAGTTCAATCAATCCAGGTTTTCTACTTTCTGCGTGAAAAGGGCTCCTATGGAGGGAACTGACTGAGACTTGGGTTAGTCTCAAATACAGTGTAATGTGGATAGCTGCTTTAAGTGAATAAATTAAGCAAAATGGAGAGGTCCAGTTTAGGCATTACATTGTAAAAAAAAAATTAAATTGTTTATTGAAGAGTGACACGAGATACAATGCAGTCCTTAGTAAAGCATGAATGAAAACAATTACAAAATGATCATTAAGTTTGTGGTGAGTCAAGGATTGCCGTTACAAGTTATCTGCTAATTTGGAGCTTATAATTCAAATAATTAAAAATAAAAGTAAATGGAGTTCAAGCCAGTTTTAAAGATCCTTCAACTACTTAATGGTAAAGATATTAGGTGTGTGAATCAATTAAGGGTGCTTTCTGTAAAGTTACTTCTGGGTCAGCAAACGCGTCTAGTCATAATGACCATTTGGCCATAATACTAGCAGAGGCTTTTTTTTTTTTTTTGCCATTGTTGGTGGTCATGTAGTAGGTTAATCAGTTCTGGAGTGAAATCATACCACAAATTCATCTGATAAAACAGGTCATTATATCCCTTAAGTTTAGGCATTACAGGGCAAATGTACATAGCAATTTTTGGTAAGTAAAAAGCATCCAGGAAAGGGTGTGAAACTGAGCTGCGTGTTCTGGTTGATGAGGAAAGGCTTAAAGTTTTCCCTGTTTTTTAAAAAAAATTGAAATTGCCATTTACCATTTTCCATTTCTGAACTTCTCTGTTGGAAACACAGATGAAGAAGAACTGATGAGCAAAAACCTGATTGGTAGAGAAAAGGTAGGCATCACTCCCCTTCTGCCAGGTCTCCATTCAAACCGGCAGAGCCTCATGGGATTAAAAGAAAGTTCAGAGCACTGTTCTGCACACCTGCCATGTAGCATCTAGCTTGGACCTCAAAGCTGTGTGGGCTTCCTAGTTGCCCAGAGCTAGAAGGGAATTCCCTGCCAACAGCCCCCAAGCGCCCATCCTTGAGAAACTGAGGTGCAAGATTAAAAAATAGCCTCCATAGTGAGGTTCTAGGAGTTTCCTCTAGTCTCTCTGGTCTTTACAATGAAGATTAGCAGAAATTCCTGGAGTTTCACTGAGAAGTGACATTACATCCTTCCCAAACAGCCCCCTTCCCAGGCTCCACCCTTCTAGTCTCCTAGAATTTGCCTCGGTAGTAATGGGGCCCTTAAAGCTGTGACTAATTTCTTTGAATAATTTTTTTATTGTTCTAACACACATAAGAATAACAATATAAAAAGTCAAACTACATCCATAACATTAACATACAAAACTTCTATGTAACAACTAAAACTCAACAAAAACTGTGATGCATTAGCCTTATTAAGATTACATGGGGTTTCTCATATAATTAAGTGTGTCGTAAAATCTCTGTCTTGAATCAAATCCGATACACCACTAAAAGCAGATTTCAAAAGGGGAAACTTCTTTGATAACAATTCTGATCGTTTAGTTGGGTTTCAATAGAAAATATATTATCTGAAATTTTGTCCATGGCATAGTATTTCCAAATTTTTGTGTACTATTGAGTGGTATTGTACCATCTATTGGCAATTACTGATTTTGCTGCGGTTAATAAGATGGAAATAAGTTCTTGACATATTTCCAGTATTTGGTTATCTTGCCAAAGATCTAACAAAACTATTCCAGGCTCCATGGAATGTCGTAACCTATGATATCTTTTATTGAACAGAAGATCTCAGACCAGAATTCTTTGACTATTTTACAGGTCCACCAACAGTGGATGAACATGCCTCATTCCCCGCAATATTGCCAACACAAAGGTGAGTGTGATTTTGAGATATTGTGCAGTTTTAAGAGCTGTGACTAACTGAATTTCTTGGTTTAAAAGGACTGCTAAGGCTGGGAGTCACCCCCATTGAATTCAGTGGGAATTACTTTCAAATAAAGACTTATGAGACTAATTTGCACAGATGAATTTATTGGCTTCTATTTTTCATGTGGTTTGCAATTATCATATCACGTCTTATGACATTACAATGGTTTCATTTTCCATGTAACTTTCTTTTCATGGGCAGCTGCAGTCAATGGGACAGTCCATGACAACCTTTGGCACCATGTGAGAGGTGCATATGTCATTCAGATATTTATTTATTTACTTTATTATAGCCTGCCTTCCTCACAAGGACTCAAGGTGGATTATAGACTATACAATAAACTATGAAGAAGATGAAATCACAAAGTATAAGACAATGCAGTGAAGCATGTTGATAATGATACCTACAATAATCACTGCAGTCGATGTTATCCAGGTCAGTACTTGTGCCAAACCTGGCACATCAGAACATCCCCGTACATATGTACAGTAGAATCATACAACACTGGGGCCAAAGATTGGAATTGTCCAGTTTATTATCTACACAGCTCCCAGATTCATGCAGTAAATCTTTTAGGCAAGAAAAAATGGACGGGAGACAAAGCACTGAACCAGCAATTAACTTATTACCCTAACAAGATGGTGGTGGTAGAAAGTGCCAGCAAGCTGCAGCCAACATATGCCCCCCCATGGGGTTTTCAAGGTGAGACATTTTCAGAGATAGTTTGCCATACTGTCTGCTTCTTTGTAGTGACCCTCGACTTCCTTGGTGGTCTCCTAACCAAGGCTGACCCTGCTTAGCTTCAGAGATTTGACAAAATCGAGCTAGCCTGGGCCATCCAGCTCAGGGCCATAACAAGATAAAGATTAGAAGCTAAGAGATCAGAAGGAACACCAAGGCAACAAGCAATGTGAAACCCCAATAAAACATGCAAATTCAACCAGTCCCAATGTGTATTTGTGTTACTTTTAAATTAAAAATACACAATTAATGTTAACATTAAATTAAATTAAATAACATTGAAAATGTACAATTAATGTTACCTAATAGATCATATCCCTCCCACTTTGCTAGTCTAAAGCAGCCCAGACCAGAGAAAGGAGCTCGCCGAAGAAGGGATCAAAAGTTGGGGTGGGGAAAATGGGATGGTGCTTTGGTAAGAAGGGAATGATTTCCAGACCAAGTGGCTGGAGGGAAGACTGAATTCAGGAAGGAGTAGCTTAAAGCACCCATGGTAAAAAGATGAAAGGGAAGGAAAGCAAAATGGGGGAGAAAATAAGTCATACTCCTAGGTTGTAGTGTTGTAGTACTGGAAGGGGGCAGGATGAGACCATCTCCAAAGGGGCAAGGTAATGTTTGCCTATTGCCCTGCAAGGCACTTATGCACTCTTATAGACATAAAGTATATAAGTGTTAACAATAAAATGTGTGCTGAATGTGTAATGAGATGCAAAATGACCAGATCGTGATGCTGGCTGCGAACACACGCCAGCCAATGCCTGAGATGATGTGCCAGTGGTTCCTGAGGTCACCAGTTCCCAAAGACTTCCCTTAACACAAATATTTACACAGAAACAGCCACTCGCCATTGTGGTTTGAATGTGTGCTTTCAGACGCCATTAGCGATGTTCTTCTTCCTCGCGCAGGCAAACCTCCCCCCCTCAAACATTCTTTGCTCTGGAGAAATAAAATGCTTATTCCCACCTTGACATAGACAATGGACTTGGCTAGCCAGTGGACTTCTGCAGCTCAGAGACATTATGCTCATCAGTGAAACAAAGGGTCTAGCCAATGAGTCATATCCTCCCTCCAGGTATCTCTGTTACAATCAGGTAGAGTGTAACATTGCCCAACCCCTTAAGCCCCTCTCTTCTAGTGGACAGAACTTTGGGGGCAGACCAGCAAGGGGTGGTCTCAAGGGAGGTGGTCAGCGAAGCTCTCCCCCAAAGCCTCCTTAATAAAAAGAGCTACCCAGCCATGTGATCTCTCTCTCTCTCTCTCTCCTTGCCTTTAGACTAACCCTGCCCTATCTGGCAGACTCTGGTGTAGCTAACCAAGAGTCTTTCCACATGTTCTGCTGGTTCAGTTCACGACCCCCAATTCCCTGTAAACTCCCCTTATTTTTCCAGTGGGAACTTAACATTTCTCTGGACAGGTAATTATTGTCCTCGACTGTTACCAACGATATTCCTGCTAATGCAACAGTTTTTGCTCTATCTTTTATTTCTTAGGCTCTGTATAAGTGAATGTGTGAATCCATTTTGTTTGCCTGAGTAAGAACTTCTTAGTAAAGAAACTACTTTATTGCTGAAGCCAGCCTCCTTCTTTATTTCTGATGCTTCTAGAAGAGGTGGAACCTCTGTATATATATTGGTGGTTTTCCCTTTTGCCTATTAATTAATAATCTATAATTCCCCAATACTGATAAGAAATCAAGGCAATTTGGCTAACATGCCTGGGATTCAATGGGGATACCTAGCCATTGGTCAACTGGGGCACAGAATTAGCTGTTGCGTTCCCATTGGACCAAGGGTGCCCACTGGTGGATTCAGGGCTGCACTCTAATTGGAGCAAGTGAGGGTTTGAGACCCTATTGGTGCAGGAGTTGTCCTGTACTCTGCAGACAGGCTTGGTCAGGTCTTCTCAGGACAAACACTCTCTGGCCTGGATCATGAGACATGAGGGATATAGACTGGAGCTGAAGGCAAGGAGCTGGAGCACAGGGCTTGCACCTAGTATACTGATTGATCCAGCAAGGCAGCCTTCCCAAGCCCCAGCCTAAATAGGCTGGTAGGTAATCAGACTCTACTGCACTGCTGGCAGGTGTTGAAACTTCTGTGGCTGTGCTATACTTTAGCCAGGATCCTGCAAGGAACTCTCGCTGTAACTGCATGGCTCTGGGATTGAGTTGTGCACAGCAGGTCTAGCACTTTGCCTCCTTTGATCTACCTCACCCTGAGCTCTCTGCTGCCACCATTCCTGCAGAGTGGGAATGTGCCCTGGGGGACTGTGGGCCCTGGGTTTGAGATCTGCTCAGTGGAAGCCTGGTAACTATCTCAGGGGCCTGCATTAAGTACTCACTGTGGTGCCACTGGCACATCATCAGATGGTACCTCTGCCATGTTACGCCCTCCCTGGTCTTGTTGGTCTTCCTTAGCTGATGGACTTTGCTCTTTGGCCTCTTTCCCTGAGGACTCCAAGTCTGAGTCACTAACCGGTTCAGAGGGGGTCATGACAGGGATCAGGATATAGTCTGTGAGTGATTGAAGAAAGCGGTAACTGAATATTTTGGAAATGACCCCCTGGTCCAGGTGGGGTTGCCAGGTCTCACATCTCTTCTGGTGGGGGGATCCTGGCCTTCCTCTAGAAGTGATGTCATCACACGGGCATATTCTATAGGGGATGCTTTGGCATTCAGCTAAAAACTCTGTAGTCACCACAGAGTTTTTAGCTGAATGCCAGAGCGTCCCTTGTGCAACAACATCACCTCTGGGTGACAACATTGTGGTGGGCACGTTGGGGGCTGTTTGTGGGTGGGGCTCCCCCGCCTGCCAGGTGGCTGCTGGTGGATTTGGGGCCCAGAAATCAGGGGAAACCCTGCCCCCATTGGGAGGTTGGCAACCCTAGGTCCAGGTGTTAAGTTTTAGCTTAATGGCTTGATGATATCCAAGAGATGAGCAAACAGCCCTTTCCTGGCAGATAATAGCTATGTCCAGAACTGCATTTCCAAGTGAGATACAGAATGGCTTTTAATTATTTTATTTTGCAAACCTAGATCTGTGTTCATAAGCTAAAAAGTGTGAGGAGTCCAGGGTGCTATCAAAAGAACCTGTGCTGATATCTTGCTTCTGCCTTTCAAGTATCTAATGACCTTTCCTGCTGAGGATGCTGTTTTCCACTTGGTTCTTGTGCTCTTCTTGTTGTAAAACAAAAGGATACTCTTCTCTTCTCCTGTATCATCCAATGATCCGAGGGTTTTAGAATGTGGATTCCTGCCATCTGTTTAGGTCCAAAGTTCCTGTGTTGTTAGAGCCTCTGAAAGAAATATATTTTCTGGGGTGTTTTCCCAAACAGGGGTACAGACTATAGAAACACACAGGGCTCTTTTTCTGGCAGGAACTCCTTTGCATATTAGGCGACACACCCCTAATGTAGCCAATCCTCCAAGAGCTTACAGTAACCCCTGTAAGAAGAGCTCTGTAAGCTCTTGGAGGATTGGCTACATTAGGGGTGTATTGCCTAATATGCAAAGGAGTTCCTGCTAGAAAAAGAGCCCTGGTAAGACATATGACAATCCTATTCCCAAGCGGTTGTCCACTACAAATGAGAAAGTTGAATCTGCTTGTCAATTTCAAATCTCCATTTAGTGCTTAACAATACCATAAGAAGATTTGTAGGGTTGCCAACTCCTGGTTGGGAAATTCCTGGAGATTTGGAGATGGAAACTGTGGAGGGCTGGGCTTGGGGAATGGAGGGACCTCCACATGGTATAATGCCACAGAGTCCACCCTCCAAAGCAGCCATTTTCTCCAGGGTAAATGATCTCTGTAGGCTGGAGATCAGTTGTAATTCTAGGAAAACTCCAGGGGGTTGGCAACCCTAAGAGAAGCCATGCTAGATCAGACCAAAGGCCCGTCAAGTCCAGCATTCTGTTCACACAGTGGCCGACCAGCTGCCTCTAGGGAGCTTACAAGCAGGTTGACTGCAACAGCATCCTCCTGCCCGTGCCCCCTAGCAAATGATACAGAGAGGCATATTGCCTCTGTTACTGGAGGGAGTAGATATCCATTATGACTAGTAGCCACTGATAGCCATGAATTTGCCCACTGTCCTTTTAAAGCCTTCAAAGCATGGGGCACACCCTAGGAAAGACTTTTGGATGCTAGACGTGTAGTTTAGAGAGCTTCTCCTTGTCCACAGTAACTGCTTTGGAAACAGCTTTGGCCCATTTCTGACCATGCACCTATCATTTCTGGTTCTCCCTTTGGAGAGCAAAGATCAGATCAGGATTTGAGAGAGTCAGCATAGGGATAGAGAGGACCTTGGGTGGTCCAGGAATGGGTCTCAATAGTACAGTGTATATGAGTAATGAAATCTGGGCTAGCTGGGGATCAGTTGGGCTATGTAAAGCCTAGCATAGGTCCTGGAAGAAACAAAAAAGATTAAAGTACATTGAGCCCCAAATGAATCAAGGGAAGAACAGAAAGGCTCTGCTTATCTCCATTTATATTCATTGGACATTTTTTTTTGTCACGGTGAGCTGAGACTTTGTTGGGGAAATGTGGGCTTTTGTGCTATGTTGTAGGAATAGGATTATGTTAGTGGATTGTGTGCAGTTCATCTCAAAGGTTGTTAATGGAAGTCCTTTTGGTTTTGATTTGGCATTGTGATGCTATTTGTCATTTATTGAGTTTCATCGCTGCACTGGCACTATCTGCTGCTGAACAGAGGACCCCAAAGCTCCACAGTTTTAGTTTAATTCCAGTTCATAGTTGGTGATGGAGAAGTAATTTCACAGGACTCAATTAGTAAGAACATTAATTCATCAATTATGTAAAGCAGATGAGCAATCAGATATCCCTTCATCCTGTGAAGCAGCTCATTGCTAAAAGTCTAATTTACAGATGTCAGGAAGAATTCCCCAGAGAACTGAAGAAGCAGTTAATGCCTTTAATGTATGATGAAAGCAGACGTAGGGGTTTGGAACTGGAGATTCAGAACTACCATTTTTATTATGTAGATTTTGTTTTCACATACGGACTTTTCATTTGGACTATAGGCCCCATACCAAATTATACATTTACTTTCCACAAATACAGATCTGGAATTAATCTATCCATTTTAGTAAGGCTGCAATTTACAAACCATTTAAGCTGGATGCTTGCTATTTCAAGTGCTTTCAATAATTCTAAGGGCATTTTCACATAAATCTAGTTTGTAAATTGCTCAGAGGACTTGCCTTTTACAGGACAGACACCGCAGGGCAAACCTGTCACTTAGGGCACAGCTAAAACCTGTCCAGTGCATCATCAAAAATCCATTGCCTCTCCTGAGAGATGATTCTTCCCTCTCACAGGCCTGTGGGGAGGAAGAGGTGGTGAGGGTGATGATAGGCTAGTCTTTGATTACAGATAGCCCCTGCCCCCAAGCAGAAGCTACTACTTACCAGCAACAAAAGTCTACCCGGGGGGGGGGGGTACAAACTCAGGGAGTAGTTAACTTACCTACATATCTCATGATGTAATGTATGCTGTCGTGGGCCAGCAATGGCCTTCTGCCATTTACATTGGCCAAAGTGGGCCGTCTGTGTGCAAGAGAATAAATGGATACAAATCAGACTCTCAGAAACCAGTGGGAGAGTACTTCAGCCTCCTGGAAATCCAGTAATAGACTTGAAATACTGAGCCAAAAATTTTGGGAGGGAAAATCCAAGGAGAATCTGAGTTGAAATTTTTAATTAAGACTTGTTATTCTCAGAATTGAAATCATTAGGACTTTTACCTCACTACAGGGATTAATAGTCCTTTCTTGCAGAATTATTCACATTGTTCAGACTAAACTTCTAATTTATCAACAGCTGTGAATGGCCCACCCCACTCTAATTGGCTTCTTTATTTTGAGGATTGGATCTTGTACTCATCTGTTCACTGCAATGTAATATAATTGGGATACTGGGCCTGTTGGCCTCTCTTTGTAATCACATCTCTGTTTTATCACGTTTCTCTGTTGGTAGCTTTGTGTGTGTGTGTGTGTGTGTGTGTGTGTGTAATTTGCCAACTTAATGCATATGATGAATTGGACTCTGGCTCATGAAAATAAGTTATATTCAATTCATTTTTTAAGGTTGTTGCTTAGAACAATACTTGTAAATGTCCATATCCATGTAAACAGGACTCAGGTCCAGGCACAAACAGATGTTTGAGGTTGAAATGAACAGAGATGGAGCTCCAGAACAGGTTTAAAAAGGAAAACAAGGGCTGTAATAAGTTGAAGTGATATGAGGTAGTTTGTCTGGGAGAACCAGGGTTGCAGGCAAGAAGTCAGAGCAATATTCCAGTATGTTTGACCACAAAATACCACACGGCTTTTCAGTACCAGTACTTGATTCTAGTAACTACCCAGTAGATGCCTCCATAGAACAGTGTGCATAGAAGGGAGGGCACTCCTCCAGTCAGAGAAAGAGAGGAAGGATTGAAGACAGAAAAGAGCCCTGATTGGCCTGTCTGAATGAGAGCTAGTGAGAAGGAAGGAATCTGATTGGCCTGGCTGGAGGGAAAGAAGGTAGTAGTATTTGCCAAGAGGTCTGAGCTCTTGATTGAATCAAAATATACAGTATAATAGCCATGGTTTCTTGACCATGCTGGGTTGGTTTTTTTCCACAGGACTCACCTGAAGGTCTGCATACCTTAGCTCTTTTCTTGATGAGCCAGCCATATTTCCCTAGTTGTGGTTTTGTTTTTTTCTCTAATACTATCAGGCTTAAATATGAATGCTATAGGAGTATTTAGTAAAACATTTTGAGGTGCTTTGACAGAGATTCGCTTCAGTCCAATGGCTCATGTTCACTATTGTGGTGATTTTAACTGTAAGCTGCCTCAAGCAGGACCCTGAAGAGGTGGCTTAGAAATATAAATAAACAGAGGAGCAAACTGGATATTCTTACAAGTCAGCAATTTCCATACATTTCACAAGTAATGTTGTTACTAACAGCTAAAAACAGCAAAGAGCGGCTATGATGGACGGCAAATTATATGATGCATTTTCCAGGGAAAGCTCACAAAGAACAGCTTTCTCTGCAGTTCTTCATCCCTACAAGATAGGATACAAAATCAAGGTAATGGCCACCAAAAAAGAAACGGAGGCCAGTCCCAGTTTTCTATGTACCTTACACAGGCAGGCCCTTCAGCAACTCATTCCCTACCTCTGGCCACTGCCATTAAGGGTGGAAAAAATTATCAGTTTAATTCCATATTGAATTTTAAGGAAGGTAAGGTATATCGGTTTTAAGAATTCTTGAAAATGTTGTGGTTGTATTGTGAAGACTTGTCAAGTTCCATTTTCAGTTGCATTAAGGTAGATTGGATGTCTGCTGATTCTTTTTCAAGAACAGAACATGGCAGATTTTCCTCAGTAGATTTTTTCCACCAATGGCATCAAAATATCAGGAAATCTAGTCTACTGTCTGTTCTAAAGACTCCACATGTTTCAAGTGAATTGGACAAAGGTGTCTGATTTTATATCCCCTTGAATAGGGTGCCCCAGCCATTCTCTCTGCAAAGTGGGAAAAAGCACAAAAACGACTGCTAGTTTTCTGGAGCAGTATACTTTTTACCAAACAGTAACTGCCAGGAAAAATAGTCATCCCAGAGTGTCTATCTAGTATGTGACCCACCCACATCCCTGCCATTTAAGTTGCAGACAAACAGAAGCTTAAAAAAAAAATTAAGCAAACTCATGTTGCAATCCAGTTGGTTTGGCTGGGAGCCTACCTGTCCAATCCTAAGCAATGAACAATGTGACATTACCTCAGATCAATAATATAAAAATGGTGGAAAACAGGTAGTCCACTACATGAGGGCAACCAAAAAAGCCAGCAAACCAGAAAATAAACCAGAATAAAAACAATCAACTCCTCAGAAGAACAGAAAAGGAAAGGCAGAAGATCAAAACAGAACCCAAAAACAACAACAAAAATAATACCTCTCCCAAAGTACCTCACCCCAGTGACCAAATGTTTTCCCTTACTATCTGCCTGAAGGGAAAGGTTGGAGAAAATACTAGCTAGTAGCAATAAATTAACAATCAAAATGAATCAATCAAAATGAATCAATCAAAATGCACAGTCCAGGCAGGATCCGTTCGGCTGAACAAAGCATTTCTCCAAGGACATGAGGAAGGTGTGAATAGTAGGCATCTTTTAAGAGGAAAGGATTTGGGGTTGCTGTTTTCTCTTTGGATTTAGCTATGGATGTTTCAACTATTATTGTAAGCCACCTTAAACCAAGAGGAAAGGCAGTATAGAAATGAGTACCCAAGTACACAAGAAGTGCAAAATGGCTAACATAACTGACAGAAGCCATTTGAATTTCACCTCCCCTCCAAGACAGACTGTGTGATAAGCCAAGGCAGCTCTCCTGAATGGTTCCAGGCATAGAGTGGTGGTGGAAATTGCCATCAAGTCACAGTTGACATATGGCGACTTTATAGGGTTTTCAAGAAAAGAGACATTAAGAGGTGGGTTGCCAGTGCCCAGCTTTGCATCACGACTTTGGTAGTCCTTGGAGGTCTCCCACCCAAATACTAGCCAGGGCCAACTCTCCTTAGTTTCCAGGATCTGATGAGGGCTAACTTGGGCAATCCAGGTCACGGCAGGGCTAAGGTAGCCTGGGAGAAATGTTGTTTCTCAGGGACTGGGAGGCAGCCAGACGGACTCAGTTAAATTCCTGACAATTAATTCACAGAGTTAACAGATTTGTTCCAGGAAGACTTTGACTGCCTTATATATAGTCTACCCAATACAATGACAAATAAATCAGATGACCTTTGGGGCTAGCAAAATCCAATTGCATAGCCACACTACCACCACTATCATCACAACCAGCAGCTATCTGCCACATCTCCTTGAGTCTTCAGCCCCACTGCCAAGGTTGCAATGAAAACAGCCTCTTTTTAAATTTAGGTGCTCCTCTGTGGTTTTTTCTGATCATCAGGGCAAAAAAATTGTTTACTATACCCACATGGTGTAGTGGTTAAGAGCAGCGGACTCTAATCTGGAGAACTGGGTTTGATTCCCCACTCCTCCACATGAAACCTGCTGGGTGGCTGTGGACAGTTCTCTTAGAACTCTCTCAGCCCCACCTACCAAACATAGTGTCTGTTGTGGGGAGAGGAAGAGAAAGCAATTGTGAGCCACTTTGAGAATCCGTACGGGAGAGAAAAGTGGGGTACAAAAACCAAGTGTTCTTGAGGGAAATGGGCTGAAATGCACTGGGGAGGGGATTATGAGCTGTGCTGGAGTCAGGTGGGATTTGGGTAGCCCCTATGTCACCAGTTAAGCCTCCAGACACGGTGGGGTTTCAATTCTGTGAGACTAATAAGGAATCAATATTCAAACAGCACTCAGAAGAAAACAGCCTGGCAAATATCACAAAGAAATTTGTCTTTTTTATGTGTATAGCATTCAGCAGTTGAAAGCAAGTGGAAGCGGAGAATGGCATTTGTCTTTGATTTGCTGCCCATCTTATTTGTGTGTGTGTGGGTGGGTGGGTGGACACTTATGGACAGTTTGAATAGATATGGTATTTTGTTGACACTGTATTTTGGTTGCTGTAACTTGACATGATTTTCTTTTGAAAATTCTTGGATGATAAATTAGTTGATGCGATTTGAGCCTGGAAAGCAATGGAAATATTTGTACATCGCAGATGTCTTGATAACCAGTCTATTCATACAAAATTAAAGGCTTACATAATTCTACATTTTAATAGCAGTCTGCTATTGTTCTCACCTTACATTTTTTGTTATCAGTATATGCAGTTAATTATGTTTGACTGCTTGCATTTCTGTTGGGAATAGATGCCTTTGAGAATGTTTGTTTGTTTTTCGCAACTCAATTGATTAGGAGATAATTCTGCAATCACTGAAATTTAAAATCACAGATTCAATGAATCCTCCATGTTTACACCAGTGTCTCTTGGGTACAGAGATCAGAGGAGCCCTCCTCCCTTGCTCCCTACCTCAGCCATCAGAGTGCAACTATCCAAAAAGTCCTGCTCCTGGACTTCCGGCAAGACTTGCGACCATGGCGGACGCGCTCCTCCGCATCTGCGGGGAGCGCGATCCGTACCCGGCGGGAAGAAGGGGCTTCGGACTGGTGCCGAGCCCCCAGAGACCCTAGTGAAGGGGCTCTGCCTGGGGTGGCATGAAGGGGATCTCTCCCTACGGTGGCAATTGAGGGATCGAGGTCCCCTTTCATCACCCCCATAGGTTCCCCCGTCCGTGGGAGCCGTATGGCTAAAAGCGCAAAACCGAGAAGCAGCAGAGAGTGCGAAGCTTTGAAGCTGGAACTTATAGTTACACACGGAGAAAACGTGAGTCTGAAGTAAAAATAAACAGAACACAGCGGGAAAGGCGGGTGGAGCAACCCCCCCCCTCTCGAGACTGGCGTACTTACGGGACACTTTACGTGGCGTTACTGCATGAAAAAACATACATTCGGCTTGCTAGATGGCGGCATCGCTCTTTAGAGGATATGAATTTTAAAAAGATATAAGCGCAGTCGTAGAATTTGCTTCTTTCGTCCATCTTATCTAACTATCAACAAAGAAGCGCAGCCTCAACAATGGCGGGGAAACCGAAACCTTCCCCCAAACTAGGAAGTACAGCTCCGAGTTCAAAGGTTGATACCACAGAGATGAGCACTGTGTTCTCCTCGTTATTGCGACCTCTAGTGGACCAAATGACAGCTCTCAACGTCAAGATGGACAAGATGCAGCTGGACCTGAAGGAGTCGAATAAAACTACAGAGAAGCTGCAGTGAGAACTTCTGGAAGTAAAGACTTCAGTAAAAAATCATGATTCAAGGCTACAAAAAGCGGAGAAAGAAAAGGCCTTCCACTCTGATCAGCTTTTGAAACTACAGATGGAAAGATCGAATTTTTTCCTAAGACTTTAGAATGTACCAGAGGATAAAGGAGAAGACCTTAAAAATCTGTTAAGTGAAGCGCTTGAACCAGTGACGGGCTTAAAAGCAGCGGAAATAAAAAGCGATATGGATATGGTTTACAGAACCTATCCAGACTATACTAAAAAGAAAAGCCTGCCTGGTGAGATTCAGATAAGGTTCTCCAAAAAGTCAACAAGAGATGTGGCGCTTAGGACCACAAATAAAGCGGTTCTGAAGATCAAAGGAAAAGAAATTAAAGTGACGAAAGATATCCCATTTGAAATAAGGAAAAGAAGGAAAGCCTATGGAAAACTGACATCTTGGCTTCAGTCTGAATCTATTATCTACAGATGGAATGTTCTGGAAGGACTGAGCTTCAGCATCAAAGACAAAAAATATAAGATTGACTCTGTTCAACAGGCAAAAAGTTTTTTGGAAAAAAGCAAAGAAAAGAGAAAAGAGAGAGACTCAGATGGTTCGCTGGTATCGCAAGAAAGTATGTATGGATTTGATAGCTCAAAGAGCGAAGAGGAAATTTCTGACTCAGAAAAAGGAGCAGCAGCTCCAAAGGTACAAGAAGAGACTGTTAAGACAAGAAGAGGACGAAAGAAGAAATAAGGGCTGAAATGTTTTTTGAAATCGCACTTATATATTATATATAATTTGTATAATTAAGCATTCCTTTAAAAGAACATGTCTGTCAAACAGCTTTTTTATTTTTCATATATCATCAGTAACAATTTTAATTGAATATTAACCAAGGTTTAAAATGCTTCATATGTATTAATGGTAAGGTAATATTAAGCAAATGTTAAAGCACACTCTGTATAAGGTAAATATAGCTTAGAAAAGTAGCGATGTAGTAGTAGAATAAGATAAAATCAATAAAAAACTTTTTTTTTAAAAAAACAATAAGTCCTGCTCCTATCCCTTTGTTGGCCAGCAAGGCACTTTTAGTGCTCTTATGAATTGTGATATTCATAAGCCTGAACTTTGGGTTGCCTGTAATGGAAGGGCCATGTGCTTTCTTCAATATAGGAGCCAGCTCCAGCCCATGCCAGGAGGCTGACACCCTAGACAGTTCATCTGAGACAGAGACAAAGAGGTTTTTTCTCTGTTTCAGCACGCTGGTCAACCCCTGCCCCCTCCACCATACCTGCATAGTTATGCTAACACAGTTGCTTAGCAACTAATGTTCGGGCCATCACCCAGTCAGCCGAAATCATTGACTAACAATAGATGTGGCCAGGTGAGTCATCGGACCCCTGTCCAAAGTCCACTTCCTGGTGAGATCATAGTCTTGCAACACTGTCCATCCCCCTGCCCTCCTCCCTTTGTCCACCTTTAACCTATGGAAGGGTCCAAGAGGGACGGACCGCCTAGAAGGTGTGTTAGTGGGATGTGGCCTGATCAGCCCGCCCCAAGACCCCCTCAATAAAAGACCCTGAACAGAGGCATTCGCTCTCTTGAGCCGTCATCCCCTGTCTGCTTTTAATACCTCTTCAGTCCAGCTTGCTGTACCCAACCCTTGCCTCCATCTTTAATCCTCTCTCTCTGGACTCGCGATCCAGGAGAACCACGTGGTCTCGCAGGTTCGAGCCTCGTGTCCCCATATCCTTTCTAATTTTCTCCCCATCCACTTCTTCCATCGTTCGGACAACGCATCTAAGGTAAGGCACTGCTTCCCCACCAACGAATACCTGCTCATGCAAACGTGCTATTTTCTGTCTTTGTTTCTTAGGCCTGTGTGAGTGTGTGTGTGTTTACGTTTTTGGTGTGCTCGAGACACATTATTAAGTAAACAACATTTAATTGGATATCTGCCTCACGTGCCTCTTTCCTTGAGAACTCCCGGGAGGGGTGGAACCCTGGTATAGTTGGCAAGAACCCGTGTATTTTGCCAATTGCTAAATGTAAATTAAAGCAATTCGGCTAACACCTTTCCTGCCAGTCCACTATGGTGGAGGAAGAGATGTGTGGATTGTGCACATGAAAAGTGCTGTCAAGTCACAGCTGACACCTGGCAACTGTCTATGGTTTTCAAGGCAGGAGATGTTCAGAGGTGGTTTGCCATTGCCTACCTCAATGTAACAAGTTATTAGCAGCCCTTCCTTGGTGGTCTTCCATCCAAATACTAGCCAAGGCTAACCATACTTAGCTTCCAAGATCTGATGATATCAGGCCAGCCTGGCCCATCCTGGTCAAGACATGTGGGATTGCACCTATTTAAATATATCTTCCCCCAATTGCTTTTGTGCTTCATTGCAGGGTACTGACAGCCATATATAACTAACTGTTATAGTCAGAAATGAAATAGTCTGTACCAAATAACTCTCCTGTGCAAGTCACAATATGGATGATGCCCTTTCCTATTTACCATTGTTTGCATAGAAGTTCCTGGAGGATTATGCTGTACTACTTGTAATGGTTCTTTCCTCTACTGGACAAATCAGTCTTCTATTAGACAAAATCAGTCCATGTTGCTAGTTCACTATACTGGCAACATGTCACAAACTGCCCAACTTGTCAAATGATTATAATCTTATTGATCTACACATACACACACACACACACACACCCCGGTACTTTCTTAGTTAGGTGAGGATCAGCATGAACAAGCTGGTCCTGCACTGGGGATTTGTGACCCCATCCAGCAGAGGGCTACTGGATGTGCATAGCTCCAACCACCTGCTTGAGAGGAGGCAGAGTAGGTGGCTAGAATTGGTTCTCCCCCCCCCCCCCCCCAAAAGAGGCTCAGGTTGAGCCACATGCTTGGAACAGCTCAGTGCTGTTTGCATGGAGGCTAACAGTGATGGGTTCTTAAATCCCATGATGGTCTAATACATTGTGTCAGCAATAGTCAGTGAGTCTGGAAGTGGTTACCCTGCCAGTTAAGAGAGCTTGGTGATGCATAAAACATAGAAGCTCAGATCTTCCTCTTGGTTTGACAAATTGCCCATCTTTATTACAGACCACCTACTTTTGTTCTTATTATCACCCTGGACAAAATGTGGAGCTTTTATTTTATTCCAGCAAATTAACAAAACCAAAGTCAGACAATGGGGAGTCGCAGACAAATTAAAATTTATTGAGACAGACAAAAATGCAACTACTTAGGACTACAATCCAGCATTTACAGTTAACAAAAGTAATCAGCAAAATGTTCACATTCCATTTAAGTCTTCATGGGCAAAAAAGCATTCATAATTTACTATGCTACTCTAATTAACTATGATATTGTACATTCCATCTACAGTAGGGACATAAAACTTAAACACTTAATATTTGGATCTCTCCTTACAACCATACACATTAAACAGTAACGGACATCAGCAGCATTGAGAAAAGTATAAAAAGACCAAGTACCACCTACTGTAGAAAGGGCTCTTTGATGTGTATTAACTGTACAAAGCAGTCTATGCGTTAAAGAGACTTGAATGGCAGAAAGAAGAGACTGCAGTGAAAACCAACAAAGTAGATGAAAATGCTGAGCTATCGAATGGTCTCTTGCTACCAGTGACCTTAGATTCTATAGGCACGATGCAGCCAAGTTAAGCAAGTCCCACTGGTTTCCATGGGAGAAAATCAAGCACATGCTTAACTCTGCCACCAACATCAATGGTAGTTAAAAGTGCTTGATTGTACCCTAAGTCCATTTGCTGCCTAGAGTAGAACAATGTGGATTTTTAAAAAATATTTCAACTTTCCTATACCAAATGTCTACAGAAAGGAAGGCTAGAGAAGCAGAAAGAAGCACCCACGAACAAATTGTGTTGCTCCAAACATGAGTACTACACATTGAAATACCAACTGTAGAATAAACATTCAAATAAACTCATAGGCTATGTTTCCTGAAACGTCCCAGTCCCACTGATTTCAGTGGAACTTATTCCCAAGCAAGTGGCCATAGGATTACACCACTCAGCACACCCCTTTAAAAGAAATGAGCTTAACGACATCTAATCCTGTGCCGGGTGGTTGCTGGAGTATAGGTTTTAAATCACAGGTTTTTTAAAAAATGCAAAAGGCCATATTCAACACAATTGAGCTGAAATGAACAAATGTTATCTTTTGTGAAAGCAGTCGATAAAAAGAACGCATTGAAGGAGGCTTTCTGACTTCTTTTGGAGGTAGGGATTCTGCCACAAAATTAAGATGCAGCCCTCTAAGCATACTCACTCAAAAGTGGTCCCATTTAAATTAAGGGAATAAATGGCTTGAGGACTGCAATACTAGCCTGGATCTTTCATAGTGTGGAAGGTTTCTTAGCTTTCCATTTTCTACAACTTTTGTAAAGTCAGTGATTTGAAGGAAATGGAATATTTTAGCTTCCAATGGAAACAGAAATTAAGTCAAGCTAGAGGCATTAAAAGCGTCATCTGGGAGCTTCATTGTCATGTGGGAGAAACAGAATATCGAGTTCTGCTATGGGATATAATAGCCAGTAGGTCTACCATATGCTGAATTAAAGGCCTCATTTCTTTAATATTTTAATAAACTGGAATATCTTCTTTTCTTGAAGCATGCCCTGAAAATGAGAGGGAAAAGCAAGAGAAAGAATTCTGCAGTGTGAATTTTAATGGCACTTACTTAGAACCATTTAGAAATTGGTGCTAATTACAAACAAATGAGGGGGCCGACATATTGATAGTGATCTGATAACCAGTGCTGACATTCTAGTTTATAGATTAATACAATTATTCCAATGTACCCTAAGATTTGCTTTCAAATTAGATTTTTTGTTATATAAATACTGCCAGAAAAACCCTGGGCATAGTCATGATGGAGTTGTTGGTTGTTGTTTTTTTTAAAAAACAAGGTTTTAATGAATTTTATTTAATTCAGGATGAATACTAGCAGCCTTTTTTTAACATGTTGAAGTCAACACAGATGGTTCTTTTCAGAGGATTTGTGATGACGGAGTCATGTAAATGATTCAGAATGTGTCTTGATCAGGACTCAACGCGTCTTTAACAAGACAATGCCATTAATGCTGGTTGAACTGCAGACTAGACACTTCGTCAAACCATTTACAAAATTGTAACAATACATGGAAGTCCATGGACATTATCATTGTTATCTAGCTTGAAAAAATTGTCAGAAGCATCCACCCTAGTCTCCATATTGAATATGCTATGGCAAATTATGTTTCTGATTTGTAAACACAGGAAATAATTTACTTGGCTTTGATTTTTAGTAGGCATCTGGAATACGTGCCGAGTGTTTCTTGATATATTTTTTTAGCTTAACTTAGGCTGAGAGCTTTGCACAAGCCATTCACATCAAGGCAGGTAACATGCAACAAACATATAGCGTGAATGGTCTATGACCATATTCTACACTTAAATGCACATGTTGAATGCCACGGATTTGGATGAAGTTTCTGTACATGCACCTGTGCTCTTACATAATGTGTTAGATTATGTTACATTGGTTTCTTGTTATGACAAGCCTCACTGGGGGGAAAGATCAGGAATAAAGGCTGCAAGGACACAGTTTAATGATAACAAAGATTTGGAAGGATGCTGTCATAAAGGCATGCGTAGGTTATATGCCAGCTATGTATGAACTATTCAGTGTGTTCTGTGATCTGGGCACCAGGTAGAAGTAATGTGGATGGCCTAACATCATTACACTTATACATAGAATTCGTGTTTCCAAAGGATGCATTTTAGATTCTTGTTTGCTGTTGGGGCTTTTCCATTTATTCTCTGTTCTACAGACTGTCCTGCTGAACTGCTATCAAAACTTTGGGGTGGTGCTGGTGGACAGTGAGATGGAAGAGAGGGGCTAGAGTTGATAAATAGAAAATTAACCAAAAAAAAAATCTTGCCTGTCTTTAGATGGGAGTTTATTGGAACCTTTCCTACCTTCCTTTATTCTGTACTAAAACCTAGTTATTATTCCTATGCTGAGCCTAATAAATATGGAGCATGTATTGGGATGGAAGAATTCTCCCCTCTGAGCTCAATTATGCTTTGTACAATTAAAGATCAGGGACGTCTTGAAGCATGGACAGGCGGGTGTAGCCCTTCATAAATCTGCATAGCCTTTGGGTATCAATGCTCTTTGTTGTGAGGGCAGTGGTGATTCTGTGGCATTAGGAAAGCTTTTTGATGGATGGAAGTGGGCATAAAACAGAACAGTTACCATGACTCCATGAGAACCTAGATGGATACAGATATGCAGCAGTAAACTGTGCCCCTGTGGCTGCATGTGCGGATCTTCCCAGCCAATCAGAGTTTCAGGCGCATCCTTATCCCTTCCAAAGGTGAGCAGTGCTGTTGGCTCATTCTCTCCACCTACTCCCCAAACAGCTGATCAGTGCTGTCAAAATTGACAGTGCTAAATGTATGCTCAGCATACTGCAGATCGGGACTGGGTTGCATGATCCATATAGACTGATTTTCTTTGCCATGAGCCCACATCCAAAAGGGAGGAAGTCTGATTCTACCCACACTCATCCATCCTTTGGCAGACAGCAGAATTAATGTGTAAGATGCAATAAATGTATAGAGCTTAAGGGTCAGTTCCAGTTACAGCTGATATGAAAATAACTTGCAGTCTTTGTAATGTGTGATAACCAAAAGGAAAAGTTTTGCTGAAAGTCCTGCTTTTGGAGACAGGTCTACAATATGGCTTGATCTTGAGCGCATCCAGATTGCTGTTGACTGTAACCTCTATGAACCTGCTGCTGGTTCATAACACTGAATCAAAATTGTATATACTTTTGAAAAAAAGGACCCCATTTTATCATCTTGCTATATTGTTTTGTCTGGGTAGCAGTTTATAGTCATTAGAAGTTATAAACCACACATTTCCCACAGAAGCCAAGATTGGAGGCCTATTACCATTTTGGTTAGACAAAATAGCTACATTAATTATAATTCTCCCCTGAAATGTAATGAAAAATGAATTGCAGCATTTATTTTGTGGCCTGATAGAGGCCCTGCCATGGCTTTGAATTGTACCGGTTCTTCTACAGACTTGCACTGAGGAACAAAAGCTTGTAAGAAAGGCATGCTTACTTCATCTCAGGTACCTCTACTATGTTTTCCTGGTTTCTAGAGCTTATATGTCCAATCCTTTCCTCTGGGAGTAAAAGGTTCAACAGGCAGTGCAACTGTCTGAATGCTGACTAGGAGATTAAATTGCACCTTTTCAGTGCTTCTAAAGGCGCATCACCATGTTACTTCTTTGGCACTGCTCTAATGGGTTGCTAAGGGCTTTAAAGGCTTAATCTTACCCTTAAATTGCTACTGAGAATTTGACAGAATTGTAGGAATGCATCCAATTGTTGCTGTTCCTACTATGCCCTGAAGACCTTGCATTTTTCTGTCTAGTCAAAAGATCAAGTCCCCTCCCTGCCACCAAAAACCTGGCAAGTATGCTGTACAGACAAAGTACATTTGAACTGGGATATCTACAAGATTTCTTCTCTTAGTAGTAGATGCAGATTACCTGGAACTAAGATTCTTAAACTTGTTTCCCTTTTGTCAATGAATCCAACACAGATGTGTATGAATTCACCCCTTCATGTAGTTTTCACATCACCCTCTACTGCCATGGGTTTAGTTTGAAAAACATAAAATTTTGCATGCAGATTTCATAACGGATCTCTTAAAAACACCTTGAAAACATGATATCACAACAAATTCACATCCCAAACAAAAAGAAATATTGGGATTTGATCACAAAGGAGACAGCATCTAGGTAGAGCAGAGTAGTAAAGAAAAAAAATTAGAAGTTAAAGGGATTTTGGTGCGTGAATAGAGAGATCAATTACACCATGAATATGACAGAAAAGACCCCAAAGTGTCAATAGACAAATCTTTATTCTCATATTAGGGCCCCACTCCACAGGAAGTTAAAAATGTTTATATTGAAATCAATGGGATATGGTCATCACAGGTAATTTTAGCCTCACTGATTTCAACAGTACTTATTGTGATTAAAGGACAGTGGGTGTTGGTTAGATAGGAAAAACCAGTACAATTGGTCAAATCAATGCAATTGGAATAGGGCTGCCAGCCCTGTGCTGACAAACTCCAGAAGCATTGACGGAACCACACCTGGGGAGGGGAGCCTCACTGATGCCATGATGTTGCTTCTAGGTGAACACAGACATTGCGGTGTCTGTGGCATCAGTCCCCCAAATTTTTATTCTGCTGCTCCTTCAACTGGGCATGGAGAATGGAGAACTGTGGTGGGAAATTTCCTGCCACAAGTGGGCAACTGGTAAACCTAGGTTGCAATTTACATGTACATGATCCAGCAACAAGCAATTGCACCAGAGGAAGCTGTTCCCACACTGCTGTATGTGTCAGGGCTGGAGTAAGACATGCTGAGGTCCTAAAATATGTCATGCTTAAGAGGCTCCATAGCATTACAAAAAAGAGAGAAGTAATTTAGGCCATTTTTTTGTATCAAGAGACCCTCTCATAATCTGAGGCCCTAAATCCAGCTCTGGTGTAAGCACGAGGAGACCCAAAATAAATTTAGCAAATCATAGCACTTCTCTTAAACAACAACATGAACTTGGCTGCTAAAAGTTTCATTAAAGTAAGTAAGCAGGCAGACACTATGGTGAAATTGGGAGTCCTAGATTGCTGTTGGGTACTAATTGCAGTTAAGTGATATTCTTTCAATAGCGGCACAGCCAAAACGCCAACAGAGATTAACGGCACAACCCACAACACCCTTACACTTCAGGCATTTAGTGGCTAATTTTTATTTTTCATTTGGAAGCAAACTACACTGATTTTAAGTAACTTGCTTCAATGATTTACCCTGTGACTTGCCCTTATAATCATGGTATCTTGTAGGATACCAGGCAAAAAACCCCGGGATCATTTCAGGGTGCTCAAATATGACCCAGTCCCAAAGCTGATGAAGCAACTTCAGACTCAGCAGCTGTCCCTTGCCATTACTGTGTTTCAAGGGTAGTTAGGTAGCTTTACTGGGATGGCTGGGTTAACAGCTCTGGCTTGGGGAATTCCTTGTGATTTGGGGTAAGCGCCTGAGAAAAGCAAAGATTGGGGAAGGAAGGGCACTCAGCAGGGATGTGATGCCCTACAGTCAACCTTCTGAAACTGCCAAGTCCTCTAGGGGAATGATCTTTGTTATCTGGAGAGCAGATGTAATTCTAAGAGAATTCCAGGCCCCACCTGGTTGTTTAATTTATTAAAACAGTTATATCCCACCTTTCCTCATTGGTAACACCATGCAAACAAAGAAAGAAAAAAGCACCTTCAGCTCAGTTTCCATAGCAGCTTATATCTGCCTGGGCCTACAGAAGCAATAGAGCCCAGCATAAAACTGCACAGTCCATCTGTTACTAAAAGATATAGATGTTGATTGCCAATCAAGGCAGAGCCCAAAGGCTTCATTCACCAGGCACTGAACCCCACTTAAAGTACAGTTCCAGGTCACTAGCCATGCCAGTCTACAGCGGAAGAGCACAATTTGAGTCCATCAGCAGCATAATAACCAACAAGATCTCTAGGGTATAAGCTTCTGAGAGTCAAAGTTCCCTTTGTTAAGTAACTGATGAAAGGAGCTTTGACTCTCGAAAACTTATATCCTGGAAATCTTATTGGTCTTGAAGGTGCTATTGGACTTGAATTTGCACTGAAAGTATAGTAGCATAAACCATACTTCCCACCTTTGAAACAAAGGCCAATAGCCTCAACCCCAGGCCATTCATATCCACGTAGTGACATTACAGAGTTTCAAAGTATGTGCCGCATAAATCCTTGGATTGTAGCCCTAAAAGTGGTCTTTTTTGCAAACTGGAGTATAAACTGCTCATTTAATTATTTGACTCTACTGTGTTCAGCCATTCCAGCCAAAGGCTGTATTCAGGAGGTCAATGAATTTAGGCGGCTCTCCCTGTGAATATTGAAACCAATGGAAAGAGGCACAGTGAAATGTTAACCTTATGACATTTGGCATTAGTACTGGAAGGGGTCCGTTTTAACCCACAGATCTTGCACGGTACACTGTACAAAAAACCCCAGAAGCAAAAAGCATAAATGAGCAGAGTAGTCCACAGATCAAACAGTAGTCTCAAGATAGATACCATTGCACTGCACAGAAATTCACACTAAAAGAAGTAGCTCTTTCTCAGAAATATATGCCCTCTTTATAGTGTTCAGCCATGTTCATATTTGCTGTAACAGCACAGTAATTGCCCTGATAGGGAAAATGGAGAATGGCCCTTAGTACTTGCAGAATTTAAGGCCTGTGTGGGGTTACTTCAGTTAGGAAAAAAATGGGCCTTGTTACAAAGGCTTTTCTTTCTCCTAAATCCTCATATGTGTTCATGACTCTTTGTCCCTATATGGACACCAAACATAATAAATGCTCTACAATGGCATATTTATTTCTCTACACTGAATGGCAACAAGGATCAACAGAATGCTGCTATGGAGACGTAACGATGTGGGAGAGGCTTCCGGAATCATTTTAACCACATTCTTCTGCCTTATAAACGTAGCACACGTTCTATGTACCAGAAGTGATATTAACTGCAGGTACAACTTGCTGAAGGTTGTTGTGTTTTTTTTAAAAAAGACCAAATAAATATCAACAATTTAAAATAAAGAAGAGACAGCTTATTACTTTTGATGGTTAGTGCCTTTGACAGTTTCAGTGCTTCCAAATGAGGAATCAGTTAGAGTAAATGAAGAAAAAGCATTTTCAGCAAATCCATTGGTAGGCTATTCAGGAACCAGAGGCAGCTGGCATAGCATTAATGCAAACTGGATCAAAGCAAAATCCAAAACCTGCAAGCCTGCAGAATAACTGCACAGACATAAAGAAATGCATCTGCAAAGTGTTTCTTCCTCACATGCTTTGAAAGACTGTTCCAAGTCCTGTTTGCCTTACTAAAAGGTGGGAGGGGACAGAGGGTACCATTGAGATTTCTCAAAATGAAGTCTATATTGATTAACTTAAGCTGAACCAATTTGATGAATGAGAGAAAAGGTCATCTGAGATCTTATCCTGCACCTTTTTAGTCTTGGGGTGGAGGCGGAGAATTTCACTGAGTTCCTTACTGTGTCTCTCTGCCAACCATTTGTCAGAGGAAGTGAGGAGAAACTACAACTGAAGTCTTTCTGACTTCAAGTCTGTGAGTGACCAAGCTAGAATATTAAGAAGAGTTGATCTTTTTTTAACAAGGACCAGATGGAGAAAAAGGAGAACCACCAGCTTAAAATTGGAAAGCACAGTAATAACAAATGGTGCAAAAAAAAAATTCAGTTGCTGAAAACTTCAGTATTATTGAAAAGATAAGAGGAACCTGAAACTGTTGCTCTGATGCACTGACTCCCCTGCTGTGTTCTGTGTTCCATGAACAAAAATGTCATGTGCTGCATGACTGAAATAAGCTAAGAAAATCTGACTAAACAAGATGCATCACCATGCTGGTAAAAGGGAACAATGCTCACAGTTATTCCAAACAGTAGCTAGTTGAGCAGAGAAGCTGCTTTCCAAATTAAACACACTGTACAAATTGAAGGGGGGGGGGGTAGACAGACTATTGTTCCCATCCTGCAAGTTTCCTGTGTACAAGAGCTCCAAGGCGCATGTGTGCAAGGAGCTCCCAAAAATGCAAGGTCTTCCCAGTTCACTTCAGTGTCAGGATCAGCTCTGCATGCTCATCTCCATTGTGTTTGTGGAGTTATCCCCAGCAGTAAAGTGAATGGGAAGTCCAGCTGTGAGAGAGATCTGTGTGCATATTGGAATGCCTTTAGACTGAGCTTTAAACTGAGCTCTGACGGTGATGCCTGATGCTTCAGTTACCATTGAAGAGATATGAAATGACTTGTGATATTGTGCAAAACATGAGTCCTCAGAGCTATGGGAACTACCATATATAGCCAGTTTCATCATCCTTATCATCATCTTCATCTTCATCATCATCATTGGCCGCTCTTACATGGATCTTCTGTTTTCCTTCCTTGTTCTTTTTTGCTGCTTCATGATCCTCTTCCAAATCATCCAATAATATCACTGATCCACCACTACCAAAATCCCCCGAAGTTTCTTGCTCTTCTTCTGTAACAGGGAGAGATTCACAGTTGTATTTTAAACCCATTTTTTGTCAAGACATTTCAATTCTCTAATTACTTTAGGTACTTTATTATTATTATTTTGCAAAGGCTATATTTTTAAAATAGACATTTTTATAAAGGAAAGTATCTACTGGTGCTCAAAATAACATACAGTCTTCTGCTGTACCCACAAAACCATGCGTTTCAGGAGGAAGCAATAGCTGAAGACAGAACCTTACATCTCTACATTGTTGGTTCAAATCCATTCCAGGTCAATGGTGACTGAAAGACACCACCATCTGATGAGTGTTCGAAGATATCTGAAATGAGTTGCTGGTCTCAGTAAATTGCGTACCTCATAAAAGCCCCACCACATACATCACTACTGATATCTTTGCTTCTGCCCTGATACTGGCAAAAAAAGATGGAATGTAAATTGAGCCAGAAATATTTTTAATGCCAATAGTGGTCCCACTGAATGAGGTACAACAAAAAATGCTACAAGAAAGGTTTTATTTCTTTTTGGCAAAGAATATTTAGAAAGATTAAGAAACTGTTGATCACCATGCTTCCACTGGATTCAGAAGTAATGCTTCTATGGGTGTCAGATCAAGTTAAATATATAAAGAAATAGGGTTGAATCCAACGGGGATCTTCTACTGGCATTACAGCATGTGATGCAAGTAGAGCGGTTCTTCCATTGAATGGAGGTTGCAATTTTAGACACTTCCTTCCTCCCAGTGCAAATCTCCCACGCCCTCCCATGCTATTTGTGAAGGTCCCCTGACCTCAAGGAATAAGATTTGGGGGGCCCAGCTGGAGGAGGATGGTGGGAAACTCCCATTCTTTGAGATTTGCTTCACGCATGGTACTTTGGATCCAATTCACAAATATGTCTTTTATAAAGACATATATAAATAGTAGTCTTTTATTTATAGGCAGCAGCAAAAATATTACTTATTAAATGCTGGAACCACACTAATTTCCCCCCTATACATTTTTTAGCTTTTAAAAATGCAGCTGGCATATATGATCAAAAGCTGGTGAGGTGTTACATGGATGTAAGAAGACAACTTTAGCAATGACAAATCTAGCAATGTTAAAGACTTATCTAATTTTATTTTGATATAGTTGTTCATTTAAATATTTTTATATAATAGCATTTTAATAACTTCTCCCACCAAACCCACATATAATAAATGAACATACATAAAACAATTACAAAAAGAAAACAGAAAAGTTATATGCATGTATCTTTGCATAAATTGGCTCTTCAGTTTGTTGTTGAGTGGTCAGGGGCTCTTTATGTCCATAAAAAGGAGTCATAAGTGAAATAGTTGACAAATGTTCATTGTAATTGGTATGCCAAAACAAGTTTATTGAAATTGGCATCTGTGATGGACTGCACTTTTAAAAGCTTAGAAGTACAGTGTAAACAAATAAAGGGCTGTGAAGTGTTGATTAATCACAGAGCCAAACAGTCTTGTGTGACAGGCTGCTCCAAGGAATCCAGTTGGTTAGCATCAGCTGAGCTGAGGAAGTCTGGAGAGAGCTGCATGTTGAGGAGAGATTCAGTTGGATTTCTGCCTTGACTGAATTCAGTCTGATTTCAGCTCTAGCTGAGAAGAGTCAAGTACTGACAGTTTCAAAATTCAGCCCTGACTGGGAGCAGTTTAGCACACACAGGAGATTTGGGAGAAGGTTGGCAAGGAAGTTTGGAAAGTAGGCAAAGACTCTCATTCAGGCCAAGGAAAGGGGATAGATTTTCTAGAGAGACTAAAAAGTGCAGAGATCCCTGGTCTAGTGTGGTTAGAAACTGCCTTTAGAGACCTTAAGGCCCCGTCCACACCGTCAATTTTGTCACTCATTTCTCCCTTTTGCTTCAGGTTTCCCCACCCCCCATATGTTTTGTTCTCTCTAGTAGTCCCAGAGGGAGCAAAACACATGTGGGAAAGGGGGAGGAACCCAAAGCAATAGGGAGAAATGAGCGACAAAAGTGACAGTGTGGACGAGGCCAAGAGTCAGTTAAAAACTTAAGATGAGTACTGGTGTTTCAAGAGAAGGGGTTTGGGTATGGGAAAGAGTGTACCAGCATTCTGGAAACCAAAAGAGTTAGAGAATCCTCAAAGAAAGTAAACTGAAGTGTTTGGGGAAAACACATGAACGAAAGCCTCTAAACATAAAGATATAAATAACTGTGAAAAGCTTAAGAAACTCTCATTAGCCTGAAACATAAGAACTAAAGTCTGTTTACCTCAGACATTTTTAGCCCCTGATTTCAACTGACCTTTCCCCTCTATGTTAAATAAAATATTTTGTTATTTTTGAATTTCCAACCGCCTCGAGTGCCATTTAAGTTGTTTAAGTTAAAGCGGGCTTCTGATCCTTCCCTCAGGTTCCTGGGCTGAGCCAGCAGCCAAAATATTATACTGTGACAGGGTGGGACGGCCAGAGTTCTTCAGGAAAGAAGAAAACACATTACTAGGGAGGCTAAGTCAGTAAAGGGAAAGAAAAACGGAGGGAAAATCTTGTCTCTGAGAGAGGGAAGAGGATGGGGCCATTATAGCACCATTCTGATATCATATGCACTAACTAGAGCAGGGGTTTTCAAACTGCATTCTGGTGAATCCTGAGGTTCATCAAAACAGAGTTTAGGAGGGATGATAAATACAGATCACCTAGATTTGAGTCCAGTAGCACCATAGTGACCAATAAGATTTTGCTTGCCTAGCCATCCTGAACTTCCTCAGTGTTCTCTAATCTGACTACTAACCAGGACCAACCCTGTTTATCTTCCAGGATCAGATGAAATCAGGCTAGCCTGGACCACCCAGTTCAGGGACTTTTCTCTAAGTTTCCCCAAATAAATAAAACATTAAAATGCATGTACAATGATAAATTTCAAAGAAGATATTCCAAGCCTGTAAATGTCATTCATAAGAATAAAACAGGAGTTACTGAATCTTTTACAACTAGGGCTTGGTTTGTAACACTTTTTACAGCACATGCCCTTTTAGGCAAGCATATCTCACTGTAACCCCATTTTCTCCACTCTTGAGAGTTGGTTTGTGTAAGAAGCTTTAGAAATTGCCACCTAGGACATGCAGTTATGGGGGCTGCTTGAGTGTGTGTATGCCATTACAAGCTGCAGCTTTTCAGAGTAAGCGGCTATGTCATAACAGCAATCCAGTATACAGATATGTTTTCGTTCCTAAGGCAGCTCTGGTTGATATCACCCCTGAACTGAATACTTTCTATTGCAGCACAGTGTTCATTGAAAACCCAAATCACTAAAATGATTAATGTACAGTAACAACACTTCTCCCAGCATAATTTATGTACAAAGTGCAGCGATTTAAAACTGGGAAGAAAAAAAAAGCATCAGATACTTTTACCGGTTTCATTTTGCCAGGCATGCTGAGGAAGAAATGTGACTTGTATGAGCACATTTGCATTATAAATACAAAGAAGATACTTGTCATGCCAGGTAATATGTTTCTCCTGGTTGTCATTCTCTGCTCTCCTAGTCAATCTCACAGGGGTGTACAAGGGCTTACACCATGTTAAATCCCATTTTATCTGAGGGAGGCATGCCATTACTCACCACAGCTAACTGTTCCTTGCTTCCTTGAGCCAGCTATCTCATTTCCATACTTATCGACACACCAGCATTGCCCAGTACTGCCATGACACTGAGTTGCTTTGTAATAGCCTTCCTCATTGCACCGTGGAATGAAAGCACCTGGGGATAGCAAATGGGGTCATTGTCAGTAATAGAAATACGTGCAGTTGTAGAATTAAGTAGGAAGATAAACCGGCATGAGGATGGCCCTAATTTACATGAAGGTCTTTCTTTGACAGTCTGGATGGTGAAGTTGGAACAGTCATAAATATAGTTCCCCTTGAATCAACAGAAAGCAACAAGAGAGGGAGGATGAGGGCCACAGTGGCACTCCTCATCTTGCTATGCTCTGCAAGGCTGTGTACAGTGGCAGATAAAACACCGGTTGATACTGCCCTGGAGAGATTTTTGAGTTGTTACATAGCAAAGTTTGGCTGCCTGGAATATCCAGCCAGTGTGTTCCAAAACGTCTGTAGAACAGGGTTCCCCGGTCTTGTTGGGCGTCTTTGGAATGTTAAGGATGGCCAGTGGATACCACCACAAAAAGACTGTCCCAGGCACCCCATGGCAGTCACAAAAATGATGGGAAGTCGTAAGCTGAACATCTTCCTATGATGAAGGGCATAGACTTTCCAATTTCCTGGGGGGGGGGGGGCTGGGGCTGGGCCAGAGACATTACAGGCCATTGTCTCCAGGGGAGGCTCAGCATGTCCTGGAAAGTTTGGGGGGGCTCCAGCTCCCCAGCCCCCCTGAAGTTGACGCCAATGAAGGTAGCTATTTCTGAATGGGGACTCCTTACAGACACAAAGGGGACGCTTCCTGTGTTCTTTTGTAGCAGCTCTTACTCCAGTGATGCCTCTGTCACAGAGGTGAATATTAGACAGTGCTGGAGCCTGCTCTGCTGGGAACCAGATGCAGGATCTATGCAGCACTAATGTGGCCACATATCCTCTGGCTCTTTGCTCTCTTATGTTCCCAACTACAAAAGAGAATGCACTCTGGTCTTTTGTACCTTATAACAAAGTCTTTACACACATGCTCTTTTGGAAGACTGATAAAATTTTTAAAGATTTTATTTCATGTTTCATTTTTAATTACAGATTTTCCATATTTACAAAATGAGTTCTTAATCCAGCAACACAAATTATTCCTGGATGGTACTCGCCATCTGCTTGTTAGACGATCCCATGTATTAAAGATGTACCATTACTGTAGCTATTCACACTGAGATTTGAAGACACGGAAGCCAAGTTAAAGAAAAAAATCTAGATGAGCTTTCATTTTGTAACAAACACATGGTCGCCAGCTGGTTTTGTGTATCGTTGGGGCTTTTCGTTTAAATACTCCTTTCTCTATCGAGAAGGCTGGTTTCTTTCTGTACCAGCCACAGCAGATAGAAGGCAAACACAGCTCAGCCCCCTGCCCCCAAACCTCTTTTCCCTGGAGATCATTTAGCCGAATCCCTCCATGAATGCCTCTGTAGTAATTTCCATTGTCTGCTGCTTGCTTCAGTTTCAGGCTCGGAAAAGTAGCCTTTTATTGTCTCCAATGATATCTGAAAAAATATCTTGCCCCTTTGTCAGGGAGATGCCACTTGATTTACTGCTTGAAATAAGAGAGGCTTCTTTCACCAGTTCCATGAACAGAGCATCTCTGCAGAGTGTGCATATATGTCAAAAGGGCTATTTCCACTCCATTTCCCATGGAGAGAAAAAAGGATGGAAAATGTATTGCTCAAATGCCATGCCATTACTTCCATAAAAGATACAGAAATAGGAAATTGCTCATATATATATATTTAATACATTATATGTCAATGCATTTTCCCCCATTTCAGTCCAGTGCTGATACTGAAGTGCATACCCATGTGTTTTTTTTTAAAGTTACAAAGGTAGTTCATAAATATTTGAACATTAATCATCCTGGATCTGATCTGATCTGGGTAGGGGTGGAGGAATTGCCCTTGTAAACTTGGCTTACTTGGGTATGCTGCAGCATCGTGCCTAAGAAGTTCAGTAAAAAGAAACAAATCATTAGTGTTAACACAGGGTGAGTATACAATTGCCAGGCACGATTGGGATGGCACATTTAGGTCCCACCTTTTTTCTAGCCTACTCCTACTGCAACACTGACTGAAGCACCATGCCAGTTTCTCTGATATAAATCTCTGCTTCTTCTGAATTCTGTAGATCCCTGGCGGTCAATGAACACAGGCCCCTTAGTCCCAGTTGGTTCTTACTGTTCATCCCCCTGTATTTCACATCTATCTGTTCTTTGCCAATTCTTCTGTTACTTTTGGGATCCATTTTCCCATTCCTTGTTTGCATTCCTACTTGAGTCCCTTCCCCTGCCACAGCTGACTAGCAGAAGCAGGACAACCAAAGCTGTGCTGGGAGAAGATCAGTTCCATCCATTAAAGCAATCGTACTCCTGATCTAGCGTCCTGCTAGTATTTGCCTAGCGATAAGGCTATCCCAAGCAAACTCCATTCATTTAAACAGGTTAGGTGCTGGCAGAAGAACTGAAGGTCAGGCTGGCCAAAGTAGACTTGCTTAGGTAGCACTGGAGATTATTGTAGTTTGAATGCCAACTAGCATTTAAATGAAAACACTCCACAGTGCTGAAATACACATTGCATGAAGATCCTTCTAAACTGACATAAAATGCACCACAATCAGACAGAGGATTGTAATTTGCTTACTACAGTACCTTGTGGGAGTGGCTGATAGCAGCAATATCTGTTGATGTCACTTCCCCAAATACTCTCTGTGACTTTGCAGCTCTAAATGCTTGTGATTTATATATCACCTAACTCCTGAGTGTAGCATACATACCTGACGAACATATCTGTTATGAATGTAACTGTTATATGTTTCAGTATAATGTTAAACAGATAGACAACAATCTGTTGCAAATAGTTAACAACACACACAAACAATGGGCTTTAGGCTATGCAGTCAAAAGAAAATCATTTAAACAATGGGAATGTCTTATACAAATGCTGGGGCTTCATTCCTCCACACCTAACGCTTCCTAGGTTCAGAAGCCTTGAATCAAATTCCAATGTCTGGTGACATCTGACTTCAGGTACCTTGATGAACTGAAGTTTGTTTCCTCTCCACAACTGTATGAACCTACCCAACCACTCCAGTCATCTTTGGAGGCGCTGCTTTGAGTGCCCCAGCATCTGAGGCTAGACAGGTGGTAACCTGAGAATGGGCTTTCTTGGTTGTGGTGCCCAAACTTTGGAACTCCCTCCCCTGTGTCTCTCTCTATTATTATCTTTTGCGAGTAGATGAGGACTTCTTTATGTTGCTTGGGGTTCCGTCAGTAACTTCTATTAGCCCTTATTAGCCCTCCTTCCCTGTCCGTGTCTTTGTATGTTATTTATGTTTATATCATGTTATATATAATTGTTTCTCTACATACACACATATGTATGTATATGTGTGTGTGTATGCTCTGTATATATATATGTGTGTGTGTGTGTGTATGTATGCTTTGTAATATCTGAAATATTTTAATGTTTGTTGTCCTAGGCACCCTGAATTGGGTAGAAAGGTGACACTGAACAGTTCTAAATAAAATAAATAATAAATAAACCCAGTTTATGGAGAGGAGAAAAACGCCAGTTTGCCCAGATGCCTGAACTGAGATGTTTCAGCAAACTGGAGTTTGATTCATAGCTTTTGAAACCAGGAAACGTTCAGTCATGCTGTGTGTGTGACGGGTGGAATGTGTGCACGCAAACACAGAAACAACCCAGTTTATAGCCACCATAAAACAATCCGCTTTTTGTTCATGACATCTAAATGCAGCTAGAGTTTACTTGGAAGTCTCTGAAATACACTAATAATTTGATGTTCTTTAGACACATTTCATAGTGATTGCAATCATGGGCTTGCATAAAAGTGGGTTCCCAAGGTCCTGTCAATACTGCTGCACCAAGAAGGGTGTGGGGCTATGCAAATGAAAGGATTGTACTAGAGATGAAAAAAAGTGCTCAGTGCTAAAGTCTTTATTGATGCTACAAGTATTGTCTGGAAATGAGGATAGGGTGAAAGCATTCTCTTTCTGCTTCCAAGATTTTCATCTCACAGCATTGCCATTTTAGAGTGATATAATCATATTTGTACAAGTGGGGATCCACAAGCATTTGCAGTGGGGGCATATCATTTCCCTCTCCCCCACTTTTCTTTCCCTGAACGCCCCCTTAGCTTCTCTCCTTTTCCTGCTTCCTTCTCTCCTTCCCACTGACCAGCACATTATCTTTGCCCCTGTCTTCAACTTTCCCTTCTTCCCTCCCTCTGGCAGTGCCTTCTAAGGGAGTGCAATATTTTTTTAATCAGTATTTTTTGGTTCAGGTCTATTTGGCCCGAGAAAATTTTGGGATTTTCAAAAAATTCCAGCTCCCGATACTGGTACAGTATTTGGATCTGTGATTTTTCAGAAATTCTGATTTTTTTCCCTGGGTCCAATAGACCTGAGAAGAAAAATTTAAAAAACCCAGTTAATCCAGGGACTGGCTTGGCTTTTCCTGCAGCCCGGTTTAAACCGGGCTGCAGGGGAAGACAGCACAAAGCTGAGCCAGTGGGGAACAATCAACTCCCCGCAGGCATAGCCAATCCTGGCTGGGCTCATTTCTCCTGCAGTCTGGTTTACATTGGGCTGCAGGAGAAGTGAGCCCAAGGAGCTACTGTGCTGTGCAGAGCACATCTGGGATGCCGAAATCTACCTGAAAAATATCTTACAGTTATTTTTTGGTAGATTTGCGGCTCAGGTAGATCCAAATGCACACCTCTAACCTCTTGCTGGGAAAACTACGGATGAATTGTGTAGTGCTGGTCACTGGACTCGTTGCATGGAGAGCCTGTTGCATGGAGGGGAAACTGCAAGGACTTGCAAGGGGTACCTTGCTTTCCCCTGCATCCCTCTCCCCGCACTATTTCTTCCTTCTCTCCTCCTGGCAGCCTCCACTATTTTCTCTTTCCCTTCTCCTGGCAGCCTCCACATCTACTCCTCTTTCCCTGCTTCCTTCTTTCCTTCCGATCCACCAGCCAATCTACTTTTTGGCCTGCCCCCTATTTTTAGCTATTTTAAAAAAATTACTTCATTTATACCCCATCTTCTTTCCCAGTGGGGACCCAAAGCAGCTTACATCATTATCTTCTCTTCCATTTTAGTCTTACGACAACTCTCTGACATATGTTAGGCTGAGAGTGTGTGACTGGCCCAAAGTCACCAAGGAGCTTCCATATCAGAGTGTAGATTTGAACCTGGGTGCCACAGATCCTGTGAAGCTCTTAATGACTACAACACATTGGGGTTTGTTTGTTTTTTGTGGGGATGGCTACTAACAGTGGCAAGCAGCTGGGCCTTTGTGAATCATGGACATCTTCTTTCCACCCACTGATAAACCAACTTTTAATATGCTCCACCAGTTTCAGCTATGTTTGTTATTTATTTACCATGTGAGATGGGTTAGGCTAAGATTGTGTGACTGGCCAAAAATCACCGAGTGAGCTTCCATGGCAGGGTGGGGATTTGAACTTGAGTCTCTGAGATACTAGTCTGAAATTCTAACCACTACAGAACGCTGGTGTTTGTAAAGTGGCTACTGTTTAATAGTAGCAAGCAGCTGGGTCTTAGTGAGTCATGGAAGTCACATGGTACCAAGTCACCCAGTAGTTGCTGCTGGCCTTGTATCTAATGAGTCCTCCCTCAAAGGCCAAAACAATCCTGGAAAGGGCTCTGCCTTTTACTGACAGAAACCAAGGCTTAAAGGCTGGCAGTACTGGGGTGGTTGCATAACAACAGCCACTGAGGAAACTCATTTCTTGAAGCTACAGGTGCTGTTTCTACCACTTGGGGGTGGTTAACACCCCCCCTTTTTAAAAAAAATCAGCTATTTCTGCAAACCTAGGACTTTTCTCAGACTTCTGGAAAGATCTGTCCTGCCAGTCCATGACCCCAATCTTTGGATTTAAGTATCTACAGATGGGGCCATGTTGAGAATTAGATGTATTGATTATATGTGTATTATTTGACAGTAATTATTAAATGTGGAAGAGACATGTACTAAAGTATTACTTCACTGATTTCAGTCCACACAGCATCCTAAGTTATTATCAATAAAAAACTGGAGTTTGACAGATGGTTTCTTCAGCTTCCATAAAACACTTTGTGCTCTACATGTTAATACTGCCCTAATATTTCTATCATTACAATACATTTCAAAGTGCAATTTAGATTTTTTAAGAAGAAAATATTGAATCAATCTATTTCTTATTGTTCAGATTTGGAATTTTTTTTTTAAAAGCTGAATTCTGTGATCTGAGTCAAGATTCAATGAATTATAATTATGTATAATGTCACCTACTACACTGTTATCATGGAACATTGTTAGCATATTCTATTATTTCTATGATTTCATGAAGTAACACAGAACAGAAGGTGATATTTCCCTTACTCTCAAAATGGGAAATGATTGTGGCACATAACGTCACAGTAATGACAGAAGCTTTAATTAGTGGTTTAAATGAGTGGCAAATAACTGAACTTACCCATAAGGCCCTTCCCCTTGCCCAGCTTTTGAATTCTGTTCATCTCATTCTGGCAAGGGAGACCTAAAACATAATATATGAGAGTGAGTTTCCAGATGGTAAGGGACAGATTCTCTAATGATTAGCTTCACAATTGACAGGTAATGTAGTCTATTGCACACCTGGGAATGAGCGAACTGTATATGCTTGTACTGTACTGCAGAACAAATGTATGCCATTAGCTTTACTAATTAAAAAATTCACAACACACTATGCTTAAAAATAGTGTTTGGGGGCCATTCTGGTTGTTAAACAGTTTTTCCTCCCCTTCATCAGCCTGATATAAAGCCAAAATGCTAATTTACTGCTTGCTAATAGACTAATTTCCACATTATAAGCAATAGCATAAGCAATAAGCTAATAGCGATGGAACCCACTCTGAGATTCTCATTGCAAATCATGTAATGATCCAGATTTCTGAGGCCATATGCTATGGTTCAGTAAACAGAATACGGAAACTCCCATGTAAGGGAACTGCAAATATGTTTTACAGTCCCTGGGTTCTAGACCATGGACATTACCCAGACATGACATACCGGCCTCTCTCTGCATATACCAGCGTATGCCACTATAACTCACTGCAGTATTTGCAAGATCACATACCCTGTACAGAAACTGAAGATTCTCAGTTCCTCTCAGTGTGACCAAATGCTTTAATTGCAAGGAAGATCCAACAGAAGTAAGGCTAGTTTTGGGAGGATGTTACTTTATGTGAACCCTAAAGGGTGATAGGTGTTCCAAGATGTGGGAAGACATTTTCAGCCCTTATTAGTGTGCTTATATGATTTTAATGGGACTTAAGCACACTTTATTGGATTGTTTCCTTTATGTTTAATCATGGTTGGCTGGTTGGTTTTAACTATTATGTGCACACAATAGACCCTTGGGTTTGAGGGAGATCCCAAGGCCAGGCATGAACAGAGATACAAAAACATTTGCAAAATTAAAAACAAATGAACAAAAAGTAAAGTTTTCCAAGAGCTGATTTTTAGGAGGAGGAGGAAAAAGAAGTCAGTTTTATACCTTGCCCTTCACTATCCAAAGGAACCTAGAAGTGGCTTACAATCTCCTTCCCTTCCTCTCCAAACAACAGACACCCTGTGAGGTAGGTGGGGCTGAGAGAGTTCAGAGAAAGGTCACCCAGTCAGCTGCATGTGGAGGTGTGGGGAATCAAACCCGGTTCTCCAGATTAGAGTCCTCCACTCTTAACCACTACACCAAACTGGTTCTCAAGGAAAGGTAAGCTGGAGATATGATAATGCCAGAGGGATCCTCTTCTTGTTGGTGCCTTCTGGTCTGTTCCTCTTGACCTACCAGCACTGTCTTTCATCAGGGCACTGCTTAACTGAGAGATGATGAGTTTAAAACTACCTTGACCAGGGGTGTCAAACATGCAGCTCGGGGGCCGGATCAGGCCCCCAGAGGGCTTCTATCAGGCCCACACTGGAACTGGCCATCTCCTGCTTCCAGTTCTGTTGCTGCTGCAGCATCATAGTTTGCTTCACCAGACTCTTAATCGCTCAGCCATTTCATGTTTTAACCTTGGCCCTAGACTCAGAACTCTGAGCATGAGATTTCTGTGGTGAATGTCAATAAATCAAAAGTACTTTTGCAGATACACTCCTGAACAGCATACTCAAGATTGCAACAGCACAGTCATTTTGATGCAGTAATTCAGAGCCAGAGGTGTCAGTTATCAGATACTGTTAAATAAACAAAATATTGCAAGCGCGCTAATGTTTTAAGCATGTTCTTATTTTAAGTAAAAAAAAAATCTTTGTGTTTCTGTCCTTTATAAAGTTTATATCTTGGCTACCTGGTATTACATTTTGTGACACACAGGGTCTGGCCCAACAAGGTCTCATTTATGTCAGATCTGGCCCTCATAACAAATGAGTTCGACACCCCTGACCTAGACATTATATCCTGTGGTTATAGCCTGTGGCAGTATAAAATGCATTCTTTATATGCTTCTAGCCACTCTTTGCAGCACATTAACTACTACATATCTTCCCAGGGATATGCACTGAAAATGAGGGAGGTTCTGGAGTTTAGAAATTAATCCCTGCATCCGAGCAAGACTATTGAGAATAAAAGGAAAATACTAAAATCAAGACTGAAGAGGCTAAAAGGGAAGGAGAGAAGTGAGAAAGAGGAGTTTGAATGTGGAAGAACGTAGAAAGGTTGTGGAGGAAATAAAAAATGGTGGAATGGGGAAAGAGGATCATAACAGTGACAACTGAAAAACAAGTTTGCCAAGCTTAGAAGAAGAAAACTGACTGGGGAAAAGAAGGACTAAGAAAACGTGAGATGAATAAATGGGCATCAGGAAGCAGAGGAACAGAAGAAAGGAACATAAGAATCAGAGAAGAAAGAAAATTTTGAAGAGTCTGTCTGTTTAGACATTGGCGATAGTCTGGTTGGTTTTTCTGTAATTCCCCTCCCCCAAATTTTTATTCAAACTCCTTCTCATACCACTGTGTGAGAAGGAAATGGTGGGGAAGATGGCACTCAACCTACAGCTATGCATTGCACAAACTCTTTCAAGACAATGCCCAGCCCTGCAGTATGTACTCAAAGAAGAACTATTCTTGAATTTCAGGTGACTCAGATCACCTCAGATATGGTCTTTGCTCTGCTTTTGGGCTCTTTTCAGCAGCTTCTGCTGATGAAATTCTGCTAGGATAGAAGGGACAGAAAGGAAGATCAAAAAGGACTGGCCAGACCTCTGCTTGTGCTGCTGACCTATCACCACCTCCTATAAAAGTGCATTGGGACTGCAGGAACTCATTAAATTGGAAAAGGAACAAAGTGGGAACTATGAAAATAAGAGGTGGCTATGACCAGGTCCTCAAAACAGTAGCAGGAGCACCTGCTTCCAGACCTATTCTGTAATCCAGGCCAAAACTTTTAGATACTGGATTTTTGCACTGGAGGATAAGCATGCAATATAGTTTTCTCAACTGATCACCAGTGGCTTTTTTGGCCATCAAGTCACAGTTGAATTATTGTTGAAACCTGTAGGGTTTTCAAGACAAGAGACATTCAGAGGTGGTTTGCCATTGTCTGCCTTCACGTCATGACCCTGGTATTCCTTGGAGGTCTCCCATCCAAATACCAACCGGGGCCAACCCTGCTTAGCTTAGAATTATCTTGGCATGCATATGGAGTTCTAGCGTGCCTCACTGTGATACTTAGAGAAGGGAATCAACTCTAATCTCCCAGTCTTATTCAAACCATATCACTCATTATCAAGGGGCATGGCTCATACCAATCCTAATCACATGGCATTTGCCTTTTACTATCAGGTAGAAATTGGTTTTTCTGTGCAAATGTTTTAGCATCAAATTGTGGAATCTGACAGTCAGTTTTTCAGCACAAAATTCACTGACTTACCTCCAGGCTTCTGAAAGCAATAGCACCACTCATTGTTAGAAAGCTTCCCATCTTTGAAGGAGTCACAAGAGTTGAAGAGGGGTTTAATGCACGGTTCATACTTATCAAGATAAATGGCATTGATCTCGGAGTGATCAAGGAGAAGGTCATAGTTCATATCCAGCTTGTTGAACATCCAGCCCAATGAATCCTTACAGATTGGTAATATGCTAGTGTCAAATCCTGTAAAAGCAAGACCAAATAACCCCAACTGAGCCCAAATGTCCAGATGTTACCAGAAAATAAGATGACCAACTAATTGACTGTGTTCTCAGTGCTGCAGATAACTGGGACAAAATTGATTTCAAATTAACCTTTCCCTCCTGACTTGTTGGGTAGTGGAACATGATCCTAATTCAAAATACGGGTGAATGAAATGGATGGGTTAAAGAGACAGTAGAGTAAATCACAGAGATAGATAACATCCTGAGTCAAAGCTGTTCATTATGGTGGCTCAAGTGTGAATGGAAAAGCAAGGGAATTTACAGTTGGTTGAAGTCCGTTTCCCTGCAGGATTAAAATTTGTCTTGTCTGCCATGGTGCTGATGGAACGTACTCATTATCAAGAGCAGGGGCATAGGATTCTTATCTCACTACAGATACTAATGTTCTGCCCCCAAGCATTTCCCCTCTGCTCTGTTTGAGCTGATTACAATATGCATGGTAACTTTGCATCCTTTCCAAGCATTCTTTAAAACATCCCTCCCACCTTCTGACTGGGCTATAAAGGCCCAGAGATCGCCATTCCTGCTCCTTTCTGACAAAGGTATCTTTGACTCTTGAAAGCTCATATCCCGAAAATCTTGTTGGTGTCTAAGGTGCTACTGGTCTTGAATCTAATTGAAAAACACATGAATTCACTTCATTTTCAAATTGTCTGGAATCAGAGAATAGGGCACATTATGAAATATACCAGGCCAGTTTTCTGCATTGAATTTCTTATTGTGCTCCTCTCATATTGTAAGGACCCTGCTCACTCCTCCAGCTGAGACATAAGAACATAAGAAAAGCCAATGTTGGCCCATCCAGTCCAACACTCTGTCACACATTGGCCAAAAACACCAGGTGCCCTCAGAAGGTCCAGCAGTGGGGGCAGGAAGTCCTCCCACTGTTGCCCCCCCCCAAACACCAAGATTACAGAGCATCACTTGCCCTAGACTGAGAGTTCCTATCTATACTTTGTGGCTAATAGCCATGGATGGACTTCTGCTCCATATGTTTATCCAATTCCCTCTTGAAGCCGTCCATGCTTGTGGCTACCACCACCTCCTGTGGCAGTGAATTCCAAATGTTAATCACTCTTTGGGTGAAGAAGTACTTCCTTTTATCTGTTCTAACCCGACTGCTCAGCAATTTCATGGAGTGCCCACGAGTTCTTGTATTGTGAGAAAGGGAGAAAAGGACTTCTTTCTCTACCTGCTCTATCCCATGCATAATCTTATAAACCTCGATCATGTCACCCCTCAGCCGTCGTTTCTCCAAGCTAAAGAGCTCCAAGCGCTTCAACCTTTCTTCATAGGAAAAGTGTTCTAACCTTTTTTTATCATTTTAGTTGCCCTTTTCTGCACTTTTTCCAATGCTATAATATCTTTCTTGAGGTGAGGCGACAAGAACTGTGCACAGTACTCCAAATGAGGTCGCACCATCGATTTATACAGGGGCATTATGATACTGGTTGATTTGTTAGCTATTCCCTTCCTAATAATCCCAAGCATAGCATTGACCTTTTTCATTGCAGTCACACACTGTCTTGACATTTTCATTGAGTTATGTACTACGACTCCAAGATCTCTCTCTTGGTCAGTCTCTGCCAGTTTGGACCTCATCAAAGTGTATTTATAGTGGAGATTTTTGGCTCCAGTGTGCATCACTTTGCACTTGGCCATATTAAATCTCATTTGCCATGTTGATGCCCACTTGTCCATCCTTGACAGATCCCTTTGGAGTGCCTCACAATCCTCCCTGGTTCTCACCACCTTGAACAACTTCATGTCATCTGCAAATTTAGCCACTTCACTGCTTACTCCCAATTCCAAATCATTAACAAACAAGTTAAAAAGCATCGGACCGAGTACTGATCCCTGCGGTACCCCACTGCTTACCTCCCTCCACTGAGAACATTTCCCATTTATACTCACTCTCTGTTTCCTTTTAATTAGCCAGTTTCTGATCCACAAAAGGACTTGTCCTTTTATCCCATGACTATTGAGCTTACTTAGGAGCCTTTGATGAGGAACTTTATCAAAAGCTTTCTGGAAGTCAAGGTAAACAACATCTATTGGGTCCCCCTTGTCCACGTGTTTGTTTACTCCCTCAAAGAACACTAACAGGTTAGTGAGACAAGATCTTCCCTTACAGAACCCATGCTGAGTCTTCCTCAATAGATTTTGTTCATCAATGTGCCTACTCAGGGGTCATTTTGTAGAAAAAGAGGTGCAGGAGCTCATTAGCATAACTCATTAGTATAACTTATTTGCATATGCTACACCACCTGACATCACCGGAAGTATGTCAGAAGGCAAGAAAGAAAGAAGAGAGTGAGAGAGAAAGAAAGAAAAAGCTGGCAGAGAGGGGACAGCTACTAATCCAAGCCTCAGAAATACCACTAGTCTGGGAGGATAACTTCAGTGGCAGCTGAAGCCTTCAGAAGGCTGGTCGGATGAACGAGGACCTTTTTAGGGGATGGGGTCATTTTGCTGCAGCCATGACACAAGCAGGCATTCCCCCGCAGGGGCGTGGACTGGCACCAACTCCTGGAGTTGCGCTCCCCCGAGCTCCTGCTCAAAATGACCCCTGTGCCTACTAATTTTTTCTTTAATAACAGTTTCCACCAACTTACCTGGTATCGACGTCAGACTGACTGGCCTGTAATTTCCCAGATCTCCACTGGAACCCTTTTTAAAGATAGGAGTGACATTCGCTACCTTCCAGTTCTCAGGAATGGAGGCAGATTTTAAGGAAAAATTACATATTTTTGTCAGGAGATCCACAAGTTCACATTTGAGTTCTTTCAGAACTCTCGGATGTATGCCATCCGGGCCCGGTGATTTATTTGTTTTTAAGTTGTCTATCAGACGTAGGACCTCCTCTCTTGTCACCTCAATCTGACTCAGGTCTTTCAACCCCCCTCCTGAAATCAATGGTTCTGGAGTGGGCAGGCACTTCTCATCTTCCACAGTGAAGGCAGAGGCAAAAAATGCATTTAGCTTCTCAGCCATTTCCCTATCATCCTTCACTACACCTTTTACCCCATGGTCATCCAAGGGCCCCACTGCTTCCCTGGCTGGTTTCCTACTTCTAATGTATTTGAAGAAAGTTTTATTGTTGGTTAGTGGAGTTCCCATCTTATTTTGGACTTAGGCTGTAAAAGGGATGCCTATGAAAACTAAATGCCAAGGGGACCTGAAACTTGGGTAGTCTCATAAACACCCCTGGGTTCAGCCATGGCATTGGGAATTCCCAGAGACAGGAGAGGAAAGGTGGAATGGATGTGTGCAATCTCCCCCAGCTCAGGGTTCTTCATAACAATAACACTTTTCAATAAGACTTCACTTCATTCTCAATAAAAAAGACTTTTCAACAATGTAATATCCTAGCATACCCCAGAGGTATGCCCAGCCCAAAGAAGTTGCTATTGCATTAACCAATGCCCAGTTCCTTTTTTTCCTTTCTTTACTCAATCAAGAAGGGCACTCAGTTCATTAATTTACGCTCCATCCTGTTTCAGGAGCTATCATGACTCACCTAAACATTTCTGTCAATGCAGATCTGCTTAACTTCAACCTAATAAAAGTATGCTAATCATGTTGCCGCACCCAGGCTCTTTGTGCCCATGTAGATTTGGCTCACAATAGCCTAAACAAAATATTTCCCCTACTTTTTCCCACCAAAGTTTAACAGCAGCACCATCTTTGGAAGGTTAGGCAACTAGCTCCCTACCCTTCCTCCTGCAACTTGGCTACGGTGATCCACACAATGGTCATTTCCAAGTTAGACTTCTGTAACTTGCCCTACATGTGGCTATCCTTGTACCTGACCCAGAAGCTGCAGCTAGTGTAAAATGTGGCAGCACGCTTGCTGACTGTGATGTCTTCACAGGCACACATTTAGCTGGTGCTGTGCCAGTTGCACTGGCAGTCGATAGAGTTCCGGATCTGCTTAAAGAGTCGATAGAGTTCCGGATCTGTCAGTGTTAACCTTTAAGGCCCTATGCAGACAGGAACCAACATACCTGCAGGACTGTCTCTCCTGATATGTGTCCTGAAGAGCCTTGCACTCAGTAGATCAACATCAACTGGTAATCCCTGGCCCCAAAAAAGTCAATCTTGCCTCAACTAGAGTCAGGGTGTTTTCAGCTCTGACCCCAACCTGGTGGAATAGGCTCCCAATAGATTTATTACAGATGGATCTGCAAGATCTGTTACAGTTCCGCAGGGCCTGTAAAATGGAGCTGTTCTGCCAGGCCTTTGGTTGAAGCCACAGATGTCCTGTTTGGCCCCTCCTGCTCAAGCTGCCCTTGATCTTGACGGCAGCAAATTTACCACTCTGAGAACCCATACCAATCATGTTCCATATCCATTCTGATGGGAACAGGCCAAGGACACCATAAGTTTTTGGAATGCTCCCTTATTCATTAAGGAGATTCAGAATGGTTGTTTTTAGGGTTTTAAAAGTTGATTAATCTTTGTTAGTATTTTGTATGTTGTGACCCACCCTGAGCCTGCTTGCGAGGAGGGCGGGATAGAAATAAAATAAAGATCTCAACCAGTTCTTACTTGAGTGATACTAAACAATTTTTTCCTGGAAAACTTGAAATGCCAGGTTCAAGAGAAGAGTTATGTATTTTTTTCCTTCTTCAAGAAACTCAGTGTCAAAAGTCCCCAGGCCAGGCCAGGTCCAAGGACCTTTGTTTAACGGCTGAAGTACACAAAATTTCAAAACTCTGGGGTGTGACTCCTCACACACCAGTCTGGTAGCCACCACCAGCAAGCACTTTAGACTATTCCAATGATTAGAAGCTAAAGGGCACACTTCCAACCTTTCCAGGACTAAACAAGAAAGTCAGCCCGGCAAGGTGGGCTTGCAGAACAAGTTTCTCTCAAAACCAATTACCTTGGTAGGTGGTCACCCAGTCTAAGACTCTAGATTTAGACTGATGTCAGTTAAAGCTGAAGAACCACAAAGTAAAATAAAATATATTTATTTATTAGGGTGCAAGAATTTTTCAAAATGAACCAGTACTGTGAGGCCAAACAAGAAAGCTAGAAATTTAAGAACTAAAACAGTAATATATTGGTTTTAGTTATAAGATGTTACCCAGTTTCAGTTGAAGGTTCTCAGTAATCCAATGTGTCTCTCTCCTTAGAATCAGCATAGGCCAGCAAACTGTTTGGTCCGCCACAAGCAAGCGTTCAAGATGGTTGCAGTGAGCAGGATAGTGACGGCATATCAAGATCACCATCAGGCCAACAATGAGCTAAAAATCCTACTACTTTATGCCCAAGGGTCCATGTGGTCTCAGGCCTGGAAGACCAATAGGATCCCTGGGTGGTGATGTAAAGCTAATTGTTAGGCAGATGACCCAAGAGGTGGTCTGGTCAGGAAGAAAGGAAACGAAACCTATCTGCAGCTAGTCTTGGCCCTTTCCCGCAGGTGCAATTCATGAACCTTAATTGGATGGAATGTGGCTAATAGGGAGTCAGTGCTAGGTTCTTGACTGCAGGTGGGTGTTATCTACAAACTCACAAGGTCAGTTCGCTCTGGCTTAGCAATGTAGTTGTTGAACTCTATTAACCCAAGAGCAGGCTGCAGTTCAAGCCTGAACCAAACTTTGAATTGGAACAAGAAATCTGGGGAACCAGTTTCTTTACACCTAGGATGCTGGTTCACACTGACATAGTGTGCAGCACTGAAGAGTTACACTCTTCTAAAGTCAATTGAAGTCAGTGGACACAGAATAGTATTGATGTGCTTAGGACGGCATTACTAGTGTCAGCTATAGCTAGTATCAAACTAAGTTTCTGTTAGCAAATGGTTAACTTAGTACAAGTTACTATTGCATACTAATCCATGTGATAATCTCCTACTTGTATTCCTGGCACTTCTTCTAACCTCAGAGCAGGTTACAATTCCTAGTTTTGGACTCACAAAAGCCTATTCAACCACTCAAAATCTCACTTCCCATCTTGCTTTAGTGGTAAGAGTCTAGGAAAGGGTGTCATAGCTCAGTGGAAGAGCCTCTGCTTGGCATGCAGAAAGTCCCAGATTCAGTCCTTGGCACCTCCAGTTAAAAAGATCAGGTAATAGGTGATGTGAAAGACCTCTAGCTGAGACCTTGGAAAGCTGCTGCCAGTCTGAGTTGACAACACTGACTGTGATGGACCAATGGTCTGATTCAGAAGAAGAAGAAGAGATTGGATTTATACCCTGCCCTTCACTCACTTGGAGTCTCAGAGCGGCTTACAAACTCCTTTCCCTTCCCCTCCCCACAACAGACACCCTGTGAGGTAGGTGGGGCTGAGAGAGCTCTTTCCCAAGCTGTCCTTGAGGGAACAGCTGGTACAGAGCTATGGCTTGCCCAAGGTCATCCAGCCAGGTGCAAGTGGAGGAGTGGGGAATCAAACCTGGTTCTCCCAAATCAGAGTCCACGCACTTAACCACTACACCAAACTGACTCTCGCAGCTTCATGAGATGCTCATCATTTGTCAAAAATTCCAGTAGACATCACTGTCCAGAATTGCCAGGCTTGTGTCTGCTCAGGGATGCAGGAGTATGCTTTCCCTCTCTCTGTTTCTCTCCCACACAGACTTGATAAGAACATGGACCTGGCGGGGTGGTGGCAAACAGTGCATCAGGTCACTGCTTAAGGCCAATTAACTAAACCACCTGTCCTGTCTTTTGATAGAGATGTCATTTTCTGACAGTGTGAAAGTAAGATTTTCCTTTCCATTAAGTGGTTATGTACCGGATCGCTTTTGTGCTGTACATCAAGGTCTGGACAGCTTTTGTGCTGTACATCAAGTCACCTTTCCCAGTGCTTTTTTGGAACTGGAAAAGAAAGCACCCACCACTTAGTCTGACTGGCCGCCCCTCCCCCCAGCCTAGAACGGCACTCCAACCTATCTTCTGTTTCGAAGCGTTTATTTGAGGGAGCAGAAAGGCATCACATTGGAAATCAGGCTCTTTAGCTGTTAACGACAGCTGGGGGTTGTCACCGGCACTAAGGAATTGTCAAAGAGGCTTAGGTAATTCAAACGTTAGCATCATTTCATAACACATTGCTTTTATAAGATGACACAATCTCTTCCGAACTAAAGACAACAGACAGTGGGGAGCGAGAAGAAGAATCTGAACTTTCTGATACCTTTCTTGCTTCCTACTTCCTCCCTTACTATTTAAAGGGGGGGGGGGGATCTGCAAATAATCAAATATATTGGGGGAGAGGGGAAATCAATATCCAGGTTATTCAGAATGGTTGTCCTATTGGCATCAACAGTTCCACCAGCCTCTGAGGTGTTAAGGTATGGATCAAACTGATTCCTTGCATCATGGGGCAACAGGGCAACCTGTTCATACATGCATGTCTGATATTTCCACAGTGATTTCCTATTAAAATATTTCCAGGTGTATATGTCAAAGCCATGTGTATTGGATATTGGAATTTTTATTCAGGACTGGAGTGTGGGGGGTGTTGTTTGCTTGGTGTTTTTAGGTCTATACTGTAGCTTTTGGGGGGTTAGATCTTAGCAGGGTGCTTTTGTTGTTGTAGGTGTCCTCTTAAATTTCTAAAACTGACAGTGGTAATATAAATATTTTAAATAGAGACATAATAAATAAACAAATGATTTGTTCACAGTGTTCCATGTGCGCATAACTTACATGTGTGACTCAGCCATTGCACCTCAATAAACAATTGTTTTTAGATAGCATGGGAGCAGATCCCTCAGCTTCTGTTCCCATGGGGCTCTCATAAAGGGTGTGTGTGTGTGTGTAAAGTGCCATCAAGTCACAGCCAACTTATCGCAACCCTGGATGGTTTTCAAGGCAAGAGATGTTCAGAGGCAGTTTGCCATTGCCTTCCTCTGCATAGCAACCCTGGAATTCCTTGGTAGTCTCCCTTCCAAATACTAACCAAGGCCAACCTTGCTTAGCTTCTGAGATCTGATGAGGTCAAGATAGCCTGGGCTATCCAGATCAGGGCCATAACATGTGTGTGGGGAGGGGAGGTAAAGAATCGAGTCAGGCAGGAGACCCAAACAGTTTTCCTCTACAGATATTGCTAGGGGAATGTGGGACCATATATACTGTTATGTCTACTGATGACCACAAGGCAGCAGCGACATAAGGCTTGAGCTTGGCTCCGGAAACAATAGGAGTCAAGGATCCTAGACCCACACTAGCCTGCCAATAAGATCTCTGGCAGGATATTCAAACTCGCCAATAGGACTGTGGGTGCGGTCTAGAGATTGTATATAGTTGGCCCTCATGGCCGGTACTGCATGCTTTTGTTGTGTATGAATAAACTAGCTGTTCGCTATGTCGTCGTCCGCCTCTTCAATGCTTAGAACCCAGTACACAAGATATACATAGTGGATCCTTGCCACTCCAGTAGCACAAATTTAACCATAGTAGCTCTATATGTAATTCTAACAAAAAAAATCTAGTGATGAACTTCAAATGATGAACAAATGCCTATTAATCAGGCTTTATTATAGTCTAGAAAATGTTTAAAAACTGCTGGATTGATTACTATATTAATTGATTATTTCTAAATTAAGCCACCTCACACAGGTCTCTGAAAATGTGCCATATAAATTCCCTAAATAAAGAAATATTCCAGAACAATGGGAAAGTATTTACATTTTATAGAACAGTATCCCTTCCTTTGCCTCTCATGTCTCGCAGCAAATGTGGCTTTCTAGAATGACTGTCAGATGCAGAAAGTTGGAACCCAGTAAGTGCTGAGATCAAGAAAATTATATTTTCCCATTCTAATATCCATCACCCCCATTTCACACTGCAACAATCCTGTGGGGAACAAAATGATTTGATTCCCATCTGCTGGTCCCTTCTTGCCAGCGAGTTTACAATAAGCAAGTTGTGTAATGCTACTAAAATACATGACAGTATAAAATGTATGCAGAATTTTGGGTCTGGGGATGTTATCTCTGGCTTCACCTTACAAACAGAACCTTTTCCATGATGCATGTATTAAAATTAGCTACAGTTGCAATGTTTAAAAACTACAGAGTGTTTTTCAAGTGAAAATTGCACAATTGTTTAAGCTCCACAAAGATATTAGGCAGTCTGATACCATTTGATACACAGACTGCCTCAGGTTCCTGTGTTACTCTCTGTTCTTGCAGCCCCCTGAGCCCCTGGAAAAGACCAATCCAAGGATAATTGGGCAACATGGAGAAACAGCCACATGGTTGAAAGGAATGGAGGGGCTGTGTCTCAGGGACAGAGCATCTGCTTTGCATACAGAAGGTCCCAGGTTCAATCTCTGGCATCTCCAGATAAAAGGATCAGGTGATATAAAAGACTCTACTAAAACCCTGGAGAGCCACTGCCAGTCTGAGAAGACAGTACTGATGGACCAGTGGTCTAATTCAGTATAAGGCAGTTTCCTGCACTTCTGTATCCATGTGTTCAAGGGGCTCAAAAAGGGCTTCAGGGAAACAGAGGAATGTGGGAGATCTCTGTGTGCCTTCTGCACAAGGATGGTAGAACACTGCCCACTGTATTTTAGTTCTGTGGGACTCTTAAAGGTCAGTAGACATGCACTTCCATACTAAGGTAGAAGTATTGGTTAAATTTTGTTCTTTGGTTGAAAGGTTATTTTTAAACAGCCTAATTCCTTCTTTAGCTCTTGAATTCCAGAGTGATCTGTAACTAGTGACACCGGAGACTGTAGATCTGTATGATTCTCTAATCTGGGAGATGATGGCTGATATTTGGGAGATGGTGGCTGATAAATGCCTCAGCTTCCGCAAACTGAACCATTATCAATGCAAAAAAATGGAGGCTTCCATAATCTTTGGCAACTAGAGAATATAGTGGAGTGATAGACATCTCCCATTGACTTCTACTGATCTAAATGTCTTCACTTGAAGATCTCTGATCTTTAACTCATACAGTTAACAAGTGCATAATCCATTGAAGCTGGTGGCAAATATAAAGAAAAGAGCTTCAGAAGTTCTGCCTCTGAAGTTTCAGTTTCAAGTACTCAACTTCAGAATATAACGTGATGTGCTGGATGACAGAAGTTGATCTTTGATTTTGTTCAGTCCTCACACATAGCATAATGGAGATAATCCCTTGAGGGAAGGAGGGAGGATTGCCCAAAGAGTGCTCAGAGAGTGTGCTGGGAGGCAAGTCTGGCTTTTCCACTGAGATTATTAATGTGCATACAATAAAATGGCACAACCATCAGTCTTGCTGCATAGTCCATCTGTGTTTTTCGTTTTTAAAAGCTTTACATAAACTATCATCTGTTCAGAATAATAAAAATTAAGTACTAAACTGTTCCGAGGATTGAGGGGAACATTTCTTGTTTACATCATTGGTGGGGGTGGGAGTGCCAATCACTACCATGCACAACTGGGTTGTGTTGCAAATTTGTGGCTTGGTTATTTCCAGAGCTCAACCCTGGGGAGAAAGAGGTACATTTGGTCTGACAGTAGTGTATACATTTTAGGAGTTCAACACTTTAATTTTAGCCAGGTTGGGGAGGCAATTCAGTCTCAGCTATATAACCATCTCCTCCTCCAAGGAGTTAACTTTGGGCTTCTGGAAGCTGAGTCTGAGATTATTTACAGGTTTGGCTATCTGATTAAATAACTTTCTTTGATCAACTATTACTTCAAATATAGGGTAGGTGAGCCCACCTGAAGTAATCCTACTGCATTCAGTACAAAATCAACAAAAAGAACCAATACACATGTATTGTCCATAATGAATACAGTCTGTTGAATGGATGTCATAAATACAAAACATTAAAATATTGAATATCATATACACAAGACATTAAAACAAAACAGGACTAGGTAATACGCTCATTTTGTATTTGTATAATGAGCTTTATTGTAAAGCAAGAGTTTCTGTGGGAAACAGCTGAATCCCTATTAAGTTCTATCTGTTGATAGATGGCTGCCTGGACTCCGCCCCAGAAAATTTGACCAGGGCATTGGAGGCCGTGGCTGGATGGCTACTGCAGAACCAGTTGAAACTTAATCCAACTAAGATGGAGGTCCAGTACCTAAGTCGGGGGGGAGGGAGAGCTGGGTCAGGAATCAGGCTGCCCACCCAGCCCAGAAGGTAAGGAAATCTTATTGTCTATGCTAGAAACAAACATAGGATATTGAGATACACCAAGCTAGTTCAGATCCCCATGTAAAATTTCTGCTGATGAAGTTGCTTTCAATAAATCACCCCTGGCAGGTCTGTGTCAACAGTCACCTACAGAAATGCTAAAGCTTAAGCACATCTTCTCATTTCTTCCTAAAAAAGTTATACTTCATGTAGGAAATGCATCCTGTTCAAACTACATATTTATCCAAAGGAGTGACTTTCAGGGAACTGCAGGAGATTAATCACAGGAATTTATTATCTTTTCTTAGACATTTGATGTTTTTAATTCATAGTGTGAATTCACCTGCATTGCAGGAATCCTATCAATCATCAAGCTGAGCTATACAAAACATCCTTCCCCCCAAATGCATTTTGAGATATTCAGAAACTATTTCACTGGCTGTACTGAAGAAATCAAATTATTGATACCTGTCTCAGATGCTGTTGTGAATATCGACAGACCACTTCAGCTATAAGAAATATTCTACAGCGTTATCAAATGCAGAATCCCACACAAATCCTGTTAGGATTCCTAAAATCCATAAAGTAAATACATTATTTAACTCTTCATATAGACTCTGGCAATCAGCCAGAAAGGGAGGAGTGAGAATGGAGGGCATGACGTTGCAAAAAGAGCACTGGAAATGATGTCATCATGTCGGTGCCACAGGGACACCCTGGTGTTTGGGCCAAAACAAAGTCTTTTTTACCACACAGCTGTTGCCCAAATACCACGTGTTGATGGCAATGTGATGATGCCACTTCTGGGGTGTGCTGGAAATGACATAACCACACTGCCAGTAACACCAGCTAGGTTTTTGCTGCCAGCCAGCTGATCAATAGTGGGGTGAGGGATCCAGGGCAAGGGCTTGGCAACCCTAATCACCCCCTTATAACGAACTGTGGGATGCAGAGAGCAAGCTGCATCAGTAATATTCCGGCATCAGAAGAGAAAGCTCTATCTTTATCTAGGACAAGAATCAACCCCCACTGCCATAAATACTAAGGCCCAAGGTAAAAAGCCCCAACAGTTTTTTAGGTTTAGCATCCGGTAAGGACCGTTCTCTGTTGCTTATTCATGTATTTTGGCTTCTCGTCAGACAGGGCTAGAATGGTTATTAATTAGTATCTTTCAAGGTGTGGATTGATGTCGTTCAAACACCTGCTCGCATTCCATTTTAAATCCTCTTAGACAGGTAGTTAGAGGAACCACCAGCCAGCTTCCCGTCCTTTAAGAGCCCCGAACAATTTCAGACAAATGACCTACTTGTAAAATGCTTCCCATCCTCTCAAACGTTCATTTCCTACACATCAGAATAAAAAATTTATGTGAAACAAGTAATGTACAAATACATATAAAACCTTGAATCAGTTGCCTTTATTACAAAAGTTCTGGGCACAATACCAGTTTATACTGGGCACTGAGTCTAATCTGAAATATGTATCTGGCCTGAGCGCATGCATACGGAACCAACAACAAAACGCTCTCTCTATATGCACAATTACAGTTGTTAAGTTTGACTCGTACTTATGAATAATACTTATGAATTATGACTTAACAACTGTAACTGTGCGTATATATATTCTGGCTTGAGCATGGCCAGAACCTCCTTTTAGGAGGAGTGTTTCTGCAAGGGTAGTGTTACATCACTGAAGTCTTATGATTCAAGGAACTATGCATGAGAACAAAACAAAACCTTCTAAATAGCTATTTACACAACAAGCTTTGGCCAGTACTATTTGGATGGGACAGTGGCAGGTAAATGTCTTAAACACACAAATAAATTAAGTAAATACTGAAACTGGCAACTCATGGTTATCTTTGCCTGAAACCACATGGCAGTTTCAGTAAGCACAGATGAGCCCGGCTTCCATTTTCACTTTGCTGGTGGCATGAACAATGGGGACAGCCCCACTGACCAGCCCACATAACTGAACTGTGAGCACTGAAGCTTCATGCACACCTCCACACTTCCATCTCTAAAACAAAGCACTGGATGGGGGTGAACAAGCAAAGCAGCACTGGATGTGACTTTCCAAAGAACCAAGGTCTCATCTGGAACACTTGGCTGTCTCTCACATGAACGTCACACGTCACATCTTGGATAATAAGAACCTAGATCCAGGGCCAGTGCTACCATTAGGCCAAGTTAGGCGACCGCCTAGGGCGCAGACCTCAGAGGAGTGCAGAAACGGACAATCAGTGCCCCTCCAACCGGCCACAGGCTCTCACACTCACTCACTCACTCACTCACCAGCCCTGGCTCTCCCATGCTTTTCCTCCTCCAGAAAGTCACGGCAACTGCAGCAGCAGCAGCTCCCTTCAGCTTTGCCTTGCACCCTGCCTGTCCAAGCCCACACAATTTTTTTTTTAATTAGCAGAGTCAAGTTTTGTGCTTTTAATTTTCCCAAAAATTCATCTGTTTTTGAAAATTGGTTAGCAGGGGGAGCAAGTAGATAACCTTGCCTAGGGCGCAAAAAAGCCTGGCACGGGCCCTGCCTGGATCAGGATGCCTCCCATTCTTAAAGCTCAGCCAGTTTCTACAGGGTTTACAACACTTGGAAGCCTAGGAGGAATAATTAGTTTTCATTGACACTGTAGGCAAAACAAATATTCAAAATGTACAAACCTGAAAAGGTGGTGGTGGGGAAAATGTTGGTATTTAGAGAACTTCTGAATAAACTCCAAAGCAGTAAAAAAAATTTTTTAAAGAAAAATACAGGTAGTACTTGACTCTGGCCTTGCCAAGAGACTGTCTTTTATGCATTGCCGAAATTGATTTAAGTTCTGTCACTTGTACAAAGAAAGAAATGGCTGCTAACACAAGCCACTTAGTCTAAACAAGATTTCAGTGAATGAAGGTCAGAGCTTAACACTGTGCCAGTATTCTTGCTTTCATGTTAGGACAGGAGGAAAAGGATCGTCTTTATTTTTTGTGTGTGTCTGCAGATTAACGTAATCCTTTCAGTTATTTTATTTGCACACACAGCAGCCGTTTGACAATGCAGTGCAGCATGCAGAAACGTTCAGTGGAACACCTTCTCCAGCTGTGGTGTCCAAGGAAATCTCAGCCATAATTTCCTACCATCTGCACATTATTTTAAAACCACAGGGGGATTTTCAAAGTAGATTGCAGTGAAAAGACACATGCTTCTGATGGCTCCATAACCATAACCTGACAGCTCATGTCAATGAAGTAATGAGATGTCAGTGGAGGAAACCAGCTGCAGAGTAGCATAACAATGAAGTTTCATGGAGATCAGAAACGTATACCTCATTCACACAAAGACCAGTGCTTGCCCATGAGCAAGTGCAGGCTTTTGCCCGCCCCCACACATGAATGAAAATGGGTGAGTGGCGGAGCCTATCAGGGCCCAGCGCGAGAGTGCGGGCCTATCAGAAGGGACTGGCTGGATTAGGTGGCTGCAGCTGGGCAGTGGCCATTCCAGCCAAGGAAGAGGTCCCCACCTGCCCACCCTCTCTGTCAGACCATGTGGGATTAGCCAGTCACAGGTTTCAGGGCTATGCATGAATTTTTTGGGCTCCCTCAAATTGGCCAGGGGGGGGGCCTTTTTTGGCCTGCTTCTCATGGTCTGGGGGGCAGGGCATAAATAGGCCTAGTAACCTGGTTAGGCCCATTCTGGGTAGGCGAGAATGCACGGGTTGGGGGGGGGTTATTTGTGTTGGCAAGCACCCCTAGATACTGTTGATAGGAGGGGTCCTCAGACTGGGCACCTAGTGGCTTAGCAGTCCAGGATGCCCAGACTGGGGGCCTCTTCGGGAATGGGGGAGCATATGTCAGGCCTTAAGGCTTAGCAATCATGGGCTGCGGGTGTGCTCCAACATCTCCTCCATGCATATGACATGCAGGCTGTGATGAGTGGGGTACGGAAGGACTCCAAGCCTGGCTCTGAGCCAGGGTGGATTTGCCCTAAGGAAGCCTGCTTCACAGGCATAAGTTAACCCGTGCTTAATTGGATATAATCGAAGCAAATCAGCTTATGCATAAATAAATACCCACTTTAACCCATTATTTATGTGTGTGTTTCATTCAAGGGGTGGGTGGGCAACAGCACATGGAGTGGTAAACCTGTTCCTGCACCATACTACTTCAAATTGTAGTGGTGCTTCCCCAGTTGTAGTAATGCTTCCCCATAAAAAAATTCAGGGACACACACAATTAGCATGTTCAGGAAAGGTTGTGCTAGAACCCAAAATCTAGTTTTCTCTATGTAGGGAGATTTATTCTATGGAGGAGTATGCTGATATGATTCCCTGCCCACAGAGAAAACCATCTAAGAATGGTTCTTCCATGCAGGGCCATAGCTAGAGTGGGATGTATAAAATGACACCCCCTCCCAAATTTTCAATGCCCCACTGAATCTTATAGCCTGCCCTGCCTTCCTTGCCATCAACATGCATGTGTGAGGCATACCACTGCTCATCCTCCCAGCTTCCCTTTTGCCTCGCAAACCAATGCGGCTTAATTAAAATATGTGGGCATGACAGCCTTTTCGCAGGGGAGGGGCTTTCTTCATCCCTTTGTACCATCCCCAGTAGGCTGGCAGGACTGAAGATGGGGGGGGGGGGGGGGAGGCACCACCCAGGATCTTCACCTGGGAACATTCAGAGGGTTCAGGCCCGCAGCTGGGAGAGGCCTGGCCTTTCCTTGCCTGGCTGCTCCATTTCTCATTCCCATTCCCATGTGACTGGTGGGAAGCCCCGGAGTGCCGCCCCAATGCCCCAGGAGTCTTTCTGGTTCCTGCTCAGCCCCTCCTTTTCCTTACCTCCTGGGGCAGTGGAGGAGGTGATGTCAGCAGTGGAATTCATGCAGGAGAGGCTAAGCTCGGAGTAGGGGCCTGGCAAATACATGTTTGACTGGGACAGTGACGAGATCTTCTACATGGATCTGGAGTGCAAGGGAACTGGTGGCTGCCCCAGTTCCAGGAGTCCACCAGCTTCCAGGCTGAGGGTGTGCCGGGGGACCTGGCTATCCTCCTCTCCAACATCCTGCCCACTGTGTTCCCCACTGAAAATTGTCTAGCCTCTTGTGTGAATTAGTGTGGCATTATTGTAGAGGTGGGATATTTAAAGTGTTTGTAATATCCTCATGCACTCAGGTGTTCGTTTGAATTTCATGCATGAATTAAGATGCAGTTTGTTCCTATAAATAATTTAAATTGATATTCAGCACAGCCGGATCAAGGTAATATATAGCATCATTGCTCTTTGCTAATCATTAGGCATGTGTGCAGATTCCCCCCCCCCCCCCCCATACTCATTGACCCAAGAAAAGAGAACGGCAGAAGAGAATCTCACATTTTTTGTTCAGAGACAAGGGCTTGTGTACTTCATAATAAATGTATAATAAAGCTTTCTGTAAAAATTATGTTTCCAATCTAGTGCCTGTCATGGGAATATTTGCAGCACACAAAACCTACAGTGAATTTTTGACCTACAGATTGAAAAATTGCCCATGTTTGACAAATTCTGCTGAGAACAGGTGGGAGACTTCATCTCTGCTGACATTTCACTTAGTTTCTCAAAGTCTGTTGCCTCTAGCTGGGGGAAAGGGAGTAACAGTACTGTCAGAGCCTTTCCGTTGTTCTACTCGCTGATTATTGTTCCTGGTCACTGGATTAGCATCCTTCTGCTGCAAAACTACCTTGGCTGGATGCTGGTTTTCTGGGCTTGGAGGCAAAAGATTACATTTGTCCCCTTACCCTGCCCTGCAGAAAATGAGAGAAAATCCAGAACATCCAGAAAAATTTTCCCTCATCCAAGAGGGGTGGAACTATAAAAGTAAGAACTTGTGCTGCCCTGCAGAATAATTTATTGGCGCAACGAGGTTGGCTCTGAAGCTTCATAATGCCAGACACCTACTGGATTTGAGAATGGGGCGTTCAAACACAGAAATAACTGGCAATGATTCTGACACTGCTGAAATAGCCCATTACATATCTGGACTTCCGGTAACCCACCAATCCCAATAATATCAGTAGGCTCAATGGAAGTCCAGCTGTCAGGACCATGGTCTTTAATTGGTCTCCTCATCTATGGGAAAGTTTTCGAGGTACATGGAAGCTTATCAGAAGTAGCAAAGGAGAAACCTCCAAAGATCATCTAAATGCTGATAACCTCCTTATTGCTTGCTTACAGTGTGTAAACTATGAGACAAAATTGCTTTGAATTCCTGGTTTTGCTTAGCCTTCTCAGTTGTGCCTAAAGGGCAGTTCTATAAAGTCTGCTAAGCTCGCAGATGCTTAAAGACAAAGATGATGCAATAAGTCATTTCCACATGGTTTATTTGCTATGGGTTCAATGTAGTTGGAAGCAAGTTTGTTTCCTCCTTGTCCACAGCATTATAGTTCATTTATACACCTTATGGGAGTTCCCTGGCTTTTCTCTGATCTTTCCAGAACCTGCTTTGCTTCAGTTTTTGGGAGATCACAGCAAAGCCTGAACGTCTGCTATGTAGGTGGGAAAGTGGATTCTCCGGGGCCCTCCACACTGCAGCCATTTCCCCTGCTGCTGTCCTCATGGTGGCCATTTCTTCCCTCCGCCACTGGGGAAGATTTTAGTTTTTTTTAAAAAAACCAGCAACTGAATATTATTATAACATTATAATAATCTGTGTATCAGGCTAAGCTTTCATTTTCTTTAAAAAAGTCAATAGCCCCTTCCATTGCAAAGATATAAGGGAAAGGCATATTTCCCCAATGGAAGGAATTAGAGACTTACTTTTTTTTTTTAATGAAAACTGAGAATTCAGAGAACCTTATAGGCAAATCATTACAGTGTTATAATGATATAATAATATTCATTTGACAGTTTTGACAAAACACTGAAAAGGCTCTGGCGGCAGGAAGTTAATGGCCCCTGCCAGGGGCTGGGAAAGAAAACTGTGGGGAAACCTGCCGTGTGGGAGTCGTGCTCTTATTGCACTGTGTCAGCAGTTGTAGTAGTAGTAGCAATGGGGAAATCACACCATCCTGTCCTAGGTGATCTTTTTGGTACCTTTGAATGTCTTGATTAGCCATACTAGAAAAAATGCTTATTACATTTCTAACCAATACAAAAAGAGAAAAGGGGAGGGGTGTGTGTGGAAATAATGGGCACATACGTGTGTCACAGCATAACAAGACCAAAGATACTACACTGACTGTCCTTGCAACTGTTGCTGACTGCTGAACTTCTCAATTTTTTTTAAAAAAATCAGATTTTTTTATCTTACTGCCTTGTGTCGAATCAGAGATCGTTGGCTTGATGACACGATTTGCATCTTCGTGAAGAGCACCAAACCAGTCTTTTAAACGTGAGGCAAGGTTCCTCAGCTCCTTGTCTGTGCAAACTGCCAAGAGAATGACAAAAATTAAATCAAAGAGAACATGCTAGACATTTTCTAATAGAACAAGATTATTGTTTATGCCTTGAAGAACCAACTTTGACTTGCATAGCTATGAATTTCAAGGAGATAAGAAGCGGGTGGGTCAAGGAGTTGCAAGCATATCCAGAAAATATAAAGCAACTAGGCAAAGATTTATTATTGGAGGAACACTGGCTAAGTGGGAGCTGCAATTTATGGCGTACATTCTGGACACCCATCCATCTTTTGCCGCTTCCCACAGATGTGTGGGTATTTAGGTAAGGGTTGTCACCTTTTAGGTCTCAGAGAAAACACATCAATCAAAGAGCAGTAAGGAAAAAAGAGAATAATCCAGCACTGCTATTAGAACAAGGCCCTGGGAATAATTTATAACCCTTGTTTTGCTTTAGAGTAAAGCTATTGTCATGGCAATAGGAAACCTTTCTTCTAATGGAAGCTGTCATGTTCTCCAATTCAACTGCAAATAAGAGTTTGCAACCTCTTAAATTGTCAGCCCTTCTTCGGGCTACCTAGATTAAAGCATCTGCTGCTTGCTCCTCTTATACATTTTTATTGTGAAACATCTTGGGTTTTTTCTCGTAAATTTCTGCTGGGAGATTACTGCCCAGCATTAGCCAGTATTTGTTAGGGGAAAAATTAGACAGTGGTTCCAGTCAAAAAGGAATATTCCAGCTTTGCATTATCTTTAATGTTTGAATTCACAGATTGGTGCTATTTTATCATTCTTGTCACAAACTCATTCTAAAATTTAAATAACATTTTTTCCAATACAAAAGAAGGTTTTCTCCAGCAGCGTCGACATGCTTTACAGAATAATTCACAGCAGAACATCCTTATTCGCTGTGTATTTTAATATAGTTCCTCCAACTGTCTTTGGCAGGGACTCATGAATGTCAAAGCCAAGAAACAAGACAGGTCCCCGCTTAGCAGTGCAATCCTAAGCAGAGTTACTCTCTTCTAAATCGGTGGGTTTAGAGAAGAGTGTAGTTCTGCTTAGGATTCCCCTGTACGCCGTGAGATTTGCAGCTGAAAACTAGGTGAGAAGAGAATATAACAAGGAAGTGGATAGAAGAGGCTGACCCCAGGATAATGTAGCTGAGTCATGGGCAAATTCTACTGCATGGACCATTTGCAGCTGAACGGAGCATCGTCAGCAACCAAAGAAATCTTTTCATTTTTCTTTGCTACCTGGAGATATGGAAGCATATGGTCAGCTAGATTCCAAGAGAACTTTGAATGATACATGGAAGTAACTAAATAAGTGATACTGAGCAGCAGTGATCAGAACATCAAAATGAGAACTCTTTTTGTAGCCTTTTGAAAAAGAAAAAAGTACAAGAAGCACTAAGACATTTCCCTCCATCAAAGTGCAACTCTGCCTTCTGAAACTTCACAAGCATTTGGTCTGGGGGAAAATATTCCTAAATAGTCCTGGAAATACAGATCAGGTGTGCATTACAGCTGCAAAGTGCAACTACCGAATGAAATGGTACTAACTTCTGAGTAGACCAGCTTAATGTGAAAAATACTAATAATAACCAGCATGCAAGACATTTGTAAGATATTCAGTTGTGGATCCAGATTCCTTTGAAAACATTATCCAGTATTATTTTGTACTTTTCTTCTGTAATTTTCCTTACACTACTGTCCAACCAATGACTTGTTACAGGGGCTAAGGCTTCAGTGTGCAAGCCTCTCCCATTCAGTTCAATGGGAGAGAGTTCTCTGTTAACTTGTTTCCTCCAATGAAGCAACTAGGATGGCCCACATTCTGAGGTGCTCCATATCCACAATGGATCACATATAGGGCTCTTGATACAGATAATATGCAAAGGTTGTCTATAGAAAAAAATTAAACAAATAGAAGATAGTTATGAAAAAAACTGTCAAGACCCCCCCCCTTTAACCAAAATACAATATGCTCAATTGTGATGCTTGAAAGTGCTACACACAATTCATCCTGTTAGTCTCACAATGGCCTTATGGAGTCTTCATAGTATAATATTTCTGGGTCAACAGATAAATACTAAATAAAAGATGGATGACTTAAGACAATTTTAATATAAACAGCAACTAAAACATTTTCTACAGCAGTATTTAAATCTTGCTCTAGAACATAGGCGTCAACTACGGGGGGGTTCGAGGGCTTGAGCCACCCCCGAAATTTTCCAGGGGGGACTGAGCTCCCCCGGGAAAATGAAGCGCCCTCCGCTGTGCCTCCCCGGACCCTTCCTAGGGCCGCCACCATCTCTCCCCCTCCCGGCCTGGCCACTACGTCCCTCTCTCCATCCATCCAGGGGCCAGCTAAGCAAATGCCCTGGAAGGATGGAAGCAGGAGTGTTCAGGCCGGGGGGGGGGGGGGGGGGAAGCAGCGGCGGCAGGGACATGGTCCCGGCGGGCATGCGTGCTTTGTGTGCGTGCACAGAAGAGCCCCCCCCCCCGGGATTTTTAAAACTCAATGCCCCTGCTCTAGAAAATACCTTGGGCCATATGGTGCTCCCGTCCACTTCATTCCCTCAGAGGCAAGATCCCCCCCATTTTTCTTTCCCTTTTGTGTCTGAGTGACCCTAATTCTCTGTTTTCTTATTTTCTGAAGAACTCTGGCTGTCCCACCCTGTCACTGTATGATATTTTGGCTCAGCCCAGTAACCTGAGGGAAGGATCAAAAGCCCCCTTTAACTTAACCTTAAATGGCATTTGAGGCATTTTGAAATTCCAAATTAACAAAATATTTTATTCAACATAGAGGGGAAAGGTCAGGTGAAATCAGGGGTAAAATTTGAGGTAACTCAATATAGAACTCTGAAGCAAATCAGTATATGCAGACTTTAGTTCATTCGTTCGTTCATTCATTCATTCATTCATAGACCTTTACTGGCATATCATCAGTCGTAATGTGTAAAACATTGTACCATAAAATTAAAATCTAAGATTCCATATGACTTAAGTTAGTAAGTAATCAAAGTAGTACTATCTAAAATTTTGTACCTTCAGAACTTCTGTAAGAAATTTGGCAACATCATTAGTGATCTCAGGGATCAAATCATTCAAGAGAAGTTCACATTTTGACCTTTAGTTCATATGTTTCAGGTTACTGAGTTTCATAAACTGTTCCCAGTGATTTAGGATCTTTAAGATGAGATACTTTTGTTCCAGTGTTTCCCAAACACTTCAATACATTTTCTTTGAGGTTTGAGGATTTCATTGAGGTTATCCAGGATTTCTTTTTAAAAGTCTTTTAGCTCATTGTGAAGGTCCTGTCTAGTTAAATTGTCTTGTGGGGATTTCCCTCCCTCAGCCCCGGTCACCATTTTAGCCGACTGAGGCGCTGGTTACTGTGAGGTTTTATGTGAGTCTTTCTTTGTTAAAAAATCAGTGATGGGTTTGGAGCTAGTGGTTTGTCCTTTGATTTTGTGTTCGTCAGGCTTACCCATAATTACTCGCTGTTTAATTAAGTAGCTGAGATGGTTGTGATCATTATAATGGGTGGTTGGAGGTGTGGAGCTTTGTCTCTACATGTCTGCCATCATTCGTGCTGACACCACATCCCTTTTCTTTGAGTATTCACTGTCCCTTTAAGTTTCCAGAAGGTAGATACACTCTTTCCAGTACCCAAACCCCTTCTCTAAATACACCAGTACTCTTCTTGAGTTTTATCTGACTCTTAAGGTTTCACAAGGCAGTTTCTAACTACACCAAACCAGGGAAATCTCCCCTGTTCAGAGCTATCACCCTATTTTGACTGGGCAGGAAAATTTCTTCTCTCACTAGAAGACCTATCCCCTTTTCTTGGCCTGAATGGGAGTCTTTGCCTAACTACCCACTCTTCCTTGCCAACTTTCCCCCCAGTTCTCTGTCTGTGTTAAACTCTTCTCAAGGCTGAATTCAGATTAAATTTTTCCTCAGCATCCAGTTCTCAAGTCTTTCTCTGCTCAACTGATGCTAACTAATCAGATTCCTTACAGCAGCCTGTCACTTTAGGCTCTCTGCCTCTGTGGAGAATTATCCCTTCACAGTCCTTTACCTGTTTGTACAGCACTTCTAGGCTTTTAAAAGTGCAATCTGTCACATATGATTTTAGGGTAAGTCCACAAATAACAGATTCATTCACACTACTAAAATATAACAGGATGTCTCTAAACTGTAAATTCTATCACTACATATGGGACTTATGGGGAATTAGTGTAAAGGTTTGTGGAAGAGAACAGGAGTTTCTTATACATGGCTGATGAAAGGGTTAGAACCTGAATCTCCTAGATCCAGGTTCAATACTTTTTGCCTGGCCTGCATATTCCCCATGGATGGTAGCTCACTAAAGGCTTCATATATCTCTAGTTTTTCCTGCTTACATTTGGCTTGCTAGCCCCCAAACTGTGTGGACCTGCTGTATGCACTGGACCATGAGTTTCAGCCAAGTTGAAATGTCACTAGTAAAAAAAATTGGCATCTATACAGTCTTTTTAGATGATCTCAAGTTACTATGTACATTTTTTTTCTACCCAAGAGCATAAAATTGGCAAATTATACTACAGGAAAAATGTAGTTTAAAATGCTGTTTTATTTACTGAAAATGCTGTTTTATTATTGGAAAATTATTATCAGAAATATATACAGCCCATAGAATCATAGAGTTGGAAGGGACCTCTATGGTCTTCTAGTCCAACCCCATGTACAATGCAGGAAATTCGCAAATACCTCCCCCTCCACAATGACCACTGTTCCATGCCCAGAAGATGACCAAAAACCTCCAGGATCTCTGGCCAAACCAGCTTGGAGAAAAATTGCTTCCTGAACCCAAAGTGGCAATTAGCATTTCCGTGTGCATTTAAGAAATGGCCACAAGAACGAAGCAACTCTTCCTGCTTTCCCGGTCTTTGCCTAAGTTCACAGAATCTGCATTGCTGTCAGGTGGCCATGTAGCGGCTGTTTGAAAACCTCCAAAGGAGAGGCTACCACCTCCCAAGGAAGCCTGTTCCACTGAGGAACTGCTCTAACTGTCAGGAAGTTCTTCCTAATGTTTAGCCGAAAACTCTTCTTATTTAATTTCAATCCATTGGTTCTGCTCTGTCCTTCTGGGGCAACAGAAAACAACTCTGTACCATCCTCTATATGACAGCCCTTCAAGTACTTGGATGGTTATCATATCACCTCTCAGTTGTCTCCTCTCCAGGCTAAACATACCCAGCTCCTTCAACCTTTCCTTATAGGACTTTGTCCTATGACCAAGAAGACAGAGCCCAGTGTGAGGCTCTGTATTCTAATGGCTCATTCCACAGGGAAATGCTGCTATTCAGGCTCCACTGAAATGACTGTGAGCCGAGCAAGACAACCATGGTAAAAAGGGCTACCATGTCCTTGCATAGATCTCATTCATTTCCATGAGCAGGGACAGATTGTCCAGTAAGGCCTCTGGGGAAACCCAGGGCATCCCTGAATGAAGTAGGTAGGGAGCTACTGCTGCTGTGATTTGGTGCCCCCATGAGGAGGGTGGGAGCTGCTACTGCTGCAAGCAATGCTCCCTCTAAGCTGTGGAGTCTTGTGAACAAAGATTCTACTTTGTGAGCTACTGGCATTAAAGTTGTGAGTGAGAGATTTGGCTATTGCATAAATTAGTTTGCTCTGGAGCCATCCTTCCTGAGCTAAGACAAAAATGTGTGAGCCAGAGGCTAAAAAACTGTGAGCTAGCTCACACTAACTCAGCTTAGAAGGAACACTGGCTGCAAGATGGTGCCTTCCTGCTAGCAGCCTCTGCCCTGCATGAGGTGGATAGGTAATTGTTGGGTGGGAACCACTGCACCCACCATCTGGCAACCCCACCTCATACAATGTGGGTGGGCATGAGCCAGGCAGAAGCTATGGCAAACCTTCTCTTTTCCTCCCCCTCTCTTGGGGGAAGGGGACAAGGTGGGGCCTGGACAGGGCCCTCTTCCTCCTCCTGTTCTTCCCTCTGTAAGGGTTAGGGCCCTTTTCAAGGCTTTTCATGTGCTTTGCCATTGAATTATGGCCTTCCCAATCTATACTTAATAGACTCCTCTCATCACAGTAGATACAATAACCATTATTCATCTAAAATGCCAAGAAAAGGAAATAAGGAGACAGCTTCATGTCGAATGGGCCAATGGCGGCACATGTTTGTTCTTATTTTGAACTATAATTTCTAGTTCAGTTTCCCATCAAATATTTGGAGCTGCTGCTATAGGGAACACCAGGCAAACTGCCGCAAAGAGATTATGCTGCTTTACTCCAATGCTGAAGTCTGTCTCTGCCAGTGGCTCAGAAACCAAATGCTCTAATATCCAATTTGGAGTGAGCCAGGGCTTCACAGCTGCAAATAAAATGGTTCAGCTGTTCCATGGACTAACTTCTTCACACAGGGCTGGGAAAAATATATTTGGAATCTTGCTTTGCAGTGAATCAATGACAAATTTGGGTTTGCCAATACCATCATCCTTTAATGAAATTAAAGGCACACCAAGTAACAACCCCAGTTGGTGACTGACTGGTAAGTATAGTCCTTGAAAAATAGTCTAAAAGCAGCTTTCAAATGCCTTTACATCTTGTTCATATATTTATGAAGCTTAGATGCAACTTGTCTTATTTAGACAGCTGAAAATGGCCCAAATCCACTTGACAGCCAACAAGTACCACACAAGAAGGGACTTTGAAAAAAGAACACAAATGGGTTTCTTTGAAGCTCTCTGCAGAAATCATAGGCACTGAAATCAATGCATGTATAGGGGGACTGGGGCATATCCCCAGTTTAAGCACCACTGCTGGTTTGCATGTATATAAAGCATTGGGTCCAGAGATGCATTGTAGTGAAATCAGCTCATAAGGTTTATTTAGAGGTCAGAACTAGACTGGCTAGCTGGACTCGCATGTCTGCTTAAATCCGCATTCACGACCCCCCCCCCAACACCTGTGATTTGCTATTTACAGTGCTCCTGCATCTTACAGGTTCGTTCAAAGATGCAGAGTTCCCCATTGGTCCCTACTGGGATCCTCTGGGTCTATTGTCCCTTGTAGGAAAGCTCGACAGCTTCCCTGGGCCACATGTTTGCTTGACTGAGTGCACCGTTCCTGGATAGGAACATAACAGTATACAAAGTATATGCCTGTAGGTTCCATTCCCATGACTGGGAAAGCTATTTTTTCAAACGTTCCCAAACATGAGGCTCATGTCCACTTCCAGTATCAACTGGAGAGGTGCTTGAGCTGGGTTACTTGGGAACATAGCCAAAGCAGACACCATGGTTATATTAAATGTCACAACATACATTTTGATGATAATCATGGATGCAATTATTTGTGTGAACTGATGCCTTCCATGTTTGCTTATAAGTAATTAACACTCTTCAGTGGGATGTACTCCCAAATAAGTATAAGGAGGTAAGATTGCAGCCATATTGACAATTTCTCAACATGGCAAGCTGACACTCTCCATCATCCTTGGGTTGATTCCTCGGTTATGAATGGAAAATTAAGGATGGGTAGAAGGAAGCAGTTTATGGGGGCACATTTCCACCAGATTTAAGGGTTTGGTGGCATAGATTAGGGCTGCCAACTATGGCTTGGGATATTCCTGAAGATTTGGGGAGTGGAGCAAGGTTTAGGGAGGAGAGGGATATCATCCAGTCCATCTGAAGCTGCCATTTTCTCAAGGAGAACTGATCTTTCTCATTCGGGTATTACTTATAATTCCAGAAGATCACCAGGCCCCACTTTGAGGTTGGCAATCTGAGCTCATGATAGAATTTAGCTGAAAAAGATGTTAGTACAAAGCTGTTTTAATAGTTCTTGTGTTCTGATTAGTACTGGTAGAAATCCCACCTATAGCAAGAAGATGCCCACCTGGGATGCTGGGAAGAACTGTGCTTTTGATAGAGGTCTTCTAATTATTCCAAATATTTACTGTTTGCATTTCTCAAAGCAGAATAAGAGAAGGGGAACATTTGTGCTATCATAGGTTCCTGTCCTGATAAAGAAAGAAACTGTGATTCTACCATTCAGAGGAATCTAGAATTCTCCAGATACAAACATTACATGTCAAAGAAAGTGCATTATGTGCTTTCATCACATGTTGTTAGTGATCAGTCTTCTAAAAAGCATAATGCTTGCCCCAATAAATACCTCAGATCTTCTTGTCACTTATTAATGCCTGATCCTGTACACAAAACTGAAAACAACATGCAGATGTAGTAATAGTTGTGAGGTGACCACATGGATGACTAAGGCTTTTGTACAAACAAGCTCTGATGTGAAGCTCTCTTGAAAATGGGGCTTTTAAGAAACAAAACTGAGCTAAAGCAGTACAAAGATGGACGGCGGAATTTACAAAGCAGCATAGGGAGAAGTTAGGGTGCCACAGCCTCCTTTCATAGTTCTCTCTCCATGTCAGATGCTTCTATATAAGTGTTAATTAATGCTGTGAGAACCTTGAAAGATTTGGCAGTTGACTCACTCAGACATCGAGAAAGTTGGATGCTAATCAGAGGCTTAGCCCAGCTATTTTAGCAGGTTGGGCAGATGGCTTACAATTCCGTGTTGTACACTATATGCAATGGGTTGCCAGATTATTTTTCTGGCACAGCTCTTTGGCTCTGAGGAGCTGTAAAACAAGCAGCAATCCAACTGGTGTAGCTTTCCTCGGCTTGGAAATGCAGTCATGGGAGTTGCTTTTCCTGCTTACACTTACACATATTTCTTTGGCTTGAAAAATGCATTTCAGCTGGAAAGTTTGGAGTTTTCAGTCGCAGACAGGGGCACTTCATTTATTTTCCAGCAGGCCTTCAGTCCTCTCACCAAGAGATCAAAAATAACCTTTTCTTGGCTATCAGAAGCTCAGGGAGGATAGTAGGATATGAAAAGTTCTCTGCTTCTACTTTGCAGACAAATAGAAGTGGGGGAAGATGAACGAAAACACTGATTATGGGACAAGGTAGTACCTAAACTCTGTTCTCATTTTGTCATGTATCAGCCCTCAGCCAAGAAGAAGAATCTTTTTGGCAATGAAGGGGACTGTCCCCTTGCTGCTGAAAGGATCACTGGCGGCAGAGGGTGGGGTGGGGGCTTACAGGCTGCGTCGTTCCATCCCAGTACCACCCCTTCTCCAAAGATGCACTTCTTCTGAGCCCAACTTTCCTTTTTGCCCGAGTATTTTCATGGGTCCCAAATTGTTGGATTTATTTTAATCTCACCCAGTCCCAGAAGTCTGATACAGTTCACAGTTTGTAAACAAATAAGAGACCTTATTTCCAGTATTTCATTTTTTATAAGAACAGAGAAATGAAGGGAGTCACCCAATATTAACATTCTCCCTAATGTCTTACTTCTTTTGTAAGTGACTCTTTTCTAATCCCTTTTACTCTCCTGTTTACAGGGAACTCAACCACAGCCCAGCCATAACCCTACCCACTCCAGTCCCATTTGTCAGGGCTGTCTGTCTCCAACACTTACAGTGCAATCCTAAACAAAGTTACCCTCTTTTAAATCCATTGAAGTCAATGGGCTTAGATGCATTTATAATTTTTTATGATTGTCCTGTAAATTATATGAATGGGTCATGACAAATAATGAAAACTCCCAAGAATTTTCCTATCACCCATGGTTTTCAATGGAATGAGTCGTCATATTCAGTTGCCCATTGTTATCAAGCGTACAGAACTCAAGCTATCTACAGGCATGTGTGAACCAACTGTCTGCCTTGGACTGAAGCATTACTATACCTATGGGTATCTAACTTATAATATGTCCCCCGATTTCTAATAAGCACACACACAAAATGAACATTTGGAGAAAACTGAATATCCAAGATGGTTTTATGCTCAAGGATTTCAACAGAATTAAAATAGCAGAGCTTCTAAAAGTTTAAAAAGTTGGGTCATGCATTGTTTTCTAAGGGAATCCAAATATCTGGATCAAGCAAGCAAACAGTTACCAAAAAACATGGTTCAATACTCCGACTACTCTGGTTCTTCTGTGGGTTATTTCTGAACAGTCAGCAGGAACTCACTGGTGATCTTAAGTCCCACAGAAGAACACAGGGTAAGTAAACCTACCTAGTCCAAAAACAAATTATCCAGAGCTTTGCATATTAAACAATGTGCCTTAAATTATCCTCAACTGGAAACCAGAGAAGATTGCTGAGCCTAAGGTAGGCCACAGCAGTATCTAAGCAGCTACTTCCCATGCCAGCTGAAGCCACCAAATGGTTTAGAACAGGGGTGGCCAACCTTGCTTAACGTAAGAGCCACATAGAATAAACGTCAGATGTCTGAGAGCCGCAAGACAGGAACAAATATCACACACACGTTTTTATTTTTAAAAATATGCAAATTTGCTTTTTATTAACGTTAAATGGGACTGCCAAAAATAAAAACAAATGAGGAAAACCGGTTATTGATAATTATATTACTTGTTTGCTAATGATATTGAGAGAGAGAGAGAGAAAGAGAGAGATGGAAAGAAAGAATTAAAGAAGTGGAAAGAAAGAGAGAGAGAGAAACTAGGAAAGCAAATAGATGGGAGGGAGGAGGGAAGGAAGGAAGGGAGGGAGGGAGGGAGGGAGAAAGAGAGAAAAAGCATGCCTCCCCTTTGCTTCCCCAGCCGCCCTGCCAGGAGCCGCACAATATGTGTGAAAGAGCCGCATGTGGCTCCTGAGCCACAGGTTGGCCACCCCTGGTTTAGAAGAATAAAATCTGTAATTCGGAATGCTGTTGCAAGAGCCTCTTAATACTTTTGTTGTGCCATGATGAAGAAACAACAACCGGATCCACTACGATTGTGTATGCTCTCTGAAAAATCCAGTTTTCCTAGAAAAATCAAGAAACATGTTTTTTCCCCTCTTATTAAGAATAAATGCTTGGTCATTTCAAGATTTTTAAAAAGAGAGACCAACATGAATATTTTGCAGCAATCTATACCATGATTGAGATTTCCTTGGAGAAACGATGCAGTCCTAATGACCATGAAAACAATCTGCTTGCACATTAAGGAGAACTGAGACAAAACTAATTTAGTGGAAAACATGCTGGCGGAGATTTCAATGGATCTTAATATTAAAATATCCCAAGTGGCTTGTCAGTACTATTCATTGTGACTGAAATGTCTGTTGTGGCTACATAAGCATGGTCTGAGTTTGGGCATACATAGTCAGAATATCCTATGATTGTTTAGTCCAGGGGTCATTTCAAGCAGGAGCCCTGGCGGAGCGCAGCTCCGGGAGTTGGTGCCAGCCCCCCCCCCCCCACGAGAGAATGCCTGCTTGTGTCATGGCTGCAGCAAAATGACCCCGTCCCCTGGAAAGGTCCTTGTTCCTCCAACCAGGTTTCTGAAGGCTTCAGCCACCATTGAAGCTATACTCCCAGAATAGTGGTATTTCTGAGGCTTGGATAAGTAGCTGTCCCCTCTCTGCCAGTTCTTTCTTTCTTTCTTTCTTTCTTTCTTTCTTTCTTTCTTTCTTTCTTTCTTTCTTTCTTTCTTTCTTTCTTTCTTTCTTTCTTTCTTTCTTTCTTTCTTTCTTTCTTTCTTTCTTTCTTTCTTCCTTCCTTCCTTCCTTCCTTCCTTCCTTCCTTCCTTCCTTCCTTCCTTCCTTCCTTCCTTCCTCTCTTTTTCTTTCTCTCTCTCTCTCCTTTCTGAATTGCCTTCTGACAGACTTCTGGTGATGTCAGGGGGTGTGGCATATGCAAATAAGTTATACTAATGAGTTAGGTTAATGAGCTCCTGCACCTCTTTTTCTACGAAATGACCCCTGGTTTAGTCAGTGGTAGCACGATGAAGATGCTTCCACCCAGACTGAAAAATGTGACATTGGTTGCAAGTGAAGCAGCTGCACAACTGTTTTACCTCATTGATACTCATTTTAACTAGTTCTCAGGGCACCATCCCACAATGAATTTGGCCTGTGTTAGTCATATGCAAAGTATAGCTGGTGGTGTGCACTGCAGATGCCACTGGGAGTGCAAAAGTTGAATTCAGCATGGGGCAGAGGCTGAAAAGGCGGAAGATGCAGGTTAGGCTTTGGCTGAAATGGGCTGTGTAGCTTTAAAAAGGCTGCAAATAGGTTCTGGGTATAATAATTCTCTGGGAATGCAGAATAAAACACAGAATGTGACTAGAGATACAACATCTGTTTACTTTCTTTCTTTAGAGCAATTTTGTAGTTTTTATGGCTGTGAAAATATTCTTTAAGGTGTGTAACCTGTGGCCAGAAGCCAAAGCAGTATCTGAACAAGATTTTAGAGCAGAGGTGTCAAACTCAATTGTTATGAGGGCTGGATCTGACACAAATGTCACTTTGTCAGGCCGGGCTGGGCCATGCGCGCCATAAAACATAATGCCAGGTACTGGAGAGAGAAACTTTATAAAGGGCAGCAGCTGGTAAGCTCCAAGTTGGTGTATCCTCACTGCAAGGCCTCATGGGCTGGGTGGGGAGTGCAAAGGAAAATCCATTTGGGTGGACTGGAGAGCCAGTGGTGTAACACTGGGCAGATGCTCCCACACTGCTTGACTGCTACAGATGAGGTTGTTCTGCAGTGCTGAAGCCACACCTCCCCCGCCCCAGCAGTCTTCTGTTCCCTCCCTAGCACTACTTGCTCGCAGGCTGCCTAAGAGCCCTGGACAGGCCAGTTCCAGCCCTCAGGTCTTATGTTTGACACCCCTGTTTTAGAGCTTTGGAGAGGGCCTCATCCCTTTCCCATGAGTTGCAAATAGGGTTGCCAGCTCTAGCTTGGGAAATAACCTGGAGATTTTGGGGGTGGAGCCCGGGGAGGGCAGGGTTTAGGAGGGGAGGGACCTCAGTAGGGTATATCATACAAAGCAGACATTTCCTCCAGAGAAACTGATCTTGGTAATCTGGAAATCAACTGTAACAGCAGGAGATCTCCAGGTGCCACCTGGAGGTTGACAAGTTGAAAATTGGAATAACGATATTAAAATAATAACAGTGACGGAATAATGTATGTAAAATAGCATAACTTGGGCACATCTACTCAATTTGCAGAGTTAATGTAGGGCATAGGATCAAGTTTTTCTTGGTGGAAAATATGAAATACCTGATTGTAGCATAGGGTTGCTAGCTCAGAGTTGGGAAACTCCTGGGGAACTGGCATGGAGCCTGGGAAGGGTGGAGTTTGGAGAGAGAAGGTGCTCAGCAGGGATGTGATGCCTTAGAGCTGATCCTCTGAAGCTGCCATTTTCTCCAGGGGAACTTCTCTCTATAGTCACTTGGAATTCTAAGATTTTTAACATGGTGCATAAACACCCTTGTTGTCAGGGTTGCATAGAGATGCCAGCCTCCAGGTGGGACCTGGGGATCCTCTGGAATTACATCTCATCTCCTGACTACAGAGATCAGTTCACCTGGAGAAAATGGATGTTTTGCAGGGTGGATTCTATGGCATTGTACCCACTGAGGTCTCTGTCCTCCCCAGGCTCCACCCCCAAATCTCCAGGAGTTTCCCATCCTGGATCTGGCCACCCTATCCCCCCATCCCCTGCCACTGGCCGGGGGGACCTGGCAACCCTAGCACATGTATTCATCCTTCTGTAAGATAAAGTTAACAAAGTTGTTGCCATTAGATGTCCTACCTTATACTTTTGTAATGACTGGGGTGTGTGCGTCATAGGAAATAAATACATGTACCATCTACTTCCATAGTTGTTAGGTACACAACAGCTATCTTCATCCATTAAACCTATCAATCTGAGTAGGTCATATGTTTTTGTAGGCAATTAAATGCATGCAGAAAATTATACCACTGTTTGTCAGTTGATGCAGGTAATCATGAATTCTAGAGCTGTTCAGCAGGTTGGAACAGCAGAAGAGAACTCATGCAATTCTATTCCAATATTTCTGACATCTGAAATTAATTAAATCCCGGATGGTTGTTGTTTTTATTTTTATTTTTTTTAAATAAACAGATATTTCATAATTTATTTTTTATTACCTACCCATGGGAAATTGGCATAATCCTCCTTAATAGGCAACTCTTCTTATTTATTTACTCTGTGAAAAGGTAACCAAGTAAAAAATTATTAACTGTACTTGTGCAGAGCCAAATCATTTATTTTAATCTGAGTTGTTTACTTAATATAATATGTGTAATCATGTGTATGGCATTATAATGCTTTCCTCATGAGTTAGCTGCATTGGCTTGCAGCCCATCTCACATCTAGAAGATCTGTGTAATCTATATGTCCTCTGAGAGGCATATGAAACGTGCATGCTTCATGATTTTTAAAAGCGGAAAGCCATCATCAGAGGCAAAATAAACATCCCCAAAATGAAAATGAATGTAAAGCAAAAAAACCCTGTGAGACAGAAAAAGGAAAGCTTTTTAAAATTATTAAAATAAACAATTGGTATGTTGAATTTCATGACCCCTGTACTAATTGTATAGACTGTAAGACTCAGGAGTAGGTGGGTGTTATGTCCGCTGACTGCCACTGGGTGCCAGCGGCATATAGTCTGAGCTAGGCTTCTTGGAACAATAGGAGCCAAGGATCCTAAACCACCACTAGTCCTCCAATAAGAACTCTGGCGGGAAATTTAAACCCGCCAATAGGACTTTTGGGTGTGTCCTAGGAGTTGTATATAGTTGGCCATCTTGGCAGGTTGTTGTTCGTTGTTGTGTACTCAATAAACCATGCTGATCATTACGTCGTAGTCCAGACTTTCCATGCATCGAACCCAATACACAGTAATGGGGCTATGGGAGGGGAGGAGCAGAAAAATAGCCAGGTTGCGCTCAACCTGGTGTTTGGTTTTAGCCATCAACTGCAACCCACCTTCCTGCAACCTGTTCATGTAAAGGAGTGCAAGCCTTTGAGCATGTGCATAAATGCTTTTTATGCATGAATAAGAACTGTCACACTTCTTTACTCGCCACCCCCACCCAAATCTGGGATGAGAGCTAAATGACTGAACAGTGATAGGAATAGATCCAGACATTTTCTCTCTCTTTCATTTCCCCCTAATACCGCTTAGTGCTACACCCCCATCCCATATGTCTTTTGTCCATAAAGGTCTCATGAGACACAGCAAAAGTTTTTGGGTGGTCAAAGGGACCTCTCTTCTCTTTTTCACCAGTGGAAAATCAGGCAGGTGTAAACTCCAGAATCTTTCCCAACAGAAAAATAATCAGTTCACTGTAGAAAGCCAAAAGGTTGAGAGGGCATAATATGTGGGCAATCTTAGGCCCATCACCTCTCATGATAGAAAAATCAAGTCTTCAAAAAGATCAAAATAAATCTGTGCCAAAAATAATTAATTCTCTAAATTGGCATGGTGTTCCTCCCCCATTCCCCCAGTTACTTGAACACATGTGTGTATGAACCTACCTTATACTGAACCACTGGTCCATCGAGGTCAGTACTGTCTACTCAGACTGGCAGTGGCTCTTCAGGGTCTCAGGCAGAGATCTTTCACCTCACCTTCTACCTGGTCCTTTTGTAGGGTTGCCAAGTCCAAATTGGAAAATACCAGGGGACTTTGGGGGTGGAGCCAGGAGAGGGCGGGGTTTGGGGAGGGGAAGGGCCTCAGCATGGTACAATGCCATAGAGGCCACCCTTCAAAGCAGCCATTTTCTCCAGGGAAATTGATCTCTGTCAGCTGGAGATCAGTTGTAAAAGCAGGGGATCCCCAGGCCCCACCTGGAGGTTGGCAACCCTGTCCTTTTGACTGGAGATGCCAGGGGATTGAACCTGGAACCTTCTGCATATAAAAGAGAGGCTCTACCACTGAGCCAGAACTTCTTCTTATTTGAAAGTTATCCTTCTCTCTAGATTCAGCTGACCTCGCCATGCTGATCCATGCTACCATAACTTCATGACCAGGCTACTGCCACACATTCTACAGAGAACATCCCCTGAAGATAACTCAGAAGCTTCAACTAGTGCAAAACGTAGTAGCTCACATTCTCACAGCTCACATTCTTATGAGCCTTTTACAATGGCACTGATGCAGTTGCACGGGCAACCAGCTTGCTTCTAGATTCAATTAAAGATGCTGGCTCATAGCTTCAAGACCTAGAGCCCACATACCCATAGGACAGCATCTTGTGGTATCAAACTGTGCATATCAGCTTAGATCATTCCAGTAGTGTCTGCTATCTGTTCCCCACTGACAGGGACATGCCCTCAGACAGCATACTCTGTCACTGCTGCTCTGGAAAAGCTGCCAGACAATGTCTGGAAAACTCCTCCCGTGACAGCATTTAGAAGGGGCTGTGAGGACCCTGCCCCCTCCTCCTGAGCTACCTGGGATAGAAGGACCCACCTCTTATTTAGTTGTTTTAATAGGCACTCCTTTTAAAGCCTGAATGTCAAGGGGATCCAAAACTTGGGGAGTCTCATAAAGCCACCTGGGTAAACCATAAAACCATGACATTAAAAAAAACCCAGGAAATAAGAGGAAGGGTGTGCTACAATTAGAAGCTGATTAAGTGCAATCTCCTCCTAATATTCGCAATAACAAAAAGACTTTTCAAAACTGGAGATATCACCTAGTATACCAACGTACCCCAGAGGTGTCTGCCCAGCCCAAGGAAGTTGCTATTTCATCAATCAACAATAGCACTCAAGTCATTAATTTGCCCTCCACCCTGTTTCAGGAGCTATTTTGACTCACCCAAACTTTGGTGTCAATGCAGATCTGGCTCACTTCAACCTAATTAAAGTATGTTAATTAGGTTGCCTCACCCGGGCTCCTTATGCCCATGCAAATTTGTCTCTTAATATTTAATAAAGGCAGTTTCCCCACTTTTTCCTGCAAAAGTCTGACAGCAGTGAACTTGAACCACCCAGTGCCATTCAAACTTTTTATCTTGATCCAATCCAAAGCCAGGTCACCCAGACCCCACCTACCCTGGGGATCTTCTCCATAGAAGAAGGACCCCATGCCTTACTACACTCTGCAGGGTTTTTCTCCCCTTTTCTTCTTCAGTACTCTGCTTCCTTGGACCTCAGCTGTCTGCCCCAGCACCTCTTGAGACCCGAAGTCCCAGATTTAAGGTTGTATGTCCTTTCCCTAAAGCTTCCCAATTTCCTCCCTTTCCCCTTTTATAAGTGTGCCCTTTTCTTGATGTGTGTATGTGTGTGTGATTACTTAGGGAATCAGTTTTCAAGTGCCTAGTGTAGGTTCTTTACATTTTTATTCTTTTTTAAAAATTCTGTATACAATAACATTACTTGTTTGTGTTTACAATTTCTCTCATTTTTATTCATAATTTTATTTTGGAGTATCCCTATTGGGATTCACCCTGGTATACACAGATTACAAGGTCCTGTGTTATTCCTTTCTGGAACCCTTTTTAAAGCTAATTCCCCCTTCTCCGGGTCCAGTTTGGGTAACAGGGCTGTTAAACAATAATTTCAGATGAGTTTTAAAAATTGCTGAATTGCTGGGTTGTTGTTTACTGGTACAATGTTGTGTCTTTATCTTGATGAGACCGTTGATATTGTTTTAAAATCTTATTTTTTAAAAGAAATCACTGCAGTGGTTTGCATTTTAGACCATATGTATTGTAAGCTCCTTTCAGCTAAAATTAACATTGGTTCTATGTGATATAATTGATTTTGCTTTACAATGGTCATGATAATATTGTTAAGCTACCTTCAGGATCAAAATCAAAAGTATTACAAACATTTAAAACAAACAACAACAAAGAGCCCCTGGTTTTTGAAATGTTGATATGGCAATCCTTTGCCAGAATGCTTTGGTATGACATAAAGACATTAGTTTTTGATTAATTCAAATTAATTCCTTTGAAATGCATATTTATAAGCCGTGTGGGGAACTGAGGCGATTCACCTGAGCTGTAAGATCTTTCCCTGACTTTTACAGTGTTCAGAAGAGATCTGTGCTGAAACAACATCCATCCCATTCAACTTGGCTTCAGAAGGATGAAAAGAGGCAGTTGCAAGTCAGCATATGCTTACTGAAACCATTTTTCTCCCCCATTAGCTTTTTTGCATGCCCAGCTGATTTTGATTTTTATATTATGTGCATCCTCTGTGTCTTTATTTGTATGTCCCCCGCTGAACGTTCTCATGTCTTCTACCACCAGGGCTTCATTAAAGTAGAATGTTGTCATGCAGTGAATTACTTTAAAATGTGAAAACAGAGACAGACTTCAAAAGGAAAATGAGGTGTTCTAGGGCATCATGGGGCTGGCAGCGTTTAGAGATGTCCCAATGGATTCTCCCTGCAATTTTCCGAAAACCTGAAAGAAAGGCAATGAGTATGTGCAAATGAGAAGAAAACACAGCTCCCCAGTGAACTCCAGTGGAAAGGACACCATGGAAGGAACAAAGAACATCGCTACCCTGCTGTTTCTTCTAAATTAAAATGAATGAAGCTTGTGCTGGCGTGGCACTTTGAAGAAATACTCTTAAGCAAAAATGTACCTCTTAAGCAAAAATTCAGTGCCTAGAAACCAAAGATAGCACATAAATAGTATGCCCACATTAGAATCCAGTCACAGCAGGTGTGTGTGTGTGTGTGGGGGGGTGGTTTGGGCAGCTTTCTCTTTTATGCAACATTTTAATGACAAGGGAGGACTCCAACATACTACTGTTATGTTTGTAACTTGTAACAACAACTTAGAGAAAATCCTGTTTATTTTCGGAATGCCTCTGATGTTCACAGAAATTTCTGACCGGAATTTGTGCAGAGAGATACAGCTCTTGTGAAATCACTCCTCTACTTTTGAAGGATGATGAAAAAGTCCTTTATAAAGCTGTTGTCTCTGATGCCCAAAAGCATCTGGGAAAGCACTTGCATCTGGAAAAGCACTTGCACTTGCACTGGGAAAGCATTTGCACTGCAGAGGAACCCTTACCTGATCTCATGTGCTTATACGGTTTGATGGAAGTTTATACAGAAGCTATAGCCATACAAGACCCTATGGAACAAGCCAGTATTGGTGAAAGAGTCCATCACAGACTAGTCGTTAGCCTGTATCTTACTACTACACTCAGCAATGTTTGATGACTTCCCCCACACCAAGGAGCCTTCTCCCAACTTAAGTGCCTCTTCTCTGGCTGAAGAGCCACTTAAGATGGAGGAAAGCTTGAAACTGCTGAGCAAAGTCATAGGATATAGGGCCCAATCTGTATCAAATCTCTAAATAATAACCTTTCCCCATCAACACAAAAATACAGGACTCATCGATTAAGACTCTTCACTCTTAATCCCTGCAGATGCTGTCATCTCCCAGTTATGTGCCAAATTTTTCATGTAAAACAAAACTGATTGAGTCTGTTTATGTCCTTATTTTGATACACACTGAAATTTCTTCAATAGGGAACAACTGTATTCAGCAAATTCACTGAGTGTGAAAAAAATGGCGCCAGGTTTTCTAGTATAACAGATGTCCACAGTAAGCATGGATGGTGTAAGTGGATGCTAGGCTAGGAGACTAACTACATAGCAGACATCTGGTGAGCAGATAAAAAGCTAAATATCAGAGAAGATCAGAGGCAAAATAAAATTAGCAAAGTTCCCACCCGCTGTCATACCTACTGTTACCTATTCCATCACCCCATGTCTAGGCCATAACATTCCAGAAAGTGCAGGCATTTCACACTAATGAGCTCTTACATACACTAATATGAAATGGCTTTAGAAAAGCAGAGAAAGTCTTGCTATATTCTATTTTTCTGCTGTTATAAAGGTCCAGTACTGGTTTTATATATTTGTATCTTTAGTATATTGCAGACAACTTAAGAAAGTTAACCAATAGTAAATATATATTACAGCAAACATAATAACTGAATTACATCAGCTGAAGACAGATGATAGTTTAGAGGCTGTTCTGTCTCATCCTTCCTTCAAGAAACTCATGGCCGTGTACCTGGTTCTCCTTTCCCCATTTTATCTTCATCACAAACCTGTGAGGTTGGTTATTCTGAAAGAGAATGATCTGTCCAAGGTCACTGTGAGGTGAAGCACCATTCTTGCCTTCCCTGAAGGGTTAATGTGTAGATAATTGGCCTGGCTCTTTTTTGCAGGGGTTGTTAATGAAGGACTTCAGCCTGCCTGGCACCTTATCAGTCCAAGGCCAGAGGCATTAGCTTCTCATGAGAAAATGTTCCTAGTGTTGGGATGGGGGAGATCAGGAGTGATGATGTAAGATTTTGAGGAATTCTTCTGAAGGTATGTTAGGATGGGATATCACCATCACCTGACTTGAGGGGTAAAAAACTACAGTTGTGATATCCCCCCAGGGTCTAGGGTTCCTTTTTTGATACTTCATGGACAGAGGCCTGAATCTATGCTTGGCAAATTGCTGAAGTCTACACTAACTTGAGGCCTGCATCTGGATGTAAGTTTTGGACCACCTAACAGAATTCTCCAAAGTGTTGGGTAGATAAAAGCAGGCCTGCAGCTCCGGGGGCCCTGGGGGTGATGCCCCATCTCAAATCTGCTCTGCTCCTGAATCTTCCTTGAGGCGAAGGAAGCCTGAGGCTGCTGTTTGGGAGGGAAGTGGCGACAGTGGCTGGTAGGTTGGCCAGTGGAGCGAACATGTGAGAGTGGGTGGGGAAGGAGTGTGCGCCTGGTGCAGGCACAGCTGGCTCCACCCCAAGCATGTGCAAACGGTCTGGACTGCAACTGCACCCAGGACAGGGCCAGCCTGGCTGTAATGTGAAAGTGTGCTGTGGTTTGGAGGGAAGCTCCAGGGATTGCAGACCAGGATTCTAAATGCTATAAAAGGGGGTTGAATCCTGATTCCTGAACGAACACTGAAGACCAGCCAAGCGATTGCCCTCTGATCTTAAAACATACCCCCTGGAAGGAAGTTATATCTGTTTCCCCCCACGTAAAAGTTTAGTATTTTGATGGGAGTAGGATCTGGGTGGGAACTTAAAACCTCTCCAAGTACTAGTTGGCCACAGGTGGATGCCTATGCTGACTCTGCTTAGCTTACTGGCTGGAGCAGGCAATTAGCTCTGTTAACCAAATTAGCCACCATGCCCCCTCGGTGCCAACCCCACAAAAAAAGGTCTAGCTACGGGGCTGGATAAAACCTAGCTTTATTGTTCTGTGATCTGTGTGACTTTTGGTAATCTGTTGGCTATGTTTATATTTTGTCTGTTCTTCCAATAAGCTTTATACATGTTTTTTCAATAACATCAGTCTGGTTACTTGTGTGTTCTTGCCCTGGGAACTCATGGGGTCAGCCTATTTGGCTCCTTGACAGTCACCCAGCAAGCTTCAAGGAGATTTGAACCCAGACTTTGAATACCCTAGAATGCCTTTCTAACCATTAGCAGTGATATGCACCTGGGAAAAAACCCTCTATTTTTTAATTTAGATTTTGGAAAGGACATAAATATCTGGGATTCCTCTTCCCCCATTCTGATATTCTCCAGGTCCATTATTCCCTATGGAAGACTTTTTCTGGGGGACTGAAGTGGCTGTTTTCCAAGCAAATAGGAGAGGACTTAGTCCTGACTGTCCACTACCCCCTACCCCCAAGTTACAAGTTGTCCAGTTCTATGAGTCCATGAATAAGGTGCCCACAGCAGTCCTACTTGTCTCCATTGATTCCTATGGGGAAAAATCCACACTTTCTCCAGGGCAAAAAAAGCCAATAGCCACACACACAAGAACCACCACTGTCCAAAAGCCTCTGCAAACAAAACCAACAAGCCCAACAGAACCAACATCAAACCAGAAGATACTAGCAGAACCACAGATCAATGTAGCAAGCCTAACAGAACCAGTGTCATACCAGAGAATCCAAGCCAAACCAACTTAAGCAAGGGACATTGTTGTAAGGCAAACACAACCACTGTCAACAGACTCCATGCCAAATCAACCTGGCAAGCCAAGGCAAGAAGACACGGACACAGGCATACTGTAAAATTGAAGAAAATCCTATCATGGATACCTGGCTCCAAATATTCCCATATATTCCCAAATACTTCTTCAGGACCCATTTCCCAGTGTCCTAAAAAATCCCAAATACCACCTGGAGTATGTCTTGAAAATACTGATAAGGTATTTTTGGGATATATTTATTCAGACCAGAAATATCCAAACACACATCCCTAACCACTACACATACCTGGATCACTTGTCTGAAGGACATGCTATACCTTGCAGTGTGGGTTAGGATTAGGGTTTGCTCTTAGCATGCAGGTTTTAAAGGTTTATGTATTGCTTCAAAAATCTACAAACCCTATTTGATTAACATAGTAGTGAGACAAAAGAAAAGTGCGGACATACAGGAAGCAAAACCTCTTCCAATCCACTTTCAGCTCCCTTAAAAACTATTGTCCTTTTCCAGCCATAATTTGGGATGGTATAAAAATGGTGCTTTCCCATTTAATAGTTCACGGTTTACAAACAAGGAGTGCTTGGGAATTTGTGTGTGTGTGTGTACATGTGTGTGGTGGGGTGCGGCTTTGAAAAAGCTGATTATATAGAATGAAAATGTAGAGAAAGTAAGACCAATTCTATACTATAGGTGGCTTGGGTTACCATAGAGTCGTAAGGGATTTTATAGGATAGTGCCCAAATCAATGGGGGTGTGCATTCAGGTATAGGTAAAGGTTTCCCTTGCTCAAAAGCCAGTCAGATCCGACTCTAGGGTTGTGGTGCTCTTCTCCGTTTTCAAACCAAAGAGCCAGCGCTGACCGAAGACATCTCCGTGGTCATGTGGCCGGCATGACTACTTAAGCCAAAAGAAAAATGCTGTTTGGAGTTAGCATGGGTATACCTGAAGTGACTGAGAGCACTCCTGAAATTCTAGGAGTAACAATGGCCCCATTATTTCCTATGGGTGATAGGTGAGGGAGATTCCCAAAGGGCACCCACACTTCATGGGACTCCAGGAGCTTGCCTGCTGGCCCACCTGACTCCCCCCAGACCTTGTGGGGTTCTGGGAGCCTGCCATTTAACTGGCTCACTGCTTTTTGGTGATTGGGATGGGCTCTGCCACTTCCTATGCAGGCAGCAAGGGCCGGAAATGGAGGGAAACAATGAAAACTTGGCTCTGGGGCTAACAGTGAAGTAATGCCACATAAATTTGGGACTGGGCCAGTTCGGTCCTTCCTTTTGTTTTAAAATGTAAAGGGACTGGAGGAGCCCACTACAAGCTGTCAGCTCAGCTGCTTGGAGGTCCCTGGTTCCTTTAAATTTTTAATGGCTATTTAACTAAACCTGGCCCTAAGTCTAGTCTCTTAGAAACAAATGACCCTTTAAAATGCAAAGAGACCATGTGCAGCCAAGCAGTTACTCTGATCCGTGAAAAAATTGGGCTCATAGTCCTTTTAAACATTTTCTCCAAGTCACAAGTTCACCCAGAAGGCATTTAAAGGGACTAGGATCTCTTAAATGCCCTTTAACTTAAGCTATCCAGGGATCATGAAAAATCCTGAATATTTTTGGGGTTTGGGGGACTCGGCTATTTTGGATAGCCAAAAAATTACTCTGATCTATACCTGCTGAAAGAATAGCCAAAAAATACTGAACAGATATTTTTCAGTCTTTGGCTTGGCTATAGCCAAATACACACCCCTATTGTTGAGCTTCTGCTTAAAGACCTCCTGTCTGGGAGGTCCATCCAATCTAGATTAATGGTTCCATTACCAAACTGCTCTCACAATTAGGAACTACTCCTAATGATCAATGGCAATCTATTGTCCTGTAACCTGAACTCTTTTGATGAGGGCTTGTCTTGTGGAGCTGCAGAGAACAAGTCTTAATCTGCTGCCAGGTGACAGTCCTTCAGGTTTCTCTTCTCCAGGCTAAATGTACCCACATTATTCAACCTTTTCTCCTAGAGCATTTTCCAGATTCTCAGCCATCTTTGTTGTTCATCTCTGAACCTGTTCTGACTTGTCTGTATCTTTCTCACAGTGTGCTACCCAGAACTCTAATTTATGGTTGTTCAAGTATAGGATCCATCTTTGAGGATACTCATGAATAAATGCAGGGATTCCTGGGTACTACTGCATCCCTGGATTCTTCTGCATAACTCCTAGAGAGCTAAACAAGAAGGGGCCACGGTGAAATAGTAAGTATGTAATAGAAACACACTGTGAGAAAATAATACTCAACTGGTAAAGAATATCAATATATTGTACCCCAAATTTTAACAATCATATTCATAACACATATAGACAAATGTACATACATAACACATATATCAACCAGACAATATAACAATTCCAACCATGAAGTCCTGAGACAAAAGGTCTTATACAAAGTTGACACCTTAAATAAAGAATCTTGCAACACCAACAACATGGTATGTCTCTTGAATAGTCTACTATAATCCACAAGTCCTCAATTCCATCCAATGTAATACTGAAGATTTATGATGTAATTCCACAATTGACAGACTTCTGGTAAAGGTCCATTTCAAAATTCTCTTCTTCAAGAATTGTAAATATCCTGCAGTAATTTGCTTTTCTGCAGTCAAGTATCAAGTAAAGGTTGTTCTCCTTTGTGAAAGCTTTTATGAAAGCATTCAGGAATGTTCCGGTTTTAAGATAGAATAATGGTGTTCCATTAGGAGTTGCTTTTGCCTCTGATATTAGAGGATCTTGTTGAGAGCAACCAGGAGAAGCTATCTAGACCCATTTTCCTTATATCAACTTGGATTTCATTGGTTAATTGTCTCAATGTCAATGAGCAATAAAATGGAAGGTAACGTATGTAATTGGCTATGTTTGTTATTTATGATAATGTGATAGTTTATATAACTGGAGGTAATGAGTATGAACCCTCTGAACACTTTTGGATCAACATGTGTACTGAAAAACCTCTAGAAGTCTCTTTTATGTGGCTTTGTACACTGTTATTTAATCAAGTACCACTGTTATTTGACCAATATGTCTCTTTTGTGGCTGATTTGTTGAGGATCCAGACAGCTGTGGAGCTAGAGAGAGGGACAGTAAAGTAACTGTTGCTTAAGGAAAAAAATGTTAAAACTCTCATTAGGCAATCATATCAAGGTCAAACTAGATGTGAGGGCATTCATGGGTTGGACCCATGGATGCCACAACCATTTTAAAGCTATTTAAAAATGCTGCAAGAGCCCAATTCTGACTGGGTCCACAGTGTAGAGGGCCCTTTCAAGTACCGGGGGGGGGGGGATAACAATGCTTTAGCCCACCATGCTGCAAGTCCAATCAAGACTGGGTGGGCCCTCAAACCATTTTAAAATTGCTTTAAAATGCTGGCCAGGTCCATGGGACAGACCAGTGGATGCTGTCACATCTAGTTTCACCTTCAGTCTCCCTATTATGGAGGATATCCTGTCTCTGGGGCAATGTAAGATACCCACCATTTGTTCATCACATCTATATGTGGAAGCATGAGACAAGATGAAAAACAGTTCTGCTGGCATTACAGTCCCATATTGACAGTAAGGTAAATAATTATTCTGATTTTCCAAAGGGCCTTTTCTCCTATAGAGGAACAAAAACACAACAAGACAATCCTATCCTATCCCGAAGACAGGAAAGTGAATACACACCAAAAAAACCCTCAGACCCCTTCCTCTCAGGTGTTTCATTCAAGACAGTTTAAGCAAATGTAAACACTATCAATCCAATTTAAACTTCAGTAACTCCAGAGAAAATAAAACAGTCAAAACTGTAGCTACTGAAAGAAAATGCTAGTAAAGAGCAGCATACTGGGAGTTGGGCCACAGCCCTCATTTAAATGTAGATCTTGTGTGGTTCATTCAAACCAGTCTCCTGTCAGTCCTCATAGGTACTGTTCTGAATAATTATATCATCAGAGTGGTTATGGATCAATGCACCCAAAGTGTTTGCAATTAACAAATTTTGTAAAAGGTCTAGCCAGGCATTCTTTATAATGAAGGAATCTGAGATAAAACTTTTACATTATGCATACATTGTCAGCATTATGGAGTAGTGTGTTTAATTGCTAACATCTTACTGACATTCAGTGCATGTACTTAACTGAGTTCTTTTATAATGGGCACAGATTCATATAAGAATTCATTGTACATCTAAACTGATATTATGCCTGGGTAGTTCCAGCTATCGAGTTTACTCACACAATACATTGTATTTCAGGAATTCTCAAAGGAATTCAAGGCCAGATCGTCTTTTAGGTTTTATGCCCTTTGTTGTAAGCAATTTATAACTTTACAGTAGCAGCTAAAAGGTATAATAAAAGACCAATGGATGATGAGGCCAGCCAAGGTAGATAGAATGTCCCAAGTCTCCTTTCATGAGACATGGGGATATAGAAAGGGAACCTGGCTTGAGGTCATCTCCTATTGCTCTTCCAGCAAACAGCAAAAGCACAGAATCACAGATCTATGATGCTAGACAGAATCTTGATGCTCATCCTGTGCTAAAACATCAGCTTTCATATGCAAAGATTCCTGACTGGGACAATGCCAATTCAGCCTTATAGTGTGCCACAAGCAGACCCCCAGGATGCACCCAGAGTCTCTGTGGAGCCAGTATGATATAGTGGTTAAGGGCAATGGACTCTAATCTGGAGAACCTGGTTTGATTCCCCACTAGGGATGGGCACGAGCCAAACCATAAAGCAAAATTTGTCACAAATTTTGCACTGTTCGTGGTTTGTGAACTGAAGTTCAAGGTCGGTCTACCATCATAAATTTTCATGAACTTTTAAAGCAGTTTGTGGCGGTTTGTGGATATAGCAAAAAGCAGAGGTTTAAAGTTCCCCATAAAAGCTGCAAAAACAGCTAAAGGGCAGGGAGCAGCGTGCTCCCCACTGCTCAGCTGTTTTTCAGGCTTTCACAGGTTGTTTTGTGCAGTCCCTTTAAAGTTTAAAGGTAGTGCACAAGGAAGCCCAAAAAACAGCTGAGCAGCTCACCTGTTTTCTGGACTTTCTTGTTATGAAAGGCCTGTCTAATTCCCTCCCTCAGACACAAGATTTTCCCTCCATTTTTCTTTCCCTTTCTGACTCTGCAGCCCTAGTGGTCTGTTTTCTTCTTTCCTGAAGAACTCTGGCTGTACCACCCCATCTCAGTATGATATTTTACTGCTGGTTCAGCCCAGGAGCCTGAGGGAAGGGTCGGGATTACCCTTTAACTTAAACCACTGAAAATGGCACAAGATGTTTTGAAATTCAAAATTAACATATTTTATTTGACATAGAGAGGAAAGGTCAGGTGAGATCAGGGTCTGAAAATTCTGAGGTAACTCAATATAGATAACTCTGAGATAAAACCAGTACATGCACAGATGTTAGTTCTTCTGTTTTGGGCTAATGAGAGTTTCTTAAGCTATTCACAGTTACTTAAAATCTTTATGTTGAGAGGCTTTTGTTCCAGTGATTTCAAAACACTCCAATACACTTTCTTTGAGTATTCACTGACCCTTTTAGTTTCCAGAAGGCAGGTACACTCTTTCCAGTACCCAAACCCCTTCTCTTGAAATACCAGTATTCCTCTTGAATTTTTAACCGACTCTTAAGGTTTCTACAGGCAGTAAAAACCCTCCAAAGTAGCCATTTTCTCTGGGAGAATTTATCTCTGTTGTCTGGAAATCAGTTGTAATTAGGGTTACCAGGTCCCCCCGGTAGATTTGCCAGATTCAGGTTGGGGAACTCTTGGAGATTTGAGGATGGAGCCTGGGGAGGACAGAGGCCTCTGTGGGGTAAAATGCCATGGAGTTCAGTCTTCAGAGCACCCATTTTCTCCAGGGGAACTGATTCCCGCTGTCTGGAGATGAACTGTAATTCTGGGGGAACCCCAGATCCCACCTGGAGGATGGCATCCCTAGCTGTAATACCAGGAGATCTTCAAGCCCCACCCAAAGGTTGACTACCCAGGGTTGGTCCCAGTTCTATATTGAGAGGGGCGGTCATGCAGTTAGGTGAGTCCTAGGCCGTGAAGGGCTTTAATAGGTAATTAGCAGCACTCTGAATGGAACACAGAAACAGTTAACAGTGGCATAATATGTGAATTAAACCTGACTCCAGACAGTAAGTGAATGGCAGCATTTTGAAGCCTGTGAATTACCTTCAACAAGAGGAACCTCATGTAAAGTGAAACAAAATAGTGTGGTCTTGAGATTTCTGTTGCAGCTTCAAGGCCTACTTACTGGTCTAATTTGTAGGCACACGAAGACTACAACATCATCACAGCTATGAAAGTCAAATATACAAGCACATTGCTGCTTATATTTATCCTGCCATGGAAGCTTCCATAGCAGCAAAATATTCACTGAATGTGAATTTGGCAAGCCATGCTGCCCCATAGTTTTTTCTACATAAAGAACATTTTGCTTTAAAAGCAACATAAACGAGGGCTGAGGGGGAAAACAGCTTTACAATTGTGAGAGAAATAAATTAACCTACTTGCTAAAGTGGATTAAATTTACCTATTAAACCAATTATGGCTTTTCTGGATTACTACATTCCAGAAGCCTATAATGTTTCTCTTGATTCAAATGATAATCTTTCATCTGGAAGAAAAGAAATGCATTAGAAGCTGTACAACATTTACAGTGTATATTAACTGAACAATGCATTCTGCACGGTAATCTAGGGTGTCTGGACTTGCTAAATGGAATAAGCATTTTTGTAATGATACCAAATTATCCGTTTCATTTTTTGAAAAATGCCTAGGTGAAACATTACAATTACTGCTTGCTTTAAACAGAACAGATTGCCTCCTTTGCTACACGTACAATTTATCATGTCTGTCGAGTGAATGCGCACAGTGGAATTAGATTCAGAATGATAACTAAAGCACACACGGTGGTTTTAAGTAGGATTTTATGAATGATCTTGGATTTCTGTCTCTGTTCCATTGTGTTCATTATGGAAGCAAAAGGACATTTGTCCTACCTTGCAGGTCAGAAATAATCCTTTTTCTGGAAAGCAAGTAGGAAAATAGCAATAATCAAATGTGAATTGTGAATAAACCAGAGCTGGGTGGTGAGGTTTCACCAGGCATGATTCGGTTGTAATGACAAACCATGGTTTGTGTTACATGAGTGGGTCCTGAGGATTGTTGGCATTATGCTGTTTCATGCCACTTCTCTCAACATTAGGGTTGCCAAGTCTTATTTATGTTTTAGTGGGGGGAGTCTCGGTCCTCTTTGGGAGTCTTCTGGTGCACATGCTTTGTGTGTGCGCCATGATGACATTACCCAGAAGTGATGTCATTGTGTCGGGCACATGGGGGGGGGGACCTCTATAATTTGAGGGAAAACCATAGAGTTTTCCCTCAAATAATAGAGCGTTCCCCCAAAGCATGCCAGACGTGATGATGTCACTTCCGGGTGATGTCATCATGCCAAGCATGTGTCCGCAGCCTGGCAATTTGGGGGTGGGGTTCTCCCCGGTGGTCCAATCGAGTCGGGGTTCAATCCAAACCAGAAACTATGGTTTAAACTCTTCAGTGCCAATCAGGATTCCAAACAATGTCTTATTCCCAGTTTGGAAAAGAGAAAGAAGGTGGAAAAAAGAGCATGTGCATACTATTTCAATGCTTTCCCATGCACTCATAATTGAAGTTCATAGGAATCATGCTCCTGTTATATATATATATATATATATGAGGCTGACAGGGGCAGTCTTAGCCAATACACAACTGGGGCAGCTCAGCCAGGCCCCACACTCAGGGCTGCCCCCCAGTGGAGGGAGGAAAGAAGAAGAGCAGGCTTTGAAAGCCATCACTCCTGCCTGGCCACCTGGAACTCAGGTTGCTGTCATGGAAGCTTGCACTCAGGGCTTTTTTTTAGCAGTACTAGAGCCACTGTGGTGTCGTGGTTAAGAGTGATGGACTCTAATCTGGAGAACCGGGTTCAATCCCTCACTCCTCCACTTGAAGCCAGCTGGATGACCTTGGGTCTTTCAGAGCCCTCAGCCAAAAGAATGTCTAGCTCACCACCTAGTGGTGCATAACACAAAATGAACGAGCACTTCAGGCTGCCAGACAATCTTCAGATCTCCTGGCTATACTACATACAATGCCATGCAACAATTATTATTATTACATGCCGGTACTCACTGGTGCTGAGTACCAGCTACATTGGCACCCAACTGAGTTCAAATCAAGGTGGTGGTTATGACCTTTAAAGCCCTTCATGGCTGAGGACCCACATTCCTAAATGTCTGCTTCTTTCCATATGTCCCCATGCTCCAGCTGTGGTCCTCAGCCCGACCCACAATTCCTTCCCTTAGAGAAGTCTGCTAGGCATCAATCAGAGCCTGTGCTTTCCCCATGATAGCTGCCATCTGATGAAGGGGCACTTTCTGTAGAAGTGTTTACGAGGCTCTGCATGGCCATTTTATTGGAGAGGGCTTTTAATGGAGTTTAGGCTACAAGCAATTTTGAAAGGGAAGGGGGATTATTTGGGGTTTTATTGCATTATGTATGTTTCAAATTTGAATTAGTAAACTGGCCATGGGGAAATGCTGGGTTACAATATTTAAATAAAAACATAAACATTAACTTCGCATTTTCTTCTTCATTCATTCAGGAAGCATTCATGATCCAGCTGCTCCAATGATTGTTCCCACAATCAGGACTGAGAGAAGTATATGACTAAAAAACTGGAACTTTAAAAAAAAAATTAACAGATTTCAGACTGTGCATCGAGGACCCTATGGTTTCTCAGATGCCTGGCAGGGGTTCTGCAGTGAGAATATTCAGTACTGTGGAAAAAGATTCCCTCAAATTGCCAGTCTTCTCCTGCAAAACAGTTGCAGAGGAGTTCTGCTTGCATTTTAAAACACCTTCTAGTTGCCTGGGGAACAGCATGATTCAACAGACTTGGTCAGTGCCCTGAATGACTTGTTTTGTGTCCTAGAACATGTCCCCCAGAATCCTCTATAATGCATTGGGATTTTGTGGCAGACGCTCAGACATTCCAGCAATCAATATGGAAAGGATTCATCAGAGTAGAATGTTTGAAAACTGCTGCCATATACAATAACCTGCTAAACTATATTATTAAGGTAAAGGTAAAGGTTTCCCTTGCTTGAAAGCCAGGAATACGACTCTAGGGATGCGGTGCTCATCTCCGTTTCCAAGCCGAAGAGCCAGCGCTGTCCAAAGACATTTCTGTGGTCAAGTGGCCGGCATGACTAGATGCCGAGGTGCACAGAACGCTGTTTACCTTCCCACCGAAGTGGTACCTATTTATCTACTTGCAATTTCTTGCTTATTACAGACTGTCAATTGGGAAGTTATGATCTATTTCTTGATTGGATGACCTTCAGTAAAACCCACTGCAAATGATCATATCTGAGTGATTGAAATTAACTTTCTTGATACATTTGCTGGTACGGGCCAGAGTAACTCTTGTTGCCGATTCAATACTGCGCAGCCTTAGTTTATTCTCTCTTTTTTGGAAATTATATTCCTCTCAAATTTCTGCAAGAGCCACAGGGACTTGTTGATTCATTTCTCATTTCAAAAGTATTTCTAAAAAGCCCATTCCTTCTTTTTAGAGTAATGTAGGGCTGAAGGAAAATAAGAGTGTATGTAAATCATGATGAAAGGATTCCAGAAATGGCAAAGAACTTACAGTAAATAACATTATGAAAGAGGTAATCCATACCACACGGAGAGACTTCTGATTTCCACATCTCTTATTTATATCCTGCTCCATAGATCATTACAAGTTCTCTTTGAAGCATCTGTACTCTCTAGCTACACTTTCCCCATAAATGGCCTCCATAAAGCACTTTTGCTACAGTGAACCCATTCTTTTTTTCATCCAGAAATCTGAGAAACCCTACACATTTTGAAGGATTTGTGATGCTTCATTGATTGAAATGGGTCTCTGAAAATAAAAAAAATCACAAATATAAGATCCTCCTGCAGCTGGAAGCCCCAACTAGCACAAACATGTATCTCTCAGGTAAACCTGATGACACAATTAAAAATCCCAAAGGCTTTAAGTATTTCCAGTGCACAGTTAACCAGGCTGGAGTAAAACAACCTGCCTGTTGTTATGCTGATGCAGCAGCTGGCACACTACTTTCTTAAGTGTCAGCATGTCTTAGTTTAATTACAAGGGGGAAAGCCTCATTCAGAATAACTCAACCACTGCAAACCAGACTGCATAAGCATTAACAGATAGTGAGCTCCGAGGAACTCAAAAACTTGCTAAGTATCTTCTCTTATCTCTAATTAATTCAGGACGACTACTTCCGGTTTTGTAATTATGCCCCATCATGGTCTGTCAATCCAGCTATCTGTCAGTTGTCACTTGAAACCAAATATAATGCATTTTGCATTTCATGGACTGTAAACTGTCAAATATTGTCACTTCAAGTGACGCAATGCATTATTCAGGAAAGAAAAGCATCCAGACAGTTTTTTAAAAAATTAGCCAGACCAGACGATAGCAAGTAGAAGCTGGTGTTAAAGGTTTCCCTCGCTCGAAAGCTAGTCAAAGCAGACTTTAGGGGGCAGTGCTCATCTCCGTTTCCAAGCCAAAGAGCCAGTGCTGTCTGAAGACTTCCCTGTGGTCATGTGGCTGGCATGACAATGCCAAGGCGCACAGAATGCTGTTACCTTCCCACCAAAGCGGTACCTATTTTTCTACTTGCAATTTCTTGCTTTCAAACTGCTAGGTTGGCAGGAGCTGGGGCCAGAGATGGGAGCTCACTCTGTCTCACAGCACTAGGGTCTCGAGCTGCCAAGCTACTGACCTTCTGGTCTGCAACTCAGTGCCTTAACCTCTGAGCCACATTAAACTTCAGACATGGAACCTTCATATCTATGATTGCCATCTGAATGCATAAGCCTGCTCTTTTCCACCTACCCAAATATAGGTTAGCTATGGGACCTGGGATGAAAGATGAGAGAGTCATTAGTGAGGACAATGATGCAAAGATCCCCAATTATACAGCTGTCTTACAGCCCACTGTGCATCTCCATAGTGTGCTGGGGAATCAGTGGTCATGCTCATTGTGAACCACTTTGAATCTGTTTGGAGAAGAGCAAGTTTAGCAAACAATAATGAGTGTCTTGGAGGTGAATAGTTTTAATAAGATGTGTTTCAAATTACCGATCAGCCATGAATCTCACTGGCTATGGCTTGTGCCAATTACAGTTTATGCGAGGATTGGTGTGAAGAGACAATGATATAACCCAATGAATACTACTCTGGGCTCTTCAGAGGAAGGGGCAGGATATAAATGTGATAAATAAAGTTATAGTTTACAGCCCTGTCAATAAAAATGTCATTGAAACTTTTCTTATTTGTGTGCAGCAAAGGACAGTGTTCTTTCTGCTTATTTTTTTATTATTTAATCTTTATATTGTGGCAATATTTACCAGTCTACGAGATCAAGATAAAATATTTCTTCATGCGATGCAAATCCTGCTCCACAAGATTTTTTTTCAAACTAATTTTGTACGCTCCAAATTAAATGCAAGTCTTACAACAACAACAACAAAGCCCTAATTACACTGGCAACCCCCCCTCAAAAAAACCCTGAAGAAACCACAAACATATATAACATTTTCACCTGCACAATAACTAGTTGATCATTTGCTGTCATTCAGATACAGAGATGCCTAACAATAGAACATATCTGGCAATATACATCTGGCCATGATGACATTGTTCTCCAGCAGGAAATTCAATTCTGATGGCTGTGATAAGCCACTTTGCAAAAACTCCTTCAAGATTTTGGTATACTATAAATAGCAACTGCTGTTACTCACATAGCAGTTTATTCCACTTGTTCTGTAACTTAAAAGTTGGTCATTTCTTCTTAACATAAGAACAGAATGTAATGGAAAGATTGCTAGCTAGGGTAGATGGGGCAGGGTTGGCAGCATGTGAAAATGCTAGTTGTCCCCACCTTCTGCATGTCTTTTTTGTAGAAAAAGCCCAGCAGGAACTTATTAGCATAACAGGCCACACCCAACAGCAGAAACTTATTAGCATATCAGGCCACACCCCTGACAGCACAGCTCCCTCCCAGGATTGGCTTTTCCAGTTGCCCCACGACATGCAGGGCGCATGGAGAACCCGAGAGAAGGAAGGCAGTTTCTGGATCAGCTTCCCCAGGTGCCCCGCAGTTGTGGGACACCTGGGGAACCTGATGAGGGGAGGCAGTTTAAATTGCCTTCCCTCCCTGGATCAACTTGGCTTCCCCAGTTGCTCCACGGCTTGGAAGACGCCTGGGGAACCTGAGGGGGCGAGGCAGTTTAAACTGCCTTCCCTCCCTGGATCAGCTTGGCTTCCCCAGGCACCCCATGGCTTGTGAGGCACCTGGGGAACCTGAGTGGGGGAGGCTGTAGGTGTGGCCAACTCAGAAGCCAGCCGGAACTCCATTCCTGTGTGTTCCTGCCCAAAAATAGCCCTGTCTCTAACAAGCATTCACAAATTCATTTTCATTCAGCCCCCAGCATGCAAGCTGATCCCAGGAAAAACATACTGGAAGCTGCATAAGCTTTGGTCTGCTTATACAGGAGTGACCCTCAAAGGGCTTGCTTTGGAAAGTACGGTCTGTCTTTTTCTCAGCTGCACAGAGGTGACCTGTTCACAGAGTTCTACTGAATTCTGAGGGATACCTTTGCATGCTGGTGTGTGGACTGCAGCTTGCAACTCGGTTGATGCAGGTCAGGCCCAATTGCACAAGTATTGTTTAATTAGTGAATGGGTAGTTATAAAAAATGAAGTGGTAAGATATCTGGGAGCAAGATAAATAAACAGTTTATATACATCAAAGTAACACCATATGTCAAAACTACCACAGCATTCTAAAACTACTCTGGAAAAATGGTTTGGCTGCAATGCGAATCATTTCTCATCCTATCATTGAGAACTGTTGTCCTCTGGCCTTTTGACATTAAACATGAAAAGAGAAATAACTCATCCATCCCATAACTTGGCCTCTCCAAATGGCCAGCTAAGTGGACAGCTCACTGCAAGTGGCAATATTTGGCAACAGTCATAATGGAGACTTCTCTCAGCTGGTTTATTTCAATTATTCTGCCCATGTTTAATTCACAACAGATTAATCCCACTTCACTCAGAAAAAAACTGGTGCCAAACATCTCTCTCTCTCTCTCTCTCTCTCTCTATATATATATGACAGGATGTCAGCAAAGGCTTAGGACTGCATCATAAGCTGCTCAAAGGGTTTTCTACCAATTTTCCCTTGCTGCCCCCCATGCATGAATATGTATATGTTGCCCCTTTCTTTCTTCCTTCAAAATTCTCTTCAAAACCAACATATGCAGTCTTTTAGCAAATGTGGCCTACAACTCTGCTCAGCAAAGTCCGAAGTCTTCCTCCCCCCTCCAGAAGAAGAGCCACTTCAGCTGGAAGAAGACTTCTTAGGCTGGTGGAAGGCTTCAGGCTCTGCTGAGCAGAGTAGTAGGATAAAATCCAGACCATTTTAAGTATGAATCACCTTCTCTGACCACAGTCATCTAAGGAGGCAAGATCTCCTGCCTCACCCAGAAGTGAGGTCATTGTGTCAAGCAATGCTCTAGCCTTTGCCCTAAAAGCTATGGTTAAACCATTTGGGGCAAATGCTGTAGTGTTCCCTATACGCGATGCTGTTATGCTGGACCTGTTTTTTCACTGTGAGGCAGAGATTTTCCTGCCAAAAGGCTGTTCCCCACTTTGACTGAGCAGCCTCTTAGTAGCATGTTTTAATAACGAAGTTATAACTTTCTGCATGTCCCACCCTGTGATAGAGAAGTTACTTGGCTTTTGCCCAGGCCAGAGATTTATTGTGGCTAAGCAGGAGCCCTCTTATAAATCCCTTTTCAAATGGCACTTGACATGAAATAAAGTCCAAACAAGAATGATGATTTTATTTAACAGGCACAGTTGAGTTAGGAATAGGCAGGGGATGAGAAGCTGAGGTAACAGTTGTTGTTTATACAAATTATAATATTTTGAACAGGCAACAGAGTATAATTGAAGCTTATATTCTTAGAGACTCAGTTCTTAACTGTGAGAAGTTTGTTTGTCTTTGAGATTTCTTTCAGCAACAATACTTCCCTTGTGGGATTAGAACTTTTCCTTTTTTCCTCTTGAGGAATCTAAGACCATTTCCCTTTTCATACAAACCAGGGAACCCACTGAATAACAGGGGAAGAAATATCTTCCTCTGTCTCGGAGCGATAATCCTTTTCTATTTGGCTAGACTGGCAGTTTCAACCTCCTGACCAGTCTCTTCTGTCAAACCCAGGTCTGGAGACTGTGAATAAATGGAATTCAGCTGGGGCTGACACTTAGACTTTAAGTTCTGATTTCTGAACTTTTCCTCAAATGTGATGGTACACAGTAAGGGCAAGGACTTGTGTCCCTTCACTTCCCAAGTGACTTGTCTGTTTCCCTCAGCCCGACACACACACACACACTCCTCCTGACTGGAAACTACCAAGCCAAAGTCCAAATGATGACTGACTCCCTCTGACAAGACTTTTGAAAGCTCTCCTCAGCTGGCACTGACCAATCAGAGGGGGGGGGGGGAGTGCATGCAGGCAGCAGCTTGTCCATCAAACTGTGCTTTACAGTGAGGCATTAACCCCTAATCTCCGAGCTCTCTGAATCTGATGCACGAAGCATCCTGGTTTTGGAGGTCAGTTCATCACAGATTTCATTTCCAGGTCACACCACAAGTAACATCACTGATAAGCCTCCATTCAGTTGTCACCCCTGGGCTGGCAACCCTACATTCATTGCTACTTTTATCTCGTCCTCTGTAGTTTCTTCCATTGTCTATTTTAGAATGTAATGTCCTTGAGGGCTTGTTGCCCATGAAACTCTCACGAACCCTGTACACTAGTGCTGTATAAATAATTATCTTAATAATAATCTGTTTGGAAAATCAAAGTGAAGAAAAACAGCAACAACAGAATGTTTGAATTTACAATCTGGTTGAATCCAATCCACATGGTTTTAAATCTGAGTTAAATATAGTTGGTCATGAAGATGAATAGAATATAATCTAGGATTAGTGTATTCTTTTTAATCATAACATTTCCAGCTCAACTTTTTATATTACTTGCAACAAATTTGTTCCCAACACATACGGAACATGTCACTTAGCTACTGGTTAGAAGATCTTCTATTCTTTTGTGAAACGATTATTCAGAATCCTTCCTGAGATTACAGCTATTCAGTTTGATATGAATTGCATTACTATTTTTACTGATTTTTTTACTCATCTCTATGCTTAGTGAAGATAGCTTTTTTAAAAAAAATAAGCATATGAATACCTCAAAAATATTATACTTCATAATATTTAAATCACACTCTGAATGTATTTGATTTCACAACACTAATTAAAATGCCATTGTTTAGGGAATCTGCCCAAGTAATTTCATTTTCAGCCTGAAGTAAAGTTACCAGTAGACCACAAGATGATTTAAAAAAAAAAAAACCTTTGTACCAAAATGTTAGAGTAAAGCAAATTCATGTTTTTTGGAAACATCACAACATATTTCTGTGTGGCAAGATAATATCCACAGAATCCCCTGAGATGTCTATTGACTTTGTATTACACCACAATGTGTATCACACCAGTCCCACCGCCCCAACTGGAGAGCGGCCAAGATCATTTTTCTGCCCTCCTGCAACAGAGCAGTTAAAAGGATCAGGCAATGGGTAACATGAAATACCTCTGCCTGAGACCTTGGAAAACTGCTGCCAGTCTGATTGTGATGGACTGATAGTCTGATTCAGTACAAGGCACTTTCATGTGAGGCTGACCTCAGAAAGGCCTTTATACACATACAAAGAGACCTGGATTCTTCATTCTATAGCTGTTTGCCTTTGTCTCCTGCCATCCTCCACCAGGTCTTCCCATCCTTCCTCTTGGTAAGCATATACAGGGGTCCATTGGAGCGGGAGCGCACAGGAGCGCAGCTCCGGGAGTGAGGAGCCCAAAGGGTGGGCACATGACCAAACCCCGCCCCCTCCTCGGCTTCCCCGAGCAGTGCAGAGGTGCAGCGCCCCGGGGAAAGCCCTGCTAGGGTCTGTATAGTTTTTAATGTTTTGTTTTAATATTGATAATTTTATCATTGTTCCTTTTATGACTGTGTGCTGCTTTTCCAGAGACTTGCTCAAGGTGGCATATAAATTTTCTAAGTATACCATTTTTTATCTGGGCACATGGCACATAAGTACTGGAGAAATTTCACCAACCCTTCAGCAGCTTCCACCCCATCAGTTTGGTGTAGTGGTCAGGAGTTGTACTCTAATCTGGGAGAACCAGGTTTGATTCCCCACTCCTCCACATGTAGCTGCTGGTGTGACCTTGGGCCAGTCACAAGTTCTTTCAGAGCTGTTCTCTCATGAGCAGTTCTCAAAAGACCTCTCTCAGCCCCACCTACCTCACAGGGTGTCTTGTTGTGAGGAGGGGAAGGGAAAGGGATGGGTGGTGCACATGTCCTGGGTATCTCAAGTCTACTTGAAACCTGGTGGTTTCAAGGGAGCAGGAAGAGAATGTGGATGTGTTCTTTACGCTTATTTTTATTGCACAAAGTATTGGATGGAGAAGGGAATGGAGGAAGAGCAGGTCAGTTTCACTCACCCGTGGAGTGGAGCCTGAGGGGTGGGTGTTGCCTTCTGACACACTTCTGGTATGTTAGGGGGTGTGGCATATGCAAATGAGTTATGCTAATGAGCTCTTGCACCTCTTTTTCTACGAAATGACCCCTGAGTATATGTGTAGCTAGTGGAGCACTAGAGCTTTTGTTCTGAGAAGGCCAAGGATGAAATAGTCTCCTTCATGATAAATGTTAGAGTCAGAGGCTGTACACAGGCCCCTTAGATTCTGAGTAGGGGTGTGCATTCAAAAAAAAAATCAGTATTTTTCGGGTTTGGATATACCAAACCTGAAAAATACTGGTATTTGCCCATAATCCCGAATACTGGGGTACCAATACTAAGGTTCAGGAATTTTCGGTATTGCCGAATGTATTCAGCTCAATTATACCCTAAGAGGACCATCCCCACAGGGTATAATAATTCCCTCCCACAGATTCCTGCCCCGGCAGCAGGCTCCCATCATTGAAGGGAAGGTAAATTGCTTTCCCTTCAATGAAGGAAGTGTGCCACCTCTGTGGTACAGCTCCAGAGACTGAGGGGGTTAAAGTTGGCTTGACTACAGAGGGGGTTAAATGCCTCCCCATCTTTTTTCCCTTCTCTAACTGGCCTGCTGAAGCCTGTGCCTAGAGAAGGGAGACAAGATTGGGGAGGCATTTTTAAAAGACTCCCTGATCCAGCCTTTCCCAGCAGGTCCACCACAGCCAGTAGGCTGGGAAAGGCTGAATCAGGAAGGTGTTTAAAGTAAGACGCCTCCCCAATTCTTCCAGCCATCCCCAGCCTCCCTGCTCTGGTGAGTGAGGCTGGGGAAGGCACGGTGAGGTAAATGCTCCCCCGATCAATCCATCATCCCCAGCCTTGCCTCCCACTGCCTGCTCAAGCCCATGGGAGCCTTACCTCCCCCCTCACCAGCCCATGCCTGGCGGGAGCTGAGGGTATGGCAGAAAGGACTTGGATCTCTTAGATCCAAGCCCTTTCAGCCTCTCCCACCCTGCCCGCCCAAGCCCACAGGAACCTTGCAAGGCTGAAAGGGCTCTTAGACCCAAGCCCTTTCAGCCAATGCCTCCCCCCTACCCACCCAAGCCTGCGGGAGTCCTGCAAGGCTGAAAGGGCTTGGAGCTCTTAGATCCAAGTCCCATCAGCTTTGCCAACCCCCCCCCCCCCCCGGGAGGCATCTTAAAAAGACTCCCTGTCCCTCCCCCAGCCCACTGGCTGCAGTGAGCAGGCTGGGGAAGGCTAGATCAGGAAGGCATTTAAAGATGCCTCCCCCTCCCCTGCCTCCCCCAACCCATTGGCCATGGCAGGCTGGCTGAGGAAGGGAATCAGAGCATGTCAGTTACACTCTCCTCCACTTCCAAGCTGAGGTGAATGAAACTGACCTGTTCTCCCTCCTTGTGCTTCCCCAGCTGGCCTGCCAGCAGACTGGGAAAGTAATGCATTGGGGGATGCCATACAGAAGCCGAATAGATTCGGCTTCTATAGGGCAGTACTTTTTCGGGAAGCCGAATCAGATCAGAGAATCTTATTCAGCATCTAGGGAGCCCACATAATGCTGAATAGGCATTATACAGGGTTTTTTCCAGCACAGCCAAACCAAATGCACATCCCTAATTTTGAGGTCAACTTCTCTGGTGTGAGAGCCATGAGAAATGCCTCGGCAGCTCTCCTGCTCTTTGTGGGGAGGGGGGGATGCCTCTCACATTTTGATGCAATGCAAAGTCAACACACAAACACACTTTCAATTTTATATCTGATTTGTCAGGATTCCCCACTTCTCAAGGAGCTCAGTAGTGTACATGTGCAGTAATGAAAACTCTTGCAAAAAAGGAGAGATCAAAATGACTGTGCTTGTGGTGGCAGTTGTGGCAGAATGAAAAGAGGGAAAGTGCTTTTATCTGGATTTATGCATGCACCCTAATGCAAAATTTCTTTCAGTCTATTCTGTATTGCCCTTTCCCGTCCATCTTTATTATGTGGTTTTCTTCCCATTCTCACTTACTAATTGCCTAATAAATTATCCTTCTCTTCTACAATCCCTTATCCTATTGCCATTTTCTCTTTGCTTTTCTACAAATGTTTGCTTCCCATGATCTGCATGAATGGTCTATATCTTTAGTCCTTGCCAGTGGATGCTATAAAGTAACACCTCCTGATCAAGCTGTGTCTTGTTCAGACCACTGAAAATATGTTCTGATGAACTATGAGGCACTGTACTTGAAGAGACCATCTGTCCAATGCTTATAACAAGTCAGAAAGTTCTTTAAAAGCAATGGCTGAGAAACGCACAGAGATCTATAGAGAGGCAAAATAAGCACAGGCCTGTGCAGCCTCAGTGGCATCTGTGAATTCCTCTGTATCTCAGGAAATCCTTGACTGTTCCCCTAGATTAGTTTTCTGGCTGCCTTAAGGAGCAAAAAACTATGCTAGGACTCACTATTGATCCCCAGATGGTGTGCAAAATGAACATAACTGGCACTCTGATAAGGAGGAGGAATTTAGCAGGAAAAGCAAACAGCAGGAGCCTAAAAGATGAATTTGGTAGGCTACGGCTGCAATCCTAAACACATTTACTCGGAAGAATATCCCACTGAATGCAGTAGTGCTAAATTCCTAGTAAAACATGTTTAGCATTAGATCTTTAATTCTGACCTTGTTTGCACTGATAACATTTATGTCAAGCATTGCAGACCAAGCCTTGTGTTCTAAAGAAATGCCCTTTCCATTCAGGGATGTTTGTTCATTTCATTTCTCATTCTCCTTCAGAGATTTCCATGCACTAATGTGAAGCTACAGAAGAAGCAAATTCCAGCAGGGCGTCTGCCCCTGCTATGCCAGGCTGGACGAGGTTAGAGAACAGGGTTTTGGGGTTTTTTTTGCAGGATAAGTGCCTTTTCTAGGTTTTGCTATGCCAGTCCAAGTCAGGCTAGAGACAAGGAATGGCAAATTCTGGTAAGATTAAGCTTGCAGGCTGTAGTTGAGGCTGCAATCCCAGGGAGGAACTGGGGTGGGGACAGGTGTGCTAGCATCATGCTTATCGTGATTTCACTTCTGAAAACCCCCCACCAGAAGTGACATCATTAAGTTGGGAGCACCGCTGTCGGATTCACTCCAAACAAATCCCAGAATGTTGCCTCCAGTGTAATGATGCCACTTTCAGGTTTTATTTGCCAGAAGTGATGCCACTTATCAGTGTGATGCCAGTGTCCCCCCCATTTTTATCCTGCTGCTGTAGTGGGAGACATGGCTTGCTTAGGCAAGATGTGCACTTCTGGCAACTTCTGTTGCCTCTAAACCAGGGATTTGCTACAGGAGAAAGGGTAAAAAATTCCAGCAAGACATCTTTCCTTTGTCAGATTTCACTTCTTCTGGTTCTTTTCACTTCATCTGGACCAAATGAGACTGGTAGTAGCAATTTCCTACAGGATGTCCAGCCTATCAGTTGTATGATCCCGCGCATTCCATATGCAAAATATTAATGATGCAGACATAAAACTGGTAAGCAGGAAGAGCAAGTTGCGTGGGCAGGAATGAGCTGTCCAGCAATTGAACTGTCCAACTGAGTAGCTAAAAGCATAAACAACAGTTACAGCAGCAGCACACCTGCTACTCAGTTGTAGGGCTTCCTGTGGCCTTAATTTCCCTCAAGCTTTAGCTGGCTTGGTTTTATGTATGTGGAGGGATTCTTAGGCGGAAACACAAGAAGGATGGGGAAGAAGGATGAGGAAACACAAGAAGATGAAGGCTTCTGTTGCCAAGGTACTCCCATTTTGTGTATGTTCTCCCATCTCGATATTGAGACCAGTTCCCCTTTGCATGACACCTCAGGGCAGTAAACAGGGTTTAGTGACCACTAAAGGGTGAGTGGTTAGGACACTGAACTGCAGACCAGAAGATCAGTAGTTTGGCAGTTCGAGACCCGTGTGCCGTGTGATGGAGTGAGCTCCCGTCTCTGGCCTCAGCTTCTGCCAACCTGGCAGTTCAAAAGCAAGAAATTGCAAGTAGATAAATAGGTACTGCTTCGGTGGGAAGGTAACAGCGTTCTGTGCACCTCGGTGTCTAGTCATGCCATCACATGACCACAGAAACTTCTTCAGACAGCGGAAACGTCTTCAGCTTGGAAACAGATAAGCACCGCCCCCTAGAGTTGGATTTGACTGGCATTCAAGCAAGGGAAACCTTTACCTTTAAAGGTAGACAGCAGAAGAGAATGATTGTACTAATCTCATCATACTAACTGGAGTAGAATGTCCTGTTCTAGGGAGAAACCTCACCTCATCCTGTTTTTCTGACAAGACCAGTGTCTACCCATCATATTAAGATGCTGAGAGATCAGTCAGTATGTCTTCATCCGTACGTGGAACCTGTTTCAACAGCATTTTCCAAAGAAACGTTTCCCCATTTTAGGAAGGGGCCATGGCTCAGTGATGGAGCACCTGCTTGGCAAGCAGAAGATCCCAGGTTCAATCCCCAGCACCTCCAGTTAAAAAGACCAGGCAGTAGGTGATATGGAAGACCTCTGCTTGAGACCTTGGAGAGCTGTTGCCAGTCTGAATAGACAATACTGATCTCGATAGACTGATGTTCTGATTCAATATAAGGTCACTTCATGTGCTTGTTTGCTGTCCTAATTCACTTTTAACTATTTGAATTGCCCACCAAACCTTCCTTTTCTGATCAGACTGAAAACTACCTCTTCAGACACTTCCCCCTGCCCATAAACCTCACCCTTTAAAAACTTATGCCAGGACCCAGAATTCCTTGAGTTAGGCTACCTGATTCACCTACCTTGTCTTCTCACATTTTTTCAAGTCCGGAAAGAATCTTTCTTTTTGGATTTTGTCACTTGTCCTCTAACTGATGTCAGAATTTGGTTCCAAAGAAACTCAGATCCATTGATACTCTGCCTGCTGATCCCCAATCTGCTGTGATGACACATCAATTTGGAATTTACTCTTTTTAATGATGTGCTTCCTTTGGCCCTCCACTTGCACAAATACATTGTTACTATCTACATGAAACTGCTGGGTGAAATCATCCAGTGGTTTGGGCTGGGTTGTCACCAATACACAGACAACACTCTGCTCTATCTTGTACTTCTGGCCAGTCCCAGGGAGGCTGTAGAAATCATGAACCAGTATCTGAAGCAGTTTTTGAATGGATGTTTGCTAATAAACTGAAGCTTAATCCTGATGAGACAGAATTTATTTATTCTGGATATGGTTGCACTCCTCTTGAAAGAACAGGTCTGTAGTTTGGGAGTACTCTTAGACCCAGACCTGCTTCTGGATAAGGAAGTGGCAACTGTTGCCAGGAGTACCTTTTACAAGCTTTGATTGGTTGGCCAGCTGTGGTCTTTCCTGGGCAGAAAAAATCTGGCCACTGTGCGCATGGCCTGCTTACATCTAGATACGATTACTGCAATGCACTCTACATGGGGTTGCCCTTAAACAGTGTTCAGAAATTGGTACAGAATGCTGCAGCCAGGATAATGACTGGAGTGGGTTGTAGGAATCATACCAGTCTAATCTTGGCTAGTCTGCACTGGCTCCCAACCTGTTTCTGGGCACAATTGAAGCTGCTGGAGTTGACCTTCAAAGCCTTATATGGTTTTGGACCAACATACCTGAAGCACCACCTGCTTCCATTTGAACTTGCCCAACCACTGCAGCAATCTTCAGATGCCCTGCTTTGGGTGCTCCACCTTTTGAGATTATGTAGGTGACAATTTGGCACCAAAGCTCTAGAATCTCACCAGGAAGATTCATCTGTCCCCTTCTGCTGTCATCTTCCACCAGAGGGTGAAGACTTTTTTTTTTTCATTTGGCATTCCCTCAGTGATCCCTCCTTTCTACCCGATGTTTTAATTATTGTTTGTATTTCTTTATATGTATTATAGCTCTAATTTTCATTGTTATAATGATGTTGGGTTTTTTTAGTTTAAATGGTTTTAAGATGTGGTTTTATTATGTATGTTTTTTATTTGTGAGTCACCTAGGTGGCTCTTATGAGGACAGAGAGACGGGTGTGATGGACCACACTTTAAAAAGCTTTGAAGTGCTGTAAAAACAGCTATAGGATTGTGAAGGGTTCAAATTACAGGCTGCTCCAAGCAATCTGATTAGTTAGCATCAGCTGAGCAGAGGGAGACTTTAGAGCTGAATACTGAGGAAAAGAATTCACTCGGAATTCAACCCTGACTGAGAACAGTTTAACACAGTCAGGAAAACTGGGGAAAGTTGGCAAGGATGAGTGGGTATTTAGACAGAGACTCTCATTCAGGCCAAAGAAAGGGGCTAGATCTTCTAGTGAGAGGAGAATTTCCCTACCCAATCAAACAAGGAATTAGCTCTGAAGACTGCAGAGGTTCCTGATCTGGTATGGTTAGAAACTGCCTTTAGAGATCTTAAGAGTCAGTTAAAACTCAAGGTGAGTACTGGTGTTTTGGGGGTTGGGTACTGGAAAGAGTGTACGAACCTTCTGGAAACAAAAAGAGTTTGAGAATACTCAGAGAAAGTGTACTGGAGTGTTTGAAAAACCCTGGAACAAAAGCCTCTCAACATAAAGATTTAAGTAACTCTGAATAGCTTAAGAAACTCTCATTAGCCTGAAACATAAGAACTAAAGTCTGTGCATGTACTGGTTTTACCTCAGATTTATCCATATTGAGTTACCTCTGAAATTTTACCCCTGATTTCACCTGACCTACCCCCTCTATGTTGAATAAAATATTTTGTTAATTTGGAATATAAAAACTTCTTGTGTCATTTGTCATATAACCTAAAGGGGGCTCCCATTCCTTCTCTCAGGTTCCTTGGCTGAGCAAACAGCCAAAATATTGTACAATGACAGGGTGGAACAGCCAGAATTCTTCAGGAAAGAAGAAAACAGACAACTTGGGCAGCTCAGTCACAAAAGGGAAAGAAAAACAGAGGGAAAATCTTGCCTCTGAGGGAGGGAAGTGGACGGGGCATCATAGTGGAGTATAAACTGTAAATAAACAAAAAGCTACAGCCATCTCAGCTTTCTCTCTTTTTCTACTTCTTCAACCTCTTATTTACCCTACTGAGAGAAGTAACTTGTATTTTGTTTGAGCAGCAGCTCTTTAGTGAGATTTCTAGCATTGGGTATTAATATTGAATGCCTGATATTATTTTGATTGTCTGAATTGCCAATTCCCAAGACCAAACATTCATATTATTTCTGATTCTACCCTCTCTGAATCTCAGTGTTCTTTCAAATTTGTTGTGTAGCACCTCACCAACAGAAAAGATCCCTCAATACTGCTGTAGATTCAAGGGTGCTATTTATACTGTATATGAAACCTATGGCAGCAGCTTCCTTAGCCTAGGTGTGAGAAGTGGTGGGAAAGTATTTCAGCCTTACACTCAGGCTTTCAGTGTGCATTTGAAAAGTGAGCCATCTTCACACTGGCATGTGTCTAGCATACATGTGGCTTGAGATCACTCACTATAGTTACACATCATCTTCTGGCAGCAGCCTCTCACAGCAGAGTCTGATTAGCAATATCTAACCCTCTTTTTTCCAAGCTTTTAATTTTTTATTTATTTCATTTATAGCCCCTATGCATCTCACATATTCAAGAGGATTGCTTTTTCAGTTAAATGCCCCAAATACTTTCTATTCTTAACCATTTTATCTCAGGTTCAGATCTACTTATCAAAATTAGATAAAAACCATGCCTCTGGTGCCATCTGTCACCCACTTTTATTGTCCCCTCCTCCAAGTTGCTTATGATGTTAATGAGTAAGGGCACATTTAGGACAACAGCTCCAATAGGTCTTACTGAACATATTCTGAAACCACATGCAGTAAAATTCCATAGGGTGTAGAGATTATTTTGAATTTCACCTCCCGTCCTCTAAACCCTGCCATGTTGACCTGAACATTGTCAGTTTGAGTTTGCAAGTCCTTTGTGATTTTTGATTTTTATGTCATTTTCGGTTTCCTCACATATGCTTCTACTAGCACTTAAATTTTGATTGTTTTAATGTTTAAAATGTTTAAAATGTTTTGACAAAAGTATAAACAAGAAGAAAAAGAAACAAAAGGGGGATATTTGCCCCTAGCTACAGTTTTGAATCAAGGCACTGTAAAAATTATACAGACAGCATGAAAATGAGACAATCCCAGCCACAAGAACCATTAATGAATCTGCTTGAAGCAGAAATGGAGAGAAAACATACATTTGCCTGGGATTTATGATGCTAAGAAGAATTCATGATGCTAAAGAATTGTTGCAGCTACTTAATGCTAAATCTTTCCATCGATGTTCTCTTAACTGGGCTTGAATGAAAAATCATTCTAGATTCAAATCATTGTATTTGCATGTGTTTGTTCACTTGTAAAATGAAGTTATAAAATGATCTGCCGGCACATGACAGCACTTCAGCAAGGCCTTTCTCTCTCCCTGCGATTGCAATACAGCCAGCTCAATATTTAACATGGCAAATGACGTGTGTAGAAAAACTTGTCAGTTGCTAGTTATCTCAAATGACATCCTTTCATTTGTTTCTTTTGTTTTTAGCCAAATCAATAAAGGCAGCTAGAACAGATTTACATTTAGATATTGAAAAGATATGGCAGCAACATGCAGCTACCAGGGAAATTCTAGTTACAATGCAAATAAAGGCAGTAAAACTCACTTAAGCATAGCATGATACATAATGAAGAACTGGCAATAATTATCTTCCATAACATGCTTCCGGCCTGCTTCAGCACTTCTGCACTTCCTTTCTTGTCATTCATTTCAGAAAAGTTCTGCAGCTGATTTCTCAAGAACCCCTACAAACACTGAGCAGTTTGGGTTGCTACATATTCAGCATCTAGAAGAACTGTCACTCCTTTAAAACAGAAGTGTGAGATTTATTTATTTTATGCCCCTCCTTCCCCAACAGGGCAATGAGAAATTTGACTTTGTGACTTGGTGCTTAGCAGACCTCAACACATCTCACGGACTTTCACTCTGATACGATTCAGCGAGGGAATGAAAGAATGCAGTGAAGGATAGTCAGCGTAATTAAAACAGTGTTGTATAGCTGATCCACTAGGCAGATTAATCCTATCAGCATAAAATTCCATCAATTTTTTTTAAAAGGTACACAAAAATTACATTTGGCAGTTCATTTCCTTGGAACTTCTACACTTGTGTAAAGCTTGGGAAGCTAAACCCGAAATGAACTACGGTTGTTCAATACTAAAGAAAACAGAGATCTGCCTTGAAGCTTTTGTGCTGAGAGAACTGAACCAATGCCAAATACAAAAGAAATGTATTTGACAGGTGAAATTTCTATATTCCCAGAAAGCGTTTATAAATAAATGAATTAAATAATAATAATAATTGGAACTTCCAAATCTATATTCCAGTAAGGATAGACCTGAGATGAGAAGTTCCAAGAGACTTGTAGAACAGGTCTGGGATGACCCTAGGCTGACAATGACCCCAATCTTATGAGACTCCAGCAGGGCAATTGCCAATTTGTTTTTTGGAGCCTGTATTTTTTATGCACTGATGCACACCAGTGCTCAACTGGCACATGACGTATCAGTGAAGAACAGATTAACAATTGATCCAAGGATTTTATTCCACAAGGAAATAAAGAAACACTCTTGCATGGCAGATGTCAATGCCAACAACCCTACTACAGCTAGCAGAAAGTGCATATACATACATAGCATCTGTATTTTTGGACACCTACGTTAATAATCACATACACATGGCAGCAGTTTTCCACAACTGTAAACACAAACTCAGCCTCTCCGAGTAGTTATCATAAGGAATGGTTGCAGAATTAGGAAAGAGTCTTTTCTTCCCTAGAAGACTGCTTTTCAACTAGCCACTTTTTGTGACTTAGTAAGTGAACAGTCTACCTGCCATGTGTTGTGGTCTGCTAGTTTCCTGACATGCCCCTTCCTGGTTTTTGCAGTCCTAGGCATGAAGTTCATTAATCCTGTTAGAAGGGAAAGTGGCATGATATAGCTCGATCTCATCAAATTATGACAAACTGACCTCCAAAACCAGGATGCTTAGTGCATCAAACTCAGAAAGCTGGGAGATTAGAGGTTAATGCCTCACTGAAAAGCAGTTTGAGTGACAGGCTGCTGCTTGCTTATACCCCCCTCTTTCTCTCTGATTGGTCAGCACCAGCTGAGGAGAGTTTTATATAAACTTGTGAGTCTTGTCAGAGAGTGAGTCAGTGTTTGGATTTTTGACTTGGCAATTGCTGGTAGAAATAGTGTGTGTGTGTCAGTCTGAGGGAAATAGACAAGTCACTTGGGAATTGAAAGGACACAACTCCTAGTCTTTACTGTACTCCAATACATTTGGGAAAAAGTTCAGAAAGAACTTAACATCTCAGGCTGAGGACCGACTGGCAAAATGAAGCACAAGGGAAGCGGAGCAAAAAGACCCGGGCTGAGTTGTTGCGGGGCTTTCCATTCGCACTGCATAGACTGATGCGGGACCATACTGGGGAGGAGGTGAAATGGAGCGTTCGCACTGTGGGGCAGCCCCTGGCAGCGGTGGCACAGCGGCATGCAGCTTTGCTCCGTTTTGCCAACCTGCATGTAGGTGCATGGGCGCAGCAGCTGGATCAGTGGGTTCACATTACCGGCGCCGCTTGATGTGTAGCTTATTTATGTCCACGCTGCCAGGAAGCGGGATGAATGCGCATCCAGACAGCTTGACACCAGTTTCACCAGGTACCTTTTTAAAGCAGGATGAAAGTGATTCAGGACTGGGTGAGTGCGGCATGGCAACGCCAGGCAGCTGTGTGAACGGGCGCTCTTAATCTGATTGCAAAGCGGGCCTATATTGGGCTAAACTGCCAGTCTGAACTTGGCCTAAGTGTCAGCACCAATTGAATTCTCTGTTTATTCCCTGTCTCCAAAACTGGGGTTAAGGTTTGCCAGAAGAGGCTGGGTAGTTACTGGGAAACTGCCAGTCTAGCCAAACAGAAAAAGGATATTGTTCCTAGGAGAAGGAGAACATTCCTTACCCAGTTATTCAGAGGGTTCAACTCAGAAAGGGACCTCTGGTTTGAGAAGTGAAAAGAGAATTGGTCTTAGACTCCTCGAAGAGTACAGAAAAGGAAAGTTATAATTCCAAAAGGAAAACATTGATATACAGGAAGAAAGTTCTAACTTCCAGAAAACAGATATTTTTTATGAAACTTTAGTAAGACACCTTGTTGCTGTTAAGAAATCTCCAAGACAAACAAATATCTCACAGTAAAGAACTAAGGCTCTTAAAATTCAAGCTTCAAGTATTCTCTGTTGCATTTTCAAGATATTCTAATTGTCTTATAAAGAACTGCAGTTTAAAGAACTCATCATCCCCTGCCCTATTCCTGTTACAACTGTGCCTGTTCAATAAAATCAACTTTTTTGTTTCAACTTTACTTCATGTCAAATGCCATTTCCAAAGGGGTTTTGTAAGAGGGCTCCTGTTGAGTTATAATAAAAATCTCTGGCCTGAGAAAAAGCCAAATAATTTCTTTAACACTGGGTGGGACACAAAGAAAGTTATAAGTTTATAATTCAAACATGCTGCTAAGAGGCTGCTCAGTCAGAATGGTGAACAGTGTTTTGATGGGAAAATCTGCCTCACAGAACAGAAGGAGCAGGGGTCTGTCATACAGATATCAGAAGCTGAGTAGGGTCAGTATGTGGATGAGAGACCCCCAAGGAAGACTCTGCAGAGGTGGGCAACTGCAAACCAGCTCTGGTGGTCACTTGCCTTGAAAGCCCCTTGCTGGGGTCTCCATAAGTTGGTTGTGACTTGATGGCACTCACGTGCTTATTAATCTTGATGGACCACTATATATAGCTTTTGGGTGCTTTTTGCTTGCTTGGTCATACCAACCTTTCCTAAATGGATTAAAATACCAGAAGCAGATTTTCACAGCAAAATTTAAATATTTGCTTTGCACAAAATTTGCATATTGGTTTTGAGTTAATAAATCTTGCTACTGCTTTAGGTTCCAGTACTAGTCCTGATATACTATCCATATTCAATAAGAACCCAGTGCCCATCCAACAGCTGAAAAAGACCTGCTCAATTTGCTCTTGCTGTGCAGGGAGATCAATTTGCTCAGACTCAGAGGATTACTTGCGAGCATCAGTAAGAGATAGCTCTAAACTTAAACAGAATGAGGTTGTAGAATCCTGAAGTGGTATACTATTTCAGGCTTGGATAGCAGAACACATATGTTAATATGCCCTAGCAGACACAATTCCCAGTGAAGGCTAACACAGCAGAGAAAAAAAATGGGTTAGAATGCTGGACCTTTATGTATTAGCTTTGTTCTTCCCAGAAATACCCAGGGCCAGGGGTCATTTTGAGCAGGAGCTTGGGGGAGCGCAGCTCCAGGAGTTGGTGCAAGCCCCCCCCCCCCATGGGGGAATGCCGGCTTGTGTCATGGCTGCAGCAAAATGACCCCGTCCCCTGGAAAAGTCCTTGTTTCTCCAACCATCCTTCTGAAGGCTTCAGCCACCACTGAAGCTATCCTCCCAGAATAGTGGTATTTCTGAGGCTTGGATTAGTAGCTGTCCCCTCTCTGCCAGCTTTCTTTCTTTCTTTCTTTCTTTCTTTCTTTCTTTCTTTCTTTCTTTCTTTCTTTCTTTCTTTCTTTCTTTCTTTCTTTCTTCTCTCTCTCTTCTTTCTTTCTTGCCTTCTGACATATTTCCAGTGATGTCAGGTGGTGTAGCATATGGAAATAAGTTATGCTAATGAGGTCCTGCACCTCTTTTTCTACGAAATGACCCCTGCCCAGGGCCAATGTTGAGGGAGGGCATTTGGCCTGGGCCTCAAGCTCTAAAAGGCCTCATATTTAGACACCTGTTAATTTTTTTTGGCATTCGATAAGCTTCCCAACTTATTTTTGTGCCTATCATGTGCCGTCATTTTTTTCTTTTTTATTATGGCTAGGGGCCTTGAAAGCATTTGAAAGCATTCAAAAATGTTATCACCCACCTGCAGTCTGGTTGAATGATCCATTTCACTACCTGAGACCTCCATACTTCCTTTTGTAACATGGGCAGACCATGTCTAAGTCTTGCTTCCACTATGCAGCTCAAGCATCCTTCCTGTCTCCCAAAGAAAATACGGGGGCACAGCAACACCAGATTGGGAAAAATACAGTCAAAACATGTCAAAACCCCACCCAGGGTAATCCATTTTACCCAATTTGCTTTCCTAATCGCAAACTCTGATTGGAGTATCTCTTCTAACATATGTTGTGTTATTTTTTCAGCTGAAAATACGCTTCAAATGTCATGATGTGTGCTGAATCTTTTGCTTATTCTTGTTTATAATAAAATATGAGGCTGTCCTCCTTGTGTCTTAGTCACAAACATTTTATCATCATTAAAAGTCTAATCACAGCAAGTTCCACATGGTGTATTATAAATCAGGTGTCCTGTTTACTTGTCGAACGTGTCTGCAACATCAAGTAGGCTGGCGTTTTATGAGAAAGTTACCCTTTTATCATATTCATCCGTCTATGAAAATCAGAACAAAAAATAATCTGCTACAGTCTCACAGAATGAACTATTAGCAGCAAGAGTTTCACAGGCATTGCCAGCTAGTTACAAGGCTGTACAGACAATGAAAGGAAACTAAATAACAGGCGGTGTACCTTGGCAATCAAATGAACAGATTAAAATAAGATGCCATAATGCAACTTTAACTCAGGAGTAATTATTTAAATTGGGATGACTCCTATGGGAAATACGGGTTTAATGCAAGCAGAAGGTTAAAAAAGGAATGGTGGAAAGCCAAGTATAATGCTGCATCAATTTGGAATGGAATGGTTATCTCTGTATGTAAAGCAGCTCTGCATATTCTGATTCTGGTCTCTGGATCTTTGGTATCCAACATTGTACCTTACTGAATTCCCTTTCCCCCTAATAACTGCTACTGGCATGTGAACTCCAGAATGGGTTAACAGTAAACCTGCCTGTCTGATGTCTAATTAGCCCATCCTGAGTATGACATAGAATTAGGGTTGCCAGTCCCCAGGTCCCGATGGGGTTTCCCTTACTTTTGGGGGCTTCTGTTCACTGCCGGCCAGCTGGCTGGCAAGGGAAACCCCACATGAAAGGCAAAAACCATAGAGTTTTGTCGCCAAACTAGAGCATCACCCCCCCAACGCTGGCGATGTGATGACGGCACTTCCAGGTGATGTCATCATGCCACATGCACTTCGCACTTTTGAGATCTGATGAGATCGGGCTAGTCTGGGTTATCCATGTCAGGGTGGCCCAAGAGACAGTTTATGATTTTTTTTGTCTTTAATTCATTTTAATTGTATTTTGTAAGCCACTTTGGGTCTCCACTGGGGAGAAAAGTGGGATAGAAAATACAGAAATGATTTTTAATTACTATTTAGAGCCAGTTTGGGATAGTGGTTAAGAGTGGTGGACTCTAATCTGGAGAATCAGGTTTGATTCCCTACTCCTCCACTTGAAGCCAGCTGGGTGACCTTGGGTCAACCACAGTTCTCTCAGCCCCTCCCCCCCAAAACCTAGATTGCCATGAAAAAAACTAGAGTTTCAAACTGCCAGATAATCTTTGGATCTTCTGGCTATACAACACCCACTATCATACTATTATTAATTAATTAACTGTTCAAAAATTTTCTGAATAAATAAATTAATAAATAAACACATTAATTACTGGCTACAAACACACTAAAAATTGGAGAGGAAAACCAACACATCTCTGCGCATAAGGCAACACTGCCAGTTTTTATTCTGGATGTAACTCCTGTGCCTAACAGTTATCCAGCCAAGGAGGAATAGTAGCCTTGGCAGGTGACATTTTCTAGTCATTGTAGGCAAGAAAAAATTAACCTACAAACTCACTTCCTAACAGAGTTGTGTTCCAAGATCTTTTCCAGGATGGAACATGGAAGCCTAGGTCATTGCACCAGTGAGGTCTGTGTTAGTATGGGCAAGATGTCTAAGTAATGAATATTTCTGGGAGGTGAGTGGACCTTTGTCAGGTTCAAGGCTGGGGAAGTCCACACACATATTTGGATGGCTCTGAGAGCAGAAAGTATCTGGGGTAGTTTTTGTTTTCATCCCATTGCTGTGTTTTGCATTATGTTCCTCATCATTTTAGCCAAAATAACATTAATGCAAAAGGAATGAAAGAAGGCGAAAGCATTAAATTTGCGATAAGAATTGCCTGTTATTATGTATGCCACAACACGCTCATTATTTCAAATTAGTTTATTTTCTCTTCTCTTTCATAAAACCTTCCAATTAGCATGGCCAGGCACACTCTTCAACTACTGCTCTGTACCATTCATTTTCAAAAGAACTTCAGGCCCCCTTAGCTCTTCATTTGATTTAGCAGTTTTCGTTTCAGAGAGTTGTGCTGAAAATGCAGATATAGGGAAACTGTAATGTGGTAATTTTCATCCAACTGTCACATTTCCCCCCCTGTTCCACAGTTACCATTCATATAGCTCAATTTCCTCCCTGAAAATTAGAAATTTAAAGTGGCACTTACTAGTGGAGCTTGAAAGCCTTCATACTATCCATATTCATCTCTTAAGCCATTATAACATGCAGTATAGACATAGGCCTTTCCTTTGCCATTCACCATTACATTTCATCATGGTTTGTCTCTTGGCAGATTACCTATGTCTTCTTATCTGTATCATCCACTGTTGAAACTCTTTAAAGAGAGGCCTTCTTCTAATTATTACTAATCCTATTATGGAAGAGGAGGAAAGGTGGCATGGCATAGTTCAGTCTCACCAGATCTTGGAAGCTGAGCAGGGATGGTGCTTGGAAGGGAGACCACCAATGAAGACTCTGCAGAGGAAGGCAATGACAAACCACCACTGCTTCTCACTTGCCTTGAAAGCCCTTGCTGGGGTCACTATATAGGTTGCGACACAATGGTACATACGTACTGTGAGGCAAAGCACCCTAATTTCCCTCAAGGGTTAATGTGATTATTATCAGGCCTGCTCCAGCCTGCAGGTGACTGGTTTGGGCCTTCATGCTGATACTATCCTTATCTCTTTCAAGGTCAGATTCAAGAATGTGGTAATTGATTAATTGTGAGAACCTGTGCTCAATTGTGTAACTAAATGGGAGGGGGGAATTAGGAATGGATGTTAGCATCTCCTGGAAAGTTCCATCAAAGGAGATTCCTGATTGGATCTGAGAAACCACCTGGTGCCAGAGGGCAAAAGATTAGAATAAGGCTATAAGCCAGAGGGAAGCCAGGCTAACTTTATGCTTGGGCCAGGCTAGTATGTTTTGATATGTTATGCTACATCATGATGGATAGCTACATACAGAATGCTTTAGACTACCTTGGACTCTTATGCTGCAAGAAGGTGTGCCATCTAGGGCTGCCAAGTCAGCCCGGGGGGTGGGGGATCCCCCGCTAAAGGGCTTCCCGATCCGCCGGCCAGCATTTGGCCAGTGGGGGGAACCCCACCCCCGACGTCGTCCAGCAAGGACGACGTAATGACATCACAGGAAATGACGCAGCACGTTGGGGGCGTTGCCAGGGCGACGCTCTGGCAATCGCCCCAAAACTCTATGATACCATAGAGTTTTGGGGCGATTGCCAGAGCGTCGCCCTGGCAACGCCCCCAACGTGCTGCGTCACTTTTGGTGATGCTGATGGGCGCGCGCGCAAAGCACGCGCGCCAGAAGAAACTCCTGGCGGCAGGAGGACTCCCCCCCGCCGGTGAGTTTTCAATACTTGGCAGCCCTAGTGCCATCTAATATCAGGTACCAAATGTATTAGAGAATTAGCTTTTTTATTTCTTGCTGCTAAGCGGTAGAGACTGTACTGCATACTGATATCCCCCTTTTAAACTGTTCAATAAACTTTTTTTTACATTTTTACAAAGGTCTGCTTTATTTGTGTGCATTTAACCTTGAGAACCCATGGGTCTTGGTGCTGCTCTCATAAAAAGGAGTGGTGACCCTGGGGGTCCCAGGCTTGGATCTCTGACATGTATGTACATGTTGTAGAAGCAGGATCCAGTTCCCATAGTCATAATTTTTCACAAAGAAGGGGTTGCCAAGGGTAGTGACACACAGCACAGTTTTATTTCCCCTCTCTGCCCCAGTATGCACAGGGATGGTATACCACCAGTGCATTCTGAAGAATGGAAAGCTGAGTGTAATTCATGTACACATTCAGCTGTAACTCTTTACAAGGTGAAAGTTACTCAGCCCTGCAGCTCAAGTAACTCATATCTCAGTCAGAAGGGAAACTGGATGGAGATAAGGAAGGCATACAACTGACCTTCTCTATTTCTGCAGCTCTATGGCACAGAGGTTATACATACACTGGTATACGCACACCGAATGGGGAAAGAAGGACTGTATAGAACTTTGCATCTATGTGTGGCGGCAGAGACCCTACAGGGGACTCAGTTGTGCCTTCACTGTTTTACAGTTTTCCAGTACATCGCAGCGTCAGGGATAAGTACTGAAGAATGTTGTTTATTCATTAAAGATATATACATATATAAACACACATTAAGGTTAGATCAATGCCAGCTATGCACGTATTCAGCACTCACTATGATATGAAGCAGACAAGTCACGCAGTTCCATTTACATAAGGTCTCAAGAGGAGTTTTTAAATATAAAAGGCAATGTTCACATCAATTTATTTTCTATTCTTGTCACAATCATTAACACAAAATCAATTTATGTTGTGGCATTTTCAGTTCCCATTATGAACTTTGTCACAAGGGGAGACGTTTTTAATCCTTCCATAAATTCCAAGGAAGACAGCTGCATAATATGCACTAAATACATTATGCATTCTGTAATATGACCTTTTCATGGTACTACAGTTTGACTGTCTGGTCACTCCTGGGTGTTTTTTTTTTACTGCTCTGACAGTCTGAGGGGAACAGGTGGAAAAGTACATAATCAAAATACCGAATCTTTACAAGGTTAACTTACTACCTTCAGGCTACTCTTGTTCAACAGGTAACAGAGACTGACAGAGATCAAAAGATATCGAAATAAATCAATGGCTCACTATAAATTTACTCAGCAAAGCAGATGGAATTAGAAAATAGGAGTGTGGAACAAAAGACGTTAGGATTGGTTCTAGTGGCTTAGATCTAACATGTTTGAGAGATCGCAGATCCTGGTTCAGTGGTTCTCTTTAACACAGTGACATAATCTGATCCTTCATTGTTACGGATTTCTCTCATAGCTTGTGTGTGTGTGTTTATGTGTGTTTGCTCTTTATTATCATGGGGAAAGGCTTAAGCCTTAGAGCCTATGATATTTTTCCTTCAGTTTCCATGGCAGGTGCACTGGGGACAGGGCTGGGCTTCATTCTGCATTCTCCCTGGTCTCTGCAGCCATGCCTGCCTTGCCAGCATATGTAAGCAAAACTTTTGTCTCTTCCACTGCTGCAGGTGAGATTTACTGGTGGAGGGCAAAGACTGAATCTTTCCTGTGCTCTCCTACCTCTGCTCTGTCTTTGTGTGCAAGGAAAGGGGTTGCACCTGCTATCAAGCAGTAGGCACAAACCCGAAGAATAGTCTGCATGAACCTAGAACAAAATGAGAAATCCTTTCCAAAGTCAGTAAGAAAGTGTAATGACTGGAAAAAAGTAGAAATGCTATGAATAAGGATGATACAGTTTGATGGGAAGATCCCCTAATTGTAGTGGTTGGAAAACATCCCTGTCAGGCAAGTATCTGCTAAATCTCTCTTGTGACTCCCTAGAAAAGTGAAACCAGACAACAAGGCATCAGGAAAACTGGAGGGTTTCCTACCAATAATTCTGTTCAAGTTCTTTGCAACTGCTATATTCACAAATGTGTGCTGTTCATCCTGGATCTTGATTAGCAGATTTCTGACTACACCTCTATTAGAAATAGAAGACAGGACTTGAACCAAGAGGAAAGGTGGGATATAACCATTTTAAGCCAGTTTGGTGTAGTGGTTAAGTGTGCGGACTCTAATCTGGGAGAGCCGGGTTTGATTCCCCACTCCTCCACTTGCACCTGGCTGGATGACCTTGGGCAAGCCATAGCTCTGTACCAGCTGTTCCCTCAAGGACAGCTTGGGAAAAAGCTCTCTCAGCCCCACCTACCTCACAGGGTGTCTGTTGTGGGGAGGGGAAGGGAAAAGGGAGTTTGTAAGCCGCTCTGAGACTCCCTTGGGGAGTGGAGGGCGGGGTATAAATCCAATCTCTTCTTCTTCTTAATAAACAAAACAAATTTAAGATTGAAGATTAGCTTTATTGTGACACAAACATCTGGGGAGGTCTCTATAAATTATTATATGTATAATGATGTGCTACTGTACCCAGATCAAAATACAGAAGATGCCACAACATACCTGGCCCTTCTGTCTAGTTTGCCATATTTTGTCTTCTCATATTATGGATAGTGCAGCTATTCATAAGAACAGCCAACCACGAAGTGAATGCCAAGGGGTTATGGTAGTACACCAGGATCTTGAATATTTGGTCACATAATTTAAATTATTTTCCTGGCTAAATCCAGTGTTGGAAAACAAGTCATTAAAGCGTAAAGGTTCTTACGCAACAATTTCAGTTTTCTGTAAAGGAATGACTAAATAATATATGACTGCAGTACATTTCTACACAACAACTTATTAGTCCCTCTTCCCTTTCACAAGCACACATGTTGTTGGACTTTCTGTCTCCAGATGGCTTCTTTTCCCAAAGGCATTTTTTTTTTGAAACTGAGAGCAGGATCCATTGAAAAATACATTCTAATCTACCTCTACAAAAAGAAAAACAGGCAAATGTCTCCCATTGCAGGTTTTCTAATTATCATGGACAGAGATCTGGACACATGAATAGTCCATACAAATTATAAACTGTTGGCAAATCCAACAAACCCGACAGATATCCTGATGTATAAATCTTTTTTAAAATAGTTTTTTAAACTGATGAATGAGCAAGCTGTGATTTCTTTTTCCTTTTTTTTTTTTTACTTTAAGCAGGTAAACCTATCATCTAGCATAATCCCTAGGTCGACGACATCCACATCTGAGATGAAAAGAGAAAACAGCAGTAAACTTTTAAGGTCATGTAGACACCCTGCAATTTCCTACTTGAACACGTGCCCTTCCTTTGTTCACAGCATTTTAAAAAGGGCTTAACATCTGCTCTAATGGGTGAGACACAAAATGAGAAGGACAAGCTGCTCAGGGGTATACCGAGGATCATATATGTCATCCTAATTTGCAAAGGCAGCTATTTACTGAATGGTGAGTGCATGGCGAGTGCATATTATAGCCACAGGAAGGGCTCATCCTTTTAGAATATGTTTTCAGATTACTCTTAGCCTCATGCACATTGACAGGTATAATTAGGGACACCTTCCTTCCATCTGCTATCACCTCCATGTGACTGCCAATATGTGCTGTGGTCAACAACATGATGGGAGGAGGTGTGAAGAAATGTTTCACAGCAAGCACTAAAAGGACTTGATTTACATGCATTGAAAGAGGGGGGAAAGCCTCTTTAAATCTATTTCGTTTACCTGATTAGATATACTGGTATTAAAGTACTCAGCATTCAATAAACTGGAGCAGGTACTCATCGCTCCTCACTCACTCATTCACCCAGCTGCCTGGAGGCTTCTTGAAATGCACTGAAGTGCAGAGTACTCTCCTTGGGGCAAGCTATTTATGTGAAGCAGCTCAGAATATAGACCTAGTGTTTTCCCAGCCTCTACTCAGGGTTATTTGGTGGTTTGTAGTAGCACATAGCTTATTCAAGTTTGACAATACAAGATTATGAAAACTATAAAAAAATAATTAGTCCATGTACTGATTATTTTCTGTTCACCCAGACAATTAAAATATGGTTGTATCTACAGGGAAGAGTGGGTTTCAAAGAAAGTGACTTCAAGGCTATTTTGTCTGAGATTTTGGTTGGTGCAGGGTCTTATGAGACAGCCTCCATATTGCTCATCATGCACGCTATGCTGCCATGTTCCTTCAGTAATGTGGCTTGTTGAATCCCATTCACTAGAGTTGGTCTCTATATTCATTCCTCCTCTGCATTGACTCAGAATTCTACTGTGGCTCCCCACCCCCATATCTGACTTGCTTGAGGGGATTGATATGGTGATGGTAGCAGGAATGGCAGCCCCTGGGAGTAAAAGAGTTCTGGCACTGGAATGACAGCTCCCGTACTGGAATGACAACCCCTGGGAGTAGCAGAAGTATTCTGGAGCTGGAATGACAGCCCTCAGAGTGTAATCAAAGCCCTTGGGAGGAGCATAATTGTTTTGGGACTGGAATGACAGCCCACAGAGTTGATCATAAGTGTTCTGGGACTGTAATGACAGCCCTCAGAGTGGATTGATGGCCCATGGGTCATAGCAGAAGTGTTCTGGGACTACAATGACAGGCCCCAAATGGGACTGATGACTTGCCATTATACTCCCAGAACTCTTCTGGCTCCTCCCTGGAGATGGCATTCCACTCTAGGGGATGGCATTCCAGCTCTAGAACACTTCGGCTACTCCCAGTGGCCGTCATTCCACTCTGCAACCTGTCATTCCAGCCCCCCAAAAACTTTTGCTGCTTCCAGGGGCTGTCATTCCAGCTCCAGAACCCTGGGCCCAGAGACATTAACAGAAAATCCACTCCACATTTTCATTGCAATTATTTTATGTTGTTATGTATTTCAATGGAGCCCTTGTGAGTCAATTGGCATTCCTGGCTTTCATTATTTTTGATAGGCTTTCAAGCCTCTCCCATTGTTTCCAGTGGGCAATCCTGTCATTCCTTTAAGTACATCCCTCCTGTGGGGCTTCCCCCCTCCCGGCTTGGATGGTGATTCTGTGCTTCATATCAGTCCTGTTGAGCTGGCATTGCTACAATGGCAACGGGTTCTGCTGGGCACTAGTACACTGCACTGGTTCTGCTGGGCTTGCAAAAATGCCTCCCCTTCAGTTTCTACTGCAGATTCTCTGGGATTTTAATTCTGTTCTGCTGGGCTTCTATTACCCTTGCTTTTTTGCTCTCTCCCCCTCCATTGTAAACAATGGAGGATGGGGTACCTTCTTTGGGGGGTGGTAACTCGGACCCCGTTAATCCAATCCTCAACAGATTTAGAGGGCAGGTAAAGGAGAGTCAGCCTTGTGAGTATGGTATCTCTAGCTTGCACAGGACCCATTCTATACACTTCTGAAAACTCTTGAACCTGCACCTGTCATTTCCCCAGAAAGCCCTTTTCTGGGGGCCCAACTTTGAGGGGTCATAACTCCGACTCCATTAATTCAATCCTCAGAAAATTTGGAGGGCAGGAAGAGAAGAGTCAGCTAGAGTTTTCTGTAAGTTTGGTTTCTCTAGCACATGGGGGGGAGGGCATTGTATTTGGGCTTGGAAGACAGAAGGAAAACAACTTCTCCTCATTGAGGAAAGCAACTTCCCTTCATCTCAGTTGGGCTGAGGTGGAGTGGAAGAAAGAGGGAAAATGTGGGGAGTTGTAGGGGCACCTAGAATATTATACTGTTCCTGATGTCACCTTTAGGTGCTCCATTCTCCAGTCACCTGAGATTAAGTTTAGGATAACATAATCTATTTGCCAGTGTACTGTAAATAGCTCATTTTGTGCAAGTTTGATTCTGATAAGAGCTTGGGGGAGTTTAGCCACCTCTATTTACTACACCAATATTATGGAATGAGCTTCCCTCAAAGATTACTTTTATAAAGGCATGCAGTTTTATTTCAGAGGGAATTGTGTTGCCTTGTGTCTTGAAAAGAGTCCTCAATCAAAATCTTGAAGTAATTGTAATTTTAAATTAATTTAGTTTTGTGGGTTTTTAAATTGCCCTATTGTATGATTTTATTGGTGTTTTGTTTGTGCCTTGAGCTTGGGAAAGGCAAGAGAAAAATATTTCAGTTAATAAATAAAAGCACTGAAGAATCTATCAGTATAGACCATTAGAAAAACCTGACATTATATTAAAGTACTATATGGCTAACCAACAGCTCCACATGGACAGTAAATGTATGGCTGTCCTGATTTTGGTCACAACAGCAGTGAGTATATGTGAGCCTGGGTTCACATAAATAGTACCTTTGCATGAGCTTAGCTGCAAGTCCACTGGAGATTTTCCACACTCCCAAGACAATTTTTCCTGTGTGAACTATTTCATAATATTTAAGGGGGGAAAGCTACATGGAATAACTGTGGTGAAGGACATTATAGTAAGGCTGCCTGCTTCTGGCTCTTTTCCAAGTCAATTTCTTTTTCAAGATATATTAGGTTATACAGCTCTCTGTATTGCTAGAAGAAGAAACAATGTAATTAGCAACACAATTATATCTCGCAGAGTTTTCCTTTATTGTACTGAAATTAGCAGATGACAGGATGTTCTTCCTCTCCCTTGGTAGCAATAGGCATTTGTAGCATGCCTTCCCTATAACATCTGATTACCTCTCTCTCATTTCCATAAAGTTTTTGTTTGGCACCTTTGAGGACAATATAGTTCTATGAAAGCCAGTTTGGTGTAGTAGCTAAGTGTGTGGACTCTAATCTGGGAGAACCGGGTTTGATTCCCCACTTCTCCACTTGCACCTGCTGGATGACCTTTGACAAGCCATAGCTCTGTACCAGCTGTTCTCTCAAGGACAGTTGTCTCAGAGCTCTCTCAGCCCCACCTACCTCACAGGGTGTCTGTTGTGGGGAGGGGAAGGGAAAGGAGTTTGTAAGCTGCTCTGAGACTACAAGTGAAGGGCGGGATATAAATCCAACCTCTTCTCTTCTTCTTCTTCTGAAAAAGGTAGAGTGTGGATCCTACACCCAATGTGCCATGCAGAGTACTGCAGCCAAACATCATATTTTATTTATTTATTTATTAAATTCATACCCTGCCCTACCCCAAAAATGGGCTCAGGGCAGCTCACAACATAAATCAACAAACAATAAAAACAATAAATAGCAATAACCGATAAAACCAAAATCCATGCCTTATGAAATAATTACCCTAATTTGTAACACTGTCTCATTCCTAAACCTAAAACATATGCACACGAGATGTACAACAGAAAGCAACTTTGTTACACCATAAAAACAAGCAAACTGATATTTCATCTTCTGCAGGATTAACAACATTACCCACTAGATAGCATGAATGTATTGGAATTCATTACATTCACATTACAGCTTTATTTTACCAGAATTCTCCAACAAATAGGGACCTCTTGACAGAATGGTATTTCCTTATAGTGGATGGTTGCTTCTTTTAAGTGGTACTCTATTGCCATTCTTGGCTCTCGCTTAGTATTCATCCACATAATGTTCACTGATGAGTAAAATAGCTCCATGCCTTCTGTTTTGTGGACCACGACCCTTATCGTCTAGAATATCTAAGAGACTCAAAGACACATATTCACTTGAACCTTCTTTCTCACTTAATCCTTCTTGCTTCTTGCTCACTTAATCCTTGAAAATAACCACCAAATCTATATTTGCAAAATAATTTATTTATTTTGTTGGGAAATGCTTATAACTTTTCTTATCTGGACATACGATGCACCCGTCCACTTCTCTCCCTCAGAGGCAAGATTTTCTCTTGATTTTTCTTTCCCTTAGTGACTGAGCCACCCTAGTTATCAGTTTTTTTCTTTCCTGAAGAACTCTGGCTGTCCCACCCTGTCACAGCATGATATTTTGGCTGTTGGCTCAGCCCAGGAACCTGAAGGAAGGATTGGGAGCCTCCTTTAACTTAAACAACTGAAATGGTGCTTGAAGCTTTTGGAAGTTCAAAAATAACAACATATTTTATTCAACAGAGGAGAAAAGGTGAGGTGAAATCAGGGGTAAAATTTCTGAGGTAATCTGAATAAATAATTCTGAAGTAAGATCAGTAAATGCACAGACTACAGTTCATATGTTTCAGGATAATGAGAGTTTCTTAAGCTATTCAAAATGGCTTAAAATCTTTATTATGGGAGGGCTTTTGTTCCTTTATTTCCCAAACACTCCAGTATACTTACTTTGAGTATTCACTGACTCCTTTGGTTTCCAGAAGTCTGGGGCACTTTATTTGGTACCCAACCCCCTTCTCTAAACACACCAATACTCTTATTGAGTTTTAACTGACCCTTAAGATGTCACAAGGCAGTCTCTAACCACACCAGATCAGGGATCTTTCTACTCTTTCAGAGCTCTCTGTTTTAACTGAGTTGGGAAATTCTTCTGTTACTAGAAGATCTATCCCTTTCCTTGACCCGAATGGGAGTCTTCTCCTAACTACCCATTCTTCCTTGCCAACTTCCCCAGTACTCCATTTGTGTTAAACTGCTGTCAGTACCTGACTCTTCTCAGCTAGGGCTGAAATCAGACACTGTCTGTACTTGACTCTTCTCAAAACAGCCTGTCAGCACTTGACTATTCTCAGCTAAGTCTGAAATCAGACTGAATTTCTCCTCAGTATTCAGCTCTCAAGTCTTTCTCTGCTCTGCTGATGCTAACCAATCAAATTCCTTGGAGCAGCCTGTTATTCAAGGCTCTGTTTCTTCACAGTCCTGTATCTATTTATACCACATGTCTAAGCTTTTAAAAGTGCAATCCATCACAGGACACAATAGAATCATAGAGTTGGAAGAGATCTTATTGGTCATCAAGTCTAATCCACTGCTCAACGCAGGAATCCAAAACTACTGCATTCCCAACTGATGGCAGTTCAGCTCATCTTAAATACTTCCAGTAAGGAACAGCCCACAACTTTCGTAGATAATTGGTTACACCACTGAACTGATTTTTTAATGTTTTTGGTTGTTTTTATGATGAGTTTTAATTGTATTTATATTTTATGTAAGCTGCCCTGAGCCTGGCTTGGCGGGGAGGGTGGGGTATAAATTAAACAAACAAATAAACAAATAATAGCTTATACTCTTAAGGAAGTTTGTCCAACAAAAATCTACCTCTTCTAACTTAAGCCCATTATATATAGTTTTGCCCTCTGGAGCAGCAAACAACCACTTTCAGAAGTCCAGTGAAGCAAAATTTTAAAAACTGATCAAATTGTTCAAAGGATAAGCATGGAAGATGCTAAAAAATAATAAATTTGGTTTTCAAGGAGGGCTATCAGTCCATCAGCACTTAGCTTTTGCTTCAGCATATGCTCAGGAAAAGCCCTTTGAATACATAGAATGCAACAGGATAGCCTCACCGGATATAACTCTGAGAGTATTGATTTGTATTCTGTGATTAATAATGGCATTTGTAATGTGGCTATAGTTTTGATAGGCATAGCAGAAGGGTCTTCAGATGGTTGGCCATATCTCAATAGGGTAGGGAATTTTTGTACGGTCACTGGTTTCACTTTAACAGCCACCCAACTTCTAATCAGGTATAAGCCAAACAGTTTGTTTTACTTTATGCCTCAAAATATCATTGATTCCACTCAAGAAAATGTGTTCACATATTCTCACAAACAGTGAACAGTGAACCTAATATGGCTGAATATCATTGCTATACCTTTGCTTGTATCTTTAAACACACTTCAAGGTACGCAGAGCTCACGTTTCCTCTTGTCTGATTCCATTGTTTCTGCCCACTTTCCTGTCTATCATGGACGAAACCAGAATCCTGCTGGTTTTAGTGGGGACAGGGAAAAGTTTTTTAAAGGGATAGTAGGACCATTTAAAAGTGCATGCACTGTCTCCAGACATTGATGAGAAAAAAGTGGCAACCAGTTAGCACAAAAAACAGAGCCAACATGAACTATATTTTTATGACCAGGATTTTTGAAGGAACATCTCACCCAGCCCCCAAAGGATTTACAGACTTAACTCCCTTAAGCAGCTCTGAAAGCTCAAACACAGGTCTTTCGGCAATGTTTAATACTGTACCCCTCTGGCCAGCTTGATTTCTCCTGAGTATTTCACTTGCAACATGACCTACTGCTAAGGGCATTTTTCAAACTTCAGTCCAAGGAAAAGCCTCATCTAATCCTGTTACAGGCTGCCATTCTTGGCTTGTAAGGCAGAACCCTTTGCTTGTCTCCTCAGGGAAATAAAACACTTTAAAAAGAGGTGTGGATTTGTAAAACGACTTAAACAAATACAGCCATTGTGTTAGTAGTCAGTCATTCAGTTTTCTGCTTTCTCCAAAGATACCTGGAATGAAAGGGGTGCTTTTAGGTGCACTTATACAAGCTCATCTATGACTTTATTTTTTTTATTGCCCACATATTCTCTAGGGAAGCCAATTTCTCTTTCAAGCAGCAGCAACTCCAGTAAGCCAAAATATCCAGTTGCCAGAGGAGGCTTCACTTCACCTTTCATCATTGAAATCCCACTGCGGGATGCTAGTTGTTTTCCACAGAGCAAAAAGGTGAAGGACAAAAAACAAACGGCAATTATCCCAAGACTGTGAAGACCCTGGAGACCGATATACACTCAAAATAAGAATTAGGCAAGTATATATAGCGGTCAATAAACTGCTAACAGGATACCGTGGTAGTGAATATGCTGAACTGCTAGTTGGTATCTTAAAACAACAACAATTAAAAAACTAGGCTGTAACAACCTTTTTGTGCTCCATTTTTTATGGTATGTTTTTAAAGGGACAAAGTGTATACAACTGCAGCAATCCCCAAACATATTATATAACATTAGGTAGAATTTTAACTGCACCACAGTTTTCTGTTGTGTTGGACAGAAACAGGAGGGAGCTATTTTCCTGGTTATGAGTCAATCTCTCTTTCCTGTCACCTCCCAAATAAGTTGGTGCCATATGGGATGCTCTTAATGGGAAAAGTGCCTATAAGGCTTTGCTTATGAGACTATGGTTGCAGTCACACGTGTGAGAAAAAATGGGGGGGGGGGCAAAGCTATTTCCTCTGGAGGAATTTGACCTGCAGTTGCATGATCACACCTCCCTTTTAAGCTGCGGGTGCAGTTCATCAGTGTGTGATCAGATGCAATGGCAGGTGAATCAGGTTTTTTGTCCTGTTCCCCCATGCACTTAAATGAAGGATCAATTAATTGCACCTCCGTACCGAGGGCTCCCTATGGAGTTTACGATGATGCAAATACTGCAATGGGAGGGGACATCGGCATGGAGTCAGGATGTCCTGATCAGACTATCTCGACACCATGAGAGCACACTAGAGTGATCAGACACGGGAAAGTCTGTCCATTGCTTGTCGCAACCCATTTACTACTGGTTTCCCCCCAGTGTTTTTTAACTCCGCTTCTGCGGTGGAGCAGAATGGGTTGCTGACAGCTGCGGTGCACTTCCCAGATGTTGTTGTCTGATCGCACCCTTTAATTCTGCTTGGCATTCACATCTACGTTGGGTCTAATTGTGCATATGATTGCAGCCTATAGTCCATGTCTATGGATTGTTTTGACTTAATGTTTTTCCCCTTCCACCTGAAGATCATTTTGATGAAGTTAAAAATATGCATAGACTCTGCAGGAAACAGCTTGAGGAATGTGCAGGACTCTGGTCTCTTGTTCACAGGTCTGTCTTTCAAAATCAGTAACAATTAATTTGCACTAACATTTCATAGATATTTTTTGAGAAGAGGAAAAAACTATGTTGTGATTGGCCCCTGCTTTCCTCAAAAGAGATAGAGAGTTCTCCTAACATGCTGCTTTGGGGTATTCACTACTTATAGCATGGGGTACAGGAAAGTCAAGTCTAATTATATAATCTAAATTAGGTCTGAACTAGACATTCAGGCCTAACAACTGGATTCAATGATCTGGCAATCCCTTTCAGCACTGCTATTCTCAGGAAGGCTATAGCCCATATTTCCTTCTTTGGTGCACTAATGTTACTGCCATTGAATTCCAGATGGAGGCTGCACCAAATATTTTCTTAAAGAACACAATCAAGACAGAGTCCCAAAGATGCGGTCCTGACATATAGCAGTTTCACAGATTATATTTTATAGTGTCTTATATAGTATTACAAAGCAGAGAACAAATCTGTGCATTTGTAGGGGAACAGGTCCCCCCCCCCCCCCCCCCCCGCTGTGGATTTAGGGCAATCTTCTGTGTTTAACATCACTCTACAAAGTTCAGCTTGGTGGTTGAATACCTTTTTTTTTTTGGACAAGGGCTATCAAATCCATCAAATCAAAGCCAAATTTGTCATCTGGTAGATTCCACTACCTCAAAAGCCCATTCCACTTGAATCTGACATCAGTCAGACATTTCAGCCTTTCTGCTTTCACAGATGGCCAGTGTAGATATAGCCCCTCTTGATTTGTGTTCCTTGAATTCCAAGAGCAGACTAGGGATTTTGCTAGTCTACAATACATTAAGCTCATGTGCAAAAATAATCTGCAGCCTGGTATGGGTTACCTTTCAGAATATAATACTAGGGGACTTCAATATCCATGACAGTCCCCCTTATGTGATTCAGTATGGAACATCATGATTACCATGGCAGACACTGTCCTAGGAGATGGCAAAAAAAAGAAAAAGCTCGAAACCCTTAATAAAAAAATCCATATGGAAGGTGTGAGGAAGCATGCATGGCTTGCTGCGCTGCCTTTAAATGGGTACAAGATGTCAAGGGGAGGGTCAGGTGGACTGACCAATGGAGGGGAGGCCATGGACTCCCTCCTTCAAAGTGCAGTGACAGTACTGTTGATCACCATTAGGAAAGTGGGTTTAGTGGACACTACTGATAGAATCATTCCCATTCACTCTTGGTCTGAAAGGTCCCTGCCCTATGTTTTAACCAGGTGCTGGGCAAGTAGGTGGACAGAGAAATAATAAGAGTGACGGTGGCAGAAGACTCATGCTGACTCCAGTCAAACATACTACAGAGACCCTTTGCGGGCCTATGAGCCATATATCTCTCCTTGACCCTTTTTGTTGTGGTTTCACATCTGGTTGTGAGCAGAGACTGAAACACCAGGTTGATGGATCTCTACCTACAAAAAGCAAGGAGGATTAACCCCATGTCGATGCTTTTAGATGTATCAGCAGCTTTTTAAAAAAACTTATTACATTCTTTTGGAATACTCCAAAATACATGTCTGGAAATTCAGAATTAATTCTCTAGTAGTTTTTGTTTTCTGCTAGGCTCAGACAATTATTACTGGAACCTAGAAGGTTGAGCAGCTAAAACAGAACAAAATACAATTTATTTATTGCAAAGTAAACATTAAGCAGAAATTAAAAACAACATTCGTAGAATGTAGATAAAAATAAAGAGGTAGTTGGGTATCACATCACATCACATCCATTAAGGCACTGCATACAGCAGTAAGGATGGGTATGGTCCACAGACCTAATTTCATGATGAACCGAGGCCTGGTTTGTGGTCAATTTGCCTGGTCTGAACATTTGCAGTTTTGACGGACCACCCACAGACCATGTTTTTTTTGGCAGTCCATTTGGTCCATTGGGGCACTCCATGGGCCAAACATGCTGACACCCAGGGAACCCTTTGAAGCATGCTGTCACTGCAGCATGCCCACAAGGGAGCTCAGAAGGCATTTAAATGCATCTCAAGCTTACTGGTATCATGCCACAATGGCGGCACAATCTGGAAGTGGGCTCAGGAGGCATTTAAAGGCCTTCTGAGCCCACTTCCAGGTTGCACCCATCACGGATCTTATAAATCACAAACTGGTTCGTAAACCAGGAAAGTCTGTGGAAGTTCATGGTTCATGAAATTCATGAACCACAAACCTCCATGGACCTCCATTTTTCCAGTCTGTGCCCATCCCCATACAGCAACAAATATAAGTTACACATTCAATAACCACTAGGCCAAACACTTTTCAGGTTTTGTGTAGAGTATTCCTTTTTCAACTGACATCCCTTCTGGATGTCTTCCATTGTTTTATCTAATTACTTATGGCATGTGATTAGACGAAGTGATATTTCTCAGAGTCTTTTCTGAGTGGTAAACCACTCTAAACTTGGTAAAAATGGTATTTTAATATTTTAAGCAACAAAAAGCTACTACATGTGAAAAAAGTGGAAACTATTCCTGCAGTTTTAATGACTCATCTGCTGTCAAACATTTGCAGCTGGAGGAAATAAGTGCTGGGCAAAATTAGAGATGGTAATGTGTATGGCCTAGTCTACTATTCACTCTACCCTTTTCACTGGGGAACTTTCAGTGAATTGTGCTTAGTTTTTCTGCTCCCCTGTCACACTTTTAAAAACCTAGCTTCCATCTCTTGTCTAGGTATGTGGTTAATTAGCCAGCTCAACAACATATCAAATCAATTATATTTTATGGATGGAGAGCCAAATTGCCCATAGATTTAACACATCACCTTTGTAAAACCCTTGCAAAAATTTACAACAATATTACTCTGGCACTGTTTACAAGTTCCCTACTGCATGGATGAAGAAAAAAACCCACAAAGCAATGCAACAAGCACTTTGTTTTACTGAAATTCAGGCACTTTAACCTTTCAATTCTGTTAGCAAATGACTCTTAATTATATATTATATACTGGATATTGGTGTTCTCTAGGAAGGGCACTATTACTTGTATGGAAGCCATCCTTGACCATATGCACAAGAACTATATTCAGACTTCAGCTGGTTTACTTAATATTATACTTTGCATGTACTTTCTGGAGACGGGGGAAGGGGATGACATGAAAGGCAGGTCTCCTGCTATAGTGGGAGATCTTGTGCCCTAGGGCCCCTGTTCCAAACCGCCACTTAACAAGCCAGTGGGGTAAAAATGGGGTGAGCCTCTTCTGCCTCATGCCAATGTGTGGTCCCTTCCAGAGCAAACCTGGAAGTCACATTATGTCAGGTGACAATCTGAGTTTGACCATAGTGTTTTGGGCAAATCTAGAGTTTTGCCTTGATTTGATAACAACAATTCAGGATTTACACTTCAACTTAGGTTGTACATCAGTGTGATGCTGAAGAGACTGTCTTCACACCTAACGTCTCCCACCAAGTGTAATGATATATTTTCCTCAGGCTGCAGCTGGTTCACCAGCCCAAGTCTGTGAAAGGTGCTGTGGGACATCTCTACAACTTACTTTTCCAACAGAAGTCATAGGTCTGGAAGCACCCCTAAGCTATGAACCTGCTTTTTTAGGGGGAGTATAACACCATACAGAACAGGAGACACCTTAATTTCTGGATCAGTTGGGTTCACTGACCAGTAGCACCTCCCCTTTTTTCAGATTAAATTTCAGCTTGTTAGCCCTCATCCATTCTAAAATGGCCTCCAGGCACCAATTTGTGGTGTACACAGCCTCCCTGGGATCTGCTGGAAACACAAGAGAGAGCTGAGTATTATCCAAACCTGTGACAACACAGATATCCAGATGAGATCTCCTCTCCCAGTGGCTTTGTGTAGAAACATAGGGGACAACATGGAATCTTGTGGTGTCTCATATTCATGGATGCATGTTAATGTATGTATTCATATGTAGTTTTATAACCTCTGCAAGGTTCCATTGCTGATCAAGAAAAGTATCAAACATTCAGGATCACTTCTCAACTTGACAGTTCATTAATATAACTGAAGACATAGCAGATTTATTGTTTTTTAATCCTAAACAACTGCTGCTTTTATCCATATAACCTTGCTTTGCGAACTTAATGAGAGTTATCAAGATGTATTCTAATCCACCTGTTATTCATTTGTATAATTCTTTTAGTGCCCAATTGCTTTATTGAGAGGACAATCACATGTTGAAGTTAAAAAGATTTATTGCTGTTCCTGTCACCTTCTCTATGGAAAGTATCAAGTAAGGATTGAATCAGGCTTCCTGATGTTGGCTTCCAGTCCAAGAATACTTTGTAACGGGATGAGCATTTCTTGTGTGTTGTTTTGTAATGATTATGTATATAGCTAAGTGTGAGAAGTGTTAAGAGATCAGATTTTTTTATTGCATGCATTTTTTCCCTGAACTTTGCACCTATTTATCAAATTCTTGCGTTAGAAAAAGAGCTATGCTTTATTTTACATAAAATCATTAACTCAAAGCTCTCTGTTTGTTCTGCTGGCAAAAGATTTGACCTCTAACCTACAATATTTCATTGTGCTGCAAGAGGTATGCCTCTCTCAGAGAGCTTGCTCAGTAATGGGTGATTCAGCAGCTGTTTTCAGCTAATGGGGCTATAACTCTCCAAGAACTGAGTTCAGTGCAGATCTCTAGATGGGGTGTGAATGAGACAGTTTGTCATAGTAGGAGACCACAGGTCAAAGGCCAAGGGGCCAAACAGCAGTCCCCAGCACCACCCTCTGGAACTAACCTTCCAGGTAGGACCAAAACCACCACAGAATGGTACCTCCCAGTCCTAACTCTGGAAGGTGGTCCAGAGGAATATGATGATCATAGGTATGGAAAGCTGCTCAGAAGTCCAGTACAATCAACAAGACTGCATTCCCCCATCCATCTCCCAGTGTACTTCATCCACTAGGATGACCAAGAGCATTTCTGCAGTAGTGAAATTCCCCACACTGAAGTTTTTAAAATTTTCCACAGTAGATTTTTCCTCACCAGGTACAAACCCAAAGTTTTCTCCTTCTCACCCTGTGTTTTTGGAATCTCCAGTTTTAGTGAGTTCCAAAAATGTGGGGTAAGAAGGAGAAAACTTCGGGTTTGTGCCTGCTGATGAAAAGTCTAAAATTTCTCATAATGCGCAGTTTAAAAAACATCAATGTGGGGAAATTCACTACTGCAGAAATGGTCCTGGGCTGTTTCAGTGTCATAACCAGGCCTGATAAAAGAAAGACTGGAAAGTATCCAAACAACTATCTGCTCAGATATTCTCTCACAACTGTGAAAAGTAGACCATGGGGTACTAGAATAATAACTGTTTTGCAAACAATTCCGGCCATTACTGAAGTGTAATTTTAATGAACAGATTCAGTACACCAATGAATGGAGGTGATAATGTTTGGCTTTTCTGAATGAGCTTCCTTAACTATCACACATCTCCAAAAGCCCTTCCCTCACACTTCTGGTGTTGCATTCAAAATTAAGCTTTAAAACCTCTAGAAGATAAAGCTGTTTTTCTATCAATAAAATTTTTCTCCCCAGGTTAATACCTCATACACATATTCCTTTTGGAGTTAGTATTAGAGAGAATATCTCACTGAACAATGGCTTTGAATTGAGGAAGTTTCTTTGAAGGGCCTGAGCGATTGTTTTAAATCTGTACATTAATACTCTAGATATATAGTCAACCAAGGCAAAGTTTCATGCATAATCCATGCCATGTTATAGAAGCAGCTTTAGTCTTCCCTGCTCTCTATCCTTGACCTATTTCCTGTCTCGTACTTACAATAGTTTGGTTCCCAAACCTTTCTCTCAAAACAAAAGGGAAGGAAATTGATTAGAAAATTTATGAAAATAGTGGCTGAAAGGGCACATCTAATCATTGCTTGCTTCCAAACTCCTAGTTTTTTTTACTTTTCTTCAAGCCTTATTTTCAGAGCTTGAAACAATAAGTTGACATGAACAATAACCGAAGGTCTGCGGAATCTTTCTGTGAACTGCAGTACTGTTTGGGTTAAGTAAAAATATCAGAAGAATGCGACACACTGGAATGGCAATATCTGTTCTATGCCTGCCAGCAACTCAAGAATAATAAGTTCTGAATGCCACTACTTCTGTCTTTAAGCCCTAGCAACAAGAATTACAAGCTCATATAGCTGTGTACTGTGTTTTCCTTTCCACAAGGTCGTCAGGTTACGTCCTCCAGAACAAATGGTCTCTCTACTCTCTGGTGTCTACCTGGCCCTCTCCCAGATGGTTCTGAACGTAAATCCATACGTGATTGCTTGCATGACAAAATGCAGAACATGTATTTGCATATCTTGTATACCTCATAAAGTCCTCTTTTCTCCTGTTGAGTAGAAGTGAAATGTCTCTTTAACAGGGCTAGTTTTGGGCAGGAACGCACAGGAACACAGTTCCGGCTGGCTTCCGAGTTGGCCATGCCTACAGCCCCCCCCCCACAGTTCCCCAGGCACCTTGCAAGCCGTGGGGCACCTGGGAAAGCCAAGCTGATCCAGGGAGGGAAGGCAGTTTAAACTGCCTCCCCTCCTCAGGTTCCCCAGGCGCCACGCAGCTGCGGGACACCTGAGGAAGCCAATCCAGAAACTGCCTTCCTTCCCTCGGGTTCCCCGTGCCCCCGCAAGCCACAGTGCATCTGGGGAAGCCGATCCTGGGAGGGAGCTGCACTGCCAGGGGTGTGGCCTAATATGCTAATGAGTTTCTGCTATTGGGTGTGGCCAGTTATGCTAATGAGTTCCTGCTGGGCTTTTTCTACAAAAAAAGCCCTGAGTATAGATATTTGTAACTTTGTACTTTTGTCTTCAATAGAAATCAGACCTGTCTCTAGAACAATTGACTCAAGTGATGGGACCAGCCTGTGTCCAGTAATTAAATGAATTTGTTCTATAATGGTTTCCCAAAAGGAAAGAATTGCTGGGCAGTACCACCAAGCATGAGCGTAGTCCCCCAACTGTCCACATTTTTTCCAGCAAATAGCTGGAATTTTAGAATTGATGTGATAAAGAGCTTTGGGGGTGTAATACCACCTGCTTAAGACTTTAAACATAAGTAAGGAAATCCCTGATGTGACCTTTGCCTCTGCTATGCTCACTAGGCAGCCTTGGGAAATCCTCTCTCTCAGCCCCAGCCCTTTCTCAACAAGACAAGAAATATAAGACTTCCCTAGTTTACAGGGTTGTTGCAATGTTTATGAGAGCCTGCTTCAGTAGAGAGGGTGGGATATAAGTCGAATGAATAAATAAAAAATATGTGTGTACATGTATTTTGTGCGTACAACACCACTTTTAAAGCGACTGTACTGGTTGCTTGTGTATCTCTGAGTGCAATTCAAGGCACTGGCTTTAACCTGTGAGGTCCTTTGTTACTTGGGAGCCACATATTTGAAGGACTGTCTCTCCCAATATGTGTCCAAACACCAGTCCAGGTCGGTGTGGTCTAATTTACTGGTCATTCTTTGTTTTCACAAGGTACAGTTATTTTCTATGAGAGCATTCCCAGCAGAGGGGATGATCTGCCAGAGGAGGCATGCACAGCGCCCCCTCTGTAAGATTTAGAAAACTGCAAGTTCACCCTGTTCCCGCAGGCCTTTGGAACCTAAAACTGGTTGAGGTTTATGGATGCAAGTCTTGTGCACATTTACTCAGGAGTAAATCCTATCCTATTGAACCAAGTTGAACATACTCGTGAGGAAATATACATAGGATCACACTGTTAATATACCTTTTGCATTTCTGAGGACTGGAGATTCATGCCAACTGTAGCTTTGGGATGCATGGCCTTGGTGTGTGTGTGTGGGGGGGGTAAATGTGGCACTGTTACTGGTGTTCTGGTTTCTACATTTGGTGGATAATTTGGGAGTTAATTAGTCAGATATATTTTAATGTTGTTAGTTGCTTCGCACACATGAAAGAAGCAAATCTTTTATGTGTATATGCAGGGGTCATTTCGAGCAGGAGCTCGGGGGAGATCAGCTCCAGGAGTTGGTGCCAGTCCCCCCCCCCCCCCGCGGGGGAATGCCTGCTTGTGTCATGGTTGCAGCAAAATGACCCCATCCCCTGGAAAGGTCCTTGTTCTTACGACCAGCCTTCTGAAGGCTTCAGCCACCACTGAAGCTATCCTCCCAGAATAGTGGTATTTCTGAGGCTTGGATTAGTAGCTGTCCTCTTTCTTTCTTTCTTTCTTTCTTTCTTTCTTTCTTTCTTTCTTTCTTTCTTTCTTTCTTTCTTTCTTTCTTTCTTTCTTTCTTTCTTTCTCTCTCTCTCCCTCTCCCTCTCCCTCTCCCTCTCCCTCTCCCTCTCCCTCTCCCTCTCCCTCTCCCTCTCCCTCTTTCTTGCCTTCTGACATACTTCTGGTGATGTCAGGGAGTGTGGCATAGGCAAATACGTTATGCTAATGAGTTATGCTAATGAGCTCCTGCAAGTCTTTTTCTACAAAATGACACCTGCTCTTTAAGTCTAAATGAATTATGCAGGCCACATTAGCACTGCACCTGGCATCTCTCCGCTATTGTTGTCTTGGACAGCCATTTTTCACGGTAAAAAGCAGCACACAGCCCAGGTAAGTAATTTTTAATTTAACTAATAAAATATGCTACCTAAGGCAGGCAAACAACCTATCTCATGATATGGCTGGCCCTGACTACAGGGCCACTGCAAATCTGAAACAAACTGAAACAAATCTCAAGGACCTGCCATCAAAATTTATCAAAACCTCATCCAAACCATACTTATTCTTTCCCAGCATAATGTTTTAAGTATGAATAAAATTATTCTTAACATTTGCAAATGGATGCACATCTCACAACCTGACTGTTATTCTGGTGTCTCACTGTCTTTGTTTCAGAAGGCAGAAGGGATAGCAAGTGAAGAAAATGATTCATCTGATACGTAACATCTTACCAGAGCAGATTGCCAATGCTCTTGCCATTCATCCTGCCTGGCTTTTCTGCATACAGCTTTTCCCCTTTCCATCAATTACTGAATCCTCCCATGCCTCAGGGAAGATTTTTATATAAGGAGGGGTCCTGTTTCTGTTTACAGGAGCTGCCTCATTCTTTGAGGTTGAGATAGCTCCACAGAGGCTTTGCTTTCACACCCTGATATGCTGGCAGAGCCAAGAGAGGAACAAAAGCAGAGGATATGGCCACTGCAGTGGCAGCTCATGTGCTTAACAGGTGGTAGGGAATTGGAACAGAGACAACTGATGCTAGTCTGCTCCCTCCACCATGAGAAACTAATGTAGCAGTACACCAGCAGAAGAGGCAAACTTGGTGGTGGAGGAAGAGTACTTTGACCAACCTTCAGGTGGAACCTGGAGATCTCCCGCTATTACAACTGATCTCCGACAATAGAGATCCATTCCCCTGGAGAAAATGGCTGCTTTGAACAGCATTTTACTGTGCTGAGGTCCCTCCCCTCCCTAAACCTTGCCCTTCCCAGGCTCCACTCCCAAAATCTCCAGGTATTTTCCAAACCAGAGCTGGCAACCCTAAGGCAGAGAAGAAGAAGAAGAAGAAGAAGAAGAAGAAGAGGAGATTGGATTTATACCCCGCCCTTCACTATCCAAGGAAGTCTCAAAGCAGCTTACAAACTCCTTTCCCTTCCCCTCCCCACAACAGACACCCTGTGAGGTAGGTGGGGCTGAGAGAGCTCTGAGACAACTGTCCTTGAGGAACAGCTGGTACAGAGCTATGGCTTGCCCAAGGTCATCCAGCAATGATTAGAGTCCATGCACTTAACCATTAGATTAGAGTCCATTAGAGTTAGAGTCCATGCACTTAACCATTAGATTAGAGTCCATGCACTTAACCATTACACCAAACTGGCTGAGAGAGAGGCAGAGACCAGCCACAACTCCTCCTGTTCATATATAAAGAAAACAGGTTTGTGGGCAAGGAAGTTATTTGTTTGTTTACTTATAAAAATACATATATTCCCACTTTTCTTGTAGATCAAGATGGCTTACAAGACATAACTAAAACAATATTTATTTAGTTAATTTATTTGTACCCCACCTTTTTCCCCAGTAGAAACCAAAGGAGCTTACATCATTATTCTCTTCTCCATTTTATCCTCAAAACAATCCTGTGATGTAGGTTAGAATGATGACAGTTAATTCTTTCAGCTATCAATGCCCTGTATGGAAGCCCAATATTCATCACAAGGATACAGTTCTAGCTAATCATGGTTCTCTCTACACCCAGCAATTGACAATTGAACTGTTGTAACTTAATGAGCCCAGTGAAAGCTGTGTGTTACGTGCAAATAGTTATACACCTCTTTAAAGAACATTCTTATTTGCCCAATCTGTAGTAGTGACTAAAATTATTTTAAAAATTTTGTTTCAGTGATGTCTTATATGTATTACCTGCGTTTAGAAGGCCACTTGGTTTCCATGTGTAGTAGAACCCAGACTTCACAGTCAATCAGCAAACTGCCATGGCAAAGATGGGATTCAAACTTGGGTCTTTCAGATTTTAGTTCAACATATGTCAACTATATCACACTGGCTCTTGTTAACAATGTTCAGATCCTGATGAAGAGAGCTTTGACTCTTGAAGCTTATACTCCCAAAATCTTGTTGGTCTCTAAGGTTCTACTGGACTTGAATTTAGCACTTCCATATCCCTTATTTCCCAGTGCTCAGATCAGTTGGTATCAAAGGATATCATTATATGGGCCATTAAAGTAACTCATGCTTAAATCTAGTTCCAAAAGCCACAGATTTTTGTTATTTCTAAATTTGCTGTAGTTGAGATGTGAACAGATGCTGGCTCATAAAAAGTTTATATCTAGTATAAATTATTCTTAAATTTTAAAAAAACCTTCAGATGCTGCTATTTATCACCTTTTATTTTTAGAAAGCAAAAGCTTGTCTTTTGGGTTAGGGTTAGATTCTTTTTTGCACAGGATTTTAAATTCTTATTACAATTATTCGAAGTCATTGTGAAACCCACCCATCTTGCTTTGGAATCAGATGGGTCTTGCTGAACCTTGCAGGAAAATGTACGGGCTTTTCTTGCATATTGTGCAGAGATAATTGTCCCAGAAGAGCTCTTCCACCATTTTCAGTTGTTTTCCCTCTTCCATACTTAAACTTGAACTTACTGAACTGCAAGGTAGAAGATGACTAGCAAAAGTGGAGGGCTCAGATTTCCTAATTCCTAATTCTCTTATGAACATCCTTGGAGCCTGCATTGCCAAAGTGAACTGTGAAACCTTAAAAAAAAAAAATCCCGGTCAATTGACTCCTTGATACACATATACATGTGCCATTTTCAAAATCACATTATTTTTTAAAGATGCAGTCCTAGGATAATTTAATTTGATACGTAAAAGCACAGGGTAAGTTCTACTGCTGCCTACTCATGGATTTTACTGTGGCCATTCTGATGCTGTCAGATAATAACCCAGAGGAAATCTGAGGAGCAACCTACATCTCTCTTGCTGTTTCAGAAGGCTTGTGGAACAGAACTCTTTAGAGGAGCCTTTGGTTCCCCAAGATGATTGCTTTATAGGTGTCTTGAAAAATAGCAGACTCTGATAGTGCTTTATTTTAAAGTTTTTCGGCTCATAGTTTTAATTCTTTTGCTCTTAGAATTATGTTATATTTTATCAATTTATTGTTGTTACTTGCGTTGGATTCTAGTGATCTGACAGTTATATAGAGCAATGTTTTAAGTGCATATAAACAATAACACCGTAAAAGTGTGAAGGGGGGTTGAGAGGTTCATTAAAGGCCATTTCCATATTACAAAGAGGTCAACCCAGGACTACCATTAAGTGCACGCTCAACAGAAAGCTGCAATCAATCACAGCTCCCTGACTACTGTATGAGTTACTAGTGCATTTATAAACACAGTTTTGTTGTATCTTAGATATACACCTAGCTGGACTGGTTCATTCTCAAGGGTTTTCTTTTTTTAGTGTTCAGAGTTTCTTGCTTTCCCATTCTGAAGTATGTAGGGGAATAATATGCTGCATGGCAGTTGAACTGTGGTTATCTGAAATGAAGGAAATATATAGGGTCGCCAAGCACCACCACAGGCTGGTGGCGGGGAGTCCTCTTCTTGTCGGGAGTTTCCCATACAGTTTATGGTACCCATGGTACCACAGAATTTTTGGGGCGATTGCTACAGCGTTGCTCCGGCAACATGCACAACATGATGATGTCACTTCTGGTGACATCATCACACTGGGGAAGTCGTCCTGATCGGATGACTTCGGGGGTGGGGTTCCCCCTGCCGGCTGAATCCGGGCCGGCGGATTGGGGACCCCTGTAGCGGGGGATCCCCTGCTCTGTGGGCAGACTTGACAGCCCTAGAAGTATAGCTGCAAGGATAATCTGCCATTGAGAAGGGAGGGTCCCCAAGACTGGGTCTGACATGATTAGTGTTGTTGCACTCTTTCTGAAAAATCCATGAGATGGATCAAAATGGACAGTAATTCCTGCAAAGCAGACTTCTGCCCTCCATTTCATGTTCACATAAAAGATGGCTTCAGTCATACCTGGCAAAACAGCTGAAAGTAAACAAAGTAAAAAGTACTGCTGAAAGTAAACAAAACTATTTTAATTTATTCCCTTTGGTAAAATATTTATATTGCCTCTAGGAAAAAGGCATTCAAAAGAGTAGGATCAATTCCAGGTTCATGCTACGAACTCAGTACAGCTTATTAGGCAGCAAGTGTTTCAGGATAAGACACCTACAATGGCATATGCTTAGAAAAAAGATCATTTAGAGTATTTGTTTTCAAATGAACATTATATCTGCCAACAGTTTGTTATAATATCAGTAAGTGCTCTGCCAAGCAAAGACAAAGTTACGGCTGCATGAAGAGCAGGGAAAGACATTAATATATGTGGGAATTAGAAACTAATTTTTATAAAAATCCTTCCCATTCAGAGTTTAAGAATTTCTGTCCCCTTCAGCTTTATTAATAGCTCTTTGAATAGTCACTAAAGATTATGTTGAAATATGAGCCAAAGGGAAATTTGGAAGTGCTTGATTGTGAAATGAAAAATTCATGTTGCTCCATTGACTAGTCACATAATCATTCCAAGCTATTCTAACCAGAAAACCAAACAATGTTGAGGAAATAAGACTTTAATTCATGTAATGTTAGAGGTGAGCTAGTGCATTAGGAGTTTTCTGGAAGGTGGCTGCTCTGTGAAAGAAAAGCATCAACGGTGTATCATGCATTGTCCCTGAACAGCCAAACCAAACCAAACTCCAGTAAATGTTTGAGGAAGGCACCTTCCCTGAAGGAGGTTCCAAACCAGCCCAAGTTTGTGCTGAAGATTGGCTCATAAGCCAGGACTATTGCCTAAAGCAGAAACCCAGCTCTGCAGCTAAAGATTTGGCTGGTACTTGGGCTTTTATTTATTTAGTTATATAATTTGGAATTTTTTTGTGAGCCACTTTATTTTTTTCTTTACTTAGAGAACTGCATGCCCATCTCTCCAGAAGCTGCTCAGTGTGGCTCTCAAAGGTCCCTTTAAAAAAAAAAACAGTGCAGAAGTGCTCCAAATAAATAAAATCCTGGTTTTACACACACACATACAGAGTCATGTTCCCTCTAAGCTGAGTTACTGTGAGCTAGCTCCGGCTCACACATTTTTGTCTTCGCTCAGGAAGGATGGCTCCAGAGCAAACCAATTTATGCAGTAGTTAAATCACTTGTTCACAGTTTTAATGCCAGCAGCTCACAAAGTAGATTTTTTGCTCACAAGACTCCACTGCTTAGAGGGAGCATTGTCAGCCAGGGCTCATGATAGTGAGGAATCCTCAGGAGAAAAGGAGCCCTGTGTAGCCAGCTCTGAGTCAGCAGAAACCGGCAAGCAGGAAGATGAGCTGCAGGACTGTCAGGATTCACAGCCAACAGCTGGTGAAGAGCCACCAACACCCTCCAGCCCTGATTCAACAGGTGAAACTCAGTTGGTAGTTTCCAGCCCTCCAGGATCACCCACACCCTTAGAGCACTACAGACAGAGGCTAAGAACAGAGCTACAGGAGAGATGGCAAAGTGAACGCTTCCTAGTCCATCACCAGCTGCTTCCTTATAATCAAGATGAGTAGTTGCAAGATTATTCTTAAGCAGCTGGCTGCAAGCATGACCTTTAAGTGTATAGCTTTAAAAACCAGCCTAGGGAGGCTGTTAGGCATGGACACAATGCGTATGATAGATGCTTAACCATTGACTTTGCCTTGACTGACTTCTGGAACCCTGAACTTTGAAGTGAACAACTCTGCCTGGCCTGACTTCTGGCACCTGATACTCCAAGCCTGCTAGTCAGTACACACAGAGAGACACTTTTTTACTACGTATGTTCTGAAAGCAGTTAATATGAATAAGTCAAGCTATTTAAATGTAATCAAACATACACATTTAAGAACTTGTTTAAGCATGATGAAAGGCCGCCTGGTTGCTGCCTCCCCTCCCTCTGTTAGCACCAATAGTTAAAACTAGCATTCCTGTTAGATCACTGTTCCTCTTTTGCTTTTTACATTGGACTTTGTCAGGACCAAACCAGATGTTCAGTGAAAATTCTGTGTCCAGAGTTTGCAACAAATTTTTAAAATGAAATTGTTATTATAGTTGTCTTGACAACAGCAAACCAGAAATGGTGGCCAAACTCTCATGGCAACGAGTAATCTTGTGGGAGTTCAGTAACTGACATGCATAGCTTCACACACTGCTTAAGGAAGCTTGAGGGAACATTTCCCATGCAAGCAGCTTGCTGGCTGGAGTCAGATGGAACAGGAGGTGGCCTCATTCCAAAATCCTCAGGAGGATTATTTAGAAGCACCTTTATCTGGAAGTACACTTGAGTGCCATAGAATAAAAGACAATTTATTTCAGTCATACCCTCAAAGGATATGCCAAGGATGCAAACTTTATTAATATACACAGGGCCTGCTGTTCTATTGCTTTCATGTTAAGAAATTGATGGGCCACTTACAGTAGAAGTAGGGCTGCCAACCTCAAAATAGGACCTAGAGTTCCCCTGGAATGACAGTTGATCTCCAGAGTACAGAGATCAGTGCCCAGAAGGAAACCACAGCCTCAAAGGGTGGCCACTGTAGTTTAAACTACAGTCTAGAAGGGGCTACAGAGGGTGAATGGTCTAGGATTTCTGTTTATGCTATGGAAGAAACATCCATACTGCACTCCCTCTCCAAGCTCTGTCCTCCTCAGATACCACCCCAAGTCTCCAGAAATTTCACAAGTCACAGTTGATAACCCTAACTGATAGTGGTCAGGTATGAGTGTCAGACTAGGACCTAGTAAACCCTGCTCTGCCATTGAATCTTGCTAGGTGACCTTAGGCCCATCACATTCTCTTAGCCTAACCTTTAGGGAAACTTCAGGAGTTCCAAATGAAGAGGTTTGTTTCAAACCATTCCATCCTGGTTATGGGACAGAAATGGTCTTGGTTGTCCTGGTGGATGACCTGCACCAGGAGATGACCAGAGGAGTGTGACCTTGTTAATTCTCCTGGACCTCTCTGTGCTTTTTGATACCATTGACCATGGTATCCTTCTGGACTGTCTTTCAGGGTTGGGAGTTGGAGGCACCATTTTGTGGTGCTTTCAGTCCTACCTTAAGGATAAGTTTCAGTGTGTGGTGGGGGACTGCTGCTCCACCCCTAGGCCTCTAGCCTGTGGAGCCCCCGAAGGTTCCATCTTTCCTCTCCCTTGTTTTTTAGCATCTACATGAACCCACTGTGAGAGGTCATCCACAGATTTGCCACCAATATGTGGATGACATTCAGCTGTATTTCATCTTCCAGCATAATCCAGGGAGGGTTGGAGACCATGGACAGGTGCCTGGAAACAGTTTTGGGATGGATAAAAGCCGATAAGCTGTAACTTACAACAAAATGGAAGAATTACTGGTGGGGGAGAAGGTCTAACTCAGGAACTGGGATATCTCGTCTTCTGGTTTGAGATGCGCTCCTTAAAAGGAGCAGATACTTAGGGTCTACTTATGCTAGACTGGATCCCTTTCCTTCTGCAGTTTTACAACTAGAAACAATGGTGTATTATGGCACAAAAATATCAATTTGATCCATATTCACATTCTAAATTAATATTATGGGCCAATCCAGATCTGAATAGTTACATCTTTGGCCCTGGCCCGACCAAGAATCTGCCAGCCTGAATGTTCTCCCACCGTCTAGACTGTTTAATATCTAAGATGCCATCCTGATAAAGAAGATATGCCATCTTGTAATGGGGTATGCTATTTGTTTGAGTTTGTGTTTTAAATGTTCTAATGATATTGTATATTTTATTGTATGTTGGTAATCTCCCTGAGCCCGCCGAAAAGTGGGGAGGGTGGAATATAAACCAAATAAATAAATAAATAAATATAAAAATTGGAAAGAAATATTTTTTGTGGAAGGCGTGGACTGATAAGGGGATTTTTACATTGGGTCAGTTGATAGTTTCTGAGGATGAGTTTTTGTCATTTTCTCAGCAGAGGTCTAGATACAATTTGTCACCTTCTGTTGAATGGCAATAGTCACAGTTGCAACATTTGTTGGTATCTAAATATGGCCCTGCTGCATTAAGTGTCTCAGAATCCCCTTTGCTTCTGGAAACTTTAATCACATCAAGGCAGAAAATCAAATCTACAATATTTGTTTATAAATATTTGATGCCAATTAACAAATATGATGTACAGAGTCTTAGAAATGAATGGAATAAAGAGTTAGATAGCCCTGTTTTGCCAAAGCAATGGGATATGGCCTTAAAGTCTATATCTACTCTTTCTATTGATCTTAAGTTGAGACTTATTCAGCAAAAAATTATGTTTAGAATATACTGGACACCACAGCAACTTTTTAGCAAAGGACTGAGTAAAGTGTCAAACTGTTGGTGTTGTAATTTACAGGATGTGTCTCTTATGCATATGCTTCGGGCATGTCCAGATATTTGGTTTTTCTGGGAAGGAGTTAGAACTCATATCAACTGAAATGGACCCTTGTACCCTTACTACAGCTAAAAGACTCATATTACAACATGGGAAAGATAAAAGCCTGTCTCTGGTAAATCAGTGAATCGAGGACCTTAGAACTCTCTCAGCATTTGAACACGTGGCACATAAGACAGCAATTGCATATAGACTTATTTTTACATATTTGGAAATCATTTATAGAAACTTATGTGTAGATTTGCCACCACTGTTATAATTTTGTCTTGTATTCATGAGTTCTTTTTAAAAAATCTTTCTTAATTGTTGAGTTTTAATTCCCCCCCCCCTTTTTTTTCCTTTGGCTGATGAACCAGCTGCAGCCCTTCCTGGTACATGCCATCAAAACATCTAGATTAGATTACTGCAATGTACTCAACCTGGGACTACCCTTGAAGACTATCCAGGCACCACAGTTGGTACAGAATGCTGCAACTAGAATTGTGCTTGTTGTGGGTTGTAGGAACCATATCACTCCAAACCTGTTCCATCTACACTGACTCCCAGTTTGCTTCCTAGATCAATTCAGTTCATGGAGCTGGTATTGACCTTCAAAGCCCTATATGGTTGGGGCCAGCATATCCGAAGGACTGCCTTCTCCCATATGAACCTTCCCACCCACTGCAGTCAACACTGGAGGCCTTGCTTCAGGTGCTCCTTCATCTGAGGCTAGACATGCAGCAATCCAAGGAAGGGCCTTCTCAGTCATGGTGCCAAAATGTAGGAAGCCCTTCCCCAGGGAGAATTGCTTGTCTCCCTCTATCATTGTCTTCCACCAAGGCGTGAAGCTGGACTCCCTGTTTATGTGTTTATATGTCTTTATGTGTTTTGTTTAATTTTTAAATGCTGCTTTAAATGTTTTCATTTTCACCACCTTGTGGACCCTGAGTAGTGCTGAAAGGTGGCATAGAAATGTTTTAATAAATAACCTAAATCACAGGGTTGTTGTTGTGAGGATAAGGTAGAGAAGACAGAATGATGCGATAAGCCACTTTCAGTCCCCATTCAGGAGAAAGGAGGGTGAAAGAGATACAAATAATAAAAAAAAACACAACAGAAGATGATTTTGCACTTTCAGGATTACACCAAATCTTGCCTTACAGTTCTTCATACGATAATGCCATTGAAGGTAAAATAACCAAATATCTCAGAGTTAGCATATTCAGCATCCCCCATCCTGGTGGCTATGGGCCCCATGGTGTTTGCTGGCAGTTCACCTGGCGTCTGCCATGTGTTTCAGGGAAGTAGGCAAAGCAAATATGAAGACAGGACCCATTATTGGCTGCCTTCCTATAAAAAGGGGGCTGTTCAGATAGATTATTCCCATTGATCACTATTAGGGTTGCCAGCTGGGTGGGGAAATACCTGGAGATTTTGGGGTGGAGCCTGGGGAGGGCAGGGTTTGGGGATGGGAGGGAGCTCAGCAGGGTGTAATGCCAGAGTCCACCCTCCAAAGCAGCCAGTTTCTCCAGGGAAACTGATCTTGGTCATCTGGAGATCAATTGTAATAGCGGGTGATCTCCAGGTGCCAATTGGAGCTTGGTCATTCTAATCACTAGAGTAAGATCAAAAATGAGGCAAATAGACTCTGACAGTCAGCTGGGAAGTGGGGAAGGGGAGAGGAGGAAAAAGAGGGAGCCAGGCAGCAGAGCCCAGATCCCCTCTGAGGTGGGGAGGGAGAGAGCCGGGGCAGGTAGCAGAGCAGGTGGCCATTGCCTGCTTGAGTGCTGCAGGAGAGAAGCCAAGCATTTCTCTTCAGAGCCAGGTCTGGGTGTAAAACAGAGAAGTGCTGAACTTCCTTGTATTGCCCCAGATTGGCAGCTGGGGAAAGACAGAAATTCAGAGGCAGGTGTAAAGTGTAATGTTTGACTTCCTACCCCAGCATATCTACCTGTCTACCTTTTCCCTCTAGTAGCCAACTCTGTGCAGCACAACCAAGCCAAGTGCTTCTCCACCACTGCGGGCAGATAGTGAATCAAACACACAGAGAAAGAGAGTAGCAGCCCTGGGGAGGAGTAACTGCAGTGTTTTACTTTTAGACCTGGCTTTTTCATCTCCCTTCATGGTAGCCACCCAGGCACAATACAAGGCTGTGGAGCACTTCTCCTTAAAACTGGGACAGAGAATAAAGCAGTGTATTTGATTCACTATCAGCTCATGGTGATCTTCTCGGTGTGTTTGTTATCCCCATTGTCTTCTTTGGTATATGTATTATTCTCCATCCTCTTTCCTCCCCCCCCCCCCCTCTTTGTGTGTTTGTGTGTGTGTGTGCTTGGCTCTGCCTTCTATGATGGCCATTTTGTAGTGGTTTCTTTTTCAAAATACTAAAAATACCCACAGATTGAGGACCCTGGTATAAAATATCTGAAGGTCCTTCCTCCTGTTTTCTATAATTCCTATAATTTTAAAAAAATGATAAAGCTGTTGCTCTGGGGCATGCCAAAGTTTTCCTAGCATAAGTCCAAAGGGTTTATGTTATCCTGCAGTATTCAGGTTCATGACATTTCGATTTCATGTCTGTGAAATTCTTTCTCTGTTGCCTCTGAAATACAGCACAACCCTTTACTGTGTTCTGGAGGGACTTGAGGTTAAATAATGCTGATTAAAGAAATTCCATTGAAATCCAAAGGAAAGGAGTTAACTGTTATTGATCAGCTTATTAAATGTAGCTGACTTGCAAATCAATTGGAAAAAGTCAAACAGTTGGGCATTAACAGTAGGAGCCAGTCCATCATAGACACGATGAGCATTTTAGCGCATCCAAGTTAGCAAGGGAAATTGTCAATATAAGTTGTGTGCTCTTCATTAGAACAAAAGGATAGTAAGTCATATATTGATTTGGGCCTAGAAGGGCCAGACATCTTTAATCTCATTTACCAAAAGCAAAAGGCAGATTATACTCCTAATGAGAAGTAAAAGTGGGAAATGATGGTACAGGCCACTATGAAGAGTCAGGTAGCAAGACATTTCGGCCCCAGTAAACTTATGGGCAAATTGGAAAGGAAATTGCCATACAGTAAATTGAAATTTACCAGTAAGAGTTGGGTTTTCTTACTGGGACCAGTAAGAGTTGGAATCATATACCTTTACCTCTCTTGCTGGAATGTACATGCAAAACCTGTATAAGAATTATGTTCTTATACTACAGGATAAAAAAGGGTTTGGCTTGAAAACATGGATGAGGTCAAGGATTACATGGGAAGTTTGCTTTCACATCTGGTCTGGTAAGCAATGTGCTGCTGAATGAGTATGAAACATGAACAGGAAGACACTGAGCTGTTGAGGGTAAGCAGATGGAATGCTTCATGGTCAGAGAAGGTCAAAGGTTCAGTGCAAACAGACTTTTACAAGAAGCATATCACAGATAGACGGTCAGAGTAAGGCTTGAAAAATTCCACCGCTAGGGATGGGCACAAACCAGAAAAATGTGGTTTGGTTCATGGTTTGTGGTGTGCCCAGTTTGTGAGCCACGGACTGTTGTGAATTTTTATGCATTAAACAAACTGGTTTGGTGTGTGAGGTTCATGATGCAGTAGAATCCCCTCTGGCATGCTAGAGACTCCAAACTTACAGGGATCTCTGGCTGAAAGTGCCCCCAGGTAAGTACTGTTAGAAATATGTGCCTAGACCAAAACCCGACTTCCAGCAATTATAGGGTTAACTTGTTTATCCTAGTGTTTTGCAGCTTGACCCGGAGAAGAAACCTGGGAGCTGACCAATTGATGTAAAGCCCGCGAAGCTACTAGACTATTGCATTTCTAACTGGTTGTTGTTCCACAGGTGACTTATCCTGGAGGTCAGGAAGGATAGGATTGCCATTCTACTGTTGTAGAATGTCCTAGAGTGTAGACCAGAGCAATGCTGCTCCTTAGACAGCATGTTTTGTTTATTTGTAGCTAATCCCGTTATCCCTTTATCCTTTAGTAATAAATATTTTAAACTAGAGGAAGCAGTCTCTTCTTTCCAGAAGCAAGATCCATAACTCTGAATTTCTCTAATATTGGGCAAAAACCCTAACAAGTACTTCAGGAGGTTTGGGAGTATATGGAATGGACCCTGTGCAAGCTAAAGACATCAAAATTGTAGGGGATCTCTGGCTGACTTCCCTCTACATGCCCTCCAACTTATATGCAGACTGGACTTAGGGAGTCCAAGTTATGGTCCCCCAAAGAAGATGCCACAGGGAAGTGCTTTTGGAAGAAATGTCAGGCTCAGGTTCAAAACTCCATAGAATGGACCCCCTGCAAGTTACACCCACCAAATGCACTGGGAACCTCACCCTGCCTTTAAAGTTTGGTAAACATTTTGACTGAGCAGAGACAGTCTGTCTGAAAATGTATCCATTCATGAACCAGCACAAACTGCTTGAAAGTTCATAGAAAGTTTGTGCCAGTTGACCTGCCACAACTTCGTGAACCATGAACTGGCCAAAATTCATCACAAACTTTAGTTCATGCCCATCCTTATTTATCGCTGCATGGCCTGGTTCAGCCTTCAGAAGGAATAACAACTAAAACCCATGCAGGATTCTATAGATCTTCTATAGAACTTGGCTCCAGGAGTTGTACAGATGATATCTAAACTTTATAGAATGCATTCGCTTACAAAGAAGCTACTCTACAGCTTCTCATACTAAGGATCTTCCTTCTACATATCTCTTCAGTGGATAAGATGGGGTGATATGACCTTTGAGATCTGTAAGTCAGACTTTGCCAAAGACTCTTTGTTTAAAGAAATGAGATCTGCTGGGCATGGGATGGTATCTTTTCTGTTACGGCTCCTACCGAGAGAGAGAGAGAGAGAGAGTGTCTCACCAGGTAACCTCTTTATATGATTATCACCAGCATAAGAAGCTATTCTTCAAAGCCTTTGATTGGTGAAGTGTTGTTTTTAATTTGTTGCTATTCTTCTCTGCATTAATAATATATTTTAATGGTCTCATTTTTTTAAAAAAAAAAAGAACAGGTTTTGTTTATGTAACAGCTGCTTCTCATTTTTATCCACTGGATTTTTTTTTTGGCCACCTCCTGCTCCTGTCTTGAACAACAGTTTGATTTGTAGACATGAACAGATAATAACTGTTTTCATGCTGTGAAAATCTTCACCTGCCCATTTCTGCAGAACAATCTGCTTTTTAAAAAGGTACAAGAGCAGAACGGTAACATCCGATCAGTTGCAAAGTCATTTTCTCCGCCAGTAGATCCACATGTGTCCAGCTTACTGTCTATTTAAAGCATCCGGTGAATGCTTTTCCTGTCAATACATACCTGTGCAAAATTACTTTTCCAAGTAAACAGGATCTATTAATGAGATGCATGCTATATCTTATTATATACACTGAGCAGTTGTTCAAAAATATAAAAGTGAATAGATTCTATAAACAGACTATGGACTGTTTCCACTGGTTGGGCATAATGAAATGTTATGACAATTTAAAACACATAGCAGAAAAACACAGCTATTATTGCTAATTTCCACTAAATTCTTATGATTTCATAAATCAAAGATGTAGAATAGCAGAGAATCACACAAAGAAAGGAATGCTGATATAACATTCTATTTCCTTTGGGATTTATGTTCCACTGTTAATTTTACTTTCATCTCAACTGTGTTTATGGAACTATTCAGAGAGCTTTAATTTCTTTAATTTGGAGGAATGAAGCCATAATACCAACACTTAGTAGTATCCAGTTCTAGATCCCTTTGCTACTGTGATAGGAACTACACTTGTACCAACACCCATCATAAATTTCAGTTGTACCTGCATGATAAATGTAGGAATATCAACATTTTAAATACGTAGTCAAATTAGGACACCATTCATGTACATACATCATATTAATCAGTATTGTTTAACACAGAGGTAGTGTATGACTTATGGCCTGCTTAGTCCTCATCTCTTATAGAAACCAAGCCTAAACCTTGGATCCTAAGATATATCAGCAGAGCAGCTCAAGAGAAAGGTAACTTCCCCACTTTCACCTCTTACTACAGCCTTCTGTGCCCTGAAACTGTACTCCTGTAGGTCAGTGGACCTAAAATAACAGTGCAAATTAGGAGGCTGCAGAAGTAAGGGGAATAGCAAAAATCTCCCTTCCTTCCTCTGCAGATGGAAAAGTTGTTCTGTCAGAGGAACTCTTGCTGTGCCAATAAAGCAGCGCTTTAGCCTGAGTACATAGAACGTAACAACAATGGCACATACTCTGTGTAGTGTTTCCTTGGGCTTTCCGCTCTGCCTGTTGTTTTCCCCTTTGTCAGAATTTAGACCACACACCCCGGTAAATATTGGTCAGGGATCTGAACCCCACTGGGTTTGCTACACCACTTCCCTTCTAGTACTAAGCCACTACACTCTCCATGGTTATCATGCATGTTTTAAATTGTAAGTTGCCTTGGAGGCCCTTGTTAGGGCAGAAAGACAGGATACAAATTTTGTAAATAAATGAATAAATATTACCCAAGACTTCCTGCTAGGCATCCACTTCACCTAAGGGGAGTAAAATAGGGATATTTTGCTTTGGGATAGAATGAAGATAGCACTTGTCTAGCACTGGTAGAGACGAATCCTCACAAATGTGTACAATAGGTGCATAAACCAAGCTACTTTGGCATGTAAGATGTCTGTTTTAGGACTGTCACAGAACATTCCACTTGAAATGATCAACAGAGATAATTAAGTACACATTTGTACAGGGAAAGAGAAAGACAGAGGATACAATTTCAAAAGAAATTAAAACAGAGTTATGGGTTAAACATTAAGCTTGACAGTCTGTCATAAAGACATGGCCATTGTTATTGCAATTATTGGGATGCTTCTCTATTACATGGTCAGGAATTTGTTTTCTTGCTTGTTATCCTGCAAAATATCACATGCAGTGATGATATGACATGTAAAGGAATACAAACCACCCTTTTTATTATAGCAGAGGTTATAGAAGGGCATGAAAACAGATTAATGAGTGTGTTGACCACCATTTTAAAATTCAGCACTTGCCAAGGAATACTTATTTGGGGTTATCAGCTATCCACATCACGCCAAGCCCTCCCAATTTATGGAGTTGCTATCCGTTCTTTAAGGTCATGGTTTCATTTATAGTAATGAAATTACTATAAATTTTAAAAAGATGTCATTTATATGAGAGCTGAAGGGAACTCTTTCTGAAAGTTTATTTAGTCTAATACAAAAGATACTATGGCTGAGGACAGACTGGCAGTCTCGGCCGCTCTACCTCCGCTTCAAAAGCAGAGGCAGAGCGGCCGTTCAGACAGCCGCATCTGCCCAGAGGAGGTGGCCCGGATGCATCGTGTCTGGCGCCGTGCTCCTCCCGCAGCAGCCGAGCACCACTTCAAAGTGGTGCTTGGCTGCTGCAGCATGCGTTCCACCCGCTGGAGCGGGCGTGAATGCACGCCGGGAGGGGGAGCCGCGCGGCATCCGCCTGCTGCCGTAGGAAGCCACCCGCAGTCTGAACGCTGCGGGTGGCTTCCTTCCAGCGGCGTGCGAACGACCTGGGGGAAATTCCCCCCGCCTTAGTCTGCCGCGCAGCAGACCGCCAGTATGTCCACAGCCTATGACTCCTATAAAATATGTTGTATATAATACTTTGCCTTGCTTCAATACTCCACCACAACAGGTTTTGAACACAATGAAATGCTTCAGATATGACAAATAACTACATATCTCCAATTTGTAGGGTTGCCAGGTCCCGCCTGGGCAACTGATAGGGGATGGAGGAGTCTTACAAGAAGAAAGAGAAAGGCCTAGCCCTCGTCTCTGATATTATACAGCAAGTGACTTCATCATGCTAGGAACATCTTGATGACACTCTGGTATCTGGGCAAAAACTCTATGGTAAAACCAACTTGTATCATAGAGTTTTTGCCCAAATACTAGAGTATCACCCAGATGTCACTGGCAATGAATCCTAGACTTTCTCTTGTTAAATCCCCTCTGCTGGCCAGCTGATTGGCAGCTGAGGGTATGGCCCCAGGGGGGTGTGGTTTCTGGCAACCCTACCAATTTGGATATACTGTGGTTCATTGTTATATTTAATCATCAAGCTGTGGTTTGAGATAGTACTCCACAATTTTGAAATAACATCAGAAGATTCTGGCGGCAGGTAGGCAAGGAACATATACCATATTTTGCCTGCACACCTAAAAACATAGTTTGGAGGATCAAACACAAATCGTGTTTGATCATGAGATCAGATTCATTCAATTGAGAAACCAAAGAAAAGGTGAAACTTTTACTACAGCTTATAGAGTCTCATCCCCCTTTTGTGCCTATTTTATGCAGGAAATATTTACTAATGTCAAAATAAATTATCCTTGGGTGGTATCACTACATCCTTTGAAGCATAAATCAGCAGACCTCCACAGATAAATTCACAGTAATTGGTTTAGTTGGTAGGAGTGTGCACTGCAAACATTTGCATTTTAATTTTGGGTGAGGGGTTTCTAGAAGGCACACTTTTTGTTATGCCAGATGTTTTTTTTTGGGGGGGGGGACTGTTTTAATGTTAGTAATTACTCTCAAGAATTTTGGCATCAGAAAAGCATGACCTGTGGAAAATTCCTAAGCTAAAATTAAAAAGGACCCCTTTGTCTCTTTATAGTTTCAAAATTTAAAAGGGAAAAAGGCATGACTTACTGTACCAGCCGGCATCGAACTGCTGGTGGCTCTCTGGGCCTCATTGCAGCTATTGGCTCATCCTTCAGTGGGCTGTAGAACCCATCTGGGCCCTAACAGCTGGGCTGATATGTGGGCTCTTGGTTTTCTACAGAGACACATAAAGGCTTCTGAAGCCTCACAGAGCCAGTATGTAGTGTAGTAGAGCCTTGCTTCCATCCCCAACATTTACAGCTTGTTTCCTCCAAGTTCCATTTCCCCATCACATGGATGGGTCTATTCAACCCATCCATGTATACATAATTCAAGCCATGAAATTTTACTTACAATAAATAAAACCCACAAAATAAACACTTGCACACCTAGATGTTTAATGAGGAGGCCAACAGACTTCATTACAAAACTGCACATTAAAAGTATTTGTGAGATCAATGATAATTCAAGCTATGTTAAATACCTAGCAGTATGAAATAAGTCAGAATGTAGAAGAGTGAAAAGAAGATTTAAGATACCCTCACCACCTCAGTTACAGTGAATATGTGGAATCCAGGCTCATCTTATGCCTTTATCTCTACAGGCCCCATCAGGAACTTAACCATAAAGTCTAAAATCCTTAAAACAGTCATGGTACCATTTCCAAATATGCCTATGATCAACAACTGGAAACTAATTAGCTGTATGCATACCCTCATTTCTACAGTTGGCAATTATCTCAGAAGTTTTTATTCCAACCTCTACTGTTTCCAGCACAGATATCAATTCCATAACCACCTCTTTAACTCTGAAAAATCTGAACTACTTTCTAGGTATATACTCAACATCGTTATTGAAAAGAGTTGGGAGCCTACATACTGAGGACATTCATACTGTCTTCCCTGTCTCTTTTCACCTTCCTGTCTAGTCCTTACCTCCCTCCATCCACCCATCTTCCTCTGGAATTTCATGACAATAAATAGCTTAGCCGGTGGATATGTAGGGGTCTAAAACCGACAATGTTTACCTTATGTTCTTCAAGTTCTTGTGATCTTGGAGGCAAGTTGGCAAAACATTTTTTCCCCTGGCAAAGGTATGCATTTCTACATGACACAGATACTGCATTCCAAAGATTCCTTACATGTTTAGGAGGTCCAATGCAGAACCTCCTGTATGAGCCAGCCCTTCCAAATGAAACTTTAAACCAGCCCCACAAGTGTTGAGGTTGTACAGCTACAGGAGATTTTAATCTGCTAGCAGTGTCATGCAGTGGATCAACTCTCCAAGGGGCATATTGTTAGGGTTGCCAGGTCTGGGCTGGAAAATACCTGGAAATTTTGGGGGTGGATCTGGGAGAGGGTGGGATTTGGGGAGGGGAGGGGCCTTAGCATGGTACAGTGCCATAGAGTCCACCCTTCAAAGCAGCCATTTTCTCTAGAGGAGCTGATCTCTGACTGCAGGGGATCAGCTGAAAAAGTGGGAGATCTCCAGGCCCGACCTGGAGGCTGGCAACCCTACATATTGGGGTGTGGATTTGTGGGCTGATGAAGATGGTGTAGAGTGGAGTGCTGGTGGGTGATTGATGTTGTCTTGGAGTTTGGGAATGGATGGACAGACTTTTGATAATCCATCAAGTTTCCTGCTTTAAACCACATTGTCTATTCCCTTGCCTTGCAGAAATATTGCTGGTATTTTGTTGAATCTTTAAAAGAAAACAGGCAACATACTGTCTGAAAGGACAGCCAGCTTCAATGCTGATTACAAATAAACCTTCCCCTTAGATGGAAATTATCACCAAACAGAATGTGAGGCCCAGTAATGTTGTGAATAATGAAGCAGGGCCAGTGTTTGATAAACCTGAAAGTCTATGTGCCACAAGGAGAGAGAGAGGGAGACAGAGACGGAAGCAGAGCTTTCAACAGTTCCTTTTACTTCAAAAATAGGCCATTACTAATCTGCTATCAATGGGAGCATTTTGTTTCTCTGGGAGCTGAGCAAAATTCAATTTAAAAACAAACAGAGATTGCGATTTTGTTGCAGAATGTCAGACAACATACAAGTAAATAATAATTTTCTAATCTTCTTCCTCACCATCCTCTGTTTTAAATAATAATAATATGAATGCCTCTGAAATACTGAAGGATTACTACCAAAGAGAACTACATAATTATTCTGGCTTCTCCTTCTCTAAACTGGCTACACAGTCTGTGTCTGACCCACTTCCCTTCATTTCAGTGTGTTCCAGCAGAACTTTGTGGACTAGCTTTGAATTATTTGGGGGCTATCTTGTTAGAAGAACAGGGGAAAATATCTAATGGGCAGCCTAGTCCTATAGACCTGCTATTTTTAACTGTAGTAACATGAACATTGTTATGGCTCTGCAGCTAAATCAGGACAGTGGCATGATTCTGCCCCTTCTAGGGAAAACTATTATTAGGTCTCTTATTCTCAGGGAACATGTGCCTTTCTGCATCACCATGGAGCTCACTGGGCCAATCCAAGGCCTACTTTCTCTAGTCCCCTGCCACAGTACCATGCAGTTGTTCTCTTGCCAGCTCTGCAACTCCATCAGCACTACTGTGGATAGGGTTGCCAGCCTCCAGGTGGGGCCTGGGGAGCTCCCGCTTTTACAACTGATCTCCAGTTGACAGACAGCTGCTCCCCTGGAGAAAATGGCTGCTCTGAATGGTGAACTCTATAGCATTGTACCATACTGAGGCCCCTCCCCAAACCCCACCTTTTCCTGGCTCCACCCCCAAAGTCCCCAGCTATTTTTCCACCCCAGACTTGGCAACCCTAACTGAGGGTGTAGCCGTGATGGTATCTTCACAAACTGTTACCATGCATTGGCAGAGTTTAAGAACAGCCCGCTTGCGGGGAGGGCAGGATATAAATGCGAAAAATAAATAAATAAATAAATAAATAAATAAATAAATAAGAAGAGATACCAAATCTAGCCTTCTAGGAAGCGCCTCTCTTCCACACAGAGCCAACTATAGGAGAAGAAAAAGGAAGCAGCAGCTGCACCAACAATACAGTGAGGTGGGGGTTAGGATGCTTAGCTATTCTACAAGCTCCTCTCAGAGCGGCCCTTCAATAAAGCTAGTTATTGATCACTGCCAGTGTGCTAGGGTTGCCAGCCTACTGGCCACAGATGGGGGATAGGACAGTAGGGTTGCCAAATTCAGGCTGGGAAACTCCTGGACATTTGGGGATGGAGCTTAGGGAGCACAGGGACCTCAGTGGGGTACAGTGTCATAGGGTCCACCTTCCAAAGCATTCATTTTCTCTAGGGGAACTGATCTCTGTAGTCTGAAGATGAGCTGTAATACCAGGGGATCCCCCAGGTCCCATCTGGTACAGTCATTTTTTTTATTTCAAAGCACCCTTGTGAAACCACTTTCTTACTTACATACACATACTTACCAAGCCTCTCTTTCATAATGCACCACAGGAATGGCTTTCCTATTATAAGACTCCACATGCCTGGGAATTTATGTGTGTGAATGATGTGGGCACATGGGTACCATCAACTGAAAAGTAGTATTCCAACTGGATGTGAATGACTCATGCATTTCTCCCACTCAAATGGTGGCTAATTTTTAGGTTTATGCAATCCCACCATAGAGAAGCAGGTCTCATGCTGTTCTGTTTGTATGCTTCGTTTAGTTGTAATTTTTTTTGAGTCAAAGCATACGTTATAAGAACTCTCTGAAAATTAATTTTTGTTACATTTATAATTTGTAATAATATTTGAATACGACTTAGTGAACATGTTCAGCATAGAAAAGAAGTGTTTGAATTAGAAGGTCAAAAATACACATATTTAATCCAGTAGTACAAATGGATTAAGAAAGTTTATGAAGCAGTTTGGCAAAGCACAATTTCATTTTGCTAAGAGCGCAGGCACTATAATTCTCTCTGTATTAGAATCCCACTAACATTCCTCTACTGCAGCACACATTTTTGAATTCCCATCTTTATTTCTGCTTAGCAATATGTTTGTGTCTGAATAGCTTTCACAAATTCAGCTCCTCGTAAGTAATGGAAATATGGCATCATCTGTCAGCAAAATTCAGCTACTGGAACCGGTCTTTTGACAGTCATTGAAAAAAAAACCCTCTGAGACTTCCTGCGTGTACTAGCTCAGCATAACAGGACAGTGCTATATACCTAATAGTTCTGCATACTGGACACTAAATCTCAGGTTTTACAGGATTAGGCATAGAAGGATGTTATCCAAGATTCCATATGTAACAAGACACAAAGGTATGAGTGGAGGCAGATGGAGAAAGCAGTGGATCAACAGAGGCAGGCCTGTAGCCACTGTGGGGCTCCTGGGACAGATGCCCACCCTGAATCCACCCTGCCTCTCCACCCAAAGTCCACCCTCACTTTGATCCTTGCCTGGGGAAACCAGGACCTGCCCAAACCAAGTCAAGAGTCCTTGGCCAAGCGTGGCTGCTGGTGTGCTCACTGAGGAAAGAGCCAAGAACGGCCTGCCCTGACATTTCACTGCACCAGCAGTGAGCTCATCCCCTGCCGCCCTCACAGCCTCATGTGACCTGGGGTGGCTGGCAGAGGTGCAGTGAGATACCAGGGGACTTTTACCACACCAAGCCCAGCAGCCCTTAAGGCTGCAGAAACAAGTCAGGCCAGGAGTCCTTGGCTAGGCATGGCTGCTGGGGCATGCAGCAAGAGCCATGCTTGGCCTTCTGGGGCTGAGAGCACTGGTGCCAGTACTGGGTGGGCTTTGGATGCAGCATGCGGGGAAGGAGACAGGAAAGGAGACATCACTACAAGCACCCGCCTGCCCACTCTTCCCTGCCTTCATCACTGTCACTTCCTCCTCCTCCTGCCTGCCGCCAGCAGTGAGAGAGCACCCCCAAAAGGAAGATGGGCTTTGTTTTGGGAGGGGGTGGGGTCTAATTTGCACATTGGACTGCCTCCTTACTCCTTATTTGATTTGTTTTATTTTATTTTATTTTATGATGTTGAAAGTGACGTTGTGCCCCCCTGATCCCCCCCCCAATTTTCTGGCCACAGGCTTGAACAGAGGTAGAATAATTTTCCAGCAACCAGTAAGGTAAGTTCATCAAGAGTTTTGGAAGGCCATGGTTTTAGACAGAGGGAATTATTTGTGGGGTGGGGGTGGGGAGAATACAGGGGAGGAATAGTGGTCCCAATTGCAAGATATTTTTTCATGACTAGAAGAAGGTTGTCCTTATGGTGTGCAGAACCAGCAGAGAAAGGACAGTGATGAGACTTATTACCAGTACTTCTGCCTATGATTGTTGGAAAAAAGAAAACTGGGTTATCACTGCAATCCCGAGAACATTTTGCTGGGAGTAAGCCCCATTGAATAAAATGGGACCTACTTCTGTGTTTAGGCCTACGTCATCTTCAGATGGTCAAGTCATCTGCATTACACATATTTTCTCAGCTTGGATCTCACAATTTATTAGAGAATTTAATGTCAAAATAATGATGGTCTCAAAAATCCAAGAAAAAGATGCTCTAAAATGTGATGGGGCATGCACAGCAGAATTAACCTATCTGAGATTCGGCCAAAACAAAAGCTTGCCCTGCTGAATGCGTACATGCTGTCAAACTGGATTTATCAGCATAAGGGTTATTTGAATGTATTTTGTTGTTTGAATGAAATTGTGAGCTTAAAATGTCACTGGAGATTTATTAATATGATACTACTTCTGATAAGGGCATGTGAAAGGGCAAAGAGAGTGGCTTATGAGAGGCAGAATGTGTATATATGTATTTATTTCTAAGAAAGAAAGAAAAAGAAAATATAAATGAAGCAATTCATCAGTGACTCCTCTTTCCAAATCGTTCTGGTTACATGAAATAATATTAAGTGCATGCATTATCTTATCTGACAACATAAGCTAGAATTTTTTAAAAATCAAAATTGGATACAGTGTGGACAAATATTGATGTGTCCCATAAATGCTGACATTTAGAACCACAGGTGAAGGATAATGCCTGCACTCCTTTGGACTAAAGAGATGAACCAACAATTCAGTAAAGAAATGCTTCTCAAACTTTTTGAACACAGCCACTTCCCTTAATTAATGCGGAGAGTAATAAAAAAATAGGTCTGCTCAGGACTACTCAGTGGGGTTTACTTCCAGGATTGCAGTGGTACTCTTCTTTCTGAAGTTCCCATTATTGGGTGACATCTAAGGTCCTGCATACCAAACTCCATGAGTGCTCCATGACGTCTAAGAATTTCTTCTCATTCCTCTGCAACTCTCTGTCCCTTCCTAAAGTCTTCTCCTAATTTAGGAGAAATATCCTCTGAATAAGTCTCAGCTGATTTGCCTCTCTTTGGTGTTTTGAGCTAGGATCTCAGCTCAATAGAGGCAGCAGCAATAGCAAGCTCAAAGGGTCATTTGTTTGATCCTGTTGCTATTCTGATGAACAAGTGGGTAGTCTGTCAAAACGTCCTCAGACAAAGATTCCTTCCCTACTTACACTACATAGACCCAACCAAAACATTGTTTTTATATGACATATTACATGGGCCCCCATTATGATCAGGATACCTGAAATCTAGTTCCTCCTCCAACTTTGGTAGCCCTAACCTGAGCTGAGGAAGACTGCAGTGGCTCCACAACTGATGGTCAAGCCAGCAGTCCTTCAGCTGCCACCTCGACTTCTAGGACTTCTCACCCCTTTAAGTGGGGAGAGGGCTACTCTGCACAAACATACAGTGTATCTAGAAAAGCAGTTCTCAACTACTGTAATACAGTAAACTAGATAGTCTTTTCAATAGAAAGTTCTCATTTTTTACACCTACAGTTTAATTCCAAACTCACATACTGACACACACACTTACTGCCTACTTGTGCTGCAGCACCTAAAGTTTCCAACCTCCAGAAGAGACCTGGATTTCTCCTGGAATTACAACTAGGGCTGCCAAGTCCCCTGGTAGGGTGGGGGAAACACCAGTTTTTACTGCTTACCCCCGCTTTTTCAAAATTGGCCCCCGGGGGACAAAATGGCTTCCAGCAGGAAGTCGGAGTCTGCCCTGCCCTGCCTTAAAAGGGAAATGTCTGCAGAGAGCCTGCCCTGCAGTAAAAAGCCTCACCAGACATTTCCCCTTTAAGAAGTCAGCAAGAGAGCTTCCACAGCAAGAGAGGTCCGCCCAGAGATTAAGGAGGGACTGAAGGGGCTGCTTTTGCACGTGGCTTGCAAGGTAAATTTCTCTTCCAGCTCTTTTCCTTCTCTCTCTCTCCCTCGTTCTTTCTTTTTTCTGTCTGTCTGTCTCTCTCTCTCTCTCTCTCTGTCCCCATCCAGCAGAGGTCTCGCAGTGGCTATTATTAGCCACAAGGTCTAAATGGAACCCTTTGTCTGGGGCAGTGATGCTCTGCATTCTTGGTGCTTGGGGGGCAACAGTGGAAGGGCTTCTGGAGTTCTGGCCCCGCTGCTGGACCTCCTGAGGGCACCTGGTATTTTTGGCCACTATTGTGACACAGAGTGTTGTACTGGATGGGCTGTACTGGATGGGCCGATCCACTGTGGCTTCTCTCCTGTCCTTATGATATGAAAATCATATTAAGCACTTGTGTAGCACTTAGTGCTTCATATTCTGCCGAGATGAGGAAGGATTCAGTAGGGCCGTTGCTCAGTGATAGAGCATCTGCTTGACATGCAGGAGGTATCAGCTTCTTCAGCTAAAAAAGGATCAGGTAATAGGTGACATTAAAGATCTCAGCCTGAGACCCTGGAGAGCCACTACCAGTCTGAGTAGTCAATACTGACCTTGATGGACCAATGGCCTGATTCAGTATTAGGAAACTTCATGAGTTCATGTGTCAGCATGTGGAAGCAACATCACGGGATGTGACATCACAAAATGATGTCACTTCCTTTCTCCTGGCTCCACCCCCAAAGTCTCCTGGCTCCACCCCCAAAGTCCCCAGATATTTCCCAAGTTGGACTTGGCAGCCCTAATTACAACTGATCTCTAGACTACAGGGATCAGTTCCCCTGGAGAAAATCACAGCTTCAGAGGGCAGACTCTACACCATAGATTCCCTCCCCAAATTCCCCTCCACAGATACTCCCCCCCAGACCTCCAGGAATTTCCCAGCAGCAATTGGCAACCGTATCCTTTAGATGAACTTGCAGTAATATTTTAATTCAACTTCAAGGCTCCAGTAACCTGTTCTGTACTGGAGAATCAGTCTGGGAAGAACTTTATGATTTCAGCATGCTTGGATGGAAAATTTGTAAGCTTCTATATACGTCATGACACAATAACTCTGTGTGGGGGGAGTATCTATATAACTAATTCTTAACAGTCCCCTCTGCCTGCGGAAACTTATTTCTGCAAACAAAGGGCACACTCTCCCCCAACAGGTTTTTTTTTTACAGACTCAGGGGACTCCATGGGTCTGCAGAAAAATCCAAAAAGAGAGAAGGACAGAGAGAGATAGATGCAGAGAGATAATGAGTGGGGGAAGAGGGGAGGAAGCAAAAGCAGAACTGGAGCTGGGATTGGGGAGATTCCTCCTGCAGTATGAATGACTAAACAGCAGGGGGGCATTTTAAAAGGACATTTAAGCTTTTCACTCCTACCTCTTTTGCTGCAGGCTCCACTGTCCTTTTAAAACTTTCTTGAAGGGGAAGGCTTCTAACTGCTTCTTCCCCTCCACCAGCTTGAGAAAGGTTGACTGACTTAGAATGAGAGAGACAGGAAGAGAGACAGAGAGAAATAATGGGTGGGGGAAGAGGGGAGAAAGCAACAGCAGAACTGGAGCTGGGATTGGAGAGGATTGCTCACTGCCACTCACCTATCTCCAATACTGTTTTTCCTGCAGTATGAATAGCTAAATAGCAGGAGGAAGTTTTAAAAGGACATCTGAGCCTCCAACTGCAAATCCTTGCAAGCAGGAGAAAAAGATCATTCTCACCCCCAATTGTTGTAGCTGCAAGCTCCACTATCCTTTAAAACTATTATCTCCGGCTACTAACTGCTTCTCTCCCCCACGCCCCAGCTTGGGCACTGCTTCTCTCTTATGGCTGACTAGAAGCCAGAGGGAAGTTATAAAAGGACAGCTGTGGCATCATTAATGGATGGGTGGGCACAGTGTCTGAGAGGTAGGGGACAGGTGGAGAGGAAGTGGGATTTCTTCCAACCAGTGTCAGTTTGTACACACCACCTTTTAAAACATTATTTAGCAACCCTGACAGACAAATAAACTGCCAAAGACAGCTGTGGGTGAATGCAGACTCATCTCAGGTTGAAGAAGACTGGAACCCTGCAGCCACACAATTCTCCATGGCAAGGCAAGAGACTGAACAAGCAAAGGTACCTCAGGCTGATCCATTGATAAACCAGTAACCATTTAAACAGTTGCTTTTGGCAAGGGCACTCAGAAGAAGAGTGGTAAAGGACACCTGTAGCACCTCAAGACCTGCAGTACTCAGTAAGGCAATCTTTGAAATCTCACCTCACATAAACAAAGTGATTGTAATTCCTACGCAAACTCCTCTTTGAAGCCAACTGGCTGACTATGCAGAAGGGAACTGAGCAAGGCTAGATGGCTCTCTTTCCAGAGTTCAATAAAGAAAAAGAGGGAAAGAAAGGGAAAAGTGGGCTCCAACTGTCACTCCCTTTCACAAAAGGCAGTCACAGAGCTGCCTCCTTCCTTAAGAGGGCACCGCTCAGAACAATTGAAAGAATCTCTGCTTTTTTTGGTCAGAAACAAAATCCCTTCATCAGTACCATACAGAACAATACAATACCAAAAATACCTCACAAAAGAGGTTGCCCTGCCAAAATGAGAAAATCCAAGAAGCTAACAAATTGGTTACTGCAAGAAAGCCATTTAAACAGTAACCAACTATACTATGAAAAAGACAATAATATGCAGCATTTTGTTGTAGGTCGCCTCTTGTTTAATCTAATTGCTATCACAGAGAACAATTTTAGGTTAACTTCCATTAAAGTTAGTGGAAAGTGGTTCTAAGTAAACATGCATGATGAATATATTTATGAGGAAGACATTTAATATTTAATTCAAAACAGTAGATAGATATATTTTATTCACGGTCATTGACCAAAACATAAACCGATGAATTCAAAACAGTAACTCACCAGTTTTCTCAGCCTTGTGTTTGGGACTTTCTTGTCCTGGAAGGCATGGGCAAGACCCTTCACAGAGAATAGCAATGTTTTTGCCAGACGTACAGGCATGAAACTCCAGCTTGCACTGTAAATGCAATAAAACCATAAGGACTGTTGATTTGGAGAAGAATATATAAAGCATAGTTTGGGGCGGGGGGGAGAGAAAACAACAACAACAATGGATTGCCATGACAGTCGTACCTTTGAGGGAACAGTCATTCCCTGTAATCTTTTAGCCCACATGGGATTATATCTCAACAGTGCCTATGCTACTGAGCAATTCACTTGTTGAATGCTGGCTCAATTTGGATGTCCAGCAAAACTATTTGAATTTCCAAACAATCTGAGAAACCATGTCTTAGACTGTCATGACTTTTGCTTTCTATTTTCTCTAAGTGAAGTGGACTGTAGCAAGAGCTACAAGGATTAGGTCATATCTAGCAATGTGTCAGAAGAAGGCAATGACAGCTGTGGATGTTTCCCACATTCCACTTCCCTTTCTAGTCCTGGGAAATTTTATTCCTGAAGGTCATAGATCCACATAGACTGATAGCCATGTGATCTGGGAGACTGCAGCAGGGAGGAAGAAGGGGATGAAATTGCCCTTTCGGCCTTTTCCAGCAGCATAGCTTGTTGGTGGGAGGGAGCAGAAAGCCCTGCTGGGATAAGGGATAGGGCTGCCAACCTCTGGGTGGGGCCTGGAGTCCTCCCAGAAATATAATTTATTCCAGAGTGCAGAGATCAGTTGCCTTGGAAGAAATGGCAGCTTCAGAGGGTGGACTCTATGGCATCATGTCCTTGCTGAGCTCCCTGTTCTCCACAAACTCCATCCTCTCGAGGCACCATATCCAAATCTCCTGGAATTTTCCAAGACAGAGTTGGTAAGGGAATATAGAAAAAAAACCTACAGTCCCTGCATTCATGGATCCTGTGTAGTTCAGATACCATGAAGTTAGTTAACCACAGCTATGGCTTCCATGACCATTCAAACAATGATTTTCAAGTATAACCAGTTATAAACTACTATTTAACAATTTGTTTTTCTCTGCTATTGCCTAGTATTGGGTCTTATAGGAGCCACTAAGCAAGCATTGTTATAAACCCTTGTTACAACATATACTAGGGATCTGTGCAAAATGGTACCAATCCTTTTGCTTCTAAAAGTTGACTTTCATGTGTTGATAATACTGCTACATTCATTTACATACCTAAAGAAGAAGAGCAAAAAGAATAGCAAAAAGACCCTCAAGAGAGAATATTATGCCTCCTGTTATGCCTACTAGTATTATGTTACATCGATACAACAATAGTTTAGTGCAATTTTAAAGCAAAACTGCAAAATCCTGATGGCTCAAGTGATCACTGCTGGGGAAGTTCCCCAGCATGGAAAATGGAGGGAAACCTGGTTTATCTTTAGCTGTATCAGCAACAGGGAAACCACACAAGGCTTGGGGTATGAATTCGGATATACCCAAGCCAAAAATATACCCGAAAAATACCTTATTGCTATTTCTAGGTATATTTCGGCATCCCAAAGATATTCAGGTTTTTTTTGTAAAGTCAAAAAAAACCCTGAAAAAAATCCCTGATATATTTGGAATTTTCAGAGAAGATCGGGAGCCTGCAATGTTTTTTTTCTTTTTGCTTCTGTGTCTTGAGGCTTCTATGGGCTTCCCCACTGCTGTTAACAGTTTCAAACTGTACATTGCACTGGTTCTGCTAGACTTGCAAAAATATCATTCCTTCAGTTTCTACTGCAGAGATTCTCTGGGACTTTGATTCTGTTCTTCAGGGCTTCTATTACCCTAGCTCTTTTTGCTATTCCCCCCCCCTCCATTGGAAACAATAGAGGAAGGGAGCACCTTCTTTGGGTACCCATAGAATCGGACCCCTTGGTCCAATCTTGACATCTCATACACTTTTCCTTCAATATTTCAGGACTCAGCCCGGTATTGAAAAGCACCATGAATTCCTTGGAAGAAAGGTGGCATAACAAATTAAGAAATTTAAGAATTTATATTAAGATATTATTATTTGCCCTCTATTCTATAATAGGTTCTGAGCATTTGATAATGCATAACAAACTGCATAAAGCATGTATATCAGAAGACTGGTAACTGCAATCCTAAACATGTTTACTCTAAAATGTCTCATTCAGTTAAATGGGGATTAGTTCATGCAACTTTGTTTAGGATTGCAATCCAACAGCCAAAGCTCAGTAAGCATGTAACATAAACTGATAAAGAGACAGAGACACATTCTGCAAAATGACATCTTCCTCTTCTATCCTGCCACAACAACAAGAAACCAGTGAATGGCATAGAGTGTTGTTACAAGATAAATGCCTCCTACTTTGAAAATGGCATAAATAGCTTGGTTCTTGTTGTGTGTGTTTTTGCTAAGAGAGCTCAGCCTTTCCAGGCTTTAATCTAGCAGCAGGAGACCATTATCCTCTGACAACATCCTACCCAATGACATTATCTCCTGGGCTCTTTCTGAACTTCAGAGGACCCTGATGATTGCTTACTCTCTGTGATATTCTGCCCTTCAGATTTAGAGAATTTATGGATACAGTCTGCAATCTGCTTGTGGCTTTGTTCAGAAGGCACTTTGTGATATTTTGTTTTCTCCATGATGCTACAGCAGGTCCACTATCATCTGGAATCCACTTACAAGAAAGTGGTATTTTAATTAAAAAATATCAAGGAGTGCATAGCAGGGGAAGGCAACATGTTCAGAAAAGGATAAACACATCAGTATTGTATTCAGTTTGGGTCATGCAGTTAATATGTAAACATGAACAATTTATCTATAAGGTTTAGATCCTACAAACATTCCATTTTCAGAGGCAAATATCTGCCACCATCCCATTCCTCTAGCATACCTGTGACTTTCTGAAAATCATCTGCTGAAGGTTGGGGGAGCTTAGTAAATGAAATCCATCAGAGGATTGAGTGGGTGCAATAAGGAGCGGGAATCAAGTTACATCACACACTTCCCAACTTAATTCTGGTCTGATCTACACAGTCAATCACCCCACTTCAAAGAAGATACTGTGAGGTCACCTACGTGCCTGAGAGGAGGGTCTCAGTTAATTACTCTCAGCATCCCGCAAGTAAGGATACACCTGCCCATCAATTTCCAAATCTGACATATTCATTTCCTTCACTATGTTTCCCCCGGAATTAAACCCAAACAAATGGTAATCATATAAACTAAGCTTGTTATTCCTGTTTGGTCCTTGAATCTGTTAAACATCTTCATTATGCTGTGTACTAATTTACTGCTCACCCTCTACCTATATGTATGTACTGGTAATTTCCATTCCACTGTATCTAAAAAAGTGTGCATACACACAAAAGATTGTACCTTGACTAAAACTTTGTTGGTCTGAAAGGTGCTACTGTAGTCAAACTTTGTTCCCAACTTAAGTGAGCTGAAAGCTGAACTACTCAATTCACTGTTACTCAGGATAAGGCAAAAGACATACTTGAAAGTAGTGATAGAAGAGAAAAAATATGATTGCGGTCTTCATTGTGCTGGCTGGTAACGAATGTCCCATTTTATTTTTTTAAATTTTTTAAGAAAATGTACTCCTCTTCGTAAAAGGCGCAACATGGCTTACAATTAAACATCACTAGTATCTATAATATGACATCAAGGTAACCTCCAAAATATGAACACAAGTATTCATTAGTTGCCTCTTCAATTTGCTTCCCAGCTAATTAAGAATTTATTAGAGTTTCCCCCCTTTGCAGCTAGAATTCCTCATTATTTATTGAACTACAGGATGCTTATTGATTAAATACTTGCGGGATTTTTCACATGACTTCAGTTGTCAAATGAACAACACTTAGGCTTATACAAACAATGTTAAAACAAAGAAGAAGGAGGAGGAATAGAAGAAGAGGAGGAGGAGGAAGAGGAGGAGGAGATTGGATTTATACCCCACCCTTCACTCAGAGTGGTTTACAATCTCCTTTCCCTTCCCCTCCCCACAACAGACATCCTGTGAGGTAGGTGGGGCTGAGAGAGCTGCTCTTGAGAAAACAGCTCTGAGAGAGAATTGACTGACCCAAGGTCACCCAGCAGCTGCATAAGGGGGAGTGGGGAATCAAACCCGGTTCTCCAGATTAGAGTCTGATGCTCTTAGCCACTACACCAAACTGTCTTACCAGAAAAGAGACAAAGCTCCTCAGGAAAGAGGGTTTAAAACCCACTTTTAAATAATTTTGTGTATTGGTGAGACTCATGACTTCTTGTTGTCCACAAAGATCCTTGTATTCAGTTTCAAAACTTTTAAACTAAACAGTACTCCTCCCATCATATACTATCACTAATTAAAATGAAATTTCTCAGATCAAAACATATCATAGTAATTGTAGTGGAGTGCCACACTGTTAACACTATGCTTCTTCAAATCTTTACACATTATCATACACTATTGAGGCGTTCCATTGTTTTCACATATTTCTAACTTTTTAAAAGCATAGATCCTTTGACAGAAAAGACATTTCCAGGGTTGGATGGGGCTGCTGGGCCATAGGGACGCCAACCTCCAGGTGGGGGCTGGAGATCTCCCAGAAGTAAAGTTCATCTCCAGATGACAGAGATCAGTTCCCCTGGAGAACATGGATTTCTCTGTTCTCCCCAGGGGCTAGCTGCCCAAGAAATCCGCTTTAAAAAGTTGAGCAGCACAAAACAAACTGCTCTTGCAGCTCAGCTGTTTAAAAGGGCTTTCGTGGACTGCCAGCCCCAGGCTCGGAATCATTTAAATCCCTGCTTACTGCTCCCCTCGGCTTTTCACAGGGAGCAGAAAGTAGGGGTTTAAATGGCTCCCAGCCATTTTCCATGAAGAGCAAAAAGCAATAGTCTAAACTCCTGCTTTCAGGTCTTCACAGAATGCCACAAACTGCATCAAAATTCATGAAAGTTCGTGGCAGTTCTTCAGTTTGCAAACATTGCTTCATGAATCACGAACTGCTCAAAATTCGTGATGAACTTTAGTTCATCAGCTGTTTGTGCCCATCCCTACTGAGCATTACTGTACAGTCCCAAACAGGCTTACATCTTTCTAAGCCCACTGACTTCAACTGACTCAGAAGAGTGTACCTTTATTTAGGATCATGCTGAGTCTATGATTGCAAAGTGGTTCTAAATGTGAGAGAAGCTAGCTACTTGTACAAGCTTTCAAAGTGTTCTTGTAATTCTCCTCAGGCACAGCTCATTGGGCAAAGACAGTACTTATACTCTCCTTGCATCAAGGTACATTTGCTTATAGCAATCCCCAAAGACCAGATAAATGTTTCTGAATCATCTGAGCACACATGAAATCTTGCTTTGTTTTCTGCTGCACTTGGTGCTACTGCTAGATATACACTGGTGCTAAGAAAATATATGAAGGAGGGAAAGATGGCAGAACTATTCCCTGACAGTTTATACAGTTCACTGAACCTGGCAAATTATTAGAGAGTGTATTTTGACTAAAGTGGGCCTTAGAGAATTCTCCCCCTTACTTGTGAGATTATTTAATTTTCACTTTCAGAAAACCTACAGCTATGTGTTTTGCATAAATATTCATATTTCAAGGAGGAATATAAAGTAACTCCATAAACATTTATTTCCAGCTATTTTACATTTCTCTAGTTTGTTGGTCCCCAGTCTGCTACCATCATCTCCTAGAAGAAGCCTATAGCTACTTCCTTTGAATGTGAATATAGCTCAGTCTTTCCCTCATCTCTGGACTCTTATGGTCTTATTTAAATTTTACATCTTCCCTGAACTACAGTTCTGTTCCTTGGGATTGGCCCCACTGGCCTAAGGATTGTTTAGAATAAATTATAAAGGCTGTCAGGGGGAGAAACATCAACGCCATAGGACAGGACTGAATTTGACATTCTTTAGGTCTCTCATGTTCTGCCAAAATAATATAGCAAAAAATAAAGGTCTACACTTCAACAAAAAATGTTCTAGAAAGACAGTACTTATTTAATATTTAACAACATCCTTAAACCCCACAAAAGAATGGTTTTATGAGGTATATCTATTCCCTTTTAATATGCCTCTTCTTCACATATAAACAGAAAACTCATTTTGGACCCTATTTTTTTCCTTATTTGCCAAAAGTAGAGCTATGATAGTTAAAAATTATGGAATAACAATATTTAAACATTTTTCAAGGGAAAAACTTTCAAAGAAAAAACTAGGCTTTCCTCCCCCACACCACCCGTCTCCCATTGTCTGTAATTAGAAACCACTGGAATACAGACATTCCTTTAAGAAAAAGATTTTATTTACATTAATTGGAGAACTGTTAGCTAGGGTTCTATTAATGTTTCCATTATTAAACTCAGCGTTCTGATCTTCATGTCTTAAACAATGAGGGGATAGGCAGCTGCCACAAAACAAAAAAATTGCAGGAAGCAAACCTTCTTCCCTTTTAACAACAACATTACAGCTACTGTTACTCATCTATATTAAATCATTATTTATCATAGTGAAAGATTTTTTAACAAATGAGATACATCAACTTAAGTTGAAAACTACTGAACTAGGTTAAGCTAAAGGTGTTTAAATACATCTTACTGATTCTCCCGACTTTGATTTTTTAAGGCTATTTCTTTTTAATATTCATTGATGAAATCTGTATATTTTAATATTGTTTTACGTATTTGAACTGTTCAAGTCAAAAGTTTGCTAGATACCTTGAACATTTTTATTTAAGAGTGATTGATACACAACAAAGAAATAGTAATGGGGTTCCCAGGTCGCCCCTGGTGGCCAGTAGAGGGTGGGGGTAGGGTTGCCAGCTTCAGGTTGGAGACCTCTTAGATATTTAGGGGTGGAGCCTTGGGGGGACTTCATCCTCAAAGCATCCATTTTCTCCAGGAGAACTGGCCTGGAGATGAGCTGTTATTCTAGTTACACCCAGTGATGCTCTCAGCTCCCATTTATTAAAGATTAAACCAGATTTACAGTAAGTAAAGGCAGACAACTCAGTGCAGTTTGGTTAAAAAAAAGAAAACATCAAAGAATTTCCACAACTATAACTGCCAGTAGAAAAGTATTGTCATCATTTGGATTAAGTTGGCTTATACATCTCCATTAATATTGATAGGCCTTAAACTTGCCCAAGGTGGTGGCGAAGACGCTCTAATTAACATGCATAGTCTATTGTGTAAATATGTATTTAGCCACTTGGGAAATGCATGTGTTAAAGCGGTTGTTATTTGCCACTTCAAGGGAGATTTTACAGCCGATTAGGTCAGAAATAGCCCTGTTACTAGAAACTAAATGTAGATTGACATGAAAGACCATTATTGACTGTTGTGTAAATGAATGCACATTAAAAATTCCCATCTCACTGTATATTTACAGTGAAGTCTGGTGATTCTTAACCAGCTAGGAAAACAGAAGACATTACTAAAGCTGCCATGATAAAGCAAGTTTAGAAAGGGCACAATTTAGCACAGCACCAAGTGAATAAATCGTTAGTTAGAAAACCAATCCCATTAACCACCAGGTGCCATCTAAAGAGCTGCAGGAATGGGCCCCTAGGAAGCACAGAAACCTGTGCAAATATTTCTATTCCACCACCAAGTGAGAAGCAGCCAATGACCATATTGTGCAGGCCTGTCTTGTTGCCTGAAATAGGTTGCTAATAATGTCACAGATGCTGTCTGTAGAGTATATGGAGGAGCAAAAATGGCTTTCAGTATTAAATTTCCCCAAGACTCCAGAAGCCTCAGTAAAGGGCATTTCCAGAGTGGGGTTGGCTTTTAACAGATGTACCAGCTTAATCAGATTGGATGAATGGATTTTAGGTGTATGGATAAAATAGATAGTTAGAATCATACCTTTATCCTTTACTTTCCTAGAGCCATTACATGCAGGAAAAAGAATCTGGCCCAGAGAAACAGGACTGATGTGATGTGCAGTGAATCTACTGCTTCCATGTATACTCTGTGGTCACCAGGGCTATTTTTGGGTGGGAACGCACAGGAATGGAGTTCTGTCTGGCTCCTGAGTTGGCCACACCCACAACCAAAACCTCTGGCATGCATGGCTACAGAGCACGCTGCCCTCCTCACGTTACACACAAGAGGGAAAGGCGCATGTCAGCCTGCCAGTCAGCTGAGAGTGAAATTGACAAGGAAAAGCCTCTCTCTGCCTTCCCTTCTCTAGCTGACATGTTGCAGCTGGAAAAGGGCAGGCAGGGAACCCAGGCATGTTGAAAATGTCTTTCTCTCCCTCCCCAATTTGGGGGAGGGAGAGAAAGGCATTTACCCATCCCCCCCCGCATGCAAAAGCAGACAGGCTCAGGGAAGGAACGAAGCATATTTGCCTGGCTGCCCTCTGTCTCCCCAACCTGCACACCTTGGTGGGCTGGCTGGGGAGACCGAGGCAGCCAGGCAAACGTGCCTGCTTCCCTTCCCGATCTTTCGGAGGCGGGGGGGGGGTAGGAGACTAGAAAGGCGATGCTGAAGTTCCTGTCTGCACTGCGCTGTCAGGGGTGTGGCCTAATACGCTAATGTGTTCCTGCTGTTGGGCGTGGCCTATTATGCTAATGAGTTCCTGCTCAGCTTTTTCTACAAAAAAAGCCCTGGTCATCACTAAATCATAGATCAGGTTATACTGCACCAGTAAAATATTAACATGCAAACGTGGTGTTTGTTCTCAAGTTTAATGTGTGTACCCCTAGTCTTTATAGGTCTTTATAGGTCTACAGTTTGTTGTAGTGGTTAAGTGTGCGGACTCTAATCTGGGAGAACCGGGTTTGATTCCCCACTCCTCCACTTGCAGCTGCTGGATGACCTTGGGCAAGCCATAGTTCTGACAAGAGCTGCCCTTGAAAGGGCAGTTCTGGAAAGAGCTCTCTCAGCCTCACCTACCTCACAGGGTGTCTGTTGTGGGGAAGGGAAGGAGTTTGTAGGCCGCTCTGAGACTCTGAGTGAAGGGCGGAGTATAAATCCAATCTCCTCCTCCTCCTCTATCATAAATCACTTTTCAAATGGGTCAATAAAGGTCCTAAAATGAAATCCTAATGACAAGAGGAAAGTCTAGAGTGTCACTGTGCACATGTTCATCAGATCACTGATTGTTTTAGGGTAAAAATAGAACCACAACTGACAGTCTAATTGAAACATTTCATTGTTCTAGCAAGAGGGCTCAAAACCAAAAATATAAGCATGTTGTGCTGTAAAAATGTTCATCTATACTTAGGAGACTCATTTAAATGTGGGAACTTGTGGACTAATAACTCAAGTATAAAATGTTGCTTATTTAATTCCAAATAAAAAGGTCCCAACCCAAGCAATAGCCAGAGGATTAAATGATTCAATGAACAGAAAAAAATGTTGCAAATCCAGTCAATCACATTGGCTTTTGTATTAAGAGTGTGCAAAGTAATGAAAATGTTCCAACACAAAGTCAATTTCAAAATCACCAATTTACAGCTTCCTCCCGCAATCCAAACTTCTCAGTTATTGCATAGTTTTAAAAACAAAACAACAACCCAAATGTCACTTAACTGAGTTTCCCAACCTCATCCCAAGCAGTACCCAATGAAGAAAAACAAGGGAGAGAAAGAAATACTATAACGTCACACTGTTCATTTTTCCAAATGCACATTCCAGGGGGTTCAGGTCATGGTACCCAGGTAACATATACTTTGGGCCTGTGCTATTAATATTTGGGAGGACGAGAGACACAGCAAGAACTGGGGTGTGTTTGTATTCAAATGGTGGTCTAAGCCAATAGTTTTCACTTTGTGCTTTTAGGGCAACCTTTCCCCTTAACTCATCTGCCACAGAACCAGTTACTGAACTTCTCTTTAAGAAGCCTCTGATAAGCTTCCAAGCAACCCCAGGGGTTGAAAACTAAGTTTCAAAGCCACTTTAAAAATGAATTTAAACTTGACAAAAACCAGAGAATTGATAAGGCTATTCCTTTAGCTCTGATGCCCACAGTCCAAATAATTATCATATGTTTGAACATCCCAATGTATCAAAGCAAACCAGATGTGTGTAAATCAAACATAAGCTCCAATATTCATAATTTTAAAAAAGCTAGCATGAACCCACAAAACCAATGTTCTGACTGAGCAGGGACATGATAGATATTTATAACCTTAGGCATGGACCAGAAAGAATGGATAGAGGAAACTTTTTATCTCTCTTCCAAAATACTAAAACTTGAGGACACCCGATGAAGTTGATGGGCAATAGATTTTGGATGATCAAAAGAAAGTACTTATTTATTCAATGAGTGATTAAAATGTGAAATTCACAGCCAGAAGATGCAGTGATGGTTACAGACACATATGACTTTAAGACAGGATTAGATAAATTCATGGTGCAGAGGTCCATCAGTGACTATGACCATGGTGTCTAAAGACAATGTCCACATTCAGAGGCAGTGAACCTCTGAATACCAGTGCTAGGAGGAAATATTAAGGCATGCCTTGGCCTTTATGTCCTGTTGTTAGCCACTGTGTGAGACAGGATGCAGAACAACACGGACCACTAGTCTGATCCAGCAAGGCTCTTAGCCCAAAGAGGGTTAGTAGATTCTCAGACTCCACAATTAATAGTAGATGTGCTGGAAGCTTTCAATGATTCTGTACTTGCTAGAAGTACATGCTTATTATTTTGTCTATTTGTTTTTATATTGTTATTTGCCCTGGATCCTGAGGTGTTCAAGATAAAGGGAGATATTTTACTATTTAGAATAAAACAATTTCTCCAGTCTTCGTGGGAAAGCAAGGTAATTAAAGAAATTTGTTTGCTTGTATGACAGATTGCACTTTTAAAATTGTAGAACAGCTGTGTAAACAGATAAAGAACTGTGAAGGGTTAATTCTTTACAGAGCCAGAAACCCTTAAGTGACAGGCTGCTCCCATTGGTTAGCATCAGTTAAGCTGAGAAAGACTTCTGAACTGTATCCTGAGTCTGATTTCAGCCCCAGCTGAGAAGAGTCGAGTACTGGAATTCAGCCCTGACTGGGAGCAGTTTAACACAGAGAGGAGAACTGGGGGGGGGGGGGGGGAGTTGGCAAGGAAGTTTGGGAAGTAGGTCTCCCATTTGGGCCAAGGAAAGGAGAGAAGAAAATTCCCTACCCAGTCTAAACAGGGTAATAGCTCCGAAGAGTGCAGAGATCCCTGGTCTGGTATGGTTAGAAACTGCCTGTAAAAACCTTAAGAGTCAGTCAAAAACTCAAGACGAATACTGGTGTTTAAAAAGAAGGGGTTTGGGTACTGGAAAGAATGTACCAGCCTTCTAGAAACCAAAAGAGTCAGAGAATACTCAAAGAAATTGTGCTGGAGTGTTTGGAAAACACTGGAACACAAGCCTCTCAACATAAATATTTTAAGTAACTCTGAATAGCTTAAGAAACTCTCATTAGCTTAAAACAGGGGTGGCCAACCTTGCTTAATGTAAGAGCCACACAGAATAAACGTAAGAGCCACATAGAGATGTCTGAGAGCCGCAAGACAGGAACAAATATCACACACACGTTTTTATTTTTAAAAATATGCAAATTTGCTTTTTATTAACGTTAAATGGGACTGCCAAAAATAAAAACAAACAAGGAAAACCGGTTATTGATAATGATATTACTTGTTTGCTAATGATATTGAGAGAGAGAGAGAAAAAGAGAGAGATGGAAAGAAAGAATTAAAGAAGTGGAAAGAAAGAGAGAGAGAGAAACTAGGAAAGCAAATAGATGGGAGGGAGGAGGGAAGGAAGGAAGGGAGAAAGAGAGAAAAAGCATGCCTCCCCTTTGCTTCCCCAGCCGCCCTGCCAGGAGCCGCACAATATGTGTGAAAGAGCCGCATGTGGCTCCCGAGCCACAGGTTGGCCACCCCTGGCTTAAAACATAAGAACTGAAATCTGTGCATGTACTGATTTTACCTCAGAGTTATCTACATTGAATTACCTCAGAAATGTTGCTCCTGACCTCACCTGACTTTCCCCCTCTATTTTGAATAAAATATTTTGTTAGTTTGGAATATAAAAACCTCTTGTGGGCCATTTAAGTCAGATAAGTTAAAGGGGGCTTCCATTCCTTCCCTCAGGTTCCTGGGCTGAGCAAACAGCCAAAATATTATACTGTCATGGGGTAGGACAGCCAGAATAATTCATAAATGAAGAAAACAGACAACTAGGGCCAGGGCTGGCCCCAGGATTTTTTTGAACGCTGGCAGGGATACCCTTTGCCTCCTCCCCTGGTGCACCCACCAATTTTCAAACATAAATGCATTTTAGGAAGAATGCAAAGTTGGGAGCAACTTGAAGGCACTTCACACTCACTCTCTCACACACATAGTTAATGCAAATGCAGCACATGTGGTCTTCTCCCTTGCCAGCCCCCTGTAAAGAAACCCTGCTGCTAGTTGCCTTGGTTTTTTTTTAACTTTATGTTGGTTTCCTTGTCTACATGAAGACCCCCCCTGCCACCTGTCACAGTCCACTTTCACAATTAAAACAGCCCTCCAGCGCTGTTTGAACCCCCTTCCCCACAGAGAAGGCACCCTTGGGGTCCCTTGAGCAGCGTCCTTCCCAGTTTCTCTGTCAGCTTTAAACTCTCCTGGGACCCAAAATATAAATGGGCTGGGAAGGTTTACACTGGGAAGTGTCTCTTCTGGGGCCCGGAACAGCAAGTCTTCCAGCCAAAGCCAGCCAGACATCCCTCCATCCCACCCCCTCTGTGCAGAATCCACTCCTGCTTCCTCTCTGCCACTCGGTTACTGGCTAACTACCCCCACACACAATGTGACCCCACCATCTTCACAACTGGCCAAACCTCCCCTGATCTCCCCCCCAAAGCTCTTCTCCCCCAGCTCTGCCTCTGGGGATGTCAAGAGGTGGGAGAAAAGCACCAGCTGGCAACGTCAGGAAGGGTCCCACTCTTTAGAGGTGGTGGAGGAGGCAGGACGGACTTGTTGGAGCACCGGCCGCAGGTCACCTGGGCTGTACCTTGGCTCCGCCCACTTGCCTGCCCACCCAGCATGGCTGAGGCGCACTGCCATCGCTACCTGTAAAGCACGCCTGGTTCTCGCACTGTCTCGCCGAGTCTTTCTCTTTATCAGTCTCTCTGTGCCCTGTTTGCCAGCTGCGCCCCAGGTGGCTGCCTAGTTGGCCTAGTGATAGAGCCGGCCCTGACTAGGGGAGCTCAGTTACAAAAGGGAAAGAAAAATAAAGGAAAAATCTTGCCTCTGAGGGAGAGAAAGGGAAGGGAGTCATCATAGCTTGGTAGAGAAGTTAGGGTTTATGGAAATATCTGGCAACATACATGGTTCTAGGAAACAAATAATCATATACTGCTGAGGTGGGAACTACTTTAAATACATTGTGTATGCATTTTCCAAGCATATTTATCAAGATTTTCTGTTGCCTAAAGCTTCCCATCCTCTCCTTTTTTAGCAAGCTTATCAGTTGTCCAAATATCTGCATTTTTTTGAGTCTGTCAAAGCAGCTGAGCCTGCCAAATCTGAGCACTATCTATATATACTAGTATTATGCTAGCCACAACACATAATACTGCTGAGCAACAAAAAAACAAACCAACCAAAGTCAGCTTTCCAAGAGCAAGGAGAAATGTATTTGCACTTTTGAGTTTTAAGTAAAATGCTTACAGGCCCCAACCACCCTGTTTCATAGTTTATTTTATAGTAAAGAGATAATTTAAAAAGTCAATGTGGCTATTTTATTCATCCATCAATGAATTTAAACTTCTCTACTGTTGTAAAAACCCAGCATTTTATTCCGAACACGGCTATAGAACAAAACCACGAACATTAAACCAGCTTAAAAGTTTCAAGGAAGCTGACATGTAAGGTAGCCAAAGACAACACTATCTATAATTTTAAAGATAAGCCTGCTTTATTAAAAGAAAAAGAGGAACAAACAAGCATTATTTTTTAAAATTAGGAGAATGCGCATCTCTTGGAAACTGGATGATCAGCAAATGAAGTCCTTATGAAAATGCTTAACTGCTTATGTAAAAAAAGCAACCACAGATAATCTCTTTTGCAGTATTTTCCTGTCTCTGGCTTTAATAAATCTGCTTTAAATTGAGGATTAGCCAAGCCAAAAAATATCCTCTTTGATCTTTTAAATGGTGCAAATAGCTTGTTTGTCAGACTAAGCTTAACATAACTAAGTATTTAGGAAGCATGGAACAATTTTTTCCCTTTGAAATACAGTGTTCTGTGGTAGGTACATGTGTCCTGTCTCATGCTCTCTCTTATACCATTCGATTAGTGTGAGCAACATTATTGACACACCTAACTGCATACATGTCAAATATCCAAGAAATCAGTAAAAGCAAATATGTGCCTGTCATGGGGTTAGATTGACCTAAATCTACAAAAGGGTCCCATTAGCTCAATCAGTCAAAGCATATGGCAACTTCTGATCACATTATCAAAAAAGTGTCTAGAGTTGGTGGATGAGTGGGAAGGAAAAGCATTTCATGTGTATTATGAAACCAATCAAATTGTCTGCAATTAATCTGAGAAGCTTTGAGAAACAAAAGGAGGGTTGAGGTTTTAGCAAAAGCTTGTATATATTCACAGGGATCATTTTTTTCAGCGTGTGTGTGTGTGTAACGTGCTGTCAAGTTGCAGCCAATGTAGGGTGACCCCATAGAGTTTTCAAGGCAAGGGATTAAGCAGAGGTAGCTTGCCATGGCCTTCGTCTGCATGTCTCCTTTGCTGGTCTCCCATCCAAATACCAGCCCTGCTTATCTTCCAAAATCTGATGAGATCACACTATGCTATACAATTCCACATCCCTTTTTTTCAGTATAGAGAATTGCTAAGTAGAAGTGCGGTTGGATGAATACGACTGCAATGCTAAGGGCCCTTCCCTAGGGCGCTGAATAACATGAGTCTTTCATACAAGCATACACGTGTTTAGGCTCATTCCTACTAAATTCTGGAGCAGTTTTGCATTTCAGAAGGAGGTGCTCTAGATCAGGGGTGGCCAACCTGTGGCTCGGGAGCCACATGCGGCTCTTTCACACATATTGTGCGGCTCCTGGCAGGGCGGCTGGGGAAGCAAAGGGGAGGCATGCTTTTTCTCTCTTTCTCCCTTCCTTCCTTCCTTCCCTCCTCCCTCCCATCCTATTTGCTTTCCTAGTTTCTCTCTCTCTTTCTTTCCACTTCTTTAATTCTTTCTTTCCATCTCTCTCTTTTTCTCTCTCTCTCAATATCATTAGCAAACAATATCATTATCAATAACCGGTTTTCCTTGTTTGTTTTTATTTTTGGCAGTCCCATTTAATGTTAATAAAAAGCAAATTTGCATATTTTTAAAAATAAAAACGTGTGTGTGATATTTGTTCCTGTCTTGCGGCTCTCAGACATCTCTATGTGGCTCTTACGTTTATTCTATGTGGCTCTTACGTTAAGCAAGGTTGGCCACCCCTGCTCTAGATTGTTATCATCATCATCATTTATAGTCCACCTTTCTTACTGGAACTCAAGGTGTACTACAATTAAAAAAAGGTTAGTCAATGTATGATACCTAGGCTTCATGTAAAGAAAAGACTTCATACAAAAAGAACCTGTCCTGCTTCATAATTGTAATGTCATTATAATCCCACAAAGAGATTTACACTGCAGTCCTAATTAGAGTTATATCCTTCTAAACCCCTTGACGTCTGTGGACTTAGAAGTATGTAACTGTGTTCAGGATTGCATTAATTGTCATTCGGTGTTCATCTAACAGGTAACCTCATGGATAGGACTGCATTGTATGCCATACAAACTGATATATTTATAAACACATCCCAATAATATTTTATGAGATAAAGAACTACATTTTTAGTCAGAAAGGTTTCCCCTATAGTATAATAAAAGTCTGTTTCAGACAATAGGAACAGGAGCAGGTGAGCTTTGCCAAGAAGACAGTTTAAATCCAGAAACAGTGTTACTAGTTTGCTATATGTTATTCATACTCCCTGAAAGAGCAACACAGCATTCTCAATTAGACTACCATTGCTGTCATGCACAAACCTAAAGAGATTAATGTCACAAACTTAATCCCTGGTATGATATCCATTAAGAAAACAACTGCCTCTTGAAACAGAGTAATATATCTAAGGGGCCATTGCCAGCATTGACCTTTGCAATGTACACCAGCAGCTGTCAAACTCTGTCATACTTATCCTCTCTTTAAACAAACATACAAAAATACTCCTCATTTGACACTAAGGCTGTAATCCTAAGCATACATGTATGGAAGCATGTTTCATTGAAATCTGCAGGATTTCTCAGAGCATATACTCATGGTTTCTATTTGTACAAGCCACTTCAGTCCTGAATGTGCAAATCACAAGAGTGATTTGTATGACACTATGTTGTATTGAGTCAGATAGTATAGGGCCTAGAAGATGAACAGGCAACAGGAATGAGGTTACTTTGTATAAATATAACTAAAAGATAGTTTGTCACAAACATGTAGTTGTTTATTTGTACAGACAAGTCTTTAAACACTGAAGAGAGAGATTTCTTGGCATTTCTGCTTAAATAAACAAGCATAGCTTCCTTATCTCAAAGACACTTAGGTTGGTGAAGGCATGAACATTCACTCAAGTTCCAATATGGCCTCTTAACTACTTGATAGGGATCACCCCCCTTTTCTAGGAGCTATTTCCCTCAGACTGGATAGGGATCACCCCACCTTTTCTAGGTTCTATTTCCCTCAGGCTTGAATTGGGATCCTTCTTGATCCTCTCACTCCCTTAGCCCTCCTTCCCAGTCAACTGTCAGTTCCTAACAGCCTCTCCTAACTGACCCTCTCAACTGTAGAATTCCATTTGAATCCCCTGTCACTCAGTGTTCTCACACTCAGTGTTCTCACTGAGTTAAAACATTAACTATTTACTGTCTGTTGTAGCACTTTTAGACCAGAAACTCAGAACAAACCCAAGGATAGAGACACCAGACATCAGGATCAGGAAAAGCTGTTTATTGACGTCAGTCTCAGCTTGCTAGAATTTGCAAAATAAAGGCCGAGCCCCATTTTCATTTCGGCTCTTGATTATATACCAGTGGGCAGGGACTTTCAAAAGAGGTGTCAGAGAGGTGTCATTTGTGTACATACAGTCCCGTCCATCGTCAAATTAGTAGGAATATCTCTCTCTAGCAGTGTTGCTAAATATTAGGATCCCCACGGTGGGCTAAACTAGTTGGAGATAAAGTCATGAGCAAAAGATACAGTTGTGAGCTGAACAGTAGCTGTTTGTGTTTTTTTGCGCTCTTGTGCATGTGTCTCATGTTACACAAGAGAATCTTTTTGCTAGCCTTGCGGTTTCTTAGCTTGCTAACTAAACATCATTAATGCAGGAATATGGCCTTTTAAAATTCTATTCCTTCACCATCACAGCAAACTTTGGTCAAGAATATACCTTGTTCTGGGTCCAGGAATTAAGAAGCAAAGTGAAAAGGAAATTACTTCAATTTATGATGTTATTTCGGAGAGGCGCCTTTGCTTTAAGGATAGCAAAGGCTTTAGAAAACAGTAGCCCCCCCCCCCCCCCCCAAAGTCAGATATTCCTGATAGCTGGTGGCTTGAGTGATTCTCATACAGTAAAAGAAGCAAAAAGCTCAGAAGAAGATTCGTACATGTTCCTAGTATCCAAATCATTTAAAACTCCTAATCTGGATCATTCTCAAGTATCTTCTAAGGAAAGTCATAACTAGCTTCATCATGATGATGCAAGGAGATACTAACTTTCTCAAGGCTACTCAGCAACTCTGTAGATGAACTACTCTCCCATCTCAATAAAATGGTGAGACCGATTTGCCATGGGGCTTTGCTCTTGTGTCATTCTTCACGTTGCCCTGATTGCGTACTTGAATTTCCCACTATTTGCCTCATGCCATATTTTGACCTGTGGCTTCACTGAATTCCTCTGCAGCTTCAGTGATCCTGTTTTTTGAGGATCACTGAAGCCATGGGGGAATTCGGGCGAAACTGTGGGTCAAAATGCAGCGCGGGGCAAATAGTGGGAAATCCAAGCACGCAATAGGGGCAAAGGGAAGAACAATGCTGGAGCAGTGCCTCGTGGGAAATCGGACTGAGTATAACAGAAAAGGGAGTTGTGACAGGACTTTTCTACCAACTGAGGGGACTCACACAGCTTCCTATGATTTTGGAGAACCAGGTTTGTTTTAAATGATAAACCTTCCCATCGGGTACCAGATGTTCTTAAAGTAGCAAATGCACAGGAATGGGTTCCCTGCTGTGAGGTATGTTTTGCGGTTCATAAGCAGAATATGGAGATCACTGAGGCAAGATTAGTATGTAAACAAACAACACAGAAGATTTATTTACAGGTTGGTTTCAAAGAACAGCTCAACAGCACAGGTCTCCAGGTAGTCAAAGGAGAAACCTGGCTGAGGCACATAAACTTAAGGTAATTATGTCTTCGGAGTGTAGTTTGAATTTTCTTTAATGCTTTCAGGCACACACAGGCTTTACTGACTAGCCACTAAGTTGGATCCTCTCACACAGGCTGCGATCAGGCAACAGGCTTAGCATGGTCTGGCCATGCTTCTAATTTTATTGGGGGGGGGGGGTTCATGGAAAGTTTTGTTCAGACATCTCACCTTTAACCTGCTGCACCACATGCTCACCCTGTGGTTGACCATTCATATTATCGCTGTGTGGTAACCACAGAGTAGTCAGTTGGTCAGCATCCTTTTTTGTTTGTTTTTCATGACTGCACACAAGTGTGTAGCTGAAGCACTTGTTCCTTTTTGACAGCTCTGCAATCTCTCTGCCAAGTACTGTGATCATTGGTTCCGATACAACTTGTTTCTCCACCACAAATCACTCTCTTTCCCACCTGATCTTACTCCCTTTCCCACTCATTTTATAGGGAAGTTTCCCCTTTTTCTCTCCAGAGCAATATTATGAAGTGGCTTGGAGTAAAGTTCCAGGGGTGGAATCCTGGCAGCCCATATGGGAGCTTACATAGGAATTGTTTCCACCACCATCCCACCTCTACAAACACCAGAAAGGGGCTTTTTTCTTGAATTTCTCACTCAAAAACAACCCCCTGGGGGTTCCCGATCCCAACAAAACATTGCAGCACAAATGCACAAGTGGTGTCTCATGACCCTGCGGCAGAGACCCGCTTATGTGCATATTGCTAACTGAGACCATGATGGAGAGTTCAGACATCTGGAATGCTGTGCCACTGGCTGTCCATCCCGCATGCCCCGCTCTCTGTCATTCTGTCTCTCCCCCCCCCCCCCCCGGAGAGCTAATAGAAGCCTCAGAAATAAGGGCCCCATGGGGTTACATCACCCCCACTGGCTGGCCTGACTGGCTTGGCAGCGGTGTCCTGTGTGCTCTTGCTCTCCCTGACTGCCAGTTCCAGATGTCTCTCCTCCTCAGCTTCCACATTCATGGCTCCTTTTATTTCCTTCTCCGCCCTCCTTCCCTTCCCCTGTGGTTCCCCATCCTGTCACTCTCTTCCCTCGCTCTTCCCATAGGCTGGCCCTCATGTCCTTCTAATACTAGGCCCTGCCCCTCCCTTCTATTTGTTCTCTGGCTTGCCATTGGATTACAGGTGGGGAGGTTGCTCGCCTTCTGTCTCGCCCCCTGGGTCTCCGCTGGGTTGACCCTCTCTTGTATTGCTGGTAAGTGTCTGTTCAGGGATGCAGTGCATTGCTCTTGTCCATGTTTGGGCCCACCCTGGCTTCTCCGCTTCTGTGCCTTGGGCCAGCACTTGGGGTTTCCAGCCATGTGGCCTGTTTCTCCCTTTGGGCTGGTGGTCAAGGAGCCTCCCAAGGTGGGCTGCCCCTCACCAGGGATAAGTGCGGCTCAGGCATCAGCGGCTTCTGGGCTGGAGGCCTGGGACTGCTGCAGCTTGCATGGCACTGTTTGCTTGCTCTGGGGGTCTGGCAGGGTTGGGGTGCAGCTCCTGTTTCCCAGGCTCTGAGGGAGTCTCTGGCCTCAGGCTAGGACATGGAAATGTGGGGTGAAACCAGACAATCCATAAACCTTGGACTTTCTCTGGTATCAGAAAACACTGATTCTGGGAAGGGTGAGAACAGGAGGCCGATGACTGGGGAATGGGATACAGAAGATGCTGTCTGACTGTGCATTTTTAAATCTGGAAGGAAACAGCAATGATATTCAATCAATCAGCTCGTCTAATCACAGCCACACATAGGATTCCACCCACAGCAGCCTGCCCTTTCCCACGAGTCAGACTAAATGACACAAGGTCTGCTCATTACCAGAGACAAGCATAACGATCTTTCCCAGAGGTAGAGTTAAACCACTCTTCCATGCTACCAGGCAGAGCTACCTTTCTAACTTTCTGCTCTTTTTCTGAGCTATCACTGCTTTCTCCCTGAGCAGATCTGAACTCCTGCTGTGCTTTCCTTCTAAAAGGTGATTGGATGCTGGAGCAGCACTCCCATAGGCTCAGCTGAGTGGCTGTATTCCCCTTCAGGGGCAGGACAGCCTTCTGTCAATCACAGGCATACACTAACCTGCTGAGAAAATAACATACAAGTAAGCCCACAGTGATCGAAATGGCTGGGTATGCTGTTCCACGTGTATTGGATTTGCTGGATGCTACTGGACATGCATAATAATTCTGAGCTTTGAAGTATTCAAAATGCTTTAAATGCATTATTTTGAGGATTGCCAACCTCCAGGGGGCACCTGGAAATCTCCTGTTACTACAATTGGTCTCCAGATGATCAAGATCAGTTTCTCTGGGGATATAGCTGCTCTGGAGGGTGGACTTTATGGCATTATACTCTGCTGAGGTCCCTCCTGTCCCCAAACCCATCCTCCCCAGGTTCTACCCCCCCCCCCCCCAAATCTCCAGGTATTTCCCAAACCAGAGATGGCAACCCTAATTATTTCGGTAATTCTTATCTGCTGGTAACTGTCCTACGAGGCAAACCAGAATTATTATCCTGTTATTTCAACTAGGAGTGAAGGAGAGTGGCTTGACTACCAGCTAATGAGTTCAAGCCAAAGAAGAGCTTTGAGCACAGCTCCCAGATCACACTCATTTCATTAGTCACTATACCAGTCCAGCTGCCATGCCTTTCTATAAAATAAATGGGTCTTTACAGGACAGATTATTTTGGCAGAATGCTTAGTCCCTTGGTAGCTCTATGTACTCTACTAGATCTCAGTTCATCAGTGCTTCTGAAGTTATCCAAGCTATAGAGACATACAGTCAGGAGGCAACGGAAAATCCACTGATCTTCAAAATTACTTCTGTGCCTGCCAAAAACAAATTTTACAAAAATACAAAGTCTGATTTCATTGGAGAATAACTCTGGCTGTCAGTATGAAGCAAGTTATGCTTTCCTTAGTGGTATATGCTTTGAGCATTACCTTTTTATTGTCGAACGCATAGGTGGCAGTCTATTCCACACCATCCCTCTGGGCCTGCATTTGTTTACAGAGTCAATCCACCTATGTAGACAGACTACAGTTTCTCTTGTAGACAAACTACAGAACCTCTTGTGCATCCCCCAGTAGAATAAAAAGGCTATTATAATATTATTTATACATTGCTTTAGGCTGTTCAAGGCAATTCACACAGCTGCTCAGACAGCAGCTTTGTTTTTCTTCGTACGTTCTCATGGTAATTCTTATAACAAGGTAGGTCAGCATTATTGTCCCCATAAGGCAGGTGTAGGCCAGAATAATTTCCTGCTTTTAGTGTTCTGTCAAATAGTTTTACTGATATGAAACTGAGTTCTGTTCCATTTGTCCCCCCCCCCCCCCCGGAGATCCTGGTATTAACAGGCTTATATGTTTACTATATGAACAGCAATTCTCTTCGGAAAGCTTCTGTTTGATATTTTTGAGGGTGGATATATGGGTATCAGTAATAATAACAGCATGTTCTGCATTTTCTAACTGATATAAGGTGTTGTTTTTAAGGGCCACTTCGAAGTCTGAGAGCGGGAGACCTGAGATATAAATTAATAGTTCAAGGGCAATTACGGATATTCTTGTCAAACTAAATACCTTTCAATGTTCCATTCCTAGACATTTCATTCTTATGTGCCCTGTGTGAAAAGGGATCTCACCCTACAGTAAATGACGCTGTCTGTGCTCCTGCTTGTTGGGAGGGAACCATTCCGCTAAGAGCTGTCCCCTTCAACATCCTCAGCCCCACCCCTGGGCTGATCTTCTTGTTTATTTTTGTACTGTGATTTGGACGGTTCATTTTTTTAAAATTTGTAAACTACTTTGAGTCCTGCTTTGCAAAAAATAGTAGGATTAAAATATTTAAATAAATACTGCATTTTTAGGACACACACACACACACATTGTGTGCATGCATACAATACTTTGCCATAGTAGATACATCTGCTACAAAGATTCAGATCTTCAATATGCTATGCAATTTACACACGGTCCATGAAGATTTCAGATACTGACCAGGAAAAAAACCCTCATTTTAATTTTAATTAAAGACAGGATTTAAAATTGATTGTCAGGAAATGCATGTTACTTCTGAGACACAATTACTACTAATTACAGTGCTTATAAAAATGCACCTTCATAGTCTCTTCTTCAGTATTACAGATGTGGCATAATTCTCTGAACTTGTTTGGAATTGGGCTTTGGAAAACCAAACTAAATCCCAAGAAATCACTAAGCCATTTGCTTTATTCCAAGCCCTGTTCTGAACTCAGACTTAGGAGGTTTTCCTTAGCATATTGCATAGCCATTCCTCTCTTCTTCCTTCTCTTGTTTCCCCAACCATACTTATTGAAGCTGATGCCTCTGTGTCCAGGCAGGCGGGCTGGTGGCTGCTAGTCATACATACATACATATACCTTTATTGGCATAAATCAGGTTACAGAAAGAAACATAAACTGAAAGAGAGGTAACAAGGAAAAATAAGTTAATCATATGTAGCTATGCGTTGTGCAAATGATCCTTAATTACCAAACTTAGAAATAGAGCAACCTTTTCAGTTGATTCGGGCGACAGGTCGTTCAGGAGACGACGCACCTTCAAAACATCTGGGTAATCTATCATGTTAGACAGAATTGGGTCTAAAAGAGTAAAACGTATATCGTCATATCAGGGACAGTATGGGAGAATATGGAAAACTGAATCGACCTAAATTAGACTACATCCACAAAGTCTTGCTGAGTATGGAACCCCATTATATCTACCATGAGTGACAGCAGATGGAATGACGTTACATCTAGCAAGTGCAAATGCTCGGTGCAGGTGAGGGGCATGGAGGGCTGATAAGTAAGAAGGCAGATGGCCAGTAAGTGGAAGAATTCCAAAGTTTGGGGGGAGCAGGATTTATTTGCATCATTAACTAGTTTCTGCATTTCATTGTCCAGGATTCTGCATCTAATTAGCTGATATGCATTTGTAAGAGGTAGCATATAGAGAAAATCCATGGATATTCCCATTGTAATTATTTTCTTCTCTATGCAGTCAGTCCATTTGGACGTGATAGATTCAGACAGCAATTGATGTATATAGCTCCCACAATCAGCAGTATAGTGCAAATGTAGCCAGTATTTAATTGATATTAACCAAGCCCTTGTTTCTAACATGTTAAGGCCTGCCTCTAAACAAAGAGCCACGTATGAAACGCAGCATGGCAGACCCATGATTTTTCTTACAAATTGGATTGCACTCTTTCAATTCCAGTCTCAAAGGTACTTATCCAAGTTGGAATACCATATAGTATCTGTGGGATCACTTTAGCCTTAAACACTTTTAAGGCAGCTGGCACAAACTGGTTGCCCCTATTAAAGAAGAAATGTGAGATGGCTGCTGCATTAATGCTAGCTAGGTTAATCATAGATTTGCAATGGTGTAACCAGGACATATTGTAACTGAAATAGAGACCTAAGTATTTGAAATGCTTGACCTGCTCTATTTCTTTCCCATCAAATGTCCACTTTTGGATTTTGCAGGACTTAGCAAAAACTAATATTTTGGATTTCTCATAATTAAGGAGTAGCTTATTCTCAAGGAAATATCTAAGGCATCTGTTCAGCAGACGCCTGAGCCCCACCCTTGTGCACGAGAGTAGTACAGTATCATCAGCATATAGTGGGATGGGTATTCGAATGGAGCCCAGTTTAGGAGAGTGGAAATATTCTTCTGCTAAGGTGGGAGCCAAATCATTGAGAAATAAGTTAAATAGAAATGGGGCAAGTATGCATCCCTGTTTAACTCCTTTATTAAAGGGAATTTTTGGTGTTAATTCCCCTTCAGATGAACATTTGATTTGGCAGGTGATGGAAGTATGTAACATTATAATTAATTTTAGGAGTGTCTTATCAATGTTGAATTGATACAATTTAGTCCATAGTAACTCTCTATCAATAGAGTCAAAAGCTCCTTTAAGGTCCAAGAAAGCTGTGTAGAGTTTGGAATTCCTAGATGTGGTATACTTATCAACTAGGTGCGCTAAGGTAATACAATGATCTATTGTATATTAGTCCTTGCAGAACCCAAGTTGTTCAGGGCCTAAAATACTTTGCTGAGACATCCATAAAGTTAGTTTAGTTAACAGATACTTGGCATACAATTTGCCTATGGTGGAGAGAAGGCTAATTGGCCTATAATTAGAAGGGTTTGTGTGGTCACCTTTCATATAGATTGGGACTACAATTGCATTCCGCCAAGCATCGGGGATGTCCCATTTGATTAATCATGGTAAAGAGGGAAGCAAGAGGGGTAGCCCACCATTCTGGGTCTGTCTTTAAGAGCTCTGGGGGAATCAAATCAGGCCTGGGGGCTTTCCCAGACTTCAGTTGATAGATTAATTCTATCATTTCCTCAGGGGTCACGGGTGGCCAATCTGGTAAATCCTCGCCACAAAGATCATACGAGTTATTTGTACAGTCGTGGTTCTGCTGAAACAGTGCAGAAAAATACTGCAACCATGCATGAGATGAAATTGCAGATCTAGGCGAAGGTCCTGTACGTAAAGAACCTGAAACTATGGCCCAAAACTTCTTTGATTGATTTAGAACAGTTGCTTAATATAGTTGTTCCCACTGGTCGTTAAAAAAACTCGATCTTCTTCTCTTTCAAGCTCTCCTGTAGCTGTTGTTTTACCTGGGAATACTTTGGAAGGAGGGCAGGATCATTAGAAGCTCGAAACTGGTGATAGATATTATGTAGTTGAGACTTTAGTGCTCTGCACTCTGCAGGATACCAAGATTTGGTGCCCCTACTACTCTTTTTTGTAGAATGATTAGAATTTGTACAAAGTGCCTGGGCGAAATGCGAAATCAAAGTGTTATAAACTGAAATCTTTAGAGTAGGTTCCATATTATCGATTAGAGAAGCTCTAAGGTCAAGAGTAGGTCCAAGTTTAAGTAAACTGGAGGTAACCTGGGTGGAATGGTCGTTCCACTGGATTTTTAATAAGATTTCTGGCTCAGAAGTCAGAGGAGTAAATAGATAGGAAAGGTCGGCTAAAAAGCTAGTGTTGAGGGTTAAAATCAGGGGGAGGTGGTCGCTAACAATGTATTCCCCTACCTCGAATTTCTGGACATAAGGTTCGAGAGTGGGAGACACTAGAAAGTAATCAATTACACTACTCCCTTTTGAAGAAATAAATGTAAATTAATTGGCTTTAGGAAAGCAAGAAAGTCCATTCAGCCATAGTCTACTAAATTGGAAACAGAACTTGGTAAGATAAATACCGGCCAAGTTTATATGGCAATCCTTGGACAGCCTTTCTAGGGAGAAGAAAGGGGGGAGGGTATCATTCTGATTAAGTCCAAGAGCTCTGAGAAAAACTGAAAGACCTTTTCCTACTCTTGTGTTGAAGTTCCCAGCCAAAATAATTTCAGCTGAGGGAAATTTCCTTTCTAATATTCCCAGTGTTGTAAAAGGGCATAACTATCTAAGGAGGAGGGCACATATAGGTTCATGATGATCAAAATAGAACTTTCAAAAACAAATTTAACAATGAGGTCTGTAGGATTAACAGATGGTAACATTGTGATATCACATTTTAGGGATAAGGAAACAAAAACAGATAACCCAACTTGTAAATGACCTTTGGGATTCACTCTATAGGCTGGAAGAGAGAATGAGTAAAACCCATCCAGGTAGATCATATCATGAGCCCACGTTTCCTGGAGAAGTACAATATCAAAGCCTTTTATGTAGTGGAGAAAGTCAACATCATTGGCTTTGCTCCTCCACCCTGCGATGTTCCAGGAAATGATTTTTATTGCAGAATGAGGAGGAGCAGTTGTAAGTCAGTTTGCTGGAGACAGTTGCTCCAAAGAATTGTTCATATCGTGGAATACACAGCCATTGGTTGGACTGGTGTGAGAGTCAGAAGTTGTTTGCCGTGGATTGTGTTGAGTTATTTTGATCCCCTCAGTTAAGAGGGAATCATTTGCCTTCAGGATGGGAGAATGTATCTCAACTTGAGTTGGAAGGTGTAAGTTGCCACTAGTCTCTGCCCCTGCTTAACACAAGACCTTAAGAGAAGCCAATGTTGGATCAGGCCAATGGCCCATCCAGTCCAACACTCTGTCACACAGTGGCCAAAAATACCAGGTGCCATCAGGAGGTCCATCAGTTACTTGTGCCTGGTCCATCAGTGGGGCCAGGACACTAGAAGCCCTCCCACTGTTGCCCCCCCTCCAAGCACCAAGAATACAGAGCATCACTTGCCCCAGACTGAGAGTTCCTATCTACACCTTGTGGCCACTAGCCACTGATGGACCTCTGCTCCATATGTTTATCCAATTCCCTCTTGAAGCCGTCCATACTTGTAGCCATCACCACCTTCTGTGGCAATGAATTCCATGTGTTAATCATTTTTCCCCTCTCCTGTTAACTTTTTTCTTACCATAGAGAACAATGGAGGGAATGGGGGCAACCTGCTTGGGGGCCTGTAGAATTGGACCCCCTGGTCCAATCTTCTTGAAATTTGGTGGGCATTTCGAGGAGAGGCCCCAGCAGCTACCCTGCAAGTTTGGAGCCTCTCCCTCAAACCCCCTCCCGTCCAGTGGCTTTTAAAGTTGCCACCGAATTTCGGTGGCAATTCGGCGGCGAGCTGAATCAGATTGGAGAATCTGATTCAGCCCGTGGCTGCCCTACTGGCCAGTCCTGAGCTGGCATAGCTTTGCTCCACCTCGCTCCGGCCCCAATGGACCCCTGGTTAAAACACTATCTTCACTGAAATCTGCACACCTCTTAAGCCTACGGGAACCACTTGGACACTTCTGTTCTCAGTGTATGCCTCTTTATAAACTCTGATTATATGAATGATATGATATAATGATATGAACTATGTGCATTTGAATAAGTTTGATGCAACCAATCTGGGATGTAGAATAGAAGGCTTATTTAAGTTCTGTCCTGCTTTTCTTCCCACTTCCCACTAGTTCTTTAAATTAAACAAAGAATCACAACATTTGATGAAGTATGTTTGGACTCATGAAAGCTGAGCTGAAATGATTATTTTAGTCCTTAAACTGGATTCCTGATTAATTTTGCTATAACACTCTATCATGGCTCAAATGCCCATAAGAAAAAAGGAAACAGATTGAAGATATCTTATGCAGCCAGCAGAGATGGTCCCAAGAATTCCCCTTCCCTAATTAGGGATGGATATGAACTAGGAAAATGTGGTTCAGTTTGTGGTGGACTTATGAACTGAAGCACGAACTGTCAAGAACTAAAAAGGCAGTATATATGATGGAATACAGTCACCAAAACAGAGAAAAATAAGACCCAAAGGAAACTGTAAAGGTGTGCTTTAACACAAATATCTTAATCAATATAACAAGTGAATACAAAAATTTCCAATACACAACTCTATAGGGTGAATAAAGATGAAACATGGACGATCTTCTCTGGAATATGATATCACTTCAGTGTATGGTCTCCTTCAAGGCATTTTGCCTGACAGAAAGTCAGTTTTAGTGATTTGACAACATGTTGAATTTTTGATAGAAGAAGCATTTGGCTGATGAAGAACGATTGGATAAGATTTAGCATTGAGGTTCAGTTTGAAGAAGACCATACATTGAAACGATATCGTATTCTGGAGAAGATCATCCTTGTTTCATCTTTATTCACCCTATAGAGTTGTGTACTGGAAATTTTTGTATTCACTTGTTATATTGATTAAGATATTTGTGTTAAAGTGCACCTTTACGATTTCCTTTGGGTCTTATTTTTCTAAGAGCTAAAAAGGCTTCATACTAACAGAACCAGTTTGTGAAGTTTGCAATGTGGTAAAATACTCATTCCAGCATGTTAGAGACACAAAACTTGAAGGATCTCCTGCTGACTTTCCTCTACCTGCCTTCCAATTTTGGTGATGACTGGATTTACAGAGTCCAAGTTACAGGCCCCAAAGAAAGAAAGTGTTTTCTGGGGAAATGACAGGCACAGGTTTAGTAGCTTCAAGAGTGTATAGAATGGATCCAGAGCAAGCTAGAGACCCCAAACTCGTAGCAGACCTCCAGCTGTTTCTTCTTTATATGCCCTCCAAGTTATGTGCAGATTGGATTTATGAAGTCTGAGTTACAGCCACCCCAAAGAAGGTGTTCCCATCCTCGATTGAGGGGGAACCCCCCCCACAAAAAGCAAAGACAATAGAAGCCCAGCAGAACAGAATCAAAGTCCCAGAAAAATCTCTGCAGTAGAAACGTTGGGAGGCATTTTTGCAAGGCCATCAAAACCAGTGCAATGTGCCCAGCAGAACCAGTGGCAGTGCAAACCCAACAGGTCTAAGATAAAATCAGTGAATCTCTGCAGTAAAAACTGAAGGTGGTAGTGGTGGTGGGGGGCATTTTTGCAAGCCCAGCAGGAACAGTGTAATGTACACAGTGCCCAGCAGTACCAGTGCAATCAACGAAATGCAATGCCAGCTCAACAAGGCTGATGTCTGGCACAGAATCACACTCCAAGTAAAGGGGGGCGGTTGCACGCCCAGCAGAAAGGATGTAATGTACTAGTGCCCAGCAGAGGGATGTACTAAAAGGAATGGCAGGATTGCCCATTGGAAACAATGGGAGAGGCCTGAAGGCCCATTGGAAATAATGAGAGCAGGGAATGCCAATTGACTTGCATGGGCCCTATTAAAATATATTACAGCACAAAATAGTTGCAATGAAAATGTGGAGTGGATTTTCAGTTAATGACGCTGGGCCCAGATAAACCGCTCTGGGACTGGAATAACAGGTCCCACAGTGGAAAGAGTCCCCCAAAATAGAATTAGTGCTCTGGGACTTGAATGACAGACCCGAATTGGCCCCTGGGAGTAGCAGAAGTGTTTTGGGACAGGAATGACAGGTTGCAGAGTGGAATGAAAGACCCCAGGAGGAGCAGAAGTGTTCTGTTATTCCAGTCCCAGAGCAGTTTATCTGGGCCCAGAGACATTAATTGAAAATCCACTCAACGAACACCTACACCACAATGGCCGGGTCTGCTTCTGACTGTACCTGAATACTGAAGGTGGGCTGCTTATATTTATATTATATATTGTATTCTGTCCAGATCAGTGGTTATCTAAATATATAGTCTTAGTTTTTTTGTCATATGTGACAACACTCTTTAATGTGTACACACTGACATATTGCAGAGGTGAACAGATATTTATAAGCGTCTTCACGTTTTAAGATTTCATTTCTATTGCTTATCTCTCCAGGGAAGAATTCCAGTGTGATACAGCTGAATATTTCCAGATGATACATTCTAAGAAGATATGCTGTGGCATTTGGAGGATATTTCCCAAAAGGTGATGAAGGTTGTAAGCATGTTGAACTATGGTTTATGCTCAATCCCCATAGGCTTCACTAGGATTATTGCACATTATTTGTTACATTATATTTTTAGAATTCTCATTAACCATCTTTTTGTCAAGGTTGTATAAGACATGCTGTTAGTTCACTGCAGGCCTTTGTGTTCTTTGAGCAATCTGAGATATAAGTGACAACTTCACATTTCTTCTTTAATGGTCTGAATGCCAGGGAAAATATTTTAAGATGAAAAATTATGGTGTGCAGGGTTTTTTGTGAGATTTTTTTTTTTTGGAGGGGGATGTTCTTTACCTTTGTTGGTGATGTGTGTAAGTCCTATCTTGTACTTCAGTACAGATTTTCAGATCTACATGGGCCAGAATGCTCAAAGGGACTGGAATAAAAGGTCATAGCTTTTTGGAAAGTTTGGAAATATTCGTTATCTCTTCCCAGAAGTTTGAAGTTATCTGGTGCTCTCATAAGGTATTCCACAGCATGCATGCCTCCTAAACAAAAGTCTTTTTGCAGTTCATTTCTGCTGCCCTTCCACTCACTATTTATTATTTATTTATTTTATTCAGTTTGTATCTCGCTCCCCTTCCCGCAAGCAGGGCTCTGGAAGGGTTCTAACAATTCATACATCATATGAATATAATACAATTTAAAATCATGTACAGCTTTATGGGTCAAGGCATTACATTTTTCTAGAGACTCCATAACTTAAGGGCATTTCTAATGAGAAGCTATTAGAATCACAGTTCAACATAAAACAGAACATGAATGACAGTTGCCAAACACATTTTAGTGGTAATAACAGTCGACTCTTATGCACCTTTCCATGAGAGTTAACCTCCCCCCACTGAGTACTGTGGGCTTAGTTCTGGGTAAATCTGCATAGGCTTGCATTGTGAACACTGCCTCTCCACTTCTGCAGCAGCCCCAAATACCCTCTGAAATCCCGTTCCTGGGGAAATCACAGTGTGTGGGTGGAAATCTTTGCACCTGTTGAACCATCTAGTCTGGATCCAAGCCAAGGGAAGGAAAACTTCTAGTGTCGGGGGGGGGGGGAGTGGTGAGGAAATGAATCCTAAATATATGGCATCTTTAAAATACATCTGTACATTTTCAGAAAGTAACACCTGGCTTCGTTTATATATATTTGCTTCTGGATGTGTGTGTGTGTGTGTGTTTATCAGTATTACTGACCACTGAGGAAGGCCCTAGAGGCCAAAATGAATATTGTTTTTAATCCTTTAATGTTTGCTACTGTGTACACTATAGTGTACACTACAGTGGCTCAAGTGGTTAAGATGCTGAACTGCAGACCGGAAGGTCAGTAATTCAGCAGTTCGCGACCTGAGTGCTGCATGACAGAGTGAGCTCCCATCTCTGGTCCCAGCTCCTGCCAACCTAGCAGTTCAAAGGCAAGAAATTGCAAGTAGATAAATAGGTACCACTTTGGTGGGAAGGTAATAGCATTTTGTGCTCCTCGGTGTCTAGTCATGCTGGCCACATGACCATGGAAACATCTTTGGATAGCGCTGGTTCTTTGGCTTGGGAACGGAGATGAGCATGGCATCCCTAGAGTCGTATTCGACTGGCTTTTGAGCAAGAGAAACCTTTACCTTTACCTTACACAATGAATAAAAATCTCTCCTTATATATAATTCAGGAGTGGGGTGGCACATTCTGAACATTCCACACGCTCCTAAATCAGTGGGCTCCATGATGTGTCACTCAGAAGCTGTCTCTGTCCACTAGCTGTGTTACCTGAGTCTTTTCCCCAACATTCTAAATAATTTGCTGTCCCCACCCCTCGCCAGTCAGAACACAGAGTTTATTTGCATATGTGGCCTGATTGGCCTTTGCCTCTAACATTCTAAAAGTTTGCTGTTGCTGTTGGGAGTCACTGAATGTGTCCTGAGGTAAAATACCTATCCCCATCTTCCCTTAAACAGTTGCTGTAGTTGCCACTGGAGATCTCCCAGAAATTACCATGTTCCCTTGCCACAGCACATCATTTCCCTTACAGAAAATTTCCCAGCTATTACAGCTGATCTCCAGATGACCAAGATCAATTCTCCTGGAGACAATGGCTGCTTTGGGTAGTGGACTCTATGGCATTATACCCTGCTGAAGTCCCTCCGCACCCCAAACCCTGCACTCTCCTGGCTCTACCCCTCAAATCTACAGGTATTTCCCAACCCAGAGTTGGCAACCCTGAAACTGGCTATGGAACCGCTTCCCAGACCCTTGGAACCCAGAAGACATGGCATAGGAGGAGGTGCTTTTCTCCCTTAGCTGCCACTGCATAACCCCAAATCAACATATGTCAGGGATAGAGGGAACCATACCTGTTACCATGAGGCTGTCCTCCCACACTACCCACTTGGGGCAGCAAAATTATTTGAGACAGCCCTGCCTTATAGCTAAGCAGAAGGAAATAAACATGGATTGACTCCCTCTATTTTCCCCTTCCCTCTGCTGCCCCACCAGCCACAGCCAGGACCAATGCTCCTTCTAAGCTGTGGAGTCTTGTAAGCAAAAATTCTGCTTTGTGAGCTACTGGCATTAAAGTTGTGAATGAACGATTTGGCTACTGCATAAATTAGTTTGCTCTGGAGCCATCCTTCCTGAGCGAAGCCTGGAGGCTAAAGAACTGTGAGCTAGCTGACACTAACTCAGCTTAGAGGGAACACTGGCTGGGACATTCACCTGGAGTTTCCTTCTAGAGCCCATTGTATTTCTTCCCACAACAGGCCTTACTCCTAATGTGTGTGTGTGTGTGTATATGTGTGTGTATATATATATATATCTGATAATATTTATCTTTAAGTTAGCTTGACTCTTTGAACAGTGCTGGTATATTTTGGGTTGAGTTTGTTTTCCCCTTTATTCATCCTCTGTCTTTGAAATACAGCCATGCAGTCAGCAAGATTTTTATCATTTCAAGAAAAGGAGGGTATAGTATTGCAAGATCTAGATTAGTGGAGATGATCTGCCGACTTGACATAATGTCAAAACAGTTGTCTAAACTGGCTGAGTTAGAAACCTTACTAAATTTCCTTCACTAGCAACAGGTTGAGTCAGCAATGTACTAGATCTGTCCACTTCAGTCTGAGCAATTGGAGATCTGAATCTGAGACAAGCAAGACAATGGTCAGAGAAAGAGCTGTTACACAGAAGGGGGTGGGGAGCACACTGCAGTTAAGATATATTGCATGAAAGTTTTCAAATGTTTCTGGTATCATACCTAAGTTTCCCTGGTTTCCCAAAAGTGATCTATTCTTCATTGCGATGATAATTCTCTAGTCATTTTAATTCATAAAACCAATGTGGACCTTAATTCAGTTAAGGAAGCCATTGTTAAGATGACAACATTTGTTCAAACACAGAGGCTGTAAATTGGTCTGGAAATTAACTTTGTATCAGAATTATTAATTCCTGTGATTCATATATTTTTAGTCTCCAGAGTATGGCTGCACATGAGTTTTGCTGCATATATCATTTTACTCTGCATTTTAAAATTAATATAATGTTGTTAGTAAGTCTTAGATGCTATCTTTTAAAGAACTCCAGGGCTCAGAAGTTTAAAAGTGGTTCATTGCAATAATATGTTCAATGACCTCATACATATTAATAGACGCTTTGAAGTGGAAAAGGCCAATTCTTCTAAGTTTAGATAAAACACTGTGCTGCTAAATGTGAATGAAATACAGCAAACAACTCAACTCTTGCAAATATTTACCCTCCTATGAAAGCCTCAGAAAGTGTACGTGGCACATTTGCCTGTTTCAAGCTGATGATAAATGTGTTTGGGGAGCCCGTTTACACTGTCAAAATTCATTTCAACATCTACAGGTAATTTTTTTTGTCCTGTAGCAAAATATAAAATCACAAAAGTTAAAACATATACTTCTTCAGTGTCTTCTGTTTATCTTAGGCAGATTTATGCAGAAAGACATTTGGGTTTCATACACAGACTGATGGTTGGAATGCCTTATCCAATAAACAAAAGGGATAGTTGTCCAAGGCCTATGGCTTTCAGCAGCACAGTGAATGAAGGACAGATTAGTCTTGTATACAATAATGTCAGAGTATAGGACAATGTATATATAGAGAAAGCAGGACTATGTCAGCCCCGCCCTACTTGCAACTGTACATGCTTTACCTCTTCCTCAAAACTGCCAAGAGGGAGTACTAGGGGACACGATTCTGGGGACCTTGGAAAGTGATACAGTTTGTTTTCATATACTGTTTGGGATGGGTCACTTAGGTGGTCTGAGAGAAACCTAGAGGGCATTTTTTGTCTGGGAGCCTGTGTAGGGTATCCAGGTCTCCTGCTTTGATAGGAAACCAACCACCCTAGGCCCCATCACTTCCACTGCTGCTTGGCAGAGCAGTGGGAGCAAAATGGGGAGAAAGTCATTTCCAATATGAACCCAGAAATGACTTCACCATTGAAGCAGAACACTCTAGGATTCACCCCAAAGTCCATGGTTTTACCAGAGTTTGTGTAAAACCTTGAGTGTTGCACCAATGTCACTTCTGGTTCATGCCAAGTGATCAAAGCATTGCCAAGATGTTGTTTGTCAAGATTCTGCCATCCTGGTCCCCGGGCACTGCCAGTGCTTGGCTGGCAACCATAAGCTTGTTCTATATACAGAACAGCCAACATTGTATTCGTTTTGGTCCTCAGAATTGCTTTTGTGTCTATATCAATTCTCCTGTGACTAAGAACTTCCTTATCAAACAGTATGGTGGTTTACAATGAAGCCTGAGTCTTCTAATTTTGCAAATTACCCACTAGTCAAAAACCTTGACTTTGATTTTTTACAGGGCAACCCAGATGGCCAGACCCATTTAAAACTTCACTCATTCTTAAAAGAGCTATGGGTTTTTCTTTGGATGGCCACGCCAGGGCCTGAATTAATCTTCTTAATAAAAGACTAAAGTGAACTGATTTTGATCTATATAAAACCTTAGGGGCATCTCAGAAGCAATGAGATATACAATCATCAATATGAAGTTTACAAAGAAGATCTCACAGCTGGGAAGACTCCTTGCAGAGTATGGTGCAGAATCAAAGCACATAAAACTCTTTGGGCAATCAAGGACTGTGGCCTCATTAATTAAAACGGCATGTGGCCCTCAGACACACACAGTCTGCTTCTTGTGCTGTGACAAGGGCAGGGAAGCAAATTATTATAGACAGTCACTGGACTATTCAGTGCAGAAAAAAGAAAATGTGAAGTTCTTGTCTCTGTTTAAGGTGTGGTACCAAAGGTGTGCTTTGTGGTACCAAAATTTGGTTAAAATGTTAAAAAGAAACAAGAAAAGAAATTCAAAAGGGACTCTCCCTTCTTTCTATTGCAACATCTCTGATGCCACATGCAGATCTCACCCCCTTCCAGGGCTCCAGAAGTCATCTGGGATTTACAGCTTTCACTAAGCTTGAGATCTAGGAGTCCTACTTCAAAGAGGCATAACTGATGCACTCTTCTTTGTACTGTGTAAACTGTTTTTTTTAACTGAGGGACATATGCACGAGCATATTTTAGTGCACACTCTAATATGCATTGGGAGAAATATATGCAATTCATACCAATCCTTTGTCTTTGCTGTATTAACTCTTCACTTTCAGGTTTTTTAGTGACAGATTGAATGCATTTATTACACTCACACCCAGCTCTAACAGAAGATTGAGATGGGGCTTCTCGTGGTCTCCTGTCCAAGCACTGATCAAATTTACATCTTCATGGTTAGAGAAAGTGCTGATCAGGTGCTTGGAAATCTCTTGTAGTATGATTAAAAAAAAATCTGTTCCTTTCTAGTTAGGTTTGAATATCTTGAGTGGTACCAGTGATCTGGGGGATTTAGAAGAATTTACACGACTTAGTGAGAAGGGAGGCACTGTAGTCAATTTTTGCTTAGCTTTCTCAAATCTTCCACCTTATTGTGCCAGGTTTAGGGTGGGTGAACCAATGGGCAGTGATCATCTACCACTTTATGTAGACCTAGCATTTCCTTTTGGTTAGAAGCGAGCTTGACAAACTGAGGCTGATTTAATCTACTCAGGTAAGGCTGTAAAGAGAGCTCTTTGGGATGCCAATAAATCTAAGGAGGCCCATGATATCTATTACTTGAATACATGCCAAACTCTTATATCCCAATTTGTTAATGAGGCTTCATCCATTAGAGAATCAAAGATTTTGAAGCAAATCCTTCAACTCTTTATCTATCTGATGGTCTAAAGACAGAAGCAACCAACGCTTGGCCACCAAACCAGAAATAAATATTGGTTTGATAGATATTGTCATTATATGCTCTAAGAAATCTGTAGAAGTTATAGAACATATATAAATGCCTTATTTGCCATAAAAAGAAGGCTCTTAAAGGAAGGCTGGAAAAGACTGATAACAGCCATCAATAATCATGATGCCTCAGATTTCTGGTCCCTAGTCAACAGAGGCCTGGAGGCAACACCTAAAGTATGCTGCATTATCTCATCTAGTATCTGGGAAAGTTATTTTGAAAACATCTTTGGCTCCATTATCTTGCCTACTGTGACAGACAGCAAGCAATTGCAGGTTTTAGGCAATGCTGCTAGAGAAAGGGAGAGCTAGGTAAAAACTGATGGACAGCTCATGGAGCTCATTCTGATTGGGTGAAGGAGCTAACTATGGAATGCAACACTGAGCTGTTTAAAAAATTCAAGCTGGGAAGGAGTTAGTTAGCCAGTTGGTGTGGAACAGTGAGGAACTGGAGCAAGAGGGCAGAGCTGAGAGAAAAAACACTTAGTGAGACTTTGAAGAAAAGTGTCCGAAGCTTCATTTGTAGCAGAGCAAGTGTGTTGTGGCCTCTGCAAGGAACAGTCTTGGAGAGAAACAGTGATTCTAGCAAAGAAGTGTCAGAACCTCCCCTATTCAAGGAGTGGAAAGAATCTCCTTGTGTGGAAACCAAAACAAAAAACACTATTTGAGTGGAGAATTAGTCACTCTCGATATGGAAGCTTATTAACCAGTTTACAGAGACTTCTTCTGGCAGATAGGGAGTTGACAAAAGGTTTGAGGAGGCACAGAGGTCCCACAAGCAAGTCAAAAGAGGTTATTGCGCTTAAGGAGAAGAGAATAACAATCTGGCCAGAAGAAGAGGGGGCAGATAGGAAAACCCCTGGTCTATAAACATAGGGTTAAAGCATAATAAAGTCTGTGACAAGTTCAAAAGTGGGCACTCTAGTATCTGTAACCCTGTTAAAGCTGTGAACCATCTCTAACAACATCATACCAAAGTAAACCAGGAGAAATAACTCTCTGAATATCTCTAGTGTTGTATAAAAGCAGTTTAGTGTGTGTGTGTGTGTGTGTGTGTGTGTGTATCTCAAGCACAGTTCCTTAGTTGGGGTAGGAAATGACAAACTATCCAGCAGCAATAAGGTGGAACATCAGCATAATGATAAAATTTATATATCACATAAGAAGAGTGACACGCTACCTAAAGGTTACCTAGCTAACATACAGGGAACTGAATTCATAGGGAAAGTAGAGGGAAAATCTGAGGCAATACAAGGGCAATTGTTTGATGGGAGTGCCTGTTTGGTACACCTATAATCACTAATATACAAAATTTATTGGATAATATTCCTCCTTGGCCTCCAAAAATAGAGAAAGAAATAGCTAGTCTCATCACAAACCTCAAAATTCGTAAGGCCCATGGCCCTGACTTTGTCATCAACAAACTCTTTAAGAGACATATTTTTGGTTGGAGTAAGATTTTAGCTCCTTTTTTCAAATATTTGTAACTCTGGCTGTATGCCACAGTCTTGGCTTAAATCAATAATTATTCCTTTTTATTAGAAAAGGTGATTATTTGCTTTATGATAATTATAGATATAGGAGTCCCTGATGTGGTGCCCATGGGTGTTTGGGAGCTTGCTGACACCTCTCTTGGTGCCCACCAAGTCTTTTAAGAAAGTGGGTAGGTCCAAGTGAATCTGAAAAGCATCTGGAATAAACAAAACTCCATTATGCACTTCTAATTTAGCATTAGAAAGCAAGAATGATGTTTTGAAGGTCCTAAAACTATACATAGGGCGCAATCATATGCACCCATTTGCGACACAAGAAGGACGATTCCCCGCCAGCTCAAAGTGGCGTGATCACACAAGCACATCTGGGAAGCATCCTGCAGCCAATGTCAAAGTGTCGCAAACCGCTTTGAGCCGGTGGGGAATCGACTTATTTAGCTACCAGTGAAAAGGCAGTCTCAAATGGTTTGCGACAGCCCAGAACTGACCTTTTCTGGTGTGATCGCGCCAGCGCAAACAAGTGACACTGGGGAGCGGGCTTTTTGGTTTTTTCCCCCTCCTATCCCAGTATGTGCATCATCAGATGATCCCGAGGGTGGACAGGCAAGTCATCGATCCCTTGCAGAAGCAGATAAGCACACTGAAAACGGCCGGAAAAAAAAACCAACTCGCTCGCGGCTGCGTGTGATCACGCAGCAGCGGTTCGCCCTCACAGGTCCATGGACCTGTGTGATCCCGCAAAAGCAGCACAAATTGCGCTGGCACAAATTTGTGTCACTTCCCCTCCGGCTTATCTCGCTTGTGTGGACGGGGCCATAGTTTGCCACCCAACAAGTCCATTTAGATTTTTTCTGGGGTTTTTTAGAACCAAATATACAGTTATGTCTACTTCCTAAGCTAACAAGAGATAGAGTGTCATTAATATTCTGTTTCAGAACAATTTAAGTTTAGAGCTTAGCCCAAAGGTCCTTTCTTTATCCAGCCCTTGCATGATGCTCCTTCGAGTTCAACATGCCGTTTGAAATGCAAGACTGACTTTCTCTGTGCTTCTCCTCTCATTTGGTATTCCCCTTTTACCTTTCTTTGCTGCTAGACTGACTGAAAGCCTTGTATGTTGCATCATGTAAGCCTGTCATTCATTTAACTCTCTTGCCTTTTGACTAAACATAGCAAAATGTATTATTCTGGAAATAATCACATGCATTATCTGAATCAAAAGATGTACATAAATTGCTTGTGACGATGCCCTCAGCAATGAATAAGAAGGATTGGCTCCAAAGGAAATGCAATCTGTGGCTGATGAACTGATTAATTGCACTGGTTAATGATTTCAGGTCTAATTTTTCCACTTCCCTCATTCCTCTGCATTTCACTATAGTCTGACATTTTGCCTGCTATTTTCTGACATAGCCAAATCTTGACCACCCACATACAAAACATAGCTACTGGCTTTTAGCAGGAATACTCTACCGAACTAAAGGTGGTGTTATGATACATAATGAGAATTCCAGCATGAAGAAAAGCTGCTGGCAATCCTTTGAAGAAGATCAAAGTATCACTATGCCCTGATGTTTGTATCTGAAAAAAATAAAAATAGCTGAAGGCACACGCTTTTCAAAGGACCTGATGCTGTAGTCAGCCTTACCTATATACCTTTATCCACAGTATTTGATTGCAAAAGATCATGCACCTAGCATAAGATGGTTTTCAAAACACCCATTTTGAACCTACAGAAAGTTCAGAAAGACCCACTATTCCTCCCAAACCTTTCCAGATATGCTGTTGCATTTTTTGCCATGCTATTAAAGTAGGAAAACATATTTAGCCACTAGACTGATTTTGAAGAGGGGATTCATACTGCCATGGGAATCCAGAAAGCAGTCCTCCATTCTGAAGAATACTCCTTTGGAGATTAATGAACCCAGATGGCTTCCTGACACTGCTGGGGGAAAGTATTCAGCTGATATAGCTGGCGGTTCTGCTGGTGCTCTTTTTGGAGAGTGCTTAAGCAGTTGACATAATCACTCCTAAGTGTTTTCTCCTGCTGACTAGGGCCAAATTATTTCAGTGGTATTCCAGGGAGTTTAGGATGATAAAGCAATTGAGATACTGTGCCCCACCTTTCTGAGGGCATCAGGGCAACCAAGAAGAAGAAGAAGAAGAGATTGGATTTATACCCCGCCCTCCACTCCCCAAGGGAGTCTCAGAGCGGCTTACAAACTCCTTTTCCCTTCCCCTCCCCACAACAGACACCCTGTGAGGTAGGTGGGGCTAAGAGAGCTCTTTCCCAAGCTGTCCTTGAGGGAACAGCTGGTACAGAGCTATGGCTTGCCCAAGGTCATCCAGCCAGGTGCAAGTGGAGGAGTGGGGAATCAAACCCATTCTCCCAGATTAGAGTCCGCGCACTTAACTACTACACCAAACTGGCTCCCAAGGTGACTAACAGATTAAAAACGCACATTAGAAAAACACATCTTAAAAATTATTAAACAAACAAAACGCACATTAGAAAAACACATCTTAAAAATTATTAAACAAACAAAACAACATCATTAAAACAATTAAAACCAAACCAAAATACAAACACATCAGCACAGGACAGGAAGGAGGGAATCACTGAAGGAATACAGATTGAAAAAAAAAGTATTTATCCTCATATGTCTGTAATGTAGACTGAGAACGCCTAGCTTTTGGTAGTGATAGGGGTGGCGGGAATTACTTTACCATCACTTCTACTTTTGAAACACAAATCTGGCAAGGGGCAGGGACCACCCAGGAGCAGAACCTGGTCCACCTACTCAGGAGCAGACATAATGCACCAAAGGGTGGAGACCATAGGTTCAGAAGCAGAGCTGAGCAGTAGAAAGATGGAACCAACAGAAAACACTTTGTTCATCCAAAGTTCACAGCTATTCCATGTGCTAACCAAATCCCATGAAACAATACACCCATCATAACAGGCCAACAAAGATCAACCAACCACAATACAGATTCCCATTATGCCATGAACACAAAGCAAGAACTGAACGGGCATATAACTAAAAATGTAACCAATGCAGTTTACACATTTACCTGAATGTACAACACACACACATATGTGCAGCATATTCTTAAGGAATTGAGCATGTAGATGTCTTTTTCACAGGTTGGATAATACAGTTTCAATGCACTTCAGCAATCGTTTGCAACTGGATTTTCTTGTGTGAAAAAGGAAATGCCACTTGCAAACAACTGCTAATGTGCATTATCCAATGTGTGTAAAAGCAGCTGAAGTGTCAAAACACATTCCTGAACACAATCAATTATTTTACATATGGAAAATGACCCTACTGCAAAAGAAAATCAATGAATACACAGCAGAAGACTCAAAACTCACACATTTCTTTCCAGAAATGGAGTCATACTGCAGGACAGTCACTGGATCCATGGCAGGTATTCAGAATCAAGGCATAGCAGCAGTTATTCCAAAAAGTGAGCCAAAATCACACAGCAGGTGAACCCATAGAACAGAAACATTCCGACTCCCATTCAGAACACACATATAACTTGCCTTTCCCTTTTTGGCCTTCTGATTGACTTGGTCTGCTGGGCACGTAGCAACCTTTTGCAGACAGCTGGCCTTGGAACTCAGTATTGGTAGAATGGGTGGCTAGCCTGGTAGCAGGGTAAGCAGGCTGCTTATGCTGCCATCCACCCATCCACTTGGAGTAGACCAACATGCTAGCACAGTACCATGATGGTCTGGATCAAGGGTCCATGAACTGTGGCTAGACTTGGTACCCAATCTTATTTTTTTACTAGTTAGCTGTAAAGTCCAAATCTATCACAGCTTACAGCTGTTTATGAAGAAAGAGAACCATAATACAGATACCAATATTCTTTTGTTTAAATGGCTCATATCAGTGCTAGGGGAGAAGTGCTTAGTTAGCAAAAATACTGGGGCAGAAAAGTTAAACCTCATCCCTTCATGGCCCTGATCCAAATTCAGGCTGCAGATGACTGTAATTTCTTTTCAAAAGACTATGATCTCCACCATGTTTAGATTTGTTGTTGTTGTTCAGTTGCACAGTCGAGTCCAACTCTTCGTGACCCCATGGACCACATCACACCAGGCCCTCCTGTCTTCTGTTGTGTTCTGGAGTTTGCTTAATTTCATGTTTGTTGCATCGATGGCACTGTCTAACCATCTCATCCTTTGCCATCCCCTTCTTCTTTGACCTTCAGTCCCACCATCAGGGTCTTCTCCAGTGAGTGCTCCCTTCTCCTTTGGTGGCCAAAGTATTTGAGCTTCAGCTTCAGTACCTGGCCTTCCAGGGAACAGTCAGGGTTGATTTCTTTTAGGATTGACTGATGTGATCTCCTTGCAGTCCAGGGGACCCTCAAAAGTCTTCTCCAGCGCCATAATTCAAAAGAATCTATTCTTTGGAGCTTGGCCTTCCTTATAGTCCAACTCTCGCAGCCATACATTACTACTGGGAATACCATGGCTTTGATCATATGGACTTTTGTTGGCAGGGTGATGTCTCCACTTTCTGTTATACCGTCTAAGTTTTCCATCGCTTTTCTTCCAAGGAGCAGGCGTCTTTGAATTTCATGGCTGCAGTCACCATCTGCAGTGATCTTGGATCCCAGGAAGGTGAAGTCTGTCACTGCTTCCACGACTTCCCCTTCTATTTGCCAAGGAGTGATGGGGCCGGATGCCATGATCTTAGTTTTTTTGATGTTGAGTTTCAAGCCAACTTTTGCGCTCTCCTCTTTTACCCTCAGCAAGAAGCTCTTGAGGTCCTCTTCACTTTATGCCATTAGAGTGGTATCATCTGCATATCTGAGATTATTGGTTTTTTTCCCCCAGCAATCTTAATTCCGGGTTGTGATTGATCCAAGCCGGCATTTCGCATGATGTACTCTGCATATAAATTAAATAAGCAAGGTGACAATATACATCCTTGTCGTACTCCTTTTCCAATGCTAAACCAATCAGTTGTTCCTTATCCAGTTCTGTCACTTCTTGCCCCTTATACAGGTTTCTCAAGAGACATGTGAGGTGGTCTGGTACTTCCATCTCTTTAAGGACTTGCCGTAGTTTGTTGTGATCCACACAATCAAAGGCTTTAGCATAGTCTGTGTAGCAGAAGTAGATGTTCTTCTGATACTCTCTTGCTTTCTCAATAATCCAGTGAATGTTGGCAATTTGATCTCTACCTGTTTGAAATCCAGCTTGTACTTCTGGCAGTTCTCTATCCATGTACTGCTCAAGCCTAGCTTGTAGGATCTTGAGCATCACCTTGCTAATGTGTGAAATGAGTGCAATTGTGCAATAGTTTGAACATTCCTTGGCATAGCCTTTCTTTGGGATTGGAATGTAAACTGACCTTTTCCAATCCTGTGACCTTTTCCAATCCAAATTTGCTGGCAAACTGAGTGCAGCACTTTAACAGCATCATCTTTTAAGACTTTGAATAGCTCAGTTGGGATACCATCACCTCCGCTAGCTTTGTTGTTAGTAATGCTTTCTAAGGCCCATTTGACTTCACATTCCAGGATGTTTGGCTTGAGGTCAGTGATTACACTATCGTGGTTGTCAAGGACATTGAGGTGCTTTTTGTATAATTCTTCTGTGTATTCTTGCCATCTTTTCCTAATCTCTTCTGCTTCTGTCAGGTCCCTACCATTTTTGTCCTTTATCATGGCCAGCTTTGCATGGAATGTTTCCTTGATTTCTCCAATTTTCTTGAAGAGATCTCTAGTCCTTCCCATTCTGTTGTTTTCCTCTGACATAAGGATTGAGAAACCTGTAGGAGAACACTTTAACCTTCCAGGACATTCAATGGATGACCTAACTGCTTTATTACAAAGGAACTTCAGAAACAGAATGTAAAGGGAAACTGCTGAATTTCAAGTTATTACAACACTTGGGACAAAAACTTCCCCAGGACTCAAAAGGGATATTGGTTTTTAAAATCTCATTACATATGCTAACTCATTCAGTTTTCACATATGTAGTCTCAACAAGGACTATAAATCCTCTGTATTTGAAAAAGTGTGCATGCACACGAAAGTTCATACCTTGAATAAACCTTTGTTGGGCTTAAAGGTTCCACTGGACTCTAAATTCCCTATTTGAAGGCTCCTTTTCTGTAATGGAAAGCTCCCCCTTCCACTGATTGGTTACTGAAATGCTTCCACTTTGGGCTCCATGTCTGCACTGGAAACCCATGCCCCAATGATGAATTTATTCCAATTTTGGCTCCATTTTAGCTTTGGAAATCCCCCCCTCTCGGTCTTCCACTTTGGGTTTTGTTCCTACACAGGGAAACTCCACCTCCACATACTGCCTCGTTAATGACATTTTAAATCTGTGAGATTCTCTTTGTTTACACTTGTCAGGAACATCTTCAACACTGGTCAAGACGCTATTTCTCCCCATCTCCCTTTTCTAGGAAAACAAGTGTTGGCTTTCACATGGTGATGTGCTATATAAATAAACTGAGAGACTGAAGAAGAATAGAATGAGGAGCAGATATTTAAATATTCTTGTCAATTTTAGGGCATCAGGGCTCTCAATAGTTACTTTAAAAATTATATATTATGTTTAATCACAAGATGACCAAAATGGCTCATAAAGCATTATCAATCTAAAATCTAAATCAAGGATCCAAAGACAATCTGCAATGTAAAAAGACATCAAACTGTTAAAACATCAGCACCAGCAGATTGAACCCCCCCCCCCCCCCCATTCAAATGGCAGGGTTAGGAGTTGAAAGATCAAATCCAATTTATCAAACTTTGTTTAATGTTGTGAAACAAAACAATAGTTGCCAGGTTACCAAAGAAACAAGAGGGATCCTGCCAAATACAGTTCAGTGGTATGGAAATTCCACAGTCTTGGTGCCACCACCAAGAGAGTCCTGTCCACAAACTGAACTTCAGACAGCAGTGGGACACAGAGCAAGGCCTACTGAGATAGCTGGGGAAGGGCATCATCCAGTCTTTAGGGCTTTAACGCTCAAAACCAACATTTTGAAATGGGCCTCAAAACTAAATACTCTAAGATTCAGATCATGATCGTAAATTTAAGGGAGCATATAACAAATTATGGCCATAAAATCTGCTCTCTCGAAATGAAAGTTTCTTCACTATTGAATCAAGAAATTACAACTTTCAGGAGAAGCTTCTTTGCCCTGTGCTTTTTGCTTAAATATTAAAACCTGTTTTCAGTACTAACATTTCCAAGGAGTGTTTGGTACAATCGATTTTGAAACTATTTTGAGCCCATGCTATCTGTTCCCTTTCATTTGTGATTAATGTGGAGGTTTTAAAAGAGATATATTGAAGTATGCATGAAACGAGCCAAAATGCAGTCTGTAACAGATCTGCTTGTTCTTGATTGTGACCTGACTTGTGATTCATTTCAATGCACTGCAGAACGATCCTCAAATGGATTTTGCACTTCAGTCCCCTTCAAATTGAAACTGGTTGTGCATGATTTGCAAATATACCCAACCATCAACCTTCATGCTGCCAGCTCCAACTGTGCTTAACCTCTCTTGGCATCATGTTACTCCTTCCTTGGCATGTTTCCCGCAAATGTGTTACACATGGTGACTGTAAAAGTAGAATTGCCAATGAGCAGTTTCCATACTAGACAGAGGCTTGGGAGTTGCAGAAGAACTGAGAATATGACAGGAGTAGGGTGAAGGCCATTAACAATTTTAAAAACATGATCTATGGAAGAGCTTTAGCACACCATTGGATTTTATTTGCCATTTAATATAGTCCCTACTATGAACCTTCTCTCCCTAAATGAGATTAATTACTCTGGTAATACTGTACTTTGTGCAATATGTAGTTTAATCTCTCTTGATATGCTGTATTCCAAATGAATAAATAGTACTGATGTAGCTATCCCCCCATAATCATGTCATTTCTACACTTAATTAATCTCATCAATTATCTCCCTATATATGCTATCTTTAACGGAGCAATTTGTGAAGCACTTAAAGGGAGTAATAGCAATAACATCACGTCATATTCAGTTACTAACTTCTGCTGGCAACCACATTAAAACTAAGTCAAAGGCAAAATAGTCTCTATAAAAAAGATGTGTTGGGTGATGGTGAGAGGAATGGCAGTAGCCTCATGAATGTTATGTATAATCCCAGCTCGAATAACATGGCCTAGGTTTTAATTCAGTTTGCTGGTTTGCCAGTTTTGGGTAAATACTCGATGTTTCAGTACTTCTGAATTTCGTACTTCTCTGACAAATTCATTCATAATCCAAACATTCAACATACTGTTTAAATTATTTCTTTGTCGAGTATAGGTATCAGAAAGACCAGTTGTACTCTTAAAACATTTATTTTTATTTATTACTTAGATTTTTATCCCGCCTTGTCGGGCAAGCTGGCTCAAGATGGCGTACACATGATAAAATGATAAAACAATAGATACAATAAATTACTTAAAACATATACAGTACTAAAATAGCATTACAGATACAAATGATGGCGGCATTCAGTAGGTAGTCTGATCCAGTGGTTACAACTACACTTTTAAAAAATAAAGCAACACTTATTCCAGGCTAAGATTTTTTTTTACACAGAAGTCCTCAGCAAACTCAGAAATAAGTCCCACTGAGTTCAATAAGACTTACTACCTAGGTCCACTTTCTTTCCACCATCTTTCATTTTGAGGTTTAGAGCACAATTTGAATATTTCCACTAGCATACCATCTATTTTTTAAAAAAAATCTTAGCACAATTAAAAGCCAGCAACATTAAACCTTATCCATACCAGAGACATTACTATCTGACAATCAACCCAATCATTGATAATCATTTACAAATCAGAAATAAATAATTTGTCCTTTGTGTTATTTACAAGTAAGGGGACATGAAATGAAATATATCCGGTGGCTATAGCTGAGGAACCATCAGATTCTCGCATGGCTGAAAATGGAACTACTTTGCTGTGGTGGTGGCAGCAGAACTGGTGGGATATACAGGAATAAGCTGGCTGGCAAACAACAGGAGTCTGGGGGTGGGAGTAGGGACATGAGAGGTGCCATTGGGTAACTGTGTTGCATAACTTCTGAGGAAAACCTAGAAGTGATGTCATATTGCTTTAAGAATTTTCAGAAACTCTATTATAAAACTATAGAGTTTATGGTGATGTCTAGAGTGGAGTGACATCACTTTCATGTTTTCTCTGGAAGTGTTGTATCATCATCATGCCAAAAGCATTTTTTTTTATTATACAACTGCCTTAGAACATATTAACAAGTGCAAACTTTCAGTCCTCCCATGTGGTGCAGTGAATGAAGAGAAGACTCTGAAATATGCATCCCTACTGTTTCTCATTTTTTAAAGCTGGTGACCCTGACAGTTGCCATAGAAGCTAAGAATGGGAGGTCAAAAACACATTTCAGCCACAAACCCATGAGGCTGCTTTCAGCAAGCGGTGTGCTATTTCAGCATTAGTATCCCATGTGCAGTATGGAGATGCTTAACCTGGCTTTACCTGCAGGACTTTTGTGAGAATCACTGACAATGTACAGAAAGTAATTTGAATATTCAGGGAAAGCACCATGTAAAAATTTATTACACTTACTTTTTGTCATTAGATAAATAACATGTCTCTGAAAATGGGCAAGGAACAATTATCCTTTTCTTCATCCATTAAAAAACAGCAACAACAAAACCCTTTCAGACAGTTATGGCATCTCTTGCTCCTTTCAAGAACAGTATAAAATTCTTCAACCTTTTGCCCGCGACCAATAGCAACCTTCCAGCCCTACTAAAACTAAAGTGTTAAAGTGGATTTGTGATATCCATTTGGCAGGGTCAATAGCACAGGTCAACACAGAAATAAATTCTACAGATGAGATGTAGCCTTTTCCTTTGGTAAACCTGAGTTCTAAATTGAGGGCCAAGAATAAGTACAGCTCTGAGACACTGTGGAGAGACAGTAGATGAAAATGAATAGCATTTCTTCGTGGAGCCATTTTGTTGCAATAATGACTGAGTTATTCTGTCCAACCATCTCTGCACTTTCCATAGTCATTTCTGTCTTTTAGAGAAAACGCTGCTCGGTGCCAGGCAATATTTGCATGATGGTATTTAAGGAGCTTCTTTTAATTATGTTGCATTACGCTCTGCTCTTCTAGCAAAGTAATGAAAAGGAAAAGAGCCGTAGATAGGGGAAAATGTATGATGTAGTTACAATATTGCCTTTAACTAACTCATTTACATAAAAATCAACGCATTTTAAACACACATGCACAAATATTGACAGAAGGCATTTTCTTTTATGGCTTATGAAAAGAGTGTAATGTGAGCTGAATAAGTTTTCTGTGGGAGGGCTATGATTTATTTGGAAAGAAAATAAGAAATGGGCTCTCAGTTTCACAGAAGAGAACAAAAATAAGAAAGCAGTATTAAACAGAAATGTGTCCTTGCTGGGGATATTCCTAAACCTATTTATATATGGACTTTCTCTAGTATGGGAAAGGTCCAATGCATTTGCAGAATGTGACCATGCTCATACAAGACAGCAAACAACAGAACAGAGGCCAATAAGAATATACTCTGACTGTTCTTGAACCGAAAGAAATCATCTTGGAAAGCACTGCTGCCTACAGAAATGAAGTGAAACACCTAAGGGAAGACAGATCTGCATGTTCAGCCTTCGGCCAGATAGCAGGCTCTCTAACAACTCCCTGTTTTCTCTTGACTCTTTTAACTTCTAAGTTGCAAACATATAACAGAATCGCGATGACCCCCTATGGTTTATGTACAGTCACCAGTCTCTCTGCCCCTCAGCCAAGAGGCCCAGCATGCTCCTGCACACTTCTGCATTGTGAAAAACTTGAATGAAGTGGCAAAAGGTCGCTATGTTTAGGATTCTCTTTCCTCAGCGGGACTCCTCAATTATCTGGATAAACTCAGTCCCCATAGGTGCATAAGGAACTAAACCAGAACACACACTTAAAACTTTGTTCCCATTAGTAGAAACTCTAGTAACTGGAGGGTAGGCAGAAAACTCACCCTCATTAATCTGTAAATTACTGCTGTAATGATCTTGTACCCAGTTTAAAAATCTAATACATGTAAGATGGTATTCAGAACAAAATTTCTCATAACTATGAAGGAGGACTCTTATGCTAATGGCCTTCATTGAAGGAGTCCAAACAGTTCTCTGCTGCTTGATTTGGAGGTGATCCTATTCTACTCTGTCAATGGGGGGGGGGGAACATGTTGGAGAGGACAGTTCTCCTTTGGCAGAGGAGAAAGTGAGGGAAGATCCTGCTAGCTGGCCAGCAGCAGCTGAATGAGAAAGACCTGGCTGAGTTGTTTATCCAGTGCTACAGCCTCTTAAAGCCTGGGTATGATCAGAGGCTCAAGCCCTTGTCCATAAGCTAAAGAGCAAGAGGGAAAGAACTCTTGTTCTGCTCTTAACTGGACAATCATAGCTAGGGTTGCCAACCGCCAAGTGGGGCCTGGAGATCTTCAGGTATAGCATTATTCCCCAGATGATAGATATTTAGGGTTGGCTGCCTCCAGGTGGGGCCTGGGGATCCCCCGCTTTTACAACTGATCTCCAGCTGAGAGAGATCATCTCCCCTGGAGAAAATGGCTGCTTTGAAGGGTAGACTCTATGGCATTGTACCATGCTGAGGCCCCTCCCCTCCCCAAACCCTCCCCTCTCCGGGATCCACCCCCAAAGTCTCCAGGTATTTCCCAACTCAGACTTGGCAACCATATTGATTTCCCTGGAGAAAATGGCTGCTTTCGAGAGTGGACTCAATAGTTTTGTACCCTGCTGAGGTCTCTCACCTCCCCAGACTTCACCCTCCCCAGACTCCATCCCCAAAATCTCCAGGTATTTCCCAATCTAGAGCTGGCTACCCTAGTTGTAGCCTCAGGAAATCAAGAATTTTGAGGAAGATCGGGGGGGGGGGGATTTCTGTTCTGCAACTGAAAGCTTTGCCCCAATCTCCTAATTGTTGTTTGTTTTGCATTGTTTATATAGTATTCCTTTTAAAAAATTGTATTGTAAGGTGCTTTGAGTCCCCACTGAAAAGGAAAGCAGAATATAGGTAGGTACTTGGCTGGGTACATAGCTATGCGGGATTAATGCAATTTTAGCATGCTATAAAAAAGAGTGTAAGTTCTTAGTAAGGTTGTCAACATTTTATTTCAAAAGTAACAACCTTAGAGGAGACACTGTGAAAAACAACAACAACAACAACAGGATGGGGCAAGAGCAGAGCCAGGAAGGCAGGGTTGCTAACCACAAGGTGGGGTCTGCAGATCTCCCAGAATTACCACTCATCTCCAGAATACAGAGATCAATTCTTCTGTAGAATATAGCTGCTTTGGAAGGCGGACTGTATGGCATTCTGTCCCACTGAGGTCCATATCCTCCCCAAATCCCATCCTCCTCAGGTTCTACTTCTTAAAACTCCAGGAATTTCCCAGTGCAGAGCTGTCAACCCTACTGGCAGGTGAGAATCATGAGTGGAACCAAAGTGGAATCTGGCAAGATGGAATATTAAAAAAATAGGCAGTCACATATAGACATATGGGTTCTGTGATCAGGTTAAAATATTTTGGTCCAATCAGAAGTTTCAGTTCCTGCTGGCTTTGTGGTTTCAGTATGCTTAGTCCATGCATAATTCCATTTAATTGTTTAGAAAAATAATCGCTTAGTGTGTCAAACCATTGAAATGGCCAGACGTACAGGCCATCCTGGGGAAGAATCACGTGAATGCTGAAGATAAGGCTGATCTCTTCAGTCTCCTGAAATGATACCCCAGGCCCCACTCCCACCCCAGTTCACCTTGTGATCGCTGCCATGCTAATGTCTCTTTGCTTCAGGGACACTAAAAGAAGAATAAGCCCTATTGAGAATCCTTTTAAATACGCTGGTGCCAGTGCAATGTAAAGTCAGTGATAAATATTAATATATGAAAAAAACACACAACAGGCAAGCTTCTCTACAGAGAGCTGTTATAGCACGGCAGTTCTTCTGGCTCTTTGACACTGTTCTCATTTAATACAGGATGTTTCTTTAGCAGAAGCTGCCAGCTGTGCCAAATTGCATTCTATTACCCAGCTAATGCAAAATGAGAATGCAGTCCTACCTTCTTCCAATGAATTATTAGCCACCCAATGTCCTGCACAGGGCTGCGAAACATACACTGTTCTGACAATGGGGAACTTAGCTTTTACCTAAATTATCAGCACAAACCTGTGAGCCTTTTTTTCTTCATTTGGCTTACAACAGCCCCAGAAAGTGCCTAGAAATTAAAGAATGACTTGTGCAAAATCTCTCAGATCTCACTCGTCTTTTCACTTAATACTGAAAAACAGGACAAAAACCTCAAGGAACCACTGCATTTGAATCCCAAATTGATTTGAGAGCTGCACTATAGAGAGAATAGTATTGACCCACCTTCTCCATATAAAGCACTAACAAGACGGTATCAATAATGTGAAGGAATCTGGAATGTGAAAATTGCAACATTTGGTATCAAATTGCAGTTAGTTCTGTAAAGGAAGCTATATTGGTATGTGAACAGATTTTTCCTCCTCCCTCCTCAACACTGTAAAATGTTACTAGAGTTATTTAGCATCATCCCAATGAGGGGCAGCATGCGGTGCAGGTAATGAGCTTTATCTTGATAGGAAAAGAAGGTATGGCCAAGCGGCTCACAAATGCATACACTCCTCTCCTCTGCTTATTCAAGCAAATGTACCCTTCCAGCTAGTCTCAGGAGTGATGGATATAACCAAACATAAATTAGATCAGGAATACTATAGTTCTTAACTTATCTTCCCTAGATTGTTTGTGTGTTCAGTGCCATGAAGTCACTTGCTCAGGTCTTGTGAATTGAGGGCCATGACTTCCTTGACTGAATCAATCCATCTCATGTTGGGTCTTTCTCTTTTCCTACTGCCTTCAGCTTTTCCTAGCATTATCATCTTTTCCAGTGACTCTGGTCTTCTCATAATGTGACCAAAGTACAATAGCCTCAGTTTGTTTGTTTGTTTGTTTGTTTATTGCACTTTTACCCTGCCCTCCCTGCAAATAGGCTCAGGGTGGCTTACAATGTGGCACACAGTGCCAGATCAGCATAAAACATTTAAAAACATATTTAAAAAAATACAGCAACAAAATAAGAAATTTACAATTAAAGTGCTCGCAGTGATGGTAAAATTTCAAAAAGTTAAGATGGCGTACCTCAGGTTCCCTTAGAGATGTAACACTAGGGCTATAATCCGGCCCTCCATGGCCTCTGGGCCCAAGCTTCCTTCAGGGCCAGCCCTCATCACAGATGTTAGTAGTGATGGTTGGTGGTAATGGTGGCAGCTCCTAATCAAAGGCCTGGTGGAAGAGCTCCGTCTTGCAGGCCCTGCATAAGATCCCGCAGGGCCCTGATCTCCTCTGAGAGTTCATTCCACCAGAGAGGAGCTGCCACTGAAAAGGCCCTAGTCCTAGTGAGCCTGGCCTCCCTTGGGCCCGGGACCAAAAGTCGATGTTGCGATCCTGACTGAAGTACTCCCTGGGGTATGTATGGGGAAAAGCGGTCCCTCAGATATGTTGGACCCTGGCCATATAGGGCTTTAAAGGTAAGTACCAGCACCTTGAAGCAAATTTGGTAAGCTATTGGCAGCCAGTGCAGCACCGTCAGCACAGGCCGATGTGATCCCATTTAGGGAGACCCATCAGTAGCCTGGCCACGGAATTCTGCACCAGCCGCAGCCTCCAGATTTGTGACAAGGGCAACCCCATGTAGACAGCGTTACAGTAGTCTAGTCTCGAGGTGACCGTTGCATGGATCACTGTAGCCAGGTCGTTGCAGTCAAGGAAGGGAACCAGCTGCCGAGCCAGCTGAAGATGGTAGAAGGCTGACTTGGCAGTGGCTGCTACCTGGGCCTCCATTGTTAAGGAGGGATCCAGGAGCACTCCCAGACTCCTAACCACCAATGTGGGCACCAATGGCACCCTGCCGAAGGTCGGGAGTGGGACCCGCCTCCCCAGGCCACCCCAACTCAGGCACAGGACCTCCATCTTTGCTGGATTCAATTTCAGCTGACTCAGTCTAAACCAACTAGCCATGGTGTGCAATGCCCAGTCCAGATCTTCTGGGCTGTAGTCTGACTGGCCACCCAAGAGCAGATAGAGCTGGGTGTCATCAGCATATTGGTGACACCCTAGCCCATACCTCCAGACAATCTGGGCAAGGGGGTGCATATAGATATTAAACAGCATAGAGGAGAGCACCGCCCCCTGATTCAAGTGGGTGCCTCCTGGATTGCTGCTCCCCTAGAACCACCCTTTGTCCCCAACTGTGGAGAAAGGAAGTGAGCCTTGTATCCCCACGTCAACGAGGCAGCAGGTCAACAGCTGGTGGTCGACTGTGTCAAATGCAGCCGACAAGTCTAACAACAGCAATACTGCCACACTGCCCCGATCAAGATGTCTCCGGAAATCGTCAGTAAGGGCGACCAGTGCTGTCTCCGTCCCATGTCCTGGGTGGAAGCCAGACTGGAAGGGATCTAAAACAGAAGCACCATCCAGAAAGCCCTGTAACTGTATCACCACCACCCTCTCAATTAATTTGCCCAAATAGGGCAAATTAGAAACTGGCTGGTAATTAGCCAATTCAGCTGGATCCAGATTTGGTTTTTTAAAGAGAGGGTGGACCATCACTTCCTTGAGTGCCCCCGGGAACCACCCCTCAGAGAGGGACTTGTTGATAATCTCCCGGATGGCACCTTGAAATCCCTCATGGCCCGCTTTAATGAGCCAGGAAGAGCACAGATCAAGGTTGCATGTGGTTGGGCATACAGTCATGAGCAATCTGTCGACTTCCTCTAGACTGAGTGGGCCAAACCCATCCAAACCCAGGATCGAAGGCGTTCAAGGGGCCTCGAGTTCACTCACTGTTTCAACTATGGCAGAGAAGTTGCGGCGGAGCATCAAGACTTTATCCGCAAAATAGCTCGCAAATGTCTCACAGCCAATATCCAATTCCCTAGCATTTGGTCTGCCCTGTGGCAGAACTGTTAAAGACCAAATCATTCTAAATAATTGGGCTGGGCATGAGCTCACGGACGCAATCGAGGCTGCATAGAACTCTCTCTTTGCAGTCTTGATTGCCATCTCATAGGATCTCATAAACATCCTATAAGATGTTCTTGTGGCTTCGTCCCAAGCACGGTGCCACCGTCTCTCTAGCCATCGTAGCTCTAACTTCATAAGCTGCAACCCCTAGGTAAACCAGGCTGCAAGACTACTGCAAGGGTGCAGAGGGTGCCGGGGAGCGATCTCGTTGATGGCCATGGAGAGCCGGCTATGCCAGTCCTCCACAAGTTCATCCAATGAGCTGCCAGGGGGCATTGGATCCCACAGGGCCATCTGGAGCTGCATAGGGTCCATTTGGCTCTGCAGGCAAGCTAAAATAGGCTCGCCGCCTAAATAGAGTCAGGGTGGAACATTCAGATGGGCCCCCAGAGCATAGTGGTCCAACCATGGTACTGCTGAAGCAGTAATCCAACCATGGTACTGCTGAAGCAGTAATCCGGTCCACTGTTACCCCCACGACGAAGATCAGATCGAGCATGTGCCTGGCCTGGTGTGTGGGGGCCGTGATGAATTGAGAGTCCCAGTGCTGCCATGGATGACACCAGGTCTGCTGCCTGAGTGGAGGCTGTGTCATCGGCATAGACGTTGAAGTCACCCAAGACCAGTAGCTTGGGATATTCCAGCACCCAGCCTGATACAGCCTCCATCAGGGATGGCAAGCTGTTGGCCAGTGCATTAGTTTAGTCATTTTAGCTTCTAGAGAGAGTTCAGGCTTAATCTGATCTAGAACCCACTTGTTTGTCTTTTTTGGCAGGCCATGGTATCCATAACCCTCTTCTCCAATGCCACATTTCCAATGAATCAACTTTCTTCCTGTCAGCTTTCTTCATTGTCCACCCATACACAGTAACAGGGAATACCATGGTGTGAAATAACATGGTGTGAAATAACTTGATCTTGGTCGCCTGTGACACATGCTTATACTAAGAATCTTTTTTAGCTCCTTCATGGCTGCCCTTCCCAGGCTCAATCTCCTTCTGATTTCTTGGTTGCAGTTTCCCTTTTGGTTGATGATGGAGCCAAGGATTAGAAAAGCTTTAACAATTTTAGACTCTCTAAACACTTTAAATAACACTAGGAATAAGGCCTGTTGTGGAAATAAATACAACAGGCTCTAGAAAGAGGCTCTGGGAGAGTGCCCCAGCCTTGGGCACTCAGCGTCAATTTGCTGTGGTGACCTCAGCAGGGTATAATGACACAGAGTCCACCATGTTCTCCAGAGGAACTGATCTCTGAAGAGGAGTTGTAATTTTGAGTGATCTCCATCCCTTCCCTGGAGATTGACAACAATGGTTCCCCAGGAAGAAATAGCTGGTTTGGAGAGTGGTGTCCATGGCACTGTACCTGTCTGAGGTCCCTCCCCACCTCAAACCCCACCCTCTCCAGGCTCCACCCCTCAAATCTCCAGGAATTTTCCAACCTAGAGTTGGCAAGTCTAGTCAGGACTGGTCCCAATGAGTTCCCCACAAAGGTCTGGAAAGGGCTTCATTCCTTTGTCTTTTTACTGACAGAACCAAGCTTGGTTGCCTAGCAACAGCCACTGAGGGAAAAGTTAGTCCCACAGGAGCCAAGAAGGAGAAGTGTCTTCATCAGGGACAGGGAACATTGGCTGAGGAGTTAGTGGGCAGGGAAGAGGAGCGGACCCAGCACACAGCCAATGGCACATGATTACTCCTGAGTGGCGGTTGATGGGCCAGTGGCAGATGTAGCACACTACACAGCTAATGGGAGATCTGGAAAGGGCCAATACGTAAGGGAATTATTATTAAAGATACTCTTAAAAGAGAAGTATGGCAGGAGGAAAGATCTTTGTTCAACATATCATATCAGATAATGTGAATAAACAACACTTTAAAATGCAATACTTATGTTAAAAATAAGTAAAAAAAGATATAAGCAAAAGAAGGCCAAAAATATTTTGAGGCTTACTTGGCCCCATACTGAATGCACAAGAGCTCTGCCAAAGACACTTGATCAAGCTCAAGAAAGTGACCCGTTTTTTGTTTACTGGAGAACAGTGACAGTACAATAACACGGCATGGATCATAAAACAACCACCTGATCTCATGAATCAATGGCGTCTTTATTTGTTAACTGCATTTATAGTTTCTCACTGAGACTAAAAGTAGATTACATAGTGTAAATCGATATAATCAATATGCAGAGACTTCTAATAAGCACAGTGCAGGCTCTTACAATCAGTATGAGGAGACACCTAATGAGCGCTGTACTAGGACTAGGATTACTGAAATCTGAATGAGCATGGCATGTTACAGAATGTGGCTATAATGAAGAAAAATGATATTACAGCAGTTTAACATCAAAGCCATTTTAACATCAAGATCCTGCCTCCCCCCCCCCCCCCCATATCAGCACCAACTTAACATCTTAGCCTGGCAAGAACGCAGACTGCGGTGGTTAGTTTGACTAGCTAGATGCAGAACAATGCCACCGTCATTTATTAGTACCATGTATGCTAGCACTTGTTTGCACATGTTGTAGTTTTACCTTTATTATTGTTTTAATGTATCTCGCTGTTTTAATGTATTTATACATATATCTGCTCTGAGCTGCCCTGAGCCTGCCTGGCAGGTAGGGTGGGATAAAAATTAAACAAACAAACAAACAAACAAACAAACAGAAATCAATAAAATGTCAGTAGGTTTTGAAAGCTGCAGAGAGGTCTAATTGAATTAACCAGGATGTACGTCCCTTGTCCATCTCACATCCACCAGGGTGACCAGGGCTGTTTCAGTCCCACAACCAGGCTGGAAACCAGATTGGCATGGATCTAATCAACACTTTAGAATGCATATATTGTTTTAATGATGCACTTTTGTTTGATTTTAATGTTTTAAGATGGGTTTTTATTATTATGTACGTTCTGAATCTGTTAGGTAACTTGGTGGCCCTGATCAGGGCAGAAAAGGGATTTATAAATATTGTAAATAAGTAAGTATAGTATGTGTGCACACACAGGGCCACTGGGGGGGGGGCAAAATTCTGGTGGCCCATCTGCTGCAGAGGCTCTGAAGCCAGCATCATGCTGTATTAATGGAATGCATTACAAAAAAAATTCAAATGCATTTCTGATTAGGGGTGCGCAACCCTCCCCCATTTTTTTTTCAGGTTTTTGAACACTGAACCTGAAAAATAATGGTATTCCCCAATATTCACGAATCCCAATACTGCTATAGTATTCAGATTCCGGATATTTTGGAAATCCTGAATTTTTCCAGCTCCATTATACTCTTTGGAAACTATTATAGTCAATGCCCCCCATAGAATATAATGGAGAATCAATCTGGGGGTATCTGGGCTTCTGGGGGGGCTGTTTTTTGAGGCAGAGGCACCAAATCTGCTGCATAGTTGCTGGTGCCTCTCCTCAAACTCCCCCCCCCCAAGTTTCTAAAAGATTGAACTAGGGGTCCAATTCTATGGGTCCCCAAAGAAGGTGCCCTCATCCTCCATTGATTTCAATGGAGGGAAAAAAGGTGTTTAAAGGGATTATGGTCCCTTTAAATGATTTTGACAAGCTGTGAGTTAGCTCCAAATGTATTTAAAGGGCTCACAGTCCCTTTAAATGCCTTCTCTAAGAGGCAAGTTCACCTGGAAGGTGTTTCAAGGGACTGTGATCCCTTTAAACATGCATTAACTCCAGCTATTCAGTGTAATTTTGGGGTTTTGGGGGGTCCTGCTATTTTGGATAGCTGAAAAAAATACTCAGATCTATACTCATCTGAAAGAATAGCTAAAAATACTGATAAGGTATTTTTCAGCTTGGATATAGCCGAATGCACACCCCTAATTCTGATTGTAGCCACTAGGGGTGCATGGAAGGCAAAACATGGTAAACAGTAGTAGCTCTGACTGCTGGCTCCACCTTTCTGTGAAGTTTACTACAAGGCTGAGAGAATCTCTTGCTTTTCAGATCCTGCTTAACCCATCAGCCATGCCAGCTTTGGAGCAAGGCAAAACTAGACAGGGCACTACAGTCATTGCCAGGATGCAGTCTCCTAACAAGGTCATTACATCTAGCAGTCTATAATTTCCCTCTTCCTTTAGTTCCACCCAGCTTCTGCACAGTCAGATCTTGGAAAGGGACAGTGTATGGTAGCAAACCTTTTTTTTTTTTAAATTGTCTTTTCTTACATTTTTCTAATTGTTTCCCATTATTTTCTCCTTCTTTATTCCTTTCATGACCTCCCATGCATTCATCTTCATTTCTAACTCCCTTCCCTTATTTTTAAATCTCAACTCCTCATCCATCCTGGCTGGCAGAATATATTGAATAGTAGCATAGCAGCAAGCCTTTGTTAATATTGTGAACAGAAGGGGAAGTTAGTATTTCCCCATAATCTATCAAAGTAGTAAAAGGATGCTTCCCTCCCTCCACCCTTTGCATGCATGATAATAAATGTTACTCTGCCAAATGAGGAACCTAGCATTTATTTCATTTATTTATTTACTGCCTTCCTCCCCAAGGGGGACTCAAAGCAACTTACATCATTCTTCTCTCCTCCATTTTTTCGTCACAACAACTCTATGAAGTAGGTTAGGCTGATAGTGTGTGATGGGCTCAAGGTCAAGGTGAATATTAAAGAGAGTCCACTATGGCTGACCACATTCGTCAAAAGTAACTCTCTGCCACGAGGCTTTATAAAGACTGGGATTGCCAGCTCTGTACTGGGAAATTCCTGGAGATTTGGGGGTAGATCCTGGAGATGATAGGGTTCGGGGAGGAGAGAGACCCCAGAAGGGTATAATGCCATAATGTCCATCTTCCAAAAGCAACCATTTTCTCCAGGGGTACTACTCTGTTTCATCTGGAAATCAGCTATAATCACAGGAAATCTCTAGCTACCACCTGGAGGTTGGCAACTCTAATAAAGACCCTCCCCATATGGGAAATAGCAAATCATGTTTCTTAGGATCAGCTCCAGAAGTATAAAAATCGCAGATGAATAATTAGTCTTCAGAGGAAGCAGAGAGTGAGAAGGGAAGAGCTTCCTACTTCTGTTGTTTCTCGGTCACTTTTTTTTCATGGTCTAGGGTTGCTATGCAGACAGGGCCGATGCTACCGTTAGGCCAATCTAGGTGGCTGCCTAGGGTGGAGACCTCAGAGGGGCGCAGAACTGACAGTCTGCATTACTGTGTAGACCTGCCGCCAGGCCCAGCACCAGCAATTTCAAATTTTGTGGTTTTCAGTCTTTCTAAAATGCATTTATGTTTGAAAATTGGTGGGCACATTGGGGGGGGGGGGGCATCAGAAGATAGCCTCACCTAGTGTGCAAAAAAACCTGCCACCGGCCCTGTATGCAGAAGCAGGCAATTGGCAAGCCACCTGCGAACTTCTCTGGCCTTGAAAACCCTGTGGGGACACCATAAGTAAGCAGTGACTTGAAAACAATAAAAGAAACAAAAACTGGTGGATATTAGTGAGATGAAATACTGTGAAAGGGTTTACCTGGCATTTTGCAGGGTCATGGACACGGGCGACTGAAGCTTTAGAAGTGGAAACAATTTTCAGCTCCGGTTTTGTCTCCAACCCAAGCTCATTTGTGCTAATGAGATCATGAAATCATTACTGAGTCTGTGCCTGTATTCACTTTTTCCTTGTTTACTCTTAAGAGATTACTATTCATGTGTCCAAATAATTAACAGCAATAATTAGTGATGCATACTAATACGTCAGATTTTTTTCAGTCCGTGGAAAAATGTTCTGTTAGAAAGGCAGAATTATCCCTTTAAATTTGTTTAGAGATCTATTTTGTACACCAAGATCCAAACTTTTTTAAAACAAAGATCAGTATTAGTGCAGAGCACTGCAAATATTCAGTTTGCTATAGCTTCCAATTAATTTAAATCTTTTTTTCCCTTGTATTTTTGCCATGATAAAAGCTTGCAAAAGTATTTATTCATGTTCATGTGATTATACGAAGATTCTTTCTGTATAGTGTTTTACTATATACATGTCAATAACACACATGCAAACAGTACCTAGATTGCAGTGACCACATCAGAATTGTTGGATTCACATACTACACATCTCAATAATGCATAGTGGGAGTGAGGAGACAAAAAAGAATGGAAGAATCTGCATGCAAACCATGCATGCTCCAATGCTGGATGTTATGTTCTGAGTTCATTTTATGTTGTATGGTTTTGGCTCTGGTATTGTAGTTCCCTTGTTCAGATTGGCTGCACAATAAAGACCAGCCATTGGTCCTGAAGCCACCCTAGGGAACCAATCATAGAGCCCTGCTTAGGTCCAATAAGACCTCTTGTATATAGTTACATTGTATATAGTTCACTGTTGAAATCGTATAAGTTTAGGTGCCGCTCTTGCTAGAGCTGTTCAGAGCTGAATGATGTTTGGAATAAAAGCCTTGCTTTGATTCATCGTCTCCTGACTTTCAATACTTAAAACTGGGGTTAATAACTCAGTTTCCATAGCTTCTCACTACATTTTGAAAATGAATGCCACTTTGAACTTGAATCATGCTTCTTCAGAATTCAAACACCTCAGCCACCATCTTCGAACAACTAGTCACATGTATGTTTTAGACAGGCCCTGATCTGGCAAGGTAGATATATGCACAATGTGCAGTCAGATCAGTGGGGAGAGAGGCCGTGGTCACACGGTTGTTTAAATCCGGGATTTAAAGCCTCCCGGATCTAAAGCAACCATTTTTCCCCCCGGGTTGGGATGATTACACATCTCAACCCCCGACGGTGAAGGAGGTGGCGTGTGGCAGTGGTGGCAGCTGGGGGAGGCTTTCCCAAAGCCCTGGTGGTGGTGGGAGGCAGCGGCGTGCAGTGGCATGTGGCAGAGGTGGTGGCATGTGGCAGCAGTGGAGGCCACGGAGGCAGCTGGCAGTGGTGGTGGCAGCGGCCAGGGGAGACACCCTTCCCCGAGCCCCGCTGGCCACCTGGTAAGTTTGGAGAGAATGGGGGAAGGCAGCAGCGGCCAGTGGGGTGCGGATCGGACCGAGGTTTTTTTTCCCTTCCCTTTTTGCACTTGGGCACTTGAGTGCCCAAGTGCAAAAAGGGAACCCCCCCCCCAGGATGTCCAGATCAGCCCATTGCGGGTTCAAAGCGCGACTCCCGGGGAAATAGTTGATTTTCCTGGGGTTGGAAAAAGCGCTATGAACCCGCGCTGGAGCCTGCTTCGCCTCGGGAGCAGCTGTGGCTGGTCTGATCGGCCCCTTTAAATGCGGGAGGAAACAGCAGTTCCTCCCTCTTTAAAGGGTTGTGTGACCGCGGCAGAGAAAAGGTTTGCAAAAAACCTGCAGCTCCATCACTTATAAAACTTTCCAGCTGCCACTGGTAGGGTGGAGAACTCCAGGCTTAGAAATTCCTGGAGATTGGGGCATGGAATAAAGGGAGGGAGGGAGGGGTTGTGGAGGGGAGGGACCTTGGCAGAGTATAACACCAGAGAGTTCAGCCTCCCAAACAGCTTTTTTTCTCCAGGGCAACTGATCTCTGTAGTATGGAGACAATTTGTAATTTCAGAAGATCTCCCAGCCCCAGCTGGAGGCTGGCAACCTTACCCAGTAGGCCCAGTGCCCTGGCATACTATAAGGCAGCCATCTATGCCCATGTGCAGCTCCAGTTCATATATATATATCTCCTCTAATTGTTCTTTTGCCCCAAATTTACAAACACAGCTGAACTATGAGATTGTAGTAGCCAAAGCCATAGATGATACAAGATAGTCAGCAGTGATGTGATGCCACAGGTCTGAAGCTGCTCTTTCCTCCAGGTGAACTGTTCCCTGTAGCCTTGACTATTACACTTGATGGAAATGACACCCATCCTGACGAATGGGACATTTGATACCAGATTAATTTGGAGAATTTGCACAGCTACCACAGGCTTATTTTACTAGTTGTACCAAATACATAGCATTTAAGAAAGCAACACCTGGTCTCATTTATATATATATATATATATATATATATATATATATATATATATATATACACAAAATTCTGAATGCATGTATTTTTGGATGTGTCATTGTATAATAAGGAATATTGACCACTGAGGAAGGCCCATTGGGGCCGAAACGCATATGGTCCTTGGGTCAAAAGTTTTATCCATCAGTTTGATACGTACTGCAATCAGTTCCTAATGAGCCAAGTTTTAATTGTCTGATAGTTGGACTGTCTCTTTTAATTTTATTATGTTTTATTTATGTGTACACCCTAATAAATGTTTATATTTTTTATAATAATTCTTTTGTTAGCTTGACCCTCTCGGTTTGCAGCTATTTTTTGGGTTGAGTTCCCCCCCTTTTTTCGCTTTTTGTAGAACTCTAGGCCCCACCTTGAGGCTGGTAACCCTATAGAAGAGACACTTCGCAATGGCGAGCAGCGTGAAGTGTTAAATACACATTCATCTCAAGGGGTATGCCCCTAAAATGGAATAGCCTGCAACAATATTTGACAGAGTCTATCATCTCATTATTGAGATATACAAAATTTTCTTCTCCTTCTCATGCCTCCCTTCACCTTACTGATATCTCCTCAATAATCATGAACTGTAGCTTTTAGAATATGTTCAATGGTATGCAACAAATGTGGTCTTGCTAATTCTCTCACCTATTTTTGTTGTTATTGCTGTTGCACAAGTATATGTACACTTTCCTCATTTGGTAACTCCCTTGCATGCTGAGAATTCACCAAATAAAACATGCAGTTCAATCTGTGCTGAATACAATGGAGACACTTTGGAGAATGATGCATAATGTATAAAGAATCAACACATGCAGTCCCAATACCGGCAAAGGGAAGCTTTAAACCTGCTTCCTATGCAATTTCACAAAGTGGTCCAACACCATAGTTTCAAATACCTCATGCATTTTTCATGGTCTGAACTGACTCCTTTCAAAAAATGCCATTCTGTTGCTCATGAATGAATGAAGGTTTAGAATTGTGAACCTCATGACTTACATCCCAAAGAGTTTGCAATCTTTTCTTTTTGCATACTAAAAATGTAATGGAAACCATATCACCCTGATAATCTCATTTTCCAGTTCTTCTTTGTTAACATTGCCGGCTGCAGCCAATTACCAGTGCCTTAAGGCTTGCCGACTCACAATCATAATGTGACAGGTCAAATTTTATTGTTTGCTCCATCCATCATTACTGACGTGCTAATTCAAAGTATGCATGGCACCGTCTATTCACTGCCTCTTCTCCCCGTGCAACTGCTGTAATTTTAATGCAGAGGGTTATTATGAAGCACATCGTCTGTCATTCAGTGCGTACTTCTTCCAAGCATTTCAAAACGGATCCCATAATTATGTTTTTCCTCCTACTGCATCTAATATTCTTTACTGCCGCTGGGCAATCAAACCCCAAAAGGCATCATGGATAAAGCTCTCAAGAAATATCCAGTTATAATGTGTATACGTTATGTATATGTGTGAGAGTCATACACAAATTCAACAAAGTGATAAAAAGATTGCTGAGAAGCTGTTCCACTGATAAATGCCAAAAGCGCTACCATTATTACCAGTTTGGTGTAGTGGTTAAGTGCATGGACTCTAATTTGGAAGAACTGGGTTTGATTCCCCACTCCTCCACTTGCAGCTGCTGGATTACTTTGGGCAAGTGATAGTTCTGTCAGAGCTGTTCTCTCAAGGATATATCTGAAAAGAGTTCTCTCAGCCCCACCTACCTCACAGGGTGTCTGTTGTGGGGAGGGGAAGAGAAAGGAGTTTGTAAGCCGCTCGGAGACTCCTTCAGGTAGTGAAGGGCGGGGTATAAATACAATGTCTATTTCTTCTTCTTCTCTTATTATTATCACTATCTTTAGCAGTCCCTGGAGGTCAGACTTTCCTTGTTCAAAGAATGTGTGCATCGAAGACACTATTCATCCACTAAAAGAATCTGCACACTACAACCCCGATTGACCTGCTTGCATAACAAACATGGCTCACATGTCTGTTGTTGTAATGAGAAAAGTAGTGATAAAAGAGGGATCCATATGTCAGAAAGATTTCTATGTGCAGTGACACAACTGGATGCTTTGCAGGTTCCCAGTGGCAGGTCTTTGACCACACCATAAGTGTCCCCAAGTGCAGCAAATTACCTGTCCAAACAGGAATAAAAACAGCTATTTTCTTAGACCTGGCTGGCCCAGTCTAACCTAATGTTGTTAGATATCAAAAGCTAAGTAGGGTTGGCCCTGCCAAGTATTTGGATGGGAGATCTCCAAGGAATACCAGGGGCAGGACACAGAGACAGGCAATGGCAAACTACTTCTGGACATCTCTTGCCTTGAAAATCCTATGGGGTCACCATAAATCAGCTGAGACTTGATGACACTGTCCACCAACATTCTTTTAAAGGGAAAGGTTAAGTGCTGCATTCAGGGGCATTTTTGTTACTAGTGCTAAATCTGCTCCATGCCTTGGTTGATCCCAGCATCTGGAATGAACACTCTTTCACCCTCTCAACCATGGCCCAGTTTATTTACTATAGAAGTTACTAGGAGCCAAAAGAAGAAGGAGAGGAAGAAGAGGAGGAGGAGGAGATTGGATTTATACCCTGCCCTTCAGTCGGAGCCTCAGAGCGGTTTACAAACTCCTTTCCCTTCCCCTCCCCACAACACACACCCTGTGAGGTAGGCGGGGCTGAGAGAGCTCTTTCCAGAACTGTTGTTGAGGGAACAGCTCTGTCGAACTATGGCTTGCCCAAGGTCATCCAGCAGCAGCAAGTGGAAGAGTGGGGAATCAAACCTGGCTCTCCCAGATTAGAGTCCGCGCACTTAACCACTACACCAAACCGGCTCTCTTAAGAAACAAGGCAGCTCCAATCTACATAGATCTGTCCTGATTTCCATTTCTTGGTCACATTGGAGTTGTTTTAGCTATGGCATTTTATGTAAGCTGCTCTAAGCCTGCTCCAGTGGGGAGGGTGGGGTATAAATAAAATAAAATAATAAAAATAAATAAATATGTTATACACTGTTTTGACAGACCATATATATACCACCACAGGTGAAGGCGGTCCAGGCAGGATGCCACTGTAGTCCTGAGAACTCCCAGAACCCCTTTCTAGGTCTTTTTTGGATTCCTTTTGCTTGGTGAGATGTGTAATCTGGTAGGTAAGCCTAAGGTTGCTGGTTTCCAGGTGGGGCCTGGAGAGCTACTAGAATTATAACTGATCCCCAGACAATAGATATTAGTTCCTCCAGAGAAAAAATGGCTTTGGAGGGTGGACTGTATAGCATTATACCTTACAAAGGTCGTTCCCCACTTAAACCTTTCTCACCCAAGGCTCTACCCCCCATGAATTTTCCAGTCCAGAGTTGGCAACTTTACTTAATACATATTGAGGCTAATTGCTTTGTTACAGCCGTCCTGGTGGTTTAGAGCTTTTCCTGCATACTTCGATCTGAGGCCTAGGATTTTTCTTGGCAGCAAGACCACAATACTCAGGAACAGTTTTCTGGAATCTTGTGGTGGGGGGAGTAAAGATGGAGAGGAGGAGTTCTATCATGTGTTTAGGGTTGCCAACTCTGGATTGGGAAATTCCTGGGGGGGGTGGTGGAGCCTAGGGATAACAGGTTTTGGGGAGGGGAGGGTATAATGCCATTACATCCACCCTCAAAAGTAGCCATTTTCTTCAGGGGAACTGATCTCTCTCATCTGGAGACCAGTTGTAATTCCAGGAGATCTCCAGGCACCACATGGATGTTGGCACGCCTAAGTGTATTTGGGCCAGAGTGAAAATATCACAAATAGCAGACACATTTCCTGTCCCAGCAGAGCCATCCTATTCTTCATCTACTTCATCCGCATGCTTGAAATATCTCTGACAACTGATAGATTATATACTTGAATGCCCAGCACGTAGAATGCTAGTCACTGCAAAAAGCACCACTGTGTGTTTGTGTCCAGCCTTCAGAATTTTAATTGAATAGTAAATATGATTCACTATTTCCTACAAGAAACATCTTCAAAATATGGTCTGAGGATTGCAATTAAACCAAGCAACTATGAAAAGCTACTTGCCTTTTTTTTAAAAAAAGGGATCAATAAACTGACAAAGCATGTTGTATACAAAAGACAAACTAGCAGTGAGAAACCTATTTCTTAAGAATCTGGAAAGATTCTGTAATTGTTTCTGATTGAGCAACATTAATAACTAAGAACAAAATATGAACATAATGTGCTAGACAGGGTTGGGAAGGGGGTAAGTATACTCTATTGCTGCCAGAATAGCTGTAATTAGAGTTTAGCTCATGCCGCTCAATGAAGTTTGAAGATGGAACTTGTGATAAACAACAATTAGAAGGAAACTGCCAGACATGAGTACATTTCCAATATATTCCTTTTCAGACATATTGTTTCACTAACCCTGTATCCTGAATCTGATGATGGGCAGTGCTTGACAGATACAAGCTCACATTTTGCACAAACATATCAAACTCGTTTGGGGAACAGTGTGGGAGTTACAGGAAAACAATATCACCATTGTCAAGCAGATGTGCAGCACCAAAACAAAGTGGAGAAAACACAGGCATGCTCTGTGGATTTACTGCAGCTTCAGACATCCTGCAAGCAATTTTTTTAAGGGGCTCCGTGAAATCCTAATACAGTCTTTTCTTTTGAAATGATTCCTGTGACTAAATCCGACCACATGGAATATGCAACATCAGAACTGCAGCTGAATGTGGCTTTTCAAGAACCATCTCTAAGTAAAAGACAGCAGCCATATCACACACAGATCTTTCATGGAAAACCCATACACACACACACACACACACACACACACACACACACACACACAGAAGATGACTTCCATTCATATTCTTCATCCTTCCACATGTACTCTGTTGGAGAATAATACTGTGCTTATAGCACTTACTAAATCTTAGGTTGTGATCTGGACAGTTTATTATAACAAATGCACTGGATATTATTTGAAAGAATTTCTGCACATCTGTTGCACAAGCAGCTGACCCCCCCCCCCCCGCTTTCCCTATCATTAACCTGCAGTTTTTGAGCCCATCAAATAGACTATTTGTGGATTATTTTATCCACAGCCTGACATGTTCATTGATTGGAAATGAGTAATGTTTTTTGTGAGTACACAGTGCTATATTTTATCTAGGAAAATGTAAGTATCAGAGTAATGGGGTGGATCTGAACTTAGCATCTATTTAGAACTGTATTCTTGCTTCCATTCCCATGGGATTATATCTTCTTTTAAATGTGTGGAAAACACATTTAAAAGATTATGTTACAAGTCCCAAACATTTATGTGTGGTATATGAACATGCATGTATCAAGCAAACTCTGTCAATGAGAGTGTAGAATTTGCATCTAGTTCTATGATGTAAGCTTTGATTTTTTTTAAAAAAACAACACTTTATTTATAAAACATTTATAATCTTGAACAAAACTGTACTATGATAAAATATTACAGACATGAACAGTCTCTAAATATTACTGAAAATTTCCCTATATTTCCTGTCTTCCCAAATGTAAGCAAAAATGCATCTCCTTATTCATATCTATTGGTTACCGATTCTTGTAAGCTGCCCTGAGCCTGTTCGCGGGGAGGGTGGGGTATAAATAAAATAAATAAATAAATAAATAAAATAAACATTGTCTTGATATATTGGTTATGACCAACCTATTTATTGCCACCTGCCCAGGTTACTTATCCTCAAGAACCCTGTTCATTCATTCTTTGTGTATGGGTGTATGTGTGAGGATGGGGATGGGCATACACCCCATTTGTACAGTTTGGTTCAGTTCGTGGTTCATGGCTGAACCACTAACCACAACATGAACCCATATGAACTGGGAGGTTTGTGAACTGACCTAGTTCATATCAGATTGTGAGCCATTTAAAGATTTAAACCCTTGCTTTCTGCTCCCCATGGCTTTTCATGGGGAGCAGAAAGCAGGGGTTCCCAAACAGCTGAGTGGCGGGACTGCTACTCAGCTGTTTGGTTTAAATGGCTGTGAGCCATTTAAAACCTGCATTCTGCTCTCTGTGAAAAGCCACAGGGAGCAGAAAGCAAGGGTTTCTAAACAGCTGAGTTGTGAGGACCCTTGCTCAGCTGTTTTTTGTGAAGAGCAGGAAGTAGGGATAAACTGCTGCTTTCTGCTCTTCATAAACCATCACAAACTGCACCGAAATTTGTGGAAGTTCATGGCAGTTCTTCAGTTTGTGAACCACAAGCCTGTCAACATTCATGATGAACTTTAGTTTGTTAGCTGGTTTGTGCCCATCCCTACCTCTGTGTGTGTATACTCTAGATGCATACAGAAAAAGAAGAGTTATAGCAAAATCCCCATCACAGAGGCATCTACTATACGTGTATAAGGCTCTCTCCAGACCACACTGTGAACTGTGAAACCAGTCATATAGGCTTGATGTCATTCCCTCTATAGAGCCAGCTTGGTGTAGTGGTTAAGAGCAGCGGACTTTAATCTGGAGAACTGGGTTTGATTCCCCACTCTACCACATGAAGCCTGATGGGTGAACCTGGGCCAGTCATAGTTCTCTTAGAACTCTCTCAGCCCCACCTACCTCACAGGGTGCCTGCTGTGAGGAGAAGGGAAGGTGATTGAAAGCTGTTTTGAAATGCCTTAGGGTAGAGAAAAGCAGGGTATATAAGCCAACTCTTCTTCTTCTGTAAGCATATAGGGTTTTGTATGTGTATAGACTGTTGTTTGCACTCGTTGTACTTTGTTACACAGGTACATCTGTAGGGCTTCCTGCAAACATTTATTTAGATGCATAGACATCTAAGGGTAGGGGGCAGCAGGTGTGATTCAAGAAACAAAATGTAGTATTTCAGGATAAAATTCTGGAGGAAAAGAGAAATGGAAAACAGAAATTTGCTTATCCCTGAACCACCCCATGAGGTAAATGAGAATACAGCTTTTTAGTTAACATGATCAAATGCCTAAATTCAAAGCTTAACCCACAGAAAACTGGCTAGTGGCAGGAAGCTATACAGATGAGACAGGATAACGGAGTGGTGTCAATATTTTCAGCACTGTGTGTTCACATCTTACAGAAATGATCATTTCCTCCCAAGACAAAAATTGTATCAACAACCATATGTCCAAAGAGGCAGAGACATACTCTGGTATATTAATGATGCTGCCAATCTTTGTGAGATGACATAGTAGGGATTGTACAGGATGGGTGGAGGCAAAGATCGTAGTTCTGTTTCTTGGTCAAAACTACCCACTAAATGGAATGGATGTTATAGCTAAAAAAAGAACCTTTGTTTTTTCTTGAATATATTGCCTCAGTATATTAGATTTGTTATGAAGACACTGGGGTGCTAGACAAAATTTGACAGTAACACATATCATCTGAAGAAGAGCCTGCTAGCAATGTTGAAATTAACAGTTTAGCTAAGAATGGGCAATAACTCAGCCTTTCATAGGGTTGCCAGCCTCCAGGTGGGGCCTGGAGTTCTTCTGGAATCACAGCCAATTTACAAACTGCACAGATCAGTTCTGCTGGAGAAAATGGCAGCTTCAGACAGTGGGCTCTCTGGTGACATATTCCCACTAAGCTCTCGCCCCTCCCCAGGCTATAGCCCCAAATCTCCAGGAATTTCCTCACCCAGAGTTGGCAACCCTTTAAATTAGGCACTAGCAGCAGTCTGATATATTTAAGGAAAACTTGGTCTACATTTAGGTTAGCCTCAAGCTCTTGTTTCAATCCAGCTCTCAATAAAAAAACATACAGGGTTTTAAATTTCTGTATTATTACATTGTTTTATGGTTATCCAAACAGTTTGCTATGCAGAGAAGAGGTCCTCAAGTGACCCGACATGATACCCTGTAAAACCTTAGTAAGAATCTGCTTGGGGATTTTCTTAGAGAGTAGTTTCTGCAATTAGTACCATTATTTCAGTTCTTCGTAATTGCTAAGTTAATGTGACATTTGGAAATATTTGACAATTATATTACCCAAGGGTTTGTTGTTGTTGTTGTTTTGGATGAATTGAATGAGATTGTGGCTTTGAACAGCAAACCTTTCAAAATTAAATGCATTTCCTTAGTTGATTTATAACACAGTCCTATGAATGTCTACCCAGAACTAAATCCTACAGTGTTTAATAGGGCTCATTCCTGGTAACTGGGTACATGTTTGCAGTCTAGTCTTATCAGAGACAATTAAAGCAGCTATGAATCATGAAAAGCACAAAAAAACCCTAAACAACTAAGACACCACAAGCCTAATATGGGTAAACAATGATTCCACCATACATCAATCAGATATAATTCAAAAGTCTTTCAGAATAAAAACATTATTTTGCTTATGCTGAAAAAATGTTACTCATCAAACTTTTATGGGGAAGAGGTGGCAACTGAAAAGGTCATCCTTTAAATTCCTACTGGTCAAATCCTGGACACTATAGATTTCCAAAGAAAAGCCTCTAGTGCCAATATCATAATTCAGTCAACTTGTTCTAGGTACAGAGAAAGCTTCAGGTACTTTGGATCCAAGATTTAAAAGTCAATGGCAGCACCCTGAATTTGGCTCCCAAACTGAATGGAAGGCGATGTAGCTCTGGCTGTATATGTCCATAACAGTGAATCCTGAACCCAGGTTGCATTTCTGTTTACATTTCTGGACCATATTCAACGGCAGCCCCGTATGGAGTATGTTACAGTAGTTTAGCCTGATTATTAACAAGGTATTCTCCCCCCCCCCCCCGAAAGGGTAAACCAGCCTGTACCTGTGCCACCTGTTTGTCTAATGTAAATGAGGATACCCTCAGACTATCGGATCATTTGGGGGAGTGTAACTCCATCCAGAACGGGATATGTCAGCTTTATTCCCAACTCATAGTAAGATTTCCGTTTCATCTAGATTACATTTCAATTTGTATGCAATCATTCAGTTCTTTACCACTTCCAAGCATTGGCACTGTAATTTTTCAGCTTCTCTGGAATTATACGAAAAGGACATAGGGTTGCCTATGTCAGTCCACTGATGACAGTTCATTCCACATCTGCAAGGGTTCTATGTAGTTAATGGATAACATTAGGGACAAGATGGCGATTTGTTGTAGTTCATAGGCCGAAGGGAAAGTCTGTATTCCAGTAAGAGCTGAAACCATGAAAAACATTGCTACCCAAGCCCATTTTATCCAGATGACCCCAAAAGATACCATGATTGCCAGTATCAAAGCCAATTGAAGAGTTCTAGGGGAACCAGCAAGGATACACTCCTTCCAATCACTTGACTTGTACAGATCATCACTCACGGTAACCAAGACAATTTTTGTAACGTAAGAGCTCCAACTCAGATTATATAGAATCTAAATTTCTCTTAGAAACAAACAAATGATAAAACAAAAGAACAAAGAAAAGAAAAAAAACCCATTGCAAGATGTCATAAAGAGATATTACTGAAAAAACATGCCCAGCTGTATTATACAACCACACCACTTTCAAATCCGACCAATTACAAACAAACAACTTAACCAGATTAACCAAATTTGCTTGGTCAAAAAGTAAGGCTTGTTTACATCCTTCACCCAATACAATTTAGGAGCAGTATCATGATTATAATGGCAGCCATGAAGTCCTAAGCATAGTCTGAAGCATGAAGCCTCCATATGAACAACGAAGTCCTCGGCACCAATAGCCTGGGATTTCTTAGACCAAGTTGGAGACCACCTTCATGAACCCAACTAGGGCATCCAGTGATAAAAAAGGTATAAGGCAAACCAGAAAGAGCCTTTCCTTGAAACCCAGACAAGGGAACATGCAATCTAAGTCGGCTACAGGCTTCATCAGATATATAGGAAAAGAGAAAAAACTCAAGGCAGATCATAGTCACTTCCCCCCATACCCCAATTTGGTGACTGTTAAAGGATTGCCTGCAACTAAAGAACATAAGAAGAGCCTCGCTGAATCATGTCTATCTGTTCCCTCACTATCATGAAGCACAGAGATATTAATTTTTATAACCTTCTCCTACTTGGCCTCACATACCCATGTACCTGCTCATTATTCAACTGTTTCCTTACTAACAATCTATCAACACATGATGAAATATATACAAAGTTCAATAGAATTACTGCAACAATTTACTGAGAAAGGACTTCTTCAAACAGCCAAAAAGCCACAACACATCCTACCTCTAGTCAGGTAAATAAATCATGCATCTTTAAGTCTCTTCTTGGCCACCAAAGAAACACTCTGGAGACCCACTGATTAAATAACAAACAAATCACAACCATCTAGCAATAGTGCATTTGATATAGCTGGCTGTTAGAGACATCTGAACAGTGCGTTCCTCAGTTGGTCATATATTTGTCTAACCTGAAAAAAATAAGATGATCTGCTTTACATTTATGAAGATAGTTACACTGGAAGAATTTCAATGCATCTTACTAGTTCTGTGGGTAATAACTCTCAAAATTTCTGGCATTTACTTAAACCTCAATGTGAAAAAGAAGATGAACGGAAGCAATGAAAACGACACAACTGCAGGAACAAATATAATATTCCTGCCATTAAAGTCCTGTGTCTGCACTTTCAAGGCAGGTTTTAATACAAAAATTGAATAAAATGCTGAGTTCATCTTGTACAGATTTCTTCACAATACGATACCTGTCATTGTAGCTCAGTTTTTGGAGCTTCAGAGCTGTCACTTGAAGCTTATGCAGAACTGAGTGGATATAGGAATGTCCAACTTAGGCATGCCTAGTATCGGACTGTTAACTGTATACATTTCTATATTTCCAAAGGACGACACCTGGTCCAGTGAATGTGGCTTAGTAGAACAGGCCATGAAAAATGGGGACCACCCCACAATTTTACCAGTCAGAGCTAGGTCTTTGGTTGGCATTACTGCTTCAGAATTCTTCCAAGACCTATCAGTCTCAATGTATCTATTATATTCTCTTAATTGAACATATTCCAATTTGTAGAATGTAATATTTTATTTATTTATTTAATTTATATCCCACCCTCCTTGTGGGGGCAGGCTCAAGATGGCTTATGCGGAATTTAATAGACAGATAAAACAAGAGATTGAATAAAATCACAATAAATATAGATATAAAATATTACAAAGTGCTAGTGCGGATCGTATAGTGATGGTGGGTATTAGCAGCATCCGACATAAGCATACAGTCAGCTGACGCCACAGTCTGGATCATATCGGCGGAGCACAGGCTGTTAATGGTGGTGTTAGTATTGGGGCCAGGGCCTCAGCTTATTGGGTGTGGCTCGTTAATCAAAGGCCTGGTGGAAGAGCTCCATCTTACAGGCCCTGCAGAACTGTAAAAGGTTCCACAGGGCCCTGACGTCTTCTGGGAGCCCATTCCACCAGTATGGAGCCACCACTGAGAAGACCCTGGCCCTCATCACAGCCAGCCTGGCTTCTCTGAGGCCTGGAAGGGCCAAACGATTTTGGGACCCTGATTGTAATGCTCTCTGGGGAACATGTGAGGAAAGGCAGTCCCTTAGGTATGTAGGCCCCTGCACACAAAAGGCTTTAAAGGCAAGAACCAGCACCTTGAACTGAATTTGGTATGCTAACGGCAGCCAGTGCAGAGCTTTTAGTGCAGGCTGGATTTGCTCCCACATGGGGAGGTCCAGCAGCAGCCTGGCCACCACATTCTGCACCAGCTGCAGCTTCTCGCTTTGGGATGAGGACAGCCCTATGTAGAGAGCATTACAGTAATCCAGCCTCAAGGTGACCATTGCATGGATCACTGTTGCCAGGTCATTGCAACTGAGGGAGGGAACCAGCTGCCTAATCAGCTGAATGATAAAAGGCTGACTTTGCAGTGGCTACTACCTGGGCCTCCATCATTATGGAGGCATCCAAGAGCACTCCCAAGCTCCTAACCTCCGGCACTGGTGCCAATGGCACCCCCTCCGAATCTTTGTTGGATTCCATTTCAGTCAGCTCATTCTAAGCCAACCAGCCACAGTTTGCAATGACTGGTCCAGATCTTCTGGACTAGAGTCAGATGGGCCACCCAACAACAGATAGGGCTGGGTGTCATCTGCATATTGGTGACATCCCAGCCCACGCCTCTGGACAATCTGGGCAAGGGGATGTATGTAGATATTAAATAACATCAGGGAAATAGTTTACACAGTGCTTTTAAATTAGTATTTTAATTCCAACAACTATGTGAACCCAATCTAAAGGATTATGAAGTCAATTTTACATGTGCTACATGAGTGCACACACATACACACAGTCTGATTCCACTTTTCAGCAAGCAGCCTCCTTTAAAAGTCAGTATGGGGGACAGGCATGCAAAGCTTTGTATGATTGCCCAAGTTCTTGTGTGTATTTATAGCAGCTAGGGTTGCCAAGTCCTATCTGCATGATGCCGGGGGGACTCCTTGCCTGCCTGGGAGTCTTCTGCTGCACACGCTCTGCACGCGTGGTGCAGTGACGTCACCCGGAAGTGACATCATCATGTTGGGAAGTTAGGGCAGGACCTCTGAAATTCTAGGAAAAACCATAGTTTTTCCTCGAATTACAGAGCATCCCCCTCAAAACGTGCTCAACGCGATGACGTCACCACTGGGTACGTCGTGGCAGCCCAGCAATTTGGGGGCAGTGTTCCTCCGGCAGCCCAATCTGGGCCGGTGGGGAGCAGGCTGCTGTAGCTGGGGTTTCCCCACCCCCCTGGCTGACTTGGGAACCCTAATAGCAGCTCTTTGGCTCATTGCTGAATTCATTAATATTCTCAGTTCATGGAGCGAGAACCCAGGCACTGGCTATCTTAAACACCAATAAGAGAACTGAAGGGTAAGTTAAAATATGGAATAGGTCTTCCTTGTTCTAGTCTAACACTCACATAAACCAGGCCCTCACAGCATTTTCAAATTGCTTTAAATTGTCAGTAATGTCCATAGTTCTGACCTTTGGATGCTGTCACATTTAGTTTGGCCCTGAATGGACCTGCTTAGAAATGGTCTTTTAATTTACAAATCTTACTATATGGCCTATCTAGCTACCTAGATCCATGCCATGGTAAAGTTGAGACTAGATTACTGCAATGCACTTTACATTGGTCTCCCTTCAAAATCAAGATGGAGACTGCTGCAGAAAGCTGTGGCTCAATTGTTAGCAGGAACGAGACAGAGTATGCATATTGCTCCCATTCTAAAGTCATTCCATTGGCTGCTCATCATTTACTGTGTTCAATTTACTAGTTATCAGATATAAAGCCCTTCATGGCCTTGTTCCCTCAAATCTGTGGGACTACCTTCTCCCTTATGCTTTGCCATGAAAGTTTCATTCATCAGAGCAGGGCCTGCAGGGGCTAATCTGCAAATGGGCAAAATCAACAACTGCTTGTACACATGCATTCTCTGTTATCACTCCCACCTTATGCAATGGCTTGCCTGATGAGATCAGGAAGGCTCCCACCCTCTTGGATTTCCACAAACTAGGCAAAACTGAATTATTCAGGAGGGTTTTTTTACATAGATAAAAGGGTTGTACTGCAATGAAACGATTCAGAAATGTACTTAAGAAACGGGTTATCCATGTTGCATACTTCTGTGTATGGCTCATGCTTCCTGCTGTGGCAAGCAGAATGCTACTATGTCATTCTTGCGTCATTTAATGTACCATGTTAATACTTTATCCTTCTATTTTGAGATTTCTTGTTGGTTCCAGATTTCTACAGTAGAAATCCTACTGCATTGTTTAATTAGAGTTCCACAATCTAATAACGAAGGGGGCCCCCCCTGTGCGGATACCTAAATCCAAGTGGGGGGGCACCTGGGGGGCAGGGAGGTTTTCCTACACACGGGGGGCATTCCACCCGTGTGCAGAAAAATCCAAAAAGTTTGAAAAAATATTTGGGGGATATTTAAATCCCCTGAAAAGAGAAAACCCGTTCCCTGCGCATGCAGGGACTTACCTTAGTGCTGGCGGCGGCAGGGGGCTGTGGCTGAGCCGGTGGCTGGGCAGCCAGGCGGCAGGTTGTGGCCAAGCTGGCGGGCGCAGACACCAGTGGCACCGGGGCAGCCCTTGCTGTGGGCCTCGGCGGTGCTTGCCAGAGGAAGGGGGGGGAAAGAGGGACAGCCCATGGGGGGAGGGGGAGAACCGGTGGGCCCAGTGAGCGGGCCCACTGTTGGGGAAAGGGTGGGAGTGAACAGGGGAGGGGGTCGCAGGGGTAGGAGGCGGCGTGACTCGAGGCCTGCCACGCCGCCGTCTGGAGTGAATGGGGGAGGGGGTTGGGGGGGTGGGAGGGAACGAGAACGGGCTGGGAGGGAGCGAAGCGCTGGGGGGGGAAATGCAGGGCCCAAGTGGCTTAGCGCCACTCGGGCCCGAATGAGAACGGGCGTACAGGGAGGGAGGGAGAAGCGCTGGGGTGGGGGTGGGACCGAAACACCGGGGCGGGGGGGGGGGGCAGAAATGCCAGGCCGACTGGCTCTCAGCCGAGCGAGAGCAGGCCGGGAGGGAGGGAGAAGCGCCGGGGCGGGGGGGGGCAGAAATGCCAGGCCGAGAGGCTGTCAGCTTCTCTCCCCCCCGCGAGTATCGCGGGTCCCCCCTTCTTGTACATATTCTATGGCGTTGCTTTATTGGATATCCCATCATCATCTTGACTATATTGAATTATTCTGTGTAATCTGCCTTGAGTCCCCATAAGAAATAGTGTAATTTTTTTTTCAAAAAAGTGTGTCATTTTCTCTTGTTCCTACTGGAAACAAAAAGAACCAGTGATTGCTGAAACTCAACAGAAAATGTGAAACTCAACAGAAAACCATGACACAAAAGCCCAAATAAAAAGAAGAGATTGGAAGAGGGACAGAAGAAAAGAATAAAAGGGACACAACAGCAGGAAGGTCATAGTAGCCTCCAGAAATTCAAACCAGGTACCATTCAATTTAATGCTGTCTATTTTATATATTTTTAGTCTTTGTATAGCTTCTAGCCATTTCAGGAATAATAACAAATACGTTGATGTATTTAGTCCAGTTCAGATGAAAATTTGGGCCAGTGAGTGCCCTTGTATATGCCATAATTCAGGAACCCAGATGTGAAAAACAACCTGAAGGAATGCTGCAGCATTTATTGAGACTAGAGGTCATAGCACACTACATTGATGGTAACATCTGTTTACAGTGTAAAATGTTACAATGCATAGTTTATTGCTGTCAGTGTCAACACTTTCCCAACCCACGTTCTTTGCATTATTAGTATGCACTGCTTTTGATCTAAGTGAGCTAGCCATCAGTGAAGCAGAAGAGAAGGAGGAGGTGTGACACATGCCCTATATCATTACATTCAAGCAGGATCAGCTAGAGGAGACATAAGAAAGCTGACTTGTTTCTTCCAGTGCGATTCATCCTTAGTTTCAGCTGCCTTGATTGATCTCTCTAAAATAATTGCTAATTTAATTAATAATGTTAATCTTTAAAAAGTACATAAGGCAGTCCGGATAGGAAGACATCTGGGAAGCCAGAAACTACAATTTAAACTTTTATTATGAGCAAATAACAACAGGCAAGGGAAAACTAAAAAACAGATGCATAAACAATAACCAAAGCAGTAAAACATTGTAGCACCCAATTCACTCTACAGCTTACAAGATAATGCAACTCTACTTACTTTAGTGGACATATGGACGTAAAAAACCCATCTTGTTCCATTTGCTGATGTCAGTACATAGCTGGGCATTAAAACTGGCAACTATACTTCTCCTGAATGGCTGCTTGGAGGCAGTAATGAGCTAGATGAGAAATCATAAAATGAAGCTCACCCTGGATAAAACAGAGGTGCTGTAATTGTTGGATGATAATAAAGCTGATGGAGGGATACAGAAACAGCCCCAGGACAACATACCCTCTGTAGCGGGTTTTCAATTTGAGACTACTTTTAGGCTCTTAAGTACAGATGGAAGCACAGATCTCCTAAGCCTTGGGCTGATGTGTCAGCTGTGGCCAGTCCTCAGTTGTCATGACTGGCCATAGCTATTCATGCACTGATCATGTGTAGATTGGTTATGGCAATGAAATCTACTTATGGCTGCCCTTGAAAATGGTTTGAACAGTTCAGTTAGTAAAAAATGCTGCAGACAGATTATAACACGGAGCTGGCCAGTTCTGAAGGAACTTCAATGGTTATCAATTTGTTTCCGGGCCAAATCAAGGTATTCCCTCTGGACCAGACTTTTAACTGAGATGTAGTGGGAAGCTGCTAGTTGCCATATTTGTTTGATATACTATTATTTACTTTATATTTACCATTCTTTTATGTTATGATTTATATTTTTCTATTGGGAGCCCCTTCATGAGTCTTGAATGGGTTGAGAGCATGGGATATTTCAGAAACAAACAAACGGGCAATATGAAAACAACATTCCCAAACCACTAGATGACGGCATCTATAGTATTGCTTGTATGTTTATCAACTGAAGGTCTTTGAAATATCATGAGCTGTGCTTCTCAAAAGTACTCCATGACCTCCAACACTTCACAGATCAAAAACTGTGAATGAGGAGGGGGAGCAAGGCCAAACATTTTTGAGGGGGAGCTCAATTCCATTCAGTTTTTTTAAAATTCACACACTATAAAGAACACAGGTTGGGCCTGTGGTCCCTACGCCATGTCCTGCAGCTCCCATGTGTGCAGTGTTCAATCTGGATTGCAACCATGACATGTGGGGGGAATGGTCATAAGCTTTCCTTCTTAACCAGCAACAGTCCTGGAGTTTCATGATTTGGCCCACTGGGAAATCCTTGTGTACACACCTGTGGGTTTCCCCCAACAGACCACATAGATTTTATCACGGAGCATTTTAGGTAAGGAAAATGCTGTACTGGAGAAGGCTGAAGCCATAAGGCACATATGGTTGATTATAAAGGACAGGGTGGGAGCCAGGGACCCGACTTGTGTTTTTCGTGTTTACAGCAATAACAGGAGCAATGCAAGATCTAGCAGGCTGCAGGCATCATATTTCCCTATATGGATGAAGCAGATGACAGCCCTGCCTAGAAGCTTCTCTCATCAGTTGTGGCAGCTTTGGAGGAAGTAACCTGAATGGGAAATTAGCCTCCACCCTGGACCTATGAGTCATGCAGGGGTGAACAAAGCTGCCCTTTCTCAAATTTCCTTTTCTACTCACTCATTAAAAGTTCAGAGACCCTGTCCTTTTCTGAATGTGACCATCCTTACAGCCAGGGTCTAACTAGGTCACTAATGTCATAGAAGTCTATGGACACGAATTCATCAAAAAGAAAAATACAAGATGACTTCAGCACTTCCCCCTCCCCCCAAATTTCTGAAAACATGGTTTTGCTCTTGTTCTTCTTGTCAAACCAGTGAGTGCTATGACAACAACAGGCAATTTTTGTCCCCATTTTCAAACAAGAGGCTTGATAATTGGATTAATTTGTTTACAATGTTTTAATTAAATTTGCTAAACAACAATGTACATACTTACAGGCATAATAATTATACCTATGTAGACCTTCCAATCACTGAAAGAGCTCTTAGTCATTGAGGAAGTATTTGGTAATTTAAGATTACCCTTATTTTCATTTTCTGATTACTGAAGAACAGTCATCGTCATGTTCAGGTAATTGCTTTATTAACTAGCTTAATTACACATCCTGTAAAAGTGGCAGCTATGTAGTTATTCTACTTAATGTGCTGCTGGGGGGGGGGGGGAATCCTAACTAATTATTTGCAGTTCTTAATGGGGCTGGAATACTTGATGTATTAATCCATTATTATTTATAAAGAATGTGATGAAAATGTTTTCATACTACAAGTGTAGTCAGAGAACAATAAACCATTCTGCTTGAACATGAGCTGCATGGTGGTTTTCTGATGGGATCCTAAACTAATTTACATAAGAACAAGTTCCACTGAAATCACCTGCATGTTTATGTCTACAGCTTGGGGATGGGTGGGTGGGAAATCAAGTCAGGTTAACGGCATGGAGAATTCAACCTTCCTTGTCCATGATAGAGACTCAGGCTCAACTAGAAGTCTCTCTCCAGCTGCTATTGATACTTTAGAAAGTGTAAATCAGAGATCCATTCACAAATCTTCCAATGTCATCTTTGGCCCAAGGCTGACTTACATGGAAATATGTTCAAGACCAAGTTGAAAAGTAATCAGCCAACCACCCTTGTCACAGTCTTTCACTTCTGTAATATATTTTAGTGTACAAGGAACTTGACAATTCAAGGATGAACAGAAATTTGATCCTAGGGATGCTAAATCCACCTTGACATCCAGCACTCTGACTGTGTACAAGGACTATAGTTGTCACAGTTCAGGAGGGAGATTCCATTGAAAATAAGAGGGTTTCATCCTAACTATATGTATTTAGGTTTTTTGGAGGCAGGCAGTCTTTCAAGTATCAGAATATTTAAGTTGTGCACTGGTGAAGTCCTAGCCAGGGAGAGTGGCCTCTTTTCATACAAGCAGTAGAGAGATATTATTTACTACAAAATCACCTCCTTGATCTTTTCGATTAACTCCTTTGAAGTGAACTACAAGGTTGCAATGAGTGTTATTTAACTGTCAAAAAATAAGTGTCTTGTGTAGAACCATACACAAACAAAACACAGGAAATGGAGATCTCAGGAACACTCTGTGGTTCCCTCTTTTGTCCTCTATCAGAATTTAGTATACTGGCAACTTATGAATCAGGGAATGTGATTTGCTAATCTGACAATACCAACACAGCATGAATGTATGCTAAATTCTCTTTGCCTGAGTCTCCTGCTGTTCCAGGCAAATGCAAAATTGAGCTGGCAATTCCCTTTTTTTTAACTTCCATTATCATTAACAGACTTTGTTTCTATTAACTGCAGATCCTCAATACATTACTATCCAACTGTATCTATACTGATGCTTTAAGGAACTGCTGTCATTGTAGTTATCTGGAGCAAGATATTAACATTCAGACTTTGGTTTCTTATAATGGACTGTGTAATTAAACTTATGTAAGACCCTCCATATAGAAAATGTTATAAAATTATCATAGAAGTTTCAAACAATAATTATTGTACACAGTAAAGTCAGTCTCTGGAATTGGAGGCATTCCCCCCATTGTTATTAAATGCTAGAGCGGTGTGCTCTATATCTTCATGACAGAAAGCATCCAAAATCTGATTACCAGCAAATGTTAAAGCCTGGCTGCCAGGCGGTGCACAGCAAGCCAAAATGCTACTGCTGGTGTTCATTTGCTAGAAGAAAATGTGGTATAAATGCTACCATCCATCATTGCCAGCGAATGACCAATTAGATTGTATTGGGATACAAACTAATCTTATTGACCATTTGGGTTACTCACAGTCATCCAGGTAGCAAGTGTTTAAGCAAGAAATCACACAGTAACTCACAAATATTATTTGTCCCTCTGGCTGACAACTTGCAGCTGTTGAGATTCAAGCTTTCTGGAAATGGAAAGAGTCACTGGGGTGAATGTTGTGATCTCACTCAATACAATAATTCTGGCAGCACAGCAGGAGCTATGAGAGTGCTTGAAACAGAAAGACTTGGTACCATCTATTAGAGATGTTTGCCCTACTGTGGGAAGCCAGAATGAAGGGACACTGATAGCCATCTGACAGTGGCTTTGGTTATCATAAACTCATTCTATCATGTAGTGCACTGACATTCCCCTTTAAAGGATGGCACAGTTTTCTGTGCAGCATGTAGGAGAAAAAAAACACGAAAATGCTGAAAACTCCACACAGCTGAAAACTAAAGGCTGGCTGTATAACAGGTTCATAAATAAACTAGGGGTGTGCATATCCATAACTTTTTTCTTTAATGATATTTGCTTTATTTTGTCTATGTATGATATCTGTTCATATAGCGCTGTCAAGAGCCAACATTAAGCACTGAGACAAAGGGCTTTTTTCAGACTGCAGCCACCTTTCATGTTTTCACACATGTTGTGCTGCTTCTGACGATCGTGCCAACAGTGTGATCCATTCAGACTTACCCTCAGGAGTTTCACCTTTTCCCGGGGGTGTGTGTGTGTCTTTGGATGGACAGACGGACTCTCCCAAAGGAATACTCCCAAAGGAATAAATTTTCAGGACACAGGGAAGAAACTCTCTTCTCTACTCCTTGAATGGGTACAAGCCATGAAGGACTAAGCTTCCCTAACTACTTGTGGCAAGGGAAAATGGGGTGAAATCCCAACTGTGAGAACTAAGGTAAATGAAGTTGCTCCGGCCCAACCAAATGTAGAACTGACAATACAAAGAGGGGCTTATATCTACTGGCAGGCCATAAAGGAATCTTGTGTGAAAAGTCAGTTTATAAATGGATTAACAAGAGCGCTTCACAGCCTAATTGTTAAAGGATATGCCATTTAGACAACTCAGTGGACTATCGTATGTGCAGAGCGCAGACTGTGGAAGCAAAAATAACTTTTTCATTAATGGTATCTTCTTTTAATTGTAAGCCTCAGAGTAAGTTTTTCATGACATCAGCAGCCTCCCAGGAACAATTTGTCACACTGGAGGCTGAGCAGTTAGAAAAGGCCCTCTTGCAAGCAATTCACAAGCGGTCTTGGAGGAAAAAGCAGTGGCAGTTCCTCAGTGGAGTCCCAGGCAAACAACATCTGCCAACAATGCAGAGAAAAAGGTAACTGGAATCAGAATTGTCCAAGCAAAGAAAAGGTGCACCAAAGAACCAAAAAAAGCTGCTGATACAGAAAGGCCAACTAGCAACCATAAAAACAGCCCTAGTGAAGAGCAGACCTGGAATCTGAGACTATGTGACTGGGAACATCAGTGACTAAGAAATGTCATTCCTGTTGGAGTGGGGTTCTGAAATAAGTCTGATCCATAGTGAATATCAAACTCTGAATGGAAAGGAAATGAGATAGTCCAGGCTAGCCCCATCTCATCATATCTTAAAAGCTAAGCAGGGTCAGCCCTAGTTAGAATTTGGATGAGGGACCACCAAGGAAGTCCAGGGTCCTCCCAGGGGATGGGCATGAACTGAATTATGAATTGAAATTCATCAGGAACTGGGCCCAGTTTTTGGTTTGCGAGCCTTGGTTCATGCCTATCCCTATATGAACCTCCTATGACTCTCCATGTGGTTGTTGGGAAGTTCATGGGGTTTGTGGGAGGAAGTGGGGGAGGGGGGTAAGTGAGAAGGATCACTGAAATGGCTTGCATCTATTTCAGCCTAACATTTTAGCAATCCTGCTCACTCCCCCAACTTCCAAGCATTTCCTTTAAATGGCTTTTGAAAGATCTCCTCCCCCCTTCCATTCTGCTGGCATCGAGGAGCCACCACCAGCAGAAAGGAGGGAGGGAAGATCCATGAACCTTATGAACCTAAACCAGTTCACTAAGTGGGGAAAATTTGCCCCAGTTCATGGTTTGTGGGGTCTCACAAGCCATGAACCAAGATGAACCTCAATTTTCCCAGTTCATGTAATCCCTAGTCCTGACACGGAGCCAGGTAATGGCAATGCATTGGAGGTGTGGCAACTAGGCAGAATCTCTAAATGGAAACATAGATCCAGTGTTCTAGATGTGCAGCTTGGTCTAGGAGGAGATACTCTCAGAGTTGCTGGGGGCAATGGATGATATCTGATTTCATTTTTGTAAATCTGGGGAGTGGAGGAAAGAGGTGGGGTGGGATGGCTGTGGGGCTTCTTGATCTCTCAGGGACCTGAAAAACCAGGGGCTTGCAAGTCTGTTCCTTCACAAAAGGCATTGGTTTTATGGAAGAGAGTGTAGATTGAAGCCACACTACAAAGAACATTTGCCTTCATATTTATAATTAGTGATCTTTCCACCCATTCCTGATTCACCTTCTACTTGGGGAACAGAGTGAGTGAAAAACCACCATATACTTGAATACAGATGCTACCTACCCCAAAAATTTTCACCTGTAATTCTGTCTCAGAAACTCCTTTCACAAAGGCAATGTTCAGGAGCATCAAGAACATGATTGTACAAGTTCCTTAATCTGCTGCATTCAGCCTCATGGGACAACTCCTTTTGTATACTCCAGATTCATAAGAAAGCTATATTTATGGAACTACAACATTATTTCCGTGTCAGACATATCATCTCTGTGTTAAAATGCAAAATTTGATTCGTTATCAACATCCAAAAATGCTTAATATGTTCACATCCACACCAGATGTGTAGGTATGTGGCCTTTTGCCCACATAGTTTCCAGCATTTGAGGAGGCTTCGGAAGTAAGTGGGCCAGTTTAGCTGGTGTGAGATACCATCAAAGTAGTACTTTGTATGCTGCCACTTTTATATTTAGTGTTTTTGATATGGTCGCATGGCATAGCCAGATATTTTGCCATTGTTCTTCTGTAAGTACTCTTTGAAGGTCCTTATGCCACACGTTTTGATACCCCATTACTTTGGGGATTTTTTTAAAGTTCAAGCAATGTTTGGTAAATGTTTGAGATCAAGCCTTTTTTGTTGTTAGAGTTGTTTAGGATCCATTCAAAATCCATAAGTGGTGCTTTGGAGGTGTCTCTAACCTTAGGGGCTCCCACAAGGTGTTGAATTGTGCTCAATAGGGAAAGTAAATGTGCTCAATAGGGAACGAGGTCTAGTCAGTTTGGGTCTGTTGGTGTACCAAACTCTAAGATTTGCTGTCAGGAACGGGTTCTGTGTTACCAGTGCTGGCAAGCACGTCTTTTCTGTCCATAGCACTTCCTTGAAGGTATGATGGACTAAATGCTGTTTTTCTATGAATCTCCAGTCCTGTCATGCTGTGTCCTGATATTGTCTAACCGTGCTGGCCAAGCAAGTTGCCATGTTATACATGTATAAGTCAGGAACTGCTAGACCCCTGTTTCACATCCATTTTCTCCCACACCATCATGTTAAGTTCTGAACTCCACTGATAGCCTCACTCCCTCATATTCACAAGAATACCCCCTATTTTACTTTGGAAGTTATGAAGGACTACAAGCCAAGCCCGGGCGTGTTAATTTGGAAGTAACTCCATCCCCAAGTTCGGTGCGTGTCTGCTGCTTGTGAGTAAATATGCATAGGCATCCACACAGTGTGGCTCTCGAGCTGTCAAGGGAGAGATGGGGGGTAGGAGGGAGCCCAGCTGGACCCTGGGCTGCAGCATCCAGGTGAGGTGGCAGAGAGAAGTCGTGGCAAGAGCGCTCTTAGTCTCCACCCCCTGGGGCTGGCTGGTTGGCCCCTCCAGACTCTCTCTTGCCAGCCGGCAATGGCCCCACTGCCCTTCTTCTGAGGGGGCTTGCAGGCAGGCACTGGCCAGCCTGGGCTGCCTTAGAGGAGCTGGCTGGGTGCCTGCAGGACTGCGCAGGGCCACCAGACCTCCCCACCGGCTACGGGGGGGGGGGGGGAGAAACACATTCTTCTGGTTGGATTGCCCAGCTCCCGGGGATGCCAGACCTCAACTCCTCCTCCTCCCCCTCCTGCCATCACCTGCCCTCTGCTCCCCTCCCCAGTCCTCTGGCTTGGAGGGGTGGCCAGGCATGGGAGGGAGGGGGAGAGGGGAGAGAGAGAGAGTAGTAGATCCTGCCTCTCCCAAGCCCCTCCCCAGCAGAAGGCAGGCAGGCAGGTGGGCTCACTCCTCTTCAGACTCATGCAAGGAACTTCGGGGGAAGTCCACGCTGGCAGTTCAGGTAAGGTGGCTGCTTGGTGGGGGGAGGGAGAGAGGGAGATGTGCGCCTGTGCCGCTGATTCCCCTGCACCTCCCAGCTCCAAGGCCTGAGTCGCTGATAGCTGCTTGGGCCGTTGATTCCCCACTCCCACCCCTGGTTCCCAGGCCCAAGCGGGCCGCCGATTCCCCACTCCTGACCCTGGCAGTGAGGCCCGAGAGGCTCTCAGCCACCGTGCTGCCTCAGAGTTCCGAGAGATTTAAATCCCCCCAAAAGTTTTTAAAAGTTTTCAGATTTTTCTGCACATCTGGGGACCCCCCCCCCATGTGTGCAGAAAATTCCCCCCCCCCCCGGTGCCCCCCATGCAGATTTAGATATCCACACACAGGGGGCACCTTTGCTATTAGTATATAGATTTTCCTCTATTTTCTCATACGATACCCCAGTCCTCTTCCCTCCCTCAGAGGCACAAGTTTCCCTCAGTTTTTCTTTCTCTTTTGTGACTGAGCCGCCCTAGTAATGTGTTTTCTTCTTTGCTGAAGAACTCTGGCTGTTCCACCCTTTCACACTATGATATTTTGGCTGTTGGCTCAGCCCAGGAGCCTGAGGGAAGGGTGGTAATCACAGTTTAACTTAAACTACTTAAGGGGCACTCAAGGTATTTTGAAATTTAAAAATAACAAAATATTTTATTTAATATAGAGGGGAAAGGCCAGGTGAAATCAGGGGTAAAATTCCTGAGGTAACTCAATATAGATGACTATGAGGTAAAATCAGTAAATACACAGACTTTAGTTCTTATATTTCAGGCTAATGAGAGTTTCTTAAGCTATTCACAATTACTTAAAATCTTTACATTGAGAGGCTTTTGTTCCAGCGTTTCCCCAAACACTTTAGTACACTTTCTTTGAATATTTTTTTTACTCTTCTGGTTTCCAGAAGGTTGGTACACTCTTTCCAGTACCCTTCTCTTGAAACACCAGTATTTGTCTTGAGTTTTTAACTGACTCTTAAAGTCTCCAAAAGCAGTTTCTAACCACACCAGACCAGGGATCTCTGCACTCTTCAGAGCAAACTCTCTGTTCAACTGGGTAGGGAATTTTCTTCTCTCTCTAGAAGATCAACTGATTTATCAAAGCTCACTCAAGTTAACCATGCAGAAATAGACAAGGAAGTCCAAGACCTGCTAAAGAACTGGAACACCAATTTTTTATTGTTGATGGCCCACATCAACACAATAAGAACATTCATATTCCTGAGATTCCTCTACTGTTTTAGAGCCATCCTAATTTCTATACCACGCCCGCAAATCTGGAAATGGCAAAATACCATAAATACCTTCATATGGTAATATAAGCACCCTAGAATTAGTTTTGAGTATTAAAATGCAAAAGAGATAATCCAAAATGCCACTTCTCATACTCTAAATTCTGTCAAGCTTATTAAAGTTTTTTGCTCACTGAACCCTAGAATATTCACTGAAAGTCAGACACTAAAATTACCTGATAATTACTTTAATTCATCAACATTTTATTTGCTAGGATGTTAAATCTTGACCTTTAGTTTCACAGCAGTGTTTGAAACAATTTAGATTGCACGGAAAATGAAAACCTTGTGTGAAGTCAAACAGCTGAAATAAATGCCAAGCCCATAAAAAGCAGGCAGTGCTGAGAACCACGTAATATTACAGAAAAATTATTTTGCATTACACTTGTCAGCTTTACATTTCTCCTTAGAGAATGGCCCTGATGTACCATTTACTAATTGGAAACACAGTTGTTTTCAAGCAGGAAATGGCAGTTGATGGCTTCTGTGTAGCACTTAGGTTTCTGTAGAAATTAGTAGTCCCTACCAAAAGCACCAAAATGATGCTGTAATAAAAATCAAAATCTCTGGGTTTTTTGACTCTGGTGTTTGGGTTTTTGCTGAATTTGAGAGTTTGTTATAATTTACCATAATCATTCATTTGCAAGAACTGGATCTAAAAGAAAGATGACATGAGGTAAGCACATTTGAAAATCATTTGGTAAAAGCTCTGTTCTATTGGGTTAAATGTAAAATAAACATTTGACTTGGAAGCACAGAAGCTTCACCACAGTATTCCCGATTCTCCAGATTTCCCAGTTAAGAGAAAAATGATGCTCAAACAAATTACAAAGATGATCTGACTCCAAAGGTTACAAGAGAAAGAAATTTTATTTACAGCACAGTAAGATTCGAGCCCAACAATGGGGAGGCCAGGTGGTCTTCCTTGCCACCACTATCCTCAACCATACACCTGGTGAAATATCTTGGTCTTGCAAGCCCTGCAGAACTGAGTTAAGTCCTGCAGGGTTTGAGCCTCACTAGACAGTTCCATCAGGTTGGGGCCAGAGCTGAAAAGGCCCTGGCTCTGTTCAAGGACAGCTGAGCCATTCTAGGGCCAGGGACTACCAGTACATTGTTGCTAGATTAGCTTAATGCTCTCTGAGGGGTGTATAGGGAGAGGCGGTCCTGTAGATATGATGGTCCAAGATTGTTTAGGACTTTAAAGGTAAGTACCAGAACCTTGAACCTGATTCGGTACTCAATTTGTAGCCAGTGCAGTTGGTATAGCAACAGTTGTTGTTGCCAGTCTGGTGTAGTGGTTAAGTGCGCGGACTCTAATCTGGGAGAACCGGGTTTGATTCCCCACTCCTCCACTTACACCTGGCTGGATGACCTTGGGCAAGCCATAGCTCTGGACCAGCTGTTCCCTCAAGGACAGCTTGGGAAAGAGCTCTCTCAGCCCCACCTACCTCACAGGGTGTCTGTTGTGGGGAGGGGAAGGGAAAAGGAGTTTGTAAGCCGCTCTGAGACTCCCTTGGGGAGTGGAGGGCGGGGTATAAATCCAATCTCTTCTTCTTCTTCTTCTTCTTGTATATGTGCCCAGTAAGGACCCACACCACTACATTCTGGACTAGTTGAAGTTTCTGGAGCAAGCTCAAGGGTAGCCCTGTGTAGAGCAAGTTATAGTAGTCTAGTGTAGAGGTGACTGTTGCACGGATCACTGTGGCCAGGTCAGCACAGGACAGGTAAGGAATCAGTTGCCAGGCTTGGCAAAGATGGAAAAACTCTGCCCTGGCTGTATTTGTGACCTGGGCCTCCAAAGAAACCATCAAGGATCATGCCCAAACTCCTGACGGAGGGAGTCAGTACTAGCTGTACTCCATCAAGAGTGGGAAGATGAATTCCCCAACTTGGACCTCCGCCAGCCATAGGACATCAGTCTTCTATGGGTTCAGTTTCAGTCATCTAACCAATGAGAGGGTGGGGCCAACTGCCAAGTGTACCAGAGCAGAGAATTCTCTTAACCCTTTCTCTTCCAGATCCTCTTGCATGCAGAGGTACAATATCCAACATATTCACGCTACATTTAGCCCTGACCTGGCTAGCCCGATCTCATTAGATCTTGGAAGAGAAGCAGGGTCAGCCCTGGCAACTATTGGATGGGAGACCTCCAAGGAACACTAGGGTCATGATGTGGAGGAAGGCAATGGCAAAGCAGCTCTGAATTTCTTTGTGATCTGATGGCAAATAAATAAATAAAATGCTTCATTTAAGAAAAACTAGGGACAAAACACAGTGGCCTTACAATGGCCCAAGCCACTGATATAATAGTACACAAATAATATGCAGATATGGCTGAGCCAAGATTGATTACATCTATCAATACAAGACCTTTTTTCTGTTGAAGCATACTGATGGGTGAGAGAAGTATGCCTTTCACAAAGACATAAGGAAACAACAGGAGTCATTTGATGTCTTTATTATCATTAGTAGGCTCAAAACTAAGCCAGAGAAGTTTGACGAACACACAGCTTCAATAACTCTGGATCAAAAACTATTTAGAGATAACGATAAAAAAAATCAAAAAGGCTACTGAAAGATCTGGGACTCAGCCTGAATCATACAGTAAACACCTGTTAAGCCAGTGAAACAGATTGGTCTGAATATACAATACATTTACTATGGATTTATCAAGTCAATTCCAATTTGTTTTTATCTGAGGCATATCCTAAGTGGCTAAGAAGAATATGGAAGAGAGAGCTAATCACAGGAGCATGGAAATCTAGTTGTGGATAGAAACTCAGAGAGAATCAGAAAATCCACTTTGTGTGTGTGCACTGAGTGAAGCAGGACAAGGTAATGAACAGCAGAATGTATTTAAGCGCAACAGCAAGTCCCATATTGCCATGGGATGGAAAGGGGGTGATGTTTTTACGTATCATTTAATACTCTTAACATCTAAAAAAAAGAAACACAGGCTTGGAAGGTTCATGGAGATTAAGTTATCAGCTGAGACTGCTGAGCATCTAAAAGACCTGTTCTGGGCTCTTATCGAGCCCACAAGCAACTGGAGGGAAACCAGTCTGAATGTGGACTGGAAGGGCCTATATTATTTATTTATATTATTTATTTATACATCGCCCTCCCCAAACAGGCTCAGGGCGGTGTACAGCAATTAAAATGTATTATTTTAATTAAATTTAATAGTATTAAAAAAACAATTTACACATAAAATATCATATCATAAAATACCATGTAAACAAAGAGGTCAGATGTTAAAGCAATTCAGTATCTAATCAGATGACCAATCAGGATCAGGCCATTGGTGGACGATTGGCCAGAAAAGCTGGGCCAGAAAAGCAGGGGCCAGAAAAGTGGGGGGGGGGACGACAACGTCCCCTTCCAGACAGCCCAGGGGAGGCGCCCGTGGGCACAGGGCCCTGTGGAAAGCTGCTGGCTGGCTCATCAAACATGCCCGCTTATGGAAGCATGTGAACAGAGTGACTGGCCAGGCTGGATGCACTATGTGCAGCAGCCCAGGCGAGAGAGAGAATCCTGGCCCTTATGTAAGGGGTGCAATGGATGTAGACCGCCAAGGGTAGGAGGAGGAGGGGGAGGTCCACAGAGCTGGGTGAGCCAGAGCCTGTTAACTCACTGACCCAACTATGAACAGCTCCTCTCTCGCCTCCCTCTCTCAGCAGTGCAGGGAGGATTAAATAAGAGGTGAATCCAAAATGCACGCATGCTCCCTTGGATCCCTGCATGCAAGCGCTGCCTTATGTAACAGTCTGAGAGGAAGTGGAAATGGGGGGGGGGAGTTTGAGGCAAAGGTCAGGGATGGGAGCAGGCATTCAGAAAAACAAATCTCTGGGTTTGTACACAGTAGAGGCCGGCGCTGGATGTGGTTCTGTGCACTGGCACATGGGGAGTAATATTTTGGGTGGTTGGATAACGCTGTGGAGCTGGCAGGAAATAAAAAGTCTGCAAAAGGCAATTAACCTGGAGCTGGCATCTTTGTAGAGCTGCAGCACCTAAAGATTGCTTGTGGTGCTAGGGAGCATCACAAGTCCCCTTGTGGTTCAAGCTTGTTGCTGAATTTGGGACTTAGAAGGAGTTGTAGGATTGTGCTGCTGCCTCACCCCTCCCCAAAACCTGTTGACCGTGGCAGTTTCTTTAAGGCAGGGCTTGTTGGGTTCCCCTGGTTGGTGCCACTTGGCCTCCTGTCTTTGACTGCTGCATCTATGGCAACGGAATGCAGCCCTTCATGCTCCAGCTCATCAAAAGCTTCTGAAATGCATTAGTCTTTAAATTATTATTATTATTATTATTACTATTACTATTTTGCCCAGTCCTTGCTATTGTAGGGTTCTGGGGGATGTGCAATAACCATAAAAACATCACCAAGATAAATATAATTAGACAGCATTAACAACACACTTCTAAAAGTCAGATGGCGAATAATCATTATTCCATTACAGACTACTGGCTACTTCGAGGACAGGGGGGAAAAGAGTGAGGCAAATATAAGACACAGAAGAGTCATGAGAGTCTCTGGTTGTTGCACCTTGATTGTCGGGCAATAACTTTCTGAACTGTGCAAAACTTCTTGTGCATATCGAGCAAAGGGTGGTCAGTTAGGTCCCAAGGAGGGGTGATGGTCGCAGTCAGAGGTTAAATATCTCTGGTATCTACGGCACACATGGAGTGCTTTCACACACACTAAATAACACTCTTTCAATCCAATGCAGTTTGTGACTGGATTTTGCTGTATGAAATGGCAAAATCCACTTGAAAATGGCTGCTGAAGTGGATTGAAATGGTATTATTTAGTATCTTTGAAAATGCTCATGGTCTGGCTCAACAAAGCAACACTTATGTCAGATCTGGCCCTTGTAACAAATGAGTTCAACACCTCAGTCTAAAACCTTGTATCACTGGCCTTCTCTTCAGATATATCTCCCTTCTGTCAATGATTTGGAATACTTCTGCTGAACTATCCTTTCTTATTTGTTATCTCCATGGACAGTGTGCCTGTACTTTAAGATTTTACTTCTACATCAGACTTGGGGCGTGATCATACGCACCCATTTGCGACACAAGAAGGACGATTCCCCGCCGGCTCAAAGTGGCGTGATCACACAAGCACATCTGGGAAGCATCCTGCAACTGGTGTCAAAGTGTCGCAAACCACTTTGAGCCGGTGGGGAATCGACTTATTTAGCTACCAGTGAAAGGGCAGTCTCAAATGGTTTGCGACGGCCCAGAACTGACCTTTCCTGGTGTGATCACACCAGAGCAAACAAGTGGCATTGGGGAGCGGGCTTTTTGGGGGTTTTTCCCCCTCCCATCCCAGTATGCACATCATTGGATGATCCCAAGGGTGGACAGGAAAGTCATCGATCCCTTGTAGAAGCAGATAAGCGCACTGAAAACAGCCGGAAAAAAAAACCCAACTCGCCCACGGCTGCGTGTGATCACGCAGCGACAGTTCGCCCTCACAGGTCCATGGACCTGTGTGATCCTGCAAAAGCAGCGCAAATTGCACCGGCTCAAATTTGAGTCACTTCCCGTCTGGCTTATCTTGCTCGTGTGGACAGGGCCTTCTAGTTCCTACGTGGGATGTTGAGAACATACCTCTTTTGATCATTACGATCAGATATGAGTATGAGCCTCAGATGCCCTTACCTCACACCCATCTGACTTAAGCAGCTGCTGACCAGGTTTGTGGCTACAAAGCAGCTGTGGTTGCTAATTTTACTTTCTTTATTATTTATCACATAGCAGACCTCAACTTGGGTAGTTGCTTTGAAAATATACATATGAAGATGCTCCATGCTGAATCAGACCCTTAGTTCATCAAAGTCTGTATTATCTACTCATACAGGTAGCAGTTCTCCAGTGTTTCAGGCAGACGTCTTTCACATCATCTCTTACCTGATTCTTTTAACTGCAGATCCTGGGAATACAGCCTGGGATCTTCTACATGCCAACTGGATCTTCTACCACTGAGCCACAGCCCCTACTTTTTCTTTTTTGGGGTGGTTTTTACCACACTATCATTTTTTAATTAGCTAGTGACTCAGAGGAGACATGCTGGGGGGGGGGGGCCCTCTCTGTGCTAAACCCGGTACACACATCATCTTCATTCGTTTCAGCATCTTTCTCCCAATTTGTGCGTAACTTGTATTCAAGAATACATTGATAACTTTGCTTCAAACAGAACATGTACAGTGAGATAGGGCATAGGTGGGAATGGAGTACTGACTGGAATATATGACCTATGGAACACAAAAGGAGCCACACCGTTATGCTGCTTCTAAATTATGTTTCCACTGTGAAGTCAAATGTTACCCTTTCCGCCAAGGTTTTTATTCTCTAGCAACTATGCAGTGAGTTATATGAAGGCAGTGCAGGATCGTTCATTTTAATGCTACATCATAAAGAAAAGGAAACATAGAGCAACATAAAGCCACAGATTTACATAACAGGTGTCTTCAATCAATTATTACTGCTTTCTCCTCACACTCTAAATTTAAACCTGACTTCATTATCGAACACAGGAAATTTGGAATCAGGTCTGGCACTTTCACAGTATACCTAAATCTCCCCAGCATGCTGGTTCTTTAACTTCTTCACCTTGATGGTGCTCTAGTAACAGAGATGACATCTCAATATGTTGCTACACTGAGGAAAACCTCCTGAAGTTACTGAAATCTCATATATTTACTCACAGAAAGTAACAGAACAACAGTTCTCCTGACCTATAATAATCAACTAAAGGATCTTCTCAGATGGCTCAGGTTTGAATACTGTTATGGGGGGTGGGGTTAAAATCCTTGTAGTTTCGAGGCTATTATATTCATGTGCAGTTACCTTGGATGTGTAACTATGTCCATCAGAACCACAAACAGAGCTGGCATGTGTAAGGGGACACGGCTTGCATTTTACTAAATTAGCTGGCCCAGTCCAATGCCTCTGGGGAAGGTTTCCTTTCTTTTGTCGAAGGCTGGAAAAGAGAAAAAGAAATATGCTACTTTTTAAAAAAAGATTATCGGAGTCAGTCTGTACTACAAAATATGCTCAAAATCTATACTTTTGCCCAAGCACATTTCAAGGCCAACCAAGATGTATCTTAACAGTGATTAGTTTGTAATTAATAGTAATTATCATTTCAAGAGGCAATCTTTTTAACTGAAAATAGGACTTAATCACAGATTCCATGTGTATTAGATCAGAGATGTACTGACAAAAAAAAGTCTAGAAAATGAGATGGGAAAACCCAGCCTATACAAATTGGCTCCAGAACATAGAAAGCTGGCAGTTCAGGGAGAAGAATTTTTAGCCTTTTGTATGACAAATAGCTTCATACATACATACATACATACATACATACATACATACATACATGTAGTCTCTTAGCTGCCATGGTGGCCCTGATGAAGGCAGAAAGATGGGGTATAAATTTTGTAAATAAAGAAATAATTTTTTAAATGTCAGAAAATTAAAAAATAAACAATTAATTATTTACTATAAGCAGAATTATACCTACAGGCTTCTATCTCAAAACAACTATTCAGAGATATAAATTACAAGCAGAAATATTTGCAATAGTACTGTTTTTCTATTTTTTTCTGTTCAGTTCTCCATTCCCATTTCTAACAATAAACTATTCAAGGAATGCATAATTAATTTGATTTTGTTAAAATTTAACCACCCCCCATAAAGTCATCCCTGTGACTTCTCTTCTGTATTCAAAAAGACATCAACTACCATGTTACTTTCCCCCTATTCTTTGTTATGTACTCTATTTTTGGATTAAGAGTATTTTCTAAAGCCTTTAAGAAGCTTCCACTGTACAGCTACATCTAAAACTTAAATAATAAAGGGCTACTACAAAGGTGATCTTGATGATTTTACCTTTTCCTTCCAATGCTTTCCCTCTTTTATTAACATTCTTCAAATACAGATTTCCCTTACTTGCTGAATTATAACATGCTTTTGTATCTCACAGTGGTAACATAAGATGATTCATGAACAAACATTAATGGCTTTTTGAAAATTCCCCCTGCCCTGGAATCACCAGTATTATGAATGTTCCCTATTAGCTATATGTGACTTTCTTACAAGACTGAATTGGATATAGTTCAGACACTGGGGCGCATTCTGCATCTAGCATTTGCTCCATTTTTTACTAGACCCACACTGGAACAGAAAAAGAATGCAGCTCAAAGCCACATTCAAATACCCTGGGCCAATGCCATACTGACTGCAGAGTCAACCCTGAACGGCCATAAAATGGCCATAAATCTATGCAGACGGTACCATAAAACCGAGAGATCAAAGGAGATGAAACCGGCATGCAGTGTGGAGGCTACCATAAAATCCGAAGATCAAAGAAAGTGAAAGTGGCACGCAATGTAGAGGGGAATTTCTGTTCCAACGTGGGTTTGGTAAAACAGCGGAGTGAATGCTAGATGCAGAATGGGCCTGGATCTGTCACCCTTTCTCCACTGTTACTGCACCCATCTGTGCCTGCTCCAGTAGCAAAATATCTGCCATTCCTGTAGTTTGCTGACGTCTGTCTGTTTATCACATTAGGATACTACCCCAACATCAATGGTCAACTAAATAATAACACTGAGACAAACATAACTCTGTGGTATACCAGACTCACTGATAATACAACCAGGGTATAGTCCTGACTCGAATTTGAAAACAGAGTTTTCACAAATTCACAGGCATGACAAGTCAAAAAAGTGTCATATCTTAGAAAATACATTTAGAGATGCACATTTGGCAAACCTTGCATACATACGTATTTGTTTTAAAGTTCTTTAAAAAGGCTCTTTGAATGATTCCAGTCAATTTCATTTTAAAAATTTGTTTACTGTTTAATCAAACAGTTGTGGTTAATGAAATTTGAAATTACCCTTGATAAGATGTTTTCCCACGTTTCTTATTTTGCCATGTATTACAGAAAGGTTACTTTGTATCTTGTATGGAGGCACCAGAATACATCCCAGTTAAGCACAAGCATATGTAAGTATGCCAACCCCCTGTCTCCCCGGAGGGGTTGTTTCCATCAGCAATGGACCCGATAGGGGTACTCCAGGAGTCCATCTTGACATAAGTGAACACAAAGATGGAAGCCAGGACTGGCAGGCCCTATAATCATGCCTAGGATGTGACCCTGGAAGGCACATGAGATCTTGCTCTGACAGCTGAGACCCCCCCCCCGCCAACATCTGCATACTCAGGACAATGGACTTGCCTTGCCCCAGAGTAACTTCTTTCAATCTCAGTCACTAATCCTATCAATCTGATCTCATCTTCCTTTCTCACATTTCCTTGATAATGAACTTTTACTCCTCTCCCACACCCCAAGACCAGGTGGCTCATCAAGCAGATCTGTTTCTGCTTTTATTAGTTTAAATTACCAATCCATTAGTTCTCCAACTACCGGAGAACTAATCAGGAACCCAATCCAAATTCTACTTTGCAGGTAGAAAGGAATCTCTGGCCTCTTTTGTCCATTTCTGGGAACTCTATACAGAATTTCCCAGCCACATTGTTCTAGCCCTGATTAATCCCATCAGTTCTTCGTTCTGAGGGATCCCTCGCATTAGCAAGCCCTCGAGACGCATTTTTTTAAGTATAACTAGCTCAGCACAACTCTAGTATATTGTTTGTGTTATCTTGAGCACCTGCTAACACACATCCCCAGTACACTAGGTCTTTCCTCTCAGCAAAGTGCTGGTCATTTTGCCATCTCTCCTTCTTCACAGACATCTCCAGGAAGGGTAGCTATTGCCTCAACCCTCGCTACTATCCTGCTCCTCTCTTTATTTCCATAGATCTTGTATGTGTGTATGTTCCATGTGTGCTGCTTGTGTGTCACAATCCTTAAATACCCCTTAATAAAACATTCTCTATTTTACTCTTGGTCTGGTTATTGAGCTCTCATAAAGGGAAAGATCCCTGAAGACATAGGTAGGACAATCCTCGCTATTATGGTCCCTATTGAGACCAGGGCCCTGCGGGAAATTCAATTCAGCAGGGCCTGCAAGACAGAGCTGTTCTGCCAGGCCTTTGGTTGAGGCAACGGGCACCCATACATGGCCTCCCTGAATTTGCTGTCACCCGTCTATTTACTGACCAACAACAATTGGCCTTTAACTCACTGCACCACCAGGCCAGAACTTTATAGCCAACTGACGCTGTTTCAAGCTGTACCCATTGTTTTAATTGTTATAATGTTTTAACGTGTTTAAAATTGAAATTATATTTAGCCTGCTCATGAGATGGGTGGGATATAAATGCAAATAATAAATAAATAAAATAAAAATTACCCCACCTTTCATTGAGGCCTACCATTTAGCTAATTTCCCCCCAGAAATGGAAGTCAGAGCCTCAGCTTCATAAATTGAAGCTGGTAGGGGTAAAACATGAATCACGTTTCACACTTTTTTGAACCTATAAGTACCTTTGGAGTCATAGTGGGCTCCACACCAAAGTGGTTGCTAAAGGAGGTGGGGCTGAGCACAAAAAGTTGTGTGTGGTGGTGGGAAGAGAGGTGAGGTACAATATAAAAAAACCCTGCCAAGCTCCGTTTAAATGGAGATGGATGGAACCAGATGCAAAACATGTGAGCTGGTACTCAGTCACGGGCCTTTCCCACGAGAGTTAGAGAGACAGTTCTTCTTTTACAACACCAAAGAAGTTGCTGTATTCTTTCATAAGTAAAGTCTATGTCTGCCTGAACCATCACACTAGCATGCACAAGGGCAAAGGCTTCCCACATGCTTTGAATGTTACTCAAGGAACACCCTTGATTACTCCCATCTTTCTCAGCATTCTGCCACACACCCAGATGCAGGCCATGCATCTGTAGCATATAATCCCCTATGGACTTGCTGTTCCATTGACCATGATAGGGAGGGGGACATGGCTTAGATCTGTAACCCTGAAGGCACTTCCCAACAACAAGACTGCCTGTGTCTCATACTCCCATAGACTGTAAGAGCAAAAAAATCTGCAAAACAACAGTTAGGAATTCTATACACTACCACTTTCACCAAGGATATTTTACTCCTCTTAGATGACTCAGAACATGGGCTATGTAGATTCCAGTTTATGGCCCCAAAGAGAGATCAGATGCTGCCTACTTCTTTTATAAAAAGTGTCTTGGGTTCTGTAAGGAGACTCCATCAATCTTTTGCACCTCTGATTTGGGGACTTTTGTTTTGCTGTAAAATACAACGTGAACACTCTTTGCTGCCACCCTGGGTCTCCCTCCCTTCTCTGCAGGTTCTTTGGTCCCACTGGCCTCAGAAAAAGAAATGAGAGATGAGGTTAATTGCACCTCGCTATCCACTGCTTTATTAGGGACAAACAGCCTTCCACCTTCTCCGCAGCCAGTTGTTGGAACCCCTGTTTTATACCTCTCTACCATCTAGACTCTGCCCCCTTGTGTCCCCAGGACCAATCACCATCCTCCATCCTTCCTTGTCTTGCAGTCTTGACATGCCTAGATCAAGAACCTGCTTCCAGATAACCTGAAGATGCCAAGACACCCTGGAGGCCCCCTCCAGCTGACTATGCCCCAGGTTGGCTGCTGATGTCATTGACACCCAACATTTGTCGCAGCCTTGGGCTGCAGTGACAGTCACTTCCCTGCTGTTTCACCCATCTTGGGGCTCCCTGGCTGCTCTGAGGCCTGCTCGGGCCCCACCCTCAGCCCCTACCTGGGCACTTGGGTGGTTGCAGTGGGAGGCCCTGTGCTGCAGGCCAGAAGTTGTTGTCTGGCAAAGGAGCAGAACCTGCCATTGCCCGTCTCTTATCGATGAGAACAAGTATAGGACAACTCTCCACCCACAACAGACTCTGAGTCTAGTCCAGGTAAGTGAGCCGGAAGCAGAGATGTCAGAGGGAATGAGTCTGGGGATACCCTGGTTCCAGGAAATGAATACCCCCTTGGGGAGGATGAAGCTTGTGGGGATTCTTCCTCAAAGATCTGGAAGAAGTAGTCAACACTGAGGCCGTGTCTCCACTTCTAATGTCAGATGGTGAAACTGAAAGGCAAAATGGTCAGATACCATTGCAAGATGAGATCATTGTGTTCTTTTATATAAGCCATCCATATCAAGGGTGTATGATCAGTCACCAGAGTGAATGGGTCACTGGTGATATAATATTGGAGAGTCCCAATGACCCATTTAATAGCTAGGTCCTCCTTCTCAATGGTGGTGTATTTTATTTCAGCAGGTTGTGGCTTTCAACTAAGGAACATAATTGGATGTTCCTTGTTCTCATTTTTTTGCATTAGAGGCACCCATATATGCTAGGAAAGATTTGCTTAAATCTGGGTTCTGCAAAACCAGATTACATGACAGCAGGGCTATTTTTGGGCTGGAACGCACCAGAACAATGTTCCGGATAGCGTCCGAGCCCTCCCCGCCCCTCCCCGCTGGCAGGGAGGCTTGGCCTCCAGGTTCCCTGCACTTAAAGGAAGAGCTCCCTTTAAGTGCGGGGAGCCAGCAGGAAAGGGCCCTGGAAGAGTTAGGTGAGCAATCTAGGAAGGGAGGGGGCTCTGCTGGGCTTCTCCTGCACGCCAGCTGAAGCAGGTGAGCAGGAGAAGCCATGGGGAGGCATTTAAATACTTCCCCGGACCCCCCAGGCCTTTCCTAGGTTGCCCACCTCGGCAAGCAAGCTAGGAGTGGCACGGGGGGGGGTTCAGCTGGGCTTCTCCCGCATGCCCGCCAAAGCAGGTGAGCAGGAGAAGCCACGGAGAGGCATTTAAATGCCTTCCTGAACCCCCAGGCCCTTTCTAGGTCACCCGCCTCAGTGAGCAAGTTAGGAATGGTACGGGGGGGGGGGTCAGCTGGGCTTCTCCTGCATGCCTGCTGAAGTGGGTGAGCAGGAGAAGTCATGGAGAGGCATTTGGATGCCTCCCTGGACACCCTCCCAGGTCGCCTGCCTCAGCGAGCAAGCTAGGAACAGTGTGGGGGGCCCTCAGCTGGGCTTCTCCTGCATGACAGCCGAAGCGGGCGAGCATGAGAAGAAGAAAAGGAAGAAGAAGAGATTGGATTTATATCCCGCCCTTCACTCACTTGGAGTCTCAGAGCAGTTTACAAACTCCATTCCCTTCCCCTCCCCACAACAGACACTCTGTGAGGTAGGTGGGGCTGAGAGAGCTCTGAGACAACTGTCCTTGAGAGAACAGCTGGTTCAGAGCTATGGCTTGCCCAAGGTCATTCAGCAGGTGCAAGTGGAGAAGTGGGGAATCAAACTCGGTTCTCCCAGATTAAAGTCCACACACCTAAGCACTACACTTAGCAAGCGAGCTAGGAACCGCGGGGGGGGGGGGGGTTGGCTGGGCTTCTCCTGCATGCCCGACAAAGTGGGAGAGCAGGAGAATCCACGGAGAGGCATTTGTATCTGACTCCTTGGGCCCTTCCTAGGTTGTTTGTCTTGGCGAGCAAGCTAGGAACAATGCAGGGGTGCTCTGCTGGGCTTCTCCTGCACGCCTGGAGGTGGAGGTACAGGGAGAGGGCGCCCCCCCTCATGGCCTGGGCTTGAGTGTCAGGGTCAAGGCACTGGGGATGATGCTCCCTGGCAGGCTGTTGCAGCAGCAGTGCCCAGGCAGCTGGGACCACTACTGGATCAGCGAGAGGCTGCAAGCTGCCCTGGCCGGCCTCCGGGAGCTCCAGGTACTGCGAGAGAGGCAGTGGGTGCTGGTGAGCAGGGTCTTGGCCATGCAGCCCCTGACAGAGGTCAGCCTGGTGCAGAGCAAGGAGCAGCAGCTGGAAGCCACCCTGGTGGCCCTGAAGAAGCAACTGGTAAGGGACCCTGCCTGCCTGTGGAGCAGGAGCCAGCAGGCGAGTGGATACCCCCGGCAGAGGCTGTCCCTAGAAAGCAGTCCAAAGGGCTGGACAGAAGGGGGATGGTCTGATGCTAAACCAAGATCTCCTCTCCCACCTACTTCAACTCTATGCCCTTCTGTCCCTCCAGATTGGAAACTGCTCCCCTTATTTTGTTAATCCTTTTAGTGGGATCTCTCTCCCCCATCGCTATTATTCCTGAATACTCATGTTGCAATAAGAATTTCAGTCTTTGTTGGCATAAGAGTCCTGTTTATTTTTTAAAAGTTATCCTTGTTGAATTTTTAATACCTAATTAGTAGCTAAACATTTGTCAGAAAGCATTGGCATTTCACCAAAACCATTGTAAGGTGTGCCAGCTGGACATAGTTCTCCCTTTATAGTACTTCTATTCATCTTTGAGGGAATCTGAGCATGGGGGTGTGGCCTAATATGCTAATGATTTTCTACTGTTGGGTGTGGGCTATTATTCTAATGCGTTCCTGCTGGACTTTTTCTACAAAAAGAGCCCTACATGAGAGGACAATTCACAAAGTGTGAAAGGCTTGCAAGTGAACTGGGGTCCAACAAATCTGTGAAGGCTGGTCCTTATATAGGCAGTCTGATAGGGGGCTGGCTAGTACAGCAAAGTGGAGGAAAGATTGGCTATAATACCTCACAAACTACAGCTGATTAAGCCGTTGGTTCCCTTCCTTGAACGCAATGACCTGACTATGGTGATCCATGCGTTGGTCACCTTAAGACTGGATTACTGTAACGCTCTCTACATGGGGCTGCCCTTATCCCAGATCTGGAAGCTGCAGGTGGTGCAGAATGCAGCAGTGAAGCTGATATTGGGTCTCCCTATATGGCCAGGGACCTGTTTACCTGAGGGACTGCCTCTCCCCATATGTACCCCAGCGAGCAATTCGATCTGGTTCCCAGAACTGCCTGGTTCTTCCAGGGCCCAGGGGGGCCTGATTGGCAGCAAAAAGGGCCAGGGCTTTTTTGGTGGCAGCCCCGTACTGGTGTAATGAACTCCCAGAGAACATCAGGGCCCTGCGGGACCTTTTACAGTTCTGCAGGGCCTGCAAGACGGAGCTCTTCCACCAGGCTTACAAGTAGGGGTCGCCATGGCCCAATGGCCCTGGCCTGAGTATTAAAGATCATCGCCTAGACCACCAGCACCAAGTGGTTACCTGGTAGACTGCCTGCTGATGCCGCTCAGATGGGGTGTGTGTGATGAAGTGCCATCCTGTACTGAAATTGTGTAATAGTTATAGTATGTTTTATATTGTGGTTTTATAGTATTTATTGTATATTAAACTATGTTGTTAACTGCCCTGAGCCCGCCGCTAGGCGGGGAGGGCGGGATAAAAATCTAATAAATAAATAAATAAAATAAACCTCTAGGAATCTTTGCATTTGCTTCTTGGTAATGGAGGCTGGACTCTGCTCCAGTGTTCATACCCTCTCTGGCAGGTGTCCTCTTCAACTAAAACTCCCAGGTATTCAAGTTCATGAATTCCTACTTGGATTTTCTCCAAGTTGGCCTTGAGCCCTACTTCAGCTAGGGTATTTAGAATCACCTTGAGACATTGCAGATGAGAAGGCCAGTCATCATCAGCTCAGGCAAAGCCTTGACATTGGATTAAGACTTGATTCACTGAATGCTGGAAAGTGGCAGCTACCCCATGCAAGCCGAATGGCATCACTTTAAATTAAAGCATCCCCTGAGGTGTAGCAAAGGCTGTCTTTCCCTTACTGTTAGGACCAATATCCTAATTGTTGCCAATATCCTTTTGTTAAGTCCAAAGCTGACAGATATTGAGTGGTTCCTAGCTGGTCAATCAATCAGGATATCAGCATGTGGCACGGGGTATGTATTGAACTGCACAATCTTGTTGTTGTTGTTCTTCAGTTGCACAGTCGAGTCCAACTCTTCGCGACCCCATGGACCATATCACGCCAGGCCCTTCTGTCTTCCGTTGTGCTCCGGAGTTTAATTTCATGTTCGTTGCATCAGTAACATTCTCCAACCATCTCATTCTTTGCCATCTCCTTCTTCTTTGACCTTCAATATTTCCCAGCATCAGGGTCTTCTCCAGTAAGTGTTTCCTTCTCATTTGGTGGCCAAAGTACTTGAGCTTCAGCTTCAGCATCTGGCCTTCCAGGGAGCAGTCAGGGTTGATTTCCTTTAGGATTGACTGATTTGATCTCCTTGCAGTCCAAGGGACTCTCAAGAGTCTTCTCCAGGGGTCATTGCATAGAAAAAGAGGTGCAGGAGCTCATTAGCATAACTCAGTAGCATATGCCATGCCCCTGACATCACCGGCCAAATGTCAGTTTCAGCCCCATTATACCCTATGGGCCATTGAAGTCAATAGCAAAAACTCATAGGGTATATGAGGGGCTGGAAGAGAGGGGGTTTGAGGGAGAGACTCTAAACTTGCAGGGTAGCTGTTGGGGCTTCTCCCCGAAATACCCACCAAGTTTCAAGAAGATTGGACCATGGGGTCCAATTCTACCGGCCCCAAAACAGATTGCCCCATCCTCTCCATTGTTCTCTATGGTGGGAAAAAGACATTACTTTTTCCTTCCTTATAGTCCAACTCTTGCAGCCATACATCACTACTGGGAATACCATGGCTTTGACCATACAGACTTGTTAACCTCTCCTTAATTGCTGTAGAAATTAACAGTTCTGTCTGACTTTGGCACCAACATGATGGGGCTCCACCAGGCACAAAGGATGGGTTCAATTACATCCATCCACAGAATATCCTTTCCTTCCCACACCATGGCTTCCCACTGTTTGCATGGTACAGGTCTCCAATGAGCCCAAGACACTTGACCCAGAGGTGTATGTATGGCATGGAACACTGAGGTAGTTCAGCCTGCCTGGCATGAGAAAACCTCTGGTGTTTGCTGTAACAGCTCCCACACCTGAGCCCATTGGTCTGGGGTCCACTTGTCATCTCGAATTGGGGCCTCTTCTTCAGAAGTGGTTGACAGTTTCCAAGGTAGGTTGCCATCAGGCAATTCAGTAGAATCCTGGAGATGTTGTGGGAGCAATTCTAGGGATACCCTGGTTCCTGGATATACAGGAGCTGCTCTTCTGTTTAATCTCCTTTGCTAGAGTTTTGACACTGACATAGTCGCTGCAGAGCTGGAAGGAAATGGGGAGGGAGGAACACATCTCCAGGGTGGCCACTGCAGTCTTGGCCAGGATGAAAGTAAGCTGGCCATGATGGACAGCGTGGGTGTCCAGCCTAGAGATCCACTCTCCTGGCACTGATCAGCTGACCAGCATGGGGACTGACAGGCAACAAAGTGAGGCCATGGCCAGCATCACCAGAAACACAGTGATGTCACTTCCAGCATGCACCAAAAGTGACATAATCATATTGCTGGTGATGCAGGGATGCCCTAGTATTTGGGCAAAAACTCTTTGGTAGAAAAGTGTCCTACGTCACTGACAATATAATGATGTCACTTCCAGTGCACACCAGAAGTGAGGTTGCCACAATGCTGGCCTAGACCTCTGTTTGCTGTAGTTGTTCCCACCTCCCAGATTCCCATTGGTTTCTCACTAATTAAGTTCTCAAGCTCTGCTCTGTGTCCCAACTGAGGAAAATGTCAACCAGAGACGGGGCTTTTTCAGTGGTAGTGGCTCACCTTTGGAATTTTCTCTAGTTGAGGCATTTCTTCCTGACTCTCTTGTAGGTACTAGCCCAAAATATTTATTTTTACCCAGCTGTTTAACTTTTAACATACTTTAAAGCTGATTTTACAGCTTGCCTTATATAGGGTTGCCAACCTTTAGGTGAGGCCTGGACTTCTCCCAGAATTACAGCTGATCTCCAGGCTACAGAAATCAGCTCCCCTGGAGAGAGTGGAAGCTTTGGAGGGCAGAGTCTATGATGTTTCATAGAATCTAGGATAAACACCCCCCCCCCCCCCCGGCAAGAGAGCCAGCTTGGTGTAGTGGATAAAAGTGGTGGATGCTAATCTGGAGAACCAGGTTTGATTCCCTAGTCCTCCACATGCAGCCAGCTGGTTGATCTTGGGTTTTGTCACAGTTCTCTCAGAACTCTCTCAACCCCACCTACCTCACAGTGTGTCTGTTGTGCGGAGAGGAAGGAAAGGTGATTGTAAGCAACTCTGAAAATCCTTTGGATAGTGAAGTGATGTATAACCTCCCCCCCCCAATCTCCAGGAATTTCCCAAGCTAGAGTTGGCAGCCCTATTTATGACTGTCATTTTACACTGCTGAAAGGGGGAATTGCAGGAAAGGACCGGCACTTTATTTCATCTTCCTGTCTCTGCCTCAACCATCCTGCTTTAACCATGATTTAAAGAGATAAGTAGTGCCTTACCTCACTTGCCTCATTTGATATTGGTTTTCTTGACATCAAAACACTGACTGGTATAAATTCCACATCAAACTTAGTAAAAGCAGTAGCTTTGTCCTTCCTCAAAAAACACATCAGAGTAGTTAGCATATATAAGGAAGACATTTCAAAGCACAACTGAAAGACTTTATCATGGTTTTAGAAGGCATGTGTGTGGATGCTCTTTAAAGCAATTCCAACTCACCTTGAAATTTGCTGCACAATACCAAGTCTAATGTAATGTCACATTCAGCTGTTAAAATAATAAAAATGCTATTCTTTCATTTCAGCTCCTGCTTTTCCCCCCACTTCAACTTTTGTCACAGTGATAAATAGTACTATTAGGAAGCTTGTGTCCACAGAAACTGCCTCATCACAGTATCATAAACTACAAAAAGAAAAGCCAGCAGTGAAAGGCATTGGTACCTTTATCAAAAAAGCAGCTCTCTCAGTAGCATGAGGGCGTTAATCATCAAGAATGCATTCACCTTCAAAATATCTATTAATTAACTGAGGAGAACAACACAGTGTGCTAGATTCAGCCAGAAGAGGCAGAAGGGGTGGGGTTGCCACTTCCTAGAAAAACAACCACCCAACATTTTTTTTGCTGGAAGAGGGGAACAAGAAGATTCAAATTTGTAAATCTAATTCTGATACAATAGGGCCAGTTCACGCAGGCTTACACTTTATGTGGTAGAACTCTTGCAAGATTCTAGGGATGGGCACAAACTGGGAAAATGGTGGTTCATGGTTATTTGATTACACAAATCATGAAGTTTCATGAACTTTCTCCGTTTCCTGAACTGGTTCATGGTTCCTTTGGTTTGTGAGTTCAGGAGGTGGTAGAACAGCCCCCTCACAAGTTAGAGACGCCAAACTCACAGGGAGTCTTCAGCAAGCTCTCCTCCACCCACCTTCTAAGTTTGGCAAAGATTGGATATGGGATGTCTGAGTTATAGCCCCCCCAAAGCAGGTGCCCCTCTCCTTAAATCAGCCATGCAGCAAGCAATTCTTCCTAACTCGTTCTCACATGATGACTAACTCGTCCTCTCTCTTCTTGCAGCAAAGTGAAAGCAGCTGAGTAAGGGTGTGGTGTGTGTGTGTCTCTGTGTGTACACACACACACACACACACACACACACAATCTGCTCCCATAGAGCAGAATGGGAGCTCAATGGTTGATTCCCAGAGCATCCAATCAAGCTATGGACAACTGCTATGGGTGTTTCTTGGGCTCTCCATAAGCCCACCCCCAGCATTGCCTAGGAAGTGATTGAATCAGTGCCAGGCTGTCAGGAGAACAAATCACTCTAGTGAGCCAAACAAACCTCCATCAAAAAAAGGCAGTTTGGTTTTGGATTCGGGAATGATGTGACCAAACAAATCAGTTCAAGACGAGCCACGAACTGGCCTGGTTCATGCTTGAACCGTGGTTTGTTTCTTGGTTCATACCCATCCCTACAAGTTAACAACATCTGACACATATAATCAGAGTTAAGTGCACAAAACATAAAAATAAGACAAGCTCTTATTGCTAGGGGTTACAGTTTGCACGCTATATGCAAATCAGAAATCTCATGCTATTTGAACTGTTTTATGCTGTGCAATCTGCCTTGAGTTTCAATGAGAAAAGCAGGCTATAAATAAAGTAAACAAAATAAATTAAAAGAATACAATCCATTAAAAAAAGAATAAAATTGTACAGTCCACACATGGCTGATGTGTTTCATGTATCTATGTTTTTTTTAACCAGCCCACATGACCTTATTAGAATCCTAAAAATGTGTCTTTTCTAAAAAGAAAAAAATAGTTGCTATAATTGCAGATGAACTTGAATGTGTGGGTGCTACATTACAAAGGGGAATACCTGATGATCAACTAATGTCTTATTTCTCTATTCTAACAGTATGCCCTGATTCAGATGTATAATGTTTTGTGTGCTAGAGGAGCAGCATAGGTGCCTTTCTCCTCCACTATATGCCTAAAATAATACATGATGCTGGATCTGTAGGTGCAGGTTCTGTTGAAGCAGAATTTGTAGGTGTGACCCCTCTTCTTGCTTAATTTGCAGAATGTGAGGGAGCTCAAATAGAAATTATGTGGTTACTGTATACATGGAGAAGACTGCATCATACAATAAGGTGTATGGTTGAAGTAACGCAAAGCATGTTTCACAGGACCACATGAAGCTGCCTTATACTGAATTAGACTCTTGGTCCATCAAAGTCTATACTGTCTACTGATGCTGGCAGAGGCTCTCTAGGGTCTCAGCTGGAAGTCTTTTACATCACCTACTGACAGCTCCTTTAGCTGGAGATGCCAGGGTATTGAATCAGGGACCTTCTGTACACCAAGCAGATGCTTTACCACTGAACTGAGGCCCTTTCTGCTCCGTGTAGGTAGTGTCACTCACTAGCTATGTTCATGTGTAATGAGACATGCATGTGCCTCTCAGTTATTACAAGGAAGCACACTCACAGGTTTAAGCATCTTGAGACTGAATGAACAACTGGGTGCCTTCTTCTTTGGTTTATGTTTTCATGATATGCAAAATAAGCTGACCTATAATGCCTTCAAGGCTTGTATTCTATCGCTCACTAGGTGTTGCTATAGCACAGTTTGCATTTTATGTGGGCATTTAATTTTTAAGCATTTACAAGGTAACTTCCACGGAAAATACCAGTCCCAAATTCATTTTTTATGTATGGATGAATAGCCTGTCTAATTTTGTAGGACAAGCTGAATTCATTCCTTGCAAAGGAGTAAGCATGGGAGGGTGAAGAAAAGTCAGAAAAGAACCAGGATCTGCCAAGATCAAAGAACAGCTGCAAAAATATGATAGCAGGCATTCATCCTCATAGAAAATATCACGTTGTGATCTGTAGGTATGCAGATCTGACCTGGATAACCCAGGCTAGTCCGATCTCATCCGATCTTGGAAGCTAAACAGGCTTGGCCCTGGCTAGTATTTGAATGGGAGACCTCCAAGGGCTACCAAGGTTGTGAAGCGAAGGCAGGCAATGGCAAAGCACCTCTGAAATGTCTCTTGCCTTGAAAACCCTATGGGGCCACCATAAATCAGTTGTGACTTGACGGCATTTTCCACCACCAGGTATACGTCTAGTATTATACACCCTCTATACTTGTAGTAGAAGAAGAAGAAGAGAAGAGATTGGATTTATACCCCGCCCTCCACTCCCCAAGGGAGTCTCAGAGCGGCTTACAAACTCCTTTTCCCTTCCCCTCCCCACAACAGACACCATGTGAGGTAGGTGGGGCTGAGAGAGCGCTTTCCCAAGCTGTCCTTGAGAGTACAGCTGGTACAGAGCTATGGCTTGCCCAAGGTCATCCAGCCAGGTGCAAGTGGAGGAGTGGGGAATCAAACCCGGTTCTCCCAGATTAGAGTCCGCGCACTTAATCACTACACCAGACTGGCTCTCAGTATCATCCATGAGTCAAACACCATGTCTCTGGGCCAATCCTACTTATTCTCTACATACTGAGAACCTGAAGAAATTGATAGCCTTCAGTATAATCTTAAGAAAACTTTCCTGGGAGTAACTCCCATTAGATATACTTGTTTATGATTGCTCTCCTTAAGTCCAACAGTAATGAAAAAAGTGTGGAAAAATATTTTATAAGAAGTAGAATTTTATGAAGCTGGTGGTTAAATAATAGCTTGGGAAAAAAACAAAAACAAAACCCAGTCTATCCTTCACAGCTTGTTTGAGCATTTGTGAAACTACTGGCTTCCAAACAAAATTTAAAACTAGAAAACAGTTGCTATAGGCATATCCCCCCCCCCACCTCAGTTTTAAATACTGAGTGCTTCTCCCACTGTGAGGGGTCCTGGCCTTCTACAAGCTGATGATAGATTGAGTCATACCATGCAACATCCATCACTTTCCCACCTTCTCAGTGGATGCAATTAGTTCACATTTTCTGCCTATTCATTCATCTGTTTACTCTTACGTGATTCTGCTTAATCCATCAACTTGTCTGCAAATGTGGCTTCTTGGAAACCAAAGAAGAATTAAACATGTGCTATTATAACATTCTCTGGTTGAAAAATGTAGCGGTGATGGTATTGAGACAGATGCTGGCTCCAGATCACAGTTACGAGGAACTGGCAGCCTGCTATGGGCAATATGCATACTTATATGATGTGTGTGAGAATGGGCCATCTAAAAGATACCATTTTATTTTGACTTTTAATTGATAGCAAGTTTAGCAACTGTTCTAACAGAAGTTGTTTACAACCTGTTTAAATAGGGCTGCCAGCCTCCAGGTGGGGCCTGGGGATCTCCCGCTTTTACAACTGATCTCCAGCTGACAGAGATCAGCTTCCCTGGAGAAAATGGCTGCTTTGAAGGGTGGACTCTATGGAATTATACCATGCTGAAGCCCCTCCCCTCCCCAAACCCCACCTTCTCCTGGCTCCACCCCCAAAGTCCCCAGGTATTTTCCAACCCGGACCTGGCAACCCTATGTTTAAAACCAATAGAGGAACACAAAAAAACACAAATGTATTAGTTATAGTCCAGTAATCATGGCACCTGTCTTCAGCAGAAAGTTTATTATCACTCTTTAATTTGATATTTGATACAAAGATTGGGACACTGTTTGGTTTATGTTTCATTTACGATATTAAAAAATGCTCCAAATACCCACATATATTGTTAAGTGGCAGGGGGAAAAAGACACTGTCCAGAAGCTATAGGTTAAAATCACATATTACAAAATCATGATCGCTCTCCTCAAACTGCTTTTCTCTAGAAATTTCTTTTTCTAGCTATTGGTAATCTGATAACCAAATTCAATTTTCTAGTAAGAGGTATTTTAGGGGAAAGAAATGCTGCAGATCTTCTGATGTAAAAGGTTGTGTTGATACTAAAATGTCAGAAACACCCAAGATTTACAGTGCAGTCCTAAACAGAGTTACACACTTCTAAGTCCACTGACTTCAGTAGACATAGAAAGGTGTAACTCTGCCTACATTAAGCCATTAGAGCTGTTTCAATTATGAATGTTTTGTCTTTTCAGCTTGACAAAAACATGGTTAATTTTACTTTTATCTCTCTGTCCTGCTTGACTCCACGAGTGTAAATGCTTTGAGTCAAAGTAGGGCCTGTCAAAATTCAAAACCAAGACAGGAAACTGCATTTTTTAATCTTATTTCTGTCTGCCTAGGGATGTTATCACCTATGTGGCATTCATGTTATCGCACAGATTCAAAAAACTCTAGATTTTAAACATCCATAGAAAGGTTCCTGTAATACGTCTCACTAAAAAGATAGTGTTCCAAGTTATAGCTGTGCTTGGGAGTAAATAGAATTCATATACTGTCTCTGGAAAACACATCCTTCAAATTTTAATGCTTGCAGTGTTTTCATATATTATGCCTATAACGATTTAATTCTTCTAAAGGATGAGCTTGAAACACAGAGATACATTATACAAGGGCTGTCGTTAAGTGATCGATTGGCTTAAGACTTAAATAGCTCTTCCTCAAAACACTTAACTAGGGTTGCCTGTTGCAACCAAGAAATTGTTGCTGTTTTTAAACTTCTTGATGAAACTCAGCAACTATGACCAATTTCTCTGCCCATATATCCCAAGCCATTTTCCCTATTCTTCTCCCTGAAATGGTCTCTACCATTCTGGGGGAGAGGGGACATCCAGGAGCAGGAATTGAGGTGCCATTTTGGGCTGCTGCAGGAAGCAAGAGCTGCAAAAGTAGCATTCCAAACCAGAAGTCCTTCTACCTCTGTAAATGCGCCATTGGCTCCACAAGGGAAAACACAACGTAGAACACTATCTTCTATGGCAGGCCTGTGTCTTTGATAATATGTAGTTTGGTCCTCAGATGTGAGGCTCACACCTTGGCCTAAGTCACTTTCTCAGCATTATCTAACTCAAGGATTTATGGTAAAGATGGTTCGGTGAGCTCTTGAGAGTGAGTGTGCCTTGACAGTACCCAAGCTGGGCACGTCTCCCTTAAGCCCTTAAGGGGATTCCCAAATATGGGGGAAATGCAGGCTACCTTTCCCATGACAATGGATCCAACCACATGCTGATACCCAATGCAGTTGTAACCGAAAAAAGAGGAACATAACATGCCAAGCTTTGCACGTAACACCTGAAGTAACAAACCCGTGATTAGGGATGTACATTCGGTTCAAACCCCTGAAAATGGCCCATTCAGCCCCTTTAAGGCAGCCATGAGCCGAATCAGATTCTCTGATCTGATTTGGCCTGCTGCCGAATTGCCGCCAAAAGTCGGCAAGAATTCAGCAGTGGCTTAAAAAGTGGCTGGAGGGAAGGGGGGTTTGAGGGAGAGGCTCCAAACTCACAGGGTAGCTGCTAGAGCCTCTCCCCCAAGTACCCACCAAGTTTCAAAATGATTGGAGCAGGGGGTCCAATTCTACGGGCCCCCAAACAGGTTGCCCCTATTCCCTCCATTGTTCTCTATGGTGGGAAAAAGTAACATTTTTCCCACCATAGAGAACAATGGAGGGAATGGGGCAACCTGTTTGGGGCCCCATAGAATTAGATCCTGGTCCAATCATTTTGAATCGTGGTGGATATTTGGGGGAGAGGCTCCAGCAGCTACCCTGTGAGTTTGGAGCCTCTCCCTCAAACCCCCTCTCCTCCAGCCCCTCATATATACCCTATGTCTATGAGTTTTTGCCATTGACTTCAATGGCCCATAGGGTATAATGGGGTTGAAACTGACCCCCGAATTGGCTTGCATTGCTGAAACTGACAGGCGGGGGTCATTCGGTGGCTGGAACAGAAGCAGTCTGATTTGGCCCAATCCAAATCGGACCAATTTTTTTTTGCACACCCCCACCCTTGATGCTGCAAACAAAGGGAGGAATATGTAGGAAAAAATGTGAGGCTGACTTAGTGAGGTGGTGTAGCAGGGCTCTTATAACATGGCCGGGTGGACCAAAGGGAAAAGTCCCCCTGTGAGGTCTGCCAACCTGGGTCCCGCCTCCCAGCCACATCAGGCTTTGCCTGATTGGCCAGACCGTGGGAGAGAGATCTAAGGAGCCTGTGCAGCTCTGGAGGACTTTCCAACAGTTACCTCACCCTGCCTGAAGCAACCTGAACACAGCCACATCACCTCTCTCCTTGCCGACCTGCAGGTCCACAAATGGGGCCCAAGTAAGTCTGCCCTCTTCAAATTTTCATGTGGGTTTTCAATACTCAGATCGCTAGACTGTACCTCTATACTTACTTTACACTGTAAACTATGTTATCATTATTGTAAGGATATAGCAGTGCTACAGCTGATGCTAAGCCAATGTTTATGTTTATACAATTATGAATTTGGAATTCTCTGATGGCTCACTGTGATCAAAGAAGGATATTACCTTACTTCTTTATCTCCGGTCCTCTGGGACCAATCCAACAACATTATTGTATTAAAATCAAAGGTTCTTGACAATCATTTAACATTTCCCTAGAATGTTTATTGATCAGGGCTTTACATTTTTCTTCTGTATTTCCCCCCAGTTCTCCTGGTATTCTATCAGCTTGACAGTTTCTTTAATGCTTCTGTAACATCTGCCTTTAAATTAATCATTATCTTATTTGCTAGTCACAGAATCAAAACTGATAAGCTATAATAACCCCTTATGCACTGGAAACTGCTAAAATGCATCAATACTTTTTCGTTACAACATAGCTCTGCACGAGTTTCATAAAGCTTCCAATTTAGTCTTTAAAAACCATCTTTCTTGCTTCTCTGTGGCTTATCCTGTCTCTCCCAATTTGAAAGTATGGCGTGAAGTTACTGGACTGAATGCTCCAGATGAGGTACATGCAGTGCTATAGAGCTAAACAACAACAACATCAATAATATAGCAGTAATCAACATAATAATGTTAAGGGCTTCATGAGCTGTTTTGAGCTGAACTAGCAGTTTACTGGTCATTGACAGCTTCACAAGAGATCCTTTTGCCTATCCTGGAAGCTGACTGCAGCCCTGCCAATGTCAGAATGACTGCACGTGACCTTCTATAATGCAGATGGGCCTCCAGCAGGTGTGAGGCAGAGTTCCCTCTGCACTCTTGGAATGCATCCTCTGAGCCTTTGTGACAATGGATGCTTCTGTCAAATATATCATTAACGGGTGAAAGAGGAGCAAGAAGGAATTGCACTATAGTTTAGCAGCATTCACTGCTTCATTATTACAGCTAAGGATGATCTATAGTCCGAACATGCCACTGATATTGTACAATGCATATACTTATTGCTGTGTTCTTTCTGATAGTATCATTGTTTGACAGACAATTATCATTAAGATCTGAAATTTGCAATCAGCAATATAATCCAGAACAGTATTCCCGCAAATGTAGTGCTTCAGAAAATGCATATCTGAATGTTCTACCATGTAAAAATACTTTCTACATTGAAAATACCTGGATCCTCCACGGCATGTAGCGCCTTTTAGCAACTTCAGCGGATACTCCAGATATGACCAATTGGTCATTCCCTGAAAAGCATGATCTGGCTATGATAATCCATTCTTTGATTGAATCCAGGTTACAGTAATATTTATGTTGGGTTGCCTTTGAAAATTGTCTGGGAACTTCAGCTGGTCCAAAATGCATCAATCAGAATATTGTCAGGGCCTGAACACAGGAATTGTATCACTCCTGCACTGAATGATCTGCACTGGTTGTCTATTTATTCCCAGGCACAATTTAATGTGCTGGGGGTGGGGGTGGGTGGGCACAGTGAAGTAGTCACTCACTGTACTTGCAAGGGTGAGGCAAAGCCAACAGCTGCTGGGAGGATCAAGGGCAGGGGAAGCACAGAACTCTGGAGAGGAGAGAACGTGGAGAAAGAGATGGAGGAGAAGAATAAGCAGAAGCAGGAGGAGAGGTGGAATGCTGTTAGCCCCATGAGGAAGGCTGCCAAGGAGAGGGGGCACAGTGAGTAGGAGGGAAAAGATGCAAGAAAGAAATGAGGGGAGGGGAGGGGAATCTGGAAAAAACTTTTGCTGGCATCAGCTACAGAATTGCATGCCTGTAAAGAGCTATCAAAGAAACAAGTCTCTCTATAACTAGTCTAAGTATTCTACAGAAGGCATGGGGGGGGGGTCAACATGCCCCTCTCCTCAGAGAGGCAGATGCTTTCTCCCCTTGAGGCTCAGCTACTACTTATTGTCTATGATATGTAATGTGAACTCCATTCATAACTAAGTGTTTACCTAGCACCAAAGCTGTGGAGTCTCGTGAGCAAAAATTCTACTTTGTGAGGTACTGGCATTAAAGTTGTGAGCAAGCAATTTGGCCACTGCATAAACTAGTTTGCTCTGAAGCCATCCTTCCTGAGCCTAAGACCAAAATGTGTGAACCGGAGGCTAGAAAAACTGTGAGCTAGCTCACACTAACTCAGCTTAGAGGGAACGCTGCCTAGCACTAAATATATGTTAACTAGCAGCTGTAGCGACAGTAACAGCAGGAAAAATAGACCCTCATCATTGGACATTATATCCACGGGACCTCCATCACACTCTCTTTTACATACGTTACCTTTTCTGTATATTCCCAGAAGCATTTACACTCAGAAGTCCTTCGCCTATTTCTATGCCAACATTTGACAGTTCTATTGTATTTATGTTTAGATTCTTCTAGATGTGTATTGATATTTATTTCTAATGTCGTGGGGAACTAAAATATGAAGCTGGTATGCCAAAACTTGTATTTTGAGAAGACAAGAAGCATTGGAAAAGACAGTAATGCTAGCAAAAGTTGCAGGCAGCAGGAAAAGAGAAAGACCCAGTGTGAGGTGCATTTACTTAATTAAGGAAACTACAGCTTTCAGTTTGCAGGACTGAGTGAGGCTGTTAATGACAGGACGTTTTTGAGGTCCTTAATTCATAGGGTCACCATAAGTCAGAGGCAACTTGATAGCACTTAACGTGCGCACACACACAAATAGTTGAAACTGATTGAAATAATTGAACTAGACACAGGCTCCCTTTGTATCTGAATGCTGTCTCACTTATAGTTTACATTTTCAGGAACTTTGGCCAGCACGAGATCAAGTTCTCTGCTAATATCATTTTGCTCTTCCGGCTTCCTCACCCTAACAGGATTTTCAAAGTTAGCTCAGCCATTTGAGCAGTTCACTACATTTGACCCCAGTTTACAGTGAACTGACAGAACCCTCAAAGCCTTGAAGGTTAGTCTGCCCTCTTTAAAGTTGCTGCAGTAGCAACTGTGAATGTAGTTTGAAAGAACAATTAAGACACGTCCTGGTGGTCATAATGTAGGAAAATTGATGGGTTGAGTCAATGTATCCAGTCCCTGCTGTGTACACAGTCTGACATTATCAATAGCTGATGCAGTAGGAACATACTTAACAGTATACACCAGTTCATGTTTCCAAACAGCTGGATGCTGAACTTATGGAAATTGAGTGACTTGAGTGTGCCCCATTCCCCAAGTAGCCTCTGGAAAGCCCTCTAACTCTCAGCACCGAGGATGAGGGAAAGGGAAGTCAATCAAGGTCACTTCTGTGAACTTGTATCACTAATATAACATTAATGTAAGAACAGTATCCAGCCCAAAGTGTTATAATTTTACACACACACACGCATGCACACACACACCTCTCTTTACATAAAAATCTCAAGGCTTTTGGTATGGGTGTTTGTGTGGGGAAAATATTATAAACAAAATTAATGGTACCTTAATGAAAGTAACGTTGCTTTTCTGAGCTGAAAAGTTCAAAGTGCATGATTTTTAGTACCTGTTCCAAATTCTGTGGCATGGATCCTGAATTGTAGGTAAGCATTGGGAGTCGGGGACTTCCTGTTAAACTGAAGAAGTATTTTACTTTACAGGGAAATGATAATAAGATTCTTTTGGGTTGTGTTCAAGAGCATAACCCCTAACAGCCCATTTAAATCCCAAACAAGCAAATTAAAAACCTAAACTGGAATGTTGGCTGTAGTAAATTGACAGACTGCAAATCTCTTCTCAATGGAAGGGCAAACACACACTGCAAATCTACTGTGGTGTGCCGGTCATCTCTCTTATGAATAAATGTGTTGGAACATCATGGGCCAAGGCAAATGAAGCATTGTTTTGCTGAAAACCTAGAAGCCTGTAATCCTTGTTTTAAAAGCCACAGTTGAAAGGGCCTACTGTTCATTAAGGAGGCAGAATTGTGAACAGTGAACAAATCAAGGAATCTTATCTTCCCTGGAAAATGGTAGCTCATATGCAGGGGGGAGGGGGGGTTCAAACTACAACTAGAAAAAGTTGAGTTTTTATTCCTGCGGGAAGATTCATCTTCAAATCCATGCATATTATGATGAGAAGATACACCTTTCTGCTAATGAACAAAGAGTTGAAACTGTACTGGCTGCCCATGTCTGTCTCGGCAAAATTCAAAATGGTAGCTCATATGCAGGGGGAAGGGGGAGGGGAGTTTCAAACTACAACTAGAAAAAATTGAGTTTTTATTCCTGCGGGATTCATTTTCAGATTCATGCATATTATGATGAGAAGATTCACCTTTCTGCTAACGAACAAAGAGCTGTCTGGGCAAAATTCAAAGCAATGGTTCTTACCTTTAAAACCCTAAATGGTCAAAAATGTTTCTGTTCACCCAGGCTTTTGCTAAGGGGTCATTTGACATCATTTTCATATTTGTTTATTTTTTAAATCTGAAACTGTTGTTTTAAGTTGCTTAAAGTCTATGCTTTTATGCTGTGGCTGGGTTTATAATGCTATAACTTTTAAAGTTTTATTTTTAATTTTTTTTATTATGTTTTATTTTGTAACCCAGCTTGGGCAAGTTCCTTAGAGAGGCAGCATAAATAAATAAAGCTTTGGCTAGTTGCCACAGCTTTTACATGGCACAGAATGGGATGAAGATGCCTGTCTCTCTAAAAGTAGGAATAAAACTGAGCAAGAGGATTAGATGCATTACAGATTTGAAACTGGGGAAGTAAGGAGGATAACAAAATATTGTCCCAAGTACAGATGTGCTGGGTATGGAAATAGGAGAATGGTCAAGCCCAGATGGAGTTTTCAGCACAGTGGAAAAAACGCCAATGTCTTCAGGAAAAAAATGTGCTTTTGAAAAAGAGGCCCCACAAGGCACAAGGGTATGAACTGTGCATACAACTTTGATTTCATGCTACCAGAGATGTTGTTAGCAGACAGCAGGTGCAGGAACAGGCCAAGCATAGCAGAGGGTGGCAGTTAGGATGAAGGGAAGGATGTGGCCTGCTGCTTGCGGGCTTTCAGATTTAGTCCAAAGTGGGAAGGAAGGAGTTAGCCACACATCCTCTGGTCTCCTATTTCCCTTCTCCAATCCTTAAAACTCTGAGAGGGAATGCTCCCTCATAATTTAAAAGAAAGATGGGTGATTAGCTGAGGATGAGAGAGAGAGAGGCTCGCCCAGTTTCAGACAGCATGGCACTTCCATAGAGCTAATGGGAATGAAGAGAGTTCATCTGAAGCAGCTTAGCCCTTAAAGGGTGTTGGACAACTGCATCCACACAATGTAAAGGACAATGTGAGCCATGAGCTTTGCCAGATGCGTGCCTAAAACACACAAACACCAATCTGCCCAATTCTTTCAACTGTAAACAAAATTCTCCTTCGTGATCTAAGATAAATGGGATCTGCAACTAAATGTGCATGTCAGTGCTGATTGTCTGTCTGCATTTCATTGGTGCTAATGGAAAGTGTATGCTGCTATGCATTTTGAGTGTGCAGGACGTCTCCTTATGCAGGCACACACACCAGTCCCAAATCTGTTTAGCTTGTTAAAATTGCCGAAGCCATACCCGAAGCTCCAAGATCACTTGCAGAGCCCCTGCTCTAGGTCCTCATCTGCTTGCCCCCCCAGTCGCAAAGAAGAGACAGACAACAGGTTGGAATTAAACAAGGGCCACTTTATTAACTATTTATAGGAAATTGCAGCAACGGGGGAAAAATACGCAAGCACAGGAACAGGCAAGGCAGGCGTCTTTCCTAGACACGGCCTCCTTGCCCTTAGCATGGGCGGGACACCTAGCTCCGGTCTGAAGCCAGCCAATTCTGGCTCGTAACCGGCAGCCCAGCATACTGGCATCCCCCCCCCCCCCGGGAGTGCCTACCCCTGAGACCACACGGAACTTCAGGGAGGAGCCTAGCCTGAGAGGTTCCCAGAGGAGGCACCATTCACCGCCCCAGACCGCACTGCCCTAGAGCGGTTCCTGATGACCTCCTGTTCCCAATCGGGTTATGCTGTGAGGCGCTCACCAGTTCCATTTCTGCTTGCACAAGCCTGCCAAGTGACCAACTATTTAACTCTCGCCACCATCTATGCCCTTAACCCATATCACAGTGCAAGGTAGGCAAAAAACACCTTCTCCAAAACAGCCAATCAGGTGAAGGCATAAAAATTCCTACCTGGTCCCAATAGGCAACCAGCAAAAGCCTACACTGCCAACAGGGTGGGCGGGTGGGAGAGCACGCGGAGCAACTGACAAGAAGGGGGCAAGGCGCATGCCTCTAGCAGGCAAGCCACGCCCCCCCTGCAGTCCCCATATGTGCGCGAAAGCGCACTGGCCGTTGCTGCATCTCCCAGCGACGGAGAGGCAAAGGAGCCCTGATCGGGCGCCACGGCATAGCCGGGCGCCCGGGAGCTCAAATATGGTAGTAGGACCTTCTATGCTGTTGCACATCAACATTGGAATTCTTTTTTCAAGGAGATACATGAGGTACCAACATAGACTTCCATTAGGCATCAGATTTCTTTACAAAGGTTTTCTCTTGTGCCTTCTCTGACTGGTGTTTGTTTTTCTGATGCTGTTCTTGATAAGTATTATATTTATATATTAAATTTATGGTCATGCTTGCACTTTGAGGGTGTTATTTTAATGGGTCATTTTATTTTGACCACTATTTATTTGATTTATGCCCCATCCTCCCCATCAAAGCAGACTCAGGGCGGCTTGGGAAGGTGGGCTATAAATGTGTTTAATAAATACCTGCATTACAATGGTGCCTTACAGAATGTAAGGCTGAGGACAGACTGGCAAAATGAAGTGCAAGGGAAGTGGGGCAAAAAGACCTTGCGGGGCTTTCCGTTTGCACTGCATAGACTGATGTGGGACCATACTGGGGAGGTGGCGGAATGCAGTGTTCACACTGTGGGACAGCCCCTGGCAGTGCCACTGTGGTGGTGCGTGGCTTTGGTCCATTTTGCCAACCTGTGTGTAGCCGCATGGGCGCAGCAGCCGGATCAGCGGGTTCACATTACCAGCGCCGCTTGATGTCTGGCTTATTTGAGTCCACACTGCCAGGAAGTGGGGTGAATGCGCACCCAGATGGCTTGACACCGGTTTCACCAGGTACCTTTTCAAAGCGGGATGAAAGCACTTCAGGACAGGATGAGTGCGGCACAGCAACACCAGGCAGCTGTGGCTGTGTGAATGGGTTCTCTTAATCCACTTGCAAAGCAGGCCTATATCAGGCCAAACTGCCAGTCTGAATGCGGCCTAAGGTAGGATGCACATTGAGATGTGTGCAAATCTCTTTCCCCAAACATTTTTATTACATGTTGTAATAATGGTATGAATCCTACCACTTCATTGAGCAGAGTTTGAAGCCTTCCAGCTGAAGGAAGAACCACTTAAATAAGAGGAAGTCTACTTAGGCTGGAGAAACTTCCTCTGGCCTAAGATAGGATAGATTTAGTATGGGGATACTGAAGGATTCCTCACATACGTTGTTTCCACCCAAATGGCAATGTGTGAGTTGGCTGTTTTAATATGAACTATGAAACTGTAGATGCCAAATATTTACAGCCAAACTTCAATAGAAAAAATGAGCCTCAAAGTTTCAATCTGCTGTTGTGGCATTAGGTAGCCTTTTTCTTTCCTGTAGCTCTGATGGAAGATCATTTCTTCATTATTTTGAGATTCAGAATGATTGGCCAATGGATTTTAATTCTCAAGAGATTATCCCCTGGTAACCCAACATCCCTCATAAGACTGGAGAGACAACCACAAATGCATACATTTTTTCACTACTAACTAGGCAACACACTAGAAGACCTGAAAACAAACTGGAAAAATGCTAAATGTTAAAAATGACAGGCATGAAACAAATATAATAAACGTTCAGCAGAACTTGGACTTCTGAATGTAAGAAGCGAAGAATAATTACAGAACTCCAAAAGAACCCAGAATTGACAGCTTCGTCTGTATAAATACTATAAGTACTTCATATACATTATCTCAGTAATCTTATCTCCAAATTAAATTATCATAATCATAATGCAGATGATGCAGAGAGCCTGCACCAAGCTGACGAGGTCATGAAAGATGTGAGATTTGACCCAAGGACTTCTTGATTCACAGTTTCATCTATTAGCCATTAAACTTCTCTAGCTTTCATATGATCTCACTAGCAATCACATCACTTGCCTGCTTTTTGAAAACTGCCTTTCAGAACCGCATTGAGGTTTGGCCGTCACAGGGCACTTTTAAATCAGTGAAAAGAAAATGCATTACCATTCTTCAGAAAAATTGCAGTGGCACCATACCTTCACATTCTAATACAGCAGTGCTCCCATATTTTCAGTGGTTTATTGCCTGGCTTCTTACAGTCATAGAAAAACTGAGTAACAGTCACTTCACATACTAGAGATAGTTCAAAAATGAGCTTGGCAAACATTAGCTGTGTGAAACTGTGATAGACAGATTGTAGGATGGCTGTGCTCTGAGATTATAGGACATCCTTCTGAATTAAAAGTCAAACTCTGGCAGTAATGGTTTTTATTCACGTGTCTGCACTTCATTTCATTGCTGAATAAAGAAAGGATTTAACACCCCCCTCCCAGATATAGCGAAAGGAGTGTGTGGGTGAATGAACTGAACCCTTCCACATTGCAGTCCATCACCGCAAGCATTTTATCCCAGTCTGGCTCCAATTCTTGAACTGATATGGGGTGAAGGTGCTTAGACTAACGGAATGCAGGAAAAGGGAAGGCAGAGGAGGGGAAAGGTTCAGTCTCCTTCACCCACTTACTGCTTCTGACCTTTAAATTGTATCTCCACCAATGCTTTACAGGGGGCAGATATATAAACAAGTGTGACTGCCACCATCTTGTCGACTTTAGTCCTAAGTGTAGAAACTGTGTTTTATGATTTAGAATGCTTTAAAAACAACATTAACTCAATTGTGCATATTTCTGAAATGAAACACATGTATGTGTTTGCATGGTTACACACACCTGAGGTCAGGAAGGCCATCATATTTCTATCATTTTGCAGAATGTACAAAACAGAAATGTTCAGAAGAACTTATTTACCAAGAATGGTATTAGAACAGTTATATAATGAATCAGCACAGGAGGTTGCCTATGTTAGAAATGGTACTGTAGCCTATTATAATATCTATTTTACATTTATCGTTTAATTGTACATTGTACGTTTACTGCAATGTTCTCTACTTTTGTAACCCCATTTCTTCATTTTGTTATGTCATGCCTTAGACAGGTTTTTTTTGGGGGGGGGGGGGGAGGCATTTGCATTGTCTCCCAGTCCTGATTACTAGAGGTCTTTGCTGTCTAATAGAATTGTTTTTTCATATTTTGTACGCTGCCTTGAGTCTCAGTGAGAAAAGTAGGCTATAAAAGAAGTTTAATAACAACTACTTGAAGAAATGGTTTTGTTTGGGAGAAACTATACACAATCAGTGGTAAAATAACTGATGAAGTCAGAAGATGAGAACATAGCTAAGCTGTGGCATGAATTTGTATATCTACTCATTATCTTCAAGAGTAATAAGCAGGGATGCCCCAAGGATCATCTAGTCCAACTCCATGCACAGTGTAGGAAATACAGAACTACCTCACCCACCCACCTCTCCAGTGACCCCTGCTGTATGCTCAGAGGAAGGCAAAAAACCCTCCAGGATCCCTGGGCCAATCTGGCTTGGAGAAAAATTTCTTCTTGACCTCAGAGTGGCAGTCAGCATTACCCTGGGCATACAAGAAAAGGCCAGAAGAGCCAAGCACTGGCTGATCCCTCCCTGCCTAAATTCATAGCAAGTCATAGAATCAACATTGCTGTCAGACAGCTATCTTTTTTTTTTGCCATCAAGTCTCACTTATGGTGAACCTGTGAGGTTTTCAAAGGAAGAAACCTTCAGAGGTGTTTTGCCATTGCTGCCTCTGCATAGCAGCCCTGGTATTCTTTGGTGGTCTTTCATCCAAATATTGACCAGGGCTAGCCTTGCTTAGCTTCTGAGATCTGCTGAGCCCGGACTAGCCAAGGTTATCCAGGTCACGGCCTAGTTGGCCATCTAGCCTCTGCTTAAAAACCTCCAAAGAAGGAGAACCCACCACCTAACAAGGAAGCCTGAGAAACCACTCTGTCAGGAAATCCCTCCTAATGTTTAGCTGAAACTCTCTTGATTTTATTTCAACCTGCTGGTTCTGGTCCAGACTTCGGGAGCAACAGAAAACAACTCCACTCCATCCTCTATATGACAGCCCTTCAAATTATTGAAGAAGGTTATCATATCACCATCTCAACCATCTCTTCTTAAGGCTAAACATACCCATCACATTCAGCATTTCCACATAAGACTTGGTCTCCAGACTAGGGATGGGCATGGACCTAATTTTTCTCTGGACTGGGGCCCAGTTTGTGGTCCATAAGCCTGATCTGTGTCATCCCGCCGACACAGACCTCCCACGACCCTCCAAGGAGGTTCATAAGGTTTATGTCAGCAGGGCTTGCAAAAGCATTAAATGGGAATGCATTTCCTTTAAATGGCTTTTGCAAAGCCATGTGGCATGCACATGAAGGCCAAGCAGCGACTTAATCTACTACCGGTTTGAGAGCCAGTTTGGTGTAGTGGTTAAGTGCATGGACTCTAATCTGGGAGAACCGGGTTTCATTCCCCACTCCTCCACTCGCACCTAGCTGGATGACCTTGGGCAAGCCATAGCTTTGTACCAGCTGTTCCCTCAAGGACAGCTTGGGAAAGAGCTCTCTCAGCCCCACCTACCTCACAGGGTGACTGTTGTGGGGAGGGGAAGGGAAAGGAGTTTGCAAGCTGCTCTGAGACTTTTAAGTGAGTAAAGGGCGGGATATAAATCCAATCTCTTCTTCTTCTTCTTCTTCTACCAAGTGGGTGAAGTCACCATTCACCTTCACTCGCATGCAATATGACTGCAAAAACCATTTAAATTTTAAATGGTTTTTGAAGGTCAAGCAGTGTCTTCACCCACCAGACACATTCCCTTTAAATGGCTTTGTAAGCCTTGCAGCATCATGGACCACGTGGACCATGACCCAGTCCATTAAACATAGTGGTTCATGGTCTGGGGATCTGTAAACCCCATAAACCTCAAACCTATGCAGTCCTTCCCCCTCCCCCACCGGGCCATGCCCATCCCTACACCAGACCCCTCACCATCTTTGTTGCCCTCTTCTGGACAGCTTATCGATATCCTTCTTAAACTGTGGTGCCCCAAACTGAACACAGTACTCCAAGTGACAGCAAACCAGAGCAGAGTAGTGTGATCTGGACACTATATTCAGTTGATGAAACCCAAAATTGCATTTGTCTTTTTAGCTATTTCATCACACTGCTAACTCATGTTCAATATATGATCTACTAAGACCCCTAGATCTTTTTCACATGTACTACTGCGAAGAAGTTTCCCCATCCCATAATTACGCATTGGATTTTTCCTACCTAAATGCAGAATTTTACTTTTATCTCCGTTGATATTCATTTTGTTAGTTTTAATCCAGTTTTCCAGCCTGCCAACATCATCCTGAATCTTAATTCTGTATTTTGCTTTATTTGCTACCCCTCTCTATTTAGTATTATCTATAAATCTAATAAGCATCCCCTCTACTCCTTCATCCAAGTAATTTATAAAGATGTGGAACAACACAGGGCCCAGGACAGATTCCTAAGGCCCAATTTACACCTCTCCTCTGAAGTAGTTTGACTGCTGTCTTTTCCCAAGCTCATTTCACGCTGGTTTCAAATTTCACTCCAGGGGATCTGAAGAGTACTAAGCAACAGCATTTGTTTAAAGCAGTATAATGCTAGCTTGACCACAGGAGGGCAATTAACGAACGTAAACAATAACTTATAAACTAGAACAGGTGTGGTTTGAACCTAGAAACAGGTATAGACAGTGTTTTTTTGAAACTACAATGATTCTAGCGAGAAAGTCAGATGTAAATTTGACCTAAGGCATGCCACATGTCACTCCTCTCCAAGAGGATGAGGAACCATTTACAAGTACTTTTTGGGTGTGATCTGTCAACCAGTTACAAATACAGTAGCAGGATTCAAAGCACATTCTATCAACTTGTCAACAAGAATATTATGCAGAACATTATTAAAGCCTTACTGAAATCAAGATAAATTATGTCCACAACATTCCCCTGATCCAACAAAGGAATAACTCCCTCAAAAAAGGAGATAAGTTTAGTCTGACATGACTTGCTCTTGTGGAACTCATGCTGGCTCTTAGTAATTACAGCAGTCTTTTCTACATGTTCAAGGACTGACTGATTGATGATTTGTTCTAAAACTTTTCCAAGTATGGACTAGGGCTGCTGGGTCCGAAATACAAGCTGGTGGGGGACATACCAGGATGCTCTGGGAGAGGGGAGGGAAGAAGTACACCATGCCTACATCACCACCAGGAGACATAGGCACACTGCTGACATTGGGGGGCGACACTCTGCTTTTCGGGCAAAACTCAATGGTTTGAAACTAATTCTACCATAGAGTTTTGCCCCCCAAACCAGAGCTTTTCCCTCCTGATGTCACCATCGTGCCTATGTCATGTTTGGGGTAGCCTCTCCCCCACCAGTCAGCTGGCTGGAGCCAGGGGCAAGTGCCAGAAACTGGGGGATCTCCTGTTCACTGTGGGGACCTGGCAACTCTAGTATAGACATCAAGCTGACAGTTCAGTAGTTATTTGGATCCTCCCTTTTGCCCCTTCTTGAAGACATTTGCCCACCTCCAATCTTCTAGCAGCCAGGCCCATAGCCAGGATTTTGTAGCTTGTGGGGCAATTTTTTCTGGTGGGACTGCCATTTTTGCCATTATTTTTCTGTCTGTACACAACTGTACAGAACAATCTGTATCCCTAGAACAATTTGTGTTCCTTTTCCTTGCCCTGATTTTGCAGTAGATTCTCTCAAATACAAAACCCATTTGGCAGATATGGGGGCGGGGTTTGAGGCAAGAAAGGGAACTTTGATGCTCCCCCCATTTCTTTCCTCCTTGCTTTCCTTGGCCCCTTCCCCAGAACAATCTGTGATACTCTCATCTCTTGTATAAGTCCTCAGTGTATTTATCCCCTCCCCAAGCCACACAATAGCCTAATGTCTTCCAAGACTAAAATGACTTACTCAAGAGTAAACCCTCCCAGGATCAGGCTGCAAGGCTTTTCTCTACACTGAGGACTTACACAAAAGAAATGAAAGGATCACAGATTGTTCTAGGGAAGGGGCCTGTGGGGCTGTCCCTTTAAGAAAGGGAGCAGGGCCCCAAATAGCCCCACCATAGCTACAGGCCAGCTGGCAGCTCACCCATTCTCCAAGAATTGTTAAAAATGATGGACAGAGGCTCTGAAATTATACCAGAAAGTTCCTTTAATACCCTCGGATGCAATTCATCTGGCCCTAAGGACTTGGTTTAATTTTAAAAAGATTATGTTCTGCCCATTATGCCTATCCAAAGCTGCAACTTCCTTCATCATGTGTTCTCTTTTTACCAGGTTGAACACTATTTATTTTGCAAGAAAAGACCCTGACAAAGTTAGAACTGAGCAGATCATGACAAAGTTGAAATTGAGCAGTTCATCACCGATTCAAATTTCACTTTCCTTTCCCCACAGTGGGCCTCCCACTTTCTTGTTCTTTTTCTTGTTTTGAACACAACCAAAGAACCTTTTTCTGTTGTGTTTAGCATCTCTCACTAGTAAGGTTGCCAACTCAGGGTTGGGAAATACCTGGAAATTTTGCGAGTGGATCCTGAGGAAGGCAGGGTTTAGGGAGGAGGGACTTCAGGGGGTATAATGCCATAGAGTCCACCTTCCAAAGTGACCATTTTCTCCAGGTGAACTGATCTCTGTCACCTGGAGATCAGTTGTAATACCCGGAGATCTCTAGCCACCACTTGGAGGTTGGCCACACTACTTACTAGCCTAAGCTCATACTGAGCTTTAGGTTTTCTAACACTCTTTCCTACAAGCTAGGGTTTCCAGCCTCCAGGTGGGGCCTGGGGATCTGCCGCTTTTACAACTGATCTCCAGCTGACGGAGATTGGCTCCCCTGGAGAAAATGGCTGTTTTGAAGGGTGGACTCTATGGCATTGTGCCCTGCTGAGGCCCCTACCCTCCCCAAACCCTGCCCTCTCCTGGCTCCATCCCCAAAGTCTCCAGGTGTTTTCCAACCCAGACCTGGCAACCCTACTACAAGCACTGGCTATTTGTTTATATTCATGCTTTTTTATATGATCCTCCTTCCATTTCCTAAATATGTCTTTAAATTCTGAGATCTTTAAAAAGCTGTTTACGGAGCCATCATGACTTCTTTAGGTTTCTCCCATTTTCCCTTCTCATTGGAATAGTTTATGATTGTGCCATCAATATCTCACTTTTTAAGAAACTCAATATCTCACTTTTAAGAAACTTTTAAGCAGATTACAGAGATTAGCTCCCCTGAAGGAACTGTCAGCTTTGGCAGGTGGACTCTACAGCATTATACCCTGCTGAGCTCCTTCTCCTCCTCAAACCCCATCCACCTCAGGCTCCACCCCCAAAATCTCTAGGTATTACCCAGCCCTGAACTGGCAACCCCAACTGTGCAACAACTTAGTTCAACATTCCCATCCTCAGTATATTTTCCTGTATTCAGCACGAGGCCTGAAATTGCCACAGCATCTATGATTTTGCCCACCCACCCCCATTAATGCTGATGTGCACTTTTCACAAAGAATGCCTTTCTATGGAATGAATAAATAAACAGAATAAATCAAGAAGAAAACAGCTTATCATGGAACATGGCCCTCTTAAGCTTTAACAAGCTGAATAATTTCCTCCCTAATATGACTCCAATAAGTCAGGAAACAGCTGAGCCACTATAGTAAAATTTTAAATGGCAAACAATACCAACAGACCACCTTTCCACTTTTGTTACTTAGCTGCAGCTATGATACAGCCAAAATATCGATAGAAACAGCAATTTCAATGGTTTAAAATGTAATTACATCGGCTTCTTCTTCTTTTTTTAAAAAAAGGGTAGATTCAATCTTGCTAGTAATAGACCGTTTAAGTATTAATAAGAAAATAAAATGCCTGCAATTCCAGTATGTGTAAACATGGTCTAGAATCATTGCTGAGTGTGGCACTCCCCCTTTTTAGGACCTCCAGACGATGAAGAAGTTACACACTGGTCTATGAAACTTGTGAAATGGTGAATGAAGAATCTCAGCGAATGTGCTGCAGAACAATTTTGACGTAGGAAAATTAGTGGAGGACAAATACACCTATTTACAAAAAAAGACTATTAAGCACTTTTAGAAAAATATTTTAAACTACAAACAGATTATTTAAACACTCTCCTTCATGCCTCTCAATAATTTGTAAAATATTCCTGTTTGGCCAGAGAGTTGCACCAGTTGGTAACACTTCTGTAGTCAGCTTGTTTGTTCCAAGAGACAGAAGGCAACCTGGTTGGTCTCTCCTTGGCACTGAACAAGGTGAGATGTTGCATGGTAAGCTATTGTGCTCTAATTATACCTTGAATGAAAGGGAAATATAAAATTAAAACATCTTACTTGAAGATATACTGCAATTATACAAAACAAAAATAGAAAATCAGAAACTAGAAAATGTGCAAACGTAACTCAGGGGTCTAATCTATTTTGGTTCTAAACTACTGAAGAAAGCAACCATGCTGGGGAAAAAAACCTGTAGCTTGGTTCGGATTTAACACAAAACCTTGGCAAATTTCAGCTACAGTTATTGAAACATAGGGTTATCAACCTCAAGGAGGGGCCTGGATTTCTCCTGGAATTACAACTGATGTCCAGACTTAAGAGATCAGTTCTCCTTGGGAAAAAATGGAAATTTTAGAGGATGGACTCTGCAGAGTTGCCAGCCTCTCCCAATGAGGGGTATAGGATCCTCTGCTTCCAGCTCCCATTTCCCATTGCCACTCCAAGTGGGATCAGGAGAAAAATATTTTTTAAAAAAGACTTTTGGGGTGATGGCATGATGTCACTTCCAGGAAAAACACAGAAACGATGCCACATGTCTCTATGAATTGCAAGGAACTCTATGGTAAAGCTGTAGAATTTTCAGATATTCCCAAAGAGGCCAGACATCACTTCCTGGGGAAACCTGGACATGTCAATGTAGAACCTGGCTGATAGCAAAGCCTCGCTGCATCACTTGCTCAGTTACCACTGGCGGCCAGCCACACAAAGATGGGGAAGCTTCTCTCAGAATGGCAGTGAACAATGAGGCAATGATTACCAACAGGCGTGAAGAAAATTGTCCTGTTTCTTGAACAGAGGCTTAATGTGTGGAAATAGGCAGTTGAAGCTTTTCATGGTATAGTGGATGTACATTACATTACCTGGCAAATAGCATCCAATTAAACCTCTAATAAATGGACATTTTTTCTCAAGGCTTGCTGGCAACTCTATGTGGAGCCATGCTCACCTCCTGCAGCTGCTAGTTTTGAATCATAGAGTTGGAAGAGTTATCATAGAATCATAGAGTTGGAAGAGACCTCCAGGTCATCTAGTCCAACCCCCTGCACACTGCAGGAAATCCACAAATCCACTTAGCCCTTTCATCACAAAAACAAAAACCAACTGAGGACAACAACTTACTGCTGATTTAAGTACACTATTCACACACAAACACAATCAAACATGCACACAAATGCCCTGCCTGTACTTATACCATGCATGACATTTTCGACAAATAATATATTTCTTTCCTTCCACCAATCTTCCCTTCATTTATCCATCAGTTTAATGACTCACTATAATCACTACCTGCTAACTACATACCTGTAGAATTTTCACACAGAGCCCATAAGCCTCACACCAGTTTCTACTGCCAGAGCAAATACACAAGTGAATTGCATTAAGGCTGCAGTCACACTGGAGGCTTGGCACAATCTGGCCGCACCTCTATTTGAGGTGGTTCAAATAGTTGAGGGAAGTTTTGATCAGACATCCTACCCTGAACCAGCTTCACTGCATGCTCACCATGTGCCACAGGGCACCTGGGGAAGCCATCCTGGGAAAGAGCTGTGCTGTCAGGGGGGGTGGCCTAATATGCTAATGAGTTTTTGCTGCTGGGTATGGCCTATTATGCTAATGAGTTCCTGCTGGGCTTTTTCTACAAAAAAAACCATGGCTAACCCATTTTAATTTAGAGAAAGGTGGTTCCTTAAAGTATAGCTTTGATGCCTTTCACATGGGTTCTGAATTGCCTCTGGATATGCCTAAAATGGGTTAATGCCAGGAGGGATTTGAATAAAGTACTCATAAGCACTCATCATCGAAGGTCATATCATACATCGAACCCATTCCACAAAAATGCTTCACAACAGCCCATAATTGTTAACTATCATGTGATAAATGGTATGTGGTTAATGACTATATGTAGTGCAAAATTGTAATTATTGCAGTTTGGTCACAGTTTAGGCTGATTTGCAACTATTACAATTAATTCTGGTCATTTAAGATTACCTATAAAGTGCAATGAAAAGAATACAAGATTATTATATTGTACATTTTTATGCCAAAATTATTACTTATTTAAACCTTTGGCAATGTAATTGTCCCTATAATCATTCAGCGTATAAAATAATTATCTACTTTTGTTTTGAACAACTAATTACAAAAGGAGAATAATGGGCTGAATTTTAACAATGGATGAAGGTTTGGCATTTCAAGAGTATTTGAGTTGAAGGTCTAGGTCTTACTGAGGTGTTAAACCTTACCTCAGTTATTCCATGTCAGGCTGCTGCTGATGCTTATATGACTCAATCTTTATATTATTTCCCAGACTTTTTGTGTTTGTGTGGATACTTATTTCTGCTAACAAAGTGTTCACTCTCCACCAACAGCTTTTCCTACATAGTCAGGGGCCTTCCTGGGTCTCCAGAAAAACCCAAAAAGTTAAAAAAAACCCTTCAGGGATGGCTGAATCCCCCCCAATACCTTTTGAAATGGCCTTTGCAGGGATCTAACTCCAGGCATCAAAGGTGTGAGATTACAATGGGGGGGGACTTTTAACTGGTTCTGTCAGTAAAAGGGAGGGGGAAGGGTATTTTCCTGGCCTCTTTTGGCCTTTGAGGGAGGGAGCATCGGGGCTAGACCTGACAAGGGTTGCCAGTGCCAGGCTGGGGAATTCCTAGAGATGAGTCATATTTGACTACCATTCATGCAAGAGAAGCCTTCACCTTTACTAAGGAGTGCTGGGTTTGGGGAAGGGAGAGGCCTCAGCTGGGTATAATGCCACAGAGCCCACCTTCCAAAACAGCCATTTTCTCCAGGGAGACAGATCTCTGCTGTCTAGAGTTCTGTTGTAAATGGGGGGGGGTGTCTCAAGGCTACACTTGAAGGTTGGCAACCCTAGGGCTGGCAGCAGTCTAGGGTTGCCACATTTCCCCTGGCAGGGAATTGGGGGGGGGGGGAGGTTGCCAGATCCAGGATGGGAAACTACTGGAGATTTGGCGGTGGAGCCTGGAGAGGACAGGGACCTCAGTGAGGTACAATGCCATAGAGTCCACCCTCCAAAGCATTAGAGTTGCCAGGTCTGGGTGGGAAAATACCTGGAGACTTTGGGGGTGGATCCAGGAGAGGGCGGGGTTTGGGGAGGGGAGGGGCCTCAGCATGGTCTGATGCCACAGAGTCCACCCTTCAAAGCAGCCATTTTCTCCAGGGGAGCTGATCTCTGTCAGCTGGAGATCAGTTGTAAAAGCAGGAGATCCCCAGGCCCCACCTGGAAGCTGATAACCCTACAAAGCATCCATTTTCTCCATGGAAAGTTATCTCTGTAGACTGGAGATGAGCAGTAATTCTAGGGGATCCCCATGTCCTACCTGGAGGCTGGCATCTCTAGGCAACACCCTCTGAGTGACTTGATACCACCTGACTTGCATGACTTAATTAGGCCCAGCTGCTTACTACTGTTCATCAGCAGCCACTCTATGAAAGCCAGTGTGATGTAATAGTTAGAGCTTCAGATTAGGGTCTGCAAGACCCACGTTCAGATCGGCATCTTGCGGTAGAAGCTGGCTGGGTGATTTTGGACCAGTAACACACTTTCAGCCTAACCAACCTCACGGAGTTGTTGTGCAGATAATAAGGAGGAAATAATAATGTAAGCTGCTTTGGTCTCCACTGTGGAGAAAGACTATAATTTTCCTAAGTAGAGGCTGTGAGGGAGGGGAGATGGAAGGCTGAAGACAGATGAAGGTAGGTTGGTTGTTGGGTGGGAAGGAAATAGGGTTGCCAACTCCAGGTTAGGTATTTCCTGGACATTTGAAGGGTGGAGCCTGGGAAGGGTGGCATTTGGGGAGGGGAAGAACATCAGACTGGTATAATGCCATGGACTCCACCCTCCAAACCAGCCATTTCCTCCACAAGAACTATCATTGCCAGCCTCCAAGGGAGGGCTGGAGATCACCCAGAATTACAACTGTTGTCCAGGTGACAAAGATCAGTTCCCCTTGACAAAATGGCTGCTTTGGAGGGTTGAGTCTATGGCATTATACCGTGCTGAGGCTGCTTGCCTCCCCAAGCCTCACTCTCCCAAGACTCAACCCCCAAATCTCCAGGGATTTCCCAATCTGGAGCTGGCAGCCCTAAGGTGAATTGACCTCTGTAGCTGGGAGATCAGGTGTGATTCCCAGAGCACTGCCACTGCTGCTGTGGGGGAGAAAGCAGGTAGGAGGCTGGGAGAGTGATGGGGTAGAAAGAGAGAATGATGGGGTGGGGGCAGAAAGAGAGAGAAAGTGATGAGATGGAGAGGCAGAAAAACAAAGAGAATGATGACGGGTCAGAAAGAGAGGAGGTAACATGCATGAAGGATAGAGAGAGAGTAGGAAAAGGTGGGGGCAGAAGGGAAAAAGAATGTGAGAGAGGCAGGGGGAGAGAGGAAGAAGCAAAGGTAGGAGGAATGGGATAACCATCCCACAAGTTTCTTGCAGGTCTCCACTGGTTGCTCCTCTATTCACATAATTTAAAAAATGTGCAGAAAACTAGATATCTGACAATACTTTTCCAGTTTACCCATCTCTAGCTTAACCTAATAGTTTCCATGTGATAGATTTCATTTTTTATATGTCCCTATAACTGCAGCCTGAAAGGGTATAATGGGGACACAAGGGGTTTTTTTCCACTTCAATGGGAGCTAGACCTTGCTAGCGACATACTATGAAAATACTGTATAAGTGTATCTCCAAATTGCAAATAAATACAGAAATAATCCAACCAAAAGTAAGCACCTCTTTGCAAATTCAACCAGTCTTTTCTGCTATCAGTTTCCTTTGCTAGAACCCTTTCTTGGTACTTTGCATACCTCCTGACCATTGACCTGTTTAATTATTATGCAAATTAGGTCATTTCAATGAGACCCTATTAAGTCCAACATCGCCAATCATTTTCCTGCAATACTATTTTGAAGCAATGCCCTCAAAGCATGACTCTCTAGCCACAATTATGATTTGCAATAAATATTTTTTACCCCTGCTCCTTGAAAACTTAAGTAGAGTGAGACTCACAGCAATTATGAAGGACGATCATGCAGTAATGCCAGGAAAATTATCCTGTTTTTGGAGCAGAAGTTTGGCTATATGGCTTTGGTCTTCTCTATTGCTATTAATCAATGTGGTCAAAATTAGACAGCATGAAGCAATATGAAATCCAGAAATTCTGATTCAGACTACTCGAGTTACTGAATCCTATGATGCAGATGCCACTTTAGAAGTGTTTTGCTCACCCACCTCCCAAAAATGAGCCAATATTATTTTGGAGTTAAACTGGTTTGTTTTTTTACTACAGCTGATTTGCATCCTACTTATCCCTACCTCTTAATGCAAGCTGCTTTACTGCCTAACAGAGCCAGTCTTATGTACAATTCCACCCTGGCTCTAAGCTTAGGCTGGCAACCTTCCAATGTCTTGTTTCTCCCCAGTGTCCAGGCCAAAAGGAGTCATGCCAGGAGGAACTGAGCATCCACTATCTCCCTCCCATGCTTTTGATGCCAGCACCAATGGAATCCCCACCCTCCTCAGTCTCCCTTAACTGGTCAGCCACGAGATGCTCATTTGGAACACTTCCCCACTCTTGACAGATTCCTTATTTTAAGCTAATAGTCCACACTACTCCTGCACCCCCAGTTAGGGCCTATTTAATTAACTCTACCTGAGGACTAATAGCATGAAGCAGGCAAAAAAAAGGCTGAGAGGAGGAGCTAATTAAATTTGTTGTATTTGTTGGCACAATTACATATTTTAAATCTTATAAAATATACTTAATAATTAATCCATTATAGCTAACATATGATAGAAATTTCTGAAAACATAAATATTGCATGATGATTATTCTTTTTTTAAAGCCATGGTTATGTTCATAACCCAGCTAGGTGTCCGTAAATGTGGATAAGGCTGTCAATATTTCTAACAAATGTTACCTCTGCTGCTTGAAGCCTTTGGCATCATAAATGTTACATGTAACCAGGGCTGTTTTTCTGGGGGAATGCACTAGAATGGAGTTCTGGAATTCTTTTTAAAATGTTCATGAGTTTTCAGTATAGAGACTCCAAACTTCATTTCCCTCTTGAGAGTTTCGGCACCACTTTTTTTTTAAAAAGCCCTGCACGTAACTGACTGCAATTCTATGCAAAGTGATTCCAGTCTAAACCCCCAGTTCTAATGGGCTTACACTGGGGTCATTCTACTCTGGATTGTGCTGTTAACAGGGTTCTTTTTCAGTCAGAATGCACCGGAATGGCGTTCCAGCTGGCATCTGAGCCCGCCCCGCCCCTCTCCGCCAGTGGGAAAGGGCCCCATGCTCCAGATCTCCATGCGGAGATCAAGCGCAGGGCCTGGGCTTTCTGCACTCAAAGGGAGCTTTCTCTTTAAGTGCAGAGAGCCGGTGGGAAAAATCCCCGTGCTCTGGATCTTTGCATGGAGATGGAGCATGGGGCCTGGGCTCTCTGCATTCAAAGGGAGCTTTCCCTTTGAGTGCAGAGAGCCGGCGGGAAAAAGCCCCACACCCCAGATCTCTGTGCAGAGATGGAGCATGGGGCCTGGGCTTTCTGTATCTAGCTTGCCGCCATCGCATCACCATGCCCATGCTCTCCCTGCTCCTGGTAAGTGCCTCCCCAGATTTCTCTCTCTCTCTCTCTTACTTTCTTTCTTTCTTTCTCCCTCCCCCTCCCTCTCCCACCTTCCTTCCTTCCTTTCTCTCTCTCTCTCCACCTTTCTTTCTTTCTCTCTCTCTCCCCACCTTCCTTCCTTCCTTTCTCTCTCCCCCACCTTCCTTCCTTCCTTCCTTCCTTCCTTCTTTCTCCCTCCCCCTCCCCACCTTTCTTTCTTTCTCTTCCTCTCTCTCCCCACCTTCCTTCCTTCCTTTCCCCCTCTCCCTCCCTCCCTCTTTCTTTTCTCTCTCTCTTTCTCTTTTCCTTCCTTCCTTCCTTCCTTCCTTCCTTCCTTCCTTCCTTCCTTCCTTCCTTCCTTCCTTCCTTCCTCTCTTTTCCTCCAGCCTCCCTCCCTTCCTTTCTCTCTCTCTTCCCCCTTTCTCTCTCTCTCTCTTGTTGTTTCATTTTGTTCTTTGTGTTTTTGTTTAAAAAAATTGTTGGAAAAGGGAAGGGATGTAAAAAAGCAAAGAGCCCAGGAAATGCTGGTTTTGACAATATCTTTATTTTTTGAGAATCTCTTTAGTTTTCTCATGACATCTTCTGTTTAAGAAAAGTAAGTTTGAAGCCTGAGTATAACTAGTTCATTGTTGTGTCTTGTTGGGAATGGGTTGCAAATATATGTGTGTCTAAAGTCTGTATTAAAGTGGTTTGGTGCTATCTGCCATGCAAGAGAAAACATCTGAAAAAGTAGCTTCATTGTGTGTGTTGGCAGAACACTTGACTGTTACATGGGGGACTTTGGGGGACATCTGCAGAGAAACAGAGTTGTAACTAAAAATGAGCATGGTCAGCAGCCTTTGGAGATTGCCTGTTTTGTGAAATTTTTAAAAAGTGGGCAGAGTTTCTGGAGAAGATGATTGTCCCTCTTCTCCTGCCACTGGGCTGACATCTGCCTTTAATGGGCCAGCAAAGTTGATGTTCTTAAACCTCCTGATGAGAGAGATTTCTGCTTCTGAGGAGTTAACTTCCAATGATTGGTGATCTTGTGATGGTAGTGATACTTTGATGTGGTAAAGCCCACCTGTTCACAAGATCATTTTACCTGTGGGACAGACTCTGCATGGTAACCACTCCACTGGTACATAATTGCTTGTAAAAAATATTATAGTGTAATGATTCAGGTGGGTAGCCATGTTGGTCTGAAGCAGCAGAACAAAATTGGAGTCCAAAGTTTCATCCAGGGTATAAGCTTCTGTGTGCATGCACACTTCTTCCATCTGAAAAAGTGTGAGTGGCACATGAACTCTTATACCTTGAATAAAATTTTGTACCTTGAATAAAATAGTCCACAAACTATTCCCGTCAAGTACATCCACAAACCTAGGGTTCTTCTGCTAGTGAAGTTGGGTTGCCAGCTTCAGGTTGAGGAAATGCCTGGAGATTTGAAAATGGAGTCTGAGGAGGGTGGGGTTTGGGGGAAGGAGGGACCTAAGCATAGCATAATGCCATGAACTCCACTTCCCAAAGCAGCCATTGACCTGATCTCTGTAGTTTGGAGTTCAGTTGTAATTCCAGGAGATCTCCAGACACCATCTGTAGGTTGGCAACCCTAAACATTCATATTCAGTGTACTAGTTCTGTAGGAAGGCAAGCTGATTTCCATGGTAACCTAAGCTTTAGGAATCGATTCCAATCCAATGTGGAAATAATTGTTGGACATAAGATATTGGTTCAGGCAAGATTTTGTATAGATGGGACAGAAAATAATATTTTTATTGGTTTTGTCAAAACCGTTTTGACAACAAACAAGGTAAACAGAATAAGAAGCAAAAGATGGGTGTGGCTGGATGACCCCACTTCTTGTAACATGGGGTGTGGCCTAATATGCTAATGATCTGTGCTGTCAGGGGTGTGCCAAATATGCTAATGAACTCCTGCTGGGCTTTTTCTACAAAAAGAGTCCTGGCTGTTACTATTGTTAAAATTAGGAACAGGCCCTTAAAAGTAAGAGAAAAAAAATTCATGCCAACCAGTGTTCCCTCTAAGCTGAGTTAGTGTGAGCTAGCTCACAGTTTTTTAGCTTCCAGCTCACACATTTTTCTCTTCTCTCAGGAAGGATGGCTCCAGAGCAGACTAATTTATGCAGCAGCCAAATCGCTTGCTCACAACTTTAATGCCGGTAGCTCACAAAGTAGAATTTTCACTCACAGGATTCCACAGCTTAGAGGGAGCAGTGATGCCAACCTATATTTACTTCCACTGAAAAGTTATAAGAAGTTTTGAAAGTCAAAACAGACCTAACATTATTTTACTGACAGTGAAGTGATTCATTGTGAAACAAGGAGCAAAGTTTTCAATCAGGTGCCTGTTCCTTGAGCCTACAGTGTTCTTGTCTCCCAGGAGGAAACTTATCATTATAACGAGAGAACCAGTACTCTTGCCTGTTTCTGCCTTTACCTTGTGTAAGAGGCTTCGCTTGTTCTTGAGAAGGAAAATGATAAATTTTGAATTTGCCAGGATAAACGTTAAAACTATGCTCTCTTTTATATTATATATATATATATATCACTCTTCTGTAACTTTGCTGATGCCGAGAGGTATGAAACCTTTTTATACTCTTTTAAATGTTTAATAAATGCAGCATACAATGCAGTGGGGGGTAAGAGCCTTCTGCTCAGTTTTCATTTTATGGGATGAAAATGGTCTTCCCTCTGTAGTCTGTTTATGAGAAACAATATGATTTTGAATGCGACAGTCTTTTCATTTAACTGAAATACTTTTTTAAAGAAGAAAAAAAACCCTAATGCCTTACTTGGATTAAATAGTCAGATTGCTAAATAATAAAATGGGATTATCCTCCTAGATGACTCAGAGAATTTTCATTATTAACTGGGATCAAAAAGTCTAAAACGTGTTGACGCGTGTGACTCCTTTCTCTTCCTGTTTCTACTTAGTGCTGCTGTCAAGCTTAGCAGGCTGCATATCTGCTAGCATTTTGTCAGACATATGCATCACTTCCAATGACTCAGAATGGTTTCGACTGGAGGACTCTGGTTCAATACGGTGGCTGTTCTTTTTGTACTTCCACACATGATCCAAATCCACCTCTGCCAAAAAATCACAAGTACTAATGAAATTATACTAGTGGTACAATCCTGTACAGAGTTACTCCTGTCTAAGCGTATTGAGTCCAATGGACTTAAACTGGAGTAACTCTGCATAGAACTCCATTGTAGGTGAAAGATCAAGATGGATAGCCAGGTTAGTGTCTCTTCAGATACCTGAAAAAGTGAGCAGTGACTCACTTCATGTATCTGAAGAAGTGAGCAGTGACTCACAAAAGCTCATGCCCTGTCACAAATGGTGTTAGTCTTTAAGGTGCTACCGGACTCTTGCTCTTTTCTATTGTAGGTGAAGTTGGTCTAACACAGAGAGACTCATTCAGAAGACCATTTAGTTAGTATTTACTTAGACAGGATTTACTTAGCTGACTGGTAAAGCTAAGGGAATGCCATACTCAATTAAGAGCCTGCATTAGTGAATAATGACAACAAAGGGTGGACTCTTTGTAGACATTTGAGATAAGATTATATGAGAAGCTTATTTAATGTATTATTGGATAGCCTAGTTCAACAAAATGGGACTGCTGCTTCTAGCCTGCAGCTACCACTGACTTGTGGCCCTCCTACACATTTCCATGTAAGATGGGGGGGGGGGGGGAATGTAACATTATCATGTTAAATATTTCCCCACTCCAGCTCCAATTTAATAGCAGCTGCTCACACAGTTAGAGAGGCAAGAAAAATTATATCATAGCTATCTTTTTTTAAAAAAAAATATCAAGGCGACAGGGCAGAAGACAGCAACTAAAATAATATAAGTGATCCACTGCGAGGAAATCGACGCAACCCTGTAACATGGGAGGGCTTGGTGTGATTATGCACAACTGTATTTTTATAGAGTTTTATTTTTATACTGGTTTTTATATATATACTGTCCTCAATTCAATTAATTAAGCATGAGTATTTTATGACTTGTCATAATAAGTGCTTCACTTCACTTAAAAAAATGTTTAGTTATCATACTTTAACCAGTTTGGTGGAGTGGTTAAGTGCGCGGACTCTAATCTGGGGCCCCAGCCACATGAGCGAGATAAAGCAGGGGGAAGCAAGGCTATTTGCACCAGAGCAATTTGACCCGCAGTTGCGCCATCACACCTTTCTGTGAAACTGCGGGCGCAACTCACCACTGCATGATCAGACACAACTGCGGGCGAGTTGGGGTGTTTGGTTTTTTTTGTCGTTTGTTACCGATTCGCTTCAATGGGGGAATCAATGAATCGCATCTCCACCCTGAGGGCTTCCAATGGCAGTATGCGATGATGCGCATACAGAGAAGGGGGAAAAAACAACAGCATGGCATTGGGCTAGCCTGATCAGACTATCCTCCACGTTACAAGTGCACGCTGGCGCTATCACATGGGGAAAGTCCATCTGTGGCCCGCAGCAACCCGTTTGATACTACATTATCCCTACTGTTTTTTTACTCCACTTCTCCGGCAGAGCAAAACGGCTTGCCAATGGGTGCAGGATGCTTCACATATGTGCTCTTGTGATTGTGCCCTTAAAATTCGGCTGGGAGTCGTGCCTATTGCACGGCTAATTCGGTGTGTGATCAGGGCCTGGGAGAACCAGGTTTGATTCCCCACTCCTCCACTTGCACCTGCTGGATGACCTTGGGCAAGCCATAGCTCTGTACCAGCTGTTCCCTCAAGGACAGTTGTCTCAGAGCTCTCTCAGCCCCACCCACCTCACAAGGGTGTCTGTTGTGGGGAGGGGAAGGGAAAGGAGTTTGTAAGCCACTCTGAGACTCCCTTAGGTAGTGAAGGGGGGGGTATAAATCCAATCTCTTCTTCTCCTCTTCTTCTACTGTTCAGCCAATAACCAGGCTAGGGAAGATTTTTCCTTGCTAGGAAGGATGGATGATTCAGCTTGCAAAAGGAAGAAGGGAAGCATACAAACAGCAGGGAAACAGAAAGGAAGGCAGCATGGAGGACTAATCCTTACAATTTCTAGGGGAATGTAAATGTAGGGAGAAAAAAACACTGGGACTGGCTGTGCAAGCTGAAAACATGGGTATCCTTATATGTGTTCCAGTTAGTCGGGTTACAAGGCATCACCCTTTGGAACAAAAATGCATATTTTTTTAAAAAAAAAATAGCTAAATCCCCATAATTGGAAAATACATGACTGGGAAAAGCCCTTTGGGGTTTTTTGAAATTTAATCAAGGTTTTGTTTCTGGGGGAATGTGCTGGAATGGAGTTCTGTAACCTCTTCAACAAAATTATTTTTAAAATGTTTAAAAGTTCATGAGTTTTAGTATACAGATTGAAAACTTCATTTCCCTCTTGAGAGTTCTAGCACCTCTTTTTTTTTTTAAAAAAGCCCCAGATATAACTAACACTAAAACACTTGAGAAAAGACTGCATAAAATTTCAAAGAAAAAAGTCTTGTCCTATGATGGAAACAATTACAACAGAATAAGAACAAAGCCTCAACATGCTTAAAAGAATCTGAAAGAAGGCTGTTGGGGAACTTACTAGAACTTGGACAGGGGTTGAACATCCTATTTTTTCCCTCCAAGTTGCAAAGTCTCCTGAAGGACCCAAATCACCCTTTTTGGGTGGCAGTAGTTGCTTAACTCTGCTGTAGTCAGGATTAATGTCCATGGCTCAAAGAACACATTCTATGGATTGTGCAGAATCTTGTTTTACGTTTGGAAACTATTTAGAACTCTTGATAAAAGGTGAACTTTGGTTTGGGGCATTTTCTTACACTTTTTACAGCTTGGCAGTATTGCTTTTTTCTACACTGAGACTGGACATAGCTGTTTGAAGGTCATCAGAGCAGCAGATGGTATATTGCTGGCTTTGGACTCTTTTGAACATTAAACATTGATTATTTTCAATTGAGCATTATTTTTGTCAGAAGATCAAAATAAAAGCTGCTTTTTATGATTTTGTGGCAGCAACAATGATTTGAAACTTGTTAACTCCATAATGTAAAAAAGTTAAATATTCATGCTTCCTAAAGAAATCTTTAAATAATATTTACAACCAAATATATATTGGCTCATATTCTCATAGTCCATTTTTTTTAAAATGCCCTTTAAAAATATTGATGTAGGCTAATGGTCAATAACCAACGGACCACCCAGATGTTTCAGCTTTATGCTTCTCATTTCTTTGTAGATAAAACATTAATGACAGTGAGAAATATCCTCCAGAACATACTAATCAAATATACAATGTCTCAGATTGAAAGGAATGTTCTTTAACTGCAGATGATATTTGTTGGAATCAAAGAAGTGTAGTGTTCTCTAACTAGATATTTATTGAGAGATAGGCTTCCTGGACGTTTACTGGGAGGTAATTTTCATTACTGTGATTCAATTTAATCATACAATACCATGGAATCAATTTCACACTGGCTAACATAGACAGGTCAATTTGGACAAGTATATCTTTCAATCTGCTTTAAAATTTCACTTTAGCTGCCAGGGGTTTTAATATCATGGAAACATCCAGGAAAATCTCAGAAGATTATATAGGCAATTCAGTTTTCCATTGCCAAGTAGCCTTTTTCAATAAACTGTTGGAATATTTCTCCTAAGGCAGTCTCTCAACTACCACAGACATTAAAGGTGGGGAAATGGTATATTTTCACTATTGGAAATATCCCAGTTTCATCTTTAAGAAGCTCAGTAGGTATGTTTTGAGCATTGATTTAAGAGCTGTATTTTACTGGATTTCTAATTCTGATGAGCTACCATGACCCCCAAGTTTTTGCTTCTAATATCTTGAGATGGGAAAAATCTTGTTTTCCCCCATTATTTCTTTCTTTGTTTGTATCTTTCTTTCTTTGTGTTCTTTCCCCCCAGGAGCTTAAGCCAGTAAACATGGGTCCATTCTTCAGCAGTTTCAATCTTTACTGCAACCTTATGAGGTACATTAGGATGAAAAATAGTAATTGTTCATTATCACTGTCCTAAATTCCATGGAGAGGGACATTTTGAACCCACCCCCTTCAGTGTCAATAATCCATATTGAGTCCAGGGTGCCATATACATACATTGGGCTCTTCTGAGGTCCTGGAGGTACAAATACTTTGTCTTGCTCATGAATGGGGATTCTTAGCATTTTCCCAAACTGAAGTCCATTTCTTCTCTGCCACCTCTCCTTCATTTGTCATCCTTCTCTCTCTCTGACCCCTCACTAATAATTCCTCTGGCTTCTCCAGCTCTTTCCTTCTCCAATCATCTTTCTATCTAACTTCTATTATCTGGCTGTAACTCAAACCCACATCTTCTTGCCCCTTCTCTTCTCTGCTCTTCTTGGTTCTTTTATACCCACAATAGCTGAATCGGTGGCATATACTGATACGATCATACTGATGCATCATCAGACACATTTGTCTCTGGTATGCCATCAGCTTGCCAACTGGGATGGGCAGGCAGACCTCTTCTGTAGGAGGGAGAAGCAGATGTACATTGGATTGTCAAGACATGTACCACTTCGATAAGGCAGCCCACTAATGCTTTAAAGTAGTGAAGAAGGAGCATCAACCAGCCAACCATATCCCAAAGTCTCGAGCTATCAGGGTTGGTGTTAGAGTAATATACTCTTGAACTCTGAACTCCATTAACAGATAGTTAGACTTCAGTCTACTGGACTGAAGAGGTTTTTATCTAACTATAATGAATACCCATACAGCAATAACATTTTATTTACTCCAGTTTTTGATAAGCACTTCACTATATTTGTCCTTTATCCCCACTTCAGTTGGTTGTTTGTTACAATCCCTACCAACAGGAGTCTGCAGCTTAGTTGAATATATGAAAATATGAAGAAAAATATAAAAAAGAACTGAAGATTTCATAGTGTCGACAGGAATAGGAAAATAATTAACATTAAATAAGATAATTCACATTAAAATTAAAGAAGAATGCATCCCCATATAACCCAGCATTGTACCATGATAATGGCATGTATTCAGCAAACTGTGCAGACGTTTTCCTTCTACATGGATCCTACAACCCTACTTGTGACCTTTTGGGGGCCTGTAAAAGAGCTACATAATTGGAGAGGAATGTTGGAAAACTGTGTGTAGAGGGAAAACCTCTGGAGTGGGAAGGGACCAAAGGATGAAATTTACTCTTTGCCTCAGCAGAGCTGTGTTATGGAAGAGGAACAATTTCACCCCCTTGTCCTTCTTCACTCCATCCTCCCTTCCCCCAAACCACATGCCTGTTCCTCTATGCAGGCACTACAACCCTGAGAATGGTCTTTCCAGGGATCTGAAGGCATGTGGAAATGAAGGAAAGGCAGGAAAACTCCACATTCCATGCATGAGATGACATGCTATGATCATTCAACCAGAATTCATACCTTAAACACTGGTGTCTGTACAGAAAGCACTGACTAGGAAAAAAGGAATTACATCTACATTAGTAACAAATGACTTTGCTTAGTGTTTACTTATATGTGAACTAACCTTCAGTTTAACAAATGGAGCCCATAAGGCCAAGTTCTCAATAGGGAAGTAAGTCTGAGTCTAAGCCTGTGGGTCCCCAATTTGGCAACTACTGTTGCCCAGCAAGGCTTCTGATTAGCCACTAGAGATCTGATTAGACATGCAGATTAAAACAATGTTGGTTTGGTAGTAACTATCACTAGTAGTGTTGCTTTTATTCTCTCTTACTCCTCTTTCCTGGTGTGTTTTTAAAATTACCCCCTTTCTCCCTGCACTTGGACTTCCTTTCTATGGTTAGCTCACTGTGACAGCGATTTTGTGACTGGCTCCAAATCCTGTATCAGCCATTTTGTGGTTCTGCTTACCACCCAGTGGTAAGGTTGGAGGGCCCTGGTGAAATACACTTCAGATTATAGATGGGAGCAGAGCTCTGTTGGGGCCGGGGCATGCCGGGGCACTGCTCCAGGAGAGAGGAGGCCGGGGGGCAGGCACATAACCAAGCCCCGCCCCCCAGCTCGCTTTCCCTGGCCCGCACTTTGGCACAGAGCCAGAGGAAAGCCTCCCTCACCACAGCTTGCTCTCCCTGGCCCGCGCTTCAGTGCAGAGCCGGAGGAAAGCCTTCCCCCTGCTCACCCTTCCCAGGCCATGGCAGGCCGCTGGCCTGGGGAGAAGCCCCCATCCCTCCCCCCTCTCGCTGTTCCCGGGCCACAGCAGGCTGCTGGCCCAGAGAGAAGCCCCCATCCCTCCCCCCTTTCACTCTTCCCGGGCCACAGCAGGCCGCTGGCCTGGGGAGAAGCCCCCCTCCCTCCCCCCTCTCGCTCAGCCCCCTCCCTCCCCCCTCTCGCTCTTTCCGGGCTGCGGCAGGCCGCTGGCCTGGGGAGAAGCCCCCCTCCCTCCCCCCTCTCGCTCAGCCCCCATCCCTCCCCCCTCTCACTTTTCCTGGGCCGCGGCAGGCTGCAGGCCCAAAGAGAAGTCCCCATCTCTCCCTGCTCACCATTCCCAGGCAGGAGGGGGGCGGGAGGGAGGGAGGGAAACACCGGGCCAAGTGGCTGACAGCCACTCAGCCCGAGGGGGGGGAGAGAAGCACCTTGTCTCTTTCTTTCTTTCTTTCTTTCTTTCTTTCTTTCTTTCTTTCTTTCTTTCTTTCTTTCTTTCTTTCTTTCTTTCTTTCTTTCTTTCTTCCTTCCTTCCTTCCTTTCTTCCTTCCTTCCTTCCTTCCTTCCTTCTCTCTCCCCCCACCTACCTACCTTCCTTCCTGTTCCTTTCCCTCCTTCCCCCCTCCCTCCCTCCCTCCCTCTCTTCCTTCCTTTCTTTTCTTCTATTCTCTTCTCCCACCTACCTACCTACCTTCCTGTTCCTTCCTTCCTTCCTTCCTTCCTTTTCTACTCTCTCTCTCCCCCCACCTACCTACCTACCTTCCTGTTCCTTGCTTCCTTCCTTCCTGTTCCTTTCTTCCTTTCTTCTCTCTCTCTCCCCCCACCTACCTACCTACCTTCCTGTTCCTTGCTTCCTTCCTTCCTGTTCCTTTCTTCCTTTCTTCTCTCTCTCTCCCCCACCTACCTATCTACCTTCCCTCCCTCCCTTTCTTTCTTCTGACACACTTCCGGCGATGTCAGGGGTGTGGCATATGCAAATAAGTTATGCTAATGAGCTCCTGCACCTCTTTTTTATGAAAAGACCCCTGGATGGGAGCCCATATAAATGGAATGCTTCCTCATATAGGGAAAAAGGAAGGCTAAGCTAGAATGCTGCTATTTAGTTTTCTATGTGAAGGTTGGCGGGGTTTTTGCATGAAAGCGCTTTTAATTATATGAGTTGTGGCTTGAAATGTTGCAGAGAAACACATAGGTTTACCATTTAAGCAGGAAGTAGGTATTTAACAACAGTTTCTTAGCAGGAGTATTTCTCAGTTAAAAGTGCTAAAGTAAAACAAGGACCCTTTGCTGGAAAAACCCATCTAAGCACTGCATATGGGTGGTTGTTAAAGGGTTTGCATTTATTATGCCATGGTTCATAAGTAGGTGGTACATTTCCACAAACTCTCAACACTTACCAAAGAAAGAAGAAAGTTAATTCTGTAATATTTCAATATAGGCCATCATGTCATGCCCTCAGTAATCTAAAAGACTTTATCAGAGCCTTTGATGTGCTAAATAAAAACAGCTATTATCTAAAAACCATCCTTTTCTCTCTTCACCAACTGTGAAGGCAGCAATGGATTGTGATTCTTATCAACAAAGCTCTATGAATGTTGAAATGAGATGTTATGTGAAGAGCTACAGAAGTAAAATACTGATACATAATATGAACTTGGGATATCTGAAAGAATTACCATTTTCCTGGCACCACCAACTTCTTCAGTCTCATGCCTATTTGTGCTGCCTTCTTCCAGACCAATATGATTTCTGTTGCCTTGAGAAAGCCAGTGTTGAGAGTTGAGAGAACTAGGGAAACTCAGGTTGAAATGAAATCTTTACTCAGCCACCCACCTTGCTAGCTGGCTTTGAGCCTGTCACTCTTTCTTGGGCTTGCCAGCCCCCAGGTCCAGGCAGGGGACCCCCCAGCTTTAGGGGCTTCTCCCCACCATGGACCAGCTAGCCAGTGAGGAAAATCTCAACCCTAAACAGGGACATTGCTGCGTGAAGTCCCTGATGCCATGACATCACCTGGAAGTGATACCATTGTGTTGGGGATGTCTTGTGGGGATGTTCTCATATTTGAGCAAACTTTATGGTTTTGGGCAAAAAACCCACAGCATTTTGCCCCAAAAGCAGAATGTCCCCATGCAACATCCCTGATTTGATGATGTCACTTCTGGGTGACATCATCGTGTTGGGGATGTTACATGACACTCCTGCCCACCCCCAGATTGCCCCCAAAATCCCCCCACTGGAGTGACAAGGGGACCTGGCAACCCTACTCTTTCTCCACCTAATCTACCTCACAAGGTTGCTGGATAGGATTGGCAGGTCCTACCTTGTCACCGGGGGGGGGGGGTTGGAGGCATTCCTGGAGGGGGTGGAGACATTGTGTGACATCCCTGATGCAATTATGTCACCCAGAAGTGACATCATGTCAGCAACATCACACAGTGACGCTGTGGTTTGAGGGCAAATTTACCATAGAGTTTTGCCCTCAAACCAGAGTGTTCCCCAGGATGTCACCAACGCAATGATGTCACTTCTGAGTGATGTCATTGCATCAGGGACATCACCCAGGGATGGGTGGGGGTTTCCCCCACTGGCCAGCTGGCCGATGGCAGGCAGAAGCCCCCCAAAACTGGGGGAACTCCCGCTAGGACCAGGGGACTGGCAACCCAATTGCTGGGGAGATTAAATCACTGCCTTTATATGGAGCATGACATCACTTCCAGGGAAAACCCAGACGTGATGTCATGGAGCTCTAGGAATCATCAGCTAAGGAAAACACATTCTTCACTATTTCATAAATACCTGTGTAACTAAACAAATTCCAAGCAATGGCTTTTCCACTGGCAGTTGGGTAAGACTGCTGGAATCAGGAAACTGAAAAGTTGAAATCAGACAGACAGACAGACAGATGTCACATTCATTGTTACTGATAAAGGCAATGCTCTTGGTTATTTTCTTAACATGCTAGTCTCAGAGTTTCCAAATGGTTTCTTCAGGGGCAGTCTAAATGATTTTGCTGCACTAGACAAAAGTCCATAATGGGTTCCCAGAAGCACTGGACCCTGCTGCCACTCATCCTAGGCCCAAGCAAGAGGTTGCCCTCAAGACAGCTACTGATGGGATGGACATGTGTGGCTCCCGGTGATCCAGCAGTCAAGCAGGTGTGTGAATGCTGAGTTGGCTGCCTGAGCCCCAGAGGGTAGAGGCATGCACAGTGGTGGGCACTTGGAAAAAGTGGAGCTGAGGGTGGTTAGTCCAGGACAACTGCCCTGGATTCCCCATGGCTGAGACCACCCCTGAATTTCTTTTGACATTTGGCTCAATTCTGCTTTACTTCATTGTGTTGATCTTGTTCTTCCTCAGAGAAATAATATGCTATCTCCACTAAGGGTATGCATTCCAAAATTTCTGTGCTGAAAATATACAAGAAAATTACTTTTCACGGATATTATCATGATTTCCCAAAATGGCAACACAAACCGAATTTTTAGGCATTATGAAAAACACCCCACAAATCTCTGTATGCTCCACATACAGCTCCAAATTTATATGAATATGCCGTGTGATGGAGTGAACTTCTGTCTCTGATCCCAGTTCCTGCCAACCTAGCAGTTTGAAAGCAAGAAATTGCAAGTAGATAAATAGGTACCACTTTGTTGGGAAGGTAACAACGTTCCATGCGCCTCGGCGTTCAGTCATGCTGGCCACATGACCATGGAAAAAGTCTTTGGACAGCGCTGGGTCCTCAGCTTGGAAATGAAGATGAGCACTGCCCCCTAGAATCAGATTCAACTAGCTTTTGAGCAAGGGAAACCTTTACTTCCCACTGGAGGTTCTTTAGGATCAGGAAAAAGGCTGAGGCAAGCAAGAGCCCCCTCCTCCATCCATGCCACCCCTAATCAATAAAATTAGGTCCTGCAGCTTTTAAAGAGTGTTCTTGGGGTTGCTGTATGACTCTGATCAAAGCACTGAACTAGAGATAACTGGTAAACAAATATCCATTCCAATCCAATTAACTTTACTGGGTATAACATGTAGCTTAGCCCTTGGACTCCCCACATCTCAGCCCCCTGCCTCCACTGCCTCCTCCTTAAGGAACTCTTTAAATAGTAGTAGTACTCATTACTAGTTAATTTCCCTGAAGTGGACACCCAGCATGAAGACCTGTGTCTCACTGCAATTAGATGATAGATTTATCACATACAATCACACACACATTCTCTCTTTTAAAATGAACCATTTTCAATGATTGGATGCATGGGGTATTGGGGAGGAAGGTATTCTGCAAAGGAAGCCTTCTTTACTTTGTGAAAGGAAACAAAAGACCACAGAAAGGAAGGCAGGCAAGTGCAGAGTTTTCAGAGGAAAGGTAAAAGTTTTTATTGTCGGTCAGTCACTTAAGAGTAGGAAAATGAAATGAGTGCAGAGACATAGGCGTAAACTATGGGGGGGGGGGGCTCGAGGGCTTGAGCCACCCCCGAAATTTCCCGGGGGAGACTGAGCTCCCCCGGCAAAATGGAGCGCCCACCGCGCCTTCCCACTGCCGCACCACTGCCAGAGCCGCTCTCCCCACCCACTCCTCCCTCCCTCCTGGAGAGTGGTGGCGCGGCAGCTCTAGCAGCAGGGACATCGCCCCGGCCACAGTGGCGTGGCGATGGCTCTGGCAGCAGTGAGGGAACACTGCCGCCGTACCTCCCTGCCTGTCGCAAGCTTCCCCGGCCGCTGCTACCACAGGAGCCCCCTTGCCTGGCTCCCCCACACCCACTCCCTCCCTCTGAGGGGTGTATGGGAGCCGGGGGGGGAGGTGGCAGTGGGGACATTGTCCCGGTGGCAGTGCATGCGCAAGAGAGCTCCCCCAGGAGAATGGAAAGTCTACACCCCTGTGCAGAGAAAGTGGGGTTTTTTGCCTTTTAATGTTGGTGGCTGGTGCCATCTTTCTCAGATATGAATCAGTGGAGAGAAGTATGCCTATGCCAGGAGGCACCTTCTTTTTTGGGGGGGAGAGATCTGTAAAATTTAACCTCACTGCTCAATCTGCTTGAAATTTAGGGGGTTGTTAGATTAGAAGGAAGATGATGTTCTGTGCAGTTTGGTGGGATTATCTTTAACAGTAGCTGCATCAGACTCTCAGATTGGTTTCACACTGAGAATAATGATCCCAAAATTCCAGACCCCGTCAAACAACCCACACAGGTTTGAATCCTGATCCACTATTGTCCTATCCAAAACCCAGCAATCACAGGAAATGTTTCCCTCCCAAATCCCAGAGTTAAAATTATAACAATTTTTTTTCTAGGCACACACTCCGTCATTACACAAACTGGGGCTGCGCTAAATGTTAACTCATTTCCAGGTGGAAAATTCTGCTCTGAGGAAGGACATGAATAAGTTGGATCCAAATCACTATGAGCAGGGTAAAGCAGGACTGTTCCCCTCATTATATTGCTGTAGCAACTGACCCATCTATTTCTGGGGGAATCAAGGGACACTCTGGAGCAGTGTGTGTGTGTGTATGTAGGAAAAAGTAGGAGGAAGAACCAGCAGAAATTTCTACTCCCCTGAAGTGGAAGTGCTACTATGCTCACATAGGTGCTATTATACCGGCAGAACTGCACCTTTGCATCAAATCCAATATTTCCTGAAAAGCCCCTCATGCTATTAATCCCCTGATCTGCTGTTGTTTTGGTGCCACTTTAGAAAAATATGTTTGTTGGGTTTAATATCTTTGATAAAGTCACATGAGTGTGCCTGCCCTCGATAACTGAGCATCACATAGTGAGGGGGGCTGACAGCATGATGATGCAACGTCATCGGATCTGGCCCTGTGATGATGTTGCTGAGGCCAAACAAAGGAGGCTTCAGGAAGTTTTGCTGTCACCTCTTAGTGGGTGAGTACTTTCTGCTGGAAAGCCTGAAAAAAAATAGCCAAAACTGAACTGCTTTTTGATGCAGCTAAAATCTGTACAAAAAGTCAGTCCTCTTTTGGCTCAGCCGAAACAGAAACTGGCACAATAACATTATAGTAATAGTGTTACCAGGGGTCATTTCATAGAAAAAGAGGTGCAGGAGCTCATTAGCATAACGCATTAGCATAACTCATTTGCATATGCCATACCCCCTAACATACCGGAAGTGTGTCAGAAGGCAACACCCACCCCTCAGGCTCCACTCCACAGGTGAGTGAAACTGACCTGCTCTTTCTCCATTCCCTTCCCCATCCAATACTTTGTGTAATAAAAATAAGCGTAAAGAACACACCCTCATTCTCTTCCTGCTCCCTTGAAACCATCAGGTTTCAAGTAGACTTGAGATACCCAGGACATGTGCACCATCCATCCCTTTCCCTTACCTTTCCCACAACAAGACACCCTGTGAGGTAGGTGGGGCTGAGAGAGGTCTTTTGAGAACTGCTCATGAGAAAACAGCTCTGAGAGAACTTGTGAATGGCCCAAGGTCACACCAGCAGCTGCATGTGGAGGAGTGGGGAATCAAACCCAGTTCTCCCAGATTAGAGTCCAACTCCTGACCACTACACCAAACTGATGAGGTGGAAGCTGCTGAAGGATTGGTGAAATTTCTCCAGTACTTATGTGCCATGTGTGCTCAGATAAAAAATGGTATACTTAGAAAATTTATATGCCACCTTGAGCAAGTCTCTGGAAAAGCAGCACACAGTCATAAAAGGAACAATGATAAAATTATCAATATTAAAACAAAACATTAAAAACAATAAAGACCCTAGCAGGGCTTTCCCCGGGGGCGCTGCGCCTCTGCACTGCTCGGGAAAGCTGAGGAGGGGGCAGGGCTTGGTCATGTGCTCACCCCCTGGGCTTCTCACTCCCAGAGCTGCGCTCCTGTGTGCTCCCGCTCCAACAGACCCCTGAGTGTTACTGTTAAATGATTACTGTTAATAATTCACTACCCTTAAGGAACAAAAATATACCAAATACTTCTTTCTACATTTATTTCACAGAATGTAGAACTCATATGCACCACTGTAGTACAATTAAAATGCCTGCACTTTCTGACACCTTTTTTTTTAAAAAAGAAGCAAATTCTCAAAGGCTATATCAGATTAAACTGCAAAGAACTTTTACAACTAGCCACCACTGTCAAAGAATCACTACATGATTTTCATATAGAGGCTATTTATAACAGAACCTTGTTACACAGTGCAGAATTGGAGACAGCTAACATTCTACATTGGAGACAGCTAACACTACAATCACAGTATGGGTGACAACATGTGAAATATGACATTAAAATGTAGCTTATCACTGGAAGCCAGTGACATGGTTTAAACTTCAGCAGCTCCTGCTGACCCTAGTGTTGGTTTCAACAGTCTAGTTTCACTCTGCTTTCTTTTACAACTTGTTTGAGGTCACATATTTGAAGGTTATTTTTTTAACTACTATGAGCCAATCTACATGTGAAACAGTCTGAATCTGACTCCCCTGTCAATATTAGTTTAGTGATCTAGGTACTGTACTAGCCAATACAAGTGGGGACCCACAATACTCACAAGGGCCCCCTTCCCCCTCTTAAGCTTTCTTACTTCCCCTTCACTGCTACTGGGCCCACCATAGCTCTATTCCTCCCCCCCCCCCATCATAGCTGCCAAGCCCACAGAAGCTTCCTGCCCCCCCATCACCACCATTGAGGCTTCTTGCCCCACATTTTCACTGCTGATGTCCCTGGTGACCTTGGTGTGGTTGGTGCAGCTTTGCCTCCACTGCCAAGCTCACTGACGCTTCCTGCCCCATCACTACCAACAATGCCAGCAAGCCCACACAGCTCCCATCTTTCACTGCCAGTCCTGTTGAGGCTTCCTGCCCTACTGCTGCCAAGCCTGGCAAGCCTGGCATGGCTCCTGGCCTCCACTGCTGGTCTCACCAAGGCTTTCTACCCCCATTGCTGACAAGCCTGCTGTGGCTCCACCACTGGGCCCACTGATATTTCCTGTCCCCCACTGATGTTGCCCCTCCACCACCATTGCATTCACTGTGGCTTGTGGCCCTCACCATTGGCAACCCCTCCACAGTGCCTGGCCTCTGCCAATGGGCCTGCCATGGCTCACTGCCCCCCACCATCATTGCCACCACTGTCCAATGGAGATGGAGGAGGAGGTAGTTGCTGTGACAGATTGCCCCTAACAACAGGTTTCTTAGTGTAGTAATTTCAGAGAGCCGGGAGGTGAAGAGTTAGAATTCTTCACTGGAATGGAGAGCTTGAGTGGCAGGTTGCTCCCTTTCCCCCTTCCCTCTAATTGGCCAGCACAAGCTGAGGATAACTATATGATTATCTGAGTGCTGAGGAGATGATCTTTTTTGGAGACTTCTGGCCAGTTGGTCTTTGTCATGGGCATTGGCAACGGGGAGCTGATGGCAGCAGCAGAATCCACACCTAGCCCTACTGAAGCATCTGAAACTGACAGTTTGCTGTCGCCACCCACATCAGTAACAGCTGAGGAGGAACAGCTGTCAGCAGACAGCCCTCCTGACTCGCCTTCAAAGGTTGCGTGATTAAGGGATCACCTCCGCCAGGATCTGGCATCCCAGCGGTGTGAAGCATGCTTGAGGAGCAGGCGGTAATTCAGCCCTGAGTTTTAGCAAAAGCATGGGCGCGCGCACCAATCACTAATTGGAAGGAACAACACAGGGGTATTTAGCTTCCCGCTGCGGACCGGTTTCTTGTGGAAGCAAACTAGTCGAACTTGTGATGCCCTTGTGCCCACCCCGTCTCCGCACAACTTCGTCCTTGTTTTGAACTCTTGGCTCTCTGACCTCAGCTTTGACGACTCAGGTCCTGCTCTGAACCCCCAGCTGACTGACTCCAGCTTTGAGCAACTTCTCTCTGGCTTTGAACTCTCGGCTCTCTGACCTCAGCTACGAATGACTCCGCTTCTGCTCTGAACTCCCGGCTCTCTGACCTAGGTTCTGAATGACCTGCCCCAGCACTTGACAGTCTTTCGGAAGTTAGACAGTCAGTTGGCTTCTGACAAAGTTCACTGGACTCGGGGAGCCTGACAGAGTCAGTCAGACAAGTTCACCTTTGGAGTGAAGGGAAACGACTCCTTGCCTTAACTGTTTTCTGAGGAAGAATTCAGTATCAGAGTCAGCCTAAACTGAAGACATCAGAACTGGAACTGAGATTTTGGCAAGTGTAATTGGGTATGCTGAAACTCCCATTCAGGCCAAAGGAAAAGGATTATATCTTTTGAGGAGAAGGAGAATAATTCCTGTCCAGTTACACAAGGGGGTTGCTCTGAGGAGACCCCTGGTCCGTTGTGAAGGGAATCAGATTAGAAACCTTGGGATACTGAAATAAACTGTGGTTTCTAAAAGGAGGGGAGTTTAGGTACACAAATTAAAAGACCATCTCCAGGAAACCTGAAGAGTCATCGGAAACTATATGAAGAAACATTGTAACTGTAACCAGGGGTCATTTGGGGTCGGAGTGTGGTGGACCTGAGCTCCGCCAGCCCAGGAGTGGGCACTAGGGCAGCCATGGGCTGAATCAGATTCTCTAATCTGATTTGGCCCACCGCCAAATTGCCGCTGAAATTTGGCAGCAGCTTAAAAAGTGGCTGGAGGGGAGGGGGTTTGAGGGAGAGGCCCCAAACTTGCAGGGTAGCTGCTGGGGCCTCTCCCCCAAATATCCCCCAAGTTTCAAGATGATTGGACCAGGGGGTCCAATTCTATAGCCCCCCAAACAGGTTGCCTCATTCCCTCCATTGTTCTCTATGGTGGGAAAAAAAGTAATGTCACAGCTGGGAAGAAATTTTTGGTGGGAAAACCTGCCTGATAGTAGGGAAGTGCAAGGGGTCCACCATAGGTGTATTGTCTGTGTATGTACAGAACCAGCTTTGGAGAAGTGTCTCTCCCTGAGTTTCAGGTAGATACTAAGCAACATGGAAACAAGATGTGGGACCTTGTGGGATCACACTACCAGTCAGGCCCATCTCTTTCAGGTGGCTCAGAAGGATACCATGGTCAATAGAACTGAAAGTTGCTTAGAGGTCCAGAAGAACCAGCAGGGATGCTTCCCCTTGTTGGTAGACTTGTGTAGGCCATTTATTAGGTTGATCGTTTCTGTATCATAGCCAAAAGGAGCCCATTAAAGAGGGTGCCCCTTTCTCCCTTGGCTTTCCTGGGTGCCCTGCCATGGCATGCACCCAGGGAAGCCAAGTGGAGCCCTTTAAACACATAGCCCTCCCTCCCCAAGTGGACCTGTGGCTGTGGAGCCATCCAAGAAGGGGCTGTGGTCCCACTGTGGAAAGCTGGGGAAGGGAAGGGTGGGTTTAAACACCCCCCATCTGTCTTCCCTTACCCAGCCAGCTTGCCTTGGCTGGTGGGCTGGAGAAGGGATTGGGAAGGGGAGGCAAATGCCTTCCTGTTCTGTCTTCCCATCCCCAGTCAGCCAGCAGCAGGAAGCTGGCTGGGGAAGGGGAGGTTAAACATTCCTTCCCTCTCTCTTCCCTTCCCCCAGCCACTTCCACTTGTCAGTTTCACTTCCCGCTTAACAGCTAATGCGTGGGAGGTGAAACTGACCAGTGGAAGTAGCCTAGGGAAGGGAAGAGGGGGCCTCAGGGAGGCACTGCCATTTGCCATTGCATTCGTAGCTGAATATTTTTGGCTATACTGATTCTTTCCTGAATCCCAGTGCAACACCAATACTGGTATTCAGAAATATCGTTATATACTGATATTTTTCAGGTCTGGTATACCCGAACCCAAAAAATACTCTCTCTCTTTTTTTGTACACCCCTAATAATTACTGGACAGAGTTTTGTTACAACATGGAAAAGAATGTGATTGCATGGGTTTTTTTTGTTCACACTTAGAATGTAAAGTTAGATCACATGGGCCATGCTGTTCATTAATATATTAAACAGAAGCAATAGGAAAATTCCCAATTTACTTTATTTTATTTTTTTGTGGAGATAGACAAATTGACTTACTTTTTTTACAATAAAGTTTTTACTGATTTTACATATTAAAAATAGATTGAAAATGTAAATACCAATACAACAACTGATAACAACTTCATAAAAGATTGATAACACTTTACATAGCATTATGAGTTATACAGAGTATAATCAACTAAGGGTGCCACAAGAAACTTTGATTTATAATTGTCTAGTAATGCCTATAACACATGTTCAAATACTGCAGATTTAAACAACAATATACAACTGAGAATGGGAGAACAGAATTACCATAACCACAAGTCCTCTATTATTTTAGGAATATCTTGTTTGGAGAGATATTCTAACACAGGAAACCATGTAGAAAAAAAATTGGTGTGAGTAGGACATTTACCAAAACACATAAGATTATCTGAAAGTTTAGCCATTATATATAAATCCCACAACTTTTTGTGCCATTGTGAAAGAGTGGGTGTCATTGTCATTCCCATTGTGAGGCAATGACAGTTTTGGCCGCAAAAAGCAATATTTAGGCCCTTTCTTTGATGGAGAAACTATCACAGTCCACAGCCCAACTGTTCAAAAACAGGTGTTCCAGTGTGGGAGCAATATCTATACCAATGATGGTTTTGATTTGATCTAGTACTACATTCCAGAAGGGAATTAGTTTGGGACAGTAGACCCAACAATGTAAATAGTCTCCTACATTTCCACAGTTCTTCCAGCATTTCAGGCTATATGTAGAATTTATGTGAGCCAGCTTACTTAGCGTCAGATACCAATGAGATTTTGAATGTTTGTAATTTCATAGAAGTAATTTTGGAATGGAATGGTGGTGGTGTCCAGATTTGATCCCAATAATCACTAGAGATGGCAACGTTGCAGGATTTGTGCCACATATTTTGGTATGACAGAATTTCTGTATCATTCAAAGATGACAGAACTTTATGTATCTTAGAGATCAGACCTCTCTGTGAGATATTGGCAATGGCAAGCACCACCTCAAATGCTGTAAGTGGTTGTTTTAAGATGGCTTCCAGATGGATTTGTGTACACATATGGGAGATCTGAAGATATTGCATCCAAGGGATGTTGTGTTCCAATTTTGCTTCTAGATCTACCTGAGGCAAAAGTAGTTTCTTAGCCGTAAGATCCTGAAGTGTGACAACATTAGCTATTTTCCAATAATTATAAGCAGGAATTTTGAGGCCTGGTAGGAACCAAAATTGATTTTTAAAAGTTTGATACCAGGAGATAGGAGGCAATAATGTTGGCCACATATGGTCCCAGGTTGTTAGCACTGCAGAAAGTAGTGGACTATGACGAACATGTTTAGGCCTACTAGAGGGAGTTTGCTAAATAATTTCCTGTAAGTCAAAGGGATCTGTGTACATAGCCAATAGTTGTAATTGGTCAGAGTTAGGCCGTGGACATACTGGCCGTCTGCCGCGCCTCCACGGTGCGGCAGACTAAGGCGGGGGAATTTCCCCCGCAGCGCGGCATTCGCATGCCGCTGGAAGGAAGCCGCCCACAGCGTTCAGACTGCGGGTGGCTTCCTACAGCGGCGGGCGGACACAGCGCGCCTCCTCCCCCCCGCGCGCATTCACACCCGCTCCAACGGGCAGAACGCGCGCCGCAGCAGCCGAGCACCACTTTGAAGTGGTGCTCGGCTGCTGCAGGAGGAGCGCAGCACCGGATGCGATGCGTCCGAGCCGCCTCCTCTGGGCAGATGCGGCCATCTGAACCACCGCTCTGCCTCCGCTTTTGAAGCGGAGGCAGAGCGGCGGAGACTGCCAATCTGTCCTCAGCTTTAGATTCAGCCAGCAGCAAGTGGATCAGCTGTGATAGGTGTATTGCCCTGTAATAATTCACCAAGTTAGGGAAATTTACACCACCCTTCTCAGAACATCTATATAGTGTATTGCACTTTATTCTATGATTTTTATAAGACCAAAAGAATTTTAGTAACATTTTCTGCCACTTTTTTAGCTGTTCAGTAGTGATAGTAATTGGAACAGTGTGGAAAAAATAAATAAATTTGGGCAAAACAAAAGATTTAATCAAGTTTAGTCTATCAAACCAAGATATCTTCATTTTATGCCACTTTGCTAGTTCAGGTTGGGTCTCTGTCTAATTGGGCATAGTTATGTTTGTAAACGTTCTTAAATTTTTTTGGTAGTTTGATACCTAGGTAAAATATATAATCTGTGGACCAAGAATAGTCATATGTTGATTTAATGAATAGTCATATGTTGAACTAAAGTATGATAAATGTCTTCATATTAAAGCTAAAGATGAGGCCGGCTGGGATAAAAATAACAACATATGGTCCGCAAATAGAGACACTTTGAATTCTTTTCTGTGTAGAATAATAACTTTCACTTCTTTGTCATCTTTGAATAGATTAGCTAATGGTTCAATACATAAAGCAAAAAGGATTGAGGAGAGAGGGCAACTTTGACAGGTGCCTCATTTTAAATGAAAGGATTAAGAGCTCTGATTATTAATCTTAAAATAGGCTGTAAGATCAGCATATATACCCTCAATAGCAGTCATGAATTTTCCCCCAAACACATTTGTTGTATAACTTTTTTAAGAAACAGTATTTCCATGGAATCAAAAGCCTTCTCCAGATCTAGTGATAAGAAGGCTGCCGGGGTGTTCTGGGAATTGCAATGATTCAGAATTGTGAGGGCCTTATGAATGTTTTCCAATATATCATGTATGGGCATAAACCCAATCTGATCTTGATTCACATATTGTGTAACAAAAGAGTTTAACCTATGAGCTACAATTGAAGTAAAAATCTTGAAGTCAGTATTAAGTAAGGTATGGGCCTATAAGAGGCTGGAGAAGCTGGATCTTTCCCCTGCTTGGGAATGACTATAATTGTGGCTCTATTCCAGGATGGTGGAAGGCACCCCATGTCCAAAATATGGTTGCAAACCATTGATAAAGGAGCAGCTAAAAGTGAAACAAATTGTTTATAAAATTCAGGAGTGAAGCCATCCAGTCCTAGTGCCTTAGAGGATTTTAATCTCTTGATAGCATCTACGACTTCCTGAATTGTAATTGGGGCCTCCATGTACTTCTTATGTTCCTCAGAGATAGACTTCACCCTAAGATGTGCCTTAAAGAAACCCTCTAAATCTGACTGAGCAGTATTCATAGAGCTGTATAATTTTTTATAGTAGGATAAAAAGAGCTTAGAGATAGTTTCTGTGTCATGATGTAATTTGCCCCGACTAACTTTTAATGCTGAAATTAGTTTGGATTGTTGTTGTTGTTTCACTTTTTTGGACAAGAATTTTAGAGATTTTGAAGTAAAGGCCCAACCCCTCTGTTTCGAATATAAGATTTTTTTTGGTATCTGGGTCATCTCTAATAATTCTAGTTTTTTGCATTCCGCAAGTAAGCATTTGTACACCTTTGAGTTACCGTTCTGTTTTTGTAAATGTTCTATTTCTTTCTGTTTTTGTTTTTTAATGTAGGAAGCTGTGGAAATCAAATGTCCCCTTAACACTGGTTTTAGGGCATCCCAGGGCATTCCCAGAGACACCGAACCCACAGGATTATTTAAGAAGAAGTTTTCAATGTTCTGTTCTGTTTTGGCAACTACCAGATCATTCAACAATAAAAGCTATTTAAAGTCCATGATGAACTTGTTTTTGTTTCACTGTTCACAACAAGATTGCAATTTACCCAACAATGATAAGACCATAGTTGGGAGCCTATATTGGATTCTTGAACCCAATTAATCAGTGACTGGGAAACTAGTATATAGTCAATTCGTGTGTATGAGCAATGACGGACCGAGTAAAATGTGTAATCACGTTCTGTGGGATGCATATATCTCCAGATGTCAGTCAGAAGAAGAAGAGATTGGATTTATACCCCGCCCTTCACTCCCCAAGGGCGTCTCAGAGCGGCTTACAAACTACTTTCCCTTCCCCTCCCCACAACAGACACCCTGTGAGGTAGGTGGGGCTGAGAGAGCTCTGAGACAATTGTTCTTGAGAGAACAGCTGGTACAGAACTATGGCTTGCCCAAGGTCATCCAGCCAGGTGCAAGTGGAGGAGTGGGGAATCAAACCCGGTTTTCCCAGATTAGAGTCCACGCACTTAACCACTACACCAAACTGGCTCAGGTTAAATGAGGTTACTATTTCTGCCAATTTGGTGATTGTTTTCTTTGATTCACCATGATTTTGCTGAAAAGCTGATCTGTCTTTAGAGTGATCCATAATAAAATTAAGATCTCCCCCTATAATAATCTCACCAGCATGGAAAGTTTCAAGTTTACTTAAGGATTGCTCAATAAAGGGGATTTGTTCTGAATTGGGAGCATACATTGATGCCAATATGACCTGCACATTACTGAGGATCCCTTTCACAAATATGAATCTTCCTTGAGGATCTGTCAGTGAGGCCTGATGTGTGAAATTCAAATTATTAGCTAATAAAATGCTGTTCCTCTAGATTTGGAGGAGCCTTTGGCCAAGAATTGGAGTGGAAATGTTTTGGTTTTGAACAGAGGTGCTATGTCATCTTTGATGTGTGTCTCCTGGAGAAAAACTATATCCGGATTAAGTTTAACAATTTGACTCTGAATCCTCTTATGCTTAATGATGTTGTTCAGTCCTCTCACGTTGTACAAGAAGATCCTAACAGCTGGATGCATGATGATATTACTGTATAACTCTAATTATGAGTAACAAGAAAATAAAAGACAAAATTTAAGGTCACAATCAAGAATATAAATTACCTGCAAAGGTATCCAATAATGAGAGTAAAGTGGGTATGTACCAGTATGTATCTTTCAACTACACTACGCTTAAGTATTGAGGCCTAACAGAAATACACTACTACTTAAAGTTACAAGATTAATAACTAAACTCTATCTATACAGTATGCCTACCAAAAGTTTTAAATGCAATACAATTAGCCAACAAGTGGTTTTGCACACTTTAGTATACCACCACTGAACAGAAGTTAGATTTGTTATACTAATGAAATAGTTCTTATAGAAATCTGTATTATTATAAACTCTTTTTTCTTATTTTTAACTTTAGAAGTTTTAGTTATTATAGTAGTTTTAGTTATTATAGTAGTTAAAAGCAAGATCAATTTATGTAATTTATGCAAAGGTTAATTAATTGTAACACCAAATTAATGAATTAGAAGTAACAAACAGTAGATTTAACTTATGCTGGTATTAGTTTTTTACAATAATAAAAGTCAATAACACTCTTATGTTTAACAGTTGATGTATTGATATAACACTTAAAACACATGAATTACTTATTTATAAGAATGAAATAGTTCATTCTAAGTTGGATTGGTTTCTGTTGCAGTAAAAATTAAAAATTAAAAACATGAACTCAATTTTAGTAAATCTTTGTTATATAAATTAATTAAGGATAACACTGTATAGGTAGTAAACTGTTGTTTCCAAACTTTTATTAATTAATATACTAGTGTTCTCGAGGCCTCTGCAGAATTGTGTTCTGCAGAAGGCTGGGGTGAGTTTTAAACCACTCTTCCCCTGCACCAAAATTTGAGAGCAGAACGAACAATGAGGGCAAAGAAACCCAGCGCTGCTCCCCCCCCCCCGCTAATCCCTCTATATTTTGAAAAATACATAAAAATACATCTAATATGAATGGTAAATCTGTAAGCCAGGAAGGGAACTCTGCATTCTACCATGAGGCTAATAACTAAGAAAACAAAATGAAAAGATCCCGGGTTCATTGTATACTCTTATCTCAGCTAACAAGGTAGCACAATCGGTACATATACTTAGAAGGCTACTAGCATTACACACATCTTTAAACTAATTAGGAGATACTTAGCAGATGAGACAGTTAAGACTTTTGGAGTTCAGGTTGACTCTTCTTGCAGAGCTGGAGTCTCAGAAGGCGATAGAGATGGAGATCTGCATTTTCTTTTGAAGGATTGTTTTGTAAATTCCATTGGGGTCACGAGTTCCATTTCTCACAACAGGCCAATGCCATCAGCTTTAGATATTATTCTATGCATCTTTCCTTGGTAAGTGAATTGTAGGATGAGAGGTGATGACCAGACATAGCAAATATTGGCACGAGGTAATGGGTTTAAGCTCTTGTCTTTTTGTCAGCGCTTCCTTAGGGAGATCAGGGAAGATTTCGACTCTATGTTATTGGTAATTTAGATGCCCTTTCTGCCTTGCCAGAGTGAGAATTTGCTTTCTATAGCACAGATCTAAAAATGTGGCAATGACATCTCTTGATGGTCTTGTTCTTAGTATGCTCAAAGGTCAGCTCTAAATGCCTTCATTATCACAGGAGACAGATCTTTTTCAGTCACCAGCCAAGCCATTAGCAAATCATTTAGATCTTCGTTCTTTTCAAGTTTCTCAGCTAAGCCTCTGATTTTCAGATTATTTTGACGTAGTGTCATGTCAGCTCGTATAGCCTTTTCCGCCAGCCCATCCTCCATTTGGTGAAGTTGTTGAATCTCATTTTGATTGGCAATGGTGTTGTTAACTGCACTCTCTGCCATTTTCTTCATGTCACGGAACGACTTTTGTAGAGTTTCCATTTGATCATACATTAGTCTAAAAAGCAATGCCATCTTGTCCAGTATCGCTTTCTCTAAGTTGTTCAGTGCCAATGATAATTCTGATGAGGTTACTGAGTTTTGTGGATTCATGCTCTCCTCACCTCCGGATGCCATTTTAGTTGAGAGCGCCAGTTGGAGGCCCTGTTCTATCGTTGAAGATTGCGAGGTAAGGGTTGCCTGCACTTTCTTTATTTTATGTTTATTTGATAGCCGGCTCTTTTTTTCGTCGTTTCCCATAAGTTAGAAAATGAATCTGGTATGTTGATCGCTGTATTCAGTAAGGGTGTGAGAGGGGTATTCAGAGTGTTGGGATTGGGCGGCCATGTTTTTTTGCACCACCGGAAGCCCCCCGAAAATTCCCAATTTATTAGGACTAAAAGCCACAGCTAGATTTTGAATTTTATTTTAAAAATTAATTTTCTCAGGATTTGATCATGGGTCTCCAAGAAGTACAATGCATCAGAAATCTCAGTCCTTTTGAGTACAAATCTTGGCACCTCACCAAGTAGCACTGAGCCAGCTCAATTCTGTGTCAGCTTTTAATGATCAATAGTATAGGCAGATGTACCTGAATTCCTGGTCTGGAACAACAGAACCCAGAGTAGAATGACAGCCCCTGGGAGCAGCAGAAGTGCTCTAGGCCTGGAATGACAGGTCTCAGAATGGAACAATGGCTCATGAGAGTAGCAGAAGTGTTCTGAGCCTGGAGTGATAGCTCCCAGAGTAGAATGACAGCCCCTGGGAGTAGCAAAAGGGCTCTAAGGAAGAAAAGGAAGGGGGAGCAGGGCAAGCTTTATATTTGTCAACAGAGCAGAATGAGGTGGATGACACCAACATCATGACTCTGGAAGGAAACAGGGGAGCTGGCAAGCAGGAAAACTATTGTTGGAGTTGATCCAGGGATAACTACACAACTTCCAGAAATATTAATCAAAATATAGCCCAATCTCACCAGATCTCAGAAGCTAAGCAGGGTCAGCCCTGATTAGGATTTGGATGGGAGACCACCAAGGAATACTAGGCTCACTACGCAGAGCCAGACAATAGCAAACAACCTCTGAATGCCTCTTGCCTTGAAAACCCTATGGGGGTCACCATAAAACAGCTGAGATTTTATGAGAAAAAAATATATTTCATTCCACTCTGAGTATCTGAAGAAGTGAGCAGTGACTCACAAAAGCCTGCACCCTGCCACATATTTTGTTAGTCTTTAAGGTGCTACTGGACTCTTGCTGTCTTCTACGCTAAGGTTTGTGATTACAGGGGCAGAGCACTAATTTCAATCTCAGGGATAGTCTGTCCACTCAGGGACCTATCATTCCAGTTGCAGAACACTTCTGCTACTTCCAAGGGCTGTCATTCCAGTCCCATAGCACTGATTCTATTCCTAGGAACCATCATTCCACCCTGGGGGCTGACATTCTAGTCACAGAATGCTCCAGCTACTCCCAGGGATTGTCATTCCACTCTGGGAGGGGAGAGGGGAGGGAGGCACGAAGGGGTAGAGAGGAGCTGGCAAGGAGACGACTCCCTCCCCAGCCTTCAGCTGATTCCTCCAGACTCCCTCCCTCACTCTCAGAAGCCACCCCTGTGAGTGGGCCCAACAAAACAGCTCTCATTGTTTGGTGGGTGCCCACTTAAGCCTACCCATGATGCTAGCCCTGCTCTGCAGCTTCCCAGGCACTTCACAGATCCCTGACACATTAAAACTGGCCCATGGGTCATCTTCTGCACTCTTTCTTCTAATAACCAGGACTTGGGTGCAAAATAGCAAAATTTTGTGGGGACAGTCAAAAATATATTAACAGATAGAGATGCAATAGGAAACAGAGAATAGACATAAACAGTTCTCAGAATGGAGGGCACCAGAAAGACTGGTACTGGTATCAGTTCTATTTAATCAGTCTCTAAATTGTGAGCCAAATTCTGGATTTACAAACTAACAACAATAAAAATATGTCATGGCTTCAAATTGCATCTAAACCAAGTAACAGTGTAAAAACCAGTCAATGGACAGGGAACAACCAGTCAACCGACAGGGAATAGAAGTTCTTCACCTTCACTTGTATAATCTAGCTTGCTTGCCTGAATTATTTCAATTTATCTAAACTCTTTTTTTGCCTATGTCCATATATGATATAGCCTTTTTGCTTTCCCTGTGCTTGAGTACTATAAATAACCTGAGATTATATTATTTTACTTGGAAACAAAACATGCTACCTTTTAATATAGATAAGTGACTGTAATCTACCAATGCTGTTTGCCCAAAAAGGAGGTTAATAAAACAAAAGACACACAAACAGGTCAATGCTCTCCCTCTCTCTTCTTCAGAATGGCTGGCCACTTATGGAGTCTAAGAAACGGAACAAATGAAGCAGGATTCGCTCACATTTCATGTACATTAAAAATATGTAGCATATAATCCTCTTGTATTATTTCTAACTTTTAACTTCAAGGACAGAATTCCATAATAAAATCTAATATTAGAAGCCAGCATTTTAATAAATTTGTGAAGCATCAAAGCAGTGGTGATACAATATCAAGGACATTTTTCAAACTCTTTCTAAACCTTCATGGGTATTCACAGTTGAAAAATTAAAGATCTAGCATCAAGACAAAACATATGTGAAGGAGGAAAAAAAGAACTGGAGTGAAACATTATTCGGAAAGCCAAATGCTCCTTGCATCTTCATTGGACACCCTTAGGCACTGCTAAGTCCCATGGTAGTTACCGTACGACTAGCAGAGTGAGTGTGATGTGGTACTGGAAATTCTTAAGCAATCCATTTGACATACAGTGCATTAGCATAAATAAAATATAATTCTAGAATAAATTAAACTTCCTGACTTGCTCCTGACATTAATTAGTTTCTGGAAGTTGATGTTAACTGCTGATAACAGGTAATTATTCAGAATTTTCGGGAGTGTGGTAAATGAAAGAAGATAAGTTGAGTGGTAATCACAAGCTAGAAGACAGAGGTTAACAAATAACAAGAGAGTCCAGATGTCATCCTAGATATGTAATATATTTATTAAGATTTTTATGTGGTTACTGTGGCAATAAAGCTATGATGGTGATATAAGAACAAAACTATTATTACTAAAAGTACAATTTTAGAAGAAAAATGTAGAAAGATAGAAGAAAAATGTCTCTGAGAATAAAGCACAGCATAGTAAAATACTGTAAGATAGTCAGTATTTGTAAGCTGTTTGGGCTCACCATGAGCAGCCTGAGAAAACAAAGTGTATATAGTGGGTGGAAGGCAGCCTTGTTAATACATGACTAGGGGTATGCAAGGGAAAAAATATTTGGTATCATTCAGATTCGGGATTTAAAACCCTGAATGTATTTGGGAATCCTGAATACTCCCAAATACCAATATTGGTTTTGAATTGGTATTTTGGAAAAAAACTCAGGATTCCTAACTATATTTGGATCCACTGTACCCTATGGGGCCATTATAGTCAATGGCAAATCTCATAGGATAATTTGGGGGCTGGGGGAGAGGTGGTTTAAGGGAGAGGCACCAAATTTGCACTGTACTTGCTGGAGCCTCTCCCCCCAAAAAACTTCAAGTTCCAAAAAGATTGGACCAGGAGGTCTAATTCTACGAGCACCCAAAGAGGGTGCCCCTATCCTCCCATTGTTTCCAGTGGTGGGAAAAAATAAGCAAGGCAGGCAAAGCCCAGCAGTCAAATTCTCCCAGAGAATCTCTGCATTAAAAAGTGAAGTGTGAGGAGGAGGCATGCGTTCAAGCCCAGCAGCAGAACCAGTGCAAAGTGCCCAGCAGAACCAGTGCCACTGTGGCAGTGCTGCTGCCAACTCACAGGATTAAGGTAAAATCTGAGAATCTCTGAATGACATACAAATGGGGGGGATATTTCTGCAAGGACAGCAGAACCAGTGCATTGAATGTATTCAGGGGTCATTTCGAGCAGGAGCTTGGGGGAGCTCAGGTCCGGGAGTTGGTGCCAGCCCCCCCCCCCCGGGGGAATGTCTGCTTGTGTCATGGCTGCAGCAAAATGACCCCATCCCCTGGAAAGGTCCTTGTTCTTCTGACCAGCCTTCTGAAGCCTTCAGCCACCACTGAAGCTATCCTCCCAGAATAGTGGTATTTCTGAGGCTTGGATTAGTAGTGGTCCCCTCTCTCCCTCTTCTTTCTTTCTTTCTTTCTTTCTTTCTTTCTTTCTTTCTTTCTTTCTTTCTTTCTTTCTTTCTTTCTTTCTTTCTTTCTTTCTTTCTTTCTTTCTTTCTTTCTTTCTTGCCTTCTGGCATACTTCCGGTGATGTCAGGTGGTGTAGCATATGCAAATAAGTTATGCTAATGAGTTATGCTAATGAGCTACTGCACCTCTTTTTCTGCGAAATGACCCCTGAATGTACTAGTGTCCAGTAGCAGAACCCAGCCAACCTACTAGTAACCAGTGGCACAGTCCTGTATCAACCAACTTACAACTGGGATTTCTCTTCCATTTTTCTTTGAAATCAATGCATCTTTTTGTAACTTCAGCCCTTGCAGTTGTTTTGTGTTACCACAGGATGTTGCTTTTGCAGAGGACAGGAACATGGGGGAAGACATTGCCTGCCTCTGAGCTTCTACAGAGGGGAATTCTGAAGTTTTGCTTCCTTATTGCCTGTGCTCTCATTAAGCAAGATGAATTTGATTTGAAACAGATTCCAAATTCCTAAGAAAGAGGAACAGAAACGGATTTCAGGTAGTAATTGGATAAAAAGGAGTTAAGAGAATTCTTCTTAATGCTAGTTCCTGCTGGCCATCAAGGCAAACAGAATTGATGGGACTGACACTAAAAAGTCTGCCTGGATATATATATCTTTATCTATCTATATTTCAGAAAAATAGTTTACTGGTATTTTTCTGACATATTTGGGTCTCTCAAATATATCTGGGATTTTTCAGGATACCAAAAAATGGGTCCCAAAAAATCCTGGTAATATTCAGGATGAACCAGGAATATTAGGAGACAGCATTTGCAGGCTTCCAGGACTGTACCCCCCCCCCCCCCCCGCCATGTTTTTGAATTTCCCAAGGCTTGGTCTCATCTTGCCAGGCTGCTATAGGTAAGGTTCTGTCTGTTTCAAGTGTTTTTCCTGTTTTTAAAAAGTTCATTCTTTGCTGGAGTTGGTTTGTGTCAGGTTCACCGGGGTTTTTTTTTTTTTTTTGTGGATACTGGGATTTTACATAGGTTCAGACTCTGAGGTTTTACATTGGTTGGGCTTAGCAATAGCTTCTAATAGCTTTCCTACGGAGGGAGATTCTTGGGTTTCACAATGGAGTACAGCTGGTGGCACCTTGTTCAGGGGCCCATAGGACTGGATCCCTTGGTCCAACTATTTTGAAATTTAGCCATTATTTAAAGAACAGACACCAGCAGCTCCCCTGCAATTTTGGTGCCATTAACTTTAAAAACACAAAGATTTCCTATAGAGACTAATGGAGACAAAAAGTTTTGGAAACCAACCCCCCCCCCCCCAAAGAAAAAACACCCTGATCCAAATACCATACTGACATTTGGAACCCAGGTAACTGGGAATACTGATTTTCCTCTCTCCAATATATCCAGATGCAAACCCCGCTGATTTTTATTTTATTTTATTATTGTTTTTCTGCATACCCCTGAATGATACTTTACACTGGACCTGTGGTAGCTTAGGTGTGCAAGGTAGTTTTCTGGTGAGCACTGGCAATCTTTCCCCTTTTGTTAGTACATACTGTATTGAGCTAAGCACATATGATTTGTACGAATGCTCACAATATTGCAGTGCATGTCTTTTGAAAAAAAATTCCACGGTGGATTCAATGTGGATTTCATTAACTTATGTAACGCTGGACCATTGTGATTCTTGTTACAAATCCAGCTCCTTCGGTCTGCCATAACCAGTCCACTTACAAACCACATTTGAATTTTGTGTAGTCAGAGGTAGTGTGCACACATAAGTAACATCCACCTGGAACTGAAGATAGTGGGGTAGTAGAGAGAGTGTGGGGGGGAAATCACAGCGGTACCTTAGTAAACAGCCTAAAACTAAAACAAAAGATGAACCAGACATAATTTCAATGAATGAGAGCTGAAAAGAAAACAAAAAAACACAAAGGACTTTGAATACTTCATTAATGTGAGCCCTGATAGCAGGCTCTCATAGCAAAATCGACTTTTCTAAAATCACAGCGGTGTGCACATGTAGATACCATGAGCTTGAACCCTTGTGAAAATGTGCAGGATAGTGGATACAGTACATGGGGAAATGGCACCATGTCATGATGGTGATTTAATAAATTATACAGAAACGCCTGATTTGATTAAAAATTGCTCCCTTAGGAATACTTTATATTATGTTTTATGTTTTCATAGTCAAATTTGCTTGTCAGAAGAAGTGTCACTTAAGGTATAGATTTTTAAAATTCAAATATTTCTAGCTACCTTCCAGATGTGTCTCATCTTGTACTGCTTTTGTACCTTACCATAATTTTCAGTCATGCTTGCAATGGAATGAGTTATTTAAAAACACATACACACAAAATAATCTGCAAGACCCAGGTCCAGTAGTACCATAAAGACAAGCATGATTTCAAGGGAATAAGCCAAAAATATCTGGTGAAGGGAGATTTGATTTTCTAAAGCTTATATTATTGAAAGCTTGTTGGGCTTTAAGATGCTACTAGACTCTTTTACTACTGACCAACGTAGTTAACCACCTGAAACAATAAACTGCAAGTATTCCAAGCCTTCATAAACAATTTGCTTAGCCTGTGTGGCTAGTATAAACATTATGGCACCAAACCCTGTTGACTTTCCTTCATTACGCTGTGTACTCACATGGGTTTTTAATGTGTTCACAAGTAAGGCTGAATCTTCCTTATTTTCTGCTTGCAAATACTATGAAGTTAAAAAAAAAATCAATGGTTTATAGCTCTCTTCAGCCTTCATAACTTATGAATGGGTTGCAAATTTGCCCACAATATTCACAAAACATTTTGAAAACATCTGACCAATTCTTTATTTTTTCACTCTGTTTTACATGTAATGATGGACATCTGCTGCTGAATTAGTTTTGCTGGTGGGAACTGTTGAACACCACTGCCAAGCATTCTGGGGGGAGAGCAGAATTCCCATCCTTTCCAATAAGTGCCACCACATGGTTGGGCAGAGTACATCTCAGTAACATACAAATATGTGATTGCTGACTATTTACCACCATCACTGACATCATCAGCCTACTTCTATACCTTAAGACGAAGAAGAAGAGATGGCTTTTATACTCTACTTTTCTCTACCCTAAGTAGTCTCAAGGTGGCTTACAATTGCCACTCCCTCCTCTCCCCCCAACAGGCACCTTGTGAGGTAGGTGGGGCTAAGAGCATTCTGAGAGAACTCTGACTGGCCCAAGGTCACCCAGTAGGCTTCATGTGGAGGAGTGGGGAATCAAACCCGGTTCTCCAGAGTAGAGTCCACTGATCAGAACCACTATACTGTACTGGCTCTCAAACAGGGTTGCCAGCTCAGAGTTGGAAAATACCTGGAGATTTTGGGGTAGCTCCTGAGGAGGGCGGGATTTGAGGAGGGAAGGTCACTTCCAGATTGGACTATTGTAACTCACTGTATGTGGGCCTACCTTTGTATCTGACTTGGAAATTGCAGGTAGTGCAGAATGTGGGAGCACATGTGCTGATGATGACATCTTCATGGGTGTACAGTCAGCTGTGGTCTGTGAACTGTACTGGGTGCTGATGGTATTTCAAGTCCATTTCAAGGTGTGGGTATTAACCTTTAAGGCCAGAAGCAGCCAGGGACTAACATATTTATGGGGCTGCCTCTCTCCATATATGCCCCATCGAGCCTTGCGCTTATCAGACCAGCATTTACTGGTGACCCCCAGCTCAAAAGATGTCTATCTATCCTCAACCAGGGCCAGGGCTTTTTCTGCCCTGGCCCCAACCTGGTAGAATGAGCTCCCATTAGAAATCAGGGCCCTGTGGGATCTTTTACAGTTCCACAGGGCCAAGACAGAGCTATTCCACCAGGCTTTTGGGTGAGGCAGCGGACGTCAAATATCATCTCGCCCCTCCTGTTATCATCCTGTTATCATCTATTTCATTTATTACAAGGTCTTCAATTTTTGAGGACTCTGAACAACAACCCACCTTGGTTTATCTGAGGTTAGGGTATTTACCATCTGGAATCCCTTATGGGATTTAGCCCTTTCTGCTTTTAACCAAATTTTATTGGGGCACCATGGAAATAGTCTGAAGTAATTGTGAACACCATTGTGTTAAGATTTTATAGTTTTTAATGTATGATTTTATTGTTTTATAATTAATGTTGTAACCTGCCCTGAGCCCAGTGGCAGGAAGAGTGGGATAGAAATTGAACCAAATAAATAAATAAATAAATAATAAATAAATAAATAAATAAATTTCAATGGGGTTGATGCCATAAAGTCCACCTTCCAAAGTGCCCATTTTCTCCAGGTGAACTGATATCTGACACCTTGAGATCATTTGTAACAGAGGGAGATCTCTAGCTATCACCCGGAGGTTGGCAACCCTCTTCTCTAACTAGCTAACGACTTGTACTAGACTAGATACCTTCCACCTTCTGATTGTTTCATGTCCAGTTGGAAATTCTCCCTCAATTGTCCCATAACTGTGGATCCAAGTTCCTACTGGAAAGAAATCCCCAGGACAAATACTTCAGACATAAATAAAGTGAATAAACATTTCTGGAAAACTGGTTTTGTTTGAGCCCAAATTAATTGTAGGATAGATAACTATTTCCTGATTGTAATTATTAGGAGATAATAAAGACTAAGCAAAAATTATGTTATAAGGCTTTCTTCTGCAGTAGTGCAAAGTAAATTGAATTTTCTTTAATTTTGTCTACATAACACACCCATAACCCCCCTATCATATTCATCATAACGAAAACAGCTGGGATCCAATAAAAACCACAGTAATGCTACTTTATTTTCCTTTTAAAGAGAAGTGTTAATAAGAAATTGCTGAAGGCTATAAATGTATCTAGGTATAGGAACTGTTCTTTAGTTTTTCTGGAGGTGGGGGTTATAGGCACGCCAGGTTGTCAAGGGTCATACTGCCTCAGATGTATGAGACAAAACTAGCTCTTACACAGAAGGGATACAATCATTTCTTTGCTAAGTGCTGGCCTTCTAGGCAGGTTGGATGGTGACAAAATCAAACGGATTCCAAGACAAGCTGTCAGAGGGTATTTATTTTGAAGACTATAAACTCTCCTGCGGGAACCAACATACAACATAGCCCCAGAACCACAGTGTCTGATTGAGCACATCAGTGAAATTTTTCAGACATGTTTCTACGGGTCTTGGAATCAATTGTTGTTGCAGTAAGAAGTAGTCTGCAGGAGGAATCCAAATACCTCTCCGGGCTAGCATTTTTGGTGCTTTTCTTACAAATGGCAACTCCCTGCTCTGCATCAAGGCTGCTCACCTAAACTTCTGAGACAGCTATCATGAAGGCAAGTTCACAAGCTTTGCACAAACATTTGGGTTCTGTATCTTTCTGCATAACTTCTACCACTGCAGATGACCAAAGTACAGTACTGCAATTACTATTTCAGCAGGCTTCAGGAGACTCAAAAGGCCAATGGAGTTCCATCTGACAATTAAAAAAATGTTAAATTGGATTAGGGTTACCACTCTCCTAGTGGGTGAAACAAGAGAACCACAGCCCCAACAAACCATGAACAAAAATGAACGAGAAGAGCTGTATAGTGCACTAATTATAATATAAAGTGCATAGTATACAATACAAAAATATAATAATACAGAGGTCTCAAGTAAGTATATTCAATTAGACATTTGACGAGGTTCTCCGGAATACAGTCTTGTTTCACTGATGAACTTCATTGAAAAGGGAATTATGAATTCTTACAAAAAAAGGAAAAACATTATGTTTAAAACCTTGTGTACAATGGAGAACAAAGAAATAGAATTAAGGGGGAAATTACCTAAAATTTATAATACATTAATGTAGACATGCATGGCAGCATACAGCAATGTATAGGACATCAGATTTCATCAAATAGCAATCAGTCTATAGTACCTGAATCTGAAACACAATCAATACACAATAAGGGGCATCCGAAAGTACAAAAACAGTGAGAGGCATTAGGAATAAAACCAATGCAGTTTACCACCCATGAAAGAAACATACTGAAGATGAAGGCTAACCCTATGTGAAATTCCTAATTAGCCTTAGCGGGTGAAAACAATAGCGTGTTTAAGTACCAAACGCCCAAGAACATGAGCGGGTGATTTAAAGGTATATTCCATGTTATGCTAGACACTAGTATAATTATACAAAATGCTCCATAAGCACAACTTTTAAAAAATAGTGGAACAATGTAGAAAAACAGAAACCTATAAAATTCTACAAGAAACAAGAAAAATCTATAGACACATTAAGTCCATGTGGGGAGCAGGTATCCAGCCTGAAAATCCAAAAGGCTTCCTGTTGGAGAAGAATTTTATGCATATCAACTTGATTGTAAGCCTTAGGATTGACAAGCTCAAAAGTATCAAATTGTAGATCTTCATGAGAGTGGCCCTTGTCAATACAGTGTTGAACAAGGGGTGCCTCCAAATATTGGTGCCGGATGCGCGACTTATGTTCTGAGATGCGGGCTGTCAAAGATCAAATTGATTTCCCCACATATTTAAGTCCACAAGGGCACCAGATAAGATATATTGTCCTTTTTGTAGCACAGGAAGATAAAAATGAAATTTCCTTATAAAAAATGATTTCAGGGAAATCCAAGACAGATGTTTCCCATCATTGGGCACAGACTGAACATTTTTACATTTAAAATTGCCTCTGATGGGAATACCATCAATGGAGTCTGCGGGCATGATCAGATCAGATTTGATAATTATGTCTTGTATGCTAGTGGTTTCACGAAATCCCACAAAGGGGAACATCACACCCGGCTATATCACTTAATACATGCCAGTGTTTAGTTATGATATTACGTATAGCATATACGAGTGGAGTAAAATCAATAGCCCAGTTAAGGAACTCCTTTCATTTTTTTCAACAGGTTCCCCCAAAAGATCATCTCGATTAATAGCTTGTGCACACATCCTAGCCTGCATAATAATATCTGCAGGATAACCGCACCTAAGGAATTGACTGCACATTTTGGAGCATGCCTCCTGGAAATGTTGGTCAAAAGTGGAATTCCTTTTTAAATGCAAAAATTGTCCATAAGGAAGGTTTCTTCTGAGATGTGATGCACGAGATGAGTAAAAATGCAAAAAGGAATTTTTATCTGTGTTCCTACAATAAAGATGCACCTCTAAGCAAGAATTGAAAATAAAAAACGTGGTGTCCAAAAAGTTAATTTGTGTCCTGCTAGCTGTATAGGAGAATTTAATGGCACCATGCAAGGTATTCATCCACTCAACAATTTCTTCCACCACAGTAAAATTGTCTAAGATCACAAAGAGGTCATCAATATAACATTTATAATAAACAAGATGGCTGAAATATGGATTACTGTCAGCACTGCTGATATATCTGGTCTCAAGACCACCCATGAACAGAGTTGCCACACTAGAGGCAAAGGCACTGCCCATGGCCACCCCCTTGGTCTGCCAGAAAAAAATTGAAAAAAGTTTTTTTTTAAAGTTTTTTTCAAAAAAACACAAAAAAAGGTTTTTTTAAAAAATAATATTTATTAAATCAAGAAGAAAATGGGTGGGAGGACAGGGAGGACAAAGTCTAGCATCTTCATGTGGTATACTGGAGTACAGTGATGTAACATCCAGGGTAAGTAGCACTGTTTCCTCTGGAATCCTAATGCCCTCTATTTTAGACACAAAGTCCTTAGTGTCATGTAAATATGATGAACTCTTCAAAACAAAAGACTGTAGAAACGAGTCTACGTATTTAGACAGTGGGTCCAAGAGAGAATTCGATCCGGAGACAATGGGACGCCCGGGAGGTGGCATCCCGGGTTTGTGTATTTTAGGTTACAAATATAGAAGCAGCACATGAGGAAAGGGATTAAGTAGATACGAGGCAGTTTGGTCAGTAATGTAGTTAAAGACAAGGGCTTCTTGAACCGTGGTCCTAATAAGAAAAGACACCTCCCTGGAAGTATCATGGTCAATAGGTGTATAAAAATTGGAGTCAGACAGCTGGCGTAATGCCTCACCAATTGTTAAGAATGACAATAGCCTCTACCTTATCCACCTCCTTAAAACTTTACTCAGTACAAGCCATTCAGGAACAAATCATAATTTGTTCCCCAAATCAACGGTCCGTCTATTTTGGTCTTTGAAAGATGTATATTGGAGGATATTCATCAATTGGAGTGTAACAGGCCCCCCGTCAAGCATAACCTAATGCTAGAGGAGGTACAAATGTTAAAAATGCTTTCGCAAGACTCTTGTATTGTTATTAAGGAGGTGGATAAGGGAGGGCCTATTATGGTCTTAATGCAGCTATAGATTTTTCTTGCTTCTTGTACAATTTTATAAGTTTATGGGTTTTTTTATATTATATTATATACTTCATATTATAATTAGCACACTATACAGCTCTTCTTGTTCATTTTTGTTCAAAGCCTCCCAGTGGGGCCTGGGGAATCTCCCCAGCTTTTACAACTGATCTCCATCTGACAGAGATCAGCTCCCCTGGAGAAAATGGCTGCTTTGAAGGGTGGACTCTATGGCACTGTACCATGCTGAGGCCCCTCCCCTCCCCAGGCCCCAGCCTTTCCTGGATCCACCCCCAAAGTCTCCAGATATTTTCCAAACCAGACCTGGCAATCCTAAATTGAATCGATCTGTGCCATTCTGTTCATTCAGTGATGTTTCTTGAATGGAAGGAATCCTTTCATAAACAGAAGATTTGTTCATGAGTAGAAAGTATCATTGGATCTGAAGTAATGTTCAGCTTTGTTTTGAAACTTCAAAACTGTTTTGTCCAAGTTCCATTACGGATTATTGGAACTGATTTAGGACCAAAGCAATGCCATACTTATGTATCTATTTTAAACAAGCCAGACCTCTAGGGTTAATTTTAGAGAAACATTAGTATAATCAACATATTCAGAGCTTGAAAGAGACTGTACTTACATGGATAATGCCCATAAATAATGTCATTCATGGTTCACTGGTTTAATTAATCTGATAGAAAATGACTAAATTGAAAATTTGTAGGTTGAGTTCTTGATGAGATTTGGCAGAATGCTAAGCAGGCATTTGCAGGCTTATTAAGAAAAAAGGAGACACATGAAAACTGAAAAAAAGAAAGTAGTAGGAAACGGCAGATTAAAAGTTAGGTGTGGTGTAACTGCTTGGATCGAATAGGGAAATGCTGATGTAGTAAATTCTCTTGTTTTACTACATCCAACTCAGGATTTTACTGCAAGTTTTGTCATGTTTGTTGAACACTGTATCCCTTGAAGTCAGATTCTATTATGAGAATTCATAGTACTTAAAAGTTGTATCTATTTATTTATATTATTTATAGTCCACCTTTCTTGTTTGGACTCAAGGCAGATTACACAGAGTCACTACAATCGACAGGATGGGACATTCAGTAAACAGTTAAATAGGATATGGGTTGTAGAACTAACCAGTTCTCTCCCCCCCTCCCCCCCTGAGGCTGCCTGAGAGTGTGTCTGGCTGCTGCGTCTGCTCCCTGGCCTCCGTCTGTTCCTCCAACGCTGGCAGGGTTCGGCTGGGTGAGTTCCCTCTCCTGCCCCCTTCCTGGTCTGGTGTCTCTCTGTAGAGCACCGGCATTTCCCCCCCGCCTCCTGCCTCCTGCCCGCCCTCGCTGCAGAGAAGGTCGGGCTCCCTTTCCTCTGTCGCTTCTCCGGCCGTCCTGGCAAGTGCTGGGGCCAGGCTGGGGGGCGTCGCTGTGCTTCCTGGGCGAGTGGCAGGGGTCTGGGGTCCTGGGCTAGTCCCGTGATCGGGACATCCAGGTCTCACCTGGAGATTGGTAACCCTAGGGGGAAAGTCAGATGCACAGCAGGGCGTTGAAGACAATGGTTTGATGGTCACTGGCCCTTCTCATTAGCCAGCCAGCCACGTTGTTTTCACAGTTTATTCTGACAGGAAAGTGGTCAAGCTGGCTGTGGGCAGGGGAGGGGGTTATGCTGAAAGTCCATTGTCTCTTTACTGACAGAAGCGGGCCACTGAGGGGACAGTTAGACCCACCTGGCAATGGGTGGAGGAGAAGAGTGGACCCAGCACCCAGTCCATCCCCTTTGCTGGCTCCCTCCAGACTGAGGCCGAGACACTGAGGCCGAGACATACGAGTGGGACTGAGGCAACGTGGCGAGGGAATGCAGCCAGTGGCCAGGGACCCCTTTTGGTGTAGCCAGTTTGGTGGAGAGCCAGTTTGGTGTAGTGGTTAAGTGTGCAGACTCTAATCTGGGAGAACCAGGTTTGATTCCCTACTCCACCACTTGCATCTGCTGGATGACCTTGGGCAAGCCATTGCTCTGTACCAACTGTTCTCTCAAGGACAGTTGTCTCAGAGCTCTCTCAGCCCCACCTACTTCACAGGATGCCTGTTGTGGGGAGGGGAAGGGAAAGGAGTTTGTAAGCCGCTCTGAGACTCCAAGTGAGTGAAGGGTGGGATATAAATCCAATCTCTTCTTCTTCTTTTGAGTGGCAGTTCTTGCAGCCAACTGATTTTGGTGCCCCAGGGAATCTTGCCACCCCAACTCATCTTTATAGATAAGGATGCCTAACTAACATATTCTTGGGCAGCTTGGCAGATAAGGGGGGGGCATGCTTCTAAAAAATGGGGATGCAGAAGTCCTGGGAAATACAGAGACTGCTGTGCAATCTTCGGAATTGGTCTCAGAATGTGCAGTACCAGCTAAACTGAGTGACTTGCTTTGTTGACTCCTTAATACAGGATGAGTCAACCACTGCTAGAGGGGTAAGTTCCATTGGAATGTTAAGCTGTTCATACATACAAGCCATTGCTGAAACACCATAGAAGATGGGCTGCAGTAACTATTGTTTTCTCTTTTCCCCTCAGGGAAAATCACCATTTCCTCTGTAAATTAGATCTGCTATTTTGGTGGCACAAACCCTACAAACTTAAAGGATGTACTCCCAATGTTCCTAGGGCATTGAGTGCTTTGTCATGTTCTGGCTAACTGGGAATATATCATTATTTCATTTATTTAGATTATCTAGGAACATAAGCCTAGTTCTCAGCTTATTTGTTATTGAATGGAAGTTACTCTTACAGAAATTGATGGCAGACATACTTACATGCAACCTGTTCAGGATCAGATTCTTGGACTAACATATTCATCACATGTTACACTGGCTTATGGATAAATTACCTGCATATTTTAGAAATGGAGCAACAAAGTATTTGTGGCATGATCCAAAACACATCCCTGTTAGTTCACACACAAACAAGGAAAATAGCCTGTCCAGAGTTCAAAATCACACCTGAGCATGCCTACAGTAACTTCTTGGATTTTAGAATTACATATTAATTACATATTAGCATTTGAGATATTCAAAATTATACAATTCTTTCATAAATGATGTGGAGTTGCACAAAATTAATTATTTGGAGTTGGGAGTAAGCAGTGAAGTGGCTAAATTTGCAGATGACACGAAGTTGTTCAGGATGGTGAGAACCAGGGAGGATTCTGAGGCACTCCAAAGGGATCTGTCAAGGATGGGCGAGTGGGCATCAACATGGCAAATGAGGTTTAATGTGGCCAAGTGCAAAGTGATGCACATTGGAACCAAAAATCCTAACTATAAATAGACGTTGATGGGGTCCGAACTGGCGGAGACTGACCAAGAGAGAGATCTTGGAGTCGTAGTAGAGAACTCAATGAAAATGTCGAGACAGTGAGTGACTGCAATGAAAAAACCCAACGCTATGCTGGGGGTTATTAGGAAGGGAATTGAAAACAAGTCAGCCAGTATCATAATGTCCCTGTATAAATCAATGGTGCGACCTCATTTGGAGTACTGTGAACAGTTCTAGTCGCCACACTTCAAAAAAGATATAGCATTGGAAAAAGTGCAGAAAAGGGAACTAGAATGATAAAAGGGTTGGAACACTTTCCCTATGAAGAAAGGTTGAAGCGCTTGGGGCTCTTTAGCTTGGAGAAACGACAGCTGAGGGGTGACATGATCGAGTTTTATAAGATTATGCATGGGATAGAGCAGGTAGAGAAAGAAGTACTTTTCTCCCTTTCTCACAATACAAGCACTTGTAGGCACTCAATGAAATTGCTGAGCAGTCGGGTTAGAACAGATAAAAGGAAGTACTTCTTCACCCAAAGAGTGATTAACACATGGAATTCACTGCCACAGGAGGTGGCGGAGGCTACAAGCATGGACGGCTTCAAGAGGGAATTAGATAAACATATGGAACAGAGGTCCATCAGTGGCTATTAGCCACAAAGTATAGATAGGAACTCTCAGTCTGGGGCAAGTGATGCTCTATATTCTTGGTGCTTGGGGTGGGGGGCAACAGTGGGAGGGCTTCTAGTGTTCTGCCTCCACTGCTGGACCTTCTGAGGGCATGTGGTGTTTTTGGCCACTTTGTAACAGAGTGCTGGACTGGATGGGCCACTGGCCTGATCCAACATTGGCTTCTCTTATGTTCTTATGTTCTTAAAAGATTTGTTATACTAACAATTGGCAAATGAACTGTGGTGTTTTTTAGAGGCTAATTTACATACTTGTTATGGCATATTTCAAATTTATAATATATTTTACTAGTCACTTTGTAATACCATCTGTCAAAAGTCATGTTTTGAATGGCTTCACATTTAATACTTTCCCTCCTAATATAGTTGGGTATTTGAAACTGAAGAAAGGCTTTAATAAAAAAAAAGCTTCCCTGTAAACATCAATTCCAATATTATAAAAACATGCATTTTATTACCACTAAAAAGAGTTTTCTGCTCTGCGTGTTTATGTCCTAGTGCATTTACAGCAAAAAAGTACAATAAATTAAGAATCTCCAGTCAGTAGATTGTATAAATGAAGAATAATGTAAACAGCATTGGTCATTCTTAACATTAAATAACAGTGTTCAGCTCAAATAATTTCAGATATGGTTAAACAACAGAAAATGAAGAATGCTGTTCAGGAAAATGTTACAGAATTGGCAGCAGTTCTATTGAAATAATAACTGTCAACATGTAGGAAATAAAGAGGGAAATTTTAAACAAGATATGAATATTCCAATGCAGCATGGACTTGTGGTAGGTTGACAGAAATATTTGTTATTTCTGGAATTATTTAGGAATTGATATCTGGTATTCCCAAGAATCCCAAATACAACCTGGATATGTGAATATACTGCCCCCCAAATACAAATACAAATATGGTACTTTTGGATATATATGCTGACTGGAAATATCTGAATGAACATCCCTACACAGAAGAGTCCTGCAGCCCTACACCGTGGGCCACTGGCATTTCTCATTCCATATTTCCCCCCTATATTTCCTTGTGAGGAAGAAAGGCACTTGCAAGGAAGATTTTGAATGTGCACTAAGGCGCTTATCTTACAGAACACATGAAGCTGCCTTATCCTGAGTTATACCATTGGTTTACCAAAATTGTTGATGTCTGCACAGATTGGTAATGGCTTCTAGGGTTTCAAATAGAAATATTTCTTATGATCTGCTTGCAATCTGATTCTTTTAAGTGGAAATACTGGGCTTGCCTTGACATTCTGCATGTAAGATCTATATCACTAAGACACACCCCAGCTTAATCTCACCTGCAGAGGCCTGCCTCCTTTCCCATTTCTGCTTACAACACTGTGGAGCTTAGAGGTAAAATTCTGAGCAGAACTGTTCATTCTAACTGGCTTAGAGTGATCCTTTCCAGAATAACTTCAGTTAAAGATAATTGTGTGTAAGGAACTTGATAATTTAGGCTCCATTTCTAATGATGTGACTGGACCTTTCTTCAGAACTTGTGTTGTTGGGATTCTGGCCTATTTAGAAGTGCTCCCTTTGCTAATTAGTAACACCTGCAGAGCAGTTTTGTTTCTTAAAGATTCAACCTTGGGAGACTGTCTTACAGAGTCTCTATCCCCCCTCCCTAATTTCTTCTCACACTAGATGATAATTAACTGGTCAGCCCTGATTGGCTATTGAGTTGCTGGATAATGCACTGATCGATAGAAAAGATGGTTTCGTAATGTGCACATCTTGGCTAATCTTAACCTTTCTTCACTTCTGCAAGTCTCCATGCTACACCAGCTAAGCATGAAGAGAGCTTGTATTCTGTCGGATGACTGAAGAATGCCATTCAGAAAGGCTTGAAGGTAGGAAGGTCTAAAGTTTTCAGCTAGGCAGATTTTTAAATAGTAATAGTGAGCTTTATTTGTTTGTATGTCTTTTTGCCTGTGACTGAGGCCGTGGTTATGCGGCCCTTTAAATCTGGGAGCCCTCCTGGATTTAAAGGGACTACGTTTTTTTACCTCGGGTTGGGATGTACACACATCCCAACCCCTGCGGCAGCATGCAGAGGAGAAGGAGGTGACGGGAGGTGGCAGCAGGCAGAGGTGGTGGTGAAGGAGGCAGTGGAGGTGGAGGTGAAAGAAGCGCCGGCATTGAGGTGTTTGGCAGAGGAGGAGGTGGCTGGCAGCAGCAGCAGCTGGCAGCGGCCAGGGGAGGCACCCTTCCCCGAGCCCCGCCAGCTGCCTGGTAAGTTTGGGTTTTTTCCCCCCTTTTACACTTGGGCGCTTAAGTTCCCAAGTGTAAAAGGGGGGAAAAATGGAGGACGGGACCATCTGGACAGCCCTCTCTTGCAATGGCTCAAATGCGGGTTCCTCGTGCAACTCCTGGGAAAACACTTGATTTTCCCAGGGTCAGAAAATGCGGGAAGAACCCACATTTGAGCCCGCTTTGGCACGGGACTAGCCGCAGCCATTGTGAATGGTCCCTTTAAATGTGGGAGGAAACAGCCCTTCCTCCCGCATTAAAGGGCTGTGTGACCGTGGCCTGAGTGATTTATGTTTTGTAACACTAAACTAATACATTTAATTTATAATCCAAGCCACGTCTAGAATCACTTACTTGGAGGTAGGTGCACCCCAGAATGAACCTGGAGGGTAGAAAGCCAAGACCTTGTAAAGCTTTCATTCTCATACAATAAAAAAGGGCAGCGCGTCCTGCCTGCCTGACTGCTGGAGTGGCTGTTTTCAGCACACAGAGGTTTGGGGCAGCTTATGCTTATACTGGTGTGAGCATGGTTGAAATTCTGACCTAGGTTATTTCCAAACTTTAAAATCTTGACTCAAAATGCATTTGGTTGTGCTCCTGTAAACCTAGTTTTGCTCCTATAGTTATATACCAGATTAAAATATTTACTATTCATTAGTACCATTTCCAAGAAACCTAATACTATAAGGCCGCATACAAATATTTCTTTCTGTTTCGTTGTAGTGCAGACTACTCTCTGTTCTATGGTGTGGCATGAAACCCATGCTAGATAGTTCTAAACAGCCAGGAAATAGACCAGTGGAGTTGGATATACAGAAAACAGGGGGAAGTTGAAATGCACAGAACCTTCTGGGTGATGGCTGCCTTTATACCACTTTGTTGCTCATACCAAAACCTGGCAGGTGTGATGGGTGATGTTTATTTTAAAATGATTGTTAATAATAATGCCTTCAAACCACACTGTAATGAAACATGAAGGCTGCTCAATGAAGCATTTATAAAGTAGGAAAATGTCAAGGTTATTGTAGCATGGTTAATCTTATATTTCCCCCAAAGCACTAAAAGAATTTTGGTATATATTTACTGACATACCCTTTTTATTGCTCTTTAATAGTGACACTAATGGTACCCATTTAATAATAATTAATTACCTCTAATTTGTAAGGGGTTCTCAATGTAAAAATAGGCATCAGTTCCTTCTTGCCTTTAATATCTTGCAGCCATTGTAATAAAAACAGACACATGACAAGATGAAAGAGGAATACCATACAATGATATCCAAATCAGGAACCAATTTTATGGACTTCTAAGTTAATATTTTACTTCTGGGCACCATGAGAATCCAATGGGTAATTCTTAAATTAAAAATGATGAGCTATTTTCTTTATTAAGAAAATGGGGTAGGAAAGGAAGTTAGATAAGTAATAACAAGGGTGACAAGAAGAACAAAGGCTTATTGCAAAGATACATAGGTAAGCAGCCCAATGTTGATTTGTATGTCCAGACTATATGAACTCTGTTGAGAATATTTCAGGTTAAATTACTGAGTAAGTTATGTATAGGGGTGAGTAAAACCTTCCCCATCATGTCTCTGGAAATTTGTGCATTGGCAAAATTGACATTAGATGCCGGCATTTTGTTCCAAATTCAAACAGTTTTCATGAGGGAAGGACTTCCTGATTTGTTAGTGCATGTTAATGCCCAGACTTGGAAGGCCCAGGATAGCCAGATCTTGGAAGCTAGCCAGGGTTGGCCCTGATTAGTATTTGGATGGGAGACCCCCAAGGGCGTCCAGAGTCCCTACACAGAGGCAAACCACCACAGAATGTCTCTTGCCTTGAAAATGATCTTATCACCATAGGTCAGCTGTAACTTGACAACACACTGCCACTAGTGTACATATTAGACGACCTCATTATTGTGTACAATTCTATTATTCATTTAAAGACAAGAGGACTTTTTAAAAAATGTATTTTTTTCTGAAATGCATAGCCACATAACATACACATCTTGCTAAAAATTTATGACTATTCTGATGAAGTGGCTTTAATTGCAAATGGTTTCCCATTCTAAGCCCTGGCTAACCAAATACAGTTTATCAAAGGTTGCCGTTCAAATTTCTGACTGACTATTGCATTCCTCAACAGAATGTTCCATATTTCACAGGTCTGCCTTAACTGCTTAGAATTTTCTTCAGAAACCACGACTGTTCTAATCTGGGGCATTTATCTACTGCTGTGTATATGTGATTTGCCCTGTAAAAATCCAGGAATCATGGATATTCATTGCATCATACTGTTCCAATACAGTAGACCTGCACAACAACAAAATGCCTAAGTGCTCATTAAAATATAAGTCACAGAAAGACCTAACTGAAATAATTCAAGAAGAGTTTGAAATAAAATATACTAGGTGTGGAAGCAATGAAAAGCAGTTACACTGTAAGCATTATGAAATACAATCACAGATATATTCTGGCACCTGTAGCATATCTGCACGTGAACAAGAAGAAGGGATATTTCCACATAACATCAATATGATTTTAAAGTCTCATAGAAAATCTCAACTTTATTTACTATATTATTTATTCATGGACCAATACAGAGATAAATAAAAATGTATATGCACAGCAAATTTAATATATATGAAATGCAGTCGCAAATGGACCAGATACAAATGTAATCTCTGGCTCATTTTATAAAGTTCTCAAGGGCATTTTTATGGAACAAAATTCTTGGAAAATAGGTCCAAATTGAACCTACTAAACAGAAATTTTACTGCAGTCTTCCTATCAGCAGGGGAAGAACAAAATATTTCATATTTCTGGTTGGCTATTATTTCTATCATAAAAGTTGAAGCTCCAGTGCATAGTAATAAAATACCTGGCTACCTTGTAAAACAGACAAAACATACCATGCTTTATTGAGCTTTCTGCTTCTCTCTGTTGACTTGATACTTATTTTACGTGCCTCGTAATACTTTTTCCCTTTACCTTCAAGGCAACTTTCTCATAATCATATAAAGAATAATATAGGCCTGTATTTGTTTTGTATACAACTAGTGAGTGCTAAAAGTATGGTACCACATATTCTGTCACAATTACTTTATAAAAAGGAAAAGCAGAACTTCTAAATGCTTTCCTTACAACTCACAATACTCCCTTCCTTTCAGATAATGTGTACATTTCTATAAATTGGGATGACTAGTCAGAGTAGAGTATATGACAAATTTTCATGTTTGTAGTCTCAACAAATCAAAGTAATTTGAATGAGATCTTTTGTGCTATGGAATGGACCAGGAAACATTAGACAAACCCAAGTTACATTGGAGCAAAAGCATATCTGTATCATATTTCTATTGTCTGTGTTTTCTATAATCTATTTCCTCATTTTTTTGTTGTCTCTTATTTTGTACACTCCTTCATTGCCTCTCCCCTCCCCCCCTTTTCTTTTTGTGTTGGGATATCATTTTAGTCCCTTGCCGAATGTGTTCCCCCCAGAATTCCTACCAAAAGTCCCACTCTGAAGTGTAACTCTATTGCTGCAAATGTTAGCTGCCCATGCCTTTGTTAGGTTAATGGCTCAGTATGATTGGCTGACCTTTGTCAATGGATGCTAATTGTTCACAGACAGCTCTGTGTAGGGCTGCCAAGTCCCCCGGTGGGGTGGGGGAAACACTGATTTTTAGTGCTTATCTCCCGCTTTTCCAAAGTTGGCCACCGGGGGGACAAAATGGCTGCCTTAAAAGGGAAATGTCTGCAGAGAGCCTGCCCTGCAGTAGAAAGCCTCGCCAGACATTTCCCCTTTAAGAAGTCAGCAAGAGAGCTTCTTCCACAGCAAGACAGGTCCGCCCAGAGATTAAGGAGGGACTGAAGGAGCTGCTTTTGCATGTGGCTGGCAAGGTGAGTTTCTGTTCCAGCTCTTTTCATTCTCTCTCCCTCTTTCTTTTTTCTGTCTGTCTGTCTCTCTCTCTGTCCCCATCCAGCAGAGGTCTATCAGTGGCTATTATAGCCACAAGGTCTAAATGGAAGTAAGTGCCTCTGCCAGTTTTTTCCCCTTCTCTCTCTCTCCCTCTTTCTTTCTTTTTTCTGTCTGTCTGTCTGTCTGTCTGTCTCTCTCTGTCCCCATCCAGCAGAGGTCTATCAGTGGCTATTATAGCCACAAGGTCTAAATGGAACCCTTTGTCTGGGGCAGTGAGGCTCTGAATTCTTGGTGCTTGGGGGGCAACAGTGGGAGGGCTTCTGGAGTTCTGGCCCCGCTGCTGGACCTCCTGAGGGCACCTGGTATTTTTGGCCACTGTTGTGACACAGAGTGTTGTACTGGATGGGCTGTACTGGATGGGCTGATCCACTGTGGCTTCTCTCCTGTTCTTATGATATGAAAATCATATTTAGCACTTGTGTAGCACTTAGGGCTTCATATTCTGCCGAGATGAGGAAGGATTCAGTAAGGCCATTGCTCAGTGATAGAGCATCTGCTTGACATGCAGGAGGTATCAGCCTCTTCAGCTAAAAAAGGATCAGGTAATAGGTGACATTAAAGATCTCAGCCTGAGACCCTGGAGAGCCACTACCAGTCTGAGTAGTCAATACTGACCTTGATGGACCAATGGCCTGATTCAGTATTAGGAAACTTCATGAGTTCATGTGTCAGCATGTGGAAGCAACATCACAGGATGTGACATCACAAAATGATGTCACTTCCTTTCTCCTGGCTCCACCCCCAAAGTCTCCTGGCTCCACCCCCAAAGTCCCCAGATATTTCCCAAGTTGGACTTGGCAGCCCTAGCTCTGTGTGAATTGTTCACAGACAGCTCTTGTGTATCTATTGAAACTTGGAAGACATGATCCTTCCTAGCAGAACAGAGGGGAAGATGTATGTGTGAGCAGAGAAAGAGCAACAGCTGTAAGTTCCAATTGAAGCAAAGCTAATCAGGTAATGCTGAGCAACTAAAAACCTAAAAATAAATGGTCTTTAAAAAAAAGAGAGAGAGAGAGAAGGCTCAGGAATATAGTTTTAGTAAGGACTGGAGAAACCTATTGTAATAATATATATTGGTACTTGGAGCACCTTTTAAAGTGAGTTATAATAAAAGAGTAACATTCCTTCTTTTAGTTTGCTAGAGGGAGCAAAACCCAAACAATTCAGGGTAATGCATTCTCTTTGAAATAGATTTTTTTCATATAATATACTTCACATAAAATACTTTAACTGATTAAAAATATAGACATCTTTAACTAGAAAGCTTTCCAACACTTTTGAAAAAGCATTAAACCATCATAGTAGTTAAGAGAAATAATTAAAATTTGTATTTTGGGGAGGAAATAGCGCAGGGCTCCTCAAATATTGAAGAATGCCAAAGAAACTGAAAGTGTATAGGGTTGGTGCATTTCTAAGTAGGATGGCCAGGGAAAAGAAAAGTATCAATGGAAGCTAATATTCTCATCTAACCAAACCAGAATGTTCACTTTTTCCCCAAACACCAACATGTCAAATTGCCTTTGTTTTGTAAAACATTAATTCCAAACCTAAATGCACTATTGAGATTCTAAAATCAACCCAACAGCAACACAACTGTACAGAGCTCTAAACATCAAAGTGTAACAGCATAAATAGGGATCAATCTACCTTAAACTATGAGGATTCTATTAAAATTCTAGTAATTTGAAGCAAATCAGGCTATTGAAAACTAGTTATAATGTGATCCTTGCAGATCACATGCTTGAAAACTGAACTTACCCTGACTGTAAAGCCCATTTCTCTCAGTTCTATCATTTCCTCCATTTGCTGAAATGTTCACAATTTACAAAATGTATTTTGAGTTTATATGCTGCTTTTACATCTGCACAGGCATCCTCATACTTGCATGTGCAGCTTTCATCATCTTACTTCACAGATGGCTGTTAGCCACAAGCAGTGCATGCACACTTTTCCCCATACAGGAAACACAATGCTAAAACACTGGAGTGGTGCCTTCACTGCCCCACCTGATGTTCATTTCCCAAGCAGTAGTGGACTGTGAGTATGTGCATCAGCAAAGGCTGAGGACAGACAGGCAATCTAAAGTGGGGCAGGCACGGTTCGCAAACGGAGGAAAGGAGCACGTTCAGACATGCGCATCTGTCTGTCGGCTCCGTTGCGTACTTACCCGTCTCCCAGTCGCTTTCCTTTCGCTTTAACAGGACACCGGTTTTACCCGGTGTTCAGGGGCCTTCCTCCGCATGCCTCCCGCTTCCAAACAGTGTGAACTGGAAGAAGCGGGAGGCATCTGGAGGAAGTGTGAACGCAACGGCAAAAAGTTATGCGCACATGCGAAAAACATCAAAGGAAAAAAAAAAAGCGCCGCGGTGCGCGCAAGCTGCGCGCGCTGGCTATGCGGCAGTCTGAACGCTCCGTGGCAGTCTGAATGCTCCGTATCGCCGCTGATCCGCATTGCTCTGGCCAGTGTGAACGGCCAGCTCCGTGGGTTTTTTCCCCCGCTCCAGTTCCCTCCGCTTTGCCTCCGCTTTAGATTGCCAGTCTGTCCTCAGCCAAAGTATTTGCAATGCAATTTAGAATATCTTATCAAAAGGAGGCAGAAGTTGGTTCCCAGTTCCTTATTCATTCCTTATTTGTGACTTATTGTGAATCAACTACAAATATTGAGGATTGTTTAAAAGCTCTGAAGCCCAAAATAAGGTTCAGACTACTACAAATCATACACCCCCGCATTCATGAGTCTCTGCCCTCCAAGGGAACATATGCTGTTTCCTGGTCCAAAGCTCAGTTCTTTTGCCAGCTGCTCCAAAGTGGGGTGCCCCCTACAACAAATAGACATGCAGACACTGGTGCCAAAATGTACACCAAACCAATTTTTAGACCACCCCAAATCATACATCCCCACACTTCAGACACTGCACCTTCAAGAAGACATACAGTGGTGCCCAATCCAAACACTGGTTTTGGTACCACAAACTTCTATTTTGGTTGCCACCAAGAAGTATTGCAAAAATTAAGGAACTGAATAAGGAACTGGAATTTCTGAATGTCCTCTGCACCCCAAAATAAAATTTGGACCACCATATATCATACATCCTGGCATTCCTTCCTGGACTAGTTTAGTTGTTTTAAGTTTTTGAATGTGTATGTTAGCTTGGTTTTAATTGTTCTAATGCTGTGTTTTTGTTTTATTTTAATGGTGTTTAAGATGTGCTTTTATTATCTATATTTTAAATTTGTTAGCTGTTTTTGTGATCCAAGTTCAGCATATATATCAGCAATCACGTAAACATATATATTTGTTGCATATCTGAACATGTTACCAATAGCGTAAGCATATACTGCTACATATCTGAACATGTTAATCAGAAGTGTAAGCATACGTTACTAGAATAAAATCCCTTACAATTGTTTAAGAGATGTTGCACATATGGAATATGTGTATATCTTCCCTCCAGAAGGGCTGATGGAGGAGCATTAAATTTGGCCAGGATAAAAGCTCTGTGATATTTGGGGAATTCCAGTGGAAAAACGATAGCTCAATGGAGTAAAATTTTGATTGCTATTCCCCACTGCTGGAACAGAGCTGGCTCATGATCTATCCACTTGAAAAGAAATATCCCATAGTTGCTGTTTGATTATTGCTTTAGCTTCTTGGAAGCTAAGGTGCAAAAGAGTGGTACTGGAAAAACCCAAAAGTAACAATTTATGTTCTAGCGTTGGCCGAAGACAGACTGGCAATCTGAAGCGGAGGCAAAGCGGAGGGAACTGGAGCGGGGGAAAAAACTCACGGAGCTGGCCGTTTACACTGGCCAGAGCAATGTGGATCAGCGGCGATACGGAGCATTCAGACTGCCACGGAGAGTTCAGACTGCCGCATAGCCAGCGCGCGGGGCTCGCGCGTGCCGCTGCACTTTTTTTTTGTTTTCCTTTGATGTGTTTCGCATATGCGCATATTTGCATATGCGCATATGCGCAAAACTTTTTGCCGGTGCGTTCACACTTCCTCCGGATGCCTCCCGCTTCTTCCAGTTCACACTGTTTGGAAGCGGGAGGCATGCGGAGGAAGGCCCCTGAACACCGGTTTTACCCGGTGTCCGGGTAAAGCGGAAGGAAAGCGGCTGGGAGACGGGTAAGTACGCAACGGAGCCGATGGGCAGATGCGCATGTCTGAACGGGCTCCTTTCCTCCGTTTGCGAAGCGTGCCTGCCCCGCTTCAGATTGCCAGTCTGTCCTCGGCCCTTGTCACCCATCTTGAACAAAAAGTATCTAAAGGAATTAAAGAGATTAATCCAGAAGGAGAGATATTTATCTTAAACCAAAAAGCACATAGCATGAAACCAGACCTGAGTTTCCAGTGTCACCTATCTTGCCTTTAGCCTAAGATTTTACCATAGTGCCACACATGGACAATGATTGCTTATATATCCAGACCTTAAGTATCATCTCATGTAAACATTGCTCAGAATTAAAGGAGAATTGTCTGAAATCCTATTTTACCTTGCCTTGGCTATAATAAGGCAAGGGTCAAATGTGAAGAAACAGTCTCCAAATGAGTGTTCGGATTTAAGCCAATTCTTAATTAATGTTCTGGCAAACCATGGAAGTAAAATAAGGAAATATGGAGACATATAGGAGATAAAAAGTAGATTAATGATATACTGTCCAATTTTATAGGCTCCATGTTCAACACATCTTAAAAGAAAATGCAAATTGCGTCCCCCCCCAATCAGAAATAACTAGCTGTAACACTCTGTTAAAAATCCAAGCTTTGTATTTTTTAAAAAAAGCCCAAACAGGACAAGCAGAGATGAATTTGTAATGCCCAGACTCCCAGTTCAGTTCTTAAAAGCAGCCAAGGATCAGAAATTATTGCAATGATTAATCTCTTTCCTTCCTGGATTCCCTTTTAGGCACAGCTTGGATCAAACACCCAATAGATTAGGAGTGATGTAAATATAGTTTTGCAAGCTTGGAGGAAATGATTGTACTGCTTTTATTTGCCACAGGGAACTAACTAACTAGTGGAATTAGATACTTTTCTGAAAGAAAGAACGATTAGCTTCACTTCTTTTGGATAAATGCAGTTGGCAGAGCTGCCTCCTGCTTCTCTAATCAACAGAATTCTCTGATTTGCAGTTTAGAAGGACAGATGTTTTATCTGGGAACTTGTCTAGATTTTTTTTTATACAAAAAACCCGAGCAACAACACTTTATTCTGAGCATTGTCCTCTTTTGTTCCTCATGACAACACCAGCAGTTATTGGATCAATATAATAAACAAATTGCTGGATATTTAACTGTCAGTATACCAGGGATTACTATCAGATCTTGTAGCATCTGTACATGGCAGTCTATACATGTAGTGCTTACATTTTTTTTTGCCTTCTATGTAATTCTCTTAAGGCTTTCTCTTTCACAAGGTGTATTTCACAGTTAGGGTATCCCAAATGGGATATTTTAGGGAAACATTTTACTTCTGCAAATAATGTTTTCAACAGACATTTCCTAGGCAAAAGTATTTGCCCACTGTACAGGAATATGTATTGGGTGAAAAGGGACCATGTTCCCATTGCTAAGGTAACTAGGGTTTCTACTCCCCCTTCAGAATGAGGCTTCATTTGTTATTAGCGACACTGAACCTAATTTACTACATGATATCATGACATACTGATTGCCTGGAGCCAGCATGAGCCAGCATGAATACAAACATTCAAAGTAGCAATTGAGAGTTACAGAAAAATAAACATTTTGGTGAGTTAATCACATCAAGGCCTGTATAATACACATGCTAAGCCATAAAGCCAATATATTTGGTTGCCTGAATTTACAGGGAGCCTAAACTGAGACAATACTTAAAAATAAATATGAAACAATAATATGAAGCATAGTAGTTGAAATAAAAACATAAATCATAAAGCTACATATTCATGTCTCACAAGCACTAAACATCCAGCTAAAACAGAGAAATCCTACATTTCCACAACTGTCTGAACATTTTGATGATAAACTACTTAGTAAACTAAACCACAAAACAAACAAATCGCTGGCCAATGTAGATGGACCCAGAATGGAATGATATGGTCCCTGCGACACATTCCAGTCAAGCTGCAGTACTGTCTACAAACTGAAGCTTTTTAATACTTTTCAAGGATAGCCCAACATACAACAGACTGCAGTAATCTAACCACAGTGACTAGATCTTTTCTGCCCAGGAAAGTCCATGGCAGGCTAAGCAGGCTAAGAAAGGCACTCCTGGGCACAGTCACTACCTGCTTATCCAACAGTAGGTTGAGTCCAACAGCATCCCCAAGCTTTGGACCTGCAGTTTCAAGTGGATTGCAATCCCATCCGTAGCAGGAGGCACCTCAAATCTTGGGTCAGTCCTTCCGCCCACTGGTAGTGCCACTGGTAGTGTATCATGATTAAGCTTCACTTTATTAGCTGTCATCTATCATAAAACTGCCTCCAGTTTCACTGTTCTTGTAGTCTCCCTGAGACCATATTAGTTACATAGCATTTAGAACTGAAAGTATGTCCTGCTGTTGTGGTATGATAGTTTTATGACAGACCTTTTCTTCTCCTTTGAATTACCAGCAAAAGCCTGGTTTAAAAATTAGCTTTAGAATGTGTGTGCCATTCTCTTTGGTTGGTGCTCTGGTCACAATGCAATGTTTGAAATTCAGCATCACGTCTGTTGCCTAAACTACACGGCAAGTAAATGAGCCTGAGATGGTTGCACACAGACAACACCCCCCATCTCAAACAACTCCTCAACCACAAAAATGTAACACCTAATTTGAACATGGACACTGATACCAGAGTCTGCAATAAACCCAAATAGCAACTTTGCTGCCACATGCACCCAGACAGTACAAGCACTGGACCTAACAACATCAACTACTCCATCTCAGACTCATTCACTTGCTCATCTTCTTCTTCTTTTTTATTTCAAAATATATAATCCACAAATTTGAATAAAATTGGCAACACTATCGTAATGCAATTCATTAACCTACTAACATTGTAAATGTATAATAACCATATAAACTCTGCTTTCTAATTTATTTAACCTAATAATATAGGAGTAGAAGTACGAAAATGAAAAAGTGGGAGCTTAGATCACGGTAAGTATTTTAAAATGAAGCCATTTAATGTAATATGGGTTTGAAGGAATGATGTTATTTTCTGCCATGTATTGAATGAAAGAGAACCACGTGCTGACAAAAGATGAATGCGTTTTCTTAGTTTTTGACAAGCGCCCTTCGATAGTGTCTTGTCCATTAAAAAAATGATCCCAGTATTTGTTTCTCCACGCCGTTATACTGGGTGGGGTGGATGATTTCCACACTTGCTCATCTTCTAACACTGTATACTATATGCCATTAGATGCCAGCAATGCCCTTCAGTCCTCTACATAGGGAAAACAAGACAAACCCTATGCCAAAGGATAAATAGACACAAATCTGACATCAGGAATCACAAGACGGAGAAACCTGTAGGAGAACACTTCAACCTTCCAGAACATTCAATGGGTGACCTTAAAGTAGCTATTTTATTGCAAATGAACTTCAGGAACAGAATGGAGAGGGAAATTGCTGAATTACAAGTTATTACAACACTCAAAACAAACACCCTCCAGGACTTAACAGATATATTGGTTCTTATCTCATTACATATGCTAAACTCATTCTCACCAAGAAGGGCTATATATCCTCAATATTTTAATCTATTTCTCTTTTTTAATAGTATATTGGAGTAGTGATTGTAACACAATGCATTATATTAGGGTGCATTCAGACGGGCAGCTAATCCCGTCATTGGCCCGGCTGTAATTTGATTTAGATCTTTTTAGTCCAGCATTGCATGACCAGACAACTCTCCTGTGAATCACTTTACCATGCGTGACTCCGCAGTGGATTGTTTAGACAGCATCCACCTTAAGAAGCTGTGCAGTCGGCTTAAAAAAAAAAATCCTGTTTGTGCATGTGCATATGTGCACATGTGCTTATCTGCATATGTGCCTCACAACCTGTGGATGTCGCATGTTTAAGCAGTTATGCATGCATCACTTAAGAGTTTTTTAAATGGCGGCCATCTGGGGTGGTCTGGAAACCATCCCTACAGGCTGATTGAGCGTTCGTGGAATGATCAAATGGTGGAAAGTCTGGCATTGGCCTATTGGCCAGCTTTAGACCGGACTTTAAGCACCATCTTTTAAGTACGGCTCCCCGACGGGGATCGATGGGCTACTAACGAAAGCGGCATGATTCCCAGATGTTGAGGTCTGGACGTGCACTTTAAATCCACCAGACACTCATGCCTGGTGCGGCTCAAAAGAGCCGTCTGAACGCACACTTAGACTAGAATTCTCTGACATAACACCTCTAAGAAAAGGATGCTATTAGTTAACCTGGAATCTCAGTTTATTACACTCTACAATTAAGAATGTAATTAAGTATTAATGCATTTTGAAATGGTAGATTTTAATGTATTTATCTGGCCTGGAGACAAGTAAAATAACTCTATACAGCCCACTGCTCCAGTTCAAAGAAAAAGATGCTGTAAGGTTGCCTCCACATTTGAGAGGAGACAGAGTTGAACCCAAACAGATGACAGTCATATGACTAAGCTTGTTATTTTTTTAATCTGTTAAAAACATCTTCCTGATTCTGTATTTACTGCCCACCCTCTATATGAATGGCTGTTATTTTTATTTCCATTTCATAACACACGGAAGCTCATACCTGGAATAAAACTTTGTTGGTCTTAAAGGTGCCACTGGACTCGAACTTTTATTTATTTATTTATTTATATTTCATATTTATACCCCGCCCTCCCTGCGAACGGGGCCTGAAAAAATATACGTTTGAACATAGTAGATATGCATACAGGGTGCATCACAATCCTTTTTAGAATAATAGCTACATATCCCTAGTCTTGCTAACTATACCTTATACCAAGTCAGGGAGGCAAATGAAACTTAAATTTTACAAACACTGAGTTGCAGCCAAAGCGTTCCAAATGTAAACATTTCGGCTGCTGTATAAATTGACCATATTCTGCTGGGCAAACCATAAATAACCGAAACAATAAGTCACCATATCCTTACCTGTGTACTAGCTGTTTGCGGCTTACACAAATGGCTGTCTCATAGTCATGAGTGACACACACTTTATGTGGGCTGCACTTTACCTTCAAACATGGATCTTTTGACGGATCAAGAGCTGTTGGAAAATAAGATATAGAAAAAAAGTTTAGACAACTTGTTTGTCACTCTTTAATTAAAATAATAGTATCTATTGAGGAGATCAATATCATTAAATATGTACATGACACTTTTCAGTAAAAAATGCTTTTCAAATGTATATATTTTATCCTCACATCAGCAAGGTCACTCTATGAACTTTATAGCCAACCAAGGAGAATTTAAAGCTGGGTCACCAATATTCAGACCACTGCAGTATATTGTTTGCTGTTAGCTGCATACTCTTTGATGCATTTACAGCACTGCCAAAGTCTAATCATGTTGTGCTAGGAATAACTGGATATTCTATGGTTTTATGACAGAGTTTCCAGCAATTCCTAGAGAAGCGTGATGTCATTTCTGGGTTTTCCCAGAAGTAATATCAGGCCATTGCACCAACAAAACCTTGTCACATGTCCCAAGCTCCCCCCACCAGCTGGCAACCCTATGGAAAAGTCCTATAGGGGAGGAAATAAGGTTATAATCTATTGAAACAGCTTATCAACACCCTGAAGTCTGGTAAAGCACCAGGTCTCGATTTAATTCCCCCTGAGTTGATTAAAAAGAATGCAGAATGGTGGGTGCCAGTTTTGGCATCCCTATTTACACTAATTGACCAAACAGGGAGAATCCCTGAGGACTGGAAAGTAGCAGTTATTAGCCCATTTTATAAAAAAGGTAATAAAGAAGATCCAAACAATTACAGGCCAATTAGCCTGCTAAGCATAGTCAGTAAACTTTATGCGAGGCACCTCTTATGGAAATTCAGGGACTGGCTGGAAAACGACTCCTGTCTGGCAGAAGAGCAGACTGGCTTTAGAGAGGGGTGTGCCACTTTAGACCAGTGTATGATATTGGATCATCTGGTTGCCAAATATTCATCCAACTCAAAGGTGTCTCTTTTTGTTGCCTTTTTGGACTTGAAGTCGGCTTTTGACTCAGTCTCCAGAATCATTTTATGGGAGAAACTAAGAGCTTCAACTATCGACAGAAGGTTACTATTTCTTATTCAGGCTCTTTATAACAACTCATTTATAAGGGTTAGGTACTCTCCCCAAGGTCACTTGACAAATCTTATTAGAGTTGAGAAAGGAGTTAAACAAGGATGCCTATTGGCACCACTTCTCTTTAACTTTTATATCAACGATGTGATAGCCTACTTAAACAGGCCTGAGTTTCATCCCCCAAAGCTAGGCAACAGACACATTGGGGTGCTCCTATATGCAGACGACACCATCCTACTTGCTAGGACACCCATAGGTCTTAGGAGAGCCATGAGTTCTTTTGCCCAGTATTGCCAGAATAACAGAGGTTAATTATTCAAAAACTAAAGTAATGGCCTTTACTAAAAGATCCTCCAAAACTTTCCTTTGGCACTTAAACTCTGTTCCCATTGAACAAGTTACCTGCTTTAAGTATCTGGGTGTTAATTTTCAGGTGAATGGTTCAAGAACTGTAAATATAAATTCTATTGCCACAAACACCAAAAGGAGTTCGGGAGCAATACAAAAATTTTACTGGCATAAAGGGGGCAAATGTCTTGTAGCGGCCCTTAGACTATTTAAGGCCAAATCCCTTAGTCAACTTACCTTTGGTGCTCCCATCAACATTACATCTAAATACAAGAAACTGGACACAGTGCAATCAAAATTTTTGAGATCCGTCCTACAGGTACCGAATGGCATTCCAAATGCACTTATTCGAATTGAAACTGGAATGATCACTGTGGAGGCAAGGTTATGGATCATGGTGATTCATTATTGGCTGAAATTAGTTTTTCTATCCAAAGGGCTCACATGTTTAATTTTGCAAGACGCCTTTATACCTCCCTGGCTTAAGGCCATAGAAGAAAAACTCCCTCACTTTGGCCTCACAAAACAATATCTATGCTCTCTTGCATATGATAAAGCTAGAGAATTGTCAAAACAGAGGATTATAGATATTGATAGGCAGAACGATATTGGCAGAGTGGAGGAATGGAATAGACTTCTTGACCCTTCTAACAGAATTAGTCCTATGGCTTATCTCCACCAATTGTCAAACAATGAATATAGGAGAACGTTTACTCTGATGCATTGGGATGCCCTTCCTCTAGCAGTTACAGAGGGAAAGTATAAGAAAATCCCATTTGAGGAACGCATTTGTCCCTGCTGTAATAATGGTATTGAAAATTTAGAACATATCATTTTTGATTGTAAGGCATATGATAATCTCCGGAACTCACTTCCATTCTCTAAATCTTTACCTCTTAGTAGCAGGCAAAGAGTCCATATTATGAAAAATCTCCTGGCAGACAGATATCCAGAGGTAACACTTTTAGTGGCTAGATACGGATGGCTAGCTCTAAGAACTAGAAAATTTATAATAGAGGAAATCAAATCACCTAATTGTTAACTGCCTGTCTCTTAAGAATCTAAAATGCATTTTACCGTTTGCCTTTTGTAAATTTTTAAATGCATTTTATTCCTGTTTTAACCTTCTTTTATTGTCGTTTGATTGCTCTTTTAAGCCTCTATTACTTTTAGGCGCAGGGAGAATACAACTTTTATTCTCATTTTACCAGTCTCTTACAATGCCATCAGGACTGGATGCCCCATAAGTGAAATGTTACTATTAGTTGTGCTCCTGTTCCATTTAACCTGTACGTGTTATATAGAAAATGTTTTATTAGCCACAAAAGTTTTTATGCAATTCATGTGTAAAACTATTTTTATCTGGTCTATGACTGTTATAATAAACTTGACTTGACTAATCTATTGCAATATTTATCATATGTATCATCTAGCTTTTACTGTCTTCTATTTTTGTCATCTACTTTCTACATTATTTATGGTACGTCATGCCTTAGACAGTTTTCTTTTGCATTGTTATGCAATCCTAGTCCTATTGTACTGTTTATTGGATGTTTTATGCTGGTTGATTGTTTTTATATTTTGTAATCTGCTTTGAGAAGGGTGGTTTATAAATGCAATTAATAGATAAACTACTGATAGATAATGCGATGATACAGAAGTAGTACACGGGGGATTCTGATTCAAATTAAAATTAAAGAAAAGAAGCCAAGGTTCATCTTCCAGAGATAACAGTAGACTATACATTTGAGATTAAAAAACAACAGCAACTGGGTGTGGACCAAATAAAGTATTTTCCCCTGTTACAACAGGTTTTCTCACTTTTTATTTTTTTTTATTTCAAATTGAAATTTCTCAAAAGTCCAAAGTTTATTTAATGGCTTTCACCACCTTGTAATACAAAAAATAAAACTAAGTACACAAAATAAGAAATGGGTTAAAATCGTGTGATATAAAATAAAATAAAATCATCTAGACTTTTGGGCGGCCTGTCTTGCAATACATAGCGAGAAGATGACGTTTACTCCATAATTCATATATTCTAACTCTGAAACTGAAATTTATTTTAGGATCAGTTTAAAGTGTTTTTTTTTTTTAAAAAATAGATCAGTTCTGCCTTTGAACAAAGAGAAAAGGCAGGATCTAAATGCTTTAACAACTGTACTGCGATTTATTTCATATTTGCTGTTGTGCAGCAGGACATGCAGTGATTGCTGAGCACATCTAAAACTTGGCAAACTTTTATTCCTACAATATGTGATTTCCTGTATTTTTATCCAACATAATTCTAAAATCAACAAAAACTCAGCATGCCAGTTCCAGTATCATGTACCAGCATGATACACAGACATTACTGTAAAATGGAGATACCATAATTACTACAACAATAATACGCTTAACAATACTTTCCATTACAAAGAATTCCAAAGAACCTTTAAAGCTTTCTATATACATGTATAGAAGATGGTCCATTTGGCAATTAAGTACAATTACATCTGGTGTAAATACTGTCCATGCAGCACAATGTAGCACCAACCACAGTGTGGGTTTGAAGGAATTAATAACACCACATTGAAGTGAAACTACAGGCTCTTTTTTGATACGGTAGAAAGAAAATAATTACACATTTGGAGCTTTGTCAAAACACAAGGATTTAAAACCTTTCCACATCTTAAAAAATAAAACAAAAACCTTTTGGGACTACAAACCACCCACTGATGTTCTGCCAGTGTCACAACATGGGCCTCCGATGAAAATATCCCTTTTAGCTTGCAATAAAGCTTTTGAATATAAATACATACAACAAAGCAGAAGGGCGCAAAGAAGCACATGACAGAAATTCAATAACGTATTAACTTATTAATGATACATTAACCTTTTAATGAAATTATTTAAATGATGAAAAATACGCTAATGATAAAAAAATCTACTAATACTTAGCATTATCTAGCATTTTTTGAATCTCCAAATTGCTTCATATTATTATCTGAGTATTCCTTAGAAAATTATGTAAAGCAAGTCAGTATTATTATCCCAGCTTCTGGGGGACCTGTAAAGAGTTTTGGGGAGATTCCACTTTCCTTCCCTCTTAAAATGTTGGATATGGGGAGGGAAGTGAGTGAAGAAACATGGGTTAATTAACCCATCCCCCACATTTGTAGAAACCCTATATTTTCTGCAGGTGACCCATTTTTTTCTGGTTTCATGACTGGTCTGCCAAAGTAAGCTCATTAGTAAGCAGAAACTTGCACTGGTGACTTTCTGATTCACAGTTTACTAACTATTAATGATATTAGTCACTCTAGACATGTAATTTATCTGCAAAAAGCAGCTACAGGAATCAAGTCCACTTTGGAGGTAATGGGAAGTTTTAATTCTTCTGCAATTGAAAATGCCCTCATTGGGCTGCGTTAAGCAGCCTCCCCTTTTGACCCTTAGGTTCTATCCTGTCCCAGGATCTTCTATACCCAGCCAAAGGTGTTGACATTTGATCGCACAAAAAGCACATTCAAAACAATGTGAAGAATTTTAAAACAAAGAATTCTTATACCAAACAAGAATCTGGCATGCATATCAGTAAAAAACTTGCAGCCTGTTAGGGTGTGGAGTATGGGGATTGATATTCTGTGATCACAGACGTTACAGAGAAAGGTCTGGGAAGGAATCTGGAGACAACAGAAGTAGCAAAGTACAAGATACAAGATCAAAAGGGACTGGCATAAGGTATTATAGTGGATGGGGGTGTATACATCTCCCATATGAGCATTAGGTTTTAAGCCTCTTCGGTACACGGACAAAAAGTTCACCAATCAATTGCAGTTGCAATGTCTTTTTGGCTAATCTGCAGCAGAACCTGCTTGACTTAATTTTTTGGTAAACTGGGTATGAAACTGGAGTAACCCCCTTTAGTGGCAGGAATAGCATAGGTTGAAGGATGAACAGAGTTTTTCATAGGACAGCGGCTCACTCTCTTGATGCTTGGCAGTATGAGCTAGACTCTTAATTATACGGCATGGGGGAATGAGGTGTGGAACCTCTCAGCAAAGTTTTGTGTGCAGGTTTAGATAAACAAGGTTGGTAGGACACTGGCTGAGTTTTAAACCAGGGTGGAGTTGCCCATATCTTGGCAGCCAGCAGGGGCTGTCCAAAAGTGGCAATCCTGCAGAAAAAGGATAAGATATATTTTAAATAATTATGCATATCAGGCATTAATAAAACAAAATTAAACTCATACACTGGTGTTTTATGTTTCCTTCTGTAGTGCAGGGGCAAAATATTTACATATTCACCTTGGAAACGAAATTCATTTTTTAAAATAATTTAATCCAGGGATGGGCAACACACATCCAAGAGTGTCATGCATTATTACTGAAAGAAGAGTGAAAAACTGAGCATTCATTGAAGATGCAGTTTCTAGTCCATATAGTTATAGAGGAAATATGAAAGAACAAAAAGTTGATGCACCTCAACACTTAAGGAAGCAGAAGGCAAATATAAAAGACTCCAGACTGCAACACATTTTTCAAGACTATAACTGAGGTGTTGACTACCTTGTAAACATTCTTAGAAATGCTCTCTCACCCTAAAAATGTACAAATGCTAATGCAGAACAGCAATGTGAATTAATCATGGGATGGCCTCTATGAGGCTCATGCCAATTAAGCTAATTCCATATCAATTTAATATGCAGGGTACTACCCCTCTCCAGCTGATGATAAATATTCACTGCAGTTATTTAAGGTGAATTGGCTTTCATACACCTTGAAGGGTGGGAGGGACAGCATGCTCTCAGATGTATGCTTATGAAACTGAAGGATAAATTGTATCTGACAGGGATGAATTAGAGGTGCCTGGAAAGAGGAATGGAGCCACTTAAGGGTGTGATCTCCTAACCCTGTGGGGGATGTCCTGGAGTTAAATCTCACATATTTGCCATTTTCCATAGGTCTCTCTGCAGGCACTTTCAGATGTTCTGTTCTATTGTCGATGCTCAATCATTTTCTTTTCCATTCCCACTATGCCCTATTTTAGGATATTCCATTTTATCCTTTCTGAAATATACTGGGTTCAGACGCGTAGAGTGATCAGTTTATTAAGTGAGTTAAGCCAGAACAAGACAACACTAGCAGGGCCAAAGCCCTGCTTATATGCATGCAAAACACTCCCACCCCACACCTACCCACTCCCCGTGATAGGCTATTTACAAAACATTACTACTTGATTGGTTGCTCCCGAGTCCTGGTCAGCTATTGTTCTTGTGCTCCAAGCTCAGCCAATCTCTAGGGTGATTCAATCAGGGATGATTCAATCTCAATACATAACACTTTCTCAAACAACTTTTTTCTGTTTTCTTTATCCCCTGTTCCAGCATACCATGGAATGTATCCCCATACTAAGTAGGCTTCAGTAGAGAGGTCTGATGCCGCAGATTCACCAGTCATACAAAAGCCAGATGAGATCAATAAGCAGAGCTGAGAGGAAATGTAAGACAGAAGAAAAAAAGGAACAGTGTGTATCTTCAGTTTTCTCATGACCAGTATTTTGGGTTACAACCCCTTTTCCCTACACCTATACTTTCTCTCAATTTATTCTGTCATTGTTTCATCTTACATTTACTTCCTGGTCATCATCATCTTCATAATGCAATGCAGTGAAACCAATTATGTTATTCCATGCCAAATCAACATTTGGCACATGAGGATTGCAATGGATTGTGCTGAAATCTGACAGTGTCAGAATTTATGTGAAATGCATCTACAGTCAAGATATTTGATCCCTTGAAGGAGGACAACACTCCTAAAACTTTTCCAAGGTTACTATAAAAATGTGTGCTCCTTCTTGATACCATAGAATAAGAGGTACTCAACCCACAGTGGTCATTAATGGCTCATCTGAAGCTCAAAATCTCTCAGAAATGTAGATTGCAGTGTGCCCAAATAAGCAGCAATGAAACAGTAATTGTTGATCTATGACTGATGATCTGAAGAAGTGTGTGACCTTGTAGTCTGGGGAGCTTCTAGATAATGTAACCGTTAGCTTGCAGGTGCTAGGGATGGCCGCAAGGGCAGAAGTAGACATGTGGCAGGCAGAATGGGAGCAATGATTGGTTGCTTGGCATATGTGGGATTTCCTACTTTCAGTATATTGACAGAACTGGCGTCTGGGGCCCAGTTCTAACACAGAAGCTGTCTATGCTTGGAACTTCTCTACTTCTCTAATAAACAAATCATGCTGTTACAAGAGTGTTTGTGAGAGTGATTGTATCTAGGACTTGACAATCTACAAAGAAGAGTACCCTTTATTCATATCTATATGATTCATGGCGTTGACCTTGCCTCTCAATAAGAATACCTTGGGAAATAGTCATTATTCCACTTGACTTCAGAGGCACTGGACATCTCATACCAACTGCAAGTAGCTGCCTGTTCTATTGTGCAGGAACAAATTAACATCTCTTGTACAGAAGTGATGACAGATTTTATCATATTTGTATACACTTGGTTCCACTCATCTAAGATAATGTTTGTGAGAAACAATGAGACACAAAGGGGTATGTTGGATCAGAAAATGAAAGCCAAAAGGACAGAAGGTAAGATTCATTTTTTGAAATAAGATAAAGCACACTTCATTGATATGTTTCTTGGAACAGATGTTCATCATCTATCGGGGAAAAGGATGCATGGGAAGAAGAAAAAGAGAAGCTAATCCTGTACAATCACAGTTTTAGTGTCATGAAGAAGTGAGTGTAAACCCTTTGCAATGAACAGTTACAAATATATAAGCTTAGTGAAAACATGGAAGAAGGCAAGGCCAGAGGACAAAGATTATTCATGTGGATCTTCCCTGTCAGTGCAAATACGTGCCTTAATGAGGTGATGATAAAAGCCTACTGTGACTGTGCTGCATGGCTACTTTTTGCTGTTCTTAAAGAAAAAAACACACCCTAAAAGTTTTGTCCTACTTCTCAAAGGCAATGCCCTTTACCACATCATTTCACTTTGACTTGGGAAGAGAAGCAGATCACTGCACAGAATAGGAGCAGATTGCTTCCATTCTCTGCACCCATAAATCAGGTTTAGGTGGAGAGGGAAATGATGGATTTCCCTCCACCTGAAACTGACAAAATGGCTGTAGAGAATACAGATCTGCTCCCATCCTCTGCAGCCCAAGATCTGTTTTGGGTGGTAGGGGGAAAAGCAGATCACTCCTCCCTTCCCCTATCTAAGTTGTTATCTTGGGGTGCAGAGAACCAGAATATATTGCTCTTTCTCCTCTAAAGTCCATTCTATCAAGGCTGAGTGGAGATCAAAGAATTGATCCTCCCCTTTCCCCCAGAAACTTTCAACATGGGCTAGCAGCAACATGGCTGCTTCTCTTCTCTGGCAACGCAAACTGACACCTTGTGGGCAAGTGTCTTCTTTCTTTTCTACCCCAAACGGAGAACTTGAGGGGGAAGTAGTAATCTGCTTCTCCCATCCCTCATCCAAACTGAGGAGTTGCAGGGAATAGAAGCAGAGCACTCCTGTTCTCCTGAAGGCTAAGCTGTTGGGATGGAGATGGGGATCTGGCCCTATTCTCTGTCCAAACTCTCAGTTGTGGGGGTGGGGGGGAGAAGTGGAGCGCTGTTCGATTCCCTCACCAACCTCTCAGCTTGGGCTGCAGAAGAGAGGAGCAGAACATTTCTGTTTCCCTTAGCCCAGGTCATCAGTTTTACGAGAGAAACCACAGTACTTCTTTTCTTTCCACCCAAATCCTATAGCTTTGACTGCAGTCCAAGCTGGCCATTTGAAGTGGGGAGAGAAGAAGGGGAATGTGTTGGGCTTCTAATTTCCCTCCTACATTTGCTGCATCTCAACAAGGCTGGGGTGCAGCAAACTTTCCAGGCTAGGAGATCAGAACAACCCAGTTTCCAGCTGACCTCTGCAATCAGATGAGAGTGGGCTACTGATTCTCCCCATCCCACACAGCAAAACATATCCCCAGCAGAAGATTCGATGCTGACTCCCAGCTCACCCCTCATCAGCAGGGAGTCCAATTTTGATGGCTGAAAGTAATATGCTCCTGTAAATAGATGCAAACAGATGAAAAAGCCTGTTGATTAATTGGCTGCCTGATTACCACTGATGAACAGAATGCGAGCTGGATCAGCAGGTTTTTGAATATCCCTGGCAGGGATGCCACGGATTTCTCAGTGAACCTGTCTGGCAGTCAAACTTATCTCATTTAACACTCACAGTCAGGGATATGGTTACTGAGGGACACAAACGGCTGTCAAACAGGTTTGCAGCTGCCTGTTGGTCAGAAAACAGCTACATGGAGAAGCAAAAAGGAGAAGAGTAAGAGATCATTTCTCTTCTTTCCCATCCAAGCTGGGCTCCCTATTGCAAAAGGGGGAGAAGAAACAGCTGGTTTTTCTCCTTTTCTCTGCAACCCAAGATGATGGCTTGGAGTGGGGAGAATAGAAAGGAAATCAGCTGTGCATTGCTGGGTGCAGAGTGAAATTTCTCCAGCAGGACGACAGCTCTCTCAACAGCTGGGAATTAAATTCTGATTGTTGCAAGTAGCCGGTTTCTGTGAATACACATGAACAAGTTGCCCACAGGGAAACAGCCGACTAATTAATTGGCTACAGGATCACCACTGGTGAATAGGAGGTGAGCAGAACTGGCAAGTGTTTGGGCATCTCCAGTATCAGGTTATAATACATAATCTAAACTGTGAAGAGAAAATTATGTTTTCTACAATTTTTAAACAGTGAATTGGGGAACAAAAGACAAGTTTGCCAGGAAAAATAAGGCCATTTATATCTTTCCGAAAGAGATTCATGGATTCTTCTATATACATGCAATATATGCAATAGGTTTTCTCTAGAGAAACGGTGATTTGTTAGAAGCGACAGATCTTTTCCCAGTCCAATTTCCATATGCATCTTAAATAAGACAAGGATCCAAGAGGGACACAATTCCTCAAATGTCTCTAGGCCAATTTACATAAGACTCTGTATTCCAAAAATTACTTTTCTGAATAGTGTTTAACAATATTCACCATTTGTTTTAAAAAGATCATTAGCTTATCTGTTTTGACCATGCCAGAAATCTGTGGCCCAGAGAAAGCTGTGCTGGTGTACAAAACAGCACATTTAAAGAACCCAGTGCACAAATTAAGAAATGTTAAAGGAGTACCTGGACCACACAGAAATCTACATGGGTGCCTTCTTTGTGTCCCCCTTCTTACACAAATCAGCCAACATTGTTGGTGGTGCTGTAGACATCACTGGATGAATCAATCTTTGCTCATTCAATTCATGAGTACAATGTGGTTTCCACAGTGCTTCTTTTTCTCTCCTACCCCATAGTTGAGATAAGGCCCAAGAGATTCAAATATTTAACCTCTCTTGACTTAGGCAAAAAGTGTTACTATGGAATAAAACTGGGTACATTGGAATGGTATAATGGTTAGTGCTGAACTAGGGTCTTTGAGAGCTGGTTTCAAATTACCGTTCTGGCATGAAACTTACTGACTGACCTTGGACCAATCACACTCTCTCAGTCTAATTGGCCAGAGGGTTGTTGGGGGGATAAAATGAGAAAAGCAGAACCATGCAGTCTGCTCTATGGTAGCTGGAAGAAGGGTGAGATAAAAATATATGAGACAGACAGCCCGTCATCCAAGGCTTTATCCCACAATGCTGCCAAAGCATTTATTGTTCAGAAACCACATGGATGGGCCTGGCTGTACAAAACATTCAATCAACACCAAACCAAAACCAAGGGTGAATTATCATTCTTGTTTTCAATATGAAGGTAATAAAAGAGTCATATATGGAGGAAAATGGCAGAATAAAATCCTTGCCTGCTCCTGAGAGGATGCGTGTTTCAGACAGCAAAGCATAATGAAACCAATTATGGTTACTGTGATTGAAAACAGGCAGCTCAGCTAATAATGGCTAGCTCAGGTCCATCAAACCAGAACCGGAAACCATGAACTGAAGTTGCTTTATTAGCTATAGGTTCACATGAGATACAAACACAGACATTCAAGAGGACCCTTTGACAGGAGAACTGTTGTGAGAATAAACATACATACACAGACATCTTGAATAAATCCTGGCTTGTTCCTCAGCTACTGAGAGAAGCTGGGCCTTTATGAAGTCAATTCAACTAGCATTTTTGAGGCAAACTGGGATCTGAGTGATCATCTGCAAACTGAACCCTGGTTTCACAAATAGCCTGTGGCTAAAATAATGGTAGTTTCATACTATGGCTTAACTGAGCCAAAGAGTTTGCCTTGTCAGTGAAATCTCACTAAACTGAGCCAGACCAAATACCTGAAATCCTACAAAAGGTGTCAGGAGTTTAGAAAATTTCAGAGAAACTTCAGGGAAAGGACAAGGACGATGTTGACAGATCAGTGAATCAGTGACCAACACCCATTGAGCAGTTGTGAGGTTTAGCTGCTGGTCAGGGCCAGTAACTGAAAAGCAGGCAACAGACTTTAGCTAAAAGCATGTCAAGATTAAAAGATATATGTAAGAAATCTGAAAGGCCTATCCAAAGCCGATCTATCCAAGTTTAATTTCTGGGTGCATCCATTAAAGGATTATATGCACAGGCTGTGGTGAGCGTTCTTTCTTTCATTTTTTCCCAGCTGACCTTTTGTTATTCATAGCTTCCTAAGCTCCTTATTAAATCTATAAATCCTCTGCAGCTCCTTCACAAAACTATTGAGGTAATTGGGACATAAACACCAACAACTGTATCAGGCCTTTAACAAATTGCCAACTATACCCTAGGATGTTTCCCTCCACCCGTGTGCAAACACACACACAGTGTGAACTGCTTTAGGAATACTTACCTGTCCTAAGGTTCTTTATTCCCATGATCCATTTTTGTTATGAATAAGACACAGCTTTCTCTCTCTCCCCCCCCCCCCCCAAGCTACAACTTAACCACATAAATCATTGTTGGGCAAAGGACGAACAATAGTGCTTGAGATACTTTTCCATTATATTTCATGTTTATAAATAAATAAACTAAAGAGAGACATATGACCTCAGCAAAAAATTATTGAGTTCAAAAGGAGGAAATCCATTGGAAAACTGGCACATGAAACTATATTGTCCCTCTAGGTAATGAGTCAAACACACAAGATATTTATTTTTCATAAACGTGAATTGTAAAGGGGTGATAACAAATAAATACTCCCAAAGGCTTATAGCAATTCTGCAGAACTTTATAATGCAGTCACAAGGTGATTTATGAACTTGATTTTGTTTCATGGCCACTCTTTTATTTAAAAAATCCATCCAGCCGCACAAACATTCAGTAAAACCACTACTTCAAAGGCAGAAATCAAAGATAATATGACATCACGTAAACACTCTTTGTTTTCAAATACTACCCTCCTGTAAGTACTATGTTTACTCCAGAACAAAAAAAGACTGTTGTATGACAAAATGTTGAGAGCAGTCGCCTCAAACAATCCCCTTGGAATTGTTCTTGGTGTGAGAAAAAGCAGGAGCATCTGTTCAGAAATGGCTTCAGGAAAATAAGATGAACTGACAATAGGACTTGACAGGAACACAAACATTCAATGCACAAGCATGTGTCACAAAACAGAGTACCTTGGGAAAATTACCAACTATTTCAAATATCTGCATTTTTATTGCTGTTCCCCCCCCCCCCCACACACACATATTAACTGATTCAAAGAAATATGATTTATGAGGTGCTCAGCTGGGTGAGAAAATGAAGGGCAATGAAGCTACTATGAATTAATAGCAAAAACATTATTTGTTATTCTTTTGTATTTCTGCTTGATCCACAAAGGGACACATTTGTTTTCAAAACTGGTCAAAGCCTTCAATTTGATTTGGATTACCTGAGCGGTTCATAATAATCCATGATAATCTGTGTGTTAAAAAAAATCATCTTGTTTTGAAAACTTGTTGAAAACTGGGTTGCACAAATTATTCAAATATTCAAATTTATTCAAATATTCAATTTTGTATATTCAAATTAGCCCAATACACACATCCAAATTCAGGAAAATCTCCTTTTTTTTTTTACTGCAGTAGAGATGCAGCAAGAGTTTACACTGCCACAAAGAAAAAGAAAAATGCCAGTGACAAAACTGGTTAGCGACAAAGACAGAACAGAATCTTTAACTTCTAACTATTAACCTTTGGTTCTAACATGCATACAGCAATGCAGTCAATAATTATTCATGACAACAGATGCTCTTCTTTCAGTTCCCTTGCTTTTGTGAGTCAAGGCCTTGCTGTGATTACCAATTATGTAGAGGTGAGGAGTGGAGTAAGTTAAGGTCTCAGTAACAGTGATGCTCTATATCTTGTGCTTTTTACAAAATATTGTTTATAATTATCAATGGGGAAACAAATCAGTTATACAGTTAGGTTTCCCCCACCTTCTACAGATCTTGGTATAAAACATTTTACTTCATTGGTGAGAAAGCTGTCAGTAGTCTTCCTCTAGCACAGGCAAAGAGACTCTGATCAACAAACTCATATGTTTAACTCTCTCTTCTCCACACCATAATTGAAGCTATTTGAAAATGTAAATGAGTTAAACTAGAAATTAATCCCCATAAATTTTAGTGCTTCGACATTTATGTGAATTATTCTTGCCAAATGAACTTGACAGTGAAACAAAACTGAGAGAATAAGTTGTCAGCTTATTCATTCATTTACTGTGGCATATGAGCTACCAAGGGGTTATGGGAGGGTGCAGCTGTTTTTGTTTACATAGGCACGTCCCAAGATCATAATTCACAACTGATACATGATGGAGCTGAAAGATACCTAAGCTAAAGATACTGTTAAAAGACTTGATTCTAGCTATAAGAAACCCAAATAATGAGTCTGTTTGCCAAAGGTTTATGAGATGCAAATAGAACATGATGGGATGCAAGAAAGCACCAGTCTTTGATAAACACATCTATAGCAATATATGATCCTCTATTTCGTACTGATATGAGCATCTGTCTATGTTAACAATATTCATACAGAGGCCCTTTCTAAAAACAAACTAACAAATGCAAATTACTTCTAACAGATACAGTAGCCTTTCTTCAAACATACACAGAGCTCCTCTCCGAACTCATCCAAACAGCCTACATACTTTCTGATAATGTTGTACTCTTTGAAAGACATAATATAAATCTGACTTCAAAAATCACAACACTCAAAAACCACTGGGAGGACATTCTAATCTTCCAGGTGCTACTTACTCTTACTCTTTTCTAATCTTCCACGGCACTCCATTGCCGACTCTTACTTACTCTTACTCTTTTCTAATCTTCCACGGCACTCCATTGCCGACTTAAGAGTGGAAGTCCTCAAACAGAGAAGTTTCAAGGGTTCAAGGGGAGGTTACAAAATGAGACTGCTGAACTTGATTTCATTTACAAGGGTGTAGACATTCCAATTTCAGGGGGGAGGGGGGGCTGGGCCAGAGACATCACAGTCCATTGTCTCCGGTGGAGGCTCAGCACCACCTGGAAAAGTTCAGTGGGGGGCTCCAGCTCCCCAGCCCCCCTGAAGTTGACACATATGCCCCCAGGGCTGAATAGGGGCATTAAATTCTTATGTCACTAAAAAAAGGTATCCCTTGCTCAAAAGCCAGTTGAATCTGACTCTAGGGGGCAGTGCTCATCTATGTTTCCAAGCCAAAGAGCCAGCGCTGTCCAAAGACCTCTCCATGGTCATGTGGCAGGCATGACTAAACTACAGTTGCTGATTTTCTATCCCTAAGCATTTCTCCCCTGCTCTAATCAAGCAGATTACATTTTGCATTGTACCTGTTCATCCTGACTCCTTTCTTTGCTATATCCCTCCCACCTTTTAACTGGGATATAATGATTCAGTGATCTCCACTCCTACTTGTATCTGATGAAGAGAGTGTTGAGTCTTAGAGGCTCATGCCCCCCAAACATTGCTGGTATTTAAGGTGCTACTGGACTTGAATCTAACCATTTTACTGCAGACCAACATTGCTACCCTCTGAAACTATCTTTGGAAGACAGAGACTATTGTGATGATTTATCTTTTGGCATCCAGTTTCTCTGATTTGTGTAATCTGCAGGGCTCATTTCATAGCAGGAGCTCCTCTGCATATTAGGCCACACACCCCTGCTGTAGCCAATCCTCCAAGAGCTTACAGTAGCCCCTGTAAGAAGAGTTCTGTAAGCTCTTGGAGGATTGGCTACAGCGGGGGGGGTGGCCTAATATGCAAAGGAGCTCCTGCTATGAAATGAGCCCTGGTAATCTGTTTACCTAGTCTTCTAAATCACACAGTTTTCTCTTGAACAGTCTTCTCTCCCTAACAGCCCGGAAATTAATCAGCATTAGAAATGGTTTTGAATGCTTGTCCGTTTTTGCAACACCCAAATTCCCTTTTCAGTTTCTCTTCTCTCTCATGAGAACTGAACCCAAGAGTCTTTATTTTCATGTACTTTTCAGTTTCCTTGCTCCAGATTTCTTCCATACAATATATCATTTTCAGGCACTGAAACTTCGGAACTCCCTCCCTAGGGAGATTCATCTGTTTTCATTTATTGTTGTCTTCTGCCAGTGGGTGAAGACTTTTTGTTTTGATTGGCATTCCCTCACAAAAAATAATAAACACATAAAAATAGTGTATCTGCCAGTGGTTGATGAGTGTTCTTTTGCTACAGTTTCCTTATGGCACTGTACAGTGTTGTGTTAAGCTTTTCCTATCATCTGGTGCAAGGGAAACAGTAGTGTCACTGCTAGAGATATGAAAGTCTGAAAAAACAGTGGAAAAATTTGGGAAAGAAGGCTCCCCCCCCCCCCATTTTCCCCAAGGCTATTTTCCACAATTTTTCTAACAGAAAAAAATTAAAATTTTGGGGAGTACTGGAAAAAATGCCCATGAAATAGTTTCTCTTTTAGAATGAGTGAAATGCTTTTAAAGACAAGATGGGCATGCTAGAGACATATACAGATCTTAAATCCAAGAGGTACTTCTGCACTTAGGATACCTAATCTTCATGAGGGGAGCATGCAGCACTTACCGTATTTTTCGGACCATAAGACGCACTTTTTCTCCCCAAAAAAGTGGGGAGAAAAGTGCGTGCGCCTTATGGTCCGAATACTGCTGGGCCGCCATTGCCGCTCGCGCGAGGCCGCCGCCGATGCTCGCGTGAGGCCGCCGTTGATGCCCGCGGCTCGCGTGAGGCTGCCATTGATGCCCGCGGCTCGCGCGAGGCTGCCGTTGATGCCCGCGGCTCGCGCGAGGTCGCTGCCGCTGGGCCGCCGGTGCCGCCGCCGCTGCTCGCGGCTTGCACGAGGCCGTGGCTGGGCTGCCACTGCCGGCTGAGGCCTCCTGACCAGTGCGGAGGGTGTGATCCTCCCCCCGCGTCTTATGCCGCCTTGAGCAGGTTGAATTACTGGCAAGGCGGGATATAAATGAAACAAACAAACAAATAAATAAATAAATGGTCAGGTGCGTGTAATAGAGCGAAAAATACGGTACATTGCTTTTCAACAATTGCATGGCTCCTGTTGTCCTTTCGACACAATGTGAGTGACCTTTTCACCTCTCCCTCAAACCACTGTGACACATTTACCCATAAACTGGGTAAAAGTAAGTTATCGCCTTACCTTGCAGGAGGAAGAAAAAAGATCAGAAGGAGGTGGGGCAGAAATTGCACCAATGCCTCAGAGAAAAACTGAAAGTTTCATTGAGTACTTAACTCTCTCCAACCAGACAGCAAAGATTAAGATACATGTGCTAAGATAGTGTAGGGTGCATCAGTTTGCAGTTTTCACTCAAGTATTGGGTATATTTGTAAATATGTTCGTAAAAAACCAAGGCATTTATAACTTTTAAATTCCATAAATATATCCAGAATTGCAATTTTACGCAAGTTATAAATAGTGCATTTTATGTTGTTAAAGCAGTAAAATCAGTTTGGTTTTGATAGGATAGTATGTATTGCATATATTTCAATTTCCCACAAAATTTCCATTTTTTTCCTGAGGGGAAAAGCTTTCTTTTCCTCCCCCATGGCTTCAAAATTTCCAGAAATTTTACATCTCTAGACACAACATAGGTAGCTGCGGCATGTCAGATTGATCCTTGCTAAAACAGATTGATTTGACTTGATTTTCATCCCTCTTAACACTAGTCTAGGTGGTTGAAAGTGGCTTTGAATTTTTACAAATGAATATCTTGTGGGCAGAGAGAAAATTGAGTTGGCTACAGAAAAGCTAGGGAACTGTCCCATACACAGTTTTGTTATATGTGACCCTAACTATGCTTAGGTATTCTGCCATTTATGTATAACATCTGGGAATGTATAATGATGCAACTTCCAAATATATAAGTACATACTTCTCCCATCACCAAATAAACTGGATGTTTTTGATAGTGTAGTATATAAAGTAATACTAAAATCCATCCCATGTTGAACTGAAATTCCATGACCTCATAAATTAGAAAGTTATAGTGGTAGTTTTCTCCATGCGTATGGTTCTGGAACCAGGGGCGTCGACTTTTAAAATTCCGGGGGGGGGGGCTCTTGCGTGCGCAAAGCGCGCGTGCACACTGGGACCTTGTCCCTGCCGCCACTGCCTCTCCCCCCCGCCTGGCCACTCCTGCTTCCTTCCTTCCCTCCCTCCATCCGTCCAGGGGCCAGCTGGGCATTTGCTTAGCTGGCCCCTGGATGGAGGGAGGGACGGAGGCAGCCAGGCAGGGGGGGGGAGAGAGAGGCGGCGGTGGCTCTTGCATGCGTGGGGGCTCTTGCGTGTCCCCGCTGCTGCTGTCTTTCCCCCCCTGCCTGGCCACTCCTGCTTCCGTCCCTCCCTCCATCTGTCCAGGGGCCAGCTGGGCATTTGCTTAGCAGGCCCCTGGACGGACGGAGGGAGGGACAGAGGCAGCCAGGTGGGGGGGGGAGAGAGGCAGTGGTGGCGGGCACTCTGTTTTCCCGGGGGGGGGCTCAGTCCCCCTCGGGAAATTTTGGGGGTGGCTCGAGCCCTCGAGCCCCCCCATAGTTGACGCCCATGTCTGGAACTTCTGTGGACAACTGTTGTTGTGGATTTAAGAATCAAAACTGAATGTAATCAAACAGAGTTGCGAGTAGGAGTTACTAGGAAGTCACTGTATGATCATAAATATTTATCTAGAAAATATGTGTGGATATTAAATCCAAACAAAAAAGCTTGTGGGAGAAAAGTGTCTAATCCAAACAGAGTAATTCCCAGCGTTAACAGTGTGGTTCAGTTGGTCTTGGCCCCATGAATTCAAATGGCACATGAGGTTCATTGGGCAATCCTCAGTGGAGTCCAGTCTAAGGGGAAGCACAGCTTGCCAGCATATATTCTGGTCAAGCCATCTCTAGCCAGGCTTTTGCCACTGACTTGTGACCCACCCACCCTCCCTCCCCTTTGACATCATGGGATCAGCCAGTCACCACAGGCGCTGAGCAGAAATTTTGGGCGCTTCCCTGCATTGGTTATAAGGGAGTCCTTTTCCGCCTTTTTCATAATATCCTAATAATAGTTGGGATAGATAGGTTTGGTCTTTGTTCAGTCCATAACTAGTTTGGCAGGGATTGGACAGATTGCTCAAGATATTTGGGAATGACTGGCAAACACCCTGAGGCATTGGGAGTGATAAGGGGGGGGGGGTTTGTCCGGAATAGGGCATCACTAGTCATGTGGCAGAATCTGGTTGGGAAGGAGCACCCTTGGTGCTGAGCAACATCTTTCCAAACCTGGTAATAGTCATATGGCATGTGAGGGTAGAGGGCTGGGAACCTCTTGGCATGTTATGTGCAGGTGATGAGCAACAAGGTTGATGGCTGTGTTTGGAGCCAGGGTAGATCCGCCCAATGAAGGCAGCCATGGTCAGACTGCCCAGCACAGCCTGCTCACTTAAATAAATTTGCATATTTCATAGTTTGATGTAGATCGGCTATTTAAATAAACTAGTTAAACCTAAGCTTGTCTTTATTTGTGGGGTGCCTGGGACAATGACATTTTGACATGTTTATGCTTCCTTGAGAAGGCTTCTCAAAGCACTCCCGTAATATGAAATGTGCAACCATATCCTTTTCAGGTTTATATGCATATAAATGTGTACAGAACTGCAGTTTTATTCTACTATTTCAAATAGTAATATCAAATTACTTGGAATCACTTGTTTTGTACAATTAAAATAAATTAAATTACGTCTATTAAAAATGTTTCACCTTTAGCAGTACAAGCTCAGCCCAGGTTTCGGCAACCGGGATCAGATCTGAAATGCAAACATTTAACTAATTGATGCACAGAGCATTCTATTTAGTCTAATAATCTACAATCTGACATCTGTAACAGTGTGTCCCTTAAATCCCAGTTGCTGTCTGTGAGAGTTAATTCGTTCTTGGATGAGCCTCCCTCTATGGCAGCTTTGCCACATGTCCTGATAAGCTCAAGGCCAAATTCTGTTTGAAACTAAATAGCTCTGAAACAAGGTCAGTGGTTGGCTGTTTATCCAATTATTAACTCTTGGAAATGCATAGAATACAAATGAGGATTAAACTGCTGGTGTTAAATCTGCTTCTCATCCTCATGTACTTTCATGTTGTCCCAACTATGTCTCAAAGTGCATGCTCCACATTTTCAGATATGACTCTTGAGGGCACATCCATGTCTTTAAAAGTTAGCATACTAACACTGCCATCCTAAGCAGAGCTACACCCTTCTAAATCCATTGAAATCAATCAGTTTAGAAAGATTTAACTCTGCTTAAGACTGCACAGTAATTCATTCATGAAGGGGCTCCTGTGCAGAAATACCATAACTGGATTTGGTCCTGCATGTGCAAAGTTGCGCAGGATTAAAAAGGCAGTCCAAAAACTCACATCTGTACAGGGGGCTGGCTACATAGTCATCTCTACTGGGCCAAGTGTAAGCATCCTATAACAATGGAGGCATGGTAAGTTTTAGAAGTACCTCTAATTTCTTTCATTTCCCCAAAGGCTTTCAGAGCTGACCTTGCCAAACATCTTTTGGTGACCATAGCTGTGATATTTGAGCTGCAGACAATGATATTGTCTTATAGCAGGCTGGTATTATCTTATAGCTACTTTCCACTAGCTAGTGCAGAAGTTATTCTAAACATTATAGCAATTAAGCTGTTTCCATTTCTCCATTAAATTAAAAACCCGTAGCACAGTCCCACCACAGTTAAGCATTTTAGAGTCTCTTTTATTTGAATGGCAGAGATATGCTTAATTCTCCCACTGACATCAATGGGGATTAAATATTCTTAAATTTGGGTGCTCTTCCGGAGATCCAGCGATTTTGGGGAGGCAAAAGCTAACAAAAAGTAGCTGCCTTCTGAGGTTTAAGTAACTGTGTGAATGAACACTGTATAAGCCACAATTAACTTGAACAAAATTCTTTGGGTTATATAACATCCTTATTCTTCGAGATTATAACCAGGGCTATTATATGGCTCTTGAGCAGCTACTTTTGTTGTGTTATCTAGTAAAATCATATGAATTACATGAATGCTTAATTCCTAGATTTGCAAGCAAGCTGTGTTGCCTAAACAAAAAGAGAGGATTCTTATTAATAACTCTGAGTCCATTATCATTTCCTGAAAATTAAGCAGAAAATTGTCAGGGTTATGAATCCGAACAGCATAAATAATAAAACTGTTCCCTAGCAAATGCAACACACTGTACACATTTGCTATGAGCTTTTGAAAATTTATATCCCTGTCATGGACCACCCTGGCTCAGCATAGGAAAATGAGTCCTCAGCGGAGAGGGACCAGCTATACACAAGCACTGCCTCCCAGTGAGTTAGTATTGGTGCCACCCTTTGAGCCAGCAGGGCCTTCAAGCCACAAGGTTCCAGCACTGACCCACCCACTGCCAAACCCATCACAGTCTCCTGAAGGACCCTGAGAGTAGAGACAGCCAAGTTCAAGGGCTGAGGCTTGGACAAGGCTCAGGAATGAGTGTCTGATGCCTCCACTGTGCTGAGGGAATGCCAGGAGAAACCAATAAATCATTGCAGAACCTGCCCCCCCAGACTCTTCATGAGTAAAGGAGCTGACTCAGCTTGTGGAGAGGAGCTTCACTAGCCTCACTTATAGGGGAATGCCTTATATAAGGTTGCAGTGAGGTTAAAGCGGGATCAATGTGTCTGCAACCTTGCTGACGGCACTAGTCACCTGACCTGCTGGAGATCAATTCTTAGGACACTGTTATGTGACCCTCGGACTGCTATTTGACCTTGCCTTTGGGACATGTGCTTTAATCCCAGGCTGAGACCTTGGACTGCCTTCTGACCTTGCATTTGGACTGTGCTATCTGACCCTGGACTTTAATGTTGGATTATGACCTGAGAACCTCTGCTGAGAGACTCTGTGGCTGTGGGGACTTACCTCCCACCTGGCCACCTGCCTGGGGGATCACAATCACCCAAAGGCCACCTGAAAAAAAGCAGCCTTGCATGCCCTGTGGAATCTTAAGGAGGTCCCGCAAAGCACACACCTCTGGGCAGCTGGTTCCACAGGACAGGGGCCACAACTGAAAAGTCCCTCACCCTTATTGACACAAGGAGGGCTGTTCATGGACCAGGGACCTTTAATAAATTCCATGGGAAGAATCATGCCAAGAGAGGTGGTCCTAAAGGTATGAAGGTCCTAGACCATTTAGGGCTTTAGAGGTAAGTATTAACACTTTGAAATGGCACCAGAAACTAAGTGGGAGCCAGTGTAGCTGCTGTAGGATAGGTGTTATATGCACTGACCAGGACACTCCTGCCAGCAATCTGGCAGTTGTATTCTGGACCATTTGTAACTTCCCAAGAGTCTTCAAAAGTAGCCCTGTATAGAGTGCATTACAGAAGTCCAGTCTCAAGGTGATTGCTGAGTGAATTACAGTGGTGCGGTCCTTCTGAGACAGAGAGCCATTTGGACCAGGTGTAGACGGTAAAACACAGTCTTTGTCACCAAGGACACATAGATGGTAAAATGCAGTCTTTGTCACCAAGCCTGGGTGTATTCCTACGTTAGCCTTACTCCCAGTCCATAGCACTTCCATCTTGTCAGAATTAAGCTTCCATGTATTTGTTCTCATCCAACTTTTAACAGTTTATTTTGAACATTTAGTAGAGCAGCTGCCTTATGGTTTTACTTGTGCTTAAAACAGGAACAATATTGTTTACATGCAGCTTACCTAAGGAGCTCATAGGAGCCCTCTGATGCGCTACCACATCTGAATGCCAAATTATAGTAACGAGCTACTGATAAAGAAATTATATAAAACAGCTCAAATCCTAGAGAGCTTAGAGCCATGGAAAGCATTACTTTCTGCCCATTACCAAAGAGATGTATAAAAGCATTTTATTTCCTTTATCAAAAATTAAAGGTTTGCTTACATATTAAGTTCTCGGGGGAGGGGGGGTGGCAAATGCAAAAATGACAGCAGATATTTCAAACACTAATTCTTTTTCTTTTATATGGAAACAGAGCATGGTTTAGAAATCTACATGAATGAAAACAATCCTTCAGATATATATATGGATGTAAACAATTCTTATATCCAATGCTGAGCTTTGATGGTTTGAGTGGTTTCTTTTAAGGCGAGGGATGAAATGGTTGTATACAAACCTTCACTGAAGTAACAAGACATCAGTACTGATGGCTGTGTTTAAGAGTTTGGGGATTAGGTTGCTTTTTTGCTAACTGCACCCCTACAGGCTGGTGATCATTCTATGTTATCCTGTATCTTAATTGGTGGCACACCAGAAAGTTTTCTGCTGCAGTGTAGCTCAGTTTTTTTAATGGGTGTGTAATTCCTTAGGGGGAGGTTCCTGTGTCCAGGTTTACTGACTTGGCTACCACTAATGAGATACACCTTTGCAGAATCTGGATTTAGAGTGTGGTAAGAAGCATAATGATAGATTTACTAGAGCAACGCGCACCCCCTCGGTTTCCAGTTTGATTTGGGAAATCCATAAATCTTTGCATGATCAGCCTGCAGTGTAGGGATAACTGCTTCAAGAAACAAAAAAAGTAGCATAATATGATGGGCAGGGCCAGCTGCAATTGAGAGCTATGCTGAGAACCAGTGGGCAGCTCATGGGGTTGAGTACATCCTCTACCACTGTACACCGCTGAACAGTGAGGGGAAAGTGATGATCCTGTCAGCAGGTGATGAGAGATGGCAATGGAGTTGGGGCCATGGCTACATCTCCATGCATGCATGCACCTTCTGAATGGCTAGTGAAATCCAGCACATGAACAAAGTGAAAACATTACATGCTCGTGCCAGATTCCACTAGCCTTTCAGAAGCTGTGTATCTACACTGTGCTGCAGCCATGACTTCAGCTGTTCCATTGCTCAACACTCAGGACATCACTTTCCCCTCTCCTTTCTGTAATGCACAGTGATAGAGGCTGGGATATTTGCTGAACCTTACCCTGTGGCCATTGCTTCTGGGGATTCAATGTTTAGTAAATTTACACATTAGGAAACATTACAATCGATTAGAAAAATGCTTAACAGAAATGACAGAATTAAAATAATTTAAACCTTTGGAACCTCTAAACTGCTTTAGAGAGTTAAGGTGTGTGTGTGAGAGTGAGTGTGTGTGTGTGAGAGAGAGAAAGAGAGAGAGAGAGAGAGAGAGAGAGAGAGGGAGCAGGCAATAAGCTTATAAACCACTAAAAGTAGAAAACAAACAAATATGGCCTTGCTTATAATACTAGATTATTACAGCTTAATACTAGATTCATACAGATAGCTACTGTTAGCAGTGTTGTCCTGCCTAACCTGACCTAGAAGGTGGTTCTGAGATTTTGTCTCAACTGAAAAGTATTGTGTAGAATTGGAAGCAAAGTGGCATTGCTATATTTATTTGTTAGACATATTAATGCACACCATAGGAATTTACACTTGGTATAGAAAATCTGTTTTGTATTGGAAAGAACTGCTTTTCTAGGCTCATTTTAACCTGATCGTGTCACTTTTTAGAAAAATTACTGTACTAAAATACAGACCTTGTAGAAATAACCTGCCAGCATGCTATAATTGATAGACTTAAATCTGTCAGGCAGTGAAATATGCAAGCCCTGATCAAGGCAATTGAAAGGGCTCATTTAAAGGAACTGAAGCAGAACCCTAAATGGACATTTATTTTAAACACAAGCAACAACATTTTGATACAAATATCTTCACATTTTAGAACTGCGTATATACAAAGAATTTTATAATCAAGGATCATCTATGTCACTAGTCAACATTTTATCATGTACTGTTTTTTGTTATATAAATACATAAAGGGCCCAAGGATGCCTAAATCATGAACACTCTGTGAAATATTATTTCCCTCTTATATGTGTCATTGAAAAAAAAAAGATTAATTAGAATGGCCATTCTATGACATTGAGGCCTATTATGTGTGCATGTTTTACCACGCTTTTACCATGCATTTTTGATGTGTTTTCTTTGTCACTCTGCATTGGTTTTCCTCCATCAGTGCTCAGTTTGCTTTCTGGTCACTGTTTCCCCGGGTTTTCTGAGAGTGTTTTTGTGCCAATTTTTCCCTTGTTTCACTTCCAAGCCGAAGGTAATTCAAAAGCATACAGAATCCCTTGGATTCTTCCTGCCCACATTGAGGTCATTCTGCCCACTCTGCACCTTCCACCATCCTCCCCACTTCATTGCTGTCCAAGCTCCATTTCCCCTCTCATTTTTAAGTCTTTTTTTTTTTTTACAAGTGGCATGAGTCTAGTGAAATGAGACTATTGCTAGTCTCGGATCACTGAATTAAAAAATTTAAATGATGGGGGTAAGTTTAAAAGGAGCTGCATGAGGTTTAGTTCCCTGTTGGTATTGACTTGAAAAGGGCACTGGAGAGGAGGCAAACAGCAGTATCCCCAGTGCAAAAAAGAGAAAGGGTTTCAGTGCTGCATGCAAACAAAATAAAGGGGGGGGGAATGTCAGCATGGAATGAAATTGACATGAAGTGTAAAGAGAGAAAGAGACTGGGGTGGGAAGCCTAATGCTTTGAAAACATTTTCCCCTTTAATGCTTTAGTGAACAAAGTTTGGGGAAGGAACCATTTTGGCAGTTTCTGGAAGCCTAATATTAAAATGACGGCTGAGCCACATGGATCTTCTGTGAATTATCAAATTTAAGAATTGCTTGTGATTGATCCATTTTGAAGGAAGAGTGCAATCCGCACAGGACAGGCTTTTAAAAAACTGCCAAAATCAATACCAGTGTGCAGGATCAAATTAGAAAATCATGAAGAGAAAACCAAACAAATTTGCAAGGAAAGGCAGGAAATCAGTGTTACTATGCAGCTGTGCTAGGACATCAGCAAAAATACCCTCCTTTTTTTTTCAATTTAGTGACACAAGACTAAAAAATCTCTCCAGAGTTTCTGCCAGAGGACTCCTCCCCCATACAAATTTTAGCCCTGTGCAAAGCATGGTAGAGTTGCAGCTGACTATGAAAAGGCCCGTGTGTACACACGCACACACGTTGCCAACAATCACAGCTTGCAATGCCAATGTCAGTGGGTTCTACCAGGCATTCTGTGCACTCTCAACATGTTCCCCCCATATTCTGAGATTGTTTCTCATTTTTCATAGTGGCTGATAACACAGCAGAGAATCCCCCAGTGCTTGGCAATATGAAAAACAGGGCTTCACAGCTGCTTGTCAGTTTCAAAAAAAAAAAAAAAGTCTTGTCAATTTCAACATCGGTCTTTTCCTGTGTTTCTTTATGTTCCCTTTCATTCAACAAATGCATGCACAAAACCTGAACCATGAGGATCATATAGAAGGCACTTGCTGGATGCTACTGTGCAGCTGTAATAGGGCAATTGTGTAATTTAAAAAAAACAACAACTTTGGACCCCCTCCCCATATCACAAGTGATGTTCCACTCTGATTTAGAAAAGTGTATTTTTAAAGCTGTAGCTGCAGAATAAATACAAGAATGGTGTGTAAGGCGGGCACAGAATCCAAAGTCAAGATTAAAGGCTTACTGCTCTGAAAATCTGAAAAGTAGAAATTTGGGCTTTAATAAAACACACCAAAGACCACGCTCTCTTTGAATCTAACTTTGTACTCCCTGTCTTATTTTGGAGATATCCTCTTAGGCAGAGTTCAATGGACCTAGAATTGGGTAACTGCTTTGTACTGTTATTCTCCCACCCCCTCTTTGAGAAGATATTTTTTACAAGGCTGCAAACAGTTGTTGCCAAAGTCAAACTTGTTCAGCCTTGTTTTGAAACAAGACTGAAATAAATGTAATACCAGTGGTCATCTCAACTTCACTTCTTTGCATGTAAAGAGAAGTCAAGATGTCACAAGAATGGGAATCAATGCAAAATATTACTTCTTGATCTGTGTGAAAAATAAACATCTTAAAGCAGAGAGCAGCAGAGTAACAATGACCATCTATTCAGTATTGATGCACAGATTTATGAAATAGAACTATACCTATAGCTATGGACAACATATTGCAATCTGTTAGCAGTGACTCTGTTTTACATAGATTTGAATGAGCAAGTTTCCATTTGAAAAGGGCAACATGGTGAGCAGGAAGGTATGTTTATCATATGCACGTATTAAGAGACCCAAATATTTTGAGGTAGGGCCTGGTAGATCTAATACAGTAAATCATCTCACTAATCTACAAGGATCAGGAAAATAAAAGTACACATATCTCAAAGAAGTATCCTCTTATACCAGTGTCACAATACAATGGTCCTAATAATGGTATGTAACCATGCGATTACGGGACTGGACTCTCTCAGATGACACAGGTAGATGAAAAGCTCCCTGCACAGAAGAAACCTGATTACTAGCAATAGGGTTGCCATACTGCCTGACTGTTTTATTATAGGCAAGGCAGCTTGTATCCAACTGTATCAACCTTTCCTGGCCAAAGGAGTAATTTAATCCTTATTGTAAAATCCAGTTTTATTTAAAAAAAAATAGTGTTAAAGGATTTGGCTTTTGCTTCTGTGGCAAAGAAATAAGCACAGACCGTGGAGTGACTGGAGTACTTCGGACAAAGAAGCAAAAATAAACAACCCAATCCTATGTATAAATCACAGTTTCTATTTTGGAAAAAAAACGTTCTAGCCTTTGAAAAACTAAATAAATCAAATAAAAGATAGGAAAATTTCTAGCAGGTTATCTAAGTGAGACTGCTAATCAGTAGGGGTGGACAAATCAGGATGCATGACCAATGAACATGAGTTTTAGGGTTGTTTGTATTAGACTATACTTAGGCCACGGTCGCATGGCCCTTTAAAGCGGGAGGAACTGCTGTTTCCTCCCGCATTTAAAGGGACTGTTCATACAGGCCAGGACCATTCCCACACCAAAGCGGGCTCAATCGCGCATTCCTCACGCTGTTTCCGACCCCGGAATCGGGTCTTTTCTGGGAGTTTGCGCAAGGAACCCGCAATTGAGCTGATCTGAACAGCCCTCTCTCGCAATGACTGCGAGAGAGGGCTGCTCAGATTGTTCCTCCCAGTTCCCCCCCACCCATTTTTGCACTTGGGTGCTTGGGCACTCAAGCGCCCAAGTGCAAAAATGGGAGAGAAAACCGTTCCATTCCAAGCCCTGCCAGCCACCGCTGCCTGGCACCCCCCCCCCAAAGGTTCTCCCAAAACTTACCAGGTGGCGGCCGGCAGGGCTCAGGGAAGGGTGCCTCCCCCAGCCGCTGCCAGCCACTGCCACAGTCTCTGCCGCCGCTGCCACCAGCCACTGCCTCGGTGGCCAGCCGCCGCCACCTCCGGGGTTGGGATATGTGAACATCCCAACCCGTAAGAAAGAATCCGATTTTATCCGGGATTAGGGTGCCATGTGACCACAGCCATAGTGAAAGCATAACTAAGCTTGACTGCCTGAAAGATCAGGACCTAGCATTGCCAGGGAGTTTCACTAGCTGCTGACCATGCTAAAAGTGCCATTAAAAAGTGGATTGTCCAAAGACTAATTCACAAACAAACCAGAACTGAAGGCGAGGTATCAGTCTAAAGAGAGTGGGATACAGGCTCGTACTATGATGGAGCTTTTGGGGGCTCTGCCCCCTTTCTTAAAGGCACAGACCCACAAGAATTTCTCCTGTAAATGCTTTATTTCAATTATTTCAAACACTTTTTAAAAAGTGTGCACTCACTGAAGCATTGTGAGGTGCTGTAGTTGACTAATTCCTGCACTGAGCAAGGGGATTGGAGTATATGACCTCTAAGATCCCTTCTAACTCTATGTCAAGAAACTGGTCTTCTTTAAGAGAGTTTTTCTGCCTAAGTGTTAGCTTTCTTGACTATAGAAGTCATTACCTCCATCTACTGGCTTGTCATCAGAACTGTTGCTCAGGTGATTAACTTGCAGTGATTAACTTGCAGCAGCTGAGAACTTTCATCTAAAATGGTTGACAGCTTGCAGTTTAGAGATCTATCCTGGTAAGAGCTTTCTATTGGCTAAATGATTAAGAACACCTATGTAGAACAGACAGCTTGAGAAGACGCAGAGAGAGAAGAGACTGCCTTGAAGCTCGCTTCAACTTCCACCTTGCTGCTATGCTTCCAGAGACTCTGCTCATCAGGAGTGCCAGTTGAGACGCCAGAGCTCTGCACCTGACAGGAAAAGTAGTAAGTAGAATAGCCAGCTCAGTTTTTGTTTTGGTTTGCATTCCTTGCTGAACTGTATACATTCTTTACCCTATCGATGTGTTGTTTGTCCTTTGTTTCTGAAAATAAAGTTTTGTGTGTTTTTATACAAATTGGAGTTACTGGCTAAACCCAGATAACCCAGTGCCACGCCTACCATTTACCAGAAAATGTATCTCCCCCCTTTCTCTATTGTCACACTTTGGAGCTAAGATTTGCAAAGCCTCTATACTTTTATTTTAAAGGCTTAATTCCACAGTAGCTGAGTCATAAGCCTCAGAATTCTGGTTTTTCTTTTTGCCCTGAGAACTTCAGCCCCACCAAAAAAAAAAATTGCCCCACAAGTCACAAAATCCCGGCTACGGACCTGGTGGGATATACCAGATATGTGAGGAAGCAGGCAGAGTCAGATGCCTCAGGAAAATGACCAAGGCCTACTGGCTAGGCTAAGTCTGAGAAGCAGTGGTCTAGGTAGGGGCAAAGCCATCTTCGTACTATCTCCTTTTACCTTCACTAGAAAGCGCAAAAAAAATTCTCTTTTATGAAGCAAAAAAAGGAGACTCAGGAGGCAGAACAGTTCAGGAGGCAGTTCCCAGTTCAGATCCCAGATAATGGGTGATTTGGTGTACAAAATCAAGGAGATGATGGACACATGCCCTGTGGGGCCTGTGACAAACCTTATTCTGATCAGAGCTCAAATTCAACTTCAGGCTGAGGTTTAGCTCCAGACACTGTCATTCTGGAGGTGTCCCTCTTTAAAGCTAGCTTTCAGATGAGAAGACCAGGCTTCTAGTAGACCTTGGGATCTATAATTTTAGTAACAAAAGTATGGCCTGTAATGTTCAGTGACAGAAATATGTTCATTGAATGGGGTGGTGCTGTAGTGAGGAGCACTGAGCAATTATGAATGGAAAAGGCGAGCAGTTCACGACATGTGAAAATAGCTGAATTTTGTCTCCACTGTGGCTGCCCAGATCTCTTTAAAATGATAACTGAGGCTACTACAGGTCAACAGTCTTTAAGAAAACCAAACAGTGTATCCTAAGCATCAAGACTTAGAAGTCTCACTGAGAGAGGGACTTATTCCCTAGTAAGGACTGATTCACATATTACAAAATTGCTCATTAGGAAGCATTGCAGGACTGTAAATATTTGACTAATGCTGTATTTTGCCTATTTAGTCTACAAACTTGAAATACTTAATCCAGGGAAAACTGACTTCTAGGACATTATATTAGATTTGAGAATCTGCATGATTTATAAGCACGTATTTGAGGAGTTTAAAACATCACTTGAGAATTTAAACATATGATCTCTGTACCTCTTATGCATATTTATTTGCATGTGAAACTGGAACATTTCCATTAGTCTTAATATGATTAAGCCATTCCAAGTGCAAGGGAATCTCTTAAGCTACTTGTGGACTGCAGGGTAAACATTTTCACTATAAAATCTGTCTCTGGAGGTTCTGACTTGGAATCCTAGGAAGTTTTCACTCCAACTGTTTAAATAATGATCTCCTTCATATCATGTTGTATCTATGAAAATAAAATGAAGCAATTTGTGAGAAGCAATCAAGGGAAATGTCATCCCTTAAAAGTATTATTCCATGTGGAAGAAACAGTGAAGAACAGTGAAGAAAGATCACTAAAACCTCAAACCACAGCCACTGGAGCCATAGGCTTGGCACTGACATACAGACTCTAATGAGGGAATTTCTTTCTCTGTTCCTCATAAGAGGTATCAATTTCATGCCTTCTAGTTTTTAAAATGAGCAACAAATCTCCATGATTTGTTCCCCCTCTTTCTCTGGAAGATTACTATAGTACCTGTAGTCTGTAACGTAAGGTGAATTGTCAACTGGGGAACAAGGGGCTTTGGCAGCCATAATAGAGTCTCCAGCAACATAGTTATTGTGTAATCATTTGTCTATCGCTGAGAAGAGGCAAGTTCTAGTTGAGAAACTTCTGTAGTATCTTTTCCATCAAAGATAACGTGTGGAGGGCTCTATAAATTCTGACCAAAGGACTATGTCATTATCCTTTTCTTGATTTTCTCCATTAGGTGAACTTATTTACTTACCACACTGATTGGGAGACGTTTATCAAACACAGCAGACAGCTAGTGCTTATTCGTTGACAAGGTGCCAAATATTTGGAGCACAGTTTTGCACTAAGTCTGAGGATTCCCAGAAGAAAGTTCAGTTTTTCAGAGCAACAGCCAATGTTGCCTCCAGTTTCTTCCCATGCAAGAGAATTCCATGTACTTAAATTGCAAGAATTCAAAGTAAATTATGTAAATATCTTTTTGAAAGTCCTACTAGCCCCTGCATGTAGCAAATGTCATACACTTGGATGCAGAAGCATATCCAAGCCAGGGCTGCCAAGTGCCGGCGACTTACCACCGGGGGGGGAGTTGTTTTCCCCCTGGGAGCTCTTCTGGTGCGTGCGGAGGTGACGTCATTACACGGGGGAAGTCGTCCTCACCGGATGACTTCTGGGGCAGCCGGTGGATCGTGAACCCCTATAGCGGGGGATCCCCACCCCCCGGGCTGATTTGGCAGCCCTAATCCAAGCTGTGCAAAAAAAAAAAAAAATCTAAGGAACCTCTTAAATTGCACTGTATGTTCAAAATACAGACAATATTACAATAATCTGAAGGTACATACAAGTGTGTTTGGCTGAACAACTACATTATCTAGGGTTGCCAATTCCAGCTTGGGATATTCCTGGAAACCTGGGGGTGGAGCCTGTGGATGGTGAAGTTGGGGGAGGAGACGAAGCTCAGCAGGGATGTAACGAACTACAGTCCACCCTCCAAAGCTGTCATTCCCTCCAGGGGAATGGATCTCTGTAGTGAGATCAGTTGTAATTCTTGGAGAGCTACAGGCCTCACCTGGTTTAACTACAACCTGGTTTAAACTACATCGATTTAAAGATAGCTGAAACTGTTCTTTCTTATTCCTTTTTGTTTCCATGTGTTACAACTGTGAATAGTTTTGATCCACTCGTGCAGGTATCAGTGATTGGTCTGTTTCTTTTATTCATATTATTTATATAGTATTTATAGTTACACTATTTATGAAGTGTGTATAATGCTGTTTTACTGATATACAAATAATATTGCAAAATACATATATTTTCCAGGAAAAAAACCCTAGATAGTTGGAAACAGAAGATGGCATGAAAGTGGTTTGATTCGCACATAGGAGAACTAAAATTAAAACAGGGATATTCACAATAAACTAAATTCAATATCATCTCTACATGGATAAATGCTTTTTGGCAGTATCAGTGGGGTCATTATTAAGATGAAAACTGGAAGGTTTTAGGGTTTCCCCATTATTGAAACAATCTGTTCTGAATGTATTCATTCGCTTTAAAAATATTTACATAGCACTTCTCTCTCAGTGAATGGACAACTGGCAGAAAATACAGATGAAGCAAGCCACAACTTTCACTCATGAGCTACTGAAAATAGGGTTGCCAGGTCTTACCTTCATCCCGGCTGGGGGCTCCTGGTTCTGGGATTCTTTTGGTGCATGCACTGAGCACACGCACCACAATGACATCACCCAGAAGTGATGTCATTGTGCTGGGCAGGTTGTTTGGGGGACACTCTAGAGTTCAGGTAAAAATTCTATGGTCACCATTGAGTTTTTATTCAAATGCTAGAGCATCCCCTGAACAACATGCCCCACACAATGACATCACTTCCGGGTGATGTCATCACACTGGTCACATTGGGTGTGTCAGGACTCTTTGGGGGTGGGGCTTCCCTACTGGCCAGCTGGCTAGTGGTGGATTGGGGGCCCTGAAACTGGGGAAACCCCACCCCCATCGGAGGGTTGGCAACCCTAGATGAAAACATAAAAACATGATGGAATAGCTCTATTTTCTGGTATTTCCCCAAGCTACCTCAGTCCACTTGCCATAATTGCTGCTAAGCTATTTCTACAAATGGTGTACCAATATTTATATTCAGGCCTGTAGGCAGAAATTGTACACAGAAAAGGCATAAGAACACTTAGGTGCAGGGTAGATAGGCCCCACCATCCCAGACCCTGAAACTCACTGGGTGGGGCCTGATATGTGGGTCCAGTGATGTTATGTGGGTCCAGTGATTTCATGATATCACATTCAATAGCAGCATTAATAGTAATATTTGAATGCACTATTTATTTAAGTGATTTTTATCCTGCCCTCCCCTGCAAGCAGGCTCAGAGTGGGTTACAGTATGACAGCAAGACAGATAAAAAACCCAATTCCATATTATCTAAGTTAAAAACTAAAACCTGGTTTAAACTACATGATGATGCGTTATTGTATCAAATGGTATCATATGTGTGAACGTATGTAATCACAATCATGTGACTTTGAAGGGTTGAAATGTTAAACAGACTAAAAACTGAAAAATAGCATGTAAATTTATTATATCTTGAGCTGTTAGTGTCAGATTACTGCCTCCACTCTGATTTATATATGCAATAATTATCACAAGCAGTCATGCATAGAAGTCCTAGGAGAAGCCACCAAGTGTGAGGGCTAGCCCATGACCCTGACATTTCAACCTCCTGTTACCTTGGGATTGTATTAGAGTGTACAGCTATCATATCAGAGGAAAGAATAAAGTTAGTATGCTTGTAATATTACAAGTGAGGGTGGGGGATTCATTAGGATGATCTGCCCCCATAGCCTGATGGATCAAATAGGTTTTCAGATGGCATTGGGGGATTTTCCTGCTGATATGGTTGGCGCTCCTGTCAGTCACCCAATGTTATCAAAGTTTGTAATCTACTTACCGATTCACTGAATAAATCTATCATAATCTTCCTTGATTATCAGTGAGGAAGGGGACTATAAATAAATAAGTTTATACCCAGAAATATTTTAGAGCACTTACATGTTGAAGAAGAAGAAGAGATTGGATTTATACCCCGCCCTTCACTTGCAGTCTCAGAACGGCTTACAAACTCCTTTCCCCTCCCCACAACAGTCACCCTGTGAGGTAGGTGGGGCTGAAAGAGCTTTGAGACAACTGTCCTTGAGAGAACAGCTGGTACAGAGCTATGGCTTACCCAAGGTCATCCAGCAGGTGCAAGCGGAGGAGTGGGGAATCAAACCTGGTTCTCCCAGATTAGAGTCCGCGCACTTAATCACTACACTAAACTGGCTCATGTTGCTGGTTTGCCTTAGCCTTCTCGTTTCATAACCTAACACAACCACAGTGGGATAATTTCCAATGGTGTACTCCCAAATGGACTGTAAATAAAATGATAAATTTAAGCACCTAATGCATAAACATAGAAGAGAAAAATAATTTTATTTGGGGGATGATTCACATACAGATACATCGTCCTGGAACAGGCTCTCTGTGGTGGAGAACTGTTACTGAGAGATTTAAAAACTGGGAGCAGTTGATTCAGCCTTTAAAAGACTCACTAATATATCCAAAGGGATACAAACAATGGCAGTGATTGGAGTTAGCAAACTGGTCAAAGGGAAAATTAGAGCAAGACAGTTAATGTAATGCAAAGTGACAGCACCAAACAATATGGTAGCCTATAAAGGCTTTGAGGCAAGGATGAAATATCAGCTCCTCTCACAGAAATAACTAAAGTTCCCAAGGCAACTCTTCAGTAAGCAAAATAAAAACCAACTAATTAAAACATCACCAACATATGCCTTTTCATTTGCAAAGGATTCTGGGCCTCACAGGCCTTACATTCCACCAACCTGGTTGGTGAGTCACCTTTTCAAACTGGTATGACAGAAAATAAGATAACTGGAAGTGCTGAAGTCAGAGGAAGGGCATGGCAAAACACAGCTCTCTTTTGTATTCACAAAACAAGTGTGGTATGGAATTTAAATAGTATTTGGCTCTTTCATTACATTCTTTCAACCAATATAAGGCTTGGGATAATTCAGGATATATCATAACACCTAGCATAAAATATATTGGGTATGGCTTAAGATACATTGGGTAAAAAACACTGGGTATGGCTGCTGCTTCCCAAATAAGCACAGAATGACTTATCAAAGTAGGTTTGTTAGCTGCCCACTGAAAGAAGGGGTTCTGCTGCCCTCAGCTTCTGTTGGCTACCACTGCTCAGCTGGGCAGTGGGACAAAATGTCTGGGCAAAATGGGGTGGGGGCATGTTCAGCATTACCAGTGTGATACCACTTCTATCATGACTCAGAAATGATGTCATCCTGCAGGGTGACATTTTAGCATTCAGCCAAAACTCTATGGTTAAACCAGAGTTTTGGGTGAATGACAAGAGTGTAACCCCTTGTGCGATACATACATCACTTCCAGGTCATACTGGAAGAGACGTCATTGTGGTAGGATGCTGATCTCTCCCCCTCCACAATATGGAATTCCCCACTTCCTCCCAGTCTCCTGCTAGTTGCCAGGCCATGCCAAGCAACCCTATATAAAAATGAACTTTCATAGCTGAACCAGGATCTCAAATATCTTTAACACTGCCTAAAATTGAAATCACAATATACAAACAACTCTGGTACACTTCACGCATTGTCTAATAATAACACATAGATATGGAAGTGCACAAATTTCAGTAAAGAACAAATTCAAAAAGTCTGAAGGGATCTATTTTCATGAAATCTCACTTGGTAGCCACTGAAAGTAAATCCAGGCAGTCTCTATAAGTCCTCCATATGTTGGTACATGAATGAACAAATGTAACAACAATTACAAAAAAACAATACTGCAGTTTCTCAGCGTTGGTATTGGTATAAAGCTCTTTAGGATCTGGTATTTTGAGGAGCCAGAATATAAGGCATTCACCAGAAGAAATCTTCAAAACAAAAAAGTTCAATGTTGGGAGTACCAATGCACAATTCCTTAAAATAATAGATGCTAGATGGCCATTTGACAACAATGCTGATTCTGGGAACTTAGGCAGATCATGAGAGGGAGGGCAGGAAGGGTTGCATCAGTACTTAGTTCTGGTGGCCATTTCTGACATGCCCAGGGAAATGGATAATTTAAATACTTTGGGGGCCACACATACTTTAATTCCAAACAGTGATTCAGGTGCATGTGGCCCCCACTCTCCAAAAGCATTTAAAGGGACCCTTTGGAGGGAGGGCGAGCACCTGAATTCCAAGCAGTGAATTTGCCTCTTGGGATTCAGGCACATCTCCAATATGATGATGTCACTTCTGAGTGATGTCATCATGTTGGGGACATCTCCTCCTCCTCCTCCTCTGCCAGGAATGTCTTCCAAAGTCCCCCATTAGGGAGGAAGCAGGACCTGGCAATCCTAACCACGTAAAATTAAAATATGCTGCATACAGTCAAAGTAGGTAAAGAGATCCAGCCTCTTATCAATAAGCTTTTTCACTTCTCAGCATGTATTTTAGAGTATGACAGATAACTGTTTTGAAAGCCTTCAAATTTGTATGCTTCTGCCCATAGTGTATGTGATGAATTTACAGATTATCATCTTGGCGAGCCACACAAAGGACAATTTTCCTCATTAATATAAATTGAACTTACATTTCCAGCCAGCTCAATGTCAGATAGGAGAAGGTCCAGAGCACCTTCAACTCCCAGTGAAACAGTGGAGTAGATATACTGAGCCTCACTTCAAAATTTGGCCTTAATTAATACTGTGTAATCATTTTCTTCTCTAATACATCTCAGCCTTTTGCATTCCACATGGATCATAAAAAGTCTTAAAATACTGGCTGGGAATAAATTCATTTGAAATATGGAGAATCTTAGCAGTTAAATATTTAAAAGGTGAAAGTTATGAAGTATTAACCCACACTCTAGAACTTTTTTGGGGAAAGAAATGCACTTTATGGCACCATAAGCTTTTACTGTTTTATTATGTTTTATTAATCGCAATTCTAGGCTGCAAACCATTTTGACTTTCCTCTAAAGTATCATATTTTTTTTCAGTTGTTGCTGATAAAGCTGGGAGAACACAATGTGCTCTTAACTATCCTAACTACCCTAAACGCCGTCATATATAAAAAGTTCAACAACCGCATACAATCAATCCCAGATACCCACATGCTACCTACTCAGACCAGATAGAGTGACTCATAGCATCAACATTAACACCGCTCTACATACACCATAGGATAAGAGTGGCAGGTTTATAGCTGAAACTAGCCCCAGATACATTTATTAAAGTACAGCCTTTGGATCTTTTGGATCAGTATTTTTGGTACAAGAATGGTTTCAAAACTGTAAGATTAAAATCAGCCTCAGGCCTCCATGGAAGTCCCAAGTCCCAAGTAATACACTCTATTCCTGTGCAAGTCCTGGGCAAGAGTTTAACTCTGGCGCACTTGTTTCTGGCACCCACATCCCCTGGCATGTGTAGGATATTGCTGGAATCAGCAGACAGGGACACACTCATTTGTTCTTATAAATGTGAAATGAAGAGAAATTCCCTTGAGAATGGCACTAACCCTTCCTTTGTGCAAATGCTCTTATACCCTTCCACTTATATTTACTTGGCATGCCTTAAAAATGTAATACTCAGAACTGTGTATAGTGGTAGTTTCACAGTGAATGAACTTTTCATCCATACTCCTGTAGCAACACTGCCAGTAAGGGCTGCCTTCCTGAAGACAGACTGTTTTCATCATGGGCAGATGTGCTGCATCTGTGTGGCCCCACCCCTCCAGCTCCTGGAATTAAAAAGGAAGCTGACTTCTAAATGAAGGGGGGAAGTAAAGACAGACACTTTTCATCAAGGGAAGAGCTACTGGAACCTGTCCTTTGTGACTCAGTTTGTTGATGAGAAATCGTGATTGTGAAATCTGATTGTCTTTAATGTGCTTTTGGTACATTGTAAACCACTTTGGCTTTGCATTTTGTGAAGAAAAGAGGTTATAAGTGCCTAAATAAATAAACACATCAGAAACAGACTTCAGGATTCTTTCCTTATCAACTGGATTTAGGATTACAATTTGTGAAACCCGGGGCAATAAGAGTTTGTGGGGCTGTGGGGGGGGGGGAGTGTGAGGAACAAGTTCAGTGACACACAACTTGAAGAAAACAGGCCATAGCTTTATTGGTTACAACAAAGGAGCATTTGTGTAGCATGCAGGCAGATCCAGTTCAAGCAATCTGTTTGCTGCTTGATATCCCCATCCCCCCAGCCAGCCTGTTGGGGGGGGGGGAAGGTGAGCCCATAGAGGGGCAATTCCCCAGGAACCACATGTGTGGCAGCCACTGTGTGGCTCCCCTGCCACCTGGTGGTGAGAGTCAGCCAACACCCCCGAGCTGGGCATGCCGCTGAATAGCTCTGCCAAGAATCAACAATTAACAATTAAACAACTGAATGCAAAACTGTAACAACTGAATTTAGAGTGGGTTGGAGGGAAAGCCACGAGGAACTGGGAGGAGAGTTCCAGTGTTGGTGCATTTAAATAGCCAATGGGTGAAGTGGGAAGAGCAGATGTTTGAGTTCCAGCCTGCTCAGAGCCTGCCTGCCCCCAGCCTAGCCCAAGCAGTGTAATGGGCTGGCCGGCAACTGCTGAGACACCCCCCCCCCCAAAAAAAAAAACATGCACCCATTGTGCAGTTGCTTCAGAAATAAAGCACTGATGTAAATTCCAAATCCAGTTCAAATTATGACTGCTCCAGGAAGCTGGAACAGTTTATGCACTCCTTCACCAGGGAGGTTAACAGACTGATCAGGAAGTCATCAGTTGGAACCAATTATTGGCTCATTAGATGGCTTTGGACACAATACACAAGAGGGTTATTTTAGCTATTATCTATTACAGCATATTTGAAGAGATCAGACCAAGGGTCCATTTAGTTCAGCATCTCATTTCACACAATAACCAATCCAATGCCTCTAAGAAGCCCAAGAGAAAGGCACCAAGAATACAGTCCTCCTTGGTTCAGAGGACAACACGGTTGATAGCAACTGATAGATATATCCTTGAATCTGACTTCTAAGGAGCCATGTAAGATAACTGCCCACCATAATGATAAAAAACACACACATTCATACAGAACTTTTGTAAGTATTCAAGGTAGCTACATCATAGTCATTGTCCGGTACACCTCTAATTTCAGTGTAACTATTTTGGAGAGTGCAGTGCCTCAACAATTCTTAACATGGAAAGCAAGTCTCAAATAAAAGACAGTATGAGGAAATATGCTGGCTGGGTGGAGACAGGAACAAGATCTGTCAGATCTCAAAAGATATCACCCAAAGTTAGAGTTGCCAACTACTTGAAGTAAAGAAGTCCAATTATTTTAACAAAGGCTTAATGGGGTGTTATTTACCTCTGTGCCATGAAAAAGCTTCCTCTGCCCATTTCCAAACACTAAACCTCTATTAAAGAGGCAGGACATTTTTCACAAGTAGGGTGGTTTCCTGTATGTTATCTTCCCTCACAGATCTGGCACCTAGGAATGCCAGCCTCCAGGTGGGACCTTGGGATCCCCCAGAATTGCAGCTCATTTCCAGAGTACAGGTATCAGTTCCCTTGGAGAAAATGGATGCTTTGGAGGGTGGACTCTATGGCATTGTACTCCAGTGATGTCCCTATCCTCCCCAGGCTCTTTCCCGAGATCTCCAGGAGTCTACGCAGCTCTGATCCGGTAATCCTATCCTCCCCCATCGGTGGCCAGGGGGCACCTGGCAACCCTATGGCACCTGGAGCCACTAGTGATGAATACATTCCTTTTAGCTTTCTCCATAAGTTTCATAAAGAATTCATAAATAGGCTAGGGTCCTTTTACAAGAAAGCTTGAAATATAAACTTTATGGAATTCACCCTTCCTGCCTGCCCATGCTCACTCTGTCTCACAATTTAAGCTAGGAAGAAATTCATAACCGGAGGTGGCTGGTATGTGTGTGTATCTATGGTGTGTGTGGGGGTGTCATATTTAAAATTTAGATGCTGGCAGTTTCTTCTAAGTATCCTTATATTGCTGTCCTGGCACCTGGGAAACAGTTCTCATCATCTCATAAGAACGTAAGAACATAAGAGAAGCCAATGTTGGATCAGGCCAATGGCCCATCCAGTCCAACACTCTGTCACACAGTGGCCAAAAATACCAGGGGCCATCAGAAGGTCCACCAGTGGGGTCAGGACACTAGAAGCCCTCTCACTGTTGCTCCTCCCAAGCACCCTAATAAAGAGCATCACTTGCCCCAGACCGAAATTCCTATCTATACCTTGTGGCTAATACCCACTGATGGACCTCTGCTCCATATGTTTATCCAATTCCCTCTTGAAGCCATCCATGCTTGTAGCCACCACCATCTCCTGTGGCAGTGAATTCCATGTGTTAATCACTCTTTGGGTGAAGAAGTACTTTCTTTTATCCATTCTAATCTGACTGCTCAACAATTTCATGGAGTGCCCCTGAGTTTTTGTATTGTGAGAAAGGGAGAAAAGTACTTCTTTCTCTACCTGCTCTATCCATGCATAATCTTGTAAACCTCCATCATGTCGCCCCTCAGTCATCGTTTCTCCAAACTTCTCCAAGTTCCAACCCTTTTACCATTCTAGTTGCCCCTTTCTGCACTTTTTCCAATGCTATAATATCCTTTCTGAGGTGTGGTGACCAGAACTGTACACAGTATTCCAAATGAGGTCGCACCATCCATTTATACAGGGACATTATGATACTGGCTGATTTGTTTTCAGTTCCCTTCCTAATAATTCCCAGCATAGCATTAGCCTTTTTTTACTGCAGTCACACACTGTCTTGACATTTTCAGTGAGTTATCTACTACATCTCCAAGATCTCGCTCTTGGTCAGTCTCCACCAGTTCGGATCTCCATCAACCTGTATTTATATTTAGGATTTTTTGCCCCAATATGCATCACTTTGCACTTGGCCAACTGAGTGGAAAATATTTCTCAAGAAGCAACCTGAATGTGTTCAGAAGAAAATGCTAGCATCTCTTTTGATTCAGAGATGCCATCCTTGCCAGAAAGCACAGCAGGAGAAGAGAACAGAAATAGCAAGACTTTAAATGACAATTAAGGTACAGTGATTAAAAGCTACTCCGAAAACTGAGCAAAAGGGTAAGAGGAAGTGGACTGTGGTATAAATGGAAGAGGTGGTTCTGAAAGGGAAGGGCTGTTACTTTTGAAGAGATGGGTAAGACTGATGTAAATTCCTCACGCCACACAGATTATATAAAAGGGAAGGGGGTGAAGTCTTTCAATCCTTCTGACATGAGGAACTCTGGCTTGACATTCTGCAGGCTTCTATACACACCACCTGCAAAGCTAGAAAATAGATAAGGCAAGGCCTCCAGATAAGGAAATACTTACAATTTCCACTGAAGTGTAGCTGCTTTTGAAGGGAAAATGAAGTGCAAGGCCACCTGTTTAAGTTTTCTGGCCTTGAACATGTCTTGGGTGTTGTAGCCCCAACTTTTGTCACCTTTAACCAAAACTTATTTCTCTGGTGTAATTTTTCTTTCTTTCTACGTTTTGATCTTCACTTGCTAAGTTTGATAATACTACAACAGTGACAAAGATATAGTTAATTTCAGGAATGTTACATGAAGGATAAAATGCAACACAGCTGTAAAGATTTGCTGTGATCAATTTTAATACAATTCAAAAGGCAAATTTAAGAAGCTAAAAAAAAACCCCTGTGGTATTGCATGATAAAATGCCTTTCACAATTTTCCTAGCTAGGACTGCTGTTGGTAATGGAAACTGGCACTTTAATAACACACTTAGGTGAAATTATCTTAGCCTTTCAAAGAGAACTACCAGATTGCTCAATGATAATTTGCTAAATGGACCAAGAGGGGCACAATATATTAAGTTCTTTCCCCTCCCCCCCACCAATCCTGTACTTCATAAAAAAAAGAATAAAACATATTTTGTTCCTATATTATCAACATATACTTCTTCCACTCAAATTTATTTATTCTGCCCATCTAAATTCACAATAGGAAATGAAATAAAAGGAAAGGAAGGGAGACTTCCTTGCTTTTTTCGTCTTTCTGTCTCTTGGATGTTGAAGGGCAATAGTTTGATTTCGTGGGGTCAATCTTTAGGCACAGTTCCTTTGCTTTCCTCTCTAATCAGAATACTTGGGATGATTTGTATGAAAATTTCTCTCCATTGAACTTGTCACTGCATGCCAGGATGCCTATGTAACTATAGAAACCAGCACACAATTGATTCTGTAGTCACATTTTCCAAACGTCATGTTTTTAGAGCTTGCCCACAGCACACTGGCCATTAAGACAGTTGAGCCTCTTGATACAACCTACAGTGAAATCTTAAACAGTTATACCATTTCCCCCGCACTGACTTCAATGGATTTACAAGGTATAACTCTGCTTTGGACTGCACAGCTAGTCCACTGAGATCTTGGTTAATGATTGATACAGTCACTGCGTGACAGAGTGTATCATTTGTTCTGCCACCTGCTCCTTTTCTCCAACTTTCTGTAAACAGGATAAGATAGCATCTTGAATAAAGAAGGCGATTGATTCAATATATTGACATCTCTTTATCTTGTCTGATTCAATGGTCAGTTGCCTTATTCCTCTGGTCCTCCATTGCTACTGAGGGAAAACAGAAGACCATGTAATAGAGGCAGATCCTGTCTTTGCCTGACGCAAACAACCTCAGGAACTACCTAGTCTTTTGAAGAATAAAGTTTAAATGATCCACAATTCTGTCCTTGATTTACACCCACTGTAGGACAGGTTTCTACTAACATCTGACAGGCTCAAATATGCCAGAATCATAGATTTCCGCTGACATTGCACCAGTGACAAAAAACATGGAGTTTAGAGAGTGGGAAGGGAAAAGTGAGACACAGTTGGAATCATATGTTGTTCAGCAGTCAGTCCTCATCCCTATAAAGGTGTAACACTTTGCTTGCCAAAGGAATGGTGCAAGTTAAAGTTCAATTGCAAGAACTTGGAATTCAAGGATAAGACCTCCAACACACTTAGACAAGGGAGCACCATAAATAAAGGTAAAGGTTTCCCTTGCTCGAAAGCCAGTCAAATTTGACTCTGGGGGGCGATGCTCATCTCCGTTTCCAGGCTGAAGAGCAAGCACTATCTGAAGACATTTCCGTGGTCATGTGGCATAATGTAATGCTGGCATAATGCCGAGGTGTACAGAATGCTGTTACCTTCCCACTAAAGTGGTACCTATTTATCTACTTGCAATTTTTTGCTGTTAAACTGCTAGGTTGGCAGGAGCTGGGACCATAGGCGGGAGCTCACTCTGTCACATGGCACTCAGGTCTCGAACTGCCGAACTTACCGACCTTCTGGTCTGCAGTTCAGCATCTTAACCACTGAGCCACCGTGGCCCCAGCACCATGAATACAACGCTTCAAAACATACTTCCTGACATTTCACTCTGTACTTGCTGCCCTTGCAATATGAGTTCAGCATTATCATAATGCCACCACGACCTAGCATGACGAACCACCAAGTGTGGACATTTTGCTTATTACCAATGGAGCAGCATACCAGAGGCAGAAAACTGGAAGAATATTTGCTGTTGTTAGCCAGTCGTATTCGACTCTTGGCCAGCTCTCTCCCTGTTTTCCGATCTTGTACTATTTCTTTGAATTGTTCTTTGAGTTGTCCGACACTCAGGCTGGTGTTGGAAATTTTATGGAAGAACACCTAGGTGACAGCATGTCCCCCTCCCCCAGTAATTCACCTAGTAATCTTTAACAAGCACATCGGTGCAGGAACTAGCTGATGCATTGTTGTAACTGCGTCCCTCTTGTAATTACTTTATGCCAACATTATTTTGGGATTATCAGTTCCTAGATATGCAGGATTATAGGGCTGCACTGGGCACACCACCCACTTAACAAGGGCGGCGGCAACGGTCTTCCCACATGCAGAGTGCAGACCACAAGTGAGGCCCTTAACAAATAAGCCACAAAACGATTTGAACTCTTCACCATGCATGTTCAGTACTTACTGAAGTACAGAGGTGAGTGAGTGTTCCTTCTTTGTACGGCCATACCTGTTTTCAGGTATTTGTTTGAAAGCTGACTGCATTTGTATGTCAGGGTATTTGAATCTCTCAGGAAATTCTGGAATGTGTGGCTACAGAAGGCATGCTCTTATGTCCTGCTCACTGAATTACAAGATACTGCAGAATCTTGGCATCATGGACTTATTCAAGCCATCATCATTGATTAACAGTATGTGCAATTGTGGGTATAACTGGTGCTGTTGCCTTGGATACTTTACTGGAATCTGTCAGAATACCTTTGTTATTTCCTGTTTGTGCTTCTGTATTGTTTTGCTTCCTCCTTTTCTGCTGAGAGGACATAGGATAGCAATCACTTTGTGTCAATGTTACACTGATGTTAGCAGGCACCAGGGTAGTAGGATCATAAGAATTGGACTGTGGATGTGCTATATACTCCTGTGTGTAGAGATGCTAATAGGAAGCTGACAACCCTACCTGTGGGTATCAAGGTACCCTTGTAATAATCCATAACATGAAGTATGAAACTATCCTAAACTATCAAGGATCAGTGATCAAGGAACTTACTGTATTAGACAACCACCCAGCAATGACAACTAAACCAGAAAGAAATTCGATCACAAGTTGCTAGTATTAATTGAGAGAGTGTAAAGTGATATATAATATTCTCTCAAAGCATCAGAATAACATTCACTAAAGCAGTGAAACTTGCTGATAACAAAATACAGCCTAAAGGGAAAAAGAAGGAAATCAGAGTGAGTTCAGTCAGTTCCTGTATTAATATGCATTAGCTGATAAGTCAAAGGTAAATACTAACAACATTTCTTTGCTATCTGTGCTGCCATGAAGTGAATCCAATTACAGAGGGGCTGGTTGCATTACCTTTGCAACGTATACGTGAAGCTTTCCTTATAGGCATTTCATTTACTTTGCAGCCTGGTAAGCTGTTTCTCCCTTTGGATCTGTGCACTGTCATAATAGAGCTATGATTTATACACACACACACACACACACGTATATATATACATACATATACATATATATGCACAGAGTGGCTGTACACCAAGGACCTCTTCAGGTGGAACTGCAGCATCATGGCTGCAAAAGGGGGCAGCTGCTTCACACAAGAAATTTCTACTGCAGAAATTTCCTACTGCAGAAATTTCCAGAGCTGGTTTAGAGATGTCAAGCAAGGTTTTCAAAACATTATCTACTTTTAAGGGCTTGGCTCTTTTATTACTGGGGGGGGGGGGGAGATTACAAGATCAAAGCCACAGAGGCATCCTGGTTTTGACTAAATTGTGTCAAATTTAGAGTCCAGTGGCACCTTTAAGACCAACAAAGGTTTATTCAAGGTATGAGCTTTCGTGTGCATGCACACTTTGCATTGTGACAGTTACCGTGCAACTCTCATATATCAAACCCCTTGATTTGGAGCTACAGCTCAACTAATAACTTCTAAATGGTTCCTTCTTGTCTCCGGAGGATAGGAGCATCCTTAGACAATCAGTCACGATACACCAGCAACTCTGGAACTAGCCTCAGTCTGGGTTAACTTGACAAAATGTCCAGGATAGACAACAGGCCAGGAAACTGGAGTTGAAACACAGCAAATGCAGCAAATGCAGCTGCGTCAAGACAGGCTATGTATGTGAAGACCAAGATGTTCTGGTAGGAAGACTGGCAGCTGCATTTTGGACAACCTGAAGTCTCTGAAGCTCCTCCAAGGACAGCCAGCATAGAGTGAATTGTAACAGTATATTCTGGAAGTGCCTGTGGCATGAATCACTGGGGTCAGGTTCGGCTGCGACAGATAGGGGCCAGCTGATGGGCCTGAAAAAAAGCTTGCCCTCCAACTGTCAACACCTGCTTGTCCAAAGTAAGAGAGGTATCCAGCCAGACCCCCAGACTTTTCACAGAGTTCACTAATGAGAGTGGGAACCCATCCAGAGCTGAAAGCTTCAATCCCCCCACAGGTCCAGTCTTACTTCACATGGTTTCAGTCTTGGATGGATTAAGTTTCAACTGGCTCTGCCTCAACCACTAAACCATGGCATCCAAGCACTGGGTCAAAGAAGAGTGAACTGGTTGTTCATCCAGCAGGAGGGAGCTAGGTGTCATCAGCATACTCGTGGCAACCAAACTCAAACCTCCTGGCAAGCTCCACTAGAGCGTGAATATAGATGTTAAACAACATCGGGGACAGGACCAATCCTGGGGGTACCCGAGAGACCTGCTGCCTTCAACTTTTCCTAGCATTATTGTCTTTTATTGTGCATCTTGTCTTCTTATAATGTGACCAAAGTATGATAGCCTCAGTTCGGTCATTTTAGCTTCTAGGGAGAATTCAGGCTTGGTTTGATCTATAACCTACTTACTTGTCTTTCTGGTGGTCCATGGTATCTGAAAAGACTGGTGCCTGCCCATGGAGCAGGTGCCAGTGTTTGCCCACCCCCTATCTCCTTGGATGAAGCATGAGGGTGAGGGCAAGCCAATTATGGCTCAGCATGGGAGAATCCTCAGAATCCAATTTAAACATCTGGGATTTCTCATTCCATATATAGCAGCACCTGAGGGTGGGAGAAATGGAAATTCTCAGGGATGCCAGCCCCCCAGGAGGGTCAGGGTATTCCCCCACCCCCATCAGCTGCTTCCTGCCACTGTTCTGATTGCTGGCAGGAAACAAAAACATTTTTTTTTAAAAAGTGGCTGTTGGGCTGACAGCATGACATCACTTCCATGGAAAACTCAGAAGTGACACCCGACCTCTCTCTAGGAATCTCTGGAAATGTTATGGTTTTACTAGAGTTTCTGGCAACTCCTAGAGGAGAAACATCATTTCTGGGTTTCTCAGAATAGATGTCATGTTAGTGCTGATAGCTGGCCCCCTGTTCTGCAGGTTGCCAGGCTGTGCCTGCCAGCCATAGAAATGCTCCATCACTACTATACCGGTGCCTACTGGTAGCCCTGTCTTGGCTACTGTGCAAGAAGGGAAAAATCCCTTTATTCTTTCCAAATATATGAATAACAGTTCTGAATGTGACACAGTAAATCTTAAAGGAGATGCTGACTAAGCTTCAGAGCTCAGAGCACTCTACTGATTAATTACAGAGATGTACCGTGAAACAATTTCAGAGCATATTTTGTGTCGTGCTCTGCCAGTGGAACAGTTTCAGGCAGCCAGTACTGGGGCTAAGGGGGTGGGGGAGCTGAAAGGAGAATCAGGAAAAAAAACAACCCATTTTCCTATAGTGGCAAAGTTTGTACAGGTATTTACTCTTGACACTGCAGTGTCCAGTAACCAGTAAAATGAATCAGTCCCTGTAAAGTAAAAGCATCTGAGGGCAGCAAGTGGCACATTTCTGCAGTGGTGATATACTTGCTGTTAAATTGCAGAATGGCTTATACTGTTGTACACAGGTACTATAAGAGACATTTTCTGTAGCTCCTCATTCTAGATTTTTTTTTTTAAAAAAATCAATGCGATACAAGTACAATTCATGCTACTATGACTACCTGGTTGGACATAAATTTAACACCAGAGATGGGTTAAAATGGCAATAAATCAAGAAATCCGCGTTATTTGCAAAATTCATATGTTACATCAGTGTTTAGATTTCATGCTTCTACTACCAGTATTCAGGAATACTTTTGCATCACAATATTCATATAGTCAGGGCCGGCTCTTATCACTAGGCCAACTAGGCAGCCGCCTAGGGGTACAGCTGGCAAATGGGGCAGTGGAGAGACTGAGAGACCCAAACCGGGAGATAGTTGCTTTATGCAAACCATGATTTACCATTATGTCTGAATGCAGCTTTCCATTCAGGCTAAGAACCAAACTTAGCCTTGGGCCAATACAGATAGATTTGTAGGTGCTGCAGCTAGCCGGTGCAGGTGGAGGCCCAGGCAGGCGGGCACTGGGACTGGGGGGTGTCCCTTGCGGGTGGGTCTCCGGCAGTGGAAAGGGTGGCTCTGCAGTGGGGGGGATGCTACAAGGCAGCCTTGCCTGGGGGGGGCCCACAAGGTAACCTTGCCTAGTGCGCAAAAAACCCTGGGGCTGGCCCTGCACATAGTGCAGCTGCTAAAGCAAATACAGCGTTTCCCGAATGCCTTATTTGATGTGGAAATAATTTTGAATTATTATTGAATATTGATACTATTGAATATTAATAAAACAGTCATTGCCATTAAGTGAATGAGAAATATTATTCATTGCATTCACATTAGGAATTATAAGCCTCTGGACTAATACATGTTCTTTAAATAAAACAACAATTAAGCACCAAATCTATTAGTAGCAAGATTTTTTTCTGCTGTGAATGAGTGAGAATTTCTATCCTAAAACTGCTGGGTTACCACTGGTGATTATCATTCATAGAATCAACAGGGATGGCCTATACTATTCTATCTGTTCTTCTTGAGAGGTTAAAATATCTTTATTACTGTGCAGAATATGCTGACCTGTCCTCAATGATCTATATCTCTGTAACATCTAGTATAGACTGCTATGATGGACTGTCAAAGTTTAATGCCTAACAGAGTCTGAGAACCTTTGAGTGACAGGCTGTTTGAACAGAATTCTTGAGGGAGTTAGTTAAGGAATGACAGTTGGGAACTGACAGTTGAAGAAGAGACAGTTAAGCACTGACTGTGGACTGGGAAGGAGGCTAAAAGAGTGAGTGGATCAAGAAAGATCCTAATTCAAGCCAAAAAAAGGGAAATAGCTTCTAGTACAGAGAAGTGATTCCTATCCAGTCAAAAAAGGGAAACAGCTTTTTAAATGTCAGAGAAACTCATAAACCTATGCTTGAGTGTTCAAGTAGAAAGTGAAAAAAGCCGCTCTCCTCAAAGTTTTAAAGACCTTGTTGAATAGCAGAAACACTTACTTGTTGGCAGAAAATTATCTGTTGTTTGTGTAAATACAAAGTTACATCAGTTTATTATCCATTCACCTCATACATCCTACAGCTGAGTCCACCTGACCTTTTCTCCTCCAAGTTAAATAAAACATTTTGTTTATTTTGAACTTTCGAAAGCCTCTCATGTGCCATTTCAAAAGCAGAATACAAGAAGGTGATTTTGTCTCTTCCCTCAGTTCCCTGGGATGACCAACATTTTTTAATAAGTATATATAATAGAGCAACTGGATGGGACAGCCATAGACAAACAAATAAGAAGAAAATAGATAACAGGGCTGCTCAGCAAGAAAGAAGACAGAAGAGAACATCCTACATGGGAGGGTGGGAAGAGGATGAGATTGCCATATCTATCTATATCATTATCTATATCTATAACATTTTCTGTAACATTTTCTATGCGAGGCTGCCCTTACAGGGTTACCCAGAAACTCCAACCAGGATAAAATGTAGCAGCTTGCCCTTTTTTGACAGGTACAGAACAACAACCTTGAAACAGCTATGCTAGTTTCCTATTTGTTTCTGTGCTCACTTTTCCCATTCCTGAGTATTTTCCTCATATTTTGTAATTTTATCACCACTGGCAGGCTTCTAAACTTACACTGCCCTTTGACTGACTGCAATGTTAAATGCTCTGAGCCTGTCAGCTGCTCACCACCTCACAGAACAATTCAGCCACCCCTGAGTGGTTGCTCTACTCCTAGCTTTTCAGTTCACTTTGACCCCTTGTAATTGCTGAACAAACATGACTCCTATCTCTGGGCAGAACCTTCAGGAATTCCATATTCTTCCTCATTGCAGCTTTAATTTCTTTTGCAAACTGCTGCTACAGTGCTCTGATTTCTTTCAGGACTGCTATCATTAGCTCCATCTTGGCTCACTCACCAGGTTTCTGTTTCTCTCTAAAGAAATGTGCCAGTGTTTATGTGCCCCACTTCTGAGCAGTGATGAGTTTCAGGGGCAGCATTATCAGGCTTAATTTCCTTTGGATGAGAGAAAACACTTGAGACATGCTGCGTTTGTATAATATTTGCTTTCTTTACAAATATAAAAACAATATCTACTAATATCTTCCAGGAGAGCAAGAGAAAACACAATTGAACTCTAATATGCCTAGCCTTTTCCAAATTAACAGTTCTCTAAGCATTCTTTCAGTCTCTAAAATTGGCACCACAAACTTGGGCTGCTCAATCCCCCCTCCTATTTTTAGACTGCATTTTTTTTTAAAGGAAGCAGGGCATTAGCATCTTTGGGGGAGGAATGACTGATTTTTGAATGTTCACAACTGGATCAAAAATGTTGCATGTGTGCACGGTGTCCTACACTGCTTCCCCCTCCCCATTCCTGCTCCTCATAAATTATGTTTGATTAATCAATGAAGCCAATTAAAAATAGGTGTTTCAAGCCTTGTGGGGGGGATGCTTGGGATTGTCTTTTGACTTTATGCTAGCCCATTTTGCATGGCTGGCTCAATCATTAGTGCCAGATCACATATGTGTGTGCAGCTAGGCCTCTGGTCCTTCAGTGGGACTCTTCTTAACTCCAGTATTCAGTGGCCTCTACCCTTGCTTCAGACATCCATGTGGCATCCCACTTATGACTCCATGAGATAAGTTAATTAACTTCATTTTACCTCACCTTTCTTGCTGAGATTCAAGGCAGATTACAAAATGTGTATAACGAGAAAATTCAATCAGATGGCATATGACATCCAATGCACAATGCAGTAGGACTAGGATTACAAAAGTTAGAAACACAACACACACAAGAAACTGTTTAAGGCATGGCATATCATAGAGCAGAAAGTGGGTTACGAAGGTAGAAGACTTTGCAGCAAAAACAAGGTGAAACATGTAATGAACACTGGAATAGACTACAACCCTCCCTTCTAAAAGTTGTTCTCCTAAATTGTTCCATTATACTACTGTACGACTCCCTTTATAAAAATACCTTCTTGAATATCTCTGTGTTCTAAATGCTGTGAAAGGACAGAAGTATGGATGCCTTTCTGATCTCCTCAGGCAGGCTGCTGTACAAGATGGGAACTGTAACAGAGAATAACATGTGCACAGGCAGCTGCTGATCTTACCCCTTTACAAGGTGGCACCCTCCGAAGGTTTTGCTCAGATGAGTGAAGCTTATGCAGTGGAGTACAGTAGGAGAGGCAGTCCTGTAGAGATGTGGGACCAAGGTCATGAAGGGCTCTGTAGGTGTTGACTAGTACCTCGAACTGAATCCGGTAACAGATTGGTAACTAATAGAGGGCTGAAGAATGAATGTGATATACATGTTCCACCTAGTTCCTGATAGCCGTTGAGCTGTGGTATTCTGTACCAACTGTAGTTTCTGAGCTGACTTTAAGGGCAGACCTATGTAAAGCCCATCACAGTAGTCTTGCCTTGAAGTTACAGTGGCATGGATCCATGTGGCCAGATTGACTGGATTAAAGTAGGAAACCATCATCCAGGCTAAATTAAGATGGAAGAAAGCATTGTGGGGTTTTTTTTGCAGCTGTAATAATTTGCTTCTCCAATAATAATGCTTGATCCAGTATAACACTTAGTCTCTTGAGTTAGCAAGTGACAACTGGACCCCATCAAATGTGGGAAGCACACATCCTTCAACACCTCAGCTTTCTAGCCAGTACCACTTCAGTCTTATCAGAATTCAGTTTCAAATTGTACAGTTAAGAATTGAATCCCATGAGGGGTATACCAAGAAGAAAAGTAAATGTCATAATTTATTGCCAAACACAGTATTTCTTTGGCTTCTCTTAATGTTCTCTGACTCTTATTTCCTGCAGCTTCTCCCTCCTAGCTGGCAGGGATCCTCTATAAACTCCCATCCTTTATGTTCCTTATAAGGATGTATCTCTAAAACACAATCAATGGAGACATCAGGACCTGTCCTGGCCCATTGTCAACTTAGGAAGATCATTCCTCAGAGCAAGAAGAAGATTTCTCATGGGCAGAGAGCCCCCCCAATGGTCCCAAATATACTCAGGGTCCCTTCCATCTTAACACTTACAGAGGAACTACTGCATTCTCTACCACAGCAGGCTTCCTTTCAAAAGCCAGAGGAACAAGCAGACCAGGATCTGCCTGAGTAGACCAGTCCACCTCCAGTGCCCCCGGAAACAAGGAAGGTGGACAGCCAGAGCTGAAGCATGGCTCAGGTGAAGGAGCACATGCTTGAATCTTGAGGCATTCCATATTCCAGTCTCATGCAGTAGGAGGACACCACTATTTGCAGGATCCAGGACACAAAGCTGTCTAAAGGGGTTATTAGCTCCATATACAAGCTCACAGATGTGGTCTAGTCTTTGCTGATTCAACAGCTCTTCACCCTAGTTTGTGCTAGTCCTGAGATGGTCAAATGAAGAAGCAGAAGAAGAGAAGACGAGATTGGATTTATATCCCGCCCTTCACTCACTTGGAGTCTCAGAGCGGCTTGCAAACTCCTTTCCCTTCCCCTCCCCACAACAGGCACCCTGTGGGGCTGAGAGAGCTCTGAGACAACTGTCCTTGAGAGAACAGCTGGTACAGAGCTATGGCTTGCCCAAGGTCATCCAGCAGGTACAAGAGGAGGAGTGGGGAATCAAACCCGGTTCTCCCAGATTAGAGTCCGCACACTTAATCACTACACCAAATTGGTTCAATTCAACACAAAATGAACACTACAAAGTTTGAATCTTTATCACATTTATTTTGCAAAGTTCATAGAATCCCAGCTGCAAACTGATATTTCTTTCAGACTTTACAAAACACTATTTGGAGATCTCTCACCTGTACAGGCAATTTTCTCATTTAGGTAGCTCCCAAAACTGTTAAGGGAACATTAAGATTATTTTGTCAAATCCAATCAGGTGACTATTTGAGAAAGCCATAGCAATAGACCGATTTCAATTAATCAGATGCAAAATGCACAACAGTAAAATATGGAGATTATAGAAAGCTGCAGCATTCATAGTTTCAGATCTTAGTACTATGGCTTATGGCAAATGGTTGCCTAAACAGGCTTGACATGGCCTTGTTAATTAATTAATTAAGTATTTATAAATACTTTGAACAATGACCTTAGTATAATTTGGCTCTCCATTCAGTAAATGCTGATAGTGCAAAAAAAATCCCATCTACTTTTTAAAATATGCAATTTTCCCAAACTTCTTGTGATATTCTATTAAATTGCCCAATAATTGACAATTTAGCCTGAAGTAATTAATAAAAGGCAAAGGCAACTTCCTTCATAATTCTTTGAAAATGTATTTCATTTATTTTCAGTTTATGAAAAAGTCTTGTTCTTTCCGCATAAAAGGAGTGTAACATGCTTCTTTTCCCACTGAGCTTCTGCCACCAACTTTGCCATCAATAATACAACTGAAATTTCGTCTTGTTTTATCGCATAACCCGAGGTTATGTGCAACTGAATGCAAGATAAGGAAAGAAGATATATGGAAATCTGTTGTCCATCCTATAGAACATTTAGATTTCATCAGAGTAACCTTCCAATTGCTATGTTCATGACTTTAAGTCAAGTACAAAATTTCAAAATTCAGTTTACAATTTTCAGAGTTGATTATTGACATACACTTATGAGAGATAACCTAAATTATCTATCTTTGTTAATAACGGTGCTTCCATTGAGAACAGTGCTGTTTTATACATTCATAAATAACACAGCCTTGCCATAGTTCCCATCCAGTAATAGATTAGGGTTGGCTGTCATTGAAGAGTACTCAGAAAGGTTAGTTGATTCCGAGTATAGCAGCCAGACTGCTGTCAAAAACCATTTCCACAGTAGTGAATTCCCCAAATTGATGTTTTATTTATTTCACAAACTTCTACCTCACCCTCCCAGCCAAGGCCGGCTCAGGGCGGCTTACATGAAATCATCACATAAAATTACAATAAAACAGTTAAAACAATGCTAAAACCATTAACCATCTGAATTAATAAGTGCTAGTATGTTGTCATTAAATTTAATTTTAATGATAGTTGCAGTACTCGGTTCCATCTTTGCACAGTCGGCTCCTAAAGTTCTTTGGTGTCTTTCAAGAGTTATTAAACTGTTATTAACAATACCAGGGGCAACAGGGCTCTCTATCTTTGGCTATTAGTTATCAATTAGTTATCAGATGGCAGCAGCTCCAAAAGCCTGGTGGAAGAGCTCAGTTTTACAGGCACTGAGGAACTGTACAAGGTTCTGCAGGACCCTGATCTCCTCTGGGAGCTCATTCCACCAGAATGGAGCTGCCACTGAGAAAGCTCTGGACCAGCCTGGCATCCTTAAGACTCGGGAGGGCCAGTCGGTTCTGGGCCCCTGATCGCAGTGCTCTCTGGGGAACATGTGGGGAAAGGCAGTCTCTCAGGTACATAGACCCCTGACCATAAAGGGCTTTAAAGGTAAGAACCAGCACCTTGAAATGAATTCGGTATGCTATTGGCAGCCTTTAGATGTGCTCCCAGATTGAGAGTCCCATCAGGAGCCTGGCCACAGCATTTTGCACCAGCTGCAGCTTCCAGATTTGAGACAAGGGCAGCCCCATGCAGAGAGCATTACAGTAGTCCAAACTTGAGGTGACCATCACATGGATCACTGTCACCAAGTCATTGCATTAAGGAAGGGAATCAACTGCCTGATCAACCAAAAGTGATAAAAGGCCGATCTGGCAGTGGCTGCTACCTGGGCCTCCATTGTTAAGGAGGAATCCAGAAGCATTCCCAGACTCCTAATCTCTGGCACTGGTATGAACAGGGCCCCAATGAAGGTCAGAAGTGGGATCCCTACCCTCGGTCCACCCCGATTCAAACACAGGACCTTCATCTTTGTTGGATTCAATTTCAGCTGGTTTAGCCTAAGCCAACCAGCCATGGCTTGTAATGCCCGGTCTAGATCTTCCAGTTTGGAGTCAGACTGACCACCCAACAATAGATAAAGTTGGGTGTCATCCACATACTGGTGACATCCTAGGCCATGCCTCTGGGCAAAGGGGTGCATATAGATGTTGAACAGCATCGGGGACAACACGGCCCCTTGAGGCACTCCGCAGTCCAGTGGATGCCTTCGGGACAATTGTTCCCCCAGTGTCACCCTTTGTCCTTGACCTTGGAGAAAGAAGATGAGCCACTGCAAGGCCAGACCCTGAACACCGAGGTTTTAGAGACTGTGTGTTATGTGAATTTTTCCACAGTAGATTTTTCCTCACCAGGCACAATCCTGAAGTTTTTTCCTGCTTACCCCACATTTTCAGAATCTCCAGTTTCAGTGAGTTCTGAAGATGCGGGGTAAGAAGGAGAAAACTTTGGGTTTATGCCTGGTGAGGAAAAATCTGCTGTGGAAAATTTCACATAACATGCAGTTTTAGAATCATCAATGTGGGGAATTTCACTAATGTGGAAATGGTCTAAGGGTTGGATCCAGTCTAAATTTTCCACTCATACAAAACACTTCAAATGATCAATGGAACAGAATGTTCAACCTCCCCCTCCAACTGCAGCCCATTAATCTCCCCAGTACACTGCTCCTGTGGGACAGCTGACCCTCAAGAACAGCATGAGACACAAATGGGGGACAGCAGGAAGTGGGAATTGGTGGAAATTACCCCAAACCTTCTGCCAGCAGAAAATTTATTCTAAATCCAACCCTAGAATTTGTCAATCAGAAAATACAGTACCATGTTGGATTAAAAGATCTTCCTAGGGTCCTAATACATTAGGAGGGAATAATTCAAAGTGCTGATTTTGACCAGTGAAGTTACTGAAATTTTGACAGGGTTCAAATACCACCTTGGATAGTTTACAGTGCTTGGATGTATTAAAAACCCAGTGTCATATCCCTGAGAAGTTTTCTACATATTATAAAGTTAAAATAAAAATAAAAATAGAGAGAGACATTTACACCTACACACAAATAATACTTGCATGAATGTAATTGATTAATTTAATTTCTCTGTTTTTCTTCAATGCTGTGCTTATCATACTTATTCTCAATGGGTTTTCTTTGAGAAAATTAATGTTTCACCAACATTCTCATTTCCTGTTAAATAGGCACATAGTTAGGAGCAATCTGTCAACTTCCTCTAGAATGAGAATTGACCAGAAGATGTGCTTGGAGCCTCGAGTTCATTCACTGTATCAACTGTAGCAGGGAGGTATGGTAACCAGTTTATGCAGCTTTAAAAAATTAGAAAAAAATTAGAAATTGCATTGAGGACATTGTATGGAGGACGTTCTGGGTTTTGGGCAAACTCTATGATTTAAGCCCTATATTACCATAGCGTTTGCCCCAAAACCAGAATGTCCCCCCACATGATAGCCCTTACACAATGATGTCACTTCCAGGTGATGTCATCACGTCGGGAATGTGATTACTTACCCACCAACCCGCGGAATGCTATACAAATCCCCTCCGCTGGAGCTGCAAGGGGACCCAGCAACCTGGCTGTAACCGGCCAAATTCAAGATTCCTATTCTCCCCTTTTTATTAAAAACATAAATCCAACAAAATATTGGAAATACAATAAAATACTGGATGTTGGAGAAATGAATGAGAAGAATATAAACTTGAATATTTGTTAAGCAAGCCAGATTTAGGGAAATTTGCTTAACAGGTTTGCTTTTTTCCTCCAAGTTCATTTTAGTTCTAGTGATACTGGAAAGGAACAATACCCCGGCAAGCTTACAGTCATAAAAAGGGCACAATAATTAATCATTTCCCTTATTACAAAGGTGCAGTTCTTCAAAATGTTTAAAAATGACTACAAGAGCTGATAACCTGTTAACTCTTTAGCACGACAGCTCCACAAATATGAGACAATAACCAAAAGTCATGTCACTGACAGCATACAAATGAGTTTCAGGGGAAATTTAAAGCCATTGTTGGCAGGAGATTTATAGTTTCAAACCATCTTGGCTTGGACTGAAGAAACAGTTTCAGTAATGAGTATTTCCGTGTATTCTGTACAATATTCTGTATTCATGTATTCTGTTTTTTGCACTGGCAAACCCAGCAGAAATATACAGGGAATTGGTGTGGGCAGCTCTCTTTTCTTTCTTCCACTTTAAACCGGTATTAGCCTTTTCTTTTTAAGTCACCAAAAAATATTTTAAAGAAAACTGGTTAACCCCCAGTCCTCATTTCACACCTATAGGATCAACATATATCATTTAAACCATCAGCTTTTAATTCTAGAGTGATATTGAACTGGCCTGATTACATTATAATAATAGTTAAACATAACAATTCATATTCCGTATGAAATGTTCATGGACAAACAGAAATTTTGCTGTGCTGGTATTAACAAAAATGGTGATTGAAGAAATGTCTTAGCAGATTTATTTCTTTAGGTCCAATGAGAAATTTGACAGTGGTAGCTTCAAAATTAAGAAAGAGAAGTGGTCAGGATTATATCTGACCTGATGAATTGAACTGTTCAGTTAACATATTAGCTCAGCAACACAAGAGAGTAAAGTCTAGATTCTATATTAAAACTAACAAAGATATTTTTAAAAAATTCTTCCAAGAAAAGAAGCATGGGGGGAGGGGTGCATATTTTCTTCTTTTTGTTGACATCTGTCAGAAAAGGAAATAATCTAACCATTTCCTTTCAAGTTAATCGTTTTGACTTGTTTGAGCATGCTCATAATGGCATGTAAGGACTCTTATCATAACTGCTGGCATTGCCAACTTAAGGCAGCCAACCAATGAGAGAATTAGCTAGGGGGACTGCCAGTGACATGACAGTTCCAATGACATTGTGACGTTAATTATGGCATGAACTGGAAGAGACATAATTGCATTGGGTTGATACCCTAGCATTCACTCAAAACTCCATGGTTTAATATGGTACTGTGACAGATCCCTATCACTCTCCCACACTGGCACAAACGTTTCCACCAAACTCCTTTTGTTCCCTGCTGTGACTAAGCAGCCCTTCATAGCGTGTAAATAATAGGGGTGTTTTTTTGAAAGAATTTCTGTCCCACAGAATGTAATTCGGCTTTTAGCCCAGCCCAAGGAACGTCCCTTTTGAAAAGGCACTTGAGATGGTTTAACAGTAAAACAAAAGAACAAGTTTATTCAACAGGCAGGGACTGAATAGGTGAGTCAGGGATTGGGATTGCTGAGGTAAAATTTGTTGATAATAAAGAATTCACTTCTTTGAGCAGGCAAAATGATGTTATTAAAGCTTATTTTCAGGTATTCTTAATTCTTAGGTTTATGAGGTGTTTTACTTAGTATTTTAATTACAGCAACAGTATTTCTTCAGAGAGTTTCCTATGGCAGTTCAGGTTGCCTGGCCACTGACTTTGTGAATCTATCACACTCTGTGGTTAAATTATAGTTTAGTTCTATTTCCTCAGTTGTTTCAAACTGTTTTCCCTTACAACAGACTAGGGTCCTTCTCAGAGCTAACCCTCAGAGATACTGAACATGGATTAATCTTCTCGGGGGAATTAAACTTGTTCCTTTTTGGCTTGAAAGGGAGTTTCCACACACTACCCCAATCACTCTTGCCAAATCTCTTTCCCAGTTCTGGTGTCTGTATAAAGCAGACTACAGCTTATGTTGACACCTAGACTTTGAATTCTTATAATGAATTCTTCCTCAGGTTAGGAATACTACAGTTAAGGCAAGGAGTCTTTTACTTTCACTCTACAGGTAAACCTGTCTGACTTTTCTGGTCAGACTCACTGACTCCAAAACTCTGTCAGAAACCAACTGACTACATTCAGAATCATTCCAACTTTAAACTGTAATCTCCAGACTGACAACTCAGCACTCAGCTGATTATATGTTTTCATCCACTGGTGCTGGCCAGTCAAAGAAGAGGAGCAGCCTATCACTCAAGCTCTTCCTTCCAGGAAAAAGTTTTAGCTGCACTATGAAACCTGCTTTTAAACTGCAGTCCGCCCAGACACCAATTTCCCCCTCCATTCCCCATCACCACCCAGCTGAGCAGTAGTGGGAAAAGGCAGCAGAAGGATGGGAGTGAGAGGTTGTTAATAATCGTAGTATGCTGAACAATTATTGTAACATCAGAAGTGTATATAGCTTGTTTCAGAGCAACAATAAAAAGAGTCATTGTCACTGACTCCAGCTCTTGGACTTCATTGATTGCACAGCCATCACATTATCTCTCCTTATTATATAAAAGCATTTTTGTATGGAAATGTTCTATGTGCACCAAAATCAGTTGGCAGCCTAAACTGCCACTCAGATCATCTGCCAATCCCCTGGCTGTACTGGGGCAGAAGGTCATTGGCTTCATTGCCTCAGTCCTGCCCACAGAAGCAGCACCTGTGATAATTCAGCTCACACTATGCCCGGCTCCCTCAGACAATGGTGATTCTGGCCCTGCTGCTTCGCTCTGCTCATTTAGGAGGAGGGGCCATGCTCAACTCACCCCGCTACAGACCTGCCAATGCTCCAGGTAGCTGCCGCCGCACCTGGAGTCTGCTTGGCAGCCTGAGGAAGAGTGCTGCACATGCCTTGCAGGAGGAGTCCCGCCTTGTGCATGGGGAGGCTCCCCTTCTTCTCAAGTGGCCAAGGTAAGAGGAACTTCACTTTCCATTCCCAGCCACTTACAAGGGCTTCTGGAGATGCCCCTGCCCCATGCTGAAGTAGGGGGAACTGGAGGGGAGAATGAGGAGGCGGCTGCTCTGGGCCTGCCTGGTATCTGGTAGTGGTGGCCAGTGTGGCACTGACAGAGCAGGCATGCTCCACCCACCCCTCCACAGTGGTGCTGCGCTGCCCCACTCCCTCACTCACCTTCTGCCTGGCCAGGGTGACACCATGGTGGCTCCAGGACCCCCATGCAGCAGTACAGGGAGTGGGGAGCACACTATGGTGGGGCACAGGCCATGGTTCAGCCAGAGCAACTGGCCTCCAGCAGACAGAGGGCTGCAGGCTCACCATCCCGGCCACACTAACACCTGGCCTCCCAGCCACAGCAGCAGGTGACACAACATGGCTCCCATCCTGTGGTGGTCTTGCCATGGTGCTTAGATGGAGCTATGGGGGGGGGCACTGCTGCAGGTTGGAGCATTCTCCCACACCCTCTCTCTAGAGCATGTTGCATTTTCCCCGCAATGGGCCTTATTACTAGTCTAAGAATAATTCTGATGATGAAGAAAGAAGAAGAAGTAGTAGTAATAGTAGTAGTAGTAGAAGAAGAAGAAGAATTCAGGTTTGGAAAAGGCTTCCATAAAAACAAATAGCACATCAATACAGAAAGGATTTTATTATCTTGTAAAGAAGAAAAATGGCTCATATATCCCACATGTGACTTGATTAAAAGTGCTCCGTGATTTGTTCTGGCACTGTAATTCACTACTTTATTATGAATTACCCCACCTTATTTATTTATTTATTTATTCATTCATTCATTCATTCATTCATTCATTCATTCAACTTCTACCCTGCCCTCCCCACTGAAGCAGCCTCAGGGTGGCTCATAAAACCAATGAAGACAATATATATTCAATACAAAAATACATCTAAAACACTACATAATAACAATTAAAACCATTAATATCAATGGCGGCTCTCTGGATAAAGTGCATTTATGTGCAGTCAGCTGTACTACCACTCTAAAAAGCTTCTAACTCTACGTCTAGGTCAGCCTAGGGGCTACTGGAAAGCCTGCTGGAAAAGCTCCATTTTCATGGCCCTGTGGAACTGTGAAATAAACCTTCTTGTTTATTTCACCTCTGATCATCTGAATTGAATGGCCTCATGGTATAGCATTGTTGAAGCAAAAAAGATTCATTTCTGGATGGGAGATCACTGAAAGCCTGGTGGAAGCTGCTTTGAACTTTCTGAAAAGGAGAACCGGGACATAAACTAAGCAAAGGGATAGATACAGTGAAAGCATATCCAATCCGCTGATATAGAATTCCCATTTTTTACATGGGTCTTGTACAGTGGATGCTGCATTACAGCACTGCATGATAGACTGGCTTGGGAAATTCCTGGAGATTTGGGGGTGGTGCGTGGAGAGGACAGTGTTGGGGGGTGGGATAGAGCTTAGCAGGGTTGTGATCCCATACAGTAAGCTACAATTTTCTTCTGGGAAATCAATCCCTTTACTCGGGAGATAACTTGTAATTCTTGGGGAATACCAGGCCCACCTGGAGGTTAGTAAGCCTATGATGGACGGTTCATTTCCAGATTTGCAAAAACCCACATATGATATCAAGAAGATCCCACACCACTATGGTTCTTTGAGATTAAAGATTTTATTAATGATTTTAATATATTCCACTAGTAGTGCTATTGATCTTCATTAGTGAAATGTTATAATGCACAGCACAGATATTACTAGTGGTTAAGGAATACAGTGTTGGACTTGAAACATTTATGATAGGGCTTTTCCCTTAATGACTAAGGCATGTCTTGTTAAGTGCCAAGAACAATTTCTTAAATTTAAAGTTTAGGAGTAATTCTTTCTCATTTACCAGAGCTCTGAATATGGCAACAACTGGATATGACAACATTTGGTGGAAACGGGGGGGGGGGGGGGGGGAAAGTGACTATTTACAGAAACCACCTCACAATCCTCCAGAGCTCTGCTTTTGTTTAAGTGGCAAAACAATGTTAATTTCTAACAGCTGTGCAGATGTAATTTTTCAGGCCTCAATTTTGATTCCGTACCTGAAGTTGAGACCCATTGCCAAGAACAAAGAAATTACAGGACAACCACCTTGGCAATGTTATTCTCAGAGGGTTCTCTGATAGCAGCAATGTGCAACCAGGTGGACATGCTCCCAACCTCCACAGCAACTATGCAGCTATGCCTGTTACCAGTGTTAAATAAGCTGCTCTGAACAAGGCCATCCTATAGGGCAGGGGTGGCCAACCTTGCTTAACGTAAGAGCCACATAGAATAAACGTCAGATGTCTGAGAGCCGCAAGACAGGAACAAATATTACACACACGTTTTTATTTTTAAAAATATGCAAATTTGCTTTTTATTAACGTTAAATGGGACTGCCAAAAATAAAAACAAACAAGAAAAACCGGTTATTGATAATGATATTACTTGTTTGCTAATGATATTGAGAGAGAGAGAGAGAAAGAGAGAGATGGAAAGAAAGAATTAAAGAAGTGGAAAGAAAGAGAGAGAAACTAGGAAAGCAAATAGATGGGAGGGAGGGAGGGAGGAAGGAAGGAAGGGAGGGAGGAAGGGAGGGAGGAAGGGAGGGAGAAAGAGAGAAAAAGCATGCCTCCCCTTTGCTTCCCCAGCCGCCCTGCCAGGAGCCGCACAATATGTGTGAAAGAGCCACGTGTGGCTCCCGAGCCACAGGTTGGTCACCCCTGCTATAGGGCAAATGTTCTGAATACCCTGTAAATGAAGTCATTAAATCCCCCATCACCAAGAAAGCATGGGGCTAAGTTGGATGTTTGCCCTTGCCCTTTAACCTTCAGGGTAGCACCTAGAAGCAAAGTAAACTGCTCCAAGGAGATAAGGTAGGCTATAAACATTCTGAATAACAACATTAACACTGCAGTCCCAAAGAGACTTACTCCAGGCTAAAACCCATTGATTTCAATAAGCTTTTGACTGGAGTAACGCTGCATAGGATTGCATTGTAGAAATATTAAAATAAATATCCATATTTGTTATAAGGTAGCCCAAGATGGGTTGCTTTACAAGCCTTCTCTGAACCATTAAGGATCAGACGTCTACTTGGCGGAGCCCAGTTTGGCTGCACTACGAAAATAAAACTCCTTAGATCACAACTCACTGGGGTATCTGTGTTGTGTCACCCTTATCCCAGCCACTCAGAAACTATAAGCTTTGGCTTCATTTCTAAGTACCACTTTCCTAGGAATATATGGTGCTTTCAATATAGCACTGCTTCAGTAGCTGTCCACATTATACTGTAGAATTTATAGACTTAGTTGGAGATAATGTTTACCTTAGAATTAAACTCAGAGGAAAGAAACCCTGGTCTTTACACAATTAATTCTGCACTGAAGGCCAACATAAGGTTAATGCGCCTTTAAATCTTAAATAAAACATAATAAAACTTTTAATGGGTCTGTTTCACTTAGGCAGGCAGAGTCTGTGTGCGCTTTTCATTTTTCAAGAATAATCGATGAGAAAAACTGTGTCAGTTGTTTTTCACACCTTTGGCACCAACAATAAAAGCAACAGTTCAAATGATGCCGTAATTAACAGGTGACCTTTTGCACCACTTGCATGGTGGTTTCCAAGTTTGATTATGTTCTTTTATTATTCTATCAATGCATAATGTATTATTACATAATTATTGATTTCTCGCACTTTTCTCCCTACAGATCTTGCAACATGTGTTCACAATAAGAGTGCATCAAATGGTGTCATGGAGCTTTATGTACATTATAGCTAAAATTTATAGCAGACATTGAGCTACGATCCTTTTTGTATTAAGCAACTGTGGGCGATTCTATTCCCAGAGTCTGGTCATTCAAGCTCAAGAAAGGAATTCACAACCATATGCATAAACCAGTCGATCCATCTGCAGACCATACCGCATGCCAGTAAGTTTAGGCAGACTCAGGGCTATTTTTGGGCAAGAATGCACAGGAAAGGAGTTCCGGCTGGCTTCTGAGTTGGCCATGCCTACAGCCTCCCTCCCCTTGGGTTCCCCAGGTGCCCTTGCAAGTTGCAAGGCACCTGAGGAAGCCAAGCCAATCCAGGGAGGGAAGGTAGTTTAAACTGCCTCCCCTTCCTCGGGTTCCCCAGGTGGCCTGCCAATCCAGAAACTGCCTGCCTTCCCTCGGGTTCTCCATGTGCCCCGCAAGCTGTGGGGCACATAGGGAAGCTGATCCTGAGAGGCAGCTGTGCTGTCAGGGGTGTGGCCTATTATGCTAATGAGTTCCTGCTGGGTTTTTTCTACAAAAAAAGCCCTGGGCAGACTAAATTGGAAGAGATACCCATTAAGTATCTGAAGCTAATTAATAAATATTCTTTTCTCCCTTTTATCTCTTCTGCCTTTCATCTGGGGAGGCTGACACCATGGTAGCTACTAATCTGGCATTAGATACAAATGGATTTAAACAGGGACTCCTAAACTAGCTAAAAATTACATGCTTGTATTTTCCTTCACCTATTCAGTTAAATTAATCTTGGTGGACATGGTATTTAAACAAAACATCATTTGATGTGCACACTGAAAGATCAAGGAATTATAATCACTGAACTAAATCTCGCAGAAAAGAAATGCAGCAGCACTCACTTACATAGTATAATATTGATGCTTAGTATCCAAATAAAGTTTGCAAATAAATAAATAAATAATCACAGATGTTGGTACTCAAGCAATTTTGGAGTGATCAGAAGAGATGTACAGGAAAAATCTAATGACTGTCATAATCCTGCTAGTCTATGAAACAAAACTGTTATTGGGGCAGAAAGAGGAAAAGACAGACTCCTTCTTGATAGAAAATGAAAAATTATCTAGTTTAACATCCTGCACCTGAACAAATGTCTACCATGGTCAATGACAGAGCTATTTTTGGGCAGGAACACACAGGAACAGCATTCCAGTTGGCTTCCAAGTTGGCCACACCTACAGTCCCCCCCGTGGGATACCTGGGGAAGCTAAGCCGATCCAGAGAGGGAAGGGAGTTTAACCTCCCCTCCTTGGGTTCCCCAGGCGCCCCACAGCTGTGAGGCGCCTGGGGAAGCCAATCCAGAAACTGCCTTCCTTCCCTCGGGTTCCCGATGTGCCTCGCAAGCCATGGGGCGCCTGGGGAAGCTGATCCTGAAAGGGTTTGTGGCCTAATATGCTAATGAGTTTCTGATGTTGGGTGTGGCCTGTTATGCCAATGAGTTCCTGCTGGGCTTTTTCTACAAAAAAAAGCCCTGGTCAATGATAGAAATTCACTTACCCAATCACCTTTCAGCATCTCCCACCAACCACAAATTACAACTAAGAAGAGTAAGACATTAATTAAAATTTTAAATACTTACCTGGATATTCATGCTTGCTTTTCTCCCTAGGGGGACCCAAAGTGACTTAATTTATTTTATCCTCACAACAACCCAGTGAGGTAAATTAGGCTGAGACAAGAGTGACTGGTTCAGGGTATCCAAGGGAATTCCGATGCGGAGTGATTTCTTAGTTTGATATTCTAACCTCTACACCATGCTGTTTCTCTTTTAATGTAGGCAGCAACAGTCTAAATGGTATATCAACTGCTAAAGTAATTTTGTAAGGTGGTTTGTTTTATGTACAGGCAGTAGCAAGGCAAGGGAGCATCAAATTACAATGAAATGACAGTTCAGATGAAATGAGGGTAGTCAGGTAGAAAATGCAGGTTGTCAAGACAGAACTGGAGAAGGAGACGGAGGCAGGCAAATGAAATGGCACAGGAAAAAGAGAAGGAAACACAAAGTACAGCCTACAGGCCGATGTGCTGATGCTTCCCCACCAAATAAATTAGTTAAACTGATACAAAGAGTGGCTGGAAGCCAATGCAGGGTCTTTAGGACAAAATAACAAATTCAGTAGAACACAAGGTTGTCTGTAAAATATCACAAGGAACTAAACAATTGTGAAATCCCCCCATTCCAGGTCCTTTTAAGACAACAGGATTGCAACGAGAGGCTGACAACCAAGTGGAGATACTCCTGATGTACATGGTTGCCATGGCATTTGCAAGGGGCAATGTGAGGGTGTTCAGCTTCTGTATATGCAACCCAGTACTCTGGGGGAAAAACAGGAATTAGTGTAGCATGTAAAGAGGTGATATGTGTGAGCAAAATCCATGCCTTGCCTCTTTCAGACAACATGGCGATAGCACATATCTAACTTCTGCTTAAGGCGATAGCCATATGGGCACTATTAGATGATAGATAGATGGACAGACAGACAGACAGATACATACATACATACATAGATGATGGATGGATAATCAGGAGAATAGTAGGTAGTGTGCCCACCCAACATGCGTGCTTGCCCTGGCAAGCACACATGTTAGGTGGGCAGACTACCTCCATTACATATTAACATAATGTCTGAAAAGGGCTGTACACATACCTCCAAAGTGTGAGAGCTCTAATCAGCTCTGGGAACGGGGTGGGGGGGCAAATTGCAGAGCCCCTGGCTATCTTGGGGTCTTTGTGGAACCATGCCAGTCATATGATTTATTTTTAAAAGTTATATGGTAGGTCTAGATGGTGAGTAAGTAGATGAGTAGCTTCCTGCTGAACTAAATCCTGAACCTTATTAGTCTACCGCTGTGGCAGAATTGCTTTGCTGCCATCGCTCTTCCATCTACCCTGGTTGCATTGGTCAATTTCACACTATTCACCCCGCAACTACATTTTGACCCACAGCTCCCCTCGATTTTCCCCGCATCTTCTCGATCCTGATTTTTTTTTAAGATTGAGAAGACGCGAGGGAAATTGGGGGGAGCTGTGGGTCAAAATGTGGCAAATATATATATGCCCTAGTGTAATAGCACTTTCTGGCTCTCCCACTGGCTGGGCTGTGCACTCCATTAGCCATTGGCCTATCAACCACCATTCAAGAGTACTCGAGTACCATTGGTTGGGTGCTGGGTCCGTTCCTCTCTCCTGCCCACTGCTGGCTTGACCACTCTTCCCTGTTTAAATAAACTTTCAGAACAGCTGTCTCTCTGATGAAGATGCTTCTACTGCAGCTTGGCTACAGAGGTGAGCCACCGGCCACCAAACCATTCTCTTCTCCTCCTGCTGTGGGGCTCACTTTCCCCTCAGTGATTGTTGCTAGGCAGCCAAGCTTGGTTCTGTCAGTAAAAAGGCAGGAGGCCCTTTCCAGGCGTACTTTGGCCTTTATGGGGAATTAATTAAGGCCACTCCTGACTAGAGAGATTTTGTGATGGAGTCCACAGAAGCCAGAGTTTGGGGAGAGGAGAGGCCTCAGCTGAACAGAATGACATAGAGATCACCCTCCAAAGCAGTTATTTTCTCCACGGGGAGAGAGATATGTTGTCTGGAGTTCAGTTGTGATACCAGGCTACCTTAGGCTGGGCAGCACCCTTTGGGTGACTTGATGACACCTGACTGCCATGACTTAACGAGGCCTGGCTGCTTGCTCCTGATCACCAGCAGCAGCCCCCCTAGGACAGCAAGTGTGGTATAGCAATTAGCACTTCAGAGCAGGGTCTGTCAGACCCAGGTTCTTACTGTGGAAGCTAAGTAGGTGATTTTAGACCAGTAACAGACTTTCAGCCTAACCTACCTCACAGGGTTGTTGTGCAGATCAAAAAGGGGAGAGGAGGAGGATGTAAACTGCTTTGGTCTCCAATGTGGAGACTGTACTTTTCCTAGGTAGAAGCTGCAGGGAGGGGGGAGGAGATGGAAAGCTGAAGTTAGAGGGGCAGATAAATATAGGTTGATGGTTGGCTGGGAAGGAGATAGGGTTCTCAACTCCAGGTTGGGAAAAACCTAGGGATTTGAGGGGCGGAGCCTGGAGATGCTGGGGTTTGAGGAGGGGTGGGACATCAGACAGATACACTGCAATAGACTCCATCCTCCAAACCAACCATTTCCTCCTGGGGAACCATTGTGAGAGCTGGAGATCACTCAGAATTACAACTGCTCTTCAGATGGCAGAGATCAGTTCCCCTGGAGAAAATGGTGGACTCTGTGTCATTATACCCTGCTGAGGTCACCATGGCAAATTGATACTGAGTGCCCAAGTCTGGGGCACCCACCCAGAGCCTCTTTCTAGAGCCCGTCGTATTTATTTCCACAACAGGCCTTATTCCTAGTATAAATATGATGAGGGATCTAAGTAGAATGTCAAATTGTCTGTTGCTGTCTTTTCTGAGTTGCTTGTATATAAATTACACCAACTATAGAATCATTCCTCATTTTAAACTTAACAGCGCTTGTATAGGACTGTTATCTGAGATGTCTGTTGCAATTTAAAATAACAAAATATTGTACAATAGTAATTCTAAGGCAGATAGTTTGAATAACTGCTTTTTACCCAGAGTCTCCTTTTTTTACTACACTTTACCATATAATTTTGGTGACTCCCAAAGAGTCAAGTTTGGCGTGGTGCCATCACTTCTGGCTATTCACTGTAAGGTATGTCCCACCCCCTCCATCTCCCTTCCTCCCTTCTATCATCAAATAACAACCCTGTGAAATTTCTATCTGCCTAAAGGCTTGTGGGGCTACTGACAGAGATCAATATAAACACAAAGTACAAAAGTAAATCTAGCCCACAGCGAGCAATAGAAATAACCATACCATCAGCAGAAAACATAGCTTTAAAAATCTTTAGAAAACAAACACAGACTAAAAACCTTATAACCAAACTACAAATATAAAACATTATAAAACAGTGGAACGATAAAAATCAAATAAATAAAGATGCATTTATAAAATTGGAGGAAGAATCTGACTTTCAGTTGCTAGGATTAAGCCGATATATAGAGAATATATTTGTCCAGTTCTTATGGTTTGCATACCAAAATGTTGCTACTGCCGTAAGCTTGCCTAAAAAGCAAATTCCTATTTCTATTTTAAAACATGGTTTTTGTAGCATCATCCAGAAAATTAGACGACAAGGGTCAAATGCAAAAGTTTCTGTTTCTGTTTCTGCTGGGTGTTCCGAGGGTGGTAATGAGGAAAGATGAACATTTGTACAAAAAACATGAATACAGAAGCTCTCTCCTAATCTGAAGTGAAAGGGGAAAAAATCACTATGCTGGCTCTCCTGAATTTAGGGGGCTCAGTACAGTTTAAAGTTCTACCCTTCCCATTAATGATCCAAATACAGCAGAGACTCAGTGCTGATGGCATCCTGGTTACCACTAAGCACAAAATCCTGCATGGAGGCTACTCAACAAGAGCACAAACGTACCTGGTTCCTCTTCCTTTACAAGAATCAATATCATTATAAAGTATATTCTGGGTGCCAGCCTCCAGGTGGGGCCTGGAGACTGATCTCCAGCTTAAAGAGATCAGTTTTTTGGCTTTGCAGGGTGGATGCAATAACACTATCCCTCCCTGAGGTCCCTCCCTCCCCAAATTCCACCCTCCCCAGCCTCCACCCCCAAATCTCCAGGTATTTCCCAACCCAAAACTGGCAATTCTACTTATGGGGCCAGGCCCAGCAGCAACCACCAGGGGACTTGCTACCATGTGATGGGCAACCTAGCCCTGGCTATTTGCTCTAGCAGCCCCCCCCCCCAATGAAAGCCAGAATGGTGTTCTGATTACAAACCCCTTCTGCCATGGAAGCTCAGTAGATGACCTTGGGCCAGTTATACATGCTTAGCCTAATCTATCTCACAGGGTTTTTGTGAGGATAAAATGGAAGAGGGTAGAATGCTGTAAACAACTTTGGGGCCCCACTGTGGGAAAAGGTGGGGTATGAATGAATAAATAATAAATATAACTGAGGATGGGGGGTAGATAAAAGGTAGGTGGGTAGTGGAGCCATAGCCAGGATTTTGTAATTCAGGGGGCCTTTAAATAAGTCAGGGGGCACTGACATCACAAAATAAAAAATAAAATAAAAATACAATTTAAAAAACTCACTTTTGTGGCATTCACACTCTACTTGCCTACGCGGGGAAGGGGTGGTGATGGGGAGTCCTTCAGGTGGCCCAGAGAGTTGGGAGTCCTCTGGGTGGCCCAGAGAGCCGGGGGCCTGGGGGTTGTGTGGAACTCAGGGGGCCTTGGCAGGAAGTCAGGGGGCCAGGCCCCGGAATGCCCCACTGTCACTATGGGCCTGTATCTGAATATCCTGAGTGTGGCAATGGGGGCTAGGCAGACTGTACTGTGCAGCCTAGTGAATCAGAGGGGTGACAGAAAAAAGGTGGATGTAAAGCTTTTACCTTTGGTTATTTGTCCCTTCTGGGAGTGCCTGAGATTTCAGGTGGCAGAAGGAGCTTTCAGATGGCAGAAGGCAACAGAAACTGCTTCACTGGAGATACACAGCTGTGGCACTTGCTTGTGGGAAATACCAATTTTTTTTCAGGCTTTAGCCTGTGGTTGCCAACTCTGGGTTCAGAAATTCCTGGAGATTTGGGAGTAGAACCCGGGAAGGGCTGGACTGGATGTGGGGAGGAGACTGACCTCAGTGGGTTATAATGCCACAGATTCCACCTTCTAAAGCAGCCATTTTCTGTAACGGACCTGATCTCTGTAGTCTGGAGATCTGTTGTGATTCTGGGAAATATTCAGGCCCCACCTGGGGGCTGGCAATTTTACTTTAGCCTGGGAGGTTAGCAGGGACTGTATTTCTGGGCAGAAGTAATGGCTAGCTTCACTCTGGAAAGCAAGGCCGGCCCGCTCACTAGGCAAATTAGTTTTCTGCCTAGGGCGGGGGAGTGTTAGAGGGCGGGAGGATGGAGGTGAGTGGCCGAAGTTCTGCACACTCGGAGGGCGCGAGGGAACTTACAGAAACTGCCCCGGTTGTCAGGCAGCTGCAAAGAAAGAAGGGAGAATGATGTAGAGGTAGGAGGCTCCTCACCCCCCACCCCGTTTGGACCCTGAAGCCTCTTTGCTCTCCTAGCCTCTGTCCCAGGGGTGGGATGGTGCCTTTGTGGGACTGCTGGGACTGGATGCCTCCTCAGGCACCAGCGGGGCATTTGCTTCTCGGCTCTCTGCACACAGGTTTGCGCAGCCCCACCCCTGCTTCTGGGGGCACAAGAGCTGCCCTCCCTCCCCCAACATGGTGCCCCCCTGCTGCGGATTAGAGAATGCCAGGAGCCAGTGGCGGCGGCGAGGGGGGGAGGAATGGTGAGGTAGGCAATCTGCAGGGCAAGCGTGGGAGCTCACAAATGTCCTCCCCCCTCTGTCCATCCTCCATCCTTGGCTTCTTTTCCCTTTCTCCCTCGCCCACTCACAGGTGCTGACACTCCCCACCCCTGCCCTCTGCCTGCTGATGCCAGGCACAAAAGTGGTCTGCAGCCGGGGTTAGGACAATGATGTCAGGTGTGGGGAGGGAGCTCCATGCGGCTTGGCGGGCCCATTTTAATTGGCCTCACTTCGTTCCTGCAGGGAAAGGTTGCCCCAATCCATTCTCCTGGCCTCCTCCTCCTGCTGCTGCTGCTGCTTCCCCTGCTGGTGCCAGACCTGGTCCCTCCCAGGGCAGAGCCCTGTGGTTCCTTCTCGGGTGCTCTTGGGAAGGTGAGTTGCAATGACAGAGAGCAGAACAGCGGCCATGGCTGAGCTGGCCTCAGCTTCTCGCTCTGCAATCTTCACTCTCCAAGAAGTTCTCCGGGGAACTCAGCCCAAAAGACCACTTTCAATAGGTGAGGGGGGTTAGAGGCACAAATGAGCCAGGGCTCAGCAGGGACAGCACCAGATTTTATTTTTTTTAGTCTCAAGTTCTTTCCTTGCAACCTGTTAAGCAACAGCAGCGCTGCCTACTTCTGAGCATGTGCAGAGAGTGTTTCTCTCTCCATTGAACGACCACGATAGTTCCTTACACTTCAGGCACATGGAATGCAGGAACCACCTCCAGGAAAAGAATGCAGAAGCGCCCTAAGATTTTAGCCCGGGTGTGCTGTATTGTAGAGCTTCACATTAACTAACTGGAGCACCAGAAGGATCTGAGGCACAAGCTAAGGAAGAAAGCCCCCTGGACTCCAATCCCCTTTGAAACTGTAGGGTTTTGTATTCAGTCCGGGGTGGAGACTCAGCAGTAGTCTGGGGAGTAAGTTGAAGGGTGCAGGAGGAGGCCAATCCCTTCGGCAAGGGAGTCCTGGTGGAGCATACCTTCTGAGAAGCCCTTGTCTTCCCTGCCCAGCAGTCGGCTCCCCTAACCCGAGGCAAGTCTGACCAGTGATGCAACCTGCACTCTGCACTTGCTTAGTTTCCTTTCCTCAGTGCTACATTGGAGGAGCCCGAGTCTTTACCCCAGTTCCTGGCACCCTAGCACTCTCTTCCTGGCTCATAACTGATACCTGACTCCCTCCACTTCCACCCCACCCCCTTGCTCGGGATGCACAAGCCCTGCAGCAGCAGCAGCACAGAACCATCCATATCCACCTTTCTCCCCAGAAAACAGCGCCCAGGAGAGGCCAAGAAGGGCTGGGGCTGTAGCCTGAACAGAAATCTTGACACTTCTGAGATGCTCGCCCGACTCTCTCCTGACCCCCCCCCCAGAGTTTCCCTGTCCCCATCATTTGGTCAGGGGTGGGGGGGCTAGTGTGGGGAAGGGAGGGGGCTGGACTCCCCACCTTCAATCGCGGCGATTTGTGAGTCAGGCACAGGAGCGCTCTCTCTGTCTTTCTCTTGTGCGCGCATGCGTTCTCTCTTCCCCGGAAGGTGTTGCTCAGGCGATGGGTCCCCAGCACTGAAGCACAGATCCCGGACTCGTTTTGCTGCAAAGCTCCTGGCTTCCCATAGGGCTTCCTTTACAGTCAGTGTGCTCGGCTGTGGCAAAGCCTGAGCAAGCAATGGGATTACTCACTCCCTGAGCAAATTTGTTTGGCCTTTGCCAAACGGAGGCAGGCAGCCCCCAGGGGAGCTGGTCACAGTGGTCTTGAGATCCACAGTAATAGCGGGAGATCTCCAGCCCCCACCTGGAGGTTGGCACCCCTTTATGTTTGGCAGTTGGTGGCCACATTGGGGGGGGGGGGATGCCAGAAGGTATGCTCGCCTAGTGCACAATAAAACCTGGGGCCGGCCCTGCTGGCAAGCTAATGTTTTGGGGAGAAACAGCACTGGAGACCATTGTAGCATCATTTTTCTGGAGGGCACTGTGGCACCTATTTCCACAAGAGTGGCAGGGTTGTTCATTAGAGGGGAACTTTGCACTCCCTAATGGGAAAGCAGCCTAGTCAGTAACTAGCCTAGCAGGACTGGCTCTGCCTCTTCATTCTTCTCCCCCTGCTTGGCTAATTCATGTCTTCCCAGTTAACATAGCTCCACACATCTTTTTGGGAACTGGATAGTTATAACTGGTGGTACTAGAGCTAGAAAAGTGGTACTGGGAAAGAGCATACTGCATCAGTTTTATCTATCCGTTGCATAATGTTGGAGTTATATTATTCTCCATGTGAAGCATTCTTTTATTTTTTTAAAAAGCAATTGCTTTGATGGCTACTTTCTGCAGTCTTAACTGGAAGGTAAATGCTTGAAAGGAGAAGAAGAAAGAGAAGGAAAGTCCTGAATTGTCCCATAATTAGAAAAGATGCCTTTATACATTTATCTGCTAGTTTGACATATTTATTGCTTTACAACTGTTGACCCTATAACTTGAACTTGTTATTGTCACTTTGCATATCTTGATCATCGTCATGTTGCATGTTAATTTGCTGTTCATTCTCTGACTATAAGTTTGAACCTTGCCTGTGGGGTTGCCAGCCCCCAGGTGGGGCCTGGGGATCTCCTGCTTTTACAACTGATCTCCAGCTGTCAGAGATCAATCCCCTTGGAGAAAATGGCTGCTTTGAAGGGTGGACTCTATGGCACTGTACCATGCTGAGGCCCCTCCCCTCCCCAAACCCTGCCCTCTCCAGGATCCACCCCCAAAGTCCCCAGGTATTTTCCAGCCCAGCCCTGGCAACCCTACTTGCCTGCCATTCTAATACATTTGATAAGGGGTGCATGCACACAAAAGCTCATAACTTGAATAAACCTTTGTTGGTCTTAAAAGTGCCATTGGACTCTAAATTTGTTGTTTAAAATTAGGTCATGTTGCTTAAGAAAGCTATCACAGACAAAATGTCCCTGATCTACGGAAATTGGTATTTATTTCTTGGAAGTATTATTTTTTTGTTTCTTCTTGTTTACTATAAACCTGTGTTATGTGTTAACATCAATTCAACTGCCATGTGACTCTTTGGCTCAAGACCTTGTAAGAGAAGACATCTCCTGAACCACTTCCATTTTCAACAGACGTATTGGTCTTCGATAGCAACACTGCAGCCATGATCGTCTACGTGCAGCTTAAAGGATGATGTACCCTTCATTTTCAAGGGCTGTCTTGGCAAATCAGAAAGAAACGCTATAAAAAGGCCACTTCAGTATTAAAAGAATGGGGAAAATGGGTCAGGAAAAATTCAGAGTAAAATTCTCCCACTATGTCCTACCCGGTATTGTAACTCAATCGAAAAATTTGAGGGGGGGGGGGAGTTGTTTTGGAAAGCTTATGCTCTAACAGAGCAGACAGCTGTTACTGGACCTACTGGGATGCCAGACAGATGTCTTGAAAGCTGGATGCTGTATAATTTGGCAAATATACACTTGTAAAAAAGATATTTTCTTGAGCACAATTAATAGACTGAGGAGCATAGAGGAATATGTGAACTGTTTCTGCACATCCACTGTGTGTGTGTGTGTGTGTGTGTGTGTGTGCTGATTATTCTTTCCAGCAGCAGGCCCCTGTATCTCATTAGTTGCTGATCTGGGCCTTTTTGAGGGCCACACAAAATTGGAAGATTTCCCTCAGTAGCTCATCTGCTATTGGGGGGGGGGGGGGACTTTTAGGTAAAGATCAAGCCAATTTCTGTACTCCTGTTTCTATACTCTTTTTTGACATGATGATCAAGCATGTGGTCGTAAAGCAACTTTAAGTGTCTTCCTTGATCCATATCAGTATGGCTTCAGTCTGCGAACAACAAGGAGACGGCTTCAATTTAGTGAATGATTTCTGCCTGCAGATAGGGAAAATTGATCGGGAATTGGATTTTCAAAACTGGTCTGAAAAGGTTCCTGGGTTAACTAACTGACTGCTGTCATTCATCAACAGGTCCCTCACATTTCAGCAAACAGCATAGTGGCTATGATCAAAATTCCCTTTGCTGTTTCTGAAGCAGAAGTCTCTAGCAGTGATACGCGATTCACTTCTGCTCAAACTGTAAGCCGATTGTGAATTGCAAACAGTATCCTCAAATACACACACACACAAAATCCTCTTTGATTTTCATCAAGAGCTCTAAACTACCTCTACTGCAAAGAGTTTGCATTTGGAGCTCCTTGCTCTGAATCCTTGAGAACTGTGTTTTCCTGTGTGGGGGAGGCGTTGCATTGCCAAGGCAACGGTGTAGTTTCCCATGTATACTTGGCAAAGTAGTTGATGGATGTTGTTCAGCATGCTTTGTTTTTTGTTTGCAACAACAACAATAACAAAAAAAAAAGCCAGGCAAAAGAAAGGCTTTATTTTTCCAATAGGGATTGTGCATTTAAGTGTGCAAAGTAAATGTAATGTCACGCAATATAATGATAAGTCTTAGATAATATGTATTACATTGCTGTATTTTACTGATGTATTTTATTGTTTTAGATTGTAGAGTCCTATGGCCATATACAATACATTTTCTACCTACCTACCTAACTACATTATAATGATAAATTCTTGCTCCTTGGGGCACCTATGACATTGAGAGGAATCTGGTAAGTTTTGAATGTATACTGAACAGTGGCTACTGGCTAGGTGCCTAGTATGATGATGAATGCCAATGACTAGGCAGACACAAAAGCAGCACATAAAACAGAAATATGAGTCATTTAAAAAATGATACATGCCCTACCCTTGACTTTGGGGCATAATGTGACTTTGCCAATAAGCAAGAAAGTTTGAAGCAGGCAGCTCCCAGCCAGCGTGATTATGAATAATGAAAACCACAACAAAAGTCTCACATAAACTCAGAGAACAGCTCGCTGGAAATTGTGGACTTATCAGTATTTTGTAAGCATGGAGGATGAGAAAGCGAGTTCGATAACATGGATTGCAGTATCACTTGTTGCTGGTGATGTAGTATACTGATAGCTATATGAACACCCAACATTTGTGTACAAGTGCTTGTATATATTTATGGTGGTATTCATAAAACAGGACACTATACACATTATGTAAGAGAGCAGAACTTTTAACATGAAGGGCACTGCAGCACAGAATTGCTGAGGAAAAGCTGATAATAAAATCCTCCTTTCTTTTCATGGCTGAAGAAAACTACAATTTTATATTATTATGAGGGAACACAACACTGTCATTGCATATGCAGATAAGGGTATTTCATTTTCTTCTTTTTTACAGAACAAACTCCTGAATATTTAGGGGACAGAAACTGAAAACAGCACTCAGTCACTCCAAGAGTCCAAACCTGTCTTTCTTCTTCCACTCCCCCTTTGGAATTTTTTAAATGACTAGATTTATTTCATTGAAGACTTTGCATTGACAGCTGCGGTAACACTTTGACGCTGAAATCCTGGCTGAGGTCATATTTCCATGATTTCATTAGATGGCAAGTTCTATATCTTTAAAAGAATAATCAGGTTGCTGCTGTGGAATGCCATTTCGGGGAAAGGAATTATCTCGAAAATTCAGAACGCTGTGGAAATTGAATATCTTTCTTCCAGATTTGCCCTGCTTTGTAGATACTTTGGGGCAAATGATTGCATTAAAGATAAATATCAGAACTTTACACATTTGTCTATTCTGCAAGTGCAACATAAATGTCACAAATTGCATTAATCTGATTGGAGGGGGTTTGGAGAGGTCCTTCCATGGTATCTTTATGCAGCTTTTCCTGAGCAAGAAAAAAAAAGAAATACAGAGCAAGTAATTCAAAGTGCCTCCCTCCCTGCAAACAGTTCCTCCTACATACACATATTATCCAACAAGCTGCTCCCAAGACTCATCTGACTTCCGACTCAACACCAGGGAAAAACAACAAGAGACAAAAACAAAAACTAAAAAGGGAAGTTCATCTTGTAGACAAAGTATTTGCGCGTGCCTCATTAAATCTGGCATACAGACTTGCACTCTGCTTTGAACTACAAATGAAACTACAGGTAAAAATTTATAATTATACCAACTACCACACTAAAGAATAATTCTCAAACAATAAAAAAAATATTTAGCAGATTTTGGGAATAATTATGCAGTGTTTTAAGCCTGTTAACGCTTGACACTTGAACACTGAAGGCCACAATTTATTTATTTATTTCATTTGATTTCTGGCCCTCCCTCCCCTGCAATGCTCAGGGTGGGTTATTTTACTGTTTTGATTTATCAGATTTATACCTTGCCATCCCAGCCAAAGCTGGTTACAGCAGAATGATAGAATACAATAATACAAAAATAAATTAATATAATATCAACAATTATTAAAATCTAACTACAATATCACTTATAATATAATTTATGGCACCACTTAAAACCAGTATTCCTGAGGCAGCACCATATATGTACCCTGTAGATGGCAACTAGTAATGTGGGAGGTGGGGAAATGAGTAAACAATATAAGATGGGATATGCACCAGGAGAGGCCAGTATTGCTAGATCTCCGCTGCCTTAACCATAGGCCTGGTGGAACGTCTCCATTTTGTAGACCCTGCAAAACTGTATTAAGTCCCTCAGGGTCTGGATCTCTCTTGGAAGAGTGTTCTACGAGGCTGGCACCAAGAAGGCTCTGGTCGAGGGTAAGTGCACCTCCTTCAGGCCAGGGATTACCAGCAGATGTTGGTCCATAGCAAGCAATGCTATTTGAGCGACATACTGTGAGAAATGGTCCTGAAGGTATACTGATACAGCTTCTACCAGTATTCCGCTGGGTATTCCACTGGTATTCCACTGGGAGCCTGTGCAGCTGGCGAAGCACTGGTTGTATATGGGCTCTGAATGGTGTCCCTGTAAGGACACACACCACAGCATTCTGGACCAGCTGAATTTTACAGGTCAGTCTCAAGGGTAGCCCTGCATAGAGTGCAATGCAGTAATCCAGCCTGGAGGTGACCATTGCATGGGTCTAGGTTTGCCAAGTTCTACCTTCATTGCAGTGGGGGGGAGTCCTGGCTGTGTCCAGAAGTTCTTCAGTGCACACGCCGCGATGACATCACCTAGAAGTGATGTCATTGTGTCGGGCATGTTGGGGGTGGGACCACTATCATTTGAGGGAAAACCATAGAGTTTTCCCTCAAATGATAGAGCGTCCCCCCTGCAATATGCCTGACACGATGACATCATCATGCCGGGCACATTCCGCAATCCCAGAAATTTGGGGGGTGGGGTTCTCCCTGGCAGCCCGATCTGGGCCGGTGGGTAACAGACCCATCAAGTGGGGTTTTCCCCACCACCCAGGGGGGACCTGGCAACCCTACATGGGTCACCGTGGCTAGATCATGGGGAGATAGGAAACCAGTTGCCTGATCTGCCCATTGAGTTGACATGACAAATGATCTTTCAGTACAAATGGGCTCTAGAACACACACAAAAATCATGTCAAAACTAATTTGTCATTCTTTAAGGTGCTATAATACCTTGGTTGTTTTTGCTGCAGGAGACTAATGGATTGAGTCCCCATAACTCATCATCAGGCCAGATGTTACAAAATAAAAAAAGAAGGGGGAAAGCAGATTTTAAACAGATTCTTCAGGTAATTTTGCTGGCTTTGCTGAGAAGCGAAGCAAATTCATGTCTCAGGTTGCTGTAGGCCAGGGGGCCAAAAAAGCAAGAAAAGGAAGGCAGCATTTCTTATTTGCACAGGCAGACTAGGCTCTGCGTATGAGATCAAAATATATAACATAACATATAATAATGGTGCTTTGATTCTGCTAGGTTGAGTCTGCTTCCCAAGACTCTTCTGAATGTCCTGCACAATTAAGCTCCTTGACTGATTAACCAATCATTGTAACCTGGAGCTCAGACTGAATCCTCTAGAGTGGCTAATTCCAGCCTCATATTACTTTCATCAACCTGCATCAAAGTCTTGCTGAGCAACTTCTGGAAAATCTGGCAGACCATTCTGGATCTGTCAGTGGTAATTGGGCCAGGTGTTAACCAACAAGGTAAGAGGTAATGCCAACAAAATGGAAGTATGTCTGTCTTGGCAACACATATTATGCTAGGCCATGAGTTATTTTTTTATGGGATGCTTGAACAGCTGCCATTTCAGCTGACTTTTCATTTACCAGTGGTGATCAAGCTGCCAGTTAATTGATGGGCTGTTCACAACTGTTCAAAGAAACAGGTTAGCTACTTGCAGCTATCAGAAGCCCACTCCCAGATGATGACGGGTGAGCTGAGAGATGGCTTCTGATCGCTTCACTCCCTTTTGCAATGCAGAGATTAAAACCATTAAATCTGTTCCCACCCAGTTTGGAGGTGGGGGAGGAGGAACAAGCTTTTCTCACCCTCCTTTCTGCAATGCAGACATTAAAACCATTGTACTTGTGTTCTACTTGTCTGTTCCCAGCATGAAAGGGAGGGAAGAGAAATGAGTTCTTCCTTTTGCAATGCAAAAATCAAAAATATTGCTTCTGTTGAAAGAAAGGAAGAGCTTTCTTTTACATATTCATTGTGTAGCTATTTTGCTGCATGGGTGTAGATAAGAACTAGATTCCCAGCTGATTCCCCGATCAGCTGTGAGTTGGCTTTTGACCAACAGGCAGCTGCAAACTTGCTGAATGAAATCCAAACAGATACCTGATTGGCTCACCATTTAATTGTGAATTTCATACAAGGTAAATTCATCTGCAAAATTTGTGACATCCCTGTTCTTCTAAATCCCCCTTTACCCTATGTCCTTGGAAACAGCATGAGTATCTTCTTAGATAAAACAGCAAATACAAATGTAAAGGTTGGGGGGGGGAATCAGGGTTTTCTGGAGATTTATAAATGGGGGGGAGGTAAAAAACCCCTCTCCAGTGAAATATTTTCTCCTTTTGAATGACTGGATTGCTTTTAAAGAAAAATATTTATTTAAAATATGTAATGTAAAGATTTTTATACAACAACAGGAGGAGAAGGAGGAAGAGATTGGATTTATACCCCACCCTTCACTATCTACCCTTCACATAATTGTATGGCAGTGTGTGTAGTATATCCAGGAGACCCAAAAATTGTCTAGTAGCCAGGAGCTCCAACTCTTTAGCATTGTGCACCACTAGGTGGTGAGCTAGGCTTAGAGAGAGCCAGTTTGGTGTAGTGGTTAAGAGTGTGGACTCTAATCTGGGAGAACCAGGTTTGATTCCCCACTCCTCCTCATGCAGCTGCTGGTGTGACCTTGAGTCAGCCATAAGTTCTTCCAGAGCTGTTCTCTCAAGGGCAGTTCTCAAGAGAACTCGCTCAGCCCCATCTAACTCACAGGGTGTCTCTTGTGGGGAGGGGAGGGGAAGGGAAAGAGATTGGAAGCTTCTCTGAGATTTGTTTGGGTAGTGAAGGGTGGGGTATAAATCCAGTCTCTTCTTCTTAGAGGTGGGCTGAGAGTGCTCTGAAAGAGCTGTGACTGTGTGGGAATGGGTGCTCAAACTCAGTTCTCCAGAGCAGAGTCCGCTGCTCTTAACCACTACACCAAACTGGCTCAACAAATAATAATAATTTCTGTGCACACTGTAGGTATAGGAACAAACATTTGGCCCGAATTGGGTTGCAGTTACTACATATGCAAACTGCCCCCTGTGCCCGTTTTGTCTTGGGGAAATGATGTGGGAAGGAAGGCCAAAGCCCCTATTGCCCTGTGAAGCACTGTGGAACAAGATCGGGCTCTAGCATGCTCAGGACCGTTAGTTCCACAATGGCATATACGACTGCAAGTCACGTCAAATGTATTGCCTATCATTTAAATGAGCCTGAAACAGTGTGTTTCTGTGAATATGCAGAAACAGATTGTGAACAGCCCATCAACTGACTGGCTTCAGATCACTACTGGCAAACAGGAAGTGAGCTAAACTTGCAGGCATTTGAGCATTTCTAAATGTGACTAATTTTGACCATAATTATTTTTCAATTGTTTAATAATTAATAATATTGTATCGTTCTGTGTAGCAATGTTACAACACAATACAATATTGAAGAGTTCTGTGTAGCAATGTTACACTCAATGATATCCAAACAGGATGCTATTCCTCTTGTGTATTCCTCTTGTGTATGAGAGACAGAGTCTGTCCAAATTACACACTTTTTTCTTTACTATAAAATGTGTGTTTTCTGTTTTCAACTTTCATTTGTTCCTATCTCTCAGATGGCAAAAACATGTGGTGAGGTCACACAGTGTGCAGCAGTTCACAGTTCGCTCTCTCTGTCTCTTGTGCTGGGTATGTTTTCGATTTGCTTGAAGAAAACAAAGTCATTTATACTTTTAAATTCACAAATATGTCATATAGTGCAATGTATAGGATATTTTATAAATGATGTCTTTATTTCAACCCCCCCATTTGCATCCCCTCCAAAAACCTGTTTTTCCCCAAAACATCAAAATTTGTGGAAGTTTCACATCTCCTGTTGTGCTTTTCTGTATCTAACAAGATAGATTTCTGCTTCATTATACGGTTCTGTTTGCACCATAATGGCTGACACTTGGTCCAGCTACCACAAGTAAGACTAGCAAGAAGCTACAAAGATATATCGGCAGCTCCCTCTCCACCATGAATGGCAAAACTATTCCTTTAAATACATAAATGCTTGCTTACTATTCAAAATCACTGTGTAAGCATGAGAGGCTGCCAAGATGGGTTTATTGTATGTACATTTTTGGCCATATATTTATTTGTTTATTTACATAATTTATATCTCACTTTTCTGCCCTTACAAGGGCCACCAAGGTGGCTAACAATTTAAAACATACATGATAAAATGACATAACAAACCATTAGAATCAACCCCCAATACATCATTAAAATTAAAGAGTTAAAAAAAGAGAGTTAAAATACATGTAAAACATAAAAAACATTGGTTAGGAAGGAGAGGTCATTGAAGGAATGCCAAATTAAACAAGAATGTCTTCACCAACTGGAGGAAGACAACAACAGAAGGGGACAGATGAATCTCCCTGGGAAGCAGTGCTCCCTCTAAACTGTGGAGTCTTGTGAACAAAAATTCTACTTTGTGAGCTACTGGCATTAAAGTTGTGAGTAAGCAATTTGGCTAGTGCATAAATTAGTTTGCTCTGGAGTCATCCTTCCTGAGTTAAGACAAAAATGTGTGAGCTGGAGGCTAAAAAACCGGTGAGCTAGCTCACACTAACTCAGCTTAGAGGGAACAATGCTGGGAAGAGAGTTCCAGGGCTTTGGTGCCATGACTGAGAAGGTCTCTCCCAGGTTGCTACCCACCTAATCGCAGAAGGCAGAGGCACCCAAACTAGGGTTTTCGAAGATTACCATACTGATAAGGTGGATTCATAAGAGATTAAGCAACCCTGCACATCTGTTGGTCCCAAACCATACAGAGATTTGCATGTCACAACCAGCATCCTAAATTGTGAACAGAAACAAATTGAAAGCCAGTATAGATGAACCAATATCGGACAGATATATTCTCTATGACCCTCTCCAGTCACCATCCTGGTTGTAGTGCTCTGTACCAATTGGAATTTCTGAACACTTTTTAGGGGCAGCCCCATGTACAGTGCATTGCAGTAATCTAATCTACATGGAACCAGGGCATGTACCACAGTGGCCACATCATTTCTGCCCAGGAAAGGCCACAGCTGGCTAACCAGTTGAAGCTGGGAAACAGCACTCGTGGCCATAGCTGCCACCTGTTTATCCAGCAGGAGGCCTGGGATCAACAGCCCTCCCAGGATATGGACTTGTTCCTTCAAAGGGAGTACAACCCCATCCAGAATAGGTGACTTCTTAAATCCCTGGTCAGACCCTCTGCCCACAAGTAGCACTTCCATCTTGTTGGGTAGATCCATGTGGTCAGCCGTGTTTGTCTGAAGCAGTAGAACAAATTTAGAGTCCAGTGGCATCTTTAAGACCAACAAAGGTTTATTCAATGCATGAGCTTTCATGTGCAAGGCACACTTTTTCAAATACATTGGAATGGCAGATGTGGTTCTAAACTTATAGATGGGGGCTGAACAGCAAATTAACATGCAACATGATGAAGATGTGCAAAGACAAACTAAATAGCAAGCTTATACCTCTTCATCATGTTACATGTTAATTTGCTGTTCAGCCCCTGTCTATAAGTTTGCACCTTACCTACTATTCCATTGTATTTGAAAAAGTGCATGCACACAAAAGCTCATACCTTGAATAAAACTTTGTTTGTATTAAAGTGCCACTGGACTCTAAATGTGTTTATTATGCTTGGGAAAAGCTTCAGTTTATTAGCCCACATCCACTTGAAAACACATCTTTAAAATAAACTGAAAAGTACCCCATGCAATTGGATAGGTCGGCACCTTGGCACGCTCTGATTCGACCCTGTCACTGCAAATGTAGAGTCCAAGTCGGAGCAGATGCGAGAGATTTTATCTGCAAAGTGCTAGCAAAACCGTCACAGCAGGCCACTGAGGAGTCCACTTTCTCCTGCAGGCCAGATCCCAACAGGCCTCTGACCATGCAGAACAGCTCCACTGGCTTACACGGTGCAGTCACAATGGTACTAAAAAAGCGTTGCTTTTTTGCTGCCATCACTGCAAAGGAGTATGCTTTAAAATGAGCTTTTATCCATGTCCTATTGGCTTTGGCATGAGTCTCCCTCCACTGTTGCTCTAGCCATCTCCCTTGTCTTTTCATCAAATGCATTCCCATCTGACTGAGGGTACCTGAGAGCAATTGTGCCAACTGTGTGGGTCATTTCCTCACTCCAGAGGTCAACAAGGGCATTGACAGGAGCACCAATTATATCAGCAAGAAAATGCCCTAGAAGCATCAGAGAGTTAGCCAGATTCTCCTGGCTCTAGGGGTATCCCTGTAAGTCTAAACTCAAGCAGTAGTGATCTGTCATGACAAAGGAACCATTGTCAGTGTCTCCACTTTCAGATCACATTTCTCCTGTCCAGAACAAAATACAAGATCAAGAGTGTAACCTGCACAATGTGTAGGACCAGATATTACCTGAGAAAGGCCCATGATTGTCATGGAGGCCATGAAATCCTGAGTCACTCCTGACAAGACAGCCTCAGCATGAATGTTGAAGTCCCCCAGGACAACCAGACTAGGGGTCCTCAACATCACCCCTGAGTCAAGCTGGGTCAGCTCAGGTATGGAGACTGTTAAGCAACGGGGTGGGTGGTACACTAATAAAATCCCAGTCCTGTCTCTCAGTTCCAACCTTAGGTAGATAGACTCAAAACCAGTAGTGCCCTGGATGGAGCACCATGCTAGGGGGATAATATTCTTATAGACAACAGCATCACTGCCTCCCCACCCACCAGACCTATGCTGATGTATCACCAAGGATCCTGGAGGGCACAACTGAGACAGGTTAATCCCTCCCCTAGTGAAGTCTCAATGATACATGCCAGGTCAGTCCTCTCATTCAGGATTAAATCCTGGAAGGCTGCTGTTTTTCCTGTGACTGACCGGGCATTTAGCATCAGGATTTTGTAGCCTGGCAGGCTATTGATATGGGTACCAACATCATTTCCTGGAAGAAGAGCCAGAAGTGGCAACATCAACCAGTTGTGTACTGTTGGTTCCCTTTTCCTGCTCTTCTCCCAACACCGTATCTAACACTCCTGTATTATAACACTCTTGTAAGGTAGGTTAGTCTGAAAGAGAATGGCTGGCCTAAGGTCACTCAGTGAATTCCACAGCTGAATTGAATTTGAAGCCGGGACTGATTTCCCACAGCCGCTGCTCTGCCCCCGCTCTTCCCTTTGCCCCTATCGTAAATGTCAATTTCCCACTACTTGCTGTGCAGCTGCATTTTGCCCCGCACTTTGCCCGATTCCCCCCATGTCTACTTAATCCTCAAAAAACAGGATCGAGGAGATGCAGGGGAATTCGGTGAAGCTGCGGGGCAAAATGCAGCTGCGCAGCAAATAGTGGGAAATGGACACTTATGATCGGGGCAAAGGGAAGAGCGGGGGTGGAGCAGCGGCTGTGGGAAATCGGTCCAGGTCTCCCAGGCCCTAATCTGACATGCTAACCCCTACACCGCCCTGAAGCTATTTGTCTATATCTGACTGGTAATATTCCATTTTCTGAAACATGCAGAATACCTTTTTACACATTCATCACGAAGCAGGCTATTACCTAAAACAGAATATGATCTGTATGCATTGAAGGTCAATTACAGAGATGATTTTTTTCCACACTTCCACAGCCAATTTTATCCTACGCAGGTATGTCAGTTTGCAAACCATCACACTAATTATGGATGGGGGAGGGGAGAATCTGCCTCTCTGTCTCAAATATGGCAGCATCACTGAAACAAGCAGAGTGATTCACCAGAGATTTCCACAAATAGCTAAAAGAAGGGAAACATTATGATTCCAGAGCAGCAAAAGCTGGTAATGAATATTTGTTATGTGATACGGAAGCAACATTAAGGTCATCTTGAGCATGCCCATAAGGAAGGCACTCAGTAAAAATACAGCATACTCATCACCCTTATATAACATTAAAAAGGACCCCTGCTGCATGGAACTGTTTTTGAATTAACTTCGCATGCTCTCTTGCTATAATGTTTGTTTATCAAAAATGCAACATTACCATAGTTCAATTTGTTTTTATGGGCATTTTAATATTTCCCTTGTTAGTATACCGAGGGTTACTGAAGAAAAATCTTACTCAAGCGATATTGGGCTCTGCTTCAGCCAGCTATACACACAGTTGATTCTGCTGGCCATGCTGTACCATTCACTATTTCTGCATATCTGCACATACAATTTCTAGTTACACTAATACAAAACTAACATAGTGGAAAATGGTGAATTTTTCTTGCCTAAAATGCATGTAACTTGACACATACATATATCCTTATTTTAGAAAAGCACAAAACAACATTTGTATTATAAGCAAGGGAAAATAGTGTTCATTGTAGGCTTTATTTTAAAAAATCCAGTGCAACAAAAATAAGCATGCACAGGATGCATATGCATCCAAAAAGTTTTCAAACATCCCGTGAGTATTAATATTATTAGCCAACTAAAGGAGTTGCTTTGCAGATTACCCAAAGAAGTACAATGCCTTAGTAAGACTTTTTTTCCTTCAAATATTAAGCTCAAATTACAGGATCAGACAAACTTCTGAAATTAAATGATAATGATTTCATTTAATGCATGTTTTAAACTCATTTCAGAACAAGAATTAGTTCATCAAAATCTGTTCATTACTGGCTAGTGTACTTTCAGATACGGCTTTCCCCAGTCAACAGAATGAAGTAGTAGGGTAAGGTAAGATGAGGCTAGGCAAAACAAAATGAATAATTGTACTGACCAGGGAATGAAAGCAAAGAACAATTCTCTGATAATTCCCATCTGGAATTGAGGGGTGGCAGGAGAATTGGTTCTGTCTGAAAACAAGATAAGGCCCCTGTGAATGTTATTTGTCACAGTACAGAGATGGAGACTTCACTGGCCAAGGACAATTTGATCAGTGAAAGGAATAAATACACTGTGCCATCCTGTGCCTTCTGCCCTTTGTAAATCTTTGCAAATACCTCATCACTGGGAATGTCTCTGTTGAGTAAGCCCAATAGGGTTGCCAGCCTCCAGATGGGGCCTGGGGAACTCCTGCTTTTACAACTGATCTCCAGAGATCAGCTCCCCTGGAGAAAATGGCTGCTTTGAAGGGTGGACTCTATGGCATTGTACCATGCTGAGGCCATTCCCCTCCCCAAACCCCACCTTCTCCTGGCTCCACCCCCAAAGTCCCCAGGTATTTTCCAACTTGGACTTGGCAACCCCAAAGCCCAATATGAGGGGCTATTTCCCTTTCTGAACCCCTTACAAACATAATGAGATCAAAGAGGAAGACTTATGCTGTTGGTAAATGCCTATTTCTACAATGGAATATATTGTATATTGTATTAATAATGTGTGTTTGTGTGTGAGAAATATTTATTTTATTAGTTCAATTCATACTCCACCCTCTCCACCAAATCAGGCTCAGGGCAGCTTACATAGAATATAAAACACATAAATAACTTATATACAATCATTAAACCTTCTAAAAACAATCGTAAAGTGCTAATAAACACTTGTGTGTATACATTCATACATAATGGATAATGGATAATATGTTCCTACGCAGGAACAGAGCCAGGACGTGGCTTATGAGGATCAATGGGAGGAGCTAAATTGATGGGAATAAGGGTGTCGGGTTTATGGATTTCATTAAGGGCCCTCCTACTTCCTCCCAAAACTTTGAGCTTCCAGCCACAAGTCTCCTAGTGTCTAAACTAGGATTTGTTATGAGATTGAATCCTGATAGATTTCAGCATATCCAAGAAACTAAATGGTAAATTGGAGCCAAGGACTGCACGTGGTAAAGTTAGAACATGGGGACTACTTTAAGTTGGGTCCCCATGTTGTGTTGTCTTATGTGGTGCCTTGTGTGTACTTGCCTGCCATATACAGTACACTAGCTGATTTCCCCCATTCCTTAGAGACCTTTCTTCTTTTGAAGCTTCTCCATTGGTGTGGAAAGGTCCATGTGACAACCGAGAGCATACAAATGTAGACAGAACCCACAGGAAGCAATTTGAAATGGTTCCCTTGTGGTAACCATACTGGACTTAGTTTCCTTTAAGGTAAATTCACACTGCCTGCAGTATTGAGCATATATGAGGGTCTTCATAGCTCTAGAGAGAGCTGTAGTACCTGATACCACCTCAGTCACAAAAGATGCAATATTCATATTCAGCTCTAAATCACAGAGGAGTTATTGACAGATGTACATGTCCCACATAAAGCACAAGCCACTTAAATTAATCTAATCCTATGGGATATAGTACATTACTCATCTATGTAGTCTACTTCTTTTGGGCCATGCTCTGAACTGACTCTAACAGCCCAGAAAACAGAATTTGGGATTGTGCTGAATAGCTCAATGAAAATGTCAACTGGGTGTGCAGAGGCAATGAAAAAGGCAAACTCAGTGTTAAGAACCACTAGCAGAGCAAATGAGAATAAAACAGTGACTACCATCATGCCTCAATAAAAAATAAATGATGCAGGTGCATTTGGTATGTTGTGTTGCCACACCTCTAAAAAGGTAGCAGAGGACTGGAGAAAGTCTAGAATAGAGCAGTCAATAAGGTCAAGGGGGTTGGAGAATTTTCCCATAAAAGAAAGCTAAAGTATTTGGGGGGTTTTCATTTTGGGAAAAAAAACACATTACAGAAGACCATGTTACATATTTATTAAACGATGAATCTCTCTCTCTCAATATTAAAATCTGAGGTCACTCAGTTACTCAGTGATTAGTAATACATTTGGAACAGACTAAGGATGTACTGTTCCACACAACATATAATTTAACATACAGAATTCCCTGCCAAAACATCTGGCAATTGGCAAGCTACTAGTTTAGATGGCTTTTGAAAAAAAAGATCAATTAATAGTTATTAGCAATCATAGCTAAGTTATTAGCAATCATAGCTCACACTCCAGAGACAGTGCATCTCTGAAACCCAGCTGCTGGGGATAAACAACAGAAGAAACCCGCCTCCATGCATTGATTATTGGCTTTCTAGAGGAATTTAGGTGCCACAGTTGGTAACATGATGCAGGACTGAATAAACCCTCGGGAAGTTCAGAAGAGTGAAGTGGGGAAAGTCCCTCTCAGCAGTCTACTCTATTTACAGATCTCTTACGATCCAAACCATTCTATTTTACACACGACAACACAGCTGGTAGTGAATAATCAAACAGCAAGCACTTTCATCCATTCCTGGCAATCTAGTGTTTTATTTTCCAGGGTAAAGTTAACACACTGCAATATTTTTGCTGTTTACTATTATTATATGCCAGATCTTGCATAAATAAATGAGACTGAAACCATAACCCAGTAATTGTTTCCAACAGGAAAAATAACAAAACTATTGTGTCTACTATTCATGGCATGAAAAAAGAGAGTACAAAAATGGCTACTTTTCTAAGATATTTAAAATTAAAATTTCCACACTGACATAACATTTAGGTTTCTGATTGTTATCTCCCAAGGTCAATTTTTGAGCTCCAAATTTCACAAATCTGTCCCTGTGTACAAGTGTCTCACATGTTCATCCATAATTCCCCCCCCCCGCCCAATTTTAAATATGCAGGTGCAAATCCTCTTCTGAATGTCTGAAGAGCTGAGGAGAAATACTTGAAATGGAAACATGTAAGAATGGCATTTTGTAAGGTTAATAATATTACACAAAATAACAAATTTAGAGTCCAGTGGCATCTTTAAGACTTTAATGTTCTCTAAATTTGTTCTACTACTTCAGACCAACACGGTTGACTCCCTGGTGCTATTACACAAAAGAGAAAGCGCAAAAAGAAAAAAAAACCCTCTATATATTTAGCTAGAATATTTTCAGCCATGGACAGGTAGCTGCCTTTTCACTGAATGCATCAGGCAATCAACATTCAATTAGTCAAGAGGTCTGATTAATTGATTAAACATGCAGTTGTTGAATATGCATGAGGTTCCTAAAACAAACATTTCCAGTTTAGTGGGTTTATTTCTTTTAGACCATTTGTCCAGCAATTTTTAAAGGTTTATAATTCATCAATATTCATGGATGTATTTTAAGCTTGTGTCTTCTTTCCTTATTCTTAGCTCTGTTATGCATATATTATTCATATTCAGGAGTGCCTAATATCCTTTTGCATTTTCAGTATCAAATTAAAAGACCTGTGAACACAGTAGCTTAAGGTTTTTTCTCAAAATGGAAGTGAACAACTAATCATCAGAGATCATCTGCAGGGCTTCCAGCTTCCCACTTGTGAGTTTAATTTACAAGCTCTGTTTTAGATTTCCCATGATGCTTCCACGTACAATTAGTGTAAATCCAATGTATTTTCATTGCAATATCATTAATGTGATTTTTAAAAAAATGATAAGCATCACGGTGTTAGCCAAACTGGGCCCAGAGAAGGGGAAACTAACTTTAATAATGGTTCCAGAAAAGAATAATGCAAGTCCCTTGTAGTCTGTTTATACCAGGGTGGATCTCGGTGGGGATACCTTGAAACAAAATTATGAAAAATGAGAGTGAGAGAGTGATTGTAAACACACAAATTTATTGTACACATAATAAAAGAGTAAAAATGTAAAGAACCTACACTAGGCACTTGAGAACTGCTTCCCTAAGTAATCACACATGCATCCACACATACCCACCAACAAGTGGCCCCACTTATAAAGGATAGAAGGGAAGAAACTGGGAAGTTTTGGGGAAGGAACATGCAACTTTAAATCCAAGGTTTAGGGTCTGGATATGTCCAGAGTCAGGTACAGCTGTGGTTCAAGGAGCAGAGCAAAAAAAGGAGCCTGTGAAGCAGTTGCAAGGGTGTTCAGTTAATGAGAGAATGTGGGACACTTTCTGTTGAGTTGGGATGGTCTTTTTTTTTTATGGAGAAGAGTCCCATAGCTAGACATAGGAACCCACTTTCCCAGGAACATGATTGGTCCAAGCTATGAACCTTGAATTTGACTGGGCAATTCTAAAGTGACTGCTGTCAAAATCTGACAAGATTAGTAGGGAAATACCTGACATCCCAAGCTGGGATGATCCTTGGATGTTTTTAGCATACTGACAAAGATCCGGGGATGAATGACGGGTTTAAATGCCTTCTTGATGGCCCACTCTGGACTGGACATTAGGCTGCTTTTATCAAAGGCTGGATTGTATTAACAGTACTTAAGGATCACTCAGCTATCTCTAGCTAGAAATGGTTCATATTGCCTTGATGAAGTATCATTTAGAGCAAGGGATCCAATTGTATTAGGCATACCTTGGAACTGGGCAGACAGCCATAGGGTGATGTCTTTGATGTTTAAAGTTTTTTGTTTGTTTGTTATGCCACTTGAGCTGGGGGAGACTGCGTTTAATGTGGTTCTAATTGCAGCAAACCCTTCCTCTTCTTTCCAGGGATTTCCAAGGTCATGGCTGAACCCAGGTACCTTTATGAGACTACCCAAGTTTCAGATCTCCAGCACTTAGCTTCTACAAGGGAATGCCTATTAAAATAACTAGGTACAAAAGAAAAAGAGGGCCCTTCTATCCAGGGGGTCTCAGTCGGAACAGGGGGCGGGGTCCTCACAATGGAGACACAGCTGAATAGGGCACAAGAGATACTGAAATCATGTTAAAATTTTCCCTTAAATTTAAATGAGCTCTATAACAATGTCAGATCAAGCCATATCTTCAAAGATAAACTATTTTTAACCCAAATATACTAACAACCACTCACTAGTGGAGGAGATGCCATAGCCCCCCCCCCCCCCCCGGTTCTTGGATGCTTTGTTTCTCTAAGGCAAAAAAGGGTAATCAGTGACTACAAACACACAATGTAAAGGCTGTGAATTGTATCAAAAGAACTATGAGTAGGCAGAAGATAGCTGCTCACATTGTTCTGCAAATACTTGGGCAAAAAAATCTGGAAGGGTTCTTCCACTGCTATGCTAGGAGCATTCTTATGGCTTCATTTACACAAATGGTTACACAAGCTTTTCCATAACTGGAGAAAATATTGTAGGATTTACCAAAACAGTTATTAAATGCTCTAGCCACACAGTACCATGAACATGCATGCAGAAAGATCTAATGGTTTCAGTGTTGAACCCTGTGGGAAATCCTTTCAGTTGCATCAGTTTTGTATATGGGAGATAGAATGGTAATTGATTTTTACTTTTTAGAATACCTCAGTTTAATCTTTAATGCAATTAATTTAAATATGAAGTTTTCAACAAATCATGGTGATTCTTCTGCATACTTTTTGACACCATAGCATTTTACAGCAAAGGTAAATGGAGAGTGGATAATTATGTTAAATCCACAGATCAGTTCTGTACCTCTGTAGGAGCTGGGATGAACTGAGGGCAGGAAAAACATAGACAAGAAGGACAGGTTGTCTTTCTGCCTCAAAAAATCATGGGAGAAGGAATACCAAATTCCTAGTGTGGCCTCCTCCCCTGAAATAAAAATTTATTCTTCATCACTCAAGTTTTCACCCATATTAGATGTAAGATCTTTTACAAAATCAGTCTGAAAGGCTTGCTAGATCATTACATTAAAGAATATATCACAAAATGACTATTCACCCCTATGGTAGAGTTAGGTTTACTGACAGAGTTATTAAAGGATAATAACAGATTTATGAGCAAGGTACACTAATAAGTATGGATTATATAGTTCTATAATATCATTGGCATATTCTTGTAACTGTCTGGGAATACAAAAGAACATGGCATTGGAAAGATGTGTTTCTGTATTCAGGTATAAAATAGAAATTAAACATACTCTTCAAGTGATGGGATAGTTTAGATGTCAAGACAGGGTCGCCAAATCTGGCTTGGGAAATTCCTGAGGATTTGTGGACAGTGCCTGGGAAGCGTGGAAGAAGCTTAGTGGGGAGGTGATGTCACAGAGTCCACCCTTGAAAGTTGCCATTTTTTCCTAGGAGATCTGATCTCTGTAGCAATATGGAAAGCAATATGTTTTATGATCCTTTCTTTCTTGTGATATACTCCAGGTAATTTATGTTATTATTTTAGATGCAGACTGGAAAGCCTGAGGAGCAGCTTCTCAAATATTTTTGTGCCCAAACAACATACTTTGGTGAAGATAATTTTATGAGAGAGAAGCACTTTTCAACTCTTCAGGTGGAGAAGAAAAACACTGAGGGATGGGACATGAAGAGGTATAAGAAAAAGGTATGCGTGTGTGTCTGTACACACACCTGAGTATCTGTGTAGGATACTGTCACCCCCCCCCCCCATAAACTCTGAATGTAATCAGACACTTAATATGACATATAGAGACTTGGACATTTCAGCAACCCCGTTAGTCAGCAGGGAACCTAGAAAGAGATCTCCAAAACTATTCCTCCTCTCCCCCATCAAGTCACAGCTGACCTATGGCAATCCTGTAGGATTTTCAAGGTCATTGCCTTCCCCTTCATATCAGTCCTGGACTTCCTTGGTGTCTTCTATCCAAACAATACCAATTGCTGACCCTGCTTAACTTCTGAGATCTGATGGGATCAGGCTGCCTGCACTATCCAGGTCAGGACTAGATCATTCTTACCAAGAGGATAATACTTACCAGTTTCCAGACTGAAAATTCTGCTGTCTGTATGTACTCTAGATGACAGGCTGGGCCAGTAGCAGCAGCAGTGGTCTGCATACTACTTAATCTGCATAATTCCTTAGCTCATAAAAGCCTAACGGCAATATCACCCCAGTTCAGAGACAGATCAGGAGCCTCTCTGAATCTTTTTCTTCACTGCCAGAACATGTGTACTTATAGGGGATGAATAGGTATAGTACACACCCATGACTGAAAAGCCTTAAGGTTTGTTGTATGCTGCCCCAAACCCTGAGGAGGCTCTCACTGAGCTACCCTGACTGTATAGCCAATGGACATGCAGATGAGAACCACCCTCCCATCACAGATATCTCAGGGTGCTTGCCAATTTAAACTTCCCTTAACCCATGCTTTCTCTGCCACAGAAGAGGTTAGCCTAGGCGTAACTCCCTTCCTGCCACCTGCTCTCCAACGAGCCACACAGGCCAACCTGCAGATCAGATAAAAACATGTCAGACCCACTGCCTGACAAATGTATGCCATCGGGACTGAAAAGGTGTGACAATAAGAAGAGAGGAAGAGTTTGGATTTATACCCCACCCTTCAGTCATAGTCTCAGAGTGGCTTACAATCTCCTTCCTTTCCTCTCCTCACAACAGACACCCTGGGAGGTAGTTGGGGCTGAGAGAGCTCTTTGAGAACTGCTCGAGAGAATAGTCCAAGATCACCTAGCAGCTGCATGTGGGGGAGTGGGGAATTAAACCCGGTTCTCCCAGATTAGAGTCCATGCTCCTAACCACTACATCAAATAAGAACTGGATATCAGGGTGTGGAATCACTGCTCCACCCCCCAAAGCCACTGACTTATCAACCACATTGTTCAGCCAGTGCCTGGCCTTGTCAACCCTATGTGGGCGAAACATTCCTCTCCAAACTCTATGGGGCAACAAAATTGACCATGCCAAGACAAGCTGGCCTAATGCCCAAGTTGTTTTCACCCAAATGAACGGCCATAACTTGGGGAGGTGCTCCCACAGATGTACGATCATGAAGCTGGCTCCAGTGCATACCTCTCTTCCCCAACAACACAACAGAGTCTAAGGTTGCGATCACATGCACAATTAGCCCTGACACAGGTGTGAATACCGGGAGATTAAAGGAGCGTGATCAGACAACAACATCTGAGAAGCGCCCCACAGCCATCGGCACAAGCAGAGTTAAAAGACACCTCGAAAAATCCAGTAGCAAATGGGTAGCTATGGACCACAGATGGACTTTCCTGTGTCTGATCACTCCAGCACACTCTCATAGCATTGGGATGGTCTGATCAGGCCATCCTGACTCTGTGCCATTGTTGTTTCCCTTTCTCAGTATGTGCATCATCGCACGCTCCATAGGGAGTCCTCAGGGCTGAGGTGCGAATCATTGATCCCTCATTTAAGCACACTGGAGACAAACAGCAACCCCCCCCCCCCGACTCACCCACAGTTGTGTCTGATCAGTGGCAGGCTGTGCCCACAGCTTCAAAAGATTGTGTGATCGTGCAACTGCGGGTCAACTTCCACTGGAGGAAATAGCCTCTCTTCCCTCCTGCTTTATCTTGCATGTGTGACCGCAACCTCAGTCTCTGATGCCTAGCTGGTTACTGAAGCTGGAGCAACTGGCCTTTCTTCCTGCCCAATACATGATCAAATGTTGTTGAATAGGATTTTTCTTATGATTTATTGGAACTGTATTTTGTATAATTGTGAATTGTATATACTATCCATTGCATTAAAAAGAATATAATTTTCTTTATGGCTTATTGAAACTGTACTTTGTATGCGCTTCAAAGAGTCATTGTTCATTGCCTTTACAAGTTGTTTGACTGTTGATACTTTGGGGTCTGATGTTCACGGTTGTTTTTTGATTCTGTCTGCATCCATATAGTCCTGACAGCTGCTGGATCCTGACCTACCCATGAACAAAAAGTCATAAAGACAATGAACAACATTAGCTGTACTAGCCCGCTAACAGCCCACTCAGTGAATGAACTAAATATTTCAAAGGCAGCACATTATATACAACAGCCTACGGGCAGGGCCATGTCCACATAAATAAAACCTCCAAACACAAAACCCAACAAATCAGAGTCACACAGGTGAATTAGGAACAAACAGAAAGCTGACTTAATGTCACATTTACCCAATAGGGTTCCTCTTCCCCACTGTGACACCATTGCAATGGCACTATCAAAGGAAGCGCATTGTGCTAATGTTAGCTCCTCTGGGATACCATCATTAATTGAATCCCTGTGTATGTCAGTATTCACCCAGTGACTTTTTGGGAACTACACAAAGTTGGAATAGGTAGCTCACTAAAAGGCCCCACAACCCTACCTTCCCTAACCTCCTTATCTATTTTCTGATGTACATCCATTTCCAAGCCTTTGATGGACTTTAAGTTTCTCACTGTCTGATGTCTCCTTACACCTTCAAATGGGATCCATAAACCTTCTCTAAAACTGGCCTGTACGTAAGCAGCATCTGTCCTCCGAGGATAACCTCTCAACAGCTCAGTTAACACTTCAAGCTTGATTGGGCTGCATGCCCTTACCAGAGTCGCCCCAGGAAGCTTCTTCCTGCCACCTGCATCCCCACCTCTGGGACCCATGCATTGGGACCACAACTGCTGATGTTCCCTATCCCAAGAGTGCAAAGGATCCACGGCTGCTTGCAATTTATTGTAATGCAGCCAAGCTGCACCCAAATACTCCCTGTATGCCTTATGTATTACATCTTGGTATTTCACCAGAGCGGGGTCCCATTCCGGCTGGACTTGCATAACCAGTCCTATGTAAATGGTATAAGCGGTCAACCAGTTATCAAAATTCTTGTCCACTTGCCACCCCTTGATTTTCTCCAGCTCCCATGGATTGTCTTTCACCTCTCCCTTCATTTCTTCATCACAAAAAAGAAATGTGAACAAATTCATATATTCTTCCTGCCAAATCTTTATTTTCATGGCTGGCAAGAGACAATCACCTAGTGGAAGTGATTGCTCCATATAGGCATATGGCGGACTGTCTGTCGGGTTCTGCTTATTTGTAGCCCACCATGACTCCAGCCCCTCTTCCGCATCAATGGCTCCTCTTTCCTGAGCTGGCCAAGGGCCCCACCAAACCTGGCTTACTAGGTTCTGACCCTAAAATGCTGTCTGAGAAGGCCATGCCCATATGCCCGGTGTAAATGTCCACTGGCCACACCCTGGCCTGGCTCCATACAATCTGGAATCTGGCCAGGATGAAGAAAGTGGAGGCATCACACCTGGCCCTGCAACAGCTTCGGTCCCACACCCTTGCTTCCTCTTCGACTCATCTGTCACCATAGGATCTTCCTCACTGTCTTGTGCCAGTTGCCTAGCTGAAGCTGATGATGCCTCTGCCTCCCTCTCAGCCTCTGCCATCCTATCCAGTCAGTCAGAAAGATCATGTAGTAACTGGTTACATGTGGCCAACCTGGATCTCTTACTACCAGAGGTGCCAGATGGGCCTACTCCACCCACTGAGCACTTTGTTGCCTTGGCTGCCCTTGCTGCAAATCCGGCTACATGGGGCTGCCCTTGCTGCAAATCCAGAGGCTTCAGCTGGTGCAGAATGCCGCAGCTAGGTTGTTGACGTGTCTTCCTAGACGGGAGTACATTTGACCAGTGCTGGAGGCACTGCACTGGCTACCAGTGGCGTACCAGATTCGCTTCAAGGTGCTGGTGCTCTTTTAAGCCCTAAATGGCCTGGGTCCGACCTACCTAAGGGACCGCCTTTCCCCGTATATACCTCAGAGAGCACTACGGTCTGGGGTCCAACATCGCCTGGTCATTCCTGGCCCAAGAGAAGCCAGGCTCACTGCCACTAGGAGGAGGGCTTTTTCGGTGGCGGCCCCTCTCTGATGGAATGAACTCCCAGAGGAGATCAGAGCCCTGCAGGACCTGATGCAGTTCCGCAGGGCTTGCAAGATGGAGCTCTTCTGCTTTTGAATAGGGGCTGCCGCCTTTCGCATTACCTTTTTATTCTCCCCTCCTTATAACCAATTCTCCAATGATCAACCATCAGTTACCATCTGGTCGCTGGCGATACTGCACGCCTAACAGCGAACTGAGATACTACATGCCATTGAATTGTACTGAGCACTTTACTAATCTGTATTGTAATGTTTTAGTGGTATAGCCTATAATGTTTTAATTATTTTATGGATACTGTGAATCTTGGTTCGCCAAGTCTTGCTAGCTGCTCTGAGCCTGCTGTGTGGGGAAAGCGGCCGAGAAATCGAATTAAATAAATAAATAAATTGGCCTTTTGCATGGCCTCAACACATGTCACTAGCTCCCTGATGGAGAAACCCTCCTCCTCATCAGATGGACACAGACTGCACTGCAGGTCTCCTGGGTACCTTCTTGGCTAACCCTCCCTTTTTTTTTTTGACTGGCCTTCCTTGGAGGCATGGTTAAAACAGCCCAAGACCTAATCACAACAAAAGCAAAGGCCATAACAGAAAACAGAACCAGGGGAAGGGGAGGGGACCTTTGTTCTCAACCTCTGCTCCTACACTACTCAACAATAAGTATGACTACAAAAGAAAGGCCAATGAAATGGAAGCCCATGCTATGCCTCAGCCCACTTCAACCCCATTGCAGACTCGGCTCTGATTAGCACTGTAGATGGAATGGTGTGGGGGTGAGTTGGGACATAAAGCTGCTGACAATAGAAGAAAGGGCTATGAAAGATCCCCAAGTGAATGAAATGAGGGGGGAGGGGAGCCTATTCCCTGTCCCAGCCTTGATACCCCAAGTCCAATCATGCTCTAATGTCCCCTCAATCCGGGTGCCTGCTCCACTGATGCAACCCCTGGTCCTGCCAAACCTCTCCTTCCCCAAGGAAGGAATGCTGCTGCCTGTCAGCCTGCTTCTACTCACCTGCACTGCACTGGACCTGGCTCCTCTCCGCTAGCTGATCCCACGCCCACTGCCGCTGCACTCAACCCAAAGACCAGGCCATAGTCGCTGACAAAGAGGGGAGAGGTTGCCCAGGTCACTCTGTGGTATGACTGAGACTGCCAAAGGCAGCCTGTGCTCCTCCTCTAACGGCCTGTACCCACAGGGCTTGCTCTGATTGGCTCGCCACTCCCCACCTGTTTATTCAAAGATGGGGGGGGTGAGCAAACTCCATAGCTCGTGGGATTGGTGGGAACCAGTCTTGTAGGCACTTACAAGCCAGTGATCACACAGAGGTGGGGGACAAGACCAGTGAATTCATGCCTCCTTTCCCTCTGCACATTCACTCAACCTGCAGATGAATTATCTGTATAGGGCTTTTGACTCACAAGATCTGGATACATCACAGATGCAGGGAAATAAGTATGCACAAACATACTAAGCTTTATGATTTACAGTTTACTTTCAATTTTTACTTCATGGTTACGGGCTCACAAAGCTTGCCCTGGTCAAGTGCTCCCAGTACACATTTCTCTCAACCCAGCTTGGGCCCTGCCAAAGTCCCTCCTCAATACTCTGTTATGTTTTATTTCCTTGAGAGCTCAGCACTGGCAGCACCAGGTAAGGACGGGTACGAGCTGGAGGGTGAGGAGTGAATGGTGGTGACTGTGTTTAGGCTTGCCAACTCTGGCTTGGGAGATTCCTTGAGATTTGGGACAGTGCCTGAGAAGGGTGGCATGTGGAAAGAGGAGGGATTGTGATGCCACACAGTCTGCTCTCTGAAGACACCCTTTTCTCTGGGGAAAATGATCTCTGTAGCCAGGAGATCAGCTGTAATTCTAGGAAAACTCCAGGCCCCACCTGGAGGCTAGCAGCTGTATTTACATTCAGACTGGAGAGGTACAACTGGGGAGAAGATATTGGAATCGAGGATGAGGCCAGAGGAAGGATGCTAGGAAACAAAGTTGACTGAGTGGTTCTATAGATATTTAGGTTAGGTAGCTTAATCACTAATTATTTGATATTAGCTTCTCATTTTTTCCCATTCCTTTTCTGGTTTAAAATTTAGTGATGTCACTGGGAAAAGCAAGGGGGGGGGAGGCAGGAAATAATGGTCATGTTTTCAGCTGTCACAAGTCTTGCTAAGAGAAGTTTCGTGTTTCCATCAATCATGCTGTCTAATAGAAATATTTGTTGATTCTTTATAAGCAGTGGCTTTACATGAAAACTAATCTGAATCCATAGGTAGGACAAAAAAGATGGTAGAAAAGAGCATCAAGTGTTGTCTTTCACTTCTGGCTCTATGATGAAGGTTGCTGTCTGGGTAAGAAAAGGAATTAGAGCACACTGTCAATGTGGGAGACATATTCATCCAGTCGAAGCCAGTCTTCACAGTGCTTGATTAAGCCAATACTGCTGAAAGGTTGTATTAGGTTGACAGCTCTGTACACTGAATTCTTTGTAAGAACCAAATAACTATACAACCAAGAGAGGGAAAGCACTGGAGTGGCACCACTTTGTTGTGCTACAGAAATCATAAGACATCTCTAAAAGCCATAATAATAGTCGACACAACTATAGCTGTCTATTTTGTATTCTGAAACTAGAATAGATTAAGGAAACATATTCCCAGAGTCAAATTTCTCTCCGGCTACAAATTGTTAGCCCAAGCCTCCTCTTGCCACATAACGGATGGTACCCTGGTCAAGTGAAGGCCAAAGCTGGCATAGAGCAAATATAGTCCTCTCTTTGTGCAGTGCCAACTAGCCCAGCCATGTTCTCAGAACCATCTCTGACACATTCAGCCATCACTTCAGATACAGCAGACAAGTATTTATCATCGGAACAGACAATGTCTTAATCTCATCACCCAAGGATATCAACGGACCTGCATTCCATTTCTACATCCCATAATCACACCTCCAGATTTTGCCACTTGATAATGGGACCTCCCTGGCCACAGCCTATGGTTGTTATTGTTTTCTCAAACACCCAGCCATTAATGGAGCCAAGATTCTGCAATTGCCCAATGTTTTACTAACAAAGGCTTCCCATCTCCAACTGGGACACCTCTAGAGTCATTACTGGCCCTCCTGGCCATTCACAGGCCATTTCCCCATTGTGCCCACTGCCCCAAATGCACAATTTTCCTATATCAGGAATCTAAACCCAACTGGATCCCCCATTGCTTTTGGGTCTTCTCAGATGTGCTTGCCAGTTAAACAGTCTGCTTCTCTTCACCGTGGACTCCACTCTTCAGAAGGCAGCTTTAACCCCCCCCCCCCCTGCTCAATGCTTCACCCTCTTTTGTCACTTCACCTCTTTATTTCCTAGCTCTCTGGTGTGTGTGTGTGATAGTCCATTGATTACCTGAGTGAATTAGGGTTATATTTTTAATATATTTCATAAAAGACATTTCCTGTCTGTCGTCTGTGCAGCTCCAAGAGGGTTCTGACTGTGGCATAGTTGGAGTATGATTCCTAGCTTGCACACCTATTAAGCAAATGGTCTCTTAGCTAATTCCCCCTTCATAACTCAGACAGACCCGGTGTTGCGGCTAACAGAACGATACCTTCTAGGTACCATATTTACTTGAAATGTAAGACAACCCGTTAAAGATGCTACACAACCCCCCCCCCCCCACAAAATTATTATTGGAGATAACTGTAGCTTATATGTAAATGTAAGATGACCCCCTCTTTTTTTGATAGCATACCTGTGAAAAAAATCTAGTCTTGCATTTGAGTAAATATTGTACCTGTTAGTAGTGTACATTCACCTATATAAGAGTTATTTTAGAACTTTAAATTATTTTTGTCACATTTCAAAATTCAACAGCATTTTAACATCCAAATTCTCATTTTGAAAATTGCTCTCAAAATTTGTCATGTAAATTTCAGAGTCAAAATTTAGCATCAAAGTTTTGACTGTGCATGTTTTATCTTGACAGAAAATTGACTAATTCTTTTGCAAGAAACATGCCGAATCTTACCAAATACTGATTTCTGTTTCAAGGAGCCATTGGACTCTGCCAGATATTGAATGCTATATGTCAGGTACCATCAAATTTTAACTACTTACTGCACACCAGCTGTTACTGTTAAATGTTTAGTGCTTCAGAAAAATCTCTGAATGTCAAATATTGGTACTGAATAACAAATATCTGGCAAATATTAGCACACACACAGAATAGTAAAAAAATTATTGACCATCAAACTTGCAGCAAAGAATTTTGAGGATAATTTTGGGGAAATTAATTTCCGTTCTAGGTATGTTTGTAGCTGTCCACAGGAAGATGGTAAATGAAAAAAAGCAGAACTTGTTCTCTGGCATTTTCCAATGATGGCAGACTTAGACTTAGGGACTGGCAATCTTAGCTTTCCGGCAAATGGTAATGGTATTGAAAGATTAGCATTTTTGCTTTCCAACTCCCTCAGATCTTGCATATTACTGGGGCTATACCCCTAAAACAATAATGTTGCGTCAGGTTACTGGCCAAGTGCCATACTTTCTGAAGCATTTCAAGGTGAGGATACAAGGCTAGAAAAACCATTGATGTGACCCAGGTGGCAAAGTCACAACTTGCTACAACAGTCCCAAATGCAGGTAGTTTCTTGTCCTGCTCTCTTGCTTCTCTTGTCTCCCTTCTTGAGCTGGGTACGTGGAACAGCTCTGGTTCCCCATGACTTACAAATTCAGGTGACTGGACAAATCTGAATTTTGGCAGTAAACAAATTCTGATTTACCCAGGTTCATTTCTACGTCAAAATGAATGGGAGCATGTTTCAAACCGAGAATTCACATTCCATTTGAGAAAGGAGGAAGGAAGTGAGGGGACATGCAGGCTTGAAAAGCAAGTCATGCTTTTTCTCACTGCTGCTTAATATATCTAATTGTAGGGTGTGGTTCCATTATTCTTTCCTCACTGATAATTATTTTTGTTAACAGAAGACAAATGCTGGTGCTAGAATTTAATGGGAGGGTTTCTGCATGATGAAATGCAATGGAGTAAAATATGCTTTTGGGTACCATTTTTGGCAGGAAAACAATATGAGCAAAGATAAATAGCCCTTCACTAACTGTACCAATCTCTGTCAAACTGCAGCAGCTTTCTGGGGGAAAAGTCAAGAAAAACATCACACAGCTACACGCAACATGCAATATGTGTGAAAGAACACCTGATCTCCTGTGGGCTGCATGTATTTTAAAGAGGCTTTATGCATGATGCTCACATGCTTTGGCATTTCTTTCTTTGCTAGGATTGCCACCATTTGGGGGTTTGGGGCCCAGATTTATTGTCCCAGAACAGTCCTGAGCCTCAGTGGCTAGAGTAGGTGGGAAAGTTTCTTCTCTGCCTCCAGGAGGGAGAAACCAGGCAAATTCCACATCTCCAGCAATGCACCTAATGTTCCTGTGCCTCAGTCTTGCTAAGAAATGAGAGTTGAGCACCTGGAGAAAGCTTAGCATAAAAAGTATATCTCAGAGTTAATTAATTTAAAAAAATATTCTAAGCATGTATGGAGCTAAATGAGGCGATTTGGGGGGAAAGTAGAAGGATGCAAACATTCGCTCAAAAAATGGTTGAAAAGGTCTTCTAGGCTGTGTGCACTAAGTGTTGGTCGAATTTCCCTGCAATGGGCCAATAAATGTAAGTGGGTTCTTCATTGTCTCTTTCACCAGAAGTATACTTGACAGACTCCAGGTGTCAAATTCTTTAAACTTACAGGACCAAGCCCAGCATGTGAAATGGAGTTTTGCTCAGCTAAATCTTTAATCCCCCCCCATAGCTAAATCACAAAAAGAGATGTTAATTCATTACAAAATGTATTTCTGACTTGAATCTCCTTGTTCCAATATGAAGATCTGTCTTGATGTCCAGTCTTAACCTTACAGTTAATCTATGCATTCCTATTTGAGAAAAATAGTCAGATTATCTGTATGTTGCTATAACAGTGAACCTGGATTTCCTGCTGCTAGGTGATTAAATGAGCTTTGCTTTCATCCTAAATATAAGGACTGGAGAGTTAACATGTAGAGTTAACCTGTGTGCCATAGCTGTGCAGTGGATCAAAGAGTTGAGTATGACGACCACCAAAACTACAGAAAGCCCTCTTAATTAACCATAATCCAAAAGTTATAAATGACTTCTGTAAAAGTTTCCTTGCTTTTATTACTTGAGTTTCATTCTCACTGAGTTGGCAGAAGGTGTGTCTGACAGGGAAACAGACCCCTCCCCCAACATTTAAATGTTGCACTGCAAGTTCAAATTGCTGCTGCAGAAAAAACTCCTACTATTTTTCAAGAAAATTGGAGTAGGATAAACGATTAAGAACATAAGAGAAGCCAGGGTTGGATCAGGCCAATGGCCCATCCAGTCCAATGCTCTGTCACACAGTGGCCAAAAATACCAGGTGCCATCAGGAGGTTCACCAGTGGGGCCAGGACACTAGAATCCCTCCCACTGTGCCCCCCCCCCAAGCACCAAGAATACAGAGCATCACTTGCCCCAGACTGAGAGTTCCTATCTATACCTTGTGGCTAATAGCCACTGATGGCCCTCTGCTCCACATGTTTATCCAATTCCCTCTTGAAGATATACATGCTTGTAGCCACCATTCACCTCCTTTGGCAGTGAATTCCACGTGTTAATCACCCTTTGGGTAAAGAAGTATTTCCTTTTATCTGTTTTAACCCGACTGCTCAACAATTTCATTGAGTGCCCACAAGTTCTTGTATTGTGAGAAAGGGAGAAAAGTACTTCTTCCTCTACTTGCTCTATCCCATGCCTTATCTTGTAAACCTCTATCATGTCACCCCTCAGCCATTGTTTCTCCAAGCTAAAGAGTCCCAGGCACTTTAACCTTTCTTCATAGGGAAAGTGTCCCAACCCTTTTATCATCCTAGTTGCCCTTTTCTGCACTTTTTTTCAATGCTATAATATCTTTTCTGAAGTGTGGTGACCAGAATTGCACACAGTATTCCAAATGTGGTTGCACCATCGATTTATACAGGGGCATTATGATACTGGCTGATTTGTTTTCAATTCCCTTCCTAATAATCCCAAGCAGAGTGTTGGCCTTTTTCATTGCAGTCGCACACTGTCTCAACATTTTCATTGAGTTATCTACTACGACTCCAAGATCTCTCTCTTGGTCAGTCTCCGCCAGTTCGGACCCCATCAACATGTATTTATAGTTAGGATTTATAGTTAGGATCACTTTGTACTTGGCCACATTGAACCCCATTGCCACACTGATGCCCACTCACCCATCCTCGACAGATCCCTTTGGAGTGCCTCGCAATCCTCCCTGGTTTTCACTACCCTGAACAATTTTGTGTCATCTTCAAATTTATCCACTTCACTACTTACTCCCAACCCTAAATCATTAATGAGTAAGTTAAAAAACATTGGACCCAGTAGTGATCCCTGTGGTACCCCACCCTCCACTGTGAAAATTGCCCATTTATACTCACTCTGTGTTTCCTATTAATTATAAAGTTTTTGATCCACAAGAGGACTTGTCCTTTTATCCCATGACTATTGAGCTTACTTAGGAGCCTTTGATGAGGAACTTTATCAAAAACTTTCTGGAAGTCAAGGTAAACATCTATTGGGTTGCAATATGCTCTTTGTATTCCTTTTTTTGCCTGCCTGATCACAGACTTGCATTTTATTTGCCACAGCCTGTGTTCCCCTTTATCGACCTCACTGAGACTAGTTTTCCACCACTTAAAGGAATCCTTCTTACCTTTTACAGCTTCCATTATTTCGTTTGTTAACCATGCAGGCCTTTTTCTATACCTATATACCTAACAACTTAGTGTCATCTGCAAATTTAGCCACCTCACTGCTTACTCCCAACTCCAAATCATTAATAAACAAGTTAAAAAGCATTGGATTGAGTACTGTTCCCTGCAGTACCCCACTGTTTACCTCCCTCCACTGAAAAAATTGCCCTCAAAAAACACTAACAGGTTAGTGAGACAAGGGCTGAGGACAAACTGGAGATCTGGAGCACAGTGCGAGCGGGCAAAAAAGCCCCGGGGCCTACCCATCCCATGGCTGCCCGTTTGCACTGGCTCCAGAGCTCCGGGACCTTACCGGGATGGAGGTGGACCAGCACGTCCACTCTGTCAGGTGGCCCCTGAAGCCTCCACTGGGGCAGCGAGTGGCACGGCTGTTCCGGCGAGGCATGGCTATGCGAATAGCCACAGTAGCCGGAACCACCAGTTCAGACTTCCGGTGCCACTTTCTGACGCATCCAGACTGCCAGGAAGCAGCAGGGACATGCACCCAGATGGCCAGAGACTGGATCAAAGGGGTCTCCGGCTGCAGCACATGGACAGTGCCTCCCAGATGGGTAAGTGCGGCCCGCTGACAGGGGACAGCTGCGGTAGTCTGTACGGCCTCTCTGCCTCCACTTCTAAAGCAGAGGCAAAGCGGGCCAGATACCCAGTCTGTCCTCAGCCTCGATCTTCGCTTACAGAACCTATGCTGAGGAACTGCATGGAGAAAATAGACAGCTGTTTTTCATATGTGAACCAGCCCTAATTAATGCAGTCTTCGTATGTGAATTTAAATGACTTTACAGAATTTGACTCCTGGCAGCTAAGGAAAGAAGGAAGAATAAAGCACATTTGAGTCATCCATCTAACCAAAAGTCACAGGATAAAGCAACAGATGTAGTTAACTAGACACTACTCTTTATTTTACACAGGTATCTGATGCTGCCTTCAAAACAGTGTTGTAATTTTCATCTCCAATGTAACCAACACTTTCCACAAAATTATAATTCATTGGTCATACTTCCCAGGAGTCTCCATGAGTTTTAAAAGACTTGTATATTCCCACTTTACAAAAGCAGAACAAATATTTATTGTGGTCACTTTGATTAATTGCACAGGGAGCTTCTGAATATTCTGAGCTTGAGGATGCAACTTCTATTTGAAATAAAAAAGCAGTATTGATACTCAGGGGTCCTTTCGTAAAAAAAGAGGTGCAGGAGCTCATTAGCATAACTCATTTGCATATGCCACACCCCCTGACGTCACCGGAAGTGTCAAAAGGCCACACATCCCTGACGTCATGGGCAGTGTGTCAGAAGGCAAGAAGGGAGGGAGGGAGGGGGAAGGAAGGAAGGAAGGAAAGGAACAGGAAGGTAGGTAGGTAGGTGGGGGAGAGAGAGATAAGAAAGAAAAAAAGAAAGAAAGAAAGAAAGAAAGAAAGGGAGGGGGGAAGGAAGAAAGGAAGGAAGGAGGGAGGAAGAAAGGGGGGAAGGAAGGAAGAAAGGAACAGTAAGGTAGGTAGGTAGTTGGGGGAGAGAAGAGAAGGAAGGAAGGGGGGAGGAAGGGAGGAAGGAAGGAACAGGAAGGTAGGTAGGTAGGTGGGGGCAGAGAGAGAGAAGAAAGGAAGGAAGGAAGGAGGGAGGAAGGGAGGGGGGAAGGAAGAAAGGAAGGAAGGAGGGAGGAAGAAAGGGGGGAAGGAAGGAAGGAAGGAAGGAAGGAAGAAAGGAACAGTAAGGTAGGTAGGTAATTGGGGGAGAGAAGGAAGGAAGGGGGGAGGAAGGGAGGAAGGAAGGAACAGGAAGGTAGGTAGGTAGGTGGGGGCAGAGAGAGAGAAGAAAGGAAGGAAGGAAGGAAGGAGGGAGGAAGGGAGAGGGGAAGGAAGGGGAAAAGGAAGGAACAGGAAGGTAGGTAGGTAGGTGGGGGGAGAGAGAAGAAAAAAAGAAAGAAGGAAGGAAGGAAGGAAAGGGAGGGAGGGAAGGTGGGGGGAAGAAAGAAAGGAAGGAAGGAGGGAGGAAGAAAGGGGGAAAGAAAGAAAGGAACAGTAAGGTAGGTAGGTAGTTGGGGGAGAAAGAGAGAAGAAAGGAAGGAAGGAAGGGGAGAGGGAGGGAGGAAGGGAGAGGGGGAGGAAGGGAGAGGGGAAGGAAGGGGGAAAGGAAGGAACAGGTAGGTAGGTAGGTAGGTGGGGGGAGAGAGGGAAGGAAGGGAGGGAGGGAGGGGCGCTTCTCCCCCCACTAGGGCTGGCGTTTCCCCCTCCCCTTGCTTGGTTTCCCGGCTTCTCCCTCCCTTGGGCCCGGGAAACTGTTGAGTGGGGGGGGGGGGTTCTTCCCTGGGCCGGCAGCCAGCCGCGGCCCCGGGTAAGGTGACTGGGCGAGGGAGGGGGCTCTCCAGCGGGGCCAGTGGCCAGCCGCGGCCCGGGAAGGCGACTGGGCGAGGGAGGGGGCGAGGGAAGGCGACTGGGCGAGGGAGGGGGCTCTCCAGCGGGGCCGGCGGGAGGGGGCTCTCCAGCGGGGCCCCCTCCCTCGCCCCGGTAAGGTGACTGGACGAGGGACGGGGTGAGGGAAGGCGACTGGGCGAGGGACGGGGCGAGGGAGGGGGCGAGGGAAGGCGACTGGGTGAGGGAGGGGGCTCTCCAGCGGGGCCGATGGCCAGCCGCGGCCCCGGGAAGGCGACTGGGCGAGGGAGGGGGTGAGGGACGGGGCGAGGGAAGGTGACTGGGCGAGGGACGGGGCGAGGGAGGGGGCGAGGGAAGGCGACGGGGCGAGGGAGGAGGGAAGCCGACGGGGCGAGGGAGGAGGGAAGGTGACGGGGCGAGGGACAGGGCGAGAGAAGGCGACAGGGCGAGGGACGGGGCGAGGGAGGGGGCGAGAGAAGGCGATGGGGCGAGGGACGAGGGAAGGCGACGGGGCGAGGGACGGGGTGAGGGACGTGGCGAGGGAAGGCGACGGGACGAGGGAGGGGGCGAGGGAAGGGGACGGGGCGAGGGACGAGGGAAGGCGACGGGGCGAGGGACGGGGCGAGAGAAGGTGACGGGGCGAGGGATGAGGGAAGGCGACGGGGCGAGGGAGGGGGTGAGGGAGGGGGCGAGGGAAGGCGACGGGGCGAGGGAAGGCGACGGGGCGAGGGACGGGGCGAGGGAGGGGACGAGAGAAGGCGACGGGGCGAGGAAAGGCGACGGGGCAAGGGAAGGCGACTGGGTGAGGGACGGGGCGAGGGAGGGGGCAAGAGAAGGCGACGGGGCGAGGGACGAGGGAAGGCGACGGGGCGAGGGAAGGCGACGGGGCGAGGGAAGGCGACTGGGTGAGGGAGGGGGCGAGGGACGGGGCGAGGGAAGGCGACTGGGCGAGGGATGGGGCAAGGGAGGGGGCGAGAGAAGGCGATGGGGCGAGGGACGGGGCGAGGGAGGGGGTGAGAGAAGGCGACGGGGCGAGGGACGAGGGAAGGCGACGGGGCGAGGGAAGGCGACTGGGCGAGGGACGGGGCGAGGGAGGGGGCGAGAGAAGGCGACGGGACGAGGGAAGACAACGGGGCGAGGGACGGGACGGGGCAAGTGAAGGCGACTGGGCGAGGGACGGGGTGAGGGAGGGGGCGAGAGAAGGCGACGGGGCGAGGGACGAGGGAAGGCGACGGGGCGAGGGACGAGGGAAGGCGACGGGGCGAGGGACGGGGCGAGGGATGGGGCAAGGGAAGGCGACTGGGCGAGGGACGGGGCGAGGGAGGGGGCGAGAGAAGGCGACGGGGCAAGGGACGAGGGAAGGCGACTGGGCGAGGGAGGGGGCGAGGGATGAGGGAAGGTGACTGGGCGAGGGAGGGGGCGAGGGAAGACGACTGGGCAAGGGACGGGGCGAGGGAAGGCGATGGGGCGAGGGACTGGGCGAGGGATGGGGCGAGGGACGGGGTGAGGGAAGGCGACGGGGCGAGGGAGGGGGCAAGGGATGGGGCGAGGGAAGGCGACGGGGCGAGGGAAGGCGACGGGGCGAGGGACGAGGGAAGGCGACAGGGCGAGGGACGGGGCGAGGGAAGGCGACGGGGCGAGGGACGGGGTGAGAGAAGGCGACGGGGCGAGGGAGGGGGCAAGGGGGTGAGGGAAGGCGACTGGGCAAGGGACGGGGCGAGGGAAGGCGACGGGGCGAGGGATGAGGGAAGGCAACAGGGCGAGGGACGGGGCGAGGGAGGGGGCTCTCCAGCGGGGCCAGCGGCCAGCCGTGGCCCCAGGGCTGGTGACTGGCGGTGGGAGGGGGCTCTTTGCCAGGGCCGGCAGCCAGCCGTGGCCCCGGGACGGTGATTGGGGGAGGGAGGGGGTGAACGGGGGACGCCCGCCCCCCGGCCCCTTCTCTCCCGGAGCGGCTCTCCGGCGAACTCTGGCCCCAACGGAGCCCTGTTGATTCTTGTAAAAGTATGTTTACACAAAAAAGTTGAATAATCCTGAAAGCATTTTTTAAAGTCCTTTACCCAGGTGGGATCAACTCATGTTCTCCCATATCTAATAAAAACTGCGCATCCAGCCTGAAATCTGCAGCTTCCCTGAAGCAGTTAATTTTCTTTTTACAACTATATAAAATTCCAAGGCAAGCTATTCCACTGCAACTACTTCTTCTACCAATACTGGTCTCAGCTTCTCCTAAGGAAAAACAAAGCAAAGAATTGTGGACACAGGTTTCCTTATGCCCCCAACAATATGATGGAATTGTTACTTATCAGCAGTCTATACATAATCAATATCTACTTGAAACTGTGGTAGTAACTATACTACCTTTAGTCCTTCACTAGATTTCCATCTTCAGATTTTTTTTTTCCTTTCTGGAATTGATGAGTTCACAGAGTCAAATCAAACTAAAGGAATAAAATCATAGTTGCATTATACTTTAGTTCTTAATATCTGTATATTTCAATGCTTTTTTAAGTGTTGTGTTTAGTATGTTAAGGGTGCGATCATACACACCAATTTGCCATGCAAGAGGGACGATTCATTGATGGATCAAACTGGTGAGATCACACCAGCACATCTGGGAGGCGTCCCAGAACCGTCGGCAAGCCAGGGCAAACCAATTTGATCCGGCAGAGAATCAGGGTAAAAAGCTACTGGTGAAAGTCCAGTATCAAACGGTTTGCCGCAGCCCACAACCGGATCTTCCCCATGTGATCGCGCCAGTGCGGAAGTGTGGCATCACGGATAGCGTGATCACACGCTATCCCAATGCCATGCTGTTTTTTTGTCCCCCTTCCGTGTGCACATCATGTGTACACCATGGGGGAGAGAAGTGAGTCATCGATCCCCCCTCCTTCCTTCCAGCGAGTCACTGATCCCCCTCCTTCCTTCCAGCGAGGCATCGATCCCCCCTCCTTCCTTCCAGCGAGGCATCGATCCCCCTCCTTCCTTTCAGCGAGGCATCGATCTCCACCTTCCTTCCAGCGAGGCATCGATCCCCCCTTCCTTCCAGCGAGGCATCGATTCCCCCCTCCTTCCTTCCAGCAAGGCATCAATCCCCATCCTTCCTTCCAGTGAGGCATCGATCCCCCTTCCTTCCAGCGAGGCATCAATCCCCCTTTCCGTCCAGCAAGGCATCAATCCCCCCCCTCCTTCCTTCCAGCGAGGCATCGATCCCCCTCCCTTTCAGCGAGGCATCGATCCCCCCCTTCCTTCCAGCGAGGCATCGATCCCCCCTCCCTTTCAGCGAGGCATCGATCCCCCCTCCTTCCTTCCAGTGAGGCATAAATCCCATGTTTAAGGGCCTCGGAAACCACCACAAAAAACAAAAAAAAACACTTGCCCGTGGTTGCGTCTGATCACGCAGCAGCAGTTTGCCCCAGCAGGTCCACAGAGCTGTGTGATCGCGCAACTGCGGGGCAAATTGCTCCGGGGCAAAAGAGCCTCGATTTCCCTTCGGCTTATCTTACTCGTGTGGAAGGGACCTAATTTTAACTAATTTAATCTGTTTTGTGCTTTCAGTCATGTTTTATTTGTAAGCTATTTTAAGCAAGTTTCCGAAAGAGATGAGATAGAAATGTTATAAATACAAAGAAGTAATAAGTAGAAAATCTTTTTTCCCTCATAACCATGGTTGTCTTTTGGGAGGGATGGTAAAATAAACACAACAATTCCCAGTGCTGGCTCTTTCCTTTAAAGCCTCAAATGTTTTAAATGGGTACTTAAAGGGCTACCTCTTTTCATATAATCCTGCTGCTGGTTCTTCACTTCAAGTTTTGCTCTGTGTGCCCCCAGCCACAGGAATAAGAACATAACATAAGAACATAAGAGAAGCTAACGTTGGATTGGGCCAATGGCCCATCCAGTCCAACACTCTGTCACACAGTTGCCAAAAATAAGCAAGTCAAGTGGCAACCAAGGACAGTTTTTTTAAAAAACAAAACAAAACAGTAGCACCTCTCTTGTGACGTTTTCTTGCAAAAACATTTTTATTTGTCCCTGTTGTTAACTGAGTTACTAATTTTTTCTGTTCATCACTTAGTTCTTTTGGTCATTTTAGAGTTTCATTGCCAACAAGCTATTTCAGACTGTCTCATTTGACTGGCACTTGTATTGTTATATAGTGTCATATCGACCTTCTTATTAAACCTTACTAATAAATGTTGGTGTTTTTTTTTAAGTTTATTAGCTAATTTAAATTTATTGTTGCTGACTTTGTTTGATTGCTGTTGTTTAGTTTTTTAATTATTGATTGTTTTACAGTTTAATACTGTTGATGTGCTCTCTGTCAGTCAGCCTCGTTCTGGGGAGGCAGCAGAGCAGTGCGCTAAACAATAAATATAAAATATGATTTTATTTACAAAGTTTTGAAACCAGAGTTTTATGCAAATGTACACACACTGGGCTGAAACAGGGTGGGCTGTTTTGCGACCAAAACACTATTTTCACTGACATACATCTCCAAAATGAGCTCTATTTGAAGAATTTGCGTACCCATTGATGAAAGGATATGAGACTGTTTAAGAGTGTAGAATGTCTGAGAAAATTGCAAATGGATCTCCACTGTCAAACAACAAGGTCCACTGCTTCTTTATATGAGAATATATAACCCAACGGACATGCATCTGAAAATAATGCAGTGTGGAAAAAATTACAAAGAGAGGTAAATACAAATGCAGATCTCATTCTGCTGAACTGCTTTCCTTTTAAGGAATGTGTATCACAATGTGAAGGATCGTCACCCTGTTGGTTGGCAATGGCGAACAGCCTCCTCTTCCCCTAATCAGAAGTATATTTTACAAAAGCAATGACTCTGAACAAAAATATGAAAGAATGGATGTGATCTTATGTACATTTTTGTGCCTGTCCCTGAAATGGTAACTTTCTCAATGATAACTGAACCTCAAGAAAATTCAGTGCAGCAATAGTTGTAGTTCCCTCCTCTTTCCTCCCACCAAATTCATTTGTCATAAACCTCACACATTTTACTTCTGGCCCTGCTTATAGCCTTGTTTCGATGATCAAGATTTATTTATTTAAAAGTGTTTTAGACTGCCTCTCAGCAGGGTAATAGCAGGATAAATAACCAAACACAGAAGTTTAAAATGGGGGTGGGGGGGGATTAAAGACCCAGCAGTCACTTAGTAAAAGATGCTATCTGAAGTAATGGATAATGCATCAGACCACTTAAATAGCTACATCACTTAATTAAAATAATGACCAGCAGTTATGGGTCTGCCTTGGTGGGAAAAATGCATGAAGGGTTATTCTTGTAAAGTTTGGGACTGATGTGGTGCCATGGCTCAGTGGTAGAGCATCAGTTTTTATATGTAGAAGGCCCTAAGTTCCGTCCCCAGCATGTCCAGGATAAGAAAGACTTCTAACCTGACCCTGGAGAGCTGCTGCCAGTCAGAGCAGCAAATACTTAACCTGTTAGACTAATGGTCTAACTAGTTAGACTATAGCTAACATGTTCATACAAACACATGTCCTATGATATGCTCTGGAATTTTGAAAACCGAAACTTCCCTTGTTCACTGGTAAATGTATTTAAGACTTTGAAAAAGGCCAAGGTATACCCACAGAAAATTTCTGACATTCCTGTGATTTTTGTAAACTAGTATGGCCAAATGATAGCTCTCTAAAGACATAAATGAATATTCTCCTGCACTCAGTCTAGTATTAACTCTTCTCTTGATTCACATTTGCTTTATGCATGTACTTTGACATTATTTTTGTATTTTTCGTTATGCTTCTTCTCCAGGTAAATGCTTTACATTTTCCACTACATTTCCAATGACTCTTTGAAAAGCAGTGGGTTACCTCTTAGTCACTTGCATTCTGTGTTGACTGCCAAAGAAACCCAGGTGGCTAGGGTTTTTTTTTTAAAGTCCAATCTAATTAATATCAAACTTTAAAAAAAAATCAGTCACCATTCTCTGAGAGAAGATGGAGAACACACTCTACACTGAATCAGCTTTCAGTTTGTCAAGGGGTTAAATACTTTTATATTTCTGAAGCTTTCCATCTTTCAGATAAAGGTGTTTTTTTTAAAAAAAATCCTCTGTTGGTTTTTCTTCATTTGTGAAAATGTGAAACTAAGCTTGATCTGAGACCCCTGATCACTCTGAAACAGCGTAAAGAGCCTAAAATATAACTCACTATTCATCTCAAATTGTAAAATTCTAAAGCTTAAAAATGGGTAGATCTCACGTTTGGTTAAAAGTGACTTTGAGTATCCAGCTATTCAGATTCCTACCGTGCTGAGAAAATGGACTTCTATTGCTTATATCACATATGGATGACTGATCCATCTCTAGCAAAGTCCTGAAAAGGTACACTCCGCAGGAACCCTTGGCTTAAGACCCATGGCCTATGTAAAGTGCAAAGGGATTAGAACAAACTACTGTACATTCTGCAAAGATCACAGGAGGGAGTTTCCCAGCTGGTAATATTTAAAAGAAAATACACTTCTTCCTTTTCATCTCTACAAAGTATACTACATTTTTTTTGTCTTCTTACAAAAAGGGTGGATGTAATACCATTGAAGAATTTACAGTGTATGAAATTTACAAACAATAGGGATAACTTGCTGAGGGCAGTTGTCATGCCTTTGCTTTCTTTGATACAACAGAGGGCAAAAATGGCAATTATTTCCAATGGTGAGGCTGCTTCCAGAAGTGAGATAAACAGATTTGTCAGTGATGGTAAGAACATCCAGTCACCTGGGTAAACTGGAGTGTATTTCCTCACCACTAACCAAGATTAATCCCAGTTTAGAATGCTGTTTAGAAGCATGAAAATTTGCCCAGGCAGCTGCATCTGGACATCAAAGAATATTCAGGACTTTCCAAAACAGAGAAGTCTTCCATTGTACCTCAGGGGCAAGGGAAAGGGGAGAAGCAGGGCAAGTGTGTGGCCAGGGCAAGAAGCTGTTAGTCAGGATATCTGAATGTGGGCAAGCCTGTTTGTTATGATACGTGAATGCAGTGTGAGATACTTTAAAAAGAGCATGTTGTATATGTGCTTATTTCTGCTTAATATGCTGTATTTCAAATATTGTAATGTAATGGAGTTATGACTTTTGTTTCTTTCTAGTTTTCCTAGGTGAAGGGAAATGGTGTGTGTATGCGTGTGGTATTTACCACCTACAGCCTGAAATTATATTATCCATTACATCAATTTATTATGCTCATTCCCCATTTATATTGCAGTAATCACTGCTTGAGATGCAGAATAGTGGCCTGAACATTTTTACCAAATTTCATCCCAATATCTCTGTGCTTGCAGTGTTGAAATCACAAGGAAATTATAAATGAGGAACTGAAGGGAATGAGAACCCTCAGTGCATTCATACATCACAAATAACCAAGTGTAAGCCAAGATGTAATGGCTAAAAATTCTAAGGTTCCCTTGGAGACTGGCAGAGGGTACAAAGGGGATCATGGGTGAACACAAGGAATGCGGATTTCCTCTCTGTTACAGGTTGCACCTGCTCCTCCTTTTCGATACCCATAAATACGTTGCTGCTAAAGGAGAATTGCAAGAAGTAAGGAAACAGCAGTGAGAACATCCTCATACCTCCAAGCGCAGGGATGCAGCCTTAGCAATCCCTCTGATTAAAGGAGAAACATATAAGTTCTTACTGTGGGTGGGCTCATCTCAAGAGGGGTGTACCTGCCTTGGGGAGTCCGGGCTGCTGTCCTATATTCCTGAAGCCTCCAAGTGCCTCTGTTCTTGATTGTTGTCTTGCTATGATAGTGTGGACATTGGCTCGTCTGATCCTATTGCCTTTGTCCTTGGGGACTTCTAAAAAACTTCAGTTCCTGATGAACCTGTCTTGTAGTTTGAGGTAGTTGAGGATTTCTCTGCCTGGAGGATCTCTTCCAGGTCTCCTGGTACCCAGGCCCATAAAAAGTAATGATGAAACTGCTTTGCTTTGCAATGTTTAGAACTTTGGAACTTCACTGGAGGGTGTTATGAAGGTAAATGTTATTTGTTTTAGCTTCAGTGCCATGACATTTTTTCTCTTTTAAGTGGCTGGATCATTTTGCAGTTTTATTGTTTATGGTTTATCTTTTTACTGCCAACTCTGCCGTCTACCACGGGCTACCATTAAATCCTTTGTATAGACTTATGAATTATCCATCCGCCCATATTTTATTAAAGTATACCACATTAGTCTCTGGAGCCATATATATCTTTCTGATTTACTATTTTCTTGTCTTTTACCATTTTTCTTGCACTTAAGTTTATTATGCTTTGTCATGTGTCGTGCAAAATGCTTCCATAGTTTAATTTGTATCAGTTAAATTTTGGAGTCTGTCTGGCAATAGCTCTTACCCAGTGGGGTGATAATAACACTAACAAAAGTTCTCTAGTTGGGGAATATAGCTGTTCCAGTATTTTCACTAGAGGTGCCAGGGACCTTCTGTAGACCTTCTGGGGTCTACAGCATGTGCTTGATTCTTTTTCATCTGAGAGGTTCCATCAGATACCAGGAAATAACAGGTCCTAACAAAAAAGTAATCTAGTGAGATGCTTGCAACAGTTACTGCAAACCGGCATCTAGAATGGATTGCAAAAAACACACAATTAGATCTGTGTGCCTAGTACTTAGGCTTTTTTTTAACAGCAATCTCATCACACCATATGGCGGGGAATATTTTGAACAGTATTTGTACCATTTTTTTTTGCTTGTCCCATAGTTCCACTTGTGACCCCTGTTGTGACAGAAAGGTGCAAGATGCTTTGAGTTACACCCAGCAGACACCAATCTTAGGGGAAAACATTATTTCCCAGGGAGTGGAGCTATAAACTGTTTAAATTGCTAGTTGAGCAGAGATGAGCTTTCTGCATGGAGATAACAATTAGCTCAACTGTCAGGAAAGGGCAAGATGGATGGCCATCTGGATGACCTGAGTTGAGCCATAACAGTTTGAGGCATGCACCCTAAATGCATTGGATAAAAGGGTGCAGAAGGATCCATGTGGGGGTTATTCTCAAACTTACTATAGAAGAAGAAGAAGAGTTGGTTTTTATACCTCACCCTTCACTGCTCAAAGGAGTCTCAGAGTGGCTTACAATCACCTTCCTTTCTTCTTCCCACAACAGAGACCCTGTGAGATAGGTGGGGCTGAGAGAGCTCTTAGAGAGCTGTGATTGACCCAAGATCACTCAGCTGGCTTTATGTGGAGGAGTAGGGAATCAAACCCGATTCTCCATATTAGAGTCTGCCACTCTTAACCACAACACCACACTGGCTCCCAAAGGGGAAAGGGATAGGGAAGGTAAAAAGATCTGGACACCCTGTCAGAAACACTCAAGGAAAGATCAGGAACAAGAGAGAGAACAGGGTGGAGTCTACCTTGACCAGCTTCTGTTTTTGATGTTCCGGCAGACTTGTGTCCTTTCTGTGGAGTGGATGCCAAGATAACATCACTCACAGTAAAGCTTAGAGTAGCCTCAGGTATTTTATACTCCTTTCTTAGTTTTGCAATACACTGTAGTACTATGACATACTTCTCCTAGGTACTTGTGCAGTAGCAGCTAAACCTTGTGTTATAGTAAACCAAAGTCTATCTTTAAAGAGCTCAGACTGTATTCAAAGATTCTCACCTTTGCATCTGGATGCTTTTACCACACAAAGGCTAAAGTATCATGGCTGTACTAGGCTGGATAGCTGGCAGAAGAAAGTGGGGTAGGGGTTAGGAGCAGCACACTCCCCACACATATAGCCTTATCTGTGCCTCAAGCTGTGGGTTGACTAGAAAAAGTACCCTGCATAGTAGATGAGATTGGGGACAAGTAGGACAAGTCCTTTCACACACATGTTCCTCCCCCCACCATGACAGCCCTACAACTAAATCTATAAATTTTATAGCAACTCCTGTGGTATAAACCCCTCCATGTTGCTAGCTATCAGCAAGTCAGCCCAGCAGATGTTCCATTTTATAAAGAAATTTACGAAATTATTCTGAAATTATACAAGAACGTTCTCTCATTAGCAGGATTTCATTGATCCTATTTATAATATTCAGAGTCATTAGGAGAAAAGAATATAACCACCCAACATACACTGAAAGCTTGAACTTGCAGTATTTCATACTCTCATTCCTCAGTATGAGCTAGTTAATGGATTTATCATTATTGACAGATGTGGCTTTAAGATCATTGTATTAACAATCCATCCCCTCTGTGTTTAATGGAAGGGAACAGCTTTCAGAATTTGTTCAATGACTGATACAAAGAACACCATAAGAGTATCTCAATGGTTGTGGTCACACTGGCAGCTTGGCATGGTATGGCGGCTCCTCTAATTGTACCAGTTTAAAGTGTTGTGGGACATATAATTCAAACAGCACACTCTGCTGTGGGTTACCCACACAGCCATTCTGTGGTCAAGCATCCACATTACTGCAGTGCCTCAGCCACAGAATGTGCTGCCCAGTTGTTTTTTGTTTTTTGTTTTTAAATGCAGATGGGTGAGTGTCCATATGCACTCATGCACATATACGCATATAGGCAAAATCTTTTAAAAAAACAAAAACAAACCCACACACTCCAATGGCGGAAACAGATCTGCAGGTTCAGATGTCCCTTCCAGGTTCCTTTACCAGAGAAGAGTTTAGACATGGGAAAACCCAGAGGGAACCCCGAACGACCTGTTAATACCAGACTTTCCCCGCTATCTGTTTATTTATTTATTTATGGGATTTATATCCCGTCCTCCCCCCTTACGGCAGCTCAGGGCGGCTACCAACATATCCATACACAAAAATATACAATATCTTAAACATTTAAAATACGTGAAACATACTTCACTCCAGATGGCATGTCTTCGTCTGGTATATCAGGGTAGCGTCTTATGTGTTAACCATCGATCGGACATCTCATCTCTAGGTAACGTATTGCTTCCCCACCAACGAATTCCTGCTCATGCAAATGTGCTACTTTCTGTCTTTATTCCTCAGGCGTGTGTGAATGTGTGTGTGATTACGTTTTTGGTATGCTTGAACAACATCATTCAGTAAACAGCATTTAATTTGCTATCTGCCTCACGTGCCTCTTTCCTTGAGAACTCCTGGGAGGGGTGGGACCCTGGTATAGTTGGCAAGAACCCGTGTATTTCGCCAATTGCTAAACATAAATTAAAGCAATTCGGCTAACAGAATAGCTGAGGGTGCTCAAGCGCCCAGGCTGATACGGCCTTCAGCAGGGATGGCAGGCTGTTTGCTCGTGCGTTGGGTGGTTGGTACACCAACCAAACAGCCAAACTTTCCTCGGCGTCCCAAAGCCAACACACTCCATGCCCACAAGATTCCGTGGCGGTAGCACCCTGAAGGTGTGAACAATGCCACTCCTCCCCCACCCCTGAGTCCGAGATTGGTGGAGGACCAAGAATCTGGGTGGTGCCATTTGGGAGAGAGAAACAGTCTCTTCCTCACACACCCAGGTCTCGGTCACACACACCAGGTCCATACCTTGCTCTGACACAAAGTCATAGAGGATTCTGGTCTTATTGTTTATGGACCTGGCATTACACATCACCAATGTCAGAGCAGGGTTTTGGCTCCTAGCCCCACAACCTACTACTTTTGGGATAGGACACAGATTGGAAGGAGACCGAGCTCGTCTATGTCTCCGTCTCCTTCCCTCCTTCCATCTGATCCCATCACCATACCTCCCCTTCCTCAGGAGCACAGGGATCTCATGACTGATCATGTGTCCATTTTCGGCCTTTGCATACAAGCCTCGGCCGCCGTTGGACCACTAGTCAGTAACAATGGAACAAATGCCCTGGTTCTCCTACCCACCAACCAACAACAATAGGCACTACTCAATATGCCGTCCAAATTCGGCTACATGCTAAGAGAAGCCCCAACAACAAAGCTACACGCTATGCTGTCAACATAACTACAATTTCCCACCCAGACCCCAACCCACCTAAACTACCTATCTATCCTAGTCTAAAAAATAAGGGGTGGGAACTAAACTACACTACAAAACTTCTAGGGCTACTACACTAACTAATAAACTGGCCTATCCTAACTAGCCACTGACAACTAAAAAAGAGAAAAGGGAGAAGAAGAACAGGGGAAACAACCCCTATTCCAACCCCGCCTCCTAACTCTGCAGGGACATTGCACTTCCAGTGCGAAACAGCATGGATTGCCAATGACTGTGCCACAAGAGGCAGATATTCTCATCTGGAGGAGGGGCCTATTTATTCCACTTAGGTAACACCGCTATAGTGCCACAAATTGTGCTTGTGACCACAGCCATAGAGAGGATTCATTGAATAAAGCCGACTTGCAAAAAAACGTTACAGAAATAGAGAGTGAAAGCAGAATTGCATAATCTGTGAATGAATGCCTTATTACAATATATCATTTTCAAATGTAAAGAAATGCCTACCCTTCTTCATCTTTCTAAAATAGGTAGCAGTACACTAAATTTAGTTAGTGCATGGAAGAGAGAAAGAATATTACCACAGTCTGGAAATACAAACCATTTTCATAACAATTTGTTTAGTCAAGTATCAAGAGACTCTATTCCCATCTCATAAAATCGATAACACACCATTAGTCTTGATTGAATGTGACAAAACAAAAACTGTTTTACTGTACTTAATATATAAAATAAAACAGTTCTACAGGTTTTAGTGCTATTGTCGTTCGGAACATATGCATCTCTATCTCAACAGAGAGAGATTCCTAAAAATACATTTACATATACTTAGACTAAAAATACAGTTCACATATACTTAGACCATAATGCTCAATTCACAAAACTACCTTAAACCCAGATGGTTGTAGTCCTACTCTTGCTATTCAAAGTGCTTAACAGGAATATGAGGATTTTACCGAGGAACAACATGTGAAGCAGAAAGATACATAAGAATGCAATGAAAACAGGAATACAGCTATGATCAGGGTAAGGAAAAGTCAACTCAAAGTACCTTTGTCATGCAACATAAAATTTTGATGTTTACATGAACGCTTCTGTGCATCTAACTATTTTTGGCCTAAAATCATCCCATGGTTGCAACATCACTTCTTATCATAGCAGTGCTGGCAAACTCTAAGATTAACCAGTCTCAGTAAAAGACACTCACAACCGCACGGTAATCTTTTAAGGAGTAAACTTTCTCACTTTATGAAGATCATTATCCAAGCCAGAGTAGGCTATATCTCTTTGTAGGGATTATAGGCAAACCTTTTATCCAGGGTTCCAGAGTGAAATGTAGATCTATAACTCATTATTTCTGAAGTCATCATTTATATGCCATGCCTCCAGTGTACCTGCCACCAGCCTTTATGCTGCACTCCATACATAGCAGTCTGTACAAATTTCAGAAAAGTCCCACACTTGCCTACAGGAAAAGCTTTCTTCTGTCTAACAATTTATCCAGCAAGCTGTTAACATAAAATATGTTCGTTTTATGGAGAGTGGGGACAAGTTTGGCAATGTACCAGTTAAGAAATCTTTCATTTCAAATTATTTTCACAGTAGTGGGCATTCATATTCTTGGCAATACAAGTCTTAAAAGGAACTTTTCCTGAATTTTAACAAGCAGTGGTGTCTGAAGAACTGCCTGTAAGCATGATCTTCAAATGGATGGAGTATCCCAACACCTTCAACAGTCCTAAAATAATGACAACTAGATGGAAGCTGGCATCTTAAGAAGGTAATTCCTTTGCAAAACAAGCTTCAGTACAGTAATGCTATTTGGATGGGGAGGCTAAATGATGCCATTAATCACCTGATTTTTCTCAAGAAAGCTGTTTTTGGATGACACACAAATTAAAATCTTGCAAAATGAAGTAGGATAATAGTTTATATACAGAATGCATAACATAAAACATCTGAAGAAGAGAGGGTATGTGCAGCACATGGACTACAAACCAGGAATGCTCCAGTTCTCTAATCATACAATATCTTCTAAATTTCTAATCTCAGTTTATAATTAACTTTCTGGGTGGCTTTAGGTAAAGCTGTTATGTCTGTATTGCAATCTTGGGTTAACTGTCTTACTCAGTAGGGCTATTGCAAGGATATAAGCAAGAAAATCCTTTGAACACTTAATTAACAGTAATATACACTGATTTGGATTCAGAGAATCTTAAGCAGAGCAGAATTCATGGAAAATACCTTTGTTGATTCCCCTCTAAAATCTCCTGAAAAAAAAACAACTGCTGGTGAGGGTACCTTTTTAAAGGTCGTGGGAAGTATCACACAAAGCTGAGGGGAGAAGATGGAATCAGCAGAAATCCCTTCCCCTTGTGTAAGGCAGGTTTTTATTTCATTTGTGAAGGAGAGAGGGGATTTTCCATTCCCTGCTGATTTTCACCTCCTAGTATAGTTTGATGCTCTAACTTTCATACCTTTCCAGATACCTAGACATGGCTTCTTTGGAGGAACAGAAAGCTGCAACAGAAAATGGGAATCAATGGAGATCTTTTCCATAAACAGATCTCTGGCTGCAAATCATTTTATTATCTGTATAATTTTCTCTGACCCATGGTCATCCCACCTCAGTCTACAGTTCCAGAAGTAATCACTCTCCCCACCACTGAATGGGATTTAAAATAAGAGTTTTCTCCCTTTTATTTCAAATATTGCTGGACATAGCATTGTTATATTTCTACTTTACCATCATCAGGGCTAGAAATCAGAAGGATTCAAAATCCATTTTAATAGATAATTAAAAATGTATCGCCAGCCCTAAGATTTTAAGCAAAGAAAACAGAACAGCCAAAATTAGACATGTAAAAACATTTAAAAAAAAAATCATAATTTTTAGAGCTAACTGGATAACTTAAAACAGATTTATTTTTAAGATTACTAAACTTTTTCCCCAACAAAATTGTAATGTCATTTGAAAAAGAATCTTTAAAAGTACTTATTAAAATCAGATTTTAAAAGACATACAAGAAAACAGCAAAAGTTATGGCTAATTTCAGTAGCTGCCTCAAAACTAAAGATCTGAACATCTAACCAAATATTAAGTGTTGCAGCCTAACTAGGTTCCTGAGGTAGCACAACCCAAATCTTTGTCATCAAAAATCTCTACTTTGTACACTCAGTAATCTAACTTTCCATGGGGAAAGGGCCTGGATTGGAGTCTCATTTACATACTTCAATATATGGGGAAACTTGAACATCCGTTTAGCTCAGGGGTGTCAAACATATGGCCTGTGGGCTGGAACCGGCCTGTCCAGGGCTCTTATCTGGCCAGCAAGCAACTGTTCATTACCTTTACTGCCATATGACAGAGGGTGTGTATTATGTCCCTGTATACTCTCCCAGTGTTAATGAGTAATGGGTGGTGGAAGTGGGAGGGTGGGCATCAGGGAAATACTTTAAGGAAATACTGTAAGATTGATGTTTTAAGCATGCTTGTACTTTGAGTAAAAATAATATTGTCAGTTGGGTTTGCCTGTGTCCTTAAAGTGTACATCTCTGGCACCTGGCATTGCATTTTATGGCACACATGGCTCAGCCCAACAAAGTGACATTTATGTCACACCCGGTTCTTGTAACACATGAGTTTGACACCTCTGGAACTTTAGCTTGTGTTGTAAGGTACAATTGGTTTGTGTCATCTTTACTAATGTGAAGGTGTGGTATATTCTCAAGGAGAAAATATACAAGATTACAGAGAGGCTTTTTCGTTTTAATTTCTGATTCACTACATTACAACATGGTTCCAAGTTATAAATTTGAAAATGAATGTAGCACTTCATATACTTCTTCTGATATAAAATGTAAGTTTTGCCATGGTTTATGTTTTCTTTGCCTTGATTGCACTTAAGGCAATTATACAAATTCAGTTCTTGAGACAAGAAAGTTCACACATGGCCTGGTACATTTCAGGAGTGATGTGGTTGCCATTTCTTGTTCTACTCTACAGGTTTCCAGATAATGTAACAACATTTTTTTTAAAAGGAGAGTAAGGGAAAATAACACATATGTCAAAGGGGAAACAGATGACCAGCTTTGGTTATTATGTGTTAAAGTACATGTATAGATCAACTTTCAGCTTTCAAACAAAACTACAAAGCTTTATCCATATATTCTCAGGTTATACACAGTGGCTGCAATAAAAAGTTCAGTTATTCTAAACAATTCTATTAAAATAGATGGAATTATTCTAGAACAAATAGGTTGCATACAAAAAAATCCCCAGGTTTTTTTACAGGATAATATCAACAAGAAAAATGGTGGCCAAACTGTGTCTTGAGCTCAAAAGTAAATTGTTTGACCATAGCATATATCTAAATGGTATATTTGATGCTTTTTCCCCAAAGATGAAATATCATCCATTCTGTATTATGAAAATGATTAGTAATGTATGAAAATAAAAACAGCAAACATGTCAGGTAAAAATTAATTAAATCTGGACAAAGTAAATACAGAATTGAAGTGGATTTCTCGTTATAACGCTATCAGTGATTGCACACATTTCTGTTCAATTATGCCACCTTCACTTCAGAATTAATGTAATTCTAAAACATAATGCTTCTTCAGGGAGATTGATGGACATGTTTCATGCTAATTCTTTCTGCAGTTAGTAAGCTTTTACTTTCTATGTCAAGGAAACAAAATGATGAGAAGCAACCAAGCAGAAATGCCACTGTATATTTCAAAATGTCATTATGTTGCAGACCAAATTAAAGTGTTTGCCACACATACACACATAACAGAGGATTCACTATCTCTGCTTACGGCTAAACTCTCATAACATGGAAATCTACACTTATTTGAGGTTTGTGACAGATCTGATTGCAAAACCTACTCCAGTAATGAACAGTGAAGCATGTGCACTTGAGAAATAAATGAATACAATTTTAATACAGTAGGTGAGGAGAGGCACAAATACTAGGTGACAAAAAAAGAAAGGCTTCACCCAGTTCTCAGCAAAAATACTGGGTGAAAAAGGCTAAAAAAATCTTTCTGTGTGTCATTCTTTCAATACATGTCTCAGGATTTATATTTAATTTCATTACATATGATTTGTGACCTTTAGAGACACTAGTAAACATACAATCTGAAAAATCTCTCTTTATATATAATTGAATAGTGGGGGTGGCACTTTCTGAACATTCCACATGCTCCTAAATCAGTTGGCTCCATGATGTGTCACTCAGAAGCTGTCCCTATTCACTGGTTGTGTTGCCTGACTCCCACCCACAGAAGTGGCGCCTGCCAAAACTTTCCTCAGTAGATGGTTGCTTCACTCCAATGAACACAGCTATTGTCTTTGCTCTCCTCATTGGACAACGATTGATTCCCTCGGGGGACAAAAACCACCATCTTTAGCCTCCAAGCCAAGTTTGCTGAAGCAACACTTTCCAGAATGGGGAAAAAACCTGCCAAGCACACAGCTGTCAGCGTAGTGGAGATGGGGGCGGGGAAAAGAAACCAGCCCAAGTTATCAAAAAAAAAAAGCGCCAGTGAATACACACACAAGCAGAGATGAGGATGCGGCCAGACAGAGAGAAAACAGGAAAGGTTGACCTTCCCCTAGGGCTGCCAATCTCCAGGTGGGACCTGAAGACCTTCTGCTGTTACAACTGATTTCCAGATGACAGAGATCAGTTCCCTTGGAGAAAATGGCTGCTTTGGAGGGTAGACCCTATGGCATTATACCCTGCTGAGTCCTTTTGCCCCCCCCCCAAATGCTGCCCTCCACAGGATCCACCCCCAAATCTCCAGGTATTTCCCTACTCAGAGCTGGCAACCCTACTTTCCCCTCATCACCTGTTGCTAGGCAACCAAGCTTGGTCCTGTCAGTAAAAGGCCCTTTTCACACCTATTTTGGCCTTTGGGAGAAAAGTCATTGGGGCCAGTCCTGATAGGGTTGCCAACTCTAGGTGGGGCATTCCTGGAGATTTGGGGGATGGAGCCTGGATAGGGTGAGGTTTGAGGAGGGGTGGGACCTCAGACAGGTACAATGTCGTAAACTTTATCCTCCAAACCAGCCATTTCCTCCTGGGGAACCATTGTTGCCAATCTCCAGGTGGGGGTTGGAGATCACTCAGGATTACAACTGCTCTCTAGGAGGGAGGGGGGAGGAGATAGAAAGCTGAAGTCAGAGGGGCAGGTAGATAGGTTGATGGTTGGCTGGGAAGGAGATAGGGTTGCCAACTCCCAGGTTGGAAAATTCCTGGAGTTTTGAGAGGTGGAGCCTTGAGAGGGTGGGGTTTGAGGAGGGGTGGGACCTCAGACAGGCACAATGTCATAGAATCCACCCTCTGTATAATGACTCTGTGTCATTATACCCTGCTGAGGTCACCACAGCAAATTAATGCTGAGTGCCCAAGGCTGGGGCACTTTCCCAGAGCCTCTCTCTAGAGCCCATTGTTTTTATTTCCACAACGGGCCTTATTTCTAGTTCTAAACAATTCATGATAATCAAGATGTAGCACTAAAACATATGGCTGAATTCATCAAGGCACCTAAACCAATATCACAAGTGGGGGACCTGTGAGGAATCATTGGTCATGATAGAACTCCACCCCCCATCACTTGTTCCTAATTGAACATTACATTCTGCCCCTGCTTCCCCCCATTTGTTCCTGCTCCTTCCCAGTATTGGCTTCTGCATTCCCCCTCAATTACCTCTCATGCACTCAGCTATGTGCTAAAGAACTTTTTTTAAAGGCCTCTAATCCCTTCAGCAAATAACACAGAACAAGCTATCTGAGGCTGAGGACAGACTGGCAATCTGAAGCGGAGGCAAAGCGGAGGGAACTGGAGCGGGGGGGAAAACCCACGGAGTTGGCCGTTCACACTGGCCAGAGCAATGTGGATCAGCGGTGATACGGAGCGTTCAGACTGCCACGGAGCGTTCAGACTGCCGCATAGCCAGCGCGCGCGGCTTGCGCGCGCCACTGCACTTTTTTTGTTTTCCTTTGATGTTTTTCGCATGTGCGCACATGCGCATATGCGCAAAACTTTTTGCCGGTGCGTTCACACTTCCTCCGGATGCCTCCCGCTTCTTCCAGTTCACACTGTTTGGAAGCGGGAGGCATGCGGAGGAAGGCCCCTGAACACCGGGAAAAACCGGTGTCCAGGTAAAGCGGAAGGAAAGCGACTGGGAGACGGGTAAGTACACAACGGAGCCGACGGGCAGATGCGCATGTCTGAACGTGCTCCTTTCCTCCATTTGCGAAGCGTGCCTGCCCCGCTTTAGATTGCCAGTCTGTCCTCAGCCTGAGATATGGGGGAAAGGGCTTGCAAAGTCACGTGTTTTCAATATCTATGTGGCTTCTGGTTAACATGGCAGAGTAATCAGAAGAAACTCTGTGATGCTCCCATGTCTTCTGCATATCAGGCTTTGATTTAGACCTGTTTTGTTTGATACTGTGCTATTTGCTCTCACTTTGTTATTCTAGTTTCGTTTGTTATCATTTCTTTCAATGTGGGTTTATAATTTCAAAAGTATAAGCTATATATATATAAAAAAAACTAAGACACTTGCTGAACCTTCTGCCATTGATGGTCAAGAAGAGGTAATTCTTTGCCTGAAAACAATGGTTGCCTAGCTGGAAAAAAACAATCTGAAAAAATAAAACAGCAGTCAGAAGAACTAAAATGAGTGACGATTCAATTCAACAGCTTTGGGGGTTGATCGAGTCTATCAGTACATGAGTTCAACAGATGGGAGTCCAGAACAATTGCTTTGGAAGATGGAACTGTGGCTGATGAAACAGCAGTCTCAATGTCTTATAATGTTATGTTAAGCTGATACCCCATATCAAAAAATTTACTAGTCAATTTAAGCTTTGTGTCCTTTTTTTTTTTCCAGAAGCGTCTGATAAGGCAGGGCAGCAAAAGCAGGTGGAATTTATGGAGAAGTTTTTCATGAGCCTTTGCAGCTTTCATCTGATATCCAGTTGCGAATTGAATGAGCTTATTAGATCCCTCGTGTACCTAACAACACAAATAAGCTGTCTCTGGTGACTGTGCAGTTCTTGAAAGCAAGTGTAAGACATCACCTCTTCCGCCTTATAAGACAGAAACAGGATTTTTGTTGGGGTCTTAGTAAAAATCAGATCATGCTCTATCCAGATTACATCAAAAACGTATCAAAACAATAGGACCAATTTACAAAAGCTTTACCTTGTCTGTGCCAGTCATGTAGGCAAAATTTTAGCATATAGTTTAAGAGCAAGAACTATATTCCTTTGATCGAAGATGAGAAAAATACAATACTTATTGCCTCTACTTTTAAACTATCTGCCCATCTCTTAGAGGCTAACTACTGGTCAATGAAAATGGACCCCCATGCCCTCACTGCATTGAAAAGATTTTTATTGACTTCCGGCAAGACTTGCGACCATGGCGGACATGCTCCTCCGCAACTGCGGGGAGCGTGATCCGTACCCAGCGGGAAGAAGGGGCTCCAGACTGGTGCCGAGCTCCCAGAGACCCCAGTGAGGGGGCTCTGCCTGGGGTGGCATGAAGGGGATCTCTCCCTACGGTGGCGACCAAGGGATCGAGGTCCCTTTTCATCACCCCCATAGGTTCCCCCGTCCGTGGGAGCCGTATGGCTGAAAGCGCAAATTCGTGAAGCAGCAGAGAGTGCGAAGCCTTGAAGCTTGAACTTATAGTTACGCATGGAGAAAACGTGAGTCTGAAGTAAAAACAAACAGAACACAGCGGGAAAGGTGGGTGGAGTGAACCCCCCCCCCCCGAGACTGGCGTACTTACGAGACTCTTTACGTGGTGTTACTGCATGAAAAAAAGTACGTTCGGCTTGCGAGATGGCAGCATCGCGCTTTAGAGGATATGAACTTTAAAAAGTTATAAGCGCAGTCGTAGAATTTGCTTCTCTCGTCCATCTTATCTAACTATCAACAAAAAGCACAGCCTCAACAATGGCGGGGAAAACGAAACCTTTCCCCAAACTAGGAAGTACAGCTCCGAGTTCAAAGGTTGATACCACAGAGATGAGCACTGTGTTCTCCTCGTTATTGCGACCTCTAGTGGACCAAATGACAGCTCTCAACGTCAAGATGGATAAAATGCAGCTGGAACTGAAGGAGTCGAATAAAACCACAGAGAAGCTGCAGCGAGAACTTCTGGAAGTTAAGACTTCAGTAAAAAATCACGATTCAAGGCTACAAAAAGCGGAGAAAGAAAAGGCCTTCCATTCTGATCAGCTCCTGAAACTACAGATGGAAAGATCGAATTTTTTCCTAAGACTTCAGAATGTGCCAGAGGATAAAGGAGAAGACCTTAAAAATCTGCTAAGTGAAGCGCTTGAACCAGTAACAGGCTTAAAAGCAGCGGAAATAAAAAGCGACATGGATATGGTTTACAGAACCTATCCAGATTATACCAAAAAGAAAAGCCTGCCTGGTGAGATTATGATAAGGTTCTCCAAAAAGTCAACAAGGGATGTGGTGCTTAGGACCACAAATAAAGCAGTTCTGAAGATCAAAGGAGAAGAAGTTAAAGTGATGAAAGATATTCCATTTGAAATAAGGAAGAGAAAGAAAGCCTATGGAAAACTGACATCTTGGCTACAGTCTGAATCTATTATTTACAGGTGGAACGTTCCGGAAGGACTGAGCTTCAGCATCAAAGATAAAAAATATAAAATTGACTCTGTTCAACAGGCAAAAATTTTTTTGGAAAAAAGCAAAGAAAAGAAAAAAGAGAGAGACTCAGATGCTTCGCTGGCATCACAAGAAAGTATGTATGGATTTGATAGCTCAAAGAGTGAAGAAGAGATTTCTGACTCGGAAAAAGGAGCAGCAGCTCCAAAGGTACAAGAAGAGACTGTTAAGACAAGAAGAGGACGAAAGAAGAAATAAGGGCTGAATTGTTTTTATTGAAAATTGCACTTATATATTTTATATAATTTGTATAATTAAGCATTCCTCCAAAAGAGCATGTCTGTCAAATAGCTTTATTTTTCTTATATCATCAGTAACAATGTTAATTGAAAATCAACCAAGGTTTAAAATGCTTCATATGTATTTTGGTAAGGTAATATTAAGCAAATGATAAAGCACACTCTGTATAAGGTAAATGTAGCTTAGAAAGTAGCGATGTAGAAGTAGTTATAGAAAAAATCAATAAAAATCTTTAAAAAAAAGAAAAGAAAAGAAAAGATTTTTATTACAACATTGGAAAGAAGAATTTATCTTTGTCAACTCTCTCCACTTCATCCATAACTGTATAGACCTCTTTCATGTCTGGGGACCACAGTGACTCAAAGGTTAAGATGCTGAGCTGCAGACCGGAAGGTTGGTAGCTCAGCAGTTCAAGACCCAAGTACCATGTGATGGAGTGAACTCCCATCTCTGCCCCCAGCTCCTGCCAATCTTGCAGTTTGAAAGCAAGAAATTGCAAGTAGATAAATAGGTACCACTTCCATGGGAAGGTAATAGCGTTCTGTGCACCTTGGTGTTTAGTCATGCTGGCCACATGAACACAGAAATGTCTTCAAATAGCGTTGGCTCTTCAGCTTGGAAACAGAGATGAGCACCACCCCCTAGAGTCAGATTTGACTGGTTTTCGAGAAAGGGAAACCTTTACCTCTACTATCATGTCCTCCTTAGTCGTCTTTTTTCTAAACTGAAAATTCCCATACCCTTCAACCTTTCTTTATATGGAAGGTGCTCCAACCTCCTAATCATTTTCGTTGCCTTCTTATGTAGTTGTTCCAGCTCTGCAATGTCCTTTTTGAAACATTGCAACCAGAACTGTACGCAGTATTCCAAATGAGGCCGCACCACAGATCTATACAGTGGCATTACAATATCAGCCATTTTATTCTCAATCCTTGTCCTAATAATCCCTAACACAGAGTTTGCCTTTTTCACTGTTGCAGCACACTGGGTTGACACTTTCACAGAGCTATCCATGATGACCCCATAATCTTTTCCCCTCTCAGTATCAGCAAGTTCAGATTCTATTAGCCTATACTTGAATTTGGGAATTTTTGTTTTGTTCCATTGTGCATCATCTTACACTTACCAGCATTGAACTTAATATGTCACACTGTTGCCCACTCATCCAGTTTGTGGAGATCCTTTTGGAGCTCTTCACAATCAGCCTTGGTTTTTACCATCCTGAATAACTTTGTGTCATCTGCAAACTTGGCCACTACACTACTCACCCGCAGATCACTGCAGGCCTGTAGCCAGGTTTTTTTTTTAGTTTTTTGGGGGGTGCTTTTAAAAATTCATGGGGCCCTGAAATTTACACATGACCCCCACACACTGCCCCACTTCTCCCCTCAAGAATTTAAATGGTCACTTTTAATGTGTTGAGGGAGAAGCCAGGGGGGCCTCACACGTGCCTGCACTCCAAGCCATGAATTCGCAGCATGAAGTGCAGGTGCACATGGCCTCCCCTGGCTTCTCCCCAAAAGTCAGGGGGCCTTGGGAAGAAGTCAGGGGGCCAGGCCCCGGAAGGCCCCACTGTAGCTACAGGCCTGGATCACTGATAAATATAGTACCAGTACCTTGTGAGATTCCATTGATTACTTCTCTCCTTTGTGAGAACTGTCCATTTATTCCTACTCTTTGCTTCTCGTCATTTAATCAGTTTTTAATCCATAAGAGAACATGCCCTCTTATCCCATGACTGCTGAGTTTATTCAGGAGTCTTTTGTGAGGTACCTTGTTAAAAGCCTTTTGAAAGTTCAAGTATATAATGTCTATGGGGTCACTCTTGTCTACGTGCTTGTTCACTTTCTCAACAAACTGCAAAAAGTTGGTGAGGCACGACTTCCGTTTGCAGAAGTCATGCTGATTTCCCCTCAGCAGGCTTTGTCCCTCTATGCGCCTTACAGTTCTATCTTTGATTACAGTTTCTACTAATTTGCCTGGGACAGACATTAGGCTGACTGGCCTGTAATTTCCTGGTTCCCCACTGGATCTTTTAAAAAATCAATTTAACATTTGCTACTCTCCAGTCTTCTGGTACAGTGGCTGAATTTAGTGATAGGTTACATATATGGGTTAGTAGATCAACTATCTCACATAGTTGTGGTGCGACTCTGTGAGTGAACTTAGAAAGCATTTAACGTTCAAATCTCTTCTCCATTATACCCTATGGGGACAGTCTCCATAGGGTATAATGGAAATGAATCAATTCAGGTTTCCAGAATATTTACCCAAATTCCAAAAACCTGATACTGGTATTAGGGAATATTTGGGAATATCTATGGGCCATTTCACACAGCCAATATGTTCCGTTTCAGGAACTCTTCAGTAACAGTTTCTGTCAGGCATTTCACACAGAACCGTATTAGTACTGGTTCAGTAACAGAACATATTGGCCATTTCAGACAGAAGCGTAAGGGAAGTGTTAGGGAAGCATTCCTGAGCCAGTTTACCTTGAAGCCTCCTCCCAAGCTTTCTTCAGTTCTTCGACTGGTTCTGAAGCGCTACAGAGGGTGCTGTGTGAAATGCCCCTGAAGCACTTCCTTTGATGACGAGTGTTTTCGCACCTCTTTTCACCCACGTGGGCGATCTCCGTGATTTTTTTAAAGAGGCTGAGTCTTAAAACACTGTGTGTGTGTTTGTGTTTGCGTGTGTGTGTGAGAGAGAGATCCAGGCTGAGTCTTAAAATGCGGGGTGTGTGTGTGTGAGAGAGAGATCAAGGTTCAGGCTGAGTCGTAAAATGCCATGTGTGTGTGTGGTGAAAAGAGGCTTGAAAAGAAAGCGGCAGTCTGAAATAGCAAACTGCTTGGAAGACAGCTCCAAAATGGTAGGGGAAGGGCTGTCTGAAATGGCCATCTCTGTACCGGTTTATTCCAAGCCAGTTCAGTAATGTTTTTAAAGGTGTAGTGTAAAATTCCCCAGTATTTTTGGGGTCCAATAGACATGAATCAGGAAAAAATGGGTTTTTTTGCACACCCCTCATATATACCCCCCTTTTACTTTTTTGTGCTATTTAGTTGCTAGATTTTGAAAAAAAAGCACCTTTTTTAAAAAAAAGATTTTTTAAAAAAAAATTCTATGTAGTAGACATTTTTATCATCAGTGTTTTTAGCATCTAAGTAAAGCTGCTGGAAAATGTCATTTGGAAATTGGGACTGAGTTGCCACCAATGTGTGAATGAGATTCAGCTCTATCTCATGCTTCCAACAGATCTCAGGGACAGTGGTGAAACCATGAGCAAGTGCCTGAAGGCAGTTCTAGAATGGATGTGGGTTAACAAATTAAACTTATTCCTGATAAAACAGAGGCGTACTCATGGGGGGAAAGTTTAACCCAGTAATTGGGATATCTCCTGTTTTGGATGGGGTTGCACTGCAACTAAGAAACAGATTTGTAGCTTGGGAGTGCTCAGAGACCCACATTTGTTGTTGGATAAACAGGTAGCAGTGGCAGCCAGGGGTGCCTTTTACAAGTTTTAGCTGTTGAGCCAGCTGTGGCCATTGCTGAGTGGGAAAGATTTCACCCTAGTAACATCTAGATTAGATCACTGCAATACACATTACATGGAGCTGCCTTTGAAGACTGTTTGGAAACTAGTTAGTACAGAATACTGCAGCCAGAGTGTTGACTGGAGTGGGTCATAGGAACCATATCACTCCACTCTTATTCCACCTACTGTTGCTAGTTTGTTTCCAGGCTTAATTTAAAGTGCTGCTATTGACTTTGGAATAGCATACCGTATTTTTCTCTCCATAAGACGCACCTGATCGTAAGACGCACCTAGTTTTGGAGGAGGAAAATGGGGAAAAAAATATTCTGAACCAAATAGTAGGTGGGGGGGGGGAGAGAGAGAAGGAAGGAAGGGAGTTAGGTAGGTAGGTAGGGGGGAGAGAGAGAGAGAAGGAAGAGAAAGGAAGGTAGGTAGGTAGGTAGGGGGAGAGAAAGAGAGAAGGAAGAGGAAGGAAGGAAGGTAGGTAGGTAGGTAGGGGGAGAGAGAGAGAGAAGGAAGAGGAAGGAAGGAAGGATGGGAGGTAGGTAGGTAGGGGGGAGAGAGAGAGAGAAGGAAGAGAAAGGAAGGAAGGTCGATAGGTAGGTGGAAGGGAGAAAGAGAAGGAAGAAAAAGGAAGGAAGGTAGGTAGGTAGGTAGGGAGAGAGAGAGAGAAGGAAGAGGAAGGAAGGAAGGATGGGAGGGAGGTAGGTAGGGGGGAGAGAGAGAGAGAAGGAAGAGAAAGGAAGGAAGGTAGGTAGGTAGGTGGGGGAGAAAGAGAAGGAAGAAAAAGGAAGGAAGGTAGGTAGGTAGGGGGAGAGAGAGAGAGAAGGAAGAGGAAGGAAGGAAGGATGGGAGGTAGGTAGGTAGTGGGGGAGAGAGAGAAGGAAGAGAAAGGAAGGAAGGTAGGTAGGTAGGTGGGGGAGAAAGAGAAGGAAGAGGAAGGAAGGTAGGTAGGTAGGTAGGTAGGGGGGAGAGAGAGAGAGAAGGAAGAGGGAGGGAGGGAGGGGGGAGAGAGAGAGAGAAGGAAGAGAAAGGAAGGAAGGAAGGAACAGGAAAATAGGGAAGGAAGAGAGAAAGAAAAGGAAGGAAGGAAGACAGAAAGAAAGACAGACAGACAGACAGAAAGAAAGAAAGGGTGTTTCCCTCCCCCCCCTTGCTTGGGCCTGAGTCGCTTAACGCCACTCAGGCCCAGCTCTTCCCTCCCTGCCTCCCCCCCCACAGCCCAGGAATGGTGAGGGGGGGAGGGATGGGGCTTCTCCCCAAGCTGGTGGCCTGCTGCCCAGGAAACGTAAGCAGGAGAGGGAGGGGGGGTTCTTCCTGGTAAGGGGGGGCGAGGGAGGGGGGATGTTTGCTCTGGAGCTCCAACGGACAAGAATTAGGTGAGCTCCAATGGACACGAATAAAACTACTAAGACTTTTAAGATGCCACAGGCAGTCAGAACTCGGCACTGTTGTTAATCACTCCACTGGTTGTTGTTGTTGGGGGGGGTGCTCAGAGAGAAGCCGGACGCCTAAACTCGCCGCCGCTGTCAGCGCCCCGCCGCTATATAAGCGCTGGGCCGAGTCCGCAGGCCCCGACAGCGTCGCAAGCTCTCCTCAAGCGGGCTGAGTAAAAGGGGGGCCGCTGCCGCCGCCGTGCAAAGGGTGGGAGAAGGAGGGCTCCGCTCACAACCGCCACCCCAGCCGACAGCTAGAGGACGACTCCCGGCTCCCTCTCCGCGCTGCAGCATCGAAAAGCCGAAGCAACACAGCCCTCGCCCTCAGCGTGCTCGGACCGAGCACGCCAGCAGACTGAACAGAGATGGAGCGGGGCGACGGCTGTCAAAGAGCAAGCCTCGCCCCCTGCTCTCTGAGGAACGCACCTCCCGAAACACTTTCTGCCCGGCGGAACTGACTGTCTCGTCCCTTCCCTTCCCTTCGAAACGCAAAGCAAGGCCCACCTGCGGAAATCATTGCGGTCGGTGGCGAAGCGATAGGCCCCCCCCCGGAGCCAGCCTCGCAGTCCTTCGGGCGTCACTGCTCCAGAGGCGCCTCCACTAGCTCCCCCCTGCCCGCTCGGAGCCATGCCCGCCACCGCAACTCCGCTCGGAGCCATGCCCGCCGCAACGATCGCATGCTTTTCTCAGCTCAGGAATTGCCCACCGGCTGGCGCGGACAGGAACGTCAGTTCCTAGCGGGTCTGTGAGGAGGAGGAGGAGAAGGAGAGCGCTGGGAAATGGAACCGCGGGAAGCAGCTGAGTCCTGCGGCAAAGCACCCTTACGTTCAGAGGCAGAGCGCGCGCCCATCCCAGAGCGAAGCCTTCTCCCAGGCCCGGCGCTCCGGCGCATGGCTGCAAGAGGCGGGGGGGGGGCTCCGGCTCCAATGGACCCCTGGCGATGCTCCTGCCGTTGTTTGCTCGATTGAGGCTTACTCTCTCGGATGCTGCGTGTGCAGATTCGGGAGGGGGGGTTCTCCCCGGGCCAGCGGCCATGCTGCGGCTCGGGAAAGGTGAGCGAGCGAGCGAAGGAGGGGGGAGGGGGGTCCCTCCCCCACAGTATTTGCTCCATAAGACGCACACACTTTTCCCCCCACGTTTTGGGGGAGAAAAAGTGCGTCTTATAGAGCAAAAAATACGGTACCTTAAAGACTGTCTCCTCTCCTATGAACCCACCCATATTTGGAGGCCTCGCTTCAAGTGACCATGCCATCTGAGGCTAGACCTGAGAAAGAGCCTTTTCAGTCATGGTGTCAAAATTTTGGAACGCTGTCCCTGAGGAGATTCGTCTGCTTCCCTATACTGTTGTCTTCCACTAGCGGGTGAAGACTTTTCTTTTTTGTTTGACATACCCCAATAACTATTATTGGTCCTCCTCCCTGGTTTTGGCTTGTGTGTTTATATGATTTTATTGATTTTTAAATATACATATATTATTTTAAATATTGTTTCAGTGTTCATTGTTTAATGCAGGGGTGGCCAACCTGTGGCTCGGGAGCCACATGCGGCTCTTTCACACATATTGTGCGGCTCCTGGCAGGGCGGCTGGGGAAGCAAAGGGGAGGCATGCTTTTTCTCTCTCCCTCCCTCCCTCCCTCCCTCCCTCCCATCTATTTGCTTTCCTAGTTTCTCTCTCTCGCTTTCTTTCCACTTCTTTAATTCTTTCTTTCCATCTCTCTCTTTTTCTCTCTCTCTCAATATCATTAGCAAACAAGTAATATCATTATCAATAACCGGTTTTCCTAGTTTGTTTTTATTTTTGGCAGTCCCATTTAACGTTAATACAAAGCAAATTTGCATATTTTTAAAAATAAAAACGTGTGTGTGATATTTGTTCCTGTCTTGTGGCTCTCAGACATCTGACGTTTATTCTATGTGGCTCTTACGTTAAGCAAGGTTGGCCACCCCTGGTTTAATGTTTTGATATTTACTACCTTGGGGATGCTATCTGAGTAGAAAAAACAGCACAGGTATGAAAACAAATATGAGTTTCTTAACAACACTGAAATAGTGGCCAAGATTTTGTGATATAGTCTCAAGAGATCCCATTGTGCAGACATCACATTTTGGGAAGGTTTTTTGGGTGTATGGGTATGTTTGAATTTTTCTTCAAGTATTGCAATTTTTTTTTTTAATCTTCCCATGTTTGTAGAAAAATCTATCTGTCCTTGGCTGGCCCCATTGTGAAATCTGTTTGATCCATACTGAAGGACCAGCAATGAAACTGGATATATTACATATATGGTTTTTAAAAAAATAATAATTAAAAAGTGCTTAATTGAGCTCAGTCTAACAATAAATCTATAAAACATCTCAGTAAAATGCCATTTCTAGTCAGTACTAAATATGCACCTGTAATCCTTACCCCATGCTCACAGTTACAACTCCATATCTTGTTCTTCTGTCAAACTAGAACTCTGAAACTTAATGAGAAAGTTCTAACATACACAACTAGAAAGCCCCATCACTGGGCAATAAATAAGCAAACTGATCTGTCCTACTGTAAACTCTTCTTTTATATTATTATTTATTTAAAGTAATTGATTTTAAGTCATTTTTTTTTAAACAGTTCCTGCTTTAGCACCCAAGGAGAGAATTTATGCTCCGAGCAGTTTTGGATGTTATCAGTAGTATTTCATAGAACATAGCACTCTCTAGTACTAATTGACAGTTTTAACAAAAAAAAACAACTTGTTTTATAAAGACTTTTGATAAAGTTATAAATAGTGAAAAGAGGGGGGGAAAGCCTTCGAGCAAAAAAGAAAAAAATCGTGTTACACTTTGAAAAATAAAGAACATGTTAGAATTGATGCATTTTTGACCACAGTACTATTCATTATTATGGATGAATAAATCGTAGGCTGATTGGGAACATGAACATTCCCTTCGGGAAGCTCTGAAAAGGCATAAATTAGATTAAATTGCTCTTGTCATTGTGTGTGAATAGAGAAGCAACAAAAAGTAATTTCAGTTCAGAGAAGCTTAAGGTAAACAATAGTAATATCAGGTTTCATTTTCATTCCAATGGGTCTTCTCATTGATGGCGTCCCTTTAATTGCTTTTCGAGGTATCTAGTAGAGCATAACTGTGTGATAATATTCAAGCTATTTCACTTTGTTTTATTACTTCCACTGGGAGATTATTTTTTTCTGCCAAAGCACTGCATAATATCTAACTTCAACGAATAAAAGGCTAATACTTTGCTGACCTAGATAATACTGAATTTGAACATGTGAAAAACCAGAGCATGTTTATGCTATCAGCTACTCCAAAAATACAACTTCCATTGTTCTTCAGTCTTAGATTTCTTTATATGATCAAAGCCATTTGTATTATATGAGTTGAAATAGGGGTACATAGTTTTGCCTCCACCTTTAGCAATACTCAGGGATTACTGGAAAAGACAAAAAAATGAGAAGCAACTTAAGCAGAGTTCCTATTTATTTATTTATTTATTCAATTTATACTCCACCCTCCCACGTTAACTATAGTCAATTGTCTGAAAAGAAGGACTTAATGGTGGGTGAGATGATTAAAATTGCCCAGCTCGATGGTACTACTTCTGGTGCGACCCAGAAGTGAAGTCATTGTGCCAGGAGTGACAGAGTTTTGGGCGAATTCTAGAATATCAACCCTGGTACAACATGACATCACTTCTGGGTCACCTCCCATTTTGCCCACCTCTTGGTGCCCAGCTAAGCAGCAGTGGGCAGGAGTGTCAGGGAGCAGGAAGTCTCCTGCCACCACTGAATGTTAGCTGAATTGTAGTCTTTGAATAAGGATGAACTGAGAGAGCATGAGATGCAAGATTTTTTTTTTAAAGTGGGGGGGGGGGATATAATAAGACAACAATGTAATGGAAGTACAGTTTTAGCCATAATAAACAGGCCCATTGCTCCACTCGACTTCACCTCTTAAATTCACATTCTACCCCTAAAATATTCCTGATAGATGCTCCTAAATTATAGCCTCTTCCTAAAGGTCTTTTGCCTTTTGCTCATTTGAGCAAAGCTTTCTGAGGGTACTATTCTGCAAAAGTGTAAGACTGACAGCTCTCCATACTGAGCATTCTTTGTTGTGGCTCTCACCTGGTGGAATGGCCTGCCTGACAAGGTCCGGAAGAGTCCCACACCTCTTCTAACGCTTCACAGAGTGTGAAAGATAGAATTGCTCAGGTGGGCATTTTTGTAATAGGAATAGGGTTGTAGTTTTAGTGCCTGTGAAAATTTGAGGCAGTTCTGATTTCATTGTTTGTCATATGTGATTTTATTGCATTGCTTCTAATTTTGTAGTCCTATTTTATTGCAATGTTTGCTGAATGTATTATACAATTTTTATTGCAGTGGAGACTTTGACATATAATGGGCGCGATCATACACACCCATTTGCAACACAAGAAGGACGATTTCCTGCCAGCTCAAAGTGGCGTGATCACACAAGCACATCTGGGAAGCATCCTGCAACCGGTGTCAAAGTGTCGCAAACCACTTTGAGCCGGTGGGGAATCAACTTATTTAGCTACCAGTGAAAAGGCAGTCTCAAATGGTTTGCGACGGCCCAGAACTGACCTTTCCTGGTGTGATCGCACCAGCGCAAAAAAGTAGCATTGAGGAGCGGGCTTTTTGGGTTTTTTCCCCCTCCCATCCCGGTATGTGCATCATCGGATGATCTTAAGGGTGGACAGGCAAGTCATTGATCCCTTGTAGAAGCAGATAAGCGCACTAAAAACGGCCGGGAAAAAAAACTGTGTGTGATCACGCAGCGGCAGTTCGCCCTCACAGGTCCATGGACCTGTGTGATCCTGCAAAAGCGGCGCAAATTGCGCCGGCACAAATTTGAGTCACTTCCCGTCCAGCTTATCTTGCTCGTATGGACGGGGCCAATCTGTCAGGTTTTTGCAAAAGATAAACATGTAATTGTTCCAGTTGCTACTGAGCATGGAGAAAAAATGCACTCTACCCTTATGTAATGGTACTATTTATGATTGGTCTACATGTTCTAGGTCTGAGACTTGGCACTCAAAACAAGTTTGGATGTGAAGGACTGGCTCAGATTAATCCCATAACAGGAAGTCAAAGTGGTTTTCCATCTAAATAGACAAGATAGGAGGAAAGGGTTAATGAGAAGAAGCACAGAAAAGTTAAATTACTTGCTCAAGGTCACCAGCAAGGCCAAAGGCACGCACATCCATAGCTATGACACAGGACTGCTCCAGTCTCTGAACTATAAGTCTTCTCAATACGTGTTTATCATTTAAAGTTAAAGGAGAGACATTTATGGTCAGGACTAATACTCCTAGGATAATAGGAAATGTAATTTAAAGATGCTCAATACAGACCACTATTTTTATCCATCTCCACTATCATGTTTTAAAGACATTCTTTGCTTCAAAAATTCTATAATTTAATGCCCTGATGGTGATGCTGATTCAATTTTCTGCTTGCATAAATATCTTCTAAATCCCTTATTATGAAAGAACACGGTTGGCCCTATAGGCACAGAAATTCTTCTACTCATGGATGAAACCAGAACTAATGATTTGGTAATGACTGTTGTTTGATAAACTGATCAATCTGACTTCATATACTGTATCAGGCCATTGTACATGCACCAATTAGTAAAAAAGCATTGAAAAGACATGATCTGTTAGCACTAAGCAGGATTGCAGGATTATATAACAGGATAGGAGCAGTGGCGGTGAAGTTATTTCAAACAATGTGAAAACTATGCCTGCTGAAACCTGTAGCAGCCAAATGTAGCCAAATGATGTACTCATATCGATTGAGGAATCTATGACATTTGTAAAAATAAAAAAAAGGAAGACTGACTCAACGGGACTTCACATGTACTCACAAGAAAGACAGCAAATTATTTGTCTTCTTAAAAGAAAGAAGGACATGAGAAGAATATTCATTTAAATGTGTATTAATAATATCCAAACATCCTAGTTAAAATTCCACATTTACAAATGTGTTACTTATACTTTATCTATATCTCAAGTATCAGTTTATTGATGCACCTTCAAATCCACATAGGGACATAATGACAGAATGAAGGGCCTCTATGATTAAGAAAATTGGAGCTTGTGTTCCCTTACCTCAAGAGAGCAAATCCTTCCTTCCTTGTTAGCCTTGGCTAAGGCTACATTCCCAACAGAACAAGGATTCTTAACTAGGATATGAAGGCTGAGGACAGACTGGCAGTCTGGCCTGCTCTGCCTCCTCTTTAAAAGCGGAGGCAGAGCAGCAGTCCAGACTGCCACATCTGCCTGGAGGAGGCGGGCCAGACGCAACGCGTCCGGCACTGCACTCCTCCCGCAGCAGCCGGGCACCACTTAAAAGTGGTGTCCCAGCGGGTGTGAACGCGCGCCAGCCAGGGGAGCCATGCAGCGTTCGCATGCCACCGGAAACCGCCCACAGTCTGGACGCTGTGGGCGGCTTCCTTGCGGTGGCGTGCAAATGCCGTGCGGTGGCGGCAATTCCCCCTGCCTTGTTCTGCCGTGCTGCGGAGACACAGCAGATCAACAGTCTGTCCTCAGCCGAAGTTTGTTAATGCAGAGAATCTCATTAGCCATAACATCACTCTTAATTCATATCTGAAGCATGGAATGAGAAACTGCTGGAGAAAAAGGACAAGACAAATGTTGACTTGCTAACAATCTCTTCAGTTAGGAGAGCTTCACCCCATTAGTTCATTTTTAATAGGCAAGGGTGACCCCATGAGGATCAAAATAATCCACATAGTGGAGCCAGTCAGGTTAGTTTCTACAAACTAGGGTTGCCAATCTCCAGGTGGGGCTGGAGTTCTCCTGGAATTACAATTTGTCTCCAGACAAAAAAGACCAGTTCCTGTGGAAGACATGGCAGCTTTGGATGGTTGATTCTATGGTAAGCACATCCCTGCTGAGTTTCCTCTCCTTCCCAAACTCCCCTCACCAGGCTCTGCCCCCAAGTTTCCAGGAATTTCCCAACCCAGAGTTGGCAACCCTAAAAGGTTTTGTTCTTGCAGGAAAACATTATTTTAATGGCAATGATGTTTGTACATGTAACCCATATCATTTTCTTTTTAAGATGTTATTTCCTTTCTATCAAAAGGTCTAAAGTTTAGGGAAATGACTCCAGTCAGCTTGGCTCAGGGAGTAAAAGGTCACAGAACATGAAAGGTTAGTAAAGTCACTCCTGTATTACTAACTGCAAAGGTACCTCCTTTCAGTCAGCCTGGCCTAGGGTTGCCAGCCTCCAGGTGGGGTCTGGGGATCTCCTGCTTTTATAACTGATTTCCAGCTGACCAAGATCAGCTCCCCTGGATAAAATGGCTGCTTTGAAGGGTGGGCTCTATGGCATTGTACCATGCTGAGACCCCTCCCCAAACCTCACCTTATCCTGGCTCCACCCCCAAAGTCTCCAGGTATTTTTATTTATTTATTTATTTATTTTGGGATTTATATCCCGCCCTCCCCGCAAGCGGGCTCAGGGCGGCTCACATGGGCCCACGGCCAATCAAACATTAAAACCTGTCAAATCATTAAAACGTTCATAAATACAATACAATTAAATACAATAAAACATATAAAAGCTTCCATAGTATCGTTTCAGATGGCGGCTAGATGGCAGGCATACCCCCCCCCCCCCACCGTGAAGGACCGTGCAGGACCAGGGTCATCATAGATGTTAAAATGATGGATGATATCATCGGTGGCGGCTCCTATTTAAAAGCCTGGCAGAAGAGCTCTGTCTTGCAGGCCCTGCGGAACTGCATTAGATCCCGCAGGGCCCTGATCTCCTCCAGGAGCTCATTCCACCAGATAGGAGCCGCCACCGAAAACGCCCTGGTCCTTGTCCTGGCTAGCTTGGCGTCCCTGGGGCCAGGGACAGATAGTCAATGTTCAGACCCCAACTGAAGTGCTCTCTGGGGTATGTGCGGAGAAAGGCGGTCCCTAAGGTATTTTCCAACCCAAACTTGGCAACCCTAGCCAGGCCAACAGCAGGAGAGAGAAGGCCTGGAACCAAGTGAGGAAACTGCTGATTTCTTTGCAGGTATGTTATGGGCCCAATCAAAAAGAAACTGCAGATTATGAATTTCATATTATAAAGAAAAGGTTTGACAAGTTGTTAGTTGTTTAGTGGTTAAGATATGTGTTAACAGTCTTTCGTCTGAATCAGTCTGGCCTGCAGCTGGAGAGAAAAGAAGAAGAAGAGATTGGATTTATACCCTGCCCTTAACTACCTGAAAGAGTCTCAGAGCAGTTTACAAACTCCTTTCCCTTCCCCTCCCCACAACAGACACCCTGTGAGGCAGGTGGGGCTGAAAGAGCTCTTTCAAGAACTGCCCTTTCAAGAACAGCTCTGACAGAACTATGGCTTGCCCAAGGTCATCCAGCAGCTGCAAGTGGAGGAGTGGAGAATCCAACCCGGTTCTCCCAGATTAGAGTCTGTGCACTTAATCACTACACCAAATTGGCTATCTAGAGTTAGGCCTAGAGTTAGGGTTCCCAGTGTCCATGGGCAATGTGGTACCTTCTGCCACCTTTCCTGGTGGTTGCCAAGTCTTTTTAGAAAGCGCGTGAAGTCAGGTGGGGCCTCTGCCCAGCAAGGCTTCTGATTTGCCACTGGATATCTGAGTGGCTATGCAGATTAAAATAACAATGTTTTCCAAGCTGCTACTAGAGTATTGGTTTTATTCCCTCTCTCGATCCTCTTCCCTAGTCTTTAAAAAAAATTCTCCTCTTGTCCCCTGCAGTTGGGTGTCCTCTGTGTGTGTGTGGGGGGGGGGGGGACTCTGCCTCCTGCGATGGCCATTTTGTGGAGGTCTCACACTGCAGCCAGTTTCTGGTTGAGCACTATGTCAGAATTCCAAAAGTGCCTAAAGGCTCAAAAAAGTTGGGGACCTCTGACCTTGATTGGAGGGACTGTTAATTTCTTTGCAAGCCCAAGTCAAAGAAACAGCAGCAAGCACCAAAGCAATGAGACGAGCCAACATAGACCAAACAGAAAAATAAGACAGCATACATGTTATTAAGTTAATATTTTGGACTTTCCTTTTGATTTGCCACCCCAGCCGGAATAACGAGACAGACAACAGTTTGGAGTTAAACAAGGGCCACTTTATTAACTATTTAAACAGGACATTGCAGCAATGGGCAAAACTAAGCAAGCTCTGGAACAGGCAAGGCAGGCGTCACTCCCTGACACGGCCTCCTTGCCCTTTATAAGGGCGGGACACCTAGCCCTGGTCTGAAGCCCAATACTTCTGGCTCGTAACCGGCAGCCCAGCATGCTGGCACTCCCCCCTCAGGAGCGCCTACCCCTGCGGCTGCACAGACCAACAGGGAGAAGCCTAGCCTGAGAGGTTCCCAGAGGCGATCCCCATTCACCACCCCAGACCGCAAGGCCATAGGGCAGATCCTGAAGATCACCTGTTCCCAAAAGGGATATGCTGTGAGGCGCTCACCGGTTCCATTTTCTTGCTTGCACAACCTGCCAAGTGACCAGACTAATTAATAACCTGACCACCGACTAAGCCCCTAAACCACCAAGCACAGTGTAAGGTAGGCAAAAAAACCCCCGACCAAACTTGCCAAATAGGTGGGATGCAAAAATTCCTACCCGGCCCCAAATGGCGACCAGCCAAAGCCTACACTGCAAACAGGGCGGGCGGGCGGGTGAGCACGCGGAGCAACGGCCAAGGCGGGAGCGGGGCGCAGGCTCTTATAGAGCAAGCCCCGCCCCCACCTGTTCCGAGACGCGCAGCAGCGCATCAGTTGCTGCCTCGCGTCCAGCGAGGTGGCAAAGCAGCCCCCGGGAGCCATGGCTTTGCCAGGCGCCCGGGAGCTCAGTTTCATTACTTTTGTGGGTACCATCTGTTAGGATTTGCCTGGGTTCAGAGTAGCCTTTTTGTATGGTCTTGAAGATCCTGTCTGTATAAAGTAGGATTGCCAGCTGCAGCTAACAACCTTCTGGAAGAATTGGGGAGGCAGGGACCAGCATACTGGCATCACACCACCATAAGAGGTCACTTTCATGTGAAGTCATTGTGGGTGAGACTCTAGGATTCACTCAAAATACTATTTTTAAACCACTGAGTTTGAGATGAAACCTAAGGCATCGACCTAATACCATATGTCACTTGCAGTGACCCTGTGCACCAGTCTTGCACTGGTGCCCTCCTCCCAATTTTCTTCTTGCTGGCCTTTGAACACAGGGAATTGGTGGTAGGTCTCTTGTGGAAGTCCTGCCCTCCCTGCTATAAATCAATAATAAAATATCCTTTACACAATAATAAAATATTCCTTACACAACACAAGCCAGTAATTATTACAACACAGAACTACCATCATCAGTTCCATCTACAGATGCTAATCAATGCCAGTCAATACAATAACAAAACTACCAATGAAATCAGTGAGATCCCATGAGAGAACAAAGCCACCTTCACCTGATGCCTAACACTGAATAGGTAGGGCAAAGCTGTGGGGAGGAAAATCTAAAGTCAAGGGGGCTACTAAAGAAAGCCCCTATTCCCCAGTGGCCAGTCACCTCTCCTCCATAGGGGTAGGTGCACAGAGAAGGTCTACGCTTGAGCAAAAGATCCTAACATGCAGATTCATTAAGGCTGTATTCAGATGGGCTGCTAATCCCTCCATTGGCCTGGGTCTAATTATTTATTTATTAGTTATTTATCAGTTTTGATTTATATCCCATTTTGCCTGCACAGGCAGGCTCAAGGTGGCACACAACAGGCTAAAATACAATAAAATACAGATGCATAATGCAATACAATAAAATTTACAGAAAAACACAATATAAATACAAAGTGCAATTAAGTGCAGATGGCGATTACTGTTTGATGGTCCAATGTAGCAAGACCAGTATCCATAATTGTTCTTAATGCCAGTAACACGAGGGCCATAATTATTCAGATTAGAATAGCTCATTCATCAGTGGTGGCTCCTAATCAAAAGACTGGAGGAAGAGCTCCATTTTACAGACCCTGCAGAACTGTAAAAGGTTCCGCAGAGCCCTGATGTCTTCCAGGAGCTTATTCCACCAGTATGGAGCCGCCACTGAGAAGGCCCTAGGTCTGGTGATGGCCAACCTGGCGTCTTTCAGACTGGGAAGAATCAGGCGATTTTGCGACCAGATCTTTTTTATCTAGTGTTGCACGACCAGACAGCTCCCCCCATGAATTGCCTTACCACACGCAGACTCCGCTGTGGATTGTCTAGGTGGTGTCCATCTGAAGGAGCCACACGGTCAGTTTTTTTTAAATGCCATTGCACGTGTGCACATGCGCTTTACTGCATACATGTTTTTCGATGCATGTGCAGAATTGAATGGTTAAAGCACCTCCTAAGGGACACATAGCCAAAATCCCTACACTGGGTTCTAGGGTCTAATAGGTTCTTTTACAGACCACCCCTGCAAAGTAGTCTCAACCCACTTAGACCACTTGCTTATTCACCATCCTGGTACTGACCAGCCATGGGTGTCCAAACACACCCAAGTTCTTCTTTCAGTTTCTGTTCTGATGCAGACAGACAGGGCTGGATGAAACGAGTCCCGGCCATTCCCCCTTGTTCTTGAGATCTGGGTCAGTAGAGGGACTACTTTGTGTGGGGAAAGACCTACCTTATCCTCCCTCTAGGTTCAATTTCAGTAAACAAGGTTTATTAATTTCATGGTCCATTCATAAAAACAAAATTGTCCAATATGCTTGAGTGGAGCTCTGTGGCTATCGTGCATTCATGCATTTATATGCATATCGTTTAGAGATTTTTTAAAAAAAAAATGTTGGCCATTTGAGATTGTCTGGTGCAGACCATCCCATTAGGCTGATGGCGTGCTGGAATGATCAGACGGGGGAAAGTCTGTCCTTGGCCTGTCGGCAAGCATCAGCACTAGACTTTCACTGGTATCTTTAAAGTCCAGCTCTCTGGCGGGGCTAAACAGGCTGATCACAGAAGCAGCACCTTTCCCAGATGTCACTGTCTGATCAGTCCCTTTAAATCCACCAGGCATTTGTGCCTGGGTCAGATCTAAAGACCCATCTGAACATGACCTAAGTCTAACAATAATGCTGTCTCATGTTGAAGAGAGAAAGTGGTTTTTTGTTTGTTTGTTTGTTTGTTTGTGTGGAGAGTTGCTGTGCTTGACAACACAAGAACGAAATACCTGACTGGCTCCTTCTGGGGAGGGGAAAAGGAGAAGAGAAGGTCTACAAGATGTGTACTCCTTAGGAGGGCAGAAACAGTATCTGTTGAGGTGTTGCATCTTGAAGCTGCAGAACTGTGACTGAACGAAGAGAAGTTGTCCTGTACAAGTGAGACCAGACCTATAAGTAGAGCCAGTTTGGTGTTAAGTGCACGAACTCTAATCTGGGAGAACCGGGTTTGATTCCCCACTCCTCCACTTGCACCTGGCTGGATGACCTTGGGCAAGCCATAGCTCTGTACCAGCTGTTCCCTCAAAGACAGCTTGGGAAAAAGCTCTCTCAGCCCCACCCACCTCACAGGGTGTCTGTTGTGGGGAGGGGAAGGGAAAGGAGTTTGTAAACCGCTTTGAGACTCCAAGTGAGTGAAGGGTGGGGTATAAATCTAATCTCTTCTTCTTCTTCTAAGTAGGCATCAACATTCTGGATGCCCACAGCAGCTTGGTAAGATCAACACTGCTGCAAAGGAAGGCTGGGCTCAACCCCTCCAATCCCGGGACAAAGAAAAAGACTGAAACACACACCACCTCAACAGTAATTCTTCTGAGACAATATATTTTCCATTTGACACCAATGACATAATATTCTGACTCCTTAAGAAGGAGGGATCTAGTTCATGGAAAGTCGTTCCCCTCAAACCTTGATTTTGGGGAACAATGATTGAGCTAATATTTAGCCTTGTGAATATTTAGCCTAGGTTTCCCCCCCCCCCCCCCATATAAATAATTTAAAACTCCTGCCATCATTGTTGCCCTTGTTTTTAAATTGCAGTTCAGGCTTAAGGCTAACAGTAAACACTTAGTGTGATCACACAAGCAGTTTGGCCCTCCCCTCCAACCAGATGGGTGCGATCAAATGCACACATCTGGCTCTCATGCCCCAGTTGTCCCTACCTCATGCTAAAACAACTCCCACATGGATTAAATAGCCACCAGCAAATTTTGGTGGCTACCACATCAAAGTGCTTCCATGGCAGGTTTTTGGGTGTCTAATCACCTGGACATGCCATGGAAATGCATGAGCAGTGGGATCATTCCACTCCATTTCCGGTGCATCCTTTGTTTTTTTTTTCCCAGCCACACTAACTTGAGCTTTAGCACCCCCATAGAACGTGGCCAGGACTGTGTGTGCACTTATGCAGGACATGCACAATGGGACTTAGAAAACAAAACAACCAACCCTGTTGCGGGTCTGTGGTTGCAGCACATTAGCAGTGTGAACGACCAACCATGGGCCTGCAGAACTATGATGCTGGCTTAGGGGGCACTGTGTGATTGACACAAAGCATCCCAAACTCAAGCAGCTTATTTAAAGCTGAGATACCGCCACAGCAAACTACTTGTGTGACCACACCCTAAAACTCAACCATTGTGCTGCCAAAGATGAGCCCTTATTGGTGTAACCCTCATATCATACCACAGCAATAGGAAGATGTATATCCAAGGTAAGCGACTTAAGTTTACTTATGGGCAAGGAACTGAATAATGTGGCTTCTCAACTGAGTTGTTACAAGACTACCACTGTTTTGGCCTCCTCCCAGCTTTGGCAATAAGACCAGCTTTTTCCCTGCATATTGCAACAGGGTGAGTAAAGGGAGTATGGGCTATTAGATACAAAAGGGATAGAGGCTGGAGAAGAGAAGTCCACAAATAATCTAATTAAACTAACCGTAGAAGAATAAGCATCCCAGGAAGACCCAGTGTTTGGCAATCAGACCACTAATTAAAGATCAAAGATCTCAGTACTTAATCAGTGGCTTGGCTCAGATACTACACAAAATTATAATTAAATTAAACAAACCATAGTAAATTGATCATATGGACACATACCACTATAACTATGAGTTGTTCAAATCAGGATCTGAAGCTGGTTTATTAACCACAGTTAATCTTAACCATGGTTTCGTGTTACATACAAATGCAAGTACCCTGTCTTGATCCTGGTTTGTTTTCCCATGGACACTCCCATACCTTGCAAGTACAGCTCTCGCTTTCGACCAACACTCATTAGTGCTAAGCCCTCTACCTGCAAGAGACTCCTCTTGATAGCCCCAACTTCAGCAGTAATGCAACAAGCTCCTTCCAAAAAGATTTAAAAGCATAATTTTAGCCGCTACAGCAGCTAGGCCAAAACGATTATATTTTTTCATAATAAAACCATACCCAATGCATTATCTAGGCTATTCAAAACCATTACTGAATTTCTCTCAATCTAACAAAAAACTAAAGTAAGTGTTCCTACTAATTTTATTAAAATACATTCCCTTACTGTCCATTGGTTTCCAGTTGAGCACATTATTTGATCTCTTAAATAACATGTATGAAAGAGATTTTAATGAATTTTCATTTAGTCAGCATTGTAAAATTAATTTCTTTGAATAAGTGTTGCCAGGGGGAAAGAGTTAGACATATGAGGACACACTGTCAAAATATTCAGTATCTCATGAAATGTTGACTGTGAATATTTTAACACTGAATTGGAAATTCTGAAAGAAAATATATTATACTAACTTGCTGAAGTAATATGTACCAATAATGATTAAAAGTTAATTTATTACTCTTTCTCTGAATTATGGTCTTCATGTAGGCAATAATACATGAAGTAGAAACTGGGCTGCAACCATGAATTTCAGAAGTCAAGATGATAATTTCTTCCAAGAGTTTTGGGTAAAAGTAGTAAGTATGAGGCAAGAGAAAAAAAAACTATGATTCTGTTCAAATTTTCATTAGTCATTATTAAGCTGTATTCAAATTCCTTATCAGACAGTATCAAGCAAATGTGGCACAAAATATCTTCAGATGTTATAAGACTGCAGGGCAAACAGAAGCAGCTTAATTATTCATACCCGCACTTTTTGTACAAATTTGCAGGCCCTACAACCAATGCTCTAAACTGTGGAGTCTTGTGAGCAAAAATTCAACTTTGTGAGCTACTGGCATTAAAGCTGTGAGCAGGTGATTTGGCTGCTGCATTAATTAGTTTGCTCTGGAACCATCCTTCCTGAGCTGAGACAAAAATGTGTGAGCTGGAGGCTAGAAAACTGTGAGCTAGCTCACACTAACTCAGCTTAGAGGGATCCCTGCCTACAACACTTTTATCTACAATTGGAATCAATGTTAGTTTTTCATGTATTTTCATGTTAATTATGTTCCCAGCAGCCACACAACAGCCAAGGGAATCTGCTTCTTTAAAAAATGGAAGAATCCAAACAGCCTCGGAATGGCTCACATGAAAACTGTGCCAGGGGGAGCTTGTTTGCAGCTCCACGTACACAGATACTCCACGTGAAACAGCAAAATCAGTGAAATATCTCCCCCCAGCACAGTTTTCTCATGGGGGAGCTGGGGTTCTTCCTCCCCCCACAGCACCATTCCTTGCCCATTTGAGGTCTTCTTTTTTTAAAAGAAGCAGTTCCCTGCAGCTGCTGTGTGGCTGTCAAGAACATGTTTAAAAACATGAAAACATGAAAACATGAAAACATGAAACATTTTACCATAGAGTTTTGCCCAAAACACTTCCAGGTGATATAGGCACATTATGTGCCTACACTTCCGGCTCCCATAATGTCCCCCCGCCCCCCGGTGTTTCCAATGGACCTGACAACCCTAGCTCCAAATCATCGCCTAGCAAGTGTTTTTGCTAACATATCCTTAGGAGAAGCTCTACAGTTGTTCTTTTAGTTCTACAGAAGTCTTTCAGCTATAGTTGCTAGCCTTCAAATTGGGCCAAGGGATCTCTCAGATTACAGTTCTCTTGGAGAAAATGGCTGTGTATGTGACATTTTATCCTGCTGAGGTCCTTCCTTCCCCAAAGGCTGTCCTCCCCGAAATCTACCCACCCCCAGATTTCCAGGAATTTCCCATCCTAGAGGCTTTCTTTAGCTGAAACCAAGAAGCTTCCTCAGATATGACCTTTTAGAATTCAACTGGAGGCTTCATTTCTCACAACCTGAAAAGCTTTTCTAAAGAACACCACCACACTTTCCAAACATTTTCTACACAACTTGTTTATTCTTTTAAATCAACATTTCTTACTCTGAAAAAGGATAACTGATGATCAAAAATGACAACAGAGTCACCTCTTTTGTAGAATTTATCATTTTCTCCATGGTGAAAGGTATGGCCCCCTGATCTTACTTTATGCATGTTGGTGCACATATAAATACCTTTTTTTTTGGCATTTATTTATTTATTCGATTCATACCCTGCCCTCTTCACCAAGGCAAGCTCAGGGCAGTTTACATAAAAATTTAAAACAACTAAAAACAAGCATTATAAAACCATTCATAAAGTGCTAGTACAATGTTGTATGGCTATGGCAAAGCATAATAACAATCACCTTGGTAGCAGAACAATCCTGATGGGTTACAGTCAGCATTGATGTTAAGAACTGGTATCTCAGTCCACTCCTGTCGGTGAAGAACAGGCTGCCGATGGTAATACCAGGGCACAGAGTCCTACAGCGTGGCTCCTTGGTCAAATGCCTGGTGGATGACCTCCATCTTGCAGGCCCTGCAGAACTGTAAAAGGTCCTGCAGGGCCCCTAATGTCTTCCAGGAGCTAATTCCACCAGTGTGAAGCTGCCACTGAGAAGGCCCTGGCCCTGGTCATAGCCAGCCTGGCATCTTTGCAACCTGGGAGGGCCAGACAGTTTTGAGAACCTGAACACAGTGCTGTCTGGGGAAAGTATGGGGAAAGGCAGTCCTTCAGGCATGTAGGTCCCAGACCATAAATGGCTTTAAAGGTAAGAACCAGCACCCTGAAGTGAATTCAGTATACTATAGGCCACCAGTACAGTGCTTTTAGCACAGGCTGATTGTGTTCTCTCAGAGAGAGACCAACAACAGCCTGGCCACCACATTCCGCACCAGCTACAGCTTCTGAATTTGGGACAAGGGCAGCCCCATGTAGAGGGCATTACAGTAGTCTAGTCTTGAGGTGACCATTGCATGGATCACTGTTGCCAAGTCGTTGCATTCAAGAAAGGGAACCACTGTCTAATCAGCCAAAGGTGGGAAAAGGCTGACTTAGCAGTGGCTGCTACTTGGGCCTCCATCATTAGGGAGGCATCCAAAAGCACTCCCAAATTCCTAACCACCAGTGCTGGCACCAATGGCACCCCATCAAAGGTCGGGAGCAGGATCCCTACCCCCAGACTGCTTCAACTTAGGCTCAGGACCTTCGTCTTCATCAGATTCAATTTCAGTCGGCTCAGACTAAGCCAACCAGCCACAGCTTATAGCACCAGGTCCAGATCTTCTGGTTTGGAGTCAGACTGGCTGCCGAACAGCAGATAGAGTTGGGTGTCATCCACATACTGGTGACAACCCAGCCCATGCCTCCGGGCAATCTGGGCAAGGGGGTACATATAGTTGTTAAATAACATCGGGGAAAGTACCGCCCCTTGGGGCACTCCGCAAACCAGCGGGTGTCTTTGCCACCCTTTGACCCTGACCCCGAAGGAAAGAGGAAAGACACTGCAAAGCAGACCCCTGAATCCCAGTGTCAGTAAGGTGGTGGATCAGTAGCTGATGACTGACCATGCCAAATGCTGTTGACAGTTCTAGCAACAGCAACACTGCTTAACCACCCTGATCCAGATTCCTCTGGAGGTCATTCGTGAGGGCAACTAGTGCCGTCTCCATCCCATGGCCTGGGTGGAAGCTGGAATAGAAGGGATCTAATGTGAAAGTGTCATCCATAAAATTCTGCAACTGAGTTGCCACCACCCTCTCAATTAGTTTGACCAAATAGGGCAAATTGGAAGCTGGTCAATAGTTGGCCAATTTGGCTGGATCCAGAGATGGGGTTTTTTTTGGGAAGAGGGCGTACCAACGCCTCCTTAAGTGCCCTAGGGACAGTCCCTCAGAGAGGGACTTGTTGATGATCTCCCTTAGGGCACCTCATAACCCCTCATGACCAGCTTTAATTAGCCATGATGAGTATGTGTCAAGGCTGCAAAACTATGTCTGAACTATGTGGTGGGAAGATATAAGAATGAGAACTGTTGAAGTCACTTTTTTAGGATTATCATCCCATGAAAACCGTATATATATATATATGAAAAAATAATAACAGGGGTCTGCATGGTCACTTCTCTCCTCAGGGGAGTCATAGTAGCCTACTGAGATTTGCTGAGGATCAGAACAATATTTAAGTGGAGACCCCTTAGTCCCATCTGTAGAGATAATTTCTCTAGAATTCTGAAGACATAGGCTGCAGTACTGTTCACAATAAAGCTGCTTAAATTCCATTGAATTGGTACTACAGAGAAGTGCATGAATATTTAGTGGCTTTTATAGTTAGACTTTTCTCTCTTTCTTATATAACTCAGTACCAGTTCCTGCAACCAAAACTAATGTATATGCACAGAGTATGTAATTGCACAGAGTTGGTAATGTGACACATTTACTGAGTTAAAACAAAGCTTCTTAAAAGGAGTGGGGGGAGTTGTGACACGGTAAATAGGGTCTGACTTGTGAGCTAGGCTTCTAGTAAAATTTCACAGGGAGATTTCACACATCTCTACCTGAGTACATATTGAAGCTATTATGCAACTGCCATATGCTAAACTATGAATGAATCTAGTCAGTCCAAATGCTCTATTCTAAAGATGTTTGTAAATATGACTTAAGAGAATTTGACATCAATGAGTAGGGAAGTCTGGCAAGCAACAGGAACATCTGGTGTTACAGGCTCTAGGCTGGCACTGAAAATTATGATGAGAAATGTTTCCTACAGCTTCAGCACAAGCATGAGAAGCAGAGCAATAGTCACGGTGTTCTTACTGGAGTTTACACATAAGAAACCTCCAACAGGTCTTGCTGTTCTTGGATAAGCCTCTTTGACCACCATATGAAACACAATTAAGAAGCATCCAAGTCATCCAAAGTGATGGCTTATGATTCGACTCTTTTGACTACTCTGTTATGCATCAGTGTCCAACAAGTGTTACCACAGCCCAGAATTCTTGGATTTCACTGAAGCACAATGACAGATACGCAAATGAAGTTGCATGGCTTCTGAAGCACAAATTATATGAAGTGTCCATTTTGCAATTACCCATGAACTAGTCCATGTGATGGTGCCCACTTTCCCCTAGTTCCTTCCAGATCCTGTCTGAGAATCATATTCTCTCTCAGGCTTGTAACTGGCATATTAAATCAAAATATTAAGATGAGTTTGTCTGAGAAACAGAAATTTTCATGCAACAAATTCTTTGGCTAGGCTTCCATCTTCTATTGAATGGATTTACTAACTTAAAGGGAGGAGGTGTGCCACCTTCCCTTGGACACATGGAGCAAAGAAAGTAAAGAACAGACACACACACACCTGGCTGCTTCTGCTGGGCAAAATGGTGCAGTAGGAAAGTTGAAAACTCTTCCTCCCCCATAATAGCATGCCAGAGTCCAACAGAGTGCTTTTAAGATGGCTGAACTCACTATATAAGAATCATTTGGTGTCCCAGAAAGTCAGGTTGGGCACCTGTGTCATGTCACTTGTAATGCTTAGCATATGGCAGGCATGTGAGGAAATGCTTGTGGGTGCCATGTTGGGGAATGCTAGTTAATGATTGGTAGACTTATTGTTGCCTCTGCTATTGATCGTGATGTTGTCCCCCCCTCCACAAGTTTTGTAGTTTAATATTTTTGGATTTTTAAAATAATAATAATAATAATAAGCTTTCATTACACTGTTTGGAAACCACCTTGGCCATATTTCTATAGAACTAAATGGTATAAATACTTGGAATAAGTAAGCAACTCCTCAGCCTGCTCTTAAGGTTGAGGGTCTGCACACCTAATTCTTTCACAACCTTCTAAAAACTCTCATCAGCTGTTCAGGAATGTGAGCAGAACTGGATTTAGTCTCAACCATCTGTTCTTTCCCAAACACACACATTTTTAAAAGGTATGTCTGTACACAGTCCTGGATGCTTCATGTACAATAAACTGATGATGTCAAAATTCCAGTTAATTACATCTATAGGCCCCATTTTATCTGAAACATATACCCAGCTTTTTAAACAACAACAACAAAACCTCCTCCATTAAAAAAAGAGGATACTGTTACATTCTTTCTGGTTTAACTTAAAAATACTTGTGATTTTGCTTCTGCCTTGTATAAATCATATCCACAAATCTTTATTTTTATGTCATCTTGTGTGTCACTGTGACCATTTTTGCTGTTAAAAATTATGAATTTTTCAATTTTTGGGGTGTGTGCTTTGATATAAATAGAATAAGGAATCACATCAGAAACACAGGAAATGAAAACAGGTGGAGCTCACGTGACTGCATATGAAACCAAAACTAAACCAAAAAATACATGTTCATTCATCCCTGCAGATGAAATGCCAGCTCCATTAAACATATGAGAGGATATTAAAATCAATGCTATGAATACTCACTCTAACAATATTCTGTATTTATACATGCAATGCGAAAGCTATCTTCAAATTCCCATTTTAAGGAGACTGTCTTAGTACTTATGAAGCACAGGCCACTATCCCCCAGTTATCAATACTGAAACGACTCTACTGTATTAAGCTCATGTAATATTCAAAATGGGAAACAGGACATTTGACCTCCATTTCATACTCCTCATCTCTGAAAGCATCTTGATGCAACAATCTGCAGTCATCACCATTGCTGCTTATATTAAAACAAATTCCACTGTGTTGAAGTAGAACTTAAAGTGTCAAAACAGGTTAAAAGACTATTAGTGTTTTCACGGTAATCTTAATTTGCCTTTATTTGGCTTGGCTGTTTCAAATAATACAGTCTGAAATTTATAAAATTTTCATCTCAAATACACTATTCTCAAAAAATACAATTTTTCTTTCCTTCGGAAGATATTTGTAACTTTGAGTGTTCCTGCACCCACACTTTATCCATGCAGCTGCAAAATCATTTTTCTGATTGTTTAAAGAAGTATGAATTACAGTAGAAAAAGGCTGCTTTTTGGAGAGTTTGTGTAGTGAACTGTCAAGTAGGAAGCCATAAAGAGTTTTTCCTGAACTTCCCATCCAATATGGTGTTATGATTGTGGAAAGGAAAAACTGAAATAATAACAACACATTTCAATTTTTGGAGGTGCCTCAGTTTTAGCATTTGCAATTTTAAAAAAAATATACAGAAGAATGGATATTTATTGATACATGGAAATGGGGGAAAATAAGCAAACACAAAAGTGAAATTTCAAATTATACAAGATATAATTCTAAGATATGTGTGTCTCTCATCATGAGATGCAAATATACTTGGTCATCATCTAGTCAACTGGCAGGTTGTACATTAGACTTGGGTTAGGGCCCCTGTGTCCAGTCTGTTGAGCCATGAAGTTTACTAGGCCAGTTGTTTCAGTCAGCTTCCCATGGTTGTTCTGAGGTTTTGGGAAATTGTCCACATGCCACCCTTGTTCCAGATAACAGGTGGGATAAATTGCAATACCAAGTAAAAATCACAGGAGTCAGTCCAATATTCTATAGCGAGACCAAGTCCATAGAAGCAGTTTTTCACCACCATCACTTTCTGAAAAAGCACAGCTGGAGACTGGGTGTCAACAAGCAAGAGGAAATGGCTCAAAATGCCCCCTCCCTTCACTCAAGCACAGTCTTTTTTCCCATTCATGGGCTTCCACAAGCTCACTTCGCTTAGGGGAGCACATCCAACCTAGTGTCATTTGTTAACTGATTTTTCAAGGCATTATACCTATGACTTGCTATAGGATGAAGAATAATGTAGCCAACAATGCAGATAACTAAATGATGACAAAATGCTCAGTCTCAATCATCACTGAAGAGATTTTAAGACAGCAGATTGTGCTACAACACATCTACTCCAGGGAATTATTCCCAATGATCACTCTGATAGCACCAAATACAGTAGACTCATCTGTTCTGGCCAACTAAAAGGTCACATGATTCTAATAATGGCCCCTTCTGGATGACTCAGAATTCATCCATGTCATTTGTGCCTGGGTTTGCAACGGGGACGTTCTGTATAAATAGCTCCTCATCACAGATTATATCAATTTTTGTACATATTCACCAGTGGTGATCATTTCAACAAAACTAATTTGGTTATAAACAAAAATGTTCCTTTTACAAATGAAAACAGCAATAGATGACAAATCAACCCACTTTGATTAATGGCCATTCTGTTGACACTGGTTATTTTAAGCTCTGCCCCTTCACAGGAGTTTTGCAGCAGCTCACCCCCAAGGAGTTTTGCAGAAACTGTGCACTTCTCTTTCATGCTTGGGGAGTGATAAATAGTTTCATTTTCCCAGTAAGCAACCTTGGGATTCCTACATCAGTGGCACACAGAGAAGCGTTTCTCTCATTTCTTAGAGTTGTTTCATATTCTTTAAGAGGATCTTTAGTCTAACTCTATTTGTATATTAAAGGATTAGATCCAGATGCCTCCTAAAAGGTCTTAGTACTTACTATGTGGATTTTCTGACAATGAAGAAGAGCAAAATCAAGGGGCAAATGATTCATTGTCTGTACCGGCTTATTTAAGCCCAACTAGTGGTGCTTGTAGAGTTGCTAGTTGTAGCTTGGGAAATTCCTGGAGATTTGGGAAGTACTTTGAGAGGGCCGAGTCTAGGGAAGGGAAGGAGCTCTCTAGTGATGTAATGCCACAGAATCTACTCTCCAAAGCTGCCATGTGCTGCATGGAAACTGATCTCTGTTGTCTGGAGACCAGCTATGATTCCAGGACAACTCTAGACCCACCTGGAGATTTGCAACCCTAGATGCCTCTCTCTTGTTCTTTCTCTGCAACATTTATATTTTTTTCTAATGACAAATATTGAACAGCCATGTTGTTTCCATTCAAAGTAACACTGAGAAACCCAATGGAATGCAGAAGTTTTAAGAAAGTTAAAATCCCACATATTCTCTAAAGAAGATGTAAGTAATTAACATACTATAAATATTGAGTTACCACAGGGTACTGTAATTGTTGCCAGGGCTCATTTCGTAGCAGGAGCTCCTCTGCATATTAGGCCTCACACCCCTGATGTAGCCAAGTTGTGGTATCAAGTTGCCTGTAAGAAGAGCTCTGTAAGCTCTTGGGGGATTGGCTACATCAGGGGTGTGTGGCCTAATATGCAAAGGAGCTCCTGCTACGAAATGAGCCCTGATTGTTGCTATGAAATAAGTAGGAGCTGAACTTGATTTGCACCATGGTTCCTATAGTTTGTAAGGTGTGCATATTAATGCAATTGCACTAGTATCTCTGGGGGATGCGGATAGTCTTGCAACTCTGCAAAATCTCCAGATGTGTTTTTCTAGATGCATATTTAAACAAAGAATAGAACATATGAGTAGTGGCCCCTCAAAGATTTGCAAGGGGCATCTCATTCCCCTTCCCTTACTATTCCTGTTCCCCCATCCCTGAAAGACCCATAGCCTTTCTACCTTTCCTGCTTCCTTCTGTCCTTGTCACCCTACCTTTATCTACCTCTGCTTAGCTAGCCTACTTTTATAGACTCATCTTTAGCTTTCCTTCCTTCCCTCCCTCCCCCTGACAGCCACTCCCTTAGAAACTGTGCTTAGTTCCAACTTTTGCATGGTTATCAAACACCAGCCCAACTGCACAGTACTGGCTGCTGGGCCAGGCCCAGTTGCGTGGTAGAGAAATCACTTTCCCGCTATCCCTTTACCCATACTATTTCCTCCTCCTGGCAATCTCCATATCCTCACCTTCCCATGCTTCCTTTTCTCCTTCCTACCCACCCACTAACCAATGATTTATCTTCCCCCATCTTCAGCTATATTATTTATTTACTTCATTTATACTCCACCTTTGTCCACAATGAGGACCCAAAGCAGCTTACAGCATTTTCCTCATCTCCTCATGCTCACAACAACCCTGTGAGGTAAGTTCGACTGAGAATGAGTAACTGGCCCAAGCTCACCCTGTGAACTGTCATGGCAGAATGGCAGTAGATTTTCAAGTCAAAAACTCTAATCACTATATAATACTGGCTTTCATGTTGTGGGGTTGCTGTTAAGCAGTAGCAAGCAGCCAGTACTGGGTGAATCATATAAAGCCACTTCCGTATTGTCATTTTTGTCACTCATTTGTCCCCACTGCTTCAGTCTCCCCCCCCCATATGTGTTTTGCTCTCTCTAGTAGTCCCAGAGGGAGCAAAACACATGTGGAAAAGGTGGGGTGGACCCAAAGCAATAGGGAAAAGTGAGTAATAAAAATGACAATGTGGAAGTGGCCTAAGTTGTGGTATCAAGTTGCCTGGTGCTTGCTGCCTCATGATTTCTCCCTTAAAGGCCAAAACAGTTCTGTAAAGGGCCCTGCCTCCTCCTCCGTCTTTTCATAGCAGAAACCAAGGCTGAAAGTCATGGCAATACTGTTGTGGTTGTCTAGCAATGACCACTGGGGGGCATTTATTTCTTAAAGCTACAGGTGCTGTTTCCATTATTTTTGGGTTAACCTCCCCCCCCAATATATTTTTAAAAATATTTCAAATTTTTCTGCAAACTTGGGGCTTTACTGAGGTTTGTATAGGGTTGCCAATCTCCAGGTGGGGCCTGGGGATCTCCCGGTTTTACAACTGATCTCCAGCTGACAGAGATCAGCTCCCCTGGAGAAAATGGCTGCTTTGAAGGGTGGACTCTATGGCATTGTACCCTGCTGAGACCCCTCCCCTCCCCAAACCCCACCTTCTCCTGGCTCCACCCCCAAAGTCCCCAGGTATTTTCCAACCCAGACTTGGCAACCCTAGGTTTGTAGAAAGATCTGTCTTGTCTGTCCATAACTCCAATCATCAGATTTAAGTATCCACAGATGGGACCATGTTGAGAATTAAGATATATTGCTGATTAGTCTCCATCTCAAAAAACTAAAATAGCTTGTAGAAAGGTATTATAGACAGGCTACTTTCAGAGCAAGAAAATTACAAGCTTCAGTGCTTAGTTTCTGCATTTGCTTCCTGGTTTCAGAAGCTAGTGTTGAGTCCTGGATCTTTTCTGTCTTGAATGGAAAGATTTTTCCAGACTTGTGAGCCTGGGCTGGACTAAACATCTTTACTCCTTTATCTAACATTAATAGACTTACCATGCAATCCTTTGTGGAGTTATTCCAGTTGAAACCCATTGAAATTAATGGTATAGCTCTGCATAGGATTGCACTGAAAGCTTTCAAAATAACAGGCAAGGCTTTAAAGGAAAAATGAGTGCTTTGGCCTCTCCACTTCCTGCTTTTTTCATCACAAGCACCAAAAAGCAGGATTTTTTTTTGAAATAAGTGTATATGTAGAGCTGGTAGCCTCCAAGTGAGGCCTGGAAATCTCCTGAAAATACAACTGACTTCAAAGATCAATTCCCCTGAAGAACATGGCAGCTTCAGACGGTGAACTGTATGGCATCATATTCCAGCTGAGCTCCCTCCTTCCCTAAATCTGCCCTCCCCAGGCTTCACTCCCAAATCCCCAAGAATTTCCCAACCTGAAGTTGGTAGCCATAATTCTATCACATAGAGTATGACATAGAAGGAAAATAGATAATTAGAATCACCATTGTATTTATAAAGCTTTACATTTATCTTTTAATTTATATGAATTTAAAAATACAGTGTATTAAAATAATGTTCTTGCCGGGGGGGGGGGGGTTCTACAGATTTGAATAAATCTGAGCTGAGTAGTCATCCCTCTGTTTCTGCAGGAAATTTAAAGCCAGAGCCTCTTGGTTGTTTGGTCTTAGGTTGTAGCTCTGTGAGAGCTTGTTGCCTAGCGAGGCACTTTACGTGCTCTTATGGACTCTTAATGTTCATAAGTTTGAACTTTGGGCTGTGCTAAGTGTATGCTTAAAGGACTGTATTGTGATGCCAGCCGCAAACTGCACACATGCCCTCTTACCTGCTGCAAGAGGTTTCAGTCTGTTCCTGACTGCCAAGAAGCACACTCCCGCCATTGTCCACACAAAGACAGAGACAAGGAGCTGAGGACCCCATTGCTCAAGGGTGTTCCTGTCCACTTACGCTAGGCAACCCCCCCCCAACATACCTGTGGGATTCCACACATTCCAGAGAGATGCTGAATGAGGTTGCTTGGCAACTAATCCTCAACCCATCAACTGGCCGAGCTAGGGCCATCAAGAGACAATAGGATGGCTCGGTGACTCATCGCAGGCTTGCCCAGGTGTCAGTTCCTGTCTAGCTCCTAGAGTCTCAATATTGACCACCTCCCAACATCCCCTCCTCTTTCTCCTATAACCAGTGGTAGGGTTTGTAGGGACAGACTACCTGGTAGGTGTGTTAGGGGGATGTGGTCAGCGCTGCCCGCTCCCAGATCACCTAATAAAAGAGGTCGCCGACCATGCGGCCGGTGTCTTGAGCTTCCACAACCCCTATCTGCTTTTACCCCTCTCAAGTCCAGCTTGCTATCCCAATACCCTCTCTCACCTTTGATCTCTGGGTCTGCAGCCAGAGGTAAGCGTGCTTCTGCTGGTTCAGAACATGTTCCCTATTTTCCTTTCAATCCCTCAATTCTTCCTTTGGAATGGACAACCCATCTCCAGGACAGGTAAAATATTGCCCAACCATCGAACCTCCTGCTAATGTGAAAGTGCTATTTATCTATCTAAAGTTTCTTAGGAACTGTGTGTTAGTGTGTGTGAATCTGTATTGTGTGCCTGAGAATATTCATCAGTAAAAATCATTTAAACGGACCTCTGCCTCAGTGCCTATTTACTGGGAACTCCTGGAAGGGGCGGGACATTGGTATGGTTGGCTGTAACCTGGTTATTTGCCAATTGCTGACCTTAAAATCACAAACCCAGAGCAATTCAGCTAACAAGCCATGTTGGCAGAAGGCAGCATTAGCATTACTTTGTGCCCTGTCACAAGAGATCACATGTGGGCATGTAAGGTTATAGGTTATTTAAGTTGTAATTCACTTTGTGTATTCTAATTTGTAAGCCACTTCTGAATTCCTAGAGAGGGACAATGAAGAATAAAACTATTAGCTCTGACCTGGATATCCCAGCAAGCCCATTCAAGCTAAGCAAAGTTGACACTTGCAAGTACTTGGATGGGAGACCTCCTTGGAATACCAGAGGTGGGAGGTGGGGGCAGGCTTTATTAGCCACCTCTCAGAATATCCTCCAGACCCCCAGTAGGGATCAGCTACCAGAGGTCACCATGACTTCCAGGTGCACACACCCCATCTCTCTCACACACATGTACATATAAAAATACAAAAAAACCCTGTTTAGAGAACAACCAAATTGTATTTATTTTCATTTTATCTATACATGACAAAGCCCAGTTGTTAAAGGTAGAAGTATTAAGTACACTCTTAAATTTGCCTGGCTGAAATTCATGGGACTTAAAAGCACTTTACTAAAGTGTGCTAATCATATTACAAAAGAGCTCCCCACATGTTTCTGATTCAGTTTTCCTACACTTTCAGATATCTTAGTGTTTAGGTCATTGCTCCAGAAGCTAGTATTGAGTTCTGGAATTTGTCTGTCCTGAATCATACAGTATTTATGACTATTTGTTCCAGCCTGGCTGGCTTGGACTGGGCTGAAGAACAGAATGAATTTCTCTACCCTAATGCAATGCCAGATTTTGTCCAAAAGTAGATTTTCAGTTCCCTCAGTGAGTCTAATTGTATTTTTGTGTTTCCTATTTCAATATCATTAGGCTAGCATTAGGAGTCTAATTGTATTTTCATGTTTCCTATCTCAATATCATTAGGTTAGCATTCATAAAATTAAAAGTATAGTACTAAATATATAAAGATATAACAATATATATGTTGTGGTAAATTTCAGAATATGTTTACATTTACTATAAATTCTTAACGCTTTAGGAAATTAATTGGATATGTTAAAAACTTCAGACATTCATCAGTACATGACTAAGCCAACTAAGTGCTTTTTGCCAATGAAGAAATGTTGTCTTTATTCCCATCATTAAATAGGAATTGTCAGCATTTATCATGGCAGGCTGATAAGTGTTCAGAACAAGCCTTGTGATACACACATATAATTTCCCAATGAATCTCAGAATACCAGCCAAATACCACTGGCTCAAGATCAAATTTCATTGTCTTTCCCATCAATTACCAGTAATGGTCAGAATTTTCCAAGGCATGTTGGTAAAAATCTAACACAAGCACTTTACACTATCATTCCTCGTAGATACTATTAAACCTCAGGAACCACCAAATGCCTTCAAAGAACGGCCTCATTTAAACGTCATTTCCATGGATGCATCTGTCAAACCTTTTGGCTAAATGGAGAAAAAGCTTTCACATTTACACTGACTTCCAGACCAAAAAACAAAAACCAACAAAACCCCCAACAACAACAACTATTGACTATCTTAAAGTTGCTAGATACCATAGACACAATTCACCAACCACCATTGCCATATAATTTCTATTCAATTCAATGCCTCCTTTAAAAATGGTTCTATCTTTGTCATTGTGAAACTCAAATGAAAGTTCAATGAATGCCAAATACATTGACATTTTAATACAACCTGCTGTGGATTTTAATAATACACGAAGACATATAGATTTTGTCTATATGTAGTCTGTCAGTTTCTACAGCTAATCTGTATTTTTTCACGGCAAGCACTTCATTTCATTCATAGTGTTTCAGTTATTACTATTCTGTGTTTATTCAAACACCATTAAAAGAATTCTGAGTCACTGGCCAGTCATTCTTATTAATAAACCACTACCTTAAAACCAAAAGAAGGAAAGCAATATAAGCTGCTGAATAGAAAATCTGCCATGTGAAACAGAAATAATAGAAAGATTTTTTTTTTGAAAACTGAACAATTATAGGAACAAAACAGATACAGAAATAAACAATTCTAGAAAATGGATTTATGAGTGGCTTCTCCAAAACCACATCTTGGTTGGGGCTAAAAGAAAAATGAAGCCTTCAAAATAATTGCGGGTTCCATATTTTTACCCTGCATTACAGTTCCCTCATTATCCTCCTCTGGAAGGATATTCATTAACTACTATCTTCCTCTTCCTTCTTCCCATACTGCAAAAGGCCATTTTCTGAGTCATAAATCAGCTGTCAGATACTGAGACGAACGGAGGATCCTATTCTCACAGCATGGAAGAAAGTGGCAGTGCAAATATACATGCAGGTATTTGTAGATGAAAGGCTGTAATGATCATACATTGATCTCAGCAACTCCCATCTGATGTAATATCAAATGATTCACTTTGTATCTTGGAAATGTTTCCTCACTGGACCAGTGGGTATATGGTTATCTTGCACAGTGCAGCTGATAGGCTGCCCTTAAACCAGCCTGCATGCCAATGTTACAAAGGCTGTAAGTGACTCAAGGGATGAACTGTATTCTCTGGATGAAAAAAAAAAGGCAGAATAGTGCCTACATACTTCTGCTAGAAATTTTTTCTTCTTTCTCTAGATCTTTGAAAAAATAAAAGAATGAGCTACAAAATGCTATGTTCACTAGCCCTTCTAACATCCAAAAGCTCCAGAGCCCTAACAGCCTTGCATGTTCTACAAAATTACCAACTATACACTGAGGCACAGGAAGCTAAAATTCTAAGACAAAAGGGAGCATGATGAAAAGTTCAAAAGGACTGAGACCAATTTCCCACGAGGCGCTGCTCCAGCGTCGTTCTTCCCTTTGCCCCGATTGCATGCTTAAATTTCCCACTATTTGCCCCATGCCGCATTTTGACCCGCAGCTTCACCCGAATTCCCCTGCGGCTTCAGTGATCCTCTTTTTTTGAGGATCACTGAAGCCGTGGGGGAATTTGGGCAAAGCCGCAGGTCAAAATGCGGTGCAGGGCAAATAGTGGGAAATTCAAGCACGCAATTGGGGCAAAGGGAAGAATGACACCGGAGCAGTGCCTCGTGGGAAATCAGTCTGTGAATAAGAGACCCAAAAGAAAAGAAAAAAAGAGGACAGCAGGTAAGTAAAAATTTCCCTATACCAGAGTGTGTGAGTTGAACACTAATTTTATTAGGAAAATGACATTCTGACAAAATTGAAAATGATAAATTATAGTCCAAAGTGATCATATTTATTCCCGGGTAGTGGGCTTTTATTGGGTAGAGCTGTAGAGTTCTATGGAGTTGCTTGACAAAATGCATATGAGAAAAGGTATAGCCTCACAAGAAATCTGTCTGTGTTGCTCCTTTCTTTAAAAGTCTAACCCCCATGCCCAATGAAGTCAGTGTGGAAGCTTTCAGAGCAATGTGACAAACTGGCAAGACTAGTCATGGAAGCTGCTTTTATATCTACCACTGTGCAGGGGTCCTTCACCTTGAACTAGAAGCCAAGCACAGACTTAGTCCACAGCCTCTGCCAGCAACTGCCACATGAACAAAGAGAAAGCTCTGCTGCTGCTGAAGTGCATGAATATCTGACCCCCTGACCTTTCTCAAACCCTGCCCATGTATCAGATTTTTTAAAAAAGAAAAATTGGCACGTGCAAGCTAAAAATTTGTGCTCTCACCATGACTGAGTGCTGTTCTGGATGTTACATGCCCTATGAATTGGAAGTGGGAGAAGCATGTCTTACCTCCCTACCCACCAGGCCTCTCATGCCCAGGATTGGATGTTTAGTTACCATGAGGAAATGTTTTCAGATGGTGCTTCTTGAAGGCCAATTCCTTTACTTTTTTTTTTTTTTTAAGATGATGATGGTGTTAGAAAAACGCTCTGCATATCAAATGGAAATGGGGATTAGTAGGACAATAACTAAACTGTTAAAATAACCCTAAGTAATCTATTCTCTACTGATATCACAATATTGATTAGATTTTTCTTCAGGTATCCTACTAAGAGTTCTTTCACTTCAGATGTGAAGACTTGACAGAGAATGAGAGAAAAGGTAGAAAGGCATGAAAGGAAGATTCCCTCTTCTTTCTTAGCCCTGCGTCCTAACAACTGTATCCCTGTAGGAAGATTAGAACTAAAGGATTAAGAACTCACTGTCTGCTCTTTTACTCTTGGACATGTTCAGAATTAGAGACAGCTCTCTGGATACTGAACAAGAGAGTTAATTTCTGCACTGAATGGGATGTGGCAAACTTTGCACATATTCTGGCAGAAATATCACATTCTGATATAACAGAATGTGGAGTTAAAAAAGTCTCCCATCCTCTCTGAGGTGCACAGACAGGAAACAGGTGGAGCAAGGCACTTGCAGTTTCCCTTCCCATGATGTCTAAAGGCCATCTGATACCTTTTATCTACCGAAATACTCACACATTCCCCCAAGAGAGTCCAAGCTGTAGGGTTGTTATTCTTTCAGTGGCTCCTTGACAGAGGCGCTAAGGATACTACTACCTTTCTGGTTCTAGTCTGGAGTTCCTGATATCATGAAACAAGAAATTTGATACACCACCTATCCTTTTTAAATAATATGATGTAACAGTGAGTGACTCCATGCTCTGAACCCTTGATGTGGTGTAATGAAAATTATGGCAGCAGCTCCCTGTCATTATTATAATTGCTTCTGCTCACAGAGATACTTTACAGGGCCTGCCACTCTCCCACTGTTCATTCTATCTATCTATCTATCTATCTATCTATCTATCTATCTATCTATCTATTTCACATTTCTATCCTGCCTTTCCAGCGAACTGGCTCAAGGTGGCTTACAACATAACATACCACCGAAGTGGTTTACAATTTAAAAGCATAAATAAACAACATTATAAAACGACTCACATAGCCGTACTGGTGGCATCTACGTGCTCCTGGAGAGTAGCGGCAACAGAAGGTTTGGCCTGTGGAACCAGGGCGATGTTGTCCTGCCATCTCCCCGGTAGCGGCTCCTATTCGAAAGCCTGGCGGAAGAGCTCCGTCTTGCAGGCCGTGCGGAACTGCAACAAATCCTGCAGGGCCCTGATGTCATCCGAGAGCTCATTCCACCAGTATGGGGCCGCCACCGAGAAAGCCCTAGCCCTGCTACAGGCCAGCCGCGCATCCCTCGGACTGGGAATAGTCAAGCGATGCTGGGTGCTTGACCTCAGTGCCCTCTGGGGCACATATGGGGAAAGGCGGTCCCTCAAGTAGGCAGGCCCCTGACCATATAGGGCTTTAAAGGTCAACACCAACACCTTGAACCGGATCCGGTATGCTATAGGCAGCCAGTGCAGCAGCCGCAGCACAGGCCGGATGTGGTCACCCATAGGGAGGCCCATCAATAACCTGGCCGCGGCATTCTGCACTAGCTGCAGCCTCCGGATCCGAAACAAGGGTAGCCTCTAATGGGGGTGGGCTCAGCCTTAAAGGGGCTGGCCTGGTCTGTGGCTTTGGGGCTGCTGATAGGGTGCAGCACAGCCCTGGAACCCCTAGCAGGGCCATAAATGGCCTGGACTGGCAGGAATGAGCTGTGACTGCTTACAGATCTTATTCGCATGGGTTGCTACAGATGCTGTTTCCATTTTTTTAAAAATCAGATTTTTCTGCAAACTTAGGGCTTTTATCAGGTTTGTAGAAAGACCAGTCTTATCTGTTCATGGCTCCACTCTCTGAATTTAAGTATCCACAGGCCATGCTGAGATTTAGATATATTGATGATTTATTTTGATCTTTATTTATTAAAACATTTAGTTATGAAAATATTTATGTTCTGCTTTGCTTGCAAACTGTAGTAGCTCCAAGTGGCTTACGAAAACCTGACTCAGCAAGTAATTTTAAAAAGATAACTGGAAGATAACAGGAAGATAAAACATGCTTAATGATAGAAACATGGTTGTACATGACCCAAGATTAACTGTTGATGATGATTTATTCGATATATCTAAGCACGAGTGACCCTTACAAGTTCATCTGAGCAATTCCTACATATACAAACAGATGCCATTCATTCCTTTTGATAATGAGCATGTTAAAGAACAGTGATCCAGTTTAAAGTCAGTGAACCAGTTTAATATGCTTTACAATTTGTTTGCCATATGGCATTTTAAAAGGCATCATTACCCAAAGACAGAAACAGTGGAAATAATGGGATGCTTTTTGTACTGCAGAAATATATGCCAAGAATTTAAAAAATTGGCCTCACTGAAGACTGTTATTATTTCTAATAAGTAACAGATGGTTAGAGTGACACAGGAAAACCTGCCTACTAATAGACATGGGCACAAACCAGTGCACAGACCAAAATTCATCACAAATTTTGGCCATTCTATGGTCCATAAAGTGGTACCTGTGGAGGCTCCACCGTCACAAATTTTCACAAAATTTTTAGCACAGTCCATGGAAGTCCATGAGCAGAGGCAGACTGGCACTGCTGCTGATCAATTAAACTGTTTACAAAACTCCAAGGCAAAAGTGGGGGCAGAATTATCCGGCCTTGAAAATGGCTGCTTTGGAGGGTAGACCTTGGAGGCTGCGGGGGGTGGGTGGGAATGGAAACTTGAAGAGTGAGGTTGATGATTGGCTGGGAAGGAGATAGGGTTGCCAACTCCAGGTGGAAAATTCCTGGAGACTTGAGGGATGGAGCCTGGAGACAGTGCGGTTTGAGGAGTGGGACCTCAGACAGGTACAATGCCATAGACTCCACCCTCCAAGCGAGCAAGTCCCTCATGGGGAACCATTGTTGCCAATCTCCAGGCAGGGGCTGGAGATCACTCAGAATTACAACTGCTGTCTAGGGGGGAGGAGATAGAAAGCTGAAGCCAGGGGGCAGATAATGATACATTGATGGTTGGCTGTGAGGTAGGGCTTCCAACTCCAGGGGGGACATTCCTGGAGATTTGAGGGGTGGACCCTGGAGAGGGTGAGGTTTCAGCAGGGGTAGGACCTCAGACAGGTTCAGTGCCATCGACTCCACCCTTCAAACCACCCATTCCCTCATGGGGAATCCTTGTTGCCAATCTCCAGGGGAGGAATGGAGATCACACTGAATTACAACTGCTCTTCAGATGGCAGAGATCTTTCCCTGGAGAAAATGGTGGACTCTGTGTCATTATACCCTGATGAGGTTGCCACAGCAAATTGACACTGAGGCCGGGGCACTCTCCCAGAGCCTCTTTCTAGAGCCCGTTGTATTTATTTCTACAACGGGCCTTATTCCTAGTTAATAATAATTACATGTCCAAACAGGAAACTAATTCGCATATAGACAAACCATGAAAAACAACATTGTATTTAAATCCTGGAAAGAGGGTTTAAAGGGGATTTAAATAGTCCATGTACCTTCTATAGACTCTATAATTGAATACAAATGAATAAATATCAGCAGGAAACTGCAAGGGACTTGCGGGAACAGCCATCCTATTTATCTGCTTTGCTTCCTCCCCTCTCCCCAACTCCTTCTCTCTCCTTCTCTCTCTCACTTTATCTCTTTCTCTGTGCCCAACCCCATAACTGGTTCTGTCTTCTTAATCCCCACCTCCTGTCACTCTTCCTCTCTCTCTTCCCCGATACTTGTCAGTGTTTTTCTCCTTTTCCCTCCCCTCAACAACTGTTGTCACTGATTCTCTCTATTTAGCACTCTTTTTCTCCCTCCCCCAATTACATCTGTCATACTCCCTCACACACACACACTTTCTCTCTATTTTTCTCTGTCCTCCCTCTCATCATTCTCTCTCCCTCTCTCTCTGTCTCTGACTTCTCTGCCTGGCACTGACTACAATAGCTCCTCTTCTTCCCCCACACCCAAAACAATGCCACCAAAGAAGTAGCTAATGTGGGCTTGGCTGCTGGCAATAATTCTTTCTCTACTCCTCAACTGTCCCACCTTCTTAGCCTCTTCATTACCTCAGCAGTGGCATATGTTGTGTCTCTGCTGGCCACCTGGCCAGCTACTTTGCTGCTTGAACAGCAGTGGCGAATCCAATGCCCCCTGTAAGCTGTGGAGTCTTGTGAGCAAAAATTCTACTTCGTGAGCTACTGGCATTAAAGTTGTGAGCGAGCGATATGGCTACTGCATAAATTAGTTTCTGTGGAGCCATCCTTCCTGAGCTAAGACAACACTGTGTGAGCCGGAGTCTAAAAAACCTGTGAGCTACCTCGCACTAACTCAGCTTAGAGGGAACACTGGTGGTGACTCCCCTGTCTGCCTGACTGTTTTGTCACCAGTAGAGGTGTTAACTTCCCTGCTTATCTGCTGGCCTCTTCAATCCATTAACAGCAGCTGCAGCAACTCCCCTGGCCACCTGGCAGCTTCCTGCCATCAACAGCACCCATGGTGGTGTCTCCCCCAGCCACCTGCCCATCTGGCAGCCTCCCCCCATCAACCTCCTACTTGCCTACCTTCTTGCATTTTTTGATGGGGGTGGCTGGCTGGAGCCTGACAATGGCTGCCTCACTATTAGGAACCATACTGACAGCAGCAAAGATGGTGGAAGCCCCCTGCATGTGCAAACGATGCTGTGTTTTTTTGGGGGGGGGGATTAAACTCCCTAATGATTTTTTAAAAACATTTTCAGATTTCTCTGCAAACCTGAGTAGGGGTCCCCTTAAGTTTGCAGAACAATCAGATTCTGTCAGTGTGGCCCCAATCCATAGGTTTAAATATCCACACAAGGGGGCACCTTTCACTATTAAAATATAAGCTGATTTCTTTGGTATCACATCAAAACGATCCCCCATGTTTTGTTTCAGTGCCCCTTCTACCATGTGCTACATCAGAAATTTTTAAACTCTGTTTTGACTCAAGTAGAGGAATATTCTGACGGTATAAAGATTCTGACTCTTCTTGATAAGCTAAATCCTGAGATAATGGAAATTTTGCCAAATTTCTTTTTGCTGCCATTTCTATTTGCCAATTAGAAACTAACTGGTTTTCTTTGTTGGTATATCACTGAGCACTTTATTCTTACTGTTATTGTTTTGAGAGTGTTTTATTATGTTTTAACTGATTTTAATGTATTTATGTATCTTGCCCTGCCAAGTCATGTAAGCTGTTCTGAGCCTGCCCTGTGGGGAGAGCGGCCTATAAGTCTAATAAAATAAATTAAAAAATAAAATATTTACATGGCAACTCCTTTTACATTTGTTCCTTTTGCAAGTACTATTTTCTGTTGCTGTTGTTCTTGTTCTATACGAGTCTGTAAGTACTAGTAGTTTATTTCAGCTCACATGATCAGTGGTCTCAAGCACAACCGCAGTATACATGTCTGTAAGTGGTACATGCCAATAAAGGTAATTGGATTGGATTGGTATTCTAGAAGTGGAAAAGCTGAACGCGGCATGTAATCAAAAAATCCTACTTCTAAATTTCCCCCTAGAAAGACACACCAACCTTGGGGCAAAGCACGGGAATGATCTTGGCTATATTAATAAGTAATATACAGGAATTTAACTTGTCTAATTAATATAGAAGAGAATATTCTTGGTCTGTAATATGCCATTGAATTGTCTGAGGTTTCCCCCCCCCCTTATTTTTTGGCTAGTATACAACAAACCCCAAAGTCCAAGACATTTAAATTCTTGCCACAAGTCTGGAATGCTCTCACACTGTTTTCCTGCACATATATTGATGCTAACAATGCATACTCACCGTAGACATCAGGCACCATGAAGGTAATCAACAACATTTGCATACATTTTAATGAGGCAGGAACTAGGGCAGTTTTCCTGGCCTATGAAATGTTCTTAATGGAAAAAAGCAACATTTTAATGATATTTTTGGATTTTCAGGACACCAGTGCTTACAGAATGACACACTACTAGCAGAGAAGCCTTCTGAGGGAATAGGTATTGACCTATTCATTGTGATGGTAGGTGTGATGATATGTCACCAGTTTGAATTCTTCATTCTTGCTGCTTTTCAGATGAATTGTTGAGAATTCTTTGCATTGTACTAAGTTGACAGAAACTATCATGTTCAAAGCACCCAACCACAAGAGTGATAATGTTCCCAGTGATCTTCAGTGTGATCCACAGATCAAATATCCTCCACTGTCTTTGCAGAAGAATGGTTATCAACCTGTAGGGCAGGTTCCATTTGTATGGGAAAAGTTCTAGAAAGGGATAAGATGGTGAGGAGGTGGCACCTTCCTTTGCTTCTTACAAAGACACAGCTATATCCTGAGAGAAACCTTCACTGATCCATACTGGATCTGTGGGAAATCAGTTCCCCACAACATGATTAGAGAAGATGGGGACAAAGAAATTGCTCCTTCATCCTTGCAGTGTTTAGGTAACACCAATGAAGGACTAAGAAATAACATATTCTAATGCTGTCCAAATACCACTGCTGAAAGTACTCCAGACTGATATTTGCATGATCAGCAGCAGCAGACTGTACCCATATGAATGTGAAAAAGGTTTTCTACACTTTACGCTATAAAACAGATTGTTGATGCTGACGGGGTTGGGGTAGAATGTACAGAACATTCAAAAGGGTGGACAAATTTAGGAAGTTTTTTGGGGGGGAAACCACAACAAACTCACAGCTGAGAAGAGACCAGTTCAGTACTCCAATAAGCAGACTTTATGTTTCCATGTACCTCTGGGCTGCCAAAACTTAACAGGCTTAAGTAGTAATGTAACCTCTGAATATATTGCATTACTCTATATTGCTGAAGATTAATAAACATATTATTGTTGGAGACAGGACATGAGGCTAGATGAATCTTTTATGATTCACTCTGTCTATTTCCTTTCAATTTCCACTTCCTCATGGCAAACAGTTTTGGATCTGCTAACTTACTGCTGTGTGGTTAAGCAGGTTTTCTATGAATGTCACATTCCATGGTACATGGTATATATTCCTTTGTATATACAGTTATGTAACCAAAACTTGAGAGAATAACCTCTAACACCTTCCACTTTAACACATTTGATGGATATACCTTTTGGCCTGGGAAATGTTCTCGCTCACAATGAAACAAGAATCACATTTAAGCAGCCCTTGAAATGATCTTTCTAGTTACTAGAATGACACTATTGCTAACACTGACCTTTGGTTTACAGAATAAGAAAAGCAAAATATTGAATGTATACACTATAAAAAAACTAAATGGAAATATGAGAGATCACATTCATAGAAGTTTCTCTTTAGTTGGTACAATTCTGTTTTTATAACCCAAGTTTATACACATTCATAAAGCCCCATTGATATAACACAAAACGTTAACACATTTGCAGTTTTGTAGCACAGATGCTGCTTCCATGACACAATGAGCAAAGTACATACCAACATAACAGAAATATAATATTTATAATTTCTTAGAGCCTTAAGAGTTATGGATGTGTGAGAAGGAAGAGCTCACACACCAGGGCCTTCCTTGCTTTTCCTTTCCCCCAGCAGCCCCCCATATGCCTCAGAAATCCTTTGCTAGAAAACCTGGGGACTTCATCAGTAAAAATCACCATGGAATGGGGGGCTGAAATAAGGAAAAATCAGGCAATACCCCTCTTGTGCATGTGCAGCAAACTTGGTTTGAGGTTTGCGGTATTTATACAACTGTGAGAGGCGATCACACCCAATTCCTCCACCTCCTCACTAAAACCCTTCTGATGCATGCCACCTGATGCTTAAGAGTTCCCCAAAATGTAGCAGAAGGTTTTCAGGGCATGGAGGTTGTTGTGAGGTGCTGTCGGAGCAAGTGGAAGGTGAGAAGGATACTCTTGAACCAGCAAATCCACAGGATCCAACCCTATCTGTTTTCTCTTAAAACAGACTACATTGCTAAGAATATTGGTGTGCAACATGTTTAGGTGGGGATAATTATGTTGTATGAATTGGCCCTCAGGATGCATACACAATCCATTTACTTTGTAATAGCTTGAGTTTAAAGAGATGAAACTAGTGCAAGTTAAGTTAGGAATGGATCAACAGTAGATATCCAACATACTTCAAACTGAATAGCCATCTGACAAAATAGTCTTATACAGAACTCAGTTCAGTTAATGGAATTCTGAGTGGCAGAGATAGTCAAAGCAATTACACATACATTATTTCATTTGTGGTTCAACAAGATAGTTAATGGTTACTGAATAATTCACTCCACATGGCACTCAGAACCCATGTCCTAGCAAAAGTGAATTTTTTAACATATGCACATGATTATGTAATGAGAAGGAGAAGGGGGAAGCTGTGGGAAAATGGAACTTCCTTGCTTTGAGTGGTTTCAAATCCTGAAGGAACCTTAGAGATAACTCTAAAATTAATTCCAGTTCCTCCACAGGGGGACAATCTCAATTTTCACAACAATAAAAATCAAAATTAATATTTCTTTTACCTTGATCAAAAGGCTTGTTTGGATTCCAGTTTCTGAAATAGTCATCCTAAATGAAGGGAAAAAAGCTCTGTTACAACGAAATGTAAGTATGTTTATTTTAACAATAAATATAAAATTATTTGTTAAGAATTTATTATTAGCCACAAGCCTCAAATAGAATTAGTTCTAAAATAGTGGGTTGCTTTCAAACATATACCCCAAATGAAAATGTATTCATAAAGAAATCTCCTGCATAGAAAAAAAATAATTGTTCTGTGTTTTGATTTTTTTTAAAAAATGACCTGAGTTTTGTCATATCAGCGTCATGAGGGCATCTTCACAGATTACAGTGCTCAGTTGATGTTCTCTGTGTATACATATGGTCACAAGCAATAGTCATACCAGGTCACTGGAATATCTCTACCTTTATGACAGTGATAGCTAGCATATGAAACAACCATCAGTGGTAAATAGTATGTAGTGTTTAAAGGGAATGTCTCTAAAAATGTGTAAAACTATATCAAAAGTATTAACGTGTGGGTGGGGTTTGAATACCTTGCATATAGAAGAAAAGCAAGAACCTATATTGTATGAGTAGAGAGCAAAAGGCATATGAATGGGCAAGTCAGACACTCTGCTTCTCCAGAATTATTGCCTTCCCCTCCACAAGCCCCACAAGGCCCCCTGCTCCTCCCCATGTATAATCCAGGCTTTTATAAAGTGTACTTCTTTACCAGCGTAAGTATACCCTTGTCTGGGAAAAAGTTTGAGCCACCGCACATCCCCATCTGGAAACGGGTATGGTTACCAACTCCAGCTTGGGAGATCCTTGGAGATTTTTTTTTGGTGTGTGGGGGGTGCCTTAGGAGGGCAGAGTTTGGGAAAGGGAGAAAGCTAAGGTTGCCAACCTCCAGGTTGGAAATGGAGTTCCCCTGAAATTCTAACTGACCTCCAAATGACAGAAATCAGTTCCCTTGGGAAAAAATGGCAGTTTCAGAGGGCAGACTGGATGGCATCACATCCCTGCTAAACTTATTCCCCTCCCCAAACTTCATGCTTCTCAGGCTCTGTCCCCAAATTGTTGGAAGTGAAGGCGCTGTCCCCTGCCTCAGCCTCCAGACTTTGTGGCAAGAGAGACAGATCGCTAGTCACACTGACCTTTCCTTCCTGTGTTTATTCTCCTGTCCCGATCCCTTTGATATGTAGAATGTTCAACATGTAGAATGTCCTGTTACTATCCCTTTGACATGTAGAATATGTTCTCAGGGAACAACGGCCTGCCTTCATGCTCTCCCCCGAACTTCTCTCTCCTTCCTCCTGCATGCACCAAGAGGGAGAGTGTGCTGTCCCCGTCTTGGCACCATGACTCAGATGGCCTCTCACCACCTGAGTCCATCCTTAGTTAGATAGACTAGAATACTATCCTGTCTCTCCTCTTTCCTATCCAGATTGTAGTTCTAGAATAAAGAGACTAGCATTAGTCTGTTAATCTGAAAACATGGCTTTGTGTACCTTTGTGGCACCCTAAACTTTGTTACCCTGGTGGGATGCATTCCTGAACTAGAAGCTTCATGCACTCTGCTAAATAGTCAGTGGTCACTGGACTAACTATATCAGCTAACCCCAACAGGTTTTGAATGCAACTTAACTAAGGGTAACCAGCTGAACTAGTACTGTTTTCCAGCAAGTGGGTGCCACAATATCTAAAGTTGAATCTGCCTCCCTCAGCAGCTGTAAATGAGATGCTGGGTGATGGGCTTTCTTCTTTTGCAAAGCAAAAGGAAAGGAAAGCTGCTCTCAGCAGCCTGCTTGTAAACACAGAGCTTTAGAGAGAGTGTGAGAGAAGGGAGGGGGGATGATGTCTGAGACTTGGGACGGAAAATATGGTCTAGTGTTTCTCATGCAATGTAACTTCATGGAATGGCACATGTGTCTAAGGTTTGTCTTACGCTTGCGATCACTGGAGGAACATCTGGAGAAAGAAACCCCCTGCCGGCTCATCCCAAGATGAACAATATAAATGGGAAGCAGATAACTGCTGTGCACAAGGGATATGCGTGAGTCCACTCTCAGCTAATTATTTGTCTAAGATTCAGGACTTTACAAAAATGAAACAGATGTATGATGCCCTAATTAATGTCAATAAGCATACAGGGTGGTCAGCAAGAATGATGCAAAGAGATAAACTGGACAGTTTAAAATTTACAGAGAATGACTGTTTTCAATCACATATAAGCTCCTTACAAGATATTTTCTCTCATTTTGTTGGTTCTGGTGAATCTATGGATGACCAAGTGCAAACAGCTGCATTGTTTCTTTCTCTCCCTCCAAGTTTCCTACATATAATGTCTTACTTGGAGATTATAGGAAATTTGAGCTTTGATTCTGTGGTGCATGAAATAGATCAGAAATGTTCTCATAGAAAAGCGTGGTCTAAAGATTTACAAATGTTGCCAGATTAATTTCTGAGAAGGTTGCTTTTAAACCACGGAGTCTCCAGGGCAGGAGCTCATTCTGGCAATGGCAGAGTTGGGCAAGGAGGTCCCAAGAGCCATTAAGAAAGGAATATGCACAGCAGGGTGGAAAGCCACATTTCTCTACTTCAAACAAAAGAGCTCAGATTACCCGTCACAACTGTTCAGGACGGGGTCATCTCACCATGGCCTGTCCATCACCCAAGTCAGACAAGGCTTATAAAGCTAATGAATAGGAAGGCAAGACTGAACACAGTTTCAAACATAATAATTATTCTGTTTGTGATAATGAACAAAGTGATGCAATCCTGTTAGATTCTGGAGCTACTCAATCCATTTTACTACAGAAGAACTGTTTGTGGAAAAGAAGAGATTGCAACCAGCATCAAGGGTGTATTTGGCTAATGGAAACTGCATAAAAGTGAAATGTTAGGACTGTTGTTTTCCCTTTACCAGTAGATGGCACAGAAAGGGCAACTTAAAATTGAGAATGTCCTCCTAATTCCTGAGTTTAAAAATAATGTAATCTCAGTGAATCAATTGGCAAAACTAGGATTTGAAAAATGTTTTAATGTCCACAACTGCATTGGTGTAAGAGAAGGACAGACCTATATCAAAGGAATATTAGTAAATGGTCTTTATAGCATGGAGAGAAGTGAAGATTTTTACATAGACTTCTACTCTCCTGACTTGTACCATGATGATGAATTGCTTGAATATGATGAGATGCCTGAAAATGAAAATGAAGTGCTTGCAAATGAATACAATAATTCTGACTATGAAAATACGCCTCAACTCGAATTTGATAGCGATTATGAGGAACAAAGCCTTGATGAACAACCTAACCAAGAAACAAGCAAATATGATGGATGCATCTACCTGTGGCATAGAAGGACATCCCAGAGAAATATTCAAACCATTAAGGACATGTAGAATAAGGGGTTTGGTGAAAGGCATGAATTTTACAGAATGTGACTCTAACCCAATTTGTGTTTGTTGTTTGCAAGGAAAATGCACTAAACAACCATTCTCTCAGAACAGCTCCACTGCAGCTGATCCACACTGCTCTAGTTGGACCTCTTCCTACTACTCTTGGTGGATACTGTTATTATTTGACTCCCGTAGATGATTTCTCAAGATACTGTGTCTTCTATCTCATTAAAAATAAATCTGAATCTTTTAATAAGATATATAGCAATGGTTTCTACTAAATTCAACAGGAAGCCAGAAGTACTGTGATCAGACAGTGGAGGAGAATATTACTTAAAGGCCGCGGAGCTGTTCCTTAAAGAACAAGGCATACAGCACCAGATAATTGTACCCCATAATCCACAGGAGAACGGTATAGCAGAATGCAAAAACTGGACACTTTAGGACGTGGTACATTCTGTGCTTAGAGATTCACACGCATTACAACCATTCTGTGATGAAGTAATCCTGACTGCCAATTACACATAGAATAGGCTAGTCATAAGATCTACAGATGTGGCTCCTTATGAACTGTGGGTTGGCCATAAATCATCCATGGACCACCTGTAAAGCCTATGCATACATTCCAAAAGAAAACTATTCCAAGCTAGCTGACGGTGCTATAGAAGGTATTTTTATAGGGAATGCTAAACTAAACAAAGACGCCTTTTGACAACAATAGAGGGAGCAGACAAATCTCTCTGGAGAGGAAGTTCCAAAGTTTTGGAACCATGACCAAGAAGGCCCCTTCTTGGGTTACCACCTGTCTAGCCTTAGGTGGTGAGGGCACCAGAAGTAAGGCTAAGGCCTCTGAAAATAAGCAAAGTGGTTACATAGGTTCATATGGGAATAGGTCCTTCAGATATGCTGGCCCCAAGTTAGAAAGATCAATACCAGCCCCATGAAGCACACTGAGAGCCATTGTAGCTTGAACATTGTTCCACTGTCTTTTTGATTATGCTGTCTTTCTCCCCATCTGCTTGGACTATTTGTTACTTCTATGCCTGAAGAATAACTTTGGTATAAATCTTATACTCTTTCTGATTATGCTGATTTTGCTTTCTTCTTTGTCTCTTACTCTGTCTCAGGAAAAGCAACTGTATTTTCCCTTCCTTATTCAGTTTCTCATCCCATAAGAATTTATTTGCTATTTTAATCTCACTTCTCCATTTGACCCATCTCTTCACCATTCTTCATCTCCACAAGCTTTAATTAATTATTATTATTAATTATTTAATTAATTATTTTTAAAATTAGGTTTCTTCTCTCTGCTCTCTTCTTATCTTCTCCTTCAACACTGCTTTCATTTACTATACTTCCCCCTTTATTTATTTATTTATTTATTTATGGTCAGCCTTTTGTGTTGATGCTCAAGACAAATTGCATGATATAAAGCAGTGCAGACAGCATAAAACAACCAATGAACAATGCAACAGAACAATATAAAAAACTAGATTGCTATTTGATTATGTATGTTATAACAACAGCCAGAATTTTATATGCTAAATATTGGAAAAAAGAGGAAATACCATCCAAAGGGGAACTAATACACAAACTGATGGAGACAGCTGAAATGGACAAATTATCATTATTGATTCAGGGAAAAGGAAACAAAGTCTTTAAGGATACGTGGTCAAGATTCTACAAATGGATTGAGGATTTACCTGAAATGATAAACTTTAGATGAACAGAAACAAACTGTGTAGAGGTGCGGAAAAAATAAAAACATTATCACAAAACAAATAGTATAAAAATATGTTGGAATTGTTCCTTTGTTTTGTAACTCTTTAATAATTAAAGATCTAATAATAATAAAAAAAACCCAATGAACCGGACAAGATTACAGAATTAGAAAACAAGATGAACAATGAACTAAGACAGTGCAATAAAAGCAGGTGATGCCTCCTATAATCATTGCAATAGACTACAATCCTATTCCATTATAAAGGTGCCCTCCTGGACTTTTCCATTCCAGTACATCTATTTTTAAAAAACACCCTCTTTAATGTAACTGTTTTGCACATTCTGTGAAACCATTCTACAAGTTGGGACTGACCACTGAGAATGTATATCCATGGGCAGCTAAAAATCTCAACCATCTGCAGGGTGGCACACCTTTAGAAGGCATTGTTCAGATGGTCAAAGCTGTCTCAGTCAAGCATCGCAGGAGAGGTGGTCCTGCAGATATGTGGGTCCAAGGCCATTAGGGGCTTGAATTAAACTCAGTAACTGTTCGGTAACTGATAGAGCATCTGCCAAATGGGTGTGATGTGATTCCACCTAATGCCTGATAATATTCAGGTTGTGGCACATTGTCTTTAATGGCAGACCCATGTAGAGTGTATGATAATAGTCTAGCCAAAAAGTAACCATAACATGGATCCATGTGGCCAGATCAGTTGAGTCCAGACTAAATGATGCCTGTACAATGCCTTTTTTGCAGGTGCATTAACTTGCTTCTCCAGTAATACTGCTGAATAATCTGTAGGCTACTAACTGAGACAGAGGAACCCATCAAAAGTGAGGAGTACAATATCCCTCAAGCCTTCTTAACCAGCCTGGCCTCTGTCTCATCAGGATTCCATCACCACAGCAGTTAGGCATGGGTTCAGGACCTCTAAATCATCAGGTGATTTGGATTAAAAAAAAACCCAGCTAGGTGTCATCACGTATTGATGATTCCCTACTTCAGATTCACAAATGATTTTTTCCTAAAGGCTTAACATAGAATTTGAATAGCATGAGAGATAAGACTGAGCCCTGAAGAACCCCATAAACCCCGTACTGTTAACAGTCTAACAGCAACCCTCAGGGACCTGCCTATAAGGAACTATTTAAACCAATCCAAAAACCCTTAATCCTTACTTCTGCCTCCAAATGCCTCAACAAGATGGCATGGTTTATGGTGCTGAATGCTGCTCATGTCTTGCTTTCATAAAAGGGGTCACTGTGACTGTGCTGGGACACCCACAGTCTCAAAATTCCCCAGCACCTTCCTTTTAAACGGGGAAAACCATAGCCTAGTTCTGTCTCTCTCCCTATTGAAGCTATGTATGTTCCACCCAAACCTGGAATAAGTATTTATTTTATTTCTATCCTGCCTTCCCTGAAAGTGGTCTCAGGGTGGGTCACAACACACAAAATACTAAAATAGGTCAATCATTTAAAAAACTTTAAGAAAGCCGTTCCAAATTCCCTAATAAACAAGATGGGACTGTTTCCATCAGAGAGGATAGCTGGAACATCCGTGTTAGCTGGGCAAGAAGACACATAGAGATGTTGAATAACATCAGGGAGAGGATAGCCCCCTGCCGCAAACCAATGGCTATCACAGAGAAATACTCTATTCAAGTACTACCCTCTGTCCCTGACCATGGAGAAAGGAGGAGAGCCATTGCAAAACAGTCCCCCGAATCCCTGCGCCAGCGAGGCAGTGGGTCAAAAGATCATGGGTGACCATGTCAAATGCTGCTGTGAGATCGAGAAGCAACAGCAGGGTTGACCCGCCTTGATCAAGGTGCCTCTGGAGGTCATCTGTGAGGGCGACTAGTGCAGTCTCGGTCCCATGGCCAGGACAAAAGCCGGACTGGAATGGATCCAGGATGAAGGCATCATCCAAGAAAGCCTGCAGCTGTTTTGCCACCACTCTCTCAATTACCTTACCCAGGAACAGAAGGCTCAATGCTGGGTGGTAGTTAGCCAGGATGGTAAGGTTCCAAAGATAATTTCTTTAGGAGTGGCTGCACCACTGCCCTCTTCAACCCCCCTGGGAAAATCCCTGATGTCATAATACTCTACTATGTGGACATCTATGTGGACATTTCCTTATATCTGAGAGCTTCCTGAATCTATGTGGGGAATTTGTCGATTGGGAGACCACCACCCCTGCACTCGTGGACAAAGAAACAAGGGGTTTTTTTTGCCTGACTCCTAGTAAACACTGCCCCCCCTCCAAGCTGGCTCGGGGTGAATATGGAATCAATGATTTCATCTCCTTTACTGTCATGTCGGGACAAAGCATCTGCTAAGGAGTTGGACTTCCCCGGGAAGTGGCATAGTGTAAAATCAAATTTGGAAAAGAAGTCAGCCCACCGCAGCTGTTTATATAATGTCCATTGAGTATGGAGAGCCTCGAGGTTCCTGTGATCAGTCCAAACCTCAAAAGGGGTACAGGTGCCCTCCAACCAGTGGCGCCAGGTGGAGAGGGCTAAGTGAATTGCAGCCGCCTCCTTGTCCCACACTGCCCAGTTGCGTACATATGCCAATGGGTGTAATTTCCCATTGGCGCCCTCTTGCAAAATTGCCCCCCATGGCCATATCAGAGGCATTGACTTGCACCACGAACTTTATATTTTCGTCTGGATGGGCTAGAACTGGCTCAGAGGTAAAAAGAGTTTTAAGGGACTCGAATGCTCTCTGGCATTCTGGGGTCCAAGCCAGCCAGGCATCCGGCTATGCTCACTAAGGCCCCTTACCCTTGGTCTTTAAGAGACCTGCAAGGGGGAGACTGTATTGAGCAAAGTTATTGAAAAACATGTGATAAAAAATTGTGAATCCGAGAAAACTTTATAGGGCTACTTTTTCAGTTGTTTCACGTAATGAGTTGTTAAAAAGAGTATAGACTTCTTCTGGTAGTGCCCCTGTTTTCAAAACGAGCAATCCTGGTATGAAATAAAATAAGATCAAGACTGTGGACCCTCCCAATATGTCCCTGGATTGTGAGATTCTTTTTGTGGTACAGTAAGGAACCATATAGCAGCAACTTCTGTGTAGTCAACACTGGGAAGGGCTCAAGGATATATGGTAGTATTCTAGATGTTGAAACCTTTGAATAATTTAATTCTGTATAATCATTTCTTGATTCATGAATTAGATCTGTTTCTTCTGTTTACATGTAATCATCTATTACTACTACTTGTCATTGTCCTTTTCCTGAGGGCAATGCTTATAAAGATGCCTAAAACATCTAGGTAATAGAGAATGAAGTTTTCTGCAAGCTGAAAAATCTCCACTCACCTTCTTTCCCAAAACTAAACACTGACAATTGGCTGTTTTCCATCCAGAAGGAAAGTGCCAACTGCCCATCAACATGCTAACCCCAGTCTCTGGTGAGGGGTGTAAATGTTGTCAGCTCCTTTAAAATTTTATAACTGAAAAAGTAGCCCTATTTTAAAGTTTGGTAATCAAGGACCAATTGAAAACTGTTTCACTATTTATATTCAAATTCTCCTTGCTACCTCTATATTTGCGTATTGTCTATATGGATAATCTGATATATGTCAATAACGGCTTTTGTATTGTATTATTGAAGTCTGTAGGCTGATCTACACACATAGATATGAGTTTAATAAGAGTAGATAACAGTCCTGTACCTGAAATGTAAGAAATAAATATGCCCCATGTAAAAAAAATCCATATATTTAAAAACTAAACAGTAAGCTCACATAAAAGGGAATAGTGTTCTGCCTAGACTTCTGCTTGCAGGGAGTGTTGCTGTTTTTTTGCATGTGCATGTATGTTGACACACACAGGAGTGATAATCCAGACCTAAAGTCTGAAGTGGTACAACTTATTTATTTATTTAGAAAAAAATATATGCTGTTTTTTAGAGACATGCTCAAAACCATTCTGCCACTTAGGACTTTACCTCTACATTGCTACTTCGCTCTGTTGCATGTATAATCTGCTATCTGACCCGCCTTTGAATTGCTTATGAGTTTAAGAGGCTTTCAGGTTGGTACACTTCAGGGGTTGCCCACAAGGCAAACGTCCTACTGTGTGCAGATTAAATAATAGTTGTAGTGGTTTCCAGTTATGGACATTAGACGTATCTTGTCAAATATGGGCTTTGTTTGCAATTAACTCACTTACAGATCGTAAATTATTACTGAAAGTGTCTTGGCAGGTCAACCTCAGAGTAGTGCATTCAAGTGGAATGATGTAGTTAATGAGTTGCTTAATCTGTCTTAATCTAAATGCAGTGGAGCTCATGTGTGCATTTAGGCTTTCCACCAGCGTTCCAATAATACAAATATGCTAGCTTTCCCAAGCTCCTAGGACCTGAGGGGATGGGACTTGTGTGTCTGTTCCTTCACATACTGAAATACTTGATGTTTCAGGCTCCACAGAAGACTGGGCAAGCTCATGAATGATCTTGCCCACAGTGAAAGTAAACTGTGCTATCCAGGAGCGTATCTTGTCAAGCTCCAAGGAGCTTCCCTACTGAAAAAGTAAAATCCTTCTTTAGCTTTTGAGTTTATAATGAGGAGACAAAAATAATTTCTCCCAGAAATCACATACATAAATATCTTTAACACGAAGGCTTCTGGGAAGATCTTCTTCTTTTTTTTTTTTGCTTCCTCATCATAAACAAAAAAGCTAAGGAAAGTAAGGGTGAGAAAACAAACCACTTTCCTTACTGCACGAAAGGTGCTTCCAGTTTACTTGGACAAGCTCTAACCGTATTGTAGTGATTGTAGCATTGATTAGAGTTGTGGTTAGAGTACTGAATCCAGCTCAGTTCCCCTCAGCCATGAAAACACACTGAGGGACCTTGCACCAGTCACAGACTGGCAGCTTAACCTATCACAAAGGGTTGCCACATAGATAAAATGGAGGGAGACAGAGAAACTGTAAGCTGATTTGGGTCTCCACTGGGGAGAAAGGTATGGTATAAATGAAGTAAATAAATAACAACATAAGCTCCTTGACTGTATAGCACCCCCCCACACCATACTACTTGACTGCTATTCTTTAGAGTCTTTAAAATGAAAACTTTTCAGGGATGTTTGCATTTTGTGTCTCAGACTTTATCTAAAAGCATGCTTAAATGTAATGTGCATTTTGTGGTTATACAGAAACTCTGTTTACATTCGGAATAAGCATAGGACTCTTGGACCAATTTCCCACAGCTGCTGCTCTACCCCCGCTCTTCCCTTTGCCCTGATCGTGTCAATTTCCCACAGCTGCTGCTCTACCCTGGCTCTTTCCTTTGCCCTGATCGTGTAAATTTCCCACTATTTGCTGCACAGCTGCATTTTGCCCCACAGCTTCGCCCGATTTCCGCCGCATCTACATGATCCTGTTTTTTTGAGGATTGAGTAGACGCGGCGGAAATCGGGCGGAGCTACGGGGCAAAATGCAACCTGCTTATTTCACTTTGGTGCACAGCAAGAACAAAAAGTAGTATTTGTTATCAAATCACTAGCAATTTAATTTTAAAAAATCCTGTTGGAAAGGAGAAAGAAATGCTTACTTAGGCAAGAATGTGTGATAACTGCTGTTATCTCCTGTTATCTGCTGTTATCTGTGTAGAATTAACTTCCTGGGAATTGTTCCAAAGCCAGAGACTGAGCATTTTACAGAAGCATTTGGTGAGCTAGGATTAAGACAGGGCTGTATCTTCCATAGTGTGAGGTGCTTCCTACACTAGCCCCACCCACCAGCCTTCCACTGTCATAGCACCCCACCCATGGAAGTATTCCCAGGCCTCAGAATGGGTCAAGGAGGGGTTCAAGCACCCTGGCCCTCTTTCACCCTGCTAGCCTGTTTCTTCAGTCAGGAACACTCCAGCCTTTCCCCTCCTTGCTGGCCTTTGGGAACAACTCCCACTTAAAAGGAGGTAGCTCTGCCCCCATTCCTCCCATCCCTTGTTAGTACTGTCAGTACTCCCATCTTTCCCCTGGTCATGGTTGCCCATTCCCATGTAGCCTAGCAACAGCCCAATGGGGATTGGATCTTTCCCACTTATCCTGCCTCTTCCCAGACTGGGACCACCTCCCCAGGTGTTGGTCTGGCCTCCTCAGACTCCCCCCTGATTTGCATCTGGGAACGGAACTACGCAGATGGCAACCATCCGTCTGATCTGTCTGATGTCCCCCTCCTGTGCAAATTTTTCCAGCCCTGCCCCTGCTAGTGGCATCCTCCCTGTCACCAGGTCTCTGCTCTTGATGCCAGGTCACGTTGGGGCCACCAGAATCCTGGCCAGCACTACCTCCTCACCTCTAAACCAACTGATTAGTGGCATCACAGCTTCCCTGCATTCAGTGGTGCTCATTTCTGCCTCATTCCCCTCCAGCATCGGTTGCTCTGGCATGGCCTTCCTTAGAACAAGGGAAGGCAGCAGTGGCTTGGGGAAGTCTGGGACTCTGACCAGACCTAGACAGAGAGTCTCAGGTGACACTTTATTTCTGTTGCCTGGGGCCAGGAGTGGTCATGCACCATAAATGCTTCACAGACAGGCAGCCCATGTTTTCAGGTTTAACATTACATACACGTATATGCACTCAATGCATTGCATACACATCTAAGAGGATGGCTTAAAGAATGAAAACTCTACTTCTTACAACTTGAAAATATATTTAGTAGTATGGCTGCCATGGGCCTGATAAAGTTGTTTTGGGGGACACATCTAGATCACAACACCATTTTAGCATCTCTGGATTAAATCATTAGAAGGTTGTAATTTTCTATGGGATAATATCTCCAAAATAAAACACTTTAAAGTATTTCAGCAAGAGAATCAAAGTATCAAGTTCTGGCTGAATGGTGCTCTGAATTTTTCTTTATATATATTTATATATGTTTTTCTTTATGTATGGTGCTTTAAATTGTCTATAACCAGCCATTTTCTGTGCATTCCACAAACAGGTTTCACTAGACACCTGCAAATGAATGGCATCTCTTGGAAAACAGTGTAAGAAAAAAATTACAGTTTGCTGATTTTTAGATTGTAAAATAGCCTTTATTTTTAAACAAGTCAACAAGAAAAAAAATCAAACATACCTCGACTTCCTGATTATGCAAGCATAATAAATGAGGGAAAACAAAAGAATGAAATTAAATCATGCAAAGGAATGCTAACATTTTCAGTATTTTCCCCTCAATAATATAAAGGCAATACTTAATCTATGCAGATGATAACCTAAAATTTCCAAATATTATACTAAAATACATTTATATATAGTAATCAAGTGATCTTCAAGTGATATTGATATATCAGGTTCAAAAAAGGCACACACCAACTACAGGTGAAAGGAATAGCTGCATTAAAAAAAGGATTATCAAGTTTTGAAAATTGGAACTGAACTGAAACTGAAATTTGACATCACAGTCTGAAATTTTAAATTAACCAACATTTCTAAATTCTATTGCAGTACATGGAATAGCCTTGTGAATATATATCATTGCCTAATGAAGTCTCTTTAGGAAAACTTAAAAGACTATACCGTAATGAGATGATGAGCAGAACTACTAAGAAAGCAGCAATAATTTAGATAATAAGAAATAATAATAAGAAAGCAGTTATCACCCCTACTTGGTTGGCTCACAGTCCTAAAGTTATCTGGAATTGTTTAGAATGCAATTTACACCCCTATATTAAGGTATCTCAGAGGCAAGCCTGTGCAGCTGTGGCACTGTTGGAAATGTCATCTGTGCCACTGTATCAGTTCCTGGGAAAACCTGGAAGGGACATGGGGTAATTCAAGGAATTGCCAGAAACTCTATTACAGGTTTTTTAAAAAAATTATCCTGTTGCCACATGGAGCCATTGTGGGCAACAATGGTTGTGGCAAGACATTTCTAGACATGCTCTGTTCAGAAACCTTACAGGTATTTCACCTCATGAAGTGAATTCTATGCTCCTCTAAGGCTAATCAACTGCACATGGGTAGCCAACAAACCTGACTGTTGTTTTAAGTGCAGCATGGGACTCATCTCTTTAAGAAAATTGATATTTCCCATAAGTTTTGGAAATTCTTATTTCCTTTAAGTTATGGAATGTTTAAGGACCTTTCTCAGCCAACATTAGGCTGAACTGGAAAACATGGTAATAATTAGTTGGGTGACACTCAAACAATGCTTATATTTTCTCCAACCAATTCCTGGTAAAATGAAGGTGTTGTGTCAGCTCAAACTGCTCCTGCCTTCACATGATTTGGAGCCTCCACCGTTAAGTAGCAATGAAAAATTATGGGAGTGGCAAAGCTTACATATCGAAAGGATGATCTCCTTTCTTATGTTTCGAAACACCAACTATGGTCTTCAAGCTGCCACTTGCAATTTAGGTGGCCCACCTGGCATCACTCAGAGCCTGGGTTTTCTCCATCATAGCTTCCACGCTATGGAAATAGGTTCCTGAAGAGAGGGGCATCCTCACTGGAGATTTTCAAGAGGCACAATAAGGCTTGTTTGTTAGCCAGGGTCTTTGATGGGGTAAGAATAGCAGGCACCTTTTAGTGGAGACAAGGGGGGTTATTTGGATTTTCTTTGTTGTATTGGTTTTAATCTATAATGTTTTAATTATTACTTGTAAGCTGCCTTGAGCCACCAGGAAAGGTGGGTTATAAATATTTTAATAAATTACAGTTGCCCACTTGAAATGGTATGTCATTTTAGGTTATAATTCCAGATGATTTTTTTTTGTGCTATACAATTACTTGAAGTTCAGTTTACTTGTTACATCTGTAAGAACAATTCTTGCTGACAAGCTGCTATGAGAAATTGTGACTGTTGATGCACAACTTTTCTGAAACCACATGAACATTTGTTTCATGCACCTACGTTCAGAACTTTATATCTCACCATTTCCTAATCTGTTCTATACACAGGGCTATTTTGGGGTAGGAACGCACAGGAACAGAGTTCCGGCTGGCTTCTGAGTTGGCCACGCCTACAGCCCCTCCCCCCCAAGTTTCCCAGGTGCCTGACAAGCCGTGGGGTGCCTGGAGAAGCCAATCCAATCCAGGGAGGGAAGGCAATTCCAGGGAGCGAAGACAGCCAAGCTCATCCAGGGAGGGAAACTGCCTTCCTTCCCTAGGGTTCCCCATGCACCCCGCAAGCTGCAGGGCACCTGATCCCAGGAGGGAGCTGTGCTATCAGGGGTGTGGCCTAATATGCTAATGAGTTTCTGCTGTTGTGTGTGGCCTATTATGCTAATGAGTTCCTGCTGGGCTTTTTCTACAAAAAAAAGTCCTGTCTATACATATACACCTGAGAAAAAGCTTTGGCGGTTGGAGTCAGTTGTTGGACATTTCCATATTATGAGGTACTGTGTTATATAGCCCTGACAGAGCTCTAACCAACTCAGAGTCACTGGTCTTAACTGACCTGGAAAAAAAATATATAAAATTAAATTTCACAATTTCAATCTTCAATTTAGTACATTTTAACACTGTGGGACTCCAAATTCTCTTCTTGTTTCTCTGGCTGCTTTCTAGACCTAACATTTAAAAAAGTTTAATGAAGCACAAATGCCAGAAAGCAGTTTTCATACATCCCCTTTCTAATCTGCGAAATTTAAGAAGAGAAGTTTGCACATTATATTTATATATATGAATAGTAATTAGCAAAATAGGGGCATAAATATTTGCCTTTTGTCAAATCAATTGCTTGCTTGTACATATATCTAGCAGCAAAGAAATAGTTGAATAAAATAGCTATGTTGCAACTGTGCTATTCCAAGGCATCACTCACACACTTAAGGAAGCGGACTGTTGATCCAAGCTCTATTTTAGTTGGTTGCAAGAAAAAGCCTATTTTGTGACTCAAGATTCTGGAAACATAGCCGAGTGCAATGTGACCATTACTTCTCAGCCATATCTATCAGCACATAGGGACTGGCCATAAATATACTGGGCACTTTAAAAATCTTGTTAACTGTAGTGCCAAACACTTCTCACGATACTGAATCTGTTTAAGTCTCAATAGTTTCTGTCTCAAAAGTTTCAAAGTATTTTTTTCTGCGTCCCTTATCATCAAGCTTCTTGGGCTCCCCTCCTATATTATACTGGTAGAGTGGGAGTCACTGCACGGCAGCTCCTTTCAGCATTATCAGAATAACAGGAGAATTTCAATTCTACGCAGGGAAAGCCAGCCCATGCGGGACCTTCTCCCCATGGTAGCACTGCCCCATCTGGAAATCTGCAACCAATGAAGGAGCCATGCTGTGGCACCTCTTGCTGCTGTTTCCTTTAAGAAGGACCCCTTGAGCTTAAAGAAAGCATGCGAAAAGGATGGTGATCACGACTTCCCTTCCATTTTGAAATTAATTAGCCTACAAAAATGCTGCTGTAATTTTTAATTGACATTACCTTGTGATCACCCCAGCATCAAGGCAATGTGAGGGCAGCAGCTGTTGTTTGCTGAAGCCAGTCTTGTCTATACCATAAACATCTCCCCAAGGCCTGATGCCTGCTTAAAGCAAATTGCAGTGTCAGCAAATTACATGTTTTTCCTGCTAATGCAAATGGAGATTTCCCAGTTGCAACTACAGATGTGAGCCTGCTTCAGTATGAAGGTTACGCTGAACCTCCTCAGTACACTGTAATCTTTGCAGAAATCTTTTTCTGCCTGGCCCCTTGAGAAATGGAGAATATTCATTTAATTAGGATCATTTCACTCAGTGAGTGGATAGTGTGTGCCACTGGGGATTAGTCTTTAAGGGTGTTTTAAAAAAAACAACCTTTAGCAGAAGAAATTTTCATGCATTTCCTAAGGAGGCTGGAGCTCAGGAGATACAGCTTTTGCACATGACAAGATGATTTGTTAAAAATCCAAATAATAAAATAAAATAAAGGATAGCAGCAGCATTACTGGAGAAGCTAGGGCTGCGAAAATTATGATCTACAGAAGACACTCGATTTCAGCTGCTAATGAAATTTTAGCCAGGACTTACAAAAACATTATTTTGCGATACCTTTGATTTGCTATCTTTATAATGAAAATAAACACTCACATCCAGCAACCAGACATCTTGCATTCAAACTTCTTCTCTTCTATACTTTATTTTCAACTGTTCACCCTTTTCCTGGAGGCAATGAACATTATGAGTATCTCAAGGGACAATCTCTGGCTGTCATTTCTGCTTGGCAAAGCAGACATGTGGGTAAGGAACACATGGTAGGGGTGGGGAATGGTGACTAGTACAGAGTGGCAGGTGAAGTGGTATGTGGAGGAACCACCTCTTATCTGTCCCTTCTCCTCTGCCAATTCCCTCCTCTTGATGCCATTTTGCAGAGAGATAGTAGCTGGAATTCCAAGAACATAAGAACAGAATCTTATGACAAGTCCTTTTGTGGATCAAAACCTGGCTAATTAAAAGGAAACAGAGAGTAAGTACAAATGGGCAATTTTCTCAGTGGAGGGAGATAAGCAGTGGGGTACTGCAGGGATCAGTACTCGGTCCGAGCTTTTTTTGTTCAGGGTGGTGAGAACCAGGGAGGATTGTGAGGCACTGCAAAGGGATCTGTCGAGGATGGGTGAATGGGCATCAAAATGGCAAATGGGGTTTAATGTGGCCAAGTGCAAAGTGATGCACATTGGAGCCGAAAATCCTAACTATAAATACACGTTGATGGGGTCTGAACTGGCGGAGACTGACCAAGAGAGAGATATTGGAGTCGTAGTAGATAACTCAATGAAAATGTTGAGACAGTGTGCGACTGCAATGAAAAAGGCCAACACTATGCTGGGGGTTATTAGGCAGGGAATTGAAAACAAGTCAGCCAGTATCATAATGCCCCTATATAAATCGATGGTGCAACCTCATTTGGAGTACTGTATACATTTCTGGTCGCCACACCTCAAAAAAGATATTATAGCATTGAAAAAAAGTGCAGAAAAGGGCAACTAGATGATAAAAGGGTTGGAACACTTTCCCTATGAAGAAAGTTTGAAGCGCTTGGGGCTCTTTAGCTTGGAGAAACACCGGCTGAGGGGTGACATGATCGAGGTTTGTAAGATTATGCATGGGATAGAGCAGGTAGAGAAAGAAGTCCTTTTCTCCCTTTCTCACAATACAAGAACTCATGGGCACTCGATGAAATTGCTGATCAGTCGGGTTAGAACAAATAATAGGAAGTACTTCTTCACCCAAAGTTAGATAAAACGTGGAATTCACTGCCACAGGAGGTGGTGGCAGCTACAAGCACGGACAGCTTCAAGAGGGAATTAGATAAACATATGGAGTAGACGTCCATCAGTGGCCATTAGCCACAGGGTATAGATAAGAACTCTCAGTCTAGGGCAAGTGATGCTCTGTATTCTTGGTGCTTGACCGGGGGGGGGGGGCAACAGTGGGAGGGCTTCTAGTGTCCTGCCTCCACTGCTGGATCTTCTGAGGGCACCTGGTGTTTCTGGCCACTGTGTGAGAGAGTGTTGGACTGGATGGGCCACTGGCCTGATGCAACATTATTTATTTGTTTGTTTAATTCAATTTCTAGGCCACTCTCCTTGCACAGGCAGGCCCAGAGCGGCTTACAAAATTTAGTGAACCAAGTTCACAGTAAAACAATTAAAACATTATAACCTTCATCATTAAAAACAATACAGTTATTAAAGTGCTCAATACTATCGATGGCATACAGTCTAATGTTGGGTGCACACAAGGTCATCAGCAACTAAGTGGTAGTACATGTGGCTGAATGTTGGTAGTTACTGATAGCCAGGGCTCCGTTCGCACAGGAGCTCAGCGGAGTGATGCTCCGGGAGTGAGGAGGCCAGGGGGCGGGCACATGCCCAAGCCCCGCCCCCTGGTCCCAGGAGCCCTCAGTCTGCCATGGGGAGGAAGAAGGAAGGTAAGCAGAGGCCTGCAGAGGCCGGGCGCCCCCCTGCCTTTCTGTAGCCAGTCCGGAGCTCCAGGAAGCAGAGAGGGAATGTTTTCGTGGGGGGGGGGGAGAGCCAACTATGGGAGTTCTGGTCACAAACCTCTGCCACAACCCCCCCCCCCCGTATCTTGGAGACCAGGTGTGTGGGGCTGACTGGGCTGGAGAAAACTCTGGGTCCCTTTAAGAGCTTCTGCAGCCCGCAAAAGCTGCTGGGAGACCAGGCAAATCCAGCTGCAGAAGCTCTTAAAGGGACCCAGAGTTTTCTCCAGCCCAGCCGGCCCCGCAAGGTAGATCTGGCTGCAGAAGCTCTTAAAGGGACCCAGAGTTTTCTCCAGCCCAGCCAGCCCCGCGCGCCTGGTCTCCTAGATACATAGAGCGGGGGGGGGGGGGGGTCCCAGGTTTCACTTTCTGCAAATGGGGTAGAAGAAGAAGAGATTGGATTTATACCCTGCCCTTCACTTTTTTAGTCTCAGCACCGGGGCCATTGTTAGGGCTGGGGGGGGGGCTGGGGGGAGGAATAGGGATCCATCCAGGGGAGGATGCTGTACTTGGGTTAGCTGGGAATGGGACATCCATCCTGGACTGTCCTGAGGCCATCCTCTCTGGGAGGGATGGGGTTGCCTGCCTACGCCCAGGTGCTAGGGATGCCAGCCTCCAGGTGGGACCAGGGAATCCCCAGGTATTACAGTTTATCTACCGACATGAGAGATCAGTTCCCCTGGAGAAAAAGGGGACCCTATGGCATTGTACACCCCTCCTCCTCAGTCTCCTTCCCCAAATCTCCAGGAGTTTCCCAGCTTGGCTCTGGCATCCCCCGCCAGTGGCCAGGAGGGACCTGGCAACCCTAGTATGAGCTGTTTTAACATAACATGTATGTTAAGTTGGTGCCCATTACATCAGTACTCTAGTTCCCAGCTTGCTTGCTTTTGCTGAAAGATGGGAACTAGTGCATTAACACACTATAGCTCTTGCTAATTTTTTTTTTAAAAATCTCAAACCTCTGAAAAAGTGCTAATCATGGTGATCCCATGGTGCTGTAAGGAAGGTAAATAGGCTGCCTCTCCCAGGTGCTGCTTACTGCAGTCCTTAAGGAGTTCTCTTGGTATTGTTCAGCCATAGGTGGAGTGGCTGGCAGGAGACTGACACGTGATTGAGTCACCGTCTCCAAAGGAAAGGGTGGATGTGAAGTGTTTACCCATTCTGGCCATGAGCTGCACAACAAAAAATTTCACAGCTCCCAGAGACAGCAACTGGACAAGAGGCTGTCTGAACCATTTGAGTGTGATCTTGTCAAATCTTGGAAGCTAAGCAAGGCCAGCCCTTGTTAGTTCTTGGATGGGAGACCACCAACATAGTCCAGGACAACTAATCTGAAGCCAGGACTGTCCCTGCAAGAATTTCTTTGTTCTCACTCATTTTGTTTTCCCCATTTCTTCCAGAGGGAGGTGACCCCCCAACTTTTTGAAAGTGATCTTTTAGACAAAAACAACACTAAATGGCAGTGATATAAAACCCACAGTCAACTATAATAGAGAGGAAGGCTGCCAGTCAAATAGAAAAGGAACACTAAAGCACCTCAGTCATCAATGCCAAGGAGAATAAAAATATATTGACCTGGTATCCCTCCTCTTTACCTGACATGGGTGGTTTGTTTGTTTTCCCCCACGTGTGCCATCAGGTAGGCGTGCCAGCTCTGAGTTGGGAAATACCTTGGAAATTTTGGGGGTGGCACTTGAGTGGTGGGTGTTGCCTCCTGACACACTTCCGGTAATGTCAGGGGGTGTGGCATATGCTAATGACTTATGCTAATGAGCTCCTGCACCTCTTTTTCTACGAAAGGACCCCTGCTGATAGCAAGGGGAGGATACGAAGGCGGCGGCCCCTATTCATAAGCCTGGCTTCTCTCATGTTCTTATGTTCTTGTGTAATCTGTAAAGCATGACATGCTTGTTCTACTCAACTTGCTGGTATTCTTCCATCTGGTGATCTCTCCAATTACTGTTCATATTTGACTGTTCTTTGCTATAGGCATGCCTTTATGCCTTTTGGGTTAGAAAGAAAACTAGTATTTTGCAAGGGAGGCATTTAAGATACCATACTCTGACAGAGTATGTGATTGCAGACCCAGGGCTTAGTAAGGAGAGGTCTCGCAGAGAGACACAAAACACACAAAAACCACATTTTGGAATAAAACAACAGGTCACAACATTTATTGATTACAGAGCAAGACGCATGAGTGAAGCACGGGGCAGATCCTGGAAAACTGAGTGCCTGCCACTCGATAAAATGTACCACAGCCTGCCTGCTGGGGAACAACCTAGGAGTGGCAAATATTAGTTGCATCACAAGAATGGCTGCCATTGAGTGGTACCATTTGACAGCTGGGGTGAACCTGGGCTCAGCCTCTGAGCTGGGCATACCATGTGGTGGCTCAGACACCCAAACCCCATAAGGGAGCCCCCAAAAGGGGGAGGTGGGCACGCAGGCCCATCTCCCCCAAAGCATCCACCCAGATGTGCAAAAACACCCAGCTTTGACAGATCAAGTATACATACATGGATACCCAGAATAAAGGGGAGGGTGGGTGGGGACCCAAGAAAAATGCCGCTGCTGGAAACACCAGACAGTGCACTTTAAATAGAACTGGGTGGGCTCAACATCACCCCTGCATAGAGCCTGTCAAAACTTCCTGTGCTTAACCGGCCAGGTCCCTAGATGACATAGGGCTGGCCAGCACAGTGCCCCAGGCCTTTGCCTGCCATTGGACAAAGGGCAGGAAAGCCTCCTCCAGACCCCACCTAAGCCTGTACTGCAATCTGACCTTCTTCATGTAAGCCTCAGCCGTGTCTGTGGTGCAGGTAATAGCAGACCTATCACTCTTTTAGCCGTGAAATTTTATGGATCCACGATAGATTTCCTCAGCCATTCAAATGGCTTTTTCTATACTTTAGTAATCTGCTTAACACTAAAGTTAAGAAGCAGTATGAGGTAGTAATAACATGACTTTGACTGGAGGGATGTCTGTGCTGAGGCAATATGTGGAGATAAAATGTCTCCACACCCTCCAGTCCAACCTAATTGTTGTTAGTTCTTGCCATTAGCTATTTTTGTGGTTGCTTATCTATTGCATATCTGCTTAAAAGCACAGAGGTGTTTATTTTTAATTAAGCAATCTGACCTTTTAGTCTTTTTATAAATACTATTAGTCTCTTCTGTACAGCAGCAGAGGCTTTGGGCAAGCTACATCCTTTAGAGACTTTATTTTTCTTGGGCCCATCCCAGTATAGTAGTGTCTGTCTGTCTGTCTGTCTGTCAATCACTGGCTGCTCGACCTCTGGAGTGGTGTTTTTTCTCTTTTTCCCCATTGCAGCCTTTGGCAATGAATTTGTAATAACCTTATGGAGTTCAAAAAACTTCCATCCATGATAGCATGTTTGGTGTTGTGGTTAAGACTGTGTGCTGTAATCTGGGAGAACTGGGTTTGATTCCTCAGTCCTCCACATGCAGCTGCTGGTGTGACCTTGGGTCAGTGACAAGTTCTTTCAGCAGTGTTCTCTCACAAGCAGTCTTCAAGAGAGCTCTCTCAGCTCTCTCACTCCCACCTACCTCCCACGGTGTCTATTGTGAGGAGGGGAAGGGAAAGGGATTGTAAACCGCTCTGAGACTTTTTCGGGTAGTGAAGGATGAGGTATAAATCCAATTTCTTCTTCTTCTAACTGGATGATGATTCGTAACTATTTTTATTGCCTTTATAAATACTAGGGATAATATGATTTTAAAATCATAAAAGTATCAAAATTAGCAATTTATATTTTAGGTCGTACTCAGTCAGCTTTGGGGTGTTATTTTATTTTATTTTATTGATTGATTGATTGATTGATTTGATTTGATTTGTATCCCGCCCTCCCCGCAAGCAGGCTCAGGGCGGGTTCAATAATAAAATTCACAGTACAACAAATCAACAGCTAAATATATCTTAAAACTTACCTAGAAACAGTAATCAATAAAAGACCGGTCCTGGAATCATTCTAGTTTCAAAAAAACCCCGTCTAAACCTGTTTCTAGTTTCAAACCATACTTGTTCTAGTTTAAAAATCACTATCTACATCCGTTAATTGCCGTCTTGTGGTCAAGCTAGCATTACACTGCTTTAAACAGATTCTGTTGCTTAATGCTCTTCAGACCCAGGGAATGAAATTTGAAACCAGTGTGAAAAGAGTGTAGGAAAAGACAGCAATCAAACTACTTCAGAGGGGAGGTGTAAATTGGGCCTTAGATTTGACCTTAGTATATACAATTCAATCTTTAACTGTTCCTACACTGCAAAGCACATGGCAGATTTGACATGCTGTTTTCCTTTTAAAAAGTTGTCTGAACTCTGTTCATCTATGCACTACCTAGTTTTCAGCAATTTCTGCCAACTCTGTGAGCTTGAACAGAAAATTTTAGGAAGCATCTGAAGTTACCCGAACCATTAAAAATGTGTGACTTCCATTTCAGTTCACAAAATCCATTTGCTAATTGCTGGCTGGCTGGCTACAACAAAGGAGCAGATACCAGAAATTATTTAGTAACCTCATGGTAGACTTCATGAACATAAAACACCTAAAGAACTTTCACAGCATTCTTAATGCTAAGTCTATCATTTATCATTTTCTATCAGTTATGGCTAAATAAATGGTTGCGTTTGTCAAGTTGTATTGGTGAAAAGTGATTTCACTATGTAGGATTGTGCTACACCTTACTGGTATTTTTTTCAGGTTTATTTCAGCATCCTGAATGTATCTGGGTTTTCTAGGGAAAACCAGAAAAAAATCCCAAAACAATCCTGGATATATTTAGGAATTACTGGGTAGACCTGAAAACAGCGTAGAGGCAGTAGCAGAGTGCTCCCACCTCTCAGCCTTTTGTCAGGCTTCTACTATAGTCCCTTTAAAAGAACACAGCCCAAGGATCAGCTGTGTCGGGGGAGCAGACTGTTTCCACTGGCTCAGCTTGAGGCTGGCTTCCTGTGCAGTGCAGCACAGTTTAAACCAGGCTGCAGGAGAAGCCAGCTCCAGGATCCGCTATGCCATGGGGAGCAGTCTGCTAGCTGCAGCATAGCAGATCCTGGGGCTCGTTTCTCGTGCAGCCCACTTTAAACCAGGCTGCAGGAGAATCCAAACCAATCCCAGGATTGGGCTGACTTTTTTTTTTAATGGTATTTTTCTTCTCTGGTCTATTGGAACCACCACACACACCCCCAATTGAGATTTCTGAAAAAATTCCAGATCCTGGATTTTTGGGGGGGAAATCCTGATTTTTTTTCAGGTCTAAAAGACCTGAACAAAAAAGTACTGGTTTAAAAAAACTCTGCACCCCTAAACAAGACAGTGAAAGAAAGAAAATCAGGGGAAGAGAGATTCTCTCTGCCCATCAACCTGCCTATCAGTCTGCCAGCCATCTGGCAGTTTGGTTACCACTGTTACTAGCCAACAAGTGAGTAGCTACAGCAGCATTGGTAAATGAGGTTGGGAGAAGGAAGAGGGATGGCCAGAATTTTTTCCTTGGAATTCAATATACAACTGAAGTCAGAGAGGAATTTAATGCTCACCTCTACATTTCATAATGGATATCTTATATTGCTGCAACATGCATTTGTGGATGCAAAGCACACAAGTTCGGTAGCATTTCCGTTTCGTATCTTTTCTATCCCTGCAGACAATTATAACTATTACAGATATGTGATCTCTTGTTACTTTCATTTTCATTTGATAGTTCATTAGGAAGAATTTCGTATTAAAAACAAAACAAAACCTGGCACCATTAAATACTTACTATTGCTTGACTGCTGAACTTTAATAGGTCATCTCCAATTATAGAATTAGAAAACACATCAATTTTGCAAGTGCTTGCAAAAATCTCTCTGAATCTTCTTTGTAACCATTAACTTGTTTATGTTCACACATGCAAACACATGCACTACATTTCCTCCCTGGAACAGGAAATCTCTTTTAATTCTTGTTTCACCCATCACTAGATTTGAACTGCTACTTTCTTACTATGTCAAGGATCACTTTCTTCCATGATGGCATTGATGAATTATGCTTTCAAGCCTGGCACTGCCGAAACATGCCATGACAAAGATGAACAGCCTGAAAGGATGTCAGCACTGGAAGGATTATCAAGTGGGGGAAAGGATTCTGGAAGCAGGAAAAAATTAAAAAGCCTCAAGGATTTTCAGAATCAAGGAAGCTATTCCAGCCTCTCAGATTCTGCTCTCGAGTATGAGAAGAGCAGAATAAAATTCCTCAATGCTGTCAAAGCTCAGTGGAATGGCACCAACCAGGATATCTTTTGGGTTAGAAAGAAAACTAGGAAGGGCTTAGTATCTAGTATTTTAGCCTTCTCAATTTCTCCTGCTTTGTTTTCTAGTGATCAGAATGGGATCAAAATTCTTTATGTATTTTATAATGCCACACTGAAACTGTAGTTTGGTCCAGTAAGGTCAAAGTATGCATCAATGTGATTAACACCACCAGCTGTTCAGGTATAAAAGCATATAGCCATCATGATCCTGGTCCAAGCAGGCTGGGAAACTGTAACCACTGACCAACAGCTCATACTTAGGCCGAGGACAGAATAAGGTGGGGCAGAATACTCTGCGGCGCGGCAGAATAAGGTGGGGGGAATTGCCTCCGCTGCGTGGCGTTTGCACGCCGCCGGAAGGAAGCCGCCTGCAGCATTCAGACTGTGGGCAGCTTCCTATGGCGGCGTGTGAATGCCATGCGGCTCCCCCTCCCAGCGCGCGTTCACACCCGCCAGAGGCGGGTGGAATGCGTGCCGAGAAAGCCAGGACACCATTTTTAAGTGGTGCCCAGCTGCTGCGGGAGGAGCATGGTGCCAGATGCGATGCGTCCGAGCCGCCTCCTTGGGGCAGATGCGGCAGTCTGAACGGCCGCTCTGCCTCCTCTTTTGAAGCGGAGGCAGAGCAGGCCAGACTGCCAGTCTGTCCTCGGCTTTAGTTAGCCAGCAAGATAAATGGGTCTCCAATTGTGTGGAGACAAAACCTCAAAAAACACTGCTTATTTTAGATCGTGAACAAATCATTAATCCACGTGTACGGTGATTCAATTTGAGGGAAACCAGTCATTGTGAGCAAGAGGAGTTTGATTTACAATTCTTATATTTGTAAAAAAAAAAAACAGAATCACTAATGTAATCAGAACATTACTAATAACAATCCCTTCTGCTTCATGTACCTTTACACAGTCAGAGATTGTATCTTTATTGTTCTAGTACAATGCCTGATATGTTTTGATGCTTATAACTACATAACCAACTGCAACAACCAGAAAGAGCTATTCAGTTGAAGAGTTCTCTGAATAAAGCTTATTTGTTTTGGCTTTTGTTGTTGTTATTAAACAAATTACAAGTAACAGTTTTGCACTGCAGAGCTTCAGATTCCTAATGCAAAAATTAAAGACAATTATCCTTTATTCTGAATAAAAATGCGTGAAGGATTTCATGGTTAGGCCTCCACTGTATTCTGCTGTTAATTTATCTCACATTATTTTGGTTCCTATCACACTACGCAAGCCTGCCCAGATGGTCAAATGAGTAACTACAGTCCCTCATGCCTCATTTAAAGATCTAGGGAGGATATGAGGTCAATGTGACAGAAGATAACAACATAAACCAGTGTTTGACTAAAATATAGGGCCACGGCTTTATTGATTACAGCCAAAGGACCATTGGTGGGACAGATTCAATATTGGGTGACCTGCCTGTTGCCTAATAACCACACCCCCAGCCTGCCTGCTGGGGGATATAACCATGGGATGATAAGACCTGAGATCCATGTGTGTGCCGGCCTCTGCATGGTCTCCTTGCCATCTAGTAGTGGAAGTCAGCTGGCAGCCCCAGAGTTGGGCATGTGGCTTGAGTGGCTCCACTCCCTCAAGACCTCATAAGGGAGCCCCCAAAATGGGGGAGGCAAGTATGCAGGAACATCCTCCTCCCACCATGGATCCATCCAGGGGTCCTTTGGGGCCAGAGCAAGGCGGAGCGAAGCTCCACCAGCTCAGGAGTGGCCACTAGGGCAGCCATGGGCCGAATCAGATTCTCTAATCAGATTCGGCTCGCTGCCGAATTGCCGCCAAAATTTGGCTGCAACTTTAAAAGCCATTGGAGGGGAGGGGATTTGAGGGAGAAGCTCCAAACTTGCAGGGTAGCTGCTGGGGCCTCTCCTCGAAATACCCACCAAGTTTCAGGAAGACTGGACCAGGGGGTCCAATTCTACGGGCCTCCAAACAGGTTGCCCCCATTCCCTCCATTGTTCTCTATGGCAGGAAAAAAGTAACACTTTTTCTCAGCATAGAGAGCAATGGAGGGGATGGGACAACCTGTTTGGGGACCCATACAATTGGATCCCATGGTCCAATCTTCTTGACACTTGGTGGGTATTTCGAAGAGAGGCCCCAGCAGCTACCCTGCAAGTTTGGAGCCTCTCCCTCAAACCCCCTTTCCTCCAGCCCCTCATATAGCCTATGAGTTTTTGCCATTGATTTCAATGGCCCGTAGGGTATAATGGGGCTGAAACTGACATTCCCATCTGACACACTTCTGGTGATGTCACGGGACGTGGCATATGCTAATGCGTTATGCTAATGGGCTCCTGCACCTCTTTTTTCTATGAAAGGACCCCTGGATCCATCCCAATGCCAAAAACCACCCAAGCTGTGACAGAATGAAATAACCTAACACTGCAGAATGGAACAGAATAAATACGCTGGAGCATCTGATATATATATAAAAGCCCTAACACACTGGCACTTTCCAGCTCTCCCATTGGCTGTGCTGTGCGCTCCAACAGCCCATCAACTGCCACTCAAGAGTACTCATGTGCCATTGACTGGGAGCTGGGTCTGCTCCTCTCTCCTGCCCACTGCCAGGCTGGCCACTTCCCTGACAGAATAAACTGCCAAAATGGCTGTCTCTCCTGATGAAGACACTTCTTCTGCTTGATTCCTGTGGTGCTAACTTTTCCTTCAATGGCTGTTGCTAGGCAACCAAGCTTGGTTTGTCAAAAAACAAAGATAGGAGGCCCATTCCAGGCCTACCAGCTCCAAGTTTTGAAATTCCTGGAGATTTTGTGGTAGAGTCTATGGAAGCCAGAGTTTGGGGATAGAATGCCATAGTCTCCACCCTGCAAAGCAGCTATTTTCTCCTAAAGAACCATTGCTGCCAATCTCCAGGTGAGGGCTGGAGATCACTCAGAATTAAAACTGCTCTCCAGATGGCAGAGATCAGTTCCCCTGGAGAAAATGGCTGCTTTGCAGGGTGGACTATGTGTCATTATACTCTGCTGAGGTCACTTCCCTCCTGCTTGGGTCCCCACTGTGGAGGAGAAAGACTGTACTTTTCCTAGGTAGAGGCTGCAGGTGGGGAGAGGGAGATGGAAAGCTGAAGTCAGAGGGGCATATAAAAGTAGGTTGAGGGTTGGCTGAGAAGGATATAGGGTTGCCAACTCCAGGCTGGCATATTCTTGGAGATTTGAGGGGGTTTGAGGGTGGGGGTGGGGAGAGGGTGGGGTTTGAGGAGGGGTGGGATTTCAGACCGGTACAATGCCATAGACTCTACCCTCCAAACCAGGGTAGACTCTGTGTCATTATACCCTGCTGAGGTCACCACAGCAAACTGACACTGAGTGCCCAAGGCCAGGGCACTTACCCAGAGCCTCTTTCTAGAGCTCACTGTATTTATTTCCACAACAGGCCTTATTCCTAGTAATAAGCATAAAACAACCTATCACACCATAAATGTAAACAGGGGCAATGGGTGGGCAAGCTGCAGAACTTTTAAGAGAGGGCAAACCAGCCAGGGCACAAGTTTAAATAGCCACTGGGGTATTGTGCCCCTCACCCCCTTCAGCCACACTTGCAGATGCCCAATCAGTGCTGCTGGCCCTGTCCTTACAAGCCTGCGGGCCACACAAGGCTGCAAATCATGCTTCCTTCTTCTTGCCCACCTCCCAGACTGCAGTGGGTGTCTACTGTTGAGCTGGTGCCATATTCCTCTCACACAGCAGACAACCATGAAGTACAAAAGTGATGTCTCTTACTCTGCCCAGAAAGACCAGAATAGCACAGAAAGGAGAAGTACTTTCCTCCACTTTGCTTAACCACATATCCTTCTTCAGGGATATACCTCATTTTTAGGGATGTTGCTGAATTTCATGACTACTTGGGTTCAGTTTGGAAACTGCTTCTATGCTTTCTCAGCGGTCAGGGTGAAACTGTGTTCTTTTTTTGACTAATGATGAAATTAGCTAGTAACATTAACATTAAATTGATACCTTTTTTGCATATGAACTATGAAAATGACATGAAACACATCAATAGCCTAAAATGCTATAAAAGACTCAAACAAAATGTGAAAACCAGGAAAGGAAATAAGTTAGATGAAAGCACTGTCAACAAACACATTAAAAAACTAAAAATGTCATATTTATGTATGCATCCCTTGCTGGTGGCTGGGGGGGGGGGGGGGGGGGATGGAACCTGGCAAACCTTGCCCCACTATGATTGCTATCTTTTCCCATCTACCAAACTGATTTCAGGCACACTTAGGGTTGCCAGGTCTTGCTTGGAAAATGCCTGGGGACTTTGGGGGTGGAGCTGGGAGAGGACGGTGTTTAGGGAAAGGAGGGGCCTCAGCATGATACAATGCCATACAGTCCACTCTTTAAAGCAGCCATTTTCTCCAGGGAAGCTGATCTCTGTCAGCTGGGGATCAGTGATAAAAGCAGGAGATCCCCAGGCCCTACCTGGAGGCTGGCAGCCCTAGGCACACTACCCCACACCCATCATTAGCATCTTGTAAGGAAAGTGGCCCTTAGTCCTGACTGTGGCCCTTAGAAATTTTCATTTGATTAAGGCTCTATACAGAGATGAAACTCTGGCAAACAACCAGCTTGATGGAACCTAATTAAGAGGGATCATGTAACAGTGAAGGAACTAATCAACTGAGATTTTCATCCTTGGCTCTAGATGGTTTGAAATTAGTCACTTTAGGACAGGATACTGGCCTAGGCTGATCGCTAAGATTGATGGCTCTGTGTCTCTTCTGTTCTTTAGGATTAACTGTATGATTTTAATTCAGAAGAAGAAGAAGAGGAGGAGGGGGAGGAGGAGGAGGAGATTGGATTTATATCCTGCCTTTCACTCACTTGAAGCCTCAGAGTGGTTTACAAACTCCTTTCCCTTCCCCTTCCCACAACAGACACCCTGTGAGGTAGGTGGGGCTGAGAGAGCTCTGAGACAAATGTTCTTGAGAGAACAGCTGGTACAGAGCTACAGCTTGCCCAAGGTCATCCAGCAGTACAAGTGGAGGAGTGGGGAATCAAACCCGGTTCTCCCAGATTAGAGTCCGTGCACTTAACCACTACACCAAACTGGTTCTCAAACTCCTATGTGATATAATTCCAGATAAATGAATTAAGTGGACCAATCTCTAAATATTTTCTAGTATCTTTATATGTGTATATATAATAGTAAAATAGAAAGTGACTTGAAAATATATTAGTGGTGTCTGTGGTAGCACCTGTGTGGGAAGACTAACAATGAAAGGCAAAAAGTTATAAACCATAAAATTGCATGCTGCCATCTGCTTGAGGTGATAATATTTCCAAGATAAACTTTTTGTAAGCTTGAATAGTGTTTGATATTTTTTTTAAAAAAGAGCCTGCTGGAACAGTCAATAAAAAGGAAATAAAAATGAGATAAAGAGGGTAAAAATGCAATATACTGCTTCAGTGGATGGACCACTTAACTAAAAAATGGTCCCAGTGAGACTCAAATGCAAACACTGTTAGTGTCCACTGTGTGGAAATTCAATGAGGGCTGATTAAATTTTATTGGGGTGGAAGATAGCATGATCTGTTCCCCATGAGCAATCTATGGTGCACAATATAAAGATAATTCCCAGTCTTTTAAACTGCATCTCTTGAACATAAGAACATAAGAGAAGCCAATGCTGGATCAGGCCAGTGGCCCATCCAGTCCAACACTCTGTCACACAGTGGCCAAACACACCAGGTGCCCTCAGAAGGTCCAACAGTGGGGGCAGGAAGCCCTCCCACGGTTCCCACCCCCAAGCACCAAGAATACAGCACATCACTTGCCCCAGACTGAGAGTTCCTATCTATACTTTGTGGCTAATAGCCACTGATGGACTTCTGCTCCGTATGTTTATCTAATTCCCTCTTGAAGCTGTCCATGCTTGTACCTCCTGTGGCAGTGAATTCCAGATCTTGGACTCTAATTGTTCGGGATCTCTGTAAATTATAGGCCGCTCTCCCCATACGCTCTGAGCCTGCATGTGGGGAGAGCAGTCTATAAATGCTACAAATAAATAAAAAAATTAAAAAACTGTCTAAATGGAAAACAATGCACTTCTAAGAACACTTTCCTGGGAGTAAACCCCATTGAATAGATCTTAGGATAGCAAACTTAGGATTGCTCTCTGTTTTAACTTTTTTTTTTTAAAATCATTTTTGCTGGTGGAGTAGGAAAGGCCTTGAAAATGAACAAACAAAATATGTTTTTTTGGGGGGATGCTTTTCTTTATATATTATCTTACTGCAATTTTCCATTTTACAAAAAGGCACTTTCACCCTTTTCATAAAAGTGATTAGAACAAAACTACGAAGCTGGATAGTCCATTTTCTGGATTAGTCATGTGCGGGAGAACATAAAACTTCCGTTTTCACAGGATCACTCTGCTAGTGAGCTACATGCAAGACAAGAAATAAAGATACTTAAATGTACCCATAAAAATACAGCATCATGCCACAAAGACCATAAAAAGCAGGGTACTGTTGTGCATTTTGGTTATTTTTGATCATAGAATTAATAGTCTTAGAGCCCCACCCATGCAGGATCAAGCCAATCACTGAAATGTTATAGTTTGAAAGCATCTATACATCTCCTTGGGAGTAAGATCAATTGAGCTTATTTGCATGGATAGGTTAGAACTGGCAGTCTAGACTAGGGTTGCTAAGTCCGGGTTGGAAAATCCTGGGGACTTTGGGGGTGGAGCCAGGAGAAAGCGGGGTTTGGGGAGGGGAGGGGCCTCAGCATGGTACAATGCCATAGAGTCCACTCTCCAAAGCAGCCCTTTTCTCCAGGGGAGCTGATCTCTGTCAGCTGGGGATCCAATGTAAAAGCGGGAGATCCCCAGGCCCCACCTGGGGGCTGGCAACCCTAGTCTAGACACTTAATTTGAGAATATTTGAGAGGGAAATCTGAGTGACAATATGGGGAAAAACAAACACACCCCTCTATCATGTTCTTCTTTAATTCCCTCTGTTTCTAAACTGGAAAAATCAATGCATTTTATAAGTGAGCTATTTCAAACCCTTGCTCTTCTGGGTACCTTTTCTTGCTCCATGACACACTGCATATGTACATGGGCAGAGTATCTATTTTACCACTGAACCCTTTTCTCCACATTCATATATTTTAAATGATGGGGTGACCTGAAATGTAGACAGTATTCAAAATGCAACCGCACCATTTCATAGCAGGAGCTTCTTTGCATATTAGGCCACATACCCCTAATGTAGCCAATCCTCCAAGAGCTTACAGAGCTCTTCTTACAGGGGCTATTGTAAGCTCTTGGAGGATTGGCTACATCAGGGGTGTGTGGCCTAATATGCAGGGGAGCTCCTGCTACGAAATGAGCCCTGTATAAAGCCACCTTATTTTCAGTCCCCTTAGTAATAATATAGACATGTTTAAGCACCTATACAAACTGCTCCTTCTTCATCACTGTTTGTCCTATTTTACACTTCGGAAACACCAACACTGAATGATTACTTGCCTGTATCTGACAAAGAGAGTATCAGAGATGGGGTGTGCTTTTACTTTACAAATGAATTCAGTTCTCTTTTGGTAGGAATTAGAGGAAGGATGGCAGGTTTTCATGGCAGAGAGTGACAGAAGGCCCCAGCATCTCTTCTTTTAAGAATTTAAGCACTGCACTGGCAGTTAAACAATTAGATGGTACAAGCAGAGGGGCCTATGATACTTGTGGGTGAGGACCTCACAGCTGAGGAGGAAGTGGCCACAAGTAAGCTTCTCCCCCATGGGCACCGGTGGTGAGGCCTGGATGCTTCCCAGCCTCTGGGCCCGCTGCCAATCTTCCCCCTCCGGGCTCCGGCAGCAAGGCCTGGACGCCTCCCAGCTGCTAGAACTGCCACTGATCTCCCCCCCCCCCAGCTCCAGCGGCAAGTGCTGGACGTCTCCCAACTGCTGGGCCCACCACTGATCTTCCCCCCTCCCCCAGGCTCCAGCAGTGAGGCCTGGGCATCTTCCAACTGCCGGGCCCACTGCAGAGTTCCCAGAGTGCTCTCTGCACATGCACAGGGAACACTCATTTATTTTTGGGAGGATTTAAATATCCCCTGTATAGTGTTTTTTAAGTTTTCAGAGGAAAATCTGTCTGCCCCCTCAAGTGACCCTGATGTGCGGATTTAGATATCCACATGCGCAGGGGCACTTGGCTATTAGTATATAGATAGGGTTTTTTAAAGTTTACGGATTTTTCTGCACACTTGGGGAGCTGGGTTCCGGCAAACAGTTACAATGCAGATATCTATATACTAATAGCCAAGTGCCCCTGTGTGTGTGGATATCTAAATCTACACATCAGGGTCACTTGGGGGGCAGAGAGATTTTCCTGCACACTTGGGGAGCTGGAACCCAGCTCCATGCCCATTCCTTTCCCTCTCACCAGACTAGTCCACTTCCTCTTACAAACACACAAGCACACATACACAAAATTTCAGGTGGCTTTCTTTAATCTATGTCCTTATCCTCTTCAAGAGGATTCAGGGTCCCCTCCCACATTCTGGCACACAGGGAAGGCAAAGTGGTAGACCTACTGTTGTGGTGTTTCTAGATGATGGATGGAGCACAAAAGAAGTTTTTACCTTTACTGGAGCAATAAACCTGGCAATCTGTTACAAACAGGAGGTGTGAGAGCAGGAGGCTAATGCAATCAAGGCTGATGAAAGCCCTAGGACTTCAAACCAGCACAGAAGCCATATACTAAGTCTCTCAATGTCAATATTACCTACTCTGACTAGTAGTGGCTCTATGTGGTCTCAGGCAGTGATCTTTCATATCACCTACTAAAGGTAAAGGTAAAGGTTTCCCTTGCTCGAAAGCCAGTCAAATACGACTCTAGGGATGCGGTACTCATCTCCGTTTCCAAGCCAAAGAGCTGTCCAAAGACATTTCTGTGGTCATGTGGCTGGCATGACTAGATGCCGAGGCGCACAGAACACTGTTACCTTCCCACCGAAGCTGTACCTATTTATATAGTTGCCATTTCTTGCTTTTGAATTGCTAGATTGGCAGGAGCTGGGACCAGAGATGGGAGCTCACTCCGTTATGCAGCACTTGTGTCTCGAACTGCCTCATCCTTTTACATGGAGATGCCAAGAACTGATTCTGGGATCTTCTATATGCAAAGCAAATGTTCTATCAAGGAGCTACAGTCCATCAGTTACTGATTTTTATTACTGGGAGGATGGAATTTGCAGACAAAGGAGCTCAAACTTTTCTAGCAGTACTGTCCATACCAAGGAATATTAGATATGCTTCATGCTGGGCTGCTGTGTTCAGGTTAGCAGGCAGCTGTGCTCTGGCAGTAGCTGAAATCCCAGCTGTCTCCCTAACAGAAGACTGGAAGACAGCAAGGGAGCATATCAGGAACAAGTAGAAAAGAAAGGGCTGAAGACAGCTGTTTCCTTCCTCTCACATAAAAACATACTAAAGCCATATACCTTTTCGCATACATGGGCCCCGTCCACACGAGTGAGATAAGCTGGACGGGAATTGACACAAATTTGCACCGGTGCAATTTGCACCACTTTTGCTGGATCACACAGGTCCATGGACCTGTGAGGGCGAACCGCTGCTGCGTGATCACACGCAGCCGCAGGCGAGTTGTTGTTTTTTTTCCGGCCGTTTTCAGTGCGCTTATTCACTTCTACAAGGGATCAATGACTTGCCTCTCCACCCTCGGGGTCATCCGATGATGCGCATACCGGGACGAGGGGGGGGGAACCAAAAAGCCCGCTTCCCAATGCCTCTTGTTTGCGCTGGCATGATCACACAGGGAAAGGTCGGTTCTGGGCCGTCACAAACCATTTGAGACTGCCTTTTCACTGGTAGCTAAATAAGCCGATTCCCCGCCAGCTCAAAGCAGTTTGTGACAGTTTGACACCAGCTGCAGGATGCTTCCCAGATATGCTTGTGTGATCGTGCCACTTTGAACCGGCGGGGAATCGTCCTTCTTGTGTTGCAAATGGATGTGTATGATCGTGCCCATGGTATCCAAGGCATGGGGGCTAACAGTCAGCTGGGTTTTTTAGCAGCCCAAAATGTTGGCTGAGATCATCACATAATGCAGTTCTGTGAGGTCTTCCAGTACTATCTGGGATATTTTTCACCCATATTTATATTTGGTAGTGGTGGTGGATTTGCAGAAAATCTCCCGTAGACTTCAAGGCACCAATGTCCAGATTTTTTAATCTCACTATTAACAGATACACATGGACTGATATTATGACAAAACTGTTCATTCCAAAACACCATAAACATTGTCCGTTGCTGTATAAACTTATTCTGTGCAACTCATCTTTCCATAGACTACAAGAGTACTCTATCCCATATAATATCACTCTAATATTTTTGTGAAGGAGCCAGCTTCATAAAGATTGCTCTCTATGAACACACTGCAAGTCATACTGACAGCAACAAAAACAAATATTTCTTCCAAGCCTCCAAGCTGGTGACCAGTATGTCTCAACAAGTAGTATATTTTTGTTCCTATGCCATTATGGATTGCATTGAATGTCTGTAACTCAGCTAACAGCATTAAATGGGGTGGATGACATTAAAACAGGCTTTCAACATAAACCTACAAGCTTCTTGAATCAAGGACAGGTAAGTGATAAAGCCTGATGATGAGGGAAATGTTGCCAGAACACATGCTTTTGATGTTCCAGCGATAATAGGTCAATGTTTACTTTCCACTCAGCATGCCACAGCCTGTGATAGGAAGCCAGATGAAACAAAACATTATTTCACACTCTTCAGAAGCTTCCTAACCAAACAGTTAGGGCTCGAGAGAATAGATAGCTCCTGAATCTCCAAAGCAATTTTCAACTTTGTGGCTGTAAACTGAGGTATCTTCATGTTTTCAAGATATTATAGTTACTACCTGCTGAAGGGTAGAAAACTCAGGAGAAGTGTCAAAACAAACCAAAACAGTTTTGGAACCAAACCGAAGGTGAGAATATGATCTTTTAACAGTAGAACCTGTTAAAGAACATGGGGAGACCAGGATTCTGATCAGCCGTTATCTAACTTTCAGGGCTTAAATCACTGAACTCCTGCTTTTCTTCTCCCCACCCAAGACAGCCCCCACTGCATTTGTTTCCACATTGTTCCTTTCTCTCAGTTCTGCCACAAGCTGAACCAGTAACGTGAAAGATACCAATGCAAGGGCGTACTATAGAAGTGATTCCCGCCAACTAATTGCTTCTGCATATGCAAAGTGTACACCATAATCAATCCATGAGTTTTTGACAAATCAGTTTCAGACATGCTTGCGGGTTAATTTTTACACCGCCCAGCAATGTTCATAAGATTCTGACTCTCTAGAGATGTTTAGATATATTTGAGGGAAGACTCAGAGAATTATTCGGCATGCTAATCTTGTAAATGCCGCTCTCACTCAGTTCTGTGATCATTAACGTTTATTTCATTCCAAAACTATTAAAGTGATAGAACTGTTGCACCCTGGAACATGGATGCCGTGAGAGATATGGACAGCAGACCCCTTAAAATGGTTTGGTGGCCATATGCAGATTGTGGGTCATAGACTGTCCTCCTTCGCTCAAGATACTGTTGCAAAGAGCAACCGTGAAACTGACAGGCCTCACAGCTTCACTCTAGATGTGAAAATGTCAAGAGGTTTTAAGTCTTCTGTAAATTTCACCTTTCCAGTCACTACAGAGATAAGAAGGAGGGGAGATGTCAACTTCAATGCTGTCCTTTGAAGTTTTTGTACAAAAACGTTCAAGCATGTACAAGATATTGTATGTAATTATTTCTTTCTTCTGAGCAGACCGTGTAAAGCTTGCCCATCCAGCTGCAGATTTTTTTCCTGATGAAAATGTAATCAAATGTGACATAAGAAGAATCCAAAATACATTTTGCACCAGCAGAACTACAACATATACACAGAAGCATAATGACAAAGCCATTCCTATTCATACAACATTAAATCTCTATACATCCTCATAGAAGTTGCCCACTCTCTTCATGCAATTCATCCCCCAAAAGTCACATAGCAACTACCCAACCAACGAAATCAGGCTTTATCTTTTGACACATGATAAGGAAATCCAATACAGCCTTCATTGTTTTTTAAGATTATTTTAAAAAGGGACTAATGTGAAATTCATTACTGCTTTGCAGACCATTCTTTTTGAATAAGCAGAAAGCAGTCAATTGTATTCTATGCTCAGATTGATATTAATCTGCAAATATTTGTGTTGCTCTGTGACATTGCAATACCAGTGCTTTGCATGAGTGCCAGTATACTGGAAGGAGTTTTGCATCCCAGATTTTTAAAATAACAATCATCTATATATCTAATAGCCAAGTGGCCCACCCCCGTGCGGATACCTAAATCCGTGCGGGGGGGGGGGCACTTGGAGGGCAGAGGGGGGGTTCTGCAGGTGGGGGGTGACCCTCCCGCCTGCAGAAAAATCCCAAAACTTTAAAAAACTTTTTGGGGGATATTTAAATCCCCCGAAAAGTAAAACAGCGTCCCCTGCGCATGCGCAGGGAACGCTCTACAAACTGCCGTGGCCAGGGGGGAGGGGGCGAGCGGCGGGCCCAGCGAGGCCCGCCGGGACTCTTAGGGGGGAGTGGGGGAGGGGGTGAGCGGCGGGCCCAGCGAGGCCCGCCGGGACTCTTAGGGGGGAGTGGGGGAAGGGGGCAAGCGGCGGGCCTGGTGAGGCCCACTGGGACTCTTTGGGGGGGTGGGGTGGGGGAAGGGGGCGAGCGGCGGGCCCGGTGAGGCCTGCCGGGACTCTTTGGGGTGGGGGAAGGGGGCGAGCGGTGGGCCCGGCGAGGCCCGCCGGGACTCTTGGGGGGGGAAGGGGGCGAGCTCCTTCTCTCCCCCCCCCGTGAGTATCGCGGGTCCCCACCTTGTCATATATGTATCTCTCTTTCTCTCTCTCTCTCTCTCTATCATCTATCATCTATCTATCTAATCTATCTAATCTATCTTAGTTTCCCCTGCATTTAACTTCTGTGCTGACCCAGTATGTAATTGTATCATCAAAGAGGCAAAGCTGCAAGACACTGCAGTATGCTTAAAGAAAAACACTGCTTCAGTTTCAATTTGACAGTCAGAAAGCTGATCCAAGAGATCCACTCTTTGTCATGTCAAAACTGTGAAATGCACTAATCAAATGTAAATAAAGCCTTAAAGGAAATTTCTGAACATGCAGCTGTCAGTGATCCTAAAGTTGAAATGGTCCACCACCTTTGAGTGGAAGGAGAAAGACTAGCTGCCTATAGTGTGTACAGGTATTTGAAATAATTCTTTAAAAGGCTGGTATCAGGGAAACATGAGGATATGCATGGGGTGAGAGAACCAATCTTTTCTCTCTAGGGAGATTCATCTGCCCCCTTCTGTTGTCATCGTCCCTCAGTGATCCCTCCTTCCTGACCAATGTTTTAATTGTTGTTTTTATGTCTTTGTACGTATTCTAGATCTGGTTTTAACTGTTTTAACAATAAGTGCTTTATTATTTCATCAAGTTTGTTTTAATTTGTTGTCCACCTAGTTGGACTTGTGGGGCCAGAAAGGTGGCATCCAAGACTGACTGACACTGGTCCCAGACTTGCTGGGGGAAGGACACCCCCAGACACAGGCAAGGAAGTGCCCGAGATGCAAGCAGAGGAACAGAGCAAGGCAGCAAGTCAGGAAGGTCCATCCACAGGACGAGGGGGGGGGGGGTGCAGGAAGCCTGTGCTGGCTCTACGAGGAAAAGGGGAAAACGGTGCACAAGGTGGGGCCGGCAGAGCTGAAAGGAGGGTGCAAGTGAGAGCCAGGTCAAACCAAACACGCCTGGCAGAAGATCCAATGGGGGCAAGAACACCACTGCCAACACTGGTACCTTGCTCAGGGGGATGGGCACAGCCTGGGGGAGAGAGAGCATTTGGGTGGGGCTCCACATGTGACTCAAGTTTTGGGGAGATTGCCCTTCCCTGGTAAGGGAGAGGAAGGGATAGGTGGGGGTGAGAAGGAGGGAAAGGCAGACATTATAAAGAAGTTAGTTGTTGTCGATTTTCCAGGCTGTACAGCCGTGGTCTTGGCATTGTAGTACAACAACTAATGAACTCCGGCCGTGAAGGCCTTTGACAGCTATAAAGAAGGTAGCTTCCCCAAGGCCAAGGAGGAAATGGACATGGAGCTTCTGCTCTGGGGAACTGGAAAACCAGCAGATGGGTGTCCACAGAGTGCAAGGCTCTCTAGGGCCCATATGAGGAGAGGCGGTCCCTTAGGTATGTTGGTCCCAGGCTGCATAAGGCTTTAAAGGTCAACACCAACACTTTGAAATGGATCTGGTATTCAATTGGTAGCCAGAGCAACTTGCAAAGCACCGGCTGGATGCACACCCACACTGATGTCGCAGTCAGACCATTGCATAGGTCACTGGAACCAGGTCTAGGGGGGAAGATAAGGAACCAGCTGCCTCATTTGCTGGAGATGATAAAAGGCAGACCTGGCAGCTGTGATGACTTGGGTATAGAAAGTGAGGCATCAAAATACAGATTCAATACAGGTTGTTTACTCTGTATGGTGGTCTTAAGACTGTAATAATAAATTAAACTAGAAGAAGAAGAAGAAGAGATTGGATTTATACCCCGCCCTCCACTCACTTGGAGTCTCAGAGCAGCTTACAAACTCCTTTCCCTTTCCCTCCCCACAACAGACACCCTGTGAGGTAGGTGGGGCCGAGAGAGCTCTTTCCCAAGCTGTCCTTGAGAGAACAGCTGGTACAGAGCTATGGCTTGCCCAAGGTCATCCAGCCAGGTGCAAGTGGAGGAGTGGGGAATCAAACCCGGTTCTCCCAGATTAGAGCCCGCGCACTTAACCACTACACCAAACTGGTGTAAACTAAACTAAACTAATATAGGTTGGAATACTAACATTAAAGTATTTTTGGTTACATTTTCGACTAGTAAATATCTACATAAATGTAGATTCATGAGGCAGTCTGGAGGAGTGGGTTTTATTCCCCACTCCCCCACATGCAGCCAGCTGGGTATCCTTGGGTCTGTCACAGTTCTCTCTGAGCTGCTCTCTCAAGAGCACTTCTCTCAGAGCTCTCTCAGCCCCACCTACCTCACAGGGTGTCTTTTGTGAGAAGAGGAAGGGAAGGAGATTGTAAGCTGCTCTGAGACTCTGGGTGAAGGGTGGAGTATAAGGCCTCCTCCTTCTTCAAGGTCTTTGAATAACAAGCGATATTGTGGAGAATTGTTGAAAAACAATTATATATGGTCTAAACTGCAGTGAAGGGATTTGACTGCTTCTTTTTATGTCCCGTCCCCCCAGTGTTATTCCTTGCTTTATTTCATTTTCCACTGCAAAACTCTTAACAGTGCAGTCCTAAGCAGAGCTGTCCCCTTCTAAGGGCACTGAATTTAGTGAGCTTAGAAGGATGCAACTCTGCTTAAAATGGCACTGTAAAGGTCACGTAAAACCACCCTGTTTGTGCTACTAGGGATTTATCAGCCTTACACAGTGACAATGAGGACAGTTTCTTAAGTATTCTATTTTACTCTGTCAATTTACCTTTGCCTTTGCTAGTACATAAAAATGGGTTTATAACTTCACCTTTTATAAATCTGGTGCTGATTTGGTGTGACATGGGATGAATGAGGATATAAATTCAACCACAAACAATCATTGTCGTGTACTGGGTGACTGAGCAGAGGTTTGTGTCTCTTTCCAATGGCCTGTATGGTACTGGGCCACAACATGAAGCAGAAAGGCAGAATAGATGTAAAAGATATATAGCTTCATGGGTTAGGAGTAGAAATAAAGCAAACAATTTGGGGAAAAGTACTCTCTCAACAGATAGAAGTTTCAAGGAATTATTGCTGAGAAAAGCTGCTAGAAGATGGAAGTTGCTGAAAATCACTTCTGTCACCTGTAACAATGAAGTTTAATTAATTTTGAAAGAAGTAAAAAAAAGATGTAAAACCTATTATGCATCAAGGTATAAAAAGAAATGGATAAAGGGATCCATTGGCCATTACAGCAAACCTGTTAATATAACAAACTTCCTCTATTTGTTACCATTGGGAGGAAACAGCAACGTTTACTAATGGCATCCCCAAATACCTGAGCTGAGATATTTTGCTTGATTCTGTGAAACAGCTCAAAGAACAGACCCAGATGGCAAGATGCTCATTAGAAAAGAGAATGGGTGAATGGCTAGGCTAGGGCCTTTCAGTTGGACCAGCGAGGAAAAGAAATTTCGCTCACTGATTTCTTACAACCCCCCCTCCCACGCACACACACACGTCACGATCAATGAACAGCGTGCTCTATTTTAGAATACATTTTGGATAATCATATAGAAGCCTAAAGAAACACAAAAGCTTTGGAAGAAAACCTTCCCCTCTATCGGGAGAGTGTCAAAGTAGATGTGGTGCCATTTCAGCATTTTTAATCATAGAAGCTATGATTGCACTACAAATCTAAATAATTCAGGCTTATTTAATTGCATGTCTTACAACCAGGGTTCCTTGGAAATTATTTGTCTGAAGGATTCAAAGATTTATTTTTTTTTACAAAAATTCTTAGAAACTTCATTATAGCACCCAAGATTCTTTGGGGGAAATTAATTATAATTTAACCTGTTTGCAGTCCCAGTTAAATTGATTGTGCTGATAAGCACCAGAGTGAGGGCCTCAATTTAACATCTAAAATGCTTAAAGAATACTAAGGCTAACAAATGCAAGATTTAGCAAATTGAGTTCGACAATGCTAATAAAGAACTTTATCTCAGTGACTTCTTCGATGGATAAGAGAACTGCTCTTTTAACAAGCATTGTTTTTTAAAAAGACTTCTATAAAATACTTCAAAATAAATAAAGAAACCAAATATGTTTACCTATGTTTTGTTTATTACATTCTCTATAAATGTCCTGTTAGATCAGACCAATTGTATATCTGGACCAGCATCCTATTTCTCACAGCAGCTAACAAAGTGTCTTGGAAAGCCTGCCACCAGGAGGCCAAAACCAAATTATAGTACTTCAGAATAAGAAAATGGTGTTCACTATAATGAAGAGGTTGTAGGTTAAGACACTGTGCACATTCTCAGCACAGAACACATACCCTAAATAGGGATGTATAGTTGCGATCACACGCACAATTAGCCCCGACATAGGTGCGAATGCCGGGCAGATTCAAGGAGCGCAATCAGACAACATCTGGGAAGCACCCCACAGCTGTCGGCAACCTGTTTTGCTCTGCCACAGAGGTGGAGTAAACAGGCACCGGGGAAAGTCCGGTAGCAAACGGGTTGCTATGGGCTACAGATGGACGTTCCTATGTCTGATCGCTCCAGCATGCTCTCATGGCGTCGGGATGGTCTGATCAGACCATCCCGACTCCGTGCCATTGTTTTTTCTCCCTTCTCAGTATGCACATCATCACAGACTCCATAGGGAGCCCTCAGGGCTGAGTGCGAATCATTGATCCCTCATTTAAGCGCATCAGAGATAATTGGAAAAAAAAACCAACTCACCCACAGTTGTCTGATCTCACAGTGGCGGGCTGTGCCCGCAGCTACAAAAAACTGTGTGATTACACAACTGCAGGTCAACTTCCGCAGGAAGAAATAGCCTCTCCCCCTTGCTTTATCTCGCACATGTGACTGCAACCTATGAACACTTTTCCCCCCCATTTATTTTAATTTTCCTGCATAGAGTTGGGAAGATTATTTTCATCCTGCCTAAATTCTATAGCAAATTCCTATTTTTGTTTGCTGCCTTTTACACCATAAAAGTAAAAGCAGGAATAAGTTTTAGGCACTATTTCTACCAAATCACATAACATAGCTGGAGAAAAAAATAACCTCAATTTCATCCAGTGTACAGAGAAATAAAAGATATTTGAACTTTTGAATGAAAGCAGCCTTACCATTTTAAATAGGTTAGCGTCTTTACAGTGCAACTGGACAAAACTTTGGTAACTGAATGGGAAGTACCATTTTCCAACTCTGAATTTACTGATGGAAAAAATAGTCACCATGTTTACCAGCCAGCCAATATAAACACAGAAAAGTTATTTTAATAGCCATGCAACTGAGTTCTTTCTGGCAGTTGGATATTTGATTAGTTTCAGGCAGGAAACCCATTTCCTCTAAGCCAGGGGTGGGCAATTGTTTTGGCTCAGGGGCCACTTTGTGGGAGCAGAGGTTAGCGGAGGGCCACACCTTTTAAAATGATTGCATTCATTAGTTAACTCTGCATTTCAGAAAAGGTATAAATTGTATCATAAGAATCAATAAATATAAATTAAATAAAATAGTGGTAGTTTTATTCAATTTATTTATTGTGCTAATTTCATATCATCTATAGCTGCAAGCACATTTAATTTTAGAATGGGACAAATGTACCCTATCACACTTTTCTACAATTCTTTTAAAATCAGGAGTGAGATTGCTTGTTGAGATTCTCATCACAGACTGTCTTGGCGGGCCGCAAAAAACTCTGTGGCAGGCCGCATGTGGCCCGCGGGCCGCAATTTGCCCACCCCTGCTCTAAGCCAGTAATTTAAGCAGTTGGCAGGCCATCTCCCAGAGGAGACTGTTATTTCCCTGAGACTGGAATCTACTGGATGTAACTCAAGGCATCTTTCACAAGCCCCATAGCCAGAAATTTGTCAGTGAGGGGGCTGTGGGGGGGAGCTTTGACATCACAGGATGTAAAAAAAAAATAGAAAAGACCCAGCAAGCCCATGTCTTGTGGGCTCGCTGGGGCTTCCTGGTTCTGCAGCCAAACAGCTGCAGAAGCACAAAGGTTCCCCCATGCCTCTCTGAATAGATCTCCCCAGGCACCTCTGGTGGAGCCTTCCCTGGCTAGATCCCTCCTTGTATCAGATCCCTGGCCTTCTTGCTTCCCTAGATTGTTGTGGCAGGTGCCAGCAAGAGAGGGAAGGTTTTTAAAGAGATGTATGTATCTTTAAATCCTTCCTTCTCTTTGGGGCACATGCTGCTGCTTCCCCAAGGAGGGAAGGTAATTAAATGTGCCCCAAAGAGAAGGAAGGGATTTAAAGAGACATATGTCTCTTTTAAACCTTTCCCTCGCTTGTTGGAGCCTGGTACCACTGGGGGGCTTTGGGGGGCTCTGTGGACTCACTGGCACTGTGGCTCACCCCTAATGGATAGGGGGCTGAACCCCTAAAGCCCCACCGCTGGCTACAGTCCTGTCTTACTTCCCCCTGTCCTAACATGAGCAGCTTAAAAGGAGTTTGTATTAGATGGCAAGTTGTGTTACCTCTAAAGTTATGTTTTACTAAAGTTTAGTAAAGTTTGAAGTGTTAAGTTAGAGAGAACATGCCAGCTGTCAGAGATGAAGAATAGTGTCCATTACATGGTACCTTTGAAACTGGTGTTGTAATGCTCAGATAGAAAATGGCTTACAAAACCAAATGCATGGACAGTATACTCTTAGGAAAGTGTTCAGAAACCTGTGCCACAGTATCGCACAATAGGTGACAATGGATTAGAGCTGTCCTCAGTATTGTTATCAATTTTTCACAATGTGAAAAGATGACTCACAACAAAGGAACATGGCAGTTTCCTTAAAGGCTGCAGGGAGATTCATTCCACTTACCGTATTTTTTGCTCCATAAGACTCACTTTTTCTCTCAAAAAAAGTGTGGGGGGGAAGTGTGTGTGTCTTAAACCCCCCTCACTTTTCCCAAGCCATGGCACCGAGCGGAGCTAGGTGCATCTTATGGTCAGGTGCGTCTTATGGAGCGAAAAATACGGTACATTTATTGTGACAAAGATTTTACTGTAGTACTCTTTTTTTTGTTTCACTTTCAGCAAGAGTGCTTATCACTTATCACTTCACTCAAAGCGGCTTACAATCTCCTTCCCTGCCTCTCCCCACAACATACACCGTGTGAGGTAGGTGGGGCTGAGAGTGCTCTTTTGAGGACTGCTCTTGAGAGAGCAGCTCTGAGAGAACTGTGACTGATCCAAGGTCACCCAGCTGGCTTCTGTGGAGGAGTGGAGAATCAAACCCAGTTCTCCAGATTAGAGTCTGCCACTCTTAACCACTATACCAAACTGGCTAGATAAATGTTTTTGCTTTGATGGACATATAAAATGCTCCCCCCATCCCTAAAGCTAAAAAGCTTATATGATATTGTGTCTTAGACCAGTAAATAAGAAATGATTGTAGAGATTACTATGTTCACACAGGACAATAAATACTAGGAAAACACAATACAAATATCACAGCTCAATAAATAAGTGTGCCAATTCATTGAGTACTATACACATTTTAAGTTGCTTCTAAGAATGTGTATTTGGATATTGCCGGTATGAAAATATATCTGAAAAATATCTTATCAGTATTTTCTTGATACATTCAGGTCTCTGAATGATACTTCGGTTTGTTTTGTTTTTTTGGATACTGGAAAATGGCTCCCCTCAAAAATCCCAGAAATATTTGAGAATAACCAGGAATATTGGGAGCCAGTGCTTTAAGAGTCCCGGGACAGGTGTGTGTTTGTTTTTCTTTAATTTTACTGTGTGTCTAAATCTTGTCAGGGCTTGGTATTGGCTTGCCCTGTTGGTTTGGCTTTGATTTTTTCCCCCTTTGGAATTGGTTTTATTAGTCTTGCAACACTGTGTTCTTTGCGCAAATTGGTTTGTGTTGGGTTGGTGGTTTGTGTTGGATTCTCTGTTTTGACATTGCCTTGGATTCTTGGGGTTTATATTGAGTAAAATTTTCTGATCTGACACATCAAATCAGTGCTCATTGTTCAATCAGCTGGCCTGGCAGGTTCTCTGGTTTGACACTGGCTCGGATTCTCAGGTCATACATTTGCTGTGTTAGGCTTGCCACATTGTCTGGTGCTCCTGCTGCCATTCCCTGGTTCTACACTGGCACTTTGGGCTTGCTAGTTCTGTCTGCTTTGGGAGGCTTTTGGCCAGTGGCTGCTTTGCTTGCTTTTGTGTCTTTAGCTATTCTTTGCCTGGAGAAAGCATGGAATCTTCCCCCCCATAGGATACAACGGAGGATGGATGGTGACACCCTGTTCAGAAGCCCGTAGAACTGGACCTCAGTCCAATTCAATTGAAACTTAGGAGTGATTTAGTGGACAGGCATCAGCATCTCTGCAGCAATTTTGGTGCTATTCCCCCCCCCCCCCTGCCCAATTCAGCCCCTCCAGCTCTCTGGAATATTCCCTATAGGGAATAACGGAGCTGCATAATATCAGAATCTGGGTGGGTGGGTGGGTGTGGATCCAAATATTAAACCGGAATTTAGAAACCATATAACCCAAACAACTGGGAATATTTTGGCTCCCTGATACCAAGGTGCCTAGTTACATTTCAAAAAGCTAGTATCTTGTAAATATTGCAAAATTGTCATGTGTATATAATAGATTCCATATATATGAAAAGACTGAAAGAACTTAAATTTAGATAAGAGATCTTTCCCATATGTTAAACAGGGGTAAAGCTGTTCCTTATTATATTGGTAGCCAGTAGGACTGAATGGCTAATAACAACGGGTAAATCTCCCTCAAATTACATCAGTGATTAGAAATCACCTAGCAGATCCTAAGTATTCTACGCCAGTCATCCAAAAGTTATCCTAGCAACCAAATCATTGTTAAAGAAGTCACATGTACTTCAACTTGAGGAAGGTGAAAAGACTGATCTGTGTGATTGACTTGGAAATAGATTGTGAAGAATGAATACGCATACATGAGAACAATCAATACAGCTAGTGTTTGGCAAACATCTGCGTGATCATGACAGATAAGTGACGAACTTGCGAACTAAGCCTCCCTTGTGTCACTAGGCCATAACTCTATAACGGTTTAAGGGTTAGAAGTGAAAACAACAAGGCTCCAAAAGAAACAACATACATAGGCAAGATGACTAAGGCAATAAGGGATGAATGCACCATGGAGCATAAAAGAAAAAATAAAACCTGAATGGTAAAATCTTCCCCCAACACAAGGAGCCTTCTTCCAAAGGAAGATGTATGTTCCATAGTGGAAGACTTCTTTCACTAGAGAAAGTCTCTACCACTAGGCTAGGATCCATATTTTCCATATGCATAACGAAGAATGACATAATGAATCAAAGCCATGAGTTTTGATAGTTGCACACTGCTACACTGGGAATGATATTCAGTGGTATAATTTATGAAAAAATGAGCTTTTGAATCATCACTGTAATATTACTGGTGCATACTGAGTTCTCTAAGATCTAAAATAATGCAGGGCAAAACATTTTTGGCAAAAAAAGGGAATCTTGATCTGACAGAACAAGAGCCAAAGTCTAAAGTTCCAGTAATGTGAGGTCACTATCGCCACAACTGGAAACTGAGAAACTACTCTGTTACTTCCTTTTATGGGGCAAAATAGATTCTGCCAGCACCACCAGTCTGGGGAGCCAAAGGCTTCAGCTAGTTTGAACTTGCACAAGAGATACACTCTGTCCCTTTGACTGGCACAGTGACAACAGCATATTACCTATCAAGAACATTCTGATGTTAACCTGGCAAGAGTGAGGTGTTTCCATTAGATAATCACAAGCTGTCTGCATCTTGTGCAATAAAGCTTTCAGCTCAGGGCCAAAGTAGACATGACAGGATCCTCATTACTGTTACAGAGACACCACCAGTGATTTTACAAAGCCACAAGGGCCTGATCCTGATCCAGTCCACAGCCTAAGCAGGCTGAGGTGCTCTTGTTTACAGCCATCCCATGACTTATCAAGTGTAGAAACGGCTGCCCATCCCTGAGCTGTCCTGTCACTTGAAAAGGCATGGGGGAGGGTGTGCTTTTTCCCCACCATAGAGAACAATGGAGGGAATGGGGGCAAACTGTTTGGGGGCCCATAGAATTCAACCCCGTAGCCCAATCTTTTTGAAACTTGGTGGGTATTTGGGCGAGAGGCTCCTGCAACCTGTTTGGGGGACCCATAGAATTGGACCCCCTAGTCCAATCTTTTTGAAACTTTGTGGGTATTTTGGGAAGAGGCTCCAGCAGCTACCCTGTAAATTTGGAGCCTCTCCCTCAAACCCCCTCCCCTCCAGCTGCTTTTTAACCCACCACCGAATTTTGGCAGCAATTCGGCAGTGGGCTGAATCAGATCAGATAATCTCATTCAGCCCATGGCTGCCCTAGTGCCGACTCTTGGGCTGGTGGAGCACTGCTCCACCTCGCTCTGGCCCCAAATGACCCTTACTTGAAACACTTCCAGGTAACTGAATCTGATAAGTGGATTATTTCTGTATTTTTTAACCACTATTTCAGTTTTTCTTTTTCCTCTCTCTTCGTTCACAATGGAACAGATAAGTGTAATTTTTACATTACAAATGCAGTATAGTTGCCATTCTCCTATATGACTCTAGACCATACTATTCTGGTAATATTTCAATAAAGGATATCACAATGTGAGCGTGTGTGACAACGTGGTTATTTTCTATACCCAAGTTAGGCACCCGGCTACATATATGGATTATCATAACACAAGATTCAGCTCCAAATCCTTCCAATTACAGTCCTTTCAGGACCCTCTTTGCTCCACTAGATTCTCAATAGCAGCCAGCTAGCACAATATTACAATGCTTTTTTCAGTGTCATCCTGATATAGTGTGATTGCTGCTTCAGTTTTACATTGCTAAAAGGACCACTAGCCAAGCCAAAGTGGCTTGATGTGACAATCAAAGGGCAACTCAAATTCATGTTAACATCTGACCTAAACTGACCTAAGCTGCACACCCTGCCCACACAGCAATGCTTAACATTGAATACAATGGGAAGCCTCAAATGGGAAGTCAATCATGTGGCCAATATTTATTTATTAGCAACTGATCTGTCTAATCAGGCTCATCCTAAAAGTAAATAGCAATACAGCAAAACTAAAACATGCCTTTAACATTTTAGATTGTCTATAATTGTTAAAAACACAAATTTTACCAAAGGTTTTTAAATGTCTTAGTACCAGAAAGAATCACTGAGGAATACAGCAGTTTACCTTTGAGAACTGCATATTGTCAAAAGACCCTTTTGAAGTTTGCTGGCTTTAATATTTATTTAATGTCCAAAACAAAAAAAAGGTGATAATTTCCCCAACAACATAGCTCATAAATGATACATGTTTTAAGAACTACTCTTCTTCAAAACAAATCACAATCTAAAGATTGAAAATGTAGAGGATCATAATTTTGGAAGCATTCATAATATCAATCATTCCCCCAATTTCATTTTTAAAAGTAATGCATCTATCAAATGTTTTTGTTATGCCTTTTCAGACAGTGCATTTTAATCCTTTTTGTTTGGCATTCTACAAAAAAAAAAGCTCTCTCAGAGAGCCCATTTACTTGTGGCTAGGTATGCCAGCTTCCAGGTGGGAAATCTCCTGCTACTACAACTGATCATCAGATGACAGTGATCTGTTCTCCTGGAGAAAATGGCTGCTTTGGAGGCTAGACTGTATAGCATTATGCCCTGCTGAGATCCCTCCCCTCCCTAAATCCTGCCCACTCCAGGCTCTGCTCCCAAATCCCCTGGAATTTCCCACCCTGGAGCTGGCAAGTCTATAGGCTGCAATCACACACACAAAACAATCCACTTTCAATCCACATTCAATGCACTTTCCAACTGGATTTTGCCAGTTCACACAGTAAAACCCAGTTGGAAAGTGCATCAAAAGTGGATTGAAAGTGGGTTATTTTATGTGTGTGATCACAGCCTATATGTCACCCAGCTGCTAAATTTCTTTTTCACAAATTTTCTTAGATTCATGCTTGATCACAGACAGAGAGAAGAAATAGCTGTTGTATATGCATGCCACATTATACTACATTATACCTCATTGTAGCAATTCCCTGTATTGTGGTTGTTTTACAAATGCAAGGTAATTATGATCTGGTACATGTCTTTCATATTCACACCTTACTTGAGCCATGTGTACATGGACAAGTCTCACTCTAGGGAAAAGAACTTCCAGCAGCATTACCACAGTTGTGAAACAGTTCCAAATCTTCGGAGGTGCTCAAGATTTTAATACATGATGTTGCCCCCTTCCCCTTCTCTGCATGTAAGGACTGCCTTCTAGAACACGGGTGTCGAACTCATTTGTTATGTGGGCCAGATCTGACATAAGTGAGACCTTGTTGGGCCGGGCCATGTGTATCATAAAATGTAACGCCAGGTAGTGGAGATATAAACTTTATAAAGGACACAAACACAAAAGGGTTTTTTTTACTAAAAATAATAATAAATGCTTGAAACATTAGCACTCTTGCAATATTTTGTTTATTTAATAGTGTCTGATAACTAACAACTCTTGCTCTGAATCATAGCATCAAAATGTCTGTACTGCTGCAATCTTGAGTATGCTGTTCAGGTGTGTATCTGTAAGCTACAAACCTATGATGACACAGTAGCAACAGAACTGGAAGAAGAAGCAGGAGATGGCCAGTTCCACTGTGGGCCTGACAGAAGCCCTCCGGAGGCCTGATCCAGCCCCGGGGCTGCATGTTTGACACCCCTGGTCTAGAATGTTTGCTTTATTTTAAAATACACTATGTTAATATCATACTTTATTATCTGAAAATTGTGCTTTTAAACAGATGGAAGTCATTTAATATTTCAATATATTAGCATCAACTTATTCTATTTGGTGGCCCACATAGTTAATTTTAACAGTAACTGCACCAGTCTTAAACGCACTTGAGAATAGGCCCCAGATCTGACGGCCAGTGTAAGTTCTCAACATCATTGCTTAGGATTCCTGGCAGTGTAATGGAAATACCTACATTATAAGCACTCCTCCTGTCCAAATACATTCTCACAGATGACATAAATATGTAATCTATTCTCCACTTTCTCCTATCATAACATTCCATTGGGTGATTCTGATTAGCTCTTTTCCTTTTGCTGCAGTAAAATTTTGCAGAATATCTGATAGATGTAGACAGAGTATGAATCAACACACTTTCTGCAGCCATCCATAAACCCAGTTCATTTACACTGCAATCTGATACTGAGGAGGACGGGGGAGTTCTCTTCTCATGCCCGCCCATAAGCATTTATTTCCATCAACTGGAATGCTAAACATAAACACTGAAAATGAAAATCAACTCAGATTTCACTTTTGATTAGGATTAAGGTGTATGTTTTTATTTGTTGCTTGTTTCCCAGTAATATGAACAATGAACTGAAATAATGTAACACAATCAGGATTTCTTTCCTTTTGTGCACTTTCTAAATAATCAGCAAAGCACGGATGATTTTTAATGGTTGATTATTTGTAAAAGATGGAGAAAGAATACAGATTGGAAAGCCTTGTCAAAGTAATCTAAGGTTAAAATAAGTCATTTTAAGCATGCAGGTATTAATAGATTAAATATATAAAGGAGATAAAAATTCTTCAAAGCATTCAATAGGGTCAGTTCAAAGAGGGCAATGGGCAGAACTAATAAAAAGGATTTAACCCAAGAAATACACAGTTATTCAAGCCAAGCATGCAGAAGTCCAATGTCAGTTTCTTTACAGTGATGATAAGGAACTGGATACAAATACAGAACCACGAAGACACAAGACTGGTAGGACCCTGATGAATGGAGTTTTGTACCTGTGCTATAATACCACTGCCATGAGACTGTATATTTGAGGGATTTGACAACAACTTTTAGACATACTGAGTTTTCAGTAAAATCTCTTCTAGGATTTACCTCAGAAGTGCTTTGCAGCAGATCCCTATAAAATATTTAAGGTAGTGGTGGGGAGGCATACTCTAGGTGCCAGGTCCATAGCCAGATTCTTTTTCATGGGGGGCTCCGGGGGGCAGCTCCAATTAAATCAAATTAATAAAATAAAATAAAAAACCGAATAAATAATTTAAACCTTTTTCATCCTCTGGAAACAGGAAGGTGACTTTTCCCTACCACGAGCTCTCCACTCTCAGGCAGCTGTTTACCTCCCCCCCCCCCGTGCCTCTCTGCCAGTTGGATATGCTCGCTGGTATAGGCAGTCTTCCTGTTTCTGCAGCCTGGAAGCAGGATGACCTCCCCCCTCACCCCTTCACCTCTCCGACAATCACGAAGCGTGCAGCGAGGGTGGCGGGGAAGAAGGGCTGCTGGCTTGTTTTCCCAATTTCCAAGCTCCCAATAGGGATCGGGGAGGGGAGAGGGGGGCCTCCAGGAGATGAGAGGGAGGGGGAGTGGAGACAGGGCAAATATGAAAGGGGTAGAGCCCCATGAGCCCCTCTGCTGGCTGTGGGCCTGCTAGGTGCATGTCTATATACCCAGTGTGGGGCTGCTCTCCATCACATTCTTCTTCAGAACAATAACATTATTTCACCAGCCATATGTATGTTATTGAGCCTGCTGAACAGTACCATTTCAGAGATTTTACTGGTAAACACAGAAAAACAAAAGCATCAGCATATACAATCAATGGTATATACTAGCAGGGGCCCTGCACTGACTGAACTTGCTGAACTAGACTACCCGACTTCAAAAAATTACTAGGCCAAGAATCAACATTCACATATCTGTATATATACTGAAACTATGTTGGACAGTGTTTCCTTAAAGTAAACAATTTCCAACCCAACAACTCCCTATGGGAATAGCCTACTCTACTCTTATTTATTTGTATTTTTGCATAGGAACACACCGGAACAGCATTCTGGCTGGCTTTGAGTTGGCCATGCCCAGGAGTCAGTAAGGAGCCAAGGGGGTGGGGCACATGCCCCCCAACTTTCCTGACACACACCAAGGTGTGGAGCCCGGGAAAGGCCCCCAGAGCCCCTCGCCTTTCCCGGCCCACACCAAGGCCCAGGGCCCAGGGAATGCCTCCAGAGCCCCCTCTGAGATGCGGGGCCTGGGGACGGCCTCCAGAGCGCCCCCCCCCACACCTTTCTCGGACCACACCAAGGCACAGGGCCAGGGGAAGGCCTCCAGAGCCACCTGCTTTTTCTGGCCCATGCTGAGGCCCAGGGCCCAGGGGAAGCTTCCGGAGCCCCCCGCCTTTCCTGGCCATGTTTGTGTGTCTCTCGCTGCCCCTCTGTGTGTGTGTCTCTGTCCCTCTGTGTCCCTCTGTGTGTGTCTCTCTTCGTCTCTTTCGCTCTCTGTTTGTCTTTATCTCTTTGTCTTTCTTAGCCTATTAAGTCAATGTTGTTTCAGGGGGTTTCAAGCTCATACCTTGATTTAAACTTTGTTGGTCTTAAAGGTGCCACTGGACTTAAACTTTGTTAGACAGGCAGACTGTATTATTTTCTCCTTCTGCCTTCCCATGGTAATATTTGGACTTGATGGTAAAATGCAGACCTTTTTGTGTGGATTTAAGTGACTTTCTGTGGCTGGGGCCAAGTGGTTGTTGTCTCTAGGCTGAATGAGGGCAACATGACTTAAGGTTCCAGAGAGTGCAAAGTGCACAGCCCCAAGGGTTTTGTCAGGCCTTTTTCTTATGCAACAACAAAACTGTTGGTGGAAAGTGTCATCAAGCTGCAGCTGACCAATGGTAACCTCGTTGTGATTTTTAAGGCCTGAGATGTTCAGAGGTGGTTTGCCATTGCCTTTCTCTGTGTCACAACCCTGGGCTTCCTTGGTCATCTCCTATCCAAGTACTAACCAGGGCAGACCCTGCTTAGCTTCAGAGGATCTGACAAGATCGGGTTACCCGGGGCCATCCAGGCCAGGGCAACAATAGAATTCTGGCACTTTAAGTACCACTTAATTGGGATGATCACTGCATTTCAAAGAGGGTCAAGTTAATGATGTCTTCAGCTTTAAAAAGAATGTTGTCAAAGAGGTTCCCCCGGAAAAACGCCCTGAGAATTGTCTTGCTCAGGAACAGGAAAAGCTTAGCTTGTATTCATGTGAAGAAGGCAACTTGGTTATGTATTTAATATTATTTAATGTTATTATATGTGTCATGTGTGTAACTCTGTTTTAGGCACACGTTTCTTTCAAAGGGTCAGGTTATTTATTTCCCTGCTCTAAGTGGAACGGGGCTTGGAGAAAAGATGTTCTCCAAGCCAAGGTAGCAGGGGTTGGGGCTGGAGAATGCATTTATGTTAAATGGTTACTTGCTTTCCACCACTTCCTTCCTCCCCCCTCATCCCAAACTACTAGCTTTCTTCCTATCCTTTTTCTTTTTCTCTTTCTGTCTTCCCCTCTCCTTCTTTCCCCTCCTTCCTTCCCCCCTTTCTCCCCTCCTTTCTTTCTGTCCTTCCCTTCTCCTTCCTTTTCTCTCAAATCAACTGATGTAGCCAATCCTCCAAGAGCTTACAGTAGTCCCTGTAAAATGAGCTCTGTAAGCTCTTGGAGGATCGGCTACTTGGAGGATTGGTTTGTTTTGACAACAAACAAGGTAAACAGAATAAGAAGCAAAAGGTGGGTGTGGTTGGATGACCACACTTCTGGTAACGTGGGAGTGTGGCCTAATATGCTAATGAGTTTCTGCTGTTGGGTGTGGCCTATTATGCTAATTAGTTCCTGCTGGGCTTTTTCTACAAAAAAAGCCCTGTGCATACCACATTTCTACCCAATTAGGGCCCTTTAAGCAACAAACAAATAAAACACATTAAAATCAACTTCTATAAACAATACATATATAATTTCAGCAACTAAAAAAAAAGAAAAGAAAGTGAGTCAGTTAGTTTATGCCAGAAAACAGAAAAGTCTTCCCTGGCTGGCGGAAGACAGTGATTGAAGTGGGTACACATATATCGTTGGGGAGAAAATTTCATAATTTTATTGCCATGACAAGAAGCCCTTTGTTGGGTTCCTACCCATCTAGCATCAGATAGCAGGGACACCTGAAGCAGGATGTCTTAAGATGATAGTAATAGTCCAGTAGTTTCATATCGAAGTAGGTAGTTGAGACAGACTGTGCTTTGAAAACTCGTAAGTGTGAAGACTGTACAGAGCCACAGAGCCAGAGAGCACAGAGCCAGAGAGCCTTTCAGTGACAGGCTGCTCAAACAATTTCATTAGATAGGGTCAGTTGAGAAGAAAGAGTTGGGAAAGAAAGAAAGATCATAGCAGTCCTCAAGGTACTCAGGTCCCAGGCTGTATAGGGCTTTAAAGGTAAGTACCAGCACCTTGAATTGGCATCCAGTGCAGATGGAACAAGACTGGAGTGATATGGTCCCTATGACCCACTGCAGACAGCATTCTTGAGGCACATGCTATACCAACAGTAGTTTCTAGATACTATTCAAGAGCAGCCTCACAGAGTGCAGTGCAGTAACCTAGTCTAGATGCTACCAAGGCATGAACCACAATAGCAAGATATAGAAAGAGTTGGGATATAGTATCAATTGCAGATTTGAATCAGGCTAATAGGGAAACTAGCACTGAATGAGGGCCCAACAGGGTTAAGATTATACCTTTTAGCTTTTCGTGGGAATTGTGTTATCCTAAATAGACAGGCAACATGTACATTGTGTTTTTAAAGTCTTTGACAACTGGTACATTTGCTGTCTACTGGAAAGAGATTAATCCAGTATGCTTTCATGGCACCTTGGAGCCAACTTCACTGCAGGGAAAGCTGCCTGAACAGTATCTATCACTTTCACTACTACAAACTGATGTGATCAAGAAACATCATATCTCACAACACAACCTCGCCCACGCTGAAAGAAACGCAATAATCAGCCTCAGAAACAATCCAGACATCATTATTAAAGAGGCTGACAAAGGAGGAACAGTTGTCATCATGAACAAGTCAGACTACATCCAGGAAGTTGAAAGATAACTCTCCAATACCACTTTCTACAAATGACTATCCTCAGACCCCACTCAGGAATACCAAAAAGAATTAAACAGGATTTTTTTAAATCTTTTGTCCCAAATACACAAGCCCAGCGACCCAGGAAATCCTGTTGTCTCTAGCATAGGCACCATCACTGTAGGGATGTCTCGATACACGGATGCTACTCTCAGAACTTATTTCATAAAAGCCCACAGTTATGTGTGAACCACCACAGACTTCCTGAGAAAAGCACAATCTGTTGACAAGCTTTTAAGAAACACTATTTTGGCCACTGTGGACGTTCGGTCTCTGTATACCAATATCCCCTACAAAGACAGACTATAAGACATCTCTGACAATACCACCTGTTCCTGCGATTTACTGATGGCATTTTCATCATTTAGACATATGGGAAAGAAGCACTGAAGAAATTTCACAAAGCCTTCAGCAACTTCCACCCCACCATCAATCTGACCACGAACCAATCCATGCAAGAAACATACTTTCCAGACACTACTATACTAATACATAATGGAAGCATAAAAACCATTTTACACCAGAAACCTACTGATCATCAAACATATCTACACACCTCCAGTCACCACTCACCACCCTAAAAACACCAAATGATGTACTGTCTACACCCAAGCTCTATGCTACAGCTGCATTTGTTCCAATTCCTCAGGCAGAGATCAACAACAGACATTATTAGGGTCACAATACCCACCTGATGTAGTAAGGAAACAGATCAACAAAGACAGAATGATACCAAAGGATAACCCCCTACAAGATATGCCCAAAGAAAAGAACAACAGAACACCACTGGTGGTCACATACACCTTTCAGCTCAAAGCAGTTCAACTTATCATTAATGCCCTACAGCCAGTACTGGACAATGATACTCCCCTCTGACAGGTGTTGGAAGGCAAACCTTTCTTTCTTTCATTAAAAACCCCAGCACTCAAAAACCAGTGGGAGAACATTTTAATCTTTCAGGATATTCCACTGCTGACCTAAGAGTGGTAGTCTTCAAACAAAGAAACTCCAAGGAGAAATTACAACACAAGACTGCTGAACGAGTTCATTCACAAGTTCAGAACAATGGAACACACACACAACCCTGCCTGAACAGGGACATAAGATTCTTATCTCACTACAGTTGCCACTTTTCTACTCCCAAGCATTTCCCCTCTGACCTAATAAAACTGATAACAATATCCACTGTACTCTTACATCCTTTACAAGAGTTCTTTACAACACCCCTCCCATTTTCTGACTGGGATATAAAGACTCAGAGATCTCCTTTCCTACTTGTGTCTGACGAAGGGAGTGTTGACTCTCAAAAGTTTATACCCTGAAAATCTTGTTGGTCTCTAAGATGCTACTGGACTCAAAATGTAACTGTTTCATTACAAGTATTAGACTGACCTCAGTCCCATGAAGGACACAGAAACTTGCATCAGATCTTGTATTTTTCTTCCACCCTCATCATGTGCTTGACACGGATAACTGTATCATATTCACTGATATCTGATATTTAGTAGTTGTGTCACCACTCACAGAGTGCCTACCACCCTCTACAACTTCTCTTAAGTCAAATCTACATCTGACTTTCCTGCTGGAATCATTCTAGTTTGTTTTTTTTAAAACCCATCTATACCTGTTTCTAGTTTCAAACCATACTTGTTCTAGTTTAAAAATACTGTTTACATTTGTTAATTGCCCTCCTGTGGTCAAGCTAGCATTTTACTGCTTTAAACAGATCCTGTTGCTTAGTACTCTTCAGACCCAGAGAGTGAAATTTGAAATGAGCATTGGAAAAGACAGTAGTCAAACTACTTCAGAGGAGAGGTGTAAACTGGGCCTTACTCAAGTTATGGAGTTACAAGTAGATCAGGAAGTCACACTCGCCATCCTTCTTGTCAGAGCCATGACCATTTCACACCTCAGGTCCTTTCTCTCACTACTTCAGGCATTTACGGACAGGGTAGCCCAGCCCCCTTTAATAACAATCCCTCACTCATATAGTTATTGGAGTTGGGGCTCAAACACTGTTCCATTCACATGCTGCCACCATTTATTTAAATCACATACACACGAAGATATTAGATGTGTGCATTTGTGTTTCTTTCTTTAGACACCCAGCCTACAGTGTTAAAACAAAACAAGAAGTTAACTTTTATTTATGGTATGAACATAACACTGAGGAAAGCAAGGTATAAGCAACAACATTTCATTTCCAGTGAGCTTTTGAACTGAGATCTTTTTCCTGCAAATTGAATCCTTTGGTTACTCTAAGAGCTCTAAGCAGCTCTTCTGCATAGTTCCACTCTATCAGGCATCCTCCTTTTGTCTCCTTCAACTTCTAAGCTCCCAACTCTTCTGCTACTAACTCCTAACTGCTGCTTTTAACTGCTGTTTTCAAATTGTCTCTCCAGAATATTTCAACAGCACTCATTGGTTGCTCTCGGGTAGAGGTGGAACCTACCCTGTCTGTCACAGTAATTTTATAAGGAATCCCTGGATTACTAGATCCATAATTGTTGAAGGGGAAAAGTGAAAGTGAAAATTAGTCTAAAAACACCAACAAAACAGTAGTGCTTGGATTCGAGAGACAGGAAATGAGAAAATCTGCACTTTGTATGTATTCCAGCATTCCATTCGCTGCTTTTTATGTGCTTTTGTCCATGCATCACCATTACAATTTTCTTTTCAATTCTTGTCAAAAAAAACATCACAACAGGTATAATAATGATATACTTCAGAAAACCTATATTAGGGTTGCCAAAGGATCGCCAGCTGACAGAGATCAGCTCCCCTGGAGAAAATGGCTGCTTTGGAGAGTGGACTCTATGGTATCATACCATGCTGAGGTCCCTTCCCTCTCCAAATCCTGCCCTCTCCCGGCTCCCCCCCCCCCCCGAGGGGCCCCAGGTATTGTCCAACCCAGAGCTGGCAACCCTAATCTAAATGCATGCAAATATCTATAAAGTGCTTTGAATGCAAAATTTGATCTTTACCAATTTTGAAAATCTGTAAAAAGTTTGGGGCCTGTTGGCCAGCAAGGCACTTTAAGTGCTCTTATGGATTTTAAGATTCATAAGCTTGAACTTGGGTTGCTAGCATTGGAAGGGCCATGTGCATTCTCCATTGCAGGGGAAAGCTCCAGCCCATGCCAGGAGGCTGACACCCTCGATAGTTCACAAAGACAGAGACAAAGACTCCTTCTGCCATGAGGCTTCTTTCTGTCACACCACACTGGTCAACCCCTGCCCCCTCCAACATACCTAAACAGATTAAGCTAACGTGGTTGCCTGGTAACTGATGGTCAGGCCATCACCCAGTCAGCCAGGGCCATTAAAAGACAATGCAGTGGCCCCGGTGAGTCATTGGACCTCGCCCAAAGTGTCAGTTCCTGGTGAGATCATAGTTTCTGCAATATTCAATACATAGTTTCTGCAATACTTCCCGGCCCTCCTCCTTTTGTTTACCTTTAACTTATGGTAGGGTCAGAAAGGGATGGACTACCTGAGAGGTGTGTCAAGGGGATGTGGTTAGCGCAGCCCACCCCCAAGACCACCTGATAAAAGACCTTGCACAGCAGGCAATCGGTCTCTTGAGCCATTGCCCTCTATCTGCTTTACCCCCCCCCCTCATGTCCAGCTTGCTATCCCACTACCTTGCCTCCATCTTTAATCCCTGGTTTGCGCAGCCAGGAAGAAGCGTGTATCTGCAGGTTTAGATCACGCTCCCCCATTTTTCATTTCCAACCCCTCTAATCTTCTGTTGGAACAAGGATCCATCTCCAGGATAGGTAAAGTATCACCCATCAATGAAACTCCTGCTAATGCAACAGTGCTATTTTCTATCTAAATTTCCTTAGACCTGTGTGTGTGTGTGAGAGAGATTCTGTTTTGTGTATGCTTGAATAACATCATTCAGTAAACCACATTTAATTTGCCATCTGCCTCATGTGCCTTTTTCCTGGAGAACTCCCGGGAGGGGTGGGACCCTGGTATAGTTGGCAAGAACCCGGTATTTTGCCAATTGCTCATCTTAAATTAAAGCAATTCGGCTAACAGGCCCAGTCATCACCTGCAAGCATAGCTATGCATATGGGAGGTGACTGGGATAGAGTTCAAAAGAGATCAACTGACCCTCCTCCTTCTCTGCTCAACTGTGTGCATATATGCTAGTCACTGCTCATTTGGGTGTGTGCACGTTAAGTGCCATCAAGTCTCTTGTGACCTATGTCGACTGATTTGTAACCTGTAACCTTTCATTCATCTAACTTATCCTCTGGACCTCAACTGGCAGGATACTCGTGTACTTTGTAATCCATCTTCAAGCTGTGAATATGTGTGTGATGATTGTAGGAAAGTATGCCTAATTTCAGCTACAGTAGATTATTAGGCAAATGCAAATTGCACATTCTGCTTATTGTTACTTGCAAATCATCTTGAAATAATTGGATGCTGAGGTAGAACTGAGCATGGGACTGCAAGCTGTTTTTGCTAGTCCTTTTCATTATGTAACTTTCTTTCCAACCTGTCCATTCTCCTTTTTGTTAAACATAATCAAGATTTCCACATTTGTTTTGTATCTTTTGGACAGACAGAGCATGGGTGAACATATTGAATAGAAGGGCTAGCATCCTGGTGAGAATGAGGGGGTTATTTTCTTTGCCCTCTGGCCTTCTGTACAAAATCCATACAACCTTAATCATTTCTAAAGTTAGTCCCAGTATGAGATAGAAACATAGTGTAATTTACTGTGCTGGCAGCGTATATTCCTTCCTCACCCTTTTGTGCACCTTGTTTGTAGGAACCAATGTGTCCACACCTAACAAGAATATACTTTGGCTAAAATGAGGTTATTCACAGTAAGTCTCTATTGAAAAGTCTCTATTGAGCATTCATTAAAATAAATGCTGAAAATTATTAATAAATTTAATAAGAGAAACAAATTATAGAAGACATTGTATGTCATAAACAGTAGGTATAAGTCACATATGTCCTGCAGAGTTATGTTCATTTCAAATGTTGTCGCTGAACAGTCATAAAGACAGCAGACAGGTGAGTTTTTCTAATATCCATGACCTCAAAACATGCTTGATGACTGTTCTCTAATGAGACCTTTAAAGCTTTCCACCCCCTAGGGTCCACCAATCCGAAGGACCATCTCCTCCCATATGTTCCCATGTTCTGCAGTCTTGAGGCTGCCACCTGCTGGCTGTTCCCACACTTAGGATGTCCCGCCTGGCATTGTTCAGAACCTGGGCATTTCCCATCACATGAAGGGGTATGGGGAGCCCCCTCACTGGAGATGTTCAGGAGGCACTGACACTCTTGTTTGTTTGCCAAGGCTTTTGATGAGGTATGAATAACTGGTATCTTTTAAGGGAAATGGATATTTTAAGGGAAAGGCTTCTTTTAAGGGAAAGGGTATTTGGGAGATATATGTAATCTAGTTTTAATCCGTAATGTTTTAATCCTGTAAACTGCCTTGAGCCAAGAAAAAAGGGGGGAGGTTTACTAATATTTTAATAAATAAAAAAGAATTTGGGGGTCAGTATCATGGGCACTATGGAATGAAGATAAGCTCTGGTCTCACCCTACCAAATGAGGTGGGAGAGGAACAGGCCGAGATAATAGAATGGATTGTGCCTCAGTAAATACTACAGGTAGGGGATCGCACTTTGAAATGGCACTGTACCTTTAGAAAATCACTAAATATATAAAAAAAATAGCAGGCTGGGATTGGTAAGACTATTTCTCTCTCAAGACAAGGATTTTTAAATGTAAGGGAGCATTAAAAATTAGTGATGCTCAGAACTTCCTAGAAGGACTTGCTTTGATAGAACTCCTTGCTTACACACTGGATCACCTTAATGTTGCTGTTTGATGTCTGAATCAAACACCACACAGAACAACTTTGTATCTGCAGGGGAGCTGCCTAGCTCAGTTATGCCTTGCAGGTAAGCATCAGTTACTTCAGTGTTGTAGCTGCTTTTGCACCTGTGCAATCAGCAAACATAACATCCCCAGTGTTTGGAGAAGACGGCACATACCCTGCAGGGTCATGATCAGATACTCAAAGTTATGTACTTCTCTAGCACAGATTCCTCACTGCAATTTGCCTCCTCTTTGTATGTATTTATCCCTGATTGGGTCAGTCCTGCAGCTTTGCCTTTTGCCTGTCAAAGTGCTTGCTGTGGGTCAGGAACACTGCATAGCAACAAATGAAGTAATGCATCCCTTTCAGTAGTGTTAAAAGTTTTTAAAACGAGTTGTTTGCAAACATGGGGGAGGCGAGGAAATAAACTAGAACTCCTATGAGAACATGCATGAGTATGTATGTCCAAATAAGCTCAGTTCTGGACAGATCAGTAGTCATTAATGAACATCATCATTAATGAACATAACCACCCGCCCCCCTCAAAGAAACGTCTCAAAGCAACATGGCAAAACATAAACTTCCTTTTAACAATGTATCTTTAAAATTGAAGGGAGGCATTTCATTCGGCCCATTATGCCACACATAGAAGTGAGGGGAGGGCACAGCAGTGGTGGGGAAGCAGCTTGTAATCACACATGCATAGTCATATTTTTTTCTCCTGCAGTTAATACTGCTCAAGAAGAAGAAGAAGAAGAGATTGGATTTATACCCTGCCCTTCACTCACTTAAGAGTCTCAGAGCGGTTTACAAACTCCTTTTCCCTTCCCCTCCCCACAACAGACACCCTGTGAGGTAGGTGGGGCTAAGAGAGCTCTTTCCCAAGCTGTCCTTGAGGGAACAGCTGGTACAGAGCTATGGCTTGCCCAAGGTCATCCAGCCAGGTGCAAGTGGAGGAGTGGGGAATCAAACCCGGTTCTCCCAGATTAGAGTCCGCGCACTTAACCACTACACCAAACTGGCTCAAGTGCAGAGGAATGAGCCATTGAATGTTTGGTTTTGCAAACAGGATACCTGCTGAAATGAAAGGTTAATGAGCATCCCTTTTAAAAATTGTGCCCTTATGTGCAGTTTGAAGTGACATAGTCCTGTCTACCATGTCTTCATTATGGCACCTTATTCCCCCATTCTCCATTAGTTGATAATCTAGTCACGTATGACTGTTCCCACTACCACCACCACCAGCTTAACCCCACCCCATCTGTAAGGAGCTCAGGATGGCATACATCATACTCCTCTCCTCTGTTTCGTACTTATGACAATCAGGGCATTTTTTGTAGAAAAAGCCCAGCAGGAACTCATTACCATAATAGGCTGCACCCAATAGCAGAAATGCATTAGCATATTAGGCCACACCCCTGACAGCGCAGCTCCTTCCCAGGATTGGCTTCCCCAGGTGCCCCGTGGCTTGCGAGGAATATGGAAAACCTGAGGGAAGGAAGGCAGTTTCGGGATTGTTTTCCCCAGGTGCCCATGGCTTGCGAGGCATCTGGGGAACCCGAGGGAGTGGGGAGTCTGTAGGCGTGGCCAACTCAGAAGCCAGCCAGAACTCCATTCCTGTGCGATCCTGCCCAAAATAGCCCTGACGACAATACTGTGAGGTAGATGAGGCTGAGCATGAGTGACTGGCCCAGGATCACCCAGTGAGCTTTCATGGCAGAGTGGTCCTGGATCCCAGTCTAGCAATGCTAAGCATACTGGTTCTCATATGTTGTCTTGTGGGACATTTCATTCTGCCCATTTTTTGTTATCCATTTATTTGAGCATGTGTCTGTTGTGTTACAATATGTTGACAGCATTCTATAGCTGAAAAACTATGTCCAATGTAGTAGAAAACAAATTGTGCTGGCTTGATCTATATAACATTTAGATTGTGCAAAGCACTTTAAAACCTTTCAACATAAACCACCATCATCAGCATTCTGGTCCATTTTAAGGGGAACATGGAGCAATGCTAATACAGAAAGCTTTGCCATCAGTACCTGGTAAATTATCTAAACCTGATTTATATAAGCCAGACCAACATTACTGGTCTCCATTGTAAAGCACTCCTTATCAAGGAAAAGGTCACATATACAAGCAACAACAACAAAAAAAACCTGTCTGTTTTAATAATGTATCTCTGTTATAGTACCAGGAAAAAAGGCAGTTGCAGTTTGAATTTATTGTCATTTTTCTCTTTGCTGAATGCCGAATTATTGTCCTTTCTCCGTGATCGGGGACAGAGGGTAGCACTTGGCGAGACAGTCTCCCCGCGATACCCACTTGAATGTGGGGTGCTGCAGGGGGGGCAATTCTCTCACCAAAGTTGTTTGACATCTACATGCACCCCCTCACTCAGCTGGTCCCGGGGTTTAGGCTGGGTTGTACCAATATTTGGATGACACCCAGCTCTATCTGCTGATGAATGTCTGCCCAGATTCCACCCCAGAGAATTTTACCAGGACTTTGGTGGTTACAGCAGAGCCACTTGAAACTTGATCCAACAAAGATGGAGGTCCTGTACCCAAGCCATGGGGGAGTTGAGTCGGGAATCAGGCTACCGACCTTGGATGGTTCATCACTTGTGCCAGCCCAGAAGGTGAGGAGCCTGGGGGTGGTCCTGGATGCCTCGCTTTCTATGGAGGCCCAGGTCACCACAATTGCCAGATCTGCCTTCTATCATATTCGACAGATTAGGCAGCTGGCTCCCTACCTCTCCCCCAGGACTTAGCTATAGTGACCCATGCAATGGTCACTTCCAGGCTTGATTACTGTAACTCATTCTACATGGGCTTGCCCTTGCAACTGATCTGGAAACTCCAGCTAGAGCAAAATGTGGTGGCACGCTTCCTGAAGGCACCTATTGAAGGCACCTGTGCGGGCCTTCAATATTATATGATTCCTTTATTATCTGGGTTCTAATCCAGCTGTCTTCCAGAAAGAAAGAGAACTTGGTGGAGTTATTTTTGTATATTGTGCCCTTGTGCACTGGTAAAACACCACATGGAAAGAAATTTGGTGTAATTATATATAAAGTTATAACAAGATAACTTTTTTGCGGTGTTTCATTAATGTACCTGGGTACAAGGGGAGAGGCACAGGAATTCAAAGGAACTGGAAGCTAGAATAAACTACACACACTGTGGAAAATCCCAAGTACAGTAGTTCTACTTCAGAAACAAGGCAGTTAATTTTGATCATCAAAAATTGGGAAGAAATTCAGATTTTGGAAGCAATGGCTTAACTCGTGAAATTGTGACTGTGATGTTTTCTGGAGACAGACTGGCAAATGGCCACCCAGTGCGGTGAAGCATTATACAAACAGCTTGAAAACATGAAGCTTTCCGGTATCAGCTCACATCATTGGTTCACTTAGCTCAGTTCGTCATGCTGTGACTAGCTGGGAGCAGCATTTTAACTCTGAAACAGAGCCTTCTGCAATCCTTCTTTTTAAGGTCCCATAAATGGACTGAACATGAAATCTTATGACTCCACCTATGGCAATCATGGACAGCAATTTAAGTAACCTTTGTACGATTACTGGTTCATATGTGACAGCCGTTGCTTGTCTAGAACACTCAAGAATGCTCAGAATTCAGTTGTTAGAAAATGGATTTGTCAGACACATCTGATAAGAAACATTTGCACATTGCAATTTGCATTTTAATTTGTGTTAATCCCTAACTCTGTGTGCTACAAGTAGCAGGATCTCTCAATGCTTAAGCAGACAACCAATTCAAACTTGACAATAAAGCTTACTAAAAACAAAGCTACTGGCATTGCTTTCTACTGTTCCTAAAATGTACTCATATGAAGGGTTAAACAGTGGGAGAGGTTAAATGCTTACTAGAAGGTAAAAGTACTTCACACAGAATTTAGTCACAGTGCATTCAAATCCAAACGTACCTGTTCAACTAAGTGTAACAAATTTTTGGTGGAAGGTTTTTGCTACAGGGTAAAAACGATCAAAACAAGCTTTGTAACTCTAATAAAGTCTCTTCTTTCAGAGTACTGTTTTTCCATAACACTTGTTTCAATAGTAATAGGACTTCTTAGAGCCCCCTCACCTCTTCAGAACAGGCCTTTTACCTAGACATTTGCTTCTATCAGTTTACTGCTACAGTGCATTTTATCTCCAGACAGCATCACCATGTAAGCAATCATGCTTCTTAAGAAAATGCTAAAAATGTCAATTTCCCAAAAGGCTGACTGTACCCTGCTGTCAATTTGCTTGTTTAAACATACCATATGCCCATAAATTTTAAAGTGCTGGGCTGGGAAAAATTTTTTTAGTGATCACATGATAGAAAAGCATGAAAAATAAGCACGATCCTAATTATAGTTTTAAATGTAGATGTATGTCTTGATTAAAGATCCTGCAGGCTTTCCACTAAATATATATAATATAACCTTCACTCACTAGCCATAATCAAATGAAGACATAGCAGGGGCATGTGAAACTATCCCTGGTCCTTTCTATAGTATTTTCTTTTTTTTCTTTTTTTAAATTTTAAAAATTTTATTGTATTTATCAAAAACAGACAATACAAACTATGAATAACAACAACAAAAAAGTCAGGCATAGTAAGTGGGCCATAGTAAATACAAAAAACAACAAGCTTTTAAAAACTTTTACAATAAACAGAGAATAATATCCTAGAAAAGCCATTTGTTGATACAACTTATTAACAGGAATAATCTCGTGAAGCGACAAATATTGCAAAACCGGAAACCAAACTGCAACAAATCTATTTTGATATTGCAAACTATCCACAGGTAATAAAGAATATTTAAGTTTAGACATCATGAATTGGTCCCACACCTTTGTGTGCCATTGAGCAATCAAAGGTCTTATAGGCTTTTTCCAGCTTGACGAAATAACCAAAGCTGCAGATAACAGGAGAATTGCAATCATTTCTTTTTGTGCTTTAGAAGCAATTAAATTAGGCCAGTAGTGTAACAACAGCGCTTCAGGAGAAAAAGGAAGATCAATAAGCGTAATACATTTAATTTGTGCATGAACCTCAGACCAAAATATTTGAATATACGGGCAGTTCCACCAGCAGTGGCTATAAGTAGCAATCTCACCGCAATGTTTCCAACACAAAGGCGAGCAGGATTTAAACATATGTGAAAGACGTTTTGGCGTAAGATACCAAAAAGATAACAATTTAAAAAACTGAAACTTAACATTAAGAATATTAGAAGTATTACCTGGCGATGCCCAAATTAATTTCCATTGTTGAGCATTTAGATTAATATTAAATTCTGAACACCACTGCTGTTGATATTTCAATGGGTGAGAGTTATCAGCTACAGAAAGCCATTTATACATTTTAGACAACAAGCCTTTAGCTGTATAGTTAGACACCTTACAAAGTTTTTCAAAATCCGTTAAAGGCCTTAAGGCCGAATCACGCTCAAACCATATCCTAACTATATTCCGCAATTGAAAATATTGAAACCACGATATCGAAAAACCTACTATTTGTTCAACTTGAAGTTTGTCTACAGGTTTACCATTTTTATGCAAATCTAAGATACGCAAAGATCGAAAAGGAGCCCAAATATTGGACCCAATATCCATCCTAAAAGTTTTGGACCATTCACGGGCTAATAAGGGGGACAGTTGAGAGGTCTCAGGTGCTAATACCTTGCGAAAACTATCCCACACTTTTAAAGAAGTAGCTAAAAAAGGATTCTTCATACAGGATTTTGGCCTTTGGGACGGTATTTGCCATATTGCTTCGCTTAAAGTAAGAGGCTTAACAGCTTCAGTTTCCAATATAATCCAATCTTCCTCTGGTTCTGGGTTTAACATTTTAAAGATAGATACTAAATTAGCTGCATTATAATATCTTACCAAATCAGGGACATTTAAACCACCAGCTGAAACTGATCTATATAAAATAGTGGATTGAAATCTGGGCTTTTTATAGCTCCAAGTGAAATCTATAAATGCCTTTTGCTATTTATTCAAAAGTTTTGTAGGAATATCTACGGGAAGGGCTAAAAAAAGAACTAAAAATTTGGGAAGAAGAAAGCTTTTTATCAATTGCAACCGTTCTGGCCATGAGAAGCCTTGGCTATCCCATTTCTTAAGCTGTACACATGATTCTTTAAAAACTCTAACATGATTAACTTCAATTAACCTAGACATTTGTAACGGAAAATAAATACCTAGGTATCTCCAAGTGGAAGAAACCCATTTATAAGGAAAAATATTTTTAATTACATCCACCAAGCCTTTTGGAATATTAAGAGGAAAAATTTCCGATTTTGTTGGATTTACTTTTAAACCAGAGATAACTTCAAAATGCTCTAATTCTGTTTGTACTGCTTGCAAAGACTTAACTGGATCCAAAAGAAACAAAACCATATCATCAGCGTAAAGAGAGATCTTGTACTCTTTCGAGCTAGTATGTATCCCTTTAATTTGTGGATTAAGACAGATTAACTCCGCTAAAGGTTCTAAAACAACAGCGAATAAAAGTGGTGAAAGAGGGTCACCTTGCTGAGTCCCACGAGAAAGTATAAAGGGTTCTGAAAAAGCTCCATTAAGGCAAATTTGCGCTGATGGACTTTCATAAATTGTTAGAATAGCATTGAGGAAAGTATCACCCACCTCCATATGAGATAGAAATTAACTATTTAAAGGGGGTACTAACGAGTCAAACACCTTTTCCAGGTCTAAAGAAAGTAACAGTGCTTGTTTCTTCGAAAAAGAGCAATGATGGATCAGATTTAAAACCTTCCTGATGTTGCTATAAAGGTTTCTGTCTGGCATAAAACCTGTCTGGTCTTGTGTAATATATGAGGTAATAACCTTCTTAAGATTGTTAGCCATAATGGCAGAAAAATTTTTTGCGTCTTGATTGATTAAGGCAATAGGTCTGTATGAACTGGGATCTGTTTTATCTTTATTTTCCTTCGGGATAAGAACTAGCAAAGAATCATTCCATGAGTGTGGAATAGAGTTAGTTAAAAGGATTTGGTTTAATACACTTGTTAAGGGGTCAACTAGGGAAGCCATAAAGACTTTATAAAACTCTGAAGGCAGTCCATCTTTACCTGGAGCCGTGTTATTCTTAAGGTTCTTAATTACGTCTTTTGTTTCAGAAGTTGTAATGGGAGAGTTAAGTATTTTCCTGTGAGCCTCAGAAAATCGTTTAATATTTTTGTGATTAGCAAAATAAGTATTAATCTTTTCCATACAGGGAGCTTTGGTTTTATACAAAGTTCCATAAAATAGACTAAAAACCTGTAAAATCCCCTGAGTGGTTGAAACTAGCTTACCCTTGGCATCTTTTACACAAGGGATTGTTCTATCTAGTTGGCATTGTTTTACTCTCCACGCTAATAATTTAAGAGATTTATTAGATTTATACCAATAAGCTTGTTTAGTGTACAGTAAACTTTTTTGTATTTTGGTAACTTCCAAGTTTTCTAAGCGCCTGCGTTCTGCTAATAAATGTTTGTATATTTTTTTTTGAACAGGTAAGTCTATGTTTAGCTTCCAGCAACTTAATGTTATTAATAATTTCTGTTCTTTCCCTATTTTGCTGTTTTTTTAGGAAAGAGGATCTAGAAATAAATTCGCCTCTCACCACTGCCTTCATGGCGTCCCATATCACAGCATGGGAAAGATCTTCAGTGATGTTTTCAGTAAAATAGTTTTTAAGGCATTGTTCCATGTCTTCACATATAGATTGCTTCAATAAAAGCGACTTATTCAAAGACCAAAAAGTTTTACGTGCATCTACTTGATTAACTAGTAAATCAACTGAAACCCAAGAGTGGTCTGGCCATAATTTTGGGCCAAGATCCGCCTTAGAGGCACAACTTAAAATTTGTTGAGAGACTAAAATATAATCTATCCTGGTATGAACCAGGTGCCTGGGTGAGTAATAAGTGAAGTCTCTAGCTGAGGGATTCAGCAAGCGCCAAACGTCATAAAGATGAAATTTATCCAAAAGATCCTGTAATTTGGTTTTAGTACTATGCCCAAATTGTTTTGGTTTCCTTTTTGAATGGTCCAAATATGAATCTGCTATATAATTCAGGTCACCACCAACAATAACCTCTCCCTCTGTAAAAGATTGTAGTTTGGAAAAAACATCAGATAGGAATTGTATTTGCACTGAATTAGGCGCATAAATAGATGCAAGAGTTATTTTCTTCCCATCTATCAAACCTTTCACAAAAATATAGCGCCCTCTGGAATCAGATTCCTCATCAACCAATGAAAAATTGAGATTTCTAGATAATAAAATAGCCACCCCCCTTGCCTTAGAAGAGCCAGGGGCCTGAAATTGCTTGTTAAACCAAGAGGATTTCAAAACTGGGTACTTGGCCGTTCTGAGATGAGACTCCTGTATAAAAAGAATGTCAGGTTGCAGTTTCTTAAGTGAAGCTGTCACACGCTTTCGTTTTATCTGATTTTGAAGACCGCTGCCTGCCTCCTCCTCCTCTGCTCTCCGCCTCCTCCTCCTCCTTCTCCAGTTGATGCCACTGCTGGCAAAATTGGAATGTGTAAACATCCCAACCTGAAATAAAAAACCCCTGTCCCTTTAAATCTGGGAAAGCTCCCAGATTTAAAGGCCAGTGTGACTGCGGCCAAACTATGTGCATGGGAGTTTGTTTCATTTATTTCATTTTGTTACTAATTCCAACAAGGGACTGTTTCATCATTGGGTTATTTCATATGGTTTTGTTTCATTATTGTTGCTTTGTTTTCATAATTCTTCTTCCTTATTATTCCCTTTTGGTTTCAATGGAATGCGCACACACTGAACAAAACTCAAGGGGAGGGATACTACATTGCAAATTTCAGAGATAAAGCCCTGTCCCTTTAAGACAATGAAAGGAACCCATGTTTAACACTGAAATCTATAGGAGAGTTGATAGGAAAGATTCCAAACAGTAACACCGACAGCACTGCAGCCACTTAACTTGAAGAGCACTAGTGTAAGCAGACTGACAAGACTAGGACATTTGGTGGCACCACGACAGTTAGGCATCTGGGTGGGCAGGCATCAGGAAGAGGATCTTGAGGTAGACTTGCTTGAATAGGGGATAACGTTTAGAAAGCAGGAGGCAAGTGGGAGGTGATGATTGCAGGGGAAAATTTGGCACAGCTGGACAGAAATTGGGAGGAGAGAAGAAAGCAAAATCCAAACTGATATTCTTCATGATTGGAATACCTCATACATGTATACAATCCTAAATCCATACAGCATGCAATCAATCAATAAAGCTCAGAGTCTCTCTCTCTCTTCTCTCCTTAAAGAACACTGTGATGTCTCTATATTCTCTGCTTAGGAAAATGCCACCTGCCTTGTAAAAGTGAAACCAACAGAGGCAACAACTGCAATAATGAAACAAACCAGAACAAAATGAAAGAAAAATCTTAGGTTGTTGCTCTAGGTTGTTTAGATGGGGAACTTTTCTCATTTTCATATTATGATAATTACAAAACACCCCTTTTTTGTAATGATTGTTAATAATTAAAGAAATGCACAAGCCTGCTATCTACCCTAATGCAGGCACCAAAGGGACTACCCAGTGGTTTACCAGCATTCGGGCAATCCCACCTTGGATCCAAGCCCAGGGAAATAGTGACAAAGCTTAGTTCCTCCTACCACATTTTTTTAAAAAAATACAGATTACAGAGAGAAAGACACAGGTTCATTACCAAGCTCAACAGTAAACTAGGATGGCATTGACTAAAATTGTAACAGCTTGACGCTCAGCCCTTATATAGGATAACCCACATTAAGGGACTGAACATACCACCTATTAACAATAAACCTGCGTTTAACATGTTACAGGTATTGTATCTTTAATCTGGGGTAAGTAACTGATTCATTGATGTTTCCTGATGACGAACTAACTCCTGTACCTATGCTGCCAAGCTCCTATAGATGTGTCTCCGAACCGTTAGATTAAGAAATGTGTCAGCTGAATCAGTTTTTTTTTTAATATCACAAGCTTTTACCTACTTAATTAACACCTTCCGGAAATAAGAACATTGCATGAAAATGAAAGATTAGTGAATAAGTTTATGCAGCTAAATGAAAGGTGAGTGTAATGGGAAATTAATTCCAGACAACTTTAATTAAATAACTGGCATTTTTTTCATAAAAATTAAGGAAGTTAATAGGGATAATAAAAAGTGTAAAATAAACAAGTGGGAATCCATACAATTGTTGGTGTGTGTGTGTGTGTGTGTGTGTGTGTGTGTAAGTACTCTTATTCCTTTGCTTCCTTGAATGAATTAATCTCTACTATAGAGTAAATTTCATGAGCTCCGCTTCCCTCTTCAACAAACAATTTTGTTGACAGTGGTTTCCTCTGAATACAATCTATTCCAGATCAGTTGGATCAGGAATGAGTGGTTGGTTCATAGGTGACAGGGAGGGTGGGATATTGAATGACTGACGGACGGACGGACGGACGGACTGACTGACTGACTGACTGAATTTCCCTTAGTCCACTAAGGGACCTTTTCTGGGAGCGAACAAAAATGAGTGCAAACATAGTTCAAAGCCTCAGCTTCACTCCTTATAGTAGTCCCACCTCACTCCTCCTGTGTGTTGAACAAAGAGTGTTTAGGGGCCACAACTGCCACATGAGGAAAGGTTCCAGTGCTTCCTGAATTTTTCTAGACACAGTGCCCCCCTCACTTCTTTAAGGAGTCCATTGCATGAGGTGGGAGCTATGATGGAGAAAGTTGAAGCCGGGAAAGCTACATTATTTGGGGAAACAGCCAGTAGGTGGCAGCCTGAGGACTTTAGTTGGCTCTTGGGGATATACATGCTATTATTTGTGAAGTAGAAATAGGAATGCTGTAAATTTCTCAGTGAAGGGGTTCATCAGACAAACTGACCTAGTGACACAATCAGACTGTGGGGTGCTCTGGGATACGTTCCGATTGCATCAAGTAACTGAAATAGCTTCGAAAGAAGTTTGCAGCTGTTTGTTTGACAAAAGCTGACTCACATCAGGGGCAGTGTTCCCTCTATGCTATGTGCATCCATTAACGCTGGAAGCCCTGTTCAGCAGCAATCTGGAGCCACGCACGGTCTTGCACTGCTTGTTGCCCATTTTAAGATTACAGCAGTTATATTTTGCTCAGGGTGCAAACTGTTCCGCTCAGTAAGGGGAAAAAATTAGAGGGAACATTGAAAGAGGATCAGCTGAGAGTCAGGTTCTTATCCACTATACCTCCTCAGCAAAATAGCAACACAGTGAAGTTTCAAAAGTGAGCTCCTCTCTCCCCTGCTAGATGGTTAGAGTTACATTGCTTTTAATGTCTACCCTTCTCTCCTTTTCTGTGCAGCCCAAGCCAACAGTTCGGGATGGGAAGGAGGGACTTCTGATTACACCCCTCATCCAATTTGCTGATGGGAGATGGCTCTTGATTCCCCCATCACTTGGTATAGAACAAAATTTCTGCAGTAGATCAGACACATACTCCCAGCGGGTACCTCATCAGCTCTTGATGCTTGCAAGTAGCTTTTGTTCCTGGGAATACACATAAACAGCCCAACAGCCCATCACCACTTGAGCCAGCTAACACTGGCTAGGTGGGATATAAGTCCAAATAATAAATATAAATAAATAAATAGATGGGCAGGAAGTGAGCAGAATGGGCAGATAGTTGAGCATCTCTACATAAAGAATCTTAAATGGTTAAATGATGATAGGACTTAAAATGGACAAGATATAGCTGAACTGAACAAGATATAACTATTTTGTTTCATTTACTGAACTCTTAGAACTTTTTTATCATAAAATATAGTCAGAATATGAACTCTCTGCTGATTACATTTGGACACGGACTCATTTTTTTACCTTTTATAAACAGCCACCCTTTGTGTGAGATGCCTATTTGATAGCAGCAATTCTGGGTAGCAGCAAATCCTGGCATCAGTTCACTGAACTCCCTACTAACTGGTTGATGGCTGCACAATAGCTTTTTTGCTGCTAAGCCCACTAGTTGGTTAATCTCCAGGCCTTGTTAACAGATGGGCCCTCTGTCCTGCTATACTGATAGGGGGTAAGTGGAAAGATGAATGACATACCTGCCCTGCAGGATACAGCGTCACACATAAGAAATGAATGAGTGTGTGGATTCTCTAGCAAAACACACATGTATTAGTTCTTTATTTTTATAAAAAGTATCCACTGTGCTAATATGGCTATGCCATAGGGATTTGTGAATAACATGGAATCTTAGGCCCAATTTACACCTCCCCTCTGAAGTAGTTTGACTGCTGTCTTTTCCTATGCTCATTTCACACTGGTTTCAAATTTCACTCCCTGGGTCTGAAGAGTACTAAGCAACAGGATTTGTTTAAAGCAGTATAATGCTAGCTTGACCACAGGAGGGCAATTAACGAATGTAAACAGTAACAAGTATGGTTTGAAACTAGAAACAGGTATAGACAGGGGTTTTTGAAACTAGAATGATTCCAGCAGGAAAGTTAGATGTAGATTTGACCTAAGTGAGTAGGGTGGAGTTGGAGAAGATTCTACTACTTGCAAGGGAAAAATATAAATTCTCTTCCTCTTTGCTAAAAAAAAGTGTTACACAGTGCACATGTGTGAAAGCCTGTTGTGCATGTGTGTGCTGTTGTGTCAAATGTACATCCACCCAGGGAAATCTAATAGCTTAGTGAATACTTGATCAGATCATCAAGAAACTGGCAATTACAACAGGGTTTGAAGCTTCGGGAGTTTCAGGAATCCATCATCATCATTGTATTTTGAGGTTCTTAGCACTTTAAAGACAGCTATTCCTTAATGAAAGAGGAAGCACCAAATTTACATTCTTTAAGCCTGCTACAATAAAATCTTCTACATATCCAGTAGTCCCCTTGTTAGCTAAACTCTTATGTTTGTTCAGTGTGGAAACGTGATGAAAGAGAAGGACATTGCAGAAGTGCATTGTATTCACATCTAGAATATTCTATTTGTTTGTTTGTTTGTTCGTTCGTTTCTACCTCACCCTCCCCGCAAAGCAGGCTCAGGGTGGCTCACATTCTTAAAACATCTTTACAAAATACATAAATAGTTAACAACAGTTTAAAACCCATAAAACATCATAAAATCCAAACATAGTAATAATAATAGTGCTGTTGATGTTCTTATTTCAAAGATGGTCCGAAGTTTCCCTGACCTCTACAGTCAAGCTGACCGTCTGTGCTGCAGTTCGATGATGGTACAGTGGGGGCAGCTCCTATTGAAAGGCCTGGTGGAAGAGCTCCGTCTTGCAGGCCCCATGGAACTGCGATAGGTCCCGCAGGGCCCTGATCTCCTCCGGGAGCTCATTCCACCAGTATGGAGCCGCCACTGAGACTGCCTTGGCGACAATGAGCCTGGTGTCCTTAGGACCAGGGAGGGTCAACCGATTGCAAGACCCAGACTGTAGTGCTCTCTGGGGTATATGTGGGGAAAGGCGGTCCCTCAGATAAGCCAGAGCCTGGCCATATAGAATATATATTTTAGTCAGAAAATAAAGAGTAAATAAGTTTTATGTGAACTTTTATTTTTTCTTTGGAATTCATACACTTAATAACTGACTGGCATTCAGCAATCTTGGTTTTGATATACTATAAAGGAAAAGGTTTCCCTTGCTTGGAAGTCAGTTGAATCTGACTCTAGGGGGTGGTGCTCATCTCTGTTTCCAAGCCAAAGAGCCAGTGCTGTCTGAAGACTTTTTCCATGGTCATGTGACTGGCATGACTAAACACCGAGGCACATGGAAAGCTGTTACCTTCCCACCGAAGCGGTACCTATTTATCTACTTGCAATTTCTTGCTTTTGAACTGCTAGGTTGGGAGCTCACTCTGTCACACAGCACTAGGGTCTCGAACTGCCAAGCTACTGACCTTCTGATCTGCAGCTCAGCGTCTTAACCTCTGAGCCACCGTGGACTCCACTTGATACACTATAGGTAAAGGAAAAGGTTTCCCTTGCTCAAAAGCCAGTCAAATCCAACTCTAGGGATGCGGTGCTCATCTGTGTTTCCAAGCCAAAGAGCCAGTGCTATCCAAAGACATTTCCATGGTCATGTGGCTGGCATGACCAGACACTGAGGTGCACAGAACACCTGTACCTTCCCGCCAAAGCGGTATCTATTTATCTACTTGCAATTGCTTGCTTTCAAACTCTGGCAGGAGCTGGGGCCAGAGACGGGAGCTCACTCCATCATGCAGCACTTGGGTCTTGAACTACTGAACTACCTACATTGCGGTCTGCCATTCAGCATCTTAACCACTTGAGCCACTGCAGCCTCGACAAGATGCCAGATACTTGGTAATCAGGGAGGGGGGGAAAGCTCTGGGAAAGGGTCACACCACTGGCACTCCAGTCCCCTGAGGGAGAGAGGAAAAGAGCCAGCCTGGGCTTAACTGGAGATCATCCCAATGGTCAGATTGGGGCATGCAATCCCAAGCCCCAGTGGCCAAAGGGCCAATCCACCCCAATTGTACTATAAACTCGGAAAGTCACATAACTCAATGAAATACAGAATAGGTAAATTTGGCTTTCAAGGTGCAGATCACTTGAAAATGAAGACAAACATGAATAAAGAAAGAAATCCATTTGAGAATGTTTTGAGCAAACATTAGGATGTAAATATATCTCCTCTCCTGTCCCCTCCATTTTGTGTATATATCTATTTACATATGTCTAAGCTTCCATTTGTTAAAAAAATGTAATGGTAATAAGTAATACTGATTGTGTCATGCTGTACAGAGAAAACCACAAATTGGAAGATAAATGTCCTCAACATGTAGATACTGGAAATGGAATATATGTTCACAAAGGAAAGGATATTAATTCTGTAATGGAAGAGGAGTGGTTGTTATTGAGATATGATTCTTGCTTATCTTGATAGATTTTTTTAATGTCTTCTCTCTCGAAGATCAATAAAAGAATAGAAACTTCAAAAAAAAAAGAATGCTAGTTACCTTGAAAAATCCATACTGAGCCAGAGAGAATCTTGAGAGGGACAGAACTGTGTGAGGTACATGAGCAAATTTCAGAACAGTACTTCCTTTAGGCAGGGCTTTTTTTGTAGAAAAAGCCCAGCAGGAACTCATTAGCAGAGTAGGCCACACCCAACAGCAGAAACTCATTAGCATATTAGGCCACACCCCTGACAGTTCAGCTCCCTCCCAGGATTGGCTTCCCCACATGTCCTGTGGCTTGTGGGGCACATGGGGAACCTGAAGAGTAGTTTAAACTGCCTTCCCTCCCTGGATCAGCTTGGCTTCCCCAGGCGTCCCCCGGCTTGCAAGGCACCTGGGGAACCCGGGGGGGAGGCTGTAGGCGTGGCCAGGGGTCATTTTGTAGAAAAAGAGGTGCAGGAGCTCATTTGCATAACTCATTTGCACAACTCATTTGCATATGCCACACCCCCTAACATACCGGAAGTGTGTCAGAAGGCAACACCCACCCCTCAGGCTCCACTCCACAGGTGAGTGAAACTGACCTGCTCTTCCTCCGTTCCCTTTTCCATCCAATACTTTGTGCAATAAAAATAAGCGTAAAGAACACACCCTCATTCTCTTCCTGCTGGGAACCCCCTGGGCTCCTCACTCCCGGAGCTGCGCTCCTGTGCGCTCCTGCTCCAACGGACCCCTGGCCGTGGCCAATTCGGAAGCCAGCCGAAACTCCGTTCCTGTGCATTCCTGCCCAAAAATAACCCTGCCTTTGGGAAATATAAACCATCATCTTACAGAAATTCTAATTTTTTTTAAAAAAATCACCCAAGCTCTTTACTATTTTAAAGGGAATCTGTTATAAATCAGAATTTAAAATATGGTTTTTGAAAAATTCTACATGGAATGAACACAATTGGGTTGAACAATGCACCCACTGGCTCTGCCCTGGCTATCACTTGGCAAAAGACTACTGGTCAGATTTCAATGACCCTTAAAGACCACCGGCATATTAAGACCAGCAATGTTTTATTCAAGGTATAAGCTTCTGTGTGTATGTGAACTTCTTCAGTGTGCATGCACACAAGAGCTTATACTTTGAATAAAACTTTGTTGGTCTTAAAGGTGCCACTGGACTCAGACTTTGTTCTGCTGCTTCAGACCAACACAGCTACCCACCTGAATTTAACTTTAGGGTGTATGAGCCATTATTACCATGATTACTCTCCCAAGGCTTAAGAAACACTTCACTGCAAATTTACTTAACCATATAAGAGACAGCTTTTTTAACACATTGCAGTACCATAGGAACAATCATGTTTGAGGAAGCTCCCTGACTGCTAAGGAATAATAACTAATAAGGAATAATAAGTAATAAGTCTTTATGCATGCTTAGAAATATTGAAGTCATTCACTCCTATGTAAGCCCCCTACCTCTGCTGAAAATACCATTTCACTGGACATCTTCATTATCTCATAATCTAATAGATCCAAGGCTGTCGTGTGAGGACTATGGGGACAAAATTCCAGGGGCCAATGTGTATCAGGTTCTCTGAATTCTTCTCTTTCGTTCAAGTCTGTAGTACTTTCCATTACTGAGATATTCCTTTCCCCTTATATCTCTGCAATGAAAGGGGCTAAAGACTCATCTTTTCATCTTTTTAAAAAGATGAAAGCTGAGGATTCAGAGAATGTGATAAATGTATTTGTTATAGAATTTTACTAATTTAATGATATTCTAGTGCCTTTTTAAAAGATCAGAGTCATCATATGGACAGAGGAAATGACCACTGCTAGGGTTGCCAGGTCCTCCCTGGCTGCAGGTGTGTGTGTGTGTGGGGGGGGGGGGGTAAGGCTGCCAGATCCAGGTTGGAAAACTCCTGGAGATTGGTGGGTGGAGCCAGAGGAGAACAGGGACCTCAGTGGGGTACAAAGCCATAGATTTCACCCTCCAAATCATCCATTTTCTCCAGGGGAACCTGTCTTTGTAATCTGGAGATGACCTCTAATTCCATGGGATTCCCAGGTCCCACTTGGAGGCTGGTATTACTAGCCAGTGCACAGACAAATCTCAGGAAAAATGGCTGCTGTGTGAGTTGGGAAACACTGACTATTTCCCTCACACAGCAGCCTTCCAGGCTTTATTATGATCATTCCCCAAACTTTGGAGCAAGGCAGGTTTGAGAAAGATCAGAGAAAAGCCAGAAAAACCCTGAGACAAGGAAAACTAATGAAGCATGATGCTGTGGGGAAGCGGGAAAACACACACATGCACACATAAAATGCTTTCCAACAGCATTGAAGCTGAAGCAGAATCTACATACATGGAAGTCATCAGACGCTACTTTACTACAGGCCCTGATCACTCAAACAAGTAGCTGCATGATAGGCATGACTCCTGGCCAGATTTTCAGAGTGTGATCACACGGAAACATCTGGCAAGTGTTCCGCACCTGTTGGCAACCCATATCATAGATGCGGAGTTAAAAGATACCTGCAAAAGTGCAGTACTTTCCAGAAAACGTGGGGCACGGGCAGTCGTCAGATCACGGAAGCGCCGGTACCTGTTGCATCCGGCGCCCATCTACATCCCACCTCACACTGGATGTGGTTTTTTGAGCCTCTGTGGTATGCATGCAAATGCCAACCTGCGCATGCACACAAACGCGGACCTGTGCATGCGCACAAATGCAGTATTGCTGAACTTTGTGATGCTTCACTATCACTGTGTGATCGGCAGCTGAAAGCCTGAGCAGGGAGCCTCGGGAGACCGTCTGATCATGATACCACACTTCATTTTGCTCCAGCGCAAAAATCCTCACCTCCCCCCTGGATTATCTTGCTCATGTGACCGAGTTCTACAGTGAAGCTGAGGTAAACACTTGCCTATCCTGAGGTGCTACAAAACCCATCAAACAACCCAGCATTGAAGCAAGGGAAGCCATCCCCCTCCATCTTATTTTAGAGTTTTGGTCTCATTCCTTCTGTTCTTCATTCTGGCTGGAAGTTAAAATGTACTTAATTGTACAACAGCAAATCTCCATTAATATTATAAACAGTCAAGTTAATCTTTCCCAGTGATCTGTCAAAATATTGGAAGGGAAATTTTTCCTCCCTCTACCCTATATTGTGATATGAATTCATTTGTGTCAGCAGTTATAAACGTGGCATAGTGAATGCCTTTCTGGATTAAACAACACAAACAATACTATAGTTTAAATATGTGACTATAATTTATGTCTGAGTTTTTAATAGGTCTTGTTTTAGAATCTGTAAAAGTGTATATATAAAGTACTGGGTCCAGAGATGTGTTGAAGTGAAATCAGTTCTTTCACCTTGCACCAAAGCTTTGTACCTCTGCCTAGGAGGAGCCTTGTAATTTAGGGGCCCCCACAGCCCCCACCTCCCAGCAGCAACAGCAGAAGAAGGTGAGTATTGCAATCAGCCCCAGGAAAACAGACTTTGCTCAGTGAACAACAGATCCAGCATAAACACTTCTCTCCAGAAGGCTACAAGCACCCACTCACCCTCGAACTCAGTTCTTTCACAAAGCAACTTCAGTTAATGATCCCCAGTAGCTTCTTAGTGAAGGGGGGTTATTCTCAAGTAATTTGCCTCACATGTATTTAATCTATAGTGCAATTTATAGCACACATCAGTATTCTCCTTAGGTCCCTAGGCTGGGTGAGGTTCTGATTTTTCTTTCATACTATCGCAATCTATATAGTGTAAATCTATTCTTTAATAATCCTGTCCTTTTCCACTTACGGTTTCTTATTTAATGGACACTTACTATTGTATTCATAATATCAATAAGCTAAGTGATCTGTTTTGTTATTATATTTGCTTTGAATCAGGGCCATATGTCTGGGAGCCTATGGTAGCTCTCAGCAGCCCTGAGAGGCTTGTGGGGCGCTCTGGGTAGGGGAATAAAACGTGGAGATTTTGGGGGTGGAGCATTAAAAAGGTGGGTTTGGGTGAAGGGAAGAACTTCAGTTGAATATAATGCTATACAGTCCACCTACCAAGTGGCCCTTTTCTCCAGGTGAACTGATCTCTGTTGCCTGAGGATCAGTTGTAATAGTGGGAGATCTCCAGCCACCACCTGGAGGTTGGCAATCCTAAACCCTGAACAGATGTTACCAATTTTTAATCAGGTACAGGGAAAGACCAAGCACATAGAAAATGTAAGTCACTAATCTTACTATTTCATACTGTTGTGCGCAGGGCTATTTTTGGGCAGGAACGCACAGGAATGGAGTTCTGGCTGGCTTCTGAGTTGGCCACACCTACAGCCTCTCCCCCCCCCCCAATTCCCCAGGCACCTCACAAGCCACAGTGCAACTGGGGAAGCCAAGCTGATCCAGGGAGGGAAGGCAGTTTAAACTGCCTCCCCTTGGGGCACCTGGGAAAGCCCATCCAGAAACTGCCTCCCTTCCCTCGGGTTCCCCATGCGCCCCACAAGCCATGGGGCACCTGGAGAAGCCGATCCTAGGAGGGAGCTGCCGTGTTAGGGTTGTGGCCTAATTATGCTAATGAGTTCCTGCTGTTGGGTGTGGCCTATTATGCTAATGAGTTCCTGTTGGGCTTTTTCTACAAAAAAAGCCCTGGTTGTGTGTATATTAAGGCCACAAATTTAGACTATAATCTCAATGATTTACACAATATGTGAGGACCACTCATGATAACTGTGTGCATTATTTTTGATCATTCATTTCCTTTTCATACCAGGAAGATAGTTATGAATCAGTGTGTCAGCAAAATTGAAATATTCCAAACTGTATCACTTCGGATTTGGGAATAAAAATATATACAACTTTTGAAAACCTTTAGGCAAAGACATCCACCTTTCATTCCTCAGATATTTTGGAAATGCAATTGTATGGTGCTTGAGTTACATTGCTTAACCATCTCTTCTTAATATAGTTGTTCCAAGTGGCATTCTTTTGCACTTTTATGCCCCCCCCTCAATGTTTCCTTTTATTTAAAAAGTATGATCAGATAAAACCATATGAATAGACACTAGACACTAATTTAAGTTGGCAAATACGTAATTGGGATAACTGAAGCATCATCACTCCTAATGTCTTCTTCATAATCACACTGTGATTATGTTAGTCGGGTAGGAAATTGTAAATTAAAAGGAAGAAAAATAACTGTATATTGATCATACAAAATAATATTGAAATATGGGATCTACTATAAGAGATACTAGACATGTAACTAGAGGTGTGAAGGGCAGGAGATGGGTAACATTTCCCCCAGTTTTTCAATGGAAAAACTGGAAAATGTGGGGCACTGAAAAACCCTTGTATGGCATATTTTCTCTTTCACAAAATGAGACATTTCTTACAAGGTTTTTCATGCTCAAAATGTATAGCATGAAAAAGGTTAAGGACTTTCTCAATTTTTTTAATAGAAAAAAGTGGGTGAGAACTGAACTGACCCTTTTTTTTTAATGAGTGGAATGAAAAACAAGATTTTACTCAGAATGTGTAGTATGATTTTTAAGACAATCTACATCATTTCTCTGTATACTGTATATACATTTTCAAGATTGCTTAAATATGTAAATAGTTTTGACAACAAATCAATACACTTAACAATTAATAATAATGTATTTAATGGTAATACATTAAAGAGTTCAGTACTTTCCCTGTTATAACGTTTAGATTAATATCGACACATGCTGGCAGTATTAACTATTGCCACCCCAGCATGAATAACGAGACAGACAACAGTTTGGAATCAAACAAGGGCCACTTTATTAACTATTTAAAAGAACATGCAGCAACGGGCAAACTAAGCAAGCGCTGGAACAGGCAAGGCAGGCGTCATTCCCAGACACAGCCTCCTATGCCCTTGAAATGGGCGGGACACCTAGCCCCAGTCTTGACCCAGTCTGATTCTGGCTCGTAACCGGCGGCCCAGCATACTGGTTGCCCCCCAGGGGCACCTACCCCTGAGGCTGCACAGACCTTCAGGGAGGAGCCTAGTCTGAGAGGTTCCCAGAGGCGATCACCATTCACCTCCCCAGACCGCAAGGCCCTAGGGTAGTTCCTGATGACCTCCTGTTCCCAATAGGGATATGCCGTGAGGCACCCACCAGTTCCATTCTCTTGCTTGCATAAACCTGCAAAGTGACCAGTCTAATTAATACCCGACCACCATCTATGCCCTTAACCACCAGCAACAGTGTAAGGTAGGCGAAAAACAGGTAAGGTAGAGCCAAACAGGAGGAGGTATAAAAAATTCCTACCTGGCCCACAAAGGCAACCAGCATAAGCCTACACTGCAACCAGGGTGGGTGGGTGGGCGAGCATGCGAATGAACTGCGCCAGCGGGAGCGGGGCAATGGCTCTAATTGAGCAAGCCCCGCCCCCACTCAGTCCAATGAGCGCAGACGCGCTCTGTTGCTGCCTCGCGTCATGCGAGGCAGCAAACCTGCTCCCCGTCGCCACGGCGATGCCGGGCAACGGGGAGCCCATTGTGACTATATGTAAGTATTTCTGTGCAAATTTCTTTCTTTTGTTTACTTTAGAATTTGTTTCCTCCCTTCAACTTTTTTTTTATTTTCCCTGCTTCCCAAGATGGCAAAATTATACTACATATCCTTTAGTAACATAGGGTGCAGCAGTTTGCAACTCTTGCTCAAGCAGTGGGTATACTTGCAATTTTTCTTATTGAGAATCCAGATATTCATAATTTTAAATTTTATATGCCAACTAAATTATAAATGATGCTACAATGATTTCCCCAGGATCCCTTAATGTTCTTCTTGGCTGGGCAGCCCCCTTTTCTTTCTTCTTTGTTTTTCTGTCTGTCCCACCCAATTGTTTAAATGTACATGGACATTTGCTGACCCAGTCTAGGGATCTGAGGGACTGCCTAAAATCCTTCCCTTGTCTTTGTATGAAAATGGCACAGGACAGGCTGATACTAATTCAAAATTAACAATTATATTTTACTTATGAGAGGAAATGGTTAAGTAGGTAAGAGGATTAGGACTTAAGAGGTGAACAGACAACATAACTTATATATAAACAATATAATTGTCACAAACATAGCAGTTTAGTTGTACAGACAGGTCTTTAAACACTGAGGAGTGAGATTTCTTGACAGTCTCTGCTTAAATACACAAGCATAAACTTCTTTGTCTCAAAGACACTTACGTGGGTGAAGGCACAAGCATCCACACAAGTTCTAATATCCTATCTTAACCATTTGATAGGGATCACCCCCCCCCCCCCCTTTACTAGGCGCTATTTCCCTCAGGTATGAATAGGGGTCCTTCTTGACCCCCTCACTCTCTTAACCTTCCTTCTCAGTCAACTGTCAGTTTTTAACTGCCACTCCTGACATTCTCAACTGCAGAACTCCATTTTAATCCCGTCACTCAAGTTTCCCAGACTGGGTTAAAGCATTAACCATTTACTGCCTGTCACAGATGCATTTTATGTTGTTAAATCTGAAAATAAGTTTAGTTTTGACAGGAAATCTATTTCAAATTTCCCCAAAATGTCTGTTCGTTTTTAAAAAGGGACATTTCCCCTGCCCCCACTGGCTTTAAAATGTCTGGAAATTTTGCACCTTGACAAATGTAGGAATTTGGAACTGGCAGACACTGTTTTGTGGTGGATTCAGTCCAGCTTTGAAGGTAGGTTTCAAAGTGTGGTGTTGGGGGACTGCTGCTCTTTCCCATGGTGTCTGGCCTATGGGGTCTTGTTTCCCAAGCTTTTAACATCTACATGGGAGAGGTCATCTGGAAATCTGGGCTGAGTTGCCACCAATATGCACATGACAGTCAACGCTATCTCATGTTTCCAGCAGATCCCAGGTAGGCCATAGAAACCATGAACTTGCCTGGAAGCAGTTTTAGGATGGACATAGGCTAAACTTAATTCTGGCAAAAGTGAGATGGGAGAAAGGTCTGATCTGGGATACCTTGTCTTCTGAACATTCTGTCTCCAGTTTCACTCATTCCCCCTAAATGAACAGGTTTATAGCTTGGGGGTATTCCTAGATAAACAGGTCACAATGGTGGCTAGGGATGCATTCCATCAGCTTTGGTGAACCAGTTCTGGCCATTCCTAGGCAGGGAAATTCTTGCAATTGTGGTGCATGCCCTGATAACATCAAGATTAGATTATTTCAATGCACTCTACTTGGGGCTGCCCCAAAGACTGTCCAGAAGCTACAGCTGGTACAGAATGCTGTGACCAGAATGCTTACTGGAGTGGGTTGTAGAAGCCACATCAATCCAGTCTAGTTTCATAGACAATGACTCCCAATTTGTTTCTGGGCCTAATTCAAGGTGTTGGTATTGGCTTTGAAGTCCTACAGGGCTTAGGACCAGTATAACTGAAGAACCACCTACTCCCATATGAATCTATCCATCCATACCAGTCAATTTTGGAGGCCCTGCTACAGGAGCCACTGCCATCTGAGTCTAGATGGGTGACAACCCAACAAAGGGCCTTCTCAGTCTTGGTGCCAAAAGTTTGGAATTCCCTCCCCAGGGATTTTTATCTGTCTCCCTTTTCTACTTTTTTCCATTAGTGGGTGAATACTTTTTGGTTTTATTAGCCCTCCTCCCTGTTTGTGTGTTTTTATGTGTTTAATGTTGAGGAGCTTGGACTGGGTGGAAAGATAGGACAGCAATATTTTTTAATAAATAATGTGGGCACCTGTGGTTATATTGCAAGGTTTTGTTGGGAAAGTGTACACAGTCAGCACATTGGGCTAAAGTTAATCTTTCACACTGCCTGAGTTATGTACATGTGGAGCCTCTAGAAAAAAAAAAATTCCCTGTGATGTTTCCATGCCAGCTCAAAAAATACATTATTCTGGTCTCTAGTATATATATATATATATATATACAACCTTTATTGGCATAGCATAGGTAGATTGAGCAAAGAGAACACTGAGCAGTAGGTACAAAACAAAACAAAGCAAACAACATCCATCAATATTCTCAGTGTTCCAGAGTATAAAACAGTCCTAGCATAAATTGCAGTGTTTACAGAGTATTACTCTTGACTTCCATACATAGGCCAGAAATTCAGCAACAGATAGCGTTATTGCTGGATTCTTATCTGCTAAAAAGAAAGTTAGATCCCTATCCAGAAAATCTCTCTGTGGAGGGAAAAGGGGACAAATCAAAGTATTACGCTTAGCGGAATATTTAGGGCATCAGAAAAGGATATGGGTAATAGAATCAGGTTCCCCAAGATTACAATTGCAAAGTCTATCCTTGTATGGAACACCCCTATATCTGCCTAAGACAACTTCTGAGGGGAAATGGTTAAACCTCGCAAGCATGAAAGCCCTCCTAAAAACTGGGATTGTCAAGTTGGCAATATACGGTACCATAGAGGTATGTAAAGGGAGGAGGGGTAACAGACTCCAAAACTACCAGCATTAATTATCTGCGCCTCTATATCCCAAATTCTCCTCCTGACTGCCTGCAAAATTGCCACCTCACCACAGTTATAGAGGGATTCCAGGTCGATACCTAAAGTACCAATCTTTTTTACTATGGCCTGTGACCACCCCGATATATAGGGATCAGTTAAAAGTTGGGCCATTAGGCTAGTAGGGGGAGATCGAAAGTAAAGTCGAAGCCAATACTTGATCATAATGATCCAAGCCCGAGATTCTACCGAGTGAAGATGGTCTCTAGTACAATCTGAGTGTCCAAAAGCTTTTAGTATCCAGTAAGGTCTTGGAGACCTTATTCCTGTGCTTTAACTAAACAAAAAACAAACCAAGACTCACAGAAATTTAGCGACACTTTTTCTGACACTGAAATAAGCCGGAAGAAAATTTACTTTTTTTATTTATGTGTGCTTTATTTCTGGGTTGCTGTTGAAAACAGGGCCAGAAATAAGCACAAAAAGTAGCATATCGGCTAAACAGACCATGTTTGATCAAACAATATAATATTAGTTAGCATTCATATTCAACTTCAGTGTTCAAAGTTCTTCACATACATTATTTCAGCAATCCTTACAACAATTCTGTAAAACCAGTCCAGTATTTTTAATCTGATAATGCAGTGACTGCTGAGACTTTGGAAGACTATGGCTTTCCTAAGGCCATCTAGTGAGTTTACAGTAGATAAAAGATTTGAACCACTGACTTCCTGATTCACTTGCACCTCTATCCTGAGGTGGACTAGGAATTAAAAATGGCCCCAGAGCAAGCTAAGCTGAGTGGCTTCTATGGTGCTGCAAGTAGGGTTGCCAGGTGTCTTCCTCCTAGAAGCGGGGGGATTTTTGGGAGGGCATTCCGGGGTGGGAGGGGGGACATTGGCAATGCAATGACATCACTTCCAGAAGTGATGTCATCATGTCAGCAGCATCAGGGTGACACTCTACTCTATGTTTTGGGCAAAACTTTATCGTAAAAATGGCTACAAACCATAGAGTTTTCCCCAAAAAAGTAGAGTGTCACCCCCAACATCAGCGATGTGATGATGTCACTTCTGGAAGAGATGTCAGCATGTTGCCAATGTTGTGTGAGGACGTCTGTTTGGGGGCAGAGTTTCCCCATGGGCCAGCTGGCTGGTGGTGGGCCAGAGACTACAAAAGCAGGCAGGGCCAGTGCCAGGTTTTTTAGCACACTAGGTGAGGCTACCTTCTGGCACCCCCCCCCCCCATGTGCCGACCAATTTTCAAACATAAATGTATTTTAGGAAGAATGAAAAACACAAAATTTGAAATTGCTAATTTCTTTTTTAAAATTTTGAGAACAAGTAATACAATCTCTGATTTTCTCTCTCAAACAGAAAAACACAAATCACCCTGGACCACCAAAAACACAAATAAGTGAGTTCTAGATCAAATCAAGCCTGACTCTCCCTAGAAGCTAAAATGAGCAAACTGAGTGATAGTACTTTTCACATTCTGGGAAGACAAGAGTCACTGGAAAAGCCAAAAATGATAGGAAAAGTGGAAAGCTGCAGGAAAAGAAGCAAGACCCAACCTGAGATGGGTTGACTCAATCAAAGAAGCCATGGCCCTCCATTTGCAAGATGTGAGCAAGGCTGTAAAGGACAGGATCTTTGGGGAGGACATCAATTCACAGGGTTGGCATAAATCAGAAGTCACTTGACGGCACTTCACACACAGGCACACAGAGTCCACAGTGAGTTGTGCTTGCCCTGGGTGACCTGTTTGCTCTACCTAGAAGGCCAGGCAAACAGCCAAACAAGGGCTGCTGGTCATGCCTCGCCTCACCCCCTCTGGGCTGTGCCCACGGCAGCCGGGTGAAGTTGGAGTGGCTCGCCCCAGGGGGGCGGGCTGCGGCGATCCAGTTAAGCACCAGAAAACCCAAGGGTGGCAGCAACAAAACCCACTGGCCTGGAAGCTCACTTCTGCGCTTCACTGCAAGGCCCGGCAGCGTGTCGTTTGAAAGGGAAGCCCAGTGAAGCGGGAGGGGGGAGGTCATTTCCAAGTGAAAGAGGTGGATTTGGGATGGGGGATGGAGGCACCGCTCCTGCTGGTCTTCCTGCACTGCCTGGAGGGAGGCCGCATCTAGGCAGTTGCCTAGGTTGGCTTTATGGTAGCTCTGGCCCTGAAAGCGGGGGATTCCGCGCCTCCACCTACGGACTGGCAAGCCTTGCTGCAAGTGAGTCCTCAGGGCCACTCAGTATAATGGGATCAACAATGGGTGCTGGCCCATTGCCCCATCTCCTCAGATTGACAGCAGTACAAGAGCAGCTGCCACTGAAAGGTCCATGCCAAGTGATCCCTGAGATATGAGAAGAGGTGTGAATCTTGGCTCTACTTGCTCCTGGCTGCCTTTAGCCCTCTAGAGCAGTTGTCCTTCAAGAAATTTCCCTGCTCCAGGCTCACCCTGATTGCCATTACATTGTACTCAACCAAGGATAGATAGGGGAGAAAACAAAGCCCTAATTATTAGAGTTACCAGTACAAAACACCTCATGTGAAAGAGAACAACATACAGGAGTATCTTTGAGGATGAATATTTCACAGGTTTAATAATCAAGAATACTCTACATTTCACAAGAACACAAATGCAGCAGCAGAGTTATTTTAATCACCAATCTATCTTCATATATGCAGCTGCAACAGAAAGCAACAGAATAGCCTAACAATACTGTATCAGTTCATTGAATGCTTATAGGTAGCTGACTCAGTTCTAAAGTGATAAGCCATGACAAAAAGGTATGAAAATAATTTCTTTCCTTTAGTGTCAATTTGAGATGTGATTTAAAAACTGTCCTGCTTTAGGTATATGAGCAGAATTTCTATTATCCTTCTGTCAAAAAAACCCCATCTATTTATTCAGGAAATATTCAAAACCAAATGAATTATAAAACTAGCTTTTAACAACACAAAAAAGTTGGTAGCACTCCTGGGATATTTAGGAAGGCTTGAATTCCTATAAACACTTCAAGGGCACATCTCTACAGGAGATTTCCACGTACATTTTAAAGTGTTGTGCCAAATGGAAAGTATGGCAAGCTGGCACCATGGAAACAGAAGGCACAAAAGGAATGGTAGCAATTTCCAGGGCAAACCAAAATACCCCCCCCCCCCACCAGCAATGCATAATTAATGTAATTAGTAGGGGAAGAAGGTGGGGAAAAATTTGCTTGCAGTGGATTAGCAAGATCTGGGCTAAGTTTGTCAGTGCATGGCAACCTCAAGCTGTGAAGCCTTGATTTTTTGAATATACTGATCCCATAGGAAATGGTGTATGTCCTAGCTGAATAGATACCTTTCAGTCGGTGAGGCCTAATCTGGTGTAGTGGTTAAATGCGCGGCGAGAGCCAGTCTGGTGTAGTGGTTAAGTGCGCGGACTCTAATCTGGGAGAACCGGGTTTGATTCCCCACTCCTCCACTTGCACCTGGCTGGATGACCTTGGGCAAGCCATAGCTCTGTACCAGCTGTTCCCTCAAGGACAGCTTGGGAAAGAGTTCTCTCAGCCCCACCTACCTCACAGGGTGTCTGTTGTGGGGAGGGGAAGGGAAAGGAGTTTGTAAACTGCTCTGAGACTCTTAAGTGAGTGAAGGGTGGGATATAAATCCAATCTCCTCCTCCTCCCCCTCCTCCTCTTCTTCCTCTTCTTCTTCTTCTAATGAAATGGACAAACTTGTTAAAAGTGACTGGCCCATCATATCTAGGCTGGCTCCTTCCCTTTTTAGCTGTTGGAAGTCAAGCCAGATTGGGTTGGTTAAGTGGGTCTGGAATAAAATGCTTTCTGACCACTTTGAAAGAGGTGGTCATGAGACCTATAATGAAGAAGGTATCCATGAACAACAATGACCTAACAATGACCTAACCCTCCTCCACTGCCTAGTGGACAATATTCCATTCTTTGGCAATGTAGTGGGATGAAGGTCAATAAACTAAAGCTCAGTCCGAACAAGACTGGGGTACTGCTAGTCAATGAAAAAATTGCTCAAGGACTGAGTCAGGGGTTCTGAATAAAGTGGTACTTCCCCTGATGGAGCATGTTCATGGCACAAGGAACTGCTAGATCTTGGCCTATGGCTGGAGACCAGGCCTTCTCCACAGCATGTAGTGACTTTTGTCAGGTACAGCCATTCCTCAAAAAGTGTGCTCTGACCACAGTACTCCATGCCCTGATCACATCCAGATTATATTACCGTTGTGTGCTCTACCTGGGGATGCCTTTGAAAACTGTCTGACCCAGTTGGCCCAAAATGTGGCAGCCAGGTGGGGGCTGGATACAAGGAGGATATCACTGAGCTGAAAGATCTGCACTGGCTACTCATCTGTTTCCAGGTAGAATTCAAAGTCCTGGTTCTCGGAGGAAGGGTATTTGCAAGTTGACCTGGATAGTACCCAGGGATGGGGCTTTTTGAAAAGTGGCTCCTTGGCTGTGGAATGCCCTCCCCCTTGAGGCTCACATGGAGCTTACTCTCTTTCAGGTGCCATGCCAAAACATTTTTCCTTTAGCTTTTAAATGGAGGGTTTTTTAAATTATTTTTACAATTTGCTTCTAGCATGAGGACTGTTACAAAGATCATGTTGCTTGCTGAATGTTGTATGCTTTGGGTTTTTGGACAGAACACTAAACAGTGCAGAGTGCCAGTGCTATTGTGGCCTGATCCTGGCACAGATTCTATTGTCAAGTCCTGATGCATTGTCCACTGAAAGGATTATACAAATGTCAACAGGCAGATTTATATTAAAATAAATAAATATGCCTGGCTATTGACTTTTTGATATGTGAATGGGGGACAGAAACCTAAAAGGTCAGACCTTCTTAAAAGATAAAAGGAACAGTGAGTTTTTTGCTTGTCCTGACTACATGCCTTTATTGTCTCTTAGATATTAGAAATGGAATCCACATCAATCACACAAAGTTATTTTTGGCAACTGCATTGCCAGAAAACTGCTCTTTTATTTGACTGCATAAACATCTTCCCCACCATGAGAAAACCATGTACAGAGGAAAGCAATATTACCACAGCTATAACTAAATTTAATACCCAGAGAAATAAGAAAGGAAAAGCTCTGAAGGTGTAGAAAATTGATAAATGAATTTATAAAGAACTGGCTTCCAGTAATGATAGACTCTATTACCTACTAGAATGATCACAGTATTCTGATCCTTCTGCAACACCACTGGATAAAAACTAATACCTTATTTGAAGAAACTTGAAAAACTTTCCATCCCTGAATTTACTACTTTAAAAAAGCAAACTGTTTTCTACAAACAGCTTTAAAAGCTTTCATTTCACTTTGACTTGAATGGACAATTTTAACAGGACAATCCTAAAGTCATGTGGTAAACTGCTTAGGACACCAGCTAAGTGGTAAGCTTAGCCAGTGTTAGCATTCCCAAGAAAAAAATTCTCTTAATTTCCCTTTACTCAATTTCTTCTTGAAACCCCACAATCCATTTATTTTCCTCTTTTTAGGAATTTGGAATCTGTTTCTAATACATTTTGTTTTGATCAAAAAGAAATCTGAAGAAAGGAGAGGCAGGAAGGGAGGTTCTGCAGTATTTCAGGATTTTACTCTGCAGATGCTCAGAGGCAAGCATTGTCTTCCCAGACCTTATCATTCTGGCACAGCACACTCCTGTGGTGTGTAACATAAAACAACTGCAAGGTCTATAGTGACAAAAGGGTGCGTTGATTTCTCTTCAAAGACAAATTAAAGAGAAATCACTCTGTTAAAAGAAAAAGAAGAGACTAAGAGGAATCAATGGCTAGATCTTAAAAAAGTGAATTTCAGAAAAAGAAAACCTCCTCCAAATGCTACCAAATGCCCAGTGTGCCCCACTGTATGTATAGCTAGAGGAATGGCCTACAGTGTGGGAGATGTTGGTTGAATTTCTGCCTACCTCTTGTATTTTGCTGCTGACTGTCTTGTTCCTGGTCAAAAAGTGAACTTTGTTTTATTCCCATGTTTCCCCCAGTGGTATTTCAACATCCCCCATTGTATTGCTCACTTGAATGTTTTTCCCTGTTAAATGAATAGGGAGGTAATACAGATCTTTACTGAGTACATTCTGTTTTATGTTCTCTTGTTGCTGTCCAGATGTGTCTCTTGCCCTGTGTTTTGGGCCACAGGTGTCCCTCCTCTCCTGGGACCTGAATGGGAAAATGTTGTGGGTTTTCTGTGCAGGTTTCCCTTGCCAAGACAGATATGGAACAGTCCAGCTGATATGATTATAGTTTCATAGGCCATGATTCCAGCCATATGACTGCCTGCTGAAAATAAATGAAGCTTGTAAGAGGGAACTGAAACACTACTCGGGGGTTATGGCTACATAGAAGGCTCCTTACTGAGCATGCCACAGTCGTGTCTACTGTGGAAGGTGCTGCATTTCCTTTGTTCATTCTAATTTTCTGTTATGGATATGAGAATGGCAGGTTACATCAAGAAGGCACGCCAGCATTGGCTGAATGTTTCCATCTATGGCTGACATGGCAGTGTTATCAGTGTGCTGCTCCAAGACTGCTGAGTATTTGTGGTGTCACTGTGTACTCCAGGTGTATTTACTGCAAATTTAGTTTATTGGATTTAGGTCTATTTCAGACTTTTGTTATCACTGCAGGGAGAGCATAAGAAACTGACTAGCTGTGCTGGCACCACACCAGTGGCAGTGATGTATTAGCTTTATAACCTCCAGAATTAGCTAGAACCAACAGTGGTCACTGGCCGTTCTTCTACTGTTGTTTATGTATTTTAACTGAATTATTTTATAACTTTAACTGTATTTTTAATTGCTTGACTTTTTTTAAAATGAAAGGCAGCACAAAACTGTTTTAAATAGATACAGAATTCACCAGTAACCAGGGAGGGAGGGAGGGAGGGAGGGAGGAAGGAAGGAAGGAAGGAAGGAAGTCTATCATCCAGCTTTTTCTTCAGGATTACCTTTTCTGGTATATCCCCCAAAGAGTTACCAAAATCTGCTGGTGATCCTTGGCCCAAAGAGCATCTGAATGTGCACAAACAGGGCGAGGACCCTTTTGGGCCTGGCTCCAACTTGGTGGAACACTCTTCTGGGAGAGATCAGGGCCCTGCAGGACTTGCTACAGTTCTGCAGGGCCTGCAAACAGAGTTATTCTGCCGGGCTTATGGTTAAGGGCAGTGACGGGCTCTATCTTGATGGTTTCCATCTTGGATTGGCCTCCTCCCTTTCTCCCTCTCTCCCCTCCGCCTTTCCTTCTTATCAGGCAACTATGCCTTACTCCCCCTGAGATGTTATGCCATCTTTTAGCTTTACACTGGGATGTATTTATTTATTAGGCATTTTATGATATTTTATATTTATTGTAATTATTTATCAGTCTTATAAATTGAATATTTCTACAAATGTTGTTACCTGCTCTAAGTCTGGTTTCCGGGGAGAGTGGGCTATAAATTTGAATAACAATAATAACAACAACACCAAACTCAACATCACTGTTTTTTTTAATTATAATTATTGCTAAACTGGTCCAAGAAAACAAGAAAATTTTATATACATCACCTCCCTCTCTTTAATGTAATATCATCTACCTTTCTCATCCTCTTTCTTCATTCGGGTATGTCATGCCTTAGACAGTTTTTGTTGTCCTAGGTTTGTTTTTTGGGGGTTTTTTTGCATTGTCTTCCAGTTCTGTAAATTCAGTCCCCATTTCTTCATTATGGAATAGTATTCACCTTGTTTCCTGGTTATGTAATCCCTAGTCCTACTACCTAGTTTACTGGAGGTCTTTTCTGCCTGATCAAGTTGCTTTTCATATTTTGTAATCCACTTTGAATCTCAGTGACTGTGGACTCTAAATGGATATAAAGTAGATAAAATAAACACAAGATAGCATAGAGACCAGTTTTTGATTGGCCCATGTAAATGAATTAGAATGCCCAGATTTTATACACATGTAGTTTTATGAAGATTATGAAGTAAAATAGTAAATACAGTTAACTGTGAGCAGAGCCCTGCTTTTTAGATTGATCATTCCTTCATTCCCCTTGGGGCTCCTAGTACTCTTTGTACTCCACAAAGGCCGTGGTCAGACGTGCCAAGTGGTGCAGAGGGGAAGCGAGCCTATTTCCCCCAGTGGTATTGCACAATCACACATCCTTTGTAGCTGCTGGTTCAGCCCATCACTGCCCAATCAGATGGCACATTCAGGCAAGTGGGGGGTTACCTTCCCCCCCATGTGCATAAACAAGGAATCGCACCTCCAGACTGAGGAATATGTGGTTATGTGCATACTGCAAAGCGGGGGGGGGGGGGGGGGATGGGCACCGAGTTGGGATTGTTTGAGCAATCAGACAGGGGAAAGTCCGTCTGTAGCCCATTGGCAAGCATTAGAACAGAACTTCCCCTGGTGTCTTTTAACTCCGCTTCCATGGTGGGGTGCTGATAGCTGCAGGACCTTTCCCAGACGTTGCTGTCTGATCATGCCCTTTAGATCCATCAGGCATTTGCAAGTGAGTCAGATTTAAAAGCACGTCTGACTGCGGCCAAAGTCACTAAATCAGGAGACTCTCGGGAATATAATGAGATACAGTGTATATATTTTCAGTGAGAAATTGGTTAACTGCTCTCCTCCTTGCATGACTGTAACTACTTTTTCATTAACAGAGAAAAGGAGACTGGATCCAACCCTTTATCTTTCCTAGTCTTTTCTCCTGTTTTTCTTTTGGATTATGAGTGATTGGTATCAATATGGATGGAAGCTGGACTTCATGGTTATAAAGAGGGATTGGTGTTCAAAACAATTTTTACTTCTGTATTCATAAAAGAGAACTTGTCTGCACACTCCTGAACAATGAACAGAAACCAATAAAGTGGAAGATGAAGACTTCCTCCTATTTATTTCCCCCCATATATTCTATGTTTTCCACCTTAGGATACACCACATCCCATTGTTCCTTGCATCTGATGTTCAGAGAACAACAACAAGAAGAAGTTCACTACAAGGAGGGAAACCGATCCTGTTAAAACACTTCATGCTGTAAGGTACCTGCAACAGTCATGCATGAGAAATGCTAAAGGAAGTCTATCATCCAGCTTCTCCTTCAAACTACAGCACTACTTGCCATTTTATCCCACTGTTTTTCTAAGGAGCTCATAGCAAATACAGGAGATTGTCTCATTATCAAGCCCTGCAAAGTAATGTAGGATGAGAAATATGCTAGCCAAAAACCATTCAGTAAACTTTATGGCTCACTAGGACTGGAAATTGGGATTCTGTGTTCCAAGTCTGGTAATCTATCTACTACATTCCACTATACCAGGGTATGAATCCAGACAACTGTGAATAGAGTTCCACCAAAGAATGGGGTTTCCCTGCCTCCTAGGTTCCACAGCAGCATCTTGAATCCTGGAAAAGCTGAGGATCAGATGATCCTCTGGAATAGCATGAGATGTGATGTAGATACTAGAGTTAGAGGGGTCAATTCAAAAGACCTTTATTTGTAAAAGTAAGAATGCATCCCTCTTTTTGATCATGGACCATGTCTCTGCCTTCTCCCAGCAATCCCTCTGGGATTAAAACAGACGCTCACCATTTAAAACCTAAACTGTATTTTCCTTAACTAAGGAATATTATCTAGCTACATTAGAATTAACTACCCCATTCCAAAAGGACTGGTTTTCAATTTGCTGACTTAAGTCACACAAGAGATGACCTTTTCAGTGGCAGTCCCATGATTATGCAACAACCTCCCCAAGGAGGTGTGCCTGGATCCCTCACTTTCAATCATTAGGAAACAGCTGGTTTCATTTAGGGCTACATTTGGTTAACTTTACTAGCAGTTTTGAGTTGTGCTTTTAAATTTTGTTTTTTATGTTTTAATTTATTTTATGTGTTTTATCTATGTTGTAAGCCACCTTGAGCTCTGTAAGGAAGAAAGGTGGCTAATTAATGTTTTAAATAAATGAAGTTACCTTTCATCCCTTCCAAATTAACAGTGGATAGACGTAAGGTAAGCTTTGGTGCTTTCAAAAAAGTAAATATGAACCCCTTTGCCCCAAACTAAGTCAACTGACTTTAGTGGAGTTCCTCCTGGTTTTAAATAGGGGAAATTATCTCAGAAATAAGCCACAGTGTTCTGCTACAGGGAGTGGAAGCACAAATACTACACTAATACGTCTTGACATTAATGTACTACGTTGAATTCTGGTCACACCATTTCTGAGAATATAGAGGCAAATTGGAGAAAGTTCAGACAAGGATAACAAAAATAACTGCAGGCATGGAAACTGTTCCACATGAGGAAAGATTTAAAAGGTTAAGACAATTTAGAGAGGAGGTGAATAAGAAGAGACATAGCATAATTCTTTAAAAGAATACATGGCATAGTGGAGGTCAATTTCAGTTACCTCGCTCATTTTAGCTCCTGATAACAGAAGACAACATTAGGAAATATGTCAGACAGAACATTTGACAGAACAATGGCTATTGTCCATGTGGTCCATTTTATGGTCCTGACCAGAGCTCTTGCTAAGGTGTGCTAGCCTGTGCTGGAGCACTAATTTTTAGGCTATAGCAGAGGAATTTTTGGTCCAGTGCAGGGTGTGCCTGGCACATGTGTGACTAGCCAGCTGCTTCAAATGGCCCTGGGCAGCAGCTGGCTTCCTTCCCAGCGGCTGAGGCCAGGCAGCAATTCAGTTTCCAGCGCCCCCCTCCATTTGGGAATTTGAAGCCTTTCAAACTCCCATCACATTTACAAAATGCAATTCTTCCCCTCCACCCCGACTTGCAAGCATTCTTTTTTTCAGCACGGGGTGGGATCCCTCTGTGAAAACTTCCCCTCTGCAGCCCTGATCCAGACATGCTTGTTTGAAAACAAAAGCCCCATGGCTTCCAGGCCTCAGTTCTCACACTTGGTTCCTCTTGGTGCACTTGCTGTGGGGAGAGGGGGGGCTTTAAAGTGTGGGGCACCAAGTCCCACAAGGAAGGTTGCACGGGTGCTTACTCTTGGATAAGTGCATGGAGGATTGCAACCTTCAGAAACTCAGCTGGCGACAATATAGAAGGGAGGGCATCAAACTCCTTAAAATCACACATATCCTTCAGAAACAAATGGGCCACTTTCATAGAATATATGTCAGAACACAATAACCTACCCTCTAACACAAATTATTTAAAATGGCTTCAGTACTAAAAGAGTAAAAATCATTTTTGGTATTACACGTGCACACTTAGAATTACAATTAGAAACGGAAAATGAAAAGTTCACATAGCAGCAAACTCACCACTTGATACAAAAATTCTAAAAGGTAACTTGATAAAATTGACTTGTATAAATGTTCAATTTTTCACCTTGTAACAAATGTACAAAGATCAGTTATGGGAAAAATATGTAAGTAACATTTAAAAATAAAAAATTTTACTGAAAAAAAAAGAAGAAAAGAAACTCAGCTGGCCTTGCTTTTCCAGTATGCCACTTAGTATGCCTCCAAGAGGCCAGACACAAGGCTGACTCATGAGCGGCTTCTCCTGCAAACCAGTCCTATCCACACTTCAAGGCTTGCAAAAAAAAAAAAAAACCCTCTTGACGCCTTACTTGGAAATATTCCTGGCATCAATGAGGTTTATTTTAGACTAATCCCACCTATAAAACTCAACAGTGGACTGACAAGCAAACCTTGCTGCACCCTGTGCACACTCAAGAGTCAGCCTCATTGAGCAGCATCACTTATTCCCAAGTAAACACACCTGGGCTGTATGACATATTGCAAAAATGTCTCCCCCCTTGCAGATTTTGCAAACCTTTTCCATCTGAATCCTCTTTAAAAAAAACTGCTCCGGAAAGATCTCCAGGGATGGTAGCAAGGGGGAGAAGAGAAGGGGGGTTATGGTGGGAGGGGAGGCTGGATCTGCACTCCTCCATCTCCCCTAAACAGAGGGAGAATTAAAAGAAGTGAATTGCACTTCCAAGCCTCCTTTTGATTAACCGTCCCAGATTGGTGTGGGGAGGAGAGGAGCAGCGTTGAAACTAACTCTCCAAATTCCCACTGCCCCCCCCCCCTTTGGATAATTCCAAGGTCAGGCAGTAGGGCTGCGGGGGCAGCTCCTCCTTGCTGGAAATGGCAGCTCTGTGTGAAGTTTTTGCAATAACTGCTAGCAACCAGTGACTTTTCCCTATTGTACTGGCTTACACAGGTAGGAGGGAATGTGGCAGAATGATATGGGAAAGTCTTGAGTGAACATTATCAGAATCTTATTGGCCCAGACATCTTAACTGACCACTTCCAAACAAATTAAAGGGTAGAATCCAAGGATTTTTGCCAGCTGAGATTTCCATGTTCTCACCAATAGGAAGGGACATGTTAGCCTTATCTGTCTTTAACAGGAGTTGCGTAAAGGAAGGTGTAAAGGGAATGATTCCTTTGTCACAATTTAATTAAATGCAAAATGGTAGCCATAAGCTTAGACATCTGACAAAAGAGAAAAGAGTATGTCATTCCCTTGGAGGAATGGCAGAAGTTCCTTTCTGTAGAACTCTATAAAGCCAGGCTTGTGTAGATCTTGTGCCTTTTTTAAAAAAAAAGAAGTTTAATTTATTTACACAATTTATATAATGCCTTGATATTAAAATATTCAAAGGGGCTTATGAAAACTTTCAAAAAAATGAATTGTAATTTTTTTTAAAAACAAAATCATATAAAATTGATTTAAAAATTGTAGCAGTAATATCAAAATTCCATTTGTAAAGATTAACAGCAGTCGAATTCACCATTAAAATACACCTGCGAAATTAAATCAGATTAATAGAATAAATTGGCAAAAAATTAAATCAGGAGATAGGGGCTTATGGAACAGTATTAAAAGTCTGGTGGAAAAATGCAGTCTTTTCTTGTCTATCCAAAAAGACAAGGAACCCCTCCACTGAGTTCCATAACACTGGGGCAGCCACAGAAAAGGCCCTGCTTCAAGTGGATGCCAATCTGACAGCTCTGTGTGACGATAATCAGAGAAGGGCCTCATTTATTGATCTTAAAGAACGAGAAGGAATATGTAGTGTTATCATTTATTTATTTGTATATACACACTGTCCAGCCCATTAGTTAAGATTCTCTTCCTGATTCCTGCTCCATTTGCCACTCCTTCAGAGGTGAGGTGGGCGTTCTTTTTCAGGGGTGTCATTAAGATTGCCTGGCAACTGCCAGGAGCTTGGGGGGGACAGGCGGGGTGCCAGAATTGTGCATGCCATGAAGTTGCTCTAGGAATCACTGGGAACTATGTTAAAACAATAGAGTTTCCGCTGATTCCAAGAGCAAAGTGACAAAGTGACTCCATATGCAAGGGGTGCCACTGGGGATGCTATTTTCAGTGGCAACCTGCAGTGGTTCCTCCCTACTACGCATAGTGTTAATTCCAAAAGCAGCAGGCAAGTGGATATCTATGTGTGGCAATTTATGCCTATCAGTGTTGTGCCAGACAGAAGAGACGCAATCTGTTGTATGGGCATCTCCCAAGAAATCCCATCTGCTCTGCTGTGTTCTGGGAAACAAAAATGAAGTGGATTAGCATCCCTCATCCTTTGAAACACTGGATTTCACTGGAAATGCTGCTGCTTTTGTAAAATCTCATTCCACAGAAAGACTAAGCACCGGCCACCCCCCTCCTCAATGCTGGTGCACCTGAATAAAGGAGAGGGCAGTCACGTGGATGTGGCACTAGAGTGCTCAGTGGCCTATGGTTACCAACCTCAAGGTGGATCCTGAAATTCTCCCAGAATTATACATGAAATTTGACTTGATTCTGTTTTCACTTATGTTTAAATCATTCTTAAAATATAGTTTAAAAGAATTCATTCTGAGATTTTTTACATTATTATAGTAATAACCGTCAAAAAAGACTAGTTTACATGATAGTCAAATGCAGGGTGGCTCATAACCTTAATGCCAGTAGCTCTTTTGGCTCACAAAGCTGCATTTTTGCTTACAACACTACACAGCTTAGAGGGAATGTTGGACTCCTGACTGGGAGGAGGAGTAGTAGTTTGGATTTATGCCTTGCCCTTCACTAGAAGTCTCAGAGCAGCTTAAAATCTCCTTTCCCTTCCTCTCCCCACAACAGACACCCTGTGAAGTAGGTGGGGCTGAGAGAGCTCTTTCGAGAACTGGTCGTGACTGACCCAAGGTCACAGGCAGCAGCCGCATGTGGAGGAGTGGGGAATCAAACTCAGTTCACCCAGATTAGAGTCTGCTTTCTTAACCACTACACCAAACTGACTGGAAACACCCCTCCCCCCAAAAAAAACTAAGCTCAAGTTTTTTTATTTGACTATGTAGGACTAGTAGCTCACAAAGATAGTGAATTCTTGCTTACAACTGAAAGTAAATGTTTCCCTAAAAACCAGATTTGCAGGAGAGAAAGAAGTATTAGGAGAAATCATTTAGATGCGAGTATACTGCACAGCATAGAGCTTACTGCATCCCTTCCACTGAAGGTATAGTTGAGGGCCTCCAGTCATTTTCCCACTGACTCCTTTTACTTTTCAATCTAAGCAAAATTAGTTTAAAAACAAACAAAACAAACAAACAAAAACTCTTGTCCATCCAGGCAGAAATAAGTGGGATCCAAGCCCCAAAATGCCATGTGTACAGGATTTGCAAAGTGTGATGTAGATGCCCTTGTGATAGTGTTGACTGTCAGGAGATGTTCATTGTCACCATTCACATGCTGAAACCTCAGCTAAGATGACAGCAGGACTAATTCACGAACTGGCCTTTTAAAACAAATTGGGGAGGGGAGAGATAACTCAATTTCTAATTTGAGGGGTTTCGTCCTTGATGTCTGTGAAATTTGATGGGAGATCTTCAGATCAAATCCCCAGGAGCAGAGAGAGTGAATTCTAATTTGGACTGGGCTGGGGAAATCAGATCATTTGTTAATCAAGAGCCTCCCAACCCCACAGCACTTCATTGACTGCCACTTAGTGAGACAATGAAATGCTCAATGGTATGACATCAGATCACTCATTGGGATTTACTAGACAAGGCAAAAGGTGTGGCCACCTCACGTTCTTCACATCATCTAGTTCAACCAAAAGTAATCCAGAAAAAAATATTAAGTAGAAGAATTTCTCTTAAAGCTTTGGAATTTCCTTCCTTAGACTAATTTCATAGATATCGTTATGGCTCCTTTATAAGCAGACTCACACATATAAGTAAGAGCTACAAGCACAAGTATTTTAAAGAATCATGCCTTCAGTCACTGTGCAGGAAATAAAATGGCAATTCTGAATGAATTTTAGTAGCACGTGAACTTCATATACCATTGAAGTGGAAAATGCAAAATGAATTGTGCCACCACCTTGAACTACTCTCCAAGAAGCAAGTTCTAATAAGTGTTTGGTGTGTTCCCCTGAGGCTATGGCTGTCCTGCAGAGAATATCATATTAAAAGAGAAAATAATATGCTTCAACACAGCCTGAAAGGCTGAGGGCATGCTTAAAAACTTTATTATATATATTTTATCTCTTCCCAAGGTTTTGCTCTGTATGAGCTGTTGCTTCATTTTGCAACTCTGGGATGGTGAATTTCAGCTTTCAGACACTTTTAGTGATAAGCCTTTCTTTCCTGACAAGAAATCTTATGTCTCCATGACCCACTTAAACTGAGATTTTTCCTGAATGATTTATCATCCTCTAATAGAAGGCAACTCCAGCCTTATCAGGGTAGCTTCGGTACTCACATATTCAGCTCAAATGTTCATATGTGGCTCTCACTTGGAACCAAAATGACTCACCTAGGACTACAAATTTGATAAACATTTTAAAATGCCATCACATACAGAAACTGATGGATAAACAATAACGTTGCATTTACAATATGCACAGCCCAAAAAAGAATAAGTTTTCTTTCGTTTCCTCAAGAAATGGTGGCAAGGACATACGTCTAAAGAAGAGTATCTGTGGGTTACTAGGCACCGTAGCACACTTTTCACAGCAGTGAAAACCCCCACATTGTTGCCTGTCCCCACAGTACTTCAAGTTTTCTGCAGTGGAATTTCCCTTACCACGCGCCAACTGGAACTTTCCCCCTTCTTTCCCCACATTTTCTGAATCCCCAATTTTAGTGACTTTTTTTTTGCTTCAGGTATGAACGCGCTACATACTTGTTATATTATTGTGTTGTTAAACTGGCAAGACAGGCTGATCTGGCGAGTGCTAGTCCTCCCAGCTAGTCCCCCCCCCCCCCCCGCAGCAATGGTTCAGCCATGTGTGGAATTTAGGGAGAACAAAGAGCTTCTAAACAGCTGAGTGGTGGGGGGGGGGGAAGGGGAATTCAATCCTGGCTCCTTTGTTTATAAAGGAAAGTTTAGGAAATATAAGGACATCCCAGTCTTAGAACAAAGAGGCACTAGGTTTGAACTCCACAAGGGGGGGGGGGTTAAATGGGCTTATAAAAAACTGGATATTTATTTTATTTTTTTTAAAAAGTACTACTAGGCAAGGTTTTCTCATGAAAGACTAGGGTGGGGGAGCTGCAAAAAAAGCCCCCTGGCATTCCACATTGCTTTCCTTCCTTTCCCTCCCGCCAGCAATCCCAAGTGTTTTCAGAGACACAAATATATATGCATGTATGGACAATTCCCCCCATGTGGAAACATGAATTTACCAAACACCATTCCCTCTCCAGGTTAATGTTGCTGTTAAAAAAAAGAGTCCATAAAAAACTCCTGGCCACAATAGGACTCAAACTAACAACCTTTAGGTTATAACACTATATCACTTTCACTGTGCTACAAAGGCTTTTTTGATTAATGCTTCTCAAATTTCCTCTTTAAACAACGCACCAAGATTGAAGTGTCTTTTCTGCCCCCCTCCACTCAGCTGTTTAAATAGGTACTTCTTTAAAAAGGTACTAAGAAACTTTATTTAGTATTCCCTCTAAGGTGAGTTAGTGTGAGTTAGCTCACAGTTTTTTAGCTCCAGCTCACACATTTTTGTCTTGGCTCAGGAAGGATGGCTCCAGAGCAAACTGATTTATGCAGTAGCCAAATGGCTGGCTCACAACTTTAATGCCAGTAGCTCACAAAGTAGAATTTTTGCTCAGAAGACTCCACAGCTTATAAGGAGCATTGGTGGCATGGTGTGTGAACAAGATCTTGGGGGTATGGGTGGACTGAAAGTTAAATATGAGCAGCCTGTGTGATGCAGCAACAAAAAAGGTTAATGTGATCTTGAGGTGTATCAACAGAGGCATAACCTCCAAATCACAAAATGTCATAGTCCCATTGTACACTGCATTGATAGGCTGTACCTGGAATATTGTGTGAAGTTCTGGTGGCCTCATTTCTAAAAGGATGTGGTCAGAATGGAGTGGGTGCGAAGGACAGTGACAAGGATGATCAGATGCCTGGAGACCAAGCCCTATGAGGAAAGGCTGGGGGACTTGGGAATGTTCAGACTGGAGAACAGTAGGTAGGGGAGGCATAATTGCTCTCTTTAAGTATTTGAAGGGCTGTCACTTAGAGGAGGGAAGGGAGCTGTTCCTGTTGGCAGTAGAGGATAGGATGCACAATAATGGGTTTAAATTAAGGTCAGGAAGGTACTGGCTGGAAATTAGGAAAAACTTTTTTACAATAAGAGTTGTGCAACAGTGGAATCAGCTGTCTAGGGACATGGTGAGCTCCCCCTCACTGGCAGTCTTTAAGCAGCGGCTGGACAAACACTTGTCTGGGATGCTCTAGGCCAGGGGTGTTGAACTCATTTGTTACAGCAGCCGGATCTGACATAAATGAGACTTTGTGGGGCCAGGCTATGCGGGTCATAAAATGTAATGCCAGGTAGCAGAGATAATAAACTTATAAAAAAATAGTTTCATTATTAAGGATACTATTTTTTTACTTCAAACACAAATATGCTTAAAACTCTTGCAATATTTTTTTTAACAGTCTATGATAACTGACACCTCCCAAATCTCCCCCCCCCCTTAAAAGATGTCTTCCTAAAAAAGAAAGGTGGGGGAATAGTGGGATTTTAATTTTAAAAATTTAATTTAATTTTAAAAATAAAACATCAAGAAAAAGCACAAGGATCATGGCAGAAACTAAAATATAAAATGCTCTGAGCCGAGGGAAACATGAAATGGCTGGGCATTGCAAGCTTCTGCCTCCCAGGTCTACTCAGAGTGGTAGCAGCTCTCCAGTGTAAAGTCCCCCTTTGGCTGTGGGTTTCCAGTTTAGAGTACTCACTCAGGAACCCGACAAGAACCTTCAGCACTTAATACTGGGATGGGTAAGACTGAGAAAAAATGACCAGCTCAGGTTCACCCGAACAAGTTTATTGAGGAGTAGCTATTTAAATCTACGTCTTTCTGGTCCAAGTCCAGCTACCATGTAATACTGACTGCTATGCAAGATTACTCAGAAGTAAGTTCTACAGAGTTATATAAAATTTCTTACTAATTCAATATGCACCTGATTGCTGCCTTAAACCCCTGGAGAATAAAATGTATTGGGGGGGGGGGGGGTCAGTTTGTTACTTCCAAGTGTGTGTTTTGGCAACAACATTAATTGGGCAGAATCCTCTGAACCAGTTTTAGTTAAGGTATCTAATTAACAAGCATACCTTTAACCATATAGATATGCAACAAAAATCATTACTGATGTTTTGTGAAGGGCAGTGCAGCGAATTCAGTGTAAATCTTTCTCAACAGCTAATAATACCAACTTGGCTAATTGTTAAGACTGGTTATTTCAATATAATTGAATGGAAAGAGTGTAGTTAAGCATTTAAGACTTCAATAACCTTCCTGAAAAAAAATCAATACTTCTTTTAAACTAGCCTCCTGAGCTTGAGGTTTTACAAGTATGTCAATAACATCGAAAGGATTGCGCTGTCCAGCCCTGCATATTTGTCCCCTGCACACAGATCACTTGCAGCATAAAAAAGAGAAGTTGTTAAGGTATCTTTGGAAAACTCTCAAAACAGAATCAGAATCAATATCTCCCTGGAGAGCAGATGGCTGGATATGATAACTGCTGGTTTGCATATGTGCAACTGTCAGCAAATGCCTGATCGCCTGAGTGTCTGATGATGAAAATCTTTTAAAAGACCTAGAAACACAAAAGATGTTGAATCCAAATAGTTCATTAGATTCTTTCACCTGTGTCGAATCCAAGGCCACAGAGTCAACATGGGTTGTAAATAGGGATCAGAGGGAAGATGCTCCATATGAGCCAGTTTGGTGTAGTGGTTAAGTGCGCGGACTCTAATCTGGGAGAACCGGGTTTGATTCCCCACTCCTCCACTTGCATCTGGCTGGATGACCTTGGGCAAGCCATAGCTCTGTACCAGTTGTTCCCTCAAGGACAGCTTGGGAAAGAGCTCTCTTAGCCCCACCTACCTCACAGGGTGTCTGTTGTGGGAAGGGGAAGGGAAAAGGAGTTTGTAAACCGCTCTGAGACTCCCTTGGGGAGTGGAGGGCGGGGTATAAATCCAATCTCTTCTTCTTCTTCTTCTTCTTCTTCTTCTTCATATCCTTAATCATTTTAGTTGCCCTTTCCTGCACCTTTTCCAATGTTATAATATCTTTGAGATACGGTGATCAGAACTGTACATATTCTTCCAAATGAGGCTACACCATAGATTAATACAGGGGCATTAGGATACTGGCTGATTTGTTTTCTTTCTTTTTAAAAAAATATATATTTTATTGCTTTTCTATAAAACTACAACAGAAAAGTGGAGGGGGGAACTACAAACTATGGGCAAAAGAAAAGAAGGCCACTAAAAGCCCGAGTGACAGGGGTCATTTTCAATGTTACATAGCTTGGTTGAGATTTCACTTACAATACATTTTAGTAAGATGCAGCATTTGAGTTATGTTTGTATACAGAAGGATTTTTTAAAGGCTGAAATAGGTACGTCAGACAATCCATAGTTTCAAACATATAACTGGATTCATGTTTCTTATTTTTTTGGTTTCTTTCCCATAGGCTTATTTTTATCAAAGTCCCATCTGACTAAATAATTTAGGGGCAGCAGCTCCTAACTCAGATTCAGAGTCCGCCTCAGAGGAGCTGCTCCATGTGTCTCCATGTCTTCCCAAATCATAGTCGCTGTGGTCTGACATCTTGTCGTCCTGTGCTGTTCTTTTCAGTTTTTCCATTGTTTGACACTATTCCAAGAAGAGTATGGCTTTTGTAACAGAGTCCACTCTTTCTTTTTTGTCCTTAAATTTAAAAGTGGGCCCTTCAGGAAAAAACCATTTGTAGGACATGGAATTTTTCTGTAGAAAGGTTGTCAAATTTTTATATTGCTTCCTCTTTTTCCTGATTTCAAATGGAATGTCTTTTAATACTTTTATGTATATAGCTTTGATTTCTAGGGTAGTCCCATTAGTTGCTTTAAGTACTTGATCTCTGCTTGATCTTTTGGAGAGTCTCACAAAAACCTCTCTGGGCAGATTATTTTTCTTGATGTAATCTAGTTAGGTCCAATAAACCATATCCATATCCAATTGTAAAAGTTCTGTTGTAGTATCTGCAACTGGTACCAAGGCATCGCTTAAAAGCTTCTTCACATCTTCTCCATTGTGTTCTGGGACTCCCTGGAATCTCAATACATAATTTGCTCTTTCCATTTGCAATTGTAACAACTGATGTTCATCCAAGGTTCTCTTTTTCCCCACTACCTCCAGTAGCTGTTTATACTTTTTAGTTTTGGCATCCACTTTTTAACTGATTTGGCAGTTCCCTCTGATCTCAGATTGGTTTCTTCAAGCCATTTTTGAAGAGTATCAAATTTCATTTTGAGAGTTGTCATCTGGTCCAGCAGAGGGTGCAATGCAGCATTGATCATATTTGGAAAATCTATAATTGCTTCCGCTTTAGATGACGAGGTATTTAAACTCACAGTTTCAGGAGAAGGTCTGACTTTAGGCGCCATGATTTTTGTAGTCAAGAGACAGGTTGTTTACGTTTCGGGAAAGTTCTTAAAAAGTCTCTGGAGCCAGTTAGAGAAAACGCTTCAGGCTTATCTGGCTCCTATTTCAGCTGAGAATGCTTTGGTTGCGCCCCTCCTCCTCTCTGATGAATTTTTAAAAGTTCTTATCTTTGTGGGGTGGAGTTAATTCCCCCCCACACCACTTTAAAGTTGAGGATCGGGGGCTTAAATGCTTATCTGGCCCTCTGGATTAACATACGAAAGACTCAGGCTTCATCAGACGTCTTCTGCCAGGTAAGAGAAACACTTTTGACTGCCTGCTCACTCGTCCCGGTGTGCATCTCTGTTGCCAGTTCTGGTTGTGTGGTGGCAGGACCTATCAGTGCAAAGAGGAGCCTTAATCCCTCAGCATTCACCTTGGGAGAGGCACCTCTTGCACCCCAGGATGAGAGCCCCCTACAAGGGCTCAAGGGGGGTCCAGTTCCAGTGGACATGGGCCACTATCATCGGAGCTCCAATGAAAGCGTACTTGTCCAGTGAGCACCAAAACCGGAAGTCGGCTGATTTGTTTTCAGTCCCCTTCCAAGAAGGAGGAGGAGATTGGATTTATACTATACCCTTCACTCAGAGCAGTTTACAATCTTCTTCCCTTCCTCTCCCCACAACAGACATCATGTCAGATAGGTGAAGCTGAGAGAGCTCTGAGAGAACTGCTCTTGAGAGAACAGCTCTGAGAGAACTTTGACTGACCCAAGGTCACCCAGCAGCTGCATGTGGAGGAGTGGGGAATCCAGGTTAGAGTCCAGATTAGAGTCTGCCACTCTTAACCACTACACCAAACATAGCATTTGCCTTTTCTATAGCAGCATCACACTGAGTCCACATCTTCAATGTGTTATCTACCATGACTCCTGGTCAGCTACCATCAGTTCGGATCTCATCAATGTATATTTATAATTATGATTTTTTTTTTGCTCCAATGTGCATTACTTTGCACTTGGCCATGTTGAACATCATTCGCCATGCTGACACCCACTCTCCCAGCCTCAACAGATCCCTCTGGAGCGTCTCATAGTCCTCCCTGGTTCTCACTGCCCTGAACAAATAAGTGCCTTCTGCAAACAAACCACTTCACTACTTACTTCAAACTCCAAATCATTAAGGAACAAGTTAAAAAGCACCAGACCTAGTATTAAGCACTATGGCATCCCACTGCTTACCACCTTCCACTGTGAAAACTGCCCATTTATACTCAATTCTTCGTTTCCTGTTAATTAACCAGTTTTTAATCCACAAGAGGGCTTGGCTTTTTATCCCTTGACTGCTGAGTTTACTTGGGAGCCTTTGTTGATGAACTTTATCAAAAGCTTTCTGAAAGTCTAGGTAAACAACATCTACAGCCTGGTCACCCTTGTCCACATGTTTGTTCACCCCTCAAAGAACTCTAAAGGTTAGTGAGAGAAGATCTTCCCTTAAAGAATCTATGCTGATTCTTCCTCAATAGTTTTTATTCATTGATGTGCCTACTAATTCTATTTTCAGTAAGAGATTCCACCAACTTATCCGTATTGACATTACACTGTAAAGTTACGGAACCCATGCTGATCAATGTACTTACTAATTCTATCTTTAATAATGGATTCCACCAATTTATCAGGTATCGACATTACACCCTTGGGTGACTAAGGGTGAGGCCCTTGGGTCACTAAGGGTGAAATTATTTCTAAAGGGTTATAGGGAAATGGCAGAGAAGCTGAATGCATTTTTTTTGCCCCTGTCTTCACTGTGGAAGATGGGAGGTGCTTGCCCAATCCAGAACTGTCCATTTCAGGAGGGGTGCTAAAAGACCTAAAATGGATGGAGGTGACAAGAGAAGAGGTCCTACAGCTGATGGACAAATTTAAAACAGACAAATCACCAGGTCCAGATGGCATACATCCAAGAGTTCTGAAAGAACTCAAATATAGCTAATGTAATCCCTATCTTTTAAAAAAAAAGGGTCCAGAGGAGATCTGGGAAATTACAGCCCAGTCAGTCTAATGTCGATACCTGGTAAGTTGGTGGAATCCATTATTAAAGATAGAATTAGTAAGCACGTTGATCAGCATGGGTTCCGTAACTTTACAGTTCATAAGGATACAAAGGAGTACCATGTGCAATACTCTAGTTCCTCAACACTGGTGAACATCAATTAGGATTAGAGCAGCAGCAAGCTTCATGATGGCTAAACTTTTCTTGAAAATGGTGTTAGTGGCCACTGTTCTGACCCATGACCACAGTAACATCTAGTTTGGCCCAATGAATCCTACTGAGCTATATGGAAACATGAGCATCATTTCATATGATTGTACTATATTGAACCATTTGAATATGCCGAAAGTAACCCACCAAACAGACTGACAAACTAAACTAGAATCTCAGCCAAATCTGAATACACAGTGTTCTGAAAAAACCTGCCCATTGTGCATATTCTGAAAAACATAACAGAAGCCAAATTCAGACTGGATACACGTGTGGCATTTTGCCTCCCTCTTAGCAACAGCATTATAATTGCTGACATATGATAAGTGATAACAAATGGTAATTTTCATACCCTCTTGTGTCGGATTGAAAGTTTATTCAAAACTTCAGAGGTAAATGAGCAATTCAAGTAGATTTTCTTGAACAATTTCATCAGTCTCATATAAAGATCGATACCTCGGTGTGAAATTTGAGCAATATGTAATGTCATTTTTCATTTTTCATTTTCAATAATTTCCTGATTGCCACCTAATTATAGATATTTTTTTGAATCTGAAAGTAGTGTTAAAGGCGGAAGTTTTAAAAAAGCAAGATATCTGACATGGCTATACGTAATAGGAATCACATCCAGTAGTTTACAGTGTCAGCATGCTCTTTCAGTTTTCAAGATCATTCTCATCCTTTTTTTTCATACCAGGGAAGATGGGTCAGGGAGAGCTGTCATTGCAGTCACAACATATACTGCCGAGAGGATGGTATCCTAGCATGCAAAGCCTATGCAGCCTGCCATATTGCACTGCAGAGATATACTGCAATATGGGTTGCCATACCACACAGTTGACCATATTTTACCCAGCATCTGGATATGTCACCCAGTATCCATTTGGCCCATTCGCTAACAAAGATTCCCAGACTTCATTTAAAATAAAAGGGCAAGTCTCCAGGCCTTCAAGACTGGGAGACAGAAGGCAAAAAGTGAATACAGTTTTCTGCCTAATTTATGCAGTGGAAACAGACCTGTTTCACTTCCAGTGAGGGAAGTCACATCTATGACTGAAAGGAAGCCAGTTATGCCTTCATTGGCTTGTCAAGGCCTGCAGCAGCAATTGGTACCTCACAAATTCTCTAATATTTATCTTTGGAAACCACAGAGATTTGAAAGGATGTAGCTTATCTAAGTAAAAGTGAATGGTTTACAGTTGTTTTCTTCTTATGCTGCTCACAGTTTTGAGGTGCAGACTATCCTTTCTGCATAGTAAGACTCTCTTCCTCTGTATATTCTGACAAAACAGTATCACATTCCACACGCTGATCTTCAGAATATATTTCAATCGGACATAACAATAAAAAGCATACTGAATTTTTGCAGACTCAGGGTATGTGTGAAGAAGCATTACTTGCTGGTAGCAAGGAGGGATTTTTTTTAGAGTTAAGTGGTTGAAGTTGTGGGCTTATATATTAAGCTATTGTTTTGTAACCAGTTGTTAACTGCTTGTGCGGAGATGGAGAGAGCTGTGTTTCTTGAAAGCTTATGCTACAATAAAGTTTGATAGTCTTAAAGGTGCTACTGAGCTTTTTACTATTTTGCAGCAACAGACTAACACGGCTAACTCCTTTGGATCTTAAACTCATTAATATTCTATGTTGTCTCCAGATATTCAAGATGCCTAAAGCTATTAACACTATACAAACTTGTTTCAACTGACTGTAAGGACATCCTATTGATACTAAAAGCTAAAAGTCATACTACTACTACTACCACCACCACCACCACTAATGCTTCACAAGCACAAGGGAATTCTTCATTGTTGGTTGGATCCCATGGAGCCTTTCTACAGACATTTTATCCCAGTATGTAAGAGCATCATTTAATTAATGTAAGAACATCATCTTATTAATGAACTCTCTTCCCATGAATACCATGGGTATGGATCATGTGTGGGCAAACTCATAATTTGATGGCCCTATCCTGTGTCGTGTTGGCCTAAACAATATTAACGATGGAGCTGAGAAATTCTGTAAAGTCAATACTAATGGTGAGTAGACTAAACTGGCTCCTAGAAAAATAACTTGTGTCTTATTCAGTTTGTGTCTTATTCAGTTTGGTCACAATTTAGGCCATTACATGAACTGTTCTGAAAAGAACTCCAAAAGAACCCATGAAGTGCAAAATGAGAACCAGAAAAGTAGGGATTTAATTATTATAAATAGAGTGAATGCAGGACATTTCTAAGAATGCAGATATTGTTGGCTACTATTCATAAGAGAAATAATTCCTGCCCAGTTAACATAAGAAATCTATATAAGTAATAATATTTAACATTTTTTCTCTGATCAATACAGAGCCTTCTTACCATATAGAAAGATCACAGGAATGCAATTAAGAAGCCAAGTTTCTTGCAGCTATGCATTTATCACTGCAATAAGCTCATTTTGCTGATTTAAATTAATCTGGAAAAAAAAAGTGTTCGGTCTTCTTTGGGAAAAAAATTGTATGTTCCAGTTTGAATAGGTTTCTATGACAGATTCTGTTAATGTAGAGTGCTAGCCTTAGTTAAATTGCTTTTGAGGACTAGAATTCTTTGTTGTATGATGTGTCAAGATCATGAAAGTTACAATTAAAGATTCACTGGTAGGTAAACATTGATTTATAGGATTATATAGGACAAGAAGTGGGACCCGCGATACTTGCCGGAGGGGGGGAGTATTCCCCACAGCTCAGGGCCTGCTGAAGCCAGAGGACCTCCGGAGGAGGAGGAAGTGGCAGCAGGTGAGCCCTTATCTCTCCCCCCCCCCCAGCAGCAGCAATGAGGCCGGCCCACCAAGCCTTCTCCCTTCCTCCCCAAAGGTGGCGAGGCCAGCCTGCCAAGCCTTCTCTCCCCCAGCAGTAGTGGTGGCAACAGACCATTCCCAGAGCATTCCCTGCGCATGTGTAGGGAATGCTCTTTTACTTTGGGGGGGGGGATTTAAGTATCCTCCAAATAATTTTTTTGACTTTTTGGATTTTTCTGCACACCTGGGGAGTCCCCCAAGTGTGCAGGAAAATCTCTTTGCCCCTAGGTGCCCCCAATGTATGGATTTAGATATCCACACGCAGGAAGTGCCTTGGCTATTAGATATATAGATTATGCAGAGAGGAGACAAATATTAAAACAACAGTTAGGTCCAGGCAATCTGCCTTTTGCAACATGGAGAGGACTACTTTAACAAACTGTGTGAACTGCTTTGTTGAGTCCAATTTTATATTGCTCAGTTGTGAGCAATACTGGGAATCAAGGCGATTTTTGGGCACACAGGAACGGAGTTCCGGCTGGCTTTTGAGTTGGCCATGCCTACAGCCTCCCCCCCCCCCAGGTTCCCCAGGCACGGGGGAAGCCAAGCCGATTCAGGGAGGGAAGGCAATTTAAACAGCCTCCCCCTCCTTGGGTTCCTCAAGTTCTAGGAGCTGTGGGGCACCTGGGAAGCCAATCCAGAAACTGCCTTCCTTCCCTCGGGTTCCTCTTGTGCCCCGCAAGCTGCGGGGCACCTGGGGAAGCCAATCCTGGGAGGGAGCTGTGCTGTCGGGTGTGGCCTAATATGCTAATGAGTTTCTGCCATTGGGTGTGGCCTGTTATGCTAATGAGTTTCTGCTGGGCTTTTTCTACAAAAAAAGCTTTGCTGGGAATGAATCCCTGACTGAGCTGGTATAAAACCTCATTTCTTCTCAGTCCAAGTTTGCACCAAACCTTTACCATCTTTTATTGTTCCAGATTCTCATATGCATACCTCACAAGCTCATCAAAACCCCCAACAGGTGTCTGCCAGTTTCTAGTTGATTTTACATGCACCTCTTTTCCTAATAGTTTGATGTATTTTTGCAGTATTTATCTGCAGATGTACTAGCCCACATTCAACAAAGTAAAATCTTCATTCCAACCTCTCTCTGCACTGTAGTTCGAGTTTTGCTGGGTCCATGTTTAATAAGTTTGGTTTCAACTGTGACTCTGTTAGCCAAATTGACTTATTTCTTGATAAAGAGTTAGGAATTAAAATTTTAAATGGTAATAGGCTTAACTAAGGGAGCAATAACCCGTGTATACCAGAGTCCAATTTATCCAGATCCCCAGAAATAGACTAGATCTTTTTTCTTTACTGAATGATTTCACACACACATACAATAAAAACAATCATACACTCAAACAATAGAGCTAGGAATTTAGATTTAAAAAGGTACAGACTGTCACATTAGCAGGAATATATCGATGAGGGGTGATACGTTACCTGCCCGACGCAGCAAGTTGATTCTGCAGTGAAAAAAATGGGGGAAATACTAGGTCGTGGCCTGGCCAGCAGCACATGTGGTAGACTCCAGACAGCGCTAGGAATGGAATCAGCAAGGTAGAGTGGGGTCAGGTTGGTAGAGGCAAGAGAGAGAAAGCAATGGGCAGATGCTCTTTTTATATACCCTAGAGTGACCTGGGGGGGATGCTTTGTCAGTCACATAGTCCCCAGGAAATTCTAGAAAAATCCAGTTACTAATGGTCAGGAGATGACCGGGAGAATGGGATTAATGGGATTGACATCATATTTCCTAATAGTGACACCTTTCAGAGTGCATGGCTTGAGACAAAGGAGAAGAAAAGACAGTCATTCAAGATGCTCAGCTAGTCATTAGAGTCAATGATCCAATGATCTGAAGCTGTGTTATCTCAATGGGCGGTGGGTGTGCTTGACAGCTCAGTTAATCTCGTCATGGTCAAGTTCTATTGTTTTACTTGAGGATGAGTACGTGCAGTTTCAGGTGATGCTGCTAGGAGAAGGTGTGTGTGTGGGGGAATGCTTGCATGATGGGAGAAAAGGCTTGTCCATGGTGGTTGTGCAGGAATGTTCAGACTGCCTCTGCCAAGCATGGCTTGTCTGGAAGTCTGGCTGCTGGCTCCATGTGGCTGCGATGTCAGGGAGGCTGGCATGCTGTCTGCCTGGGTCTGCAGTATCCTTGTAGATGCAGGGATGGATGGCATTGGGTGTTCCATGGGTCCACATCTGGTTTAACATGCTGCTTCAGTGCAAGGCTTCTCTTGGCTGGGCACATGTCTTCTGTCCAGTAAGTTGGCTCCGTCACATGGTCACCATTCAGTCCGTTTCCCTGGCACACTCATTGAACAGTCCAGCTTAGAGTTATATCTATACTTTATAAGATACTTGCAGGGCAACAACTCTAAACATTTTAAGTTGCTGTTGAATGAACACTAGGATTGCCAAATCTGGTTTGGGAAATTCCTGGAGCTTTGGGAACTTAGCCCAGGAAGGGTGGAGTTTGGGGAGAGGAGGAAGCTCTAAGGGTGTGATGCCATAGAGTCCACCTTCTGAAACGGTTATTTTCTCCTGGGGGAACTGATCTCCATAGTCTGCAAATCAACTGTAATTCCAGGAGAAGTTCTGGCCCCACCTGGAGGTAGACAGCCCTAATGAACACACTTTTACAACCACCATATTTGCTAATCATCAGTAACATTAAATAGATTAATTTTGAAAAGACAAAATATTTTACAAAAATGTTCTGTGGAAGTGAAGCAGGCCAAATTGCCATGGGAGGAAGTCCATGGCTCAAAGAAATATCTTCAGTTACTTGCACTCTAAAAAGGGAAATTTAATTAGCTACAGTTATTATTTTGTAACAACAGATTTTTAGCTCCCCTTAGCAATCAGTAATTGGCTGGTTCACTTACTTTTCCCTTTTGAAGTGGCCACATTACTCTCCCTTTCATGTATTTGACTTACAGCTTAATTCTAAGCTTCAATAAGATATACCCCTTAGTATGTTTAGGTACACTGGGTTAGGCTGGCTTGTATTGTTATTTCTATGTCTGAGCTGTTCTACAGTCTGCAAGTAACAGGCAGACATGATTGAATGTTTCTCTATACAAGAAACCCCCTGCATATATTAAATGTCAATGAGAAGGATTTTAGACTAAAGGTCTCTCTGGTATGCTATTTTTCTATGAGGAAGTATTATTCTGAGGACCACTCCACAACATTTGGACCATTTCAGCTTCAATCCTTTATACCTATGTCTATCCACAGTAATTTCATCTGGTTGTTTCAGAAGATGAAATAGGGAGGTATTCTCACTTGCTTGCCTAGAGTCAACATATACTTGATTCTTCACATCCCAGAATTCTCTCCTGCCACAGCCATCTAAAAATTTACACCCCCACATTTGCTTGTTTTCCTCTTGTGGGTAGGGTTGCCAGCCCCACAGTCTGGTCAGGGGTTCCCCTGCTTTTGTGGGCTCCTCCCAGCCACTGGCCAGTGGGTCGGCAGGGGAAACCCTGCCCACAAATGCCCCCAAACATGGCACAAAATAACGCTCTAGTTTTGGGGCAAAACTCTATGATAAAATTGGGCTCAAACCATAGAATTTTGCTGAAAACCTAGAGTGTCGCCATGCAACATCAGCGGCACAATGATGTCACTTCTGGGCGATGTCATTGTGCCACGTATGCCACTTCCGGACAGGACCTACATTCTCCCTGCTGACAGAAAGGTAGGACCTGGCAACTCTATTTGTTGGCAGTTGTTTTGAAATTTAACCACCTTGGGAACAGCAGCAGTATCACACAAAATAAGTAATACAAATAAATGTGAGTTTCTACCTCCAATCTGAAGTGATGCAGTCCAGACTACAGTTTCACCCCTCGGTGAAACTAGGAAAGTGAAAACTGGCAAAATTACATGGGGGACAGTGCCTGTAGGCTTGCCAAGGAATGAGCCACCTTGGCCTTTTATCCAGCAATTTGGAGGTCTGCAGCTCGGCTGCACACATAGGCCACAGCCCATGGTTTTCATGTCTCAAACACACAGTCCATCCCCCTACATACTGAAGGACAAATTCTGAATTATAAAACTGAGAGGGTACACTGGTTGAGCCCGTCTTACCAAGACAGAGGAAGCAATGGAAGTGTGCATCAGAAAAAATACCTCTGAGTCATCAGCCTCAGAAACCATATCACAATATGCGTGTGGACTCCCATTTATGTAAAAAATAATCAGGAATCTAGAGGTTCCTCCAAGGTGAATGGGACTGTGATTCCAGCATAACTTTTCATAGACTCCAGCCCACTTCTTCAGATGCAATGTAGCAGGTCTTCACTAGGCAGACATCCAGGTCAAAGGAGCCATTAAACTGAGGAAGTACAGGATGAGGCAGTGGAATTGTGTCAAATTCAAGAAATGTACACAGACTGCCCAAATTGCCTCAAACCACAAGACAAGGTGGAGTATAAAAGCTTTAATAAATAAATACATAAAAATAAATAAGTAGCAATAATTGACCATGTCACTATTTTTGCTACTGTGGTTAGTGCTAGAAAGGGCTTTGCTGTTCAGGCTTTCTCAAGATCATTAGTACTATGAATAAGGAATTAAAAGTTTAATGTTCTTCATTTATCTCTCTCTCTCTCCCTGCTAGAGATTTAAATGTTGGCTGGAAAAGCTATTCTATTGTTAGCTGAGGAGTAGGTCCTTTCTCTCATTTTATTATCACGACTGCCTGTTTAAAACAGTTTATATACATGCTCAATACATTTTCACTGAAAAATGATAAAAAAATTAATGAGAACACTAGAATGAATGCCTCAAATCACTGTGATTTTGCAATATCCAGCACCAGAGATTGATATTTATCTTTATGATTAATGGAGAGCCAGTGTAGTGGTGTAGTGTAGTGGTTTAGTGTAGTTTGGTGTAGTGGTAAAGTGCACGGTTAAGTGTGCGGAGTCTAATCTGGGAGAACCAGGTTTGATTCCCCACTCCTCCACTTGCACCTGCTGAATGACCTTGGGCAAGGCATAGCTCTGTACCAGCGGTTCTCTCAAGGACAATTGTCTCAGAGCTCTCTCAGCCCCACCTACCTCACAGGGTGTCTGTTGTGGGGAGGGGAAGGGAAAGGAGTTTGTAAGACTCCGCTCTGAGACTCCAAGTGAAGGGTGGGGTATAAATCCAACCTCTTCCTCCTCTTCTTCTTCTTCAAGTTAGTTTTTTATATATATATATATATATATAAATAGTCTTCCTTTAGAAGACGGGGGGGGGATTAAAAGCAGTATATGTCCCAGTTTAGCCCCTTCTGCAGAGCACATTTCATGTTCTTTAGATCAGAAGTGTCCCCCCTCCCAATCACTCTTTCAACCACAGTTACAAGCCTGGCATAATACTTTTATCATAACATTTTCAATGTTGAAGCCATAGGCACTTGTAAGAGGTAAGGTGCTCTTTATATTCTTACATCGCAAGTTCTGATGTACCAGTCGCTTTCATGAAACTTTGCTTAGGTAGATTAAACATTCAGAATGGAGAAGGGTTTTTTTTTTTCTCTTTCTATATCTCCTGGCAAAAATTTTCAACTGTTGCAGGATCAAATCAACCATCATCTCTACGCCTTGAAGTTCAATTTAATAGATGCTCTGTAACAGTTCTCTCTGTGCTAAACTTATCTGAAAGACTACAGAACAAAGAAAAGTGAGAACTACTTCTTCAGGAATCATTTTGGGAATGGACAGTTAAAAAATTGTCTATCAGAGCTAGTTAGCCTCAAAGGAAGGCTATTTAAAGCTTGTATAGTAGGGAGTTTATAGTATAGTATCTATATTAAAAGCAATCCTTGGGGGAAAATGTATCTCTGCATTGTAGAGGACAAGCAATTTCAAGGGCACAGAACAGAAGGGTTGCTAGTGCAAAACTGTAATGCTCTGCACATTTACTTGGGAGTAAAACCTACTGTTCTTAATTAAACTTCTCACTAAGCATAACTAACATTATGATTAACAAAACAAAATCTTATTTTTTGAGGTGCTAGGTGCATGGATATGAAATGTGTAGCCTGGAGGGAAGTTCCATCTTAGGGTTGCCAGGTCCCCTGGCCATCGATGAGGGGGGGGGGGGGGGGTTGGGTTGACAGACCCAGATTGGGGGTGGTACCTGGGAAGGACAGGAAGCTCAGTGGGATACAATGCCATAGAGTCTACCCTCCAAAGCAGCCATTTTTCTCCAGGGAAACTGATCTCTGTAGTCTAGAAATGAGCTGTAATTTCGGGAGATCCCTAGGTCCCACTTGGAGGCTAGCATCCCTACTTAGACTCCCTACCTTCATTTAGCACCTACAAGCATACAGGTTTGGTTTGTTTAAAAACTTTAAAAGACATCGATGTCACCTTTCAAACCAAATAGGGTCCCCAAGGTGACAAACACCAAACATTATAACATTTCAACATTAAAATATTTAAAATAAATTATATATACAATAATTAAATAAAAACATATAAAAAACATAATCCTAAAAATCAGGGAGGAAGCCTATACATTATTGAGGGTATACCAAACAGAACAAAAAAAAAGTCTTCACCTACTGGCAGAAGACAACAATAGATGGAGGACAGACAAATCTCCTCATGGAGGCAGTTCCAAAGTTTTGGTTCTACAACCAAGAAGGCCCTTTCTCAAATTTCTACCTGTCTAGCCTCAGATTATTGTTATTGCACAGTACCTAACTACACATTAACTATGCATTCAGATTTTCATCTGATATATGAGTTCAGAGGTGATATATGAGTTTCATCTGATATATGAGTTCAGAGGTGAGATCAGCAGGCACAATCCCATTTCTCCTTCAACAGGTGTTATGTGACAGGCCATAATAAGGCATTCAGGCTCGAAAAGAAGAAAAGATGGTATGAAAACCTTAAGACAAAAAAGTAAGAGTATGGTATATTGTAAGGAACAATGTTTAAACATGGGGAAATTATGGACAAACCTCTGCAGAAACAGGCACATGGCTGCTCTAATCCTAGGCATGTGAGGGGGAAAGCACAGCTGGAAGTATGTAGAACATTTTTTTTATTGCAGAAAGTAGTACAAAACCATTTCAAATGAACAGAAACAGCTCCCTCATTCCACCTGGTGATCAAGAAATGTTCAAAGTGCTTTCTACTGAGCTCATGGCTCTCCCCTGCCCATGATATTGCTACTTAGAATTGCAGCCTAAGGCAGCTCAGGTTCACCTACCTCAGGCATGCCAACAGTACGCAACACTATTTTGAACTCTACTGGCTGTCCAAGAAATAGATTTATCTAGGGCTATTTAGGGGCAACAACGCACCGGAACAGCGTTCCGGCTGGCTTCCAAGTTGGCCACACCTTCCATTAGCTTGCCCGTGTGCCTCGCGGCTGTGGGGAGCACGGGCAAGCTGACCCTTGGAGGGAAAGCAGTTTAAACTACCTTCCCTTGGCTTGCCCGTGTACCCCATGGCTGTGGGGAGCTTGGGCAAGTGGGCCCTTGGAGGGAAGGCAATTTAAACTGCCTTCCCTTGGATTGCCTGAGTGCCTGGTGGCTGTGGAGAGCCCGGCCAAGCCCCCGCTTGGAGGGAAGACAGTTTAAACTGCCCATGCACCCACGGCTGCAGAGAGCCCAGGCACGCCCCTGCTTGGAGGAAAGGCAGTTTAAATAGCCTTCCGTTGGCTTGCCCGTGCCCCTATTAATAACTCTAATAAGAATCTGGGCAAAGACTATAACCAGACCAGATCATAAGGTTAAAAAAAAAGTACATTTCTTCTCCAAAATGACTAAATGCTGTTATCAGAGAAAATATAGCTTATGTGTATATATTGTATTTATTTCCATACACGGTTTTCTAAAACTGAACAACTAATTAATTAAGCTGTTTTTCTATTATTTTTTAAAAATAGAAGTAGCTAAGTACTAGTTTGCAAAAAAAAAAAGTTAAGGATCCATTAATCCCAGTCTAACAAAGCACCTTTCCCTCATACACCCAAATTTTGGGTAATGGGATTTTAGTGGCTATGGGTTCCAGGGGCATTTATAAAGTGGGCATCTCTGAAAGTAATTAACAAGTTTTAGGCAGTTGCTGCAACAATCTTCATAATACTGCCTTCAGCAGTATTTCTACATTATGCAGGGTAAGGGAAGTTGCTAATTTGATTAAGAACATTGTTTTCTTTGAACAACACATTTAATTAGAGTGCTCAAATTTTAAAATACTTATTTGCTGGAATTGTTGATCTTCTAGCATGCTGCAAAGCATTTCCAGAATGGGCTAACTTTAGAAAGCACACATACCCTTTAAAGGTATTGATAAGATGATACCCTCAGGTATTCATAATGTTATATGAGAAGGAATAAAGTATTCCACTTGGGGCCTTTTTCACTCGTCCACATATACCCTGAAAACTCCATCTTTAATAGGAGTAATGTATCATGTCATCCAGCAAGGAATATTCCTCTTGCCTTTAGCTCATTGAATCTAAGCAAATACCACAGATGATATCACAGTGAGCTAATACTTTCCATCGTCTCTTTTTGACCTACATAAAAATCCTTGCCATACTTTGCAACTTGAAAGACAAGATTAGTTATCATTACAGTTTTGGTTCCAAACTTTCATTTTATTAATCTCTGTCAAATCAGATCTCTATCAAACCAACAACCTAGTCCACATTGGCAGGCAATGCCATTTTTTTCTCAAATCATGGATGACAAGCTACTGTGCTCCTAGGTCATATAATCAGTAGAGGAATAAAGAGGTTAGACCTAAAGAAATTAAGAAATCCATCTGAGTCCGGTGGTCCACTTGGAACTGATAGTAAACAATGTGGCAAAGCATTCTAAAGCTCACCATTTATGTTCACAGCTAAGTTAGTTTCTCTTGTCCAAAATGTTTCTTTTCCAAAGCATGTACCTAGAAGAGTTAACGTGCATATCCTACACACTTTAAATGTATTTCTCATGCTGAAAGCAGAGTTGTGGGGTCAGCAGTAGTGGAAGTAGGCCAGCTATCTGGCAGGGGGGGAAGCCCCACCCCTAACAGTCAGCAGTGGCCCAGTGCATGCCTATATCCATTTGTTTCCTGGCACTTTCCCTCCCCCCACCCCATCCTCCTCTCTCAATAGTTCTTTCTACAGCAAGAAGGTCAGCTGACTGAGCATGCCCAAATGTGGCACGGCAGCTCCTGAGCCCAGGATGCACGCCAGCTAATCCTATTCACAGGGCAATCAAGAGGGGCGGAAGGCAAGAGGGGATCCTTGGTGCAAGCAAGGGCATGCACTCTGATTGGCTGCTGGGGCTGGGAGCGAGTGAGCTACTGCATCTGTGCTCTGCAGGCTCCAATGAAGCAAGGCTGAGAGAACAGCTTGCTCTTTCCCTCCACCTTCTCCCTCTGCACAAGTAAGTTCAGGGGTCCCTGCAGCCTTGGCATCCCTGAAACATCCTGGAGCTACTGTGGTGCTCGGGCAAGAGGACGGCAGGCAACAATAGTTCACAGCACAGGGAGTGCCTGGGACTAGCTGCCTTACCACCTAGGCAGAGTTTGGCTGGCAACTGTGGTGTGGCAGGGTTGTTGCCTGAGGGGCTGCTGAGGGGCTGCTAGGGGCATGTGTGTTCGTGTGTGTGTCATGGTTGCTGTTTTTCTTACCTGGAAGAGGGAAATTTCTCACAAGAAAGTCAGAAAGGGGAAAAGGCAAGGGGGCATGTGCGTACGGTGCTGCATTCCCAACATGATAACATCACTCTACATGACATCATCACATTGGGGATGGCCCCTCCCCCTCCCAGAACACCCCCACAAATCCCCCTGCCAGGGAGAAGGTAGGACCTAGCAACCCTAGAAAGTAGGCTTACCAGTAAAGGGACTATCAAGAAACCCAAACCTGGGTCCCTCTGTGCCACTGCCTCACAGATCAGCAAGCAGTGCTCATACTCATGGGTCCTTGAGGTTAAATGCCCACCAAAAGACTAAAACCTTTAAAAATACACACAGACTTAATGAACAAACAAAATTAAGAATACTACTAGGCAACACAGTCTCTAGAATCCATTAGCAGAAAACACAATAAAAGCTTTATTGTGACACTTCAGTACCTGGCAATAATTTCTGCACCATCAAAAATAGCAGAGTCCAGGCTAGAAGCTTATACATCTGTCCCATGGGATCAAAAGTTTGCATAGTGTCTCCCTTATCTAAGGCCCAGTTACACTTTTTTGCTCTCTCTTACATCAGGTGGTCTCCAGAATCCAATCAAAGTGCTCATTGACTGGAGCCCTCCAAGATATAATGCAACTTGCTCTTTGCTCCCCGCTCCCATCTAGTTTAGCGAACTGAGTGCAGATTTTTTTTGCTTAGCCAATTATTGCCTTCTGATATCAGGCCCTGAAAGAGATGTACATGGTATCTATGAGAAGGCTAATTACAAACACCTGCAAGTTGAAGCAGACCCATTATTATTCATATTAACCCTTGGGGAAACTAGGGTGCTCTGCCTCACAGGGACACTTTTACTATCTCTGATGATTCAGCTTGCCTCCAGGTGGGGCCTGGAGATCTGTCGTAATTTCAACCAATCTCCACACTACTGTTTCACACCAACTGATGTGTCATGCCTGGAAAATGGAGAACATGCATCTTGCTGCCATGTGAGATTTACACACTTCCTCCTGTCTTTATCACAAAGACAAAACAACACACACAAAACCCCAAAAGCAGCAGTGAATTTTGACCTATATTGTCCAGTAAGCCGCTGAAAACAATCAGGAGGGACTCACAGTTGAAACATTACGCAGGTTACAACGAGAATCTCAGGTCAATGAGTGTGGAATGTATGTGTAAAATGCTGTTAAGTCACAGCTGACATATGGAGACCTTACAGGGTTTCCCAGACAAGAAACTAATAGAGGTGGTTTGCCATTGCCTTCCTCTGTGTAACATCTTTGGAATTCCTTGGTGGTCTCCCATCCAAATACTAACTGGGGCCAGTCCTACTTAGCTTCCAAGATCTGGCTAGACTGGGCCATCCAGGTCAGGCCATGAGTACAGAATAATAAACATAAAATAACAAGCACTAGAGAGACTGTGTTAAGGAAAACAATTGTTCATTCTTCTTATGAAAAGCAACTAAGGAATTGGTGCTATAATGAATAGCTTGGCTGGCTATAACTGTATGTTGCCTTGCAAGTAGATGAGCTTTCCTGAGGACTTTAAAACATCAAAAACCTTAATATTAAACTACTTCTGGCATAAATTAGTTCTCAAAATACAGGAAAATATTCACATACATACACATAATTAAAACATCATCAAAATGTGAATAAATCACCAGTAGTATCTTCAGGCCGCAACAAAGGAAAACTCAACCAAGCTCATCTCACTTGGTGGTTAAAAGTCTTAATAGCCATTTTAAAAGGGCGAGTTCACAAACCTAGCAAGTTTCAGGGGCTAATAAATGCTATAAATATGAAGCAAATGAGAGAAAGACAATGTTCAGCTCAGTTGTTGAAGTCAAGTTGACAGCTGAAGGAGGTACTATCCTACAACATACATTCATTACTGGAGGTGATTGGGCAAGCTACATGTTATTCTCCTTCGAGAGTACCAGACATAGAAATATGAAGTGGTTTAAGAATAAACAGCAACTTAAAATTAGCCTAGCAAGCAACAATTTGGTAACCAGTTCTGTAGTATTCATGTTATGTTCCCTAGCAGCTAACAATCATTATGGATATGGCTACCACTTTCTAAACCAACTGAGGTTTCTGAACCTTCAAGGCCACCTCAGTATATAATGCACTACTGTCATTAACAAAAGAATCTCATTTTAAGTACATACTAATGGGGTCTGAACTTGCTGAGACTGAGAAGAAAAACAAACAAACCTTGGGGTCATAGAGGATAGCTAAATGAAAATGTCAGCCAGTGTGCCGCAGCAGTAAAAAAAAGAAAAAGAAAAAGAAAAAAGCAAACCCTAGGCATTTTTAGGAAAGAACTTGATAAAATAAAATTGCCAATATTATAATTCTGCTGTACAGATGTATGATGTGGCCTCATTTGGAATACTTGCACTTCTGGTTGCCATATCTCAAAAAGGACACTGTAGAGCTAGAGAAAGTACAGAAGAGGGCAGCCATAATGATTAAAGGATTGGGGCCTCAACAAAAATACTAGAACTTGGGGCATCCAATCAAGTTGATAGATTCAGAATGGACAAAAGGAAATGTTCTGTACTCAATGAGTGATTAAAATGTTGGATTTGCTGCCAGAGGATGTAACGATGGACATAGGCATAGATGGTATTCAAGGGGGGTTAGACAGATTCATGGAGGATAGATCCATCAGTTACTACTAGCCATGGTTAATAAAGGGAACTTCCGTATTCAGAGGCAGTAATCCCCTGAATACCACTGCCAGAAGCCAATAACAGGGGAAGGCCTCCAGCCTCTATGCCATATTGTTGGCTCTCCAGGGTAACTGGTTGGCTACAGTCTAAAACAGGATGCTGACTAGATGGACCACAGGTCTGATCCAGCAGGGCTCTTCTTATGTTCTTAGTCCGGTCAAGACTACTGTGGCATACAAAATAGTGACAAGGTCTCTTTTTCAGGTAGGGACACAGCTGATTTAAACAAGAGAATCCAGGAAGAAACCTAAATTCAAAAACACTCCTAAACTGTGAATATTAGATTATAATCCCATTCAGTGCAAGCAATTATCCAGCTTTGATCACCCACCTTGAGAAACTTTCACTTGTTCTTATCTATCCCATTCCTGACTTCAGGAAGATATCTGAAAATGATACTGCCACATCTGGTTAGGCAGCAAGATGAAATAGAACAGGGTGTCAAGTACCTTTTGGAACAGTATGATAGATGGCACCCAAAGCTGCCAAGAGGTATTCAGGAGTCACCCTGTGACTCTCCCAGTTTATGTATCCAGTTAGCCTAAAAGTAGCTCAAATTCCATCATTATGAGGACCAGAAAAGTTTCAGTTTTAACACTTGTTTTGTCAGCATTCCCAATTTAACTCATTTAGCTCAAACGTTACCATGGCTAGTATGTGGTGTTTAGGATGGACTTAATGAATGTCACATCATAGTTTTCAAAAAAGATGCTGACAGAAGCTGTTATTCCTGTTTACCTAAAGCTATGACAATTATATGTGTGTGTAGTATTTCTCTGGCATAAAATATTCCTAGCTTGGTGTAGATGCACACCCTTACAAGGGGTTATCTGCTATGTAATAGGGTCCGCTAGTGATGTGTATCCCCTGGCTTTCTATAGACAGAAAGAAGCTGAAGCATCAGAAATTGCATAATTCTTTAAAGAATGCCTGTGTTGCAGCCAGACAGAGTGAACCCTTGTCTTTTGGACTGCATGAAGTACATCTAAATTTTGCTCGGTGTGGACTGCACGATGTACCTTTAAAATTTGCCTGGTGTGTTGCAAATAGATTTTAATTTGTTTATGAGTTCTGGGACACAACTTTGATCAATATTGGATGAAACTCTCTAGCATGCAGCTGTAAATCTGAAGAAATACCAGTGAAGCCAAAGGAATTATTCTTGATCAGCAACAATAAAATATAAATACCATTTGGTACACAGGCACAAATCTTTAGCTACTGTAAGTCATAAATAGTCCAAAACACTGGCACAAGTTCTTGAAAAGTCTGTGAAGTTTTACTGGATAGATATTATTAGCACTTTGTGCTCATCCCTCATGAACATATAGCATAGATTATTTTTAAAAAATCCTATTTCAACACAGTACCGTGTCATAAACTATCCAGTGAATGTGAAGGTCTTGTAATCTAATGGAAGTCTTCATCCAGATAGTTTATGTAGCAAGATCACAGTATGGTCTGCATAAACAAAGGCTTGCATCCAACAGAACATTTCCCATGATCTACAGGATTTCTGCCTGTGGATCATGCTTTTCTTACTCCCCTGCTGCAGCCCAAACGCCTTCAAAATGCTTTTCCTCGGTGGACAGGAAACAGAACTTGGGGCTACAGGTGGAATGGGAGAAAGTCATGCTCTACAGAAGGAAATCCTTCCATATGTAGAAATACTCTGATTGATCCAAGCCATTATGATTCTGCTTCACTTAGCACTTCTCTCATATATATCTCACTTCACTTTTTCCAGTAAATTTGATAGATACAAATGCAATTACATATGTCCATGGACTTGGTAGTTACATAAAGAAAGGCAGGGATTCTGTAAGTATATTATCCTTAGAAGGAAAAGAAATGTATCCCTTCCTGATTGAGTTGACTTACATTCAGAAAGATGCAGATTTGTGTAAAATCTGTGTGGAGTTCAACAATGTTTACAAAATGTACCATGAAATTTATTACAGCATTTGTATGAACAACTGTGTGCATGCTATCAAAATATTTTTCTAGATTAATTCATGCAGACTTCTAAACAAGCATTATAGCTGACCTTATTAAATATGCTGTAGCACCACTTACATAAAATCGCCCCAATGCACACTCTCCTAGACTGAATTTTCAATCAGTTCTTTAAAAGCATGAATCAGTGTTAATTGCTTCATATTTAGCAGCTGAGAAAATCACAGCATGGGCAAAGTTCTCCAACAAACATCTGTGAAGGTCTCAGTGTGATGTAAGCTTAGCCACCCAAACAGTTCCAAAGAATAGGCATTATAAAATGAAAATTCACCATGCAGGGAATTGAACTATATTCTCCTGTTTGATAGTAATCCACAATTTCCACAAAGACTGGATTTATACAATACGAGTCACAATGGGACACATTAGAAAACAGACTTATCCGTTTCACTCTACAACACAGAGAATAAAAGGTGAAAGCTTGTTTTCCCACCATACCACCAGACATGACTGAGCATCCACTTGACGGTAACTATGAAAAATTCTTCTACACATAAAACCTGAAACGCTGAGGCTCAAGCTGCACAATCAGCGCCTACGCGTATGGTATTTTATACACATGTACCATTTCAATATTACATCCAGATATGCCTGTCCAGTGGTGCTAGAGCCAGACAGGTGCTTCAGGTAGAAGAGAGGGAGAAAATATACTATTTCCCTTTAACACACACTGATGAGCAACCGAGGCAAGTGTGTTCACAGCTCAGTATTAAAACAATATTAAAACAGCTCATCTGATGTTACAGCCTGCACATGAGCAGTCTATTGTAATTAGAGTGGTGTAAGACTAGGAGATGGGAGACCCAGGTTTCAAATCCCCATTTTGCCACGCTTTCCCTTTGGCCAGTCACACATGGTAAATCTAACCTACCTCACAGGAATGTTGTGAGGATAAAATGGGGGAGAGGAAAATGTAAGTCACTTTGAGTTCCCACTGGAGAAAAAAGTTGGTATAAATGAAGTAAATAAATAAATAAAACATTCATTTTATGTCTGAAGTAGAAATAAACTACATGAAGATTAGCATGTGCACTTGTTTTGCAAACCTGAAATACTCATTTACGTATTCTAGCATTTAGAAACCTGAAGAAACCGCAGCTACTGTTCTTGTTGCACTTAAGGCAGCTTACAAAACATTTCAAAAATCAGAGCAGTATAAAATTGAAATGTTTTCTATTTTATCACATGACAATGGGGAGACTATAACAGCATGTAAGACTAGGGAAGGCCTGAACTAATGAAAAGTCATTTTCTCTAAAAGCCATTTCTAGGAGGAGGAGGAGGAGACTGGATTTATACCCAACCTTCACTTGGGAGTCTCAGAGTGGCTTACAAACTCGTTTCCCTTCCCCCCCCCCCCAACAGAAACCCTGTGAGGTAGGTGGGGCTGAGAGAGCTCTGAGTGAAAATGCTCTTTCAAGGACAGCTCTGACAGAACTATGGCTTGCCCAAGCAACTGCAATCAGAGGAGTGGGGAATCAAACCTGGTTCTCCCAGATTAGAGTCCACACACTTAACCACTACACCAAACTGACACTCCATAAAGTAGGCCTGAGACACAGACAAGTGAAATGTTCCATTGATATGTCAAAACTTAGCTGGCAAGAAAGAATATAGGTACTGGCTGACCTCCCAGAACAAGGAAACCAAGATGGCTTGAAAATCCATGGCTTATGTATAAATCACTCTGTGCTATGCAAACAGAATGAAATTGCTGACAAGACAGTGATACAGGTGGGGAATTGAGACTGATGTAATGATAGGGTTTTTGTGTGTGTATGTGTAGATGGTTGGATGGATGGATGGGGTAGATAGACAGACAGACAGACATCCTAAGATTTTAATAAGCACTATAGGAGATGGACAAAAGAAAAGAGGAAGGCGAATAAGGTATAAAAATTGAGAGGTGTCCAACAGGAGGTCAGAGAAAGAGGATGCAAGCCTCTTTCCCTCATTTGCTGTCTTTCAATTACTCATCTGAAGGAAGACCTGTTGGAGGTAAGGCCTTTTCCAGCCAAGTCATCTTTGGGTCACCTTTGAATACGCTTCACTACCCCTTTCTGAAGAATTGGTAAGATTGTTACCTTGGGTTTTTTCCCTCTTCTTTGCTGGCATTGCTCTATGCTGCTTTATGCTGCTTAAAGAAAAGCTACCGCTTCATTCTAGGTAGGGTTAATTTAGGTTGAGCTAAGCTATATTCTCTCAGTATTTTTCTATGTTGGGGTATGTTCTGGAAGTCCTTAACTGATTAAAAGAGAAAAAATCCTTGTCAGAATTTATGCACCAATAAAATCCCATGACACTATATAACCTGGTGTCCAAATTCTTTCTTTTCCTGGAAGTTTCATTCCCGAGTAAGATTCAAAAGATCCCTCTAGCAACACAGATTGAGCCAGGAAATAACGCAGGTTAACATGCATAAGGACATAACTCAGCAGACAAAACTGATTTAAAGATTCACCTAAAATGGCACAAATCAAGTTATCTGGGGTCTCATCTGAATCTATCCATCCATCCAGTTAGTAACCCTTAGTAAATGCATACTATAAATATTTAGTAAAGGACAAAGTGATTAGTCATTGTGGGCCCATGGCCTATTGAGGAGTGAGCGTGAGAAAGAAGAGACTCAATGAACAGTTCATGGAAAAGAAATGGTCACAACTTTATTGTACACAGGAAAAGAAGCATTGACACAGCATGGGGACAGATCCCGCATTGGACAACCCACCTGCCATCTGATGAAACTCACACACACACACCCTGCCTGCTGGGGGAAGAGATTGTGGAATGGCAAAGCCATGGGAACCACATGGGCGCAGCCCGCTGCATGGTCCCCTTGTCCCCTGGTGTTAAGAGCCACCTGACAGCCCCTGAACTGAGAATGTCACTTAATGGGTCCACGCCAAGACCCCTTAAGGGAGTCACCAAACAGGGGAGGTGGGCAGGCAGACCCATCCTTCCCCAGCCCCTGAACTGAGAATGTCACTTAATGGGTCCACGCCAAGACCCCTTAAGGGAGTCACCAAACAGGGGAGGTGGGCAGGCAGACCCATCCTTCCCCCAAACGATCTATCCCTATTCCCAAAACACCTCAGCTGTGACAAAATTACAAAGCAACAAAATGATTTCTGTTAACAAATGAAACAAGGACGCGAGGGTGGGTGATTTGAAGAACCAAGAGACTGGGCACCGAACAGCAACGCTTTAAATAGAGATGGGAGCTCTGACGCGAATATTAGCCCACCCGAGACATAGGTCTGGCAATCAGAAAGCAGCGCCATGGGAGCAGCCCCACCCCTTTTGACCATGTGATCTGCACTGCTGCTTGCAAGCCTTCCCTTCTCACTTCTTTCAAGGGACTCATTCTGTCCCTTTGTGATGAGGCTGTTTTTAAAAATAGACTATGTTTTATCAGTTAAGTCAGATACTTCAGAATGAAACCTATTATTTACTTATGAACTGTATCCTTTGATAGCTACCGGCCTGCCATATAAATTATTTTAAAGTCGGCAAAATAATGAACAGCAATGGTCTGATTCAGACTGTTTCTGGGTGGAAGAGAGTCTGTGCAAACAAGCAGTGGTCCCCCTACTCCCATCAGTCACATAAAGAACAGAATATATGATAGGGGACACTCTACACAGATGCAAAATTATGTCAATAATTCTGTAAGAGTAGACTTCTGAGCACTGCAGCCAGGGGTTTGCACGGCATGCCTGTTTCATACATGTCATTATATGTGTGGTAGAGAAAAGAGGAGTATACCTTTTCTTCCACCACAGAAATACTCTTGCTAGACTAGTAAGTATCTGGACCAGGGAGTGTTAAAAATGATAAGATTTTAATAGAAATCATAAAGTGTGACATAAGCAATAGAGGAGCTCAAAGCCAGCTGGGGCCAAAGAAGAAAAACAAAACCACTAAAACATTTTTTTTAAAATGTAATTCAGACTAAAGATACGCATTCTGAGGCCTTCGTGGATTCTAAAAAATATATATAGCTGCTAAACATTCTGTGATAATAAAGACACACACGTTTATAACTTCTTCTTTTTTTTGCATTTAGCCAGTGTAGTTAAAGTCACCCATGCATTGGTTGTACCTTTAGATGAAGATAATGCATTTTCCAATCATGTATAAAGCTATTATATTCAGTTTCTTAATAATGAAATTCCTCCCATAATCATTTTTCCCCTCCTGAAAACATAATTTTGATGCCTAGAGCAACCTAGCCAAAACAGCATGTCTGTTTTAGTTACTTTGTTGGAGCATTACTTTTGTATTATTGTGCTAAAAAAGTTCATTTTAGATTAAGCTGATAATCACACACCTGTCAATTGTAATCTGTTTCTTGGAGATATAATAAGATGTCTTTGCATCCTGCAGATAGAAGGAGAGATATTCTATATATTTATAAATTGACAATGGCAGTAAGATTTCAGTTATGGGAAGGTTCTTACTAATGTGCTATTCACTCTACCAGCTTCCCTGCCAACCCACTAATTATGCTGGAGATACCACTCATGTTCTATTGTAACAAAGTTTATTCTAAAAGGGAACATGGTTTTCAAATGTTCCCAAGATAGGTCAATAATAAAACTATATGCAAAATCTAAAAAAATAACTAGGGGTTGAAAACTGGGAGCTTGCCCTTGGACTAAACATTCCTTCCATCATTCTCGTAAAAAGTGCCCCTCTCTAACTCTTTTCATTCCTCTCCTCCACATGCAGCTGCTGGTGTGACCTTGGGTCAATCATAAGTTCTTTCAGAGCTATTCTCTCACGAGCAGTTCTCAAAGAGCTCTCTCAGCCCCACCAACCTCATAGGGTGTCTGTTGTGGGGAGGGGAAGGGAAAGGGATTGTAAACCCCTCTGAGACTCCTTCGGGTAATGAAGGGTGGGGTATAAATCCAATCTCTTCCCCCTCCTCCCCTTCCTTCTTCTTCCTCCTTAGCCACAGTTTATTGTTTTGAGTGTGCCAGTACCAGGTATGGACAAACACTCTGAGGTGTAATTAAGAACTGAGCTTGGTTAATTAACTATTTTGCCTAAACATTCAAAATAAATTTCTAAGACTAATTCTGATGTTCAGAAACCACACAAAACTCTCAGTTACATGATGAGTTTCTTCAGTAGCAGTTCAGCAGATGGAAAGGAGAATCTTACCTTCTCTCAGAGGCCCTCTTCCCACTATCTCAAAGGCTGCTTTGGCATCATAAGAGGCACTGAGAACCCTCCCTTCAGCTATGCAACTCTTCAGACATGGAGAGCTCTCTAGGCCATTAAGAAGCTTTTATTGTTCACATCTTGGAAACACCTTGTATCACTGAAATCATGTGCAATAGAAGTTGTTGATTTCAGAGAACATGCAATCACAGGTGTTACAAACTCTTCCCTCTTTGCACCTGCCCATCAGTGATGACACCTGGAGCTGGGAGCAAGGATGCTTGATCAAGTTTAAGGTTTTGTGCTGCCTGCCAGTTGCAGTTAGGGAACCAAGCTGACTGGATGTGTCCAAGTTCATATTTCTTTGTTCACATTTTATAAGACCATCTTTGTAAAGGTAAGATAAGTAACAAAAGACAAATAACAAAAAAATAAAGCACAGTATAGAATCACAAATAAAAATATAATGGAATAAAACCAACCAGTAAAACAAAGCCAGCAAACTGAAAATACAAATAACACTGTTCAAAAACAGCCACTCAGCTGAGGATCCAGATCCGTATAAGTCTTCCAATGTTATAAATGGTTAAGAGCAGAGCTCTTTTTGTGTATTTAAAAGGCACTGGTGCTCGTATATAAATAGGTGCACTGATTCCCAGCAATTCCTCCCTCAGGATTTGAGAAAGCCCCCCCCCCCAGGTGCCAGTACTCAGTACAGGTGTGTTTTACCACAAAAAAGGCCCTGATTAAGAGATAGCAAAAGCCCTTCCTTCAAAAGCTGTTTTGCAGCTTCACTGAGACTACTTCCACGCTAGGATTTTTCCCTGCATGGTTAGCAGGAAACCCACTGAATATCTGGCCACAACCAGAAAACATCATGCCCAGTCAGAGTCCCTTTGAACTGGATCAAAATAAATCTCTGTGACTCATCTTAAAGCAGAATTATCCATCTGGGCATTCCACCCACAGTCACCATGGCAAGGGGAGCAGAGCTAAGCTTTGCCTCCCAAACCATGAAGTTAAGCACTGCTTTCCCTCCTCTCTCCACCCACAGCTCTTTAAAGGTCCCCCCCCCCCTTTCCTAGCTGAGCTGTTGTGAACATCAGGTTTTAAATGACATTAGAATACAGGAAGCACGATGTGAAGTTTGACTGGTATTGTCTCTATCCCAGCCATCAACTGACAGCCTGAACCCAAATGGCTCAAACGCAAGAGGGAATTTACCACAGCTTAATTAGTGTGGCTATCTGCTACAGTTATGTGGATGTTAAGAGTTCTTCTTGCCTTTGTCCTCCCTAAGATTTTGCATGAGCCATGAGAGTAACAGAAAAATAATGGCTCCATGTAATGCCAAAGAGCAGGGGTTAAAAGTCTCCTCAACCCACCCTTTCTGCTGGCATAAGCGGAGGGAGGGAAAGCAGAAGCTCCAAGTGAACAAGCACTTTTTTATGATTAGTTCCACCAGTGTACATCTGACAGTGAGTCTGGTCATGCACCCTTGACCTCAAACATGTTGGGCATATAGTGTAGCTTGGCCCTTGGTCCACAGATAATGCAAGTGAAAAAGTAGCCACAAGCTACAACTTATTTTGAACTTATTACTAAGAGAGCTGAACAGGTAGATATTCAAACATCCCTGTTATAAAATAGTGTACTATATTCATAATATAGACTTTTACCATTTACATTTGATATAGTCAATTTACCATTGACATTTGATATAGATTGAGTAAACCTCAATAAGCAATGTTTCATAAATAACAGCCTTTGACAATGACAAACTACATGAGGTAGCAAGAGCAAATCACTCTTAACGTCCCGCTAATTTCAGTGGAAGACTCAGATAAATGTTTCTTTTAAATGATTAGCTTTATTGTGTCTAACATTCTAGTATTTAATAATGATTAAACAAACTGACCTGGCTAGCCCAATGTCATCAGACCTTGGAAGCTAAGCAGGGTAGGCTCTGGCTAGTATTTGGATGGGAGATCACCAAGGAATACCAGGGTGGCTATGCAGAGGAAGGGAATGGCAAACTACCTCTGAATGTCTCTTGCCTTGAAAACCCTACAGAGTACCCATAAGTCATTTGTTTGGTGCCAGTTTCGAGAGCCAGTTTGGTGTAGTGGTTAAGTGCGCGGACTCTAATCTGGGAGAACCGGGTTTGATTCCCCACTCCTCCACTTGCACCTGGCTGGATGACCTTGGGCAAGCCATAGCTCTGTACCAGCTGTTCCCTCAAGGACAGCTTGGGAAAGAGCTCTCTCAGCCTCACCTACCTCATAGGGTGTCTGTTGTGGGGAGGGGAAGGGAAAAGGCGTTTGTAAGCCGCTCTGAGACTCCCTTGGGGAGTGGAGGGCGGGGTATAAATCCAATCTCTTCTTCTTCTTCTTCTTCTTCTTCTTTGTGACTTGATGGCAAAAAAAAAAATCTGTTATTGGGCGGTCAGTCCTCCTCCAGCCCGGGTGATCTGGATCTGGCACTGTCGGCTGTGGCTGGATGGTTCAGACAGAGCCGAATGAAGTTGAATCCGACGAAGACGGAGATCCTATGCCTGAGTCGGAGCGGTCCAGGGTTGGGGATCCCTCTTCTGGCCTTCGGGGGGGTGCCTTTGGCGCCGTCAGCGGAGGTCAGGAGTTTGGGAGTGCGCCTGGACTCCGCGTTAACGATGGAGTCCCAGGTTGCAACAGCTGCGAGATCAGCCTTTTATCATCTGCGGCTGGTCAAGCAGCTGGTCCCTTTCCTTGAACGCAATGAACTGGTGACAGTGATCCATGCATTGGTCACCTCAAGACTGGACTACTGCAACGCCCTCTACATGGGGCTGCCCTTTTGCCAAATCCAGAAGCTGCAGCTAGTGCAGAATGCTGCGGCGCGGCTGTTGTTGGGCCTCCCGAGGGGGGAGCATATACAGCCCGCCTTAAAGGCTCTGCACTGGCTGCCGATAGCGTACCGGATAAGGTTCAAGGTGCTGGTGCTTACCTATAAAGCCCTATATGGCCTGGGACCTGTCTACCTGAAGGACCACCTCTCCCCATACGTACCCCAGCGAGCACTACAGTCGGGGACCCAACACCGCCTAACTATCCCCAGATTGAAGGAGGCGCGGCTGGTTACAACACGGGCCAGGGCTTTCTCAGTGGCGGCCCCGTACTGGTGGAATGAGCTCCCGGAGAACATCAGGGCCCTGCGGGATCTGATGCAGTTCCGCAGGGCCTGCAAAATGGAGCTCTTCCACCAGGCCTTTGGGTAGGGGCCGCCCAAGGTAAACATCTCAGCCCTGGCCCAGCTTTTGCTCCATCTAACCAGCCCGTCTATTGGCATTGCCATCTGCCGCCCGTTTGTGGCACTGACATCTACCTACAGAAATGTATGGGAATGCCTCTCGGACCCACCTGTGGGTTGAATCAGAATGCCGCCAATTTTGTATTTTGTATTTTGTATGGACAATTTTAATGTGGATGTATTATTTTAAACGTTGATATGTTATTTTAAAATGATGGGAGCCGCTCTGAGCCTGCCTTTTGGTGGGGAGAGCAGGATATAAATTTAAGTAAATAAATAAATAAAATAAATAAATAAATACATAAATAATAAAAAAGACAGTGAATGAGGAGGATAGCTCTTCGGCTTGGAAACTGAGATGAGTACCGCCCCTTAGAGTTGGATTCGAATGGCTTTCAAGCATTTACCTTTTATATCTGTCCCAATGAATGTGTGCATGTGCACGCACATACTGTGTTTGTGTTTAAAGCCAGTTTTAATGTGTTTTGATTTTTCAGAGACTTGTGGTCAAGTCAATGTGTTACAGCAAAAATCAATCAATATTTTTTTTAAAACAAAAAAAATTAGAATCCTGAGGTATTTTAACGATTAGTACACTTATTGCAGCATGAGCTTCTTCTGAATGAAGTAGCAAGTAGGTTATTTGATAAAGGTAAAAATGAAAAATCATCACGTTCTCTTATTCATTTAGTTTCCTGAGTCCAACCATTCTGCTGTGAGAACAGCTTCGTTTGTTCTTTGGTAGGATGGGAAATGTTGTCCAGGTTTCATATCAAATGACATCATTATTTCACACCATCAGATTGCAGCTGATCAATTAAAATGGACACTGAACAGCTTGGCACTCATTTTAATAGGCACTTTTCCTGTATCAAAATGGAAGGTTGCCAGTGACCACACTGAACTTCACACTTGGCATACGCATGGATATCTCTGATGCAATGGATAAAGCGGTAATGAATCAAGTCAAGTACAATGAGGATCTTAGCTCAAGATGAAATGTAGGCTGACAAGGTGGCATAACAAGGTCATTGATTTCTTTTTTCCTTCTCACTAAGATAACTTTTGAAGAAGGAATAATAATTTAATCCATGTTCCTCCCAAGAGGTTGTCCGTTTTTTAAAAAATTGCTTCTATCACATCTTTTCTCTGTCAGACAGGACCCAAGACAGCATAAATTTAAGTTACACCAAAGTACTACACAACAGAAACATCTTAGATATAACACGTCTCATGCAGGACAGATCCCAGCTGGCCTTCTTCAGCCTAGGCTGAGCATTATCATGCAGTTTTATACCATTATGGGCCCTACATTTCCATCTTGGGAAGACTAAGCAATTCATGAGACTGAGAATCCACAGTAAACATGCCTCTGTGAGTTATGATTGGTCAAGCCTCTTAAAATTACAGAAAAGATGTGATCTTTTGGAAGGACATTACTTTTTTCATGTTCTTATAGTGGATAAAAGGAAGTACTTCTTCACCCAGAGTTTGATTAACACATGGAAGTCACTGCCACAGGAGGTGGCAGCGGCTACAAGCGTGGACGGCTTCAAGAGGGAATTGGATAAACATATGGAGCAGAGGTCCATCAGTGGCTATTAGCCACAAGGTATAGATAGGAACTCTTGGCCTGGGTCAAGTGATACTCTGTATTCTTGGTGTTTGGGGGGGAGGCAACAGTGGAAGGGCTTCTAGTGTCCTGGCCCCACTGGTGGACCTCCTGATGGTACCTGGTATTTTTGTCCACTGTGTGACAGAGTGTTGGACAGGATGGACCACTGGCCTGATCCAGCATTGGTTTCTTTTATGTTCTTATGTTCTTACTGCACCTATTGGCCTATTTCAGACCAACAATTCCAATCTCACGGTGTCATTGTTTTTTTGTTTTTTTTAATTATTGTTATTATTGTTATTATTATTTCAATTTACCCCACCCTCCTCACTGAAGCAGGCTTTAGTGTGGGGGGCTTGTATTTTTTTAAATGTGTGCATGTGTGTATGCGTGTGTGTACACCTGGAAGTCATGCAACCTTTGGTGACTGGCTGTGTGTGCACCTGGAAGTCATGGCAACCTCTGGTGACTGACCCCTACTGAGGGCCTGGAGGATATTCAGAGGGGTGGCTGAATAAAGCCTGCCCCCACCTCCCGCCTCTGGTATTTCAACGCGGTCTCCCATTTAAGTACTTGCCAGAATCGACCCTGCTTAGGTTCCGAGATCTGAAGAGATCGGGCTTGCCTGGGCTATCCAGGTCAGGGCAGTGTCTTTAGAATTAATTCTAGGCAACCCTCCCAGTAGGCTTTGAGTCTTTTTGATTGGGAAGAAGACTCTGTAAGGTACCTGACTGGCTCTCTTGATTGTGAATGTAATATAAGTCCTTTGGAATGTGTCCTAAAGAATGTATACACATCATTGACTCTCTACTACTGTTCACTGAAAAATGAAAGATGAAGTCAACATGTATACTTTACAGGCACAGGCATGTCGTCTTACCTAGTGTCTGGCCCGTAGCTAAGGTGGGGCATTTTGGGGCTCTGCCCCCTTTCTTAAAGCCACAGCTTCACATGTTTTGCTCTAGGAAAAGCTTTTAGAAACCTTTTAAACCCTTTTTAAAAAGATATGTGTGCCCATGCTGCACCACGGCGAGCCACACCAAGACCAGACCCCAGGCAGCCAGGAAGTCCTGCAACAACACATGACCTTGCCAGGTCTACCCTTTGCCTTCCCTGGCTGTTCCTTTCCCACACCAGCTGGGTGCTTGCTCGAGCAATTCGACTTGGTGGTAGCTGCCCAGCTTTTAAAAAACTTTTTAAACTTTTTTAAAAAACCCGCTTGCTCAGCCTGTGTAATAGAAAACAAGTGTTTGGGAAGAGGGGGCCTCTTTCCCCCACCCCTCCCTTCCTTCTCTCCAAACTGCTTCCCCCACCCCTCTCCTAGTTTTCCTCTCCCCCCCCCCCCACAGCTTTCTCTTCTTGGCAGTTTGGGAGAGAGAAAGGAGAGCGAGGCTCATTGACTTGCTCTGTGCTCTGCTGGCGCTTCCAGATCAGCTGGCCTTTTCGGTGGGGTGGTGAAGCATGGAAGCAGGGACAAAGGTGGTGGAGAGCCAGGTGGAATTTATTGGAGCAGGTGAAAGATGCTCTTTTGTGCCATCAGCCATGGCTTAGATCTCATTTGCGAGTCAAAGCTCTCTTTGCCATGCTTTTAAAATCATCTAAAGAGCTGACAGGGGTTCCAGCCTGCCAAGTGTGTATGTGAGTGAGTGTGTGCAGCTGTTTTATTTATTTTTATTTTTATTTATTTTTGGAATGTCATGCTCCATCAGTTTCCCCAGAGCTTCTGCCACTGGGAATTTTCTGGCTACAGGCCTGCCCAGTGCCAATGGCTACTAGAAGATTCCTGCAGATTGCAGACCATGCAAATAGACTGACTCCACTCCTTTGCTCCCACCCAGTAGCCACAGATAAGGGGCTCCATAGGTTCTTCTCCATACGGTCCACAGCAGGTTCTGTCACAATTATATATCTCTGTTTGAGATATAATCTCCACCATTTATTCAACACCAAACAGCTTTATGGAATGCATATACTAAACACTTAGCACCAATGCTTCCTCTAAGCTGTGAAGTCTTATGAGCAAAAATTCTACTTTGTGAACTACTGGCACTGAAGCTGTGAGTGAGCGATTTGGCTGCTGTATAGATTAGTTTGCTCTGGAGCCATCCTCCCTGAGCCAAGATGAAAATGTGTGAGCCGGAGGCTAAAAAACGGTGAACTAGCTCACACTAACTCACAAAAAACGGTGAACTAGCTCACACTAACTTCGAGGGAACACTGCTTAGCACCACATGCCTTTGATTAAAGGAATCATAAGGAGTCTAAACACTGTTGTTAAGCCAGCAATGCAGAAGGTCAGAGAACACATATGTTTTAAAAATGTCTTAAAGGCCCATTCTGCATCTAGCATTCATTCCATTGTTTTATAGGGTTGCCAAGTCCCTCGAGCTTACCGGTGGGGAGAGTCCTCTGCTGGCTGGGAGCTTCATCGTCACCCTGGCAACGCCCCCAACATCACCCTGGCAACACCCCCAACGTGCTGACGTCACTTCCGGGTGACGTCATTACGTGAGGGAAAGTCATCCAGGCTGGATGACTTCGGGGGCGGGGTTTCCCCCACCGGCTGAATGCTGGCCGGCGGATTGGGAACCCCTGTAGTGGGGGATCCCCCGCCCCCCGGGCTGACTTGGCAGCCCTATTGTTTTACCAAACCCACACTGGAACATAAAAAGATGCAGCTCAAAACCACATTCAAATACCTTGGGCCAACAACGTACTGATTGCAGAGTCACCCCTGAACGGCCATAAAACAGCCATAGTTCTATGCAGATGGTACCATAAACATGAGAGATCGAAGGAAGTGAAACTGGTATGCAGTGTGGAGGCTACTGTAAAATCCGACAATCAAAGAAAGTGAAAGGGCATGCAATGTAGAGGGGAATTTCTGTTCCAACTGGGTTTGGTAAAACAGTGGAGTGAATGCTCGATGCACAATGGGCCTTAAATGCAAGAGAGCTCTGCTGTTGTTTTAAAAAGCAGGTGTCAATAGGGAGCTAATATCAACCTTTCATCACACTCTTACCAAGCCTTTCAAGAGATTTTCATTATCTTGCATATATGTTAATCTCTTTAGACACAAAACAGATCAAACACATACAGATTCATCTTTACCTCAAAGTGAGAAATCTCAGACTATTAAAAACTGTTGAATTAAAAGCTCAGTCATTCCAAAAGCTGACAAATCTTTTTTAAAGGCAGATTCTTGTGTCAAGTGTTTTTGTGTGAAGAACTTTCACAGGTCCACAATACATTAATCTGTGATGCCATAGCTCCTCCATTCTAAAAAAGAACCTGTACATTACCACTGTCTCTCAACATTGGTGGAGGACAGACTGGCAGAATGAAGCGCAAGGGAAGCGGGGCAAAAAGACCTGGGCCAAGTTGTCACGGGGCTTTCCAATCGAACTGTGTGGACTGATGCGGGACCATACTGGGGAGGCGGCGGAATGGAGTGTTCGCACTGTGGGGCACTCCCCTGGTGGTGGCACCCTGGTTGCATGTGGCTTTGGTCCATTTCACCAAACTGTGCATAGGCGCAGCAGCAATTGGGGCAGGATCCCATGGCTGGGAGCTTTAACTCCACAAGCCGGAAGCGTCCCGGCAGGTGGTTGTGCGCTCAAGCGCACAGCATGCATGGGTGGTTATGCCGGATCAGCAGGTTCACATTACCGGCACCACTTGATTGCGGCTTACTTGCATCTATGCTTCCAGGAAGCAGGATCAACACGCACCCAAACAGCCTGCCACAGCTTTCACCTGGTACTTTTTAAAAGCAGGATCAAAACGCTTCAGGACGGGGTGAGTACGGCACGGGAACACCAGACAACTGTGGCTGTGTGAGCCACCCCACTTAATCCACTTGAGAAACGTGCCTATATTGGGCCAAACTACCAGTCTGAACTCAGCCATTGTCTTTTCATCTGCTGCCTCATTTGAAGATCTCTCTCCTGAATACGGCATGAATACTTTTTCAAAATGCTTCATGCTTTATTAACAGTGGCTCAATATAGGCCAGGCATAATAATAAAATGACACTTATTTTTGTAAAGTGAATCAAACAGGATATTGCCACATGCCACTTACTGCAGAAAGCAATTGGGAAAGTGAAAATTGTACCTTGCTCCCTTTGCTCAAGCAATATTTGCGTGCTACGTTACAAAAGCATCTACGTCTTTGATGCTGAGATTCAGCTCTCAATTGTGCTAAATCAGTTTTAAACTCCACTAAGTGGCATTTGACATAATGATGCTTGTAACTGCCAACTGAACAGAGGACGCTGGACCATCTATTATGCAAATGTCATCTGATCCTGTACTGTTGGCAACCCAAAGGAAAGATTATTAAAGGTTTCTAAGACCTAGATATTTAGCTAATGAGCTCATATCTCAAAAGGATTAAGCAGTCCTCTTTCATACATCCACATACTATGCATGTATGTATGTATATACACAGACAGTTCTATGCCATTTATTTATCAGTAAGTTCTTTTATATTTAGAGAAACTAATTCTGGAAAAAAACAAATAGAATGCATGGCATATTTATTGGCCACATACGGTTTTAAGAAACCTATTCTACGCATTTTCTTTTACTTGACTATATTCTTACTGCAAATTTCCCATCCATCAGCTCAGAATTCCTTAAGCTTCACCTTAGAAATCCAGTCATAACTCAGAGTACTTTAGACAGGTGACAAACTGTTTTGATTTGAGTCCTTTTACCGCCATTAAAATACATGTGCTGTAGTATAAACCATTTACGAATGCCTTTTAAGTCTATGCTGGCAATATGAGTATGTCAAATACATACTATAGAGTTCCTTTTATTGACAGATCTGCTTTGAATAAGAAAAGGTTGCTCGGCCAAAACAGAATACCATGTTCTTGTTTTTCTTAAGAGGTAAACTTCTGTGTCTTGAGATATACTCAAGCTTCTTAGTGCTCCATGCACTAAACTGACAAAATTTACAGTATTAAAACATATTTCTCCATAAAGGCCTAGGGAAATTCAAGGATTTAAAGTTGGCACCAAAGCCTCCAAACATCATCCTAACTCTGAGGGTGTTAACTGACAAGGATTAAGTATTTGATCAGGACCACTAGGAGGCTGTTCAATACATGACATTACACACTGGAATGAAAATGTACAGAAATGACCTGAAATATGCTGAATCCCTACTAATAATATAACTTCTGAAGCACTAACAGATTGCTATAACTCATGAAAAGAACAAACTCCAGTGCAGTCACATCTGTGGTAAGATCAGAGAGGTCACTGCCTTGGCTACTAAACTGTCAGTAGAGACTCTCACACAGACTTTTACTATAATCTCTGATTAAAGCCACTGAATTGGCTCCCAAAACAATATGTCAAAATGAGTAATGCAGGACTGAAGCATCTCAAAAGCCCGTTCAGGATTTCATTAGCTCTGTACTTCTGGACAATGAATGCAGAAAAGGCACTTTGGCTTTTAAATGTTTCTATCTGTATTTATTTATTAGGTTCTCACCCCTCTTTCAAACAGCTTACAGCAATATTTATTTTAGATCATTTACTTACCGCACTTCTGAGAACAAACACACTCAAATGGCTCACAATATAACTAAACAACATAATTATGAAGAGTCACCACAAAATCACAGTGCATAAAGCCAATATAGATAAAATCTACGGTTAATATTAGTTCTACTCAAAGACTTTCCTGAATAAACAGGTTTTTACATGATACTGGAAGTCATGTAATGAGGGGTTACGATGAAGCCATACACAGCACTGATAGTAGCTGGGTCCAGCAAACAGGTGAGAGAAGGAAAAGTTCTAGACTTATAGAAGTTTGCAATTCCTTTCTTTGTCCAAGCAGTGAGTCTGCAAGTTGTGCTCAACTGTAAGCAGAAACTGATTGTGTGACATAGCTCTGGGCCAGATAGATGGAAAAGCAGATTGTTTAGGAATAAGAATGAAGCTATTGCTTGAAAGTCACTAGCCCCATAAAAACAGCCAGTATGTTAAGAACTCGTGGTCCCTTGAATGTTATTTAGTAGGTCATTAGAGAATTAGAGAAAAAGAAAAGAAAAAGGCTTTCCTCTGTTTATGAATAACATTTGCCACAAAAGCTTCTACAGAGACAGCAGACCAAGACAAGATATACTGTCTAGTATGTTAAAGTAGCCCAACCAGTTGAGAGCAATCTTTGAAGCCAAACAATATCACTGAATTGCTTTTCTGTACCTATAGAGGCCAGCTCCATAAATGTCACTGGTGCATCAGGCTGGCTTTGGGTCAAAGAGCTGTCATTACCCAGTCCAAGAGCATAGTTACCAGCTTCAGAGATCAATCTGCCAAGACCAGCTTTGGAACACAATCAGCTATAGCCACAGCTGCTCCACTGAAGTTGGTTAAAACACCTCTTATGTAATAATCATTGAAATATAATGCAAACTAACAAGTGCTTAAGCTGAGAGGAGAAAAATAATCACACTGCTCTAAATGCTTAAATGTGTTGATTTATTTACTTCATTTATATCCATCTTCCCCCCCCCCCCCAATGGGAATCCAGAGTGGCTTACATATTTTTCCTTGCCTCAATTTCATCCCCACTACATTATGAGATAGATTAGCCTAAGAGTGTGTGACTGGATCCAGGTAACCCAGCAAACTACCAAAGCAGACCGGCAATTAGAACCTGTGTCTCCCAGATGCTAGTCCAGTGCCCTAACCACTACACTACAATGGCTCTCTCCTTTCTACTGACATACTGCTTTTTGCCCAGTCATGCTTCTATCTGATTACCATGCACAAATCTAAATAGAACATTACAAGGTAAGAGGTAAGAAATATGAACTCAGTACAAAAGCACTAAATATCTTACCTTTAATACATGGAATGGAAGAAAAAATGCCAAAAAAAGTATTTATCTATTAATGTATGTATATCCAGTTTACTAATCCAGGCCTCGGGGTTGGGGGGGGGGGGCGGGTTGAAATCAAGTCCATGATAGTAAACACAGACACAGCAAAATAAACCAGAAACTTGCAGACAGTATAAAGAATCCAAAAAAACCCAGTAACTAGATGTTGACATAGGTAAATAAAAGCATTTTAAATTTGAAAATGGGGCAGATACCCAACAAATATGTCTTGGAAGGCATCCACCTTACTGAAAGACCTCATAAGAAGGCCCCTCCTGATTAGACGACTGGTTTATCTAGCTCTGTAGAAATTAAAGCAATTCCTGATTGTGTGGGCCATAATGATAGAATTGCCTCTGCCCTTTAAGGCAGTTAATGTGTATTCGGTAAACTAAATTGCCTAACTCTGTGAAACTGTAAACTGTAAATTATAATGTGTGTTGTATTCCATTGCATGTACTACATTTTGTATATTTGCTTATGACCGATTGGTCTATGATCAATAAAATGACTGATGATGTTGATGATGATGAATGATAGTTCAGCTACACAGTACTCATCCCAAGAAGCTGACTACTTGGTTTTTGTTATCATTAAGCACACAAAGGAAACAATTTAAAGCCAAGGCTGCTGGGAATGAAGAGTATAATGTGATGTTAATAATAAAATCCACAGCACTTTCTAATGTAGAAAGTGTTTCACATTCTTCTCTCATCTGTAAGTCCCAAAATAGTGAGAGAAACTATGGAATTTTTATAGTAGCCATATAGAGCTTCTTTTATATTAATAGTAAGCCTGCTGAGAAGGACTGCTTAAAGAGACAGCAAAAACCGACACATAGGTTCCCACTCTTACTTTTTAACCTGAAAAATCCTCCTTTATATGAACACATGCAGCCTTATTACTGAAGGTATTTCACAAAATGAAATTATATATAAAGTCAGAAAAAATCAATTCTCTGCTCACATACCGTTTAATATCAAACCTGCACAGCAGCTTTCCCAATGGTTTTTGAAGCTGTTCAGTACAGTACTGCTTTACTATGACTGAGCATCAATTTGTCTTACAATTAAGTCAGAGGATCAGTCACTCATACAAGATTCTTTCTAACTTTTGCTATTGTGGTATACTCAACATGCTGCAAACCTTGCGTCCTAGTAATAAGGTTGTCAACTTCCTGGGGGCTCCTGGAGGTCTCCCAGAATTACAACTGATCTCCACATTACAGAGATCAGTTCCCCTGGAGGAAATGGCTAGTTTGGAGAGTGGAGTCTATGGCATTATATCTTGCAGAGCTCCCTCCCTCCCTTCCCCAAATCCTACCCTCTCTCCAAAATACTCAGGAATTTCCCAACCCAGAGCTGGAAACCGCACCTAGCAAACATTCTACTGAATTAAAGTCAAACTTTGGATGATTATTATTTCACTTTTAATTTATTTCTATTGTATTAATCTGATGGCATTATTATTGCTGTTTATCCTGAGTGTAAAAGAAAATGGTTAATTATCTAGCTAATACAATAAATGAATCAAACTCCAATAATTTGCCAGTTGAGAACCACTATTTTACATTGTTCTTTGTGAACTGGTCCACTATATCCCAACAGCCAAGGTAAAAAAAGCAGAAAAACATGAAAGGAGCTCAACGGTGGGAAAAGTATGGAGCTGTTTGCAGCAGAGTGACTATTCCCCATGTAAAGGAGCTAGCAGGAGTCAAACGTGATAGACAGCTCTGAGAAGACAGCATGGATATGAGTTTTCTGAAGAGAAAGAAGAAAATGCTAGCAACTTGCTGTTTTCTAGCAATAGAAAATGACCTGGGGAGAGAAATGTGAACAGGTTAGGCAGAACAGAGATCCAGACATAGTCAAGAGGCAAACAGATACTAAACATCTTACAAAACTCTAGTTGGAAGAATTTTTATTGCTGTTTTGTTTTTTTCTTCACACTTTCTGAGCCCTGTTGTAGGAATGCTGTTCTATGGTTTTTATGAAGCAGGATACGATTCGGCAAACAACATAAGCCTAACAGTAGGGTTGCCAAGTCCGGGTTGGAAAATACCTGGGGACTTTGGGGGTGGAGCCAGGAGAAGGTGAGGTTTGGGGAGGGGAGGGACCGCAGCATGGTACAATGCCATAAAGTCCACCCTCCAAAGTAGCCATTTTCTCCAGGGGAGCTGATCTCTGTCAGCTGGGGGGCGCTCTGTAATTCGAGGGAAAACTCTATGGTTTTCCCTTGAATTACTGAGGTCCCGTCCCCAATGTGCCCAACGTGATGACGTCACTTCCGGGTGATGTCATTGCAGCATGTGCGTGCTTCGCACGCATGCCAGGACTCTCCCAGATTGGCATGGACTCCCCCCTGCTAAAGGAACGGTAGGTACTTGACAACCCTAGTTGGTCTTAAAGGTGCTACTAGACTCAAACTTCGGTGACCAGAAAAAAACCCACCGTCATAAATGCCCACAGGAAAAGAGCCCACGCAGAAAAATGCCTACACAGAAAACTGCCCACATGGAAATAAGCCCACACAGAAAAAAGCCCACATGGAAAAATACCAGCTAAAGGGCCATAGATATTTATTATTCTTCATTGCAAATTAGCCAATCTCCTTAGGTAATTAAGTTTATCCTCCACCTGCTCAACTATGGCAACTATGTAGTACCTCATATTTCCTCTTTTTCACCTCTAGGTGACCTGCCTGTGCATTAGCCAGCATGAGACTGTGGCAAGCCAGGTCCCTCTGCAGTCCATCAAATAGAGACCACACACAAATAGAGTCTATACATAATTTAATTTAACATCTGTCTTTCATTTAGAAATTACTTCATACCAACATCACAAAGGATGACAAATGGTAAATTAATAAACTTAAATTATTTAATTTTATTTAAAAATATTTCTAGATAGAGTTGAATTTATGTTGTTAATGTTTTTCCTTCTTAAGGAGGAGGAGAGGAAGAGATTGGATTTACACCCTGCCCTTCACTTGGCACCATAGAGTTTTAGGGCGATTGCCAGAGTATTGCCCCGGCAATGTGCCCAGCATGATGACGTCACTTCCTGGTGACGTCATCTCGGCGTGCGCGAGAGAGACTCAGAGAAGGGACAGGAGTCCCCCACTTTTAACACGGTAGGACTTGGCAACCCTACATGAGGCACAGATGACTATATAATGCTATGGCCTGAAACAGCTTGATGGGGAAGAATCAAGCTCCTGAACCTGAAGACATATAACATCCCTAACTTAAAATGTTTAAATCTTCCACTGTATTGGTTTATCACTTTAAGAAATATTATTCTCCATTTCTTTCCAAATAATGACCAAGCATAGAAGATGGTGAAGCTGAAGCAACTCAAGAACAGATATTATAATTGGTTCCTGTGGAACATGAAAAATGCCAAAGAAATGAAAGGAGGTTTATATGTTCTCATAAGGTCACATTTTATCATAATTTAAAATATCGTATTAATGGTATGTTTATAGCCATGAACAACACAATGTGATAAGACAGAGCCAAAAGTTACGAACTATCTTCATTATTCTTTCTCCTTCTGCATTTAAAGATGGAGCTATAGTTAAATAATTTATCATGCTACACAGAAATGCTGCAACCAAAAGGAAATAGCACCCTGCAAGGACAATCAGTGGTGGTCATAATGCAAAACAGACCACATAACAAGGACTCTGTCAGAGGCTAGGAACTGCTTTATCAGTTTAGAGCTATTGCATCTATTTTCTTTAAATCTATTATTTATTCAAATATTGTAGCCCACTTTTCTTTCTACACATGGGATCCTCAAGGCTGTTAACAATCAATGCTAAAATTGTAAAATGACAGAATATATAATTTAAATTTGCATTACAGCAGACGTATAGCGGTACGATTTGGTGAGACTGGGCCAGTTTTGCAATCCTAAATTTGCAAACAAATACATTCCAGTGAAATCAAAAGGGCTGAGTAAACAAGTTTTGGATTTAGAGTTGCCATTTCTTAAAAAGAATTCAAGTAGTACCAAGGACAGCCAAGGAGTTAGGAATGTGTGTAAACAAGAGCACACATGAGGCTGCCTTACACTGAATCCAGGCCATCAGTACATCAAGGTCAGACTAACAGAGGTTCTCCAGAATAATTCATATCATGTACTTCCAAAGCCTTTTAACTGGAGATGCTGAGGATAGAACCTGGGACCTGGGACCTATGCAAGCAAAGCAGAGGATCCACAGCTGAGCTGCAGCCTGTACCTTATGAGTAAAGGGACAGGGTTTTTGCACTCAGAGTCAGAGACATGCACCAAAAGGAAATTAAACCCATCCACCTAAACTGTATATCTTTGAACGCACCGTTATTTAGACACTTTATCGTCTGTTTTTCATATCTGCATGATGCAAAGAGAGAGGAATTCAGCAGATCAAGTAATGTTTCTTTCACACGAAGGATTTCCCATGTTTCACCCACCCGTTTTTTTAAAATGTTTCCACATGATGTCATCCTCTATTTGTGCACAGACCAATAGCAACCCATTCATTCCACCCACCCACCCCACAAAACGTGCTTTATTGTAAACCTGCAAAAAACAGTGTTTCCTGGGCAAGATGCTGCCAGTGCCAGCATTTTCTTCTGTTTGAAGGGGCAGCAATATAACTGCATGATTTCAGTGAAGGTCCAGTCAATCACTCTTTTCATTTGTTGATGACCACAAAAAGGTATTTGTGTTATCTGCACACACCATTAGTCATGGAGGGTTTTAAAAAAATCCGAAAAGAATACTCCATACCTCAGTCTACCTTTTTGACAAGGGAGAGGGGAACATTCTTTTATATATATATATATATATAAACATTCTTTATATATATATAAAGGGAAACAGGGAGGACAGAGAATCCTAAACTTCACACAAGAACACAGTAAGAGAAGGATTCAATGTGTCACATAAGCTTGCCGACCCCCCCCCCCCCCACTATCACTGGTTTCTGGAGGAGAGTCCAACTCCGCCACCTTGTGGACATCGCCATCAGGGCAGCCACTCTCAACCCTCAACTCCTCTTTGCACCTTGCTTCCGTCTCTCTCAACGTTGCAGCAAGCAATGCCCGGCAATCCTCCCTGGCCCCATCCGGGCCCTGCTTTTATCCCCTCCCTGCTCCCTCTGCCCTGTCCCACCTCTGGCTTTGCCCCCTTATTTAAACAATGATGCTGGGCCCCTGGAGGAACCTGTAAGCCCCTGGAGGAACCTGTGAGCCTTTATCCTCCCTCCCTGCTTGCCTCTCACCACAATGCCTCGGCTGCTGGGCTCGCAGGCGTGGTCAGGCTCTCGTGCTGGGCCTGTGGCCTGGTGCAGCTGATTCAGTGGGTGACGGGCTGCGAATCAGGGTGCTGTGGGCATCCCCAGCACAGGAAGACACCCGCCAGGCCTCCCTTTTGGCCACAGAGCTGGCCACTGATGAGGGCAACGACGAGGACACTGGTCCAGTCTGGGGGTTCCTGTGGGACTGGGGCCTGCCTCGGTGTTGCTGCCACACTCAGGCAGCGTGCTCTGGATGGGGTGCCGTTTCCAGGTAGGTCCTGGGGACCCCCAGGGAAGCGGCTTCTTGCTTTGTTTGGGGGGACTCTGGTAGTCATGGGGGTCAGGGAAGGCCCGCTAGCAGGACACAGTGCGCATCAGGTGTGAAAGGGAAACTACTGCTCAGAACAATGAGAAAAAGGATTATTCCCTGCCATCTAGAATCTAGACTGAAAGGGCAATTTCACCATCTCATTAGCATAACCTGACAACTACAGAAAACCACCCAGGTATGGAAGCAGCGTAATTGACAGTGACACCTTCATCCCAGAAGAGTTAGTCAGTGTTCCCAAATAAAGAGGATTGTCCCATGGTGCTTTTCATTTCTGCCAACCAGTACATTTGTCTTGGTGGCTTCAGGAGAGCTTTCTGGATTTAAATAAATACTGTGGGTCCAATATTAATGAGTTTGTTTGCTTCTCCAGGAGAGTGAAAGATATATCAAGAAAACTTCTGGAGACTAGTTCAGATTTAGCTACTTATTTAAACCAGTTCTAAACCTGCCTTTCACCTGACCCTAGGTGGGCAGCAACAACAACATTCTGAACACAGAACCAAAACATTAGTTTAAAACAGAATTAAAATGATCAGAGAGAAAAAAATAAAAATAAAGTCCAACAGTTAAGAAAAGCTTCAAAAACAAGACAGGAAGTAGGACTGAAGAGAAAGAAGAAAACTGTGTTAACAGTCTGTTTTGAATATATGCATATTTAGCAGACTCTTCCTGGCATTAAAGAACAGCAGGCAGAAAACACTGTTGGTCATCTGAACAATGGTCAGCTGCCTAATGTACTGCAGGGGGGGAATAACCTGTTAAATTTGATTTTGAGTTTATTATTTCATTCAATATGAAAACTCCACATAAAAGAAAATTAACCCAGTGTTTGCATATCACTGCCTACCTCTTTAAAATCCTAGGAAATACACAATTTATAAGCAGAAGCTGAACCCTTAAATGTTTGCATTAATTCTTACCCACAAAATTTGCCAAATCATTTTCTTTCCCCTGAAACCTCTCCTACTTGTTCTATGCTAGTAAAAACTTTGTTTTTGAAAAAAAAAATCCTAAATTCTGCATGAAGTTACAAGTACTGAAATCAAAATTAGTTGTGCAAACCTAACACCTTTGTAACATAAAAAATGTGAAGTTGGTATCAACCAACATCCACAATGATATCCACACAATCGTAGTAAAAGCTGGGGAAGAACATGTTGTCAGCCTCCTGCAGTTTCATGGCTAGTATATGTCTTATCAACCTACCCTCATCCTCCTGGTGGTGTGCGCTAGTGACTTCAACAGTCACCATGGAAACTGGAGATACATAGTTAATTATACGAATGGTGAGGCACTTGTCGACTGGGCTGAAGAACATAACTTTCATCTTGTTTTCAATGCTAAAGACAGAAGTATCTTCAGATCAGTGACATGGAATAGAGTCCAATCCTGATTTTGTCAGCATGTAAGATATAAACTAGATCTGCTGCATCTAATCTAACAGTTGACAGATCCTGGCTGACAGTCTCAGCAGGAGCAAACCAGATCTGTCCAGTACTGGAGTCTGATGTCAGAGTGACTCAGCACTGTAAGCTGATTGGATACTGTTATGTATAAATGTATTCTATGTACAGTATGTTTTTCCCTCTCTTGCTATTTGGTTGCCTGGCGAAGCATTCTGTTGAAGTGTATACCGGCATCACTAACTTATTGTAAATAAAACCTTGTATATAATTCCTACAAAGTACTGTGTGGACAGTGGACTTCTTGGGTTTGAGCTCACTGTTATAGTTCATCAGCGCACGCTACTCTGCTCTACATTTGTTTCATCTTACTGGAGAAGTCAGTTTTTGGCTATATCCAGATGTGTTCTTGAGGCTTTCCCACACAGTCAGCATCACCCTGTAATCCTTGAACTAGGAATCCAAATACCAGTTATCAGGTCTTTTCCAAGACCACGATAGAACTTTAAGAGGGTGAATTGGACAGATTTCAGAGAAGATCTGGATAGGGGTCATAATACATTATAACTACTGCTATTTAGTTGGAGCTGTTATATCTATGGGGCTGTTGTATAGCACTGCAGAATATGGCGCTTCAGTGTGGTGCAACAGACCCCATGCTGACAAACTTGATGCCCAACTCAACACAACAATGAGAACCATCAGCAGATCTATTAACCCACTCCGACCTATTGGCTACCCACATTGTGCCACATCGCTCCCTTGCACCTCTGAAGACAAGATACTCTTCTTTGTGAATATAGAAAGATCATCAAAACCACAGAGCTGCCCATCCACAAAGACATGACTGACACAGGCCTATCCAGACTAAGGTCCCGACACCCAGCAATAAGATCTGCACAAACCCTGCAATCACAAAATTTCAGTCTAAGGAATAAATGGTCATGAACATGGATGCAATCAGTTCTACCCAACAGCCATAATCTGATAAACACCAATCAGCCCACAGGATTTGACTTGCCATGTAAAACATGGAAGATGGTTAATAGAATACAAACAGGCTTTGACAGATGCACTGACCTGTTTAAAAAGGACAAAATAGCAGGACCCAAACACGACTGTGGTGCAGCCCACCAAACTACTTTTTCATCTGCCACAGGAATGTGAACTTCCTGTGCTTTCCAGGGAGATGTGACAGAGCTCTTTGAATTTTCCCCAGCTGCGGTTGAGGGGACTGAAAATTTAGGTAGTACTTTGTGGGATTGTTCAGTCTGTCTGTATAACCATTGTATCAACTTGGTTACCCATTTTATATTATTATATACTTCTTGTAATCCTTCCATATAATAAATAAGTAAATAAATAACCTTTGTGTATGGTATATCTAATCTAGAATCATACATGATTCTAGATTAGTTATACATTTCTTTGATTGACAGAAAAGACACAAAGGAGTGCAAATGTGTTCATAACTAAACCAGAACTACATACAATTTGTAGCTTATTTCTCCTAGGTTATTTTTTCCTATCCCAACAGATACAATTACTCAAACTGAAATCATTTCTCGCTCCCTAACCCATCAGTTAACACAAAATTGCCTGCCGAGTCCACATACAAGAGTTTAGTTTAATCATGACTAGGATGCCTGTAGAAGTCTGATAAAGAAAACATGGAGAGTAAACTATTTTTATATTTGGTTGAACGTAATTGAAATCCCAATTTGTCTACTCAAATTAACCTAATCTGCTTATGTAGAGCATCGTCTGCAACTGCCCTGCAGAATTTGGCACTTACATTCATTTCTAACAATACACTGATATTATGATGGGTAGCATGTAGGCTATGAAAGGAAAGCCTGAATAATGCAAGGGCCCTCTATGAAACGGTGCCGTACATTTCTATGTACTGCATCCATGCAGAGACCTTGTAAGCATGCACATGTCCTGCAAAATCCCTGTCAATAGAAGCCACACTATACCATGTAGGGTTGCCAGCCTCCAGGTAGGGCCTGGGGATCTCCCGCTTTTACATTTGATCTCTAGCTGACAGAGATCATCTCCCCTGGAGAAAATGGCTGCTTTGAAGGGTGGACTCTATGACACTGTACCATGCTAAGGCCTCTTCCCTCTTCAAACCCCGCCCTCTCCCAGATCCACCCCCAAAGTCTCCAGGTATTTTCCAAAATAGACCTGGCAGCCCTAATACAATGTCAGGGTAGTAGGAAGGTTTTGCATCTACAGCAACCATGTTACTACATGCAGCACTCACCACAGGCATGAATAGCAACTGTTCACCTATATGAATTTATTTATTTATTTGTTTGTTTGTTTCATCTATATCCCGCCTTGCCAGTTTTACAACCGGCTCAAGGTGGCTAACAACATATAAAAACATAAAAACAGGTTTACAGATTAAAACATTTAAACATTTAAAACAGCACTAAATTAACTACCACAAGATGGCGACTTCCTAGCGCTCCGGTGGGTAACTGAAGGGTAGTGTTTCCATACACACCCATGTGTCTTTGCCACAGGGGTACGTGATGAGCCTGATCCTTTCATATCCTGAAGGCAACAGAACTTCAGACAGCACTACAGCCTCCGCTGTTCCAGGAAACCACCTTTGTTAACTTTCCTGAGTTGCAAAAGGAAGAGTGAAAACACAAGGAAACACTATCTTGTTTTTCTTTTTTATTCTATTTTCTACACCAACCACACTTTTTGCAGGCACTGCAATGTTCATTCATATGACACTTTCTTTTCTTGCATGCCATAGGAAGCCCACATCTACCAACAATGACCAAGGTGGTGCCTTGTAGGGTTGCCAGCTCCAGGTTGAAAAATTTCTGGAATTTTTTTTTTATTTGAAGAAATTTTTTATTGATATAAACACAGAGCAAACTTACAACTTGTAACTTTTTTAGTGTGACTACATACAGAACATTTCTGGAAATTTGATGATGCAGCCTGGGAAGGGCGTGGTTTGGTGAGGGGAGGGAACTTAGCTCAGTACAATGACACTGTACAGGACAGGCACTCCTGTTGAGCAATTGCCCTTGTAAGGTTTCAGATTTTCCCTCACCACAGTCTCCCGTCCCCAGAACCTGCACAAGTAAGTCTGGTATTTCAGGTCCTTAACAGGATGCTTATTCATTTCAGTATAACAAACTTCTTTCCCTAAACCAATCCAAAATCTATATGCTAATAGCCAAGTTGCCCCCGCTGTGTGGATATCTAAATCTGCGCGGAGGGGGCACTTGGGGGGCAGGGAGATTTTTCTGCACACTTGGGGGAATGTTTTTCTGAAAGTGCTTTTGTGCCAATTTTCTCCTTGTTTTGCTTCCAAGCTGAAGGTAATTCAAAAGCATACAGATTCCCTTGGATTTCCCCCCGGCCCTTATGACTTCCCTTAAAGGTCACTCCTCCACCCACATTGAGGTCATTCCACCCACTCTTCACCTTCCGCAATCTTCTCCTCTTCATCAATGTACAAGCTCCATTTCCCCCTTGATTTAAATTTTTAATCTTTTTGACAAGTGGCATAAGTTTAGCGCTATACGACTATCACTAGTCTCAGATCACTAAATTTAAAAAACATTAAAACAACCAGGGGAAGTTTAAAAGGAGCTGCAAGAGATTTAGTTCCCTGCTGGTATTGACTTGAAAGAGGGATCAGAGAGGAGGCAAATGACAGTGTCCCAGTGCAAAAAAAAAAAAAAAAGATTTCAGTGCTGCATGCAAACAAAATAAAAGGGGGGATCATCAGTGTGGACTGAAATTGACACGAGCTGTAAAGAGAGAGAGAGAGAGAGAGAGAGAGAGAGACTGGGATGGGAAGCCTAAAGCTTTGAGAACATCTCTCTCTTTCATCCTTTAGTGAATAAAATTGAGGGGGGAACCATTTTGGCAGTCTCTGGAAGCCTAACATTAAAATGGCGGCTGAGCCACTCTGACCTTCTGCAAACTGACTAACTTAAGAATCACTTGAGGTCAATCCATTTGTAGAACAGAGTGCAATCAGCACAAGACAGGCTTTTTAAAACTGCCAAGATCACAACCAGTGTGCAGGATCAAATTAGAGAATCACAAAGGGAAAACCACACAAATTTGCAAAGAATGGCAAGAAATTAGCATTACTATGTAGCTGCGCTAGGGCATCACAAAAATACCACCACCACCCCAATTTAGTGGCACAAGTCTAAAAAAGTTCTCCAGAGCTTCTGCCAGAGGACTCCTCCCCCATACAATTGCAGCCCTGTGCTGTGTGGTGGAGTTGCAGCTGACTTGCAGAGACACACACACACATAGCCAATGATCATAGCTTGCAGTGTCAGTGCATTCTACTGTGCATTCTGTACACTCAACATATGCCCTCATATTATGAGATTGTGCGACTCTTTCCCATTTTTCACAGTGGCCAATAACACAGCAGAGAATACGGAAAATGGGGCTTTGCAGCTTTTTAAAAAAAAAAAGTCTTGTCATTTCCAACACTGGGTTTTTCCCCTTTCCTGTGTTCCTTTCTGTTCCTTTTCATTCAGCAAACTAACACTAAAATGCATGTGCAAAACCTGAACCACAAGGATTTAAATGGAAGGTGCTTGCTGGACACTATTTACATTGTAAATATATTGCGGTTTCCATTGACTATTCTCTACTCCCTGGACACTACTGCACAGCAGTGATAGGGCAACTGTGTAATTTTTTTTTTTTAAAAAACCCACATTGGATGCCACCCTCACAGGTCACGTGGCATTCCACCCTGATTTAGAAAAGTGCATTGTTTTATATTGTAGCTGCAATCCACCAGAGGAGAAAGAATGGTGCGTAAGGTGGACACAAAATCCGAAGTCAAGCTTAAAGGCTTACTGCTCGGAATATCTGTTGTAAGATGTGCATGCATAATGGGCCCGAGTCCCTAGCCATCCATCTCCCCTCTTTCCAACCATAGGGGGAAAAACAGTGTTTTGTTGTTGAACTACTCTGCTTACTATACTTGGAACCAAGAGTCTCCCCTGAAGATATGCCCTTGCTCTATGTTACTTTTGCAATATATGCCTTAGCTCTGTGCTTTTGACTGTCTCCAAACTATCTGAATTTGCATTGTTGCAAGGCCTTTGTCTGCTGCCTCAGGAATAGTGCTCTTTGACATCTCTCATTCTCTTCAGTGGAGAACCTTGCATAGTACTTGGTACCTGGAATAACTCATTATTTTGTTGGTTTCTATTGTGAGGTAGTGGTTAGTGAACACTATTTTTCCAACTCTGGTGCTTGTACCATTCCTTTGAATACATATCGTATCCGGTCTTCACCCTATCCGGATGTCAGTATTTCTTCCAGCTTCTTGTGGCTCTTCACAACTCAGTCAAAGATCCCTCAATGCTATTCTGGTGGCTGCTGCCTAGATTTAACCAGCAGCTCCTAGGACTGAGAGGTGATGGAACAAAAACCACTTCCTTACTCTCAGGCTATTCCTAATGTAGATTTGGGTTTACACTGGGAAGTAGGGATGCCAGTCTCCAAGTGTGACCTGGAATTAAAGCTCTTCCCCAGACTACAGAGATCAGTTAAGAAAATGGATGCTTTGTTTTTTTAAAAAAAAAAACCAAAAAACCAAAACCAAAACATTTTATTGAGTTTATTATGAACATATTCCACAAAATGTAATAAAACCAATACAGTTGAAATTCAAAAGTTAACTTAACACAGTTTTTCTTAAGGCTTACCACTAAGCGTTTTGAGTCCCTTTCTTGATTTTAATACCTAGCCATTTGTACACTTTATCCATTTCTTCCAAAACCTATCTTCCAGCTTATTTTTCCAAACCATGTTCAGCCTGTCCATTTCTGCAGCTTCTAACAGTTATATCTTAAGTCTTCTCTTGAAGGGAGTTTAGCTGATTTCCAGTTCTTAGCTGTAAGTATTCTGGCTGCTGTAAGAATGTAAGTCACTACCTCCTTATCTGTTTTTATATTTTCTGGAAAAATACTTAATAAGAACAGTTCTGCTAACATTGGTAACTTAACCTCAAATATTTCTGCAATTATTTCCTGCACTTCCCCCCCAAATTCTCGAGTCTTCCCACACCGCCGCCACATATGAAAAAACGTTACAATATTTGTCTTGCACTTCCAGCAGTTGTTGGGTACGTTAGAAAAACATTTTGAAATTTTATCTGGCGACCAATGCCATCTATAAAACATCTTATAAATATTTTCTTTATAAGGCATTGCTTTCATATATTTTACCGAGGTCCAAATCAGATGCCAAATGGATGCTTTGGACGATGGACTCTGTGGCACTGTACCCCACTGAGGTCCCTGTCCTCCTGAGGTTCCATTCCCAAATCTCCAGTAGTTTCCCAACCTTGCCTCCCCATCCCCCACTGATGGCGAGGGGGCACCTGGCAATAGGGCTGCCAAGTCAGCCTGGGGGGCGGGGGATTCCCCGCTACAGGGGTTCCCGATCCGCCGGCCAGCATTCGGCCGGCGAGGGAAACCCCGCCCCCAAAGTCATCCAGCCTGGATGACTTTCCCTCACGTAATGACGTCACCCAGAAGTGACGTCAGCATGTTGGGGGCGTTGCCAGGGTGACGCTCTGGCAATCGCCCCAAAACTCTATGATACCATAGAGTTTTGGGGCGATTGCCAGAGTGTCACCCTGGCAATGCCCCCAACGTGCTGACGTCCCTTCCGGTGATGTCAGCTGGCGTGCGCGCTTTGCACATGCACCAATGAAGCTCCCGGCCGGCAGAGGACTCCCCCCCGCCGGTAAGCTCGAGGGACTTGGCAACCCTACCTGGCAACCCTATCAGTAAGCTATATTTACATTTGGCATGTCTTCACAGGAAAATTGCTTTCCTAAATGATGCAGGATAAACAGAAATACTATGGTATTCCTTCCAAATAGCAGGGCAGAGCTGAAGACTTCCTGTTCTCAAAGTAAGGGGGCAATCCCCTTGCCATAGCTGTTGGTCAGCATAAGGCTATATGGGTATCAGGAATGATGAGCTGCCCTGGAACCCTCACAATGGGGAGCAATGAGCTGGCACCAAGTGCATCACCCTCTCCATCACTTCCTCGCACTATATATAGTGGCTTCTTTCCTACACTGAATTTGCAGTCCTTGCTGTTACTTTGGAACAGGCTGAGTTCCAGCAGCAGCCAGAAGGACAGGTGTCCCTTTCACTGGTGCTCAAAGCTCTCAGTGGAAATCAGGGCTTTGCTGTGCAGAACAGCATAATGAAAAATGCACAGCGAAGCACAGAATTATACTTCAAATTGCTACAGTGCACTACAGTAACATGAAGAGGTAATATTAAAAATAAACGGTGCTGGTACTCTGCAAGCGTAGGTACAATCTTTCCTGTCAGTCTCATTCTGCCCTTTATCAAAGGAAAGTTAAAATGTGTGAAGAAGGAATTTCCACATTCCGGATTTCTTGCTTCCACTATAAATCCTGTCCCCTTTAATAGAAAGATGGTATAATGGGTGTGGAAGGCAAACATCCAAGCACCTCATTCAGTGCATTTGCTGCTTACTGTCTGCAGAAATGCTGAAAAGGGGAGCAGAAATATTCTGTGGGAGCCTTTCTATAATACAGTTCTACCATTAGATATTACAATGTCAACTTTTCTGCAAATCCTGGACTATGTGTACACAAAAGTTTAGCTGTTTGCTATGGAATACCCTAACCATTTTTCTATCCCTCTGAGGCAGTGAGCAAGGCCCAAATATTGTCATAGTCAACACTTGTCATCTTTACCAACTCGGCTTTGCACTGGTAAACATTTTGCATTGATTCATTTCTACCATAGCAACAACTATGATCTATTCCCAATCTGGTGAGTTTACTGAAACAGCCTCTTGAATGCGATTTACAGCTCAATGACATCAGAAGGAATGAAGGATGTGGTACATTACAGTGTGCAACATTTATAAATGCTGCTTTGTAAACAAAGAGAGATCTTGGTGTTCATAAGTAATTTGATTACTCTCTTCAAGTAGTAGAGACAGAATTCATAAAGGACCCAAGAAATATTGACTGTGTCTACTGGAATGTTGTAAGAAATTACATTTGCTACATTAGCAATATTCTGCTGGGGAATAATGACTGTGTTCAAACAATAGCATGCAACTCTTAACACAAAGAGCTACAATTAAACACTGAGCTTATATTTCAGTGTTGCCACTAATGGAATTCATAGTAGAGACTTGTTTGGAATACCAGGGTTACTAATTACAGGAAGAATTACTGTTGCATTTTCCTTAATAAAACAGCAACCCACCACAGAGTCACAGAATGACAAACTTAAAAATATTTTTGCTATGACAACTGTTATGTGATCTCACCTGTTATATATATTTGAGGCAATAGAGAAACAATTTAAGAACAACATTTTTCCTCCATGCTGTCAAAACAAAATGCAGAACGGGTTTTCTATCACTGTGAAGCTTCCTTTCTAGGTGGTTCAGGAGTGAAACAGTCATTGTGAATGGGATTAGCTCCTCCTTCCTTAGCAGGGTTGGCTCTGAGCTTTCACCCAGGTGGGAGGGGCTTATCCCTCCAAGGCTCCAGTTGTTACAAAGTCCCTCCTTCACCTAAATTGTCATTGTGAAGAAGAAGAACAGGTTGCCCCTACCCCCCCTGATTTCTCCCTTAGACCTTTTATCCCAGGAGAACCCATGGCCATCCGAAGGGTCCATCAACCCGTCCCATAACCAAAGATGACCACCGCAAGACGGGTGGGCAGGACTGTGCTACTCCTGAACCACCTAGAAAGGAAGCTTCACGGTAAGTGACAGAAAACTTTCATTCTCCAGTGGTTCAGGTAGTGGAACAGTCCTTGTGATTGGGACTTTAAAAAGCATTTTCCCAGGGAGAGAGATGTTGGCTTCGGTTATAGGGCTTGTTGAAGGACCCTCCATCCGAAGGCCACTTCTGCCGAGGCCAATCTATCTATCTTGTAGTGTCTGGTAAAGGTATGAACCGATTTCCAGGTGGCCGTTTTACATATGGCTTCTAAGGTGGGAAAGGCTCTATATGCCACTGAAGTTGCCGCTCCTCTTAGGGAGTGTGCGACTATGCCCTCTGGTGGTTGCATTCCGGTAGCCTTGTAGGCCAGAATAATGTATCCTTTAATCCACCTGCTCAGTGTGGATGTAGATACCAGCTTACCCTTGGCTGCCTTTTGGAAGGACACAAAGAGGTCCGTTGAAGTCCTCCATTCCTTAGTTTTGTCCATGTAATAGCTCAGTGCCCTTCGGACATCTAGGCAATGTAGTTCCCTTTCCCTGTCATGTTTTGGGTTCAGGCAGAACAACAGAAGGATAACCTCTGCCGCCCTATGGAACACCAAGTTCACCTTTGGGATGAAAGCAGGATTCAAGCGTAGCACCACCTTATCATTGTGAAAGGTGTACAGCTCCCTATTGATGGACAGTGCCCGTATTTCTGACACCCTCCATGCTGAGGTGATTCCCACTAGGAACAAAGTCTTAAAGGTAAGTTCCTTCAAGGAGCATGAGCTCATGGGCTCAAAGGGATGCTTACATAGAGCTTTGAGCACCATGTTTAGATTCCACGATGGGAATCTATGGACTTGTGGTGGGTTGACAAGGGCTGCTCCCCTCAGGAACCTCTTTACGTGGACATGGTGAAGCAACGACTTCTCATGTCTAGCCTCCTGTACCACAGATATAACTGCTGTCTGCCTTCTCAAGGTACTAGTGCTAAGGCCCTGATCCAGCCCATCCTGTAGGAATCGGAGTACTACCCTGATCGGAGCCCTGATGGGATCTGTATCTAGTTCTACATACCACCTCTGAAACACTTGCCAGGTGGCACTGTAGGACCTGTTAGTGGACGCCTTCCTCAATGCTAGCATGGTATCCACCACCCTTTCTTGGTACCCCATCCCCTCTAGCATGCCCCGCTCAACCTCCACGCTGTGAGTCTGAGCATTTTGGGGTTTGGGTGCCTCGTAGGCCCCTGAGTCAGAAGGTCCTCCCTGTCTGGGAGGTGTCACGGCTTCTCCTTGGACAGGGCCATGAGGTCCGGGAACCATGGTCTTCTTGGCCAGTATGGTGTGACCAGCACCCCCTGTGCTTGCTGACATCTGATACTTTGGATCACTTTGGGGATGAGCTGTATCGGGGGGAAGGCATACAGAAGGCCCTTGGGCCATGTGCAGTTTAGTGCATCTACGTTTTCTGTGTGGGCATCTCTTGGTCTTGAGTAGAACCTTGCTAGCTAGTGATTGTGGTCCGTTACAAACAGGTCCAGGATCATGGCTCCGAACTTCTCGCATATCTGGAGGAACATGTCCCTGTGCAACATCCACTCCAATTGGTCCAATTTCTGTCTGCTGAGCCAGTCCGCCAGTCTGTTGTCCTTCTCTGCAACATGTGTCGCCCTTAGGGAGAGGAGATGGGTCTCTGCCCATATCAGCAGTTTGGTCGCTTCTGCGTGTAGTTTCCTCACTCTCGTGCCTCCTTGACGTTTTACGTAGGCCTTGGCTGACATGTTGTCTGTCTGCACAAGCATATGTTTTCCTCTGAGGAGGTTGGCTAGTCCTGTCAGCTCCAACCGGATTGCTCTTAGCTCTAGAAGGTTGATGCTTTCTTGAGCTTCTTCCTGGGGCCATGTCCCCTGAATCATCCGGCTCCCCAAGTGCACCCCCCAGCCCTATAGGCTGGCATCCATTGTCATCACCCATTGTATTGGATCCTGAAGAGGGGCGCCTATCGAGAATCGTGTCGGAGTCAACCACCACTTCAGTTGTTGAAGGATCAATCTTTTGTATTCCCTGAGGGCAATTGCTCTCTGGTGAGGTATTAGAAACCTTTGTAGAGGCCTGGCATGGAACCTGGCCCACTGAACTATCTCCTGGCATGAGACTAGCATGCCTAGGAGTTTGGCCAGAGTCATCAGCGTGGACCTGGGTTCCTTGATGACCCTCATCACTAAGGTCTGGATCTTGGCCGCCCTGTCCTGAGAGTCATGTCTATCATTACCCCGAGGTGTAAGATCCTCTGTGTTGGTTCTAATTGGCTCTGTTCCATGTTGATCACCCACCCATGCTCCCGCAGCATGTCTAGGGTCAGCTGCAGTGCTTGATTGGACTCCCTGGATGACTGTGCTTTGACTAAAAAATTGTCCAGGTACGGGAATAGGTGAACTCCCTTCAACCTGAGGTGTGCCACCAGCGAGACTAGTATCTTGGTGAAGACGTGGGGGGATGACTTTAGGCCAAATGGGAGGGCCCTGTATTGGAAGTATTGAGAGTTGTATGCAAATCTCAGGAACTTCCTGCATGACCTGTGAATCGGAATGTAAAGGTATACCTCCGACAGGTCTATTGAAGCCATGAAGTCCCCAGTTTGCAGGGCCAAAAGAATGGATTTTAGCGTTTCCATCCTGAATCTCCTGTCCCTGATGTGCCTGTTTAGCCACTTGAGGTCTAATATGGCCCATGTGTCCCATTCTTCTTGGGAACAGTAAAGAAGATGGAGTATACGCCTTGCCCCTTCTGGGAGGTCAGTACTCTCTCTATGGCCCCTATGGTTAGAAGGTGGCTTATGGCCTTCTTGGTTTGAAGGTGATTGGCCGAATGCCTGTGTTTCGCTATTTGTGTGAAATGCTGTTGGGGAATGAAGAAGAACTCCAGTCTGTAACCCTGGGCGACTGTCTCGAGGACCCACTGGTCTGAGACTGATCATGCCCATTGGTCTGCAAAGAACTGTAGCCGTGCCCCTATCCTCAACAGGTGTTTGGGAACTGCATAGTCATGCTGATCCTCCCTTTTTGGGAGGTGTGGTGGAAGTGGAGTCTCCTCTGTTGGTGGAGAACTGCTTGCCCCCTACTGTTTGGGGTACCATTTGTTCTTAAATTGCCTAGGGTATGAGGGCTTCTGGTCCCTCTTTTGGTCACAAAAGAGCTGAAAGCATTTCTTTGGTCTAAAGTCCTTCTTCTTAGAAGGAAGGACCTTCTTCTTATCCTTGCTCTCCACTAAGTATTTGTCTAGTCCCTCTCCGAACAGTGCCCCCCCCCTTTGAAGGGCACCTCTGCCACTTTTGCTTGTGCTGATGAGTCTACATCCCAGTGCCTCAGCCAGTTGTTTCTTCTAGCTGTTACGCTGCATGCTATAGCCCTAGCCGAGAGCTGAAACGCGTCTAATGACGCATCTGCGGAAAAGGCAAGTGCCAATGCAATCTTTTTTAGTTCGTCTTTGAACTCCTTGAGCGTGCCACTCTCTGCTGATGCCTGGTTCTGTGCCCAGTCATACACTGCCCTGGCAAACAGGGAACTTGCCGTGGCTGCCCTAAGTGAGGCCGAAGAGGCCTCTAAGTCTTTGTGCAGTGCCTGCTCTATCCTCCTATCTATCTGGTCTTTGGGCATACCATCCGTGTCCATCAGGAGCACGGAGTTGGAATAGAGGCTTGTAATAGGATCGTCCACCGCCGGCAGCTTCACCCGTTTACTGGCTTCCATGGTGTAAAATTTTGACACTAGATGATGAGGGGTCTTTGCCCTGGCTGGGTATTCCCACTCAGCTTTCATGATATTGAAAAAGGAAACCGACATTAGTAGGCCCGGTTGTGGAACTGAGACTTTGGGCATCAGCTTGCCCATTCCTTTTTGGAACTCTGCACCTTGATCGTCCTCCTCCTTGGGTTTAGAGGTCAGTCCCATGGTCTGCATGACTTTGGGGAGAAGACGTGAGAAAAGCTCCTAAGGGAAGAGCCTAGACTGTGCTATTGGAACCTCTTGTTCCTCTTCCTCTTCCGTCAACTCACCCTCCTCAGTCTCCAATGAAGACTGGTAGGAGTCAGAGCTTTGCCCCCCCTTCCAGTAAAGGGCTATGTTCCCTAGACCCACGTTTACCCCTTTTGGGTTTAGGGGGTGGAGAGTTGGGAGAGCTTGAAGACTCCCTTTGGTTCGTTCTCTCTCTTTTTTCTGACCTGGCTCTCCACTTAGGGGGCTCAGCCGGGACCGGTTCTTGCACAGTCTCTCTCACCATCTCTCTGATCTCGTCCCGCATTACTCCTCTGAAACACTGCAAGAGTTCAGCTTTGTCTGGCCCCTTTTGTTCCTGGCCCAAGGATTGGGATGCTGACATCCTGTGTTGGCTGGCATCCATGAAGGGGCTGTCCCTGTCTTGCCCCTCAGCCGTAGTTACGTCGGACATCTCTGAGGGAGAGAGGGTATTTTATCTTTACCTAGGGAGGCTACTATCTGTCCGATTCCTTTCCTCCCCCATTCAGAGTGGTGGAGGGAGGGGGGAGAGGGCGGGTGGAGGTAGGGGTTGTGAAGGGAGGGTGCTCTAATGCCCCCGTTTCCTCTAGTACCCGTACGCCTGGCGGGTGAAAGCCCCCTCCAAATGGCCGCCACGTCCTCTGTTTCCCTCCCCCAAGATGGCCGCCACCAGGAGCAAGGCAAATTCCCTCCTCAAAATGGCTGCCGTGACCTCCTCTATTTCCCCTCCCAAGATGGCCACCACCAGCAGTAGGCCAATATGGCCACTGCCTGTGTCCGCCACCATACTGGGGTCCCAGGCCACATGTGCTACTTGCAGCCCGGGCACCCACATTGTCCAAGGAGGTCCCATGGCCCCCTCCCTAGCTCCCGCATGCCGGCAGTTTACCACTCACGGCATGTTGCCCCTTCCCCCTCCATGTCTCATTTTCCTACTCCTTGCCTTCCAGCTCCGGAGCAGTGAAAGGAGGGGGTATTCTGAGACCGTTTGGGAGGGGGAAGCCGAAGGATGAGCGGGAGGATCCTGAATGGAGGCCCATGTGGCAGCATGGGGGGGACTGGAGGAGGCAGGGGGAGGGGTAAAAATGGGGCGCATGCAGAGGGTGGACTGGGGTTTGCCACTTACTGCGCTCCTGCTGCTGCCGATTCCCCTGCTCTCCATCCGTGAGTGAGGCTCCTCAGTTCAGCCTCATCCCACCGGACTTCTGTCAGCTCTCCATGCTCCCTTCGTCCGGGCAGCAGGCCCTCCACCTCCAGGCGGGTAAGGCCAGCAGAGGAATGGTCAGGCTTCCTGCCTTAAGGGGGGGGGGTCTCTCCCCTTTGGCTGTTGAAGCCTTTTCTTTTTTCTCTTTCTTCTTTCTTTCTTTCTTTCTTTCTTTCTTTCTTTCTTTCTTTCTTTCTTTCCTGGATGCAGGCTGCTCTATGAAGAGCTGCCCAGGCATGTCCTGCTGCAATCAGGGCCGGCAAAAAACTGGAGCCTTGGAGGAATAAGCCCTTCCCACCTGGATCAAAGCTCAGAGCTGACCCTGCTGAGGAAGGAGGAGCTTATCCCATTCACAAGTACTGTTCCACTACCTGAACTACTGGAGAAATACATCTTGGCAGGTCCTGAATTAAAACCCAAGCATAAGCACCTAACAACCTCACTTTCCTTATTAACACAAGCTAGACTTGCTCACCAATGCTCTGTAAACTCACTTCAAATTATGTACTGCACTGCTGTGGCAACACTTCTAGCATTCAGCAAACTGATTAGCTCAGTCCTACAGTTTACTGAAATAACTTTATTTTCAAAGAAAAAAAATACTTTGATGCCAGTACTCTTTATTCTTGGACATTTTCTTTCACATATTTCAACAGTAAAGACAGTGAATGAATATGGGCAATTTTCATATTCTTTTTAAAAAGATAAAGTAGTTGATTTACAAAGTTTTAAGTGCGTGTCACGCATCAGCAGGAGTAAGGAACAGGGCGGGAAAGGGAGAATCGCATGAAAGAGCTGGGAGGCAGCCAGCTAGAGGGGCTCAGAGGGGCAAGTGTGTCCAGAAGGCTGAAAGGCTTAGCCTGGGGGCTAAACCTTCTGAGGCTGAGCCAAGTGGGCTTATCACAATGCTGACAGAACTACTGTCTTTACTAACTTCCTTTCCAAAGCTACTGAAAATATTCAAGAATATGAACGTAGCTTGATGTGTGGACCCAGGCTCCTGGAAATGCCTGAGGGAGGGAAACAAATAGCCTTAACACACACACACACAGGCCACCTCTTTCTACCCTGGCTCCCTGTCCTTTGCTTCCAGAGTCAACATACTCTGCTCATGTGTGTACAATGGGACCAGGGCTGGTGCTACCATTAGGCCAACCTAGGCAGCTGCCTGGAGTGGAGACCTCAGAGGGGTGCAGAACTGACAGTGTGCATTACTGTGTAGGAGACCTGCCGCCAGGCCCAGCACCAGCAATTTCAAATGTTGTGGTTTTGTCTTTCTATAATGCATTTCTGTTTGAAAATTGGTGGGTGCATGGGGGGGGGGGGGCACCACACTTCATTTTGGTCTAGCACAATGGATTAGCTCACACAGGAGAGTTGCATTTATTACTAATGTTTTTATTGATCTGGATTTTGTTATTTGCCTCAATACTATGTAAGTTCACACTACAGTGAATGGACTGCCATGAACTCGGTAGGAAGAAAAAAAATCCAACATCAGTCTTAATGTAGCATATCACATCAAGCAATCTGATCAATATTTTCTTCTAATGTGTGTCAGTCTCAGCACTGCTATAACGGAGCATAACTTAACTTTTAGATGTTCCATTAAGCTTTCGATATCAAGGAATCACAAGATAGTCTACTCTAAATGCACTTGATGTTAGGGTTGGATCACTCCAACTGTTCTAATGCTCTGAAGTCAATACAGGCATGTTGAATCCATCCTGGAAATTCTTTAACACACGTTCACAATGCAATTAGCCATGTCCTGAAAAATTTTCCTCAAAGATACAGCACATTATAACCTAAAGTATGTGCAAGGCCAGAATCATCAGGGAAAAGGGGCGACTTCGGTGAGCCTCTGCATTTAAAAGTTATTGTCCTAATTATACCTACTTGATTCAGCATCTGCAACATTTCAGCTCCAGTAAGCATAAATTTCCAGCCAACTGTTACATGCATTGCAATGCTAATAGATGAAGCTGTTCAGGAACAGGAAGTGGCTGGATGTCAATTTAATAAATTCTATTCAACACAAGATTAATCTCTTGTTTATTGTTATTCTAATGTAGATTAACAGCAGATTAAGATTAACAGCATTCTTAAATTTTTTCAGATTTTGACTTTAACTAGTAACAGTTAGCAAAAGCATATTTTGTGAGATTATTGTGGGAAAGGTGGGAAAGGTGACTAGAATATAATTACCCAAGCACAAATGGTGTCCTAAACATTGCAAAAGACAACCAAAGTGCCAGTGGAATAGCAAAACAAGCAAAAAAACCAACCAATTAAAATGATTATATTAACTGCCTTACCCTTTCTAATTAAGTTTATTCAAGATAGATATTTATGAAGTCTCCTTTTAGACACTTTGACTACTACCAGGGCCGGTGCTACCATTAGGCCAACCTAGGTGGCTGCCTGGGGCAGAGACCTCAGAGGGGCACAGAACTGACAGTCTGCATTACTGTGCAGGAGACTCGCTGCCAGGCCCAGCACCAGCAATTTCAAATTTTGTGGTTTTCAGTCTTTCTAAAATGCATTTCTGTTTAAAAATTGGTGGGCACATGGGGGGGGGGGGCACCAGAAGGTAGCCTCGCCTAGTGTGCAAAAAAACCTGGCACCGGCCCTGACTACTACACATTCAAGCACTATAGATGTAGTCATAATAGAAAGGGAAGGTTTAAAATTGGTCAAATTTCTGGTGCACATGCACTAGAAATCAATGCACTGATTTTCACCATTACAAAAACTAGTGAGAGAATTATTCTGGCATGTATTCAAAGACTTATGTATACCCAATGGGTTCTTTTTTGAACAGAAAACCCCACTACAGGTCCTTTTAAAATGTTTCAAAGGCAATTTGGCACATGCACTATTTGAGAAATACAAGCACAAAGCCATATTGAGCACATGGAACGAGTAGAGCAGTTCTCTGGATCTTGGCCACATAGTATAAGTCAGCTAATCAGAAAATGGAGGTACCTAATAAGTCAGCACTCAAAAAAATCTTGCAGTTCCTAGAGTTCACCCTCTAAAGCAGCCATTTTCTGCAGGGGAACTGAACAGCTGTAATTTCTGGGTGAGCTCCAGGCCCCTCCTGGAGACTGTAGCAACCCAAGATGCAGTGTTAGGAGGGTCTAGTAACAAATAAATATGCACTGCAAAAAACTTCTTAAATTAACGTGTTCTATTTATAACTACCAGGGGTCATTTCGAGCAGGAGCTCGGGGGAGCTCAGCTCCGGGAGTTGGTGCCAGCCCCCCCTCCCCACGGGGGAGTGCCTGCTTGTGTTATGGCTGCAGCAAAATGACCCCATCCCCTGGAAAGGTCCTTGTTCCTCCGACCAGCCTTCTGAAGGCTTCAGCCACCACTGAAGCTATCCTCCCAGAATAGTGGTATTTCTGAGGCTTGGATTAGTAGCTGTCCCCTCTCTCTCTTCTCTCTCTCTCTCTCTCTTTCTTGCCTTCTGACATACTTCCAGTAATGTCAGGTGGTTTAGCATATTATTATAACATCCTCCCTCTTTCTTTCCATTTCTCTCTCTCTTTCATAGACAAATAAATATCATTACCAAGCAAATAAATATCACTGGACAAATAAATATCATTATCAATATCTGTTTTTACCCTTTTGTTTTTATTTTTTGGCAGTCTCATTTAATGCTAATAAAAAGCAAATTTGCATATTTTTAAATAAAACTATGTGTGTGATATTTGTTTATGTCTTGTGGCTCTCTAACATCTGACATTTATTCTGTGTGGCTCTTATGTTAAGCAATTTTGGCCACCCCTGCTCTCGAGCATGCCTGTTCTCCCCTGCAAATGTCCATGAGGCCATTTCCCTGACTGGCCCATTACGATCACAGTGGATGCAGGGAGGAAATCAACTTAAAGACATTGGGCGGGCTAGTAGAATTGCAGAGGAGAACTAGAGGGCAAAAAAAGAGAGGCTAAATACCCCCTCTTGGTTGGGTATTCTCTCTTGAAATGCCTTACAAGTTCCCACATTAAGCATTTCCCCCCATTAATCCTTTTTTTTTTTTTTTTTTAAATCCCCAACCAGAACAAAGTTTTAACAGTTTTACTTGTGGAGCTACAAACCGGCTTCCCCAAGACTCTTCATTTCTTAACAGGCTCCAGCACTGAAATATTAACTCATACTATCTGATCATGATCACTTAAACTGTACTAAAGAAGTACCCAGTATAGATCTTCATTTGGGATGCCATGGATATCTGTGGTTTTCTTCAGTCACAGCAAAACGTGTAAATGCAATGTTAAAGATAAGTGTCTTGAGCAAGCAATAGTTTTGAGAAAAGATCTTTGGAAGGGGATGGGGAAAACAAGCAAAACCTAACATTGTGCCCTAATTCAGTGGACTCTTTGTATCATAAATAGGGCTGCCAAGTCAGCCCGGGGGGCGGGGGATCCCCCGCTATAGGGGTTCCCGATCTGCCAGCCAGCATTCGGCCGGCAGGGGGAACTCCACCCCCGAAGTCATCCAGCCTGGACGACTTCCCCAGCGTAGTGACATCACCCGGAAGTGACGTCACCACGTTGGAGACGTTGCCAGGGCGACACCCCAACGTGGTGATGTCACTTCTGGGTGACGTCACCAGGCACCGGGCAGCTCCCGGGCAGCAAGGGACTCCCCCCCCGCCAGTGGGTGAGTAAGACTTGGCAGCCCTAATCATAAAACTGTGCAATTTGTAACAAAACATAAGAATGTCAGATATCCCGTTACAAACTTATTGTGTAACCTTTGTAGCTGGCAAAAAGAGAAAAATCAACCCCCAAACCCTTTTTCTTAATCTGCTTTTTAAAAAGTAGACTCCAACTAAACTTTTAAACATTTGGGATTGGCAAAATTCACAAAAAAGAGCTACTTTGATATTCAGGATATTTAAATAATCCTCACCTTCCACCAAATTAACTGATTACAGTAGTCAAAACAGTCATTCTATCCCTGCCATGTGCAACCTTGCACTTATTATCAGTAATTGGTGCAAGAGTAACCACAAGGCAGCAGTGACCAGGAGACTCCAGAGGCCTTAAAATGCTAGAGACCTTCCAGAATGCTGGATGGCAGGCAGGTACATTAGTAGGTAAGAGAATACTACCAATGAAAAGCAAAAATAAATAAAATATAAAATGGGTCCAATTATATAGAATTATTTGTAACTTCTAATAGCTGTAAGTGAGGAAACAATTCATGACAAATTCCAATTATAAAAAGAAATTATCTGTTCTGCAACAGCAATTTTAGTGACATTTATAATACAGAAGAAATCATGAAGCTTAATTATTGGAATTTACTGGCGCTACAGATGCTGTTCTGAAATCTAATTAAATAGATCCGATAGTAGTCCTAGACAGAAGGCTCCAAATGGGGAATTTGCTGATCCGTGTGTTGGTTTTAAAACCAATTCCTGATGACCTCTAAAATAAAAAGGAGATGCAACTTTGCGAAAACTGGAGCTGAGCAGGAAAGATGCTTGTGTTTTGGGCGTAAGATTTCCAATTTAAAAAATATTTCACTTGATTAGTTATTGTACTACCCTCCCCACCTTTTTTTGGCAGAGAAATGATCCAACCCACTTTGTTTCTCTAAGCTTTCACAGGATGGTAAAAAACAAAGCTGACTGTGAAGAGCTCCCAAGAGCTCCTCCACAAACTGACTGAGTGGGCAACGATGAAGCAAATGAAGTTCAGTATTGGTAAGTGTAAAATGATGTGCATTGTAGGATTGACAGACCCCCAGTCCCATGGAAGTTTCCTGATTGGGGGGGCTACTTCTCAGCTGGCCGGGGGGGGAGCCCTGCCCCTGCCCTGCAACCAGTGATTTCAGGGCTTGCAGGGCAGGCCTGCTGTGATGATGTCAATCCATGTGACATCATCATGTTGGGGCAGCCCCTCCCCCTTTCAGCATGCCGCCCAAATCCCCCTGCTGGGGGGGGGGAATAGGACCTGGCAATCCTAGTGCATTTGGGGGGGGGGGAATCTCAGCTTCAAGTATAGGCTAATTGGGTTTGAACTTGCTGATACTGAGAGGGGAAAAGATCTTGGAGTCATACTGGATAGCTCAGAGGAAGTATTAAACCAGTGTGCTGCAGCAGTGAAGAAAGTACACTCTCTGTTAGGGATTATCAGGAAAGGGATTGAGAATAAAATGGCCAATACTGTAATGTTCCTGTATAAATCTATGGTGCAGCCTCATTCGGAATACTGTGTACAGTTCTGGTTACCATATCTCAAAAAAGGACATTTCAGAGCTGGAAAAAACTACAGAGGGGGGTAACCAAGATGATTAGGGGGTTGGTGCACCTTCCCTATGAGGAAAGACTCAAGAGTCTGGGATATTTTCAGTTTAGAAAAGAGACGACTAATAGGGGGATATGATAGATGCATGGGGTGGAGAGAGTTGGCAAAGAGAACTTTTCCTCTCCCAAAATACTAGAACTCAAGGGCATCTAATGAAGCTGATGCGGAGTAGGTTCAGGACTGAAATAGTTCTTTAAACAGAGACTGATTCAAATGTGGGATTTGCTGCCAGAGGATGTAGTGATGGTCAGAGGAATAAACAGCTTTAAAAAGGGATTAGGCAGATTCATGGAGGATAAGTCTATCAATGGCTACTAGCCATGGTGACTGAGGGGAGCTTCCACATTCAGAGGCACTAAACCTCTGAATCCCAGAGCCAGGAAGAAGCATCAGGGGAAGGCCTCGGCCCCTGTGCCCTGTTGTTGGCCCTCCAGAAGAACTGGTTGGCCACTAAGTGAGACAGGATGCTGGACTAGATGGACTACTGGTCTGATCCAGCAGGGCTCTTCTTACGTTCTTAGTGCAGCAGCATGGATATATTGTGGCCTGCATTACAAGCACTTCTCATGGATTTCCCAAACAGACCAAGATCTCTTTACAATATAGTGGTTCAGCTCAAAAAAAAAATTGCATTATCACAGGAGGCTGTAGTTTCAGCACAGATCTTAGTGGGGGAAGAACTCTTATCAAGTGCCTTACATGAACTCATCCTTCTTCAACACATCCTTGCCCACAGCAGCAGGCCACATGCATCTCCCACCTGTCAATGAAATAGCTGACATTTTCAGCCCTTACTGTGCAAATCACTTGGTGGTAAAGGAGGTGGAACAGCTGGGATTCAGTGCATCCTAATGCCCCCAACCAAGTGATTTCTGCTATCAAATGCATACTGTTTGAAGATGCTTGGACTCAAAAACAGCAAAAATTATTGTGGCTGCAGATCAAGATGATCAATGTACACTGCACTTATACTCATCTGCAATGCTCCCTCTAAGTTGTGGAGTCTTGTGAGCAAAAATTCTACTTTGTGAGCTACTGGCATTAAAGTTGTGAGCAATCGATTTGGCTGCTTCATAAATTAGTTTGCTCTGGAGCCATCCTTCCTGAGCTAAGACAAAAAATCTGTGAGCTGGAAGCTAAAAAACTGTGAGCTAGCTCACACTAACTCAGCTTAGAGGGAACACTGCATCTGGAATGTATCCAAATAATACAATACATAGTTCATTCTTCCTGATCACAGCACCTATAAATACGGTAATGTAACCAGGTGGCTAAGACACATGGACACATGCATGAAGTTTGTTCTTAAGTTAAATAAAATTTGCATCTTAAAGTGGGAGAGTGTCAGGACAGGTTGTCTCAGATGCAAGCACATATACTGTAAAAAGTGTCAAAAGAACAGAAGGCCAAGTAGCCATGGCTATTAATTTCCTACTGTTTCCATAACACCTTCAACAGCCATTGCCTCCTGCTCGTACAGGGAAAAACTTGAATCCTGCTTGCTATACATGCCACGGAAAGGGCATATGAACTGGGGGTGCAATAAGGTAGGAGTAGCCAGTGTTTCATATTGCAGACTGCTAATCCCAACTGTAAGGATGTCCAGATACAAACTAGAATCTGTGTTTGCACCTTTGAACACCTGAGGCAATGAGAGGGAATGCACCAGATGTCTTCCACCCCTTTCCTCCATTCCTCCCATTCTTTGCTCTTTCTGTCAAACAAAACTAGATTTCAATTTACACCAGCAGGTTGAAAAGAGAGACACTGAATGTACTGGTGCAGAACAAGCCATAAGGAGCAATGGTGGATTATTTCACTGTCCTCCTGGGCATTTAAAGACAGTCTGTGGATTACAAAGTGAAAATACTACTGTAATGTATATTCCCAGCACTCCTAAAATTTGGATATATCTCTGACATAGTCCATGTATGGTAAAGGTAAAGGTTTCCCTTGCTCAAAAGCCAGTTGAATATGACTCTAGGGATGCGGTGCTCATCTCTGTTTTCAAGCCAAAGAACCAGAGCTGTCCAAAGTCATTTCCATGGTCATGTGGCTGGCATGACTAGATGCCGAGGCACACAGAACGCTGTTACCTTCCCATTGAAGCGGTACCTATTTATCTACTTGCAATTTCTTGCTTTCAAACTGCTAGGTTGGCATATATGGTACTGCTTGCTAATCCTAGACAGACCACATTTCTATCTATAAGAAATGACTTTGGTATCCTGTAAAGGGGCTTGAAAACTGGTTTCAATATATTGATGCAAATCAATTTCAGGTACTGCATCTGAAGTTGCATTCAAATTTTGTACCATTGTTACCATATAGGAAAACTAGCTCATGAATTGCTATTCAGTCACATCATGATTAAGAATGGAAGCATCACATTAAAATGGCTGAGACTGACAGGTTTTCACTGCTAGCTGACAGGACTGTCACCTTGAGCAATTCCAAATCCCATCCAAGTGGAATTGTATGTAAATAAATCTTAAATTGAATATTCATTCCCTCTTTCATTCTAATTGTACACTGAAAGTGCTGCGTATTCTCTAACTCCATTAAAAATTGAGAGGATTTTAGAGAATTCCTCCATATTCACTTTCAGACATCTGCTAATCTGTGCTGGATGATTTAAAACAGGGGTGGGCAAATAGCGGCCCGGGAGCCACATGCGGCCCGCCACAGAGTTTTTTGCGGCCCGCCAAGACAGTCGGCCACATGGTGTGATAGGGTACATTTGTCTCATTAAACTGATTCTAAAATTAAATATGCTTGCAGCTATAGATGATATGAAATTAGCACAATAAATAAATTGAATAAAACTACCACTATTTTATTTAATTTATACTTATTGATTTTTATGATACAATTTATATCTTTTCTGAAATGCAAAGTTAACTAATGAATGCAATCATTTTAAAAGGTGCGGCCCTCCGCTAACCTCCGCTCCCACAAAGTGGCCCCCGAGCCAAAACAATTGCCCACCCCTGATTTAAAACGTAACACCTTGATTTTTTTTTTTTTTACAGTGCATGTTTTTTATATAGGAACTAAATTGGAAAATAACCTGATTTCTACCTATCTCAATCTTACCAGTCTCTCTTCAATTCTAAGTCAGGGAATGACAACTATCTTGTTGTTAAAAATTTCTTATGAAGGGTCAAAAATGGGATAAAGGCATAGATGCAATTGCCAGGCCATAGCAGTAAAATGGTGCCAAGAGCTCCAAGATAATTATTTTTATTTGTACTGTTTTTAAATATGCTGGAAATATTGAAGCCTAAACCTGGATGATTTTAAGTAATCACAAATTGCAGAGCTTGATTTTTATCAGAACTGTCCCAGTGGGTGGGAAAACTGGAAAGAGATCTGCCATCTGCTTGTCTTAGCAAACACCACCACCAGGGCTTTTTTTTTTTTGTAGAAAAAGCCCAGCAGGAACTCATTATCATAATAGGCCATACACAACAGCAGAAACTTATTAGCAAATTAGGCCACACCTCTGACAGCATAGAAAGAAAGAGAGAGAGAAGGAAAGGAGGGGAAAAGGGACAGAAAGGAGGGAAAGAAAGAAAGAGAGAGAGGGGAAAAGGAGGAAAGAGAGAAGGAAAGGAGGAGGAAAGAGGGAAAGAAAGAGAAGGAAAGAAAGAGGAAGAAGATGTGGGGCCCTTTCTTGCCGGCTTCGCACACTTAAAGGGAGCTCGCTCCCTTTAAGTGCAGATCACAGGAAGCCCTGGGAAGCCCAATCTCTGTGCGGAGTTCACACGAGGGGCCTTTTCCAGCCGGCATGGGCACAGGAAACCCTGGGAGGCCTGATCTCCACACAGAGATCGGGTGTGGGGCCCTTTCCCACCAGCAGGGAGGAGAGGGGCGGGCTCGGATGCCAGCTGGAACATCATTCTGGTGCGTTCTGGCACAAAAAATAGCCCTGGCCACCACTATAAAGTCCACCTGATGCATCATAACTTCAGAACTTTCATCAGAACCTTCAAGTTGATTCTCAAACCAAACTTGTATGAACCACTTATGTATGCTTACAGATGTGAGAAAGGGATGCCAAATCCCTCTTTGTCCCTGGCAGGGAACTTGGGGGGGGGGCATTCCTGAAGCAGGTGGGGAAGTCCCCAATGTGATGATGTCACATTGGGGATGTCCTTGCTCCAAGCCCCACCCCCAAGAACAATCTCCAGCAGCCACCCCCTCCCTAACCTCCTGAAAGATCTAAAGAGCCTGCCAATCAGGTGGAGGGCACTTTAAATCTGGCAAGAGGGGAGGGAGAGGGGCGGCCACTGGCTGCATGCCTGAACTCCAAGTGGCAATGCTGCTTGGATTTCAGGCATGTGGGGCCAGTCCCCACCAGCCAGAAGCACATAAAGGGGCCTACCTAACAGGGTGTCTGTTGTGGGGAAGAGAAAGGAAAGGAGTTTGTAAGCTGCTCTGAGACTCCAAGTGAAGGGTGGGGTATAAATTCAATCTCCTCTTCTTCTTCTGGCTGGCAAGCCTGCATGCCTGATCTCCAAGTGGCATGCGGACGAGGCCAGTCCCCGCCAGCCAGAAGCACTTAAAGGGGTCCCTTTGCTTCCCACTGGTGGGGCCCTGAGTGCCCTGAGTGCCTGACCCACAGCTGCCCCTCTCCCTCCCCTCTACAAAATTTAAATCTCTCAAAAAAGAAGGGAGAGGAGTGCCTGTGGGTGTTTGGGCTAGGCAATGGGGCTCGGGTGGGTGAAGCTTCTCCACCGGCCAGCTGGCTCACAGAGGGTTGAAGCCCCAAAAATTGGATAAACCCCCACTGGGCTGGGGGGTCTGGCAACCCTAACGTGAGCCCAGTACCTATTTGACAATTATTTATCATGCAGTTATAAATCTAATTAGAATTAACAAGAAGGGGAACCCGCGATACTCACGGGAGGAGGGAGTATTCCAATCCTCCTCCCACCCCCTCCCCAGCAACAGCGGTGGGGTCTGCCAATCCTCCTCCCACCCCCCTTGGCCAGGACAGCGGCAGTGGTGAGGAGGCCCACCGATCCTCTTCCCACCCCCCTCAGCCGGGACAATGGCAGTGAGGATGCCCGCCGATTCTCCTCCCACCTCCCTCAGCAGGGACAGCAGTGGCACCAGCAAGGCCTGATGATCCTCCTCCCACCCACCCTTTCCCCGGCAGCAGCAAGGCCCACTGATCCTCTTCCCTCCTCCCCCCCACACCGGCAAGGCCTGAGCGGCTCACAGCCACCAGGCCATCGAGCCTCCCCCCCCCCAACAGCATGCACAGGGAACGCTTTTACTTTGGGGGGGATTTAAATATCCCCCCATAAGTTTTTTTTAACTTTTAGGATTTTTCTGCACATGAGGGAGTTTCCCACGTGTGCATAAAAATCTCCCTGCCCTCCCAGGTGCCCCCCATGGATTTAGATATCTGCACGCAGGAGGCCACTTGGCTATTAGATACATAGATAGTGGAACACAGTGGGTAGACCTGTTCTCCGGAGGCCAGGCCTACCAATATAGTGTCAAGGGGAGGGTAGACCTGTTCTCCAGAGACCAGGTCTACCAATATAGTGTCAAATGGAGGGTATACCTGTTCTCCAGAGGCCAGGTCTACCAATATAGAGGCAAGGGGAGGATAGACCTGTTCTCTGGAGACCAGTACCAATACCAGTACCAATACTTGCGGGGGGCAGAGAAGGAGCTCTACACAGCAGACCCAGCAGCCGCAGATGAGTCTTCTCCCCCACTCCGGCACCCAGGGCAAGGCCTGGGCCCACCTAATCCTTATCCCTACCCCCCACAGGCAGTGGTGAGGCCTGAGAGGCACTTGCTGGGCCCACAGCTCCTTCCCCGCCCCCCCATGGGCATCAGCAAGGCCTGAGAGGTGCTCACCGGGCCCGCAGCTCCTTCCCTGCCCTACCACAGGCACCGGTGAGGCCTGAGAGGCACTCGCCAGGCCTGCAGCTCCTTCCCTGCCCTACCACAGGCACCAGCAAGGCCTGAGAGGCACTCGCCGGGCCTGCAGCTCCTTCCCCACTCCCCACGGGCACCAGCGAGGCCTGAGAGGCACTTGCCGGGCTTGCAGCTCCTTTCCCGTCCCCCATGGGCACTGGCGAGGCCTGAGAGATGCTCACCAGGCCTGCAGCTCCTTCCCCACCCCCCACCCCTGGGCACTGGCGAGGCCTGAGTGGAGCTCACTGGGCCCGCAGCTCTCTCCCTGCCCCCTCCACAGGCACCAGCAAGGCCTGAGTGGTGTTTGCCAGGCCCGCCAATCTCTCTTCCACCCCCCGGCACCAGCAGCAAGGCTTGAACACCTCCCAACCGCCCGACCACCGTAGTTCCAAGAGCATTCCCTGCGCAAGTGCAGGGGACACTCTTTTACTTTTGAGGAGATTTAAATATCCCCCCAAAGTTTTTTTTTTAAGTTTTAAGATTTTTCTGCACATGTGGGGAGTTCCCCACATGTGCAGAAAAATCTCCCTGCCCCCCAGGTGTCCTCCATGAGGATTTAGATATCGGCACACAGGGGGCACCTTGAGAATTATGTATATAGATGCCCACAGCCATCGTTTCAGATTTCTTTAAATTTCTTCAAGAGCAGAATTCTTCTGAATGTCATCAAACACAAATAAGATGTTATCAAAAATGCAGTATACTGCAATTAGAGGGTATGTGACAAAGACTACAGCTTGTTTAACTTTGATACAACTTCTGGCACCACAGGCACTATTGGAAATCAATTTTGAAAGTTTCATCCTACACCACTAAAGCTAGTGAGAGATTTGCTTTTCAGCTTCAGGAGGTGTAAGCCCGTGCCAAGTACTTCATGCTGACCCTGCCCTTTCTCAGGAATCTAACAAATAAATAGGCCACATTAAACTTTCAGAATATGCTAGAAGGTTTAATTTATACCTTCCTGCATGCTTTTATCCCTTGTGCTGCAAAAAAGATTTTTTTTACTTTTTCCAACAGAATTTTTTTTTTTAATCTACAAAGGGCACTGATCCATTTCATATAAACATATACACAATATAAACAAACCTCAACATTTGTCATATACAACATTTAAGATTTTTAATGTGGAAAAATAAAGTACGCTAATAACTACTCATTACTTTATAGTAAAAAAATCATCATATATGTCTCTGTAAGAGACAGTAAATGCCTAAGCTTTAATGGGGTCTGAAAACACTGAATGCTAGGGGATTCAAAAGGATTTCTACAGTTGAGAGTGGTAGTTAGGAATGAGAATCCTGAATATTTATTCTAAACTATCTGCCCATTAACAGAGGAGGACTGACAGACTCCGGGTTAAGGAACTGTTTAGCAATGCAGATTAGCATAGCACGGCAAATTAGTTTGATGGGTAAAAAAACATAAATCATTACCATTTAGTTGTGCATTCCAGATAATGTTTAATTTTTAAACTTATGGTCTGCCAGCACGTAAGTTTAGAGTGGCAGTGAAAGATTTTCTTTCTTAGCATGTCCAAGATCACGTCATGCATTTTATGTTCATTTTGAAAGGTTCCATAGTGTACATACTTAATTTTATACAAGAGACGGGGATCCACGATACTCGCAGGGGGAGGATTCCTAAAGGCTGCAGCCCCAGGTTAGTCCTCTTCCCCCCCCGGCAATTCCCCCCCCCCACTTCAAGGCCTGAGTGGCTGATGGCCGCTCAGGCCAGCGATTCCCCCTGGGTCTTATATAGTGGACTGGGGTGGGTAGACCTGTTCTCCGGAGGCCAGGTCTATTGGTAGACCTGGCCTCCAGAGAACAGGTCTACCCAGACCTTTCCACTCTATTGGTAAACCTGGCCTCCAGAGAACAGGTCTACCCAGCCCTTTCCACTCTTTTGGTAGACCTACCAATAGAGTAGAAAGGGCTGGGTAGACCCTGGCCTCCGGAGGCCAGGTCTACCAATAGAGTGGAAAGGGGCAGGTAGACTTGGCCTCCAGCGGCCAGGTCTACCAATATAGTGGAAAGGGCTGGGTAGACCCAGTCTCCTGAGAAGCTCCATGTGGAGGAGGAAGCAGACTCAGGTAAACCTTCCTTTTTCCCCCGGGCTCCCCCCAACTCCTGCGGTGGGCCTGAGCTTGGGTTGCCGATGTCCCTCCCTCCCCAGCTTCTCTGGAAGGCCCAAGCTCGGGCCGCCAATTTCCCTCCCACCTCCCAGCTTCTCTGTGAGCCCAAGCTTTGGCCTCTGATTTCCCTCCCCCCCTGGCTTCTCTGGAGGGCCCGAGCGGCTCTCAGCTGCCGGAGCACCATAGAGTTCCAAAAGCATTCCCTGAGAAATCCCCCCGAAAGTTTTTAAAAGTTTTCAGATTTTTCTACACATCTGGGAAGCCTCCCAAGTGTGCAGAACAATCTCCCTGCCCCCCAGGTGCCTCCCCACATGGATTTAGATATCTGCACGCAGGGGTCACCTTTGTTATTAGTATATAAATATGGTGTCATAATGCATTCACATATTACACACCGTATCTAATACCTTTTGTAAACCTAGTTCTGTAAACCAAGTTTGCTTATGTTGCTTAGCAGATGTCACATCATATTGATTGCATTGACTTACCCTGTCTAATCCACCTCAAGTTTCAGTGAGAAAGGAACTCTAAAGTAAATAAATTTAAAAAGCAAGGAGCATATTGTACAAACAGCTGCTTTCTTAGACTTCAGTATTTACTTTAGACCTGCTTCTTTCACATACTTCAATGAAAAATGTGAGTCTTCCATATTCCCTTTGTACCGGTATCTAAACACAAAATGTTACAAAAGAAATTGTATTTCAGTACCAAAACTGCAAACAAAGTTAGCAAAAATGTACATAGTATGTAACCCCATTTTGTAACTTTTTTAACTAAAGGAAAAATATAAAACCTAACCACTGATAATCTCTACTAGGCAAATGTACATACTAGAATTAAAGACCAGTGATGACCACACAGAATTCACAACATTGCCCAATGATCTGCATGTTATTTATATAAGTAAAAGGTAATACAAGTTTAATAAGAAGAATTTCTTTTGGAAAAAATCAAAATCTACAGAAATTGATATGTTCAGCTTCTATGCAATTGTGAAAAATTCTGCCAAACTCTGTAGTAGGAATGTTCATTTATTTTCAAATGAACGGGGTGGGGGGTGGGGAAACGACTTAAAACATTTCATTCATTTCAATACCCTATGGAAGAACAACAAATGGAAATGCCATGTATTTCATGAGTGATGTCAGGGAGATTTCTCTCTTTCTGTATTATGGGTGGTGGTAGCAGCTGTTCCTGTAGCACCAGGTTTGTAAGAATAGTCAGCCAAGCAAGAATATGGCTGGCCAGCCAACCGGTCACTGAGATGAGTAGAGAATCAGCCTCCTTCAGCATTACTGTGTATCACAGTTTACCTTGTAAAATGTATACAGCTCAGGATTCTCTCTTCCAACTGCCTGCCCATCACCTGCTGCCCCAAGCATGGTGTTTGCCCATAACCAGTATACTGTCCAAGTTTCAAGGGACTCTGAAGATTCTCATTTCCTTTGCATCTCCCCCACACAATCTCCATTTCCCCCTCTTCAGTTTGGTGTAGTGGTTAAGTGCGTGGACTTTAATCTGGGAGAACCGGGTTTGAATCCCCACTCCTCCACTTGCACCTTCTGGATGACTTTGGGCAAGCCATAGTTCTGACACAGCTGTTCTTGAAAAAGAGCAGTTTCCATCAGAGCTCTCTCAGCCCCACCTACCTCACAGGGTGTCTGTTGTGGGGAAGGGAAGGGAAAGGAGTTTGTAAGCCACTCTGAGACTCCCTTGGGTAGTGAAGGGCAGGGTATAAATCTAATCTCTTCTTCTTCTTCAGGTAGCTTACAGTCCCTCTCAATTCAGTTCTTCCTTCTCTCCCTCCCACTCACCCACCCACCCTTTCACCTACCTTCAGCTCTTTCCCGTCTTCAGCTTCCCCTGAAACTGCATGGGTCTGCATAAGTACTAATGTTTTTTTTTACAAAAATAGATTTTTCTAAAAACCTGTGATTTCTGCCAAGTATGTATACAAAAATCTTCATGTCTGTCCTTTGTCCCATGGTGTGGAGGATTTTTTGACCTTGCTCTGGGGCAAAGTTCAAAATCAAATATAGGAATATATGGATGCCATAGAACCCAAGATTTTTTTCATAGCAAATATTCCCAGTATCTAGTCTGCAGTAGTAGCCTGAATTATGAATAGCTCAAATTATTAGCTAGGGAGATGCTGCTATATAAAGTGCAAAACCCCCCAAAAACCCTACAATAGCCAGACTCATGCACACTCTAGTTCTGTTAACTAAAAAGTAGTATCTGCAAAAAAGTGAAATCTATGCTTGGATCTGTTGGAAGATGTTCATGGATGGAAGGAATCTGCTATTTGTGCCTGGAGTGGGGACCAGCCCATGGGGAGGGGGGAAACGAATGATACAGACACAGGTTTTAAGGAATTTTTTTTTAACCGACACCCTCCTTATGCTGGTCCTAGAGGTACTCTCTCCCAGAGGCAGCCTTTCAAGGGGCATCTTGGCCTGCAGTAGAAAAGAGGAAGTGAGGAAGTCATGATCTGTAGACATAAATTCCTTCTGTTCATAGTAATTATCAGTGTATCCCAGCCGTAAACTACAGATAACACCATAACCATGAAGTATGCCTTTCCTGCTCCAGGGCTAAAATTTTCTGTTATGTATATAATGCACATTAACACGAGAAGAACAGTAGCTCACAAAACCGTTTGGATTTAGGGTTTAGATTTCAACTGTCTATCATTATGCAGCAACCTTTAATTGTATAGAGCTTGGCAGCATATTATTAATCACATCCAACAGCAAATTATTTTCACTGACATGCAGGGTAATATATCAGCAAATGCCACAGAGTAGTCTTTATGATAAAAGAAAAATCCATAAGAGGATTTCTTTAAATGAAGCAAGTAAGAGACATCCCAGGACCATGTAATGGAAAGTGTCACTCAGGTATTCTTGTGTTTAAACGCTATCCATTTATACACACACACACAAAAGCTCACTACACACTTGAGTGACCAAGGACAGTTGTATAACAAGCCAGCCATATGCTACCATATGCCTGAAATACAAGACTGGATTAATAAATGCAGAGAAATGTTCTTCTTTATTAAACTTACAGCTATACACAGAGTTAATACAGATGTTCAGAATTTAACATTGCTGTGAGACTTGGTGCTATATCAGATTGATGGTAGCTTATTAGAGCAAGTTAAGTGATTTTTGTTTTATTTTTTCTTGTACTATTGTATGAAAAATTATGAAGCAACAGCATGGGCTTTTACCATGAGCACTTGCCCAGATGTTTATAATTTTTGATGTATTTATTGATGAAGTATGTGTACTGAAAAAAAGCTATGAAATAACAACAATCAAAACAGACAAAAAAAACAAGAAAAGAATACAAGTACAGGAAGGAAGAAGCCAGTACCATGATTTGAGTTAACATCCACACATTGACCAAAACTGGGAGATTATTTCAAAAGGTACAAAAAAAGTTGCACAGCTACAATCCTGAAAGTCAGCTGACTCCCGGGTTTTTATCATTCCTTGGGCAACAGACTTGTACATACTTTAGTTTAAGGGCACAAATGATGGCTTCACGGACCAAGTCCTCACAAATCAAGTTCTGTCCCGGGGCTGTTTCTGGGTATTAGAAAGATGGGCAGTGTCGAGAAGAGCCACATTCATGATGGCAGTACAAACATCTATTCCTTTATGCTTTCTCCCTCTTTCATACAGCTACAGATTACTTTGACTCTCAGCAGCAGGAGTGAGACTGCTTCTCAGCACTGTATCTTAATCTCTAAAAAAAAACCCTAAAAGGACAGGATGTACCTAGTCCAAAATTCCACCATCATTCATGCCTTCTTGCTCCTCATTTGCTGCAAGGGTACAATCTTTTAGTATCACACTTTTGTTTGGTTTTGCATACACAGCATAACAAAGGTGATAGTAAACACTGACTGGAGATATAAAATGTCCAGAAATATTAAAGTCGTGGGGGGAAATCCTCTTCCCCCTTTCCCATCCCTAATGGCAGCATTGTTTCCTAGGGTCTCCATGCATCTGTGAATCCCCTTACAAGTCTATGGGACTAAACAAACTGACAGCTGATGCTGGGCTTTTTAGAAAGGAGGCTCTTCCACATGAACATATATTAGATACTTTAAAAGCTGTCCTTTCATTTCACACGTTCCTAGTGACTGAATGAGATTATTGTTAACCATGTCATAGCCATTTTAATAAACATCCGTATCACGTGTGAGATATTCCCATGCTGACGGACAGTTCTCTCTAACCTCAATCCGTGAGGTAAATTGCCTGTTATCTCACTCTAGCCAACAGCTCAGAAATTAGGGAAGTCAGAGTGTGCGATAATGCACATACAATTTCCCATGTGGGTTCTTGATATGAGACGTATCGTTGCAGGAGCTAGTCTCCCCTGTGAATGCAAAGTTCCATAACTGGGACAGCAAGTATGTAAAATCAATAACTGCAAAGAGTTTGTTAATGAGAACAAATGGCAACATTTATTTCCTCTGGCAACTCCCTTCATACAAAATGGCCTATGCCATCACAATTATTATTAGGCCAGCAATAAACATCAATTAGATTGTGCCTCTTACCTAATAAAATGCATTATGTATTGTTTTCATATGCTGCCAAAATCATGCTATGCTTACATTAATTGCAACAGTACCTTGTTACCCAGTATAAAGTATAAACACTAATGATAAACAGGTTCTAATGATGCAGACCGAATCAAAAAACAACTGTGAACACCAGACCCTAAAGTATCAACTGTCAAACAACTTGTAAATGCAATGAATGTTTATTTGAAGGGCATAAAACATACAGTTTCAATAAGTCACAAAGAGAATTCTATTCTTTTTTAATGCAATGAATAATATTTGTTTGAAATGTATACAGTTCACAATTATGCAAAATACAGTTCCAATAAATCATAAGAAAAATCCTACTCAGCATCATTTCTGAGTTGTTTTCAATGTTTCAAATGGAATTCTTCCGCAGGAAAAATCCTATACAGAGCAGGTATCAAGTCCTTATGATTATGTCTGTTTTCAGCAAGAGCAATAACCAATTGGCTAGGCGCAGATCGCAAAATCTTCCTAAAGTGAATATCACAGAAGTATCTGTCTGGATCCAAAAAATGCCTCCTGCGCCCAGCCGATTGGTTATTACTCTTGCTGAAGACAGACATAATCATAAGAGCTTGAAGCTTACTCCAACACATTGCTGAAGGTGGCTGAATGCTTCCTTTGGTGGCCTCACCTTCTGCTCCAGAGCAATGTCTTCAGCAGCAGTGGCCAGGAGGGGCATGGCCTTTCCCACTCCCACTGTCTCCAGATATGCTGATTCAAGGGCTGCTGTGGTGTGCACCCAGAATGGCTGCAACTAACTGTGTGGAGGTTGAATGGAGCACTTTCTTGAACCTGAAATACTCTCCTGAGGTCACGGAGGTCCTGATGGCATCCAAAAGGGAATCAACCACCAAGAACTACAGTGTTTCCTGGAAGGCCTTCCATAGGTGGTGCAGAAGGAAAGCAATCGACCAATTGCAGCCATCTATTCAGTCAATACTGGCCTTCCTTCAGGATGGTATGAAATCTGGCCTGAAACAAGCCACTCTTCGACAACAAGTAGCGGTGCTAACTTCAGTCCTTCTGCTCATAGAAGAGGGCAATTTATCCAACCATCATCATATTCGAAGATTCTTGAGAGGGGCACTCTATGGTCTCTACCACTAGTGCATAGATTCCTGACCTGGAAACTTCACACAGTCCTCTCGGTGCTTACGAAGGCTCCCTTTGAACCCATCAGAGACATTCCCTTGTGGTAGCTGAGGATGAAAACCCTCTTCTTGGTTGCTTGGTAGACTTCAGCCAGATGGGTGTCAGAGCTTGATGCCTTATTGACTAAACCAGAACTTTGTATTTTTTGCAAGGATAAGATGGTCCTCAAAATGGACCCCATGTTTCTTCCCAAGGTTCCCTCCAGGTTCCACAGAAGGAGGAGGAGGAAGAGGAGGAGGAGATTGGATTTATACCCCACTCTTCACTCGAAGTCTCGGAGCGGTTTACAAACTCCTCTCCCTTCCCCTCCCCACAACAGACACCCTGTGAGGTAGGTGGGGATGAGAGAGCTCTGGCAGAAACTGCACTTTCAAGGACAGCTCTGAGAAAATTATGGCTTGCCCAAGATCATCCAGCAGCTGCATGTGGGGGAATGGGGAATCAAACTTGGTTCTCCCAGATTAGAGTCCGCACACTTAACCACTACACCAAACTGGCTCTCAGAGCACAAGAAGTATTTCTTCCATCTTCCTGTCCGAATCCTACGCATCTCAAAGAGAGATCCTGGCACATCTTGGAAGTACACTTAATGCGTACTTGATATGGATGGAACACATTTAGAAGTCAGAATCTTAGGGAACTGCTTGACTAAGTCCAACTTGGGGAAATACTTGTCTAAGTCCACAATCAGCCTTGCCATCATAGTGGAGGTATATAAGTCTCTTAAGTGGAGGTATATAAGTGGAGGTATATAAGTCTCTTAAGTTAGAGATTCCCAAAGGCATTACTACATATTGTGTCGGGAGCGCAGCCACCAATGCAGCATTCGCTGAACAGGCAGCAATGGAAGACGTCTGCAGAGCAGCCACATAGTCCTCCATTTCCAGTTTTGTCATTATAAATAGAATGTGTACAATTCAGCAGAGGTAGTATTTGGCAGGAGAGTGCTACAACACATCATGGAAGATGACAGTGATGCCCCACCCTAGCTGGTCACTGCTCTGGGAGAGCGCAAGATATCCTCTGCCTCAGAGTGAGAACACTGGCACTTACCGTGAAGGGTCCTTCTCCTCTGAGGATAGGAGGACATTTTGCCACTCCCATGGCATCACCATTGATTAGTCACTTTGTCTTATCCTGCTGCTATTCTGAGTTCGACCTACTGACTTTTCAATATTTATGTTCTATTCGATTTTTGGCCTTTCATCTTTAGACTATTACCAGTTCCACTCATCTCCTTCTTGGTTTGGAGTGGATGTTCTATAGAGTGAGACTGTGGTCACATGGGCATTTAAATCTGGGAGGACTCCCGGATTTAAAGGGACTAGTTTTTTTTTTTTTAATTTCGGGTTGGGATGATTATACATCCCAACCCCAGTGATGGAGGAGGAGGAAGTGGGTGGCAAAGGCGGCAGCTGAGGGTACCCTTCCCCGAGCCCTGCCGGCCGCCTGGTAAGTTCCCCTCCCCCCCTTTTTGCACTTGGTCGCTTGAGTGCCCAAGCGCCCAAGTGCAAAAAGGGGGGGGGAACTGGAGGGACGATCTGGACAACCCTCTCTCGCAAGCATTGCAAGAAACTGCTGTCCAGATTGGCTCAATCGCGGGTTCCTCGAGGTTGGAAAACGCGGGAGGAACCCGCAATTGAGCCTGCTTTGGCACGGTAGTTGCCCCGGCCATTGTGAATGGTCCCTTTAAATGTGGGAGAAAACAGCAGTTCCTCCCACTTTAAATGGCCATGGGACCATGGCCTGAGAATTCTTTTTGGTGAGACTGCTTCCCGGAGAACCCAAACTGAGGATTGGGTGTTCCTACTCTACAGGAAGAGGAAGAAGTTTGATTCCTGCCTCCCTGAATGGATGGAAGAAAACATCCCAAGATGTCCTCCTGTCCTCTGAGGAAAAGAACCCTTCATGCTAAGTGCCAATGGTCATTCTATCTAATTGAGATAATTATAGGGGCTAATTACAGGTGCTCCTTGGAAGAACGCTGAACTGTAGTATGTTTGAAGGCCTTTAATCATTTGATCTTGCTTTCAATAAGCAGGAAAACTGAAATACGTTTTCATTTAGTCATGTCTCTCCCAATAAAATTCTTATGAATTACAACCCTTTTAGTGTCTTAAATATATGCCTTTGCACATACATATTAGAAAGACAAGAAATCATTTCTGTGGAGCTAATAGAGATAAAAAAAATATAAGGTCATAGTCTATTAGCTTCAGAACGTTCATAGATTTTAAAGAAAATGTTGCATTTGATCTTTGTAATAGTCACATTTCCATTCCCTCTTTTCCTCATCTCTCCTACACACACACACACACACACACACACTTTTAGATGTCAATCAGCTCAGAGCAGAACCTTGGCAATTAAATAAAGCAAGTTATAGAGCTTTACTGAAGATATGCCATTTCAAAGCTGCATCTCAGTACCTGCAGTTTGTCAAGTTCTTTCCTGACCACCTTTCAACCAGACAAAAGTTAACTTTACCTCTAATGTGCTCAGATCAAACAAAAGTAGTATTATAAAGACAGCACTCCGGGTGTTCATGCGCCACCTAGAGGTGGGCTGCAGTGAGGACACAGAAGGGGATAAAATCTCCCTTTCTACCTGCACTGTCAGCACAGCTCTACTAATGGAAGAGACAGCAGGAGGAAGTTTTACCTCCTCTCCACCGCAACCTCACTACCTGTATAGTTTTTAAACCATGTGAGTCCCACTACCTTGGAAATAAACTTTTCTGGAGTCAGAAAGGGCATGGGAGTGGGGAACGAAGGAAAGATCTATAGTTCTTGTGTTTGCAGATGCTGGAATCTGACCCAACATTGTCAAATCAGCCGTCCGTCCCTCCCCCATTTCTCCCCAAGAAACATAAGAAAATTTTGGGAAAAGAAAAACATATGCAATACTCGATTTCTTACGAAACCTAAATTTATTTTCTGCTTAAACATAAAACACACCCTTTATCAGCATATGATGTTCAAGAAATATCCATACCAAAGAAGTTGAGAACTGTAAGATCAGGATAAGAGCATGAATGATTCCAGAAGACGTCGAAGATGAAGACCAGGCATAGAGGCAGCAAGTGCCAGCACAAGTAGAATAAAGAACCTGGCACACACAAAAAGCAGCAGCAGGACAATGAGAACCAAAGAAAGAGGCTGAAGGAAAGAAGCCAGGAGACAGAAACCAAACAGGAAAGGGCAACTCAGAACAGATTCTGTCTGCCATCTTTCTCACTGCTCGCACAAACAGTATAGTAGCATGAGCTGTGTACTGTGGGATGCGATACAGAAGATAACACAGTGATAACTTCTGCAACACACTGGGGAGGGGGAAATCCACATCCATGGAAGCTGCCACTACCTCTTCTATAAACAGTTTTCAAGAGCATTCTTTACATTGCTAGTAAGGTGCCCACATAAGCAATTATTCATGTGAATAAGCTGGCTGAATCAGGTCTCTGCATGTTTTGTTTTGGAGGGGGGTCTGTTGGCCCCAGCGGGGGCAGAAAACCAGAGTATAAATTTTGTAAATAGAGTTAAGATCTTAGAGGAAGAAAAATCTACTCATTAAAGGCAATTCCAGACTTATTATTAAAGATGGGTGCTTCATGTTTAGGATTGTATCTACACCATGACAAAAACCAAACGGGTACACAGCCTCCTAAAATCAGGCTCATTTAAATAGAACCTTTCCCATGCCTCTTCTTTTCAGTTAAAGTATATCATAGAGTATATGAAACAGAAGGCTTATTTGTGTCATAAAAGTTTAAAAAACACTTCAGCAGACACAGAATTCCAGCGTCAGCTAGGAATAGCTTAGCTGAGGCACTGGTACTTATTCAATAGTTACAGCTTCTGGGTGGAATCTAAGACTTTAATCCTTAAACCACCACTGAATGACAGCTGCTTAGCCTTTAATCATTCAGGGAGTTTCCCCTGAACCAGGGTTTTTTCACCCTAAACACGAAACGAGACCGTCTCACTAACCACATCAGTCTGTCAGACTAAACTATTACAGGTCTGGCTATCACCAGAGACAGGCTTAAAATGGTCTCTTGTGCTCTTTCTAGGGTTGAACTATCCCCACTCTGTGCTCATTCTGAGGCAGAGCTACCCTCCGAGTCAACCTTCCACTGAGGAGGACCAGTGTTCTGCCACATTCAATCTGCTCTCTAAAAGGTGATTAGAGCAGCATTCAAATAGGCTCAGGCAATAGCTGCTAATCGGCTGTTCCACCTGCAAGGGCTGGACAGCCTTCTGTCTGTGACAGATACCCTCCCAAAACTTTATATATAAATCCTGGCAGGCTGAGAACAAAATATCTTGGATAATGTTTTAGTGAATAGATGTTACGCTGGTCTTGATAGTATTATTATATTTTCATAAGAAGTTCATAGGCTACAAAAAGCCATTTTGTCTCTTGTCTAGTGAACCCAATAATGCAGAAGAGAAAAATCAGCTTCCTTAGCAAAAGGCAATTGCATGACACCACAGAACGCAGCATGAGTTGAATCACTCTTTCTCATTCTGAAGTGGATGAAATGCAAACACATATTTCCCTTTTAAAATAGACATATGTAAACAGGAACATCGTCCACTGAACGTTCATTCTGTTTTTAAAGCCTACCTTTTTTTTTTAAAAGTGAAAATACAGGAACATAGAAAATACAGTGTGTTATTCACAAAAAGTAGGAAGCTGAATTCATAAAGGAGCCAAAGTGTCAGACCTTATTTTTGGAACCACAGCTGACTTTTCAGAAGCTAAAGGCTCAACGAAGGTGTTTCCATATTGCTCCTGGGTGAATCTTCTTAAAGGGTGTACCCTAACAACAAAGTGCTGATACACATCCCCAAAAACATGTCCAACTCAGGTTGAAAGATGTAAAATTATTATGAAAACAGCAAATTGGCACACTAATAAAATAATACGACTGCCCACTTGGCTATTAACATTATCAGAAACTCGCTTCACAGAATTCTCAGCACTGCAAATATTTTTCTTATTTTCTTTGATAAAGTTGGTGCTTGTTTTGCATTCACTGGGAGTGGGATCTGAATCAGTGGCATCTCCTTCCCTCCCCCAGTAAATTACATTTACTGTTGAATGACTGCTCAAAGTTGCATCCAACAACATTTTGTGGAACAATTTTCTGAACCACATTTCAGTCTGTCAAAATGAAGACATCTGTTTTGTCCCAGCAACAGAAACAGGACTGCAACAGATAAAACAATGGTCAACACTTATTTCAAGCACTGTTTCAAAAGTCCTTACTTTTTCTCTACAGTAGGTCAAAACTGGATCTTATTTGGCATATTACAGGTATTACCAACATTTGCCGAGATAATCAATTCAAAGTTAGAGGTCTTTTGGGAAACTACCATTACTTTCTTTATTAGTACATCTACAAATAAAGGCTTCCTTTGGGTCTCAGAGTATAACACTTTTAATGAAGCATGTATGGGTTATCCATGTCTAGTTGGAAGAGTTACTGAGAACCCTATATATGTTGCCTTGAACTTTATCATTAAAAAGGCAGGATATAAGTTTAATAATATATATATTTATTTTTAAATGAACATGAACTACCAAAACCTGGTGTAAAATTCACTGGGGAAAACCTGCATGGAGCTCAATGCCTTTAACCAGGCCTGTATACAGTATGAAATAATGTTGGAATGTTTTCAGGAGGGTATGGGGGGATGGATGTCTCGCTGCATCTTTGACAAACCTCAGTTCCATTACAGGGAGCAGTCCCAAGAAATTCCTGTGTTAAGATGGAGTGTTGATGAATGTCACTTTGGGGCCCATCAGGAATGTTTTGCGTCCCTATCTGATTGACTGGGATAATGGAAGTTTTTTTCACCTGCTTCATGTCTGTTGTTGTGGGGTTGTGTTATACAAATTTGCCAGATTCTGAGGTACTGGATGGAGTTGGCAGAAATAGGTGCCTGTGGTTCAATTAGTTTTGTGTGAATTAGGTGCAGATAACGTGACTGTTGCTTAATTAAATTGGCAAGGACTCTAAGGCATTAAAGGATGGGGAGACTCACCCAAACCAGCCATGGGTGGCTGTTCATCAACCCTTGAATTTTCCACTGTACCATATAGGGGAAAGCAGCTGATGGGCAACATTTCTCTATTCAAGTTTGGGGAAATGGGGAGAGGTTAGTTTCATTATCTACATGGTTCAGATTTTAATAGATAAACTCTAATAATACCTATGCATTTTGTCTGATGCATTCATTTCAAGGTATGGGTGCTGTGTATATTTTACCTCTGGCATGATCAAAGAAAAACAGTCTGAAAATGTGGTCCTTGACAGGCCAAAGAACATCAAATCATTTCATTTTTTTACTCCTGTTTCTTCTTTCCAGCCCCTACTTTATTTCTGCCTTGTACTACCAGTCTTGTACTATCAGTTTTGTACTGTCTTACAATGGCACTGAGGGTAAAAGCCTATTGACCAACTGGATTTTTCTAGGGTTGCCAGTTCCAGGTTGGGAAATACCTGGAGATTTTGGGGGGTGGAGCCAGAGGAGGAGAAGGTTTGGGGAGTGGAGGAACTTCAATGGGATATAATGACATAGAGTCCACCTTCCAAAGTGACCATTTTCTCCAGATGAACTGGTCTCTGTTGCCTGGAGATCAGTTGTAATTCCAGGGGATCTCCAAACATCACCTGGAGGCTGATGACCCTATCACATACCTATCTGGCTTTAACAGAACACACTTTTATAAAAGGCCTCTCCTGATTGACTGAAGAAATCAGTGAACAGCATTGTCAAGAAATAACCTCTTGCAAGTTGTACAGATGCTTAAAGTCTTAAATGCTAAACAGAAATAAGTTGCCATGAGATTTCCAACAAATACGCTAGATCACTTCAGAATTGTTACAAACATACCCTTCAATTATCTGCACATTGATTAAGAGATTTCAGCATTCTTTGAATAACAACAATCACTATACTTGCCTGGGTAAGCTGAAAGGTAGCAAAGGAAACCATTAGAATGAAATTGCTCTTGTTCATCAGATGGCAGCTACAGAAACAAAAATGTGTTAATAGTATCACTGTTCTGCTGTGCCTGTAAATGGTGCTGGAAACATTTAGGTGGACTACAATTAACTTGAAAATACTCAATTTATGAGGCAATTTAAAATCTAGCCCTCAGCCATACTTGAACTCAAATGGCCATACTGTCCTCTCAGCGAGAATGCGCACCAAGCAAAGGCACAAGAAGGGAGAACTGAATGAGGCAGCCATTTTTAAGATGACATTTTCAGCAACTCTAAAAAAAAACCCCCTTGCTTTCTTGCCCTTAGCAGTGTATTCTTTGTTCAGAAGCACATGGAACAAATAACATTGTGATCAATAAATAGGAAATGAAACTTGAAATTCCTAGGCCTGCTATGTGCAATACAATGCTCCTTTCAGTGATATTATATTCAATATGCTACTAGAGTTACCAGGTATAATCTTCTCCCCGGCAGGGGGATTTGGGAGGGGTGCTGGGAGGGGCTGTCTCCGACATGATGATGTCATGCAGAGCGATGTCATTACATCAGGGATGGAGCACCACACATGCACACCCCCCCCACGCTTTCCCCCAAACATTTAAAGGGAATCTTCCCTTAAAATAGTTGTATGGAAAGTGGGTGCTGTGCATACCTGCCCTACAAGCGGTGAATTAGCCATTTGCAGAGCAGGAGCAGGCAGCCACCCCTTAAAAAGAGTGGGTGCCGTGCATGCCTGCCCCACAAGTCACAAATTCGCAACTTGTGGGACAGGCACACATTGTGCCCACTCTTTTCAAGCAGGGCCAGGGATGACTGTTGGGAACAGGGTTTTCCCCACTAGCCCACTGGCCAGCATCTGGGGGGAGCCCAAAAAATTCAGGGGATCCCCCGCCCCCACCTGGGGACCGGCATTCCTATATGCTGCTCAGAAAACAGCCCTATTGAATTGGACATTCAGACAATAGGAATGTTTTCGCATGTTAGAAGGGATTATATGTTTCCTCCAAATCTGCTTCTGGCTAACCACACCAGCAAATGAGGTAGAGCATTACGCTTTACACAACCACTTCTTTGTTTGGTAAGGAAAGGAAAAGCAGAAGTACTTTCAACAATATCTGAATCAAACTCTGGTGTTCTGGTACATGTGGAATAATAAGTTTCTTTTCGTGTACCTAAAGATTAAGAGTCTCTTTTGCTCTCAAGTACATACAGGCCAATGATAAGCTTTCACTGTGGGGTGCTTGCTGTGCAAGAAAACAGCATAAGAAAAAAATGTTCCAAGTTGGAAAGTAAGTAGATCTTGGACACTAATCCGAATAACACTTTCTTTTGCTTGGAGATAGCAATGCAGAAGAATTACAGAGTTTCACTAGTTTGACCCAAAACTTCGATGATTCTTAGGGGTTATTTTAGGTTGCAAGGAGAAATATGTCTGGGAAAGGGTTTTATTTTTTTTTAAATTACATTTATGTACAAAGTGAAAAATAAGAAGGGTACTTGTATAAACACCCTCTATGTAGAAAAATTATACTTTACACATGTCATACATTATTTACACACATGACAACACCTCCGATTTTACATTTTCTTCCATTTTAAGCTTTGCTCCAGTATAAAATAAATAGTTGCCAGTTCTTAACAAATATAAGGAATCTTTAATTCCTCATGATTGCTTATACATTTGTGCTTATTCATAAGCATATTGTATCAGCATTTTCTAAGCCACGTACCTACTGAATGTAACGTCTTTGTATTATAGTTTTTTGCTAATAATAATGTCACTGTGGCTAATATGTTTCTTAAAGGACAGGTTTTTTAGCCAAAGGGATGTAATCTTGTCTTTATTTCCTTAAACCAATTACTGCCAACAGCTGGAAAAGAGCAAGGAAAGAAGTAGCAACTTCCTACTTTTTCTAAAGGTCCGGAGGCTGATTGAATGAGACTTTCCATGCTGGAAAACATCAATCAGAACTTACACAAATCAGGCCCACTCACAGGGCTACAGTATTTGTACTCTGTATTTGTACTTTGTAATACTGGTATGCACACTGCATTGTACACTGTCCTGAGCTGCTTAGAATAAGGGCGGGATGAAAATGTTTAATATATGAAGAGTACCTTCAAGAAAGGATGCTTAATACCCTCCCAATACCACTTTCATGGCTTCCTGATAAGTACACAGTCACCAGCATAAGTCAGAAGATGAAATGTTACTAGTCATCCCACCCAAAATTTAGCTAGCCTAAATGATAGCCTGATTCATAGGCGTAGACTACGGGGGGGCTCGAGCCTCCCCCGAAATTTCCCGGGGGGGACTGAGCACCCCCCGGGAAAATGTAGCACCTGCCACCGTGCCTCCCGGGGCCCTTCCGAGGCCGGCAGCTGCTGCTGCCAGTGCCTCTCCCCCCCCACACTTCCATCCTTCCCTCTCCCTCCCTCTTTTCCCAGCGAAGGGAGAGGGAAGGAGTGGGGGGGGAGAGAGAGAGGCCCTAGCAGCAGCGGCTGGCAGGCCTCGGAAGGGCCTGGGGAAGCGCGGAGGTTTCCTGGCGGGGGGGAACATCGCCCCAGCGAGCGAGCGCGCTTTGCGCGCAACTTAAAGAGCCCCCCCCCCCCGGATTTTACAAAAGTCTACGCCCCTGGCCTGATTCTTTACGTTGATGATCTTCACACTGAGGAACAACTTGCCACAGGAAAGTTCTGCCTCAGAAGGCTTTTGGCTGAATACAAAGAACACAAGTTGCTCTGTGGCAAATTCTGGTTGAAATCTCCTTGACTGGTTTTTGATTGCAGTTATTGTTTGTTGTTATAGCTATAGCTGTGGTTTGTTTGAATGGACATGGAAAAGTGAGATATAAATCTTCAAACAAATAAATAAAATTCCCACAAAGCTGGAATTTGCTAACTGGGGGAAAATACAGCTGATTCTGACTCTTCCCCCCACTCTGCACAAGTTGATGCTTCACTTGGGAGACCCGTTCCCAATCTTCAAAGCAGCTGCCTTTGCTCCCAATCAGAAGATCCTATGCACGGCCATGTCTTCTGGCTCTGAATGAAGAGACTTTCTAGTCTCAGTCAGTCTACAGCTCCTATGTTTTTGCATCCTTACATTCCTATATTTTTTGTTATTCCTACTGTAAAGAAACATATGATATTTCTACTGGAACACAGAAGACAGAGTTTGCAATACCTCATCAAAATTTACAGTCTGACATATGGAAGAGAAATATGTGCTACAAAAGATTATTTCATTGGATGTTACTGATCCTGCCCTAAATTCTTACAATATACTTCAAAGCAGTAACAATTCCATACGTCTAGGAATGTGATCCCCTTTTCTATAATCTTTAAAAAGTCTAGCAGATGAAAACATAGTATCAAACATGGTTTCCCTGTCTAACAGAGTGCTTTGTCCATCATGGCTTCATCATAAATACGAGTTCTCTCAGTGTGATAAGCATCCAAAATGCTGTTTATCTTTGTTTTTAAAATCAGCCAATACAGAACCAAGAATAAACTAGAAAAATAAAATGAACCAATTTTGACAATATAAGAAAAGATGCAATAATCCATCTGGCCTCTTTGAGATATAGAAATAATGTATCTTAGAGCTATAAAGTATATTGGAGTGCTGTTCTCTCACCCACTTAAGAGAGAAAGCAGGGAGAAAATCCCAGCGTTTACTCTTTTAAATATACAGATAGGACCATCTTACAACTAATCACCAGGCAGACTTTGCATCTAAAATCCTATTGCCCTAAACAGTAGCTCACATAGACCTTAGTGATTGTTCCCCTAGGGCTACAACTTCTTTCATAAGTAGATTACACAGTCCAAAAGAAACAACTTAGTTTTGTCCTCTGGTTTTCAATGTAAACTACAGTCATAGTGAAATGCTGACAAAACTCCTATTTCTTGTTTGGAAGAACTGATATGAAAGTGAAAACAAGGACACACACACACTGTTTTACTTCCTGTTATTTTTATACACACACACACATATACACACACATACATGTTTTCAGTAGAGCCGTATTGTAATGTTTTACTTTCTGTTTTTTGAATACATATGTCCTTGAGAGATGATAAGGAAGCAGGCCAGTGTGGTCAATTAACACTACTTGCAAGGAAGACAATTAATATTAACATTAACCCTTAAGTGTACGACAAAATTCGGCTTTGCCTCACGTCCCCCCACACACAGGTTGAGTGTCCTGGGTCAAGATCCATGGTTTTAGAAAGTAAAGCATTACAATACAGCACAATTGAAAACAAAACTTAACAGCAGCACCTACACTGGCAACTTCTTTACATCAGAGTAATAACTATTCGTTTTGGGTTGTTTCATCTTAGGATTTTTAAGATATGAGATGATCAAAAGTAGTTTAGCACAGCCTTCCTGTATACATGGAATACTAACCAGGGTTAGAAGAAGCATCACTGCCATTGTCTATGAAAGATCCTCCACCAGAGTCACCTTCCACTACCACTGCTTCCCAGTTGTTACCCTTCAACGATTCCTCTGCTCCCATCACCACTGGAACTGTCCGTTCTGCTGATTAGACTGTTGATTCCTCAAGGTAGTGATGAGCATCTTGGTCTGGTGTCTTGGCCATTCCATCTAGAGTGACTCAGCTAGGAGTTTAGACTCTTGACCAATGCTCCCTCTAAGCTGTGGAGTCTTGTGAGCAAAAATCCAACTTTGTGAGCTACTGGTATTAAAGTTGTGAGTGAGCGATTTGGCTACTGCATAAATTAGTTTGCTCTAGAGCCATCCTTCCTGAGCTAAGACAAAAATGTGTGAGTCAGAGGCTAAAAAAACCTGTGAGCTAGCTCACCCTAACTCAGCTTAGATGGAACCCTGCTCTTGACAAAATCTAAGCTCCTGATGGTATTGCTGTCAGCTTCACTGACACACTCAACCCCCCTCAACACATTAAGGTGTGTGTCCAAGAGGGGGACATTTGGAGGTCATTCATTCATTCACAATAGTTAACACAGGGAGAATAATTCACTTCGGAACATTAGTACTGGTAACATGGAAAACACACAATTGTAGCCCAGAAAAACTGGTAAAACTCCTCACCTTCAAATGAGAAAATAAAATGGAATATCCCCTGTTTCTAGCTCTCATGGATTGCAGAAATTAAGCCAGCCATAAAGTCCGTGGTGTTGACAAGAGCTGAGGCCCTGAGCCTTGAATTCCTTCCTGCTCTTCCCATACCTTTCAGAGAATGGTTCTGCATGCCTACAAGTATATTTTCCATCATCAGCAAAATAATTTACGTGAGTGAAACACATTAGGCACAACGCTGTCTTTCTATCTGATTAGGAACACAGACTTTCTTTTTAATAGTGCTACTTTCTTTCTCTGTTTTGTAAAGTATATTAGTCTTCACAAGCCTAGCAAAGAAACTAAATAAGTATTACTGGGTCATTTAGTCGATGTGCTGCTTTAAAACGAGGACTGTTCCATCTGTTCCTTCTCTAATTATGAAAGTAACAAAACTTTACCACCACTTCAGCAAAATACTAAGTAATTTAACACGTGCTCATTCTGTAAATGGATCTGCAGTTTTTAAAATGAAGAAGAAGAAGAAGAGATTGGATTTATACCCCGCCCTCCACTCCCCAAGGGAGTCTCAGAGCTGCTTACAAACTCCTTTTCCCTTCCCCTCCCCACAACAGACATCCTGAGAGGTAGGTGGGGCTGAGAGAGCTCTTTCCCAAGCTGTCCTTGAGGGAACAGGTGTTACAGAGCTACGGCTTGCCCAAGGTCATCCAGCCAGGTGCAAGTGGAAGAGTGGGAATCAAACCCGGTTCTCCCAGATTAGAGTCCGTGCACTTAACCACTACACTCAAACTGGTCAGTGCTACTAAATAGCAGCCAAAAGAAAAAAAAAAGGTGGCTTGTTCCTATTTTTCAAGAAAGATGGTAAGCATGGAGAGAATGAAACTTCCACAAGTTGCAGTCTCTTTGGGTTAGTTCAGCAGCCCGCACTCTGTAGCTTGCACCACCATTCCAAAGAGCCATGCAACTACTATATGCTTTATGAACCACCCCACTAAACACAAACGTACAATAATATAAGATACAACTATTAATATTAAGTATTTAACTACTAATATTTAGCTACAAGTATTTACAAATATGGGGGCTGCAGTGGCTCAAGTGGTTAAGATGCTGAACTACAGACTGGAAGGTCAGTAGTTTGGCAGTTCGAGACCCAAGTGCTGCATGACGAAGTGAGCTCCCGTCTCTGGTCCCAGCCCTATTTACAAATATATAATTACAAATATTTAACTACAAAAGTACCTCCTCTGAGCATGTAGGGTTATTCCTTCCCACTACTACTGAACCTGAACTCCCTTTGTGGGCCCAGGGACTAGGAAACAGGGGGACATGGTCTATAAAAGGAACTACACTATACACATTAAGTTTGGAAAGGAATGGCCACAGCTGTATTGACTGCAACACTGGTACAGCATGAGGACAGATCCTGCATTGGATGACCCTCCTGCTGGTGGGGTCTAACGATGGAGTGGCAAGCCCCCTGGGACCATATGGGTGCCAGCCGTTGCATGGTTCCCAAGCCACCTAGTGTTAAAAGCCAGCCTGCAGCCCCCGAGCTGGGCATGCACCAAAGGCTCCACCTCCAAGACCCCTTATAGGGGTCCCCAGAATGGGGAAGGCAGGCATGCAGGCATCACCTCCCCCTTCAAGGATCCATCTCAGGGCCCAAACCACCTACCAGCCGTATAAAACATAAAATATAGCAACCTGTAACAACCAAAATTCAGGGAGGATGGGAGGGGGAAAAAACTCAGCAGTAAGTGAAGAGCCCTTCATGTCTGGCCAACTGAATAGGGATGAGGGGTGGAGTAGTGACATCACTCCAACCTTCCCACCCCCACCTCACCCATAGCCAGCCTCTGGCCAGGCATAGCCTGGCCATCCCCCAATCATGAGGAAGTTGACCCCTCTCTTCTGGTCTGATGCCCACATGGCTGGCCTGCAGTTGCAAAGGAGCCCAGAGGAGACTGTGTTGAAAAAAAAGGAGAAAATCCACCACCATATCTCTGTAGCCAGCTGGCTCTCTCTCTAGGTTGCTGCTCCAACTGTGGTGATGGTTTTACTCTCTTCTGTGCAGCCAGTTCACTTTCATGAAACACGGGGTGGGTGCAACAATGGGAAACAGTGCTCAGAAGAGCCACAGGTCACATGTCAAAAAGCCACATGTGGCAACAGAGTCAGAGCTTTCAGAAGATTTCTGTGACTAGAATGCGGATGGTTTCCAGTTCTCCCTTCCTGCTGCAGACCTCTGACCCTCCTCACATTCTGTTACCCTTATCCCCCAAGAGCATACTTTTGAGCTGCAGTCCAGCAAGAAGAGGGAGACAAGGAAAGTCCACTCCACTGACAGAAATCCCTTCCACCAACAAAGATACTCAACAGGATCCAAACCTTTACCAAGAAATTTCTCGGAACTCCTGTAACTGCTGGTAATTTCAAACACAATACAAAAGAAAGAGTAGAATAAATCAGTGCTCTGTTAATGCTAACTGTACCTAGGTTTTGTGGTAAGATAAACCTTGACCTCAAAAAAAAGAGATACTGAAAGGTGGCTGCTTTGCTATAACATTACCTACAGGCGTTACAACAGAGTTGATAACTTTCCACAGAAAGTAATCAAATTGAGTCCTCAAGGTCAAAGTCACTGCATCTTTACCATCAAAGTTCCTTGAATAGTATGTAACGGTTAACGAGGATGTCATTTAAAACAACTGCTGCCCCAACAACTTTTGAAGATTTGATCTGCCAAAAGTATAATGCAAAAGGCTGGCATTTTATCTGTAACTGTATCACATTTGCTTTCTCTAAGTCAAATTGTGCATTTGTGTTATACATGAGACTCAGTGGTGCAATGATAAGGTAGCATTTGCTAAGCTGCACCTGATTTCATTCATTCAAAATCTTCCTTTTAGGAAAAAAATGCTAATTACAACCTACGTGATTATTTAGGCAACATGAACCATTATGTAGTCTTTATTTTGAAACAAGAGCCCCCAACTAAGCACAGCTCAGCTCTAACAGTAAAACAGCACATATGGAAAATCTCAGCTATTTGTTTTGAATGCTTGGTGCTTCTGCAAGCTAGCACCTTTTCTTTTTCTTTCCATTTTCCTGAAATTCTATAAACAGCGTGTGACTGTGTCAAACAGAACAGCTGAATATTGTTATAATTAAGTATATCATTTACACATGTATTGTGTTAATCATAATTTAATTGTAATACCGCTAAGTGAGACATTAAGCAAATTTTAAATTCAAGGTTTATGATACAGTAATTGTACTAGTGGTATAACGAAATCAGCTTAGGCAAGCAGACCATTTTTTAGCCTACTCACATACCACTTAGAACAATTTCTCCCATCAGCTACTGGAAGAAACATATGTACTGAACACAACAGCTCATATCCCAATATTGAATTCCTTTTTTTTTAATGTTTAGAGATGTCCATAGAGAAATGCCTCTAGATAAACAGTGGATATATCTTATACAATCAACAGTGGCCAAGTGGGAAAAGCAAAGAACAAACTTGTGAGAGATTTTTATTTGCAATAAAGCAAAAGCTAGACAGAAAATCTTTTCATAACACACAACCACATGTCCATACACTTCTCAGTTAATACAGGATGATAACTACTCACTGGCTGGTTGTTAGTCTTTCCGTGGCTGATATCTGCCACCTACTCTTTCAACAAACTTTTCCCAAGCCACAACTCTGAATTAAGAAATGTGGAAAAATGAGTTCTCCACAAAGAAATACTGATATGATTTGTAATAAAGTTAGAATATATACAAGAGGGTGCCCGCAACAAAATGTTGCATAATGTACTGAGTTTCAGTTTACAAACATACAAAACACCTTCTCTATTCCTGCAACTCAGCAATAAGGGACAGCTCCCAGTTTCAAAAGATTGTCCTGAAACTTCCCACCACAGTTGCCTATCCAGACTCTAGAACACAGACAATGCCACACTCCATGCCCCTGCAGTGAAAGAAAGGGGAAGAAAGAATGGGGAAGAAACAAATGAATGGAACGGGACGGAAAGGAAAGGAGGAAAGAAAAGCAAATAGATGGGAAGAGAGGAAGGAATGAAGCTCCCAGGATCTCCCCCATCTTTCCCTTCCCACCTAGGCAAGCCAACAGCCTCTCTCACTGAAACAAACTCTGCATGCAGCCTCTCCCCCCCCCCCAACAAATCCTGGATGTAGCCTGGGCAATCCCTTGTCCCATTGCTGCCACTACCCTCCCCTATCCTTCCCTTCCTACCCAGGCCAGCCAGCAGCCTCTCCCTCCAAAACAGAGCCTGCATGCAGCCTCCCCCCCAACAGATCCTTTATGGTGCCTGGGCAACCCCCAGCCCTGCCATTGCCGCTACCCTCCCCCAGCCTTCCCTTCCTACTCAGGCCAGCCAGCAGCCACCTCCCCCCCCCCCCCAACAAATCCTGCACACAGCCTGGGCAACTCCAAGTCCCAGCCCCGCCGCTGCTGCTATCCTCCCGCATTCTTCCCTTCCCACCCACGCTAGGCAGTGGCAATGGTGGGGAGCCCTGTCTGCTGCCAGCTGCCGGCCCCACCAAAGCTTCTCCCCCCCCCAACAGTAGCAATGGCAGGGACCCCTGTCTGGCTCCTAGCCGCTGGCCCACCAAGGCTTCTTCCCCAACAGCAGCAACGGCAGGGAGCCCTGTCTAGGTCCCAGCTGCCAGGACACAGAGGCTTCTCTTCCTCTGACAACTTCTTCCTCGTGGCACCAACAGCTCTTCCCAATGATCATAGTTGCAGGCAGTGGAGTGGCTTTCCCTGGGTGGATCAGTAAGTACGTGTTCTGCATATGCGTAGAGAACACTGCTGTACTTTTGGGGGGATTTAAGTATCCCCCATATTTTTTAAAAAAACATGTCAGATTTTTCTGCACCCCTGGGGAGTGCCCCAAGGGTGCAGGAATTTCTGTTGAGCCTCCATGTGCCCCCAATCTCCAGAAATAAGTATCCACACGCACAACAGACCCTTGGCTATTAGATATATAGATTATTGTTGTTTTGTTTGTTAAAGGGGTTTCATAAGGGGATAGCAGGAGGGGTTTAAATTGTTACAATGTATTTCCAGTTGGTGAAGCAAGTAACTGTTGATAAAGGGAGGTTAAAAGGTCACTAAGGAAGAGTTTTCAAGTTCAGAATGTTTTCAATGAAGAGGAATGCTTTAAGGGGGTTCCCAAAGTCTGGATTCCAGAACCAATTAGAACAAGGCTTGACCAAGTGTCAGCAGCTGGTTGGATGGACCCTTTACGAGAGGGTGTAGATGTTTGAGAGAAGCAGCGGTGGAGAGAGGCTGTGTAAGTTAGAGGCTGAAGGCAAGGAGGATTCACCACTGAGGAGAAGGCAGGAGAAAGAGAATAGATAGCCCAGGGAGAGGCTAGAAGATATGTGGCTGAGTCTGCCTGATGGGAAGTATACCTCAGCAGGACTGCAGGGAAGACTACAAAGTAGCCTGAGGCAGTCCTATTCCAGTACCAGCAGGTAGCTGCCAGGCCAATCAAGACACAATCCAGCAGTAAACCTATGAAGTATTGGATAGGAGGGAGGAATAAGGAAATCCAGCCTCATCTTGGCAACAGTCCTTTAGTGAGGGACAAACATTTGATTTGCAGTTGTTGTTGTGACCTAAGTCATTTATTCCCAGGGGACCTGACCTTTAGAGTCTTACCAGATCATCACAAGGAACATTTTGCCAGTGGCGCTATTTGTCTGCGTGAAGAGACTCACTATAAAGGTAAAGGAAAGAAAACAAAATCTGGGGTGGGAGCAGATAAGTACTTGTTGTACTGACATGGATAATGCCCTGGCATCTACATGAATGTGCAAAAGATTGGCTTCTTGCTGACATGCTACATAATAAATAATCGCAAAATCAGTGGCAGAATGGTTTGAATGGTTATCACAATGGAATTAATGTAAGAGAAACACTGAAGGAAGCGGGTGAGAAAAGTGCTTTCCTTGAACAGAAGGAGTTTGGAAGGTCCAGTAAAGCTCTCGGTAAAGTGACGCCGCTAATGATTTCATACATATTCTGGAAATGTAATTTGTGTAGAACATTCTTCCAGTTTGGAGCTGCCATGAGAATTCAGTATGAAGTTCATAACAGAATTATTCAGCACTGGACAGCTCCTTATGGCATGAGGGATGAAGAAAAGATACTAATTAAAAGTTGAGAAAAGACAAAAAAACGTAGTACAAGGGGCCCAAAAAAAAAGGGGGGGGGTGTCACATTTTAAAGGCCACAAATGAAGAGAGATTTATTGCAGGGCAGGAAAACTAATTTTAAAACCCTAGGGATTTTACCATCATTTTAGTAATGTTTGACAGTGCAAAATTCAAAAGAACTCTACCATTCTGATTCTGGTATGCATACATTCTACAGAGATCATAGAAAGAAATTAAAGGCAAACTTATGTCTGAAGCGGCAGTCAACAGATACCCTTTACAGGCTATACCCACAGTACCTACACTTTTTAGGCAGCATGTTCAGTGTACAACTGCAAGTGGGATGTGTTGATTAACATGGTTGTATGTGTCACCTGCAGACTGTTCACTCAAGGGACAGACAGAAATAAGCAAAGCCATCTCTGTGGAATTTCAAATGCTACAAACAAGGAGTCGAAGATTCAAGCTAAAATGTCATCTGGAAGACACAGTGACCAAATTTCTGCCACAGTCCTTAAATCTCTTTTTCTGAAATGGACTAAACTTATTCACTGTTATTATTACAGGGTGAACACTTAAAAGGATTAGTACTGATAGAAGAATACGGTCTCTTTTTAAGTCATTTAGAATACCTAAGAACCAGAGAAAGACACTTATTAGATAAGACTCAGTGATGCTTATGCTTAGTAAAATGAAGTTTCTTATTTATAGAAGTTTAAAATCTTGTTTTAAAAAGTATACCTTAAGGACTTGGTGATAAATAGAGTGAATGCAATATGAAACGGATTATATACTACCAAAATATTTTGGAAAGCTTGAATACCTTGCAAATATTCCATTTCAAAAGGAAACCAAATTCACTCATATGATTAAGAAATTAATGGGATTGTACTGCTAATTTCTTTTCTAGTGCTCATTCAGAAGGGAGTTAGAGAAAAATACAGAGTCTGTAGGTTTCTGTAGAAGTTGAAAGAATTGCAAAAAGATCTAGCTCTCGCTAAGTATCATGAAGTGTAAAGATACCAAGTTATGATCAAATCAAATTACAAACTCAGTTCAGATGTAACACAAAACCATGAACCCTCATGTCTCATCTCAACTGTGGTTACTCCGTGAAATAAGGATTTGGCTTGCAGAGTCATTTGAATCCTGGCTTGTCTTGACAAATGCTGATTTTATTGTTTTTGCTCTGTCCTCTGAATCTCTTTCAGAGTGGCCTGCACTGCAGCAAGGGCAACACCAGGGAACAAACTCAAATCAAGTCACAGTGCAGCCATGCAAAACCAGATGTGACCGTAATTACTAAACCAACTTCAAACCACGATTTCAGATCTGAATTCGATATACCATAACCAACTATAGTTGGGGGCGGGGGGGGGGGGGGTTATCTGCATTCAGATATTCACACTCATTATAACTTATTTAATTAAACCAGGATTTCACATGACTCCTGAGCCAAGTGACAATATTTCTAAAATACACTAGGAAGAACTGAAGTGTACAAGCATTAGTAATATCTGCAAAAATCAGGCACATAGACCCAGCCTTGGAAAAACCTGCACAGCTGTTTCCTTCATCCTTCTAACAAAATAATAATGAATCCGGTATTTTATCCCAGAGCAGAAATATCGATGTGGATCTCAAGGCCATTTGAATTAGGCCAGTGCACAGCTTGTTAACCATGGAATCAAATGATACACAATATTCATATATTGCAGCCTGTCAGGTGCTTGACGATCTGGAGTTTGTTTGTTTGTTTGCAGTCCCATGCAGCCACCAAAACTAAAAAGTCTGAGCTCCCAACATGCTGCCATAAATAGCTAGTGGGCTGCCCTGACTTTGTCCATCACAATTGTTAAATTTTGCTTCAAAGTAACCACCATTAGACAACTGTGGCTAATACACACAAACATTATTCCATTCAGTATATAAGAATCACAGATTAAATCGATTGCTGCCCTTTGATGGGGGAAAATATCTTGCTACGCTATCCTTGGAATCCACCAAATAACAGCATAATAAGCATAATGAAGAAGAGCAAGCTCAAACAAAGTCCTCTGTGACCAATTAAATAAAAAGCAGCAGACAAGGACAGAACAATAAGGATGAATAAGGTATCAGTCTGATACATCAGTGATTGTTAAACTTACATGTGATCAGAAACAAAAAGCAGTCTTGCAGTTATGTGCTCATATTCTAACTCAATTCTGGATTCCAGGGTTTTTTGGGGGGTGGGGGAGTTCTCAGTCGAACAGATTACTCATTGCATTATAATGCAATTGACAGATCAATCTTAAATGTAGAATATTACTTCAACATGAAGGACATAACTCAAGACAGAGATCATACTCTGTAAACAGAAGAACTCCAAGATTAACCATTGGCATCTCCAGACCAATAACGGAGTCCAGGAACCAGGACTGGCTATGACAGCTGCGGCATGTTAGAGTAGATAATTCTGAGTTAGAGCGGATGTATAAGGAAGATTAATACGTTACTGTCCAGCAGAGTGCTTTTCTCTTACTATTAACCTTTGGATAACAATACAGATCATCTGAGGCTTGTATACTGAAGCCACTGACTTAAGGAAACATAATATATTCTCCCTAGCAAGGAACATAACTCTATAAAATCATAAATACGAAACATATTTTAGAAAGTAGTTACTATAAATACTCAGGAAGATAACTTCATATGAATAATAAACTCAAGCGCAAATCAAAGTCCCATCTCATAGGGTGTCACAAATAATGTAACACCTTAAGATAACTAAATTATACAGGCAAGGTACGACACCTTATTCTTTGGGACTGCCCGTAAAACAAAATGGAGGAGAGGTTTTGATAAACGTACGAAACAAAGTTTCTAAAATCTACAACAACCTACTGAAGAAAGGCAATCAAAGCTTCACTGAAAGTGTTATTCTGAATTTCATTTCATTATTATCTTGCATTTTCTTAAACAATAACTTTACTGTGTTCGGTGATAATTGCTCATAGCCAAAACAAGTGTTTGCACAATGAATAAGCTTTATAAAGCTTCACTGAAATCAAAGAGGCAGTATATTGCAACTTGGTACATATGAGAGCACTAGAAAACTAATAGAATTCTTCTATAGGTCAGGGTGTTCAAAATATAATATGTTTGGAAAAAGCTAGCTATCACTTTGGGGTATCCAAGTAATAAAAATCTAGTTGCACAATGATGACCGATACCCTTCTACTGGCAAAAAAAGTGTTATTAGAGTTTGTTTCGGAAACTTTTCCATGAACATAGCCAAACAAATGGCAACATGTTCACATTTAATGTACATCAATACTTATAATGATAGTAAATAATGTAATGACACATTCAGAAAAATATATTAACACTATACAGATGACCTACAGAAGAACACTCTCAATACAGATATAAGATGAAATCATGGTTATTTTAACAATGGTTGTAAAACCAGAATTTGGCTCACAGATCTTTCAGCTCTTGGTTTACCTTAATAAATGCTGGTTTCATGACTCTGCTCTTTCCCCTAAAGAGACCCAGATGGTATCCTGGCCTGCATTTTTATGGAGGAGGTGCCAAGGAGCAAGCCAGGATTCAGACAGAGTAACTATGGTTGCACAGCATTTGAAACCATAATTAAGACCAACATTACTTAATGAACTCACTTGATCTACAACTTTCATAACTTGGTTTGGCATGCCCTACTCATAATTAATGGAGTCACCCGCATTCAGTTAATCACAATAAACTGAAGCAAGCCATTACATCTACACAAAATCCTGCCGTTCTCATGGTATGCGGTTGGAGACAGGAAATATGTTATTATACATGTGAAGAAAAGGGTGCCTGAGTGACTTATTTATTGCCTCCCAAACAAAAGGCTCGTTTGGGTATAAAAACACTATATTTTATAAATGTAAAAATACAGTCATTCAGCACCAAAGACATAGTTACATACAGGTGAACTGTTTTCAATCTTAATATCGACTGATTTCCCACAAGCGCTGCCCCGGCGTCGTTCCTCCATTTGCCCCGATTGCCTGCTTGAATTTCCCACTATTTGCCATGGGGCGCGTTTTGACCAGTGGCTTCACGCGATTTCCCCTGCGGCTTCAGTGATCTTGTTTTTTGAGGATCACTGAAGCCACAGAGGAAATCAGAAGAAATCGCGTGAAGCCCCAGGTCAAAATGTGCCCCACGGCAAATAGTGGGAAATTCAAGCAGGCAATTCGGGGCAAATGGAGGAATAATGCCAGGGCAGCGCTTGTGGGAAATTGGTCATCCTACAAAGGACCATACCGTAATATCCTAAAAATGACTATAAAATCCTAATATCCTTAAAAGGATCATAAAAAACAAAAACAAAGTGCTTAGCTGTCCTAGGCAATATATATTATGAGAAAATTAGTATGGGACATCACAATTAGTGAATGAGTTATAGCACTAAAATGTCAGCATATGATTTATCATAAAAAGTAGGAAGGAGTAATGGCAAGAATAATCTATCAAGATACTTATTACATTTAAATAATGCATCACAGAAAACTCCAGATTAAAACAGTTTACAGTATAGAGTGCCAGTTTTACCACTTTAATGTTCTTTTTTAAAAAATCATAGAATACTGACAAAACACTTGAAACCTATTCATGTTCTTACACTTCAAACATAATATTGTTGGGTTTACTAACTGAATTCCAGTTCAGATTCCTGCATAGAGAGGTACACTCATTAATGGACAGCTGTACCTACCCTATAAACTTATGGAAGTGTTCACATAACTGCACAGGAAGCCTGTCACCTGTAGGATCCAGAATACAGTGCCAAGAATTTCACCATACAATATGTTAAATTGTAAAATATGTTATAAAAATACCTTACAATATGGTCAAAGCTTACAGATGACTGGCTTCTCTGAGGGTAAATGCACACTATAGTGCATTTACAAGTGGCAACAGTGGAATTAATGATCTCTACAAACAACTCACTACAAAGCACATCAGGTGGCCATGGGCAAAACAATATTTCACAGCCTAAACTTACCTCACATGAGGATTTTTGTGAAGATGATTGGAAAACCCCATTTATGACCCTGAGATTTCTTTGAAGGTTAGGTAAGATACACGAGTGATAACTAAAATACATTAATATCACCATTTAAACAGAAGCACACTATTTGCAGGGTAAACAATACTGGTGTCTAGTTATGCCGGCCACATGACCACGGAAACGTCTTTGGACAGTGCTGGCTCTTCAGCTTGGAAACGGAGATGAACACTACATCCCTAGAGTCGTATTCGACTGGCTTTCAAGCAAGGGAAACCTTTACTTTTACTAAGGGGAAAACAACATCTGTCTGGAAACAAAACAAAGTACTAGATGCCAATGTCTGTAAATCTCTACCTATCAAGGCAAGCTGCACATTTTTTTCCCCTGTAGCAGTAAAAAAAAGAAATATTTCCAAATTTACATCTAAAATGGAGAGGTGAGGTAAAAAATTGATGAAGTTTACTAAGTAACTGTTACAGGGCATTCTCTCTCCTCCCACCTGCTCTCAATAAGTAGAGGACATGAGACTGTATGGTAACTAAGCAGCCTCTATACCTTTGATACAGCCAGGATGAGTGTGAAGGTCACCTTTTAGAAAACTAGGATAGAAACTTTTTAAAGCAATTGTCTCCTGGAAACAATTCTGTTCTGACAGGTTTGAACAGGAGGAAGGGGAGTTGTTAAGTGGATTTATGATACTTACCTCATTAAGAAGGCAGCCAAGTTCACAAAACTCATTTAAGGCACTTGCGTCTATTTAATGAGAATGATTTTCTGTTACAATGGACTACAAACCAAACAGCAGAGGTGACAAATAGATGACTGATCTACTGAACCACACAGGCTCCTTGATAAAGCCTCTGCCAGGCAACTTAAAGCATTATTTTAACCGTAATCTTTTTGAACCATTGCCCTTGAATCTCATTACAGAATAGTTATGCTGTTCAAGTGAGCAATTCATTTTTTTTAGATGTCAGGCTGACACAGTACAGCTATTGACAAGATAAGCAAGGGAATGACATATTCAGGAATTTGGAGGGAGTTAAACTGAAATCAAAGTTCTGACTTTAAAAGATACAGAACTCCCAGGTCGACATTCTTAATAAGTACTGTTATTTTATATTTATGTAATAAATACACTAAATTCACTTCATGCATTGCTTGCAGTCCATGAAAAAGGTACATATTGCAAACCATACATGGTGGCCCATTTCTTTTATATATTTCCACTGAGAACAACAGCATCTGTATTCCTTTTGTTTTGTAAACGTATCATAACTATATTTTCAGTTCTTCAAGAGATGCAATGCTTGGTTTTGAGATCTTATCATTTACTGCTGTCACTGTATACAGATAATGCCAGATGCCATTTACGGGATGTATGCTTACTAATTGCTCAGGTCCTTCCTGGTGCTAATTTTCTGTTATCTAAACTCCAACTCTCTCTGATGACTGTCAAGGGAACATATGAAAAAGGAATCTGGCACATATGAAAAAGAAATCTATCCGGCCTATGAATACCCTCAGAATTTGGTATGAGTGACAAGTTTTTGAGGGAAGAGGGGAACCCATTTCCAAGGTTTTGTTTCCATAACAGAAAGCCCTTGTTTGTAATTACATATGAACAGGACACTTGTTATATGAACTCTCTCTTCCTCTCCCACCACTTCCCAATAACCATAATAACCTCATTCATTGATTTAGCAGCAAGTTGTCAGGATCACCAGATGAGCTTTTATTGCTGATAAGGTTTGCTTTCACCTTACCACTATAACCCAACAAACTTTGTTTTCTCAGAGAGATGGAAGACGTGCCAATAGGCTCACATTCTTTTAAACCTATCTGTTAGCCAGGGCTATTTTTGGGCAGGAACGCACAGGAACGGAGTTCTGGCTGGCTTCAGAGTTGGCCACACCTACAGCCTCCCCCCCCCTCAGGTTCCCCAGGCACCTTGCAAGCTGCGGGGAACCTGGGAAAGCCAAGCCAATCCAGGGAGGGAAGGCAGTTTAAACCCGCAGCTGCGAAGCCGATCCAGAAACTGCCTTCCTTCCCTCGGGTTCCCCATGTGCCCTGCAAGCTACGGGGCACCTGGGAAAGCTGATCCTGGGAGGGAGCTGTGTGGTTAGGGGTGTGGCCTAATATGCTAATGAGTTTCTGCTGTTGGGTGTGGCCTGTTATGCTAATGAGTTCCTGCTGGGCTTTTTCTACAAAAAAAGCCCTGCTGATAGCAATATAAAACCTATATCGGGTGATGGGTACCCAGTCAGATACTGCCCCAGCAAAGGTGAGGGACCGACTTATCTTCAGGACTGTCTCTTCTGGTATACTACCTCCCAAAGGGTGTTACACTCGGTAGATAATTTGCTGGTGGTCCCTGGCCCAAGAGCAATCTGGCTGTACTCGACCAGGGCTAGGGCATTCTTGGCCCTGGCCCAAACAGGGTGGAACTCTCTGTTGAGCAACATCTGTGCCCTGATGGACTTAATGCAGTTCTGCAGGGCATATAAGGCAGAGATGTTCTGCCAGGCATTTGGATGAGGACAGCAACAGTCTTCTATCTGGCTTCTGTTTCTCCTGTCTCCTACCCATAAGGCAGTAGCAAACTCTGGCAGTTTCATCGCCATCTTATTGGTTATTTATTGCTGTATTTTTTATGATCTTTAACTTTTAACTATAATTATGTAAAGTTTTATTAATGTACACCCCCCTGAGCCCTTCCCCCTGGGGGAGGGTGGTTTAAAAATCAAACAACAACAACATATTTTAATATAGTAAACTATTGCTATTTTACAAATCTGTTTCTCTTTTACTAACCTTTTAATTTGGAGTTACAGAAAAATGTTCCTGCCTATTTGGTTCCATCTCTCTTTAGGATCTCAACAATACTGCTGACAGATAATTCTGCCCACAGCCTGCTTCTTTGATTATGTTTGGGGATTTCACAGATCTAAAAACAATTCACAGCTCAAGTACACCTTGCTAAGGTCTCATTTGCCCATTCACCCATTTCCATCCTTGAAGGCATCTGTCTTCCATAAAAAGATTGTTGAGTTTCCTATATTTTATTCAGCCTAACAATTCAGCGACAGCAGAAGTATTTTTCTTTGCCCCCTATCATAAAGAGACAGTATGATCTCAGCATTATTATATTTCCCTGCAGCTTGCCTGTTTTCAAGCCCTACAAATCCATATCCAGAAAGCAAATGATGGTTGCTTTTATTAAGAATAATCCAGACAAAAGATAATAGAAAAGAGGCCTGCTATGGACAATGCTTATGAGGAAAAAAAGCAATGAGATCGACAGAAGTTGCCCTGAAAAGTACTGACAAACACACACTCATAAAAAAACCCTTGTCTGATTCCATATTTATTTAGTCAAATTCAATTCTGCATTTCTTTTTCTGTACACTAAAAGAGAGCTCTAAAAGTCCTTGCATCCTATTGTTTTCTATTTCCAAACAATTTTTTTTTTGCTTAATAGCTTAGCAGCAGGACTGAAGACTATGTACAAAACTGGATAAACTCTGATCATCTGACACTCCAAAACTCTGTGGATGTAACCCTGCTGTCTTGAAATCAATGGAAACTTTTCTATTCAACTTAGTTGGCACGGGAACACACCACTTACATCTTCAGAGCTAATGGCTTCTGGGTTAAAAGCCACATCATAACCCATTGTGCCAAAACAGACACAAAATACCATTTTTCTTCTTCAGATGTCTGCCCTGCCTTTAGCAAGACTGTCACATTCACAAGGCCACAGCAGTGATGTCCCCCAAGCTTTCCTGTCCTGTTTTAATTTTTACACTTTACTCCACACCCTGTGACGCAAAGTAGATTAAATGTTTCAATGAATATATAGTTTAGCTTTTATGTTTCTATGTCTGTAAATTAAAATAATTTTAAAAAAAATCCAATCCCAATTTAATGAACTGTACAACTACTTGAAACCAGAGTGTTTGCATTATCTGAAACGGTTCACATGAGTTTCTTCAAATATGGTAAAAAAATGGTAATAAAATGTTTAGTACCTCAAAGCTTAAACTAAGAACTCCAGGGCCCAACTAGAGGAGAAAGAACGCCATCACCCTTAAGACTCGCCTAGTGCCTATGTTACATTCCTTTAGATACCAGGCCTGAATATTAATTTATATTTAGGTTTGTACATAAGAGAGTCCAATCTTTCTAGCTATTTTATGGTCTGCTTCTAGTCAAAGACTGTTTTATTAACAGTATTTTAGGCTGTTCAGTGTTTGCTGTTGGGAGCTGTTTGCTGTTGTATTATTTTAGCCACATGAAACAAGTCCCTAGAAAGGCAGCATATACATTTTCTACATATATAAGTATCAGCTCTCCAGTGGTTTTGAAAATGTAGCAGTCCGGGGGGGAGGGGGGTCAGATCATTCGGAGGTATCAGTGGTGGGGACACTTACATCTTTTCCTCATACCCTTCCCTGCCACTGTGATGCTCTTTACCCCAGAGCTGAAACGTGGGCGATCCAATCAGCCTCGAGGCCAGTCTGGTGTTAACATAGGATCTATCCTAGAGAGCACATGTTCAGAACACAGCTCTCACTTCATGTGATAAAGGGATGAGCAACACTGGCTCCTGAAACTGGGAAAAAAACAGGAAGCCTCTGACTGACCGAGCCTGGTAAAAAAAATTAGGAGCTGACACTGCTTTCTGATCAATGAAGCTATATCTTCTGCTTACTTCAGTTCAAGACTTTGAGTGCATTCAGACGGTGTGCTGGAGCCGCTTTAAATCGCCCCACTTTGATGCACGTTTCTTTTAGTCTGGGCAGTCGTGATCACATAGGAGTGTTTGTCGGGGGGGGGGGGGGTTCTAAATTTGCATATGCACATAGCCACTCATCTGGAGATCTGAAAAACTAGACCCTTGCACATGTGCAAAAGCAGTAGAGCAAATCCTGTAACAGTTCCACAAGCACCGTGATTTCACTGCCGTAACAGAACACATCCCTTCAAACTTTTCGCCCAAAACTGGCCTCCTTGGGATCCCAAACTCAAAACTAGTGGCCATTAAAAAATTTTTTATAGATGTGGGAGTGGAGCAGCGCTTATGCGCATATTGCTGATGCAAAAATAAAAATGGTGGGCAAAAAGCGGAAGCCTCTGGCTTGAGCAGCGGGATGTGTGCGTTAAAGACTCGGAAGTGGCTCAACAATGGTGGAGCAATCACACAGGGGAAACTCTGCTTTCAACCGGGAGAGCTCAGAAAACACCACTTGGGACCTGGTATCAAAATACTACAGTTTGTTCCAGAAAGCAACGGCTGGGGATGGAAGGCAGCTGATGCTGTCTGAATGTGCACATTTTATCCATTTTTGAAGAGTGTTGAAGCCGGATCAAATGATGTGTCTGAACACACCCTTTAAGTCACTGACCTCAGTAGCCCTGAAATGGATCACATGGCCAATTCGGGTGCCATTCCCCTCCAAAAAGTATCAGTTAAAATTAACCCTCTTGCTTGATCTGTGCAGTCATTCTGGGATGCGGATGTGAAGTGGGAATCTTGCAGAACCCAAAGGGCTATGATGAATTCCCACTATTTTTCTCCCAATGAAGGAAGGAGGAAGAAAAAACAATCACCTAAATTTCTCCTTCAAGACTTCCCAGAAGGCTAAAAACTTGCAAAACAGAAAGTAAATACCTGCCTCACTATGGAAATGCTTCCATACCTGATAGAAGCTGTGGTTCAGGCACAGATTCCTGTAAGTGATGAACAAACTACCTGTCAAAGCTGAATTTGAAACCTTCTGGAAATCTATGTGCTTTCTCGATGATTTTTTTTTTTAAAGGCAAGCTCCTCACTTTTCTGAAAGTTCTAGTAACAGCAGCACATGCATTCTGATAGTGCATTCACACATACTGATAGTATTGTCCCCTGGAAAGTAATAGTTTGGTTTCATGTGCCCTAAAGCCATTCCTCAGTATTTGCCATGGTAGACAGCTGCTTGAAAACCCAATCTCCTCTCCACGTACAGATACGGAGAAGGTTTTGGGTGCAGAGAGAAGGGCAACCCACATAAAAACCCCTGCACAAAATAGTCAAAAAGATTGACCTAAGAAGACATAAGAAGATATTTCTGCGACATATGAAAGGCTACTGGTTCAGCCTGTCTCATGGCAAATCAGTGAAATTTCGTGAAGAGGAAGGGGTCAGCGCTAAACAAGTTCCGTACATGTACCCAAAAAGCAGCTAGAATGGATGCTTGCTTAAGAGCTAAAAATTATGAGATGGACAAATTCATAAACTGAACCAGGCAATAGTGAATTCTGGTGACATCACACATATTCAAGTCAAGTCAAACACACTAATTCTTGCAGAAGTATGACTCTGCCCCATCCCAACTTGAAGGGGAAACATTATTACTCTGAAAGGCACCACTGAGAAAGCTCAAAGGAAACATGTAGTACAGATATTACTGTGTATAAATTAAAGAAGTATGGCAGTTTTATTTGTATAAAACACTTCACACTTACTGCTTTTAAAATAAATGTATTTAATATAGAACTTAGAACAGAAGCAAGACTATTTCCTCTGTCTATTGCCCTTTAAGTACGGCTAAAGCAAACATTTGATTCAAAATATAGGACTCTTTCATTCAAATTAAAGTACATATTTTGTCAAAGGACAAAAATATAAATTATGTTAGGTTGCACCACACACATATATTGTTCTCGAATGTTCTCAGAGACAATAGTCATGGGATAAAAAGACAAGTCCTTTTGTGGATCAAAAACTGGCTAAATAAAAGGAAACAGAATGTTGAGTATAAATGGGCAATTTTCCCAGCGGAGAGTGGTAAGCAGTGGGGTACCGCAGAGATCAGTACTTAGTCTGGTGCTTTTTAACTTGTTTATTACTGATTTGGGAGTTGAGAGTAAGCAGTGAAGTGGCTAAATTCGCAGATGACATGAAATTGTTCAGGGTGGTAAGAACCAGGGAGAATTGTGAGGCACTCCAAAGGGATCTGTCGAGGATGGGTGAGTGAGCATCAACATGGCAAATGGGGTTCAGTGTGGCCAAGTGCAAAGTGATGCACATTGGAGCCAAAAATCCTAACTATAAATACACGTTGATGGGGTCTGAACTGGTAGAGACTGACCAAGAGAGAGATCTTGGAGTTGTAGTAAATAACTCAATGAAAAGGTCGATACAGTGTGCGACTGCAATGAAAAAGGCCAATGCTATGCTGGGGGTTATTAGGAAGGGAACTGAAAACAAATCAGCAAGTATTATAATGCCCCTGTATAAATCAATGGTGTGTCCTCATTTGGAGTACTGTGTATAGCAATAGAAAAAGTGCGACTAGAATGATAAAAGAGTTGGAACACTTTCCCTATGAAGAAAGATTAAAGTACTTGAGGCTCTTTAGTTTGGAGAAACAATGGCTGAGGGGTGACATGATCAAGGTTTATAAGATTATGCATGGGATAGAGCAGGTAGTGAAAGAAGTACTTTCTCACAATACAAGAACTTGTGGGCACTCAATGAAATTGCTGAGCTGTCGGGTTAGAACAGATAAAAGGAAGTACTTCTTCACCCAAAGAGTGATTAACACATGGAATTCACTACTGCAGGAGGTGGTGGTGGCTACATGCATGGACAGCTTCAAGAGGGAATTAGATAAACATATAGAGCAGAGGTCCATCAGTGGCTATTAGCCACAAGGTATAGATAGGAACTCTCAGTCTGGGGCAAGTGATGCACTGTATTCTTAGTGCTGGGGGGGTAACAGTGGGAGGGCTTCTAGTGTCCGGGCCCCACTGGTGGACCTCCTGATGGCACCTGGTATTTTTGGCCACTGTGTGACAGAGTGTTGGACTGGATGGGCCAGTGGCCTGATCCAACATTGGATTCTCTTATGTTCTTAGATTCAATGTGTATGACAAAACCACAGCAAAACTTAGCTCAGTGTTTCCCAACATGGAACCTGCCAGTACCTTTCATTGCACCCAGTGAAATATTCAAGAAGTGGGTAGGCCATTACAAGACAGGGCCAGTTACCGCCTGCCCCAATTCAAATGCAGGGGTCTTTTAATGGCTATAATAGCAGCTGCACTGGAGGAGCAGGAGGATTGGTAAGCACCCGGGCTCTCCTTAGTCAATGGGTAGTTCCAATGCTCCCTCATGCTCTCATTTTTTATTCCCCCTTCCCTTTCTCCTTCCACCCCTTAGTTTCTTTTTAGTCTCCCTCCGCCATTAGCCTTTCCTTAATTTGTTTTCATTCCTGTTGTGTTATTCTTTTGCAAAGTGAGAATGGAGCTATTTCAGCCATTTTGGTTTGGCTATGCTTCCTGTGGTCACCACTCCCCTTCAAAGTTCCAGGGGTGCCCACAAGCTCAGAAACGGTTGGAAGCCCCTGACCTAGCCAAATGCCTCATTCCAACTCGTACTGTTTTTGTAATTTTATATAAATTCCTAATTAAGCGGCAGGAGTCACTATGAGTCCCAGGAGCCCAGCCCAGGTCACAGGCATTGTTCCTTTCTTTATATCCTCGCCTTCCCTCTCTCACTCTCCATTAGGCAGCTATACCTCTGCACTTGAGATAATTTGATTAAGGAAACTCTCTGTGAAATTCAGATGCCATTATATTTTAAGGACTGTGGAATTATTTACAATAGTGAGATCCTGATCGGATAATGAGAACTCTTTACATATAATTAGGTTCACAGCCTTTATCTACACAGCGACAATGGTTACAAGCCTAATCATACATGGGATTGGATCCATACATGGGATTTGGATCCCTTTCTGCATCCCTCTTTCCACTGCAGCCTCTTGCGTCTAGGGTTGCCAGCCTCCAGGTGGGGCCTGGGGATCCCCCGCTTTTACAGCTGATCCCCAGCTGACAGAGATCAGCTCCCATGGAGAAAATGGCTGCTTTGAAGGGCGGACTCTATGGCCTTGTACCATGTGGAGGCCCCTTCCCTCCCCAAACCCCACCTTCTCCTGGCTCCACCCCCAAAGTCCCCAGGTATTTTCCAACCCAGACTTGGCAACCCTACTTGCATCCTCAAAAAAAAGTCACTCTTGAGAGCCCAAGAGACTCTCAGGATGGCATGGGATGGGGTGTGGGGGTCTGCAGCAGGAAGGAAGAATCAGCAAAAATTGCTCCTCACCACACCTGTAAAGGAAGCCATTTATGACACACCCATGTTACGCATATGGGCCAGGCATGGGAACAGGGAAGCAGCGCTGCTCCATCTTCTCTAGTTAAGCTCTGGGAATGAGAAACTACACACATCTCAAGACACACAATATATGGATTCAACCAGCAATCTTAAAAAAAGAAAGCAAGTGTCTTATCAAATATATTCAAGGATTAGATGTCAAGGTTTAGGGCAATTACGTATACCGAACCCCAGCATTAACAGTTTCTTGTCATGCATTTCAAAAATAATCTGTCAACAGCATTCATGCAGCAAGAATCAAGCCACTCTTTAAAAAGACACATTATTTGAAATTCAAATTGTACATTTGAATAAGGTGCACTTCTATGCTCTTCATGCAGAAGAATGACAACTGCTGAGCAATCGGCAACAATTCTGGGGCAGGATCCCTAAAACGTTTTCCTTTGTGCGGCCCACCGAAATGAACAGACACTGATCTTGCATAACTCCTGCTGATGTCAAGAGCTCTCATGCTATTTAAATTCCTAGTAGATTACACATAATATCTTTCCTTATCTAGAAGTAGAATGGGTTATATTAAACAGCTAAATAAATAGCCATCTTCTTCTTGTAACCTAGATCAGGCAATTGCATGATGAAGTAGTTGACACCGGATCATTTTTTTGCAAAAATATTACCATTGAAAGTAGAAGATTCTCCATCAATTATTTGTTAGTTATCCACTGAATTTTGTTTTTTTTAAAAATCTGATACAGTATTTATTTTTTAAATGCTCAACTGGCTCAAGGTCTCTCATTCTTTTGCTAGTTTTTGCTCAAAAATGAGCAAAACCAAAGCAAACCAAAATGAAAGTTTGTATTCTGGCCTGCTAAGTCTGCAGTAGAGGTGTATAAAATACCAGAAAATAATTCAGCAGAGCACAGCCACTCACTCATCTATAGAACTTGCCCTCCAGGCAAGCAGGTGGGGGAGGTTTTCAGGCTAACGATTTGTCATAAATTGCTTGACATCAATGAAAATTTTGTGGGCTACTAAGTGCAATGGAATAATATGTAAGATTCCTACATTTTCAACAATAATGGAAGTATTCCTGTTAAGAGAACACAACTGTAGAAAGGTTTTGCTAATTTCCATTCTCAGAGTATGTACACTTCACCAGTGAGTATTCTTTTCTGAGCAAGGTCATGCATTCCTTACCAGCCAAGCACAGAGGTGGTATTGGAAGAGCACGACTTTGAAATGGTGAAAATAAATCCTTTGTAACCTCTTGGATAGGGATTTTCAACGACAGCAGCAACAGCCCATCTACATTTAAAAACTTTCATTTCCATTATCTAGTCACCGACATTTGCATGCTTGAATTTAATAAACGAAATCATTAAGAGTGTTTTAGCTCACAGTCACAATATACAATAGATTTGAAGATGGAGGGGTTGCTGAATAATTAAGTCTACAAATCAGAACCACCTGGATTCAGCTCTAAGACACCTATCGATTTCTGACCATACAGATCAATCGTTTGTCAGACTGAATTGCCCACTGAAACATAACACGTCAAACATGAATATATTTAAGCCCTTTACTTGCATGTGATCCATTTCAAAAAACTAGCTTTCAGCTTATTTACAGACACTGTAAATGAATATGAGCCATCTTCATTTCAACATCCTGCCTTTAAGAAAAGGGCCCAGCTAAACACAACATGTAACAGGTACCACCATGGTTGGTTTTTAAAATAATACATGTTGGCAAAAAGTTTCCAGACCATCTTATTACAATCCACATGGTAGAACCACCTCATTTCACTTGTTGCCTTGATATACACCTACTACATAAGCCAGACACAGTCTTAGGACTGGCTTATCACAATATCTGCCCAACCCCCCCCCCCGAAAATTCTAAATGGGCTAATTTAAGTCTCAGGTATGTAATGCTGACCCACTCCACACTCCAAATCCATTGCATCCTATTAACTGTTGATCCTGGTCTGGCTGGCCACCTCAAGGAACAATTCTGAAGTACTCAGGTCTCTCAAAGTTTTACTTATGAACTGTCACCATAACTCATGATATTTCTTCCTTCCGTACAGGTGAGGCCGCAGAATTGCAATATAATATATAGACTGGCGTCTAAGTCTATGTCAAAATAGTCCTGAGTTTTTATATCCCAAGTCACAGAAATACGAAGACCATAACAAATACTCCCCAAAACGTTGCTACTTTGGTTACATGCACCTGGGAGAAATCTTCACTGTTTACCACCTTGTGGCTCAAGCGGGTAAATAATATTTCCCCTTGCAGGTTGCATTTCACAGTCACTAATCTTGGAAACCACAGGCACAGAAAGTTCTCTGAAAGTTAGTCCCCGTGGGAAAACGGAAAACCAACATCTAGCTAACCATACGACGATGACTAAGATCACAAAATCGGGCCCCTAAACGACAGCAGCATCCTACCAAACACAGGCATCACCCTCTCCCCCCAATTCCCGAGCAGAGACCATACGGGAGTACTTACATCCCTGAACTTGTTCCAGTATTTATCTTTGTCATATTGGGAAACAGTGGTCAGCCATTTATCATTGTCCAAGAAATTGCCATTGTTGCTGTTCCCAGGGATGATTTCTGGATGCCTGCTTTCCACTCGCAGGAAACACCAAAGAACTATTGCCAATATCCTATGCATCTGCAAAGGGAGAGGCAAAGGGGAAGCGGGGGAGAGACAGAAAAGAATACCTGTCTTAAGTCACAATGGAACACACAACTCGCACCATACCACTAGGAGGGGCAAAGTGTGGCAGACAGCCACCTCTTTGGCTGGAGACGAAGCTGAGCTTCTTCCCACCTGCTCCTGTGGCAGCTTCCAATCGCCTCCCCAAGGTTTCCATTGTACTGAAAACCCCAGTGATCGAAAGAGAACTGCCAAGGCAGCAGTGGCACGGAGAAGGCAGGCGAGATTCCCAGGAAAGTTTGACGGGAAATGAGTCGGATTTCTCTTCCCGACCCTGACCTACCTGGGCGCTCCGGGGGTCCCTGCCTCTCCTCCCCAAAGAGAAGCCTTCCACGTCCGCCCCCCCCCCCCCCCCCCCCCCCCGCTAAGCATATAAAAAAGACCAGACAGACCCGCGGATGCCACCAGTCCCTCCAGCCAGGGAAGAAGGCGACCAGCGTCTCAAGTTTCCCTACCCGGATGCTCCAGCTGCGCTTGCTTACCTTCGGCCAGAGGATTTTGCTGCTCTTTGCGCCCGCCACCCGCTTCAGCCGCTTTTGTGCCGCCGCGGCGTGTAGCGCTTCTGCCTTGGGGTCGGAGCAAGACACCGGCAGCCCCGAGAAAGCTTCGCCCAGCCAGCCGCTTTTGTGTGTGCTTGTGTAAGTCTGGAGCTGTGTATGGGCGCTCGCCTCTCCGGCTCGGCGGGGATAATCGACATCTGGCGCCACCTCCTGGGGACGGTGCAGAATAGCCACGGTGGAGGAAAAACAAGGCAGTTCGTGGCTCTTCTCGGGCCTTCTTCTGTCTTTAAGCCCTTCCAGTCTCGCCAGCTATTTTATTATTATTATTTGTTCGCCGCCATGGGTATCATTTTAACCCAGTTGTCTTTAATAGGACGGCTTGCCTAAGGACACTCCCTGTCTGGCATGTTGTCACCCAGTTTTGCGTATGTGTGTTCACGATTTTGCTGCATTTGAAGAAAGAATTGGTAGCACATCATCGCAGGAAGCATTGTCTCTCCTGCCAGGAGGCGGCAGTGTTTTGGGGAGGGGAGGCAGTTCAGCAGGGACCACCTTCCGAAACCGCCATTTCTTCGAAGGGAACTGATCTCTGTAGTTGGGAGCTCAGCTGTAATACTGGGAGGACTCCAGGCCCCACCTGGAGGTTGGTAAGGGGGGGAGAGAGTGGGAATGACCAAGTTTGACCTTTGAGCCTAGGATTTCCCAACTAGGGTTGGCATCCTCCTAGGTGAGACCTGGAGATCTCTCAAAATTACAACTGATCTCCAGATGACAGAGATCAGTTCCCTGGGAGAAAAACGGTTGCTTTGGAAGGTGGACTCTTACAGGATTATACACTGCTGAGGTTCCTTCCATTCTTAAACCCCACCCTCTCTAGGCTCCACCCAAAAAATCTCCCAGAATTTTTCCAAGTTGGAGTTGGCAACCCTGACAGGTCTTGTTTTGAAACTGCCGTTTTCTCCAGGGTAACTGATCTGTGTAGTCTGGAGATTGGTTGTAATTCCAGAGAACTCCAGGTCCTCACCTGGAAGTTGGCAACCCTTATCAGGGTTGGTTGTTGAAATTTACGCAAAAGCCTAAAATAGAAGAGTGAAAAACAATGTAGGTCACTTTGGGTTCTCCTTAGGGGGAAATGGAGGGGTATAATTATAAATAAAGAAAATACTAATTGCAAGAGTGGATGAGGGGCATTTAAGTCAGCTTTGGGCAGCCTCTTCTATGGGGAGGCAGCATAGAAAGTTTTAAAATAAATTTTCATGATGTGTACATTCTTAAGTCGCATAGCAAAAGTGCGCTAGGGTGTCTGGTTCTTCAGCTCCGCTGCTGCATGACAGGTTTCTGAACACTAATACAGTTTTTCTATAATTACCCCCCACAGCTGTGTCTCCCAGGTCTGTTGAACTGGGGAAAGGAATGAAGGGTGGGAGGTAGAACACAGGTAGAACAATAGGGCAATGCAACCCTGACAGCTACGTGGCTTGTCCACACCCACTTTCCTGAGTGGTGTCACCTCATGGCCAGCAGCAGGTCCTATCCATTACCAGATATTTTTCGCAATCCTATATGTATATTGGGAAGGAAGGCAACAGAAAGACTATGCCAATGAACCTGGCACACTTATGCTGCATCAGGATTCCAAGTCTCCATATATACTGGCATATCTCCCCCATGTGAGAATTACAGCTCTAAATTGGGGAGACATTTCTCTCTATTCACCAACATGAACCAATTAGCAGCCAGGTAAGAATTTATTTGATCACGAACTGACTATGAAGAGAAATGATCCCCCCCCCGCCCCTTATCCCATAGTGCCTTTCTTTCCAGGTTTGTATTAAGTACAAGCCCACTGAGGAGGTAGGTGGAAGGACAGTAACTGGATTCAGTTTTAAGAATTAAACAGCCACTAAACATCTATATATCTAATTCCCAAGTGCCCCCCCGCATGCGGATACCTAAATCCGTGCGGGGGGGGGCATTTGGGGGGCAGAGGGGGGGTTCTGCAGGTGGGGGGTGACCCTCCCACCTGCAGAAAAATCCAAAAAGTTTGAAAAACTTTTTGGGGGATATTTAACCCCCCCGAAAAGTTAAAGCGTTCTCCGTGCACGCGCAGAGAAAACTCTGGCCACTGTAGGGGAGGGGGTGGGAAGCGGTGCGGCGACGCCTCGCTGCCGTTTTTGGGGAGGGGGGAGCCTCGGCAGACGGCAGTCTCCCTGCTGCCCCCGCTGCCGTTTTGAAGGGAGGGAGGGGGGAAGCTGCCAAAGGGAGAGGGGGTAGAGGCTCGGCGCGCCGGGGGAGAGGAGGAGGAAGAGACTCACTCCCCCCCCCGCGAGTATCGCGGGTCCACCGGCTTGTTGGAACTATATTGGTCAAGAGCTTCCCAGATCAACTCCAGCATGGATGCCACCACCACCCCCAATTAATCACAACATAGAAGAACTGTAGGGTTGCCAGGTCTGGGTTGGAAAATACCTGGAAACTTTGGGGGTGAAGCCAGGAGAAGGCTGGATTTGGGAAGGGGAAGGGCCTCAGCATGATACAATGCCATAGAGTCCACCCTTCAAAGCAGCCATTTTCTCCAGGGGAGCTGATCTCTGTCAGCTGGGGATCAGTTGCAAAGCTGGGAGATCCCCAGCCCCCACCTGAAGGTTGGCAACCCTAAAGAGCTGTGATTCAGATACATCCTTGTAGTCCTATGTACTCCGGGCTCTACTACAACTAAGCTCTGACTGGCATGCTAAAATGAATCAGTTCAGAGTAAGCAAAGGAAGTGGGCTACAGCAGATGTTCGGAGAAGTAGGAAGCAAAAGGGGGGGGTTGTTGGAAAATGGCAAAGAGTCTGGAGCAGTAAGGGGTGGTACTGAAAGAAGGATTTAAATTTTTAAGATGTGCACGTATCGGAGTTATATAAATAACGTTGCCAAAACACTGTAATTGAACCAGAACAAATTAATCTGCCAAAGAGATGCATTTCTCTTGTGCATTTTAAGCATTATAACATGGATAATATTTGCACAGGAAATATGTGTTTCCATTTACCCAATTATGGTATAATTCCATATTCCAAATACTTCTAATCCCTTTTGATCCTACTAAATACGAGATCTAGGCTTAATCTTTGACTGTGATTCACATCCTTCAGCAGCTGCGGTACATCACAGCCATTTATCATTCATGGTGACAGTAAAACATCCTTGTCTGCAGATTAAATAATGTATTTATCACCAGCTGATGCTTTAGCAGTTCCTAGTTGTAGTGTTGAGGATGTGGAAACGTCAGACTGCATCTTACAAAACAGGAATGATTAACTTTCATAATATTAGGGGGGTGGCACAGATGCTACAGCTCAGCTGTGTGACACTCAAGAGTTGCCAACCTTGGGCTGGGAAATTCCTAGAGATTTGGGGTGGAAGCTGAGGTGGGAAGATCTGGGGAAGGGAGGAATGGTAGAGTCTGGGGAAGTGAAGGAGCTCAGTCATAGCATTTGTCCTTTGAAGCTACTGTTTCTTCAAGAGAAACTGAACTCTGTAGACTGAAGATCTGTTGTAATTCAAGGGAGCTCCAAGTCCCACCTTACTTTCATGCTTCATGTGGCCCATATGGGGCAATGTTTCAGCAGTGAATGAAAGGACTAGGGATTGGAAGAAAGAGGCTGGAGTCAGGTGCAGGGCTGTAACAAGGGCAAGACAAGTGAGGTGTTTGCCTGGGGTGCACAAGGCCGAGAGGGTGCTCACCTCCTTCATTGTAGAAGTAAAGTAAACCAAAAGCCTTACTGAACTTACTACCAGTCCAGGTCTTGCTGGCTGTCAGCTCCCTCCTTATCAGTCCTGGTCTTCATGACTACTTCTCTTTCTGGACCTCAGCCAAGTTCCTCCTACACTCAAGCTGAAGAGCTTTCCCCCCAGTTCTACTTAAAGGCACGGGCTCTTTTCTGGGCCAAAGCCTATGGCTGCCAAATGTAAAAGCTATAGAAAGACAGTGCTGCACATTAAAATAAGGAAAGATGGTAGGGTTACCAAGTCCCCCTGGGGGGCGGGGAAAACCCCGCTTGAGTGGCCCGCTCCCCGCTGGCCCGGATTGGGCCACCAGGGGGAACCCCACCCCCAAATTGCCAGACTGTGGAGACGTGCCTGGTGTGATGACGTCACCTGGGGAGAACTCTATGGTTTTCCCTCAAATTACAGAGGTCCCGCCCCCAACATGCCCGACATGGTGACATAACTTCCGGGTGATGTCATCACGGCGCGCGCATCCCGTGCACACATCAGAAGACTCCCAGAGCAGCAAGGACTCCCCCTCCCCCGCCGAAAGAAAGGTAAGACTTGGCAACCCTAAAAAATGGACAGGCTTTGTCAATATGTTCTTGCTGCCCAGTTTCCGGTTGTAGCAGTGCTTGCTAGTAACTGGGGAAGTCAGCTTAAAATAATTAAAATTACCTTTGAGCATCCATGGGTCAGGAGAGGTCAAAAACATATCCATCTTATCAGTGGAACAAAAGGTACTAAATAATATTAAATCTGATGCAATTATTAATGAGTTTGCCTCCTTGAAAGCACAAAAAAAAGTTCTATTGTAAGAAATAGTTATAACCAGGGCTATTTTGGGGCAGGAATGCACAGGAACAGAGTTCCGGCTGGCTTCCAAGTTGGCCATGCCTACAGCCTCCCCTCCCTCTCAGGTTCCCCATGCGCCCCGCAAGCCGCAGGGCACCTGGGGAAGCCGATCCTGGGAGGGAGCTGTGCTGTCAGGGGTGTGACCTAATATGCTAATGAGTTTCTGCTGTTGGGTGTGGCCTATTATGCTAATGAGTTCCTGCTGGGCTTTTTCTACAAAAAAAGTGAGTTATATATTCACTTATGTTTTCATTGAGTGTGTATGTGGATCTCGCGACTAAAATTTGTGTTTGTATTGGGTTTTAAAAATAATTTTAAATGTCTTACTTGTTCAAAAGTTTTAATATTTTTATGTAGACCCCCCCTGGGGACCCTGAGCAGGTGGAAAGGTGGCATAAAAATGTTTTAAATGATAAAATAAACAGTGTCTTACCATTCTTGTTATTTATGTATTTACTTTTTTACCAAAATAACTGCTAGAAATTGGGGGGGCATAATTTTAAATTCTTGCCTAAAATGCAAAATTAGCTAGTTATGTCTCTGGCAAGGCGATTGCCTGTATGGGTACACTGAGTCAAACAGAAACAGCCATATCCGCCTGAGAAGCAGTTGCTTTTTTTAGGAGCCACACCACCACAACCTGTGAGAATGCCCCAAAAGATATAGTTCACAACAGGTCTCCTTAAGCAATAAGTCCTTTATTTGTAGAGAAGATCATTGGAGTCAAAAACTTCCACTGTTAGTAATACTGGGTTTAGGGATTACAGGTGTTGATATACTGGATATGGAATATGGCTTAAGGATATTCTACTAATCACTAGGCAGGATTTTAGGCGCTCAAATATACAGGCCAGAAGTTCACATAGAAAACGCGGGAAAAGGAGTTCCCAGAGAATAATGATGTTGAACATCTTTAAAGTTCAGTTCCCAAGACATGGATAAGAAGAGTACAAAATACCGGTGAGTTTGGCTCACACATAACTGCTGGCACTCCTGTTCAAGGACAGGACAAAAGAGATAACAGGGGAGAAGCAAGTAACTTAGCCGGGCATGCGCAAGCGAAGCAACCAAGCAAGCGGAGTAGAGCACACATTCCAGAGGAGGGAGTCATGGCTCCGTTAAGAACTCCCGGTCGGGACCTGTCACCAATCATGAAGGTAAAACACATGAAAGCCGATAACCTTTTCAGAGATCATGTAAATACACCTTGTAGCAGTCATACAGTTATTGAAAAGAATTCATGGCAGTTAACTGACACAACCTTAACAGCAGTGACAGCCTGAACAGCAGCAAAAGCAGGTCAGCATCCCAGAAAAGCCCCAAAACACCAAGACTGTGTCCACCTGGCAATCCAGTGGGACTTCTTTGTACTCCATCAGCCAACGATTTAGGAGACTCTCCCCACTGCAGTAAGAGTCTTGAGTATGTGGGAGCTGTAACTAGACATGGCTGTGTCCTCTGAGGCTGAGCCAGGGATGCCTTTTAGGCTATCCAGTCCACCTGCATCACTTACTTGCTGTCAATTGTCAGTGTCCCCTGCCTCTTTCCATAGTCCTTTAAAACTTAGTGTGCAAGGCATCTGCTTAATAAGACCCTAATCTCCTCTGACTCCTGTTCATGTGAGACTTGTCTTTGTGTCCTACTTGTGTAACAGCTAGTCTGCTAGGCCATTGTAATATTAGTTTAGGATTGATGAGGTCCAAGATCAAGTCTGCATCACAGTCCTGTGAACTACTGGGTTATCAGTTACTGTCTTTCAGCCTGACAACCCTAGCAAGAGTGTTGTGAGGACAAAAGGGGCTCTGAACTCTTTAGAGAAAGGGCAGGACGAAAAGTTAAGGCAGGCATTGCAAGATATTGAAGATCTCAGGTTCAGTTAAAGACTATTTATGTGGGGTAGTTATTGTGAAGAAAGACACTGTGGATAACCAACAACTGTCCTATAGGAGGAAAATTGAGTAAATGCAACGGGAAATGTAGCTTGGACCTAGGAAACTGGTAACAATTCCCAAAAAGATGCACAAGAGTGATGACTTCTAAAATGGCCACTTTCATTACCTCCTCTAGCTATGATATGTTCAAACATAAAATTTGTTACTTGTACAAAGTGGGGTTCCGAACCCCCCCCCCCCCGGGGCCACTTGCTGGGTATGGGGCGTAGGGTTGCCAGATCCAGGTTGGAAAGCTTCTGGAGATTTGGGGATGGAGCCTGGGGAGGACAGGGACCTCAGTGGGGTGCAATTCCATAGAATCCACTCTCCAGAGTATCCATTTTCTCCAGGTGAACTGTTGCCCGCCCACCCACCCCTCCAATGAAACACAGCCCAAGTTATGGGTTAAACTGGGAACTTTATTTACACACAAGCCAATCTGCACAACTTAGTTAACATGTTAAAGCACAAGTTGTATCAGGCTTCCAAGGCAAGGGCTTCTTAACAGGGCAAAACCACCCCAGCTCAGAACCAGGTCCGGAATCCTCCTGAACTTTTTCCTAATAGCCCGCATGTGAGTGCATAGAGGGAATGGAGGGGCACAGTCTTGCCCGTGACTGTTAAGCCTTAGGGTTCATTGTATGTCCCCCAATCCTGAAGGAGCCCCCACTGAGTCACCCAAACTGCCAAGCCGATAGGTAATCAGTGTGAGGGACTCCACTATCACTGATATCTCAGGTTGCTTACCAACTCTAAATCTCCTCAAGCCATGCTCTTCCTGCATTCCCAGTTAGGGCCTAACCAGCTTTACCAGGCCTATTTATACCTCACCCCTTCTGACCATGCAGAGCAGGTGCGGGGGGGAAACCCTCTCAGCCAATTTGAGTGAAGCCCAAAAAATTCCTGCTCAGCCCCCAAATCAGCAGCCAGCTAATCCCACGTGGTCTCAGAAGAGGGAGGGAAAGTGGAGAGCTCACAGGGCACTGAACTGTGGAGGGAGGTGGCCGCCTCCAAGCCTGGCCAGTGTGTCAACCCCCCCATTGGCTGGTGTTCCAGCACTGTACCTTAGTTGGCTCCCACCACACTCATGGTCCATCGTGAAGAGGTGGGGGCAGGCAAATGCCGGCACCCACTTCACTCATCAGACACCAATCAGCTCTGTAGTCTGGAGATAAGATGTAATTTTTTTTGGGGGGGGGGTCCTATTCTCTTTCTTGTTGCTGAAAAACAAACTCCCCTCTGTGAGAGGGAGAAGATCCCAGTGGGCAGGTGAGGCAAGGTACCTAATAAAATGAAGTCCTTCTCCTTCTCTGTTAATTAAGTTAGCCCCCCCCCCCCCAAATTCCTGGCTATGGACCTGTACCAGAAGGCTGGCATCCCTTGTATAAAGCTAGGATTCAAAACCAAGGAGATATGGCATCCTGTTTTGGATGAATCTGTTTAAATCCACATACACACCCCAAATACTTAATGGAAGGAAGTGATTGAGCACACAGAGAAGAACCACATATTGAACAGCAGCTTTTGCATTCATGTTTTGCTGTAACAATTCCCACTGCCAAATGAATGCATCATTTCGTCTGATCTCTGAGTAAGCTAGTGCCTGCACATTCAGTTTGTGACACATGTATAATACCGCATATAACAGATGAGATTCCCAAAACTAGTACTACTGAAAAGCTCATTCATCCTTTGTTGGAAATGATTATCTGATCATGAAATGTTCCTTCCTCAGATAGCGTTCCACATTTCACTCAGCTGCAATTCTTTGCCTGTGATACTGCTGCTTATAGGTAAAAGACACATTTTAAACAATACATCAGACACTGGATGAGCCTTGTACTCTAAATTCATAGCTTCTACAATCGTTAAGATGGGTCTGCTTGAGATCCCATATGGCAGTGCAAAGATCTTTTACTGTCAAAAGACATCGATCTTGTCAACAGGCTGCCATACTCACACAATTAAAGGAGAACCAAAGAAAAATGGCACTTGGCAAGAAAAATAATGTGGTAACCGAACAGAGAAGCATTAACCATATTTTAAACTTTGCAGACTTTTCCTGTACTCAGCAGTAAGAGATACTCTCATATTGAAACTGCGCACTTCCAATAGGCCAGTGGGAAAAATCCCATTGACTTTAATAGGAGCAGCAAAATTGGACTCTACCAAATTAGCACATTCTGCAAGCAGTTCATTAGCTCTAATTAGTTATAATAACCTGAGCAGAAAAGCCAATTTAAGACTTTACTACAGCTGCCAAGCTTGAAGTCGACACAGGTGTTGTGGGTCCGTTATGGGGAGAAAAAGTTGGAAACCATTCAGAGGTTGTTGTGAATGAATATAAAACATCATCAAACTTCTGTGCAACTTTCCCTTAGAAGTAAAAAAAAAAACAAAAGTATTGATATACAACACCAAGTAAGAGAGTATTATTGAAATAAAATATTATTGTGGGATCCCATTTGATTTCTATGAACTCACTGACTCAACCAATAAACACAAATATGAGACCTCACTTTTAGAAATATATGAAATGTGTGAACACTTGACTACACAAAGCTGCCTGATAATAAGTCCCATCATTAGTCCATCAGCTATGGACACTATGGCCTACTCTGACTGGCAGTGGCTTTCCAGCATTGCAGGTAGAGGTCTTGCATACACACTACCTGATACTTTTTAAACTGGGGATACTGGGGATTGAACCGGGGATCTTCTTCATGTAAAGTGGATACTCACACAATTAAAGGAGAACCGAAGAAAAATGGCACTTGGCAAGAAAAATAATATGGTAACCAAACAGAGAAGCATTAACCATATTTTAAACTTTAAACCACAGAAACAGTACCACCCCAGAGCTGGCTTTTTACATGAAAACCTATGACAATAATTCTCTGATTTCGCCAACCAAATTTCAATAAACTCATTATGATTCTGCTTTTGATCTGCTTTTTTTGCTCATTTTCTATTCTCAGCTGGTCCAAAATGGTTTTTTTTACATTTTAATATACATTTTCTTGAATTTGCTCTACAGTTTTTGTATATTGTGATAGCATGAACATAAGATTATAAGAACATAAGAGAAGCCAATGTTGGATCACGCCAATGGTCCATATCCAGTCCAACACTCTGTCACACAATGGCCAAAAACACCAGGTGCCCTCAGAAGGTCCAGCAGTGAGGGTAGGAAGCCCTCCCACTGTTGCCCCCTCAAACACCAAGAATACAGAGCATCACTTGCCCCAGACTGAGAGTTCTTATCTATACTTTGTGGCTAATAGCTGTGGAACAATGCTGGTGTCCCGTCCTGGAGCGTCTGGGACCTCCCCCCCCCGCCACCCCACACCCCAACTCACTGGAGGGGCGGGCGCCTGTCAGGAACCGTCCGGCTCCCCCCCATGATGCCCACCACACCGTCGATGGAGCCCTCAGATGGGCTGAAGAGGAAGGGAGAGGCCGGCCTGGCCATGCTGCTGCCACATTCCTCCAGGGCCCGGACCAGCAACAGAGCCCAGTGCTTCTCCGGAGCCTTGGGGAGCCGGCCAGGTGCTGCCACCAGCTGCAGCGGGGCAGCGGGACCCACCCAGTCAACCCCGGAGAGCCGGGGAGAAGACGGCTCAGCCCAGGAGCAGGCTGACTGGGATGGCGGCGAGACACTGGTCAGCCATCCCCAAAGCCCAGAAGACAGGCGGAGCCCCACATACGATGCTGTGAGAGCATCTAAGGCTATGAAGGGGGCAGGGCAAAGGGGCAGGGGGGAGGAACTGCCAAGGGGAGCCCTGGGAAGGGAGATGGAGGGAATAAAAAGGAGCTTGACCGACAGGCCAGGAAGGAAGAGCCAGGAGTGCCACAGTTGTGCAAGGGAGAGAGAGAGAAAGACAGAAAGAGGCAAGTCTGGAGGCAGAAGTGGGTGCTATTGGGTGCTATTGAACCCTGTCCCCTGCCGTTCTGAGGCCTAGTTGCTCCTCTTTCCCACACACTCCCGACCTCGGGCCACCCTCGCCAGGAAGGGAGCCATGGCTACGGGTGGCGCCCCAGCGGGGGAGGAAGTGAAGCATGACAGCTGTGCATACAGTAGACAATGTAATCCAGCTGTATTACAGAATTAGGAAACAATGCAAGAAACATAACCCTGGGAGAATAAACACAGGATTGGAAAATGTTGAGTGTTGTGACTTAATTATATAAAATCAGACTGAAATTTGGCAAAACAACTGTTAAGACAAATAAAACAATATAAATCAAAACTTCCATTTATTTCAATGGAAACGATTTACAGTGAATCTTAAACAGTATTATATCTTTCCAAATCCGCTGAAAATGGGTTTAGAACAGTGCCACTCTGCTTAGGAGACCACTGCTAAGCACACATCAACGAATATTTCTCAACAGGGTCCAAAGGAAAAACCCAGCAAATGGAAAAGTGGCTTAACTGGCCCAGATCCAGTGCATTAAGTCCCATTGGAATCAATGGAGTAGAATCTAGTCCTGACGAACTTGGTTTGTTGGTGTCAGTGGACAATGTGAATCATACAGTTTGGTTGGTACTAAGAGCTCAGAGAGGGCGGCCTAACTTGATCCCATCTGCTGTGCTCAAACCAGAGCATCCAACTGATGCTAATCTAGCATTCTAAAGAAGCCCCTACACAGAGCACCATACCCTACATAGGAATCTGAAAGTTCATGAAAGAGATGGAGGGCAAAGGCTGCTATCATTTCCTTGCTGCTCTCCCTGAAGGGCCCTCAGAGTGGCCATGTTTCTTTTATGCTGCCCAGCAGTAGTTATGAGCAGCTCTGCTCCACTTACCCTTCACATAATAATAAACCAGTAGCACTGTACTGGAATGTTAATGTCTTTCACCATCAATGACTAACTATCCTTCATTTTCTCTGCCTTCCTTCCCAAATCGGTTTTTTTAAATCTGAATGTCCCCCCCCCTTTTTTTTTTGCTTTCTTGTTTGTTTTTCTTCTACTGTCTTGAATACTCTATTAGGACAATGTAATTGCTTTCCCAGGGATTATACTGTACATGTTTTTAAAAAAACAAAACAAAACAAAATATCTCAGGACCCACCTCTGTCCCTCTCTGGACAGTTTCTCAAAGCATCTTTTTCATCCAGAGGTTGAACTTTGCAACAGCTCTGTTGAATTTTTAAGAGACCTAGAATAATTTCATTATAATGAAGCAGGCAGAATTTGGGGGTTGTTTTGTTGAGCCAGGCAATCTACTCATCGCGTGGCTCAAACTCTTTCCAAATACATACAAAGCCCAGATACAAAGAGGAGCACAAAACATCCCTCTATGGGAGGGGATCAGCACAGGAAGCCGGTAGAATCTCTTATATCATTTCACTTTCTGCTGCCTGTTGTGCTCAAGATGAAGCTCATGAACAAATCCTGTGCAATCCTTTAGCCATCACCTTCACTGGAGCTTCAGTGTTCCTGACAGGTCCAGCCTTATTAGACCTTCATGGAGAGCTATAGGGAATAGAAGTTGTGCTGTTATAAAGCTGGGAGTGGGGCAATTTAGAATAGTCTGTTGACAGACAGAGTTCCACATGCCCAGTCTACGTGCTTGTGCTTTCGAATCCCCAGAAACTCCACATACTTAGTCACTAGTATTCCCCAGTGGGACTTAGATGGTCTTCCAGTCAGGCTCTGAGACCCAATCAGGAAAGGGGCTTCAAGGGAGGGAGTGCAGCCATAGGAAAGGCTCAATACTTCATCTTCTCTGCATGAACTCATGCCAGCACCACTTTTTATCATGATATCATCTATTCTAAAAAACAGGCCTGCATCTTGTTAAACTGAGAAGCACCTCTGGTATGATATTTATTTGTTTTCGCAACTATTGCATTGCAGATATCCAGAGAGCTAGGTTTCTCTATTGTGTTCCTTTGCTTTTATTTTTCTCTAAGTTACAAATGAATGTTGGGGTTTTCCATATGTGTATGTGAGCTTTACTGGGCTCCAGGGCGCACGGCAGCCGTTGCTCCTGGGGGCCACTTTGCCCCTGCGCCGAATTGTGAGGCAGCAACTGTGACGCACGTCTGTGCATTTCGGAGCTGGCGGGAGGTGGGCAGTTGCCCCGCTCCCGTCTTTGTTAGTGGCTTCGCGTGCTCACCCACCCACCCGCCCTGTCTTCGGTGTAGGCTATGGCTGGTCACCATTGGGGGCCAGGTAGGAATTTTTGCGCCTTTACCTGGAATGGCAGTTTTGGCAGAGGTGTTTTTTGCCTACCTTGCACTGCGACTGGGGATTAAGGGCATAGGTGGCGGTCGAGGGTTAAATAGATTGGTCACTTGGCAGGTTTGTGCAAGCAAGAATGGAACTGGTGAGCTCCTCACAGCATATCCCATTTGGGAACAGGAGGTCATTAGGAACTGCCCTAGGGCTGTGTGGTCCGGGGTGGTGAATGGTGGTCTCCCCTGGGAACCTCTCAGGCTAGGCTCCTCCCTAAAGGTCTGTGCGGTCTCAAGGGTAGGTGCTCCTGGGGGGCCACCAGTATGCTGGGCTGCCGGTTATGAGCCAAAACTGACTGGCTTTAGACCAGAGCTAGGTGTCCCGCCCATATCAAGGGCAAGGAGGTTGCGTCAGGGAGTGATGCCTGCCTTGCCTGTTCCTGTGCTTGCTTAGTTTGCCCGTTGCTGCAATGTTCTGTTAAATAGTTAATAAAGTGGCCCTTGTTTAATTCCAAACGGTTGTCTGTCTCATTGTTTCAGCTGGGGGGGCAATTACATGTAGGGGTTTTTAAAAATTTATTTATAGATTTTATATTCTACCTCTCCAGGACCGTTTCAAGGCAGCTCACAAAGTAAGACAGCACAATAAAAGCATAAAGCATAAAACCCAATCACCACAGCATAAAAATGACCCATAAAAACAAGCCAAGGCATACAAAACAAGATTCAGCAACTGACAATGGTGTTCACAAAGTCATCTTCAGTATATAGGCAGACCATTAAAAAAAAGCTTTAAAGATGGAGTCCCCAAGTTCAGATCTTAAATAATAAGAAATGCTTTGGCCTGAAGGAGACTAAAGTAGTACCAGGAGAACTTTAACTGGGAAGGCATTTCAGGGAAGAGCTAACACCATTGACATAGCCCTGCTTCTGTTTGCCACTCACCACCCTTATGCAGGCAGGGGCTATCAGGCCAGGACTCTGCCCTGATGCAGAAACATAATCAAGCTATACCTGAGTTTGATCTCAGAAACTCTCAAAGTTAACACACAACATAAAACAAAACAAAGCTTTATTGAAGAAATTGAAGGGGAAAAAAGATTTAAAAGCAAGGCCTATAGCTCTGTGGCAATAAAATGTATAAGAAAGTTAACTAGCTACCTTGAAGTCCTGGCATAGCTCAGTTGGTTCTGAAAGCAGAGCATCCTCAAGCATGACCACAGATGTCTTTTTGACAGCACGAAGGTCATAGAGGAAAGGATACCACCTCTTCTCACTGACTACTTTTATTTTTTAAAAAAACCTGCAGGCCGTAGTCTTCTAGGGTTGCCAGCCTCCAGGTGGGTCCTTGGGGATCTTCCACTTTTACAACTGATCTCCAGCTGACAGAGATCAGCTCCCCTGGAGAAAATGGCTGCTTTGAAGGGTGAACTCTATGGCATTGTACCATGCTGAGGCCCGGCCCCTCCCCTCCCCAAACCCCACCTTCTCCTGGCTCCACCCCCAAAGTCCCCAGGTATTTTCCAACCCGGACTTAGCAACCCTATAGTCTCCTGACCTTCTCAACCAATCACTAGACAGTATCCATGGAATCTTCCAGGCGAGAGTGAGTTCCCCCCTCCCCTATCAGATCCACAGGTGAACTAAATGAGCTCAGTTAGCAGGCCTGGATGGAGATCCTTGCCAAATATCTGCCAGTATGGGAGTTACCTGGCACCTGCAGTAAATCAGGGAACCATGTAGAATAATGAAGTAGTTTGGGGAAGAACAGTATAGCTTCAGCTGGAACAGACTAGAAAATTCTCTTAAGACGCTTTCTGTCTTGACAGGGGCATAGAAAGCAAGCTTTAAAAGGAAGATCTTAACTTGAGGGATGGACAGCATAGGAAGATGAGGTCTTTCAAGTATCCCAGCTCCAAACCATTTTGGATCTTAAGGGTAAGAACCAGCACTTTCAGCTATATTTTCAAACAGGGTTCAAAATCCTCTATTTTGAGTGACTTTCCCCAACACTCCTTTAGAAGATGTTCAATAGTATTCCTTTTAACTATTGTGTAGCTTCTTAGGCTGCCCCTAAAAGGAAGTACTTGAGCCTGGACTCAGAGCTGTGAAGTGTCTCTTCACATGCAAACAATGTTGGGCAACTCATTAAAAACTGCTTGGGGATCAAATGGGCTTGAAGCAGCCCCTCTTCTACATCACGTTATAATCATTTGAAATAGCAGATCCATGCAAGAACTTCTCCAAGAGAACAAATTTGGAAAGGCTTTTTCATAACCTCTGATTCAATACTTCCTGAGAGAGCAAATTTCAGTGCAAAAATTCAATCCTCAAACAAAAAGTATCAGGCCATCTTTTCCAATTTCCCAGGGAGAACCAGGTTAGCTTGGCACAAGACTGATACTGGAGATACCAGGCCAATTTCTCTCCCACCTTATAGAGTAACTGGCCCAAACACCATCAGTATTGAGAGAGAGGTTAAAGAACTGCTAAACCTTGGAGTTATTGTACAGTCAGAAAGTCCTTGGGCCTCATCAGTTATTTTGGTCCCAAAACTGGATCAGAGAGTAAGATTTTGTGTTGACTACCAAAGGCTAAACAAATTTACAGTTCCTGATGTATACCTGATGCCAAGAGTGGATGAACTAGTGGAAACCATAGGGGCTGTGCATTTTGTTTCTACTATAGATATAACAAAAAGATACTGGCATGTGACCATGGATCCAAAGGACAAGCCGAAAACTACATTAATGACTAGAGAGGGATTTGTAGACTTCACAGTCTTAGCCGTTGATCTTAGGAAAGTCCCAGCCACATTCAAAAGGCTGGTGGGTAAACTGTTAATGGAGTTAAAGTTTTACTCTTGCTTGTATTGATGACACTGTGCACATAAAAGGGAAGGATAATGTCACTGTGGATGCACTCTCCAGAACCACCTCAGGGTGGAGGTTGTTGTAACAAGTTGTTGATGCATTTTGAATATTGTATATATGTTGATATAAGGTGTTTAACCTTTGGTATTAATGTAAACAAAAAGGTAAAATGCACACACATGCTTCACCCATTGTACAGGAGAGGCTTGTGAGACTGTTCCCTGAAGCAATGAACTCAAAAGGTGGGACATGTGGTGGACTGTACTTTTTTAAAAGCTTAGAAGTGCTGAAGGACCTCACAGAAACAGAGAGCCTTGAGTGACAGGCTGCTCCAAGCAATCTGATTGGTTAGCATTAGCTGAGCAGAGGGAGACTTTAGAACTGAATGCTGAGGAGGAGAATTCATTCAAAATTCAGCCCTGACGGAGAGCAGTTTAACACATACTGGAGAACTGGGGAGAGTTGGTAAGGAAAAGTGGGTAGTTAGATGGAGACACCCATTCTAGCCAAAGAAGAAGAAGAAGAAGAGATTGGATTTATACCCCACCCTCCACTCCCCCAGGGAGTCTCAGAGTGGCTTACAAACTCCTTTTCCCTTCCCCTCCCCACAACAGACACCCTGTGAGGTAGGTGGGGCTGAGAGAGCTCTTTCCCAAGCTGTCCTTGAGGGAATAGCTGGGACAGAGCTATGGCTTGCCCAAGGTCATCCAGCCAGGTGCAAGTGGAGGAGTGGGGAATCAAACCCGGTTCTCCCAGATTAGAGTCCGCGTGCTTAACCACTACACCAAACTGGCTCTTGCCAGAAAAAGGATAGATCTTCTGATGAGAGGAGAATTTCCCTAACCAGTCAAATGGAGTTAGCGCTGAAGAGTGAAGAGACCCCTGATATGTTGTGGTTAGAAACTGCCTTTTTAGAGACCTATAGGCTGCAGTCACACACACTAAACCAATTTCAATTTATTTTCCAACTGGATTTTACCAGTTCACACAGTAAAAATCCAGATGGAAAGTGCACTGAAAGTGGATTGAAAAGAGATTATTTAGTGTGTGTGACCATAGCCTAAGAGACTGTTAAAAACTCAGGACAAGTACTGGTGTTTAAAGAGAAGGGGTTTGAGTATTGGAAGGAGTGCACCAACCTTCTGGAAACCAAAAGAGACAGAGAATACTCAAAGAAAGTGTACTGGAGTGTTTGGGAAAACACTGGAACAAAAGTCTCTCAACATAAAAATTTTAAGTAACTCTGAATAGGTTGAAAAAGTCTCATTAGCCTGAAACATAAGAACTAAAGTCTGTGCATGTACTGATTTTATCTCAGAGTTACCTATATTGAATTACCACTGAAATTTTACCCCTGATTTCACCTGTCTTTTCCCCTCTATGATGAATAAAATATTTTGTTAATTTGGAATATAATTTTTGAGTGCCATTTAAGTCATATAAATTAAAGGGGGTACCCGTTTCTTCACTCAGGCTCCTGGGCTGAGCAAACAGCCAAAATATTATACTGTGACTGGGTGGGACAGCCAGAATTCTTCAGGAAAGAAGAAAACAGACAACTAGGGTGGCTCAGTCAAAAAAGGGAAAGAAAATCAGGGGGAAAATCTTGCCTCTGAGGGAGGGGATGGGGGCATCATACCATGATCTAGTGGTTTCTGCAAAGAAGTAGCCATTTAGAATAATAGTCTTCAAATGTTACTACCTTCAGTGAAATGCTTCCAGATCTAGCACTACTTACAGAACACCTATATGTACGAATGCAGAAGATTCTGGAGCATATTTCTTTATATTCCCCTGCATTTTAACTATGGTCTCCAACTATCATAACTAATCGTTAAAATATCATTCTAAAACAGAACTATGATTTGATTCAAAAGAAGCCCCAGTTGCCCAGAACACACATTTGAAAACATCTAGGTTACCTTTATTTCCAAGTGCTTTGGAAGAATTCCAAAAAATGTTTACTTTCATAGGAGATGCTACTATACTAACCTACACTAATTAATATGCTGAACCAAATCTCTTAAACCATTGCTAGGCAACACTTGGAAAATTGATCTTGAATTAAGCAAAGTTCAAGTATTTAAATTACACATTTTCCTCATGTCTTCTGTTCTAAATTGTTGCAAATTATGGTTTGCTGCTTGAAAAAAAGTCACAATATTTTAGAAAACTGTTTTAGGATGTGTAAAATAGGAATTTTACATTTCAGTCTTTTCATTAAAAAACAGTCTTTATTGACAATTTCAGCAATAATAAAAATAAATACAAGGAAAAATAGTGTTTTGTTTTCCTTTTGGCAGGGGTTTATTATCCTTAACAACTCATATAGAAATAGGTTCATCAAAGTCAATGTGACTTATCTTCATATGATACATTTAAATTAATCATCAGTATTTCTGTTTGTTCAAGCTATGCATCAAATAATGAAGCATATTTATTTCCTTATGTTTCTAATGATTAGCTCATTGCCACCACCAGTGCCTAATGATATTAATATACCTGGCAGAGGCTTCCAGGCACCAGTTTGCACTGATGATGCCAGCTTCTGTCCAGATTGAAGCCTGCATGCCATGGATCAGGCTGCTGCTGCCACTCTTGCCTAATCATTGGAAGAAAGTGTACTTGGTAGCATTTAGTCTAGGCTATTGAGGTCACTGCTTTTTCAGTGGTCTCAAATGCTGCTATGCACACTTTGCATGATGCTGAATCCCCCACATCATAGCATCTGTAGCTTTGTGTCCAGAGTAACTCTGAATATGCTGCACATGAACAATCATGTTCAGGATTTATAGATACATGAGGACTTTATGGATCCCTGTACTGTGATTAAGGTCACATATAAAGGAACCCTCGGACTTCTGTCACCTAGGACAGCCTGCCTGCATCCTCCACCATTTCCTGATAAACTGTCAAATACATAACTAAAAAGTAGTCTACATACATTGCATTGAATCCAGACTAAATTGGCAATTTTCACAGACTCCCCCTAAATTGGCAGTTTCCACAGATTCCCCCTTCCTGCTGCAAACCATTTTCATGTCATGTCTCAGGGCCCCCTATCTTCCCATAGCAGAATTTTGTTGAGATCAGTGGTCTATTGGGGGGGGGGGGGGGCTGGCCATTCTGCCATTGGAAAATTTAGTCTAGATCCAACCATCATATTTAGCATATGATTTTTGCCCTGTAACTTTTTGCACGGGCACTTACGATGTAAACCAAACCTGCTGCAAACTTAAGAACATAAGAGAAGACAATGTTGTATCAGGCCAATGGCCCATCCAGTCCAACACTCTGTCACACAGTGGCCGAAAAATACCAGGTGCCATCAGAAGGTCCAGCAGTGGGGCTTGGACACTAGAAGCCCTCCCACTGTTGCCCACCCCCCAAGCACCAAGAATACAGAGCTTCACTGGTCCCAGACCGAGAGTTTCTATCTATACCTTGTGGCTAATAGCCACTGATGGACTTCTGCTCCATATGTTTATCCAAGTCCCTCTTGAAGCCATCCATGCCTGTAGCTGCTGCCATCTCCTGTGGCAGTGAATTCCATGTGTTAATCACTGTTTGGGTGAAGAAGTACTTCCGTTTATCTGTTCTAACCTGACTGCTCAGCAATTTCATTGAGTGCCACAAGTTCTTGTATTGTAAGAAAGGGAGAAAAGTACTTCCTTCTCTACCTGCTCTATCCCATGCATAATCATATAAACCTTGATCATGTCACCTCTCAGCTGTTGTTTCTCCAAGCTAAAGAGCCTCAAGCGCTTTAACCTTTCTTCATAGGCAATGTTTTCCAACCCTTTTATCATTCTAGTTGACCTCCACTGCACTTTTTCCAGTACTACAGTATCCTTTCTGAGGTGTGATGACCAGAACTTCACACCATATTCCAAATGAGGGAACACCATTGATTTATACAGGGGCATTATGATATTGGCTGATTTGTTTTCAGTTCCCTTTCTAATAATCCCCAGCATAGTGTTGGCATTTTTTATTGCAGCCACACACTGTCTTGACATTTTCAGTGAGTTATCTACTGTGATTCCAAGATCTCTCTTTTGGTCAGTCTCCACCAGTTCGGACCCCATCAACGTGTATTTACAGTTAGGATTTTTGGCTCCAATGTGCATCACTTTGCACTTGGCCACACTGAGCCCCATTTGCCACATTGACACCCACTCGCCCATCCTTGACAGGTCCCTTTGGAGTGCCTCACAATCCACCCTGGTTCTCACCACCCTGAACAATTTAGTGTTATTCGCAAATTTAGCCACTTCACTGCTTACTCCCAACTCCAAACCATTAATGAACAAATTAAAAAGCATCAGACCCAGTGCTGATCCCTGAGGCCGCCCACTGCTCACCACCCTCTATTGTGAAAATTGTCCATTTATACCCACTCTCTGTTTCCTATTAATTAGCCAGTTTTTGATCCACAAGAGCACTTATCCTTTTATCCCATGACTATTGAGCTTACTTAGGAGCCTTTGATGAGGAACTTTATCAAAAGCTTTCTGGAAATCAAGGTAAACAACATCTAATGGGCCCCCCTTGTCCACATGTTTGTTCACCCTTTCAAAGAACACTAATGGGTTAGTGAGACAAAATCTTTCCTTACAGAACCCAGGCTGAGTCTGCCTCAATAGTTTTTATTCATCAATATGTCTACTACTCCATACCACTCTCCTTAATAATGGTTTCCACCAACTTACCTGATATTGACATCAGACTGACTGGCCTGTAATCTCCCAGATCTCCTCTGGAACCCTTTTTAAAGATGGGGATGACATTAGCTACTTTCCAGTCCTCAGGAATGGAAGCAAATTTTAATGATGGATTACATATTTTTGTCAGGAAATCCATAAGTTCACATTTGAGTTTTTTCAGAACTCTTGGATGTATGCCATCCGGGGGTGGTGATTTATCAGTTTTTAAGTTGTCTGTTAGTTGTAGGACCTCCTCTCTCATCACCTCAATCTGACTCAGGCCTGTCAACACCCCATCTGAAATCAGTGGTTCTGAAGTGGGCAAGCACTTTTCATCTTCTATAGTGAAGACAGAACTTGAAACTGAATAAACCCCATTCTCAATTCTTGTCAAATTTCACTTCTAAAGGAAAGGGTTTTTTTAAATATAATTTTAACAGTTGTGCAATCAAAATATATAATCCACAAATTTGAATAAAATTGGCAAAACTATTGTAATGCAAGTCATTAACCTACTAACATTGTAAACATATAATAACCATATAAACTCTGCTTTCTAATTTATTTAACCTAATGATATAGGAGTAGAAGTATGAAAATGAAAAAGTGGGTGCTTAGATCACAGCATGTATTTAAAAATGAAGCCATTTAATGTAATATGGGTTTGAAGGAATGATGTTATTTTCTGCCATGTATTGAATGAAAGAAAACTATGGGCTGACAAAAGATTAATGCATTTCCTTAGTTTTTGACAAGCGCCCTTTGACAGTGTCAGCTATCTTGTCCATTAAAAAAGGATCCCAGCATTTGTTTCTCCACGCTGTTATACTGGGTGGGGTGGTCAATTTCCAAGAAGCTGTGATGGTCAACCAAGCTGTTGCTAAAAAAGTGGAAATGAGTTTACTTATTTCTAACTCTGGATCCCCTCCTTCATCCAAATTAAGGAGTAATATTGTCGGGTAAAGTGGCAGGTGTTGAGACGTGATTTTTTCTATTTCTACTATGACTTGCCTCCAAAAGGACTGAATAGCTGTACAGGACCACCAACAATGAAAGAAGTCACTAGATTCACCACACCCTTTCCAGCATTGGGAGCTGTAATTCGGGTGCATGTGATGAAGATGCATTGGGGAAAGATACCATCTCATGTGGAGTTTGAAAAATTGTAGGTGGATGGAAAAAAATCTTGTTTTGCATGCATAAGAGCCCCAAATAGATGCCCACTGCCTGGGTGTTAAGTCTTGTAAGAGATCCTTATGCCAAGCTGATTTGTTTTTCAACATTTGTTCCTTTTCAGAGGACACCAAGATTTTGTAAATAATGGACATCAGGCCTTTCCGATGGTCGAAAAATTTGATCAAGGTAAGTTGAAAAGGGGTTTTAGGTCTAGAAAATGTTCCTTGTTTTACAGGCCAATCAGTCATTTTTTTTCAGTTGGTAATAGCTTAACCAAAGTAAAGGAGATTGTAGACAATTTTTCTAGAATGTGGTTTCTTTCGAGCACATGAAAGACCATATCCATATGTGCAGTATTCTAAATTGAATAAAGTGCAGTCCTAATCTCAGCACTGTCCTTCCATTCAAACCCAGTCTTCATTCCTCTCTTCATTTCATTTTCTGCAGGAGGGAAATAGATAGAAAGCACTGGCAGTCAGGCCTAATCACTTCAACCACTTCACTGAAGTATAGCCAGAGTTTATTGAGCAGTTCCAGAATATAATCTAAGAGCAATCCCAAACAGGTCTATTCAGATATATTCAGTGGGGTTTAGGAGAGTATTTTAGGATTGCATTACAAATGCCCCAGTGCATGATTGTCTCATTATTGTTTCTAGCCTCAAAAGATCACATGATGCCCATAATACATACTCCACAGAATAACTAAAACATCCATGTGATATGTTCAATGTGTAGACCAGATCGTATGTGTATTTGCTAGATTAGCTACATTCTTTGGGTACAGTTTTACTCATGTGCAGCACCATGGCTCCCCAAAAGAGCTGAGTAGAACACTGTTTGCTGCATCTGATTCTGGCATTTTACTTCAAGAAGGGGTCCACTGGTACTTTTCATAGGACAGTCCTACAGCCCACTCATTCTCGCACATACTCAACCTGTCTTGAAAATAAGCCGGGGTCACCTTGCAAGGACAGGAAGACAAGCAGATTGCTGGATCAACCAGTGTAAAATGTGAAAGGATTTCTGCCTGAAGTAAAGAACCGGGATGCAGTGGAACACACAGAAACACCTGTGGCACATCTGCATCTTGCCTAGTACAGAGGTGATGGGGACACGAATGTTCCTTAGGTCCTACAGAGAACCACTTCACAGCTTTTTGTCTGACTATGCCTATGTGCTGTATGATCAGAACTGTGTCTCTGGTCTACATCCAGCTATTCTTTCTTTAAAAACTATGAAACTTCTAAGTGGCAACACCAGAAATGCCATCAGATTACTTGTTTCTCACATGCCAGCTGCATAAAATTAGCTAATTATCTGCAAATTAACGTTAATCATAGATTCACCATAGGAAAGCAAGATTCTTTTAATTAATAGATGGAACTGGTTAACTGCATACAAGATCACATATAAGGCATCATATACACCTGTGCCTGAGTTTACCTTAGTTTTTATTTAGAGAGATAAAGTAGCTGCATTTGTATCTTTTCATGCTCAGTAAAACTGTAACATCTATTGTTACTATGTTCTAAACATTGTTTTCATAAATATGTAATGAACAGAGGTAAGATTGTTTTCCTGTGGAAAGCACAATAAGCATTTGTTCTTCCTTAGCAAATATTATGTAACACAGGTTTAACTACTGTTTGTGTTGTTGGTCCCTATTTGGTTTCAAATGGTATCATTGTACTTGTTAGTTAGCAAATAGTGAGTGCTCTTTAGAAAGTATACAATATCTTGATATATGGGCTAGCTTTCTTTGTTCAAAGTAGAGCCAGAAGGGACCGCTGCATGAGGAGGCAGGTTTCTGTGTATAAATCAGACACACATCTGAAAGTGGAAGTCATTTACCTGTATTGAATTACTTTCAATGGTATATGCATTCAAAAATACATAGGGATGGAAATGGTTTTAAAGGTTTTATAATATGGTTTTATTATGCATTTTAAATTTGCTAGTCTCCTTAGTGAGTGCAGAAAGGCTGGATATAATTTTTGTATGATCAATGAATCTTAATTCACATCTCTTTACAAGTAGTGGAGTGCATTTAAAGTGCCACCAGCATTTAAAGTGTGTCTTATTTACACTCCTTGTTCCTGATGTGCATGCAGAAGCCATCTTTCATGCTCAGTTCTCCTTCTTTGGATTGGGCATGCAATTGTAGTAAAAAAAAACCAAATACTGAAATCTTTGAGAAATTATACTAAGGGTAACTTTTAAAGATGGGCAGTCTGTTTTCCAAGTCCTTTCTGACACAAAAATAAATGTGCCCTGGACTGTCTCCCTTTCCAAGCTGAAATGAGAAGTATTTTAAGATGTCTCAGTCTGTTAAATGAAAAAGAATGGGAACAATTTATCATTAACATTTGTCAGTGTCTTCCTCAGTATTTCATTACCTTGAACATGTAGAATAGGATAAATTAAGACAGAAGTTTTAGAAGAGATTAATTGTATCTGAAAGTCTTACACAGTCACATTGGTGATTTTTAGACATTTTTTCTACAATCAAGAGCATTACCAATAATATAATATTTATTTGATTCTTCATAATGAAGAGTTTCAGTGATCAGTGATCATTGTCTACATTTTGCTATGATCCAATGAGGCTTATTTTTACATTAAGAAACAGGTCTTCATATATGGGGCAAGAGGCTTTTGTTCCCACAGTGTGAAATGAAGAGAGAGAACTCCAGATATGGGTTAAAGCAGGTTTATTAAATACTAGTATGCATCTATTAAGCATTTCATTTTTAATGCAAGTTACCCCGGATTTTGGTTTTGCCATGACTGGTATTCTGGGCAATGCCACCCTAGCTCCAAAATTAGCCAATGTTGCTTCAATACCAGTCTTCGTCTCAGGGCATCCGGGTCAGCTATGCCTACCCCTATGCTGGGGAGGCCCCAGGTTGGTGGTCCCCTAATCACCTAGCTGCTGCTGTGCTGTTGGCCTCTCTGCAATCCCTAGAATCACACTGGGCAGTGGTGGCATCAGGCCTCTCCAGCAGATTGCCACCAGTCTCTACTCTGAAGCCACCCCATCCCTGCACTAGGACTGGCACCCGGCAGGAGACTAGGGGGCAGGGGAATGGGGGGGAATCATGTCAATAATGTGATATCATTTCTGGGGCAAAGTCACATCATTGACTTGACACTCTAGCATTCACTAGAAGCTGGGGGGAGCTAGCTTTCCCCCCGCTGCTGTACCAAGCCCCAACAGTGGCCAGGGGCTGCTGCCCGGTGGTCTCCCACTACAGTACATTGGTAGCCCTGCCCCCAATGATTAGGAGCAGACAGAGAAGCAAAAACATCCACAGAAAAGACTCAGCTCCCAGCCCGATCATAGTTTCACACACACACCACAATGGAGAGGGGAAAGGAGGCTCATTCACACCTGCCTGCCTGAGGCTTGAGCTAACTGCTTACAGCAGCAACAGCAGGCCCCTACCTCGTCCGGGGCTCAGGTCTGGTCTCAGTTCTAGCCATGGGCTTTTCAGTTATTGGCCAGACAGAAGCCCCTCCTGGACCAAGAGATTGCATGCGCAGGAAGGAAACTTGTGGCAGTTTGAAAGGCTTGGCTGCTTAGAATAGTGAGTGGTTTTTCTCCTGCTGGGATAAAGCCATTTTCAATGGTTGCTTAAGTCCTGCTTTGCAGCAGAATGGTACGGATCAGGGTGGATTCCAGTGGGGCTTATTGGAAAGGTAAGGGAGGGGGAATCTTACCTGTATCTGTGTTAAGGCCGGAGGGGTGAGCCACATTAGTCTTCTGAAGCAAACACAAACCAGTCTTGGGGGCTTGAAAGGCTAATACATTTTTATTCTATAAAGATAGATCAAGGTGGGCAGCCATGTTGGTCTGAAGCAATAGAACAAAGTGAAAATATTAGTGCAATATTAGTGAAAATAAATTTGCATGCTTATTTAACAAGCCACCCCTATATATACAACTATGATATGTAATTCCATTTCATCGTCGGATGAAGTGTGCGTGCACACGAAAGCCCACATCTTGAATAAACTTTGTTGGTCTTAAAGGTGCCATTGGACTTAACTTTCTTACATTTTATATTCTGAACACTTTATTTATTTATAGTAAATACATTCTTAAAGTCAGAGCTGTTAAGCTGTTACAGAAAGGCCTCTGTTCTATGAAAGCTTAATAAAAACTGGTTTTCAAGTGCCTGCCAAATTCCTGCTTTTTTGTTAAGCCAGTTTGGTGTAGGGGTTAAGTGCGCAGACTCTAATCTGGGAGAGCCAGGTTTGATTCTCCACTCCTCCACTTACACCTGCTGGATAACCTTGGGCAAGCCATAGTTCTGGCACAGCTGTTCTTGAAAAAGAGCAGTTTCTGTCAGAGCTCTCTCAGCTCCACCTACCTCACAGGGTGTCTGTTGTGGGGAGGGGGAGGGAAAGGAGTTTGTAAGATGCTCTGAGACTCATTCAGGTAGTGAAGGATGGGGTATAAATCCAATCTCCTCTTCCACCTCCTCTTTTTCTTCATTGGGAGAAGAGTCCTGTTGACTTCTCAGTAAGCATACATGGGTAACATGGGGGTCTGTTAAGCATTGTGGTGGGGAGGCTTATTATTTTCTTCTTTGTGGATTGTCAGGTTTAGGTAGTGTGGTGCAGTTTGTGCTCAGTAAGAACAGTGTTCTGTTGCTGAATGGTAGTAGTTTTAATCCAGTCTTTTAAAGGCCCTCACTGGCACAACAGCCTTAAGAGTTAGAAGAAGAAGAAGAAGAAGAAGAGGAGAAGAAGAGATTGGATTTAAGCCTTAAGAGTTAGAAGAAGAAGAAGAAGAAGAGGAGAAGAAGAGATTGGATTTATACCCCGCCCTTCACTCACTTGGAGTCTCAGAGCGGCTTACAAACTCCTTTCCCTTCCCCTCCCCACAACAGATACCCTGTGAGGTAGGTGGGGCTGAGAGAACTCTTTCCCAAGCTGTCCTTGAGGGAACAGCTGGTACAGAGCTATGGCTTGCCCAAGGTCATCCAGCCAGGTGCAAGTGGAGGAGTGGGGAATCAAACCCGCTTCTCCCAGGTTAGAGTCCGCGCACTTAACCACTACACCAAACTGGCTCTAGGTTTGAAGGTAACAAATGAGTCAAAGTTAACCTGTGAATTTCCCCCTTTTTATGCTCCATGCAACAGCCACTAAACTTGTTTGTCTGCATATCTTCTAGCGTTTCACAACAGGAGAAGATTTGTAGCAGCCCTATTTCCCTGACAAACATAGGGTTGCCAGGTTCCCCCTGGCCACTGGCAGGAGATGAGGGATAGGGTTGCCAGCTCAACTGGGAAACTCCTGGAGATTTGGTGATGGGTCTTGGGAAAGACAGGGACATTAGTGGGGTACAGTGCCATAGAGCCATCATCCAAAACATCCATTTTCTCCAGGGGAACTGATCTCTGTAGTCTGGCAATAAGCTGTAATTTGGGGGAATCTCCAGGTCCCACCTGGAGCTTACTGAACCAAAGACCACTTACTGAGAAAAACAGCTGTGTTCCTATACAATGCAGTAGCCTATGCTTAGTTATGTACTAAGGAAGTGTGCATTCTTTTGGTGAAAGATTGTTAGCCCCTCCAAAAGGTCCTACTGGTGATTAAGAATGAATTTCACCAGTGTGAAAATGGCACAACATGGCCTTAAGGCTGATGACAAAATAAACTGGAGTCTTGTGGCATTTCAAAGACTAGCAAGTGTTTCATGTAGCACAACTTTGTGAGTTGCAGCTAGGGTTGCCAGATTCCTAGCTACAGCACACTTTTCCTGAGGTATGTAGTGACTGTCTTTGCTACTACTACATATCTGGGCTAATGAAGGGTGGAGTAGAAATTTATTTATCATCAAGAAACTGGCAGAAATAGATGATAATGCCATCTCAGTTATTATTCTAAGTTGGTTAGCACATGTAATGACAGAAGAATCTCAGGTCCTGGTTAAGTCCTCTGAAGATGGTACCAAGCTTCTGGATGGTTTTTGAGCTGGAGCTTTGCTTTGAAGTTTGTTCACAATACAGTGGCAATTTTTAGATCAGCAACAGTGTCCTTGGTTGAACAGTGTTTGTTTTAAGTGTATTTGTGTATTAAACGAGATGTATCCCCTCCCAATTTAAGAATCTTCTTTAACTCCTTGCACCTACCCACATGCAACTTGGGCTGCCAGCTCACAGCAGCTCCCACCAGCCTAACACAGGGCAACACAATGGCCAGTATGATCCCAACCCCGGGGTGTTGGTGGTGATTCTGGTGCCCCGTGATTCTGATGCCCCGTCCTAGAATCTCCAAGACTGCCTCTGCATTGCTTCTGGCTTTGCTTATCCTAAACTGCACAGAAATCTGTGCCAAGAGGTGCCAAACCTCATATTCTCCTACCACATGACATGCTGCTCAGCACCAAGGGAATGCCCTCGCCAACCCCCTGACCACACAACCAGCAATCTTCAGATGCCTCAGAGTGCTCATCCATGATCCCTACCTATATACTAGTAACTCATACTATTACTGTCAAGCTAGTCAGAGCCTAATCAATCCAACGACCAGGCCTATTTAAGACCCATCTCTCCAGATGATGTAAACCTGGTAGGAAAGGAGGGTGGGAGCCCTTTCAAACTAAGCTGGAGGAGCTACAAGAAATTCCTGTTCAGCTCTAAATGATGTCCTACTAACCCATGACTATAAAGGATGTGTGGAGCAGCAGCTTCAAAAAAATGGGCATTGGTGGTGGATCTGACAGCAGAGAGCAACATTGCAGGAAGAAAGGAAAAGTCCCTATATGCAGGGGTCCGTTGGGGCCGGAGCGAGGTGGAGCAAAGCTCCGCCAGCTCAGGACTGGCCAGTAGGGCAGCCACGGGCTGAATCAGATTCTCTAATCTGATGCAGCTCGCCGCCGAATTGGCGGCAATTTTAAAAGCCACTGGAGAGGAAGGGGTTTGAGGGAGAGGCTCCAAACTTGCAGGGTAGCTGCTGGGGCCTCTCCTCGAAATGCCCACCAAGTTTCAAGAAGATTGGACCAGGGGGTCCAATTCTACAGGCCCCCAAACAGGTTACCCCCATTCCCTTCATTGTTCTCTATGGTAGAAAAAAAGTTAACATTTTTTCCCTCCATAAAGAACAATGGAGGGGATGGGACAATCTGTTTGGGAACCCATAGAATTGGACTCCATGGTCCAATCTCTTTAAAACTTAGTGGGTATTTCGAGGAGAGGCCCCAGCAGCTACCCTGCAAGTTTGGAGCCTCTCCCTCAAACCCCCTTTCCTCCAGCCTCTCATATACCCTATGAGTTTTTGCCATTGATTTCAATGGCCCATAGGATACAATGGGGCTGAAACTGATATTCCCTTTCTGACACACTTCTGGTGACGTCAGGGGATGTGGTATATGCTAATGAGTTATGCTAATGAGTTATGTTAATGAGCTCCTGCACCTCGTTTTCTACGAAAGGACCCCTGCCTATACGTACTTTCTATCTAAAGGAATGTGTGTTTGTCTTCCAGGTCACAGTGTCAAGCTACTTTGGCGTTTATTGACTCTTAGATGTAGCCATGTTTCATGGTGGTAAAGTACTATGTTACCACAGTTTCTTTTCTCTTACACACTGGTAACCGTTTGGTGAGCTGGAGCATCAGCCCAGCACAATACATGGCTGTCGCCTCACTGTTATTCATTTGCTCTTCCAGTATTCTGCAGATGAGCTAAAACATTTTGATTGGCAATTCACCACTGGAAAGGCATTAGCGTCTGGGCCATAAGAGTTCAGAGAATTCATATTAGCCAAGATAACAGCTTCACTGATGCCTGGTCACTTAGGTCTTGAATAAAGAACACAAAGGTTTGATCCAAACATTTCTTCCGATAGGAAGCATTGGTTAGCACCTCTTCACTTTTCTAACATCCATGTACCTTCCAAGTTGCTGCTTTCAGTCTTTAATTTATTTGCTATTTCAACCCTTTGTTTTGATTTCTGATAAAATTAATCCTTCTATGACATCTAATGTGTGTTTTGTACTGTGGGAATATTGCTTTGGGACAAACAGGGGATGTGTGGGTATTAATTATTCATCATCCAAATAGAAATGCAATGCTCAACAGTGTGTCACATACACTGAGAAAGCTCTTCAACTATCACACAATATGCTGAACAAAATAGGCTAGCAGTCAGGCACTAAAGAGAGAGGCCAAATGTTTTGAGGGAGCATTCCAAGAGTATTACTTTAAGCAGTAGCTCCGATATGATGGAACAACTGACCCCATCACTGCCTCCATTATCTTCCCAATTTGGACAATATATCAGTGCACTCTGAACACAGTTGCCTAAAGTGAGAATCCCTGCAAGATCTAGATGCCCCTAAATGAAGTGAGATGGCCAAAGAAAATCCTATTATTTGCTTTGTATGCAGCAGTGCTATTGTAATAGTCTTCAGGGTAAATAAATGGGGGGAGACAGTCACAATGGCTGTTTTGCTGCTTACAGCTATGGGAGGGAGGGAGGGAGGGAGGGAGGGAGGGAGGGAGGGAGGGAGGGAGGGAGGGAGAAAGAAAGAAAGAAAGAAAGAAAGGAAGGAAGGAAGGAAGAAAGAAAGAAAGAAAGAAAGAAAGAAAGAAAGAAAGAAAGAAAGAAAGAAAGAAAGAAAGAAAGAAAGAAAGAAAGAATCTTGGGAATACAGATGAGCCCATCAACATGCCACAAACAAAATCTAGAGAGCTCCAAAGATGGAAATCTTAATTTGCAGAGAGCAGAAAGATCAGCATGTAATGTCTATTACAAATACAGGAAAGATGAGGCATGATTAGAAGACACAATTTTAAAATACTAAATCCTGATGATACTTAGAAATGGTGCCATAAAAGTAAAGCAAATGAATGACTTCAGAAATATAATGCTGCTGAGGAATAAAAAATTCAAAAGCTACAAATGTATTGCATTTAGAGATTCTTATCTGAAACCAGCCTGTTAAATTGTTTTCTTAAAGAAGTAAAGACCTTCTTTCTGTATTCCAAAGGAGTAAACTACACTTTTGTTTCTTCAAGGCGATGCTAAACTTATAGTTATTTTGGTGAATATTTATACATATGGGTAGGGTGAGCCCAATAAATCTGAATATACTAATAATAAACATAGATATACGGGGAATTGCATTTCTAGCTGTTCAATAGAAAGGCTGCTTGTGTGTTCCTGTTGCAACCTTTGCACTGCAGCAAGGATTTGGGCAAGTGTGGCAAGTATGTTGAGTCCAAAGCATGGGATACATACCATCCACCACCATAGTGTGCAGTGCAGGACTCATAAATAGCCAGTTGTCCCCATAGACGGAAGAAAGAGTCAGACAACAAACATGGGATTAATGGCCGCTTTATTTATTAACAAAAACATGGCAAGGGCTTAACCTAACAAGTGGCATGGCCAAGGCCTGGGGTTACCATTAACCCCACCCTTGCCATAGTATGGGCAATGCACCTGGCCCCCGGGTCGTAGCCCACTATAAGCGGCTCGAACCCCAGGCAGCCCAGCCTTGGAATATGCCTTGATGATCCCTCACACACAGCCGCAAGGTCAGTGCTGAGTATCCCTCAATGGCACTCCAAAAGGCAGCCTGTTCCCCTCATCCCAGGCTGCAAGGCTGCAGTTATGATCCAAACAGGCCCCTTTCCCACCAGGGTTGCTGATAGGTGCTTACCAAGCCGCAACAACTATTTACTAAACTTCCACCACAGCAAGGGTCAAGCCTCTGCTTAGGCCGCTGCACCCACTAAACCCCTAACACTGTTAACAGCCCTTGCTGTAAATCCTTAAGGAAGATATCCATACCCTGCTCTGACAAATGAACGCCATCACCCCTATATAACTCAGCGTGCTTAGCCCTAATAGCCAGATGGGGTATGAAGTGGCCACCACCCATTACTAAAATGCTCCTAAATTCCCCGTTTGCCTTACACCTAGCCCGCTCAACCTGCTTAGGGTCCAAGGCCCATCGCCATTCCCTTCGCAGAACCATGGCCGACCAAACCACTGTAGTATTAGGCCATCACCTTTTAATAAAGTTAAAATCCTCCCTGGCTTGTAGAACTAACGCCTTCCCTTTTAAAATTCCTAAATCATTACTCCCTAGGTGAATTAGCAATATGTCAGGAGGAGCACTGGCATTCAAACCAAATAATAGATGGAGTAGGCCCGCCCAGCACAAGCCGTGGCATCCCCTCTATTCAACAGTGGCCCATCAACTTAGGCCCAACTGCGAGCCGATGGCCGATCTGTTAGCCCAGTGAGCAGCCCAAAAAATGAAGCTGTGCCCACAGATGAGAATGGTTCTCTGCCTGCCACAAGACACAGCACCTGAAAGGAGTCAAACACCGGGCCGAAAGAACAGATCACCACATGGCCATTGAACGCACACAACCTTTATAAGCATCGGATCGCCAATGCCCTACACGCTGAACATCCTCAGCTGAATAGCTCATAGCTGCCGCTGTGGAAGCCACTCCACTGTGAAAGGAATGGGTCCCAAACTTTACACCTGATAGGCCCAGCTTCCCCAAAGCCGGGGAAGTGACTGCCCAAAACTGATGTTTAGTCAGAGGGCTCCCATCCTCATGCCTAAAGAGGAAACCGGCTTCCAGACCCCTCAGGGCCAAATACTGCAACAGGGCCAGAACTGGGCAGAGCTCCAAATCCTGACAGGTTCCCAATTTTACCTTGGCTCCTTTTCGCATCTTAGAGCTCCTAATCGTGACCAGCATGACATTGCCATGAATATCAACATCCTGCACCTGCAAAGCCTTGCTCGACTGGTCTGTCTTAGACTGAGTGACCAACTCACTCACCCGAAGAGCCCCAAAGAATGCAAGCAAAGAGGCTGCATGAAACAGGCATGCCTCATAACCGGAAGTGCAAACCGCACCCCAGGTCGCTCGCAACCCCTTAAGTATCACGGGTGAGATAGGCTGTCGCTCATCTTTAGCAGCACCCCCCTCACGAGTCTAACTCTTGAGCATCTTTCTAATCCGAAGTCACAAGTGACTTCAGCAAAGCCCAAGGCTTTGCTCGCGAAGGCTAGCATAGCAAGCTTGCCTCGGACTGAACAGTCAGCTAAGCCAGCTTCTTTGCACGATACACAGTAGTGCATCAGCTGATCTAAAGGAATAGGCCAGACCTTGAGATAACATTCAGCTGCCCTGAAGACCTCGAATTGGCGAACTGCTCGCTCATACCCTTTTCTGGTGCTAGGCGCAATGGCGAGGCTTATAGCCCCACAAGCCTCAGCCCTCCAACCTGCCATAGTTCCTGAGGCATTCGAGCTGGATGAAGATTGGCTTCTGGTGCAAGCTGACGAAACCTCGCCATCTGGTGGCAAGAGAGAGTGTCAGCCACACCATTGTCCACATCCGGCACATGCCTGGCAAAAATTAGCAAGTTAAGTCTAAGGCACCGCAAGGTGAAAGCCCGGACAAGCCCCATGACCCGTGGATACCTAGATGTGAGGGAATTGATCACATGAACAACCGCCAAATTGTCACACCAAAAGTGGACAGTGTGATCTTTCAATTCTTCACCCCACAACCAAACTGCCACTAGTATGGGAAAAAAACTTTAAAAAGGTGAGATCCCTAACATATCCTGCTGAAACCCACTCCCCAGGCCACTCCTCAGCATGCCAGTGTCCACGAAAGTACACACCAAATCCCAGCGATCCGGCAGCATCAGATGTCACTTGGAGCTCAGTCTCCAGCTTCAATTCCTCCCTTCAAAAGGAGACACCATTATAAGAACTTAAAAACTCCTGCCAGATCCCAAGGTTGGCCCACACTTCCACATTAATGCACACTCTACAATGCGGGTGCTGTAGCCCCCTCATCGCATTGCAGAGCTGTCTAACAAAAGCCCTCCTATGAGCTACTACTTTGCACATGAAATTGAGGTGTCCAGCAATCTGCTGAAGTTCACGCATAGTGGCCTTTTTCTTTTTAAGAAATATAGAAAGCTGGACCTGCAAGTCCTGAATCTTGCTCAACAGCAACTGAGATGTCTGGGCAACTGTGTCCAATTCTACCCCTAAAAATACTAACTTCTGAACAGGTCCCTCTGTCTTTTCGTGGGCCAACAGAACTCCCAGCTCCTCTGCTAGTTGTGTAAAACCCTGCAACAGCTGGGTGCATCTACCCATTCCACAAGGACCCATGAAAAGAAAGTCATCTAAATAATGAGCCACTTCTGGTAATCCTGTTTTAAAATGTGTTGCCCATTTCAGAAATGTGCTGAAGTGCTCAAATGCAGTGCATGACACAGAACATCCCATGGGCAAGGCCCTATCCATAAAAAACAGCCCTTTAAAGGAAAATCCCAACAGCTCAAAATCATCTGGGTGCATGGGGAGGAGACAAAATGCGGATTTGATGTCACACTTCACCAACTCCGCCCCACGACCACAGTGGAGCACCACATGCACAGCTTGGTCAAATGAGGTGTACCTCACCGTGCACAGATGATCCAGAATAGCATCATTTACCGATCCACCTCAGGGATAAGAAAGATGGTGAATTAAACGGAACTCACCAGGTGCCTTCTTAGGTACTATACCCAGAGGTGAAATCCGCAAATTAGGAAGCGGTGGTTCCAAAAATGGACCTAGAACCCTACCTTCTTGAACCTCTTTGGCAATCTTTGCAGCAACCACAGCCTCCATGCCATTAACTGATTTTAAACTGCGGGCTAAAAAAAGGAGCCCTCAACCCCTAAAACAGAATTCTAAAAACCCCTTGAAAACCCTCCAGCAAATACACAGCATCTTCTCTATTAGGATACCGCTTCAACCAACTCTGCAATGGACCAAGCTTAATTGGTATGGGCTCCCTTTCTAGTAGCTGCTGAAGGACCACCACCTCCCCTGGGCCGTTGGCTATGCCTGGGCCTTCCTTTGGGGCATGCAGTGAATGCATGCGGTCCACTGCACATTGGGCACTCATGCCTGTAAGTGCATGTCTTCTTATTGCAGACCCCCTGTGAACCAAACTCCCAACAAAGCAAGCGGGGTTGAACCGCCTGCCCCATGGGCCCACGGGAAGCAGTATTAGCACCAGCTAGAAGGTTCTGTACCATGTGCCCACTATGTGAGCATTCCCCAACATTAGGCCGTGCCTGCGACATCAGCTGTAACCAAAGATGCAGATGTATCTGGTCCCACGGAAGGGTGGGGTTCATAGCAGCCCTCATCCTAAACTCCTCGTCGTATTTGAGCCAGGCTGAACCCACAAAACCAGTGTACGCTTTATAAATGATATTCAGATACCGGTATAGTGCTGCAGCTTTCCAGCTCTGGGCCCGAGAAATCACCCCTGCATAGACAATGTACCTTGCCAGCCAATTTGCCCATGTCCTATCAACCCTCCTTTTCTTTAAAATGTCCTTGTCATCCATCTCCTCTTTATCCTTCTTCTCCAATTCCCAATAAAGAAGGCTGAAGAGGTTGATGTACTCACCCTTGCAAATCTTTTACCTAGTGATTGGCAAAAGGTGGTCACCAAAGGGCAAGGCTGCATTGCCAAAGGGCATGGCCTTTGCAGAAGCCGCCCCATAGGGCTAATCATAAGTAGAAGAAAAACCCCATGCCCCCCATGGACTAGGAGGTGACATCATGCCCGGAGGCAGCACAGGGCCCCAAGACAACTGCCAGCCCATAGGCGGAGGACCCCAGACCCATGGCTGAGTAGTCCCAGGTGAATCTTGCATCATATGAGGAGGGCCCCAAGCCCACGACTGCCCATACCCCAAGGGGTCCTGCATAAAACCAGGCTTATGCACCCAAGGTCCCCAGGGCCAAACAGTGGCTGGCTGTGCATCCACCTCATCCTTACCACTGGGCCCAGGCACTTCCACCTCAGCCACCGCCATCGCTGCAGATGTCTCAAAAACTGGCTTCACTGTCACCGCCCCGGATGCAACTGTCGGAACCCCTTCATGCTCGTCGTGACCAGTGGACTCTACAGAACAAGATTCAAGAAAGTATATTTTCTTAAGCACCTCCTCACGAAACTTCCGCTCCGCTCTACCCCCACTACTTCCCGAAGCTCGAATGACTGCTTGAAAAGTGGGGGGAGACCCAGTGTCCCTGGCCTGCTGTAAGGCTGCAAGCTTATATAATATAATCTGCTGCTCCCACACCTCCTCCTTGTCCTTAGAGTATGACGGAGCAACAGGAGGGGGTGCCGCAGTATGCCTAGGTACCTTCGATGCAGGCCCTTTTCCTTTAGACTGGCCTTGACCCTTTCTAGAAGCCATATCCAAAACACAATGAGCTGGGAGGCCTCCCTGAATTAATAGAATTGTCCTAAAATGGCCACTGCCAAATAAAATGGCCACCACCTAAAAGGACCTTCCAAAGATGGCCGATCCTAAAGATACTCCAGAGGAACAATTTAAAGGCAAAATGGCCACTCAGCCCACAGGAACAAACCTTCCCAAAATGGCTACCGTCCCTGATGATTTCAGCAAAGTCCACCCCCACCTAATGTCTAACCGCCTAACAACAGCGAAAAAACTGCCCAGGAACAGCTAAACTGCTAGGAACTGGCTGTAAATCTATAGAGCCCAAAAGGAGAAAAAGGGGGGGAGAGAAGTGGGCAAATGACCAACTAGGCCCCAAGCAGCCTCACCAACTGCACCTTAACCCCCAGCCCTGGGCCTAAGAAAAATCCCACTAAGTTTATGTGCATGTAATTCTTGCTTTAACAAGGCTAACAGTACGCAGGCCACAGCCTAGGAGCCAGCTGAAGCACAGCCAACTCTAATTTACACCACAGTTGCTGCCCAGCCGCTGACGTGTCTTCTGTCCTGCAGGTGCTCCAGACCCAAGCGCTGCCTCCACCGGCAAAGGGATACCCCCAAAACAGCCCCAAAAATACCCCCAAAAAACCCTTGCCAGTCCCAGGCCCAGCTGAGCCACAGCATCCAAGAAAGGAGGGAAGGGAGGCTGATTTTGGGATGGTGGTGGGGAATACCCTTTGAGTTTCTGCCGGCTCTAGGCCAAAAGCCAGGGAGCAAGCAAAAAAAGCCTCATGCTCCTTCTCTGTCGAGCACAAGGCACAAAGGAGGCTGCTGGAGGCTGTCCTTCAGCATGCTAACCCTGCCCCTCAGCAAAACCAGGCTGCAAATGCCTTCGGCAGCTGCGGGGATCTGTCCTTCTGTCTGACGATTAGTGTCAGACCTGAAACTAGGAAAACTTGGGTTCAAAGACCCACTCAACAATGAAACACATGGACAGGCCAATCCTAAACAGAGTTACACTCCTCCAAGTCCACTGAAGTCCTGGGCCAGTCATTCTCATCTCAGCCTCCTTCTTGGGCCCGTTCTGAGGATAAAATGGAGGAGAAGCCTACCCTACCTTTATTTTATTTACTTCATTTGTGTCCTGCCTTTCTCCCCAGTGGGGATCCCCAGTGGCTGGTATCATCCTCCTCTCCTCCATTTTCAGAAAAACCTGTGAGGTAGATTGGGCTTGAGAGTACGTGACTGGCCTAAAGCCATCCAGCAAGCTTTCATGACAAAGTGGGGATTTGAACCAGGGTCTCCCAGATCTTACTCTAACCACTACACCACACATACATGAGCTCCTTCCTGGAAAGGTCAATATGTGATAGAAATGTTGCAGCAGAGATGCAGCTGATTCTGTATCCTGCTCCACTGAGTATGAGGCTTCCACCATTAAATAAGACTAGTATCATCATAAGACAACAGTAGGGACTGGCCAGCTCATGTGGTACATGGCTGCTGACAGCCAGTGATGCTTAGCACATAGCAATTCCATATGAGGACATATCAGTTACCCCTTCTGGGCTTGTTAGTCAGTCAACAGCCACACACTAGAGGGTTTCCATTGGTGGACAGAATAATTTGTGCTTGTGCCCCACCCCCACAGCCTAAGTGTTCTCCAAAGTGTTCCTAGAGACAGCATTTCAGGGAGCATTTTTAGCTACAATGGGAGGAGGGAAGTGAGAAAATTGCTATCTGAGAGCGGGGATTCCCCCCCCCCCTCTTTGAAATGCTTCAGTGGATTCAAGTCACTGTTTCCAGCCTCCCCATAACTATCCAAAAAATCACGGTAAAAGGTATGAGAACAGACTGTTTCCATGTTCCATACTGCTTCACAGGCACAAATACTGCATGTTTTAGCCCTTGCTGGCCAATTATTAACATTTACAGATTAACCACAGCATATTTGTAGTAGAAAGCCTGAATTCCTATCCATCAGAATTATCTATTCTTTCTGTTCTACCTCAGGGATTTTATGCACTAATAATTAAAAGCAGTTCCATTTTTAATGTGCTCGAGATCGCTCTGGATCCTATCCAATTTTTATTACTATACTCCATTGAATTTACTTTCCTTCATCCCCACTATGCCTTGTCCTTTATTATTTGCATGAAACTTGAGGTTTCCCTTTTATTGCACATAGAAAACCATCTGTGACCTTTCTCAGTTAAAAAGAAGAAGAAACAAACATTGGGGAATTGCAAGTCTTTCTAAAATACAAAGAATTTACATCGACATGGTTGATGGACGCCTACACATGGTAGAACCAATCAACTGGAAATATTTTTGTGTTCTTTATATAAACCTGAAAAGGGAATGAAATTAGATCTCTGATCTGTCATCAAGAGGCTTTCATGGAAGAAAGAAACAACCAGAAGCCACAAAGCAAGCGTCACATCTTTTCTAACATTTTTCCTGTTGCATGCTGCCATTACTGTTGTGGAACCTTCAGTAATGTGGGTGTCTCAGAAGATTCTATAAATAACTAAGATGAACGCATTCTCACTATGTGTTGTTGAAGAATGTCTGGGTTGTGATAACCACAGTAGGATAAAAGGTATTCCAAACTACTGTTTTCTTTGATCTTCTGGTTCGTTTAATGTCCTTTTAATACCTTTGTTTTTCACATCCTTTAAACAAATATGTCCTTAGCTTCAACTATTCACACAAATTAGTCACACAGCCAACCATCTATCATCCCAGCCCAGAGAAGGTTAATTAACAGTGCAATCCTATGGAGAGTTACTCTAGCAATTCTGCATAGGTTTGCATCTGAAGTAAATTAACTTTACACTTGAGTTCCTTTGAAATGTTAGTTGTAACTTTAAAAAACAACAACAGTGAAACATGAAAAATATATTAAAGGAAATAAACATAAAATATTGAAAACAAAAAGTATTTTTTTAAAAAAATATACAAAGCTAAACTGGAAATGATGTATTTATGCCCTTCCTTACTGTGTACCCCCAGTTCAAGGTTTTGTTGGCGGGGTGTGTGTGCTCCTCTGGATTGCCTTTAGATTGGAAGAATCTGGATACTTATATTTGCGGTATTTGGTATCTTGTGATTTCAAGTAATTTGAAACTCATCTTGTTAAAATGATTGCAATTGGAGACTGGCTGGCTGGAGGGACTATGGTGTTTTTCTCCCATGGAAGTCTCTTGACTCATTTGCAAAAATAGATCTATTTTCAAACCTTCATTTAGCTCAGGGGTGGGCAAACTGTGGCTCGGGAGCCGCATGTGGCTCTTTCACATATATTATGTGGCTCCTGGCAGGGCGGCTGGGGAAGCTAAATATCATTAGCAAATATAATTGGACAAATTAATATCATTATCAGTATCTGCTTTTACTCCTTCTGTTATTATTTTTGGCAGTCTCATTTAATATTAATAAAAAGCAAATTTGCTTATTTTCCAATAAAAGCAGGTAATATTTGGTCATGTCTTGTGGCTCTCAAACATCTGATGTTTATTCTATGTGGCTCTTACGTTAAGCAAGTTTGGCCACCCCTGTTCTAGGTGGCTCTTACGCTGAGGAAGTTTGCCCACCCCTGATCTAGCTCAACAGCAGAGCAATTGCAATTTAGAACATAGTCACCATCACCAGCCATGTGCTGCTAGGTCGATGCAGCTCATTTCCAAAGTTGGTCTGCTGATCTGGTATTCTTCATGTATTGCCTTTTTTAAATGTATACTTCAATGATTGTGGAAAAGGATGTTTCATGATTTTTGAGAGAGAGAAAGAGCTGAATAAGCTTGATTGACAATCACTACAGTTGGGTGTACTGAAGAAAATTTAAGTTCTTGGAGCTAGAGTTTATGGCCTTTAAGTTAATGAGCCCTTTTTAGTGCATCCCAATGTTCCAGAATACCTGGTTATAAATAACGACCTTGCACAAGACAGTTGCCATACTATCATGGTCTCCATGCATGCATTATTTTAACTGCAACATTATTGGGAGGGGGGAATCAAATGCCCAATCCACCCAAAGTTAAGCATTTCTAATTTCCATTTAATTCCAACTAGAGACAATTAAGCACATGGTTAACTCTCATATTGAAATCAGCGAGCACTTAATTCTGGATGGACACAGTCCATGATGCTTTAGCTCTTGAAATACTTGTACAATGCCCATGAAACAAAATCACAATGACCGGCATAGTGTTTCTTGCATGCACTACATCATTTGTGTGATATCGTTTTCAATTTTTCTGTATGTTTTATCCTAGAAGAAGGGTTGGTGTTTATACACCGCTTTTCTCTGCTCTAAGGAGACTCAAAGTGGCTTGCAATCACCTTCCCTTCCTCTCCCCACAACAGTCACCTTGTGAAGTAGGTGGTGCTGAAAAAGTTCTGAGAGAACTGTGACTGGCCAAAGATCACCCAGCAGGCTTCATGTGGAGGAGTGCAAAATCAAACCCAGTTCTCCAGATTAGAATCCGCCACACTTAACCACTACACCAGGGGTGGGCAATTGTTTTGGCTCGGGGGCTGCTTTGTGGGAGCAGAGGTAAGCGGAAGGCCGCACCTTTTAAAATGATTGCATTCATTAGTTAACTTTGCATTTCAGAAAAGATATAAATTGTATCATAAAAATCAATAAATATAAATTAAATAAAATAATGGTAGTTTTATTCAATTTATTTATTGTACTAATTTCATATCATTTATACCTGCAAGCACATTCAATTTTAGAATCAGTTTAATGAGACAAATGTACCCCATCACACTTTTCTACAATTTTTTTGAAATCAGGAGTGAGATTGCTTGTTGAGATTCTCATCACAGCCTGCAAGTTAATGTCTGTCAAATGTCTGTTAATGTCTATATTTACTCTTGTTGATCTTCATGCAAGAGCAACTTTGCTCACAAATATATGTAAACCCAAATATAGAGAACATTTTCCCAGCAAATTTCTTCATACATGGAAATTTTTCAGCAGACAAAGATTTGTAAAAGTCAACTAATGTCACAGCATTAAACATTTCTTTCACAGTGTGATCTGACTGCATGTCAATAAGTTAAAGCTGCAGCTCCTCAGGTGCTGACAGTGGCCAACTGTCTTGGCGGGCCGCAAAAAACTGTGGCGGGCCGCATGTGGCCCCCGGGCCGCCATTTGCCCACCCCTGCACTACACCATGCTGGCTCGCCTACTTATGTACTTAGGTCATCTGAGGAGACATTACTCCTTACCCTCAGTCAGAGTTGCAATGAGATAGGGTCTGCTTACTGGTGACACCAAGGGCATGGTTCAGTTTGCTCCAACCCTTTGGTAATTGGGTTCTGTGTATTGCTATGTGTCTGTTTTGTTTTTGTTTGTTTGTGTTGTTTTGATCATTGTTGCTGTTTTGATCATTTATAGCTGATTTATTGTTTTTTGATTGCTATGTTTTATGAATGACTCTTGTTTATTTGTATTTTAACAATGGCTTTATTATGTAGTTATAAGTGGATGTGTAGTCTTTATGATGCCTCATATTAACAGCAATACTATTCATAGTCCAAGTAAAAAGGACTTTGATAAAAAGGCATGAAGCTCATTCGTGCAGATGGAATTGTTCCATCTGTATTTTTGTATATTTGAATATTTGTATTACATAGATATGTTGATCATCATCACTGGACTGTTTGTTTATTATCACTATTGGGTGAGCTGGCTGTATATGTGACTATATTATATATGATATTATTTGGTCTAAAATAATATTTTTAAAAGGAATTCACAGTGTGTAGCCCTTTTATCAAAAGCATCCAAACAACATGATCCATGAAGCCTCACCTGAGGGAAAAAAGTTTGCTATAGGTACAAAAAGTTCAAGCAGGTTGGATATGTGTTGCAGCAGGACATTCTCTTTAGGCCTGCTTTAAAGTTAAATGGAAATACAGAACATTTTACGGTCATCTGAGGTGATTTCTTTGTTATATCTCCTAGTATTTCTAGTAGTTATTAGCACAGGGTCCAATAGCCCACTTTTTTTTAAAAAAGTGTTTTATTCCCTTTGATACACATCAGTAAACAGTATTCTCTCTTGTTGGATTTTGATTGGTAATTGGTGCCTTTTAATATGAGCTTTTGATCTTGTTAAATGATTAATTTTTAAATTCATGTCCTTGCAGGTTGGTTGTTGTATTGCTAGCTTTGAATCCACAGAAATAAAGGCAGGATAGAAGTATTTAAAATAAATAAGTATGGGATTACAGCAATAGTCACTCAGAGAGCTGGCCATAAATGTGGTTCCTGGTGAATAATAGTATATTTTCAGGGGGGGGGGGGAAGAGATATGTACGCTAAGATATGCATTTCCTAATCTCATTTCCTCTGTTGTTGAATTTCGGTCTGCACTGCATGCCATTCCTCCTTAGTCGTGGGTGGCAAGGATGCTGTCTGCCAAGAGGGTGGAAGGGATGCCTGGTCCAGAGCTGGGTCAAAGAGGTAGGGGTCAGCACAATTATGCCTGATGTAGCCTCCTCCTGTGCTGCCTCTCACATGGGGTTTGTGCCCACCTGGGCATGCCAGAGCCCTCTGGTCCTTTCTGCCGACTGCCAATAAATCCTGCCTCCTTGCTCTCCTCTTTTTGCAGGGGAAGGAATTGGTCAGCTTTTGGGCATAATAGGAGAATGTCTAAAATGAATTTCACAACTGGAGTGTGTGCAGTTTGCAGCCACTTTCAGTCACTTTTTAACTCAGCATTGGCATCTGGCTGCAGATTGCAGAGGATGGGGTCAAGTCATAGGGTGCTGTGCCAAGACACCATGTCACTTCTGGCACTTAATCAGAAGAGATAATACCACTGTGTTAAACCATAGAATTTGGAGTGAATTCTAGAGTGTCACACTGAAGTGATGATGTCACTTCCAGTTTTAAGCACTGGTATAGCAACTAATTGCCTCCTTCCCTTTTTTTAACCTGCCACCATCTTTAGTGGCAGCGGGGTACTGGGGGTTCAGGATAGTAGATCTCATCCATAGCAAAAGACCCGGGAGCCCTAGTTCATCTCTTTCCCCACATTTCTGTGTTTCTGATGTGTATATGTGCACTGGCAAAACTTGCAAAAAAGGAGCTTTATATAACTTATGACTGCATCAAAATCATATTAGGTTTTTTTTTTGTTTACCAGTACTCAAATTGGCTCCTGTACATTGATCTTTTTGCCCTGTTTCATTAGTTCAGTCAAGCATATGCATGCATCAATATGGATACATTACAGTTATGCTTTTGTAGTGTTTTATCAATCCATTTATGGATATCAGAAATGCAGAGGACGGGAAAAGATAAAAATCAACTGGCAGCTACACAAAGCGTGCATGCACAATTCAGAAACTGAAAAATGAAACAATGGAAAATTGCATTTTCACTACTTCAGAAATAAGGCAAAGTAATTTGAACCCCAAAAACTGACAAAATGGGACCGTTAAGAATTTGGGGAGAGGTGAGAGAGTAGGCCACGGTCACATGGCCCTTTAAAGCAGGAGGAACTGCTGTTTCCTCCCGCATCTAAAGGGGCCGATCAGACCAGCTGCGGCTACTCCCGCAGCGAAGTGGGCTCCAGCACAGGTTCACAGCACTTTTTCCGACCCCATGAAAATCAACTACTTTCGGGGAGGCGTGCTTTGAACTCACAAAGGGCCGATCTGGACAGCCCTCTCTTGCAATGATTGTGAGAGAGGGCTGTCCAGATCGTCCCGCCTGGTTCCCCCCCCCCCTTTTGTGCTTGGGCACTCAAGCGCCCAAGTACAAAAAGGGGGGGAAAACTCTGGTCTGCTCTGCACGCCGCTGGCCGCCACTGCCTTCCCCTGTTCTCCCCAAACTTACGAGGCAGCCAGTGGGGCTCAGGGAAGGGTGCCTCCCCTGGCCGCTGCCAGCAGCCTCTGCCTTACACCGCTACCTTCAGCCGCCTACCACTTCCGCTGCATGCCTCCACCGCACGCCTCTGCCTCCACCTCCTGCCGCCACCTCCCGCTGCCACCAGGGCTCAGGGAAGGATGCCTCCCCCAGCTGCCGCCGCCACACACCTACTCCGCTGGGGCTGGGATGTGTAATCATCCCAACCCAGAAAAAAAAAATGGTTGCTTTAAATCTGGGAGGGCTCCTGGATTTAAACAACCATGTGACCACGGCCTAAGGGTATAGATGATTGCACTCTGGAGCATGGTCCAATGGAAAGAGGGCTTCAGCCTTCTTCCCCCTCCCAGCTGCTTTTGATAGGAAAAAAAGGCTGAAGGGGGGTACTCTTTGTTCCACTACTAGTTCCATGTGTCTGGCCACATGCCTGGGCAGACATATGGAATCAGCTGTGAGACAAATTAGCCCACCATCACCATTTTTTATGTGTAAAGCTGTTATATACTGGGTTCAAGACGCATTGCAGTGAACAGCTCAAATTTATTTATTGATTTCAGGAACAGAACTCCAGGGCCACAGCCCTATTTATAGAAGAAGAAGAAAAAGAGGAGGAGAAGAGATTGGATTTATACCCCGCCCTTCACTTCCCAAGGGAGTCTCAGAGCGGCTTACAAACTCCTTTCCCTTCCCCTCCCCACAACAGACACCCTGTGAAGTAGGTGGGGCTGAGAGAGCTCTTTCCCAAGCTGTCCTTGAGGGAACAGCTGGTCCAGAGCTATGGCTTGCCCAAGGTCATCCAGCCAGGTGCAAGTGGAGGAGTGGGGAATCAAACCCGGTATATAGCATGCAAACACCACACCCAAACACACCCCACTCCCAAGGGTAGGCTATTTACACAACACTACTTTTCTATGGGCTGTGGTGGCTCAGGGGTTAAGACACTGAGTTGCGAACTGGAAGGTTGGTAGCTTGGCAGTTCGAGACCCGAGTGCCACATGATGGATTTGAGCTCCTGTCTCTGGCCCCAGCTCCTGCCAACCTAGCAGTTTGAAAACAAGAAATTGCAAGTAGATAAATAGGTACCACTTTGGTGGGAAGGTAACAGCGTTCCATGCACCTCAGTGTTTAGTCATGCCGGGCACATGACCACGGAGAAGTCCTTGGAAAACGCTGGCTCTTTGTCTTGGATATGGAGATAAGCACCGCCTCCTAGAGTTGGATTCAACTGGTTTTTGAGCAAGGGAAACCTTTACCTTTACTTTATTTTTCTATAGTTCCACTCCAGGATCCTGGTAAGCTATTGTTCAGGAGCAACAAGCTCAGCCAGCCTCAGGTACTAGCTTGGGGATGACTCAACACACAACAAAAGCAATGTGGGGTAGAAGGGATCGAAGGTTGAAGCACCTTCTGCTACTGTGCCATGCACTGAAGCTTATTCCCCACCCTCTCCCACATACTCACTGTTATTAAGGTGAGTCCTGGGTCAGATGCATTTCACATATCATGCAAGGAGACCCTGTGTCTGAAGGCACCGCTTGTGGGTTCATGAATCATAAAATGCCTCTAAATCTTGGGCGTCTGTTTCGCAACAACTTCACTTTGCTGGCTCTGTAGACAATTGGATGGTGTTTCCTTTTCCTTGACATGCTTTCACAAGGTGAGTTCTCCATAAGGAGAATGAAGCCCTCAGCTCCTGCTTTACATCTGAAGAACTGCAATGGTTTCCTATGCCATATATTAATATGCTAAAATCAGTTTCTAAAAATTGTATTAATGCAGACTGGTGCAGAATAAAGAATGAGAACCTCTTTCAAGACTTTCAGCCACTTTTTCTGATCTTTAAAATCACTGCAACCCAAAATTTAAAAAATGCAGTCTGAAGATAATTCATGCTATTGTCGTTTCTCAAATAAGATACACCTGTATAATGTTTAGAGCAATTGTGAGGAAAATGCAGCTTTTTATGCCATTCAAAGCAGTTGTCTGTACAGTTTCCTCTGCATGCTGGTGAAAATTAATCCCTCCACTTCTAAAGGAAAACCATGAAATTTTCCATTCTTCAGAGAAAACTGTTCTCTGAAGATGAATTTAAACGTGCCTTGTAAACTTAGATCTACCTTTGCTTCCATGGAGTTATATTAAATCATTTTTTTATAAAGAAAGAAATGGATCTTGGGAGATTTTACTGTTCCTTCCTATCAGGATCAGAATACATTTCAATGCTTAAATAATATACTGTCAAGTAACAGGGTGTGAAATAATTGTTTTTTATTCACCAAAATCTGATTTTAGGAGCTGAAGTACCGAGAGTGTAGATCTGAATATACACCTTTGAACCAATATAAGCAAACTGTTTACTCCCATGTGGTCATGAAAGGCCCTGGCTCTAGCTGCTTGCTCTCATGCCACAGAGTTCCCACTAAGGGGGGTCTGGCAAAGGAAAGATGTGCATGATTTTTTGAGGGAACCCTGCAGGCCTTTTGGGGTCACAGAAGCAAATAGTGCAAGACATACGAGTAGGACAGGACAGGACAGGTTTCTGGTCAAGGGTCTAAGAGTCAGCTTGCTGTGCTTCATACACTGGTTGAAAGAACACAAGGAGCTGTAGAGCTGGTGAATGCAGAAGCCTCCTCAGATGAGGAGGAGGTGGTTGAGGTGGGCCCAAGTTTACAACTACCAACGGGTGCTCCACTAGAGGAGGTGGTTCCATCATTTTCAGAAGATCTTCAGCCCAAAGCTAGTGTACTGCTGTCACAGTCCATGGGGTTGGGAGCGGCAGCAGAAAAGGTGTAGCAGATGGCATCACCTCTGTTGTCACCTGAGCCCTTAAAATGCCAGAGAAGCTGGGTTAGGAGGAATGTGCAGGCAGCTCAGCAGCATTCAACTCTGGCTAATGCAAATGAGTCTCTGCAGGATCCAGACTAGAGAGATTGTGGTTAGGTAGGTACTCTGATATGCTGTGATGGTTTGCATCTATGGCAGAATGACTCAGCATAGGCTGAGGAGTGGTGGATGATAAGCAACAGTGGAGAGGCAGGTGGGTATAGAAGTAATGTGACTGTTATCTGCTGATTTACATCCTTGCTATGTTCATTGGTTCTGCTCTCTGCTGACTGTGTTGTTCCTGTGAGTTATTATACCTGCCTTATGAATTTTGGACTATGCTTTGACTCTGGATCCTGTAAATATCCTGGATTTTGCTGCCTTCAGGGCTATTTTGGGGCAGGAATGCACAGGAACAGAGTTCCAGCTGGCTTCCGAGTTGACCTACAGCCTCCCCCACTTTGGGTTCCCCAGGCCTGGGGAAGCCAATCCTGGGAGGGAGCGGTGCTGTCAGGGGTATGGCCTAATATGCTAATGTGTTTCTACTGTTGGGTGTGGCCTATTATGCTAATAGGTTCCTGCTGGGGTTTTTCTACAAAAAAAGCCCTGGCTGCCTTGATAGAATGACTAAACTGTGCTTGGGTTTGATGTGTGGTTCTGTTTTTCATTGGTCAAGCTTCAAAGACTTGTTGTGTATGTCTACATTTCCACTGATTTAGTATACCAGCAGGAGAAGCACACTTAAGATGAGTTGCTTCTACTGGGTTACCCATCTTGGTATACTAGGAATGATTTTGTGGTTTCCGTAAACTAGAATAATGAATTCTGGACCATGAGAATTCTAAACCTGATTTCCACATTTTGGAGTACACAGGTCGTGTCTCGGGTCCCCACCTTGTATAATGTGTAACACTTGAATTTCTCAGTTCTCATGCATGTGCTGCCTGAATTGAATTCTGGCTGAGACACGCATGGAGAAGAGGCTTTGTCCTTTTTTCTACAGCATTTTCTTGGCTTTAAATGGTCCTGGGTGGTGCTATTTGACCCTTTGGTGAAATCAGCCACTTAAAAGAACATGGCAATACAAAAAGAAGAAGAGGAGGAGGAGGAGGAGGAGATTGGATTTATACCCAGCCCTTCACTACCTGATGGAGTCTCAGAGTGGCTTACAAACTCCTTTCCCTTCCCCTCCCCACAACAGACACTCTGTGAGGTAGGTGGAGCTGAGAGAGCTCTTTCCAGAGCTGTCCTTGAGAGAACAGCTGTGCCAGAGATATGGCTTGCCCAAGGTCATCCAGCAGGTGCAAGTGGAGGAGTGGGGAATCATACCCGGTTCTCCCAGATTAGAGTCCAAATGCTTAACCACTACACCAAGACAGACGTCATCCCATCCTTACTTTAATGCAAGAAAGCCTGTCAAAAAATATGAAACATATCATTCCCAACAGCATTGGAATCAATTTATAGTAGAAAATAAAGAAACTAGCAAAGCGTTCTGGACTTGCTATTTCACTCTTGTATTTAATACAGTTCTTCAGGAGAACTGGCAGAAACAAAGAATTGTGCAGCGCATGTTGAATACCACATTTGTGATTCTACAAATTCTACTGTCCTGCAGGCAGGTTTTGAGATCAATTGGAACTTAAATCCACTCTCCCCTTATTATGCTGCACTGGTCAGCAACTTTTAGAGTCAATTGTCTATATTAATGACAGGCACAGCTAAATCCTTGAAAAGGCTTTAGCCAGAGCACATGATAGGAATGCATTACAAAAGTCAGTTGAATCCAAAGATCAATAAAGCTTGGTGACTGGTGCAACTATACTATCACCTTGCCTGTACTGGACAAATGTCACTTTGTGTGGGAAAGCGATCGTAAGTAATTATCTTTTGGACAGCTTGTGAGACAAAGTAGGCATGCTGGAAACTCTAATTTGGCTGACTTCTGTTGGCGAGAATGTGCAAGACCTTTGCTCAAAAGAATTGCTTCTTAAATAGGTGGTATGGCTGCCTTTGGAATGCTGTCTACAGATTTCATCCCCCCATATCTATTGGGAAGTGTACAGAAAAGGGCAACCAAAAATGGTCAGATGGATAGAGAGAAACTAAAGCTTATGAGTTTAGAAAAAAAGATGACCAAGTAAGGACAGCACAGAGATTAATAAAATGTACACTACAGGGAAAAATAGAGAAAACTTTCTGTCTCTGTTATAATTCAGGGTTACCAATGAAATAAATTGGCAGGTAGTAGATTCAGACAGACAAAACCAAGCACTTTTCCAGTCAATGCATACTTGTATGTAATTCACTGTCACAAGGTGTGGTGATGGCCACTAGGTTAGATGTCTTTAAAAGCAGAAAATCTGTGTCCATCAATTTAGCTATTAGCCATGATAGTTAAATACAATCGTTCAAGGGCAGTATGTCTCTTAGTACCAGTTATTGGGAAGTGGCAACAGTACAGGAGGCTTGTCACCTTCATGCCCTGCTTCTGGGCTTTGTTGGCCACCTGCTTGACCACTTTGGGAAACAGTATACTGGACTAAATGAACCTCAAGTATGATCCAGGGTGTTTCTTATGTAGACTAAAAGATCATTTACCCAATCACCAGCTGACCACAGACTATATAAACATATCTGATTCATATACTACTCCCCACTCAAAAAGGGGTGAAAGAATTGGGAGGAGTGGACACGGGTGTATGCATGTACATTGAGGTCACCCTCCAGCCCATGTATTACTGGCCATTGTTGCCCATCATTCATGTGGAACACCTGGACTGCAGTTTCGCAAAACAGCATTATGGCTTATTAAAATTAATTCACAGTATTATTCCATATAAGAAAAAACACCAGGTGGTGATTTCTTCTCCTGTCATTCTTCAGCGGGTAAGTCTTCTTATGAAAATATGTTAGAAATATATCTATTGAAATCATAACCTTTTAAAATAAGCTGTTTCAAAATGTGAATAAACATAAGGCTGTCCACATCGATCAAAGCTCTTAAAAGACAGAATGTTGGTTTGTAAAACTGAAAGACTAGAAGAAGTGGGGACCCACAATACCTGTAGGGGGGGGGGATCCCTCTCCTCCATCACTGCCAATTCCCTCCTTAGGACTCAGTGGAATAGCCAAGAGACTCATGGGGGGGAATCCCATATCCCCGCCCCAAACTGACCCTGGTGAGGCTCCAGGCCCCACTGCTTACCATGGAGCTCAGCTGCTGGAATCCTCCTCCATTGCACCTGGGCCCATTTCAGCTGCCAGCATCCTCCATTATGCCTGGGCTCCCAAGGGTTGCTGGCATCCATTGCTGCTGCACTTGGGCCTGGAGTGGCTGCCGGTATCAGCTGCCACCACACCTAGGCTTAGGCCTGCAGAGGCTGCCAGCATCTGCTGATGCTGTGCCCTGGCCTGGAGCAGCTGCTGAGTTTTATTGCTGCTAGGCCCAGAGCAGCCACTGACCTGAGGCCATTGGCAGCTGCTGCTGAGCTGGAGTCCCCCAAGTTTGCTGAAAAATCTGTTTACCCTCTGTGTGGCTCTGATCCACAGATTTAGCTATCCACAGATGGGGGCCACACATAGCTAACAGTATCTCTCCTTATATATAATTCAGGAGTGGGGTGGCACATTCTGAACATTCCACACACTTCTATATCAGTTGGCCCCATGATGTGTCATTCAAGCTCTCCCTATCCATTGGCTGTGTTGCCTGTAGGGCTGCCAAGTCCAACTTGGGAAATATCTGGGGACTTTGGGGGTGGAGCCAGGAGACTTTGGGGGTGGAGCCAGGAGAAAGGAAGTGACATCATTTTGTGAAGTCACATCCTGTGATGTTGCTTCCACATGCTTCCACATGAACTCATTAAGTTTCCTAATACTGAATCAGGCCATTGGTCCATCAAGGTCAGTATTGACTACTTAGACTGGTAGTGGCTCTCCAGGGTCTCAGGCTGAGATCTTTAATGTCACCTATGACCTGATCCTTTTTTAGCTGAAGAGGCTGATACCTCCTGCATGTCAAGCAGATGCTCTATCACTGAGCAATGGCCCTACTGAATCCTTCCTCATCTCGGCAGAATATGAAGCACTAAGTGCTACACAAGGGCTTAAGATGATTTTCATATCATAAGAACAGGAGAGAAGCCACAGTGGATCGGCCCATCCAGTACAGCCCATCCAGTCCAACACTCTGTGTCACACAGTGGCCAAAAATACCAGATGCCCTCAGGAGGTCCAGCAGCGGGGCCAGAACTCCAGAAGCCCTCCCACTGTTGCCCCCCAAGCACCAAGAATGCAGAGCATCACTGCCCCAGACAAAGGGCTCCATTTAGACCTTGTGGCTCATAATAGCCACTGATAGACCTCTGCTGGATGGGGACAGAGAGAGAGAGACAGACAGACAGACAGACAGCTTTTTCACTTACTCTTGCCCAATTCCCAGGCTTTCTTTCTGGCCCTTGTTTCACCCAGCTGTTGTCCATGTAAGTCCCATAACTTCCCCCCCCCCCAGCATAGGCTTTTTGGTGGCTAAAGAGGACCTTTGTCCTCCCCTTTTCGCCAGCAGAAAAGCTAGTTGGATCCATCCCTAATTTAAAATACCGGTTACTTGATGTACAAATGCTTTTAAAAATGCAGATTTTTACTGCCGGAGGGGGGGACACGGTTGAAAGAAACAGAAAATTGGCATAAAAATGAGGAATCCCAACTTTTATTTGCAGAAGGGAAATGAGGATTGGTGGGACCCAAGCAGCCACGACAAGACATTTTAAACAATCCCACTCCCAGATCTTCTACAGGCAACCTCTCCTTGTGATGTTTACCTCTTTGGAAGTGACAGTTTATTCCTTTGACAAAACCACAGTGGACAGACAGACAGAAAAAAGAAAGAGGGGGAGGGGGAGAGACAGAGAAGGAAAAGAGCTCGCAGACCCCAGCTTACCCGAGCAGTTTACTCAGCAGCAACCTTGCACGCAGTAGAAAGAGCTTAGTCCCACCTTAATCTCTGGGCGGGGCTCTCTTGCTGGCTCAGCTCTTAAAGGGGAAATTTCCCTTTTAAGAAGTTCAAGAGGCTGGCCAGGGCAGGCTCCGAGGTTCCCCTGCTGGCAGCCATTTTGTCCCCCCGGTGGCCAATCTTGGAAAAGCGGGGGAAAGCTTTAAAAATCGGTGTTTCCCCTGCTCTACCGGGGGACTTGGCAGCCCTAGTTGCCCGAGTCCCACCTCCAATATTCTAAACAGTTTGCTGTTCCTCTCCCCCACTTCCCCAGCCAGTCCAAACACAGAAGTTGTTTGCATATGCGACCTGATTGGCCTTTGCCTCTAACATTCTAAACAGTTTGCTGTTGCTGTCGGGAGTCATTGAATGTGTCCTGAGGTAAAGTACATCTCCCGATCTTCCCTTCAACAATCACTGGAGTTGCCAATCACCGCATTCCGCAGCAACAGCACATCATTCCCCCTACAGAAAATTTCCCAGCTATTAAAACTGATCTCCAGATGACCAAGATCAGTTCTCCTGGAGACAATGGCTGCTTTGGGCAGTGGACTCTATGACATTATACCCTGCTGAAATCCTTCCGCACCCCAAACCTCACCCTCCCCAGGCTCTACCCCTCAAATCTACAGGTATTTCCCAACCCAAAGTTGGCAACCCTGTAACTGGCTATGGAACCACTTTCCAGACCCTTGGAACCCAGAAGACATGACATAGGAAGAGGTGCTTTTCTACCTTAGCTGCCACTGCACAGCCCCAAATCAACACAAGTCGGGTGGAGGGAACCATACCTGTTACCATAGGGCTGCCAAGTCAGCCCGGGGGGCGGGGGATCCCCCGCTAAAGGGGTTCCCGATCCACCGGCCAGCTTTGGCCGGCGGGGGGAACCCCACCTCCGAAGTCGTCCAGCGAGGATGACGTAATGACATCACCGGAAGTGACGTCAGCACGTTGGGGGCGTTGCCAGGGCGACGCTCTGGCAATCGTCCCAAAACTCTATGAACTCCCGGCTGGAGGAGGACTCCCCCCCACCAGTGAGTCCCTAAGACTTGGCAACCCTATATTACCATGAGGCCGTCCTCCCAAACTACCCACTTGGAACAGCAAACTGACTTGAGACAGCCCTGCTTTATAGCTAAGCAGAAGGAAATAAACATGGCTTGCCTCCCTCTATTTTCCCCTTCCCTCTGACACCCCACCAGCCACAGCTGGGACACTCACCTGGAGCTTCCTTCTAGAGCCCATTGTATTTCTTCCCACAACAGGCCTTACTCCTAGTATAGTTATAAAATCTGTTCCAAAGCTATTATGAAAAACATATGAAAGGCATATTCACAGAAACATTGTCACAGAAGAGTGACAAAGAAAATTTATTTATTACATTTTAGTCTGTTTTTTTATTGGGGAAAAAATCACCACATGATGCCCTTTTCTGTTATAAATAATTCTATAAACATAGTCAGAACAAAGGTTAAAGACAAACACATTGAACAACTCATCCCATCCCTAGTAACTTGTAACTCTTACACATTATTAAACAGTGTAATTGCAGCACAAAAACATGTCAGTGTAAATTGACATTAATTAGGAAAATAATTGGAATAACTCAGTACTTTAAGTATATGGAAGGTTTCTAACATTTGACAAGAAAAGATTAGCCAGTAGAGTACTAGAGATTTTTTTTACATAGAAACACCTGGAGCCAGATTTTATTTAGTGTTTGGAATTTAAGCTAATTTTAAGACAAATTTAATATTTAATCAAGAAAAGGGAGTCTCTACATTTTCTTCATCTAAAACAAGAACCTGCAAAATCTGTCACTGACAGTGCCTTCCTAAGCTAGTCTATTCAGACTCCGACTCATTTCTATCCAGAGGGCATTGCTTCAGGAAAGTGTTTTTAAGAGTGCATAGTGAGGAAATATCCAGGCTTGTTCTCATACTGCAGAACATCTGGCTGCGTGACAGAGTGCTGCGTGATGGAGTGAGCTCCCGTCTCTGGCCTCAGCTCCTGCCAATCTAGCAGATCGAAAGAAAGAAATTGTAAGTACATAAATAGGTACCGCTTTGGTGGGAAGGTAACAGCGTTCTGTGCACCTTGGCGTCTAGTCATGCTGGCCAGTTGACCACAGAAATGTCTTTGGACAGCGCTGGCTCTTCTGCTTGGAAACGGAGATGAGCATCGCATCCTTAGAGTTATATTCGACTGGCTTTCGAGCAAGGGAAACCTTTACCTAACTCATGGCATTCTTTTCAAAGTTTCATATTATGCCAGCTAACATTTAGTTTAATTTGTAAATATATGGTTAGTATAAGTGTGCTTAGAAGTTTCATTGGTACTTTTGATGGCTAAGCAAATGCCTAAGGTTGTACTCCCAGCTTCTAAGCACACTAATGTAGAAGTAAAGTTCATGAAGGAAAGTCATGCATCTGCATAATGGAGCTGCTCCAGAGATCTGTGTACATCCTGAAGTGCTCAAAGACTGTGAGAACAGATTTCCTTGTTATTCTTTACTTTGGGATGCTTCATGTGCACAGTCCATTTGTACAACTGGAGCTGCCACTTCCATTGAATCAGATGCGGAAGCTCTCATAAAGCTTTCTGTGTGCACTAAGATTACATCATCTACAAGAAACCATAGGATTAAAGTAAATACATTTAGATAAGGTATACCATACAGCTTCCTTCTTCAGGGTGAAGAATAGCTTGTTTTTAAATGAGATATATAAAGTTTTTACTTATAACAATATGTGACATGCTGTAACATTAATCTACTACACTGATTTAATTTGCAGATATCCCAGTGCTCTAATTCTAGTTTCTACGTTTGTCTTTTAATATATGGAGCTTTCCAACATTTTTCTGATATCTAATGATTCACCTACTGAATGATGGTTCTGGTAGATTACTGGGAGGCAATGACTTTGAATATATAAAGCCTAGTTGTTGTGTTATGTTTGGTTTCAAGGACAAATACTTTTTGAACTGTTTTCTTTTGTCTCTCAGTGTTTGGATGTCAGGAAATGATCTATTTTCAATGGGGATTCTTAATAAGGACATTGAAAAATGAAATAAGGAGAATATTAGCTTGGTTCTGGCAATAATATGAAAATGCATTCTACTGAATATGTCATGAGAGAATGATTGGTTAGTTTATTAAACTTTGAATAGAAGAGATGCATTTGTGTATCTTTATGGCTAAACTGTATTTGTGGAAGTACAAAGTAAATATAAAATGTTGGTGAAAATGGTATTATAATGGTTTACATTTACTACGGTAACAATTCTAAATGAGTAACAGAATGAAGCTTCTAAATCTAGCCTTTGTAAAATAAGTAATATTTCTTGTTAAACACTTTGTCCTCTCCATAAATCATGCAATCTTAAAACCACTTAGGATTCACCCAGTATAGTAATCACATGATATATATATATATATATATATATATATATATATATATATATATATATATATATATATATTGAGGCTGAGGACAGACTGGCAGTCTGGTCCGCTCTGCCTCCGCTTTAAAAGCGGAGGCAGAGTGGGTGTCCAGACTGCCACATCTGCCCCATGGAGGCGCCCCAGACTTACCTTGTCCAGCGGCACGCTCCTCCTGCAGCAGCCAGGCACCTCTTCCAAGTGGTGTCCCGGTGGCTGCACACGCATTCCACCCGCTTCCAGCGGGTGTGAACGCGCGTGGGTGGGCAGAGCTGCGCAGTGTTCTGCCTCCACCACCGAAAGCCACCCGCAGTGTGGACGCTGTGGGCAGCTTCCTTGCAGCGGCGTCTGAATGCCATGCTGCGGGGCAGTTTCCCCCCCGCCTTGTTCTGCCGCGCTCCTGTAGTGCAGCAGAACAGTTGTCTGTCCGCAGCCTTAGTTCAGACATGGGAAGCTACTGCCATTGGTTATCAGATAATCTGTCACTACAGATCATTGTTCCCTCATGGATCACTGCCTTGACATGGTGAGGGGAATTGTGTGGTTTGATGAGGCTGTGGGCTATGCCGTAGAGGGCCACCCATGACAGACGGGCAACAGCAGAGAACCCAGACAAAGTGTGATCCACTGGAGAAGGAAATGGCAACCCGCTCCAGTATCTTTGCCAAGAAAACCCTATGGACAGTAACAAAAGGCTAAAAGATATGATGCTGAAAGATGAGCCCCTCAGGTCAGAAGGTGTCTAATATGCTATGGGGGAAGAGCAAAGGGCAAGTACAAGTAACCCCAGAAAGAGTGAAGCAGTTGGGCCAAAGCCAAAAGGACACTCAGTTGTGGATGTGTCTGATGGTGAAAGGAAAGTCCAATGCTGCTAAGAACAGTACTGCATAGGAACCTGGAATGTAAGATCTATGAATCAAGGTAAGCTTGACGTGGTTAAAAATGAGATGGCAAGACTGAATATCAACATCTTGGGGATCAGTGAACTAAAGTGGATGGGAATGGGTGAATTTAACTCAGAAGACCATTGTATCTACTACTGCAGCCAAGAATCCCATAGAAAAAATGGTGTGGCCTTTATAGTCAACAAGAGAGTGCAAAAGGCATTAATGGGATACAATCTCAAAAACGACAGAATGATCTCTTGAGAGTCCCTTGGATTGCAAGGAGATCAAATCAGTCAGTCCTAAAAGAAATCAACCCTGACTGTTCCCTGGAAGGCCAGATACTGAAACTGAAGCTCAGATACTTTGGCCACCAAATGAGAAGAGAGCACTCACTGGAGAAGACCCTGATGCTGGGAAAGATTGAAGGTCAAAGAAGAAGGGGACGGCAAAGGATGAGATGGTTAGACAGTGTTATCGATGCAACAAACATGAAATTAAGCAAACTCCGAAGCACGACGGAAGTCAGGAGGGCCTGGAGTGATGTGGTCCATGGGTTCGTGAAGAGTCGAACTTGACTGTGCAACTGAACAACAACAAAAAGATCATTGTTCTGGAAGCAGCAGAGAGCACATCTGAAATTCATCCCACAAAATTTTCAGTTCGCAACATCTCTTATTCCAAATAGTATCTGGTCTCTTCTATCCTTAATGTGGAGACAAAAATACCATGAGAGAATAATGGAAAGTAAGTACCCAAAATGAGAAAACAAAACCACAATGAATGACTAAGATAAATGTTACTTGTGCCATATCATAAATAGTTAACCATATAAACAAAAAAAAAAAAAAACTAAGGAACTCTCACAGTATTTAGCAGTCACAGTCCAAACTCAGAGAAGTCAACATGATCATATCCAGCAGTTTCAAATCCAGCTATTTCAACTGTTTGCAAATACAATTGCTATGAAGAGACTGACAAAGTCATGCTCATTATATATAAGATATTCATGTCATAGGCAAGATGTTCATGTAGTGTGCAAACTGTTCACAACTCTGAATCCTCACAGGAAATAGCTAATTCAATTGTCCTCAAGATCTGGCTAATGGGCAGCCAGCTTGAAACCCGTTTCAGTGTTCCCCTTTCTCAAAGTCAGAACCGCTTCATGAATCCACCTTGCTCACTCGCACTGTAATGGTTGGACACAACAAAACTATGTTTCATTAAGAAATTACAAATTTAATCCTAATCCTGAAAACTGGCAAGTGTCTTACATGCTCATTGCAATTGACCACAATCCTAAAAAGTTCTTGATCTGGCAATGATAAATTATTCTTTAAATTGGGCCTAAGTCTGATGAGTAGGTGAAGAGTGTTGGGCTTAGAGCAGTAACTTACAAGGAATTAAACAGGTAAATGTTAAATGATAGTAATACAAGTGGAGGCAGCAAACTTGCGAACTGCCTTTATGGGTTTCCTTTGGGTGCTTTTTGAAACTCCAAGCACCCCAGCTTGCACACACACAAAAATTCTAATGTCCGTGATTATGAAGATAAGCTTCAAAATGAAAATGCATTCAAAGCCCAAATTCCATTATACTACTCATTATTTTTTTCTTTTCAAAAGAGCTGGCTCATGGAAAAAGAGTGAAAGCAGTGTGTCTATAAACTATTGTTTAATCTCCTTCAAGCTCATGGAAATTAAAGCCAGCATTAATTAGATTCAACAGACATATGTACAGATATTGTCCTGAGGGCATCTATATATCTTTTTCTCAAGGGTGGGCAGATCTGCAGATACCTAAATCTGTGGATTGCGTGCACACTGAGAGAAAGATTTTTCTCCAAACTTGGGGGGAAACCCAGGTTTGTAGAAAAATATAAAAACATTAAAAAACATTGGGGGAGGGGGGTTAATCTCACCAAAACAAAAAATGTTCTCTATGCATTTGCAGAGCACTTACCAGAAGGGCCCCCTAACTTATGTAATGTGCATTACGTGAACATCTTGCTCATGATATGAATATCTTATATATAATGAACATGACTTTTTCAGTCTCTTCATAGGAACTGGATTTGCAAACAGTTGAAATAGCTGGATTTGAAACTGCTGGATATGATCATGTTGACTTCTCTGAGTTTGGACTGTGACTGCTAAATACTGTGAGAGTTCCTTAAGTTTTTTTTTTGTTTATATGGTTAACTATTTATGATATAGGCACAAGTAACATTTTTTCTTAGTCATTCACTGTGGTTTTGTTTTCTCATTTTGGGTACTTAATGTACCCAATGTAATGCTGATGCACCCTCCAGTTTTGCTCCTGCTGCTCCATTGAGCAAGGAGGGCCTGAGCAGCAGGAGAGGGCAACCTGGTAAGTCAATATGCAAGTGTTACACTCCAGTCAGGGGAAAAGACATCAAGTGTAGTCAGTATTAACTTTTGTTTCTTAAAAACACACCAAACATGAACCACAACACTTTCAGAACTAAAATCACTTCTGTACTAAAGGCAGAAACAAGAAAATGCTTCAGAAGTGGAGTCTGCATCTTCCCTCCCTTTCCCCAGACTTGGGATGGGCATAAACAATGTTTTTGCAGTTCAGTTCATGGCCATACAAACCCATACAAACCAGGAGGTTGGTTTGTGAACTGAACCGGTTCCTATAGATTTGTGAGCCATTTAAAGTTCAAATCCTTGTTTTCAGCTCCCCAAGAAAAGCAGTGGGAAGCAGAAAGCAGGGGTTTAAACTCCTCAAAGCCATTTACACCAAACAGCTGAGCAGCAGGGAGCTCCCAGCCACTCAGCTGCTTGGTTTAAATGGCTCAGAGCCATTTAAACCCCTGCTTTCTGCTCCCTGTGAAAAGATGTGGGGAGTGGAAAGTAGAGGTTTAAATGGTTCTAAGCCATTCAGCTTTCTGCTCGCTGAGTCTTTTGGCTGTGAGCAAAAAGCAGGGGGTTAAGTGGCTGGGAGGAAAATGGCATCCCAGGCAGTTTACTGCCAGATTTCTGCTGGTTGAGAAAAGCTGCAGCCAGCAGAAATCTGGTGGTGGAATGCCTGGGAGGCATTTTATCCCCTGCTTTCTGTTGGCCACAGCTTTTTGCAGCCAGCAGAGAGTAGGGGTTTAAATGGCTTATGAACATGGCTTCACAAACAACAAACCAGCTAAAATTCATGATGAACTTTAGTTCATGAGGCAGTTCTTGCCCATCCATATCCCAGACTGCCCCTTGGTTAGATATTAAATAGGCAGTATCATTTAAACCATCAAACACAAAACTTACAGCAGCTGTTACTACCTTTCATCCAGGCAGAGGTTATACATTGTGTTTAAACCCTAAGAGGCAGGATGTATGGAGGAGACATGCAGAGACTCCTCATGATAATTAAGTGGCACTAGCCAGCCTATCTGTATGACTGTCCTAAGTCAGGCTGCAGGTCTCTGATGTCATATTTCAGCATATGCAGCAGACCAGCTGGGCAAGGGTGGATGTAGAGAACTCAGTTTCATAACAGTTCAGGCATCAGATTTACCAGGCAACAGGGCCCAGATCAACAAAGCAAGAGACAGAGAATTCAGAGAGCAGGTTTTCAAGAAGCAGTCCAGGAATCAGAATGATCAAGGAATCGTCTGGTCAGTAGCAGCAACATCAGCGTTTAGGAAGACGTTTGTGCCCGTGCCCATGTGTTCCCCTTGTGAGTCTTTGTAGCTGCTGGCATTGCATGTAGCTAGCTCCTGCAATGACTCATCTTCAGTGGCAGCTGGCATTGGGCTGCGAAGTGTGCACTCCTATGCCTAGCCTGTAAGTCCTGCCTGAATCTTTTCCTGCAACATTCCATGAGTTCTGGTGAACTTGGAGAAGTGGGAACAGCTGGCTGGCCTTCGGCTGCTGGATTAGAGTTGGAAGGTTGAGGTGGCTCTGCATCCACTCTCGGCTCCAGATTAGGAAACGCCTGAATCTCACTTCCCTGTTGCTGTACTGGTGTTTGCTGTGGGCTGGCCACACTGGCCCTCTCCTCTTCTGAGGAGTCTTCACTGTCACTAGAAGAGAGACCAAATTCTTCATTTTTGCTGGCAGGCAGGTAGGACTGCAGAGGTAGAAGTATCCAGGCTCTCCATTACCTGCAACTGTCAATCTGTGTATCCTACAGGCAGTATAGGGGAGGTATTGATTGATTGATTTGGTGTATTTATACGCTGTACAGGAAGTAAACACATGATCAAACTAAAGAAGAGTGATCAGCTACGAGGAAGGCTCAAAGCATTTCTGTATGTTGGAAAGAGAACATGAATCCTGTTGTCCTATCAGATATGTGTAAGACTATCATTCTTGGCACACACTGAACTTAGACTTAGTGGAACTTACTTCTGAGTAAGTATGCATGGGATTGCATTGCAAAAAAACTGGAAACAGTGAGAGGTTGCATAAGATTTCTTTCTGAAATGATACGTGATGCTTTAACGTCTCTATTATGACTAAATTGTACAGTTCTGTTAAAACGGTCCCATAGAATCTCAAAATGGGCCATGGAAGACTTCACCATGAATACAAATTAGTCAGAATCTTAGATAAATAATGACATTAAGGTGGGAGGAACCCATCACTTTGTGTGACCTCCTGTTTTTAATAGAGGCCTTAACAAGTTCACCTAGGTAATTTCTGCATCATGTCTAGAAAAATCTGATACTTGCAAACACATGCTCAGAATTTGTATTCTTATAGACATTTCCTTTGGTATTGCACAGGTTTTTTTTTTTTTTAAGAGGCCTCGGAGGCTAGGATATGATCTTCCAGACTAAGACATTTTTAGTAGATCAACAGAGAGCAATTAAATTAGTCCCCCTCAGACACCGAATATGTCTTTTGAGTCCAAACAGTATTTTAAATGTCCAGAGGCATTTTCTATAGTGTCATTTCGAAGTCAGACAGAATGGTCTCTTGCTCCAGAGCTGGCCCACTGGCTAGCTTCGAGCAAGAAAAAAAAATAAGTTTCAAGCTTTTGGTCCCAGGGTAGCTACACAAAGTCATCTCTTAAACTACCCATTCATCTTAGAAGTTACGAGTTCAGCTGTTGGAGAAAAAGACCTGGAGTTAATATCATCAGCATGGGACTTTACAGTTAATCTATCCTGTCTGGAACAATATGCATTGCTGAATTACTACAGTTCACTGTAGGAGTGTTCAATTAACACAGGGAAATGCTAGCTGCCCAGAAAATAGCTACATGCCAGTATTTCTCTTTCCCTATGCTTAAGATGATTACTTTAGACTCTGTGTTTATGTCTGAGTGGTACATTTCAGATCTTGTTGCCCGCCCACCCCTTGAATGAAACACAAGTTATGGGTTAAACTGGGAGTTTTATTTAAACGTAAGCTGATCTGCACCAACACATTAAAGTACATGTTGCATTAGACTTGCCATGCAAGCCTCCTGGCAGGGCAAGGCCATCCCGACTCAGAGCCGGGTCCGGCATCCTTCTGGATCTTACTTGTCACAGCCCACACACCAGTGCATAAAAGGGAAGGAAGGGCACATTCCAGCCCATGGCTGCAAAGCCTTAAGACTTGTCATATGCTCCTCCCACCCCAAGGAGGCCCCCAACTGAGTCACCGTGACTACTGAGCCCATAGGCACCCAGTATGGGGACCCCCCCCCCCAATAGTTTATATCTCAAGGTGCTTGCCAATTCAACATCCCCTCAACCTGTGCTTTTCCTGCCTTTCCATTTAGGGCCTAACCAGCTTTACCAGCCCTACTTAACCACACACCTTCCAACCATGTGAAGCAGATGAAAAAAGGCCCCCCTCACAGCCAATCTGAGGGAAGCCCAAAGAATTCCTGCTTGGCCCCAGAAATGGTGACCAGCTAATCCCACATGGTCCAAAAAAGAGGGCGGGTGAGCGGGTGGAGAGCTCGCGTTGGGCTGATCTGAGCCTGGAAAGCGGCTACTGCCAGACCTGGTGGCCAGTGCTCCCACGCTGAGCCAGGATTGGTTTGTCCCACCGACATGCTTCATTCAAGAAGGGGGGGGGCAGGAAAATGCCAGTGCCTACTTGGGGGCAGGCCCTGGTCATTTGTCTTTTAGAAGTAAAACTGCTTAATTGTTATTACTCCACCCTTCAAGGACAATAAAAGCATTAATTGAACTGATACAGAAGTTCTTTGGTACAGGCTTATAATAGTAAAGAGAATAAAAAGTGAAAGTGACCAATAAATCCCAAGTTATTAGAAAAGAGTTTTACAGCTGTCTTTATATATATCAACCAGACTAAAAGCTTCTCAGATTATAGAAATGAATACTATATAGTTTGAACAGTTCAGTCATATGTAGCCACAGTGATCCATGCTTTAGTTACATCTAGACTGGACTACTGCAATTCACTCTACTTGGGGATATCTTTCAAGACCATTCAGAAGCTGCAGCTAGATAGGTGGTCAGGGCTAGATACCAGAAGCATGTGATTCCACTGTAACAGCATTTACACTGGCTATGGATCCACTTCTGGGTCCCATCCAAAGTGTTATATTGTCCTTTAAAGCCCTACCTGGCTTGGGACCAGGGTAACTGATGGATGGTCTTCTCTCATACATCCTTGACCAGGCATTAAGATCACAGGGAGATGCCTTCCTGACTTTCCTATCAACCAAAGAAGCTTGTCTGGTGGGTACCTAAAACAGGGCCTTTATGGTGGCACCCCACAATTACCAAATAACTTTCCCGGGGAGGTGCACCTTGCCCCCTCACTTTTGATCATTAGGAAGCAGCGGAAGACAGTTCTATTCAGTATAGCATTTGATTAGTTTAGTTTTATTGGCAGTTGTATTTTTTTTTTGGGGGGGGGAGGTTTCCCTGTTACTGTATTCATGTTGTAGGCTGCCTTTAGGTCCACAGTTTAGAATGGTGTCCAGTAAATATTTTAAATAAAAATAAACAGGCATTTACTTTCAATTCCCCCCTCCCTGCTTTAGGACAAAGAACAACATAAAAATGGTCACCTTTATGGCCAAGTACTAACGTTTGGTTCCCCAGTACATAACCACTGCTTGATGGAACAACAGCTGCATCTACAGAAAACATAGGCTAGGGGTGTTGTAAGGCTGCTACAATGCTTTCAGCAATAGATGCCCTGGCTCAAATATCTTTGTTTTATGATTGTCTGCTTCAGGGTAGTCTCACTGGCTCAATTATCATGCTTTTGAAACACCTCTGCACAACCAGCAAGGCCTACAGCCATACGGATGTATGTCGGTGGAATACCAGAGATTCCATAGACCCCGAGTCAGTATAATGCCATACTTTTGTTTAACAAGTTTATAGATCATAGCTTTACTTTGAAGTAAACCCCATTCATTTCAATTGCATTTCATTTCACATGCTGGTCCCTCCTCTGTGCACCAAGGTGTTTATGATTCATGCACTTGCAAATTCTTCATTTAATACTGTAATAAGAACAAAAAAAAGGCCCTCAAAGCTCTCACTGTCTTTATAAATTTAGTGTAGCGCCCCTCACTGAGTTGCGCTGTCCTTGAAAGATGCTTATCCAGACTCATAATTTTAAAACATCTGGGTTCAATTGTCTCACCATTCTTTATATTTAGCCCTGAAATCCAAGGTATCGCTGCTCTATCTACTTAAATCAAATGGATTTTGTAATTGGAGTAATGGCTACGGTCTGTAGTCTGAACCCCTGTATGGAAGTTGGCAATGGAGAAAGCACCCCAGAAAATATATTTCCCCTGAAGAGATGGCAGAAATACAGGAATGCAGAAAGACAGGATGCACAACTCCAACTGCAGGGGCTCCCTGTAGCCCCACTGGGGTTTCCCTGCCCCACTCCATTGAATCTGGCCCTCCCTTAGCACCAGCCAGCCTCAGAAAGGTGTCAGAAGGCACCTGGGGATGAACACTGTGTAGCCTTGTTCTTCCATCACTTGCTCAACATGCAAGATGGCTCCTCTTCTCCTTGGCTGGCTCCTCCATCTCCCTTTTATCCTCCCCTGTCTTTTCTGGCACCACCCACTCAATCTCATTTCTCTCCCCAACTGTGGTAGAGGGTAAGTTATTTAACATCTGCATCCCCATCGCCAGTGTGTATAAACCTTCTCCCCTTCTGACTGGCCAAACCTTCTCCCCTTCTGACTGGCCATGCCTGCCCGCCTTCTCCCGTCCTACTCTCTAACTTACTTGGGAGGGGTTGTCCTTTCCCCCTGCTCCCCCCCCAGGTCTTCACTTGTTGGTGTTCCATCCCTGTTGGGGTGGTCCAGCCACCACATGGGTCCTCACTGCTGCCTATTCCCCAGCTTCCATCTCTACTTCTGGTGCTATCCCAGCCCCTGCACCACCAGCCAGTGCCCATCCAGCAATGATGTTGAGCCTGGGGCCATATGCTCCCTTTGCACTACCATGTGGTGGGCCACTGCCTCCAATTCTTTATCCTGCCTGCCTCTCTGAGTTGTCCACTCAGCCCCACCCCCTAGGTGTTTTCCCTGCACTGTGGTGAAGGAGAATTGGGGGGGGGGGTGTTGAATACCACCTGCATTACCTTCTGACATGAGATGCTGACTTGCCCCCCCCCCAGCCAGCCCCAGTGCATTCTCCACATCATTGCTGAGGGGGGCAGGGGAGCCCAGGGGCTGCCAGCACTCACTGTGGGTCATCAGCCCAGCCTCAGCTCTCTCAGATGTATCTTCACTATTGCTGGGGCGGGCACCCCCAGACTGGGGGGCACCCCCAGACACCAAAAAAATCTCTACTCAGTGGACAGTAGAAACAAAAAAAAGACATCCTTTTGTTTTACAAGTATCAAGTGGAAAACAAGATTGTCAGCAAGAATGGCCATTTGACATTTGAAGAGCAGAAGGAAGACACCAGCACAAGCTCCTTTGATAGCCCGGTGAACTTTTCATACCTTTTGGTTCATTATGCACAATGCCCTAGGTTTGCAAGATAAAATAATCAAACCCCTTTTGTGTCTCACTCACAAAAGTCATTCATGACAGAGCAATTATGTGCTCAAAAGGGCCATTTGTCCATCTCCAGTGTACTATCAAGCCATTAAGTAAAATTTAACATCTGCCCCAGATGGTCATCTCATAAATATTCAGGTACCCCTTCCCTCATAGGCCAGCTCAGTTAGCCACTCACAGCCTTGATCCTGTACCCTACACCAATAGGATCTCATGCCCTCACTGAATGTACTAAGGGGCACCAAAATTTATGTTCTTGTTCCAAAGTGACCAGAACAACTAGCTTTGCACCCAGTTTGACCAATGGCCAGGCTTCACCATTGAAGCTCAGCTAAAATCAAAATCATAAGACAGCCTGAGCAAGCAGTCCAGTTTTGTAGACAGCCCTTCAAAGAATCTAACACACCATCATGAACATACTGCAGTTGTCTTCAAGGTCAAGTAAAGTATTATTCACTTTCTCCTCCTCCTCCTCCTTTTACAGACAGCTGGTTTCCTCCTCTGTTCTCTCTCCTTTCACCAGGGTTAATGTCTTGCCTCCTGGAGAAACACACCCTAATTGCAATTAGGTACTTGATTTTAAGTTGCTACTATTGATGAGATTATACTGGTTTTCATGCCTTTTTATACTGATTTCCCCATGTATCAGCCAAATTTTACTGTTTACTTCCTTATTAAGTATTCTGTCTCTCCTCCACCTTTCTCCCCCCCAGTTGATTGCATCAGAACTGACAGCTGTGTAGACAGAAACCAAATGGTTTCTGTGATTTACCCCAGCATCACTGGCTTAGTCTGTACATGTGTGGAAAAGGAGATGCCCTTACCATGGCTGACTGGGCACAGGGACTAATTGGGGGTGTAACGGGATTAAAGAAAAAACAACAACAACAACCTATGACCAGCAGAGTGTGTTCATAGAACCCTGCTGAGTGACATGACAGAGTGAGGAGGGGGCCGTTTGGGCTCAGGGCTCTCGGTTATTGTCGGTTGACAGACTCAGAAGGGAAGCGATGAGGGAGTGAAGTGACTTTCACCTCCTGAAGAGACTCTGTGGAGAATTCTGTTTCTAGGAAGGAACAGACTCAATCATAGTGAACTAAGCGAACACAAACATTAACATACATCAATCCTGGCGAGCCTGTGAGATGTGGTTGTGGGAGGGCTGAACTCTGGCAGAGTCTAGACAGCTGTGTAGAGGCCATAGGGCTGCCAAGTCCAACTTGGGAAATATCTGGAGACTTTGGGGGTGGAGCCAGGAGACTTTGGGGGTGGAGCCAGGAGAAAGGAAGTGACATCATTTTGTGAAGTCACATCCTGTGATGTTGCTTCCACATGCTTTCACATGAACTCATGAAGTTTCCTAATACTGAATCAGGCCATTGGTCCATCAAGGTCAGTACTGACTACTCAGACTGGTAGTGGCTCTCCAGGGTCTCAGGCTGAGATCTTTAATATCACCTATTACCTGATCCTTTTTTAGCTGAAGAGGCTGATACCTCCTGCATGTCAAGCAGATGCTCTATCACTGAGCAACGGCCCTACTGAATCCTTCCTCATCTCGGCAGAATATGATTTTCATATCATAAGAACAGGAGAGAAGCCACAGTGGATCGGCCCATCCAGTACAGCCCATCCAGTACAACACTCTGTGTCACAACAGTGGCCAAAAATACCAGGTGCCCTCAGGAGGTCCAGCAGCGGGGCCAGAACTCCAGAAGCCCTCCCACTGTTGCCCCCCCAAGCACCAAGAATGCAGAGCATCACTGCCCCAGACAAAGTGTTCCATTTAGACCTTGTGGCTAATAATAGCCACTGACAGACCTCTGCTGGATGGGGACAGAGAGAGAGAGACAGACAGACAGACAGACAGAAAAAAGAAAGAAGGAGAGAGAGAGAAGGAAAAGAGCTGGCACAGGCACTTACTTCCATTTAGACCTTGTGGCTAATAATAGCCACTGATAGACCTCTGCTGGATGGGGACAGAGAGAGAGAGAGAGACAGAAAAAAGAAAGAAAGGGGGAGGGGGAGAGAGAGAGAAGGAAAAGAGCTGGCAGATGGACTTACCCCAGGCCCAGCAGCAGCAACCTTTCAATCTTACACCAGCCACATGCAAAAGCAGGCCCTTCAGTAAGAGCTTAGTCCCTCGTTAATCTCTGGGCGGGGCTCTCTTGCTAACTCTTAAAGGGGAAATGTCTGGTGAGGCTTTTCACTGCAGGCTCTTCAGACATTTCCCTTTAAGAGGCCTGGAAGGGAGAGGGCCCGGCAGGCTCCGACGTTCCCCTCCTGTTGGCAGCCATTGCCTCCCCCCGGTGGCCAGTTTTGAAAAAGCGGGGGGGAAGCATGAAAAATCGGTGTTTCCCCCGCCCTGCCGGGGGACTTGGCAGCCCTAAGAGGCCAGCTGTGACTCAAAGAGGCCAGTAAGACACAGCTATAGAGGAACCACAAAGGAGGACAGGAAAGAGTATAATAGAAGAGTGAGTGAACGTGTAACCATCTGTATGCAACAAAGAGCCCTCTGTACAAACAACCGATATTCCCCTGTTGTGTTCTGCCAATAAATTACAGTTTTATTTTATCTTGAGAAAACCTTGGTGCCTGACTCACACTTAAAAAAAACCAATCCCCGAAGAGACTAGTTAAGAAGAGAGGGACCTGAGTAGTATTCATAGACCGTAGGGCCGATCTGTTCCCTCAGAGGGAAAGTTCAAACCACAGCTTGTAAAGAGGAGTAGGGTCATAGGGTGACAGGGCAGGAGCAGAATAAATTAATAAAATGATACATTCACTCCAAGTAAACGCAACTGAAACTAATTTTATAAATTCAGGTGGGTAGCCGTGTTGGTCTGAAGCAGCTAAACGAAGTTTGAGTCCAGCGGCACCTCTAAGACCAACAAAGTTTTATTCTGGGTATAAGCTTTCAGGCTAGCACAGTGGGGTCACTTTGTTCTGGTTTTGTAAAGTAACAATAGAGAACTTGTGGCATAACTGTGACAAAAAGGGGCCAAATTAAAATGTTCCGTTCTCTGAGATTTCATTGAGTTGTCAGTCCACTGAACATCATGCAAACACTAAATATTGGACTAGGCTACTTTGACGAATTCCTTGCACACCTGTACTCTTGTTACATTTTTGCTTCTGTCAGTTTAACTAAATTCATTAAAAATTGTTGTTATTTACCAAATCACCGCTTCATCCTAAAGCCATGTACTGACCTGCTAACATGCTTGACCTGCATTCCAAAGCTCTAGTCTTTGCTTTTTAAGTTCTTTCTTCACATTATGACTCCTTTGTGTTTGTTTCCATTCTGGCTCACTTCCCATTGTTCACAAACTCATCTATCATCAGCCTCATTCTCTTGCTCCTGTCTTTGTGCTTCTGCTATGTTGCTAACTGTACCTGAGAAAGGTTGCTGTTCATAGATCAGTGTTAATTTTTTTAAAAAAAGTTATCCCCCTCTCATCCTTTGATCCTTCTCAATCCTGGACTGTCCCCATCATTCCTGTCTCTACACTGCTATCAGACTTTCTACTGCTCTAGCCCTAGGACACATTTTTCTGCATTTGGTTTGTTCTTTCCACTCGATCTTGTCTTTCTAACACAAACTGCAAGGCTTCTGGGAATGGCTGTGTTATGTCCTAATGGCAACCGCGCATGCGGTCAGAGGAACACATGTGGCCGGGCTGACTACCGGAGCTCCGCTTCGGGAGACAATAGCCCGGCCGGATTGTAAATTAGACCAAGCAGCCACCCAGGTTCCACCAGGGGACCCATGGTTTAAGGTAACTCATGACTAATCCTATCTGGAAGTAATCCTATCAGGGAGTTTGGGCAAGGCCGGGGGTATGGTTTAGACATGTATTTAAGCAGACCCCTGAGCCCCATTCAGTAGCCTGGAATTGTACCATCAATTAACTTATGAACTGATTTCACTGCAATGCATCTCTGGACTCAGTATTTTATAGGCTGCTAGAACTCCCATGCTGTTTAAAACTTGATAGACAAATAGTAGTCATAGTCATGGCAGTAGCAGCAGCAGCAACTGCAAGGGATTACGGGGAAGTGGTCCATCCTGGAAACCTTTGTTCCAGGCATATTTATCAGTACCAGTATCAGCAATATCTGTCTGCTTGTCTGCCTGAATGCCTGCCTTGAGAATGATTTTGCCTTTAAATTCCTCTAAGGGATCTCTTGCAGTTTGCTTACTAAAGAATCCAGAGTTCTATTCATAACTCTACCACAGGTTTGCTCTGCAAACAAATTACTTTAAAGGGTTATGATTCTGGTTTGCCATCTGTAGCAGGACAAGCACCAATATAATTTACCAGTGAATTCAACCATTCTTTCCATCTCGAGGTTAACTTTGCTTCCTCATCTGGTTTTTCCAGTTATGCAAATATACAGCTGTGCTGAACAATGAGATGGGCTTTCTGTACAATAGACAAACTCACTCTGGCCTGATCTGTTGAAGCACTTCAGCCTAATGCTCGCATGTCTGAGTCAGCCATGTGTGCTGGGCATAAGAGGGAAAAGTTATGACCAAACATTTTGTAGAGGAACTCCAAAGGCTCTGGAAATGGTGAAGACAGAAACTGGAGTTTTTAAATTAAGTTTTTTGGTGTCAGTCCTAAAATGTCAAACCCTGGGAAAAAATGGATGAGGATTTTACAGAAGTTCTGTATTTTGCATAGAAAGCTATCCACTTCATTCCTTCATTAATTCCATCTCATTAAAACAAAAAGGCTCTGATCTTTTGCAGCATGAGCAGAATTGCCTGAGGGGAAGGGAGCTTTTTGCCACCCCTTTCCCACTTCAGCTTTCTGTGCTCCCTTAAACTGTATTCCTCTAGGTCAGGGGTGGGCAAATAGCGGCCCGGGGGCCACATGTGGCCCACCACCGAGTTTTTTGCGGCCCGCCAAGACAGTTGGCCACGTGGTGTGATAGGGTACATTTGTCTAATTAAACTGATTCTAAAATTAAATATGCTTGCAGCTATAGATGATATTAGCACAATAAATAAATTGAATAAAACTACCACTATTTTATTTAATTTATACTTATTGATTTTTATGATACAATTCATACCTTTTCTGAAATGCAAAGTTAACTAATGAATGCAATCATTTTAAAAGGTGTGGTCCTCCGCTAACCTCCGCTCCACAAAGTGGCCCCCGAGCCAAAACAATTGCCCACCCCTGCTCTAGGTCACTGGCCCCAAAGGAACAATAGCCCTGTTTGCAAGCTGCAATGAACATATGTACAATCTATATACAATGTATACTTGATTTTTTTTAAAAAAATATGTGTGTTGAGTAACCTTAATGTTATACTCCCAGTACCTCTACTGCTGGATGAGTGACACAAAACCCCACATATATTTGTAAAGTAAAAACATGTTGGCTCTTTCTTTACAAACACATGTGTGCATGTAGATGGAAGATGTATGGGTGTTCACCAATGTTCCCTCTAAGCTGTGGAGTCTTGTGAGCAAAAATTCTACTTTGTGAGCTATTGGCATTAAAGTTGTGAGTGGGTGATTTGGCTACTGCATAAATTAGGTTGCTCTGGAGCCATCCTTCCTGAGCTAAGACAAAAATGTGTGATCCGGAGGCTAAAAAACTGTGAGCTAGCTCACACTAACTCAGCTTAGAAGGAACGCTGGTGTTCACTGTAACATGTGAACAGGGCTACTGTGAGGAGCAAATTGTGAGCCTGCTGCAGGAGGTGTGACTTGGTAAAAAAAATATCTCTCACTTTTCCTCCACAGATGAAGCAGCTATTTCATCGGTTGAACTGCTGCTGTGCTGTCTGAACAGCATCTTAGGGTCCAAGCCAGAATGAAGGTGGTTTGGTGTAGTGGTGTAGAGAGCCAGTTTGATGTAGTGGTTAAGTGCGCGGACTCTAATCTGGGAGAACCGGGTTTGATTCCCCACTCCTCCACTTGCACCTGGCTGGATGACCTTGGGAAAGCCATAGCTCTGTACCAGCTGTTCTCTCAAGGACAACTTGGGAAAGAGTTCTCTCAGCCCCACCTACCTCACCGGGTTGTCTGTTGTGGGGAGGGGAAGGGAAAGGAGTTTGTAAGCCGCTCTGAGACTCCAAGTGAGTGAAGGGCGGGGTATAAATCCAATCTCTTCTTCTCTTCTTCTTCTTCTTTGTATTTTTGTTTGTAAAAGTTACTTTTTTCCAATTTGCTTACATCCATTCATGCAGCCTTCTGCATGAATCGATGATATGGCTAAAGATAACTGGATCTGCTCCCAGTATTCTTTGCCTAGTGCATCAAGGTTTTGATGAGCTGGCTACATTTTGAAGTACACTGGAAAATGCACACATATAAAGAGCCACTTTTGTTACATGTGACTCTTGCCCACAACTGTAATTTATGCAATGCCCGGAATTGTAGAGGAAATCAAGTGCATTTATTGTCCAGAGAGATATTTTCAGTCAGTTTTAATGTGAACTGTGCCGCAGCAAATCTCAGATCAAGTTAGCAAATTTAATAAACAAAAATAAAAGGAGACAAAACTATTTCGAAAGTGTCCCTGTCTGCAATATCTGCCTGTGGCCAATATAATAATGTAAGCTTTCCTCTCACAAATGTGATCCCCAATTGACTGGGATCATCCATGTGATTATGCCAGGAAGACTGAGTAAAAGAAATAGATGGTACTAAAAAGAGAGCTACCAAAGGGAAGAATAGTGACAAGCATCGATGAAAAATAATTGTTTTTTGTACAACAAAGGGCTTTTAAAAATATGTTTTCCTGAACCCTTGAAAGCACCATTTTTTGACCTAAAATTCAAAACAAGACAATATTCTATGCATTGGTTTCAGCTACAGGGTATTTAAGAGATGGTATATGAACTTTCACATTAACCCCCCCCCCCCAAAAAAATTCTTAAACTATCATAAACTAGGTTAATTTTTGTTCATTACAAAGGAACTTTATACTGCTAAAGGACTTTCAGTTTTAGCAACACATGCTAAATTATAGAGTGTGAAATGTAATTTTTCTTCTTCCTAGCCCCTTTTGTGTGAAACCAGCAAAAAGAGGCACAGTTCTTCAATTTCAAGCTTTTTACATAGAGCCTATTACCATATTTAGGAATAATTGCTCTTCTTAGACGTGATTAAACATACAAAATACCTGCAGCCTGCTGGAAAGTCTCATAGAAATTTATTTTGGGCAAAAGGAAATGCAGAGAAAGGCAGGTAAAATGCCATTTTTAAAATTGTTTTAATGCAGCAGTCTCTTATATTCTGAATTCAAAATAAAATGTCTGGCTATTGACCAAGACTTAATATATTGTTAAGGGAAGTTTACTAGTCTAGACAATATTGCATTTAAAAATCACAGCTGGAAAGGGCATGATCTTACGGCATGATCCATAAATGTTCTCCATGGCTCTGCACACTCATTCACATCGGCAGACTTGAGCTTTTAACCCTTCATTTAACCCTCTGATTTTGCTCCCCCCCCTAAGAAGTGGCAGGGAGCAAAACCAAAGGGTTAAATGGCTGCCAGAGACTTAACCCTTAAGTTTTGCTCCCTGCCACTTCTAAGGAGGGAAAGCAAAACCAAAGGGTTGAATATGAGGGTGAAGTGCCTCCCAGGGGGCATGTCATTCCCTCCATCCTGCAGCCCATTTAAAGGGGTGGCGCAAGGGAGCCCAAGACAGCTGAGCCCACAGAGGGAGACTGAACAGCTTCCGCAGCCTGTACCAGCCCAAGTTCAGTCCCAGTTTTGGCTCATGAGCCAGTTTGTGCCCATCTGCAATGAACACGCATCAACTGGAAGTGGAGCTTAGTTCAGTGGAAATGTTTAAAATCACCCTTGCTTGAAGAAAGACCTGGGAACTGGAAATTGTCCTCTTTTTTATCCTAGTCAGTTATTACAATTTTTGATTAAGAAGGACTTTAAATTTTAATAGTTTAGATGTAGGTTATTCATAACAAGAGACCATTCCTATGAAATGCAGACCATCATGAATAAATTAGCCCAATTGATATTTGCTCGTGAAATTATGAAGCATTTAGAACTCCTGATTGTTTAGAAATAGTTGAGCTAAAACAGGACACCTTTTAAAAATGATTGTCACAATAGTACTTCCTGTTCTGCCCAGATGGCTTTGTCTTCTTTACTCCACTGGAGCTTTTCTTATAGCTTTCTAGCAACCCATCTGTCTAGGTTATTATTCTTTTGTCACAAAGGAAGGAACAAAATTTCCTTCTGAAGCACAGGAAAGAATAATTAAAAGAAAAGGCTAGTTTCTCACTTTTAATTACCATGTATTCATTCCTAATGTGCTATAGTGAGGAAATGGGGGGAAAAATACTCCTTTGGAGTCTCCCTCCATTTTTCTGTCCACCCATGCATGTGTGACAGAGGGAGAGAGACTGTACGTATGTTTTATTTTGTACTATGTGCTCTGAATAGAAGCAAGTACTTCTCCATTAAAGTAGCAATAATCCAGGGCAGATATGATGGCATGTAAATATCTTTGCATATTTAGTAATGCTATGTGCTAATGCTATGTGATGTGTCAGTGCATATACAAGACTTCAGAGTTAAGTCATTTCAAGAAATGTGATCTGCATCATGTAAGATCGTATGGCTTCCACAGACATGAAGAAGCACAGAGGAAAAGGGATGGGGATGGGGAGTAGAGCTATTAGTCTGAATTAGAACTAGATATGTGAACTATTAATCAAAATCCATTTAAAAAACTCTGTGTCAATTCAGTGATTATTGGCACTATTCAGAAACCTTTTGAAGAGTCTACTATTCCTACCTTACTTAGAGAGCCAGTTTGGTGTAGTGGTTAAGAGTAGCAGACTCTAATCTGAAGAACCATGTTTGATTCCCCACTCTTCCACATGAAGCCAGCTAGGTGACTTTGGGTCAGTCAAGTTCTCTCAGAGCTGTTCTCTCAATCACACTTCTCTCAGAGCTTTCTCAGCCACACCTACTTCACAGGGTGTCTGTCGTGGGGAGAGGAAGGGAAGGTGATTATAAACTGCTCTGAGACTCCAAGTGAAGAGTGGGGTATAAATTCTTCTTCTCCCCCTCCTCCCCCTCCTTCCCCTCCTCCTCCTCTTAGAATTCAAGAAACTCAAAAGAACAAGAAAGAGAGAAGAAAGTGACTCAACAGACAGAGTATGTTTTCCAAACAACAGAATTAGACTTATCTTGCCACTGAAGAGGGCTGCTTAAGGACGGGCACAAACAGAACCATGAAGCAAAATTTGTGATGAATTTTGCCTTGTTTGTGGTTCAGGAACTGAAGTCCATGACAGGTTTTATGGCAGTTCTTCGGTTTGTGCCGGTTCTTGGTCAGAGCAGAAAGCAGGGATTTAAAGGGACTCCAAGTCCCTTTAAACCTCTGCTTTCTACTCCAGCTGGAAGCCACAAAAACAGCTGAGCAGCTGGGAGTGCCCCCCACTGCTCAGCTGTTTGGGGCTTTCTTGTGCAGTCTCTTTAAAGCTTAAAGGGACTGTACAAGAAAGCCAGGAAACAAGGAGCAGCCTGCCCAGGTTTGGGTGCTGCTTCAACAGGGGAAGCCCCCATTCTTTGCCCGGTGATCCAGGAGAGGTCAGGCATTCACCCCTCCCCCATCACCTGATGATCCCCACGGACCTCCCATCAGGAACTCACCCAGGAGGCTGGCAGCAGAGAAGGGGTGGCCAGCTAAGGTGGTCAACAAAGGCTAGCCCAATCTGATCAGATTTTGGAAACCATGCAGGGTCACCCCTAGTTTGTACTTGGATGGGAGACCACCAAGGAAGCCCAGGATTCCCACACAGAGGCAGGTAGTGGCAAACCACCTCTCAACATCTCTTGCCTTGAAAACCATACAGAGTCATCATAAGTCAGCTGCAAATTGCTGGCACTTCCCATCACATGATTTTGTCATTTTTTTTACAAAAAATTGTGAATGACCTTGAACAGTTTCTGTGGAGATGCAGCAAAGAAATTTCCCACATAAACAAATAAAATAATAAGCACTTTGTTCCACCAGAAAACCTAGTTTGTATTTAAACCTCACAGCATCATTCCTGGTTGGCATTTTTTATGCATAGCATTTCTCCCAGTCACATTGCTGGCCCACTGGCTTATGGAGGAAGGCAGAGTTCTTGAGCACAAGCCTGCCCATTCATGTATAAAATTGGGGTAGTGTTTTGTTTTGTTTTTTTACATGGGGCATGTGGGCAAAGGATGTAAAGCCAGTGCTCTCTTGCACCTTGAGAGGCAATGCACCCCTGACCTCCCCCTCAAGGATTAATGTGAACTGTAATGGGCTTGTTCCATTCTGCAGGTGTTACTAATGGTGTTACTAATTGGCCAATGTTCCCTCTAAGCTCCACAGTCTTGTGAGCAGAAATTCTACCCAGTGAGCGAAAAAAAAGCTAGTAGCATTAAAGTTGTGAGCGAGTCTACATTTGACTATTGCATAAATTATTTTTTTAGATTTCCATAACCTTGCAAAAATCTCAGAATGAATTCTTTTAAACTATATTTAAACTATATTTTAAGAATAATTTAAACATTATATGAGAAAACAAAATAAAAGTCAAATTTCATTACACAAAATATTGTCCTCCACTGGGGTAGACCAGGCCTCTGAAGAACAGGTCTACCTGCCTTGTTCCACTATATTGGTAGACCTGGCCTTCAGTGAACAGGTCTACCCATCCCTTTCCGCTGTATTGGTAGATCTGGCTTCTGGAGAACAGGTCTACCCACCCCTTTGCACTGTATTGGTAGAACTGGCCCCTGGACAACAGGTCTACCCTCACCAGTCCACTGTATTGGTAGACCTGACCTCTGGAGAATGGGTCTACCCACCCCTTTCCATTATATTGGTAGACCTGGCCTCAGACTGTCACCCTGTGCTGAGCCTTAGAAAACATACCAGCACTTGTGTGTGTGTGGAGTGGAAACCACTTGCGGTCTACTTTTTTTTTAGTGAAATAGGACAACTAGCATTGCAGATCAAGCATAACAGAGATGGAACAATCACTGTCAGAACGCTGCCTAACCTCACAAACAGGAAGTTGCTTAAATGTTATCAACCTGTCCAAACTACTTATTTATTCAGATATTTATATTCCACTTTCCGCTGTGACTCAAGGCAGCTTACTAATCATACTGAAAAGCATAATAGGGGTGTGAAAAAAAAATCGATTTTTCTTCTGGCTCAGTTATAGCCTATGGGGACCATTATAGTCAATGGGGCCCATAGGCTATAATGGAAAATTGATCCAGGGGTTTCTGGGGCTTGGGATTTTTTTTAGTTAGATGCACCAAATCTGCAGCATAGCCTCTCCTAAACCACCCCCCCAAGTTTCAAAAAGATTGAACCAGTGGATCCAATTCTATGGGGCCCAGAAGGAGGTGCCCCCATCCTCCATTGTTTCCTATGGAAGATTGGTTGTGAGCTAAACAGAAATCTTCTGAGCTGGCCTCTGAAATGTTGTCCCCCAGCACCACCTAGCGCAGCTTAGAGGGAACTGTGCTCTTGGCCTACCTAGCGTTATCATCTTCAAGACCAGAGCTAGAATGTGATAATTAGCTTCTCATGAGAACCTGCGGCCTACAGGATGCGGGGGCGGGGGGGGGGCGGAATCAGGTGTGATGAGGTAATTTTTAGAGGGTTCCAGCAAGAATGTGTTCTGATTGGATGTCATTATCACCTGATGCTGCTTGACCAAAAAACTATAATTGAGCTAAGACCCTGAAAAGAAGTGACTAGCTTGGATTTTGATGGACTAAAGGCCTGAACTATATTATGTTCATATTGCAATCACTAGCAACATAGAGAGTGCTTGAGGTATAGCCTGTGACTCTTGGACTTCAGATCTTGAAAGTGTTAGATAGTTAAGCTAGTTTTCTTGTTTTTCTGTTATATGATTTATTGCCTGTAGATTAAATCTTTATTCTTGACAGGGATTATATAAAGCTTTATAAACTTTTTAAAAAAATAAAGAAAGGTTTGATCCTTTGTGTGCAACTGCCCTGGGGACCTGTGGAGTTCAGCCTTGGACTCCTTGACACCCCTGATTTTGCTGTGTTTCAGTGTTTGATGCTTTTAATTTTCTCTAAACAAGCCCACAAGCTAACAAGGGTATAGACACAGGATAGAAGACACATGCTGAAATGAATTAATCTAGTGCAAGGTTAAAGGATAAAAATAGACAAGCTCAGATACCAGTAAGTTAATACAACTGCTACAACATAGTCTTTAGTACTGCATAGAACTATAGAAACAGAGTGGATTTTAATAAACTATTAGTGGACACTTGGTGCATTTGATATCAAAATGCTGCTGATAATGTTATCGCTTATCTTCCTCAGTGCACAAAAGACAGTCTTCAATCATAGTTGTGTCAACAAGTAATTCTTCTGCACCAATGAAGTCTTTAGGGGTTCATGTTACAGACAAGAACAGCATGAACTGCTATGAGGCCTTTCTTTGCAGTCAGTCACAGTACATCTTATGAAAATTTGATTGTCTTTCATGCTTCTTTCCAACTGGCAGTGAATGAACAATTAAATGCAGCAATTTCTTAAAACAAACAATTGTGTGATATTCATTTGCAAGTACATACACACGCATACAGTATATTTAATTAGGATCTGAAATTTTCCTAAATTTGCGAGGAAATTGGGAAAAGGTATAACTTAATTGGAATTTTATGGGTGGTTGTATTCAATTTGTAAACATATATAGTTGAGGAATATCCAAGGTATCAATTACTCATGTGACTCACAGTCATAATGATATCATTAAGAAGAAGAAGAGATTGGATTTATACCCTGCCCTTCGCTACCCAAGGGAGTCTTAGAGCAGCTTACAAACTCCTTTCCGTTCCCCTCCCCACAACAGACACCTTGTGAGGTAGGTGGGGCTGAGAGAGCTCTGACAGAAACTGCTCTTTTTCAAGAACAGCTGTGCCAGAACTACGGCTTGCCCAAGGTCATCCAGCAGGTGCAAGTAGAAGAGTGGAGAATCAAACCCAGTTTTCCCAGATTAGAGTCTGTGCACTTAACCATTACATGAAACCGGCCACCATCACATATAGATCTTATTATATTATGTATTGGGTTTACTGGATTTTTAAGTTCTTACTAAGCTACAGTTTGTATGTGTTGTCATGAAAATCTTTTTGAGGCAAAACCCCCCCTGACAAATCTGGAGAGCAAACACCATTTTTAGAGATATTGTCAAACTGAGTGTTTTACGGTGACACTTTGCAAGTGACATTTAGAACACTTGTTGCATCCTGCTTCTTTACACTTTCAACAAGATATTTCAGGTAAATTGGACAAACTTCCACTGATGTTGCTTTTGTGTGAAAGCATGTGGGAGGGAACAAGTTTAATCAAACCAATGTTCACCTCAGGATAGATTACAATGACGGGAAAAATATAACGATGTGGCAGAAACTTTCTGTAATGCAGCAAAATACTGCAGTTTAACTTGAAACTCTGTTTTGTAAAAGCAATAGCTTAGGAATAATGTTCCACATGTCAGAACTCTGAATTTCTGAATTCCTTTATCACTATCTTCTTAAGCTAGAAAACACATTAATGCAAATTCCCACTACATGTGCACACCTCAGTGCAAATGGGTAATATGTCAAGCTTCTGTAGGGTGGAAAGCATTCTTGACACACAAGCTTTGAGACAACTGCAGGCACAATGCAGGAGCTCACAGTATACCATACATTACCAAAGTGATGTGCTTATCATCATTTGTTATCCACCCATGTCCTTCTGGAAACTGAAGAGCTGGTTTTGCTGTATCACACTGAGAGCACATCAGTACACAAGAGTTTGCCTTTTTCATCACAGTTATAACTGTACCTCGGGCTCTTCTTGGAGGTAATTTTTTTTCTCCATGCATTTTCTTTTTAAAAAAACTAATATCTACCACATAACTCTAAAAGTATAGTTATCTTGGTATTGACATGATGAATTTGGTACACTGCATAGGCTCCAATTTATCCACCACATTATCAGATACTGTGTCATGTGATCCGCTTGTCTCAAAGGCAATACATATCTTTTCACCTGCCTTCCAGTAAGATAACTTTTCTTTCCTGCCAAACTATAGGAGAGTCACATCCTGACAGAGCACAGAATCTAGGCAGAAGTTGTGTCCAAGGCACAGGAATCTGTCATGAAACAGAATCCATTACCTTGAAGAAAGAATAAGGAAGTGGGTTTAGTAGCATCTCACAGCAAACACAAAATATTTATTTAAAATGTTTATATAAAAATTTATTTTGATTTTTTTAAAAAAAAAACACTCTTGTAGCATCTCTTCCCATAGCATTGATACCAGGTAAGATTATATTGGTATCAGCTTCCATATACTCTAAATTCAGTGTAGGTAGACCCAGGTGGGCAGCCGTGTTGGTCTGAAGCAGTAGAGCAAATTTTTGGTCCAGTGGTACCTTTAAGACCAGCAAAAGTTTATTCAAGGTAAGAGCTTTCAATATGAGGAAGTATGCATGCATATCTTGAATAAACTTTTGTTGGTCTTAAAGGTGCCACTGGCCTAAAAAGATTGTTCTAAATTCAGTATGTTTCATCAATTGCAGTATGATATGCATCAACAAATTTCTTTACACAGTTCTTTGTGCATGGTAGCTTCTCATGTGCATATTTCTGAGCCTTTAATATGGGTGTGTAATAGCAGCCTTTTCATAATAACATTTTGGCTATTGATACTATCACTGATTTTGGACTCTCTTGCACCTAGTGTATGTATTAACCTGATGAACTTCCTCATCCTTTCAGTATTTTAAAGTTGCTTTGCACTGATCTCATACAGATTCAGACGAATTTGAATATTCTTTGTTTTTTTAAAATAATTTGTAGTGCTACCTCCCATTTATGATTGCTACACAGAATAAATTATTGGTTAATCTGTTGGTTGCACTGCCCATTGGTGCTTGCTTTAAAAAGAGCATTTCAGATTTAAACACAAGTGATACAGGTATGTTTGGTGGCTTGTTCAACCCCTTTCCAACGAAATAGTATATAAGCAAATCAGTCCAGAAGCGACATAATGTTTTGACTTTAATCAAAGCTATGAGACATATATGAATAACATCATGGATAGCCACCTTATGAATTGAACAAAGCCATCTGATATACCTATCACACAACTTTCCACAATAAGCAATTCACAAATTATACGCCTGGACTAAAGTTTTGAATATATTAAGTTATCGAAACACAGCCACTAAAATATTTTCAAATCTTTCATCTCATTAAGTTACTTTTTTTAAAAAAATGAAGAATATTAAGCTACCCAGAGCACAGTTGCTCATACTTTGGTGCCTCACTGAAACATCTTTCACCATCTGCCACGAAGAGATACACAACTTCTAAAACTTTAAAAATGTGTTTTATTTACACATCTCCAGCTGAAATAGCTCAGGAATTGCATGTCCGATATCACACCAATCAGCAGTTTACTGCCTAGAGTATATGTTTCCTCTTTCTCATCATTTTTGACACAACAGGCTTTTTTTTTTAAACACATTTAAAGTGCATGAGCCTAAAAACCATTTTGAGAAGTTCTGAGTCATATAGAGATGTGTACCTTTATTCTCACTTCAGTGCAGTCCTTAGCAGAGTAATACACTTTGAAGTCTATTGAAATAATATGGCTTAGAGGGGTGAATTTTGTTTAGGATTGCTCTATGAATTGCTGTTCAGAGATAACCTGATAGGAAGCCATCTGATTGTAAGAATGGAAGCACTTTATTGGAAGAATGGAAGCACTTTATTGGACATTAGTATGCACTTTATTGGAAATCTACTGTGACATACTTGTAACTTTGGAGTTTTTATTGTTATTGTTGATTTTAAATTTGTTTTATGATGTTTTATCTGGCATGGTGCCCTTGTAAGCCGCCCTGAGCCCGCTTGCGGGGAGGGCGGGGTATAAAAATAAAGATAAATAAATAAAATAAATAAATGATAGACCGTAAAGTTTTATTATCAATCAACTATTGGGTTACAGTATATTTTCACTTTTTTGAAAGACCAAAACTTTGTCAGGCCTATTCAATGAATGGATTGCATTTTCTTTCTTTAGACTGCACACTTTTAAAATGTATAATGTCATTGCTATGTGTTCACATATCTATTCACACTTCTATTTACCCATCTCTATGCCGATAACCAAAATTCCCATCACAGTGTAGCATAAAGAAAACATAAACACCCAAGATGAGAGTGTTTAGATTTAAATAAAGCTAATTGTCATTAGACAATAGCATCCCTTGTGACTGGCTAGAGGGAGGGAGGGAATAGGAAGACACGGGGCACCTGCACCACTATGCAGGTCTTAACTGAGAGGGTCATCCGCTGACTTCCATGATTCTGCCCCACCTTTGGGTCACAGGCTTTGGGATGTTGAGGGGCTGGTGCTGGGAGGCTTCATTCTGGTCCATGCTGGTCATTTAAAGAGGATTTAAAAAAAAAATTCTTTACTGCATTTATAGGCCCTGATCACACGGAGAAGTAGCTGCGCGAGAGGCACGAATGTCGGGCAGATTTTACTGGCGCAATCACAAGGGAACATCTGGCAAGCGTCCTGCGCCCGTTGCCAGCCTGTTTCTTCCCACCGAAGAAGTGCAGTTACAAAACTACCAGCGAAAGTCCAGTATCAAAGGGGTTTGCGACGGCCCACAAATGAAGGTTCCCATGTGATCGCTCCAGCACTCTCCTGCTCCGTCATTGAAGCGTGCCAAAAAACTCGCACTGCCAGAAAAAAACACTGGTTCACCGCCATCATGTCTAATCGTGTTGTGGTGGATCAAATTGCGACAGCCCAAATAGCCTTGCCTCTCCTCCCCTCCACGTTATCTGGCACGTGTGACTGGGGCCATAGCTTGCCTTTCTCAGTGAGACTCAAGGCGTTTGAGAAACGGAGACTCAGGATTTAAATGAAGGGGTTAACCTACAAAGATCAACTACAATGGTTAACATCACCGGAATCTGAGAATACATGTATTTGTTATCTTATTTAGAAAATGTCCATGCTGCTTCTCCAGAGAACCTTGCCTTCCCCAACATTTTCACATGAAATAAATAGCTGCCATTAATTCATATGGGCAAGAGTAAAGCACTGTGTTAAAGGTGGTGAGGTTAAAACTTGCCCTTTGCAGCTAATGTCTCATCCCTCATTGGTAGAACTCCCATAATGGTTGAGTATATGTGTAGGGATGGGCATGAACCAGCCAATGAACTAAAGTTTGTTACGAATTTTAGCCAGTGTGTGGTTCATGAAGCTATATTCATAAACTGAAGAACTGCCACAAACTTCCATGATTTTTGGTGCTGTTCATGGTGGTTCAGGGCGATTTGTGAAGAGCAAAAAGGTGCTTTCTGCTTTTCTTAAAACAGCTGAGTTCAGCTGTTTGGTTTAAATGGCTCAGAGCTATTTGAACCCTGCTTTCTGCTGCCCATGAAAAGCCATAGGGAGCAGAAAGCAGGGGTTTAAACATTAAATGGCTCATGAACCAATATGAACTGGGTCAGTTCACGACCCAAACTCTCAGTTCGTATGGGTTCATGGTTCAGTTCATGGTTCAGCCATAAACCATGAAGTGAATCACAAAAATGTGTTTCGTGTCCATCCCTATATATGGGTACAAGTTGATGCCCTCAACCACCACCACTACCACCACCCTCCTTTCAACATGCATATACACACAGAAAATGTGTATCACAATGTTGATCTTTGGCTAGTATGTAAACAAAATTGAATGCTCCTATTGAATCTTTCTCCCAATTAACTCATTTTTCGATCCATTGAATTACATCTTTAGGCTAGATATATGAATTTTGCCAATCTTATAAATATTCTTTTCGGTTTTTTGGAAATTCACATAGAATGAGTAGGGCTCTTCAGCTGTACTCAAATTCATTTTTTTTTTAGTGTAGTAAAGTAACTTTTCATGCCAGATTCACATAATGAGCACTTGTTCCAGGTATACTACCTGATTAGACATGAGGTTTCTCTCTTATTGAAAATAGGGATGTTATCAATTTTTGCAAGTGAACTTGTATGATTTGAATTTTTTCATTTCAATTTTGCTTCTCAGTTGTGAAAACTGACTCCATTAATGGATGTTTTCATGCCACTTTCTGTTTCCTCACACTTAAATTTTCCCATAAAATGTATGCATTTTCAATACTATGTGTGCATCATTATGCACATACTATATTTGTAAATGACATACAAGGTAGATAGACTGCATAATGAGATAAAATGTATAAAATAGTCAAATAATAAATACCTGCAACAAAAAGGGTAAACTAAATCCATTCACAATCATTCTGTTCTCAGTGACAAAATATAGACACAAAAGGAAAAATGGGTATCTATCTACTTCCAAGAAAGCTAAAGCACTCCAGGATATGGCATATCTTGGATCTTATGGTATATGCATACATTCTGAAGAAGTTTTTATTAATGAGGTCATATTCCATATACTAACATTAAATGAACATTGTGAGATGATCAACATTTATTCGAAAGCCCCCATTTTACTGGATACTACCCATAAAATAAACTCAAGGAATTAACAACTTCTAAAACCAGTTCAAATCAAATTTAAATTTGTATTTGAATGAAAAATTCATATGCTGATGCTAGCAGACCCTTCAATATAGTAAGCCAGTTCAGCAGAACAATATATACTTCGGTTATATCTTAATGTAGACAAGTGATGGAGCTGTCCAAAAGTGAGAAACTGTTCTCATTCTTATTAGGATTAGCTTCAACTAAACACACATACATACACACCTGGCTAATATGATTAACTGCTGCTGCTGTTGTATTCAAGATAATTTTCTTTGTACATGTCTGTTCCCTTAGTGAAGCTATTATCATGTCCCTTAACTGTCCTTTACCATGTTTACTTTCTGAAAGGCAATTAGTTTCTGGCAGGCTGGCAGAGTGTTTGGAAATGTTGTTAAAGCAATAAATACTTCTGGTAGCTTCTAGTTTCACTGGACACAAGCACGGAACACTGTAAAAAGTGACATTTACAAGGGACAATCCCTGCAGACAATTCCAAATGTGACCAGGTAAATGATACAGTGTATGAACATGTGTATTATAATTGGCCATGTGTACCTTTTTGGACTGCTACAGTACTCATGCATTGTATGGGCATTTCAATATGAATCCGATGACAAATGGGAAAGATAAAAAAGCCCTTTGCTTCAGCACAGCAATCAAAGTATTTATGACACTAAACAATAAGTCCCCACAGTTGAATCTGACGGATGGCCTCTATATTGCAAAACAAAAAACAACCTACCCACCCAATCACTTTTGGTTCCAGATACTAGTTGACCAATAAGAATCAAATTATCTTATTTTGCCCTACTTTATCAACTTTCTCCTCACATTTTGTAAATTTATCTAATTTTTTTTTATACCACCCTTTTTCTAAGGATCTCAGGTGGGCATACATGACTGTCCCCTCCTCCATTTTATTCTATCTATTACATTGGGAAGCTGAGAGAGTGATTCAGGATTACCCAGTGAGCTTCATGGCAGAATGTGAAGCTGAATGTGAGGCTCCCTGGTCTTTGTGTAAGATGAGTCTGTCTGCTTCTCTACCCTGTATCAAATACACTATTGGCAGACTTCAGATGGAAAGGGGGATGTGTACCATGACCACTTAGCCACCTAACTTTTATACCTAGGTAAACTAGGCAATATTGCTCTCTTTAGACAGGCTGATATAATTTATAAATTCTTGAATGGACCTTGACTCAAAATTCCAGCCAAGATGTAAAGCTTACTGCGTGAATTTGGCCAACTGCTACCTCTGAACCCACCCTACCTTGTCAGGCTCTCATGATCATAAAATCCCACAAGCCCTCATATGTCACTGAGCTCCCAGAAGGAATAGCTGAATAGAAATAAGATTAATAAATAAGATGAAGCATGGCCAACCAGTCTGATAAAGCTGTTCCTTTTCTCATGCAGCAATGAACAACCCGAAGCTACAACTAGTTCAGTACTGAGCTGGCTCTTTGTATAGAAATTTATGCTTGTGCTATATATATCTGAGAAACTGGGTTAGAGTTGCCACCTCCAAATCTGGATATTTAATGGTCAAGCTGAATGTGAAGGAAATCATGGGTCTCTATCAATGTTCCCTCTAAGTTGTGGAGTCTTGTGAGCAAAAATTCTGCTTTGTGAGCTACTGGCGTTAAAGTTGTGAGTGAGTGATTTGGCTGCTGCATAAATTAGTTTGCTCTGGAGCCATCCTTCCTGAGCTAAGACAAAAATGTGTGAGCCGGAGGCTAAAAAACTGTGAGCTAGCTCACACTAACTCAGCTTAGAGGGAACACTGGTCTCTATGTGTCTTTTAGAGGCTAATTAAGCCCTCTGTGATCCCAATTTTTATTGGGAGCAGATGGGGATTGTAGAATATTACACTTCTGAAAAAATGGGTTTGCTAATCAAGCTCCCATACACACACATAGAATAATAGAATCACAGAGTTGGAAGGGGTCATACAGGCCATCTAGTCCAACCCCCCGCTCAACACAGGTTCAGCCTAGAGCATCCCTGACAAGCGTTAGTCCAGCCACTACTTAAAGACTGCCAATGAGGGGGAAGCTCAACACCTCCCTAGGCAGCTGATTCCACTGTTGCACAACTCTTACTGTAAAAAAGTGCTTTGCCTCAGTAAACAATAGCCTGATCGGATCGTAAATGAGACCAATCAGCTACTCAGGATCCCACCGGGGACCAATGATCTATAGTATCTTGTAAATAGCCCTATCATAGGGAATGGGTGTGTCTGTACTTCTATGTGTCTGTACCCAGTACTTTACACCTTCTCACTCCCCCTCTGGCTGTCTTCTCTTGAACGCCTGCTAGAGGAAAATTCCCTCAGGAAAAAAGAACATCTCAGCTTCTTCTCTCTAATGGATCCCCCCCCCTTTTTTATGTACTGCTGTATTCTTCACTAAAACATCATTTTAGTAAAGAGATCTTGTTAAATACTGGGTTCCATGGATGGCCTGACCCACAGTCTAGTGATCAGCTCTGTTTTATTAGTGATTCAGCAAGAACAAGACAGAAACAACCATTCACCCAGATGGTATAGAAAATATCTCCCTCTAGAGGACAATGTTTCTAGACCAGGACCCACTATCCTGGAGACAAACACATTACAGTATTTTAAAGGCATATATATGTTTCAATCATACAAGCCACATGAGTCTTATTCTTCACTAAAACATCATTTTAGTAAAGAGATCTTGTTAAATACTGGGTTCCATGGATGGCCTGACCCACAGTCTAGTGATCAGCTCTGTTTTATTAGTGATTCAGCAAGAACAAGACAGAAAACCCAGGGGCAAGGCCCTGTTTAAATAGCAGGCAACTCCACCCACTTCCCAAACAACTACCAATAATGGGCTATTGTCAGAACCACTAATTCCTCATCGGCCACCTCCAGAGTCCTGATGGGCTATTGTTCTTGAGCACCAAGCTCAGCCAGACTCTGGTAGAACCAGTTCTGGATTGTTCCAGCCCCTATACATAACAGATCTCATTTCTTACAAATCTTCCATTGTGTTGTTCTTCACAGTAGTAGGGGAAAGAGGGTGGAAGATGGAACAGAAACAGAAGTGCAGAAGCTGTCTCCCATTTCAACAAAACATTTAAGGTGCATGCTGGGTGTTTGGGGTTACAAACTCTTAGAAGCCCCAACCAGATGTTGCACTGTCACCTTAAAAAATGGTTTTCCCCCCACTAGTATCAAGTAAATGATCATGTGGCCAAACCTGACTATCAGATGGATCACTTGTTCCTAGACAAAAGTGAGCTGGGATCTTCAAATATGCTTAAACTGGTGCAAAAAGTCACTAAGTATGCAAATGTAGCTGAAAGTGATACAAAAACTTAAGCATCGGAGAAGCGGCAGCTTTCAAGTTCCCCCTAAAATGTCCTCTTTTGGATCAAGCATTCAAGGCAGCCTTAGACTATTATTCTCCCACAGAATGCACAATATAATTTTATCTTAAGAAAATGAAGTTCCAGTGCTTTTACAGAATTGGAACCATTGTATCTTCAGACACATTGCATGCATTATTGTGTACCAGATGGTTTGCATGAAATAAGAGGGCTGTTTAAATTTTTAATTGACTGAAGACTATTACCTTAGCTCTTACAGGGAGATTGTGCACAGTTGGGTTCTAAGAATAAGATTAAAAAAAACCCCACAACCATTATAGGCAACAAAAATTAGCCTAATCACCAATACATGCACCTGGAAGCACCTGCGATTTACTATGGCACTAATTTGGTTTTATGCTGATGTGCTATTATATTAGTTTCCATGCAATTCCAATCAGGCAAAATGGTCAATGAGGTTCTTGGATAGCCGTGTTACTTTTTTTACATGTGCCATAACAAAAGTGATAGCTCTTAGAGCAACGGCTGTGCTTTATTTTGCAATGCAAAGCTATATAAAACCCAACCCCCTAGACTCCTTTATTAATTCATTTTCTGTTCACACTACTGTAAACATCATAGATCATGCCGTTGTAGAAACTGACTCCTATTCTATCTGGTATGCTGCTGTACCTCGGTATGCTGCTGAGCACAATAGTAGAAATTGGCTTAAAGGATATAAATTTTTAATGGCTCAGTTTATATTTGCTAGGGAAATATGATCTCAACTAAACACTTTTTAAAGTAGGGCTGGGTTATGAGAACCTGTTACCAGTTGGGGAGTCCTGTGCTATGAGAACCCATTACATGTTCAGGAACCTGTCAGTTATTGTTTGAAACAGAATCTTATTGATTGTTTGTAAGTCATGTCAAGATGATCTTTCTACAGTTAAGGGATATGCAAAACCTGACATGTTCTTCTGCTCTAGGGCTGCCTCTGCTCTAGCTGAGCCCCAGGGGCTGTGTATGGCTTCTCTGGGGAAAGGGGGCACTGGATGCAGTGCCAGGCAGTGACCTCTTGGCCCCAAGCCCAGAGCTTGCACCAGGCATTGCCAGCTCCCCTCCCCATTCCTTTGGGATCTGGGCACATAGGGCCCAGCCATGGCTCAGTGGAGAGTATATGCTTGGCATGCAGACAGTCTCAGGTTGGATCCCTGGCATCTCTAGCTGAAAGGATCAGGTAGCAGGTGATGTGAAAGACCTCTGCCTGACACCCTGGAGACCTGTTGGCAGTCTGAGTAGTCAATTCAGTAACTCTGATTTGGTAAAGGGCTGCTTCATATGTTCATGTCTTCCCCCTATGCCTCTGTGTATTTTTGCATTGTTTTAAAAAAGTGACACTGAATATTTGGTGCATTTATTTGCAAAAGTGAATGTGTTCTTTGTCCAGGGCCAGGATTCTCTGATCTGTAAAGTGGTGTGTTGATTGAGGTCTTCGCATCAGAGTACAATGTTCCCATTTATGTTAAATCAACATAATTTGAGGGCTGAAGACAGAATTGTTTCGTTTCTCCTCTGACTAGCTTGTCATTTCTGGCCTAGTTCTTAATCCCTGGCCAACCCACTACTACTAATCCAATTTCCACACCCCAACAACTTGCTGATGGATTGGACTGCCGGAATCTGTTTCAACAACAGCAGTGCTTTCCTCTGGTGCAAGGATATTGACACTGACACGATAGGTCTTCTGTTGGTGGAAGAGCCTCTTTCATCGGGGAAAGCTGATATATTAAAATAAAGAGAAAGCACCACCATTTATTTGTTTGTTTGTTTAAACGTTTCTTTCCTGCTTTTCTCCCTGAAGGGACCCAAAGCAGCTAACGGTAGAAAAAAGATACAGAACAGAAATAAAGCAATAAACAAGATGAATCATATTTCAGAGTTGGGCTGGTCTTGGATACTGTGGCTGGCTCATTGGAAGCACAAGCTGAGAGCCATGGACCGAGAGCTCTTTGATTCGTGCCAAGGGCTCATGCCTCTGGCCCTTGCAAATAGGAAGGAAGTGGGAAAAAACAGCTGAGACTGTGTGCAGTTGGCAGGATATTCCTTCAACAACAGTTCCCCTCTCTGTCTCCCTGACATTAGTGGAATAGATCCACAGGATCCAGTCCTGTGTATGTCACTGTTTCCTGTGCAAAGTGCTGACCCCTTTGTTATTGTCCTTGGTGCTACCAGTTTCTTAGCTGACATCTTGTTTTTACATCTTGTGCAACAAGGTATTCCTTATATGTACGGCTGGAAGCAAAAGTCAGCATTGTATGTTTTATAGTGGTTAAATTTTCTGTTATTTAGCTGCTCGTTTTTTGGGGGGGAGAGACATTTTTGAAATTACAGAATGCAAACGTCTGTGTCTTATGTGACATTGTGAGTTTCAGGTTTTCCCTAGCCACTTAAAGTTGTTTTGACTTATTTACTACCATTTCTTTCCCTCTTAGGGTGCTTAACAATGCATCCTTTTGCCCTAATAACAAGGTTGGTTAGACTGAATGATAGCAATTTGCCCAAGGCCACCCAATGAGTTTCATGGTTCAGAAGAAATTTGCACCTTCTTAATCCATTCAGTATTTGCACCACAAATATGCAAATATTTTTGCAGACTACTGAAACTCTTCTCATTTCCCATGCGGACTCTGCTGGCTGTCTGATTACAACCAGTGTAATTCATAAAAGGATTTTAGCTTGAATGGAAGGTACAAAATGAAAAGTTACACCTTTCCTTGCGCTGTCATTTGTGTTGATTTTTTTGACACCAATGCTGGGGAAAAGGGCATCATTTAGGTTCTTTCCTGTCAAGGATATAGTGCCTTTATGGCTGTATGACAAGGCAAAATTCCAAGTGTGTGGATAGCAATGTTGGGGGATGTGTTGCCTGTTAAATTTCTCATTGTCTAGCAGCTGTCACAAGAGTAAGGTTGTCAGCCCCCTACTGGAGGTGGGGATCCCCTGATGCCCCCCCATTAATCAGCTGGGCAGCAGGGGGGACTTACTAGGATTGGGAGAGAGACCCAGGCTACATCGCCACCGATGTGGAAACATTACTTCCTGTGTGTATTAGAAGTGATGTCAGCAACATCATTGTGAGGCTCTGGTATTTGGGCAAAAACTCTATGATAGAAGCAATAGAGTTTTTTCCCAACCACCAGAGCATCACCACATTGGCACGGCATTACATCACTTCTGGTACACACCAGAAATGCTGTCACTGGGGATGTAACCTGGGGCAGTTGCCCACTAGGGACCTGGCAGCCCTACACAAGAGTCATGCCAGAAAAAAATTGGCAATCCTAAGCGTAATATATGAACAGCTACTGGTCTGGGTTCAGGTCCTATGCTGAACCTGGAACAAGCCAGAAAAGGCTGGGTGAGGATCGTGAAAGGCCGCTGGCAGTTTTCGGTTAGCCACTGCTGAAGAGTACCAACATGCTCAAATGGCTGCCTGTCTGAAGTAATTTCTTCACTCTGTTTCTCACTCAGTAGGATATTACACTGAATCAGTTTGCAGTCTAACATTGTAATGAATGATTGTCTGCTCAGCTAAAGCTGAACCAAATTAAACATAGAAAAATGGATGGACTGGCACAGGAATCCCGCCAAAACATTTGACATCATTAACCACAGACGCGATGGCTGGTGTGTCATTGCATTTTTTTATTTGTACGGTTCAAAGCTCAGACTGACTTTCAGATATTTCCATTCTTATAACAGGCCTTTGGAAGACGTTTGCAAAAAAAGTTCTTCCTTTGTAAGGACTTTGGTGTAATGGTTTGTGCCCGGACTCTAATCTGGGAGAACCGGGTTTGATTCCCCACTCCTCCACTTGCACCTGGCTGGATGACCTTGGGCAAGCCATAGCTCTGGACCAGCTGTTCCCTCAAGGACAGCTTGGGAAAGAGTTCTCTCAGCCCCACCTACCTCACAGGGTGTCTGTTGTGGGGAGGGGAAGGGAAAAGGAGTTTGTGAGCCGCTCTGAGACTCCCTTGGGGAGTGGAGGGCAGGGTATAAATCCAATCTCCTCTTCTTCTTCTTCTTCTAGAATAGAGCTTGTTGGCAAAAAAAATCAGACACAAAGAAAATAACGGAAAATGCCATGTGTTACTTTGCTGTTGTTTTCATGGCTTCGATGAACTTATAGAGAAATTAGCTTAGTATGCAGCTGTACACTGAGTGTATCAATGCATTTCATGAAGTTGATGGTCATTTATTTCTAGGAATTATGTGATTTTTGGGGGGTAAAAATTTAAATTGAAAAATGCCCCATATAGAGTGGGATCTGTTCTAGCATGTTTATTTTGACTTATATTTAGTAAACACATTTTAAACATTCCCAACTATACTGTTATTCTCCTATAGAAACAAATATTGGTTTGAGAAAGAAAGGGCCACAGTGGCTCAGAGGTTAAGATGCTGAGGTGCAGACCGGAAGGTCGGTAGCTCAGCAGTTCGAGACCCAAGTGTTGCATGATGGAGTGAACTCCCATCTCTGGCTTCAGCTACTGCCGACCTAGCAGTTCTAAAGCAAGAAATTGCAAGTGGATAAATAGGTACTGCTGCGGTGAGAAGGTAACAGTGTTCCGTGCACCTCAGCATCTGGTCATGCCAGCCACATGACCACGGGAAAAGTCTTTGGACAGAGCTGGCCCTTTGGCTTGGAAACGGAGATGAGCACCGCCCTCTAGAGTTGGATTCGACTGGCTTTTGAGCAAGGGAAACCTTTACCTTTACCTTTAAGGGCCATTTACTTTAGCACAAGGTACGAGTGGTGTTGTGCCATTCAGTTCCACTAGCCCAGGTGCTGACACAGCTGTTTGCTGGTGGAGCAAAGGCACAAACCACATCACCAACATAGATGTGGGCATTCCAGGGGGTGTGGCACTAGTTAGACAGCTCCCAAAGCATTTTCAGTGTGGGAACACCCCCAGAACAGGTGCAAAGCTACACCTGCAAAAATTATGGCATTGCCCATTGGGTAACTCTGTCTTCACTTCCCCCATACACAGCTGCAGCTATGCCCTTGGGAACCCAAGCAGCACACCCTAAGTGCACACTCAAACAGCACACTTTCGTGCACTGGCGGCACCCCTCCTCTGCACCCAATCACAGCCGCTGCCCTACAAACGGTTCCAAGAGGTCACCCCACAGCTCCAGATGTAGGGTGCAACACTGAATGCTGCCTGACAGATCCCTGCCATGCAAACTTAGAGTGAGCACACATGTACCTCTGTGACAGGCAAAACAAAGACAGGGCACCTAGCACCCCTGGGCTCCATGCTCCATCAACCTCCGTGCACCATCAACACATATTGTAAAAAAAAAAAACAAGACTGTACACAGACAAGACCAAGTCAGCTGGTTGAAGAAAGCAATGCATCACAGAGGTAATATCTTACTAATTTAATTAGTAACAGCTAACTAAAATAGACACTAGTGCTGCTTTTTATGTGTGCTGCAAGAAAAGTGCAACACAACATTAGAAAACTTTGCCAAGTTTTTCCTACGTGTGCCCCAGATTCAGTTCAGCTTGTCATTAGCCTACTACAGGGCTTAAGCTTGAGCTACATCAGTGATTTATTTTAATAGTATGTGAATAATTCCAGCATTTTCCTTTTATAGAGATATCTTTTGCTCAAGGCACCCAAGTCATGACTGAGCAAATTCCTTAGCTCTGGAGGATTAGACACATTTATTATACTGGCTTTGGCCTTTTGATGCATGAAGAATATGACTATGATATTACTCTTGGACAGCAATGTGTGTAATGGCTGATGTGTGGGGAGAATTTTATATTTTCCTTTTAGTGTCAAATAGATTCATTTCATGAGTTCTGTTGGAAGAAGTTAAGGGTGGTTGGGGTTATTAGCACTTTTTTTCTAAGAGTTAAGATTTTTTCAGGATAACCAGATGCATCATTTGCTTACATAAACAAGACATGGGCTGACAACTGTGATTTCTAAGGCATCACACTGGCTAGATCCAACAAATTATGAGTGCAAGTGGCTCACGGAAGTGGATCTTCCCTCCACCTTTCCCCTCCCATGGCAGCCTGTTGTGGTGCCTAAAAAGGGGGCCCATGGACAAAAAACAACAACATCTGGCACAAAAAAATCACACTGTCTTATTCTGATTGTGAAGCCTCTCCTGTCATCAGAAATTGTAATATTCATACAATGCAAAGAAACAGTAGAAGAGTTCATTGTATCGTCCATTCATCAAGTTCTTGTGACACAAAGTTTTAGTGATTGTGGTATAATTAAGAAAGCAAAAAAAGATAAAGATGTGACAATGAAAAGAAGTGGGTCAAATTCAAGACTGTCCATCTTTTCCCTCATCCTTGTACTGGGTCACAAACTAGGGCAGGCAACCAAATATACAGGTTTTGTCCATTGCAACCTTTATGACTTCCACAAGATGCCTAGGAGATGCTAGTAGCCATGGGGTAGCTCTGAATCTGGCTAGCAACTATCAGTGACTGTGGATAAGTGGTGGGTATGATACACTTGGAAAGCACAGTCTCTGTTGTGGTCCTGGAACAAAAAATATAATGAACCGTAAGAGTTTATGTTTAATTGGTCATTCTACCACCTAGACAGGAAACTGTTTACAGTCTCATTGCAATATATAAAATCAAATGACCCCACAGCAGGTCTTCAATGCTCTTCTGGCGGATGACAAAATTAAAGTCAGTTTCACCTCGCTTACCCTAGAAGGGCAATAGGTATTCTTCAGATGCCCTCCGACATGTCCTTCACCTCTTCTGTGCCTTGTGCATTCCTCCATCTCCTTCATTATCTTCATAACAACTAAAGATGAGCAGCTTTCTCCATTCCATTCTTTTGCTGTTCTACAAAAGAATTAAAGTAGCATGAACAAAAGAAAAACTGGAGCATGAGTGCCTGGGAATACACAATTTCTAAAACCAATTATCTGTGTGAATTTGGAATACAGCCAGAAAGGAATGTGAGGACATCGGAAACCCACAGAAGATAATGGAGCTTGGGAAATCGACTTACCCCCTCCCTCTCCAATACTTGTGGTCTTCCAGTGAATTCCTTCCCTTCCTGATAGCCTTATTGTGAGGGGGGAGGACTTGAGAAGGTAACCTCTGGGGATAGGCACCAACTACAAAAATGTGGTTTGTTTCATTTTGTGGGCAAATTGCAACCCCCACAAACCCAGTTGGCTCACATACAAACCAAACCCGGTTCATGTGGTGTGTGCTCAAAAACAGCTGACTCGTGGGGGCAGCCTGCTCCTGCACTCAGATGATTAAAGGGGCTTTTTTGGGCAGCCAGTTCCAGGGGATGGCTGCCCAAGAAAGCCCCTTTAAAGCAGCGGAGCGACGTGAGCAGACTGTCCCCACGGCTCAGCTGTTTCTGATCGTTTGGAGGCTTTCATGGGGATGTTTTAGCAGCTTTCATGGAAAGGAGAAAGCATGGGTTCACACCCCTGCTTTTTGCTCTCCACAAACCCATGAACCACCTTAAAAGTTCATGGAGGTTTGTTGCCAGGCTCAAAATTCATCACAAACAAAGGTTTGTGAGCCAGTTCACGCCCATCCCTAGTAACCTCAGCCCTCCTTCTCTCTCCATTAGTCTTCCATCAAAATGTGAAGTGAGAGTATTGTTGCATCTTTCCCAGCCTGCAGGGAACCCAGCTTGAAAGATAGCCTCATGGACTGTACATACCCTCTTCCTACTCTCCACCCTTTGTGAAAGGAACCTAGTCCATAAGGGGCTGGGAGTAGCCATCTCTGGCTCCTTCCCTGGACTGCGGCACAGGCCATGTGTTCCCCTGCTCCAAGGTCACTGGCTAGTGTAGTGCCAGGCTGTGCAGCCTAAGAAGCCTGCCAGTGGCTGATGAGTTGGGCTTCAGTGCCTCCATCTCCCTTGAGGCACAGCTGCTGCCAGATGGAGGCAGAGTCCCCACACCCCAACAGCTCCTTAAGCTGTGACTCTCTGATGGTTCTGTTTTGGGATCTGTGATGACAGTTCACACTCTTATTCCTTAGCCTTTGCAACTTGTCACTGTGCAGATCAACAGAATTTTGCAAAGGCACAGTAAATTTCTCTCACCTGAAGGAATGGGGACCCCATAAAAGTTCCCTGAGCTCCCCATAGTATGGGGGGGGGGAGAAACCAGCACAGGTGTTTTCTTTACTTTTGTGTACATATGTATTGAGAATTCAGTATCTTCTTGACAAATCTTGCTGCTGTTAATGTTGAGAGAGGAAAATCTCCTGGAAAATCTCACTTGCTGATGGCTATTTCACTGTAGCTGTTCTGCGTGACCAGTTGCTATTTTGTCCTATTGAGCCCAAAAGCCATGTTAATGGGACAATTGCTATGACTATGTTTGCTCCCAGTCCTGATTATCTCATTGCCCTGAATATGACTGCCTCTCACACAGCTAATGCCAGGTAAGTACTTGCCTATATTCAGGCAGCCCAGAAACCAGGGGCGGGGGGATGAACAGAGCAATGATTCAGCAGGAGCATAATTCTGCAGTAATTCACAAGGAACAAAGAAAATTTCAGAAATCCAGGGGTCCGTTGGGGCCGGAGCGAGGCGGAGCAAAGCTCCGCCAGCTCAGGAGTGGCCACTAGGGCAGCCACTGGCCGAATCAGATTCTCTAATCTGATTCAGCCCGCTGCTGAATTGCTGCTGAAATTTGGTGGTAACTTTAAAAGCAACTGGAGGAGAGGGGGTTTGAGGGAGAGGCTCCAAACATGCAGGGTAGCTGCTGGGGCCTCTTCTCGAAATACTCACCAAGTTTCAAGAAGATTGGACCAGGGGGTCCAATTCTACGGGCCCCCAAAGAGGTTGCCCCCATTCCCTCCATTGTTCTCTATGGGAAGAAAAAAGTTAACATTTTTTCCCACCATAGAGAACAATGGAAGGGATGGGACAACCTGTTTGGGGGCCCACAGAATTGGACCCCCTGGTCCAATCTTTTTGAAACTTGGTGGGTATTTCGAGGAGAGGCCCCAGCAGCTACCCTGCAAGTTTGGAGCCTCTCCCTCAAACCCCCTTCCCTCCAGCCTCTCATATACCCTATGAGTTTTTGCCATTGATTTCAATGGCCCATAGGGTATAATGGGGCTGAAACTGACATTCCCTTTCTGACACACTTCCGGTGATGTCAGGGGATGTGGCATATGCTAATGAGGTATGCTAATGAGTTATGCTAATGAGCTCCTGCACCTCTTTTTCTACGAAAGGACCCCTGCAGAAATCTAACATATACATATCAAGACGGATCAAGAAACAGTTGCCACTGTTTAGCAAGGGATGCTTTTGAATTTCTCATCCTGCAGTTTGGATTTAAAAGAAAAATATTTTTTTTCTCCTTTATGCGTATTGAATATGTGATTCTTTTCTGTTTCCTTGCATAGGTACACATTTTTCAACCGTTATTAGTTAGTCAATAAATCAGCAAATCATCTAGATATGGATAGCTGATATTTCAGTCCAGCTCCTGTGCTACTGAACTCCTCTACTTGTCCTAATATCTTCAAAATACTACGCAAGGTCAAAACTAAGACACCTATAAAATATTAAATGTGTGCAAATAAATGCCTGCATCATACCCTAATTAGGAATCCTTAAAATCCCCGCAGCCAAGGGGCTAGCCCCTTTCAGCCCCAACATGTTGACCTGGGCCGGGCTTAGCTGAGGCACTGCGCCAGCTGACCACACTTCTTTGATGAATGGATTCTCTTAATTTCTAATAAAGGCAGGGAGCAAAGACATACAGATTAGCGGAAGTGTTACTGAATGACTTTTAATGCAGAGAATAAAAGACTGGCTAAGACCATTATTTTCTCTTTGAGGGGGGGGGGGATAGCTGGAATGACAGAATTCATTTGTCTGAACATTTTTTCTCTTCCTTCAAGAAAAGACAAAGCAAAATGACATGCAGCTTCTCCATTTACTATGTACATTTTAATAGCAACCCAGAGGCCAGGACTGATAATTGCATAATTTAAACACAATAAGGATGTAGGGCTATCAATTACTGTCCAACTGATTTTTATTGACTCAGGCAATAAATGCAGGCTTATGACAGGGTTCTTGTTAAATGGGTTGTATGTGTGGTAAAACTAAAAGTAGTGCTTTATGCCACTGTGATTTATATGCATTTAATATCCTTTAGTGGAATGCTGCAGGAAATGGATACAAACTGAGATCCTCTCAACCAGTGTAATGTAACAGTCAGAATGTTGGACCGAGACCAGGAAAACCCAAGAACAAATCTTCGCTGAGCTATGAAACTCACAGTGGGGTGGATCCAACCATCCTCCAAGGAACCTTCCTCCAATGTGACTGTTTCTTCCTCCAATGGATGAGCCACCTAAGCTGAAGGAAGCCTCCTTAGGCTGGATGAAACGGAAGTCCAGTGGTAACTTTAAGACTAACAACACTTGTTCTATTTATCCAAGTATGGAGGAAGGCCTCAAACTTTGGTCAGTGGATAAGGGCAGGATCCACCCCAGTACCCCTCATCCCAACCTACCTCATAGGATTGCATTTGGGAATACACTCTGACCTCCAGATGTTGCAAAGGTCATCTTGTCTTTATCTTGGGCCTGGAGGGGCACTTGCCAGTAGCCCTTAGTCAAGTCCACTGTGGTTAGATATTGAATTTCACCTAGACACTCTAACAGCTGCAGGACGTGGCATCAGGTAGGCATCAAATCATGAAATCTTATTGATGCCCCTAAAGTCCCGCCATGTCTGTAAAGAGTTGTCAGGCTTGGGATAAGGGGAATCAACATGGTGTTACCATTTTCTGCAGTGTTCACAGATTTATTTCATGCAACCATACTATCACATGATAAATGCAGTTACCATGTGGTAAACATGGGTGTATAGATTCTTGACACAGACTCTCCAAAATGTTTGATGTCATAACATTTCATCACATCTCACTCTGCTGCTGGATAGGATTTTCAATACCATCAGCAGAGCCCAGTACATCGAGTAGCAACTGGTTCACACTACCCGCTGCTTCAACAGATGTGAACTGATTATTTATTTATTTGATTTATCATTTATTTATTTGCCTCAGCATTTCTCATGAATTGGCTCTCCAGGCAATGAACACAGTAAATACATAATCTACAAGCAACACAATCAATAGAAAACAAATAAAATACAAATCAGTAGCAAATAAAATAATGTAAACCCCAATCCAGTTATCAGTGCAGAGAATTCCAATTATTCAAAATAGACTATGGCAGTTAACATTTGATCTTATTTATTATTCTGTACCTTAAAAGAAGAAATACCTTTTCAATAAAGAAAGTGAGTTCAAACCTGAGAATGAAGAACAGGTTTATTCTCTTCTCACTTCCCTATGCTGCAAAAGAATACAGCAGGGACATTGTTCCCATGGAATTTATTATTCCATTCTAGCCACTTTATACATCTATTATAAAACCTAAAATGACATGAAATTGAATTAACCCCTTTCCCACGGTGTTTGCATACAAATTACCTCCATGCCAATATAATGTTTTTTACTTCTGTTCTGTTTCGTCTACCTTATATAAAAAGGAAATGACTCTGAAGTTCATGGAGGGCAGAAAGGAGATAAACACTTCACAGAAGCCTATTCCCTAGCAAGCCTTAGCTGCAGAACACTGCACTTTTAATATCTTCTAACAATAACGAAGAATGAACTAAATTTATCTTAGGGTACTCGCAGGATATCTTTCATAAAAGTGGAATGATCATTTTCAAATTTTTGTGCCTGACCTTCTATATATCTTGTTTCAGGGTTGTGGTGGGAGCAGGAAACGAACGCAGAGTTTTGAAAACAGCCAAGGCACATCCACATCTTCATATTCTTTCTGAATTACCCATCGCCACAGAAGCACTATTACTGTACAGTGATTCAGCACTATTTCCCAATAAAACAATTTTTAACATTAGGTATAGCTTGAAATATGTTTTCTCCTTTTTCCTTCTTTGATCCTGGAAAAAAAAAAGTAAGATAGAAGAGGAAAAGCAGAGACAAAAAAAATGTAAGTGAAGTAGTTTGCTCCAACCAGTTTTGTATGCAACTTGTGAAAAATCCTGCACTATGATCTTTTAAATCTCAAAACACACAGGAAACAATATGAGGCAGCCACTGGGTCATCTCAGTACTGCAGTTCTTAATAGCAGAGCTTCAGGCAAGCACAAACGTTTACTAATATAAAACAAGAGTGTCTTGACTATAGAGTTGAAGAGTGAAGGCCCGAATGTTGACCCTGACATACTGAGTTACCAGAGGGGTGCTTCATGAATACAGCTGAAATGTCATGATTAATAGGCGCTTCACATTTGACATTGGTGCAGAATATTCTCAAACACCCAGGGGGGTTAGACGTGTATTACGGATACTGAGGATGGTTCTGCCAGTGAACAAAACTGTGTTTTGGGCCAGTGTGATTCCCAAATCTATTCTCTGCATTTGTAGATGTCACTCTTTATTTGGTTTTTTCCCCCCAAGTACACAGAATAATCTATTTTATGGCATTGTGGTCCCAGTCTGCAGATTTAAATATCTGCAGATTCAGCAACACTTGACTATTAGAATATAAGACCTACAAGAAACTTGTATGGAAGATGCATCTCTTCCCCTCTTGCTTCCATTCCTCTCCCCCTTATCTAACAATCTTCCTCCTCGTTCTCATTCCTTCCCCTTCCCTCACAATCTCCCCAGTCTTTCCTCCCCTTGCCTTATCTGAAAACTCTCCCTTTTGCGCCCACCCCTTCTATGACAATCCTCCCTCTTTCTTCCTCTTCCCTTCTGTCAACTTACGCTCTCTCTTGCTCCACCCCTTCTCTGTCAGTCTCCTCCTCCTCTCATCTGTTAACCTTCCTCCTATCTGTTTTGTCCCAACCCCTTCTCCATCAATCTCCTCCCCTCCTTCTCTGCTAACCTACTCCCTTTCTATTTCTTCCCCCTCTTTTTTTTTTTTGAAGAAGAAGAGTTGGATTTCTACTCTACCTTCACTCGGAGTGTCAGAGAGGCTTACAATCTCCTTCCCTTCCTCTCCCCACAATAGATATCCTGTGAGGTAGATGGGACTGAGAGAACTCTGAGAGAAGTGCTCTTGAGAGAACAGCTCTGAGAGAACTGTGGCTGACCCAAGGTCACCCAACTGGCTGCATGTGGAGGAGTGGGGAATCAAACCCAGTTCTCCAGATCAAAATCCACTATTCTTAACTGCTACACCAAACTGGCTCTCTTGTGACAATCCCCCCTTTCTTTCCTCCTCCCCTTTCCCTCAATATTCCCGCAACTCTCTTTCTCCTCCCTCTTTCCCTTATCTTCCTAGCTGTGGCAGCTGCAGAGTCTGGAAGGTGCTTCAGGGCCAGGCCCAAAGTGGCTCCCCTGTCCCTGAATCAGGTGCTACTCTAGGCTTCGAGGCCCAGCAGCAGTGTCAGTGGTATCTAGGAGCTGATCTGGCCTGGAGTGTCTCCTGGACACTGATGCCATGGCAGTGGTAAGTGCACTGTCTGTGCACATGCAGGCAAAGCTTTTTTTTATTGGGGGGGGGATTTAACCCCCAATGTATTTTTTTATGATTTCAGATTTTTCTGGAAACCTGGGGGGTTCCCCACATTTGCAGGAAAATCTGTGTAGTTTCAGTGTGGCCCCAATCTATGGATTTAGATATCTGCAGATGAGGGCCACACTTGAGAAACAGATATATAGATACACATTGTACATATCAATGACAGTCAATGTATGCTCAAATACTGTATAGATGGCATATATAACTCCTATAATTTACTTAACATAATATACAAATCTACAGTGAAAAGGAAAGAAATCATTGACAGAAATACAAACAACTATAAAAATGAATTTAACAGAGAACATACCGCCATTCCAAACAGGAACAAAATCTATGGGGATGCATCTTTGGATCGAAGTGATAAATGAAATAAAAGTGGAATGTCTTCCAGAACAAATGGATTCGCTGGAAATAATAAGAAAGCCAGAGGTGGTCTCTATTACAGAAAAGGTTTTGAACCATAGGAATTACCATTCATATCTACATTACAAACATAGTTTATACTACCCTTTTAACTCCAATGATTCCTGGGAAGTCTGGCTTAATGAGACCTGTGAATTCTCTATTATCCCTAACTCTGCTCTCTAATAAAACTACAGGATTTCTGGAGAATGGGTATGACTACTGCACTAGTTTAAGTCTATTGCACCCTCCAGTAACATGGTGTTATCAGGATTCAGTTCATGGAAATTTGTGGAACCTCTGTGCTACTGTAACCCAGTGAAGTTAATAGAAGGTGAGCTACTTAAGGCACAAATTCTTTGATTTTTCCAGTACTCTTTTTTCCCTTCCTGTGTTTTCTTTGAAACTCTGCTGCTCTCTAGTGGTCAGCAAGAAGTTCCTTCATTTTGTCTGTCAGTCTAGGCACTTCTCATCTGAAGGTCCAGTAACACCAATGGAGTGGGTGAGAAATGGTCTGTTTATCTGAGAAAGCATCCCCTAGTCAAGATTTGAGTACAAGATATCAAATAGTACAGAATTCACTGTGGGTTATGAAGGGCACATGAGCAGCGTTCACCTTTTTCTTTCAAGTTATTCTTCGGAGAATGTGATCCTTTCCCAGTTGCCAGGTGTATGTAATTTCAAGGAAAACACAATTTATACATGTGTGCTTCATAAATGCATTACGATACCAGTGTATTTGTATGCTTGTGTGAAAATCTATCGTAAGAATTGCCCAGAGTTCAATGAAAAACCTTGATTGTTGAAGAAATCAAGCTTCATTCAATTAGAGGGAAACAGCAACCAGTCTTAGCAGTGCCTAATGGTGTACTAAATTCACATATATGAAAGCTTTTGTTCTGAAGGAAAGTTAATCAAAAAGGCATCTCAATCTTAAAGGGAACTTCTGTTTGTTTGTTTGGGAGGGGGGAGAGAGAAACATGGCATTACAAAATTTGGTTATTTTCTCCAATCAAATCTACTTAGGGGATTTTTCCTGGCACATTACCTTATTGTTGCGAAAATTTTCTTGGTTTTTGATTCCTTCTTAATTTCAGGGTAATTAGAAGAATCCTCGAGAATACAGAATTGGGCATACATTTAGTTGTAGCTTTCAGTTCCCCCACTGTGAACACTGCAAGAAAAGCTGCTTGGATGCATTAACATTTTTTAGTGTGGAGTTTTAGTGATGCACACATGTACTCCCGTGCATTAGTGTGAGGCTTTCCCCTCTCCAAGGAGTTTGTAAGCCGCTCCGAGACTCCCTTGGGTAGTGAAGGGTCGGGTATAAATCCAATTTCTTCTTCTTCTCGTATAACCTTGACAGAAGAACGGTACACTCCTTCTATCTGGGATGGCCATCCTCTTTGACCGAGCGTGCAGCTTCAAGAGGGACACAAATGGAGCAGTAAGGGAGGTAGGGGACACCTGCCTAGCCAGCCAGATCAGCCGAATCAACCCTGGCAATGCTAATCCTAATACTACAGCTATAGTGGCCAAGTTTCTTGCAGAAGCAGCCAAAGTTAGATCTATGCTCCTCAAGGAATGATTTATATTGTTTATTATGTTTCTAAATACCCATACTATGCTATTGTATATCTATGTATCTTACTGCTATGCCATTAAAGGTATTTGACTCTGACCAAAAACAATGCAGGGGTCCTCACCCTTTTTGAGCCTGCAGTCATCTTTGGAATTTTGATGCAGGGTGGTGGGCAGAACTATCAAATGGCTGCCACAGGAAGCAGACCCAGCCACAGAATGTGGCACTCTAATTGTAACTCATCAGCATTTCCAGCAGAAGTTCTGTATAACTGGACACCATTAAAAATGAATTTTAGAATATTTTCTTGTATACACACAACTTACCTTCACTCGCACAATGAAGTTCCTTCTGCTGTGGTGGAAGCTGCTTCCAGGACAACATTTTACAAACCTGCACAGCCAATCAGAGACCATGCTTGGCAAAAGCCCCCGTGGCACCACCCACTTTCTAGAAACACTTGAATGGGCACCAGGAAAGGTTTTGGAGGGCACTCCAGAAGCACCATGTTGGGCATCCCTGCTGTACACAATGAAGAATTTAAAACAACAACCCCACAAAGAATTCCAAGCGGAGTTACATGCAGAGAAAACTGTCATTTCTCTGGGCCTGTCTCACAACCCCATAGTATAGTAGATTCTCACAAGTCATGACAGAAAAACAAAGCTATAACTTTTTAAACTGAAAGCTCAAACATGTAATAGGTAAGGATAGATAGCTGTGAACCATCATTTTGTTCGTCTTGTACATACGGGTCACATAAAATTTTATTTGGCTTTTAGGTAAGATTCGGGATTGGTTTAGGGAAGACAAAAATAAGCATCTTGTCAAAGACCTGAAATACCAGACTTACTTGTGCAGGTTCTGCGGACAGGAGACTGTGTGCTGAAAGAGCAACCTTAAACCTTTGCATTAGTGTGAGGCTCTCTCCTCCCCAGCTCTTGTTGATTGTGGTTTCAGATTCCAGTGAACATTCATAAGCTTGGGCTGCCAGGCCTCTAGCTATGGCAGAAGGTCTCCCACGGCAGCCATGTTTGCCTACCACCTCTTGGAGTAGTGGGCCAGTTGCCCAACCGTACTGTAAACTGAGGTAGATTGTTTGGGGAAAGAGGAACTGAATCTCTCCTCAGTGTCTACTTACAAGGGCGTAGACTTTCCAATTTCCCGGGGGGGGGGGGAGGGGCTGAGGCTGGACCAGAGACATCACAGGCCATTGTCTTTAGGGGAGGCTCAGCACTTCCTGGAAAAGTTTGAGGGGAGGGGCTCCAGCTCCTCAGCCCCCCTGAAGTTGACACCTATGTCTACTTACATTATCTATGGCTCATTTACAAAGCAGTCATTTCTCACTGGGAAAGTTTATAATCTCTGGAGGTGAAGGTGACAGCCAGTTTCAGTTTATAAACTGCAGCATTCCATACACAGCCTTTACCTTGTTAATATTTTATTTCCCATTACATAGAAAACTTGATGTTTCTCACTATCTGAGATGCATCTGTCCAGTCAAAAATCCATACAGAAAAAGGATTCATACTTAGAGCACAAAACAGTAGCAACAGCATTCTAGCAACATTCCATGTAAGGGAACTGCGGAGGCACACAGCTTACACACAACCAGCACTTTCATCTAAGCTTATGTCACCCATTTGCCCGGTCATAGGGGGGCTGGGGTTTAAAAGAGACAAGGAGAGGCTAGTGAGAGGGACTGGACATTTTAGAAGAGGGCCCATATACCTGATGATGCATTTGTGTTGGGTTTTGCAAGTGTCACCCTTCAGTCATGAAAGGGTTAAACTGAAGTCTCTGTAAACTGATAGTAGCCAGTTAACATATAGCCAATTAGGCTTAGAGTAGAGTCTTCCTGCCAAGGAAGGAGCGTATTATTCTTAATGAGGTGACCCTAGGAATGACCACTGGCTAACCAACATATTGGAAGATGCTACATGCCATTCTCCCTACAGGGAGTGGAGTTTTGGGGAGTAAACCTGCTTTTTTTTTTGTTCTCATCCACACTTCCACAACTGAGAGCAAAGTAACAAGATGGAGTAGCAACTAGAAAGATGAGTTCATTATGTTGTTTGCTTTCCATTTAACCGTCTCCCCGTACTTATAGTAAACTTATTTTAAAAAGGTTTTGAGCCATCTTCAACTACTCAGAGAAAAGAGACAAGATGGAGTAGCAACTAAAAAGACGAGTTAGATAGGCTGTTGTTATTTTTTCCATGTAATCCCTTCCCTGATTTTTCTAGTCAACTTTTCTCAAAAGCTAAACACACACGTGTCTGTGATGCATTATTTCCACTGTGCTTATGTGCTCTGCTAAATATCCAGCAACAACCTGAGATGTATTAATACAGTATAATAATAAACTTGACAAATTCTTCAGCCCAGCATGCTACTATCTCACAGTTACGTTTTGTCTCCTCTCTCCCCCATACCCTCCACAACTTGGGTGCAGACTGATCAAAAAGTACCACAGGTTTGTCAGAACAGGTTTTGCAGTAGTGTGGTGTCTCATGCTTTTGACTTGCAGACCACTTGCCAATAACATTGGCAACTGCTGAAACAAACCTAGCTGTTGGTTTCATTCATTTAGAAGTCAGGAAGCAGGATGACAGTTATTAGACAGAAATGGATGGATGTTTTCAACAGTTTGGCATCGTAGGATGCTTTTTTGAGAGAGAGAGCTCCATTCCTGTCCAACATTACAGAACAATGCATTATTAACAGCTTTGAAACTGAAGAGGAATCAGAGTGGATAAATCAGAAATTAAGCTGCAGAAGGACAAGACGCTGCCAGCCCCATGATGGAGTGGCACAGAGTAGCAAGCTGTGTTTAATTCACACTTAGCGATTCCAGCCTGAAGCTGCTGTCACAGTGTCACCTCAGGAACATGCAGAGCAGGTTCCGTTTGTGTGATCTACGACCCTGTGTAAGTGGTGCATACCCTGTCACCTGATTGCCTCAAGTGCAGCAGCTTGAAAACAGGGCACCATCAGTAACCTTGTCCTTCACAGAGCTGGTACCACCATGTCAGCCTGTTCCAGTGGTGAACAGAGATGCTGCAAAATTCTATTAATGTGATCAGCATTCAGACTTAACACTCATTTACACGAGGCATTCACTAAATCACTTCTATTTTTTTTTTTTTGCTCTGTTCAGGCTGAATGCCACATTGAGCTGCTTTCCATCAGCACAGCAGCTGCTCCATCAGGCCCTCCTGCACCAGTTTCTTCCTGTGCTTCAAGGTCATAGGCAGGTCATTTATAGTTCATGTGTTGCAGCTTGTGGTAGTTTTTTGCAACTATGCAGATGGTGGACAGAACCTGCTTGATCACTACAGGCATATATCCCTCCTGGGTCATGATTGGTTGACTTACTTTCTAAGTATCAATCACTTGCAAGTTGCATCTTCCTTGTACCTTCATGGCTAGGAGGCATCATTTAAGTGACCTATAGAAGCAGGAGGTTAACCCCCTATAATTCCCATGAGGCAGTACCAGAGTGAATATTTCTCCTCATATATAATTGAGTAGTGCTCAATAAGTGAGTAGTGCTCTATTGAGTAGTGATGTCATTACGTTAGAGGAGTCGTCCTGGCTAGATGACTTCAGGGGTGGGGTTCCCCCCGCCAGCCAAATGCTGGCCGGCAGATCGGGAACCCCTGTAGCGGGGGATCCCCCGCCCCCCGGGCTGACTTGGCAGCTCTACTCCTTTTATCCATTCTAACCTGTCAGCTCAGCAATTTCATTGAGTGCCCACGAGTTCTGGTATTGTAAGAAAGGGAGAAAAGTACTTCTTTCTCAACCTGCTCTATCCCAAGCATAATCTTGTAAACCTGTTCCCTGCTGGAAAAGCTTGTTGGTCCTCATGAGCCACACAAGGCTTGGGGGGGGGGTAGGGATTGAAGCCTCAGTCAGCCCAGCCAATAGCCAGAATTCATACAGGCTGTGTAAACCAGCTCTGCCCAGGTAGCCATGCTTTTTGAAGTTTACCCACAATGTATTTATATTGTGGGATTAGTTGGTTGCCAATTGGCCAGAAGGGTGGTTTTTTTTCAACTACTTCACATAGTGAGAAGAGGAAGGGACTCAAGAAATAGGCCTCATGTTTAGACTGATTATACTGTAGCTTGGTGGGCAGGAAGATTGTGGATTACCAGCATAAAATGGTAAGGATAATGGACAAGCACCCTTAGGCAGCTAGAAATAAAGAGATTTTTCCAAGTCAGCCAACCACTGGAATTTGGGGAGGGAACTTAGTCATTTTATGGTATATATGGAGGAAGGAGTTGATGCCTGGCACCTCTCAGCACTGTTGTCTGTTCAGGCTAGGATAAACAAAGCCAGAAGCAGGGCTATTTTGGGGCAGGAACGCACAGGATCGGAGTTCCGGCTGGCTTCCGAGTTGGCCACGCCTACAGCCTCCCCCCCCCCAGGTTCCCCAGGTGCCTGGGGAATCCAAGGTGATCCAGGGAGGGAAGGCGGTTTAAACCACCTCCCCTCCTTGGGTTCCCCAGGTGCCCCACAGCTGCGGGGCATCTGGGGAAGCCAATCCAGAAACTGCCTTCCTTCCCTTAGGTTCCCATGGGAGGGAGCTGCACTGTCAGGGGTGTGGCCTAATATGCTAATGGCATTCTGCTGTTAGGTGTGGCCTATTATGCTAATGAGTTCCTGTGGGGCTTTTTCAACAAAAAAAGGCCTGGCCAGAAGTAACGCTGACAGAGTTTGGTACTGCTCAGGAATTCTGGCAGACAGCAGGGCTGCTTCTAGGGAGGGTGGGGTATAAACTGAAATAAATAAATAAATAAAATGCTTGCTTAATAATAGGCAGATCAACTATTAATGAACCTAGTTTAACCCCTAACCTTGTTTGTCTTCATTTCAGGATACAGGAACAAGGTGAAGTTGCTCCAAATGTACAGATAACACAAGTTTCTTTACAGTAATTTGCTAATATTCTGTGTGTGTAAAGAATTTAGTGAAAAGCAGATGGGCGGGTGGCTGTGGCAATTATAAGTCACAGGGCAGCATGCACATCAGTTTTTTGGCACAACTATGTGCAAACATCTAAGAGTACACCAAACACCAGCTAACCGTCTGATGCTTATGCAGTACTTATGGACTGACTACATTCTTCTTTAGTCCATATTAAAATGCTAAATCTAATACAGTCAAGCGGTAGTTTTGCCCTGTTGGTATAATAGACCTTCTTGTTATACTTTGTATCAAATATATATATCAAAAGCTACCAGATACTGAAGGTCACAGTCAAAAACTAATTTCAGCATTCAAACCTTCACTCCTAGGATCTTCTCTGTTGATAGAATTAATGTGAATTCCCAGGAAGATTCTGAAGGTCAAACATATGCTTCAGTTTCATATTGTTTATCTGGGCTTTGCTTTATCTTCATGAGCCAGTGGATAACTGTGAGCATGTACTCTCTTAAGGAGGTTTGCTGAGAGCACAAGAATTATTCCAAGTTTCACTGCAAAGGCAGTCTAGAACATTTTTTTGTTGGACTGAGCTTTAAGATTCTTAGAGAGACCAAATTAAACAGAAGCAATTCCCAGCAATGTGTGTCAGCAGCGGCCTCTGCTGATTCATTTGCATTTGACTTTTGTACAAGGCTTTGGCAGGCTGCAGTCCATTTACTATCTGACAACACTTTGCGGTCCCCATGCCACTAGTCATATATTTGAGAATAACCATTACATGGCTCATTAAGCAGCAATTTTCAAAATAAAAACATTGTAAAATTGGAATTTGGAAATTGCCATGTTTAATGCAGTAATCTGAGAATGTGAAAATGGCCATGTTTAAAACACCAATCCGAGAAATGTATTAAATGTATTAAACGTTGTAGGGAATTGAAGTCAGAAAGCAGCAATCTCTGACTGTGTAAGTCTTTCACATAATTCTTTTTCAGCTCTGTCAAATCAGGCCCAGTACATTGTGGACTAAACTAGTGTTTTAATTCCTAAAATTAACAGACATCATTAACTTCCTTTGCAGCCTTTGCAATTATCTAGGAATGATTTAAATAAAACCGGCAGAAACGAAATGACAAATGTGTTATGTAGTAAAGCATTTGTTGCTCAGACAAATCAGCTTACAAGCCAAATAAATTATATTGTCATGCACAGCTTTAGTTCTTAAAAAAAAAGATTTTAATCTTTAAATTGCTCTTGTATTAGGAAGGGGAAACCTACATTTCTTTATGATTTGATGTTTTGAACTGAAGAGTTACCTCTATTGCAAATCCATTCCAAAGAAAAGCAGATTTACAGCATATTTGTCCCAGTGTACTAGCTACTAGAGTAACAGTGAGATCTCATTCGGGGTTCCTCCAGATGATGCCCACTGATGGTTTACACTAGACTGTCAGCCTTGGGTTCAAATCTCAATCCGGGGTAAACTCGCTTTTGCACAGACTGAGGGCTCTTCTGCCCCATGGAACAACTTAAAGAGACTGCAAATATTATCCATCACCCAAGCTATAGCATTTTAAGCCAAGGTCCCCAACAGTAGAGTAAGAGACAGCTTCTGGACAGATTTTGAAAGAAACATAAATGACTTCTGAAAAGTTAACAAAATTTTGAGGTCGCGCTGTTATTGTCAACTGCCACCAGAATTGTAAAACAAATATATATTTAATGGCTTTGGTTGATGTTCTAGTTAGGTACACTGAGCATTTTGGCATGTTATATTTCATCAGAAGGAAGTGCCATTGTGTTTTTACAATATTGCTCCGCTGTTTGCACAGATAAAGGCTGAGGAAAGATTGGAAGTCTGCTGCACCTCCGCGGCGCGGCAGACTAAGGCGTGGGGAATTTTCCCTGCGGCACAGTGTTCACACGCCACCGGAAGGAAGCTGCCTGCAGCGTTCAGACTGCAGGCGGCTTCCTACGGCGGCGGGCGGACGCTGCGCGGCTCCCCCTCCCCGTGTGCATTCACACCCACTCCGGTGGGTGGAACGCACGCCGCAGCAGCCGAACACCACTTTGAAGTGGTGCTCGGCTGCTGCAGGAGGAGTGCAGCGCCGGACGCAATGCATCCGGGCCGCCTCCTCGGGGCAGATGCGGCCATCTGAACGGCCACTCTGCCTCCGCTTTTGGATCCTCCACAGGATCCACCCCCCCAAATCACCAGGTATTTCCCTAATCAGAGCAAGCTAGGTTGCCAAGCTGGCAGTGGGCAGGGGAGGGGGTTATGCTGAAAGTCCATTATCTTTTCACTGGCAGAAGCAGGCCACTGAGGGGACAGTAAAGTCAAATTTACATCTGACTTTCCCGCTAGAATCATTGTAGTTTTTTTAAAAAAAATTCTATACCTGTTTCTAGTTTCAAACCATACTTGTTCTAGCTTATAAATTATTGTTTACATTCATTAATTGCCCTCCTGTGGTCAAGCTAGCATTATACTGCTTTAAACAAATGCTGTTGTTTAGTACTCTTCAGACCCCCTGGAGTGAAATTTGAAACCAGCATGAAATGAGCTTGGGAAAAGACAGCAGTCAAACTACTTCAGAGGGGAGGTGTAAATTGGGCCTTAGACCCACCTGGCAGTGGGCAGAGGAGAAGAGTTGCCAATCTCCAGGTGAGGGCTGGAGATCACTCAGAATTACAAGTGCTCTCCAGATGGCAGAGATCAGTTCCCCTGGAGAAAATGGTGGACTCTGTGTCCTTATACTGGGCTGCGATGGACCCCCAATGACAGCCAATGTGACATAGCAGTCAGGGCTTCAGAGGCTGTGGGGTGGAGATGGAAAGCTGAAGAGTGAGGTTGATGATTGGCTCTGAAGGAGATAGGGTTGCCAACTCCAGGTGGAAAATTCCTGGAGATTTGAGGGATGGAGCCTGGAGACGGTGAGGTTGGAGAAGGGGGTGGGACCTCAGACAGGTACAATGCCATAGACTTCACCTTCCACGCCAACCAGTCTCTCATGGAGAACCATTGTTGCCAGTCTCCAGGTGGGGACTGGAGATCACTCAGAATTACAACTGCTCACTAGAAGGGAGGGGGGAGGAGATGAGAAGATGAAGCCAGGGGGCGGATAACAACATGTTGACAGTTGGCTGGGAGGGAGAGGGTTGCCAACTCTAGGTTGGGAAATTCCTGGAGATTTGAGGGTGGACCCAGGAAAGGGTGAGGTTTTAGCAGGGGTGGGATCTCAGAAAGGTACAATGCCATAGAGTCCACCATCCAAACCACCTTTTCCCTCATGGGGAACAATTGCTGTGAATCTCCAGGGGAGCGATGGAGATCACGTCGAATTACAACTGCTCTTCAGATGGCAGAGATCTTCCCCTGGAGAAAATGGTGGACTCTGTGTCATTATACCCTGCTGATGTCACCACAGCAAAATGTCGCTGAGTGCCCAAGGCTGGGGCACTCTCCCAGAGCCTCTTCCTAGAGCCCGTTGTATTTATTTCCACAACGGGCCTTATTCCTAGTTCTCTTATAAAAGCATCCTCCTGGACTGTTCCATTCTACTACAGTTCTAATCTCTTTAACAAAATGCCCTAATGAACATTTCTGTTTTGCACATTCTGGGTAATGATAGAAGTGTGGTACCCTTCCTGACTTCATCAGGCAGGTAAGTCCACAAACGTCGGGTCAATAAAAGATCCAGGTTCAACAATTGATACTCACTATACTGCTATGATGAAATCACTCTTTCACAGTTTCAGTTCTGTATCTGTAAGATGACAATATGTGCACAATAAAGAATGTAAAGCACTTTGCACATTACACTCCTACTTTTACATGAACACGATCTAGGCAGTGGTGCATTTTGGAGCCCCAGCATTGCAACCAGAGTATGGGCTGAAATGTTTAATTTAAATGTTAGTCAGGCTTAAATTTGTTTAACCTTTGCTTAGTATTGCCCATTATGTGTCCTTGGATTTGAACCCCATTGATTCACTGCAACATGCTTCCAATTTTTTTTTGTTCAAGATTGCACCCTGACATGCTGTATACATTTTACAGAGCAGTAGCAACAGTACTAAGTATCAAATTAATAGCACAGATTTTGACATTGCAGATTTCTTGGAGAAGTCATGTGGCAAATGTAAAAAGGACCTTTGGGGATGCATCACTTTGGCTTGCGCTACTTGCCATATCATTTTCCCCTCCATTGTTTTCCCTCCTGTCATAGTGGAAGCTAATGGGCTCCTGATAAAATACATGCATAAGAGTGTAAACATGAGCATCAGGAATGAGGACACACATTTCTGAGCTAGCCTAACAAGCTTGAAAAAGTATGTGTGTTTTAAAAAGGGCTCCTGTTCAGGATATTATGCAAATAAAACTTCAGTCACCTCTGGCTAAGCAGGAAGCAGCTTGTTAGCACAGTTCCCCAAACACCTTGTCTCAAGACTGATTTTCACATTCATTTTTGATATAGGGCATTCCCCTTGTCATTCAGACACTGAAGGTATTATCTTAATGTAGCTCTGATTGTTATCCAGGACATGATAAATGTCAATTGATAGAAATCTCTTGATGTGAGTAACAGCTGGAGGGAGAAGGAAACCGAGAAAAGGTTGAAATTAAATGGGCTACAGGTATATTGAAAGAAGAGGACCAGGCATGAGTGAATGTTGCCTATTTTGTTTCTTTTTAGATTTAGTTATATTTTTGTCAGTGGTTTGGGTTTTCCAGTATGTACTACTGTTTTTGTAGATTTGTTTGTGCATGTATGTCACCAAGATAGACAGTTGGGTGCAGTAGTTATAGTGTCAGATTGGAAGACCCAGGTTGTCTGCCATTATGCTCTCTGGGTGCCCTTTGACCAGGCACTGTCACTTTCAACCTTATCTACCTCACAGGGTTGTTGGGTTATTTTGGCTGGGGGTGAAAGGGGAAAGGAATGTTCAGAACCCTGAGGGACTGGCCAAGATGTACTTGGTGCCGACATGCCTGAACGCTGACATGCCTGGACAAGAAAGCAAAAGGGGAACGGTTAGATGAAATGTTTGTGTAATCAGTATGTGTGACCGATAAAGGTAATTAAGTATACGGGTAATTAAGTAGTAACCAATGTAACCAATGTAACCATGGAACCAATATAGTATACCAATATAGTATAAGGGGAATATTAATCACAGGGTGATAGAACAATGGTAGGAAAATTTCCAAAGATAGATTGTGAGGGAGGGGGTCAACTGACTCCTTCAGCCAGAAAGGGTATAAAAGATGATCAATCTAAAGGTAAGGCAGAGTGTTGGTGGAGACTGCCTCCCCCTTCGTTCTCCGTACTTTGCAAACTACGATAATAAAGGCTATATTCTGATTGAACCTCCGTGTGAATTGTCTCCTTGACACGTAAGTGTGACCATTCTCACGTAACAGGGGAAACCCAGAAAGTTCATGCATATTTTTGCTGAAATAGCCTCCTGTCATCAAAGTGGTAAAGATCCAAGAGTAGTTGTAAAATTTTGATTGGGTTAGAAGAATCAACAGTTGAGCTGAATGAGGGGGGATAGGGGGAAAAGGATCTCTAGCAGGAAATCAGAGCAAGAGGATACAAGCCTCCCTCGTTTTCTTTCTTTAAGGCATCCATCAGAAGAAAGACCCTTGGTGGACAAAAGGCCTTTTCCCACAAAGTCATTTTTGGCTACCTTTGGGTACACCTCACTACCCTTTTCTGGATAATTTGTGAGATTGCTATGAGGGCATTTTTTTATTTGTAAATTAAATTTATGGATTGCCCAGTCCCTGAGTTCACAGGGTTCTGGGTGATGTACAATAAAACAGTAAATAAAATGCAATATAAAATACAACATAAACATTAAGTCACAATAATAAATCATTCAATGCAGTCTTAAAAACAGTTCCCAGATGGTATCCATGAATCAGATTTTAAGCCAGTTCTGGGCTGTGTTGCTACCTTGCAGGCTGGGTAGGGAGGAGGCCGAAAGAAAAGAAATGATGGAATAAAGGAGAGGGGTGCCAGCCATGACAGAGCCTGTCACTGTCTTCAACCAAAAGCCTGGCAGAATATCTCTGCCTTGCAGGCCCTGTGGAATTGCATTAAATTCCGCAGGGCCCTGATGTTATTTGGCTGAGCGTTCCACCAGATCAGAGCAAGAGACCTGGCTCTGGGTGAAGACAGCTGGATAGCTTTGGGGCCAGGAATCACCAGCAGATTATTTTCAGCAGAGTTTAACACTCTTTGGGGGACATACCAGGGGAAGTAGTCCTGAAGATATGTGGGCCCCGATAATTCATGGCCTTAAAAGTCAGTACCAAAACCTTAAACCTTACTTGGTACTCCACTGGAAGCCAGTGTAGCTGGCACAGCACAGGTTGAACGTGTGCCATCTGTAATGTTCCTGTCCGGACTTGCACCACCACATTCTGGATCACTTGGAGTTTCCAGGTCAGTCTCAAGGGCAGCCAGCATAGAGCAATTTACAGTAGTCTAGAGTGGAGGTGACCATTGCATGGATTACTGTGGCTATGTAAGGGTGTGACAAGAAAGGGGCTAATTGCCGCGCTTGGCATTGTTGGAAGAATGCCAACCTGGCAACATTTGTGACCTGGACCATGATGGATAATGAGGTATTCAGGACCATGCCCAAACACTGGACAGCTTGTGCCAGTGCCAATGGCTCCCCATCAAAAATGGGAAGTTTGGGCCCCAACCCTGAAGGCCCTCACCACAGAACCTCCATCTCTGTTGGATTCAGTCTCAGTCACCTCTTTTTTAATCTTCCCACCATGGCCTCCAAACCTGTGGGGTAGTACCATTAACAGGTATAGCTGGGTATCACCAGTGTAGTGATGACACCCCAGCCCAAAACTCCTCATTAGCTGGGCGAGTGGGCACATATAGATGTTAAATAACATTGGGGAGAGGAAGGAACCCCACATATTAAGGGATACCTAGTTGACGCCTTTTCCCCTAGCACCAGCCTCTGTCCCTGACCAAGGAGAAATGAAGAAAGCCATTTCAAGGCTACCCCACAGACTCCCACATCAGCAAGGCAGTGGGTCAGTAAATCGTAGTTGACCATGTCAAATGCTGCTGTGAGATTAAGTAACAACAGCAACCCTGACCCACCTTGAACCAGCTGTCTGCAGAGATCATCTGTCAGGGTGACCAACACGGTCTACATCCCACGGTCAGGGCAATAGATGGACTGGAATGAATCTAACTCTGGAGCTGCTTTGCTACAGCTCTCTCAATTACTTTACCAAGAAATGATAAGTTTGAGACTGGGCAGTAATTGGAAGGATTGGTGGGATCCAAGGATGTTTTTTTCAAGAGCGGTACCATCACAGTCTCTTTCAGCCCCTCCAAAAAGACCCCTGTTTTCAGGAACAGATTGATAATGTCCATTAGTGGGCCCCATATCATCTCATCACTGACTTTCACTGACCATAAGGGACATGGATCAAAGAGTTAGGTGGTTGGCCTAACTAACAGTTGAATTCTGTCAATATCAGTAAAGGCAGTAAAGGCTGAAATTGTCAAAAACTAAATCCAAAGGCAGCCAAGGGGCCTCCAGTTCGCATACTGTATCAACATTAGTGGGTAGGTCTTGGAAGAGTGACAAGACTTTATCTGTGAAAAAGCTTGCAAATGCCTCACAGCTAATGGAGAAATCACTAATCACCACCCCCTGCCCCTGAGTTCAGGACTGAGAAATCTGGGGGGACTAGCTCTTGCAAGGCAACTGTTTCACCCTCCCTAGTCCAGGTCTCTGTCACACAAGCCAGGTCCAATTCTGCCCTGCAATATAATCATGCAGCATTCTGGTCTTACTATTAATGGACCTGACACTGCACAACATCAGTGCTGAAGGGGAGTCTATATTCCTAGCCTTCACACCAAAGTGTCTCGGGATGGGATGAAGGTTGGAAGGAGACCAAATATAACCATATCTCCATCTCCCCCCCCCACAAGTACAATAGATCTGTAATTCCAATAGTTCCAATAACAATCAGTTGACTAAAAGACATTCCAATCTAAACCCAATTAGGTTTGCTGTTTTTGTTCTATGCTGCTTTATGCAAGACTACTGCTTTACTCTAGGCAGGGTTAATCTAGGATGGGCTAACCTATATGCTCTCAGTGTTTTTCTGTGTTGGGGTGTATTCTGGAAATCTTAATGTGATAAAAGGCGGGAAATTCTTGTTAAATCTTATGTACCAATAAAATCCCATGAAATTATATAACCTGGTGTCCAAGGTCTTTCTTTTTCTGGAAGTGTTATTCCTTGAGTAAGATTTAAAAGTTCCCTCTCGCAACAGAGGTTTAGCCTGGAAACCATGCAGGCTAACAGGGAGAATGGTATACTCATCCCTGAACTCCTTGGAGGAAGGGCAGTGTAAAATTATATTAAATAAGTAATTAATGCCAACTTACTGAAAAGTAATGTTGAAAAAGTACTATATACAATAGATGTGAAAATTAAGGGAGTGGAATTGTGAATGTAGCCTCGGCGGACCTTGTCTACTCTAAACACGATATGGATCTGCAAAATATCATCCAAGGTGATAGAGCGCAGTGATTGTTAGAAGAATAAAATAAGATTGGAGCTCTCAAGTGTGATATTTACAATGGTGCAACTTTGTGAGTCGACAGTCTATTTGCAACAGTGTCTAAAAGTGGCAGTATTGTTATGCACCTTAAGACTGAGATATCTAATAATAGCTGTTGTTGTATTTAAAAAAAGGACAAGTTTTTGGTGTTATAGTCAGTGGTGCTGCATAAACACTGATTACATATTATTTTTATACAGAAACATATTTCTAAAAAATCAGCTATACTTCATTGTTTTAAAGGAATAGTAAGATGGAATTAAAATTACTTGGATAAAGGGGAAAAAGCCCTTTATCAGTGTGGTGTACTGGTTAACAGTGGTGGATACTAATCTGGAGAACCTGGTTTGATTCCTCACTCTTCCTTCCACAAGAAGCCAGCTGGGTGACCTTGGGCCAGTCACAGTTCCCTCAGAACTGTCTCAGCCTCACCTACTTCATGAGGTGCCTATTATGAGACGAGGAAGAGAAGGCACTTGTAAGCCACTCTGAGACTCCTTAGGGTAGAGAAAAGTGGGGTATAAAAACCAACTCTTCTTTTTCATCAAGATTTTCATTTCCCGTGCCAAGACAACAATTTCCAGGTTTGCAAGAGAATTACTATTCAAGGAGCCTATTCAAATGGAGATTTCCCAGCAACCCAGTGTAGTTATTTTTTTTCCAACTAGGTGAAAGTGTGATGTTTATATCTCTAATGGTTCCAACAGGCTGAATGAAGGAAACTTCAGAGTATAAGGTAAAATCTACAAAACTGGAGAATTAGATATTGAGTGCAGTGGTGGCAGGAGTCTCATGATTTTCCTGTTTTTAGTTCAGCTCCAATCCCATCAGACAGCATCAGAGCAGGAATGGAACAACAACTCATAAAGCCCCAGGGAGAAGGCTAGGGTTTCTGCTCCAAAATGAATTGCCTGTTTGACTTAGCACTAGCCAGAGCAAAACCCCCCCAAAAAAACACCTACCTCTAATGTGATTATAATAACATTGATAAAATTCTAAGGAAAGAGTTGCTATTGTCTTTTCCAGGAGCGATCAAGGGAAGAGGAGTTTGTTGTAGAGTAAGCCCATGTTAGGCTTGCCAGCTCCAGATGAAGTTCTTCTGGCATCAACACTGATCTCCAGACCACAGAGATCAATTCACCTGGAGAACATGGCATCTTTGGAGGGTCTGCTCCACGGAAGCATGTCACTACTGAGTGCCCTCCTCACACCAAACTCCACCCGCCCCTGATTTCACCCCCAAATCTTCAAGAATTTCCCAAACAGGAGTTGGCAACCCTAGCTCATGTCAGGTTGACATGGCTCTGGGATCTATGAAGAACTTAAGCTAGCAAATCAGTTTAGCCAGGTTATGCTAAATTTTATTTTAACTCAGTTTTACATTCTCCCATGCATTTGGGTTTGTTTTTTTTAAATGTAATGTTATCTGTTTTGCAGAAGAAACTGATTACATTCAACATAAAATAGGTGAGATAGATAAATTCCTCAGTGTTATATTGTATTATCAACTTAGTTCAGAGATATATCCGTTATAAGCTAGCTACTTGTATACTTCAATAAACAGTCAAATCAGATACTATTAACCTAGCTAGCAAAATCAGATTGTTTGTTCCATGCAAGTTAAGCTTACGTGCCATAACAAATCGGTATAACCATGTCCTCACCCTTCTGGAGGGCAGACAACCATACAAGGGTGCAGTAACCTGGCCCTGGTGAGACGTGGCCGTAGTAGCCATGACTTTGGGGTCCCATCTTGGACTTTTGCCCAGGGCCCCAGAATCACTAAGATTCCCCCCCTGGCCTTCAGTAATTTGCTAATGTATTATACTAACATAAACAACATTACATAAGATATGCAGGGCCTGCAAGACGGAGGGCCTGCAAGACGGAGCTCTTCCACCAGGCCTTTGACTAGAAGCTGCCACTACTAGTACCATCTCCAATGCGAGTTATATCAGGGATGAGGGTCGACCCTGAATGCAGCCAGGCCAGATGGTCATGGAGGGCCGGACACCGAGCCTGGCAGGAAGCCATCTGAATACTGAGTAACATCACTATTGGAAGCACTTTATTTGTAATGGTTTTATAGTTGTGTTGTATTTTAAAATGTTTTAAGCTGTTGTTGGGTTTGGCACAGTGTGCCCTTATGAGCCGCCTTGAGCTTGCTTGCGGGGAGGGCGGGATAAAAATATGAAATAATAAATGAATGAATAAATGATATAGTTTTTAGTGGCAACATTCAGAAAAAAATATCAATTTCCCTCTGTAAAATCATTTTCATTCTCATTTTTTTACAGTTGTATGTCAAACTATTGTTATGATTTTTTTTTCTCACACACCAAGTCCTTTAATCTTATGTGCAAGACATGTATTATTCTGATCCATGAAAAGCTGCTTTGTAACTAAAATGTTAGGTGTGTGCACAAATGGCTTTAATTCCTCTGCAGTTTAAAAGAAAATATTTGGATTCCTTAATATCAGAGTTAAAGGTTAACAAGTTAGTAAATAAATTCAGTTGCCATTGCCATTACTCTCTTTCCCACTGAAATGTCATGCTCTCCTCCCAAATGAAATGAAATTCTCAGAGGCTGTACCCCTGACTCAAGGAATCCTCCATCCAAAAAGTCAAGCAGATAGAGAGCAAATTCCTGATCCATAGGTAATGGAAACTTTCACATATAAAACAGGCACAGGGAGTGAAAGTGGCATTTTCCCAGACAATTCTGGTCAGTCCTGGTTCAGATATAGGCATGCATGTAAGAAGTTCTAGGCATTCAGTTAGCTTTCCTATATCAGATCATTAATCTATTCCTCCTTTTCCTTACATAGAATCAGAAAGTCCTCCCAAAGCCTTTGCAATGGTACAGTGAGACTGGCAGACAGTGGAAAGGCTGTTCACAGAAACACCAATTGAGAAAATGAGTGGCTAATTTTTATGGTTGGACAAGGCCCCCTCTGGTTCATATATGCTGAATAACTCTCCTATCCCTGCCCCTTTTGTATGCCATTGCTCATAGAGATTTAACCAGAGGTAAGTTGCCAGTGAGTTCCCAGAACTGGAAGGATTCCATCCCTTCCTGATCTTAGAACTAATTCTAGTTTGATTTTGAGCATTAAAAATATTTATGAACAGCTGTGTTTCAGATCAGAGCTTCAATAGTTTCAAATGCAGATAATTACAAAATATACATGTGTGGTAATGACCATATTTATAGTTGTAAAACTACAAAACCCATGTTGCAGTGCAGGAAAATGGATGCAGTAACAATTACTTTATGCCTTTGCACAACCCACAATTCCCTCAGAAAGATAGATGGGAGAGAGACAGAATCTTTCCCCCTCGTTTCACTGTTCAGGAATGAAGAGCTTCTATGACAGGTGGAGGAGAAGGAGGCAAGCAGCGCTAGGCTGTCTGCTGCTTTCTCAGCCACAGCCACAGGTGAAATGTCCCGCAAATTTGCAAATGATGTTGTAGTTATGGTGAAAATGCAGCTACACCATGTGTCAGTGTGAACTAACTCTGTGTGAAATGTTTAACTGTACCTGCTCCCACCGCTGAGTTTGGAATAGTCTGTGATATGTGCCCCTTACCAAGGCATGGATATAAATGTTAATAGCCTGCTGCAATGTAATACAAGGTTACTTAAACAACAAAACTTACTTTATTAAAACTTACCAGGGTTAAAAGAAGGCAGGACAGCTGCTCAGCCAGGTGCAGGGCATCTAACACTTAAACAAAATACGCAGGCACAATACTTACTTCCTAAGAAAGAGACAGTAATTAAATACAACAAAGATTTCCCCCCCATGCAGCAGAAACTTGTGGGCTGGCCTAAAGAGATCCAACAAGGACAAAGGTTCCCCTGGATCTCCAAGAGTCAGTGGTGAGATGGAGCTGCTTGCCCCCTTTTATACAATACAAGCCGGAGGACCCGCGATACTCACGCGGGGGGGGGTAGGTGAGCCTCTTCCCCCTCCTCTGGCCCCGCGTGCTGAGCCTCTACCCCATCCCCCCTCCAGGCAGCTTCCCCCCCGCCTTCAAAACGACGGCGGTGGTAGGGAGACAGCCGCCCGCCGAGGCTCCCCCCGCCTTCAAAACGGCGGTGGCGGTGGCAGGGACACCCGCTGTCCACTGAGGCTTCCCCCCCTCCCTCCCTGCTTTCAAAACAGTGGCGGGGGCATAGAGACCTGCCGCCCGCCAAGGCTCTTCCCTCCCTCCCCCCGCAAATGGTGGCTGCGAGTCCTCGTCACACCGCTTCCCACCCCCTCCCCTACAGCGGCCACAGCATTCTCTGCGCACGCGCGGAGAACGCTTTAACTTTTCGGGGGATTTAAAGATCCCCCGAAAAGTTTTTTAAACATTTAGGATTTTTCTGCACATGGGGGGAGTGTCCCCTGTGTGTAGAAACCCCCCCCCAAGTGCCCCCCCATGCGGATTTAGGTATCCACACGGGGGAGGGTACTTGGGAATTAGATATATAGATTAGTCACATACACTTCGATGGAGCTATTGAAATTATAAATTATATCAATTGACATAACTGCTTTGGTAATGTGGGCCATCATGGCATAGGAGATGTTCCTACATTCCAGGGGCAGGGATGTTACAAAGAACACTTTACAAAACAACACAAGATAACACTTCTGGTTTCTGGATGACAAACACAAAGATGTTTTAGTTTCAGGATGTCCTTTGTGTTTTTGGAGAAAGCCAGCCAGGCGCTGTCTCCTGGCTGGAGGTGGGATGTGAGTTTCAGCACATAGGCAATCCTTTAGTACTGCAAGTATTCTGGCTCCCCTGACTTACTGGCAGGCTCATAGAAATGCTTTGTTTCAAAATGGTTTGGATAGGGCTGCCAAGTCCAACTTGGGAAATATCTGAGGACTTTGGGGGTGGAGCCAGGAGAAAGGAAGTGACATCATTTTGTGATGTCACATCCTGTGATGTTGCTTCCACATGCTTCCACATGAACTCATTAAGTTTCCTAATACTGAATCAGGCCATTGGTCCATCAAGGTCAGTATTGACTACTCAGACTGGTAGTGGCTCTCCAGGGTCTCAGGCTGAGATCTTTAATGTCACCTATTACCTGATCCTTTTTTAGCTGAAGAGGCTGATACCTCCTGCATGTCAAGCAGATGCTCTATCACTGAGCAATGGCCCTACTGAATCCTTCCTCATCTCGGCAGAATATGAAGCACTAAGTGCTACACAAGTGCTAAATATGATTTTCATATCATAAGAACAGGAGAGAAGCCAAAGTGGATCGGGCCAACAGCCCATCCAGTACAACACTCTGTGTCACACAGTGGCCAAAAATACCAGGTGCCCTCAGGAGGTCCAGCAGCGGGGCCAGAACTCCAGAAGCCCTCCCACTGTTGCCCCCCAAGCACCAAGAATGCAGAGCATCACTGCCCCAGACAAAGGGTTCCATTTAGACCTTGTGGCTAATAATAGCCACTGATAGACCTCTGCTGGATGGGGACAGAGAGAGAGACAGACAGACAGACAGACAGACAGAAAAAAGGAAGAAAGAAAGGGGGAGGGGGAGAGAGAGAGAGAAGGAAAAGAGCTGACAGAGGCACTTACCCCAGCAACCTTGCAAGCCACATGTCAGTACAAAGAGCCTAGTCCCTCCTTAATCTCTGGGCGGGGCTCTCTTGCTGCCTCTGCTCTTAAAGGGGAAATGTCTGGTGAGGCTTTTTACTGCAGGGCAGGCTCTCTGCAGATATTTCCCTTTTAAGAGTTCAGGCCTGGCAGGGAGAGGGCAGGGCAGGCTCCGACGTTCCCCTGCATTCCTGCTGGCAGCCATTGCTTCCCCCGGTGGCCAATTTTAAAAAAGCGGGGGTAAGCATTAAAAATCGGTGTTTCCCCCGCCCTCCTGGGGGGCTTGGCAGCCCTAGGTTTGGAATTCTTTACACCTATAAACAATGGAGGGGAAATTAAATTCTGGGGAAAGGAATGTGGAATCCTGTTCTTGTGTACGTGACAGATACTTCTTGAGACAAAGGACTAGCAAAACATGTTGGGAGTCAGGTTCACTGTGCCGCTTGCTGCTTGGAAAGCTATAAAAATAGAGAAGAGATAGAAAAACACTATGATTTCTTTATAAATTAACTGTATAAATGGGTTTTAAAGTCTCTGAACCAACTATGTCGTTTTTCGCACAACAGTAGTATTAGAGAGAAAATGCTTTTTTAAAAAAATTGAGAAAGTGCTTAAAGTAGCTGTAATATATGCATGCAGATAAAACCCAAATTCTGCACAAGGAGGCATTTTTAGTTTGAAATGTTTGACATTAGAAATTGCTGACATTAGAGGGCAGCAAAGCCATTTGTATAGCTTTGGAGAGAAGTGACAAGAATAGTCTCCTAGTCTGATTTAAAGAAAGCAAACGGTCATTGAAACAATCCCTTAAATCGGATTGGAAAATTCAAAATGCTTTTCAGTATGACCATTAAAATGATGAAAAAGAAAACCAGTACACATGCCCATGTGTACACACACTCTTACACACACTAACATGGCTGTTTGATATGATAAAATTTGATTTCTGAATCAAGGTATGACAGTATGTTGGAAAGGAGAGCTAATGATGTTCAACAGCAAAATGCAGAAGCACAGAATGTCAGAAAAGGATAGACTTCTTGTCTCAGCACCATTCCCCAAACAAAGAAACCAGACAACTATGCTTTAATTTCAGCTAGTTCCTTACATTTTGATTAGCTGATCTCTGTCATACTTGTAACTATTCTAATTTCAAGTGTGGGCTGCCCTAGGTAACCCTTTATGGCTACCGATATCTGAGCTACTCCACCCTGGCTCAAAATACAGTCAGCAATTTCTTCACATCTGTCTTCTTCTTATCTTCACATGTGCATGCCTGTGCCCAGAGATGCCAAGTTTCAGCATGTCATAGAGACAACTAAGGGTTGGGTGATGCTACTCAGCACCAGGACCTCCCCTCTCAACCCACCCCAACGTAAGGACAGATGATGGGCTGTTCAAAAACTACCTTCCATCAATTCTCCCTACTTACTGTGAGCCATATGCCTTATTCCTGCCAAATGATGAGGTTAGCCTGGCTTAACATGCCTTGCTTAACCCTCAACTACTGACTATAATATCCTGCAGGTCCTGATGCAAATCAGCCAAATATACGTCACAAACCTTCTGGAGAGATGTCAACACTATCATTTCTTTACAAGTGTGACATATCATGTTAGGCTGGGGATTTCTTTGCAGAACAGGGATAAGGTACTCATGTTCCCAATCTTAGGTTCATACATCAGAAATGGATGTGTTCAGAACAACATCTGGTTATTAGAAAGATACAGGGCAATTGGCTTCAGGACAAGGAAGCTCATGCAGTCTACAGTTCTAACAAACAGAACTAAAAAGCAAGGGCTCCAACCCATGAGACTAAACCAATGCACACAAATATCAAATAGGGGAACAGACTGTTTCATTGTAATGTCTACAATAATTAAACCAGAGGGAACAGGGTTGCCAGCTCTCCACAGCCACCAGCAGGGGATGGAGGTGGGGTTGCCAGATCCAGGTTGGGAAAATCCTGTAGATTTGGGGATGGAGCCTGAGGAGGACAGGGACCTCTTTGGGGTACAATGCCATAGAGTCCACCCTCCAAAGCAGCTATTTTCTCCGAGGGAACTGATCTCTGTAGTCTGGTGATAAGCGGCAACTCTAGGGGATCTCCAGGTCCCACCTGGAGGCTGGCATCCATAGGAATGTAAACATCTCTATCCTTCATGCATCACCCTCATCAAGGCCCTTTTGTCATTATATGTCTCGTGCCAGAACCTGCAAACCTCGCAAATGCTGCAGGGGATAAAAACCTGAAGTCCAGGAGTCATGTTCCTCCAAGCTGTAAGGACGGGACAAGTTTGCAAATGCAGTGGATGCTTTAAAACCATCTGGCAAACATCTATACTGCCCCCACCATCCAGCTGGTTTATAAAGCAGCAATAAGAGCAGGAACCAGGGCAAGTGGCAGGCATCTGAGTCCAGAGTCCAGAAAGGCAAAGGTCAGCCCTGTACCCAGAAAAAAATTGTTAGGGGGCCCCCAAGGGGGCAGTTTGGTGCAGGGGAGATGACTACATCACAGGGTTGTTGTTTTTAGGGAAATACAGAGGAGGAGAGATGTGGCTAGGCAAGAGCTGACAGGTTAAAAACGGGGGGGGGGGGCAGCACCTGGGGTAGTTCAGAAATAATAAAGATAGGTCAGGATTTGTGTCTGGGAGCTGTGTTCTCTCTGAAGCACTATGCGTTGCTTCGGAATCAAAGCCTACCCCCAGAACATCCAAGATGTCTGACAAGCACTGCCGAAGGGGCTGGGAGTAGGGTTGCCAGGTCTGGGTTGGAAAATACCTGGAGACTTTGGGGGTGGATCTGGGAGACAGCGGGGTTTGGAGAGGGGAAGGGCCTCAGCATGGTTCAATGCCATAAAGTCCACCCTTCAAAGCAGCCATGTTCTCCAGGGGAGCTGATCTCTGTAAGCTGGAAAGCAGTTGTAAAAGCGGGAGATCCCCAGGCCCCACCTGGTGGCTGGCAACCCTAGCTGGGAGAGCCCCTCCAGGTTTCACAGACACAACCCAGTTCCATTGGCTAGCTAGCAGCAGCAGCAGCAACAGCAGCAGGACAATAACCCCCTAAACAGCCCCGTAACCCCTGTCCCAATGGGCTATGCTCCTCACGTCCCCTTCCTACACCCACACCTTTGCAGGCAATCTGAGAGGAGAGCAAAGACAGGAATTTTGTCTTGCACCTCTTGAAGCAGCTCAGGCTTTACAATCAAACCGACAGCAAGCCGAGCTTGGGCTGAGACAGTGCTGCCCCTCCCCGGCAAGCCAGGTGGGCACTTCACAGAGAGGGGGAAGGGGGGGAGGCACGGCTGTTTGGGGCGGGAGCCAGGCACTTGTAGGCACCCCCGTGTGTATGGGCCTGGCAAAGTTTATCATCAACTGCAAAAGCTGTCCCTCAGGACCCACAGCAAGTGGCAAGACCTGGAGCCCAGAAGAGCTGAAGCTGCCACCAACCCCAAAGAATGCCACACATACCCATCCTGCAGAAAAAGGCCAGAAACTCGGCAATAAAAAGCTCATCTGCCAATGTGTGAAAACAACAATAACAACATGGATTGAGGCCCAAAGCTGCAACCAAAATTAGTGTGAGATCCCAAATCCTGCTAGTCCTCCCATCAGTCTCCCAAACAAGCACACTGCCCACAAACTCTCCTACTCTCTCTCCAATAGCAAAGCACAAGTGAAGCCAAGCAACAGCTTTCCTCACATGCCACATTTGCATGGGGCAAATGCCGATGTGGGAAAACCAGGAAACCCCTTATATAACTTTCTGGCCAATGACCCATAGGACGGGCAATTAGCTCCCTGGCTAATAAAGTTCTGTGCCTCATTTGAAATTTACAAGGGACTAGAACAGCAGCAGCCATAGCCCCAGTGGCCATTAATGAGTTCCTGTGTAAAACTGAGGAAAACAAAATATACCTCATGTACTGAAAATTCATCAAGGCTTATTTGTTTCAACTTGCCTTTGCCTGAATGGTCTCCCAAGAATGATGTTTTGTCTGCTGAAACCAGACCAGGGCTGGGTCCAGGTTTTGGTAGGTCCAGAGCAAAAGGCCTCAGTAACTACAGGGCCCTCCTTCTCTTTGGCTGAGTTAATTGGCTTAGAATTCCCACCTCCCTCATGATGTTTCCACACCACTGCTTCTTCTCACTGAACACAGCTGGACTGGCCACTTTAGGGCTTGCTTCCCTACCTTCCACAGTGAGAAAGAAGGGAACAATGCAGCAAGGAACATGAAGAACAGTAACTTCTTCCATTGTGGGAGATTGGTTCCTGAGTGGTATGGATACTAACTCATCATCTTCTTTACTGGCATGGTCTATTTTCTGCTCCGTCTCCCTTTTTGCCTCCAGGTGGACTATCACTGTGCTCAGTGGTCATGAACAGTGCAATTTACATCAGGGATGGAGGACCTCAAGAGGAAAGAAGTCAAACTAAACAGTGTCATAGGAGCTGCTCATCCAACAAGCAATCATGGCAGCAGTGACAGGTGTCACTGTCACTTCCTCCCACTCTGCTGCAAGTCAGGTCGAAGCTCTGAACCAGCCAGAAGCTTGGGAGGAGGTGACAAATGACCTTCCAATTGTTGTTGCCATTACCACCACTTGGGACCTAACTAAATGGCTTCTGCAGAGCTGCCAGTGCAATAGGGGCCACTTATCTTGCTCCAGGGCCATTTTTAATGTACCAAAGTAAAAATAATTTCACAAGATTTCCTGGAATTACTAACAGTATTTTTTTTTCCAGCTGGTTATAATAGCTCATTGACATAAAGAGATGATTCGGTTCAGATTTTCATTCCTCAATTAATGCACAACCACAGAAGGACTCATCCAAAAATGATGACCTGTGCTGTGATATTTCATCCCTGCCCTGCCCCACTTTAATTAAGTCATCGCAGCCAAGTCCTTCCCCTAGTTTCAAACAGTTCTCAAACTCTGCTTGTGTGCCTTATTCTTTAATAAACTTTCTTGTTGGGCTATTCCAGGTTATCTGGGGATGTGAGATGGACCATTTTTGTGTGGGCAATATTGATGATCCCCCCCGCCCAATTCTACTATTTTTTTTTTTGAACCGTTTTCACAACAAAACGAACTACACAACAGCATATCTAACCAGCATCATTACAAACAGTTAGGAAATCTGAGTAATAACAAAAGCCTTACAAAGTTTGCATATGCGAAAAGTAGATAACAAATCGGTAAACCATGTTGTTAACTCAATTTTGTTATCTGCTTTTTATGTAGTATATGCAAACTTCATAAGGCTTTTGTCTTTCCTTGGATTTGTCCCCCCTCCCCTATCCGATTGAGGTATAGATGGTATTCTTCTTCCTATAACCACTGGAAAATACTTGTAATTATACACGTTATTGGAATCTGCAAATTGGAAAGCTTGTTGAACACACTTTTATGACAGATGCAATCAGCTTGTGTTCAGATGAGGTGATTCAGTAAGCATAACAACAGAGAATGATTGCAGAAAAGTCAGCTAGGCTTTATGTAGAGCTTTATCTGAATATACTTGCATTTTTTTTAAAAAAAGTTATATATAATTTGTGATTGTGATATATAAAAATGTTAATATCCAGAGCAGAAATAAACATAGAAAGGAATGAATTAATTCTTAATTTCTCCCTGCGTAGGGAAAGTTCCTAAGAAACTTCCTAGGTCTGCATGCAGATGTTCCAAAGTTCCATTTGGGGGTGCTGGAAGACCCTGTTACCATGCAGGCCAAGTTCTTTACCTCCTCAGTAAAAATGCAGCTTATCTATTCTGATTGCCTTATGCCTGACAAATTTTAGCCTTTGCTTTGGCCTTCAAGCTTAAATCTATATTTTTCAAGCCTATATTCCAATCTGGGCTATGTAAGAAAACTCTCTTGAGAAAACTCTCCCCAGCCCCCTATCTCTCGAATTTGACATTTCCATCCTATAGAAGGGCCTTTTCTATGGCCTGATGTAATACTTTCCCTTCTGCAGTTGTAGAGGGTCCTTACAAAAAGGTGCCCATGGCTGAGCGTGTTTGTCCATGTGGCACAGGTAAAGTAGAAACCATCAAACATACTTGGCTTGGGTGTAGTCTTTACAAAGAAATACGAGCCAAATTTATTCAACCTATACTGGTGAAATTTATGGTTCTCCCAAGACTCTGAATTAAGGAATATGCTTCTGGTGGATTCTAACCCTCAAGTTACACTTGCTCCAGGTTTTTGGCTTCAGCCTCTAGAATCCAAAAAGATTATATAAAGGAGTAATAAAATGTCCCTTAGGCTTTGCACCTTTCCCCCTTCTTCTTTTAAATACTTCTTTCCTTTGTACATTTTATTATAATATTCCCATACGAATGGCTATATTTTATGTAAACTAGTTTGCTTCAATCTATGCTGGCCATGGGCCATAATAATCAGGGGTCATTTCGTAGAAAAAGAGGTGCAGGAGCTCATTAGCATAACTCATTAGCATAACATATTTGCATATGCTACACCACCTGACATCACCGGAAGAATATCAGAAGGCAAGAAAGAAAGGAGAGAGAGAGGGAGAGAAAGAGAGAAAGAGAGAGAGAGAGAGAGAGAGAGAGAGAGAGAGAGAGAGAGAGAAAGAAAGAAAGAAAGAAAGAAAGAAAGAAAGAAAGAAAGAAAGAAAGAGCTGGCAGAGGGGACAGCTACTAACCCAAGCTTCAGAAATACCACTATTCTGGGAGGATAGCTTCAGTGGTGGTTGAAGCCTTCAGAAGGCTGGTCGGAGGAACAAGGACCTTTCCAGGGGACGGGGTCATTTTGCTGCAGCCATGACACAAGCAGGCATTCCTCCGCGGGTGGGGAGGGGCTGGCACCAACTCCCGGAGCTGCGCTCCCCAGAGCTCCTTCTCGAAATGACCCGTGGTAATAATAATAAACAGACAAACAAACAAGAACTGTCTTGCAGCAACTCTGTGTTTAGTGAATTCTCTGACAAACTTTGTAGGAAGAACCAAGGGACTGTGCTCAGGCCTGGACTGACACCAATTACATCTGCCAGCTTATAAACTGTGGCCAGGCGGAGGTATACCTGGGCATGGTGCTGGTCAAAATACTGGTTCTCTGCATATCTGTGAGTGATGAGAGATGATCAGTGAGGTTGTTGCACCAGCCAGAGAGGGAATTCAGGATCTCCTCTCTAGCTGTAGCTGGCAGAATCCATGTTAACAATAGCTGCATACATGAACTCTCTGTACATCATTACAATTTTAATTTCATTTCGTTTTCATTGTCAAAAATGTACTTGCTTCCATTTTCAACAGTTCCATAGGGAATACATATAGTTAAGCTGTAACCAATGCTCCCTCTAAGCGGTGGAGTCTTGTGAGCAAAAATTCTACTTTGTGAGCTACTGGCATTAAAGTTGTGAGTGAGTGATTTGGTTACTGCATAAATTAGTAGTTTGCTCTGGAGCCATCCTCCCTGAGCTAAGACAAAAATGTGTGAGCCGTAGGCTAAAAAAACTGTGAGCTGGCTTACACTAACTCAGCTTAGAGGGAACACTGGCTGTAACTGCTTTGCTTTCTTGCCAATTCAGGTGAAATCTGTAGAGAATGCACCCAAAGGAATCCTTCTTGCCAAATTTTATTCAGGAAGCAGAAATGGTACCAGTTTTACAAGCAATTAAAAGCAAAACACAATTGCAGTGCAATGTCTGTGTTTGTTATCCTGTTAAAATAAAATTCTCAGAATATGTGCTGTATCAAAGATATCCTCCCTACCATATATTTGGGGTCACAGGAGAAAAAACAATTAGAATTTTTGCTTGCAGAGTGAGCAAAGGCAGACACCTGATACCCACACAGGGCAGGGAGCATTGCAGAGCAGATGTGGGATGGGGTTTGGCACTCAAAGGAAGGTTGCGATCACATGCACAATTAGCCCTGACATAGGTGCGAATGCCGGGCGGATTAAAGGAGCCCGGTCAGACAACAACTTCTGGGAAGTGCCTCATAGCCATCAGCAACCCATTTTGCTCTGCCACACAGGTGGATTTAAAAGACCCCTCGGAAAGTCCTGTAGCAAACAGGTTGCTTCGGGCCACAGATGGACTTTCCCGTATCTGATTGCTCCAGCACATTCTCATGGCGCCGGGATGGTCTGATCAGGCCACCCCGACTTTGTGATGTTGTTTTTTTCCCCTTCTTTGTATGCGCATCAATGCACACTCCATAGGGAGCCTTCAGGGCTGAGGTACAAATCATTGATCCCTTGTTTAAGCACATCAGAGACAAATGGCAAAAAAATACCCCAGATCACCTGCAGTTGCATCTGATCATGCAGTGGTAGGCTGCGCTCGCAGCTTCAAAAGACTGTGTGATCACGCAACTGTGGGTCAACTTCCACCAGAGGAAATAGCCTCCCCCCCACTTTATCTCGTGCGTGTGACCACAACCAAAGCAAAGAAGCATGGCAAAGCAGGGATAGGGATGTGTTTGGCATCTGCTGCGAAGGAAGGAAACGTGGCAGAATGGGCACAGAAACTACTTTTTGGCAGCCCAAAGAAGTCAGGGAGCATTACTGAACAGGTAGAGGGAGGCATTTGGTGTACTAAGGAAGGCAGGGAACAAGAGAGGAAAGAACTAGGATTGGTTGCTTCAAGAAATGGAGGAAGTAACTGTGAGTACTTGGTAGAAAGATACTTGACTAGACTGGGGCACTTGGTAGAATTACCTCTTAAATATGTGTGCTCCACAAAGAGTGACAGTACAGCAACAAATTCCATGTGTTTAATACATAAGAAATCCATATGTGTATGCTCTGCAAATAGAATAACACACAAGAAAGTGACACTAAGAGACTTTGAAAGTACAGAATTAACAGACTTTTGAAATGGCAGAAGGGAGATTTCCTGCCTCCCCCTCCCATTGCAGCCCACTAATCCCCACAAGGAGGGGGGGGATGACACAGGACTTGGAGGAATGACATGAGGGAGGTCTGCAGTGGGAAGGGGAGTTAGTGGGTTTACCAGTTTGTTCCAGATCCAACCCATACAATACAACTATCACCAAAGAGACATGAGATAGCCAGTTTCAAATCAAAAGGAGGAGCAGAAGAACCGTTTGGCCTGGGCCTCAAGTTCAAAGGGCTTATCATACTTAGGTATCTGTTAATTTTTTGTCACTTGATAAATTTAGAAGCTTTTAGAAGAAATCATTCATAGCTTTGGAACTGGATGTTATTAAGCTACTGATAACAACCAGCTCTGGATCCCTTTATCCAAATCTGCTTGTGATGTGGTAGAGATATTTAGCCATTAACTGCTGTGGTTAAATGGCTAAAAGTGAACAAACTGAACATGACCATGGAGAAGACACACACAATGCTGGCTGGAAAGCTTAAGGTATTAAATGACATTCTGCTGCCTACTTTTGATGTGGTTCAGATGACCTCAGATGACTCAGTTAAGAGCTTAGGAGCTATAGTGGACAAACAATTATTGCTGGAGAAGCAAGTTAATGCCGCCATGCAAAAAATGCTTTTTTCCAACTTAGTTTAGTCCAGAAAATGCCCCCCTACCTTGACATGGCTGATCTGTCCACCTGGATACATGGCACAGTAACACTGAGCCATGACTATTGCCAGGGCTCATGTCGTAGCAGGAGCTCCTCTGCATATTAGGCCACACACCCCTGATGTAGCCAATCCTCCAAGAGCTTACAGTAGCCCCTGTAAGAAGAGCTCTGTAAGCTCTTGGAGGATTGGCTACATTAGGGGGGTGTGGCCTAATATGCAGAGGAGCTCCTGCTATGAAATGAGCCCTGACTATTGCAATGAACTCTGCATAGGTCTCCCCGCAAAATCGACTTGGATGCTTTAGTTGGTTCGGAATGCTGCAACTCTCATTAAGGGGATGGCAGGGTATAAATCCAAACAAACAAACTCAGTTATTATTGGGAGCTAGGTGGAGCATGCATAGTACTCCCATTCTGCAGTCACTCCACTGGCTGTCCATCAGTTGCCAAGCACAATTTAAGCTGTGTTTTCCTTTGTACCTACAAATTAAAACCCCCAGAATAAGAGAAAAGGAAAACTGGATTAGATTTAGATGAAGGTGGAGTGAAAATTGGTGGAAGCAACATTAACAATTTGAAATATGCAGATGACACCACATTACTGGCAGAAGACGGCAAAACTTGAAATGCCTACTGACGAAGGTTAAAGCATGAAGTGCCGAAGAAGGATTACAGCTGAACACCACAAACACCAAAGTTATGACTTCTGGAGAATTACACAACTTTAAGGCTTTAAGGCTGGCAACGGAGAAATTGAAATAGTTCATGATTTTCTATTCCTTGGCTCCATCATCAGCCAGTTTGGTGTAGTGGTTAAGAGTGGTGGACTCTGATCTGGGGGGACTAGGTTTGATTTCCCACACCTCCATATGCAGCTGCTGGGTGACCTTGGGTCAGTCACAGTTCTCTCAGAGCTGCTCTCTCAAGAGCAATTCACTCAGAGCTCTCTCAGCCCCACCTACCTCACAGGGTGTCTGTTGTGGGGTGAGGAAGGAAGGAGATTGTAAACTGCTCTGAGACTCCGAGTGAAGGGTGGAGTAAAAATCCAATGTCCTCCTCCTCCTCCTCCTCCAACAGGGAGACGACAATCAAGAAATCAGGAGACTGACACTGGGAAGGGCAGTCATGAAGGAGCTAGAAATGATTCTTAAATTTAAGGCTGCATCACTGGAGACCGAGATTAAGTGAATTCATGCCATAGTATTCTCCATTCCTATGTATGGGTGTGAAAGTTAAACAGTGAAGAAAGCTGAAAGGAAGAAAGTTGATTCTTCTGAAAAGTGGTGTCGGAGGAGAGTTTTACAGATACTGTGGACTGCCAAAAAGACAAATAAGTGGGTTCTAGATCAAATGAAGCCTGAACAATCCCTGGAAGCTAAAATGACTTAACTGAGGCTTTGGTCACATTATGGGAAGACAAGAGTCACTGGAAAAGACAATAAGGCCATGGCCATACGAGCAAGATAATCCAGGGGTAAAGCGAGGTTTTTTTGCCCTGGAGCAATTTGCCCCACAGTTGCGTGATCACACAGGTCTGTGGACCTGCCGGGGCAACTTGCCGCTGCATGATCAGACACAACCATAAATTTCTGTTTGATGTAGTCGGTATGTTATTTTTTCCATTAGAAACTGATCCCATACTTTTTTCATCCAGAGGTTTCTTTCAATCTTTTGTGTGGATTTCCAGGTTTGCGCTATTGTTGTTTTTGCTGCTGTTAATAAACTACTGATCAGGTCTCTTGTTGATTTAGAGATAGTGTCTTCGTGCCACATATTTAGTAATATAGTTTCTGGATTTAAAGGGACCGTATAGTTAGTTATTTTGGCTATTTGAGTTATTACATCTTCCCAAAAGGTGTGTACAATCTTACATGCCCACCAACAGTGTATATAAGAGCCTTCTTCTCCACATTCTCGCCAGCATTTAGAGGATTGTGTGTTTGATATTTGTTTGACTTTGATAGGTGTTAGATACCATTTCGTTAGAATTTTGAAATTTTGTAATTTGGTTGTTATTGATGGTGTTTTGATTAATGATTTTGTCCATATCATCGACCATTGTTCTTCTGAGAAGGTCTGTTGACAATCTCGATGCCAGGAATCTTGATATGGTAGTGTTTTTGGTTTTCCAAGACAGATTAGGATGTTATAGATTCTGCTGATTAGCCCTTTATTTTCCGAAGGAGTTCCTTCCAGGAGATATTCAAATATTGTCCGTGGGGTTGATAGTATTTTCCAAAGTTTGATTTGTAGGGCCATATGTTTTAGTTGTAGGTATTGAAACCACAGGATGGTTTTATTTAGTTTTTGTTCAATATCTGCTTTTTGCATTATATCTGTTTTAGTGGATATATCTATTAATCTTGTCACATTGTTTTGGTGCCAGACTGACTTGGTGCCCCATTCTGTTCCTGGGGGGAACCAAGATTGGTGGATGAAGGTTGAGTACCTCGATATAGGTGGTGTTAGCACTTTTCGATGGTCATCCCAAGTTTTAAGAATATTTGATAGTAGTGTTTGTTTGTGGACTGTTTTTGGGCGGTGTTCAGCTTTGTTCCATATCAGTTCTGACATATTGTTTGTATTCTCTGGTGGTAATAATGTGTTGTTCCAGTCTGTTTTTCCTTTGTCCCTTAGAAGTTTAACCACAATGGCCAGTATGGATGAGTTGACATCGGGGTAGTTGAGTCCTCCTTGAGTGTTATTTATGCTGTCAAACACGAAGTACTGCCACAAAACAAATTTTGTAAAGATCTAATACTAATGTAATACACTAAATCTTTACTCCTTACAAGAAACACTTGCGCACTATACAACACTCAATTGTGAACAACCAAATTCAATGTTAAAAATACTAAAAATACAACTACTAGATATATTGGAATAACCAAAAGTTAGTATAAGAAAATAGAAATAGGAATAGGAAACTGTTTATTGGTAAATTGTTAAATGCTTTATTTTAGATGTCAACTATTTTTGAACATGGTAACAGCTATGTAAACAACCACCTATGCTGTATGTTATATAAATAGCAATAAAGTTTATTTATCAAAAAAAAAAAAGACACAACCGTGGGCGAGTGGATTTTTTTTGTGGTTGGTTTCTGAGGTGCTTAAACGGGGGATTGATGAATCACTTCCCCACCCTAAGGGCTTTTGATGATGCGCACACGAAGAAGGGGGAAAAAACCCAACAGCATGGCATCTGGATAGCATGTGATCAGGCTATCCCCGACACCACACTTCCACCCTGGAGCAATCACATGGGGAAAGTCCGGCTGTGGGCCGCAGCAACCCGTTTGATACTGGATTTCCCCCAGTAGTTTTTTTACTCCACTTCTCTGGCAGATCAAATCGGTTTGCCTATGGCTTGCTGATGGTTGTAGGACGCCTCCCAGATGTGCTGGTGTGATCGCGCCAGCTTGATCCAATGGTGAATCGTCCCTCTTGTGAGGCTAATGGGTGTGTATGGTCACACCCTAACATTAGGAAAAATTGAAGGCAGCAGGAAAAGAGGAAGACCCAGCATGAGATGGATTGATTCAATCAAGGAAGCCCTGGCCCTCAGTTGCAAGTCAGAAGTTACTTGATGGCATTTAACACAGAGACACAAAATAAAAGAAATAATTCATGGAGCTTTAAGAGCTCTGGGTGGACATTTTGGAGGTTGCTAAGCAATGACAACAATATTGCTGTGCCTTTTAAGCCTCGGTTTCAGAAAAGCAAAGAATGGGTGGAAACAGGTATGGATTTGCAGGCCAAAATAACCCTGGAAAAGGTCCCATTCCCCTCCCATCATGTCCCCAGATGGAGAGAAATCACATGGAACAGCCTTAGCAGTGACCACTTAGCAGTGACCACCAACAGTGACTGGTGAATCACTATCCACACAACTAAGCTGAGCCTGGAAACTGCTGTGCAACTGAGCCCAGCCCAGCTGCTACTGCTGACAAGCAACTGGGTCAGAATGTTCCAAGAGACACTTCCAGCAAGACTTGCGATGATGGCGGATGCGCTCCTCCACAACTGCGGGGAGCGCGATCTGTACCCGGCGGGAAGAAGGGGCTCAGGACTGATGCTGAGCCCCCAGAGACCCCAGTGAGGGGGCTCTGCCTGGGGTGGCACGAAGGGGATCTCTCCCTACGGTGGCGACTGAGGGATCGAGGTCCCTTTTCATCACCCCCATAGGTTCCCCCGCTGCGGGAGCCATATGGCTGAAAGTGCAAATCCGTGAAGCAGCAGAGAGTGCGAAGCTATGAGGCTTGAACTTACAGTTACGCATGGAATAAATGTGAGTCTGAAGTAAAATAAACAGATCACAGCGGGTGGGTGGAGTGAAAACCCCCCCCTCTCGAGACTGGCGTACTTACGAGACTCTTTACGTGGCATTACTGCATGAAAAATAGTACGTTCGGCTTGCTAGATGGCAGCATCGCGCTTTAGAGGATATAAACTTTAAAAAGTCATAAGCGCAGTCGGAGAAATTGCTTCTTTCGTTCATCTTATCTAACTATCAACAAAAAGCGCAGCCTCAACAATGGCGGGGAAAACGAAACCTTCCCCCAAACTAGGAAGTACAGCTCCGAGTTCAAAGGTTGATACCACAGAGATGAGCACTGTGTTCTCCTCATTATTGCGACCTCTAGTGGACCAAATGACAGCTCTCAACGTCAAGATGGATAAAATGCAGCTGGAACTGAAGGAATCGAATAAAACTACAGAGAAGCTGCAGCGAGAACTTCTGGAAGTAAAGACTTCAGTAAAAAATCAGGATTCAAGGCTACAAAAAGCGGAGAAAGAAAAGGCCCTCCATCCTGATCAGCTTTTGAAACTACAGATGGAAAGATCGAATTTTTTCCTAAGACTTCAGAATGTGCCAGAGAATAAAGGAGAAGACCTTAAAAACCTGCTAAGTGAAGCGCTTGAACCAGTGACAGGCTTAAAAGCAGCGGAATTAAAAAGCGACATGGATATGGTTTACAGAACCTATCCAGATTATACTAAAAAGAAAAGCCTGCCTGGTGAGATTATGATAAGGTTCTCCAAAAAATCAACAAGGGATGTGGTGCTTAGAACCACAAACAAAGCAGTTTTAAAGATCAAAGGAGAAGTTAAAGTGATGAAAGACATTCCATTCGAAATAAGGAAAAGAAGGAAAGCCTATGGGAAACTTACATCTTGGCTACAGTCTGAATCCATTATTTATCGGTGGAATGTTCCGGAAGGACTAAGCTTCAGCATCAAAGACAAAAAGTATAAGATTGACTCTGTTCAACAGGCGAAATTTTTTTTGGAAAAAAGCAGAGAAAAGAAAAACGAGAGAGACTCAGATGGTTCACTGGCTTCACAAGAAAGTATCTACGGATTTGACAGCTCCAAGAGTGAAGAAGAAATTTCTGACTCGGAAAAAGGAGCAGCAGCTCCAAAAGTACAAGAGGAGACTGTAAAGACAAGAAGAGGACGAAAGAAGAAATAAGAGCTGAATTGTTTTATTGAAAATTGCACTTATGTATTTCATATAATTTGTATAATTAAGCATCCCTCTAAAGGGGTATGCCTGTCAAATAGCTTTTTTGTTTTTGTCTAATATCAGCAGTAACAATTTTAATTGAAAATTAACCAAGGTTTAAAATGCCTCATAATTATTATATGTTATATGGTAGTATTAAGCAAATGATAAAGCACTCTCTGTATAAGGTAAATGTAGCTTAGAAAGTAGCGAAGTAGATGTAGTTATAGAAAAAATCAATAAAAACCTTTTTTAAAAAAAAGGATGTTCCAAGAGAGAGGCTGTCAAGAGGGAGAAAAGCTGAAGAGAGGCAGATGATGGTAAGGTTGGCTGGTGGGTGATGAAGGAGAGAAGGAAGCAGGAAAAGGTGATGAGGGCTGCCAGCGAAAGGAAAGAGGAAATAGTGGGGGAGTGGGATACAGGGGAATCTGAGATGCTACCCACAAGTCTTTGTGCATTCCCTGCTTGTACATTCATACTTGTGTGAAGCACCACCCAATGTTTCCTTTGATCAAATGCCATTCACGGCCAACTTCCAAGTTACTGATAATCTCCATTCCTCTACATCGGGGGGGGGGGGGGAGCAACTGTCACAGAGCCAGTTTCAATTTGATTTCAGCGTGAGAAATTCCCTTCAGCTGTGGCATGCTTTGACAGAATATTTGCCAAAAGAGACCAAACAGATGTGACCTTAACTTTCCCAGTTCTTCTTTCCTTAAAATATGGAGGGCAGTTTGTGTGAAAAAATATTGTCTCTCACTTCAGCAATACAAAGAAAAAAATGTGTTCCCCTTTTTATCCATTTTTCATGGTTGCTTTCTGGGCCCTGATTCAGCATACCTGAAAAACTCACAAAAGTGTCAGTTGCGATTCATTCTTTATCATTGTTCTTGCTTTTACAGGGATCACTTATACTGGTTTTTGTGTTTGCCTCTATGTTTAGAGGCAAATGTTCTTGTGTTTCAGGCAAAAATAGCAGAGGGCACCCAATATAGTGCTAGCATGTGCAGTTGTATTCCAGCATCAGGAGTGTTGAATTTAGAGCACAAAATGGCCTCTTTCTGTGTCAATTGTTTCTCCACACAAATTCCATCTTCCTGAAGCTGTTGAAAAACAAAACAAAACAGAGCACCGTGACACATTTGAGCTTGCAATATGTAGTTAGCGCTTCAAATACCATGGCCATTCACAGTAACAGGATGATTCAGATCAGATTACACACATTTTTTTTAGATTTTAGGAACAGTTGTTCAATTTGACAATGTCAAACTTAATCTTACTCACAAGATAAGGGGGGGAGGCATTAGTGATTAAGGGTGCAATCCTGTGCACAGTTACACAGGAGTAAGCCCTTTTGAACTCAAGGGGATAAGCATGGTCAGTACTGAGCTGCACTACTGTTATCTCAACCATGTATACTATGAAATAAGTGGTTCCTATTTATTGTGATCAGTGAACATTCCCCCCTCTGAATCTTTGGATTGTCTCACTGAACATTCCCCTCTATGAATCACAGAATTCAAGTACAGATAGACAGCAACAGTTGTAAATACCTGGAAAAAAATCACATTTTTATTAGACATTTAAAATTATTCTGAATTGTATTGGAAATATTTTGCACAAGCACATTCTCACACTGCTTTCACACTGTGCTATCAGCCCCATCCTTTGTGTATCATCTGACTAGGCTGATGCAACCTAATACACTTGCTGGAAGTTCTTACTGGAAGTGACCAAGAGTAGCTCTAGGAATCACTGGAACTTGTACTTTTCAGCAATTCCTAGAGCTACCCTTTGTCACTTCCAGAAAAAAAAAGTCTGGTAAGTTCCCAAGGCTGCATTAAAAAAACAAAAACAAACCCTGCCACTCCAAGCAGTGGCAGCCAATAGGACCTGGGGCAAGGGATCCTCCACTCCCACTGGAGTCTTGGCACTCTTACATCTGACCAACCTAACCAACAAAAAAAAAAATGTGAGAAAAAATGTCCTTGTTTTCTTGATCCTACTGAGTTGTGTTGGGAAGGATGGCTGCATAACCTGTCCAGACTCACTCATATTGCCCGCTTAGCTCCCAAAGCCAAACTTATTTGTGTTAACCAAGTGTTCTATACTGGATCACAAAAACTGTGTCCATTCTTGCATTGCCACCTGGGGGCTACGATATAATCCAGTAAATCCTGGGCTTGAGCCAGCATGGTGAATGCTGCCCGTACACTCAAAATGTAGCTGATTTTGTGTGACGCATGATCTGCTGTGATGATTCTGGGACATGTAATCCTAACAAAGCTGGCACCTTCCCAGACAGCTGTGGAGACCCAAAACCATTTAAAATACTGCTTGTTTGGAATTGTGAAGAAACGAGATGGTGTACACGTTGCTCAAGGGAAAATGGTAATTTGTGAGAGAGATCCATTTTCATTGTGTTCTTTGAGGGGGGAAAAACACGCCAACACTACCTGTGATGGGTTCGTTTGTACCAGAAAACAGCCTCAGTTTTCTAAAGGTCTTCTAACTAAGTTCCAGGTCTTCATGTTGCTGTGTCGTGAGCAATAGCAAGAGCTATGTGCCTTTCTGTGTGGACTACAAACTGTGGTCTATAATGAGTCACAGTAGTGGCAAAAGCTAGCACAAATGTGCCTCAGTCATGGGGGGAATCACGAGCTGTCTCTGCTCCATCTTCTTTAGAGCCCAGCTTCAGTGATGTGAGTTACTCACCGGACTCCTGCAGCTTAAGCTGATCCATAGAATCAGTTTTTCAGCCAAATCTCTGGAACAGACAAGCTGATACCCTGGCTTTAATGAGATTTTTTTTTTCATGAAGTAAATGTTCTGTAGATTGCACCCTTTAGCAATCATATTTATAATGACAATTTTATTGTCCAATTTGCCATTTCAGTCAGAAATGTAAACATTTAAGCTCCAGACACTGTGTAACAGACAAAAAAGATAGAGAATGTTTGCAGCAATTACTGCATTCATAGTGATTATTTAAATGCAGGACTGGAAGATAAAGGGTGACAAATGTAGTAACTCTGCCTTGCTATATTATCTTGGCCTGTAACATTTTACCCAGTAATCAATCCTGGCAGGCAACTGTCCAGTACTTCTTCCCCAGATATTGGAGGAAGAGACAGCTGTTGCAGCGAAGAAGAGACCCAGTTCCCACAGTTCAAGCTGGCCCACTATGGCAGATATATCACTCACTGTACAGATGGTCTACCCTCTATGCATTCTAAAAATATTTGGAGAAGAAAAGGAGGTCTATTGGGTCCTGCAGGAGAGCAGCTACACAGATTTTAACATTCTGACAAATCTTTCTCTTCAGTCATTATTGAATCTTACTTGAATATGCGTTGAAGCAGGGTTCCCCAACATGGTGCCCACGGGTGCTGTGGTGCCTGCTACTCATTCTCCAGCATCTGTTGAGCTTTTCAAAAAGTGGGCAGAGCTATTTTAAGTCAGGGCTTTTTACTGGCTGCCTTCAATCAAATGAAAGGGTTTTCCATGGCTGCAATCACAACTGCAGCCAATGGAGGACTGGGAAGCACCCGGGCTATCCTTAGTCAGTATGTGCTCCATTCCCTCTTCAGGTCTGACTGAATGGTGCCATGAGGTTCTTTTACAAAGCAAATAGGGGGGAGAGGTCGTCTAGTCAGTCAGTCAGTCTTTATTAACGGCCCACGGCCAGTAAATAAATAAATACTATCACACGTAAGAAAAACAATAAAAACAATAACATGATTAAAAATATACTAAAATTGAATGCACAAATTTAAAACTCTGACAAGACAGTTATGCAAATCAAGTTCCCACCATTCCTTTAGAAACATAGATGGTACATAACTTTATCGCTTGAGCTCAAAATTTTGCTATTTTCTTACTAGTCTCCATGTTCTCATCAGAAATGAGTTTAACAGTCTCTTCCTCGAAAATTTCAGGACCTTTCGGTAGTATTGGTGAAACATAAGTCAAGCGAATTTCATTGTATATCGAGCAGTGAAGTAAGATGTGTGTTGTTGTCTCTATCGCATCAGCGTTACAAGGACATACTCTCTCAGCTGAAGGGATTTTATTATATCTACCCTCAACAACTGCTGATGGCAATACTGCTAGCCTTGCAAGAGAAAATGCTCTTCTTTGGTATTCCAAGCTATATAAGTAAGAGGCCAGTTGGAGAAGGTAGCATCTTTGAGGGGCAACAATGAAATCTGGTGCTTTGGAAATGTCAGACTGGCCTATGTCTTCCACTCTAGTTTTAGAACCCATGGAGTTGGGCTGTTCCATGAAGGGAGATAATTGGAGAAGTGTAGAAACGGACCCACTCCTTCTGAGTTCTGGAAGGCAGCAGGAGAGAGCTGCAGAAGGGGTGAGTGTTTTTCTTTTTCTTATTTGCTTTCAGCTGAGGAGGTTTAGCTGAGGGTACTGTGTGTGGAAGTGGGTGAGTGAGTTTTGAGTTGCTGCAGAGTGCTGGTTGCTTGAGATAAGGGTGTAAAAGGGCCATTGTTTAACTGCTAATTGAGTCCCTAAGTGCTGGGGGAGGCTTCTATTTAAGACTCCACCTGGGAGGCACAAGCCTCTGGCAGGAGCTGAAGGGCAAGAACCAAAGGGAGGGGCTCTTGGCCTAGGGACTCTTAGACTAGGGGCTTGTGAGAAGCCAAGGAAGAGCCAGAACACCAAGGCCCTAGGCTCTTTGAGTTCCCAGTAAGTTAAGTAGACTTCTACAAGGAGAATACAAAGGGTTTAAAAGGGGGGTTATATTAAATTATTTTAAAGGAATTATGAAGCCAACATTTGCTTCTCTTATGTTCTTATGTTCTGCTGGTTTGCTGTCCTTCCAGTGGATGGGCCATTCTTCCAGTCAAAGTACAACTAACACTAACCTTGACAGGCCAAAGGCTAGACTCTGAATAAGCCAGCTTCATGTGTTCAGTGTGGTTGCCATGCAATTCTTTTGCAAAGCAAGGTAGGTGGTATTATTTATTTAATTTATACTCCACCCTTCCTGCCGGAGCAGGCTCAGGGCAGCTTACATAAAATCTATTAGACAAAAGAACAGGAACATATAAAATATAAGTATAAATATATAAAAAACTTTACGTAAAGTGCTAATACAAATTGCATGATGATGGTGAGGTGTTGGTAGCATCCACATAAAAGCCGCCCTGAGCCTGCCTCGGCGGGGTGGACGGGGTGTAAATTGAACTAATATAATAAAATAAAAATAAAATTTCAGTCAACTGGTATTTCAGTCTGGGTCATATCAGTGGTGCACAGGCTGTTGGTGATGATGTTAGTATTGGGGCCAGGGCTGGTGCGGCTCACTAATTAAAGGCCTGGTGGAAGAGCTCCGTCTTACAGGCCCTGCAGAACTGTAAAAGGTCCTGCGGGGCCCTAATGTCCTCCGGGAGCTCATTCCATCAGTATGGAGGCACCACTGAGAAGGCCCTGGCCCTTGTTTAAGCCAACTTGGCTTCTCTGGGGCCCGATAGGTTTTGGGACCCTGATCTCGGGAACATGCAGGGAAAGGTGGTCCCTCAGGTAAGCCCCTGACCATAAAGAAGAAGAAGAAGAGATTGGATTTATACCCCGCCCTCCACTCCCCAAGGGAGTCTCAGAGCGGCTTACAAACTCCTTTTCCCTTCCCCTCCCCACAACAGACACCCTGTGAGGTAGGTGGGGCCAAGAGAGCTCTTTCCCAAGCTGTCCTTGAGGGAACAGCTGGTACAGAGCTATGGCTTGCCCAAGGTCATCCAGCCAGGTGCAAGTGGAGGAGTGGGGAATCAAACCTGGTTCTCCCAGATTAGAGTCCACGCACTTAATCACTACACCAAACTGGCTCTGTTTAAAGGGCTTTAAAGGTGAGAACCAGTTCCTTGAAGTAAATTCAGAATGCTATGGGCAGCCAGTGCAATGCTTTTAGTGTAGGCTGAATGTGCTCCTACATAGGGAGGCCCAACAACAGCCTGGCCGCTGCGTTCAGCACCAGATGTAGCTTCCAGATTTGTGACAATGGCAGCCCCATATAAAGGGCATTACAGTAATCCAGTTTCGAGGTAACCATTGTGTGGATCACTGTCACCAAGTAATTGCGTTCGAGGAAGGAAACCAACTGCTTAATTAGCCAGAGATGAAAAAAGCTGACTTTGCAATGGCTGCTACCTGGGCTTCAAGGTTGACCCCTGAATCCCAGTGTTGGCAAGGTGGTGGATCAGTAGTTGATGGTCAACTGTGTCAAACACAGCTGACAGGTCCAACAACAGCAACACTGCCGATCTGCCCCAATCCAGATGCCTCTGAAGGTCATCCATGAGGGCGACCAGTGCCGTCTCCATCCTATGGCCTAGTCAGAAGCCAGACTGGAAGGGATCTAATGTAGGTGTCATCCAAAAAACCCTGCAACTGAATTGTCACCACCCTCTCTATTAGTTTGCCCAGATAGGGCAAATTGGAAACCGGCCTGTAATTAGCCAATTCAGCCAGATCCAAGGATGTTTTTTTTTAGAAGGGGGCATACCACTATCTCCTTGATTGCCCTAAGGAACAGTCCCTCAGAGAGAGACTTGTTAATGATTTCCCTTAGGGTACCTCGTAGCACATTGTGGCTGGCTTTAAACAAACAAACAAACAACTGGCTGTCAGGAATTAACTAATGTTGCTCCAGCTCAGACTAGAAATATGGGAAAGGTTCCTAATCCGACCAAAACCATTTCTGACATTTGTAAGCCTTCTGATCTGAGTGTGATTCTGGTAGCTCATTGTCTGATTTAATTTTTGGGGGGAGTGGGAAGCTTGGCGGGTTGGGGCAGTAAGAGGAAGACAGAGACTTGCCAATTCGCATCGGTTGAAATAGGGATGCCAATCCTGTTCCTTTATACATAGCACTGCTAATCTCTGCACTGGACTTGCAAACATGCTAGGCTAAAAGGGAAATGCTTTGGTTGTACCTATTGCAATGGCTTAGAGGTTATGGTGTCTTTCCCCAGGGAATGTCAGCCAACCCAGCTGCCTGGGGAGGGTGGCTTCTTTCTGGTACTAGCTGGCAAGCAGATGGTGCTGATGAGATGGGTGGATAGAAACACAAATGCAGAGTTTCCTCCCATAACCAATCTGCTTTCCCTACACACAGACACAGATATACTTTATTGATTTAATGTGCTTATATACTACAGGAAGAGAGGCTTCCCCTGCAATAGTAAACATACACATCAAACCAGACCAGATGCAAGAGGTCAGTCAGGAGAGAACAGATCATCTCTCTAGGTGAGGGAGAACTGCTGATTCAGGGCCCAAGATTTGTCAATGTCTGGAAAAAAGCAGAGGTTTCTATCTGCCTGAAATTGGGGAGCGAGTTTCCCTTGGGTGAGCCATGCATCCACCTAATATTTCATCCCCGTTGGACATTTGGTAAATGTTACACATGGTAATTCTTTCCCCACTGAAACAAAAAGAAACTACCATCAGCTTCAATTCTTAGTACAATCAAGTTTTTTCCCCCCTCAGAAACTGAACATTCTCAGTGAAGATTGAAAATGACATTTGACCTCACTACAAATGTAATGGACTTTTTTTTTGCACACCTCTAGCAACAACCGCTGCTACATTGACCTATGTCTGAATCTATGTACCGATATGCTTCCAATTGATTTACAATGAAAAGCAGTACTGAAAGTGATGGGAAGAAATTAAAGGGCTACTCTCAGATTTCAGTTTATTTCCCTGTAGGTCACATTTGTGAATGCCCTAGAATGTTGCATGGGATTGTAATAAGCATGATGGCTGTTTGCATTACCAGGTTCACTTTCCTTAATCAAACCTGTAAGTGAAATTAAACTCCTGCTGCAACTTACTTGCAGGCTATGTGATGTTCATCTTCACAAACCTACCTTCCATCTACTCAATACGAATAAACACTGGAATAGAAAACTTTTTCAGCCAAGCCTGAAATATTTACTTGCCCCTTCCCTGCCAGGATTTTCTTCCAAGGTTCTCAAGAGACCACTTGCAGTATCTGTAGAGTACAATAAATAATATTGTCTTCATAACATATCTCCCTGGTAACCCGTGGGGTCTTTAGAGAAAATAAAGCTTTAGACCAGTTTATTAATGCCACAAACAGAAGTGCTGTTTGTCTAATAAATCGTTATGTACAGAGCTCATGTTGGCATGATTCTCAAATGCAAGACTGAGCCTTTGCAAATCTGGGGGGGGGGGGGGAATCCTGCCTTATATCTTATGTTGCAAAGGCACAGAATATCATTCTTCTGTTGGGAAGCTGAAGCAGACACAGAGACGCACAGATAGATCATTTATTTATTTAAGCACGTCCACCCAGTTTTCTGCCTGAAGGGATATGGACAGACAGACAGACACACCCAGATCAAAAGACCTATTCGGACCAAGTGCTGTTGTCAAATCTGAAGTTTTGACCCTGGAGCGCTCCAGTGGGGTTAATTACCTTTTAACACCTTTAGTGACAACAGCATTCTCATTTTACCCTAATGATGCACATTATCTGCTCTTTGACCATACACACAGATAGTGATAGGATACTACTATCATATGCATTTTCACTGTGGAGAAGGGGACAATATCATTCTTCTGCCTCTCTCTTCCATGGATCTCTCCTGATGAGAAAGAAGGTAGCGATTTTGCCCCCTTCTCCTTCCTCACTGCTGCCCATCCGTTGGGGAAGGGGAAAGTGAGGAAGATCTGTGATCCTTGTGGAAATGGATTACAGAATCCAACACACAGTTTTTGCCAAGTGATTCAAATTCCAAGGAACTGGATGTCTATTCCAAGGAAAATGAAACTTAAACCAGTTTAGTTTAAATATCACATTAGTTCAGCACAAATGGGAACCCACAAAGACTTGCAGGAAGAATCTCAATTCCCCCTCTCCCAGTATTTCTTCTTTCCCTTTCCTGAAAGCCCCCGTAGTCTGTCTCCTTTTCCCTGCTTCCTTCTGTCATTCTGTGGTGGCCAATCTCCAGGTGGGGGTTGGAGATCTCCAGGAATCACAACAGATCTCCCAGCTACAGAGTTCAGTTTCCTTTAGGGTAGCCAGATCAAGGTTGGGAAACCCCTGTAGATTTGGAGGTGGAGCCTTAGGAAGACAGGGAACTCAATGGAGTACAATGCCATAGAGTCCATCTTCCAAAGCGGCCCTTTTCTCCAGGGGAACTAATCTCTGTCATCTGGAAAACAGTTGTACTTTCAGGTGATCTCCAGCCCTCACCCTGAGGTTGGCAACCCTAGTTCCCCTGGAGGAAATAGATGCTTTGGAGGGTGACATCTATGGCATTATACCCCTCTCCTCCTCAAACACCACTCTCCCCAGGCTCCCCTTCCCCCAATTTCTAGGAATTTCCTAGCCTCTTCCTCTCCTTTTGGCAATCCTCAGATCCTCTCCCTGCTTCATTCTGTCCTGCTTAGCCATTCACCAACCTATCTTTTTTTGCCTCCCATCTTCAGCTATATTTATTCTTTATTTACTTTTTTTATACCCCACTTTTCTCCATAGTGGCAACCCAAACAGCTTGCATTTTTCTCTTCTCTAGTTTGGTGTAGTGGCTAAGTGGGTGGACTCTAAGCTGGGAGAACCGGGTCTTATTCCCCACTCTTGTGCAGCTGCTGAATGACCTTGGGCAAGCCATAGTTCTGACAGAGCTGTTCTTGAAAGAGCAGTTCTCGAAAGAGCTCTCTCAGCCCCACCTATCTAACAGGGTGTCTGTTGTGGGCAGGGGGAGGGAAAGGAGATTGTAAACCGTTCTGAGACTTTTTCAGGTAGTGAAGTGCAGGGTATAAATCCAATCATCTCCTCCTCCTCCTCCACATAACAACAGTGTGAGGTAAGTTAGGTTGAAAGTATGTGACTGGTCCAAAATTACCCAGTTAACTTCCACAGTGAGATGGAGACTGGAACCTGAGTCTTGCAGACCCTACTCTGAAGCCCTAACAGCTACACTACACTGGTTTCATAGGGTGGCTGCTGCTGAACAGTAACAAGCAGCCAGGCCTGCTTGAGTCATGCAAGTCAGGTGGCATCAAATCACTCAGAGGTTGTTGTCAGGCCTAGGTCTGCCAACCTCCAGGTGGGACCTGGGGATCCCTAGAATTACAACTGAACTCCTGATATTTGCCCCACTGGAGAAAATGGCTTCTTTGGAGGATGGTCTCTGTGACATTATACCATGCTGAGACCTCTCCCCTCTCCCTTGCTTCGAGTACCATGTCTAGCTGATGTCAGTGATTATAGAGAATTGGGCCCAATTGGGCCCATTTGCACCAACATCTGCTTCTAGTAGGCTTCTTCCCTGTCACTCCCCCCCTCTCATGAAAACCAATAATAGAATCATAGAGTTGGAAGGGATCTCCAGGGTCATCTAGTCCAATCTCCTGCACCCTGCAGGAAATTCACAAATACCTCCCCCTCCACACCCGCAGTGACCGCTATTCCACACCCAGAAGATGACCAAAAACCTCCAGGATCCCTGGCCAAACCAGCCTGGAGAAAAATTGCTTCCTGACCTCAAAGTCAGGAATGTACCTTTGAAAAGTGGTAGATGTGTTGGAGAAGGCTTCTGGAAGGCAAGACAGACTAACTTGTATCCTTACCTGGAAAGAATACTCCTGAGCATGTGCAACTGCGTGATTGCCTACGGGAAATATGGGATTTGTAGTTCCCTTTGCCTCGCGATGGATAATTCTTCAGGGAGTTTTACTACTTCGGGTTCTTTTCACTTTCCTAAGTGACTCACGTGGGTGCTGCAAGCAAATCAGAGGTCACGTAATGGCCATAATCTTGTAATGACACAACATAGCTAATCTGATTTGGCTGTGTGCCAAAATCACTGAACAGAAATGAAGCCTCTTCAAAGCAAGGGCAACACTTCTAGTCTATTATTTTATTTATTTACAAAATGTATAAGCCACTTAAAAAAAAAAAAAGTTCAAAACAGCACACAACATATTTTTTAAAAATCTAAATATGTTGTTTATTAGAGGTACTGAACCACCCAGTCATGAGTTACAGAAAATATTAAAATCTGTGAAAGTAATATTTAAAACCAGATGAACGACCGCATAATAAGAGAGCAGACAGGAACATATTAAAAAGTCATAGAAACGACTGCAGCTCTCAGTGTAATGTCTGCATGGATTGGACTCCATGAGGCAACAGGCCTTTTTGAATGAAGAAACTGGAAACCATCATCAAAAGTACAAGGCCTATAGAAAGTAGTGAATGCTTTTGGCTCAATCCCACTGTCTCTTTGGAACAGACCTACGTGTGACAAAGCTATTTCACCTTGGTGTCTGGATGTTTTACATGCGAGAGTACTAAGAAAATGTACAGGCTTTTAAATTCACTGGTGACATTTTGAAGAGGAAAAGTAATAATAATAATAATTAAAAACTTTTAATTGTGCTCCATCTAATATTGTACCTGATATGCTGACAGTTTTGTCTCAGGTGGCAGCTATAAATTGTCATGTATTTGTATATAGCTAGGCTCCAAAGAATCACTCTGACTTGTGTTTCCATTTTTAAATGGATAATGTTAGCTTCTGGTATTGCCTCATTACATTTCTGGCATATTTAGTACAGTGTGATTTCCTTGCTTGGCTTTAGCCTGACTACAGCCAATTGTTTTGGCATATTACTGCTGCCTGCTGGCAAACATATTGTGAATTATATTTTGGGCTCTGCAGATTTGCTTTCTTGGTACAGACCAAAATATATATATTTAGGGACAGATATGCAGCTATAGATATATTTTTGCTCCTAACTATAAATTAACATTCTTTAATAAGTTACCCAAGTTATGATCCACTGATTTTCTGAGGTAGTGGTCCTACAAACACAAATGAGAGTCAGTTCAACTGAACTCCTTTGGGCTTCCAAGTATCGATGCTGGGGGTGTCAAAAGTCAGCACTCCAAGCCTACTTTTATAGCAAATTGTCCCAAAGACAATGTGGCTCTGTAACTGTGGCATTAGAATTTGGGTTTTGCATTTAATGTTAACAAACAGAATAACTAAATACAAAGCTGTTCCCACTAATAGCTTTCTTATCATTAAAATAAAATGTGCAGAACTCTTGGTGATTCTGCCGCCAGGTTGCTTGGCTTAGGACTGTACAGCCCGTGAACTAGCCCACAGTATACAGCTTAGGAAAAACCACACGTTGTGAGTTTAACGGAATTATGCAGTTCCCAAGTTTGGCCACTGGAGGTACAGTGACCTAACGGAGCTAAAATAGACCATGCAAACTCTGTGTAATCACTCCTCCCTGCTCAGGCAATTGTAGGCAGGACTGGGGCTACGCTATGGTGTCACTGTTACTAATGGGATGTCTTTAATGCATAGCTTGTAACAATATCTTTGAACCCACATGGTTTTTGTTTGATGGATTCTCTTTGTTTTATGGAACCCTTGAATAGTGTATAAAATTGATGGTGACAGAGCAGACATCTTTTTCAAATTATTTGCTATTTTGTGTGTTTATTCAAATACTCAAAGACACTATCTTCTGCACATACTGACCACACATATCTGAAAGTAAGGGGCAGTTCTTATACACTCAGTGGTGTGTGCCATACCAGTGTGGCTGTTTCTCATGCTGCTCCAGTAGTAACAACGGAGAGGATTTGACAGATATTTGTACATTAGGCCGAAACAATGTCTAAAAGCATTTTGCATTGTCAACCACCAGCCATCTAAAGCTAATAACTGTCACCATCAGCGGAAGCCGACCACAGTTTGCATTTCAGCACTATATCTGCCTTCCCTCCAGGTTTTGGGAACTGCAAACCACCTTATTTCCAAAGCGGACTGATCCATTAGGTAACCCATTCTTTTGGAGTCTTTTTTTCAAATTTTGTACAGGTCAAGGTATTACATTTAGCATTTCTGCATCTTTTCTTCCTAAACTGCATATAGTAAAGGTAAATGTTTTCCTTGCTCAAAAGCCAGTCGAATCCAGCTCTAGTCGAATCCAGTGGTGCTCATCGTTTCCAAGCTGAAGAGCCAGCATTGTCTGAAGATGTTTCCGTGGTCATGTGGCCAGCATGACTTGATGCTGAGGTACATGGAGCGCTGTTACCTTCCCACCAAAGTGGTACCTATTTATCTACTTGCAATTTCTTGCTTTCGAACTGATAGGTTGTCAGGAGCTGGGGCCAGAGATGGGAGCTCACCCCGTCACACTGCACTAGGGTCTTGAACTGCCGAACTACCGACCTTCCGGTCTACAGCTCAGCATCTTAACCTTAATTTTATTTTTATTAATAACTATTATTTTAATCATTTATCTTACAGATTTCTATACAATGCACCCCATTACTTTGTACTTTTGATTTCTATTTTATTCATTTTATTTATATAGTTTCTGTGCTAAGCACTGTTACACCGTCCTAATTCTTTTAGGATTATCTTCTTGGCCATAGTGCTGTGCTGTTTGGTGAACTGGCATGTCCTTGGTGGTTGGGCAGCACCAGCTGAGTTCTTAGTTACTGGACCAACATATGGGGGAAAGGAGATAAAGCTTAAATGTCTCTTGGCAATGTTTTACATACAGGTGAAGATAAATGAAGCCAGCAATAATGCTGGCTTAGTTTGGAGCCAGCATGAGCTTGCCCCAAACACTGGTAGCTGTGGTAGGCTGCTTGTTAGCAACAACCTGCACTAATTCAGGGATGTTTAATTGATGTAGATTAGCCATTAATAAATTCCTATATTGGTGTCTTATGTTCTTATCTGTTTGTACCGGTACAAATTAGTTCTGTCTGAGTATTATTAATCCTTTTTATAGGAGAAAAACTGGAAACAAGATACTGGAGGTCACTATATACAGATTAAGATTAATTGGAAATAAAAAAAAATATTTCCTGAAGTGCAGGTCATAGTATATTTTTGTTTACTTATAAACAACTTTTGTGTATGTTCAGCAGCTGAACAAGTGTATGTTCAGCATCTGGAAACTGATAGCTAGGTATAAAATTTAAATTGATGAGGTATGATGCATGTATTTTACTTAGAAATGTATATGATACATCAGCATAGCGATAAGGCAGAAATAACCTGGCTTAAAATTTAACAAGGAGCATGTCTCAATGTTCATTTCTTTAAAAAAATAATAAAACTAGCCAGATGCACCATGTCATTTAACTGTTACACAATCCTACACATTGTCTTCCAGCCTACCAAGGCCTGTTCTGCACATGGAATAGAATGAAATGCAGCTGGATTGATGCAGTAGTTTAAACTGCAGGTGGCAGGCATCATTTTTCAATGTTGCCTTATGTTAATAAACCCTGCAAATAACAAAATGATGAGCACATCAGAAATATACTAGCTTACTATGTTAATTTTCTATTACAGAGAGTTGTTGTTTTTCTCTGTGGAGGGGAGAACTAAAAATGTTGATTGCCCACCTGCAGTCTAAAATGATGCAATCCACTCTTCCACTTTAAGGCTCTGCGCCCTCTTTGTGCTCTACATATAAACCAGGCTAGGAGCTATCAAGATTTACTTAATGCTTAGGAATGTGTTTCTTCATATTCTGTGTAACAAGATATTGTGATGTCGGTAAAAGATTATCACAGTGCCCAAGGGTAGTGCTGGTAGTTATTAACCATTAAATAAAAGGGTGAAATGTTATTTTTCACTAATCCTAGTGCACACAACTAGGATGCTTAGATGCCCATCCCAAAATCGCAGTGAACTCTGCAACACAGAAGGATGGTGCAGTCTCATGTCCAGTAGGGGGCACCAGAGAAGTAGGATGGATTAAATCCCCTAATATCTCAATTTAGCAAAACTACTTTAAAACTTGTAGTAATCAGGCATTTTATGAATGTCCTGACATGTCAGAAAAAGATGTCCCGGTTTACTATTTTCCTGGTTCTGCTAGTTCTTATGTAGAAGAGCATTCAGAAATGTGATCCCCCCATCTTTAGACTCTACCACCTCATTCCTGCATCATTCTGCTTCATGTCTAGATCAGGTCTAAACCCCCAGAATTTATGGCTAATTTTTGGTTTTATCACTATCACAAATTTAGGCTGAGGACAGACTGGCAATCTGCCCCGGGAGAGGTCTGCATGGGAAACGGGGAAAGGGAGCCGGTCCAGACATGCACAGCTGTCCCTTGTCTCCCTTCCGTACTTACGCGTCTTGAACACGTTTTCCTTTCGCTTTACTGGGACACCGGTAGAAACCGGTGTTCAGGGGCCGTCTTCCACATGCCTCCCACTTCCAGGCAGTGTGAACTGGAAGAAGGCAGGAGGCAAGCGGAGGCGGCAGTGCGAACGCGGCATTTTGCCAGTTTGCGCATGAGCGCTCATGCACACATGTGCACATGCACAAATTGCCGAAACAGCCCTATCACGAGCTGCGGAGGCCGGCCCACCTGGAGCCACTCCGCAGCAGTCTGAACGCTCCATAATGGCATCCTTGCGCAATATACTGGCCAGTGTGAACGGCCATCTCAGGGGAGTTTTTCCCCCGCAGCAGTTGCCTCCGCATTCATCCCGCTCCAGATTGCCAGTCTGTCCTCAGCCTTAGACTGGTGAATGGTTTACACATTGACCTCAAGACACAAGAAAAAGAAATATTAAGGCTGGTTTACAAGGTATATCCCAGTATAAACCTCTCAGGTATTTGTTTTATCTTTTCCATTATACTCAATCTGTGTCTGTCTGTCTGTCTGTCTATCATCTATCATCTATCGGTAGTATATAGATGATAGATAGATACATGATAGATATACATCAAGTGTAATTATAATCCTCATTTGGCCTCCGGTTCTTTTATAGAACCACATTTGAGCCAGACCTCATCATAATGATGATTAATTCATTAATAAGTACACATAATGGCTGGAGGCAAATCATTGGTGCAATCAAGAGGACATAATTGTATATGACATTTTCTGTTAACACCTTTCATATCATGCATTTTCATGTTCCACTCAGGAAAAACAAAACAAAACCCAAGAACGCAACCCAGTGCAGCATGAAGAGGTCTGTAATAAACTCTGATCTTTCCTGGCACGTGCTAGGAGTTCTTATGTGGAATGAAATCATCAGGAGTCTTTATTTCTATGGCAAAAAGATCAAATCCTGCAGCTAATTTCTCTGAATGCCGCCATCGTTCTCTGTGACTTTGAATGCCATCATCGTCCATCTGTTTGGTTCTATTTGTAAATTATGCTGCTGTAAATTATTGTTTTGTGGTATTTTAATTGTTGGAATGCACCTTGAGCCAGCTTGTCTGGTAAGGCGGGTAGAAATACAAGTAATAAATAAATAAAAAAAATTCCTCCCACCTCAAAAATAAAATCTGGTGATTTAATGAATTTTACATCTTTATTTTACTTTTCAAAGTAAGGGTGTGCTGAGAAATTTATGATGACCTTATTGCATGTCTCAGGATCTACTTTTAGGAAGATCCTCTAAATTTAATCCCAAACATTTATTTAGAAACCTAAAAAAAGTTAACCCACTCCCAATGGTCTCCATCTGGAATCTGAATCCCCTGTGGCTGCAATCTGTAAAAAAAATAAAGTTATTTAAAATTATGAAGAACCATGTGGTTCTCCCTTAGTCATCACAACCAGTGCTGAATCACAGCAGTGCTTCTTTTAATTAAAAACACAAAATATTTACTTTCTTGCAGTTTATGAACCTTAGAAGAAACTTTCCCCTCTGAACACCTAAGTATTTGAAATTATTCTGCTAAAGTCATTATTCTTTTGTGACACTCATCGAGCAAGTATTCCTTACTGTTCTGTTTGCATGAAAAGGCAGCCTTCGCACATGAGGGGGGGAAACATAAAATTGAGTGTTACCTGAATAAGACTGATTGGGCTAATCTTCTTTCATGAGTCTAAAGAGAGGGTTTATCATTACAGATGGCTGCAGAATGGCTGCTGAATGAAATCCTGTTTTCAACATTGAGACCAGCTGCTTTCTTCAAGAATATGTGTACACCTATTTTTCCCCCCTTTCCTCAATATATATTTTCCAGTGAGACAAAATGTTGTCCAGTTTGAACAAGGAAATTCACAATCTGGAAATAAGAGGGTCAACATAGAGTGAAATACAACTTCCTGAACGATCTAATTTGTTGTTTTCCACAGGAAGAGGCAAGTTTGATATTAATTTGAGCAAGAAGGCCTCTCAAATCCTCAGCTGCAGCACAGTTATAGAATATGACAATAACAGAATAGAATGGCATTGGCATTTAGCAGTCTGGATTTCTGCCAGCCAGTCCTTGTCTGTCTGTCATAAGAACATAAAAGAGTTTGGGCCGTTTACTTGCCAGCTCAGAACTGGCTGCAGGAAGGAACTCCACCCCGAAGTGCTGGAATCACAGCAACGTGCTCTGACATGATGACATCACCCAGAGGTGGCATCATCGTGCCAGGACACATTGTGCAGGATGCTCTAGCATTTGAGAGAAAACTCTATGGTTTTTCCTCAAATGTCAGTGTCCCACCTACCCCAATGTGCCTGACACAATGATGTCACTTCCAGGTGACATCATCATGCTGCACGTGCTGAAGAAACCCTGGGAAGAAACTGGGACCCCCCCCCCCCCCGCTGCAAGCCTGGTAAAACCTGGCAACCCTATAAAATAAGTCAATGTTGGATCAGGCCAATGGCCCATCCAGTCCAACACTCTGTCATACAATGGCCAAAAATACTAGGTGCCATCAGGAGGTCCACCAGTGGGGCCAGGATACTAGAAGCCCTCCCACTGTTGCACCCCCCAAGCACAAAGAACACAGTGCATCACTTGCCCCAGACTGAGAGATCCTATCTATACCTTGTGGCTAATAGCCACGGATGGACCTCTGCTCCATATGTTTATCTAATTCCCTCTTGAAACCATCCATGCTTGTAGCTGCCACCATATTCCATGACAGTGAATTCCATGTGTTTATCACCCTTTGAGTGAAAAAGTACTTCCGTTTATCTGTTCTAACCTGACTGCTCAGCAATTTCATTGAGTCCCCATGAGTTCTTGTATTATGAGAAAGGGAGAAAAGTACTTCTTTCTTGACCTGCTCTGTCCCATGCATAATCTTGTAAGCCTTGATCATGTCACCCCGCAGTCATCGTTTCTCCAAGCTAAAGAGCCCCAAGCACTTTAACCTTTCTTCATAGGGAAAGTGTTCCCACCCTTTAATCATTCTAGTTGCCCTTTTCTGCAATTTTTCCAATGCTATAATAGCCTTTCTGAGGAGCGGTGACCAAAACTGTACACAGTATTCCAAAACTGTACACAGTTGCACCATTGATTTATACAAGGGCATTATGATACTGGCTGATTTGTTTTCAATTCCCTTCCTAATAATCCCCAGCATAGGGTTGGCCTTTTTTATTGCAGTCACACACTGTCTTGACATTTTCATTGAGTTATCTACTATGACTCCAAAATCTCTCTCTTGGTCAGTCTCTGCCAGTTCGGACACCATCAACGTTTGTTTCTAGTTAGGATTTTTGGCTCCAATGTGCATCACTTTGCACTTGGCCACACTGAACCCCATTTGCCACGTTGCCACCCACTCGCCCATCCTCGACAGATCCCTTTGGAGTGCCTCACAATCCTCCCTGGCTTTCACCATCCTGAACAATTTTGTGTCATCTGCAAATATAGCCACTTCACTGCTTACTCCCAACTCCAAATCATTAATAAACAAGTTAAAAAGCATCGGACCCAGTACTGATCCCTGTGGTACCCCACTGCTTACCACCCTCCACTGAGAAAATTGCCCATTTATACTCACTCTCTGTTTCCTATTAATTACCCAGTTTTTGATCCACAAGAGGACTTGTCCTTTTATCCCATGACTATTGAGCTTACTTAGGAGCCTTTGATGAGGAACTTTATCAAAAGCTTTATGGAAGTCAAGGTGAACAATACCTATTAGGTCCCCCTTGTCCACATGTTTGTTCATGCCCTCAAAGAACACTAACAGGTTAGTGAGACAAGATCTTCCCTTACAGAACCCATGCTGAGTCGGCCTCAATAGTTTTGTTCATCAGTGACTCCCAAATGAGACATTTAAAATGTTTTCACTGTAGCTCTTGCAAACAAGTTTGGCAGACAGATGAAGTGGTCTTGCCTGGGTTTAGAATGAAATTAAAACATCATAGTTCATGTAATACAAGCTGGGCCATTTATTTATGAAAATGTTCCTGCCAAAAAAAAACTATATTGGTTGCACTTCCAGACCTATTAGAATAAGAATTATAGAACATAAATCTAAATTGAAGGCTCAGAATCTAGGTTCCCCATTGACAATTCATTTTAAGAAGTTTAATCACAGTTTTGATAGCTTTCAATATATTGTGCTGGAAATTGTGCAGAGAGTTCCTGGAGAAAGGACTGATTTGAAACAACGCCTTCTACAGAGAGAGGTGTTCTGGATTCACCAGTTGAATAGCATATTTCCAAATTGACTAAATGCAGAAATGGACCTTTCATGTTCTTTGTAAACCACTTTGTGATGTTTCTTTAAGTATACTGCCTCTTATGACCTGTCAGCAATTTGCAAGGTCCTTTTAATTGTGCTCTGTCTGAAATCACCAGACTGAGATGCCTGGGATCCATCAGAAACTAAGTAGCATGTTTGCAGCCTGAATACTTTTGAGATCAGTGTCCTACCTAAATGCATTGTATGTTACTATTATACATGGGGTCATTTTCAAAATACTTTGTACTTATTCTTAACAAGTGGAATATTATTATATTATAGATTTTTCCTGATTCTGTGTATAGTACTTTATGAGCATGAAAGCTCTTGTACTACTTTGTAGGTAAGGCTGTATTTGGATTTTGAACTATTTTCATTTAATTTGAACTATTTTTCATGTTTCACATTGTTTATATTCTAAGGTATTGCATTTTTATACACTACAGAATATTTCTTGAGAAAGATTCATTTTTTGAAATGTTGCTATAAAAGCCAGAGAGGACAATGCATTCTCATACAAGGATTTTCTTTATGATTTGATAGAATTTGTTCATTGTTATGTAGTGTTTCCTGGCAACTATATATAGAAGATATTTTCTTTGTAAGTCTTGTTGACTATTTTGATTTGTGGGTCAGATGACTGTTTTCTCAGTATTTGTTTCTAGATCAGGTCATGATTGTCCACATTTGTCTTGTAGCATCTTTATGCAGCCACAAAATTCTATTTCTAAGTCTAATTCTATTTCTATTTATTTAGAAAGAAGTTGTCAGCTTTGCTGGTCTAAAGGAAGAGGCAATGAAGTGGTTATATTCCACTGAAAACACAATGACAGCAAATGGTCTTTACTCATCTCTCTTTGCCTAGTGAGAACTAACATCTGTTTTCAAGAGAAAGCTAAGAAAACATTTGGCAGTATTTGGGAGATGAATTTAAGGTGTTACATGAAGTAACAGTCAGTTAAGTCCAAATTATGTATTTTTACCTCATGTGGCATTCTCACAGACAAAGGCTGGTCACCATCACCATATTAACTTGAGAGATGAATGGCCAAAGACCTGCTTCAGGTGGTTCATAAGTAAAACAGTACAACAAAATCATATCCAGGAAGACAAGTCTGAAAATGGGGTATGCCACATGTGTGGAATTTCTCTCTTCACGCCTCTCTCTTCACACCTCTTAACAATCCTTGGGAGTGGGGGTTACCAACTCCAGGCTGGGAAGTATGTGGAGATTTTGGGGTGGAGCCTGGTGAGGGCTGGGTATGGGAAAGGGAGAGACCTTAAGGGATATAATGCTGTAGAGTCCACTGTCCAAAACAGCCACTTTCTTCAGGGGAACTGATATTTGTCATCTGGAGATCAGTTGTAATTCTAGGAAGTCTCCCAGCTCCTTCTGGACGTTGGCAACTATGAGTGAGGGATGTACAAGAGATCAGATGTTTCTTCTTCTCTGTATACACACACGAGCACACACACACAAACACAAACTAAAAAGCCCTTAACTTATATATAAATTACAGTGACATCACCCTTAACATTATTTACCAATGTGCTCAGGCTGGAGAAGATGTAATGTTGTATTCTTTCTGGTGCTAGTTAAAAAGAAAAAAAAATCAATTTTCAGTGCTAAACTCTTACAGCTAAAAAGTCTTCTAGCAATGGAAACTAAACAGAACTCTCAGAGAGGATCAAACACGGTACCTTGGCTGAGGACAGACTGGCAATCTGAAGCGGAGGCAAAGCGGAGGGAACTGGAGCGGGGGAAAAAACCCACGGAGCTGGCCGTTCACACTGGCCAGAGCAATGCGGATCAGCGGCGATACGGAGCATTCAGACTGCCACGGAGAGTTCAGACTGCCGCATAGCCAGTGCGCGCGGCTTGCGCGTGCCGCTGCACTTTTTTTTGTTTTCCTTTGATGTTTTTTGCATATGCGCACATGCGCATATGCGCAAAACTTTTTGCCGGTGCGTTCACACTTCCTCCGGATGCCTCCCGCTTCTTCCAGTTCACACTGTTTGGAAGTGGGAGGCATGCGGAGGAAGGCCCCTGAACACCGGGAAAAACCGGTATCCGGGTAAAGCGGAAGGAAAGCGGCTGGGAGACGGGTAAGTACGCAACGGAGCCGACGGACAGATGCACATGTCTGAACATGCTCCTTTCCTCCGTTTGCGAAGCGTGCCTGCCCCGCTTTAGATTGCCAGTCTGTCCTCAGCCCTTGTAAACTTTTGAGATTTTCATCTTGTCAGCCCTATTTTTCTGTTTTGACATTTAAGGGGGGACTTATTATTCAAAGGACAGTGTGAGCACACTTGACATCAATGATGATGGAGCAATTTGAAATCGTAGGGAAAGTTGACAAGATGAACTAGCTTAGCAAGCTGTAGATAAAAATACGGAGGATGACAAGGCCCTCAAAGTATGTCAGCAAGATAGCCCTCGTAGAGAACAAGCAATGAAATGAATTTGTACACATGTTGTATGGGAAAGTTTTGTCTGCTGTATTCTTGTACAACCTTTGAACCTAATAATAAATATTGTGTGGTAGCTTACGCACCCTATTGTTAAAGCTCTAGAGTTGCCTGGATGTAAACAACAATTTTAAAAGGTAATGCATAGGAATGGTCGCATATATTTTTCTCAATAAATGGCATCTGTTATCAACGTATGAATTAGGACTGTTATCTTGACCACATTTTGTTCATTTAATTTTGTAGGACTGTGGTAAACATGTTGTCATGCAAGCAGTAATGTTGGCACATTCTGATTAATGTTATTTATATTTATTTATTGGTAATGGGAGCCACTTTTTTAATCAATATAAGGATTACCAAGACCATCCCTTCCTTTTGCACAGATAAATCAAATTGGCAATTTTAATAGGAAAATGACATGAAAAATTATATATCCGTAAAATTTCTTATTTATCCTGTATACGGACAGTGCAGATGATATTTTAACAACAAATACCATAGCAATAAGGTGTTGTGTATGTGCTTTTGTTAGCTGAAGTTTTTTAAATTTTCATATCAGTACTAGAGAGATTTGGAGTTACAGAACCATCTCCTATGACATCCATGGCCTCAGCTCCTACATCTCAGTCAGTGTCCAGAGCTCACATTTGCAGCAAAATTTATTTTTTTCCCTCTTTGCTAAGCTTTTTTTTTACTTATGCACAAGGCATATCTGAGATCCTGATGATGACCTTTATTTCAAGCAGCTCTGTTCTGTCTTGTTGCCTAAACTAAGTTTAATTAATCTGATTCTGTTCCATTTGAGAATTGTCCAAATGTAGGAAGGAAACTCTGTAGACTGAAAGGCAGGCATTTATATTAATTCTTCGATTGGATAAGGTTCAGATATGGGCTAATTTTCTGTCTCAAGTATCTTGCACTGTGTTTGTTCCATTTGCTACTCATCATGTTGATATTACACCAAATGGAGCTGTAGGTTTCTACTACGTAGTCTTCTGAGACATATTTATTCATTGTTTTAAAAAACATTGGACAGGAAGACCCCTGATCCTAGCAAAGTGGGATGAACAGTCAAAAAGTTACCAGTAAATATACTACCAAACTATTAAGCTCTGGGAAAGGACAGAACTGCTAATTAATGTGGACTAGGGATGCTGCACATTTTGCTGTGAATGTCTTCAGCTGTCATACTTGAGACAAACTGGCAGGGATTTGAGCATCCCTAGGAAAGTCTATTAGTAGGAGAGCAAACTTCTTCATCAACTGATAGAGATTTTGTTGTTAATTATTCTACCTCTAATTGTTCTGCAATATAATTTTAACTATCGTTATAAAAGATATGGATTGCTTAGGAGGCAATACTTAAGAGATTCCAAGAACAGCTTGGCAACCATTGAGAGTCAGGGGTGGGGTCGCTATGGAAAAAAGCATCATGTCACTTTTTGGGAAAATCCAGAAGTAATGTCACACCTATAGGGGAATTGCCAGAAGCTCTATGATAAAACCATAGCAGGAACCGTGGAGACTCTAGTAATGCTAGAATAAATTTTTCCTACTGATTTTTACAAAGGCTTGTTTCTAGTGAAGTGGAGGGAAACTCTTATTAGTTGCAGAATATTTTCTTTTCCTTGCATTATTTTGTTTCCTAAAAGCTGTGAAATTACTTCAGTGGTTCTGAAGCATACCCGTAATTGTGCAGTGTTATGTATTGAGCCTGTACTGTACTTGCAAAAGGTATTATCTTGAGGTTGCATAACAAAAGCTTAGAAGGATCCTAGAATGGGCCAATAGAGAGACAAGGATCCTAGAGTAAAACCAGTTGGGAAACAATGCAGTATAAATAGCCTGTCGTTGGGAGTGGGGTGTGTTTGCGTGTAACCTTTTTAGGCATAAATACCTGGCTTCAGCTAGGGGTTTTTAGTCTTCTTTCTCTTGCTAAATCACTAATAAACTATGAGCTGATCACTCCACACATCTGAACCTAGTATATTTCATGCAGGATGATCACAGTCTTACATATATGTGAGGCCTGAGTAGTGGCATGGGTAAAAGCAAGCACAAAATCATTTAATTGCAGTGTTTTTTTAGATTGTCCTTCCCTTTTCTTCTTTGGATACTCTGAGCAGATAACTTGGACCTTTCAAGACCCTTTTGGGGGATTTCTTGGCTGGAATGTGTATAGCCTTCATCATGAGCTGTCCATTATGCAATTTTTTTCACAACAAATACTGTCAGGGCAGGGGAAAAAGAGAATTCAGAGACAGAGGGCTCAATATGTCCTAAAAAGAATCAGGTACTGTTGTGCCAGTTCAGAACCAGTGGCAAGAATTGCCAAGAAATCAATGGTGGTCTTTCTCTCAATCTCTCTCTCTCTCTCATGCACAAAACAACAATATGATGTGACTAAAATGTTTTATGTGTTTGTGTGTATGCTTTTATCTCATTAATTTTTGACGGCCTAATTTTAAAGAAAACATATTTATCTCTTTTGTCCTATTATTTTGCACTACATTCATCTGATGAGGGCACAATATGATTGAGAAGCTGGAGCAAAGGAGGGATATACTAGTGGGAACTGGGAAACGTAGATTAGGAGAAAGGAGACATTTGACTTTCATAACTTTGCCTCCATGGCCATGTTTCTTGTTTCAGTGGCAGGCTAGGCACTGGTCCAAAAGGGGATTATGGACTCACCAAAATCTATCATAGCCCTATCATTCTTACAAGGCATTCTCTACTACAGCCATCAAATTATAAAAGGTTTATATGTGTAACTGGGATCACAACACAGATTAGGCTTCTTGCCCAAAGTTATCTCTGCCGTACCTGATCGGGGGGGGGGGGTATTGGAAATCTGCTTTAGTGATGGAAGATTTAAACATTCAAGCTGTGACGTTGCTGTGCAATGACTTAGTATTTCATGGCCACCATGGCAATCATGGGCTGTTTTTGTTCATACTTGGCTCTACACATATAACTGAGCAGAACCTGGATGTGCTGTGCAAGATGTAGGCCTTGCTGCCTATAGGTTATGGCAACATGAGAGTTGGAGGCCCTACTTCTATAAGTTTGAGAACAGCATTTCTTCCACAACACCCATCTTGAAAATAACAATAATCAAATAATACCAATGGTCATTGGTCAGCATATGCTTATAGCTCCATGCTTGAACCAAGTTCTACATCTCAGATTTGAAATCTTAACTTTGAAGGACATACTGTATGTGCAAGGTACAGCTCTCATCCTCAGAGGACTAAAGTGCTTTAGAAGCTGGTCTTTAAGGATTGGTGAACTTCTTTTCCCTTTTTACCATTTTGGCAGTGCAATCCTAATTGTGTTTACTCAGAAGTAAGTCATAGGGTCATCCCCAGTAGGAATTTCATTGCTAAAAGCTTTTGCCACCTTTTATTATTCTTGGCTCTTTCATGTCCAAAACTTAAAACAAAGAAGTTGGTATTAGCAATCAGAAAGCTTCCAACTGATTATTACAGACATAATTTCACTTGGCTTTGTATGTCAGCTAGGCTGTAAAAACACCATATTTTCCACAAAAGGCGGAATGTTATTAGTATGGTTTCTGCACTTCAGTATTATTGTATAAATGAGGAACCATATGAAGACATGGAATTCCCACTGGCATCGTTTTTCAGAACGTTAAAAAATGCAGGACCCCCACATTAAGGATGAGCTTTTTTCCCCCTTTATGCCCATTCAAAGGGTGGCTTAAAATATCAACATACTTGAAAATCTTGAAAGTCATTGGATTTAACACTTTGGTAAGGAGAAAATGTGAAAAGAGGCTTGAAAGAGGACAGTGGAAAGTCAGAAAAATGAGTCAAGGACAAGACCATACACAGAAGGTGAAAAAAGGAGTGGGCAGAGAGCAAATAGGAGTTTAAAAACTGTTCCAAAGTGTTCAAGGACACTCCGGAAGCCAGACAAATATATCTGATGATGCCATCAAAATCCTGAAATATCTGGTTTGTGGTTTAGTTTTAAAATCATGATGACATGCTTGTCCCCAAATCAATCTCATTTCCAGATTTGTTTTCGACAATATAACCCTCACAGTTAAACATTGCACTTTTAAATCAATAGACTAAAACAATAGGTATTCCCCCCACCCCAAAAATTGTGCATTCAGTATTCACACTAGGACAGTATGTCCTCAGTTTATTCAAGGAGAAACTTAGGTATGTTTTCTGTATTTGTGGTAAACCCAATATATGGGATTCATTTTTTTTGGAGCCTATCACTTTCTTTTCAAATATCATTCAATCTCATGAAAACAGTTTTCCAGTGGAAAGGAAGGAGCTTTAAAAGGTATTTTCATCTGTATTTGTACAATTTTTAAGACCACAATTTCATGCCTTCAGCAGTGTGAAATTCATTAGCAAGATTACAAAATGCCTCAAGAGTGGTGGTGACGGACCCACTATGACAAGAAAGACCTGTGACTGGATCTCTAAACATCTTTGGTGGTGGTGGAAAGTTCCATCAAGTAAAAAGTTGACTTGTTGCGAACCCATAGGGTTTTCAAAGCAAGAGACGCTCAGAGGTGGTTTGCCATTGCCTGCCTCCAGATCATGACTCTAGTATTCTTTGGAGGTCTCGCATCCAAATACTAGCAAGGGCCAGTCCTACTTAGCTTCCAAGATCTGACCAGATTAGGCTAGTCTGGGTCTTTTATTTTAAAAAGCATCTGCAGAAGATTCCAAATTGGATTGGGGTATGGAAGAGGTTTCGATTTCACCTGTCTCTATATTACATATTTATTAATAGCCCATCTAACAATTTAAATAGATGACTTACAATGTAAAAACAATAAAATTATAAAACATTCTACAAAAATTACGATCAGCCACTAATGCCAAGTATAGTTTAAAATATGATCTAGCAATAACAAAACTAAATGAAATGACATCATAGTATTTCTTTAAAAGCCAAAAAATCCTGATCCCTATTAACAAACAAAAATTCATTAAAGAATTATTTCAGATGACAGAAGAAAAAATAAAAAAAAATCTTGGGGGGGAATATATATAGATATAGATATAGATATAGATATAGATATACACACGTTACCCAATGCTCGCTCTAAGGTGTGGAGCCTTGTGAGCAAAAATTCTACCTTGTGAACTACTGGCATTAAAGGTGTGAGCGAGCAATTTGGCTGCTGCATCAGTTACTTTGCTCTGGAGCTATCCTTCCTGAGCCAAGACAAAAATGTATGTGCCAGAAGCTAAAAAACTGTGAGCCAGCTCACACTGACTCAGCTTAGAAAGAACACTGGTTACACCTGAAGTTGAAATAGCTCAAGGGAGGAGCTCCAGAATTAGGGCACCACTACAGATTAGTCCTTCCTTTGAAATCTTTGGCAGGGGGGAAGGGGAATACAGATGCAGGTAGCTGCCATGTTTGGATCTCATTAACAATGATCCATCACAAATACAGTATATATCTATGAGAAATTTGAGGCTGATTGCAGAATAGCAAGGAAACAAATCTTACTCTCAGATAACAAATTCCAGAGACAGAGCTGTGTTAGTCTAGTACAATTTTAAAAAGAGGATGGAAAGAGTATTGTGTCACCTCTTTAAGTTGTAACAAGACTCTGGCATTTCAAAATAACTGTTCCTGTTTGTCACTTGGAGCAGACATTTATTGGATTTTTCAGGAGAAAAAAAATGTGACCATCCCCTTGAGACACCTTTTGCTGTTTCTTGAAACGTGATGTCAGTTTGCTGTAAGAACATCTGGAAGTCAGTTTTAATTCGGAAGGCATATGTGTATCACAGGAGGTTTTTCAATTACTATTAGTCACCTGTCATTGGCTCCAAGAAAGTGGGTGGATATAGCATGGCAGTTATCTTCTCTCTTCAATTGCGGAGTGGCTGTCAGGGCTTAATTTATTGCATGCCTCAGTCATGGTTTCTGTTTTCAGATTTTTACTCCTGGAGCATATGGTTTTAGAATAAGTAAGAACACTCCTGAAGAGGTTTATCATTCAATATTAAAAATAAGCCATGGGCATAAAAACAAAATGAAATAGTGATTGAGCAGCCTAAAAAAATCCATTAAACAGACTATATACCAGAAGCAGAGCATAAAACAGCTAAAAAAGATCAAACCCCATAGTTAGAATCCTGATAAAAAGAAATGTTTTGGCCTGGTGCCTAAAGACAGTATGGTAGGCATGAGGTCATCATCAAGTGGGGGCATGCCAAAGGTGCCAACACTGAAAATGCCCCATCTCTAGGTGCCTCAACATCTCACCTCTCCAGAAAGGAGCACAAAAAAGCAGGGCTTGGAAGGTCTTCTTGAAGACTACCTGAAGCTTCTTAGCCCCTACCTGCATGAGCATCTTGCACAAGATTGAAATATTGCCTACTGGGCCATAGTTGATGTTCAGAGAGGCCTTGCTCATGATGGGACTCACAGCCATCTCTTCAAAGCAGTCAGAACAACACAGTCTTGAGGAGGTGCATTTATTACCTATTTATTATTATACCCACTCAATCAATCCAGCATAGTATGAAAATATCAGCCAAAAGAAGATGGAAATTACGAACCAGTAGTTTCAATAGCATTAATGAATATGTTTGTTGCAGGGGGAGACGGCTGATCTTGCTGAGCATATTCTCTCATGTTGAATATCTATGCTCTTTGGGGAAGGAAAAAGAAAAGTTCTTGAGGAGAGCATTCTTGTTAATGCCAATCAAGCTGAAGTCTTTGTCAATGTCCAATTAAACCTGTCTTTTGAATTTGACTCATTACAAAGATAAGTAAAAAAATGAAACTGAAATAACCAAGGATAATGACCTTTTAAGTACATCTTTATTTCAGTGAATAGGTGCTGAAGACTTCAGTCTTCAACTCAGTGCCATTGTCCTGCTTAATCATGTATCAGGAGACAAAGAAGCAAGAGCACCAAGCAGCCTAAGAAGTCAATACGGATTGACTCTTATTCCTTCTAGACGTTGCTTTGGCTTTTTCATTCCTTTTTGAAATACAATCCCTATTTAAAACAAAAAACAAAAAAACACACACTAACAAAACAGATTTGTGCTCACTTACCTCTGGACCTAAATTCCTTATTATTTGTCTCCTGTTCAAAAATAATTTCCCCAGCAATAAGAGTTCTATAGGACTACTTTGAAACACTGTCTTGTTCTCTCTTTTTTCTTTACTTTCTTCTGAGTCTGCTACAGCAACTGTTTTATCCCTTCATGCCTTAATCTCTCTCTCTGATCTCTCCAGCATGATAAAATCAGGACTCTTCAGCCCTGTTAACTGCTAATTCTGTTCTAGCCAATTACATAGAGAATTCATCCCTCGAGATTTATGATGGGATTCATATTTTTACCTCAACTCCTTCCTTTTTTACATAGAAAACTTATGCCTGAAAGACTACAACAGATTTCACACCAACCCCTAATGCTGATTGGAGAGGCATGACAAATGATGGGGCACCATCCCTTTTTTTGCACACCATGGCTACAGGCCTGACTGTCTTCTGATGCCAGAACATCTCTTCATTGCATAATTCTGTATCGTCTCCATGGATATGTATTTCCCACTTTTAATTTTCTCTAAAACATCCAACTGGATGAAAAGTTGTGTGTTATTGGAAATTCAAAAAGACTGCATTAGCTGGTTATTATAAAAGTATTAAGATGTGGCAACATATCACAGGTAGTTTATATCGTTATTAAAACCTTTTTTTTCTTTCCTAAATGCAGTCATTTGGGTTGAAGGGGAGAATGGTAATTGGGCTATTTCTATTTCTTTTATCTCAGGTTACTTCTCCACTGAAAAAAAAACACTATATTGAGTCTGCTTATATACAATTAGGGGGGGAATAAGAATTATTGTACCCCCCCCAGCAGACATAAAAAAACACCTTAAAATGTGACTATTCATATAGTTTGCCTAGTGGAGATAAAATTAGAGTTAAATAGTAGCTCCAAAGGCTGCATTTAGGATGATTTAAAAATAATAATAATAATAATCATGTCATTGTAGAGTTAACTCTGTCCTTCTAAGTCAGTGGTCTAACTCTTCTTAGGACTGCACTGTTATTGTGTGGCTCACTCCTTATTTCATTGACTCACAGCAACAAACTATGGTTTTCTAGGAAGACAGAAGCGTTAATTGTTGAGGTGCATGCAAAGAATAGAGGGATGGTAGGAAGTCCATGACACCAAAGATCCTCCAATTCATATACCTAATTTAAAAAAAAAAACATGGCTTGAAGTTACATCTCAATCATACCATAGGGTTTACAGCAACAGTTCAAAAGTGTGTAGTTTTAGGGATGTGCAATGAGAAAAAAATTAGTATGTTTCAGATTTGGATTTTGGGAACAGTTTCCATACTGGTATTATGGATTATTTTGGTCCCCAATGTTGTTTTGAGATTTGGATTCAGGGTTTTTTTTTTGGGGGGGGGGGGGTCTGAAATTGTTTGAGTCCATTATTCCTTATGGACACTCTTTCCTGGGGTTGAAATTGCTGTTTTTCAAGCAAATGACACTAAAATTATAGATTGGATCAAGGGATCTGATTCTACAGGCCACTGAACAAGGTGCCATCCTACTTTCCCCCCCATTTTTCATTAGGATAAATCTATCTTTTCTCCAAGGTGAAAATAGCCAAATATACAAGAGCAACCACTGGCCAAAAGCCTTGAAAAGCAAACAGAACCAACCAGCCCAACAGAACCAATGTCAAATCAAAGAATCCCAGCGGAACCATAGGCCAGTGTTGCAAGCAAAGGACTACCAAAGTTAGACCAGATAATCCAACTTGGAACCTCCTGAAATAGCACACACTCTTTTAAATTCAACAACCAATTAGAAAAAGAGAAAATGCAAAGCAGTTAAATCTAAAACAAACCAAGATAATCTAACAAAACAGAACAAGCCCTTTAAACTCCTGTATAATCAGTGCAAAGCTAAACCAACGGAAACTATTTTAAAGGAACTAGAAAGAAAACAAGACCCCCTCCCCCACCTACAACCCACCAGGCAAAAACAAAATACACACCAAAAAACTTAAAATAATACAGTGCTCTCTCTACTGTCTGATCCCACTGCCTGGGAGAGCTGCTTCCCTCCCTGCTCCCTCCCATTGCTTGGAAAACCTGTTAAACAGAAGAAAAACTGTCCATCAGAGTGGAACAAATTAACAATTGCTAGAGAAGGGAGATGCTCTTACGTTTGTTCTTGTAATTGTTATGTGTGTTTAGTATGTGTGACGGGATTAAAGAAAAAAAACCTATGACCAGCAGAGTGTGTTCATAGAACCCTGCTGAGTCACATGACAGAGTGAGGAGGGGGCTGTTTGGGCTCAGAGCTCTCGGTTATTTGTCCGTTAACAGACTCAGAAGGGAAGCGCTGAGGGAGTGAAATGACTTTCGCCTTCTGAAAAGACTCCATGGAGAATTCTGTTTCTAGGAAGGAACAGACTCAATCATAGTGAACTAAGCAAACTCAAACACTAACATACCTCACTCCTGGTGAGCCTGTAAGATGTGGTTGTGGGAGGGCTGAACTCTGGCTGGGTCTAGACAGCTGTGTAGAAGCCAGCTATGACTTCAAGAGGCCAGTAAGACACAGCTACAGAGGATCCACAAAACAGGACAGGAAAGAGTCCGGCTCTACCCCAGATGACTTGGGGCGGGCGCTTCAAGACGTAGCGGACTGGCTCAGACTGAGTCTGCTGAAACTGAATCCAACAAAGATGGAGGTCCTGTGTTTGAGTCGGAGCGGGCCGGGGATAGGGATCCCACTCCCTTCCTTTGGGGGGGGTGCCATTGGTGCCAGCGCCGAGGGTCAGGAGTCTGGGAGTGCTCCTGGATGCCTCCTTATCAATGGAGGCCCAGGTAGCAGCCACTGCCAAGGCAGCCTTTTACCATCTTCGGCTGATTAGGCAGTTGGTTCCCTTCCTCGAACGTGATGACCTAGCTACAGTGATCCATGCTATGGTCACCTCGAGATTAGACCACTGTAACGCTCTCTACTTGGGGCTACCTTTGTTTCGGATCCGGAGGCTGCAGCTAGTGCAGAATGCCATGGCCAGGTTATTGATGGGCCTCCCTATGGGTGACCACATCCAGCCTGTGCTGCGGCTGCTCTTCCGCCAGGCTTTTGAATAGGAGCCGCCACCGGGGAGATGGCAGGACAACATCGCCCTGGTTCCACAGGCCAAACCTTCTTTTGCCGCTACTCTCCAGGAGCATGTAGATGCCGCCAGTATGGCTATGTGAGTCATTTTATAATGTTGTTTATTTATGTTTTTAAATTTTAAACCACTTCGGTGGTATGTTATGTTGTGAGCCGCCTTGAGCCAGTTCACTGGAAAGTTCACTGTTACTGTCTACAGTTCACGATGGAAGGCTGGGTCTAGGAGTCGCCCCCTGCACCCGACATGAGGCAACCCTTCACGCTGGACATTGTGAGGGTCCTTGTCCACTCATTTGGTGGCATCTGCACATCCCAGTGGGAGACTAGGTTGTCTCGGGTGGCTGCCCTGGTGGCCTTCTTTGGTGCCTTCCATATCAGTGAACTCCTGGTTTGGTCACGCTGGGATGGGATGGGGAAGGCTTTGTTAATGACGGATGTCAGATTGGGAGGCGAGTCGGTTACCCTGTGGGTGCGGCAATCAAAAACAGACAGGAAGGGGGTGGGACAGTCGGTTACTCTATACTGGAACCCGGAGGAGGAATTGTGCCCCGTGTGTGCCTTGAAGAGCTGGGTTGCTGGGGTGGGTCGCCATCCCGGCCCACTGTTTCAGCATGAGAATGGTCTCCCACTGACCCAATACCAATTCTGGGCAGTCATGCGACGGGCCTTGAACGGCGCTGGCCTGGCTGGAAAGCGGTTCAGCACCCATTCCTTCTGCATCAGGGTGGCTTCAACGGTGGCTGGGTTTGGCTTTACCCCTGAAGAGGTCTGGTGCGTGGGGCGCTGGTGGTCACAGGCCTACCAGGTCTATGTCCACAGATAATATGTATTTACAGCTTGTCTTTTACAGGTGGCGGCACACGGACATCGGCCGCCCAGGTGGTGATTTGCAGGCACTCCATCGTGTATTGAGCTGGCAGGAGGGCCAGCTGCTCAGGCATGGGTTTCTGGCTTGGCATCAGAGACAAAGCCTCGATGGAATGGTTGGGGAGGAGGGGAATGCACTGGAGCCAGCTGCTGCCTCTGCTGCATGGCCATTGGTCCATGTGGCCACTGCCCCAGGTTGTTGTTCTCCATTTAGGTGAAAATGACCTGGGCAACAGGTCAGCTGTCTCCCTGCTTGACGAGGCCTTGGGGGATTTGGGGAGTCTTCAGCAATGGTTTCCGGACACTGTATGGGTATGGTCTGCTCTTCTGCCTCGAAGGGTGTGGAGGAATGTACATCCCTTGGGAAAAGTGGACAAAGCTCAGTGCTGGCTCAACAATGTCATCAGATCAGCAGTGGTTGCTATGAGGGGGAGGGTAATTCAGCACTGAAGGATCTAGTTTGGGTGCCCCCACCTTTTTCAGCCGGATGAGGTGCACTTGACTGACATAGGTAATGACATATTCTTAGCTGATCTGCACGGTGGTCTCTGAGGCTTAATTTTGGAGGGTTGGCAGGAGGGGAGTTGAGCTGAGGCTAACCCCCTCAGTGGTGGAAAAGCACGGGTTAAGGGTTGGGGTTTTAGTCATGTTGGCAAGCAGCCCCCAGATATCTCTGATAGGAGAGGTCCTCAGGCCGATTGCCTACCGGCTTAGCAGTCTGGGGGTGCTTGGCCTTGGGGCCTCTTCAGGGATAGGGGAGCATACATCACACCTTAGGGGCTTAGCAGTCCTGGGGCTGGGGTGTGCTCTCACATCTTCTCTACACATGTAATGTGCGGGCGATAACGGTCAGGATTAGGAGGGATCCTGACCTGGTTCCTGAGCTGGGGGTGGAATTGCCCTAAGATAGCCAGCTTCGCAGGCATGATGTAACCCGTGCTTAATCGATAACTGAATGCAGATCTGCTTAACCATAAATAAATACCCAGTTTAACCCAGTACTGTGTATGTGTCTTCATTCAAGGGGTGGGTGGGCATCACTTAAACATCTGTGGACCCAACCTTAGATAAGTCTAAAATGATGCCCTAAATGAAGAATGGGCCTTGACAAATGCTTAACCCTGCCAGCCTCTAGCACTTCCAGTGGCACATGACACAAAGTTGTACTTTTTTCCTTCCAATATATAAAACTACATACTCCGTATAAAAAGCACTGACCACATCTTTATCTGTAATGTACACTTGATTATCACACAACTAATACATTTTACTATTTATTAAAGACTTGTAAACCTACTCTGTCTATGATGGCTCAGGGTGGCTAACAATTTTTACTACATTTAAAAATAAAATGATGAATTACAATAAAAAGAAGGACCACAAATATATTATTTCCAGTTTGTACAACTCTGAAATATTTATTGTGCTGATTTCCATTCTTTCTTGACTTACATTTATTTCCTCATATAGTAATGGGCTGAGAGAATCAGAATGTTAATGAAAGCAATGGATTTTTAATATATTAATATAAAGCTTTGGTAATAGCTAGAAAGAGAGTCACACTAGAAACTGTGGGAAAAGGTTGAGCTTGCACAGGTAAAATACTTGCAGTTCACAAAGTGGAGGTGAAGTCCAATATCCTAAGATCCCTGACGACCTGAACATCAATAGAGGACTGGGTTTTCTGAAGAAGTAATTTCATAACATCAATGCAGATCAATAATTTCTAATGGACACAACAAAGGAACAACGATGCCAGTTCCTGAAAACACGGCTTCTACTTTACCTAAGCACTTAATCAAGGGACATTACAATTGTGGTAACTTTACTGAATGATACTGCAGTGACTCCCATATGGGCTTTAACCTACTGCAGCTGAATTGTTCCCTCTTCTCTTACAGTTCCAATGACAAGGATGATAATAGTATCTGTGATGGAGTGAGATAAAAGATTCACACTAATTAGTGCCAATTAGTCTCTACAAAGCTTTGGAGTCCTATATATATATCAATCAAAGAGCCTTGTAATCATTTTATTCTAGATCAAATTATTTTGAGCAAGTTAGCTTAAATTGCAGTCCCAAACTGAACACATAAACACATGAAGCTGCTTTATAATTAATAGGACCATTGGTCCATCATGATCAATATTGTCGACTCAGACTGGCAGTGCCTCTTCAGGTTCTCAGGCAGAGGTTCTTTACGGCACGTGCTACCCGTTTCCCACTAATCTGGTTAGTAGAACTTCTGAGCCAGAGGACTTCCAAATTGCCAAGGCCAGTTTTCTGATTTTGGGATCTTTTATAAGACAAGAAGGGGTACAACCGACAATGAGTGAATGTGTTTCAATGTAAAGTCATTTATTGAGTATATAGTCATATTTCATAAACATAATTCATATTCTTGTATATTATACTCCTTTTCATGAATTAAACAAGGGGGGGAAGCAAAAATGAGGTTACGTTCCATCTGTATAACTAACAAATTAAACTTAAACCCAATCCAGTTTGTAACCTCTTCTTTTTCTATTCCCTTATCCTACCCACATATGAAACCATCATACAACTCCCTCTAAATCACAAATGTATCCCTTAATACATCGCCTAGATCTTCCAATAAATTATTACTCATTCTTCTAACTTATTTTCTGTTCATTCAATCTTTATTGTTATTCTATCTATGTCTATACCTATAAAAGAAAGCTGGATGGGGTCGCCTCTGATACTGGGAGCTGAAGAGGAAACCCCTTCAGCAGGAGGATACCCTTTCCCTGTTACCAGAGGTCATAGGGGGAGCACACCCTCCACCTCCTTGCCATGCTCTCTGGCTATAACACTTCTACTTCTATATTGTTTATCCCTTTGTATACTATTACAAAATAGTTATTGCTTTAGATATAATTCTATACCCTACTTATTTATTTGATTGCTCTCAACACAGACTATTATACTATGAGCCAAAATAAACTGTCTCCTTTTAGACACTTCCATCTGTTTCTATATTTAGAGTCTCTAGTAGTTTCTTTCCAGCATCATATATCAAATGAGTTTATTATAAGTTTTCCCATATAACAGCTATACCTCCTTTGACAACTGCCACATTTCTACTACAGTGTGAAATTGAGTTTATTGGGTCAGCCACATGTCATTTACCTGCTCATTGTCTGCTGTAGTGCATAACCAAGGAAATTTTCCCCTGTCCCATAGTAAATGTTCCCTATCCCATATTAAATAACTTTTTAGATTAAAAAATAAAATATTATGAAGTCACCTTTTTTCCTGTGCAATTTTCCTTCTCTGTTCATATTACTGTCTGGCTTGTGCAGTTGTATATGATGCTGTTTAACATCTGAGCTCCCATCTGCAAGGTCTGCCAAAGCCGAAGGCAAGATTATCACCCACTGAACTAAATGGAAAGACACTAATTTCACAATCTTTATTTAGCTATTTTTTAAAAATATAAACACTGTTTTAATCATATTTATTGGGCTACGTGCTTAAAGACACAATACGTTTTTGTACAGTATTATCCCAGAGCAATTTACTTTTTAATGATGGTTTACTAGCCAACTGTTATGGCATGGCCTGAAGTTTGCCCCCAAGTGTTCACCTATTGCATTTCTTACAGCCCCCATATTTTCCTAGAAGCAATTATTGTCTTTCAGTACAACAACCCAAGGGTAGAATGCAATGTGTATGTGAACCATAAATAATTCACTGGCATCTGCAGTATCTTAGGCCAAAATCTCCAAACTACTTGCACTGGGGTAATTAAATTCTTCTCCTAGTGAAATCAGTGAAGAATTTTTGGGGGGAGCAAATGATTTCAGAATTGCTTTCAGGGCACTGCAACAGACACCTGTTGTTATGAAATGAAACAACAATCTCCAAATTTAACCCATATTTTTAATAACAAGAAATCTCTGAAGACCATGAATTAAACCAGTTCTGTCTCATAAAATTATGGGATTGAAACAAACCCTACTGCAGTACAAAAGTAACCAATCAAAACTACAGGGTACAAGTTGAGCAGATAACCTAGAGAGTTTCTTTTGAATTCCTAGGAAAGAAAATTCCTAGGAAAGAAAATTATACCAATCCTACTAGTTTTAATCTTTATAATCTAAAATGAACAAACAAAAACACTAACAGGGAAACCAATGGCAAATCAAGTATAATTAACAAGTTTAAAGGAATCTCAACCTAAAGTCTGAGTAAGGAGCAAAAAGGAATAGTTATGTGATTAGTTAAGTAGTCATGTTGGCCATGTTCCTATTTAGAGATGGACACAAATCAGCACATGAAGGAAAATCTGTGCCTAATTTAGGCTGGTCCAGGGTCCAGGAAGTGATGTTTGGCAAAGCATGTGCTCCATGGACTTTCCCCAAACTTTGGGGGTGGTCTAGGCGATCTCCCAGAAAACCTGGCATTGACACCAGCAAACTTGCAGGCAACACTGGAAGCAGAATTCTCTCCAGCCCTGGAAACACCAATTGGGGCCCTCCAAAGCTTGACAGGCACTGCTGGCTGCCAATTAGAGTGATCCCATTCAGCTCTGTAGGAACTGAAAACTATTAAGGAGTTGGCACTGCTCTGTATTCGTTTGCTGGGGGGTTGCGGTGAGTAGGAGAGGATCAATATTGGTTTTGGGAATTTGCAATTAATAACATGTGGACATTGATCAGATTCAGCTTCACTGGGCAGAGGAGGGGATTGCTTTGCTCTTAGCTCTCTGTGTGTCATGGCACCCAGCCTTTCTTCCCTTGTTGAACAGTGGGGCTTCAATTGTGGGTTCCTCTGAAAATGACCCAGATTTCTACACACACATCTCTTTTGTCAATCAAATTTCTGGGCTGTGTTGTGAGTTTGTGCCTGACGTCTCCCCTAAAAGCACTTTCCTGGGGCACTTTTTTGGGGGGGGCTTAACTCAGACTCCGCCCCCCAAGTCCAACCTGCATATAACCTGCAGGTAGGGAGGCAACCTGAGGAGGTTCTTTGTGAGTTCGATGCCTATAGCTCACACCTGATATCTCCCAAAAGCTCTTTCCTGGGTCACTATATTTGGGGGGTTGTAACTCAGACCTCCCCCCCTCCCCGAAATCTAATCCTCGCCAAACTTAGTGGGCAGGTGGATGAAAGTCATCTGAAGATCTTGTGAGAGTTTGGAGTCTGTAGCACCTTGGGGGGCTGTTCTTATCAATCAATCTAATTTATTACAGCAATATCCAGTAAAACAGTACAATACTGATATAAGAGAGACAGTAATAACATAGCAATAGTATAAAAACATTAACAGAATAAAATTAATAAAATTAGTAAAATAAAATAAGAATAAGAGAATCATACATTTTTTTTCAGCTAAAATAGGTTTACATTTCTTAATAGCTAAGAAACAAAATTTCACCACAGCATAAGTCACTGAACTCTGAACATCTTCTAGGAGGAATTTGCTCAGGACTTCTGGTCTAAAATCAAGATAAGACTGCCGAGGATTAAATGTAGACAGAAGGGTATAAGGTGATCTTCTCGTTCCTCCTGATAGAATCTACAGAACAGAAGGACATGAGTAACTGATTTCACCATATTAGCCATGCATGGGCATAGAGTGAATTTACCTTGCAGAACAGCGGAAGGGAGTGCCTCAAAATGGGCTCTAAAAAAGGCCCATCTATAGGGCTCATAGGTAATGTTAAGTAAATAAGGGGCAGCAGTAAAATTAGGCCAAGATTTTAAATTTCTGAAGTTCTTAGGTAGCAAAGCTTCTTCATTTTGTATTTCAGTGTCCTGAAGCTTCTGTTCGGCAGCTGTTGCCTTGCCTTATGTAGGCTTCCATACACGAGATCTTCCGAAAATAAGCCAATTTGATTTAACCTATTAAGAATTTGAGTGTACCAGGCAGGGTAAGGGTCCGAGGTGAAAAAGTAAGGTATTAAACCCTTCAGGTTGTGATGAATTTTTAGCCAGAATATTATAGCCTGCTCCCAGACCTTTGTTTCAGCTTTGAGTAGTCCAGTCTCTTGCCTGAGTGTTACATTAGAAATGCTTCTAGGAACATCAGATAGAGATCTAAGGAATTTAGATTGGACCCTTTCAAGGGTCTTTAGATTGGCAGAAAGCCTGATTGGTTAACCATACAAAAATTGAGCCAATGATTTTGCCTGGAAGGTTTTTAAGGCCATGGGAAGAAAACCCATGACCCAGATGGGTTCCTTCTAAATAATCTTAGAATGGCATTTGCACTTCTCTCTGCCAAGTTAGCTGATGAGGACAGGTGTTGAGAATTTGGAATTATAAGAAAAAGTAAGGTCCAAGTATTGAAAGTTCTTAACTTGATCTATGACATTTCCTTTAATATTCCAGTTGAACTTCCTGAATGAGTTACCAAAACGGACAATTTTAGTTTTAGCAAAGTTAATAGTTAATAATTCAGTGTCACATTGCTCTTTAAATTTTATCAGGGTTTGCTTCAGGCCAATCCTAGTCTGGGATAAAAGAACAGCATTCTCAGCATACATTAGAAATGGAACCTTTCTGCTGCCTGAGAATGAGGGAGCATGAGTATCAATTGAATGAAGGCATGTGATTAAAGAGTTAACATACATGTTAAATCAAAATGGAGCAAAAAGGCAACCTTGTCTGACTCCTTTTTTCACTGGAATTCTTTTCGATAATTTCCCATCTTGTGTGAGTCTTATTTGGATGTTATTATTTTCATGCAATTTAATTAATAGAAGCAATAGTCTTCTATCGAAACCCATGTCAGCCAATTTGGCCCAAAGCCTCCCCCTAGAAATAGAATCAAAGGCTGCCTTGAGGTCCACGAAGGCTGCATACAAGGTATTCTTCCAATGTTTCACATATTTAAAAATGAAATAATCTGGTACCAAGCAATGATCAATGGTAGCACAACCAGTTTGTTCAATTTCAAGTAAATTGCTATAATCTAGCCACTCACACAGCTTCTGACAGAGATGTTTACTATATAACTTGCAAATCACATTCAGAAGACTAATTGGTCTATAGTTCAATGGGTCATAGGGGCTACCCTTTTTAAATAAAGGAACAATTATAGCCAGGCCCAAGTCTTCAGGAATCTGGGTTGAGGCATCTATACAAGAGAAAAGATTTGCTAAAACTGGAGCCACTAATTTATGTGCGATTTTAAAAACTCAGCAACAATAAAGTCAGCACCTGGGTTTTTTCCAGATTTCAATTGTGATATTAACAAGGTAATTTCAGATACAGAGACTGAAGTGATCTAAAAGAGTATCAGGAGGAGCAAGATACTGCTGATCCCTAAATAAACAGATATAATGCTCTTCCCATGCTTCTGCAGAGATAGGACTGGGAGCATCAGAGGTCTTGATTTGTGAATTGGAGGTGATTTTCCAGAAGCTGGCATTATCTTTTTCTCTAGTGACCTTAATAAGGGATTGCCATAAAAGGGGGTCAGAATCTCTCTTTTTTTTGGCTTTTAACAGCTCCTTAAGTTCTTTTTTTAAAGTTTCAATTCTAGTGTAGCAATTGGATTTGGACTTTGTTGAAAGGCCCTAAAGAACTCTCTGAGAGTCAATTTCACTTGGGTGCACTCATGATCAAACCCCTTTTTATTGCCAGAGATCCTATCATGTTTAAGATCTCCAGGTCTCGAGAGTAGAGGTTGGAGATTGGAAATTAATAGGTGGTAATAATCAATTAGAGAGATCCCCCCATCATTATTAGCTGTTAGGACTTGCAGGAAGAACTGGCCATTAGCTGATTGTGTCCAAAGAGAGGAATTTTCATTGATATGAGAGGACCATTTAAGTCTAATCCTCCCTGTCTGTTCTGAAGGCTTAGGCTCAGTCGCTTCAGGACAGCGTCAACCCATAAGAAGTCCTAGTGGACCAAAACTTTTAAGGGCTAAGGGTAAATGGTCACTTTCTGCTCTTATGTCAATCAAAAAATTGATATGATTGTTGTAGAGATCTTGTGAGGTAAGAATGTAACCAATGGTCAAGTGCTTTAAGCCTGACCAAATGGTAAATTGGCTGGGGGGTGGGGGCTATTCTGCCACATTCTGAACTTCCCAGCCTGGTTCAGTCTGTGTGAGGACTATTCAGTTCCGTTTGGGGTTCAGTCCATGGGCTGCCACGGACCTGGAACCAAGCCACCTATTCCTATTTTAGAATGAGTGTAATGTGACATTACAATGAAAATGAGGCTATAGTTACTTCATGTATCTTTCTTTCCTTTCCCTAGCAAGTAGTGAGCTGGCTGGCTGGTGGGGAAGGAGTGTGTGCCTAGCGCTCTGTCTTTCACTGATGGCCAGGGGTGGGTGGGATTGAGGCTGACCAGCTGGCCACTGCCAGGCTCTTTCCCACCATCACTGAAGCATGCTGCACCTTGCCAGGCAGGGAAGGGAAGGGAAGAGGCTCCTCCTGTCTCCCAGCTCCCCCAGCAGCTCTCACTCTGAACTCAGCTTGGCTCCTCTTCAAGCTGTTTCCCCACTTTGGAACTTTGGGCTACTGCTGTGGTTTGCTGATTTGCTCCGGCTTCTGTCTCTCTCTGTTGGTCTTGATGGGTGGGAGGGATGGGGCTGGCAGTGGGCAGTGAGTACTGGCAATGTGAGGCTATTTTTTATTATTTTTGTGACATCATCAGTGATGTCAAGCTCCCCAGGGGGACCCCCTTCATGAAAATGGTCGAGGTACAGGCCTGCTATATGGTGCTGAGTCAGTGGTAATATTTCCGTACCATTTGGTTCTGTCCTTTATTTGATCTTTTCTGCTGTCACAGAAGATGACCTCATCTGTACTGACAGAACCCACATGGCAGCTGCACTGGATAGTGGCAGACAATGCCCAGGGGAAATGACTTTGAAGCCTATTCTGCTCCTATGGCATGGTAGGAAATGGAAGATTCCATCATGGAGCACTGAAGAGTTGAAGTCTTATCTTTGCTCTTTATTATGGATAATCCTTGGAAGGGCCAACAATACTGATTCTTGCAGAAAGATGTGAGATAGTTCATTATTTATGGGCTGCGGTGGCTCAGTGGTTAAGATGCTGAACTGCAGACCAGAAGATTGGTAGTTCGGCAGTTCGAGACCTGACTGCCGCGTGATGGAGTGAGCTCCCGTCTCTGGTCCCAGCTCCTGCCAACCTCGCGGTTTGAATGCAAGAAATTGCAAGTAGATAAATAGGTACCACTTTGGTGGGAAGGCAACAGTGTTCCATGCACCTTGGCATCTAGTCATGCTAGCCACATGACCTCAGAAACGTCTTCGGACAGCACTGCCTCTTTGGCTTGGAAACAGAGATGAGCACCACATCTCTAGACTCAGATTCAACTGACATTCGAGCAAGGGAAATCTTTGCCTTTTACCTTAGTTCATTATTCAGTAACAAATGATACCTCTCACTGTTAGAAGGAAAGGCAAATGCTAATATTTTCATGTTCATTCTTCATTATAGCACATAAGAACCAAAATGGCTACTAAAACTTGCACCACTAATTAAAATAGGTAGCACTGATTAACCAGCAACATTTTAATTAATTATTCAACAAATGAAACTAATTAAACCTTGTAGCCTGAGAAACTGTTATGAGTTAAAACACCTCAGCTGAACATCTAACCTGAATGCAAGTCAAACATTAAAAATAAATGCTTGCTTTTTACCAAGCCCTCTAAATTTTGATCAAAAATATTTCTTAATTACTGGTTTCACAACAAAAACCATAAACAGTGAGAAGAATACTTTGTGTATGCATATTCCAACATAGCCATTTGGGAACTGTGGTTCATGAATGGGGTAGAAGAAAGAAAATATTTTCCAGCATTTTTTGTTAGGAATATAAAAGAAATGCTAAAACATGTTATATTCTTTTAAGCAGCAGAAGAGATCTTTAACCATTAAATGTGCTCAGCTCCCAAATAAATTCAAGAGGAAAACATGTCACTCTTTCACAATATTTAAAATGGATTTTTAAAAATTCTACGATATGCTTTTAAAAACTTTCCCTGACTCTCATGATATAACCCTTGGTACTCCTGTTTCCTGTCCTTATGCTCACAGAGAAAACTCCTAAAAGGAATGTAGTGTTTTCAAAGCTCTAAAATGGAATGCAGGATCTTGACCACAACATATGCTTTTCGTGGAGTAGAGCCTACTTCATTGGATATAACAAACAGAAGAACTTGTTGCATCTGAAGTTGGTTCTAGTCCACAGAATCTTATTCAGCAATAAAATTTAGTCAGTTTTTTTGTTCTGTCTTGTAGTCTGCTGCACAGTGGGAAACCAGAATAACAGAGGAAAATGCCATTTCTTATTACCAGTGGGATATAGACCTTTTTTTTTTAAAAAAAAGAGAGTTATGCTTCACATAAAGGAACACATTTTATTTTATTTTATTTTTGTAAAAAACCCAATAACCCAAAGGTATTAAACCAGGTGGTTAAAAAAGAAGTCACAAAGAGAGAAAAAAACCAAATCTCATACAGGTTAAAAGAATCATGTGATTTGCGAGTTTTGGAGAAAACCCTGGGAAGGAAAAAATTCATAACTGGCAGCTTCATGAATCATTAGTCCTTGTACATTTACTTTTGTAAGGCCACACATTTAGATGATATATGCCCTATTCTGGATTTTTGAGCACATGTGACATGGCCAACAGTTTAAGCTGTAATTGCAAACATACGGGCAGTTGATGATATATGGATGATCAAAGTGGGCAACAGAAGCAACAGTAAATTATGGATGATCGAAAAGTGCAACAAGCAAAGGTAAATACAATTTTTGAGCATGTTCTTTGCAAAAACTGCAACATTATTATTAATTCTTTTGGCAAAAAAATTGCAGCATTATTAGTTACTGGTAATCTTTAAACATGATGGAGGGAAAATTCTGACCCACCTTAATCAATGTTTCCCCCTTTTTTCTGTTGATCTGTAATTTGTAGCAAGACTGTACTGTGGATCACTGTTAAAGGTAATCTTTCCCCAAAGCACTTTCAGTATTTGTTCATTCATTTATTCATTCATTTGTACAACTTGTACTCCACCTTTCTGCCCAGTCAGAGCCACCAAGGCAGCTAACAATTAATAGCAGGACATTATAAAGCTATCATAAAATCACTGTAAAACTAAGAGTAGACCCAACAATTAATATATGTCTATAGAACACATGCATACTCATTAATTAATACATAGGACAGGAAGGAGGGGCCTCTGAGGGAATTCAAGGTGAAACAAAATAGTCTTCACCCTTTGGTGAAAGACAATTATAGAAGGGGACAAATGAATATCCCTTGGAAGGGGGTTCCACAGTTTGAGTGCCATGAAATTTATGTGCACAAACAGATGCTGTGGACATGTTTTACCAGTTCCATCTGCTAGCCATGGACATATGTGCATAGCCTTAATCAAAGAGTCACAACAGCATCAATCAGGTGTTTGAATTGGAATCAGATCACTGGAAATTTATTTTATTTGTTTGATTTATACCCTGCCCTCCCCATTGAAGCAGGCTCATCTTCTCACCACTAAATAGGTGGTCAATGGATATCTAATCTCTGGTTAAGCACATGCAGCCTCTGCTGTTCTGCACACCTAGACATTGCATTGAGCCACTTATGTATGCAGCCCATCTATGAGGGGCCACTCCAGTGCTGGTAAATCTGAGGGAAAGGTTGGTCAAAGAGTTTTGGCTTAGGTACTGGGGGTGGGGAGCTTGTTCCTGACTGCATCCTACTTCTCTCCACCGGAGACAGCTATCCCTTCCTTCACTCTGCAAAGGCCTCAGTCAAGGAGGAGAGGAGGATGAGACTCACCCTGTTTCTTCCACTCTTGCTGGATTGCTCCCTTCACCCTCCTTGCCCTCTCTCTTAGCAGCCACCAGTTTGAAGGGAGGAGTGGCCCCAGTGAAATGTTCCTTGGCTTTGGGCTACAGGAGATCAAATATTTCTCTACAGCCCATGCAAGTCCCTTTCTCCAAATTATGTTCCTGCAAGACTGGCCAGTCTCATGGGATTTCTGTTGGGTTGCCAACTTTCCAGGTGGGGGCTGGAGATATTATATTATAGTTGCTCTCCAGACTACAGAGAGCACATTCCCTGGAGGAATGTCTGCTTCAGGAGGTGAGTTCTATGGCCCACTCTGCATTTAGCATTGCTCTGCTGTTTTACCAAACCCACGGTGGAACAGAAATTCCCCTCTGCATTGCATGCCATTTTCACTTTGACTGATTGTCGGATTTTATGGCAGTGTCCAGATGGCATGCCGCTTTCACCTTGCTTGATCTCTTGGTTTTATAGTACTGTTTGCATAGATTTATGGCTGTTTTATGGCCATTCAGGGGTGACTCTGCAGTCAGTACAGCATTGGCCTGGGGAATTTGAATATGGTTTTGAGCAGCATCTTTTTCTGTTCTAGTGTGGGTTTGGTAAAACAACGGAGCAAATGCTAGATGCAGATTGAGCCTGTGGCATTGTACCCTGATGTGGTCTCTCTCCTCCCCACACCCCACCCTCCCCAGGCTCCACCCTGAAAATCTCCAGGTATTTCCCAACTCAGAGCTGACAGCCCTAGATTTCTGCCCTCCTCCCCTGTTGTCCAAGGCCCTCAGTGGTCTCCTCTTCTCTTGGCCTGCCAGATCACCACCAGGCCATGTAGGCATATCTCACAGACCACTTGGGGCTGCAGACAAATCTTTTGCCCAGCTCCCCCATGTGCCATGGGGGCATGGCTCCCCTGGCCAGTTGAGCAGTAGTGGTGGGTCTGGGGCGAGGCACCCAGCCTGACTCTGCACTCTGTTAAATGCACCTTTGGAGAAACAGGAAAAAGAGTATGCTTGTGGTATAAAATCACTGAAGACAAAGATTCTGTTTTCCCCTTTTTATTATCTGAGCTCTGAAGTTTATGGCTGCTAATTTTGCTTACCGAAATGTTGGGGAGGGTTTCTAACATAAATGTCCCGCTGCTTAATATGACCAGGAAACCATCTTCATTAAATGTAGCTCATCAGAATGAAGATTTACATTCTAGGAATCTGCAACAGAAGGAATGTGTGCATCTGTTCTCAGTCATAACTGCTGTACTGTAATAAGAAGGGGGAAAAAAGAAAAAACCAAGAAGGGGTCACAGGTATCCATATGAAAAATACAACAAACAAACAAACACTGTGACATGAATGACTAGAACATTTTATATTTTTAAATCAAACTTACAAGATTACAAGGAACAGTTCATTGTAGTCTCAATAAAAGTTTAAAACATTACAAGGAACACCCGGATATAAGCTCATTTCATCCCCATCTTCCTCAGGAGTAGTCCTATTGTATGGAAAGGTATCAGCGTCTTGATACAGTTCAATGTTTGTTAAGAGCAAACCAATGCTTAACTTCTTTATTTTCTGCATTTTCTCCTGGAAGAAATCCATGGTATTTTAAATGAAAAGCAACATGAAGCTGAATGGAATATTCTTATTTTAAAAAAAGATTTTGATAAATTATTTAATTATTAAGAATTTGTTAGAACCTACTTCTGGTTCCATTGCAAGTGTTTGTATTAGAAGCAAGAAGGTTAATTTCAGTACTGTAGTAAGAAGGTTCGTTTCAGTACTTCATTCATCGCTGACTTTAACCCAAATCTAATTATTCAGTTCTCTGTGCTTCTAATAAACCAGCTTAAGCAGGGGTTAAAAAATGAAAATACTCAAAAGTCACCAGACATTTTTTGTAGCAAAAATATAATAGGCTGTTGACACGTCATCTTCTGCAAATTAGTCTTTCACAAAAAGAAGACAACATTGATTTAATAGTCCAAGTGATATCCGAAAGCTTCAGTCCTGTTTTCTCTCTCTAGTCAAATGAGGCAGATTCCTATAACCCATTCTATAGGGCTTGTTTTTCAATCTATAATTATTTACTTATTTTGACCACTGAGAATGAATATTGAAGTTTTAAAACAGCTATCTGAACATTCCTCAGGGCTAATGTTGCAAGTTACATCAGATTGGTTTAAGGAATAAAATAATGATCTGTTATCATGGCTGCTTAACTAACACTATTAAGGTAACAGTCAGTTTGAATTGAAACATTTTAAGTAATGTAAAAAAGCACACCCCATTTAACGACTGCATTAGTGGACAATGTTAAAGGGTAAGGGCAATGCTAACTGATGTGAGGATTTTTTTTTTTTTTTTTGCTTTCCATCAGTGTCACACAGTCAAAGTTGATTGGTTGCTTAGTGCCGTGACAGCACCATCTTTGTTATGGAATCCCCAACTGTCTGGAAACAATTATGTGATGGGTATATGAAGCACTGCCCTCACTCTTAATTCTCTTCATTTGCCTACAGTCACATGATTATATAATCAGATTTGATCAGTCATAAAGCCAAATCTGATTGCCTGTGTAATGCCATGATGATATTCATTACATGATTCATTATTGTTTGGGCTCTCCAGATGAATAATCAATGAAAGGGAACATATATTATTGAGAAGGTGGGGAAAAACTATAATGTGTAAACAAAGGTTTCTCATAAAAGTTAGTCAATACTATTCAAAACTATATTTGTATGCTTGCATGTTGTTGTTGCACTGGACTGTGATAATGTTACTTCTATGCTGTTTTTGATTCTAAAACTGTTTGATGTTTGTATTCAGGCGAGGTTTTTGTCCTGTTTATGGGTTTTTTGTTTTGCTGGCAATCTTGCATTGCCACTGTACAATACTCTTGTATTTTTGGAAAACTTGAAATAAACACAAAGTTTTTTTTTAAAAAAAGAGAGAAGGTGAGGAAGATTTGCCAAAACATCAGTAGAGAGTTGTTGTTTTTAAGTAGTGAATCGAATCAAAACCACTTTGGATTCATCGTAAAAATTTTATTCCTTCCAAAAGCATTATTTTTAACTTACAAATCAAAATGGAAGAATATTTGTTACAGCCTTGTTTTCTGTTACAGGAAAATGGTACAAAGCAAAATTATGGACAAACGTAATGATCACTGAAAAGTACATTCACATTTTTTTTTAGTTGTAATGTGTAGCATCAGGCATGGAAAATTCCTGTGCTGGCATCAGCCGCCTCCTTCCTCAGAGCAGCAGCACTGGCATGGGAACTCTTCATGTCAGGCACCAGAATAGTATAATCAAAGGAACCAGAAGTTGCTGTCATAGCAGATGATTTCATGATGTTCATAATGTGTCCTCCAATTCTGATTCCAAACATCTGCTGGATCACATCTCACATTTAACCTGTACTGGGAAGTGCAAGTGGTTGCATTTTCATTCCAGTCCTTGCTGGTTGGATTTAAAGCAAATCTGTTTCACATCTGTTTAAAGCTATCTCAGTTTACTGAAATGCTGCACAATTTGTGTTTAGCTAATAGCCTCATGAGATTTCTAGACTAATGCTATGGATCATAAAATTATGAATTAAACATGGATACACAATTCAGTAGTAAGTAATTTTTCTGTGCTTTTCCCAGCAACCCTACAGGGCATTGATAATCCCGAAATTCATTCATCATCTCTTCGATTTAGAAAGAGGCCTGGAATAGCAGATGATAACACGTAGCTAAAGGCCTTGACAATAACCTTATTGCAAACTCTCAGAAGGAGACAAATTAGTTTTGTCAACAATATATGCAAAATGGAACTATTATTTATTCGGTGTAATTGAGTGCTGAATTTCTATTTAATACAGAATCCAAATTAACTCATGAATATTGATGCACAAATTCCATTTAGGACAATCACATTCTTTATTTAGAGCAAATACAGCAATACCATGGAAGTTCACTCAATTACCAGATTGATCGTGATCCATACACACAAAAGCAGTACTGTGGAAACTTGTATTTTGGTTTAAACGTGTTGCTCTCAGTCAGGGCTTCATAAGATTCTGATAACACCAATGTACAACTTCATCTTCCCATTGCTTTCTGGAGCTATCCCACTTTTCCCTCATGAAACTCAAAACAGACAGCTGATCCTACCAAGTTTCAGAGGGTAACCATGGTGGTCTGCAACAGAAGTGCTAGATTTGAGTCCAGTAGCATCTTACAGACCAACAAGATTTTTAGGGTAGGCACTTCCAAGAGTCAAAGCTCCCTTCATCAAATACAAGTGCAAATGAAAATCCCTGAGACCTTATATCCCAGTCTGTAGGTGGGAGTGCTGTAGCAAAGAAAGGAGTCAGGAGTAAAGGTACAATACCAAGTGTAGTCTGCATGGTTAGAGCAGGGGAGAAATGCTTCAGGACAGAAAATTAGCATCAGTAGTGAGATAAGAATTCTATGTCCCTATTCAGCCCTGGTGGGTCCATTGTTCTGAATTTGCGAATGAACTCAACTTCAGCAATCTCACATTGAAATGTGTCCTTAAAGCTTCTCCATTTGAGGACTGCCACTTTTAGGTCAGCATGACATAATTCTCTCTTTTTAAAAAAACAGATGTTCACATACAGCCAAAACTACATTTTTTTCTCTCAGAACTACGTGCAAGTTAGCACATCCAACCTCTGATCATTTTTTTTTCCTGAAGGAAACTTAATAGCATTGGACGTGAGGACTGTCTGTAATATTGGTCTGTGCTAGTGGAATTATAGTCTTCATGTCAGAAATCAGACTTGGTGGATTGCCACAGCATCTCTAGGTAGATATAGTGAGAAATCTTTTATTAGAAAGGTCATGAAATGAAGACTGATTAAAAGGAAATATACAATAACTCCGAGACAGGGTCACTAGGATCACCAGCCAAGACACTGAGGAGACAGGACAGAAACAGAACTCAAGAGGGAGTACAAGGGGATATCAGACACTAGTGGATAATCATCCATTTATTATTGTGTCTTATTCTGTCTAGGCTACTGAAAGGACTGAAGATACATCTTCAGGCAATAAAACAGAAATAAAATGGAAAAGAAATATGATGAAGAAGGCAGAAAGAAGAGAGTGCTTGCTAGGTTCACAATGCTCACCTATTTCACTTTAGCACAAATAAAGGCCACTGAGAGCCCCTGCTGAGATCAAAGTATTGCACTGTCTTTGTTTGCCTTTGAGGACTTGGGCACTCTGGAGACAATCTAAAGAGGGTACCTTCTGGTCATTTCAGAAGAAACACCATTAGACAGAAGATCTAAAGAATCCCTTGACTAACATAAAAAGATATCAGAGAGAAAAAATCACTGAGGCAAAAATCTATCATGCCCTTCCTTCAAGGAGTACAGGATGTTGTACATAGTTCTTTCTTCCTCCATATTGTTTTTATGCATGATCTACAATTAAAGAGCCAAACCAGAAAGCCAGGTTGTTGTGCTGTAGTGATATAACCTCAGTTACTAAGCTAGAGTAGACTTGCTTAAAACTGACCCTCTGCTAGCTAGGACTTAGGGTTTTTAAATGACCTCTCCACAGTCCCTGCTAGGGGTGTGCATTTGGCTAAATCTGAGCTAAAAAGAACCAGAAAATGCCTTATCAGTATTTTCTAGATATTGTTTCAACCAGACAGAGATTTGGACACTTTTCAGCAATCTGAAATGCCTTGTTTCCAAACCCCCCGAAAATATTCAGAATTGTTCAGGACCGCTGGATAGCCAAAGTTAAAGGGTTTGGAGAAGGTGTTTAAAGGATCATGGTCCCTTTAAACACCTCCTGGGTGAACTCACCTCTTGGAGAAGGGGTTTAAAGGGCTCATGGTCCCTTTAAACACCTTTCCCCCTACCATTGGTTTCAGTGGAAGATGGGGGGGCCTTCTTTGGGGAACTGGACCTCCTCATTTCATATTTTTGAAACTTAAGGGGTGATTTGAGGAGAAGCATCAGCAGCTATGCTCCAAAGTTGGTACTTCTACCTAAAAAAGCCCCCCCCCCCCGAGCCCCAAACACCATACATGGTATAAGACAATGACTTCTTCCCGGCTATTGGGTTGCTTGACCTATGGCATTCCTGCCTATTGTCTCTATTTGTACTGGATTCAGTTTATTTTTCAATGAAGTGACTGATCAGTTCTGCTTTCTGAAGGCTGACCCGTTCTCTGTAAAAGTACTCTCTTCGAGGTCTGAGGTAAATTATTTATATATTGAGGACAACTGCCCTGTATAAGACTTCACCAGAAAGCCAGGCACCTGTGCATATAAAAGTCAAACAGCACAGCTCTTTATTATACGGAAAACTCAACAGGGAGATGGGATGTATTTACACAGGATATTTTGTTTCTTTGTTGAATGAACCCATTACTTTGCCTTCACATCTGCTGCAGGCTTAGTACTCTCCATATAACCTAGATAGTCTTTAGTTCACAAAACCCTCCTCTGACTCTGCTATCCAATAACTTTTTGGTAGTTAACTTTTGGGCTTTATTTGCCTGGTCTCTTGAGTCTACTGGCGTGTCAACCCCAGCTTTCCAGACTCCTCTAGATCCTTAGCCCTTTCTTAGCCACCTTATAAGTTCCTTTGGAGCAGTGTATCTGGTGTTTGTGACTACTGAGGTCTAATACTTTCCCCTCTCTGGTCACTCTCCTCTTTATATTAGAAGATACCAGTTCAGAGAGTTTTTCAGCCACAGTTTTCCACCTAAACTGCTATATGGCTGAGTCCACTGAACCCAGAGTCTTCTGTCCTCCTCAGAGCTCTCTCCAACTGTTTTTTTTTTCAACTGTCAGCTGTTCACCATTATCTGTCACTCACTGAGAATTCCCGAGCCCTCTGCCTCCCCCCTCTCTCAGTCATGTGGCTCAGCAGCTCCTTTGTTTACCTGCTGCTGTCCTCAAACCTACAATTCCCTCACATATGGTTTGTAGGTGCACAAGAACCAAGATGATCCATGGGTTGGAACACCTTTCCTATGAGGACTAGTCTGGGACTAGTTTATAAAATAAGAGCAAATAGGGGCATGTGATAAAGGTTTAGATAGTTCTGTATGGGCTGGAGAAAGTGAATAAAGAGAGCCAGTCTGGTGTAGTGGTTAAGTGCGCGGACTCTAATCTGGGAGAACCGGGTTTGATTCCCCACTCCTCCACTTGCACCTGGCTGGATGACCTTGGGCAAGCCATAGCTCTGTACCAGCTGTTCCCTCAAGGACAGCTTGGGAAAGAGCTCTCTCAGCTCCACCTACCTCACATGGTGTCTGTTGTGGGGAGGGGAAGGGAAAGGAGTTTGTAAGCCGCTCTGAGACTCTTAAGTGAGTGAAGGGCGGGATATAAATTCAATCTCTTCTTCTTCTTCTTTTCTCCCTCTCCCATAATATTAGAAGTTTATGGGCATTAGATATTCTTTCCTTCTAGCCAGTCCAACTCTCCTGATACCATTCCTGATGATATCAAGACTGATAACATCAGACTTGGAAATCATGTCAGGGAGATAGTAGCCATGTCAGACATTGCTGACTTGAACTGATACCCTAAATACTGGGTATCTTATTGAGTCAGCAACATCCAACTACTCACCCCTAGCACAAGTCATATGGCATGCTGCTGTTTCATGCCTGATACTCCCTCGTCAAGCCTCAGACAACTTCTGGTGACACCATAGGGTTTTCAAGGCAAGGAATGCTGAGAAGTAGTTTGCCATTGCCTGCATCTGCATAGCAGCCCTGGTTTCCTTAGTGGTTTCCCATCGAAATACCAACCAGGACCGACCCTGCTTAGCTTTTGAGATCTGACATGATTGGGCTAGCCCAGGCTATCAAGGTCAAGGCCTGATACAGTATTGTCACACTACTCCATATTGCCACAAACATCATGATCCATATTTTAAAGCTTCTGTATTCTACCCAATGATTTGGTCTCGATCTCTCTTTTGTATCTGGGCATGATCTACCCTAAAATTATTTGTGATATTTTCTTTTCTGCAAACTTTGAAAAGCTACTTTAAAATGTCTTACCTGATCATTATGACAGGAACATCATAATTTCTTATTACAACCTGATTCTGGCTTGGGGTATTCAAACGAAAATCATTATTTTTTCTTTGAAAACAACCCATATTCAGAGGCAGATGGCAAACGTGAAGCTTTGTTGTTACAGAGTGGGTTTTTTTTTCAAATTAGACCTGCCAGTAGACTCCCATAGGACTAAACTACTCTGCTTCCCTGCAGCCCCTTCATCTCCCAATTATCTCTTTACAGAAGTGGCACTAAAATACAGAAATGTGTTGCTTTGAAAAATTTGTTTTAAAGCAACTTAGAAGCTTTGTTTTGGAGGGAAACTGAAGTTTTCAGGAGCCCTGCCAAAATTGACGCTAATACATAAGAGGAAAGGCTCAAAAGCCTACACATTCTATTTCATACCTAAATATGAATATGAGAACTCCCTGTCCTGGGTAAGATCAATGGTTTATCTAGTTCAGCACTTTGTATCCAACAGTAGCCACCTAGTCAGAAATGAGTGTCCCATAGGCTTGCTGTTCTGACTGTTAAGATATGCACTGCTTTCAGCAAGTGATCCATGGGCATTTGCAGTGAGTTACTGAAGGACATCATAAACCCAGCTGATTTTTCACAAGGATATATTCAAAGGCTCCTCAAATGGAACTGAGAGCAGAAATCACCCCCCCCCTTTATAGGATGTGATTACCTAATTAAAATATGTAGGGTTGTCATGTGTCCCCCCCAGCCACATTTGGGGGGGAAGTAGGGTTGTCTGATCCAGGTTGGGAAACTCCCAGAGATTTGGGTGTGGAGTCTGGGGAGGACAGAGACTTCAGTGGGGTATAATGCCAGATTGCACTCTCCAAAGCATCCATTTTCTCCAGGGGAACTGATCTCTGTAGTCTGGGGGTGAACTGTAATTCCGGGGGATCCCCAGGTTCCACCTAAGGCTGGCATCCTAAAAATATGGTTATAGCTAGTATGGGCACATTTATATTGTATAGAATTCTTAAATGTATAAGTGATCTGTGAATTACCCTGGACAATAAGCATCTGGGTATGTGGCTAATCCTGAAACATGCTGATATCTACTGTTTAGATAGCTATGAGTTGTTCTGAGTTGCTCTGAGAAAATAACTGTGTTCATGGCATCATCTGAAAAAAAAAAACAAGCTGTTGGAAATACCTTCTTTGAGCTTTGTCTACCCTAATAAAGTGAGGAGCAAATGTTCTGACCAATATCTGGGAGATCTTTGTTCTAAAAACAGCTGCATGGGTTGGAGACTGCAGTGGGGAGAGAGGAAGGAAATCACTCCCTCTTGTCTTACATGAGAAGAGGTCTGCTGATGGCAGTAGCAGGAAGGATAATTTCTTTCCATTCTCACTACAGCCCATCAATTTGCTATTAATACATGCAGGTTCAACGACCCAACAATATACTTTCCCAGGCTCAGAAGTGGAAGTTGGGGGGATGGAAAACTGGAAAGATCAAGAAACTTTTCTTGGAACTGGCAAATTCCTTGTACTTGGTCCAACCCATTGCATGTTTGTCCTGGAATGTCATCATCTCACAGAGCATTCTGGGAACACAGTCCACTCAGGCCATGCCTGTCACACCTTGTTGTCAAACTGAGAATAGGGCCAAGCCAAAGCAATCCATTTTGTTTCAATTTATCAGTTTAAAAAAACAAAACACCTTCCTTTTAGGCTTCAAGTGGCCTCTGAAATTAAATATGTTTTGTTCATTTTTCAAGAGATAAATGATCTGTCTATCCATACAAGTTATATCATGTGATAGCAAACGGAAGAAATTGTGCATCTGCTGACTTTTAAGGATCCCTTGTTATCCTAGAAGTGGTATAAATTATGGAAGCTATTGAGCGATGGGACCTGTCAAGTCCCTAAGCTTGTTTATCCAGGCCAAGGGAAATTCCCTGGACTGAGCTAATGTTTAGGCTGAAATCCTTTAAATATTCTGTATGTCCCACCCTCAGCCACCTTAATACTAGAAATAATCCCTCCTTGGTCCCTGGATGCTCCTGCCTATAGACACGTGAGGGAGGAGATTACTTACATGGGGTTTGATATTTAAATTTACATCACTGATGAAAGATTCTTTCTCATTGATCATGCAGATTCCTACACAAAAATCTCATCTTATGGATAGTTGGCCCAGCTGTAACTGGCACGGGGCCTAAGAACATTAAAGTTCACCTTGTGAGTCATCACAAGTGAGCCTGCATAAAGAGGGGATTTTGGAAGGTACAGAATCTCTAAGCTCTCCCACAATAAGCTACACCTGCCAAAATTAGTTGTGGGACCCATGGTGCAGTTTCAGGTTGCAGATGGATGCCTGAAAAAGTCTTTTGCTTTAGACCAAACCCAGAACTCCACTGTGACTACACACTGCGGGGACATTTGGTATCATAGGCAAGCTGTCTAGCGGGGAAGCTAATCCCCAATTACTAATCTTCTTTGAAGAATCCTGATAAGGATATGAAAAACACAGTTTGAAACCAATGAATGTTTATCAAACCGTTTTTTTCCTAATACCATCCTCAGTGGGGGGTCGGGGAACAACCCCATGATTCAGGAATCGGAAAAAGAAATTACATTACAAGACTAAGTTTTAGCAGAGAAACAAGTACAGTCTAAACTCAAGTTCTTTATGCCGTTAAATTTCTGTACTGCTGTTTACAGGTTGTCCATGCACCACAGCTATATGAATATTTGAAATTCTTTAGTAGAGGATGTATTCTTAAAAGCAGAACAACTGCATCTTAGTATTATAGTTTTTATACATACCCCTCAAGGTGATTGTCCAGTGTTGCCACAATGATTGTCATACAGTAATTTTAGAACTCTGGTTGTATGCTAAAACACAGTGAGCAGTTTAAAAGATTGGCTTATAGCTTATATGCAAAAAGTTAATGAAATGTGAGGTATTGAGGGCTCTACAATAGGTTTACTTGCTTATTTTTATAGCTGCCTTTCTTGCTGATGTTCAAGGCAAATCACACAATTAAAAACAGTGCAATAGAAGCAGTATAATAGACAAACAAAAACACAATAAAACTGACTAATTTTTTTTTAGAAACTAAGGTGTTTTCATTTCATCACAAACACTGTCACTGTCGCTGATTCTACAGCGTCTTTGCAGTAGTGTGTGTATATTTTTGCTGAAATATTTTGTTAAAGCATCATAAAGTTAGAATGGGGAAGACACTAATCAGAGCCCATAAACCCACATATGCCCTGGAGATGCTGTTCATCCAGCTGGCCATACAAGTACTTACATGCTGTTGATTAAACTCTACTAATATCAGACAATGTTTGAAACAGAATAGAAAATCCTTCCTTCTACATGTGCATTCCCACACTGTTTTCTTTCTCAACTGTCACCTCTGTGTAATACACCAATGTAACAGAAAGGTGTTTTCATTGTGCTATCAGAGGGGTTGAAGCTATGTGGCTTGTCTCTCTATACTAGCCTTGCCCATTTTGTCTGGTTGACTCAGGGCTTGAATCTGGATCACAAATATTTCATGTAGATATGTTCTTGCACTGCTTTGCCATGGCCGTTCCCTGCCCCTGATCCATTTGTCTGATATAACTGGAAGGACAAAAATCTCAACACACCAAAGAGGTAATTTCCTTCATTGTCCCAATCTTGCTTGGTGTGGTGGTAAGAGAAGTTGCATGGCTTGTTTCCATCCTCGCCCATGTTTGTATTAACTGAATTTACAACGTTGTGCATTGCAACCTGGGAAATGCAGTTCAGTCTGGTTAGTTCTGAGCCTGTGCCAGCACAATGAATGCTGTTGACTGATGAATGCCACCCAACTGCAGAAGTGCAAAAACAAGTCCCAACTTTAACATATTTGACTTTAAATTGTTCATGAGTTGCCTATGATAACCCCAGAGCATATATAATCTAAGCAAGGTTGTAAATTATATGTGTGAGCCTCAGCCATCATACTGAATGTTTGCCATTCATTACACAGTAAAACAACGACAACTACTACTTGAAATATTGTTCATTTTCAGTTGTGAGCCAGTTCTCCAGGCAATCATAGGAAGAGTTCAATTTAACACAAAATGGGCATTGTGAACAAGATAAGTTCTCATGTTAATAATAATATTTGCAAAATTCTCAGTATGTTTAGCTCTGAATTACAGTGAAAGGCAGGAAAGAAGGAACCCCTCTAATACTCAGTGGTGTAAGCCACTTTTGAGTGCTGTGTTTTAAACAACAGAGAATGTAGTTGCATTCAGTTTGATGGTAATATACTTTGGGAGTAATGCGTTTCCCATGCGGATTTATCACTGCTGTCAAGGCATATGTTGCACATATAAATGTCAATAGAACCCATTAGCAGCTGCTGCTGTCTTTCCTGGTATCTTGCCAAGCACATAACGAGCATGTTGATGTTGTGATAGACAGCAGTACTTCATGTCTCACTGCCCTTTTTTTTTAAGGGAGGGGTTTGGAGAAAATATATCAGGGATTGCTGAAATCATGCACAAAATAGAGCTCCAACTGCTAGAACTGCCTTCCTCTTAATTTAACACTGATTCAACATGCTATCCCTTTTTAGATTCTTATATTTGGCAGTCTGGTTGAGTGTATCTAGAATGAATGTTACATTGATCCTCCCAATACTTGGGTTGCCATTTTGTGTGAATGGTTTAACATGGATATTTTCCATGCATGACAACAGATCTCTCCTCCCCCCCCCCCACAAGAAAATGATTGCTTTGGAGGGTGGCCTCTATGGCATTCTGTTCAGCTGAGGCTTCTTCCCTAGTCAGGACTGGCCCTAATGAGTTTTCTCCCAAAGGCCAACATAGGTGTGAAAAGGGCCTTTTACTGAGAGAAGCAAACTTGGTTTCCTAGCAACAGACACTGAGGAGAAAGTACAGTTGCCAGCTCTGATTAGGGAAATACATGGAGATTTGGGGGGTGGATCCTGTGGAGGGCAGCATTTTTTGGGGGGGGAGATGGAAGGACTCAGCATGGTATAATGTCATAGTGTCTACCCTCCAAAGCAGCCATTTTCTCCAGGGGAACTGATCTCTGTCATCTGGAGATCAATTGTAACAGCGGGTAGTCTCCAGGTCCCACCTGGAGATTGGCAACCCTAGGGGGAAGTCAGCAACACAGCAGGGGGTTGAAGAGAATGGTTTGATGGTCGCTGGTCCACCTCATTAGCTGGCCAGCCATGGTGGAGCTAAGCAGGAGAGAGAGCCGTTTTCACAGTTTATTCTGACAGGAAAGTGGGCAAGCTGGCAGTGGGCGGGGGAGGGGTTATGCTGAAAGTCCATTGTCTTTTTACTGACAGAAGCAGGCCACTGAGGGGACAGTTAGACCCACCTGGCAGTGGGCGGAGGAGAAGAGTGGACCCAGCACCCAGTCTGTCCCTTTCGCCGGCTCCCTCCAGACTGAGGCCGAAACACTGGCCGGTGGCTCTGTGGGTGGGACTGAGGCAATGCAGCAAGGGAATGCAGCCAGCAGCCAGGGACCCCTTTTGAGTGGCAGTTCTTGCAGCCAACTGGAATCTTGCCACCCCAACTCGTCTTTATAGATAAGGATATTGATGCTGAGTTACAGCTGGTGCATTATAGTCACAGCACTGAAATTGTGTATGTTATCATTACAGTTTAAGTGCATGTGTGCATTTGAAAGTACTTTATATCTGTGTCTAGGACATGCCATATAAAGTGTTTTACATTATCTTCTTAGGTGGACTGGATGAAAACACTGCAATACAAAGAGCTGTAAGCATACTGAGTGCTTTATAAAGCCATCTAAATAGGCAGTTGATAGCAGAGTAGCCTCTTGATAGTATAAACAGTCTCTTAATGCACAATACATAAGTTAAAGATGTGTAATTTAAACTGCTCAGTGATGTGTGACCACTGTGTTTTAATGGCAATTAGACTGCAAATTATGAGAAGCACACTGATATGCTAAAACAGTTTTTAAAATATTTATGGCTGGATCCATACAGTTTTTCACTTTATGCCATCCAGTTCCTCTCCTTTCTACATGGCCTTTGTACACAATGGTCCCATGACACCCAACACAGCCTCTTTTGGTGATCAGATGGAATCCCTCCATCCTTCCCCTTACCAATAAATTACATTGCAAATATTTTGCTCATGAGCTCTCACAGTTTTCCCAAAGCTCTTTCCTCCTTCATCTACCATTTTCCCAATGCCCTTCACGGGGGAGGGGGGATAGTTACGAAAGAGGTGCTTTCATTGATTGTCTCAGTCCTGCTGGGATTGTAATATAGAAGCTGTGTAGCTCATATCTCTAGTACTCCACACTCGCCCAATCTGCTTGTCTGCTGGCAAGGTGCTTCTGCTCCTCCCAACTCCTCTCCATTGCAGGTCTTCCCATCACCCCTTCATCATTCTCCAGTGTGTTGCAGCTAATGTTCTGAGCCGTGGTGATGCTGATGCTTCCTGGATGACCCCCACCCCAGTGATTTTAAAGGGTGTCACCGGTCCCTGCCACACATAGTACTGCACCACAAGGGTTACTACCACTTTGGAGTGCAGGACAGTGCGCACCAGGGCTGGGGGGGGCATATTGCTGGTGCACAGGAAAGACAGCAAGGTGATCATGCTGATTGCTACCACGTAAGCCCGTGTCAGGAAATCTACAGGCATGTCCAGTTCTTGTAAGAGGAACAGAGCTGGAAGGCACACCAGACTCCCCACAATGCCAAAGAGGAAGACTACAGTCCCCAGCTTGTCTGGGAAGTCCAGGCTTGGGAAGCTGACCAGGCCCAAGACAAGCAACACCCCTCTCACACATGGCAAGATGTAACAACAGCATTGTTGAGATGGGTGCTCTGGTCCAGAGTCAGCAAGTCAGGGACCACCACTTGGCTCAGTTCCGCAGGGCATGTAAAATGGAATCAAATTGCCAATCCCATGGATGAGACAGGAGAGTTCCTATTTAGCCTTCTGCTCCCTTCCCTCCCTTTTCTGTCCTGAGAACAGTGATATCGTTTATATGTCATTTGATTAATGTCTGAAGTTGGATTTTATTGATTTTAATTGTACTCTAAATTGTTTATTATATGTTGTAATCCGCTCTGAGCCCCACGAGGGGAGAGAGAGTGGAATAGAATTGGAAAAAATAAATAAACAATTAATATAAACAGACATAAATAATTCAAGCAAGTTAAAAAATTTGTAAGCATGAGTCAGCAGAACCTACCTAGCCAATGACTGCATTGAATACCACTTACTGTGCTGATGCAAACGACTCAAAATGCTGCTTCCAAGACAACAAAATAATGTAATGATAGAGGAAACAGGACTTACAAACACGGTATGATAAATGTGTGATTTGCAAAAAAATATTCATCCCCGAAAGTGAACTATCCACTATGCACACCCTCATACTCAAGAATGTCTCTCTTCTGTTATTTGCCACATTAATTTTTGTGGCTATAGCGCAACATTATGTTATCTGCTGGTCAGATGTTTGTGACTAGAACTCACCAAGAGGTAATATTTGAATTTCCCTAACTAAAATCACTTGTCCCTTAATGTAAAACACAGACCGTTTTCAGTTAATGTATCTGTCCTCACAACTTTCGATCCACCACAACTTCAGTTAAATTGGGTGAATCATAACTCAAAAATCTTCTAAATAAATAAAACATGAAAATAATTGATCCAGGCTGCCTAATAGATTTGGTGTAAGACCAAAGAAAGGATAATTTCCCACCCCAACATTCCTTCTCCAAGATGTGAAAGAAATGTGGTAGGAAAATAAATATAGGGGAAAGTGTGAATGAAACATTTGTTCTCTTTGTGATTAAGAGGAAGGCATTTAGCCATACCTGACTAGAACTTTGTCATCTATTATTTTTTTGTCAGGTTTGTTTCTCCAAAATTCTCTATTAGATCTAATAAGGTAAATCTCATATTAGAGTTGGCACTGCAATACAAATGCAAATTACTCAATAAGCATGGAACAATTAAGATTTCTTCTGCAAGTTTATTGCCATGGGAGAACAATAATTGAATTCATATCGCGTTCAGACTAGCTGGAAATGGCTATAATGAAACACATCAGTTTTACACTTCACAAGTCATTGTTTTAACATTAGAGCATCCGTGTGCCACATCTTTCACCCGAAAAGCAGATCAGAAAGCAAGAGAAATGTTGTGGGGAAAGCTACTTAACATTGTTAATGTTATTCTTAAGACAAGTTTGGATCATTTAAGCCCCAGAATTTAAACATTATGCTTTCCAAAATTATCTCGAGTCTATTAAAGGCATATTTTCCAAAGCAGCACAGGGACCCATTTTGAGGCACTTCATATCTCAATTCAGAATCAGATTTGTTAATGGTCTCCTCAGTTGGTTAGGAACAAAGGCTCTCACTGGGCCATTTGCAAAGAGATATTCTAAAAAAATGAGTATGTGTGTAAGTTTAAACTAAATTTAAAGTAACACTGTATGCAATGGGCTCTTAATCCTATTTGATTTGAATGTATACTTTCAGAAGCAATGGTCCACTCCTAAGACTTCACTGTCAATGTTCAGCTGCTACTGATCATGATCGCTGTATTTGTCACATGGTACCCCCACCAAATCTTTCCTCACTGTGTTTTGGTTGTGTTGCCCTGGCTTTTTATCATTAGCAACCAATGATGTATAACAGAAATAGGAAAACACAGAATACTGTAATTCAACTACCTGAGGGAAATTTTACTACATGCTGTCTATCGAGTACTACTTATATGGCTATCGCCTTAAGCAGAAGTTAGAACCAAAAATTATTTTAAAAGACCTTTCTCAGTATTATTCCTCTTATATTTGATTATTGTGCCTATGAATTTTGCCACTGAGAGGGTGACACAATCATTTGTATCCGATAGTAGCTATGACACCTGGGCTCACACATTTAGCAATTCTCTATTTTTAAGTAAAGGGGTGACTAAATTAGCCCTCAACTTGTTGAATATAGAGCACTCCATAGCCTTTTTTTCGATGGTTTTGATTTTATCATATGATACTCTATTATATCTGCCCTCCAAAACCACCGATGTGGAGAGCGTTCATTCTTGCCAAAGTAAAAATAAATTAGCTTTAGTAGCCATTTTTTGGTAGGATTTGTACTTTCAGGGTAGAGGCTGTGGCTGAATGGAAGAGGACATATTTTGTATGCACAATAAACCCTTTAAATTCAGTCTCTGGTTCTCCAGTTACAGGATTATGGGTAGCATCTGTTGGATGCCAGAAACAGAACTCATTACCAGTCAAAGTAGTCAGTAATGAACTAGGTGGATCAAAAGTCTGACTCCGTATAAAACAGTTTCATATATTATTATCCATATGTTCATTAGCCGTAATGTCTCGTTAACCTTTACAAGCAAGACTATGTCACTATCTGTAAAGCTGTACCTTCATGTTGAGACAATTTAAGAAAGTGGAGAAATCTTTTAATTTCACATAAGAAAAAACAAGATCAGTGCTAGCAAATTGAACTGTCATCTTTGGAGACTGAGAGATGAATTCGATCTATCCACTTTCACTCCTGTGCATAACTGAGAAGTTTAATCCAGAATGCAAATAGGAAGTTGGAAAGTTTGCAGTACCCAAACTGATCTTGACTTCTTGTTCCGAGGTAATTTGACAGAAACAGGGCATAATCATATTTTAGAGGCTGGAACTCCAAGTTGATTCATTTCCCTATTGATACTTATGACACTGCCACACTGTCCCTCTGAAGAATTAGATACTTCTTCAGAACTTAAGTCCTGGACATCAATCATTGCCCATTCACTTTGGTGAAGGAGACAGCCTCATAAATACAAAAGGAGACATGGAGATATCCTGTCTATTGAAGTGGTCATGGATACCCAGATACAGGAGTATCATGAGTGCTGTGGATTAGGAAAACATACTGTGGGCCACCTTAGTGATATAGCCCTAAAATGTAAAATTGCTGAGGGGGGAAATAGCTTTTTAGGTTGCAATTCACCTTTCAGAGCACTCTTCAGTGTTCTAACACCAGAACTTTCCAAAGCAATCCCCCAAAGTCATTACACATAGCTGGAACAAAGAATATTGGATCTGACAGCATTTAGTTGTCCTTGGAGTTACTTGAACAATTGCTTCTTGAAATGAAACAGGTTTCTTGCTCCCTGGGCTAATGTAAACAGAAATAAACCAGGAAAATGTCAGCCTCTCCACTCTCCTCATTGGGTTTTATAAAATTGGGGGGATCCTCAGTGTACATTTGTTCTGAAGTTTCCCAGCTTCTTTTTCAGAATGCCATACAGGAGAAGCTTCTGAAGCACTCTGGAAAGCAATTTAAGGCATTTCAGTGTACCAAGCAAAAGCATGCATGATGTACTTTTAAACAATTTTTAGGGGAAACTTTTTGTTGAATTTTGCCTCAGGCTCATACAGACCCCTATCTAGTAATAGTGAAGAGGTTATTTGCATAGGGTTGCCAGCCTCCAGGTGGGGCCTGGAGATCTCCCGCTTTTACAGTTGATCCCCAGCTGACAGAGATCAGCTCCCCTGGAGAAAATGGCTGCTTTGGAGGGTGGATTCTATGGTGTTGTACTATGCTGAGGCCCCTCCCCTCCCAAACCCCATCCCCTCCTGGATCTACCCCCAAAGTCTCCATGTGTTTTCAACCCTATATTTACATAATATTTAAAGTTAAGCATGATATTGCCAAATTATAGGTTGATTTATGCCAGGTGTTGCAAAATGCAATAGTGTTGCGGAATGGATTAGTTGTAGAACGGATTAGTCCACTTCAGAGTACAGATGGAGGGGTTTTGTACCTTGATGCAGACAAGGAAACAACACAAGGATTTAAGATGCAAAATTCAGTGCTGTTGTGTCTTTTTCACAATACTTGTTCTTATTCCCCCCTCCATCTTTTCTACCTCCGATCCTCCTATTTTCTTTTTCTGGTATAGAGGAGTCTAGTCAACCCAGCAAATCTAATGGGGCAAAACACAAACAGTGGAATAAACCTCAGTTATTAAAATGCAGCAGTAATTTCATTCTTAATTCTCTACCATGAAAAAAAATCCCTATTTATTAATTTTTATTTTATCATTTTATTGTCATGGCAGGGGCTGAGTACAGAAAACTTGCATTTAACAACCAAATTGCTCAATACATAGTTGAAATATATGTGTATTAGCACACATCCATTATTTAAAAATGTATATGCATTTCTACAGGATGTGTACTAATGGGTTGTTTTCAGCAGGCCCATCCATAGATTCTGTTTTGGAGTAGTAAATTGTACTCTTTCTGATGTATATGAGATTTGCTTTTCCTCTGCAACTCAATGAACAGGTGAACAGCTACTAGCTATGATAGGACAGACCACCTGGTGGGAGATAGATGGGAAAGATGTTGCAGCAGACGGTACTAAGCATTCGTTCTTTATCTGGATAGCATTTTTTCATGAGCAGCTCCTTCATTTCTTGTAGAAAATTACTTAATTGCTGATTTATGGGGCCAAGTGCTTGAGGCACTTCATAAATACTGATAATAATCATTAAATATTGTCTTATTCATTTACCAGCACATTATTTAACAACAGGACTCTATGAAGAAAATTAAATTGGAATATATGATTGATTGTTATACTTAGCAGAACTGACCTATTATAGCAGCCATGTAAGATCTGGTGTCCAGTAGAAGACGCTGATTCCATTTTGGTTATAATTTTAATTTAAAAATTGTAAGGGGTGTTTTAAACAAACTGCTGTATTTTACAAATGATTCCTATAAAACAATGGAAAATGAAAGCTGTGGTGAGAAAGGACAGACTTGTGGTGGTGATAGTGAATCATGAAACTTCGGGTCATGACACATGACAAAAAAGTAGATTCTCCACAATGAATGTGTTCCTTTCAGTAGGTGGAAAGTCTTTCTTTGGATGAAAACACTTCTGGTATGTGTCATTATCTTGTACAGCCCCCCATTTACCTTCAGTTATGTGTCTGTTGCAAATGGGAATGCATATCCCCATCTGCAGCCACTAGTCCTTTGAAGCAAAATCAGGCAAGACTGGGGCCAACTCTTAGGTCCTTGGTCTACCTAAAGGGTGACCACTTTCAGATTCTTCAATCAATTGCCTCAACCAATCCATTTCAAAATAAATTATCTATTGCGCATGCTTTTAATGTAATCCTGGTTAAAGGGTCACAGGGAATTGAAGCTAGCAAAGTCCCTGGAAAGCAGCTGCCAGAAGGTGTAAACAATAATAGGCTAGGTGGGCCAATGATCAGCATCAGTATAAGGCAGCTGCAGGTCATAAGGTTTTAGCAAAAAAATAAAAATAAAACAACTTATTAAAATAGATTGAACAACTTATTTACATGCTTATACCAAGGTACAACCTATCAATACTTCTAAAATGACTTGTAGTTCAGTCCTAAGCAGGGTTATGCCTAAGCCTGGCAGCAACCCACCTCTACCACCTGCTGCTGCTTGGTAGGGCAGTGGGAGAAAAAAATGTGGTGAGAATTGCCTTCACTCTGATGGCATGACACCACTTCTGGGGCAACCTGCTAAGTGATGTCATTGAATTGATGTGACATTTTAGGATTCACTGGAAACTGTATGGTAAAACCACAGAGTTTCTGGTGAATCCTAGAGCATTGTGTTGATGCAGTTACATCACTTCCACTGGAGAAACAGCACCCCCATGTCTCCACCCACAGACTCCCACCTGGTGCCAGCCACTAGCCACCAGTCAGCAACCCTAGGAAATGATCCACTGCCATAAGCATTTTGGTGCTTGTGATTTGTACCCAACATTAACATGGGACATAAAAGTGGTATGATGATTGGGTTATGGTAAAGGAGGAAATTAATTCCCCCAGCTTGATTTGGAATTTGATTTAGTAAACCATTATAAAACCCCTGTCATAACCAACCGTTCCATTGCATTTGTATAGCATGACTCGAGCACATTTTTCCCAGTCAAAGTAAGAGTAGTTGAAGTCACCCGGTATCACATTATCTCCTTTAGTCATTCTTCCTTATTTTCTTTTCCATCTCAAGTTAATCCTTAGGGGTTTGATGAGGTGAGCAATAATACAGCCCCACTTTTAAGTAACTCTTAGGGCTCAGTATTTCCACTGACACACTTCTGTTGAGGAGTTTATTCTCCTAACATTTTCTGACTTATTTGATTCTATGCCCCCCTTGATATACAATGCAACACTGCCTGCAGGACATCCACTCCTGTCTTGTCTACAAAGCTGATACCCAAGGATGACCATATACTGATGGTGGCTAGTGGCTGGCACCTGGTGGGAGTCTGTGGGTGGATGTAATAATGAGTATGGAACTCCCAGATAGACAGAAATTCAAAAATCATGTGAGACAGTTTTAAAGTGACTATGAAACAAAGGCAGACACCTATTACATGCTTCGCTCTCCAACAACCCTCACTGCCCTCATTCCCACACTTGGTTTAGCTTTGCACTGGTGGACCTCCTTTTGTACTTTTGGCCACTGTGTGACAGAGTGATGGACTGGATGGGCCATTGGCCTGATCCAACACTGGCTTCTCTTATGTTTCTATGTCATTATATTCCTAACTCTCACTCCCAACTTCTTTTGCACTCCCATCAATATACCCCTGAGTGTTTAGACTATTGTCCCTTTAGACTGAGCTATCCCAAACTGGAGGCTCCCTAGCACTGTTTTCCAGGCAATCACATAAATTGTGTGGGATTGTTGTTGTTCAGACATGAATATCGACATTTAACCAAGTGTCATAGATTGACGGTTGTATCTTCTCAAGCTGCAATGCTACATGGAAAGCCTGCCACCAATTAGCATTTTTTTATTGACCTGTTTGCATTGAAATTCTAATAAACAGCAGATTAGATAGAATATGAAGGAATAATATCTATTATAGGATAAAGAATTTGTCTTCTCAAATGGCTTGTAAGAAAATCAAGTTGAACGTTCTTCTGAGACTCATTCTGCCAGGTAATTTTTCACTCACAGCTTCTGTTAAGAAGTGAAAACATTATTTTTGTATCATGCTACCATTTTTACCATGCTTTAGACTCTGTCCTGCACCATTTAATACAGAAACATAAATTCTCAGTGAACGGTACTGATTAATAAATATAAATGCTGTTTCTTTTCTGCATGAGAAACAGAGTATGATTTTGCTACCAGAAGCCTGGAGCTGAACATATGTTGCTGTCAAGAATGGCATTTTCTTTTTATTCTTGTTTAATAACTTTACTGTAGTAGTATTAAGATAACACATAAAGGCATGCCTGCCCTGAATGTGACCTTTGCTTTCCTACCACTTGGACTGTGCTATTCTCCAGATTTGCTATCTGCTAGTGTTGTCAGCCATGAAATAATGTTATATATATTGGGTCAGAAAAATGATAGACTAAGTATTTCAATCTTAATCAGGGAGGTTATAAGGAGGGAGAGGGAGCCCCCCCCCCCCGCCGAAGACCTCTTACAGGAGGAGAGAAGGGTGTCTTCCGGCTGAGTTTCTCAGCCCCAGGGAAAAGAGGCATCTCCATTTGGCTTATTTTCTTTTTTATAGAGAGAGGCGATGTAAATTTTCTTGAAGAACTAAGCTAACTAGAATTTAGGTTATAGTAGTAGTAAATAGAATAAGAACTTTAAAGCATATAAGGGGAAAGATTTTTGGAAACCAAATGGAAACACATTTAGCAAGTGGTATAAGAAAATATGACTCGAAATAGGAAGTTATTCTCAGTTAGTAAGTGGGTAGTACAGGTGTAGAGGGTTTATCGGGGAACACCTTTCTGTTAATAAATAATGTTAGGATGGTTTAATGTTGCATATTATTGTGGAATATAAAAATCAAGAAGAAGAAGAAGAAGAGATTGGATTTATACCCCGCCCTTCACTCACTTGGAGTCTCAGAGCAGCTTACAAACTCCTTTCCCCTCCCCTCCCCACAACAGACACCCTGTGAGGTAGGTGGGGCTGAGAGAGCTCTTTCCCAAGCTGTCCTTAAGAGAACAGCTGGTACAGAGCTACGGCTTGCCCAAGGCCAACCAGCCAGGTGGGGAATCAAACCCGGTTCTCCCAGATTAGAATCTGCGCACTTAACCACCCCACCAAACTGGCTCCAAACCTGGTTCTCCCAGATTAGAGTCTGCGCACTTAACCACTACACCAAACTGGCACCAAACTATTAATTAAAAAAAAAGAAAAACGATAGACTATCAAAATATGTGTCTTGCTTTAACCAAAGTAAAGTATAATCCTTCTATTTAATGTGATATAAAAGTGATTAATTTTTGATTATATTGTGTTCATATTGTAATGTTTGTTTGTTTTTTTAAAAAAATAGTGTCTTCCACCATTTTAGAAGAAGGAAGTCACCCTTAAGAGAGGCCATGGCAACTTCCTTGATCCTTGCTATCAGAAGTAGTCAATGCAGAATGCATAAGTATTGACAAGGGTGGTGCTGGTGATGTTAAAGAGCTGTGAGTTTGTAGGTGATAGCTATGTTCAGCTATGAAAGAGAGGGACTTGTCAACAGAATGAAAACAGACCTTGATAAAGATCAGGTTCTCAAAACATGGTAGTACTCCCTGTTTTGTCTTCAACTAACTCTGTTACCCTGTATATTTATCTCAAGTGTTAATATTATAGTGACTACAAGACAGCCAGTGTGGTTTAGTGGTTAAGAGTATTGGACTAGTATCTGGGAGATCCAGATTTGAATCCCCACTCGTGCCACAGAAACTCACTGGGTGACTTTGGGCCAGTCACACTCTCTCAAACTAACCTACCTCACAGGATTGTTGTGAGGGTAAAAGGGAAAAAGGGGAATGATATAAACTGCATTCTGTTCCCATTAGGGGAGAAAGGTGGGGTATAGATTAATTAAATAAATAAATGTGATTCCTATTTTCCTCAGCTTACAAGTGAACTGTATTTCTTATTTGGTGTTTGACACCATTTTGGATTGACTTGTGGTGGTTTCTGTATTTCAGTGAAAGAATGGAGGGCATGGATTGAATATAGCCTTTCCCCTAGCCTACAAGGGCAAAAAAGCTTTAAGTACAACTATTGATCATAGAATGTACCAAATTGTAGAATGTATTTAATTGTTCAAAATGTGGATTATACCTTTAGCTAGAGCTGGATCCTGTTAATTCTAAATTGGAAAAGTGGGTTCCTTTGTGTAACTTTGCACCTTATAAACACCAGTGCAGTGTAGCTACAGATGTCAAAGCTCAACATCATTTTCTGGTTAATCTGTGACTTAGGAGGGGATAAAACTAATGAACACTTCACAAAGCATATGGTAAGCTTCGATACCAAGGATAGGGATATAAAATCAAATAAACAAATTAAGCTGTTAGTTCTGGAGGAACACAAATGCTTATTACTATGCTGTGACGCTGAGCTCCAGAGAATAATTAATAAAGGGTTTCTGCAAGTCATGCTGGAAAGATGTGAACACAGACAGATGTCTATGTGTTGTTTGTTCCTAACTGTGCGAAAGAACAGCAGAAGTTAATATTCGTTGTAGACCCAGGCCCTAATTCAGACATAGTCAGTCACAGGCAATAATCCAGAATCCAAGACAGTGGCTGAGGGTGTACATTCATATCTGCATTACAGTGAAGATGAAAATCAATTGGAGTTTGAAAAAAACAGGTGATTTCTATTCTGGTTCTAAATACATGCACAGTTGTATTACAGCACTGAGTCAGGGGCCCTCAATACCAGAATAAGAGAGATTGTGTTAAATTGATGCTCTTGTAATACTACTGCAGTGCCACATAGAGGCTTATCCCGAAGTACATATTTCTATGATGTCTTACATCTTGGCCAGGCTGGCAACAGCATTCCCAGTTCTAGCCCCTTCCCCAGCACAACTCCATCATCTGCCATGGTATGATGGACAGAAAGCTCCATGTCAGTATGTTGTATCTTCTCCCCTATCCACTAACCCCCCTGGACTCAGACAGCAGTGTGCCAATATAATGAACAGATAAAATATTGTTGTTATTGTTAGCCATTCAGTCGTGTCCAGCTCTTGGCAATTCTGTGGGCCAGTTCTCTCCATGTTTTCTGATCTTGTACTGTTTCCTTGAGTTGTTCCATGCTCAGGCTGGTGTCAACTTTTATGGTGTCCAGCCATCATGTTCTTTGGCAGCCCGGTTTCCTTTTACCACTAACCAATCCAAGCATAATTGCTTTCTCTAGCGAGTTCTTCTGTATGACATGGCCGAAATAAGTCACTCATAATTTTATGATTTTTCCTTCCAATGACATGACTGGTTTTATGTGCTCTAATACTTGCTTGTTTGTCACCTTTGCTGTCCAAGGAATATTGTTCATTTTTCAGTTGGGATGATTTATAATAATATTCATCAAAATTGCGTCTTGGTTCACTATTCATTACATGGCTAGTTAATAATCTCCAATTTCACCTCTCTAATTTGCTTTGATATATTTCATATATTAGGCTCTGGGTGTTCTATGCCTGCTCACCATCTGATGGAGCAAGGCCACTGGTGGGTGCTGACAGTGCTACGGCATTACATCACTTCAAGGAAAAACCAAGAAGTAATTTCATTCTTCTATAGGAATTGCTGGTAACTATATGGTTAACCATACCATACCAAACCATTTCGTCCACAGAAGTGATCGGGGTCATTTGGGGCTGGAAATAGGCAGAGCAGAGCTCTGCCAACCCAGGAGTGGGCACTACGGCAGCCAGGGGCCCAATCAGATTCTCTGATCTGATTTGGCCCGCCGCCGAATTGCCACCGAAATTCAGCAGCAGCTTTCAAAGCGGCTGGAGGGGAAGGGATTTGAGGGAGAGGCTCCAAATTTGCAGGGTAGCTGCTGGAGCCTCTCTTCAAAATACCCACCAAGTTTCAAGAAGATTGGACCAAGGGGTCCAATTCTACGGGCCCCAAAACAGGTTGTCCCATTCCCTCCATTGTTCTCTGTGGTGGGAAAAAAGTAATGTTTTTCCCACCATAGAGAACAATGGAGAGGATGGGGCAATCTGTTTGGGGGCTCGTAGAATTGGACCCCATGGTCCAATTTTCTTGATACTTGCTGAGTATTTCGGGGAGAGGACCCAGCAGCTACCCTGCAAGTTTGGAGTTTCTCCCTCAAACCCCCTCTCATCCAGCCCTTCATATACCCTATGAGTTTTTGCCATTGACTTCAATGGCCCATAGGGTATAATGGGGCTGAAACTGACATTTGGCTGGTGATGTCAGGGGGCGTGGCATATGCTAATGAGTTATGCTAATGAGCTCCTGCGCCTCTTTTTCTACAAAATGTCCCCTGGAAGTGATGTAATGCCAATAGGACAACATGAATTTTAAAGTTTATTTTTCTTTCACCATCCAGCATAGTAGCAGTGGGCAGCAAGAGACTTGACAGCCCTGTTGCTCACTGCATCTTGGATTTTGTAGTGCCTAGTTTTTAAACCCTTTTATCTTCTCAGAGTCATGATTCTTATTTGACAAGTAATGTCTATATATGCCGAACTTTCTGACAATTCAGTTCGTTTGGGCAATTCAGTGCTTATGAATGTGCAGCATAAACAAAGTTGAAAACATAATTAATTACATTTCATGCTGGCCAATGCAGAAGGCCCTCAGAGGGTTTTTTGGTCACAGCTTTACAGTCATTTCCCAGGTTTACAGATTTCCAAACAATCTTCTATCTGGGAGCAGATTTAGGGCAAATTTATCACTTGGAAGGTGGCAGTGTTTGCAGTCACTGCTGAGAAAATTGCTAAAATCCATTGCAATGTCTTCATCTGCGGACCCATTTTATACTACCTGTCTTTGAGATGCTGAACACAACTTCTGATTATGGTTAAACTTACATTCAATTACACCTGCTTGCATATTCATTTTGAGCATTATTTAGTGGTGACCTTTGGTTGAAACAGCCTAGCTAAGAATTAAGTTATTAAAGTCATACATAAAGTCATCTTTCTTAGATTATTAAGATGCTACCAGAATACATTCTGCCAGTGTTATTTGCTATGCTGATAATTCTTCAGGCCTTATACAAATGTTAAAGTATAAAATATCACATTCGGCTTATTAGTTCTGCACATGGGGGTCCACAAATTCATATCATCTGCGGAACAAGGGTACTTGCCTTCAGAAGCAAAATGAGTGGCATCCCATGAGGGCCCCTTCTTTGTAGCAGAGTCACACTTATGGAGCTTTCTTCCTACAACTGTGCACCCATTATCCAGACTTAGTAGCTTTTTGTACAGGGGCAAGAACTTTCCTTTTTACATAGGTGTTTGGTAGATGTAGACCCCAGCCACACGAGCAAGAGAAAGTGGGGGGAAGCGAGACTTTTTGTGCCGGAGTACTTTGACCCGCAGTTACACGATCACACATTTCAGCGAAGCTGTGGTCGCAACTCACCACTGCATGATCAGATGCAACAGTGGACAAGGTGGGGGGGGGGGTTTTCGTTTCATTCAAATTCGCTTAAATGGGGGATCGATTAATCACATCCCCACCCTGAGGGCTTCCAATGGCAGTATGCAATGATACACATACTGAGAAGGGGAAACAAACAAATGCATGGTGTCGGGATAGCCTGATCAGACTATCCCTGAAGCCACAACTGCGCGCTGGAGCGATCACAGGGGGAAAGTCCATCTGTGGCCTGTAGCAATCCGTTTGCTACTAGATTTGTCCTACTGTTTTTTTTAATGTGCTTCTTTGGCAGAGAGCAATGGCTTGCCGATGGCTGCAGGATGCTTCACAGATGTACTCTTGTGATCGCACCCTTAAAATCTGGCAGGGAGTCGTGGCTAATTCTGCGTGTGATCGGGGCCATATTTGACTGAGTTATTGTTGATATTGATCTGTGGCTGTGTTTTCTTTTAGTTTGTTGGGGAGGGGTTATCTTCAATGGCTGTTCTACTGATGTGTTATAATTTTAATTTTGCTTAGGGTTTAACGATGCTTGGATCATTAGAAGCTGGTCACCCATAAACTCTGGATAAGATATAATTGTTGTGAAATAAAATGTTTTCTGTCATCAGTAAAGGTAACACAGGGATTTGATTACTCATGAACAGCTTGGATCTATCAACAAAGCCATGGAAATGACTGTTGAGTTCTTTCTTTATCAAACCGGGGGACGGGGGGAGAGCATTTAACTTCAGGAAACCAGTTAGTGCTGGGCTCATTCAGGCAAAATTAAGCAGTTTTAAGCCTCATTGATTTCATGGAATCTCTTCCATTTCAGTTTCTTCAATCATTGGCCAAAAATAATTATCCCAGTGAACCAAATTCTGGACATGATCATTAATTTCCAGAGTAATCCTATTGATACTAGCATTTGCAGAAGATGTACATCCAAAGCCTGTGTATGGTTTTATGATGCAAGTAATGAATCAAGAAAAGAGAGTATGAAGTGCATCTGAACTCAATTATCAGATACAAAAGTTTGAGCATGCTTGTTCTATCCCCCAATCTTCAAATATCAATAGAAAACAATGCACTCCAGAACAAGACCAGCCCTTGAACGCTTCCATGAGATGTTTTCACTAATAGCCAGATGAGTCTGTAGTTGATTTGACTTGTACATGCTGTTGCTTATTATGTTTCTACTTCTGTGTTCATAACAACTGTTTGCCAACATTAAGTACAGAACAGATGTATCTGAGATATGACAAGAAACATTTTGCATATGCTTGTGCGAGAGAATTATGAAAATATCTCTGTTGAAATGTGCTCACAGTTTTATATTGCTTTCAGTATTCTATACACTGATCTCCCTCCCTCATGCATAGTAATGTCACCAAGGTATTATTGAGAGATGAATCAGGACAAATGAAAGCACAACATAGAGACTTGCTCATAAATACTAGTTTTGCAGTTTGCAAAACCAAGTCTCAGAAAAAGAACAATACCCGGGGAAAACATGCGCATTTGACAGACCTCTCTAGCCCGCTCTGTTGGAAGACATAGAAGTAAGACAAATGAATCCACCCACCAAAGCCATTGGCTGAATTGATATTTTGTCCAGGAATTCTCACAAACATTCTAACTGCAAAGAACTTAAAGTACTGGCCATAACAGGCCCAGTAACAGAAGGAAACATAAGCTATTTATGAAAAGTGCCTGAGCAACCAGGTAGGATTACTGCAGCATGGTGGTGGTGGTGGAAAGTGTCATCAAGTCACAGTTGACTTATAGAAACCCCATGGGGTTTTCAAGGCAAGAGACGTTCAGAGGTGGTTTGCCATTGCCTGCTTCAGTGTCATGACCCTGGTATTCCTTGGAGGTCTCCCATCCAAATACTAGCCAGGGACGACCCTGCTTAGCTTCCAAAATTGGCCTAGCCTGGGCTAGCCAGGACAGGGCTGTCTGCAGCATAGATACATTTAATAGGTTAAAGATATATTTTCACATGAACAAGATGAAAGGTTGTGGTTCATAAGGTAAGTATGTGAAAAGGTGCATAAATGGGGGTGTGGTATTTGAACAGACATACAAAATGGCTTATGTATATGACAAACAGAAGCAGAATTGCATGCAAAAATACATCCCTGAGCTCTTTCACAGGCTCCACTTGGTATGTATCAACAATCCAGTAATACTGCAGTAAGGTGCCATGGTAGGTAGGAACTGGCTCCATTACTGAGCAGCAACTTGGGGGGAGAGGGAAACTCTATGCCCTTACTGGCCACAGGGCTTATTGGCAGAGGAAGCAGCTGGGTTTAACAGGCAGCAGAGCCTAGCACATGTGCAAGTGGAAATTGGAAGCCTGCACTGGGTACTAATGATCAGCAGGGTGCAGTGTCAACTGTCCCTTGCCTCTGTTGCTGCTATACTGTGGGTAGAATTTTGTGTTCTCTTCATTGGTTGCTGTTCTGCAACAGTGACTTCTTCCTAACCACTGTTCTATCTAACCAGCTGCCATAGAGTAGGGAGAAGAATCTTGGTTATCCTAGGTTATCCCTTCACTATCTACAAGGAGAAATGATGATGGATTACAGTTTCCAAGAGTTCCAAGAGACCAGGCCTAGTGGTCTCTCACAATAGTTGCTGCCTTCTACCCCCAAGAAAAAGAAGTGTATTGCACTGAACTTTAATTTTCACAAAAAAATGTTCTATGACCCCTCCCCATTTCTCTAATTCTGTTTTTCCAGTGATTATAGTTAAGCATTATATTGCAACTAGGGTTGCCAGATCTCTCCTGGCAACTGGCAGGGAAGGGGGAACTTACTGGGAGTAGCAGGGAGGCCCATCCAACGTATAGCAACATGTCTACATCACTGGCCATGTGCCCTGGAAGTGACACCATCAAGTCCAGGACATCAGGGCAATGCTCTGGTATTTGGGCAAAAACGCTATGGTAAATTTGGCTTCTACCATAGAGTTTTTGCCCAGATACCAGAGTGTTGCCCCAACATCCCGGATGTGATGATGTCATTTCCAGGGCATATGGCCAGTGATGTAGACAAGTCACTGCATCTCAGATGGATCTCTTTTGGGGGGTAAGTCCTTCCCACTGGCCATCTGATAGGCAGCTGGGAGGTGGAGCCTGTCAGCGGGGGACCCTCACCTCCAATGGGGAGTCTGGCAACCCTAATTCCAATTGCCACTACATTAACTAGTTAGGGTCTGTCAAACCAGAATCTAGGCTTGCCAAGTTCCTGCTGGGGGCAGGGGATCTTCCACCTCCAGTGGCCTTACCATCTCTGCTCAGCTAGGCAGTGGGAAAAAACTGGAAAATGGAAGTGATGTCAGCATATCACCAGCAACTCTCCAGCATTCAATCAAAACTCTATGATTAAACCATAGTTTTGACTGAATGTTAGTGACCCCAGCAACATGGTAACATCACTTCTGTTCCAAGAGAAGTGATGTCAGCATGTTACTGGTGACATCATTACAAGCTGGTGAGTTCCCCCCACCCTGGGAGTCTCCTGCTGGTTTCCAGCCTCATGCTGGCAACCCTACCAGGATATGAAGTGGATTTATTTTGCCACAGTTAATCCTAACTATGGCTTTGTTGATGAATGCATTCAGATTGCCTGGCTTAATTCCTTTTGAAAGCTTGGCTTGGTCCCCAGTGACGCCCTACCAGGCCACAGAGAGAAATCAAAACCAGCATTTGTTGATTACTGTGAGCCATGTCCTGGTTTCACAAACTAACCAAAGTTAAAATAAGCCATGGTTTCAAGAGGATGTCTGAACTGAGCTCTTGTTTCATTTACAAATAATTGATATGTTTGGACCTAGGATGAACTCTGTGATATCAATGTAATGATTGGTGCTTTAGCTGGAAGAGGATTTTGAATGCCCAAGCCCTTGGGGTGCCTGGAAAATATAGGGAACTACAGAGTGAAAAAAAGGCACATCAAGAATCTTGAAAGCTGTCAGAGGCTAGAGTGGAATGCTGAAGGTTTTTCCTGCCGCCTAAACAGCATCTCAGCTGTTGTGGAGCAGTGTTCCTACTTCTCCTTGTAGAAGCAGGCCTAAAGTGGCAATAATGGATTCCAAATTACTCTCTGCCAATTCTCCATCTCCTGGGCAATTACTTAGCAATTCAAGCAGGATTGCTAAAGAATCAGCTGCTTGCTAACCAACTACTGGGAATGAAATAGTGGTCTGAATCAGGGGAATTATATAAATAGGAGGGAACTATAATGCTGTCTCATGGATCCGACAGCAAACTCTCCAAAGACAATCAGAAAGACGGATGGCTGAATTGTACATCACTGCATGGAAAATACATATTAATCCCTCGCCAATTAGGGGAAGAATGGTCTGTTTCTGAATTGCCTGCTGACTGCATGTCACTTTCTCTGATTTTAAGGGTTTGTTTATGCTTTTCCGTGATCAAGGCCGCTGGGTTCTTAAATCAGATGTACAATCACAAGTCACCTGCCTAACCTTGGATTTGTTTATATTGGCCAAGTCTGAAACATCAGACTCTGAAGCCACACTGCATGTTCTGACAGACCCCAGGCACTTCCCAACTCACAAGCAGATTTTCCAGCCAAAACCTTTTAGTTCCCCTCAGTGACTGAGTTGTCCCCAAGTAGCATGTATTCATAGAATCACAGAATCACAGAGTTGGAAGGGACCTCCAGGGTCATCTAGTCCAACCACCTGCACAATGCAGGAAATTCACAAATACTTCCCCACCACCACCACCACCAGTGACCGCTGTTCTGTGACCAGAAGATGACAAAAACCTCCAGGATCTCCAGCCAAACTAATCTGGAGAAAAATTGCTTCCAGACCCCAAAGTGGCTATCAGCATTTCTCTGGTTATATAAGAAAGGACCACAAGAACTAAGCACTGAGGCAACCTTTCCTGCCCTCCCTCCTCTCATGATCTGCCTAATTTCACAGAATCAGCATTGCTGTCTGATGACCATCTAGCCTCTGTTTGAAAACCTCCAAAGAAGGAGAGCTCACCACCTCCCAAAGAAGCCTGTTCCACTGAGGAACCACTCTGTCAGGAAGTTCTTCCTAATGTTTAGCTGAAAACTCTTCTGATTTACTTTCAACCCGTTGGTTCTGATCTGACCTTCTGGGGCAACAGAAAACAATTCCACACCATCTCTATATGACAGCTCTTCAAGTACTTGAAGATGGTTATCATATCATATCACATCTCACTCATCTCCTCTCCAGGCTAAACATACCCAGTTCCTTCAACCTTTCCTCATAGGACTTGGTCTCCAGAACCCTCACCATCTTCATTGCCCTCCCCTGGATATGTTCCAGCTTGTTTATATCCTTCTTAAATTGAGGTGCCCAACTGAACACAATACTCTAGATGAGATCTAACCAGATCAGAGTATAGAGGTACCATCACCTCGTGTGATCTGGACACTGTACTTCTGTTGATACAGCCCAAAATCACATTTGTCTTTTTAGCTATTGCATTACACTGCTGACTCATGTTTAGTGTATGATCTGCTAAGACCTCTAGATTCTTTTAGCATATACTACTGCCAAGACAAGTCTCCCCCATCCTATAATTATGCATTTGATTTTTCCTACCTAAATGTGGAACTTTACATTTATTCCCATTGAAATTCATTTTATTTATTTTAGCCCAGTTTTCCAGCCTGTCAAGATTATCCTGTATCCTCTGTGTCTTCTACAGTATTTGCTACCTCTCCCAATTTAGTATCATCTGCAAACGTAATAAGCATTCCCTCTGTTCCTTCATCCAAATCATTTATAAAGATGTTGAACAAAACAGATCTCAGGGCAGATCCTTGAGGTACTTCACTTGTCACTCCTCTCCAAGAGGATGAGGAACCATTCACAGACATTCTTTGGGTGTGATCTGTCAACCAGTTACAGATCCACCTAACAGTAATAGGATCTAAACCACATCTGACCAATTTGTCAACAAAGAATTTTATGTGGAACCTTATCAAAAGCCTTACTGAAATCAAGATAAACTATGTCTACAGCATTTCCCTGATGCAAGGTAGTAACTTTCTCAAAAAAAGAGATGAGGTTATCTGATGTGACTTTTTCTTGAGAAATCAATGCTGGCTCTTAGTAATCACAGCCATCCTTTCTAAATGCTCAAAGACTGTCTGTTTGACTTAAACAACCAAACTGTCCCAACCAAGCTGTTGACTTAAACAACCAAACTGTTAACCAACCAAGCTGAGTTAGTGTGAGCTAACTCACAATTTTTTTAGCCTCTGGCTCACACATTTTTGTCTGCGCTCAGGAAGGATGGCTCCAGGGAAAACTGATTTATGCAGTAGCCAAATTGCTCGCTCACAACTTTAATGCCGGTAGCTCACAAAGTAGAAATTTTGTTCACAAGACTCCACAGCTTAGAGGGAATATTGGTCCCACCCCAGTACAGATATTTGTTTTGGCTTATGACCCAGCAGAGGAACCTGAATTAAATGCAGGAACTGTCTTGATTTGGAACCCTTTTTAAATGGCACTTGGGGCAGAATGACTTTCAAAACAGAATAAAGATTTTATTTAACTAGCACGGAAATATATATGTATATATATTGGAGAAGTCAAAGATTAGAAACCCTGAGGTAAAATGTTTTCCTATGCACATAACTGAAATCTTAAAACATACAAGAGAGTGTTGTTGTAGCTTCTTTTCAGAGATTTCTAGTTCTTTTCCATGAGAGGTACTTTTCTTAGTATACTTCAGCAATAACACCTTAGCTCTTTCTTAGGGTCTCTAGATTTCTCCCCTTTGAAAACTACAGCTTTTCACTAACTCTTGAGGTGTCTAAAGCTTATTCCCCTTTACCACAGATCTGGGTTCTCCTCAGAGCACAACCCCTTTTTACTGGTAGGGATTATTCTTCCTTTTTTCAAGAAGCAATAATCCTTTATTATTTTGCTTAACTGGGAGTTACTGCTTAACAACCCATTCACTCTAGCCAAATCTCTCTTCCCGTAACTGTTGTTTGTATAAAGAAGTTTTTTAAAAAGCTTTCTGGACTCAGAATCACAATTCTCCCTCAGAGTAGTTCTTTGCCCTTACAATATTAGAACTACTCTCTTTTCTCTTTTCTTCTATCTGTAGAAGAACCTTTCTGACTAATCCTGTCAGAACACTGACTCCAGTTATCCCTTCCTTCATCAAAAGCTGTCTTTTTGGCTTGCTCACTCCAGACCCAAAGACAAAAGACCCTTTCCCCTTCAGAACAGTTGATGTTATACTTGCTCTCAGCTGATGCTGGCCAATCAGACGGCATGAAGAGTAGCCAATCAAACAAGCTCTCCACTCCAAGGCAGATTAACTTCTGTTCTCCCAGTCTCTCTGAAATAGCAACATTTTAAAACCTACTTTTCTGTGCAATCCATCACACATGTCTAGGAGCCCAGCAAACAGGATCCATTAATGCATTTCTATTCGAAATCAGTGTGGTTGCTGATTCCCCATGGCTGGCACTGATTTTTTTTTTTAATTAAAGCTTAAAAACTGGAATCATGTTGTGCCAGAGAAGAATTTAGACAGCTGCATTGCTGAAAGTTACTTTCAGATTCATATTCTGAGGTACTGAAGCTTTCATGAGTACAGGGAGTATGAGGTTTGACAGCATCTCTAAACAGAATTTTTTTTGGCATCCAAACAATAGTAATAATAAACATGTGTAGAGAAGGAGTTCCATAGGGTGCAAGTACAGAAAATTCCTTGTCTCCAATACCTCAGGATCCACAAACAGGGCACCTAGGAAAGGACCTTCAATGATGATCTCAGCTGATGGACAGATTCTAATGAGAGAAAGGTCTGTACCATCTTAAAGGCATAGAACAGAGTGAAATAGCAAGACAGCCTATATTTAAAACATTGCTGATTGAGTAATCAACTTATCCTGCTTTCACAGAAACAATAGCAGAGAAACATGTATACTTAAACAAAACAGTCTCTCCCACACAACCAGTCCATTGAAGAGTATCCTGAGGAACATGCAGAGATCCCTGAATATCTCTTCTATTTTTTTAAAAAAGTCACATGTGGGAAAGCATTTATACAGCCACACTTACTACATGAAAATGAGCAGATCTGCAGATCAGACTGAATGGGCAAAATGGTTTTCAGGCAACTGTATTTTGGACTAGTTTGACTATCTGAAGACTCTTCAAAGGTAGCCTTTGAAGATGGCTTTGAAGAAAATACAGTGAATGGCTGAGATAAGAAAGCTTCCTCAAGGATAAGGAGAAATGATCATGTAAATCCACTGTGTCAATGAGCCTGCCCTATTACTATATGGAAGAAGGTTGTTTTCCCCTGGGTAAAAGACAGCATAGGCATCAAAGAGCATAGGGCATCCAGCCAAAATCAGAAAAAAACATGTTTCCCATTTGTACTTCCACTGACTCTTCCCCCTGAGGTACTAACTTTTCCCCATGCAGGCCATCTTCTTCCATGCAGTATGAGATGGTGTAGTCATAAGAAAGGCCTTACCATGTGCTTGTTTGAGAGTCTAGAGAAATAGACTAAACAAAGGCAGCAACCACTGGGAAATTCTTTGCAAGTGGGAGTGCTCCCCCCCTCCACAGAGGAATGCCAGTGGAAAGTCTGTCAGTGAAAACATGTTTAGATAAGAAATATTTTTGGCACAGAGAGAAAACAGACTACAAAATGGAAAACAATCTCTTTTAAACGACTTGCTTGAAGGCATTCCTTTTCATGCTGTTTTGCAAAACTCTCTCACTATGTTATAAAAGCAATAGTCAATATACTCTGCTTTTCTTGTAATTAACGAAAGAGAAATGGAAGCCATCTGTGAATGTATGCTCAGCTATACTGTTAGTATCCTGGCTTGAATGCCATGTTATAATTGCCTTCATTTCCACACAGGGTTTATCAAGATTTCTTGAATATATGCATCGCAACAGATATACTAAGCACTTTGCTAGTATGTAATGTAAGCAACACATCCACATTTTTTTCAGACTATTAAATATAAATCAGGAAATATCACAGGCAGAGAGGAAGCAAGTGCAGATTTGAAATGCAGTTGGGAAAGATGTTTAGGTTTCTGAACTTGTCTTCATGATCATTCTTGAACTCAGTTATAAACTACAAGTTTTAAATAAATTTTAGCATTTTGTATCCCCAGGGCTATGCAAGCAGATGTCATCTATTAGAAAGTATGCCTTTTGTCTTTGTGGAAAACCTCTTCCAGAAGATTCTTTCCAGGCAGTAAATGTTTAGGAATTAGTGGAGCCATCTTTTAACTAAATGGGTCTGAATGGAATGAACCAATATGGAGAACTGATAAGGCCTTGTGACAATAGTACAGCACGCAGTAAGGAAAGCCAAAAGCCACAGAAAACAACTGTGAGCTGAATATCCTGCAAAGATATACAAAAGGAGACTTCAATAAAGTGAACAATATATCTAATCTGAGATAACTCTATACATAGTCCATCATAGGAGAATACAGAAGGCAACAAAATCCATAAAAAGAAAATACAGACTCCAAAAGTATAAATATACAAAAATAAATATCCAACAATAGTATTTAGTGTTTCAGACTTCTGGTCCTTCCTCAGGAAAAAAACTGTGGAAGTATAAAATGCAGAAATGCTTTTAACAATATTTCAAAATGATACAAAAGTGTTCTATTAAATTCATCTATATATCTAATTTCCAAGGCGCCCCCTGCATGAGGATATCTAAATCTGTGTGCGGGGAGGGGGGGCACCTGGGGGCAGGGAGATTTTTGTGGATGCAGGGGGGGACTCCCCCCATTTGCATAAAAATCTTAAAACTTTAAAAAAAACTTTTGCATGCGCAGGGAATGCTCTTGGAACAGCGGTGGCTGGGCAGTTGGGAGGCGTTCAAGCCTCGCCACCGGTGCTGGGGGGGGTTGGGAGGGAGACTGGCAGGCCTGGCGAGTGTTGCTCAGGCCTTGCCAGTGCCCGTGAGGGGGGGGAAGGAGCTGCGGGCCTGGTGAGTGTCTCTCAGGCCTCGCCAGTGCCCATGAGGGGGGGAGCAGAGAAGGAGCTGCGGGCCCAGTGAGTGCCTCTCAGGCCTCTCTGGTGTCCATGGGGTGGGAGTGGGGAAGGAGCTGTGGGCCAGCGAGCACCTCTCAGGCCTCACCAGTTTCTGTGGGGGATGGGGGGAAGGATTAGGTGGGCTCAGGCCTCACCCTGGGTGCCAGGGTGGGGCAGAAGACTCACCTGCGGCTGCTGGGTCCGCTGGGTAGAGCTTCTTCTCTCCCCCCATGAGTATTGGTATTGAGATTGGCCTCTGGAGAACAGGTCTACCCTCAGCGTTCCACTATGTAGGTAGACCTGGCCTCCGGAGAACAGGTCTACCCTCAGCATTCCACTATATAGGTAGACCTGGCCTCCAGAGGCCAGGTCTACCTTCCCCTTGCCACTATACTGGTAGACCTGGCCTCTGGAGAACAGGTCTACCCTCCCCTTGCCACTATACTGGTAGACCTGGCCTCCGGAGAACAGGTCTACCTGCCCCAGTCCTGTATATTGGTAGACCTGTTCTCTGGAGGCCAGGTCTACCAATACAGTGGACTGGCGTGGGTAGACCTGTTTTCTGAAGGGCAGGTCTACCAATACAGTGGCAAGGGCTGGAGAGATCTGTTCTCCGGAGGCCAAGTCTACCAATACAGTTGACTGGGGCAGGTAGACCTGTTCTCTGGAGGAAGAATGGGGGGGGGGATCGCTGGCCCAAGTGGCCATCAGCCGCTCAGGCCTTGGAGTGGGTGGGGAGAATTGCTGGGGGAGAGAGGACTTACCTGGGGCTGCAGCCTTTAGGAATCTCCCCCACAAGTATCGTGGGTTTCCACCCCTTGTTATATAATATTATACTTACTGTTACATAGAGTCTCATTAAATCTTACCAGCTATAGGAATTCTCATTTCATTTCCTGATAGGTGTCCTGGCTTTCCCCGGGACTCCCTGGAGACCATGGGTCTACCAGCTGCCCCCCTCCTGGCAACAACCACCACCCCAACTCCCCAAAGAGCAGCCTCACTCACCAGCATGGCCCAGGAGACAGCAGGAGGGAGAGATGGCGGCTGAGGCAGCCTGGAGCAGACAGTGGAGGGTCGGAGGCAGCGAGAGAGCGGCACAGCCTCAACCCAACAGAAACACAGTGGATGGGCCCAGGCCCAAGAGAGGCAGCCGTAGTGGGGCTGGGGAGCCGCCCCAGCTGCAGAGAAGCATGGCAGTGCGGTGGCAGGGCTGCGGGATGCAGCCCAGGGTGGAGGGCTGCCTCAGGGGGCAGACACGCTATGCGCCCGGGTGGAAGGGAGGCCAGGAACAAAGTGGCCGGTGTCTTTCCTTTTCAAGGGAGGCACGGCAGGGGAGAAGGAGGGGTGGACAGGGAGGGGGGCAGGATAAAAAGGGGTGAAAGGAAGGGCAATGAGGAGTAGGAGGAGACAGCAAGCCAGAGAGAGAGAGGGAAAGATGGAATGAGAGAGAGTTGAATTCCAGCAGAGCTAGGGGAGGTTAAGTAACCCCCCTTCCCTTTGCATCTGAGGCCTTCCAAAACCCCTCCAGGGTTTCTGCCGAGACTCCCAGGGCCACACCCGCTTTTCTCTCCAGCTCCAGTGAAGCCAGTGCTGCTGATAGAGAGCCCTTCTCCCGGAGCCTGGGTGTCAGAGAAAACCCAGCCCGGAGCCACCCAAGCCAGAAAGGGGGCCACAGCACCATGGCCAGGGGCAGCCCACCCCCTGGGGACCTCTGTGAATTTGACAATAGGATAATATTATTTAGTTTATTTGTAAAAGAGAATTCCTCCTTAGAATTTTATTATAAGCAACAGCACAATATAAAGTGTGTACCACAACCCCCCCCCCCCAAAAATACAACCTCAAATATATACTCACTACACCCTGCGCAAGGTCTCATGAACTTAAGTCAGCGCCTCTAAAGGCTGCTTCTATGTACCAGGACCAACAGATGCCTCAAAGTTTCTAGCATACAGGTTTCTACTTAATGTATCTCTATTGAATGCAGCTGGTTGTATCCTGCTGGCATTTAAAGTTACAGAGGTCCTTGATGCATATGCACCTCAGTAACCAAGACTGCCATCTCCAGGTAGGGAGTTCCTGGAGATATAAAACTTAATAAGCCTATTACATAGTATCTAGATTAGTCACTGATAGCCAGACAACTAAGTTACTATAATATTGAAAGATGCCAACTCCTGGACACAAAATTCCTGGTGATATTATGGATGAAGTCTATTTAGCTGTACATCCCTACCAAAATTTCAAAAATTACAAATATTGAAAGTTGCCAACTCTAGATTATCAAATTACTGGAAACTAGATGAAGGGGGAAAAAAAATTAAAATCACAAAAAAACATGATAAGTCCAATTCTGAATTTAATCCTTTTGGTTGAAGAGTCCCAATGGAATAGATGTAATATGCCTCTTATCGTAGAAGTGCTTTCTGTATATCCATTCTGCCATTATCCTCTATAGTTTCCAGTACAGTGTATTTGAAATCATCACGTTTAAGATTTACTTCAATAAAATGTTAGACTAAAAACGTGTCTCCCTTCTTCAATTTAAACCTAGATCTATGTTCCGAAATTCTAAAGCATATTGGCCGGGTTGTAATACCTATGTAAACTAAGGAGCATCTACAATTAAAGCATATATTATTTTTTTTGATGCACAGGTACTTTGGTGGTGCAGTGCCTTCTCATAATTGTATAAAGAGAATTCTACCTTGTTGGTTTGCTAAGTCAAATTACAGATAGAGCAATGTCCACATCTGTAATGCCCGCTCCTGGACTTTGATGAAACCTTGGTTTGATTTAGCCTCTTGTTTCAAGGGGTCTGCCTGAATGAGTAAATCCCTAAAGTTCTTCATCCTTCTGAAACCGATGTTTGGCCTGTTCTGGCAGCCTGGTATATTATGCAATATGTGCCAATGTTTCAGAATGATCCTTTTTATTTCCAAAGCTTTGGGCATAAAAAGAAATGCTGTAAAGATGTTCTGGCATAGATGTTTTCCTTTTCCTGTAGAATATTCTTTCTATTCATTTGCTGTGCCCAAGCTGCTGCACTACTGACAATTTTCTTGAGATAATCTCTATCCACAAATTGTTGAAACATATTTCTGCTATCCCTAATAAAAGTTTTTTCAGATAAATTCCATTTTATTCTAAGAAATTGTGAGAAAGGAAGATTATATTTAAGGAAAAGAACATGAAATGATTCAAAATGTAAATAGCTATTTTTTTCAGTCACTTTATGAAAAGTTTTTACTGCCATTTTATTTTGTTCTGTTCTATAAATAGTACTGTCTAGAAAATTGATGGAGCTGGTATCAACTGTAAAGGAAAATTCTATAGAAGGATGAACTGAATTTAACCAGTCTATAAATTGGTGTAGAGAGGTGACATCATTATAAAATAGTAGACAATCATTTATAAAGCGAAAATATTTCATACAATGAATGTAAAAAGGATTAACGTTTGCATCTAAGGTGAAAGTGTTTTCAAAGTCCTGCATGAATATAGTTGCTACAGACGGTGCTACGGCTGAACCCACAGAGACTTCATTTTTCTGCAAATAGTAGGTATCATTCCAGCAAAAGAAATTATATTCGAACAAAATATCAAGAAGGGGGCCTTGAGTGACAGGCTGCTCCAAGCAATCTAACTCGTTAGCATCAGCTGGGCAAAGAAAGTCTGGAGAGAGTTGCATGCTGAGGAGAGATTCAGTCAGATTTTGCCCTGACTGAGCTGAGTACTGACAGTTTTGGAATTCAGCCTTAGCACAGAGCAGTTTAAAGAGGAAAATTGGGGGAAAGTTGGCAAGGAAGTTTGAGAAGCTGATGAAGGCTCCCACTTGGGTCAAGGAAAGGGGATAGATCTTCTAGAGAAAGAAGAAAATTCCCTACCCAAACAGGGAGTTCTGAAGAGTGCAGAGATCTCTGGTCTGGTGTGGTTAGAAACTGCCTGTAGAAACCTTAAAAGTCAGTTAAAAACTCAAGATGAGTACTGGTGTTTCAAGAGAAGGGTTTGGGTACTGGAAAGAGTGTACCAGCCTTCTGGAAACCAAAAGAGTTAAAGAATACTCTAAGAAAGTATACCAAAGTGTTTGGGAAAAACCCTGAAATAAAAGCCTCTCAGAATAAAGATTTAAGTCAGTGGGTAAAGTTTAAGAAACTCTCATTAGACTGAAACATAAGAGCTAAAGTCTGTTCATGTCCTGGTTTTACCTTAGAAATTCCAGCCCCTGATTTCATCTGCCCTTTCCCCTCTATGTTAAATAAAATATTTAATTTAAGTTAAAGTGGGCTCCTGATCCTTCTCTCAGGTTCCTGGGCTGAACAAACAGCCAGAATATTGTACTTTGACAGGGTGAGACAGCCACAATTCTTCAAGAAAGAAGAAAACACATTACTAGGGTGGCTCAGTCAGAAAGAGAAAGAAAAACAGAGAGAAAATCTTGCCTCTAAGGGAGGGAACTGGATGGGGCCATCATAGGCCTCTAAGCCCCTTTGCAGTCCTGTTATGAGAAATGGGACAATCTTGCCAAATGAATGTAGTGTTTTCCTGTGGAAATGTTAGCGAAGAAATGCCAGCGAAGAAGAATGGGAGGGAATGAGTGTTGTGTTGGCCCCAGAATAGCTCCACCTGAATGGTCTCTGGATGGCAACTACAGCTTCCACTCTTCAGAGAGGCAGCAGAACTGCACAAAACCCCCTGGCAGTTTTCCATACCCACCGTGCACTGAACAGCAACAATGTATGCTTGTGCATTACTGCAGCAATCATTCGGATAGGGCTGCAGACACTTGGGGCAGAGCGAGAGAGGCATGCAGTTAATGAAATCACTACACTGTGCACCATCTAGCCTGTCTCAACTACACTGCTTCTGGAGTAGAGCACAGGAGCTGTTCTGCTGACCAAATGCAATGCTCTGTAGTAGTTAGACTGCTGGACTAGGAATATGTGAACTTTGCCATGGAAGCTCACTGGGTGGCCTTGATCTGTCATTTCCTTCTAATGTAACCTCCCTCACAGGGTTCTTGTTGAGGGGATAAAAATGGAGGAGGAAAGAATAATGCTATAAGCAGCTTTGGAGCATCATGGGGGGAAAAGCAGGGAACACGTATGTAAATAAAAGAAAATACAAACCAAATAGTCTGATGTGCCACCAGCCAGGATCTATACTGAGAGTTGCCTACCCCTGGCTTAGAGACTTCCTCATTCTCCTCTGGGAACTGTGCCTGTATGGTAAATTCACTTAAAGTGAGGGGCTGGTAGGGAAATCACACAGGAATTGTTGGACCTACATTTGGGGCCCGAATGCATAGGAAATGTCATTTCCATGATTACTGGTATTGCTGGAACAGGCACAGTAAAATGCAGGCGTGCTGGGAAGCATGAAAATATAGATGGATACCAGTGCTCATCCTAAACTGATCCTGAAGTGGGATAGATGAAATCAGATTGACATTCCGCTCCAAATCTTTTCACACTCTGCTTCATTTGGTTTTTTTTTTCATGCTTCTTCCCCAGCACATACTTTATGGTTGGGAAAATTTCCTTTGTCCTTTGAAGACCATCTGGAAATTACATCGAGCTCAAAAAGCGTGGTTAAGCTGCAGATGGGAGCAAGTAAAACTGACCACCTCATAACAGCACTTTAAAATCCTAAGTGATTGGCAGGTTATTTCTGCCAACAGGGCTTCCCCCCACTCATTGTAAATGGAAAGGAGATTCTCTTACTGGCATAAGGGGAAAATCTGATTATTCTGAATTGTATGGAAGGACTCCTTGCTGTAGATGTTGAGAAAAGCAGGTTGAGACTGAGTGAGAATAATGGGCGATGCTTTTCCTATCAACTGTTCTTCACCAGCAAATTCTGTGTGCACTGAATATTTTAGCCTAAGTATTTATTGCTTCATCCATGAAATAAGCAAAATGTCATCTCATTCATTAAAGTCAATGACTTTGCCTAATTCAAGATTTAAGCAGCCTAACATGTCAAGTTAAATATCCTCGTGTCGAATCTACTTTAAGACGATGGTAACTGGAATTTAATTACGCTTAAGAGAAACCAATAGAATAATTGTATTAGATATATCAATCTTTCAGTGTTCTGGAGACGTGAGCTGCATCTTTTTGAGGCTCAATTAAAGGAACGGGAAATTGAGTTAGCTGCTGTGAACCTTAATAGCAAATTCAGGTGTTTTTAAAAGACAAAATAATAAAATGGACTACAAGTGTGCAGCCAGATTTTGGGCTGAATACTTAGCTTTCCTGAACTGTATACTCTAAGCTATTTGAATATACAAGGTTTCTTTATTCCAAGCTATTTGACTTGTGCTATTTAGCACAATATTGTCAATTCTGATTTGAGGTAGTTCCCCCGGGTCTCCGCCAGAGAAAAATCTTTACTGACACCTGTTAAGTGATCTTCTTCTCACTGGAAATATCAGGGTCCCCCAATATATCCCCTAATCTTTGCCCATTCTTTCTCAGTCTTCTTTTTCCACTTCTTTCTTTTACTGACTAAAAAGATACAATTACCAGCCAAATGAAACTATAAGAGCTCAATAGAAGTCCATTTGACTGTGATGACTCAGAGGAAGTTAGTTGGAATAGTTAGTTGGAATAGTTTGGAGCTGATGGAGATTGTTGGCTCGCTATAAGTACACAGTAAACGTGGATGACTTGCCATTCCTTCTCAGTGCTGGAAAAGCCATGTGGCTTAGGCCAGGGATTTATTTATTGTTTATTTGTTTAATTCAACTTCTATCCTGCCCTTTCCACAAGCGAGCTCAGGGTGGGTTACAACATTAAGATAAACAATAAAATCAGATAAACTATAAAACTGACCCTTAGATGATGGTGAACAAACTACAACACAGCTATTTCACTGGTGCCCTGATGTTAGATAATAAAGACAGAAAGGCTAAATCTGAAAAGAAATTCCAGATTATGGATACCCTACCTTGAGTAGACCAAGGTGGCTATCATTCTGTGTCCTCAAAAACTGAAGACCATAATATAGATGGTAACAGAGAGGTAACCGGCGGGGAGGGGGGGGGCAGATGATATTTGATGTCTGTTGCCTCACCCAAAAGCCTGGCAGAAGAGCTCCATTTTAGAGGCTCTGTGGAACTTTAAAAGATCCCGCAGGGCCCTGATCTCAAGTGAGCACTCATTCCACCAGGTTGGGGCCAGGCTGAAAAGGCCCTGGCCAAGGCCAGATGGACATCTTTGGGGCCAGGGATCACCAGTAAATGTTGGTATAATGAGTGCAAGGCTCAGCAGGCACATATGGGAAGAGGAAGTCCCATAAGTATGCTGGTCCTTGGCTGCTCAAGTCCTTAAAGGTAAGTACTAACACTTTGAAATGGACCCAGAATTCTATTGGCAACCAGTGCAGTTCATGGAGCAGGCCGAATATCACTGTCAGCACATGCACTGCTGCATTCTGCACCAACTGCAATCTCCAGATCAGATACGAGGGTAGGCCTGCATAGGGCGAGTTACAATAGTCCAGTCTGGAAGTGACCATTGCATGGATCACTGTAGCCAAGTCGCAGGTGGAAAGGTATGGAACCAGTTGCTGCACCTGCTGTGGATGGGAAAAACTTGATTTGGCAACTGTGGTGATCTGAGCATCCATAGATAATAAGGCATTAGAACAAAGGCCTATCTGTAAGACAACTTTTGTCCCTGTCTAGGTTTACATCTGGCACTAGACCCTGAAGAAATATTGGCATTTCTCTGTCACTGTTTTTGTAGTTTCTACTAAACTCAAGTGGTTAAGACACTGAGCTGCAGACCAGAAGGTTGGTAGTTAAGCAGTTTGAGACCCAAGTGCTGCATGACAGAGTGAGCTCCCGTCTCTGGTCCCAGCTCCTGCCAACCTAGCAGTTCGAAAGCAAGAAATTGCAAGTAGATAAATAGGTACCGCTTCAGTAGAAAGATGACAGCATTCCATGCACCATGGCATCTAGTCAGGCTGGCCAAATGACCATGGAAATGTCTTTGGATAATGCTGGCTCTTCAGCTTGGAAACAGAGATGAGCACCACATCCCTAGAGTCATATTCAACTGGCTTTCGGGCAAGAGAAACCTTTACCTTTTTCTTACTAAACTTCTAAGAGGCATCCCAGGATGGTGGTCTCCTGTATCTACTGCCATTTTGACTGAAGTAGACATGTCCAGGAAGCTTCCTAACCAATGGAGGGAGGCAACTGCAGTTCTTCTCTACAAAAAGGAGACAAGCAGTGACCTATCTAATTACAGGCCAATAAGTTTTCTACCTATCTTGGGTAAACTGTGTGCTTCCCACTTTCATATTACATATTGTATTGCATATTAGATATTTCAAATTATGATTCAAAATTTTGGTTTTATGTTTTTATATAACCTATTTTATGGATTTTATTAACACTGTAAGCCACCTTGAGCTCCATAAGAAAGAAAGGCAACTAATAAATATTTTAAATCAACCGATCAATCCCAGGGTAGCACAGCTTTCTTTCACAAGGGGGAAAGATTTTGTGATTGTGTCAACCTCCCTCTTTTTTTAAAAAAAAATATTTAAAGTGTTTTATTTATCAATATACCAGATCAATACAGAAATAAAGAGTTGTGATATCAGTGTGATCTGTAGAAGTACTCTTTTAGTATACTGTAGAAGTACTCTTTTGATGTACCATATTTCAAAAGTACAGTACAATTAAAAAAACCAGTGTAAGCATTTTCAATATCAACTGTTTAAAAAACTACAAGTCATTGCTTCTTAAGAATATTCATAAAGTTGAACAATCAATATTTCGTCATGAAGAAGAGCTTTAAGTGCATTGAAGTCTGTATCAACCCAAAAAGGCATAACTTGCCAGTAATGAGATAGAGATCCACAAGTAAAATAAATAATAAGAGAAAAATTAACACAGTTGTAATAGGAGTCCAAATAACTGTCAAAGAGGAGACGAGTGCCTATAACCAACCCTGAAAATTAAACCAGCTTGACGGTATTGTGCCTTTTGTAGCAAGAAACTCAAGAATTGGTTCCCATTTTGTTGTGAAAGATGAAGTTACTGGGTTTATTGAGATAGCATTCAGTTTGTTCGTAACACTCTCCATTAAATATTGATCCCAGAGTTTCATGTACCAAAGTTGAATTGATGGAGGGTCAACATTTTTCCAGCAAGTGGCTATTGCTGTTTGAGCAGCGAAGAGCATTGTGTCTAAAGTCTTTTTCAGCGTATGTGTATGAATATTTTGAGCCCAGATATCCAAAAATAAAGACTCAGGGCAGATAGTGATATCAATTGAGATGATCAATTTAACAATATCTTTAATTTATTGCCAAAATGCTTGAATTTTTTCACACTGCCACCAACAGTGAGCAAAGGTGCCTACTTGGTGGCAACCTTTCCAACACCATGGTGGGTGTGTGGTCTGTATAAGTGATAATTTCTGTGGGGTGAGATACCATCTGGTCAGGATTTTGAACTTTTGAAGTTCAAGTGTCAAAGGAGTCAGGAAGTGTGATTTCATTGTCCATATGTCAAGCCAATCTTGTTTCTCCAGTGTTAATGCACAGTCCTTCTGCCAAGCCTGCTGGTATGGGAGGGGTCTTCTATGTTTGTCTAGAAGCAACATATTATAAATTGCAGAGATTAGACTTTTGTTATGTGTGTCATACAATTGAAGAATGATTTCAAAATCAGTTTGTTTTTGTTTTAGAAGGGAAACTAATTTTATTTGGCTACAGAAATGCACCCTCCCTCTTAAATGCACTGTCAGAAGGCATTTGTGCACAACAGGACCTGATGATGTTTTGGAGACTCTATAAGGCAGAAGTATTCCAGCATGCTTTTCGTTCATACTACTTCCTTATTGTGAAGTATAGTTGGCTTATGGGTAATTTGTGATGTTACTTGCAAGGGTTCCTATGGTTTTAGGGAGGGGATTTGTTTGGTTTTATGATAGGATTCTATATTATTGGATGTGTATTATTATTACTTTTGCATTTATTTTAATTGATGTATCTGTTTTAACTGATGTAACTGTTCATTGTTGTAAACCACTTTGAGCTCTTAGCCAAAGAGAAGCAGTATAAAAATGAAATAAATGAATGGATTCAGAAATCCCAGATCTGGGGCCCAGAGCAGACAGGTCTCAGGAAAGGGAGCGCCACACTACATCACACATTAGTGTTACCTTGTTTGGCCAAGAAATGCTCATCATCTAAACCTGGTAAGCTCTATGCCCCATTTATCAAGTTGCAGGCAGCTTTCTATTCACCTTCTAGAATATGACTCTGGAAGAAACTGGAAATTATCTTGATACCAGGTAGGCTAATATTCTTAAGCAAACAATTATATATATCTTCTTAGCTGAGAATATGTTATAATTGCCAGGGCTGCCTATTTAATCCTGTCTCTACAGTTAGGGGCGTGCATCAGGGCTGGGTTTTTGCCCCTCAGCTTTTCAGACTATTTCTACATGACTTCTTGCAGAACTTTTCTATAATAAATCTCCACTCCTCCCCCCCAAGTTGGTAGATCATCCAATCCTTTTTTTTTAAACTTGCAGATGATGTGGTCCTTCTGTCACTTTATGCAGCCAGTACGTAGTATATTTTAAAAAATATTCTCTGGTTACTGTAAATATGAATCTCTATGTATTAATTATTGTAAATCAAAGATAGTGATTTCCTCTAAATCTAAATCAGTGTGACCATTGACTTGGATTTTAGACTCCCACTGTCTGGAACAAGTCAATGGTCTCAGCTTACAATGTCATTTCATGATGTTGCCTTATACTGAAGCAGACCATTCATCCACCAAGGTCAGGCTGTAGTCACACACACTAAATAATCCACTCTTAATCCACTTTCAGTGCACTTTCCAATTGGATTTTTACTGTGTGAACTGGCGAAATCCAGTTGGAAAGTGGATTGAAAGTGGATTGAAAGTAGATTATTTAGTGTGTGTGACTGCAGCCTCAGTATTGTCTACTCAGACAGGCAGCAGCTCTTCAGGGTCTCAGGCAGAGTATCGCGGGTCCCCCTTCTTGACTATATACTAATTCCCAAGTGTCCCCTGTATGTGCAGATATCTAAAGCCGCACATCAGGGGCACTTGGGGGGCAGAGAGATTTTCTGCACACTTGGGGGGGACTCCCCAGGTGTGCAGAAAAATCCAAAAACTTAAAAAACCCTATCCCCCCAAAAGTAAAAGAGTGTTCCCTGTGCATGCGCAGAGGACCCTCTGGGAACTCTGTGGGGGGCCCGGTGGTTGGGAGGCATCCAGGCCTTGCTGCCAGAGCCTGGGGAAGGGGGGAAAGATCAGTGGTGGGCCCACTGGCTGGAAGGTGTCCAGACCTCACCACTGGAGCCCGTGGGAGGGGGGAAGATCAGTGGTGGACCTGGGAGCTGTCTAGGCCTCACCGCTGGAGCCCAGAGGGGGAAGATCGGCAGCAGGCCCAATGGCTGGGAGGCATCCAGGCCTTGCCGCTGGTGCCTGGGGGCGAGAAGCTTACCTCTGGCTGCTTCCTCCTCAGCCATGAGGTCTCCCCCCCCATGAGGATCGTGGGACCCTCTGCTTGTATCACCTACTACCTGCTTCTTTTAACTGGAGATGCTGGGGATTGAATCTGGCACCTTCTGCATGCCAAGAGGATGCTGTACCACTGAGCCACAACCCCTCCCTTTCATCTCTCCCATGGAAGTTGCATTTTAAGAGATCTTGGTCTAGATGTAGAGTAAATCTTGCAGCTCTCCACAGTTTCCCCCTCTCCTTGGTAGGCAATATATTCCCTCAGTCCTTCAAGTGATAGCCCAGCTTCTGTATGGAGCACCAAAACAGAGCATATTCAAACAGCTTTCCAACAACTACTAGAACTTTTCTAGCTGGTGTTTTTAAACCCCAGAAATTGGCTATGAAGGTGAAAACAGTCACACTTTCCCAGCCATCCTCAGGCAACAATTTGTGGTGGGTCCCCAGTTGTAATAAATAAATCTTATTTTTAAAATGTAAACCTGCACTTTTGCTGTCTGCCTACTAGTGCCTGTGCTTTGGTCACACCTGCCAGGCTGTTTTTCTGCTAATATTAGGCTCTCTCCCCCTCTATTTAAAGGATTAATATAAAAGGGTGTTCTGTTCTGCTTGTCATAAGAGTCAGAGAAATGTATTCTGTGTATCTTGAATTCTATGTGGTGCAGGAAACTGATGCTGAAAACCACTTGGAGTGCCTCAGAGGCAATGCTCTCTATCACACAGGGTTGGATCCAACCATCTATCAGCGGAGAGCACTGATGGTTACCAGCCTTCTCTGTGTTCCCATCCCACTAATAGTCCCATCCAAACCCCAGAAAGTTGATCCCTGGATCTGTATGCACTAATAGCCAAGCTAGCTGGGAGGTTACAGTGTGGAGGGTGTTTTCCTGAGCAAACAAAGAGGCGAGAACAATTTTGCCCCCTTCCCAATCTGTAGTGCAGTCCTCCTGTCTACGGCTCCCACTGTTATGATTTAGGGACCCTGAACCAAAACGGGAGAGTCAGAGAAAACAGGAACTTGGGCTCAGTGGGAAAACCAGCCATTTGGCCTACCCGCCAAATGTAATGATGAACCTGCATCATAAAACCTGATTGGGGGGGGGGGGGCTAAGCGCTAGAGGGCCTCGTTGGTAGAAAGCTGAGCATCTCCCACACAGGGCAGGATTCCTAACTCCAGATTTTGGGGGGGGGGGGGGGAAGGTACCTAAGCAGAAGAAGTTTTAAAAGGTGAAATCCTCCTTTGTCCTGGGTTCAAACAGCTCATCCAAATGCTGTGGCCAGTGGGCCTCTCCCTTCTCTGCAGTGGTGCAGCAAAGGAGATGGGGATGGGTTTGCTGCATCTAAAGTAACTGTCTTGTAATGCAACTTGGCTAGATGGATGTTCTCATTTTATTTCCTAAGATCTCCATTCTTCTAATTATGATAGCTATTTTCCATGCATGTGCAGTAGTTTAATCTTTAGTAATAAAGCTCCTTTCCTGTTTAAGAATACAGACTGTGTCTGAAATCCCACCCACACACTGTAGACCTCTCATTCACACAGAGGACATGCTAATGACACATGGGAGGAGCTCTACCCTTTGTACTTGCACAGAGGCAGTCTTATCTGGATACCCCAAGGTGCTGGTCACTTGAGAGGCTTAGTTGTATATCATGGGGTGGTGGCAATGAACATGCAACATGCGTGAGTAAACACACAGAGCCCTGATGGGATTGTGACTCCCAAAACCCCCAGAAATCCATCTGGGTTCTACGACCTCAGAAATCAGCTTTCTGATGTTTGTATGGGATTGTTTGAGGGAGGAGAATGTGGGAAATATCTGTTATCCTTGTGTCCACAGATCATGGGATTCAATGCACTCTCTCCAGGTGACCCCTTTTACCTGTCTTGTCCTAGAATCCATTGCTTCTTGTGATCTCAGGCCCTGCCTGCTCCTTTCTTAGGCCACTTCTTGGGCTCCTCGAGGCCCTTCTGCCAGTTCTTTCTCTCTCTGGGATCATATCAACCCAACCTGTAGCAACCAAAGGTCTTTCCTGCCCCTCAGTGACTCATTAAGGCAGATCATCCAGTGACTGCTGAAGTTCCACGCTACCATCATTACTGCTTTTATTAGCACATTAATATGGTGGGCTGTATCTAAACAACAGTTAATGGGAGGAAAATAACTGCTGGTGATGTTCCTTGAAGAGCTGCACAGTGGCTTGCTCAAGTGTTGACCCAGTGCTAACACTGAAATAGTTTCCGTAAGGTATTATTTTGTTAATTTCATTTTTCTCGCACAATGCTCTCTAGAGCTAGAGGTAAAGAGCTATGTAGAAAAGCACTTTTGGAAAGTCTTTACAGCCTCAACAGCTGGATCTGATATTTTTCTAAAGGAGAAATAGGGCTGCCAAGTCCCCAGGGGGGGCAGGGAATCCCCTGCTAAAGGGGTCCCCAATCCGCCGGCCCGAATTCAGCCAGTGGGGGGAACCCCACCCCCACAGTGGCCCGATCAGGCCGACTGCCCCAATGTGATGACATCATCCAGAAGTGACATCATCACGCCAGGCATGTTGCCGGGGTGATGCTCTAGCAATTGCCCTGAAAACTCTATGGTACCGTAGAGTTTTAGGGTGATTACCAGAGCATTGCCCTGGCAATGGGCCCAGTGTGATGACATCACTTCTGGGTGACATCATTTCGGCGCATGCGTGCGAGCCCCGAGACAGAGGAGAACTCCCCCAGTATTTTAAAGGTAGGACTTGGCGACCCTAAAGAGAAAAGTTTAATATGGGAATCTTTGAGTTGCTTTTTCTTTCATTGCACTTGCAGGAACAGCTTCCTGCTTGTCATATCATATCTGGAAGAATGATTCATTAGGCCAGGAGTGTCAAACTCATTTGTTACAAGGGCTGGATCTGACATAAATGGGAGTTTGTGGGGCCAGGCCATGTGTGTCATAAAACGTAAACTTTATAAAGGATACAGACAAACACAGTTAAATATATTTTTTTTACTTAAAATACAAACATGCTCAAAATTCTTACAATATTTTGTTTATTTAACAGTTTTTGATAACTGACACCTCCCAACCCCCCCCTTAAAAGATGCTTGCCTAAAATGGAAAGGTGGGGAAATAGTGGGATTTGGCAATGTAATTAAAAAAAATAAAACATCAAGAAAAAGCACAAGAATCACAGCAGAAACTAAAAATATAAAATGCTCTGAGCCTAGGAAAACATGAAAAATGGCTGGGCATTGCAAGCTTCTTCCCCCCCACACCAGGTCTACTTAGAGTGGCAGTGGCTCTCCAGTGTAATGTCCCCTTTTGGCTGTGGGTTCCCAGGTTAGAGTATTCAGGCACCCATTCTCAGGTCCATTCAGCAGAGACAAAGTGGCTTAAAACATCAACCCTGTATTTGCAAGGAGACAACTCCAGCAACTGGCATACAAACACTGGAAAGTGAAACTAGTTGTGGTCCACTCTGTTGAAATACATTGCAGCACAGACAAAGTTGTAAAGAAAATGTGGTGTGGGGGTTCCATTAAGGTCTCTTTGTGGGAACAAATCCGGGGCACTCTCCCAGAGCCTCTTTCTAGAGCCTGTTGTATTTATTTCCACAACGGGCTTTATTCCTAGTATTCATATATTTATATTCAGTTGTTTTCAGACTTCCAAGCTAGATATCTGTTTTACTTTTTAATGAACTTTAGCTGTCAGAGTGACTTGTCCATCGAGTATTAAGAACTCTTGTCAGTCAGTCCCGGTATTTAAAATGCACATAGATGGGTAACTTTCCTCCCATTTTAATTACTGTTAAGAGCTCCTGCTCTTTAATAATTGTTTGTTCTATTGACTCACTTATAATTAGGATTGCTTAAAATTCTGAAGGGGTAATAAAGAGTTGCAGCTTTTGATTTGCAGCCTCTTAAAAATACAAACCTAAGACATCCATTTTAAAGGAAAACACTGTAAATGAATACCATACGTCAGGATTTTATAAGTATAAGTGGGGGACCCACAAGGATTTGCAGGGGGCATCTCACTTTCCTTGTATCCCCTCCCCCAATTTCCCTTTTCTGGCAGCCCCTATGGCCTCTCTCCCTTTCCTGCTTTCTCTTCTCCTTCCCTCCCACCAGCCAACCAATCTTTATCTGCCCCCCCCCCCCCTTCAGCTTACCCTCCTCCCTTAACCCCTGGCAGCTTCTCTTTGGGGAAATTCTGGGTCAGTTAGGCAGTGGTCAAAAATGCAGAGCCATTTTCAGTGGCAAGGTGGCCTCCTGCACTGGCCAGGCAGGGCCCAGTTGCCATGGTAGTTGCTGCCACTGGGTCTAGTGGTACAGTAGCCTGGCCACTGCAGCTGGGCCTGCCCCTTTCTGTGCTTCCCAATCACCAGGCAACCTACCTTTATCTAGGATTTCCAGATGTTTCAACAAAAAATAGTGGCTATGCTTGAGAAAAAAAAGTGTTGACAAGCACACACACTCATTGCTTTTAAGAAGCTATAAGACTCCTTTATTTTCTGCAACAGGCTGAGATGGCTGCTGTTCTGAAAACTATCGCTGATCACTGCACAAACTCCTTTGACTAATAAAGTGATTATCTCTACATGTAACTAGACATTCTTCCAAACGTTGCAAGTTTTGATTATATCCGGAAGCCTTTGCACCCAAGCTTCCATTTATCTAAAATGCGAAAAGCAAATGACCACATGTTGTCAATTTCACTTGATAGATGTTAAAATGCCTTTTGTGTATTGTAGTTAAGGAGGATTATGGCTGTCACAATTCCCTTAATTGGTTTGTGATAGTCATTCTTTTATCAGACTTTCTGCCTATTCATTTTCTAAACTCTTCCAGCAGTATATGGATGACACAGACGTCAGCGTATTTTCTTCAGTTTTTTTTCTTCCTTAATGGAATTGTTGTTGTAGACTTAATTAGTTGACATTATTCCTGTTACTGGAAGCACTGAATTTTCAATAAGGGGTAAGCATGCTAAAAGAAAAAAAGAGAGAGAGAGAGAGAATTCTTGAAAATAACATGAATGTTCCAATGTCAAAGACATTTTTTATGTTTTCTGAGAGCAACACTTTCTCAAACAGCAGAACTTTTAAGCTGCCTTGAATTGTGTTTTAGGGGAAAGGTGGTCTAGAAAGTATTTTTAAATGCATCCAAAATACGAGATCTGTTCTGCTGGGAGAAATGACTGCTTTGCAGGGTGGACTCTATGGCATTACACCCAGCTGAAGTCCCTTCCTGGCTCAAACCCCATCCTCTCCAGGCTCCACTCCCCATCTTCAAGAATTTCCCCAGCCCACATTTGGAAACTCTAAGAAGGATGCCAGTTCATTCTCCCATGGCCTCCTGGGCTCTCAAAGGCCTAAGAAACAAAGGCTACCAAAGAGACCATCCATAAAAAAGATTTTGACTCAGCCATTGAGGAAGGGGCTCATCTTCTAAATAGAAAAATAAGGTCTGTTGTGCATAACAGAGTGTCACTCAAGCATTTTGGAACTGTCCAATTGCCCTGAGCAATTATTTTTTAACAAGAGATCTCTAGGGTATGCGCATTGTTTGAATTTAGTTGTGGAGCTACAGAATGTGATACTAGACTGTTCTAAGTCTTCCTCTTCTTGCTTTGTATTTCCTTTAGGAAAACAACATTGTGTTCGTTCATAATGCAGACTGTAGCACCAGGGCTTTTTTGATGGAAGATAAATGGATGAGACAAAACACTCATCCTGTGCCAAGAGAATACCGCCAATATCAGTAGCTCGCCCCAGGCCTCCAGCACCATTTGCTTGGTATGTGACCTGTTTCATCTTTCAGCTTGAACCTCCCAAGGGAATGCCTGTATTGAACTGTAAGAAAAAAAATATGGATGCTAAATGAGTTATAAAAACACAATAATTGCTTCTGATGATATACTCAAGTTAACAAATCAAAAGAAAAATGAGTGATGTTTTTCTCCATTCATTTTATCATGGTGGGATTGGTTATAACTTGGATTTGGGCTAATATTTTTGCTCCTAAGTGCTCATAAGGACATTACAAAACATCTATTGAATACATGAATTAGTTGATTTTCCCCTCATGTGGATCGCCCAGCCACAATACAATTGCATTACTGATGACTTCCTTAGTCCAGTTGTGTAAACTAGATCTGATATAGATTACCCAAGAGCTTTCAGCTGACAACCAGACATTTTTACACACTTGTGCTAACACTTCAATTTACAGACAAGATATTACACTATGTTCTAATTCTTGATAGATAGTAAAATTTATTGTGTAGCCATTAGCCATTACAATATGTGTTCTGATTCTGAACTTTTACTAATATGTGTCATCACTGGCACTGTTTCTTTAAGCTAGAGCTCACTTTGGTGAAGAGAGGAAACACAACATAAACAAATGTATACAGTGAAGCGCTGGTATTTGTTTGTTTTGACAAAGCACCCTGGGAGGCTAAGGTTTAAAAGAAGAGTGGTTTTGGAAAGACCAAATGTATAGCTTACATCTGAAATAAGCTAGGAATAAAACCAGTTGAATTCTGAAGGGTGGGGCAGGGAATTCTGAACTGACCTGCAGAGAACGGGCAAAGTGCCACTCTCATAACTTCCCTACTCAAAGTGTTTTTCTTTTAGAAAAAAGAGAAATAATTCTGAACCGTTGAGGAATTTAAAATTAGGGATGCTTAAACACCTGTTGGTTCAGCGGGTATCCTGTTTGCTGGTTGCAAACAGGCACCTGGTTTTCCAACAATAAATTTGATAGTTCCTCAGTTTTGCAGATTTTTTTTTCACTGTATCGTTTCACCATGTTTCTTCCTAAGTAGGCAGTACAGTGCAATTGGCTTTTTCACCCATGTGGGCTCTCATACAGCTTTATCGAGTTCTACTACCTCCACATCATTGCTGCATAACTGCTCCACTCTGCAACTGTTTAAAAAGACAGATCACTCACAAATCATATAAATTAGTCTTCAATAAATACTGTGTTTCAATAAAATCCTGCCCTTCAGAATTCATCGAAGTAATCCTTACTGATGCTAATGACTGCTGATCAGTTTGAATCCACAGTGTCTTTGTGCACATGGAGATCAGTGAAACCCCAATACATACCAGTTCCGCATGTGTTTGTGGCTTTTCAGCATGGATGATCATCTGATCAACACCTTTGTACATGGTAAGTCTGGCTGCTCAATGCATTCGTGGTGAAAACTGTAAAATTTGTAATGTACCTTTAAGTATAACGTGCCATTTGCTGTTAAATTTGGTTGGACTACAGATTCTAAGTGTGAATAATCTGGAATGAACTGTACTAACATCTGTCCCTTCTCAGTCCTGTATTTCAGAAACTTTGATGACTGATCGGACATGACAAGTAAAAATGGCTATTTGATCCTTCCTACATTCCTTACTACCAAAATGGTAGTATATTTCAAGCAAATAAAACCATAATTGCACTTCTGAGCCTGTGTGGTATTAATTTCAGAGGGGAACACCAATTTATAAAAAAAAGCTGTGAGTCTCCGTAGGACAAGTGTTAATGAGCAGCTTCCTGAATTGGCAGGAAACAGAAAGTTTTCATTCACCTGTCATTCACTGTTGTCATTTTCCACTCCTATTGGATAACTGATTATTATTGCAGCCCATGGTTTGATTTACTAGTTTGCCAGGTCACAGATTACTTTTGCTTTGCTGTCAACTACTTGGAATGAAATACTGCTGTCCTAGTAAATGAAGACAGGGAGATCTGATTTGGCCCGTGGCTGCCCTAGTGCCCACTCCTGGGCTGGTGGAGCACTTCTTCCCCTCACTCTGGCCCCAAATGACCCCTGGTTCAAAGTGCTGATACTTAAATTTCAGGTCCTCAGTGACATGGGAGTGGGGTGCCTAATGGACAGTCTCTTCCTATACTGTTCATCTCACAGATTAAATTCCTAATCTCTTGCACTACTCTTGGTGCTTCCACCCACAGAAGTGTAGTGGACCGAAACTATACACAGGATCTTTTCAGTGGTGGCATCCTGCCCTCCCCTTGAAGATCACCTATATGACTGACTTTTAGACACAAGCCAACATATTTTTGTGTGTCCAGGCTTTTAACCAAATGTTGTCTCCCTGCTCTGTATTCTCCATTTTTATATGCTTTTTTGAAAAATCTGCTTCTTTGGTGATTATATACTGCTGGATTTACTGGCTGTTGTTTTAAAATACTGAACATGAGGTTAATTGTTACAGTTTAAGTTTATCTTTGTTTTCACTATTTTAATTGTTTCTGTTCTAAATTACATTTTTATTGGTTTATCAATGCTATTAACTGCCTAGGGCACATTCTGGAAAGTGAGAAAAATATGTTATATAAATAAATCTCCTGACCATCATTTGTTTTATCATTACAAATCTTGGTAGATGATAGCACGATGAACAAAATTGCCTCTCAAAGAGCATCGTCTCAAGATGGCCTTGGGTAACAGTCTCTCTCATATAGCAGCTTTTAGCAGTCTGCTGTGACTGGCAGCAGTTTTCCAGGGACTCGTCAGTAGAGTGATGCTACGTGAAATCTTTTAATTAGCAATTTGGGGGCATTATATTAACTAAATATGTACTCCAGCGCTGAGCTATCACATCTCCTTTGAACACAAGGCCTTCTAATGCTCTTTATTTTGCTGCAGGAGCAGAGGACAAACACTTGTGGGTAGTGTAGTGAATTTCATTAATACTTATGATTTGAATAATAGGCATAACAGTGTAGCCCTGGGCGTGAGGGGGGTGTCTTGGATATAACAACTTTTAAGTGTCTAAAAAGAAATTGTGTTTGTTAGGTCAAACTGATATTAATCGCACTGCACTAAAGCATGAGGTCAGTTAATAAGACAAATCTGTCATCACTTTAACACGCCTAAGTTTGTGGCAGAAAGCCGCTGCAAAAGTCATCTGAAGCTTCAAAGGCACCTTCATGATTAAAACTATATGATGGACACCTGTAATAAAAGCTGCATGGTACAATTAAAATTATATATCCCACTGATGCAACAGCTAGCAAGAAATATTCCAGTACATCTGTTTCAACCTAGTGACCTTTCTATAGGGATACCTACACAATTTCTTTGGCAACTGGGATCCTGAGTTTGATAGCTCCCCCCCCCCCCACTTCTAGGTCTGCGGAGGTGTTGCTATGGTGCCCCCATTTTGTATTTGTCAAAATGAGCTTGTCTCCATGTTCTGCAAATATGCAAACAGCAAATAACCAAGCCTCTAGTCATGACACAGCAAAAGGAGGATACCCAATGTAGGAAGTAGGGCCGCACCAAAAATCAGTTATGCAAAGAGGAGCTGGATAGGGATCCCCAAGAAATAAAAGCCCAACCTCACCAGAAATGGCATTTAGATCATTAATCAAGGACAGCCAGATTTCATCAATGGGCTTTTTGGCACAACATTCTCAGTTTCAATTGCCACATTCAATTTCCTTACCCAGGATTTATGACTTTAATTAGAACCAGCTACTCTCTTTCAGTATCTCACCTTTACCTCAAAGCACTGCCCTCTTCTTCTAGATGTATTCCAGTTCTACAATATTAGGTCTTATGAACTGTTCCCTCCTCAACATAAATCTGGTCCCTCTCACTTTTGATTTTAAATCTCCACTGTTTCCCCTATAACTGGGGACAGAATCCTTCTGGAACAAACTCTTTTTGGCTGTCCCTTTTCATGTGAGCTGTTTGGTCCCCAACTGAGGGGGTCCTGCTGCCTCCTGATTGAATCATCATCAAATTTCAGGAACAGTAATGATAAACTCCTCATACATTTGTGTGAAACACAAATACACCCCCTCCCCTTATTATTCTTTCTCTCTTTGGTCTCACTTCAGTGTGGTAACTTGCTGTATGGGAGGCACTGCTTAATGAATATGTAGCATTATTTTTATTGCTTAAATAAATCTGATAATTTCTCTGCCTAGAATTTGCAGCAATTCTCATAATAAGCCCACTTTCTGATTTCATCATATCTGGGTTGAGATAGTGGAGTGTTTCTTCCAAATTTGTTGTAGCCCTTTCCCATTTAGTCACAAAGATACTTATTACTGGCACTATTAGTATATTTATTTGCTTCAGCTGTTAAAACCTTTGTGAGCAACTCCCTGGGAATGGGACAAGAAGCAGTAGAGGGAAGGTCGCTATTATAACGTGGGTTTAGGCTGCAATCCAAAGTCAGCCATATTGATATATATTTACAGCACAAGTGTATTCTTAGGGGTGTGCAAAAAAAATGTTTTTTTTTTCGGATTCAGGTATATTATACCCCTTTTTTTCGGGATTCCTTAAAAACCCAAATATCTATACCGGTATAGGATCAATATCCGAAAATTTTTGGGATTCTCGAAAAATTCGGGTCCATTATACCCTATGGGGCCATTGTAATCAATGGCAAAAAACGTCTGAAAAGTTTCCAGGGGCCTGGGGGGAGGGGGTTTGAGGTAGAGGCTGCAAATTTAGACTGTTGCTGCTGACACCTCTCCCCAAAGGACCCCCAAAGTTTTGAAAAGATTGAACAAGGGGGTCCAATTCCAGGGGCATCCAAAGAGGGGGCCCCCATTCTTCTTGTTTCCTATAGGAAAAACTAAAGGCAGGCAGGCAGCAGACAGTGGCTGAGGACAGACTGGCAATCTGAAGCGGAGGCAAAGCGGAGGGAACTGGAGCGGGGGGAAAAACCCACGGAGCTGGCCGTTCACACTGGCCAGAGCAATGCGGATCAGCGGCGATACGGAGCATTCAGACTGCCACGGAGCGTTCAGACTGCCGCATAGCCAGCACGCACGGCTCCCGTGCGCCGCTGCACTTTTTTTTGGTTTTCCTTTGATGTTTTTCGCATGTGCGCACATGCGCACATGCGCATATGCGCATAACTTTTTGCTGGTGCGTTCACACTTCCTCCAGATGCCTCCTGCTTCTTCCAGTTCACACTGTTTGGAAGCGGGAGGCATGCGGAGGAAGGCCCCTGAACACCGGGAAAAACCGGTGTCCGGGTAAAGCGGAAGCAAAGCGACTGGGAGACGGGTAAGTACGCAACGGAGCCGACGGGCAGATGCGCATGTCTGAACGTGCTCCTTTCCTCCGTTTGCAAAGTGTGCCTGCCCCGCTTTACATTGCCAGTCTGTCCTCAGCCAGTGTCTCCCCAAGAATCTCTCTAAGAAAGTAAGTAAGGTGGTGAGGGGCATGTTTGCCAGGCCAGCAGCAGAACTTTTGTAATCTACCCCCCCCCCAAAAAAAAACCCAGTGCCACTGTGCCAGTCAGTGCCCAAACCCAACAGGACTCACTCAAGTCAAACCAGAGAATTTCTGCAGCATAACCGACTGAGGGAGCATGTTTGCCAGCCAGGCCAGCAGCAGAACCTGTGCAATCTTCCCCCCAGAAGAACCTCTGCCACTGTGCCAGTCAGTGTCCAAGCCCAACTCACTCAGGTCAAACCAGAGAATCCCTGCAGCCAGGCCAGCAGCAGAACCTCATTGCAGGGATTAGCTGTCTAGGTCCCTCTTTCCCTCTCCCTCCTGGAAACAGAAGCAAAAGGTGGGAAAGAGGGGGAAATGGTGGGAAAATGCAGTTTCCCTTGTGCCCTTTAAAGTTTAAACCTCCCCCAGTGGCCATTTTGAAAATCCCAAAGAAGCCAAAAAAAAACCCCGAATTTTTTTCAGGGTTTTTTTTCCGGAAAGCTGAAAATGCTCTATAAAGCCTTCCCGGTATCAAAAAACCCGAAAAACCCCCTAAAATACTTCTTTCCGGGTTTTTTTTCGATTTGCCAATTCTGAATACACACCCCTAATTCTGACTACATTTGCTAACAAGAAAAGTCTTCCCAAATACCAGCCAGCTGCAAATATGAACCATTAGTGGGGATGTAATGGTTAGAGTTGCAGACTAGGTTCAAATCCCCACTTAGACATCAAACTCACCAGATGACACTGGGGTCATCACTTTCAGCCTAACCTATGTGCTAGGATTGTTGTGAGGCTAAAAAGAAACTGAGAAGAATCATCTATGTCACCCTGGACTTCTTGGAAGATGGGTGAGATAAAAATGTAATAGGTAGATACACCAGCAGCAAACTATCCAAAATTATTTTATTTGATGACCGAGAAAATTTGTCTAACTACTTTGTATGAGGAGTTAGTTCGCTTTCTCTTATATCTTGCCACAAAACTCCCAAAACTCCTGAGGTGAATTTCTCAGCTAAATCAAAACTTTCAAGCTGAAGAAATCTTCTGTGTTGTGACTTTTAACCCAGTTAAAGAAAGCATCAGAGCAATACTGAACAGTCAAGTGAGTATGAATCCTGAGGGTCTGGCAGACTTTTAAATAAACCAAATTCTTACTCATCAGTCAATGCCAGAGAACTGCCAGAGCAACCTTTTATCATGTCTGAGATACCTTTATCTTAACTAGAGAGCCAAAGCACAGATAAAGTACTTCAGGTCAGCATATGACTCTGCACAGTACAATGTTTTCAAAGGCAATGGACAGGAACATGCTGTAGATTTTTAACCTAATTGGTTCTCCTCAATTAGCACATTTCTTCCTGTCTTGAAACAGAGTCTTACCGCCAGAGGCAATCATGTAATGCTATCTCAGCTGAATGTAGCTCTCTAAATCCCAATCATCACCACTGCATGCATACACACATATACATACACAGAGAGAGAGAGAGAGATTTGTTCACAATAGAGTATGCAGATATTTAAAGCTATTCTCAGATTAATTATTATCTCATAGACGTTGCAAACAGATGTTCGGTGTTATCACTGATAACGTTACAGGAGTTGCATGTTCAGAGATCTGATTTTCAGCCTCTAGAAATACGTTGCAGAAATCCACTGCTTGTTCAGCTCCTTAACAGAGCAGCATTAAGGCTCTTGCATGTTGATCTTAAGCACATTAATGTGAAGGCACATCGACACCAGATCAGATGGGTAAATGATATGAATGCAGAGGAGCCCTTCCCCCAATGATTTGCATTTATCTCTCTATATACAAACTGTACTTTAGTTGGGGATATGGTGATTTCAGCACTTTCTAGCACTGCACAGATCATTTGCTGTCCCCCAGAAATGGGACCTGATTATGACAGCAGATCCTTTCCTGTTCATGGTGCTTCCTCTTCATGCCCTGCTTCTGTCACAGGAGCTTAACATTTTTTCCCACCATAGAGAACAATGGAGGGGATGGGACAATCTGTTTTGGGGCCCATAGAATTGGACCCCCTGGTCCAATCTTCTTGAAACTTAGTGGGTATTTCGAGGAGAGGCCCCAGCAGCTACCCTGCAAGTTTGGAGCCTCTCCCTCAAACCACCTTTCCTCCAGCCCCTCATATACACTATGAGTTTTTGCCATTGATTTCAATGGCCCATAGGATATAATGGGGCTGAAACTGACATTCCCTTTCTGACACACTTCTGGTGATGTCAGGGGATGTGGCAGATGCTAATGAGTTATGCTAATGAGTTATGCTAATGAGCTCCTGCACCTCTTTTTCTACGAAAGGACCCCTGATCATTATCCATAGCTCGGTAACATCATCCAACTGTGGCTATGCAGTAGCATTACATTCACTGTGTACTGGTTGCTTGCATCTCTTTAGAAGGAAGGAAGAAATCTTTACTGAGGGAAGAAATAGTGCTGAAGCAGCATTAGATAGGGGAATCAAAGGCAGAAAACCTTTTTTGGGGAAAAGCAAAGGTTAGAATTTTTAACACTAATTTTTCTAAACCTTCCCACCCTTCTAAAAAAAAATTATCCAAAAATCAAAATGTAGTTCGTAAAGACCAAAATACTATAGAACTGAACAACATCTATTCAGTGTTTTGTTGCTTACGTACAAAAGCTATTTTTTTTGAACAACAGACATCTTACAGACAGACAGAACACATTTCATTGAAAAGAAGGGGTGTGTCTCAGTGGAGGCCACATATCATACCAGTCTGTGTGCTCAGATGATATGGATCCTCTGATGGCATAAAATAATGTCAGCAGGGTACTTTAATTCTAACTGAAGATTTAACCCAAGGGAAATGGAACAAATATCCCTCTTTTCTTCAAGTTAATTACTTTTTTTTTTATCTTCCTTCATTGAAGGATGAAATGTGACATTCACTTGCCTTTTAAAGTGAATATTAATCTTTGATATCAAAAGATATTTAAATATTTGTGATCTAGCAACAGATGGACTGTTTGAGTCTTTTCCCATTTGCAGAAAGATATCTAAAGGGGGAGAGAGTGGAGGTTTGTAAAATTTTAGATGATACAGAGAGGCTTAATAGGCAGATTTTTTTGCTCGCTCCATATAACCAATAATATTTATTCACAGTAGATTCAGGATGGACAGAAGAAACCATAACCATATAATCCACTTATGGAGAGTGCTATTTCATGATGAGCTGACCACCAGTGGTTTGGGATTGGATCTCACAGAAGGTTTCTTCATGTGAAACAGTCCTTGCACAAGAAGAAGCACAAAAATCCCTTCTCCCTGTCTGCTTGCACTAAGAGAAAGTGATTTCATCCGGTATTTCATCTGATACTGTTTCAAAACTAAATGAAATTAAATCATATGAAACATCTGTTGTTCATACCGTTGCTGCAGATAAACATTATTATTTCGTTACAAATAATTAATGTATTGCTGGAGACATGCTATGGTTATGTCAAGGTTAGACAGCTGTAATGCACTCTGCATGGGTTTGCCATTAAAGGCAACTCAGAAACTCCATTTGGTTCAGAATGCTGTGGCCCCAGGCAAACCCTATCTCGTCAGATCTTGGAAGCCAAGCAGGGCCAACCCTGGCAAGTATTTGGATGGGAGACCTCCAAGGAGTACCATGGCTGGGAGGCCAGAGGGAGGCTATCAAGCCACTTCTCTGAATGTCCTCCGGGCCCCAGTAGGAGTCACCAGAAGCTGCCATGACTTCCAGGCATGGATGCATGGGCACACACACACACACACACAATGCAAACACAATGCACACACACACACAATGCAAAAATACTAAAAAAGAGAGAGAGAGAGAGCTGTGGCCAAGGTACTATCAGGTGCTAAGCAGAATCAGCATATCACTCCCAAATACACCATTGGTTAGTGATGAGTTACAAGGCTCAGTTCAAGGTTCTAACTATTGCATAAAAAGTCCTTAATGGCATTGGACCCGTGTACCTGAAAGCCACCTCTCCTGCTGTGGTCTGCTGTGATAGCTTTGCTCATTGGAGTAAAGACTTCTGAAGGTGCCACCCTGCAAAGAGGAAAAATTGGCAGCTGCCCATTCATGCACATTCATTGTGGTGGCTCCCACATTGTGGAACGATTTGCCTGAGGCTATTAGGAGGAGGAAGAAGAAGAGGAGGAGGAGGTTTTATATCCTGCCCTTCACTACCTGAAGGACTCTTGGAACAGTTTACAATTGCCTTCCCTTCTGCTCCCCACAACAGACACCTTGTGAGGTAGGTGGGAATGAGACAGCTCTGAGATAGCAGTGACTGGCTCAAGGTCACCCAGCTGGCTTTATGTGGAGGACTGGGGAATCAAACTTAGCTCCCCAGATTAGAGTCCACTGCTATTAACCACCACACCAAACTGCTCTTAACCACTACACCAAACTGAGGCTGTGGCCACATGGCCATTTAAATCCGGGAGCCCTCCCGGACTTAAAGAGGCCACAGTTTTTTAGTTCAGATTGGGAAGTTTATACATCCCAACCCCTGGCAGTGGCAGGCGGTGGCTGGTGGAGGTGGCGGGGGTTGGTGGGGGTGGGTGGAGGAGTCCTAGAGGAGGTGGAGGAGGAGGCAGAAGCATGCAGTGGCAGCGTGTGGTGGCATGCAGCGGTGGTGGCAGTGGAGGTGGCTAGTGGCGGCTTTTTGACGTGGAGGCAGCTGGTGGCAGTGGCGGCCGGGGGAGGCACCCTTCCCTGAGCCCCACCGGCCACATGGTAAGTTTGGGAGTCCCCCCCTTTGCACTTGGGCTCTTGACTGCCCAAGTGCCCAAGTGCAAAAGGAAGGGGGGGAAATGGAGGCGGGCCGATCTGGACAGCCCTCTCTCACAATAATTGCGAGAGAGGGATGTCCAGATTGGCCCAGCACGGGTTCAAAGCGCGACTCCTGGGAAAATAGTTTATTTTCCCGGGATCAGAAAAAGCACTTTGAACCCGTGCTGGAGCCCGCTTCGGTGTGGGACTAGCCATGGCTGGTGTGATCCGTCCCTTTAAATGTGGGAGGAAACAGCACTTCCTCCCACATTAAAGGGCTGTGTAACTATGGCCTGACTCTCAGACCTCCATGCATCTATCATTTCACTAAATGTATGAAGCAGAATTGTTCAGGAGGGTATTCTTGTAGAGGGAGTAGAGCTGCAGTATAATGGATCAACTTGGGAGGTGACCTGTATGGACCCTTTCTATAAGCACGTTCTCTTCCTAACACTTCCCCAGTCTAAACCCCTGGATAAAACTGCTTCCCAACCACCACACAGAGTAAGCTGAGTCTTGATATATATGTTTATATGGGGCATAAAGTTCTGCCCAAAATCTAAAGGCCAAAAGATCAGAGTTTGCTAGCTAGGAGAAATCTGGATTTCCTACACTTGGCTTTGTGCATAGGGACAGGATCACAGGCATAAGTGGGAGCTGTGTCTCTCAGCTTCAGACAGGACATGAGTATAGACCAGTAGACCTGCAAATCAACCCAGAAACTCCAACTGGTTAAGAATGCCTCAGTTTGGATATTATCAGGTGCTAAGGTTGCCAGTCCCCAGGTCCTGGCGAGGGCTCCCCTGATTTTGGGTCTTCAGCCCACCACTAGCCAGCTGGCCAGCAGGGGAAACCCCACCCCCAAACAGCCACATTCCACTGCAACGTCCCCAATGTGATGACATCACTCAGAAGTGATGTCATCACATTGGGGATGTTGTGCAGGAGGCTCTGGTTTGAAGGCAAAACTCTGCAGTAAATTTGGCCTAAAACCATAGAGTTTTGACCTCAAATCAAGTCATGATGTCACTTCCGGATGATGTCATTGCATTGAGGAATGCCCCAGAATGGCCCCCGAATCCCCCTGCCAGTGTGACGACGGGACCTAGCAACCTTATTGGGTGCTAGACTGAGCAGGTATATTATTCCCATTCTGCGGACACACCATTGGCTGCCTATTTGTTACCAGGATCAATTTAAGAAGTTGGCTATCACATACAAAGTCCTTCATAGATTTGGTCCATCTTATCTGTAGGAACACCCCCCCCCCCCATTCTTTGTGAGGCACTCCAAAGGGATATGTCAAGGATGGGTGAGTGGGCATCAATGTGGCAAATGGGGTTTAATGTGGCCAATTGCAAAGTGATGCACATTGGAGCCAAAAATCCTAAATATAAATACATGTTTATGGGGTCTGAACTGGCGGAGACTGACCAAGAGAGAGATCTTGAAGTCGTAGTAGATAACTCAATGAAAATGTCAAAACAGTGTGCGACTGCAATGAAAAAGGCCAACGCTATGCTGGGGGTTATTAGGAGGGGATTGAAAACAAATCAGCCAGTATCATAATGCCCCTGTATAAATCGATGGTGTGACCTCATTTGGAGTACTGTGTACAGTTCTGGTCGCCACACCTCAAAAAAGATATTATAGCATTAGAAAAAGTACAGAAAAGGGAAACTAGAATGATAAAAGGGTTGGAACACTTTCCCTATGAAGAAAGTTTGAAGCGCTTGGGGCTCTTTATCTTGGAGAAATGACGGCTGAGGGGTGAAATGATCGAGGTTTATAAGATTATGTATGGGATAGAGCAGGTAGAGAAAGAAGTCCTTTTCTCCCTTTCTCACAAGACAAGAACTTGTGGGCACTCCTTGAAATTGCTGAGCAGTCAGGTTAGAACAGATAAAAGGAAGTACTTCTTCACCCAAAGAGTGATTAACATGTGGAATTCACAGCCTCAGGAGGTGGTGGTGGCTACAAGCATGGACAGCTTCAGGAGGGAATTAAATAAACATATGGAGCAGAAGTCCATCAGTGGCTATTAGCCACAAAGTATAGACAGGAACTCTCAGTGATGCTCTCTATTCTTGGTGTTTGGGGGGGGGGGGCAACAGTGAGAGGGCTTCCTGCCCCCACTGCTGGACCTCCTGAGGGCACCTGGTGTTTTTGGCCACTGTGTGACAGAGTGTTGGACTGGATGGGCCACTGGCCTGATCCAATCTTGGCTTCTCTTATGTTCTTTTATGTGGTGGAGACACCACAACTTCTTTGCTCATCTGAGCAGGACCTTCTGCAGGTGCCAGCCTTACAAATGGGCAAAATAAACTACTGCCCATAGACATGCATCCCCTGTTGTGGCTCCCACTTTGAGGAATGACCTGCCTAAGGAGGTCAGCAAAGCTCCTGTTCTCCTGGCCTCCTGCAAACTATGCAACACTGAACTATTCAAGAGAACTTTTTAGTGCAGGTAATAGAGTTTCACTGTACAAAATGGTTCACAAATTTATTTAGATTATTTATTTATTTAGCCATAAGGCGGGATATAAATCACATAAATAAATAAATAATTTAGATAAATGTTTGGGACTGTGGTCTACATACTGCTGCGTATAGCTTATTGTAAGTAAAACCCTATTCTGTCACTTCTGTACTGTTTTATGTGCCATGTGAATACATACACCATACTTCAGGTTTTTCTGGTGGTTCCAGGCTTCTAAAATCCTAATGAATTGGATACTGAATGTCCCATGTTATTGATTGTCCTGAGTCACTATGTGTAATCTGCCTGGCCTCCCTGTGAGAAAGGTAAACTATAAATAACATGTTTTTTTTTTTTTTTTAAATAAACATTATGGACAGCACACCACCTCAGTGGTTTCCTTTCCTTCCAAGTTCTGAAAGACCTACCCAAAGCTGACACATATTGAAAGAATACATTTTGAATTTGCACCAAAGATAAACTATTTCTGTTCACTGTGCTATGAAGTGACTGCTTGCAAAGCTTTTCCTTCCCCATTTCTTAACATCAGTTCCACTTGTAAAATGGGAGTGCTTAGGCCAATCTAGTTCCCCCCTCATACATACTCTTAACTGAAGATCAAGATCACCATTTTTGGTTCCTTACTTTAAAATGCTATGCATGTATCTCATGATATCTCTTTGTAGGTTCGTCAGAGATTGCCTCTTAACATCGTACCATCATCTTAAAAAAAATTATTAAGACCTTTCCATGAGCCATAGCCTTAAATGGCTAAACTTTCAGGATTTAATCAGAAAGACTCTGTCTGCACTGATTGCTCCTTTTATTCCCGGACTTCTTAATATTCTGCAAAGACATTTTGCTGCATGGATTGCTCATTCTTTTTTTACTTGGGTGTCTCCGTAAGTTGCAATTTGTCAGCTTCCTTTTGTCCTGTGCTGCCTTCTCTTCCTTATGTGCCATCTACGATTTTTACACATGAATCCTTTTCTTGTTCCTCCTTTTTCTTCCAGGCAGTCCTGAATGTACTTCATTAATAAAGGTTTGTATTACCCTCCCCCTTTGCTTCAGTTCCCTCTCCCCAAAATTATTAATCATTTTCTCTGCGCTGCTCATTATTCACAAACAAATCCATGCCACAGTACTGAAAACAGACTATCTGTCTTACTTAAGGCTGCCTTGTATTCAGAAGAAAAGGCTGCCAGATATAAAAGTGCAAAATGCTTACCATTTCAACAGGCAGTGGTAAGGGCAGGCTGGGGGAGTGAAGGGAGAAAGCCATCAAGCATTGCATCAAATGTCCCATTCTAAAGATGACTAGCATGGAGTCACAGAGAACAAAGGCAGAAAATAACTTCATTCTCTTCTTGAAATGAGCCACAGCTTATGGCCTTTCTCTTGGGTAGTTCTCATTTAGGGATGAACACAATGCACAGAAAACCATTACTGCCCAGAATGAAGTATAGGGGAAAAACATCTCCCCCCCCTCCTTTTTGTAATACAGCATGAGATAAAAGCCAACAACTGTGGAGGACTCTTTTTGTCTTCTGTTGTTTTTCTCCATTTAGTATCCTATCCTAAGTAAGTCTATTGTAGCAAAACAAGGCACAAGTCCACTGGAACCTTGAAGATTAACATTTATTCCAGTATGAACTTTGCTGACAAAGTGAGCTCTGACTTGTGAAAGCTCTGACTGGAAAGCTCAGATTGGTGGACCTCCTGATGGCATCTGGTGTTTCTGGCCACTGTGTGACAGAGTGTTGGACTGGATGGGCCATTGGTCTGATCCAACATTGGCTTGCCTTATGTTCTTATAAATGTTGTCAGCCTTTATGCAGTATCCACTCCTCCACTGATCTCAACCGGTAGAACCTTCCTCCTCCCTGCATGACAAGAGACATCAAAACATATTTGTTTATTTAAAGGATTTCTATTTTATCTCTCAGCTGCATCTTCTGATGTGGGCCCCAACTGTACAAAGAATACAAGGAAACCTAAATTCCAATATTTTTTTAAAAAAACAACTAAAATATCATTCAACACTGTCAAATGCAGCAGTGGTAGAGGGGAACCATATGTAACAACCAACCCAACCAGTGCTTTGGCCTGGTGCCTGAAAAACAGCAAGCTAAGTGCCAGGTCGATGTTTATGGGGAGATGGTTCAAAAGTCTGAGTGCTACAGCAGAGGTGAAATGCCAACTTTGTCTCAGAAGGTAGGGGTATATAGAATAAGGTATATTGATCTTCCGGTTTTGGTGCTCACTGGGCAAGTATGCTTTCATTGGAGCTCTGATGATAGCAGCCTGTGCCCACAGTGGCTGGGGGGGGGGGGTACTGGCTTGACCCAGCCCCCCTTGAGCCCTTGTAAGGGGTTCTCAGCCTAAGGCACAAGAGGCACCTCTCCCAAGGTGAATGCCGAGGGATTGAGGCTCCTCTTTGTCCCAACAGGTCCCACCGCCATGCGACCAGAAATGGTGACAGAGATGCACACTGGGATGAGTGAGCAGGCAGTCAAAAGCATTTCTCTTACCTGGTGGAAGACGTCTGATGAAGCGTGAGTCCTCCATTTGTTAATCCAGAGGACCAGATAAGCATTTAAGCCACTGATCCTCAACTTTAAAGCGGTGTGGTGGGTTAACTCCACCCCACAAAGATAAGAACTCTTTAAAATTCATCAGAGAGGAGGAGCGGTGCAACCAAAGCATTTTTGGCTGAAATAGGAGCCAGATAAGCCTAAAGCACTTTCTCTAACTGGCTCCAGAGACTTTTTAAGAACTTCCCCCAAATGTAAACAACCCGTCTCTGACTACAAAAATCATGGCGCCTAAAGTCAGACTTTCTCCAGCAACTGTGAGCCCAACTATGTCGTCATCTAAAGCGGAAGCAACCATAGACTTTCCAAATATGTTAAATGCTGCATTGCACCCTCTGCTGGATCAGATGACAACTCTTAACACGAAATTTGATACTCTTCAAAAACGGCTCGAAGAAACTAATCTGAGGAAACTGCCAAATCAGTTAAAAAAAGTGGATGCCAAGACTAAAAAACTTAAGCAGCGACTGGAGGCAGTGGAAGAAATAGGGAACCTCGGATGAATATCAATTGCTACAGTTGCAAATGGAAAAATCAGCTTATGTACTGAGATTCCAGGGAGCCCCAGAACACAATGGAGAAGATCTGAAGAAGCTTTTAAGTGATGCCTTGCCACTGGTTGCAGATACTACAGCGGAACTTTTACAATCAGATATGGATATGGTTTATCGGACCTATCCAGATTACATCAAGAAAAATAATCTGCCCGGAGAGGTTTTTGTGAGTTTCTCCAAAAGATCAAGCAGAGATCAAGTATTTAAAGTGACTAATGGGATTACCCTAAAAATCAAAGGTACATACATAAAAGTTTTAAAAGACATTCCATTTGAAATCAGGAAAAAAAGGAAACAATATAAAAATCTGACAACCTTTCTACCGAAAAATTCCATGTCCTACAAATGGCTCTTTCCTGAAGGGCTCACTTTTAAATTTAAGGACAAAAAAAAAAGAGTAGACTCTGTTACAAAAGCCATAGCCTTCTTGGAGCAGTGTCAAACAATGGACAAACCGAAAGTAACAGCACAGGACGACAAGACATCAGATCACAGCGACTATGATTTGGGAAGACATGGAGACACATCGAGTAGCTCCTCTGAGGAGGACTCTGAATCTGAGTTAGGAACTGCTGCCCCTAAATTACTTAAAGTCAGATGGGACTTTGATAAAAATAACTAATAAGCCTACGGGGAAGAAACTGAAAAAAATAAGAAACATGAATCCAATTATCTGTTTGGAAATATGAATTGCCTGATGTACCTATTTCAGCCTTAAAAAAATCCTTCTGTATTACTAAATAGTATATAAACATATATCTTATGCTTCATCTTACTAAAATGTATTGTAAGTGAAATCTCAACCAAGCTATGTAACATTGAAAATGACCCCTGCCACTTGGGCTTTTAGTGGCCTTCTTTTCTTTCTCCCATAGTTTGTAGTTCCCCCTTCCTAATTTCTGTTGTAGTTTTATAGAAAAGCAATAAAAATTATGTAAAAAAAGAAAAAGGTATATTAATTGCTGGACCACATAGGAATTCTAATACAAATTACCTCTTCTATACAACCATCAAAAAGGATAGGAGCCTGTACTCATCTAGTTATCTTAGAAAAAAGCATCTTAACCACTAGTTAAACTAGCATAAGCTGTGGCCAGGACTTACTCCATAGCTGCCTTTGTCGGCTCCGGGGCTGGGGAGAGTGACAGGCAGCCATGCAGTCTTTGGCTGGCTAGCCACATGGTCCAGTGTGGTGGTGGGGCCCTGAGGTGACAGGAGCATGGCTTGTGAGCTGGGGCTCGCATCAGGTAGGGCTGCAGGTGGTGGCCTTTTCATGCCCAAATTATCTATGGTCTGTGGTATCATTCTTTGCCTGCACTCCCTTCTGTGCCCCTGGGCCCACAATGCTTGGACTCACCCATCCTATCTCCCCTGCTGCTATATTCCCTCTGCACTTCATCTGTTTTCACAACAAATGTTGGAATTAAATGGGGCTTTGAGACAACCAGCTATGATTTAATGCATAGTTTCTATAGTATCTTTTAGGGCTAGTGTTGCCAGGCTTGTGTCCAGTGTTCCTGGGAGAAATTGGAGATGGAACATGGGGAGGGAGAGTGCCACATAATGCAGTGACAGCATTTCTGAGAAGACCCAAAGGTGATGTCATCAAAGGCTGCCAGGCCCTTCCTGGCAACAGTCAGGGGATGGGGGGGGGGGCTTGCCAGGAGCGGGATGGAGGCCCAGGCTATGTCAGTGGCGATGTGGCAACATTCACTTCTGGTGTGTACTGAATTATGTCATCATGCTGTGAAGTCACAATGACGCTTTGGTTTTGGGACAAATACTCTTATGGTAAGTCTCTCAATGGCCAGCTGACTGGCAGCAGGGGGACGGGGCCTGGCAACCCTATGTCATCATGTAGTGTGACACTCTAGGAATCCCCCCAATCTCTGTGTAAAAACCATAGATACTGTGGAAAATCCCAGGGTGTTGTGGGTGCAGCAATTGGAAAATGTCACTGCTTCTGCAACATGACCCTCTCGTTTTCTCCCACTGTGAGAACCAGCAGAGTGAGATACAGCCAACGGGAGTTGGATGTTGCTGTAGCCTACATCCTGGCAAGCCTATCTGAGGACACACCAAATTTCTTAAATAAAATGAATAGGTAGAACTGGATCAAGTCAATCCATCTACTCAATAGAACAGAAGTTCGTTTTCACTTCAGAAACCCCCACTTCCATCAAGTTGTGGCAACTCTGGAATTTCAGGGGTGAGATCCACATCTTCAAGGCAGTGTTTTTGCTCTCCTTCTTTCAAGTAGCTTGGATAAGTGAAGTACTCCCAAGGCCATGCTCTTCCAATAGCAATAAAGAGAGAACACGAGGATGGATGACCTGCTCTAGGCACCACTTCTTGTTTGCCTCTAGACTTCCAAACAAACTAAAAGAGTAAAAATTAAGAGATAGCACAGTTCTGCCACTGGGCACTGCTTTAGGCCCCTTCTTGGACATGACAACGGACTGCCACCTTCGGCTTCAATACAACCAGCTCCTCAAAAGAGTTGCAGCTATTGGCTCCACTGGGATAGCCAGCAGAAATATGCCTTTCATGTTTGTTCTACTACAACAGCCACAGCAGCAGGAATAAGGGAGGAGGGGAAAAATCTAGCTAATAAAGTCCACTTACAGCTTCAGAACTGGCAGGGTTCTCAGAACTCTGTTTCTGCTATGAGTCTCATAAACGTCTGTGTTGCAGAGCAAAAGGGAAGAGTTCTTGTGCAATCACTGTACTGTGTTTTATAAGGAATAGGCTTCTTGTAGCCCTACCTAATGTTAGGTCTTGGGTAACACTGTTTTCTGTGAATAGTCTCTCTCTCAATGAAGGATGACCAAAAACGGGGAAAGCAAGCAAAGAAAGAGAGATTTACTTCACCCTTTGTCTCTGGTTGCTCTTTTCTCAGAGGAGTGTTCTCTTTTTCTTACTTTTGAGCAAGCATTGGGAACAGCTTGGGAACTCTTAATTGCTTTCCTGTATCTCATTACCTCTCCTTTCTGCTTCTTGAAAAAGGATCCCAAGACCGAACTGGCAGATCACCATTGCTTCCACATCCTTTATCTGGCTGCACTGCCACTTTGGTGTAGTGGTGCGGACTCTACTCTGGGAGAACCAGGTTTGATTCCCCGCTCCTCCACTTGCACCTGGTTGGATGACCTTGGGCAAGCCATAGCTCTGTAACAGCTGTTCTCTCAAGAACAGTTGTCTCAGAGCTCTCTCAGCCCCATCTACCTCACAGGTGTCTGTTGTGGGGAGGGGAAGGGAAAGGAGTTTGTAAGCCGCTCTGAGACTCCAAGTGAAGGGTGGGGTATAAATCCAATCTCTTCTTCTTCACTTCTAGTGCAGTGAAAGGAGAAAATATAACTGTCATTTGAAGCTGGCATGGCATCGTGCTCTTTGACTTCTCTGGATCCAACCTCAGTCCTTGCCTAGTGTCTTTTGGCAGGTTTCACCTTCTTTTTTACAGGAGGCATCTGACTGAGCCACCTGAGTGACCGAACAGTTTCTTTTCCCATTCCCATCAGCGCAGGACACCTTGTTAGCAGTGTGAAAGAGCATTGAGAGACAGCTTAGGGACAGGGACAGTGCTGCCTCTTAACAGTATATATTTAGACATAGGCTGGTGTTCCCTTGCCAGAAAAGGCCATTTGTTGTAGATTAAGGGTGAAAACATGTCATCTTATGGTAAGGGCTTAATGCTGATCGGTGCAGCTTTCACAAGCATTGAAAGAGATGGTTTTTTCTAGAGGCATCGGGATCCATCACTACTTTTGAGAAGACTGTTTCCTTCCCATTTCTTTTTCCCAACTTCCAAATTAATTACTGACCCTGGGAATGAGAATGGGGCTAATTTTTGCTAAGGTTAACCATGACTTCAAGGTTGTTGATTATAATGCCAGTCAGAGTGACTGATCTTTTCAAAATGGGTAGCCGTGTTAGACTGTGTTAGCCATGTTATCAGTAACAGTAGAAAAGAGTAAGAGCCCAGTAGCACCTTAAAGGCTAACAAAATTTGTGGATGGGTATGAGCTTTCGTGAGTCACTGCTCACTTCTTCAGATACAAAAGCTCATACCCTACTACAAATTTTGTTAGTCTTTAAGGTACTCCTGGGCTCTTACTCTTTTCAAGGAACTCATAGTTTTGCTAGCTCCCCTTCTATGGCCTTAACTGACAATTATTTGGGTGGGGTTGTCATTGAGAATAACTTTGATTTTTTTCTTTTGCTTGCAAACAAGAACTTTAATCAAATTAGAGGGATGAAAGAGGATTTCTTATTCTGCTGAATGAACGATGCGGCCTTTCTGTGTGATCAAATTAGGTTGCCTGTGTCCGCAGACAGAATATCTATCACTGAATAAAAGGAGATACCCTTAGGATTTTCGGTTTTGGTTTGCTTCATTTAATTAGGTTTATTACATCTTATTACAATGACAGTGTGATGTAGTAACTAAATAAACCATGCTTGTTTTCTAAAATGCATATATTTTCATGATCACAGATGACTTTTTTCATTACGCTCAGATGAGAAATAGTTGGGCAAAGCAAAAAACCTTTATATCAAAGTAAATTGAATAGCTGAAACCCCAATTTTTAGTACATGTGAATGTTAATTTAATAATCAGAGCTAATGAATGGCATTTAATACCAGTTCATGATAATGAAAAATATGTAATGACAACAGTGGTTCTGAAGAGTTCGCACTAAAATCATTGGGTGACTCCTATGAAAGAATTACTTTGCGTTATTGTTTGTCAGACCCTGTTTAGTTTCTGCCAAGAAAAATCCATTAATGCCCCAAGTTAATAAAATGCTTTTCTAAATGTCGCCCTAGTAGCACAAGAGCAGCTCACAGAAAATAGCCTCCTTGATATAATGAGGATAATATTTTAATGGCCAGTACCATGTTTTAATACTCATGAGGTTGGCCCTCAGCCATGTGGTTGAGTCATTTCTAAATTGTCCCAACAGCATGGGAGCTGCTCAAGGAGCACCAGCTCTAGTGCTGCAAAAATAATGTTAAAAGGTCCCCTTAAACCTGGTAGAGCCAGATGCAAAACATTTATCATAAGAAGATAGAAGAACCTCTTTTGTAATACTTCAAGCTACACTAGAAGCAGTTATGCTTTGGTCTTCGCGAATCATCATTACTTATGCCATGCCAATACTAGATATCAAAGACTATGTCATGTTAATGTAAACATACCATTACTGTGTACTGAGAAAAAGGCCCAGTATGAAGGATTATTTGCTATAGTCCTATAAATTTTAACAAGTTATGATAGTATACTGTTGTGCATAGCATCAGTGGTAAAACCCATGCAAAACAATGCTTTTGAGATAGATGTTCATTTTTAATATATGTTCCTCATGCATTTTAAATCCAATGGAGTTTTTTTTTGTTATACTGCTCTAGATTCCTTAGGTTTCTCAAAGCCAGTCTTAAAATATGTAGGATATATATAATATGAAAAAGGAACTTCATTAATACTATCAAAGAAGTCTAGACCCATTAAAAAGTCATGTTTTGTGTATATAACTTCTACCTTTTCTTGCTATATCCTCCCTTTCAACTACAAATACATCATTTTCGAGTACAAAGTTACAGCATCTTGGTATAACTATAACAGATTTCTAGTGTTGTCACCAAATTTCATAATTATTTCGTTCAGAATGTAAAGTTCATACTGACTAGTATCTGTCCTCACAGTAAAATAAAACTAACGGTACTAACAACAATGCAATCCGGTTGAGCGCTTTCCTGGGAGCAAGCCCTATTGAATAGACCTAAGTAGGATTCTGAGTAGACCTGCTCAGAACTGCAATGTCTGTTTTCTTGAGGAGGTTTGGCAATTTCTGCTGATTTCCTTTCCTATTGCAGACCCCCGCTTTCTCTCTATTAAGTTCCTGTGGGTCTACTGATTCTCAGGAACAAAACTGGTGATGTGGGCTGCAGACAAAGGTAAAAATCAGTGGAAATCATTGACTCTTCCAAAAAAAACAAAACCAACAAAAACATAATTATTCAAGTCTTTGGAACTGTGTGGTTAGATCAAGGCCATAACTGAGAGGCATGAATCAAATATAATTTCCCTAAGAAGTTATTCTATCTATATATCTAATAGTGACAGGTGGCTCTCATCTGAGGATAGCTAAATCCATGGACTGGGACAATGCTGATACTAATCAGATTTTCTAGCAAACTTGAGTGACCCCACCCCAAGTTTGCAGAAAAATCTAAATCTCTAAAATAACACATTGTGGGGTTTAATTCCCCCCCAATAAAAATGCTTTCTATGCATGCATGCAGACAACACAACAACCTATCTCCTCCTCAGCAGCAGTGAGTGGTGGTGAGCTGTGCCAGACCTCGTGGCAGTGGCACTGATGGGCAGGGAGAGAGAGGAAGCCAAAGTGGGACAGGCAGCAGAGGATCCAAGCCATGCTGGGCCCAGCAGCAATGGCAGAAGCAATGGGGGGGGGGGAGGAGGAAGCAGCACCAGAGGCTACGAGCTGTACTGGGTTGAGCAGCAGTGCAGATGAGGTGGCAGCTGCAGTGGGCCCAGCAGCAGAGGCTGTGAGCTGTACCAGGCCAAAAAGCAGAGGCAGTGATGGGTGTGGAGAAAAAAATCTGCCGTGGGCCTGGCAGCAGACACTGTGAGCTGCAACAGGTCCAGCGACGAAGGCAGCAGTGCTGATGGAGGGGAAGCCACAGCAGGCCCAGCAGCAGCAGCTGCAGCGATGGGGGGAGCCACACTGGGTCCAGCAGCAGAGGCCACAAACCACACCAGGCCTGGCAGCTGCACCAATGGGGTCGAAACTCTGAGCCATCCCCGGTGGCACCAGAGATGATAAGAAGCATGTTAAGCTTGCCACCAGCAATGTTGGGGGTGGCCAGGAGGTAAGTATGTAGACTGGGTGGCCAGAAATGGGAAGGATCCCCCACGATATCTTGGGTCTCCACTTGTAACTCAGAATGCACAAGATATACTTTCAGTTTATTTTTGTCCAAGTCAAGGAGAGCTCAGACACAGTTAAGCAAACATTCACGAAGGATGAATTTTAAGTCTCCAGGGATCTGCAAGCTAACCCAAGGAAACTTTGGAACCTTGTGTGTGTGTGTGTGTTGCTATATAATTCCTGTCGTTGACCTCAGTTTCTGCGTTTATTTGACTATCCAGGAAGTTTTGCAATCCAGATAGCTTCTTTATTATTTCCACCCCATCAAGCCTTTATTATTTTCATGTCTTGGCTCACAATGAAGAGGCAAAGTACATTAATCCTAGAAGCAAATTAAAGTAAATACGTTGCCATTTGTCCCCATACCCCAAAAAGAAAACATGAAACACCAATTATAGACTAAACTAGGCTTATTAAATCATTTATCTGCATATGACTAAAACATTTACTTAAATGTGGGTTATGCCAGGGGCACTCTGCTGGCTGCCATCATTCCTGTGCAAGACCACTCTGGCTCCAAACTTCATCCTCAGATGTTTCCAGATGCATGCCAGTTATTCTTACCTGCATGCTAGCAAGCCATACAACTCCTGCCAGCTTAGTTAGAACTGCTGGCCTCGTTTTTATGACCCGTCCTTCACTCATAGGGTGGGTTCAGATGGCTCTTTTGAGCTGCACCAGGCATGAGTGCCTGGTGGATTTAAAGTGCATATCCAGACCTCAACATCTGGGAATCGTGCCACTTTTGTTAGTAGCCTGTTGATCCCTGTCGGGGATCCGTACTTAAAAGATAGTGCTTAAAGTCCGATCTAAAGCTGGTCAATGGGCCAATGCCGGACTTTCCACCGTCAGGTCTTTCCACCAGTGTGCAATCAGCCTGTAGGGATAGTCTCCAGACCATCCCAAATGGCCACCATTTAAAAAAACTCTTAGCGATGCACACATAATCGTTTAAACATGCAACGTCCACAGACAGTGAGGCACATATTTAGATAAGCACACATGCACATGCACAGACACAATTTTTTTAAAAAATAGGTGACCGCACGGCTCTTTACGGTGGATGCCGTCTAGACAATCCACCGTGGAGTCACACGGGGTAAAGTGATTCACGGGGGAGCTGTCTGGTCGTGCAACACTGGATTAAAAAGATCTAGATCAAATTACAGCCAGGCCAATGGCGGGATTAGCTGCCCATCTGAATGCACCCATAATGTATAACAGGTGAGAAAAGACTTATCTTCTAAGCCAATTCAAACAAGCTCCCAAAAAAAATCCTGCTCAGGCCTTAATGGTTATTTGTTATCTAGCATTATAAAGATATGGGTGAGAGTGGGTGGAGCACAGGCTACAAACAGCTATTGTCTGGGCTGCAGAACACTTCAAGCCCAGGCTTTCCAGAGCTGCCTGATGTTTTATACTTGATACAGGTGTGAACACTCAAGTTTCTACAGCAGGGGAAAACATTATCTGAACATCCCTGTGACTTTCCCCCAGTTTAAGCCCTTCCCTTTAACACAGAACTTTTTTTTTTTCAAAAGTCCATGATTTTGTTGCATATTTTGAAAGTCCTTCTTAATCAACAGGCAACGCACAGTTCCTGGCACTGTCCTGGCAAATGCCAGGATAATTGGGGGCAGTGCCTGGGGAGAGCAAAGTTTGGGGATCATGCATCTAGGTGACGCTCTAGAATTTTACTATGCAAAGTCCATTTTTTTCTCCTAATCCTCAGTTTCTTTGAAATGGTAAATCAGGGCTTGGGGTGGTAATTCCCATCCCAGGCTGGTAAGTGAGGGGCCTAAGATCTTCTGCTTTCCTGAAGGCTTTTACTGACTCCAATTCATGGGGAATACATACTTTAGTTACAGGGGAATCAGTCTTTGCATGTGGGGAAGACTCAGACTATTAACTTAGCCACATAGGTGATTTTGCGTATGTGATACCCATAGCTAGCAAAGGGCTTTTAGTGAAGCCATTATTTAGAAACAAATGCATCTAGAGATGATCTCAAGAGAACTTCCTTGGAAAAGGAAAATCTGAACATACTGTTTCTGAGGAAGAATTTAAGGAAAATACATTGGGCTTTTCATGATTTTATTGTGTAAGAACAAAGGTTTCAGATCAATAATAACTTTTCCTGTTTTTCATTTTCAGGTGCTGGCCACCTTGCAAATGTAAGCTATAAATGCAGATGTTTCATGTTCACCCAGCTTAGCTCACATTCTGTTCACTGCTTATGAGCTGGCAGCTGCCCTTTCAGCAAGCTGTTGGGATGCACCCAAATTAATTTGGATGCATCTGATTGCAAAATTGCATTGCCTTTTCACGTACTGAAACTGCTTTCTTGCAGTCCTACCCACCACTTGTTTAGTGTCACCTTCCAGTGTGTAAAAAGGCAAATAGGAAAAAAAAAGTAATTCTGAGGTTTTTGACTTACTACTTACTGTTTAGGTGCTTCTGTGTGCTTTTGGTGTATGCCCATGAGTCCTGCACAGTTACAGCCAGCATGATGTGATGGTTGCGGGCAATGGACTGTAATCTGGAGAACTGGGTTTGATTCTCCACTCCTCCACATGAAGCCCGCTGGGTGACCTTGGGCCAGTCACAATTCTTGCAGAAGTTCTTTCTCAGCCCCACCAACCTCACAAGGTGACTGTTGTGGGGAATGGAAGGGAAGGAGACTCTAAACTACTTTGAGACTCCTTAGGGTAGAGGAAAGTGGGGTATAAAAACCAGCTCTTCTTCTTCCTCCTCCTCCTCTTCTTCTTCATGTTGCAACCACTCCTTGAATAGATGTCATAGATGATAAAGAACAGCTGATGTACTTGGGGATATTACTAGATTCAGTGCAGGGCATGTCATGGCTTCCTGATGACAAGATTTCCTGCCTAGATATCTTGCTCGGGTGAGCTATTGTCAGCCGGAATTCACCTTGAAAGAAATACAGGCTCTCCTCGGCCAGCTTAACTTTGACTGCAAGGCGGTGTCCCCAGGGTGCGCCTTCTATGCTCTGCTCGCTCATGCCACCTCAGTGTTCTAGCCCCTCATCACCATATCAGGACAATGTGTGGCATTAGGGAGGACCTGCACATTTGGCTCCACTTCCTACATAGGGATCCACTTGGCAACCATTTCATGTCACAGCAAGGCCCATAGTTTCCCCAGTCCTTGCGGTTCCGTTTTTGCTCACCAGGCCATTGAGGGATGGAGGACAGCTCCCCTCCCCAGCGCAATACCCAGAGGCCCATTACAGTACAGATCCGAAAGCCTGCTGGTCTGCTTTCAAGGCCAGCCTGTTAGCAGGCAGACCCTGCCTCTCACTGAGGGACAGTTTATAGACAGCAACCCATAAACTCCCCTCCTACTATATAGCTCAAATATCATAATTGTAATACACTATGATTCCAAGCCAGGGATCAAGGTGCAAGGCATAGGCTGGCCTAAACGGACACAAATTGGGTGCCAGCCTGAGGATGCCAACCAGCCATGGACAAGTCTGGACGTGTTAGTTAGAAAGTGTGAGAAGGAATGGCTGACCTGCTAATGACTTCCTCCCCACCCCAGGAAGATGCATAATTCAGAACAAAGGGGCTCCCAGGAATTTATTACCTCACTTTGAATTAATCTCATCACATGACAAACCTCACTTCCCGTGACCCATCTGCCCTGAGTTAGCAACACTTAACATTATTCACCATATCTGAGAGTTTTCCCATCCAACAATCACTGGGTCATCAAGAAACATTTACATCTCTTAGTTCACCCCAGGAAGAACCTGTCTCCCAAAGTTTGCGGATCATGCATCCATCTCCAAAAAACCAGTCAAGTCATTGTTTTGGGGCAATCACAGGTTGATCACATCAGCATAGCCTCAGGGAACATGTTTCCTATATCAAGTGCACCTAGCCAGCAGGGTGTCTCTCTCTCTCTCTCTCTCTCTCTCTCTCTCTCTCTCTCTCTCTGTGTGTGTGTGTTGAATCCTCCATACACTGTCACTTGCATGAGGGCCTCCTCCTTCTCTTTGTGAAATGCTGGTCATTTCACTGCCACTGCAGACCTCATCCTTCAAGATTGGTATAATCACCTTCCCTGAATTACTTTTCATTGCTACTCCCCTTTATCTTCCTCTTAGTTAACTTGTGTGTTCGCCATGTGCTTTGTGTATATGTTTTGCTCTTTTATTTCTTTTTCAATAAAGCTTTTTCCAGTTGAACATTGGCCTGGTTTTTTTTTTGAGATTTCTCTAAGGGAAAGATCCTGATATACATTGGTGGAGATCCCAGTTACCCGCCTCTCACTCTGTCTCCTTTAAGCTAATTTCCCCAATTAATTAGGAGACCACCTATTTGGGTAACAAGCCCTTTTTCACACAGTCTTCTCCTTGGCCTTCTTGGGGACATTTTTGAAGGAGTACGTTGCTAGCAGCCTTGTGCTATGATAACTCTGGGTGTGCCCTCTCCCTGAGGGATATTTCCATACAGGGCTCATAGCTTCATCTGCTGTTGCATCAGTCCAAGACTGACCAACAAGGCCAGGGCATGTGAATCATCCTAAAATCTGCTCCTCTGGGTCAGCTCTGCCCAGTCTGGTTTTTATCAGACTGTCTCTTAGGTCCAGGGCCAGCTGTCTCACTAGGCCAACTAGGTGCCCACCTAGGGGCACAGCTGGCAAATGGGATGGTGGAGTGAGAGAGAGAGACTCCAACATGTCCACCTCCCCACGTGCAACTCAGGTGCCCCGTGTGCAACTCAGGCAAAGTGGTACCCCCAGAATGGAAGGTCACCTGCAGAGCATGGCTAGGCACAGACTTCTCCCCCCCCCCCCAAAAAAAAACTTCTGCTGGCAGCTGGCTGGTTGGGGTCCCACCTGGAGGGTGCTGCACTTGGCCCGGCCGCTGAGCCCCACCAAGCAGCGCTGCCTTCTCAACTCCGCTTACAAGGCAGCGCCTCCCCCTCCAATCTCCTGGAATTCCCCAGCCCAGAGTTGGCAACCCTAGCTAAGCATGTGCTTGAGTGGAGACTAGTAGTCTGCATGGGGTTGCATTTATGTTTGAAAATTGGGGGGTGCATGGAGGGGAGGGGCACCAGAAGGTAGCCTTAACTAATGTGTAAAAAACCCTGGGGCTGGCCCTGCTTAGGCCTCCCTCTCCTGATACCCTCTTCATTCATGCCGACAGGTCCCACCACTCTAGGTTTCAATTCATTACCATTATTTGTGTTTGCCTTACAGACATAGGGTTTCCTCCTATGGATTTTGGCATGCACTCATTTTGCATTGGTGCTACTGTGGTGTCCTCTGAATTGAGTCTTCCAGTTGAGCACATTTGTGATATTTGGCATTCAGGCCCTACATATACCCTCAGCACTGCTAGGTCTCTGATGTCTGTGTTTTCCAGCCCCATTAGGGCAGCACAAGTTAGTGAAGATTGTGGGCCACAGCATTGTCTTCTGGGCTGGGACATACACCACTTTGTCTGGATGAAGGGATACCTTGGGACTTGGCAACCACCTGCAGACCACCTGGATGGGGTGCAGAAGAATGAGTTGATCTTCTCCCCTGCCCACCATCTCATGCCAAGTCTTTTGCCTGGGATCTCCAGATAGTACTGTCCCACTCCACAGCCACAGATCTGGAAGTCCTTTGCTCCAGACTTCCTAATACTCATCTGTTCTGGTCTGGACTCTTGGAATGTTATGAGTGATGTGGGTCTATATCACCAGACAAAGTGGACTTTTCAAGGAGGAAAGTTTGCAAGGCAACAGTGAAGCATGTGGAATCCTTTGGCAGGCTTGTGATCCCAGACAGTAGTGTTTAGCTTCCAGCCCTCTACAGGGCAGATAGTGTCCATCTGTCCAAATGGGGCATGGACATTTGGTTGCATAGCACACGGTTGCATAGCACATGTATCTGTTGGGAGCCACCGTGGGGAGGGCGGGATATAAATTCCAAAAACAAAAAATGAAAAATAAATGTGACATTATTTTATTGGTTGCAGGCAGAGGAACATTGGCAGGAGCAGGGTAGGGAATCCCCCCTCCCGCTCTTGTGGCAGTTTGGGCAGATCCTTTGGGGGGAGGTGGTATCTGCCTGCTTGCTTCCTCCATTTTGGGGACTCCTTTAAAGGGTCTTGGAGAGACCCAATTTAGCAGCATGCCCAGCTCAGGGGCTGTCTACAGGGCTCTCACTTACAGGTGGCAAGGGAACCAAGCAGCAGCCAGCACTCACATAGATCCTGGGGGCTGCAACTCCAGGGTTTCACCCCAGCAGGTGGGCTGGGGGTTGGGTATATCAGGCAGTAGGCAGGTTGCCTGATGGTTGGATCCACTCCCATGCTGCACCAGTGCTCCAGCAATGCATCTAAGAAAGGTGTGTCCTCCTCCTTTTTCAATATTGGTTGTCTGGTGCCTCATTCCTTGCCTTCACTCCCTCTGTGCCCCTCGGCCTGCAATTGGTCTATCAAGATCAGTATTGTCTACTTAGGCTCTTAGGAGGTCTTCTACATCACCTGCTACCTGATTATGTTAAGTGGAGATGGCAGGAACTGAACCTGGGACCTTTTCCATGCAAACCAGATTTCTTATTACTGAGCCATGCCCCCATCCCAGAAGCTTTTCTCATCTTGTCTTGCTTACAAGCTTCCAAATGACCTCAGGCTGGGTCTTTGGCTAAGTACACTTTTGGTCTTTATCTAGAAAAGCCTAATAACATCTACAGTGTTATTTTAAAATAGAGTCCATTGCAATGAGTAGGACCAGCTTTCAGATGATGGTACAAAAGGTCAAACTTGGTGATATTAAACTTGCATCAATAAATGGTAAGTCAAATAAACATCATAAAATAACTTCTTGAAACTTTCCTTGAGGACTTTTTATTGCCTTTTCATTTCCTTCAAAATACCCAAGATGTTTCACATAAGAAGGAATATTTGCTTAAGAGATGGGCATAATTTACCCAAAAAATGTAAGTCTGTACTTCTCAGAAAGCCTGCCAGTAGTAGTAAGTGCTGAAATACTAAGAGCATGGACAAAAGCTGTATAGTTTAGTCACCACTTGCCATATAGAAAAAATATTAATTATAGGCAGTATTAAAGATGTGAATTTTAATGTTTAATGAAGCCTAATGAAGCTGTGGTGGCTCAGAGGTTAAGATGCTGAATTGCAGACCGGAAAGGCGGTACCTTGGCAGTTCGAGACCCAAGTGCCACCTGAGCTCCCGTCTCTGGCCCCAGCTCCTGCCAACCTAGCAGTTTGAAAGCAAGAAATTGCAAGTAGATAAATAGGTACCACTTCAGTGGGAAGGTAACAGTGTTCTGTGTGCCTCAGCATTTAGTCATGCCGGCCACCTGACCACGGAAAATGTCTTTGGGCAGCACTGGCTCTTCAGCTTGGAAACGGAGATGAGCACCGCCCCCTAGAGTCAAATTCAACTGGCTTTCAAGAAAGTGAAACCATTACCTTTACCTAAAATGAAGCATTCATAATAGCTGAAGTTTAATGTGATTTTCATGCTTAAGTCAAGTAGTCTGATCCCATCGCTTGTCTTTAGACTACATCTACATAATCATATTCAACACTGGAAAGCAAGCAGCGATCAGACATATGACTTGACCAGCAATGGGTTGTAACACAGGAAAAGCAAGTTGAACTGAACACCAAAGACAATGGAGGTAAATGGGGGAAGGGGAAGTGATTAATTCTTTGAATGTAAAAAGGGCTGTAACCAACTTTTACAGTTCTGACAAACCAAAATTAAGTGGCATTATTGCTTTGTAACCTGTTCACAAATGGTAGGAGTGAGCAATGAGGTATCCAAGTGCGAGGCAGCCATGAAGAGGGAGTAATATAACTGAGCCAGTGTTGTTATTATGCTTCTGCTAGAGAGGTTGTCTGACATACAACACTTATGGCTTGATCCTGAGACCTTCACGCCTGATTCCAGGAGCTTTTGTGTCTGGAGTCCCTCATGGGACTGGCTCATAATGTTCTCAAGTCTAATTGCTTTTGTGGGAGAAGGTTTTTTTAAAAATATGACTCTTTTCTGAAGGGGTTTGTCTTGGTTATCTGAAAATCACCAGTTCAGTGGAACAATGCAAAGATCTGAATGAATATTCCCAGGTGTAAGAGCTGCTGAGCCTGACAAATGAGAAAAGGTCATTACAATTTGTCAAAATGAATGGCACTTTGCCCAGGACTCGCTCTCATTCCATTCTGTTCTTTTCCTAACTTAAAGAGGTTAATTTCACGGGGAGGAAAAAGATGGATAAATGAAGACTGCTAGGCCTGCTCCTGCTGTTGCAGATTGTTAATTTGTTGCAGTACTGTATTTTGCCAACTGCTCCACTCTCTAAACCTAACTGATTACAGGTTTTATTCTATTTTTTTTTAAAAAAAAATTAAAAATCCATAAGCATTCATATGATTGTCTTAGTTGAAAAGAAAGTCCACTTTGTCATGCAAGTTCATGCACCAGTTTAGAAAACAGGGGCTATCTACTTTGGTCAAAGTTATATGATATTAGTTTGGGCCACAATAACTATTTTGTAATTCACCCTGAGGCCTTTCCAATTGGACATATAATATAAAAAACCCTCCTAAAGTGGTTCAGACACTGAATGTTCATAATGATCAGCACAGTTTAACTGAGTAAACTTATCTTCTGGAGCCAGGAGTGAGCAATCAGCTTTGGAGATGGCCCTAAATTATTTACAACAGTTAAAACCCAAGCCGGCTGTGACAACTTTCCATCAAATGGAATGAATGAGCAAGAAAATGGCAAATGAAATTCAGCATAAAGAAGTGTCAAATGATGCACAGTGGCATAGAAAATCATGTGTACACATACACTAACAGGATATGAATAGTCCAGAAAAGATAACTTTGGTTTCATCGTAGGTAACTCTATGAAAATGTCAGCTTGTGCAGTGGCAGTGGGAAAAGTGGGGAAAGGAAAAGGCAGTGGGAAAAGGCCAGTTTTACAACAGGGAATGTTAGGAAACTGTGGTGGCCTATGAGCAGGGGAAAGTGAAAAAGGGTGTGATCTTATGAGTCTTCTGGAAACATCTGAGTGTCACTCACAGAAACTGGATGCTGCACAAAATGGATCTTGGTCTGACCCATGAGGGTTTTTCTCAAATTCTTGAGCTCGTTTATATTGGTATAATGCTAGAGTTTTTTGTGAAAGGGTCTGTCTGTCTGTCTGTCTGTCTGTCTGTCTGCCTGCCTGCCTGCCTGCCTGCCTGTCTGTCTGTCTGTCTATCTATCTATCTATCTGTCTGTCTGTCTTTCTGTCATCTATCTGTCTGTCTGTCTGTCTATCTAGCTATCTCTATTACTGCTCATACAGCTATAGCCTTGAGCAGAAAATGTGGAAGGGACTATAAGTGATTACTGGACTATGTATCAATTGTATGCTTATTTTCTATATATACCATGGGTTAGGAAAGGTACAAATAGGTATAGAAAAAAAGCCTGCATGGTTAACAAACAAAGTAATGGAAGCTGTAAAAGGTAAGAAGGATTCCTTTAAGCAGTGGAAAGCTAGTCTCAGTGAGGCTGATAAAAGGGAACACAGGCTATGGCAAATAAAATGCAAGTCTGTGATCAGGCAGGCAAAAAGGGAATATGAGGAGCATATCGCAAAAAACATAAAGACCAACAATAAAATTTTCTTCAAATACATTAGAAGTAGGAAACCAGCCAGGGAAGCAGTGGGGCCCTTGGATGACCAAGGGGTAAAAGGTGTACTGAAGGATGATAGGGAAATGGCTGAGAAGCTAAATGCATTTTTTTTGCCTCTGTCTTCACTGTGGAAGATGAGAAGTGTTTGCCCAATCCAGAACCAGACTAATTTCCCACTATCGCTGACCTGGAGTTGGATCCTCCATTTGCCCCAATTGCCTGCTTGAATTTTCCACTATTTGCTGCGGGGCACATTTTAACCTGGGGCTTTGCGCGATTTCCTCTGCGGCTTCGGTGATCCTGTTTTTTGAGGACCCGACACTGGGGCAGCAGTACTGGGAAATTGGTCCCACTGATTTCGGAAGGGGGGTTGAAAGACCTGACTCAGATTGAGGGGATGAGAGAAGAGGTCCTACGACTGATAGACAACTTAAAAACAAATAAATCACTGGGCCCAGATGGCATACATCCAAGAGTTCAGAAAGAACTCAAATGTGAACTTGTGGATCTTCTGACAAAAATATGTAATCTTTTCTTAAAATCTGCCTCCATTCCTGAGGACTGGAAGGTAGCAAATGTCACTGCTATCTTTAAAAAGGTTCCAGAGGAGATCCAGGAAATTACAGGCCAGTCAGTCTGACGTCGATACCGGGTAAGTTGGTGGAAACTGTTATTAAGGAAAGAATTAGTAGGCACACTGATGAACAAAATCTCTTGAGGAAGACTCAGCATGGGTTCTGTAAGGGAAGATCTTGTCTCACTAACCTGTTAGTGTTCTTTGAGGGAATAAACAAATATGTGGACAAGGGAGACCCAATAGATGTTGTTTACCTTGACTTCCAGAAAGCTTTTGATAAAGTTCATCATCAAAGGCTCCCAAGTAAGCTCAGTAGTCATGGGATAAAAGGACAAGTCCTTTTGTGGATCAAAAACTGGCTAAATAAAAGGAAACAGAGAGTGAGTATAAATGGGCAATTTTCTCAGTGGAGAGAGGTAAACAGTGGGGTACCGCAGGGATCAGTACTTGGTCCAATGCTTTTTAACTTGTTTATTAATGATTTGGAGTTGGGAGTAAGCAGTGAAGTGGCTAAATTTGCAGATGACATGAAGTTGTTCCATGTTCTTGAAAATTGAACATGTTCTTGAACATGTTCATATGTTCTTGAAATTGATTCTCATTTTAACTATATACGTTTTAGTATCTGGACACATTCAGACAATCTTTACATGGGGCTGCCCCTGTCGCAAATCTGGAGGCAACAGCTAGTGCAGAATGTCGTGGCTAGGCTGGTGATGTGTCTCCCTAGTCAGGAGCACATCCAGCCTGTGCTGAAGGCACTGCACTGGCTGCCAATAACATACCAGATTTGCTTCAAGGTGCTGGTGCTTACCTTTAAAGCCCTATATGGCCAGGGTCCGACATACCTGAGCAGGGCCGGTGTTACCATTAAGGCCAGGTTAGGCGATCGCCATGGGGCAGAAACCCCTGATGGGCACAGAGGCCAGCAAGCAGGGTGAGGACAACAGCAAGAGCAGCGCTGACAACAAGCAGGAATCCTTGTCTCCAGCTGCCTCAGGGCTCACCTGATGGGGAGAAGAAGACAGCAGCACCAAGCCAGTAACTGTGAGAGTTCTGCTCAAAGTAGTCAAGGATCAGATCTTGGTTGGTTAACCAAAGTTCTTTATTTCCAATCTCTACATTAGTACAGCTTCTCGGATTATTGTCAGAGATGAGACAGATAATACAAGCAGGTCTATTATACCATTCCAAGGAGTTTGAATTACCCATAGGTAGCCAATCACTATAGGGGAAAATTGGCGGGCAAAGAGGAGTTCTGGCCGTTTGGTTCTCACAGGAAAGAGAGTGAGGTGTCAAGCTGTAAATTTCCTTTCCCAAACCAGACCCCTCAGATGTTACCAGTTCACATAACAATCAATGGCCTCAAGGCTTTTGCATGTGATAAGAGATGAGAGGTATCCTCCCTTGAAGTCTCAGCCGGGGCAGCTGGAATGCGGAGGCAGGGATGTGAGAGGCCTCCTTGTTCTCATACATTATCGATGTCACCCTCCCGCTTCAATTGCTATAATCTCCCGGCCTGGTCAAGCAGCAGGACAGTAATATATAACAGTTACAAGCACAGAATTAAACATAGAGCAACATAGAAGGTACAGGCATGATTACTATGATGTCTGAATCAGCAGATTCTGACACACTGGCCTCCTCATAATTACCTTCACCTGGGCTTATCAGGAAACATTTTATGGAAAATTCTAACTAGTTTGGGAGCATGCACATTTTCAGAACGAATCCATTCATTGTGTTCAGGACCGAAATCAAGCCATCTAACTAAATAATACAATCGGCCCCTACGCATTTTAGAATCAAGAATCTCAGTTATCTCGAAATGAGGGGCCCCCTCCTTCATCAGTGGAGGAGGAACTTGAGGAACTGGATGCCATGCATTCGGCCCAGGATCTTTCTTCAGCAAGCTGAAATGAAAAACAGGATGCACAGAACTCAGTGATTTAGGCAGCTCTAATTCAAAAGACACATCTGAAATTTTTCGCAACACTTTGTAGGGCCCTGCATATTTCCATCCCAGTTTTCGACTGGGTTGCAAGCCATGTATATTTTTAGTGGAAAGATAGACAGAGTCCCCAGGCTGGAGATCCCAGCCTACTGCTCGGCCCCGATCCACATATTTTTTGTAGTCCTCTTTCGCTTGGTCCAGTGCCTTGGCTATTAATGGCCATGAGTCTTGTAATGTCGTCCACCAACTCCTGAAATCCGTGGGGGGGGGGGCATTGGGCACATTCTCAATGGTGGGCAATGGTTTTCCTTCAAAGCCTCCCACGGCCATGAAGGGGGAGACTCCCGTGGAAGAATGCACTGCATTGTTATAGCTGTATTCCGCAAACAGCAATAAATCCACCCAATTGTCTTGGTGGTAGTTGGTGTAGCACCTTAAGAACTGTTCCAGGATTTGATTAGTTCGCTCGGACTGTCCATCGGTTTCTGGGTGGTAACCCGAGCTTAGTGCCGGTTCTATGTCCATCATTTTTAGGAGCTCCCGCCAAAAGTTGGCAATGAATTGACTGCCCCTATCGGATACCACCCTCTTAGGAAAAGCGTGTAATTTAATCACCTGGTTGAAGAAAGCTTTAGCCATTCCCTTGGCCGTGGGTAGTTGCTTGAAAGGGGTGAAATGGGCTTGCTTTGAAAACGTGTCCACCACCACCCAAATGACAGTTTTCCCTTTTGAGGGGGGCAGATTAGTAATAAAGTCCATAGCTATCGCCTCCCAAGGGCGGGAAGGGGTAGGTAAAGGATGCAAGAGTCCCGGAACCTTTCCCCCCCTCTTTTTGCACATTAAGCAAGTTTGGCAGGCCGAGACGAAATCGGAAACATCTCGGCGCATACGCGGCCACCAAAACTGACGTTGAATTAAGTTAAGCGTCTTTAGAAACCCAAAGTGCCCAGCCAGTTTGGAAGAGTGGCACGCTAGTAACACATCCTTACGCTTGTTTTGGGGCACCACCAATTTGTCCCCATGGTACCAACACTGGTTTTCCCTCCTTGAACATTCAGCTAGTGTTTCCAATTCCTCGACTTCCTCGGGAGCATACTCCCCCCCCCAATCGCACGCCTCAGTGTCCATTGGAGTTCGTTTGTGCTGGCTTCTAGTAATGACTGCCCCTCCCAGCTGCTGGGGGGAGAACATGGAGTCAAACACCTCTTCTTTCACGCTCTCGTGTTGAGGCAACCGGGAGAGTGCGTCAGCTAAGGAGTTGGCCTTCCCGGGGAAGTGTTTCAACACAAAATTAAACTTTGAAAAGAAGTCAGCCCACCGCAGTTGCTTCGCATTTAGTGATCTCTGCGTGCGCAGCGCTTCTAGGTTTTTATGATCAGTCCAGATTTCAAACGGGGTTTGCGCCCCCTCTAGCCAATGCCGCCACGTAGTGAGAGCTAGCCGGATAGCCGCGGCTTCCTTGTCCCACACTGACCAATTTCTTTCCGTGTCGTTAAACTTTTTGGAAATGTAAGCTAGGGGGTGTAGCTTCCCATCCGGCCCTTGTTGTAGAACGGCCCCCCCCATTGCCACATCGGAAGCGTCTACATGGATTATGAATTCTTTGGTTTAGTCTGGATGGGCTAAGATGGGTTCAGAAGTAAAAAGGGTTTTCAATGTCTCGAACGCTCTCTGGCACTCCCCATTCCAGGCGATCCTCTCCCCAGGTTTCCCGGCTTCCGAACCCCTCCCCTTGGTTTTCAGTAAGTCCGTTAGGGGGAGGGTGACTGTCGCAAAGTCTTTTCTGAAAGTTCGATAAAAGTTACAAAATCCTAATAGGCTCTGCAATTGTTTTCTTGTTCGCGGGGCTTCCCACTGGACTACCGCCTCCACTTTTGCTGGGTCCATTTCCAACCCCCTCTGGGAAATGCGATACCCTAGGAAGTCTACTGACTCATGGTGGAATTCGCACTTTGACAACTTAACATACAGTTGGTTTTTCAGCAAGGTGGAAAGGACCTCCCGTACTAGTTTCACATGCTCTTTCTTATCAGCAGAGTAAATCAAGATATCATCTATGTAACATAACACCCCCTTGAACAAATGCTTGTGCAACACTTCGTTTATCAAACTCATAAAGACCCCAGGAGCGCCACTTAAGCCGAACGGCATCACCAGGTATTCAAACTGTCCCAATGGAGTGTTGAATGCAGTCTTGAACTCGTCCCCCTCCCTTATGCGCACCCGGAAGTAAGCATCCCGGAGATCTAGCTTGGTGAATATCTTCCCCTTGGCCGCTTCGGTCAATAAGTCTTTTATTAATGGGAGGGGGTAGGCGTTGGAAGTGGAAACCGCATTTAGTCCCCGGTAGTCCGTGCACAAGCGCAGCCCCCCGTCTTTCTTTTTCCGGAACAAAACGGGGGCGGCGAAAGGGGACTTTGCTGGGCGGATGAAACCTCGCTCCAAATTTTTGTCTAGAAACTTTCGTAGCTCCTCCCGCTCTAAGGGGCTCATGGAGTAAAGTTTTCCCTTGGGGAGTTTCTCACCCGGGAGCAGCTCGATGGCACAGTCTGACAGTCTGTGGGGGGGTAGCTCATCCGCCTCGGTCTCACTGAAAACCTCCATCAAGTCTTTATACTCCCGGGGGACCGTGGTGGGGGTGAGGGCAAGGGCAGCCGGGCGGGGAGGAGAGTTTGGCGGTTCCGGACCCCACTCCGAGTCCCATTTGTGCGTCAGGCACCGGTCGTCCACCCAGGAGATTTTCCCTTCACTCCACTTGATGTAAGGGTCGTGCGAGCTCAGCCAGGGGCTTCCCAGCACCATGGGGAACTGGGCGTTTGGGGTGATGACAAAAGCTCGCTTCTCCCAATGCTCCCCGGTTCCCACAATCAGGCCCTCCGTTTCAGCCACACACTCTTCTTTCATTTCCGACCCATCCATTTGTGTGAATTTTAGGGGCTCGGCCAGCGGGGTGACTTTTGGTCCCAACCCTTCCACCACTAAAGGGCTAATTAAGTCCCGAGCACACCCAGAGTCAATTAGGGCGCGGACTCTCATGTGCGTGCCCGATCCCGGGGTCATTACTGTCACTACCATATATAACAGGGGGCCAGGGATGCTCACTGGAGATGGCGCTTCTTGGCGGGGGACCTGCAGTTCTGCGCCTCTCACTGCAGGCCGTTGGAGTTTCCCGACATCTGTGTTTCCATCAGCTCCAGCTCCCCCTGTTCGCTCGTGGCTCCTTCCAGTTGCAGTGCCCGGGGCTTGAGTGGGGTCTTCCCTCTGCTAGGGGTGCTCCCCGCCACCAGTGTAGAGGTCTTCGGTCCCTTTCCTCCCCCCCTTGGGCACGCTGAGGCGAAGTGGCCACTCTCCCCGCATTTCATGCACAACCCTTGTCGAAACCGGGCATCTCTGATGTCTTGCACACTGGGCTTCGGCTTCGCTCTCGGCACGACTTTGCTGGCCGCAGTAGCCGACATTCCCATCTTAATGAGGGTGAATCATTCCTCCACGTCTGTCGCCGCCCGCATCCAGGTGGCCAATGTCCCCGGGCGACCCCCCAGCAGGACGGTTTCGTAGATTTCAGGATTGAGACCCTCTCGGTACTTTTCCATGAAAAGTTCCTCGGGCCAGCCATGAATCTTGGCCGCGATGCGCCGGAACTTATTGGTGTAGTCCCTCACTGTGGACCTCCCCTGGAACAGCTTCCGCAGTTGGTTCCGGGCCTTTTCTTCTCCCAGGGGGTCTTCGTATTGGTGTCGGAGGGCCCACATGAAGTTGTTCAGCGAGCGTAACTCAGGACCGGGGGCATCGTGCAGGCTCACATACCAATCGCTGGCGGTGTCTTTCAGCTTGGACCCGATGTAGCCAATCCGCTCCCTCTCGGTGGGGTAGAGGTGGCCCCAGCTGTCCAGGAACCGCTCGATCTCCAACAGGAAGAAACGCAGCTTCTCGGGGTCCCCATCGAAAGTAGCCGTCAGAGGGTCGGAGGGGGCCGGGCGAACGATCGGCCCTGCCGGCACCGGGGCCGGCGCTGGGGCGGGACCGGGCACCTGTGGAGGGACGACTGGTGGGGACGGCTGTGCCGGCGGCCTCGGCTGCATGGGCACCTGTGGCTGAGCTGGAACTCCTCCGGGAACCGCCGGCGGCTGCTGGACTCCCGTCGCGGGGGCTGGAAGAGCCTCTTGCATGACCCTCATAGCGTCTCGAAATTGGTACTGGAGATCGAGGGCCAATTCTCGTAGTTCGGCGGTGAGTTGGAGCCGTAAATCTCCCATCATCCGGTCTAGGGATGGCATCTGGTCTCCCCGATACGGATCGGGCCCATACGGGCCGGTTCTCTCTCCTTCCATGGGTGGGTGACGCGGATCTCCTCCGTAGATCTGCTCGCAGTCTTCTCCCAGGTAGCTCGGCCTCCCTCGATCGAGTTGATCGCCAGGGAACGAAACCCGTGCCCCTTTCCGGTTGTGCATCCAAGAATCCACGGTCCCACGACCGAACTGGCTCCAGGCGTACTTGGGGGTCACGCTCTGAAGAGGAGGTAGGCGCGGGATGTAGTGAGCCCCTTGAATCGTAGTCACCGGTACATCGGGCTCCCCTCCGCCGCCTCCACCACCGTTCCCCTGGTCCACCGGAGTGGTGGGGGTATCTTCGGGGGTAGTAGGGGTGAGGACCGTGTCGTCGTCTGACATGGTCAGGAACGGCTAAGTCCCAGTCACAGATCTCTGACAATCTGTGAGAGTTCTGCTCAAAGTAGTCAAGGATCAGATCTTGGTTGGTTAACCAAAGTTCTTTATTTCCAATCTCTACATTAGTACAGCTTCTCGGATTATTGTCAGAGATGAGACAGATAATACAAGCAGGTCTATTATACCATTCCAAGGAGTTTGAATTACCCATAGGTAGCCAATCACTATAGGGGAAAATTGGCGGGCAAAGAGGAGTTCTGGCCGTTTGGTTCTCACAGGAAAGAGAGTGAGGTGTCAAGTTGTAAATTTCCTTTCCCAAACCAGACCCCTCAGATGTTACCAGTTCACATAACAATTAATGGCCTCAAGGCTTTTGCATGTGATAAGAGATGAGAGGTATCCTCCCTTGAAGTCTCAGCCGGGGCAGCTGGAATGCGGAGGCAGGGATGTGAGAGGCCTCCTTGTTCTCATACATTATCGATGTCACCCTCCCGCTTCAATTGCTATAATCTCCCGGCCTGGTCAAGCAGCAGGACAGTAATACAGAACAGTTACAAGCACAGAATTAAACATAGAGCAACATAGAAGGTACAGGTATGATTACTATGATGTCTGAATCAGCAGATTCTGACAGTAACCCTCCCCAGTAACCCTCGCCACCCCTCCAGGCACCCCCGGGCCTGGTACGCAAAGCAGGGCTGGCCACAAGGGCACCACTGCCATGCTGGCCTGCTCCCCCACCCCATTGCTGCCCCTTGCCAAAAGCCCTGGCCTGGCTGGGCTCCTCCTTTCAGATCTGAGACAGTGAAAGCAGCACCTTTCTCCCAGCCATGGGGGGCAGGGGAGGAGGAGAACCTGACAGGCCCTGCTTCAGTGTCTCGGATCTTTCAGATCTGAGACAGTAAAAGCAGCACCTTTCTCCCGGCTGGGGGTGGGGGCGAAGGGAAAGCTGACAGAAGTTGCTTCAGTGGGCGCACGGGGGGGGGGGGGGCAGAAGGTTGCCTTGCCTAGTGTGAAAAAAACCCTGGCACCAGCCCTGTACCTGAGGGACTGCCTTTCCCCATACATACCCCAGAGAGCACTATGGTCGGGGTCACAACACTGACTTGCAATGTTCCCTCTAGGCTGTAGTCTTTTGAGCAAAAATTCTACTTTGTGAGCTACTGACATTAAAGTTGTGAGCAAGCAATTTGGTTACTGCATAAATTAATTTGCTCAGGAGCCATCCTTCCTGCGCTAAAACAAAAATGTGTGAGCTGGAGACTAAAAAACTGTGAGCTAGCTCACACTAACTCAGCTTAGAGGGAACATTGCTGACTTGTTATTCCAGGCCCCAGGGATGCCAGGCTTGCTTCCACCAGGGCCAGAGTCTTTTCAGGGGCAGCTCCTTACTGGTGGAATGAGCTCCCGGAGGAGATCAGGGCCCTGCAGGATCTTGTGCAGTTCCGCAGGGCCTGAAAGATGGAGCTCTTCCACCAGGCTTTCAACTAGAAGCCACCCACTACTACCATCAACGGCCACTATTAACATCGGGTGGCGGAGGGCTGGTCAAAATCGAGGTGGAGCCATATTATTTTGAGATACTGGGAGACCGCTGAGTTGTTGTATTATACAGTATGCCGTCTTGTTTTAATATCATGAGCATTTCAATTGTAAATTGTTCTGGGTGATTTAAATGGTTTTAAATGTTTTATATGTACTTGGCGCATGCTGCCAAGCAATGTAAGCCGCCCTGAGCCTACTTGAGGGATATAAATAGAATGAATGAATAAATAAATAAATAAACGTATGTTTTGCTTGTCCCTAGTTTTTTCTCTTGATCAAAGCATATATCAGAACCAGACTTTAACCAAAAAAGAAGCTCTGAGAAACTTGGGGCTTTTTGTAAGTCCCTGCTAAACTTCAGGTGATATTGGGATCGCCAGGTGCTTCCTGGCAACCAGTGGGGGATGGGGGGACTTACCAGGAGCAGCAGGGAGGCCCAGCCAATGGACAGCAACATGTCCACATCACTGCCCGGGTGACTTGGAAGTGACGTCATCATGTCCAGGACATCAGGGTAATGATCTGTATTTCGGGGGGGGGGGGGGATATTCTTATGAAAACAGCAGAATTATCATTATTTCAACTTCTGCTGACATGAGTGGAATTTTTCTCAACATGTTAGATAGATCTTTATCTCATTGATTTTATTTAGAGAGCACTTTAAGTAATGTTAAAAAATAATTGGAATCGGAGCCCCAATATTAAATATTTTATTGGCATATCTGCATGTGAACTAACTGTAATATTGCTACAGGGTTTGGCGATGCAAGTGTTAACATGCCCATTATCTTTATGTATATTCTTCTGACTACTTAAGGTTTAGTGCTGAGCTGTTAGCTGGCAGACATCAGTGTTAAAAAAGAAGAAGAACTTGAACAGATCATAAATACATTATGCCCCAACTCTAACCCTGTAGAAAATATGTCAGCTGAAAAATGTTTTATCTGCTGTTTTTACAAAAGGATTTGCTTTTCTCACACTTTTGGGGTGGAATTCATCAAAAGTTTTCCAGTAAAGACGGACCATAAATAATGTTGTAAGATTATACTAGATCTTCCTATTTTCACTTATGTTTGGTATATATTTCCAGTGCTGGAACATACATTCTCGCAGGTGATGAGCTCACTTTATGGGGTTGGAGATGCAGGGTACTAAAGGTCTAACCAAATATATGATGGCATCAAAATTCTGTCATAACGTTTTAGGCTGGTGTTGGGGTAAATAATATTGACAAAGCATCAAGATTTGCAGCATTGTATTGAAATGGTAGACAATGAATCTTAAAATCAGGATTTAATTAGGTTTACTTTTAAATTTTACATTAGTACTTCTTTTACTCTGTGTGTGTGTGTGTGTGAGTGTAAAGTGCCATGAAGTCACAGCCAACTCATGGCAACTCCAGCAAGGGGTTTTCAAGGCAAGTGAGAAGCAGAGGTGGTTTGCTATTGGCTTTCTTTGCAGAGTATTCCTTGGTGATCTCCCTTCCAAGTACCAACTCTGCTTAGCTTCTGTGATCTGCTGTGATCAGGCTATATATCTTTAGGCATGGGCATGAAATGAGAAAATGCAGTTTGTATACTTTCAGGGGAAATGACAGACACACGTTCAGGAGGTTCAAGGGTGAATAGAATGGACCCTGTGCAAGCTAGAGACATCAAACTTGCAGGGGACCTCCCCTGCAAGTTTTATGCTCCTCTACATACTGAATTATGTGCAGACTTGATGTAGGGGGTCCAAGCCCCCCCAAAAGATGTCTCCAGGAAAGTGTTTTGGGGGAAAATGTCAAACATAGATTCAAAAGTGAATCGAATGAACCCCCTGCAAGCCACACACATCACATACACAGGGAACCTCACCCTGCTGCCCACTCCTCTTCAATCTCTCCAAGTGCAGCAGATTACATTTCTGGGTTCCCAGTTATGGACCGGCCACAAAGGTCTCTCCAGTGCTTTCTGGAATAGACAGGTACAGTTATAGAGATTTATGGAATGGCTCAGGAACAAGCCGGTGACACCAAACTCACAGGAAAACTTCACCTGGGCAGACACACACACACACACACACACACACACCCGGCCAGACACTGGAAGCAAGGCAAGTCTCCAAAGGCAGGTTCTGAAAGATAGAAGGGCAGACATCCCCAGAGTTTTAACAGGGTCCCCCCAAATAATCCCATGACAGATTGGCAGGCACCCTAGCCACAAAACACAAGCAAGGAAAGCAAGCCCCAAACTCTCACAATCCCCGCTCCACAGGGCTGAAACATGATGGTACAGAGCACACCCATCAACCCAGGTGTTTTGAACACCACAATTAAAGTACATAAGAACATAACGTAAGAACATAAGAGAAGCCAATGCTGGATCAGATCAGTGGCCCATCCAGTCCAACACTCTGTCACACAGTGGCCAAAAACACCAGGTGCCCTCAGGAGGTCCAGCAGTGGGGCCAGGATACTAGAAGCCCTCCCACTGATGTCCCCCAAACACCAAGAATACAGAGCATCATTTGCCCCAGACTGAGAGTTCCTATCTATACTTTGTGGCTAATAGTAATTTAAGAACACCACAGAAAAAAGACCATTGCAACAAGTACAAAAGAGCCTTTGCTGCAAATATTATAAATACCAGCAGCAATTCATATGAGTATTTGAGAAGGCATTCAGTAATGACTTTGCTTTTTAAAAAGAACTCTAGAGTGTACTTTAAAAATATTTATTTTATATTTATTTTCAAAAACTACAAGGATTATATGGAGATATAATAAGATAGTCATACCAAAAAATGAGCAGACTTTATAATAGTCAAATAAAGTGATTCCCTTCTATTGTTGGATCCAATTACATCCATCCATTAAGCTTTCCCATGACAGAGAAAGATTTAGTGAAAAAAAAGTCTTGGAATGGAGAGCTATTGGAATGGGGTCGATGGATCTCATCAAACACCTCCTGCATATCGATTTTCCCTCTCTGTTTTATACTGACAATAGTTTGTGGGGATAGCTTCCTCCCAGAATCTGCAGTAGTTTAAAAGGGTGTTTGGCAAATTTAGTATTTCTACATTCACATAGAGTTTTGGCACAGTATATAAAGAAATCTAATAAAAAAGGCTGTAATAATAGTAATTCAGCTCTATTAAAACAGCACAGCATGTACAACTAAGGGAAAGCGCTGTGGTAATAACACCGCCATTCATCAACAAAGCAAGGTACTCTCTGAAAGAGGTACTTAATCATTACAATCGCACTGTGTACTACTCAGATGACTATTGCAAATGTATGCCCTCCAACAAGTATGATATCAACTGTCTGTTTCTAGTAGGATCTCAGAACATTGCTTCCTACTTGTTGAAACAACAGTGGTCAAAGTCAGAAAATCAAAAACGTTTCATAATATAGCTTGCAGACATATTTGGATAGATGGAAGTTTTCATTTGACCTCTCAGATAGCATTATAAGATAGCATTACAGGGTGCTGAAGACATACTTGGTAGTAATCTTGATAATGAGGATTAGATTGTAGGATGGCTGGACTGGTGAAGGAGTAGATGGATGGCAGCTCCAGGAAGCTCGAGGCACTCTGAACTCCAGTCTCATGTCAGAGAAGAACACCACTCTCTTGATCTTTGTGGGATCTGCTTTGAAAGGATAAATAAGCTTTTTAGAATAACTCAGGCTTATCCACTGTAATGGATAAATAATTTTTTAAACACAAGACTTCCTTGGTTCTTGGCCAACTCCAGCACATGAGTCTGAATCCCAAGTCATGGGGTAGATTGTGAGGTAGCCAAGGAACATTGAGAGCCAGGAGGATTTGTGACAGAATCCAAGACCCAATGGTTACAGGAACGGGGGAGGCTAAGCTCCTTATATAAGCCTTGCATTGACCTTTTGCTAGAGACTATTATTCTAGTCCCAGACAACTGCCTGCTATCTAGCTCTACAGCTTCTGTACCAGCTTCAGCTCCGGCATCAGGAGTCTGTGTCAGCTACGGCTGCCATTTCCGGGTGGGAGGTGGCATGTCATTCCGCTCTGGCCCCCCACCTTTGGAATGTCTCCTCGGTTCTCACTCCTAGCTGCTTATCGTGCTGTGCCTTCCTAACCTTGAATGTGTTGTTTTTCACTGCTTCTCAGCCACTTCTACTTTCCAGGTGCAAACTGTAATTTTTCCCGCTTTTAGTCTGGGAACAAATGTCCAGTATAATTGACTTCCGGCAAGACTTGCGACCATGGCGGATGTGCTCCTCCACATCTGTGGGGAGCGCGATCCGTACCCGGCGGGAAGAAGGGGCTTCGGACTGGTGCCGAGCCCCCAGAGACCCTAGTGAAGGGGCTCTGCCTGGGGTGGCACGAAGGGGATCTCTCCCTACGGTGGCGACCGAGGGATTGAGGTCCCTTTTCATCACCCCCATAGGTTCCCCCGTCCGTGGGAGCCATATGGCTAAAAGCGCAAATCCGTGAAGCAGCAGAGGATGCGAAGCCTTGAAGCTTGAACTTATAGTTACGCATGGAGAAAACGTGAGTCTGAAGTAAAAACAAACAGAACACAGCGGGAAAGGCGGGTGGAGTGAAACCCCCCCCCCCTCGAGACTGGCGTACTTACGAGACTCTTTACGTGGCATTATTGCATGAAAAAAAAAGTACGTTCGGCTTGCTAGATGGCAGCATCGCGCTTTAGAGGATATGAACTTTAAAAAGTTATAAGCGCAGTCGTAGAATTTGCTTCTTTCGTCCATCTTATCTAACTATCAACAAAAAGCGCAGCCTCAACAATGGCGGGGAAACCGAAACCTTCCCCCAAACTAGGAAGTACAGCTCCGAGTTCAAAGGTTGATACCACAGAGATGAGCACTGTGTTCTCCTCGTTATTGCGACCTCTAGTGGACCAAATGACAGCTCTCAACGTCAAGATGGATAAAATGCAGCTGGAACTGAAGGAGTCGAATAAAACTACAGAGTAGCTGCAGCGAGAACTTCTGGAAGTTAAGACTTCAGTAAAAAATCATGATTCAAGGCTACAAAAAGCGGAGAAAGAAAAGGCCTTCCATTCTGATCAGCTCTTGAAACTACAGATGGAAAGATCGATTTTTTTCCTAAGACTTCAGAATGTGCCAGAGGATAAAGGAGAAGACCTTAAAAATCTGCTAAGTGAAGCGCTTGAACCAGTGACAGGCTTAAAAGCAGCGGAAATAAAAAGCGACATGGATATGGTTTATAGAACCTATCCAGATTATACCAAAAAGAAAAGCCTGCCTGGTGAGATTCAGATAAGGTTCTCCAAAAAGTCAACAAGGGATGTGGTGCTTAGGACCACAAATAAAGCGGTTCTGAAGATCAAAGGAAAAGAAGTTAAAGTGATGAAAGATATTCCATTTGAAATAAGGAAAAGAAGGAAAGCCTATGGAAAACTGACATCTTGGCTACAGTCTGAATCTATTATCTACAGATGGAACGTTCCGGAAGGACTGAGCTTCAGCATCAAAGATAAAAAATACAAGATTGACTCTGTTCAACAGGCAAAAAGTTTTTTGGAAAAAAGCAAAGAAAAGAAAAAAGAGAGAGACTCAGATGCTTCGCTGGCATCGCAAGAAAGTATGTATGGATTTGATAGCTCAAAGAGTGAAGAAGAGATTTCTGACTCGGAAAAAGGAGCAGCAGCTCCAAAGGTACAAGAAGAGACTGTTAAGACAAGAAGAGGACGAAAGAAGAAATAAGGGCTGAATTGTTTTTATGGAAAAGTGCACTTATATATTTTATATAATTTGTATAATTAAGCATTCCTCCAAAAGAGCATGTCTGTCAAACAGCTTTTTTATTTTTCTTATATCATCAGTAACAATGTTAATTGAAAATCAACCAAGGTTTAAAATGCTTCATATGTACTAGAGATAAGGTAATATTAAGCAAATGCTAAAGCACACTCTGTATAAGGTAAATGTAGCTTAGAAAGTAGCGATGTAGAAGTAGTTATAGAAAAAAACCAATAAAAATCTTTAAAAAACAAAAAACAAAAACAAATGTCCAGTGTAATTGAGCTCCCTTTTCTCTTTGTGGTGATTGGAGGTTTCACTTTGAACTACCTTTTGAATATAGTATAATTATACCCCATGTCCCCTCACCCCTCCATTACTGACTCGAGATGTGTAGATGACTGTACAAGATCCACTGGCAATAAAAGAATCTTCTGGTTAAGAACTTCTGGTTGCAGTTTGAAATCTCTTAGACTCTCACAGTCTGTTCTAGACTTATCCTGATCACAGGCGTCATGTCTTTCCTTCTTGGTGTTCCAGGTAGAGAATGTAATATCAGTCAGCAACAGTTCTCTCTGCTTCATCTTTCCAAAATGCCTTTTGTCTTACTTGTTTTACTAACAGAAGACCTAGGGCAGACTAGCCTGCAGTTGGTGTCTTCTGGAATGTGTGAACCTGCACGCAGAACATCACTAATCAATAGTGAGTCTAAATAATCCCTGTTCATTAACCTCCAAAGTAATACTAATCTGAATGACATAACGGAATAGACCACATCTTAATGTTATTATTGGTTGCACTGTGATGTCAACAACTGCACTTCAATTTCAATTTCCATTTTCCCATGCCAGCTTTAAATGTCCCAAGAGCACAGGGGATAGGCGAAGGGCAGCAAAGAGAAACAATGACAGGAGATACATGCTTGACAAGAACCCCATCCAACCAGAACATATATCTCATGTTTGCCCCACATGGCATTGTCCTAAATGCTCTTCCTGTACAAAACAAGCATCCCCATTATTGCACCAAGTCAGAGAGTTGGGAGTTTTTTCTTCCTATATCTTTTAGCCCCATTCAACCAGGTGTGACAGACTGCACTTTTAAGAAGCTTAGAAGTGCTGTACAAACAGCTGAAGGACTGTGTAGGGTTAATTCTTCACAGAAACAGGGAGCCTTGAATGACAGGCTGCTCAAAGCAATCTGATTGGTTAGCATCAGCTGAGCAGAAAAAATCTGGAGAGAGCTGCATGCTGAGGAGAGATGCAGTCAGATTTCTGCCTTGATGGGATTCAGTCTGATTTCAACCACAGCTGAGAAGAATCGAGTGCTGACAGTTTTGGAATTCAGCCTTGCCTGAAAGCAGTTTAACACAGACAGGAGAACTGAGGGAAAGTTCACAAGGAAGTTTGGGAAGTAGGTGAAGACTCCCATTTGGGCCAAGGAAAGGGGATAGATCTTCTAGAGAGACAAGAAAATTCCGTACCCAGTTGAACAGAGAGTTTGCTCTGAAGAGTGCAGTGATCCCTGGTCTGGAGTGGTTAGAAACTGCCTTTGGAGACCTTATGAGTCAGTTAAAAACTCAAGACAAGCACTGGTGTTTCAAGAGAAGGGTACTGGAAAGAGTGTACCAGCCTTCTGGAAACCAGAAGAGTAAAAAAAAAAATACCCAAAGAAAGTGTACTAAAGTGTTTGGAGAAACACTGGAACAAAAGCTTCTCAAATATAAAGATTTTAAATAATTGTGAATAGCTTAAGAAACTCTCATTAGCCTGAAATATAAGAACTAAAGTCTGTACATGTACTGATTTTACCTCATAGTAATCTATATTGAGTTACCTCAGGACTTTTACCCCTAATTTCACCTGGCCTTTCCCCAGTATGTTAAATAAAATATTTTGTTATTTTTGAATTTTAAAATACCTCAAGTGCCACTTAAGTAGTTTAAGTTAAAGGGTGATTACCACCCTTCCCTCAGGTTCCTGGGCTGAGCCACCAGCAAAAATATTGTACTGTGAGAGGGCAGAAAAGCCAGAGTTCTTCATCAAAGAAGAAAACACATTACTAGGGCAGCTCAGTCACCAAAGAGAAAGAAAAATCGAGGGAAACTCGTGCCTCTGAGGGAGGGAAGAGGATTGGGGTGTCATACCAGGAAATAGAGGAAAATAGTCCTTCATAACTTCCAGAGTAAAATAGGAGATATTCTTGTGAATATGAGGGAGTGAGGCTATCAGTGGAGTTCAGAATTTAACATGATGGTGCGGGAGAAAATGGCAATGGCAATACCAACGTAGACTCACATGTATCAAGTAGAAAACAGGAACTAAACCACACAGAAGTAGATGACTCCAGATGGCACGACTTTTAAGAAAGGCAAATGCATATAATAGCAAAAGTGTCTAACTGCTATTGAACACTGAGTCATTTGGGAGGAAAATTAAGAGAAAAAATAAATCCCTTTATGGGAATATTATTTATTCCAGGTTCCTTGGATTAAAAAAAAAGTTTTCATGTTTAAAAATAAGAAAGGTTTCTATGGTGTTCCCAAAATCTATGTAACACCAAAATATATTGTGTGTGTGTCTCCTTGGGAAACAGTTTCTGTGTGACGTGCATTGGGAATTTGATGTTTAGATGTCATTGGCATGCAGAGTGCAAAAATAATTAAATAAATAGAGTTTTTGCTTTAAAATAGGGATGCTCAGAAGGCTGCCCCCCCTCCCAGGGGGACAGGGCTGTGAAAAGTAGGGAGAATGCAGCCTACAATACCTCCCCTGTTCCCAGCAGGTCCTTCCTACTGGTTGTCCCCTATAGTTTTCAGTGGGCTGGCTGGCTGGGCAATGGACAAACTCCATGAGACTTGATTTTTACAACTATGCTCAGGAAAAAAACAAAACATAGGAAGACCTTTGAGAAAAACTATGTGAATTTATTTTGAGGGAAGCTGAGGGTGGGGTATGTTGTTCATCTCTGCACTGGACATTCAAGAGAAGAAGAAGAAGAGATTGGATTTATACCCCACCCTTCACTTGGAGTCTCAGAGCGGCTTACAAACTCCTTTCCCTTCCCCTCCCCACAACAGACACCCTGTGAGGTATGTGGGACTGAGAGAGCTCTGAGACAACTGTCCTCAAGAGAACAGCTGGTACAGAGCTATGGCTTGCCCGAGATCATCCAGCAGGTGCAAGTGGAGGAATGGGGAATCAAACCCGGTTCCCCCAGATTAGAGTCCGCACACTTAACCACTACACCAAACTGGCAAAGCAAGAATAAGGGAAAGAATGGGCTTACGGCGCCCGGCAATGCCGTGGCGCGCGGGAGCCGTTTTGCCGCCTCACAAGACGCGAGGCAGCAACAGGGAGAGCATTCGGCTCTAGGTGTTGGGGGTGGGGCTTGCACGGGAGCTTGCACGGGAGCTTGCCTGTTCCTGCTCGCCCACCCGCCCGCCCTGATTGCAGTGTAGGCTTCTGCTGGTTGCCAATTGGGGCCAGGTAGGAATTTTTGCACTTCTTCCTTGTTTGGCTTGGGGACGGGGTGTTTTTTGCCTACCTCACACTGCTGTCGGTGGTTGAGAGCATAGATGGTGGTCGAGTGTTAAGTAGACTGGTCACTTCGCAGGTTTATGCAAGCAAGAAATGGAACCGGTGAGTGCCTCACGGCATGTCCCCATTGGGAACAGGAGGTCATCAGGAACCACCCTAGGGCCTTGCGGTCTGGGGAGGTGAATGGTGATCGCCTCTGGGACCCTCTCAGACTAGGCTCCTCCCTGAAGGTCTGTGCAGCCTTGGGGGTAGGTGCCCCTGGGAGGGGATGCCAGTATGCTGGGCCGCCGGTTGTGAGCCAGAATCTGACTGGCTCAAGACTGGGGCTAGGTTACCTGCCCATTACAAGGGCAAGGAGGCCGTGTCTAGGAGTGACACCTGCCTTGCCTGTTCCTGAGCTTGCTTAGTTTGCCCGTTGCTGCATGTTCTGTTTAAATAGTTAATAAAGTGACCCTTGTTTGATTCCAAACTGTTGTCTGTCTCGTTATTCTTGCTGGGGTGGCAAACATAGGGCTGCCTTTCGCACTCTGTTAAGCTGTCTCTTTGCAGGGGAGAGCCATTCTTCTTATTTAAATTAAACTACTGTAGTAGTCAATTTTATATCTGATTTATCCCAAATATTCTAAATATTAAGTATTAACCCAAAAAAAAGTTTGCACGTCACGTAACAGGAAAAAAATGGAAGACAAAAAAAAGCATCTTTAAAGAATCTACAATTAATGACTAGTCTTGAGCTGTTTATGCTATGGATGTCCGTGAGGTGAGCATTTCTTTCTTGCTTTCTTTTCTTTACATTCTTGCAGATGGTTTCTCTTTGTACGTGTCAAAACAAGGCAACACATTATAGTCAACCAAAACCTTAACGTGTTGTACTTATCTGTAAAAGACAGGAATGAAATCGCTTTTTTCTGCACATACCCCTCTCCAATGTGGATCCCTCTGTCAAGCTGGTTATCAACAGCCTAGGCTAAATTGAAGTACTTGGCAGAAAGCAATTTACAATACACCAGCACTGGCATTACAGATATCAGGGTGCTATCAGACCTCTTACTGGTTTTCAAAAGCCATGTTCAGGCTGGGAGAAGTTAAGCTACTGAACAAACAAATATGCCATTGAGATGACAAAAAAAAATAAGGTTAGAATTTGAACAGCTCATGGTTTCCCATGATACTTGGGTGTACCTTTTACTCAAGATTAGGGGCTGGTAAAAAATGTTCATTGCACTTGTTCAGTACTCTAATCATATATTTTCTGAGCCAGCTGGGATTGTGGATTGTACGAAAGCATAAATATCACGGATAGGGTTAGAAATATCAAGTAAATTGGCATTACTTATTCTAGCTATTATTAGTTAAATACAGCTTCACCATATTCTTGTATGGATAAGCCCCTCATATTTGTCCATCATGCACATGTTCTTTAGTTAGAAACATGTGAACCTCTGTCTGCTACAGTGTCCATCTGGCTGGTCTGATGGCTGAAAGAATTCCAACAACTAAAGGAGTGAAACAGGGATGCCTTCTGGAACCCTTTGTCTTCAATTCATGTGTGAAGAACACTGTAGGGGAACTCCGGGCTCCGAGGTATATTTTTTACTCACTACCTATTCAGAACCATAACATCCATGTTCCATTATACAGTGATAACATGGTCCTTATAGCCCTTGCACAAGTAGGGCCAGATGACTCTCCAGAAGATTTTGAACCTTTTGCAAAAAGGAATGTCGGAGACTAAGTTATGATTTTTGGCAAAAGACCAAACAGACATAAGTGGACTTTGAATGGTTTTTGACTGAACATATCTACAGCTTCGAATTCATTTAATGAATGAATGAATTCATGCTATTCTGAATTTCTCAAAGGAGGCAATTTATTGGTTTCCAGAATTAATTTTTTTTCAGGCAAGGTTATTACTCGAATCATGTGCAATGCAGAATTGTGGACTTTGGATGATCCAAACTGCTTTGAATTAATGCAGAACAAGTTCTTTGCTCCCCTCCGCCCAGCAATACATTATTTGGTCAGCTGTGTAGAGAATCTGGGCCCCCGCCATCAAGACAAGACTGCCCAAGCTGTTCTTTGTGCATTGGTTACAGTTACAAAAGGAAGCAGAGAACAAGCTCCCCAAGAAACGTGTCTTACAAAACATTGGTAAAAGGACCAGGGTTAAGCAGTGAAAAATTTCCCTATACAAGTGTTCACAAGTTAAAATCATGTTAAAAACAGCGGATACAGAGAAGTCAAAAAGGGTTATATTAAGGTTTATATCTGAGACAGACAATTAGATATAAACAAGTAGGTATTGTGGATTGTTTTTTGGCTTAGAACAGTCCCAGCTTTGTCACCTTTTGGGTCAAGCAACCCCTCCCTTGCCTTGCTTCCAGGCATCCTCAAGGCTTGTATATGTATATATCAATTCCTTCTGTGAATTCCTGTTGTATACTAACTTGTGAATATTGTTCTGCAGTGACTTATAAAAAAATAGAGATTTCCAGAATTTTCCACACTCACCCACTCTGTCTCTGTCTGTTTGACTGACTCTCTCTCTCTCTATGTAATTTACATGCAGAGTCCAACATGATTGGTTATACCCAGGGGTCATTTCGAGCAGGAGCTCAGGGGAGCTCAGCTCTGGGAGTTGGTGCCAACCCCCCCGCAGGGGAATACCTGCTTGTGTCATGGCTGCAGCAAAATGACCCCTCCCCCTGGAAAGGTCCTTGTTCCTCCGAGCAGCCTTCTGAAGGCTTTAGCCACCACTGAAGCTATCCTCCCAGAATAGTGGTATTTCTGAGGCTTGGATTAGTAGCTGTCCCCTCTCTTCCTTTCTTCCTCCCTCCCTCCCTCCCTCCGTCCCTCCTCCCTCCTTTCTTGCCTTCTGACATACTTCTGGTGATGTCAGGTGGTGTAGTATATGCAAATAAGCTATGCTAATGAGCTCCTGTACCTCTTTTTCTGCAAAATGACCCCTGGCTATACCCTATAGAAACTTCACTTCAGTTTTGTCTAGCAAGGATCACATTATCAGACTTTCAGTGCAACCCTAAGCAGGTCAATAGGTAACTTTGGAATGTACCGTTTGACATGTAGGATTCTATCAGTTGGATCAAACAAAATGGGGAGGGACTATGGCTTAGTGGAAGAGCATTTGCTTGGCATGCAGAAGGTCCCAGATTTAATCACCGGCATCTGCAGTTAAAAAGGACATGATGTCAAAAACCTCTGCCTGAGACCCTGGAGAACCTCTTTCAGTCTAGGTCGACAATACCAAATTTGATGGCCCAGTGGTCTAATTCAGTATAAGGCAACTTCATGCTTCTGCGGATGATATCTGCTGATGAGTGTGATTTCTGTTCTCCTACCTCCTGTTGTAGTCTACAATGTTGCCAGAAGGCTGTGCCTGAGAAATCTCAATGCATGTAGCCAAGCTGGGTCTAGGACTACCAGAGCACACACTTGACTCCCTACTTAGCATTCCATAATACAGGCATGGACCAACATGACAAACAGGTGACTGCTTCTTCATTTTCTCTTCGTATTAGATTTACAGCCCAGTACTGTGCATATTTGTTCTGAGGTAAACTCCACTAAAATGACTGGGATCTACTCTCTAGCAAATGTGCCTAGGATTGCTATTATTTCAGTTGTTTTACTAATGGAACCTCCTTCTTAACCCTGTCTAATTTTCACCATTCCTTTATCTAATAGTCAAGAATGGAACCAAAGGCAATTAGGTAAATCCTCAAAATAAGACCAATCACCGCTATGATATAGGCTTCTACACACTGAGCTTTAGAGGAAGTGGGGGGAGGTTTTTTGTTTTGTTTTGTTTTTTTAAAAAATACAAATTTGTGGATACACCTCCACTGACTTCACCTGCATATGTGCAAACATCACAAAACTTGCTGAGATTCAAGAAGTAATTTGATTTCCACCGTAATCCTAAATGGTGCATGAAGACTCAGAGGTAGTGGCTACCAGAACATGCAAGAAGGGGAAGCCAGTCCATAAAGCCAGAGCCAGCTCTTATTCAGTGACGATGGGTGGGAAGCTGTGTTCCCTCTAAGCTGAGCTAGTGTGAGCTAGCTCACAGTTTTTTAGCCTCTGGCTCACACATTTTTGTTTTAGCTCCGGAAGGATGGCTCCGGAGCAAACGAATTTATGCAGTAGCCAAATTGCTCACTCACAACTTTAATGCCAGTAGCTCACAAGATAGAATTTTTGCTCACAAGGCTCCACAGCTTAGAGGGAGCATTGGTGGGTAGGTGGGGATAGTGAAGTCAGAAGTGGTGATATGAGGGAGAAAGCCTGAACTGGAGATGCAGGGGAAAGCCATTGGTGAGCAGAGGGAGAGGGAATCAGAATGTCCTGTTTCCCATAATTCCTCATGGGTCTTCACTTGTAATTTCCTATTATACTACACTGTTATTAACCAGCATTATTATCCAAACATGCATATGCATATAAATGAGAAATAACTTTATAACATTGCACAGCTTTCCTTGTGTTTAACCACCTGTACAAGCAACTCTTTGCCTTTTTATATTCTCTCCCCGCTTGCTAGATAAGCAACAACAACACCTGGATCCACTGAAGCATGAAACTCAATGGAAGCTTAAACATCTTCCTTGTAAGGTTCTTATGTTTAGCAGACACTTTGCTTGTGGAACAAGTCATGTCTTGCCATTTCCTTACCTCCTTCTGCCTGTATTAACCAGAGCAGGCAGTTTAATCCAGCTGGAAAATATTTTAGTTACTGAAAGAGAATTTCAATATTCAAAAATGATCTGGAGCAAGATGTGTACTTTTGAGTAGTCTTTAGTGTGCTTGTGGTTCTGAAAACCATTCAGGCATTTCAAAGACTGGGATGTAGTTTAATATAAGGTGTCAGAGGATTTCTGTTTGTTTTTACAGAAGGGTGAGGATACGTCACAGAAAATTAAATCGATTTGCGTGGGTTTCTGCTCTTGGAAAGGAAAAGCATTTTCCCTTCCACCCATCTTCATGCTGATTAAAGCTGCACGACATTTATCTTGAAATACTGGCCAAGATCCAAAGAGTCCCTTAAGAGCTGTGTGACAGCATATGGATATATCTTGAAAGTTTGTCTCCTTTTGCTGGCGCCATTTCAGATTGCTATGCTAGAAGTTGCTTTTGAAGGTTTGATTTATTTTATTTTATTCAATTTATATTCTGCCCTCCCTGCAAGAGGGCTCAGGGTGGATTAGGGTAAGAGTCTAAAACACATAAATAGGAATTTACAGAATAATTAAAAACAATTCAAAATAGCATAGATAAAAAGAAAAAGAAAAAAAAGCACTATGGCTGGAGCCATTGGGTCTCTGAGATCTTATTGATCTGGGCTGCTTTGATAGGTGGTAGGCTTCAATTTCAGCAGGGGAGGCCAAGTTTTTTTACTGGATACCCACCACCTCAGCCAAAGGCCTTGTGGAACAGCTCCATTTTACAGGCCCTGTGGAACAGTAATAAGTCCTGCAGACCCCTGATCTCAGATGGGAGCATGTTCTACCAGGCAGGGGCCAGGACAGAAAAGGCCCTTGCCCTGGCTGAGGCTAAGTGGATCCAGCAACATATGAAACCTAGAACGCGTAGTTATGGGGTAGGAGAGAAATATAACATGATGGAGCGATTATAATAATATATTTTATATCTTTATGATCTGGCCTGTTTTTAATGGCTTGTTTTAATGGCTGTATCATTTTATTGTGTTGTTTTAGCTGTGAGCTGTTTCGGGCTGGTCTCTGGAGAGGGAGAATAAAAACTTTCTAAATGATTATGAGTCGTGTTCCAACTGAGCCATTTTTTTCTTGCTCCCTTGCTCACAATTATATAAAAGATGACCAATAGAACATTTTAACTCTAGTGGATTTTGTCTTAGTGACCTATGTTATGAATCTATGGCAAATTATTATTCATTAGTGAAGTGTGCTAAAATTTAATTCATGTTTGTTTTATTCTTTACAAAGTTTATTGGTTTTCTTTATTGCTGTTACTACATACTAGGAATAAGGCCCATTGTGGAAATCAATACAACATGCTCTAGAAAGAGGCTCTGGGAGAGAGCCCCAGCCTTGGGCACTGTCATTTTGCTGTGGCAACCTCAGCAGGTTATAATGACACTCTGTCAGAGTCCACCATTTTCTGCCATCTGAAGAGCAGTTGTAATTCGGTGTGATCTCCATCCCTCCCCTGATTGGCAACAATGGTTCCCATGAGGGAACAGGTGGTTTGGAGGGTGAAATATATGGCATTGTACCTGTCTGAGGTCCCACCCCTGCTGAAACCTCACCCTCTCCAGGGTCCACCCCTCAAATCTCCAGGAATTTACCAACCTGGAGTTGGCAATCCTATCTCCCTCCCAGCCACTCATCAACGTATCGTTATCTGCCCCCTGGCTTCAGTGGTTCCCCTTGAGGGAATGGCTGCCTTGGAGGGTGAAGTCTATGGCATTGCACCTGTCTGAGGTCCCACCCCTTCTCCAGCCTCACTGTCTCCAGGCTCCATCCCTCAAATCTCCAGGAATTTTCCACCTGGATTTGGCAACCCTATCTTCTTCCTAGCCAATCATCAACCTCATTCTTCAACTTTCCATCCCCCCCCCCCGCAGCCTCCACCGTGCTCTGAAGCCCTGACTGCTATGTCACATTGGCTGTCATAGCAGAGCCATCTCAGCAGGGTATAAGGATACAGAGTCCACCATTTTCTCCAGGGGAACTGATCTCTGCCTTCTGGAAAGCACTTGTAATTCTGAGTGATCTCCAGCCCTCGCCTGGAGATTGGCAACTATAGTTCCCCTAGAGGAAAAGTAGTCTTTCTCTGCAATTGGGACCAAAGCAGCTTACATCATTCTCCTCTCCCCCTTTTGATTTGCACAACAACCCTGTGAGGTAGGTTAGGCTTAAAGTCTGTGACTGGCCCATAATCACCCACTCAGCAAGAACCTGAGTCTAGCAGATCCTGATCTGAAGTGCTGCCTGCTATGCCTAGGGTACCCAACCTCCAGGTGGAATCTGAAGATCGCCAGGTATCACAATCAGGGCTCATTTCGTAGCAGGAGCTCCTTTGTGTATTAGGCCACACACCCCTGATGTAGCCAGTCCTCCAAGAGCTTACAGTAGCCCCTGTAAGAAGAGCTCTGTAAACTCTTGGAGGATTGGCTACATTAGGGGTGTGTGGTCTAATGTGCAAAGGAGCTCCTGCTATGAAATGAGCCCTGATCATAACTGAACTCTAGACAACAGATTCCCCCCACCCCCAGAAAATGACTGCTTTGGAGGGTGGCCTCTATGGCATTCTGTTCAGCTGAGGCCTGTCCCCTAGTCAGGACTGGCCCCTATGAGTTTTCTCCCAAAGGCCAACATAAGTGCGGAAAGGGCCTTTTACTGAGAGAAGCAGGCTTGGTTGCCTAGCAACAGGCACTGAGAAGAAAGTACAGTTGCCAGCTCTGTTTAGGGAAATACCTGGAGATTTGGGGGTGGATCCTGTGGAGGGCAGTATTTTTTTTGGGTGTGTGTGTGTGGAAGGATTCAGCAGGGTATAATGCCATAGGGTCTACCCTCCAAAGCAGCCATTTTCTCCAGGGGAACTGATCTCTGTCATCTGGAGATCAATTGTAATTGGCTGCCTGATCATGACTGGTGATCAAGATGTGATCCAAACTGGAGTAAATATGCTATGGGAAGGCAGTTAGCACATGACTTCCTTGAAAACCAAATTATGGAAGGAACTTCTGGCTTGGTCCATAATAGGCAGAAATGCTGCTCTTAAATCTTGAATGTCTAAAAGGGTGGTGGAGGTCTATATTCATTAGTCTTGCGGGTTGCATCATGTCTACCGTTTTATTAACTTGTTACCGGAGGTAATATGAAGTACCAACTGTGCTGGAAGTAGAAACTCACTTGGGAAGAAGTTTGGATTATAAATTTGATAGCCTGTTAAAGAGACAGACTGAGACATTTTGGAGCTTAAGGTACAACATACAGATGGCACCATTCCTGGTGGTAAAAAAATATAACAATGAATTAAATAATTGATCATTTACTGCTCTTCACTGCCACCTGAGGCAGCTGTATCACACAGAGCTGAATTACTCTGTGTAAAGGGAGGTTGATAAATTAGACAATTAGGCCTCAAGTAACAAGCAGAAATAATAATAATAATTTAAAAATTACATAACGGTATGCAACAGATGCATGCCTGTAGGTAACTGGCAAAGCACCTTCATTGTAGGAAACTAGAGGATTTTAGCAGATGATAAATAGTATGATTTGCTAGCATGATTATGATTCAATAAGACAAATTCTTATATGATAAATTGCATACTATGTAACAAATGGGGAAAGTAGCATTATTTGGCAGAGAATATGCCAGAGGTGGAATGTGATTATATTTCTTTTCAAGAATAAAACCACTGGAATTGTAATTTATCCTGTGTTGTTCCTACAGATGTGGAGAAAAAGAAATACTATTCAAAAGTGAAACAAGTTACACCACCATGAGAAACACAAGAAAGATCAATGTTATTAGGATCTGTTCCTCATAGGATTAAAAAACTAGGATGACACTAACATTATATCTTCACACAGATGGAATTTTAGATCAGGTCACTTGCACAGGTTTGCTGTGATTTTGGGAAGCAATATAGTAGAGCATTGGGGGGGAATAGTATTACATGATAGTATTTGCCTTTTTCTTTACCCCCATATAGGTTATAGAGACTGACATTTCAGAATCCTGAAAAGAAAAATATTATTTTAATATAGTCTGGAAGGGGTTTTTTTGGGCGGGGGGGGGGGAGGGCTCTTTGTTGTGTTGTAAAGCTACAAAATTCACCCTAGAAGGAATACTAAGGATCCAAGGTCACCGGTCATATTTCTTAGTGGATATCTCAAACATTTACATATTTTCATGTGTGGATAATATCAGTACAAGTTGCACAGAGCAACACTATCATTCTTCAAAAAACAGTTCATGATGTGAAAAAACTGTTTCTGGACTGCACCTTCTCAGATTCAGGAAAGCAATTCCATTTATCAAGAAAACTTGCAAAAAAAGAAAACTAGGTAACAACAAGAAAAATTCTTGTCAACCTCCCCACTAACATGCTTGTTTTTCATGTGTAGGGATTTTTTTTCTTTATGGAAGCATTTGGGCATTAAATCCTCTATGGTATAGAGTAGGACAAAGTTTATCATGTAACTATCTGTATGTAGGGCTGCCAAGTCCAACTTGGGAAATATCTGAGGACTTTGGGGGTGGAGCCAGGAGACTTTGGGGGTGGAGCCAGGAGAAAGGAAGTGACATCATTTTGCGATGTCACATCCTGTGATGTTGCTTCCACATGCTGACACATGAACTCATGAAGTTTCCTAATACTGAAACAGGCCATTGGTCCATCAAGGTCAGTATTGTCTACTCAGACTGGTAGTGGCTCTCCAGGGTCTCAGGCTGAGATCTTTAATGTCACCTATTACCTGATCCTTTTTTAGCTGAAGAGGCAGATGCTCTATCACTGAGCAACGGCCCTACTGAATCCTTCCTCATCTCGACAGAATATGAAGCACTAAGTGCTACACAAGTGCTAAATATGATTTTCATATCATAAGAACAGAAGAGAAGCCACAGTGGATCGGGCCAACAGCCCATCCAGTACAACACTCTGTGTCACACAGTGGCCAAAAATACCAGGTGCCCTCAGGAGGTCCAGCAGCGGGGCCAGAACTCCAGAAGCCCTCCCACTGTTGCCCCCCAAGCACCAAGAATGCAGAGCATCACTGCCCCAGACAAAGTGTTCCATTTAGACCTTGTGGCTAATAATAGCCACTGATAGACCTCTGCTGGATGGGGACAGAGAGAGAGAGAGAGACAGACAGACAGACAGACAGAAAAAAGAAAGAAAGAAAGGGGGAGAGGGAGAGAGAGAGAGATGGAAAAGAGCTAGCAGAGGCACTTACCACAGCAACCTTGCAAGCCACATGCAAAAGCACGCCCTTCCGTACAAAGAGCCTAGTCCCTCCTTAATCTCTGGGTGGAGGTTTCTCTTATTGGCTCTGCTCTTAAAGGGGAAATGTCTGGTGAGGCTTTTTACTGCAGGGCAGGCTCTCTGCAGACATTTCCCTTTTAAGAGTTCAGGCCTGGCAGGGAGAGGGCAGAGCAGGCTCCGACGTTTCCCTGCATTCCTGCTGGCAGCTATTGCCTCCCCCGGTGGCCAATTTTGAAAAAGTGGGGGTAAGCATTAAAAATCGGTGTCTCCCCCGCCCTCCCGGGGGGCTTGGCAGCCCTATCTGTATGCCTAGAGAGCCTTTCACAAGGAATGCAGAACAGGGCCTATGCTAATCTCTCATTGGGACTCTAGGTGGATTACACAGAATAAATCAATACAATGAACAGAGTGGGACATCCAATAGACAGCGCAAGAGGATTTGACTTGTAGAGATCTGGAAGTCATTAACAAACAGGCTATAGCCTGAGCATCCTAGTGCCTAGGATGCACAGTGGAGATGGCAATCATGTGCACACCTCTGTGTTCAGTTACAGTGGAAATTAAGTCAAAATATTAAAGTAAAACTGAACATTGGAAAATTTAAAAATAGATACATCTGCTATCTATCTATCTATCAATATTCAAGAATTGCTGGTGCATCAAACATCAGTGCATTACAGTTTGGGAGAATGAGGTAGCTGAAGATGCAATTCCATTATATATAGCTAAATCTAGGGCTATTTTGGGGCAGGAACGCACAGAAACGGAGTTCTGGCTGGCTTCCAAGTTGGCCATGCCTACAGCCTCCCCCCCTTGGGTTCCCCAGGCAAGCGCAAGCTGTGGGGCACCTGGGGAAGCCAAGCTGATCCAGGGAAAGAAGGCAGTTTAAACTGCCTCCCCCCCCCCTCAGTTCCTCAGGTGCCCCACAGGTGTGGGGCGTCTGAGGAAGCCGATCCAGAAACTGCCTTCCTTCCCTCGGGTTCCCCATGCACCCCGCAAGCCGCAGGGCACCTGGGGAAGCCAATCCTGGGAGGGAGCTGCACTGTCAGGGGTGTGGCCTAATATGCTAATGAGTTTCTGATATTGGGTGTGGCCTATTATGCTAATAAGTTCCTGCTGGGCTTTTTCTACAAAAAAAGCCCTGGCTAAATCTATAAAATATGAGAGTAATATAATGTAAATATTGTCTTGCTGAATCAGAATGAAAGTCTTCTAGTCCAGCATCCTATAAAGAAGGTCACTGGAAATTGGTATCCCACAGTGATTATTCCATATGTGGTTTGTCTGAGCTCTGAAGAATCAAGGTGGAATACAAATTATCTGAAGCACGTTAACTGAAATTCCCCACCACTATGCATGTTTAAAATTTGGGCATTCATACATCTCTTTCACTTTAATTTAGTACTTCACCTTCCTCTTTATTATATTACCTATATAATTAAGGTTTTCCTAAATTGATTAGATGGGAAACAGCTTATCCTAAAATGGGATGACTCATCCAGAGTGGTGTTCATTCAACAAGTTTTCATTGCTACACATAAAGCATTAACCATGTTAGACAGCCATTAAATCTGACTTGGGGTTAAATTGGTTTCTTGGAGGTGAATGTCTTTAAAACAAATAGTTTTCTCTGAATCATACTGTATATCTTCAGGGAATTCAGAAAGCGATTACAATGTATTCCATTGATGTTCCTTGTCAAACTGGCTCTTCCAACCTTCAAGCAAAAACAGTTCACCTTATTGCAACATGCCATACCTGTTTGGGATGATGAGATCTGACAGTGTAGGATATGAGACTATGCGCAGAATCTTGGCAGCACTCTGATTTAAATGCTGCTGGCTTAATTCTGCAATTTGCTGGCATATTCAAGGGACAGATGGAGTTTACTTAGAAGGACTTTGTTCATTTGTAGTGGTAACCTTGTGTCATTTTTTCCATGACCCAGATGCTGTGGCCACCATGAACAACTTTATTCTGTTGGTGTTCTTCTATTCCATTCTTTTCAGTAATGAAGAACATTCAGGTTAAACATAAATCCCACACCTGTTTGGCCATCATTTTGCATGGGGGCAACTAAGAAAATCTATTTCGCTAAATCAAATGGCTTGTAACATGGTCAGCTCCAAATGCTGGGATAAAACAAAAGATGCTTTTACAAGGCTATAGACCAAAGGGGAAGTAGAAAGCAAGCTAATACTCAAAAGGGGTGGATACTTGAGTAAGAAGGGTAGATGTTAAAATCCAATCAGGTCATCCACCTCCTAGAATCAGTTGTCTGTAATGGCATTTCCTGTGTAAATGCAATTCAGAAAATGTAAAGTTAGATGCTAAGGAAGGCAAGTTGTTTCATCACATCCCTTTATAATCAGATTTTGCTTGCACTGTTTCCAGAGTTGCCCTCACTTTGACCCCGCTTTGCAGAACAAATCCGCATGCATAATCGGCACAAGCTTCAACATCTGTGAAATATAAATATGTACCAAGAATTAAATAGAAATTCTGACCCTTCCAAGAGGTTGCTGCTCTGAGACAGAATAACCTCTACTGATCATATCATCCAAACAGATAACGTGCTGCTGAAAATATTACAGAAGGCCTCGCTTCAGTTTGATGAGTCAATCTGTTACAGAAGGTCATTAAAGTGTTTTGGAAGTGTTGTACATGTTTCAATTTAAACTCATGAAATATGCAATGAAAAATCATAAGGAGACATGGAAAAGTCCCCACGTTGTCTAGATATCAATAATAAAGGTGCTTCAAGGGCAGTGAAAAAGTTAAGGGTCACGAGATGGATTAGACTTGCTGAGCTCCATGAACGTGATATTACCAACATGATTAAAAAGCATACACCAGAGATGTGCACAAATTTTTGAGGCTGCTGGTGAATCACTTTAGTATCCAAACAAGTGGGGGACATGCAAGGAATTGTGAGGGGCATCTCATTTTACCCTTTATCCCTTTCCCCAACATCTCCTCTTTCTCTTTCCTACAGCACTGATAGCCTCTCTCCTTTTTCTACCTCCTTCTCACCCATCAGCTACCCTGCCTACCTTTATATGGTCCCCTGTCTTCAGCTTTCCCGCCTTCCCTTTCCTGACAGTAGGGTTGTCAACTCTGGCTTGGGAAATTTCTGGAGATTTGGAGGGAGTGTCTAGAAGAGTGGAGTTTGGGGAAAGGAAGGAGCTCAGCAGGGATGTGACGCCATGGAGTCTATTCTCTGAAGCAACCATTTCTTCCAAGGGAATTGATGTTTGAAGATCAGATGTGATTCTGGGAGAACTCCAGGCCCCACCTGGAAGTTGTCAATTCTCCCTGGCAACTTCTCCTCAGGAAAAGTCTGACCATGTTGCACAGACTGGACCAAGTTTTGTAGTGGCTGCCGAACTGGTCCTGGACCAGTTTTATGGTGGCCATTGCTGCCAAGCTTGACCAGACCCAGTTGCATGGTTGCTACTGCTGCTAGGATGAGCCAAAACCTAGCTGCATGATGGACATTGCATGGCCAAGCCTGTGCCTACTTTCACAGTGGCCACAAAGCTCCTTTCTAAGACTCTTCCCCAAACAATAATTTGTTTAATCACTTGTTTAACACACCCTGCACTTGGGATTGACTATAGGAAATTGCAGGCTATGTGGCATTTATTTGTGCTGGAGCACTTGAATGTTTTTTGAAGTAGTACTTCCAGTTGAATTCATTTAATCATGATCAGCTGTTACTTTTATTGGTTACTCATGAAGACATAAAGACATGAAGCTGTCTTATGCTGAATCATACCACTGGTCCAACAAGGTCAGTATTGTTTTCTCAGACTGGCAGCAGCTCCAGGGTCTCAGGCAGAAGCCCTGCACATTACATGCTACCAGGTCCTTTCAGCTGCAGTTGCCAGGGTAGCCTTCAAGTTATACCATAACATATTTAATTGCACAGCAAAACATTCCTTTTTAAGCATTTATTTTATTACCATTTTTTTCAACAGACAAAACAAAACAAAACAAAAAATAGAAACAGCAATAGTTTCATGTAGGGGACAGCAGGATCTCTCCAGAATCACAAAAACAAATACAATATAAATTGGAAACATAGAGTGGTAGTTGTAAAGCAGATACGTACAAACAGTCAATATTTCAAACCAGTTTACAATGTTTTTAACTGTGAAGAGCAGGCATTCCCGGAAAGGCTTAACTACTCAGTGCTCATATACATCAGGCAAGGCAAAAGTAAATAAAATCATGATAAAATTTGTTTTGGGGGAGAACATCATTTTTAGTTAGATAAGAAATTATTGGGAACCAAAGGGCAATAAACTTCTCTTGATTACATTCTGTCTGTGTATTAGAACTAAATGCATAAAGCTTACCCAAAAGGAAATAATCCCATAGTCGAGATCTCCAGGCTTGTATGGAGGGTAATGTACTGCTTTTCCAAGGTGCAGCTAATGCTAATCTTACTGTTGCCAATAATAACACAATTCTTTCTGCATTTATTTCATGAGAGAGGGACCTGGCCACCAACCCAGAAGCACTGTTTCTGGGAAGAAGGGGAGGGATTCCCCGATGATTGTTTTAATTTCATTTACAATGAGTTTCCAGAAATCATTGGCTTTAGGACACAACCACCAAGAGTGTAGAAAGTCACCATCCTGGCCACAATTTTTTCAGCAGCTATAGTTTTTAGCAACTTTTATATTAAATAGTTGTTTTGGGGTACAGTACCAGTGTGTAGCCATTTTTAGTGCTTGAAATCTGACATTGAAAATTTAGGTGATTCAAAAAGGGTGAAGAGGGAGATGTATCAGGAATTAGATGTTTTTGATGTTTGTCCCAAATTTTTAATGAGGTTTCTAGAAAAAAAAATAGAATCTTCTTATTGGCATCTGCGCCAAGGGAGATTCCAAAAATATTCCTCCAGGAGGTGTACATGAAGATGTGCATGAACTTTCTATTTAATTCCAGCTGTCTGATATTTAAAGAACCCATATATCTACCTCACAGGGTGCCTGTTGTGGGGAGGGGAAGGGAAAAGGAGTTTGTAAGCTGCTCTGAGACTCCCTTGGGGAGTGGAGGGTGGGGTATAAATCCAATCTCTTCTTCTCTTCTTCTTCTTATATCACATTGGCTAAGTTCGAAACTGCATAGTACACTGCTAAATCAGGCAGTTCCAACCCCCCTTTCCAAGCTGCCTTGTATAAAGTGGAAGAAGAGAATCTATCCTTTTTGTTGGACCAGAAGAAATCAGTTATCAGTTTCTGCCAGGAACTTAGAGTTGAAATCCAAAAACAACATCTGTGACAAAAATAACGAAGAGTCAATAAAGATGTGTTTGCAAAAATATTTACTGTAGTAATTCTGTAGAAAATTCTCTTCTATTATCGCTCACACACAACGAATGCTGGGCAATGTAAACAACTCATTTCACAATAATTGCTTTATCTGAGCATGTAGCAATCACACTTCTTATCAATTTCTACTTGTCAACTCTTGAAGGAAACATTCCATGTTGACTCTCTAATAGCAGAACCTTGGATATCATAATTGGTATGGTTCTGAATAAGAACAGAAATTTAGAAGAATAAACATTTTTACCAAATTAATCTTGTCTGCCCAAGAGAGGTTCATATTAAGCTTTTTTTTTTTAATTGTATTTGGTTCCTAAACTGCTTTACCAACATAGCAAAACATTAAATTGGTTAAATAGCAAGAAAAGGAGGTGATGGACTACATGTTCCTTCATTCAATTTGAAGTACTATTTCCAAAAAACATTTAAGCACTCCAGAACAAATAAATGCCATGTAGGCTGCAATTTCCTACAGCCAATCCAAACTGTAGAGTGTGTTTGGCTGTAGTTCACATTTACTGATTCTATTAAAGTCAGTAGAATGGCTCTGAAGTAGGGATATTGTTAGAGTTGCCAACCTCCAGTTGGTTATACCCAAAAGAGAGCTTACGGGAGGAGGTTGTATCAAAACACCAACACTCCGTGAATAACTTATGAACAGAAGTAGAAAGAACATATTATCCAAGACAATTTTAATGATTCTTAACAGCAACTATTTCTCCAATGCAAACACTCTTATAATTTCTTAAAGGGTTAGGATCCAACAGTACTTAATACAAAAGACAAAATCCAAACAAAGTTCACCAATCTTCTGTATAAGATGCTTCAGGAGAGCAGATGCTTAAAAAAAAAGTGTAACTTCCCCAGGAAAACAGCCAGAAAAGTATCAGCTATCTGAGGAAGCAGGAAGTGAACATGGCACTGAAGCTGGCCGTGTATGGCTGTTACTCCCTGAATGTGGAACTTTTGTTTTCCCGTGGGATTTACACTTTTTTTGAAGTGTCTGCTCTCCTGAAGCATCTTATACAGAAGATTGGTGAACTTTATCTGGATTTTGTCTTTTGTATTATGTACTGTTGGATCCTAACCCTTTAAGAAATTATAAGAGTGTTTGCATTGGAGAAATAGGTTGTGGTCAGACGGCGTGATTATTGCATTGTTGACACACCTCAAATATTACCTGGGTTTATTTATTCCAAAATGACATGATCAGACACCCCATGGTCTGCCCTCCAGACACTCACTGAATGTGAATGCATTTTTGCACCTATGCGCTCTTGCACATATCGCTAACTGGTTGTTTTTTTTAATGGTGCCAGAAGTGAACCCGGCATGGGGGTTCCCTTCGTGCTGGAGTGATCAGACATCCAGAAATGTGTGGTGATAACGATAGCTTCCACAAAATACAGACTTTCTCCGGTGTCAGGAAAGTCAGTAGTGACACTGGGCTGGCGATGACTGCAATGTGGAATACCTCCTCTGACGTCTGGACACACTTTTTTTATACTGGAGGGGAGAAGTGGTGACACCAGATCAAGAAGCCTGCATGATTGCGACCATAGTTGAACTGTTAAGGATTGTTAAAATTGTCTTGGATAATATATTCTTTCTACTCCTGTTCATAAGTAATTCATGGAGTGTTTGTGTTTTGATACAACCTCCAGTTGGTGGCTGGAGATCTCCTGCTATTACAACTGATCTCCAGATGACAGAGTCAATTTCGCCTGGAGAAAATGACCACTTTGGAAGGTGGATTCTATGGCCGAGGACAGATTGGTGTTCTGCCGCACTTCTGCAGCACGGCAGAACACGGCAGGGGGAATTGCCCCCACAGTGCGATGTTAACACGCCGCCACAAGGAAGCTGCCCACAGCATCCAGACTGCAGGTGGCTTCTGGCGGCGGCGGCAGAACACCACACAGCTCCCCTGGCTGGTGCGCGTTCACACTCGCCGGAAGCGGGTGGAATGCGCACGCAGCATCCAGGACACCACTTTGAAGTGGTGCCCGGCTGCTGCGGGAGGAGCGCAGTGCCGGACGCATTGCGTCCGGGCCGCCTCCTCCAGGCAGATGTGGCAGTCTGGACTGCCGCTCTGCCTCTGCTTTTAAAGTGGAGGCAGAGCGGGCCAAACTGCCAGTCTGTCCTCAGCCTATGGCATTGTACCCCACTGAAGGCCTCTCCCGCAAACCTGAAGGCTCCATCCCCCAAATATCCAGCTATTTCCCAATGTGGAGCTGGCAACCCTAGATATTGTGGCTAAGAGTGAAGCTGGAACTTTTTCTGAATATCTAGATTTTTTTTTTCTCAAGGCAGGGACATGCTACTTGAGAAGCATCTGTAGATCATCCAGCTGTCATTTTCTCAGAATATAAACTGTTGATATTTCTAAATGCTGAGATCATCCAGTGATCCCTGAGATGGTTCCAAGGCACTGCTGCCTCCCACCTGAGATCCCCCTTCCCATTTCTCTTTCCACTGAAACCTTTAGAGATGATTCATCCTTGAAATGATGGATAGAACCTTAAGAGACAGAACACAATTAGTACATGAGTATTTTGTGTGGCTTTTTTTCTATGACAAGAAACAAGAGGTACAATGGAATAGAAAAGAAGTTTTGAGGCCTAATATGGATACAAAGTGATCAATTTGTTGAGTTTTAAATTTCCAGCTGGCATTATAGGCTGTGGGTCCGAAACACAGCTGTCTACTGTGACGTGCCTGGTAACTGCCAATAGGATTTAACCTAAGCATTGTTGGACTGATTTCTATCTTTTCTCAAGCAAGGCAGTTCTGTTTACTCTTCCCTATGCAATTATTATTGTTGTCTTGGATTGATTGAAATTAATCATCTTTCCTCGTTTTCCTGTCTTGTTTGTTGTGCATTTCTTTTCTGAAGTGACATATTTATCTGAGAAATTAAATGGAGTGTTATTGATCCCTTTTCTTTGATCACTTCCTTTCAGGTTTTTACATAGCCAAGCCAAATTGGAGAGGCACCAAACACGTGCAGCTTTTTCTTTATAACAGAGGACAATTGCCAATTCAGAAACAGATTATTTGTGGCTTTGATATTCTGTGCATTTTTTTCTGGCAAGAATGAACTAGTAAAGCTACAGTGGATTTAATGCTGATTTTTTAAAATCATCATTTGTCTTCTTCTACTCCTCTGTATTTATTTATTCTAAACATTCATATCCCAACTTCAAAGACTTTCCAAGGTGACTAAATACAAACTGCTAGTACCCAGAACCCCTAGCAAAAATAAGATCAATCAAGTAAGCAGCACCAATTAAAAGAGCAACAACATAGAAGCAGGTTAATAATAACTGTGGTAAAATGGATATATTGACTATTTTTTAATCGTAGAAAATATCTAGTAAAACTTGGCTCTCCTCTAGCAACACGATGATTAAAAAAAATATAGATTTTTGTTAGAGTACTTTACGCAAGATGAAATAGTTAAAAATACTATGATATCTTGGATGCGGGACTTTGACTATACTATCCAACTTGAGGACTGGTCCAAAATATGGAAGTCTATTAAATTTATGAGGGCTACCTCGTACAAGGAAAATATACTTAAGATGTTTCATAGATGGCACTGGTCTCCCAACAAAATTGCCAAATGTCATAAGAATGCTTCTAAGTTATGCTGGAAATGTAAAGCAAATACTGGTACGTTTTATCATATGTGGTGGAGGTGCTTGAAAATTCAAACATATTGGAAAAAGATACAGAGAATTATTCTTGAAACGATAGCTATAAATCTCAAACTGAAGCCAGAGACATATCTCTTGAATGTAATCCCAGATGGTTTTATACAAAATGAAGTTAGATTATTGGTTTATATGTTTACTGCGGCAAGAATTTTGTTAGTCAAAATGTGGGAATCAGACAAAATGTAATTTACAAATTTTTAGTCCTGGCTGAAAGGGATAGACTTAATATGATATTAAACGGTCTGGAATTGGCTCAGTTTGACGAAAGATGGTTGGTGGAATATAGATGGTTAAGTGCTAACCCTGTATAGACTCAAACCTATGTTTGTTTGTTTTTTGATCATGCTTGAATGAAACTTCTTTTGTGGAAAACTATAAATAAATGAAAAAAGAAAAGAAAATATCTGTATACCAAACAGGATCTATTCACTGACTTGGATGCATAGATTTATATTTCTTTAGATTTCTCGAAAGTCAGATACAATTCCCCTTTGCACAGTGGGAGCACAGAACAAGAGGCAGAGCTGTGGGAACAGTCTGGTCACCTCCACATGGGCAAGAGAAGCCAGAAGGTGCAGAAAAACTATACGAAAGCCCTTTGGTTAGCAGAGAAAAGGAGAAAATTGTGTTTGCCACAGCGCTACCTTTCTGTTGTTGACTTCCCCCTCCATGCATAGTGGCAAACATTCAGGAACTTGCTGAATTTTGAGCAATATTGCTCATCTCCCTGAAACTTTTTTACTTTCTTATGAGCAGAAATGTACAAATCATTTTTTTTCTTTGAGTTCTGTGGCATTTTTGATTCTACATCTTGTCAACTTTGCCTAATGACTGAAGATTTCCTTTGCTGGCCTTGATTCTGATTAGGATATTAAAAGCTAGTGATAGGTAGATGACTCTCACTGAATAACTAGCAACCTGCACAAATGCTTTCTGCCCTACTATTTAATATCATTTCCTGGTAGGGATGGTGGAAATAAAATGATTAGTTTATAATTCAATCCAGGGCTTTTTTAAAAAAAGAGGTGCTGGAACTCTCAAGAGGTAAATGAAGTATTCAATCTGTATACTGAAAACTCATAAAACTTTTAAACATTTTAAAAATAATTTTGTTGACGAGGTTCTGGAACTCCATTTCTGTGCATTCCCCCAGAAAAAAAGCCCTGATTCAATCATGTGATTGAGTTACTTCAGTCTAAACCAGGGTGGCCTAACTTGCTTCATGTAAGAGCCATACAGAATAAGCATCAGATGTTTGAGAGCCACAAGACATAAACACATGTTTTTATTAAAAAAATATGCAAATGTGCATATTAAATTAAAGAGACAAATACATTCTACGAGCCAAGTTAGTCTGCTGGTGTGGTGGGGCTTAGAGAACACATTTAATTTTAGATGGGGAGGGAGGGGAGAAAGAAAGAAAGGTGGAAAGAAAGAAAGTGGAAAGAAAGCAAATAGATGGGGAGGGAGGGAGGGAGAGGTAGAAAGAAAACAGCTTTGACTTTAAATGTGTCCTCCAGGACCCCCACACCGCCATGCTGGCTGTCTGGCTGGCTTGGCTTAGAGAAGGGATTTAAAGAGACAAATGCCTCCTCCAAGCCTGCAGCGGCAGAGAAGCTCAAGGGGGGGAGGGAGAGGCAAGCTTCAAGGGCGGGGGTGAGGAAAGCTGAGGCTTTCCCAGCCCCCACCTAATATGCTAATGAACTGCACTGTCAGGGGTGTGGCCTATTATGCTAATGAGTTCCTGCTGGGCTTTTTCTACAAAAAAAGCCCTGCCCAGGGGAATGACCTCTTGGGAGGTGGCCTGCCTTGATGTCCCACCCACAGCACCTTGAGTGCAGAGAGCCTTTTTTGGAAGGGCTTCCCACTCCCCCTCCACTGCTGTTGAGAGGGATTCGGCCTCTTCCTCCTCCTGCTGGCTACCACTCTTTTCTCTGGTGGCAACATATTGGTGTGAATCCATTGCAAGAGAAGGACAAGTGTTGGGGGGTTGCACCCCTCCAGACATGGGTGTGGCATACACCTGGCACTCTACCACACAGGAGTCACTAAGGAGGGCTGGAAACTGTGGGCTGGAAATGGGGCCCCAGGATTGGAGAAGGTGGGAGGGACAGCTGCTTTCTGATGCTGGGCTGGGAGGAACCACAGAAGGATGTGCTTGAGCTGGGAGCAGCATCAGGGATTTGGGATACGGAAAGGGAGGATGCTTTCCCTCAAATCACTGCTGTCAGAGTCCTCCTCTCAAAAGAGTGTTAGCAACTGCTGGTGTCCTGGTTGAGCTAACAACTCTTTTGTCTCTGTAGAGAGCCCCAGGAACAGATTAGGGAAGGAAGCTCTGAAACTCTAGTGATTTCCAGCTAGGGGAAAGCTCCAGTGGGCTGGCAGGATGGGTTTTGTGCCCGGGGATGGGGCCTGTGGTACAGGGAGGTGGTTGACTTCTTCCCCCCATGATGAGCACCCTTTGCACCCACATTCACCCTCATGGCACAAAGGTCTTCACCGTCTGGAGAGTATGGGTCCTCAGCTGAGGCACCCAGTAGCTAAGCCCCTCTGCTCGGTGCAAGTAGAGCGACGGGGTGGCTCAGAGCCCTGAGTCCACTAATACCCAAATCTCAGCAGGGTAGAGGTGTTCACAATCAGAAATGAAACAATGTACTTTGCTTCCCATTTCTCTGCCTCTCTAAATGCTAACAGAAGAGAGGAGAGGGTGTGGAGCTGATCTGATTCCATGGAGCAGAGTGGGAACTCTGTTATTGGCAGCCAGCAGTGCCTGTTAAGCTTTGGAGGGCCCCTACTGGTGTTTCCAAGGCTGGAGAAGTCCGCCCCTGTTGTCTGAAGTTTTGTAAACAGTATAATTGATTGGAGACAGTCTGTCTGGAAATGTATCCTTTAACAAACCACCATGAACTGCCACGAACAGCATGGAAGTTCATGGAATGTTTGTGCCCATTGCCCTTCCACGAATATCACTTTGAGAACCATGAACTGACCAAAATTTATGACAAACTAGTTCATGAGCTGGTTTGTGCCTGCTGCAACATTTTAAATCTGCCCTTTCCCCCAAGAATTTTAGGATGGTGTGCATGGATCCTTTTTGTTCTAATTGATCCTCGCAACAATTCTGAGGAGTTTGTTAGGCTAAGAGAGCATGACCAGAGTCATTTAGTGAGCTTTAAAACCTATTCCTAATCCAACCCTCTAATCACTACTTCAGTTTTCAGGTAACCCAGTTTTGGGAAATGCTGACATCAACTCAGTTTACCTGAACCTTTCAATTCCCCCCCATTATTAGTAGGCAATTCACATCACATTGCAAAAGTTTAAGTAAAGGAGCTTAATTACTTTACTCCTAGAGTAGAAATATGCTGTGATGGTTCTTATTTGCCTACACAAATGAGGTTCCATCTACTTAGATCTCTACACACACTTTGCTAACTCATTATTAACCTGTTATTTTGCTACATTTTATGTTCTGATTTATGTCTCCTGGGCACATTTTACACTGTCATTATCACCTCTAGAAATTAATTAGTATTAATAGTTTATTTAAGTCCATGCTGAAGGAATGAATTACAATTAGATACATTGTAACATTTGGCTACATGGCCAAATGCTGTACTGACTGAGGGATCAGGTAACAGAAGAAATTAAGGATGCAGGTTTTACCTAGATCTTCCCTTCATAGGTCCTTAGGATCCAATTAATAAGGATACCTTTTTTTTAAAAAAAGTAGAAACTTATACAATGGGTTTTGCCCTACTTTCTTTCTGTAGATAGCAGAGGCAGTGGACCAATTTTCTGCTGTTATTATTCATTCAATTCAGGTTTTTCAGTTCATGGACAATTTTCTTACTGAATGTCAAAATGTACAATAATTGTCAAAAAGAAAATGTTTTTAAAAATCAGAAAATTGGTTCAAAATAGCCTTTAAGGTTGTGCTCTCTTGACCTATGGGAAATGATTAGCCAGTAACCTAGGACAAACTCTTACATCAGAAAAATGGAATGTGAGTACTTATCTCACATACATTTCTTGATTTCAAATAAATACTATTTCAAAGACTGTATTGTAATTAAATTCTCCAAAGTCATTGGGTTAGAAAGCAAAATCATTAGATTATCACACACATCAGGATGTATCAGCGTCGGGCAGGTGGAAGTGACTGAAGCCAAAGAGTTTTTCTTGAAGGAAGAATGTACAGTACAGCAGCAGCAACCTCCCGCAGCAGGGGCTCCAGTGGCAAAGATGCAAACTGTTAACCATGATGGTAGAGTATGGCGGTGGAGAAGCCATATTTTCCTTTCATTGTGTATCTCAATGTGAATACAAGTAACATGAGTAACAGATAGGGGGAAAGGAGAGCCCTAAGGAGAAGAGATATGTACCTGAAAGTGCCATAGTTTTATTGCATGGTAGTGATGATAAAGTGTGCATCACAGAAACATGACCTTGCGTCATTTAGGGCCACGCTGTCTCTGAACAGACCTACCCTCTTGATGTCAATCTTCAGAGGTTCACTTATTGCTAGATATTATACTCACTGGGATAATACCTGGGAATCTTCCCTTTAAATGGGTTTTGAGTCAGGCACTGCGCAGGAGTAGAGGCCAAGTGACACTTGCAAAACTCATTTAAAGTGAACATGTGGAAGCAGGGGTGAACGAGAGGAATCACTGAAATGGCTTGCATCTATGTCAGCCTGATAGGCTGCAATAGATGCAAGCCATTCTAATAATCCCTCTCACTCCCCCCTGCTTCCCACCACGAACCCCACGAACCTCCAAAACCATGAAGACCATCCTAGGAGGTTCATATAGAGATGGGCATGAGCCAAGGCTCACAAACCAAAAACCGGCCCCGGTTCATGATGAATTTAGGCTCATAATTCAGTTCATGCCCATCCCTGCTCTTGACATCTTGTGCTGCTTCAAGGAGAGACCAAGGAATTTCAGGAGTCATACTTCAAAGTATAGGTTCCTTTTCCTGTTTACCCCAACCCTTTTCTTAGCTGTGAGGTGTGACTTATCCTTACAGCCAAGCAAAAGCAGTGAAGTTGGGGCTCTTGGTATATTTGTTTCCGGAGTCCTGAAGCAGAGTAACTGTAAGAGTTACAAAGAAATATTATTCAGCTCTTCCTTCTTTGTTGTTCATCTCAGCTGTTTTTTTTTTCTTTTTGTGGGAAGTGATTCATTTCATCCATTATCAGGATCAAACATTTCAACTTTTCAGACATGGAAGGAGAGTGATATAGTCCCATTCCGCATATCTTGACGTATGAACTATGTTCCTTTGCTCGGACTGATATACGGTTGCTGTGTTACAATAGTTTCCTGAATGAACAAAACTCCTGTCCCCTAATAAGCTTTGGTGGGGTTGTGAGCCGAAGGCATTGGGCTGTCATCTTAAGCTCATCATTGACACCCACCAAAAGATCTTTACTTACATTACCTCTTAGATTTATGTAATACTATGCCCTTGTTGGAGTCGGTATAGACCTTTGAGTCAGCACTGGACTCTAGATTTCTAGCAAAGTTTCACTATTTCCTCATCCAATAGCTCTTCACATAGTTGTTCCTGGCCAGGGCTGGTGCCAGGCTTTTTGGTGCCCTAGGCAAGGCTAACTACTTGTGTGCCCCGCCCCCACCCTGCTAACCAATTTTCAAAAACAGATGAATTATAAGGAAAATTTAAAGCACAAAACTTGACATTGCTAAGAATAAGTAAATGACAGCTTTTGGTTTTCTTTCTCAAATAGAAAATAGCTTTTGCACACAACTCACTGATCATTTTGAATAATCCTGTGAATTGTGCTATCAAAAATTAAGGCTCTTGAAGGTTTCCATTTCAGGCACATCAAAATCTCATTTCGTGTGCCTTTTTCTTTGCAAATTTTGTCACCGATTCCTTCAGGTCAAGTGCTGATGCTTCAGTGTGTTCAACTGACATAACTGCCAAACCAAACAGTCTCTTTTGCAGCAGTAGTTCTCCTATAGTTTTCTCAATTTTGAGAATCTTGATGTCAGATTTGTGTCCATTTACCCTTTGGTGTAGGGTTTGACCTGTTTGTCCTATGCAGAGAACTGCAATTTACACATCCTACTGTATTGTTATTCCAGTCTTGCTATTTTTATTGCTCACTTACTTATTCATCTTGACTCTAATCATCTCTTCCTGACAACTAACTCCCCCTAACTGCATGTAATATTTGAGGAAATCTGTTTCAATGTATATGAAGAAGTGTGCACATGCTATGGGCATAAGAACATAAGAGAAGCCAATGCTGGATCAGGCCAATGGCCCATCCAGTCCAACACTCTGTGTCACACAGTGGCCAAAAATACCAGGTGCCATCAGGAGGTCCACCAGTGGGGCCAGGATACGAGAAGCCTTCCCACTGTCCCCACCCCCAAGCACCAAGAATACAGAGCATCATTAGCCCCAGACCGAGAGTTCCTATCTATACCCTGTGGCTAATAGCCACTGATGGACCATACGTTTATCCAATTCCCTCTTGAAGCTGTTCATACTTGTAGCTGCCGCCACCTCCTCCTGTGGCAGTGAATTCCTTCCTTTTATCTATTCTAACCTGACTGCTCACCAGTTTCATGGAGTGCCCACGAGTTCTTGGATTGTGAGAAAGGGAGAAAAGTATTTTCTCTACCTGCTCTATCCCATGTATACTCTTGTAAACCTCTATCATGTCACCCCTTTGGGGATTCTGAGCTTAGACTTCCTAGATAGTAGGCTGATACTGACCACTTAGACAAACACATAGCCCTCAGTCTGTGTCATGGTGCCGTCTCATGTTCCTGATCAGCACATGAAACAATTTATGTACAAAAGCTCGCAATGCCCAGCCATTTCATGTTTCCCCCTGGGCCCTTGGCTCAGAACCTTGAGCATGAGATTTCTGTAGTGAATGTCAAGAAATCAAAAGTAGGTTTGCAGCTTATGGATACACTCTTCAACAGTATACTCAAGATTGCAACAGCACAGAAATTTTGATGCAATACTTCAGAGCAAGGGGTGTCAGTTAAATAAACAAAATATTGCAAGAGTGCTAATGGTTTAAGCATGTCTTAAAGTTAAAACTTAACTTTTTAAACAAAAGCCTGCAGCCAGTTGGAGGAGCAAGAAGGCCATGGGGGGGGGGGCTTTTGAGGAGAGAGAGGGGCAGGCGCGCCACAGCGAAGTGTGCAATTCTTTCATGCATATAGGTGATTTGATGAGGTGCATGTTGGCTAGTGAAAATCTTTTTTAAAAAATCCATTGTGATGATCAGTTATGCAACAGGAGATGACTAGGCTAAATGATGTGATGGAACACAACTCTAGTAATCTAGAATCATTATTTCATTTTTTAGCAGTCAGATTACTTACATATATCAATTTCAGACAGCAGTATCCATGAATGCTTTTCTCATAGCCAGGTAAGATTTTACATCTGGCATCACATCAGGTTAATTAGAAATTAGACATGGGTGTTTCTTTTGTTATTAATTACAATTATTATGAAAAATGTGGTGTTTCTTAATTATTGTAATTAATATGAAAAATACTCCCCATCTAAATAGTGTATAATTTTTCATTTTAAAAAGCACAGTTCTCTTTCCTTTTGTGTGGCCAGCCGGCAGTCAACAGCAGCAGAGCAACTGGGGGATGAGATTCAGGCGTTCCCTGACCTGCAGCTGAGATGCAGATCCGCTTCAGCCCTCCAGCTCTAATCTGGTAGCTGAAGGCCAGCTACCTCCTCCCACTTCTCCAGGGACAGACAGCCCCCCAATCTCAAACTCCTCCGCCACAATGGACACTGGTACCAGAGCTTGCAATAAACCCAGATGCCAACTTTGCAGCCACATACACCCAGACAACACAATCATTGGACCTAACAACATCAACTACAACATCTCAGGCTCATTCACTTGCTCATCTTCAAACATAGTATATGCCATTAAATGCCAACGATGCCCTTCCATTCTCTACATAGGGCAAACAGATCAAACTCTATGCCAAAGGATGTGTGTGAGCTGGGGGTATATATCCATTCTGCTCCTATAGAGCAGAATGCGAGCTCTCTTGCTGGCAGCCAGCACTGCCTGTCAAGTTTTGGAGTCCCTATTGGTGTCTCCAGGGCTGCAGAAGGGCTGCAGAATTCCATCCCTCCCTTTGGTTCGATTATTAATTGATTGGCGCCAATGTGTGTGTCACATGAACTGCTAACATGAACCGCACAAACCTCTGTGGAAACTATGGAGGTTTGTGGGAGGTTAGTTGCAAACATGATTGCACGACCCTCGGCTAACAAACCACAAACCAGGTGATTTTCATGACAAATTTAGGTTTGTGCCCATCTAGGTAGCCCTTCCTGGCAACTAGTACCCCCCTTATATGTAATGGCCGGAAAAAATCATTTCACTGTATCTGAAGAAGTGTGTGTACACACAAAAACTTATACTTTGAATGAAACTTTGTTGGTCTTAAAGGTGCCCCTGGACTCAGACTTTGTTCTGCTGCTTCAGACCAACATGGCTACCCACCTGAACTTAGTTTAACCAGAATTTCTACAGTTAATTCCCAAACTGGAACAGGTGCAGTTTGTTGCATCATTTTTTCCCACTCATTTAAAATTTTTCTCCTCTGTATTACCAGATGTGCACATGCACATTGTTAAATCACTGTAAAAAAGCAATTTTGATATGACCATACATAGAACTCAGTCAGATTTCTTTTTGCATGATGTTCTGGTGTCCACATGCACCACATAAAAGGCTTGTTATAATCACATCTACAATCACATCAGCAAGAGAAGGGGGTTGCATTATTTTATCAGAGTGCATTAGTAATGCCGAAAGTGAAAAACATGCACATGAGCTAAGGAAAACCCATGGCAAATTGCACATGCAATGATATTATGTTAAAAAAAACCCAGAAATTTAAAAAAGGGAGGACAGATTATTCCTAATGCATTGGTTCCATACTGGAAACAGGTAGTTTGTAGTTCTAAAACCCAGGAAGGAATTCTGCCGAGAACAAACCAGGAAGTATACCTAGGAAAGATATATTGTGGTTATACGATATTAATACTGAAGGGTATGTAGAAGGACAAAGGATTTTATTCAGATTGGTTGAGATTTTTTTACCACCTGGCTTCTACTTGTTATATTTTTATATAAATTAGTAAGAATGCTAACTAACCTTGGTGCAGAACGGTGTGACTTGGATATTGAGAACAGAAAAATGTGATGAGGAAGTTATTCCCTCCTCATGTTGCTACGTGACTTGTTTTCTGATCCTTGTAAGGGGTAGGTTTAATTAACTGCAATGTTGTTGAATATATTTTTTAATTGCAGTTTTAACCCATGCGTTAATAATAGATTGAACTGATAGAGACTGACAGAGACTTTTACAGTCTTATATTTTACTATGAGTTGGTACATGTTTTGATTTGACCAGTTTATGCCATATTTTGATTCTTGACCAAACATGGGAAAGAGGAGAGAATGTCCTTTTACAGACTCTCGACCGATTAGTAAGCGGAGCAAATTAGATAACTGTTTTGCCCATGTTTTTTCCATTAATAATGAATAGGGTTGCAGAACTGGAAAAGGGCATATTAGCACGTGACAGTGAAGTTTAAAAAGATGATTTGTCCTGAGTTTTTTTTACTTGATACTGACACTGGTATTGTTAATTTGGAAGATTATTGGTAAGAATGTAGAAAACCTAAAATGCATAAAAGATTGTTCAGGAGATTTAACTGTATTGGCCAATCAGACACTACTAATTTCTGACACCTTAAGTAAAATATACTGCAAATTGGATGAACTTTCTTCCCAGATTAATTTTTTGATGCATAATTGAGAGGATGGGATTCACAAGGGTCACTCAAACATGAATCTATTAACTGAGGGTGATGTGGCTTAGGCGCCGAAGAAGATGGACGCCTAAACCTTAGCTCTGACCCCTACCCCCTCAGAACCATAGAAACATAAAACCTAGAGACTAAAAAACTACCTTAGAATGGGAAGAACTGATCCGGTAACAAAAAACAAATCACAAGTGGCACAAAAAGGGATCCAAAACTACTTTTCTAAACAACTAAGAAGTGACTTCACTGAAGACGACAAGGAAGAGACTAACAAAATGGCGACCGGGATCGCCTCAGCGATTGCGCCAAACACCCAGACAACAGACCCAGCTTTGATGAATCATTTAGCCGCGATGGAGAAAAAAATACTGGACAGTATGGCAGCCCTAATTGCCCCGATAAATGATCAGCTGGCACAGCTTAATAAGGTCAGTGAAACAGCAGAGCAGGCCCAAGAGCTAGGAAAGAACCTGAAAACAGACATTAACTCCCTTCAAAATGAAACCTCATCCCTGAGGGAACGTGTACTAACCTTAGAAACCTCAGCCAGAAAAACGCACTTGAAATTTAGAGGTTTTCCAGAAAAAATAAACACCAATAAAGACTTACAAATATTTTTATCAGACTGGCTTGCGAAGGAAATGCAGCTAGAGGAAGAGGTGGCTCTGTTTATAATGTCTGCCTATCGTTTGGGGTCAAATGACTCAGCTCGTTTCAGAGGACCCAGAGATGTGCTGGCAGATATCCCCGATTTCAGAACAAGGAGAAAAATTTTAGAAATGGCAAGAATAAGTGGAGCATTAAATTACAAAGGTCTCCCAATTCAAGTATTTCCGGATCTTCCCAAAGAAATCCTCTCTAAGAGACGTGAATATCGCCCTGTCACAGAAGCTTTGAGGCAAGCTAAAATCAAGTACAAATGGCACAACTTTATTAACCTCGCAATTGAATTGGAAGAAGGCACCTCAGTAATCAAAGATCTGGATGCGGGACTGAAATTACTTGAAGACCTAAATATAGACTCTCAGATGGACACGAGCAGATATTCAAATAAAAGAAAACTACCACCATCCCCGGACAAGGAACACAATCCAACAGCCAGCACGTTTAAGCAGAGTCACAAACGTTGAGCTCCCACACTGAAGAAGGATGTAATGCAGCCAAATAACTTGTCTTTAACTGTCTATAACAACATTCAGTCCTCTAGGCTTTGTTAAGAAATGATTACTTTCATAAGTAACTTAGCATAGTGTTAATAAACTAACTCAAACTAATGGTTCGGGGGGAGGGGAGGGGAGGGATTTTAGTTAACTGTTTCTGTTACCAGTCCCTTTCTTTTCAGATAGGGTTCTGTTAGTTCTGGTAGAAAGTTTATTCTACTAGGCTAAAAGGGACTGCCTAGAATACCAGTTGATTTAGACTCAGCTTAGTAAGTTTTTTGTTGTTGTTATAAGTTTTCCTTTTTTAAAAAGTTTTTTATCGGTTTTATAGCCTAATTTTTTTTTTAAGTTTAACTGTTGAAATACACTGATCAAATCTCTTAGAAGAATACTTCAAAATAACTTAGTCATAGGATATCATAGATTAATTCCTTAATAGAATACTTAAATACAAAGCTAATTAATTGCTCCTTAATTATATATTAGTCAACTGCATATTTTATTCTATAGTGTTGAAGGTGAATACAAGGTATATATTGTGTTTATAACTTGAAAACTGTAATATTATTAATTAATTGGTGTGTTTGGTTCTCAAAGATTTAACAAGCAACTGCATTTCCCCCCTTTTATTTATTTATTTATTTATTTTAACCTACAGTGTTGAAATTAACTACAGGGTGCATAAATTGATTATAACTTGTAAACTGTTTTTATATTAATTATTTATAATAATTAATTAGTGTAATTGTTTCCTAGTATATATTATTAAACTGCATAAATTAGACTACAGTGTTGAAGGTAACTACAGGGGTTTCAAATTGTTTACAAATTGAAAACAGTTTTAAAAACAATTAATTAGTTCAATTGTTCTTTAATCAAATATTAATCAACCGCATATTGTAATCTACAGTGCTGAAATCAAATACAGGGTGGGTAAGTTGATTATAAAGTGTAAATTGTTTTTAAGATAATTAATTAATGCATAACTTGTTTTTAATTTAAAAACTGTTTTAATAATAACTTTACTAGAGAAAAATATAGTTAAATTAATTTGTTACTGATAAAGTGCTACGATAGTTGGAAAAGATATCTTTGAACTGCAAGCTTAATAATTTACAAAACTAGTTCTTTACCTAAAGACTTAAAGAAAACGTTTTTGTCAAAACAACTAGAGTAAAGTAATTAAAATCGTATCCAGTAGTCACTCCAGAAGTGGTGATCAACCAAAGTAATCAAGGTATAGTAAGTCACAGCTAGAAGTGTCAGTGGAAAACTTTCTTGTCTACACTAGGAACTCAGCCTCTCTCTCACTTAATTACCATCTCAAACACTACTCCCCTACACTTTTACACAACTGTAAAAATCTATCACCATAGGAATTCCATAGCCGCCTTAAAGTAAAGTCTAGACATAAATTCAAGGCAAGATACACTTGACACCCAAAACATGTCACAAGTCAACTGGAAAATTGTAACACAAAATGTGCGGGGCCTTAACAGTTTGATTAAACGTAAGAGGGTGATAGCAAACCTAGCAAAAACAAAATCTGATGTAATCTTACTACAAGAAACCCACCTACATTCTAAAACTCAACACGAACTAAAAGCCAAGTGGATACAACACCAGTTTCACGCCAAAGGAAATTCAAAGTCAAGTGGGGTGGCGATACTGTTAACTAATAAGGTCCGCTACCAGCACCAAGATACTCTGGCAGATCCTGAAGGGCGCTACATTTTTATAAAAGGTATTCTCAATAATCAACAGATCACGCTAGCCTCGATCTATGCTCCTAATTTGGATCAATGCCCATTTTTGTTAAAAACTTTCACAGCTCTAGAATCGTTCCAGGAAGGGGAAACACTTATAGGGGGAGATTTCAACCTTGTGATCAATCAAAATATGGACAAATCAAAATCTTTTGAAACAGGAAAACAGAAAAGTCTACCAGACACAGGACTAACAGAACTACTTAATAGATTCAAACTAACAGATATTTGGAGGCAACTACATCCACTGGACAAAAACTTTACCTTTTACTCTCCCAGACATGATATATACACCCATATTGACTTTATCTTTATGTCAACAAACCTAGTCCATAAAGTGATAAGTGCAAAAATAGGCAACATTACTTGGTCTGACCATGCAAAAGTGAGCTGTCTGTTAACATACTCTTCTGAGAATAACATAATGAGATCATGGTCCCTCAACAAGTCCCTGTTATAAAACATTCAAATCTCAAAAAAGATTGAAACTCATATTCAACAATACCTAAAGGAAAACACCTCTGATGACACAGCTCCCCCTATAATCTGGGATGCACTGAAAGCTGTAATTAGAGGGAACCTTATATCAATATCCTCACATCTGAAGAAAGAAAAAGCTGCACTAAAAGAAGAAATATTAGCAAAGATCAGTCATCTGGAAAATGAACACAAAAAGTCTGGAAACAAAAAAATCTATAAACAACTTATCTCGGAACGCAAGGCTCTCGAACTTCTTGAAAGCTCTGCAATTCAGAAAAATCTCATCTATGCTAAACAAAAATATTGGGTGAACTCACCCAAAACACTTCGTCTCCTGGCATGGAAAGTGAAAGATAGACGGATGTCTAGACATATAATAACTGCAAAAGATCGGGATGGGAAACTACATACAGACTCAGCAATCATCAACAAAATTTTTGCACAATTTTACCAATCACTTTACACATCTACTAATCCCTCTCATGAAGACATCCATAAGTATTTGTCAAGAAACAAGTATATCCAGAAGCTCTCAGACGAACACTGCAAAACACTAGAAAAACCCATTGAAACCGAGGAAGTACTAGAAGTAATAAAACACCTGAAAAATAACAAGTCAGCAGGACCAGATGGATTCCCACCAGAATTCTATAAAAAATAGGCAACAGTACTAGCAGGACCACTGGCAGCAACCTGCAATAACATACTATCTACAGGTCAACTTCCACCGTCGTGGGGTACAGCTTCAATAATAACGATACCAAAAACAGGAAAAGACAATACAAACCCAGCTTCATACCGACCAATTTCTCTTTTGAATCAAGACTATAAAATTTTCACAACAATACTATCCAGACGATTGAACTCTTTCATTTCTAGCTATATCCATCAAGACCAAGCGGGATTTATCCCGGGTAGAGAAATAACAGACAACATCTTTAAAACGATAAACATAATATCTGCTTGTGAACAAATGAAGTCTGACTCAATCTTGTTATCACTAGATATAGAAAAAGCATTTGACTCATTGGAAACATCATACTTGACAGCACTTCTCCACCACATGGGGTTTGGTCCTAGGTTCCTTCAAGCCATTAAATCAATCTATGCAAACCCAACTGCTTGCATCAAGACTAATGGCATGACTTCCCAAAAGGTAACGCTCAGCAGAGGAACCAGGCAAGGCTGCCCACTGTCTCCGATCCTCTTTGCTATAGCACTTGAGCCCCTGGCAGCAGAGATCAGACAAGACCAAAACATAAAGGGGATCAAGATAGGGGAACACACCTTTAAACTCAGCCTATTCGCGGATGATATGCTGGTCTATATATCAAACCCTAAGAACTCCCTAGATCATCTCCAAACAGCATTGAAAAACTTTGGAAAGGTCTCTGGACTCAAAGTCAACCACTCAAAATCTTACTTAATGCCTATTATTGTTTCCAAAGATCTTGAAAGAGATTTAAAATCTAATTATGAATTCCAATGGGCTCCCACAGAACTTTCATATCTTGGTATCCAGCTGCCCAATAAAACAGAAGAGTTGTTTGCCAAGAACTATAAAACTAAAATCTTAGAAATCAAGGCCGATCTCCGAAAATGGGAGAAACAACGTCTTACATATCTTGACAGACTACATCTTATTAGAGCTTTCATACTTCCAAAAATACTTTTTCTGTTTCGCACAATACCAATTACGTTGTCAAAAGACATTCTCCATCAATGGCAAACAATAACAAACACCTTCTTATGGCAAAGCAAATGTTCAAGGACTAGCTTCACAGTGATAAGGAGACGCACTTCGCAAGGAGACTTTAACTACCCTGACTTAGCGCTGTATTACAAATCTGCTTTAATGGTCCCAATAATAAAGATCTTGCGACAGGGAGAACAACTAGAATGGGTCAAACCCCTAATTCCACTATCTTCACCGCAAACTGTACAAGAAATTATCTGGAATACTACGAGCTCTCATCTGCAGCTAAACAAGGATAACAGATTCCTGACAGCCATATTAAAAAACTGGGGTTCATGTAGATCACTTTTGCTTCCCAAATACTCTAGATTTTCAACATTTCTAAATCAAAATTGGTTCCCTCCAGGACAAGACCAAAAAGCGACTGAAATGTGGAGACTAGGCAAAATAACAAGCTTAAACGATATCTTAACGAAAAAAGGCTTACTACCTAAAATAGCACTGGAACAAAAAGTACACAGACCCATCCCTTGGTTTTTCTACTTGCAACTAAATCACATGATCCACAGTATTGATGCAACAAAAACTCTTAATGAACAACTCACCCCCTTTGAAAAACTCATTGACCCTAAAAACTATAAATCAAAGGGGTTAATTACGACCACCTATGACTCTCTGATCAGTCACCTGGGGAAAAAACCGCTGCGGTACCAACAACAATGGGAACGAGACTGTGAAACTAAAATCACTAACCAGCAATGGTCAAAAATATGGACATCCAAACTAATATCTTCTCCTGTAATAACCACAAAACTACAAACACACAAGATCATCTCCAGATGGTATCTCACACCGGAACGAATATCGAAAGCAACTTCTGCGCACTCACCAACATGTTGGAAGAACTGTGGAGAAATAGGATCATATGCCCACTGCTGGTGAAAGTGTAATTACATCAAGAAATTTTGGTTAGAAGTACTGTCCCAAATAAAACTCATCGCTGGTATTAATATCCCTCTTGACCCCACACTAATATTTTTAGACATATGGAACATTAAAAACATACAACCTCTTCAAAGAGAACTTATAACCAGCTTACTGGTTGCTGCCAAAACCTCAATAGCATCTAAGTGGAAAGCAGACAAGGCTCCTACCACTACTGACTGGCTCAACAAAGTCTGGGACCATCTGATTTTAGAAAAAATTACGGACTACATCAAACAAACAGACATTTATCCAAAACCCTCTAATTTTGTAGGGAAATGGTCTCCATTCCTGGAATATTTATATGCATCAGATATTCAACCATATAAACCCATATATCACATTCTACTTCAATGAACATTCATGTAATCACCTGAATACACAAACACCCAAACAAACAAACAAAAATATTTATACCTAAACAAAAACAAAACCCTCTGGAAATCACAAGCTCACTCTAAAAAACAATAATTACTACCTTCTAGCTCTGACTTACATCAGTACTATCAGCATTGTTAACTATTAGTTATTGATAAGTATAGCTCATATTTTTTGTGGCATTTCCCTAACACCGCAATGTTAATAACTTTGTGCAACTTGTTATTTAATCAGTTCTATGTATCTGTATTACCAAAAAACCAATAAAAAGAATTAAAAAAAAAAAACAAAAAACCTGAGGGTGATGAGCTAGTAGACATACGCAAGGAACCTTTTAGAAGGGAGAGATACTATAATATGCCTTCTTATACCCAGTGTTTGTTTGTTTTGGAAAACAAAACAAAACATGGTGCCCATATAAGGTTACATGAAGGTTTTAAGGTAAAGGCTTCCTTTGCTCGAAAGCCAGTCGAATCCGACTCTAGGGGTGGTGCTCATCTCTGTTTCCTAGCCGAAGAACCAGAGCTGTCCAAAAATGTTTCCGTGGCCAGCATGACTTAATGCCGAAGCACACAGAACGCTGTTACCTTCCCACTGAAGTGGTACCTATTTATCTACTTGCAATTTCTTGCTTTCGAACTGCTAGGGTTGGCAGGAGCTGGGACCAGGGATGGGAGCTCACTCCATCACGCAGTGCTAGGGTCTTGAATTGCCGACCTTCCAGTCTGCAGCTCAGCATCTTAACCTCTGAGCTACCTCAGAACCTAATTTCCACTAATTCCCCCCTCAGGATTTGGCAGAGCCCCCTCCCTCAATGTGCTGGTATTCAGTACCAGTGAATACTGCTAGAGTGCCATAAATCTCTGGACATCCTGAGGCTTCCAAAATGGGAAATATTCAAACATATGATAGACTGTGATACTTACTGGCAGGAAGGAGGAGGAGGAGGAGGAGGAGGAGATTGGATTGATACCCCATACCTCACTTGGAGTCTCAGAGCAGTTCACAATCTCCTTTCCCTTCCCCTCCCCACAACAGACACCCTGTAAGGTAGGTGGGGCTGAGAGGGCTCTTTCCAGAACTGTCCTTGAGAGAACAGCTCTGACAGAACTATGGCTTGCCAAGGTCATCCAGCAGCTGCAAGCGGAGGCGTGGGGAATCAAACCCAGTTCTCCCAGATTAGAGTTCATGCACTTAACCACTACACCAAACTGGCTCTCATTTGGTTGGGTGGATAACAACTTATCCAGACTTATAGTATGAAAATGTTAGCAAGAGCTGCAGGTCATGCTCTTAAGTTCTGTTCACAATGCATTGAATGGGGAAAATAAAGGGTTCATGTAATCTTAACCCCCGTAGGCTATAGGCAGAGAGGATTTCAAACCACAGTCCTTAAGACTAACCAATGAAATGCTTTCATGGGCATAAATAAGTGCTTGCAGCATTTGACCTAGATGGAGAGGAGGACAGAAAATTGTTAAAAGTGAGAGGGGGAAGATGGCTAAGCTTCTGATGGAAGGCTTCTGAGAGCATGCCAGACTGTGGGGCATTATGATGATAATTGTAAAAATCATCTTCTTTCTGGCCATGTCTGTTTGACTCCGATTTGTTTCCACTCAGTGCACTGCAATTCAGCAGCAATTCAACGAATCGGCTTTTGTACATCATCTATTCTTCTGGCTCCCCAGAATATGGCTAACTTGCATAAAAATAAGCATCCACTAATATCCATACAGATGCTGTTGTGGATAGCCCAAATTAGAGGGCATGCAGTCCTTTCATCGTGGCAACGGTGTCAGCACAGTAGCCCCACTTCAAAATCTCTGTGTCGCATCTCATTTTTCCTTTCCTCCAACATTAATTCTCAGCGTGCAGTATCCATGCTGATTCTCCTCACCTCTGTTTCTCTCTCTAGAATAGCTACTGACACTGGAGATTGACTAACATATCAAATCTGACTCGTTTCAGACATTGATTTGTATGTGTTCTGGATTTCAAAGGAGTTTAATACCTCAGTTTATACAGCTTTGAATAAAAAGTGGTGCAGGGTTTTTTTTAGAGTCAGCAAGCATCTAAAGGAAGAGGCAAGTGGAGGCCCAGAAGAAAAATCTGGTCCCTGGAGGGATGTCCTTCCCACCTTCACCAACTCTTACTCACTTGTGCTCCTCTTATTAGCCCAGCCAGCCTCCTGAGATGTCTTCATGAGAGTAAATATGACTGCTAATACCCACATCCTTCCTGCAATCTTCCTCCCAGCTACACACTATGAAATGCAGGGGTCTCAGTCAGATATGAACAAAGAGAAGGGAAGCAGTTAGAGAACACAAGTGGGAATCCACAAGGACTTGCGGGAGGCATCTCATCCCCCCCTCCCCGAGTATTTCCTCTGTCCCTTTCCTGAAAGCCCCATAGCCTCTCCCCTTTTCCTGCTTCCTCATCTCCTTCTAGGTCCACCAACATCCAGGTAGGGCCTGGAGATGTCCTGGAATCATAACAGATCTCCCAATTACAGAGATCACTTCCCCTATTAGGGTTGCCAGCTCCAGGTTGGAAAATTCCTGGAGACATTGGGATAGAGCCTTGGGTGGATGAGGTCTGGGGAGAGGAGTGACCTCAGCAGGGTATAATGTCATAGAGTCCACCCTCCAAAGTAGCCATTTTCTCCAGGAGAACTGACCTCTGTCATCTGGAGAGCAGTTGTAATTCCAGGTGATCTCCAGCCCCCACCTGGAGGTTAGCAACTCTAGTTCCTAAGAAGGAAATGTTGCTTTGGAAGGAGGAGTCCATGGCAGTATGCCCCCTAAGGTCCCTTCCCTCCTCAAACCCCAGCCTTCCCAGCCTCCCCCCCCCAAAAAAATCTCTAGGAATTTGATAACCCTGAGTTCCATCTTCCAACCACAAAGCTGACCTACCTTTATATGCACTTCAGTCCTAAGCTTCCCTCCCCTCCCCTCCCCCCCAGGCCTCTACCTAGGAAAACGGTAGCCCAGTTTTTGTGGTGTTGGCAACTGGGCTTTTTGTTCTCAATAGTCTCAAGTTTGCCCCGCTAACATTAAGATATTATCCTATTTGCAGTGTGATTTCCATTTCCAACCCTCAAGGACCTGTAGGATGGCACCTCAGATTCCCCTGTACCCCCCTCCCCACACTATTTCCTCTTTCCTTCCCACAGGCAACCCCCATTACCTCTCCTCTTTCCCTGCCTCATTCTCTCCTTCTCAGCCACTCACCAGCCTACCTTTCATCTTCCTCCCTTCTTCAGCTATTGTTATGTTCCGACTAAAGAACCGTGCATGCGGTCAGTCAAACACGTGGCCAGACAAAGCCGTCGAGCTTCACATCTAGGGACAATAGACCCAGAGGATCCAAGTTGGGACCTATGGTGAAACCTGCATCCATAAATAGACCTGTAGGATGCAGGGGCACTGTAAATAGTGAATCATGGGTGTTGTGTGTGTGTGCGTGTGTGTGTGTGGGGGGGGGTCGAGAATAGGGATTTAAGCGGGCCTGTGAGTCCAGCTAAGCAGTTTAGTTCTGACCTCTTAATAAACTTATGAGGTGATTTCACTTCAACACGTCTCTGGACCCAGTACTTTATAGCTATATTATTTATTTACCTCATCTATACCCCAGTTTCTCCACAGAGAGACCAAAACAACTTACATTATTCTCCTTTCCTCCTTTACATGATTCTCCTCTTCAGTGTATTTTTTTTTTTTAGATTTCACATTTTTCTGCAAACCTGAGGTTCTTTTCAGTTTGTAGAAATATCTGCCTTGCCTGCTCACAACTCTAGGCACCAGATTTAAGTATCCAAAGACTGGCTGCCTTCACTAGTAGAAGTTGTCATTAACAGTACACGAAAGGCTATTTAAGAATTGTTCACCTTTGTGTTGCCCTCGTTTCCCTTTCTGCTCATGCTTCAGTGCTAGTTTGCTTTTAAGCGCGGGATTTTCTTCTTCCTTAATGAGTCACATGAGTGGAATTAACCAAATGGAAATCACACTGCAAATAGGATAATACCTTAATGTTAGCGGGGCAAACTTGAGACTATTGAGAACAAAAAATATCTGCTCAAAATGAGGGTAGTACTTCCTGAGTAGTGAATGGAAAGGCATTTTTTTGATGCCACTGAGACCCTTTGTGGTAAAGCGGTTAGAGTGCTGGACTAGGGTCTGGAAGACCCAGGTTCAAATCCATATTCTGCCTTGGGAGCTGTATGACCTTGTGCCAGTCACACACACTCAGCCTAACCTACCTCACAGGGGTGTTGTGAGGATAAAATGGAGGAGAGGAGAATGATGTGAGCTTTGGGTCCCCACTGGGGAGAAAGGCAGGGTATAAATGAATGAATGAGTGAATGAATGAATGAATGAATGCTTGTGTGAATAATGAATGAATAAAATGCTTGTGTGAATTAATGAGCATTTTTTCTCTTTTCTAGATAAAGCGCTCTCCTAAAAAGCATCAAGATGGGTAGTTGTGTTAGTCATTCTGTAGCAGTACATATACATACATACATACATACATATACCTTTATTGGCATAAAATATCTTTATTGGCATAAACTGTAGCAGTAAAAAAAAGAGCAAGAGTCCAATAGCCTCTTAAAGACTAACAAAATTTATGGCAGGGTATGAACTTTCATGAGTCACTGCTCACTTCTTCAGAGGCTGCTAGAATGTGAGTCCATCTGTCCTATATATTGGACATGGTATGGCTGATGTTGCTGGGTCCACTGATGGTGTTAGGATCGATATGAGAGCAAAGTTGGCCTCTTGGTTTGTTGCAAGCATTCGTACCAGAGTCTGTGCTACTGTTAAATAGTTTGTCATTGCAGGTGAGAAGGTGTTTTAGGTTAACAGGCTGTCTGTAAGCAAGAAAAAGTTGCCCCCCCCCCGGTACCTGTGCGAGGAAAGTGTCACTATTCAGCATGGGTTGTAGGTGGATAGTGTAGATGAGCCATACCATCTCAGGTTCATACTCCTGCTCATCCTCTAATGTGATTTATGCCATCACGTGTCAGCAATGCCCTTCCACTCTCTACATTTGGACAAAAAGGCCAGTCCCTTCTACAAAGAACTAATGGACATAAGTCTGACAATAAGAACCACAACGTAAAAAAAAACAGTGGGAGAACATTTTAACCTTCCAGAATATTCAGTTGCTGACATAAAAGTAGCAGTTTTGTTACAAAGGAATTTCAAAGGCAAATTAGACAGACTGCTGAATTGCAGCTCATAATGAAGCTCAAAAAATGCATCCGCCTGGAACGAATTGAGCCTAGGTTTCCTGTCTCATTACCACACCTACTACACCTCTGCATATCACACCCAATCCAATAATGGCTGTTACTGTCATTCACCTGCTTTTGTCATTTGCGTATTAATGTCATTTGGCATCTGAAATCACTCCACTTTCCAATATATAGGACAGATGGACTCCCATTCTAACTGTATCTGAAGAAGTGAGCAGTGACTCAGGAAAGCTGAGAACCAGTTTGGTGTAGTGGTTAAGAGCGCAGACTCTAATCTGGGAGAAGTGGGTTTGATTCCCCACACCTTCAGATGCAACTGCTGGTGTGACCTTGGGTCAGTCACAAGGTATCTCAAAGCTGTTCTCTCAAGATCAGTTCTTGAAAGAGCTCTCTCAGCCCCACCTACCTCACAGGATGTCTTTTGTGAGGAGGGGAAGGGAAAAGAGACTGTAAGCCGTACTGAGACTCCGAGTGAAGGGCAGGGTATAAATCCAGTTTCTTCTTCTTCTTCCCTGACACATATTTTGTTAGTTTTTAAGGTGCTACTGAACACTTGCTCTTTTCTACTCCCCAAAAAATGAATCTGACTAATCAATGGGCCAAGTCAATAGCAATTTTTTGCTGCATTGTGTCTATAATAACATGGTGATAATAGTAATATAATTGGCAACAAACCTGTACCCAACCGATTTACAGAAACTTAGCAAAGCAAAACCATCCCAGTCCTATGCAGGTTTACACACAAGTAGGTATCTCTTAATGCAGTGGGACATGTTCCTGATTAAACATGCCTAAGATTGAAATTTAAGCATGCAGTCCTATGCATACTTGTTTGGGAGTTAGCCCCCGCATACCCTGTGGGGAATTTAGCTGAGTAAACGTTTTGGCCCAGGCACTGCACTGACTCTTGCATATTTTAGCTACAAAGAACAAAATTACATTAGGCAATATGCACACTAAACTATTAAACAATAGCAAGGTGTTAAAAGCAGAGTGTGTAAAAATAACATGGTCCTGAAAATCCATGTTGTCAGTTAAGAATGGGAAGAAATCTATTGCCATAACAACTTTTATGGTGATGTTTTGTTGATAATAAAAATGATGTGTTTCGGTCTAATGAACTGCTCTGTAGTCTTCTTTGCCCTCCTTTGCTCTTTAATTTGCTCCTCAGTCACATCGCCGATTTGCAAGTGCAGCTGCCGCTATCATATTTAATGTAATCACAGAAGCAAATTAGTATTACAGCTAGCGAGTTCGTTGCTTGTTCCTCTGAACTTGCCGTTGTTTGAATAAAATAGCATGTATTCCATCTCACCTTTCTAAATTTTGATGCCCTGCAGTAAACAAAGCACAGGCATACCACCATTATGCAATCCCATTCATATTTTACATGGTCACGTTCTTTAAACAATACCTTTCTTGAACTCCAATTATACTCCAGCGTCTCTGCAGCTATCTCATCATTTCCAGTTTGTCTTCTCTCAATTCAGATACTGGAATATATCCTTTCTATGAATTTGTCTTTCAGCAAACTTGTTATTGATCTGGAGATCCCAGCTTCAGGGGCGAGCAGATAAAAAAAAATTAACCATTGCAGCTGCTGGATGACCTTGGACAAGCCATAGTTCTCTCAAGAACAGTCCTCGAAAGAGGTCTCTCAGCCCCACCTACCTCACAAGGTGTCTGTTGTGGGGAGGGGAAGGGGAAGGAGTTTGTAAGCTGCTCTGAGACTCTGAGTGAAGGGCGGGGTATAAATCTAATCTCCTCCTCCTCCTCTTCTTCTAAAATGTAGACACATACCCATATGCTGATTACCGCTGTGATGCACATTTTATGCATGTACTGTCTACTGGATTTCTGAGTCTCAGGTTGAATTATGGAGCTTTGATACTGACTTGTGAACATAGGTCACCCTGTTCATACCCTGTTGTGTGCTTTGTTCCCAGGCTAGTCTCAATACAAAGCAACCTTAGAGATAGGGGAAAGTGCAAGATTGGAATGGAATGTTAATAGCTTAACCCTTTCCATTCCTGCCACTCATTCACTCAAAATTGCCTGCTTCTACCAGCTGCTTTCACACCCACCAGGATAAAAGATATAGGACCTACATCATTCTCTGAGCCCTCACCTGGATAGCCCAGGCTGGCCTGATCTCCTCAGATCTCAGAAACTAATCAAATTTGGCCCTGGTTAGTACTTAGATGGGAAACCACCAAGGAAGCCCAGAGCTGCTATGCAGAGGCAGGCAATGGCCCACCGCCTCTGAATGTCTCTTGCCTAGAAAACCCCATAAAGGGTTGCCATAAGTCGGCTGAGGCTTGACAGCAGTATATACACTCATGCACACATCACTATCAGAGCATAAGCTGAAGGTTTCATGAATGAATACTTGTTCAGAATATATTAATATAAGTTCATTATGTCTCTTGATTGATGGGTCTTCATTTTTCTTCTTTCTACATTAAGGATTATCTTCTATATCTCAGTCTTCTTCATTACTACTTCTAGCTTTCCTGTAATTCATTTTGTGAAATGAGCTTTCTGGTTTAATCCTTAAATTTGTGCTATTTCTTTGGTTAGTGATTAGACCTCTCCTTCAGTTTCTTCATATTTTCCCAGGTTAGCTGATAGGATGTTGAAAGGGACACAAAGGGAGCAATCCTATGCAGGTCTATTGAAATTAAGTCCTATGTTATTCAGTGGGACTCACAACCAGAAAAATGCCTTTAGGATTACAGCCTTATTTGCATACCATGATTTGCCATAGAAGCTTGCTGGGTGACCTTCAGTTGCATGCTCTCAGCCTAACCTACCTCACAGAACTGCTGGGAGGATAACATGGAGATGAGATCAAGGTAAGCCATTTTGGTTCCCCATTGGAGACAAACACAGGGTATAAATGAAGTAAACACATAATATGTGGGTAACAAGAGCATCAGAACACAGCCAGGTATGACGATCTCACAGGGTTCTGCCACCTATACAGGGGAACTCTCAAGTATGCAAGAAAAAAAAACACATTGATTTCCCCATTGACCCCTATATTGGGAGGGAGGGGGATGTCTACAAAAGGAACAGCCAGAGAGACACCTAAATGGCAGCCTAACTGTCAGAAGATGAGGGAACCTTTGAGAGTTTAGACATAATTTTGGTTGTCTTAGGAACTCCTAAAGACAGCAAGGTACTAACCTAAATTCTGCTGGAAGACATTGGTGTAGAGTTCAGTTCCCTTGCCTGACATTAAGCAACAGCTGGGTTCCGCAATACAGCCACAGCAAAGGTGGAAGTGAGGAGACCAGCAAAGGGTGAGTGCTAAGGTGGTGAGAAATAATGCATAATTGGCAGGGGGATGTTCTCAGTGGAAGTGAAGAATGGGAGGAGAGAGCAAGGGGTGTATTGGTGGCCTACTGAGGGGAAGCTAAGAGCATAAGGTATGGAGGTTGCTATGAGTCTGATGGAGTGAATAGGCAAGAAGAACAGAGGGAAAAGTACTAAAGGGAATTGGGAGGGTTGGAGGTAAGGTCTGGGGATGAGGTGAAGGAAGTATGGAGTACTACAGAAAAAGGTCAATGGGAGTAGGGTGGAAATTAGCACTAAAGGGAGGGGAACTAATATAAGAAAATAAAGGTTTGCTATGGGGGGATATGAAAGGGAAGATGATAGGAAAGGATGTGAGGGATAAAATAAATAGAATAAGGAGATGAGAAATTACAGAGAAAGGGGGAAAGAGAATGATCTGGAGGATGGGGTCATGGTAGGGAGTCAAGAAGGGTAGAGGTGGGGAGGTGTAGAGAATCAGGAAAGACATGATTGAAGGGCTGCCTTGGATAGTGGGGAGAGAAATAATATGGAGGGTTGGGTGAGATGTGGGGTACATAGGATGATGTAGTGAGGAGGCTGAAATGCCTATGTGGAGATGGAAGAAGGGGGCAGAGGTAAAAGAAGAAGAATGGTAAGGAAGGGAAGAAAAATGGGGCAGAGGAAGAAAATGAAAGAGACAAAAAATATGGATAGAATAGACATCTATAGTAAGTTGGAAACTATTGTTATTTACTTGCTTCCCAACAACTCCACAAGTCATGCCTCATGCTGCACTTTATGTGATGGTGGTGAATTTAAGGAGAGGCAAGTTGAAATATACCAGAACATTTGACTGCATGTCCCCACTTGTTGAACATAATTTAAAAATTACTCATCTGATTTAAAGGCCCAATCAGCATTTAAAGGCCCAATCGGGCAACTGGTTCGCTATCTATCTCCCTGCAACCTAGCCACAGTGACCCATGCAACAGTCACTTCCAAGCTGGATTACTGTAATGAGTTTTATGCAGGGCTATACTTGAGATTGACTGGGAAACTTCAGCTGGTCTAGAATCCAGTGGCACATGTCCTCACAGGGACACCATTAAGAGCCCATATATAACCAATGCTCTGCCAGGTGCACTGGCTCCCAGTAGAATACCAGATCAAGTTCAAGGTTTTGCTTTTAACCTTTAAAGCCCTATGTGGTCCAAACCGCAAGATGTCATAGTCCCGCCGTACACTGCATTGGTCAGGCCACACCTGGAGTACTGTGTGCAGTTCTGGAGGCTTCACTTCAAAAAGGATGTGGACAGAACGGAGCGTGTACAGAAGAGAGTGATGAGGATGATTGGGGGCCTGGAGAACAAGCCCTATGAGGAAAGGCTGAGGGACTTGTGAATGTTTAGTCTGGAGAAGAGGAGGTTGAGGGAAGACATGATTGCTCTCCTTAAGTATTTGAAGGGCTGTCACTTAGAGGAGGGCAGGGAGCTGTTCCTGTTGGCAGCAGAGGATAGGACCGACTCGCAATAATGGGTTTAAATTAAGGGTTGGAAATTGTAGATATGAAAGCAGTGCCATTGTCTGAAACAGATTCAGGTGGGGTGGCCGTGTTGGTCGGAAGCAGCATAAACAAAGTTTGAGTCCAGCAGCTCCTTTAAGACCATCAAAGTCTGCTGCCGCCTTGAGCCAGTTTGCCCAGCAAGGCTGGATACAAATTGAAAGTAATAAATAATAATAATGAATTTTATTCACAGTATAAGCTTTTGTGTGCAAGCACATTTCCTTAGATATCTGTTCCACTGTATCTGAAGACGTGTGCTTGCACACGAAAGCTTGTACTATGAATAAAACTTTGTCGGTCTTAAAGGTGCCACTGGTTTCAAATTTTGTTCTACTGTCTGAAACTATTTTTTTTTCCTGACACTCCATGAGTTGCAAAAAGTTGATGGAGAACTGTGATGGCAGCATCCAAGATTACAGAGGGGCTACTTCAAGCCATTTTGAAAATGAATCTACAATAATTAGGAAGATTTTGCCCAGGAAGGGGCCAGCAAAGTCTATGTGGAGACAAGACCAAGGCTTCTTTGTCACTGCCCAAGGGAAAACTGAAGCTTTTGGTGGATTGTGGCAGGTAGGTTGACATATGTTGCATTCACTCATGACCCTTTCAATATCAGTGTCGAGTCCAGGCCACCACACATAAGAGCCTCTTAAAGAGGATAGCTTCTCAAAGAGGCAGTACACAACAGAAAAGATCCACTCCTAGTCTGTGCAAAGGCCTTCCTGAAGATGTCAGGAAGGCTGCCAATTTGTTGAGATTCTGCAAATTGTGCAGGGCTGTATTATTTAGGATGGTATTCAGTACAATTTGTCCTGATGTGCTTATAAATATGGTATTATTTCCCCCACATCCCAAAATAAAGATATATCGTACACATAAATGGACTAAACTAAGGTTTCGTTAAACTGATCTGCAGCATTAACTCAACTTGATACTCTTAATTAATCTACTGCCCCATAGTCCCTGCTTTGTGCTGGTCAAATAGAGCAGCCCTCAAGACTGCTTGATTAAGGGCAACCACACACTCACTTAAACCTCAGCACAGCTTTTGCTGCTGTGTCCTGCTTCTCATTGCCTGCACATAATTCTATGATGAGTGGGTGCTGAGCCTCCCATTCCCCCCATGCTGTACAAAATCTATGGTGCACAATAATGCACCGCTCCCCCTTCCCGAACCTCCCTGGCCATACAGGCAATAAGCAGCTAGTGCCTCCTTGATGCCTCTTTGCCAGTTTTCTTGTAGTGGTTAAGTGTGCAGACTCTAATCTGGGAGAACTGGGTTTGATTCCCCACTCCTCCACTTGCACCTGCTGGATGACCTTGGGCAAGCCATAGTTCTGATAAGAGCTGTCCTTGAAAAAGAGCGGCTTCCGTCAGAACTCTCTCAGCCCCACCTACCTCACAGGGTGTCTGTTGTGGGGAGGAGAAGGGTAAGGAGTTTGTAAGCCACTCTGAGACTCCCTTGGGTAGTGAAGGGTGGGGTATAAATCCAATCTCCTCTTCTTCTTTTTCTTCTTGCCTATCTTACTTGACTCTGCCACCTAGTAGGGTTGCCAAGTCTTACCAAAAAAAAAGTGGGGGAGTCCTGGTCCCTCTCCAGGAGTCCTGCACATGTGTGCCGCAATGACATCACCCAGGAGTGACGTCATCATGCTGGGCACATTGCTGGGGTGACGCTCTGGTAATTGCCCTAAAACTCTATGGTACCATAGAGTTTTCAGGGTGCTTGCTAGAGTATTGCCTGGCAACATGCCCAGCATGATGATGTCACTTCTGGGTGATGTCATCATGCCAGGCACCTTGGCTTGATCAGGCCACTTCGGGGGTGGGGTTACCCCCGCCGGCCAGATCTGGTCCAGTGGATTGGAGACCCATTTAGCGGGGGAATTCCCATCCCCCCCCCGAGGGACTTGACAGCCCTACCACCTAGTTAGGGTCTAACCAGTCAAAACCAGACTACTTGACCTAAGGACTGCTCACTAGATAACAGCAGGGCTATAGAGGGGCACATGGGGCAGTGCCTCTATTGGATTTGCAGTGCCCCCACCCCAATCTCCCCAATTTCCCCCTTTAATTTCAAATTTAGGCAGTATTTCTTCAGATGTACTGCTCTGCGCAACTAACCACCATAGCATCTGACAAGCTTTGGGGACCTTCCAGAAAAATTTGGCTTGTTGCACCCAGGCTCGACGCTGGCAGGCAGCTGAGGGGCTTGGAGTCTGGTTGTGTGCAGACTGTGCCAGTGGAGGCAGTGGCGGCTTCTATTCCTCTGCCTTGCCCTCCTTTGATGGCCATGAGGGCAGCTCCATGCCCGTCTCACTGCACTCGGCCTACTCCTCAAATGAGAGTGGCTGTGAGGGGGCGCTTGATTTCACCAGCTGGTTTGGGAGCTACTGACTCCTCCTCCCACCCCAGACCAGATAAGACAATCAGAGACAGCAGGCCTCCTGGGTTGAGACAAACTGGAATATGGCCAGCTGCTTGCAAGTGGCAGGGCGGATGAGGGGAGCCACCAGGTTGCACAGTAAACTGACCAGATGCCCCCATTTCATAGAATCTTCCCAGTGATATCTGAATGGTCATCCTTGGGCCCATTCTCATCAAAAAATAATTTAATTTAATTAGCATCCCCAGCCCTCCCGACACCCCTCCCCCAGAAAAAAATCCTGGCTATGGGACTGGGTAACAGTATGATGCGGGTGAACAAAGGGGGGCATCATTTGATAGATTCCCTTCTCCAAAATTCTTGTTTGGCCCTAAAGTGAGTGTCTCATACTGCCAAACTAAGGGTGGGAGGTAAATGACAAGCAAAAGCCTAGCAAAGAAGGGGAGACATACCTTAAAAGGGGAACTGTCAAGGCCCTTCCAACTGAGGAGAACACATGAGGTACAAAACAGCCACAACTCCTAACAAGCCTTGCTTCTTTTGAAAGAGGGTGTTGACAAAAGTCTCCTCCAACTCTCATTCTGGGTAGGGAATGGGATTCTTTGTTGATTTTTTAAAAAGTATATCATGTCTTATTGTCATTGCACCCCCCTTCTGATTACAGAGAAAGGGAAGTCAAAATGCTCTAAATAAATATAAGTAGTGACATCACAACTACAGATAATCTCTGGCAACATAAAAGAGCCTCCATCAAAAGCCAGATCTCTTTTGCAGTGCCTCCTGAAGTTTGCCAAGGTGGGAATTCTCCTGCCCTGTGTGTGTCTACCTCTGAAACTGTCTTTGATTCGGCTTAGGTGTACTTAAGAATCTTGGGCAAGGGAACAGAAAGAAGAAAATTCTGGGAAGGCTCAAATTACTATTTTGTAACTATTACTTGCAGGGAGATCCCTGTATGATGAACATCTAATTTCATAACTGCAGTAATCCCCTGACTAGTTCAGTTCAGCCATCTGAAAATTAGAGAAACCCCAAGAAGGAGATTGAAATACCTGTGTATTATGTCTTCTAGCCACTGATTGACGATTCATCTGTGAAACTATCTACTCTTTTCTTGATTCACATATGCAAATGAATTTCAAAACATTTGTGGCAAGGAATCTCACATTTTTTTTGTATAATCATTCCCAGTTCTGATGCTTTAAACCTGCTAGTGGTTAAGCTCAGAAGCTGTTAATGGGGTTTTGTTTTTGATTTTTTTTAGGGATAGTTTTAAAAATCATTTAATTTCTCTGTGATCTCAGACAATCTTAATTGTATGTTCCGTTTCCTTTCTGTGAAAAGTAGTTTTCTGTTTTCGTTTTTTTTTTCATAATCTTAAAACTTAACGTCTCGTGTAGTCCTCTGTTTAACTGTAGGCTGTCTCTGCAATCTGAGTCCACTGATTAGAGAGACTAAGGTATTTCTAGAACTGGAGACAGCTCGCAGCATCACAGGGTTTATCACTGAAGAAGTATATGTCACACACTCAACCAGTTATGAACAAACAACTGTGAACTAAAAAGCTATAGTGTGAAGCATAAAGACAAGGTGACCCAAATAATACTCCTAGGGATCTAAGGACAGTGTGACCTTCCAATCTGATGGCCCTCACTTGGAATCATAGGAAATATCTAATGATATGTCTTTGGGAGTTGAAGGCCTATTAAAGATGCCTTCAATTCTTGCATTCTACATGTTCATTGTGTTCCATAAGTACTGCTACCTCTCCTGCCAATACCTGAAGCAGGGGTGTGAAGGTTGTGCAGACTGTTATCTACAAGGTCCAATGAGTTGACTGATACATTGAGAATCCATCTGTCTATACCCATCCATATCCTTAGCCACATAAACATGCACACATATATGTGAGTGTGTGTTATTTACTCTCAGGGCTTTTTTTGTAGAAAAATCCCAGCAGGAACTCGTTAGCATAATAGGCCACACCAACAGCAAGACCTCATTAGCATATTAGGCCACACCCCTGACAGCACAGCTTATTAGCATATTAGACCACACCCCCATGTTACAAGAATAGTGGTCATCCAGCCACACCCACCTTTTGCTTCTTATTCTGTTTACCTTGTTTGTTGTCAAAACCCAGGGCTTTTTTGTAGCAGGAATTAGTTTGCATGTTAGGCCACATACCCCTAATGTAGCCAGTCCTAATGAGTTTCTGCTGTTGGGTGTGGCCTGTTATGCTAATGAGTTCCTGCTGGGTGTGGCCAACTCAGGAGCCAGCCGGAACTCCGTTCCTGTGCGTTCCTGCCCCAAAATAGCCCTGTTTACTCTGAAGTTCATTTAAACTTATGGAGTTTCATACTGGCTTAAATGAAGTTTGAGTCCAGTGACACCTTTATGACCAAGTTTTATTCGCGGTATAAGCTTTTGTGGCATACTAGTTAAAAAAGAAGCCAATTAAAACTGGATAAAACAAAAAAATGGGTGTGATTCTGCAGTCAGTGTTTATATTTTGATAAAGCACATCCTGTACAGATGACCTACATGCACGTATATGGGAAGGTAACTTAGATCTAGTACATATTGGACTTTAAAGTAGGAATCTTCTGAAATTCTTCTCTCCCAACATTTACCTTGGATTTCGGTGTCCGAAATTACTTGGCCATGTTTCTGAAAAGAACTTCATGCATTAAATACCCTTCAATTTTAAAAATTTAATTTCAATTTCTGAATTTTGTACAGTATGATGCTCAACCTGACCTAGATGGCCCAGGCTAGCCCAATTTCATCAAATCATGGAAGCTAAGCAGTGATGGCCTTGGTTAATATTTGGATGGGAAACCACTACAGAAATCCAGGAATGCCATGAAGAGGCAGACCAGCGGCAAACTGTTCATCTCTTGCCTTGAAGACCCTACGAGGTCACCTTAAGTTAGCTGCGACTTAATGGTACTTTCTGCCCTATGATGCTCACACTGTCTGTAACAGCTTTCATTTCCAAAAGTTCATTTGCATTACCATTCTGCGTACATATGAAATTGCTTTTATTTATTTTTTTGCTTTGTTTTGTTAATACATGCATGCACATGACTAACCGAAGCATAGGAGGGGTGAAAGACACAAACGAATTGAAAAAGCAGAGTGTGGTCCCATTCCAGAATTTATTTTGGAAATTCTATTCTTAAACTAGAATTAAATAAGAGTACAACATAGTGCAGTGTAATAGAATGAATGAAACCTACTCATTCCTGCTTTAAAAATCACATGAAAATAGCGCTAGAGGGACAAAACTTCCTTGGGCCCTGTTCATCTTCAGAGCTTGGAGAGCCAGACAATGCAGTGATTTGCCATCTAAGTTCCCAGTCTTTCTCCTTTTCTCCTGCTGCTCTAGGACTTGCAAAGATACCATGCAGTAGACAGACAGGATGAATGCAAAAAGCTGTTAGATGTTGGTGCCAGCTAGTAATTTCCACCATGAGCTCAAAGGAGGGTCTGGTGAGGAGGAGTATGAAAGCAAATTTTGCCTGAATGAAAATCTGTGGGTTTGCAGTTCCCAGGCTATGATTTGAATGGACTAGGAGGAAATTGCCTGGCCTAATACAAAGCCTGCTGGATTTTCAGCCTACCAGCCATAAGCATATAGAGTCCAGATGAGGCAATGTCAAGGGAAAAGTAAATGCAACCAAGGTCCAATGGGGTTAATGCAGAATTTGGGATAGGGCAGGAAACTGTGACTGGTTCTGGACATGGAAATTGTGGCAAGATATGTTTGACTAACATAAAGAAGGGCTGTATCCGTTTGAGAGAGGGAGGGAGAGAGAATCTGAAGCAAGTTTTGCATAGGCTGGGAGGAGGATAAAATAGGTGTCAACCAACATTTCTCCACTGCACCTTCTCACGCATGTACATCAGTCACTGTAGAAAATTCTCCCCTCCTAAAACATCAAAAAGAAAAGCCAGTTTTTAATCTCTGGACAAATGGTATTAGAGAGTGGTGTGTGCGGAGGAGTTATTTGGTTATTGCATTTGGGGTTGTGTTATTGTTTATTTTTTTAATTTATATCCTACTTCCCTCCCTCATGTGGATCCAAAGTACCTTATCACGTTGTTTGTTATAGGGATGGGCACAAACTAGTGTACAAGTCAAAATTCAGCACAAACTTGGGCTGGTTCAGAGCCTCCGAACCAAAGTTCAGAGAAAGTACTTTTCCAAAACATTTACCGGATTTTTGTCCTGTTCGGCTGTTTAGGGCCATTTTAACCTAGAGAAGAGAAGAAAGAAGAGATTGGATTTATATCCGGCCTTTCTCTCACTTGGAGTCTCAGAGCAGTTTACAAACTCCTTTCCCTTCCCCTCCCCACAACAGACACCCTGTGAGGTAGGTGGGGCTGAGAGAGCTCTGAGACAACTGTCCTTGAGAGAACAGCTGTTACAGAGCTATGGCTTGCCCAAGGTCATCCAGCAGGTGCAAGTGGAGGAGTGGGGAATCAGACCTGGTTCTCCCAGATTAGAGTCCGTGCACTACACCAAACTGGCTCTAACCACTACACCAAACTGGCTCTATAAAACCTAAAAGCTGAGCTGTGTGGGGTCTGCAGATGAGTTGTTAGGTTTAAATGGCTGCAAACCATTTCACCAGTCAGTTTAGCTTCCCCCTCCTTCAATGCAGAGGGAAGCAAAATTGACTGGTTTATGGGTGGAACCTTCCCTGCTTCTAGATTGAAATGGCGGCCAGCCATTAAAACTTAACGATAGGGTAGGTCTGCCTGTCAGCTGTTAGGTTTAAATGGCTGTGAGCCATTAAACCTGTTAATTTCACTCCCCCACACTTTGAAGCAGAGGGACGTGTGACAAATCACCTGGGTGATCCCCCCTCCCTTTTCCCTGGCCATGGAGAAAGGGGGAACTAAACTCACCAGACCAGCTTGGGTTGGGTTGGGGGCCTTTGGCTCAGTTCAGTTCGGGGTCCATTTCAGGGGCTGCACTAAACCCTGAACCAAACCGAACTGTTGTTTTTCTTTTTTAGATTTCTGCCCATCCCTAGTTACCAATTTATCCTTACACCCTGTGGTCCTTTTGTAGAAAAAGAGGTGCAGGAGCTCATTAGCATAACTCATTAGCATAACTTATTTGCATATGCTACACCACCTGACATCACTAGAAGTATGTCAGAAGGCAAAAAAAGAAAGGAGAGAGAGAGAGAAAGAGAGAAAGAAAGAGCTGGCAGAGAGGGGACAGCTACTAATGCAATCCTCAGAAATACCACTATTCTGGGAGGATAGCTTTAGTGGTGGCTGACGCCTTCAGAAGGCTGGTCAGAGGAACAAGGACCTTTCCAGGAGATGGGGTCATTTTGCTGCAGCCATGACACAAGCAGGCATTCCCCCGTGGGGGGCTGGCACCAACTCCAGGAGCTGCACTCCCCCTAGCTCCTGCTCAAAATGACCCCTGCTTACAACAGCCCTGTGAGGCTAATCAGGTTGAAAGATTGTGATGGGCCCAAGGTTACCCAGTAAGCTCCATGGCAGAATGGGAATTCAAACCTGGCTATTCCAGGATTCGCAGTTCTTAGTCTAACACTCAGCCTGCTATTCCATGCTGGCTCTCAGATTCTAAGTCAGCTGTGGATTCACCAATAGGCATTAGGCACTACAGCTGTCTCACCCCTGCTTCCTCATCTGTGAAAGAGCAACTACTCTTAACTCATTTTTCTGATTTTAAGTAATTTGGAGGACTGCATTTTCTCCTTGGTTGCCTGTGTGTAGGTAGGAAAACATGGAGCCTAGGACGATCTGGAAGGGTAGTCAAAGGCAAGGGGAGCAATGAAATAACACAGCACTAGATAACCTCTCAATTTATACTCTCCAGCATATCTAGAAAGAAAGCTCTCTAGATGATGGGCAGAGATACTGGCTTTGGGATGCTACAGCCTTCTCTCTCCGCTAATGGTTTCACAAATATGTTAAAGAGAACTGGGAACAAAACTGAACTCTGCAGAATTCCATATCCCAGTTACTGGGATAGAGTCAAATATCCCAGCTCTATTTTCTGAAACTTGACTTCTAAGAGAAGTGGAGCCACCAAACCATGGATCCCATCACACTGAGTCCCAGTAGATGGTCCAGAAAGATACTACAGTTGATGACATCAAATGCTACAGATATATTCAGAGGTATCAGCAGGATAGTGCTATCTCTCTCCCTTTACTGGGCCAGCTCCCAATCAGAAACTTATTTGAAATGGTTCAGAGCAGGGCTCATTTTGTAGCAGGAGCTCCTTTGCATTGCATTCTCCAAGAGCTTACAGAGCTCTTCTTACAGGGGCTACTGTAAGCTCTTGGAGGATTGGCTACATCAGGGGTGGGTGGCCTAATATGCAAAGGAGCTCCTGCTACAAAATGAGCCCTGGTTCAGAGAATCAGTTACAGCTAGAAGATTCTGGAATTAAACTTCTACCCACTGTTGGGGGGGGGGGGTGTGACTAGCCAATAGTTGAAATAATTCATGGGATCCTGAACACATTTTTCTGTTGTTAATTTTAAGTCAGTCAGGGCCATTCCCTCTCTCTAGAGGAATCTAGGATCTCCTGAATCAAGCCAGAAATTCCCCTCCTGCTAGATGCAGTGTGCCAAGAAGAGCAAAGATAAAGGAGGCAGATTATAGGATATGTATATCGTCTCCCTATTCTCAAGGTGCAATAACAGAAACTCACCTAAGTAAACAGGATATTTTAAGGGTACGGTGACATCAGGTATGTAATTATATAAATAGCAGTCGCCACTTCAGAACTAATACCATCAGTTTTACCCACAAACTGTCTAGCAAACATGTCACAGCAGTCTGTTGAGAGATCGAACGGACTGTCAACTTGATGTGCATGGAGCAAGTTTTGCATCCCTCAAAGCAGCTCTGCTGGACAGCTTTGTGTGAGGCAATGGTGGTGCAGAACTAATTTTCCTCACTGCTCTCGATATAAAAAAATAGGCTTTCAGTTGAGCTCCGGCTTATGTTTGGTTCAGATCATCCTGCGATTTCTCCCACCTATGTGGTACCTGTCATCCTTCTGCCTCTTCATCCTCCAAAGTCCCCTCATGTACCAGAATAATAAAAGTGTGGCAGGAAAGGGCACCTAGGTGCTACCCTGTCAATTGCTGGCTCATTTCTCCATTTCAGTGATCAATCAGGGAAGAGAACTGCCCGATATTGCATAAATTCCCCAGCAGCCAACTGGAACCATCCAGATCCATCATCCTCTAAGAGTGGCCCATTAAAGATACAGTGTATAATGAATGTCTTTCAGGTTTATTCTTCCATGTTTCTTCCTAGTGGCAGCCTGTAGCCATTTCCCTTCATGTCTCCTCTACGACCTATCCCTTGCGGCACCAATTAATCAGAGGGCACTTTCGGACTGATTTATTTTTGTCATTCTTAATGTATATATTCTGGAGACAAACATGGTTAAAAGAATAAGGGAACTGTATAGCAATTTACATATAGCGATCAGTCTGTGCGAGTAAATACATACACACAAGGAGTCACAGAATTCAAGCGTACCTTAAAATGAACTCTTTCAAAAATAAAGTTTGTTAAGGCACTACAGTCAGCCATATAACTTTCAAAAGCTGTTAACAAAGAAAACAAAATGACAGTATAAATGACTGTATTTAGTATTTTTGCACTCCAACAGAAATATTTGGGGGGGGGGGGTTTACAGGAGGACACTGAAGAATATAGTTTGTACTGAACAGCAACATGTATTATGTTCCCTCCTCCCAACTGGGAATTGGTAAAGTTACCTGCTGTACAGAAAACTTTATATGATAGCACAGGAAATAACTTTGTGGATATGGTGAAGGACAGTGGTTGCCCTTTCAGATTGCCGAGCCAAAACAGGTCTTGAGCATCTTTATAACCATTACAATTTTGTATGACAATTACCACACGTGGGTCCCTTCCACACGAGCGAGATAATCTGGAGGGGAAGCGAGGCTTTTTTGCTCTGGAGCAATTTGCCCGCAGTTGCGTGATCACACAGGTCTGTGGACCTGCCGGGGCAACTTGCCACTGCGTGATCAGATGCAACTGCAAGCAAGTTTTTTTTTGTGTGTGTGGTTGGTTTTCGAGGCGCTTAAACGGGGGATTGATGAATCGCCTCCCCACCCTAAGGGCTTTTGATGATGCGCACATGGAGAAGTGGGGGGAACCAACAGTGTGGCATTGGGATAGCGTGTCATCACGCCATCCACAATGCCACACTTTGGCGCTGGAGTGATCATACAGGGAAACTCTGGCTGTGAACCGCAGCAAACCATTTGATACTGGAGTTTCACTAGTAGATTTTAACCATGATTCCCCACCAGATCAAAATGTTTTGCGACGGTTTGACGACGGTTGCGGGAAGCTTCCCAGATGTGCTGTTGTGATCACGCCACTTTGATCTGGTGGTGAATCGTCCCTCTTCCATGGCAAATGGGTGCGTATGATCACGCCCTTAGTGTTCGGAAATAGTTTACATCAGACACGATAGAGAAGACATGGAAGACTCCAGCAACCACACACACACACAAAAAAAAACACAAATTGGAAATCTAAGTCATATGTGCCCTGACCTGGATAGCCCAGGCAAGCCCGGTCTCATCAGATCTCAGAAGCTAAGCAGGGTTGGCCCTGGCTAGTATTTAGATGGGAGACCACCAAGGAATACCAGGGTTGTGACATGGAAGTCAGTAATGGCAAACCACTTCTGAATGTCTCCTGCCTTGAAAGCCCTACAGGGTTGTCACAAGTCAGTTCTGACACGACAGCACTTTCCAAGTCATATGTGGTTGAGACAAAGTAATACAACATGTATTTCTGAGAAGGATCAATTGCCAAAGAAACCAACTGTGCCTGAACATTTAGGTATGTCTATAAAGAATCGACCAGAGCCAACTTGCAAGACAAACAGTAGTGCTACTCCCCAGATCTCCACTTGCCCTGGTTGAATTATTCAGAGACCTTTGAGATTTAGATATGAGCTACTGAATATTCCAGCAACGCTGTTTGTTTTCAGTGTTTTGTTAAACAAAAGAGGAAAGGTGTGTGGATATTCTTTTTTGCGTGTTTCAGCCACCAGGTGGCACTGCAAGCATTTAGAGAATGGGCGGAGTTGGGAGTATCCAGGTTGCCATTTTTATCTCTGGTTTCTCAACAAAATAATAAAGTCCATGTTCAGTTTAGTGAAGACTGTCCTTTCAGCTTTCTACCTGTGCTCTGAGCCACTTGCCTTATTGATGCTTAAGAACTGTGAGCCACAGATGCACTGACCAGTTGCTGGGCTCGTTGCTTTTTGCTGTACTCCAGTATCTGGCAGCAGTAAATGACAACACTGTCTCCTTTTTCACCTTTTTCCAGAGCTGTGACCCACAGAAATTCAAATACAAGACAGGAAGCCATGTGACATTGAAATCATGTGACAGAAAGACATAGAGCCAAAATTATGGTCAAGGCCTGGACCATGGGCAGCAGACCAAAAGACCTGGGGATGGGAAACATGTCAAACATTAGGAGGCGCACCATAGGGAGGAATAAGCTAAGTCTCAGAACAGAGCAAGAATACTCTCCATCACAGAGTGGCCTCACCAGCCTTGCTGTCTAAGCCAGGGGTGGGCAAACTGTGGCTCGGGAGCCGCATGCGGCTCTTTCGCATATATTATGTGGCTCCCGGCAGGGCGGCTGGGGAAGCTAAATATCATTAGCAAACAAATATCACTGGACAAATTAATATCATTATCAATATCTGCTTTTACCCCTTTTGTTATTATTTTTGGCAGTCTCATTTAATGCTAATAAAAAGCAAATTTGCTTATTTCCGATAAAATCAGGTAATATTTGTTCATGTCTTGTGGCTCTCAAACATCTGATGTTTATTCTATGCGACTCTTACGTTAAACAAGCTTGGCCACCCCTGTTCTAGGTGGCTCTTATGCTGAGCAAGTTTGCCCACTCCTGATCTAAGCAGTAAGTCCTTCCAAAGACAGCAAAAAAGAAAAAAAAAGTTATTCTACTGGGGCTTGCAACCCCAAAAAGAAGAGCTTTGTGACCAGTCCAAGCATTCCAACCCACAGGTTGAAAAGCCCCCCCCCTCAAATATGCACAATGGGTCCATGTACAACTGAAGGGGTCCAGACAAACCTGCAAGAATCTTATTTCTTTTGACCCTGACTTTTGACTGAAGGGTTCCATATTTTTTGTTCAGGTGTTTTTAGGCTACAGAATGCTGCAGTTTTATGCTGTTTTTATGGCTTGTTTTTGTGTGTTAAGTGCTTTCAAGTCACTTCCCACTCATAGCAACCCTACTGACGTCCAAAGAGGGACATAGCCAAAAAATTTTGGTTGGTGGGGTATGGGGAAATCTGGGGGACACCCTGGCCACACCTGCTGCTCCTCTTGCAGCAGCAGAAGCAGCAGCTCTGGCTCTGCTGTGACCACTAGTCCTTCTCTAGTCCTTTTGATTGGAGAGACTCAGTTCTAGGATGCTTTTCTGTGTAAGCTATGGAGGGGGGAGGGGGGGATCTCAAGCTCTCTCTCTTTTGCATTTTGCAGTCTTATTTTATGTTTTGCAATTTTATTTTATTTTGTATGCATTTTTAAAAACCTATTTATTTTTTGTTCCAGAAAAAAGAAAATGAGACTAAAGCTTTCCTGACTGTGTCCGGGGTTATTTTGGAAACCCCACGTACATCTTACATTTTTATTTTTATTTTTTAAATTATCCATGGGGGCAGCAGGTGCCTCCAGAACATCATATCATGAACAGACCTGCTCAAGTCTTGCAAACTGAGGGCAATGGCTTTCTTTTTTTGACAAGCAGTATGAGTCTAGTGATATGAGTCTATCACTAGTCTCAGATTGCTGAATTAAAACAATAAAATTGTGGGGGAAATTAAAAAGTTGTGTGAGAGGATGCAGTCCATCTTGGGCTTCTGTTCACAGTGCTGGAGATAGGTGGTCAGAAACAACTAGGCTCAGATCACTGAATTTTTAAAAATGATGGGGGGGAGTTTTAAAAGGTGCTGTATTGAAGAGGAGGCAAACAACAGTGTCTCCAGTGCAAAAAAAAAGGGATTTCAGTGCTGCATGCAACAAAATAAAAGAGGGGGGGATCATCAGCACAGAATGAAATTGACATGAGATGTTATGACAGACCCCTGCTTCTTCACTATGAGGCACGTTTTTTCTGTCAAAGTTCTTAGGTACCTACAGGTACTGAGCTAGCTCCCATTAGTATGATAATATTTGTGGCTTTATAATTCTGAATGTCCCAGCCTATGACAGAAATTGATTTGGCTTTTGCTCAGCCCAGGAAGTTGTCAGGAGAAAACAGGAGGCCTCTTTTTAGATCCCTTGAAATGGCACTGGAGACTATGTATCAGCGAGCAATAATGAAGATTTTATTCAATAGGCAGGGATGGTAGGGGGTAGTCTGGAACTGGAAAAGCTGAGGTAAATGTGGTTGGAAAACTAGTATATATTTCAGTTAACAGACAATCACAATGAGAAAACCACACTAATTTGCAAGGAAGAAAGAAAAGTGGTGTTACTGTGCATCTGCACTAGGGCACTGAAAAAATACATTTAAGAAAAAAATTAGTGGCATGAGACTAAAAAAGCTCTCCAGGGCTTCTGCCAGAGGACTCCTCCCCCATACAAATTGCAGCCCTGTGCAAAATGTGATGTAGTTGCAACCAACTTTGCATGGGTGCATGGGCACACGCACAAACACATGTTGCCAACAATTAAAGCTTGCAGTGCCAGTATCATTGGGTTCTACTATGCATTCTGTACAGTCAACGTGTACGGAACACATTATGAGATCATGTGATTCTTTCCCATTTTTCACAGTGGCCAATAACACAGCACTGAATCCCCTAATGCGTGGCAATATGGAAAACAGGGCTTTGCAGCTGCTTGACAGTTTCAAAAATAGCCTTGTCAGTTTCAATATAATCCCCCCTTTGCCTGTGTTCCTTTGTGTTCCCTTTAATTCAATGAACTAACGCTAACATGCATGCACAAAAACTGAACTATGAAGATATAATTGGAAGGCGCTTGCTAGGGCCTAGCGCTGCACAGCTGCAATAGGGCAATTGTGTAAAAAAATTTTTTTAACATCTTTGGACACCTGCCCCCCATGTCACAAGTGACATTCACACCCTGATTTAGAAAAGTGCAAAAAATTTTGTTGTAGCTGCAGAATAAATATACCGGAGGAAAAAGAATAGTGTATAAGGCAGGCACAGAATCCTAAGTTAAGCTTAAAGGCTTACTGCTTGGAAAATCTGCAGTAAACTATGCATGCATAATAGGCCAAAATTTCTGACTTTGTTGCCTAAAATTGTGGGACTTTAGTAATTTACAGAGCAATACTCAGCAGAGTTACACCCTTCTAAGACCTTTAATGGATTTAGAAGGGTGTCAGTTTAGGGCTGTACCATTAGACAGATGGCTTACTGTAATGGCTACAAGTGATTTAAGAAGACCCTGATTCAAATCCTGTGTCTCCTGTCAAAGCACAAGAAGGTTTGGGGCAAAACACATATCTGAAATAAGCGGTATTACTGTACATTCTAGGAACTGTTGGTTATTTTTCAAAGCCCATGACAGGGAATTTTACTGTGCTTGGAGTAACAAAGTACATTGTGAGTTTGTGAGTTTTGTGAGTTTTGGGGGGGAAATGACATTCACATTTGCCACCCCAGCTCAAATAACGAGACAGACAACAATTGGAATTAAACAGGGACCACTTTATTAACTATTTAACAGAACATTGCAGCAATGGGCAAAACTAAGCAAGCACAGGAACAGGCAAGGCAGGCGTCACTCCACGACACAGCCTCCTTGCCTTCTGATATGGGCGGGACATCAAACTCCGGTATTGAGCCAGCCCCAAGTCTGGCTCTTAACCAGCAGCCCAGCATACTGGTTGCCCCGCAGGAGCGCCTACCCCTGAGACCGTACGGACCTTCAGGGAGGAGCCTAGCCCGAGAGGTTCTCAGAGGGGGCCACCATTCTCCGCCCCGAACCATAGAGCCCTGGGGCAGTATCCTGATGACCTCCTGTTCCCAAACGGGATATGCCATAAGGCACTCACCAGTTCCTTTCTAGCTTGCACAAACCTGCCAAGTGATGAAACTATTAAATTCTCATCCACCATCTAGGCCCTTAACAACTGTCACAGTGTAAGGTAGGCAAAAACACTTCCACCATACAGCCAATTCAGGTGGAGGCGAAAAATTCCTACCCGGCCCCAATTGGCAACCAGTTGAAAAACCTACACTGCAAACAGGGCGGGCGGGTGGGCGAGCACGTGGAGCCAAAGACGCCTACAGGAGCGGGGCACTGCCTTATATAGGCAGCCCCGCCCCCCAGGCTCCAAGATTGCACGGGAGCACGATGATCGCTGCTGCCTCGCAGTCGGGCGAGGTGGCAAAATGGCCCCAACGGTGCGACGAGCATGCCGGGAACCGAGATGTGAGGGTTCATTTCTTACAAGGGAGAAATGAAACTGAAGTATGGATAATGAGATTGAACTAGATAGCTTTTAAAATTTAGTCTCTTTCCTAATACTGCTGATATGTTAAAGAGTGGGAAAAAAAGAATCTAATGATTATAAATATGTGGATACCTCTAAAATTCAAGGTAGAAAAATCTGTGCAGGGATACTTTTTAGACATAAATTTTTAAACATATTTTTAATAAAATATAGCTGTGTGGGAACATCAACTTTTGTGCTGATGACAAATATACTAAAATCAAATGACAATAACTTTTTCAATGATTACTAAGATCTATCATTTACTGTCTCTGTGATAAACATCAATAAATCATCATTCTCTAATTTCATAATGAGTATACAGTAAACAGTAGGTTGACTATTCAATCGGCTGAGTGTTGCCAAGTCAAAACATCATTAAATTTAAGACCAACTCTACATTTATGCTCTTTGCCTTAAAACAGCTTTCCTTTTCTACTTTGATCTTCCTTATAAGAAAATATGACTTTGTATACCTAACATCTGAAAATGCAAAGTGTCTCACTTCTCCATTAGAGCAATGTGATCCATAAAATCCCTTGACAGCCCTGATGAAGTCCAACTCCAACCAAAGCAAACTCTATAACCAAAGACAATTACAGAATTATATATATATATATATACTGGCCAAGTATATTCATTCCCAGTATCTTCCCTGCCTACTTCCATGTGCATTACTTTGGGTGTGGGAGTTTCTGAACACCCCCCACTCTCTTGGTAGCCCTCCCAACAGTAGAGAGTTGTATTTGCTGTAAAGCTATGCGCACCTACTGGTATAAACAGAGGACTGACCACATAGTGTATGACAGAATGAATAAAATGTTGTTAAATGAAGTGTAGCCACTTTGCACAGTCAGATTGCATCTAAAGACAGAAATCAACAACTATGCAGCAGGTTTTGGTTCCACATGCAGATTATTCCATCAGCTTTATGAAAGGCGTAACCCACCAGGCTACTGGGAAGCCCCACTTAAAGGCTGGAGATGAACCTTTGTCCTCCTTCTGTTGGGTAGACATGTTCTGGAAACTTATATTGCCTCTTCTCAATCTCCATACTTGCAGGTTCTGGCAGTACCTGTATTTTCTCTTGAACATAAAGTTCTGGGGAACGTACAGTGCTAAAAAGGGCAGATATGAAATTACAAATGTTCACAGACCTCAGAGTGTGAATCAGAATTTCTGTCTCACGGAGACATGAACGGATCTTCTCCGCATTTGTATGTTTTCTGCTTTGTTATATGTAGATTTTTACTGATGGAGGAACCTTAGCCTCTGTTTCTAACCAACTCAAAAACCTCATTAAAGATACAACATAGAATGACAGCAAATAAATACATCCCCTGGCTAGCTGCCTATTACCAGGAGGGCAATATCCTGAGCATTTGCTTCTATTCCTTCCACCCTTTGTGCATGCATTTCTTCCTAGAGCAGAGAAGTAAAGCATGCTGGTTGACTGTTGTTTCCATAATGGGAGTGGCCTCTGTCTTCACCCGCATCTGCCCTGTCTTTACATTAGGGGATAGAAGCAAAAAAAAAAAAATTTCTTTCTTGCCTACCATATGCAGAGCCCCAGATAATGCAATAGCTCAGTCAAATGGCACCTGTGTTAATTAAATCAGAGAGTCATTCTCAAATCAGTGCAATGACTGGCAGATCAGAAGATGTCCCAGATGTTCAGAAATAATTTTGCTCACATGTGGAGTATTTCCAGTCATTATTAATGTCATTACTTGGGTCAGATCTTGATACGTTCATTTCTTTACCATACTTACACAACTCTGTTGTGGATTTTAACTTTAAATATTTTGACACAATAGGCCTGAGAGTTTGCTTTCAGGTTTCTGTGCAAATCTGCAAATCGGCATCCCACCCCACCCCATTCTAGCTAATTTACAGTTTTCAACCTTGAGAAGACTAACATATGAATCAATGGCTTTATGCCCAGAATAAATCTTGGGGGGAAATGGAACAGAGTTTGCAACAATTACTCTTTGAGATGCTCAGAAGTGTCTAACATCACATATTTAGAGAAAATGAATTAGATGGTTTAATAAAGGCATGTGAGACTCACGTAATTATGTCTCTATGATAGCCATACTCTAAAACTACTGAATCTCTCAAATCTGGGTTGCAGTGAGAATATCTTATCTTTTCTGCAAAGGCATGATAAAACTTTTAGAAATTGCATTCCATTTTTAAATGTAGGCTAGGTAGGAGAAGGAATGACATATATATCTTTTTATTTATAATCTCATTTGCATATTCTAGTGTTTTCTGTATAATTGTGATACTTTATTTAATCTGTTGAGGGATAACTAGAGTGATTTTGAATAAAGTTCTTAATGGGCAGCATTGAAGAAGAAGGAGAAGAGAAGAAGAGATTGGATTTATACCCCACCCTTCACTCACTTGGAGTCTCAGAGCGGCTTACAAACTCCTTTCCCTTCCCCTCCCCACAACAGACACCCTGTGAGGTAGGTGGGGCTGAGAGAACTCTTTCCCAAGCTGTCCTTCAGGGAACAGCTGGCACAGAGCTATGGCTTGACCAAGGTCATCCAGCCAGGTGCAAGTGGAGGAGTGGGGAATCAAACCCGGTTCTCCCAGATTAGAGTCCGCGCACTTAACCACTACACCAAACTGGCTCTTAATGGGCAGCACTGACTAGCTGGGATACAAGGTTTTTGCCAAGATGTGGAATAAATAAACTTCTGACGTTTCCTCATTCAGAAGACTGGTACCTGTACAGAATGATAATTGAAGATTGATCATCCTTCGCACAGCCTCATGGTTTAATGGTTAATATTTTGCTTTAAAACGGTCAAAGATACATTTGGTTTCAATGTGCCTATTTTAAGTAATGCTCCCTCCACTGGTGGGAGTAACTTCATAACAGTTCTTCCAAAAGGCTCAGAGAGGTGCCCATGTAGTTCCCCGGTGACTTCCCATCCAGGTACAGACCTGCTTAGTATTAACAATGTAGCTGTATCATCATACACCTTCAAGCTTTTTTGTGGGTCATTATCCAATAGCCATTATCAGTCTCAAGTGCAGGAAAGAACATGGTGCAAATTGAAATTAAGTACCTCATTATCTAACCTTTCATCCATCACCAGCATCTTCCTGTCCTCTTTGTTGTCCCTCCTGAAAAAGAAACACCTCTAACATTTCCCCCCATGAGCTACATGACACACAACTACTCCTTATGCCATCAGATTCTTTTCTACCCCATCTAAATTGTCAGTACTTGTCATCCTCCCATCCCTGCCAAGTTCCCCACCACTTGTTATTCTTGAGGCTTACCTTGATGTACATGATGAAGTGGCTTGGAAAGAGTCCATGAAGTTCTGCGAATGAATAGAACCAAATCACTTTTCACGTTCTCTCCCTCCCCCCCACCCATGGATCCCAGAAATACAGCTGTCCTGGCAACATCTAATGCCAGCAAGATGGGAGGAATAGGCAACTTGGGGTATGATTTCCAGAATTCCCGAGACAAAAATATAGAATGGTGACACAAATCTGGGGTTCAGAGGCATTATGAAACACACAGAGAGACATGAAAAATCTGTGGTCTTTCATGTTTGGGTACTTACCAGCATCATCAGCATGCATCTTGTTTTTCTTTTACACAAATTTCCCAGGCATTGGCTTGGGAAGGTATTTCGTGGTCAGTGCAAGCCAGGCGCAGGACCCGGCAGAGCTGCAGTTCTGGCTTGCTCCTTCTCCTTCCCTCCTTTGTGAGGGTGGGGCTATTTTTTTCCTCTGCAAGTAAAATGGCTGGCGGCATCTTGTGTTCAGGGGCCCATAAAATTGGACCCATTGGTCCAATTTGCTTTGAAAGTTGGTGATGGGTCTTTCGTAGACAGGCAATACTAACTCCCACACAATTTTTGGTGTCATATGGTTGAAAAGCAACCACTCCAGCTTCTTGAAAAAGTCCTCCAATAGGGAATGTTGGCAGAGCTGTGGTTCTGGCTTGCTCTTTCTTTTTTACCTCCCTCCTTCGTGGGGGCAGAGCCCTTTTCCATGGCCATTCCCCCCCCATCCCAATTGGTGGCTCTGCAAGTAGGATGGCAAGGGGCCTCTTGTTCAGAGGCCTGTAGAAACTGACTCCTTGGTCCAATTCACTTGAAATTGGGGGGGGGGGTCCTCAGATTAGAAGGAGGACAGTGTTCTGTGCAAATTCGGTGGGATTATCCTTAAAAACAGCTGTCCCAGTGTCTCAAATTTGTTCTCCTTTGAAAATAATGGTTTTGAAAATCTGGAATACAGCCCACCCCCCAACAACCCAGAGATATGAGCCCCAAACTGGTAATGTACTACCCCCAAATCAGAAATCACAGTAGACATTTTCCCTTGAATCCTGGGTCCAAATTTATAACCCTTTCCCCCCTCTGCCCACACCCTGTATGTTACTGATCCTTTGATTCTTAAGATTTCCTTTGCCTAACTGCATCTGGGATGAACAGCAGCAAAATAAACAAAGGCAGAGATGAATCTCGAGATGCATAAATTTCTCAGTCCTCGTGGTCCTGTCCTGAGAATTAGAACTATCAAAATGAGGAATAAAAAAGGTGAAAGCAGGGGGTCCAGAGAAGCCCTGTTCATTTGATAAGAGCAGGCCTGCCCCTAATTAAGCAGTTCCCCCCAGTCAGAGACTGAGGACCCTTCATTTCTTCTTACCTGGCAGCTGCAGTGGTAACAATAGCAAAGTAGAAAGTCTAATCCTCCTTTCTTCCCTCCCTCTCTCTTTGGTGTCTTGAAGGTGGCTATGGCAGGTGCCAGAGATGCTGGAAAATGTAGCGTTCTCAGAGCACCTTATCATGGAAATATGTTCTTACTGAGGATGTTCTCTAAGAAAATATGTGGAATACCTTGGATAGGGACAGCTGCCAGGAGGAGAAGTCTAGGTTATCATCTAATGTCAGATAAAATTTAATTTGTATTTCCCAAGCAGTGTTGCCCAAGGTCCTTGAACACTGCCCTCACCATGTTCAAAGCACCTGAGAAGGAAAGAGACCCTAGTTTCCCCTGTACCTGTACCTGCTGCAGCAGGAAAATACATGAATGGGTGTAGGTGTGGACTACTGCAGATTAGATGTCAACCTAAATGTGGGGGACTCATAGACCACAGAACTTGCAGTTTGGAGGCAAACATTGTAATCTGAAACCAGCCATGGGTAATATTTTCAGCCCAGGGTTTCACCCTTTTCATGCTCTGGCTCTGCACACCATCGGCTTTTCTGTTGCCCATGCTAAAGGGTTTTGGCATGGCTTCTTTGAGCTGCTTCTGTGGTTTCATCCTGTTTGTGTGGGAAGGGTAGTAGTTCTTGAACAGGTAGTAACTAACTTGTGGAATACCTTGGTGGGGACAGCTGCCACCAGAGGCGGAGGAGGAGGAGAACTCTTGGTTACCATCTACTGGGTGCGGCCACATGAGCGAGATAATCCGGTGGGGAATCGAGGCTATTTTGCTCCAGAGCAATTTGCCCCACAGTTGCACAATCACACAGGTCTGTGGACCTGCTGGTGCAACTCGCTGCTGCGTGATCAGATGCAACCATGGGTGAGGTTTTTTTTGGTGTGTGTGTGTGTGGTTGGTTTCCGATTCACTTAAATGGGGGAGTGATGAATCGCCCCTCCACCCTAAGGGATTTTGATGATGCGCACACTGAGAAGGGGGGGGGGGGGGGAACAACAGCATGGCATCGGGATAGCCTGATCAAACTATCCCCGATGCCACAAGTTTGTGCTGGTGTGATCACATGGGGAAAGTCTGGCTCTGGCCCGCAGCAAACCGTTTGATACTCGAGTTTCACTAGTAGTTTTTTACTCCGATTCCCCGGTGAATCAAAACAGCTTGCAACGGCTTGACAGTGGTTGTGGGACGCTTCCCAAATGTGCTGGTATGATCGCGCTGCTTTGATCCGCCAGTGAATCGTCCCTCTCGCATGGCTAATGGGTGTGTATGATCGTGCCCACTACCGATAAAATCTAATTTTTTTAAAAAAATCTTGCCTATCTATTGTTGCTTTATAGCAAACTTATTGTTTGAACTATTCCGATTGTTCTAACAGGTTATCAGTTTAGACATAGTAGGATTCTGGTTGATTAGTCTAAACATTTTATGTCAGTTTGAGACCATGTCATATAGAAAAAGCAATGGATACATTAATAAAAACATAAAGAATATTGAAGAAGACACAAATTTATGGTTTGCATACTTCATCTGTATTCTTCTGTTTGATCTCTATTTTATTATAAACAGAATAACTTTTCAGTTTATTTTAAACATGCATTAGGTTGGCATACAGATTCTTTTTTTTGCTGTGATACACTGTTTTCTTTATTTTAAAACAATGTAATTCCCATCCAAATTGAGCTGTTAAATTGAATCTCACAAACAAATGACACCGTTATACCAGTGAATATCATCTAGCAAATGCTTCAAAAGAAGAATGCTCACCAGTAACAAGAATTTGTAAAAACTCTGGGACACTCTGGGACTTTACATAACCATCACAGCTTTTCTCACAACTGAAATGGTTAGCTGAGCAATACTGACACATTATATCAAAATGTCTGATGTGTTTGACACACTGAAACGCCATGGGTTTCTTTAAACACATAAAGGCATATTAGCTATTCCGGCTATACTTGGACTTCCTTATCATGGACAGATCATTACCTGATAGAGTTCAGACTTACTGCTTCCTCTTTCCTCCTTAGGGGTGAGGAACCCATTCATATAGTTGGTCCAGGCATGTGATGGGTCCTGATGGATTCATATCAATGCCTACAGATTTTCCCACCTCTACTGATGATGATTCTGTTGAGGCCCTTACCTCTCTCTGGAATAGGGAGATAACCCATGCTGTAGACACAATCGCCCCAAGCCTCCTCTCTCCCTGAACAGAGCCAACCAGTTTCCCTGGTTCACTGGGGAACTGAAAGCACTGAAAAAAGAGGGATGAAGCCAGAACACCACTGGCAGAAAACTCAAAACTCAGAATGAGTCTGATTGAACACAGCATAGAACCTATATTAGAACCCTTTTTGTGATGGTGATGATCATGAAAAGGCAGTATTTCTACACCACCATTGTATCCACACGTAATTATCCAGCTGAACTGTTTCATGTGGTCTGAAGATTTTTATATCATAGTTTGAAGGAATTGGACTTGGAACACATGACAGCCTACTGTGATCAATTTTCCACTTACTTTACAGACAATATCACCCAGATCCATTCTGGGTTGGTACTAGTGTGCGTGCATGTTCAGATGATGTACCCTTGGCATCTGCTTTTCCGATTTATAGTGATACTTTTCAATTTGTGGACTCCAGAATTTGGAACAGACACTGTTTTGGTCACTTTGGTTGATGACCTCCACTGAGAACTAGAAAAGGGGAATGTGACCTGCTAGTTCTGCTGGATCTCTCAGTGGCCTTCAGTACTGTTAACTATAATATCCAACTGAGCTGCCTCTTAGAGCTGAGACCAAGGGGCATCGTATTCTGGTGATCTGAGTCCTAGCTAGGGGTTTGGTCTCAGAATGCAGTATTGGGGAATTCGTGCTGTTGTCATACGTCTCCCTCATAGCCAGTCTGACCTGATGAATGACCAGCCTGAGAACAAAATCTCATCTGATAACGAAACCTCCTCTGAGGAGGAAGAGGAACACCCAGTTATGATAGAGCCCATCAGTCTTCACAGACAGGAGATGCAAGATCTTGACAACATGCCGGCTGTAGCTGATCTGCCCTCTCCTCCAGCTGCAAGCAATTTACCAGTGTCCAGTCCAGACATGGAGGAGAGGGAGGAGGCTGGACCCAAAGTTTCTCCAACACCCCTTGAGCACCATTGCTGTCAATGGAGATGAGAGCTAAGAGCCTGTCGCAGTGAGCGTCTGATGGATCACAGACAGCTGTCGCCACATGAGTACTTGCAGTACCACAATTAGCAGCAGCTAAACAGCCCATGGAAAGCCTGCATAAATCCAGGCAGGGGGAAGCTGTTCATTGTGGATGCAAATTGTACTACAGCTGCAAGCCACTCACCTTGTCTCCTGACTCTCTAATTGTAAAACCTCTGTTGCTCTGAACCTGGACTGGACCCTGGACCACCTGACTTCTGGACCCACGAATCTTGGACTGACGACTCCCCTTTCTGGGTACCTGACCCTTGGACTGTCGTTTGACCACTCTTCTGCTTGAACCCTTGCTCTGAGTGACTACCTGGTACTTTCTGCCTGGTTGTTCTGTGGAACTTCTGCCTGCTCCCGCACCAGACCCACTGGGGCCAGTACAGCTGTGATCCATGGCTGTTGGCCGGGGGGGGGGGGTGTCATATGGGCTGCAGGGCCACTGATATGCAGGACACCCAGCTCCACCTAATTCTGGAGATGCTATTGATGTTCTGAATTGGTGCTTGGGCTGGGTGAGGGTGAACAGGCTGAAACTTAGTCCTGACATGACAGATGTTCTCTGCATTAATAGAAAGGTAGGCCGGAGACAGCTTGGGAGTGTGGCTTGACACAGCAGTCAAACATAATAAAACAAGTGGCTGCTGTGGCTCAGAGTCCTTTTGCCCAGCTTCGGCTGGTGCATCAAGTGGGGCGACCCTTGAAGAGTGTTTGGAAGCTGCAGCTAGAGCAGAATGCTGTGGCTAGGCTGCTGGACAGGGCCATTTACTGGAAGCTTGTGACCCCCAATACCACAGCAATTTGCACTGACTAATGATCTACTCCTGAGCCCAATCAAAGTGTTGGTTTTGTCCTTTAAACCCTACATGGCTTGGGACCAGGGTATCTAAAAGAACATCTTTTCCCACACTTTCCTGCCTGGGAATTAAGGTTACAAGGAGAGGCCCTTCTGCCCATTCCACCAATCAAAGAAGCCCATCTGGTGGGTACTTGAGGGAGGGCACATGACAGAGGGCCTTCCTATGATCATGGAACAACCTCACCAGGGATGTGCATCTGGCACTCTCACTTTCAGTCTTAGATGGCAGTTGAAGACAGTTTTATGTATTATTGCATTTGACTAATTTCATTTTTATTTATTGACCATCCTAACTGAGATTTTAAATTGTGGTGTTTTATGTGTTTTCTATCATCATTAGTTTATTTACACTGTAAGCCGCCTTGAGTTTTGCAAGGTAGATTGGTGGCTAATAAATGTCTTAAATAAAATAAAGTCACTTAGTGTTTGCTGTCAGGCTTGGCCCCAATGAGTCCTCCCTCATAGGCCAAAAATTGCCACAAAAAGGGCCCTGCCCTCTCTCCCTGCCTTTTACTGACAGAAACTAAGGCTTGAAGGTTGTCTGGTTGTCTACCACTGTCCACTGAGGGCATCCATTTCTAAAAGCTATGGGTTCTGCTTGCATTATTTTGGAACCGAGGTAATCCACCTTTTTCTGTTTTTTTGTTTTAAGATTTCAGATTTTTTTTCCTGCAAACCTGCAGCATTTTTAAGGTTTGTAGAAATATCTGTCATGTCTGTTCAGGGCTCTGTTCTCTAGATTTAAGTATCCACAGATTTGGCCACACTGAGAATTAGATGTATTGATTGGTCTTTATCTTTGATGAATGATGTGATAATCCTGGTACCGATACACAAGATTCCTGGCCTATGCTGGAGAACCCAAGCATAAAGAAAAACTGGGCTGCGCCCACCAATGTGCCAACAGAACAAAAGGGGGGGAATGCCAGGTGACAGATGACTGATTTATTATACAAAGTCCCTACATGTTTTGCCATGCAGGCTTTGTCAGGGGGAATCAGAACATTCACCTAGTGCTGGAAGTCTCTCTAGCAATTAAATTCTTTATTTATAAACCAGTCATCTATCACCTGACATTTGTTCCTTTTTGTTCTATCCAGGGAAAAAAAAAACATTTTAAGTTCACTCAAACAGAGGGAAGGAAGAGAAGGCCCACAGGAGCTGACTCTGAAAGAACCAGGGCCAGCAATTTAGAGAGTAGATAATGAGAGAGAGGTGGGAAGGAGGGAAGTTCAGCCATGACTATTGGAAAAGTTGTCCCCCTAAAGAAGGGGGGGGTGCAGGGCTCATTTTGTAGCAGGAGCTCCTTTGCATATTAGGCCACACACCCCTGATGTAGCCAATCCTCCAAGAGCTTACAGTAGCCCCTGTAAGAAGAGCTCTGTAAGCTCTTGGAGGATTGGCTACATTAGGGGTGTGTGGCCTAATATGCAAAGAAGCTCCTGCTACAAAATGAGCCCTGGGGAGGTGTAAGCTAGTGACTGGGTGCCTTGCCGCAAGAGGAGCTGGGGGGGGGGGGGTGACTGATAATGTTCCCAACAGAGGAAAATAGGGACAAGAAAGCAATAGGAACTGGTTCACAGAGTTGAGATGTCTGGTATTTTGCTGTTATAGTAGGGAAAGGCAATTTCAACTGATTTTTCTCTCCTTACAACAACCCCCTGTGTATATATTGTTCACAAAGTTACCTTGATTGTCTGAGAGAATTTTGGGGATGCACAGTAGGTTTCCAAGGGGAAGGAGGAGCCGGGAAAGATTCAGCTCCTTTCATTAGCTTTCCTGCTAGACTCAGCTCCTAGTGTTTAAAAAAAGTTTTCATCACCATAGGCACTGCAGTGAACATAGGCTTTTTTCCCCACACTGAATTTTAATTTTAATAGGAAAGTAAGCAAAGCTGTTACCGAGGCTTTTGAATTAAGTACAATTACTCTGGGGGGAGAATGAAATGCAGAAATACCCAAAATAAACACATTCTTTTGCTTTCCTCATATATCTTAGAATGGTTTAACTACCTTTTTTTGGACTATCAATAACAATAAAAAGGCACATAGATAGTTCATAGTTGCATATGATTTCCTACCAAAATGATTTATTTTTCCATTTCACTTCTTTTCTTCCCTTGTAATTAATCTTATAATGAAATAGATAATGTCACTGAATTAATCATCTACTACTCTACTCCAGAAGACTGCAATGAAAAGAGGCGCCAGTATATATTCCAGGAGGAGGGGTGAGTGACAGTTTTAAAAGGAAAGAGAACACAGTGCAAACTGTACCAGCCTTGAGATAATGCTTTCAGGACTAAATGAAATGGAGCAATGGTGATAATTTATTTTCACCAAAAGTATCCTTGGGAATCACTGTCTAGATCAGGGGTGTCGAACTCATTTGTTATGAGGGCCGGATCTGACATAAATGAGACCTCGTTGGGCCAGACCATGTATGTCATAAAATGTCATGCCAGGTAGCTGAGATATAAACTTTATAAAGGACACAAACACAAAGGGTTTTTTTTTAACTTAAAATAAAAACATGATTAAAACATTAGCACCCTTGCCATTTTTGTTTATTTAACAGTCTCTGATAACTGTCACCTCTTGCTCTGAATTATTGCATCAAAATGTCTGTGCTGCAGCAATCTTGACTATGCTGTTCAGGTGTGTATCTGTAAGCTGCAAGCCTAGTTTTGATTTATTGACATTCACCACAGAAATCTCTTGCTCTGAGTTCTGAGTCTAGGACCCAGGGGAAAACATGAAATGGCTGAGCGACTGAGAGAGTTTTGCGAAGCAAGCTATGATGCAGCAGCAGCAACAGAACCGGAAGCGGGAGATGGCCAGTTCCAATGCAGGCCTGACAGAAGCCCTCCAGGGGCCTGATCCGGCCCCCGGGCTACATGTTTGACACCCCTGGCCTAGATACTCACCTTCTTCCCTTCTTCCTTTCCCGCCCCCCCCCATCCATTAGGACCTTTTGAACTTTTACCCTTTTATGCTATAAATGATGTTTCCTTGTTATAGATAGATACCAAGAACAGACTGCAATAAATATCACTGAATAATCAAAAAATCAGAAAAAAAACATATTTTTAAAAGTGCAGATTCTCAAAGGAGAGTATCATGTGAACCTCCCTTGTCTCTGTTTAGTTCTTACTCTTGACTGACACTGATAAAGAAGCTTGACACTGTCACCCTGTTGGCCAGCAAGGCACTGCTAGTGCTCTTATGAATTAAGATATTCATAAGCCTGAACTTTGGGTTGCCCATAATGGAAGGGCCATGTGCTTTCTTCATGATAGGAGCCAGCTCCAGCCCATGCCAGGAGGCTGACACCCTAGACAGATCACCTGGGACAGAGACAAAGGACTCCTCTTGCCATGAGGTTTCTCTCTCTCTGTTTCAGCACGCTGGTCAACCCCTGCCCCCTCCAACATACCTGCATAGTTATGCTAACACAGTTGCTTAGCAACTAATGTTCGGGCCATCAGCCAGGCCAAAGTCATTGACTAACAATAGATATGGCCAGGTGAGTCATCGGACCCCTGTCCAAAGTCCACTTCCTGGTGAGATCATAATTTTGCAATATTGTCCATCCCCTTGCCCTCCCCCTTTTTGTCCACCTTTAACCTATGGAAGGGTCCAAGAGGGACAGACCGCCTAGTAGGTGTGTTAGTGGGATGTGGTATGTGCAGCCCACCCCAAGACCACCTAATAAAAAACCTTGAGCAGAGGCATTCGGTCTCTTGAGCCATCGTCCCCAATCTGCTTTAAAACACCTCTTCAGTCCAGCTTGCTGTCCCAAAACCCTTGCCTCTATCTTTAATCCTCTCTCTCTGGAATCGTGATCCAGGAGAACCATGTGATCTCGCAGGTTCGAACCTCGTGTCCCCATAGCCTTTCTAATTTTCTCCCCATCCAATTCTTCCATCGTTCGGACAACTCATCTAAGGTAAGGCACTGCTTCCCCACCAACGAATTCCTGCTCATGCAAACGTGCTACTTTCTGTCTTTGTTTCCTTAGGCCTGTGTGAGTATGTGAGTGATTACGTTTTTGGTATGCTTGAGATACATTATTAAGTAAACTACATTTAATTGGATACCTGCCTCACGTGCCTCTTTCCTTGAGAACTCCCGGGAGGGGTGGGACCCTGGTATAGTTGGCAAGAACCCATGTATTTCGCTGACTGCTAAGCGTAAATTAAAGCAATTCGGCTAACAACCCCAGCGGAAGGGAGTAGGGTGATAGAAAACATAAGGGAGATAGAGATAATCTGATCCCCTTTATGGCCCAGCATACTGCTTGTGCACATATCCCTTTAAAAATGTGGAGAGGGGAAGGAGAAACAGGCCTCTCTTGAGCTCGATGGCATTGTTTAACATATAGGGATGCTGGCCTACAGGTGAGACCTGGGGATCCCCTGGAATTATAGCTCATCTCCATACAACAGAGATCAGTTCCCCTGGAGAACATGGATGCTTTGGAGGGTGGACTCTGTGGCACTGTACCCCATTTGATGTCCCTATCCTCCTCAAGTTCCACCCCCAAATCTCCATGAGTTCCCCAACCTGGCTCTGGCAACCCTACAGCCCCCTGCCAATGGCCAGGAGGGAACTGGCAACCTTATTCAACAATGTTGCACCACTACTCAAACAAGACAGTTTAGACTGGTGAGCTGCAACTTTGTAGACTGTTTTTGCACCAGGCAGAAGTAGACTGTGTGCAAGAACCCAGATCCTTGCCTTACAGTAATATGCAGGGCAACATAGCTGTGCATTAGATACCCTGTTCAAAGTCTCAGACTGCTGTTGATTGGCCAAACAATATCTTAGTATTATCAGTGGACCTATCACTTTTTCGTTACTCAGTATTCAGGCTCCTTTACCAGACTTTTCCTCTAGCATGCTTGCAATAATGATGCCCTGATTTCCCTGTTTCTCAGTGCCATTTCAGCACATTGTAAAATACAATATTGACAATAAATAATCTTAATTCCCCTATATTATGTATGCATAGATTATTTTCCAGACTGCTACTGGATTTGCAGCCAATCAAAACCACAGGAGCAGATCTATGAGTTACCATTCTGATGCTGTAATACACAGTGACCTTAAGATTGCTTTGAAGCCAAATGAGCTCGCACAAACATACGCTATTTCTTTTAGCCTTTTATTCCCCCCTACACTGTTCTGTGTCCCTTTTTGCAAAACAGAAATATATGAGAAGTCCTGCTCAAAAGATCATTGAGAGCAGCAAGGAAATGACATCAGACATTAAATACTGAACATGTTGGACCTATGTCTTACGATACTGCCCTACACTGAATTCCAGAAGGCAGATTTACAGCCAGTGGCATAGTAAAACAGAAATGTGGTGGAGCTCTAACTCTAGTGCTCACTGGTTATAATCAATACTGCTGACTTTAGAAATCACTCCTGAGTCACATTAGAGAAGTGAGAAGAAAATCAGGTCATTGGTTTTCTCTGATGCTGAGAGCTGGGGAGAAAACCTTGTGAACAATCAATAATATTTTTTATCTAATTATTGAGTTATACTTCCTGCACTGCTTTCTCTCACTAGCAGACACAACTCTCAACGCTTTGGGCAACAGTGCATGCAGTGTATCCGAGTAAGGAATCATTTACATAGCATTTAGCTACAGTCCACCTAACTGGCAGTAGCCCCCTTTCCTTCCCAGGTAGCACATGATGGAATCTCTGAAGCACATAGCTCCTACGCTTGAACTGCAAGGATGCTGGAAAAACAAAGAGCTACTACATGGGCGAATCTCTTTGGGTGCTTTCAGATGGCTATTTTGAGCTGTGCCACGCATGAGTGCCTGGTGGATTTAAAATGCATGTCCAGACCTCAACATCTGGGAATCATGCCGCTTTTGTTAGTAGCTCGTCAATTCCAGCCGGGGAGCTGTACTTAAAAGATAGTGCTTAAAGTCTGGTCTAAAGCTGGCTGACAGGTCAATGCTGGACTTTCCACCATCAAGTCATTCCACCAACACGCAATCAGCCCGTAGGGATGGTCTCCAGACCATCCCGAGTGGCTGCCATTTTGAAAAACTCTTAGCGATACGCGCATAACTGCTTAAACATGCAACGTCCGCAGACGGTAAGACACATATGCACATATGCAGATAAGCACATATGCAGATATGCACGTGCACGAACAGGACTTTTTTTTAAAAAAAAGCTGACTGCATAGCTTCTTAAGGTGGATGCCATCTAGACAATCCACCATGGAGTCATGCGTGGTAAAGCAGTTCACGGGGGAGCTGTCTGGTTGTGCAATGCTGGATTAAAAAGATCTAGATCCAATTACAGCCGGGCCAATGATGGGGTTAGCTGTCCATCTGAACGCACCATTTGTCATAATCCTGTCATTCTGGTTTCTAGCCCTGACTCCATGCAGCACTCGTGGGTGTCTGCAGAGGAGAGGAGAGAACACTCTCGCAATGCTACATTTCCTGGTGTAAACCCTGCAAGTGGTCAGGTGATCTGCAGCTACAGTTAAGAGATCTTGCCTTCCTCCAGAATGATTTCTGCAGAACTGTGACCCAGCTCAAAAGAATGAAGGAGGCTGCAGGCTCAGTATAAGCCACGGTCACACGGCCCCTTAATGCGGGAGGAAGGGCTGCTTCCTCCCGCATTTAAAGGGGCTGTCTACATAGGCCCGCAGTGAGTCCCGCAGTGATGCGGGCTCCAATGCGGGTTGCTCCTGCTTTTACGGACCCCGGGAAAAACTAGTGTTTTTCCGGGAGTCGCGGGAGGAACCCGCATTGGAGGTTATCTGGACAGCCCTCTCTCGCAAGCATTGCGAGAGTAGGGCTGTCCAGATGGCCTCCCCCCGCCAATTTCCCCCCCCTTTTTACACTTGGGCGCATGGCCACTCATGCGCCCAAGTGTAAAAGGGGAAAAAAAAATACCCCAACTCACCCAGGCGGCTGGCGGTCCTTGGCCGCCACCGCCGCCTCTCCCGCTGCTGGGGCTGCCTCCACCGCGGCTGCCGTTCTCGCCATGGCCACCGCCTCTTCAGCGGCAGCCGCCGCTGTGGCTGCCACCGTCGTTTCCACCGCGGCCATGGCCGACACTTCTGCCACGGCCACAGCCGTCGTTCCCACCGCGGCTGCCTCTTAAGCGGCCGCGACCGCCGCTTTTGCCACCGGCGCGGCCGCCAACGCTACCGCAGGGGTTGGGATGTATAGACATCCCAACCCGCGGCAGAAAAATGCGGCCCCTTTGAATCCGGGAGCCCTCCCGGATTTAAAGGGACCGTGTGACCGCGGCCATAGTGTCTACCCCTGGTCTCTGGAGGCGAGGGTAACAGTGACCACATACTTAACCCAACACCATGCATGTTTAGTCATAAACAATTCTTGCCACATTCAATGGAACTTTCTTATTAGTAGGCATGAGCAGGACTGCAGCCTGAGACTGTGGGGAATGGCTGGTATGTCTGCTTTTTTAAAAAAACTAGAGGCTTCAGGCAGTATTTTTGGTTCATCAGCATGCAGGCTCTGGTCCTGATGGAGAGACAAGAGGAAGAAAGGCCTGACCTAGGTCAGGGTTGCTTTTTGCTTTTGTCTTCTTTGGGGGGGGGGGGGAATGTGAGTCAAATCCTGATGCTGCAACTCTCCTTTTCTCCCACCCTGCAAAGAAGCACAAACCCAAATCCTCAGGTCTTCCAAGAACAATTTGGCTGATTAGCCCAAATCAGCCTGGAATCAGCTCCACTGCTTTTTTTTTTTCCCTTCACAACCAGGGATGCCAGCTCTGGATTGGGCAATTCCTGGAGATTTGGGAATAGGGCCTGGGGAGGGCCGGGTTTGGAGAGCGGAGAGACCTCAGCAGGATGTAGAATCCACTTTTCAAAGTAGCCATTTTCTTCAGGGGAACTGATCTCTGAAGATCAGTTGTAATCCCAGAATATCCCCATGCCCTAGCTGGTGATTGATAACTTGACTTCACACCCTGATAGGAGAAACAAACATGCATCTTGGCTTAGTATCCCTGTCCTTTTTACTTGATGTGGCGTGTGTGCATTTTGTAATCAAGAATACATAAAATTTTAAAAAATCAAGTGAGAATCATTCTTCATATATCGCACAGTAGATTCTCTTCTCAAATAGATTACACTATTAGACTCCTACCATTCCCCCCCTAGCCAACTCTTCCCTTTGCTTAAAATACTTAGAGCCTAATTAAGATGCTTGCTATGACCTCTGGAGGCCCTTATGTCCCCGACCACATGAAGTTACCTTAGGCTGAGCCAGACCATTGGTCTATCAAGGTCAGCATGGTCTCTGTTGACTGGCAGCAGCTCTCCAGGGTCTCAGGCAGAAGTCTTTCACATCACTTCCTACTAGGTTTGCCAACCTCCAGGTAGGCCTGGAGAGTTCCTGAAATTACAATTAGGACTCCCAGGCTTTGGGCAATGGCAGGAAGCCTCCTTTCAGCAGCCCTAGTTGGTGCTGCCACTCTGAGCAGCAGTGAGAGAAAAACAAACAAACAAAAATATGTGGTTAGGTCATTTGCACCAGGCAAAACTCAGAAGTGCTGCAGCAGTGTAGATAATGTCATTGGCCCCCATGTCCCTGCCCCCAACCCTCCAGTCAGGCAATTCTATCTCCTGACTACAGAGATTAATTCACCTGGAGAAAATGGCTCCTTTGGAGGGTGGACTCTGGTATCTCTGTTGAGTTCTCTCCCCCACCCCACTCTCTCTCGGATCCACTCTCAAATCTCCAGAAATTTCCCAGCCAGAAGCTGACAACCCTACCTACTACCTTATCCTTTCAACGAGAGGTGTCTGTAGGGGGACTGAACCTGGGAGCTTCTGTATGCAAAGCATATGCTCTACCAGTGGCCCATAGGTTAAAGTCCTCCTCTCTAGCACTTCAGCCCTGATTCAAATCAAGCACTCCCACAAGCTGCTACTTGCCTGTAAAATACTGAGAAGTCTGTTCATGGACATCCTGATTCCTAACATAGTCAAGTCCTCAGCTGACTAATCTGCAGCTTAGTTGGCACATTCTGCTCCTTCTTTACACTGCGAAATTATGTCCAATGCACAACTACTTGTCTGAGTATTTGATTGTTTCATATGATTTGTAACCTGGTGGCTCTCTTGAAAATTGAGGTTGATTCACGTATGGGAGACACATATTGATTCACGTATGGAAGACACAGTTCTGCATTTTGTGTTCAATACCAGCTCAGCCACTGCAGCTGTTTTCAAAGGTGGGATATTCAAAGTGCAAAATACAGTGTAACGTGATGCTTGCTTTTGAGACTGAAGTACTGGGATGAAAGATTTTGTCCATGCCCAATACACAATTCTATGATTCCTCTTCAAACATAAGCTCAGCCCCTATAAACACTGCCAAAATGCCCAGAGAGATGTGAAATACACTGTATGATGATATCTCCTTTGACCAGTGAGAGGTCACCATGGAGCCTTCTATGTACATTTGTAGTGTCAATTCCCTATCTGAACATCAGTGCATTCTATACCTGGTTTTATTAATTATAAAAATTGAAACAATCATCCTCTATTGTGTATTCTGTTTTCCCATCTCACATGCCAGTTGTGTGTCTTTCCTCTAGGAGGAGAGAGACAGCAGGAAATGGGCCCAGTGCCCAGGCTATCATAATCTATGTGAAATGCCAAGCCTACCCCTAAATCACGTAAGGCTTGAATCACATGACCAGGCACAATTTCCATCCACTGCATCAACTATCACATATTCTACAGGCTATTACTCTTTACCTCTTAATGATTATTTAGGGAGTGGATATTTTCCTATTTACATCAGAGAATATACAGAGAGAGTGAGCTTTTTTTTTTTTTTTGCTTACTATGCAGTTCTGTTCCACTGAAACCTGAAAAGTAGGATGATTAGTGCTTGAAATGGAGGATTGAGTGGTAATTTAATTTGCTTTAGTTGTGTTAGTATTATTTTTATAGTTTTTGCAGGGATGGTATTCAACAAGAACAAAGGGCTATTTCACACTCTGGCATTTCCTAAGGGGAAAGAAGATGAAATACAGAATCTTGGTGTCAGCTGAGTGAGTGAGGCAGCTACAATACACCTTTAAGGAAAGCATTTTGTTTAGGAACACCACAAATTTTGCTTTGAACATGATCGGCAATCAAATTTACTTGGTTCAATGGATGCGTTCCAAATGAGCTGATCCCCAGATTTGTTCAGTTGGGCAGCAAGAAGCTCACGTGTCTTGTGAACACATTTGCAGCTCTGTAGTGGCTGTGCTTGCTACCTTTTTTAGCTAGCTAAGAACATGAAGGCATCAGTCAGAGCAGGCCTTGCTTTTTTGATATTTTTTGCCTTTTGTGTGTGTGTGTGCCTGTGCCTGGAATTCATGATGACCCCCTGGCGACTCCTACTGGGGCACGGAGGACGTTCAGAAAAGAAGAAGAAGAAGAAGAAGAAGAGATTGGATTTATATCCCGCCCTTCACTCACTTAAGAGTCTCAGAGCGGCTTACAAACTCCTTTCCCCTCCCCTCCCCTCCCCACAACAGACACCCTGTGAGGTAAGTGGGGCTGAGAGAACTCTTTCCCAAGCTGTCCTTGAGGGAACAGCTGGTACAGAGCTATGGCTTGCCCAAGGTCATCCAGCCAGGTGCAAGTGGAGGAGTGGGGAATCAAACCCGGTTCTCCCAGATTAGAGTCCGCGCACTTAACCACTACACCAGAAAAGTGGCTTGACTCTGCCTCCCAGCCCTGGTATTCTCTGGAGGTCTCCAATCCAAATACTTGCCAGGGTCTGCCCTGCTTAGCTTCCAAGATCTGATGAGATCAGGCTAACCTGGCCTATCCAGGTCAAGGCTGAGCAATCCTTGTTCATGACACAGTTGGTTGTCTAGTACAAAGTAGGGATGCTGCAGGTTTCTCTGGGAACACATTCAGAAGAAGAAGAAGAAGAGTTGGTTTTTATACCCTGCTCTTCACTACCTGAAGGAGTCTCAGAGCAGCTTACAATCACATTCCCTTCCTCTCCACACAAGAGAAACCATCTTGTGAGGTAGGTGGCACTGAGAGAGCTCCAAGAGAGCTGTGACTGACCCAAGGTCACCCAGCTTGCTTCATGTGGAAAAGTGGAGAATCAAACCTGGTTCTTCAGATTAGAGTCCACCACTCTTAACCACTACACCACACTGGTTCGCAGTGGTTGAACTTCCATGTTTAAAGATGTGAGCCAATCACCTGCTTATGCCAAGCCACCACAAATGCCTGCTGAACCAGTTTGCATCAGAGTCTTCCAAAACTGTGAAAGCAATGTTGTCAATTCAAACGGATCAGCAGCCATTAGTGTCCCAAGCGACCACTTAGACAAACACTGAAGAGCAGGTTTTTATTGAAAGACAACATTTTTTGATGACTGATTTATATGATCTTGGAACGATCTAATTATCTATATAGACAAATGCCCATTGAGCACAGTAATTACGCAGCAAGAATGGGGGGATAGGAGACCTCGATTGGGCTGTGTGAATGAACAAAAAGCCAATTGAGCTGTCCTGCATCGTTAGGAAGAAATATAGGGAAAGCGGCTTAATTCATCATAATGACTTGAGATGAAGGGAAGCGGCAACTGGCATCTCATCAGATCCTGGAAGCTAAGTAGGGTTGGCCCTGGTTAGTATTTGTATGGGAAACCGTCAAGGAAGTCCAGGGTTGTGGTGCAGAGGCAGGTAATGGCAAACCACCTCTGAAGTCTTTTGTCTTGAAAACTTTACGGTGTTGCCATAAGTCAGCTGCGACAAGAGGTCAGAAAGGAGACTCAGAAGGTGGAATTTGGTAGTCTGGATTGATTTATAGCAGACAGCAACTGACCTAGGGTTGGTAATCTCCAGATGGGGATTTCCCAGAATTCCAACCGATCTCCAGATTGTACAGATGAGCTCCCCTGGAGAAAATGGCTGCTTTGGAGGATGGGCTGTATGGCATTATGCTGCACTGAGGTCCCTCCCCTCCACAAACTCCCCAGGCTCTACCCCCAAATCTCAGGAATTTCCCAGCTTGGAGCTGGCAGCCCTAGGCTGAGTATAGTAGCAGGTGCAGGAGTTTGCCAGCTCAGGGCATTAGCAGGGGGTATGAGATCAACAAGGGTCTCTGGCTAGTCTTATATAAACCCAAATAGGATGGAGCAAGGCAAAGAAGGGGATAAGAGAAGAACAAAGCTCAGAGAAGGGAAGGGTGGTGCTGGGTTTGGCTAATGTGGGTGGGGCCCCATGGATTAAAAGGGAGGTATCAGGAGAGATAAGGGAGGTGAAGAAGGGAAGCTGGTTGGGAAAGGCAGAAAGGAATCTAAAGGAGGAGCTGGCGTAAGCTAAGGCTACTAGGTCTAGGCAGGCCAGGTGGAACTGCCCCATGGCAGAGGCACAGCTCTGAGGTTTTGATGGGGCAAAAGTGGACCAGTGAAGGGAACTGTGGTTGCATGGAATCCCATGCGGCCTTTGCTCATTCCAATAAAGAGATACTTAAGGAGCACCATTGTGTCTGGTGAGTCTCTGCTGCATTTATGATGTCCAGATGCCCCTGGCAGGACCATGGAAGGGTATAACCATGCTTATGGTAAACAAAAACTCTTCCTACTATATTCCTTTAATCTGGACTCTATTTTTATTGTTTATATCTCTGTATGTGCATGTACAAAGCTAATCAACATAAATAGACATGCAGGACAATAGCAGGCCACATTGCATGGCATAATTAGTCAGTTTGCTTTCTAATCAGGAGAGAAATGAAACAATACAAACTAAAAAAGACTGAACCCCTGAGGGCTGTACAGGACATCTGGTGTTAAAATGACAATTAAATAGATAGGAGGCAAGAACAGCATTGTGAGTCCAGTGGAAAAATATATATTAATCTTCAGGGCTGCATTGCACTCTTGTATGTGACCAAATATCCTCCAGGCATTTCCATCTGATGAAGTCATTTTTGCTGTTATTACAGTAGAAAAACACTCATTCATCTGTGCTGTGTATAGCAGAGGTTGGGGGACTTGCATACATCCATTTTCCATTCTCCAAAACCACATTTTAGTCAGGAAAAAATGACTCCCTGCAGCTCCCCATTTAATATAGGATCACCCAAAGTTTTTGTAAGCAAGCTGAATATAGTAGTCCAAAACCAAATTACCATTGGTGAATTATAGACAGTGACCATTCTAGTAGTTTAGGAGTCCAGTAAGAGACGCCTTATTTGGTACCTTGAATCTGAAAATGGTGGGGAGTGTGTTTGCTGAAGGGTCTCTCACTTGCCTCTGATCATGGGAACTTCATGCAAACCTAGAATGATGGTTGACCCTCAGGGCTGCTAAGAGTCATCATGGGCCCCTGGATAAAGATTTGCAATGGAAACTAAGCTAAATTCTAACATCTGTTCCTCATTTATCACCAGAAAGGCAAATTGACATTCTGTTATCATGTATGTAAAGGGTGAAGGGGGAGGAAGCATCCTTATACTGCTTTGATAGATTATAGGGAAATATTGAGGAATTTCACACAGCCAATATGTTCCGTTTCAGGAACTCTACAGTAATGGTTTCTGTCTGGCATTTCACACAGAACCATACTAGTACTGGTTCCCTAACGGAACATATTGGCCCTTTCAGACAGAAACGAGCCTCTCCTGTTGGGGAAGTGTTTCTGAGCCGGTTTACCTTGAAACCTTCTCCCAAGCATTCTTCTATTTTTCTCCCGGTCCTGAAGCACTACGGGGGTGCTGTGTGAAATGCCCCTGAAGCGCTTCCTCCTCCGAAATTCCCCATTAACTCCCCCTTACCTGCATATCTTATTAACAAAGGTTTGCTTCCTATACTGCTATTAAATACATTCTAAGTTGTCAACCAGTATGGATGAAGAGTTGTGACCAAGACTGAAAAATAAGGCGGGGAGAAAAATTAGTAGTGGGCGTAGAGAAATGGCACATCACACCAGGAAGAAGAAAAATGAGTAGGAGCAAAGTATGGAAAACAGAGACATTAAGAAAAAGACAACAAAAGGTTTTCCTATTTTGCTGCCACACACTAACAGGGCTGCCATTTTGCAAGATCTGGATGAGCAGTAGGGATGGGCACAAACCAATAAAAGAACCCCAGTTCGAGCATGAACCAGCCCAGTTCATAGTTCACAAACCAGGGGTTCGGGAGAACGTATCTCCCATGATCCACGACACGAACCTCCATGTTTTTCCTTGGGTTTGGGATGGTTTGTGCCAGCTCTAAAGGCATTTAAATACCTCTGGAGCTTACTTCCGGGTCTGGCGTCTGACCAGAAGTGAGTTCTGAAAGCATTTAAATCCCTTTGGAGACCACCTCTGGGTTGGGCCGGCCTGACTGAGCTATGAGACTGAGCACTGAAGGCCTTTTAGGCCTTTGGAGCTCACTCTGGGAGCTAAGTTGGGCTGACTTGGAGATGGGCTCTGAAGACATTTAAATGCCTTCAGGGCTCACTTCTGGGTGGGGCCATGACTAGGTGTGCAAAAAAAAATCAGTTTTTTCCGGATTCGGATATATTAGACCCCAATTTTTTGGGATTCCCGAAAAAACCCAAATAACTATATCAGTATAGTGCCAAAAATCTGATTTTTTCGGGATTCCCGAATTTTTCGAGTCCATTATACCCTATGGGGCCATTGTAATCAATGGCAAAAAAACTTCTGAAAAGTTTCCAGGGGGCTGGGGAAAGGGGGTTTGAGATAGAGGCTTCAGATTTGGACTGTAGCTGCTGAAGCCTGTCCCCAAAGGACTCCCAATATTTGGAAAAGATTGGACCAAGGGGTCCAATTCCAGGGGCACCCAAAGAGGGTGCCCCCATTCTCCATTGTTTCCTTTGGGAAAAACTAAAGGCAGGTAGGCAGCAGACAGTGTCTCCCCAAGAATCTGTCCAAGAAAGTAATTGAGGTGGTGAGGAGCATGTTTGCCAGGCCAGCAGCAGAAACTGTGCAATCTGCCCCCCCCCCGAAACAGTGCCACTGTGCCAGTCAGTGCCCACCCAACAGGACTCACTCAGGTCAAACCAGAGAATCCCTGCAGCATAACCAGACTGAGGGAGCATGTTTGCCAGCCAGGCCAGCAGCAGAACCTGTGTACAAGCTGCCCCTCAGAAGAACCTCTGCCACTGTGCCAGTCGGTGCCCAAACCCCACAGGGCTCACTCAGGTCAAACCAGAGAATCCCTGCAGCATAACCGGACTGAGGGAGCATGTTTGCCAGCCAGGCCAGCAGCAGAACCGGTTTAGGCACTGACTGGCACAGTGACACTGTTTCTGGGGTGGCAGATTGCACTAGACTGTGTTCCCCCCCCCCACAGTATAATCTATAAGTTAAGGGGGGGCTACTTTTTTCCATTGGAACTTCGACTCAGACCAGAGTGCAGAACAGTGCTGAGCACTTTGGCTGACATCCAGGAGGCTGCCCGCTGCTATTGTTGGGATTCCTGCCGCTGAAAGCGATGTGGGTATAACTGTTTGTTATTCTCTGTTTATGTTGGTAATTTATGAAGAATAAAACTGTTTTCCTTCCACCACTAGTGTTATGTTCTGAGCTGATTCTATGTTGTATGGTTTTGGCTCTGGCATCGTATTTCCCTCGTTCAGACTGGCTGCACAATAAAGACCTACCATTGGTCCTGAAGCCACCCTAGGGAACCAGTCATAGAGCCTTGCTTAGATCCAATAAGACCTCTTGTAAATAGTTACATTGTATATAGTTCAGTGTTGAAATCATATAAGTTTAGGTGCCACTCTTGCTAGAGCTCTTCAGAGCTGAATGATATTTGGAATAAAAGCCTTGCTTTGATTCATCATCTCCTGACTCTCAATACTTAAAAACTGGTGTGTTCACTGCTTTTGAAATCCCTAGGAAGAAAAGAACCCTTTGCCTCTCGGCAACGAAATAAGTTCTCAGCACAGAACTCAGAATACATGTTTGAGGACCCCAAGACAAACATTAAGACCTACTAAAATCAATGAGGCTTCAGTGTGCCATAATCTATTCTTTACTGTGAGCTCTCTTTTTCTTCCTGACTAGATGTTCTAAGTCCTTAGAAGGACACACAGAACTCTTTTAAATCACACAAGGACACATCATTTCCCCATATTTTTTGTGATTTGTTAGAGCTGATCGTTTATATGCTTTATTTTATTTTATTTTTGTTTAAAACGCTCATACCTCACACTCACCCAAAATGGGCCTGAAGTAGCTGACAAAGATACATGAAAACAATATTCATGGAACAAATTAATAAAACAGCAAAAAAGCAGCATAAAAAAGCAGAACCATGGTTGTAACTCTTCTAAGAAAGCAACAGTTTTCCCAGTGTTTGCCTCAGTTGCCATATTCATGCGCCTTGAGCCACTTCCACAAATTTTCTCGCTTGCTGCGCTACATTGTCATGGATACATGGTGTCTTCATAAATAAGCCACGTGTAATTCATATGTTGCCCAGGTTTGCACCCACCCACCCGCTTAGCAAATAGAACCTTCTCTATCGCCATGGAAAGTATGTATCTCAAAGATCATGATTGGGCCATTAACAAAACTTTTTTTAAAGCACAGATCGGCCACAGTTTGCCAAGTATGAATTGTTAGGATGCATAATTTAAACGGATAGGGTTGAAAATAAAACTCAATTCCCATGAGTCAGCGCAAGCATACACATGCTCAAATTGTTTCAAAGCCAGGCAGTCCTTCTGCCTTTGCCATAAACAAACACTGAGTAAGGCAGCCATAAGGGACACAGGGAGATATCTCACATCTGTAAGTCATTAACTATGAAACTTTTATGCTTTGTGTACTTAAATAACATGGCAGAGAGCAGATTGGGTGGCAGGAATGACAGTGTGAAGCTGTGGGAAAGCTATACGGGACAATTCATTTACAATAAGAATGTTTTGCAGAAGCAAGCATACATAGCTAGTTTGCTCAACATTTGACTAAGATGGGACTGTGACTCAGGGGTACAGCTAATGTTTTGTATGCAGAAGGTCCCAGGCTCAATCCCAAGCATCCCCAGATAGGGTTGCCAGGTCCTGCCTCCTCCCCAGTTGGGGGACTTTGGGAGGCATTCTTGGAGGAGACAGGGGATGTCCCCAATGTGATGACATCACTCAGAATCTCTGAATCCCAAGCAGCAATCCCAAAGGGACCCTTTAAATACTTTTTGAGGAGCGGGGGCCCACATGCCTGAATCTCAAACTGATCAGCACACCAGGTATGATGTTCCCTAGCCCCTAGGGGGCACCACACTCAGTTTTTTCACAGGAGATGAAGACCAAAGGAAAGCCCCCACCGGTGAAGAAGAAGAAGAAGAAGATTGGATTTATATCCCGCCCTTCATTCACTTGGAGTCTCAGAGCAGCTTACAAACTCCTTTCCCTTCCCCTCCCCACAACAGACACCCTGTGAGGTAGGTGGGGCTGAGAGAGTTCTGAGACAACTGTCCTTGAGAGAACAGCTGGTACAGAGCTATGGCTTGCCCAAGGTCATCCAGCAGGTGCAAGTAGAGGAGTGGGATTTGTGTGTAAAATCCCCTCATGTTACAGACAACTTATGGCGACCCCAGAAAGGGGCTTTCAAGGCAAATAAGAAGCAGATGTCGTCTGCCATTCCCTTCCTCTGCAGAGTCTTCCTTAGTCTCCCACCTAAGTAACAGACCCTGCTGAGCTTCTGACATCTGACAAGATTGGGCTATACCATGCTGCCTCCCGCACCATAAATAACACACAAAACCTTTAATAATATGAAATTCCTTTTTAAGCCTGATACACATCATACACATTCTCAGTGCTTTTTTAGTCTTCTGCGGGGGAATTTTTAAAGTTATGCATGTTTCTCCAACCAATGGGGGAGAAAAGGATTTGTATCTCTTTGCTGTAGCTAACATAAATTGTATCTTTATGTTCCTCTCTGGTGCTTGTAACAGCTGTCCTTTGCTTTGTTGGCAGTTTTCATACAGGAAACATTCAATAAAGCTTTTCTCCTCTCCTGCAAATAGAGTTTAGGAATGAAGTGCCATTTAAAATACCCTTTTCTAGAGGTTGTCTCTAAAATTGTCCCTTCCTTTCATGTTTGGGCATTTCGTGACATTTGGACTTTGTTTTCATAAGTTATCGAGGATTTAACAGAGGACATCAGAATGTTGTCTGAGCAGAGCAGGCAGGCATACAGTATAGAACAGGATGGAAAACCTTTCATTTCTTAGGTGATGCAGAGTCATTAAAGCATAGGGTAAAAGGCAATGAATGTATCAGTGAGAAACAGAACACATGAACACATAAAACAAATATGCATAAACTTCAAAATGAAGTTCCATTAGATGCATTACAAAACAATGACCTTTCAGAGTATTTCTAGAAATTTCACCTAAATCCAATCACATCTGCTATAGTCATTTGCCTGCTAATGTCATTTGGCATCTGAAGTCACTCCACTTTCCAATAAATAGGACAGATGGACTCCCATTTGAGTTGTATCTGAAGAAGTGAGCAGTGACTCACAAAAGCTCATACCCTGCTGCATATTTTGTTAAAGGTACTACTGGACTCTTGCTCTTTTCTGCTGCTATAAACAGACTAATATGGCTACCCATCTTAATTTTTCATACCATTCACCCATATCAGATTGATGGACATTTTATTTATTTAGCCTTGTGGTTATTACAATCTAGCACAGTGAATGGAAATTACTTTTTAATTGTTTATAATTATAGTAGATTCATCTAACTGGATGTGGTCCTTCCTAACTAAACTGTTTCTAGTCTCACATGGTTTAAATAATCTGTTTTGGGAGTGGCAATAGTTTATGGTCCTCAATGTGCATAGCTCACAGAATGAATCTTTCTACTATAATATATAAAGCCAGAGCCCGAATTTAATGTACTCAGATAAATATTTGCAAAACTAAGAGAAGACCCTGGCAAACTGAGTCTAAACACATTGAGCAAATATTATTTATTTTATTTTAAACATTTTAATGTCACCTTTCCAACAAAATAGGGTCTTCAGGTGATGAACACCAAAGCATTAAAATGTTTAAGACATTAACACTGCATTTCAAATAGAGTATATATAAAATATGTAAGGTTATATATGATGGTTAAATCTGGGAGAACTGGGTTTGATTCCCCACTCCTCCACTTGCACCTCGCTGGATGACCTTGGGCAAGTCATAGCTCTGTACCAGCTGTTCCCTCAAGGACAGCTTGGGAAAGAGCTCTCTCAGCCCCACCTACCTCACAGGGTGTCTGTTGTGGGGAGGGGAAGGGAAAAGGAGTTTGTAAGCCGCTCTGAGACTCCCTTGGGGAGTGGAGGGCGGGGTATAAATCCAATCTCTTCTTCTTCTTCTTCTAAATAAGAAAGTGCCAAAGCAGAATTACAGCTAAACAAGACAGAAGTAACAATTACTAAGGAATTACACAATTCTAAGCTTGACAATAAAGGGACTGAAACTGTTCAATTCCTTGACTCAATCATCAACTGAAGGGGAGACTGAAACCAAGCAATCTGGAGGATACTGAGACCTGGCAAGGAAGCCATGAAGGAACTAGAAAAGACTGTTGAGTATAAGGAAGTGTCTTTGGAGACCAAGATCAAGATAATTCATACCGTGGCATTCCCCATTACTAGGTATGGATGTGAATGCTGGACAGTGAAGAAAGCTAATGGGAACATAGGGATGCCAGTCCCCAGGTGAGGCAGGAGATCCCCCAATTTCATGGGCTCCTGCCCTCCACCAGCCCCACCCCCAAGAGTGACCGCTGGTGGCCACCTCTCTTCCTCTCCTGAGATTTAAAGGGTCCTCCATCTGATCAGCTGGAACCACTGGCCCATGGATCAGCTGGAGCCCCACAAGTGAATGACTGCCAGTGTGCTGGCTCTCCACTGAGGAGGCAGTCAAGGGACAGGGTAGCAAGCACATCAGTTCCTAGGAAAGGACAGTTCAGATGGCATTTGATTGCCTTCAGAAGGCATTTAAATGCCTTTTGAGTTTCCTTCCATGAGGCAAGAAAGCTTATAAGGGCACTCAAGAGTGGTACCTTCAGCACTCCTTCAATCATCCCCCTTTTTGCTAGCCCAGTCCTGCTGTATACCACTAAGGTAATGGTGAGTCTTTCAAATTAATTTAAATTAATTTGTATGTTTTCCAAAGGCTCATGGGGATGCTTTTGAAAGACTCATCATGACCTAGGTGGTATATAGCAGGACTGGGCTAACTGGCTGGAGGGTCTTTTAAATCCTGTGGAAGGGAGAGAGAAGGGCAGCCACTGATGCCTGAACTGCAAGTGGAGAATTCCAGGTGTGGAATGGTGTTGAAAAGCATAGAACCCTTCAGGAACCCAGAAGCCATAGGCTAAATTCAATTCAATACAGTTGACTCCTATCAATTTCCTTGAATGCCACCATGTCACTCGACCACTCAAATCAAAATGTTATCATCATCCTGTCATAGCAAAACTACCTAGCAATTGGGAATGGACGCAGGATAATTTCATCACTGATATATCAATTGTCCAATATGTGATGTGAAATTCTGTGGCTTGGAGTTCAGAGTGGAGAGAGAGGGAGGAGAGGAAAAAATAATTGTAAAGAGCTGGCATAACCCATTCATATGTGCTTGGATGTGTTAATGGTTACTTAAGTATGAAGAATAAGAGATGTAGCATATAATTAGGACCTCAGCAATTTAGAATCGGGGGGGAAGAAGCTGAATGCATTAAAAGACTAATCAATGTGATTAACAGATTAAGCAGTGGCATATGTACTAGAAACATGGATAATTACACACTGCTGGGTATCTTGGCCCTTCTACAACCATTCCCAGGATGTGATCAGTGCCTCGCTGTCTTGCTTCCTTTTCCTCTATCTGTCCCTGCTGCTCATTTCAACAACTAGGCATTTTCTTTGAGCCCTTACTAGTCAGCTCTGTAGCCTTGGATGCAGTAGAGCTTTGCAGCTTCATAACAAGCTTCTGATCTCCATTGAAAACAATCAGTGGATCACTGGAAGCATTGGGACCCTACCACACTGGAAGTTTGGTCATTTTGCTCATTTACATTACAGGGAAGTATTCCCCCCCCCTTCATTTATAGTGGGAGACAATGTAAATGTCAATGGACCAAATGTTGTTACTTTCACCTATGGGCTGACCCTGTCACATTTTTGTTCCCAGATGGGCTACAGAGTGAAAATGAAAATATACTTGGGAAAAGGGATTGCACTCCTCCTGAGGACTACTTTCTTTCAATGGCTTGAGGTTGCCAATAATTCCACTGACTTCGGGCTACATTAGAAAGTCCACAGTCCAAACAATTTTTTTCATCTTGCCATTTAAGAATTTGGAACTATAACTTCCACAATATGACAATGGTCTCATCCATTGGCCTTCATTGTTTTGTGTATCATTCTCTGCCTCCCATGGCACTGCTCTTGGCGTGAGCCATACATACACACAAATCAACCACATGATCCTGAGAGATGAGTCTGACATCCTGAACACTGGGGCTCATGAGTAAGCGGCACAGGTAGTCCATTGAGGTGAATAGCTTTCATGCATTTAATACTATACTGTTGGGGAATGTTCCTAAAAAAAAGTGAAGCTTCCCAGGATTCATTGAGGTATTTGGAGTACAATAGCTTCCTGAGAGCACCAAATATTTTGCCATTACAAAGTGAGGACTAAATGAATGAGGTTGCTTATTAGAGAGGTCAGTTGAGGTCACTTAATAGTCCTTTAAAATTCAAAGGGACCATATGCCCCCAAACAGTTTAGGAATGCTAAAGGTAGATCAGGCCTCAAAGGCTAAGTCTACCACCCATAAGAAATAATGGGGCCATTATTGCCTATTGGTGGTAAGTAGTATTGCCAGCTCTGGACTGGAAAATTCCTGGAGAATCAGACTGCAATCAAGAAGTAAGAAGGAGATGGAGACTGGGAAGGGCAGACGGTGAAAGAGCTAGAAAAGATCATTGAGTGTAAAGAAGTGTCTTTGGCGATCAAGATAATTCATACTATGGCATTCCTTGTTACTGGCTGAGGACAGACTGGCAATCTGCTGCGGGAGGAAAGCGGGGCTGAAAGTTGTGGGGGAAAACTGCTCCAGGGCTGGCCGTTCACACTGGCCAGTCTCCTGTGTTAGCATACTGGACCGGAGCATTCAGACAGCTGTGCAGCGGGCCCCAAATTGCCTTTTCACACTGCTGCTTGAACTGCCAGAAAGCGGGAAACAAGCGGCAGACGGCCCCTGGACACCACTTTCTCCTGGTGTCCTTCTGAAGTGGCAGGGAAGCGGCAGGGAAGTACGGAAGGGAGCCGGGGAACAGCTGTGGCTGTTTGAATGGACTCCCTTCCCCAGCTTCACAAGCGGAGCTCCCCCGCTCCAGATTGCCAGTCTGTCCTCAGCTAGTGTGTATGGTTGCAAATGTTGGACAGTGAGGAAAGCTGATTGGAAGAAAGTTGGTTCATTTGAAATGTATTGTGTACTGGGTTCGTTGCATTCACAAGTCGGATGACGAGGTAGTGACAAGCATACTTTATTAGAATACATAACTGATCATGCATAACCGGCTGAGATAGCCAACTCTATACAGTCCCTAGGACACACCCAAAAGTCCTATTGGCAGGTTTGAATTTCCCGCCAAAGTTCTTATTGGAGGGCTAGTGGTGGCCCTAGGACACACCCAAAAGTCCTATTGGCAGGTTTGAATTTCCTGCCAAAGTTCTTATTGGAGGGCTAGTGGTGGCCTATTGTTTTCAGGAGTCAAGCTCAGGCTGTATGTCGCTGGACCCTAGTGGTGGTCAGCGGACATAACACCCCTCCCCCCATAGTTCAAGTCCACCTATGTTATATAGTCCTGTACATAGGCCGGAGGTTGACGAGTCCTCTGTCATTGTCTCGGTGCGGGTATGTTTTACAGATACAATGGACCATAAAAAGACAAATCAGTGGGTTCTAGATCGAATCAAGCCTGATCTCTCCCTAGAAGCTAAAATGACTAAGTTGAGGCTATTGTACTTTGGTCACATTATAAGAAGGCAATAATACCAGGAAAAGTTGAAAGCAGCAGGAAAAGAAGATGACCCAAGATGAGGTGGATTGACTTAATCAAGGAAGCCACAACCCTCAGTTTGCAGGACCTGATCTAGGCTGATAGCAATGGGATGTTTTGGAGATTATTAATTCATAGGGCCGTCAGAAGTCAAAAGTGACGTAACAGCATTTAACACACACACACAATGTTGGCTCAGGTATTATCTGAATGCATACCCCTAGTATGTTCACCAGCATTATTAATAAAGGAGATGTAGTTCTGCAGTTTGTGGGCAAAACCAGCACCTGATTACTAGCATTGGCTTGTACCAGCTGTCCAGGCAGCATACTTGGACCTTAAATATATATATTGAACATAATTAAAAGTGAATAAAATGCTACACCACATCCAAGGATTTAAGTGCCTCCTTTGGTCGATGACATTTCCTAATTCTGGTCAATAACGCTAGTATGTTTCCCCCCCATTCTCCCACATATACATTGTTGTCTCTTTCAGTGTTTTATGGAAGGAACAGATCAGTGGCTTCTGGCTAGGTGATAGAGCTAAGGAAAGATTTTCTCCCCTGCTGTCTGCTTAAGTCTGTTTTCCAGACCAGGGAGACAATTCCCCTTTGAAGTTATCTCTTCTTATAATAAATGACTGCTTCAGCTGTCACTCTTGCTCTCCATAGTCCCTTTAAATGCTTTTGGAGAGAGGGGGCTGCACGTGCTTGAATCCCAAGTGGAGATTCAGGCATGTGCAGTCCCTGCTCTCCAAAAACATTTAAAGGGACCCTTTAAATGCTTGGGGGGGAGGGACCTGAATTCCAAGCGGCTAATTTGCTGCTTGGGATTCAAGCATGTCCCCAATGTGATGATATCACTTCTGAGTGATGTTATCACATTGGGGACATCTCTGCCCCCTCCAGGAACACCTCCCAAAGTTCCCCGCTAGGGAGAAGGCAGGACCTGGCAACCCTAATCCCGTCAGATCTTGGAAGCTAAGCAGGGCCATCCCTGGCAAGTATTTGGATGGGAGACTGCCAAAGAATACCAAGCCTGGGAAGTCAGAGGCAGGTTATCAGGCCACTTCTCTGAATGTTTTCTGTGACCCAGTAGGAGTCACCAGAGGTCGCCATGACTTCCAGGCATAGGCATACAAACACACACACACACACAATGCAAAAATACAACCCACCCACTAATAACAGAGGGAAGGAGGGACAACTGAAGCCAAAGCTGCAAGGGCCTGGCAGCGCATGGTCTTAAAGGGGTGAGGGGCAGGCCTGGACAAGCAAAGCCATCACTTGGACTGTCATTCCCCCCCCCCCAGCTGATGTGGCAGCAAACTGTTGGCCACAGCCAGACCCTCCCGGATGGTCCCAGATGTGCCCACATGTCATGATGCTGGGTGAGCATTAAAACCTTTGCTCTGATCCTGCCCCCCACACCTGCAGCCACCAAATGGCCCCAGGTAAGTCTGAGCGCATGGATTTTTTCTACCCTAGGAAGTCTCAAAGCAGCATACAATCGCCTCCCCTTCCTCTCCCCACAATAGGACCTTGTGTGGAAGGTGGGGCTGAGACAATTGAGAGAACGGTAACTGGCCTAAAGTCACGCAGCAGGCTTTGCGTGGAGGAGTGGGGAATCAAAGCTGCTTCTCCAGATTCACGGCTCTCAACCACTATGCCACACTGGCTCTCAGGAGTAGCGGCTTCACTAAAGAAAGGGCGGTCAAATGCAATGAGCTATAGGGTCATCTCCCCACTGCCCTGCTTCCTGAGACTCGAGCAGCAGCTGGCCAGGCAGTCAAAGAGGTAAGCCCCTCAAGCAACACAGTTGCCTCCCCATATCGGAAGCAAGTTGCATCCACTTATCTCTTAATTGGTTCCCCACTTTTACCAGTGAGAAATTTAAGAAACTACTGTGCTTCCAACAGGTATTCTCTGTTCATAAGGAAGGATTTGCTTTAACCCACCCCCCTCCGAAAATTACTCTGTGCAGAAAAGTATTGCTCTTTGTGTGTGTGTGTGTGTGTGTGTGTGTGTGTGTGTATACTGGAATTGTAATTTAGTAAGGGTGCTGATAATTTTGTCAGTGATTCCTGTTCCTAGTCACTGAAATACAGTTCCAGAATTCTTTATGAGAAAAAGGAATGGTTATTTAAAATCCATAGGTTGTTGTATCTCAGGGAACAGCCCAAGAGACAGGGACCATTTACTTTCTGCCATTTGGAAACAATGGTTGCGATCACACGCACAATTAGCCCCAACATAGGAGCAAATGCTGGGCAGATGAAAGGAGTGCGATCAGACAACATCTGGGAAGGGCCCGCAGCTTCAAAAGACTGTGTGATCACACAACTGTGGGTCAACTTCCGCCGGAGGAAATAGTCTCTCTTCCCCACTGCTTTATCTTGCATGTGTGACTGCAACCATAAATTGGTCAGATAGATAGGGTTTGAAAGAGCACCACAGAGAACATTTCTTCCATGCTTGCTCTCCCTGTATTTAGATTATTCGTTTGTGACAAGTGTCTGGCTTAGGGAGGGGGTATCTTAAACAAAGAACAATTTAAAAGGAAGGTATTTTTGGAAAACTCGAGAGGAGGATTTGGAGGAAATGCATTTTGGAGTGTTCCAGAGATTAGTGTTTCAATTAAAACCCGCTAGGCACCTGATGACTTGCAGTATGCTGGACATTGACATTTTAAAAATTGAATTTTGTGTTGCATTTCATTGCCATCACCCTGGATACTTTGAAAGGGCATTTCTACCTGGTCCAGGGGCTGTCTCTAACCCACCCACCAAACAAAGCAGCTGGTAGCAGATAAATTATCTCTGTCTCTCTGTCAAGAATCAGAAGGTTGCTTTGCCTGTTGGGAAACCACACACTGTGCCTAAGAAAGGAGGAGCTGATTGTTCCAGGGGTGAGAAGCAAGGAGGCGTAAGGTCTGTACTAGCATGGGCCAAACAGGCTGGAAGGGATGGGTGGAAACTATCAAAGGGCACAAAAACACCTAAATAAACTTCCTGGTGCAGCAGGGCTCATGAAGCAAAGAACATGAGAAGCAGACAGAGCGATCCTCAGGAGCTTGGCTCAGGTGACAGAAGGTAGAAAACTTCATACAGGGCCTAAAGAAGCATTCATACAAAAAGGGAAGACTGGGAGTTATGGATTCAGTGTTGTTGTGGGACTCCAACCTTTTTCTTTTAATTCTTCTCTTTTCTCTGTCTCAATTTAAAAAAAAGAAATCCAAAGAGAAGTCTTGCAGGTTCTGGCAGTGAAAGTAAATGCAAGCCATCATTTCTAACGGGATATGAGTTGTCAATAATAATTTCAGAGAATCAAAATGCAAATGAAATTTTTTTCCTGTGTCCTTTCAAAACGGATTTCTGAACAGAAATGAAAAAATTATTGTAGTCAATAATTTATGACCTACAATTACTTGTTCATCTTCCAGCTAGATTATTTTTTGTCAAAATATTTAATTTCTCTCCCTATAAGTGCCATATCTCCCTACTGTACAGAAAAGAAAATGAACTCTGTTTTCAATTTCTTGCACTTTGAAATTACTTCTATACACAAAGAGTTCAGGGAAGATGTGTGTTATCCCAAATTATTTCTTAAGAGGATTGTCATGTATACTGAACTGAATGTTTGGACGGGGGGAAAGTCATTAACGTTCTTTCAAAAAAAAAATCTCAGCTAGGAATGGCAAAGATGTCTCTCTAACAAACAATTCAATTAATTTATCTGTGATTTTTTCCCTTTCAAACTGAAAAGCAATGAGATGCACATAAAAAAAATCACCAAGAAATATTTGCCTAGCAAAAAGAGCTGGTAGAAAGATAGCACAAAAGATTGACAGAGCTTTGTCTTCATTCTTTCTGAGCCTTTCACAAGTGAAAAATGTATTAAAATCAGGTGAATGGTTTTCTTTGTAGGTATTTTCATTTTTTTCAAGCGTTGATCATGGAAAATGACAAGTGAACACTTGAGGTATATGAGAAGTAGTCTTGTCAGATCAAACCAACGGTCCAGCCTAGCCCAGTGGGGTCTACCCTAATCAATGGTTTTCCAGTGTCCTTAGTAGATGTTCCATAGCTCTTACCAGTTTCTTTATGGCATGGAGTCTACCACTGGATTCTTTGTTTTTGTCCAGGCAGGTTAAAAAGGCAGTATAGATTAAAAAAATTAGTTGTGTGATATCCAGATGAATGCAGTCTTCAGCGTTGTAACTAGGGCAGATGTAGGAGGAATCACACACGCTTTACTTCCCTGGCTGAGCTGCACCCAGGTTCTGGGTCATGCTGAAATGTTCATGATCAATTAACACTCTTGTATTTTTTCCCTATTTCCTGCAAGTCCTTCTCAATTCACTCCCAGTGCTACCTGCAGCACCTATCACTAAGCTGTTAGCTCTAGGCAATATTGAGAGCCTGTGGCCATCAGGCAGTTACACTCGCAGCTCTGTAGTTTCTTCCTCTGCCTCCTCAGCTTAAGCTGAGAACATCAGCTTAATCAGTCTGAGCTGCGAACAATACTTGGCAGACATGATGATGACAGTAATTGATATTGTTTTTTATAAACATTAATTTTTTTAACCAATTGATTTATTTACGGTATTCATTGTATGCCTTAAAAACATAACAGCTCCCATGTCAATTTACAATAAAAAAACAAGTAATGAAACTTTGCAGTTGTTGAAGAGTACTTGAAAACAGCAGTGGGTTCAAATATCATGGGAGGATATTTCTCTATGTTGTTCACATCTAAACTGGGCATCATTTCGTTTCCAGGCTCAGTAGTTCAAAGCATCAAATAAAGCTTTCAAATTCTAAACAGTCCAGGACACAGTATCCCATGATTCCCTTCTCAGACCTGCCCAGGCACTGAGATGGTCATCAGATGTCCTCCCCTCTATGCCCTCACCATCAGAAGTCTTCTTTGTACCAGTGCTATGGTTTGGAAGTCCTCCCAAGCATAGGCATCGACTATGGGGGGGGGGGGACTTGGGAGCTCGCATCCCCCCCTGAAATTTTCCAAGGGTGAATGAGCCCCCCCGGGCAACCACTGCCACCCTCCTTCCTGGCTGCTGCCACTCCTCCTCATCCTCTGCAGTGATGGTGACCAGCTCCACCGCTGGCCCAACCGCCTCCTCCTGGCTCTTCCTTGCCCACTACGACTACAGATGTGTGGGAGGGGAGGATGGGCGGTCTGGCAGGGGTCCTGGGCAGGCCAGGCAGGCCTTCCTCTGGCTCATGAGCTCTGCCTTCCTCGACACTTAGGGGGCCCATCAGGGCGGGAAGGAGCCATGCTTCTGGCCCGGGGGGGGGGGGGAGGCCAGGCAGGTAAGGAGCTCAGCTGAGTAGTGCTCATACGACACATGAAAGGTGCACCCCAGCGCTGCCGTCATGCAGCCTGCCAGCCCATAGCTCAGCAGCTCCAGTGCCTGCTGCTCCTCCAGGCTGGACAGGCACCACCAGAAGGCCACCAACCACACCGGGGTGCTCAGTGCCACCACTGGCTCCATCGCTGCCTGCCTGGGATCCATCACAGGCCTCCCACCACTCAGCCCCAGCAGCAGGTGGCCCCTCACCCCAGAGCACAGTAACCATGGCTTGGGCAGTGCCCAACAGCCACCCTGCCAGTGGGGGAGAAGGGAGAAAGCTGGCAGCCCAGCCCCCCCTGGGAAATTGGAAAGTCGATGCCCTTGCTCCCAAGGGAAGATCATCTCACCCAAGGCTTGTTAGTATTCTGAACTGCTTATAATGGAACATTTCAAGTTTTGTTGGTTACACTGATGTTCAATTGCTGGTCTGATTTTGGTCCTGATTAATGGGTGCTCATTTTAATTGATATTGCTTCTTAAATGGATGATATTTCCATGTCATTTCATGGTATGGCTAATTATAAGCTAATCACTGGCTGATGACACTTTCATTGTAATGCTTGATTACTGTTTTGATTTGTATAATCTACTCTGAGCATCTGCTTTATGGATGGACGGGCAGGATGTAAATGGTGTAAATAATAAAACAATTAACAATTCTGTAACAAATCCATTGTGTTATTGGCAGGAGGCACTGAGATGTGTATGATGTCCAGTCCTTCCTACCAGTCCTCAAAATGTTCTGACTGCTGCTCTTTTATTTTTCACAAGAAAATGGAAAGGCCTGAGGAAATAGTACCCCAGAAAGATATCAGAGAGCAGAGCTCTGCAGTATCAAATGCTGATCTTCCACATGGGGCAGGTGGCAACTTGGACAAAGTCTGTTTTGCAGTTGCAACAGTGTGCTTATGAGTGTGGGGGAGATGATATTCAGTCCTCTCTAGCCTTCTAGAAGTTTTGTCTCCTTTTAATCTCTATTTCATGAGGCTACGCTGAAGGAAATAGCCGCCAAGGAAAGTTTCTGCCACTGTCTTACGTTATCATGTCTCCTTCTCACCCTTGTAGGTAACCTAACTCATGAGAAGAATATCCAGATCAAAAGAATCACATCCATGTATTCATTTGCCTATATTCATGGAAAGACTGGTATGAAGGAAACCAAGGAAGAGACTTCGGTTGGGTAACAACTTGAATATCATCTGTTAGTATTTCTTGCTTTGTTGTGAATGGTAGTCCTTCACGTTTCCTTCAGAGAGTCTATATCCCCTTGGCCTCTATACTTGACTCACCATGTGTGTTTCTTTTGTACTATATTTTCTGAAGGACTTAGTTTCCATACAGTAAATGTCTTGAAAGGTGCAGTTGATCCCCTGGTAGGAACTCTGGGGATTGCCATCTGACATTTTGTTTGTACAGCAGTCAGAGACAATTATAAAAATACAAGTCATGCATAAAAACATAAGATCAACCAAACCTGTAATTTAAAAAAAAAATTAGCCATATCTTATGCAGTGTGTCTTGTTAAGCTTCCTTCGAAAATTACAGTGTGTTTTCTGATTTCAAGTGTTAATTGCATGCTATAAAACATAAAACATCAGTTGATTGTGCCTCCATCACATCAAATCACATCATCACTGTGTGATATCGTCTTAGAAACCATTTGTTCTGCAGTCTTCCCTGGACCACTGAAATCTTACTATTGCTCCGTCATCTGATACCAATTAACCTGCTTTTATTCAATCCTTGCCAAATGAAGGAGAATGAATTTACTCCAGAAGGCAGTTCAGGCTCATAAAACGTCATCCAGCCTTCCACAGAGAGAGCTGGGAAGTGAATACAGGCTGGGTGATGGCCAAAAAGAATTGCTGGAGCACAATAAAACCAAACACAAATGGTGACTTAACTCCCATAGAACAAATTATATCATTTTTTTGCTTGGGAATTTTATTCTCCATCTCAGTTAGACAGGAAAATCATCTCAGCTTAGCTAAACTAAAGGTGGAACACTATGAGATGCTCTGAAGTTTTAGAGAAGGCATTGGGACAAATAAATTGGACCAACGTTGAAAATTTTGGACTTGAAATTATATCTCTAGGAATAGATCCTGTAGTAAAGTTCAACAGGTGGAGCACATTTTACCCATTTCTACCCAGCATCCCCATGTGTACCCCGGAAAATCATCAACTGAGGGTCAGTGGTTCCTCATGAACAAAATGCACTGCGGCAGAAGAAGCTTCAGTAAGGAGAGAGAACTGAGCAAAATTGCTTCCTGCTCCCACTTCCACTGGTTTAGTACCACCGCTGGTGGAAGAGGCAGAGAGTACAGTTTGACATGATTCCCTTTCCTGAGAGCCAGTTTGGTGTAGTGGTTAAGTGCATGGACCCTAATCTGGGAGAACCGGGTTTGATTCCCCACTTCTCCACTTGCGCCTGCTGGATGACCTTGGGCAAGCCATAGCTCTGTACCAGCTGCTCTCTCAAGGACAGTTGTCTCAGAGCTCTCTCAGCCCCACCTGCCTCACAGGGTGTCTGTTGTGTGGAGGGGAAGGGAAAGGCATTTGTAAGCCGCTCTGAGACTCCAAGTGAGTGAAGGGCGGGATATAAATCCAGTCTCCTCTACTACTACTACTACTACAGCACCCATGCAGCAGTGTTTTTTTGTTTATGAGGTGCAGGGACCCTTAAAAGAGACTTTTCAGGGGACACAGCAGGCTACTGGGGAAGGCGCGAAAAATCTGCACTGCCAAGTCTTTTAATCTTTTCTGAATGATCCAACCCGAACATTCTGAATAGCACAAAAATATAGGGAGCACAAAAGAGTATCTGGGTTAGAATCTTTTCAGAATCAAATTCTGAAATTATAGCCCAGCAAGATCCACTATATCTCTGAGAACAGAAGGTAGTTTGGGCATATTTTCAGTTACTAGAACAAACGTAAGTGTTTACCAAAGGGCAGGCTTTCCAAGATCTATTTAGTGGAGAGATGTTACATCTATATTCTGTTAACTAGTCTTCTTTATTATGGAATTTTGTTTTTATGATTCAGTGTTCTGGTTTCTCTGTAAACCATTTTGCAGGCTCAAAGGTGTCAACTGCCAAAATAGCATTTAAGAAGATATCTTGGGATGTATTCAGCCAACAGGATTTCACTGTACTGTCAAACTCAGGAATGTATTCTTGGTAAAATTAATCTTGAGTTGGAAAAATATCTGGACAATCTGTGTAAATCCAGTGTGAGAAAGGGATTTACTCTTCTAGGGCTGAGGACAGACTGGCAATCTGCCCTGGGACAGTTCTGCTTGGGAAGCGGGGGAAGGGAGCCCATTCAGACATGCGCAGCTGTCCCTCGGCTCCCTTCCACACTTACTCGCTTTGAAGCCGGGTTTCTTGCGCTTTAGAAGGACACCGGGAGAAACTGGTGTCCGGAGGCCATCTTGCTCTTGCCTCCCGCTTCCAGGCAGTGTGAACCGGAAGAAGGTGGGAGGCAAGCAGAGGCAGCAGTGTGAATGCAGCATTTTGCCAGTTTGCGCATGCGCGCACATGCGCACATAAGCACATGTGCACATGCACAAATTGCCGAAATAGCCCTATCACGAGCTGCGGAGGCCGGCCTACCTGGGGCCAGTCTGCAGCAGTCTGAACGCTCCGTAACAGCATCCTTGTGCAATACACTGGCCAGTGTGAATGGCCAGCCCCGGGGAGTTCTTCCCCCGCAGCACTTGCCTCCGCATTCATCCCACTCCAGATTGCCAGTCTGTCCTCAGCCTAGATATCAGCAAATGTTCTCAGCTGTTTAGATGAGAGATGTTGAATCTTACCTTTTAATTCACACCATTGTCTTGAACTGCCAAGAGAAATCCTGCACTTTGGGGTAGAATATGTGCAGAACAAATTTCTCTGTCTTTCCATCTTTCCAATACTCAAGGAAAAAGAATATTGGTGAGTCATCAGACAACAACAAATAATAAGGATGTGATGCGGACAAAAAAATGAATATGCATGCAGTTGACTCTTACCTGTGTTCAGACACTGCTCGGTGTGTTCAGATACTGATCTGAGTGATAGCCCAAAACTCATATTATTTATTATTTATTTAAAACCCATCTATGCTGCCTTTTCAGCCAGCTCAGCGTCCCCAAGGAAATCAGCACTAAAACGTTTCAAACTTTAAAACATAATTTAAAATACAAATATATACAAAACATTTAAAACAATTAAATAAAATTTACAAACACACAAACAGAGAGGAGAGATAATAAGAGTTAGTAAGAGAATGCCAAACAAAATGACAGAGACTCCACCTGCTGGCAGAAGACAATGATAGACGGAGTCAAGACAAATCTCCCTGGGGAGGGAATTCTGATGTTTTGGTGCCATAACTGAGAAGGCCCTTTGTCAGGGTGCCACCCATTGAGCCTCAGATAGTAGGGGCACCTGAGGGAGGGACCCTGAAGATGACTGGAGTAGTTGAGTATTATTGAAACTGTGTATTCTATTTTTATTTATATTGTGGGATTTTTTCCCATGGACATTACTGTTTTGTTATGACCTATGCCTGTGCTGATAACACCAGCAGCACTTTTATTTATTTGTTTGTTTGTTTTTGCTGTTTTGCCCAGTTGTAGTCCAGCAAATCTTGTGTAGAGGCGCCAGGAGAATAGTGTGAACCATGTCTCTGGGAACCTGGATCTTTGCCTGCTAGAGAGTTTTCTATCCTAGCCTGCCACAAACTATTGTAGCCCAGCAAAAGAATAAAAAACAACGACTTCCTTCCACTAAGAAAGAACACAGAACTAGACCACCACACTTGCTACCTGAACGTTGTAGAGTTTGAGTCTTCCAGGGCTCCAGGCAGGGATCCTAGATTTTATGTGTACTACAGCTGATCTGAACAGGCTTTATCTTTGTTGCAGTCTATCTGTGTGATGACCTTAGAGTGGTTGACAAAGCTACTACCAGTGAACCAGACTCCATTTCAAAAGCAGTCAGTCCTGGCTATCCATATATGTTGCATTTTCTTTGTTTACTCCACATTCACAGGTTTTTTTAACCTGACCAGGCCTTCTAAGAAGACATGTATTCTAGGGTCTGAAGTTAAATGTTGTTGTTGGGTGCATGTGTGTGTTTGTTTACCTGGCAGAGTTCTGGCAATTTGGCTTTCCTAGATGAAAGCGATTCTGACTTTTTAAAAATTGTCAAAACGACTTCCCTTTGTGCTGGTTTAGTTATCATGACCAGTATCCATTGTGACTTTCTACTTGATGCTTCTTTGGTAATGAAAAGTTTGCTTTTTATGCTTTCTATTTTCAGTATTCTAGTATGGTATTTTATATGATATTTGATCCATACACCATTGGGTATTATATTATTTTTAAACGATTCACATCTTGGATTTTCTTGTCTAGACAGGAAAAACAAAGAAGATGAATCACTGCAGTAGCCAATATTTGATGGTGAGTAGATCCAGTGTGAGAGATCCAATGGGAAACTGTGCCTTTCTCATTAAGAATTCTCCACTTTCTTTTTTTTTGTTTAGTTTGCAGGGTAGAAATGTAATTTTCATCCTTAAAGAAAATCTATTAACACAGTCCCTTCTAGGGAAATCTAACATGTTGACATTCTGCAATATTGTTAGAATAAAAGAAAAATCTACTTTTTTTCCTCTATTATGAGGCATTTTGATTTATTAGCGCGTGCATACTTGAGATTTCAATAGATCTCACATTCTCTTTGTTAGCAAGGAATGGCCTGGGGCTGTAGCTTCATTAAACCCAAAATAAGCATTGAGTTTGGGATATTAAGGCAAGAAATAAATTAATGGAGGATTTTTTATGAAATGTTGTGCTATAAAACCGTTATTGGTGACATTGTGACATCAGTGTTCTAACACCTATGGAAGTACTTCTAATTTAAGACTCAAGATTCCCCTCTCTTATTTTTGGTGTTAAAAGACGTATGACTATTTATCTGACTACAGCAGTGAAGGTTTGCTGAAATGCTACTAATCTGGGATCTGAGCTGCTATTTAAGGAAACACAAAGGAAGCAGACTCATGCCCCTTGTGTATCTAGTCTTGTGTGATCCCTCTGGAAGACTATTAATATCACTGGCCTACTCAGGACTTATACACACTCAGTGACCTATAATCATATAGGGGTTTATTTACTAAAGAGACATACCACCGTTAACAATGTTACAGTTATGTGGTGTGAAACAGTACAAAGACACCTGTAGCAAATGTTTTTTATAGACTGACTTTTAAAATAAATTAATATTGAATATTTTATGATTGTTTATATAATTAATCTACTTTTAGGCTGTGGTTTCAGACCAAAGTTTCCTTGGGCAGCTTGCGATTTAAAAACAAAGAAACAGTAAATACATGTAAAATACCCACATCTATATATCTAATTCCCAAGTGGCCCCCCCGCGTGCAGATACCTAAATCTGCACGGGGGGCACTTGGGGGGTAGGGAGGTTGTTCTGCGGACATGGGACAATCCCCACGTCTGCAGAAAAATCTAAAAAGTTTTTTTAAAAAATCGGGGGATACTTAAATTCCCCCCCCAAAAAATAAAAACCCATTCTCTGCGCATGCACAGGGAATGGACTTAACTTACTGGCAGCGGTGGTGGACAAGCGGTGAGCTGCGGCCAAGCCAGTGGCTGGGTGGCAGGCTGCAGCCAGGCAGCAGTGGCGGCGGGCAGCCGAGTGGCAGTGGTGGGCTGCGGCCGAGCCCAAGGCCTGCCGTGCCACTGTGGAGCGAATGGGGGAGGGGGTGAAGGGGGTGGGGGGTGGGAGGCGGCACAGCAAGAAGAAGAGAAGAAGAGAGGAGATTGGATTTATACCCTGCCCTTCACTCACTTGGAGTCTCAGAGCGGCTTTCAAACTCCTTTCCCTTCCCCTCCCCACAACAGACACCCTGTGAGGTAGGTGGGGCTGAGAGAGCTCTTTCCCAAGCTGTCCTTGAGAGAACAGCTGGTACAGAGCTATGGCTTGTCCAAGGTCATCCAGCCAGGTGGAAGTGGAGGAGAGGGGAATCAAACCCGGTTCTCCCAGATTAGAGTCCACGCACTTAACCCCTACACCAAACTGGCACCAAACAAGGCCCAAGACCTGCCGTGCTGCCATGGAGCGAATGGGGGAAGGAGTCAGGGGGGTGGGAGGCAGCATGTCAAGGCCCAAGGCCTGCCGCGCCGCCGTCTGGAGAACAGGGGAGGGGGAGGGAATGAGAATGGGCAGGGAGGGAGGGAGAAGTGGTGGGGGGGACTGAAACATTGGGCCTGAGTGGCTTAGCACCACTGGGCCCAAACGAGAACAGGCCGGGGGGGAGGGAGGGAGGGAGAAACACCGGGGCAGGGGGGGGGACAGAAACGCCCAGCCGAGTGGCTGACAGCGAGAACAGGCCAGGAGGGAGGGAGAAGCTCCGGGCTGAGTGGCTGTCAGCTTCTCCCCCCTGCAAGTATCACAGGTCCCCCCTTGTTACAATATAAATGTCTTAAAAGGCACCAGTGGCAATAAACACAGAGAGGCAATAATAGCAATTAACATTAAAATAAATCCCTAGTTAAAACATTGAGGCAGTAATATACAAGGACTTGCGGTAGGCATCTCATTTGCCCCGTCCCCCACTCTTTCCCTTCCTTGACACACCCTATAGCTTCTCTCTTTAGCCAGCTTCCTGCTCTCTTCCCCACTCAGCAGCCAACCAACTTTATTGCCCCCCACCCCAGTCTTCAACTTTCCGTCCTTCCTACCCCCCTGGCAGCATCTCCTTAGGAAAACTCTACTGAGTTCCAATCCTGGGCTAGGCAAGCACAATTGAACTTGTTCATCACCATGCTGGTCCCAGTTGTGCAGTGCTGACTGCAGGGCCATGGTCAGTTGTGTGGTGAGGAACCTACAAGGACTTGTGAAAGGCACCTTATACCGCCCCCCCATTTCCCTCTCCACACCAATTGCTCATTTCCTCTACTGCTGAATCTCCATACCCTCAGGTTTCTTTTCTTCCTTTTCTCTCCCCTCCCCCACAGCTGTATTTCATTTATACCTTTCTCCACAACAGGGGCCAAAACAGCTTCTCCCTTCCTCCATTTTATCCTCACAGAAACTTTGGGAGGTTGGTTAGGCTGAGAATATGCACTTAGCCTCAGGTCACCCAGTGACCTTCCATGGCAGAGTGAACCTGGGTCTTCTATCACGACATGACCCTGGATTTTGTGGGAGATGGCTGCTGCTGAACAGTAGCAAGCAGCCAGTCCTGGGTTGATTGCAAGTCACAAGGTATCAAGTTGCCTGGTAGTAGTTGTGGGGTCTGGCCCAGTCAAATTAGCCCTAAAAAGGGCCCTGCCCCCTCACCTTGGCTTTTTACTGGGAGAAATCAAGGCCGAAAGGACTGGCAATGCAGTTCTAGCTGCCCAGCAATGGCTATCGAGGGCATTTGTAAAGAAAAGCTATTTCTTTTTTAGATTTCAGATTTTTCTGCAAACCCAGTCCCATAGGCCCATCCCACAGGATAGAGGGAGTGGGTGAAGCCAGACTTGTCCCATCCCACAGCCCTTTAAAAGGTACACTCTGGAAGAGCCAGAGGGAAAGGGCCAGATCTTATCTAAGGCAACCAAGGAGACGTTACTGGCAAGAGTGGGTACTGTAAACCTTCCCTCCTTGTTCTCTTCTGAGGTTTATTCCCCCCAGGGCAAACCCTACTAAAAGAACCCTAGAGGAGGAGACAGCCCTGGATATGTGTGTGTATGTATATATGTGTATATTTGTCATCATGAGCACAATTAGACCCGAAATTGGCACAAATTCCAGGTGAATTTAAAGGGCGCAATCAGACAGTTTATTTATTTAATTATTTCATTTATACCCCACAAATGGGCTCAGGGCAGTTGACAACATCTGGGAAGTGCCCCGCAGCCATCAGCAACCTGTTCTGCTCCGCTGCAGAAGTGGAGTTAAGAGACAGTGGGGAAAATCTGGTAGGAAATGGGTTGCAATGGGCCATGGATGGACTTTCCCCTGTCTGATTGCTCCAGTGTGCTCTCATGGTGTCGGAATGGTCTGATCAGGCCATCCCGACTCCATGCCATTGTTTCCCCCCCTTTGCAGTATGCGCATCATTGCACACTCCATAGGGAGCCCTCAGTGCGGAAGTGCGATTCATCGATCCCTCGTTTAAATGTATAGAAAACAAACAGCAAAAAAAAAAAAGACTCACCCGCAGTTGTGTTTGATCACATACTGACGGACTGCGCTCGCAACTTCAAAGGGAGGTGTGATCATGCAACTGTGGGTCAAATTCCTCCACAGAAAATAGCCTCAGCTCCCCTCATTTTATCTGGTGCATGTGACTGCACATGCATGTGCACACACACACTCACACATATTACAAAGAAGAAAGTAAAATACACCTGGGGACACTACTGAGATGAAGGACAACATTTGTTGCCAACCAGTGGCTGCTTTGCTTGCTCTTGTGTCTTTGACTATTCTTTGCCTTGGAGAAAGCCCCTCTCCCCAGGAAATAATGGAGGATGGCTAGGGGCACCTTATTCAAGGTCCCATAAAATTGGACCTCTTGGTCCAATTCACTTGAAACTTGGGGGTTATTTAGAGAACAGGCACCTTCAGCTCCTTGGCAGTTTTAGTGCAATTTTCTCAAAAAACAGTCCCTCCGGTCCTCTGGAAAGATTCCTCATAGGAAATAATGCAGCTGAATAATATCGGAATCCCACCCCCCCTAGATCTGATTTGGAACCCAGATAACCAGGAATACTAATATTTTTCAGCTCCCTGATATCCAGGTGCAGATTCTTAAGAGTCACATTACATCTATATAGCCCTGTTGATATAAGCTGTAGCAGCAGAAGTAAAGTTGGGTAGAGGTGCTTTCTTTAGGTAACTGAACTGCTAATATTCTACAAAGAGCTGTGATCTATCTTTCAGTCTTTAAAACAGCAACTAATGGTGACATCCTAAGAGTCCTGCCCTTTTAAGCCCATTGGCTTCAATGCACTTAGAAGAGTGTGACTCTGCTTAGGACCGCACTCTTTCTTCATTCTATAGCGTATTTAGGTATGTAATTTTTATTTTCACCATGCAGTGAGAAACAGCTCCTTTTCTTCTGGCAGTCCTCAATGATCGCTGTCTTCTTCTTCAATCTCCTCAATGATCGCTGTCTCTGTGAACAAAGTACACACAAGAAACAGCTTGAGTTGCAAATCCACTGACTGAAATAGACATGTCAGTTCTTTTTTTTTTTCCCTATAACTACAACTATAACGCTACAATCTAAACTACATATAACTTATACAGAGAGTACTTTATCATTTGCTTAATACTACCTTATTACATAATATACTTATGAAGCATTTAGAACCTTGGATAAATTTCAATTACTTTGTTACTGCTACTATAAAAAATATCAAAACTATTTGGCAGATACGCCCACCTAGAGAAATACGGTTAATTAAACAATTCGTAATACATAAGTGCAATGCTTAATAAAACAGTTTAATCACTATTTCTTCTTTCGTCCTCTTCTTGTCTTAACAGTCTCAACTACTTTTGGAGCTGCAGCTCCTTTTTCCGAGTCAGACACTTCTTCTTCACTCTTTGAGCTATCAAATCCATACATGCTTTCTTGCGAGGCCAGTGAACCATCTGAGTCTCTCCCAGTTTTCTGCTCTTTGCTTTTTCCAGAAATTTTTTCGCTTGTTGAACAGAGTCAATCTTATACTTCTTATCTTTGATGCTGAAGCATAGTCCTTCCGGAGTATTCCAACGATAGATGATAGACTCAGACTGGAGCCAAGATGTCAATTTTCCATAGGCTTTCCTTCTTTTCCTTATTTCAAATGGGATATCCTTCATCACTTTTACTTCTTCTCCCAGGATCTTCAGAGCTGCTTTGTTTGTGGTCCTAAGCACCACGTCTCTTGTAGATTTTTTGGAGAACCTTATCATAATTTCACCAGGCAGGCTTTTCTTTTTAGTGTAATCTGGATAGGTTCTGTAAACCATATCCATATCGCTTTTTATATCCGCTGCTTTCATGCCTGTCACTGGTTCAAGTGCTTCACTTAGCAAATTTTTAAGGTCTTCTCCTGTATTTTCTGGCACATTCTGAAGTCTTAGGAAAAAATTCGATCTTTCCATTTGTAATTTCAAAAGCTGATCGTGGTGGAAGGCCTTTTCCTTCTCTGCCTTTTGTAGTCTTACGTCTTGGTTTTTTACTGAAGTTTTTACTTCCAGAAGTTCTCGCTGCAGCTTCTCTGTGGATTTATTCGACTCTTTTAGTTCTAGCTGCATTTTGTCCATCTTAACGTTGAGAGCTGTCATTTGGTCCACTAGAGGTTGCAATAATGAGGAGAACACCGCACTCATCTCCGTGGTATCAACCTTTGAACTCGGAGCTGTACTTCCTAGTTTGGGAGAAGGTTTCGGTTTCCCCGTCATTGTTGAGGCTACGCTCTTTGTTTATAGACAGATAAGATGAACGAAAGGAGCAAATTTTCAAACAGCACTTATGTCCTTCTAAGGTTTATGTCTCCAAGTGAGCGATGCTGCCATCTAGCAAGGCGGATGGGCTTTTGTTTCTGCAGTAACGCCACGTAAAGAGTCTCGTAAGTACGCTAGTCCCGGAGAGGGGGGGGTTTCACTCCTCCCGCCGTCTTCCCGCTTTGTTCTGCTTTTCTTACTTCAGACTCACGTTTTCTCCATGCGTAACTGTCAGTTCCAGCCTCATTGCTTCGCACTCTCTGCTGCTTCACGGATTTGCGCTTTCAGCCATACGGCTCCCACGGCGGGGGAACCTATGGGGGTGATGAAAAGGGATCTCAATCCCTCGATCGCCACCGTAGGGAGAGATCCCCTTCGTGCCACCCCAGGCAGAGCCCCCTCACTGGGGTCTCTGGGGGCTCGGCACCAGTCCAGAGCCCCTTCTTCCCGCCGGGTACGGATCGCGCTCCCCGCAGTTGCGGAGGAGAGTGTCCGCCATCATCGCAAGTCTTGCCGGAAGTCTAGACATGTCAGTTCTGACACTTCCTCTCATTGTGGGAATTTTTCTCCATTGTTCAGAACTACAACTGGCATAGGTTATCATGTTTAATCCTCTGAGTCACAATGGTTCTGAGAAGATGCACGCAGAACTAGGTCCTCTGGCGCTGTTTGTTCACTTTCAACTGTGCTCATTCACTTGTTGATGGTGTTCGACTTTCCCCCCCTAAATAATAAGAACTCAGCCAATATGCAGGAGGATTCATTTCTACCATCTCCAGTAGGATGATTATCTCTCTCGTAGGATTAAGGTATTTGAAGAATGGTCATCAATTCTGACACAGTTTTATTTTGTTTTTATTGGATTGCAGTAACAAAAAGGACATTTTTATATATTGATTTCATTACATAGCAGATCAATTGCTAGCTCATCCAATAGTCTACAGCCAATTGTTCCCAATCTTTTTTTGTCGTTGCTGCTGTTTACTTTTACAACTTTAATCTTCTAGTGTTAGTTATTATTTATAAAGTGTATGGTACTTCGAAGAGCAAAGGAGACATAGATCACTACTCCAAAAGAGAAGGGAGATAATTGGTATATAATAATACAGAATTAGTACATAATATAATAGATCAGGCTGCACAGTTAGAACTAATCAAGCCAGACAACTTACTAACAGTGTATTGTGACATGCCATATGATTGGCAGCCATCTTTGCTCCTTCGTTTGCAGTCCCAGGACAGCAGCAATACATGAGGCCCTCTTTGTGCTCTCATACATGACTAGTGTACTGTGTTTTGGTTCAGTGGATCATAGGTTCTGCAGACCTGTGATCTTAACTGAGTACATTAGTGCAATGCAAGAAAGGAGCTTTCAAAGAGACCAAGTTGTTATCTAACTCAGAGACAACTTTGGTTAACAAGGATTTCTAAGGGCTGGTGCCCAGAGTTTTGGCAGTCATATATTGCACAGATATGTTTCTTGTTATGGACTTGTTAAAGTAAGGCAGCCCAAATGGAAGAGACTAAAAATTTAGAGATATGGGGCTAAAGAAAGTGTCACTGAATTCAGCGGGACTTGCTTCCAAGACAGCGTACATAGGTGGAGAGCATCTGAAGCTAAATAAGAATGCTTTGGGGGAATGGAAGAAAGTATAAACCAGGACCTTGAAGACAGAGTATTTGCCTGTTCTAGAAACCTCTGTGTGTGTGTGTGTGTGTGTGTCTATGAGAGAGAGAGAGAGAGAGAGAGAGAGAGAGATTTGCATCCCCAGGAAATACAAGATGATAATGGTAAGGGGAAATGGTCATCTTATGCATATTGAGACAAACTGGCCCTAATTTTGCGATTATCTTACCCTAAAAAAATTGCACCATAAATGAAGCTATGTTCACTAAAGTAATTGAATAGACTTGTAACCAAATAGCCATCACAGAATATAGAATTCTACAATTGCCAATGTTCTAGATCAAGGCAGGCCCTGACCTGGACAGTCCAGGCTAGCCCAGTCTCATCAAATCTTAAAAGCTAAGCAGGGGCAGCCCTGGTTAGTGCTTCGATGGGAGACCACTAAGGAAGTTCAGGGTTGCTACACAGAGGCAGATAATGGCAAACCATCTGTGAATGACTCTTGCCTTGATAACCCTGCAGGGTCGCCATAAGTCTCCTGTGACTTGATGGCATTTTACAGAGAGAGAGAGAGAAAGAGAGAAATCAGGATCCAATCTGTGGTCCATCAAACTGAATATAGCCTGTTGCTATACTTATTGCATCCTGCAGGTACTTAACTCCCAGTAGGTAGCAAAATCTAGTGACTTATGTGCCTTATATTATCTCTAGTAGGCAACAAGCCATGAAGCCAGATATTTTTGAGCTTACACATGTGTCAAAGTTGACATGAAATCTGAGGATACATTGGATTGCATTTTGTGGGTATTTTTCACAAGTGGAAATGCAAGAAAAATACTGCAGTAACCACTTATACTAAGCCAAAATTATTGTATCCCCACTTGCCTTTCCACTTGTTACAGATATTGTGCAACCAGGTTTTCACAGGTTTTCAGGAAGTGAACCTAGCTTCTTCATTCTCAAAATGGTTCCCCAGTGCCCAATATGGGAGAAGGAAAAGATTGTTGCCCTTCTTGAGGCCATTATCTAAAGCCCTGAAGTTTCTCTAGACAGTGGTAAGGAACATAATCATAGATTGGAGGGTATCACAGGACAGACCCCCATATGTGTTCTAAGTGGAAATGGCAGAAGGCTGAAGGCTGGAGCTATTGCACAAGACCTAATACATATATATCATTGTGTATATAAGCAAACGGGGGCAGGAGTGAGAGATATTGCACAAGTTCTTGCACAATCCTCCCCCAAACAGAACAATACTAAGTAGATTGCTTTTTCCTCATTTGTCCATTGCTTGATCCCACCCATTAGTTCTTATAATAGTCATTCCAAGAACGTTTCATGGTTGAGCTGCATTGCCAGGAAACGGAACACAGCCCCTCATTTGGTTCTCAAGGATGCAATCCTAGGGATATTTACTTGGGAACAAGCTCTTTACTAGGACTGGCTGATAAGTAACCATGCATAGAATCAAGCTGTAACTCCTGTATCCCCATGAATCTTTCACAGTGAGGAAGTGAGCCATTTGTATTCATGACTATTGTGAAACTACTTTAGCCTCTTGGCTTTATTTTTCTCTGACATATCCCAAGGGGGGGTATACCCAATGCTACTCAATGTCTCTGCTATAATATAACTTCAGATGTGACTCATACGCTCCTAATAGCTCTCTGGGCTGATATTGAGAGGTGCTATTTACTCACCCCAGAAAAAAAATCAGCTCCCTATGGGTAAATATCATTAAAGCACAGGCTCACAGGAAATATCAGTGTCACATGAAGCCTTTCCCTCCTAACTTTTCATGTTTCCAAAGGGCCCATTTCCCAAAAAAAACCACAACCAATTATTTACTATTCTCAGCCTCTGCCTTGAAAAGCTATTTGGGGTTTTCATACAATGTCCTGGCTATGTAGGGTTTGCTGCTAGATCATTTTCAGCATGGGGCTCCAAATGCGGAAAGTATTGTCTGTATAAAAAATAAAGCAAAAAATAAAGCACAAATTGTTAGTATACTCAAAAAAGGAGATCACCTGACAGGTTCATTCATTTTGATGAGCTGCTTTGTCTAAAATGTAAACATTTTTAAAACTTTCATTTGTGAAACATTTTCACTAAATAGGGTTGCCAAGTCCCCCCTGGGGGGGCGAGGATTCCCCTGCTAAAATGGCCCCAATCGGCTGATCCAGATCTGGCGGGTGGGGGTAACCCCACCCCCAAAGTGGCCAATGTGCCCAGCGTGATGATGTCACTCAGAAGTGATGTCATCATGCTGGGCACATCACCTGGTGACACTCTAGCAATCACCCTGAAAAAGTGAATGAACCATACCATCACAGGTTCATTCACAATGGAAAATAACATGACATGAATAATCAACAATACTTTTTTTTATTAAAAGAGCAATCAAGGACAAGGAAATTCACTCTGCAAAGGTCCATAAGACTGAAGTCCAAACAAGCAGTAATTGTCAAAACAGTTCCTTGTATAACCCTGTTAATTATATCTCACTAATAATGTGACATGTTTAATTATGAAAAATAAATCAACCTGAGTATCCCATAGCATCAATTTGTTTAAGTTTTGTGTAACACTGTACACTTTCAGAAGTGATTTGCAAATTTGTCATTCACAAATGACCACTGACATTGCTGATTGTGCTCTTTTTTTATACTAGCCACATCCCGTACACTGGCTGCTAAAGTGAGGATGGCATACCAGTTAATTGGCAATGTGTATTTTACCTTGGATTCTTTGGCAATCTTCATAACTAGTGTAAGTTTCCTGTTTCAGTTCAGTACTTTTAATGGTGTACCAGCATCTCCCAAATGAAAACACAGGATAACCATTTTTGGATTAAAGTAGGCTTTGTTAAATGGCTGACCTGAATCATCAACATTTCTCTCTAACTTTTTAGGGCAGAATGAAACTATGGCAGCCCAGTGGCTACTGATCCTGTCTTCAAACTTAGTTGGCAGCATTCTCACTAGGTTTATTTATTTGAGCCTGCACATAATTGTTCTGATGTGTCAGGCTTCATCCCCTTCCCCCAGTGGGCTGATAGACAGTGAAGTTGATGCTGATCAACAGAAGGGAAATTTCCTTCCCCAACGCACCCCACCATGCAGCAAATAATGTGCTGCTTCAGGAATGGCCCTTCACACCAACTAATCCTATCTTTCTTGAGCAACCCGCTTTGTTCCTGCCGTGCCTAGTCATTATTTATCTATTTACTAAATTTATACCCTGCCTTTCTGACCACATCAGGAACACTAAAGCAGCTAATATATTTAAAATATACATGACAAAAACAAATCTGAAAAACCATTAAAACCGAACATTCCGATAATTTCCTTTTTCTTTTGGTCATGACTTCGGTCGTTTAGACCCGTAAGAAGAAGAAGAAGAAGAAGAGATTGGATTTATACCCCGCCCTCCACTCCCCAAGGGAGTCTCAGAGCGGCTTACAAACTCCTTTTTCCCTTCCCCTCCCCACAACAGACACCCTGTGAGATAGGTGGGGCTGAGAGAGCTCTTTCCCAGGCTGTCCTTGAGGGAACAGCTGGTACAGAGCTATGGCTTGCCCAAGGTCAACCAGCCAGGTGCAAGTGGAGGAGTGGGGAATCAAACCCGGTTCTCCCAGATTAGAGTCTGTGCACTTAACCACTACACCAAACTGGCTCATAAATGAAATGAAATAAAACCGAACAAAAACACATCAGTAAATCAATTAAAATCAAGCCAAAATGCATATATAAAACATAAAGGTAACAATTAAAACATAGGTCAAGAAGAGATCACTGAGGGAATATCAGACAAACTGAAATGTCTTTCACTACTTGGGGAAGATAGCAACAGAAGAAGATAAGCAAATCTCTCTGGGGACAGAGTTCCAGAGCTTTGGGGCCAAGACTGAGAAGACTCTCTCCTTGAGTGCCACCCACTTAACCTCATAAGACGGGCACTTGAAGTAGGGCTTCAGAAGAGGACAACATCAGTCAGATTGATAAGGGAAAAGGTGGCCCAACACGTAGGCTGGTCCCAGACCATATGGGGCTTTAATGGTCAGCAACAGAACCTTGTAGATGGGTCAATAACAGGAGTGAAATGGTCAATCTCCTGGATGCATCATTCTGCACCAATTGAAGTTTCAGATCATTTTCTAAGGGCAATGGCTGACAACTGGCAAGAGTCTGGGGGGTGGGAACATGTGGGGTGTCATCAGGGAAAACCTCCAGAGCTCCAACCCCAGCAGGTAACTAGTAACCCGAAGCCTAGGGTTGTCAACCCCCAGGTGGTGGCTGGTGATCTGGAATTACAACTGATCTCCTGGCAACAGAGATCAGTCTCCCTGGAGGAAATAACAGCTTTGGAGTGTAGCTTCAATGGCATCATGTCCCTGCTGAGCTCCCTCCCCTCTCCAAATTCTGCTCTCTTCAGGTTCTGCCCCCAAATGTCCATGAATTTCCCAAGCCAGAACTGTCAACCCTACCAAAGACCCAAGTATAGCACACTGAAGTAATCTAATCTAGATGTAATAAGGGATGGGCACAAACTGAGAAAATTGAGGTTTGTGGGGTCTCATGAACCTCCATGAACTTTTCCATTTACCAAACCGGTTCGAATTCATGAGGTTTGTGCAGCTTCCAAGTGGGGGGGGGGGGGGTTATGTACTGGGTTCAAGGCATTGAGGAGGCAGACGATGACATAGCTATCAGCTACTTTATTAGTACACAAAACAGCATGCAGTACTGGCCGTGAGTGCCAACTATATACAGTCACCTCGACCTCCCCCTGGCCCTATTGTGGGGTTTGAATCTCCCACCAGAGATCTTATTGGTGGGCTAGTGAGAGTCTGGGATCCTTGACTCCCATTGTTTCAGGAGTCAAGCTCAAGCCTTATGTCGCTGCTGCCCCGCGGTCATCAGCGGACATAACACCCCTTCCCCCATAGTTTGGGTTACCCCCCCTGGTCACATAGTCTTGCAAATATGGTGGGGGCCTGCACTCTCTCTGTGAGTGCCGCAGTGCCAGCGTGGCTGCTGCCCCTGTGTCCTTGTCTGGCAACCTTGTTGGACTCTCCTCCTGCTGGGTCAGGTGGTCCTCTGCCAGTGCGGGACTGGGTGCCGGTGCCTCTGCAGGCTGTTCTCCGTCTGGCACTCAAGTGAACTCCGGCTCCTCTTCTGGCACTTCCATACTGAGGTCGTCGCAACCGGGTTCCTGAGCCGGGATGTCTGCTGTGACAGGAAGCAAGCACCTTCTCAGTTGGTTGAGGTGCCTCCGCAGGACCTGTCCATCCTCTGTTGAGACCTCGTAGGAGACTGGTCCCATGGGCCGAATTATTCTCCCGACAAGCCATGTAGCACCCCTGTAGCTGTATATGAAGTCTTCAAGGAAGAACCCCTGGGGAGCTTCCCTCTGCTCTACTTGGGTGTGTGACTTGGGGGCCCAGTCTGAGTGTAACCTGTCTAGTACGGTAGCCAGCCGTCTGCCCATCAACAGCTCTGCGGGGCAGCAGCTGCTGGCCTGGTTTGGTGTGGTGTGCCAGGAGGAACCGTGCTGTGCGGGCTTCCCAGTCGCCCTCAGTGAGTCATGTTAGGGCTACCTTAGTGGTCTTCACCATTCGTTCAGCCTGCCCATTTGTCGCGGGGTGGAACGGGGTGGACCGAATGTGCCGGATCAGGTTTCCCTGTAGGAACTCCTGGAATTTGTCCAAGGTGAAGGCCACCCCGTTGTCTGAGACAATAGAGTCCGGTAGGCCATGCGTCACAAAGATCCGACAAAGTGCCCAGATCATGGCCTTTGACAATGTTGTTGAGACAGGACTGACCTCTAACCATTTAGAGTATGAGTCCACGGTTATGAGAAAGATCAGTCCATGAAAATGGCCAGCAAAATCTATGTGGAGTCTCAACCACGGCTTGTGGGTGGACTCCCATGCTTGGGTGGGCGCTGTTGGGAGATTGGGTCTGGACTACTGGCACTGGCTGCAGCGCTTGACCCACACTTCAATTTCCCCATCCATACCCAGCCACCACATGTAGCTTCGAGTGAGGGCCTTCATTCGCATGATCCCCAGATGCGCCTCGTGTAAGGCTTTTAGGATGCCCTTCTGCAGAGGGCTGGGAACTACCACCCTGTCCCCCCACAACAGGCATCCCTTGTGGGTGGAGAGTTTCTCTCGGCAAGCCGAGTAGGGCGTAAAGTCAGGACCCACCGTGTCACTGGGCCACCCGCTCAGTACCCAGCCCAGAACCTGGGAAAGAACAGGGTCCCAGGCCATGCAACGTGCAATGTCATCTGCCTGGATGGGGTCATCTGGGAGGTTCTCTACCCAGAGGACATGGTGAGCCGGGGCCAGATCATCTTTGACCGCGGGGAAGGGAAGATGGCTAAAGGCATCTGCATGGCCCATGGCCTTGCCCAGGCAGTGCTGCAGGGTATAGTCATAGCCCACCAGGAAGATAGACCAGCAGAGGACCCACAGGGAGAGTACCTGAGGCGTCTGGCAATCTGCAGCAAAGATCCCAAGGACGGGGGTGATGGTCTGTCACAATGGTGAAATAGCGACCATAGAGGAAGGGAAACCGGGGAGTTTCAGTACCTGCTCTGCAGCCAGAAGGTAGAGGTCCTCTGTATCCGCATCTTCCTTCTCCTGGTGCGCCTGGACGGTCCTGCAGTGGGGGGGCCCTGTGGAGTGGGGCCTCACAAGCCTTTCACCCTACAGACCCTCGTGATGTGGCCCAAGCACCCACAGCTCCTCCAGACAGCGTCTCAAAGTCTGCAAGTCTTGTGGTCATGCTGCTCCCTACAGCTGGCGCACTCCTGTTGGGCCGACTCTGTCGTGGGCATGGGGCGGTTTGCTGTTCCCCGGTTGCGCTGTCCGGTCAGCTGCGTATGATGGATTCCTTCCCCGTCACTGCAATCAGAGCTGGTCGTGGGGGGGGGGGGGCTGCGACCTCCTGGTAGCTGGACAAGGAGCCAGCTGCTGCTGGATGCGATCTCTCCCAGGCAGTTGCCGTTGCTAGATCAGAGGCGAGGGTGCACCCCTCATCCTCCATTATGTGTCACCTCAGCTTCTCGTTCCTCAGGCCGTACACAAGCTGGTTTCTCAGAGCTTTATTTATGAATGCTCCAAATTCACACTCCGCCGCACGCCGATGGAGCTCTGCCAGGTATATAGCCACGGACTCTCTGGGCTGTTGCACCCTTTGTTGGAAGGCTATGTGTCGGGCAATCTCCAAGGGCTGAGGGTTGAAATGGTCTTGCAGCACCTTGATGATCTGATCATAAGTCACTTCCCGGAGGCTTGTAGGAAACAAAAGGTTTTTGGTGAGCTCGACTGTCTCAGTGCTGCATGACCCAATGAGAAGTCCTTTCTTGAGCTCCTCCTCAGTCACTTGCTGATAGACCAGGATCGAGTGGAGCCCCTTGACCCAGGCCTCCCAGTGGTGAGGCTTTGCTGGGTGAAAAGGTGGAATGACTCCCTAAGCAGTAGCCATTGCAAATTTTACCCTATTTGTGGTTCGTGAACAGAAGTTTGTGATGGGTCTACCATTGCAAACTTCCATGAACTTTAAAGGCACTGCACAAGACAGCCTGAAACAGCTAAAACTAGCCACTCAGCTGTTTTGGGGACTCTCTGCAAACCCTGTTAAAGGGAATGTGGTCCCTTTCAATGGGGTTTGCAGGGCCACAAACCACGAACCAGTTTGGTTTGCAAACAAACCTCTTGGTTCGGTTCATGGTTTGGTTCACAAAACGAACTGCATTTTCCTGGTTTGTGCCTATTCCTAGAGCTTATTCTCACCTTAGAAAGTACCATGGATACTGCCCAGTGATTAGATGAGGAAGACAGAAGGTTAAGGCCAGCATTTTCCTATAAATATAGTTTGTGTTAGAGAGAAGAATCCTTGCCCTTTACCTTTTCTTCCCTACCCCTCCTTGCCAGCAAGGTTTGATTTATGCTCTGAAACTCTATGCTTTCAGAACCAACTATGTTGTTATAGTACCTAAGCAAGTAAGGGAGTCAGGCAGCTTTGTTATTTTGTACATTTACACTGCTACTGAACTACATGCCTTGTTTTTAATATATTTTCCCGAATTTTTCAATAAAGCCTTATTTTGTTTTATGTTGTGTATTACTTGGGGAGTTACTGAGACCAAAACCAAGTAAAGCTACATTATGTTACTGCACCAAATCAGGGTTAGCCTTGACAGTCCCCATAGTATATTTTGAACCAGTTCTCATGGCAGTACCCTTGGGGGCTACTTGGGCAGAAAACTGGTTGCTTCACTCTGTGACTTAACATAGTTTATTTACAGGGTTTTTTTTACAGGGTTATCTACCAATAATGATGCTTTTGGACATTTAACAGAGAAGTAAAATATTTGTCTATTTAATACATCTGAGCTCCCACAATGTTTCTCTAAGAACTAATTTTTTTTAGTATTCTAAATGCAGTTAGGGTGATGGAGAGAGGATATTTTTGCAGAATGTGCAAAGTATGTTTTCTTTCTACTAGCCTTTGAAACAATGCCAGTTATTTAAAAGCAGAGTAAAAGATATGTACAAATGCTTACAACATTATAATTTATGGATATCTTCTAGAAATTAATGAAAAAAACATTCACAAAGTAAATATATGCTCAAATCCAGGCTTCAGCCCAACAGAGTGTTTTCTAGTTAAAGTGCAGGAAACAGCAATGGAAGGCCATATTTGATTTTATTTAAAAAGTACATTGAAAGTTGCTTGCTACATCACACACACGCTTGATCTTAGCCAAAAGCCTGAGAAGCGATGATCTAACCTCGAATTCATGCAAGTCAGAGAAGATGCCTGTTCCTGCATTCATGGACCAATGTGATTATTGCTTCTGCAAAGTCTACCTTGCATTGCTATTTTGCTTTGTTTGAAATATAAGATCACAAGGGAGGGCATACATGCAGAATTCCACACAGTCCTGCCCCATTCTTGGCTGGCTCTCAGCCTTTATACTATTCATAGCTCAACGCTGGTTTCCTGGGCCTCTTGTGAAAGGCCAAGGAGGGCCTCATGTTTTCATCAGCAAGATGAAGACCGAAAGGTCAGCAAAAGGATTTTTGATGGCCACGGCATTTCCCCTCTAAGGGATTTCGGTGGAGAATACAAAAATAGCACAATTTCCCCAACACTTTGGACCTAGAGGAGTCGAAATAGAACTCAAAACTAAGGCAAGGTTAACTGACCATCAGATAGATGGTAAAAACCTTAGGCATTCACACATGAGACGAACTCAGCAGAATTATTGATAATAACAGTCAACAGAAACTTATGGCAGTGCTAACTGGCATTGGGAATGGTTTCCACAATTCCCAAGAGGTCTGCACAAACAGGAAGAGATTCACCGAGCTGCTCTGTGCCTCCCCAAAGAATGCAGATGCAGCAAAGGAGCAGTATTATCATTGTCCCCTCCCTGCACTGCACTTCTTCAGGCATCAGATGTATAGTCCTGTTGTGTCTCAAGGATGATCCTTTGTTCATGTTTGCACTCTCCAATGCCACTGGGTATGGTACAGAACACCCAGAAAACTGGAAGTTTGTTAAGCTTCTTAAGACACCATTTTTTAAAAAAGTCATGCTTGCACCCAACAGACCAAATTTGAGGTATGAATTCGAGACCTGAGTGCTGCATGATGGAGTGAGCTCCCATCTCTGGCCCCAGCTGCTGCCAACCTAGCAGTCCGAAAGCAAGGAATTGCAAGTAGATAAATAGGCACCGCTTTGGCGGGAAGATAAACAGAGTTTCGTGTACCTCGGCGTTTAGTCATGCCGGCCACATGACCACGGAAACATCTTTGGACAGCGCTGGCTCTTTGGCTTGGAAACAGATGAGCACCGCATCCCTAGAGTTGGATTCGACTAGTTTTTGAGCAAGGGAAACCTTTACCTTTTACTAAAGCACAGTACAATTAAAGTCCACATGTGTCTTACTTTAAAGTCAGGCTTGCCAGTCTCTGCTTTTAGATTTGTAGGATACTTAAGAAGAGGACAAATCACCGGTGATAGAATGTGGTGTTTATTACAGTTTGACAAGGTATTATAATGCGGGATGGTGATTACACAGTGAAATCCCCTGAAGACTGGGGGATCCCTGTCAGTCCCCTTGTGGTGTTATTCCACAGTGCAAAATGCTGGTTCCCATCAACTAATGTGACCCAAAGATATTGAGGCTTGCCTAGCTTTTTAAAAGTTGCTGTGGCCTAATTGGAAAAAAAAACTAACAAGAGACCAGAAACCTATGAATATAATAACAAAGAATTTATAAAAATAACTTGTAATTTTTTTTTCAAATGTTCCAATCTAAATAAAGAATATTATACAAAATATCTCTGGTGTCAGTTCAATATTGAAAACACCTCCAAGTCTTAACAAATTTCTTATCTGAGTCAGTCCTTCTCAGTGAAGCAATAAGGTCCAGTGTTGATGGAGACAAGTTGTTTTTATAAATTCTTTGTTATTACATTCACAAATTGGTTTTTCCAAATTGGTTTTTCCATACTGTGAATCTCCCCTTTTTGCTTTTCTGGAAACAAGCACCAGCCCCTGTCTGTGAGAGGGAGGGCCCACCAGCAGACTGTTTATTGCCATCAATATTTTTGCAAATGATATACTAGCCTGCAGGGTGGGGTTGCCAACCTCCAGGTGGGGGCTGGAACTCTCCTAGAACTTCCACTGATCTCTAGACTACAGAGATCTATTCCCCTAGAGAAAATGGCTGCTTTAGAAGGTGAACTCTATGATATTATACTTCTCTGAGGTCCCTCCCTTTCCCAAGCTCCACCCTCCCCAGGTGCGATTTCCAAATCTCCAGGAATATTCTAATCTGGAGTTGGCAACCCTACTGCTGGCAATTGACAGTGCTGGCCTAAAGGCTGAAATAGTCGGAAAGAGAGCAAATGGAGGTAATTCATTGAGTTTTGTAAAGATTCACTGACTCTTCAGCATGCAGTGGTCTTCCATGTGTAAACCCACTGCAACACAGGATGGAATACTAGGCTGCAAGAGGTTTACTCCCTCTTCAAACGCTTAAATCAAGGCTGAATTGGATAGATGGGCAGCTCTAGGAAAGTGGATCTTATGTGTATGGACCGCCTCTCCTGGTATATCCACCAAAGGGCATTATGCTCTGCTGATAAGAACTTGTTTGTGGTCCCCAGCCCAAGAGATATCTGCTGTTCTCAGCCAGGGCCAAGGCTTTTAGTGCCTTGGCCCCAACCTGATGGAACTCTCTGCCAACTAACATCTGGGCCCTGCAGGACTTGATGCAGTTCCGCAGTGCTTGTAAAGCAGAGGTGTTCCACCAGGAATTCAGTGGAGGGGAGCAACAGTGTCCATCTGGCTGGCTGGCGCTCTCACCCTCCCCACCACTGCGAGGTGGTACAATAATCAGAAGTTTAGATCACCATCTGATTTAATTGGATCCTGAAGCCTTGTTTTAATTTATATAATATAATATATAATTTAATATCATTTATTTAATTTATATAATGTTTTAATTTGTACGATAGTTGCGCAGTGCCCTGAGCCCTGGGTGGTATAGAAATCAAATGGTATATTTGGGTGGTATAGAAATCAAATTTAATAAATAAATAAATAAATAATATGCATGTGTAATACATGTGCATATTGCCAAGGATCCAGAAACAATATATGAAATGGTGAGCTGTTCACACCTCTTATATAGTCACAATTAAAAATCACCAGATTTAATAGTTAGTACTTGGGGGGAAATGTAACTCTTAATGTGCATTAAAAGTGTATAGAGATATTCTTATCCATTATCTTCATTGAACATATTTATAAATTCTTCCATTGCGTCCTTCCAGATCTATTTGTAGGACAGACAACTTGGCATGAATCATCCTTTATTGACAGAGGTGTCTACATATGTTTAATGGAGATAAGGGTTTATTCCCTCCCTTCCACCCACCTGCTCAGATTTCATAAGCTGCAGGCAGAGAACAAAGTATCTTCAAGAATCTGATGCTTCTGTCAATGCACTAAGCAACTTCCATACAAGTCTGACTTTAGGTTCACAGTGTAGCTGGAGGATGAAATCAATTAAGTTATCCTTATTTGGGGAGAATTTTTCATAGAGTATAAGATAATATGCTAGATTAAAGATGATAATTAATAACTGATTATCATATGGCATTATGTGTAGCAGAGCCAGGAAATCCTAAGATTGTCTGGCGGCCAGAAGTTCCAGCTCTTTAGCATTAGGAAATCCTAAGATTGTCTGGTGGCCAGAAGTTCTAGCTCTTTAGCATTATGCACCACTAGATGGTGAGCTAGACTTCTTTTCAAGGCAAGATAAATTTCAGAAGTGGGTTGCCATTGCCTGCCTCTGCATCACAGCCCTGGCATTCCTTGGAAGTCACTCATCCAAATACCAGCCAAGGCTAACACTGCTTAGCTTACAAGATCTGATGAGACTGGACTAGCCTGGGCCATCCAGATCAGAACTATAGATGATAAATAATTTTTGTATCTAATGATAATTAGGTTGTAAGGGTAGCTTAGAGATGTTACCCATAAGCGTAACAGATAGCAATGTAGAGCCATAGCTGGCACAAGGCATGATGGGTAACACCCCTCCCGAATTTTTATGCCCCTACCGAATCTGAGAGCCTGCCCTGCCATTTTACCTCCACCTTGTTTCCTGATAAACTGGCAAGCAAAACTGTAAATAGGCAAGCTATAAAGCCGTGCAGCCTCAGCAGAGCAGCTCCCAAGTCCTCCTCCTTCCAAAGTAGAAAGCAGCGTCATCCTCAAAGCTCTGCCTTGCTTCCTGTTTTCCACTGAGTTTGCCTTAGATATACTGATGCTGGCTGGTCCCAGACTGGGATAAGAGAACATAAGAACATAAGAGAAGCCAGTGTTGGATCAGGCTAATGGCCCATCCAGTCCAACACTCTGTGTCACACAGTGGCCAGAAATACCAGGTGCCATCCGGAGGTCCAGCAGTTGGGCCAAGACAGTAGAAGCCCTCCCACTGTCCCCCCCCCAAGCACCAAGAATACAGTGCATCACTTGCCCCTGACTGAGAGTTCCTATCTATACCTTGTGGCTAATAGCCACTGATGGGCCTCTGCTCCATATGTTTATCTAACTTCCTCTTGAAGCCATCCAGGCTTGTAGCCACCACCACCTCCTGTGGCAGTGAATTCCTTGTGTTTATCACTCTTTGAGTGAAGTAGTACTTCCTTTTATCCGTTCTAATCCAACTGCTCAGCAATTTCATCAAGTGCCCACAATTTCTTGTATTGTGGGATGGAGGGGGGCATTCCTGGGACGGGGGGCTTTTCACTGGTGGTCCTGCCTTGCTTGCAATCGATGCAGGAGGAGCTGGTAAGAGGTTTTGTTTGGCTTTGTCGCTCTCCCTCCCTCCCACTCTCTTTCCCTGCCCTACATAAAGCAACACCAGAAAGCTCTGCTGGAAATGCTGCTTCTTCTGCACTTGCAAAAGGCTGGGGAGGGGGGGGGGTATATACAGTTTTTCCTTTAAGCGACTTTTCCTTCAAGTTACTTTTCATAAACTCTATATGCCTGGTCTTCTGATCCCATTGTGAAAAGCATGCTTTCATCCACTTGATCAGGTGCATCAGGCTACATTCACTTGATCAGGTGCATCAGGCTACATTCACTTGATCAGGTGCATCAGGCTACATTCAAGTAAGGAGAATCTTTGCTTGGGGTGGGGTGGGGGACCTATTCAGCTTTCTCTTCCATTGCACATTTGGGTGAGGGGAAGAGCTGAGCTGGTGATGTTTCGATGGCTTAAATGCATCTCACATTTTTCTGTCTGCGACTTGGCACTGCCTCTCGTCATGTGGGTGCCTTAATCTAATTAATGGAGTTAATTTAATTAATACATTCATTAAATTGGCTCTGTTAATTATATTGGTGTCCCCCCTCCCCAATTCTAGCTATGGGCCTGTAGCAATGTTTTGTGTACTGGATCCCAGGTTCACTGTCCTGTCACTGTGCCGCCATTTTTCCCCATAAGTCTTTGTATTTGTGCCTATTTAGTATCCATATATCATCAGCTATGAAGTGCTACAGATGTCTCACCTTCTCCCATGTCTCATTTGCCCCACGCTTACAGCATGTTCACAATACAGTGTCCTCTTCTGCTGCATATGTTTAATAGAACATCAGGAGACAGCATGGAGTAATCAAGAGCTATTGCTGTTAGAACCGTAGAGACCTTGTGTTTGTTTGTTTTTGTTGGGTATTCTTTGTACATTTCATTATAATCCATAATCAATAACTTCCTGAAAAATTGCTTGCAACTACCCTCGTGGCTATACTACCTCCGTAGCAAATATGACAAATGAAAGAATAAAGAATCCCATTGATGACCAGTTTTACTGAAATTTTTAGTATTGCTATCCAGACTTCAGAATGGCATGATCCAGAAATCTAATTAAATTTAAAGCAAGGGATTATAGTATCTACTGTCACTGAAGTCAGAGACTGCTGTCGAAGCATGCATGTGTGAGTACTCTTTGTCACTGGGAACAGACAGCAGAACAGAAGTTGTTGGGTCGGGAAAGGTAGTGATGGCTTTGCATGTCATACTTCTTATGTTGTATAGGGGCTACAAGTGAGTGGTAAATCGGGAAGATTCTCGTTCAAGTCTTAATGCATCAGCCTCTGGACATATCCCCAGGATGGAGGAAATAATGGTGGCCAATCATACAGGGCTCTTTAAAGGACAAGAAATGACTTGAGAACTAAAAACTGTTGTAAGAATGCTACTGATGGTACCTTCTCTCAAGACTAATATGGAGCCAAAGGCGCTTCACTCTTCCTAGGACCATCCCTGGTCACACAGGAGATTGATGTGGTGCAAGAATGGCTGACGGTGCTCAAGGAAGTTCATACATTCTTTTCCGCTCTTGAGGCTCACAGACAATAAGGGAGATTATCCCTCCCATATCCCTGTTATCGTTAGACACAGAGGTTTTATTGCTCCTTCCACATGGTTTTGTTTGTCACTGAAATACAATAAAATCAGAATGACTGATTTATATAAACGTATCTTGCCAATCTCCATCATAAAACAAAAACAGGAAATAAAGAACATTGCTCACATCCTGACTTTGGTTGGAAATGCTTCCTGCCTTTTTGCAAAATTAATTTTAAGTGTGCATATGTTATATGTTAAGGGTTTTCCCCCCCTGAAAATGCAAAGGTCACATACCACCTACTTTAAACTGCAGATATTCATAATTTCCACTTTTGTAAACATACTTGCTGTTTTAATTCCACCCTTTGTAAAATCCCTCAATTACTCACTATTTTACACAATTTGTTGTATGCAAACTACAGGATCTTATTCTGTTCTATACCTTAAGGACCACGTACTCTCATATGAACCTACCAGTCCACAGCAGTCATCATTAAAGACCCTGCTTTGGGTGCCCCATCATCCAAATCTAGATGGGTAGCAATCTTAAAAAGGGATTTATCAGTCATGGCACCAAAATTATGGAATTCTGTCCCTAGGGAGATTTGTCCCTTTCTATAATTGTCTTCCACCAACAGATGTAGACTCTTCCATTTTGTCTGACGTTATCTGGTTGAGGGGCTGTGGCTCAGTGGTAGAGCATCTGCTTGGCATCCAGAAGGTCCCAGATTTAATCCCAGGTATTTCCAGGTAAAAGATTCAGCAGTAGGCGATGTGAAAGACCTGTTCCCTGTCTGTTCCCTGAGATCTTGGAAAGCTGCAGCCAGTCTGAGAAGACAATACTGAATTTGATGGACCAAGGGTCTGATTCAGTATGAGGCAGTTTCATGGGTTTCATGATTATTATTGGCCCTTCTTCCTGTTCATATGTCTAGATTTGTTTTAATTGGTTTTCAGATATATATTTATGTGTTTTTAATTTTGTTTTCATTTTTTTATTGTTTACCACCTTGGGGACCCAAAGTTGGGTGGAAAGGAGACTTAAAATGTTTTTAAATAAACGGTCTTGTAAATACAGTAGTAATATGATTGTTTTTATTTCCTGTGTGTTTGTGTCTACTTCTGTCTCTGACGGACATGACCAGGCCTGCCAAACAGCATACTGCATTTGTAGCTGGTATCAGAAATATAATTACATAGTCATGTAACTGCATTGTCTCAGCTTGTTGCAGGCAGAGAAAAATGTTCATCTAAAAGTTTCTTGCGATCCTAATCTTGCAAAGACATCTTAAAAAAAAATCCCCGGGCCACGCACCAACACAGAGATAGGTATTCTCAAACGTATTGAAATACATGGATTCAAGCACTGTTGGGTGATGTTGTATTGTATTGTACATGTACAAGGTGGAATTGGTTCTTCTACTCCTCCTCCATCTCTTTGTTTGTTTGTTTTGAACTCAAGTATTGGCTGGATACATTTCAACAGAGGGTCTTATTCTGGTAGCCTGCAAGTTCCCCTGCTCCACTGGCCTAAGACTTGCTTACTCTCCTTACCAGACAACCCACACAGGGCCACCTCCATTAAAGATTCATTGCTCCATCTTTGCCTAAACTCACTCACTTAGGAAAAAGTCCAGCAGTAACACTCATGGTCTGAGTCAGTGTGTAAATCAGAGGATAGTTAACTGCTGGTCACGATACCCACCCGCCATTCAGATGCAATGCTAGGACACCTCTCAGGGCAGTCTTAGTGAAATTCATTCAGTGAAGCAAAGCCCAAGCATATTTAGTGACCTCTCAAGAATTAAATATATTGCTTTTGTAATTTAATCTTGAATCTATCCAACAGTAGTCTGTGTCCTGGCTTTTCCTATTCTCGCTTGCAGAAATCATTAGAGGAGGGGGGGAAGGAGAAGAAGGACAAAAAGTAGTTTTTCTTTTTTTTTCCTTTTTTTTTTTGCATTTTCCTCCAATTTCTGCCTTTGAATGCGGATCTTGGCATTACAGTAGATTATTTGCTCTCTTTGATTTATTTATTCAGTTCCTTTTTATAAACATCTTTCCACTCCCTAAGGGCACTCAGAGTGGTTCACAATTAAAAGAAACTTAGTAGAACCACATATAGAACACAATAAAAATGATAAAAACAAACAAACCCTAAAAGCAGCAGCTAATTCACAATATAGGAGCAGTAAATCACATCAGAAAGCGATGTAAAACACTTAATAAAAAACAGGAACATAGAGACAGTTGTGGTAACAATCAGTCAAAGGGCTTACAGAACTAAAAATGTCTTTCATTTACTCCAGAAGGCCTGAAGAAATGGTGTGAGTCATACCCTGTAACTCTAACTTTTCATTGTGTTTTGACCCTGTTTACATCCCCCCCCCCTTTATGGCTGTACACATATCTGCCAACTGAGGATATGGCGGGCATCTAATGAAGTGGCCTCTAGACCAGGAAAACTTATGCCATAATAAATCTGTTAGCTTGTAAACTGCCAGCAGACTGAGGTTTTTTTGTTGTTATTTGTTTGTTTGTTTCTTTTTTTTGCTACAACAGCTAGTTCCCCCTATGGACTCAGTAACAACACTCAGTGTCCCCTCCTGCAGAGACATCGCCTTGAGAAAAGAAAACCTCTGGCCCAAACTACTCAACAGTTATTTGAGTGTGTTGTCTGAGAGAATAAATTCAGTTGAGAAGCTGAAGAGGGGGTTGGAAGCTGAAGTCCTCGGAAATCTTACCACCCAACCATGTGGCCCTTAGAAAACTTATCCCCATATGTACAGAATACCCTCCTCTGAGCAATACAGTGTCTTGCCTATGGAACTCCTAATAGTTATAACTTTCTATATACATGGTCTCCCCCCCACCCCCGCAATTCAAACAGACCTCTTAGAATGGTAGAAAAGTAATTTTCATTTAGCTGTACAAGCTAATGAGTGTCTTTGCTGCACTGCTGTTTTGACAAGCGTGATGAATGTCTTTGTAAACTATTTAACATTGCTTTTTCTTCCCACTAAACATTTTTAATCAAGTACAATGCATTAGAAAAGCATCTTGAAAACCAACAAGGTAACAATCATGCTAAAAATCATAATATGTGACTCAACATGTGAAACATATTTAATATTCAAGGGCAGACCCTGACAGGAATGTCTGTACATGTGGCTATGTTGAAAACAAAACAAAACAGAGTTTGGAAGCTTCTGACCACAAATGGTGCACAAATACTGGCGACAGCAAGAGGATAGGGGGAAATGGGGGGGTCTGTGAGAACAGGAGACCCTGTGGGAGGAAAGAGGAAAGGAAATCCCAGACAGGAAAAGGAGAGCCTTCAGAGGCATGGAGGGGGAACTAGGAGATCCCACAGTGAGATGACAGAAAGAGAACTGGTGAGGACATAAAGTGGGGAAAGTGAACCCAAGAGCAGAAGGAGAGCCTACAAAAGTGGGAAGGGGTGGATGGGAAGCCCAAGAAAGAAAAGAAAAGTCCGTAGGAGTTGGAAGCTGGCACCGGTGTAGGCACAACTGGCAGCAGCACCTCTGCAATGTGGTTTGTAGGTTTCAATTTATTCTGAGCATCTCCGCCTGATCCCCCTCCCTTTCCCAAAAATGCATGTTTCTGGGTCTCATCTTTTCAGAGAGAAACATGAACCTTGACTGAATTTTGCTGAAAGCTTAAAAAAACAAACAAACAGCAGGAGGCTTATACATATAGGGTTGCCAGCTTCCAGGTGGGGCATGGAGATATCCAGGAATTACAGTTGATCTCCAGACAGCAGAGATCAGTTCACCTGGAGAAAATGGCGGCACTGGAGGGTGGACTCTATGGCATTATGTCCAACTGAGGTCCCTCTCTTCCACAAATGCTTCCTTCCCCAGAATCCACCCTAAAATATCCAGGAATTTCCCAAGTGGTGCTGGCAACCTTAAGATATCCCTACATTCGGGCAATATGAACTCTTCATTATTAAATTTCACAGTCCAGTCCTTCCCAGACCTTCAGTTTCTAATCCATTCTACCTATTCTGCCTTCACTCATGGTATTCTATAAATCTTGGTCCTCATGTCATTAATCCTTATTGCATTCCTAACAAGAAATGTAACAAAGTACTAGCAGGCACTCCCAATATTTATTTGTTTATCTTAAAATGTTCATCCCTACCTTCCTGCAAATTCAAAGAAACTTGAGAACCAATAAGAAGCAATAAAGTAAACATAATAAATACTACAAGTACCATTATACATCTAACCCACATAGTACACGGAAATGTCAGCATAAGAATGCTATACGTATTTTCATATCGTGAACCAAAATGAGCATGGAAACTAAGAACTGATTTACACATTATACAGAGTAGGGGAAATTCTAGTATTAGTGAATTCTATCATATACACAATGTATAATATTTGTCAATCCCTTTCTTTGTTTGTCACAGTAGCCAAATAACTTGGTCTCTCCTGACTGGCTACACACCTACCTCTGTCCTTCCTCCGAGATGGGATCCCTGCAAGGTTGTGTTGATGATCAGTTCTCCTTGATATCATGAAGATGCAGAGGATGCTAAATAAGGGGGGCCAAGTGAACCTTGCTGTCTTCAGAACCATATAACTGCACTCATATGGCATGCCTATCCTTTGGCAAAGATAGGAGAAAACAAGAAGAGCTGCTGTGCTGGACTGCGTGTAAGGACTGACCCGGTATGCTGTCAGAGTTACACAGCAGGCCAAAGACTATGCGTGCTTGTACAACTAGGGATACCAATCCCCAGGTGGGGACAGGGGATCCCCTGATATTTGGGGCTCCCCAGACACCAGCCAACTGGCCAGTGGGGGAAGCCCCACCCCAACAATCATCTATGGCTCCACTTGAAAAAAGTGTATGCTGTGTGTGCCTGCCTTGCAAACTGCAAATTCATGGCTTGCAGGGCAGGTGCATGTAGCAGCCACTCTTTTCAAGTGAGGGGCGTGCATGCCTGCCCTGCAAGTGGTGAAAGGTTCCCTTTAAATAGTAGGGAGAAAGCGGGGGGGGGGGGTGGCAGTCCATATGCACACAGTCTTACCAATGCGATGACATCACTCTGCATGATGTCATCACATTGGGGGTGACCCCTCCCCTCCCAGACTGCCCCTCCAATTCCCCCACCAGGAAGAAGATGGGACCTGGCAACTCTATGTACAATTCATGGCACACTAGCCAAGCGCAGCTTATGAGCCATGTGCTTGAATGACATCCCCTCTGTTTCGGCAGGCACAGATATGCAGCCAAACAGGATTACTGAGCCTTCAGGACTTGTCTTTGGCTTGCTGAGCCACAGCTGCATTCAGGCCTGCGCTACATATTAGTTGAAGCATTTCAGCTTACCTAGTTTGTGAAGTGGGCTGTTAGGCCATTATACAGTATTGTTATTTTACAATATTGTTATTTTAACAGAATGTTTTAGCCTGCTGCAGAGGCACATTTCATGACCCAGAAACCCTTCTCTCTGTTCTTATTGGATGCACACTGTTCTGATTGTCATCACTCAGAGGTGGGATTGCTGGCCTCCGGGTGGGGCCTGGAGATCTGACCTCCAGACTACAGAGATCAGTTCCTGTGGAGAAAATGGCTGCTGTGGAGGGTAGACTCTATGGCATTGAACCCCATTGCAGTTGCTTTCCCAGTCAGAGGGGAGGGGAAGATTATCTGAACATGTTCCAAGCCATATTTGTCTTGCATACTGGTCTCATATTCAGGCCTAGGGGCTTTGCCTGGCTCAGATTAAAATCTGCCATAGATGCCCTTATACAGATAAAAAGTCTTGGATCTCATTACCCTCCTATTCTACAGTTCATTGTATGATGGACTGGAGGCTCTTCAGCCCCTGAAGGGGAAAACAGCCATTCACTCGAGCTTATGGGAGTGGGGCTCCATCTTGACCTTTGAGAAGGGAGATGGAATGTTGGAGGGAAGGACAGTGGGAGTTTAGTTCAGGGAGAGAGCAGTGAGAGTTCAGGTCTGGCTCAGAGTGAAGGGCATAGCTCTGCTTGGTAGTGTGGGAGAGTAGTTTAGCTCTGCCTCTGAGAGAAAACAGAGTACCCAGTAGTTACACCAGTCTCTGGTAATGAGCTGACCTTGTACCATTTAGTCTGACAGGCTGGTGTGGGTGGAATCCTCTGTGTGTGAGAGAATCCATCCTAGTGGCTAATCAGTAAAAGCCTGTTTATGCCCAAAAAGCATTAGGGTGTAGGGAAGTTCTGAGACTGGGATGCTAGCCAGGTCAAAGTCCATGCTTCTCCCCACTCCCTGCTACACAATGAGCATTGTATAAACTCTTCGGCAAATAGCATACTCTCGAGAAAGATGTCTCCCATTTATGTGGATTCCACCCTCCCTGCTACACAATGAGCGCTGCCCCATTAAAGCTGACAATCACTTCTGCAAACAGCGGCTCCTAAGACAGTTGTCTCATACCCTATGTTGATTCCATGTTGACCTTATTGTCTACTGAATGCTGACGCAGCAACCTAAGGGCGTGGCGTGTAAGTCTGTGTATGTTTAAAAATAAACTGCTCACTGCCAGGGGCAGACTTGAGTTTTCCCCTTCAAACTCACTTGTCTCGTGTGCAAGTCCTTCATCAGGGAGGAGTCAAACTACTCTCTAGTTTGTTAATGTGCCTCAGCCAGATTTGTCTACCTGGAAACCTGTTTTGCTGATCTGTTTCTTGAAACCAATCTGTAAATTAGTCATTTTTTTGTTGTTGTTTATATAAAGAATCCTGCCTCAGTTATCTCTGTATTCTATTTGCTTGCCATATAACTTACCTCACGGCAGTGAACCCAAAGCCTATATACTTGCTACCTTTCGAACACCTGGTAACCAGTGTCCCCTCTAAGCTGAATTAGTGTGAGCTAGATCAGTTTTTTAGCCTCCAGCTCACACATTTTTGTCTTAGATCAGGAAGGAGGGCTCCAGAGCAAACTAATTTATGCAGCAGCCAAATTGCTCACTCACAACTTTAATGCCAGTAGCTTACAAAGTAGAATTTTGTGCTGGCTAGGCGGGATATAAATCCAAAGAAAGAAAGAAAGAAAGAATTTTTGCCCACAAGACTCCACAGCTTAGAGGGAGCGTTGCTGGTAACTGGGGGGAAGGTTCATGGTTTAAAACAAACCTAGTTCCCTAAAAATCACAGGAGGCTGTGTGGATCCCCTCAGCTGATAGAAAAGGCCTGTCACACATTGTAAACCAGAAATGTCACAATGTGTATTAACAAGACATGGCTCCAGAGAAAGTTTACTCCTTTTTTAGGACCCAGACATTATTTCTGTTATGCAGATTCTTCACTCCACACTCTGAACTCACACCATTTTTTTTTAATTGAACACCAGAGTTGACTCACAGTAACCGTGATTTGTGTCACCACAGGCAGGCATATTTAGATTAAAAGAAAGGTGAAGAATTAATTTCTTTCCTCTCCCTTCCTTATGACAGCACCCTGAAGGTACAAAGGTAAATCACCAAGACAGCAATCCAGCTTCATTAAAATCAATGGGAGTTTTACCATAAACGTTATTGGGAAAGGGATTAATTCAGAAATGAGTTGCTTGAATTCTCAAGCCACTTACATGGGGGGTGGTGGGGATAAAAGTTCAGGTACTTTTTAATATGCCAGTCAATGCTTTCTTTTGAAAATACAGATATTAGAACTGAAGTCAGACTACAGAGAACTATAATACAAACAGACGCCATCTCATCAGAATTGCTGTACCTTGGATTCCTCAGACCTTGCCCTGAAATGAGACTTTCTCATCACTATATGAGGATAAAAATAGCTGTTACATGTCTGATACTAAAAATAATTTTAAGTAGTTTGAAGTGACATACTGTATGAGTCTCAGAACACTTTCCTGAGAGTAAGCCCTATTTCAGTACAATTCTGAATAGATCTAAGAGAACATAAGAACATAAGAGAAGTCATGTTGGATCAGGCCAACGGCCCATCCACTCCAACACTCTGTGTCACACAATGGCTAAAAACCAGGTTCCATTAGGAAGTCCACCAGTGTGGCCAGAACTCCAGAAGCCCTCCCACTGTGCCCCCCTCAAGCACCAAGAATACAGGGATCACTACCCCAGACAGTGTTCCATCTACACCTTGTGGCTAATAACCACTGATGGACCTCTGCTCTATATGTTTATCTAATCCCCTCTTGAAGCTGTCCATGCTTGTAGCCATCACTTCCTGTGGCAGTGAATACCATGTCTTTGGGTGAAGAAGTACTTCTGTTTATCTGTTCTAAACATACTGCTCATTAATTTCATGGAGTGCCCACGAATTCTTGTATTGTGAGAAAGGGCAGAGAGTACTTCTTTCTCTACCTTTTCTAAGTCATGCATAATTTTGTAAACCTCTATCATGTTTTCAATTCCCTTCCTAACAAGCCCCAGCATAGCATTTGCCTTTTTTATTGCCGTTGCACACTGAGTTGACATTTTCAGTAAGTTATCTACCATGACTCCAAGATCTCTCTCCTGGTCAGTCTCTGCCAGTTCAGACCCCACAACGTGTATTTATAGTTAGAGTTTTTAGTTCCAGTGTGCAGTACTTTGCACTTGTCCATGTTGAACTTCATTTGCCATGCTGACACCCACTCACTCAGCCTCAACAGATCCCTCTGGAGCTCCTCATAATCTTCCCTGGTTCTCTCCACCCTGAACAATTTAAGTGTCATCTGCAAACTTAGCCACTTCGTGGCTTACTCCCAACTCCAAATCATTAATGAACAAGTTAAAAAGCACCAAACCCACTACTGAGCCCTGCAGTATCCCACTGTTTGCCACCTTCAACTGTGAAAACTGCCCATTTATACTCTCTGTTTCCTGTTAATTAACCAGATTTTAATCCACAATAGGACCTGCAGGCCGGTCAGGGTGATGGCTCAGTGCAGCCGTGGTGCATGAGAAAAAAATAAAATAAATCAGCTGGATGGGAAGTCAGGGGGGCTGGGCAGTAAGTTGGGGGGAGGGGGCGGCTCCAAAATGCCCCACTGTAGCTATGGGCCTGACTTGTCCTCTTATCCGATTACTTGTCCTCTTATCTCTGTTTAGGATTGCACTTATAATGTCCACGTAGACCAGAAGTCCCAGCTTTTTTTGAGCCTGCAGGCAACTTAGGAAGTCTGACAAAGAGTGGTAGGCACAATAAAAAAATGGCTGCCACAGGGGGTAGAATCAATCACAAAATGGCTGCCACTGGAGACAGAGCCAGTTTATGAATAATTCTAATAGTAACTCTTCAACATCTCAAGCAGAAGCTCTATTTAGCAATGATGCAAGATCTCCAGTGGCCAATAAAAAGCCCTGATGGACAAAACTCCTTCCTGGCCCTATTTAGAAAGTAGATAACTATACTTGGCTGATGCCAGGAATGCTCCAGACCTTGGTGCCACTTTGGGGATCCCTGATGTCAACTATTAATTAAAGCCGCTTACTTCAGAAATAAAGGCATGGGGGCCATCTACCAGCCCATATTACCACTCCTGACTGGGTTGGTTAGTTTAAAATGTTTTTGAATGGGCTAGCAAAATTGAAAATAGTTAGTCCCTTTTCTGTTAATTGAAAATATCCTGATTTTATTTATAGTATCATAAATGTTTGCATTTAATTAGTTTATTGATATGTTTCTGTAATGATATACTTCTTTATTTGAATTATCAGCTGTTACCCTGTTGTGTGTCTCATTGATTTCAGTAAAATCTCTTCCTTTCTTATTTCTGTAAAAATAAGTTTAAGACTCCAAAGCTTGGCTTTGGAACCCAACTCCAAATGGAGACCTGGCCCACAGGATTCAGCAGGTCAGTGTTAGTAGGTCATGTTGACCCACATGACTTTTCCTCTATAGGCTAAAGTATAGAAAATGGGTCTTCCAATCCTCCTAGACCTCAGTTTGTGCTATGACAACTATACTACAGAAATTGATTTTCTTTAATCACATCATACAGAAACAACGTACAACATGCTTTGTCTCTGTTCATGTGTTATCTTATAAGATGACCTTCATGAGTCAGAGGAGAACATGTACACATACCATCCATCATACAGATGGCTCATGTATGAAATCAGTGGTTCATACTACCCTCCAAATGAGAGAACACCAAATTCCTATATTTACCCCTGCTTTTTTTTTGAAGGGACAACCTAGGTTCAAATTTCCATTCTACCATGAAGTTTGCTGAGTGACTTCAGGGTAGTCACATTATCTCAGCCTCACAGGATTATTTTGTGAATAAAATGGAGGAGGAGGAGGAGGAGGAGGAGGAAGAAGAGGGGGAGGAGGGGGAGGGGAGGGGGAGGAGGAGATTGGATTCATATCCTGCCCTTCACTACCTGAGGGAGTCTCAGAGCAGCTTACAATCCCTTTCCCTTCCCCTCCCCACAACAGACATCCTGTGAAGTAGATGGGGCTGAGAGCGCTCTCTCAAGAACTGCCCTTGACAGAACAGTTCTGAAAGAACTTATGACTGACCCAAGCTAAAGTTACCCTGGCCTCACTTAGATATTGGCTTAACATCAACTTTTACCCACAGGGTTTAATGCATCTAATATTATTAGATAACTTTCAATCTAAATGGCTGAGGGCGGTCTATAAGAAACTAAATCTCCTGGTACTTTCTCCCCAAGCAGGTTTGGCCTTTGGTAGGCAACGGGACAAGTTAGTGCTGAAACAGGGAATAATGGACACACCGAGAGAGTTTGACCAAGCCAGATGCCCAGCTTATATAGCGTCTGAGCAAATGAGATATTGACTTCTCACTCCTACTTACCTTTCCAACTTAGTTGATCACAAGATGAGAAAAAATTTCACCTTAGCTAGATATTTGGCCCTTCCCTCAGCTGTCCTTGAGGGGAGATACAGGAAGATACCTTAAAACAAACAAACAAACATTGCAGCTTTACTGAGAATCAAAAAACAAGCAACTCTTGCACAGTTGACAACACTTATACAATCCAGTGTTCATATATAAACAGTCGGTTAGAACTAACCTTTCTAACACAGTTCTGATACTTTAATTCTCTAAAGGAATTAATGTCTTAACCTCCACAATAGATTAAAATTACATCTTAGTGACAATTGCAGCAAATCAATAGGAAATACATTCTGAGGTATTTTGTCTTTTGATACCATATAATCTAAAATTGGATACCAAATAGCCAGAAAGTGAGAGCTTTGTTTTGAATTAGTGATATGGGCATTATTATAAGCAATCTTTTCCATTACATAAAACTGTCAGTGTGATTTGGGAGAAGTTGAAACTACTGAACATATTTCTCAGGTGCCCATGGTACAAGTTGGTTCGAGCCAAATATATCTTACCTCTGGTAAAGGAAACGCCTGGCCTGATGGACTCTGTCAATTACTTCTTATCAGATGATAATCAAACCATTGCCAAACTTTTAGCTGAATTCTGCATAACTTGTTACTGTATCCACAAAGAAAAGATTATTTAACCTGTTAAATCGTTTAGAACATGGTTTTTACATTCATATTTTAACAAACGGTTTATATTCGTTATATATGATGTTACTGATTTGCCGGCTTGGTGCCATAACAAACAAATATGAGACTGACCCAAGGTCACACCAGCAGGAGCATGTAGAGGAGTGGGGATTCAAATCCGGTTCTCCCAGATTAGAGTCTGCACTCTTAACCACTACACCAAAATGGCTATACACCAAACTGGAAGGGAGAACACTGTAAGCCGCCTGAGCTCCTTGGAGAAGTGATGGGATAAAGAGCACTACATAATTAAATAACTAGCTAACTAACTAACTAACTAACTAACTAGAAATGGTTCTCTGAGTGATTAGGCATTCACATGGACAACCTGCTACACAAATAATCTGTGTGCTACAGCCACAAATAATCTGTGTGCTACAGCACTGCACTTTTGAGTGCAGGCACAGGCTGAGGGGCCGGGCCCCGGATACATGGGATGGTCCTCAAACACTGTGTCCTTTAAGAGGGGTGCAGGGGGAGGAGGGATGCAGAACAAGCCAAGCGGCTCTGGGAGAAACAGGTGACCTGCGGTGCATGCAATTATCACAGAGCCAGATACATGCGAGTCCCTTCGGGAACCAAACTCTGGCCTGAAATTGTACAAGTCATTTATTATTACTTTGAGAAGCAGTGCAATAACACTGAAAATTTGTAATTAAGAGTTCCATCTTGGCTCAGGGGTTATGCCATTCAACAATGACGTCACTCTGAAAGGAACCAGTCAGAAGACATATGTTCTCATATCTGTATAGATATTACACCACAGGTGAAACAAATCTAAAAAGATATAATCATTGTTCTCTCTGTAAACACAATCTATATTTATGATAAAAGTCAGATATAGCTTTCAGGCACCAAATTTCCTTCAAAGCTACTTGAAATGTGTAGCAAACAACCAATAAAGCCTTCATTGCCATAATCATGCACACACTGGGCCATCTGCTCTCGTATTTCTACATCATGTGAGTTGGGGCAACATGCAGTAGTATTAAATGTTAACAACCAAGAACATTTCTGTTACCAATGAGTGCGCAAAACAATATCCGGTTGGTTTTACATTTTCCAGCATTTATAGGACTTCTCCAAGTAATCAGTTCTACCTCTAACCCACAGCAAAATGTGGATGCTAACAAGATTATCAAATTTGGGTCAGATTTTATAGAAACATGCACTGTAAATTGTTTCCTGAAAATAATTCCTTGTATATAAAGCATTTTGTGCATGCTATGGATTTAAAGCAAGGCTTCCACATGATACCAAGAACATAGCAGATGCAAAAATAAATAAATAAATTCAGAGATGTGACTATAATTCTTGTAGACTGTGAAGCCACCCAAAGTTTTATTGGTAAGGCCTTAGCTGAGAGGTGAACAGTTTTGTTAACGGTGTTAATAAATTGTGATGCTGAAATATTGCAGTAGTTGAAAGAATATACAGTGCAGTGGTCTATCTACACATTACTTTCAGCACTGAAGAATAGGGAACGGGAGCGAGAGATAAGCAAGTTTGTTAAAGTGTGACATTGTCTTATGGACTCAAGCTGTGCACTGGTTACACATTACTATCTATCCAAGAAAAAAAAAGATCTGGAACAAGAGAAGCTGAAAAGAACAGGGAATCAATGAAAGCAGAAATTAAAACAACTTTAACATTGTGTTGACTTCGGACTGAGCAGCCTCTTTACACAAAGACAATCTTCGTTGAGGTCATGTTGTTCTGTAATGTAGATGTACATGTCCATCAGAATGAATTTGCTAAGTGTAACTTTACAGGTCCTTCTCAGGGACACAGAGCAAAAATGGCATTAACTTGTTACCCTTGTTGCCTCTCAGACCAACCATAACATCCACCTTCCACCTCATAACTTTCATCGGAGGTGTGAAATGGTCTTTTAGACCATTCCTTCGGGGAAATGTTTCCTAAGAGTGAAATAGATGGAGTGCATATTTTAACCCTTGTCCAACCTGAAACAAATTTTTGCTTCTTCTTTTTTTTGCCTTTTTCTGAAGCAACTTGAGTTTCACTAACACAGTTTCTACGGGCAAGACAAGATATTCATTTATTGCTACAGCTTGCTTATCTGTTTCCTTTACCAGTTCCTTCCTTCATCCATGTCTCTGGACAGTCTTTCCTCTGTTTGCTTTTCTCTTTTATTTCTTGCAGTAACTGGGATCCCCTCCCCCATGCACACACACGTATGTACACGCACACACAAACACACACAGAGCCTTCCTCGATTCTGTTCTTTCTTCTTTTGCAATATTTATTTAGCTCTAGTCTTTTCTCACAGTTTTCTTCACACAACACAGTTCTGTTTTGTTAGCTTCATTAAAATATAATTATGTTTTGTATTTTTTTTTTGTTTCTGCATGTCCTGCTCTCAGTTAGTAGGATGCTGCTTCACTGCTCTCTGCATGTCGTGTCATTAAATCTAATTGGCTAAATAGCTCCATGATATTATAATATACATGACACATGTTCCTGATTGTTAAGGAACACTCTAGAAAGGAGAAAGAAACCCTAACAAGGAACAACAGGGTAAAAGCAAATTGTGGGAACATGGCAGCAAATGAGACAAAGGTGAGCACCCATTAATTAAAACAAATGTGGACAAATGTTTCAAATATTTCAAAAAAAAACCCAACCCTATCCTGCCCCTAAAAGTGCTGGTTTTTCCTAGAAATTGAAATGGGGAACATTTGGGAAAGCCCTTATTTTAAGTGCTATACAAATACACCAATCATTGTCATAATTTAGATATCTTTAAGCAACCACTCACAACCACCTGCCAATTTATCACACAGAATTCATCATGCTTGAGACCCTGAGCAGATTTTGACTATAAAAGTAGAGTCAGAAGAAGTATTTTCACATAGCAGCTCCACGTTCTCTTAAGATGAAGACCAATGTCACTTCTGTAGCATATGGGGGCTGGCTCAGAAGTGCCCTGATCATATTCAATACAAACCTTCTTTCTCAAAGTTGGCTGTGGACAGTGCTGCTTGGCTATTACCCATGATGCCATGAAAACACCTCCTCCCACAATCCTGGAAGCTATTTTGAATTTAAGTGTTTCCTTTTTGTAATAAGGAGACTGATAGGTGTAGCACTGTAAAATATTTTAAAATGTGTGCAGCCTCCCTGATCCATTGTTGGCAGCAGGAGGCAGGGGCTGATGGCTTGACCAGGTTTTGACTTGATTGAAGGTACTCACTCTGACCCTTTTCAAACTGCCTTTGTATTCCATTTTTGTAACTGGCTGCTGATGGGGTTTTTCCCTGTCATTTCAGACAGACCCAGTTTAGTAACTGGCTGCTAGTGGAAGTTATTTACCTGTTCATACAAACCTGTTTGTGTAGGATTAACAAAGCGTGGTTGAGCTGCTTTTGAGGGAAACTGCTTGCTTCCATTTCCTACACCTTTGTTGTGCTTCTGAATCACTGTGGTGTGCTGTTTAAAATGTCTATATCACATCCTACAATGCTGCTCCCCCCCCCCCCCCCTCGTGCCACCCTTTTTCACTGGATGATCCTCCTTGGACTTTTTAAAAACATTCTAAGTTGAGCGCTATAGCGCTAAACCTGTATAGTACTTTAGTGCTATAACGGCACTATTAAGTCAATGAAGTCAAGGCATCTCAATGGTGCTGCTATAGTATTGAAATGCTATATTGGTTTAGCACTATAGTGCTCAACTCAGAACATTTTTTAAAAGTCCGAGGAAGATTGCATGGCCAAAAAGGGCAGGAAGGGGGGAACGACACTGTTTGAAATGACCATAATACTACAGAGATGGCTCATTCATGGAAGGAAATTCACTGTATGAAGCCCCCATCCCTGTATTGCTTTACTTGAAATCCGGCCAACAATGAATAACATCCAGTTTAGAACAGTAATGTGAAAACAGCCTCTGTCATGCAGACTGCAAAGCTGGAAGAAAGCCAGGCTCATTTTAACTTCTTATTAAATATTATGTTTTAGAAAGAATGAAAGCTTACTTAAAGAGGAAACGAGGTTCAATTTATTTCATTATTTTTAGCATTGGTAAGATGTCACTGTTCAGTGACATCTCAGTTGATACATTCATGCAACTTTGTGTCCCTTAAAAGAATTTTATCAAAATGGTTCAGGGTTGGTCAGTTGGTAGTGATGTTGCTATTATGGTCATCATGTTTCAGGCTAAGATTTCAGCTTTAGGGAGAATGCAAGCTCTGAACACAAAAAAGGAGGGGGAATAAAGTGAAGAAATTTAAAAAGACAAAGTATTGTGATTGGAGAGCTCTTCAGAAGACTGTGCAAATGTTACAGTAAAAGCCTGACTGATGTGTGTTTGAAAAGGTGAATACCTATTACTTATTTTTGTTACTACTGCAAATATTAGTTACATTTCATACTGGCATATTCTACTGCTTCAAAATTAACTTTCTGAATGTGCAGATTTAGGCTATGTAGCTGGCTATTAAAGATCACATCCATTGGGAGTTCTATGAAGGTGGGGTGGATGTCTAACCAGGAGCACACTTCATGCAAAGCCAAGTGGCCATTTAAAGGAGTGTTTTTCTTGAAACAATAGATGGAAGAGACTTTTCAGAGTACATGAGCTTCTGCTGGAACACTTTATTCAAAGGGAGGTACTGACAATGTTTAATAATGAACTGTGAAAGAGGGCAATTTGATGCAAGCAGACCAGTAGTTCAGATATAATGTGTGTATGCATGAGAAAGAGAGGAAACAAGTGACAGCAGCAAGCTAGAGTTTGCAGCCTCATGCTGAGGAGGAGGGAGCATCACAGAAGCTTTGACATCCCTTCTGGGTGCATCACAGCCTGCCAAGATGTTCTAGGAATTCTCTCAGTCTCTACAGTAAAGACTACAGAGATTAAGGGAAATTCCTGGAGCTCCATAGATGCTGTGACATCACTTTGGGGTGACATCATGGTGTTCCAAACATCATTTTCCCTACTATTTTTTCTCCCACTGCTCAATTGCTGAAGCATGGACAATTGAGGACAGGGGCAGAAGTTTGTTGCCTATAGACAAGCACCTGGTAAGCCTAGCAACAACTCAATGAAACGCTCAGTTGCTTATTGACAATTATAAGGAACACAGGTCTACATATGAGCACCAAGTAGAGCTCTTCTTAGTTACTCATGGCAAGAAGGTATGAGATATGTGTAGCATTAAGAGGAGCAAACCATAGTAAAAACAGCAAGAGCAGTAATTAAAACTTTACTATAGAAATGATGCTACTGAAATAATTCATACCGAGACTGGGGTGAGAAGATGTGTAAGAATAAAGAAATACATAAAGAGAGGGAGGAAGGTCTGCTGTAATTGTCTTTCACTGTATAAAATTCGTATTGCCTTTATATCCATGGTTTGCCTTTATATCCATGGTGGACGCATCTCTTTGAAATACATTGAGATGTCTCAGTGTTGTGAAAAAATATTTAATTACATTTTTTTCAGTACATGTATTCTTTGGTTTTGTTCTTTGTTTTTCCACAGAAAGTGCCTGGATGTATGGTTTAGTGCTACAAAGCATGGAATGCTGCTGTGAGCATGATATTATTGAAAGCATGAAACAGCCTGATTTGGAATAAGACTAAGTTAATACCAAAAAAAATAATAATAATTTTGCTTGAGCCCAGAAGGACTTTACCCATCACTTAAGGGTACCTGATACAGCTTTGCATAAGGATACCAAAGGAGAGGCAGGGCGCTAAGAGGGAGAAGGAGATGAAGATGCAGGCAGAGACATAAAATATGACCCTGGGACAGTAGTAGAAAGTAGCTATGTAAGTTGTGGTTCGGGATGGGCACAAACCGGCTCATGAACTAAAGTTTATGATGAATTTTGGCGGGAACATGGTTCGTGAGCTGAAGTTCATGGCCGGTCAACCAGCACAAACTTTCCATGAAACGTCAAGAAGTGCATGGCAGTTTGTGCTGGTTTGTGAACAGATACGTTTCCAGGCAGATTGTCTCTGCTGAAACAAAATGTTTACCAAACTTCAAAGCAACAAAGCAAATTCAGAGCAGGGGGTGGGGGTCAGAATTCTCCAGCCTTGGAAACACCAATACTGTGCATTTGATGTGTGTAGTTTGCACTTTTGAACCTGCACCTGACATTCCCCCCAAAGCATTTTCCTGGGGGCATCTTCTTTAAAAGGCCATCACTTGGACCCCCTTAGTCCAATCTGCACCTAACTTGGAGGGCATGTAGAGGAGCATCGGGTGAGGTCCCTTGTGATATCTCTAACTTGCACAGGATCCATTCTATACACTCCTGAAACTCCTGCACCTGTCATTTCCCCAGGAAGCACTTTCCTGGGGGCACATTCTTTGGGGGGGGCATAACTTGGACCCCGTAAATCTCATCCTCACCAAACTTAGAGGACAGGTAGAAGACGGTCAGCTGGAGATTTTCAGCAAGTTTGGTGTCTGGGGATGGGCATGAACCACAAAAATGGAGTTTGGTTTGTGGGCAAACCATGAACCGAACCACAACCCCCACAAACCCAGTCAGCTTACATATGAACTAAACCAGGTTCGTGCCCCAAACAGCTGAGCAGCAGGGGCAGCTTGCTCCTGTGGCTCAGTTGTTTTCAGCTCTAAACAGCTGACCCATGGGAGTAGGCTGCACCCACAGCTCAGCTGTTCCCAATCGAAACAACTTCACTGAGAGAGCAAGCTGCCCCCATGGCTCAGCTATTTAGAGTGAGAAAAGATGAGCTGTGATGACAGCCTGCTCCTGCCATTCAGCTGTTTAAATGGGCTTTCTTCAGCAGCCAGCCCCAGCTTGGAGCCATTTAAACTCCTGCTTTCTTCCCCCTGTAGCTTTTCACAGGGAGCAGAAAGCAGTGGTTTAAATGGCTCCCAGCTGAGTGGTGGGGAGCTTCCTGCCACTCAGTTGTTTTTTTTGTGAAGAGCGGAAAACAGAGGTTTAAACCCCTGCCTTCTGCTCTTCACAAACCTCCACGGACTGCCATGAACTGCATCAAAATTCATGAGAGCTCATGCTGGTTCTTCAGTTTGCAAACATTGTTTCACGAACCACAACCAGCCAAAATTCATTATGAACTTTAGTTCATCAGCTGGTTTGTATCCTTACCTCTTGGTGTCTCTAGCACGTCGAGGAAACCACAGAGTCATTAACCTCACAGACATCACCAGTTTGTGTGGCCCCTAAAAGTTCATGATGGTTTGTGTTTTGTGAACTGGGCACACCATGAGCCCAACTGCATTTTCCCAGTTTGTGCCCATTCCTAGCTGTAGTGTAGGGTAAAGTTGTATGCAGCAGCTCGAGGCTTTGCTGGAGGGACAACCTGGCAGGGGTAGATCCAGAGGCATGCATGCAGGCACCATGACCTAATCAGCCAGTAACCGGCCATGGAGGAAGGCCAGGTCTAAAGAAGTCTGCAGTGTGTGGGGCAGGCTGGAGAAGGGTAGAGTTCATGGAGGAGAGAAGAATATAAAAGACAGAAAGTAAGGATGAACAGGGGAGAAAAGAGGAAGAGAGCAAGAAAGAGCACGGAGGAATGAAAGGCCAGGAGAAATGGAGAGGGATGAGAGAAGAGAGAAGAGGAGGGGGAACAGGCCTGCTTGGGCGAAGAAAGAACCAGGCTGAATGGGGAATAACTGAGCCTGAAAGAAGTGTTCAGGAACTGGGAGATGGAGAGAAATCTGGCATAGCAGAAGTGGAAGGGACCCTAGAGCTTGCATAATCCTACCACTGACCTGTCCTACAGCTCTCCAGGAATGTAGGGAGTTGCTTCCCTAAGAAAAGGAACAAGAACAGTTTGAACATCTCTTTGGTTGCCTGAATTGTGTGCCTCTGTGAGGCTTGTCGTGATTGAACCTGGGATCCGTGATGCACTCCTACCAGAAACAAGCACAGTCAGTATAAGACAGCTTCACATGTTAATGATAAAATATGACTTTATACAGCATGGGCAGATGATCGACAAATAGGAGGAGCCAATGGCAAAAATGTCAGAGTCTACTGCTTTACTCCACAAAGAAGCACTGTGTTTTCCCACATGGCCGAGAGGGTAACCCAGGGTGGCACGGTGCCTTAAATGGCCCTACTGGCCACCCTCACCACCCCAGCCCTCTCTGGCCTGGCAGTGGCCAGAGCAGGAACAAGCTTCCTGTGCTCATTGTGGCCTACCCCCTCCTTGCTCCCCCTCCTTGCTCCCCCAACAAGAGCTGCCACAGCTGCCACTGCCCTCTTTGCCCCCCCATGGGCTTGCTGCTTTCCATATTTCTTGTATGTCTGCAGTCCATCTTCCCTGAACAGCAGCCTTATGGTTTACTAGACGGACACAATGGACACTGTTGTATTGCAGTATGACCTTGTGCCTTGCCGAAGTCCAGGAGTGCTGGCACCAAACAAATGTTGTTGACTCAATGACAGTGAAGATTATAAAGTACATCTACTGGACTTGTTTTCCCTTGTACTTTGAAAGCATCTTAAATAGATGTGAGTGTCTGATTTTAACATTACAGGGTTATTAATTACACAAAGGAAGTTCACCTTTGGTGCCAGCTCACTCTCACAGATAACAGAGGCATCTCCTTGAGAATGAATCAATGAATCTACTTTGCATAAATTGAATATTGCTCAAGCATTTTACAGTAAACGCTGGCCCCCCAAAAGAGATCTTTAAGGGGGGAAATGCACCATAAAACTCACCATGATAAGGAAAGATATTTTCCTGTAGCAAACAATATATTCAGTCTCTGAGCCAGTCCCTGTCTCTCAGCCTAACCTACCCTACAGGGCTGTTGTGAGAATAAAATGGAGAAGAAAAATATGCACACTCCCCATAGATCCTGGGAAGAAGGGCAGAATTTTTAAATAGGACAGCAAACAACAGCCATACTTTTTTCTCAGGTTAACTGCATATTTAATGGTGTGTGTTTTCCAAGTTAAAGCTTAAAATATGGCCTTTAATTTATACAGCAACTAGCTGGACAAGCATCACTACCAACTACATTTATTTTCTCTTGCATTTCCCTTCCTTGTCCTGTTTCCTCTTCCAGCTTGTAATTCTCTTCCTGATTGCTGGCATCTGTCTACCCAACATTAGCTGTAATATGTTCAGATGAAGGGAGTACCCTCATTTCCCTATAATGTTTTCTTCCTGCATTGCATGTCATCAACGTCTGACCTCTCCCAAGGACAGTTAGTAATGTTATATTACATTTTCCTTGATTTGCAGTCCACTTTTGAGCCATGTGCTCAGAATAGCTTACAAAGCAATACAGTCAAATACACACAAAAAAAGCATTTAAAAATGTCCAGATATTGCATCACAAAAATCATAAGCCTATTGCCCCCCAATCTGGAATGACGAGACAGACAACTGTTTTGGTATCAAACAAGGGCCACTTTATTAACTATTTAACTATCAAACCACAATGGCAAGGGAGCTAACTGGAGCGGAATAGGCCAGGCAGGTGTCAATCAGCAAACCTCCTGGGCCTTGGTATGGGCAAGACACCGGCTCCAGTCTAAGGCCATTGCCCTGGCCCATAACTGGCAGCCCAGCACTGCGGTCTCTCCCCGGGGGCGCCTACCCCGGAGGCCCTAAAACCTCAGGGGGCGCTTGCCCGGGAGGTTCCCAGAGGAGATCACATTCCCAGCCCCCGGCCCTAAAACCCAAGGGCCGTTCCTGATGACCCCTATCCCAAATGGGGATTGGCTGAAGTGCTTACCAATTCTGCTCTCCATACCCTATACTCCGCCAAAGTGACCGACCTAATTAAATCCACCACATGCCCAGCTAAATTCCCAGAATTCAGTGCAAGGTAGGCAAAAACACCCCCAATCACCAGCCAATCAGATTGAGGGCGAAAAATTCCTACCTGGCCCCAACAGGCGACCAGCAAAGCCTACACTGAACATAGGGCGGGCGGGTGGGCGAGCTTCCAAGCGAACTACGATGGCGGGGGCGGGGCCAGACCTTTTAAGGCCAGCCTCCGCCCCCCCACCCTTGCGACGCGCTGCGTCGCAGCAGCCGTCCGTCTCCGCCCTCCATCTAGGCGGCAAAACGGCCCCCGCGCCCAACAGCTCGCCGAGGGCGCGGGAACCTCGTACTAAAATCACAACATTTCAGAGCCCTTTTTCGTTTGTGTTTCAGGGGGTTTCACACAAGCTGAATGGAGCAGTGATGTCATGTGACAGTGTCATGCCATGCATTTCAGCAACTAATGTTACAGGAAGAAAGGGGGGAAGTGGACACAGGGCCATTATTTTCAGTGGCAAAGGTTCTCTTCTAACTATTACCAAGATGTCAGGGGGTTTGGAATGCTAAATTATTGGCAGAGATCAACTGAGCAGTTTCAGAGCTACCAGACATAACAAGACACACACTGCCTATAGCATGCAATATAACTCAATAAAACATGCAATTTGCCGTTTGGAACCCTAATTGACAGATATTGGTCCTACCTTGTGAAATGTGAGTTTTCAGATTGCTACTTCCTTTATGTATGTATGGTGTTTGTAAAAGATTTGAAAACACTGAGCTAGGTTCTACCCTCCTTCTAGCAGTCCTAGAAACAGGATCATCTAGAAAGATGTCTAGAAATACTGCATCTGTTGGATCACTTCATCCTCCTTCACTGCTAATTACAGCTAAGGAAGCAGTATTTCTTGGTCCTTTCTTTGAAGCTTAATTTGAGTGGGTCTTTCCATGGGAAAGATGTGTTGGTTGCCATGCCAAGCAACTGGTGGGAGGTTCAGCACTGGGAACATGGGGAGGCACAACATCCTGTGTGCCACTACATTACATCTTGCCCTCTGCCTGTCACACACCATTTATAGAAACAGGAGCTCTGCCATACAAATGCCTATATAGGATCTAGGAATATTGGGAGGGGCAGTGAACTGTGGTCAGGCAAGTAGTATCATCACTTTGGGGGGTGCACTGCTTCCACACAGACTAACACAAAGAAATTCAGCTGCTGAAGCACTTCCCATTACTTTACCTTTACATTATGAAAGGCTTTGCTTGTTTTATTTCCATGCCTCAGCTGCATTTATCAGCACAGGAGACTAGCAAAGAAACAGTTGCATACCACAGGAAAATGAATTCTAGAAGAAAGAGAAGTATGGGCTGCTGGACTACGTGGCCAGTTGTGGATTGGGAGATTCCTGGAGATTCGGGGTGGAGCCTGAAGAGGGTGGGGTTTGGGGAGAGACTTCAACAGGGTATAATACCATAGAGTCCACCCTCCAAAAGCAGCCGGTTTCTCCAGAAGAACTGATCTCTGTAGTCTGGAGATCGCTTGTAACTCCAGGAGCTCTCTGGGTTCCACCTGGAGGTGGGCAACCTACTCTGAAAACTGGGAACTTTGGACAGGCATTCAGGCCCAAAACAGGAAATGAATTTCACTAACTAATTTACTGTGGAGGGAGGCAAACATAGACCAGACTGAGCCAGGGTTGTCTCAACGCATCATTGGGGCATGAGAGACTGACATTGTTGCCAGCAATACCAGGCTTGGTTTTGCCTGCCGTCCTCACTCCCTCCATCTACATTAGTGCACTGAGGTGCCTGCTGTTGAAAATGACTGACAGCCTGAGGTGGAATCATGGCCTCTCCAAATCTAACCGAAGCCTCACCTCATGTCCCCTTTTCTTTTGGGACTACAGGCCACATACTGGGCACCAATAATGAAATGAAGCCTGTGGAGAAACACCATAAATGAAAAGTATACGCTTAGTATTTTATCAGTATTATATAACTGTGGTACCTTGAATATATTTTGACTGATATCGGGCATGACTGATATTAAGTTTTGCACACAAGGCTTTTGGCAAAGAATTAGTATCCTCCTGACTGCACTAACAGTCGCATTAGGCTGAGTTGTTCCAGAAGTGGAACTTCTGCAGCATTGCTAAGCAGGCACTTGTGACGGCCGAGGCAATAAAAATGGGAAGGGAAGCGTCAACAAATCCAAGGAGGAGACATGCTGAGGGGCAAAAAAGAAAGAAAGAAAAAGGAATGATATTTATCGTTCTGCCCATTTGCCTACTTTGGAGTTCTCTAATCAAAACAGCAATGTTGACTCGGGGAAGGAGCCACTCTTGACCCATTTTTGATTTGCCAAGTAGGAGCAATTTGCAAATGGCAAATGCTCCAGCATCAGCATGTGGCTGCAAAGAGGAGTATTTTGTTTCTCAAGCACTTTGTGTGATTAGGAGCGACGAGAGTTTTTCCCTTCCTTGCCCATTAAAGGCTTGAGCTCACCGCAGCAGGGTCCATGCGCTTCCGCAATGAGCTTATAGCACATCTAGCTCAGGGAAAGTCATTTTAATAATAAAAAAAACACACACACAACCTTACAGCTATTAAATGATTAAAACAACTCTGACTGAATAATTCCAGCGTCAGCAATTCCCCCCCCCCCCAGTATCAGGCTATTCTCATAACCGTAAGAGCCAAACTGTTCCCCCCAAAAGAATTTAAAAGCACTGAAAGAAATACATGTTTTTTTTAAGTATACTGCACCTCTTAGACAAAGGCTTCCATGGAGTCTTCCATATAAAAACAACTCAATAGCAACCAGAAATACTAACAGGAGAGATCAACCAATCAATTTTTAGAAAAGAAAAGAAACTACACCCCAGAAACCTGCCCTTGCCGTATGAATTGGTCTGTCTGCATCAAACCAAATTTTTGCAGATGTCTTTATAAACTCAGGACCGACTCGTTCGACTAACCTTGGCAGGGACTACTACAATGAGAGCATCCCCACTGAGAAGCCTCTTGAGTCCTCATATCACAACTCTCTTTCCAAACTTTATCTCTCAACACCTTCTTATTGGATTTCGCGGCTCGCTGATTGAAATCAAGTGTGATCTGTGAGTGGAAAAGCAGGCTTAATCGTGACTGAAGACAGAGATTTCTGTAAGGGTTGAATACTCCCTGAATGCAGTGAGACATATATGGCAATGCTTGGTTTAAAACAAGCCCAGTTATTGGAGATGTTCAAATTCCAGGAGCATGTAAAATATTAACTTAGAAGCCCAATGGCTATGAGCACATGTGGAATATGTTTCCCCCACTACAAAAAGTTGCTGTATCTGGCATTAGGAGAAGCAAGAATCCAAAGTCTGAGAGTGGGGAGTTGAGCTCTGACCCCGCTTTCTACTTGATTCACTGCCTATTGCTCATCAGTATCAGCCCTTTAGTCTTGTCACCTTTGCCATTAATGCAGGTAAGGTTTTCACCAACCATTGGGTAAATATATATATTTTAAAAGTAAATAGAAGGAGAAAAGGAAGAACATTCATTAACTGTTTTTGAATATAAACGCCATTCATCTTTATCATGTACCACATAAAGTCTTTCCCATGACTAATATATCTCATTCCTGGAGAGCCAGTTTGGTGTAGTGGTTAAGTGCACAGACTCTAATCTGGGAGAACCGGGTTTGATTCCCCACTCCTCCACTTGCACCTGGCTGGATGACCTTGGGCAAGCCATAGCTCTGTACCAGCTGTTCCCTCAAGGACAGCTTGGGAAAGAGCTCTCTCAGCCCCACCTACCTCACAGGGTGTCTGTTGTGGGGAGGGGAAGGGAAAAGGAGTTTGTAAGCCGCTCTGAGACTCCCTTGGGGAGTGGAGGGCGGGGTATAAATCCAATCTCTTCTTCTTCTTCTCCTTAAGTAATGATATTTTACTCAGCAGAGAGAAGGTTACAGAAAAAGGAGAGTCTAGGATGAGCAGAAGTAGAAGACGGTAGTTTCCGCTCAAAATTGTATCGGATCTGCTATAGGCTGTAAAGGACAAAGCTGATGGAGAAAAGATAAAGCAGATCAGAATGATCTTAGAAAGGAGAAAATGCCAAAACAAATGAACTTCTGGAGGCTGGGTCAATCCAAGATGTTTATTTGTGACTCAGGTGAGCTTTAGGAAGACCCCTACTGGCCATCATACAGCCTGTGTGGACATGCAGACCAATGTTCCCTCTAAGCTGTAAAGTCTTGTGAGCAAAAATTCTACTTTGTGAGCTACTGGCATTAAAGTTGTGAGCGAGCAATTTGGCTGCTGCATAAATTAGTTTGCTCTGGAGCCATTCTTTCTGAGCTATGACAAAAATGTGTAAGCCGGAGGCTAAAAAGCTGTGAGCTAGCTCACACTAACTCAGCTTAGAGGGAACACTGATGCAGACCATGTTTCTAGCTAAGGCAAACAGAAATTCTCATAGGGGAGTGGAAGGGAAAGGAGATTGTAAGCTGCTTTGAGCCACCTCCTCCTCCTCCTCCAGTGTGGAAACCTCAACTTGCACACATGTAGCTGACTTACTTTATTGCAAATGATGATGTGCAAACATTCCAGTGTGCAAACTGCAATTTGATTGCAAATAGCACTCTCAAAAACACTAGTTAGCTTTTTCTCCAGAACTCAAATTGTGCTGTGCATGTGTGTTCTTCTGTAGATTTCCTTGTCTGTGTCCCTCTTTCCTATCTACTATTGTTCAGTCTACCCCCCCCCCATCCCCCCAATAATAATTAATGTATGAAGCACTTTCCTTGTTTGCTTGTTTGGGAAACTGATATACCTGTTTGAGGCAGCTTGCAAAGCAATAAAAGCATAATAAATGTCAACAATCAACAAGGCATAGCACAAGCCATTAAAATGAGCCATTAAAACAAGCAATAATCCTTCTGGGGTTATGTATGGATGGTAACGGTTATGGATGCCACAAAAATAATGTCAGACGTATTCAACAGTTCATCTAACTGTGTTTCAGTGAAGTTATCAGATGTGAGCTGACCACGTGGCTGATCAGTTAGTAGCTAATGAATGTCTGCTGTTTGCATCAGGTTTCTGCGAAACTGTGCCTGTGCAAAGTGCTGCCAATCCAAGCAGAATGGTAGTTTTTAGCTTTAAAGACTTAGACAAACACTTTTTTTAAGAAGAGCACAGCATTTATTTGACTAATTTAACCATCTGTAGCTGTGTCCACACAACAAGCCACCATTTTCCGTCCACAATTTTCCTGCTTTGCCATTGGAAAGGCTTTTGGAGTTATAACTTATAACTCCAAGAGGGAAGGAGCTAGACTTACTTTTAAAAATGGATTAAACCTGGGACTTCATCCATTGTGGCAATACATTGTTAGATTGAAATAGTGCAACAGCAATTACATTTTTGGGGGGAAACACACCCTCCCAAAGTCTTGTGGTGGCATGACAGGGAAAACCGAAGCCAGGGCTGCAAGGAAAGCTGATTTGACATCATGATATCATTGCAGGCCTGCTGCTTCAGTGCAAATACTATGAACACCAGAGTTCCAGATAAGTATATAATAAAAGATCTCTTTCTTTTGGATTAGTTATTAAATAGCTCTCCAGACTTCAGAAAGCATACTAAAGAAGGAAGTTAAGAAAGGTACATAAAGTCATATGAGAAAAGGCAATGGAGGAAAAAAGATATGGAAGAAAAACAAAATGTTCAAAGCGAAATGAAAGAGAAAGAATGGCCACCAGCAATACTAACTGGATGTTTTTGTAGGAAGGGAGACTTTGTCCAGGTACCCTCTTCCCCTCAAAGAATATTCATATAAAAGTTAAAAACAGACAAGGCCTGAGCTCTTGAAAATATTGAAATACAACTATGTGCTCGGATTGGAAATATAGCATTAGATACAAGCCAAATCTTTACAACCAACTTGCACATCAATGTATTTTACAATGTAAGGTGGTTTCATGATGGGCTGGACCCATGGCTATGTTGGGGCTATTGGGGGCGCCGCCCCTTTCCTTAAAGAGCCTCCACTTCTTAAAAGTCCCCTGCTTCTTCCCAGAATCATTTAAAGGAATCCTTTAAATGCTTTTAAAAAGTGGGGGGTGGCACGCACCCTTTTCCCTTTTTCATGCAAGATTTAAAGGGCCCTCCTGCTGATCAGCTGAAGGGCCCTTTAAATCTTACAGAAAGGAAAGGAGAGAGTCGTGCACCACCCCCTTCTTTATGGAAAATAATGGCAGCCCCACCAGCATTTTTTTTGTCCCACAAATCACAAAATCCTGGCTATGGGCCTGATGATGGGCAATATTGTTAGTGAAAATTCACATTCAGTAAATTCATAGTACCACTCAAAACTTGTCCATGATTCTATATTTGGTCATCATAAATTTGCAATTATTTGCTTCATACACTTGTGCCATGGGAGGACGCGGCTGTCACATCGGAGAAAGCAATGCTGCATTCATGCAATAGTAATTAAAACTTTAAAGAACATTGCAAATGTGTTAAATGAATAACACAAATTGCCTCTGTAATCTTTGCAACAGTCCTACAAAAATCATATTATCCCCATTCAGCAAATGGAGGGCTGAGACAATACAGGTTTGCCTAAGGCCAGTAAGTGTATTTGTGGCAAAGATTTCCCAGCATATATTTCCCAGTCTTAATTACTACATCACACCAGCTTTCACACCTTACCAAATTAGATGATCTTCATAATTATGCAACCATATAATTAATATATCTAATACTGAACATGGCCACAAAATACAGATTTCAAAATCCACACAAGGAGGCCATCTAAAGAAAAGGGGGATCTTTCAACAAACACAGGATTTCCCCAGGTTTGAAGGAAAAAAATCCTTTAAAAAAAGGTGTGGGAGATAGGAAGCTTTTCCTTGCAACCCAAGGTTTAAATAGGATGAAAAGACAGCAGCTCCGCTGAGTCTATCTTGCTGCTTCTGCTGATCCTGCTCATTAGAGGTGGAATTTGGTGGACTTTTGGAAAAGGTCCTGGACTGGAGCTTAGTTGTCCCAGAACCTGGGGGACAGAGGGAAGCTCTGGTGGAAGATCTCTGACTCCAACTGCAGGCTCCTTGGACAAGTTCTGGAGCAGATGGCCCAAGGGGATCTACCCCTGCAGAGCTCTCCTGGAGTTTTCTGCTCTCCCCCTGGCCATGTTTCTGGTTCCTCAGACTCCTCCTTGGACGCTTCCAAGTTGAAGTTCAGAGCCAAGTAAGTGGGGGTCTTACAGAGGCTGCAAGGGGAAGGTGGCAACCAGAGGGTTGGGGAACAAGAAGGCTTTTCCTCTTGGTCACTGCCTTCTTGCTGTCTTCCCCCACCCTCATCTCCAAGCCACACCACTCATTTGATGGAGTGTCTAAGACCCTTCTAACTCACTCCCACATGCTGATTTGCAGCAGTGGCAGAAGGGGCTTGGGGTATAGAATGCTCAGGACACACTTTTCATCCTGTGCCCTGCACACTCTCTGCCCTAAGGTTCTGACTGCCAAAAACTGGTGTTGAAGAGGAGAAAAGAGAAAGTAGCTATATATATATATATATATATATATATATAGCATACCCTGAGGTGAGGCAGCTGCCAAGACCCAGGTCTTTTGGAGGGGCCCACTGCCAATTCTCCCTAGCTGTTCACCTCCACTGCTGCCCATCTGCTTGTTGTGGGCTCTCCCACCATCCACAGTTCCATCTGCACACATTGTCCGGCACTCCTGGGAGGAGGGTGTGCAGGAGGTGAGTGGCAGCAATACTTCCAGCAGCAGCAATCCCACTTGCACACACTACCCAGTACAGTTGGGGATGCATATATGAGCACTGGGAGGGCTGGCAAATGAATATGGGTGGGGGAAAGGTGTATGGGTGGGAAGTGGGGGAGGAAAGGGCAGGCAGGTGGGCAGGAGATGAAAGTGGGAGCACAGTTGGTGGGGCAGAGGAGGAGAGGGGGCCCCAACCACTCTTTGCTCAAGGCCCTCCAAAACTTGGAACCAGCTCTGTTGGATCAGACCAGTGGTCTATCTAGTCCAGCATCCTCTTTTACACATCAGCCAAGCAGTCACCCTGAAAGGCCAATGAACAGGGACAGAGGCCAAGGCTTCCCCCTTACATTGCCTTGTAGCACTAAGTTTCAGAGGTCTACTGCCTCTGAATATAGATTACATATTGTGTTTGTTTATTTGATGGAGGAGTTGTATTCTAACTTCCCTTTCATTCAAGCCATTTAACAACATAACAAAAGATACATTCCAATAAGCATTCAACAATTTAAGCAACAAATAACACATGGTATCACTAAGAAACAACACAATAGTCCAGAAATACCTGCCATAAACATTACATGATCTGCTTCACAGAGTTAAAATCACTTAAAGAGCCAGTTTGGTGTAGTGGTTAAGTGTGCAGACTCTAACCTGGGAGAACCGGGTTTGATTCCCCACTCTTCCACTTGCACCTGGCCTGATGACCTTGGGCAAGTCATAGCTCTGTACCAGCTGTTCTCTCAAGGACAGTTGTCTCAGAGCTCTCTCAGCCCCACCCACTTCACAGGCTGTCTGTTGTGGGGAGGGGAAGGGAAAAGAGTGAGACGCCAAGTGAGTGAAGGGCGAGATATCAATCCAATCTCTTTTCTTCTTCTTAACATGAAACTTCTTACAACAATCTTTGGAAAGTAGTGAAGTTGTTTGCCTCACCTTTATAGGTAGTCTGGAGATGGGCTTGAGGAAGACTCCACTGTTGTAACAATACCATCATTGAACTATTTTGTGAAAATATTTATTACCAAATAAATTACCCTACATCTGAAATGTGTCAGTTGTCTCCACTGATTTTTCTACACATCTGCGTCTTCACTGTTAAAAGCCTTTCTGGGATAATTAGGTGGCTGGGAATAAGAAGAAGATATGGGCTTCAAGATCCTGTACCCCAGTAATGTCAGACCAGTGAGCATCAGCACACTACGATACCATACCAGCTATCACAATAGCTGGCATCATCCTCACTTTTCCCCCACAATCAATGGTTGTATGTAAGTATACTCTAAGGTACCTGGGCATTTTTCAGGACCATTCAAGCTTCATGGACACAGGATTATTACGAATTCCCACTTTGTGTTTCATATTGATCCCTTTAATCTTTGTTGACTCAAATAAGAAATTCAGCACATGCCCTGAAAGACTGTCTGTCTGTTTGTCTGTCTGTCTGTCTGTTAGCTGTGGAATGGTATGGTATGGTATGGTATAGCTCAATCTTGTCAGATCTTGAAAGCTAAGCAGGGTCTGTATTTGGATGGGAGACCACCAAGGAAGATGTTGAAGGAAGGCAATGGCAAACCACTTCTGTTTAGAAAACCCTATGGGGTCTTCATAAGTCAGCTGTGACTTGTTAGCACTTTACACACACACACACACACACACACACACACACACACGTCTATCTGTCTATCTGTCTGTCTGTCTGTCTGTCTGTCTTCATCGTCATCATCATCATCATCTATTGATCAATCATCTATCTAGTAACTGTGTTTTTATTTTCATATCACTTTGTGATATAACTTTGTGATATAAATAATACAATGTATTTTAGCCAGCTCTTACTAGATTGGCATGAGCTGCAGACATGCTTAGGGTTGGATCCAGTAGACCTTCTCCATGGACAGGAGGATTTCTGCCTATGGAGCATGACTTTCCTGGCTCCCCATCCTACTGCACACACAAGACACTGCTCATGGGAGGTCCCCTTTCCCACAGGAGCAGCATTTCAGGATGCATCTTGGGCTGCAAAGGGAGGCCTCCATGAACAGAAATCTGTACGTGGAAATGCTACATTGGATCCATGCCCCCATGTCATGCCATACTATAACTTTTTTGTCGAGCTATACTGAAGAAAGTAATGAAAAAAATTAAATAGTGAGACACAGAGGTTCATAGGTCCTGTTGTTTTGTCAAGGGTCAGCATGGAAGTGTCTCTGTAAACAGGCATACATCAAATATTGATTTGTGCAGGAACAAACCCTGGCACCATTGCAGAAGTCAGTGACTGGCGGTGGCCCTGTCCAGTTAATAACATTGGCGAGATCTCATAGATTAACCATCCTTGATTCTAAATTCTGTTACGGAAATACCATCCCCCAACCAAAATTTACAAAATTTAGATTGGAGGAACTCTAAGCCATTGAAACACAGAGCCTGAAAGTCTCTTTTTTTATGCTAAATTCAATCTTTGGGGAACTTAACATTAAGAAAGAGAAAAATCTTGGGTGGTTTTTGAAAAACAGCAATCGGAAGCCATGCCATCCCTTTATGGCTCTGCTTTGCTTGAAAGAGTCCCTGATTCCCATCTTCCCTCCCCCTCAGCGCTGCTGCATACTAAGTAGCCAGCATTAAAAAGAAGAGCTTACTTTCTGCATATGAACTCTAGGAAGCCCTTAAATCCTGACTGGATTAGGTGTGCGGCTACAAAACACTTTACAAAGGATATTGGTTACTCCTTCACTGAATCAATTTCCTTATAATGAGGAATGGTCTTGCAAAGTGATTTAATAGGCTGAGAGGACAAGGGAGATTAGGAATCAGGAATGTGCACTCAGGGTGTTTTTCCCCCCTGGAAAAAGAGGAACACTGGAAAATCAGAGGAGTGCAAAATCTGTCTAGCACTTTGCAGAATGTGTCTTTCAGACAGACAGAGATGGATGGCTGCACATCAAAACCTGCACAACACAATGTGAGTCAAGGCTGAAGTTGAGAGAGGCTTGTAGCTAGAACACCAGAGGAGAATGATCGCTATTACAATTGCTGTTTTCTGATCCATAAGGTTGAACACCTGGAGATGATTGTGTCTCATCGTCACTAGCTTTTTCTTTACAGCCTGAACGATCCCAGTGGGTGAAGTTTTTAAAAAGGAAAAGAAAATTGCTATGAGAGACATGGAAGATAATCCTGAAATGCATTGGCTATGAGAGACGTGAGGGCAGCAAAGGGGTTGTGAAGTATCATTCCCTACCAACTATTTTGCTTTGATGTTCCTGTGACTTTCTAAGCACAAGTGTTTCCTTGCAATCCTGTGCATTTCCCAGCCCTGCCAAAAATACTGCATGGGATCAATCTGGACTAGATAAGGAGGAACTTTTACACATTACATTAGGTAATATTTGGAAATTAAGGAGAGTAGATGGGTATAAGCTCTAATGAACGCACAGAGGAGGTATAGGTTGGGGGAGGAGGGGGGGAGGGAGGATCTATTACCTCATTACCAAAGCGGCAAGCCAGAGAGGAAGAGGAGAAGGAAACCACGCACCAGTTTTGCACGTTTGAATCCCTAAGGTTCCCTGGGAAATTTCCCTCAGTCAAGCGGAGGTGCTAACAATGTTGCAGTTTCAACATAGCTCAGCGTACTATTGCAGCACGAGGGACAGAGCCGCTCAGCCCGGCTGCTTCTGCCTCTGAAGAGCGCTGCTCAGATCAAATCAGGTTTTCAGCACCACGGACAGAGACTCACCGGCTGGAGTGACAAGCATGGAGCTCGCTCGTCCTGCCGTTCAACCTTGGACTTCAGACATCTAGAGGGGGAAGGATCCCATGCCTTTTATGCTATATGTAAGCTACTGATTCTGTCATAACTGGGGTGTGTGTTTGTTTTTAAGAGCTGGGGAATTTTTTTTTTCCAAATGTGACATTCAACTTGACAGGTTGGTTGGTTTTTAATCCCTTCAGTCATCATTCCAGAGGAAATACTATTGATGAAATCTAGAGGAACACATTCTCTGTAATAAAGGAATCTGGTGATCTCTTTGTCTGAAACCACACTAACTTTGGGCAGCTTAATGGTGCATATTTATTCATAGTCTTAAAACGCCACTTGAGATTCCTTGGCAATGTCTTGCTGCTTCCTTGTTTCTCTGTGTGCATTGAATGGCTTTTACTTTTAAAAGAAAATCATGGTAGGTACACTGGGAAAAGGGGAAGGGGTATAATTATATTTATAAGCTTCTTACTGCTGCACTGAACTCATAGCCTCTAGGTCTTATTTTAATGTTGCTTTCCTCAAGTTTTAAGAAGGTAATTGTTAGGTAATTAAAGTAGTGTTAACTAATATAAAATTCAGGGTATGATTTACAGAAGTGACTAGTCTTCATACTGATATTTAGAATATTTATACTGTCTACTATAATGGCAAAATTATGCTGCCATCTACTGGGAAAATAATTTTCATGGATATTACTAAGAATGCAATGAATAACCAATATTTATGTGAATATGGTTATGTGAGTAACATGGTAACACACATATATAAAATTCTGTCACTTCAGAAATGTGGGATATGATACTAAATAAATATATTTTTGGAGGTCAATTTCATCCAGATATCATCTAGCTTTAGCATTACTTTTCGGAAGCTCTGACATAGTAGTTTAATTAATACTACTAAACTGGGGTAATAAAAGGAGGGTTTTTTGCATTAGCTTCTGTATTACCAATGATAAATTTCTAAATTTAAAACAGGGGAGTCTTACTGACAACAACACAGTTTCCTTACCATATTCTTGTGATTCATTTCAGTTGCATACTTGCGTTCTCTGTTCTATACATTTTAAAGCAGAACTCAAAAGCTTTTTGAGCAGGTGGACAAGACTCAAACTAGCAGAAGAAATGGAAATAAATGCTGCCATCTATCTTGGAATTCCCATAACAAATTTTTAATCAACCCTGAGATCCATTTCTCAAAATCATTATCTGCTTTGCCAAGGAAAGTAAACAAAAACAAGCATGAATGATTAGGGGTTCCAAACTGAATTTCAAATAAAAAAAGAATGAACATATGAGCACTTAACAAAAACATGTACAGAGTTATATTTTTTAAGAATTAGAAGGTTTAAACTATAGGGGCTAGATGTGGCTTTCAGTGTGGTTTCTTGTGCTACTACTGTTTATTTCCGTGGTGTTCACAGTAATACAGTCGATGGAATTCTCTGTGTTGATAGGGCCATTCATGGAAAATTGTGGCCCACTGCCAAGTTAACTTCATTCTAGAAATATTGTGATTGTATCCATATCTCACTGGGATGTTTGTTAATTAATAGCAGTAAGTAGCTGAAAGTTGCATCTGAAAGCTTTGTCCATAATTGCATCTCATGTGAGCCACAGAAAGGTGAAGCAAAATATGAAAAGAATGATCAGAGACTAGTAAAGGCAAAGAAAGCTTCATGACAGCAGTAAAGACTAGAAAGGCTGCTTGATAAAAGTTTATGAGGAATATTTACAATATGCAGGGGACAGCATGAAAACAGGAGTGCCGGAGTGCTTACTGAGCTGCATCAATAGAGGCTGAAACACAACAGGGTTGAAACTTGAGGCAAAACCTCAGTTGCTTATGAGAGCTGGATGAAAACTGATGTATGTCAGGCAAGCTGGAAGTAGCTTGCATCTGAGGAAGTGAGCTCTGGCTCAGGTGAAAGTTCATGCTGGAATAAATGTTGTTAGTCTTCCAGGTGCCACTGGAGTTCTCTTTAATTATGTTATAGTAGACTAATGCCACTACCCCTATAGAATTAAGCTGGAGGTAGACCAACCATTTTTTTAAAAGGCAGATGAACATGCAAACTGATGAGTTTCCTAGAAGAAGGAATGATAAAAGTAAATTGTGGAGTTTTATGCATTTCTCTCTATGGGTGGACTTTGGTGAAGAACCATTAGTTGATATTTTTGTTCAAGGACCTATCAATCCGGTTGTCAATGAGTATGAAGCAAACACTTATTTTTATTTGTCTTCTTGCAATAGAGCCATGCCATTAGAATTCTCAAAAAGCATAGGACTTATTGAAGATTTGCCTTCACATGGGTCTTGGGTCATTATACTAAGGGCGTTTTAAATAATCTTATGTTTCTTTAAACTTGGCAAAATTTAATATCTGTTGTAGAAATAATACAAGTCATATTTAATAAGCAGCTGCTCCACAGTTCTCATTGGTGTGCTGACCTCAAAAAATACATCTTCCGCTACTTGGTGTGACTAAAAGCATGTATCCTACTATACCACTGAACAAAGTTTGAAGTGTAACGAGCTTGAAGCAAAGTTCCTCCAGCCTGAAGCAGCCTCCTTCCAACTTGAATGGCTCTTCCTCCAAAAGAAGAACCACTTAAGCTTGAGGAAGCCTCCCTAGGCTGAAGATAGATAGAACAGATGTCAGTGTGTATAATCTCTAGGTCCAGTAGCTGCCTCCTTTCCTCAGTAGGCACTGGATGGTTTCAGAGACTCGAAAAAGCAAAGGGAAGAAAAAGTTGTGAGAACGAGTTAGCTCACTAGGGGAGCAATCCTAAACAGGTCTAGTCAGAAGTAAGTCCTATTTTATTCAATGGGACTTTGAATCAAGAATCTTTCCATCAAGTAAGAGTGGGCACTCAAATACTGACCAGTCTGCAAGAACACTCAACTATTGACCAGTCCAGCAAGAAGTTGATGCAATGAGCATTATTTTTTGCAGTCTGAGTCACTATGTCAAAAAATTATAATGGTGCATAGTAACTGCTGCACCAGCACAATCAGAAATCAGTTGTGTCATGCAAGCACCTTCCATAGCAGACTGGACTTCCTACTGTTTCTTGACTGTGATTCTGGTAACCAGAAAGCTAAGCAACAGTGTTCTGCTTTAGCCTTGGGGACTCTCCCATTAAGTGCTGAATGTTCTCAATAACAAGTGGGGCAGAGTTAGAACTAGACTGGATCCGTTTATTTTAGGGTTCTGTTACCAAGTGTGCATCAAGAAGAGATATGAACTTCCTATCTTGTTATAGGCTTATACAGACACACATGCATGCATGGGTGTACACCCACACACACACACAAAAACACCCACACACCATAATAAATTATGGGACCAGCTTTAAGAAGAAAATTCCTACATAGAAGAGGATAGCATAAAGGACACATAGCCAAATTGGAAAGCAAAAAGATTTCATATAAACTCTTACTTATTGCATGAAATGTTAGAATTCAAAGGAATTTTATGGAATCTTTCTTTTCAAAACAGGTGGCATTAGTTACAGAGTGGGAATATATTGCTATTAGCATCTAATAATGCTGGTATGGTCCCTCTGCATAGGAACTCCTTGTTGCTAAATATCTTTTCCTTAGGTAAAGACCATATAAAAATCAGAATATAATCTATAGGGCTGTTGTTGTTTTTGACCCAATTCAGACAGGGAGGTCCATGGAAACAGATTATATGGATGAACATTATAATTGTCATGCAGGCTAAAACAAATTTGATGTACAGCTCTGATGCCACCATCACCACCCCATTCGGGGTCATGAAACTTGCAAGGAAGCTTAATAAAGACAGCATCAGGAGTTTACTGTTTACCAAAATATTGTTCTCCAATGCCATGAAATGTCAACACACCATTCCTAGAAAAGCACCCTGCTTTAATTGCCATGTCTGATGAGACTGATCACTAGCAGCCTTCATAAAATATGCAAATACAGTATAATTTAAATGCAAAGTGCCATTAAACAAAAATGTGAAGATAAGTGCAATCAAGTCACAATTAGATTTTAAGAGACTGTATCACACTTGCTCCATACATATGATTACTTTTGAAACCAGAGTACAGCAACTATTTTTAAGCCAACAACAACAATGCAACATGTTGACTTTCTCTTACTGGATGATAAAGCCAACAAAACAATGCAACATGTTGACTTTGGTGTAGTGGTTAAGTGCGCAGACTCTAATCTGGGAGAACCGGGTTTGATTCCCCACTCCTCCACTTGCACCTGCTGGATGACCTTGGGCAAGCCATAGTTCTGACAAGAGCTGTCCTTGAAAGGGCAGTTTTCAAAAGAGCTCTCTTAGCCCCACCTACCTCACAGGGTGTCTGTTGTGGGGAGGGGAAGGGAAAGGAGTCTGTAAGCCTCTCTGAGACTCCTTTGGGTAGCGAAGGGCTGGGTACAAATCCAATCTCTTCTTCTTCTCTTCTTCTCTTACTGGATGGTCAAGCCAACAAAACAATGCAACATGTTGACTTTCTCTTATTGGATGATCAGTTGGCCCTCTTATTTCACATTTATAATTCAAATGTATGACTTAGATCTAAAGTAATAATTCATCAGAAGCCAAGTATGAGTTAAATCTTGCATACCAGCAGAAGGAGCATTTCTACTACTTTAAAATGTGTACTTTCTGTTTATTTATTATCTTAGAACAGCATAAGTTTATCATTTATCTCTTGATACGGACTTCATAAAAGCTTTGTATAGCCTATCTGGTATAATTCCATTTTCCAGAGTAATAGAATTACCGTCAATTTTTGTCTTTGATTTCTAAAATACCATAACTATCAAACAATATTGTTTTAGTATTTGGTCTTGTGGAAGAAGTTTAGAAATGTGAGTGAAGAACTTTACAGGAGTGAATAGTTAAAGGAAAGGTACACAAAACAGGCACCATGTGAAGCTTAATTTAAATCTTTGAATGTTGAGGCTATCTCATGAATCAAGTTGGCTAAGTTTTACACCATATAAACAATTTTCTTCATGCTATCACTAATGACCATGAAAAGGGTTTACAGTATCTCTCTGCAAGATGGGCATGTTGTGACAGTAGCCATGTGAAGCAACTTGAAGTGGCTTCCATGAGTAAGCCATAAATGTGCATACTGTGCCATGTTCACTATATCACTTCCTGTTTTTAGAGAAGCCTAATGTAAAATATAAGGACTCTAATTGGTAATGTTGGAAAATGAGGGGAAAAGAAAGGTACTGCTTTCCCAGCCCAGTGGCTCTTTATTTCTTCTCCACATCTCAGCTGTTCCTTTCCATGCTCCCTATCCCCATGGGCCCTCCAGTGAGATATGCCACTGGATTGCCCTCCATTTTCTCACCTTCTTATCATTGACAGTGTTTGAGTGCCCTCTGGCATTGCTCTCATAGAATCACAGAGTTGGAAGGGGCCATACAGGCCATCTAGTCCAACTCCCTGCTCAATCCAGGATCAGCCTAGAGCATCCCTGACAAGTGTTTGTCCAGCTGCTGCTTAAAGACTGCCAGTGAGGGGGAGCTCACCACCTCCCTAGGCAGCTGATTCCACTGTTGCACAACTATTACTATATAAAAGTTTTTCCTAATATCCAGCCGGTACCTTCCTGCCCTTAATTTAAACCCGTTATTGCTCTCCAGCTACTGAATTATGGCTTCTTACTGCCCCCAGATATATACATAAGCAAACATAAATATTGTCCACAAAACTTTTTTTAAGCCAGATTTGATGCAAACCTGGATGTTTAACAAAGTTGGGTACCAATAATTGGGTACCAATAATTCAATAGATATAGGTTGATAGCCTTAAACCACGTTAAAACAGGGCCAAACACATTTTGGCCTCCAAGGCCTTCCTCAGTGGTCAAAATTTTGTATATTCATGCATACTAACTTTAAAGCAAGCCTTTTATAAGGCCAAAAGCACTCCAAGATCATCTTTGTTAATACTCAAAGTCAGAAAACAAACTACAGATAGGGTGCTTATCACTTTAACATACAATATACATCCAGGTGAGAGGAATAATACAAGATACTGGTACCTCCTGTCTGGGATTCCAAAATGTCATTCTCCCCCTCTTTTTACTTTCAAAAGATCTAGAAATCTTAAGGACATGCAAGTGAGGAGTACATTAAGGCCGAGGACAGATTGGCAGTCTCGGCCGCTCTGCCTCCGCTTCAGAAGCGGAGGCAGAGCAGCCATTCAGACGGCCGCATCTGCCCCCAGGAGGCAGCCCGGATGCATCGCGTCTGGCGCTGCGCTCCTCCCGCACCAGCAGAGCACCACTTCAAAGTGGTGCTTGGCTGCTGTGATGCGCCGCGTGCACGCGTTCCACCCACCGGAGCAGGTGTGAACGTGCGCGGGCAGGGGCAGCCGCATGGCGTCTGCCCGCCGCTGCAGGAAGCCGCCCGCAGTCTGAACGCTGCAGGTGGCTTCCTTCCGGTGGCGTGTGAACGCCGCACTGCGGGGGAAATTCCCCCCACCCCAGTCTGTCCTCAGCCTAAGAGAACCAGCTACCAGAAACACAACAATTAATGGTAAAGAAATGCCAAAAGGAAATTTCCCTTGTGGACATTTTTCTGTGTGTGCCTATTTTGTTAAAAGGAAGACATTCCAGAATTCATCTTATGATAAAATCTTCCATATTAATTCCTTTGTCAGCTGTAACTAGAGGCATAACATTTGTTGTACAATGTCCCTACAATCTGAGGTACATAAGTATGACAATAAGATCTGTTAAGACTTGTATTTGTGAACATTTGAGCTGCATTAGAATAAGAAAGCTTACAGCTCCACTTGTTCAACACTTTGTAACCTTCACTCATTCTGATAAGGAACTTCACTTTTGGGTTGCTTAACAGCTGCCAGCTTTGTCCTCTCAACAGCATAGACTTTTAAAAAGAAGGGAGACATTCTGGATCTTCACTTTGGGAACACTTACACCAGAGGATTAAATGAAGATATTGACTGGATGTGCACACAGTGATGAGATTTCTTTCATCTGGACAGGGTTTATATATCTGTGGAATGATGTAACTTAGTTTGGATCTGAGTCTTTTCCCCTGTGTAAGGTTTGCCATGCCTCCCTTTCCCTCCCTGTTTTTCTCCTTCAGTCCCTCCCCCATTTTTTGGATTATTCATCTGTTATGTGGATTGCATCACCCCCCCCATACTATATATGAGATCTGTGAATAGTAGAGAATTACTGTCAGTTAAAGGCTGATACATATATGCATACTCTGAGAGTTATGATAGCCATGGTCAGGTATATCTATTATAAGGTTTGTCTTATTTAGTTGCAATTTGTTTGGTCCTTAATTAATTGAACTTAATTTTCTATTTGGGTAGCTATGTTATATACTTTTTTACAGAAAGAACTATTAAACCTGCATTCCCTGGATGCGTGTACTTAAAAATTTAAGATAGCCTGCATTCAACCCACTTCTTTTGCCACACAGGATATCTGGAATGTGAGTAACTAATTCCAAAAAAATGAAAAGTTTTTTGTAGTTAAATTGTTTATTTTTCATATATAAATGATTGAATAATTATTTTTTATTCATTGTTAGGCCTCATAATCAACCTGCCTTGGCGCTAACACATGTTTATATGTTACAGTGGGTGTGTATATACCAAAATTTGACCACTGAGGAAGGCCTTGGCGGCCGAAACATGTTTGGTCCTGTTTTAATGTGGTTCAAGGTTATCAACCTAGAGATATCGAATTAGTGGTCCTGTTTTATTGGTCCAAGGTTTTTAGCCTAGAAATATTGAAATGTATCAGTGACCTCTTAGGTCCTTAGTTCAAATATTCCTTAGGTCCTTAGGTCTTTAGTTCAAATATTCACCACTTCAAGGGCAGATTGTGCCAATGTTTTTTAAAGTATAGTTTTAGTGCACTTTGTAATATATATATATATATATATATATATATATATATATATATATATACATACATATATATATATATATATATTGGTTTAATTTATTTCTCGAAGTATTTTTTTTATCTCACTCAACCTTTGGGTACCCAACTTTGTTGTTTCTTAAGGTTAGATTCCACCCTTAAGGTTAGATTCTACCCACCCTTCTGTTTGGGGTTGTTTAAAAGAGTTAACAGAAACTTAAGACACAGTTGTGCCTGTGGGTTCTGTGGGTTTACCTATCTTGGCTATGAGAATGTTCCTGTGAATGAAATACTTTTCACCAGCCCAGTAAAAGCATTTTGGAGAGGGACTCTGGGCTGAAAATCACACTCTGGGGCAGAATTTTTTTCAATCTATTGAATTACTTCATTGGGTTCAAACCATAGGGAATTGTTGCTTGAGATATTGAAATGTGTGCAATGAGACTAGAATAAGAGGCAATATAAAACTTTGTATAGTACAGAATCCACAAGTTCTTATTTAGTTCATATATTTCAGTCTTCCACATGTCCTACCTCATTTCCCTTCAACTTTTTCTCAGTCCCCCTAAGGGTGACAGATTCTGAAATTTTCCACTTAGCATAGTGGTTACTAATATTTTATGAAGGCAATTCCAGATGGGTAGCTGTGTTAGTCTGCTGGAGCAAAAAAGGAGTTCAGTGGCACCATAGTGACTAACCAAATTTATTTCAGCCTAATTTTTCATGAGTCATAGTTCACTTATCAGATGCACTGGAGTGTTCCTCCATTAGGCTGAAGCTTTTATATTCACGACAGAAAGGCGAGTGGTGGTGGGGAGAGAAATGTTACAAAGAGAGGCCAATTTAAAACAAGATCCAATAAAAAGAGCAATCAGCTCACTCTGATTGGATGTGGACCACTCCCAATTTTTGTTATTTAGTCAAAGTAGGATTAACATAAAATCTGGTGCAAGATGAGCAGACACTGTAGGAAATTACAGAGCTGAACAAATTGGCATCTTTAATTGGCATCTATAAGGGATGGGATAAGGAAGACATTAGTACCTATAGTGAGTGAGGAATATCAGGTGCTTGTTAAGGATGGGAAGAGCTATATAATTTCGGACTCGTTAACTAATTCTAATTTGAATCTTAGTTCTTAGTTCTTCTGTATAATCTTAGTTCTTAGTAATTTGAATCATAGTTCTTCTGTATAATCTTAGTTCTTCTGTATAAGAATAGTGACTTTAAGATCGGCTACAGTATGTATTGGAAGATTTTTTTTTTAATTGAGATTTTCTATGTCCATTTATACTTTTGTGTAAAGGCTGATCTTTTGTCCAATAAAGAGATTAGACTGACATTTCTGGAACATGATGGTATATATTACATTGGAATGAATTAATCAATGAATCTAAGATGCTATTAAGGTAAAGGTAAAGGTTTCCCTTGCTCAAAAGCCAGTCGAATACGACTCTAGGAATGCGGTGCTCATCTTTGTTTCCAAGCCAAAGAGCTGACACTGTCCAAAGATGTTTCCATGGTCATGTGGCCTGCATGACTAGATGCTGAGGCACACCGAATGCTGTTACCTTCCCACTGAAGTGGTACCTATTTATCTACTTGCAAATTCTTGCTTTCAAACTGCTAGGCTGGCAGGAGCTGGAGCCAGAGATGGGGGCTCACTCCATCATGCAGCACTCGGGTCTCGAACTGCTGAATTACCGGTCTGCAGTTCAGTGTCTTAACCACTTGAGCCACTGCAGCCCCTAAGATGCTATTAGGTGGTGTTATTAGGTCTTGTGACATGTTGCTCCAATATATATGAGGTTGTCAGGGCACCTGTGTTCCCTCTAAGCTGAGTTAGTGTGAGCTAGTTCACAGGTTTTTAGCCTCCAGCTCACAGATTTTTATCTTAGCTCAGGAAGGATGGCTCCAGAGCAAGCTGATTTATGCAGCAGCCAAATCGCTCACTCACAACTTTAATGCCAGTAGCTCACGGAGTAGAATTTTAGCTCACAAGACCCCACAGCTTAGAGGGAGCATTGCAGGGCACCTAGATTGGTTTCAGAGTCTAGTTTCCAATCTTCTGCCCTTGTTATGTGGCCCATTGTTGTAAGTGAAAATTTCTTTTAGGTATATAGGCAAGGGAAGAGCTATCATCCAAGGCCTTTGAGAGAGAAGATCATTGTCATGATTAAATGGAACTGAGCTTCTCGGTCCTTTAGGATGCTTTGAAAATCTGTGCCAAATTGATCATAGATGCTGACTTCCTGTTCTCAGCGGGAGATGGCAGTGTTGATAGCAAAAATAATTATACTACATTACATTTATCCCTCTGTCTAGACCTGGTTTAAGTACACTATAAGGGTTTTTGCTTTTTATATAAAAGTATGCCTGGAGTGGATGTTGGGCACACATTTTGTCTTTGGGTATCTGGCAAGGTACATGCAAGGGCCATTAGATATGACTAGCTTCAGGAAAAAAAATACAAATAAGCAGCCAGGGCTAGCACCAGAACATCACAGATTCCTGGATGTGAATGTCCTCCTCCTATTCCAAATGGCAAAAGCTAAGATTGCAATAATGTTGTTAGGATAGCTCAGCACTTTCATGTGCCTGAACCATCCCTTATCTGTTTGGTGTCTCAGAGCATTTCCTGAAACACCTATACGGTTAGCCAACTAAGACCTTCACAGTGTCGTTTCCACCACTTTAGCCTTTGGCCAAACAAGAGCATCAACTGATCTAAACTGGGGCACAATCCAGAAGTAAACTGCTATTCCATTCTCGAAACTCTTACCTGACCATTCAGACTACAGGAGATAATTCCAGATAGGAAAAAAAAAACAGCACTTCCAATTCTCACTGATTTATTTGACTTTTACTAGAATCTGTGTTTAACAATGATATTTGACAAAGGCAAAAAGAATAATAATTAAATTTTACAACTTTAGAAGACTTCCCCTTCCTTCTAGTGAACATAGTGTGTGTGCGTGTGTGTGTGTGTGTGTGTGTGTGTGTGTGTGTGAGAGAGAGAGAGAGAGAGAGAGAGAGAGAGAGAGAACCATGAATATCATCTAACAGAATGGTAATTTGCTCCAATTGAATTTCACTCAGTAATTACTCTCAGTATCCCAGGACTTCCACTTGAGTAATCTCATCACACCTTTATATCATGCTTAGCACCCTCAGTAAACATCTACACCATCATATGAAGTTCCTGAGATCCTTAGGGATTCTTTACCAAGGAAATGCTTATAATAGGGAACATTTTGCAATTTTAGGTTTTTAAAATGTGACATGAGTCTTCTGCCAGAGATCTGCCAAGACTATCCATGTAAATTTAGGGATCTATTAGAGAGATTAATTACCTCAGGGTGGCAGCATGGGTTATAAAACACTCCAACATTTCCAGTTTTCAAACAATATATTGTAAATCTGCTGAGAACCTAGAAAACAGTCTTGCCATAAATCACTGAATCTCTGCCCCTCCTTCACCTGTATTTAACTGTTGTGGGAATTATTCCAAGTAGTATTGAATTATTGAGCATATAGTATATAGTGGTAAATTCCACTTTGTGTGACTCTCTGAAGGTGCAGTTCACCATGAAAACATTTTTTTAAAAAACTTCATTAAACTCTGGATTAAATCAGAAGGCCCATGAAATTAAGTGCACCATGGTCCTAAATTAAAACAAGAATTTGAAAAGAACCTCCAAGGAACAAACCTATGAAACACGCACACACAAAAATATGATTTAATCATAATGAACACAACCCTGCCAAAGTCAGGCTCACCTAAATCCCATTCCTTTCAATGTCAGAGTTAAGCATATGCCTCTCTTTATTGAAATCGATTAGGAGTAAAAGTGATTCTCCTTGGCCAGCTTGTGCCCAAAATATTACAGTGCCCTAAATAAACAATACAGTTTCTTCTAGAAAACGATTACATTCTGATCCATATTCTCACGTTTTCATTTAGGCTTGGAAACCACAGCTCTAAAGACATGCATCGGCGGCACACCACCCTCCGGGAGAAAGGGAGGAGGCAGGCCACCCGAGGCCCAGCCTACATGTTCAATGAAAAGGGGACCAGCTTGACTCCAGAGGAAGAACGTTTTTTAGACTCAGCAGAATATGGCAACATTCCCGTGGTGCGGAAAATGCTGGAGGAATCCAAAACTTTGAATTTTAATTGTGTTGATTACATGGGACAAAACGCCCTGCAACTAGCAGTGGGCAATGAACATCTGGAAGTAACCGAACTGCTTCTGAAGAAGGAGAATCTGGCTCGTGTTGGGGATGCACTCTTGTTAGCCATCAGCAAAGGATACGTGCGCATTGTGGAAGCAATATTGAGCCACCCAGCCTTTGCGCAAGGACAGCGCCTCACTCTCAGCCCTCTTGAGCAAGAGCTACGAGACGATGATTTTTATGCTTACGATGAAGATGGGACACGCTTTTCCCACGACATTACTCCTATCATACTTGCTGCTCATTGCCAGGAATATGAAATCGTTCACATCTTGCTACTGAAAGGGGCACGGATAGAAAGGCCCCATGACTATTTCTGTAAGTGCAATGAGTGCATTGAGAAGCAACGGAAGGATTCATTCAGTCATTCCCGATCGAGAATGAATGCCTACAAGGCATTAGCAAGTGCCGCTTATTTGTCTCTTTCTAGTGAAGACCCTGTTCTTACTGCTTTAGAGCTAAGCAACGAGCTCGCAAGATTAGCCAACATTGAGACAGAATTTAAGGTAACACAAAATGATCCCCCCCCCTTCTGCTGAGCCTGTTAACGGTATGATGCCATGTTTTTTGTATGGGAAATCTACTGGCATTTTTAGGGTTCATGGGAAAACGACAGAAAGTAACTAATGATAGAATATAGCAATGAATTTGATTTCTGTCTAGTGTTATGTTATGGATGGCTATGCATCAGGAGTTAAAGGAAGATGAATGATTTTGGTTTTCCATAATGAAAAAAAAAAGAAGCAAAAATTCTTGTTTCTCCTTGACTGGTTCTTAGAGTCCAATAGAGTGTCATATTGTAATGAAATACCTGAAAAGTGAATGTTCATACATTTGTCTACTTTAATTTTTTGTGTAGCTCATGATGGCTATCAACTCAAGCTTTACAAAAAGCCATCAAGGCTATCAGTGCTTTCTTTAAGAAGGACAGAATACTACATGGGCTTACATTTTGGTTGCGCAACTGTTCTAGCAATCATAGCTTGGTGCTTAATCTCCATCCACTTATTTACCCCATCTCAAAACCTATATTTCTGAAATATTGAATTAGTAGCGGTTTGTAAGTTCAGGAACATTTAGTGCTCTTAAGAACTGGGCAGTCTGGCTGTCTAGGGACTTCTGGATCTACTGCTATAACTAGACCCTCAGGATGCTTTTCAGTAATGCTCAAAAGGCTCTGGCATTTTTTGTGGACTCAGGTTGTGCGTACAACACATTTGTTTCCATATGGTCCCACTTCAGTCTCCAATATTTGTGATATTGTAATGGCTGCTTTGGAAAATCATGATCAGAGAAACTGTAGCAAAATGGTATTCTTGGAGTAGTAGTTCCCAGTATACCTCTTCATACAATATGTTTACCTGGGAACAGTTCGGAGAAATCAGAGGGAACAGTGTTTTGACTGTGTAAGCAGGCCCCTAGTTTATATCCATTATATACTTGTAGAAATTTTACCAGGAAGACTGTAGCATTTGTATAGATAACAAATTAATTTTATGGATCAGACTAAGATTGCGGTCACACACACTAAAAAAATCCACTTTCAGTGCACTTTCCAACTGGATTTTGCCAGTTCACACAGTAAGTGGATTGAAAGTGGATTATTTTATGTGTGTGAGCACAGCCTAAGTTTCTTCATAAGCTTGTATCAGTAAAGAAAGGAAGCAGGAACTGGGCAGGACTGTAAAGTGCATGACACTTTGAATTACTACTTTATTACATAAAACTGAACCACATAACTAAGATTACTAGTTGGAAATGTTTTAGGACAGGGTATATATTCCAAACATCTCTAATATGACAAAAATGATTGCATATTTGGTACTGACTGAAATGAAGGATAATCAATATTAATACTGTGGGGTCTGAAGGAGAAGTTGCATGTCTATCAATGCACAGTAAATATAGAGTTTTCTTTACTGTAAAACAAAAGAAAACATAAAGTACAGTGAATGTGAGGAATCATTTGGTGTAACAAAATCATCATCTAAGACAAAATGTTTCAATCCTGTTTGCAAAACAATTGTGAGGATTGCTATAGTAGCAGCCTGTTACATCAGCTGAAGCTATTTCATTCAGCTGGCTTTAAAATAAAGAGCCGAAAGAAGCAGACCGTGCATATGACAGGGATGCTCAAAAATTTAAGAAAGCCACCACCCTCCTAGTGTAATGAGTAACCCCTTCTGTAAGGGAAGCATTCCTTTTAAAACAATCACATGAAACCACTGGTCTCTTTGCCTGTTCCAAAGCAATACACTAACCACTAAATCACAGGGCTATACTCAGATGGCCATTCTCTTTGATGCCCAGTCTTTATAGGTTACAGCCCTCTGACTGAAGAGGACAGAAGTATATTCCTGATGTCAAGTGAAAACCTTGTATCCCAGCCTAAGACTTCTTTTAAGATTTTCATTTAAAATCAATCTAAGTATTCTTGAAATTGGAAATATGACAGAATCATAGTACAAAATATGACTGCATACGGGAATGAAATCAGAATCAGAAACACATACCTATGATTCCTTTCCCAATCTATTTTAAGATTAAAAGGTAACATGCAATTTCTGAGATAGTCTCAAGCAACCCACACTGAGAGATTCAGGGGTGTTTTGGGTGTAGCCCAGTTATACAGGCCGAGTTATGTGACACTCACATGATCTTACCAAAACCTTTCAATTTGTCACTTCTGATGGTATGAGGTGAGCACTTCTCTGAGTTTAAAAGAAATTGCCCATAGAAAGTTCTGTATCAAAACTGTGGACTAATAGATCAATTTGTTGAGACGTTTCTGGGCATCCACCCATCTATTCAAAGTTGTGTCTTCCCCAAGAATGGGACAGCGAGTACATGGTTGAGAAAGTGAAACTTGTACATGTTTTGCAAATTTGAAAATGAAAGCAAACTGTCAGGCTTGCATTTATTCAATCAATGCCTCTCACAGACAGGGTCTGTGATACCAGTCTGTAGAACTTTGCAAAGCACATTGGCGCAATTTACAGGTAATAATCTTTTGTTAAACGTCCACAATTATGACCACCATAAGAATCTGGAACTTGTGGAGTAAAATCAAAGTAATTTGAACAGATGCTGCAGATGCTGACTTATATTGTAGCATCTGGATGCATGATATTATATAGAGTAAGATAAGCAAAAGAGGGCTTCTAGGGTCCTGGTTCCACTGCTGGGCCTCCTGATGGCACCTGGTATTTTTAGCCACTGTGTGACAGAGTGTTGGACTGGATGGACCATCAGGCTGGCCTGATCCAACATTAGCTTCTCTTATGTTCTTAAGTTTCCCACTGCCAAAGAATATACAGTCTTAAGTCTAGACAGTGAAGGAGAGCAGAGAAAGCAAAAAGTCAATATCCTTACCTACCATCGGGGTTTGTTTTGTATGGTTCTCACTGGTACACAGTACCAGCACCGGGGGGGGGGGGGGGGGGGGCTTTTACAGGTCCTGATGGAGGAATTGATGCCAATCAGCAGGTATATGAATACTGGCACCTTTTTTTTTTAACCAAACAAAGCACTACCTACCATACTGTAGATCTGAGTTTAAAAATGAGCCACAGCTGAAATTTACTTTAGAAGAAATTACAAGAGAAGAAACAATTTTATGTTGAAGTACATGTAGCATATATGAAATGTAGATGGGGTGAAAGACACTTTTTTATCATAGGATTCCCTCAGTTCTTTTTTTTTTTAGAAAAGAAATAAGAAAACCCCCAATATATCTAAGGCATGATGCAGCAATACTGAAAAATGGTGCTTAAATGCATGATACTTAAATGTGCTTACAATTCCTTCTAGTTTTATACATAACAATGTATGGCTTTAGAAGTTAAAGATTGGGCCCAACCAGCCCAATCTGGTCAGATCTACAAAGCTTAAATGAGGTGAGCCCTGGGAGAACTCCAAGGAAGTCCACAGTTGCTATGCAGAGGCAAGCGGTGGCAAATGACTTCTGTTTGTCTATTGCCTTGAAAACGCTAGTGGGATACCATAAGTTGGCTGCAACTTGACAGCACTGTACCACCATTAAAGTCTAAAGTTTATTTCTTGCCTTACATTTTTAGATATAAATCAAAATTTCAGTTGGAATGCTAAATTTGACCCTTTTATTTGCACATTTTTTTCCTTACCTATAGATTTCAAAGAGTACAGGTGACTTCGTTTCAACTTGGCTTCATCACTAGACTCAGCCCCCCCCCCCTTTTAAAAAAAAGCTGCATAGGCCTGTCACTTCTCTGCCACTGAGGATAAAACTACACATGACAATCAAAGGTGCCTGTTGTAATCCAGAACATATTCATTGTTAAGTTTTAGAGAACAACTCTGGGAAGACGTGGTTCATAGTGGAGAAGTGATATTTAAGATCATTGAATACTTATGACTAAAGCTGTTTGGGGGGTCAGTCTTGAGCATAGAATTTGCACTTGAAAAAAAGTTTACATGCCTTCTGACCATAAACTGTACACTCCCTAACCAGCTTTTAAAACAAAGACTGCTGTCCCATGCATTTGCACATATAATGTAGTTTGCACAAAACTGATTTGTATCTTTTCTTAAGAGTCAGCTACAACAATGCACTCAGTGGCAAACTGTGTTGTCTAGTGACCAAAGCAGTGTGATATGGAGGCAGCTCCCTACCTTCAGAAGGAAAACTTGTACTAAGAGATTGCTCTCTTACCGTAATCATGTGACTTCACATGTCCCAAGATGCATTGCTCATACCTGGTATCAGAAACTAGACCTGCATATATTAGACTGCACAATAATTTCTCAGCAGTACCTGCTTCTGCTCTTGTCACCAATTTTAAGTGAACTCAAACCTGGAGAAACAGGTTTGAGACCCCACTTCTCCATATGAAGCCTGCTGGGAGTTCTTTCACAGTCAGCTCTCTCTCAGCCCCACCTACCTCACAAGGTGCCTACTGTGAGGAGAAGGGAAGGCGATTGTAAGCCTCTTTTAGAGCCAGTTTGGTGTAGTGGTTAAGTGCGCGGACTCTAATCTGGGAGAACCGGGTTTGATTCCCCACTCCTCCACTTGCATCTGGCTGGATGACCTTGGGCAAGCCATAGCTCTGTACCAGCTGTTCTCTCAAGGACAGGTTGGGAAAGAGCTCTCTCAGCCCCACCTACCTCACAGGGTGTCTGTTGTGGGGAGGGGAAGGGAAAGGAGTTTGTAAGCCGCTCTGAGACTCCCTTGGGGAGTGGAGGGCGGGGTATAAATCCAATCTCTTCTTCTTCTTCTTCTTCTTCTTTTAGACTCCTTAGGGTAGAGAAAAGCAAGGTATAAAAACTCCTCCTCCTCCTTCTTCCTGAGTGACCATAAGTGTGATTGAAAACAAGACTGGATCTGGGTTGCTAATATTGCTGTGTTTATTATAAGGAGTAAATCAGTGCCTTAGCAAAAGCACCAACTTGTTTTGCAATTTTTCTGTGACTATGCAACAGCCTTTTAAACTTGCTCTCCCTCCCACCGAAATCTCCTGAAAGGTATTCTCTGCGCATTAAAGATTTACCTTTCCGGAATTACCAGGCAATGGTTCTGAAAAGGGAACGACTGAGTATTTCATGTTGTCAGCAAAACGGATTGATTTATTTAGGTCTCTGTGACTTCATTACCCAGAGAAAAAAAGTCACACTTACAAATACTGGGGAGAAAACAACACTACTCTTACTTGCAGCTCTTTTTTTCCTTAAACACAACTCCAAAATCATACAAAATAATTAACTGAAATAAAATGCATTGCCCTGAATTGCATTCATATTTCTTCCCATCTCCAGAGGTACGTGTACATTTTTAAAGGGTTTGGAAGCCATCCAGCAGAAGAAATGAATTTCGGCAATAGATATTGGAGTTGCAAGAAGTGCTCATGGGCTATTTATCCATGGTGAACATAGCAAGTGCCAATGGGTAAAATAGCAGTGAAACAAACTCTGCAGTAGAAATCCTTTTCAGATTCACAGCTATTGATTGTCTGGTCACATTTTCAGTTCTGAGAATAGGGGCTAATCCTGGTCAATATTTAACAGCAGAAAACTAATCTTAAATATCAGCTGACCCCTATCATAGGAATGGAGGTCATCAAAGCAGAAAAGAAACTGTGGCATATGGGTACAATAATATGGGGAATGAAAGGCTATACGGAAATTGGATGTGATTCATCCATAATTTTTCCCCAAGGATCTTACAGCTGATATTTGCAAACGTAATTGGGAAAAAGAACTGGCTGCTATTCCTTTTGTCTAGGAATCTCCCTTTGGGGCTGAGGGACTGTGATGTTGAGGAAAGATTGTATAGGACAGTATAACTGCATATATTTCTCAAGTGTGAAGCTCAGAGGTTCCAGTGGGCAGTTTGTTTGAGGGACTGTGATATTCCCATTCTGGATAGTTGAAGTTCAATGAACAGTAGCACAAGGAACAGTCAGTCTGACAAGGCACAGACATTTGGTGACACAAGGAGGGCAAGGAGAACTTTGAGATAGATTTGCTCGGGTGGGGATAAGGTTTGGAGAGCAGTAGGCAAGCAGTGGAGGGCAGCCTGCAATTTGACCCTGCTGGATAGACATTGGGAAGAAAGGAGAAGGCAAAAATCTCACCCCAATCCTTCAGGACTGGTGTAGCTACCACATATTTGTAACCCTAGTGGCTCTAATTTGTGGCCAATCAAGAGAGCCCAAAGCCTCTTCTCCCCCCACGGAACACAGCTCTCTCTGTGCTCTTATTATAGAAATATTGGCAGCTTTGTAAAGGTGAACCCAATAAAGTCAGAGAGAGGCAATAACAAAAGAAATAGGGAAGGGGAGAAAATCATGGTTTTGTTTTGTTTTGTTTATTTCATTAGCCACTGGGTAAGATAAATATGAAACACCCCATTTTAGTAACTGCTAATGGCATTATTAACTAATGGCATGCAGAAGTCTAATGTGAGGGTTCCAAGTTTTATGTCCATTGTGCAAACTCAGGGCCAAGTCACATATTGCAGTGCCCATGTAATGGACACATGACCCATGCACCTGAAGTTCTGGGCAGGAAACTCAATTGCAGACTCAATTCAAATTAGAAGAAGAAGAAGAGATTGGATTTATACCCCGCCCTCCACTCCCCAAGGGAGTTTCAAAGCGGCTTACAAACTCCTTTTCCCTTCCCCTCCCCACAACAGACACCCTGTGAGGTAGGTGGGGCTGAGAGAGCTCTTTCCCAAGCTGTCCTTGAGGGAACAGCTGGTACAGAGCTATGGCTTGCCCAAGGTCATCCAGCCAGGTGCAAGTGGAGGAGTGGGGAATCAAACCCGGTTCTCCCAGATTAGAGTCCGCACACTTAACCACTACACCAGATTAGGTCTGCAGAGCACAAGATTAAAGGGCTTTAGTCTTTCCCCCATACTGTTTTTTTGGGGTTTAAGTGGCCCTGGAAAGCTGCTGTTTGCAACACTGGGAAACTTACATGTGGCCATCAGTACATGTAAGTGTATTGCACACACTTGAGAACTAATCTTCTAGCTGGGAACTCCCAGAACAGGTCTGTACAAAGTCCACATGAAAGAACATGTGGACTTTGCCATGTATGAACTGGCCCTTAGGAACTATCATGGCTCCCTGAAGAACATATGTACTACCAAAAAATGGGAAGGGAATTCTTTGGCATCTTTTAGATGTGTACATGCAGATATATGCATTGCTTCATAATATATGGATCAGATTAAGAGGAAATGGCAAGATGGGTGGCCTAGCCATGGGGGAGGGATGTAGCATGTATATATAGCATATATATATATATATATATAGCAGAATCATGCTACCAAGAAGACTGTGAGAAGCAAGCAGCTGCTTCCTCAATATTTCGGTGGGGGGGGGGGGACGCCTGGGTTATAAAATACTCCATTTCATTTCTGCACTGTTATTACAGGTTCAGGAGAGAGTGTTTAGGAGTATTTTGATAGATCGTCTTCAGACCACTAAAGTTAAATACTGCAAAGGAGGGAAGGTGTTAGCAAAAAGACCATAGTGCATCTGGCAGCTGGCCATAAACCCTTAGGGAGACCCACACAGTTGAGATCCCCTGCTCTAATATAAAAATCAACAGGAGGTCAGTGTGTACCAAAGAAGAATTATGTACTGTTAAGTCACAACCAGCTCATGGCAACCCCATCCACAGGGTGTTTCAGGAAAGTGATAAGCAGAGGTGCTTTGCCATTGCTTTTCTCCACATAACATCAGCCCAAATATTGCTATGGTTGGTTATCCTATGAACTAAGGCTAAATGTTACAAGCTAAGATGTGTGTGTGTGTTTTTAATATTTAACTCTAGAGTTCGCAACTAGAGCGGGGAGCATCTCCCTCACAGGAGGTTGTACTTCCAATTTGATTCAGCAGATTTAGAGCCATATAGTGTTGGAATAACAAAACCATAGATCACACAATTCAGTGATTTTCTCCATCTTTCTCTATTCTGGACAAGCAATGCTTCTCAGAACACAGCCTGAACAAAGCCTGGCCTGAGTAAAGGATTAGGTAAAGATTTTTTCCTTTCATCTTTCCTTAACATTATGGGACAGTTAACAGGAGATGAAAAGCAACTGGCAGGTAACAAAACAATCTATGTGCTGGATTTGCATAATTAGAAAACAATTTGCATAATATGCAAATCAGGCTTCCTAGAGTTGGGGAACTTGAATGTGGCAATCCTATGTGAGGAGCGGGGCAGAATGTTCAATCAAATTGATCTTTAGATTTCATAAATTGTAATCGTGTGTGCATGTGTATTCGAGAGCCCTATGTACACCATGTGCCTCTATTAATATCTCAGCTTTTCCCAAGAGAAACTATAGCACTTCTAATATGCAACCAGGATTCAGAGAACTAATGTCTCTAGAGGCTTTTCCATGTGGTTTAGCAGACAGGGAAAGCTATGTTTCTGCTTGATTTCCTTGTGCTATAATTTCCGCAATCATAATCATTGCACTTTAGTTCCTTCAACCGCCCCCCCAAACCCCATTTTCTATTAAATGTATGGTAAGAGCCTGGATCCTTTGTGATCCTGCATGGGGGGGTGTGTGTATGTGTGTGGGGTTCTGTTGATTTCCTGTGAATATGAATTTTGTTGTAGGGATATGCCAGTAGGTTGTCGAGGAGCAAAATGTCAATGTAATTAAATAATTGCACCATCTTGGAAGGAGTAGAAAAGAGCAGTAGCACCTTAAAGACTAACAAAATTTGTGGCAGGGGATGAGGTTATGTGAGTCACTGCTTATGTCTGGCATTTTGTTAGTCTTTAAGGTGTTACTAGATGCTTGTTTTTTTTCTACTGCTAAAGAGACAGACTATGGCTACCCATCTTGATCAATCTTGGAAGGAGTTAATTTTTCTAATGAGCATTGCATTCACCTTTGAACATCCTACCAAGCTCCCAGTGAGACTGTTTTAGCATCAAACATAATAATTTTATAATAACATGGTGAGATCCCATCTGCAGGTTCAAAAATTCAAGTAAACATGCTCTCAAAGATTTTTAGGTCACAAATGATAAAGTGCTGTTCCTGCACATATTCCATTCAAATTAATTAAGTTTTGGTTTTAGGTAGATTGAGCCCCAGATATCAACTTAGAAATGCTTAATGACTTTGACCTGGGGGTCACAACAATATCATTTGTATTTTACAACGAACAAGTTTAAATTCTACCGTGACTTGGTAAATATGCAGAAATTGTATTCTGACTAAGGTTAAAATGCACCTTGTTCTATTTAAATTGGGAGCAACAAATTCTCACCTTAAATGAGAAAAGAAAAATTCCATTCTCAGGTACAACCTTCCTTGTCTTTATATTCATCAAGCAGTATTGCTGGAGATGTTTCTTGCATGAATAAGTTGATTACATTTTCTGTAATAGCTTGGACTGAAAGCTAGAACTTGATCCCATGCAAGAGATATAAAATGTCACCTTCACGTGAAGAAAAATGCAGATACTGTTGTTTTATGGTTACCATCTGCACACAAGCAGGTGACTCATTTCTTAAATTAGGAAATGAAATAAGATCAGTAGGTATAAAAATGGCTGGATTCTCACTGTTCTCTTCAAATGATGGTATATTTAGCAAACATTTTGATGACAGTGCCGTTGAGAATAATCAATCATACAACATGTCAGACTTTTAACGCTGCTAAATGAAATCCCTGAAATAAACCACAGCAGGTCTATCACAAGTTGAATCTTGCATTGGTCTCACTCTTCAGCTGCTGTGCGCCTCTTCCTCTGTGTTACTTTCTTCATATTGAATACCAGGCCTTGTGCTTTTCTCCGAAACTCATTTACTCCACATGTTTAAACATCATGTTGAGTCTTTGTGAGAAAGAGAGCAATATCTAAGTCTTCCTATTTAGTAATATAAGCAAATCAAAGTTTTAAAAAAATCACAATCCCTCCAGGTGCTCCCTTTGATTATCCTCTAGGGGCCTCTTGCAAGTCCCTGGCCCCAGACTGGCTTATTTAGCTGGTACCTTCTCAATTGTGGCCCCTACCCTGTGGAATGCATTCTTGGATGATGCCTGTGCCCTGCTGGCCTTGTTTAGATTCCATAGGGGATGCAAGGCTGAATTGTTTAGGTTGGCCTTTGGAGGGTAATCCACATGTAGGGTTGCCAGACCCCCCCCCTCGGGTGGAGGTGGGGGTCCCCTGCCGCCAAGCCCCACTGCCACATCGCCAACCAGCTGGCTGGCAGGGGAACTTACACAGAAAAAGAGGAGGCCCAGTCGATGTTGAAGCAACATGTCTACACCACTTCTGACGTGACCTGGAAGTGACATTATCATATCAGCAATGTCAGGATGACACTCTGGTATTTGGAAAAAACTGTATGGTAGAAGCCAAATTTAACAGAGTTTTTGCCTAAATACCAGAGCGTCACCCTGTCATTGCAGTGTGCTGCGTGCTGATGTCATTCCCAGGTGACGCTAGAAATGACATAGAAACTTCACTGCAACACCAATTGGGCCTTTCTTTTTCTCCTGGTAAGTCTCTCCCATTCCCCATCGGTGGCCAGGAGGGACTTGGTTATTAGTGATATGGTGCTAGCCACATATTTTAATAGTTTAACATTTTAATGTTAATGTTTTATATTTGTTATTTGTTTTTACCTTATTTATATCATTTTAATGTTGTCACCATGAGACTTTTGGGGGGAGCGGCGACTAAAACAAATCTAATAAATAAATAAAGGATGCATTTTCACCAGTCAGAAATGTTATTATAGGATTTTGAGTCACATTAATATGTGCTATACCTTCACACACACCTGTGGACCAGAGTCCACATGGGATGTAAATACCATAACCAGAAACACAGCTTATTAACCAGGGCTTCTGAAAACCTCAGGCAAACTCACAGTGATTAGAGGTTTTTTTATTGTACTTTTCTTCCAAGCTGCATTTTGACTGGACCATGTAAAAAGTTAGCAAACTTCACACAAATATCCTTTTAAAATTGTAGGAACATGACCTCATAAGCATGGCCGTGGCCATTCTTTCCATTCAAACAGGATTGCTTGCCACAGCATAGTCTGGTTTCTGGCTAGAGTACTTGACTTTGTCTTTATCACAGTATCTGGCAGAGTCTTCACGGATAACAGCATTTATGACAGAATTTATGGAGATTTGGCTTATCAGATTCCTTCACTCTTCTTTGCATATGCTTGAGCTCTTATTGTGCATTCCTGCTTTGTTGGGCTTGATACTTGATCTTAAAGATGTGTTCCACTCACAACACAATTTATTTTATTACATTCAAACTGCTGGGCTTCTTGAGGAGTACTCTGCTCACATCCTGGAAAAAAAAAGCTATCAAGCTAAGTTAATGCACCCTGGAAATTTCAAAACATATACATCTAGGGTCTTAAATGCTTCTTTAACTGCTCCATTGATTGTGTATGAGCTTTCTTTTTAGTATGAAATGTAAGAGAGCAAATGACCTCACAAGATATAGCAAAGTATATAAGCACTAACTCATGAAATAGGTAATATAGATCACTGTAGGGCAAGGGATAACAATAGCCTCCAACATAAAGTTATGTGTGCTGTTCCACTCTATACTTTCTATAGGCTGCATATAAAGAGCGTGAAACAAATTTGGTACAGGCAGATATGGGGGGAGAGCCCAAGAGGTTCCTTGCACTGTATCCTATAGACAAAATTGCCAGATCCCCCCCTGGTCACTGGTGGGGGATGGAGTTAGTGGTGTCAGATCCAGGCTGGGAAACTCCTGGAGATTTGTAGATGAAGCCTGGGGAGGACAGGGACCTCAGTGGGGTGCAATGCCATCAAGTCCACTCTTGAAAGCAGCAATTTTCTCCAGAGGAACTGATCTCTATAGGCTGGAGATAAGCTGTAATTCTGGGGGGTCTCCAGGCCCTACCTGGAGGCTGGCATCCCTACCTATAGATCATTCTTGTATTTACTTCATTTGTTTTCCTTCTCACAGAGTATTAAGGAACATCGTACTCCTGAAAAAAGTGGGTTCTGGCTCTTAAAAGCTTACGTAACAATACATTTGCTGGTCTTTAAGCTGTCACAAGACACTTCGTAAGAGAAACTATGTGGGGGCAGACAGAATCTACTTTTTGTCCTGTGGCTGCTAATATCTACACATATTACCATATGCAGTTTATTCAAAATAAATATAATATGACTTTATGTTTATAACATGATTCCGGGTAAGGGAATGGAGAACAGGCAGGATGGAGCTCCTGCCAAGTGCCAGCCAAACAATCCTAGATGATAAGTTGCTCAAACTGAAAAGCAAACAGCAGGCCGTAGGATTTATTTAGGAGGAAGTGAGAGATAATTGGATCACCTGACTTCCTACGAGGATAGTTCTAGCAACTGCCTGTTAACCTGAAAGCCCTAGAGTTCCTCCTTCCCCAGCTGTTGCGGTGGCATATTGAGTCTAGTGCTGTTGCCTGTCTTCTGGTTCAAGCTTTGCAGTGTCTGACACATTATTTTATTAAAAATGTAATGGACATCATCCGCAGCAGAGGACTAAAGTCAACGAGATATGAACAGCCTAACAGTGCACAGGATTGGAGCCATGGTGTTTCCTATCACCATCTACAGCGTAGTTCCTCTGGTTAAAAAGAAATAGTTTATTCCAGAGTGAATGACTCTAACATGGAACTAAACCCCCAGGAAGCTGGAAACATTAGCATAAGGAAAACAGAATAATTTTTCAGAGGACAAAAATGGTTTTTTCCCTTTGCAAAGTAGGATAGAAACTCTTGAGGTACATACCAATGCATCTGGGACCCGGAGATGCTATGGCAGGGCTGGTCTGCAGTAGAACAGTTAGATTAGAATCCAGTAGCACCTTAGTGGCCAACAAAACTTTGAGGGATAAGTTTTTAACCCAAAGGCACCAACTTGAAAATAATGCCTATAGGGAAATAGGGTGACCCATTTTGTGTTTTTTCTCTTTTAAATCTATGCTACTTAAAACTGTTTTTAATTATTCTGTAAAATTCTATTTATGCGTTTTAGAATCTTACTGTGATCCACCCTGAGCCTGCTTGCGGGGAGGGTGGAATATGAAATAAAAAACTAAAAGCTTTTGAGAATCAAAGCTCCCTTCATCAGATAGGAGTAGGAATAGATATCTCGGAGTACTTATATCCCAGTTAATAGGTGGGAGGGTGTTGTAAATAAGGAACTCAGGATGCAAAGGTACAATCCATATTATAATCAGTTTGATTAGAGCTTAGGAGAAATACTTGAGGGTTGAAAATTAGCATCTGTAGTGTGATTAGAATTTGAGGGAAAGATTTGCCTCCCAATAGGGTTGCCAGGTCTTACTTCCTCCCCGGCGGGGGGTGGGAGCTCTTCAGGAGTAGGGGGGTGGGCAACATCACTGCACACAATGTCCCCAACGTGATGACATCACACAGAAGTAATTCATCAACACAGGGGATGTCGCATGGTATTATACCTGAGCATCACCATGCAATGTCCCCAGTGTGATGAAGTCACTTCCTCATAACACCATCACATTGGGGACATCGCACCAGGTCATGGCTGTCGGGAGTGGAGGTTCCCCCACCACCTAGCTGGCCAGCAGTGGGCAGAAGCCCATGAAATCAGGGGATCCCCCGCTCTCACCTGGGGGGTAGCAACCCTACCTCCCAATCCCTGTGGGAGGCCAAAAAAAATCTACAGGGGAGTTCAGGTTCAGTTTTTATTGCCTTTGGCTATAGGCCATTACAATGACAGAACAATATAACAATAACATCTATGTAAGCTACTAAAACCAGGAGAATAAAAACTAAACTAGAACACAATAAAACATGTTAGTGATTCCAACTCTTCCGTCTGGACCTCCGTTGGTAATCGAGCTATAGTACTGCTACTATTTTTCTCTGAATTTTCTCTGCAGCAAGGGCAAAGAGGGCCACCGTGCATGAAATCTCGGCCTCAACGTCTGCATTGATTGAAAGTGGATTAAAGTTCGTGCAGAGCGTAATTTGCTGAACAAGCAAATTTGCTGAATGAGATCTTAGTTAAGTATTGGACCCTTTGATGTTCTGATTTGATTCATTTGTACCAGGGTGAGAATTTATTCTCTTGGATGACTCGCCTACCTTGGACAGCATCCTGGGTGTATATTTGCCAATCTACATGCGAGCTGAGAGGCATACCAGTAGCAGCCAAGTCAGTAATTAAGTGTTGTTCCACAACATTTTTAGTTTGCCGTCATAAAAGTAAAGATAAGGTGAATGAAAAATTGGAGATAAGTGTAGTTTTTCCTAGTGCAGGTCTTTTCACTTCTTCTACTTTGATTGCTTTAGGGTAACATCTATCCAGCCAAGCCCTCTTATTTCCTTGTTAAAGCAAGACATTGATTTACACTATTTAATGATTCTAAGGGAGTTGCTCAGATTGGCTTAAACAGCTTTTTACTTATGCTTCTGGGGACAGGCAGCTAAGTTGTTGCCATTGTGCTATAAGCAAGAGTCCTCATAGACAGCAGAACCCAGACCAGTGATTTTGCAAACCTGTGTGAACCGTAGAGATAGATCCTATTGGCACTCTCTGTAGACATGCAGAAGAGTTAGGCACTGTGCTAAATTATGTCAGAGTCAATTAATGCATTAGGGATTGACAGAAATTGTGTGAAGGCCAAGGGATACATTAGGGATTTAGAAGAACCAGAGGCTTAATTTTTGAGTCTAGCCCTGCTTGAGACGCAAACAAAAGATCTCACTTTCTACTCCAATTAATTTATCGAGAGTGATCTGGAGTAATTATTACCACCCTTGATTATATTAATCACATTCACTAATGTGGATTAAAATCCTCACTCCGTGCATAAACATGCATTGAAAGACTAGGTTTATAGCACTCCACAGAATTGGAATAAAAGTTCAAGTCTACTATAACCAGCTTCTGTGAAGTAAGGCAAAGGAGCTTTGTAATCAGCAAGAGCCTGTCTGATAGCAATTTTATTTCGGCAAGAACTATGCCCAGCCACAGGCTGAATCCCTACCAGTTTTTTCCTAAGGTCACTAGTTTCCTAAGGTCACAAGCCACTATGGGTTCCATCCCTAAGGGGCTGCCATGAGCTATCATATGTGCATATAGATATTTGAATAAAATAAAGAAGTACATGGCATGTTCCCTTATATTTGACACGTTGAGTGTGAGGTTCAAAAGCATTGTAATTAAGGAAGAATAGTGACCCTTCAACCATAATTGCACATATATTTTTTTCATATGCATAAATGGGTTTCACATTGCAGCTCTGATTCTCAAAGCTGTCTACTCGTCATTTCGTATGGCCTTCCTCTCACAGATGTCCATTTTGAAATCATTGGTCAGTTGGCACTTTTTGTATTTAAGAAGTTTTATGTTAAGGAATCTTACAAGTGAGAACAGAAGAAGAGCCCTGCTGGATCATACCAATAGTTCATCTGATCCAGCATCCTGTCTCACACAATGGTCATCCAGTTCATCTGGACAGCCAACAACAGGACAGAGAGGCCTCGCCTTCCCCTGACGTTGCCTCCTGGCTCTGGGATCCAGAGGATTAGTGCCTCTGAATGTGGAGGTTCCCCTCAGTCACCATGGCTTGTAGCCACTGATAGATTTATCCTCCATGAATCTATCTAATCCCCTTTTTAAAGCTGTTTATTACTGTAGCTGTCTCTACATCCTCCGGCAGTGAATCCCACATTTTAATCACTCTCTATGTAAAGTAGTATTTACTTTTGTCCATCCTGAATATACTGCCCATCAGCCTCACTGGGTGCTATCCAAGTCTAATATATTTGGGAGAGGGTGAAAAAAATCCCTTTGTCCACTCTCTCCACCCCAAGCATAATTTTATAAACCACTATCATTTCCTCCTTAGTCATCTCTTTTCTGAACTGAAAAGTCCCAGACCCTTCACTTGTTCCTCATAGGGAAGGTGCTCCAATCCCCTAATCACCTTGGTTGCCCTCCTCTGTACTTTTTCCAGTTCTGCAATGTCCTTTTTGAGCTACAGGGACCAGAACTGGACACAGTATTCCAAATTAGATCACACCATAGATCTAGACATGGGCATTACAATAGTGACCATTTTATTCTCAGTCCCTTTCCTAATAATCTCTAACATAGAATTTGCCTTTTTCATCACTGCAGCACACTGGGCTGACACTTTTGTTGAGCTATCTACTATGACCCCAAGATCTTTTCCTCTCTCAGCCTCAGCAAATTCAGACCCCATTAGCCTGTACTTGAAGCTGAGATTTTTAAAATGTTCTTAGTTGCTATTGTTAGGTGAACAGAACAGTATTGCCAGCATTCAAGCCTTGGTTTCTGTCAGTAAAAAACAGGACCTTTTCCAGGGCTATTTGGACCTCTGAGGGAGTACTCACAGGCCTGGCAGTAACCACAGGCAATTTGCTATTATGTGATTCACATGAGTTACCTAGGCCTGGCTGCTTGCTACTGTTCAAAAGCAGCCAGCGCACAACAGCCAATGTGGTATAGTGGTTAGAGCTTCAGATCAGGAGACCCAGGTTTGCTCTGCTGTAAAAGCTGACTGGGTGATCCTGGGCCAGTCACACAGTCTCCGCCTAACCTACATGACAGGGTAATTGAAAATATAAAATGTAGGAGAGGTAAATGATTTTTTCATTCCCTCTTGGGGAGAAATATGGGGTATATAAAGGAAATAAAGAATTCATTTTGGCAAAGATGGAGGGCAGAGAAAGGATAGGTTGGTGGATGGGAAAGAGAGAAGGACTGTGGGGAAGGGGTACAGGGCAAGTATTTGCAGTTTCCCAGCATGCAGCTGGGCCCAGCCTGGTGGCTTGCAGCATGCAACTGGGCCAGAATTTTCTTGAGGAAAGGCTGCCAGAAGAAAAAGGGAGGCAAAACTGAATACTGGGGATAGGGGGAGAAAAAGGTATGTTGGCTGGTGGGTAGGAAGGAGAGAGGAAGCAGGAAAAGGGGAGAAGTGGGGGGGGGGGGGCTTTCAGGAAAGTGAAAAAGGAGATAGTTGGGGAGGGGGAAATGAGATGCCCCGGTAAGTCCTTATGGGTCCTTTGCTTTTATTTACATATTTTACATTAATTTCACTGGATCCTACTTATAAACAAATAACTTTTAGGACAGTTACCCATAGGCAGCATAGTTTTCTTAAGCATTTAGTGCTCGTCCCAGGTGTCTATATAGATAAGCAGTATTGCATGTTGGAAGGAACTCCCACAGATCCTCAGATCAGCAAAAATTTCTTGTGGATTGCCCTATCCTCTATATTCAATAAGAGCATTAGGACCAGCAGCCCACCAATGAATACATTCATAAATAAATTGCTAAAAAGTAGTGCATTCTGTAGTTACTATCTGTATCTAATAAACTGTAGTAAGGCCATCCAAACTGAACAGTCATACCTTTCCATTTTTCCCAAGCAAAACCCTTTTTGCCTTTAACATATATACCCATTACATAAGCATCTTCTTTTGACAAAATAGTAAAATGCCTAGTAGCACCTTTAAGACTAACAAATTGTAGCCAATTTGGTTTAGTGGTTAAGTGTGTGGACTCCAACCTGGGAGAACTGGGTTTGATTCCCCACTTCTCCACTTGCAGCTGCTGGATGACCTTGGGCAAGCCATCGTTCTGCCAGAGCTCTCTCAACCCCACTGACCTCACAGGGTATCTGTTGTGGAAAGGGGAAGGGAAGGGAGTTTGTAAGCTGCTCTGAGACTCTGAGTGAAGGGCAGGCTACAAAGCCAATCTCTTTTTCTTCTTCTACACTTACACTTTCGAGAAACACAGCTCTTTCTTTTGCCAAGTTACACTGGCCATGGATATAGGCTCTCCTGATGAATAATCACACAGGTTCCCACTTTTTTCTTCCCTAAATATCTCCTCTGGCATTTAGTCAGCTGTTAAATATGCAATTAAGGCATGCTAGATAATCAGCTGTCAGTGGTAGGCCAGAGGAACCAGATGTTTTACTCTGCCTTTCATTTCTTTAAAGTCCTAACATGCTGCTCATAGAAAAAAGACTGATGGGGGATTACCTACAGAGACCAGGAAATAGTCACATTGTGACAGCAATTATTAAAGCTCAGCCTCTGCATTGTAAGACTGGCAATTATTAAACTTAACATAATTTTTTTTCTTTATGCATGTTCTGAACACGAAACTGCAAACAGATCTTTTATACAGAGTCCAGTCTTTATCATCTACGCACAAGCATATCCTGTTGCTGTGTGTTTTGTTATTTAAACCTCCAAATATATCTGTCTTGGTTCTGAACTGGAATTTTGGGGCCATCGTTGGGCTGAACAAGCCGAAGTTGAATCCAGACAAGATAGAGATGATCCTGGTAGGGAAGGCTCATGCTCAGAGAGACTGGATTTGCTGTCTAAGATGGAGTAGAATTTTTTTTTTTTAAGGACAGGTTCAAAGCTTGTGGGGTGCTCATGGACCCAGCCATGCTGTTTGAAAAGCAGTTTGGCACAGCGGCTAAGTATTATCGGCAGTGATGCTTTGCCAACTCTCTCCTTTCATGGCCAGTCTTTTAGCATCAGTGATGGAACTCCACTCATTAAACTGACGGTTCTTTCTGAACGATGCCGGCAGTGGCTTGGCTCCTATACGTTTTATCTGTGTGTGCTTCTCCCAGGTGCATTGCCAGGCACATTAATTTTCTGTTAGGCACTTAGCCACTCATTAAAACACAAGAGTCTAGCAAAGCTGTAGTGCCTGGGGCTACAAGAAGCATGCTCCAGTTTGAAGGACCACTTCTGTAGTTTCTGGAAAGAAGCATGCACAGAAGAAAGGTATAGGATCCAAGCCAGATATTGAAATTGTGAAGACTAGCACCAGCCCAGTCTTGCTATGAAAAGTAGGAGAAAGTAAGGAATGCTTGTTTTGTCCAACATTGTGTCCTTAGTAGAGGGGATTTTTCCAAGCCTTCTAAAAGAGGAAATGATTACATCTTTTTAAAGAAACTTCGGCCATCTATAGGCCTGTTTCCAATGTACTCTTTTTGGTTGTGTGCATGGTAGCAGAACAACTTCAAGTGTTTCAGCAGCAATAATCTTCTCAGACCTGGCTTTGCAACTGAGACAAAATTAGTCATTTTGATGAATAGCCTCTGCTCAGAAATGGATAAGGATAATGCATTCCTTTCAGTCTTACTGGACCTATTGTTGGCCTTTAGGGATGTATGAACCTCTGAAGGTTCAGCTCATGTTCTACTCACTGGTTGTGAGAAGGAAGCCAATCTTTTGACAAGCAGTTCAGCTGTTCACAAGTGTGTTGGCACTGTAGATTTCATGCATGCTCATTTGCTCAATGGAAGTCATTATTGGACCCAATCATTTATGCCCTTGGTGCATAATCAGTTTCGCCTTCTGCTTTCAAAAGGCAAAAGGAAATGAAACTGTTCCTCCATGAGGAAATAAACTTCATCTTCACAGCTACCGTACAGTCACAAAGCTATTCAGAAGATAACAGCTCAGATTGTGCTGAGATAAGGACATCTGAAGCTCTACTCAAGAGTGGCTTTGGCTGTCAAATTGGCATGTTTACTGCCAAAAATGTGAACGGCATCCCTAGCGGCCTTTGATACAGTTGACCACTTAAGATGCTGACAAAGTAGAGTAGGAATGGCATTCTGGTGGTTAATCCTTTCTTTCAAAAAAAAAGTTACCATTGGAATACTGAATCAACAGCTTGGTGTCTATCCACAGGGTTCTTTTTCTTCAGAAATTCTTTTAAACATATATTTTAAGACACTGAATTAAATCATCTGTAGTTTTGGGGTTGGGTGTCATCAGCTTTACTTAAGATGGAGGCGGTGGTGGTTGGTAAAGCTGATGTTATACACAGGATTGTTTTGCCTATCCAGAATGGGGTTCTTTAGTCCCTGGACAATCACATGAAGAGCTTGGTGATAGTCTTGAACCCATCCTTCTTGTTGGAAAAACAGATCAGTGCCTTTTAAAAGTATATCATTTACACAATTTATTTTAACTCATCTGATCTGGCTTTGTTTCTCCACACTAATGTAATCTTGAGACTGTAACATGTTCTCCATGAGGCTGTATTTTAAAACAAACCAGAAAATAATCAGTGCAAGAAACTGGAGCGCACTCATACAAATGTGTTACCGGTCTTAAAAGTTACAAAATTGGTTTCCCGTTTCCTTCCAGCTTCAGTATAAGGTTCTGGTTCTTACTTTTAAAAGTAAAGGATATCCAAAGGATCATCTTGCATCCAAGCACCAGCTTTACTTCTCTTGTTACAGAGCATGGTCACAGAGATGTATATACCTATACATGGGTTTGTGTGAATATGGCCTTCCTTCCAGTTTGGTCCAACTTAACACTAGGGTGACCTGAGAATAGGAAAGAAACCTTGCCTTCTGCTGACTCTTACACTTATGCTAAAGGAACAACTGGATTAGGCTTTATATATGGCTTAAGGAAGAGTGCCCAATCTGAGCAATGATACGCACAAATAGATATAAAGGGATCACGGCCAAATTGATTGCAAGTTTAGAGAAAGTACTGAGAAACTGAATACTGTGAAATCAGAGATAGTTTATTTGAGGGGAATATTTAGAAAACTCAAGCAATCATTGTAATATCAACAATAAAGCAAAATGCCCACTGCTACAGCGGTCATGTTAAGTTACAAAGATTCCAAATCCTTGCACAAGAAGGGGAAGGAAAGTGGCCAAAGGCAGGACAAAAATTAGAGCAGGAGTGATAGTTATCTGTTTAAATCTGGTATAGTGTAAAGGGAACAGGATAAATCCAAAGGGAGGAGCTACAAGAAGCAAAGTCATTTAACATGCCAGAAATGTGGGTTTTTTTCTGTTCTCAAGGTAGTGGTTGTCCTGGGCAGGCAGAAGTTCAAATCACAGAATAGAGCAGACCTGTGCATGGTTGAGCACCATGCCTTGGGGTACACAGCAAAGCAGGACATGATTATAATTTGTGGGAAACTGTGGCTTCAGTTATAGGGTAAGAGGCTTGAGTTCAAACACAAGATTCTTTCCTTTCAGGTTTGGAAAGTGGAGATAGGTGATTGAATATGTATTCTGATTGGCCACAGGTAAGAAGGGGGGAGTTTCGGGTTTCTGGGAATATTCCAAAATGAGGACGAATAAGAGGGAAAGGTTCTGGGCAGGGAGGAGGTTGTCAAAAGACTGGCTCTCTTAACATTCTCTTATCTATTCAGAAACATGGGTTTCAGGCTGAGGCCTACTAAAAACCATGGACACTTCTCTCTCTGAGAACCTGACTGTAATTTCAAAGGGTGAGATAAAGAGGATGGGAGGTTGACACAGGTGCTGGTCAGACCATTAGGCCAGAGGTTTCAAGACCAAAGAATTCAGGATAGGGTTGCCAAGTCTCCATGACGCACTGGCAGGGGGTGGGAGGGAGCCTTCCAAGAGTGGGGCAGGGCTTTTGTCCAAACAGTGACATTGCACATCACACAGAATTGACAGCATCACACTGGCGATGTCACACAGCCATGCTCTGGTTTGAGGGCAAAACCCTATGGTGAAATCGGGGTCAATCCATGCAGTTTTGCCCTCAAATCAGAGCATCACAGCATGATATCCCCAACACAATGACATGATGTCATTGTGTCAGGGAAATTGCCATGTAAAATTGCTGTTTGTGGACAGGGTTTTCCCCTGCTGGCCAGCAGTGGGGAGAAACCCCCCCCCCCAAAGCAGGGAATCCTCTGCCCCCACCTGGGGAATGAAAACCCTAATTTAGGAGGGAGTTTGGCCTATGCATTCCATCTCATTAGTGTGGGGACCCAGGGATGGGAGAAGGTGCTTGCTTGATTAGGCCCTATACAGCAGCTGAGAATATTGTTTCATTAAGGTAACTATTCTGATTGGTTGAGTCACGGGTTTAGCAACGCAACTGCTTAGTCAAGTTACATCATTTGCTATACATTTTATTGGTCAACTATAAAGAAAAGATCTTTTATTCTAGTTTTGCTCTTTGTCTGGACTGTATTTAAGTTTGGGACCTCTCTTGATTCTTGGTGGGCCATGCCGGCCAGATCCCCTTTTTTGGACTTTGAAACCTTGTTGGATACTGTATTTTTCAGGTAACACCTGGATCTAGAGAACCAATGCTTGTAAGTATGCTTAGGTTAGACATTTGTCTTTATTATTTTATTTGCACTATTCACTGCTCATATATTGTATATTTCTGTGCATTCTTATTTTATTGGAGGAGTGAGTATTTTGTGTGGGGTGTGTGTGTATGTATGTGCTTGTGAGCCTGGAAATCACAGTCACTTCTGATGACCCCCTAGCAGGGCTAGGACATTTCAGAGAGGTGACTTGATAACCTGCCTCTGTATCCCATCCCTGGTATTCCTTGGAGATCATCCTTCCAAGTACTTGCCAGGGTCAGTCCTGCTTAGCTTCCAAGATCTGACAAGATCAGGCTTGCCTTGGACACCCAGGTGAGGGCCTTGCACATTCTTTTAATAAACCTTTTAAATTATATTTTGTGGGGTTATTGGATTTTGGGGCTTCAGTCTGAATCCAGTATTTTAACCATGTTGGCTATAGCTACCTGAATAATGGTTTTCTAGAACCCAGCTTGCAAGTGTTCTGCCTTGTAGGGCTGACTTCTTGATTGTAGACCCAGGAGGGCTAGAGACCCAGTCCCTTGGTCTCTGGCTGGTGGGTTAGTTAAGGGGACTGGTAGCAGTGTTATCTTGAGGTTGTGAGGTGTCACACCTCAGCACTTTGTGGTTTTGTCTTTCACCAACCTGTCACCCTTAAGGAGCTTTAACAAGCCTTTGTCAAAGGTATGTCGGAGACAATTCATTGAGGAAATGTTCATGCAAAAGGTTTCAAAGGACCAAAATTATATCATATCTAACTGAGAACCTATTAGTAAGGAATGCTAAGGTAGGCTTAGTTTTTTTTAAGGTTTAAGTGCTAGGGTGGTGTGAGACTGTCCCAGTAGATATAGTCTACAACAGGTCTCCTTAAACAGATAGTCCTTTATTTGTAGAAAAGATCATGTTGGTCAGACACTTCTTCTGTTAGTAATGCTTAAGCTTTGAATTGCAATCATAATTATACTGGATATGGAATATGGCCCAACTACCCTCTACCAATCAATACAGAGAATTCTTGGCGCCCAAATATACTGGCCCAGTGTTCCCAAGGAAAGCGCAGCAAAACGAGTTCTCAAGGAAAAATACTGTTGAACGTTTTGGGAGAACGGTTCCCAGAGGATTTAAGAAAATAGAATACATAACACCTGTGGTTCTTGTAACACATAACAGGAGGCACTTCTGTTCAAGGTCGTTCGCTGAGGAGGCTAGAGATAAAAGTGAATGAGTAATGAGCATGTGCATGCGCAAAGCAAAGCGAGTGAGGTGTGCATTCCCGGGGGGGGGGCGGGGGGCGGGGGCAGTCCCCGATGCTATCTCCTGGTCGGGACCTATGAGTATGGAATAAAACATTCAAACCAAAACAAGGCGAGGTAAACAGAAAGGCTTAGCCAGGTGTAACATTGGAATATTGACGCAGTCACTCCAGTCTATGGCAGTTCACTGACAAATGGCCAGATCCTTTGTACTAAACAGATTATGGAACAACCTCCCCAGGGAGGTGTGCCTGGCCCCCTCGCAGTTGAGCTTCAGGAGGCAGTTGATGACACTTTTATTTGAGTCTGCATGTGATTGATACAGGTTTATTATTATCATTGGCAGTCCTAATTGGAGTTCTAAATTGTGGCCTTTTATATGTTTTTAGAGTTGTTTTATTCATACTGGAGTTTTTAAATAATTATTTTATTTATATTGAAAGCCATCTTGAGTTCCTCAAGGGAGAAGGGCAGCTAATAAACATTTAAAGTAAACAAATACTCTGATTAATTTCTCAGAGGCTTTGATTAATGATCTGAGAGCTAAGAGCAGGATGAAGCTTGGTTGGAGTTCCTATTGTCCTCGGCAATGGTGATAGGATTATGCAGAATTTGCAGGATCCTGCTTTTCTTTGCTGGCCTTTGACTTAGAAAGTACCAAAAACTCATCTTCTTGGTCCCAAGGACTGGGAGAGTTGAGGTATTGTTGTTGCCAAGATGAAAAACAAAGCAGAGGTCTCATAGCAATGTCTCTTAATTATGCCTCCTTATAGGAGTGTGTGATCATCCTTGGTTAGCAGTGCCTGGAGATTTTGTGGGCAGAGCCTGGGGAAGGCTGGGTTTAAGAAGAGCAGGGAGCTCAGCAGGTGTGTGACGCCATACAGCCCGCCCTCTGAAGCTGCCATTTTCTCCAGGGAAACTAGTTTGGAGACCAGTTATAGTTCTGGAAGAACTCCAGACCCCACCTATTCTTGGCCCAGCTGCAGGTTTTTTCGGTCACGGCCCCAGAACTCTGAATGGTTTACCGGAGGAGCTGAGAAGGAAAATTGTTATTGACTTGGTGATAGTTTTGAACACATCCTTGCTGTCGGAGAAACTGTAAAATTGTAAAACAATTTTATTTCAGATGGCATTCTATTGAATTTTTGATGCACTATTGATTTTTTTAAACTTTTTCCCTAGATGAGTAGTAAGTAGTTTTTTGGGTTGAAATACTGTTTTACGGTTGTACTTTATTTTTTATTGTTTTTCCATTTTATTGAGAAATTTTATATGCCACCTCTACCAAGCCCTATCTGATGTATGTATCTATGCTGCCTTGGGCCCCTTGTTTGTTTGCTTGCTTGCTTTTGGCAGGTGGGGGCAAGGTATAAAAAATTTAAGATAATAACATAATAAATATTGAGCTATTGATTAGGATAACTAAAAGGTTTCATAGGCCTAAATACCTTTACTGGATCCTTGCCTTGCTCCACTCCATCCAACTAAGGTTCATCATTCTGCTTTCTTTTCTCTATGCAATTTCTGTGGTAGCAGACTTTGTCTGAAGATCCAAACATTTGACCTGTGTTGTTTGTTGCCTTTATTCTTCATTCTGCACCTCGACCTATTCCCATTCCCTTTGACCCCCATGGAACTCTTTGATGACAGACTTATCCGCTTACCTGCACCTGTTTCTGAACCTGTCTAACCCCATCATGTGGTGATTAATCTTAGCTTTTTCCTTCAGCACATGGCTTCCTGCATCATATGCCACAAACTATTTATTTAGTACCTGAATCTGAAGGACATGATCAAACATGTCACATCTAGGTAGAAAGATTGCAAAATGTTGAAAATGGACAGTAATTTTACTGTTGGGTTTTTTGTTCCAGTTTCAGATCGATCAGTTCATAACCTAAGTGTACACAATTTCATAAGCACAGTATTTCATTGTTCTTTGTGAAACAGTAATTTCTAATATATGAAATTTAACAACTGTGGTCAGACTCATGCAGGAAGTGTGATTTCACAAACAGAAGGCAGCATTCTTGTAAGTGTTGCAACTTTACAAATCCTTATTTTTAAAGTTTATTTTTTGGCCTGCAGTAGATAAATGATTGTCATTGTACCCTGACTTCACATCTAAGGTCAAATCTACATCTGACTTTCCCTCTGGAATCATTCTAGCTTTAAAAAAACCCGTCTATACCTGTTTCTAGTTTCAAACCATATTTGTTCTAGTTTAAAAATCACCATCTACATTTGTTAATTGCCCTCCTGTAGTCAAGCTAGCATTACACTGCTTTAAACAGATCCTGTTGCTTACTGCTCTTCAGTCCCAGGGGGAAAAAAACAAAGTGAAATTTGAAACTAGTGTGAAATGAGTGAAGGAAAAGACAGCAGTCAAACTACTTCAGATGGGAGGCGTAGATTTGGCCTAAGAAGCAACAACTCCAGATTCTCTGAGCTGATTGAATCCTCAGCTACTTCCCCCTCTACTGGTCATTATCAACTGGTCCCGGAAACATCCCCCCCCCCCCCCACTTCAGCTTCCAGAACAAGAATTATCTTACAAACATGAAAACTGGAGTGCTGACCCCATCCCATTTCCCACTGGAAATATAATTTGTCCCACAAAGGTCTTAGGACGTGGCAGGAACTGATTTCAGCCTACTTTATTAACTACAAAATGGAGATGTGAGAGAGATGAATAATTTGCAGGAAAATGAATCCAGCATATTTTTATTTTTCCCCGCAAGAATGTGGATTTGATTGAAGCTAAGATACTTTCATGTATTATTCAGTAAATAGGCTATTTAACATGATGTAAAGTGTTTTCTGCAGTAATTGATTCCCTGTGTGCTTTTTTGTGGTATTTATCTCTCTGGTCAAATGCTGTCTAGGGGACAAACATTTTGACTGCCTGATAGAAAGGCTCGTTTTGTTGGGTGATTTAAGTTGGCTGCATCTTCATTGTTACAATCTTTAACTACCTGGGGATGTGCTAATAGATGAGCTAGCAATACCTGTTTTCATAAACTGAACATAAGTGTTTACTCAGTCACCATTAACCAAAGCTCTAATGATTCTCTCCATTTGCATTAAAAAGGTGATTTCTAAATGCCAGATCATTATGCACCTCTAAATGCTTTTCTGGTATGGAAACTTGGGGATTTGTTAGAAGCAGAATTTGAGACGTTATTACAAAAATAGGCAACTGCCTCCTACTGAATCAGACTGTTGGTCTATCTAGCCCACACTGCCTCTCCTGACTGGCAGCAGTTCTTCAAGGTCTCAAGCAGAAATCTCTCCCATCTCTGCTACCTGAAATCCATTTAACAAGATTGAATTGGAACTGATCAGCATGCAAGACATGTTTGCTGCATTGACTAATAGCAGAGGTATGTTGAAGGACTTTTTCCTTCTACTAAGATTTGGGCCAGGTGAATTATTAAGCCAAGAATGAGATCATAAATCTGGCCTTTTGCAGACAGTTAGTTCTACCTCTGTCTTGACACGTTTCTTCACCAATTCATACCCATCTTCTGTTTTCTCCCAGAATGGTTTCTACTGAATTTTTAGTTCAGAAGAAGAATCAGCCCCAGCTCCTGTCAATGCTTGATTGCTCTTTTGTGACATCCATTTTGGTAACTTTCATTCTTGGCAATGTAATAGCAATGGAGAATGACTGAAACTTACTGTTGACAAGAACATTTTGAAAAATGCCGATCAGTTGGAAAATTTCCATTGAAGCACCCCAGAAAGATTGAGAACTGGAACCAAACACTTGATAGAATAGAGAAAAAAATCCTGAAAGGTATTAGATTTCAGATTTTTGAAAGAGTTGCTATTTTGTATTCAACATAGCAACACTCAGGGGTACAGTTCATTGCACCCAGAGGAAACTGCACCCATGCTCCAATTTCTTCTATGGGGACGGGAAACAAGAGCATGAAGTGGAAATAAAAGGAAATATATGTTAGAAAGAAAACAGGGAGTTTAAATGGAAGAACATATTTACTCTACCAAATGACAGTAATGCAAGGATGAGGGGCATTTGTTGAAAAAAGCAAAAATCAGAACTAGGCTATTAATCATTTTATATCGTGAACCACATTTTTAGACCTCAGATTAGACTAACTATATTAGGAAGTAAATCTGGAAGTCATTTATATTATTTCAATGGAAAACACATTTCCACATGTAACCCACGGTCATATGGAATAAGGAAGCCTTCCCAAAGTCAGTAAAATGGTAGTCATGGAAATATCAATTGGGGTGGTCCTGTTTGGTGGGAAGGTGAACAAACCAAATAATAAGCTATCAGAATAACTGTGAGATCATAAGGCTTCCAATCAGTCTTGAATGTTGGCAGCAATTCTATTCAGATTTGGACAAGGTGTAGTGTTCAGGCTGATTTTTGATTAATAATTTTCCAACTGCATATTACTAGCACTTTTGTGGGGGAGAATAAATAGCCAACAAGGGGAGCTTAACCCTTCCCCTTCTTGCTGATAGTGTCACAACTATATGCTCACTACTATTAAATTGACAAAATGAAAACAGGTCCATTTTAATTTCCTTACAGACTTAGTGAAGAAGAACAGCAAAGAGGAGTAACCAGAGAAACTGTTCCTGTAATCTTCTCCCTGTATAGATCATATACTGCCAGAGCTTTTGAAAAATAACTCAGACTGGTGGGTGCCACTTTTGGCATCATTATTTTCCTTTATTGATACCAGTGGCTGCATCCCCGATGACTAGACACAGGCAATCATACTACCTTTCTTTAAGAAAGGAAAGAAGGACAACCCTGCAAAGTACAGACTGATCAACCTCCTCAGTACTATCAGCAAACTTTATGCTAACCACCTACTGGAGAAATTTAAGACCTGGCTGGAACAGGAAAACATAATTGCGGAAAAGCAGGCAGGTTTTGGGGTGGGAAGATCAACATTAGGCCACTGCTTATTTATGCAGCATTTAATTAAAATATGTATCTCAAAAGACCCCAGTATCATTACATGCCACCATTTATAAAACTGAAAATAGCCTTTGATTCTATCTCCAGGATTAAACTGTGGGAAAAGCTTGAGGCAATGCCCATCGATCAAAGGCTTTTTTTATTTAATTCATGTCTTATATACCAATACCTCTCTCAGGGTCTGATGTAATAGGAAGGGGCACTTGTTGAACCCTGCTAAAAAATCTAAAAGAGTGAAACAAGGTTGTTTATTAGCCCCATTACTATTTATCTTTTATATTAACAATATGGTAAGTCAGATAAGTAGTCCTGATTGTCATCTTCCTAAACTATTGGATTGTAAGATATTAATACTGTTGTATGTCGATGATACAGTAATTCATTCGAGCACCTCAGTGGGTTTAAGAAGGGCCCTAAAAGCTTTCAGACATTTTTGTAGTGATGAGCATTTGAAAATAAATTAGCAAAAAACTAAAATAATGGTTTCTAGGGGGAAAAAAACCTTAAAATTAGAGGATGGAGTATCGATGGTCAAAGATTGAACAAGTGGCTAGCTTTAACTACCTGGGCACGATAATGTAAGCAACTGGAGCAACAAAAGTTCACTGTGAACACAGAGCTAAAATAGGGTGAAAACCTGCCCAAGATATTGTTAAAATTTTACATACTAAGGGAGGGTATTATATACCTGCCACCCTCAAAGTCTTTCAGGTTAAAACATTAGTACAACATTTATATGGAACAATACTTGGGCCCTCACCTTCTTATTTTGCCCCACTAGAGTGAGTACAGTCAAAAATTATAAGAACAATCTTTCAAATGCCTAAATGGGTTTCAAAAGCAAACCTGAGATTGGAGACTGGCTTGATTAAAGTTTTGGCCAGGGTGGTCCTAACCTCTATTGTTTAATGGCTAAAATTAAATTATGTTCCTAAGGGACTTCACCCCATTATTCTTAAAGACAGTTTCAGATCCTCATGGGAGAAGGCTGTAATTGGCAAGTTGGCTGCTTTGAGATCCCCCCCCCCCCCAAATTGATTCTAAACATAGGGTTCGATCATGCGAAGGCATTGGTAAAGCAAAGGGGTTTTGATATCGAGCAGCAGTATGATGTAAGGAGTTCACCAACTTTTCTGGCCTCACTTTGAGTCAGAGATATAGTCACCCCAGCCAATTATTTATTTTAGTTAGAGATTCCAAGTCACCAGAGGGCTTTCTCTCTTGCTAGATGGCAAGCCCTCCCTACAGCAGAAGTAGAGGGGCGATATAAAGATTCCCTTGGAAGAGAAATTCTGGCCGAGGACAGACTGGCAATCTGCCCCGCTCTGCCTCCGCTTCTAAAGCGGAGGCAGAGGGGGCGTTCAGATTGCTGCATCTGCCCCCCGTCGTCAGCGTGGACTCACCCGTCCGCGAGGCGCTGTCCTTCTGCTTCAGCTGGAGACCACTTTAAACTGGTCTCCGGCTCTCCGGCCGCGCATCCCTGCCGCTTCCTGGCAGTGTGGATGCGTTGGCAGCGCGCCGGAAGCGGGGGCGGATGTCTGAACGGCCCCGCGGCCGCGCGCCTCCTCCCCGCCTCCTCCCCGGGACATCACAGCCAGTGCAAATGGGCTGCTTTTCCCACGGGGCTTTTGGCCCCGTGTCTGTCCCGGGGCAGATCTGCAGTCTGTCCTCGGCCTCTGTCCACGCAAAAGCGGTGAGGTAGAAACAATAGAACATGTCCTATTCCACTGCCCTTTCTATCAAAAGATCCACTCAGAGTATATATCCCTTTTGCTTGATAGAAACCCAGGCTGTTCAAATCAAGCATATGTTAGAATGCTGCTCATGGGAGAAAAGGCACAGGTTACAGCACTTACTGTGAAATTTTGCACAGCAGTTTGCAAAGCCTGAAAAAATAGACAACAATGAATAGTAGTAATGGTTTTTAAACTTGATATAAACTGGTCTGACATAAATAGTATATTAATTTTATACGATAATATTGTTACAGTCATGGTATTTATTCATCCAAAACTGCTTTTAACTTTTAATGTATATTCGTATCATGTTTTTAACTGAAATTTATATAAATGTAATATCTTGTCTTGTGTTTATTCTGGCCTAAGACCATAATAAAGGGTAATACTAAAACTTGCAGTGCATTCCTGAACCAAGTCACACCGTTCTAAATCCTACTTGGATGACCTGGACTGGGTGCTCCAGGACGTGGTGGGCTGGCTTAGACTGAGCTGATTAAAATTGAATCCGACGAAGATGGATGTCCTGTGCCTGAGTTGGAGCGGGTCGGGGGTAGGGATCCCATTACTGACCTTCGATGGGGTGCCGTTTTTGCCAGTGCTGAAGGTCAAGTGCTTGGGAGTGTTCCTGGGTGCTGCCTTGATTATGAAGGCCCAGGCAGCAGCCACTGCCAAGGCAGTCTTTTACTATCTATGGCTGATTAGGCAGCTGGTTCCCTTCCTCAAATGCAATGACCTGGCAATGGTGATCCATGCTATGGTCACCTCAAGATTGGACTACTGCAACACTCTTGACATGGGGCTGCCCTTGCCTCAAATCCGGAAGCTGTAGCTAGTGCAAAATGTGGCCACCAGGCTGTTGATGGGTCTCCCTCTATAAGAGCACATCTGCCCTGTGTTGAAGGCATTGCACTGGCTGCCAGTAGCATACCAGATTTGATTCAAGGTGCTGGTTCTGACCTTTAAAGCCCTATATGCCCGGGGCCCTGCCTACCTGAGGGACTGTCTTTCCCCATATGTTCCCCAGAGAGCACTGAGATCAGAGTCGCAAAACCGCCTTACTCTCCGCGGTCCAAAATATGTCAGGCTGGCCATCACCAGAGCTAGGGCTTTCTCAGTGGCAGATCCATACTGGTGGAATGAGCTCCTGGAAGACATAAGGCCCCTGTGGGACCTTGAATTTGATGATATGCCATCTGTATGATATTATGTTGGTTTATATGTTTTAATGTTTTAAACGTTTTAGATTATGTGTGGAATATTGTGGATATGTTGTTAGCCGCCCTGAGCCCGCCGTATAGTGGAGAGGGTGGGATATAAACCACATGAAATAAATAAATAAATAAATAAATAAATAAAATGGAGCTCTTCCACCAGGCGTTCCATTAGGAGCCACCACTGAGCCATTTAAATCTGAATTGCTATGGCCCTCATGTTATTGGCAGTAAGAACAACTATGGTGACCGTCCTTTCTACATTGGACCACCAGACAGCAATCGCCATCTGCACTTCATTGCACTTCGTATGCATATTGTTGTTTATGAAATTTTATTGTATTGCATTTATGCATCTATGTTTTATTGTATTTTAACATGTTTTGTGCAGGCAAGGTGGAATATAAATCGAAACTAATAAATAAAATCGAAACTAATAAATAATAATTCTTCGATTTCAATCAACTTAGGTCCATACTACATGGTATGTCTGCTACACAATGACCACAGGGACTTGCAGCCCTATGAGAGCTGTGAGCTCCCATGGAGAACTCACAGCTAGTGAATGGCTGCAAGTCTCAGTGGCAAGCATGAGGTAGATGTAGCAAGAAGTCTGGCCCTTAAAAGAATATACCTCTGCTTAGGATTGCTCAGTTATCATGTCCCAATGCCCTTGGCCAATGTGTAGAGTCCAGTCAGCCCTCCCGGTTTAGCGTCTAAGAATAAGCTGTACTGAGGGTTCTCTTCCACCCTTTGTTATATGACACTGTTGCTAGAAGAGGGCTGGTGCAGCATATGAATTAAACAGAAAGGGTTCCATCACTATCCTATGTATAGGAAGGTCTGTAAACGAACACTATATTCATATATTCATGATTGGCATGAGGACTCATCCTTGTCCAAGAAATGCTTTTAGAAAAGCAAAAGATGTGTTTATGGAATATATCCGCAAATGACCCTGACCCATACAAATCAACTTATATTTGAATAGATTTTTCCAGCTAAAGAAAGAGTTGTTTGTGTCTAAGCCTAGAAATTGTCTCTCAAAGAAATATGTTTCAGAAAAGCACTTGCTGAGTTTTTATAATGGACATTTCTCTTTTATTGTAGAAATACTGCCCTTTTTATTTTCTGGAAAGGGGCATATTGGCACAAATAGCTTGGCTGGGCATAGCAATTGATTGTTGGCTGCTCCCTGTGCAACTTTTTCATGTTGGATGACTAATGATTTTCTACCTGCTTTCCAATTTGCTGTTGGTGCTCCCTCCAAGTCTGAACATCCCTGTGACGCTCATGTTTGAATAAGGCTTTCTCATGTGATTGTACCTTAATGCTGAGGCATAACAGGAGTCAATTTTATTTCACTATCGAGCCTAGCAACCACAAGCCATTACTTCCCAGTAATAGATTGGCATGAAATGCTTTACTGCAAGTTTGGAGGTCCTTTGGGATGCTGGGTTATTTAACAGACAGATGGTTCAATCTAATGCAGGGCTGAGGGAGAGAAGATCTCTTTGATTCTGCTCCTATCCTTGCTCAGGAAAAATGTAGTACTCTGTATGAGAAGTTGATCCAGGCAGGGGAAAGTGGGTGTGTGTGTTGGTGGTGGGGTAGACTGCATAAAAACTTTATTTATTTGTTTTATAACTTTATTTATAATTTTTTTAAACTTTTACAAACATTACAATGTGACATCTTACTGGTTCTTAAAAGGTGTTATTACAAATAAAAACAATAAAACCATAATAAACAACAATATACAACTATAAACTGACGAAGCTTTAAACCCAGCTTCACCTTCCCTTTCCACCAGGGACAAAAGAAAAAATATATGCAATAGCAACATAGTAATACAACTGGAGGTGAGCTTTCCCCCCTCCCTTCCCCCTTATTGCAGAATACTTAGCATTGAAGTCTAGCAATAGTAATCCTAAAAACAAATGCGTTAATTACAATACTGTGCTGTGCCAACCATTATTTTTGAAAACATTGAGTATATACATTCTCAAACTTTAACGTCCATAGAAAAGTGCAACGCCAAAGTTCTTTCAAATTAAACTTATAACTTTAACTTCAGCAGTAGCTCAAAGGCTGCTAAAAAGTGATTAGTACTAAAACATAATGAAAAGAAAAGGATAAATACTTCTAAGGCGTATACAGATGATGTGACATTGTGAAAGGATACCAGGAGTATTGTTAAAATAAGAACTCAATATTTAGTTCCGGAACCTTTTCCATTGTGTAGACCGAAGGTCTATGGTCCACGTTCATTAGTAGCTTGAGATCCCGTGTTTTTTTTTAAGTGTTCTTATTCCGTCTCTCCCACCGGTCTTTGGCTAAATGCCATCTACGCTGGTCACGCTGCAGGTGAGTGAAGGTCGTTTCCGTTGAGGTGTCTTCTGGGAGTTGTAGTTGGAGGTCTTGCAGTAATTGCAGTCCTGAATCCAGATCCGATGCTTGGAGTGTTGAGCCTTGATGTTGCACTTGGAGTTTGCAGTGTGCAATCCATCTGTACCTAATTTTTGCTGCTGCCAGGGCTGTCGTTATAGGTCTCAAGGCTCTGCGTTTCGCCAAAGTCTCAGGAGACAAGTCTTGGAGGACTTGAATTTTAGCGCTATTAAACAGCAGGAAACCATTTGACCTTGCTTTGCCTATAATGCCCTGTTTTAAGAAGGAGTCTGTAAATCTCGCAATCACATCCCTAGGAAGGTTGTTTTGGCGGCCTCGTACTGAGCCTACACGGAAAGTATATTCAATAAAAGGTGGGCTTCCGGGGTCCAGTTCAAGTATTGTCAAAAGCCAGTCTCTTATAATCGATTTTAGATTGGATGATTGTTCAGATTCTTCTGGAATTCCACGAAATTTAATATTGTTGGCTTTCAATTGGTTTTCAAGCGATATAATTTTCTCGGTCGCCCACTCGTCCCATTTGTAAAAAAAAACTAGCATCCTCCTGTAAGATTAGTGTGGATTCTACCGCCGTTTCCGCAGTTTGTGCAATCTGAGTAACAGACTGCTTTAGTTCATTTATTTGCGTTGTTATTGGGGTTAACAGTTCCGAAAAGGTAGATAACATGGTCTTCTCTAATGACTTAATTGTTTCGTGGAACTCTTGGCGGGATACCACTAGGCCCTCGCTTTGCATTGCCGATGCGTCAGCCGCCATTTTAATGGCTTCTGAGTTCTCAGTTGTTAAGGGCCCGTTTGAGGCATCCGTTTTAGGGAAATAAGTTGATACCGTTTTACTCACGATGGGCTGTCTCTTGACTGCTGATCCGACTTTCATTTCCAATGCCTTTTAGTTGGTGTTTGATTGAGTTTGGTTGGTGATTTTTAGTGTTTTTAGGGGGAAGGTATTGGGAGCTCTTCGCTCAGGCGTCCATCCTGCTCGGTGTCGACGCCACGCCCCCTGCATAAAAACTTTATGATGTTTAGGGAAGGGTGTAAAGGATGAATCACACATGGGTGTAGCTTGCATAGTTTCAAATCACTTTATTCTGCTTGATGGTGCCCTTGAAGATGGTTCAGAAAGTGGGGGGGGGGGGGCAGGTCACCTGGATCATGTTAACCAGTGCTCTGCACTAACTTCCTATTGGCCACTAGATAACAAACCACAGTGCTGGCTTTGCTCTATAAAACTCTAAAGGGATTTAGCTAAATGTCCTTCAGTGGCTTCCATCTCCCATATGCCTTATGCCAAGGACTTAACAAATTCAGATTCCAGATCCAGACAGAAAGGACGCAGACTCTGGCATTCTCAGCCTATCTCCATGTCCTTAAAGATCTACTGGAGCCAAAATCCAAGTTTGTTTGGGGGGGGGGTAAAAAGAAATAACTTTTATTAATAGATATACCATTGCAAACTAATGGGTCAAGCTATGACAGAATACTGTGGGCATGGCCATAAGGAATAGTTCTTGATTAATGAATGGAGCTTTAGAAGAATAGTCTTAATTACCAAGAACTCAACCTTTAATGGAAACTCATGCAATTCATATATACTCTATCAGAGATGTTCCGATTGTATTGTTTAGACAACTACTTAAATTAGAAATTCAGTCTTTTTAATCAGAATGCAAGATAAGCACATACTTCATTTATTCTCTTTGCTCAGTTCACCCCAACAATGTGCATGCATTCTATTCCGCCTCTTTCCCAGACTGATGTCCTTCTGTCAGTAAGATGTCACTGATTTCCTCCAGAGATTTCTTCTCAGCAGAACTGTGCTAGAGGCAGAGCAAACAAACAATATGTTAAGGAAATGCTCTCCAAGCTATCCTGCCCGTGCAGGACAGATGGAAGAATACTTCCCATGGGCCTTAGGGAACAGTGCTCAGCTGCAGCCTTTTCTTGAAAATGTGGAGATGAGCATCACATGATTCCCTATGTGCCTGCTACCAGATGCCAGCAAAAAGCACAAGGCAAAAGGAGGTTGCCCATTTCTTCCACCTGGATGGATGCTCCACATTCTGCTAAGATGCAGAATATAGTATTGTTAAGTGTGCAGTTGATATACTAAGCCTCTGAATCCCAGAGTCAGGAGGCAACATCAGAGGAAGGCCTTGGCCTCTATGCCCTGTAGCTGGCTGTCCAGAGGAACTGGTTGGCCACTGTGTGAGACAGGATGCTGGACTAGATGGACCACTGGTGTGATCCAGCAGGGCTCTCCTTACATTCTTATGGTCTCCTGACTGGCTCTCTGAGTGAACTGAGTATTACGGCAGAAGCAAGAGAGTTTCTTTGCAAACAAAATATGTTTTTGAGGCCTTTGATGAAGTTAGATACCCAGATAATTTTTGCTCCATGACTTATCCTTGGTCCATACAGTATCTATGTGTCATTAAAATAATTCATTTAAGTGATAAATCTCAGACAAAAGTTCAACTGATAGACTTAAAAGGGATGCATTAGTCCTTGGACTCCATTTTCTGTTTCTAAAAGTCATTCCTAACATGTTTTTCTTTTTGGTATTTTCATAAACAAAAACCATTAAGGGATTCAACTACCACTATAGGAACTGCATTTCTCTTACAATTGCAAGGATTTTCCAGCACATAACTTATTGCCCACAGATCTAGAAACTCAATGATCAGCATGAACAATGTGCAAAAAAGAAAGAAAGAAAACAAAAAGTTGTTTGTTCCTTTCTTCATTTGGTGGCTTGATTCATTTCAATGATTCATTCCAAGACTTAGCTTCATTTGGTGCCTGCTTCAGGCAGCTGCTTCATGTCATTCTGATTCTTGTTTTTAACTCTTGCCCACTGATTTCAAAGAGCAAAATTCAGTTCACTGTATCTTTTTATTTCTTGTCAGATTTAGAGGAAATTTTCAGGAATGAAAGCCCTCCTGGAGGGACCAATGCCTGATACATTTCATCCAAACACATGATTGAATTTGGGTTTCTGCTGATCTTGCTATATATCTTATGACTAATTTGCATGAAACTAACAGGGAATCTTGCAGGGAATCTTGACTAGGATCATAGTTGAGATGATCCTAGTCAAGATTCCCTGCGAAATTGCAGAAATATAGGTGGAGTACTTCCCAAGGAAATCACTATTTAATATGTAATAATACTGCATATTGGAATTTAAAGGCTGATTCAAAATGAAAGTAACCTAGACACAGAAACAATGGACAATTATGAACAACCGAAGATGAAATAATTCCTTGATTTATTGAACACACCAATCGCTCACACAGGGTTTAGAAAACAGTTCAAGATCTATGTATGTTTTCAAACTTTCATACTTCCTTCCCTTCAATCACTGATTGGAAGAGGAAGCAAAGGAAGAACCAAGCTATCTTCATTCAGCTACTAAGTGCCTGACCAGCAGCTCAGAGCTTTCAGTTATATTTTCCCTTGCCTGATAACTGTTTGGAAATGACCTTCCTTATAAGGAAGAAAAGGTTCCAGGCAGTTGTACAGGCAAATGAAGCACCCAACTATTTGCAGTACATCAAAGTGTTTTGGGTAGCTTTACTTCACTCTGGAGTGATTCAGAGGAACCTCACTACATCTAGAACCAAGTTGGGAATCCAGTGGCACCTTTAAGACCAACAAAGTTTTATTCAAAATATAAGCTTTCATGTGCAAGCACACTTTGTCAGACACAATGACATGAAATCTACTCAAACCCCACTTGCCGGAAAAAGAGGGTGGGGGGGAGGCACTGTCAGGAAAGGAGCAGTCACAGCCAATACGCATAAGTAGGGCTGCAATTGGATCAGGTGGCTGGTAAGCTCAACGAATGGCGGCAAATTAAAGGGTTAAGTGGGGCTTGAGGAGATTTCATTTCATTGTGTCTGAAGAAGGATGCCTGCACACGAAAGACAATACTTTGCATGAAACTCTGTTGGTCTTAAAGGTGCCCCTGGACTCAAACTTTGTTCTGCTGCTTCTGACCAACATGGCTACCCACCTAAATCTCACTACATCTAGACATTCTGAAGCATTTTCAAAGCGGTGTTGTTTTTTCAGAGTGCAGTTCTATCTGAAGCAAATGCACACTCCTAGTGAACACATAGTGGAGGGTGGAAGATAGTGCCTTGACTTCCCCCTTTAAAAAAGCATGGATAGCTAAATGAAACACCTGTTTTCACAGTAGAAGTAGATGGATATAAATAACACGGAATGGCGACAACCGTCAAAACGAATACTTCCTTTTTTAGTTTGGAAACTGATTAACCTAAAGAGAAGATAACACAAGCAAGAAATATTTTTAAAGCATGGAGGCTTATTTACATTGGAGTTTTTGAAATACTTCCTAACTAAGAAAGCAATTCAGCAGGGGAACTGGAAACTCATTCTTTGAGGACTCTCAGTTAAAAGATTGATGGACATTTGCCCAAGGTTTTAATAAGATGCTCAATCAAATGGTTCAATTGGTACCTTGCTATGCTATAAATCTATATGTTTTAGCTGACTAGGCTGCCTTTGAGAAGGTTAACAAAGTTCCTCTGTCCATACCCTGCATCCATACCCTTCCTTCCCTCAAAATAAATCCTGTTCTGTAGGGAGTGGCGTTGTGACTTTTTGTTAGATGTCAACACATGAAGCTGCCTTATACTGCATCAGACTGTTGGTCCATCAAAGTTAGTACAGTCTACTCCGATTGGCAGCAGCTCTTTGGGGGCTCAGGCAGTGGTCTGTCACTGTCATATCCTTTTAGCTGGAGATGCCAAGTATTGAACCTGGGATCTTCCTCATGCCAAGCAGATGCTCTGCCAGTGAGCCATGAAATCAGGGTTGAAGCCTTTGGGAAGGGGAGAGTGAATGGTATGTTTTACCAGAGCTCAAGGGGTCAGAGATCAGGGCATAAACCTAGTCACATGATATGATATATGTTACAAGTGAAAACCTGCAAGGACTTGATGGAGGCATCTCAACTTGATGGAGGCATCTTACTTCCCCCACTCCCACTATTTCCTTTTCCCCTTTCCTGAAAGCCCAAATAGGCACTTCCCTTTCCCCTGCTTCCTTCCCTCCTTCTAGGGTTGCCAACCTCCTCCTTTTGGCCATTTCCATATCCTCTCCTTGCCTCATTCTCTCCTTCTCAGCCATTCACCAACCTACCTTTTATTTTCCTTTCATCTTCAGTTATATTTATTCTTTATTTACTTCATTTATACCCCACATTTCTCTACAGTGGGGACCAAAGCAGCTTACATTATTCTCTTCTCCTTTTTATCCACACAACAACCCTGTGAGGCTGAAAGTATGTGGCTGGTCCAAAATAACCCAGTCAGCTTCAACAGCAGGATGGGGATCTGAACCTGAGTCTTGCAGACCCTAATCTGAAGCTCTAACTGCTATACCACATTGGCTTTCATGAGGGACTGCTGTTGAACAGTAGCAAGCAGTCAGGCCTACTTGAATCATGCAAGTCAGCTGACATCAAGTCACGCAGAGGTTGTTGCCAGGCCTAGGGTTGCCATCCTCCAGATGGGACCTGGAGATCCCCCAGAATTACAACTGAACCCCAGACATTTGTCCCCTTAGAGAAAATGGCTGCTTTGGAGAGTGGGGCATTATATCATGTTGAAGCCTCTCCCTTCCCCAAACCTTGCACTCCTCAGACCATCATAAAAAGTCTCCAGAAATTTCCCAACCTGGCTCTGGCAACCCTAGCCAGGCTTGGCCCCAGTGAGTTCTCCCTCAGAGGCCAAAATAGGGCTGGGAAGGGCCCTTCCCCTTTCCCTGCCTTTTACTGACAGAGCCAAGCTTGGAATGCTATGGTTGCCAAGAAACAGCTACTGAGGGAATCTGTTGCTTAAAGCTACAGGCAATCCTTTTATCATTTTCAGATTTTTTTAGGTTTCACATTTTTCTGCAAACCTAGGGCCCTTTTCTGGTTTGTAGAAAGATCTGTCTTGCCCATTCACAGCTCCAGTCACCGGATTTAAGTATCCAAAGATATCCTGACGTCGCTATTAGAGTATAAGCTTTCATAATTCTTTTTTCAGGAGACTATGTATGAGATGTAATCACGGGGTGCAGTATGTTACAAGGTTATATCAGTGCCACAGAAATTATTATTGAGCCCTCCGTGAAGTTCCTAAAGTTGCTGGATAAAAAGTTTGGCAAGGTGCTTTGATCAGAGAATATCAAAGAAAGCTTGATTGGTGAAAGTAAGTCAGGATAGCTCTGTATTCTGTTATAGTTACTACATGTCTACACCAAGAGTAGGGTTTAGCCTGTCATATTTAGATAAACTTTCAAAATAAAAAAATTATTTTAATTCTGTAAACTACTATACAGAACTTGACATTTGCCACTTAGGATATCCCTTTTGCAGTCATGTCAATATGCAAAATGTATTTTAGGTTCAAGACTCATTCTTCTTGTGTTTTATTTAATCAAACCTCTGTCAGTGAAATATCAGTATTGTTAAACAAGAGAACAACCCCTTCTAAGTGACTACTCTCACTATGTCTACTGCTGTTTCCCTACCAGAAAGAGGACAGAATGCTATTTCGAGGTCTAAAATTTAATTCAGAAATTATATTTGCTGCTAAAGGTGTAAATATAAAAGAAAGTATTCTAGATTCAAATACATTTAGCTGTATTTTCTCTATAAGTTGATAGAGTATCTCTATTTCTGTTTTAAGCAGCATCTGGACCAACACTTGTCATGGATACTGTAGGCTGATCCTGCATTGAGCAGGGGGTTGGACTAGATGGCCTGTATGGCTCCATCCAACTCTGTGATTCTATGATTTTAAGTATGGCTGTATTACAGTTGAACTGTATATTAAGGCTTCAAAAATAAACACAAATATACACACACTTCTATAGGACCCATGTCCTGAAACATTTGGTCTTGAGAAAAATGGCCAGTTTCTAGAATGTAATTCACCTCAGAGAAATATACAGCCATGTGGTTTGGAAACCCATTACAATTGCTGCCAACTGTGTCATTTGTCTCTATTGCAGCCTTAGGCAGAAATTGGACTTGTTTCACAATTGAGAAATGTAATTATAGTGATTGTTCACTCCTGAATATTTACTTTTCTATGTGGGATAATATTCTAGAAATGAACCTTGCTACCACTGCATATGGGGTAAGGTTATTTACTCATTTATTTACTTATTTTCTTTTTTTTTAAAAAAAAATTACATAAGATTCTTGGGCTGCGGTCACATGCGCCAGTTGTAGTGGAGGGGAGGAGAGGCTATTTCCTGTGGAGGAATTAGACATGCAGTTTTGAGATCACACAGCCCTTTGAAACTGCAGGTTTAGCCCGTCATTCTGTGATCAAATGCAACTGTGGGTCAGTCATGGTGGTTTTTTGCAGTTTGTTTCCTTTGCACATAAGCAAGGAATTGCACTGCCGCACTGTGGGACCCCTATGGAGTATGTGATGATGCACATACTGTGAGGGGGGGAACATGGCACAGAGTCAGGATGGCCTGATCAGACCATCCCGATGGTATGAGAGCATGCTTGAGCAATCAGACAGGGGGAAGTCCACCTGGGGGCTGCCTTATCCAGATAACACCAGACTTTCCGCAGTGTCTAACTCCACTTCTGTGGCAGAGCAGCATGAATTGCTGATGACTGCAGGACACTTCCCAGATGTTGCTGTCTGATTGCTCCCTTTAGATCCATCAGGCATTCGCATCTATGTCGGATCTAAAGGAATGTGTGATCACAGCCTTGGAGATCCATTATGGTGCAGTGGTTAGACTAAAGCAGGAGAGATTCCAATTAAAATACCCACTTTTCATAAGACATATTGGGTGACCTTGGTCCAGCTGTTTTATCTGTCAGCCTAACATAATTCACAGAGTTGTTCTGAAGATAAAATAGAGGAAGGGAAGAGCTTGTATACCAACCTGTGCTCCCTTGGAGCCTGGACAGGATACAAATGCACCAAATGAATAAATCAATTAGCTGTGCGATCCTATGCAGAATCCTCCTGATGTCTGCTCAAAGAGGCCAGAAATTGTTCTTGGAATTGAACTGTAAATTATCTCTGTTCTGCCCACCAAGGGTACCAAAAGTGGTTTATAAGAAGTATAAATCAATAGAATTACATAAGAAAATGCAGTTCATATATGAAAATAAGGAAATCCTTAAAACGGCAAACCAGTTACATCAGTAAGAACAGTAAATAGCCATTCATTTTAATGGGGGAAATAAAGTCATAATGTCATTCTAAGGTCCTCACAATAAAAATCTCTTTGGTCTGTTCTGGAACACCTAAATATATGGTGTGAGCATCATGTCATGGGGGAAGGAGTTCCATGTCCTAGGAACAGCTGCTGAAGAAGCCCATCTATGAACCTCTGCCAACCTGATTTCAGAGAACACATTTGGTAGGAAGTCCCCATTCATTGATCTCCTGGATTAAGGTTGATGTGATGGAGGCAGTTCTTCAGGTACTTTGAACCCAAGCCATTTAGGACCAGGACCCATTATTTCCTGAAATCAAGAAAAAAAATAGTCCAATTAAAATACAAAAAAAAATGTCCAATTAAAAAGTATTTTAATTGGAGTGAGGAGCCCAGGGGGCGGGCACATGACCAAGCCCCGCCCCCTCCTTGGCTTCCCCAAGCAGTGCAGAGGTGCAGCGCCCCGGGGAAAGCCCAGCTAGGGTCTTTATTGTTTTTAATGTTTTGTTTTAATATTGATAATTTTATCATTGTTCCTTTTATGACTGTGTGCTGCTTTTCCAGAGACTTGCTCAAGGTGGCATATAAATTTTCAAAGTATACCATTTTTTATCTGGGCACATGGCACATAAGTACTGGAGAAATTTCACCAACCCTTCAGCAGCTTCCACCCCATCAGTTTGGTGTAGTGGTCAGGAGTTGGACTCTAATCTGTGAGAACCAGGTTTGATTCCCCACTCCTTCACATGCAGCTGCTGGTGTGACCTTGGGGCAGTCACAACTTCTCTCAGAGCTGCTCTCTCATGAGCAGTTCTCAAAAGACCTCTCTCAGCCCCACCTACCTCACAGGGTGTCTTGTTGTGGGGAGGGGAAGGGAAAGGGATGGGTGGTGCACATGTCCTGGGTATCTCAAGTCTACTTGAAACCTAGTGGTTTCAAGGGAGCAGGAAGAGAATGAGGGTGTGTTCTTTATGCTTATTTTTATTGCACAAAGTATTGGATGGGGAAGGAAATGGAGGAAGAGCAGGTCAGTTTCACTCACCTGTGGAGTGGAGCCTGAGGGGTGGGTGTTGCCTTCTGACACACTTCTGGTATGTTAGGGGGTGTGGCATATGCAAATGAGTTATGCTAATGAGCTCCTGCACCTCTTTTTCTACGAAATGACCCCTGGTTATGTACAGTTTCTGGGTATATCTGGCCAAGTCCTGTCATCCTTCTGGCTAGACCTATCAATATATGAATAGACATCTTGGTATGTTCTGCAGACTGAAAGCTGATGAGGAGGGGCTGGTTCTCCAGTCTTTTAACTGATTGCAAGATGGTTTTATGTTAGCCACTGCAAGTTCACAGACTGCAAATCTAACATTCACTTTGCAAAGTTGTTTTTTACACAGATACCAGGAGTCTGGAGTCATTTTACTCTCAGTTCACTCAAACTGAGCAGAATCCTTGTTCCTTTTATGCATTTATCCATCACTATGAAGCATAGAAGTTACTGCATATTCTTCTATATCTTGCAAATGACCCAGAAAGTCATGAGACTCTCCTTGCTATTCCTGCTTGCTATTCCAACATTTAAAAAAAAAATCTTGGAAAGTTTTGCTCTAAATGGATGCAGAAAAGATGCAGATAAGTAAGATATTGAATATCTTCAATATTCAGGAGTATAATTAAAGGTTACATTACAGAAAGCAAGAAAACAATGGATTTCTTTATCTATTAATGGTGTTCAGCTTGAGATGACTTGTCTGTTAACTATGCTAGGCAAAGACTTCCAAGTTCTCCCGAGCATTTAGTAATTTGGTAATTTTATTTTTATTACCATTTTTGGAGCAATTATTGAATTGCTATTCTTAAACTGCTGTTTTAAATGGCTCTTTGAAATTTAACCTGCTCTTTTAAATTGTTTTTACTCTTAATTGCTGTTATTGAAATTTTGGGTTTATGAATTCTTGTAAACCATACACCAGATATAGTTTGAGATAAGAGCAAAGTTAAAAAAAATATTTTACAAAAATAATAAATGCAATACAGTGTAATTTTAAGAGAGCTTTCTGGGCATGAAGGCCCATGGATAGACCTGAGTGGGATTCTGAGTAGACCTGTTTAGGATGGCATTGTATAAAAGGCTGAAGTGGGAATTGTTTTGGGGTTTTTTTCATTAGGGGTATACATAACAGAACTCCTGAAATGAAAATATACATGGAAGTTACTGTTTCAGGTTGTTACCTTAGATTCCTGGATCTAGGATTCTTACTGAAACAAAACTACCCTCCCTGAAAATCCATCTTGTTTTGAGTTCAGGTACTTATCAAACCAGCAGAAGTGTGCACATGTGCTTACTGTGCTGTTCTTTGATTCTGCTTGTTTTCTTGGGCAACAGCATTTTTCCAACCAATTGGATCCTGGTAAGGGTCCAGCACTCCCAGCCAATCACCTTTGTAGACAAACTGCAGAAAGAGAACACAGTGAGTGAGTGTGTGTGTGTGTGTGTGTGTGTGCGCACATGCAGAAATGAACTACTTGGAGGGGCATTAAAATAGAGCTGCATTGTTTCATGTGGCTGAGATTCAGGAGGGTCTGGATAGGAGATGGAAGACTGTGTTCCTTGCAATTTTGGTGGCATTATGTGCCATGACTACTGCATGGGAGACCCTTGAATTGGTTGTGCTTTGAAAAGAACAATGTCTGCAGTGTACATGTGCAGATCATGGTCCCTAAAAGCTAGAATACAAAAACTCAGCACAGCTTTAAACCCAAACCTACCCCAAATGAAGCAACCACAAATTATTATTTTTTTGCCTTTCAAAGGCTGGATCCAAAACTGTAGTGAATTTTTTCTTGGTACACACCCCTAATTTCTGTGTCCATGGTAGCTGGTAAATCAAGCCACTGTAAAGACACAAAACTACTAAAAACACTGCTCATTTGAAATCTTCAAGGTGATCCTGAATGGGGAGAAAAGTTGGATACCATACATGTAATACCAAACCAGGCCAAGGATTGTGGATAAATGGATAAGCAAAAGGGATCTAGGGACAGATGAAGGAAGTTCCAGGTTTGCAAAAAAAAAGTCTGAAATCTGAAAAAAACTACATTGGGGGATTAAAACCCCAAATAATAGAAGCAACAAGAAACTAATTCTCCCTGAGCTCTCATCCACCATTTGTAGGTAACTGCAACAATATTGCTGAGCCTTCTAAGGCCTGGTTTCTGTAAATCAAAACCATGGAGGAAGCAAGGGGGGACTTGGAAGCCAAAATAGGCCTGGAGTGTCCTCCTGCTCATGTTCCATGATGGAGAAGGACTTGCTGGGGACAGGTATAGAGGCATCCTCTAGATGATCACTATGCATAACACTTGGCCAGGCTGGTGGTAAAAGCCAATATACAACTGATGGTGGCCACCATAGGCTTGCTAACTCTGGGCTGGGAAAATTCTTGGATATTTGGGGGTGGTGTCTGGGAAGAGTAGGATTTGGGGAGGGTAAGGATCTCAGTAGGGTATAATGCTATAGGGTCCACCTTCCAAAACGTCCATTTAATTTGAAGAACTGACCTCTGTACTTTGGAGATGAGTTATAATTCCTGGAGACCTTTGGGCCTCACCTGGAGGCTTGCAACCATATACACCACACAACTGGGCCAGCATCAGCATTAGTTGTTGCAAAACTGGGCCTGGCATGGTGCTGCAACCATAAATTCAGTGGGATTCTGCTTTTAATATGTTTATAAGAACTTTTTATACGAGTCCAGATCCCGCCTTTTGTGACCTGGGAGTTTCCTTTGCATACCTTCTGCTTACAAAAAAGGAAGATGGTAGTTGGTAAGACTGGGCATGATGGGAGACTGGGCTGCCATCCAATCAAGGGGCTGTGAGGAAATATGCTTATGTTCTGCCCTGAAAACAACACTTGCCATTTAGATCTGCACACCTATCCAACCCTGTGTTTCTTACACTGGGTCTAGTTGGACACTTCAGGGTATTTTCAGACTGGCTTTGGAAAGGGTTTTTTTTCTTTCATGCTTTGCATTGCCATTTATGGGCGGCAGGGGGGGGTTATGATAAAATAGATGTAGTCTTAAGTTCAGCCCCTGACTGGTAGGCTGAAAGTGTATGGGTTTCACTTAAGGTTAGGAACATTTCATCAGCACCTTGAAACAACTGATGATCACTGAATGCCTTCCTAAACCAGCTTCTTATAGTTTACTAATCTGGGGTGCTAGTGAAGGTGTGTCTCTGTGTCTTCACAATTTTGAACACCAGTTATCTCCATGGGATGAGGGTTGTGGGAGAATAGTTTATTTTGGCATACCATTGCTGTGCAGACTGGGAAAAACACTAAGTATGGATTTACTTACTTCATTTATATCTACATTTCTCAGAGAGACCTAAGGAATATTTCAAATATTTTAAAAATCATGTAGGAAATGGCTATATATCTTAAAACCATAACACTATTAATTTGATTAAAAATCTCCTCCTAAACAGTTCTATGCTACAAATACTATAAAATTATAGTGGGGCAGGGCTTTCTGACTTCCACTACTCTGAAAACATCTGGTCTCCAACAGCAACTCTTTGACCCTGATCAATATGAAAGGATTTAACCAATTCAAAAACATTCCTTGATACCTACTTGTACTTTCAAGTGTCTTGACATGATGGCATAGTCCATCATATCAAAGGCTGCTGATCGATCTAGTAAAAACAACAAAGTAGCCTTTGCCTACATCCAAAGGGAGATAATCAGGTAAAGCCACCAACACTATCTCTACCCCCATAGCTCAGCCTGGAACCAGACTGGAAAGGGTCAAGATTTGTCACTTAGTAAGATCTGGAAGTTGCTCTGTCAGCACTCTCTCAATTATCTTAACCAGAAAGGATAGATTAGAGACTGGACCACACCACATCATCCTTCTCCAGTGATTTTTTTTGCCACAATGAATGAATAACAGTGTGAAAGTCCAATAGATTTCAAACCAGAAACAAAGGCTCTTAGACAAGAACTTCTTTTATTTGTTGGTGGATCAACTGGTGCACACTTGTTGAGTCAGTAATGGAGGAATGAGGTGGGTCATGATATAGTTATAGTATATTCAAACTACCGGGTAGCAAATAGAACTACCATCATAAAGCAGTGAAAAAGGCACTCAGACACCTCGGTCTGTTAATTCCCAGGGAGAAAGTGGGAAGGGAAAGCGGTTTGCACCTGCAGGAAAATTCCCAATTAGCAACATAGACTGTGAGAATACATGTCCAAGGCCATAGATAAGAAGGCAGAGGCGGAGGCACAAGCAAGGCAAAGGAATATATTCCAACAGGGGGAAGAAGTGCGCCATCAGATAGAGATACATCCCACCTCCCGGCCGGGAAATGTCAGACTCTGACAAACAGCCTCCTTTAGTGTCTAAGCAAAGATACTGTGTGTCTGTTAATCTGTTCCTTACACAGTTCCATTAGTCAAGGTGGACAGGGGTCACATACACAAGTGACTCCTTCACAAGCCACAACATCCTCTCAATCTTCATCAAGGTAATCAAATGATGGAAATGATCCATAGATGGACCAGGTGATACAACAAGATACAACCTCTCCTACCTGAATTATACTACAGCCAGCATTCTAACTAGAATGTATTTGGGAGAGTTTATCAGCCAAAAAAAAAAAACCCTTGCAAAAGTGTCACAGCTAATTGGCATCTCTTGAGAATTTAAAGGCTCAGATTTAGGAGTCTGGAATATTTAATTTCTGTGCTTTGAGCCAGGATTGCATTTAACACTAGAATCTCTTTGGAAGCCTGGCCCATAGCTGCAGTGGGGCTTTTCAGGACCCAGCCCCATCACACATCAGCCAGGCCCCACAAGGCTTGCTGCTATAAATATTTATTTTAATTATTTAAATTACAGGAGCAGAGCTGGGGGACTTCCCGCAATCCATTCAGGCACCAAAGGGCGTGAAAGGCTTCTGATAGCGGCTGAACACTGCCATTGCTACATGCAGCCAATGTGGGAACCGGAGCCATGGCTCTGGCAAGAGACAAATAGCCTCTGACAGCGCCTCCTCACCAGGGGATTGCCTCCAATTGCACATGGCAGACACTCCCAGGTTGGTGTTGCTCTCTCTCCTGCAATCAGTAGTTGCTTGTTCATTCCCTTGCCCTGTCCCTCCCCCTCAGATTTCTCTGCCTGTCTCCCTCCCCCCTTCCAGTGCTTGGCGTACAAATTGCCCTGCTGCATTCACTTAACTACGGCAAGGATTCCGCAGCCATGATTGAGCTTGGCCACCTCTGTGTTCAAAGCTTAACTTGACACAAAGCCTTGGAGAAGCCAAATGACTCAAATCTACAGACCCATAAGCTGAAACCAGGTTGAAAGCCAGAAGAACCCCTGTCCACAAATGAGTTGAGCGAGTCCTTTTTACAAGCCCTTTGAGCAGAAGTGCCTGGATCTACTAACAATCTTGAGCCAACCCTCCCTCCCCATGCAAATGATTTAAATGTCCCTTCTTGTTTCTTTTTAACGATGTTGTGGACTGGCGTTATTAATTCCTTTCCTCGAAGTGGGTTGCCTATCATCTCTAAACCTCAGGCTGTGGAAAGGAAACACCCAAAATGTTGCAGAAGCCCTGGGGGCTACCTGAGTCGTGCCCTTTAGAAATGATGCTGGCAGCCAAGGTTATAATGATTATGGATAACAACAACCCTTGGCGGGCGCCTTGCTGGAATTACCGCTGTATGAGATTGCAGATCTTTATGGCTTACAAGTGGAAAGTATGGGATTCCATCAGTCAACGTGTGGGATAGCAGCAATCAAAGCAGTGCAGCTGAGTGAGCCCACCCAGCGGTCCCACAAGAAAAAATATGCCCACAAGCCAAAAAATCCTCGCTATGGGCCTATTGGCCGCTTACTATATACAGACACTCACAGTAAGGGAGAGGGGATTAATAAGGTGTAGATCTACTATTAATAAAGAAAACCCACTTGGGCCCGAGCATTTTGGGGACTGGGGAAGGCAAAATATGCCATACATGGCAGTGTTAGAAAAATAATCAGTGCTTTCCCAGTGCTGTTGAGCTCTTGCCGACTTGACTGCTTTCCAACCACATGGCAACCCGTAGTCAAAATAAATAAGTGAAAGGAAATTTGGCCAGTGCCCACTAAACCGAATCAGGCATATTTCATCATAGAGTCTTCAGTAAATATTTATAAGTACTTGGAATGAGGTTTGCTTCTGGAAAACGGGTGATGGGATCAAGGGCAGTGTTGTGCTTTATCTTATACAAACATTCACTGTCTAGCTTCTGCTTATTTGGTGTTTTCATGAGCTGACTACTGCTGAGATGAAATGCTGCAAGATTTCAACATTGCAGCTGGGGTGTGCAAAAACCGGAGTGCCCATGTGCCATCTTATACTGATTTCCCGTGGCTTCCCCCCCCCCACATCCCTCACTGTCACATCCTTTTCCAGTCTACTATTGTTCACATCACATGCATACATCACATTTTGTAGAGAGTGAGGTACAGATGCCAGGGGTCTCCCTCTGTCTCTTAAGGTTCTGTTCAGATTAATGCAAAGCTGTCATATTGGAGCATATCAGAGAAGCAAGCCTGCAGATTTATGGGCCCCACAGCATGAAGGTCCTTAAACAGCCCCCTCAGCTTTGACCTAGATAGCCCAGGCTAGTCTGATCTCGTCAGATCTCAGAAGCTAAGCAGGGTCAGCCCTTGGTGGGAGAACACCAAGGAATTCCAGGCTCGCTGTGCAGGGGCAGACAATGGCAAACCACCTCTGAATGTCTCTTGTCTTGAAAACCCCAAGGGATTGCCATGAATCAGCTGTGTCTCGACAGCGACCAAACAAAACAACAACAAAAGCACTTAAAACTGAACAGGGAAACTAACAGATACTCCATGGAGTGACTGCCAGAACATGGATACTGTGCTCATTCTGCATAGGTCCTGATAGGAATTGAGCTGCAATAGCTTCAGTGGTAAGTAAACATCATTTAATAAAATGGGACCAGCTTTTAGGACTGGTCTCTGAGCGTCCTTCCAGGACAGTACTACACATCGTGTGTCACAGTAATCTAGCTTAGGGTTACTGTGGCATGGACTGCAGCCACCAGTTAACCAAATATATCACCTGGAAAATCAAAAGCACCTGAACATGACACAAAGCACTGCTATATCTTTGCCACAACATCACAGGGAAAAAAGCAGCTGTCAAGAACAAAGGTGAAAATTTTCATGAACTTTTCCCCCAGACAGACTTTTACTGTGTTACAGGTTGAGGAGATTTTGAGTTGCCAAGCACCCTGAGATATCAGCGAGGGGGGGGGGTCCTCATATTGGGTGCTTATGGGCTCTGCAGTCAGGGTGACTCAGTTAGGGGCCTCTTCGGGATAGGGGGAACATATGACAAGCCTTAAGGCTTTGCAGTCATGGGCTGGCATGTGCCCTCTCCTCCCCTTTACACACTGGCGTGCGGGCCATGACAAGTAGGGTCCGGAAGGATCCCGGACCTGGCTATACATCGGGGTGGGCTTGCTTTATTAGAAGGCTTGCTTTGCAAGCCCAATGCAACCCGTGCTTTAAGGTGTTGGTGCAGATCAGCTTATGTATAAATAAAATTCCCAGTTTAACCCATAATGTGTGTTGTGTTTCATTCAAGGGGTGAGTGGGCAAAAAGCAGCTGTCAAGAAGAAAGGTGAACATTTTCATGAACCGTTTTCCCGGACAGACTTTCACTGTGTTTGCATATTTTATTCTTAAACAGTTATTCTTTCATTAATTAGCCAAGATACCTTGCCAACTCTCATTGTATTCCTTATGAAAATATTAAGTAGGCATGTTCCTTCAGTTCCTTCTGAATCAAGAAACAGTGTGTGGCTTGAACAGCTGTTAACACCACTACTGAGTTCATTTAGATCATAATCAGCAGGTAATTACAGGGTACTCAGCTAAATTGCAGTGAATGACAAGTGCCAGTAGCTTTTTCAAAACAGCAAAATTAGACATTTTTACCTCCTTGTGCAAAACAGGGACAAAAGGAGGCAGGAAATAATTTAAAATAAGAGACTTATTATGCTTCAGTTTTGTAAATTGTATTTTTTACAAGAAGACAGTGTTCTGAGTAGATCAAGTCTCTCCATGGGTTTTAAGGTTCCACATTAGCAGAAATGTTTACGAAGTAGAATTTATAATGTCAATAAAACTTTACAGGAGCTTTATTTATGGAACGCAGGCACAAAAAAGAAGTAAAAAAAAATAATAATTCCTTTCCAAACTAATTCTACTTTGGTGCATGCATAACTTTGGGGGGAGGCTTAGGGTTTTATTTTCATCAAAACCAAGTAGCAGGGTTGCCAGCCCTCAGGTGGGGCCTAGGGATCTCCTGCTTTTACAACTGATCTCCAGCTGATTGAGATCAGTTCCCCTGGAAAAAATGGCTGCTTTGGAGGGTACACTCTATGGCACTGTACCATGCTGAGGCCCCTCCCCTCCCCAAACCCCGCCCTCTCCTGGATCCACCCCCAAAGTCCCCAGGTATTTTCCAACCCAGGCCTGGCAACCCTACCAAGTAGGCTTCTCTCTAATTTGTGTCTGTACCTTGGTAAGCATAAACTAGGTTAGGCACTGAATGAGTGCAGATTGACCACATTGTCTGTTTTAGAAAAATAAAACAAATGTCTTTCCTTGTATAAGCAGTTATTGGCTACAAGAAAACAGCTGAGCAACAAGTGACCAACAACTTCCGAACAAAGGAAAACAAAATAAGCAAGACAGAGATTTAATTTATCCGAGGCCTACAACTTAACTCCCCAAATAATCCTAAAGTTGCCAGATTCCGTCAGGCTCTGTTCATGTCTTTTTCTTTCTCTGCCATACTGTTGGCCTCTCTCTTGATTAGGCTTACCAGGTGCCCACTAATGGCAAGCAAACTTCTGGTAATTCTTTACAGTGCCCAGCCATGCTAACATGGCCGGTGGTCAGAAGCAACCTGGCGAAATGGTGGGGTGGCAGTCTTCATTGCTGCATGATGATGTCACTTCCAGGAGACTCTCTAACACTTGCCCTGAAACTCTATCGAAGGCATAGAGTTTTGAGGTGGGTAATAGAGCTTCACCCTGAAGCAATGCTGACACTTCCAGGTCGGCACGGAGGGTGGGGTATAAATTTAAACAAAAACAAATAAATAAAGAGATCACCCCCTTCACAGTAAGTACTTGACCCCCTATCTCCCACCACTTGCCAGGCCACCCTTGCAACCCTACTTTTGATGTCTGTTTCACCTCGTCTCTTCAGAAACATTTAGAAAGCTTCCTCCTCCATGACCATGTGCATCTGATCTCATGTGTTTGCCACAAAAGGCAAAGATTTTCCTGTAGAGCCAACAGACTCAACCTAATGGAGAAATACCAGCTAAACAATTCTAGAAGATTCCTACTCTCTCCATTGAAAGTGGGGGTTTTTTTCTCCCAGGCCCCAGAAGTAGGTCTATTGCTTTTCTGGCTAGCTCCATCAACATCTAAAACGACATACTGCCAGCTTTTGCACACTGGAAGCTAAAAGGGAAAAAAAACCTGCAATCTTTTGCTTACTTGTAAAAGTAGTTATTTTAGCCTTTGGCATTCACTGAATGCAAATGTAACATTCATCTTGCAGAGTTGTAAACTTTATACAACTACCTGGGGTGATCGATGTATTGCAACCTGTGCTGGTCTCTCAAGGAGCAACAGGAGGGTCCAAAAGCAACCTAAGAAATTTTAAACACTCAGGCTTTGATAATTTCAGACCAATCAGCTGTACTGTTCAACATCACCTTTGCAATTCCACCGTCTCAAAGGTGTAATACATAAAATCTGAATGTGTTTCATCACCACTGACTGTACTGAAAACACTTTGAATTTATTTTATAAATGACAACTCTTATACAAAATATTAAGAAAATTATCATTTGCATGGTTTTTCTTACAACAAACTATTATGTTCAAATTATATACAAAGTTAATGAGAATTTGCCTGTGTTTTATTTTATAACTAGGAATAAGGCCTGTTGTGGGAATAAATACAATGGGCTCTAGAAAGAGGCTCTTGGAGAGTGCCAAGGCCTTGGGCACTCAGCGTCAGTTTGCTGTGGCAACCTCAGCAGGGTATAATGATACAGAGTCCACCGTTTTCTCCAGGGGAACTGATCTCTGCTACCTGAAGAGCAGTTGTAATTCTGAGTGATCTCTTGCCCTCACCTGGAGATTGGCAGCAGTGGTTCCTCAAGAGGGAATAGCTGGTTTGGAGGGCAGAGTCTATGGCATTGTACTTGTCCGAGGCCCCACCTCTCCTCAAACTTCACCCTCTCCAGGCTCTACCCCTCAAATCTCCAGGAATTCCCCACCTGTAGTTGGCAACCCCATCTCCTTCCCAGCCAAGCATCAACCTACCTTAATTTCCCCCTCACTCTTCACCTTTCCATCCCCCCCCCACCTGCAGCCTCTGCCATGCTCTGAAGCCCCTCTTATAAACACAGGTAACTGCTATTTCATTTCACCTACTAACAGCCACTGAGGTAACAGTAGAACCTTATGGGGGAACATTTTAAACAAACCACAGACAGCAGCCATCTTATAAACACAGGTAACTGCCATTTCATTTCACCTACTAACAGCCACTGAGGTAACAGTAGAACCTTATGGGGGAACATTTTAAACAAACCACAGACAGCAGCCATCTTATAAACACAGGTAACTGCCATTTCATTTCACCTACCAACAGCCACTGAGGTAACAGTTAATCCCACCACAGGAAGAAAGCTGGAGAAGTGTCTTCGTCAAGAGAGGAAGCCAGTCTGCAGAAATTCTAACAGGGCACAGAGGCTGAAGGAGTGGGCAGGGAAGAGGAGCAGACCCAGCCAATGGCATGTGAGTATTCACAGCCAGTGGATAGGGACAGCTTCTGTTTGACAGGCCAGGGGACCAAAGGCTGGGGTGGCGTGTTGAATCTTCAGGAGCGTACCACCACCATGCAGAGAATTATTGTACAGAGAGATTGATAAGATAGAACGAAAATGAAAAGACATGAGAAAACAGTAGAATGTTTTGAGTAGGTTGTTATTGTGGTTTGCTAAGCACCATGTTATACATCTTTTTTATATACTTTTTAATCAATGATTGTCCTTAATATCTGTAAAAATTGCTCTCTGTATTGAGCTTTTATAACTTTATTTTCTTCTTTTTTCCCCTTACCCCCTTTTTTATTTTGTATTCCTATAAAAAGTTAAAATAAAATTAAGAAATATGCAGACTTCTCCCATCTTAATAACTAAAAAAAAAAGAAAATACTTTGAGTTTTTGTTTGTTTTTCTAGCTACTCCACCTAGTTAGAGGTTTGGAATTGCTATATTGCTTTTCAACTGGACCACTGCTAAAACTCAAAGGTAGTACCTTTTAGGCACTTCAGAAAGGCGCCTACATTAGGCTTGAGAGTACACATTTCAAATCTAACACCCCTTGATAGTAACCCATGCATGCCTGTGTCTGTGAGGTATTCCAAATCTTCGGAAAGGACTCAAAAAAAGTCTTTGGGGCTGGAAGGTCACACTGTGACCTTTCCATAGTGCTTGCGTGCAATGCTCCCTCTAAGCTGTGGAGTCTTGTGAGCAGAAATTCTACTTTGTGAGCTACCATTGTTAAAGTTGTGAGCAGGCAATTGACTACTGCATAAATTAGTTTGCTCTAGAGCCATCCTTCCTGAGCTAAGACAAAAATGTGTGAGCCGTAAGCTAAAAAACTGTGAGCTGGCTCACACTAACTCAGCTTAGAGGGAACACTGCTTGCATGTACTTTGCATAGATCTATTTATGGTTCTCTAAGGACCATAAATGAGATGTTTCTCAGAACAGTCTGCTGTATCCCACTGCTGTGGCTGCTCACATACCCACTCATGGTATCATAAACTGCTCACATGGATCAGATATCATGTGATGAATTATTTCTGGAGATGTGCTATGTGCTATATATTATTTACATGCACAGCGAGCTATTATATCAGCATAAAGATAAGCCAAGGTTTTGCAGTGTCCACATTACTTTCTTTCCTATGAGATAGCCCTGCATTACATTTATGCCTTTTAAGGAGCTGAGATTCTGAATGAGATGTAAGTTCTTGAGGCTTATTGGTCCCAGGCAGCTGACTGCATCACAGAGGTGTTATATCTTGCCCCAAGAGGCCATTTGTCAACTTTCCCTACAGGAGTATTATCAAATGTAATAAACTAATTGCCAGGATTTGTGTTCTAAGAACCATGTTACCATAGGAAAAAAAGGGGGGGGGAGTGTTTGGGGCTGCTACATGCTGCTGCAAGTCAAATGATGTACATGTGGCTCAAAGCGATATTTTGGAATCTTGCAGGTTTATAAATAGAGACATTTCTTAACCTCTATCAAAGGCTTCACACTTTGTTATTTTCTATGGTGATTAATTAGCAATTGGCCCAATGAAGGGCTGATGGACCAACAAATAAATGCATAGAACAGGGGACAAGGGGAGTCATGTCAGTACAAAGCCATGTCATCGTCTTGCCCCCATGCCACCAAGTGACACAATATGTTGTATTAGTACAGCAGTGGTTTCCTCCAATAGATTCAGTGCAACAGCCAGGTATGTGTGGAAAGGGGGTGGAGGGGAAGTGTGAAAACTGAGTTGTTCATCATTCTTTTACTTTTTAGAGCATTACAGGCTCTCCAAGAGTCATGTGGCCAAGACTAGCTGCATCTTGGTGGAGTGTTGAATGTATGTGAAACGACCATCCCTAAAGATGCACATTTCCTCCTTGTTTAATTGCAGGTGCCATGCTTATCCATGCTACAGTAGCCTACAGGTTGGATTGGTGTTACAAACTGCGCATAGGGCTGCCCTTGAAAACATTTTGAAAACTTCAACCGGTGCAGAACGCAGCAGCCCATTTAATATCTGTGCCTGACCACAGTTAATATATTAAGCCTACTCTGATTTCCCTTCACTGATTTATTTATTTATTCCTTCATTCATATATTCATTTATTTTATTTATACCCCGCCCTCCTTGCAAGCAGGCTCAGGGCGGCTTACATTAGTCGATACATAATAACATTAAAATATATATAAAATCATATAAAACAATACAATTACTAATAAAATCACAAAACATAAAGTGCTGGCAGTATTTCATTAGTTAATCAGTTAATTAAGATGGTGCGTAAAGAGTGTGTGCAAACAGAGGTTTTCAGCTCAATGATGCTCCTAACTCGTGCGGTGGCAGAGGCCAGATGTCAGAGCCGAGGGCCAGGGGCTATAGCTACAATGGTAGTAGTAGTAGTGGCGGTGGCTCCTTAGTTGAAAGCCTGGTGGAAAAGCTCCATCTTGCAGGGCCTGTGGAACTGTAAAAGGTCCCAAAGGGCCCTGATCTCTTCTGGGAGCTTGTTCTACCAGTATGGAGCCACCACTGAAAAGGTTCTGGCCCTGGTAGCAGCAAGCCTGGCCCCCTTGGGGCCTGGGAGAGTCAGTGTGAGACCCTGACTGTAGTGCTCTCTGGGAAAGGCAGTTCCTCAGGTATGTTGGACCCAGGCCATATGTGGAAAGGTGGTCCCTCAGGTATGTTGGACCCAGGCCATATAGGGCTTTAAAGGTAAGTACCAGCACCTTGAAGTGAATTCGGTATGCTATTGGCAGCCAGTGCAATGTCTTCAGCACAGGCTGGAAGTGCTCCCATCTAGGGAGGCCCATCAGAAGCCTGCCACAGCATTCTGCACTAGCTGCAGCTTCTGACTTTGCGCCAAGGGCAGCCCCATGTAGAGAGTGTTACAGTAGTCTAGTCTCGAGGTGACCATCACATGGCTCACTGTCGCCAGGTCGTTGTGGTCAAGAAAGGGAACCAGCTGCCTAATCAGCCGAAGATGGTAAAAGGCCATCTTGGCAGTAGCTGCTACCTGGGCCTCCATTGTTACCTATTTGTTTCCAGTTCCAGGTCAAGGTGCTGGTAGGGTAGCCAGTGTCCAGGTGGGGCTTGGAGATCTCCCAGAATTACAACTTGTCTCCAGGTTACAGAGATCAGTTCCCCAGCAGAAAATGGCTGCTTTAGAAGGTAAACTCTATGGCATTATACCCCACTGAGGCCCCTGCCCTCCCCTCCCCAAACCCCACCCTCCTCAGGCTCCACCCCCCCTAGGGCTACCAAGTCAGCCCGGGGGGCAGGGGATCCCCCGCTACAGGGGTTCCTGATCCGCCGGCCAGCATTCGGCCGGCAGGGGGAACCCCACCCCCAAAGTCGTCCAGCCAGGATGACTTCCCCAACATAATGACATCACCCGGAAGTGACGTCATCACGTTGGAGGCATTGCCAGGGCGATGCTCTGGCAACGCCCCCAACGTGCTGATGTCACTTCCAGGTGACATCAGCGGGCGCAGGAAGCTCCCGGATGATGGAGGACTCCCCCCCGCTGGTAAGTGAAGAAGACTTGGCAACCCTAACCCCCCCCCCCCAAAAAAAAAAAAAAACTCCAGGAATTTTCCCAACACAGACCTGGCAACCCTAGATGTTGGTGCTTACTTTTAAAAGCCTTTACAACCTGGGATCCACATATTTAAAGTGCCAGTTCTCTCAGGATATGGTGACTTTGCTTCGCCCAGCAGGGCCATTTATTGTAGAGCCACTCACCAGGGTGTATTCTGTAGCTGCCCAAATCCAGTCCCTCCCCCCCCCCCCGGCCATTCACAGCTCTCTGTTTTAGAATACCTTCTCAGAGGAGGTGAGTCAGGCATAAGAGCCTTTAGAGGTTGCAAAACCATATTGTCAGGAGGGCATTTGGCATGGGCTGTGTAGTTCTTTGGGCATCATGTTATGATTGACCCTAGGATAAGAGTTCTGCCACTGGCCATTTATTTGTTGCCATGGAATAAGGGATACAAGCACGTTGGTGAGCCATATCTCTGTGCAGGATCTTTTCATCTATGTATAAACAATTGTGGTTGAAGGTGATGCCAAGAATGGCAGACTGTTTCTTCATCTGTAGATAAGATTTATTGGCTATAAGACAGTAATCAGAAAAGAGAGGAAAGAAGTCATTTTATTTTGCAGGATGAAATGAACAAAATAATATTAAGTGAGACCTTTTGGAACTAGCTGCATATATAGCCACGTGTGTTGTGTGCAGTAAGGAGGGAGAGGGGATACCTAAAATGGCTGAATGAGGGAATACACACAATCAAATGGGAGAAGGGAGTGAATTAGAGGGGGGTAGGAATGTGTAAAAGGGATTGGGGGGAGAGAAAGGAAATCACATCTTTGCCTGGTCTTGAAGTACTAGTGGTATCTGCTTGATGACAAACAGCTTGGGGAAACTTATCCTGAGAAAGCAGTGTAAAATGGCGGGACTTTGGGGGTCTGATTTAACTTTATTTTGCCAGGGTTTTTGGATCATGAATTTCTTGGGAAGAAGAGCGAGAGATGTCCTGAGGGTCCTGTTACCTAACAGACATAAGATGGCAGCTTTCCTTGCTGATTAAATCAGGAAGGGTGCTTGTTTGTGCTATCTGATAGGACGTGATTTTCCTTGATGGTTTGTGAATGGTTTCTTATAATGCTCAAGCAATGGCCCTCGTGTGTAATTGTTTTGTGGGGTAATCCCACCAGGTTGCAAGTCTGACTTTGGTGTCTCAACTAATGCTTAGGTCTTGTGAGTTTTTATATGCAGCCTATGCACCAAGTCATGGAATCTGAGGCATGCCTTTACCAGACCTTTTCACCAAAGGTGTTTTTCCCCCCCTGCCCAGCCCACCTTCAAATATAAGGCAGCTTCCTGTGTTTATCTGCAAGATTCTTGCACTCAGAATAAATATGATCCAACCCCATCTGTTTCCATCTACCATCATGACTTTATTATTTCAATTATGCTCATGCAACAAAGGCTGTGCCATGCGGGAGAAGCTGCCGCCCTGCTGGGAGTAAATGGGGTGCTTACTGTACTTGAAAAATGATTGCAATAGACTTTCAAAGGACCTGTTGTGTATTTCATGATAGCACCTTCCCATCTCGTTTCATTTTTTTTTCCGATTAACCCATCTTTGCATTCAAGATATGACGAGAAATGCTATTTGACTCATTGTTGGATATAAGAATTTATTTGTACTCTTAGCTTTATTATCATTACAATAGTTGTTCAGATGCTTCCCCCCCCATTGGTTTCAACTAGAAGCACATTTGCTACCTGAAGTCGTTTTTTTCTGACCAGTTGGGATTAAAGTGATGGAGATTGTGCTTCATACCATAAGGATCCTTCAAGGCTGGGTTCCAGGCCAAGAGGCAATTAAATTTATCACTAGAAGAAAGACAAGGGAGACGTTTGGCAAGCAGAAGAGCAGATTGAGCATCGGAAACTGTTTGGGGCTTCAGAAAAGCTTAAAATTTACAAAACAATAGCAGTACAAAGTACATAACACAGACACAAACAATGTACAGTCTCTCGGTGAGAAGAAGGTATTTGACCCAAGAAAGGAAATGCCGGTGTTCCAAAAAGCACTACCTAACAGTGATGGTTGGCAGAATCACTGCACACAGTAATCAGCACATCCCTCTGTGGTGGTGAGGTCCATGCTTCCCTGTCACTTCTATTTTGTTGCTGATTCATTCTGTCCCCTATGCCCCGCTGCTCTGTCTCATGCTTATAGGACAGAAATAGGCACAGGAATACAATGGAATAATGACCCTCACTCATCATCTCAAAATGTGGTTAACTTTCCAATGCATGTTTGTCAAAATAACTTTATTGAAGATTGGGGAGTCTAAGGTTTGGACTATGGTATGTTTCTTTTTGCATGTGCATCCTTACTATAGGTTTGTTTTAGCTATACAGAGCTGTTGAAACTGAGGTTTACTAGTATATTCCAAAACTTCTTTCAGTGCTATCTTAAGCAGAGTTATACCCTTTTAAACCCATTGAAGTTTAACTGTCCAAAGAATTCTAAGAAGACAGTGAAGCAAAATTTCCCCTTATTTAAGTCATCTAAAGAAATTTTTAGCACTAGAGGAACTACACTTGTAAGCCACTGTGAGCAGGGAAGAGGCGGTATAAAAATCATCCAAATAAGTAAATAAGGGAGCAGATGGCAACAGATTAATTTTAGAGGATATTTTTTTCTTAAGCACATCTGTTATAAAAAGGCTATAATTCAGATAATTAAAAAAAAATAGCTCAGCATTTTCAGACTGTTGAATCACTCTGCTTTTCCTGTAGCATCAAGCTCTTCTTATCTCCAAATTTACAAGCCAGTGGTAAGTGTACCAAAAGAATAAGCCACCAGAAGTTGATCAACTAGAAAAAGCTTTTTAATCCCCAAACCTCAAACAACAATATTTCTATCAAATTTCTTCTCTACACTGAACTTCTTTGGCAGCCACAATTTCTGGCGCTTTCTGTCCTGCAGCCCAAACAGCAGCCATCATTTCATTCCTCAGTTTAAAAGAACCCACTCAGACCATGAAAGTTCTAGTCTAGCCATGAATGCATGAAATCCTTTTCCAGCCCTTTTTCTTCTAACTATATGCAAATCCTATTAAGTGTATCAAGCGTAAGGAAGTTATATAACCCTGTTCCGAAATTCAGCTGTCCAAGCGTTCACTGGAATGGACTGCTTGGAAGTTATATTGCCAATTTTTCAGCTTCTTCATTGACTTCCAATTTGTTCGCAGGACCAATTCAAAAGTGCTGATTTTAACCTTTACAATCCTGAGCAGTATGATCCTGGACACATTAAAGATAGTATTTTCTTTTTGGTTACATCATCAAAGTACAACACATTTTCAGTAATACTATAAATCTAACAGATAATCCACGTAGAGAGAGACAGAAAAAGAAAATAAAGGGTATAATTTGCTGTAAAGCCTTATGCTTCAACAGGCTTGCCTTTTCATATCTGCATCTGTCTGCTCGTTGGGGCTCCAGATGCATGCTCCCTACCCTCTGAGCTTCTGTGGGGAAAAACAGGGCCTTCTTAGAGCAGTACTGGAGTTGCTGCTTCCATAACTCTTCCCTTTCATAGCTCACCTTAAGATGACAGGTTTTATTTATTTCCGTTTGGAGGGCATTTTATATATTTTCCTATGTTTTATCTGAAACGGTGATTTTTATCTGGACATGAGGTGCATCCAAGATCTTGGTTTTCAGAAGGCAGGATATAAATATTTCATAAGCAGACAAACAAGTATGCCATCTCTGGAGGAAGGAAAGAGAACAGACTTTCTTGGAACTGGTAAGCCTCTAAAACTGTGCCAATTGTTGACTGTTTCAGAGACTTGGGAAGACTTCCATAGAAATGTGAAAAGTACACCGTAAAGCAGCTCATCACTTCATCTACAGACAGGTTTAGCTGTCTTAGGTTTGTTTGATTGCTTAATTATGTGAGCCACTGAATTTAATTAACTCATCAAAGGTAATTTGGAAAGATCTCTTGAGGCTGAGAGAGCTTATATTGTGACTACCATTTGTTTTTGCTAGTTTGGGACCATTTATCAGGGTTTTGTCATTGTATTCACATTTGCTGCAATCTTGTTTGAATGTCATTGTGTTTACTCAGTCTCTGCTGTGAGGCTATTTGTTACAGTGTGCAGAATGACTTGCAAGGTATGAGGCTGCTGAAGGGGTACTTAAGAACAGGCCACTGTGTGCTTACTGGCAGAGTGTGTCACTTCTGACTGGCCAGGTGGGCCTAGTGCAGAATGTCAAATTGCTCAGTTTATCTTAAACAATTTTTGTTTTCAAAACTATTTTGCCTTTCCCAAAGCGCTACTTACCTCCCAAGTACGGTTGCCAGGTCCTACCTGGCAGCTGGCGGGGGGGATCCAGGCTCCTTCCCAGGATCTTCTGCCACATGTGGAAGTGACATCAGCACATTGCTGACATTGGGGTGTGATGCTCTAGTTTTGGGGCACCACTCTGTGGTTTGTAGGCAATTTTACCATAGAGTTTTGCTCAAAAACTAGAGTATCACCATGTGGCATTGGCAATGTGATGAAGTCACTTCCAGGTGACATCATCACATCATCTTTTGGGCCAGTTGGAGTGGGATTTCCCCATGCCAGCCAGCTGGCCAGTGGCATGGAAGCAACTCCCAAAAGCAGGGGCTCCCCATTCATGCCAAGGGTCTGGTAACCCTATTCCCAAGTGATTATTGCAGGGTTTACTTTGGACTTCATATGGAACTACATAAAAACAAAACAAAAAAAACACAATAAACTCTACCATCTCAGTGCTAGAATCACAGAATTATGGTATTAAGGTGAATTATGGCTTAGTGCCATAATTCCGTGATTCTAGCACCGTGACGGTAGAGTTTATTATGTGTTTATTATGTGTTTATTTTTTGTTTTTATGTAATTCCATTGATAACTCAAAACCTGGAAAAAACCTGGACACATGTTGGTTGTTGATAGCATCTCCACTGTAACTGGGCTACACTATCCACAGTTAAATGTTGGGAGCAACTCCGAAAAAAAACCCTTTTTGGCTACTTTTACAAGCTTTGAAATAGGTGTTACAATTTATTGTTCCTTCATTGTGAATTTATATTTGTAAACAATTGGAGACTTGTACCTTTGAATTATTGTAAAATTATATTATAGGCATTTCATGTGCTATATGATAGTAAATTCTAATAATCAGTAAACAGTAAATATTGTACATGGTGTTACTTTGCTACTTATAATCCTAAAAAATTAAGCATTCTGACAGACAAGGACATTTTTGAGCTTTTGAAGCACAGAAGTATATACACTTGCAGAGCAGAACTGAACCTAATTTTTCAGAAGCTCTGCATGTTTACTGTTCTATAATGTGTAACTTTGTGGCTGTTTAGAGTCCTACTGCTAACTCTGTATGATAAAGACAGAGGGTCTCATAAGAATTATAGCCTTGGTCTAGGAATGTGCACCTTAAAAAAATGGTATTATTTGGAATTGGATCTCAGAAACAGCTCCACATTAATATTCTGGAGTATTTGGGTCCCCATATACCATTCTGGAATTCTGCTTTGGGTTTTATTTGTTGTTCTCATTTTTAATTGTGAACATTTGAGGTCCATTCTTCCCAATGGGGAGACTCTTTTTTTAGGGAAGCTGTATTAGCTGTTTTCCAGCCAAATGACACCAAATCTCCAGGGAACCTAGTCCTGCCTGTCCACCAAAGAATCCCCAGATTTTCAGTGGATTGGATTAAGGAGCCCAGCCATCCTGCTTGTCTCCATTGATTTAGAGAATGGCAGCATAAACATGTGCACGTTAAATCCTAGTTCAGCCTTGTCCCCGAATTTATATTCTACACTACACTCGAGTTCACCCCTGTAATTATCTTGGGGTATTTTTTTTGTTTCCACATTACATTGAGGTCACCCTGCGGTTTCGCCCCACATTTGTCCCAGGATAAACGGATGCTGTTGTAACCAGGGATAAATGCAAGGTATTGTGTCGTGAGTTGAACTCTAATAAGACCAGGGATGAGATTCTAGTGTGGAAAGGACCTAAAAGTCCAGGGCTTGGGAGCTGAAGAGCAGCAAGGTAGCCTTCAGGAAGACCAGTTCTTCAAACTGCCAACTGAGCAGACATTAGTAGTGCAGGCTGACACTGTTGGCCTTCTGGGAAAACACATGCTCACTCTCCATGCACATCAGAGGGCATGAAAGGAACTTCTGACCCACAAGAGAGTTTTTTTCCCAAAAAGATCCAGAAACAAGACAAGACAAGAGAACATAGCAAAACAGCACAAAATAAAATGAAGAAAAACTGTTGTTTAAAAGAATCAGAACCCTCCCCCTAGGCAAAAACAAATAACACAGAAGGACATGAATAACTATTTTAAAACAATGGACAAAGCAGTCCTGGCACAGAGCAAGAAGATTGCCACCCCAGCATGAAATAACGAGACAGACAACAGTTTGGAATCAAACAAGGGCCACTTTATTAACTATTTAAACAGGACATGCAGCAACGGGCAACTAAACAAGCTCAGGAACAGGCAAGGCAGGCGTCATTCCCAGACCCAGCCTCCTTGCCCTTGTAATGGGCAGGTAACCTAGCCCCAGTCTTGACCCAGTCAGATTCTGGCTCGTAACCGGCGGCCCAGCATACTGGCGTCCCCTCCCAGGGGCGCCTACCCCTGAGGCTGCACAGACCTTCAGGGAGGAGCCTAGTCTGAGAGGTTCCCAGAGGCGATCACCATTCACCTCCCCAGACCGCAAGGCCCTAGGGTGGTTCGTGGTGACCTCCTGTTCCCAACAGGGATATGCCGTAAGGTACCCACCAGTTCCATTTTCTTGCTTGCATAAACCTACCAAGTGACCAGCCTAATTATACCCGACCACCCTCTATGCCCTTAACCACCAGCAGCAGTGTAAGGTAGGCGAAAAAACACCGTCTCCAGGAGCCAAATAGAAGTCGGTGTAAAAAATTCCTACCCGGCCCCCAACGGCAACCAGCATCAGCCTACACTGCAGACGGGGCGGGCGGGTGGGCGAGCTCTCGAGGCGACTGCGCAGATGGGAGCGGGGCAACGGCTCAGATCGAGCAAGCCCCGCCCCCCCATCGAGCCAATGAGCGCCGACGCGCTCTGTTGCTGCCTCGCGTCATGCGAGGCGGCAAAATTGCTTCCCCCCGCCACGGCAAAGCCGGGCGGCGGGGAGCCCATTGCCACCCCAGCATGAAATAACGAGACAGACAACAGTTTGGAATCAAACAAGGGCCACTTTATTAACTATTTAAACAGGACATGCAGCAACGGGCAACTAAACAAGCTCAGGAACAGGCAAGGCAGGCGTCATTCCCAGACCCAGCCTCCTTGCCCTTGTAATGGGCAGGTAACCTAGCCCCAGTCTTGACCCAGTCAGATTCTGGCTCGTAACCGGCGGCCCAGCATACTGGCGTCCCCTCCCAGGGGCGCCTACCCCTGAGGCTGCACAGACCTTCAGGGAGGAGCCTAGTCTGAGAGGTTCCCAGAGGCGATCACCATTCACCTCCCCAGACCGCAAGGCCCTAGGGTGGTTCGTGGTGACCTCCTGTTCCCAACAGGGATATGCCGTAAGGTACCCACCAGTTCCATTTTCTTGCTTGCATAAACCTACCACATGCAAATCCAAGCCTCTGCTTTGGCCTGCGCAGATGGGAGCGGGGCAACAGCTCAGATCGAGCAAGCCCCACCCCCCCATCGAGCCAATGAGCGCCGACGCGCTCTGTTGCTGCCTCGCGTCATGCGAGGCGGCAAAATTGCTTCCCCCCGCCACGGCAAAGCCGGGCGGCGGGGAGCCCAGTGTCTTCCTAGGCAGGCAACAGCAGGCAGCAGAATTAATCCAAGACAGAGACAGACCAGAGCAGTCAGAGGCATACCAGCTCTCCAAACAATCTCACTCTGAAATGGAGTCAAACTGCAGCCATGAAGAGAGCCAGTATGATGTAGTAGTTAGGAGCACAGACTCTTATGTGGGAGAACTGGGTTTGATTCCCCACTTCTACACATGCAGCTGCTGGTGTGACCTTGGATCAGTTACAAGTTCTTTCAGAGCTGTTCTCCCAGGAGCAGTTCTTGAAAGAGCTCTCTGAGCCCCAACTACATCACAGGGTGTCTGTTGTGGGGAGGGAAAATAAGATTGTAAGCCATGCTAAGACTCCTTCAGGTAGTGAAGGACATGACTGGGCAGAGAATTCTAGTAATCCTATTTGCCTAGGAGAGATATTGCCTTCACCCTTCGGGCTGTTGACCAGGAAACATCTAAAAGGGAGAAAAAAAGGCCTGGGATCCTTAAAAGCCCAACCCCAGATATTCTGAGCCCATTCAGGGAGGGTGGTACATAAATCAAGCAATCAATTTAATAAATAAATAAAATATTCATGAATATTTCCAAAATTCAGATAATACTGATATGGTATTATGGGGGGTTCTATATTTGGCCCAGAAATAATCTGAACACACATCTTTATCTTTGTCTGAATGTATTTATCATAGTTCGGAGCAACTGGAAATAATGGCCTTAGTTTGCTCTCCATTATCCTCCCACTCCTTGCCCACTTCATTTCAAATCACCAGGGTATTGTGCAGTAAAGTAGTAGCTCACAGGATGAAGCCATTAATTTGTCAGGTGCACTTTAGATAGTTTCAGTCCTCTTGTCTTTAACTGTCTCAGACAGTTCTTAGTCAAATACGTTTCACTCCTCAAAATGGTGCTGGTTGTCAGAGATGCTGCGGACATCGGATTCTGTCAAAGTTTTCTTTATCCTTTGTCTCTGAAAAAGAATATTTTTGAATGCAGCATGAAGGCAATCTGTAATTTCACACTGAGAAGGTAACTTTGTTGGGATTTCAGGCTTAGTTCACAATAAGTGATAAAATAATGAAAATAGCTCTTGGGTTATACCACTTTGAACTGCAGGGAGCACAAGGTTAAATGCTTCTGCACATTCTATCATTTAACCTGGTCTTCTCCTACTGTCCTAGTTTTGTATGCAGTAATTTAAAAAAAATAATAATATTTTCCCTTGATTTGCATTTGGTCATGCAGTTCTTTCACCTGCAGTCTTAAGTGCTGCAGGCCAAGAAAAGATGAACTACATGCCACAGGCCAGGAACAGATGAACTAATAAATGGTTGTTCTCTTAAGTATTATGTTTTTATTTACTCATTTATTTTCTGCTGCCTTTCTGCCCAGATAGGGTTGCCAAGTTTAATCTTTTGTGTAGCAGGGGGGGAGTCCTTCCCGGCCCAGGAGTCTTCTGGCACGCGCACCGCGATGACATCACCCGGAAGTGATGTAATTGCATCAGGCACTTTGGGGCAGGACCTCTGTAATTTGAGGGGAAACCATAGAGTTTTCCCTCTAATTATAGAGCATCCCCCCCAAACATGCCTGATGGGATGACGTCACCTCCGGGTGACGTCATCGCGCCGGGCACATCGCCACAGCCTGGCAATTTGGTGGTGGGGTTCCCCCCAGTGGCCCAATCCAGGCTGGCTGGGAACAGACCAATTGAGTGGGGGTTTCCCTGACCCCCGGGGAACTTGGCAACCTTATGCCCAGATAGGGTACCCCAGTCATCAAAACTTCAAAACATTAAAACATTTCAACATTAAAACATAGAGACATTAAAACAGCACTTAAAATATAAATGTACATAAAATATTTAAACAATTCAATAAAACATATAAATGAACCCCAAAACAACACAGCCCGAGAGGAAGGATGCCAAGCAACACATTTAAAAAGGCTTCACCTGCTGGCAGAAAACAATAATACAGGGAGACAGAAAAACCTCCCTGGGGAGGGAGTTCAAATTTTAGGCACCGTGAATGAGAAGGCCTTTTTTTTGTTTAGGCCATCTAGCTTCAGTTGGAGGAGGCACTCAAAGCAGGGCATCCGAAGATGATCATTGTGAATGTATAGGCTCATATGTATTTATTTATTTATTTGCTTCGATTTGTGTCCTGCCCTCCCTGCCAAGGCAAGCTCAGGGCGGCTCACATTAAAAATTAAAATGTATTAAAACGCAGATGTAAAAACACAATACAACATCATAAAATGTTGGTATGCTGTTCCCAAGCCATATAGAGTTTTAAAGGTCAAAAACAGGACCTTAAATTGGGCTCAGAATCAAGTTGGGAGCCATTGTAGATGAAATGAAAGTATGGTGATATGGTTCCTATGAATATTCAAGTCAATATTATCCAGTCAATATTCTGGCTGCAGCATTCAGTACCAGTTGTTTTTGGACAGTCTTCAGGGGCAACTCCATACAGAGCACATTGTAGTAACCTAATCCAGATGTTACCAGAGCACACAACACACAGGCAAGATCTTTCCCTCCCAGGAAGGGCTGAAGCTTGTGAAGTACACCCCTGATCACCACTACTACCTGTTTATCTAATAGGAGGCCCAGGTCTAACAGCACTTCCCAAATTACAAACCTGCTCTGTTAGTAGGGCTGAGGACAGACTGGCAATCTGGAGTGGGATGAATCCAGAGGCAAAAGCTGCAGGAAAAATCCCCCAGGGCTGGCTGTCCACATTGGCCAGGGTATTGCGCAAGAATGCCATGGAGCGTTCAGACTGCTGTGGAGTGGCCCCAGGTGGGCCGGCCTCCGCAGCTCATGATAGGGCTGTTTCGGCAATTTGCGCATGTGCAAATTGCCGTGTTCGCTGGCAAAATGCCGCGTTCGCACGGCCGCCTCCGCTTGCCTCCCGCCTTCTTCCGGTTCACACTGCCTGGAAGCGGGAGGCAAGCGCAAGACGGCCTCCGGACACCGGTTTCTCCCAGTGTCCTTCTAAAGTGCAAGAAAACCGGCTTCAAAGCGGGTAAGTGCGGAAGGGAGCTGGGGGACAGCTGCGCATGTCTGAACCGGCTCCCTTCCCCCACTTCCCATGCGGACCTATCCCGGGACAGATTGTCAGTCTGTCCTCACCCTAGGAGTGCAACCCCATCCAGAACAGGAGATATTCCATTTCCTGGGTGAAGCTTTCCCCCTACCAGTAGCACATCCATTTTGTCAGGATCATCAACCTTCATTCATTCCAGAACTGCCTCCAGATACCTGTTGACAGTTTCCAGAGCCTTCCTGGGATTTGCTGAAAGCACAAGATACAGATATTAAGTGGCGTAAGGATGTGCCTTTATCACTATAAGATTTTGTGGCTTGATTTTAATAACAGTTTAGGGTTGTCACTTAAAAAAAGAGAACTCCATTTGTAATAGCTCGATGATTAGCAGTTCAGTATATGAAGTTCTGCATCAAATTTAGTGGAGACAGAATAACAAGGAACATTTCTCATGCTAAAATTCTGTTTGTCAACCTGCTGTTAAAGTCACAGCTGACCAGCCAGGAAAAAAAAGGTTGGCAGAAAGTTCATCCATACATTGCCCATATTAATCCTGGTCTTTTCAAATTTGTAAATAGCAGTTTATAAATAGCATTAAATAGCAGTCATGTCACGATACAATGCTAAAACAATGTTTGCTTCTCTCTGTTCCTTTAGAATGATTATAGGAAGTTATCTATGCAATGCAAGGACTTTGTGGTGGGTGTGCTGGATCTCTGCAGGGACACTGAAGAAGTGGAGGCAATTCTGAATGGAGATGTGAACATTCAAGCATGGCCTGAGCCCCACCGCCCGAGTCTGAGCAGAATCAAGCTGGCCATTAAATATGAGGTCAAAAAGGTAAGTCCCCCCCCCTCCCTGTCTTGTCCTGTTTCCTTTTTTAAAAAAGGATATAAATTAATACCCACAGAAATCCGCCTTGCTTTGTGTGGTGTGCTTTTCTAGAGCTGGGCCACAGCTCAGTGGCAGAGCACATGTTTTGAATGTGAAGGTCTTGGGATTCATCTCCAGCTGAAAAAGATCTTCGGTGGCAGAGCTGGAAAAAGCTGCTCCCTAAAACCCTGGAGCTTTTGCTAGGCACAGTGAGACTAGCAAGCCAGATACTATAAGGCAGCTTCTTTTGTTCTTCAGGCATCTTTTTAATGGACTTCAGTTCAGAGCATATAAACTAAAATTAAAATGACATCAGCAACTAATGTCAAGTGGTAATAGCAGGGAAGCAGATTGTAGGCGTGCCTCTGAGCACTGGGTTATGAACCTAGAAAGACTAGATCAGAATTAGATGTTCATAGCATGTAGAGTCTCTTTTTATGGAATTGCCATGATTGGCCTATTATGCATGGGTGTTTTGTCTCGCTTTCATCTTGCATGCCTGTTGGGTTTTCTTTTTGGTTCTGCATGGATTCCCCCCCCCCCCGCTTCAGCACTCAGTTCACTTTCCAATCACTGTTTTCCCAGGTTTTCTGAGAGTGGTTTTGTGCTGATTTTCCCCTTGTTTTGCTTCCAAGCCAAAGGTCATTCAAAAGCATACAGATTCTCTGGGATTTCCCCCCACCCCCTTGCAGCCCCTCGAAAGTCATTCCCTGCCCAGATCGAGGTTGTTCCACCCACTCTGTACCTTCCACCGTTCATTGGTGTGTCCCTCATAGTCTTAAATTTAACATTTTCCCCCAGCAATCTGAGTCTAGTGTTATGAGACTGATGCTAGTCTCATGCTGCTTGTTTTTTTAAAAAAAGGAAAGGCCCCTGGCTGGGCTGCCCTCTCCTGCTGCCCAGAGAAGCCAAACTCAGAGCAAATCTCCCCGGGATTAATGGAAGGCAGCCCACAATCCCAAAATGGGCTTTGACTGTCGGGCTGCCAACAGGCTCTCTCACTGAGCCAGTGCTCTCAGATCACCCTGCTGTGCCACTAACTGACAATGGCCAAAAGGGCTTGTGTGCAAATCTTCCTTCCTTCCTCCAACTCCTGGTGTGGGTGGGTTGGCTGCCTCTTCCAGACCCCAAGGCACCACCTGCCAAGAGTGGCTGGGTGGGCTGGGCCATTGTACCAGGCCAGCGATCCCACTTGCTGCAGGTGCGTGTTCTGACTTGAGGCATGCTCTGACGAGCTGGGCCACTCCCTGCATCTCTCCATGTTGTTTTTGAACTGGCAGCTGCATTCCTTGGTCCCCACAAACTATATCAGGGCTTGTCCAGGTGCAGAGAAACATGCAAAGACTGGGGAAGAGCAGCAGGGTGGCCACTCCCCTTCTGCGCAGTGAGAGGAGACACAAGAAAAGCCGGTCTACTTTCTTCCTGGTCAGCTGGCAAAACTGAGCAGCCACACTCAGCAAAGCCCCAAGACCCCCTTTCCTTGGCAAATTTCACTCCAGGGTCCATTTTTCCCTCAGACATCCCCACATCCTCTCAGGTTCTTTGTTCTGCAGCTCTTCCACAATCCAAGGAGATGATCCCTGATTTTTCCACCAAATTAGAAACTTTCCCCTAGAGTCGGATTCGACTAGCTTTCGAGAAAGGGAAATCTTTACCTTTTAAATGATTTCCATACACATCACAGGTCAGTTTTTGACCCTTGTACTCAATAAGTAGGTTTGTGAACTCCAGGTTGGGACATTCTTAGAGATTTGGGGATGGAGCTTGGGAAAGACAGGACCTTGTGATCTTAAATAAACTGGGTCTGCATGGGAAAAAAGTCTTGTTGATTTCAACACTGGGAAATGGAAGCTACTGTGCAGCTGTGATGGGACAACTGCATATCTTTTAATAAAACTTTGGACACCATCCCCCACACATTACGAGTGACATTCCAACCTGATTTAGAAAAGTACATTTTTAAAAAATTGTTGCTGCAGAATAAATACACCAGAGGGAAAAGAGTAGTGCATAAGGCAGGCACAGAATCTGAAGGCAAGATTAAAGGCTTACTGCTCTGAAAATCTGCAATAAGATGGACGTACATAATGGGCCATTGTCTTCTTCGCTCCTAACTACACATTATGTTTGGGTTCAACCTGGGCTCCCCACTCTGACTTCCAGTCAGACATTAGCTGAGACTTCCCTGCTGTGAAGTCAGCTCCCAAGTACATAGGGGCCTGAGTCAGAAGACTGTGGCATGTGGGGAGAAAGTGTCTCAGTCCAAAAACAGCCCTATGGGCTCTATAGTTTTCATAGTTTCCATAGTTCATTATTAATATGGCCCAGGACATTTTTGTAGAAAAAGCTCAGCAGGAACTCATTAGCATAATAAGCCACACCCAACAGCAGAAACTCACTAGCATATTAGGCCACACCCCTGACAGTGCAGCTCCCTCCCAGGATTGGCTTCCCCAGGTGTCCCGTGGCTTGCGGGGCGCCTGGGGAACCTGAAGAGGGAAGGCAGTTTAAACTGCCTTCCCTCCTTGGATCGGCTTGGCTTCCCCAGGCACCCCGCAGCTTGCGAGGTGTTTGGGGAACCCGAGGGGGGAGAGGCTGTAGGCATGGTTAACTCAGAAGCCAGCCAGAATTCCGTTCCTGTGCGTTCCTGCACCAAAATAGCCCTGATATGGCTTATGGCCAGCATAGATTGAAGCAAACTAGTTTACATAAAAATATAGAAGGTGCACAGCCATTCGTATGGGAATATTATAATAAAATGTACAAAGGCTTAAGAAAAAAGTATTTCAAAGAAGAAGGGAACTTATAATATTCTTGAGAGAGAAAAAACAGAATGCAAAGCCTAGGGGACATTTATATCACTCCTTTGTGTAATCTTTCCAGATTCTAGAAGAAGAAGAAGAAGAGATTGGATTTATACCCCACCCTCCACTCCCCAAGGGAGTCTCAGAGCAGCTTACAAACTCCTTTTCCCTTCCCCTCCCCACAACAGACACCCTGTGAGGTAGGTGGGGCTGAGAGAGCTCTATTCCCAAGCTGTCCTTGAGGGAACAGCTGGTACAGAGCTATGGCTTGCCCAAGGTCATCCAGCCAGGTGCAAGTGGAGGAGTGGGGAATCAAACCCGGTTCTCCCAGATTAGAGTCCGCACACTTAACCACTACACCAAACTGGCTCTCCTCTCTTCTAGAGGCTGCAGACAGAAATCTGGAGTGAGCGAGCATAACTTGAGGGTTAGAATCCACCAAAAGTTTATTCCTTAATTCAGAGTTCGGGAGGCCTATAAATTTCACCAGTATAGGTTGAATAGATTTGGTTCATATTTCTTTGTAAAGACTACATCCAAGCAATGTATGTTTGATCATTTCTACTTTGCCCATGCTACATGGACAAATACTCTCAGCCATAGGCACTCCCTATGAGCAGTATTTGATCAACCCTGGGCTGCACTTGTACTGATGGGTAGACATAGGTTTCCCCAGTGACGGAATACTTATTCACTAGGCTGGCTGGTTTATGCCAGGAATGGCCAACTGATGATCCATGAGGTAGATAACACACCTGAAGCAGTTCTGGTCCTTTGATGGTCCTACCAGATTTTAACTAAGGTATATAAAAGAGTTGCCTGAAACCAGAAGAATGTTCTCAGAATATAAGAATTTAGAAATATTGCATACTTTGCACATTTCTCCTGGGTTTAGCATGTAACATTTAAAGGATATGTAAATCTTCATATTTGTAGATAATGTTATGTATGAGTGCCTTTGGAATCCTTTCTTGCTAGATGTCACCAATTTTCCTAGAGAGTTTACCTAGTTGTAACATGATCAGTTTAAGCAACAAAATACCTTTCAGGTCCTTGGAAAAGAGAGTGGCCACTAAGCATGCAGAAGTTTCCCATCTCTGATTTTAGCCAAGACTTTGCAAATAATTATTTGTCCGATAGCGAGGACCTCTAATGTTAGCCAAGAGAGAAAGAGAGAGGGGGAAACTGCAACTAAAAAGGGAAATAGACCATTAAGGGCAAGGGAAATTACTTTGCTTTAGTAGCACATGATAAGCTGTTTTGTATTTTGGGCATGTGTTTATGCAAATGGATCATTTTTTTCTGGGTTCAGATTAATGATTTGTACAATGTACTGTGATAGAAATTGGGCTACTGTAAGAGGGCTGTAGGAGCATTCCAAATTTTTGTAGCTAACATCTGTTCTGTCCTTTCCCTTCAACTCCCACCACCTGCTTAGTTCTGCCTCTCAACAGCTGTGGCCAGAGGCATCTCTTCCTGTTATCAAAGCAATTAGTTCAGACTGTAGTACTGCATGACCCTCCATCTGAATTCTCTTGAGTTCCTGACATTATCCATGGTTTTTATTGCTGAATAGAGGGGCTGTTATTTTCACTACAGGGCGGGAGAACGGAATGTGTGAAAGGAGAGGAGATCACAAGTGCTAATGTCAGAGCGTAAGATCTGCAAAATTAGCACGGCTCAGATTTCTGCTGAAAGTTTCAGCTTTGCTACTGCTTTGAAGTTTCCTTAGCAGGAGGCTCCTTTGTATGCATTCAAAAAAATCAGCTTTGCCCATGAAACCTGAGTGGGTTTCCCCCCCTGGAAATTTGTGCTTCAGGGGAATATGGGAAATGTTTCCTGCATTTGACATGAAATATCTGAAAGTAGTAGGGATGCCAGCCTCCAGGTAGGACTGGGGATCCCCTGGAATTACAGGTCATCTCCAGACTACAGAGATCAGTTCCCCTGGAGAAAATTGGTGCTCCGGAGTGTGGACTCTGTGGCACTGTTCTCCACTGAGGTCCCTGTCCTCCTGAGGCTCCATCCCCAAATCTCCAGGAGATTCCCAACCTGGATCCGGCAACCCTACCCCCCCCATCCCCCACCATTGGCCAGGGAGGATCTGACCACCTTAGAAAGGAGGGAATGTGTAGTACAGTTCTGCATTTGTGCATTTTGTGGGTGGCTGTGTGCTACCTGAAAGTCTGAACTGCCAAGCAAAGTACAGTCTAGTTCTTCTCACCAAATATTTCAGACTGGCACCTTTAGTAGTCCAGCCACACACTTCGTAAATCCTATGTACTAAACTAAAGGAATGCAGTGAGAGACAGAGAGTAGGCAGTGGGTTGAGAAAGGGGGAGGAAAGATTTAGGCAGAACGGTGTTTCTTCTTAGCCTCTGAAACAATAAAGCAAAAATAGTGCTGTCTTGTTAAGAGAAGGCAAGACAGAAATCCTTAAAAATTGTTTTGATCCAACCCTCACTGAAACATGTATATGTATAACAAAATACTAGCAAAAAACATATTTCTTGATTTTTGATTCCCTTGAGAAACTGACCGAATGCTCCAAGACACAGCATGGTTAAGGAGTTTTAATTATGTGGATATTAGGGACATCCTGTATCATTCCCTGTGTGGTTTATATCAGAACCACTTTATAGTTTCACAGTGCGTTTCTAACTCTCAAACACTAGAGTTGCCAAATCTGGCTTGGGAAATTCCTGGAGATTTTCAACAAGTGCTTGGGGAGGGAGGAGTCTGAGAGGAGAGGGAGCTCAGCAGGGATGTGATATAACATCCTGTGATGTCACATCCAGGTCAAAGGTTGGTTCCTCAACACTTCTGCTTTCTGTGAGGTCATTTCCTCCTACCAAAATTCAAATTTTAAATTAATATTTCCTTCCTCATCCCCCTGCCTCTCCCCCTAACATTACACCACGTGTAGGTTTTGGTATTGCATGTTCTTTATGTCATACTAGCCCCTGATCTGAAATATTTTATTGGTATAACTGGTTTCTGTTCAAGCTACATAGGAAACCAGCCCCAAGGTGGTAGGAACAGTCTGCTCCCTGATGACACAGCTGATCTTCGGGCTGTCTTCTGCAGTCCATTTAAACTTTAAAGGGATTGCAGTAGCAGCCCGACAAACAGCTGATTGTTTTTGGATTTTACCAGTAATCCCCAAATATATCTGGAATTTTGGGGGGGATTTTGTTTTGTTTTGTTTTCCTGGTATAGGAATCCAGGTACATTTGGGATGCTGAAATATACCCAAAAAATACTGATAAGGTATTTTTCGGGTATATTTTCAGCATGGGTAGATCCAAACACACACTCCTAGCTCCAGGGTCCATCTTGAGTCTGCTAACTGTACAAAGCACCAATCCAAGCACTGAAGCCTGCTGGAGCCAGAACTGCTTCTCACTTTCTTTTGCAGGTAAAGTGCCCTGTATGTAATGGTGTTTCCTGTCAGATGATTCAGAACATTTAGGACTGTACCATGTATTTGATGTAGTTATCCAATCCAGGAGACATCTTCTGGACTACTTCATTGTGTTGCAGTGGCTGCAAGATGCTGTGGATAGTAGCCCAAGATTACAGCAAGCTGTCTGGTTTCCATGCTTTTTTAGCTAGCTAATGAACTCTTTTTTAAAGATAGCTGGTTGCTCTGCTTAATGAGCAGTAGAGATCACAGCTGGCTTTAGACAGCAAAGTTCACAACTCTGAGACAGTCTTTTTACAATGGTGACTGAAAGGAGCAAAATCATTAAGATAAGTAACTTGCACAGCAGTAAAACAAACCAAATGGGTCCTCACTGTGCATAATTAACTGGCACTTTCATAGTATAAAGAGTTGCTCTACATCTTGCTTATTGTAGTAGAGTGCTTTAAAATTCTCTGTATAACTCAAGAGTAAAATATTTCATGGCTCTAAAAAAAACCAATGATATCGTGGCCCTCTTGCCACCAAAATACTGGTGGGATGACTACCAAAAGAATGGGTGATCTTCTTCAGGAAAATGTTGGCAAAGTGATAAGGATTGTTAATTGGATAGAGAAGTGTGGGATGTAGTTCATAAGGGCTTTAACTAGGTCCTGGATGCATGTTTTATCATTTTGTGTATTGTGTTCTTCCACTCAGGGCCATTTGAAGCTTTTCTTTGTCACCCCACGCAAAGTACAATTTCCCACCAACCAAACTTTATTAGTTTCTGTACAGTACAACACATATTTATTTAAAATAACCAACAATTTTATGATAAAGATGCAAGTCCAGTAGTACCAACAAGACCAACAAGATTTCCAGGGTATAAGCTTCCAAGAGTCAAAGCTCTCCTCATCAAATGTGAAAGTGAAACTACAGTTTTGTGAGATATAGGGCCATTACTCATGTACATCTTGCAGATTTTCAGAGCAGTAAACCTTTAATCTTAACTTCAGATTCTGTGCCCACCTTACACACCACTATTTTCCCCCCAGTATATTTCTTCTGCAGCTACACTAAAAAAAGGCACACTTTTCTAAATCAGGTTGCAAAGTCACTTGAGACACGTTGGGCGTGGCATCCAATTTTTTTTTAAAAAAATATGCAATTGCATAAATTTTGCAGCTGTGCAGTAGCATCCATGAGAAACTTAACATCAAGTAAATCTCCGAAGTATTTCAATTCCTGAGCAATTCTTATTCTTGTTTAAATACACTATTCAAAACAATACAATACAATGGTTACACTAGGGTTGTCAGCCTCCAGGTGGGGCCTGAGGATCTCCCGCTTTTACAGCTGATCTCCAGCTGACTGAGATCAGCTCCCCTGGAGAAAATGGCTGCTTTGGAGGGGGGACTCTAGGGGATTGTACCATGCTGAGGCCCCTCCCCTCCCCAAACCCCACCCTCTCCCGGATCCACCCCTAAAGTCTCCAGGTATTTTCCAACCCAGACCTGGCAACCCTAGGTTACACAGGCAAGTAGAGAGCTTGGAGGAAACAATACTTCCCCAAGTATCACTTCACAGTTCTAAAATGGAGAAAAAGGCTTCTCAGTTCCAAACTGGAAAAACAAATATCCATGAAGCAAGTACATCGAGTCTTTAAGACTTGAGGAAAACACAAAATGGTGAGCTGCAGTCAACCCACTCTCTAGATTTTAATGGGTTGTTGATCCCTTCATCAGGACTGCACATCAAAGGGTTCTCCCAGCAAGTAGTGCCTCCAAAACTGCCTTGTTTTGCAGCAACAGGAACTCCCTCAGGCCCAGGGATCATTTCGAGCAGGAGCTCGGGGGAGCTCAGCTTCGGGAGTTGGTGCAAGCCCCCCCCCCCGGTGGGGGAATGCCTGCATGTGTCATGGCTGCAGCAAAATAACCCCGTCCCCTGGAAAGGTCCTTGTTCCTCTGACCAGCCTTCTGAAGGCTTCAGCCACCACTGAAGCTATCCTCCCAGAATACGGGTATTTCTGAGGCTTGGATATGTAGCTGTCCCCTCTCTGCCAGCTCTTTCTTTCTTTCTTTCTTTCTTTCTTTCTTTCTTTCTTTCTTTCTTTCTTTCTTTCTTTCTTTCTTTCTTTCCTTCTGACATACGTCCGGTGATGTCAGGTGGTGTAGCATATGCACATAAGTTATGCTAATGAGTTATGCTAATGAGCTCCTGCACCTCTTTTTTTTACAAAATGACCCCTGCTCAGACCCAATGTCTCAAAACTGCCTTGTTTATCCTTCTTCATGATGAACGTGTGGCCTCACTTTGTAGGCATTCTCTCATCTAAGCATGTAAAGACATGGGAAAAAAATGGTGGGTATTTTCGATGATACCCTAGCTCAGCTGCATAGTAATGTTAATTTCCTTCCCTTCCTTGAAGATTTTCTCTTTGTGGTTCTCTAATTTGATCCTGCACACTGACTGTGATCTTGGTAGTTTTTAAAAGCCAAATGGATCAATCCCAAGCAACTCTTAAATTCAGCAGTTTGCAGAAGGTCCATGTGGCTCAGACAACATTTTAATATTAGGCTTCCAGAGACTGCCAAAATGGTTCCCCCCCAACTTTGTTCACTAAAGCATTAAAGGAGAAAATGTTTTCAAAGCTTTGGGCTTCCCATTCCAGAGTCTCTATTTACATTTCATGTCACTTTCATTCCATGTTGACCATTCCCCCTTTATTTTGTTTGCATGTAACACTGGAATCTTTTTTTTTTGCACTGGGGACACTGCTGTTTGCCTCCTCTCTGACCCCCCCTTTTAAGTCAATACCAGCAGGGAACTAAACATTGCACAGCTCCTTTTAAATTTCTCCTTGTCATTTAAATTTTTTTATTGAGCGATCTGAGACTAGCAATAGTCTCATATTGCTAAACTCATGCAGCATGCCAAAAAAAAATAAAGTTTTAAAACAATGCAAAATGGAGCTTGTACACCAATAAAGGAAGGAGGATGCAGAAGGTGGAATCACCTCAATGTGGGCAGGGAGTGACCTTCGAGAGGTGGCAAAAGGGCAGTGGGAAAATCCAAGGGTGTCTGTATGCTTTTGAATTACCTTCAGCTTGGAAGTGAAACAAGGGACAAATCAGCACAAAAGTACTCTCAGAAAACCCCAAGAAACAGTGATCCAGAAGTGAGCTGAACACTGAAGGGAGGAAAATCAATGCAGAACGACAAAAGAAACCTGATGGGCGTGCACGGTGAAAGTAAGGGAAAACTCCCATGCATAATAGGCCATAATTTGCTTTTAGTTTAATTTCTGCAGCACTAAGTATATAATACTTACTAACTTCTTGCAAGAAATCAGAGCTCCATAGCAGAATGCACTTTATTGTGTGTTACAGTCACTTTGCCTTCTCAAAAACTAATAGATTAGCAGTGACATCCTAAAAACATTTTTCTGGGAGTAAGCCTCATTGAAATGCTCTCTTATTGTAGCACAGATAATTGTTGAATGAATAATTGCTGAATTAGAATGTGCCAATAGAGTTAATTGTATTAACTTGGCTTTAGCAGACATCTGTGGCTGCTGTGAACCTTTTGTACTTTTGAGTCTTGCACAGAAATGTCAAAAGTATACTTTTTGTATTTCATGGCTTTTTATTCTCGCTGTTCACACTTTTTTCCACATGTGTAACACTGACTGACTGCAAATTCATTTGATGCCTCATGACAAAAAAGGCTGTGGCCATGAAGCTTGTGCTACAATAAATCTGTTAATTGTTAGTGCTGTACAAGACTCCTTTTTGGTTTTGCTACAACAGAGGAACATAACTATCTCTCTATGATTTGTCTCTGGAACGGATGACTTAATTTGTGCCAAGAATCCTCAGGGTTTAGCCCAAGAGTTGGACTGAATTATGATGGGGGGGGGGGGGGGGAAACACCTTGGTTCATACTGATAAGATGCAGTTCCTCCAAATGTAACCATTTAAGTGCATAATCTGGGCACAGATTTAGGCAGGTTTTTAAAATCAAAGGGTTGAGCTCACAACGTCCAGCAGTTTTCTCTCTTCCCACTTCTGATAACCTCTAGCCGCTTAAATACGTAACAAGCATGTATTTCTAAAAACAACCTTTTAGATTGGTGTAGAAAGGATATATTTTAAAAGTCAGTGTTGATTGCTTTATCAATATAGTACATGATGTAGCAGTTTGGGGAAAATGGCATTTTGGTGGCCCAGAATCCCCCCTCTCCCATGGCCCATCTCTAGAAGCTTCTATTGGAGTATCTGGAAAGCTTTCTCGGGTTGAGTGGAGGTTACCCAGATCAGTCCCTGAACTGGGCCTGTTGTGTCAGACTACCCCTTTACATGTGTGCAGACTAGGCCAACTGGAATTGTTCCAGTCAAATGTATGCATGGCACTCAGAACTGGTGCAATAATCCTGAAATATAGAAAGAAATATAAGGGAAGCAACCTGCAAGTTACAGGATTATCCTAACGTGTTGCTGATAAAGTAGTTAAACTCTGAGAACAGAGTGAAGCAAAATACAATACAATCATACTCTGCCTGTCATGAAGAGGAGGTGTCTAGTATCTCGGTTTCTGTGGAAAGTGGAAGACAGTGGGAGATCTATTTACAGAGTAGGATGACTTGTGTTACCCTTCTTATGCACATTCGTTTACCTGCAGAACTTTGGATCCATGTTGTGATTAGCAAACTGTATGCTGGATCTTAACTGCATACCTGTGTAGTAGGCTACCAGTTGCTGTTAACTTTGAGGTTTTGCCTGGGATAGGATGTTGAAATTAACCTGTTAGATTTAATATGTGCTGCCTTTACAGTATTCTGCCGCCTTTACAGTACAGAGAGCCAGTCTGGTGTAGTGGTTAAGTGCGCGGACTCTAATCTGGGAGAACCGGGTTGAATTCCCCACTCCTCCACTTGCACCTGGCTGGATGACCTTGGGCAAGCCATAGCTCTGCACCAGCTGTTCCCTCAAGGACAGTTTGGGAAAGAGCTCTCTCAGCCCCACCTACCTCACAGGGTGTCTGTTGTGGGGAGGGGAAGGGAAAAGGAGTTTGTAAGCCGCTCTGAGACTCCCTTGGGGAGTGGAGGGCGGGGTATAAATCCAATCTTTTTTTCTTCTTCTGTATTCCCACCAGATGGTTTTGTACCTGTTGCATCTGATACCTTTATATTTGGAATTGTTATACTACATTCTGGCTTCTGTTCACTTTGTATGGTTTTTGTTTATTTCTTAATAAAGAATTTAATTTTTTTTTTTAAAGAAAGAAATTGAAACCTATAGAAAAGGAGATGCCTGAATAAGATATAGGAAATATACACTGGGTAGGTGTCACTATTGACACAGTATCTAAAGAATGACTAATCTGATCTTCCCGAGTTAGAAATTGTATTGCCCTGAGTTTGCGCAGAGGAAATTCACAATATCTTTGGCTATTTCCTAGTCAAACCTGGGTCATATATTTTGGGCAAAGTGATAAGTTAGCTCTGCAGCAACAGATGTGTCAAGCAATATTTTCCAAGCTGTTTGTGGCTGTGTTGCTTGAATGTGTTATTGATGAGGCTTTGATCAATAGACTAGTTTTATGGCAGGAGCAGAGGCCTCTTGTCCCTCATAGTTGGCATCAGAGGCCAGAGTTTATAGGAGCATCTCTAGCCCTTAGCCCTGAACTCCTAACTTTGTGATGCTAAGAGATCTGGGAAAGCCTATCCATACCTTTGTGGGCCCAGTATTGGCCCGGGGATCTTTTATGGTTGGGCATCCATACTGGTTATTACTGGGGGCTACTGAGCTGGGTAACAGATTGGAGAAGAAAGTAGTCAATAGTAAATGCATTTATTTTATATTGAACACTGAAGCTTCAAAGAGAAAAGCTGAAAGAGGAGAATTAGCAAATTAATCTAAAATAATGTATTATATGTCAGTTTCTTTGCATGCTTCTGTAACTTACCTGATAAGCAATAATAACTGAAAGAGGAGAGGATTGTAATATACAAGATTTCCCGTTAGAGGGGCATACACAGTTTGGTGCAGTGGTTAACAGCAGAAGGCTCTAATCAGGAGAATCAGGTTTGATTCCCACTCCTCCACATGCAGCCAGCTGGGTGACCTTGGAGCAGGCATAGCTCTCTCAGAGCTGTTCTCTCAAGAGCAGTTCTCTCAGAGCTCTCTCAGCCCCACCTACCTCACATGGTGTCTGTTGTGGGGTGAGGAAAGGAAGGAGATTGTAAATCACTTTGAGACTTTGAGCGAAGGGTGGGGTATAAATCCAATCTCTTATTTTTCTTCATATTCAATACTTTGGAAGCATACCATTTTGCACAGCTCTGAACTTCAGAGTCTTTTCTCACACTTCAGTTGGATATGACAACTGAATGCAGGTACCTTGGCAAATTGAAGTTTGTTTCCTTCGTGGAAATCAGGGCTGTAAACTGGGCATGGTTTATAATCCTGCTCTGTAGAAAGAGAAAATATAGGAATTTGACTGAAATCAAACCAGGAGCTTTCAAGGTTCATGCTTGATGGGAGGAGGTGGCGGGGGGGGGGGGGGGGGGAGGATGCAAGCCATGTTAGTGCATATCAATGTTTTATTATGGTGTCTGGATGTGGCCTTAGCCAAAAATAAGTATTATTTGGTTCACTTTAGTTTTCCATTTTGATTTTTATTGTTGTTTCATTATTCTTTGTTTCCTTCTTCCAGTTCTAATGGGATAAAATTCTTGGGAATTATGTTCCCTTATTCAAGGGGTCATCCTGCTTGCCAAAGTTCAGAAGGATGGAAGAAAGTGTGTCTACTTTTATTATACACAATCAACATTCCTGCTTGTAAAGTGGGCAAAGGAAGTCTTGACAATATTATCATTTGAGGTTTTTTTAACCCTTTCCTGGAATTCCAAGGAAGCATATGGGGTATCTGTTTTTAAACATGCTTCTTCACATGGGAGATAAGGAATGTAGCCTTTGCCCCCCCCCCCAACCCAGTTTGCAGTGACTACATTCAGAGCACAGAAGTAAAACACATAGGTACAGCACCTCAGGGAAAATGAAATAGCAAGGAAGCAGGACTCACCTCTAATCAAGAAAGTCCTTCCCAAACCCCTGGAGACAGGGCAATGATTGGCAGAAAGGTCACAATTCACAGAAACATCTGTGACTGAGCAAAATCCTCTTCAACAGAAAAATCTGATACTTTTCCCGGTTGGAAAATGCCCTTGTCAGTTACTTTGGCTGCCGAGTCACTCTCTTTTCTCATTGGCCTCCTGCTTCCTTTGTCTTGTGTAATTCTGGGGGGGAAACCCAATAAAGCACCAGAATAACAATATGTTTCAAAAAATTCTAGGGCTTTTCCTTATTTTAATTATCTAAATAATTATAGAAAAGATGTAAATGAATAACGGGCATTTGGTTCAAATTTTATCAGTTGCTTTCTGAATGTAGCCACAGAGGTCAGATATTTTTGCCATTTTGTTTTTAATATCCATCTGTTTTCCCACTTGCATCCCCACATACAAAGATCCCATAAAACTCTATTGCGCTATGACTCTGCTGCTTGAAAATCACTTTTAGAAAGCTAGCTGCAATGTATTAATCTCACATTGTGATATCAAAAGAATGATACCCAAAGGCCTTAACAAGATAGGGAACAACAAGTTTAGATGAGCCCTTTGGAACTGTGATGCTTCTTTTACTGAATTAATCATTGTTGTCCTTTTTAGTGCTCTTAACCAATTCTTTAGTTATTCCTTCATTATGGAGAACTTCATGTATTTGACTAAGTGGAATTGAAATGCCAAATCAGTCTTTATATTTCTTTCAGCTAATTTCTCCCAGAAGTTGTTTATTTGGGTTGTCTGTAGAGAAAATTATTACAGAAAACATTCCATCATAATGAATGTCTGGTGTTACTTGCTGTTCTGTTAGTATCCGCAGTATCAAACAAAACTAGGGAAAATATGTTCTTTTTGTTTTATGTTAAATTAAAACCTGTTGAACATTTCACATCTTCGTAGCAGCCCCTTGAAATTGTTCCACATCACATGCTCCAAATAATTCCATGCTTGAAGTGCAACATGGATCTAAGATCTTTTTCGCCTTGCAGATCCTCCCCCCCCCCCTGCAAGCAGGGACACGATCCCATACAGTATGTGATAAACTGTTACTAGCAGAGCTGGGCTCATGCTCAGCCAATAGAAAAGCAAACTACATAGTCTTATAAACCTGGTCTAGCCACCAGCCCGCCCCTTTTTTACAAAAATGTGGGATTAACTGGTAGCCTTTGAGTACCAGGGAGGCATTTGGGGGTGTCTCCAGTTTGGTGTAGTGGTTAAGTGCATGGACTCTAATCTGGGAGAACCGGGTTTGATTCCCCACTCCTCCACTTGCACCTGGCTGAATGACCTTGGGCAAGCCATAGCTCTGTACCAGCTGTTCTCTCAAGGACAGCTTGGGAAAGAGCTCTCTCAGCCCCACCTACCTCACAGGGTGTCTGTTGTGGGGAGGAGAAGGGAAAGGAGTTTGTAAGCCGCTCTGAGACTCCAAGTGAGTGAAGGGCGGGGTATAAATCCAATCTCTTCTTCTTCTTCTTCCTAACTGCCTAAGAATTAAGATCTTTTCTAGATTGTTCCATGTTACTCATAAGATTGTGATTGTTATAAACAGACCTAGGCTGATATAAACATGCCTGGTTAGTCCATCAATAGAGGCTGCAGGAATAGTGTAGCTTGCTACAACATATGTAGGGCTAATTTTAAAGCCTTGTCTTGAGTGCTGAGATGGGGTTGCCAGCACTCCTGCCAGTCCCCCCCCAACACAGGTAGCCTCCCAGGTAGAGTTTCCTAGGTGTATGCCCATTTCTTGTCATGGGGCATACGGGTGGGTAAGTCTGCCTCAGCTGTGGAAGCCCACCATGTTACAGTATCACATAGAGTGGGCGAGAGGGGGAAGGAGACAGTGGGTTCTGGGGAGCATCTCCAGGCTGCAGTGGCTTAGGGAGCCAGCCAACTCCCACTGCACCCCTGGCTCTGCCTCTTCTCCTTCAAAGGGGTGTACCCATAAGTGCAGTGCTGTTGCACCAGTGCCAGGCAGCAGTGTAGCAACAGTGGGGTACTACACCAGCTTATCTTAGAAATATACTGGTCAGCTCCCTGAGTGCTCCCCTCCAGGATAGTGCCATGAGTGTCTCAGGGAGACAGTGCTCTTGGTGTTGAGCTGCATCAACCAGACCATTGGATACTTGAGTGACTCACTGGGGGGCAAGCGGTTAGCACCTCTCTCTATAGTTAACGTACAGGCTAGGACATGTAAAGCTGGTGGTAATGCTGGCCAAATTTAAAGATGGAATTGCCCAAACATCTGGTACCCAATGGGCTTCCTATCAGTTGCAGTTTTAAAACTCAGAATGGAATTTTGACGATGCAGATAAACCATTAACAAAAGATTTGGTTAGCCCACAGGCCAGTGTCTTGTGTCATCCTTTGAGATGTGTGGGTTTAAAAGCACACTTTAGTCAGGATAAGCGTTGTAAATGAATTATAAAATGCCTTTGATTTTCAGTCTAGACCAAGGGTGGCCAAACTTGCTCAACATAAGAGCCACACAGAATAAACGCCAGACAGGAACAAATATTACACACACGTTTTTTAGTTTTTTTTAAAAAAAAAATGCAAATTTGCTTTTTATTAACATTAAATGAGACTGCCAAAAATAAAAACAAAAGGGGTAAAACCAGATATTGATAATGATGTTTATTTGTTTGCTAATTATAGTGATTTGCCTAAGAGAGAGAGAAAAAGAGAGATGGAAAGAAAGAATGAAAGAGGAGGAAAGAAAGAGAGAGAGAGAAAGAGAGAGAGCAAATAGATGAGAGGGAGGGAGGGGAAAGGAAGGAAGAGAAGGAGGGAAGGAAGGAGAAAAAGTATGCCTCCCCTTCACTTCCCCAGCTGCTCTACTGGGAGCCACACAGTATGTGTGAAAGAGCCGCATGTGGCTCCCAAGCTGCAGTTTGGCCACTCCTGGTCAAGACCTTGAATAAAGTATTATCCGGTCAACACTTCTGATCACCACTTCTCCACAGTATTTTGTATGAGTGCAGCTGTAGGAAAACAGTCATCATAACCATGTGAATTGCCACCATGACTGACCATTATAACTGGGGATCTACTTAAGTCAGATATTTCTTCCTCCATAAATCTGCTTCTGTGGGACCATTTGGTCCATCTCATGGAGAGATTTTTTTAATCGTAAAGTTGAATCCCATAGATCTGTTCCACTGTGGTGTTTTTCTTAGGCACAAGGTACATCAGGGAAAGCACCTTGCATCAGAGGAAGGGATCGTCACTAGTGGAACCTACATAAGAAATAAAAAAGCCAATGTTGGATCAGTCCATCCAGTCCAACATTCTGTCACATAGTGGCCAAAAACACCAGGTGCCCTCAGGAGGTCCAGCAGTGGGGCCAGGACACTAGAAGCCCTTCCTGGTCCATGGTATCCAGCCCACACTTATTATACAAATAAATGGGCTTATATGGTTTGTCAGAATTTTAGAGACTGAATTTAAATAACCTCAAAACTAGTATTTTATTCTATCATCTAAATTCTGATGGGTATAGCACTATCAGGGTTCATATTTGCCTTTTTTTCCCTTCGAGAATTGCCAGCTCATTTTATTATGGACACTATTTTTTCGTCACCATTTAATGGGTTGCAGGGGCTCATTCAGTGAAGGAAAATCCTCACTGTCACAATGCCAAGTGGTACGTAGAGTTTATTTGGCTGGGTGAACAATTCTTTTATGTTGCAAATCTGAATATGCTCACCTACTGTAACCAAGAGCTAGCCGAACATCCTGCTAGCTGTTACAAATCTGTCATTCTCCATTTCCATGGGAACTGATCTATTTAATATTCTAGCCACAATCTGCATTGATTCATACCCTGTGTTGCCTCATTCATGGCATTGCTTATTTTTACAACTGTTAAAAGACTAGAAGCTTTCAGGTGTATCAAGATATGACATAATTAAGAACCCTGTCCCAAAACCCTGATGCCAATGCCACGACTCCTCTGCTCATCCAACCAGAAAAGAGAAAAGGAAACAAAAACCTGCAGAGCATAGCAATTGCACTGGCATCCGTAGTTACCCTGATGAGATCCACTGATCACAGTCAAATGTGCTGGTATGTCCCCATAACTTGCAACTATGGAAGATGCCAACTGCTGTATGCTGATGCGACCATGCCCTCTGGACATCAGCCCAATACTGCTCACATGCAGAGTGCTATGAAGAAGGGAACAAAGAGAACACAAATAAGAAGCATGAGTGGGAGGAGCTCAGTGGGATGAACACACAACAGGAAACCTTGCAGATGAAAGTTTTCCCTTTTTCCAGGTCCATTCCTACGAAAGGAACACATGACCTCTCCAATCTCATCATGTTCTTGTCTCCTTGCTAGAGGCAACATGGAGCAAATGTCCCCAAAGCCTCCTGTACAGGAACCTGTGGCTGGGTGGAGGGCTCAAGTGCATAGTTATGAGGGCTAACAAGCATCTGCCTTTTTCTCAGCCAAGGGAAATGCACACATGAGGCAACTGCACAGTCACAGAATGTGCATGTCAAACCCTCCCCCCCCCCAATAACTCTGTAGGGAAAAACAGATATGGCAGTGTGGAGGCATAAGTTCAGATCCTTTGTAGAACATTGCCTTAGAACTGTGCCTGTACCGTCTGCTGGGGCTGCTCCATGGGACTCTGATCCTACAAGATAATAAGCACCATATACATTTGGCCAGTGGGAAGGAAGGCAGCATGGTATAGCCTGATCTCATTAGATCTTGGAAGCTAAGCAGGGTCAGTACTCAGAAAGGAGACCACTAAGGAAGACCCTGCAAAGGAAGGCAATGGAAGACCACCTCTGCTTCTTGAAAAGCCCCTTGCTGGGGTAGCTATAAATTGTTTGTGACTTGACAGCCCTTTACACACATGCAGGTTTGACCAGCAATTGTGATGTGCAGGATGGGGTGCCTGTTTGTCCCAGAACCAAAGTTGAGCTCTTTGTGCCCCCCCACTTTCAGGAAAGTTATACCTTCCCAATGACAGAATGGTGATAAGCTGATGGCATATCTGCAAGGGGAGACTGCCCCCCCTCCTTCAGCACTGTTCATATCTACTGCTAGGAGCTGTTGTGGGGAGGCATTGTTGGGGCAGAGCCCAGAGTAGATTCAAGGAGGAAAGGATATGCAGTTGCCGCTGATACCACTTGGGGCAAAGGATCACTTCTTCCTGCTTCCTTATGTGAGGTGCATCCCCAGCTGAAGAGATGGATCCCTTTGGTATCTGTGTCCTAAGGCAAAATACTTGTAAGGGCTCTGAGCAGAGCAGTGTTACTAGGAGTGTGTAATTTGGGAGGGGAGGGGGGAGAGGCATTGGAAAAACCCACTAAAAACAGCTGAGAGAGGGCTTAGCTGAGGCTCTTTTGGGTGGTCTCTTTAACTCAGACTGCCCCAAAAGCTTGCCAAGCAGCTGATCCTGCAGAGAGAACTCTCCCCACAGACTTGGCTAGGGCTCTGCTGGGCAGCCTGTTTTAAACCGAACTGCCTAATACAGCCCCCCAGGAGCCGATCCTGTAGGGAGAACTCTAGGCTCTGCTGGGGCTCTGCTGGGTGGTCTGGTTCTGCTGGTAATTCCCAATATATCTGGGATTGGGGGGGGGGGGGTTTGGTTGTCCCGAAAAAATCCTGGATACATTTGGGAAGCTGAAATGTACCTGAAAAATACTGATAAGGCATTTTTCGGGTATATTTTTGGTTCAGGTAAACTCAAATGCCCACCCCCTAAGTGCTAAAATGGTGCCGACAAAATTTTCAGGGTATAACCTTTTGAGAGTCAAAGTTCCTTTCAAAAAATTTGTTGGTATCTAAGGTGCTGCTGGCCTCAGATCTAGCCCATATACTAAAACAGGGTTTTAGAAGGTTGTACCTCTGCTCAAGATGATGGTTCTTTAAAAATCTTCCCAGCTTCATCTTAGCAAAGCTAGTCATTATGTTCGCGTAGGATCCACAGGTCGCTTGGCTTCTTTCTTTTATAACTGACAGTTTATTCGGGATGCTTAATGTACAAGATGCTTTCCAGTAATTATCATTCTTGAATGCTTACAAAACCAAATGGTTATCTAATTATGCACATCTTACAAAGCAGAAATGATGCTGAAACATCAGAAGGTGCCTCCTTCAGAGCCAGATGGTCCATCTACTCCACCGTTGTCAACTTTGCTTGGCAGCAATGATCTCAGGCTCACAATGGGATAATGTACGGACTGCCAGCAGACGGCTCTAGTAAAGGCCAGTTTCCCCTACCTTTCCCCTCTCCCTAGCAGCTACCTAAGAACCTCAAAATTGTGCTGATGAGGTTTTGGGGGACTTTTGTAGATGAATAACCATGCAACATAAGCAACTCTGTTGAAGAGTGGAAAGTGTGCCTGCTCCACTAGAGATGAGAATGATATCTGCTAGTCAAGGGGATTGGGTGGAGTAATTTTGCTTGCTTTCCCCTCCTCAGTACAGCTTGCCTATTTTACGTAGCATTTCTTCCATGTGTGTCTGCTGGCCATTGTGATCACTTTTTTTTGAAGTCTGTAGGTGGATGCTAGGGGAAGGAGGTTGGGAAAAACACCTCCAGTAATGCTGTCTACTGGTGATACATTGAATCCAGTCCAACAGGCTTTCCCAGCACCTGCTACCTGAGATTCATCTGGTGAAGGTGGTGGGGATTGAACTGAGGACCTTCTGCATATTAAGGATATCGGCTACCTTTGAGCCAAAGCCTCTCTGCACTGAAAAGCAATTTATTCCCCAACAGTGAATATACGAATGAAGTGGCATTTGTATCTAGGGGTCACCAGTTCATACTCAGTGGGCCACTAACAAGTCCTTCAAGGGAGAAAAGACTTAGCAGACCCAGGTACCTCTCCAAGAATTTTCTCCAGGAACTCTGTGATTGGCTGCCATAACAGGAACGTACATGAAATATTCCATCAAGTGACAGTTTCCATACTAACAACTCACCTATTTGAAATTCAAATTTTAATGACTCACGTTTCTTCCTATCATTATGCTTCTCATAAGCATAACGAGTCAATGCTTTATTTATTAGTAGTCCAAGGGCCCAGGCATACGAAACATCTGCCTAGTGGAAGCTGCTTTTAGTCGGAACTGCAAACTTTTACTGTCTTACACAGTCAAGCAGGTGATTTTGGTTGCTAGGACTGAAAATTATGATAGAAATTGAATATTTAAGGTATTTTTAAAATATATTTTAAGATCCCCTCTGGATCAGACTAGTGGTCCATCTATTCCTTCATTCTTCCTATCCTGTTTCACACAGTGGACAACCAGGGGGCCTGAAGGGCAACAACCAGAGCATAGAGGCCTACCCGTAGTAGTTTGGCATAGTGGTTAAGTGTGCAGACTCTAATCTGAAAGAATCGGGTTTGATTCCCCACTCCTCCACTTGCACCTGCTGGATGACCTTGGGCAAGCCTGTCAGAGCTGTTCTCTCAAGGACAGTTCTGGAAAGAGCTCTCTCAGTCCCACCTACCTCACAGGGTGTCTGTTGTGGGGAGGGGAAGGAAAAGGAGTTTGTAAGCCACTCTGAGACTTTGAGTGAAGGATGGGGTATAAATTCAATCTCTTATTATTATTATTATTATTATTCTACCCCCTAATATTGTCTTCCAGCACTGGCATAATTATGATTATGGTGTGTGTAAGAAATTTGGGGGGGGGGGTCTTTAAGAATAGCCATTCCTACTCACAGTACCTAAAAGGAGGCCTCTACTGAAGTTTCGTTGATATTCATATGTGTTTCAGTTTAATCCATTAAAATGAGAAAACCTGGTTTAAAACAACTCCCCATATAAACTGCCTCCATGCTACCATTCAAGTGTATCTGTTTTACACACATACCAGATGATTTTCTTCATGCTGTTACAGACACCAGCAAAAACAAAGAGGACTGCAAAGGTTCGTGGACTATTGTATGATCTGCTTGGAAAATTATTTCAAACAAATGGATCAAGGCATAGGAAGAACGAAGCTATAGAAACCCACCTTCATAGGACAGTCATTCTATAAGTTCTAGCCCTTTCTGGTTAAGGCTGGGGTACAGAATATATGACCTGTGGGTTGCATATCACCCAGAGGGGCCATGTGATGTGGCTCATGGATGGACCTGAAATGAAATCTTCCATCCCCCCCAAAAAAACCTGCTTGCTGTGACTCAGTAGGGGCCATAGGAGGGGGAAGGGGGAGGGATCAGCTGGGAGTCAGTGTTCTGAGCTCTCCCCCTGAAAACAGCTCAATGTGTCCTTTTTGGAACACAGCAGGAAGCTTCCAGGGAGGATCAAAATGCCAAGAGGAAGCATTCTTCGCCCCCAACTTCCTGCTGCATTCCAAGGACGTGATTTATGTTATTTATTTATTTTAAACAGCTTTATACTGCCTTTCAGGGTTCACACAGCAGCAAACGTATAAACAATGTTTAAATATGTGAACTGGCCCATCCTTGGGAGTAAGCCCCACTGAACTTAGATGGGCTCGCTTCTAACAAAAAAAATAGGATTGGGCTATCAGGGGAAACTTCCTTTGTTTAGAATCTTGAATAGTGGATAATTAATATGTTACTTTCCACACCTGGAGGCTGCTAAAGCTGTGGTGGTCTTCATATAGTAGGTGTCAGATTTGTAAGGCTGGTTTGAACTTTACATGTCCCACACAGAAGCTGTTAAAGAAATATATATCAGCCATATCATATTAAATGTCTCTAAGCCAATGCTAGCTACTGTTCATGGTAAAACCAATACAGGTATTACGCCCACCATGTGCTGAAGCATCCTTGTCAGGTTCAAAAGGCAGGGAGTGGATATGGCATATTTCAATAATCAAGACTGGACTCCCCCTGCCCCCCGACCAATGTTCCCTCAAAGCTGTGGAGTCTTGTGAGCAAAAATGCTACTTTGTGAGCTACTGGCACTAAAGCTGTGAGTGAGCGATTTGGCTACTGCATACATTAGTTTGTTCTGGAGCCATCCTTCCTGAGCGAAGACAAAAATCTGTGAGCCGGAGGCTAAAAAACTGTGAGCCAGCTCTCACTAACTCAGCTTAGAGGGAACACTGCCCCCGACCAACAACTGTTAGTGATCCTAGCAGCAACGTTAAGCTCTTGAACATGCCTCCTAGCAATCATTGCATGAATGAAAAGATCATGAAGCACTTGTGCAGTTTTGTTTGTAGTTCTCTGGCCTTCCAAGCAACTTGAAGCCTTTTGGGGTTTCATTTCCAAGAGCTTTCCTTGAAGCTACTGACAGTCAGTACAGCTGCAGTGAACAAAATCAAACTATGCAGGGAGCACAGGTTTTCTAAAATGTCAAGAGTGCTTCTCAGTATGATGTCCCAGAATGTTTCTAGGAGATGGTTGAGTTGGTCTACCTATATGTAAAGGGCTCAGTAAAATATGGAAGATAATGAGGTTTTATTAAAGGAGTTTTAAAACAGTTGTTTTTTAAAAAAACAAACCAACCTTTTTTGCGTGTTTCCAGAATGAAAGATGATGCTTCTGTATCAAAATTTCTTCTTAGGTGTATAGGAGGATGTATCATGGATACGGCCAGGAATAAAGGACAACAGTTGCTGGATTTAAACAAAAAGATAGTGGAGGATATTTCTAAACGAGGACACTAGAAAAAGAGCTAGTCTAGCCTCTCAGTAAACATGTCAAAGTGGAGTTTAGAGTCTCAGAATAGAATAGCCTTGAAGACAGGCAAGAAACGAAGGAACAACACAATTAAGTGGCCTTTTGTAGATTGGACGCTGTCCGACATCCAACCCATATCAGTAGATATTATGGCCGAGGACAGACTGGCAATGTAAAGCGGGGGCAAAGTGGAGGGAACTGGTGCGGGGGAAAAACTCCACGGAGCTGGCCGTTCATACTGGCCAGAGCAATGCGCAGTGGTGCCGATACGGAGCGTTCAGACTGCCACGGAGCCGGCGCGCGTTCACACTGCCGCCTCCGGATGCCTCCCGCTTCTTCCGGTTCACACTATTTGGAAGCGGGAGGCATGCGGAGGACGGCCCCTGAACACCGGTTTTACCCGGTGTCCTGTTAAAGCGGATGGAAAGCGACTGGGAGACGGGTAAGTGCGAAATGGAGCCGAGGGACAGATGCGCATGTCTGAATGGGCTCTTTTCTTCCACTTCCGACGTGGGGCTGCCCCGCTTTACATTGCCAGTCTGTCCTCAGCCTATGTATTGAGGCTCAGGTATAGAAGTGTCTGAGAATGACAAGAACATTCAGCTTCCCAGAGGCAAAGATATAATTCAAAGGTGGGGTGTATTGGTTGAGAGTTTGTTAAGATGAAAAGTAGTAAGAATGAACTGACAGTTTTTATATATTTTAAGAAGATAACTGAGAAATAGATAACTTCGTATAGTGTTTGAAGTAATGAGATAATTAGGTAGGCAAAAATGTGCACTCTTATCAAGCAGGACAGCTAACTATTGTTAGGAAATGGGTGTAAAACTCTATAAATATGAGAAGGTGCATTGATTGGGAGCTTCCTCTTAGAAGAAGAAGAGAAGAGATTGGATTTATACCCCGCCCTTCACTCACTTGGAGTCTCAGAGCGGCTTTCAAACTCCTTTCCCTTCCCCTCCCCACAACAGACACCCTATGAGGTACGTGGGGCTGAGAGAACTCTTTCCCAAGCTGTCCTTGAGCGAGCAGCTGGTGCAGAGCTATGGCTTGCCTAAGGTCATCCAGCCAGGTGCAAGTGGAGGAGTGGGGAATCAAACCTGGTTCTCCCAGATTAGAGTCTGCGCACTTAACCACTACACCAAACTGGCTCTCACACCAAACTGGCTCTCTCACACCAAACTGGCTCTCACTACACCAAACTGGCTCTCTCACACCAAACTGGCTTAGAAGGGGATACTTGCTTGTGACTTGTTTGTCTTTGGGTAAGATATTGTTGTGGACTCATGTAATTGCTCTCCTTTAATTATCTATGTAACAATGATGGATGGTATAATTTTCTATTGAGTTAGTCAGTGTTAAAAATACTAAATAGATATGCTTTAATAAAAGTTTAAAATAGAGTTTGAGATTCTCTAATAGTATCACTTGTGTTCTGAACCAGTAATGAACCTGAGTTCAAGGTGTACCTCTGTCCAGGTATCTAATATAGGAAAGCTAGCTTGCGATCACTCGCTCAATTCGCTCCGACATAGGAGCGAATGCTGGGCAGATTAAAGGAGCGCCATCAGACGACAACATCTGGGAGGCGCACCACAGCCATCAGCAACCTGTTTTGCTCCACCACACAAGTGGATTTAAAAACACCTTGGAAAGTCCTGTAGCAAACGAGTTGCTACGGGCCACAAATGGACTTTCCTGCATCTGACTGCCCCAGCGCACTTCCATGGTGTTGGGATAGTCTGATCAGGCTATCCTGACTCTGTGCCATTTTTTTTAAACCCCGTTGCAGTATGCGCATCAGGGCGGAGGTGTGTTTCATCGATTCCTTATGTAAGTGCATCGGAAACACGGCAAAAAAACCCCCCAAACCCAACTCACCCGCGGTTGCGTCTGATCATGCAGTGGCGGGCTGTGCCCACATCTACAAAAGTCCATGTGATCGCACAATGGCGGGTCAACTTCCGCCAGAGGAAATAGCCTCTCTTCCTCCCCGCTTTATCTCAGGCGTGTGACCGCAACTCTAACTAGGCATCTAGGGCTTCCTAACTCTTCCTAACTGCATGCCTATATTGGAAGAAGGCCTGACTAGAGTCATCAAGAACACATGGAAAACATTCAACATCCATTCATTATGAAGCATATATTCATAAACACAATAAACACAGGGCACAAAAAAAAATTAGTCCAGAACAGCTCCAGAATTATTTCGGGAAGATACCTCACATTGCAATTCTGTTGTGGTATCTTCTTAGCTCAGGATTCTGTTTTTATCAGTTTTGAAAGTCAGAGGGTTATAAAAAGGAGATTTTTTAAAAAAAAACACTTATTAAAAAAATACTGGAGAAGGGCATTTAAATCAATGAAAAGCTTTCTGCTTGCATCAATAATCTTTTCTAAAGATCTCCTATTTGTTTATTTGATATCTATTCCAGGGAGGTTTGTTCTGGGAGTTTATTAACTTCTCTTTATTATTTGTTTGTCTAGTTCTTCAGAAAGCAGGGAGGCTTCTTGTTCAGTTCTTTGAACATTATATTTTTAGCTCTTTCTCCCTTGTAGTTTAAGTTAACTATTTATTTAAAATATTTTATCCAACTCTTCCCAATGGTTCACACACATGCATTCATATATGAACACACATGAAGATGTCTTTTACTGAATCATACCATTGGTCCATCCAAGTCAGTATTGTCTACTCAGACTGGCAGCAAAGCGGATCTCTGAGATCTTCATTGAGGCTAGCAACCAGAAACTTTAAAAAAAGGCCTCAGAAGTTTTATTTTAGTCCTAAAGAAGTTCTTCCCAGTTCGCCACAAATACAAAACAAAACCACTTATTGGGCACTTGCAATTCATTAAAAGACAGTGGTCCAGCAGAGATGGAAGTGCCTAGGTCTAGAGGAAGTCGGTTGCATAGTGGAGCCCAGCCTCTGCAGTTCATGGAGAGAAGCACACACAAAGGAAAAGTACAAGATCCAGGCCTTGTCCATGGCTGAGTTCAGACTGGCAGTTTGGCCTGATATAGGCACATTTCTCAAGTGGATTAAGTGGGCTGGTTCACACAGCCACAGCTGTCTGGCGTTCCCATGCTGTACTCACCCCCGTCCTGAAGTGTTTTGATCCCACTTTTTAAAAGAACCAGGTGAAAGCTGTGGCAAGCCATTTGGGTGTGCATTGATCCCACTTCCTAGAAGTGTGGACGCAAATAAGCTGCAATCAAGCAGTGCCAATCAAGCAGTAATGTGAACCTGCTGATCCAGCATAACTGCCCATGCACAACTGCCCATGCACAACTGCCCTCAGGGACAGCTCGCGGACCCAACCATGGGATCCTACCCCAATTGCTGATGTGCCTGTGCACCTATGCGCCCATGCGCCTATGCACAGGTTGGCAAAATGGACCAAAGCCACATGCAACTGGGGCACCACTGCCAGGGGCTGCCCTGCAGTGCAAACACTCCATTCTGCCTCTTACGGGTATGGTTCTGCATCAGTCCACGCAATGCGACCAGAAAGCCCTGCAACAACTTGGCTCAGGTCTTTTTACCCTGCTTCATTCTGCCAGTCTGTCCTCTGCCATGATAATACAATGTGTATGTAAGACTTCTACCACAACTATCATCAGTGCCCAAATATGAGGCAAAAATGCGGACAATGCAGAAACAATCTTTAAGAGTTTTAATACACAGGTAATTGTGTACAGACAACTATTCATCATCAGAGAGCTAGTTTGGTGAAGTGGTTAAGGACTCTAATCTGGGAGAACCGAATCTGATTCCCCACTCCTCCACTTGCACCTGCTGGATGACCTTGGGCAAGCCATAGCTCTGTACCAGCTGTTCTCTCAAGGATAGTTGTCTCCGAGCTCTCTCAGCCCTACCTACCTCACAGGGTATCTGTTGTGGGGAGGGGAAGGGAAAGGAGTTTGTAAGCTGCTCTGAGACTCCAAGTGAGTGAAGGGTGGGGTATAAATCCAATCTCTTCTTCATCATCACTGGTTATGAGACAGTTTTTGCACTGTTACCCAATCTATTTCTCATTCCTTATTGATAGGGCATTCCAAGACATACCTGAAATTTCAGCTTAATAATATGTGAAGACAAATTAAGTTGGTCTTCCCTTGAATCACTGCAATAATTTGTGATTCTTTGCCAGTTCATATATCACACAACATTCTGTTCAGTGTAATAAATATTTTTCAATTAGCCTATTGCACCTCTGATGTGACTAAATTAGCAAGGAGCTAGATCTGTGTCCTGGTTTTCTGTGTTCTTTTCTGGTTCTCTGTAAGTGCCTAATTTTTCATTCTATCTTGTGTAGAGTTCTGTATACTTCATTCAGTACCAACACTAATGGCGCAGGGGGATGGGTCTCTGGTAGGGGTTTCCACTGACTTAATAAGGTCCAGGATAAGCTATAGGTCATTGGCTCAGTTTGCTATCTTACAGAGTCAATATGATACAATTGTATATTTTATTATTTGACCCACATGGGAAGAAAAATAGTGTTATGCCAATCAGAGGGACTGATGTTTTAAAATAATTGAAACTCTGTAACTCTTTTCTATTTAAGACAAACTGATGTCTACCAGATTAGTATATTTTATTCCCTTTATTAATCATTTACTGGAATTAGTTTGGAAAGCCATATTGAACAGGAAACCACTTATTCATGAGTAAGCTTACTAAATAATAAACAGAACAGTCATGTCAGAACGCCTGAAGACCTGTAGCCTAGGTTTTGTCTGAGCGGCTTTGAATTTGATCAGAGCCATGATGCTGGGCCATGTTGTCTAACCCTGTCATCATTTCCATTTTTCGGGGGGGGGGGAGGGGAGACTCCCTTCCCAATGGTACTTTTAGTCCCCAGAGGGGGGGACTATAGGTAGGGAAAATGGAATAGTGGGAGTGTTAAAGCTGCGCATTCTTCCTGCTAGCCTTAAACCCAGTTTCCCTGATAAGGTCAAGGACTTCCTTTGTCACCTCGGTGGCTTTCTCGGCAGTGGGGGCATGGATCAAGATATCATCCACATAAGACAACACGTGTGCATGGGATTGTGGCTGGAGTTGCTCCCACATCTGTACCACATGTGCATGACAAATGCTTGGGCTGGAGTGAAAGCCTTGCGGCGTTCTCTTAAAAGTATATTGCTGTCCCCAAAAGGTGAACGCAAATTTGTACCAGCAAGACTCATGGAGCTTAATAGAGTGGAATGCATTGGCCAAATGAAGAACAGAGTAGTAGTGAGAGCCTGCGGCAATGGCAGCCAATATTTCATTATATTTGGCCACCACGGGTGCTACAGGCAGTGTAACAGCATTAAGCGCTCTGTAGTCGACGGTCATCCTCCAAGTCACCCCATCCGCCTTAAGGACGGGATATAGCAGGGCATTGCAAATGGACTGCATAGGGAGAATAACATCCCAGTCCAAGAGTCCCTTTATGGTCTTGGCTATGCCTTCTTCCATCTCTGCAGGGTATTTGTACTGTTTCTGAGGAGGGGGATCTTTCCCTTCAATTAAGACACATGCTTCCCATACTGTACCACATTCAGCTTTGTCTTTTACCCACACCTCCGGGTACTCATCTGCCCACGGGTCTTGCACAAGAGGAGAGAGAGGGTAGGGAGCCTTCAACACCGCACAATGGTGGACTGCATTGATGAGACCAGGGCCCTCTGGAAATTTCCAGAGCAGACCATTGGCCAGATTGATAGTGAGTCCCTGTTTGCGGAAGAAAGGAGTTCCCAAAATGCCATCATCTTCCCCTTGGTTCTCACAGGCGGTGACCATAGTGGAAAGATTCCCCAAAGTTTGGGGAATCTCGTTCCACACAGGAGATACCTGCAAGCCCCTGGCAAAGCCCGCCAAACTCACAGTGTTCATGGAAGGGTTCCCAGCCGACACTAGCTCTGGGTTGAGGACATTAAGAGAAGCTCCCATGTCTAGTAGCAAGGTGGCAGGTTTAACATTCCCTGGAGCCCCGACTTCTGCCTGGACAGTCGGTCTCCCCCAAGTATCCGGCTGCAAAACCACTACAACCGCTTCAGGGAGTTTTTGGGGCCCCGGGCAGCCCTATGCAGAAGCCAAAGGCGTGTCCGGGGTGGACCATACAGCATGCACTGGGAAGTGTTGTGGGTTTGGACCCTGGGATCTCTGGACTTCATGGTCTGCCATGGCTTGTATAAGAACTGCAGTGGGTTGCCCATCATAGTGGTCCATGTCGGCTCCGGTCCCCTTTAGCCTCTGCCACAGGTGCCAGCGGAAAGGGTCTTGTTCCGGGGGTGGCCCGCAGGAACCATACTCTCCACCGGATCCCTGTGGATATGGCTGCTCAGGAGGGGGAGGAGGGGGAGCTGTGGGTACAGGGAATTAGCCTGCACCCAGGCTACCTGCTGAGGCCCATTACTAGGAGAATCTTGGGGTGCAGAGGGGGCAATCGGAGGTTGAGCATTATCAGGGGAAAATTGCTGACCCTTGAAGCCTCTTCTGCGGCCTCCTCTTTGCCAGTTCCCCCTACCTCAACCTTTGTCATAAGACCTTTTGTTGTCCTTCCTATAAAAATTGTCTCTGTTCTGATAGTTGGAATGGGGTCCATTCTTAACATCTGTGATCACCTGAATAGGTTCCTCGTCTATCGTTTCCCCTTTCTTTGGTTGTTTTTGCGATTTGACTGCTCCGGAGCTCCTCAAGATAGAGGCTATCTTGCGGACCTTCACCTGAAGGTCAGGCCAAGTGATCGTGGATGCCTCGGAAACATTCAAGGCAAGCTGAGTCGGCCCATTGAACCCAGAGAGAAGGGACTCCTTGAACCTGTCTAATTCATAGTCAGGTATGTTTGTACAGGCGATCATGCGCACTTCCCCTGCCAAAATGGCAAGCAGTTGCTTCCTAGCCATGTAAGATTCAGGATCCTCATTTGGGGCTTGTTTCTCCAAAACATACAAGATCATTGGGTCACTGCCTGGCCATAAGAATTGGAGAATTTCCTTCATCCACTCATGGGTGTCTAAACTGGTGAGTTGTCGGCATGAGGCAGCAGAGTTAATGGCTGCAAGATCAGTGCCAGTTGCGCTCACTCAGGCGAGGGGGGTTAGATCCTCCCCATCAGTGTCACCGTACATGGTGGCCACATTAGTGAGCCACTGTACTGCATTTTCCTTTGTCAAAGGTCCTAGCTGGGAGGCTATAGCTTTAACCTCATCTGGTTTCCACCCTCGGGTCTCCAACACCATTTTCTGAGCTCCTTGACCCCATGTTTCTACCTTCTTGGTAGTAATTGGCTCAACAGGATTGGGCTCGGGTTCAGTAGCATTGGATTCAGTCCAATCTGGGTTATATGCATGGACTGTGGCTATTTCTTGTGGCAGGGGTTGTGAAGGTGGAGGAGGATGTGGAATGGTCTCCTCAGGGATGTCTATCATTGCGGCGGGATGAATGGTAGAGATCACTGCCCGCTGTAAGCCTAGTTGGTCTTGCAACTGTTTGATCTTCTTGTGACAACTATCATGGCTAATGGATTCTCTCTTTATCTGGTTCCGTTCAGCTAGGTACTGAGCGGCCTGTGTGGCTTGGGACAATTGGTCCTGGGTGTCATTGAGCTGCGCCTCTGCCCTCACAGACTTACCAGTGACTGAGTCTAATTTCATTGTCACCTCTTGGAGAGAGAGAATGAGTCACTGCTTATCCATTAACAGATTCACATTCTCCGCTCTCAAGCATTCTATTTCTGCCCGCCATTTCTCAGCAAACTCAACTGATTGTTCCTCATACTTGAGCTCTAATTCTGCCAGACCATCACGTTTAGAGTCCAACAAGTTCTCTTGTTCCAGGGTTACAATTTTTTCTTTACTTTGATCTAATTCTAACTGGATCTCTGCCACATCTTCTAATGCTGTGTACAGCACCCAAAATCTGTACCTATCTTTCTGTGCAGCACTAGGTTTCTTTCAGTCACAATACTCCTGGAAATACACACACCGCTTTTAAGGGATTGGGTCCTTTAAAGGCACCATTGGCCCAGGGAGTGGCTCCCTTTTTCACTAACCACTTTTCCAGTTTCGGGGTAGTGGTTTTCTTAGCATGGTACATCGTTTCTTTTGGTCACTTAAATTCAGTCCCTAGCTTTAGGGAGGGGAAAGTGCTCCTTCACTCTCCACAGATAATTTGTTGCAATGGGGGACCTGATGAACTCTTCCTCGGCTTTGCAATAAACAAAGGAAGAGGTCTTTTTACCAGTCTCGGGTCACCGAGTGAAAGCATCCCAGGGACTATCCAGTTCTTTCACCAACAGAATAGAACACAGGGAGATGCACTCACACTTCTCCCAATCTGCTGATTGAGAGGGGGGAAGACAAAGAAAACTGGGGAGGAGGAGTGCTGTTCCCACGTCCTCAGACCATGGTGCACTCAGAGCTCTGTTGCATCACAGGAGGGTCTCAGGTTTTCAGCTGAGTTGATCAGGCTCATGCTTGGGGGATCACCTACTAAACCCTGAGGTATTTTCCAGGCTCCTCCTGTCTGTAACTGGGACCCCTCAATAGACCCAGGAGAGTTTTTGACCACAAAGGGCTCAGTTGGCTCCCAACCTGAAGATTTTAAGAATCGCCGGTTCTCACAATGGATAATCTTCAAACCAAAGGTTCTGGAGTCTCATGCTTTATCTGGATCGCCTCCAACCAATGATAGCAAGAAGGAAAATGGGAGTGCGGGCTGGCCTCACCAAGCCCTGTGATCACCGTTCAAAGTCCAGAACTCTGTGATCCACTCCGAAGTGCTATGCCCTTTCCAGACATGGCACACGATTCACTGCAGCACTCCAAAATGGCCAGAGCCACCCAAAAGGAAGAGACCCTAGGTCTAGGTGCCTCCCTTAAACATCAGATCCTCAGATCTGAGGAACGAATCCTTGGAAAAAGAGGGGGGGAAGTGGTATATCATGGTGGTGTATGTGCAGGCTGGTGCAGAGAGTCTAACCGTGTCATCCTACGCTGCAAGATCTCAATTGCCCAACCCATGATAGACGGCCACAGACAAGATGGCCGAGGGAAGAAGGAGCGCAGAAAAGAGGGGGGGAAGAAATCAACCAAAGTAGATTTGCTCTCTAGAGCCAAGCACACAGGTCACCAATCACACTCACAAAACAGTTCATGTCTACCCTAGGAAGCTCGGAGAAGTTTCGTCCTCCCAAGTCTGGGCTTCCGAATACAAGTGTGTTGACTTGCGTGCATTCAGAAGCTCAGGGTGTTGCCCGCGTTCTCCACCAATCTGTCTGCTCTTTTATATTACTAATATTGGGGGGGGGGGGTATTAGCTCTTAACAACCAGCAGCAGGCATTGCGGATCTGCGCCTGTGTCTACAGAGGCTGCACTCCTCCGAAACTTCCCAGGAACTGACACGATACTCGATTGAGATTTATAAAGAGAAATTGTTTACTATGAAGGAATAAAATATACATAGGCAAATGCTACACAGTCATACACACAATTATACAGACCTAGGAAATCAGATAGAAATACAGAGACGTTAGCATGAGCAGGAGTATTGATGGTATCTGTTGAGGGTGATATTTACCTCTATAGGGATCTAGCAAAATCCGTCTGGAAAAAGTGGGAGAGATGTCTTTGGACAAAGGAGAAAGGGTCATGGTTCTGAACCAGCAGAAGCCACGTGGCAGACCCAAGGATCTGGAAGGGAGGATGGAGAAACAAACGAGAGGGGAAGGAAATCTGACTTGTGACTCTTGGGAAGCTGTATTTATTGGGGAGTGTTACCGGGAGGTTGGCAAGGCCTGAGACCTTCCCAGGAATGCCTATAGATGGTTCATTCTCTGTCCCTGGCCATCAGGAGGGTCCCATGGGAGTGGTCAATATTTAGATCTACCTGATGGTCAGGACAGGATGTTGATGTCATCAGCAACTGGCATGGTCTTCTAGATGAAAGTGGGCTCCGGGCAGCAAAACTAGTCCATCAGGAAGCATCCCGTTGCTTTAGCACCCTTGTGTGAAGTCCTTTGATGTGTCAAATGGAGGGGAAGTTGTAGGAGGGGGTATAAGCCTGTGTACGTATATGGAATTCATACCCTCATGGAGTTAGCAGCATGTGTCTTTAGCTATCAAGCATCACATGGCTCTATGTGTGTGTGAGTGTCTTTGTGCCTTGTGACATCCTCCAGGCTTGAGGTGGTAACCTCAGAAAATGGGGGTTTAAACCTCCTGTGGAAGTGTCCGCCATCATTTTCCACTGGTAACCTTATGCAATAGTCCATATCACATAACTAGCAACATAGTCCATTCACTGCTTCCATAGTTCTCCAGAAAAGTCCAAAAGAATATTGCTCTGGCTTATAGGAGAGCTAAACACCCTCTCCTGCACCACCACTGTTCTACGGAAAAGTGGTGCCTCCTCTCTTAGCTGTTTTAAGCAAAATTAAACATCTCATCTGGCCATCAATCCTTTGTATATGAAGGACAAATGATTCTCACATCTGCCAAATCTGGAGGTGATCTTCCTGATTATCAGAGATACAGATGATTTGCAGATGAACTTCCTGATTATCAGAGATACTCTGATGTGCTTATAGAATTCTGGCATGCTGTAGTAGCAAAAGAAGCTCTTTGCAAAGGATATCTAAAAAAAACCTCCCCATCTCTGAAATGAACATGAAGACCGTTGTGTGCACAATCATTCCTATGCATGAATGGAAACTGTGCATCCAAGGGTGGCGTACCTGGAGCTTGATACATATAGTCGGATCCAGGAACACCAGAGAGCCAGTCTGGTGTAGTGGTTAAGTGCGCAGACTCTAATCTGGGAGAACCGGGTTTGATTCCCCACTCCTCCACTTGCACCTGGCTGGATGACCTTGGGCAAGCCATAGCTCTGTACCAGCTGTTCCCTCAAAGACAGCTTGGGAAAGAGTTCTCTCAGCCCCACCTACCTCACAGGGTGTCTGTTGTGAGGAGGGGAGGGGAAAGGAGTTTGTAAGCCGCTCTGAGACTCTTAAGTGAGTGAAGGGCGGGATATAAATCCAATCTCTTCTTCTTCTTCTTCTTCTCTTGACCTCAGAGGATTTCATCAGTCTCCTTGTGGATCATTATATATGACTGAAGTAGGCGGCTTCCCCGAACTGAAGAACCAATTCATATTGAGTACTACTGAATAGTTCTTAAACTATATCCTGGACTAAAAAGTAAATTATCTTTAAAAGTAATTGGTAATATTTAATATGGGCAAGCAAAGCTTAAAACCACTGGACTTCCAAACTATAAATTAATATTCTGGTTCTTCATATTTATGACTGATTTTTATCAGTTTCTTAATACGCAGCCAAGAGGCTTTGCAGTTTTCTCAAACTGCCAAGAGAGAGATAGAGAGAGAGAATTATTTTATTAGTACTTTAGCAGACAGAAAACAAAATGAGATATCACAAATCCTGGCCTCTGCCTTTATAAAATACCAAGGGAAAAAAACAGCACACACAACATAATCTCACCGACATGGAAGGGATCTGTACCTAGTTTTGGCTTTCTCATACAGCCCTTACTGCAAAAGCTCTGAGAAAAGAGGGTACATCTTATCTGCACGAATGTGATCATATTTGCATAACAAAACCAAAGAAAATAAATATTATTTCTCTTCCTGGCTAGAAATTGCACAGGGACAGCTTTTATACATGAAAAGCTGCTGTAGAACCCAAGGGTGGGGGGAGGCTGTAGGCGTGGCCAACTTGGAAGCCAGCTGGAACTCCGTTCCTGTGTGTTCCTGCCCAAAAATAGCCCTGCTTTTTCCCATTCTGCTTTTCACCTGCCACTTGTCTTCCCTAGTGGTTTTTCCTGCTAATGTAGTAAGTACACATCAGGAATACTGACTAGGGGAAAGGGGTCAGGGAAGGTAATTTTAAAGGAAAAAATTGTGTGTGAGGCTTGGGATTAAGTATGTCCACACAGTCATCATCTCTGTTGAAAACTGGATTTTCTTTCCACTGCTTTTCAGTTATTTGGAGTGTCTTACCAGATGTAAGTATGCCACTGAATGTTTAGCTTAGCCCTATGTTTTTGCTCAAAGGGCAAATTTGTGTACAAATTCTTTACTTGTGCTAGCCATACTCAGGGCTATTCATAGCTCAGTACCCTGTTCTGAAGAATTGGCAACTGTGCAGATTGGGAGGATCGCGGGGAGTGTGCACTCCCAGTACACATGATTTGATACCCCTAAATGTAGTCATGTAAATGTTTTACTTCCTCCATGTAATGTAGATCAAGGAGAGATGTGCTGTAGGTGAAGGTCCATGGTTGTCACAATTTAGGAGACAAAAAACCCCGTGCTGAAAAAGAGCCAGAGACCATTTCTGACGAAAGAGCAGGGGAAGAAAATCACAACCAGAAAATGTTTCTGAAAAGGTGACACATTTGTAAAGTAGTGTCAGCAGCCAGGGGGAGGACTTGCGATACTGGTCCTGGTGATATTGCAAGCACCATCCAATAAACTCAACTGCTGTCTCAGCTACATCAACATGCTCTCTTAACTCTCCATGTCTTGAAGATAAAAGGCTCTGGTGATCCCTCAGTAACAAACCAGACCTACAAGGAACCTTTGGTGCACTGATCAACACAAAATCACAGCAGTTGAAAACAGAAGCTGATGGGAAATTTCAACTTACTCTGGCATCAAAAAGAACACACTGGTTGCACAGAGCATAAAGTTTAATCCAAAGGACAGATTTATGCAGGATTGCTGCAATTTTTGGCCCTTTGTTTCCTTTGTTACATTGCACTACAGGGCATAATCCAGCCAAATATAAACACACCTAGGTCCCACTGGGCAGCATCCTACCTAGGGTTGCCAAGTGTTCTTTACTTACCGGTGGGGGGGAGTCCTCCGTCGTCCGGGAGTTTCCCGGGCGCGCACGCAAAGCCCCCCGGGCTGACTTGGCAGCCCTAATCCTACCTGAGGCTTGAGGAAGCTCTTCTGGCCTAAAGAGCCTTCCTTCAATATAAATAGATCTTCTGGTGGAGGAACAGCCACTGAAACTAGAGAAGACTTCAGACTTAGTTTAGAAGCATGGTAGTAAATATGCCATTTCAATCAATCCAATATAAACACGTTTAGCTCTGGCCCTTGGTTTGTATTCTGAAAAGTTTGCAATACAGAGAGTGCAACTTGTATCGTGCTTTGGAATTATTATTATTATTATTATTACCTTCCAGTCTGAAGCCAGAAGTTCTTGGGAGGTGTCCATTCATCTCCTTCATTCCAGATGTGCCTTCTTTTTCACCACTCAGTTGCAGCTTTGAGTGCTGTTGGCAGCACAATTCTTGGCTCTCCTCAAAAAGGCAAAGCACCTCTTTGTGCCATGGGCCTCAGTTTAATTAACAGCCAGACACACACATCCGGGTTGAGGAGAAAATTAATAAAATTTGAACAGTCCACCAGATGGCTTCTCACAAATTTTATTTAAATAGGGAGCTTGTACAGGCACTCCCACCCCCTGTAATGGCATTATTAATAATTAAGCCCGGGAAGGTGTTCCAAACAGAGTGCTGACTGTGCCATTCTATTCAGATTTTGGTCACACAGTCGAGAGAGCTGAGAGGATGTGAAAACAATCCATCCTCCCCCCCCCCCCCCCCTTTGGTCACCTTTGAGAGCTTCCTTATTTATGGGGAGGTGCCGTTCTCTTTCAAAAGCATTTCCCAACATGCATTGCAGACTGAAAGGAAGAAATGGGTACAAATACAAAAAGAAAATCCCATAATCAAGAGGAAGCGAGGGATAGCATAATAATACAGCTCATTGTGAAACAGAACAGCAAAATCCTACAGAGTACTGAGTATGAATAAGCTTAAGAAAACAAATGCATCGATCTCTAAAAAAGGAGCATTTGGATATAGAATTTGATAACCGGCTATTATGTGTGAGCTCGGGAGGTCCACTGCACTGCCAGAGTTCCTACATTATCAAGGTCCATTATTTAAACGTAACTCCTTTGTATATCTTCCATAATATAGTAAACACAGGGTTACTATCACCTCCATGAATTAACAGGACTTTTAATTTTTCATCCAGTCCATGCCACTCTTCATTGCTTCCACCAAAACCCTAACTAAATAATGCTTACACAGGATTCCCAAGAAATCTCCTATGCCAGCACTGACCAGATCTAGACCCGCTTATCTTCAGCAATACCATGTGCCTTCCAACCATATCCTGGGATTTTAGTCATTTCTTTCCCACCTAATATAGCTTCACAGTTCCTTCAGGCCAGTGTCTAAGCTTGTTCCTATGTCAAACAGGAGGCTGTCCTGCCCCTGAAGGGTAAAACAGCCACTCAGCTGAGCCTGTGGAAGTGCTGCTCCAGCATCCAGGGGGCTGGAATGTTCGAGGGAAGCACAGCAAGAGGGGAAAGCAGATCTGCCTGTTGGAGAGTGCAGTGATAGTTTTGGGTCTACCTCAGCCAAGGAGCAGTTTGAAAGACAGCTCTACCTGGTAGCACGGCAGTGGTTTAACACTACATCTGGGAGAGAATAGATTGTTACGCCTGTCTCTGGTAATGAGCAGATGTTGTACCATTTAGTCTGACTCTTGGGGAAGGGGAGGCTGGTGTGGGTAGAATTCTACTTGGGCACCACAAAACTTACCTTGTGGCAATGAACCCAAAGCCTTTACACTTGCTGCCTTAAGAACATCTGCTAACTGAGGGAAAGGTTCACAATTTAAAACAATCATGGTGCCCCAAAAACATAAGAGGCTGTGTGGTTCCCCTCAGTTAATAGAAAAGGCCAATCACAGCTCCTTTCCTTAACACAAACCTTTAGCCTCTTTTGGCCAAGAAGTGCAGGCCTCCTTGTCCTAACCTAGCCTTTCAGTGCTTCATAAGTGATTTCCAGAATGGTGGCCATGAGTAGTATGGGTTTCTTAGCACCCATTTGCTTCTTTCTCCACCCATCTCTCCCCCAAAGCAATCGGTGGGGCCTATCTTTTCTTAGCCTCATTGGGGCAAGAGGTACTTTAGAAGATCAGAGGAGGTAACACTTTTATGTATTCAGGGAGCATCAGTTCAAGGAAGCTTGGCTTGCAAACTCACAGCCATTGAAAATAATGCTTGGCTTGCAAATTCCTCAGTCCCCAGGACAGCCATTTTCTGGTGAAGCCCACTGCCCATTATCAAATGCCCAAAGTGCCTACAAGGCATGCTGCTTTGTACTGTTTGAAACAACTGAAACTATTCAACATGTTCTACATTACATTAATGTAGGCATAATTTTGTATTCAATATGTTTTATTACCCAAAAGTTTGGCTAAATCCTAGTTTTGTGCTTACTGAGTACTGTCTGTAACATATTCATTTTTTGGTATGTTCTGCCTAAGCAATTAGTTTCATTTAAAGGCTTAAGTCTCTGTCTTGACAACTGCCAGAGTTCACGTAGCTACATGGAAAAAGCCAAAATAGTTGGAATAAAATTGCAACCCAGACTATAGATAAAAAATTCTGATTACTAATGCTAAAAGAGTTAATGAAATCCATTAATAGTTTTTTCAAGGTTTTGTGACCTGGAATGATCCCAATTTAGACTCCATATTTTTTCAGGAGTGGTAGAGCCTTTAATGTATGTTATTGTCATAGTGCAATGTTAAAATGAAGCAAGTACAAAAGTTGAGGGAATTATATTACAATGTTTGGAACTGGGGGGAAGGGAGTCAGTTGACAGGTAAGTCTTCTATGAACAGGATAATAGTTCCCCCCCCCCCCAGAACAAAGTTTGAGTCCAGTGGCACCTTTAAGCAGGGGTCATTTCGTAGAAAAATAGGTGCAGGAGCTCATTAGCATAACTCATTAGCATAACTTATTTGCATATGCCACACCCCTGACATCACCGTAAGTATGTCAGAAGGAAAGAAAGAGAGAGAGAGGAAGGAAGGAAGGAAGGAAGGAAGGAAGGAAGGAAGCGGAAGGAGGGAGAGAGAAAGAAAGAAAAAGAGGAAGGAAGGAAGGAAGGAAGAAGGAGGGAGAGAGAAAGAAAGAAAAAGAGGAAGGAAGGAAGGAAGGAGCTGGCAGAGAGGGGACAGCTACTAATCCAAGCCTCAGAAATACCACTATTCTGGGAGGATAGCTTCAGTGGTGGCTGAAGCCTTCAGAAGGCTGGTCAGAGGAACAAGGACCTTTCCAGGGGACAGGGTCATTTTGCTGCAGCCATGACACAAGCAGGCATTCCCCCAGGGGGGAGGAGCTGGCACCAACTCCCAGAGCTGCACTCCCCCGAGCTCCTGCTCAAAATGACCCCTGCCTTTAAGACCGACAAAGTTTTGTTCACGGTATAAGCTTTTGTGTACAAGCACACTTCCTCAGATACAGTGAAACAGAACCTCCTCAACCATTACTTATGGGGGGGTGGAGTATGGAAATCATTTATAATTTCAGGAAAATTCCAGGTCCCACTTGGAGGCTGGTAAACCGATCTATTAAAAACTGAAGTGACGTGATTAGATGCTCTAGAATGTATGAAAGCTTGGTGATAAATTTACAAAAACACTTGACCACCTACAATGTCACTTCTGGTTTTTAACTGAAGTGACATCAGGTGCATATTCCACTCCCTCTTATTTCCTCAGGTGCCAACAGGCAATGCAGCAGGATGCTGGGAAGTCTCCTACTATAGGGAGGCCTGACACCTCCAGGAGCAAAAGAGGTTTAAAGTATTGTGAGAATAACACATAAAACAGCATAAAAATATGACATTTGTGGCCTTTTTTGCCATCAGGTCACAGATGATTTATGGTGACCCTGTGTTTTCCAGGCAAGAGACGTTTAAAGGTGATTTGCTATTGTCTGCCTCTGTGTTGTGACCCTGGATGGCCTTGATGGTCTCCCATCCAAATGCTAATCAAATACTAACTTGCTTAGCTTCTGAGATCTGATAAGATCAGGCTAGCCTGAGTTATCCAAGTCAGGGCTTTGTGGCTTTAACGAGGAGCTATTTATTTAACTGGAAGATAATGGTGAAACTTTTAAGATTAAGAAATTACAAAAAATATATTTCTTTGTTCTAGGATTGCTGGCTGGGCGGATTTTCAGAACCCTTCTTGCTGGTTTCCATAAAATACTTTTTTCTTATTATGGAGAATATAGGATAAAGGCCATTTTAGCTGTTATTGTTTTTTAAAGTTAAGAAAGTTTTTTGCTGCACTGCAACTTTAAAATGCTTCCAATCTACTTTTACTTTCATTTTCAGAATAGCAGTTTCTCAGCTACTTGTTTTCCATTGCCTTTTCTGCTTCCCTCCAGCTGCGGTCAGATGGGTAGTTTGGTCCAGTGTCGCCCTGGTTCTAATCCGGGGGGGGGGGGGGGGGGTTGTAACAAAGAGTTTTGATCAGACACTCCCTTAACCCTCCTCACCACGTGTTCACCCTGTCCTTGATCGATCAGATGCAGCAGCCAGGGAGTGGTGCAGTTGGGCAGCTTTTTAAAAATCATTAGTCTTCTGACCATGCACATAAGCAATGATGGGAATCAGTGCTTCAAACTGCTGGCGGAATGGCGGCAGCTGGTGGCCAGTGGGATTGCTGGAAGAGGCTGCTGGGAAATGGAGTCCAGTGTGAGGGTAGTATTTTTGAAACTGTGCTTCTGAGAAATGTTATATTTCAAATGTTTAAGGGGGAGACAATAGAGAAGCCTCCTCCTGTTCCCTGTGTGCTGCTGATGTTTTTATTCAAAAGCTTGGAATGAAACTGGCATCACCAGCTTTGTTCTGAGACTCCCTCCACCTCCCTCCCTCTCTGAAACAAACTCATCTTGTCAATTAACCCCTTCCCAACTTCATGTGCTGTAGGCAGGAGAGAGCTGAAACACATGGAGTGGTGATCCAGTCATGCGCACATCACCAACTGTTTTTTTTTAATGGTGAAAGCACAAGGAAAATGTTCAGACGTCCTAAACAGCTTCAAAATTATAGGAGGCAGTCCAAACAGGTGGAAATGCGGGGTGAAGCTGGAAACAACCATAAGGTACCTGATTTTCCCAGTGTTGAAAAAACCGTGACCGGAGTGTGGTGATTGCAGGAGGCCAGTGAGTTCAGGATGGGATACAGATGTTGCTGTCTGATCAAGCATTTTAAATCCATTAGGGAGCAATGGTGCCACCAGCACAAAAAGACCATCTGACTGCAACCTCCGTCTCCCTAACCAGAAAGAGAGGGGTGGTGGTGGAAAGGGAGACTACAGCACCGCTATGAGAAGTACTCTGTTTTGACCTTGATATTTACAAACTGAAAACTGATATGCTGCTGATTTCTACTAGATGTGTTCCTGAGCCCAACTGCCCAGGAGCTTTAGTGATGTTCTGTCTCAGAAGTAAGTTGCCTTGGGTTTAATAGGCTTATCCGCAGGCAAGCATACACAGAATTGCAGTCTGAGCCTTGAACATCTGAAAACACCTTATCCTGAGTTGGGGTATTGGTCCTTTCTAGTCTAGCATTATCTACTAGGACAGTGGATTTCAGGGCTCAGCTACAAAGCAGCCCTACTTCCAAAATAAAGCTGGAAATGCCACGGTTTGAACTTTGGAACCTTCTCATGCACATGTACTCTACCACTTAACTACCTCCCTCCCCAAACTCTCATTTATTTTTTTACTTCATTTATACCCCACCTTTCTCTACGATGGAGACCCAAAGCAGCTTATGCTGTTCTGCTCTATTTTATCCTTATAACAACCCTTTGAGATCTGTTAAGCTGAGAATATGTGACCAGAACACGGTTACCTAGCAGGCTTCTATGGTGGCGTGGGGATTCAAAACTGACTATCCTACATCCTAGTCCAACACTCTCTAAACCAGAGGTATCAAACTGATTTGTTACGAGGGCCAGATCTGACTTAAATATCACTATGGCCATGGGTGCCATAAAATGTAACGCCAGGTACCAGAGATATAAACTTTATAAAGGACACTGGCAAATCCAATTAAGAGTATCATTTTTTACTCAAAATACCAACAAAAGCAATTGATTCCTAGCAGTGAGAGCAATTCGTTTACTGGGAAACCCACATTCACACATGAAGAACCATGTTCTAGGTTACCCCATTGATTTAAGTGAATGAGGCAGCTGCACACATGAGCTCCTTTGCATGTTCAGCACTGCCCCTTCATTGAGATGGATGGAATAGCCACTGTGGACCAGCAAGGTGTGCATTGAAGACCCCAGAAACATGAGTTTCTGGAATAAAGCAAGAATATGGGAAATATTTCATTATTAAAATGTTAATGATCTGAACCCCGAATTAATAAATCCAATTCTACAACACTGCAGTTTACCTAGGATGCATTTGCTGACCTCCCCCAACCTATTCAAATCACATTTTTTCTATTTTATTGCCTGTCTTTTCTATAGGGACGGCACACACTGTCCTCCCCTTCTCCATTTTATCCTCACTACAGACTAATGGGTTAGACTGGACTGGAACTGACTGACCTAATCTCAGCCAGTGAACTTCATGGAAGAAAGGGGATCTGAATCCAGTTCTGCCCACTCTTAATTTTGATACTTTAACTACTGAAAATGCTGGCTCTCTGATAAGTATTGGAGTCGGGAGTCCATGGAACAGTGAAACAGCTAGATCTTTATTGCCGGTCCGGATGAAGCATACAACCCAGGGCTCGAAGCCCTTCTTTTATGCTGGTCAGGGACAATCCCCTGACCTCACCCAACTGGCCTGATAGGCTCTTATCAGTCTATTTACATTTCATAGGTTCCCTTGGAGAAACCTAGGTACATGATTGGTGGCCGGTTTGGATCCACCTGGCCTTTGTTCTACCTGACTGAAGCTCAGGTAGTTTCTTGGCCATGTGCTCTGGCCACATGGCGGTCGCCATTACGTAAGTATATGGCGACCGCATGGTCAATACATAACACTCTCTATAGACAATAGGTTCTACTGTGTTTATTTAAGTTTTTTAATAGTCTGCATTCATTTTTTTCTTGCAAACTCAAACCAAAGAGCTAGGTACTGGGGCAGACCAATTTACTTACCAGGAAGAAGACCTAAAAGTGGGTTGATCAGCTTCTTTCTCATTTATTATATTTGATTTATTGTGCACATATAGTCCTCTTTACAGAAAGTAATCCTGAAGCAGGAGAGTAAAGGCAGGTGAGGAAGCTGTGCTCAGTAGATGGAAACCCCTTCCATCTGTGGGAATTACCACTAGATCCTATCCAGTATGTTTCATATGGCTTCTGCATAGGAAAGTCCTCCCTCACCAACCTGTTGGAGTTCTTTGAGAATGTGAACCAATATGTGGACAAAGGTGACCCTGTAGACATTATATACTTGGAATTTCGAAAGGCTTTTAACAAAGTACATTACCAAAGATTCCTGAGTAAACTTTGCAGTTATGGGATAAGGGGGATTAAACGTTAGTTAAATGGCAGGAAGCAGAGAGTAGGGCCGAGGACAGACTTGTAGTCTGCCACGCCTCCGCGGCGTGGCAGACTAAGGTGGGGAGAATTGCCCCCGCCGCGCGGCGTTCACACGCCGCTGGAAAGAAGCCACCCACAGCGTTCAGACTGTGGGCAGCTTCCTACGGCGGCATGTGAACGCTGCGTGGCTCCCCCTTCCAGCGCACATTCACACCTGCCAGAGGCGGGTGGAACACGCGCCGCAGCAGCCAGGGCACAACTTTTAAGTGGTGCCCGGCTGCTGTGGGAGGAGCGCGGCGCCAGACGTGATGCGTCCGGGCCGCCTCCTCGGGGCAGATGTGGCCGTCTGAACGGCCACTCTGCCTCCGCTTTTGAAGTGGAGGCAGAGCGGCCGAGACTGCCAGTCTGTTCTCGGCCTAGGAATAAATGGATGGTTCTCACAATGGAAGGAAGTAATCAAGGGGGTCCGACAAGGATTGGTTTTGGGAATGGTGCTATTTAATTTGTTCATAAATGATCTGAAATTGGGGCCAAGCAGTATAGCAGCCAAGCTTGCAGATGATACCAGACCATTCAGGATGGTGAAAACGAAGATAAATTGTGAAGATGATTGGGGATTGGGGCACTTTTTCTATGAAGAAAGGCTGCACAGTCTGGGACTTTTCAGTCTAGAAAAAGAGGTGAGATATGACAGATAATTATGCATGGGGTGCAGAAAGTGCTTAAAGAGAAATTTGCTACCTCTCCAGTAATATTAGAACTCAGGGACACACAATGAAATTGTTGGGAAACAGCTTCAGAACAGACAAAAGGAAATATTTATTTACTCAATGGGTAATTAAAGTGTGTAATTCACTGCTAGTGTAGGTAGTGATGATCACAAGTATAGATAGTTTGAAAAGGGATTAGATAGCTTCATGGAGGAGAGGTCCATGGTGACTGAAAGGAACCTGCATATTCAGAGGCAGAAAATCTCTAACTACCAAGGCTGGGAGGCAGCAACAGAGGAGGACCTTAGCCTCTATGCTCTGTTTGCCATCCACAGCAACTGGTTGACTGCTGTGTAAAACAAGATCCTGGACCTGATGGAACACTGGTCTTGTCCAGCAGGCTCTTCCTGTGTTGTTATGTTCTTATTTCCCTTGTACCCCTTTCATTTTTATATGCAACTGAGAGATTCCAACATAGCTTGAGGCAGGCATATTCAATATGAGGCACAGAGGACACTGGGGCTGCGGTGGCTCAAGTGGTTAAGACTCTGAACTGCAGACCGGTAGTTCAGCCGTTTGAGACCCGAGTGCTGCATGACGGAGTGAGCTCCCACCTCTGGTCCCAGCTCCTGCCAACCTAGCGGTTCGAAAGCACGAGCAAGTAGATAAATATGTACTGCTTCAGTAGGACAGTAACAGCGTTCCGTGTGCCTCGGCGTCTAGTTATGCTGGCCACATGACCATGGAAAAGTCTTTGGACAGCACTGGCTCTTCTGCTTGGAAATGGAGATGAGCACCACATCCCTCTTATTCAACTGGCTTTCAAGCAAGGGAAACCTTTACCTTTACCTTGCAGAGGACACTGCTTTGCTTTTGCTAGCATAGGTTCATGATCTGTTGTACTGAACTAGTGTTGTACTGGTGTTGGTAATAACCTTTAAAGCCTGATATGGCCCGGGACCAACATATCTAAGGGACCGACCTTCCCATATATGCCCCAAAGAGCATTATGCTCTAAGGATCAACATCTCTTGGTGGCCCCTGCCCCGAAGGACATCCATCTTGCCTCAGCCAGGCCTGATGGAACATGCTCCCTATTGAGATCAGGGCCCTGCAGGATCTTCTTCAGTTTCTCAGGGCCTGAAAGATGGAGCTGTTCTACCAGGCCTTTGGTTGAGGTAGCGGGCATCCATGTATGGCCTCCCTGAGTTTGCTGTCACCCACCCACTGATAACTGGCCATTAGACATCTATAGCAATGCGCCAGAATCTCTCAGAGCCAACTGATTCCTGTTGTTAAGTTGTAACTACGAATGTTAATGTTTAATCTGTGCTTTAAATTTTAATTGTATTTATTATAACATGATGTTAGCTGCCCTGAACCCACTCGTGAGATGGGTGGGATATAAATACAAAAAAAAAATAATAAACTGCTGTTGTGGGCCAACCCAAGAGGTGTCATTGGTGCAGCATTCTGGGTTCATGCTCCCATGCTTATCACCTCTCTTTTCCTCCTCCCCCTTGACCCCGGTCAGCCCAGGTCAAGGCTTTTTTTCCTGTTGTCTTCAGGAAGCCCCTTCTTGTAACCTGTCTAGCAAAAAGTCCCCCAAGCCTCTATGTTCCCTGCTTGCAGAAGGGGGGGGGGGTGCCCATCCCATTGTCCCATTAACTTCTTAAGAGATGTATCTGGAAGGTGATGGGCTACTTTCCTCTTCCCTCCTGCTTGTTATTAGCTCAGAGGGGAAAAAAGTGGTTAAATGCACAGTGAAGCTCTGTTTGTTGCCAACCTCCCAGGAGACTAGGCATTTCTCCACATACGGCATTTGCAAGCCACTCTGCTGATCTACACGCTAATCGCAGACTAGGGGATAGCATGATTAAAATTGGTGGAACAATCCAAAACAGGGAGACTAACATTCAGAGGCTCTGCAACTTGGTCATTTGTCCTTCAGGTACCTCCCTGCCACCTCCAGCTTCATGCCAGTGTACTGCATCAATTCTGGGTAAAGCTGCCACCTGGTGTAGCCATTGCATTAACTGGACAGTCCCAGCTATGTCTGCTATAGCACCTGTGCATGATAATCGTCTCTCTGAAGTAAACATTCAAGCTTCTATTGATTATAATGAAGCTAGATTATACGCTTACAAGAGTGTGCCATTGTTTGAAAACATGAACCATAAATGCTGCCATTTTATTTTCTGTCAGTGTGTTAGTGTTAGCCACAACAGCTGTAGCAGTAAATTCACAAGTTAGAATTGTTGTTCTTTTGGGGCGTTCAATGTACTTTTCCCTCTTACAATATCATTTATATGGAGATGTGTCATACTTTCCCTAGGGCTCTAGCCTTTGAACACTTTTATTCCAGGTTTTTTTGGGGGGGGGTGTTAAATTTCCTCTTGAAGAGCCTTAATCTTCTTTCCCTTTCCCTCAAATACAATAAAGTATGATAATAACATTTCCTTTATCTCTCCTTTTCATTATCTTTATCTTTAATCATGTCAAAAGATTATTAACAGTCAGTCACATTATATGTGATATAGATGAAGTCACTCTGGAGGGGAAAAGATGTGAACTAGAGAAGCTTTATCTGAGGTAATAAAAGTCCTTTGTGAAGCTGCTGTGATTTTGTCATTAGGAAACCACACTTTGATATCAAGCAATTGCATTTGTGTTGAGTAGATTGGAGAATGATCCCAGCTTTGGTAGAAGAGTAAAAAGTATAGACTTCCTGAATATCAGCAAAAATTATTTCCCCTAGGTTCCTGTATCTCGTTTATTGTTACGCATATTGCTGAGCAAATGAGTTGTCATTTATTTTTGAGAGGACGGATGACAGTTTAATAGCTTGATTTTATGAGGGCAGAGGTAGATGTTATCAGAGCAAATGTGTGATCTCATTTTGCCAAGGGAAACAAATTGTGGTATAGCTGGAGGGAGGGGTTTTGCAAGGGAGCATCGAAACAGGAGAGGGAGAAGGGTTTAACCCCACCCTCTTTTTCTCCCTTATGAAATTCTTCTCAGGCTGTTTTCTTCCCGTTCTGAACTCACTTTCAATTCTGAAGCCTGTTGGCAGGGGAGAATCACCAAGAGAGGAAATGGTTAAGCAGCTCCCAAATGCCTGGTATTTCTCCTGAGATTGGATCTAGTCTCAAGTGTTAGTGCAGCAACAGGCAGAGGTGGTCGGGGTTTGGTCCATGATGGGTTCTCATGAAGCATCTTAAGGCAACTTTTATTTGCCTTTCCAGTAGGAGTTATGCTGCACTACTTATCAGTGTAAAAGGGATAAATTACAAGGTAGGCAGAGCTGGATGTTTCTTTCCTAATTGTCATGGACTAGAGGCTGGGTTTTTTGTTGTTATTTTGCCATTGCTGAAATTCTATAATCCACTTGTATGGCTACCCTGGCCTGAATGACCCAGGCTATTTCATCAGATCTCAGAAGCTAAGTACAGTCAACCATGGTTAGTGCTTGGATGAGAGACCAGCAACAAAGTCTATGTAGAGGCAGGCAATGTTAGGCTTGCCAGTCCCCAGGATGGGGTGGGGTTTTTCCTGCTTTTGGGGGCTTCAGCCCATCACTGGTCAGCTGGTCGTTGGGGAACTCCACCCCCAAATAGGGGTGTCCCAGCGTGATGCCCCCAATGTAATGATATCACTTACGAGTGATGTCATCATGTGGGGGCGCCACGGTAGATGCTCTGGTTTGAGGGCAAAACTGTATGGTAAATTTGCCTGTGAACCATAGAGTTTTGCCCTCAAACTAGAGCATCACTGGTATGGGTGATGTCATTGTTGGGGACATCCTGGAATGCCCCCCAAATCCCCCTGCCAGAGCAATGAGAAAACCTGGCAATCCTAGGCAATAGCAAATAACCTCTGTTCATTCTTTGCCTTGAAAACCCTATGGGGTCACCATAAGTCGACTGTGATTTGACAGCACTTTCCACCACCACCTGTATGACTGTGTGGTGTAATTACTAATTAGAAAGCCCCAACAGAACAAGTAGCTTGCCAGATACCAAAAAGCTATTAAATACTTCCACTACCCATGGAAAACTACAGGAAGCCCCTGCAAACTAATCCATTTTGTGATCCATCCACACAATGACTATTCTGTTGCGTGGCAGGGCTTTTTTTGTTATCTAGGTCACACTGTGTTTCTGTAACATTCACAGTTCCATTGTGCTCCAGCTGTAGATATTCACCCTCAGTTGGCTTCTGAAGCTCAAATTAGACAATATTTAATGATCCCAAAGGTGAGATGTCATTCTCCCCCAGGAGATGTTAATGGTGCTTTAACATTAAAACTAATAAGTAGTTTATTTGCTTTGTACAAACGTTTTGGAATCTGACTTTGCCTTTGCCATCAGTTTGAGTAAATGCAGTTTTAATGTTTTGTATTATCTGTATTATGCAAAAAAAGAAGAAGCAAGCAGTGATTCTGAATGGTTTTTTTCCTGCAAAGAATCAAGTGAAGGGGAGGGGGGGAGATGCCCTTATGTTGGTGTCAATGGCAAAATATCTTTAAACCTGTACTTGGCAAAACCTCATTCTTGAGTCTTAGTGAAATCCAGAGATGTGTTTGTGTGAGAAAGAAAGAGAGAAAAGCAGGCAAATATGAGTCATCTTTAGGAGCTGAGAACTCAGACTTATTATGGGGATACCACTTCCCGATTTAGAAGACTAAGGAGGAGGAAAATGGGATTTAGGGTCCTCTTAGTAAGTTTGACTTTCTTCATTGCATTGTTTTATACAGCCTGTGAGCTGGTGACAAGCATGATCCAGGGCAATCATGGGAGCTCAACACAAGGCATGGAGCATCAGATGTGCAGTGACTTCTCTCTTCTCTTCCATGAGTTGGAGAATATTGAACGATCAGTCAAGTAAAATCCCCCATTATGTATATGGAACATTGGCCAGCATGGAAGAGAATTCAGTATATCTGCACATTCAGAGCTCCATCTCCATATCAAAACTATTGTTGCGCTTCCACAGATGCACGGGAAATGGTAAATGCAGTTTATCTTCTGCAATAGGAATGCACAGGGCATGCAAGGTCAGAGGTTTTGGTTGGAGGTAACCACATGTTTGGGTTGCTTTATTAGTGGTATAGTGCAAGCCACATATTTTAATAGTTTAATATTTTAATGTTGATATTTTATATTTATTATTTGTTTTTATATTGCTTTTCCCTTATTGGTTTTAATGTTGTAAATCTCTGTGAGACCCTTTGGGTAGGCAGCAACTTTAAAAAATCTAATAAATAGTTGCTTTGTACCCGGTGAGATATGGCAATTTTACCATCAGCTAGTTTTTACAGTGAAATTTCAGGATGATGAGCTACATTTCAATGGGCTGCTGTGACAGACTGCACTTTTTAAGAGGCTTACAAATGCTGTGCAAACAGCTAAAGGACTGTGAAGGGTTAATTTTTCACAAACCCAGAGAGCCTTGAGTGACAACCTGCTGTAAGCAATCTAATTGGTTGGCATCAGCTGAGCAGAAGAAGTCTTGAGAGAGCTGGATGCTGAGGAGATTCATACTGAGATGCTGAGGAAATATATACTGAGACTGTTTGTGAATAGCCCTGACAGAAAAAAAGTGTTTAGTGCTGACAGAGTCAGATTTCAACCTTGACTGAACACAGTCTGAATTCAGCATTAGCTGAGGGTAGTTTGAACACAGACAGAGAATTGGGGGAGAGTTTGGCAAGGAAGTTTGGGGAGTAGAGAAGACTCCCATTCAGGCCAAAATAAGGGAATAGATCTTCTAGAGAAAGAAGATTCCCTGTGCAGTCAAACAGGAAGAGTTACCTGTGAGGAGTACAGAATTTTCTGATCTGGTGTGATTAGAAACTACCTGAAGAGACCTTAAAAAGTCAGTCAGACATTCAAGAAGAGTAGTGGTGTTCCAAGAGAAGGAGTTGGGTACAGGGAAGAGAGTAATAGCCTTCTGGGCACCAAAAGAATCAGTGATTACTCAAATAAAGTGAATTAGAGTGTTCAGGAAAGCACTGGAACAAACGCCTCTCAATATAAAGATCTAAGTAACTGTGAATTAATTAAGAACACTCTAATTAGTCTGATATATAAGAACATAAATCTATGCTTGTACTAGTTTTACCTCAGTAATTTCAACCCCTGTATTCACCTGACCTTTCCCTTTGATGTTGAATAAAACCTTTTGTTATTTTTGAGTTTTAATAGCGTCTCAAGTGCTATTTTCAAGGATTTAAGTCAAAAGGCAATCCTATCCCTTCCCTCAGATTCCTGGGCTGAGCAAATAGTCAAAATGTATCTTGCTGACAGGGTGGAGCAGCCATCATTTCTTCAGGGGAAAACATTACCAGGGCTGCTCAGTCAGTGAGGGGACAGAAAAGTGGAGGGAAAAATCTAGCTTCTGAGGGACAGAAGTGGAAGGAGTCCATCATATGTGCTAATGTAGATTCCCAGTCTTGACTTTACACTACTCTTGTTTGAATGAACTGCACAATATTAAAGAATGCTTTCTAGAGGGCCATTGATAACGTGTGTGTGTGTGTGTGTATATAATCTACAGAAACTTCTGTGATCTGTTAGGTGCATTCATGAGCTTTTGTAATCATGGAAGTAGAAAGATCTGAAATATGTGCATCCCCAGCTCACACATTATACTGTTCCTTTGAGTAGATCACTTGCAAAAGTGGAAATAAAGAGGAGAAGTGACACAAGTATGAATCACATCTGAGTTTTAAAGCCACCCTATGGACCATTCTGCTCACGAAAAGACCCAGCATATTGCTGAGACAATTCAATTTGATATATACAACATAATTTGAATTCTTTTGCAGGTCTACATGTCACATAGTTTCTGTTTCACAATGACTTAAAATATTTCATTGTGGGAGGAAACTGAGCATAACTTTACAATGTGGAACAGTTTCTGCACAGAAATAATGAGATGTGTCATAAGAGCCTTGAGTTTCACTGGTGGAAGAAATATCTCTTGCCTCTTCCAGTCTGCTGTAGCCCCCCCCCCCCCCCGGTTCCACCTGAAAACCTGAGGGTCAGAAGAATCTCAGGTCAAAGGCCATTGTATACAGAGTGGGGAGTGTATCACAAATTGGAAACCCACAAAATAACAGGCCCCTTTGTACAAACCCTTCAGCTTATGCAATGGTACATTAGGATCCAACCTATTTTTGACAAAACATAAAGACACGTCCATTGTATGCACCCCATATTACTTAGGTTTAGAGTTATAGGAATAATTATGACAATGTTTAGTACCTGTGTTTTTTACAGGACAGTTTTTCAAAAGAGGGACCAAACATAAGACAGTAATTCTTAACTCCCTACTACTAATAGCTTGCTGTTGGTTGATACCCAACACTATTGAAAAAGGAAACAAATCTGCATGGATAATAAGTCTGAGCTTTGGAGACGATTCACTTTTCCCTTAACAAGAGGCAGGATATGGATATTGAATATAAGGTGCCAACATGTCACTTCTTTAGGACTTTGGCCTGTGTTTTTCCCATAAGTAATAAATATGTAAAAGATGTGCTGCTTCTTTGTATCTTTTTGGCTTCCAAAAATGCAGATCTACCATCCACCCGTCTTCATGGAGGTCTGTGTGGTCAAGTGTCATACACTAAGTACTTGGTATACTCTTTCAGGCAATGCTTACATATGTTTTCCTCTTGCAGTTTGTTGCCCATCCCAACTGTCAGCAGCAGTTGCTCACCATGTGGTATGAAAATCTCTCAGGCTTACGTCAGCAGTCGATTGCTGTGAAATTCTTGGCTGTCTTTGGAGTCTCCATAGGCCTTCCATTCCTCGCCATAGCATATTGGATAGCTCCCTGCAGCAAGGTACAGATTGGTTAAGGTGCATGTTTGTTTATCATTATTTATATCCCATTGGAACGGTATGAAGTCAGAACTGAGAAAGCCAATAAATATTGTTTTATTACATTGTGCAAGAGTTAAAAGAAAATCTTGAGAGGTTCTCAGTTAGATGCCAGGCAACTGGGGGTGGGGACATTTTTCTTGAAAGTGCTAAAATGAAAAGGGACAGAAAAATATTTAGAGACAAGGGCAAAAGTATAAAATAAACAGTGGAAGGATTACTACCAATGTCAGATAAAACAAAAGCCCAAGGAGATCTATAGCTATGGAAGAGGAAACTTTGGAGAGAGAAATGGGTGCCATCTAGAAAGAGAGGTAGACCATCGCACAGTGATAGAATGTATGCTTTGCATGCAATTAAAGTTCAATGCTTGGGGTCTCTAGTTAAAGAATTTCAGGCAGCGGGGTAGGAAAGAGTTTGGATAGGCGCTGCCAAGGTTCTTTGCTAGACAAACTCACCTTGCGGCAGTTTCATATGCTCCCTGAAGCAGAGCTGACAAGAATGCTTAATATCTTTATTCTCATTTTGAAGAAAGTGCTTAAACTTGTAGAACCTATAAGGCAAGATGTGGAATGTGTGACCTCTATCATGAAAATGCTCCTAAAGTGTTACTTGTGAGAGTAAATAAAGATGTTAGTATCCTATGAGCCCCTTCCATGGAGTCTTCTTCTAACAACAACAACAACAACAGAGGAAACTTTTCTCCATCAGACAAAATGAGCTTTCACTCACTAAGACTTGTGCTGAAATCAACTTGGTTAGTCTTAAGGTGCCACTTGATTTCTGTTTTATTTTGTTATAATGAACTAACACAGACATCCTTTGGAACTTAATCTTCACCAGTAAACGCTACTCTCCTTTGTCTTTTTCCCTTGAAGGAAAATCTTAGCCAAAGGCAGGCCTCATTTCATAGCAGGAGCTCCTTTGCATATCAGGCCACACACCCCTGATGTAGCCAATCCTCCAAGAGCTTACAGTAGACCCTGTAAGAAGAGCTCTGTAAGCTCTTGGAGGATTGGCTACATTAGGGGTGTGTGGCTTAATATGCAAAGGAGCTCCTGCTATGAAATGAGCTCTGGCCAAAGGGAGTCATAGGATCCAACCTGTGTTGTCTTTTTAAAGACAAGTTGAATAAATCTTTTGGTCTATTTCATATTCATCAAGCTTTTCTACAAAATTCAACTTATGAATTTTGGGCTCAGTTCAGACATAATGTGTACCCATTCTTTGCTTTAATTTACTTTAATATGTGTGACCAGAGTTCTGCTTTCAGACAATCTCTCAGATCCTGGCTTGGCCTGACAAAGCAGGCTTCATTGCCTCCATTCCGGTCAGCTGTCTCTGTGGCCAGGGAGTGTGTGAGGGCAGTGTCAGGGAACAAACCAGGATCAAGCCGAAATGTTTGCTTTCATTTGTTACATGAAACCCTAGTTAAAACAAAATGTGGTTAATAAATCAACTTCTAAAGGTGATTTCAGATCCTGGTTTGTTGGACTCTAGTAACTAATCATAGTTATTGGAGAGGCCCCCATTCAAACAGTCATGCCACCAATAGTGAGTTTAATGAAATCATGGGTTTGTGCTGTGTCTGAACTGCGACTAGACAGGAATGATCAGCTGTCAGTTTTAAAGGAAATAGGAGTATAGTTAATGAGATGCTGAATGGAAGTTGGCTTGAGACCTTGGGAATTGGGGGTTCAGGACTGGGGGACGGGATCCCCACATCAGCTCAACTGTATAGTTAGATTTTTCCTGTCAACTACACATTTCCACTTAGGCCTCATTGGCACCAATGTTAGTATCTGGTATAGTACATTTTAGGTGTCAGTTGCCTGGGGAAGTTACCAATGATGGTGACACCGTAAGAACCAACTTTTTCATACATTCTCCTGTTGTCCCACTAGTGTTATCTCTATCATCTTTTCTGGTTGCCAATATCTTAAACGTACTACACACAGTATTAATTATTATTTATACCCCCATTTTTCTCCCTTCTCCATTTTATCCTTACAACTAACCTATAAGGTAGGTTAGGCTGAGAGTGTGTGACTGGCCCAAGGTAACCTTCCATGGCTGAGTGGGGATTCAAACCTGGGTCCGTCAGATCCTAGGGTGACATTCTGACCACTACACCACACACACACACACACACACACATATAAAAGCAGCTTCTTGGAACTAAGGAAGTAGTAACAATATAGTCAAGCCTTATGACCTCCATGGTAGAGGCAGAGCTTCAACTGAACAGAAATATTAAAGAACAGGTCCAACTCTTCAAGTTTGGTTTTTTGAGATGATTCAGAGCTTCTGAAGAGCTGCATTATTTATCCGGCCATAAATGATATTTTTATGAAGATTTGAAAGATATCACTCCAAGGAAAATTTCTGCAGCTTTCATCAGTGACAGAGAGCATAAAATATTGATGCAACACAGCTTCCGTATGGAATGTCTGACATCAGGGGAGAAGGGAAATAATATTAACAAACGTTCTTTTGCTTTGACACTGGGTCAAGTTCATTTCAGTAACAATGGCTGTGCTACTCTAGTTGCACAAATCCTGGATCAAGATTTGTTTAATGCCCCCCTCCTTTAGAGATGTGCTGCTCCTGCAAATAAATGCTTAAATAAGTATTGGAAGGAGGCATTTGTATTAATGTTGAGAAATGACATGATAACAGCATTGGAAGCTGTTGTGGTTGTGTTACAGGCAAATTTGCTGGAGCAAATTTTTAGAACGATGACAGCATATATTGGGCTAAAGAAGCCTCTAAGAACTGGGGGACTCAATGTAATTCATTAGACCTTCAGACAGAGTTTCACTTTCTCAGAAATAGTTTCAGAGGACATTGCTATTAGTATTGTGATACTGAGTTGAGATTTTCCCCCCTGAGTATTAATGTGCTAAATGTGAGCATAAGCCCATACAAATTTTAATCCCACTGATTTTAGTGAAGGAGACTATGTTGGAAGATCTCACTTGAAATCAGTGGAATTTAAAGACCCTTAAATGTGGCTGGATTGTGCCTGGGTTTTTTGGGGGTTTTTTTAAAATGAAATTCAGATGAGCTAATGCCATCTTCCTTCATAGCTTTCTTTATTTGGAACCATATTACCAGGAGAGATCAATGTACAGTCCTATTGAGGAAGGCCAAATAATGAGCACACATTTGGATTTTTGCCTCAAGAAACTCAGGCTCTGATCACATGCAGAATTAGCCGCACAACTCCCTGCCACAGCTCCCTGCCGGATTTTACGGGTGCGATCACAAGAGCACATCTGTGAAGCATCCTGCACCCATCATCAAGCCATTGCTCTCCACCGAAAAAGTGCAGTAAAAAAAACAGTAGATAAACGCCAGTATCAAACGGGTTGCTGCGGGCCACAGATGGACTTTCCCCCTGTGATCACTTGTGGCATCAGGAATAGTCTGATCAGGCTATCTCAACGTCATGCCATTGTTTGTTTCCCCTTCTCAGTATGCACTGTATCGCATACTGTCATTGAAAGCCCTCAGGGTGGGGATGCGATTCATCGATCCCCCGTTTAAGAGAACCCAACTTGCCCGCGGTTGCATCTGATCACGCAGTGGTGAATTGCAATTGCAGTTTTGCCAAAATGTGTGATCGCACAACTGCAGGTCAAAGTACTCCAGCACAAAAAGCCTCGCTTCCCCCCCCCCCCCGCACGCTTTATTTTGCTCGTATGACTGGGGCCTCAGCCCTGCACCCGTGGAAGCTGCCCTTGATTCCAAAAGAGCGGGAACCTTAATTCTGAATTGATGACACAGTTCTGCACACCACAGAACAATTAACAACCAGAAGTGAAACTGCAAGAGCAGAAGATCTGGCAAAATGGGGTTAGTTTCTCACTCACTCTGCCCTAAATAAATGTTAAGAGCTTCAGTCAGGTGTACCAGCTACCACTAGAACTGTACACCGAAATAAGCTACCCCCTACACCTCTGATTTGTTACAAATACCACAAACTTCAGAATAACCATCTGCAACCCCTGTGGCAAATCTCCAAATTGTAAAGTTGTAGCTAGGTTGCCCCATATATTATGTATTTGCTTCATTTCTGCCCCATCTTTCTCCCAGTGAGAGTTCAAAGTAGTTTAGGTCATTCTCTTCACCTCCATTTTATCCTCACAGCAATTCTGTGAGCTCGGTTAGGTTGAGAGTGTGTGGCTGCAAGCACACGGCCCCTTAATGCGGGAGGAAGGGCTGCTTCCTCCCGCATTTAAAGGGGCCGTCCACAACGGACCGCAGCGAGTCCCGCAGCGAAGCGGGTTCCAATGCGGGTTGCTCCCGCATTTACCGACCCCAGGAAAAACTAGTGTTTTTCCGGGAGTCACGGGAGGAACCCGCATTCCAGCCTTCTGGACAGCCCTCTCTCGCAAGCATTGCGAGAGCAGGGCTGTCCAGATGCCCCTCCCCCACTCACCAGGCAATGGCGGCTGGCCGCCACCACCGCTTCTCCTGCTGCTGCGGCTGCCTCCGCGAGCCGCTCAAGCCGCCGCCTCTTCAGTGGCAGCTGCCGCAGCCGCCACAGCCGCCGTTGCCGCAGCCGCTTCTGCGCGGCCGTTCCCGCCGCGGCCGCCTCTTCAGCAGCCGCGGCCGACGATCCCGTTCCCCTGCCAGGGTCTGTGCCGGGCAGTAAAGTATGAATAACAATGGTCTCCAAAATTCTGAAGTAGCATTCTGATTATAACTGGTGTCTTGTCTTGTAATGATTTCCCCATCCCTATCATCTGAAATACTTCTGACCCTGAACTCACCCATGTTATCTGCATAACTTTCCATTTTAGTGTGAAATCCCATGTTTGCCTGCCTCAGACATACTAAAAGTTGCAGCAGGTAGCCCATTATCAATTGGTGGGTGAAACGCTATGCCTCGGTGGCTTGCTGCTGGCCATGAATTGAATTTGCTCTCAACTACAAAAGGCACAGTGGGAAAGGCAGGAGAAGAGAGGGCAAAGACCTCCATTGCTCACCATATCCTACCCCACTGGTGGATCAGGGATGAAGATTATCAAGATAAAAATGTCCAAGCATCGGTATTTTGACCTTTATGTTGAGATGCCTATTCAAAAAAGTGCTTAACATCATACTGGCATTTTACCAACTTACTACACTACAACTGTGGAAGATGAAATTAGGATTTTTTTTTAAAGCATGGATGTGTTTTTGAAAATTTAGATACCCTCTGACTTCAAAGAATCCCGGTATATATGATTAAACTGAGTACAGAAGCACTATGAAAAATTGGGATAAAGATTACAGGTTTTGCTCTTCCATTTGGAGAAAATCATTTCAGGCTTTTGATGTCACTTCGGTTTTTCGATATCTGGCCAACTTACAAATTTATTTGTAATCTTAAAAATGTAATATATTCTTTAGGGAACATTTCTGTTATTACTAGAGATTCTTGGCACAGCTGAAACTTTAAAATGCTTCTTCATAATGCACTGCTTTTAGGTTGCAGAAAAGAAGCCAGTGGCTTAGTGCCAAACTAAATGAGACAGCCACAGGTCCACGCATTTAAACCTGGATCTGCCCCAATCACATAGAAAGAAAGGAGTGGACATTCAGTTTTAACAACAATAAGTGTTTGTCAGAAATAAACCTCCTCCCTGCCTGTCACTTGTTTCCCTACAGCCCCCTTTCCCAAGCAGCATTCTACCATACAAGCTGATTTCGAGTACTGGGATTTGGATGAGAAGAAAATTGTCTGAGGAGGAAAGACTGCAAAGAAACAAGCCACAGACGGGGGACAGATTTAGCAAACTGTCACCAGTTGCCCCATGAAAATGTGAAATGCACTTTCAATCATACCCCTATATTCACTATACCCTGACCCAGATAGCTCATGCTAGCCCAGTCTCATCAGCTCATGGAAGCTAAGCAGAATCAGCCTTAGCAGTATTTGGACAAGAAATCACCAAGGAATACCAGGTTTGTGACACAGAGGCAGGCAATGGCAAACCACCTTTGAACATCTCTTGTCTTGAAAACTACACCAGGGATCACCATAAATCAGATGTGACTTGAGGGCAAATATATGTAATTGTACACACACACATATTCATTGTATGTGGTTGTGGCTTTAAACGCACTGTGGCTGACATGTTCTTCTTTAGGATCATTCCTCTGATGTGAATTGGCTTTCACAGCCCTCTTCTTGCTTGTTATATTGATAAGGTATTAATTTCATTGTCCGGTGGCGTTATTGAACTAGATTTGTTACCGTTATCATTATAATGCCATCAGTGTTCACATCCAACACCTAGATATATCAGTTTTTAGTAAAACATGCATATCCTATTATTCAGCATTTCTATTGAACCGCTGATATATACTTGAGATGTAATTGTTTTTAAGCAAACCTTGCTAGGGGTCATTCTTACCATTCAGGACACAAGCAGGAATACCATTACTGGGGTAACAGTAGAAGACCTAACAGTCCTATACAGTACCATTCCTGGCCTGGAACCTATATATCTAAAGGGCCATATCTCCCTCTCTGTTCCTGTGTGCCAGCTCCAGTCTTCACTTGCTTTCACCTGTGTGTTTCTCTTCTACAGATAGCCCATCTGGCATTCTGTGCTTTCTCGATGGATGCTCCCACCAACCTTGGAAACTTTTAGGAGGCGTCATAAGGGTCTTTTAGTCACCAGAGCTCTTACTGAAGTGTAGGTTGTAAGCATTTCATTGGAGGAGGGACCAGTTAGGTATTGTTATTTTTATTTATGTATTGTAAGCCACACTGAGGGCCATAAATGTTGTATTTAAAAAGAAATAATATACTGTACTCTGAAACTATTGAGATAAATAGACTGGAGTTATTCTGCACAGGACTGCATTGTTACATGAAATGATGTTTAGTGTTTTAATTGTATGTCTTTATACATAAACTGGAAAAATACCTCGATAATTATCGCACAATGAAGATTTGGCATTTTTGAAAGTTAGAGGATGAAAATGTCATAGCTTGTGTATGTTTGGTTTTTCAGCTGGGACAAACACTCCGGAGCCCCTTCATGAAGTTTGTGGCACATGCAGTTTCTTTCACAATTTTTCTTGGACTGTTAGTAGTGAATGCCTCAGACCGATTTGAAGGGGTAAAGCTTCTTCCCAATGAAACTGCCATGGATCATCCCAAACAAATATTTAGAGTAAAAACAACACAGTTCTCATGGACAGAAATGCTAATAATGAAATGGGTCCTAGGTAAGTGGAACAGCAAAATTTGTAACTTCTATAAGAAGCACATGAACAAACACATGAACAAAGAGAATTTCAAAGAATGGACTGATGGGGGTAGCTTATGAACATAGACAAAGTGGTTAAAAGTTAGACCCCATGCTAAGTTTGTTACATGAAATCTGCTGGGAATATTTTCTGTGGTGAATGTTTCTCACAATGACCACAACATGTAGAAATACTCACGATGAAGATCAGAGCCATCTTCTTCTGTGCATCCTCGTGACCATTTGAAAGGCTGTAAAAACAATTAATGTAATGAACCTGTTCCATATGGTGAGAATGCCGACACATTATAATGGGGACATATCTCAGCATATTACACCACTATTCACTATCTTGTTTCCAATGTCAACTGCCCTCTGTCTGAGACTGTGTAGAAAGGGAAAGGGAAAAAATGGTGACAACCATGATGAGAAAGAATTGAAGTAACAGCTATGCAATATCTGGGATGGAGAAGTAAATTTGGCATGTGTATTGTGGCTTATTGCTTAAGTGTCTTCAGTTCTTGTTGGACCCTGTTGTGTTACATGAGAAACAGGTGGGTGTGGTGGTGAACAGTGCTTTCTTCTAATTCCATCTAGCATGTAAAGTAGACCCTTTTTAAAACTTTGCTGATGATCCATGCCACAGTAACACTCAGACCAGACTACTGTAATTTACTATACATGGGACTGCCCTAGAAAACAGCTTGGAAATTTTATCTAGTGTAACATGTGACAGCTGTTTTATTATCTAGATTAAGCCATTTTACAGGTATTATGCCAGTTTTATGATCTTTACACCAGTTTCTGGGTCCAGTTCAAGGTGTTGGTTCTGAACAACAAAGCTCTTCATGACATGAGTACATCATGAAAGCTTCCACTTTGTTAAATTTAGGGACAAAGTAGTTGTTACATGTGCCATGAGTTGGAAAACCCCCAACCTGACTCATCCTTTTCACAGACAGACATGATGTCAAGGAACTAATGTTCCTAAGCATTCTTGGATCCAATTTGACTCAGAAGCAATGAATTGGGGAGGAGGGGCTTCTGGCTTCCACCCTGCATCATTGTCCCCAGCCAAAATGTCCATGGGCAGTCACATTTGCCATGATTTGGGACTCCAGATGCTGCAATCAGTGCACATGGTTCCCCACAATGCGGCAAATAGGGCCTCCATGGCTGTTTCTGCTAAGGAAAATGACATGGGAGAAATCCCTCTTCCCCCATGCCATCCTCTTAAGCCAAATTGGGCCCCAGAGCAGTTGGAAACATTAGGCCCCCCAAATTTATGGCTGTCCATAAAATAGGTTGGGATTTCATTACCTGCCTTTTGGCAAAGGTAACCTCTAGTCTGGCCCTTAGATGATCTTGGAAGGCTGAACTGTTCAGGAACAACTTCTTAACTAACTGAGGGGGCACTGCATGTGAGTAAAACTTGATGCAGTTGTTTAAATATTCATTAATATTGAATAGTTATGATGTATTTGTTTTTTTAATTTGTTTTTGTAAACTATCACGAGTCTGATAATTGGAGAATGGCAGGATTTTAAAAAGTTTTAATTAATTGTCGCAAAGCCTGTGACAGACACAGGGTGGAAAAACAGCCCTGGCTCTGCTGACTTCTAGCAGTATCCACACAGACAATGAAACAATCGTGAGAATCTGCTGGCATGCACCCAACTCATCCCAGTGTTGTCTTTTTGGCACACCTCTGAGCCTCACTTACTAAGCACTTGTGGCAGTGAGCCAAAAGCCAAATAGGGATGAGTCCTGCACACGGTGACTAAAACTGGTTTGCCACAGTTGACATAGCAGGAAGTCGGCATGGACTGGCTTTTTCCTGGACTACCACAGGCTGAGATGTTAGTGTGGACAGGAAGGGACCAAGAAATAGTCCAGTGCTGATATGCTCGGAATTTCGACCTGAGGTTTATTTAGCAAAAGCTGACAGTCTCTTTCAGACAGTAGACTTGATTTGCTCCTAATCTGCTGATTTATAGTATGAAAAAGGAACTGCATAACTTCTTGGAAAGCTATATGAAAATCTATCAAGGAGAATTTGATGCAGGATATTAGATTTTTAAGAGTAAGTGACCAGTTATAAAAAATTCATGAATGACACCATGAATTATTTATTTTTTAAAATCATATTTAAATGCATCCAACGAGATAAGTATTTTGAGCAAGGATGCTGTTTTAGAGGCTACAGGTACACAACAGTTAAAGGAAACATGAATTCAGGTTTTGCCTCTGTTCTCCAAGAACTGCCCACAACTTATGGCAGCTGCCTGAGTTCTCAAAAGAGGGTGCAACATTTATATCCTGCTGTACTTTGTCTCTATTTTCCAGTTAAATTGAAATGCCAAACCCAGAATCCACATTTAAAATTAATTTGGTTATCTTCAAAATCAATAGTATTGATTGAATTTAAGAAATGAATCAATATCTGAAAACACTGGGTATGAAAAAATACCCTTGCTTTAGATTTTTTTAGTGGGCAAAAATGAACAGACTGAGCAATACATACCTGCTATCCCTGGCATATGCTTATCTCCTAAGATTAGGGTTGGCATCTTCCTGGTGGTGGCTGGAGATCTCCTGGGATTATAACTGATCTCCAGGCAATAGAGATCAGTTCACCTGAAGAAAATGACCACTTTGGAAGGTGGACCCTATGACATTATACCCCCTTGAAGTCCATCCCCTCCCCAAACCTTGCCTTCCTCAAGTTCCACCTCCAAAATCTCCAGGTATTTCCCAACCTGGAGCAATTCTGAGCAGCTGCATGGGTTTGGATGAAATTTGGTGGTTTGGAAGAAAGTGACTCTCTGTTCTTCATGGTAATGGTTGCAGCCAGGGGTCATTTTGTAAAAAAAAGAGGTGCAGGAGCTCATTAGCATAACTCATTAGCATAACTTATTTGCATATGCCACACCCCCTGACATTGCCAGAATTGTGTCAGAAGGCAACACCCACTGCTCAGGCTCCACCCCAAAAATCTCCAGCTATTTCTCAACTCAGAGCTGGCGAGCCAGCTTTACACTTTGACTAAAGGCACTTTAGGTTTCCTTTGCTCTTGCAGGGAAGCTACCCTACAACAAGCATGAAAATACAGATCAAGTTAGTATGTGTTTGCTTTTTTCCACAGTGGAAAAACGCATTTCTATGGGACTGGATGGCTCAGCCCTTAGGAGGGGATTCTTACTCACTTATTTTTACCCCCAGTTTTCTTCCTGCTAGCCAGCAAGGAGCTCCTTATAGCCTCCTCAGCACTAATCCTGGGATCGAAGGCATTTCACCATAACTTGGTCCCTTAAACTGTGCATTGACTTTTCTGATACTACAACTTGGCAGCCTATACAAATTTCACTGGGGCTAAAAGATATTGTATGCTGATTTGGGGGGAAAGGCAAGCAGAATGATTAGGGGTTTGGTGTCTAGTGCTTGGTGTTTAGAGATGCACAGAATAACTGATATTTTTGAACAAGTTATGCAATAATGGTTTCTGTGTTGTCATAGGCATGATATGGTCTGAATGCAAAGAAATCTGGGAAGAAGGTCCCCGTGAATATGTCATGCATCTTTGGAATCTGTTGGATTTTGGGATGCTCTCCATCTTTGTGGCTTCTTTCACTGCCAGATTCATGGCTTTTCTCAAAGCAACTGAAGCACAACACTATGTAGATGAACATGTTCAAGACGAAGACCTCAATAATGTCACCCTTCCTCCTGAGTATGCCTACTTTACATACGGTAAGAGAGTCTTGTTACTTAATGCTGTCTGCTCCTGCAGGCTCAGTTCATTCGTTTTAGTAATATCCAGTTCAACCAGTACGACAAACAACTGAGTATGGTGACTGAAATTTTGCACTTATAGGCAGATTAAACTCAGTCCAGTTGTTTGATGATTGAACAACGACAAGAAAAATACAAAACATAGCTACAGATAAAGGAATCTGCCCTGTTTTTCCAAAGGAAAAAAAGAATAATATTTTGAGACTGCAGTAATATAAAGTAGTTGAAACCGGGGTATGACATATTACTAAGGCTGGATACCTCGGTATTACTAAAAGGTAAAATATGCAACTAATTCTAACATGAACTGCTACCAGCTCAGTGGGATACATGACTATATTCCTAAAATGCTGAGTGTCTGATGCTCAACTCAGACTGATACCAGCTGCTTATTTGCAAAACCTTTTGTACAACAGGGCCCTAAATTGGAATTCAGGACCCTAATTTTTGCCAGTTCTGTAGATTTTTGATAAGAGAGATCGTTATGCTTGGGAAGTGGTGCCATGCACATGCCTATGTAACATTAGATAATCTTCACTGTAAGTCTACAAAGTATTTATATTTATTTTTTGAATTTTTGAATTATTGTATTCCCCAATATTCTATTTGTCTAATATTGTCTAAATAGTTTATAACTGTTAAGTGGTCCTGATTCAGAAGTATTATTGAAACAGGAGCATATTCTGGAAAATTTCATCAAACAACTTGAGATGACTTCTCTGTACTATTAGATGATTAATTTTGTATAATAATAATTTTTGTCATCACAATATTTTTGTATAAGTAAATAAGAGTGCCTTCACACAACTTTTTGATCATCTTATGGTTTTATAGCTATCTGGGTTGTGATTCTCTAACTTTGTAACTGTCTTGTTGAATATGGCACAGAATAGTAAACATTTTACATATTCCAAAGCAGACAGGAATAGAATTTGGGGAAACGTGCCTAGATTGTTACAAGGACAAACAGCTAAGGAGCTGTGCTGATCCTAGCAGGGCTTATCCGCTCCCATTGTATCAGTCCTATTTCAACTTCTGTGCCCAATTAGAACAATGTGAAGCTCTCCCAGCAAATTTTAGGAGATCCTACTCCTCCCCCCAAATTCTGCATTCAAGGCAAATTCTGCATTCAAGGCAAAAGGCTATACCCAGAAGAAGAAGAAATTGGATTTATACCCCGTCCTTCACTTGGAGTCTCAGAGCAGATTACAAACTCCTTTCCCTTCCCCTCCCCACAACAGACACCCTGTGAGGTAGGTGGGGCTGAGAGAGCTGACAGAAACTACCCTTTCAAGGACAGCTCTGACAGAACTATGGCTTGCCCAAGGTCATCCAGCAGCTGCAAGTGGAGGCGTGGGGAATCAAACCCGGTTCTCCCAGATTAGAGTCCACACACTTAACCACTACACCAAAATGGCAGGAAATGCCATTTTCCTCTTTACTCTGTCCCCTCACACACTTTCTCTCTCTTGACTAAGCAAACATACATTCATAACCCCAGTTGCAGGCGAGGGACTGCAAGGGAGGCTATAGCAGAAAAGTAGACAGCAGAGGGAGACTACAAGGTCTATTTTATTTATACCATAAACTATTACATCAGTACATGGTGAGAAAAGTGTATATACACAAGAGCAGTTTATCACTGAGAGACACTTGGTTCGATTCTGAGAATCTGAGAAGTCTGGAGTGTGGAGATCCAACATGGTGTAGTGGTTAAGAGCAGTGGACTCTAATCTGGAGAATTGGGTTTGATTCCCCACTCCTCCACATGAAGGCATCTGGGTGACCTTGGGCCAGTCACAGTCCTCTCAGAGCTCTCTTAACCCCACCTATCTCTCAAGGTGTCTGTTGTGGGGTGAGGAAGTAAAGAAAATTGTAAGCTGCTCTGAGACTCCTTCGGATAATGAAGAGTGGGGTATAAAAACCAACTCTTCTTCTTCCTCTTCCTCTTTTTTTAACACAGATTAGGAAGGATACAGTCATTTCATGTGATTCCATCTGCTTTTTTGAAGCATCCCACCCATTATTGCTTTACTCTTGCAAATTGTCCCCCAAAATCCAAGCTGGGAGTAAAATACCCTCCCTCCCCAATCGGAGGTGTGGATCTATTGCAAAAATCCCTGGGCTGGGCTGGTTTCCAGCACCACATGTTCTGATGCAGGAAGAGACCCAGGACAGTTTCCCCCTGCCTGTAGAAAATGCAGAATCTATTCCAGTTTCTGTACTCCACACTAGACTACTCGGATTTTCAGAACAGAAGCAAGTGACTCCTCACTTATTCTTAGTTTCTCAGTGATAAACTGCTCTTGTATATATGCACTTTTCTTATCATGTACTGATGTAATAGTTTATGATATATATATATATATATATATATATATATATATATATATATAAAATTGGGAATTGAAAACAAATCAGCCAGTATCATAGTGCCCCTGTATAAATCAATGGTGCGACCTCATTTGGAGTACTGTGTACAGTACTGGTTGCCACACCTCAAAAAAGATATTACAGCATTGGAAAAGTGCAGAAAAGGGCAACTAGAATGATAAAAGGGTTGGAACCCTTTCCCTATGAAGAAAGGTTGAAGCACTTGGGTCTCTTTAGCTTGGAGAAACAACGGCTGAGGGGTGACATGATCAAGGTTTATAAGATGGTGCATGGGATAGAGCAGGTAGAGAAAGAAGTCCTTTTCTCCCTTTCTCACAATACAAGAACTCGTGGGCACTCCATGAAATTGCTGAGCAGTCGGGTTAGAACAGATAAAAGGAAGTACTTCTTCACCCAAAGAGTGATTAACACATGGAATTCACTGCCACAGGAGGTGGTGGCAGCGACAAGCATGGATGGCTTCAAGAGGGAATTAGATAAACTTATAAAGCAGAGGTCCATCAGTGGCTATTAGTCATAAAGTATAGATAGGAACTCTCAGTCTGGGGCAAGTGATGCTCTGTATTCTTGGTGCTTGATGGGGGGGGGGGCAAAAGTGGGAGGGCTTCTAGTGTCCTGGCCCCACTACTGGACCTCCTGAGGGCACCTGGTGTATTTGGCCACTTTGTGAAGAGTGTTGGACTGGATGGACCACTGACCTGATCAAACATTGGCCTCTCTTATGTTCTTATGTTAAATTTAAGAAAAATCTATGTTAATATATATTTTTGGTGCCGAAGTATGTAAATAGGATTGCAAGCATCAGACACTTTACCTACGTATGTTTGAAAGCTGCTCAGACTACCAGGAGGCACAAGGTCTAATTAGAGCTATTGCAAAAAATACAGATCAGCAAGGAAATCATTTTCTGTTCTGATGTGATTCAGAGTGCTTTTCCTGAAGCTGAGGGTAATACTGATTTGTATGAATGATATATTGAGGCAAGCAGAAATATTAGATATGTTTTAAGATAAACTTCTTTCCTATATATGGTATAACTCAGTTACCCGCCAGGATCTAGGGCTGGATGATGCTTTGAAGTTTCTTTCTTCATATTTCAGAGTAAGGGGCTCCATCTAGTGGAGTAACTTTGAAGTACAACCTGAAGCTAGTAGAAAAGGCCTTTCCTGTGATTCAAGTCACTAAATTTATTCTTTGTTCAAACATAAATATTTTAAAATGTTAAAACAACACTTTCCATAAAAGCTGAAAACTTGGCAAGGGCCTACCAGTATAAGAAGTGATGTTTGATTATGACCTTTCCCTGTATTCTTGCCATTATTATTGCAAGCTAGCATGATGTAGTAGTTAGTGCTAGACAGAGTCCCTAGTCTTGTTGGGGCACTTTACAGGTAGTGGACAACAGTACAAAAGGGTATGGGCAGGTATGACACTGTTGCTCTGCTTCCCTCCCTCAGAGGCAAGATTTTTGCTCCATTTTTCTCTCCCTTTCTGATTGAGTAGCCCTATTTATCTATTTTCTTCCTTTCTGAAGAAATTCTGAAGAACAATGGCTGTCCCACCCTGTCACAGTATGTTACTTTGCTGCTGGCTCAGCCCTGGAACCTGAAGGAAGGGCCAAAGTCTCCCTTTAATGTAAACCACTGAAATGGCACTTGAGGCTTTTAAAAGTTCAAAAATAAAATATTTTATTCAACAAAGAAGAGAAAAGTCCTGTGAAATCAGGGGTAAAATTTCTGAAACAAATCAATATAGGCACAGACTACAGTTAATATGTTTCAAGCAACTGAGCCTTTCTTAAGCTTTTCACGGTGACTTAGAATCTTTAAGATGAGAGACTTCTGTTTCACTGTTTCCCAAATACTCCAGTATAATTTTTTGAGTGTATTTGGCACTTCTGGTTTCCAGAAGGCAGGGATACTCTGCCAGACTCCTTCACTAAACACACCAGTACTCTTCTTGAGTTTTTTACTGGCTATTCAGGATTTTAAAGCAGTTTCTAAAGACACCAGACCAGGGACCTATCCACTCTTCAGAGCAGATTTAAGTTGGGGATCCTGCCTGGAAAATTAGTTATAGTCTCCCTATCTTTAATGATGAACATTAACTGGGATGACAATGACAGTGGCTGAACATTAAGGAACATATTCCATGTATCACAAATAATGTGAGGTACAGAGTGCTATCTGTGTGCTTTTACTTGAAAGCTATGAGATCACTAAATTGAGCTCCACCAACAAGGTGTCATTTAGAAATCTATGGACTAGTGGAAATAACAAAGCAGTTAAGTTTCATGTAGGCTGTGCACAGGTTTTCTAAGGACCCATAACATTTTAAGGACTCTGGACATTTGTTAAATATGCTTGTTTATGACATCAGAGAAGAGAAGTCAATGGCAGGAAGAGGGATGGGACAAATCTGTGTCTCCATAGCTATTGTAATATCACAACTGATCAACCATCAAGTTAGAAGATTATTTATTTTTTGTTATTTATACCCCAGCGTACTCCCCACTGGGGACCCAAAGGGCCTTCCAAAATTGTTTCCTCCTCCTCCACCATTTTATTATCACAAGTACCCTGTGAAGTAGGTTATGCTGAAAGAGGCCCTTTGATGAATTATCGGTTAATGCCCCACAGAGTCTGAGAACCTTTGAGTTCTAATGGAACTCAAATGGAATTCTGTTCAAATGGAATCATTTGAAGTGACAACATTTAAGAAGTGACAGTTAGGAATTGATAGTTGAAGAAAAGGTAGGTTAGCACTGACTGAGGACTGGGAGGCAAAGAGGAATGAGAGGATCACAGAAGATCCCCAATTCAAGCTGAAAAGGGACAGAGGTTCTAGTGAAGAAAAGTGATCCCTGCCCAGTGAAAATCCTGTATTGCTTGGTAAACTATAACAGGTGATCTTGAGATTGCTTAATGCCACATCTATGAAGAATAAGTTCAGTTCTCCATGGTCTGATACTGGAGAAGTATATAGACTTTTTATCTCTGACTAAGATCTGGCTAGATTAATCTAGTCTTCCATTACTTTCTCAGTTGATACCTGCTGCATATACAGCCCTTCATCAGCCTCAAACTGAAGATGAAGAGTAGTGCTGCTGGAATTCTCCAAGAGGGCTTCTCATTCTGCACTTTCTTAGTGCACATTCTTTCACATTCTGCACTCTTTACTGGTGTCTTATTTAGAGGTAAAGATATAATGTCATTCCCAACCTATTGGACTCAGATACTGATTTGTGACAGTCTCAGTATTGCATTCAGGGCCAAATCTGGTGCTGTTGCTCTACCCAGGGTTTCCAGGATACACAAATACAGTAACAATAAGCACAACCATAGGTACAGAGGCAAGGTCTACAAACCAGTCTGGAGACAGAGATCATAGGTCCATTCCAAGGGTCAGAGTAAGGAGGGTCAGGGGTTCAAGGGCTCAGTTCCAGGGCTGGGGAACAGATACAGGGTCTGGATCCTAGGTTTTAGGAGCAAGCACAGGTTACCAGCAACATGGCAGCACATCAGGGTAGAGCTCTGTTTACTAAACTGGTCAGCTTCACAGAGGTGTGGCAAGCAAAGCTTTGCTCAGCATGTTCATTTTATCTGCTTCCTTTGCTGACTCATCCCCCAAGGCCCAAGCCATGTGTCACTCCTTACCAGGGGTCATTTCATAGAAAAAGAGGTGCAGGAGCTCATTAGCATACCTATTAGCATAATTTATTAGCATATGCCACGCCCCCTGACATCACCTGAAGTGTGTCAGAAAGGGAAGCAAAAGGGGGGGGCATCTTCAAAAGGCACCCTTTCCCTTCCCCAGCTGGCCTGCCAAAGTGGGGGGGGGGAGCGAAGTGAGAAGGGCCCTAGAGAATACAATGGAAAGATTGTGCTGCCGCACGACTCTAAACAGAAGGGGTTTAAAGTTTAAACCCCTTCTCGCTTCACTTCCTCCACAGGCCTGCTGGGAGCTGGGGGAGGGGCTTGCCACCACTGCCATTTGTGCCCACTAGGGGTGTGCAAATAAAAAATTTTTGGTCTGATTCAGATCGGGCCAAATCAGGCCACGTCTGTTCTGGCTACCAAATGACCCCTGCATATCAGTTTTGCCAATATAAGTGGATTCGGGAGTCATTTGGCCAGCCAAATGTCAGTTTCAGCCCCATTATACCCTATGGGCCATTGAAGTCAATGGCAAAAACTCATAAGGTATATGAGGGGCTGGAGGAAAGGGGGTTTGAGGGAGAGGCTCAGGAGACTGAGCAGCCTGGACACGACTGGGCAATGTTCTTGTTTCCTGATGCTTTCCCCATTGGGTCTGCTGCTGGACCCAGATGCTCAGGTGCAGATTCCATCGGTAAGGGTCCTGATTCTTCCAATTCCTCCTCCTCCAAGGTGGCAGTTGGCTGGCCCATGGCACTCAGTTTTAAATAAGGCACAGTAGCTTTGCTGGCACTTGATGAGCCCTTTGCAGCCTCGCGTAGAGCAGCCAATCAGAAAGGTGCTGGAGAAGCTATTGTGCTGTGCCCTGTTATCTGTAGTAGGTTTTTATTGTGAGTTGGCCAACCCACCCTCCTCATGAATAATGTGGAATTTAGAGTTGCCAGGTCCTCCCTGGCCACTGGCAGGGGGTTGTGTGGTAAAGTAGTCAGAAACTGGAGATTTGGGGATGGAACCTTGGGAGGACAGGGACATCAGTTGGATACAATGCCATAGATTCCATCCTCCAAAGCATCCATTTTCTTCAGGGGAACTGACCTCTGTAATCTAGAGATGAGTTGTAACTCTGGGGGATACCCAGGAGAAAAGGCTGGCAACCCTAGTACGATTACCTGATCACCTTTTGAGGGGCCAAGCAGGATCTTTTGGGGCCTCATTCTAATTGGACGAGAAAGGGTGTGTGCTTTTTCTTTTCTTTTTTTTAATGTTCCACAGTATCCTGGGGTGGGGGTGATATTCTGTAATTGGCCTGGTCTTTTTACTATGTAGGCCATGACTGCTTTTGGCAGGGATAGTGTGAGTTGCTACAGGATAGGTAGAAATAATTTGCCAGTGTCCTGAACCATCCAAGGATGGTGGGGCTGTTCTCAAACTAGCCATCATTGGCAGCATTAACTGAGCCCTTAGTTGCTCAAGTGGCACATGGTGGGTGAAAATTAACACCTCTCAACTCTACTTTACATGCAAGTAAGGATAAACAAAGTTGGTAGTAATGCTGGCTAAACTTGGAGCCAGGGTGGTTATGCCCCAAACTCTGGTAGCCACGACAGGCTGCTTGTTAGCTCCAACTCTCCCTAATTCTGGGATGTTGGCCAGCCATTAATAAACTAGCTAATTACATACTGATGTCTCATGTTCTTATTGGGGGGTACTGGTACAGGAGTTCCCTCTCTTCAAACAGCTTTTTTACCAGGCTTCAAGGCCACTTTTCAATGCCTGGCTATAACCACAAAAGTCAAGATGCATCAACTCATAATGAAATAGTGTGCTATTCCCACACCTACTGCAGCCATCTTGACTGTGTGTATCTTGTGTTTTGTGGGCTTTTGATGTCATTCTACCTGCATAGCTCCTCAACAAGTATATTGGAGATGATTTTGGATTTGGCTGATAGTTTGGGGTGACCTCTATATCTACACAATGTTTTCCTTGGATTATGCCCAGTATTTCATAGCTACCATAGCAACCAAGGGTTTATGGATACAATTGTTTTCCAGAACGTTCTAAGTGGATTTGGGAATCTCAGTAGCAACTCTGTAGAAGCCCTGCTGGAGGCACAGAATATAGCCACTCTACTGGAATAAAAAAAATAAACCTGTTTGTTCACCTTATGCTAGAATATTCTGTGTTATGTGGTAGATTAAACCCACAACTTCTGTCCATCAGTCAGGCTTAGTCGAATAACGCAGCTCAAGCAGCTGAAGCAACTCCTATCAAAACCCAGTCTCACACAGCAAAATCTCTAAAAACAAGCTTCAGACAGACCCCAAACTGTTCAAGAATCCGGCAGTCTCAAACTTATTCCCTCTTTGCTCCTTGCAGCAGCCCCAGGCAAAATTCCCATGTTAGCATACCATGTTTCATATTCTGTTCTCATGCTGTCAGGAAGAATTATGCTTCCTCTATCAATCCTTAAGACTGAATTCAATTATATTTATAAGAATTTGAAATCATTGTTTTGATTTCCAGAAGTCTGTGCTTCTTCATTTTTTTTATTTTGCCTGTGGAGTCATAAATCTATCCCAAATAATTGTTCAGAAAACAAAGGTCTTGTTTAGTCATATATCTGTTTTCTCCCAAGGAAAATATCAGGTAATTTGTTTTTTCTGTATAGCTATTATTTTCAACTATATTTCTAGCTTGACCAAGAAAAGAACAGATAAGTCCAATAAGAATTTGTTTTTAATATATTCCAAGGATTTGAATTCTGTGTTGGAAACCATTTTATTCCCATTTGACCGCTATCCAACTAAAAACTTCTGGATTTGTTGTCCACCACTGATTGCAAAGCCTGTTTCCAACAGCCTTTCATGGGTGTCATCATACTGTTCCATGTCATCCAACATGTGTCTTAATGTTGCCCCTAGGAATTTCTGATGTTGTTACCAAGCCCTTTCTTTCTATTTGCTCCACTGACCTGTACAGAACACATGAAGGGGCTCGTCTTGGCAAAGAGGTTCAGAACAGACAAAAGGAGGTTCTTGTTTACTCAATGAATTATTAAACAGTGGCATTCACTGCCAGTGGAGGAGTATGGCCACAAACATAGATTGCATTAAAAGAGGCAACAAACCTTTGAATACCAGTGCTGGAAAGCTGCAGTAGTGTGAAACTCCATGCTGAACTACAGTGACCGGTGGTCTGATCTAGTAGGCACTACTTATGTTCTTATGAGCTGCGATCAGGAGGAACCATTGAAATGGGAAGGAGGGGTGGTTGCTCCCAAACTTTTTGTCCTGTAAATTATTCCCGCAACTGCTGCCTCTTGCCCTTATAACTGTTGTCAAAGGAATGTGCTTGCTTTCTTTGCCTTCAATGGAAGAGATGGGTTTTCAATCAGCAAACCATGAGCAGGTGACACTTCCCCCACAGTAGCATCTAGGAAATCCCTCAGTGACAGCAAACATTTTCTCAGTCTTTTTTTTCCAATGTAATATTCTTTCCTTGGATACCAGTTTTCTTGTCACGTTCAATAATACATATCACATATTTTGTTTCATTTTAGCCAGGAGCAAGTGGCTTCCCTCAGATCCCCAGATCATATCAGAAGGACTATATGCAATAGCCGTGGTACTCAGCTTCTCCCGCATCGCATACATTCTCCCAGCGAATGAAAGTTTTGGTCCCCTCCAGATCTCTTTGGGAAGGACTGTGAAAGACATCTTCAAATTCATGGTCATTTTCATCATGGTGTTTCTTGCCTTCATGATTGGAATGTTCAACCTTTACTCTTACTACCTTGGTGCAAAATATAATCCAGCATTTACGACGTGAGTATTTTCAGTACAATTCTTGGCTGAACTATCTTTCTTCTTAGGCTAACACTGCACAAGTTATGTACAATTAACATATTGTGTAATATGTATTACATATTACATAAAATTGCATATTGCATACAGTTGCATATTACACAATATGTATGTCACTGCATAGCTGCTTGATTAGTATGTTGTGCTGTAATGATTAATAGCTGCAAGTGTCTAATATGCACACAGAGAGCCAGTTTGGTGTAGTGGTTAAGTGCGCGGACTCTAATCTGGGAGAACCGGGTTTGATTCCCCACTCCTCCACTTGCACCTGGCTGGATGACCTTGGGCAAGCCATAGCTCTGTACCAGCTATTCTCTCAAGGACAGTTGTCTCAGAGCTCTCTCAGCCCCACCCACCTCACAAGGTGCCTGTTGTGGGGAGGGGAAGGGAAAGGAGTTTGTAAGCCACTCTGAGACTCCAAGTGAGTGAAGGGCGGGATATAAATCCAATTTCTTCTTCTTCATATCCCATTTAAGGTTTAAAAGGAGCAGTCAGCTTTCACTGAAACCTAGGAAAGTCATATGGGACCAAAAGAGCTATTTGCCAGAAGGTAACAGCTCTACCCAAGAGAGGAGGATCTGAAGAGCTGGGGCACTGTGCATAAAGCCCCTTTAAAAGTATGCACCCTATAGTGGGTACTGTACTTCTTTAAAAATGCAGCCATTGATCTTTCTACAGCCAGTGTGGTGTAGTGGTTAAGACCCAGGTTCAAATCCCCACTCATGCCATGGAAGCTTACCGGGTGACCCGGGCCCAGTCGCACTCTCTCAGCCAAACCTAGCTCACAGGGTTGCTGTGAGGATAAAATGGAGAAGAGGAGAATAATGTAAGCTGCTTTGGGTCCCCCACTGGGGAGAAAGGCGGGGAGCAAAGGAATTTAAATGAATTTCCCTCCCAAGCCGTTTTTATTCACTCTCTTCTGAATCAGAACTGTCCTATGCCTCCATTTTCTCAAAATGATGTTTCATTAATCTGAGGCTAATGGGAAGAGTGTGCCGTAGTGATCATGGGACGGGACTGTAACTGGGAAATGTGGGTTCAAATACTCATTCAGCCATGAAGCTTATTGAGTGACCTTTGGCCAGTCACTCTCAGGGTAACCTACCTCAAAAACTTTTCTTTGTGAGGATAAAGGGAAGGCAGGAAGAACTGGGTAAATTGCCCTGAGAGAGGCTGTCTTTTCACAAGGGCCATGAGTATGTAGATCAGAGCATTCCTGATTCACATTTAGCTAATCCTAAAAAACAGGATCTTGGACTTGATTGATTGCTTGAGATTCACCCTAAAATCAGCTAATTAACCTATATGGTTAGGAAATGGACTACCTAGGGAACATAGTTTAAAGATCAATGAGTAGATGAGCAATTAATCATATAGCCTATAAAGAGGGCACAGTAATAGAGCGCAGAGCCAATTTTGCCTCCTTTAAGTACCTTCTTCACAAATTAGTACTATCCAAATACCTTGCCCCCCCCCCCCCCCCCATGAAGCACCAGGGCCTGTGTTTTAAATCTCTTTTTTTAATCTTCTCTAGAACAGCACCATTAACATCATTTATAAATTATTCTAGTTTATGTAATTTTAACATTGATAGTAGCCTATAAATCCATGTTGGCCACTCTAGATAAAATCTGAAATAGATTGGTATAGAATCACAGTATAATTCTCACCATGGTACTATTGGTTTCTGGGAATCAGGGTTTAAGAACATTCTTTCACTGCAGTAATGTAATTTGATATAGCTATATCAAGAGCTGCATTAACATTTCATACATAACATTTTAGGGTACTGGCACTGTATTTTGGTAAACTTCAAATAAAATTCAATGATTACAAAGATCTTGAAACATGCACCTACCAAAATTCAGCTGTAGAAGGTAAAAAATCACCTTTGTACATAGACATCTGCTTAAAATTTGGACCCTCGAACAGCTATCAGCACATCTAGACAATCAAGCATTTTAGCTCTCTTAAAAATGGCATATCCTGAAAGAAATGCCATCTGCTTGAAATGGAAAGCTTCCTCCTGTCTCTTATAGAAGTTGTAAAGCTGTATAAGTAGTGTAGTGTAGTAGTATCATATAGTGCTCTACTACTAATGAAGTAGTAAAGCCCTACAAGGTGAAAGCAGAAGTATAGAGAAAAAAATGTTTTAAATGACTAGGACCCATTAAGGATCTGTACAAAGGCTACCACCCCTATTATTTGAGAGAAGGGATGGGAGTTTTTTATTTACCTTAAAAGGAAAAAAGTGAAATTGATGGCTAGTATTTGCTCTGATCTTGTAATCTGAAGCATCAAAGCTTGGCAGGATTACAGAAATTAGGAAACAATGCAAATAGAAAACTGGGTAAGGCAAGACATGCCATAAATCATGCCAAGAGATGCTACAAAGATGCTGTAAACATAAGATGATACATACAAGCAGGGGTCATTTTGAGCAGGAACGCACAGGAATGCCGTTCCGGGAGTAACAAGCCCAGGAGTGGGCACATATGGTGATGCACTGTGGAAAAGAGCAAAAGCATACTAACTTGATCTGTATTTTCATGCTTATTGTAGGGTAGCATCCCTGAAAGAGCAAAGGAAACCTAAGGTGTCTTTAGTCAAAGTGTAAAGCTGGCTCACCAGCTCTGAGTTGGGAAATACCTGGAGATTTTGGGGGTGGAGACTGAGCGGTGGGTGTTGCCTTCTGACACACTTCCAGCAATGTCAGGGGGTGTAGCATATAAGTTATGCTAATACATTATGCTAATGAGTTCCTGCACCTCTTTTTCTACAAAATGACCCCTGCATACAAGAAACCCTGTGATAGACTATAATGTAAACTGCATTCCACCCATATATTTGGGCTGGAAGCTCACTCTGCCCAAGGCCAAAGCAGGATGAGAAGTGTGGACCCCCTCCCAGGGCACTCAGCCGACTCTGGCAAGTACTCTGTTGCTCAGAAATCAACACCTTGCTGTGAGTGAAAGGCCAACGAAGCAATGCTGTTCATGTTCCTGCTAGGCACAACGGTGTGTTATTTTCCAGGCTTTTACTAACGGCATGGAGACCAGGGAAGCCACTGGCACTCTGGTTTTCTGTGCACCTTTTCCTTGTTCTCTACCTCATCAATTCCTCTCACTTTCCACTGATGGTTCCTGATGTACATAACTAAAAAAAATAGCTAAAAATCCTCACTCCTGATATGGATAACCACTGTGATAGTTATATGGAGTATTCGTATATCAGCACACATTTCTACTATCTATCTCTGCAATCTGTTGTCTGAATGTTGTGCACAGTTTGCAACAATATGCAAGAGCAAGATAATGAACATTGTACCCACTATTCTGGCATTCAGAAGGAAGCCCCTGATTTACAACTGCCTGCCGGCCCTAATTTCACTGTCCTGTGCATATATCACCCAAACAGCATTTGGCAAATGATGTAAATCAAAAATAATCTCTCATCCTGTAATTTAGGAATATGCCCTAAATACCGTACAAGCAGGGCTAGTTTTGGGCAGGAACGCACAGGAATGGAGTTCCGGCTGGATTCTGAGTTGGCCACGCTTATAGCCTCCCCTCCTCGGGTTCCCCAGGTGTGGGGCACTTGGGGAAGCCGATCCAGAAACTGCCTTCCTTCGCTAGGGTTCCCCATGCGCCCCGCAAGCCGTGGGGCACCTGGGGAAACCAATCCTGGGAGGGAGCTGTGCTGCCAGGGGTGTGGCCTAATATGCTAATGAGTTTCTGCGGTTGGGGGTGGCCTATTATGCTAATGAGTTCCTGCTGGGCTTTTTCTACAAAAAGGGCCCTGCGTACAAGAGAGCAAAGATTTGTTTAGGTTGCAATTGTTACTTTTTGAAGTCTTAATACATGAATACACCATTTCAAAGTTTATACAACTGAATGTGAATGTATTCAGGGTAAGCTGATATTGCTGGATTCATCATTGAGATATTAGACATGAAGCAATATAGTTGTCACTAGGGATGTGCAAAAAAAGGGTATTTTTCAGGTTCACTCCCCCCCCCCCATCTGTATTTTCCAATATTTCCAAATCCCAATACTGGTATGGTATTTGGATTTGGGATTTTTCAGAAATTCTGAATTTTTCAGCTCCATTATGTCCATATGGTATAATGTGAAATTGATTGGGGGTATCTGGGGGTCTGGAAGGACTGTTTTTGAGATAGAGGCACCAAATTTTCAGCATAGCTGCTGGTGCCTCTCCTCAAATAACCCCCCAGGTTTCAAAAAGATTGGACCAGAGGTCCAATTCTGTGGGGGCCTTCCCCAAAAAAAGGTGCTGCCATCCTCCACTGGTTTCAATGGAAGGGGGAAAGGTGTTTAAAGGTATTACAGTCCCTTTAAATGCCTTCTGCAAACCACGAGTCAACTCCAAAGTTGTTTAAAGGGCTCACAGTCCCTTTAAACAACTTCTCCAAGCCACAAAGGACATGGCTCATTTGTCATAGCAGGCCTTTTGTGTAGGGTTGCCAGATCACCTACCTCCAGGAGCGGGGGAGTCCCGCTTCTGTTTTGGGAGCCTTCAGTATTAACAAAAGTAGGGCTGCCAAGTCCCCCTGGGGGGTAGGGAATCTCCCGTTATAGGGGTCCCCAATCTGCCGGTCCAGATTTGGCCAGCGGGAAAACCCCACCCCCGAAGCGGCCCGATCCGGCTGACTGCCCAGCATGATAACGTCACCCAGAAGGGACATCATCATGCTTGGCATGTTGCCGGGGTGATGCTCTGGCAATCGCCCTAAAACTCTATAGTACCATAGAGTACCATATACCATAGAGTACCATATACCAGTACCATAGAATACTATAGTATCATAGAGTTTTCAGGGCAACTGCTAGAGCATTGCCCCAGCAACGTGCCCAGCACTACTTTTGTTAATACTGAAGGGCCTTCAAGTTTTGCAGAACTGCAGATGGTAGTCTGGGTGTTAAAGCTGCTGAGGCACCTGGTAGAATGCTGTGTAAAAGCCTTCCCATAAGGTACTGGGGGGGTGTACAGACATGTTCCTCAAGTTGAGTAAGATCAATTGAAGATTTGAACCATTTATTAAAGCTTTTTTGAACATACATTTGACTCTGAACCATGCATTCAGCCTGACCATTGGACAGGGGATAGCCAGGCCTGGAATGAGTGATAGAGACACCCCACTCAGATGCAAATTGTTTCATCACTGAACTCATGTATGGGACATGGTCACAAATGAGCTTTTTGGGAATACCATGGTGAGTGAACAATACTTTCATCTTGGTCACAACCATATCAGCCATCTTGTCAGGTAGCAGCAGAACCTCAGACTATTTGGAATAACAGTCAACAATTGAAAGGCCATTGAGGTAAAATATGTCAGTTGCCAATTTGAACCAGTGCACTTCTGGGATCTCATGGGAGATCACTGGCTCCTTGCAGTTGCTAGGCTGAAATTCCTGATATGGTGCACAATGTTCAACCCATTGCTGTATGTAAACATTCATGTGAGGCCAAGACACTATTTGACAAACCTATATTTTTAACCTCTGCATGCCTTGATGGGGAGAGTGAAGCAGAGCCAGCATGTGAGACTGTACACCTTGGGGAATCAATATTCTGAGTAAGTCATTTTCAATCCTGATTTGATCCCTAAGAAGCCAGTAAGGTCTAAGATCCGTGTTAACTTGTTTTTGCCAACATGGCCATCCGAGAGGATCCAGAGCTCTGAGAGACTGTAATTCATGGTCTGTCTTCGTGTGGTCTTCCAGCCACTTTAGGAAGGAATCACCTAGTATCCGCCATATTGTAAATTACTTTGTCCTCCCAGATGGGATCTGGTGTAGAGGGCAGAGGGCATGTAGTAGCTCTGGAAAGGGTGTCTGCCACCAGCATGTCCTTGCCCTTAGTGTAAGCAATTCAGTTGTCATATTTTCGGAGCTATAACAGCATCCTTTGTAGTCACACTTGCCAAAGGCTTGCCGAAAATTGCTTCCGGGGGTTTGAGGGCTGATTAGACTATCCCTTGTGCACCAAACATATACTGGTGGAATTTAGTCATGGCAAAAAAAATCACTAGAAATTCCTTTTCAATTTTTGCATAGTTTCGCTCAGCCTGTGTCAGTGCTCTTGAAGCATAAGCAATAGGTCGCTTCTGTTGAAAAGGGCATGCTCCCAATACATCTCTGGCCACATCTGCTTGTACCTCCAATTGTTCACCTGGATCAAAATGCTGGACTACTGGAGCAGTCATGATGGCTTGTTTGAGGTTTGTTTAAAAACACTTGGCCCACATACTTTACATCTTCTACCAGGAATCTTATCTTATCCTTGTAGAACTTTACATCCTTTTTTCATGCTCTCTGAAGAACATGCTTTAAAATGGCATCATGTTCCTTCTCATCTGCTGCTGCAATAATACGGAAACCTGGGATGTCAGCAAAGCATTCATAATTTTTCTGCTGAAATACTTCACTTGCAGACTGGAGACTGAAAGGAAGTCTGTTAAAGTGGTATCCTCTTCATGAGGGGTGTTAAGGGTACACACTTCTGCTGATTCTTTGTCCAGTTTTACCTGCCAAGAGCCATTCTTTTCATCTAGGACGGTAAATAGCTTCTTCTCAGCCAAGTTTTCCCTGACATCTTCAACAGTGGGAATAGAGAAATGTTGCCTCAACAGTGCTTTATTAAGATCTCATGGATCAAGACAAATTTGTAGTGAACCATTTTCCTTTTGTGTGATCACTAGGCTACTGGCCCAAGGAGTGTGCTTTGTAATTTTTGTGATGTCACCTTGTGCTTCCAATTGGTGAATTGGAGTAGGAGATCTTTCTATGCCCATGGACAACTGGAGGGACTGTTGAGTCCAGAAAGAGGTGGTGACTGCCAGGAAATTTACTCAAGCCTTTGAAAGCATTCAAGTAGTACTTAAGGAAGTCATCTCTTGGTCCAAGTACTATGTGGGATACCAAGTAGACTCACCTGAGGAGATCCAGAGTGATGCAGGCATCTCTTCCAAGCAATGGAGGATCCTCATTATCAATCACATAAAAGGTCGACTGGGCTTCACTGGGACCTGCACTGCATACACCCCTTTGAACCTCTGAAGGGGGAGGGGAGATCAGATACTCAGGGTTTCTAAGTTCCAAGTCAGATTAACCAACTTTCTCTTTCATTTCCTTTATTAGTATGCACCCCAGTTCTGTAACCTGTATTCTCTCTAGGCTTCTGCCAGTAGAATAAAGCTTGCATTTGTTTAAGAGATAAGCAACTGTCTTAATTCCTACCTGTGTGCCGTGCTGTGGCTAATATTACTGAAGCATCCCTGATTTGATTGTCCTGCTGGCACCCAACTGGTATATGTGTGGGGGGTCTCAGGGCTGTGCAAACAACTCTTTTGCCCCTGTGGAAGGGGAGGACATGTCCCTCACCCTCTGGATCACTGCCGTCAGAGTCTTCCTGTCAGAGCCCCATGAACAGATCAGGGGAAGGTGGCTCTGCAACCCCTGGTGATGCCCTGCTAGGGCTGGTCTCCAGTGGCCTGGCAGGATGGGTTTGGTGCCCAGAGATGCAGACCTGTGGTACACAGGGGTGGAGGACTTCTTCCCCCCCCCCTCACAACAAGCACCCTTTGCACCCACTTTCACCCTCATGGCACACAGGGGTGTTCAGGAATTTGAAGCAAGCAGAGGAGTGGCTTTTAACACTTCGTAATGCATAAACCATATTCTGTAGTACTGGGAGCAATCCTGAGAGCTTGCTTCAAAAGGCACTCCTCTGCTTCCCTAGCTTGTGTGGTGTGGCTAGGGTGCCTGCCAAGCTGGCATGGGGTAACATTGGGGAGCTGCTGTTGGAACTCTGAGGGATGTCTGCCTTTCTGCCCTTCATAATCAGCCTTGGGAGTCTTGGGCAGGCTGTGAGCATACAAGGGATGCTTTCCTTGTTTCCAGTGTTTGGCTGGGGGTATCTGCCCAGATGAAGTTTCCCTTTGAGTGTGGTGTCACTAGCTTGTTCCTGAGCCATTCCATAGACTCTGGAAACTGCAGCTGTCTTTTCCAGAGAGAGCACTGGGGAGACCTTTCAGAGAACATAAGAACATAAGAGAAGCCAATGTTGGATCAGGCCAATGGCCCATCCAGTCCAACACTCTGTCACACAGTGGCCAAAAACACCAGGTGCCCTCAGAAGGTCCAGCAGTGGGGGCAGGAAGCCCTCCCACTGTTGCCCCCACAAACACCAAGATTACAGAGCATCACTTGCCCCAGACTGAGAGTTCCTATCTATACTTTGTGGCTAATAGCCACTGATGGACTTCTGCTCCATATGTTTATCTAATTCCCTCTTGAAGCAGTCCATGCTTGTAGCTGCCACCACCTCCTGTGGCAGTGAATTCCACATGTTAATCACTCTTTGGGTGAAGAAGTACTTCCTTTTATCTGTTCTAACCCGACTGCTCAGCAATTTCATGGAGTGCCCACGATTTCTTGTATTGTGAGAAAGGGAGAAAAGGACTTCTTTCTCTAACTGCTCTACCCCATGCATAATCTTATAAACCTCGATCATGTCACCCCTCAGCCGTTGTTTCTCCAAGCTAAAGAGCCCCAAGTGCTTCAGTCTTTCTTCATAGGGAAAGTGTTCCAACCCTTTTATCATTTTAGTTGCCCTTTCTTGCACTTTTTCCAATGCTATAATATCTTTCTTGAGGTGTGGCGACCAGAACTGTACACAGTACTCCAAATGAGGTTGCACCATCAATTTATACAGGGGCATTATGATACTGGCTGATTTGTTATCTGTTCCCTTCCTAATAACTCCCAGTATAGCATTGGCCTTTTTCATTGCAGTCGCACACTGTCTCGACATTTTCATTGAGTTATCTACTACAACTCCAAGATCTCTCTCTTGGTCAGTCTCGGACCCCATCAACGTGTATTTATAATTAGGATTTTTGGCTCCAATGTGCATCACTTTGCACTTGGCCACATTAAACCCCATTTGCCATGCTGACACCCACTCGTCCATCCTTGATAGATCCCTTTGCAATGCCTCACAATCCTTCCTGGTTCTCACCACCCTGAACAACTTTGTGTCATCTGCAGATTCAGAGGGGTTCATAATTGGGACCCCAGAAATGTATCTGCCCCAACTTGGAGAGATTGTACAGGAGCAGGTGGCAAGGGGAAGTTCTCTGTACATTTGGTGTGTGTAGCTTGCAGGGGGTCCATTTTATACACTTTTGAACCTATGCCTGACAATTCCCCCAAAAGTACTTTTCTGGCTTGACCTTAGTCCTGTTGTGTTTGCAGTGCCACAGTGGCACTGGTTCTGCTGGGCACATTGCATTTAGCTCTTCTGGGCTTGCAAAAATGCCCCCCACTTTCTGTTTATATTGTAGAGATTCTCTGGGACTTTGATTCTGTTCTGTGTGGCTTCTATTGCCCTTGCTCTTTTTTTTTTTTTTTTTTTGCTGTTTTCCCCCTCCACTGGAAACAATGGAGGATGGGGGGATCATCTGGAAGGGGGGTAACTCAGACCTTGTAAATCCAACTGGCCCCAAACAAGGAGGTTGCATAGAGGAGCATCAGAGGCAGGTCCTCTGTGCATTTGATGCCTCTAGTTTGCACCGTGTTCATTCTCCTGAACCTCCTGAACTTGTACCTGTCATTTCCCCAGAAAGCACTTTCCAGAGGGCACCTTCTTTGGGGGTGGGAGCTGTAACTCAGACCCCCTAAATCCAATCCTCGCCAAACTTGGAGGTCGGGTAGAGGAGAATCAGCTGGAGATCCCCCACAAGACTGGTGTGTCTAGCATGCCAGGGGCATTCTACTGCATCATGAGCCTCAAAAAGTTTGTGACAGTCCATGGTTGTAAACTGGGCACGCCATGAACTGAATTGCATTTTCCTGGCTCATGCCCATCCCTAGTGAGAATTGTTATCTCTCAAACACAGAGTTCTTTCTGGGTTCACAGTAGGTTAAAAAAGCTGTTAAAACCTCTGATGGGGTCTTGTTGTTAGGGTCTGCAAACACACCTTGCAAATTATTGTAGAAGTTTGTCTCCTATGCAGTGAAAAGGCTTTGCCTCCTATGCAGTGAAGCAAGACTGAAATTTTATAATCCTCAGACTTTTTCAACCTTTGTACAGTTTCAACTTTTGTTCCCATCTCCTCCAGTTCTCCTCAAAGGATAAGTCTGATGCAGCACCCCTTCCCAGAAAGGATCAGTCTGAGTGCATCCGTTGTAAAGCAATGGAGCATTTCAAGTTGGATGTCGACTTGAAATGCTCCATTGCTTTACATCGGATGCAATCTGAAACCTTCCTGTTGAACACTGGAGACCCAAAGGAGATACAAGGCAACTTCTAACACCATGTAATGTCCCCTTTTGGCTGTGGGTTCCTGGGTTAGGATACTCACTCAGGCTTTCATTCTCAGGTCACTCAGCAAACAAGCTGGCTGAAAACACCAGCCATTTATTTACTAGAAGACAACTCAAACAACCAACAACTTCAGGTAACATACCAAACTGGAGACTGAACAAGAGTTCCACCCAATTAGAGAGCCAGTCTGGTGTAGTGGTTAAGTGCGTGGACTCTAATCTGGGAAAACCAGGTTTGATTCCCCACTCCTCCACTTGCACCTGGCTGGCCGACCTTGGGCAAGCCATAGCTCTGTACCAGCTGTTCCCTCAAGGACAGCTTGGGAAAGAGTTCTCTCAGCCCCACCTACCTCACAGGGTGTCTGTTGTGGGGAGGGGAAGGGAAAGGAGTTTGTAAGCCGCTCTGAGACTCTTAAGTGAGTGAAGGGCGGGATATAAATCCAATCTCTTCTTCTTCTTCTTCTTCTTCCAATAGGACCAGACTAAATCACATGGATATTAGGGGAGGGACAGACTGTTCCATTACATACATGCATGTAAACAATAAATACGCTACAGTCAAAAGGGACCTTTCCTCTGTTTTCAGTCAGCAGACCAGCTGATTGGACCCCCACCTGGTTAGAATTGCAGGGGGGGATGAAAATAAAATGGGGCGGGGGGGTTGAGTTAGAATTGTAGAGTTGCAAAATTGGGTAGTGTCTGGGGATGCCCAATCTCTTGCTATGGCAGGAGGCCTCCTGGCATCCTGTCTTGTTGCCCGAACACCAACAGGAAAAAATGGGGAAGGCTCTGCTGCTGCTACTGCTGAATACAGTTAGCTTTACTTTCATTCCATAATAAAGTAAAAGTAACATTGTGTCTGAGTAAAATTGGATTGTGGATCATTTGAATAGGGAAAAGTAGCCTTTGGAACACAACAATCATCTGAAACCCTTTGAAGCACCGGCTTGGATTACGTGGGTTTGCATAACAATCAGCTATGCTAATTCTGAAATTCCTCAGCCTGTTGCTCTTGCAAAGTGGTCCCATTTTCCACTGTGTGAAAACAGGATGCTAAACTAGAAGGGCCACTAGTTGGATTCAGCATGGCTCTTCTTATGTTCTACAACAGACTGTTTTAATATGGAGTTTGAAGAAGGATGATTAGTAATTACAAAATTCATATTTCAAAAAGAGCTCATGAATTTTAAACAGGGGATGGATTTTTATAACAACGACTGCAAAAGTATCTTGGTTTTGGACTTGGTTTGTTTTTGACTCAATTTTTAAGTTAGATTTTCAAAAGTAATATAATTGTCTGCTTTAAGTTTGCTGCAACAGCAGCAGGACACATTTACTTGACAATCATTTCTCTTACTGAACTGGAAATCATGTTATGGCCTGCCCCCAAGGGAGATATGTACTTTGTTTTACTCATTGGCTTGTATCCTACCACTTTGCTCAACAAAATCTGAAGCCTCCTTCCAGCCTAAGGACATTTCCGCCAACTTGTGGCTCTTTCTACAGCAAAAACAAGTATTTTTTTTTAAATGAATGGCAGATCAGCCATTAATAAAACATAACTTAACCCATAGGCTAGTGCCTGATGTCTTCATTTCCAGGTGTGGGTACAGTACACCATTTCAGAATGCAGGTCGTTTGGATGTTTCTGCACATTTTTTAAAAAATCCACGAACAGAGGAATGACCCTTTTGGGAAGAAGGCTAGATTCTGTAGTTAGGGAGTTTTGGATATGAAGCGGCAATCACTCCCATGACTGCCCCCCTCCCTCCCCCCCACATACACATTGTGAAAAGTAAACGCCCAAAGGCTTGTGCTGTGACTTTTTCCTGAATTTATAGATGTCTCAAGATTATTGCCTTCTTGAGGCAAAAGTGATTGATCAAAAATTTTGCCATAAGCTTTTGTAATCAGGGAGAACCTACCCAGGAAAGAGTTATACAACTGATCTGTCCTACAGCAAATAAATCTAATGCTTACTGTAGCAAGACAAATCAACATGAAGCTTGGTTGCCTGTCATATATTACTATATGACTTTTAAGTCCTTGTTTGATGAAAGAATATAAAGCCCTCTGTTGAGCTTGTGATGTGTAGCAGGAAAATGAAATCTCATCTCCCTATGGAGACATGCATTCAGATTTATTACAGAAAGAGAGGCAGTGCATATTACAGAGGATAGAAACAGCCAGCAGGCTTCAGACTTTGCTGACTTGAATTCACTGGATAAATCTGAATCATTCACAACACTTCCCCTATTCTGCCATTGACTCTTCCATAAAGTGGATAAATGCATGCTTAATCCCCAGCACGGAAGCTATCTGGTTGTTGCAATCACTGCTAAAGCATATAGAGAAACTCATATAATTGCTACATTCTAATGTGAAACTCCTTTACTGTCGTTTTCAGACTCTGAGGGCTGAATCCTCACAAGTCTGTCCCCTTTATGGAGCCTTCACCAGTGCAAGGAGCCATCTGCCTTCTGAACATGCCTTTTCTTTCAGATGGAAGGCTCCACCACTGGCAAAATAGTCACAGGATGCAAACTGTAGTCAAGTCATTTAAATATACTATGACAATCTCACCCTCTTCCCATCCCTCACATGCAGGATTTTCCCTTCTGTCTTCTTTCTTGCTGAGCAGCCCTTATCTATTTTCTTCTTATTTGTTTGTTTATGGCTGTCCCACCCAGGATGGATGGATAGACAGCTAGATATGCTGTCCCAGCCCAGGGGACTGAGAGAAGAGACTAAAATCACCTTCTTATATTCTGCTTTTGAAATGGCACTTGAGAGGTTTTTGAAAGTTCAAAATAAATGAAATGTTTTCTGTAACTTGCAGGAGAAAAAGTCAGGTGGAATCAGGTGTAGGATGTATGAGGTGAACAGATAATAACACTGAGGTAATGTTGTATTCACATGAACACCAGATAATTTGTTGCCAACAAGTATGTGTTTCTGCTATTCAGCAAGGTCTTGAAAACTTTCACCAACTCATAAAGTTTAGAAGGTAGGAACATACAACAAAATTCCCAAAATCCTTCTTTGTATACTGTTGTGGAATTAGGGTCTGGATTGAACCTCAGTCTTCTACTGAACCTGTAATACTTTAATTTCTACAGCTGAGTCTTTGGTTCTGTTTCCCAGGAGGCTTCAGGGCTCTGCAAAGTGCTGTGGCTTTCAGGATAACACTGTACATGACTTTTGCTTTAGAGGATGTTTATACATTCCAGAAGTTAGTGGTGTCACTATCAGAATCTAAATGGATAGGGTATCTGATACTAGCTTACTCAACTCTCCTTGACTTTTTGAGAGCTTCCTAACAGAACAAGGGGAAGGGATCGTGGGTGGGTGCACTGGGTCAGTTCTAGCCAGTTCTGGTTGGCCCTGAATCACATCCATGATAGTCCTCACATGCCAGGTGTGTCAGTAGGACGTCAATAGGTACAATACCAGCTATTGGTACAAGGCAGGTATATACCTCTGGTTTACCAAAGGTCAGTGTTCCTTCTAAACTGAGTTAGTGTGAGCTAGCTCACAGTTTTTTAGCCTCTGGCTCACACATTTTTGTCTTAGTTCAGGAAGGATGGCTCCAGAGCAAACTAATTCATGCAGGAGCCAAATTGCTCGCTCACAACTTTAATGCCAGTAGCTCACAAAGTAGAATTTTTGCTCACAAGACTCCACAGCTTAGGGGGAGCATTGGTCGGGGCTGCTCATCAATGTCCAGGGGCCTTGATGTCAGTAGCCAGAATGTATTCCTTATTGTCTGAGCGTACATTGGGGATTTCCTTATGTGCAACCATTTATTTTACTTGATGTCTATTTGGAATATAATAAACTGAATTTAGAAGGAAACTTCTGTCTGTGGCTGTCTTGCTCTTTCTGGCAAGGAAGTGCACAGCCAGCCTACCCACCAAATTGGAGTTTGGGTCTTGGAGCTTTCCATTGAGAAGTTCCTCAATATTCACAAACCAGGGATCATTCATCTTTTCTAGAAGCTGTTTCTCTTCTTAATTGGGCAGAGATCACTTCTCTTTACTAGAAGCTATTTCCTTTTTTGGGCTTGAATGAGGATCCTCCTTGATCCACTCACTTGGGCTGTGTGCTCAGTATATACTGAGCTGAATAAGTACCCGAAAATACCCTAACATTTTTTCCCACCATAGAGAACAATGGAGGGGATGGGACAACCTGTTTGGGGGCCTGTAGAATTGGACCCCCTGGTCCAATCTTCTTGAAACTTGGTGCGTATTTCGAGGAGAGGCCCCAGCAGCTACCCTGCAAGTTTGGAGCCTCTCCATCAAACCACCTTTCCTCCAGCCCCTCATATACCCTATGAGTTTTTGCCCTTGATTTCAATGGCCCATAGGGTATAATGGGGCTGAAACTGACATTCCCTTTCTGACACACTTCTGGTGATGTCAGGGGACGTGGCATATGCTAATGAGGTATGCTAATGAGTTATGCTAATGAGCTCCTGCACCTCTTTTTCTACAAAAGGACCCCTGCATACAACCCTGCTTAGCTTCCCAGATCTGATGAGATCTGGCTATACTATACCATTCCACATCCCAAATTATTCTATTTATTTAAAATGTTTATATCTCACTTTCCCTCAAGACTCAAGGTAGCTAACAAACAACCTTGAAAAGAATGATAAAAGAACAAATCTCTAATAGTATGTCATCAGCTGACAATTACAGTTGTTAGTGGCTTGTCTTTGGTAAAATGCGAACAAAAATTATACAAAAAGTTTACGTATTTGTTCTTTTAGTACTTTCTAGTTACACTGTGGCTTGACTTACTCTGCGATTTGTTTGTATTTGTTAATTATTCAATAACTTTTGTTAAAAAAAAATCAGCGGACAATTACTAAGAGACCATTAGCACAGCAACAACAAATTCAACTTCAGAGACCCAAATCAGTCAGAAAGTAAACAATCAGCCCAGGAGCTCTGCTTCAGTGGAACTTTCAAGAGGAAAATGAAATTTTCAATCTGTATACTGAAAGCACATGAACTTTTAAACATTTTTTAAAGAATTGTGTTGAAGGGGTTCCAGAACTCTGTTCTGGCACTCCCCCCCCCAACCCCCCCAAAAAGCCCTGGTTTTGATAATCCTGCCTATGCAATCATTACAACATGCATGCAGTATCAGTGTAATATCATAGGCTGTGATGCTGATCTATCATATTACTGACCTGGAAGTCTGATCCAAAGTGCAATAAGCCACTTGTGATGTATTAGAATACTTGAAGGATAGCGTTGCAGTTTCCCCCAAAGAGGCTAGTGCTTAAGTTACGGGAGGGGGGGAGCAGATTCGACATGACATTTTAAAAAAATGGAACCTTTCTAAACTAAAATAAAAGGTCAATAGATGGATGCTAGTGGGATCAAAGTTGGTGATGCCAGCTACTTATTATATGGCTAAGTGATCTAGATAACAATCTCTAAGGGCATGATTTTATATTTTAAAAGGATGTGTTGCTGGAAAATGCAGTGTTTAATGGAATATGTAGCACTAACAGGTCCCTTTTTGAAGGTCTGGCTGAGATGTGTGATGGTTATAACAATTTATTTAACATTTTTATTGCTTTTATTCTAAAATTTACACAGAAATCAAAAGGGAGGGGTAAACTACAAACTACAGGAGAAAGAAAAGAAACCACTAAAAACCCAAGTAGCAGTGGTCGTACAGTGCAAAAGTAGCTTAATAAAATACATCGCTCACTAACGTTTAGATATGTTGAAGGTGATATATAAAATTCAGTTATAGTCAAAAATCCAACCATTTTAACTATATAAAGAACATCCAAGTAAATTGCTCAAATTAATAAAGTTCAAACGTTAGAGATAAAACATTTAATGTTTTTCTTTCTTTTTTCTAAGTTTATATCCTTGTCTGGTATCAGTGGTTTTAGGGGCAGCCGCCCCAAGTTCAGAGTCTGATTCTTCTGCTGGTTGATGATGGTAGTTCTTCCTTGCTTCCCGGGGTGTTTTCTTCTTCCGGCATGTTGACATCCTCTGCTGCTGATCCTGGCTTGTCTGTCTTCTGAATCTGCTCCAAAAATGTGTTGGCTTTTGTAACAGAGTCCAATCTTTCTTTCTTATCGTTGTATTTGAAGAAGAGGCCTTCTGGTATAATCCATTTGTAGGGTGTGGAATTCTTTTGCAGAAACAAAACCAAATTTTTGTGTTTTTTCCTTATTTCAAAGGGAATGTCTTTTAATACTTTTATTTCTTTATCTTTGATTTTTAGGGTAGTCCCATTAGTTGTGTTAAGTATCAGGTCTCTGATATGCCTTTTGGAGAATTTCACAAAAAATTCACCGGGCAGATTTTTCTGCTTGATATATTCTGAATATGTCCTGTAGACCATATCCATTTCACTTTGAAGACGTTCCGCTTTTATATTCACAACCGGGTCCAAGGCATCGCTTAAAATCTTTTTGAGATTTTTTAACTTTTCCATTTGTAGTTGTAGAAGTTGATATTCGTCAGAGGTTCTCTTCTTTTCCACAACCTCCAATCGCTTTTTAAGCTTAGTCGTTTTGGCATCTACTTGTTTCATCTCTGCAGCTATTTGGTCTGTCTTTGCTTTGGTATCATTTAGCTGTGCCTTCTTCAGGAAATGCCAGCTCAGCTACTCCAGTCACAAGACTGGAAGCAGCCACAGACCTTCCCAATATGATAGCGGCTGCATTGCACCCTCTGCTGGACCAGATGACTACCTTGAATGAGAACGTTATAACAATATTGCATATACTAATAAAAGAATAAAAATGGAGAGAAATCTCTGCCAGTTCTAAAAGCAGATTTTCAAAGCTCCATCTATTCAAAAATAGAAGTGATAGTCACCATTTTGCTTTTTATTTTAAATACAGAGTAGTTTCCAAGAGTGCACTAATTCTGTTCCACACAGAGGTGTCAAACTCATTTGCTGAAAGGGCTGGATCAGACATAAATCTCACTTTTTCGCATGGGGCCATGTGTGCCACAAAATGTAATGCTGGGTACTGGAGGACACAGGCAAACCCAATTAACAGTATTATTTTTTACTCAAAATACAGATAAAAGCAATTGATTCCTAGCAGTGAAAGCAATTCATTTAATGGGGAAATCCACAAAAGGCCCAATATATGTATTTAATCATATGTAAGACTAGGGTTTTTTCCAAAAGATACCATAAAAGGGGAGGTATCTTACATTTCCATACAAATTAGTTACCTTTTGTATTTATAGCACTTTTAGGAGATGTCATCTTCCTTGCAAGTAAATAAGGTAGTTTTTCAGCACACACACTGCCATACGCCCAGCTTCAGCAGCAAAGCATGGTGACAATCCATCTCTTGTTCTTTGTTTCCTCTCATCCCTTGCCCTACCTCTGAGGATCTCAAGAAGACACACTGGACTTTCCCCTCCACTGCCCCATCCCCCCCCCCACCAACTCTGTAAGGTGGGCCATGCTGAGTGACCAGCCCCGGCTGACCCAGATGACAGGTCCTAGATAAGGAGGAGGGAGATCTGAACCTGGCTCTTCTAGATTCCCTCCCACACCTCCCAGTTCTCATCCCTCCTGCATTTTCCACAGAAGTGGCAGGGCTGAGGTGAAGGCCTGATGGAGAAGCTTTTTCTGAAACCTCCAAGGGATGCTTTTTGTCCTCCCTTGTCTTTCTCTGCCTTTGCTGCCATCCCCCAACTATTTAACCTCAGCCTCGTAGCCCCACCCCCTAGCCATTTCATTTCCATTTCTTGACAGCTTCGACCACACACACCTCACCACATGTTCCTTCTCATCTGCCTGAGCAGCCTCCTGCCTTCCCTTCCTCAGACCGGTTGCTTGCAGGCTAGATAAGAGCCCTGAACAAGCCAGTTCCAGTCCACAGGCCGTGTGTTTGACACCCTGTGCTAACAGATTGTAGCTGCACAATGTTTCCACGTAATTTATGTCTGCATGGGGAAATGAACCTATTCCATATATGAAATATGACACACGTGTTATTTTTATCACAGTTGGACTGTGGTAAGAGCAGAAGGAACCAAAAAAAACCTTACATTTGCTGTGTTTATAACTATAACGGCCTCTCGTTAATTGGGTTTGAAACAAGAAAGGAGAGAAAGGACATGTCATCTTCTGATCATGACATGGTATAGTTCTCCTATACAGACTGACAGTTCCTGATGAATTATATTTTCTTATATTGATGTTGTTTAGTATTGCTTGCTGCAGTTATAGTTATGTTTTTTTTGTGTGTTTATAAGAATAAGGGGGAAAACACATTGTCAGACATACCTATAGGTCTACTACTTAAGTTGACAGACTAAATAATCAAAACTTTTAAAGCATGCCACATCAAGAGGTGCAACCAAATTTCAGTAAAAATGACATTCTGATGGATTTTGCTAGAAAGCGAGAGCCAGTGAGTTTTAAGAGAAGCAAAAAATTAAATGAATTAAATGTTAAAGTGAGAACTACATTTTCTCAGGGGAGGTAAGTTCCATTGCTCCTGAAGTTGCCACCAAGTTTCATCTGAAGAAAGTCATCAATGAGAATTTTAAAACTCAAATAAAACCTGTATGAAATGTTAGAAGAAGCACAAGAGTTAATATAAATAGCAAATGTTTACTGAGGTGGAAGGGGAGTAATCAGCATCCTAAAATACAATATCTAGTTGGTTGAACAGAATATTAAAGACAACCAGGACTCCCCCCCAAGCAAAAATATCAAGTATTTTAAGAGAAAACATCACATTTAAACTTATTTCTAGCAAAGATACCTTCATCAGGAAGTGCCTTTAAAGTGAAAATATGTAAACAATTAAAATTGCAGTTCTAAAATGATACATATAAGCATTTACAAAACAGTTATAAGGATACAAAGTTTATAACCAGGTTCTAAGATCCAAAAACGTGTGAACTTTGCTCTGTTTGTGAAGAAATATTTAGGTCTCCCTCATCTGCTGCAGCCTCCTCCCCTCCAGTATGATCCAAAGCACTGCTCCAGTGCTGGGCAGCCCTCAGAAACAGCATGGGATGCAGTGTAAGAGCCTGTTCCTCAGGTAGAAAATCTGCAAAAATCGTGCAAGGTCATATTACACAAGATTACACAAGAGTGTAATTTACTTGCTGTTCATATTGGCAAGCTGCCTCATGTGCATTTTATATGGCTACCTAATCAAGGTATAAAGCAACCTGACGAAGCTGAGAGGGAAACAGATTGTTTACCCGGGAAATCTGTAGTCTCATGGCAATTGTTTGGCAGCAGCAGCAGCTCTGCATGACGTAAAATAAAGAAACAAAAAAAGAAGAAGTATATTTGTGGACTGCAATTGGACTAGTATCATTTTTGCACAGTGATCATTGGTGGTCTGCAACCTTTGGTTAGTCACTGTGGTCCATTTGTGGCTTGAGCCTAATCAAAGCTTGGCTTAACAAGGCTATCTATTTTATCTTTAGGGTAGAAGAAAGTTTTAAAACCTTATTCTGGTCCATATTTGGCTTGTCTGAGGTGATATCAGTGGTGCTGAAATATGATCACAAGTTTATTGAGAACATCGGATATGTGCTGTATGGCGTTTATAATGTCACCATGGTGGTGGTGCTCCTCAATATGTTGATAGCCATGATCAATAACTCCTATCAGGAAATCGAGGTAAGGTGCGCTAATGTAATTACAGACCAAATGTGTTTCTTTAATAAATGTTTATATTTTACAGTAACAAAGATCTTCTGTATTTCCCCCCAGTACTATCACTATTCCTCTCCAAGGAACACAGTGCACATTCACCTAGTGTACTGTGTCTATTTAGCTGGTGGATGATTTCTAGATTGTTTGGATAACATGAACTGTATGTTGTAGCAGCATCCAAAGAGACAAGACCGATACCCGGGTTAGACTAGGCTCTGTTAATGGCTTACCTACATCAGTAATGATCCCCTACCCTAACTTTTAAATGCAGGCTGATATCTAACAATCAACCAAAAAATTATGACCATTTGGCCAAAACCTACCAAACTGGACCAGCATTCCTGATGGCTCCATTTTTCACAGACTGAACGAAATAGTGGCCAGCAGTGTCTTGTCTCCCTCCTGCTACCTGCTGCCCCAACAAAGGGCTTGGTTGATGCTGCTCAGGAGCTAGAGTGTACCCTCCACAATGTTGGAAAACAACACACAAACCATCCGACATCAGTGATAGACCCTTGCATGCCAGTTGCCCTACCTATACTGTAGCAATCTGCCTTCCTAGTTATTGCCTAAAGAGTCCTTGACCAGTCTGAATTATTATTACTGCTGTGTGTGACAAAATGTTTCCTATAAGTGCATCAATATCAAATACAGTGTATGTCTATGAAGGCAGTTCTAAGACCCAGACTGATATTTTCCCCTTGTATTGTGTAATCTTTATCACTGAATTCTGGTGAAAAGTAGGGTCGCTGCACAGAGGAAGGCTTTTTTTTTAAGGCAAAGTGTTTTCTCACAGTGCATATAGAAGGTTGGGCAGGCAACAGATATCCATTTCTCTTGCTGAAGTAATTTTCATTCAGCAAATAGTAATTATTCTGAAGATCTAAAAGGTACAAGCCACACAATAGGAAAAAACGGATCAATAGAGACTGCACTAACCTTGTGTTTATTCTCAGAACTGCTATTTGTGTCTTGGTTCCCTTCCACAGTCTCATAGGACTTTCTTTAAACAGAGAAGTGGACTTTTCACAAAATACTGGGACTGATAAGAGAACTAAATTGTAATGATTGGAGCTTATTAGAAAATCATCTCTATAAGTCTTTATAATCTTCAATTATTAAAATGGACATGCCCAAACCTGCTACTGGAGGATTTGTAGTGGATCAAACAGAAAGTTGTCTAGGCACTATATATTATTGTATTAAATTTGGTTCATGGTTTATTGCAAAGGAAGATTAGATTGCTTGTGGCTTATACTGAGGATTTACATTTAGACTTGCACTATGCATTCATAAATCAGAAGCTATTTATGTCTGTCCCACTTAGAACATCTAGCCAGTGCTCTTAAGAACCAGTGACATAAATTGCTCATTCATGCCCCATCTCCAAAGCTTTGGGAAGTGAAAGATAGTAACACCAAATACTATACTACAATTCACTGCTTCATCTCTCTTTTATTCAGATAAATTATTTAATTTGTTTATACCCCACCTTTCTCCGCAATTGAGACCCAAAGTCGCTTACATCATTATCCTCTCCTCCATTTTATCTTCACAGCTACATAGTATGATGTGAAAAAGTCCACCTCTCGGTTTGCTTGAGTAAGTTGTAAACCTGTTGGGTCATACTGTGCGTTCACAGAGGGGCAGGGGGCAGTGTGTTGGAAGGAATAAACACACAAACAACCAGGGCTATTTTTGGGCAGGAACGCACAGAAACAGAGTTCTGACTGGCTTCTGAGTTGGCCACACCTGCCACCTCCTCCCTCCCCCGGTACCCCAGGTGCCTCGCAAGCCGTGGGGTGCCTGGGAAAGCCAAGCCAATCCAGGGAGGGAAGGCACTTTAAATTGCCTCCCCTCCTTGGGTTTCCCAGGCGCCCTGCAAGCCGCGGGCCACCTGGGGAAGTTGATCCTGGGAGGGAGCTGCACTGCAGGGGGTGTGGCCTAATGGGTTTCTGCTGTTGCGTGTGGCCTATTATGCTAATGAGTTCCTGCTGGGCTTTTTCTACAAAAAAAAAAAGCCCTGCAAACCACTATCCTCTGGTAAAAACATGGTTGCAGCCTCTTTATTTGAATACAGGCAAAAGAAACAATAGCACAGCATGGGGACGGATCCAAGCATCGGGTGACCCCCTGGCAACCCAATGAACCCTTTCCCCAGCCCACCTGTGTGGGTTGAACTGTGGTGGCAAGATACCAGGACACACTTGGGCACCAGCTTCTACCTGGTCCCCTTGCCACCTGGTGGTATAAGCCAGCCAGCAGCCACTGCCTGGGAATGCTACTGTGTGGCTCCACACCCCGAGGCCCATTATGGGAGCCCTCCAAATGGAGGAGGCAGGCACGCAGGAATCAGTCTCCCCCACAAAATGTCCCAATGCACAAACTGCCAGGCTACAACAGTTAAGCATATTTAAAATATGAATCATAACTAAAATATAAGGGTGGGGGAACTGGTGAGCTGAGAACAGAGGATAAGCAACACATGCAGGCACGCTGAAGTAGCCCTTGTTTGGAAAATCCCTAGAAATGGGGGGGGTGGAGCCTATGGAGTGTGGGTTTGGGGGAGGGGAGGGACCTCAGTAGGGCATAATGCCATAGAGTTCACCCTTTAAAGCAGTCATTTTCTCCAGGGGAACTGATACCTGTAATCTAGAGATCAGTTGTAATTCCAGGAGACCTGCAGAACCCACTTAGAGGTTGGTAACCCTAAAATCTACCAGTGCCGTCTAAAGTCTGTATGGATGACAATGAGATAAGTGGGACATACCTCTTCCCAAAACTAATTGTGCCCTTTTAAAACAGCTTGTTTCTTTGCTTCTTTTGTAGGAGGATGCAGATGTGGAGTGGAAGTTTGCACGTGCAAAGCTCTGGCTTTCATATTTTGATGAGGGAAGGACTTTACCTGCCCCTTTCAATCTAGTGCCAAGTCCTAAATCGTTTTATTATCTCATAATGAGAATTAAAATGTGCCTCATAAAACTCTGCAAATCCAAGGCCAGAAACTGTGAAAATGATCTCGAGATGGGCATGCTGAATTCCAAGCCACGGGTATGTCTACTGATTGCTCTTTTGCTTTTAATGATATTTGTGGGTTGACAATAATCCCTTGGAAGAAACTAATGGGGCTAAGTCTTCATTTACCATGTTGAACTGAATCTGAAATATGTTTGTCCCAAAAAAACATGTAGCAGATATTGTTATTCTCCAGCATACCTCTCATGGTGGCCAGCCTTTTTGATAAGTGTTCCTTAAGTCCACCTTTTAAGCATGAGAGAATGCTGTAGCATATGCCAAAGTTGTGCTTTGGAATTTGTCCACCAATGTCTTATGAGTTTCAGCCTCTTTCCTGAAACAAGTAATGCAAGTGTCACCCTCATACCAGAGCCAATCTCTGCCTCAGTTCTGGGACTACACATGCATCGCCCAAACTTCACAGCAATCTGGTACTAGCTCAAGTAAGAGGGCTGTGATAGCCTAATTTGTTAGTCAGTTGGCAGGTTGTAATGAACAAATTGGGTACTGGTCAGTCTTAGAATTCAGGCTTCTAATAATGAAAGGAGGAATCACTGTTAAAGCTAAAAATCTTTTCATTGCTGTCACGGGCTGGGTGCCAACAGGCCAGGAGTCAAGCAGAAGTCCAGGACAGTCCAAAGTCAAACCAAAGCAGGAACCAATTGCCAAGTCCAAAACACTGAGCCAGAAGCAGAGTCAGTCCAAGCCAGGGTCAAAGTGGGAAAACTCACAAGTAAACCAGTCCAAGGAGTCAACAGAGCTGAAGTCAAGCAGGTCCAGAGTCGAAAGCCAGAGGTTCCAGAAACAGGTCAAATCACAAGCTGAATGGGTACAGAGCTTAGCCAAGAAAACTTGTTGCTAGCACAAGTTGGTAGTCTCTGTGCTGTACCTAAATACCCAGCTACTTCCTGTGCTAGTTAGCAGCTGGCAGTGAGGTCCTGGCTCCTACTAAAACTCAGGGCTTAGTGATCTGCGACCATGCAGGTGTGCCTCTTTCCTTCTCACAGCTAAGTCTTGCCTGCATTGGGATCTTAGACATTCCACCCAAGGAGGTGAATCAGGTGGGCTTGAACTTAGCTGTGGCTCAGCTGCTGCTGGGGCAAAAGCCTGGCAGGTGCTTGCTTGAGCCTCATCTGGCTCAGGTGGAGGCTCCTCTGGAGCTGGGAGCTGATCCTCCACCTCACTTAGATCCACAGAAGGCAGATTCCCAGAGGCACTCATGACACTTGCCTGGCTAGTCATTATTTGAGACATGCGATTCCCGCCTGACCTCCATAATGTCTAGTTAGGCCTTTGATGCCTTTCATGAATTTTGCTTCTTAGACAGTGATAAGTCCATCATGCCTAGGAGACCTTTAACAGCATTCAGAACAGAGAGACAGAGGCCTTTACTTGATTGTCTTAAATTATCTCATTTGAAATAGAAAACTGTTGCTAAGACTTTCACATGTACTATAGCTTGAACCATTCTCAAAGAGCATAGCAGCCCTTTCCTGGTCCTTAGTACCACTAAATAGTTTACATGAAGGGCTTTTTTGTGTGTGTGAAGGCATTCACTGGTACTGAGTAACAGCACCCTTTTCAGGGCTTTCCCAAGTCCTGAACTTATTGTGCACCAGCTCAACACAGTCAGCCAGAGAAGGAGAGAGTGGACCCTCAGGAACAACCTAGCGGGGATCTGATCTGCTGGGGGGGTGGGGATTGGTGCAACCTTATATGGCACCATTTTGTTGTTGTTGTTTCCCAAAAAAAAAGCACAGCAAGTATATATTCCTAGATTCAATAATGAGAATTTTTTTTTCAATAATGAGAATTTTGAAGGAGAAAGGAGATCATATAGCAGACCTGGGATAGACCAACCTGGGGAGCCTCTGCCAACAGTCAGAACAGAATGCACAAATAAATTGGCTAATGATCTCGCTCAGTATTTTCCAGAGCAAGATATGAAGCAGAAGTCGAGAAAGGGCTCTTTTGTATCTTCCTCCTGGGGAAAATATCCTCATCAGTGACAAACAAATTCTGTGTAAATTATTCGCACAGCATGAATCTAGCCTATGTTCTGGAACTCCATTCTGGCACGTTCCCCCCGAAAAAAGCCCTGTCTATCTGTGTATATATCTACCCTTTGCCTTAAGCACATCCATCGCTCTGGACGATGTACATAAGGGCCATAAAAACATATAAAACATTAAAATTCTACAAGACAGTTAAAAAAAAAACTAAAGACCCAAATAATGATGGTGTCCTAGAAATTTCTACCCAAACTCTGGACTACGAGGCCAGTTTCCGGGCAGGGGGAGAACACTCTTCTTACATACTGAGATGAGCAGTGGTGGGCACTGAAGGCCTGCTACTAGTCTTATTCCAGACAAGAAGTCATGGAGTGAATTGTCATCCATGCAGGTCCTTAACATTTCTGAATCCTTGCTTAGGTCCTACAAGTTGGTCTAATGAACAGACTGGCTGTATTACCTAAACTGGATTTACTAGCTGAATCCCAACAATAGATACTCACTGCCATGGATCAGTGGCAGAGCATCTCCTTTGCGTGCAGAATGTCCCAGGTTCAGTCCTCAGCATTGCCAGTTAGAAGGATCATGCTTCCACTGATGGAAAAGACATCTGAGAGAGGCACTGGCAGTCAGAGCAGACAATACTGACCTTGATCGATCCATGGTCTGACTCAGTATAAAATAGCTTTATTTGTTCATAATAATGGGTTCCACACGTTTACTATGGGTGGTCTACTTAGTAAACTGTAAGAACCATTGTGTCAAGCAAAAAATAATGTGTTTTGTGATGTAATAAATAATAAATATCTCCACGTCATGAAAAAAAAAAACTTTATCTTCTGGTTTCTGCCAATGAAAGGCATCAGAGCAGGGCATTTTTTCCTGGTCAGTTGGCAACCTTGCCTGAGATTTAAACTAGTTAAGCTTCAAGAATGGCCTACACACTGGTTATATGCTGCATGAGTTACTATTGCCTGCCCTTCTCTAGTATGGACACTTAAGAATCCATATCTCATTTAAGCAACAGAACAAGATTTGGTTTTCCCAAAGTAAAGGGTGATTTTCAGAAGCACACAGCAAGCAGTCTGACATATGGATTTGTGTTTCACAAACAATACTGGGACTTTTTAAATTGCACATTCACAATGCGCTGCTTAACAAAAATGTTACCTGCTGATCTTCCCTTAGTACTTGGTTTCTGAAGTTTCATTATGATGAAATGTTACATTTGTATATTTCAGAAAGTTCATTTTGAGTCAGGTACTCAGAATTCAGACTTTACTGTGAAGAATGCCTACAACAAGCCCACAAGATACCAGGTAAAGGAAATATAAAGATATGGGGTGTGAAAAAATTGTGTTGAGATCCTACTTTTAAAATTTAGCGTTTGATCCTAAACATGTGTACTTGTGTGTACTTAAATAGGACTTGCTTCTTAGTAAATATGCTTAGGATTGATGCCTTGGTGATTATACATGACTTCATTCTTTACAAAGTACAAAACTCAGCTCAAAAGTCCATTCCAAGGAATCTAGTCCTCATGATTCTATGCAGGACTGCCATTGTTTAAAATGATCCCTCTACCTGCCCTTTTAATATCTGCAGCAATTATCAGGTGGTATTATTTAGCTCCATTCAGGGCTCATTTCATAGCAGGAGCTCCTCTGCATATTAGGCCACACACCCCTGATGTAGCCAATCCTCCAAGAGCTTACAGTTGCCCCTGTAAGAAGAGCTCTGTAAACTCTTGGAGGATTGGCTACATTAGGGGTGTGTGGCCTAATATGCAAAGGAGCTCCTGCTACGAAATGAGCCCAGGCTCCATTGCATGAAAAACTTCATTGCCCCATTTCAACATATTAGACCTCTATTTAAAGGGACTTTTTTGGGCCAGTTGCCAACCTTAATTCTGTGGGATGCAAGAAGTGATATGGCTAGCACAATGTATGGCACACTCTGAATGATCCAAATCCATGGATCCTATACCACAGCATAGCTGAATAGTTAGTAAGTAATCCATTTAACTAAAGCACACTTTCTCTGTATTTAACATCCACAACACCACAAATCATGATAAATCTCATTCAAAATGTATCTCAAACTTTGTATCAGAATAATAAAAAAGTATAAGAAAGAAACCAGAGTAGTTTTTTAACATTTATTTTGACTAGGCTAAACAATTAGCACCTTTCTACTAGTATTTACATGAGATGCTCACTTCGCCAGACTTTCATTGATGTAGTTTATATAAGGCTAAAATGAAGTAACACTGAAACAATCCTCTGAGCATCGGGGGGGGGGGGGGGTGACTATAGAGTATACTATTTGACTCCAAATAAAGTCCAAGCATACCTTAGATTTACTTTTATTGAGGCTGTTCACAAACTTGGAAGACACACAAGAAGCAAGACTGCAGTTCAAGTTCTACACATGTGCCTACAGAGTAGATGGCTTTGTAGTCTGTGCAGTTTTGCAGCAATTGGTAAATGTTTCAGTGAGAACAAGGGGTCGGACGTTAAAAATCTTTGCACAGGGAATGTCTAATCGACTCTAATCAACTGCTATGAATCATGTGACCAGAGCAGAGCCCAAAAAAGCATCCAAGAAACCGGAGCACAGCACTGGAAGACAGGCAATGCTTCCTCTCCATTTGGTGATTTGTGTATTGTACATTTTGAATGGTAGAAAAATGGGGGGAGGACTGTCCTTTAAGCTGGAATCCAGCTCAGTAGTACCAAGTGGAACTCATTTATGTTCTGAACCATGTAATCAACAGCAGCTACATTTTCAATGTACTAATTTTAGCTCTGTTTTCTTTTAAACATTTTGTTATTGTCCTGCCAATCTACCCAACAGGATAACTGAAATGACCATATAATGAAAGTTTAGGTGTTACAAACCATAAAAACAAACAGCAGAAATGTATCTACCTCCATAAAAACCACAAGCTAAGAAAGGACAACTACAAAAGTCACAAAAAAGCAGACTGCAATAGAAATGATATCAAGCAGTAGGAGTCTCAAAAGCTACCTAGAAGAGTTCATTCAAGGCTCTGCTTTACTCATGGCTCTCATTCTACCAGCCCCTATAACTAGCATGTAGCATAAGGCATCACTGGCTGAGTTGGGTGAGCGCCCAGCCAATGGGAATACTTCAAAGAGGTGCTCGTAAGCAGACTCTGCAGCCATTTTTCATGTGATACCACTCCTAAAACAGGCCACCACTGGAGTGGTGCAGTGAGTTGTGGAGGAGACATACTTGGTGCTGACCAACCCAACCCTTAGTCACTTGCTTAGCATATTGGGGGGAAGGGGATGCAACTTGGTACCTCTCAGCACAGTTAATGTGCTACTAGCAACAAAGCCAGTGGTGATGCTGGCCAAGTGTGGAGCTGGGATAGTGTTACTCAAATATTGGTAAACAGTGTGTTGCCTTATTTACAACCGGGGCTTAAAAGTTCATTTATACTTTGTTGATGCAGATCAGTCATGTAATAAAGTCTAGTTTAATTCATATAAAGTCTTCTTTATCATAGGTGAAAGTTGCTGGTAGAATTTAGGCACTAATAGTGAGAAGGCAAAACAACAGGTACTTTCCTGTGCAAACTACCGACTGGGTATATTAAGCATCCACTGGGAGTGCACGCCTCTGAAAATGAACAGAGTACTTGGGAGAAGATGATCCTTGAGATATCCCATTGTTTAAACCACTGGGCTATATGGCAAGTGCCACTTCAAGCCCTGAGCAACAGCAGTCCTTATAGCTGGAGACAGCCGATGCCTCTCCCTGACAAGATGCACCTTTAACTAGATTTCTTCAGAAAGCCCAGTCATTAGTGTATATTTGTATTATCCACTCTGAATAGAAACAGCCAGGCATAGCCCATAACTAGAAGTGTCCAAAAGTCCAGTCAGTAGTGGATAGTTGGACCCTGTATATTCACTGAATCAGGTCCAGGCTTAAAGTTTCACAAGATGAGAACTTGAAACATCATGGCAAGCAAAAAAAAAAGAATGAAATCCAAGAGAAAGCTTTTTGACAGGGATCCCAAACCTTTTTGATCCTATGGGCAGCTTTGGAATGGGCAGCTGCTGCCGAAACATTTTTAAAATATCTGCACAGCCAGTCAAAGCTCCAATGGCCAATCAGAAGTCTTGCTGGGCCTTTGTTTTTAAAAAAAAAATATATCAAAAAGAAGACTTGCTAGGCAAAAAATATACCTGGCCCTGTTCATTTTCTAAAAACACTTGGTGGGTGCCAGGAAAGGTGTCACCGAGCGCCATGGCACCCTCAGAAAGACCCTCAAGAAGTGGGTTCATATAGACCAATAAGTTTATTAAATCAGGACTACAAAATTTTCGCTAAAATAATGGCAAACAGACTTAAAAACGTAATCCCTCACATAATAAAAGAAGATCAGTATGGGTTTGTGAAAGGTAGAAGCATAACACATCCTTTTTTGACCTGGCAGTTCTGGGATCTGTTATTTTATTAATGTATTTTATAACCATTTAAAACTTTGGTCTGGAAGCAGGAATTAACGATGTTATAGATTACACATTTATAAGGTGGAGCTCTAAAATAGCTTTATATAGTGCTGTAGGCATATTGTTTGAGATTGTGACTGGCCATTGAAACTAGCATTATGAAGCTATATTTTAGATGCAGTCTTCGGAGGGAAAGAATATTGCAGATATATCAGTGTAATCATTTTCCAAAAGGGTGTATTGATTATTTCAGCTACTGCCAGTCTGTCTGTCTGTCTGTCTGTCTGTCTGTCTGTCTGTCTGTCTGTGTTTGAGCTCAGGATTGCTGCTAATTATTCTGTTCTCTCTCTCACTCCTCTCTGGCCATTAAAAACCAGCATGAACAAAAACATCTTATGTCACTTCTAGAAGCCTTAAAGGCTCATTCCATACTACCCATTTTCTCTGGATTTGCCACCATTCATTCTTTTATTCATGACAGTGAATCCAGAAGACATTGTTGCTGTCCTACTGCATTTCAGTGTTGTTCAAAGCAAGGTTTTTTGACATTAAAAAAATACAATTGGAATGCTAGCCTGTCCCATGTAGACTGGTAAAGTACTACTGAGGTATTTGGCTAGACTGAAGCAGTTGGTACTAGGGATGGGCACAAACTGGCTGATAAACTAAAGTTCTTCATGAATTTTGACCAGTTTGTGGTTTGCAAAGCAATATTCACAGACTGAAGAACTGCCATAAACTTTCATGAATTTTGATGCAGATCATGGTGGTTTGTGGAAGTTCATAAAAACAGCTGATTGGTTTAGATCATTGGGAGCCATTGAAATCACTGCTTTCTGCTCCCTGTGAAAAGACACAGGGGGCAGAAAGCAGGGGTTTCAATGGCACCCTGCTTTCTGCTCCCTCTGGCTTTTTGTGGGGAGTAGAAAGCAGGTGGTAAAATGGCTGGGTGCCATTTAAACCAAACAGCTGAGCAGTACGGATCTCCCCACTGCTCAGGTGTTTGGTTTTAACAGCTTGGAGCCATGTAAATCCTGGCTTTCTGCTCCCTGGAAAAAGCAGCAGAAAGCTGGGGTTTAAACTTTAAATAGCTCATGAATGGATACGAATTGGGTCAGTTTGAGAACCAACGTACCTGTTTGTATGAGTTTGTGGTTCGCTTCATGGTTCAGCCATGAACTCTCTCTCTCTCTCTCTCTCTGTGTATATATATCCTGCCCTCCCCGCATAGCAAGCTCAGGGTGGGTTCCATTAAATGAAATCTACAATAATTAAAAACAGTTTACAATGCATCAGATAAAATATAGTGCAGTTTCTATATATCCAATCCAGAGCCTCAGCAGATATTACTCAGATCTGATCCAGCAAAGGGGAAGCCCAAAAAGTAGATAAAAAGGAGGACGCCCACGAATGCTCCCTCTAAGCTGTGGGGTCCTGTAAGCAAAAATTCTACTTTGTGAGCTACTGGCATTAAAGTTGTGAGCGAGCGATTTGGCTGCTGCATAAATTAGTTTGCTCTGGAGCCATCCTTGTTGAGCTAAGACAAAAACGTGTGAGCCTGAGGCTGAAAAACTGTGAGCTAGCTGACACTAACTCAGCTTAGAGGGAACACTGACGCCCACCACCTCAACTAAAAGCCTGGCAGAAAAGCTCTATCTTGCAGGCCCTGTGGAACTGTAAAAGGTCCGGCAGGGCCCTGATCTCCTATGGGAGCTCATTCCACTGGGAAGGGGCTAGGGCCAAAAAAGCTCTGGCCCTAGTTGAGGCAAGACAGATGTCCCTGGGGTCAGGGACTACCAGTAGATGTTGATTAGCAGATCGTAACGTTCTTTGGGGCTCATATGGGGAGAGGTGGTCTTGCAGGTATGCAGGCCTCTGGCCATATAGGGCCACAAAAATGCGGTTTGTCCCCTCCGTATTTAATACTTTTTTTTGCATTCAAGTTGCAACTGATTTATGGTGACCCAGTAGGGTTTTCAAGGCAAGAGATGTTCAGAGGTGGTTTTGCCATTTCCTGCCTCAGTGTAGTGACCCTGGACTTTCTTGGTGGTCTCCCATCCAAATACTAGCCAGGGCTGACCAGCTTATCTTCTGAGTCAGGACAGTTGGTACTATAGAAGCTGCAATTTCCTCTATTCCCTCTGAGTTTTTTTAGATATTAAAAACTATACATATCCCTTTATGGGAAGAATGCCTCTGCCTGTTGTCCTTGGAGCACAACTTTGATGGAGACTAGGAAAGAAAGGGACTGCAGGACTATTGCCTGATTCTGCCTGTTTCCTTAGCCTGCCAACAGGACAGTCTCAGTAGAGTGACTCTATTTATTGGTATCAGCACCATGCATTTGTATCTTTCACTTTCCAAACCCAATCTGGCATATGGTTGTAATATTTCTGAATCCATGTTAAAGACTACCATAATGAAAGCTAAAATACATATTATATGTGATGAGAGTCAGGTCATGTGTGCATGACCCAACTCTTAGTTCACACAGGGACTAACCTTTAAAAACCTCTCTATCACTATGCTCCGCTCCAAATGTTGCAAGGGGGGAAGCAGAAACAGCTGGGGGGCTAAGGATAAAGCAGACAGGCCCCCACAGCCATTTCCACTGGTGAAAACACTACAGGAGGGAAGCCTGAAGACCTTCTTTTCCCTTCCAGCATTTTGACCACATGAAATGATGGACAGGTTTTTCAAGGTTAGCCCCTGCATGAACTTGGAACTGAGAGCTAAATCAGGCACTCACATCACACACAACATGTATTTTGGCCCTGAAAAATCGCTTTCAACAACTTTAAAATGAAGAACTAAAACACTTTATATAGCAGCCTCTGGGCCTTGTTCCAGAACAAATTAAGGTCATGTGATCTTAGGGCAAGTCCACAAATGATCATTTCCTTAACTGCAAAATATAAGGGACTATCTTTACAGTGGGAAGGAAAACAGGAGAGTCAAATGCTTCAGGGAGAGAAAGGTAATCCATAGAGAACATGAACATCGTCAGTTTCCATGCCAAACATATCTAATCTGAAGCACCAAAAAAGTGTGAAACTATAAAGATCCCCTGAACTGAAAAAGCCATGTCATCTTCTGCATGAATCATGTTTAACCTTGAAGTAATTATGCAGAATAAATTATTCTTTTCAAAAGGGCATAATTATAGTACCTAGTAGGTTGGGACCTACCTAGCAGTACTAAACCCAAAGGCTGGAAACAGACAGCTGAAATAACTACTTTTTTATTTTGTCTTTTATAATGCTCTTACCAAGCTCATTCTCGAAAGATATATTATTAAAAATGTCAGATTCTGCCAAGAACCTGAATAAAAACATCACAATGTAATAGGAAGTGCAATATTATGGACAAGGGTAGCTAGCCAAAGGGATGAGACAGTAAAGATCAGTCCTGTTGTCTGGACAATAATTATTGTCGACTACAAAGTACAAAGTAATTGCTGATCATCCTTATTTGGCTTTCTCGGATGGTTAGCATTTTAAAACAATGGCTCTGTGACATGACATGGTTAATAAATAAAGGCATCCTGACAGCAAAGAGATGCGTAAGAGGACAGCAGAATGTTGATCTTCTCTAGTGATATCTTAGCGATACAGTCCATATGATGATATAATCATGCATCACAGAGGGAAAGATAACTGTGCTATTTCCTAGTACCATATTTCAAATTGTTGAAAATGAAATATCGAAGTGACCTTCCCCCCCCCCCCCACTCCTACGCGCAGATGTATGCTGGCTTCAGTATGAAAAATGGGGGGAAATTGCTATAACAAAGCTTATGCATGACACATTTCATTCGTTCCCTCTTTCCTCACACAGACCTTTACGGAGATGGTGTTAACATGAAGGAACATGCTTTATTCTTCCTGGGAACAGTAATCCCTTTTTCGTAACAGAATGGCAGCACTCATGTCATATGCAGAACTCTGCTGTTTTAGTTGAGATATCTTTTCCTGGGTTTGCTCATTTCTTTTCCTTTCGAAGTTCTTTGTTTTTTTCATTTACAAAACCTTCTTAGTCTGTCCTTCCTAACTCTGTAAAGTAGATTCTCTGCTAGAATAAAGGCACAACCCTTTGGATGTTTTCTCCTCAGGAATCCCTTTTAAAAAACAGTTACACAAGTACACCAAGACTCTTTCCCAGCCTCAAACACTGATAATAAAAACATTCTTATAATTAAATCTTTGTATCCCAAACTCTCAAAGTAGGAGGTACCAAGGCAAATTTCAATATAATTAAAGCAGAAAACCATTAAAACAGTAAAATGACATTCAAAAGAAATAAAAGCCCAACAGTAACAAACAAGCAGTAAAACAATAAATGTAGTGGCATGAAGAAGACCAATAGCAGTAAAATATTCAAACCAGTGCCAAAGCAGGTGAATTAACAAGTGAAGAGGATGTGTGTGGGGAAATCCGACAAAAACACTCAATAAAATCTTATGTATTTATTTATTTATAAATTCAATTTCTAAACCTCCCTTCATACTTGGGGCTAGAGCGGTGTACAACATTCAAAGAGGTACAGTTATAAACAGGCTTAAAATAAATGATCAACAGTAAGACAAATACAATAACTATTCCAGGTGGCATCTAAAAGTTCAGATTTATCCTTACCCCAAGGGGGACAGAAAGGGCTATTATGCACTGATGTTTTCCCTCGCTTTCACCATGCATGTCCATCAGGTTTTCTTTGTTCTTCTGCGTTCCCATCGCTTTTACAGTGCATGTCCATCAGGGATATTTTTTCCATTCTGCTTTGTTTTTCCTCCCTTCAGAGCTCAGTTCACTTTCCGGTCGCTGTTTGCCTGGGTTTTCTAAGAGTGCTTTTGTAGCAGTTTTTACCCTTGCTTTGCTTTCAGGCCGAAGGGAATTCAAAAGCATATAGATTCCCTTGGATTACCCCTTGCCCTTTTCCAGCCCCTCAGAGGCCACTCTTCTGCCCACACAGAGGTCCTTCCTCCCACTTCTTATTGGTCAGTTTTGTACTGGCGTACTTTTTGAAATAGGAGATTCTTCAATTTGTATTTACTCTTGGGTCACCATCTCAGCAGAGCATTAGTGGTTCTTCCCCCTTCATCAGTATAAAAGCTGCACTATTGCTTAGGTTTTCCATCTTTAAATTTGGAGGGGGGGGTTAGCAAGTGGGTTCAGTCTAACAATATGAGGGTTTTTTTTCCCTTGGACCTCCCCCCCCCTTGGTTCTAAAGTGCCAAAGGGGGAAAGTCTAGTGCTGGAGTGGGCAGAAAGTTGGGAAACCAAGACAAGGGGCAGACTTTGCCAAGACAGCTGATTATGTTAACCCAAGAGGGGGATCCCCAGTGGTAAGGAAGTTAATGATCCATGGGTCTAAAGTGCAAAAGGAGGGAGATCTAGCACCGGAGGGGGACAGAAAGTTAGGAAACCAGCAAGGACAGTCGATGATGTTAAGCTAAGAGGGGGGTCCCCAGAGGCAAGGAAGTTGAGGATCCATGGGTCTAAAGTGCAAAGGGGGGGTCTAGCACTAGTGAGTTCCATGCCAATTAAGAAAAATGCAGTTTTTGGTTGCAGCTGCAGAACAAATACAAAGAAATACGTCAGAAAAAAAAAAGAATGGTGCATACGGCAGGCACACAAATACCAAGTCAAGCTTACAGGCTTCACTGCTCAGATTCTCCAGTGTAAGCAGAGTAAGCTGTCAGTGCATAATGGGCCAAATGAAAGACAGGCTAAATGAAGACTGTTGCTGTCCTCAAGCAGAACATCTCTGCCTTACAGGCCCTGCAGAACTGAACTAAGTCCTGCAGGGCACGGATGTCATTTGGCAGAGTTCCACCAGGTTGGGCCAGGGCTGAAAAAGCCCTGGCTCTGGTTGAGGACAGCTGAATATTTGGGGGGCCAGGGATCAACAGCTCTGCTGAGTGTAATGCTTTTCAGGGGGTATACCAAGAGAGACGATCTTGAAGGTACATTGACCCCAGACCATTTAGGGCCTTAAACGTTAATACCAAAACCTTGAATCTGATCTGGTATTTAACCTGGAGCCAGTGCAGCTGGCAAAATAGCAGTTGGATATGTGCAATTAATGGAGTTCTGGTAAGAACCCAAGCTGCTGCATTCTGGATCAGTTGCAACTTCTGGATCATTCTCAAGGGTAGCCCTGCATAGAGGAAGTTACAGTAGTTTAGCTTAGAGGTGACTACTGCATGGATTAGATCAGGGCAAGTCAAGAAGGGGGCCAGTTGCCTGACCTGGTGCAGTTAAAGAAACACCAGTCTGGTAACATTTGTGATCTGGGCCTCCATCAAGAAGGAGGCATCCAGAAACACACCCAGGTTCTTAATGGTGGGTGCCAGTGTTAGCGGCACACCATTTTGGGAAATAAGAGAAATTTTTACTTGTGCCAGACCTTGGGACCAGTTAACTTGCTGTAGGGAAGGTTGTTTTCTTAACTTAAAGGAAATGACTCATTTAACCTATAGGTTTTGAGTGGTGCCACATTAAAATTCACATAACATTGTAGGGAAGAGGCCAGGATGCCACAGTGGAGAAGGCCCCACTGGCAATCACCACTCACCTATCCTGAATATTCAGTGGCATACAAAATAAAGCCTTTGTAAATTATTTCAGCTGATAAGCAGATTCATACTACAGCTGGTGGTCCTTTAGAAATTATCCCACTCCCAGGCCATTTATGACCTAAAATGAAATTGTCAGCACTTTGAATTGTACCCAGAAGCAAATGGCAATCATTCAGGCTCTTCTAAGACTGCTGTGACTTTGTTCCCTATAACCAGGGGTCATTTGGCACCGGAACGCTGCTCCGGGAGCTCAGGAGTCGGCACAAATGGTGGTGGTGGCAAGCCCCATCCCTGCGCTCCTTCTCCTGGCTTCCTCTGGCTTCTCCTGGCTTTCCTGGTGCTCCTTTTCCTGGCTTCCTCTGCTTGCCCACTTCAGCAGGCAGGCAGAAGAAGCCCTGCAGAGCCCCCCCTCATGTCGTTCCTCGCTCGCTCTCCAAGGCAAGCAAGCGAGCAAGAAAGGGCCCAGGAGGGGGCAGAGAGGCATTTAAATGCCTCTTCCTGGCTTCCTCTGCCCACCCCCTAGGGCGCTACTCTTGAGAGAAGGGGTTTAAACTTTAAACCCCTTCTCTCTTTGCTTCCCCCCTCCCCCCCACCTGCCTTGGCAGGCCAGCTGGGGAAGCAAAAAGTGGGGGAGGCATCTTCAAAAACCTCTTCCTTTCCCCAGCAGGCTTCCCCTTCTGACACACTTCCAGTGATGTCAGGGGGTGTGGCATATGCTAATGAGTTATGCTAATAGCAGGTATGCTAATGAGCTCCTGCACTTCTTTTTCTACAAAATGACCCCTGCCTATAACTGATGCCACCCAACAGTCTCATTGCTGCATTGCCATCCGTTGAACCTGCCCAAATCCAAAAGGCAGCCTCACAGAGAGTGTATTGCAGAAATATAAACCTGCATGTGATCATAGCATGAATAACTGCAGCTAGTGCTTATCAAGGAAAGGTCAGGGGTTGTTCTCCAATATTTCTGCAGGCACAAAAATTTCCTTGAAGTGTAGTTCTCCCGTCTCCCCCCTGTTTTGTAGCAATTCCAAATGCTCCCTGATATTATGTTCCTGGTGGATAGGTGACCCCCCCCCCAACAAAATATGTCTTAGGCTGCAGTAGTGGGGATCACATTCTGTGGTCAGAAATCCTTGTGTCCATTGAAATACCTAGTTAGGATCCAAGCCCATAGGGGCTGCACACCCACCAAAGTTGGCTAAAGGCACTATATGCCTTAAATGAGACTAGGAACTACAGTTGTACACCCGAATCTAATAGCATCCATAAACAGCAAAAAGTCTTCTTTTAGGGGGAAATCATCTCATCCAAAAACAGTTTGACTGGCCAGTCGCTGACTTGCTGTACCTCTGACCACTTCAATCTTAGCTGAATTGAGCTTCATTTTATTAAGCACATAGTAATAATATGTACATACATGTATAAACATAGAAGTTGTATTTTCTGTTTTTATTTTTTGCTTAGAGACACAAAATTAAAATGCAGAAGTGAATTTCTGAAAAAGTATTCCATTGCTCATTATTGCAATTTCAGTGGTAAACGGTATGTTAGACTATGGTGATCAATGAGGAGATGGTGGCATTTTTGCATCCTGATTTGTTATTTCCCTTCCCCTTTTCTTTTTAAAAGAAATCTCTCCTTTTGAAAACTGTTTCTTTTGGGATTCAGTTGTTTTCCCACTTCCCCAAAAAACCACTCCTCAATTTATGTTTTTTCAGGTGGCAACCCTACTTCCCAATGGATTCTACCACCATGGTCATCTCCAGCATATAGTATGTGCATTGTACCTCATGTATTCTCCTAGAAGTAACCCTGCCTCTCTTCGCAATGCAAATATGCCATTAACTTCTGCATGTGTAATATATACATGTTTAGCTCTTTTAACTAGCTCCAACTACTTGTCTACACTTATCTTCACATAGCTTGTCCTTGTTATGTTTCTTCAAACCAATTGTCCAGTATTTGTTTTCCTCTAAAGAAGAATGCATGTTAAAAATGTTTCATCCTTTTGGTTGCAATCCTATGCACCTGAATACAGAGGGGCCTATTTCAAAGCAAATATGCATATGGTGTGGCTACATAACTACTAGAATGTATACACTTAACCAGGGCTATTTTTGAGCAGGAACACACAGGAATGGAGTTCCGGCTGGCTTCTGAGTTGGCCACACCTACAGCATCCCCCTGCAAGCTGCAGGGTGCCTGGGGAAGCCCGATCCAGAAACTGCCTTCCTTCTTTCGGGTTCCCCATGTGCCCCACAAGCCGCAGGGCACCTGGGGAAGCTGATCCTAGGAAAGAACTGCACTGTCAGGAGGTGTGACCTAATATGCTAATGAGTTTCTGCCATTGGGTGAGGCCTATTATGCTAATGAGTTTCTGCTGGGCTTTTTCTACAAAAAAAAGCCCTGCACTTAACTTAGTTGTAGGAAAGTAGGATCCGATGTTGTAGCCAACAATCATGAACCCAGAAGTATCATCTATAGCACTGGAAATTATCTACTCCAGATCTTTGGATTCGTAGGAGAGGTATTTGTTGCTAAGATAAAAACTGAACCTCTGGAGAGTGTCTATACATCAAAGGCACAATCTGGATGAAGACTGCAGACAGACATGCCATTTGGCATGGAGGGGAAGTGCCCCTATTTCCTTCAGTGTAATTTGACTCACAGTTGTGTGAGCACACATCCCTTTGTGCTGTGGGCTTAGCCCGTCACTGCATGATCAGATGCCACATTTGAGCAAGTGGGGGGGGGGGGTTGTCTTTTGTTTTCCATGTGCATAAATGAGGCCTCAAACCTCCGCATGGAGAATTCCCCTTGGAGTATGCAGCTATGCACATACTGCTAAGCAAGGGGGGGAAACGGTACTGAGTCAGGATGGAATGGGCAGACCATCTCGACGGCTTGAGAGTGTGCTTCAGCAATCAGACTAGGGAAGATTCATCTGTGGCCCATTGGCAAATGTTGGGACTGGACTTTTCCCGGTGTCTTTTAACTCCATTTCTGTGGCAGGGCAGCATGAGTTGCCGACGACTGCAGGACCTTTCCCAGATGTTGCTGTCTGATTGTGCACTTTAGAGCCATCAGGCATTCACAGCTATGTCAGATCTCAAGGCACGTCTGACCGCAGCCAAAGTGAAGCACTTTCATGTCCAGCTGGTTTCAATGGAAGAAATTTAAGGATGTGCCTATTTGTTCCACTGAAATCAATGTGACCTAAAAATATTTCACTCGGGCACCAATTCTCTTTGTTTAATCTTCAAAGAACAGTCTTATACCTGTGGCTCCAAAATAGTGTCTATGGCTCAGGAAATCACCTGAGATTTGTGGCCACCTCATTCTATCCAACAGATAAATTCATTTTGCACTTCCAAAAAAAAATTGCTGCAGGCAGATTTTTCTTTAAAAAAAATTAAGAAACATATACCCCAGTTTTTCTTTAAAATGATCTATAAGTCAGTTTACATTAATTTGTTTGTTAAAATAATAGCACAGTAAAGCAATAAAAAGCAAACCAGCAGTAAAAATTAATATAAATATCTGAAGAATCACCAGATTAAATTATAAAATATCAGGTTTTATGATGGACATTGCTAACAGCAAATGCATCAGGTGAGCTGGAGATGGAAGTGAGTTCCATTATGGAGTACTCCTACAAGAAAGATAACTGTCTATCTAACCTCTGACAACAGGGAGATACAGAGTAGGGTTGAAGTAGATAACTTGAACTGCTAGGAAAGCTCCTATGAGAATAAACAGTGCTTCGGTCCGTAAAACCAACTGGAAGCCATTGAAGGGAATGGTCATGGCTCAGATGCAGGTCATGTGGTTGGCATGCAGGTGGACCCAAGTTCTACCTCTGGCATTTCCAAGAATCTCAAATAGTAGTGTTGAGAAAGGTTTCTCTTTGTCCGATGTCCTGGTGAATTGCTGCCCATCAAGAATAGACAGTACTGTGCTAAAAGAAGCAGTGTAAAACACCTCCATAATTCCAGCTTCTTTCAAGATTGGTAAACATGTTCCCACTGGCTACCCTGAGTAAGTAATCTGGCTACCGTACCCCATACCAGCTGATATTTACAGATTTTCTCAGAGGGCAGCCCCACAGAGACTACATTCAGTAATCAAGTCTGGATAGAACCAGAGTATGAGTAGCAGTGGCAAGATCATTTCTATAAAAGTCAAATGGTTACCAGCTATTCAGTGCCTGGAGGTGAGATCTGAGCACAGAGTTCCCTACTTGTGAGGGCTTTCTCTTACACTTGCAGAGAATTGTAAGTGTCGTAGAAGGCAACTTATTTGAACAGATAAAAGGAATGAAATAGGAAGGAGTTGGGTAAAGTGAACAAAAAATCCCGTTGTCCCCTTCTCCATAGAAACTCTGAGCACCTCTGGGTTTTCTTCTCAAGTATGAACAGTGAAATCAAATTTATTTTGCCTTTGCAGTGAAAATTATACTCAAAACCTAATTTCTTATATTGTAAGCATTAATTAAACTTTTTCATTGAAGGGTCCAGTTTCAATGTGAGAGCATCAGGGCAAAGTGTAATACATAGGACTTCTTTAAAAAACTAGTTTAGATCAAACATGTTAATGAAATAAAAAAGATAAAATATTCAAGATGGTCTTTCCATATAGCAATGAATGATACATTTATTGATACACATTGTTTGCTAAATTAATTAGTTGAAATATGTTGTCTTTAATATTTATTTATATTGGGGTTTTGGTAATATGTACATTTATTTCAATTTTATTAATTGATTTGATTTGGTGTAACATATTCCTTTAAAAGTGAGTCAGCTTTGGTGGTGTTTGACTCTAGTAAGGTTTGGCCTTACAACGGAAAATTAAAGGGCATATTTAAGACTCCAGTTACTTTAATTTAGAATTAGTTTCTCTATAATCTTTTCTTAAAGATAACTTTCTGTACTGTTGTAATTTTAATATTGCATTACAGTATCATATATAGTCAGGGTTATTTTGTTTTAATATTGCCTTGTCAAGGTGGAAAGGCAATTTTAAAAAATTAAAAATATTAATAAATAAATAAATTCAGTGAGCTTCATCATAAATACTTTAGGATGGATTCAGCAATTAATCAATAGAAGGTGCTGATAGTCATAGACCTCCCTCACTTTCTTGTCTCCCCATTTCCAGTTTCCAATCATGAGAAATTTGACTCTCACAGTTTCAGGACCATGTAGAGTAATAGCTTCTCTACACACCATGTAGAGGTGGCTACTCTTCAGTAAAGAGAGAGAAGGGGCAAAATCTTCTTTCCTGCTTCTTCCATCAGTGGATGTCTGGAGCAGTTGTTACTACCTCCATATATGCTATTCCACCACTCCTAGAAATGTATAAATCTTTCCATGCTTGTGGTTAGGGCAAAGTAGCTAGCAAACATACCTCCAAAATGAATGGGTGTTATTCATGGTGCACACACAACCACAGAATCACCTTGAATCGTGTGTACAAAAGATATAGACTTTGTTAGAAACTACATGGAAATGACCAAGGACCAAGTGATAGCTGCTCTAGGTAAAAGAATTTCAGTGGCATAGTGATCTTTGCCTTTTACATATTATAATCTCATTTCTAATATTTATATAGTTAAAGAGTTTTGTGCTTCTAAAGTCATTTAGGCCACAATCCAATATAGTTGTGTGCTTAAGTTCATCAACACAATCAATGGCCTTAAACATAAATAAGTGCACTAGATTGTGGCCCTAAAATTAAACAGACATGGTCAGACAACATCATTCCATTTAACCATTGTAATTGAATTTTCAGAAAATAATGAAGAGACTTATTAAACGATATGTTTTGAAGGCCCAGGTGGATCGAGAGAATGATGAAGTTAATGAAGGCAAGTTCTTTTAAATTTAATGGTACTATAACGTGAGTGAAGTTAAAGTCATGGCATTTTACTAACAGTGTTTATGACACTTTAGTTGTCAATCAAATAGATGAGGTGAAATGATTTTATTCCCTGAAAGCATAGCTCACCAAGCAAAAAGGGGATGATCAAAACGTTAGCCTCAGGAATTCTCTGAGACTGTCATGTGTATAGCATCACTTCCACAGTACTTTTTATTGGACACTTCAAAGAATGTGTTGCCTAATCATGACAGCCATCCCTATCATTTTGCCAGAGCACAACAGTACAGAACTCGGGTTAGTGGAAACAGTCACTAGGAAATGTCCAAATGAACCAAAACAGAAATCATGTCAATGTGATTCGCCCAGGGGATTGTCTGTTTCTCAGTGTTCAGCAGTGTAGCACTCTGGGAAAACCAAAGAGTCAGTGATTATACGCTAAAGAAAATAATCACTGTGGCCAAACTTTTAAATGGAGTTTGGAAGTAGTCTTCATAGGGCAGTGTAGAAACTCTGAATAATATCTGAATGAGAATAAATCTTATAGAGAGGCAAAACAGGACAATCCTTATCAGTTTGTTTTTTTATGTGGATGGATGGATGGATAGATAGATAGATGATGGAGGATAGATAGATATCAGCTCCAGTGACTCCTGTCTGCTAAGTGAATAACCATACTCTGATGAGGGACAGATTACTGCGTCAAAGGAAGACTCCTCACTTAGCAGAAGAAAGTAATTCAATCCAATTTTTAACCTTTCCAGTTGTTTCCCCCGTGGTAGCGCTCAATAATATAGAAACAAACATTGATTGGAGGTGGAGACAAAGCCATGCATGTAAATGGAGGTCAAAAATTTATATATGTGTGTATATATATAGAAAAGGAAAAAGAAACCATTGCAAATTATAATGCAGCACATAGATACATTACTGAGCAATATCATTAATATAGTGATAAGAAGGCTGACAGCAGTTATCACAAATTTTCAGGAAATTAGCACAAAATAAGTTATGAGTAAACTTACTCCCTACCTATTTTTATCAAGTACTTGGATGTTGTATGCCCAACTATAACCCATTTCCTATACTTTTCATATATTGTCATTGTGGAATGTTTCTTCCATTTTCACTTAGGATGGAAGACAGTGCTAACCCCTTAAGCAAGCTATACGATAATTGCAGCTCTTCCACAAAGTGCATTGTTCAAAGTTCTTGATCAATGGACAACTGAACATGAGGCAATGTGGCTAAGGTTGGAAACAACCACATGTGGAAGAGCAAACTCTGGAGGTGGCAGGAAGGGATTAGGGATAACTTAATCATGCTGCTAATTGTTACGTATTCCATCCTATTAACGAGAGTGTTTCTTTTAATTTTAGGAGAACTTAAGGAGATTAAGCAAGATATTTCAAGTCTGCGCTATGAGCTCCTAGAAGAAAAGTCACAAGCAACTGGCGAGTTGGCAAAACTTATACAACAACTCAGTGACAAGTTTGGGAAGAACTTAAATAAGGACATTTGATGGTGGACTAATAAGAAACACTTTATCATTTCAACCAGCATTCTAAAGGAACAAAAGCTGTGCAAGACTAGTGCATCAAAAGCTCTGTTTTTGCTGAGTAACAGTTGTTTTAGAGGCACTGTGCATTAGCTTGGTTTATTGGGTGAAGCCAATGATCAATTATTTCCTTTATGATATAAAGGTGACTTTTTTGTATCAAAGCAGGCCTTTTGACATCAGAATTACATGTGTAACCTTGAGAAGATAACTTTGGTTGTTCTAGATACCCAAAGCAACTTTTGAAAATTGGGAAAAAAGCCAGATCTTCATAGCGATAAACCGGCAAACAGTAACCAAGGATCAAAAAACATAAATGGTACGAAATGACACTGAAAGGCGTGGAAAGAAGAAGAGGTACAGATGTGTTCCAGAAACATTCATTCAAAACTTGCAATCCACAAATTTTCATTTGTGCAGCCACTATGAATCCTAAAAAAAATAACATCTACCTGGTGTAGTCTAGAAACTCAGAGTGTGAGCTGGGAAGCCCCCTGGTTCAGATCTTGTCTTCAGTTAGAGCTGCATGTTATCTGAGAAAACACATATTCCCAAGCTTGCATTTGCTAACACGGATTGAGAACAAGAGAAACTTGCAGGGAAGGACAAGTGACCAAGGTGGTGGGGGGTACAACCTACTGCGCCCACTAGTTGCTCCCATCAAATGCCCACCTTCCAGCCACTTTCCTCCAGCTGGACTTATGTGCAGTTTCAGAGCCTACTTGTGTGGGGAGGGGATTAAAATAACCTGGGGGAAGTATTAAGCACCCCCTTCCAATTGTCCTTTCAAATGTTCCCCTGCCCTCATACTTGACTTAAAAGGGGAAAGACCGGGTTGGGAGAAATGCATACTTTGATGTTAGTTCCTCATGTTGTTCTGCTTTCAGTCATCAGTTCATTAGGCAGGCGATGGGTCAGCCAATATTTCTCAGACTTACAGTGCAATACTGAGTAGAGCTCAGTGGAATTGGATGTAACTCTACTTGGTACTGCACTGTTAGCCTGCCTCCAATGTGGAACTATAACACTATCATAAGTAGCAGGGTTGTTGTAAGCAATGTTCCCTCTAAGCTGTGGAGCCTTGTGAGCAAAAATTCTATATTGTGAGTTACTGGCATTAAAGTTGTGGGCAAGCGATTTGGCTAGGGCATAAATTAGTTTGCCCTGGAGCCATCCTTCTTGAGCGAAGACAAAAATGCGTGAACCCGAGGCTAAAAAACTGAGCTAGCTCACAGTAACTCAGTTTAGAGGGAACACTGGCTTATAAGAATTATGGAGACAATTTCTATAACTGTGTGCTTTGAACACTGCAAAATGCAAAGAAGTTATTATCCTCTTGTTTACAAGAAGACTAGAAAATTCCTAGCAATTTTAGCTGGTCTAAATATCAAAATATTCTGTATCCACAGAGATGTTTCCTGTATTAAACAGTAGGTGAACATGACAGAGTTTTACTGAAATGAACCAGCACTACTGGCTTGCAGATAATTAATCCCCTTGACCTGAAATGAGTTCACAGAATCATTCATGTGCAAAATGCCTGAGTGACTCATTCAGAAAAAAACATGTGGCCTATTATGGAAGAACATCCACTCTATGGTAAGCGTTACACCTGGAATTTGTGTCTTAGGAAGACTGTAGTGGAACTTCTATCTCTGTGATACAGAATAATGAAACATTCTGGACAGATATCGGAGGAGAGCATTAGAAATGAAAAGCTATCACCTTTCTATTGATCTCTCCTCACTCAAATTAATAGATCTTGAAGAAACTAGATGGCTGGATATCAAGAAAGGAGGGCCTTTCCTCCACATCGCTCATCTGACAACACTGTTTATCTAGAGAAGAAACTGAAAGACTTCCTTCCACTCAGTCAGGAACAGCAAGTCGTGGTGGTGCTGAACAAAGGAACCTGGATCAGGTGTAGTCTGGACTTAGCAGAATTTCATGACCATGCGGTGAATTCTGGATTGACAAGACAAGCATTCATAGCAAGTTCAAAGATCATTTGGAACCTTGATCATTTTATAGCATCCTTAGTACATGTCACTTGACCTGACTTTCAGTGGTCATAATGAAATTTAGTCTAAGGGCCATGTCCCAACATAGTTTAAGATGAGGTTCCCTGGTACTGCCATATATACTCCAAAGCAGGTACAGATGGAGAAACACCTCATGTATATACACTGGTGTTCCTGTGGTCAGTCTCAGGGCTGAGGCTATGGGAATATGGCAGAAGATGCCACATTGAAATGATTAGTACATTCCATTGCTTAGAGCAACTGTGATCTCTAAGATACTGAGGATGTATTTCAGCAGCTGGATTCTGGCTGAGGACAGACTGGCAATCTAAAGCGGGGCAGGCACGCTTCGCAAACGGAGGAAAGGAGCACGTTCAGACATGCGCATCTGTCCGTCGGCTCCGTTGCGTACTTACCCATCTCCCAGTCGCTTTCCTTCCGCTTTAACAGGACACCGGTTTTTCCCGGTGTTCAGGGGCCTTCCTCCGCATGCCTCCCGCTTCCAAACAGTGTGAACTGGAAGAAGCGGGAGGCATCCGGAGGAAGTGTGAATGCACTGGCAAAAAGTTATGCGCATGTGCGCATGTGCACATGTGCGCATGTGCACATGTGCGCGTGTGCACACATGCGAAAAACAAAGGAAAACAAAAAAAAGTGCAGCAGCGCGCGCAAGCCGTGCGCGCTGGCTATGCGGCAGTCTGAACGCTCCGTGGAAGTCTGAACGCTCCGTATCGCCGCTGATCCGCATTGCTCTGGCCAGTGTGAACGGCCAGCTCTGTGGGTTTTTCCCCCCACTCCAGTTCCCTCCGCTTTGCCTCCGCTTCAGATTGCCAGTCTGTCCTCAGCCTCTGTCAGAGCAGTCAGATTTTCCCATAATTGGCTATAGAATTTGTACTGAGGAATTGTATAGTAATCATATCAACACACTTTTGAGACACTAGAAATTTCAGGAATTTTTATGTATTTTAAAATTATAACACAAGACGTTTCCCTGAAAGTAATGCAAATATGTTACGATGAACTTTGTTCACGCTGAAACGAAATTCCGTTTCCCTCAGGAATGTGGGTGTTCTATAAAATACATTTTAAGAGTTTTTAATTATCCACAGTATGTGCCATGGAGTTCACCTGGATTTATACCCAAGTCAATAAACATTGAACTGTGGTCTCTATCAGTGAAGGAAACCAGACATAATCTGGGGGGACTGTGACCCATTGCAAAAGGCCCTCTCATCCTGGATTGAATAGAAAGCCATAGAGTAAATGTGAGTTTGTAAAATATGTTGTCAAACAATCTTGAATCAGCAACACCTTGAATGGATTTTGATCCATTTAACAACATTCCAACAAAATGTGAAATTTCTTAGAAAAACTGTTTTCTGCAATTTGTTTTGTAGGGAATGGTTTTTTTTCCCAAATATTAAACACTTATAGGCTGCAGTATTGGTGACTTCACACTGCACTCTCCCAAACAGAAACAAGTCTTAATAGTGCAATCCCATTCAGAGTTATTCTGCTCTAAGCCTATGTATTTCAACTGGCTTAGATGGGATTAACTCTGCGAAGGATTGTTTGTTAAATTACATTACTGCATCTGGAAACTCAGCTTCATATTCCTTTAATGGTAGAAAAAGGATTTCCAGCTGTTCAAAGCACACTTTGCTACTACAGACCCATACAACTGTACTGTTTGTTTACAAGATCACATATACAATGACATTAGATATCAGCTATTAACAATTATTCATAATAAGCAAAACCAGAGGGGTGAGCTGTGATCTGTTCTTAAGTGCCAGATGAGAACACAGATAGCCTAATAGATTAATAGTTATATTTGTTTTAAAAAAACTGAAACAAAAAATTAAAAATGTGTTCTGTAGGTATAATTGTTCAGAGAGAAAAATCAAATACTGTATTTTTACCTTTAATAATTTTATCTTGTATACTGTGATATTTTTATCTAAAACAATGACAACAAAAATAAAATTACCTCAGAATATTTTGTTGCACTTTTGAACACGTACCTTATCTTTTAAAAGATGAATATTTGCTTTATCTACTAAAAATCTAGCATGCTGTAAAATATATGTGCAGAAGTCATATAGATCATTTATTACTGGAGATGGGTGAATTCAGAATTGGAGGGATTGGAAAAGTCATGTCTCCTTACGAGCCACTAAAACCACCTGAATTCAGACTCTGCTTGTATTGCTCCGCCCCCTCCCTGGGATGCCCTACTTCCACTGTTAGCCAGTGTTTTACATCTAAGGCAACAATAATACAAGTAAGTGCTGGTAACTGGCAGAGGTTATGGTTCACTAGAGAGAGAGAAGAGTCAACTTGCAAGCTTTGTGCTTTACTTGAAATGATGAAGCATCTCATCACTTTTCTGTCACTTCCTGGCTTTTTCCTCTAATTTCCCCTTCACTAGTATTTTTTATTTAAATATATCTGTATACTAATTCCAAGAGGGTTTTTTTTCTGTGTAGATACTTATATCTGCCAAAAGAGAGCTCACTCTCCCCCAACAGCTTTTCCTATACAGTCAGGGTCCTTCCTTGGACTGCAGAAAAATCCAAATAGTTAAAAAAAATTCAGGGACCGTTGAATTCTCCCCAATATCTTTTGAAATGGCATCAGCTCCAGGCATCAACTGAGAGATTAGAATGTTCAGGGGACGGGGAGGCTTCTAACTGTTTCTGTCAGTAAAAGGCAGTGTCTAGGGTTGCCAAGTACCCCTGGCCACCAGCATCAGATCCAGGCTGGGAAACTCCTGGAGATTTGGGGGTGGAGCCTGGGGAGGACAAAGACCTCAGTGAGGTACAATGCCATAAACTCCACCCTCCAAAGCATCCATTTTCTCCATGGAAAGTTATCTCTGTAGTCTGGAGATGAGCAGTAATTCCAGGGGCTCCCCAGATCCCACCTGGAGGCTGGCATCCCTAGGCAGCACCCTCTGTGTGACTTGATACCACCTGATTTGCATGACTTAATTAGGCCCAGCTGCTTTGCTAGTGCTTATCATCAGCCACCCTATGAAAGCCATTGTGATGTAACAGAGCTTCAGATTAGGATCTGCGAGACCCAGGTTCAGATCCCCATCTTGTGGTGGAAGCTGACTGAGAGATTTTGGACCAGTCACATACTTTCAGCCTAACCAACCTCATGGGGTTGTTGTGCAGATAACAAGGAGGAAATAATAATGTAAACTGCTTTAGTCCCCACTGTGGAGAAAAACAGTAATTTTCCTAGGTAGAGGCTGCAGGGAAGGGGGGGTGGAGATGGAAAGCTGAAGACAGAGAAAGATAGGTTGGCTGTTGGGTGGGAGGGAAATAGGGTTGCCAACTCCAGGTTGGGAAATTCCTGGACATTTGAGAGGTGGAGCCTGGGGAGGGTGGGATTTGAGTATAATGCCATAGACTCCACCCTCCAAACCAGCCATTTCCTTTACTTAAACTACCATTGCCAGCCTCCAGACAAGAGCTGGAGAGCACCCAGAATTACAACTGTTGTTCAGGTGACAGAGATCAGTTCCCCTGGATAATATGTCTGCTTTGGAGGGTTGCTGAGGCTGCTTGCCTCCCCAAGCCTCACTGTCCCAAGGCTCCATCCCCAAATCTTCAGGAATTTCCCAACCTGGAGCTGGCAGCCCTAAGGTGAATTGATCTCTGCAGTTGGGAGATCCATTGTGATTCCCAGAGCACTGCCACTGCTGCTGTGGGGGGAGAGGAAGCAGGCAGGAGGCTGAGAGAGTGATGGGGGCAGAAAGAGAGAGTGATGGAGTGGGGAGGCAGAAAAACAAAGAGAATGATGATGGGTCAGAAAGAGAGAGGAAGTAACATACATGGAGGAGAGAGAGAGAGAGAAAGAAAGGGGGGCAGATGGGAGAAAGAGTGTGAGAGAGGTACAGGGAGAAGGGAGGAAGCAAAGGTGTGAGGAATGGGATAACCATCCCGCAAGTTTCTTGCAGGTCTCCACTTGTAAGTGTCTAACCTTCATTTGCCAAGAATAATGCCATGTACATACCTATGCATATGGGTTCGTCACAGTTTAACACATTCCTTTCTCTTTCACACATTCAGAGACAGAGAGAGAGCACATGCACAGTAACCAAAACTTACATTGCAGTTTCAAGCACAGTTAAGTTAATACCTTGCATAGGACCATACTGTGTTAACGTTTGTTTAGTATTTAAGTACTTGGCACTGTTCCTACTTTTTTAGCTACCCCTCCTCCACACACACATCAGTCTTACCTTTCACATAAAGGCATGACTAATATAGATTCATAGAGTTGGACAGGACCTCCGGGGTCATCTAGTCCAACCTCCTGCACAATGCAGGAAATTCACAAATACCTCCTCCCCACACCCACAGTGACTGCTGTTCCACACCCAGAAGATGACAAAAAAAACCTCTCCAGGATCCCTGGCCTAATTGCCCTGGAGAAATATTGCTTCCTGACCCCAAAGTGGTAATCAGTATTTCCCTGGGCATGTAAGAAAGGACCACAAGAACTAAGCACTGATGCAACCCTTCCTGCCTTCCCTCTTATGATCTGCTTAAGTTCACAGAATCAGCATTGCTGTCAGATGGCCATCTAGCCTCTGATTGAAAACTTCCAAAGAAGGAGAGCCCACCACCTCCCAAGGAAGAAAAAGAAGACGAAGAAGAAGAAGAGGAAGAAGATGAGGAGGAGATTGGATTTATACCCCCCCTTCACTGAACACAATACTCTAGGTGAAGTCTAACCAAAGCAGAGTAAAGCAATACCATCACTTCACGTGATCTGGACGCTATGATTCTGTTGATACAGTCCAAAATCACATTTGTCTTTTTAGCTACCGCATCACACTGCTGATTCATGTTCAGTGTATGGTCTACTAAGACTCCTAGATCCTTTTTGCACATACTGCTGCCAAGACATCTCTCCCCCAACCTATAATTATGCATTTGATTTTTTCCTACCTAAATTCAAAAAAAATACAACAGTTTATTTAACGGCTTTCGCTAGCTTGTAATTCAAAGAATAAAACAAAGTAAGATATGGGTTAAAATAGTGTGATATAAAATAAAATAAAATCATCCGGAGTTAGAATATATGAATCATGGACATCTGACTGCCATGGAGCACTGAGTGAGGGATCAGCCTCTATGACAACCCCCTCCTCACATTCACTAAAGGGTCCTACTATACCTATGCTCCAGGTTTGTCCCCCTTCATTAACTAGTAACCATAGCACTATGGTTGGCAACGCCAGCGCCTTGGCAGTAGGGGGATCTGAATTTAAGTCCTCGGCGACCACTCAAAAAAAATTTCTTCCCTCCAAAGATTGACTAGTTTTGGCCCCCAACCGTAGGTCTAAGGAGGATGGCAAATTTTTCTCGATCCTCTCCTGGAATGTTGCTGGGTGGTTTAGACCTCAGCAGATAACCCTTTTTTCTGCAGCAAATTCCATATTATTGCAATTCAGGAGACATGGACTGATAGGACTATCCAACTCCAAGAATTTCACACTTATGCTTTAAAAGCCTCTCTGAGTGAAGGCCCTTGCCACCCTAAAGGGGGTCTAGCCATTTTGATTGCTATTAATATGAAGATACAATGCAGGGAAATCTCACATTTTAAAGATTCAGCAATGTCTCTGCTTCTGAGCCAATGTATAATTTTGATCACTCTTTATATGTCGCCTTCAAACAGAAAAGATCTCATCCTGGAGAAATGGAATGCCTTGGAAGCATTTACCACTTCCCTTATGGTGATTACCCAGGAGCTTCCATCATATTGCTTGCCTAAATTCAGAACTTTACAATTATCCCCATTGAAATTCATTTTATTTGTTTTAGCCCAGTTTTCCAGCCTGTCAAGATCATCCTGTATCCTGACTCCGTCTTCTACCATATTTGCTACCCTTCCATCCCAATTTACTATCATCTGCAAATTTAATAAGCATTCCCTCTGTTCCTTCATCCAAATCATTTATAAAGATGTTGAACAAATAGGTCCCAGGACACTGCCCTTGTATTTTAGAATCTGTTGGGGCACGCCTCTTGTATTTTAGAATCTGTTGGAAATCCACTATTATGGCTGCTTCCCACTTCTTATTTTTCCAGTGGTGAAAGAGTTGCACCATAAAGTCTGCACTCATCTTAACCAGAACTCTGGTTTACCATTAGCAAAATCAATTGTGATTTCTTAAATCCAACATTCTGGTTTTCCAGTGACTCTAAATTTGTTCCTCTTTGAGCACATGAACTGGAGCACACAACTTTTAATTATGCCCTCTCTTCTGCAGGAGTTCTGCTTTGTTCAGGGCACTGCATAGACAATGCAACAACCAAGGTGGTAGTCAGAATCAAAATACAGCAGGGGAACATTTGGGCAACCTGAATACAAAAAATAGCACCTGCACACCCTATAATCTTACATCAAGAATTGTATAACTCCATGAAAGGCTTGTCTGAAAAGCCATCCATGTGAATGGAAGCTATTCTGCAGGGCTTTTGATGATATTAGAAATGAAAATAACAGTCAATGAAACTACTTACAAAATCCTTGTAATCATGACTATATGTTTCCCATGGTTAGACATAGCTTGAGCACTTTGTGTCATTCAAATACAGAAGGTTTCATTCAACTGCTACCTTTTAATATGCAAATGTAATGCTCCAATATTCTTTCAGCATCAGTTCTTAGCCCTAAAATGGCTGTTCCTGTGATCCTTTTTACTAGTTCCATTGCTACTCAAGAGCGGAGGTATAGTTTTTAATTTTCAGCTCACATGTACTTTCTTATTCAGGTTCTGTCATCTTTCAGAAAATTCAGATTTTGTCTTCTGAAATGGTCAGTGAAGAGGCACTTGTGTATTGCCCTGGACCCCAGAAAGACCGCATCACAAATGAACTCTGGTTTAACCTAGCCACAACTTTATTGAATGAACTGTAGTAGATGGCCTGGCAACCAGTGGGAGGGTTGGAGCTGAGAACATGGGGGGGTGGGATTTGACATCACTGACACTGCTTACATCACACATCCCCCATTTTCATCTCAAACCCCCCTGTGGGTAGCCCCTATTCCATCCTTTCAAAGTTAATTCCTGCCAATCCTCCTCCTGCCTCAGGCAAGCCACTAGAACTACAGGGGAGGCTGAAGATGGCTCCAATTTTCTGTGCAACTGTGCAATTGTAATCCCTTTCCATTCTATTCCGAAGTCAGAGGTGCAACAGATGGGATTTGGTCTCCTCCAACACAAGGATTCTGTGGACAGAAAGTAGTGTGGTGTGGGAAGCCAGTGTGGTGTATTGGGTAAGAGTGCTGGACTCGGCTTGGGGAGAACTGGATTCCAACCCCTGCTTGCCATGAAGCTCATCGGGTGATCATGCCTAACATGACCATTTTTAAACCACACACACACAGAGATAATTGTTATGTATCTTATGTTCTAATAATAGCAAAGTCATCATATCTTTGAATACTTAAATCCAGTGACTGGAGCTGTGAATAGGCAAGATAGATATTTCTATGAACTGAAAAGGCCTCCAGGTTTGCAGGAAAATGTAAAATCTAAAAAAAATCATTGCGGGCTTTAAAAAAATCCAAAAATGATAAAAGGAGCACCTGTAATTTTAAGCAACAGATTCCCTCAGTGGCTGTTGCTAGGCAGCCACAGTATTCCAGGCTGGGTTCTGTCAGTAAAAGGCAGGGGGAGGAGGCAGGGTCCTTTCTAGGCCTATTTTGGTTTATGAGGAAGAACTCATTAGGGTCAGGCCTGACTAGGGTTGCCATCTCCAGGTTGGGAAGTTCCTAAAGATTTTGTTGTGGAGCCTGAGGAGGGCAGGGTCTGGCAAGAGAAGAGGAGAGGACTCAGCCAGATATAATGCTACAGAGGCCACCTTCCAAGCCAGACATTTTCTCCAGGGGGACAGATCTCTGTCATCTGGAGTTCAGTTGCAATTCTGGCAACCCATGTCTGAAAGCAACCTCTAGGTGACTTGATATGACCTGACTTGCATGACTAACCTAGGCATGGCTGCTTGCTACTGTTGAACAGCAGCCGCCCTACAAAAGCCAGGGTGGCGCAGGAGTTAGAGCTTCAGAGTAGGGTCCGGGAGACCCAAGTTCAAATCTCCATCTTGCTGTGGAAGTTCATTGGATGATTTTGGACCAGTCACATACTTTCAGACCCACTTACCCCACTAGGTTGTTGTATGGATAAAAATCAGATGAGGAGAATTGTGTAAGCTGCTTTCGTCCCCACTGTGGAGAAAGGTGGGGCATAAATGAAGCAAATAAATGATAAATATTGCTGAATATAGGAGGCAAATAAAAGGTAGGTTGGTGAATGGCTGAGAAGGAGAGAATGAGGCCAAGAAAGGGAAGAAGATATAGGGGTTGCCAGAGGAGGGAAGGGGGTAATAGTGTGGGGAGGGGATACAGGGGAAAGTGAGACAACCCCACCCCCATCAAGTCCTTCAGGGTTCCCTACCATGCAAGTGGGCCTGGCCCAGTGGCTGGCAGCAGACAACTGGGCCATAGTTTTCCTAGGTAGAGGCTGCTGGGGGGGGGGAGGGAGAGAGAGATTTTTTTATTTTATTTATTTATTTATTTATTTATTTATTTATTTATTTATTTATTTGAATTTATATCCCGCCTAGCCAGCACAAAGCGGCTGTTAGACAGCTTAGAGGGGCAGATAAAGGTAGGCTGGCTGATGAGTGGGAAGGAGATAGGGTTGCCAATGCCAAGTTAGGAAGTTCCTAAAGATTAGCGGGAAAGAACCTGGGGAGGGAGGGTTTGAGGAGAGGAGGGACCTCAGAGAGGTATAATACCATAGACTCCATTTTCCAAAGCAGTCATTTGCTGCTCCAGCGGAACTAGGATTGCCAACCTCTAGGTGAGGGCTGGAGATCACCTAAAATTAAAACTGCTGTCCAGATGACAGAGATCAGTTTCCCTGGAGAAAATGGTTGCTTTGGAGGATGGCTTCTATGGCATTACAACCTGCTGAGCCTGCTTCCCTCCCGAAACCTCACCCTCCCAAGGCTCCACCCCCAAATCTCCAGGAATTTCCCAACTTGGAGCTGGAAACACAAAGGGCAACTGGTTTCTATAGTTGGGAGATCCATTGGGATCCAAGATCTTTGGGATCTTCAGGTTGGCAACCTAGAAGGAGAGAAGGAAACAGGAAAAGGGGGAGGCTATGGGGGCTTTCAGGAAAGGGCAAAAGGAAATAGTGTGGGAGGGGGAAATGAAGGCCTCCTTCAAGTCCTTTTGGGTTCCCACTTGTGCATATGTAATGTATGTATAATCTGAGAGTAGAGGAAATAATATGATATTCACACTGAGCCCTGGACCAAAATTATCTCTGGAGTTTTAAACCTCTGGTACCCTTTTACCCTTTCTAGTATTTCCTGTATCTTTTATTGAGACCCACTGTGCTGACAGAGAGCGATCCCACTATTCATTATACATCACATTCTCAGAGAACCAGCCTATCCTGCCTTCAAGTGGGAAATAAAATTGTATCCTGCAGGGGGGGGAAGTGTTTTCACGCAGAGGACTGGCATTAAGAGGTAATTCTTTCTTGCTAGCTGTATATCCATTGCCTTCTCAACTTTTGCCCTCTTTCCGAACTGCCTTTCTTCACATTCTTTTTAATAAGAACCTGGTTGAGCCAACCAAACCGAAGTTGCAAGCATTCTTATTTGACAAAAAGTCTAGTTATAAATATCATTGGAGGAAAAGAATCGAAGGCTTGTCAGGCTGTCAAGTGGGTAATTGAATTGCACACTATGTCTCCTATATTCCAGTAGAAAGAAAGATGTTGGCTGGATATAGCAAGATCCCTCTTCTGAAAATCAGGGCCAATTTTCAGAATGACTTGGCAGGTGGTTAAGGAGAGATGTTTCTGTTAGCGCAGACTGAACAGGACATGGTAAAGCAGCTGCCACATTCTGTTATTTTTTTTTCCAAATCCAAATGTAGTAGGCAATTTTAGACCCATTTAAAAGCACATTTTAGTTGATGTGACAGCGGTGCAATCCTAAACGGAGTTACACTTCAGTGGACTTGGAAGGGTGTCGCTCTGCTTAGGGTTGTGTTGCAAACCAGGTTTCTAAACAGGGACTGTGGGTCTAACTATGCATTATGTTTTCCCTGGGGATGGCTGTGGGTCAGATTGAAGACATATTCTGAAGTTCTGTGCTTCCTAGATCAAATTCAGGACTGTGGCACAGAGGAGTAAGGGCTTGTTGCATTTTCCCAACCTGAAACAGCCCCTGGGAGCTGCTATTTGCTCTGCTTAGGGCTCCACAAGTACTATTGAGCTACGTGTTATGATTCCAAATGTGACAATAGCAGCTTTCTTGGGCTGCTTCAGGTCAGGAAAATGGTACAGTTGGAAGGTCTAAGACCCCCTCCCCTCCCCATGTACTGTGGTCCTGATCCAGAAATGGGCTTGCACCTGACTGGGAAACATAGAACTCCAGAATACATTCCTTGCCTTAACTCAGGGATGTACCCAGTAGAAACTTGATGTGTAGCTGTCTGTGTAAAGGGCTCTCAAGTAGCAGCCAATTTATGGCTACTCTATGGGATTATAGGATCCATAGGATTCCATAGGATCCTGGATTACTGTAATGTGCTCTATGCTAGGCTGCCCTTGAGGCTGACCCAGAAGTTACAGCTTGTCCAGAACTAGGGCTGCCAGATCCCCTGGGGGGCGGGGAGTTGCCCACTTTTAGGGCTCCCGATCTGCTGGCCTGAATCCAGCCAGCGGGGGGGGGGACCCCACCCCCAAAGTCCTGGAATTGCACCAATGGGATGTTATCATGCCAGGCACATCACCAGGGGGACATTCTAGCCCTTGGCCAAAAAACGATGGTACCATAGAGTTTCTGGCCAAATGCTAGAACGTCCCCCCGGTAACATGCCTCATGCAATGATGTCACTTCTGGATGACATCATCATGGTGCATGTGCTATGTGTGTGTGCCAGAAGATCCCAACTAAGAGCCAGGAGTCCCCTGCCAGCAGAAGGTAGGGACCTGGCAGCCCTATCTGGACTGCAGCGGCCCAGGTCCTTACGGAGACACCAGTAACAGCACACATACAACCTGTGCTCTGCCAGCTGCACTGGCTTCAAGTTGAGTACCGAGTCAGGTTCAAGGTTTTGGTCTTGACCTTTAAGGCCCTATATGGTCAGGAACCAGCATAGCTACAAGACTGCCTTTCCTCATATGTTTTCCTCATATGTTTTTTGGAAGTCCCTGGCCCAAACAGCATCCAGCTGGCCTCAGCCAGATCCATCTTGGTGGAACTCTTTCCCTACTAATATCAGGGGCCCTGCAGGATCTGTCACAATTCCACAGGGCCTGCAAGGCAGAGATGTTCCACCAAGCACATGGTTGAGGACAGCAGTGATTCTTAACAGCTATGGCTTTTTAACATCAACTGGTTTTAACATCAAAGGTCCTGTCCCTTTATTAAAGGTGTAATGGGATATTATTTATGAGGTGATGTTATTTACCTCCATGCCATGAAAACTGTCTGTTTCCACACATTAAATCTCTATTATAAGGACAAGACATTTTTCTTTAGGCCTGTTGGCATACCTGGCTGCCTCCTATAACTTGAAAGCATTTATGTAAACATGCATGGACTTTGACCGTTTTTTATCATCCTGGAACATTTGCTTTTTATGACATTTTGAAACACCTCCTTTTCTCCAGTATACTGTCAGGTGCTTCCTATTTTCCCACCATGAAACTTTTATATATATTAATATATTTTATATCTATTACTGTGCCTGTCACTTTAAACCAGAGGTGTCAAACTCATTTGTTATGAGGGCCAGATCTGATGCAAATGCCACTTTGTCAGGCCAGGCCATGTGAGCCAATAAAATGTAATGCCAGGTGTGATGGAATTAAAGATCTGGGACCAACAGAATGTAAACAAGGAACACTGCTGAGTCACGTGGCTGAGTGAGGAGGGGGCCATTAATGGGCACAACTGATAGTTTGGGGCTGACAGTGGAGAGTGAGAGTCTGTGGAGGGAACAGTCCTCTGTAGCTCTGTGTGAGCAGCCTAAAATGCCAGTTGAAGCAGATAACTGGGGGCTGGATAGTCCGGTTCTGGAGACAGTGAACAGACTAGTGAAAGCAGAGCACGTAAACGGTCACAAACACAAAATACATCACTCCTGAAGAACCTGGGATAGGTGGTTAAGTGAGGGCCGAGGAAAGGTCTGGCAGAGTCTGGACAGCTGGTTGGTGGCCAGCTGGGACTCAAGAAAAAACAAGAGCCAGGAAGCCAAAGCCAAAAGGCTAACCATTAAGCAGGACAGGAGAGTGTACATATGAAGGTGTTGAGTGAATTTACGGACATCTAAAGAAACTGGAAACAATATAGCCTACTGCCTAAGTGCAATCCAAGCCAAACGTGCCAGCCTATAAAGAAATAAAGTGTCAACTGAATATACATCCTCCATCTCCCTGTTGTGTTCTGAAAATAAAGTACTGTTTTGTTTTTAAGTGAAAACGCATTAGTGCCTGACTTTTAAAACCAACAACAAATATATCTAGCAGCGGTCCTCAACATACATATAAAGAAATTTAAAACAAACCCCAAAGAGACTATTAGGAGATAGAAGGAGCTGGTCAATACAGTAAAGGCAAGCCTGATTGGTCACTTCACAGAATGTCACAATACAGCAGATTATAAGGTTGCGCGTCATGCCAGGTACCGGAAATATGAACTTTGTAAAGAACACAGGCAAACCCAATTAACAATATCTTTTTAGTCAAAATACAAACAAAAGCAATTGATTCCTAACAGTGAAAGCAATTTATTTACTGGGGAACCCACAAAACCCCAATAAATATATTCAATTATATGCAAGACTAGGTTTTTTTCCCCAGGGATACCATAAATGGGAGTGTGTGTTACATTTCCATGCAAGTTAGTTATTTTTTGTATAGAGAGCTCTTTTAGGAGGCAAGTCATTTTCTTTCAACTAAATAAAGTATTTTTTTCAGCACCATCCTCCCCATATGCCCAGCCTCAGCCGCCGAGCACAGCCACAATCCATCTCTCGCTCTGTTTCCTCTCTTCCCCCATCCTGTTAGCCAAATTGGCAACAATTCTACCTCCAAGGATCTCAAGGAGGCACACTGGACTCCTGCTCCCCCACTCAGAGGTGTCAAACTCATTTGTTATGAGGGCCAGATCTAACATAAATGTCACTTTGTCAGGTCAGGTCATGTGTGCCATAAAACGTAATGCCAGGTACCGGCGGTATGAACTTTGTAAAGGACACGGGCAAACCCAAGTAACCATTTTATTTTTTAGTCAGAATTCAAAAGCAATTGATTCCACCCCATCCCCCAACGACAACAACTACCCTGTGAGGTAAGCCAGGCTGAGTGACTGGCCCCAAGTGACCCAGGGTCCTGGCTCAGGAGAAGGGAGTGTGAACTGGGTCTCCCAGATCCCCCTACCCCAGTTCTCATCCATCCAGCATTTCCCACAGAAGTGATGGGGCTGAGGGAAAGGCCTGACAGAAAGGCCACCAGGGGGTACTCTTTGTCCTCCTGCAACCCCTTTTCCCTCACAGGCTGAGAACAGGTGTGGGGGGAGAAGGGAGGTCACCATCCCCCAAGTTCCCTGACACTCCCTCTGCCTCCCAGCTCCATAGCTGTTCAGACATGGACCGGTGACAGCAGTGCCCCCTTTTCCCTTTGCTCCACTTGCTGGGATGTCTTTCCCCTCAGAGTGGCATGCGCAAGACAGCCCAGTTGCCTCCCAATCCATGAGCCGGCTCTCCTCCTCATCTCTCCCCCACTATCCCCATCCCTTTGCCGGCAATCTGTTGTTCTGCACACTGGCTCTTGCCAACCCCCCTCACAGCCTCCATTTGAAAAAAACATGAAACTGGTTGGTACAGCGGCTTGGCTCTGCCCACCCTCCAATGTAGTGGCTTGGCCAGTCCTTGCCAAGCTGCTGTTAGAGGAGGCAAGAGGGGAGGGGAACATGCCTTTTTTTTCCTCCGCCTTCACTGTCATTCCCCCCACACTACTTTACCTCAACCTCATAGTCCTGCCCCCTAGTAATTTCCTTTCTATTTCTTGACAGCTTCAAGCACACATATCTCACCACATGTGCCCACTCAAAGCAGACATTTAAGGTTTTCCTAGAAACTGAAGTGTCGCCAAATGCCCATATAGTTGGGGAAGGGCAGAACAACTACCATGTTTGCAGATTTTTAGGATCTGGGTAATGGTGGAAGATAAGGATGGCTGTGAAAACCTGCATAGCCATCATGTTTACTCATACTTTCCACATTTAAGGCTGTAACTTAAGGCAGCCTTTTTATTTTAAAGGCCAACTTAATTCACTTTTGTTTTTCAGTCACTGATTCAGTCTTAGCAATGCTTGCTTAGACACAATAATATGTGTAAATAAAAGCAATGTTGACACAACAGATTGCCTAAAGGGAAATGTATCATGCCTTATTAAAGTTTAATAGCGCACAGATTCGCAAGAGTAGAGGGTGAGTTTAACATTTATGTACCTGATGAATGCCCATTCTGCGTGCCAAGCAGGCTGCCCTAATTAAAAGATGTGAGAAAGATTTAAGATTATTGGGCTCTGCTGTAGCAAATATAAATCACTGTTATTAACATCCTCCATAAGAGACGAAGGCAGGCAGCATGTGAAGGATTTAAAGCAAATCAATAAAGATTTGGGAAATGGGGTTTAGTTGCTGAATTTGTAGGGCAGGTTCATGCTGTGAAGAATAAACAATAGTATGCAATCTGCTGGAAAGCAATAATACCTCCATTAAAATTAGCAAGACTGTGTTGCTTTATCAGTGATGAGATTTAGCCTCTGAGCTGAACCTTTCGTCAGCAGGTGATGAACCAGGGGTTCACTCTCTACTTTCCTGGGAAAGACAGACTCAATATGGGCAGAGCAAGCTTGAGGATAGAGCTTCAGTCATTCCCATTTACTCCATTTACGACTCCTGCTGGCTGGAGTCTCCTAGCTGTCAGAGGTTGATTAGCTACCCACCCACCTACCTACCTGCCTCCCCTTGGCTCTCTGAAGTCTCTTTTAAAAGCTCCACCCTGTAATGGCATAGGCCCAGAGCAAGCCCCCATCGCATCACAACAAGTGCCATCACCTAAGGAATTCCCTGGGATGGACAGCCCATCCCAGGGACTTTCCTAATAGGGAAATCCCCACCCCTCTCCCAGGCCAATGGGATACCACCATCAGAGGTGATCATGCCTCCCTTTCACCTCCCCCTCACCAGCTAGGTGTGAGGTTGTCCCAAAAGATGCAGTCTGCAACAGGTCTCCTTAACTAAAAAGTCTTTTATTTGCAAAGAGGTTCTTAAAGGTACAGTTGCACTTTTTCTGTTAGTAATGGCTTTATTGTAAACAAACAGGTAGTATTATACTAAGCAACTGGAGTCCCCCTCCCTGCAATTACACCAATCATAAAATGCAAAAGGTTGTTCCAGCCCCTGAATAAGTTTCACACAGAAGTGGCGTTGTAAGGTAGCATGCTCTGTGTAGCAACCAGCCTGCCATGTGCTCCCAGGTAATGGCGCCCGCCGCATGGCCAGAGCACATGGTCAGGCAGAGAGGGGAGAATGAATCTGGAGAAACAATAGACATCTGGATTGAAAGCCTCTACCATTGTGGGACCTAGGTTCTCCCTGGGGAGCCAATGCAATCAAAGGCTCCTCCAGGGAACCTATGACAAACATGCGCATATGTTAAGCCCCTATCAGGTCTTTTGGGTGCGGCCGGAGGTGTGGCTCCGGCCAGCATATAATGAGGGCCCTGGAGCCCTGGAAGCATGCTTATTCTGACCATCTACTGGGCATGCTGAATCACTCAATAAAGGCTTCATGATTTTACCGTTCCTGGTCTCCTGAGCCCAGTACTCTTCAGGCGTCAAGCAGGTTATTGTGCTTTTAGTTCCCAAGGAACTTCTACAAATGTTTTCAGGAGCAGCTGCAAAAAGAATAACATAGTAGGGGAGGATTTGTCTCAGACCTTGAGCAAGCTGGGAGCTTAGCAGGCTAAAGCAGGGCATGATAAGGAAGCCAGACAACTAAACAGCACATGAGCACATTCCAACGGGTGGGGTTACTGGTCAAGTCCCAACCCCCGGGCAGGAGATGACAGCGTAGCTGACACTAGGTAGAAGCAGCCTCTTGGGGATGAACATGGGGTGAGGTGTCTCTGCTGATTCCATGTTTGTCCCACAAGCTATTGAGGAACATCTAATATGGAGTGAATCCTCATCACCCTGCCACCCAGCATGAGGCATACCCCAACTCTTCTTGGGTTAGTCTAGGAGAGTGGAGATGGACTCCAGACACACATTCCTGCTTGGCATCAGTTGGCTTAATGTTGCCAGGTCCTCAAAGACTCTGGGACTAGTTAGCACTTAGGCAAGCCAGTGGTATTTTGGGGGATAAAAGGGAAGAAAAAATATTTAAGTGTGATCCTGAAGAGAAAAGATGAGTGAGAGTCCAGTCCAGGAGCAGGTGAATAGGGATGGGCACAAACCAGCTCATGAACCAAAGTCCATGATGAATTTTGGCCAGTTCGTGGTTTGTGAAGTGAAGCTCATGGCATGTCAACCAGCATGAATTTTCCATGAACTTTCAAGCTGTTTGTGGCAGTTTGTGTTGGTTCGTGAACAGATACATTTCCAGACAGACTGTCTCTGCTCAATCTAAATGTTTATTAAATTTCTAAGCAAAAGATGGGGGCAGAATTTGGAGGGCATGTAGAGGAGCATCCGGGGGAGTTCCCCTGCAACTTTGATGTCTCTAGTTCACACAAGATTCATTCTATATGCTCGTGAATCTCCTGCATCTGAACCTATCATTTCCCCAGAAAGCACTTTCCTTGGGACACCTTCTTTGGGGGCCCTGACTCAGACCTCGTAAATCCAATCTGCACCAAATTTGGAGGGCAGGTAGAGGAGAGTCAGCTGGAGAGTCCCTCTGCATCTGGTGTCTATAGCATGCCAGGGGTTCATAAACTGGGTATGCCTCAAACTATGAACTGAATTGAACCTCATTTTCCCTGTTTGTGCCCATCCCTACAGGAGATGAAAAGTAGATCTTCGGAGGAATGTCCTGGGTTCAAAGGAGGGGAAAGCACAAGAGTAAGAAAGTAGACCACCCATGAGGCTGGGGCAACAGGTAGGATCCAGAAACCAGCTATAAAGTTGTGGGGGCTGAGAGGTAGCTTTTATGCACCTTTAGTCACATTCAGAAGAGGACAGTGGCCCTTCTTGCAGCAGGACTGGGTTCAGGCTAAAAATCTTATAGGAAGGTCTGAATTTTAGGAGAGTAGAAGGTGGGAAGTATGGGCATGATTTAAAAGTATGGTGTATGCAGGGCTGGTGCTACCATTATGCCAAGTAAGGCAACCACCTAGGGTGCAGATCTGAGAGGGGTGCAGAACAATCAGTGCCCCTCCAACTGGCCGCAGGCTCTCACACTCACTCACTGACCAGCCCTGGCTCTCCCGTGCTTTTACTCCAAGCATTTGCAGGGGCTGCAGCAGCAGCTCCCTCTCACTCACACTCCTCAGCCATGAGCCCCAGGAAGTGCAAGACCAGACAAGGAACCACTGAATGCACCCAGCTTGGGGGAAGAAGTGAGGTGGTGACTCCCCAGTGGCCGGGGAGGGAGAAATGAGCGACCCTCCTGGCCCTGAAGCTAAATGAGGGCAATTAGAGGGCAAAGGCAGCCCAGAGGCCAAGTGCTTGCCTCCCCCCCACCCAAGCCTGCGCAAGCCGAGGGCAGCGCTGCAGGGGCTTGGAAATTAGCAATGTCAAGTTTTTGCTTTTAATTTTCCCTGGAATTCATCTGTTTTTGAAAATTGGTTAGCGGGGGGGGGGGCACAAGTAGTTATCCTTGCCTAGGGCGCCAAAAAGCCTGGCACCGGCCCTGGGTGTATGGGAAATGTCATCCTGGGGGTAATTAGGTTAAGAGCTAGACAGCTCAGGCCTGTTAGACAAAGGTGGGATAGTGGCTTAATGCTTCTCCTGGGCTCTTGATTTAAATCACCTGAGTGGCCCAAAGGCTAGGAGATGGCTGATGTCCCTGCCTTTTCGAGTGATTGGATTTCCAGGAAAGTCTGCATTGTAAGGCAAATTCCTGGATAGCAAGTTATTCTTCTTCAAATCATGATCATTAATCATAGCCTGAACCTTGATGAGCCCTCAGGAAGCTGAAGAATAGAACTGTTGTCTTCATTCCTTGGAGGTTGGGTTTTGTTTTGGGGGGTTTTTGCATTTTTTGTGTGTGTATGCCTATGCCTGGAAGTCATAGTGACCTCTGGCAACTCCTACTGGAGCATGGAGGATGTTCAGAGAAGTGGCTTGATAGCCTGCCTCTGCCTCCGGGGCCTGGTATTTTTTGAAGGTCTCCCATGACCAATGCTCCCTCTAAGCTGTGGAAACTTATGAGCAAAAATTCTACTTTGTGAGCTACTAGCATTAAAGTTGTGAGTGAGCGATTTGGCTACTGCATGAATTAGTTTGCTCTGGAGCCTTCCTTCCTGAGCGAAGACAAAAATGTGTGAGCCAGAGGCTAAAAATAATGTGAGCTAAGCCTCACACTAACTCAGCTTAGAAGGAACACTGCTCCCATCCAAATACTTGCCAGGGTTGGCCCTGCTTAGCTTCCAAGATCTGACAACAGCAGGTTTGTTTGGGCTATCCAGGTGAGGGCAAGAAGACTTGAAATCTCATTTTGAACATCAGAAGGGCAATAGCGATGAAATACTCGAGGCTTCCTTAAGAACACAAGCAAGAAGGAGTTTTGAGGACTAACAGGTGTTAGTTTGCAATTCACAAACCTTTCATTTGGAGAAGTAGTAAATTACTCCTCAACCTAGTGCAGATTCATATTCAGCCTCTGCACTTGGGGTGCTTTGCTTCAAGGCTATTATGCTGGGGGGGGGGGGAGAGCAGTGCAGCATAGGCAGGATTGTTGGTCTTTCTCCATGCCATATCTAAACCCCCATGTCCCACATTCATGGCCCCAAATTCCCACTACTTATTCCATCCCACTGGTTGTCACCAATGCTGTTTTAGGGAGTTGAGAATTGATTCCCACATCTCAGAATAAAACATTGTGAAGCCTTCTATATATGTTTCTTCCATCGATCCAGTAAACACAGAGCTATGACACGAGTCACATATTCAAGTCCAGTGGCACCTTTAAAACCAGCAAGGTTTGCGTTTTTATATGCACACTTCATCAGATGCATTGAAGTGGAAGTTAACAGTCCATATGGCAACAGGTTTTTAAAAAAACACATTGGTTTGGGGGCCAATGTTAGTGTGTCTTTTGTTTGTTTGATTGATTGAATTGTGTGCTGCTGTTTATCTTACATACTCTTCTATCTAATGTAACTGTTTTCAAATGCTGATCCAGGAGCATAAGATTATCCCCCCCCCCCTCTCGACATGGTAGCATCTTTGTGATTATTGACAGGAACTGGTCCTTGAGGACTGAGAAATCACAAGCGCTTCAGTGCACAACTTTCTTTTTGTTCGGTTCTGTCTCACTGCCTGTAGGCTGTGCTCACGAATCAATAATCTAGTTCTGAGCAGCTACTGTAGCTGTAAGCCTCAGACAGTTCTGTGGAGTGAGCAACAGCAATAATGAAACATTCTGCATTCTATATTACACCCAGGTAGTGGGATTCCTCTGAGGCTAATTAAACAACATACAAAAAAATCAATAACAAAGCTATAATAATCTGACTGCGAACTAGTAGCTCTTGAAATGGATCAAGTCAGCTAAAATTCAGTCAGAGCTGCTCTTAAAAAATTAAAAACCTCCTCTTTCCCTGCCTGTGCCTGGCAGGTCATTGCTTATAGTAAATGAAAATTTTTAAACAGCAGCAGAGGATTTCTCATTGTGGGTGTAATTAAACAGCTGCAGTCACATGAGCAGTTTGTCGCAACATACTAGCATTACCTGTGCAGATTTAAAGGGCTTGATCAGATGGGGACATCTGTCTTCTGTGGCCCAGTCATCAGCATCCCATCCCACTCCACGTTAGAACCGGAATAATCAAGCACCAGGGAAAGTCCAGTAGTAAGGGATGGTAGAGCTTCCATTCTGTTTTGTCTGGCGTCTGAACTCTCCCACAGCAAAAGGAACCCGGAAGGGAAGTTTGAATGGGCACGTCCGTCTCATTCATGGGTTGCTTTTTTTTCGGTCCCAAGGAATGTGCACATGAACGCATGGGAGAATAAGTGACCCGACAGTGGCTGCAAGGATCGTCCCGTGGCTGACACACAACACTACAGTGGATGCTTGACCACAGGATAGCTGCACAGGTAACCCACAGCAGGGTGTGCTGTCTGGTTGGTATGCCCCACAGCACTTTAAACAGGTGCAATTAGAGGTGCCGCCATATCACACCAAGCCACCAGTGTGACCTCAGCCTACGCTTGGATCTTGCCTAGAGCTTCTGCATACATAAAGGGTTTTTCTCAGCAGAGTCTGACTTCTCTGAATTCCCCCCCCCCCCACTGGAGCCCCAAAAGTCCTCAAAATGCAGCATCTAATGAGGTATTCTAGAAATAGATTGGAGAGGGGGAGGAGCCAGAGTTCTATGGTGGAAGCTTCTGCTTCCACAAAAAAGTGAGCCAACCCAGGGAATGACTCGGGGACACTCAGCACTTTACGACTGTCAAAGGAGAAGAAGAAGAAGAGAAAAGATTGGATTTATACCCCACCCTTCAGTATCCAAGGGAGTCTCAGAGTGGCTTACAAACTCCTTTCCCTTCCCCTCCCCACAACAGACACCCTATGAGGTAGGTGGGGCTGAGAGAGCTCTGACAGAAACTGCTCTTTTTCAAGAACAGCTGATACAGAACTATGGCTTGCCCAAGGCCATCCAGCCAGGTGCAAGTGGAGGAGTGGGGAATCAAACCTGGTTCTCCCAGATTAGAGTCCATGCACTTAACCATGCACTTAGAGTACAGAAGCTAAGCAGATACCTTGTTGCCTGAATGGGAGATTGTAGAGACCTCAACAAGCCACTGTGAGCTTTCTAAAGGAAGACTGAGATGTGACCGTTGTTTCATGTATAAGATTCGTATTTGTTCATTACTTGTATGACATCCATCCATCTTCAGGGGGCTTTTTGGAACTTGGTTGGATCCACATGCTGTCAGATATTGCAGGAGGTTACAGGTGCTTCGGCACAGTCTCGGTAGGAGGGAGTTGTACTAAAGGCTTCACAAGGAAAGGTGGATTTTGAGAGGGATCTGAAAGAAACATTAAGTCATTTGAGGGATTAGGAGACCTTCCAACAGCTAAGGGTGATGGAGCTGGAGAAGCTCATATTTGGTTGTGTATCAAAAATGAGATTGGAGTGGTAGCTGATGTGAGGGGCTTTGAAGGATGAAGCCCTACGAAGGGCTTTGAAGGATGAAGAGCCCACGCTACATCTCGGCATGTACAGCAAACCAAAGTAGCACTTAAAATAAAGACATCATATGGGTTGAGCCATGAGAGGCTGATTTGAACTTTGAGGTAAAGTATTGGATAGGGGTGAGTCAACACTTGTAATTCATTTTGTTTGAATGTTATAGATACCCTGCTTTTCTCCCCAAAGGGAACCCAAAGCAGCTCATCACTTCATTCCCCTCTCCTCCACTTTATCCTCACAACAACAACCCTATGAGGTAGTTAGGCTGAGTGTGATGGACCCTAAGTGACCCAGCAAGTTTCCATGGCATATCATTGATTCAAATCCAGTTCTCCCATGTCCTAGTTGGAGGCCGAAGACAGACTGGGGAAATGAAGCGCCATGGAAGTGGAGCAAAAAGCCCCAGGCCAAGTTGTCCCGGAGCTTTCTGTTCCCACTGGCCAGACTGATGCAGGACCATACCGGGGAGGAGGTGGAATGGAGCATTTACACTGCGGGGCGGCCCCTGGCACCACCGCCGTGGCAGCATGCGGCTTTGGTCTGTTTTGCCGAAGTGCATAAATGCATGGGTGTAGCAGCCGGATCAGCAGGTTCACATTACCGGCGCCACTTGATGCGCGGCTTATTTGTGTCCACACTGCCAGGAAGCGGGAGGAATGCACACCCAGATGGCCTGACACCGGTTTCACCAAGTACCTTTTTGAAGCACAATGAAAGCGCTTCAGGACTGGATGAGTGCGGCACGGCAACGCCAGGCAGCTGCAGCTGTCTGAACAGGCTCTCTTAATCCACTTGAAAAGTGGACCTATATCGGGCCAAAATGCCAGTCTGTCCTCAGCTGGACACACTAACTACTTCACCACACTAACTTATTATTTAAGAACAAATAAACATAGGCTACTATGAAGGTAACAGAAAGGAAATGCTAAAAGCATACAAAACAGAGTCCTGCTCTTAGGGGTCAGTTTTGAAACTATTCTCTTGCTGCCTCAGAGAAACTTTGGAGATTTCCATTGTTTACACACTAGTCTCAAACCTGCACCTGTTGAGAGCCAGTGTGGTATAGTGGTTAAGAGAGGCACTCTTCTATCTGAAGAACTGGGTTTGATTTGGCACTCCTCCACACAAAGCCTGCTGGGTGACCTTGGGCCAGTCACAGTTCTCTCAGAACTCTCTCAGCCCCACCTACCTCACGAGGTGGTTGTTCTGGGAAGAGAAGGGAAGGCGATTGTAAGCCACTTTGAGGCTCCTTACGCTAGAGAAAAGCAGGGTCTAAAAACAACTATCTTCTGTACAATAGTTGAAGCATAGAAGCAAAGACACTAGACAAGAACAAGCATTTCTATGTGTGGCTGACCAGTACTGGGCAAAATCAAATACACACATTAGAAAAATGTGTGGGAGTTCTGAACTGCTGTTACATTGGAGCCAGGGATTAAAGAATTAAAGATTGGTAAATCTTTCCTTTAAAAAAACTAATTGTGGTGGTTTAGAAGTGGGCAAGCTATGAATTTCCCTGCAGCATTTCATCAACTTGGTGCACTTGTGCTGCTCCATCCGAACTGTCTTTTGGAGAGGAGCTGATATTAGTCCTGGTCAGAAGGAATACTGATATGTAGAATCTTCCAGGATGAAAAGGCAAAACCTGACTGCTGCTCCTCTGTTGCTGGATTAAAAAGGAAGCAGACTGGCGAGATCAGTAATCCCTGGTCCAATCTCTTCCCAGCTCCCTCTGTTTCCTATGGCATTTTTGATAGACACTGCAAGTATAACAGCAATGTGTCAGTCCCATTATTATTATATACATTTTTGCAGGGCTATTTTTGGGCAGGAATGCACAGGAACGGAGTTCCGACTGGCTCCTGCATTGGCCACACCCAGCAGGAACTCATTAGCCTAACAGGCCACACCCAACAGCAGAAACTCATTAGGATTGGCTACATTAGGGGTATGTGGCCTAACATGCAAATTAATTCCTGCTACAAAAAAAGCCCTGGGTTTTGACAACAAACAAGGTAAACAGAATAAGAAGCAAAAGGTGTGTGTGGCTGGATGACCACTCTTCTGGTAACATGGGGTGTGGCATAACATGCTAATGAGTTTCTGCTGTTGGGTGTGGCCTAATATGCTAATGTGGTGGGTGTGGCATAATATGCTAATGAGTTCCTTCTGAGCTTTTTCTACAAAAAAAAGCCCTGCATTTTTGTCTTCTTTTATTATGAAAGGGATGGTGAAATAAGGCCATCACCTTTGACAGAAAACTGGGTAACTGACATTAAAGAAAATAATATAACCTTCCAGAACAAAATGCAAATAATATAACCTTCCAGAATGAATTCCCCCCTCCCGTGGAATGAACACAAAAAATGGGTTTGTTAGGCCCAATTTACATCTCCCCTCTGAAGTAGTTTGACTGCTGTTTTTTCCCAAGCTCATTTCACGCTGGTTTCAAATTTCACTCCAAGGGGTCTGAAGAGTACTAAGCAACAGCATTTGCTTAAAGCAGTATAATGCTAGCTTGACCACCGGAGGGCAATTAACGAATGTAAACATTAATTTATAAACTAGAACAAGTATGGTTTGAAACTAGAAACAGGTATAGACAGTTTTTTTTGAAACTAGAATGATACTAGCGGGAAAGTCAGATGTAAATTTGACCTGGGCAACAGGATCTGTTTAAAGCAGTATAATGCTAGCTTGACCACAGGAGGGCAATTAACAGTAATTTTTAAACTAGAACAACTATGTTTTGAAACTAGAAACAGGTATAGACGGGGGTTTTGAAACTAGAATGATTCCAGCAGGAAAGTCAGATGTAGATTTGACCTTAGAAAGAAGATACAATAACTGACATAAAATATGGACCTGCAAACTTTCATCTGTTTAACTAATTAAAGTTGCAGACCACAGTATCGCAGGTACATGGGAACAAACACAGAGCAGCACTCTGACCCAGCTGCTGTGTATTCTAATGCAGCCTTTCCAGGCGAACTTCCTTGAGAACTTCCTTGTTCCTTAGGCTGATTAATAAGTGGACCCAATTTTAATCAGTAGGGGGAAATTCGAATCTGTGGTACTGAGAATGAAGGCACACTCATTTCCTATTTGAGGCTATATCAGTTCTCAGGCGTCACTGTTAGCAGAGAATGAGAACTCAGAAAGCAATTATGTGCAGTAGCTTGGGCTGACTCATTTCTAAGTTGCCTATCACTTTTTTCAGTATCCTCAGAAGGTTTCTAATCAGATAAGCTGGACTGAACTCTCAACGGAATCACTGAATTAATGCATTAATTGATTAAAAACAGAATCAACTAGCAATCCTTCAAGTGATTGACAGCTCTGGTAAAAATCCGGAAAGGTAGAGCAAAAAAAATCGTAATAGCAACAAGACGGCAGACTCAAATTGCAAGAAGGGTGATTACCCCATCAGAGGTTCTACCTTATGCTTTTCATTTATTTCTTCTCGGGGTTTAAATAAAGACTCCCCATTGTAACAGTGCATCTTTCTATAACATTCACACCATGGGGGGGGGGGAGGTGTTTCAGTCGAGTAACCATTAGGTCTCCTCTGCCTGAGTGTTGGAATTGAACCTGGCTGCTGCAATTCTAATCCCCAAGGGCAGCCGCTGGACATAATATAAGGATAGTTGCAGTTCACAGCTCTTTCCATGAGTTAATGCCAAAAAAGTTGGACAAAGTTCCCCAGCAACTGTACAAAACGAAATGCCAGTACCTATCAGCCAACCAAGAGAGGTCTAAAGGACTGCAAGTATAGCCGTTGAGACATGTGAAACATCTAATACCCTTGATATGTTCCACTTACCACATTGATTTGAAAGGAAGACATCCTTGAATGTAAGATGACCCCCTCCCCCCACGTTATACACAAAACGGGGGGAGGGTTTAGTGTTGGACAGGGTTGCCAACTTCCAGGTGCTAGTTGATGATCTGCTGGAATTACAACTCGTCTCCAGGTGACAGAGATCAAACTGGAGAAAATTGCTGCCTTGGAAGTTGGTCTCAGTGGCATTGTGCCTTGCTGACGTCCCTCCCCTCCCCTCCCCAACCCCTGTCGTCCCCAGGTTCCCACCCCCCCCCCCAAATCTCCAGGAATTTCCTAACCTAGAGCTGGTAACCCAAGTACTGGACATAACTGTAACTTGTATGAAAATTTAAGATGAGCCTCTTTTTTGTTGATGGCATACCTGCAAAAAGACCCAGTCTTACATTTGAGTTAATAATGTAATTCCTCACTAGACGATGAAAGCCTTAATCAGTTTGACAGAGAATTAGGCACTGGACAACAATGGAACCTCTTAAAACAATTAGATTTCATTGTGCAGTAAGCTTGACCAGTGTTCCCAGGGCTCATTTCGTAGCAGGAGCTCCTTTGCGTATTAGGCCACACACCCCTAATGTAGCCAATCCTCCGATAGCTTACAGAGCTCTTCTTACAGGGGCTACTGTAAGCTCTTGGAGGATTGGCTATATCAGGGGGGGGGTGGCCTAATATGCAAAGGAGCTCCTTCTACGAAATGAGCCCTGTCCGTGTTCCATAAACTGACTCAGGGCCACATCACAGAGTCCAGTTGCCATACGATAACTGCTATGTGCATGCTGGGACCACAAGCTTTGGCAGTCCCATGGCTTCTGCTGGTACATACCAAACATTGTGCTTTCTGCTTGTGATACTGGTGTGCATATAGCTGTTTCAAGCAGGTTTCTGTAACGGCAGTGTATAAATTCTCTACATAATAAAACAGATGCATGACTTGGGCCTATTTGATTGTGCTACACGTTTTCATGGGCACATTACGCTGCTACCTGCTAGTCAGCTTTTCTTCTGGAATCTGTGCTGATGGAACAGAAAATGGAATGTCTTCAGGGCGTCTTGAAAAAATGGTGTTTGAAATGAGTTGTGGCGATGACAGATCTTCAGATTTTGGTAAAGGAAAGAGCAGTTCCATATCTGGTGCTTCATCAGTGTGAGACTCTGGGATAAAATTATTATCTTTCTGGAAAGCCCCAAAAAGCACTGAAGGGACTGGGTATGTATCATCGCAGAAGAGAAGATTAGCAGGTGGCTTGCTGACAGATTGCAGTGACTCAAAAGAATGTCAGAAGTTGAGAGAGAACAATTACCCACTGTGGGTGCACAGAAGGAATCCTGAAATAATTTCCTACACAGATGTGCCCTTCGAATTTCAGACAGCCCCAGCCCTGCCATTAGCTCTACTAAAGCAACCTGCTTCAGGCATGGATTTTAAGGCATTAAAAGCAAACAAATTGCAAAGCATTTAGCTTATTTGTGTCTTTTTATAGTCATTTAAGTGATCTGCCTGTGACACTAAAGTGCCTTTGGCCATTTCTGATGCTAATACAAATGACCCTGTGACGTGTGGTGAATGCTTTATATTGACTCCTGTGTGTGCCACATTCCAGCTGGTCTGTGTGAATTGCCACCATGTTCACCACATGACACTCGCTTTATGCCCTTGCCTTGTGCGAGTATGAGTAAGCAACGACCGCATGCCCCAGGTTCAAGTGAGGATTAATGGCAGCTTTGCATGTTGCAGCAAAAGAGTGGCCAGTGATACACACATATCTTGAACTTCCTATATCATATGCAAAAATTGAACTCATTTGTGTTGTATGACAAGTTTCAAGTATGTGTTGAGTTTATGCATTTCACTGAGAGCTAAACACCTGTGTTTATTTGCACTCATGTTGCACAGAAAGTGTGAACAGGTGATATGCCACAGAAGTGGCAGGAGTCATGAGGCACCTTAAAGACTAGCATATTTTATTCCAGAATAAAGACACGTGGGCTACAGCCCACTTCTTTCAGCCCTTCCCAGGGAAAAAAAAAAACACTGGGTTAGGACAATGATGAATGACAGGAATTTTCATTTGAGAACAAGGATTGAATAGGACGTTCTGGTAGGGCTGCTAAGTCTTGAAAACTCACCAGCGGGGGGAAGTCCTCCTCCCACCGGGAGTTTCTTCTGGCGCGCGCGCTTCACGCACGCGCCCATCGACATCACCGGAAGTGACGCAGCACGTTGAGGGCGTTGCCAGGGCGATGCTCTGGCAATCGCCCCAAAACTCTATGGTATCATAGAGTTTTGGGGCGATTGCCAGAGCGTTGCCCTGGCAACGCCCCCAACATGCTGCATCACTTCCGGTGACGTCATTATGTCGTCCTTGCTGGACAACATCAGGGGTGGGGTTCCCCCCGCCGGCCAAATGCTGGCCGGCGGATCGGGAATCCCTTTAGCGGGGGATCCCCCGCCCCCCGGGCTGACTTGGCAGCCCTACGTTCTGGTGCAGCGGAGGCTGGGTCTATAGTTCAGCTGCTGCACTGAAAGAGAAACTAATCAGCTGGGCCTCAGGTTAGCAGTGTTGGCTTGGTGTCATTCCTGATAGAATTCTTATTCTTAAACAACACATTGGCTTCATTACATTTTCTGTACTATTTAAACATATTTATTTGCAGCTTTCCTACTGAATGTAGTTAAAGCGGTATACAAAAAAGCCACATAAATTATAATAAAACAATGACAGATGGCTGCGAAAATGAAGAGCCTGATCCCATACCCTACTACAGTGCCCCTTTTTTCCAGGATTTGAAATTAGGCTCTCAGTATTTGTATCTGATTGATTTGTTTTGTTGCTGGAACCCAGCTAGCATTCTGGGATTGATTTTAGAAATCCATGGAAATAAGGCAGGAAACAGGACAAGAAGGAAAGGACAAGGCCACTGGCAGCCATAGCGGTTCACCCTAAGGACCGTTGGATTTGTTCTATCCCTCTGAATGGGCCTGTGGCAGAGGCGTATTGGTGTTGCTTGCTTGGGATAAGGTGTTGCTTTAATGGCTTTGGAACAACGGTGTGCACCGGAGCTAAAGTGGTATTGTAAGATGTAACAGGCAGTTCTGCCTAACCAGAAAAAAGATAATCCATTAATTTCCATCACATGAAAAAAAAATGACCTCAGTGAAAGCTGTGGGAAGTTAGTCTGTCACCCACCCCCTAACCAGGTACTAGAAGTGCAAAATTTTAATTGTTCTGGTACATGTGCGAGCAGATGCCTTTCTGTGAGAGAAACTGGAAATAGCCACTACCCTCCAAGACACTATGTATATGGGTTCTTAGAGCATCACAAAAAGGGTTGGTGAGGTCCTGACTTGGATAGCCCAGGCAAGCCTGATTTCAGAAGCTAAGCAGGGTCGACTCTGGCAAATACCTGGATGAGAGACCTCCTTGAGAGACCTCCTTGAAACACCAGAGGTGGGAGGGGGCAAGCTTTATTAAGCCACCTCTCTGAATACCCTCCAGGCCCCCAGTAGGGGGCAGTCACCAGAGGTCGCCATGACTTCCAGGTGCATACACAGAGAGAGAGAGAGAGACATGCACATATTAAAAAATACACACACACACACACACACACCCCCAAAAAAATGGATCTCAGAATTTGACCCTGAGAGTCAAAGTTTCCAGGCACATGAGAAAAATCTCAGGATTCAGGCCCAGAGTAAAAAATTATTCTAACATTGCTCCTTGGCATTGTTAACTGACCTAGGCTGTGGTCACACAGGGGTTTAAATCCGGGAGCCCTCCTGGATTTAAAGGAATGGGTTTTTTTTTTATTTTGGGTTGGGATGATTATGCATCCCATCCCCGGCGGCGGCAGCAGTGGCTGGCGGAGGAGAAGGAGGCGGCAGCTTGCGGTGGTGGCAGGGTAGGCGAGTGGCAGCAGAGGAGGAGGAGGCTGGCAGCGGCAGCAGCCAGAGGAGGCACCCTTCCCCAAGACCTCCTTGAGAGACCTCCTTGAAACACCAGAGGTGGGAGGGGGCAAGCTTTATTAAGCCACCTCTCTGAATACCCTCCAGGCCCCCAGTAGGGGGCAGTCACCTGGTAAGTTTGGGGAGAATAGGGTGCCAGGCAGCGGCAGGCAGGGGGCTCGGAGCGGTGCAGGTTCCCCCCCCCCTTTTGCACTTGGGTGCTTGAGTGCCCAAGTGCCCATGTGCAAAAGGGGGGGGGGGGACCAGAGGACCGATCAGACAGCTCTCTCTCGCAATCACTGCGAGAGAGGGCTGTCCAGATCAGCTCAATTGTGGGTTCCTTGTGCGACCCCCGGGAAAATACTGGATTCTCCCGGGGTCAGAAAATGCGGGAGGGACCCGTGATTGAGCCTGCTTTGGCATGGGAGTTGTCCTGGCCGTTCTGAATGGTCCCTTTGAATGCGGAAGGAAACAGCAGTTCCTCCTGCTTTCAAGGGCCATGTGACCACGGTCCTAGTTTACCTTCTTGTCTGCAAAGGTTACATTGGTATGGTATTATACCAGCATCGTGCTGCTGTTCTGTAAGCAGATCCCCAAGAGATGCCCCCTTTCTTGCCCAGTGTCCTCTGTTTGGGAGACACTGCTAGCACCTCTTGAGGGAGGGCTGCTGATACCCAGTAGGTATATGTTGCCGGGGGGGGGGGGTCAGAGATTTTCAGCCTTCCAATATGAGGACAAGTCCATTTTCTTCATTACCTATGTGAGGTGCATTATCCTCGCATCCCCAGCGTGGAGGATCTAGGCCAGGGGTGGGCAAACTTGCTCTGCATAAGAGCCACCTAGAACAGGGGTGGCCAAACTTGCTTAATGTAAGAGCCGCATGGAATAAACATCAGATGTTTGAGCGCCACAAGACAGGAACAAATATTACTTGCTTTTATTGGAAAATAAGCAAATTTGCTTTTTATTAACATTAAATGAGACTGCCAAAAATAATAACAAAAGGGGTAAAAGCAGATATTGATAATGATATTAATTTGTCCAATAATATTTGTTTGCTAATGATAATTAGCTTCCCCAGCTGCCTTGCTGGGAGCCACATTATATATCTGAAAGAGCCGCATGCGGCTCCCGAGCCACAGTTTGCCCACCACTGATCTAGGCTGATGCTTTTGTCTTGAACTGGAGTACTTGTAAGTATCCTGAGCAAAGCAGAAATATGCTGCAACAGTGTTAGTTCTCAATCTTGTCTGTTTGTGCAACATGCCTTTCATCTAAAGTTCCCATCACCACCCTGTGTGTGTTCTGAGCGTGGACAACAAGAAGCCAAAAAGACTTAGCACAGTGTGCATCCTATCATATAAGGCATGGATGAACTGGCTTGGGGGGGGGGGGGTGCTACAAAGTGCTTTGAAGAGCTGTAATTGGCTGCAGCCTGAGGCTGTTTTCTAAGGTGCACAGCAGATGTGTAGACATAATGTGGAGGCAGGCAGGCAGATTTCATTTTTCACTTGCACTGAGTTCAGCTGGAGCGTTTGGTAAGAATAATGTGGTATGGAGGGAGCTCAGGATACTAATGAAGGCCTACGCACTCCTTTCTACCATGTTCCCTCTTAGCCATTTTTTTTCTAAAGTAAAAATTCCCATACACTTTAGCTTTTCCTGGTAGGGAAGCTGCTTCAATTCCTTGTTCATTTTGGTTCCCTTTTCTGCACTTCTTTTAGTTCCATGATTTCCTTTTCCAGATAGAGTATAGTACTTTGTACCATATTCAAAATCCATCCTGGCTTTTATATCAGTAGAATGAAATGGCTTTATAGTTTTTCTACAGATACAACTGCGTCTCCAACTAAAATGGTTAGGATTCAGAAGTGTTACTTAAGCAAGCTCAATGATAGAGTATTTCCTCAGGATTTTTATTTCAGTGAGTATTTCCTCGGGATTTTTGTTTCAATTTCTTGTGGAGAGCAAAAACCTAATGGTGAACGTTGCCGAAAGTTTAAAAAGCTGTGAACTGGCAAGTCCAAATAGCAGTTTAAATGTTTGCTCCATAAAAATTACATCTTAAACATAGCATGGTTTTTTAAAATGCTAACTTTCAAAAATTGTAGGAAGTTGCTGTTGCTAATAGAGACAGGTGTTCAGTTTCCATGGCAGCGGCTTAGTTTCCTGGGTAACTCTTGCCAATGTGGAGGCTTTTCCACAAGTAGTTTTGGAAGCTGCCAAAGTGAACTTCCTGAAAATATGATACACTGAATCTTTTGGAGGGCAAGACTATGGCAGTGAAATCCTAATCAGAGTTATGTCAATGGGCTAAGAAGGGTATACCTCTACTTATGGTGGCACTTGCTTGAATGTGGGTCTCACTAAAACCAGTGTTATTTGCTTTCAAATGAGTGCCTTTATCATTGAATTAAAGCATTGATATTGGGCACTTTCACATACACTAAATAAAGCACTTTCAATCCACTTTCAATGCACTCTGCAACTGGGTTTTACTTAGGGTTGCCAAGTCCTACCTGCGTGATGCTCGGAGGACTCCTTGACCGCCCGAGAGTCTTCTGCCACGCGCGCTTTGCACGTGCAGCATGATGACATCACCCGAAAGTGATGTCATTGCATCAGGCACATTAGGGCGGGACCTCTGAAATTCGAGGGGAAACCATAGAGTTTTCCCTTGAGTTACAGAACGTCCCCTTCAAAACGTGCCTGATGCAATGACATCACCTCCGGGTAATATCATTGTGCCGGGCACGTTGTGGCAGCCCGGCAATTTGGGGATGGGGCTTCCCCTGGCGGCCCAATTCGGGCCGGCATGGAGCAGGCCACTAGAGTAGGGGTTTCCCCACCCCCCGGGTTGACTTGAGAACCCTAATTTTATGGTGTGAAATGGCAAAATCCACTCGCAAACGGTCACTGAAGTAGATTGAAACTGCATTATTTAGCATGTATGAAAGTGCTCGCATTGCATCTCTGCATTTACATGAAGAGATAGGGGTGATGCGGAGATACATTAGTAATAGATATCCATGACCAAACCCCTTCTGATATAGGGTTGGATGCAACCAACTTCTCCACTGGTTACAAATGGAGGTGATAGTTTCCTTTGACCACCAAAAAGGCTTCTCTGGGGATCATTGCACTTGCACTGCAAAAGGTATGTGCAACTGTGGTCATAATAGGTGAAAATAGTTGGGAAAGCTGTCTGGATCCACTCCACTGTATTCTCCATTTAGCTAGCCAGCTTCTGGACTGAATAAAAATAAGGGTAGTACAGAGGTAACCTGATTATGCTTTCAGATATTATATAAGGAGTTCCTTTTCCTACCACTTTCTTGGATTGGGCATTTCAGCTTTTTATAATATACTCCAAAAGTGGGGGGGAAAGGTCCTTTCACTTCAAGCTCTCCACTCCCTGTTTGCCCTTCGAGCTGAAGGAGGGAGGGAAGGGAAATTTTATGGTGACAATGATGCTTCTGTGTTGGTTGGGGAGAATGATTTTTTCCCTTCTGTATACCTCATCAAGCAGGTATTGTAGCCATTTCTATTAGTTGCTTTCTTTAGAAGTAAAGGCATGTTTCTGCAATGTCATTCTGTCATGCTTCCTCTTCAAAAAAGGAACTCTTAACTTGACAGAGATTCTTTTTTTCTGATCAGATAAGCCTTTGTTCAGTTTTTTTTTTGGGTTCTGTGTGGAACCTTATTTATTTGCCCATCAGTCACAGTAAATACAGGTCGGTGTGGGACCATATGCTTTATATTCTTGAGTTCAATTTGCACAAGGAAATAAAAAGCCTACACTCTGCTATCATTTCTATAGGTCGAATGGATTTATCATTCAAGGGAAGGGAAGGAAGGGAGAATTCTTTTACTCCTTAAATCTCTGAACAAGGAAGCTACCAGAAAACATTGCATTTTGTGGGTTTCAACTGTTTCAGTCTTATCATGATGCTTTATTAGGAATAAACTGACATCTTTAAAAAGAGATAATTTATTAATGGAGTGCGACAAGCTTTCATTCCCCCTCTGTGCATATTTTGTATCCATGAATGATGTGTGTACAATGTAAAGGCATCTCCACGTGGGAAGTTTATGGTGTGAAGTGGATCCCCACACATTTGTAGTGATTTCACTACGCCTGAAAACGTGGTGGTTATGGAGGTTTTGTGGCTTGTGGTTGTGTGTTTGAAATGACTGAATCTTGAAGAGGTAGCTCTTAGGGGAAAAACTGATGCTCGGTGGTAGAGTATCTGCTTTGCATAAAGAAAGTCCCACATTCAATCCCCGGCACCTCCAGCTAAAAGCACCAAGTTGAAGGCAATGTGCAAGATCTCTGAGGCCGATTCCGTATCAATGGTTTGCTCTCCATTTCCCCCAGGTCTAATTGGCCCGATTCTGTTAAGGGAGTTCCTCATTTGTTGCCTTGCCCCAAATCTAGCATCCCCTTCCCTCTCTTCCCCAAGCGTGATTTCCCCTCCATTTCCCGCCCTGGTGTGAATGGGGTGTTTTTTTGTCCCCACCCAGCGTTGCATTACGACATCCTGACACAGCACTGATCCATCATTGTTGTGTCATGGTGTCAAAACACAATGATGGGGGGGGACCAAAAAAACCCGCTTGCGCCAGGGCGGTAAAGGGAGGGGAAAGGGAGAGGAGAGGTGGGAAAGGGGAGGGAAAGAAGCAGAGGGGTGTTAAAGGGGTTGAGCAAGAAACCCCGATATGTGAGTTCCCCACTATAATGCCCCAATTTCAACCCCACGGCAAAAAAAGAAACCCGAAAATCCCTGAAATGGAAGATCCAAGGGGGAACAAGGATTAGATTTGGGCCAACTGCTGACCTGGGGCAACAACTGTTGCTCTGCCGCAGATTTTATCGGGGGATGACGCCGGGGCAACCACTGGTGCGGAATCGGCCTGACTGAACCCTGGAGTGCCACTACGAGTCTGAGTTGCCAGTACTGATTTTGATAGAACAAGAGCCTGATTATAAGGCAGCTTTGTGTGTGTGTTCGTGTCAGATGTTTCACATAAATTGCACATCACATGACCCCTTTAACACAACCAGCCATCTGGGAGATGTTTCCCCTGTGTCACTACCACACTGTGGCATACACAAATACATTGTGGCATACACAAATAATATAACCGTGTGAGATCATGAGGGTCATGGTGGACCTCTGATAAGCATATGGACTGGACTGAGAGTGCTAAGTGGGTAGCAAAGACTCATATTACTGATTCCATTCAGGCAGTTTGCATCCCTGCATAGGCGTAGACTACGGGGGGGCTCGAGCCACCCCCAAAATTTCCCGGGGGGGACTGAGCCCCCCTCTGGGAAAACGTAGCACCTGCCACTGCACCACTGCACTTCCCTGGGCCCTTCCAAGGCCCGGCAGCCACTGCTGCCAGTGCCTTTCTCTCCCCCCCCAGCCTGGCCACTCCTCTGTCCTTCCCTCTCCATCTCCCTCCCTCTTTTCCGTGCGAAATGCCCAGCATGGTGGCGTCACCCGGAAGTGACGCCACCACGCTGGGCATTTCGCCCAGAAAAGAGGGAGGGAGAGGGAAGGAGTGACCAGGGGGTGGGGGAGAGAGAGGAACCACAGCAGCGGCTGGCGGGCCTCAGAAGGGCCTAGGGAGGTGCGGTGGTTTCCCAGGGGGGACATCGCCCCAGTGAGCATGCACGCTAAAGACCCCCCCCCCCTGGAATTTACAAAACTCTATGCCCTTGCATCCCTGCATCACTCTTCTTCTGAAACCTCTATAAAGTTCCAGACCTTGCAAAACCTGGGACCCCACAGTGGAGAAAGTTATGCACCATTCCTTCCAACCTTGTCTCTACTGTCAGTGATTACTGCGGTTGCCAGCCTCCAGGTAGTAGCTGGAGATCTCCTGGGATTACAACTTATATCTAGGCAACAGAGATCAGTTCATCTGGAGAGAATGGCTGCTTTGGAAGCTCGCCTCTATGGTATTATAGACCATTGAAGTCCCTCCCCAGACCCTGCCCTCCTCAGGCTCCACCCCCCCAAAAAATTCTCCAAGTTTTTCCCAGTCTGGAGCTGGCAACTCTAGTTATTACCTTCCAAGGATCCTTTGCAGCACAGAAGCAGCTATCAGGCTGACATTATACATTACTACATTGTGTGCTTACTTTATCCATAATTTCTGGTATTTATTGGCTTCCTAGCATAGGGAATTATTTCAGGTTGTCAAAAAAAAATTATCCTCTACATTCTCCAGTGTCCTACCCTGTACCGTTTCTGTCTCTTACTCACATACGCTCACTCAGCACAAGAGCAGGGGAAAGCAATCTTGCTTTAAACGCATTGATCTTTTGTTTTGGAAGGCATGCTAAAAGTAGTCAGTGCTTCTTTCCATTAGTAAGAGTTCACTGACCTACCATTAAAATTATTGTGACAGGGTGTGATTAGCCAAATAATGTGCTCAGTCAACAAGAAGTTCTGCTTTCTTCATCAGCTTAAGAGAAACTAAATTGCAAATCCTCTTAGATCATTATATTAAAGACCAATACAATTACTGGAGTAGGTTTGGAGAGTTTGATCAGGAATGGAACTTTTTAAAAAAAAATAACACAAAGATACTCAGTTGCAACTGAGTTCCATTTAAATTAATGGAATAAATAATCACAACTAACTTAAGTCACATTGGTTTCAAAACTTTCGCTGGGAGTTATAGCTAGTCTTAGCTGTATTAGGGTATCTTCCTCACAGTGTGGCTGTCTTCCTTCTCCTCTGCCTTCTTTTAAGAAATCCAGAGGGACCATGTGTTACTTTGCCACAAATACATCATTGAGCCTTGTAGTAACTTAAATTAACAAATGCATTGCAATATAAGTTTTCATGAGTCAGAACTCAGTTTGTAAGGTGTCTGATGTATTTCATTCCATGGACAGAAGTATACATACACATGGGAAGGGGAAAGGTGTGTTAGCAGAAAGTGGAACTAAAAGGCCTAGCAATCTAAGACACACAGTGCCATCCTAAAAATACTTTTAAGTCAGCAAGCCCCATTGAATAAAAAGGCATTAAAAACAAAATCTCCAAAAATATTCTGGTGGTATGGCAGGGGAAATAGAAGCCATAGCTGCAAGAAGACCGGTGGTGGCCCATGGAGCAGGTGCCATTTGCCCACCCCCCACATCCTTGGATGGAAGCACAAGGGGGGGAGAGCCTACCAGGGCTAAACACGGGACCACTGACCAATCAGAGATGGCTGGCCAGCCAGATCTGGCAGCAGCAGCCATCCTCTGATCATTCCAGCTAAGCACGAGCTCCCTAGCCACCCGCTTGCCCTCATGTGGGATTAGCTAGTCGCCGGTTGTGGGGCTTAGCAGGAATTTTTTGGGCCTTGCTTGAATTGGCTGTGAGGGGGCCTTTTTTCACCTACTTCACATGGTCTGAGAGGGTGAGGCATAAATAGGCCTGATAACCTGGTTTGGCCCTTTCTGGGAAGGCAGGAAAGCATGCATTGAGGGTTTTTTTCCAAGTTAGCAAGCACCCCAAGATATCAGTGATGGGGGGAGGGTGTCCTCAAACTGGGTGCCTAGAATCCTGGCAGTCTGGGTGACTCGACTGGAGATTTCCTCAGGGTTGGGGGAGCATATGATTAATCTTGAGGCTTAGCCGTTGTGGGCAGGAATGTGCCCTTCCTTCTCTACTACGCACTGGGCATTCAGACTGTGATGAGTAGGGTCCGAAAGGATTCCAGACTTGGGTCTGAGCCCGGGTGGGTTTGCTAAGAACTGAAGAATAAGGAACTGCATCCATGTGGGGTGGGGTGTATGCATCCCATGTGGGGTGGGGTGGGGTGTATGCTGCAGCTTTACAGGAAACTGGCAGAAATTACTGCCTCTCCCATCACTTTTTTCAATAAATGCAGCAAAAGTGGACAATTTCTTCAGATCTTCCCCCTGCACCACATCCCATGGTCTGTTTTTGAGGGTCCCCTGACTCTCTAGGACCAGCTTTTAAGAAGAGGTTGCAAAAGATGTGTCCAAGGTAAAATCAGAGAGTTGGAATGCTTGGTGTTGGGGAAAAACAGACATTGCGGGTATTTCAGAAACTTGGTGGGATGAGGAAAACCAGTGGGATATGGTGATTCCTGGTTATAAATTATACCGGAAGGGGGGGGGGGGGAATTGGAGGTGGGGTGGTTCTGTATGTCAGAGAGGGTATACAGTCCAGTAAGACTGAGAGGGTAGGAGAATTGGATTCACTTCTGGAAATGCTATGGGTTGAATTAGTGGGCCCAAAAGGAAGCTTAACATTGGGAGTTTGTTATCGCCCGCCAGATCAAAAGATAGATTATAAAATGATTATAAAATGATTATAAAATGATGCATGGATTATAAAATGATGAATGAATTAAAGATAGCAGCTAGACGGAATAACTGTGTTGTAATGGGTGACTTTAACTACTCACATATTGATTGGGTCAATATGTGTTCAAGTCAGGAAAAAGAGATTGAGACACTCTCAATGACTGTGCTATGGAGCAGATGGTCACAGGGGAGAGGTGATCCTGGATTTGGTCCTAAGTAATGCCCAAGACCTGGTGAGAGATGTAAAAGGGATTGCACCATTTGGGAACAGTGACCATAATGTTATTGAGTTCAACATTTGTATAAATAGGGAGTTGCCCAAAAAGACTGACACAACCACTTTTAACTTTAAAAGGGGTAACTTCTCTGATATGAGGGGACATGTGATGAGGAAACTGAAAGGAAAAATTCCGCAGGGGAATGCCTGCTTGTGTCATGGCTGCAGCAAAATGACCCCATCCCCTGGAAAGGTCCTTGTTCCTCCGCCCAGCCTTCTGAAGGCTTCAGCCACCACTAAAACTATCCTCTCAGAATACTGGTATTTCTGAGGCTTGGATTAGTAGCTGTCCGCTCTCTGCCAGCTCTCGCTCTCTCTCTCTCTCTCTCTCCCTCTCTCTCCTTTCTTTCTTGCCTTCTGACATACTTCTGTTGATGTCAGGTGGTGTAGCATATTCAAATAAGTTATGCTAATGAGTTATGCTAATGAGCTCCTGCTCCTCTTTTTCTACAAAATGACCCCTGGTCACTCCTATATTTAAAAAGTGTTCCAGAGGAAATCCAGGAAACTACAGGCAAGGAAGTCTAATATTGATACCGGGTTTGTTTGTTTGTTTGTTTATTTATTTATTTATTTATTTATTTATTGGATTTTTATCCCGCCCTCCCCGCCTCACAGCAGGCTCAGGGCGGCTACCAGCATGGTTCAAAATACAATAAAATTCTATAAAACAACAACATTATAAAACATTACAGTACACCCATTAAAATTACAATATAAACCTTGTGTAACAACTGATAAAACCCAAACATCTGAACATATACAATGTCAGTCATAAGCAAACTGTGCTAGATGATTTTTAAAATTCTACTCTCCACTCAGAAAACTTAGTTGGCAGAAACTGTTATTAAGGAAAGAATTAGTAGGCACATTGATGAACAAAATCTCTTGAGGAAGATTTAGCATGGGTTCTGTAAGGGAAGATCTCTTCTCACTAACCTGTTAGTGTTTTTTGAAGAAGTGAACAAACATGTGGACAAGGGGGAGATAATTCACCAATTACAGAGTAGACCTTTTCATTTCAGAGCACATTTCTCCAATTTCACACTCAAAACACTGCTGAAACACCTACAGTCCCATTCAGAAGAAAGCAGTGAAAACTGGGTCAGAGCTCAGTAAGAAAGGCAGATTGTGAAATTAGACTGAGATGCATAATTTCTGCAGTGTTTTGCTTTGCACCATTTTGTTTACTAGAACATATTCCAAATTTCAGGAGATTAAAACAATTCACACATGAAAATTGGCAGTCTTTTCAAAATGGCTTTCTTCCATTTCCAAATAATGATGGTAATTGTGTGGGCTGTGAACAAAACTGTTTGATATACTATATGAGAATTTTAAAGGACTGCAGTTTAGAATTCAACTTTGTGCCCTATTTTTTTTCCCTCAACTGGGTGGGGAGAAAAGAACTTGATGTGAGATTTTCAGCAGAAACACTTCCAGAGACAAAAAGAGTTAAGGAAATCCCAGTGTTTGTCTTCTATTTTCTACAATGTATAAAATAACTTTTGATAAGGCCAAATGATAAGGCCAAACAATGTGGACAAGGGGGACCCAATAGATGTTGTTTACCTTGACATCCAGAAAGCTTTTGATAAAGTTTCAAAAGTAAGCTCAATAGTCACGGAATAAAAGGACGAGTCCTTTTGTGGATCAAAAACTGGCTAATTAAAAGGAAACAGAGAGTGAGTATAAATGGGCAATTTTCTCAGTGGAGGGAGGGAGGCAGTGGGGTACCACAGCGATCATTACTGGATCCAATGCTTTTTAACTTGTTTATTAATGATTTGGAGTTGGGAGCAAGTAGTGAAGTAGCTAAATTTGCAGATGACACAAAGTTGTTCAGGGTGGTGAGAACCAGGGAGGACTGTGAGGCACTCCAAAGGGTTCTGTCGAGGATGGGCGAGTGGGCGTCAGCATGGCTAATGGAGTTCAATGTGGCCAAGTGCAAAGTTATGCATATTAGAGCCAAAAACTCTAACTATAAAGACATGTTGATGGGGTCTGAACTGGCAGAGACTAACCAAGAGAGAGCTCTTGGAGTCATAGTAGATAACTCAATGAAAATATTGAGACAGTGTGCAACTGCAATGAAAAAGTTCAACACTATGCTGGGGGCTATTAGGAAGTGAATTGAAAACAAATCAGCCAGTATCATATTGCCCCTGTATAAATCAATGGTGCAACCTTATTTGGGGTTCTGTGTACAGTTCTGGTCACCACACACACACATAGCACTGGAAAAAGTGCAGAAAAGGGTGAATAGAATGATAAAAGGGTTGGAACACTTTCCCTATGAAGAAAGCTGAGGTGCTTGGGGCTCTTTAGCTTGGAGAAATGACAGCTGAGGGGTGACATGATCAAGGTTTATAAGAATATGTGTGGGATAGAACAGGTAGAGAAAGAAGTCCTTTTCTCCCTTTCTCACAATACAAGAACTCGTGGGCACTCCATGAAATTGCTGAGCAGTTGGGTTAGAACAGATAAAAGGAAGTACCTCTTCACCCAAAGAGTGATTAACACATGGAATTCACTGCCACAGGAAGTGGTGGTGACTACAAGCATGGATGGCTTCAAGAGGGAATTGGATAAACATATGGAGCAAAGGTCCATTAATGGCTATTAGCCGCAAGATAGGATCTCTCAGTCTGAGGCAAGTGATGGACTGTATTCTTGGTGCTTGGGGAGAGCAACAGTGGGAGGGCTTCTAGTGTCCTGGCCCCGCTGCTGGATCTCCTGATGGCACCTGGTGTTCTTGACCACTGTGTGACAGAGTGTTGGACTGGATAGGCCATTGGCCTGATCCAACATTGGCTTCTCTTGTGTTCTTATGTTCTTAAGACTACCTGTGGGTGCAGAGGGAAAGAGGCAGCTATCTGGCATGAACTTGTTGTATTCACAGTTTATTGGACCTTTCTTATCTCCCACTTTTCTTCCACATTCATTGTAGCATGAGACTCATATGAAAGTGTGCCATGAACAACTGTTGGTCCCAAGCCACAGAATAATTATTCTGGATTCCTGTTACATCCCTAGTGATAAAACGCTTCAGAGCATGTTAGATTCCTATCAGCCAAAACAAACATCAAATTCTCTTTGCCTTTTGGAAAATACATTCTAGCAACAAGACTGTTTTTTTAAGACTCATGCATTTGGAGGATATGAACACATAAATTATAGGCAGAAAAGGAAATAACTAGAAATGATTTTTCAACATAGTATGTAAAGATTAATTGTGTAATGTACATTTATCAAATATAAAATCATCACAATGTGTAATTATTAAAAACTAACATAATACCATGGAATTATTGCAATGGAATACCAGGTCAGTGTATTATAAATCAATTTATGCAGTTCCTCTTATGCATTTGAAAACTATTCCCCAAAGCTTTGAATCCAGTATGCTTTATGGGACAGAGAGAACAGTGGAATTTATGAGGGATATACTTGTAAATCTTTCCACTCTTCAAGAACCAGGTGAGGCTCTGTGTAACATTTTTAGTCAGGCATTTTCAAACCACATTTAACAACATGCTCAGTAAAGGTCACCCACTTAATAAGAAATCTGACACAGATGAGTAACATGAAGAGAATGTCAATGACAGCCAGTCTGGGAAGTAGCACATAATGCACTGGGCATCTTACGGAATTCGATATATATAGCCTTTCATGGACATTACCTCAAGGCCTCCAGTTCAGAAACAGCAGCAGTACATCCTCAATTAAATGCACCCATCTCCCAGTTACTAGTGTTAATAAATGACTGAATATGTATATATTGATATTGTAAAAGACATAATATTAACTCTGACAATAGGGTTCATATATTGCCCCCATGGGCAAATGCTGAATCAGTGTGGAACATACAAATTCAGTTTCTTAACTGAAATGAATTAAACAGTTTAATGAAGCACAATGATACAAGAAACCCTAAGAAGAAAGAATACCAAGAATAAATACCCATTATCGGTACATTCAAGACAATCCAGACACAATGGAGAGATGAACTATTGCAAACAAAACAATTAGAAACATACTTAAAATAGCAGCAGAAAAAATAGTAGCAAATAAACGGTTCTACAGTTGAGCCTATAACATTACAACTCCCCTACTCATCCTGATTAAAACTAAGCTCCTTGAACTATTGTAAGTGTGAAACCGTTCCCATAGTTATCTATCAGAGACTCAAGGTACTTCCTTCAATCCAAATCTCCTACCTATCCTAATACATTTTACCCAATCCTGTACTTTATACATTTCTATCAATCATGGATGGAGGTAGAAACATCAACACACTTTATCATCCAATTTCTTTCTGAAGAGGATTGTGAAGAAATGCATTTTTTTTCTTTGAAGGTTGAAATGAGCAAAACCTTCACTCTGAGTTTTAAGTTTCTCTCGCTCTCTCTGGGCAGAGAACAGGCAGGAAGGGAGGAAGTCAGTTCAGTTGCCTTCCAGACTTACCTCAGCCCACCTTTATACACATGCTAATAGGTCTAGACAATGAAATGGTCAAGCTTCCCACACACACACACACCTAGCAGGGAACAGAGATTTGGAGGAATTAAGACTAGAAGGGCTCCAAAAAGAAGCTCCTGGAGACTTCAGGAAAAGCTTCTTTGACCCAGCCTGACCTGGTTACTGTGTGGGGAAAAGAGAGATTATAAAAGTCCTGGGAGCAAAAAGGAACTGATTTTTGGTGCTTTTTCCAGGTCTGGAAAAGACAGCCATTGCCATGTGCTGGCCAACACACTGGAAGAAGGCTTGAGAGTAATGGCACTCCTGTGAAAATCTGTAACTTTATTACTAAGGAGCCTGCCTCATATTTAACAACAGATTGAGGGAGGGACAGAGGGATTGTGTTTTATCCTTTTCTTTTGAATCCCTTGCTCAATCTGGTGCTGTGCTAAAAGTATGCTTGTGAACATTTTCTTTTTAATAAATGCTTTATAACTTTTGATCCTGGTAGTGGTTCTCTGTGCCACATAGACCTCCACCATCTTGGACACACTATTTTAAAAGGAGCGCCAGGAGGAAGGGGAGGGCAGTCTGTTGGCAAGCGGCTACGCCCTTAGTGGTGTAAAAGGCAGTAAGCAGGAGGGCAGGGTGGAACAGGGCCCACAGGCCAGAGCAGGACTGTTCCATCACAAGAATGAAATGCATTCTGATAACAGAGTTTCTGTCTTTAAAGCAAGTGTCATCTGCATCAGCCCATATTGTTTGATTCTGTGAACTCACTATATTTTGTTCCAGAGTTGTTTACTAACTTGATCTTCTGCTCCCCATGTTTCTTGTGTCAACTTGACATCTGGACCTCATCTTGCTTTTCTCTTGTTCAATACACATTCATTAATTCTGGAGTTTTCAGGTACTTGCACGTGTTTCCATACTGGAGCTTTAGGATACCGCTTCTAACCCTATGATTATGTTTTGTGGTTTATTGTGGATATGAGGTTATTCATCATCAAACACTGATAGTTCTTAGGCCATTATCTGGGCTCTTTTGCCAGCTTGGCATCCTTTTGCAATTTGTCTTCTTCTGCATTTTAACTTAGATGACACAGGGTCAGCTCACAGCATCTGTATCAAGTTGCTCCTGAGTTAGCTTATGAGCATCCTTAATCAGTAAAAGATTCTTCATCCTTGAAAACACATGGAAATCAATTAAAACAAGATGAAAAGTCAGAGACTTCTTTATCATTACACTATAACAGTTTCCAAAGTAACAGCTGATTTTCATTTTTCATTTTAATCCCTCTCCATTTTTATTATACGTTATTAAAAGTTTAAATGGAAAACCTCATTTGTACAGTATTTTTCCATACATAACCTATTCTCTTCCACAAGGTTATATGAGATGTCAGGCATGATTTGGTCAATACTTTAATTTTCATTTCAGGGTTGTCACAAATTGCACTTATTATTTCTTCTTTTGAATAAAGTTTTTGGAAGGTGACTAGAATATCCCAACACTGAGATCTGTCTAATGTCTATATGCTTACACTGAATTAACTTCTAATTATAGAGGCAAATAAATCATTCAAACAAGAAATTAGAGGACTTCTTTTTATTTCTTCTTCAGGCCCCTGATTTTAGTTTTAATTTTATTTTTCTGAAATTTGCTATCTTGATCTAAAATGCATTGATTTGTTAGACACCAGCTTCACCACAAAATCAATAGCAAAAAAGGCTTATTACGTTTTCACAAAAGCAGTAGACCATTAATGTCTATAAAAGTTTTGCAATTTCATCAAGACCATTCAACAGGAACTTCAAAGCATTCTATCAATATTCAAGAAACACAAAACAATATTCAATCCAATAAATAAAAAAATAACAAGTGAGTTTGTAATATTAGTTTTGACCTTTAAAATCAAGCAATTATAATACGCATTACATTGTCTATGAACCATGAATTAAATAAAGATAGCGGGGTGGCTTCAGTTTGCTGGAGAAGCAACAGCTTGCTAAGGGTCTAGTTAATGTAAATATGGACGAAAGAGTTGTTTAGTCCACTTGTACCCTAGGAAGAGGAAGGCCTGTCTGTTGTATTGAAGGCCTGCAGACTGAAGGCCTGCTGTCAGTTATTGTCTTTTTGCAAAAATCCTGTTGCAGTAAATTCATTGAAAGCAAACTCCAAAGCATGGATTGGATTCTTTCCTGAACTCTGCCAACACAGCTAAGGGTACCACTGAATGAATGCTCCAAAGAGGTGCATCTCTCTGTTTCCACTCATTTGTGGTGTCATGCTGGTAGCATGCCATCAAGCTCTGGCACTGTGTTTGTGTGGCTAATAACAGTGAGTGCCTCTTTCAAAGAAGGTTTCTGCACCAACAGTTTCCCCCACTATCTGTTCCAGGGACAGCAGTTGGAGGCTTCTTCATCATCACTGGTGGAAGGAATAAAGGTGAAATCCATCCAGGCAAGATACAGCCGGGGACGGGTGTCTAAAGATTGCAAAAGACACATGATCCACAACCAGCATTTGAAAGATACTAGCTGGTATCCGTTGGGGTGGGGAATGGGTTGGCAGACTTAAAATATGAACTATTTATTAATTATTTATTTAGTATATTTGTTTCCCACCCAGCCAGTTTGGTGTAGTGGTTAAGTGCGCAGACTCCAATGTGGGAGAACCGGGTTTGATTCCCCACTCCTCCACTTGCACTTGCTGGATGACCTTGGGCAAGCCCTAGTTCTGACACAGCTGTTCTTGAAAAAGAGCAGTTTCTGTCAGAGCTCTCTCAGCCCCACCTACTTCACAGGGTGTCTGTTGTGGGGAGGGGAAGGGAAAGGAGATTGTAAACTGCTCTGAGACTCCTTTGGGTAGTGAAGGGCGGGGTATAATTCCAATCTCTTCTCTTCTCACCCTAAGTGGCTAGCAATATACCGGGGGGGGGGGGGAGGGGGGGAATACAGCATCAAATAAGAAAGGGAGGCAAAGCTTCTCATTGCCCAGAAGGTCTTCTCGCTTTGCTAGCTTACCTTCCACCCAGTTCTAGATTCTGACAGTCAGGCTCAGAGCAAAAGGAAAAGAGCCCTGTCTTTGGCTCATGCCTCTGGGCACACCTAGTCTGGAAATATTCACACCTTTATCAAGTTGATCTGAACAGCTATATATTATTTCTGTCTGGAGACATGCTTGAATTACTCCAATGCTGAATTTCTCCACCATATTCAATCTCGGCTTGTATCAGCACAATACAACAAAATGGTCATGAGCGACCATGCTTTTCCACACTTCTCATGTATCTGCCTCACAGAGGTCACTGGTCCTGAGCCTCCAAGGTAGGGCAGGAAATAAATTATTTGTAGCCCACCTTTCTCTCTGAAGCTTAAGGTGGATTGCAGAGGGTTTTTTTAAAAAAAATGCAGTTATGCAGCATAAAACATCTAATGAACAATGCAGTTGGACTAGGATTACATAATTAGAGGGCAATGCAAACAAAAAACTGCCTAGGTGACATTTAGTAGAATTACAAAGGTAGAAGACAATGCAGTCAACGTAAAACAATACCTAGAATAATTACTATGGTAGATTATAATCCTGCCCCTTTACAGAGGTGCCCTCCTGGGCTGTTCCATTCTACTGCAATTCTAATCTCTATTTTTAAATGAACATTTTAGCACATTCCGTGAAATGACATAAATGTGGGAGCCTTCCTGACTTCCTCAGGCAGACCATTCCACAAGGTGGGAGCCACCACAGGGAAATGTACATGAATGGGCAGTTGCTGATTGTACGCTTTTGCAGACTGGCACCTTCTGAAGGCTTTGATCTAGCAAATGTTGTCAACTGAGTAATATCATTACATCTTAACAATCAAATATTCTGTAACATTAAATACCGTTGCATGCCAGCGGTTAGAGACCATAAAATGTAAGATACCATCAGTTTCCAAACCGTTTTATGACCAGTCCTTTAAAGGTTTAGAAAGACTACTTCAATTAGAAGAACATCTAAAAATATTCTACTTGTCCCCAGATGTCCCTGACAAGTGAACGTTGCACGTGTCCTAGGACATAATATTAGGCAAGCAGTACATTCACAATGGGTGATGATAAAACCCCACACAATCTCATGTGAATATATTTGTATTTATTATATTAAATATTTATATCCCACTCTATGTACTTCCAACAAAAGGGGGCCCAGCAGCCTACAAGACAATCAGTAACAGATATGAATTGAATGTGTACCATAAAACACGTTCCAGTCCAGAATCCACTACTATATGCTAATATATACAGAGATTCCTGGGTAGGTATCAATCTTGAAAATGTATCCTGAAGACAGAAAGTATGATTTTCCTTTGTGTATCTGGTTTCAAGATTTCAGTACTATAAAACCTCAGATGTCAAATACACTAGGTATCAAATGCAGATATCAAAAATTAGGACAACACCAAGCAATGAGCAAACAGTTGGAGAATATTTGCCTTCAGAATTTCAAAGGAGAATTTTGAAGAGCAAAATCATTCCAGCTCTAACCCTGGTCTCTGCAGACTTAGTTGTTGCTTATTGATATAAAATCTGGTTCTTTGCTTTTAGTTTATATCTGAGGATATTCTCAGTTCATGGGATTCTAAATTATCAAAAGCAGCGAGCAATAAAAAACATGCAAACTGATAACATAAAGGATCAGATAATTAATTATGTTCAACTTATTCTAAGTGAATTGATTTTCATAGTTTATTCTGAAGGAAAAATATGACTTCAAAGTAATCCTGATGTAAAAGGTGCAATAGAAAAGACCTGTGTGTATTTAGTCCCTCTATACTTTAACAAAAGCTATCCCTTAAAGTACTAATAGTTAAAGTTCCATGATTTATATATATATTTGGTTCAACTGTTGTAAAAAAACTGAATAAGGTGCACAATTTCATTAAAAATGGCTTCCCCCTTAATTTTCATAATGAAATGTATGTTCTAATAATATTTCTGGTGTGGGATGTGGCTTTTCTGGGAATATGATTTAGTCATTTGGGGTATAGATACTACCATCTCTATTTATGGAACAAAATCGCTAAGGGAGTTTTAGGCATCACCTTTGGAAAATCTCTGTGCCACCCTCTGCTAAACAAATATTAATATAGTTTCACTCTGGAGTGTGGAAGAAATGGGGCTCCCAGAACTCTGGAGCTTTTAAGGTTACAAAAAATCACAGAATACTGGACAAAGTGATCCACATATTCAGGCATGTGAGTACAGCTGAACACGTGATTCAAACCCCAGGTTCATCCAGGTACTGGTTCCTGTTTTCTGTTTTGTTCTTGGTATTTTTGCATATGTTTGTGTGTGCGCGTGCCTGTGCCTGGAAGTCATGGTGACTTCTGGCGACTCCTACTGGGGCATGGAGGACATTCAGAGAAGTGGCTTGATATCGTGCCTATACCTCCCAGCCTTGGTATTCTTTGGAGGTTGCCCATCCAAAAACTTGCCAGGGTTGGCCCTGCTTAGTATTTGAGATCTGATGAGATCGGGCTTACCTATCCAGGTCAGGGCCTTTTTTAAACTGAATGCATGGAAGCTGTTTCTCTCTAACAGATGTATATGCAAGAGGTATGTGTGTTCAGTGTAACATGTGAACAGGATTTAAGAGGGGGTCATGTATAAAAGCCCTCCACACTGGACCCCTCCACCTATTACCTGAAGGCAAGAGTGTGCTGCCCCTGCCTCCATGTGATTGACAGCTCATTTTAGGGCTGCCAGCTTCTTCCTAGCAACTGGCAGAGGAGGGGGGACTTGTGAGGATGGGGGGGCACTTATGAGGAGGAATTGGCTTCTACCATAGAATTTTTGCCCAGATACCAGAGTGTCACCCAGTCATCACTGGCATGATGATGTCACTTCCTGTGCAACACCAGCAGCAAGGCTTAGGTCAGGGGTCCTCAAACTTTTTAAACAGGGGGCCAGTTCACTGTCCCTCAGACCGTTGGAGGGCCGGACTATAGTTTTTTTAAAAAAACTATGAACAACTTCCTATGCACACTGCACATATCTTATTTTGAAGTAAAAAAACAAAATGGGAACAAATACAATATTTAAAATGAAGAACAAGTAAAGTTAAATCAACAAACTTACCAGTATTTCAATGGGAACTATGGGCCTGCTTTTGGCTAATGAGATGGTCAATGTCCGGTTCCATATTTGTCACTGCTAGACGTAACAAGTGATGCAAGTTTGTATCAGTTAGTCTAGATCTGGTTGGAGATTTCAGATGTTATTTTGCGGGCCGCACGGGGGGGGGGGGGGTGCGCGCGCAAGCAAGGCATCCTTGACGGGGCTGTTTTTTTCCCTCTCCGAAGAAACAAAGAACTTGGCATCCTCACAAACTTTTTAAGGCAGCAAGCCCCCAGCTGCTTCTCCCTGAAACTCCACTACTGTAGGCATCATGATGGGAAAGAGAAACCTCTCTCTCTCTCTCTCTCTCTCTCTCCCCCCCCCCTCCAATTCCCAGCAGCACAAAAAACCTCGAAAAAGACTCCCACCCGGCTCTTGGGACTGGTGCAGGTCTCCTAGCCGGCTGAGAGGCCTCTCAGCCGGCTAGGAGACTTGGGGCCAGCCGGAGCGCCTGCCACCCCACACTTACCCTCTTCCAGTCTTCCTTTTGCCTCCTCCTGGCTGACTGGAAGCAGGGGGGCGGGGCTTTGTCATGTGGCCCGGGACGAGTCGGCTGCAATTTTTCCGCTGCTTTGTGTGCTGCTGGGAATTGGAGGACAGGCAGCGGCACACCCAGTGGGCCAGAAAAATGCCCTTGGCGGGCCGCATGTGGCCTACGGGCCGTAGTTTGAGAACCAATGCTTTAGGTATTCTCCTTTCTCCTGGTAAGTCCCCTGATTGTCATCTGGGGGATAGGGCCTGGCAGCAAGATACCCCTGCCTGTACCAGGAGGCAGTCTGGTAACCCTAGCTCATTTGCACATTGTGAACATACGGATGAGGTGTCTGTGCGTACACTCCATCTCTGTGACTGGGGACACTGAACCTTGCCAGTCAGAGGGAAGGAGCAAATGCACAAACACTTCCTCTGCATGTAGGCACTGTGTTGATGAGGTAGCAAATGTCTGGAAGCAGAGCTAGCTTCTCATGCCCAATGTTCCTCCCCACACATTTAATCAGTGTGCAGGTAGGTTATGTGTAGAGGACTAAGGCTTCTACAGCCATAGGAGTTTCTTGGATTGACACTTGCATTGTCTGAGTTATATGATACATTGAATAAGTGTTTAAATTACAAATAAACTTCCATAATGAGTTGGTGGTCCACAACCCAAAACAAATACAATGTCCCCAAATATAATCATATGTGCTCATGGCATATCATACATCAACACTGAGATACAAGTAAATATAACAGTAATTGCACTCAGAGGTGCACTGATAACAAGGTATGCACAGAAATCCAACCAGTCGATTCTCCTTGCTTAAATGCAATAAAAATGTCCAAAGTCCTCCAACAGTCATAAATAAAGCAGAGGATGACCAGTGAAAAATCTCCTATAGCCGAACAACTTTCCTAGGTATATAGACATTTCAATTTCTCTTCTTCTGATGAAGCGGCTTAATAATGGAACCCGATTTCAAAGAAAATTACATGGACTACCAGTTCTTTTAGAGAGAAGAAGATTCCTTACCCAGTCAAACAGGGAGAGTTATCTCTGAAGAGTATAGAAATATCTCTGAATATAGAAATATCTCTGAAGAGTATAGAAATCCCTGATCCGGTGTGATTAGAAACTGCCTGTAGAAACCTTAAAAGTCAGTCAAAAACTCAAGAAGAGTACTGGTGTTACAAAGAGAAGGGGTTTGGGTACTGGGAAGTAGGTACCAGCCTTCTGGGCACCAAAAGAGTCAGTGACTACTCAAATAAAGTGTACCATAGTTTGGGAAAACATTGGAACAAAAGCCTCTCATTATAAAGATTTAATTAACTGTGAATAATTTAAGAACCTCACATTAGCTTGATATATAAGAACAAAAGTCTATGCTTGTACTAGTTTTACCTCATTAATTTCAACCCCTGATTTCACCTGACCTTTCCCCTTGATATTAAACAAAATCTTTAGTTATTTTTGAATTTTAAAAATGTCTCAAGTGTCATTTCCAAGGGTTTAAGTTAAAGGGCGATCCTATCCCTTCCCTCAGGTTCCTGGGTTGAGCAAATAGCCAAAATACATCTTACTGGCAGGGTGGGACAGCCAAGGTTTCTTCAAGGGAGAAGAAAACACATTACCTGGGCTGCTCAGTCAGTGAAGGGACAAAAAAACAGAGGGAAAATCTTGTATCTGAAGGTGGAAGTGGATGGAGCCATCATAGTCCACAATCACCTTCCCAACAGGGTGAATGAAAGGGGATATCCCTGGAGAAAAGAGAAGCCCTCCAGAGTCCTAAACGCTCTATGTTGTGCTCCCCACCCGGGCTCTGACTTGTGGCTGGCATTGGGTGGTGGTGCTGGACACTCAGATCTGTGACCCTCTACAAGCTCCCTGGAAGGAATGGCCATGTACTCACCTTGCCAGCAGTATGAGTGAAAGGGGATAGGTGGCTCTGGACTTGGACATTAGACAAGGAGATATAAGCTCACAGAGTTCTTTTGGATGCAGTATGTCCTGCCTCCTACTCAGGCTCTGGCTTGTGTCCAGACTCCAGAAGAAGGATGCAGCCACTTGGATCTACAGCAAACACCCCATAAGTGCATGGCCTTGCCAATGGTGTAAGAGCACTGGATCTGGTAGTTGCCCAGAGGCAGAACAGAAATCTTCCAGCATTACTCTCTGGGTGCAAAACAAGAAGTTATGGCATCCATAGGTTGAACCCATGGAGTTTACTGCCATTTTAGAGCTCAACAGCCATTTAGAAATGCTATGAGGGCCTCAGCCTGATTGCACCTGCATTACAGCAGGACCAAGAGGTGTTGTTCCCGTCTCATGCCTTTTCAAATACCAGTTAGTTTGGCCCCGAGACCTACACTCAGGAATGAGCAAAGCTATCATAAAGCTGTTCAGGGTCCATTCCTTTCAGCTCAGAAGAATACCATGGTCCAGTGTTTCTAAAACTGAGACTTGGGGCCTCCTGTGGCCTGCAAGGGTTCTCCTGATGGTCCAAGAGTCCTTTGTAAGGACAGAGGCTGAGGACAGACTGGCAATCTAAAGCGGAGGCAAAGCGGAGGGAACTGGAGCGGGGGAAAAAACCCACGGAGCTGGCCGTTCACACTGGCCAGAGCAATGCGAATCAGCGTCAATACGGAGCGTTCAGACTGCCACGGAGCGTTCAGACTGCCGCGTAGCCAGCGCGCGCACATGCGCATATGTGCAAAACTTTTTGCCGGTGCGTTCACACTTCCTCCGGATGCCTCCCGCTTCTTCCAGTTCACACTGTTTGGAAGCGGGAGGCATGCGGAGGAAGGCCCCTGAACACCGGGAAAAACCGGTGTCCTGTTAAAGCGGAAGGAAAGCGACTGGGAGACGGGTAAGTACGCAACGGAGCCGAGGGACAGATGCGCATGTCTGAACGTGCTCCTTTCCTCCGTTTGCGAAGCGTGCCTGCCCCGCTTTAGATTGCCAGTCTGTCCTCAGCCAGAATGTGAGCCTTTGTTATGCTATCTAGCTAATATGAAAACAATGTCCTCTCCATTTTCAAGGAATGGGACAGGGTCTTTGGTTCTTATTAAAAGGCCAACCAGTGTCATCAAGTTCTATTTAGCCATCATGGTTAATAACCACTGGTAGGGACAAAAAAGGGGAACAAACTTAACCCTGAAACCTTGGATCAAGAACCTAAAGAGGTAAGTCAAACAGGGTAGAGGGCCAGCAATTAAAACTTAATATATATAATATAAAAATACATAAATTTATTAGGAAAGAATTAAAAAACATATTATAATAATAAATACATGGGTTTTTATATTATGTATGTTAAGTTTTAATTGTTGGCCCTCTACTCTGTTTGACTTACTTCTTTAGGTTCTTAATAACCACTGGTAGACCGTGTCTTTTTCTAACACCCTTTTAAAGTGAACACACACACACACACACACACACATACCAATGAAGCTCACTTTCTGTCCCTGAAAGTCACTTGGAATGCCATGCCTGAGCTATGTAGTGTTTGGAGTTTTTTCAACTAAGACCTGGTAGATATGGATTCAAATCCCCACTCTGCCATGAAATTAATTGAATGAATTTAAATCAGACACTTATGGGCAACACTCTGTCTCCCTTGGCACAATAGAGGACAAAATGTCATACATATCACGATGAATTGAGCTTCCAGTTGATGTTTCCTGCCAATCTCAACACCAGGACTCAGCTCTCATACTGCATCACACCGCTTTTATTCCCCCACCTCTCCTCAATGACTTATTCAGCTGGTAATTTCTGCTCCTCCTTTAACTCTCAACTTCCAGAAAAAGCAAGAAAACCATTATAAAAGTGTGTGTTTTGCAAGCATAGTCGACTATGTTTAACCCCTTGCATTATATAATTTGAAAGTGCGGTGCTCAGATGACAAAATATCAGCATTGGTATATTAAATTCTCTTTCTGATAATACATAAGTAGTAAAAACAAAAAAAGTAGTAAAAACAAAAATTTTACAGCACACATACACACTTAGAGAGAATTGTATAAATCTTTTGTTTTGTACTTGTTTTGATTTATCAGAAAGTGTATTTGTGGAAGGCCTTTGGATCGAAACTCCTTTTCCTGACCTTGTCAACTTGTACAAGTGCTTGCTCGGGTGATGCTTTCCCCTTTGTATTGCAAGGGATGTAGCAGATAGATTTCATCACAAGAAATGTTTCACTTTCTTAATCATTTTCAGCAGCTGATGCTCCCTGCCATTTTTGATACACAAAGGCAGGTCAGCCGCGTTTTCTAAAACAGAGAATAGAAAAATGGATACCGATTTATATCCTAACAGGACATCATCTTCATGGCTGACAATTCCTTTTATATTCTGTAATGTTCATGCAAACACAATGCCTGGTTCATTGGTTCCCCAACTTGCTATTTTTATAGCAGACCTGTCAAATGGCTTGTTATATAAAAGAAGCTTCAAGTGCCACCTACTGGTTTATCTGGAGTAAACCAATCTAAATTTCATCCCTCGCCTACTGTCTTGGGTTACGTTTTTGCTACCACCATCCCACTTTGTTTTGTAGACTTTTCTTTTGTCAAATAGCCTTTCTGATATACCAAAGTATAAGAGGGCAAATTATTTCAGGGCTGAACTACCAAACAGTAATAATATAATCTGATACAGTAATAATATGACCTGATAGTCCCAACAAATGTATCATCCACTTTCATACCTAGGCTAAAATGTAATTGGGCTTGGACACGCATCTTGAAATGAGGCAAACTGCATGCTGAACAAATTATATGTACTAGACCACTCTTTTAGAGTTCACTTCATTGGCAATGCCTGTCTCATTCTCCAAACATGAACAAATCATTATTAAGTACGGTAGTTCCCTGCCAAATTCTTCTTCCATTGGCATCTGAGTCAATCAATCAGCCTTCATCAAAACTAGAGACACCAACACTGTTCATTTCAATTTATATTTGCGTCTATAACTGCAGAAGACTGAGAACTATCAAGTCATGTCCCTTCTCAGGTTGATCTATTCTACAATGCAATTCAATACATGTTTGCATTCATACCTTGCAATGGCAGGCAGCCTATCCCTCATCTTAGCCTTTAGTGCCCATTCCTATGGAGTTCACCATCCATCTGTTATGCCATCCCATTTTTCGTATTCAACATTCACAATAAACAGTGTTAGCAACATTACAAGGCTGCTTGCTTAGCTAATGTTTCGATTAATCATCTTTGCTTCCCATCTGTCTCCATTCAGTCAGTATTCAGAATTCACAGTATGTAACAGGCAAAATAACTGGTCAAACTCAATAAAAGTTTTCTTCCCCCATAAAAACTCACTGTATCTTCATCTAGACAAAGTAGACAATGGATAACCGCAGACTGGCGTGTTGACAGATTGTGACCCATTCCTTATGATGTCTTGGTACAAGTATCTAAATAAGGATGCCTTATATACAGCCATCAGCCGCATGCTACCATAATTTCTAAAACATTCAACATTTGTCATCTCTGTCAGATACTGTTGATTCTTCTTTTTAAAAATTTTACTTATTCACCCCAAATTCATAATGTTGATCTGCAGTTCCCCCCCCAATGCAAAATTATTGCTTTAATTTAAAAAAAAAATTTGAAAAAAACATGCACAATCTATAGCACTATGGATGCAAGATAAGGCCAAATACTGAGTACTGTGTGCCTACCGTGATCCTCCCACCTACTGTTCTCTTGCATCAGTGGGGAACATAATACCCTGGTCTGGTTCATTTGTTACTTTGGCGGTGTATTCATTGGATAAGCTTGTTGGGGATTGGCATGGCCGACTCTCGACAGCCATTGATGAGATTGCTCCCCGGTGCCCTCTGCAGCCCCGGTCTAGGCTCGCTCCATAGTTTACCCAGAAGTTGTGGCTAATAAAACAGGGGCTTAGATGGCTAGAGAGGGGGTGGCAGCATGCCCGCGATGAAGCCACAAAAGCATCCTATAGGGTGTTTATGAGATCTTATGAGATGGCAGTCAAGGCCTCAAAAAGACAATATTATGCGATCACGATTGCGTCCGCTAGCTCACGCCCAGTCCAATTATTTAGAACAATTCAATCTATTACTACTCTGTCACAAGACAGGCTAAATTGTAGGGAATTGGACATTGGCTGTGAGGCTTTTGCGAGCTATTTTGTGGATAAATTCTTGTCACTCCGCCATGATCTCCCCGCCACAGTTGATATAGTGAATGAACTCGAGGCTCCAAGCATGTCTTTTGGTCACATTCTGGATTATTTCAACCTGCTCAGCCTAGAGGAAGTTTACAGACTGCTCCTAATGGTACGCCCTACCACGTGCTCCCTTGACCCGTGTCCATCGTGGCTAATTAAAACTGGCCGCGAGGGACTTCAGGATGCCTTGTGGGAGCTCATCAATAGGTCCTTCTTAGAGGGGCAGTTCCCAGAGGCACTCAAGGAGGCAGTGGTGTGCCCTCTCTTGAAAAAGTCATCTCTGGACTCGACCGAATTGACCAACTATCGGCTGGTTTCCAACCTGCCCTATTTCGGCAAGATAATAGAGAGGGCAGTGGCAAGTCAGTTACAGAACTTTCTGGATGACATTTCCATCTTAGATCTCTCCTAGTCCGGCTTTCATCTGGGTCATGGGACAGAGATGGCACTGGTTGCCTCACAGACCTCTGGAGGTATCTGGATCGGGGTGGAATGGTAGTGCTGTTGTTAGACCTGTCGGCCGCATTCAATACAGTCGACCACCAGCTACTGGTCAGCTGCCTCGCCGACACTGGAACTCAGGGACTAGCCTTGCAGTGGCTTGCTTCCTTTCTCCAAGATCAGGGATTAAGAATGGCACTAGGGAATCAGCCGAAGGGACCCACTAGAATGTGGAGTGCCCCAAGGGGCAGTGCTGTCTCCGATGCTTTTTAACATTTATATGCACTTTCTTGCCCAAATTGCTTGGAGGCATAGACTGGGTTGCCACCAGTACACTGATGACACCCAGCTCTATCTGTTGCTGGACAGCCAGTCCGACTCCAAACTGGAAGACCTAGATCAGGCATTACAAGCCGTGGCTGGTTGGCTTAGGCTGAGGTGGCTGAAATTGAATCCGACAAAGACGGCGGTCCTGTGTCTGAGTCGCAGTGGTTCAAGGGTAGGGATCCTACTTCCAACCTTCGATGGGGTGCCACTGATGCCAGCATCAGAGGTTAGGAGTTTGGGAGTGCTCCTGGATGCCTCTCTGACAATGGATGCCCAGGTAGCAGCCACTGCCAGGTCAGCCTTTTACCATCTTCAGCTGATTAGGCAGTTGGTTCACTTCCTCGAAAGCAGTGACTTGGCAACAGTGATCCATGCGATGGTCACCTCAAGACTGGATTACTGTAATGCCCTTTACATGGGGCTACCCTTGTCACAGATCTGGAAGCTTCAGCTGGTGCAAAATACCACGGTCAGGCTGTTTATGGGACTCCCTACCTGGGAGCACATCCAGCTTGTGCTAAAGGCATTGCACTGGCTGCCTATAGCATACCGGATCCACTTCAAGGTGCTGGTTCTTACCTTTAAAGCTTTTTATGGCCAGGGACCTATGTACCTGTGGGACCGCCTTTCCCCATACGTACCCCAGAGAACACTGCAATCTGGGACCCAGAATTGCCTGGTCCTCTTGAGTGTTACGGGGGCCAGGCTGGTGATGACCAGGACCAGGGCCTTTTTGGTGGTGGCTCCACTCTAGTGGAATGAGCTCCCAGAGGAGATCAAGGCCCTGAAAGACCTTCTACAGTTCCAAAGGACCTGTAAAACGGAGCTCTTCCGCCAGGCTTTTGGAGCCGCCACCATCTTCACCCCTACCATTCCCTCTGTGATTACCATCAGGAATGTCAACTGATATTATATGGTGAAGAATCCTGAGCTGCTGGATCCCTAATAACTGCCTGTGCTGGCTCCCCCATTTACAACACCTGATATATCTTATGTCATCTAAAGCAGACCAACGGTACCAATGCAGAAGACTAGCATTATGTTTGGTTGTATTATAGCACTAGGAATAAGGCCCTTTGTGGAAATAAATATAATGGGCTCTAGAAAGAGGCTCTGGGAGAGTACCAAGGCCTTGGGCACTCAGCGTCAATTTGCTGTGGCAACCTCAGCAGGGTATAATGACACAGAGTCCACCAGTTTCTCCAGGGGAAGATCTCTGCCATCTGAAGAGCAGTCGTAATTCAGCATGATCTCCATCCCTCCCCTGGAGATTGGCAACAATGGTTCCCCATGAGGGAATAGGTGGTTTGGAGGGTGCGGTCTATGGCACTGAACCTGTCTGAGGTCCCACCCCTGTTGAAACCTCACCCTCTCCAGGATCCACCCCTCAAATCTCCAGGAATTTCCAGGAGATATTTTAGTGGTGTATTTATTACGTATGTATTTTGTAATTTTACCTGTTGTAAGCTTCCCTTAGCTGGGAGGGCGGGATAAAAGTCTAAATAAAAAAACAAACAAATATTTGCTGAAGTAATACTGGCTTCCATGCCCTATTAGTAATGCATTCATGACATACATATGAAGCTGCTTATACTAGCACAGTTCATAAGTTACACTGAATGCACGTACAATCTGTATACAGTGTACACTTGATTTTTTTCATATGTTTAATCATGAGAGGGAGGGCAGGAAGGGTTGCATCAGTGCTTAGTTCTGGTGGGCTCTCCTTTTCAATCACATGCTAGATGGCAATCTGACAGCAATGCTGATTCTGGGAACTTAGGCAGATGATGAGAGGGAAGGCAGGAAGGGTTGCTTCAGTGCTTAGTTCTTGTGGCCCTTTCTCACACACCCAGGAAAATGCTGATTGCCACTTTGGGGTCAGGAAGCAATTTTTTTCCAGGCCAGTTTGCCCAGGGATCCTGGAGGTTTTTTGTCATCTTCTGGTCATGGAATAGGGGTTACTGGGGGGTGGGGTGGGGTATTTGTGACTTTCCTGCATTGTGCAGGGGGTTGGACTAAATGACCCTGGAAGTCCCTTCAAACTCTATGATTCTAATGTATGTACAGCTAAACATGTGATACAAATCCCACATATATCCAGGTACTGGTACCTGGATTCAGTTGCAAAATAAACAAATGTTGGCTTTTTCTTACAGATGTCCCCATGTACATGTAGGATATACTTTTGATCAGTGTAACATAAACAAAGCTATGGAGTCATACCATTGGTCTGTAAAATTCAGAATTGACTACTATGACTGGCAAAGGTTCTCTACCATCTGAAGTAAAGATCTTTGATGTTCCCTACTTTCTGATCTTTTTAAACTAAAGATATCAGGGATTGAAACTGGAACCCTGTATATCCAAAGCAGATGTTTTACCATTGAGCTATACCCTGTGTATGACTGTTCTATATTACATAGAATTTCCCATTGAGGCCTTTCGGGTTCAATCTAACTATTACACAACACTGCCTCTCATGATCATTGAAGCATAGGAGCCAGTCAGAGGATCTGCTCTTCCAGCTTTCTCTGCTTTTCTACAGTTCCACCTTTCTCTGTTCTACTTCCTCCTTTTTTTTCTCCATGCCCTTACAAGTGCAATGCAGAGCTTTTGAACAAAGAGCCCAATTATTCATGCACAGTGAAGTCTGGTGTGCTTTACTAAAGATAATTAATGGGACTACAACTTAGTTCTTTAGAGAAGCAAACACAGCCCAGCATTGGTTTAATATAAATTTCTCTTGTTTATTGACCTAGTTGGTTCCCAAGAGATAGTTTATCTTCGGCTGTGTTTAAATTCTTCCAAGAAACCAAGAGACAGAATGGGGTAGGAAGCAAAGTGGGAAAGTATTAATCCAAGAAGCACAGGTTGAATGACTGTTTCAATTTTCTCCATATGTTTTTGTCCATGGTACGTATTTATATATTGGAATTATATCATAAATGCAAATTTCCAAAATGCATATTTATACATTGGACTTCCAATATTTAATAGCTACTGCCTAAAATGTGATTTATGTTCTACTTATGAGTAAAAATGATTTTTCCCCTTCTGTGCTAATACAAGCCAATAGATTAGGGACGTGCTCCCCCCCACCTCCAACCTACCCCCCACTTGAGGAGAAGCAGGCCTTGAAGCCCTGACAACACGTCCCAGAAGCCTTTTTTTCCTGGATCCCAGCAGCACCACTCTCTCCACAATTCAGACTTTCCAAGGCCTTGCCACCACCATAGTGTGAGGCCTTAAGGCCCAGCTGCCAGAACAAATGGTGGGCCCAACACTGAGTGGGTGTCTGGTAAGGTTGTGAGCTAGTGTTGCCAGCCTCCAGGTCCCAGCAGGGGATCCTCTAGTTTCGGGGGCTTCTCCCCGCCACAGACCAGCTCACTGGTAGGGAAAAAACTCGCCCCTAAACAGGGACATTGTGATGTGATGACATCACCTGGAAGTGTCAGGGATTGCATGCAGGGGATGCTCTGGTTTTGGGGCAAACTCTATGGTTTAAGCCCAATTTTACCATAGAGTTTGCCTAAAAACCAGAGTGTCCCCTGTGCAACATCCCCACTCACCCCCGGAACACCCCCCCAAATCCCCCCGCTGGAGCAGCAAGAGGACCTGGCAAGTGACAACCCTATCCTAAAAGTAGGCCAGTGTTCTATGGGCATTCCTGGTTCCTGATCCCTACCCTTCTAGACCATCACTCTCTATTTAGCTCTGTTTATTCCACCCCCCCCCCTCGGAGCTTGCAAGACCTCAAAACTGGAGAGGGGGAAGGGTGTACTGTATCTTATTTCATCTCCTCTCCTGAGGTTGCAAACCTCCAGGTAGGAGCTGGAGATCTCCTGGGATTACAACCGATCGCCAGGCAATAGAGATCAGTACCTCTGGATAAAATGGCCACTTTAGAAGGTGGACTCTATGAGATTATACCCCACTGAACTCTCTCTCCAGACCCTGTCACCCTCAAGATTTCAATGTATTTCTCAGCCTGGAGCTGGCAACCCTATGTATCCCACTTGCTTCCTAAGGCGTACTCAGGTCTACTACTTCCCAAGTCCGCAGCACTACCCCTTATGAGGCCTGCATGGTAGGCTACACATGCCCCACGATGTGCTCCTTTTGCCTTGCATAAGAAGAACCAGTCTAACAGGAAGGGGGAGAGCACAGGCTGTAACTGTGGTCTTTTCCCCTGATACTACCCTGGGTTGCCAAATCCAGGCTGGGAAATTCCTGGATATTTGAGGGTAGAGCCTGGGAAAGGCAGGTTTGGGGGAGGGAACTCAGTGGGGTATAATGCCATATAGTCCATCCTCCAAAGCAGCCATTTTTTCCAGGGATGCTGATCTCTGTATTCTGAAGATCGGTTGTAATTCTGGGGGGTCTCAAGGCCCTACCTGGAGGTTGGTCACCTTGTCCTGCCCTCATCTGATTTGTTTAATATTTATTTAGAATTGGGAAGACCCAGCTTCAGATCTCCACTTGCCATGAAAACTCACTTTGGCTGCCTATGACTTTGGGCCAATCATACTTTCTCAGAATAATCTACCCCACAGGTTTATTGTGTGGATAAAATGCAAGGGTGGACAACCACTTTCACTGCCTTGCAGTGCCATCCTAAGAACATTTTCCTTGAAAAGGATTCTGTGTCATTATGCCTGAACTCCTGGGAAGACCAATCCCAAACACATTTACCTGTGCTCTGTATATCAGATGCCACTAGGAAGGGCTTCTGAATTGAATTTCCAAGTTCTTCTGCTTTTTAGATATACCGACCCGTTAATCAGCTCCCATATTTAAATGGTTATATTTTTATATCTGATATTTTACTATCTGAAAAACTGCCGTTTTTATACCGAGCACAACTGTGAATGTAATGGCCCAGTGTGGGAAGATTTGGGGGTTCTGCATGTGATGGATTGCGCCCTCATTCCTTGCCCCTGTTCCTCAGTGGAAGCTGTCAACTATCATATTCATTTCATCTAATTGCTAACTAAGCAGGACACTGTATCAGAAGAAATGTCTGTGTGAAAGAAGGTGTGAATTCCCATGTATAGGTCATCAGCCCTTCAGGGGAAAGAACAAGAAGGAAAATGAAAGCAAGATTTTCAATATATGCTAGAATATGAAGCAAAAATGAAAAGGAGGTTATAACCCCACTGGTGCTATGTTATGTATTGACCATGCGGTCGCCATGTGCTCTCTTCATTGCGACCGCATGGCCAGAGCACATGGCCAGAGCATGGCCAGAGCACATGGCCAAGAAACTACCTGAGCTTCAGCCAGGTAGAACAAAGGCCAGGTGGATTCAAACCGGCCACCAATCCTGTACCTAGGTTTCTCCCAGGGAACCTATGAAATGTAAATAGACTTCTAATAGCCTATCAGGCCAGTTGGGTGAGGTCAGGGGATTGTCCCTGACCAGCATAAAAGGAGGGCTTGGAGCCCTGGGTGGTATGCTTCATCCAGACCAGCAATAAAGATCTAGCTGTTTCACTATTCCATGGACTCCCGACTCCAATACTTATCAGTGGCGATGAGGATGGGATCCCGATGAGCGACTCTCCAGCAGACCACAGCAGCACAGCGAGCTCCGTCCCGCCGGCCGCAGGCATCTCCGAGCTCCAGCGCTCCAACGCCTCGCCGCAAGCCGCTCTGAGCCCAATCCTCCGGCACTAGCCAGCGCCAAGCCTCAGTGCTCCCCGGCACCGCCGCAAGACACGAGGACATCGCTCAAACAGCCGCCGCCGCTCCTGCTCTGGTAAATATGGCAAACGCTCCGGGACCAATTACCCCTTTCAATACGTCTCGCCCCGAGACGTGGGAGTCCTGGCTCAAGACGCTGGGTTGTGCCTTTAAGGTCCGCGGAATCACAGATGCGGACCTGAAGAGTGCCTGGCTCTTGAGTTCCGGAGGGGTGGAGGTCATGCGGGTGGCCCAGAACCTACTAGCCCCGCAAGACCCCACCGAGGTGTCTTACGACGTGCTCACCAAGACCCTCGGCGATTACTTCGCCCCGAAGCCATCAAAACTGGCCAGGCGCTGGGAGTTCATACAGCGCCAGCAGCAGCCGGGGGAGTCAGCCGCCACTTTCCTGGCTGAACTCCGTCGACTAGCCGTGGGCTGCGAATTCCGCCACATGGATGACCACGTGGAGACCGCCTTCATGGGAGGGGTCCGGGAAGCCAAGCTCCGCCGGCGCCTCATTGCAATGCCGGAGCCAACCTTGGAGAAGATGCTCGAAACTGCGGCAGCCTTCGAGACAACGCAAAAGGACAAGGCAGCCACCAAAGTCCACCAGGCGGCTCCTCCCGAACCCGACTCAAGCAAAGAAGAGGACGTCCACCGGATGCAACCACGCTCGAAGAAGGGTGAGCCCGGCGTCCCCAGGCCCAAGGGCCGGCGCCCAGCATCTGTCTCTGTTCCCTCTCCTGCTTCCCTCAACAGGCAGGCCCCAACGTGCGCCAGCTGTGGGGACCCCCACGACAGACGGACATGCCGCTTCCGTGATGCCATCTGCCGTGCCTGCGGGAAAGCAGGACATCTCGCCCGGGCCTGCTGCCTGAGGAACAGCCACCGTGCCCCAGCAGCGAACTTCGAAGAAGTGGGTAGTGTCGTTCCCACGGCCACGGTAATGAACTTGCCTCAGCCCATCCCGGGCGCAATTTCCGTGTCTCTCCTAATAGAGGGAGTTCCTTGTTCCATGGAACTGGACTCAGGGTCAGCATATTCAATTGTGTCCGCAGCTACGTTCCACCGCCTCTGCCCGAAGGGGGCACGCTGGCTGCGGCTGCCGGCTGGGTTGGTCCTCCGGGACTTCCAGAAAAACCCAGTGGCTATTAAGGGGCTAGCCAGGGTCCGGGTCCAGTACCATGCCTTTAATGGCCTGCTGGACCTTCTCGTGGTGGAGCGCAATCTAACCAGTCTCCTAGGTCGCGCCTGGTTCAAACCGCTCGGAGTGCAGTGGACCGGAATACACCGCATGGGCTCTACTGACTTCTCATCCGTCTGCGAGGAATTTCCCGCCGTTTTCGATGGCTCATTGGGCTGCTACAAAGGACCCCCAGTTTCCTTCGACCTGGACCCGGCAGTCCGGCCCATCCGCGTGGCCGTCCGCCGGCCACCACTCGCCTTCCAGCCCAAAGTGGAGGCAGAGTTGGAAAAGCTCGTGGCACAAGGGGTGCTCGAGCCGGTCTCCCACGCCAAGTGGGAGACTCCCATTGTGACCCCCCTCAAAGCTAACGGGGAAGTCCGCATCTGCGCGGATTACAAATGTACAATTAATAAGGCATTACAGGACCACGCGTACCCGGTACCGGTGGTCAGCCATGTTCTGGCCTCCCTCGCGGGTGCCAAAATATTTGGAAAATTAGACTTGGCCCAAGCCTATCAGCAGCTTCCCGTAGACGAAGCAACGGCCGAGGCACAAACGATTGTGACTCACAAGGGAGCGTTCAAGGTAAAACGCCTCCAATTTGGGGTCAGCGTAGCACCCGGAATCTTTCAAAATCTAATGGATTCTCTCCTAAAAGATGTTCCAGGAGTGAAGCCGTTCTTCGACGACGTCCTCATCGCCGCCCCGGACGCCGACATGTTCGCAGCTCGCCTCCGGATGGTGCTGCAAAGGTTCCAGGACGCGGGTCTCAAGGTTCGAAAAGACAAGTGCACCCTGGGAGTCTCCTCGGTGACCTTCTTGGGGTTCCAAGTCACCGCAGACGGCATTCACCCTACAAAGGAGAAGGTAGCGGCAATTACAGGTGCACCCCGCCCGTCCTCAAAGGCGGAACTCCAGGCGTTCTTGGGACTTGTGAACTTCTACCACGCCTTCCTTCCGCACAAGGCGGCGGTCGCTGAACCCCTGCATCGTCTCCTGGACAAGGGAGCGGCTTGGGCCTGGGGTCCCAAGCATGATGCAGCCTTCCGGGCCGTCAAAGACTTATTAATTTCAAATGCGGTCTTAGCGCATTTCGATGAGAGGCTCCCTGTCATCCTGGCCTGCGACGCATCCCCCTACGGCGTTGGGGCGGTCTTGGGACACCGGCTACCCAACGGAAAGGAGGTACCGGTTGCCTACTACTCCAGGACCCTGTCATCGGCAGAACGGAACTACGCCCAGATCGACAAGGAGGCCCTAGCAATCGTAGCTGGCGTCAGGAAATTTCACGACTATCTCTACGGACGGTCGTTCACCGTGGCCACAGATCACAAGCCGCTGCTGGGTCTCCTTGCCCCCCACAGGCAGACCCCTCACATGCTGTCACCGCGGGTCCTGCGGTGGTCAATTTTTTTGTCAGGCTACTCCTACGAATTGGTACATCACCCGGGGAAGGCGATGGGTCATGCAGACGCCCTCAGCCGTCTTCCCCTCCCGTCCTGCGACCCTGATCCGGCTCCCGCTTTCCACGTCGCGCTCCTAGAGGATCTACCGGAGCGCCCCGTACAGGTATCAGATGTGGCCCGTCGCACGCGGCGGGACCGCATCCTTTCCCGTGTCTCGGACTGGGTGGGAAGGGGGTGGCCGGAAAAACCGGGACCAGATTTTGCCGCTTTCACAGCACGCAGGCACGAACTATCGGCCCACAAGGGATGCCTGCTATGGGGATCTCGAGTGGTGATCCCCGGGCCCCTGCGGCCCCGAGTGCTAGAGGCCCTCCACGAGGCTCACCCGGGAATTGTGCGCATGAAAGCTCTGGCCCGGAGTTACGTATGGTGGCCAGGCCTGGACAAAGACATTGAGGGGCGGGTCCAGAAGTGTACCAAATGCCAGGAGTCACGGCCAGATCCACCACACGCTCCTGTCCGATCCTGGGAATCTACTAACAAGCCCTGGTCCCGCCTGCACCTAGACTTCGCGGGACCGGTCCAGGGCCGGTTGTTTCTTATCGTTGTTGACAGCTACAGCAAGTGGCTTGAGGTAGTGCCGGTAGCTTCGACCTCCACCAACGCTGCCTTAAGAAGTCTCTGGCCGATCTTCGCGACACACGGAATGCCAGAAACTCTCGTGACCGACAACGGGACCGCCTTCACCTCCGGCGAGTTTCAACGGTTTGTGGAAGCCTGCGGTCTGCGCCACATCCGCTCCGCTCCGTTCCACCCCGCAACCAATGGCCAGGCCGAGCGCATGGTGAGGACAACGAAGGATGCATTAAAGAAGATGGAGCATGGCGACTGGGAAGAGCAGCTGTACAAGTTCCTGTTCTGCCAACGGAACACACCCCACTCAGGGACCGGGCGCCGGCCAGCCGAACTTCTGATGGGAAGACGACTGGGAACCGTCTTGGACCGCCTACATCCCGACCGAGCAATCGAGGGGAACCCGACAATGGAGGACCGGCCAGCTGCCCGAGGTTTTGCTCCCGAAGACCCCGTATACGCAAAGAACTTCGCGCGGGGTCCGACATGGCTCCCCGCGAGGATCGTCCGAGTCACAGGGCCTTATTCCTATGAGGTCCTTACGGAAGATGGCGTAGTCTGGAAACGGCACATTGACCAGATTCGACGCCGTACCCAGAACCACGATGATACCCAGGCCCCCGAACTCCCTGCACCAACAGACCGTGACATCGACACGACTCCAGAAGCAGCGCCAGACCCGGATCCGGAGACTGCGGAGATGCCGCTCCTGCCCGCGGACGAAGCAGTCGCACCATTCACACCTGAACAACCCCCGAGCAGACAGGCCCTGCCAGCAGAACAACTACCCACACCGCAACCTGCCGACACTAGCAACACGCCCCGCCTTACAACCCCCCGGCGCTCTGGACGTGAGCGCAGACGCCCGGACTATCTCAAAGACTATGTGTGCAGAGGGGTTCTGGACTATGGGGGGAGGGGTGTTATGTATTGACCATGCGGTCGCCATGTGCTCTCTTCATTGCGACCGCATGGCCAGAGCACATGGCCAGAGCATGGCCAGAGCACATGGCCAAGAAACTACCTGAGCTTCAGCCAGGTAGAACAAAGGCCAGGTGGATTCAAACCGGCCACCAATCCTGTACCTAGGTTTCTCCCAGGGAACCTATGAAATGTAAATAGACTTCTAATAGCCTATCAGGCCAGTTGGGTGAGGTCAGGGGATTGTCCCTGACCAGCATAAAAGGAGGGCTTGGAGCCCTGGGTGGTATGCTTCATCCGGACCAGCAATAAAGATCTAGCTGTTTCACTATTCCATGGACTCCCGACTCCAATACTTATCATGCTACTTCCAGCAAGAAGTAGCAGTAAGACATTTTTACAGAAACAGAATTTGTGAGCCAAGAGGCATCAACACTGTACTTTCCTTCTCACTTGCCTAAAAGAGAAATATGTGGCAAGAAATATTACTTAAAACTCTTCTAAGTTCAGGTACTTTGAAAAGTCCAGAGCTAGCCATAAATTCTAAGGGGGTAGTAATTTGGGGGTCTGAGCTAGATCTGATGAGCATTTGTCCTTCTCCTTTTCAGGTACTTAGGAATGCCCAGAGCTTGCCAGAGACATGAGTCTTTTGTGCAAACCCACAGGCAGGAGCCAACTGAGTTCAACTGAGCTGCCCTAGCAAGAGCCAAAACATCTTCCTCAGTGGGGCTTTGGCACCGAGACTCATGGCTGCCATGGTTACCAGACTATTGATGAGGTAGGTGGGTAAGGTATCGTTTGGGGCATCTAGTCCAGGCCATCACCATTCACTTCCAGTGAGCTCAGTTCTGACCCAGACCAAAGACTGTCCAACATCCACAAGGGTGGTTGGTGACTGCTGTCATCTTGCTCTCCTTCCCTTATTATGTGGGGATTTCTTAAAAAGAAAATGTGGTTTTGGTTTCTAGTTGTATTATCGATTTCACCTGTGTTGTTACCTGCCTTTGGTGTAGTGTAGCCACTTTGGTGTAGTGGTGTGCGGACTCTAATCTGGGAGAACCAGGTTTGATTCCCCACTCCTCCACTTGCAGCTGCTGGATGACCTTGGGCAAGCCATAGTTCTGTCAGAGCTGTTCTTGAAACAGCAGTTTTGGAAAGAGCTCTCTCAGCCCCATCTACCTCACAGGCTGTCTGTTGTGGGAAGGGAAAGGGGTCTGTAAACCGCTCTGAGACTCTGAGTGAAGGGCGGGGTATAAATCCAATCTCTTCTTCTTTTGTTCTTTGGTCTGAAAGAAAGGTGGAATATAAAGATTTTTAAATAAATAAATAAATAAATAAAATTATTCTTATCATTTAGACATTACCATACATTGATGGAGCTAGCCTTTTGATCCAGCAAGATAATGTCTAAATGATAAGTCTAATTTCATTTAAGAAATCTAGGAAATCTACCTAGTGGTAGTAATTGCCAGAGGAGCCAGCGTTGAGTGGAAATTTAGCCTTCTAGGGGGGCTTTGACAAGCCCAAGTAACCCAACGGTTAAAGCATATCCAAAACAACATAAATTGAGTCAATTTTTTGGCCTGCTAGCTTCTGGGCTAATGGAGGATTGCTCCTATAAATAACAAGCCAATATGAGTATATTAAATCGAATCATAGCTTGCCACCAAATCTTGCATTAGATTGGATATCTAAGGTCATAAGAACATAAGAGAAGCCAATGTTGGATCAGGCCAGTGGCTCATCCAGTCCAACACTCTGTCACACAGTGGCCAAAAACACCAGGTGCCCTCGGGAGGTCCACCAGTGGGGCCAGGACCTAGAAGCCCTCCCACTGTTGCCCCCCTCAAGCACCAAGAATACAGTGCATCACTTGCCCCAGACTGAGAGTTCCTATCTATACTTTGTGGCTAATAGCCACCTCTGCTCCGTATGCTTAGCTAAACACAGGTCAAAACACATTGTACACAGCAGTGTGTCATCACTCAGCGACACAATACTAAATTTACAGATGATTCTGTGAACTACTTGGGGGGGGCATTGTGTTTAAAAGTATACCAGGTGCTTTACAGTGCTTGATCTTCTGAAGGTTGTTTCACACATGCCAGAAGCTGCTTTACTTTGAAATACTGAATGAGTTATGGTTATTCTGTGGTAGCGCCTTGGCTGTGGAATGCGCAGGCTAAAATGGTTCTCCAGGCACCTAAAGTGAAAAGTTTCAGGCATCAAATGAAAACATTTTCAGGCATCAAATGAAAACATTTTCATTTGCATAAGCATTTTGTTCATAGTCTGGGGTTTGATTTTTTGTGTGTGGGTCTGCCTTTTCAGCGCAATTGATTTTATTGACCGCACTTCAATTGTTCAATTGTTCTACTCTGTTTTTATGCACTGTTTTAATCAGGTGCTTTTAATGGCTATGTGTAGATTTTATTGAAGCCGACCATGGATCACTGACTTTTAGCAATTTTTAATAACGTATCTCATGTTTTATTTATATATTATTGTAACTTTCAGACCGACAACATTATTATTGCAGCTAAATAAAAGAATGAACGTATAGTGCTATATTGCACTTGGAATTGTTTTACCTATTTATATCTAATTACGTAGATTAAAGTTAAAAAAAGGCCAGGAGGAGAAAAATGTATAAATTGAACTAAACTCACTGTATCTTTGTGTAAGCATAATCCTTGAGCATCTAAATCACTATTCTGCCTGTTTGTTTGTTGCTGTCAGGACACAGCTGACTTATGGCAACCCCATAGGCTTTTCTATGCAAGAGTCATTCGGAAGTGAGTTGCCTCTGCATAGTGCTTCTGGTATGCCTTGGTGGTCTCCCATCTGATTACTGACTAGGGGCAACCCTGCTTACCTTCTGAGATAAAGCAAGATCTAACAAGGCTAGCCTGAACTATCCAGGTCAGGGCTTTCCTGCCTGTACCTTATATTAAAAAGAAAGACAAAATACTTCAGTAAAAGCATTATCAACTCAATGGAGTTTTATTTCCAATCCATATAGTATTGGTATTTCCGTACTGAATCTCTGCTTATACAGATAACCAACCTGTGTACTAAATTTCTTCTTTAAAAATTCAGACACCTAAAAAAAATAATAAAAGTTCAAAGTAAGTTTTCTTTAAAAAAAAAAAAAACTCCTTATGAATACGTTTGAAATAAAAACATACTAATCTTCTTTAACTTTGTAAATAGGTGTGGGCACAGAACAAAGCTGGAATGAAAATAAGCCAGACACAATAGCTCCCACATCCATCTCTAGCGACAGTATTCATAAAATGTTTTTCTCATTTACATAACCAATTTCTTTACTTCCCTGTTCTTCTCTGATAACAATAAATACCCCAACATTAACTGTCATGGAGCTTTTTTGGGGGGGGGGGATCCAAAAGGCTTGTAATTAACATGGAAACTGAAACTAACTTGCCCATCTTGATTCCCAAGTTTCCATCCAATTTTTGTCATCATCACAACCAGTCATTGATAGAAACCTATCATAGTCTAATCTAATTAAAGACTGTCCAGTGACATCTCCCTTCAACAACGAATGTTTCATTTGGTAAAACTTTAGCATACAGATATATCTACCACTTCCTAACACCTTTTTATTTCTATAAATTACTTTTAGATGTTTTGTTCGGTAATAACAGTTTCATTCACAAGACAGTTAAGATGTTCATCCAACAAAGGAAAGTGTTCCTTGCTAGAAGAATGGTGAAGGATGTGCAAGTTATGATGGAGGAACAAAGGGACTGGGACCCTGTGTAGGAAATCCCAGTGCTTGGGGATATCCTTCAGATGTGTTTGATATAAAGTGAAAAGACCGCAGAAGGAATTTCACCCCCTTGACATTAATTTGCATTGCATCCTTGCTTCTGTTGATTTAACTGAGCTGCACTGGCAGATATGTTGTCTGTTTGGGTGCTGCTGGATGCCATCTGTGATTCCATCAGGAAGCAGTACATCTGAAAATGTGGTGGACTGTGAGATTCATTCATACACTAAAACTATCCAAATTCTGCTCTGTGGAAGGCCAGAACTCAGAGTAGCCTGATCACAGACTCTGTGGTTTTAAGGTCACTTATGCATTGAAAGGCAATATCCAAAAGCAGCTTGAGGCAACACTTGAAAGACTAAATTCTGATGGCCAAGCAGGGGCTAGAGGCAGAGTCCTCAGATGTCCAGAAGCAAACTATGGTTGGTCAAAGAAAAAAAAACTGGCAGAAAGGGTTTGTTCGTCAAATGTATACAGGTATTCTATGTAAGTGCAAGATGCCTGCTACTAAGTGACATATCCACACATTATATCAGGCCAACAAGGGTTAATATTCCATCCCCAGAATGAAGTTAGAGTGACTGACTTGAACAGAGTGCCACAACTTTATTATTGAGGGTGTGTTCAGATAGGCAGCTAATCCTGCCACTGGCCCGGCTGTAATTTGATCTAGATCTTTTTTATCCTGCATTGCACGACGAGACACCTCCCCCATGAATTGCTTTACCACATGTGACTCCACAGTGGATTGTCTAGATGGCATCCACTTTAAAAAGCCATGCGGTCAACTTTTTTTAAAAAAATCCTATTTGCACATGCACATATGTGCCTCATTGTCTACTTGTTTTTCCGCACATGCGCAGACTTAAATGGTAAAATCACCACCAGATGTACCTTCCTCTAGGTACCATTTCAGATAACGAAGTGCATAAATATCACGGGGCCTTCAGAAACATTAAATTGTCCTGATCGTTTGAGTGGAGCTCTCCGGATGTCGCATGTTTAAGCGGTTATATGCTCATTGCTAAGAATTTTTTTAAATGGCGGCCGTTCAGGATGGTCTGGAGACCATCCCTATGGGCTGATTGTGTGCTGGTGGAACGACCAGATGGAGGAAAGTCCGCCATTGACCCGTCGACCAGCTTAGGACTGGACTTTCACCACTATCTTTTAAGTATGGTTCCCCAACGGGAATCAACGGGCTGATCGTGGAAGCGGCACAATTCCCAGATGTTGCAGTCTGGATGTGCCCTTTAAATCCACCGGACTCTCGTGCCTGGCATGGCTCAAAAGAGCCATATGAACGCGACCTGATTCCATTTTGGAACAAGATCATATCTTGCTGTTTAGCAAGCTTCCCATACCTCACTGTGGAAATGCATCTCCAAGGCTCCAGCTACCTTTTCTTGTTCCAGCAGCTCAATTCCAACTCCAAGCCTTAGATCAGCAATCTCCCCATTTATTGCCCATCACCAACCACCACCTTAGAGCAATGCAAAGTATCCTCTGCACCCTACCAGTAGTAACGCCCTATTGGAGGACAGAAGCATCCCTCCCCAAATTACACCTTTCTACAAGTCCCAGCTGGTCTCACACCTTGCTCAGTCAATCTCTTGACAATACCACTGCGCCCCAAGTCTGAATGTAGCCCTTGTCATTTCCCCTAGTCTTTGTCTCTCTTGAGCACAGTACCCAATCTTTGTGAATATGGTTACCACCCAATCCACAACGGGTGGGAACTGAAGTTCCTGAGCTTAAATCCAACCATGTATTATGCCAGCCATTCAAAACTGTTTGTCAGTGGTATGTATCCCTCTGGCTGGAAAAGTAAGCCAAACATTTGATCTCTGTACTGCACTATTACAGCTGCTCTGAATAAAACTGTTTCATAAGCTGAGCAGCATTTATGCTGGGACAGATGCTTCAAGATATTCTCCTTTCTCAGATCTGAATGGACTCCTCTAGTCTTGGACAGCAGTTGATTCCTAGACAGGTCTTCATATGAACCGTAAAATACTCAGAGTTGTCGTTGTAGACCATGACCTTGACTTGGATGGACAGAATGCTCAATAGCTTGCTACTGTACCTTCTGCCAGTCCTTTGTGATTTAGTTACACTGCAACTTGCATAATGCAGACTGATCTTGCAAGCTTTACAGAGATCTAAAATCAAAACCCTGTACATGAAAACACGATAATGCCTCAGTAATTCCATTATCAACCAAGGCACATGGCACCACAAGATTAGACTGTAAGCAATTCAGAACGAATGTCCTCAAATTTATCACTCTGGAGGGTTTAAATGACTGATCATTGGTAAACATTAATTAACATTTGCCAGTAGCAACAGCCCTGCTTCCACAAGAACCTTGTTTCTATTGAAAGAGGTGCTGTTGTACTCTTTCAAGAACTGTTGCCACATGTGCAAATTAATTCTCACCTGGTCTGACCCCTTATAGGGTTCCTTACACGTACTAACTCCATAGCCCTGATGACAGTCTAAGAACATTCTTTGCCTCTAAGTCTACATAATTTAATTAATGTGCTTTGGCTTTTTCCTTAGGGCCAAGCTAGGGGTTAGTGCACCTTGGGTCCAAGCTGGGGTTGGTGCTCCCATTATAAATCCTAATACAGGTAAATTTAAAAATACAGTGAAGGTCTATGCTGTTCTGGCACTTGAAAATGCATTGGGGGGGATGAATGCTTCATCCCACCATACTGAGGACCCAACCAGGGTTAGGCTCTCACAGCATTTTAAAATCTTTATCATCAGGCTTTTAAAAGGTGGTCACATCCTGGGTTGGACCCTGTGATGCCATCATATGTCGTTTGGCCCTCGGTTTCACGCAAAGATGAGGAGAGACATTCAGTGCCAAAAGTTCTGCAATCCAGCATGTTTATGCAAGCATCTAGTGAGCTGCCTTTCACTCTTATGGAACTGCTGTCAGTTCTAAAGGGCCACGTACCAGTACCAAACCAGTGGGAATCCAGTAGATTTCAGAGGTAGGTGCTGGTGGCTTTGGACGCTTAAGTGATACAACAGGAACTGAAGGCTCTTGAACAAACATGGCATTGCTTCAGGATTATTAAAGGAACTGCACATGTGTTTCTTGCCAAATTTCTAAAACCTTCCAGACCCATAGTGAAACATATTAGATGCCAGTAGTTCTGGCCCTGAGTTTTTCAACTACAGCTCTAGAGAGAGCTGATACTTTCTTTAGTATAGTATAGAGAGGGATACTTTCTTTTGCAGTAATATAGTCTGTGAATACGATCAATAACTTTCCAGTTTGCAAAAATAAATATTTATTCCACAACATAGAGAGAGAGAGAGAGAGAGAGAGAGACTATTACAAAGAACAGATTGAATGTTGCCCCCCCCCCCCAATCTGGTGGCATTTAAAATGGAACTCTACTTGTGTTTTTGTCCAAATCACTGCTCTAAAATTACAAAAGATAAGTGCCACCTTTCAACATGAATAAACTTAAATATATGCTAAAAATAATTCCGCATTAACTTGTGCCGTTCCAAGCTTCTGCAGTGAGTAAAAGGGTACAGTTTTCAATTACATGCTTTGCAAAATCAAATGTCAAAGAAATCAAGAGAACAGAACGCTGTAGAAAGTGTTAGTGTGCAGCATCTGGAAATGCTAGACTTTAAACTTTTTTGAAATATATCCTCACCTTCAAATGCAATTTGAAAACCAGGCAGGTTTAAGATTTGGAAATGAAACATACCTTCCTGGTTATTCATTGTACAGTTATGCCTTAGACCAGGGGTGGGCAAATTGCGGCCCGGGGGCCACATGCGGCCCGCCACAGAGTTTTTTGCGGCCTGCCAAGACAGTCGGCCACGGGAAAATGTTCTCTATATTTGGGTCTACATATATTTGTGAGCAAAGTTTTTCTTGCATGAAGATCAACAGGAGTAAATATAGATGCTCTTTGACAGACATTAACTTGCAGGCTGTGATGAGAATCTCAACAAGCAATCTTACTCCTGATTTCAAAAATATTGTAGAAAAGTGTGATAGGGTACATTTGTCTCATTAAACTGATTCTAAATTTAAATGTGCTTGCAGCTATAGATGATATGAAATCAGCACAACAAATAAATTGAATTAAACTACCACTATTTTATTTAATTTATATTTGATTTTTATGATACAATTTATACCTTTTTTGAAATGCAAAGTTAACTAATGAATGGAATCATTTTAAAAGGTGCAGTCCTCCGCTAACCTCCGCTCCCACGAGGGGCCCCCGAGCCAAAACAATTGCCCACCCCTGCCTTAGACAAAGGGAAGGCCATATCACACAGTTACAGGATGGGATGTCTTGAGCATGAAATCCTAGCATGTTTTGAAAATGAAAGTTCGTAGGGAAAACCACAGAAAAATAAGAGAAGGCTATCTCCATTATACAGACATTAATATATGTTGTTAAAATACAGCAAAATAAAACAGGAGTCCAGTAGTATTTTAAGGACTAAACATTTATTCCAACACAAGCTTTTAAGAGTCAGAGCTCACTTCATCAGTGAAGTGTTCAACCATTTGTTGAAGTATTTATATTCAAAATAAATGAATAAACATAAACTTTAAAATACAGTAATTTGTGTAAGTAACACATATACTAAAGGCCCAGTGCTGTATATGGGCTAAACTATGTCGATATCCATGTAAAAAATTACACAATATATTGAAAGAATATCAACACTCATTTGAATGTAGCTTTTAAATCTAAATTTAAATTTTAAGATCTAAAATTGATGACCAGATGACCAAAGTTATAAATCACTATAGGAATGTTATGTTCATATGGAACCACTATGAAATGATAGAGTAAAATGAACATACATCACCCTGCAAAAAATCCAAACAGTTGCATTTTCCAGACAGTACATGGCAGCTATTCTGCAGTTGCATAGCCACAGAAATAAGGTTTTTATACTCCATTTTTCTCTACCTTAGGAGTCTCCAAGTGGCTTACAATCACATTGCCTTCCTTTCCCCTCAACAGGCAACTTGTGAGGTAGGTTCTGAGTTCTGAGAGAACTGTGACTGGTCTAAGGTCACCCAGCAGGCTTCATGTGGAGGAGTGGGGAATTAAACCCAGTTCTCCAGATCAGAGTCCGCCGCTCTCAATTCCTGCACCACGCTAACTCTGCCTCTAAAAAAAGAATGTGAGTTTCTGTTCCTCGCAATGATATTTCAAATTAGGATGCCTAAGAACAGATTATCAATACAGTTTATGAGCATTAGTTACCCTTAGCCACATTTCCCTCCACCATTTGGAATGGTCAAGGCAAGTGTCTGAGTGAGGCCGCCACGGAATCAACTTGCAGAATAGCTGTTTTCTGCCCCCATGCATCTGGTGTAGTCATATCAAAATGAAACTAAAGATGATAAAGAACCCTTGTCTTGGCCTCCAAAACCTCTCTCTGACCTGAGGTCTAGCTCACATATATAAATAATGTGGAAATTATCTCTCTGTAGTATGATGGAGAGTTGCTATCATCAATACACATAAGAATGGATATACTTTTATTTGTGCAATGGCCATAATTTCCATACTTCTTCTGTTAGGATGAAGTATTGAGGAAAATGGGTTACCATATGAAGGTGTAAGGTCTTAATAGCACATCACTTATAATGAGCAGAGAGGAAATATGTCTGTGTTTTTCTATTAACAAATGGTATGATAAGCAATGGGTGGTTATGAAAAGGGAGCCAGTGAATATTAGCTGTTCCAAATAAAGTGAGCCATAATAAAATTCTATAATTATGTAAAGGTCTGTTCTAAATTTACAAACTCTGAAAGATACACAAAGAGAGTTTTAAAAAATCAAATCCCATAATTACAGCACTGGCAGCTATCATGCATTTTATTTCCAGTGGCAAATCTCATTTTTCATTATACACATACAAGTTAACATGTTTCATTAAAGACAATAAAACAACCTGGAACGAATTTAAGAGTTCAAATGTAGCTTAGACTCAGCTAACACAAAGAATTCTTATGTTTTACGTTTATTTCATTCTTAAACTTTCTACTGTTCTCTTGAGACTATGAAAGGGCAGGATGGAAAACAGAATATTATACATCCATGCAAATATGTACATTTCTCTGTCCTGGGACCTATTTTTGTTTTACAAAGAGCTTAATTCTTCAGGTTGGTAGGGACTGCAGGATATGAATTTGTACACAAGATATTATTCACTTACTTAAGTTGCTGATAGCCAAAAATAGGGGAAAGATTAGTTCTAAATTCAACATTTGGAGGTAGTTTCAGCACTCGGGGGGGGGGGGTGCGGTGGCTCAGAGGTTAAGACGCTGAGCTGCAGACTGGAAGGTCGGTAGCTCGGCAGTTCAAGACCCGAGTGCTGCCTGACGGAGTGAGCTCCCATCTCTGGCCCCAGCTCCTGCCAACCTAGCAGTTTAAAAGCAAGAAATTGCAAGTAGATAAATAGGTACCGTTTTGGTGGGAAGGTAACAGCGTTCCATGTGCTTCGGCATTTAGTCATGCCAGCCACATGACCACGGAGAAGTCTTCAAACGGTGCTGGCTCTTCGGCTTGAAAACAGAGATGAGCACGGCCCCCTAGAGTCAGATTTGACTGGCTTTCAAGCAAGGGAAACCTTTACTTTTTTACCTCAGCACTCTGGACCATCTCCCCAGGTCCATCTCCCCATTAGGAATTTAAGAAAAGACCTATTGTTTCAGACCAAAGATCCATCTAATTCTAGGGATGCTCAAGCACCAGGCGTTTTAGACCTCATCCTGATTGCCAGTTGCGACCAGGCAGCTGATTTTTCAACAGTTGATGCAATTGCCCATGACTCTTTTGTGGCTGTGGAAGGGCTGCTGTACTCCTTTTCAGTACAACTTTCAGCTCTCACACTTGCACGTTATCACAGAGCCTGATAGAGCCTTCTCCCCATAGTCAGAGCTGCATACTGCTTCTCTCTACAGCCCAAAAACATTGTTAAATCTGTCATCAAGCATATAAACTGCTGGCTGAGGTGTTTTTTAATCCTACTGTTTACTGGTCCTGTGTCTGCTCCAAAGCCCTTCATGGGTACTTACAGAGTATTGAAAAAATCACCTTCTGAACTTGCTTGTCATCTGAGGTCCTCTTCAGCAGCTCTTCTTCAAATGCACCTACTGATCATGGAATTATCTCACGAAGCATATTGATCTTGTTTTCTTTGTTCTTATTTTTCAGATACCATACCAACATAATTCTTGGGGTGGGGGGTCTGATCGCATGGATCTTTTCTATGTGACATTATGCAATCTTGCCCTCTTCCCACCCTCACTCCCTTTTTTCTTCTTTCTTTCTTGCTGAGCAGCCCCTATATCTATTTCCTTATTATTAATTGGTCTATGGCTATCTCACTCTGTCTCAGACTCTGTTAGAAAGTTAACCCTTGACAATCTGTCACAGACATCTTTATGAGAATTCCGTTCCGTTCAGTTCCGTATGGAAATTCATGGGGTTGAATACCACCAGTATAGTTGGGTCAGTGTATCTACAGGAACACCTCTCCCCGTAAGTCCCCCAAAGAGCATTACGCTCAGCTAATGACAACCAGCTAGTGATCCCCAGCCCGAGAGCAATCTGGCTATCCTCGACCAGGGATAGGGCCTTTTTGACCCTGGCCCCAACCTGGTGGAACTCACTGTCTAATGACACCAGGGCCCTGCGGGACCTGAAACAATTCTGCAGGACCTGTAAGATAGAGACGTTTGACCAGGTATATGTTTGATGATAGCAACACTTAGAATGATGAATGCTGACCCCAAGTTTTATAGCACTCCCCCCCTTGTCTTAGACATCATATCTGGATAGCAATCAGGGGTCATTTCATAGAAAAAGAGGTGCAGGAGCTCATTAGCATACCTGTTAGCATAACTCATTAGCATATGCCACGCCCCCTGACATCACCGGCCGAATGTCAGTTTCAGCCCCATTATACCCTATGGGCCATTGAAGTCAATGGCAAAAACTCATAGGGTATATGAGGAGCTGGAGGAGAGGGGGTTGAGGGAGAGGCTCCAGACTTGCAGGGTAGCTGCTGGGACCTCTCCCCGAAATACCCACCAAGTTTCAAGAAGATTGGACCACGGAGTCCAATTCTACAGGCCCCAAACAGGTTGCCCCATCCCCTCCATTGTTCTCTATGGTGGGAAAAAACGTTACTTTGGGAGAGAGGCTCCAGCAGCTACCCTATAAGTTTGGAGCCTCTACCTCAAACCCTCTCCCCTCCAGCCACTTTTTAAGCAACCACCAAATTTCAGCAGCAATTTGGTGGCGGGCCGAATCAGATCAGAGAATCTGATGCAGCCCGTGGCTGCCCTAGTGCCCCCTGCTGGACTGGCAGAACACCGCTCCACCTTGCTCCGGCCCCAAATGACCCCTGATAGCAATGCACTGGTCTGAGAGGTGACATAATAACCATCCTCAAGTACTTGAAGGGCTGTCATATAGAGAATGGTGCGGAGTTGTTTTCTGTTGCCCCAGAAGGTCAGACCAGAACCAACGGGTTGAAATTAAATCAAAAGAGTTTTTGGCTTAAAATTAGGAAGAACTTCCTGACAGAGTGGTTCCTCAGTGGAACGGGCTTCCTTGGGAGGTGGTGGGCTCTCCTTCTTTGGAGGTTTTCAGGCAGAGGCTAGATGGTCATCTGACAGCAATGTGAACTCAGGCAGATCATGAGAAGGGAAGGCAGGAATCAGTGCTTAGTTCTTGTGGCCCTTTCTTACATGCCCAAGGAAATGTTGACTGCCACCTTGAGATCAGGAAGCAATTTTTCTCCAGGCCAGTTTGGCTGGAGATCCTGGAGAGTTGTTTTGTTGTTGTTGTTGTTGTCCTCTTCTGGGCATGGAGCAGGGGTCACTGGAGGGGTATTTGTGAATTTCCTGCATTGTGTAGGGGATTGGATTAGATAAGTCTGGCGGTCCCTTCCAACCCTATAATTCTATTATGCACTATCATAAGTTAATTGTTATAGTTTTATTATTGTAAAGTTATATTTTAACTATTGTATTATGCTGTAACCCATCCTGAGCCCTGCAACACAGGGAAGGGTGGGATAGAAATCAAAAGAAATAATAAATAAATAAACAGATATGCCCCCAGCCATTCAGGAGCTAGTCGAAGATAAGTGGCTTCCATACAACTGGGAAAGGGATTCCAGAGATGGGAGAATATCACTCCAGTGCACTTACCGTCAGAAGGCAGTTATTATACCCCTTGCAGAGTGTCTCTGTGCTAAATTTTTAAAAAAGAAATATTTAAAGCTGGCACTAGTGGAGCATTTATTTAAAATTGAATAAAGAGATTATGGTCTTTAATTCCAAAAGAAAGTACAGGTAGCCTTTTCCTGTATACAGCACTGATTTCTGCAAATTGTTCCTAGGGGAGGCAACACAGAAGAGAATAATAGCCACACTCACATGTGCACTCACTGAAACAAGAAAATGAGAATGCAAAATGGATTGTGTGCTCTGAATAAAACTGGAGTCTTGGTGCATACATAAGACCCTGCAAAACTAGACTCTTTAATAAGGCAACACAAAAAGTCGAACCATTAAGTGAAAACATTCAAACGGCATATTAAAGGGTACAGGAAGTAATTAAATCAACCTTTCAGATGTTCTTGCAGAAACTATTCAGTCACATTTGTGGAGGATGCTTGCAGCTCCAGTAAAAAGAAGTCCATAAACTGATCCATAAATAGGGCTACAAAAAAAATATGATGCTTTTTGCTAGAGCACTAAAGTTTGATATTTGTAAAGTCCAGGGCTTTTTTTCTGGAAAAAGAGGTGCTGGAACTCTCAAGAGGGAAATTAAGTTTATAGCTCAATAATCTTAATTTATTATGTTAATATGCCTCCTTACTTATAAGAAGCAAGGGTATGTGGAATTTATACTTAAAACTAATGTAGGCTAAGAGACAGCAATTCACCCAAGCCCTAATCCTAACCCAAGTCCTTTAAATCCAAATATATACGCACTGCATTAAATAATGGACATGGGCAAGGCATGGCTTGACAAACTCAAGGAAGCACAGGTGAAACTGCATATGCAAGCTACGATGGAATTTGAGGACCTCTTTGTGCATCCTTACCCCTGGCTGATCTCTCTTGGTCAGCATAAACACTTTAGTACTAACCTGTGCCTCCAATGATGCTCCCTTCCTTTAGTTTTGCTCCTTTTCTGTAATCATCCATCCTGTCCAACAATACCAGCACAGATTTCTCAGGCTTCCAATAATCTTCCTCTCTCTCATTCTAGCCAACCAGTTTTTCAAGAGAACTAGCTGTAATCATGTCTCTGTCTGTTTTGCCATCCTGCTGCACAGACACAATGTATTAAATGGTACTAAATTTGGCATCCTTAAAGACAAGTTTTGAGTTTCATCCTTGAGGGTCAGTCAGGCAGTTTTACAAGGTTTTTTTAATATAAATTTTACTAAATACTATACAATCGTACAAGGCAGTTTAGCAGTTATTGGAATGCAATGGAAAAACCCAAGCTAAAGCTCAGTTCTTCTAGACTGTGTTAGGGCTCCAGTACCCTGACCAAACTTCCTGTTTTTCTTTTATGACTCTGATTTCCTGTCTGTCTTCTCTGGGGATCCTTCCCTTCTGCTTGATCCTCTGCAGCTCCAGTCTCTTGATGGGGGGGGGGGGGAAGGGATTAACTCCATAAACAAAGCATGAAGTTTCTCCTTTGCATCTCCTCATCCATTCAACCCATCTTCACTGTTTCTGGTATAACATTTATTTTTTTTTTGAAAAAAGATTTTATTTTCCAAAAACATAACATAACATACTCCCAAGTACAATTCACAAGTTAAATCATAAATATTCTAACCCCCCACCTACAATTACTACACCCAAACAAACAGGACCTCAAATGTTTTATAATCCTCATCTTTCCCTTGCTTAGTTTATACAAAAAGAAACATAGAGACTAGCTCTGAAATTATACTTTTAACCAACTGGTTTTCAAAAAGTTCTTAAATTTATACCCTTGCACATTTGCCGGAATTTGAAATATACGTTCAAGATTCTGTAACACCGGTTGCCACCTCTCTGTATACTTTGAAGAAGTTCGGGACGGATCCTGACATGAGAGAAAATCTGAAATTCTGTCCATGAGTAAGTAATCCCATATTCTAAATAGCCATTTCTTTACAGAGGGAGCATGATGTGCCTTCCAGCATTCTGCTATTGTGGTTTTAGCTGCCGTTAAAAGAATTATTACTAATTCCTTCTGTAACTGTGGTATCAGAGTGTTTTGCCAGCAGCTAAGTAAAACCACTTCAGGTTTACAGGGGACATTGATACCCGTTAGAGCATGGATTTCCTGAATCACCACTTGCCAAAAACGTTGGATCTTTACACACTCCCACCAGCAATGTACATATGTCCCTATTAAGCCACATTGTTTCCAACACGTAGCTGTGGTATAACATATTTGACATATCTGAGAAGAGTGATCTGAAGTGTCTCCCATTCCCTTTCAAAAGAGAGATGTTGGCATGGATCCGGAATAATATTTCTGTAGATATCTGCCCTTAGAGCCCCACCCCCTTCCACAAACCACCAAAATGTCCCTAAAATTCTTTTGTTAGGGGTCTCTCACACAGAGAACATTGGATCCCACGTTCCAACTGACCGTCCTGTCATGAGAAAATGAACTAACCAGGTAACCAGCAATAATGAAACTGTGCTTAGAAAATGAAATCATATACCATTTACTTCAGAATTTTAACATAAGTGAGATGTGAAATCTCTCATTTGGACTTGGCAGGTATTGGTTATGCAGGAATAGGAGAGAAAAGCAAACAGCTGTGTTTGGGTAGGTGCAAAGAAATCAAAGGCAAGGTGTTGCTTATAAGTGCCACCCAAAGTCTGCTTCCTGTTTCTTCACTGATGGCCTTCTTACATCCCCTCCACCATGGACTGCAAAGCTCATGATGACATAGTTGAACAAACAGTAAAGGAAGAGGAAAGCTGACCACAACAGCACTATTCGCAAAACCATTCCAGTGATTCTATGCTACCGGCTGCTTACGATATCCTGGACCTATTACTCTGGAGAGCAGAGCCAGCAATGCTGTCAGCAAGGATGGGTGGCCTCTCTCTTGTGGCACAGCAGGGCAGAAAACAGACAGTTGCTGAGTTTATTATTAAATATTTGCAACCACAAGCGGGAATTTTCTATGAGGCCATATGTGCTGGAATAAATATTTTTTTTGAAGAAGTCGTTCCCTTTTTTCACAGACGATGCCTGTTGCATAACTTACTTAATACACTTTTCTAAGTCGACCAGCTGCATTACATTGCTCCAAAGAAAAGGCAGCAAATGCGCTTATGCAGAAGATAGGTTTAATCTATTTAGCACCAGCCATACAGAAGAGTCAGTGGCAATGATACTGGCAGCAGAATTCAGTAATGCTGTGAATACCCTAACCAACTGAGAAATACAGAAGACAGCACCAAAAGGGGAGGGGGGGCAGAGAAAAAAAAAGAAAAATAAGGCAATGTGAAAAAGAGGCAAGCTCTGTAGCTCTAGATTCCCCATTTAGTGTAACTCCAATTTTTTCCCAGTTTTTAAAAAGAAATATTTCCCAAAATTGAAAAAAAAAAGACCTTTTAGGTGTTAAATCTTCAAAATGTGATGTTTTTCATATCTGGCACTTACGAATAGTGATATGAATACATGTATAATATAACGGGTACCATATCACAAATGAGAAAGGTCAAGCATGATTGGTCACATCCAGGGCTGCCAGGTCCCCTTTGGTCATGGGGGGGATGGGGGTAGGGTTGCCGGATTCAGGTTGAGAAACTACTGGGAATTTGGGGATGGAGCCTGGGGAGGACAGGGACCTCAGTGGTGTACAATGCCATACAGTCCACCCTCCAAAGTTTCCATTTTCTCCAGGGGAACTGATGTTTGTAGTTTGGAAATGAGCTGTAATTCCAGGGGAACCCCAGGTCCTCCTGGAGGCTGGCATCCCTAGCCACATATAAATAAATGTTTGAAAAAGGGTAGGAAAGGCAGCAAGAACATTGGAAGAAAAGTCAGAAATAGCATTTATAAAACCAGGGATTTATGTTGCTGTTATCTCTCCTTATATATAATTGAGTAGTGGGGCGGCACTTTCTGAACATTCCACACGCTCCTAAATCAGTTGGCTCTATGATGTGTTACTCAGAAGTTGTCCCTATCTACTGGCTGTGTTAGGGCTGCCAAGTCCAACTTGGGAAATATCTGCGGACTTTGGGGGTGGAGCCAGGAGACTTTGGGGGTGGAGCCAGGAGAAAGGAAGTGACATCATTTTGTGATGTCACATCCTGTGATGTTGCTTCCACATGCTTCCACATGAACTCATGAAGTTTCCTAATACTGAATCAGGCCATTGGTCCATCAAGGTCAGTATTGACTACTCAGACTGGTAGTGGCTCTCCAGGGTCTCAGGCTGAGATCTTTAATGTCACCTATTACCTGATCCTTTTTTAGCTGAAGAGGCTGATACCTCCTGCATGTCAAGCAGATGCTCTATCACTGAGCAATGGCCCTACTGAATCCTTCCTCATCTTGGCAGAATATGAAGCCCTAAGTGCTACACAAGTGCTAAATATGATTTTCATATCATAAGAACAGGAGAGAAGCCACAGTGGATCGGCCCATCCAGTACAGCCCATCCAGTACAACACTCTGTGTCACACAGTGGCCAAAAATACCAGGTGCCCTCAGGAGGTCCAGCAGCGGGGCCAGAACTCCAGAAGCCCTCCCACTGTTGCCCCCCAAGCACCAAGAATGCAGAGCATCACTGCCCCAGACAAAGGGTTCCATTTAGACCTTGTGGCTCATAATAGCCACTGATAGACCTCTGCTGGATGGGGACAGAGAGAGAGAGAGAGACAGACAGCCAGCTTTTTCACTTACTCTTGCCCAATTCCCAGGCTTTATTTCTGGCCCTTGTTTCACCCAGCTGTTGTCCATGTAAGTCCCATAACTACTCCCCCCCCCCCAGCATAGGCTTTTTGGTGGCTAAAGAGGACCTTTGTCCTCCCCTTTTCGCCAGCAGAAAAGCTAGTTGGATCCATCCCTAATTTAAAATACCGGTTACTTGATGTACAAATGCTTTTAAAAATGCAGATTTTTACTGCCGGAGGGGGAGACACGGTTGAAAGAAACAGAAAATTGGCATTAAAATGAGGAATCCCAACTTTTATTTGCAGAAGGGAAATGAGGATTGGGGGGACCCAAACAGCCACGACAAGACATTTTAAACAATCCCACTCCCAGACCTTCTACAGGCAACCTCTCCTTGTGATGTTTACCTCTTTGGAAGTGACAGTTTATTCCTTTGACAAAACCACAGTGGACAGACAGACAGAAAAAAGAAAGAGGGGGAGGGGGAGAGACAGAGAAGGAAAAGAGCTCGCAGACCCCAGCAGCTTACCCAAGCAGTTTACTCAGCAGCAACTTTGCACGCAGTAGAAAGAGCTTAGTCCCGCCTTAATCTCTGGGCGGGGCTCTCTTGCTGGCTCAGCTCTTAAAGGGGAAATTTCCCTTTTAAGAAGTTCAAGAGGCTGGCCAGGGCAGGCTCCGAGGTTCCCCTGCTGGCAGCCATTTTGTCCCCCCGGTGGCCAATCTTGGAAAAGTGGGGGAAAGCTTTAAAAATCGGTGTTTCCCCCGCTCTACCGGGGGACTTGGCAGCCCTAGGCTGTGTTGCCTGAGTCTTGCCTCCAACATTGTAAACAGTTTGCTGTTCTTTCCCCGCCCCAGCCCATAGCCAGTTGGAACACAGAGGTCATTTGAATATGAGGCCTGATTGGCCTTTGCCTCAAACATTCTATACAGTTTGCTTTTGCTGTTGGGAGTCATTGAATGTGTCCTGAGGTACAATACATATCCCAATCTTCCCTTAAATGGTCACTGGAGTTGCCAATCTCCCTGTGGGGCCTGGAGATCTCCCAGAAATCACAGTGTTCCGCAGCCACAGCACATCATTTCCCCTACAGAAAATTTCCCAGCTATTACAACTGATCTCCAGATGACCAAGATCAGTTCTCCTGGAGACCATGGCTGCTTTGGGCAGTGGACTCTATGGCATTATACCCTGCGGAAGTTCCTCTGCACCCCAAATCCTGCCCTCCCCAGGCTCTACCCCTCAAATCTACAGGTATTTCCCAACCCAGAGTTGACAACCCTGTAACTGGCTATGGAACCGCTTTCTGGACCCTTGGAACCCAGAGGACATGTCACAGGAGGAGGTGCTTTTCTATCTTAGCTGCCACTGCATAGCCCCAAATCAACATAAGTCAGGGGTGGAGGGAACCATACCTGTTATTATGAGGCTATCCTCCCATACTACCCACTTGGGGTAGCAAAATGACTTGAGACAGCCCTGCCTTATAGCTAAGCAGAAGGAAATAAACATGGCTCGCCTCCCTTTATCTTCTTCTTCCCTCTGCCGCCCCACTAGCCACAGTTGGGACACTCACCTGGAGCTTCCTTCTACAGCCCGTTGTATTTCTTCCCACAACAGGTCTTACTCCTAGTTATATATATCACTTAACCATGTTTCTGATTAAAGTACCAGTGATAATCAATGAGCAAGAGAGAAAAACTGTCATGGAGTGTCATTTTTTTAGTATAGGCTTCTGGATCTCTGATGGGTATATACCGTATTTTTTGCTCCATAAGACTCCCTTTTTCTCCCAAAAAAAGTGTGGGGGGGAAGTGTGTGCGTCTTAAACCCCCCTCACCTTTCCCAAGCCACAGCACCTAGCAGAGCTAGGTGCGTCTTATGGTCAGGTGCATCTTATGGAGCGAAAAATACGGTATTATCAAAGGTGGCTATGTGTAAAACTATATTCACAACAGTGTGGATAGTGAGATTCACCCATGACCCTCTGCCCTTAAAAAATAGCTTGGGGGGGGTGAGAGAGTTGAGCACAGCCAAGTCTATTGAGATAATTCACCAATTACAGAGTAGTCCTTTTCATTTCAGAGTCCATTTCTCCAATTTCACACACAGAACACTGCTGAAACACCTACAGTCCCAGTCAGAAGAAAGCAATGAAAACTGGGTCAGAGCTCAGTAAGAAAGGCAGATTGTGAAATTAGACTGAGATGTATCACTTCTGCAGTGTTTTGCTTTGCACCATTTTGTTTACTAGAACATATTCCAAATTTCAGGAGATTAAAATAATTCACACATGAAAATTGGCAGTCTTTTCAAAATGGCTTTCTTCCATTTCCAAATAATGACGGTAATTGCACGGGCTGTGAACAAAACTGTTCGATATACTATATGAGAATTTTAAAGGACTGCAGTTTAGAATTCAACTTTGTGCCCTATTTTTTTTCCTCAAGTGGGTGGGGAGAAAAGAACATGAGAGAATTTCAGCAGAAACACTTCCAGAGACAAAAAAGAGTTAAAGAAATCCCAGTGTTTGTCTTCTATTTTCTACAGTGTATAAAATAACTTTTGATAAGGCCAAACAATGTGGACAATGTGGCCAAACAATGTGGACAAGGGGGATCCAATAGATGTTGTTTACCTTGACTTCCAGGAAGCTCCTCATCAAAGGCTCCTAAATAAGTTCAATACTCATGGGATAAAAAGACAAGCCCTCTTGAGGATAAAAAACTGGCTAATTAAAAGGAAACAGAGTGAGTATAAATGGGCAATTTTCTCAGTGGAGGGTGGTAAGCAGTGGGGTACCACAGGCATCAGCACTGGGTCCGATGTTTTCTAACTTGTTCAATATATATATGGGGTCTGAACTGGCGGAGACTGATCAAGAGAGATCGTAGTATATAGCTCACTGTAATTGTCAAGACAGTGTGCGACCAAAATAAAAAAGACCAACACTGTGCTGGCGATTATTAGGAAGGGAATTAAAAACAAATCAGCCAGTATCATAATGCCCCTGTATAAAGACAGGGGCAACCTCATTTGGAATACTGTGTACAGTTCTGGTCACCACACCTCAGAAAGGTGATGGAAGCTCATTCCATCACACAGCACTCGGGTCTCAATGACTAGTTACTTCTCCCTAAAACCCCTTTCCTCTTTATCTAAGATGAAATGGTTTGCCTGTGTCACTGTAGCTGGTAGAAAGGCGGCTCATCTGGGAGGCAAATATCACATCCAGGAGAGAGGGACTGAAATGTTACAAAATCTGACTGTTCCAAGAGCTGGGTCAGCTAGCAGAATGACCTGTGAATGGTTTCTGCCACCCTGTAGATTGGCCTCTGAATCCCCACCTGTCTAGAAATGGGGAAGGCAAGTTTCCTGCTGGAATTAAGCTACTAGGATGCACCAGTTTTCAAATAATCCTTAAAGTAGATCTCCAAATCACTGTTCTGTGTTCTCTTCCTAATCCTTACTGGAGGAACAATGAAGGGACTGAATCCCAGGGTTTATCTCAACGGCAACAAGGCATTTTAGATTGCTAAGGAAGGCCTCCATTTATCTGAGGTGGTTATGTTTTTATTTCCTTTTTGCCTTTGCTTTTGTCCTTTTTTTTTTTACTTCCCAATTAGATCGTTGCTTATTCTAACCTATTTTTGCACCCAAATAAATGTCGTTGTACAATCCAGAATAAATTGCTGCTACATTGTAACTGAGCACTGCACATATATGCCCTGCTGGCCCCTCAGCACTGCTACTTCAGTGAAGCAGGGACAGAATTAACTCTTCATCCCGGGATGTCTTTATTTATTTTCTTTACCCTAAAATGCACAGACTGCTGTCTAGGGTCCTGGGGGGAAACAGCAACCAGGAATCCTGTTGTTGCTGACAGTGAAAACTATTCTTCCCTCAGTTGCTGGGGGCTTTCAGTACCCTTGCGACCCTATACCCTGACCAAGGGACATTAGCTCACTATCCCATGTGAGATGAGATAATCTGCACAAATCCACAGGAGAAGAGTATTATCTCAAGGGGGAAGTAATTTCTGAGTAGGAATGCATGAAGTGGGCAAGCATAAAAAGTAATTTTTTCCAGTACTTTGGAAGTCAGGGACTCTACTGCTTTAGCCCAAGCCAAATGGCGACCATCTGCCATTTATTGCTTAGGACGCCACAAGAAACCATTCATTGTGGCTAACTTCATTTTTTGCTTTAAAAATGTTCCTTCATGCACTGCTGGAAGAAACTCGGTGAGCACCCCAGGAGTTACATATTAATGCAACCAGAGCAATCCAACACAAAATCCTGTTAGAAAGGAAATTTGCAATAACGTTTGTGAGCAAGAGGCAAGTTGAGTTATTGAGAACGCACTTCAGAATCTAATTGACAGAAGTAATTGGCAACGCTGGGTAGGCAATTATTGCCATAGTAAAGCAAGTCAAGCATAGAGGCAAATGGAAATGGAAGATAGAATGGTGCAGGGAAAGAGATTTGAATGTAAAAATGACTGCTCGTGAGCACCAGATATCAACAGCTTTTGAAAACGTGTCCACGCAAAATGTGTCCACATGCGCAGTCCACATCCAAACAGCGAGTGCCGGTTCTGCCCTACCATTGATAGCAATAGCAAGTATCCCACAAGAATCAACACTGTGCCATGTATTTCCCATTCAGAGTAACTCTAAATTTAATGGCCTTCCTAACAGAATTAAGGCAACAGCTTACTGAAAAGAAGCAATTAGATGATCGGGACTGAAATGTCCATTTCACTAATGTAGGCCTGGACTCAAACAGCTTTTTCAGCCTTACCTGATCCCCTTTCCTATTACAGTCCCCATCCCCCATGGCTTCTGTAGATCCAGGTCCCCTGATTGCCAACATAGCCTTTTGGGCGAATCCAGCTCATAGGATCTACAACAACATTGAGGATTTTACACATCTAATAATTGGTAGTAAGGTGTTACAAGGGGTTTATGATAGTTGTGGCGTATGCAGGTGTAGTTTAGGCCTCAATCTATGGAGAGGATGGTAGGGGTCTGCTTTAGCCAGGACCCTCTCTCTCTCTGGCCTTGCACATCTCCTTAGGCTGGGTGGGAGAGGCTTGGCTTTTCCGCCCCAACACTTCCAGGGCTGGCCTATTAAACCGCCATCTGGGGATGTGACAGCCCAGCCTCCTCCAATTTCCTGGGGTTGGAGCTCTGAGGAATGACCAGAACTGATGCCAGTGGGTTCCTCTGCTTGGCCTGCTCCCTAGCCACCCTGCCTTCTCACAGGACTTCAAAAGGCTGCAGCCTTGGTCTATGCTGGCCTAAGGAGGCCAGGGCAGCTGGTGCTGGCCTTGTCTGCTGGGCTCCCTACTTACATAGCTTGCCAACAGAGCCTTGGCTTTCCATGGAGCCATGCAGTGGGCATGCCTGGCTCCGAGATCAGCTATGTCATGTCTCCCCAATCAGCTGCTTTCCTGATCCATCCTACTTGGCTCTAAGTTAGTGACCTAGTGGTCCCCAAGGATCCTTGATCACTGTTGATGTCCCAGTCACCCATCTTGGAGGTCTTCCCAGTGCCAGTAGATACAGGGGTGGGGCTGCTCAGACTGGCCAGTACACTGCACTCTCTCTGTTTCACCTAAGTTTGTCGTCATCTACATTTCATACATCTTTCTAACTGAAATCTAGCTGAAATCTCAGCTCAGCTATGGACTGTCTGGGTGGCACCATCTCAGCCATTCCTCAGCAGACAATCACATTATGCAAAAATAGCTTAGGTAAGTTTCACCATCAAGAGCAGTTCCACCAGAATTTAATAGAGTAAATTCTATTGGGCAAGAAGTCAGTAGCCTTTTCTCATTCCTTCAAACTTTGGCACCAGTGATCAAGTGTAAATGAAGCAAAAGAAATTGCAGAAAAAAAGAAATTCTCAATGGAGGTAACTAAGAAATATAAAACACTTTCTGGCTTGACATCTTTGATGCTTTACAGTACTGTAGACAACTGGTAGGCTTTGAGCTGATACTAGCCTGAGCAACCCAGCCCTTTTTCCTCTGCCTTTCTGTATGACTAGCATCAAACAGCTGAGATTCTGTGAGTTTGTTTTATGGTGCTCCCAGCATTTTGTCCCTTTAAAATAAGTGATATGTGATGCCATATTGGTTTAATCCCCCTCCCTCTCTCACACACATGCACATTTATGCAGTTTGGGGGCAAATATACAGGTTAACCACTCAGGGGCGTTGAGTTTTAAAATCCGGGGGGGGGGGGGGGGCTCGTGCGCGTGCGCTTCACGTGCACGTGCACCGGGACCATGTACTCGCTGCTGCTGCCTCCCCCCCCCCACCTGGCCACTCCTGCTTCCGTCCCTCCGTCCATCCATCCAGGGGCCAGCTGGGCATTTGCTTAGCTGGCCCCTGGACAGACGGAGGGAGGGACGGAGGTAGCCAGGGTGGGGGGGTGGGAAGAGAGAGAGAGGCGGCAGCCCTAGGAATTGCCTGGGGATGTGTGGCAGCAGGCGCTCTGTTTTCCCGGGGGGCTCAGTCCCCCCCCGGGAAATTTTGGGGGTGGCTCGAGTGCCCCCGTAGTTGACGCCTATGTAACCACTTGTATCATAACCCAGCAAGGCAAACTGAGTTTCTAGAAACAGGAGTTATGAATATGTAAGAAAATCCTATGCATGTGGATACCAGTTTCAAAGGCCCATAAGCAGGGATGTGTATTAGCTCCAGCTCTGTTCAGTCTTTACCTGTCTGACCTCCCCACACATCTTGCCTCAATAGATGGGCATGCCCCTGACTTGAATTCTCTACCTGTACTCATTTTATTATATGCAGATGATGCCGTGGTTCTCTCTACCACTGGAATAGGACTTAAAACATGTTTAGCAATGTTTTCTTCCTACTGTAAACAGAACTCTCTTATAATTAATTATGGAAGAACCAAAATCCTAGTCTTCTCCATGGTGTGGAAACGCATCCTGTGGAAAATTGATGGGAAGCAAATTGAGTGAGCTTTAGATATCTGAGTGTCTTGTTTCATTATAATTTAAAATGGTCCTCCCATCAGGACCAATTGCTTTTATTGGTATAAAACAGGATTTTGGCTATTACTCATTTTTATTATTGTCAAGGAAATGAGTTTGTCCCTGCCACCCTTTGAATTTTCCAGGCCACAGTAGTCTCTTATTTACTATATGGAATCCCTGTGTGGATCCAGAACTTTAACAAAGAGATTGACCGAACCTATGCAATCTTTTTGTATCACATTCTTGGACTACCTCACTCTGTTACCTATTACTCTCTATGTGCTGAGCTGGGTCTCCATCTTTTAAACTTGCCGGCATGGATCACCACTATTAAATATTGGCTTCTTATCCATTTTAGTGCCCCTCAGAATAGCCTTATTACACTCTTAACTATGGACCCATATGTATCCAAAGGCAAAGTTGATGTTAAATGAAACCCTTCCTTCTCTGCTACAATGCAGTCTATATCTTCTTTTTGGACTGCTTCTTTGGAAACGTGTCAGAAAAATAAATATCCACATGCATAGGATTTTCTTACATTTTGAACAGAACAGAACCTTTTTGGCATATAAAAACAGTATGATAAAACTTCATCAAGCTAAAATTACGTCCATAGATCTTAGAGCCCACCAATATTAGGAATAGTTTCTTACTACCAAAATCTTAGACAAAAATTCAGCAACCTGTACAGTCACTTCTGGTGTCTTGTCAGCGAGGAAAAACCTAATTACATTATCAGAATTGATCCTAGACAGTAAGGGCTTAATCAAAAGTAGCTGAAGACAGCGTACCAGAATAGGATCTAAAGTATCGGGTTCTCTTAGTGGGCATTTGCAGATTCTGTCACATTTCAGAATGCCTCCATATCTACCTCCATATTTCCCAGGATGAGGGAAAAACATTAAATCTGGCCATCCTAAAGGCTCTGCATTGCAGCAGGATCACCAAATTAGGGAAGTATTGTGCCATACTGTTTGCGACATAGCTGAGGCCAAGGGAAAGGGAGGAACAAGTGCCCCCGGCACCAGCCTGGATTGTTTGGGCTTCAATGTCCCAGATTCTTTTGCAGATTGTCCAGTATATAAAGGTCTCATCTTGGTTTTCCAAGATGTCCAGGTCAGTGCTGAGACAACTACACTAAAGCATGAGATTGAAGCTATGAAGATGGGTCTCAGCAAAACTTTTGGGGAACAGTCCTTTTCAGATAAACTATCTACTTTGGATAGGGAGTTGGTGAAAGAGTATATGACAACTAAGGATATTAAACTGAAGAAGTTCCACAGAGACCTGGGGGACTAGGAGGATGGTAGAGTCTATGGCTGAGAACTGACTGGCAGTCTGGCCCGCTCTGCCTCCGCTTTAAAAGCAGAGGCAGAGCGGGCGTCCAGACTGCCACACCTGCCCCGTGGAGGCACCCCAGACTTACCTCGTCCGGCGGTGCACTCCTCCCGCAGCAGCCGGGCACCGCTTCCAAGTGGTGTCCCGGCGGCTATGCGCACGTTCCACCTGCTTCTGGCGGGTGTGAACGCGCACGGGTGGGCGGAGCCGTGCGGCGTTCTGCCGCCGCCACCGGAAGCCACCCACAGTGTGGACACTGCGGGCGGCTTCCTTGCAGCAGCATCTGAATGCCGTACTGCGGGACAGTTCACCCCCGCCTTGTTCTGCCGCGCTCCTGTAGCGCGGCAGAACAACAGTCTGTCCTCGGCCTATGACTGGTCTAATAATAGTAAGAAAGGCTTTGAAAGAAAATCTCTCTCTTTTAATACTACTAATAATACTAGTTCAGAGATGGATAAAAGTGAAGAGAGACTGTCCACAGATTTTGTTAGGAATAATTCATGCAAATATAGTGACTCAATGCCTAGCACTTCTAATGGTACACATTTTTTAAGCCAAGTCAGAAAGAAGCAAACAAAACAGGATCCAAAGATATCACACAGAAAGAAAATGCAGAATTTTCTAAAGCAGAAATTTTAATCCTTAAGAAAGGGTTCTCCTTTATCCCCACTCCTAAGCATGATCAGTTTTAAATTAATGGCTGAGCTACAGCACATGTTTAGGAGAATTAGACTGACTGATTATTTTAAGAACAATGTGGAACAACTAGAGGGACAGGTTATAAAATGTAAACCCAAATCCACTTTCAGTCCTCCTACTCAAAACTCTAGAATTCTGGCTTTTCAGGAATTAGTGCTGGAGGATATTAATGAAATATATCAAACAGATATAAAGATTTGGCAAAATTTGACTAGAGTGGGAAGGGACTCTCTTAATAATCTCATGGCTCTTGATGATGTGATATTTAAACCAGCTCACAAGGGGGGTGCTTTTGTTATTTGGGATAAACTGGATTATATTAAGGAGGCTAATAGACATTTGTATAACACAGCACACTACACCATAATTAAGGAGGACCCTACTATTAAGGTCAAAAGGGGGGGAGTCACTATTTTGGATGAAGCACTATTGATGGGTTATATAACTAGGTCTTTGTATGACTTCTTGATGCAGTCTGGGACCCATACATATCCAAGTAGTCAGACGATAACCTTTGGGTCTGCCCCCCCCCCCTTGCTTATAGTTTCTGCAGAGGGTGCGGTAGAGCTAGTAAAGTGGATAGGTTTCTCTCTGCCTTTCTGCTGCTGAGTCTTTATTACCCAAACTGCTGCTTCTCAGAGACTTCCTTCTGGCTGCCTCTTTCTCTTTCCACTTCTTCGTCTAACCTCCATGAGGGCAAGATGTGCTCTCAGCTTCAGTCTGTATCCTAGTTCCGATATACAGCTAAAACACCTGTTCTTCCTTTCGTATCATAGTAACTATAAAGAACATCCATTTCTTCTCTGAAGCAGCAAGCGCTGTGCAGACTTTATTCCTGAAGCATACATGTTGGTTGTTTTTGATGATCTAGCTAAGTAGTAAATACTTGCCATGTTGATAGGTCCGTATACTTATAGTACACGTTGGTTCATTGGTTATTTAGCATTGGAGAAACTAATTTTAATGTAATGTGCTGCTTACTGTTGAAAATATTTCATTGTTGTAATTAAAGGGTACGTTTGGCATGGTTTCTTCATTGATATGTTTCAGGAGCTTGCTCACTCAGCCTGCTAAACTGAGGCCGAGGACAGACTGGCAATGTGGAGCAGGACAGCCCCGCTTCGGAAGTGGAAGAAGGGAGCTTGTTCAGACATGCGCATCTGTCTGTCGGCTCCGTTTCGCACTTACCCGTCTTCAAGCTGTTTTCCATCCGCTTTAACAGGACACCGGGAGAAACCGGTGTCCAGGGGCCGTCTTCCGCATGCCTCCCACTTCCAGGCAGTCTGAACCGGAAGAAGGGGAGGCATCCGGAGGCGGCAGTGTGAACGCGTCAGAACTGAGTTTTGCGCATGTGTGCATATATGAAACACAGATGAAAGGGAACAAATAGAAAAAAAGGAGAGGGGGGAGGGGGAGGGAGCTCCCTCACTGTAGGTGTCCTACTCTGCCAAAGGGTGCTGTCCAGCCCATTGTCCCCATCTCTTGCCGTTTCGCATATGCGCATGTGCGCATATGTGCCACCAGCGCAACAGAGCCACGTGAGCCGCGGAGCCAGCTCCGCGACAGTCTGAACGCTCCGTATCGGCACCACTGCGCACTACGCTGGCCGGTGTGAACGGCCAGCCCTGGGCAGTTTTTCCCCCGCAGCAGTTCCCTCCGCATTCCTCCCGCTCCACATTGCCAGTCTGTTCTCGGCCTGAGTTGTTGTGATGCACTCACAAGAAGTGTTCAGCTATAAATTTCCAGTGTGACCATGTGTTGAACATAACACGTAGTTTCGGCCAGAAACTAAAAAACTGGATGGGTACAGAATTTGGCACACTGATTTGAAGTAACGAACCAAATCAAAATTGACAGGGTGGTTAGTGCAGTTTTGAGGTATAAGAGCAGTAAGCCCGGAAATGAGCTCCCTTAGTAGCACTTGGGAATCCGCTTAGCCCCCACCTTCCCTTTTTGCAGTTATGGGGAAACATTGACTTTCTTCACGTATTTGTTTATTACTGCTGGAGTATAATATGTGCAGTATTTTAAACATTCAAAAGTGTTCCCTCAGAGTTTAGGAAGTTTCTTGTCTAGTTTGAGGGAGGGGCCTGCTTTTGGAAGGGGGCCTGGAAGTCTTTACGATTGTACTTGAGCAAATTTACTCTTTTTGACTAAAATTCAATAATAATTAATAGGCCATCACCTGGTACAAGTAATGTGTATTCATAAATAGCACCTCATTTTATTCTATCCAAGGGAGAAGCAAATGCAAATACAATGGCTTTTCTCTCAGAAGAACTGTTTAAAAGATAGCCTCAGCTCAGTAATGTCCTTGTTATGTCCTTGTTACTCATCATTAAAGGCCCTGAGGTGGCAATTCACAGACATATTGGTACATCCTTTAATAATATACCATATGAAATTTTAATGCTCGTGTACTGAATTTACCCCAGAAGAACAGGCTCCAGATGTCTTGTAAGAGCAGGAAGAATCATTTCTTTCTTTTCTTTTTTTTAAAAAATCATGTTACCACAAGATAATTTTTTGGCAAGCAATAATAACTTCCGACATAACATCCACCGTACCATATATGTGAAGTACTATGGCCTGTATCCAACCAAAGACTTAAGTTTTCTTAAGAAGGGCAGGGCTGTGCAGGCAAGGTGGGATATAAATCAAAACTAATAAATAAATGAATGAATGACCCTTCTGTTATAAACCCTACTATTTTGTCCTCTCTGGGTGTGTTCAGACAGCTCTTTTGAGCCGCGCCAGGCATGAGTGCCTGGTGGATTTAAAGTGCACGTCCAGACCTCAACATCTGGGAATCATGCCGCTTTCCTCAGGGGTGTGGCCTAATATGCCTAATATGCTAATGCATTTCTGCTGTTGGGTGTGGCCTATTATGCTAATGAGTTCCTGCTGGGCTTTTTGTACAAAAAAAGCCACGCCTAAGTCAATGGCAGAATGGGGAAAGAAAGCAAAGGAGCGCAACCAGAGGAACAGAGGAAGAGACAGGATTAATTTTCTCCCTCCTGATATATTTCTGTTCATAAATGTGTTGTGATGCACATCAACCCCCTAATTTTAGGAATGGATTGAAACTACCTATCGAATACATTCCCCCCCCTCCCACATGTCCTCCAAGGCATCAGGAACACATACATTCCTCTCCTTTCCTTTATGTGGTCCTTTACAACAATCCTGTGAAGTAAGGTTGGCTGCAGAACAGAGCAATGAACCCAAGATGCGATAAGTACCATGTCTAAGAAGGGATCTGAACCCAGGTCTCCTGAGCCTGACATTCACCGCTATACCAAACTGTCTGTCTGATATCAAAGTCCCTTCGCATTTGGTCACTCCAGCCTTTCATCCCCTAGAATTGCAAACTGGTATGTCCAAAACAACCACCTTTTCTACTTTTTTTAAGCCTGACATTCCTTCAGCAGTCATAACCAGATCAGAATAGTCTTTTTCGTTAGCTTGTTTCTGCATCAAAAGATTTCGCCGTCAACACTGAGTTGTATATTTTGAGTTGATTTCAAAATGACCCATGTGAGAGAATGAGCTTCTGTATATCTGTGTCGGGGGGGGGGGTGACTTATGATATAGAACTAAACTAGACAAGGCCCCTGATCCGACAACTGTTCCTCTAGACTGAGCCTCATACATGAAGAGAGCTTTATCAATCACCCAGGACAGTACCCATAACCTGCTGAAACACATATTCTCAGTGTAGCCAACCTCACAGGGCTGTTGTGACAATAAAATGGAGGCAAAGAGAATGATGTAAGCTGCTTTGGGTCCTCCTTAGGGAGAAAGGAAAGGAAATGCTTTTACACCACAACATGACCGGACAATCTACCTGCTCAGCTTTCATGTAAGGGCCCCACACATGGAGATTATGCCCTTGTTGCATGACACCCTAAGTGATTTTTTTAAGCTGTTGGTATTTCCAACACTCCAGAACAGGAATATCAGAAATGCAATATATCAGGACAATCCATGCTTTGGCAGCAGTTGAAAATGATTTACAAAGGGGGTCCACTTTTGCCTGCAGAGAAATCTCATATTCTGTTTTTCTGCCACTGATTAAGTGATATTGTCTTTTAAGCACCGTCAAACCCGTATGGTATATGTAATGTGTGTTGGTGCCAAAAGATATTTTCTAAGTTGTTGGGGGTTTTTTTTTGGGGGGGGGGGGGGTTGCAGGAGACTGTGATCATATAGCAAAGATGGACTGCCACTCCCACTATTCAGTTTATTACTCCTGTCAGCAAGGCGGAGAGGAGGCCCTAAAACGGAAGCGAGATGGACAGAAGTCTGCAGATTAACATTTCATTTCATTCTCTTGCTTGCCCTGAAAATGGATTTTACTCATGTTGGCAACAATAATAAATTGCTCTCTGTGGGGAACAGAGCTCCTTCCCCCCCCCCCCCCGCCCTTGCTCAATGGAAAGCTGTTAATGCAATTTGTTTAATTTTTTTCCCCCATTGCTTATTTCACCAAAGGAAAATAAAAGCCAGCTGGCTGAGACCTAACACAAACATGGGGTTTCTTCCAGAAGAAGAAAATGTTTTTTTTAAAGTAACAGAGCACAACAAAACACACGCAATCAATGAACCTGGCAAACAGTGGAACCCTATTTGGTATCATCCAAGGGCCAACTCACATGAGCGAGTAGTCAAGTTGCTGGTTGACCACACGCTCAGATTTGGGCACACTGGGCCACTGGAATTACTTCTTTGCACAGAGAATGGTTTGAATGTGGGATTTACTGCTAGAAGATGTAGTGATAGCCGCAGGAATAAACAGCTTTGAAAGGGAATTCGATAAGATTCATGAAGTACAAGTCTATCAGTGGCAACTAGCCATGGTGACTGAATAGGGCTGCCAGGTCTGACTCAGGAAATATCTGGGTACTTTGGGGGTGGAGCCAGGAGACTTTGAGGGTAGAGCCAAGAGCAAGGATGTGACATCACTTTTGAAGCCGGTGGGGGACTTTACAGGAGCCTCCAGGAGAGGGGAGGGAAGAAGCACGATTGAACTCCAAAGGGAGTTCTGGACATCACATTTTAAGAGACCATGTTCTGTTTAAATGCCTTTCCCCCACTGGAAATAATGGAGGATGGGGCACCTTCTTTTGGGGCTCATAGAACTGGACCCCCTGGTCCAAACTTTTTGCAACTTGGGCAGTTTTTTTGAGAAGAAGCACCAGATGGTATGTTGGAAATTTGGACTTACGCCTGTGAAACACCAGGACAGCCACAGAGTTATAGCTCCTTTTCTAACACCACTTGCTTTCTTATACAGCCCTTGCTTCGAATGATAGTCACAGCCTCGTGGTTCAGTAACACCTCTAACTGAAGCTTATTCCTCTCCTTATAATCATGACAAGAAGTCCCTCTCACTGCTAAGTCAACTTAGCTCCCCTGGGCTTGGCTTGGGCATGACTGTCTCGACGTTCTCAAAGCATGGGGTTTGCATTCAGACTGCAGCTGATAAACATGGTGCCGAGTGTTGCCTTTAATTGCAAATTCACATGAGAATACAAAAGCAGGCTTAGATCAACAGGTATTTGAAATATGGAGCTTTGGTCTCTAGGCGCTTTGGTCTCTAGGGGCCTTTACACGACCATGCTCTGTTATTGCTTGTAAGCATTCCTTGTTCAGTTCAGTTCCCCCCACAGCGATTAATCTGCACTGATATTTTCAAACAGTGTATTTTCCCCACTGCAAAACCACACACTGGATGGCAATTGAGTGCCTTCATTCATTTCAGTGTGGTAGCTTTCCTAGCATTTTTATGAATTGGCAACACAGCAGCAGCTTCGTCTCACCCAGCCATGAATTACTGTATGCAATCCCTGAATGAACAGAGAGATCCCTCGCGACCACTAAAGAAATAAAAAGGAGTGCATATTTTGACAAGCCAATTTTTATCTATATTGTGCTGCGCTGTTCATTTCCCTGAGCTGTAGGAAGCTCTAAGGCAGCTCTGCAGGGTTAATTCCCTTGCCGGGGAAGAGTTCTGGAGACTTAGGAAGATCTTGTCAGATTCTGCAGTAACAAATATACAAGTAAGGGCATGGATACCTAAGAGCAAAATCTCCTGTGTGCTTCTCCTTAACTTCAATGCTAGCCAGAACCCTCTGAGCTAATTTTACAGCGATCACCAAGTCCGATTTGTTAGGCCATGCACAAACTTGCCTCTTGCCCGTTCCTCTTTTTTCACAGGCATGTCACTGGTTTCAGATCCCGTTCCGGCACACTGACTGCCAACTGACCATTGGCAATTCTTCTTCTTCCCTTAGGGCATGGAAGCCTCTTGCTATGTCCCCAGCTGGACCCAGCCAGGAGCTTTCCACAGTGGGATCAAAATGCCAAGAGTGTAGATGTGAGACATAAACTTCCAGAATGCTATTTCTCACCCAGCCACCCACACACACACCAGACACACAACAAATATCCCCAGGGGACTGAATCTACAAATGGCTGGTATGCACTAAGGAGATTTTCTGCCAGCACTTGCAAATGCAAGACACTTTTCCATTGGATTCCAGAAGCCTGCAAACGCAAGCCCATGGGAGGCAAGGGATAAATTGCCCATGTGGGAGGGCGTGTCAGAACAGAACCTTTCCTGTCTCTCCACTAGGCTGATTCTGATCTTCTTAAATGGTTCTGCACCCTGATCTGGTTATAGGGATGCCAGCCTCCAGGTGGGACCTGGGAATCCCCCAGAACTACAGCTCATCTCCAGACTAGAGATCAGTTCCCCTGGAGAAAATGGATGCTTTGGAGGATGGACTCTGTGGCATTGTACCCCACTGAGGTTTCTGTCCTCCCCAGACTCCATCCCCAAATCCCCAGGAGTTTGCCAACCTGGATCTGGCAGGCCAACCCCACCATCCCCCACTGGTGGCCGGGGGGACCTGACCTGGCAGCCCTCTCTGGTCATGGAGCAGTTCCAGGCCACTTAGCTCATTATGGCTCCTCTAGCTGCTTGAGTTGTGCCCACCCACACACACTCTCTCTATGAAAGCTTGTGCTGGAATTAAAAGCTTATTGACGTATAAAATTATGCAGGACTCCTCTATATTCTGCTGCAGAAGACTAACTTGGCTATCTTTCTGGGAATTTGGTGCATGTCATAACACATGAAGCTGCCTTATACGGAATCAGACCATTGGTCCATCACTGTCATTATTGCCTACTCAGATTGGCTCTCCAGAGTCACAGACGGAGGGTCCTTCACATCACCTATTGCTGTTCCTTCTTAACTAGAGATGCTGGGCATTGAACCTGCAACCTTCTGCACGCCAAGCAGATGCTCTGCCATTGAGCCACAGGCCCTCCCCAAACAGATCTTTTGGGAAATGATAGCTTGTCATTACCATTTCCCCTGGAGAATATATATACTTGCCCTCATAAACACACATCGGGAGAACCATGAGGGAAAATCGGTGGGGAGGAAAAGGTTCTGAAGCGTACTGGACTCGGGAGACCAGGAACGGTGAAATCATGAAGCCTTTATTGAGTGATTCAGCATGCCCAGTAGATGGTCAGAACAAGCATGCTTCCAGGGCTCCAGGGCCCTCATTATATGCTGGCTGGAGCCACACCTCCGGCTGCACCCAAAAGACCTGATAGGAGCTTAACATATGTGCATGTTTGTCATAGGTTCCCTGGAGGAGCCTTTGGCTGCATTGGCTCCCCGGGGAGAACCTAGGATTCAAGCTCCCCTCTCTGCCTGACCATGTGCTCTGGCCATGCGGCAGGCGCCATTACCTGGGAGCACATGGCAGGCCAGTTGTTACACAGAACATACTACATTACAGGTTCACAAACACATACTTTCTGCTTCTCGCCTCCAGAGTGATGCCTTCCAAGCCGCTTTCGGGAGCTATTTAGACTGTCAGAGAATACCTACATGGTACATTATTTATGGCTCTGCCCTGTGTCCTGGCAGGGGAGAAGCCCCATGCTGTAGGCATGATCGAAACTGGAATGGGGCTGTGTTTCATATCTTTTCTGTAAAGAATTATGATTTAAAAAAATTGATTCTGAAGGATGTGCCATAACAACAACAAAAATGAGAATCGTGGTAATCCTGTAGAGATATGTTTTATTGATGAGAAGGCAGTCATGAACACCCCTGCCTATATGACAGTTTAGAAAACCATCCCCTGTATCCATTTTCTTACTCCTTTTTAACAAAGCCTCATTCATTTGAAGGAGAAGAGTGCAGTTTTAAAGTGCCCAGGGTCTGGTGATGCTCAAAACCACCCATGGGCCTTCTCACATTTTCACAAAAAGCCGCAGTAATATTCAGCAAATGAATAACAAGGAATTTCCCTTCCCCCATGCCCTTAAACTAATATCATATAATTTCTTTTAAAAATTAAAAGATGGATTCTTTTTTATTAAGATGCTATTTGCGGTCAATTAGACTTTCGTCAATTAAATCTGGATTTATTGGCTTTAGACCAGAATATGTTGGGCATACCTATAGCTCATAGATCATAAGCAGCTAAATGCTATGAGTGTCAGAAAGCAATTGATACGCTTGTATATTTCATGTGAACAGGTTAGTTGTAAATCATCACCATGGGTTGTTGCTTTTTTGAAAAAAAAAAACTACAGAAAGATGCCAGGCGGCTGCTACCCCATCAATAAAAAAGAAAACAGACCTAGACTGAATATATCAAATTTGTACAATTATTAGGCAACAGAAACACTGAGGAGCTCCTAATTAAATTCTGTGCTAGTAATGGGGAGAATAGCTAGCTTGTTATATATACAGCAGAGTTCCGGTTGGCATGATTGTGGGAGATCTGTTCATAATAGCATTTCAGCGTTACATATTGTCATGGGTTTGGGGAGGGGGGAATGACTTGCTAATTGGTGCCTCTGAGAGTGCAATCCTCAGCGGGGTTATAGCTTTCTAAGTCCATTGGACTTAGGCGGGTATAACTCTGCTGCGGATTGCACTGCAACAGGCAATACTTGATCTTCAGTTTACCACTGGTAAGTATGCATGGGGGGAAGTAAGTCTGGCAATTGCGTGGGTAGCAGCACACATCCAGTTCTTAACGCGTATCTCTTCGTACTTAGTGAAAGAGCATGCAAAACCTCGTAGTATGAAGGAGTACAGTGGAAGTTTCTACCCACTCCAGGCTCATCCAGCTGCCAGCTGCCTATGTGCTGCAGCATCTAGCGCACAGCTAAGAAGAAATGAAACATCCTATGAAAAACCAGGGGTCCGTTGGGGCTGGAGCGAGGTGGAGCAAAGCTCCGCCAGCTCAGGAGTGGCCACTAGGGCAGCCAGGGGCCGAATCAGATTCGGATGGAGGGGATGGGACAACCTGTTTGGGGGCCCGTAGAATTGGACCCCGTGGTCCAATCTTCTTGAAACTTGGTGGGTATTTCGAAGAGAGGCCCCAGCAGCTACCCTGCAAGTTTGGAGCCTCTCCCTCAAACCCCCTTTCCTCCAGCCCCTCATATACCCTATGAGTTTTTGCCATTGATTTCAATGGCCCATAGGGTATACTGGGGCTGAAACTGACATTCCCTTTCTGACACACTTCTGGTGATGTCAGGGGAGATGGCATATGCTAATGAGTTATGCTAATAAGTTATGCTAATGAGCTCCTGCATTTTTCTACGAAAGGACCCCTGTGAAAAACCATACTCAGGACATCCTTGTGCGCCCCAAAAGCTTCCTGCTTCCCTTTACTGGGTGATGGGGAGTTCAGGGCAGACTTTATAGGGTAAGTTCTCATTAGAGGAGAAAGCAGCAGAGTTATGTGGTATCTCTACAACAATATAAAAAGGGAGTCCCAGGGACACCTGAGAGAGCAACAACATTTATTCCAGCATCAGATTTTGTGAGCCAGGGCTCACTTCACCAGATGCATGAAGTGTGTGCTTCACACACCTGATGAAGGGAGCGCTGATTCGTGAAAGGTTATAAATAATAAACCTTGCTCATCTTTAAAGTGCCACTGGACTCCTGTTTGATTCTGCTACCACAGACTATATAATAATGCACAATTTAATAACAATAACAGTATACAGTAACATTATAATAAATATATGATAATATTCACCAGGGGGCTTTTCTGCATGTTTTTTTTTCCCATTGGTTCTTCCTCCATACTACTTTGATTTTTCCCTGGATTTTCACATGCATTTTTGTGCCTTTAGTTTTCAGTTCAGTTTGTTTGTTTCCCCCACTTTTTCCGAAGTTCTTTTGACACCACTTTTGCCCCTATGTTCTTCTGGAAACTGATTCTGCGTTGGTTTTTTCCCCCTCATGAGTAAGGTTTCTGGTTTGTTCTTTGATATTTTTTTTTGTCCCACTCACACCCACTTCCATCCCTTTGTTCAATTACTGGACTGTCATAGTCAAACCACTCTCCACACACACCCCAAGACAAGTGATGTCTTTTCCTTAAAAAAAAAAAAACGTGCTAAAATATTAGTATATCACTAGAGCACAGTAGGTTCTCTGAATTCCCAGCTTTCATTTTTCTTTTAAAGCAAGTCTCTATCCCCTTGCCTCAAGAAGATATAATGGAAAAGGCACCAATATCAACAACACACACACCCCTTGAAAATCCTTGTTCGCGAAGAGACAGTTGTGGTCTCTTCTTTTAGTACTTTGTGTATTTGTGTGTGTGCTTGCATGCCTGGAAGTCATGGTGACTTCTGGCGACCCCTTGTGGGGCTAGAATGTTTTCAGAGAGGTGGTTTGCCATCGCCTGCCTCTGTGTCCTGAGCCCTGGTATTCCTTGGAGGTCTCCCTTTCAAGTACTGGCCAGGTTGGCCCTGCTTAGCTTCCTAGATCTGATGAGACTGGGCCTGCCTTGGCTATTCAGATCAGGGCCCCAACTGTTAAGATGCAGAGGGAAGACTAACACGCAGAAGAACCGTGCCCAAACCAACTCCACTGATTGTGTATTGCCTCCCAAGGGAATCAGGAGTAAGTCGAACATGTGGAAAAGTCCAGGGTTCAGAATAAGCAGGGCTGCAGAATACACAGGCAGCATTAAATTCACTGCAGCATCAGGCCAGTTGTGAAAACCCAAGCCTGCAGCTCGGGGGGGGGGGGGGGAGAAATCCTGCCAGCCAAGCCAAAAAAAAAAAAAAGCAAGCCAAGCCCAGCAAAATTTACTTTGGTTTGTGGATGTGCACTGAGGTGTTTTCCAAGCTGGCTTGGGTAGAAAAGCGGCCAAATAAATCAAGCGCTGTTGTTTCTCTGCAAGTGCCAATGCAAAATATGAAAAAGGTCAACTTTTAATTGTGAACAAAAGCAACATAAATTGCATGGTCCGCCTATGTTCCGCCACAGCCAAGCACACTGCAAGGGGCCAGCAAGATCCAAAGCATTCCGCACATCTGAACCTTATGAACTGGAAGCAACAAAGGGATACTTTCAACCTCCCAAATTAAAGCTGCCAGGAGAGGCTCCCCGTCCAATTAAACAGGAGTCTGCTAGCCCCTTAAGGACAAAATGCAGAAGCTTTCATGAGTCAGAGCTGACTTCATTCGATGCAAGAAGGGTCCGTCCAAAGCAACTGCATTTACACTCAGAGCTGAGGCAACAGAAATGGGGTGGGGAGAAGTTACAAGAAGAGAAAGGTGGACTCTAAATCGAGTGATTTTTTTTTAAAGGAAAACAAGATAAAACAAAAACCGATCCACAAGCAAAAAGTCCATTCAGAGTGAGAGAGAACCACTCACAATTGTTGATAGATAGGCAGGGTATGATTGATGTATCTAATTAAGGAAAATACAATGGGAGACATGAAAACAGATTCAGCGTGACTGCACAGAGATCATATGATTCATTAAGAGCTATAAAGGGACGGTCTCACCCCAGCCTTGAATTGACTTGGTTTTCTCGCTCCGTTATTGCTGCTAACCTCTCAGCACAACCCACCCTTGGTCGCATGCTCCAGGCAAAACCATGAGGAGGCTCAGCCTCTAGTAGTCGAGTAGATTGACAGCTGGGCTTAGATCTGTGTGAGACCTGAGTTAGGGTCATTTTACACCTCCCCTCTAAAGTAGTTTGTCTTTTCCTGTGCTGATTTCACAGTGGTGTGAAATTTCACTCCAGGGGGTCTAAGTGCACTAATCAATAGCAATTGTTTAAAGCAGAATAAAGCCGGTTGAATACTAGCTTGGCCACAGGAGGGCAATTAGTAGATGTGGACATTTCAGTAGCAGCACGGTTTCACACCGCACAGAGGTGTGGGCAGGTTTTTTTGGAACTAGAATGATTCCAGCGGGAAAGTCAGATGTAAAAACAGCCTTAATCTCTGCTTTGCTTTGTGCTACCATGGGCACTTTTCTTTTTCAGTGCCACAAATAATACTGACTTACTGAAGAGTGGTGATATTGTAGGCGACGACAGTGGCTTGGATCCATCCAGGCAGTTCCATGAACGGATGTCTGCCTGCAGACTTTATCTCCTCCACCTGGCAGCCTAAAAGCCCCCCCAAAAAAAATGATGTTTGGAGACAGAGAAGCAAATCATCATGCTCTGGTGGCTCCAAGAGGCAGCGTGGCTTGCTTAGAAGGAAAGCTGAGACTCAGACCAAAGACTTCTTGATTTGTTACAGTTCAGGCTGGCTGGTACACTGTGCTCGTTTCACCCAAGTTTATGGAAATCTATAAACTTAGGTGAAACAAGAGCACAGTGTACCAGCCAGCCTGAACTGTAACAAATCAAGAAGTCTTTGGTCTGAGTCTCAGCTTTCCTTCGAAGCAAGCCAGCGTGGTGCAGAGGTTAAGAACAACGGACTCTGACCTGGAGAACCAGGTTCGATTCTGCCTTCCTCCACATGAAGCCAGCTGGGTGACCTTGGGCCAGCCACAGCTCTTTCAGCACTCTCTTAGCCCCCCAAAATACAAGTCTAGCTGACCACTTGCTAAAGGGCTGCCAGACAATCTTTGGATCTCCTGGCTATACAACACATATTGCCATCAATGCTCCCTCTAAGCTGTGGAGTCTTGTGAGCAAAAATTCTACTTTGTGAGCTACTGGCATTAAAGTTGTGAGCGAGCGATTTGGCTGCTGCATAAATCAGTTTGCTCTGGAGCCCTCCTTCCTGAGCTGAGAGAAAAATGTGTGAGCCGGAGGCTAAACAACTGTGAGTTAGCTCACACTAACTCCGCTTAGTGGGAACATTGATTGCCATACAATTATTATTATTGTAATCTACCTTTCATACATCTTTCTGAGTCAGTTTGAAACCTCAACTCAGCCATGGACTGTCTGAGGGGCACCATCTCAGCCATTTCTCAGCAGACAATCCTTTGTAGACAACCTTGCAGGATTGTTGTGAGCAGGGGTCTGTTGGGGCCGGAGTAGGGCAGATTCTCTAATCAGATTCTCTAATCTGATTCAGCCCGTGGCTGCCCTACTGGCCAGTCCTGATTCTCTAATCTGATTCAGCTCGCTGCCAAATTGCTGCCGAAATTCGGAGGCAACTTTAAAAGCCACTGGAGGGGAGGTGATTTGAGGGAGAGGCTCCAAACTTGTGGGGTAGCTGCTGGGGCCTCTCCTCGAAATGCCCACCAAGTTTCAAGAAGATTGGACCAGGGGGTCCAATTCTACAGGCCCCCAAACAGGTTGCCCCCATTCCCTCCATTGTTCTCTACGGTATGAAAAAAGTTAACATTTTCCCCTCCATAGAGAACAATGGAGGGGATGGGGCAATCTGTTTGGGGGCCCATAGAATTGGACCCCGTGGTCCAATCTTCTTGAAACTTAGTGGGTATTTCGAGGAGAGGCCCCAGCAGCTACCCTGCAAGTTTGGAGACTCTCCCTGAAACCCGCTTTCCTCCAGCCACTCATATACCCTATGAGTTTTTGCCATTGATTTCAATGGCCCATAGGGTATAATGGGGCTGAAACTGACATTCCCTTTCTGACACACTTCTGGTGATGTTGTGGCATTTGCTAATGAGTTATGCTAATGAGTTATGCTAATGAGCTCCTGCACCTCTTTTTCTAGGAAAGGACCCCTGGTTGTGAGGAGGGTAACTGAGCTAATTTGTGTGAAGTGTTACTAGTAATTGTGGGTAGGGTAGGTGTTCTAAGAATGCTAAGCATCACTGAGAATTCCAGTTTGACAGCACAGAAGGGAAACTTTCCGGGAGGGGGATAATGACTAATTAAGGCTTCTTTCTCCCTCTTTCTTCTTCTGAAGGACAGAAGGGTTTGATTGTGCTCCTGAAATTGCTTCTGCCTCCCCCCGTTGTATGCGAGAAGCTACAGTAGCCACTCGCAGACGGCACTAGATGTTTGCTGGCATGCTGGGGAGGAGGGGGGGGGGGGAAATCCGCGTCTCTCCGCTTCGTCTTGTCAAGCTACCAAATGTTCTCCTGCTTCCCTCCCCCCCACACACCCCATTCCTGATCTGCCAATTGCCTGATGTGTTCAAATAATAATAATAATAATAATAAAAAGTATTAACACAGTTTATCTGATGGATCGGAGGGAGAGATTGAGAAAGAGGCTGGCGAGGAGCCAGGGGCTAATAACAGGGTAAAAGGCAATTTGGTGAAATAGAATTAACATCCTTAATTGTCAGACAGACAGCAGAGGGTGCTGGGAGTCCGCGGGGAGGGGGGGCCTTTTTCTTTTCTTTTTTTTTTTTTTACATACCCCGGAGAGATCCATTTTAATAACCAAAGTCTGGGGGAAAGAGAGAGAGAAAATCTCTGATGCAATTCGCTTGAGCTTTGTCTGGAGGTGTTTTCTCCCCCCCCCCCCCCCTGCCGCCCCCAAACTTTCTTATTTCTCAGTTCGGCGCCGCGGCCGCCAGTGCTCTCCCGGAAGGGCTGATCAGAAGGACCGCTTGCTTGCTTGCTTTAAACCTCGAGTCCCTGCAAGATATCGCAGACGCCCGAAACATTTGGCACCGCCGCGTAGCTTTTCCCCCTCGCGAACGACAGGGGAGCGGAGTGACGCGGCTGGCGGGTCTGCTGCTTCTGCGGAAAAGGGGGAAACCGCGGCCGGCGTCGCTCGGGGCTGGAGGGCTCCTCGTCCCAGCCTGGCGGAGGGGAAGAGCGGCGGACGGGGACGAAAGGCTCGCCTTTGGCCAGACGGTGCGCGGTGTGCGGTGCCTCCCGGAAGGGAAAGCTCGACGACGCTGTAGGCGCGCTTGTGGAGTTGCTCCTCCGCCCCGACAGAGGGACAGGACAGGCTTGGCCCGGGTTTCCAGCTGCCCGCAGGAGGACCAGGGGCGAGGGCAAGCCAACTCATGCGACGTGGAGGCAGCGACCCGCGGAAAGGAGATCCCACTCCGTGCCCACGAAGATCCTGTTTCTTTCGGTGGACGTGGATTGTTTGTTGGGATTAGGGGCATCGTCACTCCTTGGGGAAGCCATCCGAGACGCGACTGTGGCTTCTCTCCTAAACCAGTGAGTGTAAAGACGGCAGCTCCTCTGTTGGGCTGGCGGTGGTGCTGGAGGTGGAGGTGGCAGAACCCCGCAGTTGTTTTTTTCCGGAGAGAGGCTTGTCCGGGGTCTGTTTGCCTCTGCATGTCGGGCTGCCCTCCTGCTGAAGCTGCAGACTCCATGACCCTCTGGCTTCTCTGGGCAACCGCTGGGCAGGTGGTGTGCTGGGAGACCAAGACCCAGATAAGGGACGACCAGCCCAATGGCTAAGACAGCCAACCGAGTCTTGTGGGTAGCGGCTGCACGCCTCCTGAGATGCTGGGAAGAGACCTCTTGAGCTGTTTTCTGAGATGGGATGTGGTTTTCTTTTTCCTCAGGCGTCCAGGAGAATTGATCCTCACCCGGCCAAAATAGATTGATTTGTGCACACTTATGAGCACCAGCGGAGAAGTTTTAAACAGGAAAATGTACGGGGATTTATTAAATTCAACCAATGCGACAGATCCTCACCTAATCATTCAGACCAACACTCCTTATCTAGGGAGCACCCAGAGACCCGTCAGCTCTTCCACTTTTTACATGTCCACAGCCAGGGTATTAAAAGAAGGTGAGATAAATAAGCCAGATCTGGTGACTTACATTGTTCTGTTCTTCTTCCTGCTCTTGGCGGTGATAATAATTGTGCTTTTTATTAACTGCCAGCTCAGAAATTCTTTTTTTGCCACCCTACCTTACGACAGATCGCTGCGAGAAGCGAGGAGCCCCTGGAAGACTCAGGCTGTTTAATCCTCAGAGTTAGGAAGAAAATGTCTGGTATAAGCTTTGGTGTGGTGCATCAGGGTATTATGAACACTCATCCTTATATAATAATAACACTGTTTATCTTTGTGACTGGTTGGATTCAGCCGTGCGTAAATAACATGCTCTTTCCTAAAGACCAAGAAAACATTCTCTGAAATACTAAAAAGACATATTTGCCAAGTAACGTTTGAGGTGCGGCTACCAATAAAAAGACTTCGTATGGATTTACATGAATAGAACATCATCCCAATTCATTGATATGTGTCTAAGCAGAGTGGGATTGACATAATATCTAACTATTGCTCTTTAAAAGTATGGACACACATTTTGCCAGGCAACTCTATTGCTATATAATGATGTTTGTGTTGACAAAGGTATGTGTTTACGTCTGGTGGCACTGCTACCTGTGCTTGTGAAATCATCATTAAAAAATAATGTCTTGACACCTCCATGCCAAGGAAACTGGGAATTTTTTTACACTGAGAAACCTCTGGTTTTCATACTAAATATACATAGGGCAGTTAGTTTGAAAGAAATCTCAGGTCTAGTTTGTAATTTGCTGTGTTCATATTAACTGGCATATAAATCTTGTTCTACAGTTATCAGTTATGGAGGGTTATAATTTAGTTATTGTTGTTATTATTAATAATTGAGTCTGTGATCCTGAAATGTGTTGAAGCTTCATCCTCAAAACATTGACCCATTGAGCCAGAAGATACCTCAAGATTATAAAATACAAAATCCGCCTTGAACCATTTCTATCCTGTGCTTTAATTCCAAACAAGGAGAACCCATAACGTTTTTTTTCTAGCTTGATGTTTTATGAAGTCGCCATTCTGATGGCTGATTTTTTTAAAAGTTAAACCTGCGGCTGGTGTCATTTTTCTAAATCAAACAAAGAATTCATGAATTTCAATTAGTCACATTTAACTATTGCCATTGAAAGAGGTTGTGCAGAAATCCATAGGAATGAAAAATGGTCAGGAATTAATGGGGGGTTTAGAAATTAAAACTATTGCCAACAAATGGGTAGGAAAAAAATGCTCTATTATCATGCTGTCAAAGTTCCATGGCAGATGATGTGTTTTTATAACCACTCATTGACCTTTACTATGTGACCAGTCCAAATTGCGATAGGCTTTCAGGATGGTTGAAGTATAATCCCACATATTTATAGGGAATCTGCACTTTGAGGACCTACTGACACTAGCTAAGAGCAGAAACCCTTTCCAAGTCATAGGTATGAACAGAGAACACACAGGCATATAATTCGCCTTGATGTTGATGTAAAATGGGCAGATCCAGTGCAAAAAATCCATCTAGGAGATGTTTTTTTACCCTAGTGTCTCTTTCTTCCTATCCCTAAAAATTATAGCATGAATGTAAGCACTGAGTGTTTAAATTAAATCTAAATGGTGGACAATCAGCCAGATAGGTAGGACTGTCAAGAAATCACAATTTCTTTGTCTATGTCGCTTGTTTCAGAATATAAGGGAGAAATATGGTAAGTATCTTTTCTCCCAATGTGTTGCAGCAGTGGAAAGGAACTTTCTGTTTAAGAACTGAAATAACAAGAGTTATGTTTGGTACTGATTCTGCAAACCCGGTAAAGAAAGCCTGGCAAAGCAAAAGTTTGCAAGTATATAGTCCCAGGATTCTCTCTAGGCTTTGCCAAAGAAAGGATCTCAGTTTACAGTACTGGAAAGACCATGATCAGAGATGTTGGAAGAGGCATACCAGAGAGCAGCCGCTTGTAAAAGTGAACGGTCCAGGGCTAAAACAAGCAGGGGTCTTGTGGCACCCTATAGAATAATAACTTTGCATTCTAGGGTAAGCTTTTGTGAGCTAGAGCTGAAGTCAGCACAAGCCCAGGAACATTTATTCAAGGCTTCGAATGTGTTCGTCTTCAAGGCAGGGCTGGCATCAATATACTGTGAGGTAGGGCAGCTGCCTGGGCCACCTGCGTTCCTAGCTGAACATTCTGCCCAGCGCCACCAGAGAAGAGCATGCAAGTAGCACACAATGGTTGCAGTGCGTCTGGTAGCCATGGATGGAGTACTCCCTGCTGCACTCACTGCCCCCTGCTGTCAGGGAAAAGACTGCAAGTGGTGCAGGTGGCTGGGAGGGAGGGTGAACATGTGGTGGAGAATTGGGGGGGGGGGGAATTGGGGTGACCAGGAAGGGAAGTGCAAACAAAGGGCTGGAGGGGAGGGTGCCCCTGGACACTGTTTGCCTGGGTTTTCCCCCAAAACCTGGAGCCGGCCCTGCTTTAAGGTGCCACAAGATTCCTGTTTATGTTTACTGCTTCAGACTAACATTAATCGTACTGGAAACGTTGTCTATATACAACAAGGCAAATGGGTACAAGGGGAAAAAAGCATTAAAATGTATTTAGCATATAGATTACCTGCTGTTCCATATTAGGAGTCAGAAGAAACACCCCAGATCTACCAGGCTTGCAAGTTACTATTTTGTTGATATAACTTTCAGACACTGCCCATTCTTGCATCATCAAAATCTCTGTTCCCACTTATTTAATACTGGTGTTACCCCCAAGGTGTTGCTCTGTATACAAAGTCAGTTAAATCATTAATCAAGAATTCAGTCTAAACTTGAAGTCAGTTTTGGTCTGTTTTAATATATGAGCTTCATGCTACTGATTCTTGGATCAAATACACTGGTGAATAAAACAGTCTAAAAGTATTTGAACTGGTGCAAAATTGTCATTGTGTCATTGCCAGGGCAGGTGCCAGGGTTTTTTCCACACTAGGCGAGGCTACCTTCCGGGGCCCCCATGCGCCCACTGAAGCAGCACCTGTCAGCTCTCCCCTCACCCCCACCCCCCACAGCCGGGAGAAAGGTGCTGCTTTCACTGTCTCGGATCTGAAAGGAGGAGCCCGGCCAGGCCAGGGCTTTTGGCGAGGGGCTGCAAGAGGGTGGGGCAGCAGGCCAGCATGGCAGCGGTGCCCTTGTGGCCACCCCTGCTTTGCGTACCAGGCCCAGGGGTGCCTAGAGGGGTGGTGAGGTTGACTGGGGAGGGACACCTGCAGCATTGGCGTGGTGCTGCTTTCTTCTTCTCCCCATCAGGTGAGCCCCAAGGCAGCTGGAGACAAGGTTTCCTGCTTGTTGTCAGCGCTGCTCTCGCTGCTGTCCTCACCCCACTTGCTGGCCTCTGTGCCCAACAGGGGTCTGCGCCCCTAGGCAGTCACCTAACCTGGCCTTAAGAGTAGCACCAACCCTGGTCATCACAATTTCAAAAGGAGGAGGAGGAGATTAGATTTATACCCTGCCCTTCACTAGGAGTCTCAGAGCAGCTTACAAATTCCTTTCCCTTCCCCTCCCCACGACAGACACCCTGTGAGGTAGATGGGGCTGAGAGAGCTCTTTCCAGAACTGTCCTTGAGAGAACAGCTGGTACAGAGCTATGGCTTGCCCAAGGTCATCCAACAGCTGCAAGTGGAGGAGTGGAGAATCAAACCCAGTTCTCCCAGATTAGAGTCCGCGCCCTTAACCACTACACCAAACTGTAAGGATAACTAAAGTGGCTATCAGCCCCCTATATTCAATCAATGGGCATGTTCATGATAATGTAAAAAATATTAACTAAATGCAACGAATGTGACAGTTTTGGTGTGTGACATATCCCAGGGCAATGTGTAGTGCTAAACAATTTTTTCTGGCCCAAATACAAGACATGGTAGTTGATAAAAGTATATCTGGATAGCAGAACTCCAACTCAGTGTGGCATACTATATAGAGCAAATGAGGGCTAAACGTTTAACTGAATTCTACAAAAATGTATATTCTTTTATAAAATTCTAACTGAAGTCTATGAAAATGTATATTCTTTCCTGCATAGACTTCTGCAGAAGAGACTTTTGCAGGAAAGAATATACATTTCTCCCCATATCCAGTTACAAAACACATTTTCTATGCATAGTTTGCACACAGTCGCTCTGAATAAAAGCATGCAAGACTGGTAACTGAAGTGAGAAATTGCTAGTATCAGAGGAAGTACAGAATCTAAGGGGCAGATAGAATTCCTGCAGAAAGAATTTTTCCAGGGCTTTCTATAAATCTCCACAAGGTCTGCATGTCCTATTTCTCTACCATCATCTGAACTATTTCTTGTATCTATGGGACAGGAACATAAAATCTGGTGTGCCAACAGTAATCAAGATATATAGACAGATCTTTATCGCATATAGCTGTTTTTTTTTTTAAGTCAGCAACGACTAATGTAACACTGGCTCTCAGCGTCTAGTTTACACTAGAAATGTGGTCTCAGTTCACTGGGAATGAACTAGCTTGAAACTGGGTTACCTAAACATTTTCTCTTGATCCCACATGCAAAAGGTACAAGCAGCCACCCACTTCAGTGCATGAGGAGTATGACTCATTATAAACAACTGGATTCAATGTCTTTTATGATGCGTATGTTGCTTTCTGTATGTGGGAACAGCTTTTGAACGGGGTTTTGGGTTAAAGTTTTGGAGCGTCAATAGACACAGGCTAATTGTGTTCCAGAGAATGTTCTCTATCCAGTAACCATTGGTTTTTGAAGCACATCACCCATCAGTCCCCTTGAATTTGGTTTTACAAAGTGTTCGTTTTCTATACAAAGTCCTCTCCAAAAGCATCTCGTGCTGAAACCTGGACCTCCACATATGGACTAAATATCCACATGCTGGGCCAGCTGCAGACTGGGAGGATTTTTGTAGAAACCTGGGCCAGCAGTACCCAGGTTTGCACACACAAAAATCTAAATCAATGTACAGGGGAAAAAACAAGATCTCATGATACTATGTTGCAAGACTTGTCTGCCATGTTGAAAAAAACATCCAAGTGTCTAAAAGATGCTGCTGATGACCAGGAGGAGGAAAAGGGGGGAGGCGTTGCCATCTCCCACCATTGCTCCTGTGTGAGCTGGGCAAAGGGAGGTAGACAGGGCTGCAGGCTGGGGGGCTGGCTAGCTGGGGGGCAGGCAGCCTGAAGAGTTGGGGGGCCGGGCAAGGAAAGCAAGTGGATAGGGTGCCAAGGTGGTGAGGAAGGTGAGAGGTAATAGGAAGACTGGCTAGCAGGTGCATGGGGGAGGTGGGGGAGGATAACAGAGGTGACTTAGGTGGGTGAACCCAAAAAGATGAGGTAGAGGTGACAATAAGTCACAGGAAGGAGAAGCAATAAATAGGTAGGAGACAAAAAATGTGGGAGTGAATGCCCACAGAAGGGGGGCAGGAGACATGAGAGAAAAATCCTCCCAGTGGTGGCAGAAGAAGAAGAAGAGATTAGATTTATACCCCGCCCTTCACTCACTTGGAGTCTCAGAGCGGCTTACAAACTCCTTTCCCTTCCCCTCCCCACAACAGACACCCTGTGAGGTAGGTGGGGCTGAGAGAGCTTTTTCCCAAGCTGTCCTTGAGAGAACAGCTGGTACAGAGCTATGGCTTGCCCAAGGTCATCCAGCCACATGCAAGTGGAGGAGTGGGGAATCAAACCCGGTTCTCCCAGATTAGAGTCCGCGCACTTAACCACTACACCAAACTGGCGTAGAATGGGATTCCCTACGAGCAGGTCCCGTGGCTCTGCTGCTTGTAAGTAACTAAAAGAATTCAGTTTTCTTGCCAAGTGAGGTTGATCATATCTAGCCATCATGACCACTAATATTTATGACAACATTATTTCCTGGGGGATTCTCTATTTAGACCTGAAGCCACTTACTTAGTACACTTAGTACTACAAATCACAATGCAAAGAAGGCTATGAGAGCAATTGAAAGAACAAAGAGCCTTGTGGCTCCTTATGGACCATGCATGCATTGTTAATCAACTTTCATGAATCAGAGCTCATTTTGTTGAATGCTAAAGGAGTATAATTTTGGGATACAGACTGATTATGCACTAAGGCACATTGACCTGCGCCTTGGGTCTCTTGGATACTGGATATGCCCACTGAGTAAAAACTCAACATTACATGTACTCAAATCCAATGTTCCCTCTAAGCTGAGTTAGGGTGAGCTAGCTCACAGTTTTTTAGCCTCCGGCTCACACATTTTCTGTTTTAGCTCAGGAAGGATGGCTCCAGAGCAAACTAATGTATGCAGTAGTCAAATTGCTCGCTCACAACTTTAATGCCAGTAGCCAAAAAGTAGAATTTTTGCTCACAAGACTCCACAGTTTAGAGGGAGCATTGCTCAAATTTTATAATCTGTCCTGGGAATAAAGCTATGGCTAGTGCCCACGTTGTGTTGCTATCCATTAAGTGTCAGTAAAAGTAGAGACACTGAGTTGTACTGCAATATATACTATTCCTGGTATAATAGGTGTAACGTATATCTCTGCTTGTGATTCTTCCACCTATAGTGCTGAAATTACAACGCTGGTTTCTGCAAACTAAGGGGTTTTTTTTGTTTAATATAAGAGGGTGGCTGTAACATTTTAGATTCAGCTGTGCTATTTTAGTATTTGTAGCTCTCAGTGCAAATATATGACTGAATTCATTAATTGGGGTGGGGGGAAATCACAGAACTATAATTGTAGGTCCATATGATGTCAGACTGTCCTGGGAATAAAGGCTCCTAGGGCAGATTTCACACCATTATAGAGTCATAACTCAGCATTAGTACTTGCTTGACACCTAGAATGCCCCAGGTTCACTCCCTGACATTTCCAATCAACGGAGCTTGGGTATAAAGGCTTGGAAAAACAACTTCCTGGGTGAGCTGGTAACAAAGCCCTTCATGGCCTAGAACCTACATGTCTAAAGGACTGCACATCTCCATATGCCAACTACAGGCCTCAGGCCGCCCCTGGATGTTTCCTGACTCAAAGCAGTCTACCAGGCATCAGCCATTTCTCTTCTCATTTATTTCTCACTCTGTGGGGAAAGCTCTGAGGAGATGATGGGGGCAACATCACTAGAAACCCTTGGGCAATGCTCTTAAGTCCATTTCATTTGCCAGGGCTTTTAATCATATATAGAATGTAGGTATTTTTAGGGGGACGAGCTACTTGGGGCTTTATTTTTGTAGTTTATGAGCCACCTTGAGCTATGAGAAAAGGCTGGATATAAATATTTGAATTAATGAGTCAATCAGTATAGTCAGCCCTGGGTAGGGCTGCCAAGTCAGCCCGGGGGGCCGGGGATCCCCCGCTAAAGGGGCTCCCGATCCGCCGGCCAGCATTTGGCTGGCGGGGAGAACCCCACCCCCGATGTCGTCCAGCGAGGACAACGTAATGACGTCACCGGAAGTGACATCAGCACGTTGGGGGCATTGCCAGGGCAACATGCTGACATCACTTCCGGTGACGTCGCTGGGTGCGCGCGCCAGGAGAAACTCCCGGCGAGAGGAGGACTCCCCCCCGCCGGTGAGTTTTGAAGACTTGGCAACCCTAGCCCTGGGCTAAACAAACAACTAGCTGATTCTGTAAATGGTAGCTTCTTTTACTATCACTATATATTCTAATAATAGCCGGTGACCATGGAGACCTTTCCATGGTATCTTGCTTATCAGGAAAACCTATTTCAGAATTTGCCCTTGAGTTTTAAGAATTTCCTACTTTATTTAGCTTCCTTCACAGAAAGAACTTCTGTAAACAGTTTAGCGAATGTTAAAAATAGGCGGGGAAATTGTCAATCATATCACTGAGGGGTGTTTCCAGCCATCTGAAGTTTACAAAGCCGGATTTCAATGACTAGCAGCTGGAAAGATGGAGCAAGATGAAAAGTTCCGATTTCCTGTGGAGATATATTGTACAGGGGGACATAGTATTTATACAGGAGTGGGTGGCACTATTGAAATGTAGGAGGTTGTTAGACCTTCTCCATCACAACACACAGCAGTGCTCCGTTGGATGCTGTTTTGATGAAGGACCTTTTTTCTAATGCTCCTTTTAAAAAGTGAATCTATTTAGATACCTAGTTATTTGTGCTTTGAAACCTTAAAGACGTCAGCCTGTAATGGAAAAAAAACAAAACAAAACATCTATGGTTATATTGAAAAGGTCTATTCTTACATACTAATGACGTAAAAGGCAGAGATACTCATAGATTCCAAAGTGCAAAAACCAAATCAAAAATAGGTCTTGATTGATAACCTTGTTTCTTCCACGTGTTAACTCATTTACCATGGGAAAATTATCCACAGTAATTAGAAGCTGTGTGAAGAATCCACAAGTAGGGATGGGCATGAACTGGGAAAATGTGGTTCATTTCTGTTTGTAGCATGCCCATTTTGTGAGCCAAGAACTGTCACAAACTTTTGGGCAACAACCTGCTTCAGTTTCTGAGGTTTATGATGTGTTAGAATGGGCCCCAGGTGTGCTAGAGACCCCTAACTCACAAGGGGTCTCTGGCTGACTCTCCTCTACCTGCCCTCCAACTTTGGTGAGGATTGGATTTGTGGGGTCTGAGTTACAGCCCCCCAAAGAAGGTGCCCCCTCCAGGAAAGTGCTTTCTAGAGAAATGACAGGCACAGGTTCAGGAGGTTCAGGAGTATATAGAATGGACCCTGTGCAAGCTAGAGACATCAGTCTGGCAGAGGACACCCCCCCCCCCCAGTGCTCCTCTACATGGCCTCCAAGTTACGTGCAGATTGGACTTCGGGGATCCAAATTATGGCCCCCCCAAAGAAGATACCACCAAGAAAGTGCTTCTGGGGAAAATGCCAGGTACAGGTTCACAAGTGTACAGAATGGACCCCCTGCAAGTGACACACACCAAACACATAGGCTAGAGAATTCCTCCCCCACACACAATTGTTTTGAAGTTTGGCAAACATTTTGACTGAGCAGAGACCATCTGTCTGGAAATATATCCATTCACAAACCACCACAAACCACTTGAAAATTCAAGGAAAGTTTGTGCTGGTTGACCTGCCACAAATTTCAATTCATGAACCACAAACTGACCAGAATTCAACACGAACTTCAGCTTGTGAACCAGTTCGTGCCCATACCTACACACAAGACTTGTTGTGGACTTCTGCGTACTCAGCTTGTAGATGTAATAATTCCAGTGTTGTTTCCTAGTCAGGGGTCATTTCATACAAAAAGAGGTGTAGGAGCTCATTAGCATAACCCATTAGCATAATTTATTTGCATATGCTACACCACCTGACATCACCAGAAGTATGTCAGAAGGTAAGAAAGAAAGATGGGGGTGAGGGGGAGAGAGAGAGAGAGAGAGAGAGAGAGAGAGAGAGAGAGAGAGAGAGAAAGAAAGAAAGAAAGAAAGAAAGAAAGAAAGAAAGAAAGAAAGAAAGAAAGAAAGAAAGAAAGAAAGAAAGAAAGAAAGAAAGAAAGAAAGAGCTGGCAGAGAGGGGACAGCTACTAATCCAAGCCTCAGAAATACCACTATTCTGGGAGGATAGCTTCAGTGGTGGCTGAAGCCTTCAGAAGGCTGGTTAGAGGAACAAGGATCTTTCCAGGGGACTGGGGCATTTTGCTACAGCCATGACACAAGCAGACATTCCCCGGGGGGGGGGGGCTGGCACCAACTCCCAGAGCTGAGCTCCCCGAGCTCCTGCTTGAAATGACCCCTGTTCCTAGTTCTGTTTCTGAACAAAACCCCTTAAATGGATAGTTTTAAAACTTTCTACCTTCAGGGAACTCTTTTCTGTTTGCTGTCTGCTAAGAAATCACTGTTTGACTGCCACAGAAGCCATGCATATTGCAGAGAACTCTGCAGAGTGTTCAGAGTGCAGATACAGTCCACACAGGATCCCAGCCAGGCCTCTCTGGTCTGACCATTGGCCTGCATGACCTGAGACTGCTCCCTAAAACACATCTGACATTCCTTTCATGGCTTCACATTGCAGAGAACAGTAAGAAAGAACAAATTCATTTTCCAGGGAAGTTGGTCTTCCATCAATAATTTTCTTGTCCAAGAACACCTGCCAAGCTTCTGAATTCATTAGAATGCTGTTTGGAAACTACTGCCACAAATACGTCTGGCACTTCATGGCCATTTGATCTCCCCTTCACGGTGTTATCATGATTGCTATACAACCTTAAATGTAATCCACGACAAACTAAATGTTGCATTCCTTGAAAACAATAAGGTACTTAAAGCCTGATGTATCATTGTATGGCTCTGTGGACCACTAAACTGAAATGTCTATAGGCTGGCTACATTTTCCCAGCAGAGCTGAAGATACTGTGATACTAGCTCATAGAATAAATGTTCATTTTAGTGTTCCACTATCGCCATATCTCCTCTGAATGCAGCCACAATAAAGAGTGACACTACCAAACATAGAAGCACCAAGCACTAGTAGTGGTAGGGTGGAATTCATAGAACTTTTCCCCCCAGCCATTTGGACTATGCACAATCCCAGTATGCTCTGGCTTATATCATTTTCTTACAGTACTATTTCATGTATCTTATTACTATATATACCAGAAAGACACAGTGAAGCGTGTTTGCATTGGCTTGGGAGATTTCCATTCACTAGTACTCAAAATATGTGAAATTTGATCTGCAATTATAGCACTACACACAGGGCTCAATTTTCTGATTCTCTTTTCTTCACTGAAGGAAGAGTTCTTCCAGTAGGGAATGACTGTTTCTGATGGACAGAGAAAAACCTATCTTTGAAGGATGACATGGTAGAAGGAAGACTTGGGATCCAACCCAAAATATGTAAATCATGGGCCTAATTCTACCTTCCTAGTCCTACCATGAGTAGTACCACAACCTTGTTATATCCCTACATCAGTTCTCAAGTCAAGAGATTGGTTACCCTTTCATAGCCCCTTCAAGTCAAGAGATTTCTTAGGGAAGTCAGCTTCCTCAAGCCTCCAGTGATACACAAATTCCCAGTATGGTACCATACACTGGTCCTCCAAGCCCTACCAGGTTTTTTAAATGCATCAAGAACCTATCCCCAAAACTCTGAATGCATGTTTTCTTGAGTCCTGTTCACATTACAGTGAACGCATGTGCGTCCTGCACGTTACAAATGTATGGACAACAAAGTAAAAGGAATACACAGAATATGGAATAGGTCCATTTATACATATGAACTTTAGTCCAAATTCTCCCCTATCCCTCCAAGATTGGTTCACCCTTTTCTAGTTAGATGGTTTAAAGTTTTGAAAGTTTATCTTTGGGGCTTTCTCTCCATTGTTTGAAGTTTCAAAACTAGGGAATGTTCCCGTCAGTTTATTCAGTGTAGCTTGAACATGGGAACACAGCATGTTATTTTCTCCAGTTGGTTCCTCTCCTTTCCTGTACCATCCTGAAATACCAGTCAGCAGTTGTTTAGCCAGGGCAGGACTTTGACCCATGAGCGGATGGTGATATCACCACCCCTTCACAATAGACACCAAAGAATGTACACAACGGGTTACTTTCCGAAGTTTCTTCCCCTGTGCTGATGAAGTTGGATTCTTTAGGGCTCTTTAGCAGTATTTCCTAAGGAAAATAGCCAATGGAACCAGATTAATGTATCTTAATAAAGCTAAGTTATTTGGTGCAGTACCATTTATTGTTCTCTTCAAACCCTTAACACAAATTAGTTGTATAAATTCTGAAGCAGCAACCTCTTGATTGTTTTACTTACTTCTAGAACAGGACGAGTTCCTTTAGTCTAAATGTAATTATCTTAAAGGATGATTAAATCATAGTGTGGAACCATAACAAATCACTTAAATTATTTCATTTGGCTGTCTCATTTCTATGCATCACGGCTTCTTTTTAACAAAACCATTTTAATTTAACTAAAAGAAACTCTCGTGGGATTCCCCTTCCCCAATATGAGCTGGTGGTTTTAAGCAATAGAGACTGGAAAACACTTTGCTTCATCCACATGATTTTTAAATACTTTAACCTCCAGAGTCAAGGTGGTGTCAGCTGCAGTCAATTGTAAGTTTACTTACTAGGAGTAGTCCTACTGAAATCAGTTTAATTTATCTTTGAGCAACAAGGATGATAAATTACTTTATGTAGAAATTTCCTGGTTTAAAAAAACTTATTTGTCCTTACAACAGTCCTTCTATCACAATTTAATGTCAGTTTGTTCCAAAAGATACATAGATGTGATTTTGAACCCCTAAATAATCTGGACTGTCCCATTACACACACACATCTTACTGCAGATTTGCAGAGCAGTAAACCTTTAATCTTGACTTCAGATTCTGTGACCACCTTATGCACCATTCTTTTTCCTCCAGTGTATTTATTCTGCAGCTACAATTTTTAAAACACACATTTCTAAAAAAAAAAAAAAAAAAACATTGGACCCACACATGTGGAATGTGTGTGGGGTGATGTCCAAAGTTTTTTTAAAAAAATTTTTTAAATTACACAATTGCCCTCTCACAGCTGCAATGCAGTAGAGTCCAGCAAGCACCTTCCATTGAAATCCTCATGGTTCAGGTTTTGCGCATGCATTTTAGCATTAGTTCATTGAATGAAAGGGAACAGAAAGTAACACAGGCAAAGGGGGAAAACCTGATGTTGAAATTGATCAGATTGTTTTTGAAACTGATAAGCAGATTTAAAGCACCATTTTCTATATTGCAGAGCACTAGGGGATTCTCTGTTGTGTTATCAGCCACTGTGAAAAATGGGAGTCATATCATCTCATAATAAGAAGAAATACAGTGAGTGTACAGAATGCACAGTAGAATCCTGTAATTGCAAGCTGTGATCGTTGCCAGTGTGCATGTGTGTGCCCATGCCTGTGCAAAGTCAGCTGCAATTCCACCATGCTTTGTACAGGGCTGCAATTTATATGGAGGAGGAGTCCTCTGGCAGAAGCTCTGGAGAGTTTTTTTAGTCTTATGCCACTACATTGAAAAAAGGGGGAGGGTATTTTCACCATTGCCCTAGCGCAGCTGCATAGTTTGGCTCATTTTCTGCCCTTCTTTCCAAATTTGCATGGTTTTCTCTTTGTGATTCTCTAATTTGATCCAGCACACTAATTGTGATCTTGGCAGTTGTTTAAAGCCTGTCCTATGCAGATTGCACTCTGTCCTCCAAATGGATCACTCCCAAGCAATTCTTAAGTATGGTGGTTTGCAGAAGGTCCATGTGGCTCAACTGCCATGTGGCTCAACTGCCAACTGCCAGAGACTGCCAAAATGGTTCCTCCCCCCAAACTTTGTTCACTAAAGTATTAAAGGGGAAAATGTTTTCAAAGCTATAGGCTTCCCATCCCAGTGTCTCTCTCTCTTTACATCTCATGTCAATTTCATTCCACGCTGATGATTCCCCCCCCCTTTATTTTGTTTGCATACAGCACTGAAACCCCTTTTTTGCACTGGGGATGCTTCTGTTTGCCTCCTTTTCAATCCCCCTTTCAAGTTAATACCAGCAGGGAACGAAACCTCGCACTGCTCCTTTTAAACTTTTCCCGGTCATTTTAATTTTTTTAATTCAGCAGTCTGAGGCTAGTGATAGTCTTGTATTGTTAGACTAAAAAAAATTAAAACGTTAAAACTATGGGAAAATGGAGTTTGAATGACCCAGTAGCCTGGTGGTGTAAGGCAGCTTCCTTTATTGTCCTGTATTGTCTCACATCTCTTCAACCACAATTCTTGGGGATGTGGTTAATTTGGATAGCTGTGTTAAGCTTTAGCAGCAAGATAGAACAGCAGTCAAATTGTTACTGGTCAGATCTCTCCTCTCACTGAGGGGCAGTTTATAGCTAGAATAACCATAAACACTCTTATTAAAATATCATCTAAAAATCATAGTGCAAGATACTGCCTGCCCCAAAATGACACAAAATGGATGCCGGTCAGAAACAAGCCTAGACATGTATTTTAGAAATGTAAAAGTGGCTGACTGTCTACCGCCCTCTCCACGCTCTGGAGTGATGCACACTTTAGGACAATGGGTCTCCCAAAGACCTATTGACTAACCTTTGGACTAATTTCATCAACATCCAGCCTCCCTTCCTTGCACCCATTTACTTTAACTAAGCAACACTTAATGCTATTCATCTAAACCATTTACCCTTCCCGTCAGGTACTTGTAGGGTCATCAAACCTCTCACACATCATTGCCCACCTCAGAAAAGCCCGTTAAGTTATCTTTTTTTTTCTGGCAAACCCATCATATCCTCCAGAGGGCATGTTTTGCCCTATATCAGAAGCACTCTGCCTCCCAGTTTTTATAAGAAATCTCAATGACTCAAGGCAGAGATAAAATACAGAGGCCTCAATTTCAAATACCTTCTGCCCTGGTCATATGATTGTGTTATGTTCACTGACCGCCATGGGGCATAAGCGACATACAGCCAGAGCTTGACTCCTGGAAATAATAGAAGTCAAGGATCCTAGACCACCCCTAGCCCTCCAATAAGAACTCTGGTGGGAAATTCAAACCTGCCAATAGGACTCTTGGGTGTGTACTAGGACTGTATATAGTTGGCCATCGCGGCTAGTATAGCATGCTAGTTGTGTACTTAATAAACCAATGTTTATCACCATCTCATAATCCGGGCTTTCAATGCAGCAAACCCAGTACACAATAGATTGTGTCTTCAGTTTTGTATCTTTCTCTCTTGGTCCAAGGAAAGTATATTCTCATACAATTTGGAGCCAATAACAAGTGCAAATCATTTTTAATTTGTTCTATTTTCAGTATTTATTGTATTACTTGAAGCTAGGGATGGGCATAAACCAGGAAAATGGTGGTTCATTGGGATTCGTGGTTTTTTTTGATTAAATGAACCACAAACTGTGAACCTACACAAACTTTTCTGTTTCCAAAACCAAGTTCATGGTTCATTGAGTTCATGACTTTGTAGAACAGCCCCACCCAGAAGTGAGCCCTGAAGGTGGTCAGAGACCACCACCGGCCTGTGGCCCCACCTTAACGAGCTCCGAAGGTATTTGGAGCTTGCTTCTGGGTCAGGCCACCCAACCAGAAGTGAGCTCTGAAGGCATTTAAATGCCTTTGGAGCCCGCCTCTGGGTCGGACCAACCCGAATGAGGTGTGAGAGTAAGCTCCGATGGATTTCATAGGCCTTTGGAGCTCACTCTGGGAACTCAGCCGAGACAGGCAGCCCAACTGCCTGGAAAAAATTAAATTTAGACAGAGAAAGATAGAAGGGAAGACCTAGGTAATACTTTTTTATAATAAAATGTTTAAAATGTTATTAGATATGAAGATAGATAGAATAAAGGTATTTAAATAGAACTGAACTATTAGAAGTTAATTTAAGTAAGTTCTATATAAATGCATGATTTTGAATATAAATGATTATAGCGTATGTTTGTATATTTCTAATTATTGTTTATGTTTGTAATTATAGTTTATGCTTATGTTTGCAAATTGAATTTTTTTTAAAAAACCCAGCTTCTGAGCTGGACATGCCACTAAATTGGCTCCACCCCAAGACCCCTTCAGGAGGTTCCCTGCCACGGGATGCAGGCACTGCCTCCCCAACCAAATGGATCTGTCCCAATGCTGAAACTGCCTAGAGCTGTGACAATAAAATTATAGTACCCACAACAGTACAAAAAGCCCGGTAACAACCGCAGCACAGGGAGGATGGGAGGGGAAGCTGCAGGAAAGTAATGGGTGGTGGTGGTGCAGCTTTAAAACTGAGGGCTATGAGGACCCAGCCCTCAGGACTGCCTGCTGCCCCCCCCATGCATGATGGAAGCCATGTGATAGGTCCATCTGCTGCCACAAGGTCCTGCCCCCACAATAAGCCAGGTGGCCAGAGACCACATAGTTGCCCATCAATCTTCCCCCAACCCTGGAGCCCACAACGGCAGCAGAGGGCAACTGACATCCAAGCTGTCTTATTCCTGAAGCACTAGCAGAGAAGTGAAATCACCAAAGGTTCACTCCTGGTTCCCAGTTAATGAATATTGGTTGGGTGGCCCTGTGACCACCGAACCAATAAAATTGAGGGGGAATATGCTTATCCCCAAGTCCTGAATCATTTTAGGAAATTCTGCAAGAATCCCACTTTTCTAAAAGAGGCTTTTCCATCCAGTATATTAGTTATCAGTTCTCCGAATTTTTAATTGGGAAGGAATCTAACAGGAAATATTGTTAGTTTTTTCACTGCCAACTAGATTTGTATTTTAATCCTTTTAGCAGATATGGGAAATGTTTGGATACGTTAAAATACTGTGCAGTTGTATTACTTCAAGCACCCAGCAGAAACTATAGTATTGTCATACACAAATGACTAACACACACAATATTCAAACTTATATGTATATATAATCAAGTGGGAGTTCTGCTTAAACAGCTTGAGGAATTTTTAGGAGATTCTATTTTTGCTGATCAGCACAGAAAAAAACCTAGCATCTCGAAATTAGGAGACGAACATGGATTTTATTTCTTAGTTAAATTATAGCACAAAGCTGTAAGTAGAATAGTGTTTGAGCATTACTCACGCCAACACTAGCTGAAGAACACATGCCAAGACATTTCTTTTGCAGATAAACATGCTATTTTTGAAACAAAACACTTCAGATTTTGCAAGCAAGCAGACCAGCCTCAGGAATCTTCCCAAGGACTACAACTAAAGCTGTCCCAGACACGTTACTTGAAATTAAGGGCTGACACCACCATCAAGTGATGCATGTGTGAATAGCCACCAAGAGATGCATGTGTGAACAACAAATATGACATCCAACTACTCACATCATTTCAAATGCAATGCATAGTTTCACAGTCAGCTCAGATTCAGTTGTGGGCCATCAAGGGCTAGTTTACCCATGCCCAGGGGTCATTTCAAGCAGGAGCTTGGGGGAGCTCAGCTCCGGGAGTTGGTGCCATCCCCCCCCCCCATGGGGGAATGCCTGCTTGTGTCATGGCTGCAGCAAAATGACCCCGTCCCCTGGAGAGGTCCTTGTTCCTCCGACCAGCCTTCTGAAGGCTTCTGCCACCACTGAAGCTATCCTTCCAAAATAGTGGTATTTCTGAGGCTTGGATTAGTAGCTGTCCCCTTTCTTTCTTTCTTTCTTTCTTTCTTTCTTTCTTTCTTTCTTTCTTTCTTTCTTTCTTTCTTTCTTTCTTTCTTCCTCCCTCCCTCCCTCCCTCCCTCCCTCCCTCTCTCTTACTTTTAGTGGTGTAAGGTGGTGTAGCATATGCAAATAAGTTATGCTAATAAGTTATGCTAATGAGCTCCTGCACTTCTTTTTCTGCGAAATGACCCATGCCTGTATATCACATGATTACTGTGAACTTAAGAACTGGCAAATGATTGTGAGTAGACTTCACTGAAAAGCATGATGTAGAACGTAACACCGCACAACTGCGATGGCCCATTCACACATGCATGTAATAATTAGGGATGCAGAGAGTTTCACAATGAATGTGTTCAGCGAGCAAACACACTGTGACAGCTGCAACCACTTGTGAGCCAAGTGTTAGATCTCTGTCTCACTGTTGTCCAACTTGAGCAGTGGGCCAACCAGCTTTCCAGCTGTGCCATAACCGCAGTGGTGTTTTATTTCCAGCCACTTTTGCACCTGCTCAGTAAGCAAAACTGTCAACTCAAAGGGGTGTGTGAGAGAAATTACAATTTTTGCCAAGGCTGTACAATTACGATTTTGCTAAGGCTGTATGAAAAATTGCTTCCAGGAAGTAACACCAGAAAGCAGACTTTATTGATCTCAAGTGGCACAGCATTTTTAAAGCATTGCTGAATGACTTATTTACTCACCCTTTAAACAACTGGCTGCAGAACAGCATCCAACAATGATGGCTCTTGGTGTGGAAGGGAACTAAGACTTCAGTTGGGCTGTGTGAGAACATATGCATACATGAAACGCTGTTCATTGCACTATATATACTGTTCAAAGATGCAGAAAGTTAACACAGCACACCAACAGGCTTGAACTGCTCACAAACAGCCAAACTACCCGACAAGAAAAAGTGGCTCCCTGTTCACAGCTCCCCTTCTGAGACGCACACCTGAATTTAAACTCTGTCAAGAGGCTAAGCTCTTAGCAGAGTCACTCAAGGCTGAAACACCAGACTTAGGCTGATTTTACACCTCCCCTCTAAAGTAGTTTGACTGCTGTCTTTTCCTGTGCTGATTTCACAGTGGTGTGAAATTTCACTCCAGGGGGTCTAAGTGCACTAAGAAACCACAATTGTTTAAAGCAGAATAAAGTGTTACAATACTAGCTTGACCACAGGAGGGCAATTAGTAGATATGGACATTTCAGTAGCAGCATGGTTTCACACCGCACAGAGGTGTGGGCAGGTTTTTTTGGAACTAGAATGATTCCAGCGGGAAAGTCAGATGTAAAATCAGCCTAAGATGCATCTACCTCCTGCAGGAATCAACAGCCACACCAGAGGAAGAGAACGGACAGCTCCAATGGTGATGGGGGTAGAGGAATCTTTGAAAGGCAGCTACTGGGCAGCAGCAGTAGTGGAAGGTTACACGAGCAGGGGATCTATCACAGACAGCAGCCATGATGCTTCAGCTACCCCTGGCTACCACTGCATAGAAGAAGGCAATGTTACAGGCCCGTAGCTACAGTGGAACATTTCAGGGCCTCGCCCCCAGACTTCCTGCCAAGGCCTCACAACTTCCATCTAGCCCCCAGACCCCCGGCTCTCTGGGCCACCCAAAGGACTCTTGACTTTCTGGGCTGCCCAGAGGACTCCCAACTACTACCCCTTCCCCAAGTGCAACTCACTTCCCCACACAGGCAGGCAGAGTGCAAACACTGCAAAATTGAGTTTTAAACAATTTATTTTAATTTTTTTTAAATTTTGTGATGTCAGTGCCCCCTGAATTATTTAAAGGCCCCCCGAATTACAAAATCCTGGCTGTGGGCCTGAAATGGTAAACCACTTCTGACCAACTTTTACCTCAAAACCCCTACATTAGGACAAACCCAAATGGAAACAAAGTTATACTGGTGGAAGTAGCTCTAACAGCTACTGGGGAAGAGCAGAGGACAAGTACAAGTAGAGGAGAGAAGAGATTGGATTTATACCCCGCCCTTCACTCCCCAAGGGAGTCTCTGAGCGGCTTACAAACTCCTTTCCCTTCCCCTCCCCACAACAAGCACCCTGTGAGGTAGGCAGGGCTGAAAGGGCTCCTTCAAAAGCAGCTGTGCCAGAACTATGGCTTGCTCAAGGTCATCCAGCAGGTGCAAGTGGAGGAGTGGGGAATCAAACCCAGTACTCCTAGATTAGAGTCCGTGCACTTAACCACTACACCAAACTGGCTCTCACAGCAAATTGGCTATTCTTAACGATGCAACTTGATTAAAGCCAAAAGAACATTCAGTTGATAATGGGAATGGATGCAAAAGGAAAGCTTAAACCTGTTTAGCACATCTAATAGGAACATGGAATATGAGAAGTATGGATCGAGATAATCTGGAAATCGTAAAACAAGAAATGGAACATTTAAATATTGCTGTCCTGGGAGTGAGTGAATTGAAGTGGACTGGATTAGGACGTTTTGTCAAAAATTGGACATTTTGGATTAGGACATTTTGTCACTTGGGAAATGACAAGCACAGAAGAAACAGAGTTGCTTTAATCATGAGGCAAGATGTAGCAAAAGCAGTCAGAGGCTATAATGCAAAGTCTGACCAAACAACAGGGCTATTTGGGGGCAGAAACACACAGGAACGGAGTTCCAGCTGGCTCCTGAGTTGGCCACACCTAAAACCAAAACCTCTGGCATGCCTGGCTACAGAGCATGCTGCCCTCCCCACAAGAGGGAAAGGTGACACATTAAAATGCCCTCTTTCCCTCTGGGGAGCCCCTCAGGATCTCCTTGTCAATTTCACTCCCCTCCAGTCAGCTGAGAGTGAAATTGACAAGGAAAAGCCTCTGCCTTCCTTTCTCTAGCTGACATGTAGGAGACTAGAAAGGTGCCGCTGAAGTGCCTGGGATCTGGGATCTGAAAGCAGCACCTTTCCCTGGCCGTCTGGTTGGGGCGGGTGTGTGTGCAGAAGACTAGAAAGGAGATGCTGAAAGATCCCAGGCACTTCAGCAGCGCTTTTCCCTGGCTGTCTGGTACATGGGGGGCGGGGGGGTAGACTAGAAAGGCAATGCTGAAGTGAGGCGGAAAAGCTCGGGGGGGGGGGGGGGAGAGGCAAGCTTCCATGCCTGCCCTGTGCTTTCCCAGCCCCCCACCTAATATGCTAATAAGCTGCACTGTCAGGGGTGTTGCCTAATATGCTAATGAGCTTTGCTGTTGGGTGTGGCCTATTTTGCTAATGAGTTCCTGCTGGGCCTTTTTCTGCAAAAAAAAAAAAAAAAAGCCCTGCCAAACAATATCAACCAGATTTCACAGAAAGCCTATCAACATCACCATAATTCAAGTGAGAGGGCCAACAATAAAAGCTTTATATATATATAAAATATAAAAAGATACATGTATTTATTAGCAAAGAATTAAAAAAAACTTATAAGGGCCCAATCACACCTCATGTAAAAATACCAAAATCTTACACACAAGGGCCAGTGGTCTTGCTTTTGCTGCCGTGAGCTAAGTTTTGTGGTGCACAAGTAGAAAATGGAGATCACTGAGGCAGGATTTGTATACAAACAACACATAAGATTTATTTATTTACAGACTGGTTTCAAAGGACAGATTAGCAGCACAGGTCTCCAGGTAGTCAAAGGAGAAACCTGGTTGAGGCACATAAATTTAATTTTGCAATCGCTTCAGTGTGATTGGGATTTTCTTTATACCTTCAGGCACAAACTGGCTTTTACTGATGAGCCATCCTCTCTCACACACAGGATTCCACCCACACCAGCCTGCCCTTTCCCAACAGTCAGACTAAATGGCATAACATCTGCTCATTACCAGAGACAGACCTAACAACTGGATACTGTATTCTCTCCCAGAGTTAGAGCACCAAACCACTCTGCCACACTACCTAGCAGAGCTGCCCTTCACTCTGTCTGCTTTTTTTCTGAGCTAGACCCAAGTTATAACTGCTGTCTCCCTGAGGCAGAACTTAACTCCTTCTGACTCTCTCTAAGGCAGATCTCAGCTCCTATACTGAGTCCAGGAGGCATGTGCTGGGGTCCAGCAGGGCAGGTCACAGGCAAGTAGAAACCAAAGTCCAGTCCAAGAGTCAGGGGTTCCAGAGAGCAGGTTTATCCAGTCTAGGGTCAAGCAGTTCCATGCAGCAAGTCTAGTCCAAGATCAGGGGTTCCAGAAAAAACAGTTGTTCAGTTCAAGGTTGGTAGCAAAGTGTATTTGTTGCATCCACAACCTGCTGCTTCTCCCGGCTAAAATTTATAGCCAAGTCTTAACAAGTTAAACTCCCAGCCAGTTCCTTGGCAGTCATCCTGAAACTACTCATTCATCTCGTCAATTGACAGCTGACAATGGACCATGAATTTTGCACTTCTCCTTTCTTGTAACTCGAAGCATCTCTGACAGCGTCGGTGCTGCAAGTGTGTGGGTGAGCTAGGCGGGCTGGAAGTGGCTTCTGAAGACTTGTTTACTGCTTCAGAGCTACATAGGGTTGGCTAAGCTGTAGGCTGTGGCTCCTGATCAGCTGGTAACTTGATCTCTTGTTGTTCTCCTTCTGGCTCAGAGCCAGCTGCAGCCAGTTGTTCAGTTAGCAGGTAGCTCTTCATCAAAATGTAAGCCATCACTCAGCACAGATTGATTTACAACAACTCCCCTCATCCTGTGCTTCCCTGTGACATTCCTTCTTTCTTCTGAAAGATGATTGGATGCTGGAGCAGCACTGCCATTGGCTCAAGCTGTTACCCAAACAGGCAGTGTCCTAATTAGTTGGGGAAATTAGCAAAGGAGATGGAGATAGCCGCAGGTAACTGAGATGCTCCAACCTATGTATACCGGGATTTTTTCCTTTAAGAGAACTCTCAAATAAACCAGAGAGATGTTCAACCAGAAAGGTTTTTATTATTAAAAAGAAAAGAAAAAATAAACAAAAATGCATACACACACTGAAACATACAGAAGAACTAACTAAGAAAAACAGAGAGGAAGGGGACAGATTTTTAGGGAAGGGGAATAATTACTAATCTTGAAGAGGTCCATAGAAGCAATAGTTGAAGAGCAAAACAGCCAGCATTTTGTGAAGTGAAACAGTAGACCCACAGGAAAGTGAGGGTGTGCAGAGGATTCAGGAACACACAGAGACACACTGCTGGGGAAGCAAGGTGGTCCCATTACTGGGCAAAACATATTCGTAGGCAAGGATGACACATTGGTCAGAAAATAATGACTAAGGTTGCGTCCACATATGCCAGAAAAAAAGGGGGGGAGCAAGGCTATTTCCTCCAGAGAAATTTGACCTGCAGTTGCACGATCACACCTCCCTTTGAAGCTGTGGGTGCAGTCTGTCAGTGTGTGATCAGACGCAACTGCAGGTGAGTCTTTTTTCTGTGTATTGCTTTCCCCCGCACCAAGGGCTCCCTGCGGAGTTTGCGATGATGCGCATACTGCGAAGGGGGGGAAACAATGGCATGGAGTCAGGATGATGTGATCAGACCATCCCGACACCATGAGAGCATGCTGGAGAGATCAGACAAGGGAAAGTCCGTCCGTGGCCCATCACATCCCATTTACTACCAGACTTTTCCCCAGTGTCTTTTAACTCCGCTTCTGCAGTGGAGCGAGTTCGTTTGAAGAAGTTGCCAATGGCTGTGGGGCACTTCCCAGATGTTATTGACTGATCGAGCCCTTTCAAGCTGCCCGGCATTCACACCTATGTTGGGTCTAATTGTGCATATGATCGCAGCCTCTTAACTAGAGTTAGACAAAAAGGTGTAAGAGGCTTGATGGCTCTATAACCACTAGACAGGAAGAGCAATTGGGAAGCTAAAAAGATTTATGTGTTGATTAATTGCTGCTTAATCAGGGGGTAATGGGGGAGGGGAAGTGAGACTGGGGTACTGATGGGATTATGCTGAGTGACTCAATAGGTCCTGGGCAACCCATTGTTCTAAAGTCATGCATCTCTTCAAGGCAAGTCAGTCAGTTACTCTGACTTGCATTTTAAAATTGTTTTCCCAAGCTGATGCTTGGCTGGTATCCATCTCAGGGCAGATTAGTTCATTACTACCTTTGATGGAAGAGACACACATCCAGACACATTGGATATTTGTTACCAGAACAATTTGAAGAGCACGTGTCGTTACCGTGAGAGATTATCTGTGGCCCACTGTGTAAAGTTTTAGCAACTGCACATTACATGAGAAAGCAACACCTGGCTCTAAAGAAAATCTTTTTAAATATATTTATTTCTGGATGTGTGTTGTTTTACAATGGTAATATTGACCACTGAGAAAGGCCCTAAGGGGCCGAAATGCATATGGTCTACTAGTCATAAGATATACCCATCAATTGTATACGTAAAACTATCAGTTCTGTATGTCAAAAGTTTCAAGAGTCTGCTATTTGGACCATTTCTTTTAACCTATTTTATCTTTTATTAATGTGTACACCATAATAAATATTTGTATTTTTATAATAACTTATTTTGTTAGCTTGACCCACTTAGATCACAGCCATATTTTAGGTTGAGTTCCCCCCCCCCCACTTTTTTTTTCACGGTTTCTTTTGTCAGATTACAATAAACATTTTTTTAAAAAACTAATAAATAAATAAATAACATTTACAGCAAAATTTAATTTCAAAATCAAATTAAATCAAAACCAAATTAAAATTACAGTATGATGTACAACTGTTCTCCCCTTACACTCTGTTAATACAGTTGCAAAGAGATGCCCCTTCTAGCAGCTTTTTAAGACAAAATGCTAATATATAGCTAAATTGTACACTTTAGTCTTGCTTTTAAGAGAATATATAAATGTATCCCAATATAAAAGAGTACTGTCATTTGGACAAGCTTCCAATTAGGCAAATGCTTTCTAAGTTCTTAGCTTTGCTCATGGCCAATTAGGATAAATGCTGCATTTGAAACTGAAATTTGTACAACATAAGGAGAAACATACATTCCCAGAGAGGAGAAGTGTCTTGAACATGTTTGAAGTTCAATGATTCAAGAACCCAATTAAACTGATTAGCTCACTAGGCCATTGACAGGCTACATTCTTTAAATGTCTCATATGCAGGCTGTGGGTTGAGATGAAGCAGCAGCACTGTTAATATTTTGTCAATTCATTTATGCCATACTGATGGTAGTTTATTAAAACAGGAAGTTCAGAATTTCCCACATGCACCTCTCTTCCTGCAGAAATAGTTCTAAATTACTGGGCTGAATCAAACTGCACAGAGTACCTGCTGACTGATGGTGCAGTCAATTGAGTAATCAGTTTTTACGTAATGTAAATGTGCTATTAGACATATACAAGCAGGAGGACCTGTGATACTCGCGGGGGGGGGGGGGAGAAGGAGCTCCACATCGAGGAGGAGGAAGCACCTGTAGGTGAGCCTTCTCCCCCACCCCACCCTGGCACTGATGGCGAGGCCCAGGCCCACCAATCCTTCTCCCCCCCCCCCCACAGGCACCGGCGGAGAGGCCTGAGCAGCTCTCAGCTGCCGGGCTCACCATTCCCCCACCTCACAGGTACTGGCAGCGAAGCCTGAGCAGCTCTCAGCCATTGGGCTCACCAATCTCCTCCCCCCCCAACAGGCACCGGCAGCAAGGCCTGAGTAGCTCCCAGCTGCCAGCCCACCACAGTTCCCAGAGGAACTTTTACTTTGGGATCGATTTAAATATCCCCCGTATAGGTTTTTTAAGTTTTTGGATTTTTCTGCACACCTGGAGAGTCTCCCAAGTGTGCAGAAAAATCTCTCTGCCCCCTAGGTGCCCCCAATGTGCGGATTTAGATATCCGCACGCAGGGGGTGCTTTGGCTATTAGATATATAGATAAATTCAGCCTAGGTTACCCGTCACTCTTTAAACTCTTGGATATGTCTGAGAGAACCAAGAAATGGAGGAAGGGGAAACAGAAGGTGTGAGGAAAAGCACCTCTGACCCTCCCCCGGGTTAATATAAATGGTAGCAGGCTTGTCCGATCCTGCAGGTGTTACTAATTGGTCTCTCAGCCTATATAGCCCTTATCATCTTCAAAGCCAGTGGTGGAAATTAGCTTCTCATGAGAATCTGTGGTGTACAAGATAGGGAGTGTGAATCAGGGGTGATGAGGTAATTTACTAGAGGGTTCCAGCAAGAATGTGTCCTGATTGGGTGTCATCGTCACCTGATGCCACTTGGCCAAAAAAAAGCTATAACTGAGCTAAGAACCTGAAGAAAGGAGGTGAGCTTGGATTCTGATGGACTGAAGGCCTGGACTATGACATGCTTATACTGCATAGCTAGCAATGTAAAGAATGCATGAGCCTTTGATTCCGGGATTTAAGGTTTGTGCCATCTAACATAGGTCTTGAAAAGTGTTTGACAGTTAATATAGTTTTCTTGTTTTTATGCTGTCTGACTTTAGAGTGATATGTTGCCGGTAGAATAAATCTTTGGTTTGACTAAAAATAAATAAAACTTTATTAAAAATGTAAACAATAACGAAAAGTTTGATTACTTATGTATAATAGTCCTGGGGACCCACAGGGTCCAGCTTTTGACTCCTTGACAGCAGGGCATGAATCAGATGGCAAATCCAATAAACTCTGCTTAGTTCATAGAGCACTTCCATAGCCACAACCTGCATGCATCCCCAGGTAGTAAAATAGTCCTGATCTCCAGCTACACGAAAGGCAAAAGGCTTCTCTGTCCTCACTTTGGTGGCATTACCAACTAGAATAACACCATGGTGTGCAAGTTCCCCTCCAACAACAAAATACTGGTTTGCTTTCCATATATACAGTAGACATGGTAGAGGAAGTAGAAAGTACAATATTATTTAACATAGGATGGAGCAAGAGGACAAATGCCCCTGTGTAAAAATATAAAGTTCCTGCAAGTAGAAAACTGTCGGAGACTGGAATAGAGACTAACTGGGCTATAATCTGCCTCCCTGATGTTATCGTTTACTAGCAGCAAGATTTTGCCCCAGGTGGCAAGGTGGCGTACCATGAAGTAGCATAGCCCATTTTACCACAATGGTGTGCTGCATGTATAGATCAGACCACAATACAAAGGAGGGATGGGAAACCATGTTAATCAAACTACCATATTTTTCGCTCCATAAGACACAATTTTCCTCCCCAAAAAAGTGGGGGGGAAAGTGTGTGCGTCTTATGGAGCGAATATGGAGCTTTTCTTACCTGTAACAGGGCTCTTTCTTCAGCAGGAACGCAGGGGAACGCCATTCAGGCTGGCATCCCAGCCTTCCCCGCCCCTCCCTGCTGGGCCTGAGCTGTTAAGACTTAAAAGGGAAACGGCAGGAAAAACCCCACCAGGTGAAGTACTCTTTCCCTTTAAGTGCTTTTCCCCTTTAAGACAGCCAGCAGCAGAAAGCCCCGCCCACAGATTAAGCTCCGTGGCTACTTTGCACAGAAAGGCCTGGCTTTGCATGGCATGCCGACGTCTCTCTTCTTTCCTTTCTCTGTCTTCCTTCCTTCCTTCCTTCCTTTCCTTTTTTCTGTCTGTCTGTCTGTCTGTCTTTCTCTCTCTCTGTCCCCACCTTTCTTTCTTCCTTTCTCTTTCTCTCTCTCTCTCTCTCCTCCTCCTCCTTCCTTCCTTCCTTTATCTCTCTCTCTCTCTCTCTCTCTTTCTTTGTTTCATTTTTTCCTGTTTTCCTCCTCTAAAAATAAGGTGCATCTTATGATCAGGTGCGTCTTATGGAGCGAAAAATACGGTACTACATACACACAATCACTAAAAGGCAAAACAAGTTTCCCTTGGGCAGAAGTTGACCGGCCTGAGTTTGTTCAGACATCCCCCACCCCTTCCACAGAATGAGACTCCTTTGTGAGTGCCAGTTGTCAGCACATCCCCAAAACCAGGGGCCTTCTAGAACAGAACTTTCTGTCACATGACAGCTGCCTCCCCATGTGCTAAACATCAGGCCCCTCTGCATTCAAGCCTTTCCCCTCCATGTATATTCCCCATTATTCACCTAAGAGTCATAACGTTCTTCACTACGAACCACAAATCCATTCCAGTTTGTACAATGAATAGGCTGTTTCCATGTCATTAGACACTTCAGTCCAATCGAACAAATTGCCAGTTTCCAGCAGCAATAATATAATTGCAACCTTGTATTCATTTATTTCTTTTTAGCAAGCAATTTTAGGATTTACCTCACAGAGTTACTGATAATGAAATGTATCCTGTTGCAAATGTTTTATATTATGGTCCACAAACTGTAATTTGCAACTGAGCCTAACAGCCATCAAAAGGTGTTTGTATGAACCGATGCTTCCCACACAGAGCTTCATTAAAACTGGCGGTTAAGAAAAAAAATTGGCGGTAAATCAAGGAGGGAGAGAACTTACAAAAAGAGCAGAACAATTATTGCCACCACCTTGCTGTTCAGACCATTCCTTTGTTACAATTGTATGGCAGGGCAGACACAATACTCCTCAGTTGCTCTCTCACATATACCCCTGCCCTTAATATGTTGGTATAGTAGCAAGTACGCCCCAACTGGAATTGCACAGAGAGCACTCAAAGCAGAAAAAAAATAGTTTACATAAATGCTATCAGAAGATATAAGAGAGGGGGCAGAAGAAAGGTCTTACTTAGCAGTGTCCACAGTATGATGTGGTATCTAAACAGGCAAATTTGATTTTGGGCTGTATCAACAGAAATATAGTGTCCAGATCATGTGAAGTGGTGGTATCACTTTGCTCTGGTTAGACCTCACCTGGAATACTGTGTTCAGTTTGGGGCACCACAATTTAAGAAAAATATAGGCAAGCTGGAATGTGTCCAGAGGAGGACAACGAAGATGGTGAGGGGTCTGGAGACCAAGTCCTGTGAGCAGGGCCGGTGCCTGGCTTTTCGGCGCCTTAGGCAAGGCTAACTACTTGCGCCCCCCCCCCCCACTAACCAATTTTCAAAAACAGATGAATTCTAGGGAAAATTAAAAGCAAAACCTTGACATTGCTAATTTCCAAACCCCTGCAGCCTTGCCCTCGGCTCCCGTGGGCTTGGGCGGGGGGAGACAAGCGCTTGGCCTCTGGGCTGCCTTCGCCCTCTAATTGCCCTCATTTAGCTCCAAGGCCAGGAGGGTCACTCACTTCTCCCTCCCCGGTTGCCGGGGAGTCCCCACCTCACTTCTTCCCCCAAGCTGGGCGCACTCAGTGGTTCCTTGTCTGGTCTTGCACTTCCTGGGGTACATGGCTGAAGAGTGCAGGTGAGCGGGAGCTGCTACTGCAGCCCCGCAACTGCCCAGAGGAGTAAAAGCTTGGGAGAGCCAGGGCTGGTGAGTAAGTGAGTGCGAGAGCCTGCAGCCAGTTGGAGGGGCACTGATTGTCTGTTCTGCACTCTTCTCAGATCTGCGCCCTAGGCGGTCGCCTTACCTAGCCTAATGGTAGCACCGGCCCTGCCTATGAAGGAGCTCAGTATGTGTAGCCTGGAGAGGAGATGACTGAGAGGTGATATGATATAACCATCTTCATGTACTTGAAGGGCTGTCATATAGAAGATGGTGTGGAATTGTTTTCTGCTGCCCCAGATGGTCGTACCAAAACCAACAGGTTGAAATTAAATCAAAAGAGTTTTCAGCTAAATATTAAGAACTTCCTGACAGAGCGGTTCCTCAGGGGAACAGGCTTCCCCGGGAGGTGGTGGTCTCTCCTTTTTTGGAGGTTTTAAAGCGGAGGCTAGATGGCCATCTGACAGCAAGGCTGATCCTGTAAACTCAGGGAGATCATGAGAGGGAGGGAGGGAGTGTTGTATCAGTGCTTAATTCTCGTGGCCCTTTCTTACATGCCCAGGGAAATGCCGATCCTCACTTTGAGGTCAGGAAACAATTTTCTTCAGGCCAGTTTGGCCATGGATCTTGGAGGTTTTTAATGCTATCTTCTGGGCATGGAGCAGGGGTCACACTGGGTGTGTGTGGGGGAAGTATCTGTGAATTCCCTGCATTGTGCAGGGAGTTGAACTAGATGACTCTGGCGGTCTCTTTCAACTCTATGATTCTATGATTCTATAACGTACACTAACAATAGATCCAAGTCTGAGTCCAGTGGCACCTTTAAAACCAACAAAGTTTAATTCTGGGTATAAGAAGTGTGCATGTGCACGAAAATGTATACCCAGAATTAAATTTTGTTGGTTTTAAAGGAGCCCCTGGGCTCAGACTTTGTTCTGTTGCTTCAGACCAACATGACTACCCACCTGAATTAACTTGTTAAGTGCCTGCTGGGGAAAAGATATGTATTTTTTGTGTGCTGGGAAGTGTGCTACCCAGCTTTAAATGTCCTCTTTTTGGCATTGATTCTGGAAAACAACCAAGAAACCATGTTCTTTTTTCAGAGAGACTCAAGGATGCTTGAAAAGTAAACCTCAAACATAAAATAAGGATTCCAAAAGACGTATTATGAAAACACCACTGGCAAAGCATGAAGGATCTAAATATACAATTTAAAAAAAACATTTATTGTGTAATGGACTTGAATATTTATAAAATTGTGTGAGGGGACAGTTTGCTATTTCTTTGTAGAGGGAAGGGGAAAATCAACATGAAAGAGGTTTCACTTTAATGTTTCTGATTTTGACAAAATCTGTTCCAATAAGAGTATTTGCCCATAAAAGAATGCCCCTTCAGTCATTCAGCACTACTGAAAATGTCCTGACATTCACAAGAGTAACTCTTTTATTATCCACTTGTTCAAGTTACTGGCTTTTGTTTGTTCTAACATTGGTCCAATGATTGAAAGACCTCAGTCTCCTTTGAAAAACCATGAAAACATATTTGTTTTTATTTCCCCTCAGATCCCAGTACGAGTATCTGAGCTAGCTTTCATTGACATATATAAATAGATACACAAATGTAGGCTTTCCAACCAGAAGGGCTCAGATGGTGTTCTTCCTCTCTCCAGCAAACTGCAGGCATACCTAGAGGTGGCTTAACTGCTATGCAACCAGCTTCCAGCTTTTCTTTTTTAATGGCTGGAGCCATCGCAGCAGGTCCAGCAGAGGAGAAAAGCACCACAGAACTCCAGCTGCCACAAGTCACTGTACCTTTGCCAGTGGCTGCGGTGTCGTTGGGTGATCCAGGACAAAAGAGCATCAGAGCAGCACCCCACAATCCCGTAAAAGCAGCCACATTATAGACATGGGACCTGAGGGGACCCATAATGAATAGTCTGAAGACAGAATGGTTTCAGAGGATTTTGCAAGAAGTGGGGGAAAATTCAGCACAGTAGGAATGCCTATTTCTTCCTCAGTACATTTAATATCCCTCCACGTTGTCAGACTGACAAGGTCAAGGGCAGGCCTCTAACATTCTAGCATTTATGAAACCTGAATTGCATTACCATTTTGTACAAGAGCATTAACAGCTGATCCCTCTGCCAAGACAAGCTAGAGTAATAATTTGTCATTAGGGACCCTGCCGTGTATAGTCTGCAGCTTTAACAGGCTGACACTCAAGCCTTGATTTTTTTTTTTTTTTAAAAAGGTATTTTAAAGCATACAGAAAAACCACATGAAAATTAGCAAGAGGCTGACTTTTCACAGCAGGTACAATTATTACCTGTGTATCTGCTCTTTGTTGACCAAAGTAACTATTTCACTCCCATCAGGAAGTGGTTCTCATAAAGAGTGTCATAGCATATAATTGCCACCTTGTAGTCACTTGACCAACAGGACAATTGATCGCTTTCTGAACATGACACCCATGCTATATATTCAGTATGTACAGAGCAAGCAAAATACTAGACTGATTCTCCATATACTTTCCAGTATGACTGAACATTTGTTGAATGGGAATTACAACTTTTAGTCATTTGAAACTTCTCCTAGTATTGTGTAGTGCTTAGAGTGTCAGACCGGAATCCAGGAGACTCTGGTTTGAATCCCTGCTCTGCCATGGAAGCTTTCTGGGTGACCTTGGGCCAGTCACACACTCAGCCTAATCTATCTCAAAGGCAGGCCCATAGCCAGGATTTTTTAAAGTTAGGGGAGCACTGGCTAATCAAATACCCGGTTCCTTCCCCGCACCTGCCACCACCAGGGGCCCTGGGCTGGATGGGAAGTCAGGGGGCCTAGCCCCAAGATGCCCCACTGTGACTACGGGCCTGCTCAAAGGGTTGCTGTGCAGATGAAAAAAGAAGAAATAGGGTTGTACTTTCCTGTAACTGTTGTTCATCAGGTGTCTTCTGTGCAGGCACACCCCCAATGCTCCCTCTAAGTTATGGAGCCTTGTGAGCAAAAATTCTACTTTGGGAGCTACTAGCATTAAAGTTGTGAGCGAGCACTTTGGCTACTGCACAGACTAGTTTGCTCTGGAGCTATCCTTTCTGAGCTAAGACAAAAATGTGTGAGCTGGAGGCTAAAAAAACTGTGAACTAGCGCACACTGACTCAGCTTAGAGGGAACACTGCCTGGGACTGCGCATGCACAGGCCAGCAGTGGAGAAGAAATTTTTAGTTCAAGCTAACAAAAAGGATGCTCCTCCACCAAAGTATGTGCAGTGACATTTTCCCCTCTGAAACAGTCATGTGTTGTGAGGGAGGGGTGCCTCTTCCTTCAGTTTCAGTAATGACCAAAAATAGAGCACTCAGGAGGCCAAGAGAGGAAATGTGTGCCTGAGCAGAAGACACTTGAAGAAAAACAGCTAATCCTAAGTGCCACCCTGTTTTCATCTTTGGTTGGCTGTGCAGTCCTACCTGGGAGTCTGACAAGCTACTCACCAAGGAGATGGGATTGAGGGTCCCAGTGAAATGAAGCACGCAATGCAGGCTTTCACCACCACTAACTCCTTCCTTGAATTTGTTCAGAGAGCAGTGGTGTATGAAAGTGCTGGTTGAAGACCATGGATGAGGTCAGATGTGTATTTTAATCCACTGTTGCCCCGCCTCTAATTGGACCAGAGTATTTTATTACAGAGAATACTGATCAGGGTTACCCCTTTTAGCACTCTTCAAAGCGCTTTTGTGCCATTCTTGAGCGATCAGACGCATATCAGACCCTGCAGCCAAGGAGTGTTGCTGCCAGCCATTTTAAAAAATAATTTTTCCCTCAAGCATGCCCACAAGCGCTGCTATGCCTTCTGGGATATGTAATTCATGGGGCTGTTGGCCATTTTTAAAAAAATTACTCTCTAGGTACCCCTTCCCCAAAGCACTGGAAAAAGCTTAAGGACAGGGGTGTTTTTATTTGAAAGTTTCTAAGCAGAAAACAATGTTTAGAGCAGCCCCTGTGGGAGATAGGGAGAGAGAGAGTGGTGCGAATAAGCAGTCATGTGCACTTCGCTAACTACTAAAAAAATGGCAGCTGAAAAACAAGAGCCCTGTCCGAGCTGCCTGATCGACTGGGTGATCAGACAACAAAAAATCCGGTTTGAAACCAGCTCAGCCCCAAAAGACCGGACTTTAACAGGTATCAAATAAACACGCTGGGGGAGGGGACGGAACACAGACGACTAGGACACGACATATAGATGTTCCTGTCTGATCGTGCACTTTAAATCCATAAGGGAACAGCAATGACAACGGATCAAACTGGATGTCTGATCACAGCCCATGTGTCTACTCTTCAGATGTCTAGCAGGGATACCCAGTGCATAAAAGCTGCTTGAGCACTATGAAATGTATCTGTACATCAAAGCAACAAGATACCCCAGCTTGCTGGTAACACAGTGCAATAGTGCTAAAAGCCCAGCTGGATAATGTTTGAGCAGAAGCAAGTTTGCTCCCATTGGAACCAGAATGATAAACAAAAAGATGTACATCTTTCCAAAATGATTGTGTTCTTTCTAAATAAAACAGTAAAACTCGTAATCTAGTGTGTGCAGTGTATGGTCTGCATCTGATGAGGGGAAAGGGGGAAAACACACCAGTGAAGTAGTGATAAATGCAAACTAGACAGGACTGTAGGAAAAATAGAGACTGGAACACAAAAACATTTTTCCCCTCAGGAATTTTATAAAGAGATTATTCTGCATGCAACAGTGCTAGTTCCCCACTCTCCTGGCAGAAGCAATATCACTAGAAAACAGACCTTTAGGGAAAGTAGTGACAAAACAAATAGCCAGAGACTTAAAGGGATTATACATCAACAGAGACAATACCAGAGAAAGACTCCAACTCCCCTGTGGAACTATAGGGACGGTAGCTTGTTGAAAAACTGGTTGGATGTAAATGTCCATGACTGACCACTTGTGGTGAGAGTTCTGAATGAACTAGGAATAAGGCCCGTTGTGGAAATAAATACAACAGGCTCTAGAAAGAGGCTCTGGGAGAGTGCCAAGGCCTTGGGCACTCAACGTCAATCTGCTGTGGCAACCTCAGCAGGGTATAAGGACACAGAGTCCACCATTTTCTCCATGGGAACTGATCAATGCCATCTGGAGAACAGTTGTAATTCTGAGTGATCTCCAGCCCTCACCTGGAGATTGGCAACAGTGGTTCCCCAAGAGGGACTAGCTGGTTTGGAGGGCAGAGTCCATGGCATTCTTCCTGTCTGAGGCCCCACCCCTCCTCAAACCTCACCCTCTCTAGGCTCCATCCCTCAAATCTCCAGGAATTCCCCTATCTCCTTCCCAGCCAAGCATCAACCTTGCTTTATTTCTCCCTCACTGTTCAGCTTTCCATCTCCCCCCATACCTGCAGCCTCTACCATGCTCTGAAGCCCTGACTGCCATGTCCCATTGGCTGTCATGGCGGGGGGCATCTCAGCAGGGTATAAGGACACAGAGTCCACCGTTTTCTCCATGGGAACTGATCAATGCCAACAGCAGTTGTAATTCTGAGTGATCTCTAGCCCTCACCTGAAGATTGGCAACAATGGTTTCCTTGGCCAGGAGTGTTAGCCTGACTGCTCTATTATATTATCAATAGTGGGGAAATATTAGCTCTTAATAATCAGCAGTAGGCGTTAAAGGAATTTGCCCCTGTTTACACAGAGGGCTGGGCTTCTCCAGAGCTCCCAGTAAAACTGACACGGAACTCAAATAAGGTTTAAAATGAAAATCGTTTACTCAGTAATAATAATGCAAACACTGCACAGTCATACAAACAGTTATACAGATCTAGGAAAATAGATAGAATTACGAGACCTTCACATGAATAGGAATATATGATGGTATCCGTTGGGGTGATATTTACCTATAGAGGAATCTGGAAAAGTCCTGCTGGAAGAAATAGAGGATGCCTAGGACAAAGGAATGGGGAGCGTGGTCCTGGACCTGTAGAAGCCACGTGGCAGATCTTAGTGGTGCACCCAAAGATCCGGGAGGAAGAGGATAAGCTAGGGAGGTAAGAGAGAGAACTGAACTGTTGGCTCTTGGGAGCCTGCATATATTGGGGGGTGTCACCGGGAGGTTGGCAAGGTCTGGGACCTTTCCAGGAACGCCTACAGGTGGTCTGTTCTGTGTCCCTAGCCACTAAGAGGGTCCTGTTGGGGTGGCCAATATTCAGATCTACCTGATGGTCAGGACAGGATGTTGACATCATCTGCAGCTGGCACCATCTCATAGATGAAAGCGGGCTCCGGGCTGGGAAAGTCAGTTCATCAGGAAGCATCACACTGTCTTTGCACCTCCATGTCAAATTCCTTGATGCGCCAAATGGAGGGGAAGTTGGAAGGGAGGGGGACACAACTTGTGTATATGTAAGGAGTTCATACCTACATGGAGTCAGTGGGTATGGGTCTTTAGCCATAGAAGATGACATGGCTCTTTGTGTATGAGTGTCTTTGTGCTTTGCGACAGTCTCCAGGCCTGGAGGTGGCAACCTCAGAAAATGGTGCTTAAGGCCTCAGTTGGAAGCATCTGCAGTCATTTTTCCCTCCTGTCACCCTGGGTGGCTTTTTCATCTCACACAATCATCAAATATAGTCCATTCACTGTTCTCATAAGTCACCAGAAAAGTCCAAAAGAATGTTGCTCTGGCTTACAGGAGGGTGGGATAGAAATTTAAATAAATAAATTTCCCAGGAGGGAAAGTGATCTTTCTCTGCAGTGGGGACCAAAGCAGCTTACATCATTCTCCTCTCCCCCTTTTGACTTGCACAACAATCCTGTGAGGTAGGTTAGGCTGAAAGTCTGTGACTGGTTCAAAATCACCCACTCAGCTTCTACTGCAAGAACCTGGATCTAGCAGACCCTGCTCTGAAGCACTGATTGCCACACCTAGGGTTCCCAACCTCCAGGTAGTGCCTGAAGATCACCAGGTATCACAACTGAACTCCAGATAACAGGTCTCTCCTGTCCAGAGAAAATAACTGCTTTGGAAGGTGGACTTGATGGCATTCTGTTCAGCTGACGCCTCTCCCTTCCCCAAACCCTGGCTTCCAGAGACTCTACTAGAAAATCTCCAGGAATCTTCCTACCTGGAGCTGGCAACCTTTGTCTGAACCAAGCTTGGTTGCCTATTGTGGCAAAATGGGCTCCAGTTTGCAACTCAGCTGTTCGCCTCCCACCCTCGTGTGGGCATATCTCACTCCTTAAGTTCCCTGCCATCAGTCACTGAACTGTCAATGCCTTTTTAGAGGGCCCCTGTGGCAAAATCTCCCTATGTGGAGATGGAATCCTCAATCTCTGGGGGATTCCTGGAGAGTTGGCAACTGAAGGGTCTGGCATTTCCTTGCTTCCTTGGGCTACCCCCTCCCTTTGGTATTGTGCAGAGCAGGGGAGACTATGCACAACACAGATTATTAGCCCAAATAAAGAATTTTTTTTTTACTATTTACACAATTATGGAGTGCATACACACACACACTAAATGAATAAGGCACAACTGTTGGAGTAAGCACATACTATGAACCAACAGGATATAAATCAACAGGGGTTAAATACAATCCTCCCTGGATGGGCTGGCGTCTATATTGATGGTGCTCCACCCCTTGGGACATTCCCTCTTTTCCTGCACTTTTTGGCCTTGGGGCCACTAGGAACTGTAGTCCAACAGATGAGGAAGCCTCATTCAGCCCAGTTAGTGATACCCCTGCAAGCCCCTCTCTGAAACTACAGCTCAATTAAACTGTATGGGGGAACATTTTAAACAAACCACAGTCAGCAGCCATCTTATAGATACAGGTAACTGCCATTTCTTCCACCTATCAACAGCCACTGAGGTAAGTCACACACAGGAGGGAAGCAGGAGAAGGGTATAATGCCATAGAGTCTATCCTCCAAAGCAGCCATTTTCTCCAGGGGAACTGATCTGTAATCTGGAGATCAATTGTAACAGCGGGAGATCTCTAGGTCTCACCTGGAGATTGGCAATCCTAGGGGGAAAGTCAGCTGCATGGCAGGGGGTTTAAGGGAATGCTTTGATGGTTGCTGGCCCACCTCATTAGCCAGCCAGCTATGGTGGAGCTTAGAAGGAGAGAGAGCTGTTTTCTGACAGTTTATTCTGATAGGAAAGTCAGTGGGCGGGGGAGGGGGGCTATGCAGAAAGTCCATTGTCTTTTCACTGACAGAAGCAGGCCACTGAGGGGACAGTTAGACCTACCTGGCAGTGGGCAAAGGAGAAGAGTGGACCTAGCAACCAGTCGGTCCTTCCCCTTCGCCGGCTCATTCCAGACTGAGGCCGAGATGCTGGCCGGTGGCTCTGTGGGCGGGACTGAGGCAAAGCAGGGAGAGAATGCAGCCAGTGGCCAGGGACACCCTTTTGAGTGGCAGTCCTTCCAGCCAACTGATTTTGGTGCCCCATGGAATCTTGCCACTTGAAAATGGCTTTATATAATAAGGAAAGATATATTGTATGCCCTTAAAGACCAATTTTGAAGGGGGGGGGGGGTTTGCACGTAAAGCCATGACAGGGGCATCATTACTGCACTAGAGGTCATAAGACCCAATAATTTCTAGATACATAAAACATATTGAAACCATTTTGGGGGTGAGGGAAATGTAATCAGGTATTTTAAAACTCAGGCTTAGTCAGTGGGAAGAAATGCCTATGCATTGAGTGGAGCACAACATGGTTTATTCCAATTAACAACTAATCCCTTAATCTCTGGCCAGTGTCCACAATCAGCTTTATATGCTGTGAGTTCAAATTCCAAAAATGCTACAACGACTCATGAGCCACTCGTCTTAACAAGGATATATAGAACAGGCCTTAGCTCATAAAAAGGCTACTACAGCAGCCACAGACTGTATGAAAACTCATGGAGCCATTTCCAAACTGAAAGGCAAAACATTATATTGAAAAACTGAATGACTATATTGGGGGGGGGGAGAGAGATTTCTTGTAGTCTGGATGAATGGAAATTGGAAATGTTTCTTGTAGGTTAAGTACAAATGATGGTATTTCTTTCTCATAACTGAACAACAGTAGATAAAGCATTCATTTGAAACATATTAACCTATGGTTGCGATCACATGCACAATTAGCCCCGACATAGGTGCGAATGCCAAGCAGATTAAAGGAGTGCGATCAGACAACATCTGGGAAGCGCCCCACAGCTGTCGGCCATTTTGCTCCTCCACACGAGTGGAATTAAAAGACACCTCAGAAAGTTCGGTAGCAAACAGGTTGCTACAGGCCACAGATGGACTTTCCTGTGTCTGATCACTCCAGCGCGTTCTCATAGTGTTAGGATGGTTTGATCAGGCCATCCTGACTCCGTGCGGTTGTTTCCCCCCCTTCTCAGTATGCACATCATCGCTCACTCCATAGGGAGCCCTCAGGGCTGAGGTGCGAACCATTGATCCCTTGTTTAAGTGCATTGGAGACAAACGGCAAAAAAAAAAGCCCAACTCACCTGTGGTTGCGTCTGATCACGCAGTGGCAGGCTGTGCCCGCAACACCAAGAATGTGTGATCACACAACTGCAGGTCAACTTCCACGGGAGGAAGCCTCTCCCCCCTGCTTTATCTTGTGCGTGCGACTATAAGGACCTATTAAGATCCTACAGATCTAGAATAGGTCAGTTTCCACCATCATTTTACCAACAAGGAAATAACAAGAATAAAAACCACATCCAACGTCATGGTGGGGAACTAACTGCACAGCACTTTTAAGTAGGTTATTGAAATCCTGATCTAACTCAGCAGGAGAACAGGGGCGTTAGGAGTTTGACACAGGGGAACCGTTCTGATAAAACCCAACTATCAGAAGTGGTAGATTGTCACTGTGAAAGACAGATAAGGACAGGGATAATTGGAATAATGACTTTTGGACCTCTTGGAACTGTTTCAGAGACTGAGGTTGATGTTTGGGCCTGCGTTTAGGCCCCCCTCTTCCTACTCTGTGACTGAGGGTAGATAAAAGATCTAGATGGGGGAAAGATGATAAGGCTGAGGCCCTGAAGAAACAACACCAAGAGATTTTGAAGTCAGCTCGTTTGTCTTAGTTTGAGCAAGGGTGTCACCAGTTTTTGCACAAAATAAGAGAGTGCCCTCAAAGGGTAAGTCCCCAACCTTGCTTTTATTCTCACTGGGCAAAGCTGTAGATCTGAGCCAAGAGTGACATCTGGTAATCAATGCTCCCTCTAAGCTGTGGAGTCTTGTGAGCAAAAGTTCTCCTTTGTGAGCTACTGGCATTAAAGTTGTGAACGAGTGATTTGGCTACTGCATAAATTAGTTTGCTCTGGAGCCATCTTTCCTGAGCTAAGACAAAAATCTCTGAGCTGGGGCTAAAAAACTGTGAACTAGCTCACACTAACTCACCATAGAGGGAACACTGCTGGTAACTATAGAAGAGGTAGGGCTGCCAAGTCCAACTTGGGAAATATCTGGGGACTTTGGGGGTGGAGCCAGGAGACTTTGGGGGTGGAGCCAGGAGAAAGGAAGTGACATCATTTTGTGAAGTCACATCCTGTGATGTTGCTTCCACATGCTTCCACATGAACTCATGAAGTTTCCTAATACTGAATCAGGCCATTGGTCCATCAAGGTCAGTACTGACTACTCAGACTGGTAATGGCTCTCCAGGGTCTCAGGCTGAGATCTTTAATATCACCTATTACCTGATCCTTTTTTAGCTGAAGAGGCTGATACCTCCTGCATGTCAAGCAGATGCTCTATCACTGAGCAACGGCCCTACTGAATCCTTCCTCATCTCGGCAGAATATGATTTTCATATCATAAGAACAGGAGAGAAGCCACAGTGGATCGGCCCATCCAGTACAGCCCATCCAGTACAACACTCTGTGTCACAACAGTGGCCAAAAATACCAGGTGCCCTCAGGAGGTCCAGCAGCGGGGCCAGAACTCCAGAAGCCCTCCCACTGTTGCCCCCCCAAGCACCAAGAATGCAGAGCATCACTGCCCCAGACAAAGTGTTCCATTTAGACCTTGTGGCTATAATAGCCACTGACAGACCTCTGCTGGATGGGGACAGAGAGAGAGAGACAGACAGACAGACAGACAGAAAAAAGAAAGGAGAGAGAGAGAAGGAAAAGAGCTGGCACAGGCACTTACTTCCATTTAGACCTTGTGGCTAATAATAGCCACTGATAGACCTCTGCTGGATGGGGACAGAGAGAGAGAGAGAGACAGAAAAAAGAAAGAAAGGGGGAGGGGGAGAGAGAGAGAAGGAAAAGAGCTGGCAGATGGACTTACCCCAGGCCCAGCAGCAGCAACCTTTCAATCTTACACCAGCCGCATGCAAAAGCAGGCCCTTCAGTAAGAGCTTAGTCCCTCGTTAATCTCTGGGCCGGGCTCTCTTGCTAACTCTTAAAGGGGAAATGTCTGGTGAGGCTTTTCACTGCAGGCTCTTCAGACATTTCCCTTTAAGAGGCCTGGAAGGGAGAGGGCCCGGCAGGCTCCGATGTTCCCCTCCTGTTGGCAGCCATTGCCTCCCCCCGGTGGCCAGTTTTGAAAAAGCGGGGGGGGAACCATGAAAAATCGGTGTTTCCCCTGCCCTACCGGGGGACTTGGCAGCCCTAAGAAGAGGCCACTGAATGAGCAAAAGTCTGCCACATGCCTATCAGCATTTATTTGCTGCTTTTAGTGCCAAATGGCCTGAGTTGACAAAATTTTGGACAACAGTCTCTTGCTCTTGGGAAGAAGCTCTAAACAGAAATTCTCTCCTAGAGGAAAATTTGGTAGCCAACCATAATAGCATAATTAATAACAGGGGTCCGTTGGAGCAGGAGCGCACAGGAGCGCAGCTCCGGGAGTAAGGAGCCCAGGGGGCGGGCACATGACCAAGCCCCGCCCCCTCCTCGGCTTCCCTGAGCAGTGCAGAGGCGCAGGGCCCCGGAGAAAGCCCTGCTAGGGTCTTTATTGTTTTTAATGTTTTGTTTTAATATTGATAATTTTATCATTGTTCCTTGTATGACTGTGTGCTGCTTTTCCAGAGACTTGCTCAAGGTGGCATATAAATTTTCTAAGTATACCATTTTTTATCTGGGCACATGGCACATAGCTACTTGAGAAATTTCACCAACCCTTCAGCAGCTTCCACCCCATCAGTTTGATGTAGTGGTCAGGAGTTGGACTCTAATCTGGGAGAACCGGGTTTGATTCCCCACTCCTCCACATGCAGCTGCTGGTGTGACCTTGGGCCAGTCACAACTTCTCTCAGAGCTGCTCTCTCATGAGCAGTTCTCACAAGACCTCTCTCAGCCCCACCTACCTCACAGGGTGTCTTGTTGTGGGGAGGGGAAGGGGAAAGGATGGGTGGTGTACATGTCCTGGGTATCTCAAGTCTACGTGAAACCTGGTGGTTTCAAGGGAGCAGGAAGAGAATGAGGGTGTGTTCTTTACGCTTCTTTTTATTGCACAAAGTATTGGCTGGGGAAGGGAATGGAGGAAGAGCAGGTCAGTTTCACTCACCTGTGGAGTGGAGCATGAGGGGTGGGTGTTGCCTTCTGACACTTTCGGTATGTTAGGGGGTGTGGCATATGCAAATGAGTTATGCTAATGAGCTCCTGCACCTCTTTTTCTATGAAATGACCCCTGATTAATAATATAAAAGCTCGGTGCTGATGATGTGTACAACTTTCACCCAAGAGCATCTGTGACCCTTCCCGTCCACTGGGGAGGAATGTGACCCCTATGTTCAGTCAACATCTCATCAGCTAACAAAGATTTTTGGGGGGGGGGGGGTTTACAAATAAGAAGATGCAACCATCCTGCCTCACTTTATACATCTTTTCTGTTTTGTGTGAAATAGCAGGGATGGATGTAGGCCTTTTCCAACTGGAATCAGAAATATCCAATAACCCTTCAAACAGATTCAGGTGGGGTAGCCATGTTGGTCTGAAGCAGCAGACCAAAGTTTTAAGTCCAGTGGCACCTTTAAGACCAACAAAGTATCTTAACCTGAGGCTTTAGATCGGAGCAAATTTTGTCTGTTTCTAAAGATTTAAACATTAGTAACACCTGCTCAAAATATAGTCTTAGATCGTCATTTGGGGATACAGGAGTGGGATCTCCCAGTCGCATCAGGTGATGCTGAAGGAAACTTAGAATTGCGTTTGGAAGGGGGGGAGGGGCATCACCACTCTCTCCCAGGTACAAAGTATCATGAGAATGCAGGAGTACAACCACGGAATGGAACCGGGGCTGGAACCAACCCCAAGCTGCTGAGGTTGATGTTGGTGGAAACAATTGCACCATAGGACAAACAATAGCAATCTCCCCAGTCAGATCCATATGCTGGAGAAGTAAAATATGGGTAAGGCAGCAGTGGAAAAGGCACAGTGCCAAGGAGCCCTGTACCTGAAGAAGAGAGAAGAGGATATTGGATTAATATCCTGCCCTTCACTTGGAGTCTCAGAGTGGCTTACAAACTCCTTTCCCTTCCCCTCCTCACAACAGACACCCTGTGAGGTAGGTGGGGCTGAAAGAGCTCTTTCCAGAACTGTCCTTGAAAGAATAGCTGAGACAGAACTATGGCTTGCCCAAGGTCATCCAGCAGGTACAAGTGGAGGAGTGGGGAATCAAACCTGGTGCTCCCAGATTAGAGTCTGTGCACTTAACCACTACACCAAACCACTAAACCTGGGTGATTCCAAAAAACAGGAGAACATTTCTTAGCTGTCACCAGGTGCAAAGCAGCATCTTCCTGCTGCTCAACCTTACCCTCAAAAGATCCTCCTGTACATGTAGGTGTATAGAAAGTATCTTTGCCTTTTGCAGGAGAAAGGTTCCGATATACTCCTGCCAAGACAGATCCAAGGCCAGAACTGATGGCCCCGCTGGTGGACCCCCTGACAGCACCTGGGTTTTGGCCACTGTATGACAGTGTTGGACTGGACAGGCCACTTGCCTGATCCAATGTGGCTTCGCTTACATTCTAATTGAAGCAACAGCCTTGGCCCAAGAACTGCACTCCACTGCAGATGACTTCGCAACCAGAGAGTCAGAGCAAGGCAATGCCTTTTCCAACAACGCTGGAGGCTCTATTGTGATGAATTTTAAGGGTGAATTGTTAACAGAGGCAGCAAGCAGAAGTGCTGTGGGACTCATCAAGGCAAAGACACAAGAGTGTTCATCTGTCAGTCATTTCTGTAGTGTACTGCATACATTTTTTAAGACAGCACTGTCTGTGACATTTTTTTTAACCAATATCCTCACCTTTCTCAAGAGCTGTGAAGAGAAAAACAAACAAGATGCTAGAAAGAGGATCTTTTGGTGGTGGTGAAGAGGGGACAGAAATGCTCCTCTCTCACAGCATGTGACTGCTTGGAACAGTGTCAGAATCTGACATTTCCCGAGCAGGAGGTGGTTTCTCCATCTCAGTCTACGTCACCCGCTTCACCAGAGAGCTCATTACTGCTGCTGAAACTGTTATCTGCTTTGCTTTTCTATGGCCTCTGCTTATTGTCTTAACGGCTACTCTGACTTCCAGGTGTCTCTCTAATTGCAGCCTGGGAATTGCTGGGGAGGTTTCGGTGGGGTGTGAGAAGGAATGTGAGCAATCGCACATTTGGGCGTGTTTTTCCTGGGAAGTTCAATGGACATATAATGTAGCACCATTTCTAACTAACCCGATTGGTGCTCCTCCTCCCTCTTCAACTTTGAATAATGTATAACTGACCTACAGCCCTTTGCTCTGTATCACTAACACAGAACGTGTGACTACTATAGACCATTAAGAATAAAAAAGGACTTTTAATTCCAGAAGGCCTGGCTTATTGGCTCTACAAGGGTTCTCACAGACGGAAACACTACTGTGCGTATTGTCAGGTAGAAGTGCCCCCCTAATTTCCTTGAGCTAGAAAATTATTTTCCACAGCTGGCCTGCACAGTTCCAATATGGGACTGCACAGAAGATCAAAGGTGAACAATGTAAGCTGCTTTAACTAACCGCCAGGGACAAAATAAATAAATAAATAAATAAATAATCAAATCAATGGAATAGAGCATAGATATTCCCTTTTCTAAAAAATGCTGCAAAATAAACATCAACATTTAGAATCAAAAATTGAAATCTAATAAATACACTCTTAATGGAAAGGTAATTTGTTCTTCATTACTGAAAAACAGTTACCTGGATGAAATAGACTTGGCAGAACACACACATTTATTAGACCTATACATCTACACCAGACAGTTCTGAGATTTCTAGTTATACTGAACCACAAAAATTCACTCTTGAAAAAGATTTTTATTTACTGCAAAAGTATGCAAAAAAAATACTTCAACACATTAAGACAGCTAAAATCTTATACAGTACAGAAGCTTAAAACCTGTTGCTAGAGCCCCATCTCTTGCGGTATAAAATGAAGATCAGAGATTATGACAACCATATGCTCTCAAAAACCATTTGTTGAATATTACAAAATAAAAATGCACTTAGGGAACTGAATTTAATCAGACTTTTCCAAAGAGATATACAACTATATATGTAGTCTTGGTATGTCCATTTACGCAATACATTATAAAGATTTTATTTCAAAACAATATTGCTATGTAGCAACCGTTCAGCCAACAGAAACATTATTATTTCTCAAGGCAGAGGAAAAAAGATCTTAATCCATTTAAGATGTTTTTCCACCCAACCCATATAAACATAATACTGTAAAATAAACCCATGGTTTTTTTTAAAAAAATCAAAATCATAAGGAAAATCTGTTACATAGTTATTTTTTACCAATTAGTATTTTACATATTTCATTACTTGGACAGACAAAAAGTACAAGGCTGTGGGAAAGTAAAACTTTTGGATGGCGGAGGGGTCGCTCAAAATCCAGATTTCACACTGTAGTGTCAGTTCTATCTGCATAATAGGATCGCACTGGGTTCTTGTGAAAATAACACAAAAGCATTATAAAGCTTTTCTAAAAACAATGTTAATATAAATCCTGAGACACTTTGGTCCTTCAACTGATTTCCAATCCAGTCTGATGCAACATCTTGAACAATTTAGGTAATTCACATTTATAACAGATTTAATTAGCAACTTGGAATCTAGACATAAAGTTAATTTGTCTCCTTTGAATGCCTAGAGGCTGTACGGAGAACAAATTAAGCCACTCAGCACATGTACATCCTGCTTAGGTTCTCAACAAGTATCCCTCCCTCATCTAACTGAAGCTAGTGATCAGCATAGAAGTTGCACAGTGCAACAAAGTGTGCGAGATTATCTGATTTGTACAGGCTAATAACATCTGTGATGATGGGAATACTACAACTGATCAAATCTGAACAGTCAATTCTCATTTTTACATAAAATGTAGTGTGAACTTGTAAGCTTATGGTTTTTCTGCAAAAGGAAAGCACTCTCTCATTGCACTCTCTAAACAAAGTAATACTAAGCATAGCTTAACTAGCCTTCTGATGCACAGATGTCTCTACAACAATTAAAGATAATCTAAACAAACTGGAAACATGAATATGCATGTACCCAAAAAAATGGGGGGAGAGACAATCACAGGGTTGTTTCTCATGGAAGGAGCTGGCAAAGCCGGTCTATCCTCACCTTCCCCTTCCCGACAGCCTGCTGCTTTCCCCAAAAATCCTTTGAGGGTTGCGGAACCCTTGAGAAAATGCACCACAGTATGATGGGCTGTAGTGAGGAGGGGACAGTCAAGCCAAGAAAAATCACCCCCTCCATTCTCAAGTGCTGAACACTGAGGAAAGGACCATTTCACCCAATTTCCCTACCGACTGCAGTCTCTAGTGGTATATATTTTGTTCACAAGTCTCCCAACTCTCAGGATCCTATACAGTAAGCAGGTGACTGCTGTGGGAAGGCAAGGAAAGAGCCATTCCAACATCTTCCACGACCTCTTGACAACATTCTGTATTTCTTGACTGTAGACATTCTGCAACATGATTGGGACTACACACTCATTTCTCTTGCCCACAATACAGTAGGCACCTAGATGTTTGGTTAGTACTGGTACCTGCAAATGCTTTTAAGCCGATATGTCATAAACCTCTGTTATAAAGGCCTTTGGTTAGGCAGGACAGACAGACTAAATTCAAATGAGCTGAAGCACATTAAAGACAATTACACCTTGATTTTACCAAAGTCATTGTAAACCTAGGACATCCAGGACCAAGAATAAAAGGCACAGCCCCACTGGATTCTCTTGTGAAGCTGCCATTCGGTTCAGTGGTACTGCACAGGAGAGTTCCCAGTGATTCTGTCCTTGGTTCATAGCATATTTAGCAAAGACAATCTTTAGCTGTAGTTCTAAAGTAGCAGAAGATACCTAAGAAATGACATGACAAAACAATATCTCATTTCGCCTGCGTTTTTGTTCTGCTTCTTTAAAAATAAAGGCTGGATAAAGTATTTTTTTTCCCTCGAATCAAGTAAAAACTAAGTGAAAGAGCATTAATAAAACAGCACTCATGGAAGTTAATAAAATCTTGTGTTTTTTTTTCCTTTAAGGCAATTCTAGAACAAATACATTTATCTTATGTAAACAGTTTTACTCCTTGAAAACTTTACCATGTGCTGACAGCACTACCATATAAACACGGAACCAATTTTGCAACCTTCCCCTTAATTTTTGTCAATCTCCCTAATTTTTGTCTACGTTTGCCAGTTTTTGCAGTATTTTAGAACTCTCCAGCATGGTTGGAACATGTAACATAAGGTGAATAAGTAAATGGCCGTGTGTGCTGGCCATTTCAAATGACCAACATGGCTTTAGTCAATTTTATACACACTATTACGGCTAAGTAGGGGTGTGCGTTCAAGCTGAATCTGAGCCAAAAAAACAACAACCCCCAAAATGCCTTACAGGCACTTTTGGGGCGGGTTTTTTTTTTAGCCGAATACAGATCAGAGAATCTGACTGGCCACCAGAATTACTACCAAATAAAGTCAACATTTTCCAGCTTGTTTTTCAGGTATTTGGCTATACCAAACAGCTGGTAGTGGAGAGGTTTAAAGAGCTACAAAGTTAACTTTCAGTTCTCCTTTAGGGCTTTTCCACCCCCAAAAAATTCAGGATCCCCAAATATTACCAAATCCAAATACCATACCAATATTGAGATTCTGGAATATTGAGAAATACCGATTTTTTCAGGTCCAATATACTTGAATATGATCTCCGCCCCCCCCCCCCCCCCCGCACACCCCTACTGCTAAGCAGCTATTCTAACACTCACTTCCTTCACTGTTTAGCCAAATAGCACAGAGACAGTGATACTATCCTGCAAGGTTTTTGAATAGCTGAAACCTTAATTAGGGATGGGCAATTCCAATATAATATTGTCTTAGCAACCGTGTGGCACACCAATGAGCTTTAAATTTCTATAGCAAAAGTGCATACTCAGGACCACTTAGCATTGATTAGTCATGCATCAACTGCTAAGAGAGCCTGAATGCACATTTTAAAAAATTGGTTGTATCCAATGATTTTCACATGGACTAGATCTTTCCTGCCTCCTGCACCAATGCTCCACAATAGTATCCTGGGGGAACAGTGGACATCCCTCTCAGGAACATACACTAATTCCCTTTTAAGACAATTTTAAATCAATTTAAATAAAATGGCAATAGCATACAACTAGGGATGGGCACAAACTTGGGAAAATCTGGTTCGGGTTTGTGGCATGCCCCGTTCATGAGCCATCACAAACTCACACCTGGAGTTTCCTCAGAAAGCACTTTCCTGGGAGCATCTTCTTTGGGGAGTCGTAATTCAGACCCCATAAATCCAATTCTCACCAAACTTGGAGGCAGGTAGAAGAGTCAGCCAGACACTCCCTGAAAGTTTGATATCTCTAGCTTGCACAAGATCCATTCTATACACTCATGAACCTGCACCTGTCAAAATGACAGTCACTTTGAGAGGCACAGGTTCAGGAGTGTATAGAGCAGGTCCTGGGCAAGCTAGAGACATCAAAGTCACAGCAGACCTCCCCTGGATGCTCCCCTGCATGCCCTCCAAGTTGTTGCTTTGAAGTTTTGTAAACATTTTGATCGAGTGGAGACAATCTGTCTGGAAATGTCTCCGCTTACGAGCAAACCTGAACCTCCACGAAGAGCTTGATAGTTCATGGAAAGTTTGTGCCCGTTGACCTGCTACGAACTTTATTTTGTGAACCACAAACTGGCCAAAAGTCATCACAAGCTTTAGTTTATGAGCTGGTTCATGCCCACCCCTCCACAGAAGTCTTCTGGGGGGGAAAGGGAGGACCTGCCACAGTAAGGACACTGACAAATGACAGAGGTCAGATGATTTAAGGCTAAATGCTGGTAAAGCTATTGTTTGCCTAGAGCAGCTGACACACACAACACATTTAAGGTAACTGTATTTTTATCTGAATAACTGCACCAGTAGATGCCTGAGACCCAAGTCTGTGTGTGTTGCAAAAAGGCCAGGAATATTTCTCAACTGGCACAAATGGTACCTTTGTCCTAATGTGAGACAAGTTCCAATTTTCTTTTTCTGTTAATCCTGCCAGTGGGCGCAGGCACGCTTAACTCCGTAGCAAGTCTGTTTACTCTAGTAGTAGATTATACCAGGGGAACATCTGTGTATGGGAAATTAAGATCCATGACTTATATCACATATGTAATAATCACCAGATAGTGACTATATTTTTGTTAGTTTTATCCAGTGACTGGTCTGCCTGGGTTATCTAGCAGGCGATCATTTTGTACTCTTTATTAATCCACCCATCTGTCAGAAGCTTCCAAAAACACTGAACTGAAGTGAAATTCCCAATATTTCTGTACTGAAATCCAAAAAAAAAATCACAACTAATACTGCAAAATAATAGTAATGAAGTTAGGAAGTCTTCAAGATAACCAATTACGGAGAGGCAAAATACTACAGAAACCACAGTGCATCTCCTTGCAATGTTGTATACAGAAGACATTTTGTTTTAACGCATGGATTGCTTTAAAAACTACCACACATAGCATGAGTGGTAAATCAAAGGAAAATGATTATTAGTCTAAAAATAAAAAGTTATGCAGATCAACAGCTATTTAAAACAATGGCTAAAGGTAACATTAAACTGAATGGAAACACCACTGTTTATGACAGCTTTCCAGTAATGCAAATATTCAAACATGACATCCTGTAACAGGTGTTTTCCCCCACAATATGTGTATACTACTGTCACATTATTATTTAGTCAAACAAAAGACTGTCTCAGGTGTAACAAAGCTAGTGTTTTTAGAACTTCTAACACTCACAAAATTATGCTACATTAAAATTTGAGTTGCTAGTTGCAGCTGCACTTATTCAGCCAAAAAAAAAAAGTGTCTACTCCCTCATGTCAGTTTTCTAAACTTGCTCCTAGAGGACATTTCCAGTGAAGGCAAAGATTTTGTTAAATATGCATAGCAAAAAGATTTTGAAGTTATTGTCCTGCAAACTTGAATGGTTTCCTTAGTATCTCAAACAAACAGTGATCATCGGTATAGACTTGGCCACAGATGGGAGAAACTAACATATGGCATCCATTTTCATACTATCCACGCTGGAAGATTCTGTAGAATCAGAAAATGGTCACTAAGGTTATGGTTGAGCAGTACTATGGATACTATGAAACAGAAGAAATTGGATTGAGAGGAGAGCCCATTTGTGTAAGTACTTTATCCAGCCACTGGAGAGGCCCATGAAGATGAATTTCTATCCAGCATGGGGTGCTTGTAACGTCTTGTCGGTGATATTCTGCACCCCATCCCTACAAAAGAGATAATATTTATTAGCCTCAAAATTAAAAGGGAAACCAACAACTGATGCCGTATCATTAGTACAATACATTCCTAAATTAAAAACAAAAGAAATATCTCCCTTTTGAAATGTTTAGCATATTACAGCCAAGGGAGAATATCAGAGTGCAGGAAAAGTATAGCTCACTGAGTCACCCTGAAGGCACATAACCAGTCCTCTTCCTGCTTGGAAAGGACCATAAAAACCATATAGAGGTGAAGTCTTTCTTTCTAGCTAACACCTGTTTCAAAGTGGTCTGCAATGAAAAGACAGAGTATGTTGCAAAGAAGAGGACATCTAAGCATGCAGATTCTCTAAGAGATGGTAAAAGAGATGCCTAGATTTGCAATATTAATATAAAATGCTGGAATTATAAATTCAAAAATTGTTACAGAGGTTTGACTAGGTATTCAAGTCAGTATTAAGGGAAATATATCAAAATTCATTTTTGTCAGTTTGTCAATTGCCATACTACTGAGGTGACTCAATTTTGCTCAGATGATGACCAGAGATGCACTAGAATTACGACAAATAAAGTTCACTTACTTTGACAAAACTCATCCGAATTGTACACATTTTGGTAAGTTCATATACAGCCTCAAACCCATGATTCACTGATTGAGCTAAAAGCTGAGCAAATTCCTGATTGTTAAAAATTTTTAGGCTACAGCCGCTAGGAATCTTGCACACGGTTGTAGGGTGAAATCCATGATGGTAGTTGCAATTCCTGCTCTGTACGAATATACTGCTGTCACTCAGGCACTCAGCATAGACTTCTCCACCAACATAGTAGAGATGGACACCTGAAACATAAAAATGAGGAAAAAAAACCCTCAAAAATTTCAAACTTCTATAATTCAACTTAATATTTCAGCATTCAATTCAATTTAATAGTTCAGTAATTATATACCAGGAGTTCCAATTAGGTCATGAGATATAGCTTTGCATCTAATTACTGCAGCATGGTTAACTTTTGTGCTCTGCTGGAAATCAATCAAGATGCCTGAAGTTAGCGAACTGGCTCAGTAAAGTGAAGGAGGTTTTCCTTATGCTGAAACTTACATCTCTCCAAAGGAATGGGAACGTTGATTTACCAAGTGGTTTACCAAGTGGTGAAGAATTAAGAACATAAGAATTTTATTTGGTTTGAAATGTGTATAAACGTGTATGGATAAACTGAAATTTAAAAATAAAAAAATTAAAACTTCTTAGATTTCAAGCACCATTTCTATTTGAAAGGACTATCAAAGGAGCCGTTTCTCGATGCTGAAGTACATCAGAGCGAGGGAGGGGAATTGTGGGAAGATGTCTGCCAGCACTTAATATCAAGCCTGACCTTCTGTTTTCCTTTGGTTGCAGAAGCGCAAAGCCTGGGTGTTGCCAGAGGTATGAGCCTTCTGAAGAGCCAAGGAACTCTCGGCCCACAGCCTGCAGCGTGCAAAACATGGCAGTGAATGCCCAGCCCAGGATGTTGTTTAATGAGTTTGTGTGTTTTGGTTCTTAAATTGTATTCTGTTAACTGGAACTGTATTGGTATTTTCTGTGAGCCACTCAAGATTGCCAAGATAAAAAAATGCCTTAAACCAGAGTAAACTTTCATTTTAAAAATCCAGTACTTTACCAGCCACTAGATGTCCTCTTCCCACAAACTACAGAAATTGATTTTTCAACATACAAGCAAACAGTATTAAAAATTACCCATTTTATTAAACCTGGTATCCTGTCACAAGGAATATGCCAAAATAGATTACAGCATCTGCTCATATGGTAATTTCATAAATTTAAATGATTTGATTTAAATGGTATTATGCCAATGCATACTATACCTCCCCCCCCCCCCATTTGCATTGTTTCATTTTAGACTATTTAAAATAAATTCTGGACATTCACCTCCCAAGTCTATCCCTTTTCCTTTAACAGCCCTCCTGCCAGACCTAAGCCAAGAGCCAGCATCTCCATCCCCCAACACTTACACTTGGAAAGCCTTAAATGTTTTATTTTGTTATTAAGACAACAAGCTATGCAAGCGTCAGGAAGCCACACATACACAAAAACACTCAAATGGGTGCATCAAAAATCAAGTTTTGAAAGTCACTACAGTATATGATCTAAGAAATAAACCCTCAAAAGCACAATTTTATTACCTTTTCCAATATGTCTCCGGGTGTTCTCAATTGTTGAGTTGCGATTAACATTAGAGAGTAAACCTAAGCAGAATCTGTTTTTGTTGTTGGAGGGATCTGTAAATCCATCTACTAAGATACTAGTGGAAGAGGCATGAAACGCCTCCCCTACTCGATTGTTTAATTCATAATACACAATTGAACACCAGTGCTTGGGTTCTTCATAGGCAACAGGGTGAACATCTATGAAATAAACAAAATAAATGGAAATTTAATATCTCGAAGAGGTACACAGTAACACAATACCTAGCATTAATACATCATTCCTCTTGCATATTTCTTTGTCACATGCTTCTCCTTATAGTCCACGGGCCAGTCCAGATGTCAGTATCAGGTAGTGTTGCAAAATTTCTTTATGTTTTTTCCGATTGGTAACTTAAGCTCTTTATGATGTATGCCATCAAGATGGCTGAAAGCCCATTTTTCCTGCCTTTTCTAACTTGAGTTATAACTCACGAACCAAGCGAACAATTTCAATTTTTAAAGCACTGTTGGAAAGCTAATAAATTCCCTACTGGGATATAAAGCATAAATCAAAGAAAAAGTCAATTCTCTCCACATTTTTATTAGGTTCATAGCATATAGTGCTTCACCTAATTGAGACTGTCACCAGAAGTGTATTAGAAAATTGTAGTTGGGTTTTGGGGTTTTTTTTGGCCTTTCCAACAAGCCATAGCATAAAGAAATTCATTTTGCTATGCCAGTGAGGTACATGAAAACAGTTCCTTGTTTTAAGTCATTTTTATCTAATGTAACTGGATAATAAGCAAGCTTGAAAACATGACATGCTGCCCATCAGAAGCTGCTAGTACTAATAAGCTTCATCGGGATGAAAGGAATACAGCCAATTTTCACAGAAAACAGCAGACGATAGCAGGAGTCTAGCTAGTAGCAAGATTCTCCCTCGGTATCAAATTATTAACAGGTCTACCAAAAATGTTTAGTGTTACCTCTGCTGGAAATATTTGGCATTATCGGAGGAATCATATTACTGCTTGTGTCCATAGACTGTGAATTATCTTGTCCCATTGGATCTTCAGGGGGCATATATGCAGGTGGTGGTGTGTCTGCTAACAAAAAAACAAAAACAAATTTGAAGAAGGTGAGCACACTTTATACGGCCTAGTCAGAGTGCCTGTTCTATTACACCCCTTTCCCATTTACTGGTAAACCCTTCTTCCTGTCTTCTTTTTTGCTCCTTCAGGAACTAACAGTTCTATTTAACATATTTTATGTCATATTTCAGCAGCAAAAACTAGCTTATATAATAAAGACAAATATTCAATTAAAATATTATAAATGCAAACAACAAAAAGAAAGCTGGACAGGAACCACTGAAGTGTCTACTAATTTTTCTGTTACGCAGTTGGCCACCCCAAAAGCCAAGTAGAAATAGCAGTCTCCCAGCCCTTCTTAAAGGTAAGTAAGGAAGTAGAGCAACAAAGACCACACCACCGCCTCAAGGCGATCATTATAAAGGCCACACTTCCAGTTGCTACAGTTCTTACTGCAAGCACCACTGGAATACAAAACACTGCAGTACAAAACAGGCCCAATTAGAATGCAGCTGGCATGGGAGCAAATATAAGAGGAGACAAACTCTAAAGTATCTGGGTCCTATGAAAGTTAAGTGCTGTAAAACAGCAAAACCAGAACCCTGAATTGGGTTCAGAAGTTAACAAGCAGTTTATCTCCAAAGCCACACACAAACACAGTATGTCGTAACAGTAAAGCATACAAACACAGTTTACTACTGGTCAGTTATTCTTTCTCCTATGCTCACATGCATTTCCCCATTCAGTTTGTTTGTTTGTTTAATTTACTCACATTTATAGCCCGCCCTTCCAGGAAGTAGGCTAAGGGCAGGTAACAACAAATCATTTATACAAAATGTATTAGTTAATACAATAACATTAAAATTTAAAACATCATCATAAATATTAACATGTTGGTCACAGCTGATAACAAAAGAAATTTCCTGGTTGTGGGAGGTTCCAGGCCATAGCCAGTAGTTGTTAACAGAGTGACAAACACCTCAGGGAGTCCATATGTGGACATCCAGCCAAAGGCCTGGTGAAACAGCTCCGTCTTGCAGGCCCTGTGGAATTGAAATAAGTCCCACAGGGCCCTAATCTCAATGGGGAGCATGTTCTCCCAGGCAGGGGCCAGGGTGGAAAAGGCCCTGGCCAAAGCAAGACCTCTATGACACAAATAATGTCGTACGTAATGGAAGCCTGGTTTTCCAGATTCTATTTTCATTGATATCAATGGAAGATGCATGTGAATACTTTTGGAACAGAGTCTAAGCTGTCTCTTTTAATTATTGCATTTATTTGTATTTATCCCCCAGAACTTTCCATATGCTATTTACCATTCCCCAAGCTCTCTCCCCTCCTCCCTTCAATGCTTGACAGCTGTATATCCCATTTCAGATAATATTTCAACCCCCCTGCTATTTCTTCATCCAGCTCTGTTGTGTCTCTTTACTATCTCCATGTCAGTCAACTTCTGTCCTGTTATGCAGGTGTCACAGGAATAAGACTATTCAAACCTAACATTGTCCTGTTCCCTACACTACTGCCATACTTGAAGGACTGTATCTCCTAGTATGAACCTGTGCAGCATCTCAGATCCTTTCATAACATTTTTTTTACTGTTAAATCAGATGGCTACAACTTGCACGACACCTTTTTTAGCTGTAGTGCCAGGTGCCTGGAACAGCCTCCCAAAGTTGATTAAGAGGGCTCCTACAATGACCTATTTCAGAGTCACTGTAAAAGGCCTTTACGTAATGAGAGGGGCTGGATCAGTTGTAACAGTTTCTTTCACAGAGCTGGGATAGCACTGCATTTTAAGTTGCGACGGGTGACAAGAAAGGTGGGATATAAATATTTAAATTAAACAAACTGTGTTTTCACACTGGAACCAGACACTGAGGGCACCTAAACCACTAGATTTGTGTAACCATGGTGGACGCAACAAAAACAGTACCTGATCAAGCCACTGCCCCCCCACCCCCATTATCTCGTTAGATCTTTTCTGTTAGCTCAAAATGCTGGAGATGTAATGAAAATGAGCTCCATCGTAATCCCATGCTATAACTCCCTAGGGCCCTAGGACATTTTTGGTCTGCTAAAATTACGGACTCTTCTTGTTCACCAGCTTAAGAACGGACTGCATTCAAAACCACATGGGCACTGAGTGGCTCTAAACAATGCTGGTTAATGCTGTGCTACTCTTATTGCCCAGTGTCTACTAGTAAAACCTGGAAGGCCAAAGATCCAGATCTGGGTGGTAGAAATGCTAGATTTAGCTCTTAAGTAGTGGACTGCTTACAAGAGATGACAAGTTTCACAAACATTTCTAAAAAAAACTACATCTATTTTTAAACTACTTTAAGTAAATATCTAGCTGCTAGCAAAACTCTTCTTTCTGGCTTCTTTTCCCCTACATGTGCTCTACTACATTAATAATAAAGCCTATCTAACACCAACTACACTGTTGTAAAACAGCTGAAAACGAAGGACCTGGAATGTAGATCTCTCAACAGACTGCATTAATGTACCTACTTGCTAGAACTGCATGGTTACTTATATAATGGAGTGAGGTAAAACACACTGCTATTGAAGGATTATTATTCCCGCTGATTTTTAGGCATTTCTTAATGTTACTACAGCAAAATTCAATTAATTAGTAGGATGACATACTTTTGGGATCTTCGGCTTTTTCATGACACAGCTTTGCTTTTTCCAAAAAAGATTAACATCCATCATTGGGCTCTTGCCTTCACACACTTCAGTTACAGTATTAATAACATGTTTTTCAATATTCCTGATTTTTATTTATTTATTTCGTATTTTTACCCTGCCCTCCCTGCAAGCGGACTCAGGGCGGCTTACAGAGTGGCATAACGCCAAGTTGAAAATACAATTAAAACAGTTTAAAACATTAGCCAGTTTGGTGTAGTGGTTAAGTGCGCGGACTCTAATCTGGGAGAACCGGGTTTGATTCCCCACTCCTCCACTTGCACCTGGCTGGATGACCTTGGGCAAGCCATAGCTCTGGACCAGCTGTTCCCTCAAGGACAGCTTGGGAAAGAGCTCTCTCAGCCCCACCTACCTCACAGGGTGTCTGCTGTGGGGAGGGGAAGGGAAAGGAGTTTGGAAGCCGCTCTGAGACTCCAAGTGAGTGAAGGGCGGGGTATAAATCCAATCTCTTCTTCTTCTTCTTAAAATTACCAATAAAGTGCTCGTAATAAAGTGCTGGAAATCAGCTTAAAATCAGATGGCATCCTGCAATTTCTTTTGTGACCTAGTGTGACTTTACTCAGGCCAGCCCTCATCTCTGGTGGTAGTAGTGATGGCTGATGGAAAATAAATTGTGGCGGCTCCTACGCGAAGGCCTGGCAGAAGAGCTCCATCTTGCAGGCCCTGCGGAATTGCATAAGGTCCCGCAGGGCCCTGATCTCCTCTGGGAGCTCATTCCACCAGATCGGAGCCGCCACTGAAAAGGCCCTGGCCTTAGTACCAGCAAGCATGGCCTCCCTTAGTCCCGGGATCGAGACTCAATGCTGTGATCCCGACTGAAGTGCTCTCTGGGGTACATGCGGGGCAAGGCGGTCCGTCAGGTATGTTGGACCCTGGCCATATAGGGCTTTAAAGGTAAGCACCAGCACCTTGAAGTGAATTCGGTACACTATAGGCAGCCAGTGCAGTGCTGCCAGGACAGGCCGGATGTGATCCCGTTTAGGGAGATCCATCAGTAGCCTGGCCGCGGCATTCTGCACCAGCTGCACTCCGGATTTGCGACAAGAGCAGCCCCATGTAGAGAGCATTACAGTAGTCCAGTCTCGAGGTGACTGTAGCATGGTTTTGTTCTTAGGCAACCCTGAGCTATGTTAAGTACACCTATATAACTCAACCTTGTGAATTTCATCAAGTGATAGGCATACAGTTCACTGCATGGTACTGGTTCCGTTAGGTTACAAATTTTCCACTTTCAGCTATGTGTCCTTAAATGAAGTCTCTTCCCAGCTATCACGCAGGTGAGCCAACTGCCATTCTCAACTCCATTCCTTCCGATTCTTACCCACCCTACATCTTTTAATGTTTGGAGTTTTCCTCTAACTCTTCCTCAACCCTGCCATTTTTCTCAGAATGTAGATACTGAAAAATATTTGCAGACAGATTAGAAACACCCTCTGTCCACAGATGGACTCTTGCTACAATTATCAACAGTCTTCCACAAAAGATTTGTTCTCCTCTTATAGGACTATAGGACAAGAGGTGCACGTTAAAATATGTGAACTGCGGTCTCCAGATTAATCCCAAAGCTTCAAGCAACAAATTATATTTGTTACAGATACATGTAGTATGATATAGACATAATACTCCATCTGGCTTTCTCATAGAAATCCTGCTTTTCAACAAACATCATGCACAGGAATCCCTTACCTGGTAGCTGAAATGGACTAGATGGCCCAGAACTAGCTGGAGAATTTGGATAAGTACTACTAGCTGGAGAAGGTGGATAAGGACTGTTTGGAGAAATTGGGAAAGGAGTACTGTTGGGCTGCTGGAACGAATCTGGAAACGTGGCATTCTGTGGCATGTGTGGTTCATTGTGGCTTAGGTTTCTGAACTGAACCAGAAGGCTATGCTGTGGGTTGAATTCACTATGTCTTGGCACTAAGACTGGAGGTAGAACTGAAAAACAAGAGAACATAACCACACTTTTTACTAGCTTTATAAGCATTACTAGCTTTATAAGCAGAGAAAACACAGAGACATAAGCACTGTGCTAAAAACAGACTTGCCCTAGTGCAACACTGTATTTCGTAGCCTTGAAAATCCAGTTATATGCACAACAGAAATCTGGCATGGGAAGATGAATGGGGCTTAGGAAGCATGGCCGTATAATCATTTAAAAGTGAATCAAAACAAACTACACAGAAGGCTGCAGAATATTATATTGAGATGTGTTGAATACATCCCTCAACTACATTACAGAGATCTCTACAGAATCAATTAGAAAAACCAAAATGGCAGTTTAGCATTTTAAGAATAAAACCAATGGGATGTTTACTGCAACCCTCTATTATGAACAGTATTAGAAATCCTGTTTCAAACAGCACAACACTTAACAGAGAAAAGCAATGCAAAGTAGGCGTATGGCACCAATGTTTAAGACTTCAGAAACACTCTAAACCACTTTAGACCTAATTCTCTACTTCCTACTTTCACTAGGCATCTTCTCTGCAAGTCACAAAATCAGATTACTGCAAGTGGGATACCCACAAGGATTTATAGGGAGCATCTCATTTTCCTCTGGCCAACTACTACCCCATAGAATCTTTCCCTTTTGGTTTCCTTTTTTCTGACAATTTACCTCTTACCCCCCCCCCCCCCTTTTTTTCAAGACTACAGATTTTTCTGCAAACGTGGGCTAACTTTCCGGTTTGCAGAAAGATCTGTCTTGTCTGTTCATGGCTCTCTGGATTCGCATACCCACAGATTTGGCCACACCGAGCATTAAATATATTGATATAACATTCTGAAGACAGTAGGTGGATGATGGTAATATCATAACCCCATTCAAACATACCTGGGCTCTCCACCCTTTTGTAATGATAAGGATTGATACAGACTTCCTTCTGCTTGGATCCAAAAGGAAATTCACAAATGTCCAAGGGCTTCAACTCATGATGACTCTGCAGATCAGGCCAACGCCACACACGGCAATAAATAACATGGGGGAGACCTTTGCGGTGAGAAACCTGAAGTCGTCCATCTAACGAGCGAGGTATAGTAACACATTTACTCGGTTGTCCAGGACTGCTCAGTGCTTTCTCTAGCTCTTCCATTGCTCCTTTTTTCTTTTTCAGTTTTTTAACCAAAGCATCAACTGCCTTTTCTGCCCATTTTTCTTCCTCATCTCCTTGCTTCCAGCCCAACAGACGCTTTACAGCTGGGCTAGTAAAAGAGAATAGGCTGGCCATTGACGTCATTTGACAAGTCTTCAAGCAATTTTTAGAAATAAATTGCAGACACGCAGGCAAAACTTTTTTAGAAATCCAAGGTAAATATTCTTCTTAGTTAGGCCTGTTAAAAATAAGCACAATTCATTAGTTACAGCCACCTTACTTCAGATATTTTAAAATCTAATACGGGTTTCAATAACTTTGAATCTAGTTTTTGAAGTTTAATCATTTTCATGACACACACATGCTTGGATTCTATTTTCACGCTCTATATACTCTCCTACTACAGAATGTGTTCCCCTGACACTAGGTACTTCTGATATGGGCAGAAACTCTTGAGAACTGAAAAAATGCTCCGCAAAATGGAAAAGAGAAGCAAGCCATAGAAACCGAGCTAGAATGTTCACACGGAAAAGGAAATGACGCTGCCAGGAATCTGGCATCTTGGTGGAGATTACAACAGTCCTTCAAGCATAATTTCTAACATCTGACAGCACTGGAATCAGTGGTATCACTGATTTCATAGGACATTAGGAATTTTTTAAAAATCAACTGAGAGAACAGTTTTTTTAAAATCTCAACCAAGAGAGTTGTATAGTCCATACTGTTTCAAGTTACTGCTGTTATAAAGTCTTTTGTAAGACCTTGAAAGCATCATGAAAAATGCAGTATATATTTTTAAGATAAGCATGTTTGTAAGAGGAACACAAGGAAGATTTAAGAAAACACACCTGCAACTGAAGCTTTGCCACATTCCCTACCTTGTTTTGTCTCAAAAAGGAATTAAAAGCTCCAAACACCACATGTGACCATGGTCGGGTCACCTTCTTCTAGGGCAGGGGTGGGCAGACTGGCTCAGCGTAAGAGCCACCTAGAACAGGGGTGGCCAAACTTGCTTAATGTAAGAGCCGCATGGAATAAACATCAGATGTTTGAGAGCCACAAGACATGAATAAATATTACCTCCTTTTATTGGAAAATAAGCAAATCTGCTTTTTATTAACATTAAATGAGACTGCCAAAAAGAATAACAAAAGGGGTAAAAGCAGATATTGATAATGATATTAATTAGTCCAATGGTATTTGTTTGCTAATGATATTTAGCTTCCCCAGCCGCCCTGCCGGGAGCCACATAATATATGTGAAAGAGCCGCATGCAGCTCTCGAGCCACAGTTTGCCCACCCCTGTTCTAGGATATCACAGGAGGGATCTTTTTATGGGTGGAAAGGTATGCCAGTGAGTAGGTTGTGAACTGTTTTTTTTTTTTTAACTGTAACAATATGGAGTGATTTATATTGTTTGTACCGGTAAAGTGAATAAAAATACAATTAAGCGATTTTCTGCCCCAGTACCTTTTAATTGTCTCTCTTAGACAATCTCAGATCTGCAATTCTGTATCACTACACTGGTGGTGGACATAGAGAGAAGGCAAAGTGTACCAAAAGCTTGCTGTTGCTCTATGCTCATGTCTCTATAGACAGAGGCTGGGACGGGCAGGGCTGCTTGACCACAGAACAAAGTTTGAGTCCAGGGGCACCTTTAAGACCTTTAGCTTCAGAATATGGCTACCAACCTGAATATTAACCATAGTTAACAAGCTAAGAATAAACGATGGTTTAGAATCCCAGTTTAGTACCCATCAAGAAGTCACGGTTGGTTTGGCAACCTGCAGTCAGATGGCACACTTGAAGAAGAAGAGACTGGATTCACACCCCGCCCTTCACGAGGGGTTTAATCACAACATGGTTTATCAATTGTGGTTTACTGTGATGTCTCAAAATGTTTCTCAGACCTTGTAAAGTAGATTATGACTCCAACAATTAGAGTAAAGAAACATCCCAACAAATGAAACCAAACAGTCTTGTCTGTGCTCTGTGGCAAATGGTATTCTTACGGCGCAGTTAACAGAAACAGGCTGCACTTTTTATACTTACTAGATGATCAAATCTTTCTTAAAAAAATGAAAAGGAGTAATGATGACAAGCGGAACTGGTGTGCTGTGGAAAAATGTTGATAAGACCTCATAAAAATCCCTGAAGAATACTCAACAAATACAGACAGACAATAGGCAGCTGGCAAAAAGCAAGCACCAAACAAAGAAAGAGGATGTCAATAACAAAGTCACTTCCGTTCTTGCTACAAAATATTGTCTCTTTAAGTTTAAGATAAATTCTGGAAAATCATAATGGCTGCTGAGGCAGAACACAGTTTCAGTCCATCAAGCTTTGTGTTAACTAAATAACAACAAAATTAAGGTGCTTTCTTGGTTGCTTCTGGGGGGAAAACTCCAAAAACCTGCTGCCTCCAGGTGCCCCAGTGGTGACTATGAGCATGCATAGTCTAGACACAACAGCTACGTGCTTTCCTATCTGAGATAACACAGTCAAATGCCTGCTGCATTTGCACCTAATTCCTCAACCAAAGGCAATCTGTGCAGCAAGACTTTTCCAGGAATGGCATCAAGGCGCTGCATTGTGCATATTACTTTTCCTGAATATAGGACAGGGATCCCCAACATGGTTCCTGTGTGTATCATGACAGCCTTTTCTGGTGCCCACATACTGTTTCTAGAAAGTGGATGAGGCTAGATAGGGCTTTTGTCCAGCAAGGCTTCTGACTGGCTGTGCAGACATTGCTTTGGCAGCAGTTGCCACCATAGTACAAGGATCTTTACTTTGTGACTGAAGGTAAGCTGTGGAAGCCATTTTGTGGCTGGCTGTACCACTTGAGGTAGCCATTATGTGTTAGTACAGGATATTTCCACCCTCCTCTCATACTTATTTTAAAACAGAGTTACAATAAAATGAAATGGGGGGGTGGTAATGTGTTCAATATTGTAAAGAAGCCAATAAAACTTTTGGGGAATTACCCAGGCTCACTAATATGTACACAACTGCAGTACCATAGAGAGTGATATTAGTTACCACCTGCAAGGTTCTGAGGAACCAGGAACACTAAGGGAATGACCTTGAAAGCAAACCCGAGGAGTCCATGAACTTCTATACCCTAGATTTTATCTGGGGTGTGTGCATATGTACTCTGGATGCAGCCAATCCTAGGAGGAGGCATATGAGTGAGTAAACGCTGCATTGTCATCTTCCTCCAGCTTTTCTCATATTTACTCTAAATTCTCCCAGATATTTCGGTGCTGGAGCTATTGCCACAGCAAAATCATTTCAAGAATAAATACAATCCTAATGCAGACAAATGGAGCCAAGCAGTGAGCTCAATCACCCATTAGTTACCCTTTAAGCTGCAAGTACTGTCAGGATGACACCGGAGAAAGCTCAAGATTGGCTCTCCCTCTTCAGCCAGTCCCATAATTGCACCATTACCTGTCCATTGTCTCACAGCCTTAATGAACTCTGAAGCTGGCTAAAGGAGGATAGGACAGGACAGGACAGGATAGGGGAAGAGCAAGGGAAAGGAAGGAATTGTGAAAGGTGTCCAAAGAAAAGAGCTGAAACAAAGGTAATGTGGACAGGAAAAAAGAGGACAAAGAAGAATCAAACCTGAAAAGGAATGAGGAAGGAGTGTGGCTTTCCAGGACAAGCAGACACCAGAACAACAAGCAGACACCAGACAACAAGCAGACACCAGAAGCACCACAATGACAACCACTATCATCTGGTGGAAAATGGCAACTAGTCTTCCATCCTAAAAGGTTGTTAAAATTAATAAAGAATCTCTGTTCAGGAAACTCGCTGTGTGTTAAAATAAACAATGAGGGGCAGTTATCCAACCCTATATCTATCCAAAGAGGTGTTTGTCAAGGATGTGTTTCTGCACCACATCTATTCAATTTAAATCTAAATGACTTTGTCCCAGGTCTTCAGAATATACCCACTCATGCACTCTGAGTGGGAAACTGACCAGGGCCTGCCCTGCTGCATGCTGATGACCTTGTCTTACTACCGAGAACTCCGATTGGCCTAAAAAGTGCCATTAAAGCATTTACTACCTACTGCAATGAAGAACTATTGGAGATAAATGAGGATAAGTCCAAAATTATGGTCTTCACAAAATCATCGAGGCTAAACAAAAGATGGAAAATCAGAAGGTACAAATTGCAACAGGTCAATGAATTCAGATATTTAGGAATTGTATTCCAGCCAAACCTATCACGGTCCAAGCACATTAAATATCTTATACAGAAAGCCAATCCAGTTTTACTAGCCTTGAAGAAGTTTTTCTATATCCAAGGAGCTCAATATGTGCCTGCGCTCCTGAAAGTGCATAAGACCTTAATACTACGTGCATACTATATGGTTTCCAAATTTGGTTCTTAGGTCTTACAGAGCAACTTGAAAAACTACAGCAAGGCTTCTTCCATAAAACATTAACTTTACCATCATGCATCATAAGGCTCGAGATAGGCCTCCCAAAAATCTCAACTCTGATCTGGAAGTCCACAGTCAACTATAAATATTGATTGCTAAATGCTGAAAGCCTTCCAACCTTTACCATATTGATAGAACATGAACGTTGCTGGTCAAAATGGAATGATGCTGTAGCTACAAAAACAAGACAACTGGGCTTATGGAAGACAGAGAACTTAACCAAAAGAAAACAAACTTTACTCACAGAAAAGTTGGTCCAAAATGATTGGGACACTCTTCAGACAGATGCTGGACAAAAATGCACCCCACTTCATCTAGGAATTACATATTCCACCAAATTTGACCTGCCTTTTTACTTAAACATGCTGACCATTCCAAAACTGAGACTGTCATATATGATTGCACGCTGCAATGTGTTTCCAACAGCCCAGATGAAGGGCCATTTTCTCAAGACCCCTCTGGACCAGCACTATTGTGACTGCCCTTTGACAGAACTTGGCATGTCATGTTTTCATCTACTGTCCAAAGCATGCAGCAGGAAGAGAAAGATTCCTAAGAAAATATTGTTGAAATATTCATCTTTTCCTGATGCAGCAAGACTAAGACTACTTCTGAGCAGCCTCTGCCAAAATTGCATCGTGGGTGTGGCAAATTTTTGTTTTACTGTTTTTTTAAACTCTTAATTTTTTATGGTGTATGGCCTATGGGCAATTAAACCTAAATAAACTTTGAACTAGTCTTCTATGATGGACCCCTATCACTTTCCCCACACTGGCACGAACTTTCCCACCAAAATTCTTTGGTTCCCATAGTGTGACTGAGCAGGCCTTGGCAGCACGTAAATAATAGGTTTTTGAAAGAATTTTTTCCCCTCAGAACACAGTTCAGCTTTTAGCCCAGCCCAAGGGATTTGTGAGAAAGCATAAACCCTCTCTTTAATCATAGAATCATAGCGTTGGAAGGGGCCATACAGACCATGTAGTCCACGGGTGTCAAACATGTGGCCCGGGGGCCGGAACAGGCCCTCACAGGGCTTCTATCAGGCTCGCACTGGACCTGGCCATCTCCTGCTTCCAGTTCTGTTGCTGCTGAAGAATCATAACTTGCTTCGCCAGCCTCTCTCAATCACTCAGCCATTTCATGTTTCCCCTTGGGCCCTAGACTCAGAACTCTGAGCATGAGATTTCTGTGGTGAATGTCAATAAATCAAAAGTAGGTTTGCAGCTTACAGAGACACACTTGAATAGCATACGCAAGATTGCAACAGCACAGACATTTTGATGCAATAATTCAGAGCAAGAAGTATCAGATACTGTTAAATAAACAAAATATTGCATGAGTGCTAATGTTTTAAGCATGTTTTAATTTTAAGTTTTAAAAAAATCTTTGTGTTTGTGTTCTTTATAGAGTTTATATCTCCGCTACCTGTCATTACATTTTATGACGCACATGGCCCCGCTCAACAAGGTCTCATTTATGTCAGATCCGGCCCTCATAACAAATGAGTTCAACACTGCTGATCAAGTCCAACCCCCTGCCCAATTATTTACCTTTTGAAATGGCACTGGAGACGGTTTAACAGTAAAATAAAAGAACAAGTTTATTCGACAGGCAGGGACTGAATAGGTGAGTCAGGGATTGGGACTGCTGAGGTAAAAATGGTTGATAATACACAGAATTCACTTCTCTGAGCAGGCAAAATGATGTTATTAAATCTTTTTTTCAGTTACTCTTAGTTCTTAGTTGTACGAGCAGTTTTACTTAGTATTTTAATTACGGCAACAATGTTTTGTCAGAGAGTTTCCTATAGCAGTTCAGGCTTCCTGGAGTTGATCACTAACTCACTCCTTGGTTAAACTACAGTTTATTTCTGTTTTCTAAGTTGTTTAAACCCATTTTTTTCTTACAACAGACTAGGGTTCTCCTCAGAGCTAAACCCTCAAGAGATACTGGGCAGGGATTAATCTCCTCCTCCTCCTCCTCCGAGGAATTAACCCTGTTCCTTTTTGGCTTGAAAGGGAGTTTCCACACACTAGCCCAATCACTCTTGCCAAATCTCTATTCCAGTTCTGGTATCGGTATAAAGCGGACTTCAGCTTATGTTGACACCTAGACTTTGAATTCTTATAGTGAATTCTTCCTCAGGTTAGGAATACTACAGTTAAGACAAGGAGTCTTTTACTTTCACTCTACAGGTGAACCTGTCTGACTTTACCTTGTAAGACAAACTGACTCCAAAAACCTATCAGAAACCAACTGACTGCCTTCAGAATGGTTCCAACTTTAAACTGTAATCTCCAGACTGATGACTGACTCCCCTCAGCAATCAGCTGATCATATATATTCCTCTGCTGGTGCTGGCCAATCAGAGAAGAGGAGCAGCCTGTCACTCAAGGTTCCCTTCCAGAGAAAAGTTAACTCTTTATCTCCTGGTTCTCTGATTTAGCTGCGCTAGGAAACTTGCTTTTAAAGTGCAGTCCGTCACATTTTCCTTTAGATGTTCTCTTCTCTATAACTCAATATATCCTCAGAGGCAGCACCATCACAGCTCAGAAAACATTCTTTTCATCTGTGAACAGGACTGTCAACTTTGGATTTCAAAAATCTAGCCTGTTTGCCTAGTGCCTCGCAAAGTATGCAGAGTCATTTCCAAAGGAACAAAGTTAAACACAGTAAGGACAAACTATCCCTGAACAAAACTTTTGCTTTGTGAAGAGAATGTTCCCTTGTCAGTCTGACTGTTGACACGATGGAATTTGTGCCTTGTCTTCAGCCTGGCTTCCAAAGATGGCAAGAGCAGGCTTCACAGAACTCTGAGGTGTTAGAGCAGCCATCCAGTCAACCAGAACTGAAGGGAAATCTAAAGTCTGTAACATTGGCTGGGTTACGGCAAAATGATGGCCAAGACCCAAACCATATTTGCAGTCTCACCACATGCAGCCTGCAAAATAGTGCCAGCCATCTCTACTTCGATACAAAGGAGGGTAGATCTCCATTCACAGTCTACCACTTAACACTAGCCTAAAAATCCACCTACTAGCCTCATCAGTCAACTACTGCAGATATATGCACTTATTTTAACCACAGAGACAGTGCTGCTAGAATTATATTTGGATCTGCTGCCTCCAATTATGGAAATGACAGAGAGTGCAGAGTTCTGCCTGGGCCTGTTAAATTCAGGATGGCAGGCATGAAAGCTTATGTGCAGTGAAGGCAGAAGGGGAGTGACTGCTTAGCTTTCACCTCACTCCAACAGAGCAGGATGGGAATCAGTCCTCTAACTCCTTTCCCACATAGAGAGGGGATAAGGGGGGTGGGCAATTTGCAGTCTTCCTCCTCTGGATGTAGCAGAATGAAATAACCAGTACTACAAACTTAACCGAGAACAAATGCACGGCTGAAAACACAACTTTAGAAGTCTGATCACATATATGTCAAAAACACTTGAAAAGAGAGTCAATTGGAACATCTTTCCTATATTCGTATTAATTTCCGTCCATTTTGAGGATAGCAATACAGCTACAGGAAGCTTATCAAGAAAACTTTCATACGTTAAACAAGGTAAAAACATATGAAAGTTTTCTTGATAAGCTTCCTGTAGCTGTATTGCTATCCTCAAAATGGACGGAAATTAATATGAATATAGGAAAGATGTTTCAATTGACTCTCTTTTCAAGTGTTTTCAGAGTGCTCTGAAGAACATAAAACCATGAGATGCAGCCCAAAGCTTACAAATGAGCAGACACATTCCAGCAGCTTAAATATGTACACCTCAGAGAAGACTAATTATCACTTGGCACGCTCATATGAATGCCACAGTTAAAGAACAGAAAACTGTCCAAATTTGTTTATTGGTGAAAACCACTGATCCAGAGCACAGAGATACTGCCTCTTATCTAGAAGACCACTGTCCACTTGCCTGAAAAAAAATCCTGTGTTGGGATGATATAGTCCCTGGCAGGCTCAAGCTTGCTGGTCAGTCAGGAGGGATACAGACTTGGCAGATGAAGTCCTGAACCTTGCCAATATTCACTAGCCAAGAAGTGAAACTGCCAAAAGAATTCACCCACATTATTACAAGGCCACCACAAACAAATCTTTTATGAAACTACAGAATGAATAACAAATCTTTTATGAAACTACAGAATGAATATTTCTAGGGACATTATACTGCAACAGTAAGAATGTCATGATTGCAATTGGAAAACTTTCTGCCTGCAAACATTCTACATTGGGTCCAAGCCCAAGTTCTGTGCAAGTTTTGTGTTTCATGACTACAAATAAGTATAAGACTTCACTAACAGAAGAGCAGGATAAGACATATACTGTAAAAATTATTTTCATTATTTGTTTACTAATTTTTTGCCTTTGTTCCCATGGTAATAATTTTTCTTAAGTGACAAAAATATTACAGAACAACTATGGCTTAATATGAATGAAAACCAGTTGTACAAAATTAAAGTTAAAAGTAAAACAATACAGTTGATTTTGTTTCAAGCAAAATATCTGCGTTAGTGTCTAATGCTTGCTCTTTAAAGAGAAAATAAATTGTCACTACACAGAAACTGTGAAAAACACAGCTCAATTTTGCAAGCATAAATTTCCAAGACAAATGCTTTTATAGGTCAACATTCTACAAGCGCTCTTGATGTATCATCATAATGAAGCAAATGTTCAAGTGCACTAACAAATTAATGTGTTCAAGTAAGTGATGTCTGAACATTTCACAAGCTGTGAATTACATCTCTAGGAGGCATTTTCCTATAATTAGTGTGGAGGGGGAGAGATAGAAAAGGTTAAGCTCCAAAGTCACACTTCCACTGCTATAATTTTTGGCTAAGCCAATAGTTCTCTAACTGTGGGCTGGGACCCCAAAGTGGATCATGACTCTCTCATAGGTGGTCATCAGACGAGAAGGAACAGAGTGAGACAAGAAGAGGCTCTGGGATGCTCTTGGAAAAACTGGGTTTGCTGCAGCCTAATGAGTGAAATAGCCACAAACCATAATATTTTACTTACTAACACAATATATTAACACGAAGTCAACATGAAAATATTAACTTGTTCAGTACTCATTTATGCAAGACTGAGTTTCATATTGGGAGAGGGGGAAAAGGAGCATGATGTTACTTTGCAAGTGGGTCTCCAAAGGTATAGTAAGTTCAGAAGTGGGCATCAAAGTCGGAGAACCCACTGATCTCACAGCGCAAACCTAAGGACAGTTACACCTTTCTAAGCCCAGTGAAATCAAGGCATCTTGGTTACTGAGCTTAAGACTGCACTGTAAGCCATGAAACATAGGAATAGCCACACAGTTCCAAGTTACCACTTATCATCCAGATGCAAACAATGAATAAGAGCTAGTCATCAACACATTCAGCATGGCTAGAAAAATAATAAATCTAAACTAGGTATGAACAAAACATAAAATCCTGCTTTTTCTAAGCTTAAATTTTTGAAGTCATAATAGAAATTTGTCGTTGTACTTATTTACAAAATTCAAATTGGAGTACGAGTAAGATATGAAAAAATCTCCCTGAAGCACTGAATAGGGATTCTAATCAACCTATGTGATATTCTCGGCCTGCACACAGACTCTTCAGTATTCCCCTTCTAGCAGGACCCCCCTCCCCACATCTGCCACAAAGAGCCTTACAAAGGGGGCCTCCAAAGGAGTTCCCTACAAAACCTTTTTCTAATACACGCAAGAAGTGCCTCGCACACTGATTTCTTTGGATTCCAACATTGGGGGGGGAAGGGTAGTTTTAGCAGTATATGTACGGCAAAATTAAGAGGCAACAAACTTAAGAGGGATACTCCAGAAACAATTTATTACACCTCAACACTTTCCAATCCGAAAGGCAATTTCTTTGAACTAAAATACAGTGGGCTACAATAAACTTCCTTTGGAGCATCTCTGAGTTGTGTGGAAGAGGGATCTCTGAATTCTAGCCATACACTTGGCCCACCTGAATGTTACCTCTGATAGCTCAGATCAAAACACATGGCTTCTCCTGTTTCATCCTCACACCACCTTTGTTGTAAGGCTGAGAGATACTAAATGACCTCAAGGCCATTAAGCATGCATCATGCCCTTGTAAGAATTTTGATTCCAGGCCAAGGCCAACACCACACTCGTGAGCCAAAGGCTGATGCTGTGTTCCCCCATATTTATACCATGCTGACCAATTTTAGTGGGAGAACCTCACCTCAACTGCAGGCCTTGACTTTTTAAAAAAATATCTCTTAGGGGCCAGGCTTGCTTTTCAGATTTTGGGGTTATATACTTTAATGACCATATTTTCTACTTATTGCTAAAGATGCAATATTGCTAGATATTTTGAAGGGTTTTTTTTTTTAAAGAAGAAATTTTGATAAGAACTAAAATATATGCAGTACTTACTTATCAAACCTAAGCTTATCTTAATGCATTAAAAACGTAAGTGCATAATTTCTAACTTAAAATATAAAATTATACTATTTGGTATTCTATATACCTTGGTTTTCTACAAGCAAAACTGCAAGTATGGCCAATTCTTGCAAGAAAGAGTTGCAAATTGTTTCATCGAATGCCATCTAAGCACATGTACTAATTTTTACCATAGATACAGGAGGGTAGCCGTGTTGGTCTGGAGCAGCAGAACAAAGTTTGATTCCCTTAAGACCAACAAAATTTTATTCAGGGTATAAGCTTTCATGTACAAGCACACTTCTTCAGATACACTTCTCCAGATACGGACTGTATCTGAAGAAGTGTGCTTGCACACAAAAGCTTGTTATATCTTGAATAAAATTTTGTTGGTCTTAAAGGTGCCACTGGACTCAAACTTCGTTCTAATTTTTACCATGTCACAATCAAGGAAAAATAAAAAGATAGAGGACAGAAAACAAATTGCATAGTAAACAAAAGGTAAGGCAACCAAAATAAGAAATGAAGTAAATAAAACAATTCTGGATATCAAGTTAAAGTTTCAAGTAAACACTGAACTGTACTACAGTACAATTAAACATATTATAAGTATATTGTTGTCAAAGCTATTCAAAATAAACCAATAAACATATTCTCAAAAATACGTTGTATGTATTAACAATAAACTTAGGAATCCTGTGGATCTCCTTGTGTGCGAATTTTCATATTATACATTTTGAGTGAGTAAAACTTGTCTTACCAAGAGTTTCACTCATTTCAAGAGGGGGGGACTACTCATAAGAGGTTTTTCCAGAGCTACTCAGAACTTTCCAACATTTCATTGGGGAAAAAAGAACAACTGTCCTTGGAAAAAAGTAGAACACAATATTTGTTTGTTTTTCAAATGTTTAAGGTTTTTTACCATAGACCTTCATATTGCTAGTTACTGGCTGAGGACAGACTGGCAGTCTGGCCCGCTCTGCCTCTGCTTTAAAAGCAGAGGCAGAGCGGGCGTCCAGACTGCCACATCTGCCCTGCGGAGGCGCCCTGAACTCACCTCGTCCGGCGGCGCACTCCTCCCGCAGCAGCCAGGCACCACTTCCAAGTGGTGTCCCGGCAGCTGTGCGCGCGGTCCACGCACTTCTGGTGGGTGTGAACGCACGCGGGCGGAGCCAAGCAGCATTCTGCCGCCGGAAGCCGCCTGCAGTGTGCACACTGCGGGCGGCTTCCTTGCGGCGGCGTCTGAACGCCGCACTGCGGGGCAGTTCACTCCTGTAGTGCAGCAGAACTCTTAATCTGTCCTCGACCACTGCTACCACAAATATCACCCTAATGATAAAAGTGTTGTATATAAATAAAAAATAGCCCTTGTTATCATCACAACAAAAAGTTAAGCTCTAACCCTAACCTAACCTCCCCAATTTCTAAAAACTCCATTATTGCGTTAAAAAACCCTTCATTTAATTGAACATTGGAGCTAGTGTAGAAAACATCTGGTTAAGAGTTCATATATCCCTGAATGATATAAAATTATCATATGAATAAGCAATGACTAGCACTTCATGCATGTGCCTTTCCGTACCATGCAAAAAAACATTCTTATGTGAAATGACAAATAAGCTTCGTACTTCCACTAAAGATTGCCAACACTACCATAAAATAATTGCTGCAAATACTAGGCATCGAGAAGAAACTTTCAGGCGCCATGACGACCTGGCACCTAGGATTTGTCGATCCCTGCTCTGCTGAATATAGGTAGAGAAACTTTATGGAATTCTACATGCTGACTGAATCCAAATTACTCCTCCTGCATAAGGCATAGCAGTCGGGACTTCTGACGTTCCTGGAGAAAAGAGCAGGAAAGCCGATGAACCTGACTATGGCAAATTCAAACCTCCACTCCTGCTTCTCAGTTCAGTAGGACAGAGACAGAACGAACCCCAATGTGTACATGTGCATATACACTACCAACGGTAATACTCACTCCGTGACCTGAGAGCCACATGTGGCTCTTCTGAGCACTATTCCCTAATGTGGCAACTCCCCCATTTAGGCCCTTGCCTGGTGAGGCTTGCAACAGCTGTCACCAGAAGAACCCCTGTGGAGAAAGCTTCATGCCAAATTGGAAGTGCAGCTCTTTCAGCAGATAGTAATCGCAAACGTGGCTCCCCATGAGCTGCAGTGTGAGTACCACTGTACTATGCTGTATACAAAAGGGTGGCATGCAAGGACTCGTGGGAGAAGGGAAATGACATTCCTCCTACTTCCCCAGTGTTTATCTACCTGCTCAAACTTTCTACCTGCCTGTCCCTTGCCTTTCTCCCACCTTCTCCCCTGGCTGCTTGATCCACCTACTCTATTCTCCCCTCATTGCTATGAGTCCTCTTTTTTCACTCCCTGCAGTGTTATCTCCTTCCTCATCCTCTTCCTGCTTCGTGCCCCCCCACTCATCTTCTGTTTGAAGCACTGGCATGGGGGGAGGAGCAACAGAGCCTAAGCAAGATGGGAGGGGGGAAAGAGCAGTGGGTGAAGTCAGACAACAATGCAAGGCCCCCAGCTCACACACTTAAGTGTTCTGTTGAATCAGAAGGGCTTATAGACCTTCCCAAACATCAGGTGCCAAGCAGCTTGCCTGGTTTCTAGGAGAAAGCACAAAGCACAGGCTCCACTGAACATGAGACATGGGCCCTCATAATGTTGCTGTCTGCTTTAGCAACTAAAAACCACATCTGAGATCTCATGAGATCTCTGGTGTCAAAGCATTCAGGGGAGGCTTGCAGTGTCTGTACACTAGCCTTGGCCAGCCTGCTGTGTGTGGGGGGTGGGTGTTTTGTTTTTTGAGCCACACAGCAGAACCCATCTTTATAAGAACTATCAACTGGAGTGGTAGCATTTCATCCTTCTGATTTGACCGTGACACTTTCCAAAAAAAGCATAAAAGGTACTAAATGCATCAAAGCTCAGCTCTGCTAAATATCTTCTCATCTTATGACTTTAAAAAGCTTTTCTTTTACTGATCTTCTAAAAAGAGTTACAGATCCTCCACAGCATAGCTACATCAGGAATTTCCAAAGAACAGCAAATATATACCACTGACTCTCTACTCTTCAGTATGGGGAAATGTGTTCTAAATTTCATAATCATTCCAGTAAATGGTTTTCCTTTTCTCTTGAACTCCCTGTCAGTCAAAAAACTGGGAAATGTTGATAGCAGGAAAAAAAGCAACAGCTTGAAACAAGAAGGTAGTCCATTGGGCCTAAAGATTCAGAAGATTCAGCTAGCGCTAAGGGCAATTAGAAAGTGGAAGTAAAACAGATCATGGACTACTGGTATAGAATATGCTGCTTCACTGATGTAAACTTAGTAAGACACATCTCTTATTATAAACACCCCCATTTACCTCTGCCTGAAAACATCACCAAACCCTAAAGAATACACTAGGCCACAAGATCTTAATCCATGGGCTATATTCCAAACCTGAGAAGTGCTTTATCCTATTCCATTTACTGTGGCAAGAATGCCATCCCCTTCACTCCCACATTGGTTAGGAATACTTTTTATCATCGATGACACTCTGGAAGCATCCTGATGCCATGTTAAGAGTTCAGCCACTTCGGACAGACTCCGTTCTTTTGCGGATACCTACGCGTGTCAATAATCAGCGGGACAGAAAATCAAAATAACTTGAATTAGCAGTCAGAAGAAGGTTTTGCAAGAGCCAAGGCTCCCCTGGGAGCTACTTGACGCTGAAGGCACCTCTGGGGGCCTCCAAATCGGCAGCAGTGATACAAAGAGAGAACCACCACCAGTGTTCCCTCTAAGCTGAGTTAGAGTGAGCTAGCTCTCAGTTTTTTAGCCTCCGGCTCACACATTTTTGTCTCAGCTCTGGAAGGAGGGCTCCAGAGCAAACTGATTTATGCGGCGGCCAAATTGCTCGCTCACAACTTTAATGCCTGTAGCCAGTGTTCCCTCTAAGCTGAGTTAATGTGAGCTGGCTCACAGTTTTTTAGCCTCCGGCTCACACATTTTTGTCTCAGCTCAGGAAGGAGGGCTCCAGAGCAAACTGATTTATGCGGCGGCCAAATTGCTCGCTCACAACTTTAATGCCTGTAGCCAGTGTTCCCTCTAAGCTGAGTTAATGTGAGCTGGCTCACAGTTTTTTAGCCTCCGGCTCACACATTTTTGTCTTAGCTCAGGAAGGGGGGCTCCAGAGCAAACTAATCTATGCAGTAGCCAAAGTGCTCACTCACAACTTTAATGCCAGTAGCTCACAAAGTAGAATTTTTGCTCACAAGGCTCCACAGCTTAGGGGGAACATTGCCTGTAGCTCACAAAGTAGAATTGCTGCTCACAAGACTCCACAGCTTAGAGGGAACATGAACCACCACCACCACCCCCTCCCTCCCTCCCTCCGTCGCGCTGCACCTGTGCTACCAGCACCCAGGCTGAGTCCCAAGGCGCGCTGCAGCCCACCCGTTGACACCGGGGCAGGGGCGAGGAGTGGACACTCCCTCGCTCGTGCCTCCCTCCCGGGCGGGCTCCGGAAGGCGCTACTTCTGCAGCCCGCCCTGCAGCCATAGGGAGAGCAAGGTACAAGGCGGGGTTTCCCAGCACCTGTACTGCCGCCGCCGGCTTCGCAGCCCTCCTCCGCGTCCTCCAAGGAAGGCTGCAAATGCAGAGGGGAACCCGGGGCGGCAAAATAGAGCCGCGCCTGCCCACTACTTCCCCACCCACCTCGGCCCCATCACTACCGGCTCTCCCCAGATTCAAATCCCTTCGCCACAAAGCCCTCCTTCCCCTCTCCCTCACCCGCCCACGACACGGAACTCGTCCCTCAAACCTCCCCAGGTCAAGGCTCCCGTCCCGCCCAAGCACTCCCCATCCATTCCGCCGGCCCATCAGTCCCCCCCTCTGACGCCCTTGCTCCAGCCCCGGGATTTCGGCGGTTCTTTCTTACCCGGCCCCAGCGGGACAGGACGAGGCGCTCCCCGCTTGCACCCCCCCCTCCCCCCCGAACCAGGCCCCTCTCCCACCGCTGCCTCCACTCCTCTCCGCTTCGGGCCGGGACGCAGCAAAAGGCCCCGGATGTGAGTAGAACGTCTCAGGCGAGCAACGGGCAAATCCCCAGCACTGCGCGTGCGCCGTGCCTTACAACTTTGGCTCAAACTCAGTCCCGCCTTTCCTAGTCCTCCAACTTGCCGAAGTTCGCTAAGTGGATCGTTCTCTTGACTCGGGAAAGGAGCGTCTCGATACGCATGCGCCAAGTTCTGCAGCGTTTGGGAAGCAGGTATAGCTGTATTGTTTCTAAGCCCCGCCCGCCGCGGGTCTGTACGATGAATTACGCTTTTTGTCTCAGAGGCTGAGGAGGACGGGTGCGCTTCAGTTAGCAGACTTCGGTTTTGCTCCTTTCTTCCCACCAAGATGTCCCTCTTTTTCCCCCGTTACGCCGCTACAGGGAACGTGCAGCGTATTAGGAAACACATTAACAAAGTTAGCTCGTTTTGAATGTTTTCTAATACGGAGAAATGATTTATGGGTTAGATTTTTTTCCTTCGTGTACTGGGCGCGATCCGGCTAAAGTTCAGCATGTTAATGGTTCAGCATGATCAATGGAAAAGTTAAATCCGTGCTTTGATCGCACTGCTAATTGTTCCAACTTGTGTTCTGAGCTACCTCGTGCAGGTATCTGGAACTAGCAAAGATATCAAATGAGAATTAAAAATCATTGAAATAAATGGGAATTAAAATGCGCAATTTGAGCTTGATTACGTCTTTATATTTATTCTTTTTTTAAAAATTTAACTGAAATAATTTGTAAAAAATAATTTAAATGTGCTGAGAGCATTCCTTTTTCTCCCCTTTATGTTCACATGCTCTGATGTGGTATAGGTAGAGGAGCTGACCTGATGAGTCTGGGGCCAGACATACGAGGAGAACAAAGCGCTAGACTGAAATACCCCACTTCAGACACCAGCTTCCAACAGTCCTTTAGAAAACTGCAAATGGAAAATGAACAGATAACTTCTGCTTCTTTCCCCTTCAACAGATTAACATGGCTAGCCCTCTGAAAAATTTGCTGGTGCTTATCCACTTACCTGTTGATATTAACCTTCGAAGTAGGAGAGCTGTCAGCAATTCCAAAATCAGGCGAGTCTCTTCATGCTCCTCAGCATGAGGGCAATCTTCACATAACTGTTTTAAGATGTCTTTAACTTTAACAAAAAATCAAACCTTATTTCAGGGGTAACTACAAAGCATGCACACACAGAGAGAGTCCTTTCAGTTCCAACTGGCTTCTGGCTGGAAGAGGCAGGGGGGGTGTAAGGGTTACTTTGAGGACATCTCATCTGGATAAGCTTTCTGAAGCTCTTTATCTCCCTCCAGTAGTTAACTCATTCTTTATCCTCTTTGTTAAGCTGAGAGGGTGGGGAGAAAGGTAGCTATGGGAGGAGACCTGCAGTGCAGTCTTAAGGTGACTTTCCTAGGAGAGAGCCCCATTGAGTAGACTGCAGTAGGATTCTGAGTAGATCTGCTTGAATCAGTTTACATTTGTAATGCCCCCACACACACACACTCAAGGATGTGAATTTGTCTTTATTTTAAAAATCAGATCTTTGCTTCTTTTATTAGCCCTCGACTGATCAGAGACCAATGGGAAAACATTTCAGTTTCTCAGAATGCTCTGATGCTGACCTGAAAAGTCTTCAACAAAAGAAATGGCTGAATTAGCTTTCATCAAGAAGGCTGATGTTATCTCACTGGCTCTCAGTAACACACTGCATGTCGTAATTGGTTTAGCAAATCTTTGAAGATTGTGTCATCGCCTCTTGCTGCTGTTGTGAATTGTCACTATATCTTGTCTATTACTGAGCATCGCATAGAAATGTCACACACTATTGGTTAATCCAGCCACAATTTCTGCTGATAAAAGGTGTCTGGAAGGGTCCATTTTGACCACCCCAAAGCTATGCTGAGGATCTTTAGACCTTTGTGGATAAAAGCCACATGGGGTAGGGCTGTAATACTCAGGAGAACTGACTGAATGAGAATACTGGCTAGATCCAGTCTAACGTATTTCACTGCTCTTTTGGCTGCACTGTATCTTCCAGATTAGAATAAACTTCGTGCATCTGGTGAAGCAGACTTTAGCCCACAAATAACTTTTGTTAGTATTTAGTTTTCCAAAAGACATTAATCACAAAAGGCAACATGTTAAATAAAAATGAGCAATTAGCTAACATTGCCAACAAAAAACAAAGCCAGGATACAGCAGAAAGCAATAAACCAAAATCCATACTTTCAGAAGCCAAAATTAGACATCATAAAGTACCTCTATCAAATTATTTATTTCATTTATACCATGCATTCTCCCCAATTGGGACCCAAGATGCTTGTGCCATTCTCCTCTCCTCTATTTTATCCTCACAACAACCCCATGAGGTAGAACAACTAGATACCCAGTGGCACCTTAGAAACCAACAAGATTTTGGTAAGGTATGAGCTTTTGAGAGTCTCCCTTCATCGAGTACTATACACCAACACAGATGTCTAAATCTATCTTCCTATGAGGCAGGTTAGACTGCGAGTGTGCGACTGGTCCCAAGGTCACTGAGCAGCCTTCCATGGCAGAGTGGGGATCTGAATCTGGGACTTCCAGATCCTAGTCTAACACTCTAAGCGCTATACAACACTGCAGGGCTCATTTCGTAGCGGGAGCTCCTCTGCATATTAGGCCTCACACCCCTGATGTAGCCAATCTTCCAAGAGCTTACAGTAGCCCCCTGTAAGAAGAGTTCTGTAAGCTCTTGGAGGTTTGGCTACATTAGGGGTGTGTGGCCTAATATGCAAAGGAGCTCCTGCCACAAAATGAGCCCTGCAACACTCAGCATTAACTGAAACCAATACATCCTGCTGAACAAGGATACTTTTAAGCTGTTTTCTAAAAAGGGATGGAGGCCAAACATATGTCCTAGGGGGAGGGAGTTCTAGAGTTTTGTGCCTTATCATGTGTGACTGCTTGTCCAAATTTTGATAGCAGTGTAACAGTGTAGGGCCATGTCAGCTGACAGCAGTGTATGGGTAGGCTTATGTTGGTGAAGGTGGCCTTTGAGGCACTTTGGTCCCAAATCATTTAGGGTTTTAAAGGTTGAGCTCTTAGACTTGGGATCAGTGACAAACTGGAAACAATGAAGAAGAACCAATATCTCTTTTGAATGTCAACTATAAATTTTTTGCAAGTATATTAGCGGAAAGAATGAAAAAAGTTCTAAGTCAGATAATTCATCAAGATCAAACGGGTTTTTTACCGAAAAGATTTATGAAGGACAATATATGAGCACTTATTAATATTTTAGAATATTATGAAGTTCATTATGAAAAAGAAATGGCTCTCATGTTTTTAAATGCAGAAAAAGCCTTTGATAATTTATCCTGGGAATTTCTGTTGCAAAAGCTTGAGTCGTGGGATGGTGGAGCATATTTTCAATCCATGGTTAGAGCAATTTATAAAGAGCAACTGGTGAAGATTGTAATTAATGGGGATACTACACAAAACATAAAAATACAAAAAGGAACCAGACAAGGATGCCCTTTATCTCCACTATTATTTATATTTGTGTTAGAGACACTGAATGAACAAGTAAGGAGTAAGGAAGAGGTATCTGGCCTCAAATTAAAAGGAAAGGAATTTAAATTACTTGCATTTGCGGACGATTTGTTGTATATAATGGAAAACCCCCCAAACTCTCTGACACATTTGTTAGAAGTGACAAGAGAATATGGTAAGGTAGCTGATCTTAAAATCAATGTTAAAAAACCCAAATTATTAACTAAAAATTGTTCAAAAGAAATAATAAAAGAGATCCAGGAAATATCAAATATGGAAATAACAAAAAAGGTCAGATATTTAGGAATTTTCTTCATCAATAGAACTAGTTCACTTATAGAAAATAACTATTACAAATTATTAGAAAAAATTAAGAAGGATTTGGAAAAATGGAGAACTCTACAGCTATCATTATTGGGCAGAGAGTAGCTACCTTAAAGATGAACATTCTCCCAAGATTTTTATTTTTAGCCCAAAATATTCCAATATTAAAGAAGAAGTTTTTGTTGGAATTAGATAAAATAACTAGAAACTTCGTTTGGTAGCCAAAAAAGGCTAGAATTAAATGGAAACTTGCAGGAAAGGAAAGAAAGAGGGGGCTTAGTGGTACCAAATTGGGAATTATATTATCAGGCAGCATCCCTAGTCTGAATCAGAGATTGGATAACTTTAGAAGACTAGGGTTTGGGAGTTGGAGGGCCATGATCTGTATATGGGATGGCACGCTTACCTTTGGTACGGGAAAGATAGAATTCATTCTAATTTTCATAATCATATTCTATGAGAAGCATTAATAAAGATATGGAAAGAGATAAGAACTAAATTTTACATAAAAATTCCTAAATTGTTGTCACCTCTAGAGGCATTCATAAAACCCTCTTTGACTGATAGCAGTAATCTAGTTAATTATGATATTTTATTAGACAAAAATAACAAAATCAGAGGAGAATCTTTTAAAAAATCATAAGTTAAAGCTATCATGGTTTGAAAGGCTTCAACTCCAAGCTAGATATGACGTAGATAAACGAGAAGGCTTTTGTGGAGATAGAAATGAAATAGATAAAGTCTGGTCAAATACAAATGGAAAAATGATACAAAAATATACAAAATACTTCTGGAAAATCTAATGTATGTTGAAATAATTTAAAAAAACCAATGGTACTTTGGATGCAAGATATAGGTCATACAATAGAGACAGATGACTGGACAAAAATATGGAAAGCAATAAAATTCATGAGAGCTATAACGTATAAGGAAAACATATATAAGATCTTTTATAGATGTTATTGGTCACCTGATAGGATCACTAACTGTTATCCTAATGTATCAAATCTTTGTTGGAACTGTCAAACAAATGTGGTACCTTCTATCATATGTGGTGGAGATGTGGGAAAGTTCAAGCTTATTGGCGAATGGTACAAAGGGTAATATTAGAAATAACAAACATTAATTTACCATTAACACCCAAAGCCTACCTGTTAAATGTGTTACCAGAAGGTTTTAAACATAAAGATGTTATTTTTCTGATATATATTTTGACAGCGGCTAGAATATTATGGGTGAGATTTTGGAAAGCGGATATTTCTCCTACCACAGAAGAGTTAAAATATAAATTAATGGAGTTAGCAGAAATGGATAGAGTGAGTTGTATACTTCATAGGAAAGATACAAAATATTTTGCGGGAATATGGTCTAGATTCTATGATTGGATTGATACTGTTTAAGGAAAAATACATTCGAAATTATCTATGTACATACTATTTGAATGATAGAGGCAGTGGCTTGTAGGGGCCCTGTCTTTGATACTGAATAATATAATACATGTTAGGATGATATAGGATAGATGTAATGTTGTGGAAATTCTTTATGATAAATGAATTTAGGATGTTTTTAAATCTAATAATTGTATTATTTGGAAAATGGAAATAAAATTTTTAAAAAGAAGGATAAAAAACAATATTAAATGAGGCATCAAGAGATGGATTTTTTTTTTTTAGGAAGAGGTTGCTCCCTCTTCAGGTACTGTGGGAACTACAACATTCCTTTATCAGGCAGGCCCACAAGGCCAGTCCCACACGACTCCACTAGTGAGGAATAGGGTGCAACAGACTTGAAGAAAAATGTCCTGTCCCTTTAACGGAGGCTTGATATCTGAAATTGAGCAGCTGAAGATCTTCAGGGCATGGAAGCAACTAGCAACCAGTTAAGCCTCTATTAAAATTACAGTACATTTTTTCTCCAGGCAGTTGGCAACCTTACCCCAAGGATCTCCTTATCCTCCAATTGCACAGGTTAAAAGATATCCATTAATGAAGGCCTATTTTTCAAACAAAGGCAGAGCATTCAGGCAAGGGGAATTGACTCCAGGCATTACCACTGCTGTGCCATGCCTAACTTCACTTTGGTCCAGAAGTTAACTGGGATGGGAGAAAAGAAGTTTCAAAAAGCACAACACAGCAATGTTCACTGGATGATGGACTAGCATCGACTCCCTTTCTTCATGCCCTAGATCAGGGGTGTCAAACTCATTTGTCATGAGGGCCGGATCTGAGATAAATGAGACCTTATTGGACCGGGCCAAGTGTGTCATAAAATGTAATGCCAGGTAGCGGAGAGATAAACTTTATAAAGGACACAAACACAAAGGTGGGGTTTTTTACTTAAAAAAAAAACATGCTTAAAACAGTAGCACTCTTGCAATATTTTGTTTATTTAACAGTCTCTGTTAACTGACACCTCTTGCTCTGAATTATTGCATCAAAATGTCTGTGCTGGTGCAATCTTGAGTATGCTGTTCCAGGTATGTATCTGTAAGCTGCAAACCTACTTTTGAATTATTGACATTCACCACAGAAATCTCATGCTCAGAGTTCTGAGTCTCGGGCCCAAGGGGAAACATGAAATGGCTGAGTGATTGAGAGTCTGGCAAAGCAAGCTATGATGCAGCAGCAGCCACAGAACTGGAAGCAGGAGATGGCCAGTTCCAGTGTGTGCCTGATAGAAGCCCTCCGGGGGCCTGCTCCGGCCCCTTGGCTGCATATTTGACACCCCTGCCCTAGATGTCATATACATGCATAATCCTGTTTTGTGTGTGAATGGATATAGGCAGATCTCCCCTAAAAAAAAGAGACACACTTCGCCTTTAAATATTATAAATTTATTTGATACATATCAGATCCTGATTCAGTGACTATCACATAGAGATCTTTTCCCATCACAGATCTTTCTTGCATCTCATATGTATCATCTTTGTTACTAATAGAGGCCTTCTCTGCCTTTATTTCCCCTCCTCACATGAAATATATGCTGGTCAAGTTGTCTGCCTATCACTGGGGACAGATGAAGATGAGTAGCCATGTTAGTCTGTCTGTAGCAGTAGAAAAGAGTAAGAGTCCAGTAGCACCTTAAAGACTAACAAAATTTGTGGTAGAGGGTGAGCTTTTGTGAGTGTCTGCTCACTTCTTCAGAGTCTTTAAGGTGCTACTGGACTCTCGCTCTTTTCCATCACGGGGGGACAGCATGCAGACCTTGAGCCTATGCCCCCCAGTGCACCTTCCTGCCTGCCAAAATGTGCAAGGAAAGCTTTGCCACTGTTCACAATAGAACTTATGGGCTGCTTGCTGTTTGGGAGAGAGAATTCTTAAGCTTCTATTTGTTTGTTTGTTTGATTCGTTTATTCCCAACATTTCTCCCCAATGGAGACCCAAGGCGATCTACAGCTTTCCTCTCCTCCATTTTATTCTCACAACAACCCTGTGAGGTAGGTTAGGCTTAGAGTGTGACTAGCTAGAGGTCACCCAGTGAGCTTCCATGGCACAAGTGGGGATTCAAACCTGGGCCTCTCAATTACCAGTCGAACAGTCTTACCCACTACACTACACCAGCTTCTTTCTCCTTCCCTTCCTCCAAGAAACTAGAAGTCACATACAGTGGTTCTTCCTTCCATATTTTATCCTCCCAACAACCGAGTGAGCTAGGTTAGGTTGCGAGAAAATCAGTGAAGTTTCATGGCAGAGTGGAAATCTGAACCCAGGTCTCCTAGACCAGGGGTGGGCAAACTGTGGCTTGGGAGCCACGTGCAGCTCTTTCACATATATTATGTGGCTCCCGGCAGGGCGGCTGGGGAAGCTAAATATCATTAGCAAACAAATATCATTGGACAAATTAATTTCATTATCAATATCTGCTTTTACCCCTTTTGTTATTATTTTTGGCAGTCTCGTTTAATGTTAAAAAAAAGCAAATTTGCTTATTTTCCAATAAAATCAGGTAATATTTGTTCATGTCTTGTGGCTCTCAAACATCTGATGTGGCTCTTATGTTCTAGGTGGCTCTTACGCTCTTACGCTGAGCAAGTTTGCCCACCCCTGTCCTAGACCAACAATCTAATCACTGCACTCTTCTCAGCTCTAAACCTGGGGACAGAATTGGGGGAGGGAACTTTAATTTTATTACTGTTGAACAAAAAAGCCATATCAGCACAATTCAAGTACTTCAGTTTGCAGCCCAGTAATTTACATAAGCAATTTGCAATTGAATCCTAACAAAATTCAATATAATTTGGTTGCCCAATAAAATAAATTTACTACTAATTGTCTTATTCATTCAGCTCACCAAGAACATTCTGTGTTCCCTGTGCTTAGCACCCTTCAAAAGAAGTGACAGTAGGTATTGTATCACCTTTGTTAGGTGTACTGTGAGCAGCTTGAAACTGCAAAAGACCATTCCTTCTTCTCTTCATCTGCAAACTCTTGTAATACTGTCCACATATGACTATGAATGGTATCATTTGGAAACAAAGGGTTGCAAAAGGCTTATTTAACTTAAAAGAATGTTAAATCACCTTCCAAACAATGACTCTATTTTGTAAATCTAAAGCAGGGGGGAAGTCCTGCTAGTAAATCCCACTGTTCTTCTATTTTGGATTTTGCATTTAATCTGAGACTTGGCAATTAAAAACCCACACTAGATTAAACAAAAACTCCACCATGCTGATTATAACTATTAGCAGCATGCCACAGCCAAGAGTCTTTGTACAAGGTTTTATTAAAAAAAAAAGCTTGTTCCCTAACATTTCAGGAAATCTGCTGTCTTCCACAAACTGTAGCTTGATCCAAAAATACGTCCTTTGAGGCAAGAGAGCACTCCTTGGTCTCCACCCTGAGGAGAGGAGGGATCTTAGAGGAAAAAAATAGGACAAGATCACCAGGATTAATTTTGAATATTATTATACACTAACCAGGCTAGCCTGATTTCATCAGATCTTCGAAGCAAGGGGTACTATCTGTCATATGGCTAGCAGGTAGTCTTCCATCCAAGTACTTCTGGGTGACCTCCAGCCCCCACCTGGAGTTTGGCAACCCTAGTTCCCCTGGAGGAAATGGCTGCTTCAGAGGGTGGAGTCTATGGCATTATACCCCTCTAAGGTCCCTCCCCAGGCTTCCCCCTGCCCCAATTTCTAGGAATTTCCTAACCTATCTTCCTCCTCTTGGCAGTCCCCATATCCTCTCTTTGCTTCATTCTCTCCTCAGCCATTCACCAACCTACTTTTTATCTGCCTCTCTGTCTTCAGCTATATTTATTCTTTATTTACTTCATTTATGCCCCACCTTTCTCCACAATTGGGACCCAAGCAGCTTTTTTTCTTCTCCTTTTTATCCACACAACAGCCTTGAGGGTAGGTTAGGCTGAAAGTATGGGGATTCAAACCTGGGTCTCACGGTCTCTACTCTGAAACTCTAACCACTAAACCATGCTGGTTTTCATAGAGTGGCTGCTGTTGAACAGTATCAAGCAGCCAGGTCTAGTTCAGTCATGCAAGTCAGGTGGTATCAAGTCACCCAGATGTTGCTTCCAGACCTAGGTGGGACCAGGAAATATCCCAGAATTACAATTGAACTCCAGGAAACAGATCTGTCCCTCTGGAGAAAATGACTGCTTTGGAGAGTGGAGTCTATGGCATTATATTTGGCTGAGGCCCCTTCCCTCCCCAAACCCGGTCCTCCTTGTCTCTACCCCAAAATTTCCAGGAGTTTTCCAACCTGGAGCTGGCAACCCTAGCCAAGTTTGGCCTCAACGAGTTTTCCCTCAAAGGCCAAAATAGGGCTGGAAAGGCCCCTGCCCCCTCCCCCTGCCTTTTTAATGGTAGAAACTGAAGTCTGGAATACTGTGGTTGCCTAGCAACAGCCACTGAGGCAATTTGTTGCTTAAAGCTACAGGTGCTCCTTTTATCATTTTTTGATATTTTAAGCTGCCCAGTGTATTATTATTATTATCATTATTTTTAAATCACAATTTCCTGCAAAAAAAAAAATCACAATTTCAGGTCTGTCAACAGATCTGTCTTGCCTGCTTGCAGCTCCAGTCACTGATTTTAAGTATCCAAAGATATCCTGAATTCGCTATTAGAATATAAGATTCTTTTTCAGTTTGCAGATTTCCAGGGTCAGAGAGCTGGAAGTTTTTAGCTGGAATTAGCTACAGCTAAGAACAACCTTAGGGACTGCACAGCATTCATATGATTGCTCTTTGAAAATTTAAGAAATGATTACTGCTTTAGGAATCTTCTTGCTTTCAGTTACAAATATGCAAGCAAAGCATATTAAATAGATATTACTAAGACTATTAGTCTCCAGTACACACACACACACTTACATTCTCTTTCTCTCTCATCACAAGGAAACAGATCCTGTGAGGAGGCACACCCTGGAAACTTCCTACAGCTGGGGAAGTGGTGAGCCAAAAACCTTTTCATAATATTACAATAATCCTAAATTTTATTTCCATAAGGCACAGGCTCTTTGTTCTGAATGATTCCAAGCAGAAAGCACCCAAGTTAGAAGAAGAGAAGAAGAGATTGGATTTATACCCCGCCCTCCACTCCCCAAGGGAGTCTCAGAGCGGCTTACAAACTCCTTTTCCCTTCCCCTCCCCACAACAGACACCCTGTGAGGTAGGTGGGGCTGAGACAGCTCTTTCCCAAGCTGTCCTTGAGGGAACAGCTGGTCCAGAGCTATGGCTTGCCCAAGGTCATCCAGCCAGGTGCAAGTGGAGGAGTGGGGAATCAAACCCGGTTCTCCCAGATTAGAGTCCGCGCACTTAACCACTACACCAAACTGGTTAGTGCCTCTAGTTCTAGTGAACTACACTAGAACTGGAATAGGAGATTTTAAAGGTTGCCAGCTTAATGGGGTTGTTCTACTGCTTGAACAGAAGAGGAAGGAAAATGAATTAAAAGCCATTTGAAAATTTCAATTGCTATATTTAGGGGAAGGCATCCCATGACAATCCTAGGCATGAGCATAGGGTGATCCAGAATGTCCCAGTTTCTATTCAGATGGGATTTCTTATGAATGCAAATAGGAAGGAAATGAAATGTGAATAAGAAAATGATCAGATGGGCCTTTGAAGTAGAGCTTACCCTCTGTTACATCCTCATCTTGAGAGTCCTCTGGTCCTCTTTCCTTAGAGCCAGGGCTATTTTTGGGCTGGAATGCCCAGGAACGGAGTTCCGGCTGGCTCCTGAGTTGGCCACACCCAGCAGGAACTTATTAGCATAATAGGCCGCACCCAACAGCAGAAACTCATTAGGATTGGCTCCATTAGGGGTATGTGGCCTAACATGCAAATTAATTCCTGCTACAAAAAAAAGCCCTGGGTTTTGACAACAAACAAGGTAAACCGAATAAGAAGCAAAAGGTGGGTGTGGCTGGATGACCACTCTTCTGGTAACATGGGGGTGTGGCCTAATATGCTAATAAGCTGGGCTGTCAGTGGTGTGGCCTAATATGCTAACGAGTTCCTGCTGGGCTTTTTCTACAAAAAAAAGCCCTGCTTAGAGCCATTCACATGGCCTTCAGTGAAATCAACTTGACTTATTCTTTTTAAAAATGCAAACATTCAGTTTGGCTTCTTGGAAGTACCCTGCACCTCTGAGACGTGATTTTTTTCATTCTGATAGGGGTATTCAGTGTTGTGTTCCAGATGATTCACACATCAGCATGCATTTAAGGAGCCCTAGACATCTAATTAGCTTTCAGCCATACCACCTCAGGTTCATTCACTTTTTCACCTTCCAGTGTTAGATATGCCATCAAATGTACACTTCAAAAACATTTTTGCTTCGTTTTGGGTATAGTACACAAGTAAAAATATACCTAGAAAATCCTGCCTCCATTTTATCTTTTTAGTAAAAGCATAACTATTTACACTTTTGACATATATTCACTTGAAAGAAAATCATTACGATTCATTAATGTTACATAGTTCCTTAAAGGAAAGCCATTATTTGAGCTCATTAATTGTTGTTGTTGTTTTTTACCAAAACTAAGCAGGTTAAAAGCAAGTTATCTTCAAAGACATTCTATTTAGATCAATTCAGTTTCCCATATTTACAGACTTTCTGAATAATCTTCTAACAATAGCTGGCTCACCTGATAGGACTCACATTCTTGGGTAATTATAATTTCAAATGCCATGCAAAGTTATCTATGGTTGTGGTCACACACCCTGAATAATCCACTTTCAGTGCACTTTCCGACTGGATTTTGCTGTACGAGCTGGCAAAATCCAGTTGGAAAGTGCCCTGAAAGTGAATTGGAAGTGGATAATTCAGTGTGTGTGACCACAACGATAGCATGGCATTTGAAGTTATATACCAGGGGTCCTCAAACTACGGCCCGCGGGCCACATGCAGCCCGCCGAGGGCATTTTTCTGGCCCGCCGGGTGTGCCGCTGCCTGTCCTTCAATTCCCAGCAGCACACAAAGCAGCGGAAAAATTGCAGCCGACTCGTCCCGGGCCACATGACAAAGCCCCGCCCCCCTGCTTCCAGTCAGCCAGGAGGAGGCAAAAGGAAGACTGGAAGAGGGTAAGTGAGGGGTGGCAGGCGCTCCGGCTGGCCCCAAGTCTCCTAGCCGGCTGAGAGGCCTCTCAGCCGGCTAGGAGACCTGCGCCAGTCCCAAGAGCCGGGTGGGGGTCTTTTTCGAGGCTTTTTGTGCTGCTGGGAATCGGAGGGGGAGGGAGAGAGAGAGAGGTTTCTCTTTCCCATCATGATGCCTGCAGTAGTGGAGTTTCAGGGAGAAGCAGCTGGGGGCTTGCTGCCTTAAAAAGTTTGTGAGGATGCCGAGTTCTTTGTTTCTTCGGAGAGGGAAAGAAAACAGCCCCGTCAAGGGTGCCTTGCTTGCGCGTGCACCCCCCCCCCCCCCCGGTGCGCCTTCCCTACCCGCAAAATAACATCTGACATCTCCAACCAGATCTAGACTAACTGGTGCACACTTGCATCACTTGTTACGACTAGCAGTGACAAATATGGAACCGGACATTGACCATCTCATTAGCCAAAAGCAGGCCCATAGTTCCCATTGAAATACTGGTAAGTTTGTTGATTTAACTTTACTTGTTCTTCATTTTAAATATTGTATTTGTTCCCATTTTGTTTTTTTACTTCAAAATAAGATGTGCAGTGGGCATAGGAATTTGTTCATAGGTTTGTTTTTTTTAAACTATAGTCCGGCCCTCCAACGGTCTGAGGGACAGGGAACTGGCCCCCTGTTTAAAAAGTTTGAGGACCCCTGTTATATACAATTGTCCCCTTCATGACTGAATATCAGTTTTCTTTTTTTGGTGCAGTTATAGCTGATGGGAGCTAGATTCCTGCATCACACAAACATATGGGACCCTAGAAGGTTTTTTTTTTTGGTAGTTAGACAATAAAAGTATCCATATATACCTGAAAGGAAAATGGCTCTTAATGTAAGACACCCCCCAAAAAACCCACTGTAAGTAACTTCAAATTGTATGCCAGTTTGGTGTAGTGCATAAGTGTGTGGAGTCTAATCTGGGAGAACCGGGTTTGATTCTCCACTCCTCCGCTTGCACCTGCTGGATGACCTTGGGCAAGCTGTAGTTCTGGCACAGCTGTTCTTGAAAAAAGAGCAGTTTCTGTCAGAGCTCTCTCAGCCCCACCTACCTCACAGGGTTTCTGTTGTGGGGAGAGGAAGGAAAAGGAGTTTGTAAGCCTCTCTGAGACTCCTTCGGGTAGTGAAGGGCGGGGTATAAATCCAATCTCTTCTTCTCTTCTATGTGTTTGCCCTTTCTTTTTCCTGATACACATGGGGAAAAACTTGTCTTCCTTTCAGGTAAATAGGTAAATACAAGCCCGCCCGGAACTGGGCAGCAAACTCACCCCCGCCGGTCCTTCTCCCACCATTTTCCCAGAACCATTCGGGGAGGAGGATGGGGGGCTTCGCTTCAGCCCCTTCCCTGCCTCTGGACCGCTGCTGCGCCCTCCCCAAAAGGCGGGTGGGGATTCCCAATGGAGGGGCCAAGTGGCGGTCCAGTTCCTCCCTCCACACGGGGCAAAGATGCGCTCCAGCCACGCAAGAGTTGCCTTAACTCGGGTCCCGCGCCAGATCTGCGCTGCTTGGCTCGAGCAGCGCATAAACGGCGAGGTGGGCTGCCCGAGGGGTTCCTGCCTCCCGCCCCTGGCTGTCGTCTTCCAAGCCCGGGTGCTGCAGCTTGCCTCCTTCATGGCTCTCAGGAGTTCTGGGGTGGTGGCTCAGCTGGCTCCCCAGAAGGGTGTGCAGGAAGCCTGCCGTCCCTGCCCCCCAGGAGGGCTTGGCAGGCTGGAGAGGTCCGGGGCCCGGGCCAGACAGGCTTCCGTGCACAGTGATCCCCACCCAGCTCCAAGGCCCTCACAGCTGAGGACCGCTCAGGATGGCAATCCCCCCGTGCTCAGCCACAGTGGCTCTCAGCCACCGGAGAATTCCCATAGCATTCCCTGTGCATGCACAGGGAATGCTCTTTAACTTTTGGGGGGATTTAAATATCACCCCCAAAGTTTTTTAAACTTTTAAGATTTTTCTGTCCCCCAGGTGCCCACTTAGATATCCACACGCAGGCATGAATTTAGATATCCACACGCAGGGGGGCGCCTTGGGAATTAGATACATAGATTTTATAAACTGCCGAATCATGTACTTCGTATACATCATCGCAGTCATCTTTACAACAACCTTGTTATATAGGTCAGCTCAACTGGCTCAGCACTGCAGCTGAGTGAGTGAGGAGAGGGAGGTGTTGAGGGACATTGGCTTACCTAAGGTGATATTTTAACCAGTAATGCCCTGGCTAACAGCTCATCCTGTGAGCTGCTTAAATGCAATGTCCTTTGGAAACAATTCAATCAAAAATTCTTTAACAACCTGTGCATGTTATTTCTTTCCACATTGCAATGAGGAGCTAGCTACTCTGTTATCTAAAGGAAAAGGCAGGATGCCATTTTCATCCAGCAGTTGTTGGGAAATAAGATAAGGTAAATCTGACCCACCTGTGCTAGTAAACCATGAAGTACTGTTCTGCCCACTTACGGAACGAGAGACCACATTTATCTTAATGAGATTAATGACCTCTTTGGCATTCCAGTGTGCAATCAAATCAGTGGCTATCTCAGTTGGCACTGAGTAGGTGATATACTGTTCTTGGCAACCTCACAGCACTGCAGACCAATTACCGCTGCTTCTTAACACAAATTTGAGCCTGCATTGTCCTCTTGGGTTGCCAGTGTTGAGAGCAATTGCGCCGCTGGCTTCATCTCCTGTCTCCGGGGCCTGCTCAGTTATTCATTAGTATATTCTCACATGACTTTTTCAGAACATCTAATATCAAATTTATATGGGCAGTAGACTCTAGCTCCCACGTTTTATAGGTCTAGCTACCAGGCCGAAAACGAGTAAAAACTGGATCATGTAGCAATGGTAAGAAGAACATCATTAAATACATTTCTTATTGAAATGGACAGAAGAGGGCAGATTCGCACACCATGGTATCAAGGCAGACAGATTTCATGAAAGCCATTCAGCTTGGCCAGTTTCCATCCGCCTGTAGTTTTACACTTGGAGTGCACGGTGCTGGAACATGATAAGCGGGATTTAAGTCTCAGCAATTCTGTTGGTGATATCCTATTATGCACATTGGGAGATGGCTTTGGTGTGGCCTGGGAACAATGTACACTAATGGGCAGTTTGGCTGCTCTTTGTTTAAAGCTACGCTGGAATGTATACTGAGTTGCTTTCATCTTGTGGGACTCAGGGAGCTGCCAATAGGTTTGTCCAGTCCGGGGGCTGCTTCGAATGTGATGGATCTTTTACATGGATAGCATTCCCATGCAGGATGAAAGCACTCAGTCACCACGTAGAGCATGTATTTGTTTTGCACATGTATGATATGCGCACTGGAAAGTTGCACTCGAATTTGCATATGTGGAATCACTACATTGTTTTCTTTCGCGGAGAGAATTCCTGTCTATATTAGAGACACAGCAAGCTCTGGGCTTGGGGAATAGGTGTCAACGGAGCTGAAAAACAGGTTCTCGATTTAGCTGGGTGCTGGATCCTAGGCTAACATGTGCGTAGCTTGCTTGTGTTTGGATATCAATGATCTTTGGTGAAAGGACAGATTATTACAAAGTCAGCATAAATCTCTTGGGCTTTTTCCTCGAAAGGAAACATGCCTTTAAAGGCTATACTTGAACTTTCCTCTACCAGCAAAGGCAGAGTGTGAACCAATATTGTATAAAGCGAAAATGAAACTTAAAAAAACTAACAGTAGATAATGGCATTTAGTAAAGCAAGAGGCTGTGAAAGAAACTGATGCTGCACAGTTAAGAAATGTAGTTGAGTTGTATCCTTTTTTTTTTTTTTTTTGCAGACATTGAGCCTGCTTTGACAAGAAGACTTCAAAAGACCTCTGTGTACCTTCATCAAGGTAACAAATGCCAGCGAATGCATGGCAAGCATGCATTCTAGGGAAGCAAAAGAGCCTTGACAGAGGAGCGCATCACACTGATTCATAAAGTATGAACACCAGAGGACTGTCTGACACAAAGAAGCACTGAAGACAGCTGCACCATTTTCCAGGGGGGAAAAAATATACAGCCTTCAAAACCACGTGCTTACCTCTGAGACACCAGATTAATTCCAGAGGAGTTATAAACTATAATTACTCTAGGCATTTCTCCGCATGCTACTTCAGCAGTTTCAGGACGGAATGTGGGTGGGGCTTGACTGTTCCGTACAAGCACAAACCCATAGGATGTTCCAGCTGGTTTGTTGGAGTGTGTGTGTGTGAGCATTCGTACCAAGAGCTGAAGAACGTGATTGATTTTACCTTCACAGTGCCTAGGATTCGAAGACCTAGTGACATGTTAAGTGTCATAGAACATTGTCCTTCAACAGTTTTGTTCTCCTTTGTTTGCTTAAACATAGGCCTTAGCTAATGTGAAGATCCTTTAAAATGATTCTGTGTGGTTGTCTTTTTTTCTTCTTCTTCTTTGCAGAACACTTTCTATAAAAATTGGTTATCATTGTCTGTGGTTTGGGTACACACAATCCACATTTTAGTTACAGTATTTCTATTTTTTCCCCTTTTTTGTGAGTGTGTGTGTGTTAGGGTTGTCAGCCTCCAGGTGGGGCCTGGGGATCTCCTGCTTTTAGAACTGATCTCCAGCTGACAGAGATCAGCTCCCCTGGAGAAAATGGCTGCTTTGAAGGGCGGACTCTATGGCATTGTACCATGCTGAGGCGCCTCCCCTCCCCAAACCCCACCTTCTCCTGGCTCCACCCCCAAAAGCCCCCAGGTATTTCCCAACCTGGACTTGGCAACCCTAGTGTGTGTGTTTGTGTGCACACGCGTGCCTGGAAGTCATGGTTGACCTCTGGTGACACCTAGTGGGGCTTGGATGTTTCAGAGAGGTGGTTTGCTATTTCCTGCCTCTGCATTCCAGCCCTGGTATTCCTTGGAGGTTTCCCATCCAAGTACTTTCCAGGGTCAGCCCTGCTTAGCTTCTGAGATCAGGCTTACCTGGGCTATCCAGGTCAGAGCCTATTTTTTTCCCTTTTTTTAAAAAAAATCTCCCTGCCACCAGTCTAACCAGCACTTCCATTCAAGAGCCAGCACGATATTGTGGTTAGATTAATGGAGGATCTAGGGGACCTGGGTTTAAATCACCACTCTGCCATGGAAACACATTGGATGACCTTGGGCCAGTCACTTAGTATCTCAGCTTAACCTGGCCTGTCTTGCAGGGTTGCTGTTTTGAGGATGAAATGGAGGAGAGGAAACAACATTATAAACTGTTTCTCCACTGGGGAAAAAACGGTGTAATTTTTTTTTAAATCCCCAATGCTGCCACTTTGGCATGACTAACATGGTGAGAGAAAAACTGCGACATACATTTTGTAGGCCCCATTGCCAGCATGCATGCCCATTAATGGCATGGTATAATATGCCCACACCAAATCCTTAAATCTGTAGTGACTTTACATTTACTTGCTGACTAGTTGGTCTGGAAATGATCCCACCTCAGGAAGGCTAATCCAAAGCAACCCTGCAGAGCAAATTAAATTGAAATGGTGGACACTAGGAAGCATTTTAAATGTTACTAATAACATCAATGGTCCTAATAAATACTACTTTAAATAAATGTTTCTAAGGTGTTTTAAGACATCAGGCAGTCTTAATATGACCCACTGGCCAAAGTATAAAAAAACCAGAAGAGTTTTGAATAGGTTCTTTGAAGCCTGCAGATAAGAAGATATACAGAGAAGAAAAATACGATCATGGGTTCGGCCTAAGGGGACTGGAGCCAAGGCCTGAAACAAAAGAATGTTAATGTACCTTAACATCTGTGGATGTTTGCTCAGTGGGAGATAATTGTTTGAAGATGGCCCAGTGATGGCTCTGCTGAAGCACCCATCCAAGCAGGGAGGAAGTGACCCCACCCAGCTGAAGGGAGGAGGCAGATGTATGTGAGAAGCAGGAGAGAGAAAGAAGCAGACAGGCAGTTTTGAGTTGCAGTAAAGCACCTTGGGATACAGGATCTTTCTCTGAGGATCTGACATGGGACAGCAAATCTGCTGCTATGGAGAAAGGCCTCTTTTCCTCCATGCTTGCATCACTTGAATATTTGTAAATAGTGCAAACATGCAAGGGACCTACAAGGACTTGTAGGAGGTATCCTATCTTCCACTCCCCCACTATTTCCTCTTTCCCTCCCCTGGCAGCCCCCATAGATCCTCACATTTTCCTGCTTCCATCTCTTTTCCCCACTCACCAACCACCTAACTATCTGTTCCCCTGTCTTTAGCTTTCCCTACAAAAAGTCTGGCTGAGTTCCTCAGGGGCTGCCAGCATAGGGTTGCCAAGTCCGGGTTGGAAAATACCTGGGGACTTTGGGGGTTGAGCCGGGAGAAGGTGGGGTTTGGGGAGGGGAGGGGCCTCAGCACAGAGTCCACCCTCTAAGGCGGCCATTTTCTCCAGGGGAGCTGATCTCTGTCAGCTGGAGATCAGTTGTCAAAGCGGGAGATCCCCAGGCCCCACCTGGAGGCTGGCAACCCTATGCCAGCACCATGCTCAATTGGGAATAATCTAGGGTTGCCAGCCTCCAGGTGGGGTCTGGAGATCTCCCACTTTGACAACTGATGTAACAATGTGTGTGTAACAACAACAATGTGTGTGTAACAATATCAAATAGTACTGTGTGTGAAGTTTTCTCTTTTTTTAAGCCTATATCTATATATAGTAAATTTGAAACAAACTAACCATCTGAATTCCTTCACAAGAGCGACATATTCCTGAGACAAATGCAAAGAATGGATCTGTGCCGCTGATGTTTATGTTCAAAAGGGGTGTGGCGCTAGTGCTGAACAGCAACACTTTCATATTCAGAAGCAACACGCTCAGGGTTCATTTTGTGCTGGCAAAACGCTCATGTTACGAAGGGCATGGAGTTTCAGATCCAATTTCCATATCTGTTTATGTTTCTGTAAACTGCAGTCTCTTGCTCAGTCTCTAAGTATATGGCTTATTAACCCAGTTGCCCAAACACAGTCATCAGCATCTCCTGATAATTCCTTGTTCTGTTTCCTCTTATTGATTTGTTCCCTGGCAAGAAGTTCTTTTACCCATAAGTCGTGTGTGCTGCCCCCTGCCACTGAGCTCCAAAGTGCATGGGTGACATGTTCTCCTTATTGCTAGCAGATGGGGACATATTAATTCAGATTGGCAGATATTAGAACTGGCCTGATCAAACACTGGCTTCTCTTATGTTCTTATGTTTAGCATGGTGCATTTTGCTTCTCTCAGCTTCTAAAATTTTCCTTGATTGAAATGCACAAACAGGAAGGGAACACCTCATTCCTACTTAGGCTCCTTCTGCATCCCCTGAGGAGGCTGCATCCCCCCCCCTTGTTACGGGGGGGGGGGGGAGGAACATTTTGGACGGGAGGGAAACGTTAAAGATGGGAAAGTATTTTACATTATCAATGGAAGGTAAGAAAGTCAGCGTGATTACTATAATGGAGAAAACAAAACTATTAAAGAAAAAGATTAACCAAAAATTAATCCAAATAAGAATTTGGTGTACACTTGAGCCAGTTTGATGTAGTGGTTAAGTGCGCAGACTCTAATCTGGGAGAACCAGGTTTGATTCCCCACTCCTCCACTTGCACCTGGCTGGATGACCTTGGGCAAGCCATAGCTCTGTACCAGCTGTTCTCTCAAGGACAGCTTGGGAAAGAGCTCTCTCAGCCCCACCTACCTCACAGGGTGTCTGTTATGGGGAGGGGAAGGGAAAGGGAAAGGAGTTTGTAAGCCGCTCTGAGACTCCAAGTGAGTGAAGGGCGGGATATAAATCCAATCTCTTCTTCTTCTACTTCTGAAGAAATCAGGAATGTAGGCCTGAGCTGGTTTTGCCATCTCGATCCATGCTATATTTTCCTGCAGAATGACTTGTTGAAGTGCAAGTCTGGGGGGCTGCTCTAGAAATGGTTCAGAAGCTTCCATTGCCATTGTTTGGAATGGGGAGGGGATTTTGAACTGGGGAAAGGTTAAGCAGGGAGTGAAAGAAGCTCCCACCCTTTTTTCTGGTCTCAGCTGTCCCTCCAGAAGCATGGTCTGTTAGGCAGGGTTGCATGTCTGTAACATCTAGTTTGGCTTTAGGAACTATCCACTTGGCTCCCAGTGCCTATTTTGGAAACAGCTCTGTCCTAATGAGGAGAATGGAAGCAAAAGCACTCAACACAATGATGTTATTTTGATTGTGTTTTGTCAGTCCCTTATTTTGCTACAAATCCTCAGCCTGATGGAATGTGGAGAGGCTTTAATTGTTCTGCACTTGGATTTTACTTTATGTAGCTCCCCAAATCAACCCAATATGTGTTGCCTTGGTGGCAAACAATAAAACAGTCACAAACAACAGGGGGAAAATACAATCAGTAAAAATTGTACCATACACTACAACACCCCCCCACACACACACACACATTCCTGGGTACAAATGTCACATACTTGTGAGAACAGAAATTGCCCTTTAGCAGACATCTTGTACCCCATCAAGCTGAATGCGGCTTGGGTCAGGCAGCGATCCAAAAGCTCCATGTACTTGCTGCTGGCCAAGGATGACAAAAACAGGGAGGTTGTCAGCTCTGTCTGGCCAGCCACAAATGCAGGATGGGTGGACTGCTTTCAGCTTGGTGGCTCCTGCACCGTTTTGGTCTATCTTCAGTAAAGAGTATTGCATAGCAGATAAACCAATTCATCCCCTTTTGATCCATATTCAGGAAAAATCATCCATGTCTTTTTCATACCTTCCCCCCGACAGCTGGTCAAATGAGGCTTTTCTGGAGCATATTTGAGTTAATTTACAAAGTCAACCTACTTCACAGGATTTTTGAGAAGACAAAATGAGGAGGGAAGGAATCCAGGTATGTCACTCTGGGCTCTTTGGAGGAAAGCGGGGTATTGTATCATCTGAGTAGGAAGAGATCTTTACTTTGTCTGTGGACGGCCTGATTTTACTGCTTTCATTACGGTTGCATGGCCCAGCCACTTCACTATTACACGTGGTGACATTCGGGGAATCCACAAAGAACTGGAGTACATTGGAAAGAACATGAAAATCTGCCTCCCAAAACCTTCCCTTCACTATTCTTTAAGCTTTTAGAGAGCCAGTTTGGTGTATTGGTTAAGAGCAAGGACTAATCTGGGAGAACCAGGTTTGATTTCCCACTCTTCCACATGCAGCTGCTGGTGTGACCTTGGGTCAGTCATAAGTTTTTTCAGAGCTGTTCTCTCAAGGGCAGTTCTCAAAGCTCTCTCAACCCCACCTACCTCACAGGGTGTCTGCTGTGGGGAGGAGAAGGGAAAGGGATTGTAAGCTGCACTGAGACTGCTTTGGATAGTGAAGGGTGAGGTAGAAATCCAATCTCCTCCTCCTCCTCCTTATCTTCTTCTTCCTCCTCCTCCCCCCTCCTCTTCTTCACCTTGAGCAGACTTCTCTCCTTCTCTTTTTCCCAGTCCCTTTACCCAAAATCCTGCTGCTTTCAACATTTTATCCTTTCTGGCGCATATTTAGGTCTCATCAGACCAGGGGTCCATTGGAGCGGGAGCGCACAGGAGTGCAGCCCCCTCCTCAGCTTCCCCGAGCAGTGCAGAGGCACAGCGCCCCGGGGAAAGCCCTGCTAGGGTCTTTATTGTTTTTAATGTTTTGTTTTAATATTGATAATTTTATCATTGTTCCTTCTATGACTGTGTGCTGCTTTTCCAGAGACTTGCTCAAGGTGGCATATACATTTTCTAAGTATACCATTTTTTATCTGGGCACATGGCACATAAGTACTGGAGAAATTTCACCAACTCTTCAGCAGCTTCCACCCCATCAGTTTGGTGTAGTGGTCAGGAGTTGTACTCTAATCTGGGAGAACCGGGTTTGATTCCCCACTCCTCCACATGCAGCTGCTGGCGTGACCTTGGGCCAGTCACAACTTCTCTCAGAGCTGCTCTCTCATGAGCAGTTCTCAAAAGACCTCTCTCAGCCCCACCTACCTCACAGGGTGTCTTGTTGTGGGGAGGGGAAGGGAAAGGGATAGGTGGTGCACATGTCCTGGGTATCTCAAGTCTACTTGAAACCTGGTGGTTTCAAGGGAGCAGGAAGAGAATGAGGGTGTGTTCTTTACACTTATTTTTATTGCACAAAGTATTGGATGGGGAAGGGAACGGAGGAAGAGCAGGTCAGTTTCACTCACCTGTGGAGTGGAGCCTGAGGGGCGGGTGTTGCCTTCTGACACACTTCCGGTATGTTAGGGGGTGTGGCATATGCAAATGAGTTAAGCAAATGAGTTATGCTAATGAGCTCCTGCACCTCTTTTTCTGCGAAATGACCCCTGCATCAGACCATTTAAAAAGTTGCAAGACTGACTGAACCTGCCAGTCAGATGATCCACCATTGAACCACAACTCTTCCCCTTTACTCTTTCCTGGCTCAGTTTGGGCATAATATTTATGCTTCAAATGCCAAAAGCCAGGCAAAGCTGCAGTGAAGGGGGTATCTAATGATGCCATCATTCTCCTGCTAAGAGCACATAGACCTGACTCCAGATAGGAATTGCAACTAAAAAAATGGAAGGGGCAATACATTTTTGGACAATGCTCTTTTTAAAGAGCAAATGCAAGCCCAGTACTGGGGAAGTTCAAAAGGTAAGAAACATTTCTCATTGGGAGCATGTTTGTGAAACGCAATTGAAAAGAAAGTTTCTAATTACACATGGCATTCCAGAGAGTACGTCTTGCTAAACAGATGACATAATGTGCTGCACTTGCAGTAGAATATTGATTAAACAAGGGCCTAAGCTTTTATCATTGTGATTTAATAAAGAAAATTCAATGAAAAAAACCCCATGCTATATGCTTGGGTACTAAAGTTTCTCAGCACATCACACAAATTATGGTGCATATTTGCACTGATTGTTACTGAAAACAAAATATAGCCACTTGTTTTCGGTGTATTTAAACATGCAGTTTGCAGGGAAAGTTATGTACATAGTGATCACAGTAGACACATCCCCATAATTTTCAGCACTATGAGAGACTAAATCAGAATCCGGGAACATCAAAAAGGGGTTAGTAGAAGTGGATGGGACTGGAGTAGTCTGGGTCCATGACGGTGAGTTCTGCGCGGGGGTAAGTAATTTTGGCATACCATCTGGGAGAGGTGGTCTCAAATGGGAGTTGTCAAGAGTGGAGTTTGGACAGCTGAGTTGTGTTCTGGAGAGATGGCTGACATGGTTAAATCAGATGGGAAGCCATGTCGGTCTGAAGCAGCAGAACAAAGTTTGAGTCAAGTGGCATCTTTAAGACCAACAAAGACACTGTTCAGTTATAGTCCAATCTTTTACCAAACTGATAACCTAATTAGGGCTGCCAAGTCAGCCTGGGGGGCGGGGGATCCCCCGCTATAGGGGTTCCCGATCCGCTGGCCGGCATTCAGCCGGCGGGGGGAACCCCACCCCCGAAGTCATCCAGCCTGGACGACTTCCCCAGTGTAGTGACGTCACTTCTGGGTGACGTCACCGGGCATGCGCGCAAAGCATGCGCACCAGGGAGGCTCCCGAGAGGCTCCTGGGCGGCGAAGGACTCCCCCCCGCCAGTGCGTGAGTACGACTTGGCAGCCCTACCTAAGCTTGAGTTGATGTTTTCCTCATGGAATGTGTGTGTGTGTGTGTATAAGTTGCTGTAGGCATTTCTCTGCTCCAGATGTCTTCCATAGGTAGGATTTTCTCCCTTTCTTCTATTACACATCATCTTAGTGTTGGCCATGGTTTTTCACTAAGACCTTAAAATAGATGCACCTTGAAGTAATACAGTTCTGACCTGTGCGGAGCTATTACAACATATCAAAGCAACAGGGAAATGATTCTATAGAAGTGCCTTTAAGTAAAGTGTGAGTAAAGCAAAAATACATTTGGAATTTACTGGACAAAGGAAACAGTATGTACTATTCATATAGGGATGCCAGTCCAACAATGGCAAACAGTGGGAGACCCGGTAAAATGGCTTTGCAGAACACCACAGTGTCACTTCTAGCTGAATAACTAGATGTAACAACACTGCATCACACAATAATGTCACTTCCATGCCTCTAGCCAGAAGTGATGCCATAGGCACCATTCCTCCCCATTCACCCCCTTTGCCATTCCATTGAGCACCAAAAATCAGAAAATACCATGCTGTAGACAATTTACAAAGTATCTCAATATATTTATTTTTTTATTTATTAAAATATTTTTTTAAAAAAATAAATAATTCACTATCGTATTAATTATCACAAACACATGGAAAAAGTTATAAATCCCAAAATACTAAGTATCATCCAATTATGTAACTAAAGCGATTGCACAACCCCTGTATTAGTATCAGTCCTCCTAAATAGTACACAAGTTTTTTTTGAAGGAGGACTCCTTTAAGTCCAATAAGTATTCATTTTTCCTCCTCCTCCAACGGAGGTCCAGATATCCTCCTGTTTCCTTCTTGAGACTCTGTTCACCATGAGACTGCCAGTCCTGTAACCTATTCTGCTTTTGCTATTTTTTATGTTAGTATTTGGCAACCTTATGCTTGAAAAAAATCTATTGAACTCCCTGAGGAAAACCTGGAAACAGGAGGCTATCTAGACCTCTGTTGGAGGAGGAGGAAGAAAGAATACTTATTTCCAGGGGGGGGGGGGGTTGTAGAAAAAGCCCAGCAGGAACTCGTTAGCATAATAGGCCACACCCAACAGCAAAAACTCATTAGCATATTAGGCCACACCACTGACAGCACAGTTTATTAGCATATTATGCCGCACTCCCATGTTACCAGAAGATTGGTCATCCAGCCACACCCACAGACATATGGGTCAGTAAGCGAGAGGGGGCGTTGTGGTAGGCAGAGGAGAGAAAGGGGGATCCTCAGCACTGTCTGCCCAGCGCCCTCAAAAATCTGGAATCTGGGAGAAAGACAGAGGGTGCTAAGATTAACTAAAACAATTACATCCTTTCTGGGGAAAGCAGAGGCTTTCCAAACAGGGCTTAATTATCAATAGTTCAACATCCATTCACACCTTAAATCTTTGTAGGCTGGGCTTGAAGTGGCTCAGGTAAAGTCATTAGTCCCTTTCGGCCTGTTTGAGCAGCACAGATACTTGTAATGAGGTGTAAATGAGAAACACAGAGCTCATTTCTCCTTAATAGTTTCCACTTGCCTGATTACTTTTTGAAATGATCCTATATGGGATCCTTTCAACAAAATGGATATATCCATGTACCTTTTCTGAGATGATTCTGTGTGAAGGGGCCTAAAGTATGGAGAACCCATTGTGCCATAATTTCCCTGTCTATATGAGCTGATGTGAAATATTCAGTCAGTGCTAGCCATCACTGCTCAGTTTATTCTAAGAGGCAAAAGAAACTTTAGGGAACTCTAAAACAGAATGCCATTTCAGATTTGGTTCTACTGGGATGAAGAAAGTGGAACGTTTTTTTCAAGTAGGCCCCACAGGAAGCAATCCTAAGCAGGTGCACTCAGAAGGAAGTCCCATGTAATGAACAGAGCCCAAAATGACTTTCCAGAAGCCATTACTGCTACAACTTCTCGAGTGGTTGTAAACAGGAAATCCAGGTTCATGTAGAGCAAAGCAGCTGGAACTTTCACGCAAGTGGCTCAGCTTGTGGCAGGGCTGGTGAAAAACATGATGCCGCTAGGGATTCAAGCAGTGGTGTGTTGAAGACCTTGCTCAGAATGGCGTGGTGAAACCATGGCTTGATTAAACTAACTGTGATTAATGAGATTGTCTGAAAGTAGGTCGCTTCTCTAACTACAGTTAGTTAGAGGATGTCAAAGCAGGATCTGAAACCACCGTTAGGCAGCATCCACACTGTGAGAATTCTCCATTATGACTTCCTTGTCAGTGCAAATACAGGGGTGTGCACTAGGGTTGCCAGCCTCCAGGTGGGGCCTGGGGATCTCCCGCTTTTACAACTGATCTCCAGCTGACAGAGATCAGCTCCCCTGGAGAAAATGGCTGCTTTGGAGGGTCGACTCTATGGCATTGTACCCCGCTGAGGCCCCTCCCATCCCCAAACTCCACCTTCTCCTGGCTCCACCCCCAAAGTCCCCAGGTATTTTCCAACCCGGACTTGGCAACCCTAGTGTGCACACTGGGAATGAAGCTTCCACACAAGAATTTTCCAGGTACCTTTCTCTGTCACCCACAATTTCCTGTGCATTTCTCCCCCACTGTACTAGGGGAGGTCTTTTAAAAAAAATATCAGTAATTGCTATAACATTATAGCACTATGGAAATTACTGATATTTTAGGCCCTCAAAAGACCTGTGGTGACATGCTGGTCCCATCCTGCAGGACTGACAGAAAGAAAATGGTTTCAGTGTGGGTACAACCTTTGGAAATGGGCACCTCTCCCCAAGATGGCATGATAGTGTGCTTGGACTGCACACTTCCCAAAAAAACCGGAGAAAAGCAGCTTTGGGGAAAAGGATACTGAGGACAGAGAAGAAGAAGAAGAGATTGGATTTATACCCCGCCCTTCACTACTCAAGGGAGTCTCAGAGCGGCTTACAAACTCCTTTCCTTTCCCCTCCCCACAGCAGAAACCCTGTGAGGTAGGTGGGGCTGAGAGGACCCTTTCCAGAGCTGTCTTTGAGAGAAAGGCTGGGACAGAACTATGGCTTGCCCAAGGTCATCCAGAGGGTGCAAGTGGAGTGGGGAATCAAACCCAGGTCTCCTAGATTAGAGTCCGTGCACTTAACCACTACACCAAACCTGGTTGGAGCACAATTAGATCACGGTACTGTATGGATGCTTTTTTTAAAAAAGTGCTCCCATTTGGAAGCCAAAGCAGAGAAAGATGTAAGTGCAGAAACAGCTCTAGTCTTATCTAGTTTTGAAATTTACAAAGCAGAATATCTTACCTTTTCCCATGATGCCTCCTTTGCCAACATGCAGGCCGGGGTTGCTAGCTGTGTCTCTGCAGAGAAGGAGAGGGAAAGAATGAAGGCAACATAACCAGCATTAGATGAGGTGTACTGTGAATGGCTGATTTAGTAATGAATCCAGGTTTCATGAACTAACCATAGTTAAGAACATAAGAGCATAAGAGAAGCCATGTTGGATCAGGCCAGTGGCCCATCCAGTCCAACACTCTGTGTCACACAGTGTCCAAAAACCAGGTGCCATCAGGAAGTCCACCAGTGGGTCCAAAACTCCAGAAGCCCTCCCACTGTTGTCTCCCAAGCATGAAGAATATGCCCCAGGCACAGTGTTCCATGATTCCATCTATACCTTGCAGCTAATAGCCACTGATGGACCTCTGCTCCATTTGTTTATCTAATCCTCTCTTAAAGCTGTCTGTGCTTGTAGCCACCATCACTTCCTGTGGCAGGGAATTTCACATGTTAATTACCCTTTGGGTGAAGAAGTACTTCCTTTTATCTGTTCTCAACCTACTGCCCATTAGTTTCATTGAGTACTCATGAGTTCCTGTATTGTGAGAAAGGGAGAAAAGTAATTCTTTCTCTTCCTTCTCTATCCCATGCATAATTTTGTAAACCTCTATCATGTCACCTCTCAGTCATCATTTCTCCAAGTTAAAGAGCCTTATCCTTGTCTCCATGTTTGTTCACCCCCTCAAAGAACTGTAACGGGTTAGTGAGACAAGATCTTCCCTTACAGAATCCATGTTGATTGTATGTACCTACTAATTCTATCTTTAATAATGGATCCACCAGCTTACCCAATATCAGTGTTAGGCTGACTGGCCTATAATTTTCCAGATCTCCTCAGGAACCTTTTTTAAAGATTGGGGTTACATTAGCTACCATTGAGTCCTCAGGAATGGAAGCAAATAGATTGCATATTTTTGCCAGGAGATCCACAAGTTCACATGTAAGTTCTTTCAAAACTACTCTTTGATGTATGCCATCTGGGCCTGGCGGAATCTGTCAGTTTTTAATTTGTCCATTAGTTGTAGGACCTCCTCTCTCATCACCTCAATCTGACTCAGGTTATTCAACACCCCTCCTGAAATTGGTGCTTCTGGGGTGAAAAAGCACTTCACATCTTCCACTGTGAAGACAGAGGCAAAAAATACATTCAGCTTCTCTACCATTTCCCTATCATCCTTTAGTGATCTTCTTAACCCTTGGTCATCCAGGGGTAACACTGCCTCCCAGGCTGGTTTTCTGCTACTAATGCAAGAAATTGTTATTGTTGGTCTTTATGTTTTTTGCAATATGTTCCTCATAGTCCCTCTTTGCCTGTCTAATTGCCAACTTGCATTATGAAATAAACCATCGTTTTTTTGTTATGTTGGAACTATGCCAATATGAAATGGAAAGTTATCCAAACAGCAAATACCCATTGTTTTACTTTTAGGAGAATGTTCCATGCACTATTTTAATTTGGACTATTGACCATCTATATGTGTACCCCAAAACAAAACAAAACAGTTCTTGGTAAGAACATTTCAGGTTTTTAATGTGTTTCACAACATCAATCAAACTCATATTCACAAATTTATATGCTTTATTTATTTTAAGGGGTTAAAATCCTTTTGAATTCTTCTTTGAGTAAATATAAATTTATGCGGAAATTAGAAAAATACTATTAAGAACTGGACATTTAATTTCATAGTAGATTTTTTGCGAGGCCCCTTTTATGGTTATGGGAGTGGAAAGACATATATGGGAGTGGAAAGACATATGGGAGTGGAAAGACATGTGAAGCACAATTTCCAAAAACCTGATCCGATCAGGAAGAAGGCACACGGATACCAGGAAAAGAAAAAGCCAAAAATTTATGGTACCATAAGTCTCAGTCTGAATAAGATACAAGCGAGCCCCGGTTACAGTTGGGCTTAATCTTTTATACTAACGAGGCGGAGAATTCCAGTAGGATGGAACTAGTGTCATTTCTACACATTTGACATCATTCTCGTAAGCAAAGGTATTCTAATTCATTCTTGCGCATGTCAATTACAGGAAAGGAATTAAGATAGTCAAGGTTAAACATTGTTGCAAATCGGTACACTTTCTCATGCATCTTCTCTAAGCTAGAATGTGCAAGTAATAATAAACCAAGAAAGTGAAGACAGATGATAGTTTCGACAGAGGGAGAGAGTGCTCTGTGCCACAAGCACACACAATGATTATAGGAAAAAACATTGTAGAAAAATGAGTACAGAAAACGAAGACGAAGAAGAGATTGGATTGATACCGCCACCTTTCACTCGGAGTCTCAGAGCGAGTTACAAACTCCTTTCCCTTCCCCTCCCCACAACAGACACCCTGTGAGGTCGGCAGGGCTCAGAGAGCTCTTTCCAGAATTGTCCTTGAGAGAACAGCTCTGACAGAACTATGCCTTGCCCAAGGTCATCCAGCAGCTGAAAGTGGAAGAGTGGGGAATCAAACCCAGTTCTCCCAGATTAGAGTCCATGTACTTAACCACACCAAAGAGACAAAAAGAACAAAGGTGGGCAAAGACAGAAATAACAAATGACAGTTTCAGTTCTCTGTCAGTCCTGATCTGCTGGTACTTGATCATTTGTGATATGGTGGGCATTGACATGAACAAACTGATTTGATATTACTTTTCAACCACTGTGTATAATTCCAGAAATATTACAATATGCACATTTATATGCCCAGAGGCAATCTCTTCCTTCCCACCTACCCAACAAATGGATTTTGGAAATAAATTAGCCTTCTTTCTTCTAGCTTAAAATTAATTTTTGTTCTCAACAAAAATAAAGTAGTTGCTGAGCACAACACTGCAGACTTAGCTAATTGTGCTGAAAAGTTTCAGTCAGCCAGAACTCAAGCTTCTCCTTGGTTTTCCTGGTAATTGCCTTCATTGAGTTGGTATGATGACTTGAATGCAAGCAGAGAAAGACTCATGACTGTTTAGAGTGATCATCCATAGCAATGGAGGAGGTGAAGAAATTTTTCTCCTTTGTCACCATTTCACTGACTCAGACATACAATGAAGTTTGCCTAAATGGTATTTCCATCTAGTCCAGTCTTGCTGGATATTTAGTGCCATCAGTAGCATGTTGTGAAAGTTTTGTGTTTATTTGTAGTTACTCAGCTTTATTACAGCTTGGATGCTACTTTAGGGATCCACTATAACTGAGACATACAAAGCTGCTTCCTCTCCATTTTGTTGGAACACGTTCAATGGTTGACACACACACATACAAGACAAAGAGAATGTACGGTGCTGTTTATGTTCATCTTGGTTTGTGAAAAGTCATAATCAGAGATCACTAGAATGGGTTCAAGAGGGTAGTTATAGATCTCTATGGGAAGGAGTGACCATCCGCCTGACAGGTAAACTCTGATTTAAAAGCTTTTCTTTGGGGCCTCTTGTGTTCCAGAACTATGGACCTTTTCCCAGTTCCCCATTCCTGGCTAAGGTGGTTGAATGAGTAGTGGCATATCAATTCCATGTGCTTTTCAGTGAGTTCTGTTTGGGATTTAGGGCAGAAATGCCTTTTCCCCCCTTAATAACCTATCCTGGGGAAATGATATTGGGAGATGTGATGCTATTGATTGTCCTCTCAAGGGCTTTCACTGGCCACTGATCACAGTATTCTTCTGGATCTCCTTATAGGGTGTTGTGCTGTAGAAGCTCTGCTCATATCTCACAGGAAGTTACTCAGTACTGGGAGACATCAACTCCGTCCCACTGAAATTGTTTGATGGCATTCCACTTGTTTCCTTCTTGCCTCCTATGCCTTTAATTTCTACAGGAAGCTGTTGGGAAAGATTGTCCAGGGATTTGCAATGTGGTATGGTCCAGAATGCTGATGACTCTTAACGCTGTTCCTCCTGTTTCCCTGGCACCTGAACTGGGGATCTTTCCCCCTTCTAGAGTCTTGCCAGACCTGCTCCACTGACGTTTTCAAAGGAAGTCTTGAAGATGCCCTTCTATTGTCTGGGTTCTGTGTTAGGTTTTTTTAAAAATCTGCTGTTTATTATTGCCAATATTTACAGATGTTACTGAAAACGAATGTCTGATCATGTTGTTTTTATGGTGTTTTTGATCAGAATCTGCAGGTGGAAAACTGGGTTATACTTTTAAATACAAGGAAGCAACCTCCTCTTTGTGTTCTTAACCTGCATGCTAAATTGTTTCTTGTTCATTTAGGGGCTTTGAACAAATCCTGGTGATACTGGTTTCACCTCATTTAGGACCCAACATTATGCTACATCAAAGAAAGTCTTTGCTTAATGAGGAAATTGCCTTCTCTGCTATTTCCACTATACACCTGACACCACCCTGCAGTATTCTGAGTTCTTAAGTGCCCAAGGGAGAGGAAAATAGCCTTGCCTACCCCTGTTTCTTCCCTTCCTACAGTCTGGGAAGATTACTTTTCATGGAAATTAATAGATCCATTTGTACATTTTAAGTACTTCATAGTTATGGCTCCGTTTTTATATATGACTGCCTACTCCCTGTTTCTCCAGTCATCCCCCCCTCCCCAAAAACCCCTTCAGGTTTGACACTGGTCCATAAGAGGAAAGCACATGCCGGTAATTATGGCCATGCCACCACACCCTACTTGCTCCAATGAGGATTGTGTTGGCAGGACATTTGGGCAATCAGGCTGTTAAGGTTTCTTTGATGCCATGTGTTTCTGGAAATAAGAGCAGGATTTCTTTTGCCTCTTAAACTTGTCCCCTTTTTTTAAATAGTGCTCTTTAACTACTTCCTCAGGAAATTGTAACAGTTGTGCTGGCAGGCATTGATTCCAAGCAGAAAAAAATATCTCATCAGGAAGCTTAAGAGGTTAGGATGTGCTGTAATTATATCTCTGGTGAGCTGGCAAGATTGTGAGATGCCCACTAACCTACACTAAACTGCACGCTGAGGTTATAATAGTAGCTAGTGCTCTAATTGTTGCAGTTAGAGTTTTGAAAGCCTTTTCTTTGTAATTAAGAGTCTGGGTCCTAAATATAATCCACTACGTTTCTGAAACACATGATCAGGGCAGAGTAATCATTAAGTGCCATGTTCTGCCCTGGTTCTCATTGCAATGAAACAAGGCAATTGTTCTTGCCAGCCTAATCCCACTTTGCTTAGGTTGCTAAAGCATGTACTGTACAGGATTTTTATAACCAATTTTCAAAATCCACATGTATTTTTAGTAGGAAAGTAAAAGCAAAGCAACATGGATACAGATTATAAGTAAGAAAAAAAAAAGTGTGAAGGCCAAGGATTATCACGTCCCCGAGGAAGAAAAAGATTAGAAGCTTGAATCCTACCCCTTGGCACTTTCCTACATTTCTTTCTGTTCCTTCAGCACTCCCCAGCCACCAGAAAGATCATTACCAGGGTTGCAGGACCCACACCGAGGAAGATGATTGGTTGAAATCAGGGCTCCGTTGGGGCCGGAGCGAACCGGAGCGCTGCTCCGGGAGAGAAGGGGCCGGTGGCCCCCGCGAACGAGCCCCGTCCGGCCCCCAGTCACCTTCCGCGGGGCCGCGGCTGGCCGCCGGCCCCGCCAGCGAGCCCCGTCCCGCCCCCAGCCACCTTCCGCGGGGCCGCGGCAGACCGCCGGCCCCGCCAGCGAGCCCCGTCCCGCCCCCAGCCACCTTCCGCGGGGCCGCAGCTGGCCGCCGGCCCCAGGAAAAAAACTCTCCCTCCCCCAGTCACCCCCAGAACCCCCCCCCTCCCCCACTCAACAGTTCCCTGGGCCCAAGGGAGGGAGAAGCCGGGCCTGAGTGGCTTAACACCACTCAGGCCCAAGCAAGGGGGGGAGGGAAAGCCAGCCCCAGTGTGGGGAGAAGCGCCCCTCCCTTCCTTCCCTCTCTCCCCCCACCTACCTACCTGTTCCTTCCTTCCCCCCTTCCTCCCTCTCTCCCCCCTTCCTTCCTTCCTTTCTTTTCTCTCTCTCCCAACTACCTACCTACCTTACTGTTCCTTTCTTTCTTCCTTCCCCTTTCTTCCTCCCTCCTTCCTTCCTTTCTTTCTTCCTTCCCCCCTCCCTCCTTTTTTTTCTTTCTTTCTTTTCTCTCCCCCACCTACCTACCTTCCTTCCTGTTCCTTTCCTTCTTTCCTTCCCCCTCCCTCCCGTCTGGCCTTCTGACACACTGCCCATGACGTCATTCCGGTGACGTCAGGGGGTGTGGCATATGCAAATGAGTTATGCTAATGAGCTCCTGCACCTCTTTTTTTACGAAAGGACCCCTGGTTGAAATCATCTCTGTTTGCTCTTCTGCAAGCACAACTCTGCTGATGAAAAGGGTCAGTGCCATTCCCTTTGTCCTTCACTTGAGCCAATCAGCTTACATGGCTGTTGTTCCATATATATCCCATGACTGGGAATGATCTTTGGGGAGGGGGGCCAGCAGGGACTGAAGGAATGGAGAGGAATGCTAAAAATCTCTGGGTGTTTTCTGTGCACAGATGATAGGATAAATCAGAATCTTTTTTTTAAACTCGCAGCGGGACCGCGCTGACCTAGCCACAGTGATCCATGCTACAGTCACCTCGAGATTGGACTACTGTAACGCCCTCTACATGGGGCTGCCCTTGGTGCAAACCCGGAAGCTGCAGCTGGTGCAGAATGCTGCAGCCAGGTTAGTGACGGGCCTCTCAAGACGGGACCATATCCGACCTGTGCTAGCGGAGCTGCACTGGCTGCCTATAGCATACCGAGTTTGCTTCAAGGTGCTGGTTCTTACCTTTAAAGCCCTATATGGCCAGGGTCCAACATACCTGAGGGACCGCCTTTCTCCGCATATACCCCAGCGAGCACTTCGGTCAGGGTTGTGTCATCGACTTCGTGTCCCGGGCCCCAGGGAGGCCAGGCTCACTGGGACTAGGGCCAGAGCATTTTTGGTGGCAGCTCCAACCTGGTGGAACGAGCTCCCGGAAGAGATCAGGGCCCTGCAAAATCTGATGCAGTTCCGCAGGGCCTGTAAGACGGAGCTCTTCCGCCAGGCCTTTGGCTAGGAGCCGCCACCAGCATTGTAATAACATCTACAATGAAAACTGACCCTGAATGCAGTCCAGGCCCGATGGCTATGGCTGGAAGGTCCCCTACTAGATAGGAGGCCATCTTAACGAGATTGGAAGCACTTTAGTGGGTACTGTAGTTTTATTGATGTAGTTTATGCTGTTGAGTAATGGAGTTTTATTGTTGTTTGGTGTTTTTAAATTGTTTTTAAAATGTTTATGATGTGTACGGCATTTATGCCCTTGTTAGCCGCCCTGAGCCCGCTTGCGGGGAGGGTGGGGTATAAAAACAAAAATAAATAAGATGATCAGTGCAAATGGCCATCACTCTGCTTTTTGGCATCGTATGTAATGTTGTAGTCCAGGTAGTTATTCTTGGTCCATTGGTCAGCCATAGGGTTTCACAATCAATGCAATATATAGTCAAAACGACAAGGGTGAGACCCTTTTCCATCGTGACCCTGGCCTGGTGGAATGCTCTGTCCAGGGCTTTTTTTTTTGTAGAAAAAGCCCAGCAGGAACTCATTAGGTTAATCAGCCACACCCAATAGCAGAAACTCATTAGCATATTAGGCCACACCCCTGACTGCACAGGATCAGCTTCCCCAGGTGTGCCGTGGCTGCAGGGTGCCTGGGGAACCTGAGGAGGGGAGGCAATTTAAACTTGGCTTCCCCAGGCGCCCCACAATTTGTGAGGCACCTGGGGAGCCCGAGGGGGGGGGGAGGCTGTAGGCATGGCCAACTTGGAAGCCAGCCAGAACTCCATTCCTGTGTGTTCCTGCCCCAAAATAGCTCTGTCTCTGTCTGAGGAGATTCATGCCCCTTGGAACTTGTCTGCATTTCATAGGACATGCAAGAGGGACCCAGGCCTGTAATCATTTGCACCAGGAGCACAGATGCGATGTGGGGCCCCACAAAGTGAGTCCAGCTAGAAACTTGCCGGCTGTTGCTGTAGTTGTCAGATAGGATGATTCCAGTCTGGGTGACTTCAAGACCTCTTGGATGGCATTGTCACCCATACCCGTGGGCTGGGGTGTCTCACGACAATGTCTTGGTGTGACAGCAAACCTGTGCCATCAGGTCCAAAGCACACCCTTGGCTCTCCCCACTTTCCTGCTCACATGTAGGCTGCTGCTGCTGCTGCTGCTTTTGATCCTGCAGCCACAGTGATCTCTCTACCAACTCCAGGAGCGCTTATATGTCCCGGCATGAGAAGAGGGGCTAGCTAGTCTAGTCCTTTGTTCTGTCATAGATCCATGCCTGTTCTCCTCTGTGCTTGAAATATTTTGTTCCAGCAAAAATCAAACATTTGCAGTGCCTGATGGTTAAAAGAAAACTAAATTCTACGGCAGGCAGGTAGGACTCCTGGGTTTTCTCCCCCGCCTCATGGAGAATGATTGATGGGTAGCAGTTGGATGCTCAGCTTCTCTCCCTTTCCCTTCCACGTTATAGCTTTGGACCAGAGTGTCCATAATGCAGTGTGTGCGCTGCTTTGTGTAACAGAAAAATCAGGGAAGTTCAGGTTTTCAGGTCTTCCTTTGGTTCTCAGTGCTATGGGGTGGGGATGCTGTTGGCCACCTTGTGTTTTTTTCCCTGTCAGACCTTTCCACTCTCCTGTTCCTCCGAAGAACCACATTTCTTCTAGAGTGTACCCCCAAGTTCCTGGTGCTAACATACAAGCAAAAGGGTCATAGGCTCTTTTGGCTAGAAAGAAAATTAAAACTGCTTTAATTAGCCCAGGGCATGCAAGACAGAGTTATTCCACCAGGCATTCTACTACTATAATCCTGGAGGACTTTACTAACAACAGCTGTATGTTGAATCTTAATTGGATTTTATTGGAATTATGGTTTTATTATTGTGATTGTATTGATTCATTGTTCACTACCATGAGCCCCATTGTGGGAGAGGGGCAGAATTTTAAAAAACGAATAAAATAATATATAATTAAAAAGCTACACTGCACTATATACCTTTTCCTCTGAATGATGGAAAGTAACACATCAAGTTGCTCTTTCTTAAAGGTGCCAAGATTTGTACTGTGGTAGTTCAATGTGATTACAAAGAACAGGTGTTTTTTTGTGACAGCATTCACCAATATTCAGTGCCCGCATCTTCCCCAAGTCCTGATCTTTGTGTGATGCCATCCCACCCCACTCGGTCAGAGAGAGAGAAAGGGAGAGAGACTGACCCTCTGGAACAGCCTAGTGGGGATCAGCAGAGAGAGAGGAGAATTGGTGGAAATCAACACAGCTTTATATATACAGGCAGGGCTATTTTTGAGCAGGAACGCACAGTAACGGAGTTCCGGCTGCCTTCTGAGTTGGCCACACCTACAGCCTCCCCCCCCCCCCAGGTTCCCCAGGTGCCTCGCAAGCGGTGGGGGACCTGGGGAAGCCAATCCTGGGAGGGAGCTGTGCTGTCAGGGGTGTGGCCTAATATGCTAATGTGTTTCTGCTGTTAGGTGTGGCCTATTATGCTAATGAGTTCCTGCTGGGCTTTTTCTACAAAAAAAGCCCTGTATACAGGAGACTTGTTTTTTTTGGACAAAAAAAGTCCCACATAGGGCTTGCTGCGTTAGTCTGTCATAGCAAAATGAAAGTCCAGTGGCGCCTTAAAGACTCACAACATTTATTCCAGTACGAGCGTTCATGAGTTCTCTTCTTCAGATAGATAAGATGAAGGGAAAATAGTACAGGGAAATCTTATGGGGAAGGTTGTGGGGGGAAGGGGCAAGGTTTGATGTGAATTATATCATGAGGCTTTAAGTGTAAATTCTCAGTGTAAGGGGAAAAGGGAGGAGATGGAATAGAAAGCTGAGGTATGAGTCCTGTCACAAATCAGCAGGATTCGCAGTTGCCCATACTGGATGGTGAGTGAACAGGGTCAGAGGTTCAAAGGGTTAGGTGAGAATTAACTGGTGTTGGTTCAAGGTTACAGTCTGATAAAACACGGTAAGAACAGGTAATTAGTATTTTTAACAAGTAAGCCTTATCGAGGTATTAGTGTTTGTAGTAACAAGGATACTGAAGTCTCTGCTGTGGTGCCTAGATACAGTCCAACCAGCAATGGATTTAAGACCCAGAAGAACTATCATTTAGTGAGCAATTTCAATTATTTACAGGTTAGGCATATGTCAATACTTATTCAGAAACAATAAAATATGGGTATGAAATTGACAAAAATAAAGGAGTCATTATTAATAAATTAGATTGGAAGTTGTAAAACGGATTGGTTGCACCATCGTTAACCAAGTCATCTAAATTCCTTTTAACAAAAAAAATACAATAATTTCAATGTACTCGAACCCTTACACTCTAGACAATGCCTACATGAAAATGGTGATTTTGTACCCCATAGTTCAGTATTCAATGGAAAATAACACCTTGCCAAAAAACCCCACACTATCATGATTTCATCTGTTTTTTAACATAACTTGAGGATAACTATAAATAATAGCAGAAGCCCTTACTACTATTCTGAGTAGGGCTGCCAAGTCCAACTTGGGAAATATCTGGGGACTTTGGGGGTGGAGCCAGGAGAAAGGAAGTGACGTCATTTTGTGATGTCACATCCTGTGATGTTGCTTCCACATGCTGACACATGAACTCATGAAGTTTCCTAATACTGAATCAGGCCATTGGTCCATCAAGGTCAGTATTGACTACTCAGACTGGTAGTGGCTCTCCAGGGTCTCAGGCTGAGATCTTTAATGTCACCTATTTCCTGATCCTTTTTTAGCTGAAGAGGCTGATACCTCCTGCATGTCAAGCAGATGCTCTATCACTGAGCAACAGCCCTACTGAATCCTTCCTCATCTCGGCAGAATATGAAGCACTAAGTGCTACACAAGTGCTTAATATGATTTTCATATCATAAGAACAGGAGAGAAGCCACAGTGGATCGGCCCATCCAGTACAGCCCATCCAGTACAACACTCTGTGTCACAACAGTGGCCAAAAATACCAGGTGCCCTCAGGAGGTCCAGCAGCGGGGCCAGAACTCCAGAAGCCCTCCCACTGTTGCCCCCCAAGCACCAAGAATTCAGAGCATCACTGCCCCAGACAAAGTGTTCCATTTAGACCTTGTGGCTAATAATAGCCACTGATAGACCTCTGCTGGATGGGGACAGAGAGAGAGAGACAGACAGACAGAAAAAAGAAAGAGGGAGAGAGAAGGAAAAGAGCTGGAAGAGAAACTTACTACAGCAAGCCAGCCACATGCAAAAGCAGCCCCTTCAGTCCCTCCTTAATCTCTGGGCGGACCTCTCTTGCTGTGGAAGCTCTCTTGCTGACTTCTTAAAGGGGAAATGTCTGGTGAGGCTTTTTACTGCAGGGCAGGCTCTCTGCAGACATTTCCCTTTTAAGGCAGCCATTTTGTCCCCCCGGTGGCCAACTTTGAAAAAGCGGGGGGAAGCACTAAAAATCAGTGTTTCCCCCGCCCTACCGGGGGACTTGGCAGCCCTAATTCTGAGTCATAGACTATGATTTTACTTGGGATTGAACTGTAGTACACTGGGTGGAGTTTGATGTGTGGGTGGTTAATTTTACACATTTATGCATTTGACACCGTGTTGTGTGGTTGTGTTGTATAGTTTGACTGGATCTGTGTTTGTGATATTCAGATGTCGTATTTCTGCAAACCAAATAAATATTTTTATATTAAAGAATAAAAGATAAATAAAAAAATATAACAAATGTAACACATTACCTTTCAGTTAGAGTCTGCATATGCTAGCCGAGCAGTCCCACATTGGATGAATACTATATGTTTGTTTCCTGTGACTGCTTAAAAAGAAGTTTCTTGGAAGTGCAACAGGACCTGGTTGAAAATGTCTTAAGGATTGGGGATCTTGTCACTGGCCTCTGGACCAATTAATTCATCCAACAGGAGTTTTTCTTGTATTTTATTTGTTTTAAGTTAGAACGACCACAGTCTCCCTTAGCCACTCAGCATTGTTGGTACAGTTTTAGGGTATAGGGTTGAAATTGCAGGATATCACTTTGGGCTGGCCCATCGTGTTCACTTGAATACTGTATCTATTTCGCTTTCCTTACCATGAGAGCAACAAAAATCAAGGAGCTCTTATAAAAAGTTAATATCTGGGGTAGGTGGGTTATTGCCAGAACAAGGCTATTTATAACACGTTGAACAATAGCTGACCTTGGGCAAGTACAAACGTTTGGACAGCCCATCCTTCTCCTTGCCTTTGAGTATACCCACCCAACAGCCCGGGGCTGGATTCCCTAATCAAGATTGCCAAGATGTAGCGCTAAGGGTGGAGTCATGGAAGACAGTGTAAACAAAGGCAGGGATATTAAGGCAGCTCAAGCAGCTTGTCTGTTTTGATGTAAGCACAGATGGCATTTTTGTTTTCCTTCCCTAAATTATTTGTTTTACTTGCTCTTCTCACTGCTATTTTTAAGAAGCCATTGCGTGCAATGTGTTGTAGTTCTGATTAAGTCCTTTCCCCAATTATAGGTTTTATTGAAGAAATAAAAAGACCTTCTGTTTTCTATTTGGAAATGCTTTTCAAAATCCAGGGTGATGAAGCACCAGTCCTGAACCAGAGAAATGTGAGCTCAAGTTCCCCTTACAGCCATTATGTTAATCGTGGGTCAGTCACTCTCTCACCCTCAGAAGCTTCTTTTGAGGATAAAATGGAGCAACTCTTTCACAGCTATACTTTATTCTTTGGAGAAAAATTGGGATAAAACCCTTGACTATTTATGTTTCCATATGATACCGAAGACACTTTTAATATTTGCATGGAAGGTTCATTTTGTGCTTAGAAGCAGTCCATTTTTATACAGCATTAGTCAAACTGGGTTAGCAAAGAGCCATTGTGAGGACGTTGGTGGGTCACCAGAATGGACTGGCAGCAAATTCTATGAGTGAATCCTACCACATTCTCAGCATAGAGGTGGAATGTGCCATCAAGTCACAGCTGATTTATGGCAACCTCATAGGGTTTTCAAGTCAAGACAAGTTCAGAGGTTGTTTGTTATTGCCATTGCCTGCCTCTGCATCATGTCCCTGGTATTCCTTGGAGGTCCCTCATACAAATACAACCTAGGGCTAACCCAAGCTTCCAAGATCTGATGAGATGGGGCTGGCCTGGGCCATTCAGGTCAGGGCATTCTCAACACACACACCTAATATCCAGGGATGTGCATTCAAATATTTCCAGATGTTTCCTTATTGGTATTTTTCAGATATATATTCATATCAGAAATATCTAAACACAGATATACTCAGGTATCTGGGAGCTATTTGCATTTTCCAGTAATCAGGTCCTGAAAAATGACAGGAATATTCAGGAATATTCAGGACAAGCATTTCAAGGCTCCCAGGCCAGTTTTCCTTCAATTTCACAGGATTTTTGGCCAACAGGAGAGGGGAGGGAGAAACTGCTCTCCCAAGCCATGGGATCAGATGTTAAGGGGAGCACTAGAAGTGTCTGCCCAGGCATGAAGACTGGGTTGATATTGATTCTGTTGGGCTTGCCACACTGGCCTGTGGTTCTGCTGAAAGACTTTGGTTTGATGTTGGTTCTGTTTGCATTTGGAAGCCTTTGGCCAGTTGGTGGCTCTTGTGTGTTTGGCTATTGGATTCATAGCTTTGGAGAAAGCATGGAAAGTTGTACCATTTAGAGACAAGTTGGGTGGCTGGGGGCAGCTTGTTCAAGGGCCTGCAGAATTGAACCGGGTATGGAAACCATTCCCCAAATTTGAAAGCAAAAAAATACAATTTTTTCCCCCTGATGCACATCTCCACCAATATGTGGACTAGGAGCAGAGATTGTAGGTTGGTCTAAAATATGTCAAAGAGCCAGGGGTCCATTGGAGCAGGAGCGCACAGGAGCGCAGCTCCGGGAGTGAGGAGCCCAGGGGGCGGGCACATGACCAAGCCCCACCCCCTCCTCGGCTTCCCCGAGCAGTGCAGAGGCACAGCGCCCCGGGGAAAGCCCTGCTAGGGTCTTTATTGTTTTTAATGTTTTGTTTTAATATTGATAATTTTATCATTGTTCTGTGTGCTGCTTTTCCAGAGACTTGCTCAAGGTGGCTTATAAATTTTCTAAGTATACCATTTTTTATCTGGGCACATGGCACATAAGTACTGGAGAAATTTCACCAACCCTTCAGCAGCTTTCACCCCATCAGTTTGGTGTAGTGGTCAGGAGTTGGACTCTAATCTGGGAGAACCGGGTTTGATTCCCCACTCCTTCACATGCAGCTGTTGGTGTGACCTTAGGTCAGTCACAAGTTCTCTCAGAGCTGTTCTCTCATGAGCAGTTCTCAAAAGACCTCTCTCAGCCCCACCTACCTCACAGGGTGTCTTGTTGTGGGGAGGGGAAGGGGAAGGGATGGGTGGTGCACATGTCCTGGGTATCTCAAGTCTACGTGAAACCTGGTGGTTTCAAGGGAGCAGGGAGAGAATGAGGGTGTGTTCTTTACGCTTATTTTTATTGCACAAAGTATTGGCTGGGGAAGGGAATGGAGGAAGAGCAGGTCAGTTTCACTCACCTGTGGAGTGGAGCCTGAGGGGTGGGTGTTGCCTTCTGACACACTTTCAGTATGTTAGGGGGTGTGGCATATGCAAATGAGTTATGCAAATGAGTTATGCTAATGAGCCCCTGCAACTCTTTTTCTACGAAATGACCCCTGCAAAGAGCCATCCGGTAACTCCTACTATAGAAACTAATTTCAGACATCCTGTGAAACCACAGTTGAATTAACCTAACTAGGACTAGTATGATTGTTCAAATGCGGGCACTACAGTAACATCCTGATTAGTTCCCTGGTGATGCCATTTCAGGCTAAAGAAACCAAAGAACCCAGCATTTGTTGAGACAAGCCAGGACTGGAATAATTCCCTGTGAGCTGAATCTTGGTTTCATGCCTTGACCTGGATGGCTGAGGCTAGCCTGATCTCAGAATCTAATCAGGGTTGGCCCTTCTTAGTATTGGGATGGGAGACTACAAAGGAAGTGTAGGGTCACTATGCAGAGGCAGGCAATGGCAAACCACTTCTGTTTATGTCTTGCTTCGAAACCCTGTGGGGTTGCCATAAGTTGGCTGCAACTTTATGGTACTTTCCACCACCATGGTTTCATCATGTGCATATCCATGTACTCTCTTTTCAAATGATCTTGGGTTTATCAACCGTTTCTTTCTGTATAAAACATTTTCATTTCTCAAACTTGTTCTTCCCTACCTGCCATTTGATGCAGCAGCTCTTACCTTTGGAAGACAACCAAAACATTTTCACTTTCATATACTAGATATACATGAAAAGAATGTTATCTACCATCTGTGTCCGCATCCTCTATTCCCAAACACTCTAATCAGATTGGTCTATATATCTTTGTTATGATGTGCCCCCAATTCAGGTCACAGATGAATGAAGGCACATTGCAGCATATAGACAGCTATAAAATAAAGTGTAAACTGAGTGAAACTAATCGATGGCACAGGGAAGAGACCTGTGTGGAAGCTGGAAATCTGCCCAGCGTGATCAAATCATTTGGCAGATGGCTATTTCATTGGTCCAAAACCAAGAAAGAAAAGTTGCCTGTTTAGCACTATCGAGAAGATGCTTACTTTAATATCCACCCAAATTTCATCAGATCTCAGAAGCTAAGCTGGGGCGACCCTGGCAAGCACTTGGATGGGAGACCTCCAAGGAATACCAGGGCCAGTACACAGAGGCAGGCAATAGCAAGTCACCTCTCTGAAACGTTCAAGCCCCACTAGGGGTCACCAGAAGTCAACCATGACTTCCAGGCAGGCACACACACAAATACTCACTAAAAAAATCCATCCAAATCCTACATTCACCTCTTTTTCATGTTTCTGAGATGGAGATAAAAACCATAAAGTCTCAGGGGGAAAGGGTCTTTACTACTAGGTCATCAGTGCATTATAACAGTACTATAAAATGTAATAGATGTGTTCAGATGAGGCCTAGTCAGTGTCCATTTGAACCCACTTTAAACAGATATTGACCTTCTATTTGATCATGCCATGGTGGTGGAAAGGGCTGTCAAGTCGAACCTCATAGGGTTTTCAAGGCAAGAGACGTCCAGAGGTGGTTTGCCATCCCTTGCCTCTCTGTCGCAACCCTGGGCTTCCATGATGGCCTGCCATCCAAGTACTAACCAGGGCTGACCCTGCTTGGCTTCCAAGATCTGATAAGACCAGGCTAGCTTGGGCCATCCTGGCAAATAATTTGACATGCTATTTTTAGGAACAAGCCCACTCAGCTTTCCTACTCCATTTAGGCTTTAGTGCTTCCAGAATATACCCCTTTTGTTTCTGTCTCACCACAGGTACTTTCTAGATGTGGGCACATATGACTCTTGCACTTTCCCCATCATTTGCCACCCAAAATATAAACATAGGGCAGAAGTAGACATTTTGGCAATGCACTCATGATCACAACGTCCCCTGAATCTTTATCAAGTAGCAGAGTGGGGGACATTTTAAAGTTTGGTATAAGTTGGCATGGAACCCTTCCTTGCCTGTCTTTTTGTAACCCCAGATTCACAGTGCCGAGATACATCTGCAGCTGTCAGGACAACATCGTTCAGAGTCCATGTTGTTCCATGCTACCAATGCTCCCTCTAAGCTATGGAGTCTTGTGAGCAAAAATTCTACTTTGTGAGCTACTGGCATTAAAGTTGTGAGTGAGCGATTTGGCTGCTGCATAAATTAGTTTGCCCTGGAGCAATCCTTCCTGAGTTACAGAAATCTGTGAGCTGGAGGCTAAAAAACTGTGAGCTAGCTCACACTAACTCAGCTTAGAGGGAACACTGGTTATAACTGACATGAAAATTAGCAATAATGTTTAGTTGTATGTTTTAAGTTATGCAAATGGGCTTTCTTATGCAGGCCTCTTGCTCTGCATTTTGACATTGTCTGTCTCTTTTATAATAAAAGGTTTACAGAGCTGACCCCACCTTAGTCAAAACAACTGAAAGTCTTGATAGCAATTGACATAGTTGGCCACTAGAGGGGCCTCTTGCTTTGAGCTGTGGAAAAAATACTGAAAAACCCATTTACTAAAAATACATCAATATTTGGTGAGTTTTTAAAATATCCCCAGCCGATCTCTATATCCCCTTTTACTGTATTATAATTGTGCACTGCTCACAAATTAGGTTAAACAAAGAGAAAAGGTAATATATAGTTTGCTTCCCCCCCCCCCCAAAGTAAAATGTTATGATTATGGCCACATAAACGTGCTGTAAGACACAAAAGCCACAGAACAGTAATGAAGCCACAGAACAGTAATGATAAAATAGGGCATAATCTAGTCAAAACTAAGCTCTTCTAACAGTACAATCCTAAAAAGAGTTATCCTCTACAAAGTCCCTTGGAGTCTATAGGTTTAAAAGGATGTCACTCTGTTTAGGATTGCCCTGATAATGTCATTGATTTCTGTGAGGAAGTTGATCCCACGATTAACTCTCCTGCTGGAATCAATCAGACAAAGCTTTGTCTAGGTCGTGCCATTGGTAGTTTCCTAACATTTTAAAGATTCCTCCCCCAATAATATTTCTGTTCACATTCTTGCTTTTAGACGGGTTAAAGGTGATGTGATGTTTTTTTGCTGTTGATATAAATGGACCAAGAGGCCAAGAGAAGGCACAAATGCTTTTTCATCCACTGACATTTTATGGTTTGTGATTCAATAAAGTACAACTGCTGATTATTCGTTCCTTCTCCTGCCCTCACACTGCATCAAATTCTAGTTCCACAAACTCTCCCAGCCCTCGATGGCAGCTTGGGGTGTATGTGAAGGATAGGGCTGCCAAGTCTGCCCGGGGGGGCGGGGGATCCCCCGGTACAGAGGTCCCAAATCCGCCGGCCCACCCCTGAAGTCGTCCGGTCACTTCCAGTGACATCATCACGTTGTGCACATTGCCGGGGCGACGCTCTAGCAACCGACCCAAAAACTCTATGGTACCATAGAGTTTTGGGGTGGTTGCCAGAGCGTCACCCTGGCAACATGCACAACGCGATGATGTCACTTCCGGTGACATCATCACAGCGCATGTGCTTCGCGCGTGCGCCAGGAAACTCCCGACAAGAAGAGGACTCCCCCCCGCTGGCCTGTGAGGAGTACTTGGCAACTCTAGTGAGGGACTGTGAGAGGAAGGAGAAACTTTAAAAAACAGGCCCTCAGATGAAACTGGGAGCTGTGTGGATTTCTAAAGGCACTTCCCTACCTGGATGAAGAAATACTTATACAGTTGGCTGGTGTCCCTAATCCAACAACTGGCACTGTGCAGGCAGAAGCCTTTAAAAAAATCCTGACAATCACCAGTTTGGAAGGGGAGAGCCTCCTTACTCTCCTCCCCATTAAACAGGTGACCTTCAGCCTTAGCTTTCTCATAAAGGCCCTGAACATACTGTGAAGAGTGAAACCCTGGTATCCATGTGGCCCTTTGGATCCCAGCCCTAGCCTGTAGGTGAAAAAACTTTTTTGTATTGTATTGTTTTATTTTACTGGACCCATTTTTTTTTTAAAAAAATCAAGCTATACATTGTTAAAACCATCCTCTAGTATTATAATTCTTTGATCATTTTGTTTATCAGGAATTGGTCATAAAAATAACAACCTTTGACTTGACTGGATTTAAAAGCATGTCGCTTGTTTAAGATTGCACTGAAAGTCACATAATGGATCTTTCATTCTCTAGGGCAGAGGTGGGCAAACTGTGGCTCGGGAGCCGCATGCGGCTCTTTCACATATATTATGTGGCTCCCGGCAGGGCGGCTGGGGAAGCTAAATATCATTAGCAAACAAATATGATTGGACAAATTAATATCATTATCAATATCTGCTTTTACCCCTTTTGTTATTATTTTTGTCAGTCTCATTTAATGTTAATAAAAAGCAAATGTGCTTATTTTCCAATAAAAGCAGGTAATATTTGTTCATGTCTTGTGGCTCTCAAACATCTGATGTTTATTCTATGCGGCTCTTACATTAAGCAAGTTTGGCCACCCCTGTTCCAGGTGACTCTTATGCTGAGCAAGTTTGCCCACCCCTGCTCTAGGGAACTGGACCACAACAACTGACGATCTAACAATAGGAGGACAATTATCATGGTTCCTAAAGAGCAGGACCAGCAAATGGAGGGTAAATAAAGCCATGAGAATTTATTTATTTATTTTATTTATTCTATTTATACCCCGCCCTCCCCACGAACGGGCTGAGGGGGGCTTACACATTGGCACCAGTTGCCGATAAAACCATATAAAACATTATAAGGTAATACAGTACAGATTAGTTATAAAATCATAAAATCATAGGTGCTATCAGTTCTAACATTCATCGCTTGCAACAGCATAACAGATGTATCTACAGCTGCTGAGTTCCAGTTCAATGTTGTCTTGAGTTACTCGGTGTAGTGAGCCAGATGTTAAAGCTGAGGGCCGGGCTCGTTGATAGTAATAGTGGGGCAGCTCCTAGTTGAAAGCCTGGTGGAAGAGCTCCATCTTGCAGGCCCTGCAGAACTGCAAGAGGTCCTGCAGGGCCCTGATCTCCTTCGGGAGCTCATTCCACTAGTGAGGAGCCACCACTGAAAAGGCCCTGGCCCTCATCGTGGCGAGCCTGGCATCCTTGGGGCCCAGGAGGGTCAGCTGCTTCTGTGACCCTAATGCAGCGCTCTCTGATGCTGTATGCATCAATGTTCTGCTTGAGAAGTTATTCTGGTAGCAAGGAACTCAAACAGTGTGGACATTTTTCTGCGCCATTAGCCTTTCATTGGTAGTGGCACCCAGATGGTATGAGCCAGTTATGATCCCAAAAGAGAACTCCTGCCCCTTAGCATTCCATATGATTCATGGAAATCCGTATGGTTTTTATACTTTGACCTTTCAGAGCTAGTTCTGTCCTGCATTCTTCAAGGCAACAAGAACAGTTTTGAAAACTACCTAAACCCCTAAACCCCACTAAAGGAGAGCACATAGCTCAAGCTAACATAAAGCCATATCTTATAAAGAAAATATTCACAAAATGTTTTTTTAGGTGGCATCTCTCACCAGATAGGCTCTCTAAGTATTCATCATCAATTTCATGTATTTGTTGGAAATGCAAGAAAAATGTGGGCACCTTTTATCATCTATGGTGGGTTTGTTGTACTGCGCAGAAGTATTGGCTGATGATTAAGAGAATCTTGCAAGAAACTATTGTGAATACAATATCTCTTCAACCTGAATTATTTCTTTTTAATGTTATCCCTGATGTATATACAAAGTACGATCGTTATCCCTTATTACATGGCATAACAGCTGCTAGAATCCTCTATGCTAAATATTGGAAAATGGACAAAATACCAGATAGGCAGGAATTTATTCAAAAGCTTTTTAACGTTGCAGAAATGGACTTAATGACAATAAGGCTTAAAGGTAAAGAGGATGATTTGTTTTATACTAGGTGGGATAAGATGTATAGTTGGTTGAATTGATCTCCAAAAGAGCAAAGTCAAATTATTTAATTTATTGTTGCCTTATAAGTACTCTTACTATTGTGACGACGCCTCGCTTCTAAGCAATTAATTATTTTGATTTTGTTATATTTTGAAACTTATAAATAAAGGATTTTAAAAAAAGATTTCTGAATACTAATTCTACTACCAGTGTTCCCTCTAAGCTGAGTTAGTGTGAGCTAGCTCACAGTTTTTTAGCCTCCGGCTCACACATTTTTGTCTTCGCTCAGGAAGGAAGGCTCCAGAGCAAACTAATTTATGCAGTAGCCAAATCGCTCGCTCACAACTTTAATGCCAGAAGCTCACAAAGTAGAATTTTTGCTCACAAGACTCCACAGCTTAGAGAGAGCATTGATTACTATTACTACTACTACTACTAATAATATGAAATGGCTGCCATGGGAGGCAGAGCTAACCACAAAACCTCAGGGAATGAGTTTATACTTTAATAGTCATTCTTCAACATTTCATGAAGAGGCTCTGTTAAACAGTATGCCTTTTTAAATAAACATTGTTTAAGATCCTTGTGCTGTAGTGGCAGCTGCTGCTAAAGCAACATTTAAAAAAAATCTGCATAGCTGATCAGATCTCCAATGGCCATTCAAAACCTTGTGTTCAAAAGCCCCATCAGGCCCCGCCCACTGTCTGAAAACACTTGGTGGGAGACAAAAAAGGTGTCGTCAGGCTCCATTGGGACTACAGGCACCATGGTAGGGACTCCTACCCTATACGTTCATCAAATCCAAATCTTCTGCCAAATGGGAAAGGATTATGATGGGTGCCAAGAGAAAAACCGTGTTCTGAGTAAAATTCCAATGGAGAGATTATTTCTGTGCTAAGTCCAGCCAACAACAGATGTCAGCCCTCCCCCATAAACCATTACCCCACCAAGGTCATTTTTTCAGGCCTACTAATTAGCTCACTGGTTTCAGCTGGAACAATTTGGGAGCGGGGAATGTGCTCATCTCCTAGAAGATACCTCGGAGACAGTATGGCGATTGGTTGAATGGGATCAGGAGGTGCATGGCCGGCCTTGTTCAACCAGGCTACATCCCATCCCATCCCATCCCATCCATCCCCACTCCCTTCATCCTTGCTACCTGCTTTTGCTATATGCTACATCTGTAATGGATTTTGCCACTTGCTTTCGACTGTGTTTGCTTGAGCTTTAAGAAGCTAAGACCTGCACTGCAGAACCCTTTCTCAGTAAGTGTATTTAGAAAGTCAGGTTGGTTATTTTATGTCTGCTTGCTTAAACTATCCACTGAAATGATATAACTTTTTTTTAATTCTTTTCCTTATAATAAAGCTTTATTTTGCTTTATGGTGTGTTGCTGTGAGTTTCCTGGTCCAAACCCAGAGTAATCTTGGCTACATTAATTACAGAGAGGCTTGCTCCAGGGTCTCATTTTGGAGATGGGAACTCAGAACAAGATTGACAGATGAATGGTCAGACTTGTTATATGGCAGCTCCTTGTGTTCAGGGTTGATGCACTGATAAGTGATTCCTCATCCGTGCCTTTTTTCTGAAAGAGCATCAAGGTGCATGCTTTGGGATTGTCCTGGCTATACTTACAGCAACATGCTGTATGTGAGGCTCCCCTTGAAAGTAGTTGGAAAGGTGCAGTTTGTCCAGAATGTGGCAGCCAGATTTATTTCTGATGTTAGCTACAGGGTGAATATCATTCTATGTGAACTTCACTGGCCACCAGTTTATTTCTGGGCTGAATCCAAAGTGCTGATAGTGCTTACCTTTGTGGTCAAAGTCCAGCATATATGAAGGAGAGTCTTCTCCCATATGTAGCCTCCTGCTCTTTATGATAACCTTGTTACTTCAAGATAATGTTCTTAATTTCATCTTAGCCACACTAGAGAGGGCTATTTCATCCATGTCCCACAAAGTATCTATCAGTTGACATTTAGGTCCACAAGATTTGGCATGCTGTCTGTTTTAAGCAGTCTTTGAGGTTTTGAGCCTTTTATGAGTAGAGATGTGATAGCCTGGGGAAAAAACGGGAAAATTCGAAAAAAAACCCAGTTTTTCCCGTTTTTTTCCCCTGAAACCTTTTTTTTTTTTTTGCTTTTTTCCAAAAAATTGGAAACTTTGAAAAAAGAAAAGAAAAAAATTGATTATGGGACTTTTATTTTAACATGATGAATAAAATATTTTAAGACAAGGTGTTCAAATATTTTCCAAATCCTTTCTAAAAAATATGTATGGTACCAGATTAATCTGATTTCTGTGCACTGAGGAGGACAAGCAAGTCCTAGGTTATAAAATGAACTCTCCAATGCAAGAACAAGATACATTTCTTCCTTTAGGAGGTGCTATTGTCACAAGAAAAGAAAAAGGTTTCGGTTTTGTTTTTGCATGTGGGTGGATATACTGGCACTCAGGCTTCACTAGGCCTCAAAGCATTGGAAGAAAATACAGAGCAACAAAAAGGACCTGAAAGTATAGTTTTTAGAAGTCCATAATAACTGTGATAATGACAGACACAACAGAGTAGCTGCAGAAGCAGAGACTGAAACTGATAATTACGGCTCAGAAAATGATTCTGATTAAATTTCATGCTCATTAATTGAAACTTAGTCCCAAACTCCCTTCTATACACTCCCCCCCTTCAATTCTTTTTATGAGAATGTTTTTTTTAAATTTTATTTAATATTGTGGAGAGGAAATATGAATAATTATTACTTCTGGATTTTTAAAAATTGTTTTGTAGAGGGTTTTTTTTTGTCTGTTCCACATAAAGTAGTAAACAGTTCAGGAGATTGTTGCTCCATTTGTTACAATTACAAATAAATATTATTTAAAAAGTAAATTCTGTTCGTAATAATTGTTTGGATACACTATATTTTAATATGCTAGTTGTGATAATTTCATGCCAAGTAAAATTGTCCATAGTCATATTTTATGTTCCTAAAGTAACAGAATGACTTTCAATCTGGAAAAGCAAAAAGAAGTGCTAATGTAGCATTTTTTTCAATTTTTCCAAAAAAATCTGGGTTTTTTCCAGAAAAAGGGGGGGGGGAACTGGGGGGGGGGTTCTGAGCTTCAAAATTTCTGGAAATTTTACATCTCTATTTATGAGAAATGTTCTGATTTGATTGCATTGGAATATCTGCTTATGGTTCTATTATCATGGTTTTGTTTTTCTCCCTTCCCACTGAGAATTGTTATAAAATTGAGAATGGAGAATGCTATAAGATTTCTAACTAAATAAATAAATTTATGTCATAAGTATCATATACATAGTGTGAATTGCTGGGCACAAAATCATGTTTACATTCATATGTATTATAAATTATGCCTATATCTCTTATATTGACATTGGAGGGTTTTCTTTGCCGATATGATCATTTCCTCTCATTGCTAAAGTTGGAAGACAGCCATCATCCTTGTGGCTTTGTGTAAACTGGACTTGCATTTATATTTGTGTTTATATATTAGGGTAGACCCACTTACTTACCATTTCCTCTGTGTGCTCATTATGATCTAAGAGATAGGAAAGTGACCTAAACGGAGACCATGTTGGCATTATTTGAAAAATAAACTTTTACTATGGTTAATGTGATATGTAATGTGGAGAACCTGTTGTTTCAAGTTCAGATGATGAGAGACCCTGGAAAGAAGTTACTCTATCTGAATTCAGGGTCGATTTGCCATCCAAGGGGATGAACAGCAGTTGCCCAGCACCACTCTCTGAAGCCTACCCTTCAGGTGGGACTGGAACCACCACCTAAAGGTGCCTCCCATTCAGGGGCGTAGACTTTTCTGAAGTCCGGGGGGGGGGGCGGGGGCTCTTCCGAGGCTCACCAGCCGGTGCTGCTGGTGCCTTTCCCTCCCCCTCCACCCTGGCCACTCCCTCCCTCACCCCTAAAAGAGGAAGAGGGAGAGATAAGGAGGGAGGAATGGCCAGGCCGGTGGGGGGGGGAGAGGCACCAGCTGGTGAGCCTCGGAAGGGCCCGGGAGGCACGGCAGCAAGGCACCAGCAGCAGGCACGACGTTTTCCCGGGGGGGGGGGCTCAGTCCCCCTGGGAAATTTCAGGGGTGGCTCGAGCCCTCGAGCCCCCCCTAGTTTACGCCGGTGCTCCCATTCCCAGTTTAGATAGGTGGTCAAGAAGGATACCATGATTAACGGTATCAAAAGTCTCTGAGAAGTCCAGGAGACTCAACCGAGTTCCACTCCATCCATATCCTGGCACAAGCCATCCACCAGGACCACCAAGGTCGTTTCAGTCCCATAACCAGGCCTAAAACCAGACTGGAAAGAATCTTAACAATTTGTGGCCTCCAGGAAGGCCTGGAGTTTTCAAGTCACCACCTGTTCAGTCACTTTGTCCAAGAATGGAATATTTTAGACTCTTCAATAATTCTTGAAATCTCCTGGGTCAAGGGTAGGCTTCTTTAGAAATGGACACACAACAACCTGTTTGAAGGCTGAGGTGACAACCCCCTCTCTTATGGAAGCATTAACTTCCTCTCGAACCCAGCCAGCCAGCCCCCCCCCCCCCCCCAGGATTTAAGTAACCAGGAAGGGCAAGGGTCAGGCAAGCAGATGTGAGCCTCAAACATCCAAGAATCCTGTTCACATTCTCAGACTGAATAAAGTAAAAAATATCCCACACAGTTGGACAAGTTGGCACCCTAACACCATCCAACCCATCACTGCTAACATAGAGTCCAAGCTGGAACAGATGTGAGAGATTTTTATCTGCAAAGTTCTGAATGAAACATTCACAGTGGGCTACTGAGCAGTCCACCTCCTTCTGCAGGCCAGAATCCAACAGGCCTCTGACCACTTGGAACAGCTCTGCTGGCCTACACTGTGCAGATGCAACAGTCGCAAAGTGCTGTTTCTTCGGCACCATCACCACCATGGAGTATGCTTTAGCTTTTGCCCATGTCCTATCTGATTTAGCCTGAGTCTTCCTCCACTATCACTCTAGCCATCTCTCTTGTCTTTTCATTGTCCACAGCTCCTGAGTAAACCAAGGGACTACCTGTGCATAAACACCTGAGAGAGAGTGCCTGGGAGCAATTGTGTCAACTGCCTGGGTCATTTCCTCATTTCAGAGGTCAGTCAGGGCATCAACAGGAACACCAACCATATCAATAAGAAAATCCTCTAGAGCCATTAAAAAACCATTCAGATCCATCTGGCTCTGGAAGTTGATCATCTTAATAGATCCCACCAGGGGTCATTTCATAGAAAAAGAGGTGCAGGAGCTCATTAGTATAACTCATTAGCATAACTTATTTGCAGATGCCACACCCCCTGACATCACTGGAAGTGTGTCATAAGGCAACACCCACTGCTCAGGCTCCACCCCAAAAATCTCCAGGTGTTTCCCAACTCAGAGCTGGTGAGCCAGCCTTACACTTTGACTAAAGACAGTTTAAGTTTCCTTTGCTCTTGCAGGGAAGCTACCCTACAACAAGCATGAAAATACATATCAAGTTAGTATGCTTTTGCTTTTTTCCACCATGCATCACCATATGTGCCTGCACCTGGGCTTGTTACTCCCAGAATGGCGCTCCTGCGCGCTTCTGCTCAAAATGACCCCTGGATCCCACACCCCTGCAGAGTCTTGATATCCCTGTAAGTCTAACTCCAAGCAGGTAGTGATCTGTCCATCACAAAGGAACCATCTTCATTGTGCACACATTGAACAAATGCAGTTGGGAGTAGGGTTGCCAGGTCCTTACCTTTTGGAGGCGCGGGGAGAGGCTCCTGGCTCCTCTCTGGGATCTTCAGGCATACATGCGTATTGAGTATGCCATGATGACATCACTTGGAAGTGATGTCATCATGCTAAGCATATTGCAGGGGGGCGCTCTAGTATTCAGCAAAAAACTCTATTGTCACCATAGAGTATTTTGCAGAATGCTAGAGCGTTCCTCATGCCGGGCATGTTGGGTGCCATGGAGCTCTTTGGGAGTAGGGCTTCCCCATTGGCCAGCTGGCTGGCAGGCGGATTAGGGGGCTGGAATCGGGGGAAAACCCACCCGCATCGGGGGGGTGGCAACTCTAGTTGGGAGATGGAATCAGGGCAGCAAGATCTACTACAAATCTAAGGAAATTCAGTTGAAGACCAGAATAGAGGTTGCAGATCCTGATGCTATAGCCCCTTTTGGGCTTCAAAGCTAGGGATACAAAATTGTCCATGATCCCCCCTCCCATTTCTGTGTATCTGACAAACCTAAATTGAGTAAATCCTATGCATGGACAACTATGCTGACATTTGCCATTCTAAGCAATCCAGAACAGTTTCCCTAATTTCATAGGTCTTGTGTGTGCTATGATTATCGCATTGAACAGCAAAAGCAAAGCTCCATTGAAATAAAAAGAGGCCTCTTTGGGGAAAGTTTATAAAGTCAAGACACTCCACCAATTAGCAGCTCTGTCAGGAAGAAAACTCCAGTGTTGGGCCCCCTGCCTCCTCCTGTAAGATTTTTCCTCCTAGCCCTGCTGCTGCTGAATAGAAAGATCAAAGCCAAGGGACTCCTATTGACCTTTCCAGCACTTTCACATGGCATAGTAACACACTAATGGTGTATCACTGGGCTGTTAAGCCACAGCAGGTAACTGGGGATCCTGAAGACTGCAAGAGTATGTATGCCTGATTTCAAATCTGTTTCTTTGGATATCTAACTTTAAAGGCAGTAGATTGTTCTGTTTCATAGAATAAGAGTCAGTGGACATGGTGTAATAACAGAGCTCTATCATAGCAGGGTAATTAATCTTCACAGGTTGATGCTTGCTGTACCTGGAAGGTTGTGTCAAAAATCAAAGCTGGAGAATGTCTATGTTTAACCCAGGAAACTGAGCGAGACATATTTCTTTTTCATCTTCTCCTACTTCCACCCTGAAACCACAAAATACCTCTTATCCAACCCAAATAACACAAAATGGTGTACAAGCTAAAAAATTCTTAGACAAGATATTTTAAGGATGGGGGAGAGTTGGTGTAATGGTATGTATCAGGCCATGATCTTAAGGTCTTATCTTGCTAACCTCTGTATGTGAAATGCTGAACAGGTATGTAATTGGAAATAGTACTGGTGTGAGCTTGAACTTTTGGTCTTCTGGGAGGAAGAAGCAAGATATGGAGGCATCCCATTGAAAATGCAAAGTCAGCAGTTACTATGCTTGACATCTGCTTTCACCTTCAATCCATTGCCCTCCCATTGAGGAATGGGAGAAAAAATGGGAGGAGGGAGAATAGCATTGTTGGTAATGTTCTAGATCTGCCTGTCTCTATGGTTTTTCTGGAGGATGTGACATCATATGCAATAAAACTCCACCCTCCCAGGTACTGCCCTAAAACTTGAACCATGAGGTAGAGCGAGAAGATATTGCAGGGACTATACCTACCTTCTGTTCAGCTACTGGTAAAGTCTCCCCATTTGTTTGTTTACTGCATTTATGCCCCACCTTTCTCCCCAAGGGGAACGCAAAGTAGCTTACATTGTTCCCCTCTGTTCCATTTTATCCTCACAACAGCCCTGTCAGGGAGGTTGGGTTGAGAGTGTGTAACTGGCTCAAAATCACTCACCAATCTTCCGTGGAAGAGTGGGATTTAAACCTGGGTCTCCCAGGTTGTAGTCTGACACTCTAGACACTATACCATTCTTCAAGGGAGTAATCAAGCATCCATGGAGCAAATAATCCAGAGTAAGGTGGTGTAATCAGTGTGTCTTCTGAGTGGCCAAATGGGTGAGGGGACAGTTCACAATCCTGGAAATATTTCCAAATGAGGAAACAGATGGGTGGGAAGAGGGTGCTCTTTGTTGGAAAAATGAGTATATAAGACAAGGCCTGACAATTTCAGTCATTATAGCGTTAACCTATGCAACTTGTTTGTTTACCTAGGCTTAACCTGGAAGAAATACCTGGCAGCTGGCCAATTGACTCTGAACCTGGGAAACCTAGAGGTCTACTGTTGTGCTAATTGGTTACTGATATCAGGTGTTTCCTTTCAGGAGTCAAGAAGAAGGAGAGATCCTCCATTGTAATCTCTCACTCTCTAGAAGGATGTCTTAGTGTGTAGACCGGAGAAATGTTGCTCCTTAGAAAGCATGTGTTTTTTGTTTATTTGTAGCTAATCCCGTTTCCCTTTATCCTTTAGAAATAAAGATTTTAAACTAGAGGAAGCAGTCTCTTCTTTCCAGAAAGCAAGATCCATCACTCTGGTTTTTTCTCGAATATTGAACAAAAGTTCTAACACTCTTGAGGAAGAATTCTGGTCTCATTGGTGCAGAGGCTTTGGCAGGCAGTTCTAAATCATCTGACCTACTTGTGGAGAATGCAGATGTGGGTGCAATTGTGTTTTTGGCAGAGTGCTAGTATAATCAAATCATTTTGTGGCTAAAGGCACACTGATGGATCACTGAGAGCCCGTGACCAGTGGTCTGGTAGCTCAGCTCTGGGCCAAGCTTGGTTTCGATCTTGTAGGCTAGTTTCCTCAGTAAGTGTGATGAGATTAGGCAGCATTCTCCTTCTTCTGCCAGCCTTACTGTTTTTGTTGTGATGATAGGCCAAAGACAGGGAGAAAGCAGCTATCCCATGACAAGAAGAAGGGGGAAGGGAGAGAAAGATGAAACACTGTGGAGATATCTTGGCAGCCCTACAGTTCTCTAGGGGCACCTCGCCTGGCTCCACTTGCCACTGGGATTTTATACCCTGAATTCTGGGGTCCTTGAATCATAGAAGTACCAGCCTCAGATAGTTCGGCACTTGAGATGAAATGTCAAAATGATACCTTCTCTCTGGACTAGAATTTATAAAATAAGGAACTTGCCTTTCAAATATCTTTCAGTGTTTCAAAAGGAACTTCATAAGTTTCTCTCCAGTTAAAACTACACACAACTAAAACCAGATTTTGAAGAGACATGTAATTCACTGTGGAATATTTACTAAAAGACAGATGTCTTTGGATAGATAACCATATAAAATGTGGGAACACAGAACAGTAGCGTTTCAAAGGCAGAATCCCCTAGTCCCCTCTTGTTTAAATTTCAGTTCAGATCACAATCCTAAAGGCCCTCCATGTTCAAAGAGCAGACCAGCGGTGGTTTTATTGGTTCCTTTAAGGGCATCATCTGAAGTCCTAGGTTTTCCTGCAAACAATGTCAACTACTTTTAATAGGCTTCAAAAATCAAAGGGAGTGAAGTACTAAGCAGCTGCAGCCAAGCCACAACACGAAAGAACTGTGCACATTTATATACCTTGTATAGCACTGCTGGATCAGAGGAGGTTGCATGGCATAGCCTGATTTTGGAAGAAGAAGAAGAAGAAGAAGATATTAGATTTATACCCCACCCTTCACTCACTTGGAGTCTCAGAGCGGCTTACAAACTCCTTTCCCTTCCCCTCCCCACAAAAGACACCCTGTGAGGTAGGTGGGGCTGAGAGAACTCTTTCCCAAGCTGTCCTTGAGGGAACAGCTGGTACAGAGCTATGGCTTGCCCAAGGTCATCCAGCCAGGTGCAAGTGGAGGAGTGGGGAATCAAACCCGGATCTCCCAGATTAGAATCCGTGCACTTAACCACTACACCAAACTGGCTCTCCAAAAGGAAGCTAAGCAGGGTCAGTACTTCGAAGGGAGACCACCAAGGAAGGCTCTGCAGGGGAAGGCAATGGCCAGCCTCCTCTGCTTCTCACTTGCCTTAAAAGGTTTTTTGCCCTGGTCGCCTTAAGTTGGCTACACCTTGACAGCACTTTACGCACACATACCATTGCCAAGGTGCAAGGGGCTGCACAGAAAACAAATGTAGTCATTGAAGCCTCCTCCTCCTCCTCCTTCTCCTCTAGGGAAACAGAACCAATTGCGCAAGAAGCAACTAATGAAGTTCAGAAAACTGAAAGCAGCTTTTAAACAACAAGGCGGAAATAAAGGACTGGCATGAGGCTTTAATTACCGCATTCCGTTTTGGCTGCAAAGTGTGCTTGCTAACATGTCTTCTTTCTCACAATCATGATTTTTGTAATTGCACACTTATGATCATACCAGGTTTTAAAAACAAAACAAAAAAAATCTTTTGCTGCAAAGGAGAAAAGGCACAATCAAAGAGAAAACATTCTCCATATCTCCAGGCAAAGGATCCTTTCAGAAATGCTAGAATACCAGCAGTGTGGCACAGAGAACTGAATCAAGAAAGGGAAGGGGGATGAGACTTTGCTAGTCCACATTTGGACAGCTAGAACTGAAATGAGGGGTTTTTTTTTTAAAAAAAGAATCACCTGACTATAGAGTTGCCAACCTCCCAGAGGTGGCTGGAGATCTGGGATTACATCTGATCTCCAGGTGACAGCGATCAGTTCACCTGGAGAAAATGGCCGTTTTGGAAAGTGCCCTCAATATAAAGCTGCGTCCCTTTGGTCCTTTAGGAAGTGGATTGGCAGTGTAAATAGGGGCAAATGCCTGATGGCAAAAGTCTAATGATGAAGCTAGATGCCAAAATTACCATCATGCGTTAACAGGAGTCAAAAACTCTGCAGATTTGGGAAGAAAGAAGTCCAGAAAGAAGATGGATCTGTGCATTAGGAGTGAATGAGCAGGGCTGATAAAGTATGTGTTGTATTTTAATATGTAGGTCCATCCAGGGGAGGTTGGGCCTTTGGGGATGTTGAAGTGCAGGCCCATAGCAATGATGGGGCATTTGGGGCTGGAGCCCCACCACCCACAAGCTCTGCCCCACCACCTGATGATGCCAGACACCCCCACCCCCAGTGCACCTAGCCCCACAGCGGCAGTGAGGCTGGGGAAGGAAAGGAAAGCTGCCTTGCCCCCATCACCTTGTATGTTGTAGCAGCCCATTTATTTCCCACCACAGAACTGAATAGCAGTAATGGAAGAGCAAGCTTGCTTTTTATCGGCCTAGTTCTGTAGCGCATGGCAGAAGTGTTTGCTTGTTCGAAGCATGTCTGTGATGTGTACTAGATGCACTCATGATCTGCAAGCATCCACTGCTCCACCAAGGATCCATGACTAAATTCTTCAGCCTCTTGACCTCAGTTCAACAGTCCAAGTGTCTTGGCATCTAAGTGGACTTGACTTTCTGTTTAATCTGCTTCTTCAGTCAAAATGAAAAGTAAGCAGTTTTATGCTGATGAAGTCTGTCTGCCCAGATGAACCATTACAAACCAAAGTGTTAATGGTTTGTGGAGGTGTGCACGTGAGAAATGGATTTTGGCTGATTCAAGCCCAGATTTGAGGAAGTAGTAAATGTGTATACATTCCCAAATTGGCTCTTGTAGCTCACCCCAATCCAGAGAGAGAGAGGCAAACTCCAGGAAACATCTCTTGCCCAGTGTCTCCTCTCACTGCTCCCCAGTTTCCTGCTACCTGAAGGCTTTATCTAATACATCACACTCTCTCTCCATCAATCAATTAATGTGTCAATGTTCATATAGTTTTCAGTTCATACTCCCACAGTTACAACTTCTGTACTTTCATGAATGGCTTGTCTTTTTATAGATTAAGGCGGGTAGCCGTGTTAGTCGGCAGCAGGAGAACAAAGTTTGAGTCCAGTGGCACCTTTAAGACCAACAAAGTTTGATTCAAGTTATACACTTTTGTGTGCATGCATACTTCCTCAGATACACCGAAATGGAAGTTATCAGTTCATACATAAAGGTAGAGAATGAGCAGCAAATTAGCATACAACATAATGAAGCTGTTTTAACAGATGAAAGAACAAAACAGGAATAACAAGCTAAGTTTGTATGTTCACTATTTGTTTGGGTTTAATTTCTTGGGGGGGGGGGACACAGTGAAGCAAATAAATATGTCAGAATTGGAGAGTCACACCCTGACCTGGATAGCTCAGGCAAGCCCAATGTCGTCAGATCTCAGCTGGGCTGACCCTGGCAAGTATTTGGATGGGAGATCTCCAGAGAATACCAGGGCTGGGAGGCCAGAGGCAGGCTATCAAGCCACTTCTCTGAATGTCCTCCATGCCCAGTAGAAGTCGCTAGAGGTCCCCATGAGTCCCAGGCATGGGCATGTGCACATACACGCACATGCACATACACAAAAAAGCCCACAAAAAATGGAGATTGATGTGTAAATGTATTCTTCTTAATTGTGGGATTCTAATTAATTGAGACCCTGTTGTTATGCTCCATCTGTCTTTTCTCAAGCTTAGAGGTAACTAACAGCATCCTGTTCTTTGAGGTGACGTGTTATGTCTCCTCTGTCACCAGACCAGAGAAATACATTTCAATCTACAAGGAAGAAGAAGAGGGGGGAAAGACTGGATTTATACCCTGCCCTTCACTTGGAGTCTCAGAGCGGCTTACAATCTCCTTCCCATCCCACAACAGACACCCTGTGAGGTAGGTGAGGCTTAGAGAGCTCTTTTGAGTACTGCTCTAAATTACATTACATTCTAATATTCATTGCATCACATTGCCCAATCTATGCACAAGTCTCCATTTCCCCCCAATTTCCCCAAAGTTACAAGGGAGATTGTGGGGTGGTTGCAGGTGGGGTGTACTCTTGAATTCTCCTCCATAGCCAACACAGGGAGGGGACAGAACTGAGGGTCCCCCCCCCCTTCCACATTGTAGAAGAAGGAGAAGAGAAGAGATTGGATTTATATCCCGCCCATCACTCACTTAAGAGTCTCAGAGCAGCTTACAAACTCCTTTCCCCTCCCCTCCCCACAACAGATACCCTGTGAGGTAGGTGGGGCTGAGAGAACTCTTTCCCAAGCTGTCCTTGAGGGAACAGCTGGTACAGAGCTATGGCTTGCCCAAGGTCATCCAGCCAGGTGCAAGTGGAGGAGTGGGGAATCAAACCCGGTTCTCCCAGATTAGAGTCCGCGCACTTAGCCACTACACCAGACTGGCTCTCACACTCAGACTGGTAGTAACACAGAAGGGAGAAGCCCTTTGGTAGTGGAAAAAGCTACAAGTCACAGCTGACTTTTGGAGACCCAGTGAGGTGTTCAAGGCAAGAGACAAACAAGGGTGGTTTGCCATCACCTGCTTCTGTATAGCAGCCCTGGATTGCCTTGGTGGTTAGGGTTGACGTCATCACATTGGGCACGTTTTCAGGGGTATGCTCTATAATTTAAGGGAAAACTCTATAGTTTTCCCTTGAATTACAGAGGTCCCGTCCCAACGTGCCCGACATAATGACGTCATTTCCAGGTGATGTCATCATGGTGAGCACACTTCGCACACGCGCCAGAAGACTCCTGGGCCGGCAAGGACTCCCCCCCCCCCACCAAACAGAAGGTAAGACTTGGCAACCCTATTGGTGGTCTCCCATTCAAGTAGTAACCAGGGCTGGGCCTGCTTTGCTTCTGAGATCTGATGAGACTGAGCTAGCCTGAGCCATCCAAGTCAGGGCAAAAGCCCTTTAAATGCCTTTAAAAAGAGGTTGTGCGCTGTGTGGGGCCCTGTGCAAAGCACAGAGGTGGCTGACAGGAGTGTTTGGGGGGGGGGGTTAGCAGCAGAGCAAGTGGTGTGTGAATTGGGCATATGGATGTCAATCATGTCATTCTCACACTGCTTGCTGTTGCTGCCACAGTGGAGGTGTATTTTCATGCCCCAAGCAAACAGCAACCTTCCCCACATAGCTAACAGCTTTTGACACTGAAGAGAGTTTTAAAACTGACTTGTGATACATCAAGGGGTATCTACTTTTTGGGGAGAACAAGCCACAAACCCTACTAAAAGAGGGCAAAGCAAACCCTTGGGCCTAGCTAAAGGGGCTCTTTTAATTCCACCCTAAGCAATGCAGTGTAACTCTGTGAGGGAAAGCCATACAAAACTGGAAACTGGCAACTGGCAATTGCTAGTTTAGAGGAAGGAAACAATTATCTCTTTAAGATAATGCTCTTGAGGACAAACTATCTTGTCAACAAACAGTAAACATAGATGTTATAGTAGAAATAAACATCTCACAGTTCCAGTCCTGAGAACGTTTTGGAGGGCTAGAGGGCTGTAACTTATTTTGTTATCACACATTACTGGACAGTATGTGCCAAACAAAGTTCGTACAATGATAGTCCAGCTGTAAAGAGGGAGCAAGTGGTGTGTTTGTGATGCATCCTTTCTCACGGTCCCCTTTCGTGCTGGCATGCACACTCCATTTGGTAAACTGCCATTATTATCCGAGAGGACAAAAAGCAGAGTTTTCAGTGAAGGTGGCTTCCCATATGAGGTTTAATACAAGTTTCTGAAATTGCTCCATTACAAGAATGTAAAAATATACACTGGGTACACGGCAGGTTTGAGTGGCTCCCACATATTCTACCCATCATTAACAATGTGTACACATAGTACAACTAGCTGGAAAGAAGAAATACCTTATTTTTCAGTATCTCATCATGTGACCAAAAAACGTTGTAAACAACTCACGCCTGATCTGGCTCTGCTACTCCTCTTCGCCTCAGGTGGCAGGTCTCATTGAAACCAAGGGGAGGATAAAATCCATATGAATGTTCTAGCTTGATGCCTGAGATTAATTAGTACATATGTTATGACCTCTTTTCTCAGATCACTTACATTTTGAAAGAATTCTGCCTCTGTTATGACAACTGTGATAATGATATTCTCTCCTAAATTATGTTTAGGCCTATTCCCCCCTGTACTTTAATAAAGGGTAGAACATATGTCATAATTAGACTCTGGATAAATTTTCATTAAGGTTTCTCCCCCCCCCCCCCTTAACTCCCTTCTGTGTGTTTGGAATCAAAGAAAGCTGAAAGCTTTCTTATCAGTCACTTAGAGTCAGTGTTATTCTAGCTCTATAAACCAAATTCCAGATGCCTTTGCTTCCAATGAATGCCAGATTTCATGATGGCACCGGAGCTAAAGCAATAACTCCATCAGAAATTAAACAGATTCCCCTGCTGTCAGTGTGTTTTCCCCATCATAGTGAAAATCCAAACAGTTTCAAGGCAGGTTATAAAATGTGGCATTGTATTGCTTGTTAAGAAATGGGTCATGCATTTAGACACTGCTGACAGTTTTGGGGGTGTTTTTTAAAAACACACACACTTGCTTTCACTCCTGAAATGCTGACATTTATTTTAGTGTAAATGAGCCATTCGGCTCAGAGCTTCAGGATTATCCTGGTGCAGGGCTGCAGAAGAGAAGGGATTTGGAGGACAAAATTCAAGGTGTCCTGGTAATCTTACAAGCCTGCTGAGCTGGCAATAGGGTTGCCAGGTCTGGGTTGGAAAATACCTGGAGACTTTGGGGGTGGGGCATCTTCCAGGGGATGGTGGGGTTTGGGGTGGGGCAGGGCCCTTGGCATGGTACAATGCCATAGAGTCCACCCTCCAAAGCAGCCATTTTCTCCAGGGGAGCTGATGTCTGTCAGCTGGAGATCAGATATAAAAGTGGGAGATCCCCTGGCCCCACCTGGAGGCTGGCAACCATAGCTGGCTAGTTAGAAGATTTGTTTTCATTTGATTAGGCTGGGATTGCCATTCTCCAGATGAGACCTGAAGATCTCCCAAAGTTACAACTGATCTTCAGACTACAATGCTCAGTTCCTCTGGAGAAGATGGCTGCTTTGGAGGGTGGACTTTATGGCTTTATACCCTGATGGTCCCTTCCCTCCCCAAACCCCAGCCTCCCCAGGCTCCACCCTCAAAATCCCCAGGTATTTCCAACTCAGAGTTGGCAACCCTCTATTAGAAGAAGAAGAAGAAGAAGAAGAGATCGAATTTATATCCCGCCCTCCACTCCCCAAGAGAGTCTCAGAGCAGCTTACAAACTCCTTTCCCTTCCCCTCCCCACAACAGACACCCTGTGAGGTAGGTGGGGCTGAGAGAGCTCTTTCCCAAGCTGTCCTTGAGGGAACAGCTGGTACAGAGCTATGGCTTGCCCAAGGTCATCCAGCCAGGTGCAAGTGGAGGAGTGGGGAATCAAACCCAGTTCTCCCAGATTAGAGTCCGCGCACTTAACCACTACACCAAACTGGCTCTGTTAGGCCGTGGTAGTGTGAAAGGGCCCTGACCCTTGGCAGTCCTGCCTCTGTGACTGAAAGCATATTGCAGTTGCGCTAGGAACACTCAAAGTTCTTAATGTTCCCTCGCACCTTCTTCGTATTTTGTCATAAATTCCACTGCTTGAGTGATTCTTCAATCAAGATTGCTGCAGTCCAGGAAAGCTTTTGTTTTATAAACATTATAAAGAGTGCAACCAAGTGTGTTAAAGTCATAGAACAGTAGTTTTCTTTGGTGAGCCCATTTTGTTTTTTCCATTTTGTTTTATAATAGGCTGCAGCCACATATAGTTGGATATTGCACTGTACCAATCATTGGCGTATGGTTTTCGACACAAGACAGTCCAGTAGCAAATGATTGTTATAATGCTTCATCTGACAAGGTGCAGATGAAACCTGTGTTTGAAATTGAAAAATGAAGAATGAAATAAAAAAGCAGGCTTGGCCACTGTTTTTTTTTGGGGGGGAGGCCTGTACTATTGGTGTGGCTATTGGATCCAGTTATAAAGTGAAAAGTACTGGAGTCGGGAGGCCGGTATCAGTGAAATCAGCATGGTAGTTTATTGCGGGTCAGATGGAACATGGAAACCCCGGGCTCAGAGCCCTCTTTTATTCCGGTCGGAGGCACACCCCTGACCTCGCCCAGATGTCCTGATGGGACCTTAAGATAGTGGTTACATTTCATAGGTCCCCGGGGGAAAACTAGGTACATAATTGGTGGTCGTTTAGGATCCAACCGGCTATTGTTCTACCTGGCCAAAGCTCAGATAGATTCAGGCCATGTGCGAATGTCCACGTGGCAGTCGCCATTACGAGAGCACCTGGTGACCACGATATTAATACACAACACCAAGCACATCCTGCCCTTGGCTAAAATCTGTGCTCTGCTTTGAACAGTTCTGCAGTCTTTGCAAAACTAAAGATCCAGTAAGCCAAATATATTTAGTAGACTTAGAAGAGATTTGAAGGAAACCTCAAAAACGGCTAATGTGTTGACTCAAGTTATCCATACTAATGCGACCTGATCAAGGGTGTGGCCACACACACCAGATAAAATGGGGGGGGGGGGGGAGAAGCGAGGCTATTTCCTCTGGAGGAATTTGACCCACAGCTGCACGATAACACCTCCCTTTGAAGCTGCAGGCGCAGTCCATCAGTTTGTGATCAGATGCAACTGTGGGTTAGTCATGGGTTTTGTCCTGTTTTTTTCCCATGTGCTTAAATGAGGGATCGATGAAACGCACCTCCGCACTGAGGGCTCCCTATGGAGATTGCAATGATGTGCATACTGCAAAGGGGGGGGGGGGACAACAGCACAGAGTTGGGATGGCCTGATCAGACCATCCCGATGCCATGAGAGCATGCTGAAGCAATCAGACACAGGAAAGTCCATCTGTGGCCCCACAAGCCATTTCCTACTGGATTTCCCCCGGTGTCTTTTAGCTTAGGTTGCTGACAGCTGCAAGGTACTTCCCAGATGTTGTTGTCCAATTGCACACTTTAAATCCACCTGGCATTCATGCCTATGTTGGGTCTAATTGTGCGTATGATTGCAGCTCAAGAGTACCACATTGGATGATGGCAATTACTGTTCATCATTTCATTGAGAACCTTCAATTTGCAAAATGGTTTCTGCAACTTTTCAGTAGCTTGGATCCACTAGAGCATTTATGTGGGTGGAAGGATTCTCACCCATAGAGTACAGAGCACTACTTTCTTGTCTTCCCCCTCCCACTGCAGCCCATAATGCTCCTTGAAATATGTTCCTTGTACAGCATCAGGTTAGGAAGGTGGAGAGGGAATGGGAGCAGCCGTGGTTGTTTGCTTCTCTGGTACTCATCAGGTTCTTCGTACCCAGGCTGCCAGTTTTGAGAGTATGTACCTAGACTCACCAGTTGCCTGCTTGCAGCAGGTGAACTCCTGTCCCCTCCCTCAATAGCTTATGCTCAATCAAGTAAGCATCAAGAGAAAAATTAGCAGAGAAATAATGTCATAGACCTTGTGATGTCACTTATGAGTGACCACCATATATAGCAGAGATTCCCAAACTGGCCTACTGCCCCCTTTTCAGAAAAAAAAACAACTACTCAGTGCCCCCCTGGAAATCTACCTTCAAGAAGTGGACAAAAAGATGCAGGTAAAGTCCACCATGATCCATGCAGCAAGGCAGGCCAAGGTAGGCACAGAGCAGCAGCAAGCAGCTGAAAGCCTGAAGCCAGAGGCCAGCAGCAGCTACCATACAAGAGCCCAGCGGCAACATCAACTTTACAAGGGTCCACATGCATTTGCAAATGCATGGCTGGGATTGGCTGTGGGGACCCCTCTGCACCTCCCCTCCCTCCCCGATCCCAGGGAAGACCAAGAGAAGGAAGGAAAAAGCTGCTTTAGATAGGTTCTTTCTTTATGCTTCCACCACCCCCTTATTTTTATTCAAGCCCCCAATTGTATCCAAGGCTCCTACTGCCCACCTGGATCGTTCCAGTACACTCCAGGGGGCGGTATTGCCCACTTTGGGGAACCAGTGATATATAGGCTCAACTCTTGTTCTTCATGGCTGAAGGCATATAGATTGGCCATTGGTTTGATCTAGTGGGGCTTGGGAGGTGACAAGTGCCTTTCTATGTGAGGATGTAGTCCTAGCTGCTTGGGAAGAAGTGGTCATGAGGAATGCATCTCTCTCTGGACCCGAACGTTCTAAAGAATGACCCACCTGGAAGCCAACATTCCATTGTTAGAGTTGCCCCCCAAAAGGTGGTGTCAACGTAACCTCAAATGATCTTAGAGAAGGTGGATTCTCTGGATTCATTTCAGCTGAGATTCAGGACTAGATTCCAGAAATGGCCTTGGTTGCTTTGACTGATGACCTTGGCTGGGAGAGTAACAGGAGGAGCGTGTACATGCTGATTTCTTCTGGACCAGCCTACCAGTTAAGATCTTCCTCTCAAACCTTGTTCTACTTATTTATTTATTTCATGAAGTTTATATCCCACCCTCCCCGCCAATGGCGGGCTCAGGGCGGCTAACAACACAAAAGTAACACAAACTATGTCAGTAAAACAAATAAACTTATACCACAAGATCAGCAGCTACAATTTATCTTCAGAGTGTATTAGGTCAGCACTCAGATGTAATCCCTATATGAGTGCAGATGTCCTTGCCAGCAGATGGAATTGGGCCAGGGCCAGAATGTAAACATTAGGTGGCCCCTACTTGAAAGCCTGGTAGAAGAGCTCCGTCTTGCAGGCCCTGCGGAATTGTAACAGATCCCACAGGGCCCTGATGTTCTCCAAGAGCTCATTCCACCAGTATGGGGCCGCCACTGAAAAAGCCCTGGCCCTGGTACTTGCCAGCCGCGCCTCCTTCGGCCCAGGCAGGACCAATCGGTTTTGGGATCCTGACCAAAGTGCTCGCTGGGGAACATACGGAGAGAGGCGGTCCTACTTCCCACTGCCTCACTCGCAGGGGTGGGCAGGCAGCGGCAATTAGAGACAGGCCGTTTCTCAGTGCTGCTACTTTGGAATTCACTCCCTCCGGAATCCCACCTGACATTTTTCTTTACTCAAACCTTTAACTATACTCCATTTAACTCGAGTTTTATGCCATTGTTTTATAGCTGGTTGTTTTATGGCCTAAATGATGCTATTTCTATGACTATACTTGTTTTATGTGTATGCCTTTTAAATTCTCCTTATATTGTTCATAACCCTTCATGTGGGTTTTATCCGCAATTTTATGGATGAGTTGAATTGATGTTACTTCAGTTTGCTGGTTTGTATGATTTTGTGCTTTATTTTTTAATTGTTTGGTTTTGCTTTGTTACCTGACTTAAGGACTCTGGAGTGGTAGCTTATAAATCTGCTAAATAAATAAGTAAACAAAGAAATATATTGGCCAAAGTGTTGCCAAGGATCTCAACTGTCGAAAAATAATGTGGCTGGGCTGACTCAGTCACTGTTCATTACTCTGCTAAGGAAGAAAGAGACATTTGGTTCTTCAGTGTAGCAGTAAATCAAATGAGTTATCATCAGGATAGCTTTGTCAAGGATTATCTGTACAGCTGCTCCCTGTTTATTTGGATACAATTTCTGGTCATTTAACTGCTGAATGATAAAAGAAAAAAGTTACTTTCAATCAAGAAAAGCCTGAATAAAAACTAGGCCCCGTCCACACGAGCAAGATAAGCTGGACGGGAAGTGACACAAATTTGTGCCGGCGCAATTTGCGCCGCTTTTGCGGGATCACACAGGTCCATGGACCTGTGAGGGCGAACCGCCGCTGCGTGATCACATGCAGCTGTGGGTGAGTTGGGGGGGGGGGGTTGGCCGTTTTCAGTGTGCTTATCTGCTTCTACAAGGGATCGATGACTTGCCTCTCCACCCTCGGGGTCATCTGATGATGCGCATACCGGGATGGGAGGGGAAAAAAAACAAAAATCCCACTCCCCAATGCCACTTGTTTGCGCTGGCGCGATCACACCAGGAAAGGTCAGTTCTGGGCTGTTGCAAACCATTTGAGACTGCCTTTTCACTGGTAGCTAAATAAGCCGATTCCCCACCGGCTCAAAGTGGTTTGCGACACTTTGACACCAGCTGCAGGACGCTTCCCAGATGTGCTTGTGTGATCACGCCACTTTGAGCCGGCGGAGAATCATCCTTCTTGTGTCGCAAATGGGTGCATATGATCGCGCCCCTAGGGTCTTATTTCTAGTTCAGACCTCTGAAGTTTGAAGATTTAGTTATAGATGGCTTTGTTGCATACATAGAATGTCTATAGTCAAGTGCGATGCCCTACTTTGTAACTTCTTGAAGATATTAACAATATTTTTGTGCAATTTTAACTAAAGTGTGCATGATTCAGGTGGGTAGCCATGTTGGTCTGAAGCAACAGAACAAAGTATGCCAGGCTGTATTTTGTAGACCAATTTTAGAATGCCAGTCGGCTGAATAAAAGTTGCATTGACTTTGAACCATTGATCCAGTGCTGAATTTAGAGAAATGATCTCAGCCTATCCATGACATCTCTGGATGGTTTGGGGTATATCAACTCTCCATCTAGCTTACTTCCCCATCTACAAAATGTAAAAAGAATGTCACAAATTGTGAGGGTAAGTATGAGTTATTGCAGAGAATTTTTCACCCTATACAGCGGTTTGTTTCAACCTCTTTTTTTAAATGTAGAGTGGCCAAGCAATTGGCAGGAGATAAAGGACTGGATTCCACAGAGCATTTTCCCTGACACAAATCCCTCCATCATCAGAGCACACTTTCTCCTCCCCTTTCCCCGCAGCCCAAAATACTGTTTCTCAGGAACAGGGACAACCCCCCCCCCCCCCCGAACAGCATTCAGGTGGCATTTTAGGCTGCCGCAGGAGACAAAAGGGGAGGAAGTTGCACTCTGCTAAAAGCAACCCTTCCACTAGTGGAAATGCTCCATGGATTCCAACCCACTGTGCTGGACTTCAGGCAGGGTGGTTTGAGTTCAGATAGTCCATTATGAATGAGTGTCAACCTAAACTGCATCATATGCATATTGTGGGGGAAATATGGGTTAACTGCATATACACCATCCTGGGAAGGCCAAGATACTAGTTTGATGGTGCCATCAAGAGGTGGAGGTTCTGAATTCATGCTGGAACCAGGCTTAGAACTTCGAAACTCAGTTAGTAACATTATGCGAGCTGGATCAGAGTAGAGAAATGACTGCACAGAGACATCATGCACATCATGCAACGCAACAGAAACAAAAACAGTTCTGGTTGCTTCTTGGACCATGTTAGTGACCATGGTTCCCGAAAGGAAGGGGTGAGGCTGAGTTGACAGTTTCTGGCTCAAGGTGCAATCAATTTTGCAGCTACAGCACTCAGCTGAAGCCCTTTTTGGCTTAATGTGAAACATTCCTTGCTGAGGAAATGGATTCAAGGAATGGTGACCACATTTAAATAACTTTGCAGATGGGAAATAAGCTGCAGAGGAAAACCCTGAGCAAAATGAAACCTTTGATTCCCTCCCTCCCCAGCAAATGGAAGGAAATTATTTATGAAATGCTTTCACTGCCAGAACCCAGTCTGAATTCTTAAGGCATTGTCAGAGAAAAGCTCCCTTATAACAACTGACAAGTTAAGTAAACTTTATTTAAGTACACCACTCTTTTAATTATTATGAGCTAGTGAAGAAAAACACACTTTAACCAATGCATTTTGCTGTTCAAATAAATATCCCAGGCAGGAGGGAAGGAAAGTCAACAAACATGTGGCAGCCCTGTTTCCTCAAGTCTGCATGCTTGCTTGCTAGCTGTTGTTTTTGTTTGTTTAATTTGAACTTTTAACCTGTTGTGTTCAAGGACTCAGGGTGGTAGAGACAAAGTAACGGGCAGCCCAAACCTAAGCACTAGACGGCACTGCTAGAAGGTATACTGTACTTGTTTCAGCAGAGCAGAAATCTGTACAAAAATATTTGGCACCAAGGTATGGAGAACGTAGAAGTTACACTGGAGTCTATAGCAACTCCACTGCAACTCACTGATCATGGGGTAGGATGATACTGATGCCACCATGATAGCCAGAGATGGAAACAGCGAATTGGCAATGCCGGCACACCACTCTAATATCAGCTTCCTGCCACCCATGTGCAGACTACAAAGAGGGAGCACAGTTCTCCCAGCTGTAAGAACATAAGAATATAAGAGAAGCCAATATTGGATCAGGCCAGTGGCCCATCCAGTCCAACACTCTGTCGCACAGTGGCGAAAAACACCAGGTGCCCTCAGAAGGTCCAGCAGTGGGGGCAGGACACTAGAAGCCCTCCCTCTGTTGCCCCCCCCCCCAAGCACTAAGAATACAGAGCATCACTTGCCCCAGACTGAGAGTTCCTATCTATACTTTGTGGCTAATAGCCACTGGTGGACCTCTGCTCCATAGGTTGTGATTTACACAACTGTGTTGTGATTTATACCATTCCTGGGCTGAACACACTCAGAGAGTCCTTCAGATGTGGGTTCCCCCCTCACAGCCACATTTCCTTTTGCCAGGAGGACACACAGAAGGAGACCCATGGCCGCTCCAGCCACATCAGGAGGGTTCTGTTCAGATGCCATAACTTTACATGTTCAGTGAAGATACCCAATCATGTAAATGTGAAGGTTTTGACCAAATGAAGCAAATTATTCCATACATTTTATTTATCTTTTAGCCTTTCTGTATAAATTATATATAGTAGCAGAGAAACAATTTTACACCTAAAAACAAGTAAAATGGAAGAAATAATTTACTTAATTTATTTTTTTAATAAAGATTTTATTATTTCCAGGTAAGAAAAATAGACAACACAGATAAACAAAGAAAAAGAACCATACCAGACAAAACAATACAGAGTCTGTACTGACTTAACTGTTTAGGTCTATCTGTATGGAATCTGGACTGGTTACACCTGTATCCGTTAAAGATTCTAACCCTATGAGCTCATGTTTCAGTTCTTAAAATTTCTTAAGATAGTCCTTCAACCATTTACTAAATGAAATTACTTCATTTAGCCAAGCATTGCATCCTTCACATTTACACAAACTGGTTATCTTAACAAGTTTATAGTTTCCTTTGGTACCAAGGCTGACTCAAAAGTAAGTCTGCTTTATTAATGGGGCTAATTCTAAAGGAAGTATTCTTAGGATTGCAGCCTGTATGTAGCAGAGGAAGTGGGCAGAGGAACCTATGAAATACTATGAAATTCAAGTGCCAGAATACTTTTTTATCATGGGATGGAGAGGACATGGAATAAAGGAAAGGAAAGATAAAAAGTGAAGGAAAATAAAAGTATCCTAGACAATGTACAGAGTTAATGTAACTGAGGGTCTCCCTGTCAAATACAGTTATCTGTTCCCCTTGCTAGCCTTCATATTAAAAATATTGGCCTGATTCAAAAGGAAGTTCTTCTAATGAATTTCTGACTTAGCAGGACTTGGGAGACTTTAAGTTAGAGCAAGGGCTTGAGCGCTGAATCTGAGCTCCAGTGCTTTTGCTGAACCCTGCTGAGGAAACCAGACAGCTTTCTATAAACTGGCAGGCCATCTTTGAAGTATGTGGTCAGAACACCCTGCTGGGCTGGCTCCCCAATTATCCCCCCCCCCCCGCTACCCTCTACATGTCCTGGAGTCCCTGTGGAACTTAGAATAACTGGGGTTCAGTGCTGGTAGATTGCTCAATAGTAAAGGGGCTGCGCTGGAGATGTCGAGAAGGATATAGAAAGCAAATATTCAAGTCAAGAGCAACTTGGACATCATTTAGTGCAGCAAAAGGCTGGACAAAATTGCCCACAGGCACAGCAGGTGGTTCCATGAAGGGAGATGTGAAGAGCAATGAGAATTAATACAACAAAAGATCTAGTCATTAGGATCATTTTTAGAACCTCTCAGGAAGGAGCAGCTTTCAAAGTGAGCAACAAGCAAACTGGATTTCCCCACCACCAACTGCTCAGCCATAAAAATACAAGGCATATTTTTCGAAGTGTTATTTAAAACCTTTAAGGTTGCGTTCAGATGGCTCTTTGGAGCTGTGCCAGGCACGAGTGGCTTGGTGGCTTGAAAGGGCGCGTCCAGACAGCAAGATCTGGGAAACATGCTGCTTCCGTGAGCGGCCTGTTGATTCTCATCGGGGAACCGTACTTAAAAGATAGGTGAAAGTCCGGTCCTAAGCTTGCTGACAGGCCAATGGTGGACTTTCCCCCGGCTGGTCATTTCACCAGTGCATAATCAGCCCACAGGGATGGTCTCCAGACCAACCCGAACAGCCACCATTTCTAAAAAGTCTTATCGATATGTGCATAACTGCTTAAACATGTGACATCTGCAGGGCTCCACTCAAACGATCCCGACAATTTAATGTTTCTGAATGTCCCATGATATTTATGAACTTTGTTAACTGAAATGGTACCTAGAGGAAGGTACTGCTGGTGGTGCTTTTACCATTTAAGTCCGTGCATGCACGGAAAAACAAGTACACGATGAGGCACATATACACATGCGCAAACAGGATTTTTAAAAAAACAGCTGATTGCGTGGCTCATTAAAGTGGATGCCATCTAGACAAGACAGTAAAGCGATTCATGGGGGAGCTGTCTGGTTGTGCAACACTGGATAAAAAAGATCTAGATCAAATTAGAGCTGGGCCAATGGCGGGATTAGCTGCCGGTCTGAACGCACCCTAAGACCAGCAAAGAGATATTTGATATCAGGTATCAGATGAAGTGTGCATGCACACGAATGCTTATACCCAGAATTAAACTTTGTTGGTCTTAAAGGTGCCACTGGGTGGACAGAGAGAGAGAGAGAGAGAGAGAGAGAGAGATATTCTGCATTGGCTTTTCCCTCCATTATTTTACCAAACCCATGTTGGAACAGATATTTCCCTCTGCATTACATGCTGCTTTCAATTTCTTTGATCACTGGATTTTATTGTACCTTCTGCATAGATTTATGGCTGTTTTATGGCCATTCAGAGGTGATGTTGCAGTCTGTACGGCATTGCCTCAAGGTATTTGAATGTGGTTTTGAGCTGTACTTTTTCTTTCTTTCTACTCTAATCTGGGAAAACCGGGTTTGATTCCCCACTCCTCCACTTGCACCTGGCTGGATGACCTTGGGCAAGCCATAGCTCTGTACCAGCTGTTTCCTTAAGGACAGTTTGGGAAAGCGCTCTCTTAGCCCCACCTACCTCACAGGGTGTCTGTTGTGGGGAGGGGAAGGGAAAAAGGAGTTTGTAAGCCGCTCTGAGACTCCCTTGGGGAGTGGAGGGCGGGGTATAAATCCAATCTCTTCTCTTCTTCTTCTTCTTCTTCCCAGATGAGAAATTGTAGAGCAAATGCTAGATGCAGAATCAGCCAGAGAGAGAGAGAGATTTCCTTCTTCATTAATGAATAGAATGACAAGTTGGATTTTTGGTCTACACAAAGATTCAGCACAGCAAACAATAAATAATAAGCACAAAGGCAGCATAAAACACCCTTGACAGGTAAGACTAGATAAATAGCAGTACAGGATGTACTCTCCAAAACTCGGCAGATCATACAGATTATATTTGTTCTGGGAAGAGCAGGACTGAACAATTTAATTCCTGGACTTGATTAAACTATCAGATTTGCATCACATAATTTTGCAAAATGTTTATGATTTTGCAAAGTGTTTATGAACTCTCTTTGTATTTGACCTTCTGAAGAGTATAAAAGCATTTCGTATCTATTTGATGGGTCATGATATCCACTGGTCTGCAGGAGAGTTCAGGTGTGAAAGTTAAAATGGGACCAGTGGATAGGGCAGTTCGTAAAGAGACAATAAATGCTTTGTAATCTTCAGAAGGTCAAATATAAGAAAGTAAAAAAGAGAGTTCATAAACATTTTTTCAAAATTGTGTGATGCATTTAAGTCTGTGCAGTCAAGTACTACCAGCCTTAAAAGTCATCCGACTTACCAAGCATCGTTTTGGGTAGGCTGTACCTGGTGCAAAGACTTTCCAGAATGATTTCCGGATCTCTTAACAGTGTAACATTGTAAAGTAATTGCCAGGAGCCAGTCTGCATGTTTTTAAATAGTTCTTCCCATTCCCTATGAAGCAGCATATCTTCCAGCCGATATGAGCCTTAGGCCCAATCAGGTTGAGTTACCTTGGCCAATCACACAGTTTTCTTGTAGGGGAGGGAAATTTTAAATTTCAGCTGTCTGTTACATTGGCTTTTTGCACCACATGTATGTTGTGTGACTATAGGATGCCAGCCTCCAGGTGGGACATGGGAACCCCATGGAATTACAGCTCATTTCAAGACTGCAGAGATTGGTTCCCCTAGAGAAAATGGATGCTTTGAAGGGTGGACTCTATGGTGTTGTACCCCACTGAGGTCCCTATCCTCCACAGGCTCCACCCCCAAATCTCCAGGAGTTTCCCAACCTGGATTTGACAACCCTACCCCACCCATCCCCTACCAGTTGTCGGGGGGACGATGACACACCTGCCAACCCTATGTGTGAGTTGCTGCTGCGTTAGTCGTGGGCCAGGGTCTTTTGCTTGGATTACTCTAGACCTTGGCCAGATGGGTCCTGCCTGGACGGTGCTTCTCAACAAACTAGTATGGGGTCATGTCACATTTTTCATTGCTTAGATTTTGATAGTCCCCCTTTCCTCTGCAACACAGTTAGAAGGGCTGGAGGGCACCTCACTAGAGACACACTTTGGAAGAACTACTTTTACTTACAGTTACAATAGTTTGGGTTTTTTTAAATGCTGCTTCAGAAAACAGACAGCCATTTTCACACGTTTTTTCACTTAGAGGATGGCTGGATGCAACTTATTCACTTGAAATCTGGAGAGTCTTTGGAAGAGATGATAGACTAGGTTCTCTAATGTTTTGAAACCATTTGGTGAAAAAATGTTCATAGATTTTCTGCACATGAAAAACAATGAAGAAGAGAAGAGAGAAGAGATTGGATTTATATCCCGCCCTTCACTCACTTGGAGTCTCAGAGCAGCTTACAAACTCCTTTCCCTTCCCCTCCCCACAACAGACACCCTGTGAGGTAGGTGGGGCTGAGAAAGCTCTAAGACAACTGTCCTCGAGAGAACAGCTGGTACCGAACTATGGCTTGCCCAAGGTCATCCAGCAGGTGCAAGTGGAGGAGTGGGGAATCAAACCCAGTTCTCCCAGATTAGAGTCCACGCACTAAACCACTACACCAAACTGGCTCTCAGATGTCTAACCTGATGTTAATGAAAACAGAAAAGAAACCCAGTGAGCCACCATGTTCAAAGGCAGTAAACCTCTGAATACCAGTGCCAGGAGGCCTCAGTTTCTATGTTGTGTTATTATTTTTTAAAATGTGCATATGTGTGTGTGTGTGTGCATGCGACACAGTGAGTGAGTGTGTGTGCACCTACAAGTCATGGTGACCTCTGGTGACTGACCCCTACTTGGCCCCGGAGGATATTCAGAGAGGTGGCTGAATAAAGCCTGCCCCAGCCTCCCACCTCTGGTATTCCAAGGAGGTCTCCCATCCAAGTTCTTGCCAGAGTCGACCCTGCCTAGCTTCCGAGATCTGACAAGATCGGGCTTCCCTGGGCTATCCAGGTCAGGGCTCTATGCCCTGTTGTTGAACCTCCAGAGGAAACAGGTTGGCCACTGTGTGCGACAGGATGTTGGACTAGGTAGATTCAGATTCAGACATCTTTAATGGCATAGTGGCATATAGTAAATACATTTAAAAGATACATTTAATTCCAATAAATAGATTTAGACAGTAAAATATGCATATTATGTAAAAAAAAATCTGTATATAAGTGCAGCTGATTCTGCTAAGAATTTTGCGACCATAACTGTAGTATCAGTATTAGAATCGTTAAGAAAATGTTGAACAGTTTTAAGATTATTAGTGAATAAGTGTGGCCGAAGGGGTAAGAGTTTCATACATGAGGATGTGTGCAGCTGGCAGTCTAGAATAATACGGAAGGTTGAATCTGGGGCCATGCTGGAACATTTGCAGAGTCTTTCCTGAGTGGGGGATGGTGTTAAATCGACCCCACAGCATGAAGTGAGAAGGAAGGGTAAGATTATGTAAATAATGGGCCATTTGGTCATGCTGGGTTGAGAGGTTAAGATGAGTTTGTGAATAATTATGAGGATGTAGAGGATGAAAATTATGTAATTCTAGATCAAGTAGTCTTTGCCTAATAGATCGAAAAATCGAGGTTTTGTCCATTTGGAGAAAGTAGTCAGTCGAAAAGCCTATTTGATGGATTTTTTCTTCTACTTTTGAGAACCAGAGGGGACTGTGTATATCATTTTTAAAGTGTGAAATTAGAGAGTTTGAAGATGCTCTAAAGTGAAGTTCAAACCAATATTTAAAGGTTAGTAGCCAACCTTTTGTTTGAATAATATGTTGGCCCAATTCTAGGCATAAAGCCAAGCGTGGCACACACCTTGGGACGCCTAAGAGGTGGCAAGATAAGTTTTCTTCAGTGCGCTCATACTCGATGTTGAGTGCGTTTATCCATACCAACCAACCAAAAAGTACTCGAGAAAGCACTTTAGTTTCATAAATTTTTATGGAAGGAATATGCTGGTTTCTGTTGATAAAGAAAAATTGCTTGAGTTGATTGATGGATTGCTTTGCCTGAGAAATTGATCTAATTCTCTGTGATGTCCAATTTCGGTTGTACTGAATTGTTACTCTTAAGTATTGGAAAGTTTTGACCTGTTCTGTATTGCCAATTCTCCATTTACTTAGACACCGGCATTTTGAAAATACTAATACTTTAGATTTAGTATAACTTATGGTTAATGGATTATCTTGAGAGTATTTATGGAAATGCTGTAAGTATCTTGTAAGGCTGACCTTTGTGCATGAAAGAATTGTGGTATCGTCCGCATATAGAAGAAGAGGGGTGGCATTGGGACCCAATCTAGGTGAGTGGCCGTTAATGGGCTCCAAATACAAAGCTAAGTCTCTTAAAAATAAGTTAAAAAGAAGGAGGGCAGTATACAGCCTTGTTTTACTCCTTTTTGTAATGGGATCTTTGCTGTCAAAGGTCCACCTTCTGAGTATTTTACAGATGGTGGATAAGTGTATAAGTCCACCTTCTGAGTATTTTACAGACGGTGGATAAGTGGAGTTTTTAAAATCAAAAATAAAAGGCAGGGGGACTAGACAGACTACTGGTCTGATCCAGCAGGGGTCTTCTAATGTTCTTATGTTTTTATAATAATTACAACAACATTTCTGAGATCTCTTAAAACCAATGCATCTTCCCTTTCTTAAATTATGATATGGAATTAAAACAATAATTTTTTCTAGTGCATAACCTAACTATCTGCCAGATGTGACTAAATTTTATCATAGGCATATTTTGAATCCCACATCTAAGATCTGCTCAATTGCCAACTTTCAAAATACTTTCCCATAAATCTAATTCCCTCAAAATGGCTGCATAAAGACCAAAGCGCTAAGGCCTGTGGGACTCTGCATTCCAAAGGCTGATTTTCATGTTTCCATCAGAAACAGTTAGCCTGAAATACAAGCATTGCCAGAAGAAAGAAACTGCTCATGGACATAAAAGCTCTTGTTGTTTCAATGGTTTTAAGACTATTCTGAAAACATTCAATGAGAACTCATATAGGGATCTATCAGTGAGATGAGATGGGGTGGACCCTGCCCTTATCTTACCATTCTATGGAGGAAAATTTCTTTATTTACTTATTTAATTATTAAAATATTATACCCCACCTTCCCTTTTGGGCCAAGTTTAAAGCCTTCTGTAAATCTAATGAAACTTCTTGCAAGTTGGATCCACCCTACTATTTCTAAACTAAAAATCACATTGACATTGTTTTGTTAGGCTATGAATTTTGTAATATTAAGCCTCCAGTGATTCTACGCAGCAGGCACAATGATGTGCCAAAGACGTCATCAGCATCAGGTATGTACTGCCATAAATATCTCTTCTTGTTCTTATGTTACGTGTATGGGTTCTCCATTAATAAATCAGCAGGCTATAACTCGGCCAATACATTATATTCCTTATTTCTAACTCTCAGTAATCCAAACAAGACACAATTCAAGTGAGTACCAGGAGCTATAAACAAGCTTTCCTTTTTCTCTCTGTTCTTTCTTTTTACAGCACTAATAAACTTTGAGGCCCCCAACAGTATCAATCACTTGAATTTATGGGACTAACCTTTCCCTCCTGGTAAGGTATGTGTTAATTTAAAAAGTGCATAGAGCTTCCAGGGTATAGAACCATAAGAAATTAGCTCAGATTTGCTTGAGGAGGCCCCTATGAACGAAGGGAAGGGGACTGTTCCTTGGAGGAAAGAGTTCCTCAAAGTGAACAATCCACTGCAGATCAAATAGCACAGACTGAAGTTGCTCATAAGCACATGCACAATGCTGTTCAGTGGAGTAAGGTTATGTGTTCACCGGTTAACAATCTGAAGCAATAGAACAAAATTTGATTCCAGTGGCACCTTTACAACCAACAAAGTTTAATTCTGGGTATAAGCTTTTGTGAGCATGCACACTTCTTCAGGTGTATGTGTGCATGCACACAAAAGCTTATACCCAAAATTAAATTTTGTTGGTCTTAAAAATGCCACGAGACTCAAAATTTGTTCTATGGTCGATGAAGTTTACACAAGGTTCCACTAATGTGGCAGCATGGCACCACCATTTCAGGTCAACCCAACTGCTTCTGTTCTCCTTCCCTGGCACCTAATGATGTTGATGTGATATCTGTATTTCTTACCGATCCATCAATGTAACAGTATGTGAGCAAGACAGGCGAATAGGCTGTACTATGTTTTACCAATTTTTAAAATACATTTATGTAGTAAATGCACATAGATGTACAAAAAACTCTTTATCAGTAAAAAGGGTTTTTTTTCCAGAAATACAATTGAACTTGTGGGGGATCTGTGTAATCTTTGAAAAGATAATGTTTTGTAATTTATAATTTGTTTTAATACATTTATTTTAAAAAACAACAACAGTGTGCTCGGACATGAACGCTCATACCTTGAGTAAAGCTTTATTGGTCTTAAAGGTGCCACTAGACTCTAAATTTGTTCTATAAACAATATAACTTTATTCAGGGGTCATTTCATAGAAAAAGAGGTGCAGGAGCTCATTAGCTTAACGCATTTGCATATGCCACACCCCCTAACATACCGGAAGTGTGTCAGAAGGCAACACCCACCCCTCAGGCTCCACTCCACAGGTGAGTGAAACTGACCTGCTCTTCCTCCATTCCCTTCCCCAGCCAATACTTTGTGCAATAAAAATAAACGTAAAGAACACACCCTCATTCTCTTCCTGCTCCCTTGAAACCACCAGGTTTCAAGTAGACTTGAGATACCCAGGACATGTGCACCACCCATCCCTTTCCCTTCCCCTCCCCACAACAAGACACCTTGTGAGGTTGGTGGGGCTGAGAGAGGTCTTTTGAGAACTGCTCATGAGAGAACAGCTCTGAGAGAACTTGTGACTGGCCCAAGGTCACACCAGCAGTTGCATGTGGAGGAGTGGGGAATCAAACCCGGTTCTCCCAGATTAGAGTCCAACTCCTGACCACTACACCAAACTGATGGGGTGGAAGCTGCTGAAGGGTTGGTGAAATTTCTCCAGTACTTATGTGCCATGTGCCCAGATAAAAAATGGTATACTTAGAAAATTTATATGCCACCTTGAGCAAGTTTCTGGAAAAGAAGCACACAGTCATAAAAGGAACAATGATAAAATTATCAATATTAAAACCAACCATTAAAAACAATAAAGACCCTAGCAGGGCTTTCCCCGGGGCGCTGCGCCTCTGTACTGCTCAGGGTAGCCGAGGAGGGGGTGGGGCTTGGTCATGTGCCCGACCCCTGGGCTCCTCACTCTCGGAGCTGCGCTCCTGTGCGCTCCCGCTCCAACGGACCCCTGACTTTATTAAAAAGTCCTCCTGAACATTTCCATTTTACTGCAATCCTGTTCTGTTTATAAAAGTGCCCATTACCTTCTCTGTTGGATAGAACGGGGGAAGGAGGACTAGAGTTTTATAGTACTATTCTAGCCTCCAAAAATCTCAGCAGTAATCCTGTGATAATATTGTCCAGCATTTATATAATAACTTCAAGAGCTCTTCAAGAGTTCTGTAACTTTTATGAGGCTACAATGTAGGTCAGGATCATGTTCTCCATATGGCAAAAGAGAGCGGAGGATGAGAGCCTTGGTTCATGGTAGTTACAGCACTTAAACCAGGGACAGGTCAAAGTGGCAAGATTGTTCAGAGGTTTTAATTCATTTTTGGTATCGTAATTGATGCTTATTGATCACTGATTAGTTACTATGGGTTGGATCAAGCAAAACACGGTTTACAAAGCGATGTTCCATGCCATCTGCTTCCTGCAAAAGGGTCTTCCACTTCTCACAAAGCAGCTTCTTTGGTTCAGGGTATGACATGAGTCTGTAGTAGGGTGGGAAAATTGGCAAAAAAAAAATGCCTCATACCCAAGCCATTTTGATTTTGGATCAAATCCTATCATTTTGTTGCATGTTTTTCTGTGGAAACTGTGGCAGAGTGGTGAGACAGGCAGACAGAATGTTAGTCTATCACTGTACTAAAGTAGCTCTCAGTCAATGTTGATATCTTGACTAGTGAAGAATACAGAAAAAAGGATGGGCCTGGGAAGAAATTTTCACAAAATGAACTCCACTACAAAGGAACCCATGTTCTTCTAGCCATCAAACCAGTTCTCATGGCCAAAGTACTTGAGGACAAGGACTCATATGAAGATCTAAGGATACCAGGAAGAACTATGATATAAACTATTAAATGTATTTTTAAAAAGAAAATCTAATATTCTCAGCCTGACAAGTTTAAAGAGAGTAGTGGAAGAGAACACACACAGTGACTAACCCTCCCCTATTTGGTAGCTGTGATGGGAACTTGGACACAAACATGATCACCAGGTAAATTTACCTTGATTTAGCTTCATCAAATACACAAGGTGAGCTCTTGTTCAAATCACGTCAATGGCTTTTTAACAAAATTCTTGTAGAGCATTGTACCAAATAGTTTGGCACCTGCACAGTAGCTACTTGTGTTAGCAGGCCAGGTCATGCTTTGGCAATCAAATAATAAGCTTCTCCATTCCTGGAGAAGAGACATGAATCCGCTGGTGTCGTGGTTGGATAATGAAAGAAACCTACTTCTCATAGCTTGCAGGTCATCCCCTTTCTGTGCCTACACATTTGTCTGGTTGGGGGGGGGGGGGTTTGCATCTGTGCAGTCAGTAGCATCTATATATGAAGTGATCACAAAAACTGATTGCAAGATTGGCTAAATGTATGAGCAGACACTGAAAGCACGCAGAGATCGAAGCAGTTCGTCTCAACTCAAAAATCTCAAATGGATCCCCCCCTCCTTTTAACTATGTGTGTTTTTAATAATTGAACCGAGTATGAGCAGATGGTGGGGAGTCAGCATCGGAAAGAAAGCACTCTAGTCATGCAAGAAAGCAGTCTAGTTGCAGAAGAGTGTGATTCCAATGGACACCACAGAATTTAATTGGACACAGTTTAGCAAATGATCAGCTCCTTGAGTGTGACCAGTGAAACAGACATGAATTGAACCAGTGGGTAACAGGGTATAACTGCTGTTTGATTCCCATCTCATCTTATCAATGATCGAAGGACCTATCCTTTGAGACATTCAAAGGTCCCAGGTTCAGTCCCCTGCCTTTACAGTTAAAAGGACTAGGCAGTAGGTGATGTGAAAGATCCCAGCCAGAGACCTTGGAGAACTGCCGCCAGTCTGAGTGGACAATACTGACCTTGATGGACCAAAGGTCTGATTCAGAATAATGCAGAATCGTGTGTGTTCATGTGAGTATAAGACAGAAAAAGGGACAGAGTTGAAGCATATTCTGTATTTCTTTTGTGGAACCTTTGGAAAGACCAAGGTTCTGTCATTTCAAAGCATTGTCATATTGTCACATTCCCAGCAGTTAAATCAAAAGGGATTCCATTCTATTTCTAAGCAATGTTACCTCACTATTGTGTTACTTAAAAATACCTCTGTACCAAAAAAGCATAAACCTATCTTGAAAGGCACTAATATTTCCATTTTATTTGTCATAGTGGCAACATATTTGATGTGTATCTTGATTTGGAAAATCCCCTGATGCAATTGGAAACTTGAAATCCTTTGACAGGAACTAAGAGTGTTCCGTACAATATATCTCGCAGCAATGATACCATCAATATCTTCTTGTGCAATATAAATGCTATTCCCCATTTCTGAAAATGGATCTTCAAACGTTCATCATCTGTGGTGTTAGCTTTCTAGGGAGATGGGTTGTAGGAAAAAGATTAAAACAGTACCATGATTAAGTGCCATAACTTTATCAGAGCACCCCGCATTTAGGCAACTCTGGCTTTGCCCCAAGCCCTAAGAGTTTCAGTGACATGCAAAGGAATCTAATTCTTTTTGTGGCACCCATGTTACACAAGTGACCCAACCTATATAGTCCATAATGTGGATAATAATTAATTAATGACCATTGTATGGCATTGGGTGTAGAGTAGCCGGGAGATCCTAGGATTGTCTGGCGGCAGCAAGATCTAGCTCTTAGCGTTGTGCTAGTGGCGAGCTAGGCTTGTTTATATAATGTGGAGACTGACCTTGCTATTTGCTTGTTTCTGAAACTACTACCTGTTCTTGATGATGATTGCCAAGTATCAGCTGCATCTCGTTCTCCATCTATACATACCTTGTCATCAAAGGTCTTTCTTCCTGTGGTTCTGTTGTAGCCATTGTAGCTGAGGCAGTCTTGTTCTCCCCTGCACCTTTTCAAGTGCCAAAACAGCCACAAGGGGAGGGGAGAAGTTATGTCTGTTTTAGCTCCTGAAGAAAAGAGGATGGGGAACAAGAGCACCTCAGCTGACTGCACTGCATGCTCAGGCCCCTGTGACATTTTTAGATCACTTTAAAATGGTGGCAGTATCCACTGGTCGGACCGGTGGATGCGATCACATCTAGTTTCATCCGTAGGTATCTTGTGCAAATAAGAGTTCTGTGTGCAATGTGCCTGTATGAAATAATGGTGGCACCTTATGACTAGTGGCTATGATCTCCCTAGGGATGAGTGGTACAATCCTTTCCTCCTTGCCAACACATTTGTCCTTTTTTTTTTTTTTTGCTGAAAATAATTAAAGGCTAATTGCAAAGATCAACCCAGTCAACACTTTCCTGAGCATGGCTGAGCTTGCGAAAGACTTCCATCATGTTGTCTTGCCTATGTGGTGCTTGTCAGGTTTATGGTTATGCTTCTGCCAAGGTCATATGCAGCATCTCAGAAGATGCAAACTCAGTCTGTCAGTGCGTTCAAGAAGCACCAGTGCCCTCACACCCAGGTTCTTAACACTGCACAGAAAGGGCACAACTCATTATTGGCCTGGGTGACCGCTGGGTTATGAGTCCAAGGGCCCTGTTCACAATCTGAAAACAAATTACAAGAAACCAAGGGGCAAGAAACCAAGCAAAGGAACAGGAGCAAAACTAAAGACTGGTATTGCTAACATATGATACCATAATGCAACTAATAGGCAAGCTGTGACTCACACAGCGATACTCTTCACCTCATGAAATATTTGACAATATTGAACTGTGGTCAAATAACTGGGGGTCAGTTGACTGGATTAGATGCCAACCTTCTAGCAGGCTTTAAAACAGTCACTCTACTGCTCCATGAGGGTTGCCTCTTCAGCATACATCAAACACAGGAGGAAGGGACAGAGGAGAGAGATGTCCCCACCCTCTCTTTGTTTTAGGCATCCCTTGAGGCCTAGAACATGGGAGAAGCCCTGCCTATTAGTCTACCACCCAAAAGAGTCAAGGTAAAAATGACCCCTGCTCACTGGCTGGAGGGTGGAAGCAGGAGTTCATCGCCTTCTTATCTAGCTGCTGCTCTGTTCATACTGGAAACATCTCACAAATAATGGAAAATACCATAAAATACAGGAAAATCCAACACAATGCTAAGATACTGCAAGGAAATCTGAGGCAAAGAGACAAGTTCATCAGCAGTTCACTCAATTTCTGCCAAGAGTCTATAGCACCTAATATAATTCTGTAACTGACATTTCTACACCATCCAACTATAATAAAGCAAACAACAGTTAAGCCAGTAACACTGATGTTGATTTTCCATATTTTTTCCTTTAATTCACAGTGTGCTGTGTGGACCATGAGCATGAGTCACTAGGCTATACTACAGTGCTTCTCAAGCTAGGGCTGGTATTCTGTGGAATCAGAGGGTTTTTATGTTTTTTTGCAAGGACAGGGGACAAGCCCTTGTCAGCCCCATTAGGCTAATACTAAAATGGAGCCATCTCAGTTTTCTAAGAAGAGGAGCAGAGACTGCCTCAGGAAAGGGGATGGCATTGGTTTCTTCCTCATTTGAAGGGCTGGATGCTCATGGAAGTGCTGCCAGCTGTAGTCATCTAGTTATTCAGTGCAGTGGCCAGAAAATGAGGTGATTGACTGGTGGAATCCAAGAGACCTAGAAATTCTAATTGGCTGAGTTACATTAAGCAGGTACACTGATAATACATTCTGTGATGCCCCATGTCCTACCTCCTCATTTGCCCCATGTCCTACCTTCCTCATTTGAAGGGCTGGATGCTCATTTGCCCCATGTCCTGCCTTCCTCATTGAAGGGCTGGATGCTCATGGAAGTGCTGCCAGCTGTAGTCATCTAGTTATTCAGGGCAGTAGCCAGAAAATGAGATGATTGACTGGTGGAATCCAATAGACCTAGAAATTCTAATTGGCTGAGTTACATTAAGCAGGTACACTGATAATACATTCTGTGATGCCCCATGTCCTACCTCCTCATTTGCCCCATGTCCTACCTTCCTCATTTGAAGGGCTGGATGCTCATTTGCCCCATGTCCTGCCTTCCTCATTGAAGGGCTGGATGCTCATGGAAGTGCTGCCAGCTGTAGTCATCTAGTTATTCAGGGCAGTAGCCAGAAAATGAGATGATTGACTGGTGGAATCCAATAGACCTAGAAATTCTAATTGGCTGAGTTACATTAAGCAGGTACACTGATAATACAGTCTGTAATGCCCCATGCCTACCACCCTCTGCCACCTCTCTTATTTAGGTTATAGGTTCTACATAGGTCAGGACATCACACTCACCACCCTTCTTGTCTCCTTAAAAATCTACAGAGAGCCACATGACCATCTCGCACCTCAGGCCCCTCTCTCCCAGAGAAATCCACAGACAGGGTAGCCCAGCCCCCTTTAATAATCAGCCCTATCTCACACAGAGCTATTGGGGTTGGGACTCAAACACTGTTCCTTCATATCGTATTCATTCATATAGTATAATACATGTGCATAGACCCAGGTATTAGATTGTGTGTGTCCTTCCCATAGACATGCAGCCCACGAGGCTGATCAAGACAAGAAACTTTTATTTATGGTAACAACAAAACACTGAGGAAAGTAAGGTATGCGTAACAGTGTTTTGAACTTTTGAACTGAGGTCCTGTTCCTACAACTGGGATCCTTTAGTTACAAATTTACTAATTTCAGCCCACTCTAAGCAGCTCTTCTACATAGTCCTCGTTAGTCAGAAAACCTTTTTCACCTGATCTCCTAAGCTGTCAACTTATTTATTTATTTATTTATTTATTCTTCTGATGCTAACTATTAACTAGGGATGGACACAAACTGATTCACAAACTAAAGTTTGTCATGAATTTTGGCCAGTTCGTGGTTTGTGAACTGAAGAACTGCCACAAACTTCCACAAATTTTGATGCAGTTTGTGGTGGTTTGTGAAGAGCAGAAAGCAGGGTTTAAATGGCTTGGAGCCATTTAAATGGCTTGGAGCCATTTAAACCCCTGCTGGCAATGAGCAAAAAGCAGGGGTGAAATGGCTGGGGGGCATTTAATCCCGTTTTCTGCTTGCCTTAGCTTTTTACTGCAAGCAGAAAGCAGGGGGTAAAATGCCTATTTTACCCCCTGCTTTCTGCTTGCAGTAAAAAGTTAAGGCAAGCAGAAAACAGGGGATGAAATGCCCCCCAGCCATTCACCCCCTGCTTTTTGCTGACCTCCAAAAGCCACAGTAAGCAGAAAGCTGGGGTGAAAAGGCTTGGAGCCATTTAAACCTCTGCTTTCTGCTCCCTGCCATTTTTCAAGGGGAGCAGAAAGCAGGGGTTTAAACTTTAAATGGCTCACAAACCAATTTGGTTCACAAACTGGCCTATTGGTTCAGGATTCAGCCACGAACCGATCTGCAAAAATGCAGTTCGTGCCTATCCCTACTACTAACTGTCCATCACACAATCATTATAGTTACTTCTGGTAGAAAATTGCACTGGTTTCACTCTATTTCTAGAGACTTTTTTCAGACTTTTCTTAAAACTGGTAATCTCTATTGCACTATAGCATGACAACATTAAAACAGTGTACTGCTGTTATCTATTAGTTCCTCTGAATTTCCAGATTTTGTAAATCTCTAGCCCTTTTCTTTGCAGAAGTACACATAGGAAGGCAATTGGGGGGATTTCCTCTTATGTCTTTCCAAGGAAAAGGGCCAGACTCATGTTTTTTAAAAGAAAATAGAATATTGTACTATAGCACAATAGCAATTCTCAATTAAAACAGAAAAAGTGCCCCCAGAGTCCTCTGGAGACAAGGAGGAAAAATGCAGGGGAACTGGCAGAAAACTAAAGAGCATACAAAACTCCTGTGTGGGATCTCCATTGTCCGTATGTACCACAAATGGGGCTCGTATGCCCCCAAGCCCGAAAGGAACACACAAGTGAAGTGCCAGTGAGGAGAATAAAATTCTTAAGATATTTATTGCAACAAATAGAAAAACAGTTCCAGGCCAAAACTGCCTTCTGAATAATACAAGGAAGAACATAAGGTTTTATACCCAATATGACATAGGCAAAACAATAACATATAAAATCTTAATTGGTTACAAATGAGAAAGCATCATTTGAGTAGGCACACAGTCATTGGCTAATCACAATAGAAGGCATAGTTACATTGTATCTCAAATGTTTACTTGACATGCTCTTCTTCAACTTTAACCAAGGCTCCTCCATACCCAAGCAAAAGGTGTTGTTTTCGGATAAGGGGCATAAGCCCCTTCTGACCCAGACTCTTTGGAACCCTGCATCAGCAGCTGAGACTCATGAATTTCATATTCTAAGCAAAAACTAGGTAAATACATTCACTGTAAAACCTGTCTCCCTCCCCTTATTCCATTAGCATGACATTCAAGGCTCATTGAGACATCCAGACAGATGAAACAGCTCTTCCAGCCAAAAACCTTGATAAGAAAAGAATATTTCCTTTTTGTCTGCTACCTCCAGCTTAAGGCGCACTTTGACCTACAGAGAAAAGCTTATTGAACTCTAATTCATCTTAATAGTGAAACTTACAAAGACATAAATGTATAGGCATATGAAACTTAAATCAAATTAAGGACATTGAACCAATGAATCCCTAATCAGTGTCACACATGAAAACGGCTCTGCATTTGCAGCTGTAATGATAGGGAAACACAAAATCCTTGCTATACGAATGCAGTCATAAGTGTGCAAGTACAATAGTGCTGGCAATGCTGCCAGCGTTGTTCTCATTATCTGTCATTGTTCTCAGTAGGACAGAACCAATCTGGATCACAATGCATAGAATGGATACAGCTAGCCCAAGGAGAGAAGGAAGAAATCATAATGCAGAAGGTGGGTAATAATCCCATCTTTGGAAGCTTGTGGGCTCTTGGCTATTTATTTAGAAAATATATATGCCACATCTCCAGAGACCTTCAATACAATGAAGCAATAAAAACAATGACATAAGAAGGATGAATAATAAAACAAGCCATAAAAGCATTAAATAGCCTAAAATGGTATTCAGAAAACAGGCTAGAAGGAGACCATAAAAAAGCTGGCTGCTGCATTTTAGACCAGGCTGGCCCATGTAGAATGCATTACAGTAACCTGGATGTGATCAGTGCATCATGACCAGATCCCACTTTTCTTCCTTAAATTTTTTAAAATTATTTCATTTATAGTCAAAATCATATTCTCAATACAATAAAAGAAGAAGAAATGATAAGATCAGTCATTGCTTGCCAAGTCTCTTCCAGCTGTGGCAGACATTGACCCCTCAGCAGCACAGTTATTTTAACCAATAAGAAAACATTGTTTCCCTTATCAAACCACTCCACAAATGTCAGGCACTTTTTTGATTTCCAGCATCTCTCAAAAACAAACCTAGCTGCAGTAATCATATACAATACAATAACCTCAAACTTGGGCCTATTATGTGCAGGTGTTTTCCATCAATTTCACCGTGCATGTCTGTTGGCTTTTCTTTGTCATTCTGCATTGATTTCCCTCCCTTCAGCGCTCAGTTTGCTTTCTGGTTGCCATTTCCCTGTGTTTTCTGAGAGTGTTTTGGTGCCAGTTTTCCCGTTGTTTTACTTTCAGGCTGAAGGCAATTCAAAAGCGTACAGATTCCCTTAGATTCCCCCCTCGCCATTTGCCAACCTCCAAAGGTCACTCCCCTGCTCACACCGAGGTCGTTCCTCCCACTGTGCCCCTTCCACCATCCTCCACCTTCATCAAAGTACAATCTCCATTGATTACTTTCTCCCTCATTGTTTTAATGAGAGCCAGTTTGGTGTAGTGGTTAAGTGCGCGGACTCTAATCTGGGAGAACCGGGTTTGATTCCCCACTCCTCCACTTGCACCTGGCTGGATGACCTTGGGCAAGCCATAGCTCTGTACCAGCTGTTCTCTCAAGGACAGCTTGGGAAAGAGTTCTCTCAGCCCCACCTACCTCACCGGGTGTCTGTTGTGAGGAGGGGAAGGGAAAGGAGTTTGTAAGCCGCTCTGAGACTCTTAAATGAGTGAAGGGCGGGATATAAATCCACTCTCTTCTCTTCTCTTCTCTTCTTAAATGTTTACATTTTTTTTACAAGTGGCACGAGTCTAGTGATATGAGACTACAGCTAGTCTTAGTTCACTAAATTAAAAAAAATTAAAACGGGAAAGTTTAAAAGGAGCTGTGCGAGGTTTAGTTCTCTGCTCGTATTGACATGAAAGGGGGACTGGAGAGGGGGCAAATGGCAATGTCCCGAAGTGCAAAAATAAAAGGATTACAGTGCTGCATGCTACATGCAAACAAGATAAAGGGAGGGGGATCATCAGCATGGAATGAAATTGACATGAGATTTAAAGAGAGAGACTGGGATGGGAACCATTTTGGCAGTTTCCAGAAGCCCAGTATTAAAATGATGGCTGAGCTACATGGACCTTCTGCAAACTGCCAAACTTGATCGCTTGGGATCAGTCCGTTTGGAGGAAAGAGTGCAATTGACACAGGAGAGGCTTTGTAAAAACTGTCATGTTCATTACCAGTGTGCAGGATCAAATGAGAGACTCACAAAGAAAAAACCATGCAAATATGCAAGCAGAATTCCATCGTGTGCTTTCAGATTATTTAGTGCCTGAAGCACTAAAACTTTTCCTGGATTGAAGGATGTAGGGAGAGAGCCCACTCCCACAAAAGAAAAAATGTAGAAAAAATGACATTGTAGACAGCCCTTCTTCATGACATACCAACCCCCTAAGTGCACACTACCAAGTCCTCATGTCTCCCATCAGGACATACATGTTTCCACAGCATAGCTAGCAGTGGCTCTCTGAGATGGTTTAGGTTGGGAAAGTAGTATGGGGGGGGGGAAATCCTCTCCCCACAGGCTGTGACCCAATCCAAATCATGTCCAGATAGGTCGGGGAATTAAGTTCCAAGCATGGGATTTTGGTAGCACATCTGTCAGTAGCAGGGGTCTTTTCGTAGAAAAAGAGGTGCAGGAGCTCATTAGCATAACTCATTAGCATAACTCATTAGCATATGCCACATCCCCTGACATCACTGGAAGTGTGTCAGGAAGGGAATGTCTGTTTCAGCCCCATTATATCAATGGCAAAAACTCATAGTGTATATGAGGGGCTGGAGAAAAGGGGGTTTGAGGGAGAGGCTCCAAACTTGCAGGGTAGCTGCTGGGGCCTCTCCTTGAAATACCCACCAAGTTTCAAGAAGATTGGACCACGGGATCCAATTCTATGGGCCCCCAAACAGGTTGCCCCATCCCCTCCATTGTTCTCTATGGTGGGAAAAATGTTACTTTTTTCCCACCGTAGAGAATGGAGGGAATGTGGGCAACCCGTTTGGAGGCCCATAGAATTGGACCCCCTGGTCCAATCTTCTTGAAACTTGGTGGGCATTTGGGGGAGAGGTCCCAGAAGCTACCCTGCAAGTTTGGAGCCTCTGCCTCAAACCCCTTCCCCTCCAGTCGCTTTTAAATTTGCTGCCAAATTTTGGTGGCAATTTGGTGGTGGGCCGAATCAGATCAGAGAATCTGATTCGGTCCGTGGCTGCCCTACTGCCCCTCCTGAGCTGGCGGAGCTGTGCTCCACCTCGCTCCGGCCCCAAAGGACCCCTGGTCAGTAGAACCTGACGCAGATGTGGGAACACCAGTAATTTGTAATATATGATAAGGCACTATGTTTCTCTGTTTTTCTTCAAGTGGAGCACTAACAAATGCAAAATAAGCAAGCAAAGAAACAAAACATGCCTTCTGCATCTTACAGGTACAATCCCAGACAACCTTTCAAATCAATTTTGTGGAGTCTCTAAACTGATCCTCATTCATCACTGGTTAGAAGAGATACCTGGCCACTGGTTAGAAGAGATACCTGGCCAACTGAAGGAGTGACTCCTTGGCTGAAAATGTATCATACAAACCAAGATATACAGGAACCTCAGACCTTCCTATCACCACTCACTCAAATGGATCCTTTGCAAGCCATTTAAGCATTCAGGGCTAAACAACAGCATGAATCTAACGCACACTAACGACAGCTATCGCTTTTCTAACCTGCTTGTCAACCTAAAAATCTGCAAGTAACTTCTCCTCACACACACTTTTTTTTCCCCTCTAGGAATTTCTCAGACAAGCTGTGTTTTCCTCTGAGTGATTTCTTCCGCTTTCATTGGAAACAAAACGGTCAGCCCTATTGTAGCAGCATCTTACAGGCGCTCATTGTTGACAGATGATAGGGTCCATCTTCCTCTAAGCCCTTTCCCACCTTCACCCTGCTGTGCTGCCAAAACTAAAAGAGTACAACCACTGGTCTTTTAGATAAAGCTGTGGTAGGTTATTTATTGTAACCAAATAATAATACACCAACGTGTTTATTGAGAAAAGAAAAAAAACAACACGTGGCTCTCAACAACAGTGTGTGGGTGGTTTCACCTTCACTGTTTCTTTTGCCTGTTTGAAAGGTCTCCCGAATCGTGCCTCTGTCTCAGCCTTCCCTTTCTGTCTCCTGACTCATATATACCATGGGTGGCCTTTAAGACAAATGAATGCTCCCACTGTTACACGTTTAGCAACAAAAAGCACTGAGAGAGCTCCTAATGAGATGCACGTCCGTGTCAATAGTGCATCTGCTCGAGTCTGCTGCACAGTGTTTTTAGACCGACCACCCAAACCCCAGCCCGTGGGGTCAAAGCAGCTCCCAGCCCTCTTTGTAAACTAGGAAAACAAATGCTCCATTTTTTTTTTTTTTGGCTGCACAGCTGAGAGAATGAACACTTTTCAACTGAATCGCTGTGTATGGAGTTTCTGCTTTCATTCCTTCCTTAGATCTGAATCCATTTGCAGAGGAGCAATAAAAAGGTTTAAGGCAGGATGTCTTCTGTAAAGAAAGTCATAAAGCTATTTTGAAAACACTGTTTACTCCAGCTGTTGTTTAAAGAGGACTTATGATCGGAAAAGAAACTTTGGCATGTAATGGCACTGTAGTCCCACACATATGCCTTGGACGTCCCTAATTCCGTTGTTCGGATAACTGATGATCTGCCAGCAGGTCCCAGTTGCACCATTTGAGAACTGTTTCCTGAGGATCTAGATCAGAACAGATTAGCAGGCAAAAACTACAGAGGGGATGGAAATATTTTAACAAACTTGAAATGGATCTTTCAGAGCGGAAATGTTATCATTTGGTGTCCATGCCTGTGACTTTTTAATTTTTTTTTGAAGTTTTATTGAACAAATTCCATTAAAATACATTCAGAACATTAATACATGGACTAACAATTATGCCACAATTGAAGTGATCTAAAATATAAACATAACAATTGGAGAGAGTATAATTATATGTATCACTTCGGAATCAGATTGCCCACGGAAGAAATTATAAAAGGACATAACCTGTCAGCCAGAACATTAAGTACTTGATGCAATATAACATATTGGTGTTGGCATGCTAAACCATAGGAATGCCTGTGACTTTCTTGAAACTTCAGCTTTCAATTTAAAAATCTGAACTGACACTCCATGCTATGGATGTGCACAGAGAACCCCCCCCCCCCCCCCCCCGTTTTTCATTTTTGGTTCATTTCAGTTTGAATGTTCTCCAGCTAAGGTCTTCTAGGACAGTGGTTTGACCTGGGAGGGGAGAAGCCACTACTCAGTTGAGGAAGCAAAAAGGAGGCTAGACTCCTAGTAGTCACATGCCTGGCCAATCTATATTTATGCCAGTTAATCAGAGGAGTCCATGCTGAATTATCCATTGTTCTCTGCTGGGCCTGAAGATAATTCTGCAGCCTGAGTGCGCACAGTCTACGATAGCTCACTAGGTTAGAGCCTAGCCTGGTCTTATGAGGTTACTGGTTCTTTTATAAGTCCCAGAAAATGATAAAAGCCACTGCACCAGTTGGAACCAACCAACCAATCATCATTTCTTTTCTTTTTAAAAAATATATTTTATTCAGTTTTATAGTATTACAGTTATTCCATTCTATTACAATTTTCACATTTTGAGTCTGATATTACATTTTACAATTTAGAAGAAGAAGAAGAGGAGATTGGATTTATATCCTGCCCTTCACTCACTTAAGAGTCTCAGAGCGGCTTACAAACTCCTTTCCCCTCCCCTCCCCACAACAGACACCCTGTGAGGTAGGTGGGGCTGAGAGAACTCTTTCCCAAGCTGTCCTTGAGGGAACAGCTGGTCCAGAGCTATGGCTTGCCCAAGGTCATCCAGCCAGGTGCAAGTGGAGGAGTGGGGAATCAAACCCGGTTCTCCCAGATTAGAGTCCGCGCACTTAACTACTACACCAGACTGGCTCCATTCATATTCTCTGTTCCACCTTTTCCAGTAAATATCTTCATTTAGATTAGAATAAGCAATATGTAACCTATCAATTTCTGCCAACTCCAAAAGTGTCACAATTATCTCTTCTTCTCTAGATGGCAATTTCTCAGTTTTCCAGTATTTAGCAATTAATATTCTAGTTGCCATTAATATATAAATAATAACCCATTTCTCATCCGTAAGATTTTCTGGCAATATATTTAACAAAAAAAAAATCTCAGGCACAATTTGTAAATTAACATTAAATATTTCTAGAATCATTATATGTACCTTATTCCAACATTTATTCACTTTGTCACATCTCCACCATACATGAAAGTAGGTCCCTACATTGGTCTTGCATTTCCAACATTTATTTGAGGCTTTCGGGAAGCATTTAGTGATCTTATCTGGTGGTGACCAATGCCATCTGTGAAACAATTTAAATACATTTTATTTATATGGAATAGATCTTAAATATTTTGCTGATTTCCAAATCTTGGACCAATCGTCTGTCGGTATGGTATGCCCAATATCTCTCATCTGTGCCACCATCGGTGTTTTGATTGTTTCATCTTCAAGAGAATTGTTAATCAACCAATTATTCAATCTGCGAATTAGGCTATCCTTTTCAGTTGACCATATTTTATCTAGTTAATTTTGATTTTTCTCAAAGCCTATAATTGTTTCTGTGTGTTTAGCAATGCAGTTGTAAACAGAGTTACACCTAATGGGCTTCGAAGAACATAACTCGGCTTAGGATGGCAAGGCAAAGACTGAAATTTGCTTTTCATATGAGAGCCTTCAATCACCTTGGAGCTTTCTTCAATTATTTGAACATCTAAGTATTATTTAGGTGGATGATGCATCTTTGTATTGCAAAAAAATATTCTGGCTAATGTAGATTTTACATTTACATTAAAATAAGTCAACTGAAGCAAGAGGGTAAGCCTCATGTGCAAAAATACCCTCAGGAGTATTCCTGTGAAAGTGTCCCTAGGAGTCAGTCACCTCAGTTTCATGATTCACAAAGGTGTTCAGGTAAATCCAGCCTGTTTCCGGAAAAGGAATTCTGAGCTGCATAGGGGACAATTGCAGCACTGAAACCCACTTTAGCCATGGTTGAAATGTTTTGCTGGTGCAGAGCATAAAGATTTCAGCAAGCTTTTCTGTTGGCTATGGTCAGAGGTACCTGTGCCAAGAGCAAAATATTTCATAGAAATGGAGCCCGGGGTGGTGCTGAACGTGGCAAGGAATAAATCTCAATAATTGTCTGCACTTCTTTCAGGGAGAAAACAATAACAAGCTGTTTTTAGATCACAATTTTTTTCCCCTGTTGATCAATCTTTTAAACAAATGGAACTACCTTTCAGTTTTTAATATCAAGGCTGCAATTGGATGGAATTAGACAGCCAGCATATAAAAAAGGTGAAAATTGGTATACGGTAAGGTTTCTAACTCCAGGTTGGGAAATGCCTGGAGATTTGGGGTTTGAGCCTGGGGAGAGCAGGCTTTGGGGAGGGGGGGACTTCAGCTGGGTATAATGCCATAGAAACACCCCCCCTCCCCCAAGCAGCCTTTTTCTCTAGGAGAAATGATCTCTGTAATATGGAGCTCAATTGTGATTCTGGGAGATCTCCAAGCTTCACCTGGAAACTGGCAACCCTTGCTTCTGGCCTCTTTTGTGGCAGAATTCAGAATATCTGAGTTAATAATTGCTGTTCTCATATAGATAACAAAGGGCTAAGATGTTTCAGAGGAACAGCATGATGCTACTTCAATGAATGACTGCCCCACATTCACTAAATGGAATTCTTAGGTGGAAGAAGGAGGAGGAGGAGGTTGGATTTATATCCTGCCCTTCACTTGGAGTCTCAGAGCGGCTTACAAACTCCTTTCCCTTCTCCTCCCCACAAAAGACATCCTGTGAGGTAGGTGGGGCTGAGAGATTTCTTTCAAGAATTGCCTTTGAGAGAACAGCTGGTACAGAGCTATGGCTTGCCCAAGGTCATCCAGCAGCTGCAAGTGGAGGAGTGGGGAATCAAACCCAGTTTTCCCAGATTAGAGTCCGCGCACTTAACAACTACACCAGACTGGTGGGTGAAAATATCAATTTTACTACACCGCTGTACTTGAGGTGGGTAGAAGTATGAGAATGCAAGCAAAGTTTTATTAAGTGGTAGCTTACTGCAGTGGACACAAACTACAGTCACTATTCTGTGAGATCCAGCAAAGCTGTGGTGAGAAGAGTCTTACCATACTTCTGCACCTGCTTAGAGATCAAGCAAGCCTGGGAAGGGATCGAATTCTCCTAATTTTCAGCAGGAGGGGGAATTGTGGGATGAAAATAAGTTTCAGAGGGGAGGTGTGTTGGTCTGCAGTAGACCAGCTCGATTCGATTTCAGTGGCACCTTAGAGGGGAACAAGATTTTCAGGTTATAGAGAGTCAGTTTGGTGTAGTGGTTAAGAGCGTGGACTCTGATCTGGGAGGACTGGGTTTGATTCCCCACTCCACCACATGCAGCTGCTGGTGTGACCTTGGGTCAGTTACAATTTCTTTCAGAGCTGTTCTCTCAAGAGCAGTTCTCAAGAGACTTCTCTCAGCCCCACCTACCTTGCAGGGTGTCTGTTGTGGGGAGGGGAAGGGAAAGGAGATTGTAAGCCTCTCTGAGACTCCTTTGGGTAGTGAAGGGCAGGGTATAAATCCAATCTCTTCTTCTTTTGAGTCAAACCTCACTTTGTCAGATATGAGTTGGAATGGAGGTCTGAGTCTGTATACCTCAGTTTAGTTTATAACAAGTGTTTGTCTATCTCCTGTGTGGGTAGTTAAGGCCCAGGTATGGTCAGAGTGTGTGAGCCAAAGGGAAGATGGTCACTCATAGACCAGAGCAGATAGGAAGATCACCTGGCCGACAGAGTGAAAGGAAAACTGACTTTAGAACTCTTCTCCCCTTCCTTTTTCTGTTCTTTTGCTCTGACACTTTAACTTAGAATCTGATGATGATGTTCTTCACATGATGGAGAAGCAGGGGCATCCTCTCTCCTTACTCTTGTATGTAATGTCATGTATGGTGTGGGGACTACACGTGGAACTTTTTACTTTAAAAAAGTGGGGACTGCACAAATCAGACATCCATGTGACTAGGCATCTAAATGTTAACTCTGTGGGGTGGATTTAACAGTATCCCCCCTCAAGAAAGACTCCGCAAATGTTCCAGGATGGCCTCAGGTTCAATTTTCCATATAGTTCTGGACTGCCAGCTGCACACATCCTCACGTATGAAATTCTTATCCCTTTGGCCACACTGGTTTACTAGTTATCTTAAAACTGTTCAGCATTTTCTGAATGTTGTTAATACTGATTATGGCTGCAAAATTTTCAGCAGAATCAGCCGCACTTAGATACAGATTTTTTATATAATATGCATATTTTATTGTCCTAACTTACTCACCAGAATTAAATGTATCTTTTAAATGTATCTACCGTACTCAGGGGTCATTTTGTAGAAAAAGAGGTGCAGGAGCTCATTAGCATAACTCATTAGCAAAACTTATTTGCATATGCTACACCACCTGCCATCACCGGAAGTATGTCAGAAGGGAAGAAAGAACAGAGGGAGGGAGGGAGGGGAAGGAAGGAAGGAAGGGCACAGAGGGGACTGCTACTAATCCAAAGCCTCAGAGATACCACTATTCTGGGAGGATAGCTTCAGTGGTGGCTGAAGCCTTCAGAAGGTTGGTCGGAGGAACAAGGACCTTTCCAGGGGACGGGGTCATTTTGCTGCAGCCATGACGCAAGCAGGCATTCCCCTGCGGGGGAGGGGCTGGCACCAACTCCCGGAGCTGCGCTCTCCCGAGCTCCTGCTCGAAAGGACCCCTGACCATACTATTATGCCATTAAAGATGTCTGAACTGAACTCTGTGGTGCAGGGAAAGGAGTTTCCTGGGTCTTCCACCAAACCAGTACCAAGGTCAATAGATGAGGTCATTCTTCAAGCTCTCTCACACTGAAGCAAGAAGATCAGCTCCCACGCTGCTGCAGATGTATGTGAATGGGACCCCAGTATCAACTGACAAGGAAAATGTTACCATTCCTCAAGTGCAGGGATATAAATGCTTTTGGCATGACTTCTGTAATCAGTAGCACATTTTACCAGGACAAAATCCACAAAACCTTAGTTACTAGTGTCATGTAGAATAATGTATGAGATGTCACTGAAAAGAAACCCAGAACCAAAGGCACACAACAGGAGCAGAAATGATTGCTAGTAAACCTGCACTGAAGAACATAGCAGGTTTCTCTGATGTGCTAAATGGCTTCTGGCCAACAACTACTGCAGACTACTTATGACTTTTGCTGATGTAGTCATCAAGCCGTGGATGTAATCACGCGACTCTGAATGGCATTGGCTTAGTTCCTTGGGAGGAATATAGATGACTCCTGTAGCTGGGAGTTACTTACAGAAAAGAAGAACTGAAATTCAACAGGCAGGATAGAAAAAGATAGCTTTCTTCCGAAGTGGTAGTTGAATAATAATGTTTGCATAAAGCTTGTAAATGTTTGTTCCTCTTTCATTTCCCTCTTTATTCTAAAACAGCCATGACTGAACATGTTTTGCTGGGCTGTTTTTTTAAATAAAAAATGTGAAATTTGGGTACATCCTGTTTCTTCTGCTCTTAAATGTATATTTCTCTTTTGAAGACTGGGCTGGCTTCATTGTTCCTCAGAAATAATTTGTTTCCACAGCTATTGTTTACCAGAGTTCTATATTTAATAGTTCCACACCCCATTTTCACTCAGCCCCCCCCTTCATATTATAGTATTTCACATCTAACTCTGTTCTTGGAAGTACAAAGATGTGCAGTATATACCAGATACTTCTCTCTGAAAGAAAACCTGTACACAGCAGGATTCTAGAATCAGCTCTTTGGTTCACAGAATGAGTTCAGAAATTTCATCTGAAGAAAATAATGATACAGTCTTTCCCATTAAGTTAGGTCAGTTTATACCATCAACAGAATCAAATTGGACTGTTCAATTTCATACTTTTTGCATGTTTTAGCTACCTACCCATCCCCTTTTAAAAGGCCTCTCTGTACATCCAAAGCTAGCATTTCAGGTCAAGTGGTTCAGACTAGCTTTTTTTTCCTTATATGCTTTCTTTCAGTGAGCAAGGAGGATTTTTTTTTGTGAAAGAGCATTCAAACATGCAAGCCCAAAGTGGTACAATCTAAGAAAAGCTTTGCCACTCGCTGTTGTTGATTGTCTCTAAAAAGGGGTGGGTGGGTTGTATTTAAAAAGTAGTAGAACAGCTTGTATGACAGAATAAGCCAGTCTGAGTAGACAGTACTGACCTTGATGGATCCATGGTCTTATTCAGTATAAGGGAGCTTCACGTACAGATCGGTTAAAATCAGGGATCCCCAACCTTTTAAAGTCTGCGAGCACCCTTGGAATTCTAACACAGGCTGGTGAGGGCTGCCACAAAATGGCTGCCACAGGAGGCGAAGCCAGTCCACAAAATAGTTGCCACAGCTTACCTTCAATCATGTGGTGAAAATCCTTCTGCTGTGGTGATAGCTGCTGTCAAAGTAGCATTAAAAAAAAAAGTGCACAACCAATCAAAATTCCTATGGCCTGTAAGAAACTTTGCTGGGTAAAAGCCCCATCTGGCTCCACCCACTTCCAAAAAACACTTGACAGGATCCAAGAAAAGTGTCAGTGGGCACCATGTTGGGGGCGCCCCTGGGTTACGGATTTAAACTGTTGCACAAGTACTTGGTTGCAGTTTGCAAAAAATAGATATAGAATTTTAAGGGCACGATCATACCCACCCATTTGCGACGCAAGAAGGACAATTCCCCGCCGGCTCAAAGTGGCGCAATCACACAAGCACATCTGGGAAGTGTCCTGCAGCCGGTGTCAAACTGTCGCAAGCCGCTTTGAGCCGGCAGGGAATCGGCATATTTAGCTACCAGTGAAAAGGCAGTCTCAAATGGTTTGTGACGGCCCAGAACTGGCCTTTCCTGGTGTGATCATGCCAGCGCAAACAAGTGGCATCGGGGAGCGGGCTTTTTGGTCCCCCCCCTGTCCCAGTACGTGCATCATTAGACAACCCCGAGGGTGGAGAGGCAAGACATCGATCCCTTGTAGAAGCGAATAAGCGCATTGAAAACGGCCGGGGGGAAAAATCAACTAGCTTGTGGCTGCGTGTGATCACGCAGCGGCAGTTCGCCCTCACAGGTCCATGGATCTGTGTGATTCCACAAAAGCGGCACAAATTGCGCCGGCACAAATTTGTGTCGATTCCCGTCTGGCTTATCTCACTCGTGTGGACGGGGCCATAGAATTTAGATCTGGAAATATTTCTTTGCTTCTAATTCATGCATGCTGGATAGTAGAATTCAAAAAATGGCTTCTACATTTCAAAGCTGTTTTACAATGTTGCACAAAAAAATTCCACAAGAAATCTAGCATCTTCTGATGATAATCATGTCCAGTCACAAAACACTGGAAGCTTCTACAAAGTGTTAGGAGGTTCCAAGCCAAGCATTATTGTATGATGGAGAAAAGCTATTTCCACATTGTGGGATGCCTTGCATGCTCTTCCACAGCACTTCCTGCTCCAACAAAGTGGGTGAAAGATGGGACTATCTCTTTGCTTCAGGGAAGAACTAGGAAAGGCATTGTCTTGTGCCATGGGAGTCATGGCATGGCTTGTGGCATCCCCATTTGTGTCTGCAGACAGCACCTATTTGGAAATAGCCATTTTGTCATGGCACCCGTTCTCAAAATTCGAAAAGTGCCCATGAGTTCGAGAAGGTTGGGGACCCCTGCTCTAGATTTTGTAATGGGGGTCCATACTGCAGCTCTATTCCATGCCAACATCAATCCTTGAAAAAACTAGGTTAGCAGTGATGTGGGGAGGAGCCATAGCATGGCTTCCCTCCACATACTCCAGAGATTCTGGTGGTGCAGGAAGCAGCAGCACAGCTGTGGCAGCCACACCACTCACTATGACATCAGTACTGCTCCTCTAGCATATAAATTGTGCTCTCAGATAATGAAACCAGTTGTAACCATTCTAATATTTACAAGGCATATTTAGACTGTAAAAAATAAAAGCCAAGTTTTATTACAAAGGAACTGTTTTATTTGGATATTCTGATGAGGGGGAATTCTATGACCACATTACAGAGAAGTTGCATTTTTGGTCTTCCGAAGAACAAATGATATTAAAGTCAGAACCATATGTGTAAACAAAAACTAATTGACTGCACTGATCAAACCATAGCTTATACAATGCAAATTCTCTAATATCAACAGTGAGGCTTTTTTTAAAAAAAAAAGTTAAAATGAAGAATCACATGGAGGATTTTCAAAGCACAGGAGGGAAGAAAATAAAAACCACATGTTCCTGTAAAAGTACACCAATGACACTGTTCAGCCAGTGCCTTGCAGAGTCTTTAAGAGTACAGGTCACAATTCAGAGAGCTCCTTTCAGCATGTGCACTGGCGTTTGCCTTTTATTTCCCCTCACAGCAGCCTCCCACATTACATCACAAAACACATCAGAAATGCTCCTGAGATTCAAAAGGGCTTTTCTGAGTGCTGGGAAGGGAAAGATTTCCCTGCATGCAGAGGGTGGTAGTGTTATCAGAGTGAAGGCCGCTCAGGCCACCCATCCAAAGAGATAATCTAGCTCCCATAGAATGTCTCCCTGAAGCTTTATTTGCAGTGGCGACACGTCTGGAAAGAGACATTAAGATTTTAGGTTGGAATGATGAAATTAAATGCCTGGTCTGTGTTTACAAAACACATCTAGAGCTGAAAGTTCCAATGAACCCCACTTCTCCACAAGAAAAGTCCTCAGTCACAATATCCCAGCTGGTGGGCTGGGTTATACCTCACTATGAACAATCACAAAAACAGTGCCATCCGAAGCAGTCACATCCTTCTAAGCCCACTGACTTCAATGTACTTAGGTGTAACTCTGCTTAGGGTAGCAATGAAAAGAGTCACAAAGCTGGACTTTTCCTAAAGTCCAGGTTTCTTTGTTCCACCAATGTTTCAAGATGGGTTACCTACCCATAACAGAACTGAACATGAGCCAATGATTCTGTGCCCCGTACCTAACCAGAAACATTCTAAATGGTTCTGTGACTCTCAATACAGTGTATTTCAAAACAAAACCTTGTGAAATAGGGAAGTGCTACTACTGTCTGCTTACAGAAAACTGGCTATTATCTCTCTGTCTTCAGTTCAGGATCATGAACTGCACCCATCTCTGAATGTGCCAAAGTGCAGGATCAGTCTACATGACTAAACTCAAAGCCCCACAGACAGAATATCATGGAAAGCAGAAGTTTACTTTGGACTCCTTGACAGTTTGAGTCTAGAATGTTCTAGAATGTTCAAGAATCTTTTTTTCCTGGGTTAGAGAGCCTGAGGAGTCTTAATTTAGAAAAGCCTCCCATTGGAGAATGTTTGTATCTCAAGGGCAGAGCACAAGCTCTGAGTCCCAGGTTCAAATGCCAGTTAAAAAGATCGGGGGGGATGGGGGGACTTTGCTTAGAGCGGCTACCAGCAGGCGATTGCTTTGCGCGTCCCACTTCTGACAGCACATTCAAGCCTTTGCTTAGACTTCAACATTTGCTTAAGTGCTCACTTGCGAAGGATTTACATGGACTGAGGTGTGTCTTTCAATCACAGTCATTCTTCACTCTTGCACATATGACGTTTAGGTCTAAATAGTTTTGGAGGTGGTGCTCATATCCAACCCCCCCCCCCCCCCGAAATTCTCAGCTACAGCTGGGAACAAAAGTACCCTTATCAACCAATGGCTTAAATATATATGGCTTTTATTTTCTCTCCTTCATTTCAATTGGAAAACATGACATTTGTGTAATACTTGGTTTATTAAAAAAAACAAGAACAAAAACAGATGAACAACAGAGTCCTTCTTTTCAACAAACCCAATGAAAAAACTCTGGCTGACTCCCTATTTGTGCTTTACGTGTCGAACGGCTTTCACTTTAATGCTTCATCCTTGCTAACAGTCTGGAATACACAGGCGCTGAAAAAGAGGGGAAAAGACTTCAGTGAAAAAAACAACTGCTTCTGTGACGCTGCTCTGATAGAGATGAGGAAATTAGGCCATCTTGCACTGGGGGAACAGTACGGTGTATGATTTTGCTGTACTGTATTTTTAAAAAATGTTTTATGATTTTTTGGTATTGAATTGCTGATAGCCACCCTGAGCCTGCCATAAGGTGCGGAGGGCGGGATATAAATCTCAAAAATAATAAATAAATAAACTCAAAGGAGGCCCTCTACTTGAATTAAAACCAATAGTCTCTGTTTCAATATAGTTCTCTGCACCATTGATCAGGGTTTAATAAAGGATGAGTCGCTCTAAACAGGCTTTGGAATCTGCCCACCACATTAGTTTTCAACACTGAGGTGATTGGATTATTTAGGCCACAACCTAAAGCTCCGTGGAGCTCTGATGGGCCCGTGAAGTTGCACCAGAGCAGGGCATGCTATGTGCATGTTCCTTGACAGCAGGGAGAATGAAATGGTCCTTGCACATTTGGCTGTGCACCAAGGCCCAGAAGAGTAAAGCTGCTGATCAGCTGGTGGCAACGAACAGGTAGAGTCAAGATGTGGCAGAATGCACTATACTATTCAGATTTTACAAGTCTTTCAGGGGATCACATTTTTAATGCTCCCCCATGTAACCAACTCCTTGCTGGCAAGAAATGAATAAATCAGGATATAGAGACTGGGCTACAGCCTTTTCCCATGATGGTCTGGTTTCGACATGCAAAGAAGTTTTATAGATTGGGAAGCATTCGGAAAGGGCATGTGCCAGCTACAGTCTCCGGTGACACAGTCCACTCTACCAGCCAGGATTTTGCCACTTCATTTTGTTGTTGCATGTGTAGCTTAGGCTTTAAGCCCTTGCAGGGAGAAAAAAGAATCCTGGGAGAACCATGGTTTGAAAAATTCGGCTACTGGCCGTCAGAGTGAACCATCGTATACTATGGGTGATCAGATCACAAACACAATAGTTGATTAACCCATGTGAGTTTGTGTGTGAAAGAACGCACACCTGCAATTTAGGGGGGAGTCTGCTTTTGCCTCCATCAGGCCTTTTAACCATCTAGTGGGCTTGCGGAACTTAACAAACACTGACTAAACACTTTGCAAATGATGAATTATACATGGACAGGGAAAAGTGAGTAGGAAAAAAAAAGAACTCCAAACTGTATCTACTTTCATAAACTGTGAAAAATAAATATTTTGAAACCTGGACAATGTATTCTATTTATATCTGCACAGCTGACAGATCAAAACCACTCCGCTATTCAAGCCAGGACTACACTCAAGATCAAAATGGAGCGCGGTTTTCATCATCGACCTCAACAATATTTGAAAAGACTGATGACATGACAAAGTAGGAAGGTACATATTTGGGTAGGAAAGGAATATGTTTGGACAACGTGAGTTCTCTGGGTAATATCTAGAAACCACATTCTCCCCCCCCCCCCCCAGCCTTGTATCTTAACCAGTGACCAGCTGTTCTGGAGGAAAGGAAATAAGCTCTGAAGATCTGGTCATCTGAATGTGGTTAAAAATTGTGCTCATTAGCTAAAATTAATTCAAGCTATTTTCTGTAATATTTCAGGCAAGTATGGTTGTATCTAATTAGAGAGTAAGAGGAGAAGACACGGTAGTGTGCAGAATAGTAGGCACCCTACAGAATGCCTACAGGGTAATATATAATTAGGGGGTTCCAGGATCATGTCAACCTTACTTACCCAACCGAGCACTCCTTTGAGAAATCTGCAAAAGAAAAAGAAAAGTTTAACTTGCCCCGTTCAACCCCCCTACACTTACGTAGCGTATACAGCCATTAAAACACAAGTAGAAGAGTCTTCCATGCATATTCATCATGAGATTAAGAGCGTGTCTTGGACTCACTAGAGCTCCCCACCTCTGCCTCTCTTAGTGTGATTGAAAAGATATTTAAATACAGGATCTACGTTGCCTTGTAATCCAGTTCAGGTGGCTCAACAGAAGAGTAGACACATTGCATGCAGAAGATCTCAAGTTCAATTCGTGGCATCTCCAGTTAAAGGATCTCAGGTAGGCGGAAGCCTGTCTCTTCCTGAGATACTGGAGAGCTGCTACCAGTCAGAGTAGACCAGCAGTATGACTTGGTATAAGGCAACTTCTTTTGGAAGTGTCCCCACATGTTGGCTGAGCATTGCGGTTACCTGGGATGTTGCAGAAGCATGCCTGAAGATTTCCATTGCAGGATCTGCAGGCTCATCACCTCTCTCATTAGGCCTAAAAGCTAAGGGACACAATTCAAACCACGATTAAGCAAACACAAATATTGTCTTCTACCACTAATTAAAAAGAATACAGGCCATATCAAAAGATACACTGGGTGTTCCATGAGGAAAAAGGCTAAAGACCCCCAACCTTAAAACAGCTCAGTACGGGTGCTGGTTCAAGCTCCAAATCGGTAGGGGTGGAAGGCTTAAGCTTTCTACCTAGTCCCAATCTGAATCAGGGGCTTTCCACACAGATCTTTCAAAAGGGAAAAAAAACCCACAAGAGCTTTGGAGCTCATTCACAGAACTCTCAGTATCACGGGTAGTTTGGTCTTAATTCATACTGTTTTGCCTTAAATATTTTCAGTATGTGTTCATGGTTTAATTGACATGAGCCATCTTGAACATAGAGAGGAGGCTAGATACAAAGGTCTATGGTAAAATCAGCAGAAGTGGTTGGTGAGTGATGCTACAGCACGTGCCTTCCTGTCCACGCAATGGAACATTAAAATTGTATGTGGAGACCTAGGAAATGTCACAATCAACCCTCATGCTCCCTCAATTTTGGCTTTATGTTCAACCCAACTCAACTCTAAAAATTATACCCACACCAGTATCAAGGAGTATGGAAAGGGTGCCAGCTGCAGTTTGCTAGCATTTGATGGCAAAGAGGAAAAGTGGGGCGCTTTGCCTCTGGTCAGCCGAAAAGGACACTTGGTCTATAGGGGCGTATATCATCCAGCAGGGCTGGAGGCACCTGTTTTGGCATGAAAGAGGAGATGGTCAAGAAGGGGCCAATGGGAAGATGGCATAGATGACAGGGACAAGGAACGGGCAGGTTTGGAAGTCACAATATACAAGGCTGACACAGAGACTAGAATGTGAGAGGGAATGTTTGGACGCTAGCTACTTGTCTACTACTGCACTCCCAATGATGAGCTTTTTTGGTACAAAATGAAGAATGTGGTTACCTAGCTCATTTGAGTTCGAGGCCCCTGGACTAAACATTACTGCCTAAACCATTCACAAAGCTACAGGATGGACAGGATTCTGTGCAGTAAGTGTTTATATTCACACAATACAATACACAATACACAACCTTTATTGGCATACACTGCAGGGACATCAATAAAGAAACAGTAGCAAACAGCTAGCAGTAAACCAAACAGTAGCCGACATGGCTGGATGGAACTAATCAGCGAGGATTAAGCCTTATACTCCCTTACCCTTAACTTCAAAACATAAGCTAAAAATTCGGCTACAGACAGAGTAATTGCCGAGAACTTGTCGGACAGTAAAATTTTTAGGTCACTGTCGGACAAGTTCCTTGAGGGGGTAGGTGGGGGGCAATCAAATAGCTACGCATAGTGGAGTAATGGGGTGTTTATATTAAAGGACTACCAGGAGAATCGGGTAGATTTTAAGCATATCAATTAGAACTCCATAAAAGAGGTTGCTGCAGATATGAAATGGGCCCTACAAACCACACTTGTGACCTCAATATTATTTACCCTGAAGCAGTCTTATTTACCTTAAAGCCATGACAAGGGACTCCAATTGCACAACTACAATTTGTATGGGAGTCTTGGCACTCTCACTTTCTATACAGATTCCTCCACACACATAAGCAAGTTTCTGGACTTCACCCAGGGAAAACCTTCAAAACATCTCTTATAGGTGCAAAAGACCAAATTATTGTCAAAGGAAATAATAATTCATGGTATGATATAATCAGTTTCCTATTTTCTTCCCAGCGTCTTCAGTCAACATTGCTTTTCTAAGTTTCATCTCTGATAAGTCAACCGAAGAACTTTTAATGCTGCATGCCTGCCCCACTGGAATGAATGAGGAATTTGGAGACGGTTTCTCAGGATGGTAAGAGTTACTTGCTTATTTCCTTCTGCACAGGAAATGAACTTCCTTTCATAAACTGGCATTTCACTGCTGTCTGGCGATACTGATGTCCTTAACTACTGAGGAAAGACTACCAAACCTGGGAGGGGGGAAAACACTGTCTTTTATGTTGAATCCAATGTAACCTACCTGGTGGCTGTAAAACTCTATTCACAGCATAAATCACACCATTAGTTGCCATAATGTCTGCCTCAGCAACGGGCTCTTTGTTGACATTTATAACATTGTTTTTCTGATGTTAGAAGAAGAAGAAGAAAAAGCAGGATAAATGATCAGGTAGTAAATATAAGCACAAAGGAAGAAGAACATGAAACATCATAGAAAATACAAATATCAACTACTCAACTATCCTATACTGACAGCATTTTTATGAACTCTTCCAGAAGCCTGTACATAATGGCCACACCAACAACTAGGGAGCATTAGGTTATGACTGTCAACAGCGTGTTCTGAATTTGTGAAGATTGGAAAGAGCCACTGTAGTGCAGTGATTAGAGTGCTATACTAAGATCTGGGACATCCGGATTCAAATCCAAACTCTGCTGTGCTGGGCGAGTCACACACTCTCAGCATAACCTACTTCACAGGGTTGGCGTGAGGACAAAGTGGAGGGGAAGAGAACTATGTAAAGTTGCTTTGGGCCCCCACTGGGGAGAAAAATGGGGTTTAAATGAGGAAGGGAGGGAGGGAGGGAGGGAAGGAAGGGAGGGAGGGAGGGAAGGAGGGAGGGAAGGAGGGAGGGAGGGAGGAAGGAAGGAAAGTGATACGGTCATATCACATACAAAGTATTTAGGGCACAGGATAATGGGGGAAGGAGGGTTAGCATTGTTTCCTAACCACATCCACTGGAGTTTCTTATCCAGCCTGGCTCTCTGCATTCCTGGCTTTGCTCTCCTCTCACCCCAGGGGTCTTCATACGATCCCCTGCACCTTGGCTTCTACCAGAGATAGAATGAGAAATGAGGTGTGGGCTCAAACTTATTTTGCAACAGAAAGCCTTGTAAAACCTCCTCTGCTGCCTCCACCACCAAGAGAAGTCAATGAACGAGCCAGGAAGAGGCGCTGTGTACTTGAATTGGGGATTACCCTACAAGATAAATCGAGCAAGGAGCTTGGGAAGATGTGTGCAAGCTGCAGGCCTTCTCCTTCTCTTCCTGCCCCCAGCAGACTCTCAGGAGACAAATATTGTTTTGCTGCTCAGTATTAAGAATAGCTGTGTTCTTTTTCTTTACAAAAATGCATTCCTGCAATCATGAGACCAGCAGGAGGGAAAACAAGTAACAATCAAAATAAGCAATTCAACAATAAAAAGACTGTCCACTTTTTAAGGTATTTGTGGAAGATCAACCCAGTAATGTCTTGTAGCAGCCATCTGGGATGGAAAACAGATTGCTCCTGATGTGAGAGCTTAGTGTTTGAAGTTCCCTGGGTTCCATATGGCAATGCTCAATCAGTTGGGCCCTTGTGGTCCCCTTTGAGTAGAAGGGATGTGAACTTGGAAGCTGCTCTTGAAAGTGCATTAAAATGGAGTGATTGAGCATGAAATAAAAACAAAAAAAAATAAGGACTTACAGTGCTGACTTCAAGTTTATCACCCTGCAGAGACTTCAGCCGTACAACAGCGCCAACCGCTCCACTAACCAATATTTCATCCCCAATGTGGTACTTCAGAATGTTGGCGAGTTCTTTAGCATTACCTGGGGAGGAAAAGTCAACAAGCACGCATGAATTTTTATAGTTTCTTTCCCATGTTTCATGATACCTTAGGAAGAAACTAAAACACCAAACTGCAATCTTGGGCAGTGAGTTCAGCGGTTTGGAGGGGGGGGGGGGAATGCAAAACTGTCTCCACTCCCACTAAAAACACGCAGCTGATCCAAGGAAGTGAATACATTCTTATTTCTCTGCAGTACTGATTTCCAGATTCTTTTGGATGCCAGTAAGTGTCCCTTCCAGCTAATCAACTGCTGCTTAACGCACGGCTGTTGAAGCATTACATTTAGCTGAAGGACTATGATGCTGAGAAATAAATAGCAAGGGCTGTATCAGACATTTGTTCATTTAGCAGTTGAAGTGCAAATAGGAGTGATCTCAGCAATCAGAGACTTGATGGATCCACATTCACGCTCCGTACACAAGGTCAAATGAATGTGCAGAGGTGGGTGGTATCCAGTGTGTATGATCTCAGCTTTCTCCCCTCCCCCATTAATTGTCCATGGAATTTGTTAACTGGACAGAACTATCAGCACACAGCCTTTTAATCACACACCTGATTCCAGATTTCACAAAGAAAAACAAAGAATGTCAGGCTCTTTTGCCTTAACGGTGGTGGTGGATACTTTACTTTTGCTCAGCTGCAAGTGGAAATCTGAACTGCCTCATTGTAAGTTATATGCATTTAGGCACTAATTCATCTCTGCATCACTTCAGAGAACAATGGAGGGAATGGGGGCAACCTGTTTTGAAGGCCTGTAGAATTGGACCCCCTGGTCCAATCTTCTTGAAACTTGGTGGGCATTTCGAGGAGAGGCCCCAGCAGCTACTCTGCAAGTTTAGAGCCTCTCCCTCAAACCCCCTCTCCTCCAGTGGCTTTTAAAGTTGCCACCGAATTTCAGCAGCAATTCGGCGGCGAGCTGAATCAGATTAGAGAATCTGATTCAGCCCGTGGCTGCCCTACTGGCCAGTCCTGAGCTGGCGGAGCTCCGGCCCCAACGGACCCCTGATTACAAGCATCTAAGCTGCATTTAAATTGGTAGTAAACACTGCCCCATACAAAATTTAAGCCATAATGTCGGTCTAGTTAAGACTCCTGTGGATTCCTGTCTTTAGAAACACAACCCATACATCACAAAGACCAACCCAGAATCTAGCAGGCTTTCAATCTCCAAATCATGTCCCAATACCATGTTTGCTTATGGCACAATGACTAAATAAGCACCAGTTTTATGATTTGTGGAATACCTGTTCCATCAAGTGTCAAGGAATAAAACTGATTAAATAGGGAGCCACAGCCAGTGTTCCCTCTAAGCTGAGTTAGTGTGAGCTAGCTCACAGTTTTTAGCCTCCTGCTCACACATTTTTGTCTTAGCTCAGGAAGGACGGCTCCAGAGCAAACTAATTTATGCAGTAGCCAATTCCTCACTCACAACTTTAATGTCAGTAGCTCACCAAGTAGAATTTTTGCTCACAAGACTCCACACCTTAGAAGGAGCATTGGTCACAGCCACTTCTTCCCCCCCTCCCTTACATAAGTCTGCCATAGATTCCCACCAACTGTGATTCACTGTTTCTAGAACCATAAACTAAATATTTTGCTTATGAAGTTCAACAACGTTTCAGCTGTTCACATCTGGGATATTTCAGTTCCACAGCTGCTTATGGTAGCTACAAATCAGTTATGAAATATTTGGGCAATAAGTAATAGAACAAATGTGGAGACTGCTGCACAACGAACATAAAAGGATAACCAACTCCCAGAAGCAGATACTGCATTTTGATGTCAAGGATTGGTTGGGGTTTAGACAATGAAAATACATTGCTATCAGCCAGCTCATATTCTTTCCTAGCCACAACTATATTCCAGCTCAGGAGAGAGAATGTTTCAACATTTACGTGAAAAATGGTTGAACATGACCACAGGCTTACGTTAAACAGAGCATCAAGCTGGTGCTTTTACAGGTGGCCTTGAGCTTATGACCACCTGGTTTTTACCTGTACTAGCCCGGCTGACATACATTTACCACAATCTACGATTTCTGACTCACCTGCAGTACTAACTGTATCTACAAAGTCAGATACATATATACAAATGTCTCAGTATCTTTATTCAACAAATAGTTGTTCTTCATCCACTTTCCCTACTTCTCAGTTGAGGAAAACATAATTTCCTAGCATGCGTCATGTATTTGTTCATCAGCCTTTTTGGGAACCTCTGTTGGGCAAAAACTTGGCACATAAACATCACGAAGAAAACCAATGTTTCACTCAATCCAAGCACAGGACTGATGAACTTTAGATGAAGTGACGATGGTAAAATTTTGTGTGGCCCTTTTCATGACTGCACCTGTGAAGAACTGAAACGCTGTGATCAATTTGTCTCACTGTGTACCAAGTGCTAGAAACCCACTTATTCAAGGAATTGGTACCTCTAAATACCATACATGGCCAGTAAGATCGATGGACATTTACCCATAAGTTTGTTCAGCTCTCCCTGTGGCATGGCTTGGAAAGCTGCATTAGTTGGCGCAAATACTGTGAAGGACCTTGGCCGGTTCAGTGTTTCTGTGAGGCCTGCAGACTGGATGGCCGCCACTAAGGTACTGTAAAACATGCACACACAGTCACAAACACATACACACACACAAAAAAAACCTTTATAAGTATCATGTTGCTCAACTCTATGCCCAACTTTCTTTTTTTTGGGGGGGGGGGGGGAAAGGAGGGTAATTATACACAAGTATCATTAACTAATACAAATGTCTCAGTGTAATATGGAAGCCTCACGTCTAAAGCTTTATGTGTGTTCCAACGGGTACTTGCACCTTCTGAGCACTCAGATATTTTCCAGTTGATTCCATTTGAGAATGCAACTCTGTTCAAGGAAACCTTTTCAACAGAGCCTCTTCCTTCCTATCCTGCCTACCCCCCTCAGCAGACTGCATTGTTCTCCTTTTCTCCATTTTAGCTTCATAACTATTGTGAGGTAGGATAGGCTGAGAGAGTGTGACTTGCCCAAGGTGACCCAGAAAGTTTCCATGGCAGAGTCAGAATCCAAACCTGGGTCTCCCAGATCCAACACCATACCAGCTTGCATGGACATAACATGGGTTCAAAAATTCAGCTCAATTAAGAACTCAGTGACCAATCTTGGGCCGAGGACAGACTGGGCTTCTGGAGCGCCCTGCCTCCACTTTAGAAGCGGAGGCAGAGAGGGCGTCCAGACAGCCGCAGCTGACCCCCGTCGCTGGCGCGGACTCACCCATCCGCGAGGCACCGGCATGCCGCTTCAGCCGGAGACACCTGGGAACTGGTCCCCAGGCGTCTCCGTGTGCATCCCCAGCGCTTCCGGCAGGTGTGAACGCGCCGAAGGTGCGTCGCACATGCTGCCGGAAGTCTGAACGGTGGCCGCGGCTGCGCATAGCCGCGGCTCACCCAGGCAGCCGGCAGCCACACTCTGCCGCCCCTCGCAGCCAGTGCGAACGGGGCGGCCCGGGCAGCTTTTCCCGCGGGGCTTTTGGCTGTCTGTCCTCGGCCTTAGTCATCACTACCTCTAAGCTGGAGTTCCTCAACTGTAAAATGGAATGAATATTGACTTGCTGACCTGCATTCTCTCCTGGTGAGGATAAGATAAAGAATTATAGGGAATTCAATGTCTAGTTAAATTGTAGAAGTAATCTTTGGTTCACTGATTTTCCTATATGAGCATGGGAAACATTCTTTCTTTTAGTGTCAGTTCTAATTAGGGTTGCCAGATCCCTTTGAGATGCTGGAGGGGGGATGCTCCAGCAGCTGAATGCATCACCCCTGACATGCCGACATCACCAGAAGTGATGTCACTTACTGTGCCTACATCACCCGGAAGTGACATAGGTATGTTGGGGGTGACACTCTGGTTTTTGTGCCCTCAAACCATAGAGTTTTGCCCCCAAACCAGAGCGTCACTCCACATGTGCCTATGTCATTTCCAGGTGGCACAGACATGTCGCTCCACGTTGCTGTGGGGGGGGGGGGGATTTCCTCCTGCTGGCCAGCTGGCTGGCAGTGGACAGGAGCCCACAAAACTGGGAAATCCCCCGCTCCCTAGAGAAAGACAGTTTGGTGTAGCGGTTATATGCGCTGACTCAAATCTGGGAGAACTGGGTTTGATTCCCCACTCCTTCACATGAAGCCACTGGTGTGACCATGGGTCAGTCATAAGTTCCTTCAGAGCTGTTCTCTCAAGGGCAGTTCCTAAGAGAGCTCTGTCAACCCCACCTACTTCACAGGGTGTCTGTTGTATGGAGGGGAAGGGAAAGGAGATTGTAAACCACTCTGAGACTCCTTCAGGTAGTGAAGGGGGGGTATAAATCCAATCTCTTCTTCTTCAACTGGGGACTGGCAACCTAATCCAGTCACTAAAGGACATGCTTCTCTTCCCCCCCCCCCCCGCCCCAATGAAGGTATTTTGACTCAGTATTCAAATAAGTTAGGTTTACTGCCATGAGACAGAATTTCATACAAAAGCCCAGGATTCATTTAAAAAGCTGCTGCCAAATCCATTATGAAGTAAAGGTGAAGAAGGACGGCAGGCAGTCAGAACTCTCTCCAGCAATATGAACACTCTGGAGCCAGAATTTTATAGTCTGTACACAACACAACTTCTGATACTTTTCTTTAAAACAAAAAAAACCCCATAATAATAAAAGCCCTGCTGGATCCAACCAGTGGTCCATTTAGTCAAGCAAGCTGCTTCATACAACAGCCAACTAGTTGCCCACAAACAGGGTGGAGAGGCCAAGCCCTTACCCTGCTGTTACCCCCAACACATGCATTCATAGGTCTGCTGCTTCTGAATATGGTTACTTCAAGTGACTACAGCTAACTCGTAGCCATAGATGGACCTAGTCTCCATAAATCTGTCTGAAACCATCCATGTTCACAGCCATCACTATGTCCACTGGCACTGAATCCCACAAGCCTACAAGATTACTGGAGAAAAAGGCTTCAGATTTTAGCCTCTCCCCTCCACTTATAATACTGATGTACTTCACAGAGGTCTTAGAATTTTTGATATAATGAGCTGAAATCTATGCAGCACCGGGGCAAAAGGCTGGCAATAGCAGGCTTTCCCCCATCTCCCCCGTACCCTGTGAGCTTTGAAATGCTGAGGGGCCCCTATGGACAAAAAGCCACGTAACATGGGTGGCTGCAGCAAGGAGAGGAAAGCAAGAGAAACTGGCTTGGTCTGCTGCCTCTTCTGGCACTGGAGCCTCAGAAGTACTACCAGAAGAAGAGGCAGGAGGGGAGATTTCACTTGGCTTTCCATCATCAGTGCAGCCCCCTTTGTTGAGGGCACAACTTGCTGCTGGTGGAAGGGAGAGGTGGGGAAGAATCTGTGCGTGGGTTTTTTTGTCCACCCGATTCTGCAACATCAGTGCTTTGAAGGTCTGAGGATTTTGGGGGAGGGGGAAACAGTAAAAGAAAAAAAAAATTCACCTGAAACGATCATCTGCTTTGAGGACATCCATAACAGTTCCTACAGGAGGAGTCAAAATCTTATCCACAGTGAACAAGGTGCCAAATCTTCCTCTTTTGTCATGGGCTGCAATGCAGGTATTCTCTATGCAGAGATTCTACAAGAAAGACTGCATTTTAGTTACAGTGTGGCTATAAAAGATATAGATGTATGTATGCATGCATGCATGCAGTGTGTGTGTGTTGTCCTTGCCTGGAAGTCATGGTTGACTTCTGGCAACCCTTACTGGGAGCTCGGATATTTTTCAGAGAGGTGGTCTGAGACCTGGCTCTGCATCCTGCCTTAGATGTCACCCTTCCAAGTACTTGCCAGGGTCAGCCCTTCTTAGCTTCCAACATCTGATAAGATCAGGCTTGCCTGGGCTATCCAGGTCAGGGCCTGTGTGGCTATAAAAGATATTAAATGGTTTCTCCCATCTGAAAGACAGAGCAGATCAGGGATCATTTTGTGTTACCTGAAAGCATCTGAATATGGATTGTCTACCCAAGTAGGCCTTGATGTCTACCCATCAAGGTCAACAGATTATCCTCTGGGTGATAATCAAGTGACAATACTCAGTATCACAGAGTCCGTTCTATGTTTGTTTGACAAACATCCACTTTGAGTCAGAAACAGATAAAGTGCAGAATTTTCAGGCAGGAGATTTGGATCGAAATCCTTGTTCCACCATGAAGTTCACTGAGTGATCTTACGCTTACCCTTCCATATAAAGTTACTGTAAGGCTAAAAAAATCTTAGTGGGTCACGTTATTAAGGTTCTTTATACATAATAATAATAATGATTATATAAATATAATTATATTATATATTATATTATTATATTTATGTTGCTGAGGACTCTTTTAAGAAGGCTAGAGTACAAGTGCAAGAACCAAAAACCACAAGGGTAAGAAGGAAGCCTAACATAGGGCCAACATTAAAAACCTAGTTAAAACTTATACATGTATTTATTAGAAAGGGAGTTAAAAACAAATGAGGGCCCAATGAAAGCCTCGTGGAAAAGTTCAAGTGGCCTGAACACAAGGGCCAATGCAAAGGACCCGCCGTGTTTCAGCCCTACTGGGGGCCTTCTTCAGAGGTCAAACAGTCTGAAGTACACGTTACAATACAATATATTACAGTAAGATAACCAATAAATTAATACTGGACCAAGAAAAGGAAAGTTAAGCAGCAAGAGCAATAGGCACAAGACAAAGATGTGTGTGAGGCCTCTAAAGGTGAAAGTCACGTGACTGGTGCCAAATGCACAGCTGCTGAATTAGAACATTTGCTTGAGGACACTTTAGCTTTGACTAAGATAGCCACACGGGTGCTTTTTGAACCTAAATTGGAAGATGTATTTTTGTATAAGTTTTAACTAGGTTTTTAATGTTGGCCCTATATTCTTTCCTACCCTTGTGGTTCTTGATTCTGGTTTTTGGGTCAAGTTTGTTTCCCCCTCCCTATTTCTCATAGAGTACAAATGCAACAGGACAGACTGACTAGTGAGGTACAAAACTTCATGACGATATTTCTATGGAGTTTAGCTATATTTGTTCTTTGACAGCTGTCAGGCAATGGCTCAGATACATGATGTAGCAACCTTGTAGACACTAACTAAGCAGATCTGTGCCTCATCAGGACCTGGGCAGGAGACCTCCTGAGGCCCCTACATATGCTGCTTTGAGTTTCATGGTAGAAGAATGACAGAAAAGAAAGCTAATAAATAAATCAAGGATGAGGTGATGCAATGGAAACGTACATTGCGGTAGACGAATACTCGTAGCTTCTTGCCACTCAGCGTTTCCAGCTTCTGTCCATGATAAAGGTATTTAGAGGAAAGCTGGTCTTTAACAATGTGATCCAGGAGCAAGTTTCTGTCTGCAGACGCAGTGTGATCTGGAACATAAAACAAGACCAGGACATCTCAGTTTACAACAATGTAAATAATAATTGTTGGAAAATATCCCCCCAAATGGAAAAAGTAAAATTATACTATTGTCCATTGCTTGCCTTTTAAAATATAGCCTGTAGAGAATCAAAGTCTGTCTCTGTACCCATATTGGAGAGGTTATATATGAATAAAGAAATCTTGCAGGTGGAAAACTTATCATTTATAATAGTGGGACTAGTCCTGATGTATCACTCTGATGTTTCTCTGAAGAATTTTTTTAAAAGACTCATATTTGCAATAGAATGTATTTTATTAACACCATTCTTGCCTTACTTAATTTAGCCGAAGTGGAAGAGGGATAAAAAATTCTGGTCAACACTGTCCCTTTTTTTTTTAGTGACACAAACCATCTCTCTTGTAGCTTGTGGCTCAATCACATGATTACTATATTCCTCCATTGCCCTGCCACCTCTCATAATAATAGCACTGAACAGCAATTCCAGAGGGGAAACAGTGGTAGTTTTCTTGCCACAAAACAAATGAAAAAGGGTGTTGTGGCACTTTAGCATCTTACTGAGGCCCTAACCACACATTACAAAGTCTTCCATTTTCCGCACATCCACCTTTGGTTCATGTAGGGGATACGGCATGTAACATGTCATCAGGCCCTGAGGCACTGTAAGATGCATATGTTCTGGCCCTAAATGAAAGCATACATAGTCTGCTCAAATCAGCACTTTAGTTCCCAGTCCATGAAAACAATTCTGTCAAGTGATCAATCAAAACTTTTAAAATCAATCTCCTATGTTTCAGTCAATACGTTATGTCATTCAAGCAGTGCATTATGAACCCTAACCCTCCCTATAGGCACCTTGTTGCTGATAATAAGCAAATCCTACTACAGGACTTTGGAAGACAATGCCATTTTTAGTTTTACTTTGTGTTACAATCAAGCACAAGAAGCAGAATAGCCTTAAGAAATCAATAAACATGACCTCCAGCCCCAGCAATTGAAACTGGCTCTCTCTGATCAAGACTGGTTCCTAGGTATCAAAACAAGGAGTCAGCATGGTTTCAAACAGTCCAATTCTTTCTCTGTCTTAAGCTACAGCGAGTACAACTTACTTTCTCCCTGTTTCTGCCCACATCAAGTCCTGGAGTGGACTAGGGCAGTCTGAAACACTGGCCTGGACTGAAGGGACAGAGCTGTCAAAACACCAGAGTTCCCACCAACTTAAACTTTAGAATAGAATTTGTTCCTAGATGCTGTGCAGGCAAAGCTCATTGCACATGCCAGGGATTGCGTTTCTGATGCATATATTGTGTGTATGCCTTTAACTGAATGCTTACAAACTATATGGGAGGGGCCTCAGTTCTAGTTCAGTGTATATAGGTTGTAGTTCCAAGTGTGTATGAAGCAATAAAAAAGCCTGTTGCTGAAGCTGGCAGATTTGCCTACCTACACACTGGATCCCAGAGGATATGACAGCCTTAGACGTCAATGAATCCCCTTCCCTCACTTTGTTAAGCTCACAATACCTACAGATGCAAGGATCACGCCCCTAGTTGATAAATAAGGCTGCCAACATCCAGGAGGTGGCTGGAGATCTCCTGGAATTCTGACTGATTTCCAGGCAACAGAGATCTATTCCTCTGGAGAAAATGGCTATATTTGAAGGTGGACTCTATGGCATTATCCCCTGCTGAGATCCCTCCACTCCCCAAGCCCCACCCTCCTCAGGCTTCACCCCCAAAATCCCCAGGAATTGCCCAACCCAGTGCTGGCAACCCAGTGATAAAGCATACCAATTAAAACTTGGGGCTCTAATAATAAGCAGATAGCACTGTATATGGCTGTCAAAAGTTTACCTTTGTAGAAGGAGTTGGTGGGGGCAAGAAGCGTCAGTCGTTCATTTCCAGTGAGGTGTGAACTGAGACCAGCTTGTCTGAAGAGGTCAATGGATGTTGAGACATCAGATTCCTCTCCCAATTCCAACAAAGTTTTAGCTTTTTTAAAAAAGGGGGGGAAAGGCAAAACTATTCTTTGAGATACAATAAACAATTGTTAAGTATTACAGTATGTGAAGAGTCCTGCACATTCCTTGGACAGCAGAGGTGACAAACAAGCAAGTATTGGAGTGCATAAAACCAGACATGTCATTGGAAGGAAAAATCATAAAACTGCGACTGATTTATTTCAGCCATGTCATGTGGAAGAACTCACTAGAAAAAGCAATTATGCTTGGATTGGTTAGCAGCAAAAGGAAACTGGGCCGCCAAAGAACACGGTGGCTAGACACCATAACAGTCGACACCAGCCTGAGCATGGAACAACTCAAAGAAACAGCACAAGATCAGAAAGCATGGAGGGAGTGGCCCACCAAATCGCCAAGAGTTGGACACAACTGAGTGGCTAAGAACAACAACAACATTACTCTATGAATGACCTCAGAAGGTGACAGAATTACAGTTGTCAGGCTAAAAGATAAATTAAACATGAATTTTAGTGCTGTACAAATTATATGGATTTTTAAAACAAAACAAGTCATTAACAGCTCTAATGGATTATTTCTCACTGTCAATCATCCCCCATCAGTATGCCCCATAATTTGTTGCTCTTTTAAAAATTGAATTCCTAAGTTTTCAAATAAAAGCTATTTTTTTATCTTTTTCTCCACAATAAGAACCAATCACAAATAACCCCATTTTAGCAATGGGGAAGGTCTTCTTAGTTAAATAAGTCAGTAACAGACAAACCTTTTGTGGATACAGGTCGGCTCACATATGTGAACCCCAAATCCAGGAAATGAGTTATGAAATTTGACTTTACTATCACACTTCTCTGTGGGGATGCAGCAAGATTTAGTCTGGATGTTAGTACCATCTACCTAATCAGATATTATTACAGTCACCAGGGGCCTGAAGAAGAGATTCCCCTAGCTCCTACCCAGACCAACCAAAACACACACACACACAAAAGAAAAATAATGTAACTTGCCACAGGCATCTGTGGTGACCACGACCCTCAGAATTTCCCCTCCCCAGTTCCCCACCATCTCAGTAGCTCGGTACCTGATAACTGATTGGTGCTACTTCTTTAACAGTACCAATCAGATCTCAGGGATGGTGGGTAGGAAAAGTCCACAAGAGCGGCTGTGGGTGTATAGCTTTCTACTGAATTTGACATTCCATGGATTGAGGGTAAGTCTCTGCAAAATGGTCAAACATCGTCGTCATCATCATCATCATCATTTAGTTCTCATGCACTTTAGAGAGAACAGGCAAAGAAAAAAGGTGCAAGGGGGACATCATTCATTTCCTTACTACTTCTATTTCCCTCTACCACTGAAGGGCCCCGCGAAAGGGTTCCATATCAATGTCTTCATGGGCAAACACAACATTGGAACATCATATGGAAGAAAGCAGTGTGTGTGTGTGTGTGGGGGGGTAAGCTGAGGCAGCAAACAATCAGCAGACATAGTGGCCTCTTTCCTCCACCAAGACTCAAAAAATGGTTTCTCCTGAAGCTATTCCTGTGTCTATTTATGTACTTCCATAAAACAAGAGAAGCTGGAAATTAGGGTCAAGCAGAGGTCTTCCAATGTAGCTAGGTCATTTTGTTGCAAAGACTGCTTCTTCTAGAAGCCCGACATAATCTGGAACATCATAGAGAGAAGTGAGTGAACAAAACTATGGAACACAGTCTGCTTTGTTGGCAGGCACTCATAGTCTGTTCTTCATAGATCTAGGGGGGGACATTGTGGTGATTAAATGGCACTGCTTACATTTGATAGCATGCTTGCTTCAAGAAGAAGGAAAAAAATATTTCAAAAGCTTTACCCGAGTCTGGGATAAGAAGTTCGTTGACAAAGTGTATCACACCATTGGTTGCTATGACATCCTTGTTTGCAATGATGGGCCTTCCATTGAGAGTCAGTTCATCGCCACTACAGCCCACTTCCATCATTTTACCCTCCAGCGTTTCCACTGATAAGCCAGCAATAATAGCCTCAGCACACATAGCTGATTTCAAGATGTGGTGGCTCAACAGATCTATAGAAGCACAAAAGGAACATTAAGGAGGGATTTGAAAAAGCTGACTGAAAATGACCACTTGTGTACCACCACACACTGATTTTCCTTTGTACTCTACTGGAGGAAAGATGTTATTTACAGTGCAGTGTTTTAGTACAGAGATACATCTGTGGATAGGGGGATGATCACCGCCTCCATGAGACACAAACCACAAGACGTTGGAATGGAGGGAAGTTCTGCAGACACTGGCACCCCTTGTAACGTTCTCAGGTGGTGGTGGAAAGTGTTGTCAAGTCACAGCGACCCCATAGGGTTTTCAAGGCAAGAGACATTCAGAGGTGGTTTGCCATTGCCTGCCTCCGCATCCAGACCCTGGACTTCCTTGGAGGTCTCCCATCCATTTACTAACCAGGGCTGACCCTGCTTAGCTTCTGAGATCTGACAAGACTGGGCTAAGCCTGGACTATCCAGGTCAGGGCTTGTAATGTTCTCTAGTAGCCAGAAAATGTAGATCATTTTTATTCACATTAATAGTTCCATCTTACTGAAAAGTGGTATGCATAGGCTTGCCAGGTGCCCACTAATAGGAGCTAAATTCCCAGCAATTCTGGCCATTGCCCATCAATGCTCAGCTGGTCAGTGGGCTGAAACAGGCCAGCCAAACTGGGGAAGGAAGAGATCGTTGCCACCGTGTGATGACATCTCTTCCAGTACAACCCAGAAGTTCCAGCACTGCACTGGGCAATGCTCTAGAAATGGCCCCATAACTCTATGGTTTCCACAGAGTTTTTGGATGTGCTAGAACATTGCACTGGCATGATGCAGGTGTTTTTGGGTCATGCCGGAAGTGACATCATAGCATGGCAATGACTGCTGCTGCCCTCCACCATAAGTACCCGCCTTCCCTCATGTCCCAGTGGTTGCCAAGCCTTGCCTGGCAGCCCTCGGTATGCATGTTCAGAACTATTGGCTTAAAAAGAAGATATTTACTTAATTGTTTGTTTGTTTGTTTATTATTTCCATTTGTATCCTGCCTTGCCGGACGAACTGGCACAAGGCGGCGTACGAACATTAAAATATAGTAAACCAATAAAGACAGTACTAAAACCCAAGTCACATGTACAACAACATGCTGATAAAAACAGTGTAAATGGGGGTGGCATTCAGGGTACAATCTGATGGTAAAAGGCAGCATCCAACGGTGTATCATAAGGCCAGAAGATTTTTCTATGGCATGTTCGTCAGTGGCGCATTTGCAAGCGGCGGCTCCTAATCGAAAACCTGGTGGAAGAGCTCCATTTTGCAGGCCCTGTGGAACTGCAATAGGTCCCACAGGGCCCTGATGTCCTCTGGGAGCTCATTCCACAAATATGGAGCCACCACTGAAAAGGCCCTAGCTCTCGTAGTGGCCAGCCTGGCTTCTTTTGGGCCAGGGAGAGTCAGGTGATGTTGTGACCCTGATCTCAGTGCTCACTGGGGCACATATGGAGAAAGGTGGTCCCTCAGGTAGGCAGACCCCTGACCATATAGGGCTTTAAAGGTCACCTTGAACTGAATCTGGTATGTTATTGGCAGCCAGTGCAATGTCTTCAGGCTGGATGTGGTCCCAAATAGAGAGACCCATCAACAGCCTGGCTGCAGCATTTTGCACTAGCTGCAGCTTTTGGATTTGGGTAGCCCCATGTAGAGAGCATTGCAGTAATCTAGTCTCAAGGTGAATATAGCATGGATCACTGTTGCCAAGTCATTGCGTTCGAGGAAGGGAACCAACTGTCTAATCAGCCAAAGACAATAAAAGGCCACCTTGCCAGTGGCTGCTACCTGGGCCTCCATTGTTAAGGGTTACATATTTTTCTGTGAGGGTCTTCCTACACTGTTATTTTTCATGTTAATTTGGATACATTGCACTTTATGCCCATTTAAAGGCACAAAGCACTGGCTTTAATTGTGCGTTGTTTCTCTTTGAGAAATAAAAAGATCATGTGTGTTTTTAAAAAATGTTTACTGCCTTGCTGTTGCAAAAGTTGGTACAGCCAGACCAGTGCTGACTTAGTAAATCCTTCAAAGTGCTGACTAGCTTGTGGCTGCTGCTAGTTATTGCTCATCTAGTTCCCCATACACACTGCTGGTCATCTTACTGTTGCTCATCTAGTTCCCTCTGTTTTTGGATTTCAGTGGGGAACTAGATGAGCAACAGTCTCCGGGTTAATGAGTCAGCGCTAACACAGCTTTTTACTCTGGGCTTTCTCTATCTGTAAGGCAGGAATGAGAAGTTTAGGGCAAAGCAGCATCACAGGTTTGCAACTTACACAAACACAGCATACCACCCTGGCAGTGGTGGGCAGGAGCCTGCGAAATTGGGGGGAACCCCACCCCACCCCCACCTGGGAACAAGCATCCCTAGCTTAGAAGGGTACCATTTTGCTTTGGACTGCACTGTGAAATCCCAACAGCTTTTGAAGAAAAGTTATGGGGGGGCCGAGTTCTTCCAGTGAATAGAGAAGTATCATCCTTAATTCACACATTACTCCACTCCTGGCTCTGGGAAAATAATGATTTACTGCCTTCTTCCATGAGAATTATTCAGTACTCAAATGGAATCCACAAATTTGGGGCAGCCTCTGAACCTCCTCTTGAGGAATTTAACAGAGACACATGGGCCACGGTCATTGTTCTGTTGGCTTTTAAATTAATTGCTAGATCGGTACAAGTGTTCAAATGCTAATCCAAATTTGGGAGTTCCAGTCAGCCACTGAGTAATTCTTGTGGGTTTCAGTAAGGGAGATAGAAGCATGAGCATCTCTCATTACCAGCAATGGAACTTAGAAGAGCAAACTTTAGAGGCTGGATCGTGTCCATTATTAACATGGGCAGGCTCAGATTAGCAAACAGTACTCTTGAACTATGAAACGTGCTTTTAGAAACCTGTCTAAAGAGCTGGATTAATAATGGAGTCGACTGAAACAACTAGAATGCTACTTACTGCAATTCTGCTCAAAAGATCTCCACTTCATTTTTGCTTATCCTTTCAGCAAACGGAGCCTTTATTTCTGCACCACCCTTCTGTTCCCTCCCACTGAACGTTAATTTTATTTTTTGCAACAATTATGTATAAATGGCATATGACAAAAATAGCATAAAATGAGGAGGAAATGACATGAAAGAAAGAAGCTGATCAGGAACAGAAGCCAGGAGAAAGTGGATGGGACAAAAGGCTCAAACAAATAGAAGCAAGCATAGGGCTTTATTTGTTCATCCCTGAGGGTGACTGCTCAGGTCATTACCCTTTCAGATGCTATTTCAGTGACCTCTACAGCTGCTTCCACTTCTTCTGAGGCTACTGATTACTGTTCTTCTACCAACTGGTTAAAATGGGCAGGATGGGACAGCTACAGAATGCCAGCAAAATGGTATTACACTCCAGAGATACATCCTGCCCACATTGCTCACTAACCCTTATGATATTATCAGATTTCCTGCAAAGCACATAGTCCAGGTTTATCACTTCTTCTGCCTTTAATGTCTCTCTATTCATTACAGCTATACACTGGACACTTGTCAAGTGACTGTTCACCTTTTAAAGCTTCTGGGTCTCCTAGGATCCTGTTTAGAGTTTCTTGTGGGATCTTCTCAAAGGCCTCATTGGTAGGAGCCAACAATGTAAACTGGCCTTCACTTTCCAATAGATTGTTAAGACCAGCAGCTGCCACAGCAGCCTGTAAATAAATGCGAAAGAGACAGAATTGGAGATGTTAGAGCTTGTTCTGTGACAAAGCAAACTGAATAGATTGCCAAGAAAATAATTCCACCCTCAGTTGGCATCACAGGATACAATGGGGCCATCGGACATAAACTCACCCTAAGGGTCTCAAGGCTTTCTTCAATCTCAATAATTTGCAAGATACTGTTTGTTGTTGTAGAAATGACTTTGTCTATGAGATGAACCACGCCATTAGTAGCATGATGGTCAGCCTTCAGTAACCTCGCACAGTTCACTGTCACAATCTGCAAAGAACATGGAACAGCTAAGTCCAAAACTGAAATGAGTATATATTCTTAACATTAAAGTATTTATGTGGTAACATGTTCACTAGTTGGAAGAATGTCATAGTTATTTCATCAGGATCCTTGCTTGGATCCACTAGATCCATTTCCACAGAGGGGAGGAGGGAGTTTTTGCTGATTCCCCCATCCCACTACAGCCCTTCAACTCTAACCAATCCATCCAAAAACCAATCAACGATACTCCTAATTTTTTTTTTGTCCCAAGAAGTTTCATAATTGGTACTAGGATGAGAAACCATAGCTTCTGTAGTGTTAAGAGCTCTACCAAACACTTACTCCATTTGGATAATGATGGATCTGGATATCAATATTCTGGTACATTGAAGGGAGACTTGTTCCATGTTTCAGGTCGTCAGTCAGGACTCGCTTATTCACCATGTGGTAGCGAAGAGCATTTAGCAGCTCAATATTAACATTGCTCACCAAAGAATCCAACATTTCCTAAGAACAGACAATATTGTACCAATTATGACTCAATTCCACTGAACGTCTTCTGCAAGAATCATGAATATACCATTGCAATAGAGCTGGTTATCTCTGTCTACCTCTGTAAATGGAAACAGGGAAATGGGTGCCTGGTCTGCATCAGTTATCCTGTATGGAGATAACGGACTCTTCCAGTGTAGCTACTGCCCCATTCATTGATTGTTTGGCAGGGGCTTTCTAGGCACTTTTCCTAGATGTGAAGGATTATGCGTACTTCAGTAGACCATTGTGCTCAGATGGAATTAAAAATCCATGGAATACACAGATCCTGACCAACTGATCAAGGCTGTCATGAACAGAATTATGCAACTTCAGTTACTCCATTGTAAATATTATGGTAGCATAAGTGCTCCCAAATAGGGATCATGGTTTTGTTGTTACCCCTTCGCCATTCTGAGTGTGGAGCTTTCCTCTAACACCATGAACCTTCTCTAAAAGAAGTCTCTGCACTGAGGTGAACAGAGTGTAGACTCTATCCTGTGGTGTTTGCATGGCCTTGTATTTTTATTGATGTCTCCACCTGATGCCTTACAGCAAAAGGTTACATATATCTTACTGTGCATTTCCAACACTTTTATTCTGTGACAGAGGGTTTCATGTTTCCCATATCAGCCAACGTTCAAGAAAAAGAAGATGTAATTTTTCTTACAGCAGGCAAAGATGCCCAGGCCTCATTGGTTGGAGCAAAAATTGTGTAGCTTCCAGGGCCAGTGATTTCAGCACTCAGGTTAGAGCTGGCAGAATAGAGTTGAGTGGTAGTGGCCCCAACAACGCCAAGTGTTTCATAAAGATTTGCAAGCGGCAAAGCTGTTTTCCAAAACAAGAAAAAGAAAAAATTTAACAAGGCAACAGTAGCATTACACTAGTTCATATTTAAAATCAAATAGGATGATGGCACCGATTTAATGATGTGTAGCTGCAGACCAAGATAATGAGATTGAACAGATTTGGGACCAGCTTGCGAGCCAGATATAACTGAAAAAGGTGATCTTAGCAACAGCACCAACCTGCTTATCCATCAGCAAGTACCCCCAACCTCTTAACTTGGTCCTACCAATGAAATCTTAATCAGCATCAGCCAATAGAGAGCCAGTTTGGTGTAGTGGTTAAGTGCGCGGACTCTAATCTGGGAGAACCGGGTTTGATTCCCCACTCCTCCACTTGCACCTGGCTGGATGACCTTGGGCAAGCCATAGCTCTGTACCAGCTGTTCCCTCAAGGACAGCTTGGGAAAGAGCTCTCTCAGCCCCACCTACCTCACAGGGTGTCTGTTGTGGGGAGGGGAAGGGAAAAGGAGTTTGTAAACCGCTCTGAGACTCCCTTGGGGAGTGGAGGGTGGGGTATAAATCCAATCTCTTCTTCTTCTTCTTCAAACACGCTGCCTTCCCAACCAGCATCATCTCCTTCTTGTACAGATTAAGCCACTTGATCACAGCCTCAAGACACTGACCCAGAAGCTGCCTCCACAGGCTTGAATAATGAGAGACAAATGTGGGTATCATCAGCATATTGTTGACAGCTCACTCCAAAATTCCTGATGATCTCAGCCCATGGTCTTGCACAGATATTGAGAGTACTGGGGATAAAATGGACCCTTGTGGTATCCCACATATCAGGTCCCTAATGACTGTCACTCCCTCTCCTTAAGTAACACTTTTTTGCCTACCAACAGGAAAAGAGCAAAACCCGGACAGGCTAATTCCTTTATCTCAAACACTTATTGCAGTCAATCCACCGGCATATTACAGATGACCACATTAAAGGCTGCTGATGTGTCTAAAAGCCTCAGCGGCAGTGGTATGCCCTTATCCAACTGTATCTGGAAACCATCAGCCACCGCCAATAGAGCTGTTTCAGTCCTGAAACCCTGCATGAAGACAGGCTGAAATGAGTCAAGGGCAGATGTCTGATCCTGAAATGCCTGCAGTTGCTGTGCCACAACCTACTTAGTCACCTTGCCCAAAAAGGGGAGCGTGGACATGGGCTGATAACTGCCTATATCCCTCTCATCCAAAGATTTCATTAAGGTCTAATCACAGCTTCTTTTACCTGTGAAGGAAACCCCTTGAAACAAGAATATACTGTTAACCTTTCCTAATGGAGCTTCCCCAAGCCTGATTTTAACAGCCAGGATGGACAAGGATCCAGTTTGCAAGAAGTGGCCTTCATGGCTCTAAGCATGCTGTTGAGATCAAGCAAACAGACCAATCTGAAACTCTCTGCAGAACTTTATCTGAGGCACCCAGCACAGGATCTACCCTCAAACAGGCGTCTAAATTGGACTGGATGAGAATGACTGATTTCTATATAAGCAATTATCAACTTTAAGAGCAAAGAATCAAACAAAATAGTCACAGTTAATATCGGCACCAGAATCAAGAGTGTTAGGCCAAGATGACACTAGGCCCCAAACCACTCTAAATAATTTTGTTGGACAAGATTCAGCCGATGCAATAGTAGCAGAAAAGAATGCTGCCATCTGTGCCACCTCGCAGGGGTCTAAATGGGCTCTTTAGCTTTTTCTGTCCCATCTGGCACTAGTTTTCCACCAATGACACTCTAGCTGTCTATCCAACCTCTTCATAACCCTAATTCCCTGGGGAAACACAAAGTCAAAGTCCTTCTTGAGGAAAGGCAAGGGCTGCAAGGATCAGTCCTTTCAACAGTACCCTGCATGCCAACATTCCACACCAATATAAGAACCTCTACAGAATCACTATTTAGGTTTTTACAACTTCCCAGAGCCATTAGGAAACCAACAGAATCCATTACACCCTGGGGACAGACTAGTCTGCCCTTGTGGGCAGGGGAAGGAAACATACCTTTATCTTTAGGAGTTAATGATCTGACCACAGCAGAGGTCATAAAATCAATCCCCTACCAGATCACCACCGGTGCAGAAGACAAGCTCCAACACACATCCTTTCTCATGTGTTGGGCCCCAAACAACCTGGGACAGTGCCATGGTTGCTACAGTAGCCTTGAACTCCTGAAGCAAACCAGACAGGGAGGCCTCAGAGTGGCTACTGAAGTCCCTCAGCACCAGAAGAAGAAGAAGAAGAAGAGATTGGATTTATACCCCGCCCTTCACTCACTTAAGAATCTCAGAGCGGTTTACAAACTCCTTGGTTTGAGCTCTGCAACACCAGCTCCATCAGCTCAGTCAGGGCTAATTACCAACAACCCAAGTCTTTGGGCCAAAGCACAATCACATGGAAAGGAAAGGTCTGAAACTCCTTTTTAAAATTTGAATAACCATTTCACTCCAAGTTGCAGTGGGAGAAAAATTAAAGGAAAAGCAGCTTTGTGTATCTACCAGTAGTTTATAAAGGAAGTGACAAAGGGTAGCTCTAGGAACCACTGGAAACTCTTTTATCGTCAGAGTTTCTAGTGATTCCTTGAACTAACTTCTGGGATAGCTCTAGGAATTGCTGGAAACTCTATGGTTCTACCACAGAATTTCCAGTGGTTACAAGAGCTACCCCTTGTCACTTCCTATATATACTCTGTGGGAGAACATGTGGCTGTATTTTTTTTTAAATTATCCTACCATGCTGTGCCGCCCACAATGCCTCCCACCATTTCCTAGGCATGACCTGACAACCCTATGCTGAGGAATATTATTTAAAATGTATTTAAATTTATATCCCAGTTTTCTCTCCTTGGGTGCACCAAGCAGCTTTTCACATCATCCCCCCCCCCTCAGTTTTCACAACAACCACCTCATAAGGGTAGTTTAGGCTGAGAGATTGTGATGGGCCCAAGGTCACCTGGCAATTTACAGCAGGTAATCAGCAGATAAGGAAATGGTCAAATACCACTTCTACTAGCTACCAATGATTCCAAATTTTGTTTTTATTTCGCTTTATTTTATTTACCAGCTGGGCAGCCTTTCTCCCCTGGGACTTCTTCATATCCGGGACAACACTCATAGGCGATCACTCTGCAATGAGAAAAAGACACAGCAATATTAACAGAAATTACTAACTATAACTTGTTCAGAAAGATTGTAGAGTACCACCCTCCCAGGGCTGGACTGCTGGACATGGCAGTACCATATGTTTAAATGCTTACTTTTTCATACATATAGGAAATGAACATGTGAGGTAGAGGGCTATGTTCTCAATGAGATGCTAGCATTCTGCATGCAGTGGATTTTGTACTTAGGGTGGCATTCACCCCAGCAATCTTGTCTCTAAACGTTCAGCTAGGAAGTACCATATATTGGCTTAGATCACCCAGACATTTCCACCAACAGAAGGATTTCTGCTCATAAAGTGTGACATTATCATCTCCCACTTCCTGCTGCAACTCCAAATGCTCCCTGAAATATGGCCTTTCGGAGGTCCCTGTCCCAAGAGAAGCACGGGGGGGGGGGGGGGGGCGGCTTTGGGCCGTTGAAGTTTATGTTGATGCCTATGACCACATAAGCTTTGGCTTCACATAAACCAAATCTCCTACATGCAGATGTTCTAAGGTTCTCATTTGCAGTGGAAATATATGTACATCAAAACACAAGATCTTAGTTAGTCTCATCTGTATACGCCCTAAGCATAATTTCAAGGCCAAAATCTGTAAATTAGACAAAATCGGCACAGTAGCACAAATTCTCTTATTTTTCATCCTTTAGATTCCTTTCTGAAAGCCATGGACATGGGGCGTGGAGTTATGGAAGGCACTTAAGCCCCCACAAGGTCAAGAAGCATATGATGCTCTGAACCCTATGTCTGTGATTACCACAGATCATCACCATATGCTGGGGGGGGGGGGGGGGGCTGTAGTGTCAACATGGTCTAATACTTCGGTTTAGATTTCTAGCATGTTTCCAAGCTGTCGGATTTCAATCTTAAATCGACCGGCAGTGGAGCTGAGTCCTTAGAGGCCTCTACCAACTCATCACCTCTTCTCGAATTGTAGAAGCTTTAAGTACTTTGTTTAGCTGTGAGCCTCTTGCTTAGTAAGAGTCCCCTGTGTTGACTTTGCAGGGAACCATGTTGCAAGTGCTGTGTTTTGTTAACAGATTAGTTCTATTTTGGGAACCCCTGGGCTTGCACACCATATTTAATCACTGTTTGGATAGCACTGTAATTCCATTATGTTTATTATCTTAACAAAGCAACCTCATGTTTTCTCTCCTCGGGCCCCAGAGCTGGAACAATAACTCGTCAAGGGATGCTTTTCGCTCACGTACATCAAAGCGAAATAGGGCCCCCCTCTGACAGCACTAGGAGTTTATCCCTAGGTGTAGGTGGTTTCATTTGCTTTCGGTACCTATTTTAATGAGTACAGCAAAGATCTCATTTATGCTATCAGCGGTCAAGTAAGCAAAGCGGCAAACACAGCCCCGTGAAATAAACCAAATTGCCACTCCAATTTCACATATTGTAAGGGCTTTACAGGAAAAAGTTGGTCAATTATACATTAATGAACAGTCTGATACATTGAACAGCCAGCAGCTTGTTCTTTCTCTGTCTTTTATTTAGAGTATTTATATCAGATTAATTAAGCTGCAAAGTATAGACTTTGCAAAAAGCAAAAAAAAAAACCCAACCCCACCCTATTTTCTTATCTAACAATACAAAAAAGGGTCAATTTTGCCCAAGAAGAGGGGGGGAAATTGTTAAAACAGTTTTTGATCTTCTACAATGCCATACTGCTCATATTTCTCAATCACAATGAAGTCAATTGCCCTGTTGTTTTATACCCAGGGGTCATGTTGTAGAAAAAGAGGTGCAGGAGCTCATTAGCATAACTCATTTGCATATGCCCCCCCCCAACATACCGGAAGTGTGTCAGAAGGCAACACCCACCCCTCAGGCGCCATTCCACAGGTGAGTGAAACTGACCTGCTCTTCCTCCATTCCCTTCCCCATCCAATACTTTGTGCAATAAAAATAAGCGTAAAGAAAACACCCTCATTCTCTTCCTGCTCCCTTGAAACCACCAGGTTTCAAGTAGACTTGAGATACCCAGGACATGTGCACCACCCATCTCTTTCCCTTCCCTTCCCCACAACAAAACACCCTGTGAGGTAGGTGGGGCTGAGAGAGGTCTTTTGAGAACTGCTCATGAGAGAACAGCTCTGAGAGAACTTGTGACTGGCCCAAGGTCACACCAGCAGCTGCATGTGGAGGAGTGGGGAATCAAACCAGGCTGACCCTGGTACTCCCAGATTAGAGTACATCTCCTGACCACTACACCAAACTGATGGGGTGGAAGCTGCTGAAGGGTTGGTGAAATTTCTCCAGTACTTATGTGCCATGTGCCCACATAAAAAATGGTATACAGTACTTAGAAAATTTATATGCCACCTTGAGCAAGTCTCTGGAAAAGCAGCACACAGTCATAAAAGGAACAATGATAAAATTATCAATATTAAAACAAAACATTAAAAACAATAAAGACCCTAGCAGGGCCTTCCCCGGGGCGCTGCACCTCTGCACTGCTCGGGGAAGCCAAGGAGGGGGCAGGGCTTGGTCATGTGCCTGCCCCCTGGGCTCCTCACTCCCGGAGCTGCGCTCCTGTGCGCTCCCGCTCCAATGGACCCCTGTTTATACCTCCCCATGTTTAGTCTTCTTGTAAATATATATCCTCAGACAGAGCACTGGGGTCATTTTACCTCCAATTATATCAAAAGAAAATTAGCATGTAGAATGCAAAAAAAGAGGATTTTCTTAGTTTTCATACATTTCCCTCCTGTTGCTGATGCTGTTCTGTTCCTTTTCTACCAAAGAGAAGTACTTAATACACAACGAGGATTTTCTTGGCTGAGGGCGGATGTTCAATGCAACTTCCAAGGTTTCTTAAAAAAATACTTTGGGGTCTATTCAACCCCCTTTTAAAACAAGGAGATTAAAACTGTGGTTTCCTCAGGGTTGTTTTATGTCTAGGTTATGGCTTTTAGAAGCAGACAAACAGTACAACCTCCGGGTCCAAACTGTAAAGCGTGATGGTGTGTGTGCTGTGCTGAGGTGGTTTGTAGAATTGGCTTTGAGACAAATATACCCAAGAATTGGACTGAAGGATTGAAAGAAAAAGGGTGGGGTAGGGAGTGAACAATCCAGACTGTCTGATATGCCATGATCTGGACCTATAAATCACCAGTGGGAACACCACAGGCTGAAATAAAATTCTTCGAGGTAATTAAGTGTTAGTGACTAAAACATACCTGTGCTTCCATTACAGAAGCAAATAAATTTGGTGTCACAGTTTCCAAGCAAACTGACACAGAAAAACCCAGACCGATTGTCTAGACAGTATATATTCCACGTGGGAAAAGGTTTGCCTAAAGAAAATTGCTTTCTTAACTCCTGGAGGTCTCAGCACCCTGCTGGTCCCCATTTCAATCTCCACTACCCTATTTGTCTCATTAGGAGATACACATTCACGCCCCTCCCCCAATCCTGGATGTGTGCCATACATCTCTCTCTCTCTCACACACACAAATCCTAACAGTACATTCTCCCAAAGTCTCGACAGCACTCTGGATCAAAACTGGAATTAAACACAAAGAGATTATTAAAATCAAGTCCAAAATTTAGCATAAAGAATTCTCAAGATATGACATCATCTCTCAAAGGCTTACTTATAGAGAGATGGGAAGTTAATGAGTTGTGACTAACAGACTTGGAACTTAATTTACACAGAACTCAGGACGGGAACCTAAACACTCTGGGGACAAGTCCTGCTGGGAAGACCCGCCAGAGGGTAAAGGAAGCAAACCAGGCCGCAAATTAATTTGCAAGAGGAAGAAAGTCCCCAAAAACACAAGGCTTAATGGTAAAGGTACTGGTTTGGCTGATATGATTCTGAGGGTCATTTCACGGAGGCAAACCTGAGTTTGTCAGCACAGGCAACTGCAGCCAGTCATGGGTCCCTGACGAAGGTACCTGTGTCTTTTTGCCACAATCATTCTTTATAGTTTCAGTTGTACACTGGAAATATTTTCCATGTGAAGTATTCATTATGATACTACACTGTAGTTTCAGCAAATGGCTTTCTCAATGCGAGCAGCAATATTGTTATTTTAAAAGTTGGTGCACCCAAGGACCACAGGTGTGAAGCAGTACCAAAGAGTGCTACAAACATTTTTTTTTACAAAAATTGCCATTCTGCTACATCACTGCACTCTAACATAAAGGTGGTCAACCAATGGTCCTGGAGCTGGCTCTGCCCCCCCCCCCAAGTGATTTTGTGTGTCCCCTGACAGTGTCATGAGAGGTAAGCTCACTTCTATTCCTACAAAAAAAAATTCTAAATGTCAAAAAGACAGTTCACACTCTATAGTTTCCTCTCTGGGCTGGATACTACATACAACATGTAACTGTATTAATAGGCGTCAACTACGGGGGGCTTGAGCCACCCCCGAAATTTCCCTGGGAAAACGGTGCGCCCTCCGCTGTGCATCCCTCGGCCCTTCCTAGGGCCACCGCTGCCTCTCTCTCTCCCCCCCCCCCCCCCCGCCTGGCCACTCCGACCCTCCCTTCGTCCGTCCAGGGGCCAGCTAAGCAAATGTCCAGCTGGCCCCTGGATGGATGGAGGGAGGGATGGAAGCAGGAGCGGTCAGGCGGGGGGGAAGGTGGTGGCGGCATGGTCCCGGCGGGCGCGTGCACGGAAGAGCCCCCGCCCCCCCCCGGGAGTTTTTAAACTCTACGCCCCTGACTGTATTGATTCTTGCATATGCTATACTTGAGTATGTACATGCTATACCTGTGAATCCCTTTGTACTAGGGGGACCCTCACAGTAACTGAATGGTCCGTTTGTATGACAGAATCCATGGCAGAATCCACTGCAATCCCCCAGACCACTGCCTGGAAAACAGAGTGGCCTAGTTGTTCATCCCTGGCTCTAATGCATCAACATAACCTAGGAAGGTCTCTTAGACCAGCTGTCCAATTTAAATACCTCAAACCCTAGTTATGGAGGACATGGGCTCTCAGAATAATTTCTTGTACATTATACTGTGCTCTCAGCTCAGCTCTCTTCTGCATTGGTATTCCAAGGCAAGCCACATAAAATCACAGTCTGTGCTGAAGGAATGATGGTTCCCAGGCGAGAATGGCCAAAATCTTATCACCTCTGGCTCCCTGCCTCTGTTCTTGGCATATTTCCCGCCTCCTTTCCCAGCCTGATATGCTGTCTGTTAAGTTCCAAATTTCTGGTTTCTGAATTCATCCTGGCTGCCAGTGTAGTGTTTATCAGTTTTGGGACCTGTTAAAGTTACTTCAGCCAAGCCTGTATTTGTGATCTTCCCAAATGATGTCTTCATCACTCATTTCTAAGCCGTCATACCTTCTCTCCCAGGCATAAGCTCTACCTTCTTTAAAATATAATTCCTGAAATCCCCTGTGCAAACGCATGGCTTATTAAACTAAAGTGGGAACCTCCTCAATGTAGGCAACTCTGAGAACAGTCAAAACAATGTCATTGGTATTTAAACTAGAGATAAAGCAATTAAGAGTTCACTCTCAAGCAAAGACTTTCACTGCACGCAGCAGACATTCCATTTCATAACATCAGCATGACTGCAGCCTTTTGTTCCCCCTGCCTACCAAAATCCAGCACCTTCTGTCGAGTCCTCTGAGCTTATGCAGAGTTCTTATTCCCCCAGGGCCAAAAAGGGACTTAATGCCTGATTACTTCACTGACAGAGAAAGACTCAGATTTTGTTCTGGATTGTCAGACTCGACCCCAGAGCTTCATGTGGTTTGAAGTTCAGTTGCCCATATGCAGTCTCATAAAATGTAACAAGGAACATTCCCATATTTCTCCTATTCGTATACCCCTGCTTAAGAAGCTGATTTGAAGATCACACCACCTTTCACCTTCACAGTACACAGTATTCAAAAAACATGCAACATGCATACACAAAAAAGAAATCCATCAGATATCTTGGGATGAGCTTCAATACCAAAATAACGGAACTAAGAAGGTTTATATATAGTTTAGCATCCCTCCACCCAACGCCAGCATGAGGGGAAAAGGACAAGGATGGACTGCCTGGCCAGAGTTTCCCATGCCTTTCAGATTCTAAACTACACTGTCTGGAGCGATCATTGATAATCACTTGAATGCCAACTGGTACAAAATGTTCACAGAAGTGGAAGGAATGCAATAAAGAGGGGGAGAGGGGTGAAGCACTGCCCATACACATTATGTAGTAAGTATAAGAATCATAAGACCATAAGAGAAGCCAGTGTTGGATCAGGCCAATGGCCCATCCAGTCCAACACTCTGTCACACAGTGGCCAAAAATACCAGGTACCCTCAGGAGGTCCACCAGTGGGGCCAGAACGCTAGAAGCCCTCCCACTCTTGCCCCCTCCATCATATATTGTGCTGCTCATCATCCCTCCAGGGACCAAACAGTGGGTCTTCTTAATGGGACCGAAAAGGTAGCCTGCAGTAGAACTGCCAAAGGAAATAAAGGAAGCCATAGGCACTCCCAGTTCCTATAAGCTTCAGCAGCATTGGAAGAGACAGAGAGAAAATCATACACCTTAAAAAAGCATCAAAGTAACCATGATGCATACAATAGGCCATTTAAAGTCTCTAGCTTTAAATAACAGAACTTTCAGCCATCAAATTTCCAGTAATGAAAGATGGGTGTTTGGTTTCTAGATGGCCATTTATTACACTGTTTACAACTGACAAGTTGCACAGACCACTGTGACACTTTATATGGCAGTGCTTATGAAGTCTGATCAGCAGCTACTCTGGCTTGGGAAATTCCTCCGGTTTGGGAGGTGGTGCCTTGGGAGGGTGGAGTCTGGGGACGGGCAGGAGCTCAGTGGAGAGGTGATGTAACTTCCATTTCCCTAGGACTCTGGATTCCTAAGTAAGCAATAGAGTTTGTGCTCTGAAATTGCCAGTTTTGACAGGGGAACTGATCTCTGTATTATGGAAATCAGCTGTAATTCCAGGAGTACTCCAGGCCCCATGTTGAGTTTGGTAACCCTAACAGCTGTATCTCAGCAATACTGGAATCAAACAAGAAATAAAGATCCCCTTTATGAATGTGTCCTCATACCAAAGGTGTTTGTCTTGCATGCTGTAAATCCTTAGCACCAAAGGCGTGTTTTTGCCACATGAATCCCCTTCTGGGGGCTGCTCACAAACACAGAAATCCTGGGGAAGGAAAATGCCAGACTACCAGCAATCTTGATCTTGCCACAACACAACAGTACTTGCCAGGGAGCAGCCAAGACTGAAAACCTTGCCTCTGTAGCCCGGCTGCCCGGGAGGCAATTCTCATAGGCCAGGGCCAAGGAGGAGGTGGTCTGGGGTGCTCTCTCTACAGAGAGAAAGCACGCAAAGGGAAAAGAGGGGAGCATCTTAATGGGAGAATGACCAGAGTGCACTCAAACCCCCTTCTCTCCTCATCTGATGATGCCTTGAGGAGGATAAGGCCTGTGCTACATCTGCCACCAATGGGGGCACTTGTGCCAGGAATGCCTGTTGATGGAGTGTGGCACCAGCTGGAAGACTGCATACCCATCATCATGCAGGTCTCTCGACTGCTTCCACTTCTTCTCATAGTCACCATAACCAGGCAGAAGCTAGCAGACATACTGGACAGTGGAACACTGAGTGTCCATGATACACTATTGACTGTTGCTGCTGGACCTCTCAGTAGTACAGACATCTACCAGAGCCTGTGTCCACCATCAGCCCCCTGACCCATAGTGTGGCCCAGCAAGTCATTTGACCTGTTATTCTCTGAGATAACTCCCAAATGGGCAGAGGGCCTTGGAAGTAGGAAGGGGCAGGCTAGAAGGAACCATATATAAGGAGAGTTTGGGTCAGATGGTGAGGATAGGAGCACCCTGACTTGGGAACAGAACAGTCAGTGGTCATGGAGAGCAAGAGACAAGGTAGAGTGACCCCCTGCCTTCTCAGCCCTGAAGTAGGGGTGCCAAGTCAGCCCGGGGGGTGGGGGATCCCCCGCTACAGGGGTTCCCGATCCGCCGGCCAGCATTCGGCCGGCGGGGGAAACCCCGCCCCTGAAGTCATCCAGCCTGGACGACTTCCCTCACGCAATGGTGTCACTCGGAAGTGACGCCATCACATTGGAGGCGTTGCCAGGGCGACACTCTGGCAATCGCCCCAAAACTCTATGATACCATGGAGTTTTGGGGCAATTGCCAGAGCGTCGCCCTGGCAACGCCCCCAACATGCTGACGTCACTTCCGGTGATGTCAGCCGGAGCGCATGCAAAGCGCGTGTGCCAGTCAAGCTCCCGGCCGGCAGAGGACTTCCCCCCGCCGGTAAGCAAAACGGACTTGGCAACCCTAGCCACCACCAAGCTGAAATTTGAAAAATTACACAAACTGTGGCAGGCAGGCAGGCATGCATGCATACATTTTCATAAAAGGTACATTAGCTCAATCTGACTATGAGCTCAGCAATGGCCCCACTTGCTTGAAGGGAAGGCAATTTTAAACATGAGCAGCCAGCACAGAAACTTCTTCTGTTCCTGTCTAAGGGGTTGGTTCTTTGCATCCATTTGAGTACATGACCATGTGCTTCGGGGTACCATGACTTTACAGCAAATCACCTGATTTACATGCAGATTATAATCCAGGGCATCACCACCACAAACATAACAGGTATCGGGAAAGTCTGATACTCCAGAGAGTTGCTGCTAGTCAGACAATACTGAGCTAGGTGGACAAATTGCCTGAATTCATAAAAGTTTCTCACATTCCTGAATGTACAGACAAAATCAGTGCTGCTTGTTCACTTGAACAACCCTTAGAAACTTTAAAGGCTTTGAAGTCCATGTCTCTGAATTGGTACTTCCTCTACATCCACAAACCTTTTGCTTATGAAATGATAATGCCTTTGGTACTTAAAATTCTGTTTCACAGAAGTACAACTTTAAGAAATTCCAGACTGAATGGGGGATTTGGGGGAAACAACCAAGAACACAAGGATACAGCTGTCAGAAAAAGCAGTTTCTTTTTCTTCCTGCAACATCTAACTATGGAAAGTTACTTAATTAGCACAACAGGGTTTTTCTTTCATGGGTATACTTTAAAAAATGCCATGAGGTCACATTAGCTGCAGTTTCTCTTATGCCAATTTATGCACATCTTTGCCAAACTTACTATGTCAATGCCAGATCTACGTCCAATCAAAGCCTGTACTCCGAAATGTGGATTATCTAAATAAAATGTCCTGTCCTATGTGAGCACTATTGTTGCATTAACCCATATATACCTTCAAGCTTTTCTATTTAAGTGCAACAGCTTCCCAATATATTAAGGGGTGTCTGTGATCTTCCCCTGCCCCCCAGACATGAGAGGGGCAGAATTCACACAAGACAGAGAAAAGAATATGCAATCCTGTTGTCTGCTGTCAATAAACCTGGGCTTATTTTGTATCTGTACTGGAACATAAGACAAGCATAAGTCTCAAAGACATTGGCAGAGCCTATCAGAGGAAGTCAGAGGTAATGGTGTTTACCTTTAAAGCTCTATATGGCCAGGGTCCGGCATGCCTGAGGGACCGCCTTTTCCCATATATACTCCAAAGAGCACTACAGTCTGGGTCACAACACCATTTGACTATTCCAGGCCCCAAGGAAGCCAGGCTTACCATTACTAAGACTGGAGCTTTTTCAGTGGTGGCTCCCCTCTGGTGGAATGACCTCCCGGAGGAGAAAAGGGCCCTGCTCAGTTCCGCAGGGCCTACAAGACAGAGCTCTTCCACCAGGCTTTCAACTAGGAGCTGCCACCATTACCACCATTATCACCTCTACCACCAACTACTATTATCAGTAACACCTGTGGTAGAAGGTCGGCCCTGTATAGAGATCGAGTCACAGTACCAGAGGAGGCCGGAATACCACTGAAGCGGGATATTGGTATTACACCCTACAATACACCATCTTTGAATTACTGAAGACATGACCATCATTGCAAGCACTTTAATTTGTTAATTATTTATTGTATGATTGTTTCAACCCTGTTTTTAAATGTTTTATGCTGACCAGGCACAATGTGCCAATACATGTGAGCCGCCCTGAGCCCGTCCGTGGGGAGGGCAGGATACTACTACTAATACTACTACTAATAATAATAATAAAAACTTCAGCCAGCTTGCAAGAATCCTGCAAGCACAGCAGTGAAACTAGTTGATTGCTCACCACAGAGGAGGAAACTAGCTTTATAGTTCGTACAGGGGCTGATCCATCTCATCCTGCAGTGGGCAAGCAGGCCAGTCAGAGACCAGGCATCTCCCAGTGCAGAAAGAAAACATGGTGACCTTCCATAATGGCTAATTGTCCAAACTGCCCAAACTAAAGAAATATTTAGTGAAACGGAAGCTGTATATCAGACACTGACAACAGACTGCCCCACCATTGTCAACCAACTTCCCAAGCAAAGAACATTTGGGGTTGTCTTGTAAATGTTTCAGTTGCATCTGCCTTCACTTTCTTCCTCCAACCGACAGCTCTGGTAACACAAGAAACAATCACAGGTACCTAATTTCCAGGGATCCAGGCTAGAGAAGCACAGCGCTGAAAATCAGAAAATGGCCATGGACCTCCTTACCCAGTGCCACAGTCTCACTCTACATTCCCACCCCATTCCAATGTTTGCTATACAGCAAAGCTCAAACAGCCAGTTCATCTGACCAGAACCTCCTATGCAAGGCCCCAGGACTTGCCAGTGAGAGCAGGCTTGAGAAATTATTAGAAATCATTTATTTATTTAAACATGTCCATGCTGTCTTTCCACCCAAATTAAGTTTCCAAGGCAGCAAACAACGTTAATGAATTTCAACATCAAAACATCCAAGACAGTAAAGCAGAATTTAAAATAAAGGATAAATAAAAATATTTAATCAATTCAATAAAGTGTAAACACATACATAACACAACCAGAGAGGAAAGCCAATAACATCGCTGGGGGGGTCAAACAAAACAAAACAAAACAAAACCGTCATTCACTGGTAGAAGACAGTGATAGAAGGAGACAGATGAATCTCCCTGGGGAGGTAGTTCCAAAGTTGTGGGGCCATGCCCTTTCTCAGAGGCACCCAAAGCACAGCATCTGAAGATGACTGGTGCAGATGGGCAGGCTCACATGGTAATAGGCGGTCCTTCAGGTATGCTGGCCCCAAGCCAGATAGAGCTTTAAAGGTCAATCTTGGTACCCTGATTATCCTAAGAGCTGAACTGGTCTTCCCATTATTTAATCAGAACTCTTTCTCCAGAAGTGAAATCATCCTGGCTACTCAGTGACAAAGATAAACAAACTACTCTGTGTGTGGCGAAATTTTTGGCAGCTGTTGCTAAGTTACATGATAATTAACTTCTAGGTTCTCCTCCTCTGGGGTGAGGATTTGCTGTTTATGACTTATGTTGTAAAAAAAAAACCCAGTAAGAGGTAAAGGATTGGGCCTGGAAGCAAACTGGGAGTCAGTGTTGATGGAACAAGAATGGAGACAGATGGTCCCTATGACCCACCTCAGTTCAACATTCTGGGTGTTGTTACAGTTTCAGGGTCTAACATATTTTTTATTGATTATGCATGGTTTTCTTGTCTTTGTCACTGACAACTGCTCAAAACTATGCTAGCTGGAGTGAGACACCAAGTATTTGTATAAATAAAGGAAGCCATTACAATAGAATTCATATTATGAGTTGGCTTCTACAAGCAGGAACCAGTATTCCCTGCAGCATTTTGCACATGGGTAGCTGTGGGAACTGAAAAGACTCAATCAATGAGCCTTATCCCCTAAATTACAGTCAAGTCAACATGCCCTAAAATAATTTAACCATGTCATAGTACCCTTATTTCAATACAAGGCCCAACAAATTTCAAACAAGTACATGCAAGTCAGATAATTACTTTTATGACTAATATCAACCAAGTGCTTAGCTATAAACCCTCCTTTTAGCCCAATGCCTCATCAAAATTGTGTTCAATGAAGGAAAATAATGTGTGCATTAATAACTCCTAGATATGAGACACACCCTCCAGCTGCTTGAAATCGACACCCACATATTTTCTTACATCAAAGGGTAATTAGATTATGTGTTTGAATGAAACCAGAGGCATTAAATATAAGCAATCTTCCTCCTTTCCCCTATAAACAAGGCAGTATATTGGAAAATGCCTGGAGTTTATCTCATTGTTCTCATAAATGAGTTAGAAGAAGAAGAAGAAGAAGAGGAGGAGGAGATTGGATTTATACCCCGCCCTTCACTCCCCAAGGGAGTCTCAGAGCGGCTTACAAACTCCTTTCCCTTCCCCTCCCCACAACAGACACCCTGTGAGGTAGGTGGGGCTGAGAGAGCTCTTTCCCAAGCTGTCCTTGAGAACACAGCTGGTACAGAGCTATGGCTTGCCCAAGGTCATCCAGCCAGGTGCAAGTGGAGGAGTGGGGAATCAAACCCGGTTCTCCCAGATTAGAGTCCGTGCACTTAACCACTACACCAAACTGACCCTATAAAGGGCCTATTTTGCATAATATGAAATCTCTGTGCTATCTGCTCCCAGATGGTTATATAATATGCACAAGTCATTGTCTAATGAACACATATGTATTAATTGATTCTAATCAGCAGAGGTGGAATATAGTAAGCCATGGTACATTCCTAAGCATGTCATGCATGGGTTGTTTTAATATATTTAACTTTTATAAGCAACTTTAGGTAAAGTTATCTAATGTCATACACAAGGCTCATTCTCACATGCATTTTTATTGCTTGGGGATTATGTTATCCACTGAAAACTTGCATGAATGAATCGGTCACCAAAGAAATGGTACTACAAGACCTTTCATGCTCTGAGGTCCACAAAAGTGTTTACCAGCCAGCCAGTGACAAGTGCTGTTTTTATGCTGGTGAGAGTTCATCCTCCTCTCAAGCCCGGGGGGGGGGGCAGGGGGGGAAATCTCACTGAATGAAGTAAGACATGGTGCTTTCTGAGTCCCTGTTGACTTAGTGAGAAGTCTGGCAGATTGTCCAGTCTCTCTCCAGACTTGAGAAAGGGACCCGCCATCTCACCCACTTTGTACTGAGCCTCACAAAGGGACTTGGACAGCTTTGATATGTCATGAGGTTTTACAAAGTCAGTTTAAGGTCTGGGAGATTCCACCACCCTTCTCTTGAGACTGTAGTAGGTGTAGTAACATCCAGACCTCAGAAAGTGAACCATCTCTGAGGCTGACTGCTACAATGGAAAGTCTTCCTGAAACCAGTGTTAGAGGGTTGGGTATATAACATCACAAATTATGGTTCAATGCTGAGCAAAGACTTCATGGACTCCCGTTCAAGCTCGTCAGCGGACTCACTCGAAACACTTAGCCACCAATCATGACGTGTATGATAATCAAGGCTAGAGAAATCAAGTGATGCTTGCACAGCCTCAAGCAAGACTCAGAATATGCACTTCTGAATTCCTGACAGAAAGTTACACGATGAAAGTCGCAGGTCAATGGAATGACATGCCTAAAGAAAGTTGTAGGTCTGTTTATTGATGTTTGAGGAAGAGCATAAGGCACAAAGACTACAGTGTTGGACTCGGGAGTCCCAGTAATGCTTAGATTGCCTAGTGGCTACAGGTAAGCACATCCATTATGAGGTCACAGCTGCCATACGGTGTTTTTCCACTCAGTCTGGTTTGCAAGGGAAGCTATGGCTGTGATAACTGAAGATCACAGAACACATAGGACAACTGGATGCTGCAGGAAGCTTGATGAATGGCAGAGAAGAATTGAGAGGGGAGAGAAATGGAAGCATTCTGTAACTACAATAACCTGCAATTCCTTCTGTAAAGTGCTATATATTTGCATATGTGACAAACCACAGTCCTCAGTACCAAGGAAAGTGTCACATGCTAAAGTGCAAAGGAACCCCTCCCTTAAAGCAGCACTGAAACTGGTGAAGTGCAAAGCTTCAGTCTCTTTGGATTTCCGTCTCGATAGTTAACAAAGGAAAGTGATGCACAGCGCATGGACAGCCTGCTTATCCCAGGACAACAGATTGCATAACTGCTCCCAATCACTCCCATTCTGATTTGTATATGCATCTGAGGAATGAACTGGAGCCTGAGGTGAACTGAAGCACACTCAGCATTCCTTGGCAATGTCAGGGACTCCTGACTCACGTCTCTTTCATTATCGGATAAGGAATCAGGTAAACAAGAGCAGGAATTCTCTGCGGTTACTGAGTTGCCAACGAGTAGGGCTGACAGGCTGCCATGGTTGTGTCTTTATCTTTTAATTCCCCTGAGGCAGCGACCAAAGTTTCTCCACAAGTTCTATCACGTGTCCTAGCATATCCCACACCTGCTCCATGCAAACCTCAAATCCTTCTGACTGTAAGAGGCAGAAGAGGGTGAAACAGTCAGAGAAGACACGGTTACTTGTTCTCCTACTCCCAGCTGCCACTTGGCAATCTTGTCTGTGAATGGTCTCCGTCAGTGGGGAAGTGAGAAAGGATCAAGCAATGCAAACTTTAGCTTGAGAGCAAGTTTGGTGTAGTGGTTAAGTGTGCGGACTCTAATCTGGGAGAACCGAGTTTGATTCCCTACTCCTCCACTTGCAGCTGCTGGATGACCTTGGGCAATCCATAGTTCTGTCAGAGCTGTCCTTGAAAAAGAGCAGCTTCTGTCAGAGCTCTCTCAGCCCCACCTACCTCACAGGGTGTCTGTTGTAGGGAGGGGAAGGGAAAGGAGATTGTAAGCTGCTCTGAGACTCTTTTGGATAGTGAAGGACGGGGTATAAATCCTCTCTCTTCTCTTCTTCTTCTTTATTTGCACCTGAAGCTGAAGAGCCCTCCTCCCACTCTCAGCTGGAATGCCTGTTTTTAATGACACACAGAGATGGAGACTTGAGAATGGCTCCCATTCTAAACTTCACTGCCTGAGGCACACCACTTCCTACTGAAGCTGGCCTTGGAATGGTTATGGGAGGGTGGCTGCGCTGGTCTGCAGTAGAAGAGTTAGGTTCGAGTCCAGGAGACCAATACCCCGAAAATCTTGTTGGTCTCTAAGATGCTACTGGACTTGAATCCAGCCTTGGGTTGAGGATCCTGCCACCATCAAAGGAGTATGTGCCTGCAGATGCAAGCCCATGCCTGGCTGAGAACTTGTGACTAAAGGGAGACTGTAAGAATAGCCACTTGCAGAAGACGAATCACCAGAACAAGGCTTCAAAAACTAGATACACCATAGGAGCTGCTTACAGATTCTACAGAGCAGGCATAAAGAACACTTTATATATATATATCTGCCTTTCCACCTAATTTAGAGTGTCCAAGGTGGTGAATACTAAAAACAGCAGAACAAGATTTAAAACACACATAAAAATATAAGAACAATTAAAACAATGCAGAGAAATGAATGGAAGGAACAGTCAGTGATAATCAGTGAGGGAATGCCAGATTAAACAGAAAAGTCTTCATCCACTGATGAACGGGAATGATAGAAAGGGACAGATGGATCTCCATGGGGAGGAATTCCATAATTTTAATACCACAACCAAGAAGACCCCTTTCTTGGGTCTAGCCTCAGATGACAGGGGTTCTCAAAACACAGCCTCCAAAGATGGTCGGGTAGGTTCATAAGAACATACGAGAAGTCAATGTTGGGTCAAGCCAATGGCCCATTCAGTCCAACACACTGTCACAAAGTGGCCAAAAACATCAGGTGCCATCAGGAAGTCCAGCAGTGGGGCCAGGACACTAGTAGCAGGTGGTCCTTAAGATATAAGGCTTTAAAGGGTCATTACTAGTACCTTGAATTGGGCCCAGAAAGAAACTGGGAGCCATGGTAGGTGGAACACTAATGGTCCCTATGACCCCCTCCAGCCAGAATTCTGGCCACATTCTGCACCAATTGTAGCATTCCAAACACCATTTAAGGGTAGCATTATGTGTAAAAAAAAATCACAGTAGCACAATCTACTTCCTGAATGAGAGGACTTCAGCTGTCCTAGACTGATAAAGAGGCATTTACTCTAGAATGTTACAGTTCACAGATGTTTGGTCCTAAGCTATTAACATTCCTTGTTCACAAAGGCCTGGTCAACCCAAGTAGCCGGATGAGGTCAGATGGCAGGCCTGGTCGTATTTTTAATGTTCCCCCATGTACACATTCCCTGCAAATAAAAATTAGCTCATCAGGAAGATTTTAACATAATCTTTTCCATTCTGTGCTAGTTTTCTGTTTGCAGGGAGGCTTTTTGTTTTCTGTGAAAGACCATTCAAAACTGGATTCCCACATCTTAAGTCTAAAGCCCACTCTCTCATTTCATTCTATTGCATGTCTAAGATTAAACCAAAGATAGTTTGGGTTTTAATCTTCCAATGGTCTAGGAGTTTCCAGTAGTTTTATACCAAGCATGAAGTGTGCTCTAATTTCCTACAATCCCCAACTGTAGCATATTTTCCTACAGCAACACACACACGCACACAAAGATAGGTATGTCCTATTTATGTAACTGTTCTGATAAAATATTATTCTCTAGTAAGCTCATGACAAGAAACCTTCGGCAACCCTTAAAACAACGCTGAGAGTTAGGTTAGGTGGAGAGAGAGCGATTATCCCAAGCTTATCCAGTCAGCTTCATGGCTCAGTAGGAATTTGAAACTGGGTCTGTCTTCTCGATCCAAGGCCAGCGCTCTTCACTACACAAAGCCCAGTATTAACATGTTGCTAGTTTACACACTCAACACACTAGTTCTGAAGAGATGTTTGTTCATCTGACATAAGTTCACCCTTTCTGCTTCTGAAATGTCCAAGGCCGTGTTTGTCTCAGCTCACACAGAAACTTTTGTTTATGGTTGTTTTGCTTACAAACATAGAAATGGCTCAAATGCAGTTAGCTGTCTGGAGTCCTTCATGTACGTTTGTGAGACTGTCTCGTCCCCCAGATTCCACTTTTGGGGAGTTTCCGTGACCTTTTGGAGTTCACACCTTCCACAGAAGACTAGCAGACTTCAGCTCAAGACTGGCAGTCAGCCAAACATGTACACACTCTTAATTAAGTGCAGACCACCCCTTCCAGAAGTACGTGTCTAGGCCACTTACATAGGATGCTTTATGCAATGTCCGTTGAGTGCTAACATCTGCAGGCATGGGCCTCAGTTAGATTTGTAAATCTCGCTCATGGTGGCTGATGAGGTTGTCAAATAACCATAGAAATATTTGGCATACGCTCTGCGACACAAACATGTGTCATCGTGACAAAATAAAGACTTGCGATGTCCTCACATCTCACAATGTAAATTATTTTTCCTGCACTGAAGTTACACGAAGTAGCTAACAAGGCTTTCCATATAAGAAGAGTAACTTTGGTGTTATGCAGTATAAAGTAATGAATGACCACCCCAGGGGAACAGACAATGACTCATCTTGAGAAATAAGACTGTGATTTGTCCAGGATTCTATAGAAACTGCAATCTTATAAACTGCTCAGAAAAACACTATACATTTTGGGAAAATCGAGTTCAGCTAAAAGGGAGATTACCCCCCCCCCCTGCCTTAATATCATTAATCTATTTAATTCTCAACATGGCCAAATCTGAGGATATTTAAATCAAGGTTACTGGGGCCATGGACAGACAAGACAGATCTTTCTACAAACCTGAGAAAAGCCCCTTCAGGTTTGCAGAGAAATCAAAAATCTAACAAAAAATACATTAGTGGTTTGCAACCCTCCAAAATTGTTGGAAGCAGCAGCTGCAGCTTTAAGGAAGAAATGCCTTCAGTGGCTGTTGCCAGCCTTCAATCCTTAGCTTCTGTCAGTAAAAGGCAGGGGAGGGGCATGGCTCTTTTCAGGGCTGTTTCTGGCCTTTGAGGAGAATTCATCTGTGATAGGCCCAGCAGCAATCACTGGGCAACTTGATACCCTGTGAGTTCCATAATTCACCCAGGTCTGATTGTTCACTACCATTCAACAGCAGCCACCTCACAACAGCCAGTATGATGTAGTGGTTATTAGGATTTAAGAGACCCAGATTCAAAACCCCATTCAGTCATGAAAACTCAGTGGGTGACTTTGGGCCGATGACACACCCTCAGGCTAACCTGCCTTGCAGGGCTGTTGTGAAGGAGGAAAAGATAATCACGTAGCTGCTCTGGTTCCCCACTGGGGAGAAAAAGGGAATAGAAATGAAGTAAAATAAATAATCACAGCAGAAGATGGGAGACAGATAAAAGCTAGGCTGGTTGGTGGGAGAGAGAAAAGGAAGCAGGGAAAGGCGGGAGGATATGGAGGCTACCGGGAGGAGAGAAAGAACATAACGGAGGGGATACAGAAGAAAATGAGATGCCCCCACAAGTCCTTGTGGGCGCCCCACTTGTCAATATATACTTAAATTTGTAGATTGTGGCCATTTGAAGAGAAAACAGATATTCATCCAAACCGCAAGATGTGATAGTCCCGCTGTGCACTGCATCGGTCAGGCCGCACTTCAAAAAGCATGTGGACTGAATGGAGCGGGTGCAAAGGAGAGCGACCAAGATGATGGGGGGCCTGGAGACCAAGCCCTCTGAGGAAAGGCCGAGGGACTTGGGAATCTTTAGTCTGGATAAGAGGAGGCTGAGGGGGGACATGGTTGCTCTCTTAAAATATTTGGAGGGCTGTCACTTAGAGGAGGGCAGGGAGCTGTTCCTGTTGGCAGCAGAGGATAGGACGTGCAATAAGGGTTTTAAATTAAGGGCAAGAAGGTACCAGCTGGATATTAGGAAAAAACTTTTTTACAGTAAGAGTTGAGCAACAGTAGAATCAGCTGCCCAGGGAGGTGGTGAGCTCCCTCTCACTGGCAGTCTTTAAGCAGCAAACACTTGTCAGGGATGCTCTAGGCCGATTCTGCATTGACCAGGGGGTTGGACTAGATGGCCTGTATGGCCCCTTCCAGCTCTGTGATTCTATGGCTGAGGACAGACTGGCAATGTAAAGCGGAACAGCCCCGCGTTGGAAGTGGAAGAAGGGAGCCCGTTCAGACATGCGCATCTGTCCATCGGCTCCATTTCGCACTTACCCGTCTCCCACTCGCTTTCCATCTGCTTTAACAGGACACCGGGAGAAACCGGTGTCCAGGGGCCGTCTTGCGCTTGCCTCCCGCTTCCAGGCAGTGTGAACCGGAAGAAGGCGGGAGGCAAGCGGAGGCGGCAGTGTGAACGCGGCGTTTTGCCAGTTTGCGCATGAGCGCACATGTGCAAATTGCCAAAACAGCCCTATCACGAGCTGCGAAGGCCGGCCCACGTGGGGCCACTCCGCAGCAGTCTGAACGCTCCGTATCAGCACCGTTGCGCAATACACCAGCCGGTGTGAACGGCCAGCCCCGCGGGATTAAATCCCGCAAACAGAAGAACATTGTCTGCATCTGTGCAAACAACACAGACTTACCATCAGTGGGAAGCAGAGAAGCAGCAAGCTGAGCCCATGTGCCTGGATGCAGCTGGGGTGCCAGCTTAGGCACTGCTGCCAACACCAACACCAGCCCTACCACGGCTGCCTTGCCTCTGTAGGCTGGCAGACAGGGAAGAGGAGTGGAAGCCACCATCAAAAGTTGCACTCTGCAGGTCCTGCAGGATGCGCGGCGGGGGGAGGAAGAACAGGAGCTGCTGCCCCTATCCCGCCACCACTTCAGACAGGCAGGGGAGCACAGTAAGAACTCGCTCTTCTGCAGCCAAAATGGTGTGGCAGTCAGTGGGGGAGAAGGACCAGGAGCTGCTGCTGTAGCTGCCACCCACCACTTGAGCTGGGCAGGGGGGGATGCTCTGTATCCCCACCACCTCCACCGTGGGAGCCACACAGGTGGAGGTAGTGGCTGTGGTGCTGCAGCTGGACAGGCTGGCCGGCAACTGCCTGTCCTGCCCACCAACTCTCATGGGTCCCCTGTCTGTCCTTTCCCCAACAGCAGTCATACGCCTCTCCCGTTCTTGCTATGCTAGCCATTCCAAGACTGAAGCGTCTTAAGGTGATACGGACCCATTACGGAAGATGCTTTGGCTATCCAACAGTGCAGTTGTCTGCTCCCTGAGGAATACTTCTCCTTGTAGCCATTGGGGCTGCATGCCATTACCGTGGAATGTTCTGATTCAACAGCACGTTACGCAGAACATCCTCTCCTAAACTCGTTCCCAAGGGAGTCCAAGAGCATGGACAACAAGCTGTGGTTTGCGAGCCTGGATTGATAACCCTCTGCCAGAGAGAACCATCACAGAAACGGGCAAATGAGGGGTGTAGGTCAGAACTGAATCCAGACTACATTTCAGCAGCTACAGAAGTTGTCTCCAGTGCTAGATCTCAGGGGGGGGGGGGGGAATGTGAAGTGACAATTTGTCTTTAAATCTGTTCAGATGCCCTTCAGCCAGTTCTCACCAGGAGCCCCCAGGAGTTGGATAATCATCTTGTTTATGCCATCTGCCTAGGACTGCGGAAGTCGTGTTTGGCTTGGTGGTTAAGTAGATGTCCCGGACTGCTGTAACCCCTCCTCCACCTTCTGCAAGTCATTAGATATCTACCTTCACACCACAGTCTTTTCCTGAAGCCCCTCAAGAACTTACGTTGATTTGCCGCAGATTTTCCTCTGGTACCAGAGTTTGCAGTTTGGCAAGTATTTCCTGTTCGTTCCAGTAAGCTTCAGCACAGCGCAGACGTTGGGACTACAGATAAAGGAAAGGGGAAAAGACATGGTAAGTTTCCTGTTCATGCCAGGAAGTTTCAAGATGCCCTGTCAATAAGAAGTCTGAAAAAGAAGCACTGTGTTTATAAAGAAGGAACCCGTTTATTCCTGTAGTTTAACTTGCCAGGAGATCAGAATATAAAATGGCTATTATAAACTGAACTGGAATGCGACAGAGCTTCCTCTTTCCTAAGCCAGGTTTTTCAAAGATTTCCCTGAATGAATACAAAATCTTGACCTCTTATTCCGCCCCAATAACAATAATAATAGTTTTAAAAGCATAAAGTTTTCCATTAGTCACTGGAAGTTACAATTTAGGGCTAACGTTGAGTCTGACTTAAGTCATCGGCAAGTACAAAACAAAAGGATTAAATGTACAAAAACAAACAAGAGAACCGACAAATTTTGGAGAGCTCTAAAATGTAAACAGTCATTCGTTTCTAGACTAGCTGCCTGATCTAAGGCTTGAGATGCCAAATTCTTCATTAGTATAAGAATGCTTTTATACCATATTTCACAGATGCTGACTGTGCATACACTGCGCAGAGATATACAAAAGGCCCACTCCATTGTTTTAAGGTTTTCTGTACGCAAATACCATATTGGGTCAGATGAATGGCTTATATAACTCAGCACTCTATCTAGCGTTCCCACACCCAGGATAGTTGCTTTGATATTGCAAATGGAGGTGGCAAACATCAGGATCCCATCTATCCTCTATTCCTGGTTTTCTTTCTTCTCTCTCCTTTTCATCAGCCTCTTTGAGCCCCCTCCCATCAAACTCAAGTATGACTCAGTACTTCTTGAACCTAATGCATTAATGCCAAAAAGGACCATCTTGGATCTACGTACATTTAATAACAAAAGAACTGACTCGAGGAATGCCTCCTGTACTTTCCCATACTGCTGACTTCTCAACTGTTCTGCTATAGAGGACAAGCTCTTTTGAAAGTCTTGGGGCTTGTATGATTTGCCATTTAAATAGGAGTATTTGTCTCTTATGTTTAAAGCCTTCTAGCACTTCAGTCTCCTGCATGTATCAGCTTGATCTGGTTTGTTTCAATATAGGTAATTCTCTTGACTCGCCATCCTTTAACTTAAAGGCATGTTTTGGAGCAGCAAACATTGGGATCAGATTTCAAATGAGTCAAAAGACTAACCTGTGGGGTGGAAGAGCCAAACTGCAATCGTGTGCACATCTAAGTCCTATCAAACCAAGCACATGTATGAATGGGCAGGAGTGGGACATTTATCTTATTTTATTTTTCTCTACTTCATTTTCCACTACACTTACAGCTCTAAGCAGGGTGCTCACACAAACCACCTAAACACAATCTTATCAATGAAGGCGATGTAGTACTTTTTATAACATGGAAGAAATGTGACATTTCCTTTCCTGTCATGTTGCCTCAGTTCATAGCACCCTACGTTTTAATTGGTTTATACTTTCAAATTATATGGTGTGAAGGGTGCTTTGAATCCCACACTTTTCATAGCAGATTTAAGGGAGGTCAATGTCAGGATTTCTAGGACATTCCCTTTCATTTCTTGGAAACAAATGAGGGTGGCCACCATTTATGAGCGAGTGCTCTCACTTATTCTGAAATCCAGGGCTATTTTTGGGCAGGAACGCACAGGAACGGAGTTCCGGCTGGCTCCTGAGTTGGCCATGGCTACAACCAAAACCTCTGGCATGCATGGCTACAGAACATGCTGCCCTGTCCATGTTACACACAAGAGGGAAAGGTGGCATGTTAAAATGCCCTCTTTCCCTCTGGGGAGGCCCTCAGGATTTCCTTGCCAATTTCACTCATGGCCAGTCAGCTGAGAGTAAAATTGACAAGGAAAAGCCTCTCTCTGCCTTCCTTTCTCTAGCTGACATGTCCCAGCTGGAAAAGGGCAGGCAGGGAACCCAGGCATGTTGAAAATGCCTTTCTTTCCCTCCCTGATCTCAGGGAGGGAGAGAAAGGCATTTACCCATGCCCCCCTCACACTTCCCCGAGTCTCTCCGCAATACCGGAGAGGCTCAGGGAAGAAAGGCCATGTGTGCATGCCTGCCTTCCTTTCCCCAGCCTGTCCGCTGCAGCAGGCAGGCTGGAGAAAGAGGGTAGGTATGCAGACATGCCTGGGTTCCCCTCCTGATCTTCTCTAGGTACAAGAAGATCAGGAGGGGAACCCAGGCACACTGAAAATGCCTTTCTTTCCCTCCCCGATCTGGGAGAGGGAGAGAAAGGCATTTACCCATGCCCCCCACCACCACCGCACTTCCCTTGGCGGGCTGGCTGGGGAGACCAAGGGCAGCCAGGCAAACATGCCTACTTCCCTTCCCGATCTTTTGGAGGGGGGGTAGGAGACTAGAAAGGCGATGCTGAAGTTCCTGGGAACTTTCAGATCCCAGGCACTTCAGCAGCGCCTTCCCCCAGCCATCTGGTTGAGGGGGTAAGAGACTAGAAAGGCAATGCTGAAGTGGGGTGGGAGAAGCTTGGGGGCGAAAGAGGTAAGTTTCCATGCCTGCCCTGTGCTTCTCCAGCCCCCCCCCCACCTAATATACTAATGAGTTTCTGCTGTTGGGTGTGGCCTATTATGCTAATGAGTTCCTGCTGGGCTTTTTCTACAAAAAAAGCCCTGCCGAAACCTATCCAACGTAAGAACATAAGAGAAGCCAAAGTTGGATCAGGCCAACACTCTGTCACACAGTGGCCAAAAATACCAGGTGCCATCAGGAGGTCCACCAGTGGGGCCAGGACACTAGAAGCCCTCCCACTGTTGCCCCCCCCCCCAAGCACCATCAGTAGGCCCTGTAGTAACCCACACATTAGAATGCTCTGACCTCCTTTTTTGTAGTATATAAGAATTGCTTGGTACTGTGAAGCTGTTATTTAGGAATGTCTTTAAAGTAGTTTGTGACTGAGAACCCACATACCTGAAGGACACCCCCCCCCATAGTGCTCCCACTGCAGTCCTCTGGCTGTCACATTCTGCCCCCCCCCCCCAATTTAAGGTGGCCCTGCTGGTTTCTACTTGAGTCCAGTCCTTTTCGGTAGTATTTTCCACCTGGTGGAATGGACTTCCGGAGGAGATAAGGGGGTTACTGTCCCTGGAAGCTTTTTTAAGGTGCTGTAAGGCTGTTAGGTAAAGCTTTTCATAGGATTTGAGCTGCAGGAATTTTCTCAGCAGAGGCATTGATGGGGCTCTATTTTAATATTTGTGCCTACACTTTAGAATTGTAAGCTGCTCTGGGCCACAAGAGAAAGGCATGGTATAAATATTTCAATCAATTATACACACATCCTTACATGGGTGCACTTTTAATAAATTATGACTGACTTTCCCATTTCGAGGCACACTGTGGTCTGTATTCTCCATAAGCTTGTGGGCATAAGCTGAAACCACAGTACAGGCTCGACATTACATTTATCTGGTCCCACCCAAATGTGCCCATACAACAGGGCGACTCATTTTCATTGCAGAATATGGCTGAGCGGTGCGCAAATTGTGCAGCTGTCCTTGGAGAGCAAGCGGCACCGGGTGAGAGAACAAGAGGTTCCAGAAAAGAGTAGGAATTCTAAGGCAGAGTTCCTTCCTCCCACTTGAGCCAGTCCCAGACAGACTGAATAAGCCCTGGCCATGGATCCGCCCTGATCCTCCTAACATAATTTAGGAAGAAAGCAGTTCAGAAGGACTTCTGATTATGGCTCAAGGAGAGGTCAACAATTCCCTGTTCTATTCTCCTTCTATGCCCGTGTTGACTACTTGCTTAACCCACAGATCCTCACATTTACTAGCAGGCTGAATACCAAGAAATGTGCACAAGGACCTCTGCCATTCACCTGGGGAACAAATAAGCAGCATTGGGATGAAAATCTCCAGAAAGTATAGTCTGGTTAGGAAGGGGACCACAATTCAGACACTTTAAGAAGCACTGGCCATTTTAAATTCAAGCAAATGTTGGTTGCCCTGATCAGGATACCCACAACTACCTTGATCTCATCAAGAGTTCAGAAGCTAAGCAGGGTCTGTCCTGGTTAGTACTTGAATAGGAGACCATCAATAAGTCCAGGGTTGCTACACAGAGTCAGGCAAAGGCAAAATAGCCCTGTCAATCTCTTTCCTTGAAAACCCTACAAGGTCACCAGAAGTTGACTGTGACTTGACTTGACGGCCCTTTCCACCACCAAATGTTGGCTAAAAGTGTCATTGGGTCTTTTCTGATTTGCTCCCAGTCAGGTCACCCCCACATAGAATTCAAAACTCTCTGAAGATAAATTCATGAAAAGGGGAGGATGTATGCACATTAACCGCAATAAAGTTCTGTTTAAAGTATCTTGAAATGCTATTTTCTGATTTCAAGTACTGTCTCAGATGCGGCAAAGTTACTAATTGCGTTCTGCAGGAAGAGTACTGCCCAACTTGAAAATGTCCCACAAAGTTTGATTTTTTTTTTAAAATCAGTTTTATTAACTTTAAAGCCTATTCTTTTCAGGGAGAGGGGACAAACTTCTCATCTGTTCAGGCAGGACAACTCATCTTCATGAGCCTCATGGCCCTCCGGCTAAGTAGATTCCTCACTTGTTCCCAAGGGCAGCATTCTGGAAACTGCCGTCTATCCATACCGCATGGACTATTTCTTCCTTCAAAAAGCCACCCCCCCCCCCCCCCCCAAGGAAAGCAGCCCATGCCCTTGCAAACCAGCAAGGCAGTTTCCCTTGCAACCCACCTTTTCGACAGGATGAGCTTGCAGGACTCAATGCAAAGTGAACAAAGGCGCCAGCTGCCTCCCTTTCTACCTGGCCCAGCTACACAGAAGCAGTGCCGACTTTTCAAGAGACTCCAGCCTAGAGGCTCCTGCCTCGTTGCGCCCGGTTCCCATTGCCAGGAAAACATGGGAAGCATCCTCCCGCCTCCCCGCCAGGGCAACAAACGCCAAGCCGGGACTTGCGCGGGCTCTCCCCGACGGCACGGGACGCCCGGCTCCCAGAGCGGAGAGCCCGCCTCCCCCTGCTTGCTGGCTGCTCCAGTCCGAAGCCTTACCCTTGATGCCTGCCCCGGATTCGGCTGTGGTGCAGGATCTGTTCGTAAGGCGTCCTGGTCGCCAAGGCGAGGGCGCCCCAGACCGCCAGGGTGACCGGGAGCAGGAGCCCTGCGCGCATCTTGACGTGGGAGGGGAGTGCAGGCGAGCGGCGGCTGAGGCGGGCGCCGGAGGGAGAGGGCGAAGGAGCAGCTAACAAAGTTGGGGCTCGCCGTTAAGTAAGGGCGTGAGCGAGGGGGCGGGGAGGGGCGGGGACAGGCCCTCCGCCGGCCGGGCGATGCTCTGGGGCGGGGCGGCCGGGTCAGTCCCTGTCCCGGCTACAGGCGAAGCCGGCTGGAGGGGTGGGAAGAAAAGGCGAGGGGGGAAAAAGTTCTGTTCTGAAGCCGTTTGAAGCTGATCGGGGTTATGGGCAGCGTTCCCACTAAGCTGAGTTAGTGTGCGCTAGCTCACCGGTTTTTTAGCCTCTGGCTCACGCACGTTCTTGTCTTCGCTCAGGAAGGAGGGCTCCAGAGCAAACTGATTCATGCGGGAGCCAAAGCGCTCACTCACAACTTTAATGCCAGTAGCTCACAAAGTAGAACTTTTGCTCAAAAGACTCCACAGCTTAGAGGAAGCTTTGGTTATGGGCAGGGGTCCTTTCGAGCAGGAGCTCGGGGGAGCTCAGCTCCGGGAGTTGGTGCCAGCCCCCCCTCTCCGCGGGGGAATGGCTGCTTGTGTCATGGCTGCAGCAAAATGACCCCGTTCCCTGGAAAGGTCCTTGTTCCTCCGACCAGCCTTCTGAAGGCTTCAGCCACCACTGAAGCTATCCTCCCAGAATAGTGGTATTTCTGAGGCTTGGATTAGTAGCGGTCCTCTCTCTGGCAGTTCTTTCTTTCTCTCTCTCTCTCTCTCCTTTCTTTCTTGCCTTCTGACATACTTCCTGTGATGTCAGGTGGTGTAGCATAGGCAAATAAGTTATGCTAATGAGTTATGCTAAGGAGCTCCTGCACCTCTTTTTCTAGGAAATGACCCCTGGTTATGGGGAAGCGGCAGCAGGGCATCCCCGCCTCCCCTCCAGATTTTCTGCCAAGGCAGCCCCCCCCCTCCATGTGGGGGGTGGGGGTGACAGGGAGGGATTTCGAGCTCGAACTCTTCTGGCCTGCTGCGGCCGGTCATGTGGCCTCGGTTGGTGGTTTCCCTGGGAGGAAATGGAACTGTGTTTTGCTTTATTACTGATACATAGGCAGAATGGGAAGGGGGTGGGGGGGGTAGATGTTCTCCTAGAAGGTAATATATCATTTACTATCCTACAAATCCTCAGAGGGAGACAGATTCTACACCTGCCATTTTCTCTAGCTTCATTCCTCAGCAATTTCTGCTTGCTTATTCTTTGTGTCTCTTCTAATCGAATAAGTTGTGCTGCCTCCTCACACAGACATCTGTCTGACCCTCTGCAGTTAAATGAAAAGCCTACCACCTCCACATCTGATGGATACTTGGTCAGCGTTCTCAAGGACCCTTGAGGGGACTTGGCCAGAGCCATTAGGGAGCCTTAACAGGTGGTCCCCATGGTCCTTATGTGCTAGCAGCCCTGCTAATACTGTGCAAAGTATGGCTTGGATCCTGCAGGCACAGGGATTACGAGCTTTCCCATGTTCCCCCTCCTACAGTCCTTTCTTACCCAAGAAAGTTTATTCCTGTTGTGAGACCTGCATGGATTCATAACTAGGTGGACCAGAAGGCTGCTGTGAGAAAGAGTGGAGGTACACTGACTAGGGATACCAGATGTCCTCTTATTAGAGAATATGTCCTCTTTTGGTGTAGTGGTTAAGTGCGCAGACTCTAATCTGGGAGAACTGGGTTTGATTCCTCACTCCTCCACTTGCAGCTGCTGGATGACTTTGGGCAAGCCATAGCTGTGTACCAGCTGTTCTCTCAAGGACAGTTGTCTCAGAGCTGTCTCAGCCCCACCTACCTCACAGGGTGTCTGTTGTGGGGAGGGGAAGGGAAAGGAGTTTGTAAGCCGCTCTGAGACTCCAAGTGAGTGAAGGGCGGGGTATAAATCCAATCTCTTCTTCTTCTTCTTCTTTTTCTTCTTCTTCTTCTTTTGGTGATAGATCAAGATGGGTAGCTGTGTTAGTCTGTCTGTAGCAGTAAAAAAAGAGCAAAGAGTCCAGTGGTACCTTAGAGACTAACAACATTTGTGGCAGGGTATGAGCTTTCACAAGTCACTGCTCACTTCTTCAGATACAGCTAGAATGTGAGTCCATCTGTCCTATATATTGGAAAGTGGAGTGATTTCAGATGTCGAATGACATTAGCAGGCAAATGACAATAGCAGGTGAATGATAATAGTAATTATCCAATAGTAAGTATCCAATGTGATTGGATAAGGTGTCATATGCAGAGGTGTAGTGGGCATGGAGAAATCAGCATTGGTAATGAGACAGGAAACCTAGGTCTCAATTCAGTCCAGGTGGATGCATTGTTTTGAGCTTCATTATCAGTTGCAATTCAACAGTCTCTCTCTCTGAGATTCCTGTATAAGAGAACTGCTGCTCTTAGGTCAGCAACTGAATGTCCTGGAAGGTTAAAATGTTCCTCCACTGGTTTTTGAATGTTGTGGTTCCTATTGTCAGACTTATGTCCATTAATTCTTTGTCGAAGGGACTGGCCTGTTTGTCCAACATAGAGAGTGGAAGGGCATTGCTGACATGTGATGGCATAAATCACATTAGAGGATGAGCAGGAGTATGAACCCGAGATGGCATGGCTGATGTTACTGCTAGGATCTATATGAGATTGAATTTGGCATCTTGGTTTGTTGCAGGCCCTGGTACCAGAGTCCATGCTACTGTTAAGTAGTTTATCATTGCTGGTGAAAAGTTGTTTTAAATTAGCAGGCTGTCTGTAAGCAAGAAAAGGTCAACCTAATGGACATAAGTCTGACATTAGAAATCACAGCATTCATAAACCAGTGGAGGAACATTTTAACCTTCCAGGACATTCAGTTGCTGACCTAAAAATAGCAGTTCTCTTACAAAGGAATTTCAAAGGGAAATTAGAAAGAGAGACTGCTGAATTGCAGCTGATAATGAAGCTCAAGACAACGCGTCCACATGGACTGACTCAAGACCTAGGTTTCCTGTTGCATTACCAATGCTGATTTCTCCATACCAACTACCCCTCTGCGTAAACCAGTCACACCTGCTATTGTCATTTGCCTGTGAATGTCATGCAGCATCTGAAATCGCTCCACTTTCCAATATGTAGGACAGATGGACTCACATTCTAGCTATATCTGAAGAAGTGAGCAGTGATTCATGAAAGTTCATACCCTGCCACAAACTTTGTTAGTCTTTAAGGTGCTACTAGACTCGTTCTCTCTCTTTTTTTGGCAGCTGTCCTCTTTGGGGTTCTTTTTTTAAAAAGCTGATGAAAATGACCTCTTTTTGAGTTGGAAGGTTAGGAATATTCCTAGGTAGTATCAATGATCACAGCCGAAATAGTAGAGATATTGAAAATAAGATTTGTCATAGTGTTCACTTGTTTGAAATAGTGGGGCAATATGTCCTTTTTTTTTGCTTTTCAAGATATGGTAACACTGACAAAAAAGGCAGAAAGGGTCTCTTTACCCCTCAGTGTCTCCTCTGTCCATGCCCCATTTTCCAAATAAAAAAGTAAACTGACCACCTCCTAAGTGGAGGGTTTTTTTTTTTATTGCAGATTATATTCAAGTAAATATTTGGGGGGGGGGGGGTTGTGTGTGTGTGTGTGTGTGTGCATGTGCCTGGTAGCCACGGTTGACTTCTGGTGACCCCTAGTGGTGCTTGGATGTTTCAGAGATGTGGCTTGCTATTACCTGCCTCTGCATCCCGGCCTTGGTATTCCTTGGAGGTCTCCCATCCAAGTACTTGACAGAGTCGGTTTAGTTTCCAAGCTCTGATGAGATTGGGCTTGCCTGGGCTACCCAGGACATAATACTCAAGTAAATATTAATGGACAGGAGTATAATAAAATATAAGGCACAATATATGGAATGAGAAGTAAGTCTCATAGAGTAAAGGGAGGGAAGAGATATAAAATGCGGGCAAGAATTTCTTTGCCAACTTTAAAAAAATCCCTTAGTGATGTGTAGGAGCCATCATTCATACATGAAATAAACACACCTGGGTTTTGTTTAACAAACCCTTCAGAGCATAGATTCCTCATCTTTCAGAGAACACCTGAAGGCCTTGCTCAGACTTCTTTCAGTTAGGGTCTACCTAAACATCACCTGAGTTTACCCATTCAAAGTGCCTCATTTTCTCCTCATCTGTGTATACTGGAGTAATAGGGGTCAACTGGATGGTCTGGTCTAGTCCGATCTCATCTGATCTTGGAAGCTAAGCAGGTTAGGCTTTGGTGAGTACTTGATGGGAGACCACCAAGGAAGTCCAGGGTTGCTATGCAGAGAAGAAGAGATTAGATTTATACCCCGCCCTTCACTTGGAGTCTCAGGGCGGTTTACAAACTCCTTTCCCTTCCCCTCCCCACAACAGACACCCTGTGAGGTAGATGGGGCTGAGAGAGCTCTTTCCAGAACTGTCCTTGAGAGAATAGCTGTGATAGAAGAACTATGGCTTGCCCAAGGTCATCCAGCAGCTACATGTGGAGGAGTCGGGAATCAAACCCGGTTCTCCCAGATTAGAGTCTGAACACTTAACCACTACACCAAACTGGCAAGTTATGGCAAACCACTGCTTGCCTTGAAAATTCTACAGGGTCAGCATTAGGTCGACTGTGACTTGACAACAATTTCAAATAGCTAGACCAGAGTAACTCTGCATAGTATTGCACTGTACTATACCTAGGTGCTTTGTAAAATGCTGTGAGATGGAGGAGCTCTGTTAAAAGTTCCTTTGAGACCCCCATTGCCTTTTCCAAGTACCTGTGCTATCCCCAGCTAGAAGCATAGTGAGTTCTAGCAGCACGCTGGACATGGGTGGTGGCAGCAGGGATCTGGAAGGTGAAGAGTCATGTCTGTTTCTGTCACCATCTTCTGGGACTTGTAAAACTCCAAATAACTTCCCGTACAATCCTAAGTAGAGCTGCGCCCTTTGAAACCCATTGGTTTCAATGGACTTAAAAAGGTGGAACCCTGCATAGGACAGCATGATTGCAAAATGAACTTTGTGTCCATACCAAAATAATTCATTGCTCATTCAATATTTCTGTCAAGCTTTAGTTACACGCATCAGCAGGAAATATTTTGAGAGAATATTGCCAGATTATATCTTTGGAGTCAGAATTCTCAGGTGTTCCTCAGAATTCTTGAACTGGGAGGGCGTTCTTACTGAGAGAAGAGACATTCTTACCAAGCCTCCTCTGATCCCTCTTCAGTGCCATAAATAACTTCATCCCAAGATTTGACCTTTGAGCAATACTGTGACAACCTTCCTCTGCCATTTCCGACCTCAGAAACCAGTGACTCCTGTCATACCTCACTGCATTTAAAGGGGTTCAGGATTTCCCTTTTCCCACTCTTACTTCCCCAGCAGCGTTCTATTTACCAAACCAAAAGGGGGAAAGCCCCTCTCTCCCACACTCTGCTGTTATTCTAGGGAGAAGATACGGGTATACTTTGTCCACACAGCTTACCAGCCTGGCTGGGACAACACTACCACTGAAGTGGAGATGACTTGCCCCCTCTCCAGTTGTCCTACACACTATCCCACTCTCACTTTTGTTTTGAGGGTCACCAGTCACATCAGGAATGGCTGCCATGTTATTCTCCCTAAAACAGAAGCATTCAAGTTGTACTGAAGTAGCTTGAATTCATGTGTATTTTATACAAGAGAGTGCCAAAGTTCTCATACTTTTGGAAGACTCTTGAGTCTCTTACTTAGACAAGAATTCTCTCAGATTTGGCAACACTGGTTTGAACATGAGATCAGTGGTATGGCAAGCAAGACTTTCATAGCTACAGCTGCAGCTCATACATATTGTTATGTCCTCCCCACTTCCCAGAGCAGTGAGAAGTTCCATGGACAGTGCTACCTAGGTTTGGCTTCCTTTGGACGAAACAGCCCTGGAGACTTACAGTGCCTTTGTAATGTCTGGTTATTTATGAGGCAAAGAGACACTCCTAAGATGAGCACACCCACTACTCCACATTGCACCCCCAAAGATTCCCCTAGGTCCTCCCCTGTCCTGTTGACCAGATATGCGCTTGGCAGTGGCAAACCACCTCTGAACATCTTGTGCCTTGAAAACTCTACAGGATTGCCATAAATCAGCTGTTACTTGACAGCATTTTCCACCACCACCACAGCCCAATTCAGACTAGGAATCAGATTAATTTATGCCTCCCCTCTCTCTGCACCATTTTACCCACCCAAAATGCCCCCAGGAAGCTGCTATTTGTGTGTTTGAGGAAAACTTCAGTGGTGGGCTATATATAAATTTCCCCCGAGGGGTGATGACTTCCTGGGGCCATTTCAGATCAGAGAATGGTACAGCAGGGAGGCTTAAGTCACCCTCTTCCTGTGCCATGGTCCAAATCCAAGTTGGTCCCTCCAGAGAACTTCTAGAGAATATCTGGTCAACAAGACATTGGTGAACATGAGGGAGAAGAACAATATAAAGACAAAATAATATATAGATAGGTCCTTGGTCTTTCCAAACAAAACCTCCCTGGAAATTTCAGTTTCCGATAGAATGACTTTTATTCCAAAAACTGACTCCTCACCTACATTCCAGTAGCACCTTAGAGACCAGCAAAATTTCCAGGTATGAGCTTTGTCAAACTCATGAAACCTTGGCTTTTGAAAAATCACACCACCAAAATCTAGTTGGTCTCTAAGATGACACTGGACTCCAATCTAGCTGTTTAGCCACAGAGTAGTAACACAGCTACCCTCTGAAACTACTCCACTCACCTCTAACCTCCCCATTCCTACCTTCATAATCTGGAAAACCTACCGATTTGGATAGACCCTTCTGAGCATGCTTCCTCTCTCCCTCCACTACAAATGAATGTCCAAACTGTTCAAAGGGGCAGTTAAAAAGGAGCAGCAAAACACACAATCCACCAGAGTCTTCTATGATACATACAGAAGATATTCAAGAGCATACAAATCACAAAGCATACCAACCACAGAGAGAACCCAGATTTAAGACTGGGTTCAAACTATATGTTACATTACAGTTTTCTACAGGTTGTGTCTGGGGTCCTCAGCCTGACTTTCAGTCAGTCAGATTTCAGCTGGAAGTTTCCTTCTAGAAACTCAGTTTCCAAGCATACATAACCCAACTGAGATCAGGACCATAGTTTGCGGGGGGGGGGGGAGTGCTTCAGCCTTCCCCCCATGGCATTTCCCACCCCAAAGTGGCTCCAAGGGCACAAGTTGCCCCATTGGGAGCTGCATGTGTACTAATGAGCCCGCTTGCGGGGAGGGCGGGATATAAATCGCAAAATAAATAAATAAAAAAAAATAATGGGATAAAAGTCCAGCTCTCCAATGGGGCAAATAGCACCAGGCTGAAGCCAGTTCTCTGCACACCATTGTCCTGTCCAAATTGGGCCCCTGTGTGCTTGAGAACTGGTTTCCTAGCAAGAGACTCCCAGATGGTGTCTGACTGGTTGACTGAAAGTCAACTCAGGGAACCCGAATACAACCTGTAGAAAAACCATAATGTGTAGTTTGGCCCTCTGAGGCTGCAATACTAATCACAATCACTAGGGAGTAAAACCTGTTGAGCTTAATGGGACCTACTTCTCTGAGTGTGCTTAGAAATGCACTGCAACTGACTCCAAGGGTGTGTTCAGATGGGCAGCTAATCCCGCCATTGGCCCGGCTATAATTTGATCTAGATCTTTTTGATCCAGTGTTGCATGACCAGACAGCTCCCCCATGAATTGCATTACCGCACTTGACTCCGCAGTGGATTGTCTAGATGGCATCCACCATAAGAAGCTGTGCAGTCGGCTGTTGTTGTTTTTTTAAATCCTGTTTGTGTATGTGCATATGTGCCTCACCATCTACTTGTTTTTCCACGCATGTATGGACTAAAATAGTAAAAGCACCGCCAGCGGTAACTTCCTCTAGGTACCATTTCCGTTAACAAAGTGCATTAATATCACAGGACCTTCAGAAACATTAAGTTGTTTGGATTGTTTGAGCGGAGCTCAGCGGACATAACATGTTTAAGTGGTTATGTGCGCATTGCTAATACTTTTTTTAAATGGCAGCCATTTGGAATGGTCTGGAGACCACCCCTATGGGCTGGAGACCATCCCTATGGGCTGATTGCATGCTGGTGGGGAAAATGGGGGAAAGTCCAGATGGGGGAAAGACCGCCATTGGCCCGTCGGCCAGTTTAGGACTGAACTTTCACCACTATCTTTTAAGTACAGATCCCCGACGGGGATCTACAGGCTGATCACTGAAGCAGCACGTTTCCAGGATGTTGCTGTCTTGATATGCCCTTTAACGCCACCAGGCACTCATGCCTGGCATGGCTCAAAATAGCCATCTGAATGCAACCCAAGCCTATCCAGTAAGCAATGCAGTTTATTTTTCTGGTGAGGAAAGCAAATATTGTTATAAGTAATCATTTGGGAATATCTTTCTAATTGTCTCACTTTTGAGGATGTGCTGGAAATATTGACTATATACACATACACACAAAAAATGCTTTTGTGCACTTTTTCAAGCCAAAGAAACAGCCAAGAAATGGCAGCTGTTCCAGAACAAGTCAGGAAGCAAATTTCTCCCCAAGGTATCTCGCAGTGCCAAACAGAAGAAGCCTTGAGCAGTGATAAAGCTGTATTATTTGGGAAGCTCTTTTCCCTCCTTTCTGTAAGCAAAATGCACAGAACAAATGACTGAACTGTTTGCTAGGAGAATACTGTTGCTGTTCTCCTGCAATCTGCATAGGAAGGGGATTTATTACACCATTTTCAGTTATTGATGCAAGAGGTGGGCTGTATGGTCAACCACACAGAAACAAAGCAGAAAAAGCATTTAAAAAATGCCCAGGCACAATGGTCATCAAACAGTTACAAACGGAATAACCACGGTCCTTTCCATAAAGCCAGGGGTCATTTTGAGCAGGAGCGTGCAGGAGCACCGTTCCGGGAGTAACAAGCCCAGAAGCAGGCACATGTGCTGATGCCCTGTGGAAAAAAGCAAAAGCATACTAACTTGCTCTGTTGTAGGGTATGCTTGTTGTAGGGTAGCTTCCCTGCAAGAGTGAAGGAAACCTAAAGTGTCTTTAGTCAAAGTCTAAAGCTGGCTCACCAGCTCTGAGTTGGGAAATACCTGGAGATTTTTGGGGTGGAGCCTGAGCGGTGGGTGTTGCCTTCTGACACACTTTGGTGATGTCAGGGGGTGTGGCATATGCAAATAAGTTATGCTAATGAGTTATGCTAATGAGCTCCTGCACCTCTTTTTCTACGAAATGACCCCTGCATAAAGTCTTACTTATTGCTTATATTTTCTCCTCAGAGTTTACCTCTGAGAAGAGCTGTTGCTTTTCCTGTGAACTTTCTGGCTCTTAATCAGGTAAGGTTTGCACATTTCTTCAAATATTGTCCAGATATTTTCAACACCTTTCCAGTGTTGTTTTTCAGGGTCAACGCATTCTTTGCAAGAAATGTTTGGTCTCTTGCTAGTACATCCTTTCTTGGGGGACTGATGGGGTACTTTGTCCTGTGAAAGAGGAGCCATTCCTGCCAAAGACAATGTGGACAGAAAGCAAGATTCCCTTCCCTGTGAATATAAACCTATTGCTGGTAATTGGAAGTGAACTACAGGTATAAATAATCTAAGAATGACACATAAATAGGAATTTGATGATTTTGGGCTAAAGTTTTGTACAATTAGAGTGCACGCACAAAACTTGAAGTCTTCGGGGTGTTTTTGATGCAACTAATCACCTGGCTTAACAGACAAGCTGGAAATGGAAAAGCAGTTTTTGTGGATTCTCTTGGGTGAGCAGTTTTATGTTCACAACCAGCTTGCCTGTTCATCTGGGTGATGGACTGTAGTAAAAACATTGCTAGCTGCACGCACATTTCTTGTCCTTGCTTACTATGGCTGTCTAACTGCTGATTCTAGAAAATTGCCTTCTTTCTCTTCCCCTGTATCTCCCACCCCCAATTCATCCCCAGAGAGAATTTTGATGGTAAGAGAAAATCAGCTGGCACAGGGAAGGAAGGGGTGGTGGCTCAGCAACAGGGCATGTGATTTGCATGCAGGCTTTATCTCTAACTAAGAATAAGGCCTGTTGTGGAAACAAATACAATGGGATCTAGAAAGAGGCTCTGGGAGAGTGCCCCAGCCTTAGGCACTCAGCGTCATTTTGCTGTGGCGACCTCAGCAGGGTATAATGACACAGAGTCCATCATTTTCTCCAGGGGAAGATCTATGCCATCTGAAGAGCAGTTGTAATTCGGCATGATCACCATCCCTCCCCTGGAGATTGGCAACAATGGTTCCCCATGAGGGAACAGGTGGTTTGGAGGGGGGACTCTATGGCATTGTACCTGTCTGAGGTCCCACCCCTGCTGAAACCTCACCTTCTCATGGGTCCACCCTCAAATCTCCAGGAATTTCCCAACCTGCAGTTGGCAACCATATCTCCCTCCCAGCCAACCGTCAACATATCATTATTTGCCCCCTGGCTTCAGCTTTCCATCTCCTTCTCCCTCCCTCCTAGAAAGCAGTTGTAATTCTGAGTGATCTCCAGCCCCCTCTTGGAGAATGGCAACAATGGTTCTCCATGAGGGAATGGCTGGCTTGGAGGGTGGAGTCTATGGCATTGTACCTGTCTGAGGTCCCACCCCCTCCTCCAACCTCACCGTCTCCAGGCTCCATCCCTCAAGTCTCCAGGAATTGCCTGGAGTTGGCAACCCTATCTCCTTCCCAGCCAATCAACCTCACTCTTCAACTTTCCATCTCCCCCCCCCCGCAGCCTCCACCATGTTCTAAAGTCCTGACTGCTATTTCACATTGGCTGTCTTAGGGGGTCCATTTCAGCACTGTATAAGGACACAGAGTCCACCATTTTCTCCAGGGGAACGGATCTCTGCCATCTGGAGAGCACTTGTAATTCTGAGTGATCTCCAGCCCTTGCCTGGAGATTGGCAACCTTAATTCCCCTGCAGGAAAAGTAGTCTTTCTCTGCAATGGGGACCAAAGCAGCTGACATTCTCCTCTCCCCCTTTTGACTTGCACAACAACCCTGTGAGCTAGGTTAGGATTAAAGTCTGTGACTGGCCCAAAATCACCCACTCAGCAAGAACCTGGGTTTAGCAGATCCTGCTCTGAAGCGCTGACTGCTACACCTAAGGTACCCAACCTCCAAGTGGAGCCTTAAAATCGCCAGGTATTACAATTGAACTCCAGACAACAGATCTCCCCCTCCCCCACAGAAAATGACTGCTTTGGAGGGTGGCCTCTATGGCATTCTGTTCAGCTGGCCCCAATGAGTTTTCTCCCAGAGGCCAACATAGGTGTGGAAAGGGGCTTTCAGAGAAGCAAGCTTGGTTGCCTAGCAACAGGCACTGAGGGGAAAGTTGCTAGCCCCTAAATACCTGGTGATTTGGCGGGTGGATCCTGTGGAGGGCAGCATTTTTGGGGGGGATGGAAGGACTCAGCAGGGTATAATGCCATAATGTCTACCCTCCAAAGCAACCATTTTCTCCAGGGGAACTGATCCCTGTCATCTAGAGATCAACTGTAACAGCGGGAGATCTCTAGGTCCCACCTGGAGATTGGCAACCCTAGGGAGAAGTCAACCACACAGCAGGGGGTTGAAGAGAATGGTTAGCCAGCCAGCCAGCCTTGACAAAGTTAAGCAGGAGAGAAAGCCGTTTTCAGTTTATTCTGACAGGAAAGTCAGTGAGCGGGGGAGGGGGTTATGCTGAAAGTCCATTGTCTTTTCACTGACAGAAGCAGGCCTCTGAGGGGACAGTTAGACCCACCTGGCAGTGGACGGAGGAGAAGAGTAGACCCAGCACCCAGTCCTTACCCTTCGCTGGCTCCCTCCAGACTGAGGCCGAGACGCTAGCTGGTAGCTCTGTGGGCGGGACTGAGGCAAAGCAGGGAGAGAATGCAGCCAGTGGCCAGGGACCCCTTTTAAGTGGCAGTCCTTCCAGCCAACTAATTTTGGTGCCCTATGGAATCTTGCCACTTGAAAACGGCTTTATATAATAAGAAGAGATGCCTCTAACCAAAGGAACCACAGACAGCAGGGGCTAGAGAGACCACTCCTGCTATCCAGAACCCAAACAGCCAGACAGCACTGGGCTAGATAGCCTAATGGCACAAGGCAGCTTTGTATGGTCAAGACCAACTGATACACATGTGGCCATTTGTACAATTCTTGCCGAGATACTGATTCAGGGAATCCTGTCAGCTTAAAAGCACCATGCATTGAAATGCATCAAAATCACAACAGTTAAACTCATAATATCAGTATAGGTTTGTGAGGTAGTTTGCCCTTTCCATATGGGTTTGCGTTACATACAGTTTGTTTTCAGGTAGTTCTTTTGTTTGTGACATGACTATGTATTTGATTTTTTTTTGTGTGAACCAGAAGAAAATGTGATATTTCTCCAGACAACACAGTAATTGTTATGGCACTTAAGACTTGTGTCTTAAACACTTACTGAATGTACTTTGTTTCATAAACAGTTCCTTTTTTCTACTTTGGTTGGACCTGTACTTTCCCCCATAGGGGCAACAGTAACCATTTGAAGTAAGGGAAGGGCAAATGGTTAAACTCCTGTCTTCCCAATCCACTGTGGCCTCAAGGTAGGATTAAATCCCCACACTAACATGAAACTCACTGGGAGACCTTGGGTCTAGTCTTCCTCACAAGGGTGTTGTGAGAACAAAATGAGAAAGGGAGAACTGCTTTGAGTTCCTTGAAGATGAAAGGATACTAGATAGAATCAGGGAATCCTGCAGGTGCCCTTGACCAATAAAAATGACCTCTCATATCTCACCCAATTTGGCCCTTGCAATCACATTTGATTAAGATGACACATTCCTGATAGATGTACTCATATGTCTGGACCATTTTATTCCGTGTTATTTTATTGTAAGATGTAAACTGTGACAAAGACAGAAAGAAGTAGTCCTGGTTTATAAGAATTTATAGACTTACCCTTTTATTTGTTTGTTGATTCCATCCCTTCTTGGCTTACTCTACTTTTGTGTGGTTTTTTCCTCATTGGTTTTCCTGCTTTATCAAACTCTTTACAAAAATATCCCCTACCCTAGGACACATAGCTTGTGTTTCATGTGCAAATGTGTATGTTCAGAACCCATCAGTCACAAATAGGCACTTTTGCTTAGGGGAAATGCTGCCTAAATTTTCACCTGTGCTTGATTATCTTAGATAAAGCACCATCTTGGCTTGCCTTCAAGGGTTACCTAATCTGGGTTTGGAAATTTTGAGGGTGGAGCTTCTGGAGGGCAAGGTTTAGAAGAAGAAGAGATTGGATTTATGCCCCACCCTTCACTACCCAAAGGAGTCTCAGAACGGCTTACAAACTCCTTTCCCTTCCCCTCCCCACAACAGACCCCCTGTGAGGTAGGTGGGGCTGAGAGAGCTCTGACAGAAACTGCTCTTTTTCAAGAACAGCCGTGTCAGAACTATGGCTTGCCCAAGGTCATCCAGCAGGCGCAAGTGGAGGACTGGGGAATCAAACCCGGTTCTCCCAGATTAGAGTCTGCACACTTAACCACTACACCAAACTGGTTTAGGAAGGAGAGGGATCTCATCAGGGCTTAATACCATATAGTCCAGTCTCCAATGCAGCCGTTTACTCCAAGGGGTTTGATCTCTGTCATCTGGAGATCTGCTGTAGTTCCCAAAGAGGTCTAGACCTCACCTGGAAATTGGCAGCCTTGTGTGCCATCAAGTTGCATTTATGGTGATCCCAGCAAGGGGCTTTCAAGGCAAATGAGAAGCAGAGGTGATTTGCCATTTCCTCCCTCTGCAGAGTCTTCCTTGGTGGTCTTCCTTCCAAGTAGCAACCCTGCTTAGCTTCCCAGATCTGATGAGATTGGGCTACACCATGCCACCTTCTCTTCATTGGCAAACCTGTGTCTTTCCTTTTGCCATTACTCCCCAGAATGTCTTTATTCAGTTCCTTTCCCAATGCTGTAACTGTCCTTAAATGTCTACTGTCCTTCTGCCATTTCTTCCATTTTCTAGTCTTAATTGTTCACCTTTTGTTCCTGGCTGTAGCCCTGCTCAGTCATTACAATTCTGATGATCTAAGAGTCACTGGAAAAGACAATAATGGTAGGAAAAGTGGAAGGCAGCAGGAAAAGAGGAAGACCCAGCATGAGATGGATTGACTCAATGAAGGAAGCCACGGCACTCAATTTGCAAGACCTAAGTAGGGCTGTTAATGATAAGAGGCTTTGGAGGCCATTAATGCATAGGGTTGCCATAACTCAGAAGTGACTTGACAGCACTTAACACACACACGACCACACAGAACGGGAGATCATGCTATGAACCAGTCTTCTGGAGACATATGATGACCAGTTTGTGTAAATAGGGCAACAAATGTATCTTCCAGCTTCAATAAATACCATTGGAAAGCCAGATTTTTGAAGGTACATCTTTGCACGTATCAAAGATGGAATATGCATGCATTGCTCTGTCCCTACAAAATGGTGGCCACACATTTTGGTAGGATCATGAGTAGCTTGCTTTCTTGTTATGTGAGACTGAAGTGACAAAATCATAATGACTGAAGAGGGCTTGTTTCACTCGTGTTTCCAATTATTAACCTTTTGGTCAAACTATACGTGACTTCAGGAATCCACGGTTAGTTCCTCTGGTGTGTGATTTAGCCCCCACAGCGGAACCTCAGTATGGATTGAGCATTTGGGAAGAGGGGTTAACTATTCCCGCCCCCCCCCCCCACCATTTCCTCTGACAAAACTGCTCCCCTCAAGCTACTTTAAGCACAGAGAGGAAAAAACACAAAATGGAGGGGAAGCCCATGTTAGTCTGCTGCAGCCCAAATAACTGAAGGTCAAGCTTGCATAGATCAGAGTCCACTTCAGCTTTCTGACAAAGTGGATTCTGGCTCATGTAACAGTATGGCATAATACATTTGTTAGTCTTTAAGGTGTTTATGTATGTACAAACCCCGACTTTTTACCATAATGAGACTAACAGCTGCCAGGGGGATAGTTTAGCTCCAGAAAACAGTGTAGAAGCACAGAGTTAACCTTTCCCTTTCCTCATTGCTACAGCCCCAATTAATACCTCTGCTTTATGGCTATTTCTGTGGCTGCATTTCTGTGCTGGGAGATCCAAACATACATATCCGATGGGGTTAGATCCAGAGATCCTGTGGCAGTAAAATCAGATCTTAGGCCAACCACCATCTCTTGGTCTCAGCTAGGCAACCACGATATAACCTACTTTACAGAGTTGTTATAAAGACTGTAGAAACAATGTCCATGGAATACTTTGAACATTCTAAGGCAATATATCATTTCTATGGCTTGGATGAAAAATCTCCACTGACAGAAGGGATTCCTGTCAATGGGGCTGAACTTCCTGGCCTCCCCTCTCCCACTGCAAGCCAAAAGGCTTCTTGAAAAGCTTCTCCTGGGGGAGAGGGGACTCCAAAGAACAAAATGAAGAGGCAGTACAGCAGGAGGGGAAAATACTGGCAAAAATAATCCACCCTCGCTCTCGTTAGTGTAAAATTCTGCTGGATCCAACGTCGTGTGTACATTACTCTTTTAAAAATCCCTTCCCTGTCCTTTAGTCCAGCTTCAGTTTTACATTTTCAGGGCACAGACATCTCTTGAGTGTTGTACAGTACCCAGCAGAGCGTCAGCAATGGTGAAATGTTGAATGGAGTCTAAAAATACTTGCCTGCTGTCTATTCCAATATCTGTTTTCTGTACTGAAATAGACCCTTCATTTTCAATAAATAAGTGGTTAAGTAAGAGTGGGGGAAGCTAAATGTATACCCCTAACTTCTGCAGGATGATATTCATCTCCTGGATTAGCTACGGAACAATCTATGTCACCACTGGAAAAAAGCCATATTCGGAATTGGTTGGCCAGGTCTGAACCAGATAAGAAAAGATGTTTCTGGTTTTCTTTCAGTGATGTCAGTGTTTTATAGACGCCTGATGTGGTTATCCTCTTTGTTTGGCTCCAGTTTATTTTGCAGTATAGAGAAATAACTGTTTTCATGTGTTGTTTGAGCCACTTTGAAAGGCTATACCTTCCAATCTGAATCCATTTTCTTTACTAGGACAGATATCAGTGCGCAACAACAAACTGTCATTTATTAGCGCTTGGACAACAGTGATCAGATGGCAGTGTGAGCAATATTTCATTGGACCTGGGAATTACTAGAGATTTGATTGTATGTTCAAGCATCCAAACTAGGGTTGCCATCAGTGCTCCCTCTAAGCTGTGGAGTCTTGTGAACAAAAATTCTACTTTGTGAGCGACTGGGCATTAAAGTTGTGAGTGAGCAATTTGGCCACTGCGTAAGTTTGCTCCGGAGCCATCCTTCCTGAGCTAAGACAAAAATGTGTGAGCCAGAGGCTAAAAAATGATGAGCTAGCTCACACTAACTCAGCTTAGAGGGAACACTCATTGCCATCCCCCTGATGGGAGCAGGTTTTCCCCCAATTTCAACCCCCCTGATCCGCCAGCTGGCTGGCAGGGGAGCCCCGCCTCCTGAAGAGCTCCACGGCTCCAATGGGCCCAGCACAAAGCGTGTACGCAAGACGAGCCAGCAAAGGAGCCTGGAGCCCCCCACCAGCAAAAGATAGGAATCTGGCAACCCTAAACCAAACTAGTTAATTTGGTGTGGCTATTCCAGACTGTCATGATCCTAGGCCTATAGTCATACAGCCAACAGGCTCTAGGGAGGCCTAGTGGCTCCAGGGAAGCCTGTATTAGAGTGACTTCTGGCCCTACATTTCCCAGATACCCTCTGGACCTTGTGATTGGCTAATGGGATTTGGAGGGAAAAGTTACACCAGTAGATAGAATTAAAAAAACCTTGCCTAAAGTGGGAGGTGGTTCATTCCCAGGGAGCAGAGCTGGTGAGGCTGCTGCAGGAGGAGGGATTCCTCATCCAAAAGGGGGGAGTCAATCTGAGACCTAGGACAGTATAGTCAGAAGTGTTAAGTATTAAATGTTGAGACCAGGCAGCTCTTTTCAAAACAACATGCTTCTTTATTGAGCTGTGAAAACCAAGGAACCAGGCTCAACAGGAGCCAAGTTATACTACTGCAAAACCACACCCACCTCAACAACAACCAGTAACAAGTAGGCAGCTAGAAGCCTTCATTTGCATGAACTATGTACTAAGAAACTTTATGCCCTTGCAGCTATTGGGTTGTATTCCATAGTTCTGATTGGCTGCTGCCGGTAAAACCACCAATAGTCTCGTAGGTTTCTGGAGCCTTGCTGAGACTGAAGCTCCACCAGTACATAACATTAGGATTTCTTATTTTGCTGGTTTACCTTCCTTTACTGTGTTAATTTTTCCTATATGTTATTGAATTATAGTTGTTAAATCTTTTTAATAAAAATAGTTTGTTACTCTGCCTGGTTTCTCACATCTCATTCGGTCATCTATGGAGAAACCTACTGTTCTTACCTAAGGCCGGAATTCATCTTTATAGGACGTACCAGTGTTATCCAAAGAAGCAGGTGTTGGAGAAAGCAGCAACCCCAAGTTTTGTTGTCCTTTCCTCCTCTCTGCATGCCATGATATCATTGTGCAGAGAGATTCTGTATATCTATAAATGGCATTCCATAAGATGGAACAAAACTAGGGAAACTCACAACCCAGTCATGTTACGTAACATCATGTGCTGAGGATCCCTAGACATTACAGAGAATAGAACAGATGGAGATGTGAGACTGCTGTTGTTGACGGAACCTCACCTCTGGTGAAATGTTTAAGTACAGTCTCAGATTTGCTCTTGGGTGGATGGAAAAGGACATGTAACAGAATCTTTTCAAGGGGAAAAATGATGTAGCCTCCTGGTATATATATATAATATGCATTTGGAATATATTAACTAATGATATCATTGTTTATATATGTGGTTCAGTAATTACAGTACATAAACAGGATTTCATCTGGGATAACTAGGGTTGCCAGGTCCCTCCAGGCAGCCGGCAGGGGATGAAGAGTGGGCATACTGGGAGCAGGGAGTCTCATCCAATGTTTCAGTGATGTGCCCACATGACTTCCAATGTGACCTGGAAGTAAAGTAGGTATATGAGGGCAATGCTCTGGTTTTTGGGCAAAAACTCTATAGTAGAATTAGCTTCTACCATTTTTTGCCCAAATACCAGATCATCACCCTGACACCCCCGATGGGCCTACATCACTTCTGGATCACGTTGGAAATCATGTAGGCATGTCACTAGGAACGTCAGGCATTCCTCCTTTTTTGCGGTAAGTCCCCGTCCCCCCTGCCGGCCAGCTGATCGGTGGCAGAGAGGTGGGACCTGGGAGTGGGGGACCCCCTCTCCCCCGGGAGTTTGGGATTCCTAAGGATAACCCAGATTCAAATCCTTTCTCTTCCATGAAGCTCTCTGAGTAACCTTGGGCAAATCACTCTCTCATAATCTAACCTACCATATGTGGTTGTTAAGAAGATAAAATGGAGGAGAAAAGAACTTGATGTGTCAACCTGTTGTTCTTGGATCAAAGGCAGAATAATAAATATAAAAATGACAGGTGGCTACTGTACCTCAAACAGATAAGGATACAGTTTTTTTCTTTTAATTTTTTCTTTTACCACTTTTTGTTTAAATTTTTTCAGTCCTGTATCTATTTACTGATTGTGTAAAAATTAAGTCAGTTAAAAAATTGTCTTCTCAGCAAAGTTTTATGCACAAAGGTTCTCTTTCTCCCACTCATCAGCCATGTGGCTGATGCTTCCAGGTCAAACCTCAGATGGAACTGTAGACCAGTTCTAATATAGCTTTCTTCATCCATTGAGGAAAACCTGTATGAAGACATGCAGAAACATTATGTGGGAGTGCAAAGTGAATGAGGATTCTTTATTTTGGTATGATGTTTATCACATACACATATCCTCAGAAGGTAAGCACTATGTGGGAATCAACCCTAGAGAAATGGCAAGCAGCCTGATCACCCTCTCAGCGGGAATGTTATTCAGGGATCAGTTCAAGGGACACCTGAATATGGAAGAATGTGAGAAACATGAATGGTTTGGAAACACAAAGTGCAGTGGGATCAGAGAGCCACAGAAGAACCTTAGTACTTGGAAGTAGAAGCAATGAATATTGGGGAAAGTTGCAACAGAAGGATACTAAAGGTAGGAGGAAAGAAGAACAAATTATCTCTTTTCAACTTTATATTATATGAATGAAGGGAGTGAGCAAGATGTGGGAAGGGAGAGATGTAAGAACATCCTTGGTGGATGAGACTAATGGCCATGTGGTTCTTTGTCCAGCAGTGGCCAAATAGAAGCTTTTGGAAAGAAGAAGAGGAGGAGATTGGATTTATACCCCACCCTTCACTCGGAGTCTCAGAGTGGTTTACAATCTCCTTCCCTTTTTCTCCCCATAACAGACACTCTGTGAGCTAGGTGGGGCTGAGAGAGCTCTTTGAGAGCTGCTCTTGAGAGAACAGCTTTGAGAGAACTGTGGCTTGCTCAAGGTCACCCAGCAGCTGCATGTGGAGGGTAGGGGAATCGAACCCATTACTCTCAGATTAGAATCTGTGCTTCTAACCCCGGTACCAAGCTCACAAACAGGACACAAAGGCAATACTATTTGCTTGCTATTTTAGGCAGACACCTGATAACACAAGGTACACTGTTTCTTAATGTAGAGGCTCTGTTTAGCCCCGCCATTTAGACATCCAGTCTCCATCCATCAGTCCGTTTCCATCCCCATCTCCGGTGCACTATGGAGGGATTTTCTGAGCTCTGAACAATGTTCATTCCTGATACGTTTATACTGTGAATCTGAATCTTTTTAACTTCTATGTGTTTGAGTGTTGCTGTGCTAAGTGACTATTTATTTAATTAATTTCTTGAACCCTGAGATGTTTAATAGAGTTCTTTCCCTCGCTCCATTACATCATGTTAGACTCTAGGTTGGTCCAGGCTCAGAGAGTGGAAAAATGGCAGTTGGCCATTTCTTTCTCTTTACTCTTGGGCCTTCTCTGAGTACATTTGAGCCAGTCCCATGAATGTGTGTGTGTGTGTGTGTGTTCCCTGTCTTTCTATTTCAAAAACATATGTTTTAATTTAGCAAGAGCAACTTTGTAGATTACAGTTAAACAGATAATTGGTAAAAGATGCTAACTGTTTATAGGAAAAGAAGTAAAAAAGAGCTTTTTTTAGGAGTCTTGTAAAAGCTTCCTGATTAACAACAGGTAAGATAAAGAACATTAGATCTACTCTTTCAAATTCCACTTCATTAGCTAAATTCGAATAAACATGTTACATTCTGTATAAGTAATAAATAAAGAGAGCTTAATGCACAAGCCAGTTTATTTTCAGGTTAGCTGCTGGAGCAATATTATCAATCTCAAAACATTCAAAACGTTTTTCTTAATGCATTTTCTAGTGTTTCACACCTTGGGGCCAAACTCCATGTGATGCTTAGTTACGTAGAGTTTGTCCTCCACATTAAAAAAAAATAACTGCAGGGGCTCCAATGTGCAGCAGAAGAACAACTGGCAGGGAGGGCAGCTTAGCCCTTTGAGCTGGGGAATTCTTTGCCCGAAGAAGTTCTCTCGGCACCATCTCTACAGCATTCCTCTAAGGCGGAGTGTTGAACTCAATTGTTAAGAGGGCCGGATCTGACATAAATGGGACTTTGTGGGACCGAGTCATGTGTGTCATAAAATGTAATGCCATGTACCAGAGATATACACTTTATAAAGAACACAGGCAAACACAACTAAATACATTTTTTTGTATGAGTCATGACTCACGGGCCAGATTAGAGACCTGGTTGGGCCAGATCCGGCCCATGGGCCATATGTTTGACACCCCTGCTCTAAGGAGTGAAAAGCTTCACTTTTCCAGGGCTTTTAACTGACATGACTGTTTTAATTTAAGTTGTTCACTGAGAATTTTACACACTATTTCCATCCTGTCACTTTGAATTTGAATGCTTGAACTTCTCTTTCAAGTATTTCATTACTGTGGCTTTAATATTGTTCTTACAGTTTTTGTGTCTAATTAATGTTCTGATTTTTAAATTAAATAATTACTGGCCCTACCCATTTAGCAGGGTACACAGGGGATTTGGTCTAATGTGCTGATGAGGAGGGTGATGTGGAGGTGGGAGAGTTAAAGCGTACTCTCTTGTCATGGACAGATCATTACCTGATAGAGTTTAGGCCAAGGACGGACTGGCAATCTGGAGCGGGATGAATGCAGAGGAAACTGCTGTGGGGGAAAACTCCCCAGGGCTGGCCGTTCACACCGGCCGGTGTATTGCACAACGGTGCCGATATGGAGTGTTCAGACTGCCGCGGAGCCTGCTCCGCGGCTCCATTGCGCTGGTGGTGCATGTGCAGAATGGCAAGGGATGGACAGCCGGGCTGGACAGCACCCTCTGGCAGAGCAGGACGCCTGCAGTGAGGGAGCTGCCAGCTCAGCTCACTAGGAAAAGTCAGCATCCTGTAGGCACAGTGCAGCACTGGTTACTGGCTATGGATCCAGAGGAGTTGGAGCTGGTGGTGGCAATGATGGTTGAACTTCAGCTCTGTATTACTATACTGCAGTACTGGAAGGAGAGACTCAGACGTCGCCAGCTGCAGATACGGCGACTTCACCATCGATACATGGCCAGGAGGAGAGCCCGGCTGAGGCACTACATGGTCTTGCGGTCTCTGGAGACCAGTACATATCTCCGGCTGGCTGACGAGGGTGCTGGTCGTCGCTGGTGGGTGTATCCATGGCCCAGCACCTGGTGGGAGACCTTTGTTTGCCGGGTCTGGGAGGATGAACAGTGGTTGCAGAACTTTCAGGTCTCTAGGGCAACCTTCTGTTGGCTGGTCGACTGTGTCCGTGGATGCGTGACACATGCAGATACCCGCTTAAGGCAGGCCATCACGGCAGAGGAGCAGGTGGCCATCACCCTCTGGTGGCTGTCTGGAACCAACTTCTACCGGGAGGTCAGCCAGCAGTTAGGAGTGGGGAAGTCCACCGTTGCGGGCATTGTGGCAGAGGTGTGCGGGGCCATGGATGCGAAGCTGCTGTCCTGGACTGTATGCCTGGGTCCCCCTGGACGGGTGAGTGGCCAAGCTAGTGCCAGGAGGGTGCACACCCCCAGTGGTGTAGATGGGGTGGGCCAGATGTGGCCAGTGGGGGCGGGGTCCTGCGCACATGGGCAGGGCACCAGGAAGGGGGTGCTGGCCCACCTGGAGCATGCCACAGTGTCTAAGGCAATGTGTCCTTGTCCAACAGGTAATGGCTGGGTTTGCGGCCTTGGGGTTCCCAAACTGTGTGGGCGCTGTGGATGGGTGCCACATTCCGGTGAAGCCGCCACCACACCAGGCAGCAGACTTCATCAACAGGAAAAACTTCTGCTCCATCATCCTCCAGGGGACTGTGGACCACGAGGGCCGGTTTATGGATATTTCAGTGGGCAACAGTGGCCAGGACCATGATGCCCATGTGTTCCGCCAGTCGCACCTCTGCTGGGCCATGGATGCCAGAGTATTTGTCCTGGGCCACCCAACTGTCGACATTGAGGGCATACAGGTGCCACCTCTCATACTCGCTGACGCTGCCTACCCCTGCAGAAGCTGGCTCCTCACACTGTACAAGGGTGCCCTGAGCCGCCGGCAGGCCATCTTCAATTGGGTACATAGCCGCGCCCAGAATGTGGTGGCATTTGCCTTTGGCCATCTGAAGGCACGCTGGCGGTACCTGGGGTTATGGCTAGATGTCCAGGAGGCCAATTTCGGCCCGGTGGTCGCCTCCTGTGTCATACTGCGCAATATATGTGAGGAGTGGGGCCATGCCATCATCCAGCGTCATGGGGACGAGCCTCCAGCCCACATGCCCGTGGCCCCACCACCATCATGCCAGGCCGAGGAGAGGAGCCGACAGGAGGGCAACATGCTGTGGGAAGCCATCACTGCCTGGCTCCTTGGGCAGCCTGCCTGCTGATGTGGCACCACAAGTGTGCTGGCCCACGGTGGTGACGGCGCAGTTGCCAACCCGTGCAGGATCAGCCTCGCGGCATCCCCTGTGTTCCAATGTCTGATGTGGTGTTGGGAGGGGCCCAATAAAGTCCAGACACATGCATGCCATGTCTGTGTCGATGTCCCTGCCAGCATGAGCTGGGAAGGTCAGGGTGGGGTGCTGTGTGTGAGCGTCACAGGTCAGGTAGAAGTATGGGGGACAGTCAGCCAGGTGGAGGTGGAGTCGTGGTGTGAGCCATCCCCAAGGGCATTGGAGCCCGAGGGCTGGGGACCCAGGCACTCTGGAGCCTCCTGGTGGAGGGGGTGTCTGTCAAGGGGCTGCTGCCCCGTTAGGGGGCCACTGGGTTCATATCGTTTCCGGGGCCGCTTCCCCCTGTGCAGGGCACTCGGGGATAGGGGTGTAGTGGGCAACAGATCTCTGGTGATACGCGTGCAGACATGGCAGCTGGGCTTTGGCCAGTAGTGTTCATCAAGTGGCAGCACCTGTACCGCCCACAGCTCAATGGGGTGGGGTGACTACCGAGATGGGGTGTGTGGATGGGCTCATATTTTCTCATATAGGCCTGCCCCGCAAGGTGTGCTCTGGGCCTGTGAATGCAGAGGGGGGCAGCAGTGGCTGGAGCTGGGTGCCGAGGGTGCGGGGCAGGTGTCTGTGACCAGAAACCATTGTGGTGGCTAAGGCATGCAGGGCAGAGGGGCACACAGAGGCATGGCCCAGGGTGGGCCTGGATGGAGTCCAGGGCACAGCCATTTGCGGGGGTCCCACAGGAGCCTGCTGCCTACCCCTCACCTTTGGTGTCAAGACCAATGGCCAGCCGGCTCCTCAGCATGACAGAACACGGGAGCCGCTGCAGGGGGAGGGGGGCCGAGGGGGAGGCAGGATACCCAAACACAGGGATCACTGTTGCCATGTGGAGGGGGGCCTCCTGCCGGTGAGAGGATGGCACCATGGCAGGAGCATGGGCCACCAACGGTAGGTCTTCCTGCATACATACACCGGCACTGTCCGGTGTATTGGAGGTGCTGTGTGCAGTGTGGCTCCTTCGGGAAGTGCTGACCAGTGCGACTGGAGTGGTGGTGGTCCATGTTGGGGGCAGCGTCTGCACACGAGCACACATGTATATAGACGCACACTGGTCTTTGCTCCCCGACATCCGTGGCAGCTGCATGGTAGCAGGAGACCCAACTGGGGACTACAGGACAACAGTGGCCTCCAGGGGCTCTTAGAAAAGACTTAAGCCCTCCCGGACTTAAAGGGGCCGCGGTTTTTTAGTTCAGGTTGAGATGTTTACACATCCCATCCCTCGCAGGCAAAGGCAGCGGCGGTAAGGGCAGCAACAGAGGAGGCATGCAGTGGCAACGGTGGCGGAGGAGGAGGCAAGCGGCTGCGGCAACAGCGGTGGGTGGAGGCACCCTTCCCTGAGCCCCGCCGGCCGCCTGGTAAGTTTGGGGGGGGGGTTTCCCCTTTTACACTTGGGCACTTGAGTGCCTAAGCGCCCAGGTGTAAAAGGGGAAAAAAATGGAGGACGGGACCATCTGGACAGCCCTCTCTCGCAATGATTGCAAGAGAGGGCTGCCCAGATGGCTCAAATGTGGGCTCCTCATGCGACTCCTGGGAAAACACTTGATTTTCCCGGGGTTGGAAAATGCAGGAGGAACCCACATTTGAGCCCACTTCGACACGGAACTAGCCGCGGCCGTTGTGAACGTTCCCTTTAAATGCGGGAGGAAACAGCCCTTCCTCCCGCATTAAAGGGCCATGTGACTGTGGCCTGATTTTCTGGACCCATATCAATCTGGCTTTGGGACAGAGTTTGTAACACAGACTGTTTTGGCTGCCATGTTATAGTGGTTCAAGTTGTATCTGGCAAGCCAGCCCCAGAAAGTAGTGCTGGAGGTTCTCCCCTCCCCCCTAGTGCTGGAGGTTGTTGGCCTATGGGGTTTTGCAAGGTTCTATGCTATCCCCCATGCTATTAAATATCTACACTGGGAGAGGTCATTAGGAGATATGGGCTGTGGTGTCACCAATATGCAGATGATACCCAGTTCTACCAAGCTGCTGATGTTCTAAACCAGTGCTTTGGAGTCAGAAATGAGCTAGATGAGGGTGAACAAGCTGAAACTTAATCCTGAATAGTAGAAAGGGAGGGTCACGAAGAATTGGACTCAACTGTGTGACTGAACAACAACAAAAAGATCAGGGACATGAGATCTACCCTGTCTTGAACGAGGTTATAATCCCTTTGAAAAGTCAGGTTCACAGCCTGGGAGTGCTACTCGACACAGTGGTCACCTTAAAAAAATCAGTTACTGCTGTGGTTTGGAATGTTTTTGCCCAGCCTGAGCTGTTGTGCCAGCTGTGCCCATTCCTGGTTTAGTCTGATCTAGCTACAATAATCTATGCTTTAGTATGGAGTATTGCAGTGCACTCTGCTTGGGGCTACCCTTGAAGGGTGTTTGGAGGCTGCTGCTAGTGCAGAATGCTATGGCGTGAGTTCTGGTCAGGGCCAGTTACTGGGATCATGTGACCCCAGTCCTGTTGGATGCTCTAACTCTGTATGCAAGAGGATCTGGGAGTGAAAGGTTAAGAAAATTCTCTCACTCAGGTCCACTTGGCAATTGGCCCCGCCCTCTCATGTTGAACAGATCATCTTTGTTATTTGTTTGAACAGCATTTTCCCCTCAACCAAGAAACATGGAGAATTGGGAGTCCTGCATAAAGCTTTTGTGCTTTCAAGGCAAATGACTTTTTTACATTTAACCCAATAAATCCCACAGCAGTTATACTGGCTCCCAATCTGCTGCTGAGCCCAACTCAAGTTTAGGCTTGCCAGGCCCCACTGGTGTTGGAATATCCCTGTTTTGGGGTCCCTCCCCCGGCAATGATCGACAGACCAGCAAGGGGACTTACCGGCAGCAAAAGCAGGCCTAGGCCTGGCAATGTGGTAGCTCACACCTGACGTGATGTCATTATGTTGGTGGTGACTCAGGGTCACTCTGGTATTTGAGCAAAAACTATTATTAATATTTTATTATTATCATTTATTTGATTTCTATCCCGCCCTCCCTGCTGAGGCAGGTTCAGAGCAGCTTACAAACAATTCAAAAATACAATTAAATACAGTAAAATACAATGAAACCTATCATAAACTTATAAGTTACTTAAAATAGCAGTCAATTAAACACAAGCACACTCAAGCAACAAGCGGAACAGTTCTTATAACATAGTACAGGTGACTGTTGGATGCCCATACATCACACCAGTACAGTTCTCATTTATTATGCAGCAAGCACAGGTCAAGACTTCGATGGTAAGGCCCAGGTTACAGGCTGGAACGTCAGGGCACAGGGACATTCCCCAGTGTATACTGAGGCTCCTTAGTCGAATGCCCGGATGCCTCTATGTTAAAAACAGCTTCTACTGTAGAGTTTTGGCCCAAATTCCAGAGCATCCCTGTGTCACCAGCAGCTTGATGACATCACTTCTGGCGCATGCCAGAAGGGACATCACTGCATCACCAGCAATGCTGGCCTGACCTCTCTTTGCTCCCGGTAAATCTTCACACACACCTCACCCCTTCCAGTTGCCCTGACAACCTTATTCAGGGTGTTGGTTTTGTTCTCTTAAAGCTTTACATGGCTTGGTAGCAGACTATCTGAAGGACCATTCTCTCCTGTTTCTTCCTGCCCAGGAACTAAGATGACAAGGAGACGCCCTCTTGACTGTCCCATCAATCAAAAAAGCTTGTCTGATGGGTACATGGGAGGTACACCTGGCCCCCTCATTCTCAGACTTTAGGAGGCAGCTGAAGACAGTTTTATTCACAGTGGCATTTGATTCACACTTTTGTACCACCTTCACAATGCACTTGAACTATTACAACGTCAAAAATCCCTTTACATAAAAATGTAATGGTGAGAGTAAAAAGGCCAGAAGTTATGAGTTCAGGCTTTGAGCCAGTATTTGCAGGATAAGACAAATTTAGGTCAAATCGTGCTCCTTTTAATCTAATTCAGTTCAACAGAACCCATCATTTGAGTAAGCTGTAATAGAACTGATCAGTCTATCACAAAGTTGTATTTGGTCCTAACCCCCCTATATTACCGTTGCAACATCTGTGGTCAGAAGGCCTTCCAGGTTCACAGTGTAATTCAAGAAACATTTCCCATTCTTCACTTCTTAAACTGCACAGTTCCTCTCTTCCAATCCTAACAACCTGGTGGTGACCCACTACAATCATTGTGCTATGCATACTGAGAATTAGATGCTACCAGTCCTTCCCTGTAGAACCCAGGGATCTTATTGTGTGGATTTTTCCACCCTGAGACAAGCATAACCTAAGCCCGAGACAATGTCATCATAGCAAGCTGTTGCCGTCTCATGTTATTACCAAGGGGAAAGTAATTTCTACATTTGTATTATTTAAAAGTCATCAGTGATATATACTGTACATGAATAACATGATGTAATCTATGTAAAATTCCAGCAGGATTCATCTATGTTTTGTAGCCTGATCAAGACAGACAGATTTGTTGTTTATCACTTTTGCTCATCTGATTCTGCAGCTCGCAAGGTTTTGGCACCTTCAGTTAAAAAAAAAATCATTGATTGTTAAATTGGCAAGCAGAAACTTTTGCTTCTGTAGTTTATTAGCCCTCTGAGATGTGCTAATTTAGAATAAGAATCACTTATATCTGTTAAACTCTAAAATAAACAGAGCAAAAAAGAAACAAGAGACTCTACCCGTCTTGTTGGACAATGCAGCAAGGAACAGCTGTCCATGAGGACATGAATAATATACTGATGTGGTTTTTTCAAGGCATATGGTTTTAATCCTTAAAACTATATGAAAAGAGGTGACATCATTTTGCCAACTTCTACTTCAGCAGTATTTAGCCACCAGAAAAGACAGCAGAAAAAGTGAGCAGCATCTTTGACATGCCTTGATATTTTCAGTGCTTTTTTTCAGATACTGAGAGTAGTGCAATATAGCTTCAAAAGACTACTCAATATGAATTGGATTGTGGTGCAATATATATTAGATTTATGAAGAGAAGTTAAATCTTAACATGGACACGTGTTGAATAACTCTAGATTAGCTAGACTGATGAACTATTCAAAAAGGTCCATGTGTGCTGACTTCAGCACCAACAGGATATTGTGAATTTTAACCTTAAATCACTGGAACAGAGTTTGCAACAATTATTCTTTAGGATGCTCAGAGGTGTCTTATATCATGCTGTGATGGACTTAGAAGTGCTGTGTAAACAACTAAAGAACTGTGAAGGGTTAATTCTTTACAAAGCCAGAGAACTTTGAGTGACAGGCTGCTCTAAGCAATCTGGTTGGCTGCCATCCACTGAGTAAACAAAAAAAAAGCTTGAGAGAGCTGAATGCTGAGGAAAAGTAAGTCAGATTCCTGCCTTAACTGAGAAGAGACGTGTAGTGAGACCTTCTGGAAATAGCCCTGACAGAAAAGGGTTTAGTCCTGACAGTCAGCCATGACTAATTATAGTCTGAACTCAGAACACAAACAGAGAACTGGGAGATCATTTGGCAAGGAGGTTTGGGCAGTAGAGAAGACTCACATTCAGGCCAAAGGAAAGGGGATAGATCTTCTAGAGCAAGGTGTCAAACTCATTTGTTACGAGGGTCAGATCTGACATAAATATCACTTTGTCATGCCGGGCCATGAGTGCTATAAAATGTGACGCCAGGTACTAAAAATATAAACGTTATCAAGGATACAGGCTAATCCAATTAAGATTATTTTTATTCAATTGATTCCTAATAGTGAAAGCAATTGATTTACTGGGGAAACCACAATACCCCAATAAGGACACAGTCAGACGTGCCTTTAGATCTGACTCAGCTGCAAATGCCTGATTGATCTAAAGGGCACACTCAGTCAGCAACATCTGGGAAAGGCCCCACAGCCATCGGCACCCCGTGCTGCCCCATGTGGAATTAAAAGATACCGGGGAAAGCCCGGTCCTAATCCTTGCTGATGGGGTATGGACAGACTTACCTGTCTGAGAGATAAAGAAGAGCCTGTAACTCCACAGCACTAATGAAGAAGGAAATGATGCAGGGACAAAGAATACAGGTGAGGTTTGGGCTCCCCCCCCCCCCCCCTGCAATAGGATTAGTTTACCTTGTCATTTAAAACATGCCCCTACAGTCTTCCGGAATCCCTTGGAAACTGATTCCACGTAAAAAGGGTTCTCTGAAGCAAACAACACTACTTTATAATTAAGCAAGGTAAGTGAGTTGGAATATTCTCTGGGTAATAGGTCAAAATGTCATCAAGAAGATCTAATATGCATGACATGGAAATATTTCTGATTGAGTAATCCAAGTAGGTCACGAAAGGCTGTTTTTTTTTTTTTCTTTTTGGCAAAAAAATAGGAGAGCCTTTAAAGCAACGGTGGTGCTAACTTGCACCAGGGACCAAAACACCTTTCCTTAACAGGAAGATCAGCTGGAAATGCCACGCTCTTCATCATCTGGTGTATCAGGTGCTAGTCAGCCATGCTGTATGTAAACAGCAACTATTTCCTATGTGCACAAGGCATTTCATTGGCCAGCCAGCAACCAGTAAACATTTAATACCATTGACTAGCACCTCTTAATTTAAACATATCCAGACATAAACCATACTAGGGAAACACCTGGTTGCTCCTCTGGATTACATCTGACCGCAGCCTTTGTAAACTTCTTGAACATTTTACCAGAAAAGGTCTGCTTATGTTTCTTTTGGAATGGAACCTATGCAAGTCAGTGTACTAAGTTCAGGAGCACATGCTATTTCCACAAGACAGTATTCTGCTTGGCACCAGAAGGAACCATGTTGCAGTGAAAATTAATGGCAAACTGACAGTGCAGTCCTAAACAGAATTACACCCTTCTAAATCCATTGAAGTCAATGGGCTTGGAAGGATGTTACTTTGTTCAGGATTGCACTTCACATATATCATCATCCCTTCTCCATCACCTGTGATCAAGCATTTTTTTTGGTTACGCCTTAGCACATTTTCCATCCAAGACCCACATCTGATGCAAAGAACTTGGGACCACGTAGGTCCTAAAGCTGCCAGACTTTGGGAAAGATTTTAGTGCTGGCAGCCATAGATTAAATACACCACTGTTGTGCAGCAGTAAAGCACTTGGCTTAGGAAATATAATTGCAGACACAAGGCAGAGTTAAAATGAAGAAAAATAAAAATCTTATTTTGTTGAGGTAATGTCCATTTCCATCTAATAATTGTACCTAAATACTCACTGCTACAAGCGGCCCCCTGAATGCAGGCCATGCACATATTCGTCTGCTCAGGAAGGCCTGTCTGGACTTACTTGCCTTCCCTCATGTTTGTATGTGTGTTTGGGGGGGCGGGGGGAGAGGTATAGCATTTATCCCCTGTTTCTGTTACTAAGATAAGCCTATCATCACCTGATGTCCAAAAGCATGCATGCTTTTCAAATCACTGATGATCAATCTTATTTAGTATCAAAGGACAGATTTTCATGGCCCTTTTGTGGCAGTCACTGGAACTGGGTTTTCCAGCCTTTGGGTGGTGGCTGGAGATTTCCTGTTACTACAACCGATCTCCAGGTGACAGATATCAGTTCACCTGGAGAAAATCACTGCTTTGGAAAGTGGACTCTATGGCATGATACCCCACTGAAGTCCCTCCTCTCTTCAAACCCCACTCATCTCAGGCTCCACCCCAAAATCTCCAGGTGTTTCCCAACCTGGACCTGGCAACCCTAGCTGGGATTCCTCCCTTAACTGAGGAGATGTGTACTGAGACTGTCTTGGGAATAGCCCTGACAGAAAAGGGTTTAGAGCTGACAAAGATTTCAGCCGTGACTGAATACAGTCTGAATTCAGCATTAGCTGAGAGCAGTTTGAACACAGACAGAGAACTGGGAAAAAGTCTGGCAAGGAGGTTTGGGTAGTAGAATAAGTCTCCCATTCAGGCCAAAGGAAAGAGGATAGAGCTTCTAGAAAGAGAAGAAGAATCCCTACCCAGTCAAACAGGGAGCGTTATCTCTGAGATCCCTGGTCTGCAGTTAAAACACTGCCTTTAGAGACTTAAAAGTCTGTTAACAACTCAAGAAGTGTACTGATGTTCCAAGAGAATGGGTTTGGGTACTGGGAAGAGGATACCAGCCTTCTGGACACCAAAAGAGTCAGCGATTATACAAATAAAGCATATTAGAGTGTTTCAGGAAACACGGGAACAAAAGCCTCTTAACATAAAGATCTAAGTAACTGTGAATCATTTAAGAACCTCTCATTAGCCTGATATATAAGAACAAAAGTCTGTGCTTGTACTAATTTTTATCTCAGTATTTTCAACCTCTGATTTCTCCTGAGCTTTCCCCTCAGTGTTAAATAAAACCTTTTGTTATGTTTGAATTTTAAAAGCATCTCAAGTGCCATTTTCAAGGGCTTTAGTTAAAGAATGATCCTCACCCTTCCCTCAAGTTTCTGGGCTGAGCAAATAGCCAATATATATTACTGACACAGGGTGGGACAGCCAAAGTTTCTTCAGAAGAGAATACATGTTACCAGGGCTGCTCAATCTGTGAGGGGACCGAAAAATGGAGGGAAAATCTAGCCTCCGAGGGAGGGAAGTGGATGAGGGCTGTCATAAGGTACTTAAAGGGTACTGCACACTTTAAACTGAGCCTGCCAGCAACTAATAATCCCACTAGGGTTCCCAGCCCCAGGTCCCAGAAGGGGTTCCCCCAAACAGGGACATCGCTAAAAGTTAGGCAAGTTGTAAACAAGAAATTGTTGTCCATTCATATATTGAAGCAGAATTTGTATCCGCTTCCAAAGTGTGCAGAGGATTATAGTGGTTTACAAGAGGCAGGACCCATGATACTCATGGGGGGAGAAGGAGCTCCACGTGGAGGAGGAGGAGGAAGCACCCGCAGGTGAGCCTTCTCCCCTGCCCCCCCGGTACCAGCAGCAAGGCCTGCACAGCTCCCAGCTGCCAGGCCACCAAGCCTTCACCCTCTTCCCCCCCCAGCACTGGCAGCGAGGCCTGAGCTTGGCCCACTAAGACTTCTCCCTCCCCTCTCCCCTCCCCTCCCCTCCCCTCACAGCAGCGGTGGTGAGGCCTGGCCGGCCCACCAAGACTTCTCCCTTCCCCCACCAGAAGCAGCAAGGGTGCACAGCCACCAACCTGCCAAGACTTCTTTGTCCACCCTCCCCTCGCAGCGGCGGTGGCGAGGCCTGGCTGGCCTGCCAAGATTTCTCCCTCCCCCAGAGGTGGCGAGGGCTGACCAACTCACATCCACTGGCCTGCCAAGACTTTTCCCTCCCCCCTCCCCCTGCAGCGGTGGCACTGAGGTCTGGCCAGCCCATCAAGACTTCTCCCCCCCCCCCAGCAGTGGTGGCAAGGGCTGAGCGGCTCACAGCCACTGGCCCGCCAAGCCTTCTCATGCCCCCACCTGCAGCGGCAATGGCAGTGAGGCAGTTCTCAGAGTGTTCTCTGTGCACACGTAGGGAATGCTCTTTTACTTTTGGGGGGATTTAAGTATCCCCCCATAGTTTTTTATAGATTTTATAGATTGGGGATTGCCCCAAATGTGCAGGAAAATGTTTTTGCCCCCTAGGTGCATCCGATGTGCAGATTTAGATATTTAGATATTTCTCAGTAACAGAAACAGGGAATAAGTACTATACCTCTCCCCCCCGTCCCCACAAACACACATACAAACATGAGGGAAGGCAAGTAAGTCCAGACAGGCCTTCCTGAGCAGATGAATATGTGCATGGCCTGCATTCAGGGGCCACTTGTAGCAGTGAGTATTTAGGTACAATTATTAGATGGAAATGGAAATTGCCTCAACAAAATAAGGTTTCTATTTTTCTTCCTTTTAACTCTGCCTTGTATCTGCAATTATATTTCCTAAGCCAAGTGCTTTACTGCTGTACAACACTGGTGTATTTTGGTTTTAAGGAATCTTTGCCAGTGGAAAGTATTGGAGTCGGGAGACGGGAGGTAGTGATTTCATAGTGAAGCTCTTTATTGAGGGTCAGATGGAACATGGGGAACCCCGGGCTCAGAGCCCTCTATTATGCCGGCCGGAGACAATGCTCCGACCACGCCCCCAGGTCCTGATAGGACCTTAAGTCCGTGGTTGTAGTTCATAGGTCCCCCAGCAGGAGACCTAGGCTCATAATTGGTGGTCACTCAGGATCCAACTGGCTATTGTTCTACCTGGCTGAAGCTCAGGTAGATTCTGACCATGTGCGCTGACCACATGGCGGTCGCCATTACGGGAGACCATGCGATCATGGTCTTAGTACACAACAGCCAGTTTGACTGCTAAGGGCTAACTAGAGTTGTATAGCCCTCTCTCTTTTGGAAAAGAACAGTGCACCGACAAAGCACATTGGAATCAGGAACCACTATGTAAGGGTCCTGCAGGGGCAAGGAGTTGTCATGTGACACTACTGTCCCACTGAGAAAATGGCAGCAGACAAATTTACCAAACCAAAAGACAAATAGCAATGCCTGTGGGACAACCTGAACACTGTGAATCTCGACGGCATACAAAGTCGAGAGAGAGTATTGGAGTGAGCGACTCAGCATGCCTGCACACTGGGGGGGGGGGGCAATTAGGGCTGCCAAGTCAGCCCGGGGGGCGGGGGATCCCCCGCTATAGGGGTTCCCGATCCGCCGGCCGAAAGGGGGGAACCCCGCCACAGAAGTCGTCCGGTGAGGAAGACTTCCCCCGTGTAATGACATCACCTCCGGGTGACATCATTACATCACCGTGGCGCGCACGCGCCAGAAGAGCTCCCGGGGGGAGAACAACTCCCCCCCCACCGGTAAGTCGCCGGTACTTGGCAGCCCTAGGGGCAATACAACACTCTAAAGTGTGTATAGGCGCCATCTCCTTGAATGGGATCCCTCTCTTTGACTTAACCTGGCAGCTGCCCTTGGATTCCCCCTCTCCTCTCTGTTTCTTTGTTCTTTCACTCTCTGCACATGGCCTTCCATGGAGACACATGTCTCTGCAGGTGTCTCCTGTAGATACAATGCCTGCATACTCTCACACACATGATGCTGGACAAGCTGGCCATTTGTGATTGGCAAAGTATTCTTTAGACTAGGCTTCTCTCCTTTTGACTGCAATCTGAATATGATCTACTTGAATAAATGTAAGTTTACCTTTTTTTTTTTTGCAATATACTTCTTGGGAGATTTATTTACTGCCCTTAGTATCACGCTTCGACAACTGGGCAAAACTCTTCTGTACTAACCAAATATCCCAATAAGAACAGCTCAGGCAACCAGGATTCGTTGTTGTACACAGAGTTGCCAGCCCAATGCTGGAAGAGACGTCATGGTGTTGGCAAGATGGCATTCCCTCCCTCAGATGGGTGGTGGTGGGCAGAGCAGGAAGTTGTCCTCTTGGTCCCAGCTTAGAGGCAGCTCATACTACTAGGACCAACAGTAGACAAGTGAGAGAAATGGAGCGAAAAAGCAACATTCTGAATATACCAGTTAGATAATGGATTTAAGCCACTGGGAAACTGGCTGTTCTTTTCCGCTGTGATTTTTATCTTACCTTTTGTTTTCAGATCAAAAAGGAACTTTAAATAAGTACTTCCTGTTTTATCCTATCTTCCATCTTAACTGTGCCTCAGTCAAGCTTTCTGTTTTCTTCCACCATTTCCTTGCTTACGCACCGTATCCAATCACAGTGAAAACACTTTCCAATTTCATTTGTCATGTTTGACTAAAGCATAATGGTCGTTTTTTGTTAAACCTTTCATAATACCATTATAGTCATATTTAAAAAGTTAAATTTTGTTATTTCCCTTTCCCTTTCAGTAGTCATTATAGACAATTCGTTTTGACAGTTGGTGACTGCACGGCTGTCTTGCTTATGGGTTAAGTTCACCAGTTTGATTTATTATGATCCAAGATCAGAATTTTGCTTATGGGTTAATGTTCTTTCTAGGGTTGCCAAGTCTTACCTTCATAACAGCGGGGGAGTCCTGGTCGCTCTCCAGGAGTCCCGCATGCGCGCCGCGATGACATCACCCGGAAGCAACATCATCACACTGGGCATGTTGCCGGGGCGACACTCTGGTAATCGCCCTAAAACTCTATGGTACCATAGAGTTTTCAGGGCGATTGCTAGAGTGTCACCCGGCGACGTGCCCAGCATGATGATGTCGCTTCCGGCTGACGTCATCACTCCGGGCACATCGACCTGATCGGGCCACTTCGGGGGTGGGGTTCCCCCTGCTGGATCCCAACTGGTGGATTGGGGACCCATTTAGCAGGGGAATCCCCACCACCCCGGGGGGACTTGGGAGCCCTAGTTCTTTCACTGCCTATAAAGCCTGTGCGTCAATCACAGAGGCTGGAAAACCACAGGGGATCAATGCAGTCCTCATATTTTACCACTGAATCCATCACCATCATGCCATCACCACTGTGCTGGTGCAATGGCAAGAGTAACTAGTAGAGACCATGGCAAGAGTGGCATGACTCTGCTGGTGGAGGGGCCAGAATTGGGTTGCAGGGGACATGGCGGGGGAAGAACAGGGCCATATGGCAGTCATAATCATAACTGGTTAGGTAAACACAAGATAATATAACATAAATCTCATTAATTTACTGATACCCACAGATCTTATGCACATGCTTAAATTTCATTGGTTTCTGGCAGATATTTGTGTATACATTTCTTTGAATTCCAGAGTTAGCTGCAGTAGCCTTTTGTAGAATGAACAAGAATGACTAGACTGCTGCATACAAAAACCTTACAAAGGATGAGCAGATGAAGCTGCCTTCTACTGAGTTAGACCATTCATCTGTCAACATCCGTGTTGTCTATTCTGACTGCAGTGGCTCATTAGCTTTCAAGTCTTTCATATCTCCTTGTGCCTGATCATTTAAATTGGAGATGCTGGAAATCGAACCTGGGACCTTCTGCATGAAAAGCAGATGCTCTAGCATTGAGCCACAGCCCTTCCCCAAATCTGTTAGTTAGTTGTGTCTCTAACCATTGATCTTCATATCAATATCTTGGCATAGCAATTACCGCATCTATAAGGGATTTTGTTATTCTCATAATGCTCTTGCCTTCCAAATTTTTTGATGTTTTCCAAATGTGATAACAGCTAACCCAATTCCTCTTTATATGAGCTCTTCACATTCCATTCTCTGCAATGAGCCACCGGAGAGACATTTTCCCTCCTATTTGAGCTTCTTGTTTCCTCTTCTTCTGGCTTGTTGATTAAACAACGCTGTATTCTTTTTCGACAGTATATGTAATGTTCTTAAAAATGATTGTTACATTATTCTCTTTTTGTTACTGGCCTCAGCTTTTGGAATGTTTTCTGATGAATCTAAGGGAAAAATAAAATAAATTAGTATTGTCACCGAGTCCAAAGTCTTAATGAGATTTTCCCCCCTGTAAATAATTTCCAGATGTTTAGTGCACAGAGTTTGCCATACACTTCAATGAATTAATGACAAGTTGCTCCCTCTTCGTTAATGACAGCTACTGTTTCCCAGGAGGGCAGCCTGTGATTTCTTTTTACCTTTCCCATTACAATCTCCGAAGTAATTCTGCAGGAGCTTTTCTTTTTCCTGTTGCAATCAAATCAATCAAACTCTTCGCAAAATGACTCCTGCCTGAATACTAAAACTGCACTGCAATGCTAATCATATCCTGGATGGGAGTTCTTCACAGTCAAACATGGTTTAGAAGAAAGAGTTCTTTCTTCCGATCTTAAAATATATTTATTTGCATTTAATTTGGTTTGGTTCCAGTAAGACTTTTGTAGTTGCTACATCAGAAACACAGGTGACCAACAGCCTGATCTAAAGCAAGTTTATACAGGACCATTGTATTTTCAATGGCCCTTGCTTCCAATGAAATGTGCATAGCCTTGTAACCCAGTACTGAAAGATTGGATTGAGTGCCTTCTGCCCTATGTCCCCCAGGTGTGGATTGAAATCATGGTTCGGTTTTTGTTCATCTGGAGGCATAATCTATGCAGGTGATAGGGATGCCAGCCTTTGGGTGGGATCTGGGGATCCCCTGGAATTACAGCTCATCTCTAAGCTACAGAGATCAGTTCCTCTGGAGAAAATGGATGCTTTTGAGGGTGAACTCTATGGCATTGTACCCTACTGTGGTCCCTATCCTCTCCAGGCTCCATCCCCAAATCTCCAGGAGTTTCCCAACTTGGATCTGGCAATCCTACCCCGCCTCCACCCCTGCCAGTGGCCAGGGAGGGCCTGGCACCTCTAGCAGGTGATGATCATCATAAGCTCCTTGACACCCTTGACTTTCCCCACCCTTTGAAGCTGGCCAACAGAAACCATTTGAAGACTTGATTTGCATACAGGACCTCCAGAAAATAGCTTGGGAACTATTGAGAGCTTGCCAGCTACTGCAGAGTAGCTTATGTATCTCCTAGTTGGCCCACAAAATGATTGTAAACAAATCTACTCTGTGCTTTAAAAAAAAATCTTTTATTTCATAGGACTGTTCTCTGTGCTGCTTAGCTGATAGCGTCACTTCTAGTGCTCCTCCAAGTCCATGTTCTATTTGTAGGAAAGGACAAAACTTGGTAACTTGCCCAGGGGGAGTAGGGAGGGGGAACTCAGGATATTTTTAATTACTCAGAAGCAGCTCTCATTAAGTAAAAGGTTGGAGAGTCCTGATTTAAATTGACCTGCCTCCTGCATTGCTTCCTTTTGTCTCTGGCTGCGAGCTCTGTTTTTATCTAGTTCTCGAAAATTAAACTTGCATTCTACAGGCATTGCTATCTATTCCTTGCCCTTACCAAAATGCATGCATGAAGTTAAGCAAGAAAACCTCCACAGCCCAGCAATATACCTTACAAGCCTTGGCTTGTTCTGGGCTGAAATTAGATAAACTTGATGCCCCAAATTTTGACGGTTAGGTGTAAATATGCCCTAGTGTCTCTAATGATGGGTATGATTTGAGCAACGTGTACCAAACTTCAGCTTTGTTGGTAGCCCAATAAGAGTTTTAGCCACTTCTGTGGGGACACTTCTTTGCCTTCCCCAGTTCTAGGGATTTTGTCTTTTCAAATTTTTGAGGCAACCTCTCAGTCTACATGTGTGTACCCAGTTGAAATTATCCTGGGTGTTCTCAGAATGAAAAGCTGCTCCCAGAGGGTTATTAGGAATGAAGAAATAGGAAGGAGGAGATCTTTAACTGCTTCTCCATCTGCTGTTTCCCTTCCTCCAAATTGTTTCATGTGGTTTTTCCCACTGCAGAGTTTAAACTGTGGGCTTGTGAGAAATGTAAATGGGGAGGAATTACATGGAAATGTCAGCAGACAGAAGATGGTTAATGGATTTTCTCTACCGTAATGCCCCAACATGAGAGTGTTAGCTGTGCAACGGAAGACCTGTGTTTCGCCCACTTCTAGGATTGCTTGAAGCAGTGGAACTCAGGGGAGGGGTAAGAGGAGAGGTTTCTTTTTCAGCTTGTGTAGAGAGATTGTGGTTAGGGTTGTCAGCTCTGGGTTGGGAAATACCTGGAGATTTTGGGGGTGGAGCCTGAAGAGAGTGGGGTTTAGGGAGGTGAGAGACCTCAGCAGTGTATAATGCCATAGAGTCCAGCCTGTAAAGTGCCCATTTTCTCCAGGGGAACTTATCTCTGGAGAGGAGGAGGCGCAGAAGAAGAGGAGGAGGAGGAGATGCCCTTCACTATCTGAAAGAGTCTCAGAGTGGCTTACAATCACCTTCCCTCCCCACAATAGACACCTGTGAGGTAGATGGGGCTGAGAGAGCTCAGAAAACTGTGACTGACCTAAGGTCACCCAGCTGGCTTTACGTGGAGGAGTGGAGAATCAAACCCAGTTCTCCATATCAGAGTCTGCCATTCTTAACCACTACACCAAAGTGGCTCTTGAGACCTGTTGTAATAGCCGATATCCAGGCCCCATCTGGAAGCTGGCAACCCTAACTGTGGTCTGCGTTTCCTTCATGACAGTGTTCCTGGGAGAGCAGATGGGAAAGAGGTGTTTCTTGCAAGAGAGTAAATGAGAGAAGACGAATCCCCAATGCCCTTTGTAGAATGGATAGCTTGCTAGGTTTATCAGCCTCAAGGTGGGGAATGGAGTTCTCCTGGAATTACCACTGATCTCCAGACTACAGACATGAGTTCCCTTGGAGAAAAATGGCAGCTTCAGGGGAGGGAGTCTATGGCATTACACAACCACAGAGTTTCCTTCCCTCCCCAGCCTCCAACCTCCCCAGGCTGTTAACCACTTCCAAATCTCCAGGAATTTCCCAAGTTGGTGCTGGCAACACTACAGCTGGCTCATGTGAGAAGAAGGGCTGACTGCTGAGGAGCAGAACAGCTATGCTGCTCCCCACCACTTTGCTGAGGTGAACTGGCTTATGGTACTATGGGGTGAGGAGGCCAGGCAGAGGCTTAGGTAGGTGTGCCTCTCCTTTCTTCCCAACACAAAAGTTGTGAACAAATTCCAAAAACAACAGCTTCAGCTGACACACTCTCTTGGCTCCTGACTGAATCAATTGTACTGGGTGTTGCTGGGCCAAAGTGGCCAAAGCCACAGTGTCATTCTGGATGTGCATCACTTAGCCCAGCACTAAATCCTAAATGCTGTACCTTCAGGACTGTCTCCAAGCCACCAGGACTTCTTTTCCTTCCAAGTTGTAACGCGTGCTTTTTGAAATACTTCAGAAAGTGCGATGCCATCTCAGTCATGTTATGGGGATGGACAGCAGCAGGGTCAGAAGGAAAATCAGTTTCATTCACTCCATAAACCACCACACCAAAGAGAAACTAATCTCCAGCTATTCATTTCCACTTGGCACTGACATTAGCTTAAAATGCCAAGGCTATTCTATGAAAAATGTTCCTTGACTGTTGATGCCTAATAACATGGAGCGGGTGTTCTGGTACAGAAGGGCTTTCCCTTTAATGATCGAAACCACTTCAGACTCTGTCCTTATGCACTTTATCAAGTTTTTCGTTATAAGCAGTTGGTTTCTTGACATGTGCTCTGACTAAATCTTTACATACTGCTATAAATTTACGGTCAGGGCTTTTTAACATGTTTCTTGACTTAGTTCCGTGGTTTCTACATGCATATTTTCCATCGGCATTAATATAAACCATCTGTGCAAGTCACTTCTGAATTACAGGCATGGTCTTTTTTGTTTGTTTTTTGATTTTCATGCCATTTTTAAGCTGCCTTGATTTGGCCAAGTAAGAGACACGATGGTGTACGCATTGAAATGAAATATTGAGAAGAATGGCCTCAGTAATCATTTTCGATATCTTCGTTGGTTTTGCACAACAACCATTGAAAATGGAAAATATGTATCCCCTAAACACATTGATATGATCTCCTTTAGTTTATTTGGCCACCAGCGGGGAATGGGGGTAGGACTGCCAGATCTAGGCTGGGAGACTCATAGAGATTGGGAATGGAGTTTAGGGAGGACTGGGACCTCAGAGGGGTACAATGTCATAAAGTCCACTCTCCAAAGCATCCATTTTCTCCAGGGGAACTGATCTCTGTAGGCTGGAGATTAGCTGTAATTCTGGGGGTATTAATCTTCATCTAATCTCCCAATCTTTCATTGTGGTCACACAATGACCATAGGCTGTGGTCACACGGCAAAGTAACCACAATATTGCTCCCGCTTTAAAAACAATTGGGAGGGGGTTTTTTTGCAGTTGGGGATGATCAAACATCCCTTCCTGATCATGGGATGCAGCTCCAGCAGCATCTAGACAGCTGCCCGCCATTTGGGGACTCTTTAATTTACCATTGGACTCTGGACTCTGAACACTTTAATTTTGTTCTGGACTCTTTGTTCCACTAGACTCTGGTGGTTCCTTATCTCCCAGGTTCTTTAATTTTGTTCTGTTGCTTCAGAGCAACATGGACACACTCACACACATGCACGCTTCGGGATGAGCTTGACAACGCAGAGCAAGAGGTTTTCACTCCAAAGTTTAAAGTGTGTGCAGGGGGGGCACCCACTGGGCATGCTGGCTGGGCTCCCGGGTGAGCTTTTTGCCTCTGCAACAACCAATAAAAGCCCGGCTCATGTGAGGCAGCAGCCATGCTTCCCAGCTCCCCTCACCCCACCGGAGCCTGGCGCCTCTGCCTGCAACCCGGGCTCCCTCAGCACGAACTTACTCCCCCAGTTTTCTAGCCTCTGGCTCACATTTTTCTTCGCCCAAGGGCTCCAGAGCAGACTACTTATGCAGCAGCCAAAACAGAGGGTCCCTGGAAACCAGGGATGGCAGCGGCGGTGGCAGCTGCATGAAGCACAACAGGGGCTTCCTCCCTCCCTCCTAACACCACGGCTATATATACATTTGAGCACTCAATTACTCATGCGCTCAAAGGAAACAACTTTTTTTAAAAATTGCAAAGACTGATCAGACGACCCTAATCACAATCCAAGCGAGAATCATCTGTTCAGAGCGGCAAAACTGCGGATTTAAAATGCAAACTCTGGGAAAGCACTTGATTTTCCCGGGGTCTGAAAATGCGCTAGGGACCCGGGAGCATTGTGGGAGTGAGCCTGCTTCAGTGCGGGAGGCTGATCAGCCTGTCTGATCAGCAAATTTAAATGCGCGAGGGAACAGTGGCGAAACCCGATTAAAGGGACCATGTGACCGGACCCTAAGTCTCTAGCTCCTTACACTGGAGAAATATAAGCAGAAAGGCATACCTCCACCGCAGAAGAGGCTAGAGATCTTTTTCAAAAAAAATGAAAGTTGAGAATTTAGAGAACTTTATACACATATTGTTTTTACAGGATATCAGTATGACGGTATTCAATTGCTGATTTTAAAAATAAAATAGAAGAATCCCCAGCTGTGCAAGGAAGGTGGGATATTGGGCAACTAGGGCAGGGTAACTGTGGGGAAACCTACCTTTTAATTATTTTATGCTGTTTTTAACATGTTTCAGAAAAATAATTATATTGTAAATTGCCTCACTCCAGAAATGTCCTCCTTGCCAGTCAGAACCATAACGTCTTTATTGTTTATAAAAATTGTTGGACCTCCCTCAGCAGTCTTTGATCCAACAAAGTATGTTAAAACAGGGTGGCTTCAAGGTCATCATTCAGTGTTAGGCACCAAAAGCAAGACCCGAAAAAGAACCGAGGAAGCTGGTAACGTGTCTAAAGTTAGGAAACTGCTTTAAAGTAGAAGTAAGTCCGTGGTGCATAAAAATGATATTGTTTCAAAGAATCCCATGTGTTTCTCCTTCATTTCCCCCTTGAGAGTTCCGGCACCTCTTTTTTTTTTTTTTTTTAGAAAAAAACCCTGATCGGATCAACACAGCACAGCAACATTCTTCCCAGTTTCAACACTTCTGTGATTTTTTTCCCCTACAAATATTTATTATTTAATAAAGAAAATGGCTTCAAAAATAGTGCTTTGCACTCCTCAAGATCATTGCAACAATGAGCTCATTCCATATGATTTTTTCAAATGTACCTGTTGAGCTATCTGTATAATCAGGGGTCATTTCGAGCAGGAGCTCGGGGGAGCTCAGCTCCAGGAGTTGGTGCCAGCCCCCCCCCCCCCCGGTGGGGAATGCCTGCTTGTGTCATGGCTGCAGCAAAATGACCCCGTCCACTGGAAAGGTCCTTGTTCCTCCGACCAGCCTTCTGAAGGCTTCAGCCACCACTGAAGCTATCCTCCCAGAATAGCGGTATTTCTGAGGCTTGGATTAGTAGCTGTCCCCTCTCTGCCATCTCTTTCTCTCTCTCTCTCTTTCTTTCTTTCTTTCTTTCTTTCTTTCTTTCTTTCTTTCTTTCTTTCTTTCTTTCTTTCTCTCTCTCTCTCTCTCTCTCTCTCTCTCTCTCTCTCTCTCTCTCTCTCTCCCTCCCTCCCTCCCTCCCTTCCTTCCTCTCTCTCTCTCTCTCTTGCCTTCGGACATACTTCCGGTGATGTCAGGTGGTGTAGCATATGCAAATAAGTTATGCTAATGAGCTCCTGCACCTCTTTTTCTACGAAATGACCCCTGTGTATAATCCAAAAAAGCATGAATTGGCTTGAAAGAGACATCATCATTGTTGCTGCATTTAATTACCTTGAGAATCTTTTTCTATAAGTTTGTGATCCTGTTGGACAAGTCCATTAAATATGCTTGAAATCAGTCCTCTTCTTACATCTTATCTACAAACATTGAAACGTTTTTTTAGAAGGAACTGTGAGCATGCCATTATGGCATATTTTGCAATAACCTGCTTAGTCACTCATGATAAACTGTACCAGGCTTTCTAGGGAGTGAGGAAAACAGAAGTCAGTCAAAAGCAATCCCTCTGCAGCAGATGCAATGAGTGGTGGATTACTGATTTTTTTTTTAATGCTTTGGAAAACTTGAATATTTTAATCTTATCCAAGTAACCCATTGTACATAAATTCAGCATACAATGTGTGAGGATTGCTGAGGCCTGTACCACCTGCAATCATCAGAGCCCTGTGTCAGAAAAACTGGGAAACCAACACATGGCCAAGGGACTGGAAATGCTCAGTGTTCATTACACTACCAAAAAAGGGAAACTCCAAAGATTGCTCCAATCGCTCTCATCCCTCACACTGGCAAAATTCTGCTTAAAATTATACAGCAACGCCTGGCACCTATCATTGAAAGGGAATTAGCAGATGTCCAAGCTGGCTTCTGAAGGGGGCATGGCACTCACAACCATATAGCAAATCTGCACTGGATCATGGAGAAATCTCATGAGTATCAAAAGATTATCTATTTATGCTTCATTGATTACAAGACAACCTTTGACTGTGTCGATCATGACAAACTGTGGAGAGCCCTACAAGACCTGGGGGTGCCAGCACATCTGGTCAAGTTGATACAATCATTCTACACAAACCAGGAAGCCACTGTGCAAACATCATATGGAGATACTGATTGGTTCAAGATGGAAAAAGGAGTACGACAAGGTTGCATTCTTTTACCTTTCCTATTCAACCCGTATGCCAAAACAATCATGAGGAAGTTAAAGCTGGAAGAGTAAAAAATTGGGGTAAAGGCTGGAGAAAGGAATATCAACAATCTTCAATATGCTGATGACACAACCCTCCTCTCGGAAACTAAAGAAGGCCTGGAATACCTGATCAAGAAAATCAAAGAGAAAAGTGAGAAGTTTGGCCTCTTCCTAAACATCAAAAAGACCAAGTTCATAACCACCAAAAAGAAGAGAAACATCCAAATAACAGTTGACAATGAAGAAATCAAATGTGTGGAAGAATGTACTTTCTTAGGATCACAGATCACCCCAAACGGCGAATACAGTCCAGATATAAAATGTCGAATCACGCTGGGTCACACAGCAGTAATGAGTGGATTCTTATTAGACTCTCACAAGTTGGGGGGGGGGGGGAGGCCTGCAAGGGCTGGGTTTGCTTCCAGTGAGTCTTCCTCCACCAGGGAATTTGACAGTAGAGGGAGGTGGGATGTTTTCTAGGGCTTTTTTGGCTTCCCAATCCATTCCTTCTCCTCCCCCCTCCTCATGACTTTGCTTTACAGAAACTATTATGTATTGGGACTGAATCATTGCAGGGCTGTGCCTCGAAAGATTAGTTGAGCTTGGAGCCTAAGAACAATAGCCCACTGGGATTCTGGCAGTAACCAGTCAAGTAGTTATGTTATGTAAATAGCCTATCATTGGAAGTGGGGTGTGTTTGGGTGTGGCAAATGCATGCTATTTAAACAGGGCATTTGGCTCTGTTCTTCAGACTTGCTCTGGCTGAAATCACAAATAAAGTTGAGCTGATCACTAGCAGTAAGTCTGTTGATCCATGGAACCCACTATTTAACAGAAACCAAGGCTTGAAATGCTTGGTAATATTGTTGAGGCTGCCTAGCAATCTGCAATAGCCACTGAAAGTTCAGTGGGCGTTCTTTTATGAAATCCACAGACATTGTTTCTGTTGTTTTGAAGAGTTTTAATCCCTTGATGTATTTTATTTTACTAGCTTTCAGATTTTTCTGCAATCCTGAAATTTTCTTAAGGCTTGTAAAGAAATCTCCTGGTGAGTCCCTAGCTCCATTTTGTGGCTCTACTGATTATATCCTCTATGGCACTGTTCAGAAATAGATATATAGATATGAAAGCAGAGTAGCAGAGATGGCATATATATTCCGTGCATCCCATGAGTCAGTGGACTTCCAAAAGTTAATTGTACAATCTATGAAATGGCTTTATGCCGAAAGTGTTACCATACTCCATCTGTATGGAGTAATTATCAAATGATCCTGTGAAACTGTCATCTTTCTTGATCTCAGTTCTGAAGAATGATATGTTTGGCACTATTTATAACATTGTGGCAAACCTGAGTGGAGCTCACTCTCTGGGCATGTACACTGGATAAACCAAAACTGGTGAGTGACAGGCATGAATAAATTTTTCCCCACTTGGTTCCCACTGCCTATTATAACATGTGAGAAGCAGCAGTGATTGGTGAGATGTAGGGTTGCCAAGTCCGGGTTGGAAAATACCTGGGGACTTTGGGGGTGGATCAAGGAGAAGGCGGGGTTTGGGGAGGGGAGGGGCCTCAGGATGGTACAATGCCATAGAGTCCACCCTTCAAAGCAGCCATTTTCTCCAGGGGAGCTGATCTCTGTCAGCTGGAGATCAGTTGTAAAAGCGGGGGATCCCCAGGCCCCACCTGGAGGCTGGCAGCCCTAGTGAGATGGATTCTATGTAGTGCTAGGAAGTTTCACTTAGAGAGAGAGAGAGAGAGAGAGAGAGGAATTTCACACAGCCAATATATTCCGTTTCAGGAACTCTTCGGTAATGGTTTCTGTCTGGCATTTCAGACAGAAGCATTGTAGTACCGGTTCCCTAACAGCAGGGGTCATTTTGAGCAGGAGCTTAGGGGAACGCAGCTCTGGGAGTTGGTGCCAGCCCCCCCCCCCCAGGGGAATGCCTGCTTGTGTCATGGATGCAGCAAAATGACCCTGTCCCCTGGAAAGGTCCTTGTTCTTCCGACCAGCCTTCTGAAGGCTTCAGCCACCGCTGAAGCTATCCTCCCAGAATAGTGGTATTTCTGAGGGTTGGATTAGTAGCTTTCCCCTCTCTGCCAGCTCGCTCTTCCTTCCTTCCTTCCCTTCCTCCCTCTCTCTCTCATTTTTTTCTTGCCTTCTGACATACTTCTGACATACGGTGATGTCAGGTGGTGTAGCCTATGTTAATGAGTTATGCTAATGAGTTATGTTAATGAGTTATGCTAATTAGCTCCTGCACCTCTTTTTCTACGAAATGACCCCTGCCTAATGGAACATATTGACCATTTCACACAGGAATGCTTCTCTACTGTTAGGGAAGCGTTCCTGAACCGGCTTACCTTGAAACCAGCTCCCAAGTGTTCTTCTGTTCTTGTGCCGGTCCTGAAGCACCATGGGGGTGCTGTGTGAAATGCCCCCCGAAGCGCTTCCTCCTCCTCCGAGTGTTTTCGTGCCTTTTTTCACCTGCTCGGGTGATCTCCATCATTTTTTTTTTTTAAAGAGCCGGTTTAGAGTGCTATTTCGATGTACCAGGACAGCAAAACAGTGCGATATCGCCCCCAGTGACCAGACAACATAATAGCAATACGAAAGTGTAATTTGTCATACCCCCACAAGTCCCTTGTCAGGCTTTAGTAGTGTTTCCAAGCAGGGCTTTATTAAGGGACATAAACACATGCACTCACAGAGCAGCCACAATAAAGAATGAATCCTTTCCCAAACACAAACAGTTTGCAAGCCCACACTTTTATGATCTCACTGGGGCAATGGTATAAATTGCTTTATTCACGGGAGTTGCTGAATTCAACAGTCTGCTTTATTTCAACCAACTTCTTCAGACTAACACAGAAAAACAAAAGTAAGAGAGCAGTCTAGGGGGCAGAGTTTTCCTCCATCCCATAATCAGGTTCTAGTTAACTCTTTACTATCAGTTTTACTGTACACATGACTTTTGAAACAAATGCAATACAGAGGGACCTCTTTCCTCTCTCACTCACTGGGAAGAGCCACATTGCTCATGCCCACTCACCCTCTCTCCCCCACAGCTTTCATCCTGCTGAGATTTAAAGGCACACACACAGAGAGGAGCCTGCAAAATCGGGGGATCCCTGCCCAGTCCTGGCAGGCCTAATTCCCTATATCTGGGAACTGTAGTTCTGGGGGGGGGGGGGGGGGTTAGAGCTGCTAGGGTTGCCAAGTCCTACCTCTCGAGTAGTGGGCGGGGAGTCCGTTCCTGCCTGGGAGTCTTCTAGTGCACGCACAAAGTGCATACACCGTGATGACATCACCCAGAAGTGACGTCATCATGCTGGGCACATTGGGGCAGGACCTCTGTAATTCAAGGGAAAACCATAGAGTTTTCCCTCAAATTATAGAGCATCCCCCCCAAAAAAGAATGTGCCCGAGGTGACATCATCGCACCGGGCACGTCACTGCAGCCCGGCAATTTGGGGGCGGGGTTCCCCCCGGCAGCCCAATCCAGGCCGGTGGGGAATAGACCAATCCAGCAGGGGTTTCCCTACTTGGCAACCCTAAGAGATGCTGGTGTAACCCCTAGCTAGGAATTGAATGAGGCAAGAAGGGGTGGAACCTTTAGATGCAGGAGAGTGCAGAATGTGTGGAAAGCAGAAGAGGGAAGCAAGACTGCCCTGCTGAGGAGCTTGAACCTTAATCGGAGGCTCTTAACACTTTGTTTAAGGTAACTATGATTTATGGATGGAAACAGTTAAGAGAGGGAGACTTTTGTTCTCAACTGTAAATTTTAGAATTATTGTTTCAATTATTGTTATCTAACGGGGAGTTCATTTGGGACCCCCATCTTGGAAGCTGGTGCACAGAGTGTTCAGCTGGAGAGTTCTTGGGCCCCCAACAAGAGGAAAGAGATGGACTTTGGGGGTGGTAAGCTGTGAAAAAGGAAAAAGTTAATTGTTTGGACTTTAAAAGATGATTGTTCTTTTGTGTTACTAAGTTCTATGTTTTTGTTATATGATATGATGTTAAGTGTAAAGTAAAAATATTTTATTCTCTTTGAATCATTGCAAGATTCATTCCAAGCTCTGCCCCATGGCACCCACAAGCTGAGGTTACTCTAGCAGAGAATTCTGAGGCTCATCAAGAAACTAAACTTCCCAGGATTCTTTAGGGGAAGTCAAGACAGCAAACAAATATAAAATCATTAAACAGTAGGATAGTCATTAGCTTAGATTCACTGTGCATCCGTGAGCCATCCAACCTGTGCACCGGTGACCTTTTTAATGGTAAAACCATTATCAATTATCAATAAAGAAACAGCAGTCATTACACTGAAACACAAAGTCTACTGTCCTTTTTGTATCACTTATGCAAAACATCGGTGTGAAGATATTTTAACATTGCATTTACCTGACAATTAAAACATGTGATGTGAAAGACAGCACATCTCATTTAAAATATATAAAACACATATGGTGTCTCTATAAGACCTAATATACAAAACTGATGGTTGTAGTTTTGCTTAACATTATCCTATATATAATTTACAATAGGTTAACATAAATCATATGAAAACTGAGAGCAGATGTTACATAGTCAGAGGAGCTGGGATTATGGTGCTTAGATTGTGCTTTCACAGAAAATACCCACAGCAGTCTCTGAAACATGCTTTACATATAGAGTAATGTTGCTACTTGAAAAGAATATTTATGCGTTGGCTCTTTTATTACAAGAGGTAACTCATCTTGTTGGTCTGGTTTTCAGATGAGTCAGATTAAATGTACCGATGGTTTGGCTGGAGAAATATTTTTCCAGTACCTGACCATTTGTAATTGTCTAAGCCCCCTGGGTATATGACCTTTTTCGCAGCTCGTTACAATTCACAGAATCCTTTCCCATTCAATTTATGTCAATTATTTTACTCCCCCCCCCAAATGAAATTAAAGATAGGCAAGTTCTCCTCCATTTACAGCATAATCAGACTTGTGTAAGCTGTGGTATGTGCTGCCATCAGCACATAGCTCAGGTTATTCCAAGCTTGATGACAAGCACTCAGGTGGGCACAGAACCACATGGTGTTCCCCCTGACATCCTCAGAAGGGCCATGGGGCTCTTGAAGCTCCCAGCTCAATTTGCCTGCTTCTCTGCTGCAGCCATGGATGCTTCAGCCTGGCAGATGACAGCAAAAGCCTGGTGGTGGGCTAATCAGCTGGGCAGTGGTGAGTTGGCCAGCCAACCCGTCAGCATGCTAGCTGGCTGGGGAAAAGAAAGAATCTCCCATAATTCCTTCTGGCTTGGATCGACATTTCCCATTATGTGCTGGGAATTTCAGTCAATAATGGCACAAATCAGGTGCAGTAAGAAAGATGGAGAGAGACTGTTTCTTTCTTCATCCCAGCCAGGCAGCCATCTGGTTAACTGACTCTCCTGCCGCCGCCACAGAGGTAAGAGGTGGAGGAGGAAAGGGAGAGGAAGGGGGAGGAGAATTGGAAGGAAGTCTTTTCTAGCTTGGATGAGGTTGCCAGCTGGCCTTGACAAAAATGCCCTGGACCTTTCACAGAGACTTCTTGTGCAGTCAAAGTTCTTCATAGCATGAGGGTAAATAGCATCATGTGGTTAATAACATTGCATTAAGCCTTCCGTAAAGACACAGGCCATTTTTCTCTAGCCCTGTTGGCAACCACCCAAGCTAGAGATGGCTGATACTCACTGGATTTGTCTCATTTTGCCGTTGGGTGTTACAAGCAGCTGAAGCTCCTATTCTGGGTGCATGAAGTGTGAACTTCAGTGGCACCATTATCTAACAATAGCTTCCTCTTTCAATGGGAAAGACAGATCTCTGCTGAACTTTAAAATAAATCACAGACTGGGTAATGTATGACCAGTCCTCTTGAGAATGCCGATGTGGTTAAATAACTGCAACAAGGAAACCATACAAGGCGAGAAGTCTCCCTTTTCAAAAAGTGGAGGTCCTGCTCATTTGAAAACAAAGAGCAGCACAAACTCTGGCCAAACCAAATTTAAACTGACAATAAGCAATCAGGAAAAACAAAGGATATTAAAACAAAAGACGCGATCCAGTTGCACTGGCAACAGGAACAGGCTGTTAGAACAGATGAACCTTCAGTCCAATCAAGCAGGGCTCTTGTATTCTTAAACCTGAGAGCTATTCTACCCATTCCTAGGGATGGTAGACTGAGACAAAAGAATTCTGGACTGAACCACTGCAGCTTTGAAAAGGGGTTAGATTTGAAGACTTCTAGGGTGAATGTGCCATGTTTGCCACATGCAAGAATTCCTTGAAGACAGTTTCAGAGCATAGCCATATTGATCTCCAGTTGAACAGCTAGATTTGAATAATAATAATAATTCCTAGAATGTTATAACCTAGCACTTCAGGATAGAGGAGCAGCCCTCTCCCTGAATTGTTAGTCAAGCACATGGAAGATTTTTTTTTTTTAGCATAAGAGTACATTAAAAATGACCCTCTCACCATTCTAGACATATTTAGAGTTCTACTATTTCATTCTGTATATTATGCAGGCCTGTTCCCCTCGGCAATTTGTATGGAATTGCCCTTTTTAATCCAAGTAGATTTCCCAATGTTTTTTGGCCCTCTGGGAAAATTCCTTCACAAAGTACTTTTACTGATATAGCCATATGTGGAGAATTCACAGTGTTTATTAGCATGTGATAAACAATAGCTTATGAAATTCATGTGTGAGAAGAATTTCTTTACTTTGCCTGTTCAAGACAAGGATTATTTTATTGATCTCTGGATCTTTGAGATTTTAAAATAAGATTAAATATACCTCCTGCCACTAATGGGTGAATGAGGGAGGGATGAAAGAAAATCGGTTAAAGGCAGTCGGGGAGAAGGATCAGATCAAATTAGCCAAGAAACTGGGAAAACACTGAATGCCTGAATTGGTTAATAGTGGCTGCAGTGGGGGGGGGGGATGATTCAGATTAGAGCCATGGAGATGGTGGGGGGGGATGAGTTTTAACTCTTTTCTCCAGCACCATTTTCTTGTCCTCGTGAACAGCCCCTCTGTAGCTGCTATTTGTTTCAAGAGGGCAAATGCTGAGCTATCCATAATGCTGTTATTGGGACAGGGAACCCCAAGAAGAGCAGGAGGAGCCAATCCAGGGTCCCCAGTGAAATGGGGAAATGAGCTAAAACCACCTTCCCTTCCATTGGCAGAAGGATCCAGTGTTCCCTCTAAGCTGAGTTAGTGTGAGCCAGCTCACAGTTTTTTAGCCTCTGGCTCACACATTTTTGTCTTAGCTCAGGAAGGATGGCTCCAGAGCAAACTAACTGATGGAGAAGCCAAATCTGTCACTCGCAGCTTTAATGCCAGTAGCTCACAAAGTAGAATTTTGCTCACAAGACTCCACAGAGACACATCCGTACAGCATTTCATCTGTTCTCTCTGTAGTCCTGTTTTTTTAATATATATATATATGTAACTTCTGCCAGCTGAGGACAGCAGTTTATGTATTTTATGAAGCTGTTCCTAGTTCACAAAAGTTCATGCTACATAAATAAATGCCAAATCAGAGAAATGTTTCTACCTTTGTAAAGAGAAGTATCCACATTTGCATTAAATGAGCCATATGGCAGCTGTATTTTTGGCTTTGAGCACCGAACCAAGAGCTTTCCATTATATGGTTTGCTAAATACATACTTTCAATGGTAACTGATACACTGCATAGCTATTCCTCTCTTTTTTTGTGTACAGTTTTGGAAGTAGTAACTGTGGATCCAATACTGTACTTTAGAGTAATTCCTTCAAGAATTGTTCTTGCACGCCTCATGTAATATATGCACGGAATGACAAAGGCCATAAGTTAAAACTTACTTTAAAAAAAAAGAAAACTAATGTGAACATACAGAAGACTGAACACAATGGTTTGGATCCAGTGATAAATTTTTGCAGATGGAAGAGATTTCTATCCACAGAGCATGACTTTCTCACTCCCCCTTCCTGCTGCAGCCCCAAATGCCCCAGGAACAGCGTGAGGGGGGCAGTCGGAGGTCTGCTATAAGATGGGGAGGATGGGCAAAAAATGCCCCCCGTCTGTCAATGGAAATGTTTGGTAAGATCCAACCCACTATTCATTCATTTCATTTATCCTAGAAATCACAGAAAGTTTAAAACAGCAAGCAGCAATTTGAGACCCCTGCCCCCATGAACCAACAGACTACAAAAGCCATCCTTATAAAGAAAACTTGAGCGTAATGCCCTAAAGATGGCATGAAATGTTATGATATTTCTGGTCTAAGGGAATAAAAATGTCTTGGAGTGGAAGTAAAAGTGAGCCCACTATGGAAGGGAACTTAGAGTTGCCATCCCCAACATTGCCCCCCCAAAGATCAAGGACAGGTGGAACCTTTATTTGCCTATCTGAGGAGACAATGGATTTCCATAGTGCTGATTTCAGTCTTTCAGCCTTTCTGCTGGTCAGGAAGCAACCTCTTGTAAGCAGAGCTGTAACAAGGGCAAGATAAGTGAGGCAGTTGCCTCTGGTACATGAAGCTGAGGGGTACAGAAAAAGTGTATCATAAAAATAAATGTTATATTATTATTCTTTTTGTTATTTATGTATTCACCTTTTATCCAAAATAACTACTATGAAAGTAGAGGGGATGCAATTTTGTATTCTTAACTCGGGTGCACAATTAGCTAGTTATGTAAGCTAACTTAAAAGTACCGAATAAGGGGATGGAGACTTTTAAAGAATAACAAAGCACTGGATTGACTTTCAATCAGATAATTGTTGCAGAAAATTGAAAATAGCAACAAAAGAGGACAGCTTGTTACAACTTCCCTGCAAGGATGTCATTGTTTGACCCAAAGCCAAGTCTGTGTATGTTAATACAGAAAAGGAAGGAAGGAAGGAAGGAAGACAGACTGACAGACTGACAGACTGACTGACTTCTGGTTTTGGCGAGCTCAATGGCAGGCTCAGCGATGACCTGGACTCAATGATGTGAGGGGGTTCCAAACAGGTTTCGGACCCACAGGGACCCTTGGAAGGGGACCCTGCCTGAGGCACTTGGGGGTAGCCTCTCTCAGGGATGGTGATCCCAAGATCGAGGTGCCTCCTGCCTCCATAGGCTCCGTTGCTGCAGCAGCCTCTGGGCAAGAACAAGCGCAAACCGGATGGCTGCAGAAGTCGAGCAGCAACAAGGAAAAAGATTTCCAGCTTATATACATGGTGATACGTGAGTGAAGATGTTGTTTTAAGCTGAAGAGTCTCTGTTGGGAACTTTTTACTTTAAAGCAAGGGGGGTTTAAAGTTTAAATCCCCCACCCACTGTATTTTTAAGAAACGAGCCACAGAGACTCTGTGTGTTTGATAGAGTGGCTGAAGACAGAATGGGAGTGATTTAAATGATACAACTGAAAAAGAAAGGCTTTTAACAACTTTTTTGGGAGTTTTTTCCCCCCATGAAAGTAAACAATAAACAATGACTGGATGGGGAGAAAAGATGGCGGGGAAAGTAAAATCTTCTCCAAAAGTTCCATCAACACTTCCGGGCACACATGGTGACCGCAGCGTCAATACACAACAAGTAGCCAAATTGCTTGCTCACAACTTTAATGTCAGTAGCCTGAGTCCAGTACAGATTTGACTGCAGCTCTGGCTATAGCCCTACGCCCTCTGATGGACCAGTTGAATACTGTCAATTCTAAGCTGGATTCTTTACAGCAGCAGGTGACAGAGGTGAATAAGAAATCTGACCAGACAGCTAAAGTGTTGACTGAGGTAAAAACCAAAGTAGAAAAGATGGATTTAAAGCTGGTGCAGACGGAAAAAGAAAGGATTTCTGATAAAGATAATCTTTTGAAACTTCAGATGGAGAGATCTTTCTTTTTGAGATTCCAGGGCATACCTGAACAAAAGAATGAGAACCTCAGAAAGATTCTCAGTGATGCTATAGCTCCAATGACAGATTTGCAAGTGGATCAAATACAAAGCGACATGGATATGGCCTATAGGACCTATCCTGAATTTGTAAAGAAGAAAAATCTGCCTGGAGAAGTTATGGTGAGGTTCTCTAAAAAGTCAACTAGAGACATAGTGCTCAAGGCCACTAATAGAAATGCCCTGAAGATTCAAGAAGAGGACATCAGAGTTTTAAAGGATGTTCCATTTGAGGTCAGGAAGAAGAGGAAACCCTACAAAAATTTGACTACATTTCTCCAAATGGAAAACATCATGTATCGCTGGCTTATTCCGGAAGGTGTGGTTTTTTGCTACAAAGATAAGAAGCAAAGAATTGATTCAGCTGTAAAGGCCAAGAAATTTTTGGACTACTGTAAAGAAGGGAAGGATAAAGCTCTTTGGAAACAGAAGACTCTTTGGAATTACAAGAGAGCATTTACGGTCTGGAGGACTCAGACGTACCGAGCAGTAAAAGCTCTGAAGATGAAGAGTCTGATTCAGCTTTGGGGGCAGCAGCACCGAAACCCCAGAGGAAAAAGAAAAAAAAGAGAACTAGTAAAGAAAAATAAGCTTTATTCATTAAGAGTCATATTTGTTTATATAATCCATTCTGAATATCAGACACTCATGTATTTGTAAGCTTTTTTTTAGTTGGGAATGTTAGCATGTTAAAGCCTTGTTTAATGTAATTTTTTCCTTGAATAGATTGAAGCAAGAATAATAGGAGGGGTTTTTCCTTTTTTTCCCCTCTCGACTTCTGTATACCTTAGGGTAGAGTAGTTTTTTTTAGTTATTGTAGTGTTTGTAGTTGTTGTAGTTTAAAAAATCAATAAAAAAATCATTGAGGAAGGAAGGGAGGAAGGGAGGGAGGGAGGGAGGGAGGGAGGATCTGGTTTTCCTCCACAGCACGCTCCCAATGCTCCCTCTAAGCTGCGGAGCCTTGTGAGCAAAAATTCTACTTTGTAAGCTACTGACATTAAAGTTGTGAGCAAGCAATTTGGCTACTTGTTGTGTATTGACGTAGCACTTCGCACGTGGTCCGAACCTACCTGAGCTTCGCCCAGGTAGAACAATAGACAGTCGGATCCTGAATGGCCACCAATCCTGTGCCTAGGTTTCCTCAGCGGGACCTATGAGCTGCAACCATGACATTAAGGTCCTATCCGGACATTTGGGCAAGGTCGGGGGATTATCTCCGGCCAGCATAAAAGCAGGTGTGAAGCCCGGGGTTTTCCATGTACCATCTGAACCCGCAATAAACTACCAGGCCTCCTGACTCCAGTGCTTATCAGTGGCGATGAGGATGGGATCCCGATGAGCGACTCATCAGCTGAACTGAGCAATGGAGCACCGAGCACCACACTTCTTCGAGCCCCAGCACCACGAAGGACTGCTGATTGCCCCCAAGGACATTTCTTGCCGCGCCGCTCCAGCTCCGGTAATCATGACTGCCACCGTGGGACAAATCCCTCCCTTCGACCCCTCCAAACCCAAGACCTGGGACGCCTGGTTCAGGCAACTTGGGTTTCTCCTGACTGTGCATGGGGTTACCAAGGCCAATATGAAGTGGGCCTGGCTCCTGGGCCACTGCAGCATTGAAACCATGTGCCTCACCCAGAGCCTCATCTCGCCCCGAGACTTGCTGGACGTCACCTACGACTACCTGATCAAGTAGCTCGGGGACTACTTCGTGCCGAAGCCATCCATGCTGGTGCTCCGTGTCCAGTTCCTCAAGAGGACCTAGCAGCCGGGTGAAACTGCCACTGCGTTCCTTGCCAACCTCCACCGGATGGCAGTCGGATGTGAGTATCGGCATGTAGAGGACCATTTACTGGGCAGTTTTGTGGCGGGGGTGCGAGAAGCCAAGCTCTGGCGGCGGCTGATCACACTCACAGAGCCTACCCTCGAGAAGGTGCTTCAGACTGCGGTCGCATTCGAAATGACCCACAAAATGGCCACCCGCTCGCACAGCACCGCAGTTTCCGAATCTGATGGTTCAGAGGAAAAGGACGTCCACCAGCTGCAGCCTTGCTCCCACAAAGGTGCGTCCTGTCCTTCCAGTTCCCGTTCCCACCACGTGGCTCCGGCCGCAGCTTCCTCTCCCATCTCCCAGCACAGGCCACCCCCACCATGCGCTAGCTGCAGAGACCCCCTTGAGAGACATTCCTGTAGATTCCAAGACACAACCTGCCAAGCCTGTGGACACACAGGGCACATCGCAATGGCCTGCCGCTCCCAGGATAACCATCACTCCCAAAACACCCACTTTGAGGCTGTGGACAGCATCGCAACTGGACACCGACAGGTACTGAGCTTGCCCCAGCGCCTCCCCGGAAAAATTACGGTCCACGTTCGGATCGAAGGGGCCCCCTGTTCCCTGGAACTAGACACAGGGTCTTCCTATTCAATAATCTCAGCCGCCACTTTCAAGCGGCTCTGTCCCAAGGGGGGCCCCCCACTGCATAAGCCCAAAGGACTAATTCTCCGGGACTTTCAAAAGAACTTGGTCGCAATTAAGGGGCTGGGGAGGTTCAGGGTGCAGTACCACGATTTTGACAGATTCCTGGACCTGGTGGTGGTGGAGAGAGACCTGGTCAGCCTACTGGGACTCTCGTGGCACTTCACCCCCATATTTAACTGTCTGGTTTTGCTTCCCCCCCCCCCCCCCAAGCTTTGAGATGGGGGAGAACCAGAGGATATGGCCTGGAGTCATTTAAAGCCATGCTTTCTGCTACCCGCTGCTTTCCCAGGGAACAGAAAGCGGGGGTTTAAACTTTAAATGGCTTATGAACCTATATGAACTGGTTTGAGATTCGTATAGGCTCATGGTCTGGTTCATCAATGTTCATGTTTGTACACTATGCAAAGCAATGTCTTGGTTTGATGTCTCCTAGCTGTAGCTAGTGGTTTAGGGTTTGATAACCCTAAATATAGTTAGTTTAATTAAACCATGGGTTTTTAAGTCTAACCAAGCCACTGGGGAAAAAAGAATCCTGGTACTGAACTCCCCCCCCCCCCCCAAAAAAAATCTGGGTTCAGTTTAGTGTGTGGTGGCAGAAGTAACACATTCAGTAGTGGGTCAGCAGGTGGTGTCTAAGAAACAGAAGTCACAGAGCTTTCATACACCTATGTTTGTTAACCATGAATGATAAAGTTTTCAACTAGTCTTCACACGACATTGGTTGGTAATTGCTGCCTGCCTGTTGGTGGTACATCATTTTGGTTCCTTGTAGCAGAAGCTGTCAGAAATGGGATAATAAGTCTGCTTAGAAAATATTTTAAAGCAGAAGGGGAATTGGAAATGATGTGAAGCAAGAAGTTGGGGACGTTCCCGGCTTTTGATGTCTGATGAGTCAACTGCCTGGAAGCCTCCAAAAAAGAGCATAACTGATGTATAAATATGTAGTCCCCTTGGTCCGAGGCTTCCAAGTTTAAATCAAATGCAAGTGTACGTCAGCCAGATGTTTTTCACATTATTGTATTCCAAGAGTTTGCTGGAAATGATCTCATCATACATGGTTAATGTAGGTGACCAACTGTGCATGTTATTCATATCATGATTTAGCTTTAAAATCTTGGCAATTCAAACTATTGTTTAAAGTGGATACCCCTTTTCACTTAGCCTGCCACAGGGATGTGAGGTAAACCAGCTTGGAAGTGACACGCCGACTCTTAATTCATGGTGAAAGTGAGGAAATGAAATCATATATTAGGAGGAAATACTGAGATGTTTTCTGGGAAAGAAATTGGATTTGACTAATCTAACAAGTCCACAGAACTGCCAGCCTGCTGCAGAACAGGGGGTTAATTAACTGCAGTTGGTCTGGTAAGCTTAGATGATGGTAAAAGAAAAGAAATGCGGAATCCAGTCTTCCACATGTTTACTTTAAAGAAAGATCCCCTGAGTTGAGCTGGGTTTACTTTCCATAGAAGTGGATAGGGTTGCAGCCACAGTGGTGGTGGTTTTCTTTTGAAAGAAGTTTAAATCCGTAACCTTTTAAAATAAGAGCTTCTTGATTAGTAAACCTTGTTATGTGTTATTATATCATGTCGGCGACAGAGGGAAACAGGGGGAAAGAATAGGGAAGGTTATGGCTGGATTCCATTGGAAATTTCCATGGATAAAAGGGATTTCTGTCTGTGGAATGCTACTTCGTCACCTTTTCTTCCTGCTAGGGGCGCACCATGAAAAGGGAACTGGAGACCTCCGGTGGGAGGGAACAATCAACAAATATCACTATATGTTCAGTGGCTGCCACCTAGTGGCCTAGTTTAGTCATTGTTGGGAAGCTCACTGGGCATGTCCAAATGGGGATGAGTGCGAGACTGTGCGGTTGTTTATGTTTATGATGTGTTCCAAGATGGAGACCTGGTTGAAGCCTTATGATGTACATTAGCAATAAATATAGTTAAACCTACTTTGAGCTGATTAGGACCTCCTACAGTACAATCACACACACACGCACACACACCCCATATGCACCTACACATCCATCCATGGAAATGTTTCAGTGGATCTATCCAACCCTTTAAATATACTGTATGTTGAAGGAGGGGAAAGCACCACTTGGAGTCAGAGAATACATTTGTGTCAATGGTTCAGGTATATTTTATCAAGGAATGACACATTGCGGTGTATTCCCTATTAATGATGCATGAAGTTATATTAAAAGCCCTAAGCAGACTGAGACCTGGGTACCTCAAAGCGTGCCTTCTACCATATGAACCTCCCCATCCAATGAAGATTCAGTAGAGATGCCTTGGTGTCCTGCTCCCATAGGAGATCAATCACTCCTTTGAGTGGGGCCTTTTGAGTGGCGCCACTGCACTTATGACATGTTTCTTTAAGAGACCACCTTTCATACACCCCAGTAAAAATGTTCTTAACTTGTTGGGCCTTTGAATGTTATCACCTGCTCGAACACCTTGCATGGTTGTCATTAAGTGGTCTGAAGCTGAATTTTTATGATTTGAGTTTTGCAATGCTTTTTTCCTCCAGATTGTTTGCCAATCTTGGAATTTATAGAAAAAGTATTCTATAAGCGAATCAAAAGGTGTTTCTAGGAAAGCTAGAAGAATCTGTGCAACTCAGCAAGAATGATCCACCCGTAGAAACCAGCTCCTGCATGCAGATTGCTCTTTGGATTGGATCAAGCATGCATGGTTGGCGGCTGGGAGGCGGGCGTGAATCACAGGAAGAAGCGTTCATGGGGTTGCAGCTGAGTGACATGCTGTTCAGAGTGAGAAACTGAGTGTCAAGTGAGAAGTGACTGATTAGTTGTCCCATTTGGCTGCTTTGAAGATTGGGGAAGTGATGCTTGGGGAGGAATCATTTAATTCCATTTTCATAAAAGTTGGGGGTGGGTGTTGCATGTTCATGTGTATTGGGGTTAGGTATAAAACTATGGACCAAAGCCTATGACTTATCAGCAGACTTCACATAAGTGTGTTCTCCCCTTCCTTCTTCCTGGCCCAACAGCTGCTCCTTAGGCTGGCTCTACTCATAGGCGTAGAGTACGGGGGGGGGGGGGGCTCAAGGGCTTGAGCCACCCCCGGGAAAACGGAGCACCTGCTGCCGCACCTCCCCATGTCCTTCCGAGGCCCGGGGGCCGCTGCTGGAGAGGGAGAGCGAAGGGGTGGCGGGGGGGAGAAAGAGAGGCACTGGCAGCAGCGGCTGGTGGGCCTCGGAAGGGCCCGGGGAGGCGGGGTGGTTTCCTGGAGGGGGGGAAGAACATCGTCCCAGTCTAAGGAGCCCCTGCCCTCCCAGGATTTCCAAAACTCTATGCCCCTGGCTCTACTCACACATCTATCCCGTTCCAACCAAGTCCAGCTGCTCTCCCCCCACTATACAGCACTCTTTAATGTGTAAGGCGCTGGAACAGGAGAGTGTCTCTCAAACCAGAGGACTCAGTTGCAAGACCAAGCTTCTCCGCAGGTTCCCTTGTGGGCTGCGGTTTACAAGCTTTACAGTTTACAAGCAAAAACAATTGCCACCCTGATCTTAGCCATGCTGTGGTGTTGCCTCTAGAGATAGCTAGAGGCTGTTACTTAAACCCCAGCCCAGATGGGATCAGGTGATTCAAGGAACCAATAGGATCCCACCCCATATGTTCTGATTTGGGGGTGGGGTGGGGTCAACATAGACATGACAGGGAAAATCTGTGATTAAAATGTTCTGCTTATTTACTTGTTTAAAGTAGCAACCCCATACCAGGAAACAAGATGTTAACCCTTTCCTCCCACGCTGTTTCTCTCAACTAAATCTTCTCTCCTGCTGCTGCTGTTCTATGGGGGCAGAGAATCATACAGCTGTAACAACACACTCTCCTATTAAGGCATATACATCAAAAATTTCCAAAAAACATACAAAAATTATTGCAAAATATAATTAATTTAATATAATAAGTGATGGGGGGGGGGGTCCAAAGTCATCAACAACGAAACATCCGGTAGATACATTCGTTTCCAACAGTCTTCATCAGGTGTGGACCAACAACTTGCTATTAAAAGACAATATACAATATGCAAGAATACAAGACCAATACAGGTTACAGTTTACAAAAATATATTATATTCACAAAGCTTAGAGAGGACTTACAATATCTCCAAACGTAATAAAAGTACTTCTACTATATCTGGCTGATTCAACAATGGCAATTTTTCTGCAGACAAACAATATTTAAAAATCAAAAGCATGCATCAAACAACTTTAATAGTGTGTTAATGTTAGTCAAACAGTACAACTCACCAACTCACAGCATATCTATGGGGGCAGGCAGAGTGGTCAGGGATGTCTTGGGTGGCAATCATTTGATGATTGAGTTCTGGGAAATCAGCCAGCTTACAAGGGAGTATTCAATTACCTTTAAAATGGGAATGCCTTCTCCAACTTCCCCAAAAGGTGGGCGAGAAGCTCCCTCTGGTGAGGGGCACAATCCTTGATAACTTCATCTCAGGTGGTTGCAAAACAAACAAACAAAACGTGACCAAGGGGAGGGATAGTTCTCCCTGAACCCAACAAATGTCACCTTAATGCAATACCATGTGCCGTGATGTCATCAAAGCGTCTGAACCTAATTATTCATGAACAAAGTCAACAGAACACAAATGGCGCACCTGTGCCCATCCCTAGCCCCGGCCATTTGGGAGAAGGGAAGGGCAAGGAGGGGTTCTTCTCCGGTTCACAACCCAAGCCTGAGAAGAACTCTCCCAGGGATGTAATGGTCACCTCAGATGGCAGGAGAGCAGGATACAACTGAGAGTTAATGCCTTTGACTCTCAAGTGGTTCAGCCAAATACAGCAGCAGTAGCAGTAACTGTAGCAGCGCAGATCCTGAAGAAGAAGAAGAAGAGATTGGATTTATACCCCGCCCTCCACTCCCCAAGGGAGTCTCAGAGCGGCTTACAAACTTCTTTTCCCTTCCCCTCCCCACAACAGATACCCTGTGAGGTAGGTGGGGCTGAGAGAGCTCTTTCCCAAGCTGTCCTTGAGAGAACAGCTGGTACAGAGCTATGGCTTGCCCAAGGTCATCCAGCCAGGTGCAAGTGGAGGAGTGGGGAATCAAACCCGGTTCTCCCAGATTAGAGTCTGCGCACTTAACCACTACACCAAACTGGCTCTCTCTACACCAAACTGCTAACATCATCACATTAGGAGGTAAGAGGCATTTCATCTACATCGTATGGCTGCATTGTCTTGTGAGAGGTTTTAATAAATACTGTATACTTTTGTTTCCCAACAGGGGAACAAAGAGATTGTACTGTAGCATTTTATTGCCTGTTACAAACCACAACCCAGAGAACAAGACCTCTGTGGCCGGTGTAACTTCAAACTTGTATTTTTTAAAAAAACATTAGGCCCTGATGCCTTGCACCAAAGCCCTTTTGAAACTTAGAGGAGTTTGAAAGCCGGTTTTGGAATGCATCTTTCAGATGTGTAGTATAAAAAATTACAGGTTCATAAAGGGATTTAGGAGTGTTGCAGCGGAACTCCTACGTAGGTACAAAGCAGCTGTTTGCCCTTGGAAATGATAAAAGTTAGCTGTAACCACCGAGTATAGCCAATCACTTGAGAAAACTTCTTATAGCGACAGGTACGTCATTTTTCTATCCATGATCAGTCATCACTCGTCGTTAGTTCCCCAAGAGTAGTTGCACTCATCAGAATACAGAATAAGAGAATGTGAAACAAAACCAAATTACTTTAAATAATGGTCTCACATTTTTATTGCCTTCCTGTCATCAATGCATGCCAGTCTCCACTAAGTTTGGCAGGCAGAAGATCAAAACGAGAGGCACAATAGAGCTTGCCTGTCGGTCTCATCTGGGAATCAGTTTTCTGAAGTAAAGGATAGTACCGATGTTTCCAGAACTGTGCAAGATGCACCCTTTAGGGCAGGGGTGGCCAACCTTGCTTAACATAAGAGCCACACAGAATAAACGTCAGATGTCTGAGAGCCGCAAGACAGGAACAAATATCACACACACGTTTTTATTTTTAAAAATATGCAAATTTGCTTTCTATTAACGTTAAATGGGACTGCCAAAAATAAAAACAAATGAGGAAAACCGGTTATTGATAATGATATTACTTGTTTGCTAATGATATTGAGAGAGAGAGAGAAAAAGAGAGAGATGGAAAGAAAGAATTAAAGAAGTGGAAAGAAAGAGAGAGAGAGAAACTAGGAAAGCAAATAGATGGGAGGAGGAAAGGAAGGAAGGAAGGAAGGGAGAAAGAGAGAAAAAGCATGCCTCCCCTTTGCTTCCCCAGCTGCCCTGCCAGGAGCCGCACAATATGTGTGAAAGAGCTGCATGTGGCTCCCGAGCCACAGGTTGGCCACCTCTGCTTTAGGGGGAGAAAATAAGGACATCTGATGTCATAGCTTCTTCCAGCTGTGGGAAGCAGCAATTGCTGTGTGACAACGTATTGTAAACTGGCACCCCTGTAGCCGCCTATTGAGTTCAGTCTCAGGACATTGTCTGGAAACATGTGTACTACTAGTTAAAAAGATAAGAGTGGCTTTGCCCATGGGCAAAAGACCCTTCACAATGAAAAGCATCAGGCATTCAATGCATTTTAACTGACCCTGAGAATGTATTAACACATGGAGGACACACTGTTATGTCCTGGGTCCTCCATACAGGACTTCCCAATCAGCATTCTGAGAAATCACAGCAGCATATTACGCACCCCCTCTATAATCATAGGAATATTCATCAAAAGCCTGCAGCTGTAGCCAACTGTGTGTCCAATCAGGATGCTGACCTTGTAACCCGGCTCTAAGTGTATGACCAGTTTGGTGTAGTGGTTGAGAGCGGCAGGCTGGAGAACTGGGTTTGATTCCCCGCTCCTGCCCATGCAGCCAGCTGGGTGACCTGGTTTCTCAAAAGCAGTTCTCTCAGAGCTCTCTCAGCCCCACCTACCTTATAGGCTGGGGTCATTTCGTAGAAAAAGAGGTGCAGGATCTCATTAGCATAACTTATTTGCATATGCTAAACCACCTGACATCACCGGAAGAATGTCAGAAGGCATGAAAGAGGGAGAGAGGGAGAGAAAGAGAGAAAGAGAGAAAGAAAGAAAGAAATGGCAGAGAGGGGTCAGTTCCTAATCCAAGCCTCAGAAATACCACTGTTCTGGGAGGATAGCTTCAGTGGTGGCTGAAGCCTTCAGAAGGCTGGTCGGAGGAACAAGGACCTTTCCAGGGGACGGGGTCATTTTGCTGCAGCCATGACACAAGCAGGCATTCCCCTGCGAAGGGGGGGGGGGCTGGCACCAACTCCCGAAGCTGAGCTCCCCCGAGCTCCTGTTCGAAATGACCCTTGCTTATAGGGTGTCTGTTGTGGGGAGAGAAAGGGAAAGGAGTAAGCCACTCTGAGACTCCGAGTGAAGGGCGGGGCATAAATCCAATCTCTTCTTCTTCTCAATTTTCCCAGCCAGAGTCTATGGCTTTGACATTGCAGCCATGATTTCTAGAAAGACTTGGTTCTTAGCATTTCACACTTTAGCAATAAAATACAGAGTCTGATCCAGAAGTGCCTGTACTTCCCTTCAGCCCTGCCATTCACTAAAGGTCTCTTCTGTTAACAGAACCAGAGAGTCTTCAAGAGCAGACAGGCACCTGTGGATATAATCTATTTGGGGGGGGGGGGGATATAATCTACTGGAAAACACTGCAAACATTCTCAATTGAGTAGTTAGCACAAGTAAATCTTACCTGCCATAAATGATTTAACTAGATAAACATTTTCTAAGCAACTACAGCAAATTAAAACGGCAGCTTTAAATCATACTCCAGCCACTAACCTACACTAAGCCCCCATGGGTGCACATTCACACCTTCATGCTGAAACAGCCATACTTCCTTCCTGCAGCAAAGTTCACTTCTATACTGCCCCCACTGCCAACTTGTTGGGAGTCTCCACAGAGCTGGTAATACAGACAGCGATGAAGAGAAGTATTTTACTGCCTGGCCTAAATAATGCTGTTTGATAAGGTTGCTCTGAGCAGACCTTGGCCTAGTTCTCACATATAGCAGATAAGGTGGTAGGCAAGCATAGAGTTTGAATGGTGCAGGGGTCAAAGTGCTGAAACAGCTGCGGGGAAACTCAGAGTCCCACTGAAGCTGTAAAGTTCATTTGGTGATTGGGGGGGGGGGGGAGGGGCAGCCATTATGTCCGCATACAGGAGAGTGGGGATGTATGGATATTCAGAAATTAAAATTAAAAAACCCCACAGGACACACTGAGTGGCACCCAACTACATAATGCCATGTGAACCTGAGAAATTAACCACCATATACATATGCTAACCTGAGCCTCAAGATCAGCATGTGCAGATGGCAAGTAGGTTTGAGCGCACTGGCCCTGCCCTTGCCTATGCTCAATAGCCATCTCACAAGCACAGAGTCTACACACATACAAAATGTGTGTGCTTAGGCTTTGTCTGCATTGTTCAGAATGCTGCTTATTTAAAGTGTTGTCAGTCATGGGCAGGGAACCTATATGTGTACTCTGTGCTCACAAGGTGACAACCACACATTGCAGTGAAGAAGAGTTGGATTTATATCCCGCCCTTCCCTCAGAGTGGTTTACAATCTCCTTCCCTTCCTCTCCTCACAACAGACACCCTGTGAGGTAGGTGGGGCTGAGAGAGCTCTTTTGAGGACTGCTTTTGAGAGAACGGCTCTGAAAAAACTGTGACTGACCCAAGGTCACCCAGCTGGCTGCATGCAGAGGAGTGGGGAATCAAACCCGGTTCTCCAGATTAGAGTCCACTGCTCTTAACACCAAACTGGCTCTCAGTGGGTGGAATTTGATTGCTCATGCTTTCTCCTCCATTTATACACAGTGACTTCAACATGTGTAGTGTCAGCTGCAGAGCTACTATGCCAGGCTTATATCTCATTGATTAGAACTCAGCTAACTTGCCACGTACTGTGATCCTCTTGTGTTTAACACACACACACACACCCATTCCAGAAAGGCAGAAAAATCAAGAAACTAATTGAATAGCATGTGCTTGATCATTAGTATTAGAGTGTATTTGATAGCATTCCAACTAGATTATTGATGTCATACCTTTGTGATCTAAAAATGTAGATTATTTTAAGAACTCTGATTCTTGAGACAGACTAATGAATTTACTGTGGGATCAGCTTTCGTGAACCACTTTGTCATCATTTTTGTACCTCTGAAATAAACGAGGAAAGCAAAATCTCACAAAGTATTAGCATAGTCATTTCACAACAGAGCTAAAATTTAAAAGGGGAACTTTTAAAAAGATCTATTGCTCCCTCTGCTGATCACTATTAAATATAGCAACAGTGTTTATTGGATAACAAAATCCAGATTATAGCAGCAGCAGTAAAAAAATCTGGAAGATAGAAATGAGGACAGACAAGAAGCTGTCACTTACGTTTAACAATGTAGAAAAGGAAAGCACTATAACTGTAAATGCTAATATTTACCTTTCCTTTGCACTTCTGAAGCACTAGTAGATGCAAGGCCAAAAAAGATGGAAGAGATCACACCCACAGTTTATTTACATATACAGTTCAAGGTGTTTTGATGAAGCCTTGAGACCCATGAAAGCTTTGCGGGCCTGAGATCTTGTGTGCCAAGTAAAATCCTTTTGTTCCTGCCTTCTGTCAATCTCCCATTTATGACTGTCCACTTGGCATCTACTAGAGCCCATTCATTCCCAGTCATGGCTTGCACTTTCTGTAATGGGCTCCTTAAGGAGCTGAAGGGGCTGCTGGCTTTACAAGTTTTTAGTATGTGCTGCAAGGCAATGCTATTTGCTAAGACATCTAATGGGGGTTAAACCACAGATACTTCCTAAGTTTAATTTTATAATATTAACTCTGCACTGTGACTAGTCTCACTATTTGATGAAATTCATCAAATTGGGCTTTTTAAACTTTACATACTTATATGAATACATTACCAGATGTATGACATCAGTAGTCTTACAACTTCTTGAGACTAGCTTCTTAATAATTATATATATTGGTTTTGTCAGTAAAAGCTTGGTTTTGTCAGTAAAAGGGCAAAGTCAGGAGGCCCTTTCCAGGCCTTTGTGGGGAACTCAATGGGGCCAGTCCTGACAAGGGTTGCCAGCTCCAGGTTGGGAAATATATATATATACACACACACACACACACACACACACATAGATAGATATATAAAATTGCCCTACGTATTGGCCATTTCCAGCTCTCTCATTGGCTGTGCTGTGCACTTCATCAGCCACTGGCCCATCAACCGCCACTCAAGAGTACTCATGTACCATTGGCTGGGTGCTGAGTCCACTCCTTTCCCTCGCCCACTGTCAGGCTGGACACTCTTCCTTGACAGAATAAACTGCCAAAACGGCTCTCTCTCCAAAGACACTTCTCCTGCTTGGCTCCTGTGGGACTAACTTTTCCCTCAGTGGCTATTGCTACGCAACCAAGCTTGGTTTTGTCAGTAAAAGGGCAAAGGCAGGAGGCCCTTTCCAGGCCTTTGTGGGGAACTCATTGGGGCCAGTCCTGACAAGGGTTGCCAGCTCCAGGTTGGGAAATTCCTGGATATTTTGTGGTGGAGTCTAAGGAAACCAGAGTTTGGGGAATGAAGAGGTCTCAGCGGAACTGAATGCTATAGAGTCCACCCTCCAAAACAATTATTTTCTCCAGGGGGAGAGAGATCTGTTGTCTGGAGTTCAGTTGTGATACCAAGCAATCTTCAGGCTCCACCTGGAGATTGGCTACCCTAGGCATAGCAGTTAGCACTTCATAGCAGGGTCTGCCAGACCCAGGTTCTTACTGTGGAAGCTGAGTGAGTGGTTTTGGATCAGTCACAGACTTTTAGCCTAACCTACCTCACAGGGGTGTTGTGCAGATCAAAAAGGGGGAGAGGACAATGATGTACACTGCTTTGGTCTCCACTGCAGAGAAAGACAGTACTTTTCCTCCTGGGGAACCATTGCTGCCAGTCTCCAGGCGAGGGCTGGAGATCATACAGAATTAAAACTGCTCTCCAGATGGCAGAGATCAGCTCCCTGGAAAAAACGGCTGCTTTGCAGGTTGTTATGGTGTCATTATACCCTGCTAAGGTTGCTTCCCTCCTGCTTGGGTCCCCACTATGGAGAAAGACTGTACTTTTCCTAAGTAGTGGCTGCAGGTAGGAGAGAGATGGAAAGCTGAAGCCAGGGGGCAGATATCGGCATGCTGATAGTTGGCTGGGAAAGAGATAGGGTTGCCAAATCCAGGTTGGGAAATTCCTGGATATTTTAGGGGTGGAGCCTGGAGAGGGTGGGGTTTGTGAAGGGGTGAGACCTCAGACAGGTACAATACCATAGACTCCACCTTCCAAACCAGCCATTTCCTCCTGGGGAATCATTGCTGCCATTCTCTAGGTGAGGGCTGGAGAACACTCAGAATTAAAACTGCTCTCCAGATGGCAGAGATCAGCTCCCCTGGAGAAAATGGCTGCTTTGCAGGGTGGACTCTGCATCATTATACCCTGTTGAGGTCACTTCTCCTCCTGCTTGGGTCCCCACTGAGGAGAAAGATTGTACTTTTCCTAGGTAGGGGCTCCAGGTGTATGTGTGTGTTGGGGGGAGAGACATGGAAACCTGAAATTAGAAAGGCAGATAACAGTAGGTTGATGGTTGGCTGGGAATGAGATGCCACCTTCAGGTTAGGAAATTCCTGGAAATTTGAAGGGGGGAGCCTGGAGAGGGTGGAGTTTATGGAGGGGTGGGACCTCAGATAGCTACAATGCCATAGACTTCAACCTCAAAACCAGCCATTTCCTCTGGGGGAACCATTGTTGCCAATCTCCAGGGGAGGGCTGGAGAACACTCCAAATTACAACTGCTATTCAGATGGCAGAGATCTGTTCCCTTGGAGAAAATGGTAAGCTCCATGTCATTATACCCTGCTGAGGTCACCACAGCAAATTGACACTGAGTGCCTAAGGCCAGGGCACCCGCCCAGAGCATCTTTCTACAGCCCATTGTATTTATTTCCACAACAGGCCTCATTCCTAGTATATAATATTGTACTAACTGCCTAACATCTTGAAATCGTGAAACTCAAAATTGGCTTACTACTTTAGACTTTTAGCTAGCCCTTATATAATCTTTTCATTCTTTTTTCAATATACACCATAGGTTGCAGGTAAATAGTAGTTTTAGCAGACTGGGTGGTGGCAGAACATGTTTCTGACCTATCAACACTTTCTGTACTAGAACAAGCAGCAGGCTAAATTCACAGACAAGGGAATGTTGCAATTCCAGTTTAAAGAGTGAGGATGTAACTAGTTCTTCTCAACACACTAAGATACTATATTTCAAAGATTTGTTTTAATTTTAAATGAGTAAAGAAAGGGCTGTTACTTTGTAACTATGCCCTCTGGAGAAAGAAGGGATTGTACTATTGCATAGCCTTTGTAACTCCATCTTTGTTACAGGCTGGTGCTTGACCTTTAGCTGCCTTGAGTTTTGTGAGGGCCATTCCCAAGAGAATATTTTCCTCTCTCATGCTTGTTAGTAGCTCTTATCTCCAAAGCCTGATTTGTTTCCTCTCACCATTAGGCGCCAGGTGCGAAATGGCCGGGCTCATCTTAGGCTGAGGACAGACTGGTGATGTGGCCCGCTGTGCCTCCGCTTTAGAAGTGGAGCTGTCGGGGGGCGGAGCGACGGCGCGTGATGGCGGACGTCTGATAACCGAGCTCCCGATCCCCACTCCCGAAAACCTCTAAAAACGCGATTCCAGAAGCTACATTTCCTTGCAAAGCATGGGAAAATCTTCAAAAACAAAGCCAAGAGCTTCTACGACGACCTCGGGGACGGTCGATTCCTTCTTTCTTACTGAAAGACCAACGGACGTCACGGAGGCCGATTCCCCCGCTTCGCTTAAAATGGCGACCGGAGCGCCGTTAGAGAAAAGGAACAACAAAAACAACAAAACCGACAGTGCTCCGCTCACGAGAGAGGACCTGGCAGAGCTTAGAACTGACTTACACCAACTTATGACAAATTCTATGGCTGAATTGCTTCAACCGGTCCACGTGAAGCTCAATGACCTAACAAAGGAACTGAAAGAAGTCTCCAAAATGGCGGAGAACACCTCGGAGCTTGCACTAACTCTACAAGAAGAAGTCAGGCAGCTACAGTCCTTCGAGGCTGCAACAACAAACAGGTTAGAAAACTTGGAAAACAGGTGGCGAATGCTTAACTTAAAATTTCGCGGGCTGGAGGAGGGCACTGAGGGAAATATGGACTTGGCGTCCTGGATATCTTCCTGGTTGGCACAGTCTCTTAAAATGGAGGACGGTATTGCCCCGGCCATAATAAGAGCCTACAGAGTAGGGCCACTCGCCAGAGCCACCAGAAACCGTCCGAGAGACGTTATAGCTACCTTTTTATATCAAAGATCAAGAGATAGAGTTCTTAAGGAAGCCAGACAAGGTGGATCGCTACAATGTGAAGGGAAAAAAATCATTGTTTTATTGGACCTTTCAATGGAGACATTGGAGAAAAGAAGATCATTGAAACTAATCACTTCCAAGCTCTTTGAGGCCAAAATCAGATTCAGATGGAGCCCTACTTCTGATGTGATAGTATATAAGAATGGAACTCAACTAACAGCACTTGATAAAGCCTCAGGCATCACACTATTGAAATCTTTAGGTTTACAGCTGACAAAGGAAGAGGAACTATCATTACTCCCAGCCGGGCCGGCTGATGCCAACTGAAAACTGGCAATTGGTTTGTTTTTTCTGAGAAGTTTCAGAGTGTAAAATCTTTTGTTTGGTAGCTAAAAACCGACAAGGCCCAAAATAGAATGATGGAACCTATGGGCAGTTCCATTTAGTTTAATAGCTTTATATTTCTTAAGAGAACTGTTCAATATTGTACTGTTGGAAATTTTTAAAAGGGATATATTATAATGTTATGCATTTAAGGATATTGAATAGGTGGTAATATTTTTAACGTTAGAATTTAAATTTGCTTACCAAAAGTAATACTAAGACCTCATTTATTATAGAGTTACTACTTGAAATATTTTAAAATTAATTAGATGGTATTGAAGGGTAATATTTTAATGTTCTTAACTAATACCATTAAGTATGAAGTAATACTTCCAGTCCCTGGTGTAGATTATTAAGTATTAATTTTTAGGATAATTGACTATTTTCAGTATTGAAAAACTATTAAAGGGAGATATCATAATGCCTTATAATTAATGATATTAAGTATGAAGTAATACTTATAGCCCTAAAACTTGTAGTGTGTTTTTTTAAAGAAAGAATGAGATCTGACTTATTGTTGAGAATATTTTAATGTTCTTAATTAATACCATTAAGTATGAAGTAATACTTCCAGTCCCTGGTGTAGATTATTAAGTATTAATTTTGTAGGATAATTGATTATTTTCAGTTTTGAAAAATTATTAAAGGGAGATATCATAATGCCTTATAATTAATGATATTAAGTATGAAGTAATACTTATAGCCCTAAAATTTGTAGTGTGTTTTTTTTTTAAAGAAAGAATGAGATCTGATTTATTGTTGAGATATATTAAAGTTTTTGTATTTAAAAAATACTATGGAATGTATAGAAGGGACAAGATATAATATTATTTATCAATTGGAATCAAGTATGAAGTAATACCTTTTATGATTGGAGTAATTAATAAGTTATTTAAGCTGGAGTTAAGAGTGGAACAGATATCAAGAAATCTTATATTTTATTTTATAGGATTTTAAGATAAAAGCTATGTTTATGTATGATGTAATACGGAAATGAGTTTAGAGATGTATCTTATAAGTCTTATGACAGAAATTTATTTCTTTCATATAGATTGTTTGGTAAGTCTTGTAAAGGGAGTGGGGGGAGGAGTTTAAAAATATATTTTGGGAAATCTTCCCCCTTATAGAGTAGGGAATCTAGTAAGGGAGTGTTTTTTGTCTCCCTTCTCTTTGATACTTAAAAGTGAAAAGAGAGTCTAGAGGCAGCTCCTTTGTGGAGTGTAGGGTGGTGGAGGGTATAGTCAAAGTTAGGTTATAAGTTAAGTTTCCTTTATAGTTAATATTTTGGTTATGTCCTCACAGTTTAAATGTTTGACATGGAATTGTAGAGGTTTTAAAAATCCCATCAAATCAAGAAGGATCACAAATGTATTGTACAAGGAAAGGCCAAACTTTGTTTGCTTACAGGAAACTCACTTAAAAACAACGGTTAAAAATGTGGTAAAATCAAGTTGGTTTTCTCAAAATTTTCAGGCACCTGGCTCATCAAAGGCAAGAGGGGTTGCCATTCTTATTTCTAAGACCACTCCTTTTCAGTGCCAACAAGTCCAAAAGGACCCAAAAGGTAGATTTATTTTTGTTAAAGGTTTGCTAGATGGAGACCCCATTACTATTGCTTCAATCTATGCCCCAAATGAGGATCAGATCAGGTTTTTAAAAGATACCTTACAGACATTGTCTGACTTTCAGCAAGGCCCTGTAATCATAGGTGGAGACTTAAATATGTTAGTCAACCCGATCTTAGATAAAACACATAAAACTAAAAGCGGAAAGAAGACTAATACTAAACCAACTGAACTTCAAGCCATCTTTGATTTTTTTCAACTGGAAGATATTTGGAGAGTATTACACAAGGCAGACAGACAGTTCACATATTATTCATCTGTCCACGATATTTATACCCGGATAGATTATATATTGGTATCTAAATCATTGGTTAATCAGATTAAAAGCTCGGAAATTGGCATTAGACAGATTTCGGATCATTCATGGGTAGATTGTTGCTTTACTAAAGACGTCCTGGACAGTAGGGGATGGGAATGGAAACTAAATACCTCTTTGCTCCATAGTGAGCTGTTTTGTGAGGAAATACAGAAATCAATTCAAGAATATTTTTATTTTAATACAGATTGTGGGGTCCCAAAGGAAACAGTATGGGAAGCATTTAAGGCAGTTATTAGGGGAAAACTGATCTCACTTTCGATCTCATTCAAGAAAGACCGTGATAATACAACCTTAGAATTAAAAGAAAACATCAAGAGGTTAGAAGCTCGTCACATTAAATTTGGAGGGAAAAAAACTCTACACAAGTTAACAATGGAGAGAAAAAAATTAGATTTATTAGAAACATCATCTGTACAAAAACAACTCTTATTGCTTAGACAGAAATATATAACGAAAACCCCTAGGTCGTTAACACTATTAAAGTCCAGAGTAAAACGTAGGCAAAATATAAACTTGATACACGCAATAAGAGATTCAAAGGGGAAAATAGGTTACACATCAAAAGAAATCAATACAAATTTTTATGATTTTTTTGGAAAACTATATAGCTCAAGCAACCCTTCTAAAGAAAAAATTCAACAATATCTGAATTCCACAAAATTTAATGTAAAACTTACAGATGAACACAAAGACCTTTTAGACCAACCTATTACCATTGCAGAGTTGAATGAAATTATAAAATCTACTAAATCTAATAAAGCCCCAGGCCTGGACGGCCTGCCATCTGAATTTTACAAAAAGTTTAAAGAATTAATACTCCCCTTTTATTGTGATCTCACAAATAACATCATGAATACTGGAGCTTTTCCCCCAACTTGGTCTGAAGCTAAAATCATTATGATACACAAGCAGGGTAAAGAAAAACTTAACCCGGCCTCATACAGGCCAATAGCAATTCTTAACCACGATTTTAAAATATTTTCCTCGCTATTGGCAACTAGGTTAAATAAAATTATTTCTCAGTATATTCATCCTGACCAATCAGGATTTGTCCCTAATAGGTCAATCACGGACAATATAAGGAAAACTTTGAACTTGATTGATTTTTGTATGGCTAACAAAAAACAGACTGTGTTTTTAGCACTGGACGCCGAAAAGGCGTTTGATAAAGTGGAAATCCCCTACCTTGTAGAATTATTACACCATATGAGTTTCGGTCCTCGCTTTGTGCAGTCTATTCAAGCTATATATAAAAATCCCTCAGCACAAATTAAAACTAATAATTATAGATCTGAAAAATTAAATTTATTTCGGGGCACAAGACAAGGGTGTCCCCTATCTCCAATTTTATTTGCTCTATCCTTAGAGCCCTTAGCGCACGCAATAAGAATGGATGCCATGATTAAAGGTATCGAGATAGGTGAATGTCAGTGTAAAGCAAGTTATTTTGCAGATGATGCAGTATTTTTTATTTCTGATCCAGAGACCTCATTGGGTCACCTGCAAAAACAAATTAATAGTTTTAGCACAATTTCGGGGTTTACTATTAATTACGATAAATCAGAACTCTTTCCCTTAAACATGACTCCTCAAGTCAAGCAAGAGTTAACAAAAAAATATCCTTTTCGATGGGTTCAATCTAAATGGAAGTATTTGGGCATTATTTTTCCAATAGAGACTAAGAAGATTTATGAATGCAATTATACTCTGTTAGAGGTAGAAACTAAACAAAAATTAGAGGAATGGAGCAAACTTAATTTAACGCTCTTAGAGAAAATAGAAACTATTAAATCATTCATATTTCCAAAATTTCTCTATTTGTTTCAAAATTTACCAATCCAAATTCCAAAACAAACTTTTAAACGTTGGCAATCAATGTTGACCAAATTTATTTGGGCACAAAAAAAACCAAGGGTTAAATATTCAATACTGATAAAACCAACAAAACTAGGCGGATTGGGGTTACCTAATCTGGAATCTTATTTTTATGCAGCGCAACTTAAGACTATTTTAACCTATGCTCAACCTTCTTTGAACAAAACCTGGGCCTTAATTGAGCAGCAAGGACTGGTTAAGAACTCACTATTCAAAATAATTTGGAATAAACCTAATGAAAGAATATTAACAAGACCAGTAAATCCCTACTTAGCCTTTACGTTGAAAACCTGGGATAGATTTCGATCACAGCTTGCTCCAGAAGTATCACCTCTTACGGTATTTATTGGTCAACCCTGGTACAAACCTGGTATATGTGATCAAATATATGAAGAATGGAAAGATAAGGGTCTGTTTAGACTAGGCGACCTTTGTAACAAACAAGGAATTATACCTAAACAACAATTGGAAGACAAATACAAGATAAAAATCCCTTGGTTGTATTACCACCAAATTAGCCATTTCCTTAAAAATCCAAACATAATTTCTCTTATAATGAGAGAACAGTCATCATTTGAATCTCATATATTAAAAAAACCACAAAATTCTAGAGGGTTGATCTCCGTTATTTACCAACTGATAAATAAAAGCAGCTGGAGCCAGACGACATCGCTTCAAAAAGCCTGGCAACATGACTGCAATATATCCTGGTCTGAATCACAATGGTTAGATATTTGGTCTTCTACTCTTTTTACAACAAAGGCTTTAAACATAAAATTACAAAATTTTAAAATATACTCTCGATGGTATATGACCCCATTACGTATTTCCCATGTTAATTCCTTGTTTGTTCCATATTGTTGGAAGCAATGCGGAGAAATAGGAACCTTTAAACATTGCTGGTGGTCTTGCCCAGTTATTGCCTCATTTTGGACAAAGGTGGTAAATCGTATAAATAATATTTTGAATTGCACAATCCCTTATTCAATTGAATCTGTACTATTAAATTATTGGCCAGAAATGAAGTTAACAAAGCAAACCAGAGACTTGGCCTCGCTTTTTATACTCGCGGCAAAGACCTTAATTGCTCAAAAATGGAAGACTAAAGACTGTCCAACAATGCGACAATGGTTTTTGAAATTGTGGGACTTCGCAGTTATGGACAAACTGGCTTTACAACTACAAAGAACGGAAAACCCAGCAGCAAAAAATAACTTTACGGAGAAATGGTTTCGATTTTTTGAGTATATGTCAAACTCATCTACATCTTGTACAGCGTTACCAAAAAAGTATTTGAACTTTGTATTTCTTTAGTTAAATGTATTAAGTGTGATTCTTCAATGTTTAGATTGTATTAACTCAGGGTTCAGGGGTTTGTTGTTTGTATATGTTTAAGTTGAAAATAAAAAATTTATTATAAAAAAAAAAAAAAAAGAAGTGGAGCTGTCCCCCGCCACCCATGCGAACTCACCCGTGCCTGAAGTGCGGTCCTTGCGCTTCAAGCGGAGACCCCTGGGAACTGGTCTCCAGCATCTGGGTGTGCATCCCTGCCACTTCCTGCAGGCGTGGACACGCCAAGGGTGCGGGGCACCGGAAGTGTGGACAGGCTGTTCCGGCTGCTGTGGCTATGTGCATAGCCACGCCTCGCCGAGACAGCCGGCAGCCATGCACCTCCTCCACGGTTTGTTTGCAGACGGTGTGAATGGGATGCCCCGGGATGCTTTTCCCACATGGCTTTTGGCCCCGCAGCTATTCCGGGACAGATCCTCAGTCTGTCCTCAGCCATAGTGTTTGGGATAGCTTGATTCAGGATTTCTTAAACTGTAGCCAGTAATTAAGATTTTAAATGTTTAGTTTTTAGTTATGCATCTTCTCTTGAGGTCTGGCTAAGTTTCGCTGCTCGTGTTCGTGTTTGAGGCCCAGTAGATGGGAGCTTAGCCTATTTCTGTAAGCTTGATCATTGCTTATTAAAACCTCTTTTTAAGCAAACCTGGATCTTGCATATCATTCCCTTGGGACTTCTGTGAACCTAGAGCATCTGGCTAGAGCCCCAAATATCTGTGAAAATCAAGGGTATGTTTTCCTGTCCCACCTGTGCCTTCCTATTGTGAAACTATGAACAAGTATTCACAATCTTTTTTACAGCAGATACCAGCTCACACTCAGAAGATTAAAGTAACTTTCCGCAATCCTTTACTTCACATCCTATATATATAAAAGGCAAGCTGTGCTGGCAATGACTCACCTATTCTCCCACTGGCTACTGGGGAAGCTGCCTTGATGTCCTGTTGGCCTGACCCACCTGCTCCGCCATTCTTAGACCCTCACTTTTGATGCGTTGCACCTTGGGAGTTGTAGTTCTCAGCTGGCCTTACTGCAACTATAGTTAAGGGAATTAGAACTACAACTCCCAATTTGGGGACCAAGAGGCCATGGGGCATTAGCAGGGCGTCAGTTAAACTGTTAATCAGTTAAAGTGTTAAATGGGAAGCAGCTTTGGAATTGAAAGGGGTTGGGGGGAAAGGGTGGGAAAATAGCAAACCTAGTATAGGGCTACAGTGACCTCAATATATTATAAAATTGTACTTATATACCATTGTCAGTATCGACAGAACATTTTCACTAGATGTGCAATGGGGTTCGTTATACCACAGGCGGAAAATTTCAGTTACCCAAGTTTATCTTTATTCTTTTCACAGCAGCAGTTAATTAACTCTTCTAAACTGTAAAGGTTCAAAACTGGATTTCTTTTAACTTGCAAAATCCTTTGGCCCACTCTCAGTTCCAGCAATGTAACTTACTGCTATACTAAGATTTTTGCAGTTTACAAGCAGCTTTTATGTCTCCTTGACATTTATCTGCTGTTAAGCCAAGGTTTGTTTTACAATCAAATCAAATAGTGTTTACACATGCAAGAGAAGAAGAAAAAACCCACCCAAGTCTCAACGGAATGTTTACAACACAATTCTGATATGCCATTAGCTATATTCCATATTCTGATCAAAGGTGTGGGGGGGGATGCCACTTTAACTTCAACAGCACTGCTGTTTCAAATTTACTGTTCACATGATGGGATACGACTGACTGCATTACCTTTTGCGTTAGAAGTGTTTCTTTTCAAACAATTCTTGGTTTATGCTAAACTGCAGTCACTTGCAGAACTGTTTCAACTGTGGCTTACAAGAGGTATATCCTAACTGCTAGCTAATCAACCCAGCAGATTTTTAAGGCAGGTAGTTAACCAGGAGACATGCTTGCAAGTTTATATGCTTACCCCATCTGAGCAAAGTTAATGTTTACAGAAGATGACATCCCCATGAAGTCTAGACTGAACACGCCCCATGTTTCGCATGCATAGCAGTTTTCAACATACAAGAATATTCAAACAAAACCTCACACCTGCAATTTTAAATGGCACAATCCAAGAAAAACGTTATCCTCCTGATTCAGCTAGAATTGTAAACTGATCCTGACACGTAACACAGCTATCTACTCGAGTAGGCTCTAGGGCAGAACAGATTCTATTGCAATGTGGACAAACATGCCAAATCCTTCCTAGAGAGGGGATTTGGGGCAACAGGGATATTTGTTTCAGATTTCTGTAAATTATTTGGAGCAGTGAGAGTTAAACTATACCCACACTTGCCCAAACTCCTGAGACGACTACATGAACTGTACTGGAGACAAGGTGAGGGGGGACATCTTTGTGCTCCTGTGTTATGGAGTTACAGATGTATGTTTCACTCCTAGGAAGAGGAAAAGAATGAATCAGCTCAGAAGCACCCATCCTTTATAGAGCAAAAAAATAAAGACTACAAGCAAATTGGGCTCCCACACTTTTAAAGGCTGGTTTCAATATCTGAGTTGTAAAGCAAGATTACAGACATTATTCAAGAAGTGCCTGCAACAAGAATGAGTTACTTACCACTATCACACATGTGTTGTTGAAAAGAGAACCGTTTCCACAGTAATTATAGCTGTTTGAAAGCCAGGAAACCCAGTTTAAGGAAACAAGCATTGTATCCAGCCAAAATATTACGAAGATGAAATAGGGAGTCTCCTTATAGATCTACAAAATTAGTATCTTTTTGATTTAAAAAGTTGAGAAAGATGTTATACTGTAGAGCAGGGGTCCTCAAACTTTTTAAACAGGGGGCCAGTTCCCTGTCCCTCAGACCGTTGGGAGGGCCGGACTAGAGTTTTAAAAAAAAAACTATGAACAAATTCCTATGCACACTGCACATATCTTATTTTGAAGTAAAAAAACAAAATGGGAACAAACACAATATTTAAAATGAAGAACAAGTAAAGTTAAATCAACAAACTTACCAGTATTTCAATGGGAACTATGGGCCTGCTTTTGGCTAATGAGATGGTCAATGTCCAGTTCCATATTTGTCACTGCTAGTCGTAACAAGTGATGCAAGTGTGCATCAGTTACTCTAGATCTGGTTGGAGATTTCAGATGTTATTTTGCGGGTAGGGAAGGCGCACGGGGGGGGGGGGGGGTGCACGCGCAAGCAAGGCACCCTTGACGGGGCTGTTTTCTTTCCCTCTCCAAAGAAACAAAGAACTCGGCATCCTCACAAACTTTTTAAGGCAGCAAGCCCCCAGCTGCTTCTCTCTGAAACTCCACTACTGCAGGCATCATGATGGGAAAGAGAAACCTCTCTCTCCCCCCCTCAGATTCCCAGCAGCAAAAAAAGCCTCGAAAAAGACCCCTGCCCGGCTCTTGGGACTGGTGCAGGTCTCCTAGCCGGCTGAGAGGCCTCTCAGCCAGCTAGGAGACTTGGGGCCAGCCGGAGCGCCTGCCACCCCACACTTACCCTCTTCCAGTCTTCCTTTTGCCTCCTCCTGGCTGACTGGAAGCAGGGGGGCGGGGCTTTGTCATGTGGCCCGGAACGAGTCGGCTGCAATTTTTCCGCTGCTTTGTGTGTTGTTGGGAATTGGAGGACAGGCAGCGGCACACCCGGTGGGCCAGAAAAATGCCCTCGGCGGGCCGCATGTGGCCCCCGGGCTGTAGTTTGAGGACCCCTGCTGTAGAGGCATGATTCTTAAGGAACATTAACATTATACAATAAGTGCTTTTACCTTCCCAATTTTATTTCCATCACAGGAATTGGTAAGGATACACTACATTGCAGGGGTATCGAACTCATTTGTTATGCGGGCCGGATCTGACATAAATGAGACCTTGTTGGGCCGGACCATGTGTGTCATAAAATGTAATGCCAGGTAGCGGAGAGATAAACTTTATAAAGGACACAAACACACAGTTTTCTTTTTACTTAAAATAAAAACATGCTTAAAACATGGGGACTCTTGCTATATTTTATTTATTTAACAGTCTCTGATAACTGACACCTCTTGCTCTGAATTATTGCATCAAAATGTCTGTGCTGTTACAATCTTGAGTATGCTGTTCAAGTGTGTATCTGTAAGCTGCAAACCTACTTTTGATTTATTGACATTCACCACAGAAATCTCATGCTCAGAGGTCTGAGTCTAGGACCCAGGGGAAAACATGAAATGGCTGAGCGACAGAACTGGAAGCAGGAGATGGCCAGGTCCAGTGCGGGCCTGATAGAAGCCCTCTGGGGGCCTGATCTGGCCCCTGGGCCACATGTTTGACACCCCTGCTCTACTGAGTGTGGTTTGGCAGGGAAAATATCAACTAGTTAGAGATGTGGTATGTAGCCAAGACAGGAAAAGCAATCTTACTGCTCTCCCCAATCTAATCTGCCTATTTCACACTGGCTTATAGGCAGTGGCTGGCAAGGATAATGCATCCTCCCAGGCAGCTGGATACAATACACTATGGCTGATATCTGCAATACCTCTAGTCATTGATAGTAATTAGAATCACCATGAACTGTAGTGTATATATTGATCAGCTTTCTTACAGGTACCACAGTACAACTAAGAACAACTCTTCAACCTGTTAATGAATAACAGTATTAGTGCATTTACATAGTTGTCCTATTGTAGCCTAAACCCATTTCCCGCAAAAGTAATACATTCAGGTTTCAAGTTTCATATCATAAACTGTTGTTAACAAGACTTAATTTTAAAAAGTGATAAAAGGAACAGGAGAAGCAGCACTTAACTGAACGCTTCAGACAACCATTAAGCAAAGATTACTAAGAAGGCCAAACTGTTTAGCCACATCAGAAATACTAATACTGTAGTACCCTGTACTAAACCGAGTGTTTAACAATTAAACATATATCATTTTTAAAAATGTTCCTATTAACTGGAGGTGAAACTAAGCACATATTACCTAATAAATATACTTCCAAATTTGTAGATGGTTAAGTATATTTTACTCCGTTTTTAATGCAGCATACCCCTGCCACTATGCAACTGGCTGAGGAACATCATTCAGTATCATGTTTGCAATTCCTTATTTGCATAGACAGCAATGCCCTGTGCAACCAGTTCTGGCCATTCTGGCCTTCTGTCCTACGGACGGTTTACCACGTTGGCATCATATCAGGGAACCAGATTCTTCCCAGGTGCTTGGAAACTTCAGAATGAATTTGATCCAGATTGTAGTCACTGTCCGGAATAAGCACTTCCTCCATGATAGAGAGCTGGGTAAGCCGGCCTCCACACATCTTTACAAATTCAATGAAGCCTCGGCAGGTCACTTCACATTCACCAAGTCCCATGGCGGTTAGATTCTTACAGCGTTCGGCGATGCGAATTAATTCATCATCCAGCGGTTGAAGGCCATTAGCGCACACAACCAATTCAATCAGCCTCGGGCAGTTCATTCCAATACGGCCAAGCATTGATTTGCTAACTGCACGACCAAAGTAAAGATGAGTTACAGGGGTTTCCTCCCTGAAAAATGGATCAAATTCTTCCTCATACAGAAAGAAATACATCACAATATTCACTTTGGGGGAGTGTTTGACAAGTGCATCCCAGCTTTGTTTTTTGATCGTGTGGAATTCAACCTGTCCAGGATTCTCACTCACAACATCTATACGAAGATGTTCAAGAGTAACATGCTTCTCGCTGGAAAGGGCAAGCAACAGTTCATCGCTTAGCAGGTAGTAGTTAAGAGCAAGCTCCCTAAGGCCATGACATTGGTCTGCAACACACAGAATTCCTAGGAATTAAGTAAAGTTTTTTTAAAAGTCAGTATAAAACTCCTGTTTACATTAATCTCAGTATTTCCAACTAGGCACCAGAATTATCAGAATAATGAGCTTGGGGGCTTTGCCCACCGTGTAGATCTTCCTGTATTAGCAACAGAATTTATCTCAAAGCTTTAGATAGTGAATTTTCAAAGCTAAGTAGTTCTATGCATAATTCATGAGACATTTTAGCAAGCAAATTCTATGCATCGTACTGAAGGTTAGATTATATTATTTAACGCATTTCTGTTAACACCTTTCTATCCAGACAGGGTCCCCCAAGGTGGGATGATCCAATGAGAAACAAACCCAGAAGTCCTAGGAATTATCAAATGCAATCTATATACTCATTTAGATAGTATTGTCACTGCTTTTAAGTCTATTAACAACTGCTTAGGTGTGTACATACTCATGGTCCTGAATTAAATGAGGCCAATTAAGTTTACATAAAAGCAGATCAGGCTTTGTCGTTTTTTCCCCCAGAACCCACACTTCAAACTGCCTTATACAAACTCAAACCACTGGTATATCCAGGCATTATCTACTCCAACTGGCAGGAGCTCACTAGTCTTTAAGACAGAGGTCTTGCACGTCACCTACCACTTGATCCTTTTAATAACGGTAGATGCTGAGGGCTGAACATGGAACCTTCTGCATTCAAAGCAGATGTATCACTGAGTGACGGCTGAACCTGATCATTAACTCAGTCATTAACAGTGAACTTAGTCTGATCCTGCCAAGGTAAGGGAGTGGCACAGATCACCTCATGGGTAGAGCAGGGGTGTACAAGAAAAAAAATGGTATTCTTTGGATTCGGGGTTAGTGGAGCTGAATATATTTGGGGTCCCTGAATATCCTTAAATACCATTATTGGTATGGTATGCTGATTCGGAAGATATTGGGGGTTCCCGAATATATTCAGGTCTATTATACTGAGGGAGAGTGAGGTTTAAATGCCTTCCCTTCCCTCCAAAAGCTCGCTGACACACTGGTCAATTTCATGGCGGGGTATCCAGGAAAACCAGGGGACAGACGGGAAACGTCTTTAAACACCTCCCCTTGGCTCCCCTGGGTGCCGTTACCATGGTGAGATGCCTGTGAAAGCCAAGGGATAGAGGAGAGGCATCTTTAAATGCCCACCCTGGCTTCCCCACGCTCTCTGCAGTGGTGGGGTACCCAGGAAATCCAAGGGAAATAGGAGAGGTGTCTTTAAACACCTCCCCTTGGCTTTCTGGGGTGCTCCACCACAGTGAGGAGGCCGGGAGGGGGGCATTTAAAGCTGTGAGCCAGCTCCACTGTTAGGCTGGATGCCTTTCCAGCCATCAAAATAGTCAGTTTCAGTCCCCTCTGCTTCCAAGCGGAGAGGACTGAAATTCACTATTTCCATGGCTGAAAAGGCATCCAGCCTAAAGGCAGGTGACTGGAGAAGGGAGACAAGGAAGGCATTTAAATGCTTCCCCTTCCCTCCCAAGTCCTCCTGCAGCCATGGTAGGCTGGAGAAGTGAAAAAAAAAGATGGGAGGCGAAGGCACTTAAATCTAAGAGCTTAATGGCACAGAGGAGTGTAACTGACAACTTGTCAATTAAATACCCATACACTTATTCGGTATTTTTTTCCGGCTTGGGGAAGCTGAAAGCACACCCCAGTGGAGAGACTGCTTAAGTTGGTGATGTACTAGAAAACTTGCTGCTTCATTGTGGCTCAAAGACAAAACAAAAATTCTTAGAATAAGTGCTGGTATCCACACCTACTGACTTGCTACAAAAAAAGGCAAGTTGGCTTAGAAGTTGGGGGCAGGGTTTGGATGTAGAATGGGAATGAACAAGGAAACAGAACTACTAGAATGCAGCCCTTATAAATATGTCTCATCTGCTCAACAAGATAGGGCTGGCCTTGGTCAAACAGCAAAATAAAGTCACATGGTTGGTGGGGCTGGCCATGATAGATGCATTCTTTAAACCTGGCTGTGCAAGGGCACTATATCTGACACTGTAAGCACTACCCTATAATACTTAAAGATGACCCTGCCAACTTCTGTGCCAATGAGATAGCTAATAACTTCAGGTTTTTATTTTTATACAGCCAAAATCTTAAAATTGCAAGGGGGGGGGGAGAAGAAGAGTATATTTTGCTTTAAGCCAACCCTATATTTCATGAAAGAACGGTGAATTAAGGAATGAAATTCATAAAGAAAACACAGGCATATATACAACTTCTTTCCTTCAGTAGAATTTAAAAAGCTTGATCCACAAACTTGACATTATAAAAAAGCAGATAAATACCATGAAAAATGCCATTTGGCTTAATAATTCTAAAACCACATTTAAAATAATAAGACGTTAGTAGAAACAATTCAACGTCAACCGCTACTTGGATTTTATACTTTTGTTTTGCCAGAGTTATTCCTTACCAGCAGGAGACACATGAGGACAGCTGCTCATTTTAAGCAACTTTAAAGTCTTGCTATTGTTAGCAACAAGGACTTTCAAAGATGGATCATCTACTGGTGTGTCTTCAATCTTGATGGAGGATAATGACTTTGAATTGACAAATACTACTGTCAGCGCTGATATAAAGTGAGCCTATTCAAAGAAACAAAACAGAAAATATTTGCCGAGCAGTTCTATGTCTTCTGCATGCTGAATGACAGAGTTAGCCTCAAGACAGAAAAAAAATTGCATTTAAATCTTAAGACATTTTGCCATAACACAAAGCCATGGTTTAGAGATCCATGAATGAGCCTTCACAGAGAAGAGAGAAGAGATTGGATTTATACCCCGCCCTTCACTCACTTGGAGTCTCAGAGCGGCTTACAAACTCCTTTCCCTTCCCCTCCCCACAACAGACACCCTGTGAGGTAGGTGGGGCTGAGAGCGCTCTTTCCCAAGCTGTCCTTGAGCGAATAGCTGGTACAGAGCTATGGCTTGCCCAAGGTCATCCAGCCAGGTGCAAGTGGGGGAGTGGGGAATCAAACCCGGTTCTCCCAGATTAGAGTCCGCGCACTTAACCACTACACCAACCTGGCTCTCTTGGCCTCCTTCATATGTTTTCCTCTGCCTCCCCCTCCAGCTCATACCACACAAGGGGAGATGGGAGAATAGGAAGGAGCCAAAGAGTCCTCCCCCCATGCAAGTTCAGGTAGTGCCAAATCATGATTTGAAGTCAGAGCTGAATATTTGAGGAGAATCTACTGAAAAGCTGCTTGACTAACAGAGAGTGAGCCTGGATTAATGACAATAGTATTACAATTGAATGAAGTTTATGCCCGAGGCTGAATGAGGAAAGAGACATTACAAACAAATTTACACTTAGTAATAATTTAGTTATTTAGTTCATGGCTGCCTTTGGACAAACCACGTTTCAGTGATGTTATGCTCACCTTCTTCCTCCTCTTCCCCCCGACCCACAAAGAATGAATGAAGGCTTCTAAGTCGGAAAGCCTTAAATCCAGCACCATTTCACTGTGGCATCAAAAATGAGGCACCACGGTGAATATGGAACTGGAATTAAACCAGTATTAAGAATCCTGGTGTGGCTGGGATGAAGGGAACAAACTGCTTGTATCTGGATGTCATATTACACTGGAGCATGATTCAGGGCTTCCCAAACCTGAAAAGCCTGCAACTGTACTCCTCGTGAAATGAGGGATGAGAGAGGCGAGTACGTGAACATGGCAAAAGTTGCTTCCATGTACATCAACGACAAGCCGGTTTTCAACTTCTGAACACAGCCATATTACACAACACTCAAGACAACCATGTCAGTGTGGCTGTGACAATGAACATTTAAATCTTTTTTTTCTGAATAGATATGGTGAAGAGTCAAGGGCAGTGGTATAATTACTTTCCGCGTGATTCAGGATATCTATATCAAGTTTGTAAATGCTCCTGCATCAAATGGATTTAATTTTCTGCAGGATCCACACCAAACAGAACATTCGAATTAGGTTTCATCCCCACTCCATTTGTCATTTATTGGTCTGGTATCCAACAAAACCCTTTCCTCTTTAAAAGATAATCTGACAGGATCTATTTCGGCAAGTAAAAACTCCTATCTTGAATACAGCAATTAAAAAAAGATATTTTCTGTCATGTTTACTCTTGTGGGTTACAAGCAGTCTTTCAAACAAGGATTACATGTTTCATTTGCTTTCAAAATGTAATCAGGTCACCTTTCGTCAACGTGTTTATTTCAGTGTTTCAGATTCTCCCTGACATAACATCTACACGAATCTACAAATAATCTGCAATACACACAGCATATTGAGAAAAAAACTGTGCTACCTTGCCTCCTAATTTACCATGTCATAGTATTTACTATAGCATGGATATTAACTTTTTTTGCTATTCTTCTGGAAAGTAACTGCTAACGTGCCTGTGTTAGTGCATTCTGATAAGTAGCTAATAAAACATCATCTGTATTACTATAATAAGAAAAGAGCTTTACAAAAGAGTCATAATGCAAGTGCTTTTTCAAGGGAAAATATCTGAAAGTATAAAAAAGAAGACAGACAAGCCACTGTGAAGTCTGTACATTGCTGAGTTGAGTAAAACATAGTATTGCCAATTACAAGATACAAAAGTAAGCCACAGATTACTTTCCTTGCAATCAAATGCTATTTTAACTAAAGACTTCACACACTTCTGTTTTATTGACCTCATATTTTGAATAATGGATGCTACTGAAATCGCATATGCTTCCCTAGTTCCCACCCAGACCTACTGCAACCAGAAATTCTGGCCCAGTTCACCTCCTATTGCCAGAAACTGTCAACTTTTCCATCACTTTACGCAGCCCAGCCATGTATTTTGTAATAGGCCACACATGTTCAAATTGCCAAGATTTATAACAGACTACCTTTCAGGACAGGAATGTGCACCCCCCATTTTTATACAGTTTCTGTAAATGCACGTTCAAAACTCTGCAGCACATTACCTTCGAAATGTCCATGAAACTTGGCTTTGCTGTTGAAATCAAGCCAAGGGTCTTGATAGAACAATTCACCAGTTGAGAAAGGATGTCACAAGCGGCTTCTGCAGACTCAGTACTACTGTCAACCTGAAGGCCAATTTTAAGGAATGTGTCATACTTCATTGAAAGTTGTCGGCATGTTAATATATCAGCATACCAACCATGCAAGCTGGAGGTATCTAATACCAGCGCAATCTGATGGAGTTCTCTTTGGCTCAAATCCTGCACTACAAGAATATTAACAGCTGTTGCAATGCTTCTTATTCTGTCAGTAAAAGTCTAGCTACCCGTATTTTTCTAATGCATAGCCCTGAAAAACAAAATAAATATTCCAGGGAGTTAAAAAAAGAGAGACCCCACGTTCTACAGAGAAAAATTAAAAGGACTTCAGGTGACAACCAGCATTCAATCCATATCCGCTCTTAAAAAACGTATTTTCAAGGATGTGCACATTTTAAAAATATAAACACAAACGAATCAATTAAACAGAAAATATAGATAGCTGGCATCTATACTTTTACACAACTCTGTGTGAGCCTGCCTTGGTAGGAAGGGCAGGGTATAAATTTAATTAATTAAATAAATAAATAATATTCCCCATAGCAATTTCAATACTTAGTGCTTCAAGTAAGTGACTAACACCAATATTCTTATGCAGGCTGAAATAGATACGGTGGAAGATGTATTTGAAAGGGATACTCTGCTCACCTCCACTAATGATAAAAGTAACTCTGAATCCAAGAATTTCCCTAACATTAGCTCACTGAAGAAGCATGAATTTGGCAACATACAGATTCTATAGGTGAACATGCCTTTTATTGGAACTCTAAAAATATACACAAGTGCTAAATACAGACTTGGCAGCAAATCTCTACAAATGGAATGGAATTAGTAGGAAGAATTTTTGCTTGACCCTTTCGGTCTACTTATCCTGAAAAGCCATTTCTGAAGGTTGGGAAAATCTTGGGATTGGTACAGAATGCTGTGGAGGAAGGGGATGAATCAAAGGGCAATTTAGTGGAAATTTAAAACACATCCTACACTTCCAAAATCAGAGTAAGAACTTACTCATCAGGGAATAGCTCTGCCTAACAATTCTCCTTCTTCACACTGCATTCAATGCTATTTCCAAGGATCTTATGACTTTCAGGAATATATTTTGGAATCTGTAAATATCACTTCTCTGAACTCTTCCATTAATTGTGGCTTGGACCAAGGCCATTGACAGAAATATTTGTGTTTTGTCTACAACAACAAAGGCACACTAAATTATGTGCCTTAATTAAATACTCATAATAATTAAAACAACATGTGTATATAGCAACCTTTGTTTCTTCCACTAAAGGAAGACATTTTTTTTACCTTGAAGCTGACATACTGCAAGTGGTCAGCATGCTTCTTAACGATCTGCTGGACGAGATCTGGGTGAGTTGACTTGAGGTACGAAGTAGCAGGTCGACTGAGCTCAAATTCAAACTTCCTCCAGAGATCAGGGATATGAAACACTTCATTCCATCTTCGACAAACGGAAGATGCACGAGCACGGTCAACAAGAGGCAGGAACTGAAATATGTGCAAGATTACGTGGTGGGGTAGGGTTCCCCAGTCTATCAAGGCATACGGATGAGAAGTACTGCAGTAACCAGTTTTTGGCTTTTTTGTTCTCTGTAGCTTTTGAAGAACTGGATTTTCACCTTTAGCTGTTTGCCTGACCCTCTTCATTCCGAAAGCAAGATGATTTCAGGTACAAGAATGCTGGGATGAATATAGGCTACAAAGTTTTCTGTAAGTTTTCAAGTACAGTAGATCTCTAGAAAAGCAGATGGCCAAGAAAAAAGTATTAAAATTCTAAGCGATATCCAACTAGAAGAAATGCCTGGTATCTGTTAACAAAATGACCATCATTTTTCATGGTTATAAGAATAACAACATGCTAGAGATTTTTATATTTAAGGTTTATTTAGTATCTGGAAACTTGAAGTATATGTATGGGCGTCTCCATATTTACAGCTCCTCAAAAGGAATTGCTAAAATGTAATATGCAACACCCTCTTCCCTTGCCTTTCTTCCATATACTGTTTCTGCACCAGAGTTCCTGGGCTGGAAGACAGCCCCCGTACAACTACTTCTCAAGCCTTACAACGTCTTAGATTGTGGGGAAACTAAGGTTTGATATTAAAGCAGAGAAATTAAGATAAGAATATGTTCAAGATGCCAGTGCACGAGAAAGTAGCTAGATTCCTAGGGGTGCCTGGATAGCCCTATTCAATGGTTTTATTCTGTGGCTTCTTGAAGACTCATCAAAGTCCAGTCGATGATTAATCAGTGAGGTTTGCAGGACACCGGTTTGCAAGCCTCCCTCAGTGAAGGCTGGGTTCCCCTGCCACCAGGCCCTGCCCCCTGCTGCTGTTCAGTTGGCCAGCAGGGGAATTACCATGAGAAAGAGAAAGGCCCTGGCCATGTTGCTGGCATCTGACAGGAAGTGACACTATTATGCCAGCAATGTCTGGGTGATGCTCTGGTATTTGGACAAAAACTCTATGGTAGAAGCCATTTTCCATTAAGTTTTTGTTCAGATACCAGAACATCACAGTATGACATCACTTCCTGTGCAACACCAGCAACATGGCCTGGGACTTCCTCTCCCCCTTCCCAACCTCTGCCAGTTCCCAGGAGGGACCTAGTAGGAAAATAAATCAAACTTCTTACAAAAAGAAAAATCTGAGCTTCGCCAATATGAGCCAGGATTCTGACTTCCCCCTCAATTAGAACTAAGATTCTAATGTTTCTCCAATCACAGAGCACCCCAAAATTCTCCCAGACTCGTGCAGTATTATGAAATTTGGCCATATGACAGAGAGGATCCAAATGTACAACTTACAGGATTTAGCTTCAATAGTAAATGACCAGTATAAAAGGTATCATCCTCGCAGGGGCCAGATAGGGTTTAGTCCGCCATCACAAACTGTACCTCTACCACTATAGGAGAAGGGAGAGTGGTGCAATGCATTTAGCCCTTCCCCTGCCACTAGAGAGAAACCTTCCCTCTTCCCCATCTATTCCGCTTTGGGGACACGGTAGGGTCATAAACGAATGGTGGGTTCTCACTTTGGCCTAGTCCAGGGGTGGGCAAATAGCGGCCCGGGGGCCACATGCAGCCCGCCACAGAGTTTTTTGTGGCCCGCCAAGACAGTCAGCCACGTGGTGAGATAGGGTACATTTGTCTCATTAAACTGATTCTAAAATTAAATATACTTGCAGCTATAGATGATATGAAATTAGCACAATTAATAAATTGAATAAAACTACCACTATTTTATTTAATTTATACTTATTGATTTTTATGATACAATTTATACCTTTTCTGAAATGCAAAGTTAACTAATGAATGCAATCATTTTAAAAGGTGCGGCCCTCCGCTCCCACAAAGTGGCCCCCGAGCCAAAACAATTGCCCACCCCTGGCCTAGTCCAAAGGAAGACATTTAGCATAACTGAGACAGCTTCCACTAGGAACCATTAAATAGAGGCTTAGCCAACAATTTCAGTAGGATGTGAACACATGGCAAAACATTAAGATGTGACCACAGTAATACAGAACTCTGTAACAGCATGAAAGGCAGATGTGACATAACAGACTACAAGCAGCAGCTAATGTTATCCTCTCATCAAGGAAGTTAATAGAAGAATTACTGATACCCATCTCTGAAATGAGTATTTATAGTAGTGCTATGCATTACAAATATAAACCAAGAGTTCACAAAGTAGATCATCATTGTCATAGGGCATTCCTAATCATCTTCTCTTGCATTTTGGCCTTTGAAATGTATGTGAAAGCTTTCTGTAGACCGTGCTTATCTAATTTAATTCTCTGTGCCTTATACTGCAGGTTTTAAATTGAGCTTAATAAATACACATCTGTAATGGTTTTGGGGTTAACTATTTTCTACAAATTTTGGGACTGTTTTATCTTAATGGGAATTGCTTTTAATATTTTATGCCAATAAAAGGTATTTGTTGCTGTTGTTGTTACAGGATGTTTTCCAATTAACAGATATAGCCTGTCTAGTTTGTAAATATTTCCTGTAAATACCTCCTCTAGTTGTTTCCAACATGTAATCCCTTTCTCCAATGGAAAGAATTGCAGAAGCTCATCATAATTCACTTTGGATATGGATTCTTGTACAATAGCACGACCCAGGAACATACATTGTTAGATAACAAGCCATCAGTGATTGTCTGCTTCGAAATTAATAGTTTCACCAAAATTGGACAATCAGAGCAGACATAGAAACTAGTGACTGGTATCTAATAACGTATGTTCCTCACTCTCCTTTTAACTAACACTGAAAGCTGAGGAATAATATTCAGAAATGAAGGAAAATTGTACACTATGAAGTGCTGCCACTGTAGTATATACACATTTTAACACATCTACGCCATGTGTAAACTTGAGGGGAATTGCTTCAATTATTTCTTCTTCAGTTCAACAGAATGTTTAGCTTTATTGCAAAGTTCACATCATTTCATAAAGAATTAAAAACCAGTGAAAAGGATCATATTTTGCACAGAAGGATTTAATGTTGTAAATGGGGTTCTCCTATATATGCACAAGCAAAATAATCTTCAACAGGTTGCAGAAATTACTTAACAACTGTTACTTTTTAACTGTTTTAGGATGTTGTGAGTTGGCACCGTATGCCCATGTAAGCCGCCCTGAGCCCGCTCGTGGGGAGGGCGGGGTATAAATATGAAGTATAAATAAATAAAATAAAAACAACAACTAAGTATGGCTCATAATGTCTCTGGAAAAATAAGATGCTACCGCATAAATAGTTTAGATTTGTCCAGAGATGAAACTCAACAAGATTTCTACTCCAATGGAAAATGTTCTGTAATTCAGATGAACACCTTGAAGTTTTCCATCACAGAATACTGTCTTGCCTAATAATGGAACAGACAAGATCCTGAACCTCCACGTTATTCTGAAAAACAGCCCACTAGTGAAGAGGAATTCCATAGTGTGGGGGGTGGGGGTGGGGGGGAGGCTATTTCTGAACAAGTATTCCTCTACAATGCAGCCTTATTGCATTATGATCTGTACTCCAAAAACTTCAGCAGCTGTTGCATTTACTTCACAAATATTCTGAAGCAAATACTGTTATATTTGAAAAGTAGGATTTTTTTTTAAAAAGTCAACATTTTTGAATACACAGACTGTAATATAATTAACCAGAACAAAATTTAGCAAATTTTTCCAACCCTAAAGCCATTAAGAGCAAATAGGTCAAATAATATAATTGGCAATCCTATTCAGAAGGAATTTAGATACCATTTAAGTAGAAAGTTTAGCTCTGAAAGTCAAATTGTAATTAGCTCCCTGGTTCTTAACTTTCTATGGTGACTGTTCACAAAGCAACAAAGAAAAGCTGCACAGGCTATACAAATGAAATACTATAGCTTCCAATTAAAAATAAGAGTTCACCGTGAGCCTCAACACAGCCATTTAGTGTTGCTCAGAGAAAACAAAACGTACAGTTCTAGTGCTAAGCATAGCAGTACTATATTAAGTAACGTTTTAAAACTGAATGCTGTATTGTTTAATATCACAGGTTAAGATTTACCCAATAAGTTGTTTGAATCCATGGTATGTTCGGCCTTAACACCAGGGGCCCCCAATCTTTTTGAGCCTGCGGCACCTTTGGAATTCTGACACGACGTGATGGGCACAGCTACAAAACGTCTGCCACTGGCGGTAGAGCCAGCCACAAAATTTCTGCTGCAGCTTACCTTCAATCCCACAGCTGCTGACAAAATATTTTTAAAAATCAGCGCAACCAATGAAATCTCAGAAGCCTTGGTGGGCACCTGGCTCCACCCTCTTGCTAAAAACACTTGATGGGTGCCTGGAAAAGTGTCAGCAGGTGCCATGGTGCCCACAGGAACCATGCTGGGGACCCCCGCTCTACACCACTCTCACTTATCTCCAATATAGCCCTATCAGTCTGGTCTAATGAACTGAAGAGCAATTAATTCTCCTGGAGATGGCACTTCAAAGACTAACTGAGGAGTACCTCAAATTCCACCCCACATAAATTATGTTGCAGCAAGTTCTGTTGCTACAGATACCACTTTCTCCGTACCATTTTTGCATCTAGTTGGTAAGGCAGCACCTCCCAGGGTGAAATTTGGCCTAAGGGCTTACAGTTGCTTTAAAAGCCTCATGGAGTGGGCCATAACGGCGCATGCTTTCTGCAGCCCTGACCACTGCTGATGTTTTATTAATGTTATGTGCTAACGTGCAAATAGCATCAAGTATATTGTTGTATAAAGTCTCATTATACCATGAAGCTACAGAACATATCCTCTGAGAACACATTCTGTAGAGAATACCTGACATAAAACGCTGGTTATTTGCTATACACAGAACCGGTAAACAAAGGTTCTCCACAGCTATTGCGTGAAGGAAGTGGAACAACATTGTATGAAAAGGACTAACGGTTGTCACTACCTTATTCTGACCAATCAGTAACTCACATTCAAACATTTTATGTAAGCCAGCATGTTTCAAATAGATCCAATTTTGTTTTGTGCTGGCTAGGCGGGATATAAATTCAAATAAATAAATAAATAAATTTTCTTCATGAGAAGAAAACAAAAACCTACATTCAAGCTGTACAAGTTAGGAAGCCTTGAACTAAAGGTGCACATGAACACATACCTCCAGAGAACGTGGAAGTTCCTGTCTAACATAAGCACATTTATTCTGGCTGAACAGCCATCCCACTGATGAGTCATCCTATATGAGAGGAAAGGATTCCTTAAGCAGGGTGGAGTTCCAGAAGAATGATTGACCTGTGAAGTCATCCAAATTTGCCGAGTCTAAGAAACCTATATTAAGAATTGAGTTACATTTTCGGAGCCAAGACTAGCAAAAGTCAAGCACTCCATGCTAGTGGCCTGAAACAAAAGGTACCTAGAACTGATTGGTTTTATAAAGTATCATCTGATACCAGTAACGTTTTTTTCCCACCATAGAGAACAATGGAGGGGATGGGGCAATCTGTTTGGGGGCCTGTAGAATTGGACCCCGTGGTCCAATCTTCTTGAAACTTGGTAGGTATTTCGGGGAGAGGTTCCAGCAGCTACCCTGCAAGTTTGGAGCCTCTCCCTCAAACCCCCTCTCCTCCAGCCCTTCATATACCCTATGAGTTCTTGCCATTGACTTCAATGGCCCATAGGGTATAATGGGGCTGAAACTGACATTCAGCTGGTGATGTCAGGGGGCGTGGCATATGCTAATGAGTTATACTAATGAGCTCCTGCACCTCTTTTTCTACGAAATGACCCCTGGACAAAACATAATCTGAGACGTGTCCTCTAAAAGGCCTAAGGGGTGCATGGGAAGTCACTTTGATGTGCTGAATGAAAAGCATTGCACATGGTAAACTCTAAGCGCTAAGGCCTATTTTTTTTCCTTCAGTAGTCAATAAACTAGCATGCATAAATTAAACCAGATGAACATTATGCAGATTACATCACGACAAACTGTACTTTTGACTAATAAACAAACTAAAACACTATTCAAATGTCTAGTTCAAATTGCCTGACCTGCACAGCCCAGGCTAGCCCTATTGGGTGAGATCTTGGCAGCTAAGCAGAGTCAGCCTTGGCTAATATTTGGATGGGAGACCTCCAAAGAATACCAGGGTCAAAATGACACGGAGGCAGGCAATGGCAAGCCACTTCTGAACATCTCTTGCCTTGAAAACCCTATGTGGTTGCCACAAGGCAGCGGTGACTTTACAGCGCTTTCCACCACCAGTTCAAGTTGCCAGGTAATATTTATTTATGTGTACCTGGCTTCTTTTAACAGTTCTAATCAGAGTTCAGGGAAAAGGGAACTATAGTGGAAAGAACCATTTAATTTTCTTAATCCTTGAAGGATTTGTTCAGAAAAGTCTAGCCAAGACTCAGAAGAGTAACTTTCTGGTAAATGCATTTGCAATGTGTGCTGATAAAACTGTCTTTCAAAACACATTCTTTTACACAAAGAACTGAGAGCTGATCTGTTTAGGGACAGAGTCAACAGCTTCACACACCCATGTCATTTGCCACTCACCTCCTTGCCTATGGGAGTACTGAGTGGCAAATGCCTATCCACCCTTGTTCCACGCTCAGCCAAAGCCTGACAGCTGCCATTGCCCTGTTTTCCCCAAGCTGTGGGAAAACAATGTAATGCTGCAGTTGTATGTAATATCTGACACTGAATGAGGAAGTATGAAACAGGCAGGCAGGCAGTGCATGCACTCACATGCCACAGCTAAAGGTGGAGACGAGGAATAGGGCAACAAATGAAGAACAGGTGGGTGTCCCCCTCAATACTTATTTGTGCTGTCGGCATATGTGGTAGTGATGGGCCAATCGATAGTTCTCTCCTTAAAAAACAAACACACTGTTCAAACGCAACATGCCAGCCGCAAGCAGAAAAAATACAAGAGCTCTGGAGTGGTACAACAGAATGCCAAATTCGAAATGCATCAAATTACTTTGCGGTTGGGATTCAGCACTGTTGACTTGATACTCTTCACACAATTACTTCTATAAAGGTAACACTTGGCTGGATATGCCCATATTTCCATGTTATGGGGCAAACATGACAACCACTGATTTGCTTCCTGGTTCCCAGTTGCTGCTCTGCTACTTCAGCCCTTCCACGCCCCTTCCTTAAGCCTTGTCAGGTTCTCTTCTTTGTCCTCCTTTGCCCTGCTCACTCGCCCTTCTACTTTCCCTTTCCCTATTCCTCCCTTCCCTGAGTTGTGATCCCCTCCCCCATCTGCAAGGTATGCTGAAGGCAATGGAAAGGAATGAGAAGCTGCAGTGGTTGTGACAGGAATGGAGAGGGGAAGTCAAGATCCAGCTGCCTCCTGCAAAGCATGGGTAGGATCCACAGATTCAAGCAGGCTTCTACAAAAGCAGGACACCAAGAAATAATTCGATACTGCACCCACAATTTCTTTCCAGGTCTCAGTGTGCAAGCCAAGCCCAAAGAGGAGAGTGGTGCCTGGACGCTAAAAGCCCTGAAACTCCATTGGAGATGGCAGCCTTTTCTCGCACTCAGAGCTTCCTGACTTAGACCAAAGGAGTGGGTGGGAAAGAAAGCCTGGAGTGGAGTACAGACCAACACCACAGCTCACTATCCTGCCTTTCATTCCTCCCAGCCAAAACTATGCTGCCTGTTTCTGCTCCATTCCAGGCTTTTCCACCTACCCATATTTTCAATCTCCTCACCTGCTGGAATCGAGCATTTCTGGCACTACCTCCACCCCTCGATCCTTGGCAGAAGCTCAGCCTTTGAAGGGCCCACAATCTGCACTGTAGGCAACAGGCCCAGAAAACATGAGTCAAGGCTCCATGTATGCTGCCTGCTACCTTCTCTTTTACTTCCCTTTATCTTTTCACCCGTTTGCCGAAATATGAGTGGTCCTATTTTTACATAGGCTGCCTCTGCTACAGTTAACTGGAAAGAGTGTGTGATAAAAGAAATGTTGGTCATTAGATTAATGCCAATAATTTGAATTTTACCTTTCATGCTTTCCTCTCCTCTCTCAAATATGGTCAAATATTTTTAAACAGCAGATACTCCCCACCCCTTACATCAACAGAAATATTAAAGGACTCCCCACGGCAGCCATTTTGTGGTGGCATCCAACACCTCTTTTTCAAAATTCCAGAAGTGCCTGCAGGGCTGGAAAAATCTTATCAAAATAAGATGCTAGCAGAGTTGTGAGAAACCGGGCACGAATAACCATGGCACCTTCTGCCAGGAAGAAGAGAACGTCTACAAACAATTTAAGATGGATTACGCTCCAAAGCATCTTGGCTCATAGAGAAGTTACCATGACTATGATTACAACAGAGATAACACACTGTGTTAAGACACTGAGAATGACTGTCTATCAAAGGATTGCTAAGGTATCGCTTCAAAACCAAAGTCTTCTTTCAGGTGACAAATAATGCAGTTTTGATATTTTTAGATGCAATGTTCCATTATTAGCTAACAGTAAGCAAAAACTGAACAATTTTGAAAAAGTTAATAAAGGCAGAAACAGAAATGTTACAGCAACATAATTTTATGACAGGAATGAACACCGACCTCTGTTTTTAGTTCTCCGTAGAGGCAGTGGTTGATTTCTTCTTCGTTTTGTTTGCTGATTTGATTGTTTTTTTGGTATGTTATTTCTGACCTTACATTACATTTCCTTTTTACAAAGCAACAGAACGTGACTGAGACCACAGCAAATAATATATCATGTAAAAATACATGTAAAGCACAGCTGAATTTGTTTAAACATTGATATCTACTAGAACAAGCGAGGTAATGTTAAACCCAACTTACATGTACAATACATTTTTGTACCATCATTCTCTTACCTAAAGAATGTGTCCAAGTTACACTTAACATTGGATGAATGAACTGGTTTATCTGCGGCCATGAGGCAATCACCCACATCTGTCTGCTTGCGCTTCTAGGCTAGGTAAAATATAAAATAAATTTATATTCGCCAAAAATGAATTTCAGTAAGGATTTATCAAGTTCCCATGATGTGCAAGAATTTAATAACTACAAATACACTGTGATGCTTTAGATGACAGTCATCTTGACACAAGCAACGGCTGGGGAAGAATAAACGAAGTTCCAACTTTTGCCAAGGAAAGGGTTTGGGCTGTTTGGGTTAACAGATACCATAACAGTTGGTCATCATATCAGATAGGCTATTTTTTTACATTGATTCCACTCTTTCTCCACGGAGCTCAGATGGCAACCTTCCATTTTATGCTCACAGCTCTGAAATAGACTGACCATGGGCCTACTATGTAGCAAAAATATAGAAGCATAAACAGATTACGCGGAGAAACAGGAATTTGCTGAAAATTCTCCAAGGAGCCTCATGGAAATTTGAACGCAGATCCCCCTAGTTTGACATTCTGAGATCTAAAAGGGGATAATTTCTGGCCCTCATATTGATTCTCGGTAGGTGTCAATACAGAACCCTCAACTGTTGCTATTTACCTGCACACCGCCAATTTACCTGCACACCGCCAAGCCCAAAAAGTGGTTTGGGAGTAAAATGAAAAACCTTTCCCAAGGGCAGTGCCACACACTATTATGCTCTATCTCCCAAACCATCTTCCCCATTAAAAAAGAAGCCTAAGAATGCTCATCAATACTTAGGAGACATACAAAAGCAAAACTGAAGAGTTACTGCAGTTTCATTTTATTTGTAAAAGTGTTTCAGTGATATAAATTAACGAACACAAACTTTCAAGAACTATCATCATAATGCCAGGTCCTCAAACAACTTTATGAGTAATAAAACATTTAAAGAGTTGCCTGAAGATCCCATGGAAGCATTAAAAATAGAATCTTCACAAAACACCCAGGCATGCATACATTCCTTTTCATCATAGCCTATGTCTCACAAAACTATGCTGGCTTAATACCAAGCTATTTACCTGGCTGCCTGCGATGAACATAAGCTGCCTTCAGTTGACAAGGCAGGCAATCTTTTGCAATTGGAAAATCATTTGGTTATTTGTTTCTAGATTGCCTTGTACCTTGAGAATAGCCCCTTTAACACAAGATCACTTTCAGGGAAACCTGCTAAAAATTATATGCTGCTGATCGGTACAAATTTCCACAATAGTCCTGAGGACAAATCTGGGGGCTCAAGAAGTAGATCTTTCTGATGACATTTAAAGCTGCTGTCACTGTCATCAGAAAAAGCTGCTTCTTGAGCCCTCAAATCTTCCCCCGAAGAATATGAAATTAAATCTACATTTGAAAATAATCATATTATTTTAAAAGGCCAGTATTTTTGCTCTGATACAATTATAATAATTTGGAAATAAACAAGTTCTCTTGCACTTAAGTGGAGAGAGAGAACCGCCATAACATTGCTTTATAGCTGCCATTACAAGACAGCTTGCCTTATTGGATCTATTCAAAATAGATCTCTCTCAAACTCTAAACTGACTAGCTACCAAAATAGATTTATGTAAGCATCATTGCTCTCAGTTAAGTATCCCTGTAATGTATGGAGAGGAATTACATAAAAAATACCATTCCATTTCACCATACATGAACAAACTCTTGGATCTTTTTGATATCCAGTGTGCAATATGGGACAGGTTGACCCACTTGCAAATGAAGATGTGAAGAGTTTCCTATGGTTTTCAATAACCAAATATTCAAGTAAAACTTAACTAAACTCAGCTCAAATGTTTATTAAAAAGCAGATCCATAGATACACAGGTCACTAAAATAAGATTTTGGGCAGTCTGCCACTTATGCACAATTGCTTTCTTCTAACTCAAGATGCATAGGATCAGCGTTCAACAATGGTAAACACACATACCCTATATGTCAGTACAGAATCCCATACTTAGCAGTGAAATTGATCAGCTTCCAAAGAACTAAGTAAATAACTAGGTTATTATTTTAAATCACTCTCATTTGAAAGGACATCTATTTTGGGTTTAACATCACGACTCTTAAGTTCCTACCAAAATGCTGAGAAATTAAAATAATTACTCACTGTGATTTGTTCAGTCTAGCTTCAAGCAATCAGATTTGCAATGCCCAATTTTTAATCAGACAGTACTTTTTTGGCAAGGCAAACAGCAACCAAGAAGGTCAACACTTGAGATTCATCTACAAAAAAAAGAAAAGAACAGGTACCTATGTCAACATGTCTCTCATACACTCATTACCCAGTAAACACAAAATAAAGGCAATTCCAGATGCATTGTATTCACATTTTTAATGCTTTTCTCCAACTGAAGCACCAAGAAAAATATCAGGACTTATGTGACAGACTATCAAGGGTTAATACCTAAAAGAGTCTGAGAACCTTCAAGGTTCTCAGGCTGTTGGAACGGAATTCTGTTGAGAGTCAGTTAAGGAATGGCAGTTGGGAACTGACGACGGAAGAAGGACAGTTAAGCAACTGACTGTGGACTGAGAAGGAGGTTAAGAGAGTGAGTGGATTGAGGAGGATCCACATTCAAGCCAAAAAAGGGAAATAGCTTCTTGTAAAGAGAAGTGATCTCTACTCAGTTAACAAGGGAAATAGCTTCTAGAAAAGAGGAGTGATCCCTGGTCGGTGTATAAAGAAGGGTTTTGGGAACCTGCTTATATGTTCCTGCCTTCTGCACTTCACATGTCAGTGAAACTCAGGAACCTAGCTTGAGTGTTTAAGCAGAAACTGAAAAGAAAGCCTCTTTCCTTTAAGTTTTAAACCTAGTTGAATAATAGAAACACTTGCTTGTTGGCAACAAATTATCTGGTGTTTGTGTGAATATAAAGTTATCTCAATTTTATTACCTGTTTACCTTTTACATCCTCCACCTGATTCCACCTGACCTTTTCTCTTTCAAATTAAATAAAAGGTTTTGTATACTTTGAACTTTCAAAAGCCTCTTGTGTGCCACTTCAAAAGCAGAACAGAAGAAAGTGACTTTTGTCTCTTAGTTTCCTGGGCTGGGCCAACATCACACACACACTAAAGCAACAGGGTGGGATAGCCATAGACAAATAAATAAGAAGAAAATAGCTAAAGGGTCTGCTCAGCAAGAATATAGAAGGGAAAATCCTGTGTGTGAGGGAGGGAACAGGGGGAGATCATCATAACACACATACAACTTTCACCTCTCAAAAGTTCTAGAGTCTAGAGGTGTGCCGAGTTACATATTAAAAAGGCAGCTAAATCTATTTAATCCCCTGCAACTATGCCATTGTTTATAAACAGCAGCTATAAGTATGGAAGTCAGAATATAAGTATTTATGTCAGAAACAGATTTTCAGCTCTGAGTGAATCAGGGAGCTCAAGACTAACCGCTGACAGCGCTTAATGATTTAAGAGGCCATGGGTCTACCTTTCCCCTTTGCCTCAAGTACCAGCCTTAAGCTTGCCTGTTTAGTTCACCCTGGCACCCAGAAGCCTTGCAACAAGAGGGAGGGGGAGACCCCCTACATGTCAGCTTGATGCCCAAGAAGTACAAGCGCCCAGTTGGAAAAGGGCACACCCTCCCCTTACCCGTGCTGCTGCCGCCCGCCTCGGCGCCAAGACGAGCTGCAAAACTACTGTTTCCCTTACCTGCCTCGCACCTGGCACAGCAGCAAGGGAACAGGTGCGGATTCCCTCCGCCCAAGTCACCCCACTGGATTCCAAGGCGTGTCGCGGAGTCGCTACAGAGTCACCCATTACTTCACTCAAGGCCTACGGGCTCCCGGTAGTCCTGTCGAGGGGGGAAGGGGGCGGCCAAGCAACCCCCCGCCCATCTCGCCCCCTACCTGAGCAGCTTTTGAGCATGCGCACAGGTGCTCTTCGGCCTTTCCCGTGGCGTAGGAACCCTTCGCCCTCGCTGAACTCGCCTTCCATCTGCCCAAGACCCCCTCACCCCTTAGCCCCAAGCCCTCTCACCAGGAAACCTCAGAACAGTCGCCGGCTGTGAGCGATAGGGAGGCAGCTCGAACGCCACGCAAGCCTCGTCTCCTCCGCGGCAGGACCTCCGACGACGGCAGCCCCGAGCAGCAGGAACCACTTGACAACGACCTGAGCCCGAAGACGCCTCTTCCTTCCACGCATGCGCACACGGACCGCCGCCGGTTGACCCAGATTTCCGCACTTGCGTACAACGCCTCAGTCCTGACCGGCCCTTACGCTGTCTTGTAAGCTTAGTTGAAAGCGGCGCTCTGGCTCCTCCTTCTCTGCGGAGGGGCGTCGCACGGAAAGAACGGCGGGAAGGATGGGGGGGGGGAGGTCACGTGACTCCAGGCACCATTTTGTGTGGATGAGTTTCCTTTAAGGATTCCAAAATGGGAGAGCGAGATCTGGAGGAAGTGTGGGAAGTGACTCGAGGGTTAAGAGCCTCTTGATGACAATCTGGATGGTTTTCTTTCAGTAGCGAAGGTTACTCAGAGACACACTGAATGGTGTTGTTCCTAGGGTTGCCAGCCTCCAGGTGGGGCCTGGGTAGGGTTGCCAGCCTCCAGGTGGGGCCTGGGGATCTCCCGCTTTTACAACCGATCCCCAGCTGACAGAGATCAGCTCCCCTGGAGAAAATGGCTGCTTTGGAGGGTGGACTCTATGGCATTGTACCATGCTGAGGCCCCTCCCCTCCCCAAACCCCACCTTCTCCTGGCTCCACCCCCAAAGTCCCCAGGTATTTTCCAACCCGGACTTGGCAACCCTAGGCCTGGGGATCTCCTGCTTTTACAACTGATCTCCAGCTGACAGAGATCAGCTCCCCTGGAGAAAATGGCTGCTTTGAAAGGTGGACTCTATGGCATTGTACCATGCTGAGGCCCCTCCCCTCCCCATACCCCACCTTCTCCTGGCTCCACCCCCAAAGTCCCCAGGTATTTTCCAACCTGGACTTGGCAACCCTAATTGTTCCCTATAGGTATTCTTGTGCCATTCTTTTAGTACATCCCAAAATCGTGTAGGGGGGTGGTGGGAAAGCCAGAAGAATATAGTGTTGTATGAAAGGCTATTTATCAAAGGCTATTTACCAAAGCTCGCTTTATATAAATATGTGTGTAGAGAGCTGTAGTTGAGAGGGTTCATAGCAAAGCAGGCTTAAATCATAGATGTTCTTGGCATTGAAAACAACATTTCATATGTTAAGGCTGATGAAGTACGTTCGTGAGATGAGAGAGTGACATAAATAGGGTTGCCAGCCTCCAACTGGGGCCTGGGGATCTCTCGCTTTTACGACTGATCTCCAGCTGAAAGAGATCAGCTCCCCTGGAGAAAATGGCTGCTTTGAAGGGTGGGCTCTATGGCACTGTACTATGCTGAGGCCCCTCCCCAAACCCCGCCTTCTCCCAGATCTACCCCCAAAGTCTCCAGGTGTTTTCCAACCCAGACTTGGCAACCCTAGCACATAAACAATTTGTCGTTTTGGTCATAGAAATGCATTAAGCCTGTTTTTTTTTTATACAGTAGTATTTAGGGGTTATTTCTAAACGAATAAAAGAAAAACCTAATCGCATATACAAAGGTTTGCGAGTCTACCTCTGTCCCAGACGATTTTTCTACATTTTACCCACATTGGTTTTATATATATACTAGTAATAAGGCCCGTTGCAGAAAGAAATGCAATGGGCTCTAGGAAGAGGGCCTGGGAGAGTATGGTGGCCTGCAGCAGGCCCCCAACCCCCCCCACCTTTGGCAGTGCTGCCCGAGTGCCAGGGCCAGAGCACCGTTGGATGCAGGAGCAGAGGTGGCTGGTGCGGCGGCAGCCATGCTGTAGGGAGAGTGAGCCGGATGACGGTGGCCAACGGAGGGGCGGGCTATTGCTGTAGCAGCAGCTGCCAGGCCAGCGCTTCGTCCTTGGCCCCTTCTGAGTCAGCTGGCACCTCAGGGCCATCGGGCCGCGTTTCTGAGCGCTTGTGGAAGCGAGCCGGGGGCCAGCTCTGTGGCTCGGCCAGGCGGGAAGAGGCGGCAGCAGGCTCCTCCTCCTCAGAGGTCTTCATGAGGGAAACGGAGAATCTGGCTGGGCTTGGCTGAGGCGCTGCTTCCGCTGTCTCCCACTCCTTCACAGATGACGATGGGGTGGAGTACCTGCTGGTGTCAGGCACACCACCACGTTGGGCCGCCTGCACCCAGCAGAGGTCCCCCAGCAGCCGCCCGCTGCCCATCCGAGCACCTGTGGGGCTGGGTCGCTGTGCCATAAGGAGCGGGCTCAGACCCCGCGTACAGTCGCCAATGGGCCTGCGCTTGCCACCTGTATGGGGACCTGCGCTCTTCTTGCCCGCCCGCCCATCGCCTCGCAACCTACTGAGGCTGGGTGGTGCTTCTGTGGGTGGCAGGGTAGGACTCCAACACAGTGTGCTCAAATTGTGGGGCACGTTCGGCCCGGTGCCACATCTGTGGGTGGGTGGGAGAGATGGCGGCCAGTGGCCAGCATCCCTGGCGTGAGCACATCGAGCCTGGCCATCCCAAATTCGCTTTATAAGATAGATAGATAGATAGATAGATAGATAGATAGATAGATAGATAGATATAATGTTATTTATAGTCTGCCTTTGTTACGGGGACTCAAGGTGGATTACATATTAATGAGCCAGTACAGTTACAAAAATGGGACATTCCACAACCAATGCATCAAGATTTTAGAAATCTAGAACCACAACAAAGAATTGAAGCATAGCATAGTGCTGCATGTGTCCTAGACTGTAGCAATTTTGTGTTGTGAGCTTGTAAAGAATTGTCTAAACAGGAAGAATGGCTTATGTGGTTTCCTCTGGGGCAGGCTTGTATGTTTCTCTGTTGCTGGTGCGGCTGCCGATATGGGCTTCCACAGGGCAAGTTTGCCTGCAGTTTTCCAGCCACAATCCTTAGCATTGGCCATCCCTCAGCACTGTTGGGACTTTTTCAGTATCATATTAATGTAACATAAAAAAATGTGTAGAGGGTTCTCTGAATTCTCAGCTTTCATTTTAAAAAGCCTCCAGCCCTTTTGTTACAGAAATCTATGGGGAAGAGCATATCACCACAACAAAAGGGGCTAGAGCAGGGGTGGCCAAACTGTGGCTCGGGAGCCACAGGCGGCTCTTTCACACATATTGTGCGGCTCCTGGGAGGCTCCCCATCTGTTTGCTCTCTCTCTTTCTTTCTGTCTCTCTTCCTTCATCCCTCCCCCATCTATTTGCTTTCTTTGTTTCCCTCTCACTTGCTCGCTTTCTTTCCACTTCTTTCATTCATTCTTTCCACCTCTCTCTTACACACAAATATTATTACAAACAAATAAATATTACTGGACAAATATCAACATCTGCTTTTACTCCTTTTGTTTTTATTTTTGGCAGTCTCGTTTAATGTTAATAAAAAGAAAATTTGCATCTTTTTCAATAAAAATGTGTGTAATATTTGTTCATGTCTTGTGGCTCTCAAACATCTGACGCTTATTCTGTGTGGCTCTTACATTAAGCAAGTTTGGCCACACCTGAGCTAGAGACTTCATTTTTTTTTTTAAATGAAAGCTAGGAATTCACATATACAGTTATAATGTTGCATTGGTATAATTAGGGCTGCCAAGTCCCCCGCTTGGGCGGGGGAAACACCGATTTTTAGAGCTTACCTCCCGCTTTTCCAAAGATGGCCACCGGGGGGACAAAATGGCTGCCTTAAAAGGGAAATGTCTGCAGAGAGCCTGCCCTGCAGTAAAAAGCCTCGCCAGACATTTCCCCTTTAAGAAATCAGCAAGAGAGCTTCTTCCACAGCAAGAGAGCCCCGCCCAGAGATTAAGGAGGGACTGAAGGAGCTGCTTTTGCATGTGGCTGGCAAGGTGAGTTTCTCTTCCAGCTCTTTTCATTCTCTCTCCCTTTCTTTTTTCTGTCTGTCTGTCTGTCTGTCTCTCTCTCTGTCCCCATGCAGCAGAGGTCTATCAGTGGCTATTGTAGCCACAAGGTCTAAATGGAAGTAAGTGCCTCTGCCAGTTTTTTCCCCTTCTCTCTCTCTCCCTCTTTCTTTCTTTTTTCTGTCTGTCTGTCTGTCTCTCTCTCTCTGTCCCCATGCAGCAGAGGTCTGTCAGTGGCTATTGTAGCCACAAGGTCTAAATGGAAGTAAGTGCCTCTGCCAGTTTTTTCCCCTTCTCTCTCTCTCCCTCTTTCTTTCTTTTTTCTGTCTGTCTGTCTGTCTCTCTCTCTCTGTCCCCATGCAGCAGAGGTCTATCAGTGGCTATTGTAGCCACAAGGTCTAAATGGAAGTAAGTGCCTCTGCCAGTTTTTTCCCCTTCTCTCTCTCTCCCTCTTTCTTTCTTTTTTCTGTCTGTCTGTCTGTCTCTCTCTCTCTGTCCCCATGCAGCAGAGGTCTGTCAGTGGCTATTATGAGCCACAAGGTCTAAATGGAACCCTTTGTCTGGGGCAGTGAGGCTCTGCATTCTTGGTGCTTGGGGGGCAACAGTGGGAGGGCTTCTGGAGTTCTGGCCCCGCTGCTGGACCTCCTGAGGGCACCTGGTATTTTTGGCCACTGTTGTGACACAGAGTGTTGTACTGGATGGGCTGTACTGGATGGGCCGATCCACTGTGGCTTCTCTCCTGTTCTTATGATATGAAAATCATATTCAGCACTTGTGTAGCACTTAGTGCTTCATATTCTGCTGAGATGAGGAAGGATTCAGTAGGGCCGTTGCTCAGTGATAAGAGCATCTGCTTGACATGCAGGAGGTATCAGCCTCTTCAGCTAAAAAAGGATCAGGTAATAGGTGACATTAAAGATCTCAGCCTGAGACCCTGGAGAGCCACTACCAGTCTGAGTAGTCAATACTGACCTTGATGGACCAATGGCCTGATTCAGTATTAGGAAACTTCATGAGTTCATGTGTCAGCATGTGGAAGCAACATCACAGGATGTGACATCACAAAATGATGCTTCCTTTCTCCTGGCTCCACCCCCAAAGTCTCCTGGCTCCACCCCCTAAGACCCCAGATATTTCCCAAGTTGGACTTGGCAGCCCTAGGTATAATTTCTGGAAGTTTTGAAGCCACAGGAATTTTTAAAAAGTTTTTTAAAGGTCAGGGCAGTGGGGTGGGGTGGGCTTGTGGGGTGGGGGTTTTCTCCGGGCCCAGGCCACGTTCTGGAGCTGTCGGGATGGCTGTGGGTCCTTCTCTGGGAAGGCTGGAGGTGGGGATGTGTGGCAGAGCTGGGCGAACAAGCTGTCCCCAGATAGGGGAAGCTTCGCTTGCCTGAGGATTCTGTTGCATGCCCCCTCCCTCTGCTCCCATCAGGAGTTTCAGAATCTCCTTACCATCTCTGTGGGACGGACCGGAAAAATAAAGACACGTGGGAGAGAGAACAGCAACAACAACAAAGTATGGGTTCTGCAACCCTCCTCTTTGGAAATAAAGCAATGATATTTTTCCCTCCTTTGCTCCTGGCAGTGGGGCTTCTAGCTCTGGAAGGCTTTAATAAGAAGCCTGTGTCTGGATCTCTATTTGCAAAAAGCTTGAAAAAGAAAAAAAAACATCCAGCCACTCCCTCCCCCCTCCTCTGCTCCAGGCTTCGGAAGGGAGGGTGTGGAAAGAAAGCGAATGTCTTCTCTTTTCCCTCCATTAGAGGCAGGGTTTGGAAACAGCAAAACAAACCTCTCTCCCTCCCAGCTCTAGAACAAAGTTAGAGTTAAGTTAAGTTAAGCACCTTTAAGACCAACAAAGGCTGAGGACAGACTCGTGTTCTGCTGCGCCTCCGCGGTGCGGCAGAACAAGGTGGGGGGAATTGCCCCCGCCACATGGCGTTCACACACCGCCGCAAGGAAGCCGCCCACAGCATCCAGACTGCGGGCGGCTTCCGGCGGTGGCATGCGAATGCCACGCAGCTCCCCTGGCTGGTGCGTGTTCACACCCACCGGAATCGGGTGGAACGCGTGCGCAGCAGCAGCCAGGACACCACTTTTAAGCTGGGACACCACTTTTTGCTCATGGTGCCCTTTTATTTATTTATTTTTGTAAAAAAAAATTTATTTTTCAAAATATTAAAATTAATACATTTATCTTATACAAATCCTTTTTTCCATATTATATAACATTTTGTTCTATTTGTATAATCTTGTTTTTATCTTGTATTGGCGGTTTCCCACCACATCTGAAGCATAACACATTTTCCACTTTATCCAAAATAGTAATACTTATATCTATGTTTACATTTCTGGTAACGGTCATATATCTTAAAAATACTTATATACTAATTCTTACTTTCTATATTCTTATATAATTCTAAAATAAAAAACAACTTCATTATCTAATTATCCTTAATACATTCATATACCCTAATTCTATTGCTTTATGTTATTATAACCATGTATAAATGTAATTTTTCATGTCCCAGTATTTTTCAACATATTCTTTCAAATCTTTCCAATCTTCTAAAACGGTCTCTGAGTACAGGTCATTCAACTTTCTAGTCCATTTATCCATTTCAGCCATATATAACAATTTTTTCAACCATTCCCACACATCTGGTATTTTTTCATTTTTCCAGTTTTGTGCATACACCATTCTTGCTGTTGTTATCATATACCATATTATTGTCCTTTTCTTTACATTTATCTCTTCTAGTTTAAGTCCAAGCAATAACATTTCCGGCAACTTCTTAAATGTACATTTCAAAAATTTTTCCATTTCTGCATGTATTATAGACCAATAAGTCTTTGCTTTATCACAAGTCCACCACATATGATAAAAAGAACCTTCTTTCTTTTTACATTTCCAACATTTGTTAGACATATTCTGATTAATATTTGCAATTTTTTTGGTGTCATATACCATCTGTACATCATTTTGAAACAATTTTCTTTTAAGCTATAATATGTACCCATAGCATTTTTCCATAAAAATTCCCAAGATTCCATTTCAATGTCTTTGTTAAAGTTTATTGCCCATTTTACCATTTGTTCTTTTACCATTTCATCAGCATTAAACCATTTTAACAAAATTTTATACATTTTAGAGATCATTTTTCCCACCTTCCTCCCAAACTTGTTCTATTTCATTATTTTTTTCTCTAAAACCGGATTTTTTATCACTTCTGTACATGTCATATATTTGTCTATATCTTAACCAACCATAATCAAAGTCCATCTGATGCTGCTCCTTCAATATAAAGTCTTTACCATGTCTTGTTAATAAGTCTCTATACTTCAACCAATCTTGTCCTTTGTGACATGATACTGAATTTAAAACTTCTGCGGGTACAATCCACATAGGTATCTCTTCTGGAAAAAAGTTTTTATATCTTGTCCATGTATCGATTAATGTTCTTCTCAAATAATGATGCTTAAACATATTGTCCATTTTTGTTTTACCATAATACAAATATGTGTGCCACCCAAACCTACAGTCATGACCTTCCAGGGACAATAACTTTCTATCTTGTAACATAGTCCATGTCCCTACCCAAGTCAAACATACTGCATCATGATATAGCCTTAAGTTTGGTAACTGGAACCCACCTCTCTCTTTAGCATCACACATTATTTTCATCTTAATTCTTGGTTTTTTTCCTCCCCACACAAACTTAGTCAATTCCTTCTGCCAGCATTTGAATGTTTTTACATCTTTCACAATCGGAATAGTTTGAAACAGAAACATTATTCTTGGTAGCACATTCATTTTAACCACTGCAATTCTACCCAACAGTGACAAATTTAATACATTCCACCTTTTAATATCTTGCATAATTTGCTGCCATAGTTTCTCATAATTATTCTTATACAAATCAATGTTTTTCATTGTTAGGTTTACACCTAGATATTTTGTCTTTTTCACCACTTCACATTCTATAAGATTTTGTAATTCAATTTGCTTATTATTTGACATATTTTTACACATCACTTTCGATTTGTTCTTATTTACATAAAACCCAGCCAAATCACCAAACTCTTTTACTCTCTGCAACAAATATGGTAGTGTAGTCATAGGATCTTCGGCTATAAACATCATGTCGTCTGCAAAGGCTCTATATTTAAAAGAAAAACCTTTTATTGTTAAGCCTTTAATTTCTTTATCTTCTTTCAGATTTAGTAGCAAGACTTCCAAAATCCAAATAAATAGCAACGGCAAAAGTGGGCATCCTTGTCGTGTTCCTTTTTCCACTTTAAAGTAATCCGTTTTTTCAGTATTAATTATTAAAGAGGATTTCTGTTCACTATATATTGACTTAATAAGATTAAGCATATAGTCTCCAATTTCAAGATGTTCCAGCACTTCAAACATAAAATCCCAATTTAAATTGTCAAACGCTTTCTCCGCGTCTAAAAAAAGAAAGCCCACTTCCTTCTCCGGATGTTTATCATAGTATTCTATAGCATCCACTACTACTCTTAAATTGTCTCTTATTTGGCGATTAGGTAAAAATCCTGCTTGTTCTGTCTGTATAGTCTCTTTAAGATGTTCCTTAAGCCTATCAGCTATAATCTTGGCAAAAATCTTATAGTCATTGTTTAACAAAGAAATTGGTCTGTAATTTTTAACATTGGTTAAATCTTGACTTTCTTTCGGTTCCTGTAGCGATTTATAAAACTTAGCTGTAAATCCATCTGATCCAGGTGCTTTCCCTAGTTTTGAGTCATTTATTGCATTTTTAATCTCTTGTAGTGATATTGGGCTGTTAAGTAGTTCTTTGATTTTCTCTGTTGGTTTTGGTAATTTTAATGACTGTAGGTATTCTTTAATCCTTTTTCTGTCTTTATTTTCCTTCTTAAAAAGCTTTGCATAGTATTTAAAAAATTCTCTTTTTATTCCTTTATTGTCTATTATCTCAATATTGTCCCGTATCACTTTAGTAATAAATTTATTTTCACGTTTTTTCTTTAATTGCCATGCTAAATACTTTCCAGGTTTGTTTGCACCTTCAAATGCTTTTTGTTGCAGTTTTTTCAGGTTCCAGTAAGTCTCTTGATTCAAAATAGCTTTTGCTTGGTCTTGTAACATCCAAATTTCCTTTTGCAGTCTCTTTTTTCCTGGTCTGTTCTTCAGTTCCTTTACTTTTACTTTAATGGCTTGTACAATGTTTTCATATTGTTCTCTTTTCTTTTTATTGTCTTTAGCATTCAGTGATATCAATAATCCTCTCATCACTGCTTTGTACACATCCCACACAGTTTGAATTTTTACTTCTTTTTATATGTTCGCTTGGAAATATAAATCTGTCTCTTCATGTAATTTTTTAACTATTTCTTGGTTGTCTAATAAGTCTTCATTTATTCTCCATCTCCCTTGTCTTTTTGTCTGCCCAGAGGTCCATAGACAAGGATTATGGTCTGAGATTATTCTAGGTAAAATTTCAACTTTTTTTGTCTTAAATGTTAGATTAGTAGACATCCAGATCATATCAATTCTTGAATGTGAATCATGCCTATTAGAGTAAAAAGTATAGTATTTCCCTTGTGGGTTAACCTTCCTCCAAATATCCTCCAGCTTTTCCTGTTTTATCAATTCAAATTTTTTTTTTGAAAGTTTCCCTAGTGTGTCGTCTTTTCTTTTTGAGCGCCTATCTATTTTATTATTCACAGTCCCATTAAAGTCTCCCAACATCATGATTTGATCATAGTTTACACTGTCCAGTTCCATTTGTAGTTCTTTAAAAAAAATTTCTTTAGCTCCGTTGGGGGCGTAAATATTCACAAAGTCTTCTGTCCATGTAAAAAAATTTCAATAGCTAAGTATCTTCCTTCTTTATCTTTAAATATTAGTTTGGGTCCCAAGTCTTTTTTGACATATGTTACAACTCCATTTTTTTTATTACTTGCCAATGAAAAAAATTCTTCTCCCAACTTTTTTCTTATTAAATATTTGTAGTCTTGTTTCTTAAGATGGGCCTCTTGTATACAAATTATATTGCATTTTTGTTTCTCCAGCCAGTGTCCTACCATTCTACGTTTTTGGGGTGAATTAAGTCCATTTACATTCCATGAAAGTACTTTATAATCCATCTTGTTGTAGTCTTAAATATCACCAAATTCTTCCTTGTTCTCACCAACAAAGGCGTACATTTCTGCTGAATTTTTAATCACTATTCTGTTGTTACCATAATAAAAACTCAGTCCTTGTGGTATTTCCCAACGAAATCTTATTTTTTTCTCTTTCAGTTTGTCTGTCAGACGCTTGAATTTTTTCCTGTCTTGCAAAATTGCTCTGGGCAGTTCTTTCATTACGATAATTTTCTTTCCACCTATTTCAAAGGAGTCTGTAAAACATTTCTTGTAGATTTGTTCTTTTGTCCTCTTCATTGTAAATTGAACTACTACGTCCCTTGGTATATTTTTGTCTCTTGCGTACGTAGAATTGACTCTGTAAACAAGATCCATATGTTCTTTAACAGCTTCCTCCTCCTCTTGTAAAAAATCTGCTAGTGCTTCTTGCATTCTTGTAAAAATATCTTCACCTAATTTTTCCTCTATACCTCTAAATCTCAGATGGTTTTGCATGTCTCTATAGTGCATCATCTTTTCCATTCTGTCATTATCCTTTATTGTTTTTTGAGTATTTTCTTCCAGTTCTTTTACTTTGGTTTCTATGTCTTGTGTTCTAGTGGTTAACTTTTGTAATTCGGATTTTAAATCTATAAAATTTTTATCTGCTTGTGCAGCTATGGCATTTATTTTAATATTTACTTCTCCAATTGCGCTTGCCATTTTTGCATTTACCTCCCCTATTGCATCCAGCATTTTTTTTCCATTGCTTCCATAACAGCTAACAGTTCTCTCTCTTTTTTTGCTGCCATTGTAGGGGAGGACCATGTAGCTGCTCTCGATCTCAGTCCGCGGTCCGTCTTGTCACTTCAAAAAAGATCGATTTTTTCTTGTTTTCCAAATCAGTCACCAGTTAGTGTATTCAGACAAGCATGTCTTGCCAGTTCAAATTCCACTGGTTTTAGCCTTCTAAGTTATGTAGTTTTTGAAATATTAATGTTTAAAAATTTTATAAATCCAAAATGGCGGGCGCAACTCCTCTATGGTTCGTGTCAAAGGTTACAGTCTATTTACCTTGCTTCTGGCTTGCCGTAGTTTCCTTTTGTCCCTTCCTCTTGCTTACTTGTCTGCTCTCTGCACGTCACTTCCTGTTGTAGTCCTTTTGGTCTGGCAGTTTTTACAGTCCCCTTTGCTCTCTTCCGGTTCTTCTCCGTTTCCCTTCTTGTCTGCTCCTCAAGCCATCACTTCCTGTCTCAATCCTCACAGCTTGGTCTCGCGATACTTGGTTCCCTCCTCCCTTCTTTGTCTCGCAATGCTTGGCTCCCCCTCCCGACTCTTCTTAACCGCAGGAATGTTAAACAACTTGTTTTTTTGGCTTTTTAAGTTCAAATTCAGCTTTTTAACGTTTCAAAACTGCACTAATCCAATCTGCAACAGTCTATTGCTTCACCAGATCTGTTTTTCGTCTTTCAAAACGCGGTAATGGTAAGGCAAAAACTTTTTTTCCGTTACCTTATGTTGTTACTTCGCTTCAGATGTGGTCCCAACGTTTAAACTTTGTCTTCTTTGTTAAGGAATCAGGGGAATTGGAGATTTTATGCTGATTTAATCAGTTCAGCTCGGCTCCTTAGAGATACTTGCAGGAATCTTCTTCGGCTGCAGTGCTCAAGGTGTTGTAAAAGTCTCCTCCGAAACTTTTCCTTCACCGAGCTTGCTCAAACCTGGATTATATTGCTTGCTGGTCCTCACACTACCTGTGTGAGGTTGCGTCAGGTGGATTTGTCCACCCAAGCTGTCCAGAAGAGCTGCTGTCCGCCTTGCGCACTTGCAAAGCGTGTCAGACCTCCATTCCTCCGACCGGAAACCCCCCATGGTGCCCTTTTAAAGCGGAGGCAGAGCGGGCCAGACTGCCTGTCTGTCCTCAGCCAAAGTTTTACTCAAGGTATGAGCTTTTGAGTGCACTCACTCTCCGTCAGACAATGAAATGGAATTACAGATCATAGTTGTATCCAGAGGAAGCATTTTTAAACACATGCAAAGATCTATGACTGTTAATGCCTCCCACTGATGGATTACTGGGTCTAACGGAGTCTTCAGATGATTGCGTAGGTGTACAATGACCAACCATCTGGCTTGAGCTGCTTTCGGCAAGTTGGAGCAAATGATAAATATTGTTACTAAATTTATATACAGACAATGAGTGCTACTATTTACTTTGCAATCTATTTAGTGAAATTTATCAGTGCTTAGCATTTGCTCATGGTGCCCTTTCAAATCCTTTTACTGCTGCAGAAGGATCTTTCTTGGTCATGGGGCCAATTTCCTGATGTGGCCTTCTGGAGGAGGTTCAGCAGATACCCTCCTTAAGTATTTTTAGGATGATGTGCAAGGCCATCTTTCCATGGGCTTTTTGGCTGTTCTTTGTGTCTGATGTTGAAGGCTAAATTATAAAGAAAATGAACTTATCATTGGCTGGCTATACCTGTACTGATGTTGGTTATGCTTTTTATTATATTCTTTCTTCCATATTGTTAATTACTTTGCCTCTCTGGAGAAGAAAGGGATATAAATATTTTAATAGATTTGATAGGTGCTTCATAAAAATAGGGTATTAATACCTGGATAAATAAATAGGAAATATAAATAACAAGTGGTGTTATTCCATTACAGAAAGATGGCCAACTTAATTAGATACATAACAGATAAATAGCTTGTTGAGTTCCAAAGAGATGCCAGGACTACTTGGTGTTGAATGAAAGGTTCTTGGATTAACAATATTTTTATAAGTAGGTGTTCAGTCACACTCATATGTTGAAAGCAAAGTTGGGTCCTCCCTATGATGTCACTGGGCCTCAGTTGTTTTAAGGACCTAGCATAGCAATGCCTCTGGCCCAGCCCCAGCCCCAGCCCCTCCCCCCCCCCGGAAATTGGAAAGTCTACGCCCTTGGCTGATCTCACCCATAAGGGCGCCAACACTGGTGACATCAGGAGCTTTTTGAGAGCTAGTCAAAAGAGATGTTCCCTTTCTCTCTCACCACGCGTGTCAGGCTTGAGTTCAGGGGTGGACGAGCTCCTTTCAACCATAGGATCTATGGCAGGGGTGGCCAACCTTGCTTAACGTAAGAGCCACATAGAATAAACATAAGAGCCACATAGAGATGTCTGAGAGCCGCAAGACAGGAACAAATATCACACCCACACATTTTAAAAATATGCAGATTTGCTTTTTATTAACGTTAAATGGGACTGCCAAAAATAAAAACAAACTAGGAAAACCAGTTATAAGAAAGAGAGAGAGAGAAACTAGGAAAGCAAATAGATGGGAGGGAGGAGGGAAGGAAGGAAGGGAGAAAGAGAGAAAAAGCATGCCTCCCCTTTGCTTCCCCAGCCGCCCTGCCAGGAGCCGCACAATATGTGTGAAAGAGCCGCATGTGGCTCCCGAGCCACAGGTTGGCCACCCCTGATCTATGGCAACAGGCACTGATAAAAAGGAAGGGGAGTGATTGGAAAATCTCCTCAACATTTCCTAGGGAAATTCTTCTAGGCCTTTCCAGCCAGAACATTTCTGCAGATTTAAAAAGGTGTCTTTTCTTTCCCTTAACTACCAGTTGGATACAACAGAAAGACCTAGATCATCAGCTTCAGCCAATTTAGATACTAGAGATTTTAAGAGACCATCCAAAGGGTCCTCAGTTTGTGCATTCCCTGAATTCTTTGATTACGTGCTAAAGGCAGAATGGGAAGTTCCAGGCAATGGCACTTTCTTGCAGGCATAGGAAGAGAGGTCTTCACCTTTCCAGCAGGCAACATGAAGGACCTCTGCTAGATGCTCCAGCAGTAGTCCTGCATTCAGGAGCAGAGTTGCCTAAGGATGTGGACAATGCATTTAAGGATTCAGTGGATAATAATGAGCTGGTCCTGGTGAATCCCATGAAAATAGCCTCTCTGACAATCTGATTCCCCGCTGATTTTCAGGGCCAGCATTTCCATTACAAGGCCTTACCCTTTGGGCTGGCATTATCTCCAAGGGCATTTACCAAGGTCCCAGTAGTTCTAATAGTCTACCTACGACGACAAGAAATCCACCTTTATCCTTAATTGGATGGTATCTTCTTCAGAGCCAAGGAGAAGAGGTGAGCTAGGACACCTAGTCCATTATGCAATCTCTTCAGGCACATGGCTTCCTGATCAATGTGTAAAAAGAAAGTCATTTCACATCCATAGTCCACTTTGGGGTCAGGATTCAGACAAGGATAGCCAAAGATGCAGGTAAAATTATTGGAAGGGGTGAAATAAATTTGGCAGAGGTCAGTAAATCTCATGCACTGGATGACAGTACAGAGGCTGATGATGTAGTTCATAGATGTAGTCCTTGAGCCCAAACCTGGCCTTTACAGTGGACTCTTCTTCCTTATCAGAAGGACACACACACACAAACACAAAAGGAAGCACAAATAAGTCAAGATGCTGTCATTTCCCCCCCCCCCCGAAGAAGTCACTAAGCTAGTGGTCTTCTCAACCAAATCTGACAAGGGGAGTCAGTTTCCTCCAGCCTCCTACCTAATGGTAATTACGGACACCAGCAGAAGGGGCCGGGGAACACTGCAAAGGTCCTATTGTCCAAGGCAAATGGAGTCCATTGGAAAAAATGAACAGTATGAACATGCTGGAACTTGGGGCAATCAGACTAGCACCGATTGCCCTCCAGAACCTATCAAGGAACAAGTATGTGCTAGTGTGCACTATGGCCAGGGCATACATCAGTCGGCAACGAGGCACCAGATCGATGGTGCTCCTCTGGGAGTCCAAAATCCTGTTTGATTGAGCAGAGAACAATTTGGTAGGTCTGAAAATGGAACACATATATGGTCTTACAAACATCTAAGCCAACTGGATGAGCAGGAAGGATTTAGATCTAGGAGAATGGAGTTTAAACAAAAAGATCTTCTGGCAAAATTGCACCTTGTTTCGAGATCCCTATCTTGGATCTTTTTACAACATCGAACAACAATCAAGTCACCAGGTTTCTAATCAGTTTCTACAATCCCAGGGCGGAGGGCGAGGACGCATGTACTTGTCATTGACCCAATGGTCTGCCTTCTGACTACACAGATCACCTGAGACCTGACAAAGTGTCGAAGGAGGCAATGGAGGTGATTTTCATAACTCCCTTCTGACACAGAAGTTTTTGGGCCTCAGAGCTAGTGAAGATATCATCTCCACAGTGGAGATTGCCAAGCAGATGGGTTCAGTTAGCCACCCAGACTCTATTTTGACTCCAGCTGGCAGCTTAGAGATTGAATGGGTAGATTTAGAAGGATTGGTCCTTCCAAGTTAAGTAGTTGACATCATGGTGCAGTCCAGAAAACCTGCTTTTTCCTATGACATAAACTAGGTCCTCTGAGCAGAAACCTTTGTCAGCCTTCCTTATTATTATCAAAATTCTGAATCTTAACCATGATTAGATAGTGCAGCTCTAATAAACTGGAATTATTCATGGCAACAGCATTAATACCTTCAAAGTAGGTTAGTGTGTCAAGATTCATGAAGGCCAGCTAGCAGTGTTGCTAGCCAGTTGTTTTCAGAGCAACATAACATTCAGCTTATTTTATTTTTGCTTTTTAAAAAAGCAATTGTTAATTCCAAAATGTTGAGTTTTTAATATTTAAAGCCCAGTATAGTTAATCTATATTTAGAATCCCCAGGCTAAAATATTTTAAGGTTCCTTTTTTAAGAAACACAGCTTAGTCAAAATGATTCAGTCTAGAAATATCAATTCTAAATAATATACTTATCCAATGACACCATTTATTATTTCCCATGGTTAAAAATAGAAATACGGTAACACAAATAATATAAGTGGGGACCCGTAACAAACTGTTGCGAAATGTGTTGTAGTTTGTTTGAAACTGCAGTGTAGGATTTGTAGTTACTAAATGTATATAGTTACTAAATGTGTGGTTGCAGAGCTCCAGTCTTCTTCAGCCTGAGATGAGTCCACATTCACCCACAGCACCACAGCTGTCTTTGGCAGTTTATTTGTATGTCACAGTTGCTAAGGAACATTTTAAAAAGTGGTGTGTAAAAACTGACACTGGTTGGAGGAAATTCTGCCTCTTCTCCACCTATCGAAGAGGTTCCGGAACTCCATTCTGGTGTGTTCCCCCAGAAAAAAAGCCCTGCCCCTACCTCTCAGTCACTGTGCCTACCCATCCATTAATGATGCTTCAGTTGTCCTTTTATAACTTTTCTCTGGGTTCTAATCAGTCAGAAGAGAGAAGCAGTGCCCAAACTGGGAGCGGGGGAGGAGAGAAGAAGTTAGAAGCTAGAGAGGATGTTTTTAAAGGACAGCAGAACCTGCAGCTACAGAGATTGGGATGAGAACTGTCCTTCTCTTCCGCTTGCAGTCCTTTGCAGTTGCAAGCTCAGATGTCCTGTGAAAATTTACCCCTACTATTTAGCCAGTCATACTGCAGGAAAAACAGCATTGGAGATGGGCAAGTGGCAGCAAGGAATCCTCCCCAATCCCAGCTCCAGTTCTGCTATTGCTTCCTCTCCTCTTTCCCCACCCATTCTCTCTCTGTGTCTCTCTCACAGCCAGTCAGTCTTTCTCAAGCTGGTGGACTGGGAGAAGAAGTTAGAAGCCTCCCCGGAGACAGTTTTAGGACAGTGGAGCCCGCAGCAAAAGAAGTAGGAGTGAGAAGCTCAGATGTCCTTTTAGAATGTCCCCCTGCTATTTAGCTATTCATACTGCAGGAGGAAGCCTCCCCAGTCCTAGCTACAGTTCTGCTTTTGCTTCTTCCCCCATTCCCCCACTCATTCTCCCTCCCTCTCTCTCTCTCTCTCTCTCTGGCTATCAGCCAGTCTCTCACTGTCGATGTGGTGGGGCCTGGAGTAGATCCCTGCAGCAGCCATTTCAAAAGGTATTCAACCCTCTTCAAGTTTATAAAAAAAAACTTTTTGGATTTTTCTGCAGACCTATGGAGTCCCCCGAGTCTGTAAGGAAACCTGTTGGGGGAGAATGTTCAGTATCCGTTGGCAGAGGGGACAGTTGCATGTTGTTGTAGCCCAAATGCAGACTTCTCAGTGGCTGCTCTCTCTAACTTTGGAATAGCCTTTCAGAGGAGGCAGTAAGGTAGATTTCTATACTGCCTACCTTTGGAAGAGTTTGTAAAAGGGATCTGTATAGGAGAGCATTCAATTTGCATTGAAGGGGAAGTGGTAAGACTAAGTGGTAGGACATCTGCTTGGCATGCAGAAGGTCCCAGTTCCAATCCCCAGCATCTCCAACTAAAGAGATGTGACGTGATGTGAAAGACCTCCACCTGAGACTCTGGAGAGCTGTTGTCAGTATAAGCAGACCGTCTGATTCAATAAAAGGCAGCTTCATGTGTGCTGAATTGAAATCAGTACTGTCTGGATTTTTCAAGGATTAGTATTTCTGTTCTTTGTATAATTTGCTGGAGACTTTGATATAGTTTTAAAAATTGTTTTCATTATTGTTGTTTTTTGTTTTATTGACTTATCCACCTCATGTTCCAGCACTGGAAGAAGAAGAGGAGGGGGAGGAGGAGGAGTAGTTTGGATTTATACCCTGCCCTTCACTTGGAGTCTCAGAGCTGCTTACAATCTCCTTCCCTTCCTCTCACCACAACGGACACCCTATGAGACCCCACAACAGACGCTCAGACACCGTGAGAGCTCTGAGAGAACTGCTCTTGAGAGAACAGCTCTGAGAGAATGGTGACTGACCCAAGGTCACCCGGCTTGCTGCACGTGGAGGAGTGGGGAATCAAACCCAGTCCTCCAGATTGCAGTCTGCTGCTCTTAACCACTACACCAAACTGGCTTTCAGAAGAAAAGCAGGTTAGAAATTTTCACACTAAATAAATAAAACTGAACTGTGCCGGTCCACTTTTGTACATCAAACAGCCTGCTAGGAATGGGAAACCTTTCCAACCATGGAAATCTTCTAGTGGACCCAACCTACTGACCAAAGAAAATTTATCCAACATGAAAGGGAGTGAGCTGGTTCTTAAACATTTCCTTTGACCAGTTAGCAGTTTGCATGAGTCTTCAGCTAGTTAAAACCGAAATCTTTGATTCCAATTTGCCATGCATTATTACATCCATACCATGATGGTGGAACCCAATTAGTTATGATTTGAAGTCAAACTGAGATATGACATGTTTAATTGCAACCAGTAGTTATCCCAAAAGATCATGTTGGCTGACAGCAAAGATGGTCCAACAACTAGGTATCTCCTCTTGTTAACAGGGCTTTCAGTTACATCATGCATGATATAAATGGCAACTGTATTGCCTTTGGCTAACCTGGAAATAATTCAGATCAGACAAGGCCCTTAAATGGGGAAAGGATGCTGGAGTGGGTAGTGCCATGCTTGTAGTCTCCTCTCCTTCCCACACAAATAGCCCAAGGAGGGTTCTCTTGTGTTATGTGTCTATTCTACTAGGGTTGCCCACCTCCAGAGATCTCCGGGAATTACACCTGATCTCTCTATGACAGATATCAGTTCCCCTTGAGAAAATGGCTGCTTTATTGATGAAGGCCTACATAATTATTTATGGGTTAAGAAACCAACTAAAATGATCATAACAAAAGATAGAAGTCATAATCAGAGATGGACTGTTGAGACTATGATTTGCACACTGGAATTTATTGAGCTCTCCCGATTCTCTGCTCCTGTCTCCAATAGAAGCCCACTAGAATAAGAACATGTGAAATAAAAATGATTTTCTAACATACGCAGGGGTCCGTTGGGGCCGGACCGAGGCAGAGCAAAGCTCCGCCAGCTCAGGACTGGCCAGTAGGGAAGCCACGGGCTGAATCAGATTCTCTAATCTGATTCAGCTCGCTGCCGAATTGCCGCCAAAATTCGGCGGCAACTTTAAAAGCCACTGGAGGGGAGGGGGTTTGAGGGAGAGGCTCCAAACTTGCAGGGTAGCTGCTGGGGCCTCTCCTCGAAATACCCACCAAGGTTCAAGAAGATTGGACCAGGGGGTCCAATTCTACAGGTGCCCAAACAGGTTGCCCCCATTCCCTCCATTGTTCTCTATGGCAGGAAAAAAGCTAACATTTTTTCCCACCATAGAGAACAATGGAGGGGATAGGACAATCTGTTTGGGGGCCCATAGAATTGGACCCTGTGGTCCAATCTTCTTGAAACTTAGTGGGTATTTCGAGGAGAGGCCCCAGCAGCTACCCTGCAAGTTTGGAGCCTCTCCCTCAAACCCCCTTTCCTCCAGCCCCTCATATACCCTATGAGTTTTTGCCATTGATTTCAATGGCCCATAGGATATAATGGGGCTGAAACTGACATTCCCTTTCTGACACACTTCTGGTGATGTCAGGGGACATGGCATATGCTAATGAGTTATGCTAATGAGCTCCTGCACCTCTTTTTCTACAAAAAGACCCCTGAACATACGGTATCATGATAAATGCTCAGAGAAAAATAAAGTCATGGCAAGATATTAGAAAAAAACAGCTGCTTTAGAGGGTGGACTCTATGGCAATATACCCAGCTTAGGTCCTTCCCACCCCCAGACTCCACCCCAAAATCTCCAGGTATTTCTCTACCCTGAGTTTGCAACCTTGACATTTTAGGAGGCATCTTGGGCTGCAGCAGGAGGAAGTAAACAGAAGTCCTGCTCTACTAACAAAAAAAACCCTTCTGTCAGTGGAGATTTTGCACAGCATCCAACCCCAAAAACGTGATGGTGGCAGCTGAATATATTTAATCATGTGTCTTATCCCTCAAGTATTAACTGTGCGTAAGAGGCAATTTGAACATGGAAAGGGAGCTGAATATGCGTACCTTGCCCAAACTCCTTTATGCCCTAACCTACTCAAAAGCCTGGAATTGCACGGGAAGAAAAGTGACAGGGGTAATGGACTTGGAATAAGGGGGCGGGGGACTCAAGGAGGTTTCCACTCCCCTCACCAGCACATTGTGGCTTCATGTATGGTTTGACCCTCAAAAGAGTACCAGGTTGTCCCAAGAAATAATCTCCTGTGATAAAAGATGCCCGCTTGCCTTACAAATAGCCTCTGTAGGAAGCCTCCACAATTATTTATGACGTATTTATTATGCCAAGATTTTTCACCATGCCCTCACCCAGGGGTCATTTTGAGCAGGAGCTTGGGGGAGCTCAGCTCCTGGAGTTGGTGCCAGCCCCCCCCCCCCATGGGGGAATGCCCGCTTATGTCATAGCTGCAGCAAAATAACCCCATCCCCTGGAAAGGTCCTTGTTCCTCCGACCAGCTTTCTGAAGGCTTCAGCCACCACTGAAGATATCCTCCCAGAATAGTGGTAGTTCTGAGGCTTGGATTAGTAGCTGTCCCCTCTCTGCCAGCTCCTTCCTTCCTTCCCTCCCTCCCTCTCCCTCTCTCTCTTCTTTTTTTCTTGCCTTCTGACATACTTCCGGTGATGTCAGGTCATGTAGCATATGCAAATAAGTTATGCTAATGAGTTATGCTAATGAGCTCCTGCACCTCTTTTTCTACAAAATGACCCCTGCCCTCACCTCCCCGTATTCTGCAGAAGGCCTGAAATCAAGGTGCTCTGGTAGAATTAAGGAGATTACCTCAAGCATGTAAATGAACTCCTAAGCAATCATATGCATCTTTTGTCTTTTTTTAAAAAAAATTATAAACCGTGCAGATTGCTGGTATTAGATAAAAGAATGGTACAATATTTCAGTGGGAAATGTTGCTAACCAGCAGGTGTCACTGTGGTGTTTATTGTATACCAGTAGCTGAACTAGTCAATTAGATCTAGCTCCAGAAATTTAGCAGGTGCCTCCTTTTGGTATGCGCTCTGGAGTGTATGTATGTGTATGTGCCGTGCATGTGGTAGTCACTGTGGCAGACAACAGAATATGGAATCCTTTGTGTCTGAAAAAGACAGGAGGTGGGCCTAGATTTATCTTGGAGTAGTGGTGTGGTGGGGGATTTCACTGTGAATCAGTACACGTTAACATTATGAGTGTGTATAACATGAGCAGTATGTATTTTTGAACAGAAAGGTATACTGTCATCTGAGGGCAGGAAGAAAACGATTCTGTAGGTAGAGACATAGTAAAAGAACGAATGCATTTGCATGCCATTCCAGTTCCTTATTAGTTGTTACCTAAACTATTTAAACTTGTGTATAAATTCCATGTGCACAGATGTTGAGACTTCACAAATGTATAATGTTAAAGAACCTGCATGAATAAACGTGTAAGGCTGCAATCCCAAGAACACTGTCATCATATAAGCCCCATAAAATAAAATGGGACTTACTTATGAGAAGATCTGCTTAGGATCACCCCTGAAATTTCTGATCCAAAATGATTCAAAAACATCCACAAGGCTTATTTCTAGTGTGCGTATGTGTTGGGGGGGACACTTCTGTGAAATAAAAGATGGCTGGTGAAGCCAAATCCTTTAACTATAAAGTCTGTTTGCCAACTGTCCCTCACTCTTCGGCAAAACCGCTTCAAGAAGTTATGCTGGAAGTAACAAGCTTGGGTAATGTATTCTAATAATGAATCCTCTAAACAAGACTTATGGATCAGCTCCAGAGCAGTGGAGCACCCCTTTCCCCCCTTGGTCATCTTCTGTTAGGGTTGCCAGGTCTGGGTTGGAAAATACCTGGAGTCTTTGGGGGTTGGGGGAGGGGAGGGGCCTCAACATGGTACATTGCCATAAAGTCCACCATTCAAAGCAGCCATTTTCTCCAGGGGAGCTGATCTCTGTCAGCTAGAGATTAATTGTAAAGGCAAGAGATCGCCAAGCCCCACCGGAGGTTGGCAACCCCCCCTCTCTCTGTATTTGATCCTCCTAGGGTTGCCAAGTCAGCCCGGGGGGGGGGGGGCGGGGATCCCCCGCTATAGGGGTTCCCGATCCGCCAGCCGGCATTCGGGCCCTGGCAACGCCCCCAACCTGATGACGTCACCTCCGGGTGACGTCATTACGTCGCTGGCACGTGGGCAAAAGTGCACGCGCCAGAAGAGCTCCCAGGGGGAGAACAACTCCCCCCGCCGGTAAGTCGCCGGCACTTGGCAGCCCTGGATCCTCCTTTCCCCCCATTAGTCATCTTCTGTTTCTGTATTATCTTTCCTTGGGCTTCCTCTGCATGTGTGTGTGTTTATATCCCCATCTCCTTTCCTGTTGTGTATGTATGTGTGCTTGGCTCCAATTCCTGTGGCAGCCATTTTGTAGTGGCGCCCACCACCCTGCCAAAATTCCAAAAGTGCCTACAAACTCAGAAATTCTGAGAACCCCTGCCTCAGATAATCCATGATTCCGAGCAGACACTAGGCCTCAGTACCTTAGCCATCAACACTCCCAACATCTCCCACAGTATTCTGGTATTTCCAATTTTGGAGCCCATGTGGAAGAAAACAACCTGATTTGGGGTCAGTCCAACCCTACTATCTCATATTCTCTACATAAAATTGCCTGTTTCTGTGTATAATGAACAGTTAATCTTGGTGATGTGGGAGGAGATAATGGGCATGGCTTATTCCCATTACTGCCTTCCAGATCCCTGAAGTCATATCAGTCAATTCAGCCATTAAGATCTACCTAACTCTGTCTGGGTTTCCAACTTAGTCAGATGTGAGTTGTAGGTTCCCTTTAATTCCCATGTGTGTGGTGTCTGATTTGGATGGTGAGCGAAGAGAAAGTGCTTCAGTATTCCCTCCAGGGCTATTTTTGGGCAGGACCGCACAGGAACAGAGTTCCGGCTGGCTTCTGAGTTGGCCGCGCCTACAGCCTCTCCCCCCCCCCCCGGGTTCCCCAGGCGCCTTGCAAGCTGCAGGGCACCTGGGGAAGCCAAGCCAATCCAGAGAGGGAAGGCAGTTTAAACTGCCTCCCCTCCTCGGGTTCCCCAGGTGCCCTGCAGCTGTGAGGTGCCTGTGGAAGCCGATCTAGAAACTGCCTTCCTTCCTTTGGGTTCCCCAGGTGCCCCGCAAGCTGCGGGGCACCTGGGGAACCCAAGGAGGGGAGGGAGCTGTGCTGTCAGGGGTGTGGCCTAATATGCTTATATGTTTCTGCTGTTGGGTGTGGCCTATTATGCTAATGAGTTCCTGCTGGGCCTTTTCTACAGAAAAAGCCCTGATTCCCTCTGCCATTTTCCTAACCTGGAGCAACTTGGGCCTGATCTGAATTGGGCACTCTATGGGAACTGAGGGGAATCTACAACCCATGTCTGATTGATAGAGAAGCCAGGCACAGTGTGCTTAAAACATAATGTCTGATTTGGTCTTCTGAGTTGAGCCCCTGACTCACTGGCAGAGTCACCAGGACTGAATTCTATGTAGTGCATTCCCCTACAATTTGTTTACCAGCATACCACTATCTTCACAGGGGTTCCCGTGAAGATAGGTTGGCCCAAAAGGCCCAAAGGTTGGCCCAAAAGGTTGCCAATCTCTGAATTAAACTCAGTGCAATCCTAAACAAAGGTGTACCCTTGTAAATCCTTTGACAGCAATCAGCTTGGTCCACTGAATTGTGTGGCACTAATTCACTTAAGCCACTGGGATAAATTTTTAGCACTCAGTGATTACATTCAGTGTTTTTATTGCTTCCTTTTATAAGTAGGTAATCAAATCTCAGGGAGCTGACAAAACAAAATTAGCTTGTTGGATAACTTCTCCTGACAAATCACTTGGTTTAAAACCAGTCACTGACTGAACTTCCCTCCGTTCTCCCAACAGTGGGCTTATAACGTTAACTTGATTGTTATCTCTCTTTCAGGTATAGTATCATAAGCCCTGGTTTCACTCAATATCTTTGTTCTTCTGATTACATTTGCAGGCAAGAGGAAACTCCCTTGCTACATGGGTTTTAACAGGTTTAATAAATGTGGAGGGCAAAAACTAAATTGACCAAAGACCAAATCTAGCCTGCTTCCACACAGGAACAATTCTTCATGTAGTTCTCACAGATGCAAATGCACAATGAAAAAAGGGCTAGAGACGTTCAAAAAATGAATGCTGGGAATTCAGATGCATTAGGGATTGTGGCAATAGATGGTTATAATGTTATCATGCAATAATAATCTAATAATACAATATCTATTGCCTACACTCCCCCTTTGGTGGCTCCGAGAGGAACAGGTGACCACAGAGGGATTAGTAAATAAAATGATGCCAATGATGGCAAGACTTTCAAAAATAAGCTCCATCTCATCCAAATGGTATGCAATATATTTTTAGCAAAATTTTCCCTCAGCTCGCTTCCTTTATCCCTAGTAGCTGCCAGTGGGGGGACTTCCGATCCTTTCTGTAGTTCTTCTGGTGCGAGCAAAGTGCAGACACCACTATGACAGAAGTGCCGTCATCATGTTTCCAATGCTGGGGGTGATGCTCTAGGTTTTCGGTGGGGGCTTCTCCCACCAGCCAGCTGGACCATGGCGGATTGGGCCCCACAAAATTGGGGGATCCCCTGGCCCCACCAGGGAAATGACAATCCTATTTATCTCTATTCCTGTGAATGGTTGGTTCATCCTTTCTTCTGTTCCTCTTTCTTCCTTTTTGGCTTTATAATGGGGGCTTCATAGGAGAGCTCGCACCTGTTAAGTTCTGTCTGTCTGGATACTGCTAGTCATTTTTCTCATGCATTTGCTTTATGCACATCTATTTCCTCATTAACTTGTTTCATTTATACCTCACCTTTCCCCCCAATAGGGACTCAAAGTGGCTTACATTGTTCTCCCCTCCTCCATTTTATCCTCAGAACAACTCTGGGAGGTAGGTTAGCCGGAATATGTAACTGATCCAAGGTCACTCAGTAGGGTTCCCAGGTCCCCCCTCGCCACCAGCAGGTTCCCAGGTCCCCCCTCGCCACCAGCAGGGGCTGGGGTGGGGGTGGGGTTGCTAGATCAAGGTTGGGAAACTCCTGGAGATTTTGGGATGCCCTTCTGGGTGTAAGGGACCTGTACTTACATTAGTCATTTTAACTTCTAGGGGAGAGTTCAGGCTTGATTTGATCTAGAACCCACTTTATTGGTCTTTTTGGTGATCCACAGTATCCCTCAGACTCATCTCCAACACCACATTTATTGGTTGGCTGGCATTGGTATTGGTTGGCTGGCATTCTCACCTGATCTCCTAATCCTGAGAGTGTAACTATAATGTGTCACTAGTACCAGTAGCTACCTAAGGTTCTACACGATTGAAGGCCTGTCTTGCTGCTTTGCAATTGCCAGAGATATAGACTGTGCTTCATAGAGGCCAAGGTGCTGTCTAACCCAGGTGCTGAACCAAGGTGCTGTCTAACCCAGAGTGTAGTAAGTCAGGTAGTTAAGAATCTACCTATCAGGCAGTTTTTGTTGTTTTCTTGTATGACTTTTAGAACTATGTTGGCTTGAATTTTATTTTTCCAAATAAATTCCAAATATATATTTTTATAAAACTAAATTTGTGGCTCCAACTCTGCACCTGCCCTGGGGACCCACTGGCTGAGCTACCTGGTCTCTTCACAGAGGATAGCCATGAAGGATCTAGAAAAGATCCTTAAGTGTAAGGATGTGTCACTGGCAACCAAGACAATAATGCTAGGAAAAGTTGAAGGGATGCTAGGAAAAGAGGAAAACTCAACGAGAGATGGATTGACTGGATAAAAGAAGCCACGACCTTCAGTTTGCAAGACCTGAGAATGGCTGCTAACGATAAGACATTTCAGAGAATGTTAATTCATAGAGTCATCATAAGTCGGAAGCAACTTAATGGCACTTAACAAACACACATCTCTTCAATCTATATGCAGAACATATAAGGAAAAATGGATTAGATTTAGATGAAGGTGAAGTGAAAATTGGTGGAAGGAACATTAGCAATCTGAGATATGCAGATGATACCACATTACTGGCAGGAAATAATGAAGTCTTGAAATGATTGCTGATGAAGGTTGAAGTGGAAAGTGCCAAAAAAGGATTACAGGTGAACATCAAAAAGACAAAAGTAATGACTACTGGGGAATTATACAACTTTAAGGCTGATGAGGAAGAAACTGAGATTGTTCAAGATTTTCTGTACCTTGGCTCCATCATCAACCAAAAGGGAGACTGCATCCAAGAAATCAGGGCAGCCATGAATGCACTAGAAAAGATCCTTAAATGTAAGGATGTGGTGCTGGTGACCAAGGTAAGTTAGTTCATACCATAGTATTCTCCATGACAATGTATGGTCATGAAAACTGGACAATGAAGAAAGCTGAAATTTATTCATTTGATGTCACCTCTGGGTGACATCATCATGCTGGGTATGTCTCTGCGATCCCAGCACTTTGAAGGTGGGGTTCTCCCCGGCAGCCTGATCCGGGCAAACCCCCCGCCCCCCCCCAGGGGATCTGGCAACCCTAGCTTTAACAGTTTGCACCTGTGGTAGAATAACTTTGTGTAGGCCAAGAATCAGTAGTGGGTTATAAGCTACAGCTGAGAGGCTGGCTGGCAGCAATACGACGGTTACATGCTAATTTATACCCTTGCTGCTGTTTATTGTATCTGCTGTCTGTTGACTAGATTGTACCTGTGATTTATTGTATCTGCCTCCTCCTCACGAGTTGGACTGTGCCTGTAATTACCTTTTTTGGAATTTGCTGCCTCAATAGGCTTATTAAATTGAGCTTGGATTTGAAGTGTGGTCATCCACTTCATGAGCGACAATAGTGACAGTGTGGACGGGGCCAAAATATTACTCCACACGGGTTCCTTGCCGCAGAAATCAGCCTTCCTAGAATCAAAATGGACTGCTAAGGGAGTGAAACAGAGAGAAGATCCAGAACTATTAGCACTTTTCATTGATGGACTGCTGAATCCAACCTACCGCTGAGGATATATTGATTTATAAACATTATCTCTTGACATTATCTGTTGGAAGATTAAACAAGAAGTAAATAAAGACAACAAAGTGCAACCTTTTTTCTTTGTATGAACAATAGTTCTAAAGTATAGCAAATTACTGACTTAGTTAAGTGATAAATATAATAAACAGTGCTACTTTTATTATTCAGTCTTCATTTGAGATACTGCCCATCTGTACTATTTTGTCAAGGGTTAGTAGGACATCTGTTAAAAATTCTCTTACATTTCCTCCAGTAGAATTCTTACATGTTCCAGTGCAAAGCGTGGACTGTGGACAAAAGAAACAGCACAGATTTGTTACATGTTTAATTTATTTATCTAGAAAATGTCTAACAGCCTGTCCTGTCTGTAATGCAACCTTTGAAAGACTTCTTGTATAGTGAAGTTCAGATACCTCTTTTCACCCTTTCATTCTCCGCTACCCATTTTCAACATACTGGTAACAATACTGGTTTACTTTATAAGGATGTTGTACTGTTTTTTAAGTCAGTGTGTATGATGCATTTTTCAGTGTTCAGAACAGAATGGTGTCCAAATGGTAAGTGTTTGGGTGCTGGATTACTATTAGACATGCACAGCTCAGGTATAGTAAATTCTTTCTGAAAATAGTGATTCAATCTCCGTTGCGGAACTGGTCAATGTGTTTCTGGGTGCTTGTCTTGCTGCCTCATTTTCTCACCCTTTCCACACACCTTCCTTATCCCTTTTCAAGTCCCATTTTTCTCTTTGCCCTCCTTCACTCAATTCACACTCCCTTCTTTTCTAATCTTTCCTTGGTCACCTTTCCCATCCCTTCCTTCTCATTTCTCTGCACCTCTTTCTTTCTTCAGTCTTCTCTGTCCTTGACACGTCCCTTGTGCAGCTTTACGGGTAATGGGTGTCTGAGCTTGGCTCTAGTTGATTTCAGGGGGGAAATGGTTTAAACTACTTTGCCACAACAGCAGAAAGAAAGGGGGGGCAGAGAGGGACCCTTGCTACAAGGTGTGAAAGTAAACATGAGAACAGCCAGAAGACACACAAAAAAAACCGTAGGAGGACGAGCATGGAGGATTTATCCTTCCACAATCTAAAGGCAGGGAAACACCACACCCTCCTAGCACCTGCCTCATCTAGAATATCTTCACACAACCCAAATTAAATCGATTGTACCCAAATTTACAGATTTCCAGGGATTGACTTCAACTGAATTCCTGGATCAGAATCTCTGATCCTGCAACAACTTTAATATAGTAACTAAGGCCAAATCTACACCTCCCTCTGAAGTAGTTTGACTGCTGTTGTTTTCCTGCACTCATTTCACACTGGTTTCAAATTTCACTTTGGTTTTTTTCCCTGGGTCTGAAAAGCAGTAAGCAACAGGATCTGTTTAAAGCAGGGTAATGCTAGCTTGACCACAAGAGGCAATTAATGAATGTAGACAGGGATTTTAAAACTAGAATAAGTATGGTTTGAAACTAGAAACAGGTATAGACGGCGGGGTTTGAAACGAGAATGATTCCAGTGGGAAAGTCAGATGTAGATTTGACCTTAAGCATCCCAATGATTTAGTTGGGTGAATATTAGTAAACCTGATGAGGTTTAGGAGCACTACAAATCAGGCAGCTCAGTTTCAGTCTGCAAAAAACTCTTGTGCTCATATTAGATGTTAACTTACTTTACAACGTTTGTTTATTTCTTCTTCACTTGAACTGAGTAAGAGAATTTCTTCAGCACATAAGGAGTTTGGTTGTGGAAACTTAGTTCTAATAACATCAAATCCTTCATCAATGCACGGCCATATACAGTCTGTCTGGTAAGCCTACAAAATATTTTAATAATATTATGGGTTGTATCCAACCAACTTTAAGCAGAGTCTCATTCAAGTAATAAACTACCCCACCCTCTCATCTACAGCATCCTTTTCAGTGCTCCACCCAAGGTTCAAGAGACATCTGTGAACACTGATAGGCATGATTTGGGGGTCTGCAGTGGGAGGGAGAAATCACTAAAAAATGCACACCTCCACTGCTGGTGGAAGAGCCTGATGGGAAACTATCATTGTATAAAACTATATCTACAAATGTCATTAGTCTTATAAGTGCAGTTGCAAAAAAATTAACAAGAAGCAACACAGAACATAAAATAACTGTGTAATATCTAATCCCTTAATTTTGTTACTAAGTGGCTTAAAATTTACATTAATATAAAATATATTACTGTCTGACAAATTTGGCACATTCTTTAGAATATAAAATTGTCCCATTTTAATTAAATGACCTTCTGTGATTCTTTGCTTTCTAGGCAAACATGTTGACAATTCCATTGACCATCTAGCTTTCATTACTTTTAAAGAGAAGAATCTTCACATTTGTATGTATGTTTAAAATTTTCATAACGTGGATGGCAAAAGTATGAATAGAACTGACCTTTTCAAGCCTTTATACTTAAAGGACTATTTTTTTAAAAAAAAATCTAAAATATTATCTTACCCAGTTAGTAGGGAGATGTATATGCGCCTAAAAAAGGGGAGCAACAGATGTCATTATTGCTCTCAAAATGGTTTGTATGAAACGGAGCAACTTAAAAATAGAATTTAAAGTAAGTTAATTTGCTTACATATTCTGCAGCCATGCAGGGTTCAATTTCATGTGACTAAATGGATAAAATTGGAACAATTTTGTAATTGATCATTTTGTGGTTTGAAGACATTTTTTAAAAAAAATGGTAGGCAGCAAGAGTATCATGGATATACTTACCTGAGTAAATTCAATTATTTTGTTCTTAAAGTCACCAACCTGGCATCTTCCCATGACCTCTACTAAAAACAGACAGCAGGATACCATGCAGAACAACATCACTATGGAGGTTTGAGTGCTACTCCGGCAGATTACGTCCAAACAGTTAGAATGGCTCCCTGAAATTTAAACTTGCACAAAAACCATTTTTCTGTTGGCGAGAAGAAACTGGTCACAGAACTGATACTAAGGCCCACTATTTTTACCCCTTTGAGGGTTAGAGCACATTTTAGTAGAATTTAAAGTGGGGCTAAGTCTTTTGTGACTTTATATTGTGGCAAATTCAGAGACCTTTCACCAAAGCAAGTAATTTGACCATTCTTGGATAAAAGCACAATAGGAAACAATAGATTTATAAATATCTACGAAAGCAGAGTGATTTCCTGAGTAGATTCTTCCTGAATACTGAGAGAATCTACCTCCTGCAGCTGCCTTCTAAAGGTGTAACTTTTCCTATGATTCTAATATACATCATAATATCATGGGATTCCATTAGGAATGTGGGCGTACCCTTTAACAACTAATTCCACTTGGAAGAACTGAGTGATTCTGTAAGTGCTGTCTTGAGGAACATGGATCAGATTTCAGTTCTAAACCTTGAGCTATAGCAGCGTGAACATTAATCTGAGATCAGAGTCCTACCTGAAAAGATGCAGAGTTCTGCAATGTATATTGTTTGTAATCCCCCTTTATATTTCTTTTTCGTCTTTCACCCTTTTGTTTATGTTTCATATTACCAGGGGTCCTTTGGGGCCGGAGTCCTTTGGGGCCGGAGCAGCTCAGGAGGGGCAGTAGGGCAGCCATGGGCCAAATCAGATTCTCTGATCTGATTCGGCCCGCCGCTGAATTGCTGCTGAAATTCGGTGGCAACTTTAAAAGCAGCTGTAGGAGAGGGGGGTTGAGGGAGAGGCTCCAAACTTTCAGGGTAACTTCTGGAACCTCTCCCCCAAATGCCCACCAAGTTTCAAGAAGATTGGGCCAGGGGGTTCAATTCTACGGGCCTCCAAACAGGTTGCCCCCATTCCCTACATTGTTCTCTATGGTGGGAAAAAAGTAATGTTACATTATACCCTATGGGCCATTGAAGTCAATGGCAAAAACTCACAGGGTATATGAGGGGCTGGAGGAGAGGGGGTTTGAGGGAGAGGCTCCAAACTTGCAGGGTAGCTTCTGGGGCCTCTCCCCAAAATACCCACCAAGTTTCAAAAAGATTGGACCACAGGGTCCAACTCTACGGGCCTCCAAACAGGTTGTCCCGTCCCCTCCATTGTTCTCTATGGTGGGAAAAAACTTTACCTTTTCCCACCATAGAGAACAATGAAGGGAATGGGGGCAATCTGTTTGGGGGCCCGTAGAATTGGAACCCTTGGTTCAATCTTCTTGAAACTTGGTGGGTATTTGGGGGAGAGGCTCCAGCAGCTCCTCTATAAGTTTGGAGCCTCTCCTTCTTCTTTTTTTTTTTTAAATTTTTTTATTGGTTTTTCTATAACTACATCTACATTGCTACTTTCTAAGCTACATTTACCTTATACAGAGTGTGCTTTAGCATTTGCTTAATATTACCTTACCACTAATACATATGAAGCACTTTAAACCTTGGTTAATTTTCAATTAACATTGTTACTGATGATATAAGAAAAATAAAAAAGCTGTTTGACAGACATGCTCTTTTGGAGGAATGCTTAATTATACAAATTATATAAAATATATAAGTGCACTTTTCAATAAAAACAATTCAGCCCTTATTTCTTCTTTCGTCCTCTTCTTGTCTTAACAGTCTCTTCTTGTGCCTTTGGAGCTGCTGCTCCTTTTTCCGAGTCAGAAATCTCTTCTTCACTCTTTGAGCTATCAAATCCATACATACTTTCTTGCGATGCCAGCGAACCATCTGAGTCTGTCTCTTTTTTCTTTGCTTTGCTTTTTTCCAAGAAACTTTTTGCCTGTTGAACAGAGTCAATCTTGTATTTTTTATCTTTGATGCTGAAGCTCAGTCCTTCCGGAACGTTCCACCTGTAGATAATAGATTCAGACTGCAGCCAAGATGTCAGTTTTCCATAGGCTCTCCTTCTTTTCCTTATTTCAAATGGAATATCTTTCATCACTTTGACTTCTTTTCCTTTGATCTTCAGAACCGCTTTATTTGTGGTCCTAAGCACCACATCCCTTGTTGACTTTTTGGAGAACCTTATCTGAATCTCACCAGGCAGGCTTTTCTTTTTAGTATAATCTGGATAGGTTCTGTAAACCATATCCATATCACTTTTTATTTCCGCTGCTTTTAAGCCTGTCACTGGTTCAAGCGCTTCACTTAGCAGGTTTTTAAGGTCTTCTTCTTTATCCTCTGGTACATTCTGAAGTCTTAGGAAAAAATTCGATCTTTCCATCTGTAGTTTCAAAAGCTGATCAGAATGGAAGGCCTTTTCTTTCTCCGCTTTTTGTAGCCTTGAATCATGATTTTTTACTGAAGTCTTAACTTCCAGAAGTTCTCGCTGCAGCTTCTCTGTAGTTTTATTCGACTCCTTCAGTTCCAGCTGCATTTTATCCATCTTGACGTTGAGAGCTGTCATTTGGTCCACTAGAGGTCGCAATAACGAGGAGAACACAGTGCTCATCTCTGTGGTATCAACCTTTGAACTTGGAGCTGTACTTCCTAGTTTGGGGGAAGGTTTCGGTTTCCCTGCCATTGTTGAGGCTGCGCTTTTTGTTGATAGTTAGATAAGATGGACGAAAGAAGCAAATTCAACGATTGCGCTTATAACTTTTTAAAGTTCATATCCTCTAAAGCGCGATGCCGCCATCTAGCAAGCCGAACGTACTTTTTTTCATGCAGTAACGCCACGTAAAGAGTCTCGTAAGTACGCCAGTCTCGAGGGGGGGGGGTTTCACTCCACCCGCCTTTCCCGCTGTGTTCTGTTTATTTTTACTTCAGACTCACGTTTTCTCCATGCGTAACTGTAAGTTCAAGCTTCAAGGCTTCGCACTCTCTGCTGCTTCACGGATTTGCGCTTTTAGCCATACGGCTCCCACGGACGGGGGAACCTATGGGGGTGATGAAAAGGGACCTCGATCCCTCGGTCGCCACCGTAGGGAGAGATCCCCTTCGTGCAACCCCAGGCAGAGCCCCTTCACTAGGGTCTCTGGGGGCTCGGCACCAGTCCGAAGCCCCTTCTTCCCACCGGGTACAGATCGCGCTCCCCGCAGATGCGGAGGAGCACGTCCGCCATGGTCGCAAGTCTTGCCGGAAGTCCGGAGCCTCTCCTTCTAATCCCCTCCCCTCCAGTAACTTTTTAAGCCACCACCGAATTTTGCAAGTGGGCCAAATCAAATCAGAAAATCTGATTTGGCCTATGGCTGCCCTAGGGCCCACTCCTGGGATGGCAGAGCACTGCTCCACCTTGCTTTAGCCCCAAATGATCCCTGGTCAGAATAGACTCAATTACAAGCCAAGGCATTCAGTCACATATCCACAGAGATATAGCATTCTTATGTTTGCTAAAAAGTGCATTTTATTTAATAAAGAATACATTCATTTTGAGGAAAACAGTGTATAAATATTTAAGTTGGGGTTTGCAAAGTCTGAATGTAATACCAATGGCTTTCTGTGTCTAATAACACTTTGAAATATCAACAATGTACAAGAAAATTTGTCCAGGCAAGTACTTGAGCAATAACTGATAATATACATACAGATCTCATACGGATTTGGGGGTTGATTTGCTTACATTTTATTGTTACTGTTAGTAACATTCAGCACTTTATATTGTCATTCTTGTTTCAATATGTCAACGGAAAGGTCATGGCCCAGTGGTGCATACCTTGTATATAGAAAGTCCCACGTTCAGCCTCTTGAGAGTTCCCTTTTAAGGATGCTAGACATCAGGGACTGGGAAAGACCTTTCTCTGTCCACGCTGGATGCTGGATAACTGGGGCCATTTTAAAATCATTGTTATCATTTTAAAATGGGATTTTAAAAGGGGGTATATATTCCTACATAATAAAAGGAAATGTATCACAAAATAGAATTTGTTGGCAATCACCACTTCTGTGATGACTGGTGTTTTAGGAGCAATGATTTTTACCACAGCTGTCTCTGGCAAAGGCTCTCTGAAATTTACATGTAATGAGTAACAGATACTATCAGTTCTAACCATGCAGGAGACCTAGCCACAGAGGTTCATTCAACTTCAATTTTATCCTCTTCTGGAAAAAAAAATTTGAACTAGGAAATAATACCAAATTTCTGTCACATGTTGTTCACATATTTCACAATATGTTCTATTTTCTGTTTGTGTTCTGTTGTGCTATGGTTTTGTAATTTTAGGTGCTTTAATGCTTAAATACATATCACTTTTTGTATATTCTGTCTGTGATACGTGTAGGTTTTTTTAGGATCTAAAGTTGTCTTCTATTTATTTATTTATTAATCACATTTTTATCCCACCTTTCCAGACAGCTGGCTCAAGGCAGCTTACAGCAATAAAATACTGTTAAGATGGTTTATAGTTTAAAACATAGGATAAACATATCAAAAATTAAAACAACATATATAACAACCTATACTGGCGGCAATCAGAGTTTAATGGTGAAAGTGGCAGCAAAAGATTCGGCCTGCAGTTCCAGGGCGATGTTATCCTAATTCTCCTGGTGGCGGGCCCTAATTAAAAGCCTGGCGGAAGAGCTCTGTCTTGCAGGCCCTGCAGAAGGGTAATAAGTCCCACAAGGCCCTGATGTTCTCTGGGAGCTCGTTCCACCAGTATGGGGCCACCACCGAGAATGCCCTGGATCTGGTGCTGGCCAGCTGAACGTCTTTTGGACCGAGGAGAGTCAAGCGATGTTGTGAGCATCTATGAGGGCGACCAGTGCCGTCTCTGTCCCATGACCTGGCCGGAAGCCGGACTGAAATGGATCCAGCATGGAAGTGTCATCCATAAAGTTCTGCAACTGAATCACCACCGTCCTCTCCAGTACCTTACCCAAATAGGGCAAGTTGGACACCGTTTGGTAGTTGGCCAATATGGCCAGGTCCAAAGATGGTTTTTTCAGGAGGGGACTGAGCATCGCTTCCTTGAGTGCCCCCGGGAACAGCCCTTCACTGAAAGACCTGTTGATAATCTCTTGGAGGGAGCCACATAACCCCTCACGGCCCGCTTTTATAAGCCATGAGGGGCATGGGTCAAGGCTGCACGTGGTCACCCTCTGCAGTCTGTCAACTTCCTCCAGGCTGAGTGGACTGAAGTGATCCAAAATAGAACCAGAAGACACACGTGATGCCTTGAGTTTCCTCACTGTCTCAATTGTGGCTGGGAGGTCACGGCAGAGTAGCAGGACTTTATCTGCAAAATAGCTTGCAAAAGCCTCACAGCTGATATCCAGTTCCCTAATATTTGGCCTGCCTTGTGGTAGTTCAGTTAAAGACTGAATGGTTCTAAATAATTGTGCCGGGCGAGAGCTAGCAGACACAACCTCAGCCACATAGAATTGTCTCTTCGCGGCTTTGACTGCCACCTCATAGGATCTCATAAACATCCTATAGGATGCTTTTGATACTCTGTCACGGGCTCGCTGCCACCATCTCTCTAGCCGTCTAAGTCCTCGCTTCATCTGCCTCACCTCCTCAGTGAACCAGGGAACCAGCTTAGAGCAAGGGTGCAGAGGGTGTTGGGGGATGATCTCATCAATGGCTGCCGAGAGCCGGTCATACCAGTCCACAACCAACCCATCTAATGAGCCACCAGTGGGCATGGGATCCTGCAGTGCCATCTGAAGCCTCTGAGGGTCCATCAGGCTCCGCAGGTGAGCCAAAGTACGCTCGCTGCCCAGAGTCAGGGTGGCACCATCAGACAGGCCGTCAGGGCATAGTGGGTTCTATCCACAGAAGGGTTTTTTGGTAGGTGGAAGAATTACCCCCCACTGATTCTCCCCTTCACGTGCATAGCCCAGTATCAAACCCATTTAATTGCTGACAGTTTTCTTTAATAGCACCAGTTTGGAGAGTACAGTGGACTGCAATGGAAAGCCATATACTGGAAATATCTATTCTGTGAGCTATGGTATTCTTGCATTCATTTGAATTTAACCCCATAAGAGTCACCAGGTTAAAAAAAACTGCTACTTTGGCATATGAAATAATATTATTATTTATAATTTATTTATTACTTGCATTTCTACCCCCCCTTGCCAGACAAGCTGGCTCAAGGCGTCTTCCAACAATTGAAATACCATAAAACAATAATTTACAGAATTTAAAACACAACATAATTTACCAGTAGAACCAAACAAAATATTGTTAAATAGAAGCTCTGTATCACTGTAAGTATAATAAATAATACTACTTTCATTGTTCACAATTTGTTGGGGGTAGTATATTTCATCCTTTCTTTTTTCTGAAGGGTTCCTAAAACCTCTCTTAAGAAATTTCTTATGTTTCCTGTAGTGAAATGCTCACAGCTTCTTGAACTTCCTGAACAATGCATGGGCTGTGGAAGAAAGAAACATTATGTTATTTTAGTTTCATAAAGCAAACTTAGATGAATGGTCTGTTGCCATGGTTCTCAGAAATACACACCCTGAAGACTTGTACTATTATTTTAAAAACAATTATTCACCACAAAGTGCTCCCCTTCTGGCTTGCTGGTGCCCTCCACAGGTTGGACAGCCTCTCTCTGAAATGAACACACAAGATATATATTCAGTGGAAGCTTCTGGACTCTAGTGCCTTCAAAACAAAACAGTGAGAAGTACAAGTTTAAGTAAAACCAGGGCTATTTTTGGGCAGGAATGCACAGGAACGGAGTTCCGGCTGGCTTCCGATGCCCACACCTACAGCCTCCTCCCCCTTTGGGTTCCCCAGATTAAACTGCCACCCCCCCCCTCGGGTTCCCCAGGCACCTCGCAGCCGCGAGGCACCTGGGGAAGCCGATCCTGGGAGGGAGCTGTGCTGTCAGGGGTGTGGCCTAATATGCTAATGAGTTTCTACTGTTGGGTGTGACTTATGCTAATGAGTTCCTGCTGGGCTTTTCTACAAAAAAAAGCACCCTGAGTAAAACCTTTTAATAGTCTGTACATGGCCTACAGGGTCAGGTCTCAGAGAGAGGGTAGAGATTTCTAAGGACAAGATACAGAAGGCCCTGACCCAGGTTCTAATCAGTCTCACACGCTGATTGGAAGGTGCTTTGCACCGGAGAAAGAAAGACACTTCCTTATTGGTGGATAACATCCAAATAAAGGCTAGCTGAACAGTGATGTGAAAGGGTCTGGAAAAGCTTTCAGAGATTTTCAATAGAAATATAAATTGATCTGTTGGGAGAGGCGGGGGTTTGGGGAGTGGAAAGAGCTCAGTGAGAATGCGATGGCATAGAGTCTGTTTTCGGAAGCTGCCATTTCTTCCTGTAGAACAGATCTCTGTTGCCTGGAGATCAGTTGTAATTCTGGGAGATCTCCAGGCCTGAGCAGCCAATTTCCTTTCCTTACCTAAAGCAGAGGATTACTGCTCCCATTTCTAGAAGTCTGAAAAGATTCTGCTTTACCACTAGTTGGATGGGCAAGAAAGGGTCTTGCATTTTCTCGTTACAGCTTGTGAGTATCCTCATGGACTTCAAGGAGTCAAAGAGCGGTAGAAGTGGAAGGGATCTTACAAGTCAAGGGGAGTCCAACTTCTTGCTCAGTACCCTGGGCCCCAGTTTAGAAAACCCTGGTCTATTGCACAGAGAATTCAATATTTTCCTTTGTGGATCTGCAAAATGCGTTTTGCAGGCCTCATGTCAGCTTCTTGAAGCTTCCCACACAGCACAGGCATATTGTGTTGTTGTGAAGGATCCTCTGCTTCTCAGCAGTGGCTTTGGGGGGTGGGGGTGTCAATAGTAGAAAGTGAAGGTGATAAGAATTGTTCCCACAGACTCACTCCATTTAAATAAGCCTTTGATCCAAAACCAGTAGCAGGAAAAGTTCAATTCAAGGCAGTCAAGTAATCCCATTAGAAAGAGCCACCTTGGCTAGGTGCCTAGCAGACAACTGTGTGTGTTAAGTGGCATCGAGTTGCAGCTGACATATAGGAATCCCTCATGGGGTTTTTAAGGCAAGAGTATTCAGAGGTGGTTTGCCATTGCCTTGTGTAGCAACCCTGGACTCTGTTGGTGGTCTCCCATCCAAGTACTAACTAGGGCTGACCCTGCTTAGCTTCTGAGATCTGATGAGATCAGGCTAGCCTGGGCCATCTTGGTCAGAGGGGAGAACCACTGCAGAAACAAATATTCACAGATATCATGAACAGCATCTGCAGCCTCCTTACTAATAAGCTATTTCCAAACATTTCTCTAAACATATTGGCATCCCATGAATCCCTGCGCCACAGCCATTTGTCTGACTTACTATTTCATGTTCAGTATACTGGGTGAACACTCTCATAGTGAAACCCAAGGCAGATTTTAGAGTTGCCAAGTCCACTTATCTGGCTGACGGGGGGCTCCCAACATCTTTCTGGGAGACCAGAAGTGATGTTAGTCAACTTCCAGTAAAACTGGAAGTGTAGGCCCTGACATGATGATATCACCTGGAAGTGATGTTATCATGTCGGGGGACACACTCTGGTTTTTGGGCAAAACTCTATGATAAATTTGGCTTCAAACCATAGAGTTTTGTCCACAAACCAGAGTACCACCCTGAAGTGATGATGTCACTTCTGGGTGATGTCATCACATCAGGGTCTGCGATTCCAGTTTTATCGGAAGTTGCCTAGGAAGATCAATTGGGGGTGAAATTTCCTCCTAGGTGGCGAGCAAGAGCCTGTGAAAGTGGGGGTTCCTCCACCCCCACTGAGGACCCTAGCAGAGTTGTACCCTTCTAAGTCCATTGAAGTACCTTGAAGATTGCACTGCTAATATTTTAGTTCTGAAGAATGCAATTTGGAGCCTAGGAACCTGAAATTAAATTAACCAAGGATTTATTAGCCATGGCTGTGGTCACACACACTAAATAACCCACTTTCAATCCACTTTCAGTGCACTTTCCAACTGGATTTTACTGTGTGAACTGACAAAATCCAGCTGGAAAGTGCATTGAAAGAGGATTGAAAGTAGATTATTTAGTGTGTGTGACTGCAGCCCATGAAGATGCATGTCCTTGGGATTATATAGAACATCTAAAAAGGAAAGGAGGAGGTCCTGGATATGAAGAGCAAGGGGACGGGAGAGATGCTACATCTGACTTTGCTGCTTTTAGAATCCCAGGATGCACCTGGCTACCAGGCTGAATGTAGCCAGTGTACAGATCCAAACTTGCTTATAATACTTGTGCAAGCAAATCTTCAAAGCACTCAAAAAGAGAGGCTCATCTTGGCAGGAAAAAAAACAACAGGCATTTTCAGAAGATATGCCCAAATTGTCAACTGGAGTTTTTGGAAATAAGAGCATCTGTGACTGGTGGTCAGTGGTGCTCTCATGAGTGGACTTTGCGGTGAATGTTCATCATCCTAGCCACCTAGAGCAGTGGGAGCAGGAAAATAGTTAGAGGTGGGCAAGTTCTATCCAGATCACTTGCATCTTTATTTCTCCACTTCCTTCCACTAAGGCATTCTGGGAATTATAATTCTCAGAATACCTGATCCTAGTGATGGAAGGGCCCTAAGAGCATTAAGTCCAGGATCTAGAAATCACCTAACTGCACTACTGAGATTTATTGAGGAGATCAAGAGGAAAATAAACTATATTAATCCTAACTGGTTTTTCAGTTATCCTTAGAGCTATTTGTCCTTTGAGCTATTTGTCAATTGTCTATTTAAAATACTCAAATGCACATATTAGACATTTGTAATATAACTTACTTGACACATTCTTGTTAGTTTAAATGCACTTGAAGCAATGGAGATGAGTTTTGTAGCACACGTGAAATTCACTTGTGAAAATTCTTTTCTAATAACTTTAAATCCTTCATCAATGCATGGCCACTCACAATCAGTCTGGTAAAAACATAAAATATTTTAATATTATATCTTCTGATGTTTTTACCCTTATAATAATGGGAGATGTAAAAATAAATGCATGTTATTCAATGCAGAGCATAACTTTACTACTATTTATTTAGCAGTTTTTATGACTTATTGATTTTATATTGATAATGATTTAATTGTAAGTTGCTCACACAGAATTGTGAAGAGGTGGCATAAAAATCTAAATAAATAAATACTTCATGGTATAAAATTATCTTACTGTGAACGGATTTTTTTACATACGTAGATGTTTCAGTTTGGAATGTCTAATACCATATAAAAACCATATCTTAGCAGGCCCTAAATATCATTTTAAAAAAACATAACATGTTAAAATGCTCACTTAAATGCCTTTTTAAAAATTTGGTTCTCACATTCTTCATGCTAAACATCAGACAATCCTTTTCTGTTACCATGTCTCTTCAGAGCATGTGATGGTACAGATTTCCTTCATCATTTCGAGTCACCATCAAAACAATGGGTGTGGTAGAGCATCTGCTTGGCATGCACAAAGTCCCAGGTACGGTCCTCAGCATCTCCAGATAAAAAGTAGGTGATGTGAAAGACCTCCATCTGAGACCTTGGAGAGATGCTGCCAGTCTGAGTAGACAATACTGACTTTGATGGACCAGTGGTCCGATTCAGTATAAAGTAGCTTCACGTGACCAGCAAATGTTGGATTAGTCTTTTGCTTATACAAATTTCAATAATTTTAAAAGACTTTCTGTGATGTGTTCCTTCATGGATAAATATATTAAGAACTCAACTGTTCATCTGTCTTTCTTTCTTTTCTTTTTTTAAAAAAGCAATTAAATAAATGTTGGGTTGCCAACTTCCAGGCAGGCCTAAAGTTCTCTAGGAATTACAACATCTCTGGGACTCAGAGATCTATTCCCCAGAAGGCAACAGCAGCTTCCAAAAACAGACAAAAATACATTCCCACTGAGCTCCTCCCCCTTCCCTAAAACCTATCACCACCACCTCAGCAGTGCCCCCAAATCTCCTGGAATTTCCCTAGTTGGAGTTGACAACCATACCTCTAAGCCTGAAATTCTATGCATAATTGCTTGAAAGTAAGTACCACTGAACTCAATGAGACATATTCTCCCCAATTGAAGTATTAGTCTCTCGATAATGTCTGGATATTTGCATGCGTTGCCTGGATCATTGCCATGGACTGACCAGTTTCTGATAGATATTCCAAATTTTAGAACCATATGCTAAAAAATGTAGCTTCTGTTATGCAAGAGTACGCATAGTAAATCCATCACTGGGTCACTTTTGGTACCAAAGATTTTTTAAAAATCTCACTCGAGTTTTTGTGAGTATCCTGAACGGCTCAATTTGGTCTTGAAAAAATGTAGACACAAAAGTAAATTTGAACAGGATTATGCTTGAAAGTCCTACTTAATTAAATCCCACATTTATAATGTTCTCAGATCTCTTGATTTTATCTCCTCCTGTGACTTTCATGGGGGATACATAACAATTTTCAGCATCTGAGGTAAAGAAATGCCCAGGCTTTTGTTCATTACCAACTGACGAGAAGACAAAGTTTATGAAATTGGATCCATCCACCGCCATATGTTGGCATCTTCTACATTCATGCAGAGTAGATGCAACCTATTTTAAAATTAGGCAGGAATAAGGTGCAGATGGTCTGCATTCTTGCATTTTATACTGTTCATTCTTTATAAGGAACCCTTCGGTGTGACTGCAACTTTGCCTACAGATTAACAACTGCATCTTCACTGACAGATGAACAGCATTTAGATAAGAAAGGCATTAATTTAGCAGACAGACAAAATTTTCTTTTACATGCGTGCTTAAAACACCGGATAATAAAATGATGACAATATTTGTAAAATTTTCTAAGAGAACTATAAGAGAAAGCTACATCTGTTTTGAAAGCTACATCTGGAAAGACACTGAAAATTAAAGATGAAGAAATAAAAATTCTAAAAGACATTCCATTAGAAGTGCAGAAGTGAAGGCGGCAATAAAAAGACTTAATCAGTTTCCTTCAAAATAACTCGACCCCTTATAGATGGATCTTCCCTGAAGGACTTGTATTCAGACACAAAGATAAGAAGATAAGGATTGACTCTATCCAGAAAGCAAACCACTTCTTGAAACAGCAACAAAACCCAAAAGAAAGAAAAACAGAAGACGACATAGAAGAAGAGGACGAAAATGATGGTGACCCTGAGGGCATCCTGAGCAGCTCTAGCAAAACTAGTAGCACAACTGAGACCTCAGAATTGGACAAAGGAGTGGCTGCTCCCAAGCCACAAAAGACTGAGAAAACTTAAGAAGAAAAAAAGGAATTAATAAAGCCAAAGTTCAACAAAATATGAATGACAACAAAACACCTGAAAATGAACACTATGGACTATAGCTAGCTTTACCTAGAAAGAAACTAATTTTCACAAGATTGTATTTAGATAATGTAGGATTATTAAGAATGTAATATACCCATACTAATACTTGTCGTACTCTTTGTTTTTTTCCCTTTTTCCTGTTTTATTTTTTTAGTGATACCCGTTGTCCCCCATCCTTTAAATTCTAGTGCTTAAAAGTTTAAAAAAAATGATGACATAAAATGGGATTCTATTTGAGCATATCAATCCTCTGTGCCTCTGTTTTTAAATATCTGCAATATTATCTTACCCATTCAGTAGGAAGACGTAAGTGTGCCTGGAAAAGAAAAAAAGAAACAGAAAATATTGTTGCCTAAGCTGTTTCTATGAAACTGAATGTCAGTAACATAATTTTGGAGAAAAGTTAGTACACTTACATATTCTCCAGTGATGCAGGGTTCGATTTCATTCCGCTAAAAGGATAGTATTGGAACAATTTTGTAACTATTAGCACTTTATGGATTGTATACAATTTTTTAAAAAAAGGTAAGCAGTGGTACCACAAATGTCCTTACTTCATTAAACTTAGTTATTCTTCTTCTAAAATCATCGTAGTAGCATTGTCCCCTGATGTATACAAGGAACAAACTATAGAATACTACATAGGACAGCATTGTTTTAAATTGCGAGTCCTTACACAACATGATGCTGGCAAAACTACTGGGAACAAGTCCTTGACATTTATACCTGAAGAAATTTTCATTCCTGATAGTAGGGAAAAATTGGTCACAGAACTGATACCAAATGCCCACTATATCCACCCCTGCAAGGGTTAGAGTATGCTGTAGTGGAACTTAATGTAGAACTGAGTCATCTGAGCTTTTCCTTTTCGTTGCAGGAAATTAATTTGACTATTCTTGAATAAACTCACCTAAGGAAACAATAGATGAATACATTTCTATAGAAGTAGGGTAATTTTCCTAGACTTAGTGGACTCACCATGAAAACTACAAGACTCTTCCACCTGAAGTGACCTTTTAGAGAGATTACTTTCACCTTGATTCCAACATGTCTTATCATAATACCATATACTCTGACAAGCCTTATATTCTGAGAATTTCTTCCACATGGAAGAAATGAGCTGTTGAGGATGGATGGCTCTGTTGCTTGCAAGTTCTGTCCTGAAGAACTTGGATGAGATTTCAGTTCTGCAACTTGATTGATTTATACTGGTGTGAACCTTGATTTGAGATCAGTATCAGACTTGAAAAGATGCAGAGTTCTTCTTAGACAGCCTGCCTAAATGAATGATGAAGGAGTTTGTGTATATATAGCCAGTTCTTACATAGCCAGTTCAAGTTTCAGTAGTAAAGTAGACAAAAAACCCCCAAAACAAAACCTAAGAACAAAAACAAAACCCCTGATAAAATACAAATCAATATAATCCTAGAACCAAACTGGCTTTAAAGTGATATGGTATCACAAGCCATTAACAAAACATTGTGAAGACATATGAACATAGTTCTGTGACTATGGTTGCCAAGTCTTCAAAACTCACCGGCGGGGGGGAGTCCTCCTCCGGCCGGGAGTTTCTCCTGGTATGCGCGCAAAGCACGCGCGCCCAGCGACGTCACCAGAAGTGACGTCAGCACGTTGGGGGCGTTGCCAGAGTGTCGCCCGGCAACGTCCCCAACGTGCTGATGTCACTTCCGGTGATGTCATTATGTCATCCTCGCTGGATGACGTCGGGGGTGGGGTTCCTCCCGCCGGCCAAATGCTGGCCGGCGGATCAGGAACCCCTTTACCGGGGGATCCACACACACCGGGCTGACTTGGCAGCCCTATATGTGACTATTATTAAGTAATATTCATTAGAAGCTTTCATCTACAAATTACAATTTCCCACATCATACAGCATTGTACGTATCAGAGGGACGTAAAACAATAGAAGGCAATATATATCAGAATTAATACCTCTTACATGGTTTTCAAAAGAATATCAATTCATTATAACATTGGTGGAGTTTTGTGAGATATTGGATATCTTGAAGTCAAAATTCATTTGTTTCTGTTCCTTTGGTCTTCTCAGCCATGTCATTTTCAGGCATTTTTCCTTATTAAAGCTTCCACATTTGACTCTTGTAAAATCATTGCAAGGTGAATGTGTTCTCCTTCCTGTTTATAGCTTCTGGGTTTTATACCTGTCTCCTATCAACAAGATTGAGCAACGTTCTGAGTTGGAGCCATATTCCTGAGTTGGAGCCACATGCTGAATTCCCCCCAATACCTTTTGAAATAGCCTTTGCAGGGATCTCTAACTCCAGACATCAACGGTGAGAGATTAGAATGTTTTTTTGGAGGGGAGGTTCTAACTGTTTCTGTCAGTAGAAGGCAGGGGGAGGGGGGAGGGCCCTTTCCAGTTCTATTTTGGCCTTTCAGGGAGGGAGTCTTGGGACCAGGCTGGGTTTGGGGAAGGGAGAGGCCTCACATGGGTATAATGCCACAGAGGCCACCCTCCAAAGCAGCCCTTTTCTCCATGGAGCCAGATCTCTGCTGTCTTGAGTTCAGTTGTAATTTTGGGGGGGTCTCCAGGCCCACTTAGAGGTTGGCAACCCTAGGCCTGGCAGCAGTATAGGGTTGCCAACTATCACCCTGGACACCGGCAGCAGATCCAGATCCAGGCTGGGAAACTCCTGGAGATTTGGGGGTGGAGCCTGGGGAGGACAGGGACCTCAGTGAGGTACAATGCCTAAACTCCACCCTCCAAAGCATCCATTTTCTCCATGGAAAGTTATCTCTGTAATCTAGGGATGAGCAGTAATTCCAGGGGATCCTCACTTCCCACCTGGAGGCTGGCATCCCTAGGCAGCACCCTCTGTGTGCCTTGATACCACCTGATTTGCATGACTTAATTAGGCCCAGCTGCTTTGCTACTGTTCAGCAGCAGCCCCCTATGAAAGCCATTGTGATGTAACAGAGCTTCAGATTGGAATCCCCATCTTGCGGTGGAAGCTGACTGGTAGATTTTGGACCAGTCACATACTTTCAGACTAACCAACCTCCCAGAATTGTTGTGCAGATAACAAGGAGGAAATAATAATGTAAGCTGCTTTAGTCCCCACTGTGGAGAAAGACTATAATTTTCCTAGGTAGAGGCTGCGGGGGAGGGGGGTCGAGATGGAAAGCTGAAGACAGATAAAGGTAGGTTGGCTGCTGAGTGGGAAGGAAATAGGGTTGCCAACTCCAGGTTGGGAAATTCCTGGACATTTGAGAGGTGGAGCCTGGGGAGGGTGGGATTTGAGGTGGGAGGCAGAAAGAGAGAGAAAGAGTGATGAGGTGGGGAGGCAGAAAAACAAAGAGAATGATGATGGGTCAGAAAGAGGGAGGAAGTAACATACATGGAGGAGAGAGAGAGTAAGAAAGGGGGGCAGAAGGGAGAAAGTGTGAGAGAGGGGGAGAAGGGAGGAAGCAAAGATGTGTGGAATGGGATAACCATTCCACAAGTTTCTTGTGGGTCTCCACTTGTGTCAAACTAACCTTATCTCTTTTTTTGAGAAAGTTACTACCTTGCTGGATCAGGTTAATGCTGTAGACATAGTTTATCTTGATTTCAGTAAGGCTTTTGATAAGTTTCCACATAATATTCTTGTTGACAAATGGGTAAAATGTGGTTTGGATCTTATGACTGTTAGGTGGATCTGTAACTGGTTGACAGATCACACCCGAAGTGTGTTTGTGAATGGTTTCTCATCCTCTTGGAGAGGAGTGACAAGTGGAGTGTCCCAAGGATCTGTCTTGGGACCTGTTTTGTTCAACATCTTTATAAATGACTTGGATGAAGGAATAAAGGGAATGCTTCTTAAATTTGCAGATGGTACTAAATTGGGAGGGGTAGCAACTACAGTAGAAGACAGAATCAGGATATAGGATGATATTGACAAGTCGGAAAACTGGGCTAAAATGAATAAAATGAATTTCAATGGAGATAAATGTAGAATTCTGCCATTGGGTAGGAAAAACCAAATGCGTAATTATAGCATTGGGGAGACTTGTCTTGGCAATAGTATCTGCTAAAAGGATCTAGGGGTCTTAGTAGACCATACACTGAACATGAATCAGCAGTGTGATGCGGTAACTAAAAAGGCAAATGTGATTTTGGGCTGTATCAACAGAAGTATAGTGTCCAGGTTCAGTAGAACAGGCTTCCTTGGGAGGTGGTGGGTTCTCCATCTTTGGAGGTTTTTAAGAAGAGGCTAGATGGCCATCTGTCAGCAATGCTGATTCTGTGAACTTAAGCAGATCATGAGAGGGAGGGCAGGAAGGGTTGCCTCAGTGTTTAGTTCTTGTGGCCCTTTCTTACATGCCTAGGGAAATGCTGACCACCACTTTAGGGTCAGAAAGCAATTTTTCTCCAGGCCAGTTTGCCTGGGGTCATGGAGGGTTTTTTTTTTTTGTCATGTTCAGGGAATGGAACAGTGGTCAATGCGAGTGGGGGGAGGTATTTGTGAATTTCCTGCATTGCGCAGGGGGTTGGACTAGATGACCCTGGAGGTTCCCTCCAACACTATGATTCTAAATTCTATTACACCTAAGACCTCAAAACAAGATCCATTCTTATCTTACTGGTAGGCAGTAGTGATACTTTTAGATCACTCCAACTGGTTAATTTTTCATCTGCATAAAGTGTTATTTTACAGCTATGCCCTTTAAATGCAATACCTGGAATTGTGCTGTCATATCTAAGCATTTGTACAAGTGGTTCCATTGACAGGTTCAATAATTAAGAGTAAGAAAGCGAATTGCCTGCCTTGGTTTTCTCTCATTAGTTTTACATTGTTGGAGAATTTACCTGATTTATTATTGATTTGAAGGGTTTTTACTTGCTCACACACTTATGGATACCCTGCAGGTATCTTTCAAGTCCAATGCTGACCTCAGGAAGCCATCACCAGCAGAAAGGAACCTAATGAAATGAACCAGTTTGATAAATAGGGAGGTTCATGAAGGTTCATAGTTCTTGGTTTGTGTGACCCCCAAACCAGGATGAACCTCCATTTTCCCAGTTTGTGCTCATCCTTAGAAAATACCTTTTGAAAATACGGATTGTGTAATGGAATTTGTATTATTTAAGGATTAGGAATTCATTTTTTATACAATATATTTTATTAAGTTTTTAATGTTAATACAGATATAAAGTACAGGTAAGTAAGCAACAAAGAATTGTGATATAAGTGAACAAGAGTAATACATAATAAGATTGTGCACTTTAACAAAATAGGTAGCCAGTATTTTATAACAAGAGTGAACTTTGAAGTTTAATAAGAATAAGCTGTTTCTATAGTTATTAAAAATTCCAACTCAATATTAATGCTCAACTATAATAAATTAACTAGCACTACCATTTTCAGTGTTAATACAGACATAGAGTACAGGTAAGTAAGTTGCCACAAATCGTGGTGTAAGTGAACAAGAGTAATACATAATAAGATTTTGTGTATTTTAACAAAATAGGTAGCCATTGTTTTATAACAAGCATGAACTTTGAGATTTAACAGGTATAGGCTCTTTCTACAGTTATCAAAAACTCCAATTCAGTGTTAATACTCAACTATAATAAATTAACTAGCACTACCATAACCATAAATCATCCATCACTTTGGGTATATCTTGTTGCTTTGTGAGGTATTCCAAAATGAGGAACCATGTCAATACAAATGTGGTAGGAGCAGGAATCTTGTCAAATCATGTACGATTATCCGAGAGTTTAGCTATTATATATAAATCCCACATCTTTTTGTGCCATTGTGAATGAGTGGGTGTCATTGTTGTTTTCCAGTTTGTGGCAATGACAGTTTTAGCTGCAAAAAGCATTAGTGAGACCTCTTCTATGATGGATTTAGAAGAGCAGTTTTCAGCCCATCCGTTCAAAAACAAGTGTTCTGGCATGGGGAGAATATCTATGCAGGATTTCATTTTTTTCAGGGAAGTTGTCCAAAAGCCTTATGGGAGTCCTGTTTTACCTCCAAGCTGCCCAGTGCTGCTAATACTATGTATTAATACTGTTTCCATTGTTCATACATATATGTGCACATGTGCAGATATAAATAACAGAATGAGAAAATGAGAGTAGTGTTCTGAGAAAGAAACTATATTTCTCCTACATCTAAACTTGCTGATAGTGGTGGTGGTATAGCTTTTGGCTGCTTCCTATGTCTAATCATTCTTCTAGCTTTACTCATTTGAAGTTTCCACAACTATCAACTAGAATCAACTTGCCTGCAGAACACAGTGACTGGCAACTCCAGTGATCATTGAAGGAAAGATTGGGAGATGTATTTTACCTCAGAACACATTCAATGACTCCCAACAGCAACAGCAAACTGTTAAGAATGTTAAAAGCAAAGGTCAATCAGGCTGCATATGCAAATGACCTCTGTGTTCTGACTGGCTATGGGATTGGGGGAGGAACAGCAAACTGTTTAGAATATTAGAGGCAGAGGCCAATCAGGCCACATATGCAGATGACCTCTGCATTCTGACTGGCTATGTGGGGGAGTGGAACAGCAAACTGTTTAGAATGTTGGAGGCAGGACTCAGGCACTGCAGCCAGTGGATAGGGACAGCTTGAGTGACACATCATGGAGCCAACTGATTTGGGAGCATGGGGAATGTTCAGGAGAGTCCATGACCAAAACGCAATTATTATATATAGAGACAGGTCTTTCTCCTTACTCAACAAGATAATTCTGGAATGAGTTAGCCTGTAAAATCTGACACCAAGAGCATGAGTTCTATTTTATATATTATATTTCTACACCACTTTTCTATACAGTTACAACCACATCTATTTAACCATAAAACACATCTACTTCCAACCATAAAACACATGAAATAAGTAAAATTAAAAGGCATTTAAAAAGAACAGTTTCATGAAGTTTGTGGAGACAGGAAAATACTTTATTTATTTTATACTAAGAATAAGGCCCATTGTGGAAATAAATACAGTAGGCTGTAGAAGGAGGCTCTGGGCGAATGCCCTGGCCTTGGGCACTCAGCGTCAGTTTGCTGTGGGAACCTCAGCTGTGTATAATGACTCAGAGCTTACCGTTTTCTCCAGGGGAACTGATCTCTGCCATCTGAAGAGCAGTTGTAATTCTGAGTGATCTCCAGCTCTCCCCTAGAGATTGGCAGCAATGGTTCCCAGGAGAAAATGGCTGCTTTGGAGGCTGGAGTCTATGGCATTATACCTATCTGAGGACCCACCCCTCCTCAAACCCCATCCTCTCCAGGCTCAACCCCTCAAATCTCCAGGAATTTCCCAACCTGGAGTTGACAACCCCATGCAGAAAAGCCCTAAGTTACACTTTCTTTTGGTCAGTGTATGATATTTGTTTGATCCAATGAAACCAGGAGCATAGATCCGTAACTCTCACAGCAGCAGAAAAATTGCATTCGTTACCATTCTTGCAGCTGGAAAGGTACCTTTCCATTTTGTAGGTCATGCTCACATTATGCCTTAATTAAAATGCTCCTGTATGAAGAGCATATCACCTCTATGTCCAGGTTTTCAGGCCCTCTATTATTAGTAATGTTAGTATTAGGAAGGAGAAAATTAAACATACATTCAAGTTTTCTTCCATTAGAATCAAATGGGACTTTAAAATCCTTAACTTTGACCGGGTTGTGCCCAAGACGATGATGATACCTTGTTAATTCTAAGAACAGTAGCATGATATTATCAGAGAGAGAAAGGTGCCTGTCTAAAGTTATCTACTGAGTCATGGCAGACAAAAGATTCAAACCAGGAAACTAGGGGGCGGGGGGATCACTACAGATAGATTAAAGCATTGAACTTATTTTCATGTCAGTAGCATGCCGGGAATCATTGTATAGCATTATCAAGATGTAGCTAAAGAAAAAGCCACAAAAGGGAAAAAGATGGTTCTCACTTTGTATTTTTTGTATTTTCCAATGATAAAGATCTGGTAGCAATTATTTTTCTCATTGTACAAGCCTACCCCACAGAACTCTGCAATAGGAATAAAAGAAAACTTAGTCATCAACATGTGAGCTATAAACGCTTGTGGCACGGGTGTTTATTTTGCTCAGTGATAATGTTAGCAGTTTGAAAGAACAAAATGAACTTTGTGATAGTCAAATGTATTTTTCCAGGGAGTGGAAACCTACTTTTACCTATTTATGGCTGACACTTCATTGGCTTACTCACTCACAAATGTGAAAAGAGTGGAGAGGACCTTCTTGGGATGAAATGGAAGATCTTGTTTTTCTGGCTGCTTTGTAGCACTTTTAAAAATTGGATTGCTCTTTTTAATTTAGGATAATAAGGGAAGCTGAGGGCCAATTCACATGACACAAAATCCTCATAGCCACCATGATTCAGATCAGGCCCAGGTGCACACAGAAAAGGGGCCTCACCATTTTCCAACCTGAGATGGTCCCTGGAAGTTACTATTTGCTCTGTTGGGAAACATATGTATAGCCAGGGGTCATTTCGTAGAAAAAGAGGTGCAGGAGCTCATTAGCATAACTCATTTTCATAACTTATTTGCATACGCTACACCACCTGACATCACTGGAAGTATGTCAAAAGGCAAGAAAGAAAGAAGAGAGAGGGAGGGAAGGAAGGAAGGAAAGAAGGAGCTGGCAGAGAGGGGACAGTTACTAATCCAAGCCTCAGAAATACCACTATTCTGGGAGGACAGCTTCAGTGGTGGCTGAAGCCTTCAGAAGGCTGGTCGGAGGAACAAGGACCTTTCCAGGGGCATTTTGCTGCAGCCATGACACAAGCAGGCATTCCCCCCTGAGGTGGGGGGGGGGGTGGCGGCTGGCACCAACTCCTGGAGCTGAGCTCCCCTGAGATCCTGCTCAAAATGACCCCTGTGTATAGCTGTCATTACATATGAGTTTCCCGGAGGAGCGAACCACAGTTCCGTGCAGTCATTTCAGCTTGGGAAATAGAAAAAATGTTACTTTTTGTCCCACCATAGAGAACAATAGAGGGAATGGGGGCAACCTGTTTGGAGGCCCGTAGAATTGGACCCCCTAGTCCAATCTTTTTGAAACTTGGTGGGTATTTGGGGGAGAGGTTCCAGAAGCTACCCTGTGAGTTTGGACCCTCTCCCTCAAACCCCCTCCCCTCCAGCCACTTTTAAAGCCACCGCCAAATTTCGGTGGCAATTCAGCCGCGGGCCGAATCAGATCAGAGAATTTGATTTGGCCGGTGGCTGTCCTACTGCCCACTCCTGGGCTGGCGGAGTGGTGCTCCACCTCGCTCTGGCCCCAAAGGACCCCTGCCAGTGAGAGGCAGGGAAACATCTCATTCTGTAATCTCTTTCATGGGATACTATCATTTTAGTTCTTTGCTTGTGCATTTTCTCATAAATGCCACCCACAGTATCACCCATAGTTTATAAAGTAGTTTCAAACAAAAAGAATCACAGGAAAAACAGAAATGAAATGAAGACAAGGAAATTGGGGCTGTTATAGATTCCAACTGTTCATTTTCTTTTCTGTGGCATGGGCAGAAGGCTAGAGGCCTGGCCTTCTCACTAACAACTATCAAGTCCTTGTGGGCAGGACTTTCTTTACCCAAGGTGAAAAATAATGTGTGTGTGTGTGGGGGGGGGGGGGGAACTCAACCCAACAAATAGCTGCGAACCGAGAGGGTCAAGCTAACAAAAGAATTATGATGAAAAATATAGACATTTATTAGGATGTATACATAAATAAAACAAAATAGAATTAAAAAAGACAGTCCAAGTATCAGACATTTAAAACTAGGTTCATTAAGAACTAATTGCAGTGCATATCAAACTGATGAATAAAACCTTTGACCTAAGGACCATACGCGTTTCGGCCCCTATGAGCCTTCCTCAGTGGTCAATATTCCTTATTATACAATGACACACATCCAAAAATACATGCATTCAGAATTTTGTATATACATATATAAATGAAACCAGATGTTGCTGTCTTAAATTCTATGTATTTGCTACAGCTAGTAAAATAAGCCTGTGGTAGCTGTGCAAATTCTCCAAATTAGTCTGGTATCAAACGTCCCATTCGTCAGGATGTGTGTCACTTCCATCAAGTGAAATGCTTTTAAAGGAGCCCTGATTGTGCCTTTCTTCTCTGTGTGGTGCTTTCATTTGCCTCCACACCCCAGAATAAAGGTAACCAGATACAAGATTCACCAGGGTTTATTTATTTTAAGCTAAATGCGTATCTGTTAATGAAATATACTGAGTTCAGATGCGTAGAGTGATCAGCTCATCGTTTATTTAGCGATTACAGCAAGGAGGAGAAGAAGACTGAAAATGCCTGACCTGAGCCGGGCATTTATGCCTGCAAAAGGTTACACCCTAAATACACCCCACTCCCAATGATAGGCTATTTACATTGCATGGTTACTCTATTGGTTTGCTCTAGGATCCTTGTTTCCCTATTGGTCCATTCTAGGATCCTAGCGACCCATTGTTATGTGTCCCAAGCTCAGACCTTTTGCAAGTAGTTCAGGCTCAATACATAACATAACTCTCACAAATCATTCCCTAAATGGCTGCTCAAAGGGGTTGCCAGTGTTTCGGTAATGCCACCCTGGTCCCACTCTTAGTATGGCCAACAGCTGCACCTCATATTTCCTTGCTGCTATAAAAAAAACGGTACCAAGAGATTATGAGCAGCATCACCATCCCCCCCACTCCAGTCAGCGTAAAGGTTCAAGTCGTGATGCCCATCACTGAAGCTCCATCTGCACATTTCAAAGTCTTTGTGTTTGCTGAGGAAGAACACAAGGACTTTGTATTGCATGTGCGAAGGGAGTTTTGTGCCTTCCAGATGGACACCAGCTCTTTTCAGTTTGTGACCACAGAATGCAGGGAGAAACACAGAAACACAGAAACTTAAAGCTGGAAGGGATCCCAAGGGACATCTAGTCTAACCCCCTGCATCAAGCAGGAAATTCACAGCCACCTCCCCTCCCCTCCCTTAGTGACCTCTGCTCTATGCCCAGAGAAGCAGCCTTAACTTTTCCCTTTTGTTTTTGCATCCTTAAACCATCCCATGGTGGCACTGTTGGGTCCACTGCATAAATCACATTACATGAGTCAGCAGTGTAATGTATTTGCTACAAAGGCAAATGCGATTTTGGGCTGTATCAACAGAAGTACAGTGTCCAGATCACACAAAGTGATGGTACCACTTTACTCTGCTCTGGTTAGACCTCACCTAGAGTATTGTGTTCAGTTCTGGGCACCACAATTTAAGAAGGATATAGACAAGCTGGAATGTGTCCAGAGGATGGTGAAGGAAATGGGTGAGGGGTCTGGAGACCAAGTCCTGTGAAGAAAGGCTGAAGGAGCTGGGTATGTTTAGCCTGGAGAGGAGACGACTGAGAGGTGATATGATAACCATCTTCAAGAACTTGAAGGGCTGTCATATAAAGGATGGTGTGGAGTTGTTTTCTGTTGCCCCAGAAGTCAGACCGGAACCAACAGGTTGAAATTAAATCAGAAGAGTTTTCAGCTAAACGTTAGGAAGAACTTCCTGACAGTTAGAGTAGTTCCTTAGTGGAACAGGCTTCCTCGGGAGGTGGTGGGCTCCCCTTCTCTGGAAGTTTTTAAACAGAGACTAGATAGCCATCTGACAACAATGCGGATTCTGTGGACTTAGGCAGATCATGAGAGGGAGGGCAGTACTTAGTTCTTGTGGCACTTTCTTACATGCCCAAGGTAATGCTGATGGCCACTTTGGGGTCAGGAAGCATTTTTTTCTCCAGGCCAGTTTGAAGAGGGATCCTGGAGGTTTTTTGTCATCTTCTGGGTGTGGAACAGGGGTCACTGGGTGTGTGGAGGAGAAAGTATTTGTGAATTTCCTGCATTGTGCAAGGGATTGGACTAGATGACCCTGGAGGTCCCTTCCAACTCTATGATTCTATATATGGCTATATGTAGGTTCCACAGTGGAGTCAATATTGACTCCATGGGGCCCAAATAGATAAGAGCCAGTGTGAGTCAGGAAGGGGCACAAAACTCCCTTTACACATGTGATACAAAGTCCTTATGTTGTTCCTCAACAAACACAAGTACTTTGTAATATAGATGGCACCTGAGAGATCCCCCCCCCCCCGGGTTCAGTCAGTTGAGAGTGGCAAATGTAGGATGCCTCTCATTCCTAGATGGTGCTCTCCTTAAATTGTGGAAACACCAATCCTGCCAACCCTAATGGTTTTAGCAGTCCCCAGGTCCCAACCTATTTAAATCTCCATCCAAAAATAATGTAAAGTAGGTAAGGAACTGATCTGTCTCTCAACCCCTCCCCCCCAAAATTCCTGCTTGGTTCTCTAGCAATGGGCCAATCCCAAATTATGTATACTGGGCAGATATTTTCTCAGAGAAAGTCCCTCATCAGGGAAAATGGAATAGCTTAGATAGCAGTGTATCCTTTGACTGTCATAGTGAGTAGAAAGCAGTCTATTCTTTACTGTCCATTGTATTATTTTTAGTTACTCTATTTCTCATTTTAAATGGTTATAATTTTGCATACATTCACATTTAGCCACCTCTAACAATCAAACAAATCCAAACAAAGCAGACCAGGTTGGTGGTTCAGCAGTTCGAGACCCGAGTGCTGCATGACGGAGTGAGCTCCCATCGCTGGTCCCGGCTCCTGCAACCTAGCAGTCCGAAGGCAAGAAATTGCAAGTAGATAAATAAGTACCACTTTGGTGGGAAGGTAAACAGTGTTCTGTGTGTCTCGGCATCTAGACATGCTGGCCATATGACCATGGAAACGTCTTTGGACAGCGATGGCTCTTTGGCTTGAAAATGGAGATGAGCACCACATCCCTAGAGTTGTATTCGACTAGCTTTCAAGCAAGGGAAACATTTACCTTTACTAACAATCAAAAACCTCTTCTAAAATCCTGTTCTTTGATTACCCCAATGATATGTTTAGACATTTTTAAACAGCATGCTAAAGTGATGGTGAGGAAACATCCCACTCTTTTTTTTAAAAAAATGTACAAAATCCACCAACAAAGGGGGGGATGACACTTAATAAAGAAAGAGGAAATGCACACAAGTTGTGGGGGCAGAACCACATGCAAGAGTCAGTGATTTCTTAGAAGTGGTGGCAGCCCGGGCTCAGCATGTTTGAGATCATCTTGATTGTAGCAGAATGGCGCTGATGTGAGCTTATTTCAAAGCCACTTCAGTTGTAAAAACAATCTGCTACACTTTGGGCTCTGCAGTAACCCCAGACCAGTGTGGCGTAGTGGTTTGGATGTTGAACTGGAAGCTGGGGGACTTGTCTTCAAAACCCCACTCTGCCATGAAGTTTGCTTGGGTGTCCTTTAGGCCCAGTTTGCACCTCCCCTCTGAAGTCGTTTGACTGCTGTCTTTTCCTTTGCTCATTTCACACAGTCCATCAGTGGCTATTAGCCACAAAGTATTGATAGGAACTCTCAGTCTGGGGCAAGTGATGCTCTATATTCTTGGTGCTTGAGGGAGGGGCAACAGTGGGAGGACTTCTAGTGTCCTGGCCCCACTGCTGGACCTCCTGAGGGCACCTGGTGTTTGTGGCCACTGTGTGACAGAGTGTTGGACTGGATGGGCCACTGGCCTGATCCAACATTGGCTTTTCTTATGTTCTTATGAGGAGGAGGAGAGAGTGTGTGAACCTGGCAGTTAGTCAGGTTTATCATGTACAAACTCCAGATTTTCATAAGACGTGAAATGCCAATTTATACCTCACAGGAGGAGTTTTGTGTCTCCTAGATTCACTTGTGCCCTTTTCTCCTTGTGACTGTGGTTTGTGGATGGAAGCCACTACAGCCTTCCCCTCTGTGATATTTCTTCTCCTCAAACCACCCCATGGAGCGGCTATTGATGTATGTGCAATAAAGTAATATAAGCAATAACATGGTTTTGCCAACAGAGCCAATAGCAACTCCACAGGACAGTTTATAAGAAGGAGGAGGCAGGTGGCTTCTGCCTGTGTGACCTGGTCTCAAGGAGGAGAGGACTCAAGTGAGACTGGGAGACACTAAACTCACAATTGAGCATCTGCTTTAAAGTCCTCACTCAAAAGACACACAGGCTTGGTCATGTGTGAACTGACTTTTAGTCTCTCAGATGCACTGTCTGCTCCCCTCACATTATATGCTACATACAGTTGTTCCTCAAGAGGACCGACCATCATTGTGAGGTACACAAAACAACGGTGTGTGTGAGTTAAACCCGAATAAATTCAAGAGCAGGTGTATAAATCCACATGGGGTATGTTTTAGACTTGAAGGATTTTGGGAGGGGGAGGGGATTGAAGAATTTGTCCTGTGCCTGGCTTCTCAAACCATTTTGCTCTTTTGAAACAGCATCACTGCTCATCCTGCAAAGAATCAGCAACAGCAACCTCCTACTTTATGTATGTAGATGACAGAAGAATTATTATACTTTTCTCTTTAATGTCATTCTAGTGCCATGATTTCCTTCGTCCTTAAAAAATATGTTTGAACATATAAAGAGTTAAGGGGGAAACTTTTTAGAAATGTTGTGTTCTGAAGTTCAGTTTACTTTGGCAGCATATAAGCCCGCCATCTGTTAATGTGTAAGCTGGTCAAAGAAATGTAAATAACACGCATCTTCAGGGTATTAATGCAGCTTCCAGTTTTGGATTAATATTTAGACCTTGTTCCTAAAAGACTAACTGGTCTGCTTTGCTGAACATCATGGCTTAGGATAATTTAAATTCTTTAGTCTTATTAATTAAGGGCCTTCTTGATACTTGTAGGTTAAGGGCTTCATCCTCAATTGCCAGCTCTGGGTTGAGATTTGGGGAGTGGGGCCTGGGGAAGTGGGGTTTGGGGAGGGGAGGGACCTCAGCATGATATAATGCCATAGAACCCACCCTCTAAGGCAGCCATGTTCTCTAGGGGAGCTGATCTTGGTCATCTGGAGATTGGTTGTGACAGTGGGTGATCTCCAGGTGCTACATGGCAAGTGGCAACCCAAACCCAGACACACCTGAAGTTGCACACATGTTGGTATGTTGCAGTGATATTTTTTCAACTCTGGTAAAGTAGGGCTGCCAACTCCATATTGGGAAATTCCTGGAATTTTGTGGGGTGAAGTCTGGGGAAGGTGGTGTTTGGAAAAGGACCTCAGCAGGGTCTAGTTCACCATCCAAAGCAGCCATTTTTGCCAGGGGAACTGATTTCTGTAGTCTGGAGATCAGTTGTAAATTCTGGGAGATCTCCAGGCCCCTCTGGAGGTTGTCAACCCTAAGGGTACTGTGTGTTTGGAAACCCACAAGGTCCAGCTGTTATGTAACAATTGTTGATACTTTTGTGATTTAGGTGATCAGTCAGTACAGTTCCTTCTGAGAATCCACAAGCTTATTGTAAGAGGAATTATTAAAAATGCAGATTATTGCTCACTAATTAATTATGAATTATGTCTCAAGACCAGTTGGTGGTTAGGCTTCTGCTCTTAAGAAAGTGGATCATTGAAGAAGGGTCCCAAAAATCACAATTAATTTACAAAAATTCTATTTGTATCCATAGGATGATATTACATCTTAAGTATCCTGTTACTGAGTTCCCATTCAGCACTTACTCAAGCTTGCTAAGTCAAATGGCCAGTTTGACTTGTAGCTGGTGATCTTTGGCCCTGATAACACCCAGAATTAGCCACGCGATAGGCACGAATGCCATGCGGATTTAAAGGGCGCGATCACACCAGAACATCTGGCAAGCGTCCCACACCCGTCGGCAACCCATTTCTCTCTGCTGAAGAAGCGGAGTTAAAAGATACTAGGGAAAGTCCAGTAACAAACAGGTTTGCTACGGGCCAAAGACAGACTTTCCCCATGTGATCACTCCAGTACGCACTCATGGCACTGGGGATAGTCTGATCAGGCTATCCCGACGCCATACCATTGTTTTTTCCCCCTTCTCAGTATGCACATCATCACATACTGCCATAGGAAGCCCTCAGGGCAGAGATGCGATTCATCAATACCCCGTTTAAGTGCACTGGGAAAAAACAGCAACCCCCCCCCCCCCCAACTCGCCCATGGTTGCATCTGATCACGCAGTGGCAGGCTATGCCTGCAGCTTTGCAGAACTGTGTGATCATGCAACTGCAGGTCAAATTACTCCGGAGCAAATAGCCTCACTCCCCCCCTGATTATCTCGCTCGTGTGGACAGGACCTGTGAGGCAGGAGTCCTAACAGATGACCTTCACCTCAGATGTTGCCCTGTTGGTTTCCTTTACTGATGTGTGTGTGGGGGGGTCAGTTTTACTTTTACAGTGTGCCTGCTCTTGACATTTTTCTAATGGTTGCCTTTCACAAATAGTCTTAGCCCCCTGGTTCATTTTATGGTAGTTGACTATGGGGCCTACTCATCTTTGCATGAGTGTCCTGCAAAACTTGAGGGTCATGATACATCATGTCTTATTACATTGTTTTGTGAGATCTGCTTTGAGTCTCAGAGAAAGGAAGCTATAAATACAGTAAATAAATAAAATTACTTGTTTGTTAAATAATAAATAGAACTCGGTCAATAAGAAATCAGTTTTCATTTTACCCAAGGCAGTAACACCCATATTTAAAAAAATTAAATTTCCAACTTTGTTTTTCAAAAAATGGTTTGTAAACCTTCCCCTCAGTGACAAGATGTTCTTAGGGTACCAAGTGTAAAGCCTTTGGGTTCACTGCCATGAGGTAAGTTTTGCGGCGAACAAGTAGAATGTAAAGATTGCAGAAGAAGGAGTTGTATATAAATAACAAAGATTTATTTATTTACAGGTTGGTTTTAAAGAACAGATCAGCAGCACAGGTCTCCAGACAGTCAAAGGAGAAACCTGGCTGAGGCACATAATTTTAAGGTAGTTATGGCTTCAGAGTATGGTTTGAATTCTCTTTACTGCTTGAAGGTGCAAACAGGATTTCACTAACTAGCCACTAGATTGGATCCATACATGCAGGATTTCACCAACACCAACCTGCCCTTTCCCAGGAATCAGACTAAATGGTATGAGGTCTGCTCATCACCAGAGACAGACCTAACTCTGGGGTACTCTAGGGTTGCCAGCCGCCCCCCATGGAGGAAGGGCTCCCCCAACACTAGGCCCCACTGCCTCACCCCTGATCAGCTGGCTAGTGGGGAGGACTTACCCAGAAAAAGAGGAGGCCCAGCCAACATTGCAGCAATGTATCTATGTCACTATGACATGACCCAGAAGAAATGTCATCCCATCAACGACATCAGGGCAACGCTCTGGTATTTGGACAAAAACTCTATGGTAGAAACCAAATTTACCATAGAGGTTTTTGCCCAAACACCAAAGCATTGCTCAACAGCATTGCATGATGGTGTCACTTCTGGGTCACATCAGAAGTGATGTAGACATGTTGGCTGGGCCTCTTTCCTGCTCTCAGTAAGTCCTCCCACCCCCCTAGCAACCCTAGGGTATTCTATCCTCTCCCAACCACTGTGTAATGCTATCAAGCAGAGCTACCCTTTAAACTGTCTTATCTCTTACTGCTTCCCTCCAATATTTCATTTCCCTCTTGAGAGGTTTTTGGATGCTGGAGCAGCACTCCCGTAGGCTTGAGGATTAATCAGCTGAGTGGCTGTTTTTCCCTTTAGTGGCAGGACAGACTTCTGTTCATCATACAAGTGCTAAATGGCAATATCAGGGGACGGTCTTGGCCTCTCTGAAATATATAATGGCCCTTCAGGACAGCTGGGTTACCTCTGTGTGAAACAGAATACTGGCTTAACTAGACCACTGGCCTCATCCAACAGCGCTTAATATTCTTATATTCATTGATGGCCTGGGTTCCCCTCAGTGTCAATTCATTCAGTTCAGTAAACATAGCTGTTTATGTTCCATCTGGATAGATCCTGATAAAGTGATTTGTTCTCAAGAAAGAAGATTGACATGAGTCTGAAAATAACAGATCAGTATGATAGATATCCTAACAAAATATGTAAAACACCTTCTGTTCAAGTTTGAAGAATGGACTACGTAGTAGTGAGGAACTAGCTGGCTGTTCAGCCTTAGAGAACTGTTTTGAGCTTGCCCTGAGGAATTCATGTAACATAAATTTGAATTTAGTTCTATCAACATAAGCTCTGGGAGAAAATTTCTAACAACACTGATTGCTGTTTGTTAATAAGGACTGTTATATTCCTGCATCTAGCGGTATCAGTGTCTTCTATTCATACCTTTATTTTCATTTTTTAATTAATTCTTGTTATATCTGAAGTAATAGGATCATTACTTTTTAGTTGGTTGGTGAGAGAAAATGTTCTGTGATTCTCTGTGCAGACCTTAAGTTTAAATTTTTAAATGAATTTTAAGAGTATCTAATAGTTTTAACTCCACTGCCATGAAGGTTTTCATATTACTTGAACCTCATCATGTGGTATGTATACTGAGGAAGATTTGTATGTTACTTATTAAAATGCTTAATTTCTGAGGAAGCTCACTACAGGTTTCTCCATCAGTGTCTACAGTGTCAGTGTAATTGGTCCAGCTTCCAACTACTTGATTATTTACAGGCACGTTATTGGATCCATGGCTGTCTTTCCATTAAATGGAGCCAAAAGCCACCAAAATTTCTGGGCTGCTCATTGTAAATTGCATGTGTGTGATGGCTAACTTCACACCGGATTTTACCACGTGTCTCTGTTTGCATTGCTGTTATTTTGATTTGTAGTGTTGAACCTGTGCAGTTTTTTTATTGTGATTGCCAATAACTAATGCGATACTTAAAAGCAACCCCTCCTTTGTACATTTTGCTTCTTATTGGCAGTGCAGTGGGCTTAAATTGGAGTAACTTTGTAGGGGATTGTACTGTAGGTGTAATAAGCCACACTTTATCAAATAAAACATGAAGACATGTTTATAGGAGGAAAACCACGTTGAAAAACAACACTGAATTACATTTGTAAAGAAAAAAAGTGTAAAATCACTTTAATTAAAAGACTGAAGCCTTATAGGCGTTGTTACATTCATTCTTGTCATCTGATGGACAAAATATTTAGTCATACAAAGGCAAGGAAGACAGCTGCATTGCATAAGAGGCAAGACTAGCAATTGCAAAGAAACTTTCATATGTTATTGTATTTGATTTTTCCAGACAATAGAGTCCATTCACCTTGTTAGCGATACTGGTAGAAATGAAACGGTAGCCAATAATTGAGAAAGCAGACCAACAAAAAGTGCCATTTTAAAGTTACCGCCAGCTTTTAAAAGAAACATTTTAGATAAAGAGGGTTTGGGTCAGATTTCAGTTTATGCCTACGTGTAGCTCATAGGAAGTCCACACCAGATGCAGAAGATTCTCTGGCATGGTGAAGTCTCCTCAGTTTATATTCTATGTTAGTGACATAGAATCCTCAAGGCTCTGATGTTGATTTGGCTCAGGAAGTGAACAGTGCAGAAGACCCTTCAGGAGGAGCAAAGAAAACTGCCAGTAGAAAGAACAGTAAAGGTTTCATGTAGACACTTGTGCAGATACTTTGCTTATTCTACGAACAGTACAACAATTGTACTCAGGGGTGATTTCGTAGAAAAAGAGGTGCAGGAGCTCATTAGCATAACTCATTAGCATAACTCATTTGCATATGTCACGCTCCATGACATCACTGGAAGTGTGTCAGAAGTGTTGTGTAGTGGGTTTAACACATGGAAAGGCAGGATGACAGCATGATGAACAGCTCTAGTTTATTGGTACACAACATGAGATACTTACTGGCCGAGAAGGCCAACTATATACAGTCCCTGAACCACACCCCTGGGTCCCATTGGAGGGTTTAAACTTCCCGCCAAAGTCTTTATTGGTGGCTTCATGGAGGTTCAGGATCCTAGACCCCTATTGTTCTCTGGAGCCAAGCTCGGGCTGTCTATCGCAGGCGCCCAGTGGCGGTCCACGGACATAACAAGAAGGCAACACCCACTACTCAGGCTCTACCCCAAAAATCTCCAGGTATTTCCCAACTCAGAGCTGGTGAGCCAGCTTTACACTTTGACTAAAGACACTTTAGGTTTCCTTTGCTCTTGCAGGGAAGCTACCCTACAACAAGCATGAAAATACAGATCAAGTTAGTATGTTTTTGCTTTTTTCCACAGCACATCACCATATGTGCCCGCTCCAGGGCTTGTTACTCCCGGAATGGTGTTCCTGTGTGTTCCTGCTTGAAATGACCCCTGGTTGTACTACTGCAAGATGGTTTTTACACATTTTTGTGTAGCTTCAAACTGACCCGTGGAAATGCCAAAATAAGCACCTGAGTACCTGGCCAGTGCTGCTGCAGTAGACTTAATACACGAATAAACCCCTTTCCATCTCATGAGTGCAGTTGTTTGAAAACTGTTTTGCTTTGAAAACAGCACAAAGCTGTTCCCCTATCCAACTGCAATATTTCACAGTTTAATTAACTTTTTGTTACTGCTGAATGAAAAGCAAATTGCAATAAACTGGTCAAAGATTAACCTTGATTTGAGCCACTGAATTTGATTGACATTTCTTATTGTAACTAACAGCAAAGATCACCTTTGTTTTATAGGTGACTGGTTCCATTTTTGGGTAGTTATCCAATGCAGAGAATAGATTCACAGTCATTCTACACATTTTCACTCAGAAGTCCCACCGAATTCAATACTGGGTCCAAGTACAGTTTATAATTGATTGGATTTGCATTTAATTTCATTGCCTTAACACAATTTCATTGTTTTTGGATTGAGATCATAATATGAAAGCTATGTTCAATTGGTGTAAGGGGGTTTACATTCTAGTAAAAGTACTACTGATCATTACCTATCTTGACGTTAGAAGAATTCCCTATTTTGATATACAAAAAGGTTTTAGAACCACAAAAATCTTGTTATGAAGCTGACCTGGAAGTCAAGGATTTGTCTCCATTTGGTTTCGTATGGCTTTGAGTGAAAGTTCATATCCAAGAAACATGGCAGCACTCATTGGGAATCCACGCACTGCATTCACCATGAGGCCCCTAAAAAAGACCTGTTCAGAACAAGGTAGAAAAGGTTACTCCAAAAGAGCCCATCATTTTTGTTTGTTTTTTAAACAGAAAACACTATTTTAAATCTAAATGGGAATGGGAATGCTCAGCGGTCATTTAGTAGAAAAAGAGGAGCAGGAGCTCATTAGCATAACTTATTTGCATATGCTACACCACCTGACATCACCGGAAGTATGTCAGAAGGCAAGAAAGAAAGGAGAGAGAGAAGGAAGGAGAGGAAGGAAAAAAGGGGGGGGAGAGAGAGAGAGAGAGAGAGAGAGAAAGAAAGAAAGAAAGAAAGAAAGAAAGAAAGAAAGAGGACAGGTACTAATCCAAGCCTCAGAAATACCACTATTCTGGGGGGATAGCTTCAGTGGTGGCTGAAGCCTTCAGAAGGCTGGTTGGAAGAACAAGGACCTTTCCAGGGGACGGGGCCATTTTGCTGCAGCCATGACACAAGCAGGCATTCCCGGGGGGGGGGGGGGGCTGGCACCAACTCCCAGAGCTGCGCTCCCCCGAGCTCCTGCTCGAAATGACCCCTGGGAAGGCTGAATGAGAATCTGATGTGGAAGTGCTATAAAAAGAGCTTGTGCAGAATGCTTTTCTAGTTCCCTGCAGTCCTAGATGAGCTCTCTCTCCTTGACAAAAACTATAAAATGCCACCAAATATGCCTTTTCAATCCTCCTACATAAAGAACCAAAGGACAGCATTACAAGACAAATTCTTCACGTAGGCAGTCCCTCAGCCTTTCCTCATAGGGCTTGGTCTCAATCCTCACCATCTTCTACAACCACTCCATTCTGTCCACATCCTTTTTGAAGAGAGACCTCCAAAACTGCACACAGTACTCCAGGTGCAGCCTGACCAATTCTGTGTACAGCAAGACTATGACATCTTGTGATTTGGATGTTAGGCTTCTGTTGATACACCCCAAGACTGCATTAGCCTTTTTTGCCTCTGCATCACACTGACTGCTCATATTTAGCTTACAGTCCACCACCATGGCAGGGAATCATACGTTAATGAAAGTTACTTTTGATTGTTCCTTTATAAATAAAATCAATTGTGGAATTTGAAATTATAAATATACACCTGTAACTATGACAATTAACTATCATACAATTTATTACCAAATTAGTTTCTAATATCAAAATGATATCATTTGGTACTGCTTACCTTTAGACCATCATTATGATAGCTTTGGGAGATACAGTCAATTACCCCTTTGTATTTCTTGAAACAAACCCCATCTGCTTGAAGACGACTCTTCACAACATCCATAGGAGTAGCAGTTCCCCAAGATATTGCTCCTAAGAAAAAGAGAGAAAAAGTATTGAACAATATACACAATAAAAAATTCCAAATGCATAGTATAAATCTTTAGAGTTAAAGATATAACAACAATGATAAATATTCAGTTATAACTTATGGTAAAGCGAATCCTATTCAGTTCAATAGAGCTAAATTTGGGTTGTTTAAGTAACATCACAGTTTGTGTTGGTGATACTGTTTCTATATACAGGATGTCAAATATAAGGTTTATCGAGTGCTTTGAATTCCCCAGGACAGTCCATAGTACCCAACTACTATTAGTCAGTTTCAGGGCAAACTTGTGACTGCTCTGGCTAGAGTTGCCTTCATTGTGTGAGTATAGGGTTGCCAGTGGGGGGAAGCCCTGCCCCCAAGCTGCAGCCACCTGTAGCCACCCCCTCCCTCCCTTCCTGCAAAAATTTAAAGGGCTTCTGTTGATCGGCAGGGAGCATGTGGCCTGCTGATCAGCTGGAGGGCTGATTTGAGTTTCCTTCAAAGTGGCTCAGTCATGCTTTGCTAACCCAACACAAGTGAGTTTGTGTGAACAGGTAAATAACGTCCACTAGCAGCCGGTTATTAAAATAGGTCTGTCTGAAATCACAGGAAAAAATCCATTAGCAACCAGTTATTAAAACGGAATACAAAGCCAGTTTGAGAAGGGTCTCAGTCAGTTGGCTTCTGACAGTCAGAGTCAGTGAGGTTCACCTTTGGAGTGAAGGGAAACAATTCCTTGCCTTAACTGTTTTCTGTTAATTCTGAGGAAGAATTCAGTATCAGAATTGAACATCTAAGAGTTAGCCTAGCTGAAGTCCGTTTTACACAGACACTAAAACTGATATTGAGATTTTGGTGAAGGTGATGGGGTATTATGCTGAAACTCCCATTCAGGCCAAAAGAAAAGGATTATATCTTCTGAGGAGGAGGAGAATAATTCCTGCCCAGTTACACAGGGGGGTTTGCTCTGAGGAGACCCCTGGTCTGTCATGAAGGGAATCGGATTTAGACACCTCAGGATATTGAAATAAACAGCGGTTTCTAAAAGGGGGAGAGTTTAGGTACGCAACTAAAGAGACCGTCTCCAGGAAACCTGAAGAGTCATAGGAAACTATACGAAGAAACATTGTGACTGTAACTAAAATACTCAGTAAAATGCCTCTCACTGTTAAGATCCAAGAATATATGAAAATAAGCATCAACAACACTATTTTGATTGTTAAAAGAAGTATAATCTGTATTAACAACAATTTTTATCTCAGCATTTCCAACCCCTGACTACACCCATTCAATCCTTTCCTGATAAATAAAATTGTTATTTCTGTTTGAATGTTATACCATCTCAAGTGCCATTTGAAAGGGAAAAACAAAAGGGCTCTTGCTTATCCCACCAAGTTCCTGGACTGGGCTAAAAGACAAATTAGATCTTTGTGACGGGGGGGGGGGGGGGGGGGGACAGCCACGCTACTTGGGACTGCTCAGTCACAGCTGAGAACAAATTTTTGGTGGGAAATCCTGCCTGATAGTGGGGAAGTGCCAGGGGTCTGTCATAGTTGCCAACTTCCAGATGGTAGCTTGAGATCTCCTAGGATTACAACTGCTCTCCAGGTGACAGACCACTTCACTTGCCACTTGGCAAGGTGGACTCTATGGCGTTATACCCCATTGAAGTCTCTCCCCTCCTCAAACCCTGCCCTCCTGAGCTCCACTTCCCAAAACCCCAGGTATTTCCCAATCTGGAGCTGGCAGTCCTATGCTTAGTGCTGCCTGCTATTCTGACTAGGCCTTTTCTGGCACTGACTCAGCTGTATAAGAAGTTTCAGCTCTCCATTCCTCTGCCACCACGTGCCATTCAAGCTCAATAGGTTGACCTGTTGCCTCAGAATGGACTCAGGTGATATTACTGAAGAGCAGAACTAAAGCAAGGACAACCAGCCACTCCTCTCCCTTATTAATTTCAGTGATAGAAAAATGAAATGTTCACACCTGCAATACCACCAGCTATCCACACAGAAAAGGGGCTAGGAGACAGGCATCCATCAGGGGTGATCCATCCGCAGAGAAATGTGTAAGGGATAAAGTAGAGGCAATATCCAGGAATGTCCCTCAGAATCATAGCACTAGAACCTCGATACAGTCCAGCTAAGCCATCCTGCCGAAGAATTGTGGCAACACAATGAACGGGGCTTCTGTATGCAGTCTGTATGGAAATGCCAGTGACCCTGTGTTTCAGATTTAGGTTGGCTGCAGAAGGGAATTCAAATGACATTAGTAAAATACCTTAGACTTCCTCAGACATCATCATCATCATCATAACAACAACAACAACATTTGCATACTATCTCTCCATAAATATGTGCCGGAATTACTGTTGCCAGCCTCCAGGAGATCTCCAGCCTCCAGGAGATCTTCTGGGATTACAACTGATCTCCATGTGACAGAGATCAGTTCCTTGGGAGAAAATAACGGCTTTGGAAAGTGGATTCTATGGTATTATACCCTGCTAAAGCCCCTCCCCTCCCCCAACCATGCCCTCCCGAGAATCCACCCCCCAAAATGTCCAGGAATTTTGCAACCCAAGCGTGAAGTGGTTAGCAATATACAGTTCAATGATAAAGTGATCCCAAAAACAATAACCAGCAATAAAACCTAAAACAAAATACAAAAACAAACCCAATTAACAAGGATTTTGTCTCCTAAGATGCTCCACATATTATGCAGCAGTAAACACTGGCACTAGTACCTGTGTACTTCTGGCCCAGTTCATCATTGTGGTGCTTATCTTTAAGCCGTTACAGTCTGGAAGCCTCATACCTAATGGACCACGTCTTCTGATGTACTCACATGCACCAACAATGGGCTGCTGTGTTTCTTTAAACTTTTTTACAACTATTGTATGTATTAATGAAATTTTTATATTGATTTTATTGTTATTCCCACCTAATATTTTGTTTGTAAGATACCTTGACTCTTTGGACTAAAGTGGGGACCAAGAATGCCTGCACTTCCAAAGATTCAAGAAGTAGAGCAGTGGCAACAATCCAAGGTGGTAATGAAGAGAGTAAAGGTATTTGGTGTATCAGAGTGTGCCCAAGACACAGCGGGGGTGGTATTGGTTTTTTTAAAAAATTATTCATTTACACCCTGCCTATCTTCTCAATGTGGACCCAAAGTGGTGTACATCATTCTCCTCATCTCCATTTTATCCTCAGAACAACCCAGTGAGGTAGGTTAGCATGAGCACACTTCCATGGCATGTGGGGATTCAAGCCTGGGTCCCTCAGATCCCAATCCAGACAGGTCTAAGAATGCCAAGATGCCTGCTCAGCACTTGCAGCTGGTGGGATGTTTAGCAGGACAGGGACATGCAAATATGCATTGTTCTGATGCTGCAATGTCACTTCCACTGGAAGTGATATTCAGCACGACACTCTAGAGCATCACCCGGGTGCAAGTCCTAGAGCATCACCCTAACACAATGTTATCACTTACAAGGTTGCACAAGAAGTGGTATTGTGGTGTCAGAATGATCCCACACATTTTCCCCCACATTTTCCATCTGCCACTCTACTGAGTGGCATCGACCAAACAACCTAGTATGCTGGCAGGAGATCTGGAACTCGTGCAGGCAACTTTGGCTTATTTAAGCCTGACCAGTAATAAAGGGCAAAGGGAGACAACCCAGAGATGGCAGGGAGGAGAAGAGAAGGGTGACATATTACGTTCTCCATTATCAGAAGCCCAGGAGGAGAGACTGGGCCCAGCTGGGATAGGAAATCCAAGAAGATTAGTCTGACAGCTCAGGGCAGAAGCAACTTTACCTGATCCTACCACAGAAGGCCTCTGAGAGACTAAGAGTCATGATCAGTCCTAGGTCTCTGGTTATGTGTCTATGGTACAACACTAAGGGTACAACTTGATAATACAATGTCCCTACAGCCATTTTACCTCCGGGTTTTCTGTTGCTTTAAAAATGTTGTGTAGGCCTGATCCTACCCAGGATCAGGGTGTGGGGGAAAGAGGGGCTCCTGTTGGGCTCAAAAAAAAAAGAGAAGGAAAATTCCATATTGCAAATGTTACTTGAAGACTACAGCTAGCGAGGAATGATGCAGCTAGAATTCTGTGTGGTGTGAGCATGTAATACCAGTATTGAATTCACTCCTTTTCACTTTGTTGGCCAGGTTTAAGGTGTTGGCATTGGACCTTGAAACCTTAAATGGCCTGGATTCAGTCTACATCAGAGTGTGTCTTCTTCCCTATAGAACCGCCTTCACTCATTGAGATAATCCAAAGAGGACTTGCTGAAGGTTCCATCTTGTGAGTAAACCACGCTAGGCTCCACATGTCGCAGGGCTTTTTCTATTGTTGCCCCTGAAATTCTTTGTCTCAGGAATTTGCCTGGTCCCATCCCTACAAGTATTCTGCCAAGGAGAGATACAATTGTTTCTGGCTTTCATCGCTGCTATTGTTTTGTACTGTTTTTAACTGAACAACAGAATTTTAAAAATATTTATATTTAATTATTCTTGTTACATTTTTGTTTAAATGGCTTTATTATTGTAGAATGTAAAATTCTTGAAAAATGGGTAACAAATCTGACAAACAGATTCATGTAATTTTGACCTTTCTTGATTATTTTTTTTTTTAAATTCTTTCCAGTGGTCCCAAACAGCCACGGAGAGTTTATGTTTAAACAACTAATGAAAAGCGATCCACATAATGGGATCTCCCCAACAGAAAATAATAGGGTTTATGCACTTGTTTTAGAATGTTTCAGGATTTCTTCAACAGTAGCCAAAAATCTAGCCATCCTACATATAACCCATTCATCTATATTGCTCAGTAGCTTAGAGGTCTCAGCAGCTGGAGAAGAAGAATCCTTACTAAGTAGGGGGGAAATCAGCTCCTGACTAAGTTTTAAAAAATCAGGGCAGCTTAAAAATCTGTGGTCAGTGGACTCACTGTGATTAAGTTCTCAATTACATGTTCTCTCTGAATTCAAAATACCAGCATATCTACCTGTCAAGACTACATATGGTAGAGCGATAAGTCATGCCAACATAAAGGCGTGTCTATATTTAGGATACATTTACTCTCTCCATCAATTCCGTTAAATCCTTAGGCACATAAGCTTACCATTCACCAATTAGCCTAGTTGCTCTTATGATTGTCTAATTTAATAAGACTGAGCAAATGTAGCTCCAGATCTAATTGCAGGATCTTTAACTTTAAATTAAATGCCCTCCTCCATGCCCTAGCTTTGTATAAGACTTCATCCACTTCAACTCCCAGTATACCGCAAGGAAAGTTAATTAGCGGTCGATCAATACCTTCAGTAACAGCCTCTGTCCATACACCAGCTGCATATAACAAATGGCTTGCTACCTTAGAGTTAAATATTTTGAGTGCTGAAGGTACATATTTGTCCCCCTGAAGTATAAAAGAATCTAGTGATTGCTTTCCTAATGCTGTCCGCAGTTCTTATTACTGACACCACATGGAAGATCAACACTGAACAATACCCCCAAGTATTTAAACTGAGTGACCTGTTGTACAGGCAGACCAGCCATGGTCCATTTATAATCCCTTACTTTGTGTTTTCTACTAAAAATAACAAACTTAGACATTAATTACCAAAACTTCCCTACAGCAGTAATTAGAAAATAGATAAGTTTATGCAGATACACTATGGATCTAGACAGCAAGACAGTGTCATCTGCATACAGGAGAATTGGCTACATCACTGATGCGAGAAAAGGCGAGTGGCAATCCTCTTGTAACAAAAAAGAATTAAGATCATTAATAAATAGATTACAGAGGGGCCAAAATGTATCCTTGCTTAATGCCTTTATCTAACAAAACAGCATCTGTCAGTACTCCTGAAGGGCTGTACCTAACTTGGGCTGTTGGATGGTCATAACGTTGATGAATAAGAAATAAAAGACATTTGCTTATAGATAGTTTTCCCAATTTTGCCCATATATTTTTTAAAAATTTAAGTGGGATATCTAGAGCTAATGTCTAATTATGCAGTAATTCTTTCATTGTTGTTGTTCAGTCACACAGTTGAGTCCGACTTTTCGTGACCCCATGGACCACATCACGCCAGGCCCTCCTGTCTTCTGTTGTGTTCCAGAGTTTGCTTAATTTCATATTTGTTGCATCAATGACACTGTCTAACCATCTCATCCTTTGCGGTCCCCTTCTTCTTTGACCTTCAGTCTTTCCCAGCATCAGGGTCTTCTCCAGTGAGTGCTCCCTTCTCATTTGGTGGCCAAAATATTTGATCTGCACATCGTTATATATGTGTTATACCTCAAAATTCATTGCACAACTATTGTAGCACCATTATAAAACATTTTAATATATGTGTATGTTAGAAGCACAAAGAATACAGAAAAATATTTTTTCAAAACTTTGACTCTGCTTACCTTCAAGAAAAGGTTGGGTCTGCATCTGTAACCGTATCTTTACTAGATCAACTGGACCACCAATTCCTACTGACACAGCTCCTGCTGCCATGCTTGCTAATGCTAAGTCCATAAGAGCTGGAGGACTGTTAGAATTCCCATAGCGATGCTGGCTAATGAGCCTCTGGGTGTTGCTGAAGACACCAAACACCACTGAGTTGTAGACAGCGATGCTAACCAGTGGGAATGACATCCCCTTGAAGAATCCAGCCGCCTACAAATAACATTAAACAGAGGTAAATAAGAATAGGCTTAATTGCTCTGGAGAAATAATTGAAACCTAGACTAGAACACTAGCATACATTCAGATATTCAGCTCTACATTTCCCTTTTCCATAAACTCTTGCTCAATGTAATACATTATCTGATTCTTTAGCAAACTGGTTTTTCAGTTGTTTGTTAATAGAATGGATAAATGTATAGCTCAATTAAATTGTAGTTTTGAACTTTAAAGATACCGGTTTGGAATGCACCATTTAGTTTGGCACCAGACAAATTTTAATTCACTTTCAAAAAACCTTGACTATCAGAAGTTTTCCCAGCCATATATGCTATATATAGAAGTTACTATTCCGTATAAACGGATGTTCTAGTCCCTTTCTATTGATGAGCATGATGTTGACTATCCCATAAGGCACTTCTGTGCTTTTCATATTTTCCTTTTTCCTGTATGGTTATTGGTTTCTTCTGACGTGCCACACAAGTAAGGATTTCAGGCACAAGGAAGTGAAACATCATACCTATAACTTACATTTTTGCATTTTATATGCTATGTATCTGTATTGCTCTATAAGTAATGTAAAATGAAAATCTGTCAGAACTAGGGTTGCAGAGGTCCCGTCCCCCCCGCCACATAGGGTTGCCAGATCCAGGTTGGGAAACTCCTGAATACTTGGGGATGAAGCCTGGGAAGACAGGGACCTCAGTGGGGTACAATGCCATGGAGTCTACCCTCCAAAGCATTCATTCTCTCCAGGGGACTGGTCTCTGTAGTCTGGAGATGAGCTGTAATTCCACTGGATCCCCAGAACTCACCTGGAGGCTCACATCCCTAGTCAGAACCAATTTCTCATACAGATTAGCTAATTTCCCTGCTTTGGATCATTATGATTCCCCTTTAATAATTTTTATTTCTGAGTTTTATTCTGTTTGCACTTTCTGTATAGTGCAGTCCCAGTCCCTGCCCCCCCCCCCCACTGATCAGCTGGCCAGCGGGGTGTCTTACCAGGAGCAGGAGGGAGGCCCAGGCTACATTGCCAGCAATGTAGCAATATCACTTCCAATGTGTACCGGAAGTGACGTTGTCATGTCAGCAATGTCCTGGCGATGCTCTGGTATTCAGGTAAAAGCTCTATAGTAGGAGCCATTTTTAACCTAGAATTTTTGCCCAACTGCCAGCATGATGACATCACTTCTGACACACAATAGAAGTGATGTCACCACATTGTCGACATCCATCTGATAAGTTCCCCCATCCCCTGCTCGTTGCCAGGAGGGACCTGCCAGGAGGGACCTGGCAACCCTATGGTAGGGAAGTTTGGATTTTTCTAGTCCTGCTAACATGGCAGCCATTTTCACTGTCCTGTACCCTCAGCCACCATTTCCTTCCACCATTTCCTCCCACTGGGGTGAAACTTTTAAATTGGCAACTGAATATGGTTATATTGTTAAAATGATATCATGATCTATATATTAGATTTGCTGAATTCCCAGCTTTCATTCTTTTTTAAAAAGTAGGTCTCTGAATCCTTGTATTTCAGAAGGAGGAAATGTATATATACAGAATTGAAAGAATTAGACACTTTAAAATGAAAGCTGAACAATATTCAATTGCTGATTTAAGGAAAAAAACAACTGGGAAAGCCCTGGTGATGCAGGGGTGGGTGGAATGGACACTGCTTGGGCATGGAAAATGTGAGGAAATGTGCCATGTGGAAATCCTGTTACCACAGCACTGTGACAGCAGCCACAAGAGCAACTGGGACACTATATAACCCTGTCCTCATGTGGAAAACACCTGAGTTTTTTGAGGCCATTGTGTAATCACAGCCATCATTCAAAAGGTAAGACAACCTTCACATGGATATGTTTCTGGAGCATGTGTGAGCCAGACCACATGGAGTAAAGAATCAGGCATTCTGGTAAACAGGATCAATTCAAAATAAAGTGGTATATGTCACAGGCACCAGAAACCTCATGAGAGGATGAAATCCAAACTTTCAGCTTGCTGGTTGTTTTACAAGAGAAAAGCACATTTTAAAATTTTATGTTATGGTATCTTATTCCCTAAAGGCTGAAGAGGATGAACAAGAAGTAAAATATGCCATCGAATCACAAACAACTTACAATGACCCCACCAAGTTCCACCTCATGGGGTTTTCAAAGTAAGAGCTGAACAAAGGAGGTTTGTCATTGCCTTGTTCCGCATAAACATAAATCTTCTTTGGTGGCCTCCCGTCCAAGCACTAACCAGGGCTGGCCCTGCTTCACAGCCCAGCTCTGATGACATTGACTATTAGAGCTGCTACAACCAAGATGAGTGAAATAGCTTTATATGCTGTGATGATCTTGATACAGAATGTGATGGTATTGATACAGAATATGAAAATACATGGTGGTCTTTCCCCCAGAATACAGTATATGAAAGATATGAAAGAAGTGTTATTAGGTATGTTGGGTGTACAAAAAAGGATAGTATCTGCTATGAAGTTACTGATTGCTGCAAAAACATTTTATGTCAAGTTCGGGAAAAGGAAAGTATTCCAAGTGGAAGGAATATATGTGGAAGATTGTAAACATAAGGCTTACTTGAATATGAAAAGCTCATACATGTGGTTTTGTAGATTTAAGAGAATTTTCTAAAATTTGGGGTGAGGATAGTATGTTACCAGGAGAAGTTTACTGGTGTGGTTAAGATGCTGAGCTGCAGACCGAAAGGTCTGTAGTTCAGCAATTCAAGACCCAAGTGCCATGTGACGGAGTGAGCTACCATCTTTGGCCCCCGCTCCTGCCAACCTAGCTGTAGATAAATAGGTACCGCTTTGGTGGGACGGTGACAGCTTTCTGTGCACCTTGGCATCTAGTCATGCTGTCCACATGACCACAGAGAAGTCTTTGGACAGTGCTGGCTCTTTGCCTTGGAAATGGAGATGAGCACTGCCCCCTAGAGTCGGATTCTACTGGCTTTCGAGCAAGGGAAACTTTTACCTAATTACTAAACAGCAATTAATAATGAAAAGGGAAGAAAGAGGCATGCTGTGCTTCACCTGTTCCTAGTATTCAAAATAAGTGGCATAGCAAACCCTAGCACAGGTAAAACAAGAAGTGTAAACAGGGCTTTAGTAGAACCAACACAGCTACCCACCTGAATCAGTAATTACAGATTGTGGTCTGTATTGGATATCATTATGGTTTTACATTGCTTCCTGTTCTGTAAACTCAAGATACTCTTTATTTCTTGGAGGATGATGGTATTGTCAGTAAAAAAAAATAAATCCATTTCATTTGTTCAAACAGCAGACTTGACAGAAGACTCAAGACACAGCCCACACTTTTATTTCTAACAAGGGTGTTTTCGGAAAGTAATAAATGTCCAGTGCATTCCTGCTGCCAGTTGTGGCTTCCCTTGGAGTGTACATCCAGCAAAATGGGCATCTGTATGATCTTAATACATGGCAATAGTTTTCCTGTACTCACATACAGCATCCTATATCAAGTAGCTTTTAATATTTGCTGCCCTGGGGAACTTATTTGGGTGGAAAGGTGGCATAGAAATGGAAGGAAGGAAGGAAGGAAGGAAGGAAGGAAGGAGGGAAGGAGGGAGGGAGGGAAGGAGGGAGGGAGGAAAGGAGGGAAGGAAGGGAAAGAAAGAAAGAAAGAAAGAAAAAAGAAAGAAAGAAAGAAAGAAAGAAAGAAAGAAAGAAAGAAAGAAATTGGTCTTGCTGGAATGGGTAGTATTGAATTACAACTAATAATAATCTGAACTTTCTGCATGTCTAGATTCCCTTTATGTATTCAAACAACTTGTAATCATAGCTGTGAGAGTAATCTTTAAAATCCGTCCAAGGTGTACTGATTAGAGTTGCCAGGCAGAGGATGGGGGTGGACTTACCAGGAGAAAGAGAAAGGCCCAGGCCATGTCATCATGCCAGTGACTTCCAGGCGATGCTCTGGTATTTGGGCAAAAACTCTATGGTACAATGAACATCTGCCATAGTGTTTTTGCCCAAATACCAGAGCAATGGCTGTAAGTTGTTAGCGTGATGACATCACTTCCTGTGTGACACCTAGGCTTTCCTCTTTCTATTGGTAAGTTCCTCTAGCTGGCCAGGTGATGGCAGCTGGGGGGCAGGGCCTTGCAGTGAGGGATCCCCACCTCCGCTGGTGGGCCTGGCAACCCTAGTATTGATTGAGCAGACTTCCTAGTCCAACTGAAACCTATGTACTAATCCTTTTCACAGTGCTAGGACTTGAAAGGCTAAATTCACCAACACATATTTCAGTTGTATCTGATTTTCAGTGTTCCCTTTTTCTGTTTACCAGCATCTTTTAGACAAGGTGATATACTTACAGTTTCATTTCTGTACACAGTGAGGACACAGTTAAATGTACTTCCATAGCCTTGTCCAGCTTGTAAGCGAGTCTGAAGAACACAATAATGAAATGTAATGTTTCTAATCCTAGCATTTCCAACTGAACCAAAGCTTGGGATGTAGAAACAATGCACACTTTTATTTGATTATAATTCTTGCTTTGTTCCAAGCGAAAAAAAACCCCCCAAAGCAGCAGAGTAAAAATAAATCATGCCTCTATCCAGGATTTTTTTAGATTGCCGGAGCAGATCTACCCACACAATCATTATTAAATTCTCAACTGTCAAACATGTTTTGAAATGTGAACAATAATAATTCCCAATGTTGATTGTCAGTATAAAGATCAGACTGGCACCTCCCAGTCTTTTCATCTAATTCATTATTGTGAGTATTAAAATCTCCCGATAATCAAGCATTTTATTTTTTGTATTTCTAGTTCACTGTGTTCATAGATCATAATTTTATGTCTAAGCCAAGATAGTGCTAGATGAAACTGCTCTTTAAACCCTTTACTGCTGTGGCACATAGTAGTGCAAAGAAACTTGTGAATTTGGAGAGATTTTTCTGCATATAGTCTTCCCCTGGAATAATTACATTAAATCTTACTTTCATAGTAACTAGTTTATTACAGTGTTAGCTTGGAATGCTCCAAGACCTGCCAGTTTGGCTTTCATCCTGTTTCCCAGTTGCAAGGAGAAACCTGATTTTTTTTGACAATCAGTTCAATAGGCTGTCTGTGGGTGTTCAGCATGTTTTGCTATATTCCTTACTTCACATGCAGTACCACTCAGCTGGATGCATGCATGTTCCCACACAGCCCAATTGACTTTGGAGTCATGGTAGATAACTCACTGAAAATGTTGATTTAGTGTGTGACTGCAATTAAAAAAGGCCAACACTATGCTGGGGATTATTAGGAAGGGGACTGAAAACAAATCAGCCAGTACCATAATGCTCCTATGTATATCTATGATGCGGCCTCATTTGGAATACTGTGTGCAGTTCTGGTCACCGCACCTCAGAAAGGATATTATAGCATTGGAAAAGCTGCAGAAAAGGGCAACTAAATATTAAGGGAATGGAACATCTTCCCTATGAAGAGAGTTTAAAGAGATTAGGGCTCTTTAGCTTGGAGAAACGATGATTGAGGGGTGACATGACAGAGCTTTACAAAATTATGCATAGGATAGAGAAGGGGGAGAAAAAAAAGTTATTTTCTCCCTTTCTCATAATACAAGAATTCATGGGCACTCAATGAAATTCATGAGTAGTAGGCTTAGAACAGATAAAAGGAAGTAGTTCTTCACCCAAAGAATAATTAACACATGGGATTCACTCTCACAGGAAGTGGTGGTGGCTACAAGCATAGACAGCTTCCAGAGGGGATTTGATAAACATATGGAGCAGATGTCCATCAGTGGCTATTAGCCGCAAGGTATAGATGGAACACTATGTGATGCTCTGTATTTTTGATGCTTGGGGGGCAACAGTGGGAGGACTTCTGTAGTTCTGGCTCCGCTGGTGGACCTCCTGATGGTACCTGGTTTTTGGCCACTGTGTGAAACAGAGTGTTGGACTGGATGGGCCATTGACCTCATCCAATAACATCATCATCATCTTCCTCCTCCTTCTAGCCCCCCCTCCCCGCAAGCAGGCTCAGGGCAGGTTACATCATAATACAAACAGCAAAATAAAACTAGTGAAGCCATATTCAGAAGAAAAGAGTGTGAACCTAGATAGAAATGGGAAACAATAAACCAGAATCATGGAAAATAAGGACACCTTGGCCACACAAAACAAACAGCATTAACAGTGAGTGGGTAAAAATGCACAGAAATTTGAGGAAATAAATGTTGGTTCTAGACAATAGGTGCTAAGGCATTTTCTGTTTCAGTGAGTACATTCCACCAGTATCAGGCCAGTACTGGTGAATAAAACACAGGCATTTTCCAGACTGTAGCCACCCTTTCATGGCTGTTGCGGTGGTCCTGATGATTGGACTATTGGTGCAATCAGTTCACACTTACACTTTTTTTTAAGCCATCATGGTTCTGTCTGTTCACCTTCACACTGAGGATTTATTTGGGGGGGAGTTTTCCCGGTTTGTTTGTTTTTTGGCAGCGTTGCAGCATCTCAGCAGCCTCAAGGATGCTTGGCAATCCCCATTAAAGTACATTCCCCACCCATCATACACCATGACACTTCCAGGATGAGCCTGCTCTGGAACACATGGGTAGGGTGTGATCCCCTTACACAAGAGTAGGCCCATGGCCTTCAGTGCATGTACTCTGGTGTACAGCGAGGTGTGGGAATGGGATCCAGTGCACTCAAAATAGCCAGACTATTGCTCTCTCCTCCCCTCTGTCTTCCCATGCCAAGGTTTATGATTAATACATGCACCTTCTTCACTCTCTCTCCTAGGGTTGCCAAGTCTTTAGTACTCACCAGTGGGGGGGAATCCTCCTCCGGCTGGGAGTTTCCCCGGTGCGCGTGCAAAGCACGTGGACCCGGCAACATCACCGGAAGTGACATCAGCACGTGGGGGAAGTCGTCCTGGCTGGATGACTTTGGGGGTGGGGTTCCCCCCGCCGGCCGAATGCTGGCTGGCAGATCGGGAACCCCTTTAGCGGGGGATCCCCTGCCCCCTGGGCTGACTTGGCAGCCCTACTCTCTCCTCATTGTTCTTTGCATTGTTCTGCAGAAACTGCCCCCCCAATCACCTTGAAGACTGATTCAGAATCACCAAGTGTGCCTTTTCTCCATAAAGTTAATTTCCCTCTGTTAAATTGCCAGGGCGAACTTGGTGGAGATCAAAGCAGCACCCTTCTGGCCAGCCAGTGATTTCTCTTTTCATCGAACTTTTTTGGGGTTCGGGGAGGGGGAGATCGTGCAATGATCTCTAGAGAGTTTGACTTGAGTCAGCTCCCTGTATAAGCAGAGCTGTGGAGGCTAGTGTTGTGCCTCCCAGTGGGACTATACTCATCTCAGTGCAGGCACCCTCCAGGGCTGGCATGCAAATATTTTTTTAAAAGATTGCTGCCCAAACCCTTCCTTTCTGGGTGTTTTGGGCAGCAATCCATGAGCTGGGGGGAAAGTTCAGATTCTGATCAAGAAGCTACCTTGTAAATTCATTGTGCAATGGGGAAAAAATGAAAGTATGGGGAAAACTAGTCTAGGAAAGAATGGAGGGCGAATCAGGAACGACTGGGACAGTATGAGGATGTTAATGAAGTTGTCTGGATACAAGAAAAAAAAAGGTAACATTGGGGTATGAAAATAAGGCAATCTGGAAAATGTCATAATAACCAATCAGCAATAATTTGGGTTTGCTTCTGAGGGAAAAAGAATTTGATAATTTACTGAGAGAAATGACGGCATAAGAAAAAAAAACCTATTCTTTTTCTCTGGAGGAATTTTGTACTCTATATCTCAGTATGATTTCAGTGGACTTCATACCCATGCCAAATACAAAAAAAAACCCCAGAGCACACACAGAATTTAGCTCCACTTTTTCACTTCTCCGTTTTATTATTTGCTTGCTTAATTAGGTGGGATTTTTTAAAGAAACCGTTTTTGTTGTTCATGCACACTTCAAAAGAGCAGAGGGCATATGTCTGTGGCACACGAATGATGGGCCCCTACATCGTTTTCCCTTTGGGGTAAACCACTGAACAACCCATTAGAGTTACATTAAAATTCAAAAATACCTTCCAGTACCACAGACCACCATATTCGTTTTCTCATTCCCTGACGAACGCAGGCAGCTCCCTCACTTAGCATTCTGAGGCCAACGTTTTTTGTAGAGTCAGAGAACTCTTTTTGAGCATGGCTTACATGTTAGTGGGAGGAGACCTGAAGTCCTGGAACATTACCCACATTCAGTACTCTTGGCTATTCAACTCTCTCCCTCATTCTCACTCCTTCTGCCTCAGGATGCTCTTTTGATACGTTTGTGAAAGATCATCAGCAAATGCTGAATACTCTGCTGCTGAATTCACTATTTGAGACCTCTCCCATCCTCCGCCCCCCTCCCAATTTGGGAAGGTAACAAAGCAGCCTAGTTGCTATTCCCAAAGCGGCGTTCAGATCCAAGAGCCGGAGAAGGTGCCAGCTTGACAGTTGTCTTTTAAGTACTGAAAGATGTGTTGCTTGTTTCTTGGCAGTGCTCAGGCAAATGTAGAAAACGTAGCAAAAATGTTCCCACAAGAGCTATTGTCAGCTTATAGCACGCACGACCAGCAAGGACAGCAAAGCCATCTGTTTGCCAGTACTGCAAGGCACATATTCCTTCCATTCTTACTCCAGAAAAATTCATGAACAGCACAGCAAATTGTCCATACACAAACACAATTAATGCCCCTGGCACAGCTACTACAGGAAGGGGGAGCATTCAACCAAACACAGCACTTTGCAGCTTTTTGCTTTAAAACCTTCCAAGTGCACACAGTAACAATACTGTTCAAGGGAACACAGAAATAGTTACAGCTTCCTCTAACATCCTGCCGACGATGAAAGTGAGCATCAGAGAATATAAAAGCTCTGCCACCTAGGCAGATCGCTCTCATGATAGTCTTAGGGATGCCCTCCACACTGAGTTTTGGGGCGTCTTTCTACACTGTGATGAGATTTAAAAAAAATCATTATGTATTGAAGTCATCCACAGATCAAAAAAGACCACTTGCAATTTAAATCAGATCTCTGATGATGCCTTCCACCTTCAAATGGTTGCTTCACAATGGAAACTTTCCATCTATGGTAAAAAGAAGTAACTATAAAATAAAAGGAATTCAGGGCCTGGCCAGTGGTATACCTGGAAACCTAAATTAATATCAACAGAGAATTGTTCAAAACACAGTCTTTACATTTGTGACACGGTGACTTCCGTTTTGAGGACTGAGATGTTATTTTTAGAATATATATTTTCTCCTACTCACCACTTCTACGAGTGCTAGCCACAACTGATCTATAACATCAATAGTGGCTAGCACTCATTCAAATTCCACCTACTCCATCCATCTAGTTCTTCCCATCCAACATTTCCCTTTACTAAAAATGTATTTTTTGAGATTGCGCTCACTCTTTTCATGCTTAAGTAATTCTGAACCACACCCACCTACAGATGACTGGGAACATAAAAATAACAACAGTAACTTGGGAAAGTTGTTAAGGAGGGTGTTAAGTATAAACAGACAAAGCTTCTGAACTTAAAAATAACTGTTTTAATTCAAAATAACAAAAAGTCTTGCTGTGTCTTAAAGACTAATGAATTTTGGGTGGCATAAATCTTCATGAGCCAGAGACCATTGTATGAAGACACACACACATGCAGAGATATACAGAGCAAAAGAATAAGGAAAGGGAAGTATAATAATACAGAGCAAAGATGAAGACAAGATCCAATCAGAAGAGTAAGTGTGTGCCACTCCCCATTGCTGATGGATCAGTACAGTAGGATAACGTTGAACAGGGTACATAAACCTGTAAGGAAGAGCATTCACTTTTTGCAGTTAGCCAGCTAACTCAAGTCCTTCTTGAGTCCAAGTATGGTATTAGCAAATCTGGATATGATGTCCAATTCAGCCCTTTCTTGCTGGCCTCCAGCCTGAACCAGCTATGCACCAACAACAATGAATTACACATTAGAATTTCAAACTAGCCTTTACAACACACTCTACTGCCAACTCTGTTCTCATATTCTCTCAGGTGACACTATCATTGGACCCAACAACATCAGCCATACCATTAAGAGCTCCAGTGACCCCAAACCCAGACCACATTGGCAGCAAGACCCCCCACCTGGGCTGCTTACCTGTCTGGGGGCCAGGAGCAGAAAGGAGCATGAAGGAGCTGGCGGTCATCACTCAGTGGCTGCTGCCACTGGCAGCGGACCCAGGATGAGGATGGTGGTGGGTGCTGGCATAGCAGGGCAAGGCCTAACTGCTTCCGGGGCTGGAACTCCAGCATGGCTAGCTGCAAGGCACGAGTCCTGAGGCCTGCCAGCAGATACTGTGGCACAGGGCTAGGAGGGCAGTCTGATGGAGGCCATGCTGCTTGCTTCCGGCCCAGCCCACATCCTAGGACTCTGGCAGCAGTCCTTTCCTCTGCTGAGGAGAGATAGGAGCGAGGGTGGGGTAGGGAGGTCAGTCCCAGCCACCCCTAGCAACAAGAGGCTGGCCAGCCCTGATGGACAAGGTCAAGTGACTGGGGGAGAAGATGGGCAGTGGGGCTTAGAGATGGATGGGGAGAAAAAAGGAAGCTATTAGGTAGAAGTCAGAAAGGAAGCAAGCTGGGCACCCAAGGCAACATTGGCAGTGACCAAGCAGATAGGAGGAGAAGGATGGTGGTGACTGAACCCTCTCCCATTCTGAGACCTCTAGCCACTCCCGGGGATTGCAAGGGTGACAGTGGAAGGCAGCAGACCCATGGAGGGGCAGGTGGAGTGCGACATCTGCTGAAGGTGACATTCCAGTGGGAACCTGCTAGGCTGGAAGTCATAGACAGATTTGATGCAATCAGATTTTGACTCATTAGGGAATGAAGTGGGTTAACTGATCCTCCAGGTGTATGTAAAATAGTCAAATTCATCATACTTTGCCAATTCTCAACTGTTTGGAATAACCCATGCCCTCACTCAGCGACTCATTTACTCTTCGATTGGATCTTGTTTTATCTGTGCTTTGCAACGCAATATAATGCCTCTATATTTTATTATTATTTTATTACTATAATGTATTTATTTAATTTTAAACCCACTCTCCCAAAGACCAGCTCAGAGCAGGTAACATCTGTTTATAAATATACAATTAAAATGTCCAAAAATTGAATAATTGAATACATTAAAATACATACAATACAATAGAATCAGTTAGATAAAATCAAGATGGCATAAACCCAATATGAAGGGGAAATATTCAACCACTGGAGAAGGGGGACAGTGAGGAGAAACAAGGGAAGGGGGAGGCCTATCCATTAGATCTTACCGATTGAGACCCCGTACTGCCTCAACCATAGGCCTGGCAGAACAACTCAGTTTTGCAGGCCCTGTGGAATTGCACTAAATCCTGCAGGGCCCTGATCTCTCCTGGGAGAGTGTTCCACCAGGCCAGGGCCAAAAATGCTCTTTGGGATGGGGACCTCTAGTAGATTTTGGTCCCTTGAGTGTAGTGTTCTGTGGGCCTCTCTTTGTAATAGCTCTCTCCCCTCCAAGTGTTTCTGCCATTTTTAGCTCTGGCTATAAATCATTCTGCCAACTGAATATAACACTTTATGCATCTGTTGAGGCAAGTTTGGCTTGCACAAATTTATGCTAAAAGAAATCCATTGGGTTGGATCCAGTGATCTGGCAGCAAAAGGTGCCAACAGAGACAATTCCTTCCCTTGTCCCCCCAGCCCAAGTTGGACTACTGGAAGGAGGAGAACAAGTGAAAGATCCACAGTCCTTGTGGCCCCAGATCACTGGATCCAAACAAGTAGTCTGAGAGGTCCCACATGACTTTTCATTATATACACTGCAGAAGACTAACAAGGTTAGACTTGTGGGATTTCTTCTTATTTAAATTACATTTTTTTCCTGACATTAACATTTCATAGATACTAAAATATGGCTCAGTGGTTAAGACACTGAACTGCAGACCAGAAGATCGGTAGTTCAGCAGTTAGAGACCTGAGTGCTGCGTGACAGAGTGAGCGCCCGCCTCTGGTCCCAGCTCCTGCCAACCTAGCAGTTCAAAAGCAAGAAATTGCAAGTAGATAAATAGGTACCACCTCGGTGGGAAGGTAACAGCGTTCCGTGTGCCTTGGTGTCCAGTCATGTGGCCACATGACCACGGAAACATCTTCAGACAGGGCTGGCTCTTCAGCTTGGAAACGGAGATGAGCATCGGAGCCCTAGAGTTGGATTCGACTGGCTTTCGAGCAAGGGAAACCTTCACCTTTGCCTAAAATATGTATAGAGAGCGACTCTTGGCTACAGGGCCTGAGACATTTCTCTTGCTTATGAGAAAATCACCAGGGTACCATTCATCTCCTTTAAGCCCTGCTTGGAAATGTGGAATCCTTAGCTAGTGAGGCTCTGACCTACAAGTTTCTGACCTACAAGTTTCCGCCCTCAGTTACAAGCCTCCAGTATCCAGTATAACAAAACGGACCATCCTAACTGAACCATATGGCACAAATGACACAAGAAGTCACACTAACTTTATTCCACTCACAAAGCACACTGACTGCTGTAGCTTACCTCTGCCCTGTATCTTCCTGTCAAGTACAGCTAGGGTTGCTAGGTTCTCACTGGTCCTTCTTCTGTGCCTTAACAGCAGTCTGACACACTGAAATTAAGCAGGTAAAGTGTGGCGATGAATGATCATGGGGTTTAATTCCTGTATGTGAGGCTGTTAATGGCACAGGAGTAGTACACTCAAGCCTAAATTCAACTAAGTGCCACGGAAAAGGAGACAACCCTAAATAAAATTATGTTACACATATTTATGGACCACTCTTCCAGATGGCTAGTTAAATATACAATTTACTATATACAGACAGCCAGGAAAAAAATAAGTCTTATAAAGAATAAATGTGATAAAAATGCAGATTTGAACATTTGCAAGAACTGCCTGTACTTTAAACGGTCTAGATTGAGCTCATTTATAGAGAAGACAGAGCTCAATTACTATATATAACACCAATGTATCTAATTCTGAATATGTCCACAGGGTGCAGATTTTAAAAATCTGCTTAATGTTGCCTTGTACAGAGAAGGGAATTTTTTCTGCCAACCCAGAAGACCCCTAGGTTTGCAACAAAAAAAAAGTCTGTGTAGCTTAAAAAAATTAAAGCAGCTTTTTAAAAACCCTCCCAAACAGAGAAATGAAATCTGCAATTCCACAGACCTCTGAACTCAAATGAAAAAAAATGCCAAACAAAAAGACACAAGATCGCAATAGGCCTTCTAAGGGAGATTTTAAACACTGAGAAAGTGAGGCTTGCAGAGGACAAGGGAAGGAATGTCCAGAGGACTTGAGGAAGAAGGAAGGGGAAGAAAAATAAAGGATAGGTAATGGCAACACTTACCACCATCAATCACCTGGACAGTGGAAGGAACAGAGGAGAGATGAAGCAGAAAATGCATCCCCTGCTTTCTGCTTCAAAGTCTTCAGCCACCATATCTGCCTGCTGATGGAGGGTGGTTGTATTGGGCCAGGATTTCTCATCCATTCTACTCCTCTTAGCAGGGCAGTGGTGGGGGGAAGAGACTGGGGGAAGACGCTTTAAAGCAGAAAAGCATACGGTGTGCTTCAACCTTCCTCCATTCCCTTCAATACCCAGCTAATTGGGCAACTGGGTGGCAGGAGCATTGGAAGGCAGAGAAAATGTCTGCAAGATAGTGGAGGGGAGGATATGGGTGGAAAACAGAGAAACTGAAGCAATGGAATAGATTAGATTTCCATCCCCATTGAATATCGCAGGTGCCTCACTTGTCATATTTATTTCTGAACTGTGCCATAGAGTATGAATCAAAAAACCCCCCACACAATGGAGCCAAGTACAGACAGGGAGATTTTTCCAACAAGCCTGGAGGGAAACTCAAATGTGTAGAAAGATAATAAGATGTTTTTAATAATACATTATAGGCTTTAAAACTCTAAACCCAGAGAAGCAATTTCTGCTTCTTTAAGAAAAAATGCCACTGAGATATAGCAAGACTACATTGTGAGATCTTGGCAATCAACATTGCTGAGGATTCCAAGCATTAGTTCTGTCATCACTAAGGGGGTGGGAAGGGACTAAAAAGATAAAAGGCAAGAGGAGGGGATGGTAAACCTGGGGGGTGGATCAAAGAACAGCAAACAGGGAAAACTGAAGATGGAGAAGGGGAACAGAAATCATACATTGGTAGGTAGGGAGGGAGTGGGGAGGGAGTTAGAGACTGCAACACACTGGGAAAGCTGAAGATGGGAAGAGGGATAGAAAGAAGTTGGTTAGTGGATGGGATGGATAGAAAGGGAAGATGCTGCAGGCACTGCCAGATGAAGGTAAAGAGAAAAGGCAAGATGGAGAGGAAGTGGGACAATGAGATTTCCCCCTTGAAGTCCTTGCATACATGTATATACATATGTGTATATATAAATGTCAGGGGTCCTTTCGTAGAAAAAGAGGTGCAGGAGCTCATTAGCATAACTCATTAGCATAACTCATTAGCATATGCCACGTCCCTGACATCACCAGAAGTGTGTCAGAAAGGGAATGTCAATTTCAGCCCCATTATATCCTATGGGCCATTGAAATCAATGGCAAAAACTCATAGGGTATATGAGGGGCTGGAGGAAAGGGGGTTTGAGGGAGAGGCTCCAAACTTGTAGGGTAGCTGCTGGGGCCTCTCCTCGAAATACCCACTAAGTTTCAAGAAGATTGGACCACGGAGTCCAATCCTATGGGCCCCCAAACATTGTCCCATCCCCTCCATTGGTCTCTATGGAGGGGAAAAAATGTTAACTTTTTTCCTACCATAGAGAACAATGGAGGGAATGGGGGCAACCTGTTTGGGGGCCTGTAGAATTGGACCACCTGGTCCAAACTTCTTGAAACTTGGTGGGTATTTCGAGGAGAGGCCCCAGCAGCTACCCTGCAAGTTTGGAGCCTCTCCCTCAAACCCCCTCCCCTCCAGTGGCTTTTAAAGTTGCTGCTGAATTTTGGCGGCAATTCGGCAGCGAGCTGAATCAGATTAGAGAATCTGATTCAGCCCGTGGCTGCCCTACTGGCCAGTCCTGAGCTGGCGGAGCTTTGCTCCGCCTCGCTCCTGCCCCAACAGACCCCTGTGCATTTACACACGGGGGGAGAGAGAGAGAGCGAGAGAGAGAGAGAGAGAGAGAGAATATGCTAGTTTAAATTGGAGCACTATCTGCTGAAAGGAAAGTACATCTAAATCTCATATATTCAGTTAAATGTGCATTTTAATCCTAATTATTCTTTATTCCCCCCCCTGTATTTTGCTCATCATGAAGACAAAATGTATCCCACAGCAGAAAGCTTTTATGTTATTTCTCTTCTCTGTAGCAAGGGATTATATCTCAAACATTACTATACAATTAACTGAAGGCTTAGCAAAAACAAAAACAAGACTATTTACCTTTACTGTGTCCAGAGGATGCCCCACAATTACACCTGCAGCTCCTAGAGATTAAAATAAAATAAGTTGCATCAAAGGAAGTAACTAAGAGTCACTGCTTTGCTATGCACTGTAAGAAAACATATGATTTGTCATATACTAGTACTTTTTTTTTTTTTTTACAAAAGTCTCTCTATCCCACCAGAATAATTACAAAAAAAATGAGGAACTTTGAACCATTGATGGATGTTGCACATGCACCAAGGAGAAATTATTTATCACCGGAAACCAGCACTTCTGTGGTATCTGGCAGAGGGAGCTTTGACTCTTAAAAGCTTAGACTCCCAACAATCTTGTTGATGTATGAGGTGCTAGTGGTCTTAAATCTAGCATTTCTGTGAACTTTCTGAAAAGGAGAGGAAGGGTGCCGGAGGTGCTGCTATCAGTAGGCAGAAAGGACAAAGAAACAGCTATGGATGTTCAACAGTACTAGGTACCACATTTACCCCAAACAAGAACAACTGTCACTGTAAGACAATCCCTCCAAAGAAAGGCTATATACAAAAGGGTACTTTTACTACTATACTCAACTATCACTTGTATATGAAGTTAAGGCAACACCTCCTTTTCTGGATGGCAGATACAGGTGGGGGAAGGTCTACTTATTTGGTTCTTGAAATATGTGTAGGTTATTATTTTCAAAATATATAAAAAGTTGCTGATGTTAATTTTTTTTTCTTTCTGGAGGGACACTGATACTAAAGTTACTTAAGGCTACAATTCCCAGAGTTCCTCTTTGCTCTGAACTAGAGACACATACCGTGGGCAAGGAGAGGTCAAAATGGACCCCTGTGTGCTCGTACAAACATCTCAGGATAGTGTTGCCAGGTTTTCTAAGGTGAAAGCACTGAGGATTTAGAAGTGGAACATAAGAAGTCAGGGTGTGTAGCTAATAATACCCTTTCTCTTGGTGCTATGGCAGTAATTCCCAAACTGTGCACCAGGAACTGCTGAGTGAGATTTGCTAGCATGCCCCTTGGTGAGATGCTGTATTGCATCGATTCACCTCACACATCTAGGCCCCACATTCTCTGTGTGGAATCAAGTAGCCAATGGCTATATCTATGGAAGTCCCACCCCCAAATTTCCTGCACATATTTGTCCAAATGCATTTAAAGATTCAGACCTTATACACCTAGGGCTGCCAAGTCAGCCTGGGAGGCGGGGAATCCCCTGCTACAGGGGTTCCCGATCTGCTGGCCAGCATTGGGCCAGTGGGGGAAACCCCACCCCTGAAGTCGTCCAGCCTGGACGACTTCCCCCACGTAATGACGTCACCCGGAAGTGACGCCATCACATTGGGGGCGTTGCCAGGGCGACGCTCTGGCAACGCCCCCAACGTGTTGACATCACTTCCGGTGATGTCACCCGGCCGGCAGAGGATTCCCCCCCGCCAGTAAGTTCAACAGACTTGGCAACCCTATATACACCCTGTTCATTGAAGTGTTTGGTGCTATAACTTCTATGCTTGCCTAACCTGGGACTAAGGGCCAAACTACACAATATACTTGGCATGTTCTGGGTCATGGGTCTGTCACAGTCAAACAAACATTGGAGGCGTTTGCCCTAAATACCACTCATTTGCTTCATGCTGCAAGGGAACACTGTGAGGAAGTGCTGAGAAGGAGTTTCCAGTTTCCCTCCCAGTCCCACCTAGCTTTTGCAAGTGGGAATTGCTGCGGGAGGGTGGGGGGAGGTGCTGTCCGTTTTCTCCAGTTCCATGTTCCCTAGAAAGGGCACATGTAGCCAGAGAAAAAGGGCAAAAAGCCCCCTCCCACCACCTGGCAAAAGCAGGCTGGACATAATGGCCAATCTAATCCATTGGCACAGCTGCAGCTCTTCTGATGGAGTGGCTTTTTGGTCTGCTGGGAGGTGGGGTGTTGGCTGCTTCCTCTTCCTGCTGCAGACCCCAAATTAGCTCCCAACATTTCTTGTTTGGGCCTACTGACTACATGAGCACAATTTTGGAGAGCTAAGAAGGCTGAAGTGTGTGTGGGGGGGGGAATTGCCTTCCCTCTACCCCAACTCTGCTTGTGCTGTTTAGGATTCAAATGTCAGTGTCATTATTGTTTTCCCTCATTTCTAGGTAGGGTTGAGTTGATTGCTATTTTCCTTTAGTGTTTTCTGTTATTAAAAATACTAAGTATAAGGGTGAGAAAACAAACAATCTTGGTTTTGTTATAGCCCAAGTATTAACAGAGAGGCAGTGTGATATAGTGGTTAGAGTGCTGGGCTAGGATCTGGGAGACCCAGGTTTAAGTCCTCACCATGCCATGGATGCTTGTTGGGTGACCCTGGGCCAGTCACTCTCTCTAACCCTAACCTCCCTCACAGGGTTGTTGTGAGGATAAAATGAAGGAGAGGACAGAGTTGTAAGCACTTTGAGTCCCTATTGGTTGCGCTGGAAGTGACATCAGTGTGTCAGGATGCTAGCGACTGCCCCCCAATCCCCCCTTATTTTTCTCCTGGTGATCCAGGGGAGGGGGGATGGCTGATGCTGGGGGACTGTGGAGGGGAAATCTGCAGGGAAACCTGCCATGTGGAAGTCCCATTACTGCTGCACTTCATATACAGCCACACCAATATCCAGGAAACCACAAAATCCTGTCCCTGTGTGGAAGACAGCAGAAAGAGAAGCAGAGTCTTGAGGCTGCAGGATCTCTCTTTTTCTCACGAGGGATCTGATTTGGGGGAGGAATACCTCTGTGCCTGTTCACTGTCTTTAAAGAATGTGTCCTGTTCAACCTTCTGGTGGTAGATTTGCCAACCTATTGGAGTCCTATTGGAATTACAACTGATCTCCAGAGATCAGTACCCCTGGAGAAAGATGGAAGATTCCATGTCATCACATCCTCTTTGAACCTCCTACCCTCCTCAAAGTCTGCCCTCCCCAGGCACCTCCCCCCCTCAAATCTCCAGGAATTTCTCAAACTGTAACCGGCACCCCTACCTGGTGGGTGGGGAGCAAAGTCCTTATGAGTGTTTGGACACAGATATTTCATAACATTTAGGTTCACTTATGAGACAGCTACTATTGTTAAGTTATTACCATTCTTTGGCCATAGGTTCTGGTCCCCCTTCCCTGGTCATGCCACTTTAGGTCAAGCCGACAGGATAGAACCATTCACAAACTGCACACTCATAACTATATTTAGGGGTAAAGGTGCCTTCAATTTTAATATGGGGAAAAAATCTGCTCTGAGTTTTGGAAGTTTGGAAAATAGCAATCTAAATTCTGCTTTTTTTAACCTTTACAAGCTGCTTGCTGTCAAACAGTAGTAAAAACACATGACTCTCTCCCCCCCCCCCCCCCCGATCAGCTCCAGTAACATATGAGACCCCACAAATATATATAGAGAGAGAAGAGGAATGGAAAATATGTCAAAATCATATGTCCAGATGTGCAAAGATGCAAGTAAAGGGGCACATGTGGGAGACTGGTGAGAAAGAAAGAAAGAAAGAAAGAAAGAAAGAAAGAAAGAAAGAAAGAAAGAAAGAAAGAAAGAAAGAAGGGAAGGGAAGGGAAGGGAAGGGAAGGGAAGGAAAGGAAGAAAGAAAGAAAGAAAGAAAGAAAGAAAGAAAGAAAGAAAGAAAGAAAGAAAGATGTTCCCAGAATTACTGTACAATTAGTAACTTTATCTTGTGCCTCAAGCTCTGAGCAGGCAACCATCACTTAAAAATACAAAATGTATAAACAATACAAAATGCAGATGAAGAGATGCAAATACCATTTCATTATATGCATCTATTCTCTACCCACTGAAAGCCTGCAGCAGAATACATAAAGAAATAAGTGTGTAGCATTACCGGTTTCCATAATTAAACTCAACAATTTCAAGTTCTTAAGTGGATGTCAATGGAAACAATGTGTGTCTCATCAATCTGTCTTTGAAAAAGTAGAACTGGGTATCATCAGCATTCTGATGGCACTACAGTCCAAATCTCCAGTTTAATTACACAATGAATTCTTGTTGATACTGTAAAGTGGAAAAGGACAAAACAGAATCTGCGAAAAACCATAGCTCCCAGGACCATCTTTTAGAATCACGGTGCAGTGCCTTCATCCTGGAAAGGTGGTTCACAAGGGCATTCCAGGATCAGGGCAAAATTCTCCCTGTCCATTAGGATAATGGAAGAGATTTCAGTGCCAGAAACTAACTCAAAAGGCACTAAGATTAAGCCCTGACCTGGATAGCCCAGGCAGGCCCAAACTCATCACATCTCGGAAGCTAAGCAGGGCCAATCTTGACAAGTATTTGAATGGGAGAACTTCTTGAAATATCGGGGCTGGGACGCCAGACACAGGCTATCAAGCCACTTCTCTGAACATCCTCCATGCCTCAGTAGGCATTGCCAGAGGTCACCATGACTTCCAGGCATGGGCACACACACACACTCATACATAAATGCAAAAATACCAGAAAGGAAGATGGGCATCAAGATTATGTACGTTGTCTTGCCTCTAGAAAAATGCTTTAGCACCGTGGTCCCAAATGGAAGACTAGCAACTGGACAACAAGAGTTACAATAATCTGTCCATCATAGACTGTATCACAAAGCCGATGGTAAATTGTCAAAAGAATTTGTGTTGGAACAGGTTAATACTACTCTGCCATGGCAAGTAATTAATGGTGAGTAATTTGTGGCAAGAAATTAATGGATACACTCCCAAAATTTAAGGAGTTAGCTGCATGCAGGGCTGAGAAAAACGTTAAAGAGATATACATCTGGACTGGAAGATAATTTACAATATTAATTTTTCACAACAGTATTGCCTTATAAAATTCCATCCCACTTTGATGGCATAACTTGAAATAGATAATGGGACATGGTCAACAGTCCTATAACTCTTGATGATTGTTGCCCTCTATGGCTAATAACAAAACTTGTTTTTGTCATCCTGTCTGTATATTTAGCACCTTATAAATGTCTAATAAATGTTTTATGTTTTTAACTTATTTTAACCTTTTATGTAAGCCGCCCTGAGTCTGCTTCAGCAGGGAGGGTGGGGTATAAATTGAACGAATAAATCAATTGTATAAATTGAACAAATAAATCAATTGAACGAATAAATCAATTAATTAATTGTATTTGTGATGCTACATTTTATCCTCTGAGAAAAGTGTTCCTGGCTCCCTGTTTTTATACAGTTCCAGCATTGTATCTTGGGAGCAGATACACACACAAACACACATGAAAACAACAACAACAGGAAAAGTCAGCACCTTTGCGTGTGTTAGGGGGGTGGCAAGATTCTTACTCAATACATACAGCAGTTTCTGCTGTATGATGACAACAGATAAAAATTTATTTTTCATTTCTGTAACCACTTTATCAGTGTGCCAGCCATATTAGTTATCTCTTTTCGTAGCAGAGGTCACTTTTTGCATCAGAATATAAATGCCCTCCTGGATGACACCAGTGGTCCATCTAATCTGACAGTGTTTCACACACTGGTTAACAAGTTACCCTAGAGGGCCAACAAACAGCTCATAAAAGCCAACACCTTTCCCTGATGTTGTTCCTAGCACTGGGTTTCACAGGTTGCCTGCCTTTGTATTTGGAAGTTCAATGTCTAGAAGCCATTGATGAATCTGTCCTCCATTAATTGGTTTTAACCCCCTTTTAAAGCTATCTACCACCTGTGGCCATCACTACATCCCTTGGCAGTGAATTTTACAATTAAATTGCTCATTGAGTAGAGAAGTATTTCCTTTTGTCTGTTGATTAAAGAAGAATTTTCCATTATCCACTGAAAAGGTCACAACACAATTTGTACAACCAATTTCCATTCCTTGTCATGATGGCTGTCTGTTTTAAGGAATTTCTAGGGACCCGAGGAGTTCTGCACTTGAAATCATCTCTCTTTTGGCTCAATAGTTAAAAGTATTTATATTAGGTAAATGAGGAGACATTGTTTTTGTTTCTTCCTTGGAATGCCTCTTAATCTGATTATCTAAACTCATGTCGCACTGGTTCATATATTTGAGAAACTTTGTCCTATGGATACATACTTAAATATATGACATTAATAATTTGCTTGCTTGATTTACATTTTCCTTTTTATACAGCCATACAGGGGACAGAAACTCCAACTTCATGTCCCTTTAGAGCCTCTTCACTCATTCATTAGTATAATGTATGCTAAAAATGTAACTTGTAAAGCAAAGAAGACATTCCCCTTTCACTATATGTACACACAGTGCAAAAGAAGAGGTTTATAGATCAATCCTACCTACAGTTATGCCACTCTAAACCAATAGATTCCAGTAGACTTTGACTAGTTTAACTATGAATAGGTTTGAACTGTTACGTTTGGTAATATGAGAAACAGCCTGCGGCAAGCATTTGCTGCTAATAAATCACTGCTGATGGTGTTTGTATTCTGAAACTCATTTACATTTTCTTTAGCTTTAGTTATCTTGTCACTTTACACCTTTATAGTGTTAATTTACAACTATAAATAGCCACTAGATGTCTAACAGGGAGCATCAGCACAGCCACATAACCTGGCACAGACTGATGGCCCTGGAATATGTGCCAAGAGCACATCAGAAAAGCTCTACCTCTGCAGTCTCTGCAAGATTGAAGCCCTCATCACACTCTTGGGGAGGTGTTCCACAGGAGAGGAGTGGGGATCGAGAAAGCCAGAAACTGCCAGTAAATAAACCCTGGTCCATCAACTGGAGCAGCCTTAAGTACACACATGGGAGGAGATGGTGCTGTAGATATGAGAGTCCCAGGCTGTTAAGGGTTAACATCAGAAAAGCGTTAGGAGGTCAGGATTTGCATTTCAGTTTCAGCTTCTTTTAGTCTCAAATGTGTTTGTTTATGTTCAATATCATTTTTATGCACATGCATTCCTTTTGTTAGATTACTTATACCATTGAGTTTTTCCCCCAGCTGTAACTTCATCCCTTTCTTCTCCATCCCAGCTGGATGGAATTCTCATTCTTTTACTCTCACAAAGGGATCCTCCTTGCCAAGAAAGGAGGAGGTGGGCACTGTAATGATTTCATGTTTTGGTATGTGTGTTCCTTTAAATGTTTAGTGTGACTGCAGTAATGTAAGAAGAGTAATAGTGGGAGACAAGTGTGATTTTGATTGGCTGATGACTGAGAGTGTGGGAGGAGATGTTCTGAGAGGAATCTCTGTGTGGTTGTCTATGAAGGATTCAGTGTGTGAAGTCTGAAGAGTGAGCATAGTCTGTGACTATGGGATTTTAAGTCTTTTTCTGAGTGAGTAAGACCAACAGTTTAGTCTGTGTGACTAAGATAGTTGATTCTATTCTGTGTTAATAAAACAAAAAGACTTGCCTGTGTGAGAGAGTATACAGAGTATATGAGTCTGACAGAATGGAGTTTGGAGTTTGAGAGACTGTTTGTAGCACCAAGCATTACCAGTTACATTTACAAGTTCCTGTCTTCAGCAACTGCACAAAATAACCAGAAACCTATTTTGTTCTTTATTAACTCAATCAATCTTTGTTTAAAATTATCCCAGAAATCAGTACTGTATTTCCTAAGGGCCACATAGCCCTCTGGAGTGCCCAGACCCTAGGTCATTCTGCCAAAAGAGAAAGATTTGGAATTTTTAATTCCTGGTGGCAGCAGAAAACTACCAAGTTTATACACAGAGAGAGTGTTTAAAGGAGAAACAGTCTCCTCAATAGCAAACACCCCACAAGCACTTAAAACAGACAAATAATGAATAAGATGCCATCATGTTTAGTGGAAACGAGGCACCATCTCTGTATTGGCCATGCAGGAATTTGGTGCAGGAGCACAACTTGTAGAGCAACCCACCCCCCAACACCCCGGCTATTCTACAGCACTAAGATGTGAGTTTTTCCTCAGGGAGCTCCTCATGTATTTACTCAGGTATCATCACATTCACGTCTAAAGTATGTGTATGTGTGTACCTGAGGGGTCTGTTTAAAACTATAATGGGAAGGGCAGCTGAGGAGAGTGCAACCGTGCCCATTCCCATGTCTCCCACCAGCGCTTGGAGCTTTGTTCAGGCAGCTGTATTCTGATCCTAGAGGCTCAGCTGGGCAAAAATGCTGACCCAAACAAAGCACATCAAGACAAGGCACGGGAGTGGACAGAGGTGTGCTTCATTTTGGTTTGAAAATAGACCATGATTTATTTATACATGAGTGGGAGGTTGCCTATTTTTCCCACCACCACCACCATGGCTAATATCAGGGAAATGATATAGCAGGGCTGAAACTAAACACCCTTCATAGCTGTTTTTATGGAACATTAAGGACACCACAAAAGTTCAGACCCAACTACATCACCGATATCTTGCATCTCATCTCATTTGTCCCTAGTCTTTTTGCTACTGATTGCAGAGCATGCACATTAAGATGGCATGATAGATGCTACCTATCTCTGGAAGTGGGAAGCAGCTATGACAATTCCCTCCTGTTCCCCCAAGCTGCCACACACAAGCAAAATAGTTGCCTTTGCCTGGTAAGCTGCAGATGGTATCCATAGCCAGCCTGATACAAAACAGGTGCAAAGAGGATAACATCAAAAAACCCATTGGTTGCTACCTACAACTTGCAAGTTAAACCACTTCAAAGCATCACCAGTGACCTATGGCCTCTCCTGAATAAGGATATTTCTCTTTCACAGGCTTTGGGTGGCAGACCTTTTCTTATGTTCAAACAGATCCCCAGCTTAAAACAGCTTCTCACCAACAACAATGTGGACCACTCAACACAGACCCAAACCTGTTGGAAGTCCTAGATGTGATGTCCCCTGTCTCAGACCTCCAGACTAAGTGGCAAGAGAGACTAGATAGCTAGACAGGCACACTGACCTTTCTTCCTGTACCTACTCTTCTGCCACTATCCTCTTTGAAATGCAGAATGTGTTCTCAGGGATCAATTTCCCCTTCCTCCTCCTCTCTCTCTGGATGAAGACTTGCTCTCTACCTGCACGCATCAAGAGAGGGACATGTGGTCCTCTCTTGGCACCATAAGGCAGATGGGCCTCTCACCATCTGCCTCCATCCTTTAGCTAGCAAGTTAGGAATCTGTCAGTCTCTGCTCTTTCCTATCCAAAGTGTATTTCTCAAATAAAGAGAGAAGTATTTCTCGTCTAAACTTGCAGTGTGGTTCTGTGCAGCTTTGTAAACTGAGTAACCTGGTAAAGCGATGCTCCTGTGTTTATAGATTTATTTAAGCACTCTGCTAACTAATGGTGACTGGACTAACCACACCAGTTAACCTCGATAAAACCCAGGAAGTAAACCCTGCCACAGACTGAGATGCCAACTTTGGCCTTACTTACACTCAGGCAATAGTACTGCAAGACTGAATAACATCAGTCACAGCATCCTAGGCTCATCCACTTGCACATCAGTGGAACTAAGCCAGTGTGGTGCAGTGGATGGAATGGCAGACTAGGGCCCTGGGCAACCTGGGTTGGAATCCCCACTTCTGCCATGGAAGTTCAGTGAGTGACCTTGGACCTGTCACAAACTTTCAGCCTGGCCTCCTTCACAGGGCTATTGTTGTGGGAAAATGGAGGAGAGAGCAATGTTCTAAAAGGTGCTTTGAGTCCAAACTGGGGAGAAAAGCAGAATGTAAATAAATAAATGCAAATGCAATAAGTACATCATCCAATTGTATATATGACATCGTGTGTCAACAATGCCCTTCTACTATCTACACTGGACACATGCATTGGTCTCTGCATGAGAGAATCAACAAACACAAACCTGTCTTAAGAACCACAACATTCAGAAACCTGTGGGGAGACATCTTGATCTCCCTGGAAATATTGTTACAGATCTGAAAGTCAGTGTTTTACAAATGCTGAATTAGACTCATTAGGAAATTAAACAATACATGTCATCTTGACGTATCATTGGATTTCCTTAGTACATAATAGTTCTACAGGACTAACTTTTTAGAAAATTTAATTGGCTGTTGCTAGCATGTTTTATTATAGTATAACCTTGTATAGATATTAGTTCATTTTCTTAAACTTCAGAAAGATTCCTGATCAGTTGTATTTATCCTATATCATTACTTTGTTTATTTGTACCCTATGTAGGGTTGCCAGACCCCCCAGTGGAGGTGGGTGTCCCCCACTGCCAGGCCCTGCCCCCCCACCTGCTGATTAGCTGGCTGGTGAGGGACTTACCGGGAGAAAGAGGAAGACCCAGGCCACATTGCTAGCATAGCACAGGAAATGATGTCATCACACTAGTGATGTCCAGGCAATGCTCTGGTATTTCGGCAAAAACTCTATGGTAGAAGCCATTTTTACCATAGAACTTCTGCCCAAATATCAGAGTGTTGCAGCATGATGACATCACTTCCTGTGCAATGCTGGCAACATGGCCTGGGCCTTCCTCTTTCTCCTGGTAAGTGCCCTACAACCACTGCCGGCTGCCAGGAGGGACCTGGCAACCCTGACACCAAGAGGGGCTGGAACCCCTGGCATTTCTATCCATCATGTGTAAGGACGAATTCCATTCCCTTACACATAATTACCACTTAAAAGATTTATGATGGGATTCATACCAAACCTCCCTCTACCTCAACTCCTCTCACACCCAATAATTTTCCCTATAAGAATTCCCAAAATGATTTTCTCTTCACACGTTTGAAAAAGTTAACTGTTATGAAATTGAAACAAAAGTTGTTAGTCTTTAAGGTGCCACTGAACTTTTGTTTAATTTAGCAACAGCTGTGCCATCAGCGGGGAGGCAAGTATGGAATTCATATCTATTCCCTTCAGTCTGCAGAGCCACCTGCCGTTACACCAGTTTCTATAATCATGGAGGCATAGTCTCTTGGCATAGTCCAGTCAGAACAGAACAACAGATGTTCACCTGTGTCCATACAGAATCAAACAAACCTCTACTTAGAAAGCTAGTAATGTGAAAGACAGACTGAAGAACTGTGCTTGATACTGCTGCCTGATAAACATCCTTGTCAGTTACCATATTTCCTCAGACACTCTCTCTTTTCCCCCTCACAGTCTTGAACTATAAACCAAACAGCCAGGCTAGAAATACCAGAGCATCTAACAGCAGCTAGATGCAAAAAATTATTTCATATTACTGTTGTGAATTTTCTAATTTAGATTGTTAAACTATATTATAACCTGGGTTTTTTGCTTAATTTGGTTAATTCCCTATTAGGAAGCAAACAATGAGGTATTAGGCAAGAGCATTCAAGGTTAGAAAAAACAGACACAGAAAATTCTAGAGACAAAGAAGCATAAGCTTCTTTGAAATTTAATATCCTGAAATTTAATGGTTTTCCTTGAGAACCAAGAGAAGGTGGGTCAAGTACCGAATCTCTCTGTCTGGAAATACTCCAGCAAGTCTAGATTCAGGAGTAAGAGGAAACATGGGGAATATATTCTTGTTCTTATCCTAAAGTTCTTATCATAAACATATAAAGGGGGCACAGGAGACACGAGCCACATACTTTCTGCTCTGTGCTTCTTTTTAAATGCCAGAGAAGAATTCATACATCTTCTTCACAATATGACATGAGTATTAGAAGCAGACACAGCTCACACATTTCATAGTAGGGGAAGGTTCAGGCACTACAAAGAAGGACGAAGTACAGGAAAGAAGAGAGTCACTCAACCTTCCTGTTCTCACAAATTGTAATATCCAAAGCCATATCAACTGAAAGAGCATTGATAATTTACGATATGTTCATGTGATGTAATTATTTGTATGAGCAAAGACTAGAAAAGTCTTGGGGCAGTATTCAGAAGTGTGTGCATTATTTCGGTACTATTCACATAACGTTTACAAAGAAGGTATGTTTTTCATTTTTTCATCATAAAAGGAAGAGGTGTTCAGTGATGGGTTGGAAGGAGATCATAGAATCTGATTGCTGTGCTTACTAGAGAATTTTTAATCAAGGCTCCCTGAGAAGCAATGAGACAGAGATCACAGATTTTTCTGCATCTTAGAAAAGGCTAATGCTAGGGCCCTGTGGGAAGGGAAGAAGTAGTTCAGTCCTGCTTCTCCGGCAAAGTTTTGCCTATTGACCCTTCTTCCCTGGCCAGATTTCCCTGTTAGGTCTGGAAGAAGAAAAAAGAGGGGGAAAAAGATGGGTATTTGCCTCCCCCCCCCCTCACAAGGGAATTAGGATACAGAAGGGAGGAAGACAGCTTCAACAGGTGGAAATGTGCAGGGGATTGTTTAATCCTAAACCTCTCCTCCCTCTGCAGTCCTCAGTCAAACTGTGGATGTGCACAGCTGAAATTTACCTTTAAAAAAAAAAAGAGAGATCCATTTACAGATCTCCCAGTAACCCATATTTTTGACCCTATGAAGGAGATGAGGGGCTCTGCTTCATAAAATATACATGAACAAATTTCAAGAAAACATATTTCCTTTTAAAAAAATGGTTCATTTTTCTCACTCTTCCTTTTGTTTAATCCAAATGTTGGTGAGAACCAGACAAGTGCTGAGGTTCAGGTAAGAGTTAATCCAATTAAAATAACTATTTTTTTTATTGTAAATGTTGTTTCGGTGAGTATAGACCCAACCCCCCCCCCCCCCCCAAATCACACCTCAACCCTGAATGGGTAACAGTGGCAAAAACTTGATATTCACAACAATTAGAAGAAACTTTACACCACTGAAGACAATGGGATTAGAAGGGCATAACTCTGTTTAAGATTGTACTGATAGTAATCGGGATTCTTAAAAAGGCATGAGGAATAGGAGGGGGGGGGGAAAGCCCAGGTCATTTGCCATTACACAGGCATAGATTATAAAGTGGGTTGAAAATGCTGGCATTCATCTATATTTTCTTATCTTTATTTTCAGTTGGATCCAGAGTTCATGAAGGGTGTAGATGAAGAATCCATTCTGATTGGCCAGTGGGTAGTCCCAGCTGTGTAAACATTGGGGTCCTTCTCCACCACTAATTTCACTTAGGAAATTTTTAAATTGTGGGGATGTTGACGTTTGAGTAAAATTACAAGAACCTGTGCAATTTTCATCCACATTAATAAATGATTCCTGAAGAAATTGCTTTCTATAGGTATGGTACTTTTCATATACAATGAATGGCCTGTACAGCTCTAACAAGCTGATACAGCATCAGGGGATGCCATTGCTGCTTTATTCAGAAGCCCCTTTTGCCTAAATGGGACATACGACACAAGGCACTCACATGAAGTGAGAAATGCATAGAGTTTCATGTGTGCCATCAGTCAAGATCAACTGCTGTTTTGCTAAATATATTCCCCTTTTATCTCACTTCTTTGCTGCCTTTTCAACTACCCCAGAAGGGTCACTTACCTCCTACCCATCCAGCTACAAAATCATCCAACTGAAGACTGCCCATATTATTATTTTTTAATCAGTCCTGGTCAATTTTATTCTTGGGGCAATTCACTTTCAGCTCCTTCAGCAGCAAGCAAGCAACAGAAGAGAATCTGATTATCTCTCTCTCTCTCTCTTTCAGTCTGTTTTTTCCACATCCCACAGTGTCCTAGAGTGACTGCAAAGCAACAGTTTGTTTCTTTGACCACTTTCAGCAGCCTCCGAACTGAAACAGCTCCAATTCAAACCTCTCGCGCACGGTCTCTCTCAGAGTGCCTTCAGAGCACCCAGTGACATCATACAGAGCTTAAAGGAACACTGCAGTGACAACCTCAGGGGACAGAAATAGTCAAGGTATGTTACCCAGTTCACTGCAAATAGCTACAGCATTCCATTTACAAATCTAAATTAATTTTATGATAAACAGAAATGCATTCTTTGTTTTCAGGGTTTTTAACGTATCTACCATCCTTTCTGCAATCAAAGAAATATTTTTTTTAAATGTGGAAGCAGGATTGGCTGGAGACCTCACAAGCACCTTGAGAGACCAGTAATATATTTAGGGGTGGTGTCCATGAAGAACAGGGGTTTAAAGCAGAGGTCCATGTTCTCCAGGAGAAATACTTAGAGTGAAGATAATGCAACAAAGATAAAACATTATAACTCCAACTTCATTTTTTTTTTGGCCAGAATATCACTTAAGTATCATTGTGGAAACTGACTGGATAGATCTGCTGTGGGATGGAGAAGATGGGAAAGATCCTCTTGCATGAGTTCTTTCTGCTTTCATATTTGTAGTATGCAAACTCATTAGGAGTAATGCATTTAAAACCATATTTTAATACATTAACACAGGAGTGTGCCCCTTTGGTGTGAGTTAAAATAAGACTTCCAAAGTCTTATCCCTTTCTTAATGACTTGTGGATATCTAGGGTCTGGAGGCCTCTTACTGCAACCGGATTAACCCTGCTGTGTTCAGGGATCCTGTCCCGGATTGATTCTTACATTCCAACTTTTCTGAATCCCAGTACCCTTTTGGGTCAGTCTTATAGATGCACAAGGATGATTTGTTAAAAAAATTACCTAGTAGACACAGGCCCTGTGCAGATATTATAAATCATATACTCTGTATATATAGTCCACAGACCTGGAAGTCATGTATTCAGCTGAACACTTGAAAGAGCCCCATGTGCAAACAAATGTATGCATGTGGGCAGCTCATCCATGTAAGGCTGAAATAAGCAGCATTCTGATTGCATAAAGACCCTGACCAATTTCCCACAAGCAGCTGCTCCGGGCTGGCTCTTCTCTTTCCCCTGATTGCATTAGTCAATTTCCCACTACTTGCCGCACTTTGACTACTGCATTTTGACCTGCAGCATCCCCCGATTTCCTCCGCATCTTCGCGATCCTTGTTTTTTGAGATTGCAAAGACGCAGGAGAAATTGGGGGATGCTGTGGGTCAAAACACGGCCATGCGGCAAGTAGTGGGAAATTGACTAATGCAATCGGGGGAAAGAGAAGAGCCAGCCCAGAGCAGCTGCTTGTGGGAAATCGGTCCCTGTGCGTATGTCCTTGTACATACATTGGGCTGACGCCAGATGTTTGACTGAAGTCATGGACATCAGAGGCAAGAGCAGTGGGTATGATTCTGCTCCATTCTCTGTGTGTACTGTATACTCAGTGGATAATGTCTGCTGCCAAAATTGTATGGGAGGGGTTGTGGCTCAGTGGTAGAGCATCTGCTTGGCATGCAGAAGGCCCCAGGTTTAATCCATGGTATCCCCAGTCAAAAGATCTCGCAGTAGGTGATATGAAAGACTTCTGGCTGAGATCTTTGAGAGCTGCTGTCAGTCTGAGTTTGCCAGTACTGCCAATAATGACTGTGATAGACCAAGAGTCTGATTCAGTATAATGCAGTTTCACGTGTAGCCATGTGTGTAATGTGTATCATTTCCTTCCAACAAAGGTGGTGGTAACTAGGACCCCCTGCTGTTTTCTACAGTGGATTGGAGGTATCTATATGCCCATCTTGTCTATTTTATTCAATTTTGTTCCATACTAATCTCTGTGCATTTTCTCCTTTTTTAAAAAATTCATGTGAACTGCTTTGGGAACCATTTTTTTTGTTGAAAAGCATTAATTAATTTTTGAGAGTCAAGCCTGTGGTCCACAACCACCCCTCCCTCCCTCCCTCCTGCTAGATTTAAAGGGCCCTCCAGCTGGTTGGTGGGCCGCGGGGTCCCCCGCTGATCAGATGAAGCCCTTTAAATTGGGCAGAAGGTGAGGGAGAAAGGTGGTCAGGCAGGTGGTCACTCTTGGGGGTGGGGGTTGGGGTGCCCCTGCCCACCCCCAAGTCCCCCTGCCAGAGCAACAAGGAGACCTGTCAACCATGCTATAACCATTTAACTAGCAGGAGGGCTAAGCTGTCCTCCCAGGCCAGAGTCCCTGGCCCTTATGAGGGAGACTCCCTGAGGTATGCCTTCCCCATCCTCTTCCTGCCTTAGGATTGCCAGCTCTGGGTTGGGGAATACCTGGAAGTTTTGAGGGTGCAGCCTGAGGTGAGTGGGGTTTGGGGAAGGGAGGGAATTCAATGGGGTATAATGCCATAGAGTCCACCTTCCAAAGCAGCCATTTTCTCCAGGTGAAATGATCTCTGTTGCCTGGAGGTCAGTTGTAATCCCAGGAGATCTCCACTCACCACCTGGAGGTTGGCAGCCCTATCCTGCTTCCCTGAGGGTTGCCCTATATCCTGATTTGATTGGCAGGAGCTATTTCCAGTCAGGCATGACTGGGCCAGGCCAGCTTCTAGGCTTGTCCTTCACCTCCTTCAAATTGCTGCCCTGCTTGTACCCAACCAGCTGCACCCAGCTAGCTGCACCCAGCCAGCTGATATTAAAGATCAGGGCCCACCCCACATGGTGGGTGTTCTTTCCTTCTCTGATACTGCTGTGTTGGGCCCACCACTGGTATCTTGGGCAGGCTCTGCTTTAGGGGCCCTCCCAAGAAAGTGGACTGCCCTGCTGTGTCAACTGACAGGGTCTGGGCAAAATTCTCCTGTATGCAGGCCATTGCTAGGTAGGCTGCTCCAGCAGGCTATTTTGGGGCAGGGATGCACAGGAACAGAGTTCTGTCTGGCTTCAAGTTAGTCACGTCTACAGTCTCCCCGCCCTGGGTTCCCCAGGCACCTCGCAAGCCGTAGGGTGCCTGGTGAAGCCAATCCAATCCAGGGAGAGAAAACAGTTTAAACTGCCTCCCCTCCTTTGGTTCCCCAGGCGCCCCGCAGCTGTGGTGCACCTGGGGAAGCTGATCCAGAAACTGACTTCCTTCCCTCGGGTTCCCCATGCACCTCGCAAGCTGCGGGGCACCTGGGGAAGCCGATCCTGAGAGGGAGCTGCACTGTCAGGGGTGTGGCCTAATATGCTAATGAGTTTCTGCTGTTGGGTGTGGCCTATTATGCTAATGAGTTCCTGCTGGGCTTTTTCTACAAAAAAAGCCTTGCTGGTAAGTATGGGGGTACTGAGGTTACCCCCAGACAGTGCTCATGGTATTAAATAATGATCCCCCCGCAAAAAAATTATTTTTAGATGTCATAGGTAGGTAGGTAGGGGGATTTGTCTGTGATCCTGGGAGACTCTGTGTGTGCATGTGCACGTGCACACACACATGTACACACACACACACAGTTTGCCAGCTCTGGGTTGGGAAATTGCTAGAGATTTGGGGGTGGAGACTGGAGATGGTAGAGTTTGGGGATGGGGTGGGACATCAGCAAGGTATAATGCTGTAAAGTCCACCCTTCAAAGCAGCCATCTTCTCCAAAAGGAGACTCTGTGCCATCCAAATCTGTGCCATCTGGAGATAAGTTGTAGTTCCAGGAGATCTCCAGGCCTCACCTGGAGGCTGGCAACTCTAACACACAGAGTGCAATCATAGTTAAACATGAAGCTCCAGCTCCTAAACCAATCCCGAAAGTTTGAGAGTGTGGGTGGGGATCACTTGGTAACTTGCTGTATGTAACCAAACAGTCCAGATCTTTTACTCTTTGTCTATAGTTATCCATTACCAGATAAATCTAGTGGCACATTAACACAGGCATTATAGTTTCACTGCATGGTATCTTCAGTTATATATTTTGTTCCAATGGCAAACTATTTCTCAGTTTGGACACGTCCTGCATACAGACGGGGCACAGGATTAACTTCTCTTTGTATATTAATTTGCTCTTCAAACTGATATACAGAAGCTGACAGCCACTTGAATCGCAATAATGAACACAAAAGAATCTGGCTGGAATAAAAAAACTTATTAGTAGAAGGCCATGTCTTCAGACAAACGCAATTATGGGAGCTGAAAAACGTGTATTTTTGAGGTAGTGAACACAAAATGTCTTTGTGATTATTGTTTGGACAGACACATTAGTTTCACACAAGCATAGTCTTATGGGGAAGGGTTGTGGATCAGTTCCAGAGTGTTTCCTGTGGAACATCTGCTCGGCATCCCTAAAAGTCCCAAGTTCAGTTCCTGACATTTCTCATTAAAGGGATCAGGTAATAGATGATGTAGAAAGCCTCTCTTAGACCGCTTATAGCCACTGTTGCTTGAACCTATTCATCTCTAACCCTTCCTCATTCCCTCCTGCGCCATTCTTCAATTCAGGCCAATCTGAACTTGGTGGATATTCACCAGGCCTGTTGCAACAGTGGTGCCGGGGGGGCAGTGCCCCATCAATCATTTGCCATGCCTGTCCAATCAGCACTAGGGGGTGGTGTGAAATCTGTTACAAGTCTTTCAATTATAAATTCTCTATGTAAAGGAAAAGGGAAGAAACTGAGGGAAAAAAGTGTGGAACCTGTCATAAATCTTCCAAGTATGAACCCTCTGTGCAGTTGGCTAGAACAGCATCAGCAAGGCTAAAGAGTCCTGATTTTAAAAGCCTGTGGGGGAGGGGTAAAACCATGTTGGAGGAAAGAAAGAGATTAAGGAATGAAGGAGGTCAAAATTATGTCGTAGTAAACTCAGAATTTTTTTCTGTTTTTAAAAAAATCATTGAAGAAGATTTAAACAGTATAAACATAATATGAAAAACGTTGTTACATTGAGTTATAATGTTATTGCACGTATAATCAACGTAAGTTACTTCACCGTATGTCGCCTTGTTTATGTCTGCTAGTGTTCAATGATAAGATTATATACGAGTGTAATTAGTGCTCAAACCATTGATGAAGCCTGAAAATGAAGCCATTCTATGTAATGTGGGTTGGAGGGTATAATATTGTTTTCTGCCATATATATTGGATCAGAGGGAACCATGTGCGGGCAAATGTTGAGTTTGAGTTCACCTTCTTGCAAAATCTGTCTTCAGTGGTATCCGCGATCTTATACATCACAAAGTGGTCCCAACATTTGTTTTTCCACATTATTATGTGGGGGGGGGGTATAGAGGACTACCATGTTGCTGCAATGGTCAATCTTGCTGTTGCCAGCAAAGCAGAGGTGAATTTTGACATTTTCAAGTCTGGGTTATCTGTGTCAGCCATGTTAAGGAGTAAGGTGGTTGGATCTAATGGCGCTTGTTAAGATTTGATTTTATTAATTTCTTCTTATCACTTGCTTCCGAAAGGATTGAATTATCGGGCAAGACCACCAGCAACGGTAGAAATCACTGACTCCACCACACCCTTTCCAGCATAGAGGACTATAATTTGAGTGCATGTGGTGCAAGCGTGCTGGGGAAAGGTACCACCTTGTGTGAAGTTTGAAAAATTGTAATTTTATTGAGAAGATTTTTGATTTGCAAGCATGTGAGTCCCAAATTGTTGCCCATTGATTTGGTGTTAGTTCTTTTCATAAATCCTTATGCCACACAACTTAATTAGTCATTATTTTTTGCTTTTTCAGAGTCCATCAAGGTTTTGTAACGACTTGACAGCAGTCCCTTCTGATGATCTGATAATTTGTCCAAGGTGAGTTCAAATGTGGTCTTGGACCCAGAGAAGGTTCCCTGTTTCCCTGTCCAGTCTATTAGGTTTTTGAGTTGGTAGTATCTTAACCATGATATTTTAGAGTGTATTTGATTTTCAAAGTGGTTTTTAGGGTGGAGTGTCCCTCTTATAACAAGTTCTTATAATTTACTAAATCCTTCTTTAGTCAACATTGAAAAGGCTCCGCATTCTAGTCCCAGCAAGAACCATGATTGTTGTGTATATGTGGATAAGGCGGAGATTTTAGGTGCCAGAGCTCCTCTTTTCGAGTCCCATATCTTCAGCATCGATGTTAAAAACAAGTTCTGATCTATTGTTTGGGGTCTATTTGATTTAGGCATCCATATAATTTCTTGAGGGGTGCACGGTTTTATGTATAACTGTTCAATCTGCATCCATTTAGTATATTGCGCTTTATTTAACATTCTCACAATTTCTGATTGCTGCAGCCTGAAGATACACCTTGAGCGAAGGTACTCCCAGTCCTCCCATAGATACTGGTTTGGTCAGATGTCGATGATCCACTCTAGATTTAAATGAGTTCCAAAGAAAGTTAGTCAGTGTTAGTTGCCAGATGTTGAGATCTTTTTCTGTGATGTGTATGGGTAGCGCGTGAATAAGATATAGGAAACAAGGGAACAAGAAGCTTTGAATTAGTTGAAGGCGGTTTGCCAGTGAGAGTGTTCGTTTGTTCCAGTCTCGTATTCTTCCCTGGATGTCTTTGTTCAATCTATGAAAGTTACATTCCAGCAGTTTCTGTAAATTTACAGGGATTTGGATTCCCAAGTATCTCCACTTTGATGTGATCCATTTAAAACTGTAATTTCGCTGTATTTCTAGCTTTATTGACTTTGGGAGTTCAGTGGGATATAGTTCGGATTTGCTTGTATTCAGATGTAACCCCGATACTTTTCCGAATCTGATGATGATGTCAGAAATGATTGGTAGAGATTGTACTGGGTTAGAGATACAGAGGGCCACATCATCCGTGTACATTGACAGTTTGTGCTCCTTGCCTGTAGCAGACTCAGAATGAAGGAAAGAAGACAGAGAAAACATCCCGACATCCTCAGGAAGGCCATTCCACAAGATGGGAGCCACAACAGAAAATGCATGTGTATGGGCAGTTGTTGGTCTTACCCATTTGTTGTGGGGGGCTATTAGGAGCTTTGAGCTAGTGATTTAGTTCTGTGTTCAATTTGTAAATCATTTTAAAATGTCCCATTGTATACTGTGTTGGTCAGGTCACCCTGAAGTATGGTGTACAGTTCTGGAGGCCTCACTTCGAAAAGGATGTGGACAGAATGGAGCAGGTGCAAAGAAGAGTGACCAAGATGATTGGGGGCCCAGAGGCCAAGCCCTATGAGGAAAGGCTGAGGAACATGGGAATGTTCTGTTTGGAAAAGAGGATGTTGAGGGGGCACATGATTGCTCTCTTTAAGTATTTGAAGGGCTGTCACTTAGAGGAGGGCAGGGAGCGGTTCCTGTTGGCAGCAGAGGATAGGACTCGCAATAATGGGTTTAAATTAAGGGCAGAAAGGTACCAGCCGGATATTATGAAAAATCTTTTTACTGCAAGAGTTGTGCAACAGTGGAATCAGGTGCCCAGGGAGGTAGTGAGCTCCCCCTCACTGGCAGTCTTTAAGCAGCGGCTGGACAAACACTTGTCAGGGATGCTCTACGCTGATCCAGCACTGAGCAGGGGGCTGGACTAGATGGCCTGTGTGGCCCCTTCCAGCTCTGTGATTCTATGATTCTAAGTTTTTATAACTGTGACTTGCATATTGAAGGAAAGAAGCTCATTTGGCATCAGTGTAATAATGGGAATCTTGTAAGAAAATGAAGAGGTTCATAGGCATAACCCACCAGTTGCTAAATTTCAAGGACAGAATTGCAGCAGAGGCTAGAGATTTTTTTAAAATGCACCCATTCGTCCCCCAGACCTAGGTACAGAAAACCACAGCTTCAGCTTGTTTACCCCATAAAGAAAATACAGATGGCATGATAGGCATTTTTGGTTTGAAGACTTCATTTTGAGTGACAGAGCTTTCTCTTCTTTGCAGAAAATTTACAAGGAAAAGAAGGCTGTATTTACAGTTTCGGGTTTCAATTAATGAAAGAAAGGCTCCCACATTTCTTTAATGCTGCAAACTGAGGCCGAGGACAGACTGGGGTTCTGGAGCGCCCTGCCTCCGCTTTAGAAGCGGAGGCAGAGAGGGCGTCCAGACAGCTGCAGCTGTCCCCCGTCGCCAGCGCGGACTCACCCGTCTGCGAGGCGCCAGCATGCCGCTTCAGCCGGAGATGCCTGGGAACTGGTCCCCAGGCGTCTCCGCTCGCATCCCCAGCGCTTCCGGTGGATGTGAACGCGCCGAAGGCACGTCGCACACACCGCTGGAAGTCTGAACGGCGGCTGCAGCTGTGCATAGCCGTGGCTCGCCCAGGCAGCCAGCAGCCGCACTCCGCTGCCCCTCGCAGCCAGTGCAAACGGGGTGGCCCGGGCAGCTTTTCCCACGGGGCTTTTGGCCCCGCGGCTATGCCGGGACAGATCTCCAGTCTGTCCTCGGCCTAAGTAAAACAGTTGTTTGGGAGGGCATTTTTATAAAGCTGATAGAGAACATGACCGTAGTCTATGCCATAGTGCATGCAAGATATTATCTATTTGACTATTTGTTGTATGTTCTATCATGCTCTTACGTATTGTTTTCTCTTTTTTTGTAATTTCATTTTCTGCATTGCTTGACATAGTATGTTTGTCCTTTTTTGCACTTCTCTAATTTTTGTAATCCTAGTCTTATCGCATTGCTGATTAGATCTCTCATGCTATTTGATTACATTGTTTTATATCATATAATCTACCTTGAGTCTGGCCTATAAATGAAGAAATAATAATGGACTCATCACCACTGTACTTATTCACCACCCCCCAATTTAAAAAAATCTGGCTACAGAATTAGGTCTCTGTAGCATATTAGCTCTTCTTCAACACACAGGGGGTTGACACAGAATAGAAACAGCACAGATCCAGAATTCAAATGGAAGAACTTGATTTTTGCCTCCTGACAGCAGCTCTGAGCAAAGATGACCCTTCAGAAATACCAAAGAGGAGGAAAAGTGACAAGGCATGGGGATGCCAAGACCTGCTGTGGTTGGAGACTTCCTGTCTGTAACCTTTAGGCTGTTTTTACATCTGACTTTCCCGCTGGAATCATTCTAATTCCAAAAAAACCTGCCCACACCTCTGTGCGGTGTGAAACCGTGCTGCTACTGAAATGTCCACATCTACTAATTGCCCTCCTGTGGTCAAGCTAGTATTCAACCGGCTTGATTCTGCTTTAAACAATTGCTGTTGATTAGTGCACTTAGACCCCCTGGAGTGAAATTTCACACCACTGTGAAATTAGCACAGGAAAAGACAGCAGTCAAACTACTTTAGAGGGGAGGTGTAAAATGACCCTTAGTTAAAACTTCATTTAAAAAATCACTGAGGTTGTGTGCAGTGTGACGACATTTCTGGGAAACCCCCCCAGAAAACTCTATGGTATGTTTTTACCATAGCACTTCCAGCAATTCCTAGAGTGACATAATGCTGGTTCTCTCCCATCATGCCCTTGTCCCCAGAGCTCTCACTGGTTGCCAGGCATGACCTGTCAATCCTATATTACTTTGTTGTGGGCTTTTATTACAGCAACAAGTTGACAAATTTTCCTATGTCGTCTCAGCTAGCTCAAAGATAACTGACATAGCAAGACATCAGCTTTCCTTTATTGCTCCCTGTAGAGAGCTCAATTGGAAATATTGCTAATCTCAAATATTCCAAATCATCCATCAGGTCAGGAACATGAGATCATTGTTACCTGACATTATTTGTTGTCCTTTGGAGTTTTCTGTCTAAAAGGCTTCTGAAATCTATGCTATCAATTTACTCGAAATCTATAATCATAAGTTTTTGCTGTTGTACGTTCAACAGGAATCTGTTGTTTTGTGAAAACAGCCTCGAAGGCCAAAAGCTTTCTTTGCTGCGAGGGGAAGGAAATCTCCCGCCCTACTTTCTGAGCCAGAAATCTAGCCCTTTCCGTGCCCTTGAAAACTTTATACAAACTTTACAGCTAAAAAGGAAGCCCAAGCTCTGGCACTAAAAAATAATAAAGGAAGTTTATGTATGTATTTATTTATTTATTTTTGAGATTTTTATCCCGCCCTCCCCACCATTTACGGCGGGCTCAGGGCGGCTACCAAGCAGTTAAAACAAGACAAGTTGGGGATTTAGAAAAATTATATGGCATTTATGTTTTAAACTGCAGGTTTATATAAATTTATATTGTCCTGTGATTCAAGCATCAAATGATTTTTTAAAAAACTGTTAGCATACTGCCATCTGCTGTCAACAACAGTTAATCTTCCCTTAAGGTCCCCAACCCCTTCTAATACACTCAAGCTTTGTGCAATGCTGTGATCTCATCTCCTGTCTTGTTTTTTTAAGCAGCCCTGAGAGGAGGGAGGCTACTGTTTAGTCAGAGTGGTGGGAGGGGGCATTAGTTAACCTTTTCCTCACTTGCCTATTCCTGCTCCAGAGTTTTCTGTCCCAAGATGCTGTTAGTCCTGGAAGAGAAAAATTGCAAGCACAAGGCAGGCACAGGTTGTTGTTTTTCCACTGCTACAGGCTAATAGCAATGCCAGAGTGGTAGTGATGTGGATGAGGAAAATGGGGGGAGGGGAAGAGGAATGATCTCCTCTTCCAGCAGAGCTGCTGAGATCAAACGAGAAATATTCAGTACAAGGTGCACGGGTTAGCAAAGGGACTGGCTATTTCCTCAGTCCTTCTAGTACTGATTTCTTCGGTCTTCCCAAAGCAAAGGAAGGAAACAACAAAACACACAATAGTTGCAAAACTAGGGTTTGCCAGGTCTGGGTTGGAAAATACCTGGAGATTTTGGGGGCGGAGACTGGGGAGGGGAGGGTTTGTGGAGGGAAGGGACCTCAGCAGGACATAATACCATAGACTCCATCCTGTGAAGCAGCCATTTTCTCCAGGGGAACTGGTCTTGGTTGTCTAGAGATCAACGGTAATTAGAGGAGATCTCCAGGTGCTTTCTGGAGGTTGGCAGCCCTATGCAAAACTCATTTCTCCTTGTGATTATGTTTGAGGAACAGAGTGGGAGATCTCAAAATCGCTGAGAAATATAGATGTTTGCAAAACTGTGCGTAAGTTGACTGTCTTTGTTTCCAGCTGACATATGGTTTTTGAAATAATTAATAATTTTTAACCTTTAATTTTTAACCTTTAACTTACTTTTAGTTCCATTTTGAAGTACTTAAATTAGGAGCAAACCAGTTAATTCAGAAATAAATTAACTGGTTTGCTCCTAATTTAAGTACTTCAAATGGAACTAAAAGTAAGTCAAAGGTTAAAAATTATTAATTATTTCAAAAATTATAGCAATATTCCATTCATCTTCATGATGTTCTCAATTCTAAATAACCATGTTTGTTCCAGGATAATTTGATGAAAGCTGAAAAGAAGCTAATTTGAAAATGGTTTCAGAAGATATGAAGAAAGCTAAAAAGAACTTAAGCTGTAAAAATTTGAAGAAAGTATAATAGAAGCTAAGCTGTATCTAGAGGTTGACACCTTTTACTCAAATAAGATTACTCCTGAGGAAGACTGGTGAAACGAGTGTCTAACTGGGTGCTCATTGAGGATGTTGGACTTTTCTTGCAAAATATTTAATGTTTATAAGAGTTATTAAATGTTATTATCATTTTATCACGGGGTTTGTTTGTTTGTTTAATATATTTCCTGTAACTGTGATCCCTGCTTTGGTTTACTCAACCATATCAGTGTGTAATGTTAAAATTTATGCTATGCTTCAGTTGTTTCTGGTCAGCTCCAGACTTTACAATTCTAGGCATTGTTTACTGAATGTCTCATTTTGTCGATTGCACTGACTCACTATGTGTAATCCACCTTGAGTCCCTGTGAGAAAGGTGGATGATTGATAAATAATGTAAACAAATAAAATGCAACAAAGATTTTATTGTTTTATCGACATATCCCCATGCATAGCCTCAAACATATTCAGATATGGGACACATGCAATAAATTATCTGTGCCGCTCTAAGAATCTGCTTGTCCATGGTACTTTTGTTTCAGATGGTAATTGTGGAATGAATAATTTTTAGTACTGGAACACCATTAAGAGCATATGTGGGGCTTCATCAGATCCCATTATTGCCAGAAGGTAGAAAACAACATCAAAAATATGGTCTGGTGCAAAATTTGACAGCAACTCTAGTTTTTCACATCAGTATTGCAGATGTTATGGGGGAGTGTAGTGGGGTGAGGGAATCAAGCTATTTTGGTGATATCAACTTTCACTTTAACAGTGAGTAAATCCCAGAAGCCCTCAGGTCAATAGTCCGGTAAAGGTATAGATGGGGGAGGAAGAGGAAAGCCACCTGGATGCCATCAAGAGCTCCAGGTTATTTATCATCAGTGATAATGCCTGGATGGTCCTGTTTAGTGAAACACAATTATCATACTCATACAGAAATATCCACTGGCTTCAAAGCATTCAGCAGTTTATCAGCTGGTCTTCCATTATGCTCCAGCATAGGGTTGCAGGTCCCCCGTAGCCACCACTGTGGTGGGGATGGGAGGTAGGGTTGTCAGATCCCAGTTGGATAACTTCTGAAGATCTGAGGATGTGGTCTGGGAAGGTCAGGAACTTCAGTGGGGTACAATGCCATAGAGTCCACCCTCCAAAGCATCCATTTTCTCCAGGAGAACTGATCTCTGTAGCCTGGAGATGAGCTGTAATTCCAGGGGATCACCAGGTCCCACCTGGAGGCTGGCATCCCTACTCCAATATCTAGGCAAGGTTCACCTCCCTGTCTATATTGACTTCATACATAGGAGGGAGGAATCGTTCGTTCCAGTTTTGCTTTTTAATGAGAAGCACACCATTTTCAGGAAAGACGCAAAATGAGCATATTCTCATCTCTGCGGCTAGGCAATAGAGCACAAGATTATTTTTTAAAAATGTATATTCTTGGAATATAATAATGTTTATTCTAATCCCAAATATTTTCTATAGAAAGGTATGGCCACTGGGTACAGTTATGTTGACTGTATGCAGACTTTCCAGATTACCAGTGAAATAAGAGCCAGTGGGATGGTGTAGCGGTCAGAAAATCAAACGAGATCTGGGGGGATCTGGATCGACCTCTTCCTCTGCCTTGGGGACTCATCCTAAAATGGAGCTGTAATCACAAATTGTAGAAGAAACTTTTGTACCTTTTCCACTAGGAGAGATCTTGGGGGGGGGGGGATTGGACTAGACCACTGACGGTAGTGAAATTTTCTTCACTACATGTACCAGAAGGATGGGAAAGCTGGCAAACCTGGCTTTCAATGAAGTTATGAGTTGGTATCCTTCAAACTGTTGCAGCAGCTAAGGAAAAGAAAAAGCACTTTGTTCAAAGGGGTTGCTCGGTGGGAGTGGGGCTGCTGGAAGAATTGGAGGTTCTGTGGAAGTATCGAGCTGAATCTGAGTCACACACATTTCTACCACAGTGCTTACAGCCCTAGGAGTGGCAAAGTAGGGTACACATGACAAGAGTGACTATGAATTGTTGTTGTTGTTGTTGTTTTAATTTCTGAATTGCCCAATCTCTGACTACACAGGGCTCTGGGTGATTTACAACACATACAAAAAATTCAGATTAAAATCGGCAGAACAATCATTCCTAATTTGATACTCTCCAGATGGCATCCATAATTTAACCTAAAACCTATCTGGACAGAGAAGAATCACATATGGAGCAGAGGCCCATCAGTGGCTATTAGCCACAAGGTATAGATAGGAACTTTCAGGCTGGGGCAAGTGATGCTCTGTATTCTTGTGCTTGGGGGGGGGGGGGCAACAGTGGGAGGGCTTCTAGTGTCCTGGCCCCACTGGTGGAGCTCCTGAGGCCACCTGGTGTTTTTGGCCACTGTGTGACAGAGTGTTGGGCTGAATGGGCCACTGGCCTGATCCAACATTGGCTTCTCTTATGTTCTTATGCTCACTAAAACAAGTTATCTGGAAGTGGTTGTTCATTACCCCTCTCCTATCTTTTTCCATTCCACTCCATTCCCTCTGATGCAAATGGACAAGTCCCCCTGATGCAAGTGGACCTGATGCAAGCGGACAAAGTTCTGTACCTTCAATATTTGACCAGAAGGGGAATTTCAGCAAGCACAACTCGTTAGCTTGTTAGCTTGTCATGTCATGTTCTGGACATGATGTCAGCATGCATGTGGCAACTTCAACACAGGGTGTTTATAGCTTTAAGTCAACAGCATGGGGACAATTTAGGCCAGGTGGGTGGGCTGCCTAGAAGTTTGGTTGGGAACTAGTTCCAACCTGCTGCTTCACTCAGGCAAAGGGATACTTTCTCCCCCTACATGATCAAGTCACCCACAAGTTTTCTTCCACAAAGCTAAGGAGAAAGAATTTTTTTTGGGGGGGAGGTTCTTCTGAAATGTTTCAATACCCATATAATAGCTACTTCACTACATTGCCATGTGGATTATGTCCCCTCACTACATACTAAGTGGGATGGGGGAATCAAGGTCTGTAAGCAGTGATTTCTTGCACCTTGGCATCAAGGGGTCGACTGCCTCCTCCCCCGGTGACTCAGCTTAATTCAGTCCCTGGGTCCATAAGTCACCTGCCTAAACAAAGACAGACAGAAGCATCCAGGCACAGCTACTGAAATGTGATAGACCCAAAATGAAATGTTGAAAGCTATCGCATTCATTACTGTACTTTTAGGGAGAAGCTGTCTTCAGTCCTCAACAGTGGTTGCTGTCTGACACCATTCAGCCTTCTCAGTGCACCACGAACGTCAACTTTGGCAGAATATTCTTCCTTCCAGTATCGTCAATATAACAGCTGCAAAAGGCTTATGTACCCGGTCAGGCCCAAACTGAACCTCCCGGAAACCAAAATCTCCAACCCTCTCCCCCCCTGCTCATTTTAGAAGCACGCTGCCCCCCCTCCCCCCCAAGAAAAGAAAGGACAATTGATGGTGATGCAGCAGGGCCATGGGCACATTATCAGAGCAATCCGACCTTGCTACTGTCACTTCACCACCAGTATGTGCCTCCCACCCTCTCAGCCCTCCACCGCCTGCATCAGGTTTTGTTCTGTTCATTTGTCTCCTTCAGAAGGATACACTTTAATTTTTCTTAAGTATCGCTAGTTGTATGTATGCTTTAACTAGATTCTTACCTTGCCATTTTTCTTGCTAATTTGTGCTGTGGTTGCCTTGCCAGCAAGTTCCAAAAAGGTTATAAAACTCGCATAAAACTTGTTCTAAAAATCCCTAATGAGCTCCCTTTCCTCAAAGGGAATGATGAGCTACCTTGTCAGCATTCTCTTAAATCCTGAAATGTACCATGTCTTGACAATTTGTTCATTTTGGTTCTGAAAGTCTTCATAGATGCCAAAATGATAACTCAGTATTTTAAACCTTGCCATAAACAAAAAATATGATGTTGTCAATGACTTCTATAGACCTAAAGTAGTAGTAGTAGTACAAACTCCTTTCCCTTCCCCTCCCCACAACAGACACCCTGTGAAGTAGGTGGGACTGAGAGAGCTCTGACAGAAACTACCCTTTCAAGGACAGCTCTGACAGAACTATGGCTGCCCCAAGGTCATCCAGCAGCTGCAAGTGGAGGAGTGGGGAATCAAACCCAGTTCTCCCAGATTAGAGTCCGCACACTTAAGCACCACACCAAACTGGCTCTAATAATAAATAAATAAATAAATAAATAAATAAATAATACTATATTGTTAATGGCTTTTATAGAAATGTATTGGTAAAAATGGGGAAAAAATGTAACATGGTGATTTTGTCAAGTAAATTCACTCTCAAAATGTACATTCAATTTGGTTTAGGAGTCAACTGCATAAAAATGTTTGAAAGCAGTTTTATTGTATAGCTGAATCTTGCCTAATTTCTCCAAAGGCAACCAGCTAAATCCAATTTACTGTATAGGTGGGTTAGATAGGCCAACTCACAGCAAAGCCTGTAATGGTAGGTGGGTGGATGAATGGACCAGCTTATATAGCTGGTCTCAACTGATCTGGCCCATTCGTTGCAATGCATAAAGGGAAAAAATAGTCCAGGCACAGCAGATCAGAATCCCATGTCTTATCTTAAAAGAAGGGCTTCCACAAAGTCTTATATGCTAGGAACACAATTGTTGAACTGTGCTCTGTCTGCGTACTGTAGAAATGTTTGAGAAAAGTTTTTCAAGCACAGTATCAGAAAACAGCACGCCAGTACAAACCAAACCAAAGAGAAGTGGTCATCTGGCAAAGTAACATGACATCCACAGATACCTCTCAAGTTCTCTGTTTTCAAATTGTTGAAGTATTTAATCTAAGAATAGTCCAGATTTAGAGGGACCGTGTCACAGCTAAACATAGTTCCATTCATGTTTACCTCTCCAAGCATTCTTCCACCCCTCTAGTTCTGTTGTTTGCTTTCTGTGGGATTGTGTCAGTGCCAATTTTTGGCTCAATGACAGCCTGGGGTCATGGTTTAGGAAGGAGAAGCTGGCTAACTTTAAAGACAAACACTTCTGTTTACCCACAGACATATTGGCAGACAATCATGGCGGGAAATCACGGAAGTCAAAACAAAGTTTTCCAACAAGCATATCATGAAAAGCCCTAAAAAACTGCTGGGAAATTTTAACCGGGCAAGGCAATTCTGTTTGTTTACAAGATGCCACTGAAACAGACAGAAGGAGATCATTTCTGTCTGCAGAAAAATCTCATTTTGTTTTCGTTAAATCTCAGACTTGGCTCACTACATGCCTCAGTCATTCACAGGAATCTTTGCTGCAATTATTCCTTTTGTTCTGGGAAGAAAGAAGACGTTGCAAGGTTAAAAAAACAAAAAGTTGCAAACAAAATATGTTTAAAATTATTTTTTTTAAATAAAGGCTAGTCACACATAGAAATGACCATTGTTTTCTCAGATGATCAACTTCACGGGACACACTTGCATAAAGAAAATCACTGAAAACTTTGGGAAGGGTAAACATAGACAGCAACAGTCATGTATTATTATTATTAATAATAATAATGCCAACAGAGGGCATAGCACCTTTCACTGTTATAGCTGCTATTAGGGGTATGGGGAAAAATTGGATTTTTTTTCAGGTTTGGGTGTATTGGACCTGGAAAATATCGGTATTTCCCAATATTCCCAAATCTAAATACTGGTATGGTATTTGGAGCCAGGATTTTTTGCAATTGCTCTGCTCAATGGTGGCTGGGGGCGGGGGGAGGGTCTGGCATGGTCCCTGAGAGGGCAGGGCATATGTGTGAGGGGGCATCACCCCTGTCAGCCCCCCTTGCTACAAGACTGCACCCATCAACCAACTTTTTATCTGCACTATATCTCAGCTAGAAGTGAGTACACAATATTTATACCTACCCAAAGTAGCTTACATTTAATTCTTCCACTTAATTCTTACAACAACCCTGTGGGTTAGGTTAAGCTGACAACGTGTGATTGTTCCAGGGTCACCCAGCAAGTTTCTGTGGCAGAGCAGGAATTCAGACTGTGGCCTCCCAGATCCTACTCTGAAACTCTAACCACTATGCACTCTGACTTTCATATGGTGGCGGCTATTGAATGGTAATGAACTGCTGGGCCTCAGTGAGTCATAGACATGTTGATCTTACCTGGCTTCTTGTGAGTTTTCCATCCAAGCCTCATTGTCATTGTTTTATTACCTGGTAGGCTGATTACAGAAACTGGTGCTAGGAGGGCTTTGCTGTTTGGCATTTGTAAGGTTCCACTGGTGGAAGTTATCCAGAGGTTTTGAATAAGATGTTGTCAGCATGCTGATTATACCCACTTCTATTTCTCCTTTTTATCAGTTCCAGGTGTGGCAGTGCATGTTTTGAAGGGGTGTCTGGAATCTGTAATGGGCTAGATGAGGACAATAAACTGTAATATCAGACAATATGGATTATTTTAATAGAAGGAAAACTTATTGGGGTAAAGTTCATATTCAGTCAATTTTATACATGGTTGTATTTCTCCTAAAGGACCAGATTCCTAGCTTAGGGATGCTTTTAGGTTGGAAGAGTAGGGGGGCTGCAGCACTATGTCACTTCTGGTAAAAAAAATGGGAAGTGACAAAGGGTAGCTCTAGGAATCACCAGAAACTCTATGGTATAACCACAGAGCTTCCAGCGATTTCTAGAGCTACCTCAAACATGACAAAAGATAGTTCTAGGAATCACTGGAAACTCTATTCCAGCAATTCCTAGAGCCACTCTATGTAACCCAGCAAGAACTTCTGGCTCTGCATTTTAAAAAAATCACACTGCCTCTTGGAGCAGTGGCAGGCAGTGGGACCAGGGGAGGGGATCTCCACTTGGCAGACCTATTTTAGACCTAAGGTTAGAGATAAATGCCCAACTATGATGTGTAGCCCAAAATGCCTTTTACCAGTTTTGATTAATTAGTATGCCAGCTATGACAATTTCTGAAATAAACTATCTACAGTAGGCTCTAACACAGAAAATTTTGCTGTAGTGTATGCAAGCTGCGTATGAAAAACATTTGGAAGCTACAACCGATACAAAAATAGAATGTCTAGATCATTGGCTGGGATTTTGACCACACACATCACCAGTGAAGAACACTAGCTTCCAGTTCATCTTCAAGTAGAAGTCAATATACTGGTTCTCAGCTTTAAAGTCATCACTTGGGCCACTGTTTGTATTCACTGGCATATTAAGAGCTTCAGGTGGTTCGCAACCCAATGTCTTCCCTTAGTCTTCTCCTCAGCTTGTCCAACCTTTCTTCATAGGACTTGGATTCCATACCCTTCACTGTATTAGTTACCCTCCTCTAGACATGCTGTGGTAGGTCAATGTCCCGCTGCTGAATGTCATCGGTGTACTTTGAATTTAAGTCTATGTAATTATAATGGAGGGGCCACAGTGGCTCAAGTGGTTAAGACACTGAACTGCAGACCGGAAGATCGGTAGTTCAGCAGTTTGAGACCCGAGTGCTGCGTGATGGAGTGAGCTCCCATCTCTGCCCCCAGCTCCTGCCAACCTAGCAGTTCAGAAGGAAGAAACTGCAAGTAGATAAATAGGTACTGTTTCGGTGGGAAGGTAACAGCGTTCCGTGCACCTTGGTGTCTACTTATGCCGGCCACATGACCACAGAGACGTCTGCAGACAGTGCTAGCTCTTCGGCTTGGAAACTGAGATGAGCACCACAACCCTAGAGTTGGATTTGACTGGCTTTTGAGCAAGGGAAACCTTTACTTTTGCCTAATTATAATGGAGATATATATCTGAATACATCATGCAATGTTTGATCACAAAAATAGCATTGATAAATTAACCATTTGCAATTTAGATTTAATACTTTCCTCTTCATTCTGAGTCATTCCTCACATTTCCTTTAGCCAGCAGTGAGTGGTTAAATTTGATCACATTTCTCTTCAATAGTGTCTATCCACCTCAACTGATCAGTATGGAGGAAAGGGAACCTTTTTTTAAAAAAAAAGATTATTTGGAGAGGCACTGGTACATTGTCAAAGTCCTTATTACATCGAATCAAAGTCAAAACACTTCTGTTTTTCAGCCTTAAAAAGCCATGTGCTGATGGATCTATCAAGAGAGCTGCTGCATTTGAACAGCTCACTATCCCAAGCAACCACTGAACTAGATCCAGCAGTGAGCTTCTGCTAAGAGAAGGACCAGGCAGTTTCTCCCTCCCTATTCACCCTGGTGTGCTTCTTTGGGTTCCTGGGCCCCAGGAGTAGGATTTGGGCTCTAGCAGAAGGCGGGAAGTGAGAAAGTCCTGTTCCACACACAGAAGTCTTTTTTTTACAGAAATGATTGTTGGATTCCCTTTCCCAGAATTTGGATTCCCTTGTACGCAGTGGGCATAAGAACTCGGATAACCAAGGATGTTTGATAAATCACTTGATTCCAGACTGGCTTAATTATCATGTATACAATAATCTTCTTTGCCATAATCTGCGGAGGGCCAGTCCAAGGACCCCCCCCCCCCCTTTTTTTTTTTTTTGCTTAAAAGTGTAAAATTTTATTTTACTCCTCTCCCTCAGCTGGGGTTACCCTGGATAACAGCATTTCATAGTTGTCAGGATAAGATGATCATCTGGGCTACATCTGTGCTGACTATGTAAGGCTGTGTCCCTTTTGGGTCGGTTGCCCGTCAATGCTCTTACTTTTGGAATGATCTTCTTTGAATGTAATAGAAATTGGATTTCTTGTTCTGAAGAGGTTCAAGCTGAAGAAGCTCCTGAGGAAACGAAGGATCAAAGCAGGCATCTTTGTCCTTCATCTGAAGGTTATGTGTCTTTGAAGATATTCTGTATAAGAGAGACCTATATGTTTTGCTTGTACACCCTGTTGGGTTGTTCATTACACATATACATATATACACATATATTGGGCTATTATATTGTTTGTGAATTATTATCTGCGTTAAACAGTGACTTTCTCTTTGTTCGCACCCACACACAGACACAGAAAGCCACCCAGAATTAAAATGATCTCTGCTAAATCTGCTAAAACAGTAATCCACTAAGTCACTGGAATTTGTGAGACTGTCCCAATAGATATAGTCCACAACAGGTCTCCTTAAACAGATAGTCCTTTATTTGTAGAAAAGATCATGTTGGTCAGACACTTCTTCTGTTAGTAATGCTTAAGCTTTGAATTGCAATCATAATTATACTGGATATGGAATATGGCCCAACTACCCTCGACCAATCAATACATAGAATTCTTGGCGCCCAAATATACTGGCCCAGTGTTCCCAAGGAAAGCGCGGCAAAATGAGTTCTCAAGGAGAAATACTGTTTAACATTTTGGGAGAACAGTTCCCAGAGAATTTAAGAAAATAGAATACATAACACCTGTGGTTCTGGTAACACATAACAGGAGGCACTTCCTTTCAAGGTCGTTCGCTGAGGAGGCTAGAGATAAAAGCGAATGAGTAATGAGCATGCGCAAAGCAAAGTGAGCAAGGTGAAGCGAGGTGTGCATTCGGGGGGGGGGGCAGTCCCCAATGCTATCTCCTGGTCAGGACCTATAAGCATGGAATAAAACATTCAGACCAAAACAAGGCAAGGTAAACAGAAATGCTTAGCCAGATGTAACATTGGAATATTGACGCAGTCACTCCAGTCTATGGCAGTTCACTGACAGAATTAAGACTATATTGTCCACTGCTAGTCAATGGGGAACATTCTACCAGGGACTGCTCTTTTTGTTTTATTGCTGCCTATTATTGCTGACGGTGGTAAGAGGGTTTGTGTGTTTCAGTGAAGCTGAGAGCAATACCCAAGGGATTTCAGCTCAGTCAAGAGGCTAAACTCCTAGCTGAGTCACTGAAGACAGAATGGTCGCAGCAGAGACACTAGAATAAGATGCATCCACATTCTGGCAATGGCCACTAAAAATTTCTGGAAACATCATGAAACTCCAAATATGATAATGATAATCCAAACAAAACTGTTCTAGACTGTACAGCCAAGAACTGTAGCCTCTCCACAGGGAGTGCACTAGCCTCATCAGGCATCTACTACCAGGCTATGCCTCTTGGAAATAAGCTTACTGCTGCTACAGGCCACATTGCTTCTCTCAAAATAGCCAGGAGGGGGCAGTGTTTATTTCTGTCTGGGATTCAGGAGATAACTTCTAGTAGCCCAGATTGCTAAAGACCAGTATCACACCACTCACATTACATTTTGGAGGTGAGACTGAAGTAGGGAGCATTTATAAGTGAGATATTTCTAACAGCAATGTACTTCAAATGCCATTCATCTCCCTGCAAAATGCATTCAGAAATATATACAGGCAAGAAGATCAACAACTACCCGTATATGTGTCTTCTCTGTAGTGGGCCCCCCACCCTGTGGGGTGACCTGCCTGAGGAGGACAGGAAGGTTCCTACGCTGCTGGCATTTCACACACTATGTAAAGCAGAATAGTTCAGGAGGGCATTTTTAGAAAGGTAATAGTGCCACATTATGACAAAAAAATGGTGGACTGTGTTTGTTTGATGTGTTCCGTATTATTTTAATATTTATGCTTTGTTCAGATGAGGGCTCCATTTCAAAATCTCTGCAATTCCTAGTCCTGTTATATTGATTATTAGATATATTATCCTACTGGTTGCACTGATTTACACTGTGTAATCCACCCAGAAAGGTCAGTTATAAGTAATGTAAATAAATAAGCTAGATTCAAGTCCACTAGAGACCAATGAGATTTTGGGGGGTATATGATTTCAAGAATCAAAGCTCCCTTCATCAGATTTGCTTGAAATGGTAGAGAGAAATGAAGCATTCACTGAGAAGCAGACGAGCAACTGCAGCCAGAATGACATGTTTCCAAGGTTGGGCATCTCCCCTTCTTCCCTTGGAGCATTTATTAAAGTGAAATGGTTGATGTGATCACTGTGCTGCAAGTTTCTCTATCTCCACCAGTGGCAGCCAATAAAAGGAATACAACATGCGTGGAAGCAAACATTTTGACATCACATCTTTTTTATTATTATTATTATTATTTTCCAATGACAACCTACAAACACTACAACACTACAACACTAAACCAAAACATAAGCTGCACGAGAATCATACAATATATTTACTTAAGATGAAGTTTCCTCAATGCTAATATTAATGGTGTAAAGCTAAAATCATGATGCTTCAAATATAAACTGGAATAGAAGTATTTAACTCAAATAAAATGCAGCTAAACATTTCTCAGACTTTCAAAGTCATAAAATTTTAAAATCATTTCTTCTTCTTCCCTCTGCTTTTGCCTTAATCAAATGTCCATCTGACTTTCAGGAGGTTCGGGGCAGCAGTCCCTTTTTTCTGATTCAGAGTCCTCTTCTGGAGTACTGTTCGCTGAGTCTTCTTGACTTCCTGATCCATGTGTGCTGCCATCGTCTTCCTCTTCCTCTGCTGGACATTTATCTTTCGCTGAACTTCGTTGCTGCTCGAAAAACAGCTTCGCTTTTTAAAGACATCACATCTTGGATGCTGCCTTACTGAAGATTACAGGGGAGGCGGAGGAGGAGGAAATGCAGTGCTCCTGGTTTCAGCAGTGACCAGATGGCAGCCTCAGTGTGTAGTTGTGGTGAGGCTGGGACTCAGAACAGAATGTAGGCACTCTCTCTACTCCCAATAGTCTTCCCTTGTGTGCATTTGTGTGTACAAACACAGCCCTCATTGCTGCCTATTACATTTCCTGGCAGAAGAGGGTACAGCTGTATTCCTTCAGATCCCAGCTGTAGAAGAATGTTAACAGGTGGGAATGTTCAAGCCTTTATGTATACACATAAATTTTGGAATGGGCATGGAATTTATTGCTTAGTGGACTGTTTATCTTGGTGTGACTGCTGCTGCTATTACAACCACATGGGGCAAATAACTTCTCCCCCAGTCCATCCCATGCTTTGTTGGAAGTGGAGCCACTGGGTGTGATCACAAGAACAGTTTGGCCCAACATAGCCACCCCTCCACTCCAGATTAAATGGGTGCAGTCACACAGCCACATCTGTCAGGCATTCCCCCGGCATACTCACCCCGTCATAGGATGACTTGGAGCTGGGTGGAAAAAACACACACATCACAAGTAGTGTTTTCAGTTCCCTGTGCATTCATTGCATGTGGCCGGATGTTTGAACTTGGGGGAGCGCATGCAAAATGGATCGGTGGTCTGAACCTGCAGATCCGCTTCCACCACTGGGGTATGTGGGTTATTTGGAGTTTTTGCCTATGTGCACATGCGCACGTATGCACCCACTTGCATTTTAAAAATCACCAGGCAATGTGCTGCAATAATGTGGATGCTTGACCAGGGCACGGCCGCTTGGCTAACCTGTAGAAGGGTGTGCTGTCTGGATGATATGCCCTGCAACATTTTAAACTGGTAAAGAGATAGCACCAGTGTTCCCTCTAAGCTGACCTAGTGTGAGCTAGCTCATAGTTTTTTAACTTCTGGCTCACACATTTTTGTCTTGGAAGGATGGCTCCAGAGCCAACTAATTGATGCAGCAGCCAAATCACCTGCTCACAACTTTCATGCCATTAGCTCGCAAAGTAGAATTTTTGCTCACAAAACTCCACAGCTTAGAGGGAGCATTGGATAGCACCTGAGAAGTAGAAAGGAAGGACGTTCAGGGCCCTGACCCACCTCTCTCTCTGACTCTCTTATAGTCCCTCTCTGAAGTCTGAGGCTAAGAGACAGCACTAAGTCCTTCACTTCCAACAAATATAGACCAAGGAGAATTGGTATTAGCTGTCCACCACCCTTTATCATTGTTTTAAAACAGCAGATCAAAACAAAACCCAAAACTAAAAGTTTGTTGAGTATGTAGCTATGATTCTGGATGTTTTACAATTAATCTTTAAACCAGATACCAAAGCAAAGTTCTGTTTCTTTTGGAATATTAGGAATTGAAGTCACAAGAGATGACATATTTAAAATGTGTAGGGTATTGCTTCAGCAAAGGGCTCCGCTGTAAGGAAAAGGAGGTCTGAGGCAACTCTGATGGGTACAGTAGGATTGCCAGCCTCCAGGTGGGGCCTGGAGATCTGGAATTACAATTTATCTCCTGATGAAAGAGCCCAGTTCCCCTGTAGAAAATGGCACCTTTGCAAGGTAGTCTGTGGCATTATACCCTTCTGAGGTTTCTCTACTCCCCAAACCCCACTGTCTCTGGGCTTCACCTGCAAAAGCTCCAGAAATTTCCCAACCTGGAGCTGGCAACCCTAAGCAAATGGCATGCAGTTAAATCCATTAATCTTAATCAAAGCTCTAGGTGTGGTATAGAGGGTTTCCCAGAGGAAATGTGAGCCCATATTTTAAATACTATAATAAATGTAAAATATATGAAACCTTGAGGGTCTCTCTTCATCCAGAGACATAACCACTAAAGGAAGGCCCTTGGTTTTACAGTGTGTATCCTGCAGATGCTGCCAACAATTTCTCTTCCACTGATACAACAGGTTGGCCTAAATGAGTGTAATCTCTCACCAAAGTGTTGATTTGTTTAGTGAAGTAACAGCCTTCATGTGATATGCCTGATCTTCTCTTTCCCAGGTTTTGGAATGACCACAATGTATGCATCCTCCAGGAATCAGGAATGTTTCCTTTAGTAAAAACTTTATTAAAACCAATAATTCCTCAGAAATTCAACAGGAAAGCCATCAGGTCTGGTTGTTTTCCCTGATTTAATTCCCTCTACTTCTTGTGCAGAGATGGGCCTATTTAACATTTCAGTGTGTTGATTACATAAGGATTTTACATGAGTATTGAACAAGTATTTTGTAATCCTTTCCAGGTCTGGAACTGACTCATATGTAAAGTTTCTCATACAGATCAGCATTATATATTGGCATTATATATTGACTCATATTGATTTTTCATTAGCAATAATTCATTCACATTTTATTTCACTTTTCCTCCCTGGGGCTCAGGGTGGCATACATGGTTCACGCCACCTCCATTTTATTCCCCACAACTGAAGTCACATATCACAAATCAGCTTTTTGATTCAGTCTAAGAGACAGTTGCTTGAGATTATCTGAAGTATTGCATACATCGGCAGCAAAATATCAGTCTTTTTCAATCAAAGATCACTAAAAATGTTAACATGGTCTGTACCAATATGCTCTGTGCAGTCCAGGATACCTAAGCGCAAACATTCCTCATACAGTAGCAAATAAAGTCCTAGTAATGCTTCCCAAGTAGTTTTTGTTTGTCTGTACCCAAACTGCCCAGGCCCCTTACACACACTCAAGAGCAAAGTCAGTACAGCAAAAGGGGCCATGGTATCATTGTCTTCCAGGACCTACTGTGATCAGAGCAGAGCAACCAATGGCCTCAGAGAGGTGGGATAAACAGAGAAAACAAAAGTTAAGCAAGATTTTGGGAGTGTAGAAGTCAAGGTAAAAGAAGACTGAAAATACAACCCGGCATACTATTTTACCTTTTGGTAGTGATTAATATTGCATTCCAAGCAGGTCTATCTGAATCCTAAAGAAGTCTACTCATTGTAGCTTTTTTTCTAGGAAAGTGTTCTTAGTGCTCTGCAGTTATGGAATTTTTTCAAGCTTCATGTTTCCACAGGTGAAGACATTGCCATAGTGGCAGAGGGAGATATTGTTATTCTCAAACAAGCAGGGCATAGAGGACTGAATATAAATACATTCTGACAACATGAAAGAGGGCACAAAAGTTTTGCCATGATGTCAAGAGGATGACGCTTTTCAATTTTTTTTGCAGGTTTTTAAAATTTATATATAGACCATAGTATAAAGAAAAATGATAAACCATGTGGCCAAACAGAAAAGAACAACGCTTGTACATAAACAGGGGTCCGTTGGAGCAGGAGCGCACAGGAGCACAGTTCCGGGAGTGAGGAGCCCAGGAGGCGGGCACATGACCAAGCCCCGCCCCCTCCTCAGCTTCCCCGAGCAGTGCAGAGGCACAGCGCCCCGGGGAAAGCCCTGCTAGGGTCGTTCTTGTTTTTAATGTTCCTTTTATGACTGTGTGCTGCTTTTCCAGAGACTTGCTCAAAGTGGCATATAAATTTTCTAAGTATACCATTTTTTATCTGGGCACATGGCACATAAGTACTGGAGAAATTTCACCAACCCTTCAACAGCTTCCACCTTATCAGTTTGGTGTAGTGGTCAGGAGTTGGACTCTAATCTGGGAGAACCGGGTTTGATTCCCCACTCCTCCACATGCAGCTGCTGGTGTGACCTTGGGCCAGTCACAAGTTCTCTCAGAGCTGTTCTCTCATGAGCAGTTCTCAAAAGACCTCTCTCAGCCCCACCTACCTCACAGGGTGTCTTGTTGTGGGGAGGGGAAGGGATGGGTGGTACACATGTCCTGGGTATCTCAAGTCTATTTGAAACCTGGGGGTTTCAAGGGAGCAGGAAGAGAATGAGGGTGTGTTCTTTACGCTTATTTTTATTACACAAAGTATTGGATGGGGAAGGGAGTGGAGGAAGAGCAGGTCAGTTTCACTCACCTGTGGAGTGGAGCCTGAGGGGTGGGTGTTGCCTTCTGACACACTTCCGGTATGTTAGGGGGTGTGGCATATGCAAATGAGTTATGCTAATGAGTTATGCTAATGAGCTCCTGCACTTCTTTTTCTACGAAATGACCCCTGTATATAAACAAACACGATGTCAGACTATATGCACGCTATTCTAGTTAGTTGGTACATTCTTCCCAATTTCATTACATATGTGTTTCTATCTTTACAATTACAGCAGCCCACAATCTGATTATTCTTTGAGGATCTTGATGTTTTTGTAATAAAGTTAATTTAACAGTTTAAAGAACTCTTTTACTGTTGTTAACCAATCAACTTAAGGTCTATAACTCAACTTCCATGTTGTTGTGAAGACAAGTCTTGCACCCATCAACAAATGCAAAGCAATATTCTGATACTATTTAGGCACGGAGACTACGTAGCTCAGTAAAACACATTCACTTGCATTTTCTCCTTACATTGAAAAGCCACTGTCTTCAAGGCACCGTGTGTTATACATTTCTCAGATTATTGTCCAATTTACCATTTATCTAAAGAGAAATACATTAGTTATAAAAAGGCCTTAATGGGTATTAATAAGATCATGAAAAGCATTTTAGAGCTCTCCCTAATAAAATATTTTCCTCTAACAAATTTGAAAGTAGAAATCATGTCATCTCTTGGAGTGAGGTCCTAAGAAGAGTTATACCATTCAAGTCCCCTGTGTAACTCTGTTTAGGATTTCACTATAAAGACCCTTTAAATTTTATTCTGTGGTCCTGGTGATGTAATTAGCTTTCTCCAATCTATGATTACTTAAGCATGTCGTCTTTGTAACTCTCGTTCCATATATTTATTATTTGATTGTAATCATATTGGATAACTGAATGTAAAAGAAACATGCTTGTTGAAGACAGAGCCCTGCTATTGTAAAATTGATATGAATATGGAATTGCACATAATGAGCGGTTGTTTCAAAGAAGTATTCCCCAAGTGGCTGCATAATATTTCAGCTGTGCATTGATGACTAAGACTTAATAGTTGAAGCAGTCCTGTGGGAATACATCTGCCAGATATAAATATTAATGAAAGGAAAACAGAGAAGGAAGATTAAAATTAATCAGTCAACTCTTATCCTAAAGCATCAGGTGCTAGCTAGGCTCATTTGGAATCAGACACTGTCACCTTTGCTTCTAAAATGCAATTAACAGACCCATTTGTTAAAAAAAAGGCTGCAAGGAATACATGAATTCCACCCCCCCACCCCCCACCCCGAGCCTTTGGACCTTATATAAACTCCAGTTGGCTTGTGCCATGATCCATTATCCATTGCCAGTCATGAACACCATAATTTATGCGGAAATTGTTTTGCCTGTGAATCAAAAAAGTTACAATTAAAAACCTTTGGTGCAAATTATTTGGCCTGAGATTTGTCATCCTGAGATGTCTTTCTCCTGTTTTATTCCATAAGACAGTGTTAGATCTTCTGCTTATGCACAGATAACTTTTAGTGCTCCACACAGTTCAATGATGCTATGGGTACTTCACATGGGTAGCAAGACTAGGTGTGCCTTCTATAGCCTAACAGAATCACCACAACCCTTCCAGACTGACATGCATCTAACAAGGCAGAAGAGAGAATCCACCATTAAATCATCCATATTGTTAATTAGTTGCCAGATCCATGAGAATCTCTTTGATATGTCCCGCTTTGTAAGCTTGTTTCGTGATGGATGATATTGGAACAATTCGGGGGGTGGGTAAGGGTCATATGTAGCCTGGCTGAACCACAGACCCAGTTCAAGAAGGAACAATTTAGGTGTAGGGAAGGTATTCCAGAGTTGAACTTCAGAACTACCTAGTCACCTAGCTTCACTTACTACAGAAAACAAGATCATGAGCTGTTAGAATGCAAGGCTTAAAGCAGAATATTGGATCCCTTACAGAGGTATTGCTGATCCTGGGAACAGAGGGGCCAGGCTGGATCGTCACGGCTTATAAAAGAATTTAAGGGTACAGGGTGACTCTGGGGCAAGTCAGCCCTGGATAGGGATGACCACAAACCAGCTCACAACGTACTCATGAATTTCAGCCTGTTTGTGGTTTGCAAAGCAATGTTCGTGGAAGGGCAGCCAGTATGAACATTCCATGAACTTTGTTGCTATTTGTGGTGGTTTGTAAATGGAGTCTAGCAATCCAGTCTGCTTTTTTTTTTCAGGAGCAGCCTTTAATTTTTGCAGGTTAATTTCTGCACAGCCCAAAAATAAAATCAGAGGGATCATGATTATTTTCAATTAAGTGTTTAGCCAATGGGACACTTGTTCTTTTAATTTTTGTACTACTTTACATAAAGTTTTTTACAGGGATGATATATCTATAACCTGTGTAGAGTTAACATGTTGTAAAATCCTTTAGCATGTATTTTCTCTTATCTGAAGGGTTGATAAAGTATTTCATATTACATGTTAACTTACAACAGTTACAATTTCCACAGGCAAAATACCCCTGAGGAGGATTAGAACCAGGTAGAACTGCTTGTTGACTAACACATTCATGGGTGTTACTGTGAACTAGATGTTCCCTCAGATTCTTGTTAGAGAGGAGAGGACGGGAGAGGAGTTTGCAACGGGCAACATGGCTTCCTGTTTCCTGCAGCTGGTGGCTCTTCTTAAAGAGACTATCCTAAAAGTTTGCAAGGTAAATTCATTTTTTAAAATGAATCCCATCCGGAGTGGGATTGCACCTCCTGCACCAGGGGCAGACCACCCCCTCCACTCCGCCCTTGGTATGCCACTGCATCACAGCCTCCAATAATTATAATCAAGAAACAGTTTGTCGTGTATGAAAGCAGCATATCACACTGAAAACAACATATGACATTGAAATGTATTATATTATCATATCTATATCTTCCACCTTAAAAGTGCCAACTATGTGAGGCTGTGTCCCTTTTGGATCGGCTGCCCGTCAATGCTCTTACTTTTGGAATAATCATCTTATATAATAGAAATTGGATTTCTTGTTCTGAAAAGGTTGTAAGTATATGTATGATGCATTGTTGGTAAAAGGAGGTAATCAAGAATTGTATTTGGAGTAACACATTTCTATTTGGAGTAGTAATGTGTATGTTTTATATTCAGCAAGCTAAAGAAGCTCCTGATGAAATGAAGGATCAAAGCCGGAATCTTCGTCTGAAGATTATGTGTCTTTATTTGATTATACTCTGTACAAGAGAGACTTATATGTTTTGCTTGTAGACTCTGGTGGGTTGTTTATTATACATATAGACCCTGTTGGGCTGTTATATTGTTTGTGATTTATTCTGCATTAAACAGTGACTTTCCCTTTGTTTATACATTACTGTGGTTTTTGCTGTATTGTGAAAACAGCATATCACACTAAAAACAACATACGACATTGAAATGTATTATATTATTATATCTATATCTTCCACCTTAAAAAAAAACCTCACAGTAGCCAATAGATACAAATAATAAATACAAATTGGTGACAGAAGGCCAATGGAAGTCTTCTCCTGCAGGATAACTGTTCTCTGAAGCCTGGTAAGCAGTATGTAGGTCACTACCTCAAAGAACATAGCCCTGTTTGAACCCCCAGGTCCATTGGTAGTAAGATTATAGTGCTTTCCTCATACATAGGCAGGTGAGTTACTCTGTGTCTTTTCCCAGATCATGCACAAGGATGAGTTTACTTCAGTCTGGTAGACTTGGCTGTAACTCAAGTTGAAGGTCAGCTCAAGGGGGATGTAGGACATAGGTTTCTAAGACAGACATGCCTTCTGAAAGATCAGGCTTGGGGGTACATCTGTGGTCAGGCCATCCACTGTTCCTTCTTTACTTTTCACCTTGGGTATGGGTCATGATTTGAGGCTGACACAGTCCACTGCCAGTCTCCCCACAGCATTTTGAACCTTGCACTTCTGATATGGCTAGTAATGTTCCAGAGGTGTTAGCTCAAGTCAGCAAGGCCTCACATGTCACAGTTGAGCAGCTTCCACAAATGCCTGGATACCTGTAGTCTTCTTGTCTGGTGTCATGCCTCCTGCAGCCAACAGCAAGTTTCCTCTGTAATGGGGATCATGTGACTGATTCATAAATAGTAAGATATATGAAGTTATGAACAGTTATGAATCAAAGTTCTATATGAACATTTTTTGAAATCTAAGCACCAATGACAATTTTCATTCCTCCAGTGAACTTTTCTTAAGCTCCAGTTTGAAGGTGAATCAAAGTATAGAAAAGTACTTTAAGGGTTAGCAGGGTATGTTTTAAAGGGACTTTCGTTGACTAAGTGGATTCATTGAAAAACACCACCGGTATATTTAAGCTCTTGCCTCTCCCCATGAGTCTGAGGCATAGTGTGATTCTAAGCAGAATTACACTCTTCCAAATCCATTGAAGTCAATGGGCTTAGAAGCATGTAACTCTGTTTAGGACTGTACTGTTAATAACTTAGCTTTGAATTCCATTAGAAACTTATCATGGTGCAACAGAACTTGACATTCAGCAAAAGAGGCTTATAATTTTCTGCCTTCCCATTTTGTACAAAAATTGGAAATGATTCATTATGAGGAAGGTGCTTTACTTCCATTTAGAGATTTTCTTGTCATTGTAATGGCATTAAAAGTGGCGCCCTGACCTGTTACAGTTTTATACATTCAGCTTGAACTAGCAGTGTCCAACATCATTTATTCACTTCGTTAGCTAACTGCATTATCACTGATCTGATAGTTTCACATATACCTGCATGTTCAGCAGAGCTTTAAGGTGATCCTCTGCCATTATCTGAACATCTAATTCAGAGGTGTTGAACTCATTTGTTATGAGGGCTGGATCTGACATAAATCAGAGAGCCAGTCTGGTGTAGTGGTTAAGTGCGCGGACTCTAATCTGGGAGAACCAGGTTTGATTCCCCACTCCTCCACTTGCACCTGGCTGGATGACCTTGGGCAAGCCATAGCTCTGTACCAGGTGTTCCCTCAAGGACAGCTTGGGAAAGAGTTCTCTCAGCCCCACCTACCTCACAGGGTGTCTGTTGTGGGGAGGGGAGGGGAAAGGAGTTTGCAAACCGCTCTGAGACTCTTAAGTGAGTGAAGGGCGGGATATAAATCCAATCTCTTGTCTTCTTCTTCTTCTTCTAAATGTCACTTTGTCAGGCCGGGCTATGCGTGCCATAAAATGTAACACAAGGTACCAGAAATATAACTTTATAAAGATGATTTCAGATGCCAAATGACAACAGCAGGCATGATTGGATTAGGTGTGATATTCAGAGGGGTAGTAGGCATGGAGATATCAGTACTGCTAATGAGATAGGAAACCTAGGTCTCAATTTGCTATAGGAGGATATAACCCCAAATTTGTTAGTCTTTAAGGTGCTATTGGACTCTTTCTACTGCTATTAGAAACCACAACATTCAAAAACAAGTGGGGGAACATTCTAACCTTCCAGGACCTTCAGTTGCTGACCTAAGAGTAGCAGTTCCCTTACAAAGGAATTTCAAAAGGAGATTAGAAAGTGAGACTAGTGAATTGCAATTGATAATGAAGCTCAAGACAATGCGTTCTCTTGGACTGAACTGAGACTTAGATTTCTTCTCTTATTACCGATGCCTGGTATTTTCATTTGGCGTCTGAAATCACTTCACTCTCCAAGATATGATAGATGGACTCATATTCTAGCTGTATCTGAAGAAGTGAGCAATGACTCATGAAAGCTCATGAGCTGCCACAAAGGTGCTACTGGACTCTTGCTCCCTTTCACTAATAAAGAATGCAAGCTATGCTGTTAGGTTTATCCCCCCCACATCTGTTAGAACTGGAAAGGGAGATCTCTCCAAGGACCATGGGACTAGGGCTGCCAGGTCCCCCAGGAGGGCGGAGGGTTCCCCGCTAAAAGGGCCCTCAATCTGCTGGTTCAGATCCAGCCAGCGGGGGAATCCCACCCCCAAAGTGGCCAGATCGGGCCAATGTGCCCAGCGTGATGATGTCGCCCAGAAGTGATGTCATCACGCTGGGCACGGTGCTGGTCAACGCTCTAGCAATCACCCTTGAAAACTCTATAGTGCCACAGAGTTTACAGGATGATTGCTAGAGTGTTGCCTGGTGACGTGCCCAGCATGATGATGTCACTTCCGGGCAACGTCATTGCGGCTATGCACACGCGCAAATGTCCCAGAATGGGACTACCGCTACCCTGCTGTAGACAGTAAGTCATTTGGCAACTTTACATGGGACTCTTTCTTTCTCTCTGGCTCTTTCCCTCTCTCCCTCTCTCTCCCTCTCTTCCCCTTCTCTCTGAAGATGTGTGCTTGCACACAAAAAAAGCTTATACCTGGAATAAAACATTGTTGGTCTTCTTAAACTAGTCTTGACTTACAGCAAGTATTCAGAACAGACACCATATACAAGCCGGTTTTAACCCCACCTCCAACAGCCTGGTATATCTTCTGCAGAGCAGGAGATTAACCCTTAAGCTACCACACTCAATTTTTTTGCTCCATTTCCCCCCATTTTTACTTAGCTTGTTACTTCTGTGAGAATAAAACTGAAAACATAAGGGCATACTAGCAAGCAATCTTTAATACACTGTCAATGCCCTGCCCTGCCCTGCCCTGCCCCCCTGCTCACTCCTGTACATCCGAATCCAAGTGGGATGAAGTTCTGTCTCTAAAGGGGTTTGATTTCAGTTCCAAGCAGTCTCTAATACAGAGGTTCTCTGAACGCCACTCCATCTCCATGCTGCTTGTGCTGGCGAGTTGCCTGTGTCTTCTGTGATTTCACATCTTCTGTGATTTGCCCCAGGACTGTGATCTGGTCAGTATTCTGGCTGTCTTTGAAGGAGGAAAATGGAAACCTGTTTTTAAGAACCGCCACCTGAAATTGCACAAGAGGAGTACATTATTTCAGGCTTGCAAATAAGGCCGCTACAACTACTGGTCCTGAATTGATCAGTTTCAGTCTTGGTAGAGAAATTTCTATGATTCCAGAATTACTTTTGCTTAATTATGCCGCTACATGTCCAAGAGCCCTTCAGCCTGTTCTTTTAAATCTAATCATGGTGGCTAGACTTCTTTATTGAATTGTTAGCCGCCTTGAGCCGGCCCTGCTGGCAAGGCGGGATATAAATAAAATTAATTAATTAAATAAATAAATAAATAAATTTATGCCCAGGCAGTGTGGGCAGGAATGGAGGCATTGTGCCGTTCAGTAAAAGAAAATTTTGTCATATAGAGGAGGGGGGGTGTTCAAAATGATCCCCTTTGGGTGTCAAATGTGCTAAGTATGCTACTGCTGTGATGCTTAGTTACCGATGGAGTAGGGTTAGATGCCATCCTCAGTTGCAAGCATTACAACACAACAGAGGAAATATACTAATTGTCTGTCATTGGAAGTAATGTCTGGAGAATGTCAAAACTATTTAAATAAATACTGACACTAATTACCCAGTAAAGGTAATTTAACCCCAGCCATATCCCTATGTTTATGCAACATCACTATATTTATTTCTAAATATGGAGGTGAGGTAGGGAGATCATGAATTATTTATTTCCATTCTCATACCATGTCTGATGGACAGGGCAGGTTGTGATACATCTTTATGCAATTACACCCTTTCACTGGAGGCTGGTTTGACTGACAGATGTGACTTGGCCAAAGTTGAGGGTGTCAGAAACTCTTACATGTGCTTCCAAACATAGCCCAATCCATTCTCTTGTGCTGATTCCGCGAGGAATCGGCCCCAATACACACCACCACTCTTATTATTTGAAGGGAACATTTTGTCGAGTTTTGTTTGTAAGCATTAACTTTGTGGCTTCGTGAGATTAAAGGATCATACGAGATCAATGCAACAAGATAGTGTGCCTCTAAGTAATTGTGGATTGTTTTGCAAACTTGAAAGGATCACTAAAAATATTGAAATACTGAGGTCTCTAAGTAATAATTATGAATTTTTCAAGGAGAGAGATAAAAGTAAATATATACCCCAGTCTGCCAAGTCTACTGCAATACTTGTCATTCCTGGATGAGGCGTTTCCTTAGTAAAGGGCTACAGCATGCCCTTTACTAATGAAACATGCTAATATAAGGAGAAAAAATGAGAAAAATCATTCTGTGGTTTGAATGCTATGAAAGTTAACAGACCACTTTGAAAAACAAATGTTAAGTGGTTTGGAGGCTATAGGATATTCAAGGAAAGTGCATCCAATATTCTTACTCATTCTCTCTCTTTCCTTTGCAGAGACATATGGAAAATTTCCATGGGATAACAACTTTCCATATGATAATGTAAACTGCAAGAGTTAATGATTTTGCTTTAGATTTTACTTCCTAATCCAGAGAGTCCATAATATTTCCAAAATCCTTGATTTCACAGAATCATTGTTCACATAAATGTTATGGAACAGCCAGTACGGATCAGCTTATTTAAAATATCTCCGGTAGCTGGAAATGAATGCTTTCTTTGATCCTTGGAGTGTTTGGAAATGCAAAAATTAAGCTTCAAGATAATCTTCATATTTTTGCCACAAGTCCTTGGTATTATGTCTGCTTTACATGTCAGAATTCTTCCCATGCTGAAATCACTTGCCTGGTGTCAGTTTCAGACATTTCCCAGCATTTAGCTCTTAGGGGACTGAAACATCATCAGTTAATTCTGCTGCAGTCATAACAGATGCTACTAAAGAGGGGAAGAAGATATTTTTTCAACACTTGTGAGGTATGTTTATTGATGAAATGGTAATTATAATCAATGTTATCAACTGTCAGAATAAAACCAGAGTGCGATAGTTATTTCAAGTTTAATTATTTTTGCCTGACTAAGAACTTGGATCATCTAACACTGTTTTTGTTGTGAAGTGTTGACTACCAGAAAGTGGGCCTTTTCCATAGTGGCTCTTTGTCTATGGAATGCTTCCCCTCATACACATGCACACACTAGCTACCTGTTACCAGATCATTGTACTTTCTGGAGCAAGACTAAAACAATTTCAACTCTACCCTGGCATTTGGCTGAGTTTGTTGAGTTCTTTTACAGATAAGTTGTTACTGTGGGATTCTCTCTTTCACCTTTCTTGTCCTCCTCCTTTTCCCTGTCCCCCTCCCTCAGAAGTGCATCTTACTCTGTTGAGATGCTCATATGCCGTTATTCTAGTAATAAATTTTGTAATTATTAGCCCGCACAGGAGCCTGGAGGAATTAAAATCCTTTAAATAAATAAATAAATATACGATCCAGAATAAATAAACGTGATCCTGCAAACACTGGGGAATTTCACACTACACCTTTAAAAATGTTACTGAACCAGCTTGGAATAAACCGGTACAGTGACGGCTGTTTCAGACAGCCCTTCCCCACCGTTTTGGAGCTGTCTTTGAAGCAGTTTGCCATTTCAGACTGCTGCTTTCTTTCCGCACCTCTTTTCGCCACACACACACACACAAACACACACACACACACACACAGCATTTTAAGACTCAGCCTGGATCTCTCTCTCTCTCACCCCCCCCCCCTTCATTTTAAGACTCAGCCTGGATTGGCTCTTTTTTTTAAAAAAAATTCACGGAGATCTCCTGTGCGGGCTAAAAGAGGCACAAAAACACTCATCATCGGAGGAAGTGCTTCGGGGCCATTTCACACAGCACCCCTTAGCACTTCAGGACCGGTACAAGAACTGAAGAACAGTTGGGAGGAGGTTTCAAGGTAAACCGGCTCAGGAATGCCTCCCCAATGGGAGAGGTGCGTTTCTGTGTGAAAGGACCAATATGTTCCATTAGGGAACCGGTACTAATACGGTTCTTTGTGAAATGCCTGACAGAAACCATTACTGAAGAGTTCCTGAAACGGAACATATTGGCTGTGTGAAAGTCCTCATTGTATTGATGGCCATAGCCAGCCTTCCCATAAAGGTATGGCCATATTCTTTCCAGGTGAAGTCTGTCCCTCTCTAGCCACTTTGTAGGGAATCAGGAGTAGTGACAGGATGTGCATAGAGAATTCAGCTACCAGGCTGAAGAAGTGCCTGTCCTTGCTTTAAGCTTCCGCTTACTCCCTCAGAGACATGCTCATAGTTATACTAGCTAAAGGGAGATGGGATGTAACACTGTTTCAGGTGGTGGGGGGGATGAATCCACTGGCTTCCCCCAGGCTCCATCCCTCATTGCATCAGGTTTGGAGGCTTGACCGTGTCAGTTGCCACCACACCATCAAACACAAGCTACTTTTACCTGCCTCCTCTGCTAAATTCTCCAGTTCTACTGTGTTCCAACTGAGAGAAGATAAAGATCTACCTCAGAAAAAGCTAAAAAGCCTTCTTTAAAGGGCCCCCCACTTCTTCCCAAAAGCATTTCATGAGATCCTTTAAATCAGGGGTGTTGGACTCATTTGTTATGAGGGCTGTATCTGACATAAATGAGAGCTTGTTGGGCTGGGCCATGTGTGTCATAAAATGTAATGCCAGGTAGCAGAGATATAAACGTTATAAAGAACACAAACATGCTTAAAATATTAGCACTCTTGCAATATTTTGTTTATTTAACAGTATCTGATAACTGAGTCCTCTTGCTCTTGCTCTGAATTATTGCATCAAAATGTCTGTGCTGTTGCAATCTTGAGTATGCTGTTCAGGTATGTATCTGTGGCCCCATCCACACTGTCACTTTTGTCGCTCATTTCTCCCTGTTGCTTTAGGTTCCCCCACCCCCCATATGTTTTGTTCTCTCTAGTAGTCCCGGAGGGAGCAAAACACATGTGGAAAAGGGGGAGGAACCCAAAGCAATAGGGAGAAATGAGTGACAAAAGTGACAGTGTGGACGGGGCCTGTAAGTTGCAAACCTACTTTTGAGTTGTTGACATTCACCACAAAAATCTCATGCTCAGAGTTCTGTCTAGGACCCAGGGGAAAAACATGAAATGGCTGAGCAATTGAGAGTCTGGCGAAGCAAGCTATGATGCAGCAGCAGCAACAGAACTGGAAGCAGGAGATGGCCAGTTCCAATGCGGGCCTGATAGAAGCCCTCTGGGGGCCTGATGTGGCCCCCAGGATGCATGTTTGACACCCCTGCTTTAAATGCTTTTGAGAAGAAGTGGGGTTGGTGGCATGCACCCCTCTCCCTCACCTCCTGCAAGATTTAAAGGGCCCTTCAGCTGACTGGCGGGGAGCACGTGGCCCACCAATCAGCTGGAGGGCCCTTTAAATCTTGCAGGATGGAGAGAGGTGCGTGCCACCCCCCTTTATTATGGCAAATAATGGCAGCCCCACCAGAAAAAAAAATGCCTCACAACCCACAAAATCCTGGCTACAGGCCTGAAATCCTGTATTTGGGAAGAATTCAGGGTGTGATAGTTCCAGAGCCTAAACACACCAAGGAAGACACAAATCCACTGTCTTAATACCTTCCCAGATAAGCCTGGACCCGATTTAAAAGTGGATAAGTGTAACAGCAACTTCATTGCCCCAAGATCCAGTCTCACGTTCTAGAAAATGTTGGAAATTGTCCCCTTTGCCATTTCTCCAGCAGCCATTTCAAACTCAGGAAAGTTTATTTCTCAGGTAGTAGGACACAAATAGGAGTAGATAGCCACAAAAGCCAGAAGGGTGAAGTGGGGTGGAGGTGAAATTGCTCCCCTCTTCCTCTTCCATGAGTGGAGTTCTGCTCATGCAAGAGGCAGGAGGGAGAGATTCTGCCCTCTTTCCCCTCCCCCAGTGCAGCCTCTCAACCTGCGTGGTTATTATTCCACATGGGTCCTGCCACCCTGGGAATAAATTTTCTTGGAGCTGGAAACGTGTGCTGGTGCCAGGAACACTGGCAACCATCAGTAACTTCCAATGGAAGAAAACAAGCCAGCCCTGCTATTTGACCAACTCACAAAATTAGTGATGGGCATGGGAAAGTTCACTCTTTCCCTAGTTTTCTTCACTCTGCCTATAGGTTGTGCCTATCAGTACAGCAGAGGAAGGGACTATCCCCAGACAAAGTCAGCGAGGTGCTTCTAGAAGGACAGATGAAGGTATGAAGAAAAATGTCTGGAAAGTAGAAAAAACAGAAGACCCCCCCCCCCCCCGAAAATGTGATATGGCACAGAGGGTTGAGGGTTTTCAGTTTTAAAAGGAACACAGGATGGGGGCGAGAGGCTGCTTTTGAAGACTGCCTGGAAGTTACCATTGGTACAGAATTCTACACCACTCATGTCCATGCCCGGACAAGCTGCTGTGTTCAGGGCAACTGTGCTATTGTGCTAGTCCAGAGTGGGACTGCCGACCTCTAGGTGGGGCCCAGAAATCTCCCAGAATTAACAACTGATCTCCAGACTAGAGATCAGTTCTCCTGGAGAAAATGGCTGCATTGGAGGATGGACTCTATGGAATTATACCTCACCCAGAGGTCCTTCCATTCCTCAAACCCCACCCTTCCCAGGCTCCCCCCTCACATCTCTAGGAATTTCCCAACCTGAAGTTGTAACCCCAAAGAAGCTCTTGCTCTTGCCTCAGAGATCAGCAGAGTCAGAATACTGTACTAGAATGGAAATTTTATAACACTTTGTTCCCCCACCCCGCAATTTCTCACAGGCCCCCAAACTGTATCCCAGATGCTGATGAAGTCCAAAGAACTTTGAGTTTAATCACTAGATCTCCATGTGACAACTCAGCTCACTACAGCTGTCACAATTTATGGTGGTCTACACATTCATTAAGGGTGGGAAGTGTCTCTCTTTTCTGATCAATGAGGTAGAAAGGAGCTAATTCAACTGGACACATTTTAAGAGTTGCTTGCATGTATCAACACAACCACATAAGCCTTATGGGTGAATACCATTAAGAAAACTGTTACGATTGCCAAAACAAACACAACTGTATTTTGAAAACAAGGAGGTCCACCAGCTTAGCAACAATGAGAAAGAAGGACATGGGTTGCCAACTCTGTGTGAAGTCTAAAAGAGGTGAGACATTTGGCAAGAATAAGGTATGCTACAATTCTTCGGATCCCAAAGGAAGAAGGAAACTGCGTCTACATTGTGCTGCTCTGCAGCCAGTTTCATTCAGGGGTTGCCAGACATTTAAGAATACTGTTTCTATTTCTTGCCTTAATTTGCTGTATTTTTAAAATATATTAACTTTAAAGCTGGTATAATTAGGTATACATCGCTACATATTACAGGTCTTTCCAAAAGTTGACCCGTTTGGTTTACATACATGAAATATAAACTGACCGAACAGAAGTTGAATACACCAAAATCTTGGCTTTGTTCTTTATATTCAACAGTCCAACAGCAAGGTCAGAATGGGTTTATGACTAACAAACAGATTCAGCCCCACAAATGTGGGTATATTTAAAGGAATGTTGGCTAGTTCCACACTGTTCTTTGTTATTGATCCATTGTTTCAGTTAAAGCCCCCCAAATATTTTTAAGCATTTTGAATGTTTTTGTCCTAGTTCTCATGAATGGATGTTGTTTTGCTCACAGGAGTTTAGATGGTTTGGTGTGAAAGAATTACACTATTGCAACAACATGAACAGGTGCAAATCATGCAAGGACTTCCATCCATAGGTAAAGGTACTGTAAGAAAACATGATGAGTTGGATCCGGACTTCTGTGAGTGGAATGTAGGTTGCAGAATAGGGCCTTCTCAGTTCTCCTCTCCTGCAATAACCCACTGAGTCCCCTTAAATTCTACTCCTCTGGGTCAGGGCCTCTCACAAAAAATGTGAAGGCAAAATGAGGGCAGAAGGAAGGGGCAAATGGCAAAAATGGCCTCCTTGACTGCTAAAGGAAGTGTTGTTCTGCCTATCAGGGCTCATTTCGTAGCAGGAGCTCCTTTGCATATTAGGCCACACACCCCTGATGTAGCCAGTCCTCCAAGAGCTTACAGTAGCCCCTGTAAGAAGAGCTCTGTAAGCTCTTGGAGGATTGGCTACATCAGGGGTATGTGGCCTAATATGCAAAGGAGCTCCTGCTACGAAATGAGCCCTGCTACTTATACCAGTGCCATTATGCCAGAGGAACAGCACCAACTCAGTGCATGTAATAATGATACATAGGCATGGCAGATTTTGGAATGGCTTGTTTACATCTCTCAAATGAATTGGGCAACCAAGCTTTCTAAAAAACTGAAGGTGCATGATAGTTTTAAGCAGGCCTGATTCTATAAGTTGGGTGGATAGAGATCACTTCATGTAAACTTCCTGGACTTAAACGGGGTATATGCATATAAGCATTTATGGACGTACTGAGATAACTGCAAATTATTTTGTAGAAGACTAAACAGAATAGTACAGGCTAGCCTGACCTCATCAGATCTCGGAAGCTAAGCAGGGTCAGCTCTGGCTAGCATTTGGATGGGAGACCTCCAAGGAATACCAGTGTCGTGACCAATGCTCCCTCTAAGCTGTGGAGTCTTGTGAGCAGAAATCCCACTTTGTGAGCTACTGGCATTAAAGTTGTGAGCGAGCGATTTGGCTACTGCATCAGTTAGTTTGCTCTGAAGCCACCCTTCCTGAGCTAAGGCAAAAATGTGAGCCAGAGGCTAAAAAACTGTGAGCTAGCTCACACTAACTCAGATTAGAGGGAACACTGGTCATGACACGGAGGCAGGCAATGGCAAACCATCTCTGAAAGTCTATTCCTTTGAAAACCCCATGGGATCATCATGTCAGCCACAATCTGATGGCATTTTCCACCACCAATCTGAACGTACACTTTAAAGCAACCAGCATGTCAAAATATGGATATATTTACTAAATTTTAATGCAAAACAGTTCTTTTCTACAGCACACATGAAAAACAATAGAGAATCTGCCTTTTTGTAACAGAAAGAAGAACAGCAACGCCTGACAAAAGGCTTATGACTGGTTACATTGCCCCAGGTTCATCTGCAGAAATCGCCCTCAGTGTTCACTGTCCTCATCTTTCTTCTCCTGTAACTGTTAAAACCCTGGCATCAAATTGTTAAAGCTGGCAGGGCAGAATGCAACATTCAGACAAGCTGACCGAAATGACTAGTGGTCAAGCAGGACGACCCTATTATATAGCAGTGCTATACTATTTTACAGTTACAAGTTAAAACAGGGAAAACAATGAAAATGCTGAGCTTATTAAATTAAGTACAGAACAAAGAGTTTTCATCTTCATGCTGGCAGCATCTTCTGTGAAACTCCATTTGCCTTTATCTGTTTTGCTGTAAAACAATCTTCTACCTCTTGCTTTTCACAGACTATCAGTGGTACAAAGAAAAAGGGATTGAATTTCAAACATCTTCCTGGAAAATTCTTCCGTTCTTAAGAAGTTGGCTTTGATCATGGGTCCCCCTTCTTTAAACAGCTTTGAGAATCTGTTTGATCATATAAACCTGCCGGAGCATCTTCACAGGCCCTTCCCCCACGCACTCGCCTAGAATGAGGGTGGCGCCATGACTCTGGAACACTCTCAGAAGGGAAGTTTGCCCAAACCTTTCTCTGCTGGCTTTTCATTAGTTGCTAAAGGCTGTCATCAGAGAGAGCTTTTCGCTTATGAGCTCTTATAGGTCCTGATTAGTCACTTAGCTGCACATTGCTTCTCCTGATCAACTTATCATGCTGGGATTTTTCAACATACCGGCATCCTTTGTGCTGTAAATGGCTTGTGAATGGGTGAGCTGCTGTAATCTCCTCTGACATCTATTCTGGTGGAAAGGCAGGACATCGAAGTTTTGAAGACCATGACGGTAACAACAGTTTCCTACTCAGGAGCATCAGCAAAAGTTACAATGTTCATCTTCCTCCTTTCCCTCCTCATTTCCTTCAACATATGACCCAGTTTCTCAAAATTCAAGCAAGACATGACTTGAATTAGTTAATCTTCTTATAAAAAAGTCTGGTGCATGTCCTTTGAAGACATCCATTTAGCATCAAATTAAATTTTTATGAGAAGATTAAAATGTAAATTATGATTAGGCTGGTAGAATGACAAGAGCCCTCACAACGAGGCCCATACATACGGATTTCAGTTGGGTCAACCCGCTGATCCGGCATTGTTATCCTTCTTTGTTCCCTCATCTCCTTGTCCGCCCATTTATCAAACTCTACCAAAGCCTCTTCACTTCTATGGAACATTCAGTATTACTTGAGGCTACTGGGCTGAGAAACAACTGTCCACAACTTCTATAATATGGAAAATAGCCACTGGAAGAAGGGTGTTCCAGGCTTAGACTTTCATCAAGGAGAGAGATCTCAGAATAACAAGGGTTAATAATGGAGTCAGGTAACAGATGGCTGTCAGTGAGTTCCTCAGTGCCCTGGCTGACATAGTCATCAGAGCTGCACTTTCCTGGGACAACCTGGAAACAAAAACAGATACCTGGTCAAAATTTGCGCAAAATAAGCTGACATCAGCCTAATTTGGAAAGGGAATTCAAGGGATTATGTTAAGTGAAGGAGTTTCAGAGAGCGATGTATGCAAAGAGCTTTGTGTTCTTTTATTTAATCTATCAAAGCAGCAAGCTGACTTAAATACATACTGTAAGCAGTATAGTGTTCTGTGGTGGACCTGAAGCTAGGGCTGCCAAGTCCAACTTGGGAAATATCTGGGGACTTTGGGGGTGGAGCCAGGAGACTTTGGGGGTGGAGCCAGGAGAAAGGAAGTGACATCATTTTGTGATGTCACATCCTGTGATGTTGCTTCCACATGCTGACACATGAACTCATGAAGTTTCCTAATACTGAATCAGGCCATTGGTCCATCAAGGTCAGTATTGACTACTCAGACTGGTAGTGGCTCTCCAGGGTCTCAGGCTGAGATCTTTAATGTCACCTATTACCTGATCCTTCTTTAGCTGAAGAGGCTGATACCTCCTGCATGTCAAGCAGATGCTCTATCACTGAGCAACGGCCCTACTGAATCCTTCCTCATCTCGGCAGAATATGAAGCACTAAGTGCTACACAAGTGCTAAATATGATTTTCATATCATAAGAACAGGAGAGAAGCCACAGTGGATCGGCCCATCCAGTACAGCCCATCCAGTACAACACTCTGTGTCACAACAGTGGCCAAAAATACCAGGTGCCCTCAGGAGGTCCAGCAGCGGGGCCAGAACTCCAGAAGCCCTCCCACTGTTGCCCCCCAAGTTCCAAGAATTCAGAGCCTCACTGCCCCAGACAAAGGGTTCCATTTAGACCTTGTGGCTATAATAGCCACTGATAGACCTCTGCTGGATGGGGACAAAGAGGGAGAGAGAGAGAGAGACAGACAGACAGAAAAAAGAAAGAGGGAGAGAGAATGAAAAGAGCTGGAAGAGAAACTCACCTTGCCAGCCACATGCAAAATCAGCTCCTTCAGTCCCTCCTCAATCTCTGGGCGGACCTCTCTTGCTGTGGAAGCTCTCTTGCTGACTTCTTAAAGGGGAAATGTCTGGCGAGGCTTTTTACTGCAGGGCAGGCTCTCTGCAGACATTTCCCTTTTAAGGCAGCCATTTTGTCCCCCCGGTGGCCAACTTTGGAAAAGCAGGAGATAAGCACTAAAAATCAGTGTTTCCCCCGCCCTACCGGCGGACTTGGCAGCCCTACCTGAAGCTGGCTGTGGGCAGAGTGATTTTCACCAACCTTCCCCTTACTGCAGGCTCACACTTTGTCCCACCCACTATTCGTGACAGCCACTTGAGTCTAGCTGCACAGTGACTGTAGTATGTTGGGCAGGAATGAGCATGGCGGCTCGCATCCATTTTCGTCCTCAACATACTCTGTAATGTTCAAATTACACCCTGGCAGTTCCGTTCAGAGCTTCCATTGCTGAAAAATAATACACCACCAGTGTCATGACCCCCTTTGACCAGCTCAGCGACTCAGGCTATGGTCACACACACTAAATAATCTACTTTCAGTGCACTTTCCAATTTGATTTTGCCAGTTCACACAGTAAAAATCCTGTTGGAAAGTGCTCTGGAAGTGGATTGAAAGTGGATTATTTAGTGCATGTGACCACAGCCTCAGAGTCTTCCAGGGAAGAGCCCGAGGAACCAAGATTAGTAGCTGATGAGGACCAGAGGGATCAGGGTAGGGCCAGCATGGCAGTGATGCCTGCTGACAAGTTCCAGCAGTATCAGAAGGAGTGTCTTCTTTCCACTAGAGATAACCACCAGGCCTCCACAGGGTAGTAAATAAACTTGGGCCCAAAGTCCCCCAGGATCCACCCCCCAGTCTGCAAGAATGGTGGCAGCTGAAGTCCCAGGATGAGGTAGCACAATGGAGGTGGTACCAGACATGTTGCACGCAACCCCACACTCTGAATCTTCCTCGTAGGATCCAGTCCAGAACACAATGCAGCCTCAGGAGCTCCAGCATCTGCCAGCCATACAGCTGGGCCCAATTACCTCCCAGCCTACTTAAGCTGAGGCCTGGGAGCACTGCTATGGTAGCTCAACTAGTGTGGTATCTGCAAGCCTTCCAGCTTCCCAGGTCTCCAAGGTTAGCCAGCCCCAGGGCCAAGGGTCCACTATCCCAGCAAAGGCAGCCTGACTGCAGGGAGCAAGACAATCAGTCTTTCATTATCTATGCCTGCATGTAATCTGGAGTTAGACCCAGAGTCTCACAGATGAATAATGCAATTTCTGCTAGCCATAAAGCTCTTTGTAAAATGATGGCAGCCAGCTAGATTCAACAGGAGGTAAGACCTACCCTTTCACATGGAACTTACTGCATTTTCAAATACTTCCTCAACTTCACAGTCAATTTCACTCTCTATTTCGTCCGTGCTGCCTGTCTCAGCCTCTTCACTGTCTGCTCTGCTGTGCACCTCGCTGGGAAGATCTGGGCTGCCAAAATATTCCTCATACGATCGATAATATGGGACAATTCCAGTGACCAAGCCCATGTCATTTAGAGGTTCATCTTCATATATGGACTTAAAGACACACTCATTGCTTTGAACTCCTCCTTCTCTTTCTGTATCCTTCTGTTTCACCCATGTATTTATACACTGAGGGACTTCCAGGAGGTTTGCATACGTTCTATAATAAGGCAGATATTCATTACAGGATACCTGGTCATTGGTGTCCCACAAATCATTAAAAGAGGTCAGCTCAGTATCAAAATCCTCAGCATTATCTTCAAACAACAGTAACGGGGGTCCAGAGATTTCTTGACAGGAGATGAATGGTATCCTTCCATTTCTCACCTCAAGACTTTGTGGCTCAGCCTGAAAGGAACTGACACATGGTCAATGAACTGAGTTTACAATCAAGATTTCAGACCCCCATTGATCTATAATCGCAACTACTGATCTGCCCCTCGTGTCCAGTATCATACCTACGGCAGAAAAGATGTGAAGGTATCTACCAATATTTTCAGAGTTTCTGGGTTTGAGTCTAAATTATTCTTATATTTTGTATTATCTATTACTATAATAGGCTATCACTCAGTCCAGTTCTTCTAATGCTTGGTCAAGTATCTGAACTCAGAACTATGTTTGGCCTTTAGAGAACCATGCCTAAGGGCCTAAAGTGGAATTTCCATCCACCCCCACCAGTGTTTGCAGTTTGTAATGGGCAAAAATAGATGAAAGAGGTGGAGGGGTGCAGCGATGGATGGATTGTTCCCTTGTGGGTTTCTGCTCTATTGAAGCTCACAAACTTTGATGGGAGATCAGTTCAGTTCTTTATTGCTAAGATCATTTGACCAGAAAATACATAAAACAATTCCATAGTTTACACAATACGGAGAACTTATAAGATAAAACTTGGCCAATAAAACATAGACCTAGTAAATGTTAAAATTAGATACATGTTATGACTATAGACATAAACTATTATGCTGGTTAAAATTGATAAAATTCACCCTACTCTTCTGTCTAATGCTTACCCAGTCCTTAGAACAGTCGTACAGTATTTCCAAACTATAAACATATCAGTAAAGCATTAAAGAGAAATTAGAATTTATTCCAGTATCAAGCTACTATTACTAAACTAGCTACCTTGGAGTTTACGTAATCTCATTATCTCCCTACAGAAACTAGCTACTTGATGGGTAATCTTAGAGTTTCTATCAGATAGAAGACACTCAAGTCTGGCTTTTTCGGAGAGACCCGGCAATTGATCAGTCAGTAGAGTGATTTTATTACGCGCTACTTTATAATACGGACATCTAAAGAACATGTGCTCTGTTGTCTCAACCTCCCTTAATGGACAAGTACAAAGCCTTTCCGTGAAGGGAATATCCATGTATTTTCCTTCAAGTACTGCAGAAGGGAGGACAGAGCACCTAGCCAAAGTGAAGGCTCTTCTAAATCCTTTTACTTCAAGAGGTGTTAAATACTTGGCTGGACCCAGAGTATTTTGATGGGAGATCTTTTGACTGAATCCCCAGAAGTGAAGAGAGATTGAAGCCTAACTGGAATGGAACGACAGGAATCCTCTCATCCCTAGCAAGAATCATAGCTTGGCTCAAATAGATTATAATTCCAGATGTAGATAAAAGGGTGATAAAGATATAAAATGAGATGCAGGATCTGGTGTGCTTTAAAGAGTCAAGCAGAAACTGGGGGGGGGGGGGGTCAGAGAGGATTACGTACCACCACAGTCCTAATTGGCATTTCATCTCTAAAACTGAACAGGTTTTTTTCACTTGACAATAAAAGAATGTGCAATGTTCACCACAGAGACACCAAGGGATAGGGATACACCTCTCTGAATCCATTGGATAATCATGGCCAGTGGCAGCTTTCAGTTTCTAGCAGAAGTTCAAGCTGTGAGTCTGGTCTTTTTCAAAATGTATGGGTAAAATCATCATAGCGGATAGGTGATGCAGAGAGGCAGTTTCTGCAGAAGCTCCAGCTAAAGAAAGTAATACCTCATTTGTTTGTAACTCCAGCGTTTTCTTCTCTGTGCTTTTCCACGGCAAAATCCCATTTTTCTGTTGGTTCTTCAATAGTTTGCAGCATGTTTCCCGATTACCATTCTTTTCATGGTGGGGGAATTTCCCTTCTGCATTGTCTTCCTTTTTCATTGGTGCAGCTTTACAACAGAAACAAGGTAATTACGTCACATGAATACTCCCAGGTTAAACATTAAAGACTAATCTTTGCAGCCGCAAAATCCCTGCTAGGAAACCTCTCTCACTGCAAGTACAATAATTGGTAGAGCCAGTTAGATAATGCAGTTCTTTGCCCAATTTGTGTGTGGAAGACCAGGATAGAACTCTGGAAGGGCCCTTGTCCTTTTAACAGCAATATGATGACATATAGAGCCTCTACAGCTAACACAGTCCCAATCTTTCAACCTACTTTTGTAGGGAAAGATACACAGGCTGATTATTTTTCCACATAGCAGTTATAAGTATACAGCCCTATTCTAACATTTCCTGAATTTGTTATACTGGTCCGGATTTCATCCAGATTTGTCCGATTGGTTGAGAGTCTGACAGGAATGATCGTTTCGGCCTCCTTTTACTATTACTTTATTTATATTTTCATTCCACCCTCTTTCCAAGTTATTCTTTCATAAGGTTCTCCCTTATTTTATTCTTAAGGCTGGGATACAGTGTTCAGTCCGCATCAGCGAGAGTTATGGGACCTATACAGATCTGAACAGTTTGAGCTCAGCATACAGGAATCTTTTTTTTTTTGGGTACTCTTTAACACTACTTTGATGTACATAATGACAAAAACAATGTATACCTCTGTATTTTGTATCTTATTAGACTATTTATCTTCAACCTCTACTCTTACAAAATGTCTCACAACTGAAAAGACAATGAACACTTTTCCTTTCCAGCTCTAACAGCAACTGAAAGATGCCTACGCTCTTTAAAGGAACAGCACTGATAGTTTTCTTAAGAACTGCCTTTGATCTGCTGCTGCTGCTGCTGTTTCAGGATTTTTCACCCACACCCAATTCTCAAGAGATTTTTCCTTCACTGTTCCCCCCCCCCCCCCCAGCAAAAGAACATTCATTCTCCAAGAAACAGTTCTTTGAAGGCTACTTGAGGACCCATAAAGATTTCCCCATACGCAAGAAAAGCCCACACATTTTAAGATAAGTGAAAATGACGGGGGGGGGGGGGGGGAATGAAGACATTGTGTTAGTACAGAAAACAAAGACCCTGGTCAAATAGACCTCTTTCATTTCACTAAACAATCCTTAATTATCTGGCTCAAAATTAGACCCATAGTTAGTGTGTGTGTGAGGGGGAATAATTTTCAGGGACTTGAATGTAAATCCAGCTTTCCCACGTCTTACCTTCTGTTAAACCACACACCTTTGAACTCTGGAAACATTCTGCCATGACATCAAAAACTGAATTAGCCTCTCTTTGATGAGGTCATAGAAACTAAAGATTCTAAGAGCCTTCTACTATGAGAGGCATCAGTGAGCATCATGCAGAATTGCCAGCATCCAAGTGAGGCCTGGAGATCTCCCAGAATTGCAACTGATCTCCAGAAAACAAAAATTAGTTCCCCTGGAGAGAAAAAAGCCTGCTTTGGAGGATGTACTGTATGGCATTATACCCCACTGAGATTTCTCCCATTCCCAACCCGCCCGCCCCCCCCCCCGGCTCGACCCCTTAATCTCCAAGAAATTCCCAACAGAGTTGGCATCCCTAGCATCATCTGAGGATCAGACGATATCCTTCTTTGTTTTTACCCTACACCAATGGCCCATCCAATGAAGTTCATATCCTTAATTAAGTCTTAAACTTTCCTGGAATTAGTACCTGTCATAAAGTTTGTGCAAATCAGAACATTTTTTTAGAGTTCTGAAAGTGTTGACTTTCGTGTGATAAAAAGTGACTCTGATGATTTGGGGAAACCCATCTTAAATGCAACATTTTATCCAAAACACATTTGGCCAATATAAGAAACAGGCTATACTATAGAACTATGAGACAGAGACTTCTAATATGGTGTGCTTGAGTCTGTAGGACAGTGAGAAAAGACCCAGTCATGGAGTATGGAGGTGAGGAGGAGGAGGTTGTTATACCTTGCTTTTCTCTACCCTAAGGAGTCTCAAAGCAGCTTACTATCACATTCCCTTCCCCACCCCACAGCAGTCACCTTGTGAGGTAAGTGGGGCTGACAGAGTTCTGAGAGCAACTGTGATTGGCTCAAGGTCAAGGTCACCCAGCAGTGTCATGTGGAGGAGTGGGGAATCAAATCCAAGTCTCCAGATTAGAGTGCACTGCTCAAACTGGCATCATATGTGAGTGATATATGAAACGAGGCATGGTATGTGACATAAGGCACAGCAGGTATCAGAAGCAGCAGCCATGCACATCTGCTCTTGTCCTCCATGGGTTCATTGTATGTGCAGACCCCTGTTCCCTAGCCATTTTGAAAAAGCAATGACACACTATGGTCCCTTCCACACGAGCGAGATAATCCGGAGGGGAAGCGAGGCTTTTTTGCTCCAGAGCAATTTGCCCCGCAGTTGCGTGATCACACAGGTCTGTGGACCTGCCGGGGCAACTTGCCACTGCGTGATCAGATGCAACCGCGGGCAAGTTGTTTTTTTGTGTGGTTGGTTTCCGAGGCGCTTAAACGGGGGATTGATGAATCGCCTCCCCACCCTAAGGGCTTTTGATGATGCACACACGGAGAAGGGGGGATAAACCAACAGTGTGGCATCGGGATAGCATGTAATTACGCTATCTGCAACGCCACACTTCGGTGCTGGAGTGATCACATGGGGAAACTCCAGCTTTGAACCGCAGCAAATCATTTGATACTGGAGTTTCACTAGTAGCTTTTTACCATGATTCCCCACCGGATCAAAACGGTTTGCGACAGTTTGACGACGGTTGTGGGACGCTTCCCAGATGTGCTGGTGTGATCACGCCGCTTTGATCTGGTGGTGAATCGTCCCTCTTCCGTGGCAAATGGGTGCATATGATCACACCCTATGTCTATAGAGACAGCAATCCCAAATCCAACAAATTAGTGCCTTACATGCAAATTGTTCCTACTCACCTTCCTACAAGGTCCAGGCAGAACAAAGATGCGGCTGGATAAGATCTTGCGGGAGGGAGCAGAATTCTATATGGTGTAGTGGCCAGAAGATGGAACGGAGACTGGAAAAATCTGACTCAACCCCATTACTCAGCCATAAAAATTTTCAGACCTTTAATGAAGTCAGTATCTCCCAACCTGAACTACCTAGTAGGCTGTTGGGAACAACAAATGAGACGTTGCCTCTTCTGTGATGATTTGGTGGGCGATTTCGTACAGGCAAGCTAGTTTTTTGGATTTTGAACATTTAAGGAGGAAGAACAAATGTGTAATGGATCCCTTCACAAGTTCAGGTTTCATGTGTGACTGAAAAGTTTAGTGCACAGTGGGAAAAGTTTTCATGTGAATCAGCGCAGAGCAAAAACACAATAATATCCCGTCTCCTTTTCCCCAGTGTAATTGCCAGATTTATGTTTAGAAATAAATCCAAACTATTCCATCTGTGTTCACAGCTGGCTAAATAATTCCTTCTAATTTCAACTCCCCATTGAATGGAGCCGGGTGTTGGGTAAGACTGAAACAAAGTGGCCACTTAAAATTCATAATAAGTATATGCAGAACTTCAAAAGAACCACCAGGTAGCGAACAAATAAACTTTGGAGCTTCAAACTCCGCAACTGTTTATTTCAGAAGATGAAATGCTTGAGAGGAGGGTAGAAACTGAATTAATTGTGTCAAAACTATGGCAGTGATCCAACTCTACTAAATGTGTGCACCCCATTATTCTCTTTGCTTTATCTCCTAACCCCTTTGCTGAAGCAACGAGAGGACCAACCCACTCAAAAACAGGACAACAGCAATGTGGGCGAGAATACAATGGCAAGCCTTTTGAAGTGCTCTTTATTACAAGTCCCAAAATGTCCCAGATCAAGCAAAGCTGCATCAGTTGTAGCAAGATGGCAAGTTTAATAGTGAAGTTTGGGACAAGTCTGAACAGCCATAGGGAAATATACCGAGCATCGTCCATACAGAGTTGCAAAGAAGGACTTTAGGTTTAATTAACTGGCGGTGGGGAAGTCCATTTGAAACCGGTGGAAGTATTTCCCCCCAGAGTTTGAGCCTGTTGTTCTAATCTATTTATGAAGCTGCATTGTTTGAAATCTATGAGATCTCAAGGAGCGGAACACAAACCTATACGTGGAAGGAAGAATTAATAGCAGTTAAGGTGGTGATCCTCCTAAATATGACAAACGCCAGTAGGGAGACCTCTGTACTGAGAATCCTCTGTCTCCACTCCCACCCCTTCTGACAGAACTGTTCACCAGCAGTGAGAGAGGGACTGAAAGTACACCTGAATGATTCCATCGCAAAACAGGTGATTTGTTCTGTCAGTAGCCCTGTTCACAAGATCCAGTGAACACATGTACAACCATGTACAGTGTACACTTATTTTTCTCTATGCATGCATGGGGTAATTATCATGAGCAGAGGATATAGGTTTACTGACTTTCACAAATTGGTTCTGAAGACCATACATGAAAATTATAAATGCATACATAATAAAGCACTTTATTTTATGCGTAAAGCATAGAGAGAGAGCCAGTTTGGTGTAGTGGTTAGGAGCATGGACTCTAATCTGGGAGAACCAGGTTTGATTCCCCACTCCTCCACATGCAGCTGCTGGCATGACCTTGGATCAGTCCCAAGTTCTCTCAGAGCTGTTCTTTCACCCGCAGTTCTGGAAAGAGTTCTCTCAGCCCCACCTACCTCAGAGGGTGTCTGTTGTGGGGCGGGGAAGAGATGGAGATTGTAAGCCGCTCTGAGACTCCTTCGGGTAGTGAAGGGCAGGGTATAAATCTGATCTCTTCTCTCCTTCTTCTATACAGAATATTATACATAGCAAATAATAATAATAATAATAATTATTATTATTATTATTAATTGTTACATTGTTATGGGAACAGCAGAGGTAGCAGAGTTAACCCTTTCCATGTTTGCCACTCTCGCTGATGTGCGCTCCCCGTCAGCAGCTCCTCTGCAAGCAGAGGGTTGGGCTAGCCTAACTGCCCATTAAGCAACCAACTGGATCAGAATCTTAGCTATATTAATACAAAGACATGCACCTGAACCCCAAAAACCTCCTTTCTCCAGGGAGAGAAAAAAAGTGCTTCAGAACTGACAAAAACTGCTTCAGAAGGAACACAGTAGGCAACTGAGGCAGAGGAAACATGTTCCTCTTCTCTGTCCACTGCATCTCTGCTTCTCTGTCCACTGCATCTTTGTCCACTGCATCTCTACTTCAGTTTGTCCCCTCCCCCCACACGCGGTGCTTTTCTCTACATTGGATCAAGGAAATGGCATGAGGGCAATTTGGAACAAAAAGTCACAAGAGGAAATGAGTTATGCACCCCCTGCCCCATACCTTTTCTCTATTCTCTATTATGAAGAAGTTTTTCCTGAAAGTGGGAGGAGGGCAGCACTGAGGTTTGGTCTCACTTGTTTGCATATAACAGGCAAAGAGACAGGGCAGCGAAAAGGTAGGATGTGCCTTCCCCTTACCTTCCATTAGAGAACCATAATTAGCCTTCAGGTTATAGGAATAAATGGCAGTTACCAGATTTGCCTTTAAGCTGGTTGTGAATATACCCTCAGATGTTGTGGCAACTTGTAATGACAACCACAAGGGCGAGCTACTGTAAATTATATGAGAGATTGTCTGGAAAAAGAATGTCTTTTATCATTACGTGATCAATACAACACCTTATTATGTACAGACAGCTAATGAAGTGTTCATAGCAAGAAAGAAAATTCTGTTTACTTAACATTCTGTGCTGGAAAGCTGGCGATTAGATAACTGCCACTGCATATGTTTATGCATATGCCCTAGTTGAATTTTACCAATAACAGAATTAATAGCAGTGGCAAAAACTAAGAGAAAGAAAAAACCCTTTGCATTGTTTATTATTTTAATGCATTCCATATTTTCTCCAGCAAATGTGTTTTTACCTTTTTGAAGATATACTTATTTCTGTCTTTCAATTAGGGATGCCAGCCTCCAGGTGGGACCTGGGGATCCCCCAGAATTACAGCTCAACTCCAGACTACAGAAATAAGCTCCCCTGGAGAAAAATGGATGCTTTAGAGCAGGGATGTCAAACATGCAGCCTGGGGGCCGGATCAGGCCCCCAGAGGGCTTCTATCAGGCCCGCAAGGGACTGGCTGTCTCCTGCTTTCTTCCTCCAGTTCTGCTGCTGCTGCACCATAGTTTGCTTTCCCAGACTCCCTCAATCGCTCAGGAGAGATAGCTGGGCAAGCTTCTGCTACGCGCACTGGGCTGAGGCTTCTCCCTCTCCCAGATTGCTACAGCACAGACATTTTGATGCAATAATTCAGAGCAAGAAGTGTCAGTCACCAGAGACTGTTAAATAAACAAAATATTGCAATAATGCTAATGTTTAAGGCATGTTTTTATTTTAAGTAAAAAAAATCTTTGTGTTTGTGTATTTTACAAAGTTTATGTCTCTACTACCTGGCATTACATTTTATGACACACATGGCCTGGTCTGACAAAGTCCAATTTATCTTAAATCTGGCCCTCTATAACAAATGAGTTTGACACCCCTGCTTTAGAGGGTGGACTCTATGGCATTGTACCTCACTGAGGTCCCTGACCTCCCCAGGCTCCATCTCCAAATCTCCAGGAACTTCCCAACCTGAATCTGACAGCCCTACCTCCACATCCCCCCACTGGTGGCCGGGTGGGACTTGGCAACCCTTCTGTTAACTCATATGAACATTTTCAATACAGAAACAATTCCCACTAATTTCCCCACTGAAGGTGTCTCCAGTGAACTTGCTGTATAGGGCTCACCATGAGGCAAAAGAATGAAGAATATAAGCTAAAGGAATGATTTATGAAGCAAAAGCTATTGAAGTACTGTTGTTTTCATTGATACTGTGAAGTTCTGGGTTCTACGATTTATCTAGGGCTCAAGGCACCTTTCAGTCACCAACCATGGCTGGTTCATCAGATGCATACTTCCTGGAGGAAAAAAAAAGACCTTGCACAGTTATCCATGCTTTGATTACTGTATTAGATTACTGTAATGTACTGCTGTTTTGTAAGGACTTCTCAGAAAAACTTCAACAGGCCCCAAATTTCAACAGGCCCCAACTGCTATAGCTAGGTTCACGTCACCATGAATTGAGCTTGGAGGGCAATTTTTTTGCTTTCGGCCTATGAAGCCCTAAATTAAAGTATTCATTTATTATGCTACTTCTTCTGAAAGGCCTGTTTGAGGTGTATATATTCTGGGGCCAGAGTATTTGAACAATACCTTGCTTTCTTATGAATCTGCCTGTCTGTTGACCTGCTCAGAGGCTCTTATGCCCTTTTTTTTGTGAGGAGAGGCAGCTAGTGGATAGAGCCTTTCTGGATGGGTCCATATTTTCCCATGAGGATCACCTAGAATTGCCAGCTCAGGGTGGGGGGAGATACCTGAAGATTTTGGAAGTAGAGCCTCAGGAGGGCAAGGTTTGGGGAGGGGAGGTAATAGGGTTACCAACCTTTGGGTGGTGGCTGGAGATCTCCTGGGATTTCAACTGATCTCCAGGCAACAGAGATCAGTTTATCTGGAGAAAATGGCCACTTTGGAAAGTGGACTTTATGGCATTATACCCCATTGAAGTCCATCTCCTCCTCAAACCCCACGCTCCTCAGGTTCCACCCTTAATCCTCCAGGTATTTCTCAACATGGAGCTAGAAACCCTAGTTAGGGACTTCAATGGGGGACAATCCCATAGAGTCCACCTTCCAAAACAGCCATTTTCTCCAGGTGAAAAGATCTCTGTCACCTGGAGATTAGTTGTAACCCCAGATCTCAGTCACCACCCAGAGGCTGGCAACCTAAGATTCACCTGATGGCTTTAGTCCTGGCATGGATACATTGGCCTGCTTCCCCCATCCCATTTGAGTGAATGTGCTTTTTAGGTGGGGCCTAGAGTTCTCCCAGAATTACAGTGGATCTCCATTCTACAGGGATCAGTTCCTCTGGAGAAAATGGCAGGTTCTGACAGCAAACTCTATGGTATACCATAGACTCTAAGTGAAATCGCTCCCCAAATTCTCCTCTCCACAGGCACCACCCACAAATCTCCAGGAATTTCCAAGGCCAGATTTGGCAATAGCTTTGCGGTTTGAACTGCTGTTTGGGATTTGTTCTGGCTTGGTTACCATTAAGATGTGTGGGACTTCTGCTATTAGTTGGCTCAATTTTTCAATTGCATTTTGTTTTGTTATTGAGTATTTGACAAATATTTGTATTTGGAAAAGTGGTAAAAAACAATATATATCTATATATCTATCTATAGATTCTCATGATATTCTGCAAGCAATCAGTGGGACATATAAACTATCACAAAAGAATATAAAACCTACTGAAGTATTTAAAGCACCCTCTTTTTTGCTTTAAAGCATGGTTGTCATTAGTGATCTTTCTAATACCAGCTGCACTTCTTGTCTCCAAAAGAGAATGATGGGTGTAATCTTTCTCCCAAGCCAGCTGTGAGTGACAGACTTTCTTTTGTTTAAACAAAGGATTCTCTTACTATCTTGGTTCAAAATATATGGATGCGAGTCTTGTTATTTGCAATGTTTAACCTTGGTCATGCCATAACATCTGCTATTATTGGGTTTTATGTGAACCTCTCTTGGAAAAGAGATTAGTAATTTATTTGCTTCTGAAAGAAAATCAAACATCCCACAATGTACAGAACTGATGAAAGAAAACTGTTCTTAAGAACACGTGCAACCATGCTGGATCAGACAGAACATTGGTCTCATCCAGCATGGCTGCACGTTCTTCAGAACATCTATTCAAGCATCCTGTTTTACATAGTGGCCAACCAGATGTCTCCAGATCCTGGATTCTAAAGACCTGCAAGTGAAGCATGGAGGCCTGTATCCCCTTCTTTTCTTACCCCTAACCCAACACTGGTATTCCGATTCCTGACTTGGAACATGGATGTTCCATTTCATTCTTTTGGCTAATAGCCGTGAATGAATCTGTTCTCAAGGAATTTTAATATCTTTTAAAAACCTACTGAAGTAGGGTTGCCAGGTCTGGGTTGGAAAACACCTGGAGACTTTGGAGGTGGAGCCAGGAATGGGTGGGGTTTGGGGAGGGGAGGGGCCTCAGCATGGTACAATGCCATAGAGTCCATCCTTCAAAGCAGCCATTTTCTCCAGGGGAGCTGATCTCTGTCAGCTGGAGATCAGCTGCAAAAGCGGGAGATCTCCAGGCCCCACCTGGGGGTTGGCAACCCTATACTGAAGTGGTAGCCAGTTCTGGTAAGATGAGAGAGGTAAGTCCAAAATATAATGGGGGGTAGGTGGGAATTCTATCCACCTGCCCTATGTTTTAAGAAAATGGACAATGCCCCTGCCCAGTGGGGCTTGTGATCAGCAAGTGTTTTCCACCTCCAAACAGCTGCCACCTGAGGAACAGGTAAACTGCAAGCCTCCCTAAGGCACAGGCTTCAGGTAGACAGCACTAGTAAATACAAAAACTCTGGCCTGGGAAATTTCTGGGAATTTGGGGGTGGATGCTGTGGAGAGTAGGGTTTAAGGAGGGGAGGGACCTCAGCAGGGTATGATGCTGTAGAGTCAACCCTCCAAATCAGCTGTTTTGTCCAGGGAAATTGATCTTTCTAACCTGGAGATCAGTTGTAATTCTGAGATCTCTCCAGGCCCCACCTGAAGGTTGGCAACCTTATGCGAGTGAGGCTTCAAGTAAGTTACAGAGTGAAAACCACTGGAATAAGTCAACGCAATCAACAGGATAAGACATCTACTAGACAATGTAATCAGACCTCTGGCCCAGCTGTTCCTAAGTGATTAAAAACACCACCCTCATATGTAGTAGATAATATAATGGAGTTCAGATGTTGCTGATGAAGGGCTGCTGGTTTCAGGGACCATCAATCCTGAGAAAGAGGACACCAGGAGACATTAGTCTTCAGGGAAGTATTTGTGGGAAAGAGCTAAGGAATGGGTCAGTTGAAAGAATGCTGGAAGTGCTCTCTTGAACAACAGGGAAGCTTCAGTCAAGCCTGCCATTAAAGGTTTTACTGTAGTAAATAATGACTCAATTCCTCCTCACAAAGAAGTCTGTAATGTACTGACACGGTTAATGGAAGACAACAAAAAATTTTAAGACCCTTGCAGAGCTCTTCTTCCAGGAGAAATGAAAAACAGAAGGTGCAATGAGTGAAAGCAGCAAAACTCTGTGTTTGCGTATAACCCCCCCTTCATTACCAATGCAAATATTCTCAGCAGATACTGTCCTAACAGTAAGCCTTTAGCACATCAAAGTGGTGCTGAGACAATGGCTTGTTCCCATGGAATCTTATGCACACCAACAGAAGTGCTGGGTGCTTTACTGCTGCTGTTCAATCCACAGTGCTGTTGTTAAAGCTGTACACCAAACCAGAAAGCCGATCACTTATCAAAAGCAGAACGCCTCCGCACCATTTTTAATACACATTTTCTTTGCCTTCACTAGTAAGAGAGAGGAACTGCTTAACAGCAGCTTCATTATGGGCCACAGGCCTGTAGCCAGGATTTTTTTCCCGCCAGAAGGTATTTAAGTTTCTTAGGGTGCACTTAAGTAAATTAAATTAAATTAAGCTGAATTAAATTAAGTTAGATTTAGCCCAAGCGAGTGGCCAGGGCAGCAGGCGAGAGAGTAACCAATGGCTGGTTCTCTACCTGTCAGGGCGGCGAGTGGGTGGGTGAAAAGGCTGCTGTGTTGCCTCTCTGCAGTGTGCCTGCGCTCATGATGGCTGGGTCAGGTGACCGAGTCATCACGACTCCTCCCCTGACACAGGTGTACAGCAGCCTCCTTGCTCTCCTGGGACAGCACAGCAGCCTCCTTGCTCACCTGCTCACTCGCCACCCTGGCAGGCAGAGAGCTGTTAGAGAGCTGGCTGGTGGCTGCTCACTCGCTCTGGTGCCTGGCTAACAGGTAGAGAGCTGGCTGCTCGTTCAGCTGCTGCCCTGGCCGGCAGGAAGAGAGACAACCGTTTGCTTGCCAGCGCAACTTAATGGATATTTTTTAAAAATTATTCTGGCATGGCTTTTTGTGGGATGTGGCTTTTAATTAACGGGCATGGCCCCAAAATGCCCCACCATAGCTATGGGCCCGATGGGCCAGCTGAATCCCTCACTTCACTGTGGCTGCAAAAATTACCATTGAGCAATACAGGTTCCAAGAGTGGACAGGGTACTTCCATTTCAACATAAAGTTTCTTCCATAATTCTGTTTGGTGCCTTTGCCAAAGGGTTATTTTCTGACACACTCCAATCCATGTCCACTACTCTCTAAAACAGGCAAGGACTATGAGTCCTCAAGCAAAATGCTGCCTATCAGTCAAAATATTCTGGCCTGACTGAGGCTTGGCAACTCCTCCCTTAAAAAAAAAAAAAGTATCCATTTCCTTTCCTATGCACTGACTTAGGGTTGACCAGCCATAGCTGACAACCAGGCCCATAGCCAGGATTTTGTAATTCGGGGGGGGGGGAGGGTTTAAATAAATTGGGGGGCACTAATGTCACAAAATAAAAAAAAATTAAATTAAAATAAATTTTTAAAAAACTCACCTTTGCATAGGATTGCCAAGGCTTACCTTTTAAAAAGCGGGGGAGTCCTGGCCCCTCTCCAGGAGTCCGGTGCACGTGCAAAGTGCGCATGTGCTGGGATGATGTCAACCGGAAGTGATGTCATCAGGCTGGGCACGTTGCCAGGACGACGCTCTAGCAATCGCCCCGAAACTCTATGGTACCATAGAGTTTTGGGGCGATTGCCAGAGTGTCACCCTGGCCACGCCCCCAATGTAATGATGTCACTTCCGGGTGACATCATTGCAGCGCGCGCGTAAGCACGCATGCTGGGGAAGCTCCCAGACTGAGGAGGACTCCCCCCCCGCCGGTAAGTCTCAGCGACTTGGCAACCCTATATGTAGCCCAATTCCTAGACTACACTAGCCAGATTTCATGTTTAGGCCTACCTTCAGGTTGTGGTTCCTTTTCAGCCTACCTTCAGGTTGTGGCCCCTCCTCACCCTTTTCCTTACACACATGTGATTAGTGTCTCCTCCTGGAGATCTACAGCTACCTTATTTAACTCCTCACTTCCATTTGCCCTTTGAGCACACAAACAAATCAGAGGCTGAAATGCAAAGCATTAAGATATTTGAAAAATCACTGATTTTCCTGTCTCATTGGGGGGGGGGCGGTGTTTGAGAATAAAGGCACTTACTTCACCCTGAAGATCAGCTCTATCCCCAGCCAGTGAGAATTCACATTAAAAAACTCTTAAATTGGCATGCTGTATCTGTAATAGCCTGACCACTTTGGCATTTTCTGTTATGAAAATCTCTCCCCTGAAAACAAAACGTTGTTAGTGGGGTGTGTCGCCCTCTGCAGGAAAGAAAATCATGTTTCAGACATTTCTTCCTCACCCAGGCACAGGGCCCTTTATTTAACTGTTCTGACTTCTGAAGTCCATCCACCATATGCAGTCACTTCGTGCAGCTTGAAAACAGAAGTCCAAAAAAAGCATCTCTTGTTAACCTGAAACTCTCTTCTCACAGGTAGCTACTGCAACTTATAAACACTGAAATAAATACTGAAGTAAGATATGGGGTGATTGCTGGGGTTATAAAAATACTGGCCGAGAAATTGTCCTCCTTAAACTGGAATATTTGATCTACCTCTGATTCAGCTTCTTTTCATCCTGTTTTATTGGCCTTATTGGGAAACAGCTGGGATTTACTAATATTGGATTCCTGAAAATCTTCGAATCCAAGAATGCATTGTATTAAAATATATTTTTATACTAAGCACATCCATATGCATCCTGAAAGGAGTCTACTTAATCCTTGCGTTATCATGAGTAAGGGTACTATATTAGATATGAATTAAATTCCCATAGTTTAACAGTTGTGCGAATGTGGTCATTAATTGGGGCTTAAGTCTCTTTACCTTGTGAAGGGAAGGACTTTCTCACTCACTCCAGCTTTTTCTCACAGGACACACAGCACATTTACTGTTAAAATCTAGGGTTGCCTGGGAAATTCCTGGAGATTTGGGGGCAGTGCCTGTGAAGGGGAATATTTGAAATGGATTTCCCCTAGAATTGATGGTATACCATAAAGTTTGCCTTCTGAAGCTGCCATTTCCTTGGGGAACTGATTTTTGTAGTCTGGAGATCAGTTACAATTCTGGGAGAACTCCAGGCCACACCTGGAAGTTGGCAGCACCATGTCTCACTAAGTTCTCACCGATACTTTAAATTAATTGTGTGTGTCTCGATATATGCTCCCCTTATAAAAACAATCACAGTTACCCCTTTAGAAATAAATGTATGTTAATCCACGCTGAGTAGCATGCAAGTATTATACTGTCAAGAACCAAGGCTGATTTGATGTTCATCTGCATCCAAAAATTGAAATGACCTTGTTCACAATCCCTATGTCACACATCAGACCCTTATTCCATCAAAGTCAGTACTGTCTACTCAGATTGGCACTGGCCCTTCAGGGTCTCAGGCAGAGGTCTTTCACATCACCTACTACTTGATCCTTTTAACTGGAGATGCTGGGGATTGAACCAGAGACCTTCTGCATGCCAAGCAGACGTTCTACCAGTGAGCCAAAGCCCCTCCTCCAACTGGTATCACTCATCAGGTGCCAGTATTCATCATGCTCACATATGTTCAGAATTTACTAAAGCTACAGATCATCTCAGGTAGCAGTAAAAGAATACATAAGCACGATCCTGTTCACGCACATGCACACAGGCACACATACACACAACTTTGGGAGTCAGGCATGGAGGCAAGGTAGCAAGGAACACTAGAAAGACAAGACATGCAACTTCCGCCATCCACTCAAGCAGGATCAAGACCATTAAGTAAAGCACCTGTTTTGTCAGTTATTGGCTGAGGTCACACTGGCGGTTTGGCGTGGTATGATGGCACCTCAAATTGTTCAAAGTGTAGCAGAGCATTCCATCCAGACCACACATCCTGTGGTGGGTTACCCACACGGCCATCCTGGGGGGGGGGGGCACCTACATTAGTTTTGCACTTCAACCATGGGAGGAGCCATAAGGGTGGGTTTTCCTTAAATACAAGTGGATAAAGCACATAATGGCTCATGCGCATGTGCGCATATAGGCAGCAACTAAAAAACAGTGGTGGAAACAGTTCTGGAAGTTCAGACATTCCTTCCACATTCCTTTCACTGCAGAAGAGTTTAGATGTCAGGGAAACCCAGAGGGAACCCCAAACAACCCATTAATACAGGACTTCCCCCGGTATCTGTTTATTTCACTTCCATTGCGGAACAGCATGGGCTACTGACAACTGCACCAAAGCAGGCAGATGTTTTCATCTGGAGGGGCCCATTTATTCCACTCAGGTAATGCTACTATAGCGCCACAAACTGTGCTTGTGACTGCAGCCACTATTCTCTGTTGCACATGTATAAAATATTTGTGATGGGACTCAGACCCTTCCATGAACAGTGACTCAGCCAAGCCAAGCCAGGCAACAACAGAAAGACAAGACACATAGCTTCTCCCCACCACACATGAACATGTGATGGAGATGAGAGATAGAGATGGGGGAAGCAGTATGATGATGTGCATGCACAGAACCTTGGCAGGCGAATTTCTAACACTGCCAAAGCAAAGGTTTTTTTTTAATTGTTCCAAAAACGCTGCTTGCTGTGTGCAAACAGGAGGCAATGTCGCCTCCTGAGTGGTAAAGGACACTGGAAATTACAAGAATGAAAGCAACGAAACACAGGCCGTTGTGAAAGAAAGATTATGGGCAGGGATGAAAGCGTGCAGAGATGGTGGGTCTCAGTATCACTTCAATCAAAGTCTGTGGTTGGCCTCTGTCCAGGCACGTTTTTTTTTTTTTACTTTGTAACTTCATCATCGTATCCGGCCCCTCTCCACAGCCAGCATTCCATTGCAGCTTTAAAAGAAGCGTAGAGAAAGAGAGGGGGCAAACAAGATTATGATACCAGGATGTTTTCCACATCGTATATCTTCTTGTGTCATCAGCATTAAGACCCGGCTCGATTTTCACCTGTTACAGCATGACATGTTATATCAAAACCAGGACAAAACCTAATGAAAACACAAGCATTCCAAGAGGGTTAGTAATATACAGAAAATAGAAGGGCAATGACAAAGGGGAGATATGTGAGCTGTTGCTGTCAAGAAGTGTCATCCACAAGTTTTCTCGAATATATTGCTCTGACTTCAATCTAGCCAGAGGCAGGGAGGCGGATGGGACAGTAACCGTGTAAAAAAATATGTTCCTAAAATGACACGCAAAGTTGGAATGATTTATACACTCCACGCAGGACTCAGGTTCACAAGGCAAATCCTTCTTGCTGTCAGTTTTTAATATATCACAGATTTTCAAGCCGCGTGAAGCTGGATGTGTGAGGAATGGCTCCTGCAAGGGCACAAAGGGCGGGGGGGGGGGGGAGATGGCACGGGGGTTCTCATCAGATCATGCCTGTTCTACAATACACCCCCTCCTTGTAATCCGTTTGTTCTTATGAGCTGCCTATAGCGGAGCTCTTTATTAACGTTATTAAAGACAGCCGGTCATCTGGAAATGAATCGAGATGAGATGTTAGAAACAAGGCTCACGGACCAGAACGATCCTTTTCTTTCCCATTCAGAATATAGCACGTTTTAGAAAGTTAAATGAAGAATGGTTTTCGATTTTTGATCACTTTTCGAATGGATGCATTTTGATGATCCTCATGGGTCATGAGGTAACAGGCATGGTGAGCTGGAGATGTTGCATCCTGTTAACAACAGAATACTGCATTTTGTTGTTTTCACATTTGAAATAGATGGCCCGATTCCTAGAACTGTTTTGGTGTGGCATGTTGTGAGTGATTAGATTTGGGATGCCAGCCTCTAGGTAGGACCGGGGAATCGCCTGGAATTACAGCTCTTCTCCAGACTAAAGAAATCAGTCCACTGGAGAAAACAGATGCTTCGGAAGGTGGACTCTGTGGCATTGTACCCCACTGAGGTCCCTTTCCTCCCCAAATCTCTAGGAATTTCCCAAACTGGATGTGGCAAGCCTACCTGGCAACCCTAGCACTAGATCTGTGCAGACATTGTCATGTGTAATGTATATTCATGGATAGGAGCAGGATTGTACCCTTTGGCCCTGCCCCCCAATGTCTGGGCATTCAGTCTACCCTTTTTACCCAGACTTTCTCAACTGCAAGTTCCATCATATCCATATGAAGTTGCTTATACTGAAGCAGACCATGAGCCCCTCAGGATCAGTGCTGTCTACTCAGAGTGGCAGCAGCTCTTAGGCAGAAGTCTTTCACATCACTTATAACTGGTTCTTTTAACTGCAGATGCCAGAGACTGGGACCTTCTCCGTGCCAAGCAGATGATCTACCAGTGAGCCACATCCCCATCCTTTTCAGTTGTTACGGCCTGCTTCTGATCTGAGCTCTGTGGGTATGTTTTAGGGTGCTCAATGGTTTTAGACTGTTTTATTCCCTGGTTTGTGTTTAATGGCTGCTTTTGTTTTTTATATTGATAATGTATTATTTTTAATGATTTTGTGGTATTGCTTTTACTTGTAAGCAGGGGTCATTTTGAGCAGGAGCTCGGGGGAGCGCAGCTTCAGGAGTCGGTGCCAGCCCCCCCCCCCCATGGGGGAATGCCTGCTTGTGTCATGGCTGCAGCAAAATGACCCCGTCCCCTGGAAAGGTCCTTGTTCCTCCGACCAGCCTTCTGAAGGCTTCAGCCACCACTGAAGCTATCCTCTCAGAATAGTGGTATTTCTGAAGCTTGGATTAGTAGCTGTCCCCTCTCTATCAGCTCTTCCTTCCTTCCTTCCTTCCTTCCTTCCTTCCTTCCTTCCTTCCTTCCTTCCTTCCTTCCTTCCTTCCTTCCTTCCTTCCCCCTCTCTATCTCCTTTCTTTCTTGCCTTCTGACATACTTCCGGTGATGTCAGGGGGTGTAGTATATGCAAATAAGTTATGCTAATGAGTTATGCTAATGAGCTCCTGCACCTCTTTTTCTATGAAATGACCCCTGCTTGTAAGCCTCCTCAAGCAGCATTCTGGGGGGATGGCATATAAGTTTCCTAAGTAAATCTATAGTAATTAAAGAATGTGTTGGTCCACCCATCCATCTGTGGCAGGCATAACTCAGCTAGGAGTCTCAAATGCCAGGAACATTAGGATGATTGTGGGAGCTGCCATGCAAAAAATGAAGGGAATAGGTACATCCCAGAACATCCCTATGCTCTTTGCTATGGAGGCAAAGGTTTACTCAAGAGAAGCCAGGAAGGCAGAGGCAGCACAGACAGGGGAAATAGCCCCTTTGTTTTGTAATGGTTTAACAATTTCCCTGACTGATCAGAGCCAGCACGTTGTAATCGTGTCTGACTAGGATCTAAGAGACCCAGGTTTCAATTCTTCCTCTGCCATAGGAGTTTGCTGGGTGACCACCATGGACAGTCATACACTCTTACCCTCTCGGATCTCACAGGTTTGCTCTTGTGAGGAGTAAATGGAGGACAGGAGAATGATGTAAACCACTTTGGACTCACATTGGGGAGAAAGGGAGCATGGACAAGGAGGGTAGAAAATATCCTCTGTTACAAAACAAAGTGGCTAGTGGTGAGTGGTGGGTGCTGGGGGTGGGTTCAGAACTTTTATGACCTATCAGAAGCAGCATGTCATACTGATTAGAGCGTCTGACGAGAATCTATGTGACCCAAGTTCACATCCCACCTCAGCCATGGAAGCTTGCTTGGTGATCTTGGGCCAGCCACACACACTCAGCCTAATGCCTCACAGTGTTGTTGTTGTGAGGATAAAAGGGAGGAGAGGAGAATGGTATAAGCTGCTTTGAATCCTTGTTGGGGAGAAAGGCAGGGTATTACATTTGTTATTAATCTAATTTTGCCTGCAATTCACCAAAGAAGGATGATTCCTCTTGCTGCTGCTTCATCAGGCATTGCTGCTATTCTTTTGGCAGGAAACAGAACCGCCCATTCAACATTTTCACCACTATTAAATGTTGCAAGCACAGCCAGTGAACAATGGGATGGGTGAGCAGGGGCAGGCCTCAGTATGTAAATAAAACAATACTATGTAGTTTGTGCCATCTGCTTATTTTTTTTGCGGGGGTGACCCTTCTCAGCTGTGGTGTAGTGGTTAAGAGTGGCAGGGTATGATTCCCCACTTCTCCACATGCAGTCAGCTGAGTGACTTTGGGTCAGTCACAGTTCTCTCAGAGTTGCTTTCTCAAGAGCAGTTTTCTCAGATCTCTTTCAGCCCCACCTACCTCTAGGGCTGCCAAGTCGTACTTACGCATTGGTGGTGGTGGGGAGTCCTTCGCCGCCCGGGAGCCGCCCGGGAGCCAAGCGCGCGCACCCGGTGACGTCACCCGGAAGTGGGTGATTGCCAGAGCGTCGCCCTGGCAATGTCTCCAACGTGGTGACGTCACTTCCGGGTGACGTCACTACGCTGGGGAAGTCGTCCAGGCTGGATGACTTCGGGGGTGGGGTTCCCCCCGCCGGCCAAATGCCGGCCGGCGGATCGGGAACCCCTATAGCGGGGGATCCCCTGCCCCCCGGGCTGACTTGGCAGCCGTACCTACCTCACAGGGTGTCTGTTGTGGGAAGGGGAAGGGAAGGCGATTGTAAGCCGCTCCAAGACTCCTTTAGGTAGTGAAGAGTGGGGTATAAAACCAACTCCTCTTCTTCTCTTACTGAAGCTTCCAAGTGACTGCAGTAATTTAGGTATATGGAATAGTTCTCTAGCAGTGAGTGTGGGCCTTTTTAAAAGGGGGAAGAGAAAAACACACGGAGGAGAAGCAGAAGATCCAGCCAAAAGAAAATATGTACTGGCAATTGTCTGATCCAATGACAGTCTTATCAAGTTAGATTCAGATGGGTAGTCATGTTGGTCTGAAGCAACAGAACAAAGTTTGAGTCCAGCGGCACCTTGAAGACCAACAAAGTTTGATTCTGGGTATCAGCTTTCATGTAGAAGCACGCTTCTTCAGATACCTTAATCTTACCTTCAGATACCTAAATCTTAGTCTTATCAAGTGGCACAGATGATACCTTCGATAACCTTTGGTGGTGGAAAGTGCCATCAAGTTGCAGCCGATTTATGGCAACCCCAGCAAGGGGCTTTTAAGGCAAGTGAGAAACAGACATAACTTGCCATTGCCTTCCTCTGCAGAATCTTCCTTCCAGGTACGGATCCCACTTATCTTCTGAGATCAGACGAGATTGGGTTAGTCTGGGTCATATAGGTCAGGATAACCTGGATAACCTTTTTTTATACAGCTCTTATTTAGTCCATGTCACAACTACTGTTATTGTTAAAGAGGGCTAGATAACACACATACACACACACACACTTTTCCATGTAATAATCCATGAAGTTGTTAAGAGGACATTTCTCAAGCAGGTTATGCCTTGCTGGGTGACTGCATTTTCATGTGATTCAGACTTAGCATTCAGAATACTTCAGAGACTGAAGAAGCAAGGGTAGAGCAACATATTGTCTGTTTCTGATTAAAAGTTTAATGACTCGTCAACTGAATGGCCCCAACATAAACAAGACACCAGCAAAGTTTAATTAAGACCCAGTTTGCTTGTGGAGTTTGGCAAGTTTTCCCTATGTTGTCTCGATGTAGTAGCCTACTTGACACAAGGTGTTTTGCTCCCTCATGTGACTTCTGGTGTCAACCAGAAGGAGCCGGTGCTTTTCATTGGGAAGAATCAATTGGCTGGCTTTTAATTGTGACTGAATTTTACAAAGGCTTTTCTGTTTCAAAAGCAGTTTGCGGCATAACATGCGGACACTGCTGTTATTGGAGACAGCTAAAAGACCTTTTGGACATGTAGAATGAATTGTGAAGTTCTTTGGATCCCAGAATATACATGGATGTACCATAGATGAATATAACTGAATTCTGATAATTAGTGTTTTGTACAGAGCCCGGGATCTCCTCACATGCTAGTCTTAAGGAGCAGTGTTAGCACCTCAGATATCAAACACTGGAATGCTGGATGCTCTTTTCTTGAGCACCCAAGGACTGAATATAAAACAATCAGACAGCTTGAGAAAACGATTCAACTAAAGCGACAAACCATACCTGAAAGGCATTTGACCTTTTCAATATAGAAACTTTAAATTCCAGCCTTGCATTTTATATGAAGTTAACATGTTGCAGATGTTAATTACATTAATGCGTTTCAAAGGGAAAATGACCCTTCACAAATGAGGTAGTTGGTCCATACCTTGGTCATGTTTATGTGCCCCATATGAAGCAGCAGAGAACTGTAGCATTTATTGCTTCATTAGTAATCGAATCGGCATTTGGGAACCTTTAACGGTGAACTCTAGAACTACTCCTTTATATTGTCGGGCTGCCAGCTCGATCCCACATGAAACAGACAGCAGTCTGTTCAAGCTTGTAAAATCTTTTCTGAAAGACCACATGTAGTGGTTTTTCCATATGCGTATGGGATACACACAAGCATGCAAGAATTAACAATGCTTACTCAAAAATTAGCACCAGAAATGAATCCAGCTCAAAAGGTTATAAATATTTTAAGAGACAATATGATGTACAGTCTGTTGTAAGCCATTGAATCAATAAGGAGTGAAATTAAACCAGTGTATATGTTCACAGTTATCTTTTGTTGGTCAATGTATGCTCTGTGTGTGTGTGTGTGTGTGTGTGTGTGTGTGTGTGTGGGAGTGGGTGGGAGTGGGTGGGTGTGCACATGCAGGCACATGCAATAGCACTGGAAAAATCACAGATGCCTTTTATCTAAGTAATACTGACGCCTAAAAGTTTGATCCTGTTGTCTAGTAATGTACTTCAGTTTTGTTTTGCTGATGAATGCCAGTTTTCTGCTCAGAAATTAAATGATAGTAATGGTTTACTATCAAATAAGAAGATAACCCTTTAATAATGTATTTTGGCAAAATTATACTCTAGTTTAACTGGCAGAAGTCCCTGATGCCATTTCAGTAGCATTTGTGTATCCTCCAACACAGGACACAGTGCTGCTGTGCTTTCATCCTGATCCAGTCGTAGAAGGTGGACAAATATGGGTATTCCAGGTCAAATTATAAGAAGACTTAATCATTTTAGGGCTCATCATTTAAAAGACAGTATTTCTTGACTTTTATTCATCCAAGCATCTAGAGCAGTTTGTTCATATCCATGCTCTTATTTACCAAATTGTCTGGTGTCTGAATTATGAAGCCAAACTTGGTGTTAGTATCAAATAGTTTGGCTTAAGGTGTTCTGCACATTTTCTTGCACTTCCTTCACAATAAACATTGCTCCTGGACAAAGAAAACAAACCTTAACATGCATTAGGAGAACAAAGTAAATTAATTTGGGGGTACTTTACAAGGCTTTCCTGCTTTTTTTGTTTCCTGTATTGGTGGTGCCTCTCTCTTCTTGCTTTCTAGTAAAATGGAGGCTATTGACAAAGAAGTAAAGTAAAGCCAAAGATGGACACTGAAAGTGTTATTCTGTGCGGGAAGTGTCTATCTGGTAAGTTTTTCAGGAGAAAATATGTACCGGTCCCTGCTACTTCCCAAACCTCCAGTACTCCTAGGGGTTATGTGAGACTGTTTTATTCATAAGTGGCATAGTTCATCCTATAGAATTATCGAACATAAGAACTTAAGAGGAGCCAATGTTGGATCAGGCCAATGGCCCGTCCAGTCCAACACTCTGTCACACAGTGGCCAAAAACACCAGGTGCCCTCAGAAGGTCCACCAGTGGGGGCAAGAAGCCCTCCCACTGTTGCCCCCCCCCAAACACCAAGATTACAGAGCATCACTTGCCCCAGACTGAGAGTTCCTATCTATACTTTGTGGCTAATAGCCACTGATGGACTTCTGCTCCATATGTTTATCTAATTCCCTCTTGAAGCCGTCCATGCTTGTAGCCCCCACCACCTCCTGTGGCAGTGAATTCCACGTGTTAATCACTCTTTGGGTGAAGAAGTACTTCCTTTTATCTGTTCTAACCCGACTGCTCAGCCATTTCATGGAGTGCCCACGAGTTCTTGTATTGTGAGAAAGGGAGAAAAAGACTTCTTTCTCTACCTGCTCTATCCCATACATAATCTTATAAACCTCGATCATGTCACCCCTCAGCTGTCATTTCTCCAAGCTAAAGAGCCCCAAGCGCTTCAACCTTTCTTCATAGGAAAAGTGTTCCAACTCTTTTATCATTTTAGTTGCCCTTTTCTGCACTTTTTCCAATGCTATAATATCTTTTCTGAGGTGTGGCGACCAGAACTGTACACAGTACTCCAAATGAGGTTGCACCATCGATTTATACAGGGGCATTATGATACTGGCTGATTTGTTTTCTATTCCCTTCGTAATAACCCCCAGCATAGCACTGGCCTTTTTCATTGCAGTCGCACACTGTCTCGACATTTTCGTCGAGTTATCTACTACAACTCCAAGATCTCTCTCTTGGTCAGTCTCCGCCAGTTCGGACCCCATCAATGTGTATTTATAGTTAGGATTTTTGGCTCCAATGTGCATCACTTTGCACTTGGCCACATTAAACCCCATTTGCCACGTTGATGCCCACTTGTCCATCCTCAACAGATCCCTTTGGAGTGCCTCACAATCCTCCCTGGTTCTCACCACCCTAAACAATTTTGTGTCATCTGCATATTTAGCCACTTCACTGCTTACTCCCAACTCTAAATCATTAATAAACAAGTTAAAAAGCATCGGACTGAGTACTGATCCCTGCGGTACCCCACTGCTTACCTCCCTCCACTGAGAAAATTGCCCATTAATACTCACTCTCTGTTTCCTTTTAATTAGCCAGTTTTTGATCCGCAAAAGGATTTGTCCTTTTATCCCGACTATTGAGCTTTCTTAGGAGCCTTTGATTAGGAACTTTATCAAAAGCTTTCTGGAAGTCAAGATAAACAACATCTATTGGGTCCCCGTTGTCCACATGTTTGTTTACTCCCTCAAAGAACACTAACAGGTTAGTGAGACAAGATCTTCCCTTACAGAACCCATGCTGAGTCTTCCTCAATAGATTTTGTTCAGCAACGTGCCTACTAATTTTTTCCTTAATAACAGTTTCCACCAACTTACCCGGTATCAACGTCAGACTGACTGACATCTGACTGACGAAGTATCTGATACTACCATTGTGATGACATCATAATCACTGATGGCTGTTTATGTCCTCAAGCTGTATGTCTTCTGTGAATTCTTCTATCTTCTGTGCAAAAGCAGAACTGTCAAAATGTTTGTCTCCTGCGGAAAGACACAATTAATGAGGGTCCTAGGAGTGCCTATTTTATTTCAAAACCACACACAATGTTTACACCCATTTCACAGTTTAAACATCTGCTGGTGGTGGCTTCCTTTGATCCAGTCATTCTCTGCTCTGTTTATATTCCATTCAAGAATTATCAATTGGAAACAGGCAGAATTAGAAGCAATAGACTACAAAGCTCGCAAGATAATGACAATGCATCACTCACTACACCCTAGAAGTGATGTTGATCACCTTTATGTACCAAGAAAATTAGATGGAAGAAATTGCCTGAAAGTTAAACAAGCAATTGAAGAAGAAAAATAAGCACTGAATGACTACACCAAGAAAAGCAAAGAGAAGCTTCTAGTTGAAGTGTACAAAGCAGTCTTATTTAAGGTTACAGAAACCAAAGACGATTACAAACAGATTGCAATTAATACTTACTTTGACATCTAGAAGGAAAAACACTTGCATGGGCAGTATTTGAAAGACATAGAGAACAGAGTTGACAGTGAAAATACCTGGGAGTGGCTCCAAAATGGGACACTGAAAAAAGAAATGGAAGGACTCACTCTAGCTGCACAAGAGCAGGAACTCAAAACTAATAGTATGAAAGCCAAGATCCAGAATACCAGTGATAACAGCAACTGTTGACTTTGCAAGTCTAAGAATGAAACAGTTGACCACACGGTCAGTGCCTGCAGTAAAATTGTTCAAACTGACTATAAAGAATATCACAATAGAGTTGCAGCTATGTTGCACTGGAACCTTTGCAAGAAGTATGGCTTACCAACAGCCAGAAATTAATGGGAGCACAAACCAGAAAAGATCATGGAGAATGATGAAACAAAGATTCTTTGCGACTTCTGATTACAAACAGATAAACACCTGGAGCATAACACTCCTGATATCACAATTGTAGGGAAAAAATGAGAAATAGGGTTTGGATCATTGACACTGCAATCCCAGGAGACAGCAGAATAGAAAACAAAGAACAGGAGATCACAAAATACCAAGACCTACAAAATATAGTTAGAGTGCTTCTGGGAGAAGGTTACCATCATGCCAGTTGTCACTAAAGCCCTTCCTTTAGAGCAGTGCCTAGAAGTCTCAAGAAACACCTGGACATTCTGGGAATTGAACAGATAACACCACTTCAGCTCCAGTGTTGCTTGGAACAGCAAGAATCATGTGAAGATATGTCGGCAATTCCCAAGAACTTTGCTAGATCCCGAATTGCAGAACACCATCTACCAGTCAAATATATAACTGTGACAATTCATAATAATATTGATAATTGTATGCCATCAAGTCACAACCAACTCATGGTGACCCCTGGATCATGGGGTCTTCAAGACAAGAGACAAGAAGAGCTGGTTTGCCACTGTCTTCCTCCACATAGCTACCCTGGTCTTCCTTGGTGGTCTTCTGTCCAATTACTGACCATGGCCAACCCTTCTTAGCTTCTAAGCTCTGACAAGCTCAGGCTAGTCAGAGCTATTCAATCATACTTAAGATATTTATTAATTTATATGAATCGGGATTTTCTGTTGGCGCTGCTACCAGGTGCTCAAGTTACCTAAGCATCTGCTGGCTCAGCTTGCTCCCCACATACCTGTCATCAGCCAGTCCTTTGACAGGCTGTTCAGCTGTCCATGAGTGACCTCGCCCTGTGTAATGCGTCACTCGTTGCGTGCAGCTATATCTGAGGAGAACAGGGTCAGTTCCCTTGATAGCCCTCTGTACCTCCACCTCCATCACAAATCTTCGTAAGGGTGGGGGAGATGTGCAGGGACCTGCTGGGCAGCTGCAGCAAAAGAGGGGGAAAATGGGGTGGCCTGCCAGGAGGCAGTGGGGCCCCAGTGTGATAGGTCTCCTGTGCCTCTCCCCTCCCCTCCCCTGCTGGCTGCAGCTCACCGTTCAGCAGCTGCACCGCTGACTGTGACAAGGCAGGGAGAGGTGAGGCTCAGTGTCCCGCCCTGCCCAGTTGTGAACTTTATGGCATCCCTGCTGCTGAATACAGAGGCCAAAGCAAGCGGCCGCAGTCCATGGGCACACGCATCCTCCTGAATTGGCTGTTCAGGTTGCTGAGCTAGTCAGTGAAACTGAATAAGGACTTGCTTCGGTGTGAATTGTAGCCCTGAGATATCAAAGCTTTACCAGTGCTGTCCAAATGGAAGTGGAAGACCTATTTATAAATATTTACACAGGTGTCTTGTGCAGGTACGGTGTATTCATGGATGACATCACGTAAAAGCAAAAGGCATTCTGAAAACACTGAACTCACCTTGAAAATAGAAACCAAGAGGACAGTACTTTGATGTCGCTCATCTCTCTGGCTTGCGAGTGGACCAAAGGAAACACAACTTCAAAAGAACTAGCTGCACATCTGATGATATTTAGTGGGGGGAGGGGGAGGAAGGATTTCCTTTCTTTTAGTCCGACGAATAGCATCTGTATTCATGACTGTCAATTACTATTAAGAAAACAATCCCCCCTCCCTTTCTGCAGCAACATATGGACCATGTAATTATGATGTTTCCATAGTAACCACCTTTAAAATTGTAAATGTTTCTGTATGACAACCCAATGAATGTGATCATTCTCGCCTGAGGACTGCTGGCATTTATAATCCACAATTTTCTTAAAGCTGCTTTAATTCCTAGCCACTAGGCTTAATTTATGCTTTAGATCTTAACAGAGTTCCCTTTGGGGCTCATGGGCACTTTTGTGAGCAAAACTGAAAACTCTGTAGTTTAAGGTTATACAGGGGAGAAGAAAAAGAAAGGAGCACCAAAACTGGCTAGGGTGCAAATTGCAGCTGAGTTCCTGGGTCCTGAAGCATGCCGACTAAGAGACACTAAAGCCTGGTTCAGAGATTCCAGAGAATAGGTAGCAGAGTCTTGAGTGGACTGCATAGGTGTCAACTATGGGGGGGCTCGAGCCTCCCCCGAAACTTCCCGGGGGGGGGCTCAGCCACCCCCGGCAAAATGGAGCGCCCGCCGGTGGCCAGTCAGCCGGCCAGCTGGCTGCCGTCGCCGCCTCTCCTTCCCCTCCACCCCTGGCCTGCCCTCCTGCCTCCCTGGGGCCAGGGGAGGGGGAGAAGCGGCAGGGACATGGTCCCGTGCACACGCGCGCACGAAAGAGCCCCCGCCCCCCCGGGGATTTACAAAGTCTACGCCCCTGGTGGACTGTACCATTTCAGAAGGCAGGTGGTAGATTCCAACAGTGCAGGAAAAAAACCCTCTATGCAACTAGAAAACTAGCACAGCAGAGAGAAAGGTTTCCCCCCCTTCTCTTCTAGTACAATCCTAAACAGAGTTATACCCTTCTAAGACCATTAACTCCAGCTCTGTTAGTTCTTGACAAGACATTTGCAATGCAGGGCAATGTTTCATGATTCTCTACCATCCTCCATTGGCAACCTGAAGTAGTCAAATCCAAACTACTATCAGGCTTCTGCCATTTAGTTCATTCTTCTGTATATATGAACCAGGCCCAAGATGCCATACTAAGCTGGCATCTAGCAGAAACTCAAACCTGTAGGTTAAAAGCTATTATGCTATCCAGAGACAGGCAATTTAGAGGAATGCCTTCTGCCTTCTCTGCTAGGAACTTACAGGACAATTACTTGACTGTTGCACCATTGGAGAGGTGGGGATGCATATTCCTCACTTAAAGAGTCTGAAGGGCACACACCGGTGTTGGGTCCTCTCTCAGAGTTGACAAGGAATGCTCCCATTCAGAATGGGCATTCTGCAGGCTCAAGCAATGAAAGGTCCTTCGGGCAGGCGCTTCATCTCCTGCTTCAAGAACTGGAAAAGCAGGAAATAAATCTCATTAATCAAGAAACCTGGGGCTTATTTTAGATTTGCCGATTCATTCTCAGTACTGCTGACTGAAAGGTACCAATGTGCACCTTTGGGGGGAGGGGGTTATAGCATTGGAATAATGTGTTTAGTAATCCATTTCTTTTTAACAAATCAGTAATTCTGTCACTTGGGTCTCTCTATCACTTCGGAATAACCTGCCAGCAAAAGTGCAACATTTGGTTTTCCAAAATAAATGCCACTTTTGTAGTCTTCTGTACAATCCTAAACAGCGCTACTCCTTTCTAAATCCATTGAAGTCAGTGGCATTAGAAGGGTGCAAGAAGGGTATAAATAGCTGCAGATTTATTTTTTAACTAACATTTATGTAAGTTGCTCAAATAAGCAACAGTGAAGCCTCATAAAAGAAGATATTTACATTTGCATTGTATTCATCAGACTAAAAAAATATATTATTTACCAGTTCTTTTCCAAGAATGATACATTCCTAATATTTTCAGACTTTTGTATTTTAATTGCAATACTTTTAAATAAAGCTAAGTGATTCCCTTATCAATCACGATAGCAGAATTGCAGGAGACAAGTGATCTCCAAGGTAATACTTCTGTCACACAGGTGTGCGCTTCGCAGAATAAAGATGCCTTATGTATGTTGACTTGCCTTGAGCAAACTGGCAACATGTCATCCCAATTGGCCCTGCCAAATGTGCACATGGTTGGGCCCAAAGTGATACAACACTACAAGGAGTACAGCACTGTGGCAGGGACTGCAGCAGCATCCTCCAGCAGCCACAACGAGATATGGAGACTGAGGCGAAGGGGGAATTTGAGTGGGCAACTGGAGAACCTGCCACTCAGCACCCAGAGCCATAGGCAGCAGAGGGTGAGGAAGTACAGTCTTGGCCAGAGCAGCAGCCGTGACTGCATCCTCCTGTGAGAGCCCACAGAGTCAGTCAACAAGAGTCCTTAACCAGGAATGCTTTATTGAGAAAGGTCTGCAATGGTCATCTGCACTGCTTGTGTAAGTAATGGTGGGCACCTCTGGGGCCAAGAGAGTTATACAGAAATTAAAAGAGGCCCGGTGGTGTGCCCACCCCAATCAGAATAAGCGAATAAAGGCACTCAAAATACTGGCTTTCAGTTCCCGGAGTATAGGCGGGAAGGTAGAGAGCCAGACAGTAAAAGATACAACAGCCGGTACCAAGATTCCCCAAGGTCAAAACAGTAAGCAAAGCGATAAGCTCGCCATGAGAACAGAGAACAAGACATTCCACAGTGATGACATATAGGGCGAGGAGATCCCACCTCCCGGCCAGGGAAATGGCAGCAATAACTGACACCTCCTCGGCAGTGGCACCTAGAAATGCTGTGACTTCAGCTGCTGGGATTAGACTTGCCAAACCCAGCAATGTGGCCTCAGGGATTCCAGTGAAGGAGATAGATTCTCTCCAGCCCCAGTCAGAAAAGAAACGGCAGGAAGAGATTCTGCCAAGGGAGTTTAAGACTCCCCCCATCAGGAAGTATGGGCACCACGATCTTCTTAGCAAACACGTTCAGCAAGCAAACATACCATTTGGATAACTGTGAGTCATGGATGGTTGTTGGTCTGGACTGTCTGGTCAGGTAGGGCAGGGGGAGGGTCTAAAATTCCCATAAGGCTGTGCAAAAAGGTACATATGCAAAATAACCTTGATGATGATACAAACTTGAAAACCAAACAGTAAAACTTTTAAGAAAGTGCTTATTGATTAGCAGGGGTCATTTTGAGCAGGAGTGCTCAGGAGTGCCATTTTGGGAGTAACAAGCCCAGGAGTGGGCACATATGGGGATGCGCTGTGGAAAAAAGCAAAAGCATACTAACTTGGGCTGCAGTCACACACACTAAATAATCCACTTTCAACCCACTTTCAATGCAGTTTCCAACTGGATTTTTACTGTGCGAACTGGCAAAATCCAATTCAAAAGTGCATTGAAAGTGGATTGAAAATGGATTTAGTATTTGTGACCGCAGCCTTGATCTGTGTTTTCATGCTTGTTGTAGAGTAGCTTCCCTGCAAGAGCAAAGGAAACCTAAAGTGTCTTTAGTCAAAGTGTAAAGCTGGCTCACCAGCTCTGAATTGGGAAAGACCTGGAGATTTTTGGGTGGAGCCTGAGCAGTGGGTGTTGCCTTCTGACACCCTTCTGGTGATGTCAGGGGTGTGGCATATGCAAATAAATTATGCTAATGAGTTATGCTAATGAGCTCTTGCACCTCTTTTTCTACAAAATGACCGCTGTTGATTAGCACTGGCTAACTGGTTGATTTGCTCACTATATGATTACCTGCTAAGCAGTGTGCAGCAATGTCAGGTTTTGTGTGGGAGGCAGGAAAGCAGGACTCCTATTGGACTATATGAGAATGCCCCTGTGTATAAAATACTTCAGACTGAGCTACACTGCAGTATCTGAATATGTGAAAAATTAACTGAGAGACAGGCTGGAGTTGCTTGTGGAAAGCTGAATTGCTCAACAAAAAGTTGGTATAGTGTATGGAACCTCTCTCGTTAAGAGTCAGGCTTAGGCCCTAAGTGGAACTCCCTCTCTTCACATGAATGGGTGTGTCTTCTGGAATATACTGGTTAGAACTGGGTTGTTGGTAGTTAGTACCAGTGTTCCCTCTAAGCTGAGTTAGTGTGAGCTAGCTCACTGTTTTTTAGCCTCTGGCTCACACATTTTTGTCTTAGCTCAGGAAGGATGGCTCCAGAGCAAACGAATTCATGCAGTAGCCAAACTGCTCACTCACAACTTTAATGCCAGTAGCTCACAACATAGAATTTTTGCTCTACAGCTTAGAGGGAGTATTGGTTAAGATTCCAGTGTTCTTGAGTCTATGTTGTTCCCTGCCTTGATGTTCTGTGCATTAAAGAAGGTTTGAAGACATTCTGCCTGCTGTGTTTCTCTGGCCTTAGGGCAGACCGTTTACCCACCTCCACAATGAGTACACTTTAGAAGAAGAAGAAGAAGAGTTTGGATTTATACCCCACCCTTCACTCACTTGGAGTCTCAGAGCGGTTTACAAACTCCTTTCCCTTCCCCTCCCCACAACAGACACTCTGTGAGGTAGGTGGGGCTGAGAGAGCCCTGAGACAACTGTCCTTGGGAGAACAGCTGGTACAGAGCTATGGCTTGCCCAAGGTCATCCAGCCAGGTGCAAGTGGAGGAGTGGGGAATCAAACCCGGTTCCCCCCAGATTAGAGTCCGCACACTTAACCACTACACCAAACTGGCTCTCTCCACTTTACAGTGGAGTCAAACACTACAATTGGCTCTCTACTCACAATTGCCAAGTAGAATATGAAATAACCTGGTGAGTGTGTTCAGCGTTCATATAGGGAAGACATTCCACTCAGTAACGTGGAGAGATGAGAAGACACAGACTTAAACTAAACATTAAGGGAAAGGGAATGGAGAAAAGACTCAGTTGCTAAACAGGAAAGCACCCTAAATAAGTTGAAAAAGCTACATTCAGAAAACAAAATTAGCTTTGTCAAATTTGGAGCCTTCTGTTTCTTACATTGAATTAAGGAAGCCTTCTCCAAGTTGCTGAGCCAGCAATTACAGATGGAAATACTGTAGAAAGAAACGTCTATCAGGAGAATTCTCATCTAATATGTTTGATGACTGGAAAACTCCAATGTCAGTTTCTTGTTTCCTGACTCTCTCCTTTGCTCACCTTAAGTTCTCTACCTCTGATGGTCAGGTGCTAGGGAAAGGAATAGAATGATTGCCAATTTTTATTCATTGTTATTTGCATTTTGACTTTTTATCATAATAAACATAACAAGTGGGTCTTCAGGGTTAATTTTTACGAGTTCAGTATATAACTAAAAATTATAATAACTCATGAAGATAGGTGGTCCATATACCTAAAATTACATCTTCTAGTGGAAAACTTTTATTTCATGCCTGAGGTCTTCACTGTTAGGTTCATTTACGCATCTCTCTGGAGGATCCTGAGGCCAGTACAGAGAGGATTAAGCATTCTAGCAGCAGAGACAGCATTACCATGGCAACTGGGTGTAGTCATCCCATTACAGAAACCAATCTACCAGAAACCAGTAAGGCTTTGAACAAAAAAGAAAATAAATATCTGACATAAGACTTTAAAATGAAGTTGGGAGGACTATGTTGCACAGCGCATCTTTAGCACCCCTTCAGCCACTCCAGCCCCTTGCAGCCACTCCTGCCACCTTCAACACCCCAGCTTTCCCAGTTCTCACCAGCACTTCACTCCTGGAACTCATCACAGCAACCACACTAACACCGTTATGTGGTGAACTATACACAGGATTGTATTTACAGGATCAAACTGCTTTGCCAGCACCATGACATTAGAGAATGGACATACATCAGTACTGTACAATTTCTTATATACATGTAGTGACCAATCAGCTTCGTGCTGAGTCATTATGACTGACCCTTCAGCAGTGCCAGCCATAACCAGTTTAGCCTAGTTCTACGCAGCTACCAATTGACAGATAGCTGTCAAACAGATCTTGCTGATCTTAGTGCTGGAGATTAACTGTCAACAGACTAATCTTTGAACAAACAGCAGATCGCTTTTTCACTTCATTCACTTTAACAAAACACAACCCTGCGATTAAACTATGGTTAACTATTTTAACATTTTCCCAGTGACTTTCCTTCTTTAAAGTTATTGCCTGACAGCAAGAGAGGCTGTTTCCAGCCTTTCATCAGTATCACGATATAGAAATCAGAAATAAAAGTTCAAAGGCTGAAGTTTTGAACTGATAATATTATGCTTTTTCCGGCGGGCTTTTAGGCTACTGCTATTTCGGGAGGCATTCTTTGTGCTGTGTGCTCCTTAAAACTCTAGGCTAGATGACATATTCCTCTCTATTCCCAATGCCTCTTTGTATTTTACGGTCCTCTTAAGTTGGATGTCTACTGTTCTGAGATCAGGCCTATTTTTTTCACAGAATAGTGCTTGCTTTTTAATAAAAAGAGGGGAAATGCCGGGTCAACTACAAGTAGACTTTAGGTTAAAACTGATATAACTGACCACCCAAATGCTTGTGTTCTAGACTTTGATCTCACATCCCAATGAACTTCTGTGTGTTTTGTTTTCCAGGCATAAGTCATTTGAGACAAAGGATGTAAAACCTGGCTGAAGAACAGAGAGTCTAGCAGTAACCACCCTAGAGAGAGAGAGTGTGTATGAAGATTTGTGGTAAACAGACTTCTGTTGTTGTCAATGAATGCCTTGTGGGGGAACCTTTGGATTGCTATTGTATACTAAAACTTGGCTGCATTGTAGACTTACTTATTTTATTATATACAAAACTCAGTTCCATTCCTGTTCATCTTATACTAAAAAGAGGCTATGTGAATAAAATAGTCATTCAGGGAAATAAGAATGCAAAGGAAAAACAAACTACTTTACAGAATGGGAGTGGGTGGAAATAAAATTCATGGAAAGTAACTTTTCGCACTATCATTGCACAATAGCAGTGTCCCCCAGCATGGTAGCCATTGGTGCCATTGCTTTCACCAGTACTCCCCCTGGCATCCACCAAGTTTTTAGAAATTGTGTGAGGCCATTGTAAGACAGGGCTTGTTATTGGCTCCTGTCATTCCAGTGGAATGGTTTTCCATGGCTGTAATACAGGTGCAGCCCCTGGAGAATCAGGAGGACGTAAATGGAAACGTCTGGGCTTTCCATAGTCAGTGTGTGGTTCCATCCCCCCTTCAGGTTTTCCTTCTCCCTTCCCCAATATCCTCCTTCAGGATTTCCTTCATTTCTTTTTTCTCCCTTTTCTTTCCCCCTCCCTGTTGGGCTGTCATTTGTTGCTTTCCCCCCTCTTCTTCTCTTTCTGTCTTCCTCTCCTCTATTCCACATCAAGAATTCTTTTACAAAGTGAGAAGAGAGGTATTACATTTGCTCTGCCTCCCTGGCAGCTGTTTTGGGTTTGGTTCCGCCTCCTGTGGCGGCCATTTTGAGATGGTACTGACCACCTCCTGTAACAAATTCCAAAGGTGCCCACAGGCTCCAAAAGGTTGGGAACTCCTACACTATAGCAGTCACTTACAACTGGATTTTCCTATGTGGACAAGACAACTCAGGTGTGAATGATTGCTACAGGGCTATGTCCACTGATGTGTGGATGCAGCCTTAGTGCTTAGAGTACACTATTGGCCCCACAATCAAAGCTCTGATGATGATGTAAGGGTGGAGGAAGAAATCAGAAGAACAAAGTTAGAGTCAAGTGACACCTTTAAGACCAACAAAGTTTTATTCAAGGTGTGATCTTTTCATCAACTAACAAGCTCACACCTCAAATAATACTTTGTTGGTCTTAAAGGTGCCACTGGACTCTAACTTTGTTCTGTTGTTTCAGACCAACATGGCTGCCCACCTTGAAGAAATCAGAGATGCTGATGAAGGAGACAATGTTTTAATAATGGGGGACTTCAACTACCATCACATTAATTGAGCCAACATCTGCTCAAATCAGGGCAAAGAAAGGACATTACTAAATGTGATAAATTATTATGCTCTTGAATTGTTAGTCTTGCAGTTAGTTAGAGGGGAGGTGACCATGAATTTGATCCTAAGTGGTAACTGGGATCTGGTGCAGAAGATAGAAGTGTTTGAACTGCTGAAGAATAATGTCTTTGAGGATATCAGATTTAACATACATGCAAGCATTGTTTGCTGGAAAGTCCCAGCACATTGGACTGTTAGGTGACAAAGATGTAGTGTAGTGGTTAGAGTGTCAGACCAGGATCTGGGAGACTCAGGTTCAAATCCTCATTCTGCCATGTAAGTTTGCTGAGTGACTTTAGCCAGTCATACCTTCTCAGCCTAACTTACCTCACAGGGTTGATGTGAGAATACAATGGAGGATAAGAGAATTATGTAAGCTGCTTTGGGTCCTCATTGGTGACAAAGGTGAGGTATAAATGAAGTAAATAAAGTTGTAAGAGAATTAATTAAAAGGGATAAGGAGATTATAGACAGAATTAAACAAATTCTTGTTGGGCAGATGCTTGTTCCTGAATGAACCAATTTTTGGGGGAAGGATGTGTGAGGAACCAAGTCAAAAGAGGTGTTGTTTTTTTTAATGGATGTTCTAGAGCTAATTAGAGAGTAAAAATTAAGAAACTGCCAGGTCTGGATTGGTTAAACCAAAGTCCTTAAATAACTCAGAAATGAAACAGCTGACTTTCTTTAAAAAATTTTTTTTACTTAAATGACATCAGTTAACAATGTTAAAGATACAAGTCATGATCATTAAAATAGCATTAAACAACCACTGAGCTACTGAAAAATACCCATAAAACAGTCCTCAGGCTAGAAGCAAGCACTAAAAAGAGCTAAAAAGATAAAACCTTTTGGTTAAAAACCTAGTTATAAAGAAAGGTTTTGGCCTGGCCCCTAAAAGAAAGTAATGTTAACTTCTAAAGCATTTTTTAAAAATTAAAAAATAATAATATAAACAATTTGTTACAAAACCGAAAATCTGACTTTTGACAAAAAAAAATAAAGTTTGTTATTAACAACTGAATCTGTGCCAGAAGATAGGAAAATAGCCAATATTATTCCAATTTTTAAATAAGGAGACCTCAGAAATATAGACTGGTTACCTTAAAATTTGTCCTGGGTAAATAAATAAAAAGTGTTATTAAAGGCAGAAATGTTAAACACATAGAATAATTAGGCTTGCTGACTAGAAAGTTGAAAAAAAGAACATTTGCTAAAGCACCAGTCACCATGTAACACCCCGAGGGACAATCCTGGAAAAACTGGTTTGGAGGAGAAAAGAAGTGTCCAAGACCATTAATAATGTGACAGATGTTATTTAAGAGATTAATTATGGTAGCAAAATTGTGAGATGCACATGATTTATGGCTGTTCTTTAAAGTATACATTTAGTGTTGCAAGTAATTTATCTTCTTAACAAAAGTACATTTATGGTGATTATGAGAACCAGCAAATTTATCTACAGATGAAGAGGCCTTTATAACTGGTTTCCAATAGTCACAATATCGACAATATCCTGTTGTTCAGCCTTTTCAAAGTAGAACATAGCTTTCCTTCAGTAAATGTGTTGCCATCATTACTTAATTCATAAAACAACATTTCAGTCTAGTGGCACCTTAGATACCAACAAACTTTTCCAGGGTATAGGTTTTCATGAGTCAAAGTTCACCTTGTCACTTGCATCTGACAAGGCAAGCTATGACTTATGAAACCATATACCCTGGAAATTTTTGTTTGTCCCTAAGGTGCTACAGGACTCAAATTTTATTCGGCTACTACAGGCTAGCACAGCTACTCACTTGAGACTATTTCATAGGCAATTTTAAGAGAAAACTCTCCAGCTATTTTCTTAAAATGATACCTCTTTCTGGTGAAGCATAGGGCAACGCTTGCTGAAGTTTGGAGTGTGTGTAAGAGTGTGAAATTATAATTGACAATTTCAGAGCTTTTTTTAAGGAAACAAGATCCCCCAAAGAAAAAAAGAATATACACATGCATAGACTCTTCGCATCCACAGAAACGTGGACAGGCTCCACGAGGGGACCCACAAGGAACTTGTAGGAAGGGGGCATACCATTATCCTGCATCTCCTTCCTCCCCTTCCCCCAACTCCATCCTCACTTCTATGCCTAATCCCCAACCTAACACCACTTCCCCATGCCTTTCCTTCATCGTTTCTCGCCCCTCCTCATTTTCTCCTCCTTCATCGTTTCTCCCCCTCTGCCTACTCCATCCTTACTGCTAGGCCTAAGGCTGGTGAGAATGGGGGCCAGCCACAAGGAGGAGGGCAGTGTCCAGGGGCTGAGCAGCACCAGCTGTGGCAATGACACTGAGAGCCATGCTGATCCTGGAGTAGGCAGTGGTGGTGATGGTGTAAGGTAATGGGAAGCTGTGCCACATGCAGAGACCATGATGGCAACTCTGAGAGCCATGCAGGACCTGAAAGTGGAAGCCGCCGTGACAATGATGGCTGGTGGCAAGGGGGAGAACTGCACTGGGCTTAGGGACCATGACAGCAACACGGGGAGTTGCACAGGCCTGGGGCCATGGTGACAGTGGAAAGGCCAGGACTTGAGGGCCGAACAACAAGGGCTCCTCTCCTGGCCAGGGAATGCGGTGGTTGTGGCTCTCCCTAGAGCTTTGCCAACCACCACATTCCTACAGCACCTCCCGCTCACCACTCCAATAGAAGCTCCAACAGAGAAGCATTGTCTGCACATGTGCAGACAGCACTCCTCTGTGTGCAGGGGGATCTATGCCCCCATTCCATTTTTTTCTCTTGGTTTTCAGATTTTTCTGCAAACCTTGCAGGGTTTCCCAAGTGTGTAGAGAAATATTCCTTACATGTACATGGGTCTGAGCCACATATTTAGATATCCACAGATGGGGCCACACTTCAGTATTAGTGTATATGATGATAGTGGGTTTCCATCTGAGCCTCACAACCTAGTTTTCTCTTTCTACACATGACCATAGAGCAAGAGAGACTATTGCCTGTAAAGGGGAAGCAAATCATTTGGTTATATGCTTGGTTGGATTGTCCTGTCAGGTAGAGGCAACTAAGTGGAAGGCTTGACCGAGCCAGTAGTGGCCTACTGACTACCTAGAGAGAAGAGGATGGATGGGATCAAAAGAATAAAGTTTCTTTAACCACAAGCAGATATTCTAAGATCAAATCAATAATATAGGCTCAAAAACTGGAAGAAAAAATGGGGGGAACCATCCACTTACCTCTTAAAATCATCTCTGGATTCCCCATATTTTTGTAATGAATGCTATGATTCTTTCTGATATAATACGGTTATGATTCTCTGACAATTTCTTTCAAACTACCCCAGTGCTAAACAGCTTAAAGCACAGCTAACATGCTATAAAGAAAAAATATTCCTGCAAATAGGAAAATTAACCTCAGGCTAGAGATCGAAATAATAACCTTTTAAAGAACCATTTGTCCCACTTTCGGGGAAAGAACAATGCAAAAACTCTAATTTTCCAAGCACCTCTGCTGAGCATTCAGACCGTTTATAAGGTTCAAATATCATCCAAGTGGATAATATTCTGCAGGAGCAGGAACCTATCTTACCTGCTTGCAAAACAGCTCACCTGTTCCACTAGCCTTTCTTTAGGACATTTAGAAATCTTCAGACGAAGTTTTGGTTAACTCAGATGACAATAGAAGCACACATGGTGAGGTTTTTTAGCATATTAATGTTCAGTGACACAGAATATATATATATATACACACAGACACACATATACACACACAAAAGGGGGGGAAATCTATAAAGCAACTATCCCTTTCCCCTACTTGGGGTCATTTTCAGTATTTGTTCCTCTTGGAGGAAGCCAGGATGCCACCAAGAGCCTTTGGCAGGCTTTAAGACAGGACTCCCATGATCATTTGGGAAATGCATATTTTTGGTTAGTGTCTTAAAGTAATCACAGATGTAGCAAAAACAATTAATGACATTTGGGATGTGTGTAGCATACCAGTAATTCAGAAAATTATTTAAAAGGAACCCCCCCCCCCCCGATTCCAAATTCTAAATAGGAAACAGCTTGCATTTCAAGTAGTATGCTCAGTTCAGAGACAGGCACATTTTAAAGGAAACTCAAAACAGAGGGGGCCTTTCCTATTTATTTCTGTTTTTAGACAAGTCTTTCACATGTGCACTGGAAAGGAACTACAAGGTTTTCATTCCAGTTAGCTACTAGTTGAGAAATAGCAAGTAGACATAGAATGAACGGAGGGAGTTATGGGAGTTCTAGGTGCTACAAAGTGACTAGTCATGAAACTGCCTTACATAGGGTTCCCGGGTTGACCCTGGCCACTGCTGGGGGATAAGGGTAGGGTTGCCAGATTCAGGATGGAGCCCAGGGAGGACCGGGACCTCAGTGGGGTACAATGCCATAGTGTCCACCCTCCAAAGCATTCCTTTTCTGCAGGGGAACTGATCTCTGCAGTTTGGAGATGAGCTGTAATTCTAAGGAATCCCCAGGTCCCACCTGGAGGCTGGCATCCCTAGCCTTACATAACCTCTATTTAATTCAAGCTCAGAGAGAGATCTTGAAAGAAATCCCTTTTCAGTTAAAATGATTGAGGGAGTTCAAGTCTTTGGATAGTCTGATTCTACTTTGTGATACTTAGGCTGAGGACAGACTGGCAATGTAAAGCGGGACAGCCCCGCGTTGGAAGTGGAAGAAGGGAGCGCGTTCAGACATGCGCATCTGCCGTCAGCTCCATTTCGCACTTACCCATCTCCCACTCGCTTTCCATCCGCTTTAACAGGACACCGGGAGAAACCAGTGTCCAGGGGCCATCTTGCGCTTGCCTCCCGCTTCCAGGCAGTGTGAACTGGAAGAAGGCGGGAGGCAAGCGGAGGTGGCAGTGTGAACAAAACTGTTTGGCAGTTTTTCCAAAACAGCCCTATCACGAGCTGCAGAGGCCGGCCCACATGGGGCCACTCCGCAGCAGTCTGAACGCTCCGTATCGGCACCGTTGCGCAATACACTGGCTGGTGTGAACGGCCAGCCCCGGGGAGTTTTTCCTCCGCAGCAGTTTCCTCCGCATTCATCTCGCTCCAGATTGCCAGTCTGTCCTCAGCCTTACATTAATGAAAATAACAATAATCAAACTTCAGTTCTCTTTTTTATCATAAATAAGACTTAAATGTCAACTTGGTATATAGAACAATAATTAACATGAACCAGTTCAGGCCTGGTCTGCCCAAGGAAGCCAAGAGTCTCACAGTTTCTTCTGACATCAATCAAGCCAGTCCCTTGGAGCTAAATGGACCTACAGCTCTGCCTTACTGTATTGACTGTTGTCTTTCTTTCCAAGAGTTTCTTGTAGTCGCTAAAATATTAATGTATAATTTTATAGACAAACTAGAGTCCTCATGAGGCAAGCTACCTGCTACTCCATGCCCTCCAGTCACTCTAGGAAAATTGTGCTTTCGCCCCCTTATATGGAATAACTCAACACTCCAGCACGCTAACTCAATATTGCCTGTACTTACTGGCAGCAGTTCTTTGGGTCTCAGGCAAGGAAGGGTCTTTCTCAATATGTTCTGCGTAAGATCCTTTAACTGGAAGCGGTAGGGGCTGAATCTGTGATGTTCTGCATAGAAAGTACTCTAGAAGCCTCACAAGTAAGGCTAAATGCTTGTTTATTATTGCTATTGTTGTCGATGTCTGAGGTGTTTTAGAGACTGACAATAAGGTGGCAGGTCCTTACCCTGAAGGAGTTTATAATCTGAAAAACTGGCACTGGGCCGGGCGGGATATGTACCTACTTACATGTTGTTAGTTCAGTGGGGGCCAAAGAGGTTGTGGCAAAGTCAGTACTGAGAAGGAATTTAAAGGAAGAGGTAGCATCACAAAGGTATTCTGGGAAGCAATTCCAGGCATATGGGGGCAAATTCTGTATCCATTCCATTTTTATCTGGACCTTCTAAGGAGATTAAGGCAGTGGATATGGTTATTCCTTCTCTGTTCTGTCCTCACAGCTGCTCTGTGAGATAGGTTAAACAGAGAGTGTGTGACTGTGAGACTGAAGAAGGCCACCCAGAGAGTAGTGGTAGCGTTGGGATCTGAATGTGGCTCTCCCAGATCCTAACCCAACGTTCAAATCATGGTGCTGCGCTGCTTCTCAGTGCTACAAGATCAGCATTTCTGTTATTGGACTGTGCTGCCTCACAAGTAGGGTTGGCAACTTCAAGGTGGTTCCTGAAGTTCTCCTAGACTTACAAGTGATTTTCAGACTACGGAGATCAGTTCCCTTGGAGGAAGTGACAACTTCAGAGGGTGGACTCTATGGCATTGCTTCTCCATTGAGCACCCTGCCCTCCCCAAGCTCTGCCGTCCCCAGACACGGCTTCCAAATCACAAATTTCCTAAGCTACAGTTGGCAGTCCTACCAGAAGGTACAAATCAGAATGTTTGGAAGCTCTCTTCTAAAAAGAAGCTCCTTCCCCAAGCCAAAGGAGCATGCCAAGGAGAAGACTTTTTCTTGAATATATTAGTTTTGAATGTGCAGAAGGAGTGTTTGTAGGGACTATTCCAACATTTGATTTCACATCTGCAGTTTTAAAAGGTATGCTGTTTGCCAACACAGCACTTTGCCTTTAAAGAGTGTTATAAAAAAAGACTACGTATAATAATAATATACAAGTCTGAGACATGTTTTTGACCTATGGAATAACAATCTGCTGTAAGTTGTTCTGCACCGACTGTGTATGCTGCATTTATTTCTTTTCAGTTCTCTTATTTATTTACTCTTAAACCACTGGAGGATAGTTTATTGCAAAAGAAACACTTTTGTTTCCCGACTTGCATAAAGATAAACTAGAAAAATATAATTGTACTACACAACATTATCATCAGTTCGAAATGGCTTCCCCAGCTGCAGTGCATGAAATGGCAGGCTGCATATTACAGAAGAGAAGAAGAGATTGGATTTATACCCTGCCCTTCACTCAGAGCAGTTTACAAACTCCTTTCCCTTCCCCTCCCCACAACAGACACCCTGTGAGGTAGGTGGGGCTGAGAGAGCTCTTTCTCAAGCTGTCCTTGAGGGAACAGCTGGTACAGAGCTATGGCTTGCCCAAGGTCATCCAGCCAAGTGCAAGAGGGGAGTGGGGAATCAAACCCAGTTCTCCCAGATTAGAGTCCGCGCACTTAACCACTACACCAAACTAGCTCTCTGTGAGGTAGATGGGGCTGAGAGAGCTCTGACAGAAACTGCTCTTTTCAAGAACAGCTGTGGCAGAACTATGGCTTGCCCAAGGTCATCCAGCAGCTGCAAATGGAGGAGTGGGAAATCAAACCTGGTTCTCCCAGATTAGAGTCCACACACTTAAACACTACACCAAACTGGCTCTCAGCATGGTACCTCAGCCTTTGTACCTGCTCATTTTAACTTCTAGAGATGTGGGATAGAGGGCTGAAGCCAGAAACACCTCTAGAAACCCTAACAAATTATTTTAATGGCACCCCTAAAAATCACTTCAAGGGATCAATTACGTTCAGTGTTTTACCAGTGATGTGTGCCAGAAAATGAAAGCTGTAAATGATCAGGATGTATTGTGGTATAGCATTTATGAGAACACATTAGTTCATTTCATAGTCCTTGGATGAAGAGCTTCAGTCTTGAAATATATAAATATACATTACATAATGATGAATCCCAGAGGTATAGGCAAATCAGTTTGCCGCCATCATTTCATGCCACTGTACATTCATTAGTCTATAAGGTGCCACAATACTCTTTCTTATTATATGTTGGAATTGTTGCATCAAATGGTTGCTTATTAATAATAGTCTATCCCATTGTTGCGGCCTTGGCCTGCTAGATACTTGTAGTTATTACCTGCAGTCAATGAAAAAAAATTTTTTTGTCTTAGCAAGATTTTTTTGTTTTAGCAAGATTAAGATTTTGTCTTAGCAAGATCATTGCTACCTCTTAGAGTGCTTAATTCATTTTGATTAGGTAATTAGAATAGAGTTGTTTGAAGGGTCCATAGACATTTTTCCTCAGTTTAAACAGGAATGCTTTGATGCTTATGCAATACTGGAAATTCACTGAATGGCTGTGGTCACACACACTAAATAATCCACTTTCCAACTGGATTTTGCCAGTTCACACAGAAAAATCCACTTGGAAAGTGCACTGAAAGTGGATTGAAAATGGAGTATTTACTGTGTGTGACCACAGCCAAATTGTCACAAAAGATTCACTGGCATCCCCATAAACTCTCATCATACTATAATGTCCCACTATCAAACAAGTCTTGCTTCATGCACTGAAATTAGTGGTCGGTATTCAACCTCTCAGCTAATCAAAGCTTGATGCCTTTCTCCAACTGATAAGTATTGGAGTCGGGAGTCCGTGGAACAGTGAAACAGCATGATCTTTATTGCTGTCTGGATGAAGCATACAACCCAGGGCTTGAAGCCCTCCTTTTATGTTGGTCAGGGACAATCCCCTGACCTCACCCAACTGGCTTGATAGGCTATTAGAAGTCTATTTACATTTCATAGGTTCCCTGGGAGAAACCTAGGTACAGGATTGGTGGCCGGTTTGAATCCACCTGGCCTTTGTTCTACCTGGCTGAAGCTCAGGTAGTTTCTTGGCCATGTGCTCTGGCCATGCTCTGGCCATGTGCTCTGGCCATGTGGTCGCAATTAAGGGAGCACATGGCGACCCCATGGTCAATACATAACACCAACCTACAAAGCCTTCTTCCATCAACTGAAGCTTCCTCCAATGAAAGAGCTGCAAGCTGCAGGAAGGCAAAGTAGAGTACTATCCTGAATTGTTATTTAAAGATAAATATACTTCAAGTAGATGGGCAAGTCTTAAGCCTGTTGAGGATTATAGAAAAAAAGCAATCAACTGGATCATTGTTATACCCTGGTTAAACTTAACATATAGAAGATGGCAGTAATTCAGAATTCATGTGAAAATATGAGAGTCCCATTTGTACACTTTGTTAATCTGGACAGGTCATTTTCAAATTATCTTTCAATCGCTGTTTTAGATCCATATTTGTGGACTTGATTTTAATAACTATAGATTGTGTAGGTAATGAGGCCCAAACTGTTACAGTGGTTAGAATGCTGGACTAAGGTCTGGGAGACAAAGGTTCAAATGTCTCCTCTGCTATTAAGCTTGCTCAGTGCCAGTCATTCTCTCTCAACTTAACCTATCTCACTTGGTTACTGAATGGATAAAATGGAGAAGTATTCAATAAGTAATAGAACAGTGATCCTCCACCCGTGGGTCACAACTGTCAAATGGGCCACGGTGCCCTTCCTGTTGGGTTGTGAGCCACCATGATTTCTGCTGGTTTGGAAGGCTTTATTGCTGAGGTATATAGAGATGGAGTACCTCTTTTCATGTATACTGACAGTCAGGGCTCCATTGGAGCCGGGGCGCGCCAGAGCGCCGCTCTGGGAGAGGGGAAGCCGGGGGGTGGGCACATGATAAAGCCCCACCCCCCAGCTCGCTTTCCCGGCCCGCGCTTTGGCGCGGAGCCGGAAGAAAGCCTCCTCCCCCGCGCATCCTTGCTGGGCCCTTCCTTTCCACCCCCCCAGCTCACCCTTCCCTCCCCCCCAGCAGACCCTTCCCAGGTGCGCGGCAAGCGCAGCTGGCCCGGGACAAGTCCCTGCCCCCCCCAGATCATTCCCGGGCCTGGCGGCAAGCGCCGCCAGCCCGAGAGAAGCCCCTCGGCCCCCCCCAGATCTTTCCCGGGCTTGGCGGCGAGCACCGCCAGCCCGGGAGAAGCCCCTCGCCCTCCCCCCCCCCGGCTCAGATCTTTCCCGGGGTGTGGGTGTGTGTGTAGTACAAATGAACGCTCGGGGTAATCCGGCTATTTAAAGGGGACGGAGGGGAGGGGGGACGGGGAGACGGGCCCATGTGACGCGGGCATCATCTGTTCTGAATGAACAGGAGGGGAGAGGGAGAGCGAAAGGGAAAGGGGGGTGGGGTCGTGGTGCCAACTCTGAGGCTGCAGAGACAGGAGGACCTCTTTGGGCAAAGCGGGCGCATGGGTGTCCCCAGGTGCCTGCTGCCCTTTGGCTCAGCTAAAGCTCCCTGGCTGCTGCCTCTGGGAAAGCTCTCCTTCCTTTCGAGCACAGGCAAGAGGCTGCGAGGAGCTCTGCTCCTTTAAGGATTTTTTTTTTAAATTATTTTCTTTCCAGGCAAGGCGGTGGGTGGGGGGATGCAGGCGCTTCCCAAAGGTGCAGGTCTCTCCCCGCCTTTACGCACCCGTCCGTCGCCGTCGAGAGGCCACCGAGGTGGTTCTTTTGAAGAAAAGGCAAGGAGCGGAAGGGGAAGGGGGAGAGAGAGAAGCAGCCAGGCGTCTCTCTCTCCCCCTCTCTCTCTCTCTCTGGGGTTTGTTCGCTGCAATGTGGCTAGACAAAGGCTGGAAGGAGAGGCGCTTTAGAAAGCCAGCTATCTCCCTATAGCATCGCTGCAGAAGAAAGGATGGCCCTCCCCCCATTAATCTACAATAACCCATACTAGGAAATCGTGCCACAGAAGAGAACCCCTGCGCAGAGACAATATAGACCAGTGGTCTAAAGAGGGTGCCTTGTTTTAGGGTTGAGTCCCCTGAAGGATTTCCATGAAGGAAGGAGGGAGGTGGTTTTTGCTGATTCTCCCCCCACACTGCAGACCTCTGACTCCTTTCTTATGCTACTGGGGGGCTGTCCCTGAACAGCAGCATTGGGGGGGGGGGTGCTCTCCGGATGCAGAGGGAACAGGGGCAGGGGACTCTCTTCCATCAGTAGAACTGTTCCATAGGACCCAAGCCTCTCTCTCTCTCTTTCTGTGCATACTTGATTAAAATAATATCGAAAGGTGAGTTTTAATTTTCTAAATCTTTATCTTGTTCTGCCTTAACACAAACCAAAGGTTAAAGCATGTCCTCGAAAACAGAAGACAAAATGAGACCTCATTTCATAGCTGGATAGGCTGGGCTCAGCCTTTAACAGGACTTGGCGGGCGGGTCTTCCTGGGCCCCTCCAGAATGCCAGGCCTGGGACCCTGAAGAGCTGCTTCTTCCTGGAAACCGCAGACCTACCTACCTACCTTCCTGTTCCTTCCTTTCCCCCTTTCTTCCCCTCTCCTTTCCTTCCCCTCTCCTTTCCTTCCTTCCTTCCTTCCTTCTCTCTCTCCCCCCACCTACCTACCTACCTTACTGTTCCTTTCTTTCTTCCTTCCTTCCTTCCTTCCCCCCTTCCTCCCTCCTTCCTTCCTTCTCTCTCTCTCTCTCCCACCTACCTACCTACCTTCCTGTTCCTTTCCTTCCTTCCCCCTCCCTCCCTCCCTTCTTGCCTTCTGACACACTGCCGATGACATCATCACTTCCGGTGATGTCAGGGGGTGTGGCATATGCAAATAAGTTATGCTAATGAGCTCCTGCACCTCTTTTTTTTACGAAAGGACCCCTGCTGACAGTAGCAGCAGGGCAGCAATGCAAAGTCACTCAGTGCTGGTGAGGATTCCTCTATGACCTTTTGATTGTTCCTCACTGTCTTATATCTCCTGGGGGGGGTTTTCCTGTCCTCATTTTCTCAGGTTTTATCCCATAATCTTGGTCATGACATCATGATACGCTCCCAGTCATGTGGCTGAGGTACCATGTGCCTCTCATCACATACTTGCAGTTCAGTGGGTCCCATGCTGTTACCAAAATGTTAAAGTAAATTCCAGATCTAGAAAGACTGGAGATAACTGGTGTAGAACAGTCTTTATCTTTCAGGATTTGAATCCGTTTTCCTTTGTTTACCGGCCAGTCAGCCTAATATCCGTCCCAAGGAAATTAGTAGAAGCTGAAATCAAAGACAGAATTATTAGGCACACAGAGGAACAAAGGATGCTGAGGGAAAATCAACATGGCTTCTGCAGTGGGAAGTCCTGCCTCACCAACCTTTTGGAGTTTTTTGAGAAAGTGAACAAGCATGTAGGCAATGGTGATCCAATAGACATAATATACTTGGACTTTCAAAAGGCTTTTGACACTAAAGACTCCTGAGTAAATTTAGCAGTCATGGGATAAGAGGATGGTTTCTCTTGTGGTTTCAAAAGTGTTTAAATGACAGGAAGCAACAACTAGGAATCAATGGACAGTTTTCACAATGGAGGGAAGTAAGCAGTGGGGTCCCACAAGGATCGGTACTGGGGCCAGTATTATTTAATTTATTCATAAATGATTTGGAATTTAGGGTGAGAAGGGTAGTGGCCAGATTTGCAGATGGCACAAAATTATTCAGGATGGTGAAAATCAAGGCTGACCATCCAAGAGGATCTCTACAAACTAGGTGAGTGGACAACAATGTGGCAAATGAAGTTCAGTGTTGGTAAGTGGCTGGCTCAGCAGTTGGTTCCCTTCCTCGATCGTGACAACCTGGCCACGGTGATCCATGCTATGGTCACCTCGAGACTGGACTGCTGTAATGCTCTCTACATGGGGCTGCCCTTGTTGCAAATCTGGAAGCTGCAGCTGGTGCAGAATGCCGTGGCCAGGCTACTGATGGATCTCCCTAAACAGGATCACATCCAGCCTGCCCTGGCGGCGCTGCACTGGCTGCCTATAGCGTACCAAATTCGCTTCAAGGTGCTGGTGCTTACCTTTAAAGCCCTATATGGCCAGGGTCCAACATACCTGAGGGACCACCTTGCCCCGCATGTACCCCAGAGAGCACTTCGGTCAGGATCACAGCATTGACTCTCGGTCCCGGGGCTGAGGGAGGCCAGGCTCGCTGGTACCAGGGCTAGGGCCTTTTCGGTGGTGGCGCCGATCTGGTGGAATGAGCTCCCGGAGGAGATCAGGGCCCTGCGGGACCTTATGTAGTTCCACAGGGCCCGCAAGACGGAGCTCTTCCACCAGGCCTTCAATTAGGAGCCGCCACCACCTATCTACCCCATTACCATCGGAGATGAGGGCCGGCCTGAAGGAATCCCACACGAGGTCACAAGGAGAAATTGCAGGACGCCATCTGGAAATAAGTTTATTATTATCACTTTACTGTGAGCACTTTATTGGAATTTTAATGCTTTAAACTCTTTTAATTGTATTTTAACCTGGCATTGTGCCATCTTGTAAGCCGCCCTGAGCCCGCTTGCAGGGAGGGCGGGGTAAAAATGCGAAAAATAAATAAATAAATAAATAAATGTGCATGGTAATGCACACTGGAGCAAAAAAAGCCAAGTTCAAGTATAGATTAATGGGGTCAGAACTTGCTGAGACTGAGAGGGGAAAAGATCCTGGGGTTATAGTGGCTAGCTCAATGAAAGTGTCAACCCAGTGTGCTACAGAAGTGAAAAAGGCAAACTCTATGTTAGTGATTATTAGGAAAGGGATTGAGAATAAAATGGCTGATATTATAATGTTCCTATATAGATCTATGGTGTGGCCTCATTTGGAATACTGTGTACAGTTCTGGTCACTGTATCTTGAAAAAATATGGGGAAGGGCAATCAAGATAATTAGGGCGTTAGAGCACTTTCCCTATGAGGAAAGGCTGGAGGGTTTTTTTGTATTTTTTATGTGCAAGTGTGTGTGCGTGTTTACTTGGAAGTCTTTGTGATCTCTGGTGAATGACCCCTACTGGGGCCCTGGAGGCTATTCAGAGAGGTGGCTGAATAAGGCCTGCCCCCACCTTGACTGCTGGTATTCCAAGGAGGTCTCCCATCCAAGTACTTACCAGAGTTGACCCTGCTTAGCTTCTGAGATCTGATGAGATTGGGCTTGTCTGGGCTATCCAGGTTGGGGCAGCCTTTATGTTCTGTTGTTGGCCCTCCAGAAGAACTGGTTGGCCACTGTGTAAGACAGGATGCCAAACAAGATGGACCATTGATCTGATTTAGCAGGGCTCTTCTTATGTTTGTTTACTATTTTACTAATGGAACCAAATTGCAAATGGGACCCTTGGTTATTTCTCAAACATAGGTACTTTGGAAAGGTTATGAATTCACAGAATGTATGTTGTTTTCTGTTTCCACTACAAAGAATTCTAAGAGAATGTTTTAAGGAAGAAGCATACTGTTTCCACCCCCTCATACTATTAATTGTAACCAGAAATTTGAGGACTTTGTACAATCTTAGTTAACCATGATTTTTTTTGTGTAGCTTCCAAATTGAATAAATGAAACTTATTGAGGGGGAAAACCTGAGTCAATGACATTGTCTTACCATTTTCTGTGGCAGCCAGTGGTAGATTGGCTAGGACATGCAAGCAGAATGGTTGAATGGAGAACCGCACTACATAAGTCCTATGGTGTGATATAAAAGCTTCTATGAGAGCTGTTATTCTCCCTCTAGACAGCTACCACTTCTCTCTCTGAAATACTAAACACTCTGGTTTATTACATTTCTAGTTACTGAAAAGGCCAAGAAAGAATCTTCGTTTTTGTTCAGACTGGAGGCATTAGTGAACAACAGTCCTTGGAAATGGATTGGGCAATAGGGTGTTCTCTGAGCTAGTCTCTGACTCGTTAAATTATTTTAATAGATTGTGTTGCAATTCTTTGGGGCAGCTCAAGAATAAGAAATAGGCAGGCAATGGCCATTGAGGAAGGGGGTTTCTGACGAACAGTATCTTCCTAAGAACAGTTACCTGGGAGCAAGCCCCATTCTATAGACTGAAGAAAATTGTGAGTAGATCTGCTTAGGACTGCACTGTTCGCTTCTCAGGAATGTTCCATCTTTCTTCGCATGCCAAGTATTCCTTCTTAACAGGTTGTTTTGTTTTTAAAATAGTTCCGTAGAAGGATGTCGATTTCATTCTTATTAATTAAATTGCTCATCTCTTATACTTTGAAAGGATGTAAAGTTATCCTTACTCAAATACCAAAGGCTGCAAAAGACACTTTCCTGGGAGTAAGCCCCACATTCTCAAAGTCATTAATTTTTCAGAGGTTAATCTAGACAGATGGAAGGGCTTTTAAAAGTGTCTCCAAGGTCACAAAAGGTTGTTGCCAACCTTCAGGTGGTGCCTGGAGATCTCCCACTATTATAACTGCTCTCCAGGCAACAGATCAGTTCACATGGAGAAAGTGGACTCTGTGCTATTATGCTCCACTGAAGCCCATTCCCTCCTCAAACCCCGCCCTCCTTAGACTCCACCCCCAAAATCTCCAGGCATTGTCCAACTCCGAACAGTGAAATCGAAGTATCATCTGTACCGGGGATGTGAATTTAGAAATTACTTAATCAAAATCTGAACTGCATTTCCAGTATTCCTTATTTTTTAGCAATCAAACTGGGTATATTTGAAATATGGAAATCAGTAGGACTTTCTGGAAAGGCTGCTACCTGGGCACCTCACGGCCTGCTTTTCATAGTTGCATGAGGTGCAGGCATGAGGAGGGACAATGAGGGAGTTATTCAGAGAATAATGTGACACAGGTGTCTTGCAAACACAAAAAGGCTGCTGAGGGAAAGGAAGTGGGTAAAACCCCCAGGACCTGGGTCACCTTGAGAGCCCAAGCTGCTCTTCTAGGGTTGCCAGTCTCCAGGTGGGGCCTGGAGAGCTCCTGCTTTTACAACTGATCTCCAGCTGACAGAGATCAGCTCCCCTGGAGAAAATGGCAGCTTCAAAGGGTGGACTCTGTGGCATTGTACCATGCTGAGACCCCTCCCCTCCCCTCCCCTCCCCAAACCCTGCCCTCTCCTGGATCCATCCCCAAAGTCTCCAGGTATTTTCCAACCCAGACCTGTCAACCCTAAGCTCATCACATAATTTGTTTTTAATATGGTGTTTGAATTGGGTCTCGGTGGTGTGATGGGGGACACATCTTTGTCTGGGCATCTATTAGGGTTGCCAGCTCTGGGTGGGGAAATATGTGGAATTTGGGGGGTGGAGCCTGTGGAGGGCAGGGTTTGGGGAGGTGAGGGACCTCAGCAAGGTACAATGCCATTGAGTCCACCCTCCAAAGCAGCCATTTTCTCCAGCGGAACTGATCTCTGTTATTTGGAGATCAACTCTAATAGCAGGAGATCCTCAGGCCTCACCTGGAGGTTGGCAACCCTAGCATCTATGAGAGCTCTTGTCAGCCCCATTAGCTATTTCTCCTGCATTGCTGTGCAAAACATTTGTATTCTCTGCCCATTGATTAAGGAGGAAACTAATAACATTTCAAGCAGAAGATCCAGAGATCTTTGGCCAGTTCTAGCATGTCATTGTATACATGTAATCAAACCATAACTCTTCTTGATGTGCTTTTGGGAAATTCAGAATACAGTCTCCCTAAAATCTTATTAAAGTTTCCATAGACATAGTACAAAAATGAATAGCTGTGGAATTTTACAAAGCTGCCCAAAAGATAAAATATAAGAATTCTAAATCTAGGGTCATTATTTGACATCGATAAAAGTGGAAGTCAGGAGGAAAGCAAGTTGGCAACCGTTCAGAGCATTTAAAGGGTTGTATTTCCCATAGGCTTTTCATTAAAAAAAATGTGTTTGTACGTTGCTTCTTCAATATTCATGTTTCTCTTATCATATGAGCCATATTCATATGCCTTTAGACAACCCTTCATACATTCTGTACCTTCAGTGCTAAATCTTTTTTTCTTTAATTAAAATATTATCTCAGAAAAGCCCTCTATATTCAGTTCAACAGACTCAATTTGAACATTCTGATAAAAAATACTCATCTGTTTGATTGACAGCATTAATTAATAATATGCTTTACTTTAATTGCAAGATTATCACCAAGACACCGTTCTGAAGGATTATTTCAATACTTGGTAAAAACAACAACAACAACCCTGTTTAAAACGCTACTGAGCAACTATGTATGTTACTAAGAGAACAATCCTAGACAGGTCTACTTGGAAACCTACTCAGGTCTATATTGTTTCATAGTTTATTATTATTATGGCCTATGGCCAGCATAGATCGAAACAAACTAGTTTATATAAAATGCAGAAAGTGCACAGCCATTTGTATGGGAATATTATAGTAAAAGACTTTAAAAAGAAGTATTTAAAAGAAGAAGGGAACTTATAATATTCTTTTCTTTTTAAAAAGATTTTATTTATAAGTTTCAAAATATAACAAAGTCAACATATTTATGCTCATGAGCAAAGCGTAATCGCAAATAATCAAAATGGTAGGGCCACAATAAGCATCTAAACATAAAACATCTGAACTTATTATTACACTTTAGTAGAAAGGTTCAACCAAATGTACAATTTATTCCAACTCGCGTAGAACAGCTCATCCTCTTTACCCTTAAGTCTCATTGTCATTAAGTCCATTTCCGCAACATTAAAGAGCTTTGAAATCAATTCTTGTCCTTCTGGTATTTTATCCGACTTCCAATATTTAGTGCAGAGAATTCTGGCCGCAGTTAGACCATGTAAAAGAGGAACTTATAATATTCTTGAGGGCGGGAGGAAGAATGCAGAGCCTAGGGGACATTTTTATCACTCCTTTATGTAATCTTTGCGAATTCTAGAGGCTGCAGCCAAGTCTATCTTAGATCAAGATGGGTAGCTGTGTTAGTCTGCCTGTAGCGGTAGAAGAGAGGAAGCACCTTAAAGACTAGCAGAATTTGTGGCAGGGTATGAATTTCCATGCGTCACTGCTCACTTCTTCAGATACAACTAGAATAGGAGACCATCTGTCCTATTTATTGGAAAGTGGAGTGATTTCAGATGACATTAGCAGTCTATATTAGGGTTGCCAGCCTTCAGGTGAGGCTGGAGATCTCTTGGAATTGCAGCTGATCTATGGAAAATGGCTGCTTTGGAGGGTGGACTCTATTGCATTATACCCTGCTGAGGTCCTTCCACTTGCTAAACCCTAGCCTCCCCAGGATCCACCTCCAAATCTCCTGGAATTTCTCAGTCTGGAGTTGGCAACCCTACATCTATTCAGCGGGGCTTACTCCCAGGAAAACCTTCTTAGTATGTAATGGGGAAATTTTTTTCTTCGTTGTGCCTTCTCAAAATCAAAGGTAAGGAATATATTAGGCAGGCCTCTTAATCCAGAAATTCTTGTACTCACTTTCTGGCTTTCCTGATGTGCCAATTTGCTCAGGCCTGATCCCATGTGCAGCAGTAGTGTTTGGAAGCCCAGAACACAGTAGATCTTTCAAAAGTTTATATTCACGGAAAAGAAAGGCTGATTCTTGCCTATGTGTTGTCTTCCTTGTCCTCCAGCAAAAACCTTAGCTGAGCTGGTGAAGGTGGTTTCAGGTCTGGTATTAAGAACACCCAGGATGACATTCCTCAGTGACAATATCCATGTCTGAGGCATCCAAGTCAGGTTGTGCTGAGAACTTCATGGCTACCATGGGACTGTCCCAGGATATAGTGAGCCCAATACAGTACATACCCAGAATATGCTTTGTTGTAATGAGCAGGCTTTTTAAAAATGGTGACTTAAGAAGGGTGGAATTGAGGCCTTTGTCATGGAAGTCCATCATGCCTCAGAGAATAGTGGATGCAAATCATTTCCAGAATTCACTGGGGGACTCTGTAGAAGCCTGGTTTACACAGAACATATACAGAGTTGCTCCATGAAGCCCTTTCCTTTATGAGATCTCCAGCTCCATGGTTTATAAGAGGAAAACTTTTCTATTAAGAGCTTGTGGCATGGGCAACCTTCTCAACACTGTCACTCAGTTGAGCTGTGTAGATAATATGTTTACTATAGTTATTAGAACATAAAAGAAGCCAATGTTGGATCAGGCCAATGGCCCATCCAGTCCAACACTCTGTCACACAGTGGCCAAAAATACCAGGTGCCATCAGGAGGTCCACCAGTGGGGCCAGAAAAAAAGATTGGACCAGGGGATCCAATTCTGTGGGCCCCATTGATTTCCATTGATTTTACTGATTCCATTGATTTCACTGACACCATTTTTCGGCTCAGTTTATGTTGAATGCACACCCCTAGTTTAATGTCTGCTGAACTGCAGAGTCATCAAATAATTAACACCAGAACAGATCCTTTTGTAGTAGATAGAAACAATGGAACATGCTTTCATACCTTATGAAGTGTTATAAACTTGGGAAGCTTTGCTCAGCTGTGAAAAACAAAGCACTCTGGGTCACCATTCTCTACAAGAAGGGCAGACTGTGCAGTTATCGATCAGTTTAGATTGAAAAGGCTTGTCCTAAAAGCAGCAGCAGAATCAAGACTAGATTAAACAGAAGGAAGTTCAATGGGGGTGTAGCTAGTGTATGGACAACTTTGTGGGAATCAGTTGGGCAATGTTTATGTATGCCTGTGATACCTTAAAGCCCTGCTGTCTAACCTCCTAAATCAGCCGGTTCATTATTATTGAACTGATATGTGATTTTCCAGACAATTTTTATGCTCCTATTTCCCCCCAATAAATGACTGGACGATCTGGACCGGGCATTGCACGCTGTGGCTGGATGGCTCAGGCTGAGTAGGCTGAAGCTGAACCCAGTGAAGATGGAGGTCCTGTGCCTGGGAAGGAGTGGCCCGGGGCTGCGGCTCCCACTCCTGACCTTTGACGGGGCGCCACTGGTGCCTGCAACGGTGGTTAGGAGTTTGGGAATGCTCCTGGATCCCTCCTTGTCAATGGTAGCAGCCACTGCCAAGCTGGCCTTTTACCATCTACAGCTGGCGCGGCAGTTGGTCCCCTTCCTGGACCGCGCTGACCTGGCCACAGTGATCCATGTGACGGTCACCTTGAGGCTAGACTATTGTAATGTTCTGTACATGGGGCTGCCCTTGTTACTAATCCGGAGGCTACAGCTAGTGCAAAATGCCACAGTGAGGCTACTGATGTGCCTCCCTAGACGGGAGCACATCAGGCCGGTGCTAGAGGCACTGCACTGGCTACCTATAGCGTGCCGGATTCGCTTCAAGGTGCTGGTTCTTACCTTTAAAGCCCTAAATGGCCTGGGTCCGACCTACCTGAGGGACTGCCTTTCCCCGTATGTATCCCAGCGAGCACTACAGTCTGGGGCCCAACACCGGCTGGCTATACCAGGCCCCAGAGAAGCCAGGCTCGCTACCACTAGGGGAAGGGCCTTCTCAGTGGCGGCCCCTTACTGATAGAATGAGCTCCCAGAGGAGGGAGTTCCACAGGGCCTGCAAGATGGAGCTCTTCCACTAGGCTTATAAATAGGTGCCACCTCCTCCTTTGCCTTCCCCTCCATCCCTATTACGACCATCATGATCTCAGCCGAGGCCTTGGAGGATTGCGAGTACCATCAGTTGGGTATTTATTACGCCATCTATGCATCTTGAGCACATTATCTTTTTATTGTAACCTGTGATGTTATGTTGGATTTTATCCGTTTTAAATGTTTTAGTGTACTTATCTGTGAGCTGCTCTGAGCCCGCCTGGCGGGGAAAGCGGCATACAAGTTGAATGAATGAATGAATGAATGAATAAATAAATAAATAAATAAATAAATGCTGTACTTTGTGGTCAGCATCAAGGAACACACCCCATCAGTATTATTGGAGCTCCACAACAACATATTGTGAAATGCTGTAATGACCCAGTGTAATGGAAAACATCTTGTATAAATTTGAAGACCTTAGGAAACATTTGGTAGCCTTGTTTTCTAGCATTTTCAAATATAATTTATGGTAATTTTTAAAAAGCATGCCATCACTTTAAGGCCTTAGCCAGTTGTCACGTGCAACAATGGTAGTCTTCGATGCAGTTGCATATTAATTTACCATAGCCTTGCCAGATCTGAGGTTGGGAAATACCTGGAGATTTTGGGGATGGAGCTTGTGGAAGGCAGGGTTTAGGGAGGGGAGGGACCCCAGAAAGGGTACATTTCCATACAGTCTATTGTCCAAAACAGCCATTTTCTCCAGGGGAACTGATCTTGGTCATCTGGAGATCAATTATAACAGCAGGAGAGCTCCGGGTGCCACTTGAAGGTTGGCAAACCTAATTTAGTAGCGTTTTTTTAAATTATTCTGCTGTCCCAGCCCATACACGTTTACAAGGTGGCTCAACATTGTAAAAAGAACATCCTGAATTCACAAAGAAGACTGCTTACATGTGTAGCTTTCTCTTGATGAACCTCTTTTTGCGTCATTACATCCGAATTGGAACTCATTTAAAGGGAAATTCCTGAGTCATCTGAAGGCTGCGTTTTCCTGGTGCAACTTCTCCATTTCAGTGGAAGTACAAGCATGTGAAGCAGGGCGCCTTCCCTGCTTCCCCTCAGGGTTTAGAATGAGTGGTGATGGGCCTGTGCTGATTTGCAGGTGTTGCTAATTGGGGTTTTTTTGGCCTGCAATCTTCTTATAATCTTCAAGGCCAACGGTGCAAACCGGTTAATGTAGCTTCTTATGGGACCCTGTGATGGGAGGTGGGAGGTGGAGAGAAGTGATGTAATCTTCTAGAGGATTCGCTTGGGGACCTGTTTTGATTAGATGCCACTATTGCCTGACTCGATGGGCCAAAAATTATAATTTGAAATGTGGTCTGGGAAGGAAGAAGCTAGCTGAGATTTTCGTGGACTATCGGCCAAGAGACTATAACCTGCAATTACTAGACATGTAGACAAAGCTATTTGAGACCTTTTGAACAAAATTAAGGTTGGTGCCACCTAATGCTACCTTCTACAGTTAGATAGTCGAAGCTAGCTTTGTTATTTTTTGTTCCACGTGCTTTGTGAGTAATATCTTGGCAGTAACTATTTTTCTTTTTTTAATATCTTTGAATAAACTTAACATTGTTTTATAACAACAGTCTGGTTCTTGTCTGCACCTGTCCTGGGAACCCACGGGGTCTGACCTCATGTTTCCTTCTTGCAATGGCCAAAACCCATCCTACTGATTTCAGGCCAATAAGTTGCCTGAGAAAGGGTGTAATCATTGTGCAATGGCACAGCTTTATCAGACTACTGCAGTTTGTTCTACATGGGGCTGCCTTTGGGAACTGGAAATTTCCATTGGTACAAAACACTGGCAAGCCTGTCAGACAAGATACTGCTGGTATATAGTAGTAGCATGTGAGAGTCCTACAGATTCAGTCACCAACAAGTGTCCTTAAACAGGAATACTTTATTGAGAAAGGTCTGCTATGGTCATCTGCGCTTCTTGTGTCAGTAATGGCGGGCACTATTGAAACCAGGACAGTTATATAGAACTCAAAGAGATATGGGGCAGTGCATTGTAACCAATCATTAGGTAAAGAAAAAGGTGCTTAAAATACTGGTTTACAGTTCCCAGGAAATAAGTGGAAAGACTTATAGCCAGACAGAAGAAAAGATACATGAGCCGGCACCAACAGTCTCCCAAGGTCAGAGGAGTAGGGAGAGTAATAAGCCTTCCATGAGAACTATAACATAACATTCCACAGTGTTGACGACACGGGATCAGCCATCCCACCTCCCGGGCAGCAGATGGCAGCATTAGCTGACATAGCACACCTAATCAAGGATCTTGTGCACATTCTTTTAAATCCAGGGGCCTTCAAGAGAAAAGAATCAGAATGGCGGTATAGTTAACAGCAGCACAACATGGTTGGAGGCCAGTGGCACCTCGAAGACCAACAAAGTTTTATTTAAGCTGTAAGCTTTCATGTGCAAACATACTTTCTCAGACACACTGAAACAATTTTTTCCAAACCTTACATACAGAAAGAGATGGGGGGGGGGGTGGAAGTGTCAGGAAGGACCAGTCAGAGTTAAGATGCATAAGTGAAGGTGAGACTGGATCAAGGCAGAAACACCTGACCAACATGGCTACCCACCTGAATCTAGCAGCATAACATGCCATCCTTTAAAAAACTGCCAGCTTATATGTTACCTCAGGGTTTATGGGAGGGGGGCAGGGTTAAGGGTTCTAGGTTTGACTTTGGCTTCCTTGTCTCTCCTATGGGGCAGACAGGCTTGCAGCAGCAGTGACAGGAACAACATGCCCTAAAGGGATGAGCTGCTGCTGCTAGCATACTGAGTGAGATAAGCAATGGCCATGGCTAAAGGCCCTTGTTGCTTGGTCTTTCATCTCCAGATACCCAGTCAGTGCTGCCACTCCTTCCCTATCTACTTGTTCACATGTTTCCCACAAGGGTGCCCTATCACCTTGGCAACAACAAGATGTCTGAGGCAAATTATCTGGGACAGCACTAGTTTGTACTGAAATACAACATGGGTTGTTTTGGGGTTGCCAACTCTGGGTTATTAAATTCCTAGAGGTTTGGGGATGGAGACTGAGGAGTGTGGGGTTTAGGAAGGAGAAGGACCTCAGTAGGGTCAATTTCAAAGACTGCACCATCCAAATCGGCCATTTGCTCCAGGTGAACTGATCTTTGTCATCAGGAGATCAGTTGTAATTCCAGGAGATCTCCAGACTCTGTCTGGAGGTTGGTAACCTAAATGAAGTGAAGATACCACTGCAGCATCTGCTTTAATGTTACTTTTGGCTTGATTCTTACTTCGTTATGGGCATCATTATCATTGCACTGTCCCGCACATTTTGTGAATTACATCAAGATGCCTGGAGGAAGGTAACACTTGTCTTTTCATAGACTGTCCGCTTGTAGGAGGCCAGATTTCTGCAGATGAAAAATACAAACCCATAACCATTTTCAGAGGACATGTTTGCTGTTCTAGAGGGTGTGCCATTATCAGAGTTTAGTCATCTGTAGACATCTAAAAGGATACAGTAAGCTTTGAAACACTAGCAGGTCATCACATATCAATTATCCATGAATGTCTGTCCAGCCTGCTTGAGATTTAACCAGATGGAGAAGGGAGACCTTCTGATGCTTAATTATTCAGCAACGACACTTTTATCTCCTGAAAGCCATCAATGTTTCAACACCAATTTGGTGTATATATGAGAGGTATTAATCCCCTCATTAACAAGAGTCAGGTATTGTTTCCTATTGGAACTTGATACGCCTGCATACAGAACAAAAATCCTAACATAATTTATGGGAAAGAACAGCTGAAGGGCACCTGTTCTCGCATGGCTTGCTCTGCCCAGCTATTTGAGGGGAGGGGAGATATCTGCCAAACGCTAGATGTGAAAATTTAGAACTGGCGAGTATGTTCAGTCAGGAAAACAAATATTTTATGTATGCATTTTAAAGGGCAATAAAAATGTAGAGGCAAGAGATCAAATGGCAGTATTATGCCTTCACTCCAGAATCAAAACAATATCTACATATGTTTATCTGCATTTTTTTTTTCAAATTCATCCCTTGTTATGTCTTGTTTCTTTCATTCTTATATTCTGCTGTTTCATTACACTGGACACATTTCCCTCCTCTGCATTAAATTTTATTAAACAGTTTTAAATTAAATGATTGTGTCAGCATACCCCTCAGAAGATATGAGAAACAATACCAGGTTTATTACATTAAATGGCTGGTCTGCATCAGCATCCATGTATGACTTGATTTTTAAGAGCATGTTGCAAGGGCATGGCCAACAGACTACCATTAACTGGGCAATGCTACGCTGACTTCAGATTCATTCTGCATGAATGCTGGCACATTAACTGTGCTGAGAGGTACCAAGCCTCCCCCCTCCATATACTGCTCAAGCAGTCAAGCATTTGGCTGAGGCTCCTTGGCACCAATGGTGTTCCTCACAAGCCACTCTTACACATGAAGGATCTGCCTTCATCATGTGACTCTGAGTGCTGGCCAACTAGCCTTCCTGTGCTATTAGCTACCTGTCCCATTCCTAGGATTTCCAGCTCCAGGTTGAGAACTTTCAGGAGATTTGTGGGTAGAATCTGGGGAGGGACCTCAGTGGTGTATAATGTTATAGTCAACAGAGGCCCAGGTAGCGGCCACGGCTAAATCAGCCTTTTATCATCTGAGGCTGGTGAGGCAGTTGGTTCCCTTCCTGAACCGTGCGGACCTGGCCACAGTGATCCACGCAACGGTCACCTCGAGGCTAGACTATTGTAACGCTCTCTACATGGGGCTGCCCTTGGTGCAAATCCGGAGGCTTCAGCTGGTGCAGAATGCCGCAGCGAGGTTGCTGATGTGTCTCCCTTATCGGGAGCACATACGACCAGCGCTGGAGGCACTGCACTGGCTACCAGTGGCGTACCGAATTCGCTTCAAGGTGCTGGTGCTTGCCTTTAAAGTCCTAAATGGCCTGGGTCCGACCTACCTAAGGGACCGCCTTTCCCCGTACATACCCCAGAGAGCACTTCGGTCTGGGGCCCAACACCGCCTGGTTGTTCCTGGCCCGAGAGAAGCCAGGCTCACTGCCACTAGGGCGTTTTCGGTAGCGGCCCCTCGCTGGTGGAACGAGCTCCCAGAGGAGATCAGGGCCCTGCGGGACCTGATGCAGTTCCGCAGGGCCTGTAAGACGGAGCTCTTCCTCCAGGCATATGAATAGGGGCCGCTGCCTTTGTGTACCCCCCCCAACTACCAACTACCATCAATAACCATCAATGTGCACCAGGTGTCACTATCTGATCGCCAACAACCCCGGCGTGCACTCAATATTAGGCAGTACGCCATCGATACTGTGAGCACTTTATACAATACTTGAGTATTGTACTGTACTGTATTTTAATTATGTAAGTTTTAATGTTGTTGTTTTATTGTGGACCTGGTCCACTAAAATGTGTAAGCCGCTCTGAGCCTGCTGCGCAGGGAGAGCGGCCTATAAATGAAATAAAATAAAATAAATAAATAAATAAATAGAGTCCACCCTTCAAAGCAGCCATTTTCTCCAGGGGAACTGGTCTCTGTAGACAGGAAATCACTGGTAATTCAAGGACATCTCCAGGCCCCACCTGAAGGTTGGCAACTATATCTATTCCTGCCATCCCTAGTTATGATCTAGCCAGTCAGATTAACAGGCTTATTTATCCACTGCATCCCAGGATCAGCATACAGTGTGTGTGTGTGTGGGGGGAGATCTTCTACATGCCCAATTTAAAGGGATCCAAAAACTCCTGTTCAGCCTTGAAGCAATCACCTAGTCCCATGATAAATCATGGGGATGGGTCAACAGCATGCAGCTGACTTCCCATTGGCTGGACACCATGCTCAGTAGGAATGGACATGAACCAGCTCACAAACTAAAGTTTGTGACAAACTTTGGCTGGTTCATGGTTTGTGAGCCCATGTTCATGGACAAGCTTCCATGAACTTTGATGCGGTTTGTGGCTGTCCCAGCTGAACACAGCCAGAACTTGGAAGGGACCCATGGCTTCCCACGGCAATTGCACCCAGCATCCCCTGGGTCAGTCACCCCCCTCCAAAGATAGCACCAAAGGGAGGAGCTGGGAACCGCCAAAAGATCTCCAGCCATCCAGCAGGAACCAGCATGGGCTGTGAGGCGAGAGAGGGAGAAGGAACCCCCCCCACACGCACTCAACAGAGTGATGGTGGTGATGAGCAGGCCCCAACGGTCATAGCTGCGGGACTGTGGGAGCCACATCAGCTCGGGTGGGCCTCTGCTGCTGGGCCCCGGGGCAGCAAGCAAGCTCAGCCATGAGCAGCAGGGCGGTGGCCCACTCCTGGCCCAGACACCCTCACTGAACGCTGGCAAACATGGCCTGGCCTGGCCGTGCCTAGGGTTGCCAAGTCCCCCCAGGGGCCAGGGAAACCCCTGCTCCAGCGGCCCACTGCCTGCCGGCCGGGATCAGACTACCGAGGAAAACCCCACTCCCAAATTGCCAGGCTGAGGAGACGTGCCCGGCGCAATGATGTCACCCGGAGGTGACATCATTGCGTTGGGCAAGTTTCAGGGGGGACGCTTTGTAATTCAAGGGAAAACTCTATGGTTTTCCCTCAAATTACTGAGGTCCCACCCCCAATGTTACTGATGTGATGATGTCACTTCCGGGTGATGTCATCACAACATGCGCGCTTTGTGCACATGCCAGGACCCTCCCGGAGCAGCAAGGACTTCCCCCCACTACAGGTAAGGTGCCACTTGTCAACCCTAGCCATGTCTGATGGCCCAGCAGGGCATTGGGCCTTGTATCCAGGGGTGGGGCCAGGAGGGAGTGACAGAGGGCTGGCCAATGGGGGGAGGGCTAGGGTGCTAGGAGGGGTATAAAGGAGAGGCTGGCAGATGGTCAAGGAGGAGTGTTGGCTGGTGGCCTGAGAGCCCAGAGAGAGAGAGGAGGCACTGGCCGGGCCGGAGGAAGCTTTGGGTGGCATCAGCCCAGCTCCTGGCCCATTCTGAGACCACTGACCACCCTCCTAGAGGGCGGGTGTGGACGCCAAGGTGACAGCCACCAGTGGGGGAATGCCAGTAGAGGAGGCAGGGTGCGACAATGGTGATCTGTGAAGAGCAGAAAATGGGTTTAAATGGCTTGGAGCCATTTAAGCTCCTGTGTTCTGCTCTTCACAAAAAGCAGCTGTGCCACAGGAACTTCCTCCTTTTTTTTTTTAATATGTAGTGGAGTGATATTTAGGAACTTCCTCCTATTCAGCTGTTAGGTTTAAATGGCAAACATCAAAACATTAAAACTTTTCAACATTAAAAAAACATTTCAAATAAGGTATATATATTTTGTAAAAAACATATAAATACACAACCTCCCAAACGAGGAGGAGGGTGAATAACATTTACTGGGGTTATGCCAAACAAAACAAAAAAGTCTTCACCCAATGGCAAAAGACAATGATAGAATGTCTTTCCATTTTGCAAAAGTTGTCTCTCGCTAACTAAATAAAGCTTTGATGACATGTGCTGACCTCCACCAGCCCACTAGTGCTCATAGATCTTAGAAAGTCAGATTCCCAGTGTTATGAGAGCTTTCGTTTACTTCCACATGTAAGGCTCAGGTTCAATATTTTTATTTGACTGGGATGTGCTTTGAATTTTGTTGGAAATTCTCTCTCAACAGCATTCATGCATGACACAAAAACTGGGAGAGAGGCTTAGATGGATTTTCCTTTGGACTTACCTATGAATCCGCTCTAAAAAGGCCCAAGTTCAGGCCTAGAGTTATGCGCATAGATTTTTAAAAGCTGCATTATCATAAGATTGTGAGTTGGAGGTGCCTGGCTGCCAGCACAATGGTGCCACTGTTCCATTCCCTAGCAACACAGTGCAGAGGGAAATAACAACAGGTGCCTGTCCACGAGTCACAGACAGCATAGCAAGCATGCTGGAGGCCATAGCAAACCTGGCAACACCCACTAATTAAACAACAGCCGCCAATGTTGCCTCTGTGAGTGAAATATGCAGGCATAGCCAATCACCCCCCACCAATCCCCTAGGGTCCTCCCCTTGCACATCTTAGAGATACACCAACATATCTCACGGCTACGCTGGCACCCCTAGTTGGCTCCCTGTGCACCCCCTAGGGTTGCCAAGTCTGGGTTGGAAAATACCGGGAGACTTTGGGGGTGGAGCCATGAGAGGGCGGGGTTTGGGGAGGGGAGGGGCCTCAGCATAGTATAATGCCATAGAGTCTACCCTTCAGAGCAGCCATTTTCTCCAGGGGAGCTGATCTCTGTCAGCTGGGGATCAGTTGTAAAAGCGGGAGATCCCCAGGCCCCACTTAGGGCTGGCAACCCTAGCACCACCACCCCCAGATTGTGCATTTGGTGTTTGAAATTAGATACTAATTTTGAAGGTCAAATATTTGTCTGACCTTGATTATCAGGAGTTGAAAATATGGATTTCAGATCTTTCTGTCATAGAGTCAGAGAGGCGATGTATGGTCAGATCTCTGGAACAGACAACCTTGGGTCAGCCACCACACTTTGGTAGGAGAAACTGACCCATGAAATCTCAGTTTGGTTTTCTCTTCAACAGTTGCACTGATCTTGGCATGCGTCTGCTTGAGAAACAGCAGTGTCTGATTTTTAAAGGTGTCGATTTTTGCTCTTGTTTTAAAGCACATTTTCCCTTGCCTATTTGTCATCTTTCAACTGGCAGCCTTCCAGCTTTGATTGCCACAGATTGTGAAAAAGTTCTAATCAGACACAGAAATAAATAGCTAGACTGGAGGAATGCAAAAACTGTTATTTCCAAGGCAAACATGCTTTGAGTTGTAAAATCTCCCCAGTATAATGTTTAGCCTTTTTACACAGTTCATAAATCAAGTTAACATAGAAAAGGAAATTTATCAGGAAAATGTATCAGACTTTCCAGAGAGACTCGCTGCAATGTTAAATAAAGACTCATGTAGATGCATGCACATCTGTGGATTGCTTAGATTCCTCACCGACATTAATCATTGCAACAGACTTACTGCTTGAGGCGGAACCTGTCTTACAAGCTCTGTGGTTTAGCGAATACGAAAGCACACCGTAAAAGTAACATACTGCTCACTTTTGCCATATAGTCACCTACTGACACAGAGTGATAACTTGCACTAAATGGAATGCTTTTCGCACACAGAGCACAGGTCTTACCCGTGGTGCAACTCCATGCCTCTGAGAGTCTTTGTGGATGATGAAATAATGAGGGCATGGGTCTCTCCCACCCAATCAAGAGTACTCATGTAACTGGTTTGAATTACAGTGGCCTTGTTTGCCTGAGCAGAAAGTACATCCATTCATACGGGGGAGGGCGTCTATAATTTATGTGGATTCTCCAGCTGAAGCCCCCTCATACCCTATCCCATGCCATTCCAGAGAATCCCCTGGACCCTGTTATCCATTTAGTTAATTCCTAGTGGCCTGGGGATTGTATAGCAAAGAAGTTGCTCCCATTCCATTCTTTCTCTTTGAGAATGAGCACAATCAAGGCCGATTCTGACTTAATATTTAATTTTTATGAATGAAATATCATATGGCCAGGGTCTGACATATCTAAGGGACTGCCTTTCCCCATACATACCCCAGAAAGCACTACGGTCGGGGTCACAACACCAACTTGTCATTCCAGGCCCCAGGGATGCCAGGCTCATTGCCACCAGGGCCATAGCCTTTTCAGAGGTGACTCCTTACTGGTGGAAGGAGATTGGGGCCCTGTGGGATCTTGTGCAGTTCCGCAGGGCCTACAAGACAGAACTCTTCCAACAGGCTTTCAACTAGGAGCCACCCACCACTACCGTCAGCAGCCACTATTAGCATCAGGTGGCGGGGGGCTGGCCGAAATTGAGGTGGAGACATACTATTTTGAGATACTAGGAGACCGCTGAGTTGTTACATTATACCGTACGCCATCTTGTTTTAATATCATGAGCATTTTAATTGTAAATTGTTTTGAGTGATTTAAATGGTTTTAAATGGTTTATGTGTACTTGGCGCATGCTGCCAAGCAATGTAAGCCGCCTTGAGCCAGCTCGTGGGGAAGGCGGGATATAAATATAACAAATAAATAAATAAATCATGCCTCTTGCCAACTGAACATAGCACATATCTCTCTATATATTCCCACATTATTTTTTTTGCAAAATGCACCAGAAATTATGGGGAAAGCATAGGGCCCCACCCTCTCCTATCTGGCAGTTTTAGAAACAGATAACAACATTCTCAGTTCATGGGAAGGGCATGTCCTTCTTACTCGTGTATCCAGACCAATATAGATTGGCCCAGAGGCACTAACTCATGTACTAGGGAATAGCTGACAACTGCCAGCTGAGGCAAAGCATGAGGAACAGCCTGCGGGCCAGTCTGTATTGTGTAGGGATACACAAGGCAACTATCCACCCCTAAATCCAGCTGTGAGCCTTGCGAACTGTTCTGTACCATTCTCTTGCCATTAGTCTGACAATCCCTTGATACGTTTCTTTAGTTCCTGTTCTTTGCTCAGCAGATACCACATGCCCATGAAGGCAAGCCATGCCAGTAGAGCCTAGAATTTCATCCACAGATAGTTAAGGAAAAACCACCAGTTACCAGTGTCATCTCCAGCCCTACATTTTAATAAATAAATAAATAAATAAAAAGGTCTCTGTCGCAAAGTATGTGATTGTCTCACCTCTTGCATAGACTGGGGGGAAGAGGAGCATGCTGCAGATTACATTGTGATCTGTGACTGCATCGCTCATTGTCTTTTGATCCATAGAAGTTATACCGTTTTGGATTAGGGCCATAATCTTTGGCTAGCATGTCAGGGTAATCCCTTCCACATTGTTAATGAAGTTGTTATGTATTGACCATGCGGTCACCATGTGCTCCCGTAATGGTGACCGCATGGCCAGAGCACATGGCCAGAGCATGGCCAGAGCACATGGCCAAGAAACTACCTGAGCTTCAGCCAGGTAGAACAAAGGCCAGGTGGATTCAAACCGGCCACCAATCATGTACCTAGGTTTCTCCCAGGGAACCTATGAAATGTAAATAGACTTCTAATAGCCTATCAGGCCAGTCGGGTGAGGTCAGGGGATTGTCCCTGACCAGCATAAAAGGAGGGCTTCGAGCCCTAGGTAGTATGCTTCATCCGGATCGGCAATAAAGATCTAGCTGTTTCACTATTCCATGGACTCCCGACTCCAATACTTATCAGAAGTTAAAACCACCATCACCCTCCACAACCTGAACTAGAGTTAGCCCTAGCAGAGAAAGAGAATGGGAAACCTGTCTTTACTTGTTCTGTTTAGCCCTGTTCAGAAGTTACTAAGAACACATATACAATCTGTGTACACTGTAAACTTGATTCTTCTTTGTACTTGTGTTGAATACTTCTTGTGTTATATTCAGTGTAAGTACAACTGAATGAGTGACTGAAACCACACATTTATCCAGAAACTGGTCTTTGGTTTCATTTGTAAAGTGAACGCATGTTGGCTGTTTCCTGCAAATAGATGCATGTGCATTCACTGTAATGTGTGTACAGGGCTTTAGCCTGTTGGGGTCGACTGTGACTTAAGAAGGTGCAAGTGAGTGCTGAGCAAGAATTAAACCCACCGCCACCCACTGCTCCAATCCTGATTCAAATCCTTACCCATGGCTACTTCGTATGATAAAAAAGTCATAAAGGTAAAGGTTTCCCTTGCTCAAAAGCCAGTCAAATCCAACACTAGGAGGCGGTGCTCATCTCCGTTTCCAAGCCGAAGGGCCAGCAGTGCCCAAAGACATTTCCGTGGTCATGTGGCTGGCATGACTAGATGCCGAGGCGCATGGAACACTGTTACCTTCCCACTGAAGCGATGCTTATTTATCTACTTGCAATTTCTTGCTTTTGAACTGCTGGGTTGGCAGGAGCTGGGGTCAGAGATGGGAGCTCACTCCGTCACATGGCCCTTGGGTCTCAAACTGCTGAGCTACCAACCTCACGGATGTCCAAAATAACATTGGGCTCTTTAAAAACAGGAGTCTTGGGAACAGTTAGATTTGAGTCCAGTAGCGCCTTAGAGACCAACAATATTTTCGGGTTAGTCTTTCAAGAGTCAAAGCTCCCTTTGTTAGACTCTCAAAAGCTTATACCCTGAAAAACTTGTTGTTCTCTAAGGTGCTACTGGACTCTGTTCACAGCTAACTGTTCACAGCTAACCTCTGAAACTATCTGCAAGGAACCTTGGGGTACTGTAAAGATTATATACACACACATAGACACACAGGGCTATTTTTGGGCAGGAACGCACAGGTATGGAGTTCCAGCTGGCTTTTGAGTCGGCCACGCCTACAGCCTCCCCCCCCCCCCCCCCCGAGTTCCCCAGGGTGCTCGCTAGCTGCGGGGTGCCTGGGGAAGCTGATCCTGGGAGGGAGCTGCGCTGTCAGGAGTGTGGCCTAATATGCTAATGAATTTCTGCTGTTGGGTGTGGCCTGTTATGCTAATGAGTTCCTGCTGGGCTTTTTCTACAAAAAAAGCCCTGCACACACACGCTTGTGCGCGCACACACACTGTAAAGTACTCAGTCCAGAGACACATTCAAGTGAAATCAGCTCATGGTTTATTAGGTTATTATTTATTTATTCATTTATTTAGATTTATATCCCGCCTGACCAGCATAGCCGGCTCAAGGCAGCTCACAACAGTTTAAAAACAGCAACATACATAAATTAGCATAAAATTCATCTCCATAAAATTGGCAGAATAAAGCCACAAAAGATAGCAGCAGTACAATACTTCCAACACAGAGCGCAACAGCCTAACTAAACCCAGGACAGGAGGCTTCCACCAGTCGACTTCCCGGGCCAGAGAATTCACTCAGCCGCTGGAACACATGTCTGAGCTGGGCCCGGGGGTCTGCTTATATGCGCATCTAAACCGTGCCCCCAGCCTCGCCCACACACTCTGATGGGATTACAATTAAGTCTGCCCAGATCTTTGGTCCCTATTTGCATCCTGGCTAACTGATAGGTCTAAATCAGTCTATCCGGCCAGTCTATTGTGTTCTGGAGCAAAGCTTTGTCTGCACCTGGCCATGTGCTTGCCCTGGACCGCATGGCCGGACCACATGGCTGGACTGCATGGCGGTCGCCAATGCTCCCTCTAAACTGTGGAGCCTTATGAGCAAACATTCTACTCTGTGAGCTACTGGCATTAAAGTTGTGAGTGAGCGATTTGGCTCCTACATAAACCAGTTTGCTCTGGAGCCATCCTTCCTGAACTAAGACAAAAATGTGTGAGCTGGAGGCTAAAAAAACTGTGAACTAGCTCACACGAACTCAGCTTAGAGGGAACCCTGGCAGTCGCCATTAGAAAACAACACACAAACACACACACTCCAGCATATGCTTTCATGGACTAGAGCTCACTTCTTCAGATGAAATGAATGAATCCTCACCATGCAACTATTTCATATAGAACAGCCATGGGCCTTATTCCCGTAAAAGTCTGCGCGGAATTAAAATTGTATTAGTTTTAAGGTGCCACGCCTCTTCTTTATTTTTGGCAGCAACAGACCAACACAGCTACCCCTTGGGAGCTGCTTGGTCTTGAACAGTGCAGTTCTAAACAGGGCTACACCCTTGACTTCAGCTGATTTAGATAGGTGTAAATCTGTTTAGGTCTGTGCTACAAGATTCATTGTAGGGCAGTTCTGAAAGGCAGTGCTTCTATCCCAACTTTAGGTGGCTACGTTTTTGAGACTTTTTACTGTTTCCTGAAGTTTACATTCATGCACACACACATTCTCCCCCCCCCCCCCCCCTTTATGGTTAAAAGAAACTTTTCCACAAGACTCTGGGCTTTTCTTTTATATCAAACTTATCCGTGTGCCCGGCGGTCTGGGATTCATTACACTTTAGAATAATAGCAGTACTTAAAGTTTATTACGGTTTAAAACAAGAGTAGTGTGCTTCAGCAGAGTGAATTGGAGCCAGCTAGAATGTGTTCTTAATAGTGGTTTGAATTAAAATAATCCCCCCTCCCCGGCCACTGGGGCTTGCCCCAGGTCATGGTCTTTCCATTCTGCTTTTCCCCACTGTCCCCCGCCCCGTATCACCGGAAGGCTTAAAGAAAATGTTCAGGTAGCTCATTTAGAGCTTTTAGATGAAACAAACAAAAACCCTCCTGCAATTTTAGTAATGTGAGGCTGTTCCTTTAATCAAAAATTAAATTATATCTTAACAGTAAAGCTCTGAAAATGACCACAAACACAACACTGGGTTCCAGCTTGGATCCTAGGAAACCTGTATGTCACAGAGAGAGAAGAATTCATTTCTTTAGTTCTGGGACCCTAACCGGGATACAGCAGCAGCTGCTGCAGAGAGTGGCCTTTAGTGAAACCCTGCAAAAGCACTGGTGAAATTGTTGTATATTCCCACTATACTTATTTAGAGTTCTTATTTCCTGATACCTGTCCACAGTAAAACACTATCCCTGTTTGACTATTTGGAGGACTGCTTCATACACGTTATTAGTATGGGTTGCCATTATTGAGATTCAGTTCCTCCCCTACATCTCCCTGGGTGGGGACAAATGCGCTTGGACTCTGGAGCATGTTCGTTGAAACTCATACACATGCACGCACAATGTGCACTGCTTCCCTTCCACCATCACCCCATAAGCACCTGTCCAGGTAGTTAAATGTTCCTGAATGTGTTTCGACTTGCAGCTGTTTCATAAGTGCCCCCCAGATTCAGTGTGAAATTAAAACAGAGGAAAATGCAGAGGAAAGGAACAGCAGGCAGAAACGAGTCTTCAGCAATATGTGTGCGCACAGACACATGTATGTGTTTCTGAGTGTGTCACTTAGTGGTCCCTCATACGAGGACAAGTAAATGTATCGCTCTTGTCATCTGTGATAATGCTGGACAATAGGAAGTATTAAGTTGGTCCTTATTGTTTTGTATTGTATTTCCATTCAGTGGTCATTTTGAAAAAAATGAGAAAGGCTGTGATGTGAACAATAACGACAGGAAATTGGACTTCACTTTTGTCTCCTGTAAAAACGATGTTATTTTAATAGGGTCATATTATATCCTCAGTGCACTGGGGCATTCTTGGATGTCTTACAAAAACACTGCCACTAGCCGGACAGCAAAGAGTCTCCAAATACCACTCTCAACTTCTTTGAGGAGAACAAACGTTTATCATGTTCTACCATTTTAACTCTCATGGTTTCCTCCAGCGTGAATTGATGGGATGAGGCATGTGGGAAGACACATACCATGCAGCCTAGCTCCTTCCCTTTCCACCTGAAACCAAGGGCAAGTGTGAGAAGTTGTGCAGTCCATCCAAGCTGGTACTAATATAAAAGAGAGGAAGAATCCTTTTCTCCCCTTCTCACAATACAAGAACTCGTGGGCACTCCATGAAATTGCTGAGCAGTCGGGTTAGAACAGATAAAAGGAAGTACTTCTTCACCCAAAGAGTGATTAACATGTGGAATTCACTGCCATAGGAGGTGGTGGCGGCTACAAGCCTGGACAGCTTCAAGAGGGAATTAGATAAACATATGGAGCAGGAGTCCATCAGTGGCTATTAGCCACAAAGTATAGATAGGAACTCTCAGTCTGGGGCAAGTGATGCTCTGTATTCTTGGTGCTTGACGGGGGGGGGGGGGCAACAGTGGGATGGCTTCTAGTGTCCTGGCCCCACTGCTGGACCTCCTGAGGGCACCTGGTGTTTTTGGCCACTGTGTGACAGAGTGACAGAGTGGATGGGCCACTGGCCTGATCCAACATTGGCTTTTCTTATGTTCTTATGTACTACTCAGCTTACATGATGTGAGACTGTGGCAGAAGATGGTCATGACAGAGGAATTTTCTCCTTACAAAGTCTTGCCCAGCCAATCTACTTATGCCATTAAAGCCAGGGCAGCATAGTTCAGTTGGGTTGGGCTTGGGTGAGGGTTATTTCCATATACAGATGGTAGCTATGTAGTCTCTAAATACAGGAAAACATGAACTGCCCATGTATACTATGGAGGTAATCAGAAATACAAGATAGAAAGACAGCTTCTCAACATATTTTTACAACACTAATAAATGCATCATGTTGAGCTTCCCCAAATGACTGCCCTGAATTAACAGAAGTTTCCTGAGCAATGGATTTTGATCTCCTTCCTAAGTGCTAAAGGGGGCGGGAGGAGGGGATTCTGACACAATAGTAAGATACCAGTCTATGAAACCAGGTATACTGAATGATTGCTCCATTTTAACACAAGCAGGATAGAAGAAGAGCAGGAAATTGGATTTATACCTCACCCTTCACTAGCCAAGGGAGTCTCAGAGTGGCTTACAAACTCCTTTCCCTTCCCCTCCCCACAACAAACATCCTGTGAGGTAGGTGGGGCTGAGAGAGCTCTGACAGAAACTGCTCTTTTTCAAGGACAGCTGTGCCAGAATTATGACTTGCCCAAGGTCATCCAGCAGGTGCAAGTGGAGGAGTGGGGAATCAAACTCGGTTCTCCCGGATTAGAGTCCACACACTTAACCACTACACCAAACTGGATACAATTTGACTCAGGCTAGACTAGATGATAACATCTGCCATAAATCAGGTTCGGGACTTGCAGATGTTATATCAGGATACTAACATCCCCAAATGCACTGGGTCCTGATTTGGCTCAGGAGTGAAGCATGGGGGGAGAGGAACTGTGCTGTTTTCAGGAGCTGAAATGACCACAGGAAGGCCTATTAGTCTGGTTTTGGTTCCTAAAAATAGCATGGCATAGAAACATGAGGCCCCTCCTCCCCCTGCATTGCACTGCCAAGCCAAATTAGGACCCAGTACATTTGGGAATCTTAGGTGCCTAATGTAATGTCCATCTGCAAGTTGGAGTGGGGAACTTCAATAAGATATATGGCAGATGTATCATCTAATTTGGACATCAGGCAGCAGGGAAGATAGATAACACAGTGAACCTAACATGCAAATAAAATGTAAAAGGATGAGTGTGGAAAACATTCTAGGCCCATTTATTCTAGTCCTCTTTTGGGTCTGAAAGGCTCACAAAGTGGGGAACAGCTGAAGCCGCACATAAGAACTACGTCATGAAATCAACAGCTAAATCACAAACTAATAAACATAGCAATAAAACGATAACAAAGCCAAAGTCCCAGCAGTAGGCGTAAACAACCAACAGTTGGAATACTTTAAGTTTAGAAAATGAATGAATTAATTCCCAGGGCCCTCTGAAAAAGAACCATCTTAACTAATTTAGCCATGGATTTCTTCAGCTGGAGGAGGTGGATCTGGGATGGGACTCTGCATGCCATCTAGCCTTAGCTCCCCTTTTTCTCTGCTGCTGAAGAGGCTATCAGTGCAATAAACAGGGTTATATTCTTCAGATCCCATCGACTTCTGTTACCCCCCCCCTCAAGCCGGAAATAACAAGACAAACAACTGTTTTGGAATCAAGCAAGGGCCACTTTATTAACTATTTAACTGTAAACTCAAACAACGGCAAGAGAACTAATTGGGAGCAGAACAGACCAGGCAGGTGTCAATCAGCAAGCCTCCTAGGCCTTAGATATGGGCAAGCCACCAGCCCCGGTCTGGGGCCACTCTTTGGTCTGCAACCAGCAGCCCATCGCACTGGTCACCCCTCAGGAGCGCCTACCCCCGAAGCCCTACAGCCTGCAGGGAGGTGCTTGCCCAAGAGGTTCCCAGAGGTGATTACCATTCCAGCCCCAGGCCCTGAAACCCAGGGGCCGTTCCTGATTATTCCCTTTCCCAAATGGGAACTGGCTGAAAGTGCTTACCGGTTCTGCTCTCCTGACACCATTACTCTGCCCGGCGTAAACTGGCGTGTGCGGGAATGGAGCCAGGCCTATAAAGGCCGGCCCCACCCCCACCATTGCAACACAAGGTATCGCAACCAGCTGTCTTCCTTCTGGGTGGCAAAGCATCCCCCGTGCCCTATCGGCATTGCCGCAGGCACAGGATCCCAGTTCTCAGAGGGTACATAAGGACATGAGAAGCCAAAGTTGGATCAGGCCAGTGGCCCATCCACTCTGTCACTCTGTCACACAGTGGCCAAAAACACCAGGTGCCCTCAGGAGGTCCAGCAGTGGGGCCAGGACACTAGAAGCCATCCCACTGTTGCCCCCTCCCCCCAAGCACCAAGAATACAGTGCATCACTTGCCCCAGACCGAGAGTTCCTATCTATACTTTGTGACTAATAGCCACTGATGGACCTCTGCTCCATATCTAATATCTAATAGCCAAGTTGCCCTCTCCATGTGAATATCTAAATCCGTGGGGGGGGGGGGCACTTGGGGGGCAGGGAGAATTTTCTGCACATGTGGGGGACTCCCCACGTGTGCAGAAAAATCTGAAAAGTAAAAAAAAAAAAAATTGGAGGGATATTTAAATCTCCCCAAAATTTAAAGAGTGTTCCCTGCGCATGCACAGGAAACGCTCTCGGAACTGCCAGGGCAAGCGGGGGTCAGGGGGAGAGGTTGGTGAGGCCCATGGCTCTGCACCGCATGAGACTCACTGGGGCAAGCAGGGATGGGGGTGGGGATTGGCAAGCCCACCGCACCGCTGTCCCTGCCGAGGGGGTGCTGGACGGCTTGGTGGGCCTCGCTGCCGCTGCCACTGTCCCTGCTGAGGGAGGTGGTGGGAGGCTCAGCGGGCCTCGCCGCTGCTGTCCCTGCCAAGGGGGTGGGAGGAGGATTGGAATACTCCCTCCCCCCGCGAGTATCGTGGGTCCCCCTTCTTGTGTTTATCTAATTTCCTTTTGAAGCCATCCATGCTTGTAGCCGCCGCCACCTCCTGTGGCAGTGAATTCCATGTGTTAATCACTCTTTGGGTGAAGAAGTACTTCCTTTTATCTGTTCTAACCCAACTGCTCAGCAATTTCATGGAGTGCCCTCGAGTTCTTGTATTGTGAGAAAGGGAGAAAAGTATTTATTTCTCTACCTGCCTTATCCCATGCATAATCTTATAAACCTCAATCATGTCACCCCTAAGCCATTGTTTCTCCAAGCTAAAGAGCCCCAAGCGCTTCAACCTTTCTTCATAGGGAAAGGGTTCCAACCCTTTTATCATTCCAGTTGCCCTTTTCTGCACTTTTTCCAATGCTATAATATCATTTTTGAGGTGTGGTGACCAGAACTGTATACAGAACTCCAAATTAGGTCACACCATCAATTTATACAGGGGCAATATGATACTGGCTGATTTGTTTTCAATTCTCTTCCTAATAACCCCCAGCATAGCATTGGCCTTTTTCACTGCAGTCGCACACTGTCTTGACATTTTCATTGAGTTATCTACTACGACTCCAAGATCTCTCTCTTAGTCAGTTTCTGTCAATTCAGACCCCATCAACGTATATTTATAGTTAGGATTTTTGGCTCCAATGTGCATCACTTTGCACTTGGCCACATTGCACCCCATTTGCCATGTTGATGCCCACTCGCCCATCCTCGACAGATCCCTTTGGAGTGCCTCACAATCCTCCCTGGTTCTCACCACCCGGAACAACTTCATGTCATCTGCAAATTTAGCCACTTCACTGCTTACTCCCACCTTTAAATAATTAATAAACAAGTTAAAAAGCATTGGACCGAGTACTGATCCCTGTGGTACCCCACTGCTTACCTCCCTCAACTGAGAAAATTGCCTATTTATACTCACTCTTTGTTTCCTTTTAATTAGCCAGTTTTTGATCCACAAAAGGACTTGTCCTTTTATCCCATGACTATTGAGCTTACTTAGGCGCCTTTGATGAGGAACTTTATCAAAAGCTTTCTGGAAGTCAATGATAACTGTGTTAGTTTGCAGTAGAACAACTAGACTCAAGACCAGTAAGTGTTATGACTCAAATTAGCTATTGACTTGTATGTAACTCTGCTTAGGATGGCACTGCATATGTTCTCATTGATGCCAGAGAGACATTTGACTACGTGCTATACTTATCCTCTCAAATGCACGTTTTTCCTTATCTCAGCTGCAACCAGTTAACATCCACCACTACCTAATCCAGATAAGTCTGCAGTTGGTGCTGTGTTTCATTCTAAGACTTCAAAAGATTCAGAACACTGGTTTTTCCACTATGGTATGAAACATCTTTTCTCTTCAGGCTTGTACTAGGCTTCATGTACCCTGATGAAGAGCTCTGCTAAACTCAGAAGTTTACTCACTGTTGCTATACTTTGATCTGTCCTGATTTTTGTTTTTTGAGTTTTTCTGTAGTCAAACATGTGACTCTTACCTTCAACTTCTGTTCTAACTTGAATGTCAATCCCAAAGGGACTCGCATCCTTCTAAATCCATTGAAGTCAATGAGTTTAGAAGGATGTAATCCCCTTTAGGATAGTGCTGTGACTGTTGGAAGGCCAGCTAAGAAAGCTCAAGGTGAGCCTCCTTGGGGAGCTAAATCCATAAACTTATCCCTGAGTAAAACCAAAAATGTGCACTTTCCTTTTTGGAATATTTCCAACAGTTTGGGAACACAGCCGTGGACAACTGCGCAACTGAACAACAACAAAAAGTGGCAATTAAAAACTGAAAGTATCCACAAATAGCCAGGACTGAATAATGTATCTGTGTTAACTGTTTGGATGAGAGAAAATTATAGGAGCTAAATGAAGTCATCTTTTTTTGCATTGTTTGTATGTATGATATTCATTCTTCCTCCACATATTGGATTTCTCATTAAAACTAAAGATGGTATATATTAAGCAAACAAGTAGATGGAAACATGATTATTTAAAGCATTTCTGTATTATAATGTGTTATTGTAGGGTAATACTGGATAACATAATAAAATATCTACTTGGTTTTTTTAAAGGATGTATATTGGAGTTTTCAAGTCCTCATATTCAAAAATCATTGTTAGCATCATAGAATAAGTTTTATCCTGACACAGGCTCAACCATATAACTTGTTTTCAACCCAGTGCTTTCTGCTATATCCCACATTGTCCGAGACTCCCTTTTCTTCATTTTGAATGTTGCTTGGCAGGAGAGTGCTTCTGGAGAGCCTGTTTCTCAGTCCTGATTAATCACAACCACTTCCTTTGTAACTGGAATTAGACAGTCCAGCTTTCAGATCAAAAGGTAGACTCCAGATGGGGCAGCCTCTTTCCCTCCTGTACAATTTTACCCCATATCTGCTATAGCCCTGGGAGACAAAGACAAGGTACCCTTTCCAGCTAATATAAAAGTTTCAGTTTTTTAAAAAATTGATCATGTGATTAAGGACGCTTGGAGTCAGAGGAAAGGGCAAACAGCCTGCCCATGGGCATTTCTGCTGGAGAAAACAACTTGGGAGGGAAGCCTGAAGCCTCTCTTCCTCCCTTGCAGTGTGTAGAGCCACACCGAGTGGAGGAATGCTTTGAAAAGGTGAGTCTTCCTATGCATGTGTGGCTGTGAGTCATGTCAGGGGATGTCCAAAATGACTTGTGTCACTTGTAATAATATGATAAAACCTTAACCATAATAGCTAATCAAAACTCTGGAGGTAGTTTGTTTCTACATACCAGTTGCTGCTGGGGGGCTACAACAGGGTGAGACTTTGGCCTCTATACCCCCCTTATGGACATTCAGGGGGGCCTGGTTGGCTGCTACGGGAAATAGGGTGCTGGACTAGAAGGACTGTTTGATCTGAGTCATTCTTATATTCACAATCAATCTCCACCACTACCCTTAAATAAACAGTGAATCAATTAGGTCTGGGCTAAATCTGCTGTTTTCCTATTATGAGATAAAGGATATAGCATAAATCTGCTGTCCATCATGGTGAAATATGCCTTACAATCACCCATAAGGTGAGAATTTGTCTCTCCTATTTTTGTCTATGATTGGGTATTTTGATTCAACCTTTGGACCCACGTAATCCCCAACAAACCTAAGTATCCCTCCCCCATAACATCTTAACCTAGCCCTTAAGCTCAGTTGGAACTAGTTATGTGCAAATATACTTAGGATTATGTTTAACATCTCATCATGCTGAAACAATGAGAAGAGAAAATGCCAAACGCCCATGGTGCAATTTAACTGTTGTTCAATTTGTCTAGGTAACACAACTGTGTACTGATCTTCTAAAAATGCCTAGAAAGAAAATAAGAATGTTGATTTCATCATGGGGAAAAAAATCTTTAACTTTTGAATGAGAAGGTTAAAACAACAGACAAGTTGTGAAGGTGACAGGAAAAGATCCACAACTCATAACAGCTTTTCATTAATTTTCTCAGGCACTATGACTAATTATTTTAATAAAAATAACCACAATGTTTTGCCAGCAGACATAAACTTAAAAAAAAAAAACTATCAGGGGAACACTCAGATGCCTTATTAGAAAATGTTGCAAACAGCTGTATTTTAACATCTGTATGATCCTCATGTTACGTGGAAGAATAAATTACTAACGCAACTGTGCTGGCCAAATCTTAAGTAATGTGGATATAGTTCTAATTAGCGGTTAGTGTACTCCTTCCCCCTTTTCTTTCCTGATAGAGGAGCCTATGGTTTTTAACAGCTGCATCACTGGCAGATATTCAAGAGGATCACTCTATCTCTAAGCTGCTCCTCTTGAAATTTTGAAGCTGTTAAAAACACAGAGTCTCTGTCGAGAAGAAGATGTCAGTCCTATCAACCACTTATACTGGAATCTAGTAATCCAGGAAGCCCTGTTGCTATCATCCAAACCAAATTTGTTTTGTTCTCTTCTGGGAGTCCTTTACTTTCTAAACTTAGCTAACAGAATATCAATGCTAAATATACTGTAAAAACAAAAATCTGCTATTCTTGACATCCCAGTTTTAAGCATGATTGCTTTGGAGTAAGTACAACATTAACTGGATGTTACTATTAAGGAAAGTGTACTTTGAATCATATACTTAAATCTCTCCATTCTTTTTTTTTAGTGAAGCCAGGCTGAAACCTCCACATTGCAAAAGGATGCATGGGGAAACACGTGTTTACTGGGGCCATTTAAGTGAAATTGGGAACTCTTAAGGTCTCTTAGACTGGCCAACAACACAGAATGTGGACTTCCTAAGAAGTCAGACCAAACTACTCTAGGTGTGGATCTGGGAGATGAAGTGTGTCATCTTGAACTGCTGTGTTGGACACTATAATCTTGGATTCTGGGGTATATCTTGATTATGCTTTCTACCAGTGGATTTGAGGTTGACTGCTTTTGCCCTATCATTTCCTCCCAACCTGTAAATAAATAAAGATACACAAGACAACATTTTTCCCTTGAAAAGACAATGCCAAGGTAGTATCATTAACAAAAATGTTATTCTTTCTGCCTCATCAGATCCATGCAAAGAGAAATCTTGCTGGCACAATACTTAGTTTGGCTCTGTCATGTTACTGAGGCAATTCACATTTTTGTTGTTGTTCACTCACACAGTTCAGTCCGACTCTTCGCGACCCATGGACCACATCATGCCCTCCTGTCTTCCACTGTTGGCAGGGTGATGTCTCTACTTTTTATTATGCTGTCTAGGTTTGCCATAGCTGTCCTCTCAAGGAGCAGGCGTCTTTTAATTTCATGGCTGCAGTCACTGTCTGCAGTGATCTTGGATCCCAGGAAGGTAAATCTGTCACTGCTTCCATGACTTCCCCTTCTATTTACCAAGGAGTGATGAGGCCGGATGCCATGATCTTAGTTTTTTTGGTGTTGAGTTTCAAGCCAACTTTTGTGCTCTCCTCATCAAGAAGCTCTTTAGGTCATTTTCACTCTTTGCTATTTGAGTGATATTGTCTGCATATCTGAGGTTGTTGATGTTTCTCCCAGCAACCTTCATTCCAGCTTGTGATTCATCCAGGCCAGCATTTCACATGATGTACTCTGCATATAAATTAAAAATAAGCAGGGTGACAATATACATCTTTGTCCTACTCCTTTTCCTATTCTAAACCAATCAGTTATTCCATATCCAGTTCTAACTGTTGCTTCTTGACCCTTATACAGGTTTATCAGGAGGCATGTGAGGTGGTCTGGTACTCCCATCTCTTTAAGGACTTGCCACAGTTTGTTGTGATCCACGCAATCAAAGGTTTTAGCGTAGTCAATGAAGCAGAAGTAGACGTTTTTCTGGTACTCCCTTGCTTTCTCCATAATCCAGCAAATGTTGCAAATTTGATCTCTAGCTCCTCTACCTCTTCGAAACCCAGCTTGTACTTCTGGCAGTTCTCTATCCATGTACTGCTGAAGCCTAGCTTGTAGGATCTTGAGCATGATCTTGCTAGTGTGTTAAATGAGTGCAATTGTGCTATAGTTTGAACATTCCTTGGCATTGCCCTTCTTCAGGATTGGAACATAAACTGACCTTTTCCAATCCTATGGCCACTGTGGCAATTCACATACATAGAACTTACGTAAAACTGGGTTAATTTATTTGTGTGTGTGTGTGTGTGTGTGTGTGCACTGCTATGTGGGAATGCAAACAGGAGTTTCAACTACTGGTGGAATATTTCAGGCATGTAATGAAGTAAACCATTGTTTGTTAAAACTCAGTCCATAGTTTCATGGGGCTTTAACTTTTTAACCACAGGTTCAGAGAGCAGCAACACAGTATCAGTTGAAAAATCTTCTTCTGCAAGAAAGAGTGAAACTAGCAATGCTGAAGAACAGGATGTTTCGACTGTCAGGTTCAACAGGGTTACAACACTGTGGGATATTGATTATTCATTCCACCACTTCGATAAGTAACCTTATTGAAGTAAAAACGTAAATGCAAGATATGTTCTGTTTGAGTAACTGTACAATAACTATACTAGTTTAGCACATGAGATAGGGTCTCTAGGATCCATTATGGTTTGAGCATCCCCAGGATTTGAGTTTGCAAGGTTTGACTCTTCTTTCTGTTGTGTACTCTACAGCTTGTCAGCTCAGCAGCTGTATTCTGAACTTCCACAACCCCAATTAGGAAAATAAAAATAAAATGAACAGCTGAGGTTTCAAAGTGACCTGACTTCAAACAATTTTGTAAACTTTTTTCTTCTTAAATTGGAGAAACAGAAGGCCTAACCCTCAAAACATGGTGCCAGAGATAGACTTAAAATCAATGGGATATGGGTTGGTTAAAAACATCAAAAGATCTCAGCCCAAACCCGCTAAGTATTTCATCTGTTGGCCTCAGTGGTACTTTCTCATTTCTCTACCAGCCCCTTTTAAAATTAGGTCTTATGCTTGTTAAAAGGCATTTAGGCATATTTGTTGAAGATATGTTGTTCTAGAGTAATAGGGAAAAGACTATATTCAGGATTAGTAATCCATGCAATTTCTCATCCATCTGTGAAATGCTTGGAAAGGAGATAACACTTTTACCCATCTTTCTTTTTTTATCTCTGTTTCTGAATGAATGTTTGTTATACAAAAGTACCGAGAAGAGTAATTATGTGCTCGGGACTTCTCCTTGGATTCCTAAAATTTGCCTTTTTGATGAGCAGGCAGCAAGAGGCAGAAAATAAGACGCCTCACTTAGCTGTTCCAGTAAAATACAGCGAGTTTGGCTTTTTTGGCTAATGGAGCAGGTGCCATTATTGCTGCTCTTAGTATTTTGCTTGATCTCCTTTCTTTTCCCTCACCCAGTCAAGTGATTCCTGAATATTTCTAAACCTGCACTTTGAAAACTTACTCTGCTTCAATCTTTACCTTCCTAAGGAATGCGATTGTTTCTCTATTCAGCTGTGATTCCAATCTAGGGTTGCCAGGCAAAGTCTAGTAACAGGTAGGAGCATGGGGGGGAGGGTACATGGTGTGGGGGGTGGCATTGGCAATGCAATGACATCACTTCCAGAAATGATGATGGTAGCTCTAGGAATTGCTAGAAACTATCGTTTCTAGCTCTACTGCCATTGCTTCCAGGTATTCCCTGGAAGTAACGTCATTGCATGCGTGACACCTGTGAGTTTTTATTAATGTTTAATGTTTAATTTATTTCATTTAAAAAAATCCCCCTGCTGTTGCTCTAAGTGTCATTGTGGAACAGGAACTTGGGGTGGGACATCTCCCACCTTGACTGGGGGCTCAGCAGCCCTGTTCTGATCCTGTGTCCATCTGTCTGTGGCATACTGCTTTATCAGCACTGCAAACTCAAACTTCATGTAAGGATAACTACAGTCCTATTCTTGCCTTGACAGGAATATTAATTGTCTATTATTTAACTGAACTATCTATTATTCAGCTGCTATTCTGTGATAGTTAAAAATGCATCATTATAAACCAGTGCTTGGATCAATCAAAGGTCAAACAAACTCTAGAATCTGGAAAATGTCTCAATGACAGAAAATCTAATTCATAGGCATCGAGTTCCTTGTTCAGTCCCCAGCATCACCAACTAAAAGGATTGGGTAGTAGGTGCTGTGAAAGACCTCAAGGTGATACCCTGAAGAGCTGCTGCCAGACAAAGTAAAGGGTCCAAACCCTTGATAGACCAAGGGTTGGCAGTATAAGGAGTTTTATGTGTTCTAGATTGGGAAGTATGGCCCTAGAGCTGCCATCTCTGGCTTGGGAAACTTCTGGAGATTTGGGGGCAGTGCCTGGACAGGATGCAGTATGGGGAGGAGGCTCAGCAGAGATGTGATGCCATAAATTCCAGCCTCCAAAGCTGCCATTTCCTCTAAGAGAACTGATCTCTGTTATCTGGAGATTAGTTGTTATTCTGAGAGAACTATAGATCCCATCTGGAGGTTGGTGATCCATCCCTCAGACCTGTATCCCTGCCAATCTATGCCCCAAGTCCTTCTGAGGGGCCAAATGACACTTCTAGCATCCCTTTAAAAATGTTTACAATCAGATAAGTGGTAGAGCTCAATCCACTTATTACTGATCCTGTTTGCTGTTGTTGTTGTTGTTGGTGAGCTTAAAACAGAAGCCTTATTTTCATGGCAATGGTCTTCTCACATACGGAGTAAAGAAGACCAAGTGATGTTAAACATTTTCTAGACTTTCTTCTCGACCTGCAGACCTCTTCAAAGAAAATTCATATTCATCTACACACAAAGCTTAGTGAAGGTTTGAGTGACCAAATATAATCCATGAATGATCTGAATGTCAAATGCCAGACAGACTCAGTGAATTATTTTGAAGCAAACCATGACCCCCTTAAAAATGGCTCTTTTTAAAGACTTTCTAGAGGAGAAGAAAGACATTCTCTTTGTGTGTACATTGTATTTCCGATAGCTTGGGTTGTTCCCAACAGAGGCATGTTAGAAGCAAGCAGACATTTAATCCTTTATTTCCCATGGCTGTTAAATCCTGAGGAACAGAGGCTGACTGATTCAGGGCTTTACTAATATGGAACTGAAGAACTGCACCTCCTAGTCAATTAACTGTCACATCCCCTCTGTGACCCAAGCATTGCTGAGTAGCCACTGTGCAGTTTCATTTTGAGTGTTCTGCCAATACTGTCTTACTCCAGTTTACCACATGTGACTATCCCTTGTAATGCCCATGCAAGAATTAAGCACGGCTGTTCCAGGACCTGTGCCCTTGTAGAAGTGTGGGGGAGAGCATCAGGGTTTGCTGCAGGTGGCAAAAGGAACAGCCAACTAGCAGGACTAGCAGGCAGTGTTGGGGGTGGGGTGAAGAAGGCTATATAGGGGCTAGTGTCTACCCCACCTTTTGACCATCTGAGAGGGAGACCTATCTGAAGGTACCAGCTGTCCTTATTTCATGTCCACATGCAAAGAGCACTTCTACACAAAGTATTCTTTTTTGATATTTTAAGCATTGGTAACTTTTCCAGTTTTTATACTACTGAATAGTTTCAAAATTATTATTTAAAAAAATGACTATAAACTTGCTTATACTCCAAAGGTTTGGTCCAAACCCTTTTGAGTTCCAGTGATTTCTTTATCTGTTAATTATATTGACATCCAAATGCTTTGGGGTTTATTAACTAATTGTGATTGCAAAAGTGTACTCCTTTAGAGTTGTTACAGGCACACAAACTGGGAGCCCACCAGTGGGAGCACCCACTACCCACAATGCTCAAAATGTGTGTAGCTGGTATTTTTTAGGGTGATTAGGGTAACACAAATTTTCTGGGTCTGTATAGCTTTGTTACATACTAACAAAACTGCAAATGCCTTGTGTATTGTTCAGCTACAGATACAGGTCCTTCATTCGTGCTCACATTGAATGAGTTTACACACACACACACACACACACACACATTCCATATCCTCCAAGATCTCTGTGATTTTGGTTTGTGCTGAAGGCAACTCCATAGGACAGGACATCATAGAAACTGGTTATAATACATGAATTGGGTAAGAGTCAAATAAATTATTTGTTTTTTACCCCAGTGTCTTCCTTGGAGTGAAGTACCATGCTTCTCTGGTGGAAGTTGCTGCCTCACTTGGAGCTTGTCTTCAGAGGCCCATTCCAACCATTTTCTCTGACATAGCCCTTCTGACTTCACCTCCTATCAGACTGCATTATATCCAGGAGATTGTTAAAGTTAATAACGAACCTCTACTCCAAAAATTCATTAAACAATTTGGGATCTTTATCAAATCAACTACCTGTCCAGCCAGGGCTGTGTCCTTGCACCTCATCTATTCAACCTGTAGCTGAATGACTTTGTTCCAAGCTTGCAAGGCATCTCCACAGTGTCTGGGAAATTGCCCAGTACCCACCTTGCTATACACTGACAACCTTGTCTTGCTCACCAGAACTCAGGTTTGTCTAAGGTGTGCTATAAAAATATTCATTGCCTATTGCAATACTGAACTTTTGGAGATAAATGAAGATAAATCTATGATCATGGTGTTTATAAAGTCAACAAACTGATTAAACAAAAGATGGGAAATGGTGCCTACAAATTACAACAGGTCGATGAATTTAATACCTAGGAATTGTGTCCCAATCAAATTTATCTTGGTCCAAGCATGTTCCGTATCTCGAGCAGAAAATCAGCTTAGCTCTGCTGGCTCTAAGGAAGTCTTTCTTTATCCAAGGAGCTCATATGTGCCAGCACATATATTAGTCCCTGGCAGGGCTTTTTTTGTAGAAAAAGCCCAGCAGGAACTCATTAGCATAACAGGCCACACCAAACAGCAGAAAATTATTAGCATATTAGGCCACACCCCTGACAGTGCAGCTCTTTCCCAGGATTGGCTTCCCTAGGTGCCCCATGGCTTATAGGGTGCATGGGGAACCTGAAGGAAGGAACACAGTTTCTGGATCAGCTTCCCCAGGTGCCCCACTACTGTGGGGTGCCTGGGGAACCCGAGGAGGGGAGGCAGTTTAAACTGCCTTCCCTCCCTGGATCAGCTTGGCTTTCCCAGGCACCCTATGGCTTACGAGGAACCTGGGGAACCGGGGGGGGGGGGGAGGCTGTAGGCATGGCCATCTTGGAAGCCAGCCGGAACTCCATTTCTGTGCGTTCCTGCCCAAAAATAGCCCTGGCCCCTGGTCTGTATATATAGAAGGATTTTGGGAACGTGATTGTATGTTCCTGCCTTCTAAACCTTAAGTGTTAGAGAAACTTAAAAACCTATGTTTTAGTGTTAAAGCAGAAGCTGAAAAGGAAGCCTTTCTCCAAAGTTGCAAAGACCATGTTGAAAAGCAACAACACTTACCTGCTGGCAACATATTAAGTAGGTTTAATGTGATTACAAAGTTATCTCAGTTTTTATTATTGGTTCACCTCATACATCCTACCCCTGATTCAACCTGACCTTTTCCCCTCCAAGTTAAATAAAATATTTTGTTTATTTTGAACTTTCAAAAGCTTCTTGTGTGACATTTCAGGAATGGAATATAAGGTGATTTTGCCTCTTCCCTCCAGTCCCTGGGCTGGGCCAGCATCACAATATATAGTAACGTGATAGGATGGGATAGCCATAGACCAACTAGTAAGAAAATAGATACAGGGGCTGCTCAGCAGAAGAAAAAGGGGGAAATCCTAGGAGGGAGGGAGGAGGGCAAGATTACCATACCATCATTAGCAGCTCTCTGGAAAAACAGCACGAGGGGGGTCTTTTTTTTTTCCCTTAAGAGGTTGACATGATCTAAACCTGAGCATCTTCCAGATCATTCCCTTTGAATGGCTTTTAATTATAGAATGATTTGGTTAGATTTAGTGTAAGTCTTTGTCAAATGGAAAGAGAAGGGTAATTTTTACTGATTCCCCCTTTCTATTGTAGACTACCTTCATGTCAGTCCTTGGAGCCCACTTATCCCACATGAAGCACCAATTCATTGAGATCCATGGAAAAGGGAGAGGCAGGCAGCTTCTGTTTAGCTGATGGAAAATTTAGTCTGGGTCTAACACAATATATGGAGGTAACCCCGAGTTTAGTTACATTAGCTCCCCTATATGTCAGGAGCTATAAACAAACAAAATTTTGTTTATTTACTTCAGTTATACTCTACTTTTCTTCCCAATGTGAACCCAAGCCAGTTTACATCAATCTCCTTCTCTCCATTTTATCCTCACAAGCCTGTGAGATATGTTAGGATGAGAGAGCCCAAGACCACCCAGCAAGCTTCCATGGCAGAGTGATTCGAACCTGGGTGTCCCAGATCTTAGTCCAGCACTTTAACCGCTGTCACTCAAATATTACAGGAAGAAGTTTTCCACTGTAAGTAGCCATTATGGAACAAAAATGTCTGTGTTTGTCACACATGGAAAGGGTAACACTGTAGAAGCATTTTTGAGTGCGAAGTGATGCCTCTTTCTGACATTTAATTTAATAATGAGAGCTCCTTGTATGGCATCATTTGCACACTGTGAAAACAGAACATCTGTACCTTATTAATTGTCAATAAAGGGCACAAAAGATACTGAAATTGCTCGTGGTTTTCCACCCCAAATGTGCTTGACTGGAATGGACTGGCTTTCCTGTTTTCAAAGGCGGAACACCTGGTTCGTGTTAACCTAATTCCAGCAGCTCACTGCTTAAAAAATTAAAAGTACAACTTTCCAGCTCTAGTGCATAATTAGTTTATTTCAGAATCATGGACGGTTGACATAAATCATGGTGTACTTGGTTCACATGTCTTTTCAAAGAAAAAGTAGGGATTTTCCGGCCTTCAATTTGTAGTAATTTCCCAATTCAAGCTGTGGGAAAAATCAATTCCTGCATTGGTCTCTTGCCCGACCAATATAATTGATGGGTTCAGATTGTAAGGCTAGAAACAATTATGGAAATGTATGTCTGCGTGCAGGACCTCGCCCAGACTCAGCCCTTTCCCCCACCAAGGCCCTAGAGGCAGGATACTTACCTGGTCCACTGCTAGTGGGGGGAACGAAGGGTGCCAGGGAACAGGCTGCCTGCCTGAGGCAAACAAGGGAATGTCCAGGAGCCAGCCAGCAAATGGCTGAAGAGGAACACCTGGCTATTCTTTGCCTGCGAGCCTGGGGCACTGCCAGGCAAACAAGGCAATGCTGTGCTAGATGAAGCAACCGTGTGACTTGGTTTAAAGCAGCTTCACATGTTCAGGATGATAAAAATAAGAGGGACGTGAAGCATGTGTCATGCCATATATGGTGGTATGTAAGTCTATCTGAACTGTCTTTGTATCTATAACATTTGGGATTCTAAATAGGCACCTTCAGGATGGGTGTGTAAGACAATTTTGTTCCTGAGAACCTTTGGTGGAGGGTAGATTATTTTCAGAGATGTGTTCATGATAATTTTGTATAGGTTTTTTTTAAGTTTGGGGGTTGGGGGTTATGTTTTGAGTAGTATAACTTTGTAATTTGTGCATTTTAAAGTGTTTCAGTCTTTCTGTTTGGACTAATATTTTTTTTAAAAATAAAACAAAGGGTCTGAAAATCCTTGGCGTTCACCAATGTCCTCACTTTTTCACTAAGTTATTTTTTAAAAAATGTTCTTATGCTGTCTTTGCACCCAACTTAGGTTGTGAACAATCAAAACATTAAAACAAAGTTTGAAGCACACATCTATAAGGTCATTGATGAAATCCTAGCCAAAACAAACCTCTTCACCTGTTGGCAGAAGACAATGATAGGAAGGACAGACAAATCTTCCTGAGGATGGAATCTCACATCTTAAGACCCTTTCTTGGGTAGCCACCTTTCTAGCTTCCGATGGAAGCAGAGCCCCCGAAGATGACCATAGTGGTTGGGTAGGTTCATATGGATGTAGGTGGTTTTTAGGATATATTAGCCCCAAGCTGCATAGGGCTGCAAAGGTCAATACCAGCCCTTTGAATGGACCCAGGAGCAAATTGGGAGTCAGTGTAGACGGAACAAGACTGGAGTAATATGGCCCCAACAACTCACTCCAGTCATTATCTTGAATCCATGAATATCCAATGAAAATTTGTTATGTGTGGAAATCATTATCCTTCAGACTCCCCTCAAGCAGAGCTGGGGGTCACGACCTGTTGGGGCCTGTCACTTCCTGCTCTGGCCACTGCTTTCAGGTTTCTGTCTGTCTTCCTCCCTGGGTAAGGGCCTTCAAGGCTCTGGGTGTTCATGGCTTGCCCAGTGGGAGAGGGGCTGAGTAGTGGGTGGAAGCTGGCCCTAGACACTTCCTTTCCCCTACCTCCTTCTCTGCTTCCCACCCATCAGCCTACTTTTATCAGTCTTCAGTTTTCTTTTCTTTCCTACCCCTGGCAGCCTCTATCCAATTGTGCAGTTCTGTTCACCCATCTGGGCATAGTTGTACACTAGGGAACCTGCAAAGACCTCATTTCCCCCAGTATTCTGTTCCCCACAATATTTCCTCTTTGCTTCTTCCTTGCAACTTGCATATTCTCTCCGCTTTTCTTGATTCCTTTTCTTCTTCCCACCCACTAACCAGCCTTTTATCTGCCCTCATCTTTGCCTCACACGAAGCAAGCACTTCCTCCACTGCCTTACGTGGGGCTTGAGCAAGCCAGGCTCAGCCCTTCTGTCACAGGGCTGACCCAGCCCAGGTAGGAGGAGGTCATCATCCTACCCTGGGAGGTGTCCTGTACTCTTAATTGCCATCTGCACCTGCCTTGAGGTAAGTTAGGCTGAAAATGTGCAACTGACCTAGGGCCACTCAGTGAGGTTCCAGTGGAGAATGGATTTTTGAGTTCCTGGTCTAAAACTCTAACCACTACACCACACAGGCTTTCATGTGGTTGCTGCTGTTGGACAACAGCAAGCAGCTGGGCCTGAGTGAGTCATGCAAGTCACATAGTAGCAAGCCTCCTAGTGAATGCTGCCAGGCCTAGCTAAAACAGCCCTGGAAAGGGCCCTCCTCTGCCTTTTACTGACAGAAACCAAGCCTAGACCTGGTAAAACTGTTATGGTTGCCTGTTAATGGCCCCTGAGGACATCTGTTTCTTAAAGCAACAGGTATTCCTTTATCATTTTGCTTTTGTAAAATCCCTGTGTTTGTTTTTTAAGACTTCAGATTTTTCTGCAAACCTGGTATTTTCCAGGTTTTTCCAGGTTTGTAGAAAGAGCTGCCTTGTCTGTTCATACTTCCAGTCTCTGGATTTAAGTATCCTCTGATTTGGCTAGGTTGAAAATAAGATCTATTGATATTGCTTTACTGAGGATCCAAGAGTCGATCCAGCTGTTTTGGAGAACACTCCACATATTTCTAATGGGATTATTCTATGTGGGAAGTTGGCTTCCATCTTATAACATTCAGACTGAGTGTTTCTGTCCTGTGGAGCTTATGAAGGCCTGACCATGGCTGGAGGCATGGCTCTTGCCCATTGGCTCTCATCTGGAGGGTAGTAGCCTAGAGCCAGCAAAAAGATTTTCTAATGCACACCAGGGAGGGAGGAGAATCTGCTGTATTTAGAAGCCTTCCCTCCCTTCTTGTGTTTGATTGTTTTTGTATTATTTTACTTTATTTTGTTGTTAGCTGCTTTGGTTCTCCATTTGGGAAGAAAGGTGGGATATAAATGCATTAAAAAAATCAAATAAATAAATGAAATGAAATCCCATGTCTTTAAAAATCTTTCCTTTATTCTTCAGAAGATAGAAATGAGAGAAAGGCAGGCTAAAAATACTAGTAGCATTAATAGCATATTAGTTTCCTAAATATTATAATATTTTCCTAAATAGTTTACTCTAATCAATACAAAAATACCAACAATTTGTCATGTTGTCTTCAAATTAGCAAATATATAGGGTTTTGTGGACTACAGTCCCTTTTGTTAGATGCATAAGTGGTCCCCTAAGATGATATGTATAGCTATGATAACAAGGAGAAGAAAGGGGGGAAATGCCTTCTATAAAGAAAGGCAGGTCATGTGACTTATACTAAGCATAAATGAACACAAGATCTCATCAAATGAATATTGGATTCAATCAGTATGGGCATCATACAACCTGCTTTTAACTAATGACCATCAATAATTAACAGAAATAGCAAGATCAATAATATAAACAAACATGTAAACAAGGGCAATGCATTATCCGTGCTAGTCCCTACTAAATCCAAATTCCATAGAGCCACATTTACTGATCAATTCTCACACTGGAATCTCCCTTTGATACTTATTTATTCAGTGAAGGGCTGAAACAGAGTGAAATATGCCTTCACTGGTTTCTCTGTTATCATTTTTTGTGTGTGTGTTACATCCTTTTCTGGAGGAATCTTCAACCACACAGGAAAATTATATGTCTTTTACAGAAATCTACCGTTAAGTGAACTGTGTACTTCTGTGCATATATACATTTTTTTCTACTGGGAGAATAAATACAAAAATAACACAATCATTTCAATGTTTTGTTTATATAAACTGCCCTCAGTCCTAAGAAACAAACCTAACTTCCAAACTCTTCAGAAAAGGAAGACGTTGAAATAATGTCCAAACTTCTCTGTTTCAGACTGGTGACTCCAGGCCAAAACCCTTGGGTGGGGGTAGAGGCATAATTCATTAAAAACATGTGCTCAGTGCAGATAGATTGTGTCAAGAAATGCTTAATATAACCAGCTTTGACATTTAACAAAGAGCCTCTGACCCTTGTTATAAATATTTAGACATGAAAATAGTCACAGATTCTGTGCATTTTGTGCTACGATGCTCAAAGCTAAAAATTGTAACATTTCCTTGTTGTTGTTTTTTGCCAACTCATTTTCTTTAGTCTGAACATTCAGTCCCAGTTCTGTTGGTTAATATGACTGACAAAACTGGTTTTAATTTAGGCAAAGTCTTTTACTCCTCTTTGTTAAATGAGGTGTTTTTGTTTGTTTGTTTGCTTTGCACTACTGAAAAAGTTATTTTCTGGTGGGTTGTGTCTGAATATGTAAATGGATGATGGTGTATTGCATCAGTGGTTATACTACAAATCTGTTCAGTTAATGGCAGAATGGCAAAGACAATGACTGGAGCCATCTCCTGGTAGATCTCGCCTTGGGTCATGGGATGCTCAGGAAAAAGGTGAGCACATAAATAATTTAAATAAATAACTATGCCTTTTCTCCCAGAGCAAGATACAGGATCCAGCCCATATTTCTTATTTGGCTAATACTGGATAGGCCACGTTTGTTAGTATGTACATCATTAGGGATGGACATGAACTGGGAAAATTGTGGTTCATGGTGGTTTGTGGTCCATTGGGTTCCATGAACCGTGAACTTTAACAAACTTTTCTGTTTGCCAAACTGGTTCAGCTGGGGAATGGAGGGAGGGTAACCTTCCCACCCCCTCCCATCATGAAGATGGTGGCCTATCCCTCCCCTCATGCTGAGGAGGTGGCCTACTTCCCGCCTTTCCCTGGTGGTGGCCAACCCATTACTATTTTCACCCCCAGTCCCCACCATTCCCAGAGCAATGGCCCCTTTTCTCATGGTCCAATGGACACTGTCCCCTAGCTGAGAGGCAGGTGTGCAGCTCAGTGCCCTGAGACCACCCACACACCCTTTGACACTTTCACTTCAACCCCCACCCCACCATTCTCAAAGCTCCATGGGCAAGGAACTGATCTGGCGGCAACCATGGTCAGCTGTAGCAGTCAGGTGATGGCCATTCTCCAACAACATGCACATCTACAGGGAGGCATGTCCAAAGTCTGCTGTGAACTGCATGTTCCACACTTGACTGGGATGATTGGGGGCATGTAGGTATCAGCTGTATGAAGGAGTTGTGGTGTCGAGGGCCTGGATGGCCTAGTGGCAAGGACCCAAAATATCCCAAGGAGGGGGGTTGGGTCTCTCTGCTTGGTGGTAGCAGGAAGGCACTGGTGGACTAGAGGCCAGGACTACCCCAAGAGGGGAAGGTGGCTCGGGTCCTCTGTTTGAGGACCCCACACCTGATGTCTGAGTCCCTCTGCCAGGCTGTGTCAGGAAGACATGGGATGGAGGGTCAGTTAGAGTATCCCAAGAGGTGGAGTGTGGTGTGTTGGCCCTTGAGCCTGAGACAGAAGTCCACTAGAATCCATCTCCCTGACAGGGTAGAGAAGGCTGCCACAGCCAAAAGCAGCAATCCATCTTCCAAATGGGGTGAGTGATGGAGGAGAAACCCCAGCAAGAGGTGTTGTTGTTTTTAAAGGGAGGGAGCCCCCTCACAGGGCAGTGGCAGAGAGAGACTAGTAGTGGCTCAGGTCCCTCCTGAACAAGAGGTGTTTTTAATAAATAAAAGTGAAGAAACCCCAGCAAGAGGTGTTGTTTTTCTATTAAATAAATAAGAAAAGAAAACCAAAAGAGCCCCCCCCTCCACATGGCACTGGCAGGGAGAGTCCCTGAAACCACAGCAAGGAACACCTTTGCAGCATGGAGAGGTGTTTAAAAAAATGTCCCACTGTATGTGATGGGAAAGGAGTCCCTCAAAGCCTCCCTTGAATCAGCCAGCAGCAAGCAATTCTTCTAACTCTCTCTCACTCAATGACTAAATCCTCTCTTCCTGCTGCAAAGTGAAAACAGCTGAGTCAGGGTGTGGTGTATATATACAATCTGCTCTCATACAGCAGAATGGGAGCTCTGTGGTTGGCTGTCAGAGCTGCCAATCAAGTTATGAACAACTACTATGGGTGTTTCTAAGGCTCCCCACAAGTCCACCCCCAGCATTGCCTAGGAATTGATTGAATCGATGCCAGGCTGTCTGGCCAATGAACTGCTCTAATGAACCACCGATCCTCCATGGAAAAAATGGTAGTTCGTTGTTAGTTTGGGAATGGCAGAACCAAACAAACCAGGTCAAAACAAACCATGAACCAGTCCAGTTCGAGTAAAATTTGAGCTCACTTTGCGGTTTATGCCCATCCTTATACAGCATTACTATATGATAACATTAGTATAGGTGTAAATACCACAAAAGAATGAATTTAACATTGTGAGGTGGCAGTCTTAAGCATTATTTTGGGGTTGCCAGCTCCAGGTTGGGAAATTCCTGGAGGTTTGGGGGTGGACCCTGGGGAAGGTGGGACTCGGGAGGGGAAGGACCTCAGCAATGGATAATACCATACAATCCACCTTCCAAAGCAGCTATTTCTACAGGGGAACAGATACCATAGAATCATAGAGTTGGAAGTGGTCTCCAGGGTCATCTAGTCCAACCCCCTGCACAATGCAGGAAATTCACAACTACCTCCCCCCACACCCCCAGTGACACTTTTCATAGAGAGAACATCCTGTGCAGTGGCAGGTTTCTCCATGTTAACAAACAGCATGAAAAAAAAACTCTTGGAAATCAATTAGACTGCTATTTTCCATGAAACAAAGTATACTTTGCATGTTTGATTGCTTGGCCTGCCCTGTCCGAATCAGATCAGCCTTAAGTGGTTCACAGCATCTTAAATACACAAAAAGGTTACAATAGAAGCCTTGTAAATAAATAAGTCTCTTGGTACCTTGCTGGTTTCATATCTGGGGTGGAAGTGTACCTGTCGAACCAAAGCAGGTTCTACGGTTTCCGTAATACTGAATTATACTTGTAAACAAATGCCTAACCAAACAGAAAGCTTTTGTGCAAAAAACATTTACTGTTTTAATTAATCCTTTTGAACTGGGGTATTGACAAGGCTGTAAGAGAACCCCTCACTTTCAGCACCCTCTCCTTGGCATTGGGGCTGTTCTTCCCTTCAAAAAAGCAGCCCTGAAAAACTGCACTTGGGAGGGAAATGATTATAGAAATGAAAGCGGAATATTGTTCTGCCCATTCTCATCTCTTTTTTCTAAACTCAAAGATCCATGACTAGCCTACACTAATGGGGTAAGGTTTCTATTTGCCTTCTTTCCAGATCCACTACATTTTTTTTTGATAAACTGCATTGCTATTGCTCTTCTAGGTTGAAATGGAGTGACACAATGTCCCCAAAATCCTTTTTAACCACTGACCCAGAAGATGGCAAAAAAACACAAACCCTCCAGGATCTCTGGCCAAACTAGCCTGGAGAAAATTGCTTCCTGACCCCAACGTGGCAGTGAGCATTTCTGTGGGCATGTAAGAAAGGGCCATGAGAACTCATCATTGATGCAACCCTCCCTGTCCTCCCTCTCATGATCTACCTAAGTTCACTGAATCATCACAGGAGAACCCACCACCTCCCAAGGAAGTCTGTTCCACTGAAGAACCACTCTAACTGTCAGGAAGTTCTTCCTAATGTTTAGCCGAATACTCTTCTGATTTAATTTCATCCCATTGGTTCTGGTCCAACCTTCTGGGGCAACAGAAAACAACTCAACACCATCCTCTGTATGACAGCCCTTCAAGCACTTGAAGATGGTCATCTCTCCAGGCTATACATACCGAGTTCCTTCAACCTTTCCTCATAGGATTTGGTCTCCAGACCCTTAACCATCTTTGTTGACCTCCTCTGGACATGTTCCAGCTTGCCTATAACCTTCTTAAATAGTGGTGTCATAAACTGAGCACAATACTCTAGATGCGGTCTAACCAGAGTAGAGTAAAGCAATACCATCACTTTGTGTGATTCTAAACAATATACTTCTATTGATACAACCCAAAATCGCATTTGCCTTTTTAGCAACTTCATCACGCTGCTGACTCATGTTCAGTGTATGGTCTACTAAGACCCCTAGATCCTTTTTGCACATACTACTGCACATACTAAACAAAACTGGTAGTTTTAAATTTAGGCAGTAAGAGAAGATAGGGAGCATAAATTGTAGAATCAATGAATTTAAGTGAGGTAGAAAGAATAAAGGGTAGGGTCTTCCTCCTCTGCCCTCCCATTACAACCTAACTCAGTTTTTGCAGGCCTAAGCTTCCGTTCATACTTACTTGACTTGCCCTATTCTAGAAACCACATTTCAAGACACAGAGTGATGGACTGAACAGTATTCAAGGGGAAATCAATCTATCATCATATACATTAAGGCAGGGGTGGCCAACCTTGCTTAACGTAAGAGCCACATAGAATAAACATAAGAGCCACATAGAGATGTCTGAGAGCCGCAAGACAGGAACAAATATCACACACACGTTTTTATTTTTTAAAATATGCAAATTTGCTTTTTATTAACGTTAAATGGGACTGCCAAAAATAAAAACAAACTAGGAAAACCAGTTATAAGAAAGAGAGAGAGAGAAACTAGGAAAGCAAATAGATGGGAGGGAGGAGGGAAGGAAGGAAGGGAGAAAGAGAGAAAAAGCATGCCTCCCCTTTGCTTCCCCAGCCGCCCTGCCAGGAGCCGCACAATATGTGTGAAAGAGCCGCATGTGGCTCCTGAGCCACAGGTTGGCCACCCCTGCATTAAGGATATAACAAAAAAGAAAAATGGATTTAGTTCTAACCTTTGTCAAAACCCTGCACCTGCCAAGATGGTGAATTTATATCCTAGGGTAGATTCTGGTTCCTCCTTTATTGGCAGTCTTCCAGAAAAAAAAAAATCTAGTGTCTCTCAGCACATCTGCTTGATATATGAGATTTTCCTCCCAAAAACAGGAAAGTGGCCTTGATAACCTCTTGGTCCATTCCATCATTAAAGAACTTGTGAATCAGTGTATGGGAAAATGAAATAAACTCTTGGATACATACTACTGGGTAAATCTAACACAATCCCAATCTATGTTTTGAGAAGTGCTCTTCTTTCAACAAATAAGTGGCCAGTGTCTCTGAAAAACCAATGGCATGCAGATCCATATAAGTAGTTGCATTAGTGATTAAAATTGTGTATGAGCAGAGGCTTTGTAATTCATTTCAGTGTTTGGAAATACATTGCACGTGTATCCCCACTCTGTCCAAACAAGTAACCTGCGCTTGCCAGTGAATACCATACTTTGATGCATTGCTGATACATAAGTTTCCCGTCATGCTATCAAATCAAAATCTACATTTTCTCATTTTTCCCCCATGGCAGAAGTGACTTGAATGCTTTATACTGCATACCAGTATTTGTACTGTTAGTGGTTTCTGTGGGTAATTTTATACCAATTTCATACACCAAACACTGTATTAGTATCAGTAAAGGGTCTCAGAGGAAAAAGTGACTTTCTAGAAATTTTCTCAAAAACAGTTACAGTCAGGTGCGTAGACTTTCTAAATCCCGGGGGGGGGCAGGGTCTCTCTCATGCGCGCGTGCAAAGCGTGCACGCACGGGACCATGTCCCCGCCGCTCCTCCCCCCCCCCCGGCCCCAGGGAGGCAGACCCGCACGCAGTTGCAGTGGCAGCGGCAGCCAGCTGGCCGGCTGACTGCCGCCCGCACGAAGCGCGGGACCATGTCCCCGCCGCCTCTCTCCCCTCCTGCCCCAGGGAGGCAGGAGGACAGGCCGGGGGTGGGGAGGAAGGAGAGGCGGTGACGGCCAGCTGGCCGGCTGACTGGCCACTGGCGAGATCTCCATCTTGCCGGGGGTGGCTGAGCCCCCCCCCGGGAAATTTCGGGGGAGGCTCGAGCCCTCGAGCCCCCCCTTAGTTGACGCCCATGGTTACAGTAATGGAGTAATTTAGTAACTTTGATTATTTATCCTACTGTGCAAACTCGGAGGAGGGCAGACGCTGGGTTTTTGCTCCAAGAGTGCTTTTATCTCCTCATTCAGTAATCCAAAACTTAATCCAGGGGAGAGGGAAGATCGGATATAGTGCTGTGTGGTTACTAATATAAGAATTGTATCAACAACTCCAGGGCTGACTGCCTTATTAATTAAAAAATAATAACCTAGAGATAATTGTAATTATGGCAGTTAACTTTGGCATTCCTCCAGCATGAAAACAATATCATCAGGACCAAACTTTGTTCCTAATATGACTTATCTGTTCCTGTGTTTCTATTTATTATATTTGGAACACATAACTGTAATTTAATTGCAATGAACACAGCATGCCATGGCAGCTATGTTTCTCATGACATCGTGCCTCAAAACAGGTGGTGGGGAATCTTACCTCTGATGGAGTTTCAACATAAACGGTCTTTGATCTAAAGAAGTTGTTGTTTTATGTGGTTTTCCTTTATTTCTCTGAATTTGGGGCAATTAATGCAGTTGTGAAATTGGAATTTTGTTTTCAAGGGCATGCTTATTATTTCCCCTCTCCCAGACTTTAACTCCGTAATGGAATAAATATGAGTGTTTTAATGAATGTTATTAACTTTTTTTGTGTTTGGGGTGTCTAGAAAGATGTCGTCTGGAGTGGTAGTTTTAAATATGTTGTTTTAATGGGTGATTGTTATCCACCTTAACCTCACGGAGAAAGCATAAATGACAAATATTTAAAAATAGTTAATTAGTTTGTTGATGCCACAATAATTATTTTCCATGCTGAATAAAATAACATAAAGACATTTTTCACATTTAGTGCTTTGGATGTCTTGCGGGCTACTTAGATTAATAAGTTTGTACTATGAAATATTTGGGAGATAATCAGATAAAAAGAACCCAAGACCGTTCTGTGGGCCATCTATCATAATATTCTAGAGCTTGCTCGGGTGGTTTGTTTCTGGGCTTTTAAGCCAGGAGTTGGTCTTTGGCCTGTGTGTTTCTTCCCATTCTCTTACTCACCCCAAAACCTATTCCATTTCCAAAAGGTTAAAGTAATACAGTATATATAAGTGTAAGTATAACCAGATACAACAAAAAAAAATCCACTTATAGCTTGGTGGAATCTGCCATGTTCAAAGAAATGATTTAAAACATAATCAAATATGTTTCTGATTGATGTCATAGTCCTAGACATAATGTTGCCAACCTCCAGACGGTGGCTGGAGATCTCCTGAGATTTCAACTGATCTCCAGGTGACAGAGGTCAGTTCCCCTGGAGAAAGTGGCTGCTTTGGAAGGTGGATTCAATGAAGAACCTCCCCTCCCCAAAATCCCCTCTTCCTTAGATTCCAATCTCAAAATCTTCAGGGATTTCACAACCCATAGCTGGCAACCCTACCTAGGCTGGCTTGGGGTGGGTTTCTCTCCTCACTTTTGATAGGATCCTGGGCACTCCCCTCCCCAAAATCCCCTCCTCCCCAGATTCCAATCTCAAAATCTTCAGGGATTTCACAACCCATAGCTGGCAACCCTACCTAGGCTGGCTTGGGGTGGGTTTCTCTCCTCACTTTTGATAGGATCCTGGGCATTCCTACTTTCTGGGAACTTGGTAGCCATAATATAAAGCCAACTTATGCTATGGCAGACCACCAATCAATCTAGTTCTATCATAGTTCTAGTTCTATTAGTTGGCTCTGATTAACTGCAGGTCTCCAGGCTCTCAGGAAGAGAAGAGTCTCTCCCAAGACTTATTGTCTGAAATCCTTCCATGGCAAATGATTCTGATAAACCTAGGTCCTGGCACTTGCAAAGTATGTGCTCTTCTCCTTACCCATTAGAGAGAAAATACTGAATACTCTGTAGTGGGCCTCTAATAGCATTTCTCTTGAGAGAATAGCAATATAATCAATAGCTCTATTCTGTTCATGGTCAGGACCTTACCGCATATCATATTTGGCAAAGAATTTGTCCCAGATCACGTCCAGTCAGCCAGATTCTCTGAAAGTCCAAAGCCTTACATAGTAATTTGCCTTTGGTGTACTGACTGTTCCTTGTAGGAAAGCAAAGAACCACCTAGGTGAAATCATTATTCTTTAAGGTTCCACATGACTCTGCTGTTTTGGTTGGAGCATGACTATCCCTCTGGAATAGATATCTCAGTAATCCTTACAACAATCCTGTAAAGTAAACAAGAATTAATTCTTAAGCCACAGACGATGAGGTAATGCTGAGAGGCAGTGCCTAGCTGAATGCCACCCATGGAGTTGATGGCTGAGGAGAGATTTGGCCAGGGGATTTCCCACTGGTAGCAAAGTCATGCTTTGCTCCCTAACACGATGTCATAATAATGCACTGAACTACTGTCCTAGGATGAGCTACGATGAAAAAAATAGAGGAGAATTGTAAAGCAGTCCTTCAGACTTCACCCTGAGAAAAGGCTATGAAATGATAAGGGCTCCAGTATACAGAGTATGAACTATGATTGTACAGCCATTCTTCAGTGGGACTGAGAAAGCAAGGCTTTTAATCTTCTCTCTCTGTTCACGGTCTGTTGTCACTGTTGTGGACAATTTTTGGAACTTAGGATTTTGTAATCTTTTTTTGCATGCAAGATATTTGCTTCATATAGATATATACCATGCAAAGCAGCCATCTGAAATGAACTGTGTGTGGGGGAGAGAGAGGGGGGAGGGAAGGGAAAGTAGGGAAGAGAATTGTACTAATCTGAGCTCAGGCACGTCTCTGGAACCTCACTTGAATACGGTTCAAACAAGTCTGAAGCAAATATTCTTTTGGATAGAAACACAAATACCTGTCAGGGACTACGCATCCATGTACATTGCAGCTGTGTGTGCAGTGAAATGGGTTGCCAAATAATATTAGTAGGGCTACGACAGGCAGTCGTTCAGCTGGTGGTGCTTTCCCTAGCCCTTTGTCACTATGCTGTAAAAGCTTTGTCCAGAGAATGTGTGACCAGTTCTGCTTATATTAACAGAAGCCCTGCCAGAAGTCAAGATGGTAGCCCAACCCCACCCTTAGCCATGGTTACCAGGTGGCAGCCATGTACGTGTGCTGTATAAATGGAAGCTAGTCTGGCATGCATGGTGGTTAGCTGTTCTCAAAACACTTCGGAATTAAATCCCCATCTGCGTAAACACTCTTTTTAACATCTTAACAACTGTTAGTTATTTTCTCTTCAGCTGACTTTAATTTTCAGCCACATTCTTTCTTAGCCCACAAAGTACAATAGTTAGGTCATAAATCTTGCTTTCCTTTATGGATTTTAATAAGATGCCTTTGATTTCTTTTCTGGTAAATGGACACATGCATGTCTTCACATGCTCTGCGTGTCTCTTCGCCAACCACTGTTCATTTGGAAACGGCTTTGCTCCTGGCAGATATGCATACCAACAGATGCCAAAAAGCGTGCAGGCTGCACAAATCAGCTGATCCTTTCTGTCCTTTGAGCAAATATTACTTAAGGTTTCCCACGTTAGCCAGATTTTGGCTCCAGGGACTAGTAACAGGAAAGAAGGCCCGAGCACCCGCCAGAAAGAAGAAAAATGCTCGGGCTTTCTCTCTCTAGGACTCTGGCTCTTTCCAATGCAACACCCTTTATGCTCATTAATGTGGCCTGATCCTGTTTTTCAGGCTGATAACATGGGATTTCCTAGAAAATTATTAGTCAGGGAAGCCCTTTCAACAGCTGCTGAGGGCTGTCACTATGACAGGTAGCACTGTTGGTAGGCAACTGAAGAGAAACCAAATGCTGGACATCAGGGGCCGAGGACAGACTGGCAATGTAAAGCGGGGCAGCCCTGCGTCGGAAGTGGAAGAAAAGAGCCCGTTCAGACATGCGCATCTGTCCCTCAGCTCCATTTTGCACTTACCCGTCTCCCAGTCACTTTCCATCTGCTTTAACAGGACACCGGGTAAAACCGGTGTTCAGGGACCGTCCTCCGCATGCCTCCCGCTTCCAAATAGTGTGAACTGGAAAAAGCAGGAGGCATCCGGAGGCGGCAGTGTGAACGCGCCGGCACAAAGTTATGCGCATATGCGCAAGTGCGAAACACATCAAAGGGAAAACAAAAAAAAGCACAATGGCGCACGCGAGCTGCGCGAGCTGTGCACGCCGGCTCCGCGGCAGTCTGAACGCTCCGTATCGGCACCACTGCGCATTGCTCTGGCCAGTATGAACGGCCAGCTCCGTGGAGTTTTTCCCCCGCACCAGTTCCCTTTACATTGCCAGTCTGTCCTCGGCCAGGGACAGTGAGAACTTCAGTGTGAACATTTTCGCCAGCTGAGCTGACCTTGATTGGCTCCTTGCTCACAAGAGAGTCAAACCTCCTCTCCTGATGCCTTGATGTGGCTATTCAAAGCCCAGCTCAAATGCCAAGCCAAGAAGCTTGGTGGTTGCACTTGCAACATCGCCCCTGGTCCCACTGAGTCATGACTTAGTCATAGCCTGCTAGGTAAGTTTCATTAGGCTGTGCTGGCTAGACGGGAAACAAGTCTAATAAATAAATAAATATAAATGAATAAATCTATTGCTTTTGTGCCTGCATAGCCAGCAATCTCAGTCTTCCCCAAGGGTCATGGTCAGCTGACTTATGGTGACCCTGTAGGGTTTTCAAGGCAAGAGACTTCAGAGGCAGTTTGCTGTTGTCTGCCTCCACATCACAGCCCTGAATATTCCTTGGAAAGTCTCCCATCCAGATAGTAGCAAGGGCTGAGCCTGCTTCGCTTTCAAGATCCAATGAGTTCAGGCTAGCCTGGATTATCCAGGTCAGGGCCAACCTTGCTTTAGCAGACACGTAAAATAGATGTTAAATTCATCTGCACAGTTAATCTGAAACAGCTTACTTGTGAAAAAAGAATGCCCTCTCTCTACTTAGGTATCCTGTGTAGTGTTGTTGCTAAGACGATGAACCGTCACTCTGAAAGCCTCTGGCCCAAATGCAATTTCTTCATGCTTATACCCGGAATTAAACTTTGTTCTTGAAGGTGCCACTGGACTCAAACTTCACTCTGTCACTAGCCATCTGATTAATAAATTCAAGGCAAAAGGAAGTGAGTAATTATATTATGGAATTCACTGCCAGTAGTTGTAATGATGGCCATAAGCAAAAATGGCTTTAAAGGGGTTTAGATAGATTCAGGGAGGCTAGGTCCATCAGTGGTTGTTAGCCATGATGACTAAAGCAAACCTCCATATTCAGAGGCCGTAAAGAATGTGACATCAAGGGAAGGCCTTGGACTATGACCTATTTGTTGGCCTTCCAAAGCAAATGGTTGGCTGCTGCATGAAACATAATACCGGACTAGATGGACTTATACTTCACTTCAGACCTCCTTACTTCCTGCCCACATTATGGTAACACTTACCAAGGGTGCCCAGTTGTCCTTCCCCCCAACTGTTTGATATTTCTGTTGAACCCATCCAATCCAATGAAAAGCACTCGTTTTGATACCTAAATATGTGTTTTGTATACCGCCTAGGTTGCCATGATCTTTACTGAAATATGTTATGCAGTGTTGTTAATATCTGTCAAAGCAGGGTTAAGACACATGCTCTCAGCCTAACCTACCACATAGGGTTGTTGGGAGCATAAAATGAAGGAGAGGAGAATAATGTAAGCCACTTTGACTCCCCATGGGGGAGGGAAGCGGGATATAAATGAAGCAAAATAAATAAATATATAATGCCCTTACTTTCAGGTGGCCATATCAGATACTTAGCCTTTCCACTCTTCAGGGTATGATAATGGTAGCGTGACTTGTACTAAGCTGAGACAAACCAGACCAAAGAAATATGAGCCAAGAAATTCTGTTAAATCTTTTGCTGCCTATGAAAAGGGTCTCCCATTACAACACTCTTGTGGGGTGCAGTGGTGAAAATGGTCACCTGTCATTGAGAAAGAGGTGATCTGCAGAATGGCGTATTTCACAATGAAAACTGAAGCTGGCAACATTTGGTAAAGCATGAATTGGCATTATGGAAATCTCTACAGTCAGGCTTTTAGAAGCAAGAAAATCAGCATCTTAAAATTCAAAGAGGTTGCTGGTGTTGCTCACTTTCAGAGTAATTATATTAATTTGCCATCAACAAAATGTGCATCCTAACCACAATGTCTAAACATAGCATTACTGGGCATAGGTGTTAACTCAGAATTATAATGCTAAGAATTACAATTAGAGCCTATGGATGTAATCAGAATATTATTCAGCTAAAGTTAAATATTACAGCAAGTTGGGCTGACGTTGAGAGAGAGATTACCATACATCCCATTATGATCATATACACCACATCTGATGAAAACAGAAAGCTTATAGATAATCTTTCTTGTTTCCAATATTATTTTGTTTTTAGCATCTCAAATAAAATAACCCTGAAACTTAGTTGAAACCAGTATCAATGCAGTTTTGAAATCTGGACCTCACACATATGATGGATCTCTTGAACTTGGGGTTGTAAAGTTTGTAACAAATTTTGGCAGGTTCGTGGTTCACAAACTGAAGTTCATAGCAGGTCAACCAGCACAAACTTCCCATGATCTTTCAAGTGGTTTGTGGTGGTTCGTGAATAGATACATTTCCAGACAGACTGTCTCTGTTCAATCAAGATGTTTACCAAACTTTAAAGCCATGGGGGAAGTGGAATTTTCCAACCTTGGAAACACCAATAGGGGCCCTCCAAAGCTTAACAGACACTGCTGGCTGCCAATAACAGAGTTCCCATTCTGTGGGATGTATGGGATCACAATAAGGATATCCTCAGCTCATCTCTGCACCCTCTCTTCTATTGGGTGTTGGCAGTTAGATAGAGTCCAATCTGCCCATAACTTGGAGGGCATGTAGAGGAGCATCAGGGGAAGGTCCCCTGTGAGTTTGATGTCTCTAGTTTACACAGGCTCCATTCAATACACTCCTGAACCTCCTGAACCTGTGTCAGTCGTTTCCCCAGACAGTACATTCCTAGGGGCACCTTCGGGGGGGGGGGGGGGGCATAATTTGGACCTTGTAAATCCAACCCTCACCAAACTTGGAGGGCAAATAGAGGGGAGTAAGCTGAAGATCTTTTATGAGTTTCAGGTCTCTATCATGTTGTGGGGGGCATTCTACCACATCACAAACCTCATGCTGAACCAGTTTGGTGCCTAAAAGTTTGCGACGGTTTATGGCCCTTTTTCCCAGTTCGTGCCCAGCCCTAATCACAGGTCAAAACCTGAACTGTTGCATCTTCTACTGCTGCTGTCTTTAGATTCCTTAGCAGTCTGGTTTTGCTATATCAAACCTAGGGGGCAGACTCATGGCCTTATTTTATTCTTAGCCATAAAACAGTGCTAGTTAGGATACCAGTGCCTTTCTGATTCAGTACCCTCATATCCTTGCAGAAACAACATCCCAATGGGGAGGACAATTCCATAGAAAAGACACATGACTGTGATCAGCTTTTACAATTGGTTATGCCATTCCCAAGTAATAACCAGAGAGTGCCTTACAGACAAATGGACCCCATGACACCGATGGGCCCATTTGTCTGATGGGCAATTTGGTGCTGGAAGGAAATGAAACAAAAACGACTATGAGAGGGTGATAGAGAAAAAGGTAGCTTATTGTTTGTTACTTTCCCCCCATTTATTTAAGGAATTTCTTCAGCATCTTCTCCCACACTTTCTGTATATTAATATGTACACATACATATATTGGACAGAGATTTTCTGTGTGGATACAACACACCTAAATGGTGGAATGGGTGGTCCAAAATATATAACAACAGCATTTTTTAAAAAAAATAGTTTTTCAGACTTGTTCCATTCAGTAGGAAAGATTTAAGCATGTGCTTCGAGTTTATTTCCAAGAGGAACTCTGTTTGCATGGATGGGCTCCAAGTTTCTATACCAATGCAGTACTAAACAGAGCTATACTCTACTAAGTCCATTGACTTCAATTGATTTAAAAGGGTGTAACTCCATTTAGGACGAGTCTGTAAGACTTTTGGAAGCAATGGACAAAAACTGCATCTACTCCTGTCCTCTTTATATTGCTTCCTTTTTACTATATATGTTATAAACTCCTAAAAGACATGCACATTCTTTCATCTGTCTTTTGTTCTCACTAAAGCCTTTTCTCCGCTACGTACAGTAGCAACATAGCCTTTTAATACACATTGGTGTTTCAGGCACTACAAGACGTGAAAGAAAGAGCAGGATTTGAGTAAAAAGTATCGGGTTTGGATACATGAGATATTGCAAACTATGCTACAAATAAGTATACCATTTGTACCACAACTTTTCCTATTGAATATAATACCAGAAAATTATAAAAAGTCAGATATTTATATGACTGTACATGTTGTAACTATGGCTAGAATTGCATATGCTAAATACTGGAGGAAAGAAGAAACCCCATCCAAAGAAGAAATAATCTACAAGCTAATGGAAACAGCAGAGATGGAAAAATTAACTTTACTTTTATGTGACAAGAAGGATGAGATATTTGAGAACTCAAGGTCAAGATTCTACAACTGGTTGGAGAAATACGTGAAATGATTGTTTCTGAACAATGGTAAACAGCATTAAAGAATAAGAACTCTGGAAAAATACTGTGCAAATAGTTAAAATAAGGTAATAGGTACAAAAAGAAATACAATGTTCTATTTAGAAAAATAAGGACAAGCATAAGTACAACTATGATGAACTGTACTCCCTTCTATGTTTATTTGTCTAAAAAAATAAAAATCTTTTGATCAACACATCGGTGTTTCATGCAATATTTTCTTCTTTATTCTGGTTTGCTGTTCTCACAACTACACATTGTTCCTTCTCACTACAGGCTGAATGATCTCATTAAGATGGCTTTATTTGAGGCATACATCAATATTCTTGCAAGGGGAGAGGGGCAAAGAGAAGCCGGTCATGTCGCCAACCTGTCAGGTAGTGTGAAACAAACACAGATTGAAACCAGTCAGTCCATAACTCAGTGAAAATAATGTCTCCCTTGTAAGTGATATTAAAATACATCAATCAAATGCCTGACTGTATAATGCAGGGGGGAGAGAGACAAGCTTCAATGAATCATTGAAACCAGCTATCAGGGATCAAGAGCCAGGCCACAGAAATTACAGCCTGGTATTTATGAACAACAACAACAAGAGAAGAAAGAACAATTCTACAAAATTTCTGTAAAGTTGCACCTGCTTTAACAAAGTCTGCCTTTGGCCTTAGGGCTCAACAATAAATTCACAGCAACACGAAATAATTGCATGCTGTGTACAAATCAGAACTGCCTCGAAAGTGCACCTCAGGCACTAGGCTTGGTCAGAGGACACCAAATATTTGTTATTTCTGCCTGAAATGTATCTAAGGCTCCAGGTTTGCACTCAGAGATGGCTACTCACTGAGCGGCCTCTCAAACATCTGATTGTAACAGAATACTTTTTGAAAATGACATTTCCGTACCTCTGAAGGCCATCGGTGGTTGCAGTGTAGATTCTGATTTTTGTGTGGTTCCGCTTTCACACCTCAGGGGTAATGCCAGCAACTGGTAGGCATGCCAGCAACTGGTAGGCATCTGCTCCAGACATAATGCAAACAAAATGCGTTAATTTGACAGACATTCTTGACTTTGACTATCTGGAAATATAATCTAGACTCTAGACTGGGTTTGCATTAGGCTCCTTTATCTACATATCTTTGCTGTATGCCTGGACTTGGAGGCTAGTGCTTCCTTGCTCATTTGCATTATTGTGAAAGCTCTGTTTACAACCATAAAGACTGCAAAGACTCTCAGGCCCTAGCTGCTCATAAACTGCAGATCCCCGGAGGCACTGGAGGCACTGAGGACTGTCCACATGGTGTGCCTGACCATATAATTGCCTGTTACAGACAGTGCCATGGGCGTAGGGTGACCTTTTAAGTTGGTGGTGTATTGGGCTTAACCTCCCTCTCCCAGTGGAACATGTAATTCCTGAGGAAGAAGTATAGGTGTCCACACACCTCTCAACTTGGCTTCCTCCACTGAGAGACACCTTTGAGATTTGGGACTGGCCTTGGATACAGAACATAGTGATAGAAATCTTAGAATAACACTTACTCCTTGGTTTCCAGACTGATCAATATATATCAATACCCCTATGCTTTTTGCTCCAAGCTTCCTCAGGGCGTTGTATACATAGTTAAAAAAAATGAAAGAGAATGAGGAAACTTGTTGTGAAACATGTAGGGCTATTGATGCTTGGAATGATCCCCCCCACTGCACCGTTGTTATTCCTTCATATCTTTGTTTTAGTTGATGTGGCCCTTCCTTCTCTTCAGAGTATTCAGGTCAGTTCCTAGGCTGTGATTATACACACTATAAACTCGGCATGGTTTACACAGGGCACCGCCATGCACCTTGATGCGACATTTATCTCAGTAGTATAAAACATACATTGCCACAGGGTGTATGAAATGGCCCTAAGGATTCCCAGTCACAGTGGAAATTGACTCACCAGAAGTCTTGGGAAGCTGTGGCAACAGTATTTTGCAAAAAAAAAATATGTAGCTCTAGAGCATAAAAATGAAGTACAACTATAATTTACCTGCATATTGTTTTACTTTTCCATAAAGTTCCATGATGACCTTTGAAGCAATGAATTGAGAACGTCAGGGATAGATCCTATCCTAGAAATGCCTCTTCACTGTTAGACACACACATATGCAATACTTATGGAGGATTCATGTAAATGCAACAACAAAGCAGTTCATTTCAGAAACCATTTTAAGTATTAAAATGTACACAACTTGTAATTAACAATGAGTTCAAAGGCACTGGCTCTGAAAGTGAATCGTGCACGATGAATTCTGCCCTAGGATTTGGGTTGGATCCAGCCTAAATTTTTCATTGGCAGGATGGAATTTTCCTGCCTCCTCTTCCCACCGAAGCCAACTGAAATCCATGAAAGGCTACTTTGGGGGGATAGGGGACCTTGACGAATGGCATGGGGGGCGGTCGTGTAGAAAGGGGATTTCAACTGAAACTGGAAATTTAGTCTGGATCCAACCCTTTGGCTAGTATTTTTGAGATCAGCATGCATAAAATCTATAAATCCGCAACCGGTCATATATAAAATTCAAAGCGCTTTGTAAAAATATTCCTGCACATACATCTATTGTTGACAGTTTTGGTCACTGGAGCCTGCTCTTTGCCATACCTCTTCATGCAGAATGTGGAAGGAAATGCTATAGGAAGAATTTGTCTCCTGAAAGAAATGAAATAAAACATAATAACTTACCCAAATGGGTTCTAGAAGGTCAGGCCTAAGTATAGTTTTTCTAACCCCCCCCCCAACACACACACACACACATCATATCCCATATATATATAATCTCTTATATAAAATAAAATATCTATTTTATTTCTAAAATGGCATAAATGGCATAAATGGACCATATCTTGCCAGCTCCAAGCCCGGAAATTCTTGGAGATTTGTGGTGGAGCTTGGGATTCAGATGGGAAGGGACTTCAGCATGGTATAATGCCAGGGAGTCCACCCTCCAAAATAGCCATTTTCTCCAGGAGATCAGTTGTACTTCCAGGAAATCTCCAGCTGGAGGTTGGCAACCCTATTTAGCAGCCCAGGTTTGGCCCCTTGTGAAGACCTAGGGTTTGATACCTATTCCTCCCCTGCAATTGCTGCCCATGCTTGATGGAATGCCAAAAACAAAATGAGGTCAAACATCTTTTACCATGAGGCTGTGGACAGATGCAACAACTCATTACAGAATCGACAAGCTATGCCTTTTTAGAGAGATAAAGAACCATCCCATTCTGGTGCTATGGTGAATGTTGAAAGGATGGGTAGGAAGAGGGCAGTTACCAGCCAGAATTAGTGCTGGATTTTCCTGTACCATTTTTTTGAGAGTGGGAAAGGAAAGAACTCGGTTTGCCTAGTCTCCTGTCAAGCAGTGAGTTATATAATGGCAACAATAGCAGTGAATGTATCACACACCTATGGTAACTTCCTGGGATGCTGCAATTTGTTAAATGAGTGTCAAGTAAATGAAGGGCCACTTCATGCAAAACTAAATATCCCCTGGGGCAAATCTTTAAGAAATTGCAAGAAACTTGGTGTGTACATGAATCTACATGTGTAACAGATGCACACACCTCTGTTTTGCACCAGTGTGTCCCAGTGGGAAGGAGCCATTGCTAATTGTGGCTTCTCTGTATCTGTACCACAGCTAAACAGACATGTGCATGGATCGCATATGTTGGCCACACATGGGATTCATACAATTTCCTTTACAGATGTGTAGGAAAGGGATCTTGTGTCAACAAGGGACCACACATAAAACACAGCAACCTTCTTACCTCATCTCTGCTCGCCTTTCCCTCGTCTCTTTTCTCCCTCAGGAAATCTAGCACCAGTCGGAGAGAAACCACTGGTCTGGCGCCAGGCCTTCCTGCCATCTGCACCAGCATTTGTGTAGCATTGGTGCTAACTCCAGGAACAGAATGCAACACTGCGAGAAGTCCCACACGCACCTGCATTGGCTTAAGGGCTCCCTGAGCTGCCTGTAACAAGGACTGGGAGAACAGAGACGTCATCATGAATAAAGAAAGTGAGCATGCCAGTAAAGGCCTCACATCTGTTGTTTGGTTTGAGAAACTTCTTCACACTGAGACAAAAGGATTACATCTCAAAGACTTCTCTTTAATCTAGGTCAGACTGTCCTAGGACAAATACTAATGGTGGGGTGGAAAATAAGAGGGAGGAAAATTGCAGGAAATCTTATGAGTCAATGTAAGTTCAGTGAGGGGGAGCTGCAGTGGAGCCTTGGACCTGTTTCAAGAAGACGCATGAATACACTCCAAATTCCACTAAGGATCATGTAAATGTTTTAATTATCTGGGCATGAAGCTCCACTCCAGCACAGCATTCCAACACGTTACCGTCAAGCTGCTTATCTTTTTAGGCTGCAGCTTGTTTGGCTAACTGGTTCAGCTTAATATACCTTTGTTTCTCAGGAGGGTTTCTCCCTATGGACCACTGAAATTATTGGACCCTTTTCTTTTCTCCTTGCTACTACAGCGTGATGAGTACCGGTCTACCGGATATAAAGCATCAGACTGCTCTCCAGGATGATTGACAAATGATGTTGTTTACAACTTTGATGTTCAAGTTGGGAAATCCTTTGCCTATTTTTGCAGTGGCTGGAAGCCAACATCAAGCATGCATTTTAATCATGTTCATTGTTGAGAAAGTCTCCCCCGCCCCCCAAAAATGATTCAAACACTTCACCTGCATTATCAACTCTTATACCAGCACTTTGAGGAAAGCCCATATTAACATCAACAACATCCAGTTGTACATGTAGGATGGATGGCAACTGATGAATTAGCAGCCTGCCATCTTGTGAGCTCATAACTGAGCTGAGAGATGGATGGAGAACCCCTAGGTCAGGGGTCCCAAGCATGGTGCCAGTGGGTGTAATGGTGTCCACAAACAACTTTAAAAGAGAGAGAGAGAGAGAGAGAGAAGGTTGATTTTAGAAAGTGGGTTTTTAGAAAGTGTTTTTAGAAATTGGGTTGGACCAGGTTGGAGCTTTTGTCCAGCAGAGGTTAGATGGCCATCTGACAGCCATGCTGATTCTGTGAACTTAGGCAGATCACGAGAAGGGAGGGCAGGAAGGGTTTCTAACATGTCCAGGGAAATGCTGATCACCACTTAGAGGGCAGGAAGCAATTTTTCTCCAGGCCAGTTTGGCCAGGGATCCTGGAGGTTTTTTGCCATCTTCTGGGCATGGAACAGGGGACACTGGGCATGGGGGGGGGGGGTAGATGTGAATACCCTGCATTGTACAGGGGGTTGAACTAGATGACCCTGGAGGTCCCTTCCAACTCTATGATTCTAAGGCTTCTGAGAAGTTACTGTAGATTTGATTGCCTGTGCAGGTAGCAACACACAGATTTTCACTACGTTACTGAAGGTAAGCTGTGGCAGCCATTTTATGGCTGTGCCCAGCATACTGAGTCAGAATCCCAAAAGCTCCCATGGGCTCAAAAAGTGTGGGTATTCCTGCCCTAGGTCAAAACCTATGCTCATAACCAGCATGTTAGACCAGCACCACCCATACTTTTCCATGCATATACAGAGCATTACAGTCTCCTGTTTATTTTCCAGGACTGGATTGGCCGTTCAAAGCTATTAAAAAAGAAACCTGCTGCTAAAAATGTTTCCTGTGGTCACCCTCTTAAGGTAGCAGAAAAGACATCCGACCCATTCTCTCTTCCAGCTGACCAAGCAGAAGCTGCCTGAAGCAGTTTTCTAAAGAGGAACTCATTCTGTTTTCAAAAAAAAAAAAAAATTGTGCTCCTCCCCTGGGCAGATCCTGCCCGTGTTAGTTAAAAATACGTTCTTCAGTTTGAGAGCTATTGATACAGACAAAGACAGATGTTAAAAACCAGAGGCAATTTTGGAACACAAGCTACGGAGGAACGTGTAATTAGAACCAGTACACATATGCTGTGAGCATTTGAGATTTATACTGTTGGTTTTGGATTTAATCACTACAAAAGACAAATAACTATAGGACTTTCTTTGCCTAGTATACTTTATGATGCTACTGTGACCTCTGCTAGAATATTGCTCCCCATCCCCTTCGCTAAAGGTGCAGGTCTGAAAAATATATTTTCTTTCAGGCAACTTTGGAAATGGATTAGGTTGGACAAAATCTCAGCTATCACAAAAAACCTATTCATATTCCCTTTACTTATAAATTATGTGTTTCAATGTATCCCATTTTCATCAGCTACAACTTCAGTGTCTTTGAAAGGAATGTATCTGCAGACAATACCAGATGATAATGCTCATCTCACTGTAAATTCTGTTGATTTTTACCGATCAAGGTGTGTTTTAAATGGACACTTTGTCACTTTTCATTGTTTCTCCTCCCTTGGGGTGCCAGCCAATCCGAAAAGGCCATGAGAGCACTATAAAGGTGGGTTTAGCCTCCAAGCTTCAGACCTTCACTGTAGGTGCAGGCAGCTCTTTCAAAGCAATGCATTTGAAGAATTTACTAAAAATCAGGCAAAATCAAGAAATTAAATAAAATCCATTAATCTTAGAGGTTTGATCGCTAGAGGGATAGAGAAGGGAGACGTGAAAGGGGGTTATAAAATTAAAAATGGAGCAGAATGTAGATGGATGTTCATTAAAACTCAGTGTCACCAAATAAAATTGACCAGATGTTGTGAGTCAAAGAACTGGCTGGTAACCTGAAATTGATATGTGAAATGCACACAAATCACGGTGTACTGCTTTTTGGTTCTTGTTGGCCCATTAGGCTTGCCAGGACACATTGCTGCAGTGATAACTGGCAGATTCTCCTCTCAAGCATTAGTTTTTTTAGACCTAATAATCATTTCCTTTAGCCAGACTTTTTCAGCTTCCTTGCAATCATGTGTCCCCACTCACCCTCCATAGCATGTAGGCCTTCTGTTGTGGTTTCTTCAGAGTCCTTCCTCTGATCAGTCTCACCGTGCATTGTTTCCTCTGTCTTTTCCCACATGCCATCAACTCTTCCTTTAAGTTTCTTTTGCTCAGCATTTTCCTTAATCTGCATCCTCTTCCCAGCTTGCTCCTGAGTTCAACTGCCACCCAGAAGAAAGCTTGAAAGATGGTGCAGTATAAGCGTCTACAGCTCAGTGGAAGAGCCTCTGCTTTGCGTGCTGATGTTCCCAGGTTCCATCCCTCACATCTTCACTTGATAGGCAGTAGGTGATGTGAAAGACCTCTGCCTGAGACCTTCGAGAGTACTGAGTAGACAATAATGACCTTTCTGGATCAATGCAGTTTTATGTGTGTTCACTACCGTTCGCTGAGCTACGGCACATTCTGCCAGTCTGTATCAGAGGCCTTACCCCTTCAATGCAAAACCCCTTCAGTTAAGTCTAGACTAGGGCAGAGGACAGACTGGCAGAATGAAGCACAAGGGAGGCGGGGCAAAAAGACCTAGGCCAAGTTGTTGCGGGGCTTTCTGGTCACACTGTGTGGACTGATGCGGGACCATACCAGGAGGCGGCAGAATGGAGCATTCACATTGCAGGGCAGCCCCTGGTGCAGTGCCCCAGTTGCATGCAGCTTTGGTCCATTTCACCAACCTGCGCGTGGGTGCATGGGCGCATAGGTGCATAGGTGCAGCAGCAATTGGGGCAGGATCCCATGGCTGGGAGCTTTAACTCCATTAGCCAGAAGCGTCTCCACGAGTGGTTGTGCGCTCAAGTGCACAGCACGCATGGCCGGTTATGCCGGATCAGTGGGTTCACATTACCGGCGCCACTTGATTACCTCTTATTTGCATCCACACTTCCAGGAAGTGGGATCAGTGTGCACCCCAACAGCTTGCCACAGCTTTGCCTGGTACTTTTTAAAAGTGGGATCAAAATACTTCAGGGCGGGGTGAGTACAGCACGGGAATACCAGACAGCTGTGGCTGTGTGAACCGGCCCACTTAATCCGCTTGAGAAACATGCCTATATCGGGCCAAACTGCCAGTCTAAACTCAGCCTAGGTATGGGCATAAACCAGGAAAATAGAGGTTTGTTGTTCATTTGATTACATGAACCATGAACTTTCATAAACTTTTCCCGTTTCCCAAACCGGTTTGTGGTTCATTCAGTTTGGGAGTTTGGGAGGTGGTAAAACAGCCCCCTTCTAAATTAGAGATGCCAAACTCACTGGGAATCTTCAACAGGCTCTCCTCCACTTGCCACTTAAGTTTGGCAAAGAGTGGATTTGGGATGTCTGGGTTATAGCCCCCCAAAGCAGGTGCCCCAGGAAAGCTCTGGTCTAGCCTCCCCTTAAATCAGCCATGCAGCAAGCAATTCTTCCTACCTTGCTCTCACACGACTAACTCCTCTCTCTTCCTGCTGCAAAATGAAAGCAGCTGAGTCAGGTTGTGACACACACACACACACACACACACACACAATCTGCTCACCCAGCCACCAGAGGTCTTTTTAAAAAACAAATTTACAGTTACTAGATTGCCATAAACATGTCTAATTTTCAAGGTGGCCCCATAAGTGGATACTTAAATCCAGAGACTGGAACCATGGACTGAAAAGACAGATCTTTCTACAAGCTTGAAAGCCCCAGGTTTGTAGAAATATCTGCAACCTCTGAAAAAAATGGGGGTTGAACTGCCACAAATGATAGAAGCAGCAACTAGTTTAAGAAATGGATGCCCTCAATGGCTGTTGCTAGGCAACCACAACAGTATTGCCAGTCTTCCAGGCTTGATTTTTGTCAGTAAAAGTCAGGGGGAGTGGGCAGGGTCTTTAAGGGAAGACTCAGGTGGCCAGTCTTGTCAGCAGCCACTGGGCAACTTGATATCACACAACTTGCATGGCTCACCCAGCAGCCACCGCAGAAAAACTAATGTTGCATAGTTGTTACAGTTTTAGACTAGGATCTGGGAGACTCAGGTTTGCATCACCATTCTTCCATGAAAACTCACTATTTTCAGTCTAACTTACCTCACAGGGTTGTTGTGAGTATAGAATGGATGAGAGGAGAATGCTGTAAGTTGCTTTGGGCCTCCATTGTGGAGAAAGGAGAACGCACATGAAAGCTAGCCCCATAGCTAGGGATTTTTTTGGAAGGGGGCCTAAGGGCCCCCCCACAGTTAATTAAACTAAAGTTAATTATATTAATTCAATTTGGGGACAGCCCAGGAGGGAAAGGGTGTGGAGGAAATGCTAGGGGGCCAGGCCCCGTGGGCCCCACATTAGCTATGGGTCTGGTGTACCCAGAATTAAACTTTCTTAGTCTTAAAGGTGCCACTGGACTCAAAATTTGTTTTGTAAATGAAGTAAATAAATAATAAAGATGGCTAAAGATGAAGGGGCAGCTAAAAGGTGAGTGGGTGGGTAGGAAGGAGAAAAGGAAGCATGGAAACATGAGGATCTGGGGATTGCCAGGAGAAGGAAAATAAGAGTTGGCAGATGAATATAGAGGAAAATGAGGTATCCCCACAAGTACTTGCTGATTCCTTACTATACAACTAGGTTGGTAGCCTGCACCACAAAACTGGACCCAGCCTGGCCCAGTGCCTGCAACTGTGCAGAATTTTTCCAGGGAAAGGCTGCTGGGAGAGGAAAGGAGAGAAAGCTGAAGACATGGAGGCAGATAAAGGCAAGTTTCCAGGTGGATGGGAAGAAGAGAAGGAAGCAGGAAAAAGGGAGAGGCTATGAGAGTTTTCATGGAGGGAAAAAGGAAATAGTGGGCGAGAGGGAAATGAGATGCCTCCAAAAATGCAAGAGAGTCCCTGCTTGTTCTGTTACAATGTTATGATCTGTGATTTTGTAGCTCATCTGAATTCCCACATTTCTTTTTTTTTTAAAATCAGTTTCTAGCTCTTTTTATTATGAAAATTCAAAGGGTGCCTCATTTCTCCAGCCAGCATTGGGGTCCTCTCTACTTGCTCTCAGATATGGTAGAGGTAGACAAAGTCTGAATAACCTGGGAAGTCACAACAGAACATATGTTAGCTTCTTAGACTTCAGTGGATTCAGAAGGGTGTAATGCTGCTAAGGATTACACTATTTGTCTGTGTAAACCTACCATATTGTACATGCCAGTAATCTAATGACCTTCTCACTCCAGTTCTGAAATAAAGGTTTTCAGTCTTCTCACCAGAAGGAGTAAATCAAATGCGCTCCTGTCACAACCTGAGCCTGTTGCACAAATATGCAACATGAATTTGGCTTGACTGATTTATTTCCCTGTGGTTGGTTGGAATATGTAGTAGTTTATTTCTCTTAAGAGATTTCGTTTGTCATAAACAGACAATCTAGGCCTAGGATGACAGAGCAGACACTAAGTTACTTCAGCACAGCCTTTTTCCTATGGAAAAGAAAAATAGGTTAGATATAGGGAGAAGGTGACATATGAATGGCTACTGCGATGTTAAAGCCCCACTGCGATTCAATGGTACAATATGTTATATAAAATATACCTTAAAGTCCAGCAGATAATACAGGCACTTGGGGTTGCCATAGGTGTTGCTCCAGAAAGAGTTAATAAAATAATAAAGATGACAAAATGGTCTATGGGCATGTTATCAGTTCTTATGCAGATGTAGGGAGCTGAACTGCTGCAAAATATTTTTGTATATCACCAGCAAAACCCCCACATAGGATTGACTTCACACTTCTATCCAGATGTTACAGTCAAGGGCTCTTGGGAAGGAAGGGGGGAACAGACTAACCACAGCTTAGGAGCTAGTTTTCTTGAGGCATAAGGCTTCCAGAGCCAAGACTAACTCTTAGCAATACCACTATTTACAGGGTTGCATCCAGCCAGCTTTTTCATATGATCTCCCCTAATTCCCCTCTTCACTACAACTTCTGCTGCCCGTGCCTTTTGTCCATGCAGTTCCCATGAACCCCAACATAGCCTTTTTGGTGGTTAAAGATGACCCTCTCCTTCCTTTTACACCAGTGGAAAAGCTGGCTGTATCCAACCACATAGTTGACCATCAAATTCAGTAGCTGGTTATCTGGATTTCCCCAACTGTAGTAGTAAGGTCACACCCTTCAAACAATTTTTGTTCTGTATTTATCAAGACTGATCATTTCAAATTCTTCTATTGTGACTATAAAGTGTTGTTGAGGTACAAACACATTTGTCATCGTGTGTAACATCATGGCTGATAGTAAAAATTGCTACAACACTGTTTAATGTTACTACTATTTTTCTTCATTTCTCTGAACACAGATGCAAGAGACCAGGCTGATTTGACAGGTTGGCCTTAGGATGTGGGTGTGTACATCAAGACAAAGCCAATCAAACCGGCACTGATGCAGAGTCAAAACAGATACATTAGAATTATATTGGGTTGGATTGTGGAAGTATAAGCTGAAAAATCTGATGGAGATGCATCTTTTCCACCTTCCTCCAGCAGTCGCCTGCATACCCCTCCAAATCTTCTGCTCAGGGAACACTTACAAGCAAAACACATTGCTGCAGTAAGAAAAAGGAATCGGAGGAAATTGCCTCTCCCACCCACTGCTGCTGGCAGAGGGAGTGTGGCAAAATATGTTTTGCATTTAATCAAGAAAGAAAGGCAGTTTCACTCCTCCTTATTGCATCTCCACAGAGCATTTTGTTTGGGGGGTTCCCACAACATGCAGGAAGCTACGGGGGGAGGGAAAGGACAGGAATGATCTAGCCTGAGTTTTGTTTTTTGTTTTTAATTTGTGCTACTATGGAATCCAACTCATTTGTCGTATTTTTTTTCCTGATTTGACTAATTGGGTAACAAATTTGTCACAATGCTTTGCCCTCAAAGATGATATTTGGATTATGGAATGGATTAATGTAACTCTGCAAGGTCAAATGTAATGTGCCTAGATACTCAATTAATACTAGTGACCTGTAAATGACTGAGCACAGTCTGTGGATGGAAAGACTATATATGTAGTGAGCAGGGCAATAGCAGGGCCAGAAATCCTTCTAAGTGATCCCTCCATGCAAGATCTCTGCCATGGAGAAGGAATGGCCATTTAGAGGTCTGACAGCCATAAATTACCCCTGTACCACTAGAAGACATTTTTTGTGGGAGCCCTTGAGTCCTTGAATCAAAAGGATACTCACTCATCTGTGACATACGACACTACTTTATGGTTTGGGGGCGGGGACTGCCAAATACTGATCTTTTTGGCTCTCTACATCAATAAATAAGCAGTTAAGCATCCCTAAATCTGAAAGAATGAGTACATTCATTTTCAACATCCCATCTTTTCTCAGTTTTGGAATATACAGAACAAAATAAGGGAAGAGAGCAAAATTATATCACCAGTAGTTCTAAGTTGCTGGAACAAAAAAGAGATGGGAAAAATCGGTGGTTGTCTCAGCACTAACAATCCACAACAGGGTGTTCTCTGAGTCCTGACCGAGTCAAGGTTATACGGCTCCAGAACATAATGAATGTAGGAAGCCAGTTAATCACTGAAGATGGTGCAGTCGCTGCTGTTCTAACCCTAGGGTTGCAATTTGGCTGGTAGCATTGGGCAATCTCCCACTACTGCCTTCAGTCCTCAGCCCTCCCTAATTTTAGCAGTGGGAAGAAAATGGAGGGAGAAGTGACATCACTTCTGGGTGACAACCTAGGAATTCCCGCTATCTCTATGGTAAAGACCATAAGGACTGGAAGAATTCCTAGAGGGGCATGGAGGAAATGAGATGACCTCATAAAATCCACCCTCCCTAGGCACTGTGCCCCAAATCTCCCACATTTGCCAAAGTAGGGCAAGCAGCCCTATTTTTAAACAGACACCACAAAGAGAGCACTAAAGCCTGAGCACACTTGAACACTGTACTAGGTTAATTCTTTCATCATTTTCCCCCTAACTCATGACCAACTTATTTCCCAGTATTCACTATGGAGCTGGAGGCTTGCTTAGGTAAAATTATATGTTTTAAACAAGGGAGTAATGGAAGATAAGGTGCAGGAAGGCATAGGTTTCGCCCACATGCTCAGTTTAAAAAGAAACGCCCATCCCCACCCCTGCTTTTCACATGAATGGGTGGGCTCATCTATAATAGGTCTCCCAGAGCAGCTTTTAGTTGCGTGAAGAGATTCTCTCGCATGGAGAGATTTGATCTTTGTGTGTTTCTTTAGTCTTTCTTTGTTTACGCTTACAAGGAAGTAGCCCAATAGCCTCTGTTCTGCAATGCAGGTGTGCTGCCTATTGCAAGTGAGGGAAGAATGAAACACAGTAGTAAGACCAGCATCTGTTTCTTTGGTGCCTCCCTCCAGTGGTACACCTTACGGAGTATACACCCAAACCCTTTTGCCTCTTTCCCTAAAGCAGAATTGCCAACAGGCCTGGAAAAAATATATCCTGCCTCTGCCCCTTTAATAGAGGCTTAATGTATGGGAATGGGCAAGTGAAACTTTTCATGGCAAGGAGGTAAATAATATTATTTGGTAAATAGCACCCCATTGTACCTCTCTTAGGGCCACCACATTTTTTCTCTAGGCAGTGGGCAACATTAGGCACCAGGCATATATTGTGTCTCTGGGCAAGGGGAAGGAGAATCAGACATAAGGGAAAGCCTCTGCCTCTTATGCCTTTGCCATGCTGCTATCATGGCAAGGAAGACACTTGCCATTGAGCTATTGTCCAATAACTGGGATTGCTCAGGCAAGCAGTCTTTCTATTTATATGGAATGAGAGTACTTTTCATGCCAGTAAACCTCCTATATAGTGGGAGAAAAATCACTGCATGGGAACACCAACCAGAGATAGCTATATGCTGTATGAACATAGGTTAAATATTCTAACTGGGTGATGAGCCTGCCCTATCTGCTCTTCCCTTTCACAAGCTCAGGAAATGAAAAATGGAGAACATGGAGCCTGAAGTAGATTGCAATAATAGGCTGCGGTCAGATGCACACTTTAATCCAGTGTGGCCCCACTTCTAATTGATCCAGGTTATTTGTAACAAAGAGTTTTGATTATACATTCTCCCCCTTAACCAGTTTCAATGCACTTTCACCCTGTGGTTGATTGATCAGACATGGCAGCCATGGGGGGAGGCAAGCATTTTTTAAATCATCTGTCTTTTGAGCATAAGTGCTTTTGGGAAGCAGTGCTTCAAACTCCTGGCAGAATGGTGGCACCTGGTGGCCAATAGGATTGCTGGAGGAGGCTGCTGGGATATGAAGTTTGAAGTAGACAGGGAATACAGCAAATAGAACCAGTATAATATAGCCAAAGCTAAACACTGTATGTACATAATAATTTTTAATAAAACAATTTCAGTTATTTTAATAAAGTTTCACAAATGTTTCCAAGTATTCAGCAGTTGTCTCTTATTCATTTCATAAGCATCATGAAGAGCCGGTTCGCTGGCTAGGCGGGGTATAAATTGAACAAATAAATAAATAAATAAATAAATAAATAAATCATGATCCTTCTCATAAATGTGCTGTATATTTAAACAAGCAGATCACTAAATACAATAATACAAGTACATTAACAATATCAGTTTTCAAAGAAGTCTGTAATATACTCTGCGAAACAGTCTTTAGAGTCCACAATCAAGTAATCTCCACAATAAACAAAACAATTCTTGTTTCTTAATATGACCCACTATAGGTTTGTCTGCATCTGCAGGTGCTCTTCACTGTTAAAGGGCTAAGTCAAAACTAAGGCTGAGGACAGACAGGCAATGTAAAGCGGGACAGCCCCACGTTGGAAGTGGAAGAAGGGAGCGCGTTCAGACATGTGCATCTGTCCATCGGCTCCATTTTGCACTTACCCGTCTCCTACTCGCTTTCCATCTGCTTTAACAGGACACCAGGAGAAACCGGTGTCCAGGGGCCGTCTTGCGCTTGCCTCCCGCTTCCAGGCAGTGTGAACTGAAAGAAGGCAGGAGGCAAGTGGAGGCGGCAGTGTGAACGCCGCGTTTTGCTAGTTTGCGCATGTGCGCACGTGTGCACGTGCGCACATGCGCAAATTGCCAAAACAGCCCTACCACGAGCTACGGAGGCCGGCCCACGTGGGGCCACTCTGCAGCCAGTCTGAATGCTCCGTATCAGCATCATTGCGCAATACACCGGCCGGTGTGAACGGCCAGCCCCGGGGAGTTTTTCCCCCGCAGCTGTTTCCTCCACATTCATCTCGCTCCAGATTGCCAGTCTGTCCTCAGCCTTAGGCTGAAAGTAGTTGAACATCCAAAGGAGCCAATTCTTATAGGCACTTAGACTACTCTGAGGAGCCTTATGCTTCACAATTCAGGAGATGAGAGCTTGGCTCCTGTAAGTGAAAGATTACAAAGACTCATCAATTTATTTAAAACACATATGGCTCCACAATATAGGAAAGGATATGTGTATTCTTTCTTCTTGCTTTTGGGTGCTGTGACAGGCTGGTATGGGAGGTAACCAAATCATTTCTACACAGTAAGCAAGAAGTTTAAGGCTCTGGTTTAAGGCTATTTTGGCTGACATGGCTCACAGAGGGAAGGGTGTTTTCTAAAGTCTTTATTTCAAGAACAGTCCTTTCCTCTATGGTAGATCATCTGTACATATTTATGTGCTTTCCTTTGCTTTGCCATACACTCATTCAGTTAAATTATGTAGACCAACATTTTGAAGGAAAACCACAAGACCCAATCTGTTTTCAGCTTGTACATCTTCTGCCAAACCAATACCCCCTGGAACCTTTACAATGTGAAGCTCATTAAATTTTGGAACTACACTTGTTGAAGATGTTTAATTAAACTGCTAATCTGCCGTAATCCATTAGACGTCACCTTTGTAAAAATTAATCCACAGAGCACCCAGAGTAGCTGAAGTCTTTTGTGATGCTTTGTTGTCTGAAAAGAGATTAAAGAAAATGTACATAGTGCCCATACAAAACCAGAAAGAAGATGGTTCAGTTGCTCAAGTACAGATACATTTTGAGCTTAAAATAATAAGAAGACGCTAGTCAAATATAGCAACATTATCTCGATGGAGAAAATGAAGACAGATCAGTAGAAAGAAAAAACTGTGGGCTGTCAGCACAGAAGTGATGATGAATATTAAAATAATAACTAATAGTTATAATTACTGTATGGCCTTGTGTGTAGTATAGCCAGGAGATCTTAAGACTGTCTGGAAGCCAGAAGTTCTGGCTAAATAATTAAATCAGATTAAAAGAATGAAGGGGTGCAAAGCAGAATAACCAAGACAAGCACTCTTACTGATGGGAGCACTACCCAAGAATTGCCATGAAGGGAAAAGAAAAAGAATGCTCAGAATGATTAAAAAATACTGGAATGAAAGAGACTGACAAGCAAGTTAGTGGAAAGAAAACAACAAATGAAAATGAACAAGGCACTTAAAAATATTTGGGGTGAAAAGAGGAAAGTGGAACAAAGTGCAAAAGAAAGTGGATCAAGAGAAAAATGTCTTCACTATGGGAGAAATCATAATAGACATAGCAGGAAAGGTAACTACCAAAAGTGTGAGATGTTAAATACATGCATTAGAAAGGGAAGAATAATAGCAGCAAGAGATGAAGTGGAGAAACGCAAAATAAGTTCACTGAAAGTAGGAAGAGATGAAGAAAATGAAGACTCTGATTTGAATCCAAAGTTCAGTTCCCACTAATGGAAGAGACTTCCATCAATGAAACAGAATTATCCTGGCTCTCCCCTCTCACTGCAGCATATTGAGCACCACCATAGGCATCAACTACGGGAGGGCTTGAGCCATCCCCGAAATTTCCCGGGGGAGACTGAGCCCCCCCGGGAAAACGGTGTGCCCTCCACCGTGCCTCCCTTGGCCCTTCCTAGGGCCGCCGCCGCTGCCGTCTCTCTCTCCCCCCCAGCCTGGCCACTCCGACCCTCCCTCCCTCCGTCCAGGGGCCAGCTAAGCAAATGCCCAGCTGGCCCCTGGACAGAGGGAGGGAGGGATGGAAGCAGGAGCAGTCAGGCGGGGGGGGGGAGGCGGTGGCAGCGGGGACATGGTGCGCACGGAAGAGCCCCCCCCCCCCGGGAGTTTTTAAACTCTACGCCCCTGAGCACCATGAAATTCTGCTCTTGAAGGACAGCATGAAACGTAGACCAGGAGTCTGGGGTGACAGGAGAAAATAGGCAGAAACCATCCCCTTCATGCATGGAAACTGACCATGGTTCAACTCTGTGGAGAACAAAAAGGGGGGGGGGAGATCAGAAATGGAAGAGAAAGAAGTCCATTAGCTTTCTTCTTTTCAAAGATGAACCTATAAGGCAGTGGAGTCAGAAACTTTATTTATAGTGATGTGTATTTGCCTTCATAGTGCCAACATGGAGTTATGTGAATACTTCACAAAGGTAGTGGTGATGCTCCATGACTACTTATTCATGGGGTCTCTCTCCACTTCTGGAATGGAGGCCCTTCTATTTACTTCTGCTGGTGAAATACTTGTTAGCAGTATCCTTGTCCCCTAAAAAAATCTGCCGTGTCTTCTATTATTAAGAATGATCTGCATCGTAATTAGAATCCCCTAGCACCTTAGAGACCAACAGGTTTTTCAGGGTATAAGCTTTTGAAATTCATCAGATACCTGGTGTCTGATGAAGGGAGATTTGACTCTCGAAAGCTTGTAACCCCAAAATCTTGTCGGTCTCTTAGATGCTACTGGTCTGAAATATAGCGCTTCAACTGCAAATTAGCATGGCTGCCCTCTGAAACCAAATCACAATGCTGACTTTTTAAAGATCACGAGAATAGCAGCAGCAGATATGAAAATGGGGATGCTAAAGAAATAAGCTAACCCTGCTCCTTTTCTGAGAAAGAGTTTAGGATGTATGATAAACTCAGCAGGCAAAATGCACAAGAAACATTTCAGTGCTATCATTTTCTCCCCTCCTCAAAATGCAGTGGCTTCAAATAGCCTCTCAAATAATTGCTTGTTCACTCAAGAAGTGGGTAATTTATTGCGGTAGTTAAGGTAGCTGATACCTGCCATTATTTTAGACCATTTGCTCCACCCAAAGACACAAGTTCTAACGTGAGGAACGAAACAATCCAGAAGCAGTTCCCCTGGGGATATTAAATTGAATGCCTATTAAGTCCTTGAAACCAGCAAGGGGGGGGGGGAGCCAGAAACACCAATCCAGCCATTTTCATAAAATATTTTGATGAGTATTTTATTGTATTCAGTTAGTTTCTCTGCATATTTGAATTCAGTTAGTTTCTCTGCATATTTTCTGACTATATACTTTCCAATTTGGATTTAATTTATAGATGTCTGTATGGCTGTGGAGCAGCCATTATGTTAAAGCGTTATGTATGTATGTGTCAACTTGTGCCAGCCCCAGCAAGGGAATTTCAAGGCAAATGAGAAGCAGAGGTGTCTTGCTATAGCCTTCCTTTGCAGAGTCTTCATCCAAATACCAACCATGCTTCGCTTTCAAGAGCTGATGAGATCAAGCTATGCCATACTACCTTTCCTCCCATGTTAAGGATTACAGTCTAGGAACCGTGTTGGAAGGAGGAAGCATATAAATATATGCTGCTTGGGGAAGAACTGTAAGATTTGTTTTCTCCAAGGGGCATGTGTTGGTCGTCATCATCAGCAGTGTGGTTGTAAAATTTGCTGTGGAGTACTGAAACTTGGTGGCCCAGAAAGTGTCACAGCCAACTTTGCTGCTGAGGGTAAAGGGAGATGCTATCTGAAGACAGAAAATATCGGTCTACTAATTCCTTAGAGCATTGAATAGGGTCAGGGCTCATTTCGTAGCAGGAGCTCCTTTGCATATTAGGCCACACACCCCTGATGTAGCCAATCCTCCAAGAGCTTACAGTAGCCCCAGTAAGAAGAGCTCAGTAAGTTCTTGGAGGATTGGCTACATCAGGGGTGTGTGGCCTAATATGCAAAGGAGCTCCTGCTACGAAATGAGCCATGCGTAGGGTTACCAACAACCTTTAGAAAAAATGTATTGCCCCTTCAACAGAAGTCTAATTTGTGGAAATGAGCAGCTGACACTTTTCATGGCTCAGAAGCAAATAACATCAACTAGTAAATAATGTTCCATTAAACATCAGTCAAAGGGGCAAGACATTTTTTGTCTCAGAGTTACTGGCAAACTTATGAATAAGCCTAACTAAAACAAAGTATGTTGGACCAATATTGAATGATGGTGCAAAGGTCAAGGCCTTGCCTAACATAACCCAAAGTCACCAGGTCAAGAATTCAAGACCCAATGCACATTCAAATGTTAATTGGGAGAAGGTTTGTGTCTGCAGAAAGTATATTTTGCAAGGGACGCATCTCAGGTTTTGGCTCTGTAAAGTACTTGAACCACTTTATTACATGCTTTAGTATTCAAATCCTAGTATCATGGACTGACTGCTGGTTAGCTTAGTTGGAAAGAAATAGATACTGGTTTATTTAAATGAAATTTTATGTTCCAATATTTAGGTTTTTCACCTTTCCTACACTACAATTCCTAGTCAAGGCCATCTGTTTATTATTTATTTGTTTATTCATTTTAAAGCTGTTAGGGTTGCCAGCCTCCAGGTGGGGCCTGGATATCTCCTGCTTTTACAGCTGATCTCCAGCTGACAGAGATCAGCTCCCCTGGAGAAAATGGTTGCTTTGAATGGTGAATTCTATAGCATTGTACCATGCTAAAAAATGTACCTGGAGAAACTGGTTGCTTTGAATGGTGAACTCTATGGTATGTACCCTCCGCTCCCCGAACCCCACCATCTCCTGGATCCATGCCCAAAGTCTCCAGATATTTTCCAACCCAGACTTGGCAACCCTAAAAGTTGTGTAATTCACATCACAGCATGTTGCTCATGAGGTAGTTTACAACTATAAAATCTGATTTTAAAACAGAAAACACGCACTGAAATCATCCATATAATCTCAAGCCACCAATGCAATTCAACATAGCAATAAAACCAAATTAGCAAATAAGAATATAAAAAACCAGCTAACCGATGTTATAAATTAAACAGACAAGAGGGAAAAACAAATTAATCAAAAGCACCAGTACACAAGAAAGACTTGCTTAGTGGCTAAGCTTCATGCTAGATGAGCTGCTGTGGAAAGGGAATTCCAGAAAGAAGCCACTGAGTAAGTAGGCCTTCACTCATGGTAGAAGCACCTGAAACAAGACATCCCTGGTAGATCTCAAATGAAGGGTAAACTCATACAAGAGCATGCTTTAGATATCCTGTTCCTGGGCTTTGCAAAGTCATAACCATCATTCTGAGTTGGTCGTGAAAGCTAACTGGAAGTCCATGGATCTCTCCCAGGTCTGGCAATGTGCGGTCACTGGAAAGCACATCTGTCTTACTAAGGTTGCAGTCACACACACGAGATAAAGCGGGGAGGAAGAGAGGCTATTTCTTCCAGTGGAATTTGACCTGCAGTTGTGTGATCGCACAGTCTTTTGAAGCTGCAGGTGCAGCCCGCCATTGCATGATCAAATGCAACCACAAGTGAGTTGGGGGGGGGGGGTTGGCCGTTTGTTTCCGATGTGCTTAAATGAGGGATTGATGATTCGCACCTCTGCACTGAGGGGTCCCTATGAAGTGTGTGATGTTGTGCATATTGAAAAAGGGGGGGAAACAATGGCACAGAGTCGGAATGGCCTGATCAGACCATCCTGGCACCATGAGAATGCACTGGAGAGATCAGACAGAGGAAAGTCCGTCCATGGCCTGCGGCAACCCATTTGCTACCAGATTTTCCCCAGTGCCTGTTTACTCCGCTTCTGTGGCAGAGAAACACAGGTTGCTGCTGGCTGCGGGATGCTTCCCAGATGTTCGTGTCTGATCACACACTTTAAATTTGCCCAGCATTTGCACCTATATCAGGGCTAATTGTGCATATAATCACAGCCAGTGACAGCCTTGTTGCTTCCTTTTGCACCAGATGAAGCGTCAACAAAGTTTCAAAGGCAGCCTTTGCCAAAGAAAGGCCATGACTACCCAGGGTGCCTCCACACAGCATTGGATATTGAGCCATGGTCACACTTCAGTAATCATTTCTCTCCTGTATTGTCTTGTCCACAAAGGAAAATACGGTTGCCAGTGATTTCTGTTGGCTATATATCACAATATGATCAATGTTGTGTGGATGCAGCCTCCAAGAAGTTGACATTCTCATTTCTCTTTGGTGTTAACATCAGAAGGCAACTGGTAAATATATCTTTAAAGTCCAGAATTACAACAGACAATAAAGAGCTGTGTCTAAGGCCATTGAAGCTCTTTCTTCCTTTGTCCACCACTGAAGCTCACTTGTGATCCTCCCCAGCAGCACTCCCTAGCAAGTGGCAACTAGGATCACCTGTAATCCTTTCCCATTTGTTTCAAATACTTTCCAGCTCTTCCCCTACCATTTTTGTCTCAGTACTTTGCATTAGGTGTGGCTTCCCTACCTACAATTATCTCTTTGTTGTGTCCGCCTTCCATACAAATCCTGTTTATAGAACAGAAGTGCAGCAAATACTGAAACCATCTAAAACACCAAGGGTTTGTTATTGTTGAATGTACTTATTCATATGTGTGCATGCCCTGCTGCCACCCCAAGCATAAAATTGTGGCGGATACAATCTTTTAATGTCAAAAATCTGGTTTTTTATTAAAATTTAGTGACAAAGCAGCAGGTTCTCTACTTTAAGAAAAGACTTTACTAAATGCTCTGTAAGTGCACAGACACTGGGGTGGATCCAGTCATGTTCCAAGGAGCCTTCTTCCAACTTAAATGGCTCTTCCTCTAATGGAGAAGATTGAAGGAAATTCCATTAGGCTGGAGGGAAACTTCAAACTTTGCTTAGTGCAGCAGTAGAATAAGCAGGGGTCATTTCGAGCAGGAACTGTTCTAGGAGTAATAAGCAGAGGAGTGGGCACATATGGTGATGCGCTGTGGAAAAAAGCAAAAGTGTACTAAATTGATCTGTATTTTCATGCTTGTTGTAGCAAGAGCAAAGGAAACCTAAAGTGTCTTTAGTCAAAGTGTAAAGCTGGCTCACCAGCCCTGAGTTGGGAAATACCTGGAGATTTTGGGGGTGGAGCCTGAGTGTGGGTGTTGCCTTCTGACACACTTCCAGTAATGTCAGGGCGTGTGGCATATGCAAATAAGTTATGCTAATGAGCTCCTGCATCTCTTTTTCCACAAAATGACCCCTGAGGATAAGGGTAGGATCCATCCCACTGTGACTACAAGGGACACCAAAGATCCTTATCAGTGAATAGTATATTGGGGTTAAGTGCAAATATGCATGTTACAACTCCAAAGTTGTTTTTGTTTTTAAAGAAAAGAAGCTGTGGGGTCTTGAGAGAGTAAAAGATGTGGAGAAGGGGCAGTTTTGTTTTGTTTTTTGATATCCACCATTTTCCATTCCAAATCAAGCCCCCCTCCTGGTGGGTTTTTTCTTGAAGGGATTTCAGTAGGGCTGCCAAGTCAGCCCGGGGGGCAGGGGATCCCCCGCTACAGGGGTTCCCGATCTGCCAGCCAGCATTTGGCCGGCGGGGGGAACCCCACCCCCCTTCCCCAATGTAGTGATGTCACCCGGAAGTGATGTCATCACATTGGGGGCGTTGCCAGGGCAACGCTCTGGCAATCATCCCAAAACTCTATGATACCATAGAGTTTTGGGGCGACTGCCAGAGCGTCGCCCTGGCAACGCTCCCAACGTGCTGCCATCACTTCCGGGCGACATCGCCGGGCGCGCGCGCCTGGGAAACTCCCGGACAACAGAGGACTACCCCCGCCGGTAAGTTAAGAACACTTGGCAACCCTAGATTTCAGCATTTGGTACACACCCCATAGAATGAAAAGAGACCCTGGTGGTTGTTTGAACAGGGAAATAGTGGGTGGGAAATGGGTTCGGTACTTCAAGTTTCCTCCGCTTTCAGTTGCCTGATCTGAAACTGCTTTTCTAAAAATGAAATTAAGGCTTTAATTAATTAAGGCCTTTTGGCAAGTTATGTAGTTATGCAAGGGCACATTTCTTTGTAGCATGTCTGACTTTAACAGCTAAAACAGGTCTGTAGCCAGTGCTGTTAATGAAAGATAAGGTGGTCTTGCTTCGGCCCACCTGTTCCCATATATGATCATGAGCCAGTTAAGATCTCTTCCACAGGAGGTGCTGGTGGTGCCGTCTATCCACACTCAGCCACAGTAAAGGTACAAGTATTTCTGGCATATAAAACAGAGCTGTTTGGCAGGGTCTGACGATAATGGTTGAAGAGTGTTATCCTGCCAGGCCCTGATCAGTCTGACGTTTCATTGTGACTGGGATTTTTAAAATTATTTTATTACGTTTAAACTGTCTATCTTGTTATTTTAATTGCTCGTATTCTGTCAAACTACAGAAAGGCAGGAAATATTTTTTAAAAGAAATTAATGTTATGCAGTGTCATGGGCCTCTCTTTCAATTGTTTGTTCAATTTTTATGTCCCAGAAAAAAATCTTTTAATCCTCCCCCCACCCTTCTCCTTTAACTCTAAAAGGCCGTTGCAGTAATGTTCAGGATATGGAGGCAGAAAGGGGTTCATGCCATACAAGTCGTTTGTTCTGTTTTCTCACTTTGCCACTGATAAGTGGTGAATTACTTCAACAGAAACCTTAAAACAGAAAGCCTCAGGCCTGTGTTGGCTGCATTAGGTTCACAGCGAATACGTGCAAATACTTCTGCCTCACCCTTTAAAAGAGTTTCCTAGCAGCACAAAACAGAACATAAAGAATGCTGAAGACTTACTTGTCTTATCTTGTTTCAGTTCCTGAATGGGTTTTTGCAGACAAGGATATAAATTAAAGGTTAAAATAATGGCTTGGCACTTGAGAAAACAGATGTCTTCTCTCATCTCCTCTGCATGGACCGACTGCACATCTTAGTGACTTGGGGGGTTAGTAGTAAAATGAATTATACAGTAGAGCACTGTGGAAGAATACATTCTGACATGCCTGGCATGTGGGAGAGGGGGGGAAAGCGAGCTATGATTACGTCTTTCATTGGACCAACAACTGTTAGAGAGACCGGTTTCAAACCTTTCCTTGAGAGGACGGAGCAAAAACGAAGATCTTGAAACAATACAATGAACATTTGCCAGGTTCCGTGATTGAGTTGTTGTGAGGGATTTTCTTCTATTTCCACACATCAAAATTCAGCCAAACATCTGCCGACATAAGATAGTCTAGGCAGCTCTCACAATTTGTGAACTAGAATTAATAACAACTATAATGTTTTAGATGTTCCGAGTGTTTAAAAATGTTCTAAGCATCCTGATACATAATAAGAAACTTAAACAGGTCTCTACTCGCAAGTTCACAAATCTTAAATTATGCAAATTATGTCAATCTTATGACCACCAAATAATGGGGATATGGAAATACGCCCTAGGGGTAGGTGAGTCTTTGCATGATGAGTATCAGTTGTATTTTTCCATTGCTACCTGCTGTAGTTGGACAGCTTGCACAGTAGGGATTCACATACTTCCCATCTCAGCTACACTGGGTATAGCCATTTCCCTCTCATTCTTTCATGACCCCCTGTTGCTACTCCAATTCCATGGTTCCACATTTTCTCTCCATATCCTTTTCCATGTATATTTTGTCCTCATACACATGCTTCCCCCTAGTCCACTGGTGTATATGCTTCCCGAGACCAGAGATTGTATTCTTTGCCTCCCAGAACCAGGCATTATATAATAAATGTAAATTGCCTGAATTTAAAGGCTGGCCTAATAGGCTGGTGGTGTTTTAATAAATTTATTTAATTCAGTGCAGGTTTAAACAGAAAACAGGCTTCTGTAGATTTTCCATTTCCCATTACTCAGGGGACCTTGACCTGGACTCCTCAAACCCAAGGACCCTTATTTTCTAGGTAACTACATACATGTGTGCTGGCTGCAAATAAGGACCCTTATTTTCTAGGTAACTACATATATGTAAGTGGTGCTGGCTGCAAATATGTGGGAGGATTCTTAGTTCAGTGGCAGAGCATTTTCTTTGCATGCATGCAGAAGATCCCAATTCCCAGCATCTCCAATGAAAAACTTTCCGCATCTTCAAGTAAAAGAATCAGATAATTGCTGATGTGAACGACCTCAGCCTGAGACACTGGAGAGTCACAACCAATCAGACTAGACAGTACTGACCTTTACAGCCTTATTTGGGGTAAGGCAACTTCATGTGTGTTCATGTATGTGAGGAGCAGGATGCCTGCTAATTCCTTTAGGGTAATAAGGCTTGCTGTACTGATCTCAATCACCCATCCTCAGTGTGACTTTTCAAAAAGGAAGGACAAGCTAATGCTACATAAATAATAAACACAATAAAACATAAGATTATTTTACTATAAATGTATCAGTGTCAAATAAATATAAATGTAGATTAAGCTAATCTACCTGTACTTTACAGCTGGTTGTAAATAAACAGAATTTGAAAGAGGGGAGGTTTGGAGAACTCTCCAGCTGAGAAAGGCACACATGTTAAGCATTTAAGCACTTTTGAAATTTTGAAAACAGTTAGTAGGTGCCACCATTAAATGGCTGCCATGGGAGTGGGAGACAATCACAAAATATTGGAAGGTTCCAAGTATCATCTTATGATGGAAGCAGTTGTTTGTCGATGTGAGCTCTTTGCTTTGCAGAATAAGAAACTGGGCACTGGGAAAAACAATGGTGGATATCATGGTACCCCGTTAGGGTACCACTGGCATAAGTGTTTAAGACTTATGGACTTAGTAATGTTTGTGATTTTTATTAGCAAGGATGACATATGAGAAAGAATCCAGTATCCACATTCTCCATAGTTTCAGTATCTACAGATGAGACATTTTATAATGAAGAAGCTAGGTACTCAAGTACAATTACATCAATTAGGGAAGATTTTCTACTTTATGATAGTTAAGAGCAAAAAAGGCCTTGTCGATAGCATATAAATTCCTAAATAATGTAAGTAGGAAACAGGAGTCATTTCAATTATAATGGGCACTGCAACGTCATCTATCTTTATAACCTTCTTCACTATCTTACCTTAGACCACTTTTTGTTTGCATTGTTTTTCCAGTACTGCAATTCTAGTCCTACTGCGTTGTTTATTGCTTTGCTGTCTGAATTGCTTTTCATAATTTGCAGTTCACCATGAGCTTCAGCGAGATAAACTATGATGATGATGATGACTGATGATAGTAATGAAGTTGATTATAATGAAAATAATCATAATGTTGATAGGATTTGGTTTCTGAGTAAAAAAAAATCTTTAGTGTGGTATTCTACAAGAGAAATGCAGTAGTAAATGTTGTATCGATAGTATATAGCCCTTTGCTTGCTCCATGTGGCAATGGTGGCCATCAAGATGGAGCTGAGGTGTGCTAGCTCCTTCCTTCAGATACATTAAACCAAAATGGGCCCCTCTCCTTCCATTGCAAGGGATTTTATTTCTTCTGTTTTCCCAACCCCTTGTGGGTTAAAAATTACTTTCCTGAAGTCTCCAAGAAGATGCCATTTTTTTCTGTGACAAATATAAGTAAAATTATAAATTTAACCTTTACTCTATGGTTACAAAGCAAAACCTCCTCCACATTATCAAATCCTTTTCTTCTCTTTATCTTCAACATCTATAAGGGGAAAACTAATTCCAATACGTTTACATTGAAGATAACAATATTTTTTTAATAAATAAAACAGCTTAATTCTTTTTAAAAAAAATTAAAGAAGATATATTTATATGTAGTTCAGCCCTGCACTATTTCTCTAACAAACTGCAGTTGGTTCCCTCCCGGAAGGAAGTCGTCTAGCCCTTTCCTAAATAGCCAAAGAGAGCTGGGATGTTTACAGCTTAGAAAATTAGTCTAAGGGCAGAACAGGACTGGGCTCTGGCCGAGAAATTGGCAGTCACAATGAACGCAATCTAGTCACGCAGCAGTATTGTAAGCAGCCACCATATTTGGATGGGAAACCTGAAGCATTGGCTCCGTTCTTGTTTCAGCTTTAGAGATATGGAAAATTCTGGACATGGCTCTTGCAGCAAAGAACCCAGAAACCTAGCAGACTTTACAAATGTGCCCTCATTGCTTACTTTAACTGAGTCCTCCATACCTTTTCAAACTTGCTTAAAGGGTATTTCACACATTATCTGGGATTGCCGAGAATTTAAATTTAAATACAGTTGCCGGATGGACTTACTCTGATTAGACTTCTCACTTATGGGTCAAGCCTCTTCACCAGATCATCTCAACGTTGCTGTTCAATGTTAGACTTGAATGCTTTCCTCATTCCTCCTCCTCCTCTTCCACCAACCCCAGACTGCACCTAATGGCCCATTTAAGTCCCCTTCCCAATGTGCATTGTTCCAGCCCCCACCCTGATTGTCCTCTGGCTCCACTGTTGCCAGGCCCTAACACCCAACATGTTTGCAGTTTCACCTAGGGGAAGCTCCCATGCCAACCATCCTTGTCCTACCTTCTGGTACACAGCCAGGCAACCCAACCAGCTGCCCCAGTGAGCAAGCCTGTCAGCCTCTCCCAGCCAGCCCAGTTTGTCACCGCTATCCCTTCACAACCTCCACCAGCCAAGATGACATCATCATCACCATCATCACTTTATTACAGTTTGTAACCACCACAAAACAGACCAAACATAGCAAAAACAGCCGAGACATCATGGAGGCCAGTCTTGAAGACACCCCAGATTTCCACAACCAAGCTTTCGGGTCTCCGCCATGCACACAGATGCTCCGAGGAGTAAGTCTCAAAACACAATGTAAAATATTCATTTTTCTCCCTTCCCCTTCCTTTGAACATTGGAGGTTGTGTTAGCTCCAGACATGATGGCAGGATGAGCAGCATGTTATTGCATGTATCTTTCCCCCACAATTCAAACCATTCTTATGCAAAAGAATATTTGGGTCCCATAATCATTACCTGTAATGAAGATGTGAGCCAAATCAGGATGTAATCTAATCAAGCATCTATAATTTTGTCTCTCACATTAACTGGTAGCTTTAGGTTCAATGCGACTACACCATCATGTTAAATGAAAATTCGTTGCAAGAAGGAAAGGAACTAAATCATGTTCGTGTTTGCAGATTTAGAAGATGAACATGACTGCCAACAGTTTAGCAAATTTTGCTCCTGATAAGATCTCACCACACCTGTGCTTATTTATGTAGAAGTTTTTGAGATCAGTTTACTGAAGTTTTATGGCTACTTTTTTTTCTGCACCATTTCCCCTTCAAAACAGGAGAGGAAGTCTTTTATTTTATCAATTGACTGGGATATACAGATGTGAAGAAATCACTCTGAAATGTATTGTGAACAATTCCAGGAAGCAATTCTGAATTTTGTGAGGTACAATTGTAGGCTAAACATTTGCTAATTCTCTTCAGATTTACAGATATAAAATAACAATCTGTCACACGTAGGGGAAAATATCCTTTCCTCATTGTCTAATGTAAAGGGAGAGAGAGATAAGGCTACAGTTACTTATTTTATTGAATGCTCTTGAAAGGGATAAATAATTAATGTCTAATTTAAATGACATTTAAATTGACTGACAAGAGACTGACAAATGAACTCAAAACTGTCCAACCTGAGGAGCCTTCTGTTGCACCCAGCTCAGCCAGATCTTGCAAAGAAGGGTGATGCAACCTTTCCATTTCCCTCTCTTAATAGAAGAAGAAGAGATTGGATTTATATCCCGCCCTTCACTCACTTATGAGTCTCAGAGCAGCTTACAAACTCCTTTCCCCTCCCCTCCCCACAACAGACACCCTGTGAGGTAGGTGGGGCTGAGAGAACTCTTTCCCAAGCTGTCCTTGAGGGAACAGCTGGTACAGAGCTATGGCTTGCCCAAGGTCATCCAGCCAGGTGCAAGTGGAGGAGTGGGGAATCAAACCTGGTTCTCCCAGATTAGAGTCCGCGCACTTAACCACTACACCAGACTGGCTCTCTAAACAACCTTTCCCTCTCTTAATTTCTCTCCCTCTTTTCCACACTTTTCTCATTAATTTTTGTCTCCCTTCATCTAATTTTTCTGTGTCTCCCCTCCCTTTATTTTCACTTCTTGGTCTCAAGACCTTCTTATCCCCATCCTGCTTGGTGACAGAATGTATTAAGAGTAGTATAGCAGCAAACCTTTGTTAATATTATGAACAGAAGGGGGGAAGAGTTAATATTTCTCCATGATCTAACAAAGTAGTAAAAGAATGCTTACCAGGGGTCATTTCATAGAAAAAGAGGGGCAGGAGCTTATTAGCATAACTCATTAGCATAACTTATTTGCATATGCCACATTCCCTGACATCACTGGAAGTGTGTCAGAAGGCAACACCCACCACTCAGGCTCAACCCCAAAAATCTCCAAGTATTTGTCAGCTCAGAGCAGGCAAGCCACCTTTACACTTTGATTAAAGACACTTTAGGTTTCCTTTGCTCTTGCTACAACAAGCATGAAAATACAGATCAAGTTAGTATGCTTTTGCTTTTTTCTACAGCACATCACCGTATGTGCTGTCTCTGGGCTTGTTACTCCCAGAACGGCATTCCTGCTCATTCCTGCTTGAAATGACCCCTGATTATTGCTTTTTCCCTCCTCCACCCATTACATGCATGATAATGGAGCATTAAGTGGTTACAAGAGGTGGGGACCCATGATACTCACGGGGGGGGGGAGGATTCCTAAAGGCTGCAGCCCCAGGTAAGTCCTCTTCCCCCCACCCCCTGCAGTGATTCCCCACCCCACCCCACTTCAATATAGTCTACCAGGTCTACCAATATAGTGGACTGGGGTGGGTAGACCTGTTCTCCGGAGGCCAGGTCTACCAATAGAGTGAAAAGGGGTGGGCAGACCTGGCCTCCGGAGAACAGGTCTACCCAGCCCTTTCCACTATATTGGTAGACCTGGCCTCCAGAGAACAGGTCTACCCAGCCCTTTCCACTATATTAGTAGACTTGGCCCCCGGGGAACAGGTCTACCCAGCCTTTTCCGCTATATTGGTAGACCTGGCCTCTGGAGAACAGGTCTATCCAGCCCCTTCCACTCTATTGGTAGACTTGGCCTCCGGAGAACACGTCTACCCGCCCCTTTCCACTCTATTGGTAGACCTGTTCTCCAGAGGCCAGGTCTACCAATAGAGTGGCAAGGGGTAGACTCTGCTGCAATGGGCTGAGCACCTCTTGGGCACTCAGGCCTGCCACTTCTCTCCCTCCCACCCCCTGGTGCCACGGCGGGCCTGAGCGACCAAGAGGTGCTCTGTCCCGCCGCTTCTCTCCCCCCATCCCCCAGCTACTGCAGCAGGCCAAGCAGCTCTTGGGCACTCAGGCCCGCCGCTTCCCCCCCCCCACGGGCACCAGCGAGGCTTGAGCAGCTCTTGCCAGGCCCGCCGATTCTCCCCCCCCCCCGTGGCTTTGGCAGCGAGGCTTGGACGCCTCTCAACCGCCAGCTGCTGCACAGTTCCAAGAGCATTCCCTGCTTTAACTTTTCGGGGGGGGGGGGGTTAAATGCAGAAAAATCTCCCTGCCCCCCAGGTGCCCCCCCCCCGTGTGGATTTAGATATCCACACGCAGGGGGCGCCTTGGAATTAGATATCTAGATACATGTGGAACAGAAATTACAATTCTCATTTCAGGCCTGGACTATTAATCATTATGCTGCTGGAAGATATGCTAGCCCTTTGCAAAGGCTACTTTGCTATATGACAAATTATGTGATTTTAAAAATACAATTAAAAATGACTTTTATAACAAATACCATACCCAGTCTTTCTCCCCAATGGGGACTCAAAGCTGCATTGTTCTCCTGTCCTCCATTTTATCCTCACAACAGCCTTGTGAGGTAGGTCTGGCTGAGAGTGTGTCACCCAGTAACCTTCTATGGTGGGTTTGGGTTCTGAGAATTAAGAGACTCATGACAGGTTGCTTAAAAGCTCTCATTACATGTTGTCACTGTCATTAAGATAACCTGGTTCAGGGTGTTCCAGTTTCACTACATTTTTGGCACTGTAATTTCCATCATCATTCCGGGGTAAGTGGACGGTTTTCAAACATGTAGTGTTATTTTCTGAGTTATGCCTGCCACAGAGACCCTTACCTTTCAACTTTGGCCATGGAGCTCCCATGGTCATCCTGAAGCTGATGGCCAATTTTGAGTCTCTGAGTGTTATTCTGTAATGAGTTATGCCTGCCAGGGTGGTGTAATGGTTAAAGTGTCAGACTAGCCATCTTGGAAATCCAGGTTCAAATCCTCACTCTGCCATGGAAGCCTGCTGCGTGGCCTTGGGCCAGTCACACACACTCAGCCTAACCTATCACACAGAGTTGTTGTGAGGATAAAATGGAGGAGAGGAGAATGATGTAAGCTGCTTTGGGTCCCCATTGGGGGAAAAAGTGGGATATAAATAAAGTAAGTAAATGTTTGTTTTGTTATGATATTTGGTTTGGATTAGGGTCATATGGTGGGGCCCAGATGGAATCTTCATCCAGGGGGCCATGGTGACTCTTGGCAGCCCTGGGAATGTGTCAGACTGTGACTGCAGTAGATCATTTCCCTCCCACCAGTGGAGGAGCAAGGCCAGCAGTCTGTGGGATCCAGTTCCCCTACTGAAAACATATAAGGATATGAGAGCATGGTACAACAAGGTCTTTCCTAGTACTAGATTGTGATATTGGAGATTCACATTATGGTCTTGTAAAGAAAGTACTCTTTACTCACTGAAGAATTAAATTGGCAGTGAATGCAGTGATGGCCACTAGACAGAGGGATTTAAAGAGATTAGATAGATCTGTAAAGGAGAGGTTCAACAATAGCTTCTAGCCACAATGCTACTAGCCAATCAAAACATGATGTGAAGTTGCACAAAATGCTGGGAAAGTTCCAAGCTAAGCATACCACAGTAGAGGCAACTGCTTCTGAATGGGAGCTCCCAGAAGAGGTGATGATGATGTCATGGCTCTTGGACTCGTCAGAAGTAGCTCCTGCATGCAAGATGCAAAAGAAAGCAATGGCTGACTCTTTGCTTTGGGGGGAATAATCTTGTTCTGTTGCAGTTTCCAATGGAAGGGGATAGTTACAGAGGATAGTCATGTTACTCTGCAGTAGAAGAGCTATATTTGAATCCAGCAGCACCTTACAGACCATCAAGATTTTCAGGGTATGCCCTTTCAAGATTCAAAGCTTGCTTTGTCAGAAGTTTGTCAGATATCTGACATTTCGTATCTGATGAAGGGAGCTTTGACTCTTGAAAGCTTATACCCTGAAAGTCTTGTTGGTCTCTAAGGTGCTGCTGGACTGGAATCTAGCAAAAGAAAGGGAGTGTATTCCTTCTGCATGGCTGCAGGAAGAGCCCCCAGATGTAAGACATTCTTAATTTATGGCCACAAGCCAACGTGGAGGCAGGTGATGGTTTCTCTTACCTTGAAAACCCTATGAGGTCACCATAAATCAACAGTGACTACACAGCAAAAAAAAAGTAGAGGGGGGGGTGTTAAAAATTATTTGCTCTGGGCACCAAATAGGTATACCACTGCTGCCTGTTAACATCACTAGGAAGGTATGCTTCCCCCTAATTTTTGATGCATTGGAACATGACAGTCAGGGTAGAAATGAACAGAAGGATGGGGGAGAGATCAGCCTCACACCCTCTGGCCCTGTTTTTGACTTCCATGTATTCAACATGTCATTTATACAAGAGCATACTAGCAGTCTGTGCCTTCCAATTTTGCAGGTACAGATCATTATTACAGACTGTTGAAAAGCTTAGATAGTTCAGGTAGATAGTTGAAATGATAGTTCATTTGTAGGCACAAAACAAATGCCAAAATCAAAAAGCCCATTTGGGTGGTTGCAAAAGCTTAACTTAAACCATCCAAAAACTTAACCCATCCAAGACTGAAGTCTTGGCCTGGGGGGCGGGGTTTGCAGCTTCTGGCTCTGGATGGGGTCCAGCTCTCATAAGTGTGAAGAGTCTGGGGGTCTGGCTGGAAGCCTCTCTTACCTTGGACAAGTAGGTCCATCAGCTGGCCCCCTATCTGTTGTAGCTGGACCTGGTTATAGTGATTCATGCCACAGTCAGCTCCATAATGGACTATTGCAATTTGCTCTGTGCAAAGCTGCCCTTGAAAGCACTTTGGAGAGTTCAGATTGTCCAAAATGCAGCTGCCAGGCTTCTGATGGGAATGTCTTAGTCTTCACATATACAACTGTCTTAAAGCAGCTGCATTGGCTGCCTATTGGTTTCCAGGTCAGATTCAAGGTGCTGGTTTTGACCTTTAAAGCCCTAAACGGTCTAAGACCTTCATACCTGAGGGACCACCGCTCCCTTTACAACCCCCTGGTGGCTGCAGTCATGATCTCCTGGTTAAATTTAATTTGGCAGGCTTAATGCTGGATCCATCACTGTCAGTTGTGAATGGTTTGTTTTCTACTTTGCATCTTATACTGTCTTGACTATATTTATTATGTCTGTTTTAGACTGTTGTGAACTGCTCTGAGCCCTGCTTCATGGGGGAGGGGTGGTATATAAATTGAAATAATAAATAAACAATAAATTCCTCTGCTCTGACATAGACCTTCTTGTATAGTAGTTACTCATTACACATAACAGCGGCAGACCCATGTTTTTAAATTCAAATCTGTCCCAATCCTTTGTAAAGGGAATGGGAAGGGAATGGTTTAAAGAGGAACAACCAGGAGTCATTTCAAACAGGAGCTCTGGGGAGCTCAGCTCCGGGACCAGTCCCCCCAGCCCCCCTCCCCCCGCGCAGGGGGATGCCTGCTTGTGTCATGGCTGCAGCAAATTGACCCCGCACCCTGGAAAGGTCCTTGTTCCTCCGACCAGCCTTCTGAAGGCTTCAGCCACCACTGAGACTATCCTCCCAGAATAGTGGTATTTCTAAGGCTTGGATTAGTGGCTGTCCCCTTTCTTTCTTTCTTTCTTTCTTTCTTTCTTTCTTTCTTTCTTTCTTTCTTTCTTTCTTTCTTTCTTTCTTTCTTTCTTTCTTTCTTTCTTCCTTCCTTCCTTCCTTCCTTCCTTCCTTCCTTCCTTCCTTCCTTCCCCTTCCCTTCCCTTCCCTTCCCTTTCCTTTCCTTTCCTTTCTCTCTCTCTCTTTCTCTCTCTCTTTCTTTCCCTGCCTCCCTCCCTGCCTCCCTCCCTCCTTTCTTGCCTTCTGACATACTTCCGGTGATGTCAGGTGGTGTAGCATATGCAAATGAGTTATGCTAATGAGTTATGCTAATGAGCTCCTGCGCCTCTTTTTCTACAAAATGACCCCTGGGAAAAACTGCACTGATTGGGGCTGCTTGAACCCTGGCTCAACTCTCTAGGATCACATGACTCACCTCCTCTCTCCTGGCAACATCCTGCCTGGATATGGCTTTTTAAAATCTCTGCTGAAGATTCCACTGTCCAGCTATGATGATGTTATACCTGGCAGGGTTGTACAGTGTTCAATCAACCTGAGCCCCTCCCTAACGATTCCACCCAGATGATGCAGTTGCTTCACTACCAGAAGTTTACACTTTTCAGAGCAGTTATGAATGCTCAGCGCATTTAAAAGAAATGATGCACACAGTTCAGATTGCCCATATTAGTTTCTATGCAATGTGGCTGCCTCACTGATGAACATAAGTAGGTCTAACGGATTTAAAAGGGGCATGGACATGACGAATTTCAAAGAATCTCGTGTTTGTTGGGGAAGGTTGGAGGGGGAGATTGAGATACTAGGTTGCGTCTTGGCAGGTGACACTAGCATACAAAGTAGAAACATTTGAGGAACAATTAATATGAAATATCCATAATGCTGATAGAGACATGCTCTACAAATAAAGCATAAGGTTTATCAACTACTACCTAGAAGGGCCAAGCAAAAGAGCCATTTTCAGCACTTACATGGAAAGGCAAGGTCACCCTAGGGTCAGATCCAGGGGGGATGTCTCTGTCCCCCTGGGTATGGTAAACACTTCAAATTGAGCACTGCAGCCAGGCTCATCTACCATGTCATCTGCAAACTTTGATTGTTGTTTTCTTCGTGGTTTGGAAACAGCGTAAAAGCTTCCTTGTGCGTTGTCCAGTTTTTTTGAGAGTTATTCATGAACTATGGAATGTATCCATCGTCAAAGAACCAGCATAAAGTGGAAGTGGGGAAAATAAGCAATGCTCAGGCCTTACATAACTGTTTGGAAAAGGGCAAGTTGGCCTCCAGGGCCACAACCCAGAACAAGCATAAACTCAGATCAAGTCTGTGCATTTTTGTGTCATGTGCTGCGAGACTGTGGACATAATGGGGGGGGGGGGCAAACAGCTTAATGAACTTCATAGGATTTTTGGTATATTTTTAAATTTTTGATTTTTTAAAAATTTGTAGACAGTCAAATTTAGCCTGTCACAACTTTGGAGAAGGAAGAGAGAGGATTCGTATTTATTTAAGTTTGAAAAAGCCACGGTGAATGCAGGCTCTCGGTATGCTCTCTTGACTGTGGCCTTTAGTTTGTCACGAACACTTTTGTCCATTTTTACTCCACTACATGAGATGAAGTTCTTTGTATCTGTACTTACTTACTGTAACTTATAATAATTGAAGTGAAGTGCTTTATGGCTTTGTTCTGTGAGTGCTGGTTTTCCAAGGGTTACGCATTTTTAAAAAATTACAGCACAATCCTTAACAGACTTATACTCTTCTAAACTTATTGACTTCAATGGACTTAGAGGGGTGTAACTCTGATGAGGATTGCACTGTTGGACTATGTCTCAAAAACTATTCTTTAAAAATAAACAGTCCTGTGAATAAAGCTTATGAGAGAATCCGCTGTACACACTGAATATACTTTTTTCCCATTGCATAAATGAGCCAGGGCTCTAACTATAAAAGGGCAGAGATGTGTATTTATATTATTTTCTATCTCTCATATCTGAATCTCAGACTGCATTATAATAAAGTCAGGGCCGGCCCCAGGGTTTTTTGCACACTAGGCAAGGCTACCTTGTGGCGCCCCCCCCCCCCCGGTGAGGCTGCCTTGTAGCGCCCCCCCCTTGCAGAGCTGCCCTCTCCACTGCTGGAGACCTGCCCGCAAGGAACACCCCTTTGCCCCAGTGCCCGCCTGCCTGCCCGGGCTCATGAGTTCTCAAGCCCCGCCAGCAGCCACCTGTATCAGCTGGCCACAGTGCCTACAAGTCTATCTGCATTGGCCCAAGGCTAAGTTTGGTTCTTAGCCTGAATGGAAAGCTGCATTCAGACATAATGGTAAATCATGGTTTGCATAAAGCACACTATCTCCTGGTTTGAGTTTCTCTCAGTCTCTCTGCTGCCCCGTTTGCCAGCTGCACCCCTAGGTGACCACCTAGTTGGCCTAGTGATAGAGCCGGCCCTGAATAAAGTGACAAGAAAGAGCCTGTATAAAACATTTTGGAAGGTATGAGACTGGGCAGTGGATTAATGTAGCTGAGCTGTGGAAAAGAAAAAGACAAAATCATGTAAATGGTTAAAAGGGGGCTACTCTTGAAACAGGAACTGGGGAGACTTTTTCAGCCAGGGTGGAAAGAAAAACGTCTTGGTTTGGTAGTACTGTGTAGCAAAGACAGGAAATGGGGGGGGGGGGGAGAGATGAACTGATTAATTAGCAAGAGAAAGATCAGAAATGCTACCCTGTCCACCCTCAAGGATCCTTGAAGCTCTTAGGGGCTTGATCAGGTGAAGTTCTCCTCCCCTTGAGGCTAAATTCTCCTCCCCTCAACTCATCTCTCCTCTGCCCCCTTTAACTGTCAGCGCCTGTGATAAGTTCAACCTTCATCAGGCAGGGGGAAGGGCAGAGCTGCTTCTTTTGGTAAATTTGCAAAGTCCTATTTTTTTTGCATGCCCACAAGTTCCCTGGAGCAGCCAGCCAGTGGGTCACTAGATGAGCAGAGCTCTTTTATTTGAGTTTGTGTGTTGCTGTGCTCAGACATGCAGGTGGTACCAGAGGCCTTGTCACAGAATGGCCACAGTCCACTGGCAACAAGCCCTCTTGGTACCTGATGTGTAGCAGGCTCAGTTGCACAGCAAGCAAGTAGAGGGGGACCATGTCTCAGAAGTAGAGCATCTGCTTTGGTTTGCAGAAGGTCCCAGTTTCAATTCCCAGCATCTCCAGTTAAAAGGATCAGCTAGCAGGTGAGGTGAAAGACCTCTGCCTGAGACCCTGGATAGCTGCTGCCAGCCTGAGTAGACAATTCTGACCTTGATGGATCAAGGATCTGATTCAGTATAAGGCTGCTTCATGGGTTCAAAGCTTTTTAGAGGGTGAAACGGGATGTGATGCAGAAGTATGATAGCACCTGACTGTTACTGCCAAAATGGTTCCTCCCCCAAACTTTGTTCACTAAAGCATGAAAGGGAAATATGTTTTCAAAGCTTTAGGCTTCCCATCACAATGTCTCTCTTTACATCTTATGTCAATTTCATTCCATGCTGACAATCCCCCCCTTCATTTTGTTTGTATGCAGCACTCAAATCCTTTTTTGGGGGGGGGCACTGGGAATGCTGCCATTTGCCTCCTCTCTGATCTTCCTTTCAAGTCAGTACCAGCTGGGAACTAAAACTTGTACAGCTCCTTTTAAACTACCCCCCCCATCATTTTAATTTTTTTAAATTCAGGAATCCAAGACTTGTGCCACTTGTAAAAAAAAATTAAAAACAAGGGGAAATGGAGCTTGTAAAGGGGAGGAAAGAGGAAGGTGCAAAGTGGGCATAACGACCTCGATGTGGGCTGGAAGTGACCTTTGAGCAATGGCAAAAGGTGGGGAGGAATCTGTATGCTTTTGAATTACCTTTGGCTTGGAAGCAAAACAAGTGGCACAAAAGCACTCTCAGAAAACCCAGGGAAACAGCAACTAGGAAGCGAACTGAGCACTGAAGGGAGAAAAATCAATGCCGAATGACAAAGGAAACCCGATGGAGCTGCACGGTGGAAGCAAGGGAAAGCACTCATGCATAACAGGCCTTGATCTCTTCGAGGGAGGGGGGGAGTGAAGGTGATCAAACCAGCATTTGTTGAGGCAAACTAGAATTTTAACGAAGGTCTCTAACCTGAATCCTGGTTTCACGAACTAACCACAGTTAAAATAAGCCATGGTTTTTGCTGTGTTCATTCTCTGCCGTGTAATGACATATTTAGAGGTTTATTTAGCAAGCACACTGGGTAGAAGGCCTACTGTCTGAGAGTCTGATAGGATGGGAGAGGAAGGTCTAGAATACTGTCCTACCCTCCTAGAACAAAGTTCCTGGCTGCTCCTTGTATAGGCAGGCAGTTAGAGTCACCATGAATTCTCATCATGCTGAGAGTAACGTGATGCAGAGTGGCAGGGGTAGCAACACAGTGTAACAACATAAGCTTTCACTAAACTGTGATGACAGATGACAGCAATTATGATCTCCACACAATGACATGGGTTGCATGTGTTTCATTACTAATGGAGTGTTCTTTCTGATTCGCTCTCCCTTCCAGGTTTTTTTTTTTTAAATCATGACATTTGCTTATTGTTTATGTTCCCTTGTCAGATCATAATCAGGAGCTGCTTCTGAGGCATCTGTTCTGCATTCCTAGTTAGCGCCTTGCTGAACAATACTCTTAGGAAACCCTTCAGTCACTCAGTAGGCTCATGCCATGGGGAAATGAGTGCCCTCAGTCACATGATCCACTGCATCAAACATCTATTCATTTGCAAAGCTGTGGCTAGCCTGTTCAGCGGTTTAATTTTCACCACTGGGCACCAGGGCCAAGAAACTGTATCTTGAGGACAAACTCTGAAAAGAATAGCTGAAAAGAATGTTTAATGAGAATAAATGTTCAGCCTGTCATCAGTCCCAATGAGGGGGGACAGACAGTGTATTTTTATCTGTTCTAAAATTTGTATGGTGCTTTTCTTCCCAGGGAAAACCATGGCGGCGGAGGGTAAATGATACAGCCTTTGGCTCATTCAGTATCTGGTATCATCACAAGGAAAATACTCCAGACGAATGTGAGTGCTGCCAACATCTGTTATTATCAACCAGGTTAAAAAAGTACAACCACCAGGAACAGGGCAGCTACATTTCCCAGGTCTGTATGTGGGGATGGGGGGGTTGTACAGATTCCGTAAAGAAATCTGTGAAGAAAATTCTACACTTTTAACAGAACCTTGGTCTTTATGACCAGAGTTCATAGTCGTTCAGTAATATTCTTCACCACTGAAGAAACCAAAACGCCCCCCTCAGGGGCTTTTTTTATAGAAAAAGCCCAGCAGGAACTCGTTAGCATAATAGGCCGCACCCAACAGCAGAAACTCATTAACATATTAGGCCACACCTCTGACAGCACAGCTTATTAGCATATTAGGCCACACCCCCATGTTACCAGAAGAGTGGTCATCCAGCCACACCCACCTTTTGCTTCTTATTCTGTTTACCTTGTTTGTTGTCAAAACCCAGGGCTTTTTTTGTAGCAGCAATTAATTTGCATGTTAGGCCACATACCCCTAATGTAGCCAGTCCTAATGAGTTTCTGCTGTTTGGTGTGGCCTATTATATTAATGAGTTCCTGCTGGGTGTGGCCAACTCAGGAGCCAGCCCGAACTCCGTTCCTGAGCGTTCCTGCCCAAAAATAGCCCTGGCCCCCCTAATTAAAAGAAACAATGAGGATTTTTTAAAATGACATGTCTACATTTGTCTCTGTATGACTATGCTAAAGGAATGTAAAAATTGAGCATTAGTAATTGCCAAAAATTGAGCAATCAGTAATTGATCAGAATACAAAGCCAGTGTGGTGTAATGGTTAAGAGGGTTGAACCAGTATCTGAGAGACCTGGATTCAAATCCCCACTCATGCCATGGACATTCAATGGGTGATTGTCTGGGTGTGGCTGAGGGGTGGAAGGGAGTCAACAGCGGCATGGCTGCCCACCAGCCCCAGCAGCTGGGGGCTGATGAGGCAGAGAGTGTCAGCAGGACCCAGCCCAGTATTTTAGAGAGTGGGTTGGGCAGCCCCAGAAATGGCAGACTTGGAGCTGCAAGTGGGTGCAATGTGGAATTGGGCAGACAGAGGAAAGCAGGACCCAGGGCCGCAGGAGGGAGAGCACAGGCGTGTGGGGAGGGAGAGAGGTTCAGTGGCAGAACAAACCCTAATGGGAACCAGATGGAAGTTGCCCATGCTAGCGCCTTATTGGAGGAGGGACCTGCCAAGCATGAGGAGCCTGCCTTGCAGGAAAGAGGAATGGTGGAGCCTGGGGTTGCCACCCTCCCTAGGTAGCCTTTTAGGGTCTGGTGGGGAAGGTGCCTGATTGTGAATCAGAAAGATATGGGTGATACTGGGAGAGAGAGAAAGAATAGGAAGCAAAGTGAAGATAACCCTCTGCTCCTCACTGTTCTGAGGCACCGTAGGGAACCATCAAGAACAAAAGGCATCCTGAAGGGTGAGGTAGCCTCAGCTTCTTTCCCAGAGTCCCCAAAGGTGGACAGTGACCTTGGGCCAGTCATACTGTCTCAGCTTAACTACCTTACAGGATTTGTGAGAATAAAATTTAGGAGAGAAGAATGATGTACGCCACTTTGGGTCCCCACTGGGGAGGAAGGCAGGGTACAAATGAATTACATAAAAAATAAGTTCTAGCCTGTCATCAGCCTAAAAATTGGCCACAGCCAAGTGCTTCAGGAAAGTTCAGAGGTAGGATGTGATGGTTACGGCTGCTATGATATTTTTCTGTTCTTTAACATCTGGTAACTAAACCATATGGCCAAAATATCTCAGCCTAACTCACTTTACCAGTTGACTGTGGGGAGAAATTGAGAAAAACATATTATAAATGAGAAATAGATGATGTCTCAGAATCGCATGAGAACAGAGACTAAATGAATGGACCCTCTTTTTGGTCTGTCACCTCCTAGCTGGGGACCACCAGTTATGTTCTAAGGGCCATATCCTTACTACTTCATGACATATCTACATGGCTTCTGTTTTAAGATCACCAAAAAGATCCCTGCAATGGGTGACTGTACACTCATATAATAAGCTATATACTTGTACCTTACTTGTATGGGAATATGGGGAGAACTTGTATTTTGCTATTCTGGTGTCAAAAAATATTTATATGCTTTGCTAGATCCTAAGCTAAGCTCCCACGAGCTGCTTTGCCCCTGAGTAACAGGCCTTACTAAACATTTCCTCACTGAGGAATGTAAGAAAAGTTACAGGGAAGAGAAGCAGATTTTTTTTTTTTTGCAATGGCAGTCCCAAGCTTCTGGAATAAATTAGTATGCAATTTAACATCCTTGTTACCATTTAGGAAAAAACTGAAAAATCCATCTGTTTTAGAAGGCACTGGATTGGGGGGGGAGTTAATTTGGTGGTGTTCATACATTTTAATTGTATTTAATGAAAGTTACACTTTATTTCTTTTTTTTACTCTATTGCTGTATTTTGTTTATGGCTCGCTATGTTTTATTAAATTATTTATCTTGCCTCAAACAAATGGAAAAATTAATTTGTGTGCAGGGATTGTATGCGTGCTTATAACTTGACATTAACTGTTAACGTAGGTTTCACAAGGAAGTAGCCTGATGTGCACACTCAGCTGTATTTCGATAAAATTACATTGTGTCTTCCTTCTGTTTAGTAGTTTTCCCGTTTATACAATATTTAGATGGGAGGTAAATATATACTGATTGCAATCTTGGGCTTATAGCAAGCACCGTAATTACATGTAACCCAATTTCTCTCTTTAGATTCCAAATGTAAAGCAAATCAATTAATTTGCCATTACCTAAACCTTCATCTTAATTCAAATATTAGTTTAAGAAGTAAATGTGTTCTGCATGATTGTATTGTGCATGATGAGTTGTTAATCTTTGTGTGTTTGTTTTAAACCTTTTAAGATCATCCTAAAATCCAGCTGAGGGCTTTTTCATGTCCCTGTTTTGCTTTGAATGGTAATAATAAAAAGTCGTATGAAAACACTATTAACTAGGTAAACTTTAACAGATGAGCCTCTTGGATGTTTTTTTTTATTGTGCACATGTCCTGCCGAAGCCCTTGGCTTGTGAGTGCTTGCTTTCTGTATGTCACACACACATACACATGCACTCAACATAAGTAGCACGTTTGAGGAAAGAAACGAACACATACATTTGCATTCATAAGCCACAAGGATATTCAGGATGTTCCAAGCATGTCAACAGCACGTCTCACATGAACAGCTTAACATGCGGGGGGTGGGGGAATGGATGCATTGTTCAGCATATTCTTTGTGCGTGTGGTATGCATGTACTTCTCAACCTGCCAAAACCCAAGTATTGGAAATAACACAGGAGGCAAGCTCCCTGCAAGGAAAACTTTCCTATAAATGTAAAAATTTACAAGTAGGACTACTTTTCTGGTTGGCTGTGTTGGGTTATTATTAGTACACTAATCTGGAATCATTGCCAACCCCCCGGCTCCACAGTCACATTCACTAATGGAGACCAGAAATATCACGCATAGGTATGCTTTTTTGGGAACAGTAAAAAAAGAAATACTTTTTTAAAACCACACTTTTTGAGAGGTTAGGAAACAGTTTTGCAAAGAAGGCACACAAAACTAGAAAGCATTGAGGGAGACACTGTAACATGTACAGTCATCATTTTGTGCAATGCAAACTCGTTTTTTTTCTATAAGACATCAAGGGCAAGAAGGTGTATTCATTAAAAAAAAAACACCTGTCAATTCATTAAAAGGCTGTCTTTTTTCTTCCCATGAACAATGTGCTCAATAGATATTATTTCTTTGAATACATTCTCTCCCAAAGATATTCTTCTGGGGAGGGGCAGGTTTAGATGTCGATTTGTTCTGATATTGTCATGTGAACTTGAGAGATACATCAAAGCCGAAAATCTCAGTAGGACGTTGATTACAGATTGTCACCACAATATTCAGAATGAAGAATAGTACGGATGCCTTATGAATCTTTCAGAGTATCTGAAATATCAAGGCTATTCTGAAATGAAAGATGGTGGTGTTCTATAGACTAAGAGAGAAAGCATAATAAAAATTGTCAAATGACGGACTGTTATTAAAATAACCTCTTACAGCCGCAATCCTTCAAAATGTTCAAATCAAGCAAAACCTACTTGTTGCGCAACAGCTTGGCACCAAGAATCCCACAGATCAATGTACAGCTCAGACCTCAATAAGAGATCACCCAAGCTGCAGGAGTGGACTGAGAAGTTAAAACACCCTTGGAGCAAGCTGAGACAAGCAGCTCCTGCTGTGCTGGCAGAACTACCAAGACCACTCAGCTCAAACCTAGGCAACAGTTACAATGGCAACAGGTGAGCGTATACCTGTGGTTAAAAGTTGCCATGGCCCAAGTCCAAGCCGTGAAAACCCTGTGGCTCTGCCAGCAACACAGGGGCCACTTGGCTCAGTTTGTTCCTGGCCGCCAGTGTTCCTCAGGGCAGTAGCCTACCACGAACTTTCTGGTAAGTATCCCGTCCACCCTTGCAGAGCTGGATTTCGGGATTAGCTAAACAAGTTGCAGTCTCGAGCCTCACGATGTCGGGGGGGGGGGGGAGTTGACACTTTAGTTAGAATGTAGTTTTTTCTGAATCCTACCACCATTCTTTATATGCAAAAATAGAGGATATTTATATTTCAGTGTCCTTTCTATGAGAATAATGTTTTTTTTTCATATGGAGCCTCTTAAAGGTGACATCACCCTGTCTTGATCCTTGAGATCATCACTGTATACACAGTATCTGAAGGAGTGTGCATGCACATGGAGGCTTATATCCAGAATTAAACTTTGTTGGTCTTAAAGGTGTCACTGGACTCAAACGTTGTTTTACAGGATACACCAATAATCTAATGACCCTCCGGAACTTCTGTGGTTCTTTGCACTGCTTGTGTACATTTTAAAAACAGAGTTTCTTCAAATAACCCCCACCCCCTTTTTATGGGACCATCTACCTTACACAAATGACTGTGTTCTTTGTGGCAACATCTTGTAAAATACAAGGCTCTTGCCATCTCTAAGATCAGATGGCGGGGGGGGGGAGGGAGAAATCACTCTTTCCCACCCACCTACCCTTCCTTATATTCTCTTTAGATAAAATATTCTCTTTCAGAGTGTTATCCTCTAAAATATTCTGTTGCCTTAAGCAGAGTCAGTTATTTTAGTTCTCGGTTAAGTCCCTCCCCCCTCCCTTTTGGGGGAATTGAGAAATTGCTGTAAGTAATTGAGTCTCTCTGCATATTAATGAGTCTGAGGAAAGGGCAGCAGGAAATGTTTTAAAAGAGGAGGAAAGCGGCAGTGCTCAGACAGAGAGCAGCTGAAACTGATGGGATAGCAATAGCCGCAGCCAAGAGAGCAGATCCTAGGCATTTGCATACCCTGGCAGCACCAAGTTTCAGCCTGACCACTGCATCTGATCAAAGAACAGAGGCAAGGGGGGAGGGGGAAAAGCAGATCATTCAAGTGAGATAGAAGCAAACATCTCTTTAGGCACCTGAGATCCTTTTTATCATGAAGCTCTTCACAGTCGTTTTTCTTTTAGTGTTCCTTGCAATCTGCTTTACCAGCATAGAAGGTAAGTTACAGGTTATTCACTAACCCACCCATTTCGCCACCTTTTCTCCTTTGATTTCCACTGCTTATTAAAATCATTGCTTGAAATGTATCACTGTGCCTGGAGGAACTGGTGACTTGAGTTAATTAATCAGTAATAATGAACGAAATACCTTTAAACTTTTTTTCTTTTTTGGGAAAAGTGTCACATTAAAAATGCAGGAGAAGCCAAGGGTCCGTTGCGACCCTCGTCAGCATTTTAACTGCCTGAACTAAAGTGCTGAAGGATTTATTTTGCTGGTGCTTACTCTGGCACGAACTCCTTCAGAATGGCGAATTTGTACATGTTAATGGAAAACGTCAGGGAAGAACAAACTGGCGGGGTTATACCTGGATTCAGCACCCTGTAAAGTTTGATGCCACATTTGTAGTTGTGGATTTGAAGTTGCCTTCTTTTGATCCGAGGGGCTGATTTGTTGCTAAAGTCAAGGGCTACTTTGACAATTTGAACGTAGAATGCTGAAGAATGCTGAACACATCCTATGATTCATTTTAAAGTCTTTGTCTAAAGAGAAGAGGAAAGCATTACCTATGGATGTATATAATGACTTCCATGCTTTGTTTTGTTTTTCTTTGTTTTCACAAAGTCCGATCACAGCAGGTGTAGTTTTGCCATATGACTTTTAACACCAAGGACGCAACTCTGTGCATGTGTACTTGAACTTTGTGGATTTTGTTTTTTGGGTAGAAGGCACAGGATTTGGCTGCATATCCTACTGACTTTAGTGGAATATAAACTGCCTATCATATATAGGACTACAACACAGTATCTTTGACAGCAGAAAACTTTTTTGGTAGTAATATGTTTGAAAACCTAAAGTTGTTGTTTTTTAAATATATATATATTCTTTCAAGCCATTCTATATGTGCTTTAACGTTTTTCCCCCTGTAGATGTTTAAAGGCTCATCAATTTGCACAGATTAAAAGCCAGGATTTAGGGAGAGAATGGGGGAATGATAAGCACACTGTGTATTATGCCGTGATTTTCATCTGCCAATGAGTGAACATTTCTTCTTTTAGGATCCAAATGCAAATGTGCAAGAAAGGGCCCTAAAATAAGGTTTTCTGATATACAAAAACTTGAAGAGAAGCCAAAGTATCCACATTGCAAGGAGAGAATGATCATGTAAGTCCTGCTTTTTGATTTGGCTTGCATCAAAAGAGATAAGTTTGCATCTACCCATTCTGGGGTTTTTTTTCTGCTTTTAAAAATTTTATAAAAATGAATGTGGCTACTATAATATGCTGATATATTAGGCACAGCACAATGAGTAAATATTTTGCAAATGTCCCATTTCTCTTTAGTAGAATAAGTCTGTTTAAGCTTTAAATCACTAGAATGCGATAGGAACTTTGTAAGGGTAGTTTAATAATTCCTAATAAACATAATAACTTGAGCTATGTTTCTTGCCTTCTTGTGATTCCACTGATCCAACATGTACTTGCATGGAAGCAAGTAGCCCAGCAATGCTACTTGGGTGGACTGCTCAAATCCCATCATCTTCAATTAAATCTGCTTTTTACTGCCTCCAGGTCTACAGTCCTGCGTTGAACCTCCGGAGTTTAAATAAGCACAGGATTAGGCTGCACATAAGGATCAGCCTCTCAGTTCACTGGAGGAACTGGTTTATATAAATAAAAGCACTTTGCCCTTGATATATATGGTACACCTATCTCTTTGAAAACACATTCTAACTTGTATTACTGTGGATGAGATTATTTCAGTTTTGAGAGAGACCCGTTGTGAGCTATACCAAATTTTAAAAAATTAAACTTTATTAACTTTGCTGTGTCATTTGCTGGAATCATGCCAATCAAAGTCTTAAAATGAGAACAATTAGAATTCTTCCCTGGGATGCTAACTTTGGAACTAGTTACGTAATAGATGTGTAACCAATTTGTTCTCTTTCTAGGAAAAGAATGCTATGGCTTGGTTCCATTGGAATGTTTCTGTGGATGGAAGGATTTCCTCGTTCGGAATATGACTTTCTAGTCTGTCCCCTTCCACTGCAGTCCAAAAGGCATGCCAAAATGCTGCTCCTGTGCACAGGAGACCCCTATGAACAGCATTTGGGGGCATACAGGGGTGCAGCAGGAGGGGGAGAAGAAAAAGTCGTGCTCCATGGGTGAAAATCCTTCCATCCTCTATGTTTCATCATGGCCAAATCTTGTTTGTGTCAACTGGTTCTAGAGACACAACTGTCTTGCTTATACATCAAATGAGAGACACAGAAAGAGAGTCATTATCAGGAACCACAGGATCTTTGTTGTTTTGGATTGTGCTAGTCCTTCCATGGTCCTCTGACAGTTTCCAAGGAAGTGTAGACTGGCTAACAAAATTCCAAACAACCTTGTTTTATCTTGGGCATGAATTTATACTGTGTAAATCAGGCCACAACTGTGGGTATAGAAGTGGGAAAATCCCATTCCCCACTACAGAATAAGGGTCTTGAAAAATACCTGCATCCTGTCATTTTATGGACAGCAAGTGAAGGACCACAGTGCATCCATCAAACTCTAAAAGGACTCCAGATGTCACTATACAGAATCTGCCAGTTTCAGAAATGAGAAAGGTCTTTAAATGGTTGGTAAATACTTGGGGATAAAGCTGAAGAAGACAATAAAGGAAAATGTCTAGATTAGTATCTTTGCCCTACTAAACTTAGTCAGCACTTGCTCAGATTGGTTTCCACAGCAGAAGCAGTTTCTCTCTCACTTGAACTTCATATTGTTACAGCAACTGAAATGCCCAGTTGTCTATGAATATGAAATATGCTTACCCAAATGTTGGGCTTATGCCATTTGAGTCAGTGTGGCATCTTGTACTGAAGTGAAGCATGTTCCGAAACCAAATCCTATTGTATTTTGTTTTCTTTCAGTATCCCAAGGTCTTTGTTTCATGCGTTATGGCTGATAAAGTAATAGGAGCAGGGTATGTTGGCCATGTTGAGCACCAAGTTAGCATGAAAGCTCTGCAAGCAAACCAGGGTAACTTTCTATTTCAGGGTCACTTTTCTGAAGGCATCAGTTCTCCAAATTAGTCTTCACAATATAATACACCAGGGGGAATTAGAGCGATTTGGAATCCAATTAAACCCCAAGTAAATCATTAACAAGTTCTTGAGAGTTTTCTGCTGATATGTGATTCTTTAGTTTATGTTTTCTGACTAAAAAGGATGTTGCTGCTGAAGCTGCCATAAAATGTTGAACGCTGTCACAGGTGACTTCTTTCTCTTTTTGTGTGTGTTTTTTTCCTAATGAAAAATTGTGGTCCTGCAGCTGCCAGTACCCCACAAAGAAAATGATACCTCTTTTCTTGGGCAGGGGTAAAAGCAGTGGGTGTGAGATATTATGATTTTTAGTCAATGATGCTTGGTAGGAAAGAATTAAGAAACTCCTCTCCCCTTGTGCTGGTTTTCTGCTTCAAACTGCAGTATTAAGTCAAAAAAAACCCACACACATAATATGTAGTTCTACCCTCACCAGACACAGAAAAGCCATGCAAAATACTGCACCACCTGCTGATCTAGGCAAGTCCTCTTTGTTCTCATTCTAGAATACTGATAGAACATTAAATGGGTGTAGCTTTAATGTAGTGCCTTGGTCCAGAAACTGAAGCTTTGTAGCAGACTCTACTCTGCTTTGATATCAGTACGGAATGCTTGGATAATGTTGATGACAGAGCCAAAGCACAAACCACAATACAGCATAGTTCTGATATCCAGCATTCTGTTAAGAATCAGTAACCAAAGCAATGTATCCGAAGACTTTTCTATAGACTAGTGAGATCAGTGATATCTTCTAAGCCCATGAAAGGACTAAACTTCTAAGTAATCTGGAAAATATGTTCAGTTAACATATTTTTAAAGAAAATCTCTTCTCATAAGTATGTATTATATCATCCCAGTGGCAACCTGTTTCATCTTCAAAACGTATTGGAGTGCATTCTTACTGCACTTCAGTTGGTTTGGAAGTTTTGCATTTGCTAGTCATTTTTGTTAAAAAGTTAGACTTCCTTTAGGAGTAATCCAAATACCCAGGATTCCCAAGATTATAGCTTGACACCCGTATTGACATTCTTAAACTGGCTTAAAAATACTTTCCTCTTTCAAAACATTGTAAGGATTAGATTCCTGAAGTGATCATTTACAGTCTCTTGATGGATGTATGATCAAATATACACATTAAAATATTCGTACACATTTCATGCTGAGTTCCAGATGAGGACTATACTAATTTACCCTGTAACTTAATATGTTCTTATAGCAGGTGCCACTTAGACCTACATTAATTTTACCATTTCCTCATCAATTTCCAATGCATAGGTGCCCATATGTATGCAGATAAATTAAAACACTGTACCAGAAGAAAATTTGACAAAATTATGCAACTACATAAATATTACTATGTGCAATGTGCGTTAACACGCAGTGGTAATCCACAGTGCATCAGTGCTGCTCTACAAATTCTATCACTTAATCTGAAGCCCCCAGATCTAGAGAGAAAATCTAGAGAACAAAATTTCATAAGCATCCCTGGGAAAATCACATGGTTTGCTTCAATGAGCTTTTCCTCCCCTTTGCTGTGGATCATTGCGTTTCTCCCCTGCTCTCTAGCTCATTGTGGCCTCATTCAGTAGGCACACACAATGAAGCTGTAAAACGATGCTCATAAGGATTCTGTAGGAGTTCACATTTGCTTTCAAAACCAGGTTGGGTTCAGGATTCAAGGGCAGTTCTTTGTGTGGGGGGCGGGTTGTTGTTTATCTAAACACTTATTAATTGCATTACGTGATAAAGAACACCATCCAAAGAGATGTGGGAGTACTGAAACAACACCATCTAGTTTGCAGGATTACTTGGACTAGACATGGAAATTCAAATTCTTAGCAAGCTCTCTGTGATTTAGCTCTCTCTTTCCTGTCTAAGCTCACTGATTCTGAGATATCCTTAGCCCACCACCATTTCCTCATCGTTTTTTTAAAATGTAACATTCTTTATCTGCACATATACACCTGCATATAAGAAAAACATCGTAGTGTCCTTCTGGACGTATTTGTGTTACATTCAAAATGACAGCACACCAATCCTGGCAACTGGGAAGTATGCAGGAAGTGGGTTGCGGATTCTTACCAGGGACAAGCTGGATTTCTGGAGTTCCTTTGTTTGATGATGCAAGCACACAGTCTTGATGATCACTGATCTGAGAATATGGGATCAGTACATCAGTTATCCATATTGTGAGCTGTCTTTGGAAATTCCCAGAAAGAACTGACTATCTTGAGACAGTACAGTACTAAATTGCTCGTATGTATTCCTCATAAACTTTGTCACAAATTTTGAGGCAAAAAAGAAAAAAAAATTGATGCCTCAGCTAGCCAGGGTAAGTCTATTAACTTTTACTAAAATACAAGCTCAAAATTGTGACTCTGTGGCTGAGGAAGAAGATTGTTCCTTCCCTCTTGCTCTCCCTCTTCTCTGAAAAAAATATATTAGGCCAGAGCAGAGCCTCCATGTAAGTACTTGGGGATGGGTGTTCCAACCTCCCTCCATGCAGGCCAGTGTGCCAGTGACCTCCTTTCTTGACAGGTCCTTACAAATTAGCGAAGTCCCATAAGGTATGGAGGTAGCAATTTCTCAGTCAACTTGCGTACACAGTTATGTCTCCATTCCATCAGTATCCCAAAGCTGACAAAGGGTTCAGAAACGGGTATCAGCATAACAAAAGCCTTGTGAGGGTTTTCCTGCCCAAGCATTGCCTGCCAAGGACTTAAGTCTGGGCCTCAGAGTTTGCCGGCCTGATGGGAAAACCAAACAGCAGTATGCTCTCACAAGTAAGATGCCAGCAGAAGCTGGATGTTGAAAGGCTGTCAAGAAAACAATAACAAGCTTTTTCTAGGATGGGTATGAGAGAGACGTGTGCTCTAGACCTTTAGAAGCACAGCCAGATTTGGCAGTTGAAGGAAGAGGCAAAAGCCGTGAGGTACAAATGTAAATGAAATGCCCATTAGGGAAACTTTTCACTCTCACAGAAAATCATCAAGAAAACATGCACGATTGAACCTTTAGCTTCGGAGTGGGGTCCTCTGTTTTAAAAACTTTGTGCTGTTTTTCTGTTTTTTAGGTTCATTGAGGTTGTATACTGCTGGTTTCTCCTTAGTGCACGTTTCCTTCACCTTCTTTTCTGTTGAATTCTTTAATATTTTTATGCATTTCATTTGTATTTAAGTTGAGTGTGTGTTAATTAATGAATTGCTTCAGCTGGTAGGGCACCCCTTTTATATATAAATGTTTCAATATTTTAGAAACAAATATTTCATGAAGACATTATTATTAAAGTGTAATGTCTTGACATCGTTTCCCTCGCTTTATTCATCCCCCCCCCCCCCCAGATTTGCAAATGAATTATAATTTTGCAGGAACTGTGGTAATACAAAAATTTCTAAGGAATTTAAATTAGTATAATCAAGCAAATATAGCACTGTAAAAGTTCCTCAAAATGTGTTTTGTCAAACAGACATTGTAGCTCAGAGATGGAATGCTTTGCTTTGCTATTAAGATGTTCCACATTCCATCCCAGGTAAAGATGTTTAGGAGAACAGCTGGAAAATATCTCTGTTTCAGACCCTGGAGAGCCGGGTATAAAAGTTGCTGCCAATCATGTTTGAAAATAGTGAGCTAGAATAGTTATTCATCTGACTGTATTGTGATATACTTTAGGCAGTCTGCCAGTGGAACTCAAAGAAGGGTAATCAGAACTGGCGAGAAGTAGAATAAGCCCAAAAGTACTTAGCCCGAGAGCCTAAGAAAAAAAACAAGTCTGACCTACATATATTTGTTGTTCTAATATACCATGGGAAACCTGTGTGGCTCTAGGTGGAGACACTCTGAAGACCTGGCAACTCAAGGAAACCTTCTTCTAACCCACAGCCACATGGCTGTCCACAAGCAGCACAGTTTCCCAGTTCCTGCCCTGGTAGTTTCTGACAGGGTGCCCACCATTACCTTTGTACACCAACAATGATCCAAATACACTATGATACAGAGGTTTTAAAAAAAAACTCTTACCAAAATCTAGAGCTGTTCCTGTGTAGACAAATGTTTGATTGGACTGCTTACATGCATCGCTACACTAGTTTGGCCAAGGGAGGACGAAATCCATGCTTTCCCTTTCCTCTCCAACCACTAACAGTGCTGTTGAAGCAACTGACCCTCTATCAGTTTAGAAAGTGAGCATTAAGGTCATCATGAGCAGCGCAACAGCTGGACTGCAAAAAAGACTTCTTTTTTTGCAGTGTTTATGAAAAGTCAATGCCATCTCCCAAGCCCAGTCAATTGGTGTCAGAGACTTCACTGCATGCATAATACAATATAGGTTTTAAATACTGGAAGGATATGCAGGAGAAATCCTGTCTAACAGCTCCTTTGATCAAGCTGCTACAGATTCTGCTGTCACATAAGCATACATTCTTAACATGCTGACAACTTGTTTTTCATTTCAGTGTCACCATGAAATCACGATTCAGAGGAGGCCATCAGTACTGCTTGCATCCCAAACTCCCAAGCACAAAAAGATTACTTAAGTGGTACACAATATGGAGAGAGAAAGAGAGGTGGGTAACGATCATACCTAGCACAGGACAGAATTCTAGCTTCCCACATTCTCATTATTCTTTGAGAATTTTGATGCTATTGTAGTAATCCTTATCTTAATCTTATTTTAATAATCTGAACAGTTTAAACCATGACTCGACTTCCATGTTCTTGCGAAAACAAGTCTGGCAGCCAGCAATAAATGTAAAGTGATAGTCCGATATTGCTTGGGAATTGAGACTACATAGTTCAATAATACCCATTCAATTGTATCCCCCCGGTAATCAGGTGTATTAATTTAGGAATGGGTGTCCCTTGTGACTTGAGTGGTTTGTCAATAACTATAGTACAAATGTGATATTGCTGCTGGTTTTCTCTTTGCAAATATGGCCCTAGTATAACAAAGGAGAAGATACTAGTCTCAGATTTTTAAAAATGTAATATTTCAACTAACACATCAGTGGACTCCTATATTTCCATTGGGTTCTGTTTGATTCCAGTATAGTTTGGAGTAAAGAGCCGAATGTAGAGCCAATTCAGTTTAGTATTTTAAGTACTGAACAGCCAGATTTGGCAACTTGTTAAATCAAAGTATTATAGATAGTGATGGGCTGAAATCCGTAGATGAACTAAAACTCAGGTCACTCCATTCCTCAAATACTTTCTTTTTTACTTACTGTTTTCACAACCAGAGTCATAAACAACAAACCCTTGTCCCACAAAAGAAGAGCCTAAAAGTTACTGCTGCAAAATTTATCATATAACTTGACAACAGCTGCCAGAAATTTTGCCACACACAGAGTAGTTTGTTTGTCTTTATCTCTGAGTTATCAGGATGATTTTGCTTCTGAAGAATAGGGAGATGAGTTCAGCTCTTAGATCTGAGTATTCAGGGCAGTCAAAAAAATAATGATCTACAGAATCAGTTTTGCTGTTGCCACAATTACAGAGTCTATCTGAATACGGAATTTCATTAGGTCTTCCTGACATCACTGAAGGTAGGGCATTCAGGCGCGCAAGCATGAATGCCCTGCTATACTTTGAAAGAATTAAGTCAGATAGATAGTTTGGCATTTTTGTTGGAAGGAGAATGCCTACTGAAAAGGATGAACACACTCTGCGGGCTGTAGTCAATGTACTCTCGTGATCAAAGTCCCTCAGACGTCTTCTAGTGAGCTGGATCAATTCTTGTCTACTCATTGTTTCTATCACATCATGGGTAATGCCCAAACATGATCATTTATGATCCCGTAATCTGTCCCAATCACTCATGTGATGGTTCAACTCAACTAGTCCAAGGAGGCTTGGTTTTAGGATCCTAATTTTCAGATTGAATGCTCTTCCCCAGGCCTTTGCCTCTAATCTCCCCAGCTTCAGCTCTCAAAGCTATTTCAGACATTCATTGAGGAATTCCCAAAATATTGTGTAGGAATCTTAATAGTGGTCTATCAGTGTTGTCTGTTACTGATCCAGACCCCAGCAGCATATAGCATCTGCCCAGCAACTCTAGCACTGAATCCTCTGACTGCCGCAGGAACATACTGGCTACCAGAGGAGTAATAAAATCTTGAGATGGCCTTCCCAGTACTCATAGCAATTCTTGTAACAGAGTTCAAGTGCATCTTCCAAGAAAGGTTTGCTTGAAAAATAATTCCTAGATATTTGATGTTACACTTGCTCCATGGATTGACCAGCTACTGACCAGTTGTACTTCTTTATCCTTAATTTTTTACTGAAAAGAAGAACCTTTGACTTAGTAACATTAATAGCTAAGCCCTCACTGGAACAATACTCCAAGAAGGAACCTATAAGCTTGCATAGGCCAACCACAGATCTTGACTGGAGGGCGGTATCATCCGCATATAAGAGACAAGGTAATTTAACATGAGCCAAGCAAGGTGAATGAAATTCATCTTCAGAAATATAAGAAATTAAATTATTACGATAGAGGTTAAATAACAACAGAGCAAAGATTCATCCTTGCTTGACTCCTCTACTCAATGGAATAGCCCTAGTCAATTCACCAGATGGACCACATCTCACCTGAGTAGTAGTCTGATCCTATAGTTGTTGGATCAGGAACAGAAGTTGCTTATCAATAGAAGATTTGTTCAGTTTGTCCCATAGTCTTTGCCTAGGCACTGAATCAAAAGATGCTCTGAGATTCATAAAGGCAACAGCTAACATGCCATCTTTTGAGTTGGTATACTTGTCCACCATAAATTGGAGAGTATAGCAATGGTCAACTGCACTGGCTCCTCTACAGAATCCAACTTGCTCTTAACCCAGTATAGCTTCATCCTCAATCCAAAGAAATAATGTCTTATATAACAAGGAAGCATATAGCTTGGCCACTACTGATAGTAAACATGGGCCAATAATATATGGATCTGTTGGATCACAATTCCTCAAGTACATTATTTACTTGGCTGAAGAGCCTTATGGCTATCAGTAAATGGGGTGGCGTGGCAGTAGGGTTGCCAGCTCTGGGTTGGGAAAAACCTGGAGATTTCAGGGGTAGAGCCTGAGGAGGGTGGGGTTTAGGGAGGGGAGGGACTTCAGTGTGCTAATGTCATAGAGTTCACCTTCCAAAGTGGCCTTTTTCTCCAGAGGGACTTATTTCTGTCTCCTGCAGATCAATTGTAATCCCAGGAGATCTCCCACTGCCATCTGGAGGTTGGCAATCTTACCTGGCAGGCACTTCCTTGAACTGTATTACTAGTATGCAATACAAGTTAAAAGAGTGGCAAAAGCCTTCCTACTACTGCTGTCAAAACCAGTGTGGTGAAGTGTGAGTCTGACCAGAGCACAAATCAACTCTCAGTTATGCAAAATCCACAGGGTGACCTTAAACTTCTCATTTTCCCACAGGGCTGCTGTGAGGATAAAATAGGATAGACCCAATTTGTGAAGGAAAGGCGAGACAAAGGATGATACATAAAATAAATGTCTGGAATCTTACCAAAACCAGCAGTAATAGTTTGGCGATTCGCAAGATAGTGGAAGGCTTTGACTCAGATCTTGGGATAGTAATTTAGCCTATGCCTAGACTGAAGATGTTTACTTGGAAACTTCAATGGAATTCAATAGAACCCATTTCCTATTGAGTGTTATTTTTCTCTCTTCCTCCTACGTCATACTGACAGTTTTGCCTGATTATCTGCCAGTGTTCTTGAGGCAGCTCTTTAGGAGCTGGAGAGAAAATGGGTTGTACTGCTAAATGTCAGCTATTATGTAACCCAATTTTCCTTGTTTATTTTTAAGACTAACTATTAAAACAAAGGAAATAAAGACCCAATAACTTACGTTTGAAGAAAGTTAACAATCTGTCTGTAGGATTACAAAAAGCAAAACACAGAAAACATAAGCCTGTTTAGACAGATGTCCAGATAGTAATGTCTTCCAATTGAACTGCTGTTCGGGGCTTGTAGCTTTAACTTTTTTTTTCTGGTTATGCCAGATCTATGATATGAACTCTTTTTCTTCCTAACCTCCCCCCCCCCACCCCGACATGCACATTATCTGAATTCAGATAGCCAGTGATATAGTCCCTGTGTCAGCATCACTGTACACAGACAGCTCTGTTGTTTATCCAAAAGTCTAGAAGCTGCTTTTCACTGTCTCATTCAACAAGGCAGGAATGTTTGAATGTCATTCCTGTTTTTGAAAATGATGAGAGGGAGCAGTCTAAAGGACATGCTATTAATCCTCTGTCTCTATTTCCATAGACACAGAACTGACTGGAGAAAAGGAACATTCCTGTGTACTTAAGTCCAGGAATCATTTTTAAAAAAGAGAGAGGGTGCAGACTTATCTGCCTAGCTGTCAAGTCCCTTTACTTCGAAAACACATCTTCTGTATCCAAATATGCAGGCTGGTTGTGCTTATGCAGAGCTGGAAGATACTCTGCACATGCTCTGTTTCATTCCTTTTATATTACTGTTTGGGTTTCAAAGCTGACACGTAGCCCTACAGTCTCGTGTTTAGACCTGGTCTAGGTTATGTCACACATAAAAACTGTACTCTGGAAAGGTACTTTTAATTACGTGGAATCCCGCCTTTCAGAAATCCTGTCACCAGGATTTTAAATAGAAGATACTTTTGAGGATGCTCAAGAGTATAGAGAATAAACTAAAACGCCTGTAGCTTTTTGGCATTTCATTTCCCCTCAGGAATCACATTGTTCCATATTTAAATATTGGCTACATATTGCTCCCAGATGGCAAAAAGAAAGGCTAAGACTCAAGGTTTGGTTCAATGAAATTGTATTAATTATTAACTGTTACATAGCTGGCTAGCAACTTATTTTCTCCCTTTAATGTGGATTCCCTAAAAGGCTACCCAGTTCACCAGCATGGGCAGCCTCACCTGGCTCAAAGCTCAGAATGATCATGCAGCTGCTCCCCCCTTCTTCTTGCCAGAATGCCTTGCAAGCTAGACACCACCAGCACCCTACCCCTATGCTGGTCACATACAAGTTTAGATGATGCCCTTGGGCTGGTGAGTTCACAGTATCTGATTTGATTAGTCTCCCCACCCTTAGATGCCTCATGGTGCTTGCCAATCTAAACTGAACTGTAGCACTTAACCGGCTAATTCTACAGACCTAAAATAGAGACCAGCCAATCTCACTGAGATCATGCCTCGAAAGCACACAAAGTGTGCAGCGGGGTGGGGGTGGGGGGAGAGACTTTCATTCTTCACATTGAAGACAATACTTTCTTAGCCTCAAAAGCCAGCCAGCTACTTCTACATTGTGTTGTAAAGGAAAGGATGGTGGGGCAGTTTGTCTGAAAACAGCTGGTGGCAAATAACACACAGGCTTTAAATCAACTTCCCTTTCTGCCGCCACCACCCCACTGGCAAGGCTGTATAAGGTAGCCTCCATAATCCAATCACTTTCATTTTCCTTTTAAAAACAAGACTAAAATCAAATAATAATTCCCTTTCCAAAGGCAGGTCTCAGGTAAAATTTTAGCCTCTGAAAAGGAATTTACCATTGTTTGGGATCTATAAATCAGAATTAAATAACAATTTTTTCCTGGTTCAATCATCACAAAAAGCAGAATATCATTAAAGAGCAAGTAATCTTTATCAAGATGCTTTACATTCCTCTGTTAATCTGAGGTAATTTTTCCAATTAGATTAGTGTTTTCTAAGTTTTCTTAATCATTTTCTAAACAACAACCTTTTTCTGGTTTAATAGTAACAAAAGGAGATTATCAATATGGTGTGAATAATCTTTATCAAGATGCTTCACATTCCTCTGTTAACCTGAGGTACTTTTTCCAGATAGGTTACAGTTTTCTTAACTTTTTAAAATGCAAATTAAGATCACCATGTACCATTAGAACATTTTTAGAGAACATAGAAGAACATATTTTACCCCGCTTTATAAATGTGTGCATGAACAAGAAGCTAGTAAATCATGTGACCCATCGAGCACCCTCTAAAAAGATATCCAGCAGCAAAAATCCATTACTCTGCAAGGGGTGGGTGGGTAGAGTCATATCAGGGCAAGTGAATATTATTGGACTGAGTGTCATTTGGGCAAGGATGATTGCAGAAGTGGTGGAAGAAGTCTATAGAAAAGGATATTAGAAAGCCAAGATGATTACTTGCTTTGTGTATGTCTTTTGTTTAAATTACTTGCACTTCCATTTAAAAACACCTGTTCAAACCTTTATTACTGGGGGGGGGGGGGATAAATCATGTCAAACCAGAACCAAGTATTAAAAACAACAGTAGCATTCAGTCAAACCAAAGAATGAAAACTGACCTGGATATACTTGTACAGCACAGACTGCATTGCATGAACTGTTCTGGTTTATATGCTGCTTGGGTGTATTCTGCAAACATGGCTTCTCTTCCTATAAATTTTCTTTTGGGCAGAGCTTATTGATTGTGCAGAAGATAGACTGGTATTGGGTGTGCACGGCAGTTCTGCTGCTGGGAGCTTTGACAAGCGCTGAACATGGCCAGTTCCCAAGAACTTATCTAAAGAGAAGCAGCTACAGTTCTTAGTACACTTAAGAGGAAGAACCATTTCATTTCAATGGATATGTATCACATAAGAATTGGGATCCCACTGCTAGTGCAGCTACTGTATATTAGTAGATGTATGGTTATGATGCTTTAAGAGTAGCATTCAGGTTTTGGTTTTGGTTTAAACCCAAATCACACTTCCCAGAATAAAACATTTCAGTATTTTCTCGTTGTACCTGGAATTCCAGGGAAACATCAAAATGTATTGTGTTCCATTGGCACATGGGTTATTTGGTTGGGCGCCTGCATGCTGGTGCAGGAATTACTTGAATCTTAAGTAACAATGCAACTTCAGTATTTCTTTAAAAATCTCACCCAGCATGACTGACCCAAAGATCACAAAAGATCTTGCTGTGAAACCGCAAGGTCAAATCCTGTTTCTCTGGTTAAAAGCCAGTCTATTGATTATAGGAACACCCTTGCTTCCTTATATAGCTCAGCACTTTGGGATGAATAGAGGGTTATGTCAATAGCTATTCTCTTCAGCATCAGGGCTCATTGAACTTCAGCGCACCTGCCCTGGGGTGAAACAGCAGAAGCAGATGAACTATTAAGAACAAAGAACCTGAATGCATGCAGGCCTTCCTTGTAATACAAGCTTAGGGAACAGACAAAACACGGAACATGTGATCCACAGAATTCAATCTTGCTGTCATGGAGGTCAATAAGGATTTTGCCCACAGAAGCGGGACACAACCCACAGATTCTTTTGTATACTTGGTATTAGGAGTTTTTAAAGATAAACACAATGAAAGCCCATATGACTCCCCCCCCCCCCCCCCGAAATAATAGTGGCCTTAGTTATGATCAAGTTGATTTAGGTCATTTGGACAAATGCAGTATCTGGAATTTTTCAATGTCTTTAAGAAGAAATGTTAACGCTTCATTTCTGAAGGATTTAAACCAGAGACATAGTTTCATAAATTGTTCCAGGACTTTTCAATAGTTAAAAACATGTGGCTGGATATGCACTTTCAGATCTCAGACATCTCTTCCGTTTGCTCTTAGGAGAAGGCAAAAGGGATGGAAACCCATAGCTCATGAGATTCTGGTTTTGCTTACAGCATTTAAATTCTGAATGATGCTGCTGAGGCCAGGAGCCTGACTGAGGCCATGATCATGGTTAATTTGCACACTCTTTTTGCTTTACCTGCCAACTCCAGCCAGTTTGGTGTAGTGGTTAAGTGCACAGACTCTAATCTGGGAGAACCGGGTTTGATTCCCAACTCCTCCACTTGCACCTGCTGGATGACCTTGGGCAAGCCATAGTTCTGGCACAGCTGTTCTTGAAAAAGAGCAGTTTCTGTCAGAGCTCTCTCAGCCCCACCTACCTCACAGGGTGTCTGTTGTGGGGAGGGGAAGGAGTTTGTAAACTGCTTCGAGACTCCTTTGGGTAGTGAAGGGTGGGGTATAAATCCAATCTCTTCTTCTCTTTTTCTTCTTCAGCCTGGGAGATTCCTGGAGATTTGGGGGTGGTGCCTGTAGAGTCAGGAATCTGGGAAGTGATTTCACCTAGAATTTGTGGTAAACCACTGAGTTTACCTTTCCAGAGCTGCTGTTTTCTCCAAGGAAACTAATCTCTTCAATCTGCAGATAAATTTCATAAGATATCCAGGCTCCACGTGGAGGTTGGCAATTCTACCTGGTACCAGGAGGCAGAAAGAGCTAAAGCAGCATGGTGGTAGCTGTTGCCCTGGAAACAAAGAAGTCCATAATTCAAAACTTGCCTTTGTGATACATTCACTAGATGACTTCAGTTTAGCCACTCTTTCTCAGTGGCCAACTGTAGCCTGAGGATAGCAGTGTTGACCTACCTTATACGATTGTTGTAAGACTTAACGGAGATAACATACATAAAGAGCTTTGGAAATTCTGAAGTTCCTGTAACTGCTTAAAAATTATTCTGACTCCATTCTCAGTTGCAACAATGGAGGTTGGTCAATCTGTTTGGAAAATCTGCTATAGGCAAAGTCTAAAATATCTGATGTCAGCATCCTAAAGCATAGGCAGTACTCTGCGCTTTGGTGTGGGTTGCCTCTGCTTGACTGAGACCAGAATAATCAGAGATAATGGTGCAGGGACCCATACAAATGTGTGGGTCACCCAGGCCTCTCCCTGGAACCACCACAGACTGTGGACTGGGAAGGGAAAGATGGCTCATGGAAACAAGCAGGAACACAAGATTGATCATGTGCCCGGTCAAGAGAGACTGGCAGTGCTAGTACAGGAGGGCAGCAGGAGCAAAGCTCCTTGAGCTGCCCACTACTGAGCGTGCTGTCTATAAGTGCAAGTGTGAGGAAATGACTACAGCCCCTTCCAGCTGGGTCTTGTTGAATATATGCCCGGAAATGAATTTAAATTTGCTGATTCCAAGATATATTTTCATTCATCTCCAGACTACTGAGATGTATCTTAAAACTGGGGGAGAAAACAACACAGAAGAAAGACCAAAAGCTGTTGGGTTTAGGAAGCTGACACATCTGCGTTTGAATATTTCCTGGGAGGTTATGGGGTTGTTTGTGGTTTAATCAAACTGGCTGAAAAGCTAGTTCTCTGTTTTTATCTCCACAGAGTTTATGAAGAATAAGAAGGTAAAAGGATAATACAAGAAACAAGGTTGTGTGGCGGGCATAAGGAAAGGATGGACAATGGAGGAGGTTACTTCTCACAAGACATGACACAAATACTATATTGTTATAAAGCACTTTTTACCAAGGATCACTTTTTACATTTTATAGCTGCCAGATTTCATAAGTGTCTTCTACGTACTAGATTTCATACATTCCCCCTTTGAAGTGAGAAATCTCATGAGTCATAATCTTTGTTTTAAAGGTGTTTTTTTTAATGAGTGTATTGAAAGTTGTTCATATATCACTGATTCGAAACTGGGCTTTATAAGCTCATTCAGTGAACCATAATTTGTATACACACACACACACAAGGTGTTCTGAAATGGCGTCTCTTCTTTGGCATTGGGGCAGCTTCCAATGCCAATGTGAAGTTTTCCTGTAACAGAATATATCTTTTTCTGTAGGGGATGGGGGACAGTTAAGTATTTAGAATATTATATTTGGGACACAGTAAGTTATCAGTGGTTGTAAAATGATATAAGCTGTTCACCTGTTAATCCTTGTGGAGGGTATACTACAATAAGCTACTCTCCTTCATTTTTGTCTGTGAAGAAAAAAAAACTTTATAAAGCTGTTTTAATACAAAGAAAGCACATATTTTTGTTCTGCTAAGGTTCTTATGAAAAGTTTGCAGCTTCAGTATTGAGATATTTTAAGGTTCAGGAATATTGTGTATGGTTCTTTAGATTTATAGTCTGAGACTCTCAAAAATATAACTTTTTACAGAAAAACAACAACCCTACTCTGATAAGGGAATGGATACATCCATTTTAGTCACAAAGCAACATCATTGTTATGTAATGTAATACTTCCATTGGTAAGGAGTGCATTCATCTTTTTAAAATTATAAATAACAAACTACCTTTTCAATTGTAAATATACTACAGGAGATTTCCCTATATTATCTTTCAGTATAATGTATTGTACTTCTAAATTATCATATGCTATTTAAATGTTTCAAATATTTAGGGAGTTGCATGCAGATTTCATATTTCTTTCTATGGCAACTGGAAAAAATAAGAAATAAAATACAAATAAAAGAGATGAGCATTGTCTTTCATTTGATGAAAAGTTTGGGAGTAGCAGTTTCTGCATATGCTCGCCTTGGACATAAAAGTGGACACAAAACATGGGATGAGCACACTGTGTAGATCATTTCAGCAAATCAGATATAAAGAATAAAACAAATGCAGAAACCTCCTCATACTCAAACAAAATTCATACAATGGACAGATCTTGAAAATAGGAGGGTTTAATTATTATTTTTTACATTAAGGCTACAAGCCCAAGCAGATAGGGTTCTGATCTTCTCAGAGTCCTATTCAACATAGTTTGGTTTGTCCTCACTACTGCAAGCCCTCATCGCTATCCCTTTCTTGTGCCCTGATCCAGACTTATTTGACAGTGATGAGGGGAGCTTATGCCCAGATTTCTATTAGGTGTTAGACAGTGTCATACATATTACAGTCCTAGCAGAAGCCCCATTAGAAAATGCTCCACACCATCAACAACCAGTACATCACTCCTCTTCTTAATTTGTGATGTATTTGCAGACTATCAACTCATTTCATACGAAGAAATGAGAAAGACTGGTGTATTTAACTGGCCCAGAATAGGGTTGCCAACTCTGTTGCCAGTTGGGAAATACCTGGAGATGTTGGGGGTGGAAGAAGAAGAAGAAGAAGAAGAAGAAGAAGAGGAGGAGATTGGATATATATCCTGCCCTTCACTACCCAAAGGAGTCTCAGAGCAGCTTACAAACTCCTTTCCCTTCCCTTCCCCACCCCACAAAAGACACCCTGTGAGGAAGGTGGGGCTGAGAGAGCTCTTTTTCAAGAACAGCTGTGCCAGAACTATGGCTTGCCCAAGGTCATCCAGCAGGTGCTAGTGGAGGAGTGGGGAATCAAACCCAGTTCTCCCAGATTAGAGTCCACGCACTTAACCACTACACCAAACTGGAGCCTGAGGATGGCGGGGATTGGGGAGGGGAGGGACTTCAATGGGGTATAATGCCACAGAGTTCTCCAGCTGAACTGATTTCTGTTGCCAGGAGATCAGTTATTATCCCAGGAGAAATGCAGCCACCACCTGGAAGTTGGCAACCCTAATGGAAGCAAAGGGTCAAGCATGAATGTGGGCATCAGATGTAAGCAACATTCAAACACTACTTCTGTCTGGAATCGGTGTGGGAGTGTCGGCGTGGGACTTATGGGAGGCAGAAACGAAGGTGAGGCTTCCAAGGGAAGCAAAGTCCAAAGGAAGCTGGGAAGGCAGTTTTTGGCTAGCTCATCACCACCGCCCCCTCAAATACAATTCATTCTGAGAGACGCATTTTCTTTCTACAATCCTTTCATTTGTGGGAATCACTGATTCATTTTAATAACACCAATTCTGTTTTTTTCTAAAAGTATGCCGATTGCCTGGTGTTTCCATTCTCTACATGTTGTCTCCAAGAAATTCATTTAGCATGCTAATCAGTCTAAACTCACCCTGGCAAGGAGAGCAGAAGGAGACAGAAACATGTTGCTGTTTGAACACAGATAGCTCCCTTCCTCAGTCCCCTCTTTCTTAATTATCCTGATGTTTATTATTTTTCCACTCTGTGCCTTTTAATTTCGTGTTATGTATTACCGGCCTACATTCATTTTGCAATTATGTAACATCAGGTGATGCTTTAATGAGCAGGCCAGAGTAATGTGCAGCTGTTCTACAAGCACACTAACAGAAGGGGGGGGAGCATTCCTTGCCTTTTGTCAGGTTTAAGTACTACATGGAATTAGTAATGGGATACAGAACCTGTCACCACTTACATGTCACTTGTTCTTATATGGTCTAAGGCAGGAGTGGCCAACGTTTTATTAACAACTGCCTAGTGATCTATGTTAATAGTCCAAGTTTTATTCTTACTGTCCAGATGTCCACCATGCCTTGGCTTACTGGGAAGCCACTGGGACCCCAGTTGTGAGGTGTATATAGCTCTAGGAATTCATTATGTAACAACGTTATGGATGATCTTCTTTACTCTTATTACATTTCCATGGTCCATTGGTGTTAAAGCAATGAACTTTACCAGAACACTGGTTAGGAATCCATAATAGGAATCCCCAACAAAGAAGAAGAAAATCCATGTAACAAAATTGGCATCTATTTTACATTTTTCCTGGCAATCTTGAAAAAGCATGGGGTCAATATGAATCAAGAACAATGATCATTGTACTACTACAGCTCATGAGTCTAGCTCATAAGCTTACACCTGTTTGTGGGGTACAGAAAGATTCCCTAAATTTTCTACAGCCCACTCAGATTAACTCATTATACAGAGGTCAAATGCATACCACTGAGGTATATAAGCAAAACCACCTTCTACAGTGAGTCAATCTTTAGATGTCAGACTTCTGCTTTAGACTTCGATCCAACGGTGTGTTTCTTTGCCTGTCTGTGCACTCATTCATCTATGGCACATGCTAACTGCTGGGCTAAAAATAAAACAAGCATATTATATCCACTGCCTCTATTATTTGTAATTATTAGATCATTTGAATGGCTGTTCATTTCCCCTGCTTTGGGGGGCTTCTCCCTGCCACAGACCAGCTCACTGGTGGGGGAAACCATGCAACATCCCTGACACAATGACATCACCCGGCACTGCCATCATCGCATCAGGAACTTGTGTAGGGACGCTCTGGTTTTTGGGCAAAACTCTATGGGTTGGGGGCGAATTTACCATAGAGTTTTGCCCAAAAACCAAAGTGTCACCTTGGCATTGCCAATGCAATGACATCCAGATGTTATCGTTGCATCACACAATATCATATGATGTTCCTGCCCACCCCTGGAATGCCCCCAAATCCCCCTACCAGATTGACAACGGGACTTAGCAACCCTATTATGGATAAAAGCATGTTCTAGAATCAGTAGGAACCCATTGGTTCCACATGAGCCAAAGCGGAATCTTTGTATCAATTAATGGAATGCCCATTGGGACTTATTAAAATTTGAAAGGACGCCCTGACCTAGATAGCCCAGGCAAACCTGATCTCATCAGATCTTGGAAGCTAAGCAGGGCTGACCTTGGCAAGTATTTGGATGGGAGACCTCCAGAGAATACCAAGGTCGGGAGGCCAGAGGCAGGCTATCAAGCCACTCCTCTGAATGTCCTCTATGTCCCAGTAGGAGTTGCTAGATGTCTCCATGACTCCCAGGCACGGACACACATGCAAAGAAATGTAAAAATACCAAAAAAAAATTACTTTTGTTTTGTTGGAAACAGTTTTCTTTTGTTCCACTACATTGCCTTTTTGTGATAAGAAATATCATTATATGTTCTTTCTTTCTTTCTTTCTTTCTTTCTTTCTTTCTTTCTTTCTTTCTTTCTTTCTTTCTTTCTTTCTTTCTTTCTTTCTTTCAAATAAAAATGCAATCTAAATCAAATTACATCATCAAGAGAAACCAGACATAACAAAGACCAGAATAGTAACTGTAATTACTACTGCCTACAAAAAAGAACAAACTTCAACAATATTTACAAATCAGTCATTTTATTCAGAACATACTTGACCAAATTAGGCAGGTATATGTATGTAGAAGTGAAGCTCCTGAAAATTATTTTGATATTAGGGTCTCATCATATTAAATTATGGAAAGGTACATTGGTAGGTTTGCGAGGGAGAGGATGTAAGTGGCCAGTTCTCGAGTGATTCTCACCTTCTTTGCTCTGGAAGGGGATTACTGAAAAATTATAGGTTTTGTATCAGTCAGTACCAGTGTCAATCTATTGTTCTGCTCCACGACACATTAAGACAGATGTCATTTGTTGATTCATTCATTGCTTTTCTAAAACACCACATAGTCAAAATTATCATGAGAATTCATCCATTCTACTCTACAGAAACTGTTAGTTGAGAATTAACAGATGGAGCTGAACATAGAGCAGCCACCAAATGAATCTCACTTGGACATACTGTTTTCTACATTTCCTCCTGGTTATGTCCATGGATTCCACATTCTGCAGAACCTCAAAAGATGGTTTGGGAGACGTCATTTTTGTTCATTCTGTAATTTTGCTGCAGATCTAGAACCCAGAGCTCTTGGTCAGCTCAAGAACCAAGGCAAGATTTAGGGGAATGTCTTAGTATGGCATGCCTATTAACTTTGGTATTATGGATATTTGCTGTTTTAGCAGTTCCATTATGTAGTGAATTTTTCATGGTTAAATATAATATAATCTATAGGATGCAACTTGAACACTGAGGAGAGCAATATGCTAAAAGGCAAAACACATGAATAAACCTATTCAAGTCCATTTCAGATTGGTGAGTTCATAGCTAAACAAATTCATATATCTTACTCATTTGCCATAGAGAATTCAGACATGTTTCCTGATGCAACTTTCCTGAGGCAGGTCACCTATTAGGAGAACCATTTATTTTCCTGGAAGATAACCCACAGTTATTAATCCACAATACCAGGCAATAACTGGTAAAATTACGCCCCTTCCCACTTTCAATTTTACCAGTGAAAATTTGGCTTCGTGAATGTCAGGGGGACACATTTGATGATGGTTACAAAATCACAAAGTGAGTGTTTCATATGTTTGATCTTTCAGCACGTTTAGAGACTGACTATTCTGTCTATTGCACTGAAGTGTGAAAGAGGCCAACTTTCTTCTCCGTGTTCAATCTGTTTTCCAGCGCAGATCTACACAATATAGTCTCTGTTCCTGGCCAGAACTCAAGGCTTTCAGCCCTCCTGGCTCCCACTTGCTCTCGGGCAATTTTCTCTACCTGAACATCTGGCTTAATTATAAAATGCACTTCCTATTAAGTGGCCCTCCACTCCTGGCTGGGTAATTAGTCTCAGCTGTTTTTATTAATATTTTTTTCTGGATTTCCTCTCAATATTTTTCTTCTTTCAAGAATGTACCACACTTCAAACTGTTGTACATCCTGCAGCATGGTAGCTCAGTAGAGTTATGAATCTCAGCAGTGTCCCATTTCTAAACACTATTCCTCAGTAATCTAACCACCATTCTTTTATTACTCACTTTGGGGAGGGAAGTACATATTATCACTTTAACCTTAATTGGGATATAATAGCAAAGAATTTGTATTTCATTTCATTAAGATGCTGACCCTCACCATTGCACATTTCTTCCCATTTTCAGAATCCACATTGAATTTCCATAGTTCAGAACTGCTTTCTTAACCATATTTTGTAGCCAGTGTTGGCTTTCCCCCCCTCCCATTTACACTTATTCCTGAGGGGGAAAGTGGTTTGTGGATTTCCCCCCCTACACTCCTTTGAGGAACTGAAATTATTTCAGAGGCTGCTGATTCAGAAAATGTTTACTGTTTTTAACAGCAGTTGGATGGCACTATGGGTCAGCACTAACTTCATCTGGGAACTAGGGAGAAAGTAGTATTGAAGCATTCACCTACATAAGGGATGGCCATGCCCAGAGGCATACGAGCCAAGTGGGTGTGAGCTGAAGGGTTTTTGTCCTTCAGCTGTTAGCCTAGAGGTGGGTGGAAGATCTGCTATAATAAAAGGAAAACCTGCTTTGCACTCAGAAGTCTTTCCCCACCCTTTTCCTGGTTGTTTCTACTGTGGCCGAGGACAGACTGGCAATGTAAAGCGGGGCAGGCACGCTTCGCAAACGGAAGAAAGGAGCACGTTCAGACATGCGCATCTGTCCGTCGGCTCCGTTTCGTACTTACCCGTCTCCCAGTCGCTTTCCTTTTGCTTTAACAGGACACCGGTTTTACCCGGTGTTCAGGGGCCTTCCTCCGCATGCCTCCCGCTTCCAAACAGTGTGAACTGGAAGAAGCGGGAGGCATCCAGAGGAAGTGTGAACGCACCGGCAAAAAGTTATCGCCGCTGATCCGCATTGCTCTGGCCAGTGTGAACGGCCAGCTCCGTGGGGTTTTCCCCCCGCTCCAGTTCTCTCCGCTTTGCCTCCGCTTTAGATTGCCAGTCTGTCCTCAGCCTGTATTTGTTTGTGCTGTAAGCCATTGTGCAGAAGACAGGGGTATAAAGAAACATATCAGCTAGGTAAATGTATGCTTCATTAACAGGGTAGTTAGACTATGGAGGGACAAGACATGGTCCTGTGTGTAAAGTTTTAACCCCAATTTTTCTAATACAATGGCCTCCCCTGTTCTGCTTTGCTCTGTCTAGCAGCCCAACAGAATAGAACAACAGAACAGACCTAGAAGCCCAACAGAATAAATAAATGAATTGCATTTAACACTCACTCTCCTCTTCTATGTTCTGCCTATGGTCTGTCTAATTTGGGTCCCCTTACATCTTTTCACTGCTCTGAGATGTGTTGATTGGCTCACTTACTCAAACCATGTAGGCTGACTGATTGACATTTATTCCGGTAAACCATGCAGACTGTTTTCCCTGGACAATTTCTCCTGATACAACATAGTACCACTGGTTGCAATCTTTTTCTGCCAAGCATCCTGCACAGCTGCATACCTGGCAGAGATTTCACAGTGAAGCTTGCCCTCACTGTATCTCCAAGCAGGAAAAAGTTTCTCAACTTGGATTTCGGCCACGTAGTCGTCTTTTCTAACTGCACAAGAGTGACTTATACAAGACCAATCAAGAAGACATTTATTGCTTTTAAGTCAGAAAAAAAAAAAAGCTTGCTTTTTTTGTCAGCAGTCAGAGGTGGCAACTAATTTTTTTTTTTAGACATTTATATTAGAATGTAAATTAAGGGTATGATCCTAAACATGTTTACTTGGATGTGAATCTTAATGAAATCAGTACTGCTTTCAAATAAATATACCTATCACAATGAACTATAGAAATGGGTCTGTTAGGAGAGGGTTATTGAGACAGAACTTGCTGCACTTAGAATCCACTTTGACTCTCCTCAGATACTGTTTAGCAGACGTTATAGATCTGAGCAGATGTTGGCACTCCAGGTTGCTATGTATATTCAGTGAATCAAGAATTCCACTTTGATCTGCATATTTGAATGAAAACGAAGGTGTCAAGAGCTGCTCGTTAATCAAGGGTTATTTTCATTGTCTTTTGTCTTTGATTGTGTTGCATTTTCGGGAAACCAGAAAAGTAGAGGTAACTGATGATGTGGAATATGTACCATGTGGATATTTCTACGTAAATGGTGGGGTGGAAAGTGTCATGACCATTCTAATAAATTATGAAGATTTGCACATTTCCCTATATGCAGTCTTCATGCTCAATAAGGGGACATTCATCTTACAGAACTCTTGGTTGTTAGGTGAACCAAGTCAAGACAGACCTGCCAAATATTGCTAGACTTCTAAGATGGGAAACAACTCTGTGTCTGCTGAAAGGAGCTTTTGACTCTTGAAAACTTGCACCTTGAAACTCTTGTTGGTCTCTAAGGTGCTACTGGACTGAAATCTAACTTTAACCCTTAGGCCAAATCTACACCTCCCCTCTGAAGTAGTTTGACTGCTGTTCTTTTCCTACACTCATTTCACACTGGTTTCAAATTTCTCTTTGTTTTTTTTTCCCCCTGGGTCTGAAGAGCAATAAGCAACAGGATCTGTTTAAAGCAGTGTAATGCTAGCTTGACCACAAGAGGGCAATCAACGAATGTAGACAGTGATTTTTAAACTAGAACAAGTATGGTTTGAAACTAGAAACAGGTATAGACTGTTTTTTTAAAAAACTAGAATGATTCCAGCAGGAAAGTCAGATGTAGATTTGACTTACATCATCAGGACTGACATCTTCTCCCACTTGTGACTCAACTAGATTCTCTTTGATCAGTTAGAAAAGAGTGATTACAAGATGTTTATCTGCAAGAAAAGAGATGACATCTGCCTCCATAGGCTAATAGAAAGTATTTTGTGGGAGAATGGAGTTCCTATTCCATATCAAAATAATAAAACAAGGGGGTGGGTACCTCGGCATGAAATACACAGTCTTATAGAACACCAAGTTGGCTATGTTTTACTTTCTCGGTGATAGTCAAAGAAAGACAAAGAGGCAAACACTTCATCATGGCAGCCACTGCTAAGTCGGCCTTTCACCATCTTCAGCTGGCTCGGCAGTTGGTTCCCTTCCTTGACCGCTATGACCTGGCTACAGTGATCTATGCCACGGTCACCTCGAGATTAGACTACTGTAATGCTCTCTATATGGGGCTGCCCTTGTCGCAAATCAGAAAGCTGCAGCTAGTGCAGAACGCCATGGTCAGGCTTCTGATGTGTCTCCCTAGATGGGAGCACATCCAGCCTGTGCTGAAGGCACTGCACTGGCTGCCAATAGCATACCGAATTCTGGTGCTGGTACCTACCTTTAAAGCCCTATATGGCCAGGGTCCAACATACCCGAGGGACTGCCTTTCCTCATATATACCCCAGAGAGCACTACGGTTGGGGACACAGCATCGGCTAATGATCCCAGGCCCTAAGGATGCCAGGCTCACGGTGACCAGGGCCAGGGCCTTTTTGGTGGCGGCTCCTGTCTGGTGGAATGAGCTCCTGGAGGAGATCAGGGCCCTGCAGGACCTTGAGCAGTTCCACAGGGCCTGCAGGACGGAGCTCTTCCACCAGGCCTTCAACTAGGAGCCGCCCACCACTACCACCAATTATTATTGTTAAGAGGTTGGCCCTGTGCAGAGATCAAGCCATAGTGTTGTGGGACGCCGGAACACTACTGAGCTGGGATTCGAGTAAGATAATCGCGCCATCTCAATTTTGTGGAAGGAACAATCATCATTGTGAGCACTTTAATTGTTAATTGCTTACTGTGCTGTATGATTGTTTTAGCAAGTTTTTAAATGTTTTATGCCGATGTGGCACAAGGTGCTGACAAACGGGAGCCACCTTGAGCCCGCTCGCGGGGAGGGCGGGATAAAAATGTGACAAACAGACAAACAAATCACAATAACAAAAACTTTACTAACTGCTGTTTGAAGTAGCTGTAATCAAGCATTAATTCCATACCGAAAATTCATAACAAGATTAAAAACTAGGAGGACATCTAGTGGTATTTTAAGCACTTGCATCTCGCTTTATTCTCCATTAAGTGTCTGGATTTTTTTTTCAAGGACACAAATAAAACTATTCCTCCCCCCCCCCCAGGACACAAATAGACCTACATATCAGATACTAAAGCCACCACACAGTGAAAATGGGGTATAACAGAAAAAATATTTCAAGGGCCCACTTTGGGAACAAAGGCAATATCTACTACTGTCATGTGATAGCTATGGGGCCTCATAGAGTTGCCAGCCTCCAAGCGGGGCCTGCAGTTCTCCTAGAATTACAGCTCATATCTAGACTACAAAAATTGGTTCCCTGAAGAAAATGGCAGTTCAGACAGTAGACTATACGGCATCACTTTCCTACCGAGCTTCTTCACCTCCTCAAACTCTGCCCTGACCAGGCTCCAACCCCCAAATCTCCAGGAATTTCCCAGCCTGGAGTTGGCAAGCCAATGCCTCAGCAGCTGCTTTTTGAAGTTTGGTTCTCTCACAGTCCTGGGGGCAAGGCTACATCCTTTCATCTTGTCACCAGCCTCTGGGGTCCTTTTTCCTAGCAGTTTCTTTGTTACTAAGCCTTCCACCATTACAGTCCCAGTCTTACTGGGAAAACAAAGTTTGAGTCCAGCGGCACCTTTAAGAGCAACAAAGTTTTATTCAAGGTACAAGCTTTTGTGTGCAAGCTTATACCTTGTATAAAAGATTGCTGGTCTTAAAGGTGCTACTGGGCCCAAACTTTGTTCTGCTGCTTCAGACCAACATGGCTACCCATCTGATTCTAGTCCTACTGGGGTGGCAATACTTCTCACTCCCTTGGATTCCCCCTGATGTCCATCATCTTTATGTGCTCCTATAGGGGCTGTGGGCCATAGCAGCCTGCAGGTTTAGCCAGCTCCCTTCTAAAGCTACTGGCTGCTGCCAACAATGGCTGTCCGCTTCCCCTCTTTATCATCAACACACTGCCTCATTTCTGCTGCAACTGGTCTGGACTCAGAGTCACTTCCAGATAACTGGTGCTTGCACTGGGGCAATCCACTGATGTCACAGTAGCACATATCACTGCTGCTTTGCTTGGGATGCCACGTAGACTTTTAAAATTTCCTAATGTTCTGATATGGCTGAAATTTCACTGACAGGCTGTATGTGACCAGAGCGATGGACATACTACAGCAAAGGTGTTTCTCCTTACTGGCTCACTGGTAACTCAGGAGTAATTTACATCACACATCCAGGTGGCATTCCGTTGATTCTTCCCATTATAGAATCTCCCTTTCATTGGGGCTGCTGATGGCACCATGCCACATACCCACACTGTGGCCATTTTTATATTACTGGTGGCAAGGCACCCAGACGTGAGCACGCCTCAAGCATGAAAAATGGGGAGGACATCATCTTAATTTACCAGGTTTCAAGGTTGGAGCCAGCCTAGACTACCAGCCCTCCACTATTTTTTTGTTGGCCTTTTTACATCATATTAAAAATAAAATATACATTTTCCTTTCACGAGTTGTAAGACTGTATAAAGGATGGGAGGAGTTGGTGGATAGTGTGTGTGTGTGTGTGTCATATTACAATTCTGTACCAGGGAGATGATGCTCAGTCCCTAGATGGGGAATGGATTTTCAGCACAACTGCACCATTCAATGACTAGCCTGCAGAATGCTGACAACTAGTACAAGTGCTGTAAGACTTAGAATGAGGGAAAATAGATTTGATTAAAGGCAAAGTGAATCACACAAGATCCAGGCATCTGAGACACCCCTTAAGCAGCCCCCAAACCCATTTTCAGTCTTAGATACGTGCCAGGTGTATTCCGAGAGAAACCTGTATTCCCAAAGAAGAAGAAGAGAGTGGATTTATACCCCGCCCTTCACTACCCAAGGGAGTCTCAGAGCGGCTTACAAACTCCTTTCCCTTCCCCTCCCCACAACAGACACCCTGTGAGGTAGGTGGGGCTGAGAGAGCTCTGACAGAAACTGCCCTTTTTCAAGAACACCTGTGCCAGAACTACGGCTTGCCCAAGATCATCCAGCAGGTGCAAGTGGAGGAGTGGGGAATCAAACCCGATTAGAGTCCGCACTCCCAGATTAGAGTCCACACAATTAACCACTACACAAAACTGGCTTGTGCAGAATGTATTTCATTCAACACTGCTAGGATTGCCATGTCCGGGTTGTGAAATACCTGGAGATTTGGGGGCTAGAGCCTAGGGAGGGTGGGATTTGGGAAGGGGAGAGATCTCAGCATGACATAATGCCATAGAATCCATCCTCCAAGGCAGCCATTTTCTCCAGGGCAACTGATCCACTGTAGAAGCAGGTCAGTCTAGAGGTTCTCAGGAGCTCTTCTGGACTTGATGAGAACTTCAGGATAGAGGATGTGGCTTCCAGCCTGAACAGAGCTTTGAAAGCCTAATTTTTGTACTATTTGTGAACTGGACTTTGGCTGGCACCAGAGGTTGGCATCCTAAGCAGCTGTCAAGGCCCAAGGGCCCCTAGTAGAGTTCACTGCCTACCCAACCAACCACTGCTATTTGTTTTCATGCTTGCTTGCTCACTCACCCATTCATTTGAATGACCAAGCATGGGACAAACAGGCATGTTTACAGATGGCTGACACATTCTCATTTAAAATGAAAGCCTCCTCCCTTCCTTTTAGAACTAAAAGATGCCTAATTTCTCAGTGGCTCCTATTGAATAGTAGGGGGGGGGTGGAGTAAACAGGCTGTAATCTGAGACACAGTTGAAGAGGAGAGTACAAGTTGTGAAGATAAAATAGAAGAGAGAACTGTTATGGTAGGAAGGGGGAAATGGTGCCTTTCCTTGCTGGGAAACTCTCTTAGATTGGGTTCTCTTGATAACCAGCGGCCACCATTCAGGAGCTCCTGAGAACCTCTAGACTGACCTGCTGAGAAAGTAGTCTTTTAGAGCAATAACAAATTAAGTTATAACCAACTAGGGTTACCAGGTCTTACCATTCATTCATCGAGGAACTTTGGTGGGTGTTCGGGGGGGGGGGGGAACTGCGTGATTTCATTGCACCAGAACATCACACAGGAGGACACTCTGGTATTTGGGAAAACTATGGGTTTTTGGTCTCAAAATCATAGAGTTTGTCCAAATACCAGAGCGTCCCCATGCGACATCCCCAGTGCAATGACATTACTTCTGAGTGACCTCGATGCACTGGGGACATCACATGGTGATGTCCCTGTTGGGGTTGGAACTTCACCTGCCAGCCAGGTGGCTGGCAGCAGGCTGAAGCCTCCAAAATTGGGGGTTTCCCTGGTGCCGCCAGGGGAATGGTAACCCTATAACCAACCTGGTAACACCTGTGCAGTCTTGCACACAAGGAAGAGGTTAAGAGAAATATACCAGAGAAATAGATTGTACTAAGCGAAGCAAAAAAAATGTCTTTATGAAAAGGTTTATTGTGAAAAAAGATTTTAAAAAGTGTAAGGGTGGTTGAATTCAAAAAGGGGCGGAAAAAGGCAAAACAAAATACAGGGAAAAGCACACAGCAGCAACAGCACAGAAATATTCAGATGAAAAGCTACATAGTTGAACTAACTAAGCTAAACACACTTTACCTATGCTGTAGCACAGGGGCGTAGACTTTTGGAAATCCGGGGGGGGGGGCTCCTGAGCATGCATGCTTTGCGCGCACGCTCGCTGGAGCAATGTTCTTCCCCCCCTGGGAAACTGCACCACCTCCCCGGGCCCTTCCGAGGCCTGCCAGCTGCTGCTGCCGGTGCCTCTCTCTCTCCCGTCCCCTCCCCTCCCCGCCACCCCTTCCCTCTCCCTCTCCAGCAGCGGCGGCTGGGCCTCGGAAGGACCCGGGGAGGCACGGCGGCAGGCACTCCATTTTCCCAGGGTGGCTGAGCCCCACCCCCCCGGAAATTTTGGGGGTGGCTCAAGCCCTCGAGCCCCCCCCCCCCCCCGTACTCTACGCCTATGCTGTAGCAGGTTCCTCAAAACAGGTGCAGAGTTCCTTCTGCTAACAAGAAGTCAGAGGAGTACTTAATCCCTACTCAACTTCCTGTAGACCTAGTTTTCACTGAAGATTAAAAACTGAAGACAAGTGAAAATCTCAATGTAATTGGACCTGAGCCATCCTCCATTCTAAGAATGACAGATCCCCATCTCTGGTGTCAGATGCTACTTTTGCCTGTCAGAGCCATATCCTGTGCTACATCAAGTACCTGGTAATGCCCCTGAACTTCCATGACAAATAGATGATCTAGTCCAAACTGGATTGTACTTTGTCCAAAAGGGATTAAGTGGGCCAGGATGGCCCAGAGTGGAATGAAAGTGAATAGCTCATTCTCTAGGGATCCAAGATCCCAGGTGCTCCAGGTGACACTCTTGAGCCTCAGCAAGTTTTAAGATTTCTGCCACAAGAACAATAGAAGGTCCTTTGGGTCCATGTTGTGGGGAAAAGTGGTGTGTAAATGAAATAAATAAACAATCCACTGACAGAAGTTCTCAGGAGCAGAAAGCAGGTTTAACTTACAAATTTTCTTTAGGATACCTCTCTCATATGGATGACTGGCTTGGACAAAGCATGCCTATCCTTCACCTCTCTTGACAGGGATCCTGTGGGTTAAATTTTCCGACAGAGATGCTTTGCAACCCAGCTATTCCAGACTCTCTGTAATGGCTCATTCTCCAGGGATGTATACACATACACATTCACACACACACACACACACACAAACAGGTAGCATAACGATGACTGTTGCTTTACTAGTTTATTATACTTGGCTAATTTATTATACTGGCTTCTAAGACCTTCCTTCTATTTGAGGAACCCAATGAACTCTTGGTTACTTCCTCTAGGGAAACCACAACTGCAAAGGCTGAGGGGATGCCCTAGTGTCCATTCCATTTAATCAAAAAAGTTATGTTGACTGTGTGTGCAAATAATTTGCAAATTCAAAGAGCCTCTCTCATCTCGTGATTCGTTTCTAGCCCAGTACTTGTGGTGCTCCATAAATTCCAATTCTGCTCCAATAATTCAGATCTGCGGAAGAATAAAACTCTAACAAAAGGCAAGTTCCAGGAAATGCTGCGGTTCCCCCTCCCCCATAACTCCTTAGCAAAATGTGGAATACAAGCACCTTGGAAAGACCTTCTGATACGTCAGTCTAAAAATTGATAATTGCAAGGGTCTTTATGATTAAGCCTGCTTATAAACCTTGAAATAAAAAAAAATGTTTCTAAAGACTTGTGGAAGGATTGTCGGATGGGAGAAAGAAAATGCAGCTCTAATTGCCCTTCTTTGTTGCATTTAATTAAGGATTCCAAAAGCAGTTGAACTTTGTGTCTTTTCACGGTTAGAAACCTACATGGAAAAGAAATCTTTCTGTGCAGCCACCAATCGCGGCTTTGTTAGGTTACTAGGCACTAAGTGTGCTATATCTGAACACTTAGCGCTCCCCAGAAAAGACGTTTGCTCAAAAGAAAACGGGGGCTAAACAACAGCCTCTATTTGCCCCACTAAGTCCTGGCAATTGGGAACTCACTTTTAATCCCCGGAAGAAATGTCTGATCTCTTTTTTGCATCACTATATTTGTTATTCTGCATTATGTAATGATGGAGTACCTTACGGTAAGAGAAGCAGTATTTTAATTCCCTTCTGCCTCACTATAGCTCAGAACTGCATACTATGAAAATTGTCACTGCTTTGCAGCTGTATGAGGGGGAATCCTAGCGTGTAAGGCTATACGTTTGCTATGTATGGTTTGCTATAAGAAGAGCCCTTTTAAGAAATTGGTATTTTTTTTAGCAATTACCATTCCATGTCTCTGTGTTGGTTCCAACCTCTGTATCAACTGGAAGAAAGAAAACTGGGGAGGTTGTCTGTTTTTAACCCTATCTGCCCCATGTTACAATCAACTTAAAATATCTGGCTAGTTTTTCTCCTTCCCATGGCATTCTGGCTTATGTTCCAGTGTGCTCAAATAGGCTGTAACAGTAGGATAGGCCTTCTGCTTCTCTGATGAGCACCCTTGTAAATCAGTGGTTAAAGTACAAGCTTTGTATGTAGTAGGTTTCAGGTTCAGCCCAACACTTCCAGTTAGGCTTACTAAGTTGCCTACTGCAATCTCCCACCCCTGCTTCTGCAGCCCCTGCCCTTGCTTAATGGAGCAGAGGGAGCAAAACAAGGGTGGGGGTAATGCTGTGCAACACTGAGATATCACTTCCAAGTACATCACAGCATTGTGTAGTGGTGTTTCAGTCTCCACCCTCAAAATGCCCCTGCCCCCAACATGCTCCCAGCTGGCAACCCTCCTAGTTAAAAGATTATAGATAGAAAGGCTGGTCTACATGGAACAGCCAACTGAATTGAGTCAGGTTGAAGTGAGACATGAAATTAGGGTTGCCAGGTCTGAGCTGGGAAATACCTAGAAATTTTGGTGGTGGAGCCTGGAGATGCAGGGGTTTGGGAAGAAGATGGACCTCAGCAGGGAATAATGCCACAGAGGCTACCCTCCAAAGCTGCCATTTTTTCCAGGGGAACTGATCTCTGTTGTGTGGAGATCAGTTGTAATTCTGGGAGTTCTCCAGTCCCCACCTGGAGGCTGCCACCCCAAACATGATGTCTGCATTCCTTTTATAGACAGCCATGACACTGAGGAACTTGTGTTCACAAGTGCACCAGGACTTGATTTGGCTTAGGAGAGCAGCCCAGGGAGGAGTCTTCAGTCTTCCCTTCTATGCCATTTCCCTCAAGCGGAAATAGCCACAGGAGGGGGTGGAGCCTGGGGAGGTCAGGATTTCAGGGAGGAGAGGGACATCAGCAAGGTACTATGCCTTGGCCACCCTCTAAAGCAGCCATCTTCTCCAGGGAAACTGACCTCTGTAGTTTGGAGATCAGTTGTAATCCCAGGAGATCTCCAAGCTCCAGCTTGAGGTTGGCAACCCTACCCACTAGCTGCACTCCTGAACTGAACTGTGTCCCAGTTTGTTTGGAAACATTAGTTCCCCGGCATCTCAGCTGACTGTAAAAGGAATGCAATCAGGTCAAGGGAATCCCAACCAGACTCATGTCTCCATCATCTCTAATTTGGGGTCTCAATATAAGGACATTTCATATATTCATTTTGTGGGATTGGTTGAAGGGTTAATTTAGAGTAGAGCTTAGATAGGATTTCTGTAGATTTTTTTAAAATTTAGGTTCGACCATGTGACGGAATATCTGCGTCTCCTACAACAATTTTCGTCCTAGCATACATACTCACAAATCAAGATTCATTCTCAACACATGTTGAAAATGTTTTGAAAAGCTGGTGTCCTGTGATCCTAATACAGCAGAGCAATTCTTCCCCTGCAAGAATGGCATCAGTCTTCCACTGATATGAAGTGTTAATGCCCTTATTAGCCAGTTTGGTGTAGTGGTTAAGTGCGTGGACTCTAATTTGGGAGAACCGGGTTTGATTCCCCACTCCTCCACTTGCACCTGCTGGATGACCTTGGGCAAGCCATAGCTCTGTACCAGCTGTTCTCTCAAGGACAGTTGTCTCAGAGCTCTCTCAGCCCCACCTACCTCACAGGATGTCTGTTGTGGGGAGGGGAGGGGAAAGAAGTTTGTAAGCCGCTCTGAGACTCCAAGTGAGTGAAAGGCGGGAAAAAAATCCAATCTCTTTTTCTTCTTATTATTCCTCCCTACTGATAAGAGCATAGATTTCTACAGTGAAAAGAGCCTTACAGGCTATCTAATCCAACCCCTGCTCAATGCAGGAAAGCCTAAGCCAGACCTCTAGAAAGGGAGACAACCCCAATGGAAACTAGCACAACAGAAAATTCAACCAAATTCTACCTTCCTGTGAAGCCCTTTATATTGACTCTTGCCTGAGGGAGCAGCAGTGAACATGTCTTTTACCCTCTTGCCCCTCAGTCTTTTCTTCTCCAACTATACCAACCCACTTCCCTCAACCTTTCTTCATAGGATTTATTTTCCAGACTCCCAACCATTTTCACGTACCTCTCAACCCGGTGCAGAACCTACAACAGGACACAGGGTGAGGTGTGACTAGTAAAGAGAAGACTATTAACTTTTGGTGACCTGGATACTATATGGAGACCTAAAAATCACCGCCTTCTTTTGCGGCTTTATCACACTGCTATGTAATGTTTAGCCTGTGATCAACTGTAGTCCTTAAGATCCTTTTCATATGTACTACTGCCAAGCCAGCAATCTCATGTCTAGCATGTTGCATAATGGTTCCAGAGTATGATCCGAAGGCTTAGGGTGCAACAGCCTCGTTGAACCTCAGCAGGTCTGAGTCTGGTCAGTGCCTGGAAAGGATTTCTCCAGGCAATCCTCTTGAGTTCTGTAGCAGAAGACTATAAATGGTGGGTTAAACTGTATTAGAAATATAGGAAATAATAGGGTTGTCAACTGTCCAGGTGGCAAACAAAGTCCTGTCCCTTTCAAAGAGTAAATGGAAATAGGCAGTTGAAGTTTTTCATGGCATGGAGGAGACAGCCTGGAAAAACAGAACCTATAACACACAGGATTAGGCCTATTCATTGTGTCACACACAATTTACTCCTTGTCCTCACCAGTCCTTCCCGTTGCATCTTGTGGTTTTTTAAAAAAATCTGGACTCTACAGCTACACGCAACCCCACTCTGCTTTCTCCTGTTCCTGCCTTGCTGCCACAAAAGGTGGTTGGAGGGGCCTAGTGATAGTAAGAATACATTTAATCTCCTGTTAATAATGGTGCGTACAGCATTAGGGTAGGCTTATGCTAGATCAGTTATAACAGGTAGGGATGGCTACAAACTGGAAAATGTGGTTTGTGGCTGCACCACAAACCAAACCCGGAGGTTCTTTCACTAACCTAACTGGTTCCTGGTCTGTGGTCCTGCAAACCCTGTAGAAAGGGACTGCAGTCCCTTTAAATGGGGTTTGCAGAAAGCCTGAAAAACAGCTGAGCGATGAAGAGCAGCCTGCTTCCCACCACTCAGCTGTTTTTGGCTGTCTTGTGCAGACCCTTTAAAGTTGCACAAGACTGCGCAAGACAGCCAAAAGCAGCTGAGCCACAGGGAGTGCCTGCTCCCCCCCACTCAACTGTTTCCAGCTGTCTTGTACAGTCCCTTACAGCCCAAAACAGCTGAGCAGCGAGGGGCAGGCTGCTCCCTGCCACTCAGCTCTTTTTGCCACTTTTGGGGTGAACAGAAACCAGGGGTTTAAAGTAACTCAGAGTCCCTTTAAACCCCTTCTCTTTACTCTATCCACAAACCGCCACAAACCACCACGAACTGCTTTAAAAGTGTGTTGAATTTTCATGATGGTAGACCATCATGAACTTCAGTTCGCGAACCACGAACAAGGCAAAATTAGTGAAGAATTTTGCTTCATGGTTCGGTTCATGCCCACTCCTAATCACAGGATATAAGGGTATGGCCTTCTGCAGGTAATATTAAGAAAAACCTTACGTTTGATCCAGCCAGCTTTTTCACTTGTCAAATTTCTCTTCTTACTATAGCCCCTTCCCACACAGCTTTGGTCTGCATGTGTACGTTACTGTACACAGATGGTTGATTTAGATGCTGCTGATTCACAATTCAGTCAACCAGTGATGTGTTTGTGTGTGTGTAGGTGGGGGGGATTTGAGAAAGAATATTTTTGCCAGTTCTAGAAACAGGTTGCGTTTCTTGGAACTGGTCAAGATTGCCATCTAGTGGATAGTACATATAAGTAGGTGAGCTGCGGTAACTATTTTGTCTGTCTGTCTATCATCTATCTAACAACAGAGATTTTACAGCCATACCAGCATTCAAGCAAAGAGCAACACCGACACACTTCCAGAGAGTTTGTCCCAGAGAGTTTGTTCCACAGCCTCAGAGCCACTGCTTTCCTTTGGACTTTTAGCAGTAGATGACCACTCTGCATAAATAGATGGTAAATGAAGAAAATCCTGATTCGATGAGCAAAGATGATGGGAGAATACTGAGGTCCATATAAACCTTTACAGGTTTCAAATGCTCCCTTTGAACTGGGCCTGGCTGTGACATAATTGATGAAGCAAAGAATATAATAAAGGATGCAATGAAGATAACATTCCTGCATCTTAAGAACTGACAGCCAGCCACATAGGATGCTTTGAGAACAAAAGAGAAGAGAGAAGAAGAGACTGGATTTATACCCCGCCCTTCACTACCCAAAGGAGTCTCAGAGCAGCTTACACACTCCTTTTCCTTCCCCTCCCCACAACAGACACCCTGTGAGGTAGGTGAGGCTGAGAGAGCGCTGACAGAAAGGGCTCTTTTTCAAGAACAGCTGTGCCAGGACTATGGCTTGCCCAAGGTCATCCAGCAGCTGCAAGTGGAAGAGTGGGGAATCAAACCTGGTTCTCCCAGATTAGAGTGACTTAACCACTACACCAAACTCGCCAAAAGAAGCTCTCTGAATAAGTCATATTAAGTAAGCCAAAGGCAGCTCATTAGCCTCATCTGCTATTTTCCCAAACCATGGCAGGGCAGACATGAAGAGTGAATATTATAGAAGGCGAACGGCTAAGGAAAGGGCAAAATGAAAGCCACATCCAGTCATGGTTTCTACTAGCTCAGACAAGTTAGGTAGAGATACACTGAAATGTACATAACTGAGGGTGTTAATTTAATCATCGTGACTAGTTTTGCAGTCTCTCATTACACATTCCTTTCCTGGTAGCTTCACAAGCAGGGGTTCTTCGGGGGCTGGCAGACCCAAACAAGATCAAAAGATGTAGCCGGATCTAATTTGAAAATAATTGTATTTTCTTTAATGAGTTCATGGTCATTTGGGGTTTATATCTGAGATGTTCAGGGATAACCCATCTGTGGGGATCCAGGAGTTCAGTGTCTGCCTCGTACTTCACCCCCTGCCTCCAAAGTCCTAAATGAGCAAAAGAAGAAGAAGAAGAAGAAGAGAAGAAGAGATTGGATTTATATCCCGCCCTTCACTCACTTAAGAGTCTCAGAGTGGCTTACAAACTCCTTTCCCTTCCCCTCCCCACAACAGACACCCTGTTGAGGTAGGTGGGGCTGAGAGAACTCTTTCCCAAGCTGTCCTTGAGGGAACAGCTGGTACAGAGCTATGGCTTGCCCAAGGTCATCCAGCCAGGTGCAAGTGGAGGAGTGGGGAATCAAACCCGGTTCTCCCAGCGCACTTAACCACTACACCAAACTGGCTCCTCCTCTTTTCCCAAGCATCTCCTCCACTAGGATTGCCTGGCTGCAGCCAGGAACCCCTGGGAGCATTTTGGGTGTAAGGATAGGCTACTGGCATCATGCCAGCATGCAACATTGCTTCTGCTGACATGATGCTACCCCTCCTAATTTGCCCCCATTTTGCCCCTCGTTGAGCTGCCAGTGGGCAATGGGCAAGATTGCCAGATTACAAGCCTGCAGAGAGCATGGAGCCTCCTCCCTGGACTGATGTTTGGTCCTTTATATGGGTCATGTTGAATTGTATGCAAGCCCAACAGCCTGCCCCACCCTCTTGCACTTGTCCTGATTTTGCCTGATGATCTGACCTGGCCACAGTTTCTGGGAACAGCCAAGTAAAGGGGCCACTTGGTAGTGTGGTGGTGCTGTATTTCATCCAGTGGGTCGGCAGCATCTAGGGATGCCCTGGAAGCTTTGGTGGTGGGGCATATCTGGGTTTTTGCCTGGATGCGACATCAGCACATATCCTGATGTTGTTTTTACCCCACCTCCCACTATTTCTCCTGCTGGCCAAAAGGCAAGGGCTAGTGGGGGGTTCTTTCCCCAAAAAATTGCCTGCCCAAAATGGCCACTTCACAAGCCTAGCAGCAGCCCACAAGAAGCCAGGACAGCCATCACATCAGTCATCAATCCAAAGGGCAGTGCTGGTGGCAAGTTCACCCACTGCTGCCAGGGGCAGCACAGGGGCTGTGAGAAGGTCTGATCTCGGACAACATCATTGTAAACACCTCTTTTTCCGCTGAGCAGAGGTTTACTTTTGGCATTCTAACCAGAGATGTTTAAGCAACTGTTGCTTCACACCCTGCTTGCTTGTTATTGTTGTACTGAGAATTTAGGAAGATCCTCCAGGTTTCTGAAAGAACTGATCCCAGCCACTTGTGAAGGAACTCAACAGGTTTATTTACACAGAATACAACCAGAGACCCTGACTGCAGCAATTCCAGCAGCCAGCTTAATAACAGCACCACAGCTTCTTCTTCCCAGATACCACCAGGAGGCAGCCTTTCCTCCAAACATTTTTAACTGCACCATCCTTTCTAACACTTTACTACAGTTACGGGCAGGAAACCAATTGTTTGGCAAGCAGTTTAGGTTGTTCTCAAGCAACTTGTCCTTTGAGTTATTTTCCGTGCATACAGAGAGTTGTACACAGCACAAGTTAACCCACACACACATGCGCTCACAATTGTTACTGTTGCCTCAGTGCCCTCACCAGCAATAGTTGAAATGTAGAATAAAGAAATGGAAGTCTGTCATATATAACTACAAGATTGCCATCTAACAGTGCAGTTGTCTGATATTATATAGGTTTTTAACAACTATTATCTATATATCTAATAGCCAAGTGCCCCCTCCGCGTGCGGATACCTAATTCCGTGCGGGGGGGGCACTTGGAGGGCAGGGGGGGGTTCTGCAGGTGGGGGGTGACCCCCCCACCTGCAGAAAAATCCAAAAAGTTTGAAAAACTTCTCGGGGGATATTTAAATCCTCCGAAAACTTAAAGTGTTCTCCGTGCACGTGCGGAGAAAGCTCTGGCCACTGTAGGGGAGGGGGTGGGAAGCGGTGCGGCGAGGCCTCGCCACCGCCATTTTCGGGGAGGGGGAAGAGCCTCGGCGGACAGCGATCTCCCTGCCACCGCCGTTTTGAAGGAAGGAGGGGAGGGGGGGAGCCTCGGCGGACAGCGGTCTCCCTGCTGCCACCGCTGCCGTTTTGAAGGGAGGGAGGGGGGAAGCTGCCAAAGCGGGAGGGGGTAGAGGCTTGGCGCGCCGGGGGAGAGGAGGAGGAAGAGACTCACTCCCCCCCCCCGCGAGTATCGCGGGTCCACCAGCTTGTATATATATATTAACTGTATTTATCTCATTTTCTTGTTGTGTTGTAACCCACCCTGGCTGGTATGCAGGAGAAGGAGGGCTAGAAATAAAATAATAAATCAACAAATGCTGAGTTGAGTCCAGTTTCCACATGTGCTGGAGTCCTTATGCAAGGGGAAGTGTGCTAAAAAGACCCCATTCCACATGAGTTTTGTCCATGCAGGACCCATGATACCCAGCATAGCTTTTTGGTGGTGAAATGGGTTCTTTTTTCACTACTAGAAAAGGTGGTTGGATCCAGCAAATACCACTGAAACCTGAAGAAGTGAGGCCATGTCTAAGGCCCTGGTGAAAATTACCCTTTGTTGGCCTTTGAACTTGGTCTAGTCATTTTATAGCAGTAGGTTTGTAATCAGTAATTAATGGTGCCCTCTGTCTTCAAATATCCCTCATCCATCCAAAAGCAAGCTTCATTTTTTGAAGTGCTAATTAATATATTTCCAAATGATGCCCCCCCCCGGCAATTATATGAAATATATGAAATTATATTGATTTCATTATTTTATTTAATTTTTATATTTAAAACATTTGTATCTGGCCTTTCCACTTAATTAGGACCATCAAGGCACTGTAGGATTATTTATTTCTGATATGTTTTTCTTAAACACATAACATTCTGGAACAAATTTAGATTCCAGTGGCACCTTTAAGGTCAACAAAGGTTTATTCAAGGTATGAGCTTTCGTGTGCAAGGCACACTTTTTCAAATAATATAATGTTATGATCCTTCATAATAACTTTGCAGTTTACATTTGGCTATGTTTAAGCCAAAATATTATAAACTACTTTTTCTTCTGTGTTGTTGGGTTCTAGTTTTATTTTTCTATTTGCTAGTTCACTAAAGGTTATACTTACGTAAGGTACAGGAGTCTGAAGTTCCATATCTAGCACTAGGTATATTTTTAAGCTTTATTTTAATAACAACTAAAAACATACATATTGTGATCCTCGTAACTATATCAAACAGTATTATTTCATGTGCTAAACTGTACATGATGCACTTCGTATTCTTAATCTGGTGCCTAAACTTTCTATTTGATCCACAAAAACAGTGCTGCCTACATTTCAATATTCCCCCAAATTTCCATTTTAAAATATATCCTGTAGAATTCCTAATCTCTGCACATTTTATACTTGGGACACTGCTTTTCTATATTCATATCTTTAAGATGCAAGAAGGAACCAGATAAAATAGCTAAAGATGCATTTCTGGGAGTTCCAAGCATTCTAAATATCGCAAGCCTATCTTTTAACTTGACATCAACAAGTTCTTGAGGAAGAATCATTAAAGGCACAATTGGTTCTTGTTACGATCCATCCAACAGATGGCGCTGTCTTCTACAAAGAGAAGACTAAAGAAGTTCAACTCAAATTAGTTCACTGAAATTAAAGATCATGGAGCTACATTAAAATAAGTACTCACTGGATCTAACTGTTCTTTGCACAGAGCAATCTCATGACATTAGCATTAATAATGTGATGACGGTAAAAGTTATAACACTAGAGAAAATAGTGAAATGGGACTGCCCCTGTTGTACTGCATTTAACGGAATAAAATACCCATATAACAGCTATATCTTCCCTCATTTTTATTTCTTGTTTAAGTCAAGGCAAGCTCTTTGATTCAAAAGAAAAAAAACCCCATTGAGGAATGGATTAATATAACAAGGTAGTCTGGCAGCTCTGTTTGAAAGACATCAACATTATTTATCTAGTAAATTTGTATTTGATCCTTTCTCCAAAGAGCTCATGGTAACACATGTGGATCTCCCATCCCCGTTTTCTCTTTCCTGAGACACTGGTTAGGCTAAAAGTGATTGGACCAAGATCACTTAGCAAGCTTTGTAACAGAGCATGGGCTGGAACTTGGGTCTCCCAGAATCTAGTCCAGTAATGTAACCACTACAACACAGTGGAACACACACACACACACCCCGATAGGCAAATCAAAAGGACAATCATATCAATATGACCATTATTTTGGGTAACAGATTCTCAAATGGCACAGCCAATCCCTAAAATCTAGTCATCCACTGGTGATTTAAATAATCTATGATTTAAGATCTTATTGCCATCCACATAGTAGTTACTGATGACAACAGTAACTCTATATATTTTTCAACCATCTGGTACAGTTAAGCAGCAGCATTTGTGCTGCCCCCAGTCAGCATTAACTGCAGGTAATAGTAGTTTAGTAAAACTCCTGTGTATCTTTAAGTGCTGTTGCCCCTGGGAATTGTAGTCCTGAGCTAGGTATCCCAAAAGCATCCCTCTGACTGGCTCATCAAGAGTAATTTCCTGAGCTCAGAGGCGCAAAGATAGGAGTTTTATTGTTCTTTTCCGTTTTCTTTGTCTAATGCTTACCGCAAGGAGAAGGGGAAATCCATCTCTTTCTCACTGTTCTGTCTGGCACGCAGCATTCATAGATGATTCCAAATTATTTAAGATTACCAGTAGGACTGTCATTGTGAAGGGTGGAGGGCAAGAAGGGGGTTGTAGCTGCATTTTATTTTTCGTAATATGACTAATGCTAGGTATTCACTTATATGAGCAAAGATGGTACATCTACAGTCGATGCTGGGCGGAGGATGAGCTAATCTTTTCCCTGACAATTTGGACAGCATTTTAAAGAAATTTAATGAGAACAGAATACAAAATAAGCACTGCTTCCATTTAAAGAAAACCCATTGAAACTTTCAGAATGTACGGAACAGCAAAGCTAGTGAATGCATTTAGGGTTGTAGGAAATGTGACAGCAATTCTGGAACAGCATTTTTTGGTTGTGAAAACTTCCATCAGTGTGGATCTCGTATTTCAATAGCAACCCTAATGCTAATATGGAAGAAACAGAACGCTTCAAGAACACAAAACAGACTGTGCTTGGCTTGTCAGACTTGAGGAGTGGAACCAGTATTTAGTCTTTGGAACTATAATAGCACAGGATACTATCAGATCATTCCAGACCACTCCAAGACTTCCTTTTGTGGTCAGAGTAGGAATGTACATCCAGAAATTAAACCCTCTATTCTTTAACATGTGTTATAGTCAGGGGTCCTTTCGTAGAAAAAGAGCTGCAGGAGCTCATTAGCATAACTCATTAGCATAACTCATTAGCATATGCCACGTCTCTTGACATCACTGGAAGTGTGTCAGAAAGGGAATGTCAGTTTCAGCCCCATTATACCCTATGGGCCATTGAAATCAATGGCAAAAACTCATAGGGTATATGAGGGGCTGGAGGAAAGGGGGTTTGAGGGAGAGGCTCCAAACTTGCAGGGTAGCTGCTGGAGCCTCTCCTTGAAATACCCACCAAGTTTCAAGAAGATTGCACATGGGGTCCAATTCTACGGGCCCCCAAACAGGTTGTCCCATCCCCTCCATTGTTCTCTATGGTGGGAAAAAATGTTACTTTTTTTCTGCCATAGAGAACAATGGAGGGAATGGGGGCAACCTGTTTGGGGGCCCGTAGAATTGGACTCCCTTGTCCAATCTTCTTGAAACTTGGTGGGTATTTGGGGGAGAGGTCCCAGCAGCTACCCTGAAAGTTTGGAGCATCTCCCTCAAACCCCCTCCCCTCCAGTCACTTTTAAAGTTGCCACCAAATTTCAGCGGCAATTCGGCAGCAGGCTGAATCAGATCAGAGAATCTGATTCGGCCCATGGCTGCCCTAGTGGCCACTCCTAAGCTGGCGGAGCTTCACTTTGCCTCGCTCCGGCCCCAACGGACCCCTGGTTATAGTCTTAATTTGATTGCTAATATATATACATGGCACCTGGAATTCTCAGGAAAAAACTGGACACTTCCACTATTTTGCTGTTTTCCAGTTATATAAGGTGAGGGAAGAGAAACAGGAAGGTAACCAGGGGAAAGAATGACTCAGCAGAGACTCTAAATAACAGGAGCCCCTTCCAACCAGAAGAGAGAGCAGATGTTCCCTGCAAAAAAGTCATCTCTGAAGATACATCAGTGCACAGCATTTCCATTTTCCGCCAATCATTGCATTGCTCCTACCAGAGCCAATCAATAGAGCACAGCAAGTTTTAGCTCCCTTTACCAAGATGCTCTGCTTTTGTTTAAAAACAGACCCACACACCCCGCTAGACTACCGCTACTTGAGGATCTCTGGAAGGAAGGGGAAATTCTGAGAGCAGCTCCCCGTGTTCACTCTGCAAATGAGCAATGTCTTTGCCTTTAAAACTTGCAAGTTTTCTTCCCCCCCCCCATCTCCCTAAAACTGGACAAGAATTATCCCTTAGGCAAGGATTGGAAAACAAAAATGTTAAATGCAGAACTGTGATTTCTATTGAACCAATGACAGAGAGACTCCTAATAGGTATAATAACTGTCACTGTAATAAACATTTGTTTGTTTGTTTATTCAATTTATACCCCACCCTCCCCGCCAAGGCAGACTCAGGGCGGCTTACATAAAATTCATATAAACACACTTAAAACCAACAATCACAATGGCATAATCATAAAATAACATAACATTTCATGAAAGAAAATCCAAAAATCCTAAGATGCTGGAACATGGTCTAATAAAGTGCAAGAACAGAGGTGTCAGGTAAGCAGTACTACTTAGGTGGCGATACAATCTTGATGGTATTCTCATCAGCTCCGTTTGTTCAACTTATTTGTGTAGCAGGCACAGGCTGTAGGTGGTAAGGCACTCCTCGGTGTTTAATGTGGCTCCTTAATCAAAGGCCTGGTGGAAGAGCTCCATCTTGCAGGCACTGAGGAACTGTACAAGGTCCCGCAGGGCTGCCACCGAGAAGGTCCTGGCTCTGGTTATAGCAAGCCTGGCATCCTTCAGAAGAAATATTCAATAAAAGTGTGCATAAGAAAATGAATATAAAATATTACAGAACAAATTTAACTGAACATGACGCTAATAACATTTCTATGTCAATCCCTATCAGGGGCTGCTCCCTTACAGCATCTGACGTAACGGACTGTAATTCCCAAAAGCTCCTGCACTTAAAAGCGAGTCCCAAAGGTGCCACAAAGCCCACAGATTTTCTTGGGGGCAAGCAGTCAAAAAAAGAAAAGCAGAGGTGCAGTCAGCAATTGGTGGAAGTCATCTGAGAGGCAGTCAGCAGGTACACAGCCCAGCTCCCTTTCCTTAGCTGCGCCTGAGGAAACAGGTCTTCTTTATGTGGGAGGTGAAAGCAGATCATCACTCTCTCTTCGCCTGGCACAAAGGATACAGGAATGCTTCCTTTGATTAGGTGACATACAAACAACAGCTTGCTATTATTCACCAAGGACTTAATGGAACCATCCTTTTAAAGGCCCTAGGGGCAATGGAAGGATTGTTGATGACACATTTGTCCTGCTGAAGGCAGGCAGAGATGTAAAGCAGGTTAGGCAGAGGTGATCATTTGGGCCTTATCCTAACACCAGTTCAGTTTCTAACTTTTGTGCAAGTTACAAGAGGGTGACATCTATCAGCCGTCAACGTAGGGTATTAAAATGGAAATCATTCACTGCTTAATGTTCTTCCCCTTCCCTTGTTTTTTCCCCCTAAATTCAGAAACAGAGATTATGTGATATGTAAACAGCAAAATGTAAGACATATGTGAGAACAAAGAAAAAAATATATAACATTTTTTTAAATATTGAAACTAGGGTTTTTGTTTTACTTTTAGCCCACAGTTTAACTTTAAAAGCTGGCTAGTGGCTTTAGAGGGATATAGTTCTGTTTAGGATTCCAGGTCATGGGAACTGGTATTCGGAATGTTAACTTGGATCAAGGGGAAGAAAGGTGGGCTGCTTTACAATGAAGATAGCTCCCTTGCCACAAACTACATGGTATTCCAATGTGCAGACTGGAAAAAGCACAGTCTGTTACCATTAAATATAAATTCAAATACGCACGCACACACACACATATATTGATATATATATATATGTATGTATATGAACAATAACAATTGTAGTAATAAGCAAATCTAACCTACAAACCTAAGCTATCCCCCCCTCTCTCTCACACACACACACAAATTCACAAAGGGGGGTGTTGAGATGTAATACAAATAAGATATACATAAAATCTGAGTAGATAATAAGGAACTAATGCCTGAAACTTTGCCAGAAATGGTGCTCTTTAAAGCATCTCCCTCCCTCCGCTCTTCAGATGCAAAGCAAGTGGACATATGGCTCATCTCCATCTTGAGGGGGCGGCTCCCTTCCTCGGCAAAGTTTCGGATTGTATGACAAATCACGTCCTAGGGAAAGAGTCTCTCGCAACAAGCAGAGGGGCTGAGGCGTGTGCCTCATTACCCCCAGACAACGGCTTCATTAGACTGGAAGGGGGGGCTTGCAGCCCCACCGGCTCAGCACCACTGACCTCTCCTTCTCAATTTCCCTATTGTTTGTGCATTGCTGGTTATTGCTCTCCAAACCATATGGTTCGGCTGAACTTTTTTAAAAAAGTATAAAGCAAAAGACCCATGCAGTCTGAATTGGGAACATTCCAAACTTTCCACAAGCAGCTTGGATATGAAAACACCCTCAAAACATAGAGATCTGAGCATCTTTTCACTAAGGGATAGGCAGGCTCCTTTTCTTTAGAGCCATCTATTCTGTAACTTGAACCTCCGTCAGTGTTACAATGAAAACGGTCACCTCTACTCACCCTGATCCGGGACCTTCACTGCATTCAGCTGTATGCTTGGGCTTATGAATTAATATTTCATCATCATTATTATCCTGACAAATGCCCCAAATTGTGCTGACAACCAGCATGTGTTGCATGTGCTAGGATGCTGTTTAGATGCATTGAACATAAGGGGAAGGGAATGAAGGAGAGATGGGCACTGGGCACAGAATGCTGGCTCGTCTCTTTTCATCAGAAACAGCCGAGCAGGCTCCTTAAATACTTTGAAGCTTATGGAATAACTTTTGAGAGTTGCAGCCTATGGCTTTGAGCCTGAAAAAAATCCTGAAATATTTACCTGCACTACAGCTGGAATTACTGCAGAATTATCTGCACTGCTTATTGACACACATTTTTCAAAGGCAGGCTATTTTAAAAAATAAACTGTTGTGAAAAAGAAAGGGCCAAATTGCTATTCTTACAAGCGACATCTGGCTCAGAAATAGGATGGATTCTGGATTATGGAAAGTTGGTATTTTCCCCATGCACTCCTAGAATAAGCCCAAACTTCTTGGTATGAAAGCATATGATTTTTTTTGTCTCAACTCTGGGGAGGGAGTACTTCCTGGTCATGCTTTTTGTCTTTTCTTAAATAGTATAATGTGGTGCCGTTTTTAGTTGAAGAAAGCTGTAAGGGTTTCAGGAGTTGGAACAGGAAAATACTGGCTTTACTGTATGCACTGCTTTTGATGTATCCGCTGCTTTTTTGATCCAGATAAATTCAAGCAGAAAAGGGTGTTACATGTGATGGGCAGTGTTCCCCCTAAGCTGAGTTAGTGTGAGCTAGCTCAGTTTTTTAGCCTCTGGCACACACATTTTTGTCTTTGCTCAGGAAGGATGGCTCCAGAGCAAACTAATTTAAGCAGTAGCCAAATCACTTGCTCACAAGTTTAATGCTGGTAGCTCGGAAAGTCGAATTTTTGCTCACAGGACTCCACAGCTAGGAGGGAGCGTGCATGATTATATGATACAGTTTAGAAAGGAGGATGAAGGGACAAGGCCGGGATTTACCTTCCCCCTACCCTTCCATTCACACACACACACCCCATTCCTAGCTTTATGGATCCAGCCCCTATTCTCAAGTCAGAAAGTGCACAGTTCAAATAAGGGAGCTGTGGTGGGTAAATCACCTCCGTGGAGCAAAAGTTGGGATAGCAACTACCATGTCCCTCTGCTTCAATGGTGTCAAACTCAAACAGAAGGGCTGCAGTGGGTCTCCGAAGGAGAAGAATTCGATTCAGACCTATAGTTCTCTCTCTCTCTCTCTCATATACACATACACACAAATGGTTCATCTAGTCCAGCATCGTATCTCACACAGTGGCCAACTGCAAGAAGCATTTCTCTTCACCATTTAAAGGATTATATAGGGGGACTGGTCATTCATTCTACAAGGTCAGTCCCCTTGTAAAGGATCATTTGACCCCTGCCAACTGAGGGTTCATATTAAAGCCAACTGTCAGCATGGGTGTAATAGGCACAAGAATGTTCTGGGTCCAAGTACTCACCCCAAAATGACCCACCAAACTTGGGGGGGCTCCTTACAACACCCAGTCTTACCCTAGCGATTTTGGCACACAGCAACATAGCTACTTTACTATTATGTTGAATGATTAATTAATTTTATTTGTTAATGCCAGTGATCGTAAATATTACTTTAACCAGGTATGCATTATCCTTGTTTTTGAGTCTACCTTAAACTCAGTCTGCACATGTGGAAACAAGTTTTTAAATTGTTGGCACTCTGCATGAGATGCCTTCATTCCCTCATGCATTGTCTCCCTGTGGGTTCCCATGCATAGAAAAGAGCTCTGCGTTGCTTTTCTACTATGTATGTATTAGGACCCTAGAAGAGGTTGTACATTTGGAACAGCCATGACACATTGAACTGTGAGAGGTCAAATCAAACAGAACTAGAAAGCCTTGTAATATAGTTTTAAGAATATCGATCCGGGGGACTTGGATATCTGGGTTCAAATGTCTCTTCAACCATGAAGCACACTGAATGACTGATCTGTCTCCTGAGTGTACCTACCTCAAAGGGTTGTTCTGAGGATAAAATGAGAGTATATAACATTGTAAAGGACCGCAGTGGCTTATTTTTTAAAATTTATTTAATTCAATTTATACCCCGCTCTCTCCGCCAAGGCAGGCTCAGGGCGGCTTAGAGGTTAAGATGCTGAGCTGCAGACCAGAAAGTCTGTAGTTTGGCAGTTTGAGACCCAAATGCCACGTGATGCAGTGAGCTCCCATCTCTGGCCCCAGCTCCTGCCAACCTAGCAGCTTGAAAGCAAGAAATTGCAATCGGTGGGAAGGTAACAGCATTCTGTGCACCTCGGTATTTACTCATGCTGGCCACATGATCACGGAAACATCTTCGGACAGCACTGGCTGTTTGGCTTGGAAACGGAGATGAGCACCACCCCCTAGAGTCAGATTTGACTAGCTTTTGAGTAACAGAAACTTTTATACCATCCTAAATTCATTGAATAAGAACATAAGAAGAAACTTGGTGAACCAATGGTCCTTCTAGTCCCTCATCCTGTCTCGCACAGTGGCCAACCAGTTCCTCTGATTGGCCAACACCAGGACATAGAGGCTGAGAGCTTCCCCTGATGTTGCCTCTTGGCTCTGGGATTCAGAGGATTAGTGCCTCCAGATATGGAGGTTCCTCTCAGTCACCAGGGCTAGTAGCAATTGATAGGTTATCCTCCATGAATCTAATACCCTATTAAAATTGTTTATTCCTGTGGCCATCTCTACATCCTCTGGCAGTGAATTCCACATTTTAATCACTCTCTGTTTGTTGTTTTCTTTTGTTCATCCCGAACCTACTGCCCATCAGTTTCACTGGATGCCCTCAAGTTCTAGTATTTGGAGAGAGGGAGAAAAAATTATCTCTCCACTTCATGCATAATTTTATAAACCTCTATCATGTGTCCCCCCCCTCAGTTGTCTCTCTTCTGAACTAAAAAGTCCCAGACCCTTCAGCCTTTCCTCATAGAGAAGGTGCTCCAACACCCCCTAATCATCTTGGTTGCCTTCCTCTGCACTTCTTCCAGCTCTGCAATGTCCTTTTTGAGATATGGTGACCAGAACTGCACACAGTATTCCAAATGAGGCCACACCATAGATCTATACGGAGGCATTACAATATCGACCATTTTATTCTCAATCCCTTACCTAAAAATTCCTAACACAGAGTTTGCCTTTTTCACTGCTGCAGCACACTGGGTTGATACGTTCACTGAGCTATATACTATGACCCCAAGATATCTTTCCCTCTCAGTTTGTCTCAGCAAGTTCAGACCCTGTTAGCCTCTACTTGAAGTTGGGGTTTTTTTTGTCCCAATGGGCTCCATCTTACAATGAAAGATGGGGAAAATGAATGAAAGATGGGATAAAAAATTGATAGACTGTAAGATTACCAAAGTGTAAGTGTAAGATCATGCTAAAGTATACTAGAAGGACACGTTTAACTTTTCCTCATTTCCATATTCCTCCAGCAATTGAAAATGGCCCAGTATAAAGTATCTTCATTATTTTGTTTGTATTTTTAACAAAGACAGAAACAAAATTCTTTTGAGATCAAAACCGGCGATCTTTGTATGTTCTATAAGAAGTCAAGATGGAGTGTGGGAGCAGGAATGCCCATGAAGGGCCGCTATCTCCAATTTGCATGGAGCTTTCCAGGGGCTGCCAAAGAGAGGGCATGAAGCAGTAGATCCCAGTGAGCTTATGCCTGAACAGCTACAAAAGAACTGACTTCCCCATCGTTGTTGTAAAAGCATAGGCTTTCTGGTTTCAACTTGCAACCCACCTCTGTACACACACAGTCTGCCTCAACAGCCACTCTCTTACCAAGATGAAGCACGGCCCTCCCAGAATTGTGAGCCTCAACAAACCACAATTGAAGCACTGAAGTAAAGAATTCATTATGATTCCAAGCAATGGGCCTATTTTGCTTGCTTGATTCTCCCCCTCCTTTCTTTAAAAAGACAAGAGAATGGGGGGGGGGGGGATAAGAAAATCTCTTGTGGCTTCAGTAGTTGTACAAAGCCAAAGGAAGGGATTATACCAAGGATTAACATTTTAAACTCCCCTACCAGAGTTTCTGACTCAAAGATCTGTGGGACAGTAATCGTATTGCTGTCTTCTCTGGGATTATTGCTTTACCAAATAGAAACCTGAATTCTTTATGACCGAGTGGACAAAATTTGTCTTGCTTCAGGCTCCAAAAGAAAAAGCAGGATAGCAATTAAAAAAAAAAAGTTTCACACTTTCACTCTGGGAGAGATTCCTTCTCTTCAAGCCAGGCTGGGAGAAGACTGCAGTTCCTTTTCTTGTCCCCTTCCTCCTCCTAATTCCTAGCAATTTATCCTGTATTAAAACTTCTTTAACTAAGAATGGACAAGAATCAAGCACCTGCTATGCAAATGACAGCAAATCCATCCCCACTTCTGCTGAGGGAAGGCTGGGGGGGAGGAGGAAAGGGAGGGAGAGGGGTCCCAGCATACCAAGAAAGCAATGTGCATTCATCCTCCCAGAGGGTTCTGGATAGGAAGCTGTTCATATGTAAAGAGATTTGGAACCCTGACAGATTGTGCTAAATGCTACCCAAGACCCTTCTGATAGCGAAGAGGAATGAAGTTAGGTACTTGCATCAGGAGCTCTCTCCCCCCCCCCACCCCACCCCCCACTTATCTTAGCCTTAAATGTCAATTTTGACACTCATTTACACCATATGTGATGCTTTAAAACATTCCTTGTATGGAAGTCTTGCTTTAAATCTAAACGAAACCTATACTCCAGAAAACCAGGCTATATTATAAATTCCCTAACAACAAGCGCTCTTTAAAAGGATCAACCCTCGTCTTCTTAGGAAAGAAATACAGGATCTCTCTCTCCCCCCCTTCCTTCTACTTTTTCTCAGCTTCTTCCATTCCTTTTTCATCCTTGTTTATATATATTTGGCTTCCCCCCCACTTTTTGCTCCTTTTCTTATTTTACAGCGACCATTTTTTCCTATCTCTCTTCCTACGGAATATTCTCCCAGTATCGATATTACATTTTTAAAAAGGAGTATTCACATTTGGGTTTTTTTGAAGTTGTACTGATGTTCTAATCACTGTACTTGGAAAAAAAGGATAAAGGCAAAGAAGCAGAATGTTTCTAGCACCTTTACCAGTGTGGTATTCTTTTTACCCCCACCTCCACCCCAGTTCTCTCTTGGATAACACGGATTAGTTTTGTCCAAACTTTTTAAAAATAGCTCCATTTTTTTCTCTCTCACTGTGGCCTGTATTGAATTTCAATCCTATCTTATGCAGTTCTAATCCTTTCAGAAGATTTCCTTGGAGAATCCTCTCAGTTGATCTCTTTCATCCTCAGGCGCAAACGCCAGACACAAGGACCTCTTCAAGGCTTCAAATTCTTTCCCCCATGATTGTTGGCTTGTTTGGGAGGGGGGGAAGGGGGGGTTCTATCACTTTATAGGGGGTAATAAGGTTAAACTGCACCTATTGCCAATGCAACAAGTGTTGCCCATCATCAGCATTCGAATCTCTTTGAAATTGGCCTCCTCAATCAACGTGGGGGTGGGGTGGGGTGGCTTTTACACTGTCCTGCCTCAGGATCATTTATTTTCCACCACTGAGAGCTTGACTGACATTTAAACTGTTGCTCCGCCACAGATATTGTTTGGGTTGAAAATGCATTGTTTAGGCTGCTCATAAAAGAAATAAGTTAAATGCCCTGCCAACCCCTCCCTTCCTCCTTTCCTTCACACACAGGCAGATACAATCCACAGAACGGGAATATTGTTTGGGGAGACAAAACACAGCCAATGGCTACCAGTTTGTGTGGAATCCTCCTCTCGTCTAAGAAAACTTTTAAAACTCACCCCCCCCCTTGAGTTTAAAGCCATCAGAAGCACCAATAATTGATGGATGTTATAATTCGTCAATAGTCTGGGAAAAGTGGGGAGAGAGAAAAAATGCCAGAAAGTTATGGTAAAACTTAAGACGCGACAGAAGTAGCTTTCTTCGCTCATGCTGTGAGTGTTTGAATAAGAAGAATGCCCCTGCACTGTAACACGCTAAAAGAATGAAGAAGACAAAGGATTTCAAGAAAAAGGTTTGAGTAGAATACAAGGCAAGTGAAACTGAAAGGAAGCAGCAAAAAAAAAAGAGCCCCATTTACAATGGAACAATGCATGTACTAATCGCTTTGATATATTATACAAGCCCAAAGACCCAAAACATTGTGTAATTATTTATAAATGACTTCTCCACTCCTGTGTATAATACGAGAGAAAGAATAAAACTGCAGGCTACTCCCTAAACTATTTCTAAATAGACCTGGCTTAAAAGGGATGCAGAAGTGTTTGAAACAAAATAATTAATGGTTGATTTTATGGTTGTCTCATTAAAACATTTTAATTGCTGCAAACAAAATGCATTGTGCTTGTAGACAGCAGTAATTTTCGTTTAGCCCTAAAAATATGAATAAAATGAAATCAGGAAAATAGGCAACTGTTGTTGTTTTTGTTTTTCCCTTGTTTTCCAGTGTTCTCATGCACTCAAAATACAGGTGATTGAAATAACCTTGGCAAACGTGCACACAAAATCCCTTCTGGATGCCTTTATTTGAATATATCAACCCAGCTATAAAACTTTAATGAGATGGGAGCTTATCATCTGCACTCCAAAACTCGTGTAACATTTATCTTACTCTGAAATGCAATATAATGACAGAAATCAAATGTCCTATCCTGTTCATCAAAATGACTAGTAACTGAGTTTTGCATCATTTGTTTTGCAATGGGATCTGGTAATTCTTCCTATTATAACCCTTAACTTCAAAAACAAGAGTATTTGTAGCCATTCCCAGAAGCCCATTTCTATCCACCCCCCAGTAATATTTGGACAGAGGGATAATGTAGGCAAGCAAATTCTGTGCCAACGACAATCCCTAGGAGTGGGTGATGTTTGCATTAGAACAACAACAACAACGCCATTTCACCTACGTTCATAGTTCTTCCATTTTGATTTGACCAGAGGTCTATGGAAGAAGTTCCTACAATGGTATCTATGGTAACATTTGGCTAGGCTGAGATGAACAAGAACCTGTGGTAGACATTTAAGGTTACAGCAAAATATTTGTGAGCAGCTTCTTAGCAGGTAGATCTGCCATTTTGGCCATGCCATTACATGTCATTTTCTAGGAAAACATTTAGGGCATTGTGAAATCTGCATGGCAAATGACTGATGTATGTAGTGACTTGTGAATTCATGTGGTGGCAAATCCAAGTAATAAGTCGTTTCTTGCAAACACCAGCATGCAGACAAGCCTGTATGCAGTCTGGATTTCAAACATCTACATGTTCTGATGACTTAGGCCTAGTGGGAATTTTGAACCAGTCATTAACAGTCTCTTTATGAGCCTGCAGGCACCTTTGGAATTCTGACAACAGGGTGGTGGGTGCAAATACCAAATGGCTCCCAAGAGGTGGAACCAACCACAAAACGTCAGGGAGTGAGGTCATGCCTAATTCAGATAGTAACTCTTTCAACGTGTGAGGCAAAAGCTCTGTTTAATAGATTGCCTTTTAAAATGAACATATTATTTTAAAATATTTTCTTGTATATACACAGTTTACCTTCAGTTGTGCTGTGAAGATTCTTGTGCAACAGGGACAGCTACTTGTGAAGCAACTTTTCAAAATGAGCACAGCCAATCAGCCAATCAGATGGCAGATGGTCTTACCTGGAAGCAACGGACATGAAATTAAGCAAACTCTGGGGCATGACAGAGGACAGGAGGGCCTGGCGTGATGTGGTCCGTGGGGTCACAAAGAGTCGGACTTGACTGTGTGACTGAACAATTACAAAAGATCAAGAGAACACACTGGGATTTACTTCTTGGGAAATATGCATAAGATTGGTCTCATATAACTAAAATCTTTTCTTCTAAAATTTCAAAGATTTTTTTTTTCTTCAGGTGAACCAAAGATGAACTAAATCTGGAAATGAAATATTGTTTGGAGGCAGTGATTAAATATTTGAAAAAAAACATAAATATCAGGAATGTTTCCATGGACTGGCATTACTTGCCAAGTTCAGTCTTCTGACGACCATCTGGGGATGGGAAAGAATTCTTTTCAAGGTCTGTGTTACTTGGCTCATGACCACGAGATTTCCCCACTATTCTTGTAATGTATGGTGTGGCTGGATAGTCACACACTTGAGCCACCTGAATTATTTATTTAAATAGTTACATCATATGTTTCCCTCGCTCAAAGCCCTAGCCAATAAAATGACCCTTGTAGGACCTCCTAAACACCACTACAGATGGTGCCATCTCTTACTTCCTCAGAGAATCTGTTCCATAGGGTGGAAGCTACAATGGAAAAAGCACTGGCATTTGGTCAGTGCCTGAGGACCATACAGGGAGAAACATGGGAAGAGACAGTCCTTTAGATAGGTGGGTTCTAGGCCACAAAGAGCTTTAAAGGTCATAACCAGCACCATCAACTGAACTCAGAAACAGACAGGCACACAAAGTAAAAAGATACATTTCCATAACTCGCTCCTTGCAATAATCGAACAGTTGAATTCTGCACCAGTTGCAGTTCCCAGGTTGTATTCAAGGGTACCTCAACAGACAGCATGTTGCAGTAATCCAATCATGAGATTACAAAAACATGAATTACTGAAGCCAAGATTAGGTGAGTCTAAGAAATAGGTGAACCCAATGCATCTAACAGTGGGCACTCTTATCTATCACACTGTCCTGCTTTTCAAATAACAAGGCTGAGTCCATGGGTACCACCCAGCTCTTAACTTGCTCTGAACTCCATCTACCACACGCAGATCCAGTCCTCCAAAAGACTACCAGGCTAGAATTACCTTTGTCCTGTCTGGAATCAGCTTCACTTTGTTCTGCCTTAGCCACTTGGCCATGGCCTCAAAGAACTGGTTCAGTTATATCTCTTCTGATCCCCTCTGATGTAGTATTCTTTAACAGCAGCATATGACAATCAGCTACAGCAACTAAACAGGGAGGAAGTTATCCAGGCTCATCCAGCACTATGGGTTATCCTAACTAATTAGTTATCCTAACTAATGATCATAAAGGATTCTGTGCAGGAATGATTCTTAAGGGCTGGCTCCCTGTACTGGAACTGTGTTGGAAGAGAAGGGCTGAAAGCAATGGAGTGAAGAGAGGTACAACAGGGGAAGGGGCAGAATTTAGCTCTGCCACCCACATAAAAATACATAACCCACCCCAGGCCCACTTGCTGTTCCCCATCCAGTAGTGTTTGCTTGGCAATTCTGGTCACTGGAAAACAATCCTATCGTTCCTTTTATCAGTTATCAGCTCTTTCTTGTCACTGGGCAGTAGTGATTATAAGTACATATCCAAGAGAGAACAGAACTCTTGGAGCATTAACTATGCAAATCAAGACAAGTACAGCAAATAAAGACAAATACTGATCTGGTGCCCTCACTGACACACATCACTAGAAAAGAAAGCTACAGGTTTTAGGGCCATTTCATATCTTATGGCCACCATGGGGAAATAGTCAAGAAGGCTCATTCAGATAGTGGCACTCCGCATAGCACCTGGATCATTTCAGAGATGCTATATTTGACATAATCACATGAAGACTCTCCAGTGCCGGAAGCCAGCAGGGGTCTTCAATTTGAAGCCGTTTTCGGCATCCTTCAAGCAGGGGCCATAATATTTGAATTAGCCATGCTGGAAGGGATAAGAGTCTTGCGGTGAAATGTCTGGTGTGAAAATATGAACCATGGCAAAGTTGATTGGACGACTGGAATGGACACAGCAAACAAGAAGGGGCTCATGTGGGAATAAGGTGGCTGATTTATGTTTAAGGAATGCTACGAGGACCTGAGCAGACACAATGAAAAGGTTCCAAGAACAGGAGATCTAGAAGGATCAAGGTGCACCTCTATGTGACATTCCTATAGATCAGTAGATAGCTGATCTTAATAGGCATTGTTTTATGAGTGTCCAATAACTTCATTACCCAGACAGCCAGCCCCATAGCATGAAATTCTGTCATGCTGAGCAAATTCATGGGACTCTTCTTCTTGTCAGAAATGATACTGCAAAGCAGGCGTATTAGAAACAAGATATGCAGCAGGCACCATTTAGAGCTATTAAATAATTGTAAATATGAAAATGAAGTTAGGATTCTTTTGAGGAAAGTTTCTGAATTCACAGCTTGATGAATTTACAAACCTTGCCCCCCTTAAAGAAACTAGCAATAAATATTCCTCGTTTCCAAAATCCTTGTTAGCAAGGAACAATTGTTAGCATTTTAAAAGAAAATACAGAAGAGGTCAGCCATAGCCAATATTATATGTTCTGTATTCCCATTATTGATAAAGGTCAGCAAGAAGAGAGGGACTGATCTAATCTCAGACAATATGTGTTTATTTTAGAAAGAAAATGGCTGCTTCCAAATGTCTTGACACATACTAGCAGTTACTAGTGCAATGTCTTGACACATACTAGCAGTTCTCTCAGCATATTTTCCAGTCAAATACCTATTCTTGATGTTTGAAAAGACACTGACTACTTTGCGACTGACTTCCATCAAAAGTAGACCCCAAAGGTATACGACACATTATCTTTGTTAGCTGAACAATTTGTTTGCAAAATTAGTACACTGCCTTCTATTGAGCTAAATGGAATTATTCGCTGAGAATAAATTATCCAAGAAATTTAGCACTTCTTTCTGTTCGCAAAAGATTCACTCCTCATTCTTTCAGTGCATTGGCTATTCATAAGTATTTGCTGAATGGATTATGCAAACAGATTTCAGCCTATGTTTGTGAAAGTCTTTTGTCTATTCACAGTGCAATAAAGCCCTTTTCTTATCACTCTCTGCTACCTGGCTAGACAAAAATCTATTTGAAAAGTGAGGAAGATATTATGCTTCCTGGTTGTATTTTGCAGCAATAATCAACTGTGTGGAAAAACTGTGAAAAGTCTAAGCATTTTATTGGCAATTTCTGCAAGTGCTCAACGGCAGCCTAAACTTAGTATAAGTAAAGGTAAAGGTTTCCCTTGCTTGAAAGCCAGTCGAATACAACTCTAGGGATGCGGTGCTCATCTCTATTTCCAGGCCAAAGAGCCAGCGCTGTCCAAAGACGTTTCTGTGGTCATGTGGCCACCATGACTAAACGCCAAGGCACACAGAACGCTGTTACCTTCCCACTGAAGCGGTACCTACTTATCTACTTGCAATTTCTTGCTTTCGAACTGCTAGGCTGGCAGGAGCTGGGGCCAGAGATGGATCTCACTCGTTCACGCGGCACTCGGGTCTCAAACTGCTGAACTACAGACCTTCTGGTCTGCAGCTCAGCATCTTAACCTCTGAGCCACCGCAACCCCTTATCCTTAGTATGATTCAGTGCAAATAAAGCTGCAACTTGTAGCTGGAAGATGTTGATATCTAGTTTAGGCTGTGACCCTCCAGGTGGAGCCTCAAATTCTACTGAAATTACAACTAATCTCTAGACTACAGGCTCCAGAGGGTGGGCTCTATGGCATCACTTCCCTGCTAAGCTCCCTCCTCTCCCCAATTTCTACCCTAAATGCTCCCCAAATTTCCAGGAGCTTCCAAAGACAGAGCTGCCAACCATACTGTAGTGCCAGTAACATTATGGACCAGTCTATATAGTTTGGGGGCAAATCCTGATCTGTAAAATGGTAATAATAAAGGTAAACTCCTGAAAATGTGTTTGTCCATCAGTTACTGCTGCATTTCATATTACTTTGCCACAGTCTGAATTTTTGGGAAAGATTTCGAGCTTCCAAATGAGACCTTGATGACTGTTGTAGGCACGGTACATCTCATTCCACAACAAGAACAAGCACACACATTTTAGAGGGGTGTGGCTCTGCCCCACTCACAGAAAAAAATATATTCTTGCATGTTTGTGTGTGCGTGCCCATGCCTGGAAGTCACAGCGACCTCTGGCGACTCCTCCTGGGTCACGGAGGACATTCAGTGAAGTGGCTTGATGGCGTGCCTCTGCCCTCCTGGCCCTGGTATCCTCTGGAGGTCTCCCATCCAAACACTTGCCAGGGTTGGCCCTGCTTAGCTTCTGAGATCTGACAAGACTGGGCTTGCCCGGGCTACCCAGGTCAGAGCCCAATCACACATTTTTGAAGGAGCTGTAATACTTTTCAACTTGGACCGTAACTCAGCAAGATTTCAATAAAATCCATGCTTACAAAACAACTGTCACATGCCAAATTTTGTTGATTTAACATGGAATCTGCCACAACACGATCATTTATATGTAGTTTTCCTAATACGTGAACAAAACAACAGCAAACAAATAGTTTGCTATCATCAAGATCCTTTCAAGATTTGCTGTTGTTTTGTTGTGCTATACAGACCTCTGTTTAAAGTACATTTTGAAAAATTATCTAAATGTTTCAACAAGGGGGGGGGTCTTTCACATATTTTATGTATTTATGTATTTAAATATTTATACCAGGCCATTCCCCAGGGCTATAGGCAGCTTATAAATTCAAATTTACAACATACAAAATGCAAGATAACCCCAAATAACCCCCTTCCCATTAAAAACACTACAGCTGACCTCATTAAAATCCAAGCAAATAAAACAGTTTTGCAAACCTCCTAAACCAGGGGTGGGCAAATTGCGGCCCACGGGCCACATGCGGCCTGCCACAGAGTTTTTTACGGCCCGCCAAGACAGTCGGCCATTTGTCTCATTAAACTAATTCTAAAATTAAATGTGCTTGCAGCTATAGATGATATGAAATTAGTACAATAAATAAATTGAATAAAACTACCATTATTTTATTTCATTTATACTTATTGATTTTTATGATACAATTTATACCTTTTTTGAAATTCAAAGTTAACTAATGAATGCCATAATTTTAAAAGGTGCAGCCCTCCGCTAACCTCCGCTCCCACAAAGTGGCCCCCGAGCCAAAACAATTGCCCACCCCTGTCCTAAACACCTTCGGAGTTGGTGTCCCCCCTCCTTCAGAGATCTTTTCCACAGAGAGCTTCAACTGAAAAAAGAATGAATTCGGTTTGGTTTGAAATGGAAGGACTGCTAACAGGTGACAGCCGGAAGACTGTAGTTGGCACACAGGGACATAAAGTATTTACTCCAGGGCAACCCCAGTTTTTTGTGTGTTTTTTTTAAAAAAGAAACTCATCTTATATTTGCATGCAAGTTACAGTTATTTTCAGTAAAGAACTTGTTGGTGTATAACATTGGGGGGGAAGGTCATCTTACAGTCAGGGCTGCCTTTCGTTCAAGGAAATACAGCATGGGAGCAGCCCTTTCCCTAAATATATGGGTCTTAGGACATGAAGGGATTTGAGGTTGTAATGGCCACCTTGAATTGGACTCGGAAACAAACTGGCAGCCGCCACAGATGTTTTAAAACAGGTGAGATACGTTGCTGCCACCTAGGCCCTGACAGTAGGCTGCTGCCATTTGAACCACCCACAATGACTTTTGTCACATTGATATTAATATTACTCTATAAAATTACCTTTGATTTGAGCGATTAATAGTTGCCATGTGGCTGTTCATAATGGAGTTATAGCCAATTTACCCAAAGACTGTCAGACATTTTTATGCCCCTCACTCCCCTCAACAGCACCTGTAGGCCCAGCAAGATATGAATACCAATTCATGGGGAGAAATCTTCAAGAGAAATTATATCCCAGTATTTTACTACGAATTTCCCATAGAATACCATTTGTTCCTGCTGCAGGGAACTGAACTGAAGAGCAACCAATTCTTCCTGTTTCCATGGAATGGTGATTGGCAATGGAAACAGGGAAAATTGGTTGCTCTTCAACTCAGTACTTTGTAGCACAGGAATAAATGGTATTCCATGGGAAATTTGTGGTATAATATTGGGATAGGAGATCATGAAGCCATGCCCTTATGGGCCATGCACAGTCAATTGACTAGCCCAGGGGTGGGCAAACTGTGGCTCGGGAGCCGCATGTGGCTCTTTCACATATATTATGTGGCTCCCGGCAGGGCAGCTGAGGAAGCTAAATATCATTAGCAAACAAATATCATTGGACAAATTAATATCATTATCAATATCTGCTTTTACCCCTTTTGTTATTATTTTTGGCAGTCTCATTTAATGTTAATCAAAAGCAAATCTGCTTATTTTTCCAATGAAAGCAGGTAATATTTGTTCCTGTCTTGTGGCTCTCAAACATCTGATGTTTATTCTATGCGGCTCTTACGTTAAGCAAGTTTGGCCACCCCTGTCCTAGGTGGCTCTTACGCTGAGCAAGTTTGCCCACCCCTGGACTAGCCCTTCTGACAATCACAGTCAATCCTTCCAACCTGCAGCATTTCAGGGTTTTTTTAAATGACCTATATACATGTTTGACTTGACGAACACACCAGGGGCTTGAATATATATATATATATTCATGAAAGATTTAAAGATTTTGGCTGACCTGAAGCATGGGATGGTGAAAGCGAAAAGCAGTGTATTTGGAGCCAAGTGCAGGAGAGGAAAAAAAAATCCCAACACTGTCTTTAGTAGGGTTGCCAAGTCTGGGTTGGAAAATACCTGGAGACTTGGGGGGTGGAGCCAGGAGAGGGAGGGGTTTGGGGAGGCAGGGGCCTCAGCATAGTATAATGCCATAGAGTCTACCCTTCAAAGCAGCCATTTTTTCCAGGGGAGCTGATCTCTGTCAGCTGGGGATCAGTTGTAAAAGCGGGAGATCCCTAGGCCCCACCTGGGGGCTGGCAACCCTAGTCTTTAGTTTTGTATGAATTTACACACTTTTATACTAGCACATGCACAAAACGTTAATACATCTTTCAATAACTTGATAAATATATATGTAAACATACCTATTTTTATACATAACTATTGTTGTTCATTGCAAGGGACAGATGTTGTAACAGTAAATGGTCACCAGAAATGATGTCATGGTATCACTGGAAATGCTCTAGCATTTGGGCAAAATTCTATGGTTTAACCATAGAGTTTTGACCAAATGCTAAAGTGTTGCCAGTGGCCAAGAAAACTTTGCCATGCTTTCTGAGTGACCTTGGGCCAGTCACATACCCACAGCTTTAACTACCCCACAGGTTTGTGGTGAGGATAAAAGGAAGGGAGAATGTTGTGAGCCATTTTGGGTCCTTGGGATGAAAGTGGGGTTTAAATAAATTGTTAAAAAGGAAGAAAACTACAGTACCAAAAACAGAATTAGGGTTGCCAGCTCTGGGTTGGAAAATACCCAGAGCCTTTAGGGGTTGGAGAGGGCAGGGTGTGGGGAGGGGAGGGGCCTCAGCATGGGACAATGCCATAGAATAGCCCCACTGCCCCTCCAAAGCAGCCATTTTCTCCACGGGAGCTGATGTCTGTCTCCTGGAGATCAGTTGTAAAAGCTGGAGATCTCCAGGCCCCACCTGGAAGCTGGCAACCCTAACAGAATACATGTTTCTTTCTAGGTAGGAAACAAGAAGCCTTTGGATTGTGGCAGAAGGGTTATCATTTGGAATTCCAGTTCAAAAGAAAGACATAAATTCCATAATAAAGCGTGGTGGGATGGTGTGGACTTAGCCCAAAGCTTCACTGTTTGGAAGTATTGTCTGTTTAGTAAAACACTTCTGGGGCAGGTGAACAGGCCCACTGCCCTAATCGAGTTCCATCAAACGCTTGTTCGTTTAAAAACTGGATCACAGGATGAAACCTGCAACTTAGAAGATATAGGGCTCTGGCTGTTATGTTCTGAGTTCATTCCATGTGGTATGGTTTGGGCCCTGGTGCTGTAATTCTCTCCACCCAATTGGCCGCACAATAAGGACCAACCATTGGTCCTGAAGCTACCCTAGGGAACCAATCATAGAGCCCTGCTTAGGTCCAATAAGACCTCTTGTATATAGTTACATTGTATATCGTTCACTGTCGAAACCGTATAAGTTGAGCGCTGCAGGTGCTAGAGTTGTTCCGAGCTGAGTGAGGTTCAGAATAAAAGCCTTGGCTCGATTCCTCGTCTCCTGACGCTCAACAGTTAAAACTGGCCGTGATTGATTTCCAAACGACATGATCTCGAACAACACACTATCCCAGCCAACGCAGCCCAGGCCCGTCTGCCACGCGTGGCGGCGGCTGATCCGACGGCCTGATGCCGGCTTTCACGTTATTATTTCGCCCGGACGCTTTTTAAAAGAAGAGCACCTCGCGTCCCACCTAGCTAGGAAGACATTCTTTCCCTCCTGGGGCCTTCATTGCTGCCAGGGCACGCTGTATTCAAGAAGTTGTGTCGAGAAAAGCCCTCTGGAAGATGCTCGGTGCCGTTCTCAGCGCCTTGGCACGGGCTGTTGTGGGCAGGAGGAAGCCGCTCTCCGTCCCTCCCAAAGGCTCTTTTCGGGACGGGCGCCTCCGGCCCCCGGGCTAATCACTTTGTTCCTCCCCGCTCCCTCCCCTCCTCCTGCCCCCTCCCCTTTTAATAGACTAATGAAGCTCAAGCAAGTAGGCTTAGCCTAGTGATAGCTCACGTGGCTCTCAGGCCGCTCTCTCTTGCCATTGGGCTCCAGCAATTACAGGCACACTCCCGGGAGGGAGCAGAGCTCTGGGCGCATACATTATGCAAATGAGGGCAAGTGCCGCACGGGGCAGACCTGATGCCTCGATTCATTCATTCCGCTAGAGCTTGCTGGGGGGGAAACAGGCAAGGAAGGGAAAGGGGGGTGGGGGGGGTTGTTCTATTGTTTTACAGGATATATAAGATGTCTGAGGCCAGTCGTGTGCCGAACTCGCCGCTCACACGACTTGATCGCGGCAGAGATCACTTCAGAGACAAGAGCGGTCGCGTGTCGCTCCTCGCGCTTTTCTTCCCTCTCCCGGACTTTCAAGAATCCCAAGTTTGCCTTCTCTTCAGGTGACACTTGGGGACTCGGCGTGCGTGGATGTGCGGACTGCCGCCCTGACAACCAAGTGAGTAGGAAGGAGAGAGAAAGGCGGAGAGCGGCGCAGTGGCTCCGTAGGTTAGATTTCACAGATAAGCGGATGAAAATCGCCTTTGCAAAGAGCTGTATATTTCTGCTGCCCAGCGACAGGGTTTTAACAGGGAGTGACGCTTAACACAGAACTGCGGTTGTAGCCTCCACTTTTCATTTTCTCAGTACAATTGAATTTTCAGAACAACTTTCCAACTTTGTTCACGTCCAGTTTGAGGTGGGTTTAACAAACAAACAACGAACCACTGCCACTATTTTAAAATAATTTGTTATCTAGTCACTTTTCCCCCCCTCTGATTCTCCCCCCCCCCCCCCAATCCTCTTTACATTTTCTGTTTTGGTTCTTAGCCCTTGCATCTTAATGTAGATCAATGTTCCCTCTAAGCTGAGTTAGTGTGACCTAGCTCACAGTTTTTTAGCCTCTGGCTCACACATTTTTGTCTTAGCTCAGGAAGGATAGCTCCAGAGCACACTAATTTATGCAGTAGCCAAATTGTTTGCTCACAACTTCAATGCCAGTAGCCCACAAAGTAGAATTTTTGCTCACAGAACTCCACAGCTTAGAGGGAACATTGATGTAGAGTAACTAATGGTGTCCCAATTTCCTTATCCCACCAGGATGTCTTCTGCCTTGGAGACCAGTTACTCCGACCTTGAGAACAGCAGTGATGTGTCCTTTTGCCTCACTGATGACGAAGGGAGTTTCGGCAGCCTGCCAGCTCCTTCCCTGGCCTCCCCAAAGCAGGACACTTCCCCGGAGCACAGCCCCGAGAAGTGCGAAGAAGAGAAAGAAAGGAAGAGGCGGCGGGGCCGCACCAAGGTCAAGAATGAAGCTGTCCTTCACACGATCAAAAAGACTAGGCGGGTCAAGGCGAACGACAGGGAGAGGAATCGCATGCACAACCTCAATGCGGCACTGGATGAACTTAGGAGTGTCCTACCAACCTTTCCAGATGACACCAAGCTGACCAAGATAGAAACTCTGCGCTTTGCCCACAACTACATCTGGGCCCTCTCTGAGACTCTAAGACTGGCTGATCCGTCCCTCCAGAAACCTCCCAAAGAAATGCTTCTGCCCAGCTACTTGAGTTCCACAGACCCGCCCAGCCCTGGCAGTGATGCAGGCTCCTGGATGTCCACGGCATCTCCTTCCACCTCCTCTCTTTCTGCCTACACGTCCAACCCTAGCAGCCCAGCAGCCTCTGAAGACTGTTGTTATGGGCGCACAGAGAACCTCTTCTCCTTCCATAGCCTCCCTAAGGACTTGCTACAGAGCTCCTCTTGCTTTGTGCAATACCATTAAGGGGAAGCACTTGAGTGTGCGGGGAGTCCACTTGTTCATGCAGAAGCAAAAAACCTTTTCCTTTTAGTTACCAAGATTGGTCAATGCTTACTTAGCCTGGTGGGCTTTCTAGTTATGGTTTAGGTACCACAAAGAAACAGGATAGGGAGAGTGAATGTGTGGCTTTTAAAAACCCAAGCTCCTGAGTTTTATGTTATTTTCAGTCAGAAGTTAAAATGATGTGATCTGTTTACATAACAATGCAGCTAGGAGAGTTTGGGAAATATAGACGATGGGACAATGCAAGGCCAAGCTTAGACTGGTCTTCATTGTACTACTTGAACAGATCTCCATTTGGCTGAAACAGCAACAGAATACAGGCCACAGTGTGATTATATCCCCCCCCCCGCCCTTTGCTTGCTTTCTTCTCACTTTTTTGCACTTTCTTGAAACTTCACAAATCCTGCTTTGTTTCATGCCTTTCCACTGGCCTCAGCTCTTGGGTATCAATGTGATTTAGAAAAGGGGAGAAAAGGGACAGATTTGCTGCTACAAACAAGGTGAAAAGTCAATTTTACAATTTGTAGAACTCTAATGAAGAAAAATGAGCATGAAAATTTGGTTTGAACACCCTGACAATACAATGAAAAGGCTTAGGGGGGGCTGATTCGACTGGGTGCGCAGGGCCATTTGCTGGGTATGTAGCACTGCAAATTTGTGGTGAATATAATGGGTCTGGATGGAACTTTGTTTCTCCCTGGTGGAGCTCTGATCCCTGACATGATCAGTCCCTGAAGAGGGCAGACAAGAAACTAGGTTCATGCATTATGGATCTTGACCTCCACGGCGGCTGTCCTGTTTTTGAGTAGGACTAGACATGTGGCATTCATCGAGTCTGATGCTCGTTTAATTTATTCAAGGACTTTCATTCATATGAAAATTGTATTTTTGTATATAAAGAGCTTTATTCTTATTATTATGTCAGTGTTTTCAAAGAATAAAACAAGATGGTGTACCTTTTTAAAATAAATTTTTTGTTGTAAATAAATTTTTAAAACATTTGTAACTTCTGTGCATGTGGGTTAATTCTTTTCAGAAGTTGTATTTTTATAAAACAAGTCTCAAGAGAAGAACATTTTAGCGATGATTAAGAGAAAGCATGTGGTGGCTCAAGCATCTGAAATAAAAAGCAGTTGCCTATGAAACAATCAATAGACACCATAGAATTCTCATACATCACCTAAACCGGAACACAAGTATAGGTCATTAACGCTCACAATACAGCAAATTAAAATTGGTGGCTGTGGTTTAGCTCCCAGGAATAGACTACCTGTGGGGATATAAGTCCTCCAAAAAGAGTCCTCTTTGGTGTAATGAAACATCAGCTGGCAATAGATTTTCAAAGAAAGGGGATTAAAGGGATCGATAAAAAGTGACAACCGCGCTGAAAGTGTGAAATGACAGGTGGATGTCTAGAGCCGTGGATTTGGAAATCTTTATATTTTTATACTTTATGAAGGGACCTTGCAGCTCTCTTTAAAGATCTGAACACTATAATCCTTTAGAATATATTAATCTTGGCTTACATTTATATGATTAATCAAGGTATTAACATTTTAAGTAAAGTACAAAGTACCCCAAACCATATATCCATTTTTTATGAGAGTGTCAGATGTTCAACTGCTTCCTCTTTTTTACCAATTTAGGAGTTCTCTGTCTCACAAAGAAGTTAATCCACATTTCCTCTGGTATACAAACATATATCTTTTCATGGTATGCATTAAACAAATTGCATTGTATGATCTTCCTTCAAAGACTTACTGAGAATTACCTCATTCTGTCCTCAGAATAACCCTGTGACAGCTGAGATTGAGATAAGAGATTGACCTAATTAATTAGCAATATGAAAACAAAGGTTGAATTAAAAAACCCAGTAAGTGCTTCTAAAATAATAAAAAGGCAACAATAGCAGCAAGTCCATGACTTGGATCCTATGAACATGTTCCAAGTGTGTTAGCCAATCTCTGCATGCTTCCTCTTGCTTCCATTTCTCCTAAAACTCCAGTTTACCCAAAGACCTACTGAAAACCATTGGTCTTGCAAAAACAAAGAGGAGGTACACTCTTCAGAAGAAACCAGCATGCACAGAACTCATTCATAGGCTCCAGTCTCTCATATGTATCAACAGAAAACACTTAAGGAAATTAAAAATAGGTCCTTGGAAATACAGTAGGCTTAACCAACTGTAATACAGTTATCATTATTCAGAGTTAGACCTCCCTTAGGGGCCAGTGGCCCTGAGATGGGACTGGCCAAAGGATCTTCCCAATTCACCAGGTTTCGGTCAAATATTATAACTTTTGTATGCAGCACTCACAAGATGGAAATGCTTTTTGGGTGGAAATCACAGCATTCATAATGTCCAGAGGCAGTCTCTGTCTCGCACACACACACACACAAAATGTACATTTGCTGCTTTTTTGTGTGTATTCTTTATGTACTGTCTCAAAATGTAACTAGGAGAAACTGACATCTCAACAGAAATTGCCATATCAGAACAAAAATGCTTTAGATGGAAGAGACGCGCTACTGCATCAGAGCAACTTCACAGTTCAGTAGGCTTGAACACGTGACATGTCTGTGTTCCCGGGGGGGGGGGGGGAGGGTGAGAAAGAACACATTCACCAACACATGAGCACATACGAGCATGCCACCTTCATGCATCTTGGTTCTATCCCCATAATCAGGAATGAATGTTCCTAATCACAGGGATGCAGCCAATATTTTCACGGCGTCTGTACACGTAGGTAGCGTCCAAACATGTATAAGGAGGGGCAAGACGAGTGTGGTCACAAGCAGGGGACAGAGCCAGGATGTTCAGCCCATCTCCCCCTCTGTTTGCATTTTCCCTGTACACAGATATTTCATGTGGTGGGGGCTAGTGTTGAAGAAGTATTACTCTGACCAATTTCCGAGGTGCTGCTCCGGAGTCGTTCTTCCCTTTGCCCCAATTGTGTGCTTGAATATCCCACTATTTGCCCCATGCTGCATTTTGACCCACAGCTTCACCCAAATTCCCCCGTGGCTTCAGTGATCCTCAAAAAACAGGATCACTGAAGCTGGGGGGGGGGGAATTTGGGCGAAGCCATGGGTCAAAATGTGGCACGGGGCAAATAGTGGGAAATTCAAGCATGTAATCAGGGCAAAGGGAAGAACGACGCCGGAGCAGCGCCTCATGGGAAATCAGTCTCTGTCATCATAGGCCAGCTCTAGTGTACATTGGTGGGATCAACATGGTAATATGACTGGCCTAAATCCAAGCATCCCAGTTGAACTGAGCTTTGGGTCAAGATGAACAGAAGGTTAGTGAAGGCTACGGCGTAAAAGACTAACAGCCTGATCCCATGTGTGGTTTACTTGAAGATAAACCTGTGTTCAAGTTTTACTAAGAGTAAAACAAGATGAGATGCTGGAAGATCTAAGGTCATATTTCCAGGAGGTCTTTTTATTGCTAAATAGTTGCTGGTGTTTGAGGCCATGGCATGAGGATTTTTTAAAAACCATTTCTCCATGTGCCATTTTCCCAGTCTCAGACACATGTTTCCCATCAGAGTTGCTATCTGACCTATTAGGGGGAACATATCAGTTTGTTTTCCCAAGTTGGCAAATGCAGTTATGGGGCTATTTGAGGTTAACATCTCCTCCCCCTTTATTGCTGTGTTAACCTGAATTCCCTCCAGTGTCACCCTTCAGCCTGTTATTTAGCAATTAATAAAAGTGAGCTGGAGAACCACTCATCTCACTTAGGTTCAAATGAGATATGCACTGAAATGGACTCCTATGCATGTTCACTGGAAATGTAATATACTTTCTATTAATCTCTTCTCTCCTAAGGTTGCAATCCTAAGGGTACTTACTAGAAAGCAAGTCCCATTGGATTAGGGGTTGGCCTGTGGATCTTATTCATTTTTCACTTGACAGGTCCTGTAGAATTCTATATCACTCTTTGTATAATGGGCTTCAAGCTGAAAAGACTCCTTAAAGTAAGTGGATTGCTGATTGCGGTTAGTAGGACTTGATAAATTGCAAGCTGATGAACAAAGTTCTAATTTTCTTTCCAAGAAAAAAAAATAGCAACAATTTTATTTGTTCCATCCATAGTTACACTTTGGTATCATTTTCTTAACCAAATGGATCCTGGTAAAAACCTGATATCAAGTAACTTTTATATACATGCCCAGCAGTTGGGTATGAGAAAGGAATTGTGTTCCATGGAGAAACTGTTCACGTACATGCACATACTGCGCAGAAGCCCAGTCCCTTTGCACTCGTATATTTGTTCCATCATGTGTGAAAAAGATTGTCAAATTGTGCTTAGGAGCAGAACAAATATTTTTTTTAAAAAAAAAAAGTCTGGCTGTAGGGCAAGCGTATAAAGATGGATTAACCCCTATTTTGAAAGCTGGAAAAATAAACTTATGGACTTGAATATTATCTTTGCTTTCTCCTGTCCATGTTTTCTCCATTTGAATTGTTCTACTCTCTTCACTTTAATAGCCAGCGTAGGGTGTGCAAGGCAGGATTTGTAGCCCCCATTATGCAAGAGGGCTCTTGGAAGCGAGTCAGCTCAGCCTTTTGCTTTTAGAGCTTATTCCTTTTCTATAGAGGAGGGTAAATCCTCTATTTGTGACTCCGGCAAGGGGTCCCTCCAATCCTGCTGTAGGTCCACGTGTCTGGGATAGAACACTGGTTTTCTTTCCCCTTAAGCCCTCTGGAGGCACACCAGGAAACAAGTTCCAAAGCCATCCTTGCATCCTGCTCCAAGGAGAGCACATGGTGGGACTGCTTTTTGAGCAGGCAGCTGGCTGCAGCCCGGCTGAATGTAACGAAGCAATCAAGCTGATGATTACGAGTGCACAGAAGAAAGTGTGCCAAGATAGCTATGCCTAAGGTTGATAAATGAATGCAGCGCTCTGGCTCAATAAGATTTTAACTGAGAATGCAACACCTGGGAGAGGAAGAAAATGGCATCATCGGCCACATTCTTTCTCTGTCTCTCACATATACAGAAGGAAAGCAAAGGGGGAAAAGCTATCATTGTGTGGGGATCTGATGTAAAAAAAAAACTGAAGTCACCATATGAAAATGATTGGCACGAGGTTCAAGAAAGAACAAAGGAACTACTGATTCGCTCAGCGGGTTGCTGACTTGTAGAACTCACTGCCATGAGACGTGGTGATGGCTACCAGCTTAGATGAGTTTAAAAGGTGGTTAAACAAGTTTATGAACAAAATCTCTTGCTGGTTATTAACCATGACAGCCAAATGATGCTTCTGGGTTCAGAGGCAGAATGCCTCTAATTATCAGATACCAGAGAGCACTTAGCAAGAAACCTTTATCTGTAGGCTTTGCTTGTGGTCTTCCCTGTGACAGCTGACTGGGTCACTGCTGGAAACAGGTGGCTGGATTAGATGGACCATTGGTCTGAACCAGGATGGCTACTGTTATGATCTTATCCATTGGATCCCAAGATCCATCAATGGAAAATGCTGATATTCATGGATATCATGGATAAATTCCCTTTACCTCAGCAGTGCCTTCTGACACCAAGAGAGTTGATTTCCAGGGTCGGAGGTCTCATGTGCAATAATAGCCATGTAACTGGGAGGAGGGCTGCACTGAGGAAGGGAAAAGAGGCATATACACCTCTCCTGCAGACATCTGCACTGATAGAAGAGGGAGGGGGTAGTTTTACCCCTTCCCGTTCTTCAATTCAGCCCTCCCATTTGCATGTCTGTTAGTCCACTGAGGTCCCTTGACCCCAGGAATCAACTTTCCCAAGGTCAGAAGGGGCTGCTGGAGAGAGGAGAATGCAGGAAAGGCCTCACCAAACCTTGCATAAGCAGATCAGTTGATAACCAATCCTATCTTTTGTTCAATTCAATAATCTTATGGTTGATCAAACAATCAGTTTGGAATCATAATCAGATATTTTTGCAATGAATATGGTCGACACTTTATTATAAATTATTGGCATATTTCCCTTCATTATTAACTGTGTTCTAAAGATTTGCCCGGTGGCTTCATTTCATGCCCAGTGAGAAGAAATTGAACCTCTTGACTTATTTATAAAGACATCAGTTCCAGTTGTGCAGACACAGATTACTATGTGGGCTGTACACTCTCTCCGTCTCGTACATGTATAGATAAACTTCCACTTTCCATTTGCTTTCATCATTTAACTTATTTAGTTATTTAAACAGAAGGGATTCTGATATCTAAATTTAGAGTCAGGCACGAGCCCATGAAATCACTGGAGATTTTCATGCACCTGCCCCTGAAATTTAGGAGGTTTTGTGTGAAGTACCCTTCAGGGACTGAAATTTAGCCCCCAAGCATGGAGATGAAAGGTCGCAAGTCACAGGTGTCCCAAGAATGCAAGATTTCAATTTCACAGGAAAAATAAATGAAACTGTTGAACATCTCTGTTCTCTTCAGTTTTCTTCACAAAAAAGCAAATTGCTGTGTGGTTGAGAGGCTGTGCTTCAATGAAGGTCTCCTCTGTAGCTCTTTTTCTTTATGCCAAGCAATTTAAAGCATTAACATGTGGCTGACAAATGAACCTTTGTCCTGCAATTTTAACACTCCAACATTCTGAATATTTTCTCTGTAGTTTCTGACTGGGGTACCACCGTAATGCTATTAATATTTTTTCATTGTGCAGAAGTAGGCTGTTTGTATACATCGTCCTAAATTCATGGGTGCTAGCACAATGAAATGTTAGATCGAAACAACAAAGATTATTGTGGTAACTTGTTAGGGCATAAGTTTTCACGGAGAGGGCTCTAGTGCCTGAAAGCTTATGTCACACTCCATAAGACTTTAAGGTGCCAAAAGAACCTTTACTGATTATGTTTAAAAGACTAACAAAATAACTTCTATTGATTTCAGTGGATTTAAGGGTGGAGTAATTCTGCATAGGGTTGCACTGTAAATGTTAGACAGTCCTGGAAAGTGACATAAATACTTCAAATGAGGATAAAATAAAGACAGAGTTATGTTCTCTTTGCAACTATCCATTGATTTTTCAGGCTAGTTTTTAGCCGTTTAAAAGAAGTTTGATGTATGTGTGTGTGAGATCTCAAAAAATGGGCTGCATAATTTCATGGCATTATTGTGCTATGTATTGTTGCCATAAACACAGAAAAGTCAAGACAGATTTAAACAATCATTCACTAAATTATATATCCATATTAAAATAGAAACTTTAATAATCTGAAACATGTAAATCTCAGCATTTCCATTAATGAAAATGATAATTTACCTGTCATAGATACTTTTGTCAGGTGAAAATCTGATGCAAAAATCAATATTTTCACAGCTTATTTAAATTGGTCTTTTTTGATTTACAGGATGTTCTTACACAAGACATTTTTAGTTCCCATAGTGCATTGGTTCTTCATAATGGAACATCTGTGTCATCTACAAACCTAATACTAGATCCCCTTATTATACACCAAATTCAATACTTCCTATCACTTGCAGGTTCCCTGCTGCTAACCAGGATATGCCTGGCAAACCTAAAGCATCTTTATTGCTGGTATTAAACCCTGAACAATGCTTGAATTTCAATAATTAACAAGAACATCTCCATGAGGGATCTCCTTGAATGGTAATCTGCAGTAGATTTGATTTACTGTCGACTTTCTCTGAAAGCTTACCTTAGTACCTGCGAGCACATGAAAGGTAATACTATAATTATAGATCTCGGTCACTCTAATGACCCATTAAAATTGATTCGTATAATAGGTAGAGATTATAAAGGCAGAAGCAGGTGAGAACAAAATGTTTAGCATGAAGCCCTTTCTCACTGATGGCAGACTCACAAAAAATCCAAAATAAATCATGCGACGGATTAAAGTAACTAAGGATGAGAATCGTTTGCATACTATAAAAATAGCTTGCAGGATGCATAAAATAGGGTCATTAGAATCTCATTTGTGGGTGGGGGGGGTGTTACTTACAAATTTATATCATGCCTTTCTGCCCAATCAGGGCCACCAAGGTAGCTAAAAATTAAAACATTATAAAACCAATGAAAACCAAAAGTAAAATACATATTTAAAAGCACAGAACCAGCAATTGAAACATAGGTCAGGGAGAAGGGGTCAATGAGGGAATGTTAGATGGGGGAGAAAGCCTTCACTCACTGTCAGTGAAGTAAGCGGGCAAGCAAATATCCCTGGGGGAGGGTATTTCATAATTTCCTATGACCCACTCCAGTCAACATCCTGGCTGCAGCATTCTGTACCAACTGATATTTCCAAACACTTTTCAAGGGCACCCATATATACAGCTCATCACAGTAATCTCATCTAGATGTTAGCAAGGCGTGCCCAGCAGTGGTAGGGTCTTTTCTATCCAAGAAAGGCTTCAGCTGGCTAACCAGTCAAAATTGGCAAAAAGCTCTCCTGGCCAAGTCCATTACTTGCTTATCCAGCAGTAGGGCTGGGTCCAGCAGCACCCCCAAGATATGGACCTGCTCTTTCAAGGGGAATGCAACCCCATCTAGAACAGGAGACACCTTAATTCCCAGATCTGTCCTAACACTCACCAGTAGCAGTCCCATCATATTAGGATTAAACTTCAGTTTATTAGCTTGAATGAGGTTAGTCATACGTATCTATAAAGCAGATGTGTTGGTGGGCTCTCATATTGACTAATTAATTGTCACTTAAAAAAAAGAATATCTGTATGGAGCACACACAATTAAAGTCAAATAAAGCCTATCCAATCAATAGAAAAATCTACTGAGTAACTAGTAGCATCTGGGTCTCTGGATTTGGGTCTCGTTTTATTTAAAATATTTCTTCTAATGTAGCTTGGAAGGTCTGATACTTTCAAACCTCACTTGAACCTCACATTCCTCCTGCAGCAGAAGAAGATATATGGGATTGTTTTCTTCCTACTGGTGAAAAGGATATGGATGGCTGCGATCACATGCACAATTAGCCCTGACATAGGCGCAAATGCCAGGTGGATTTAACGTGTGTGATCAGACCCAAACATCTGGGAAGCATCCCGCAGCTGGCAGCAACCTGTGTTGCTCCACCGCAGAAGCGGAGTAAACAGGCACCGGGGAAAGTCCACTAGCAAACAGGTTGCTACAGGCCACAGGTGGACTTTCCCCTGTCTGATCGCTCCAGCGTGCTCTCATGACATCAGGATGGTCTGATCAGGCCATCCTGAATCTGTGCTGTTTTTTCCCCTTCTCAGTATGCACATCATTGCACACTCCATAGGGAGCCCTCAGGGCTGAGGTGCAAATCATCGATCCCTCCTTTAAGCACATCGGGAACAAACGGGGAAAAAAACCTGACTCACCTGCAGTTGCCTGTGATCACACAGTGGTGGGCTGTGCCTGCAGCTTCAAAAGACTGTGTGATCGCGCAACTGTGGGTCAACTTCCACCAGAGGAGATAGCCTCTCCCCCCCCCCCCCCGCTTTATCGTGTGTGTGTGTCCACAACCAATGATTCTTCATTGAAGATGCTATGATGAACAGGCTAGGTTCAGCCTATCTCAAGGAGCAGCCAATGAGAGCTGACAGAATGTTGAGAGGAGGATACTTGAAAACAGTTTTTTTAAAAAAACGACAGTTGGAGGATAGCAGCAGACAAGTAGACAACTTAAGTGCTGAGGTGAAAAGAGGGTTTTCTGACTGAGGGGAACTATATAGAAGAGTTGCCTGGAACAGGCTGAAAATAGTAAATTTGTAACTAAAGGAGCCCAGCTGTAGGTATAGGGCCTTAGTTCAAAAGTTCACTGGAAGTGAAATGTTGTTACTTAGACTTTACTTTCCTCAATGTTTTGTTCTTATAAATAAAAGTTTCTTGTTCTGATTAACCCTGTGGGCTGCATATCTAAGGTGAAGACACACACACAAATACACAGTGTAAATTCTCAGTCTACATACATATATTCTAGGATATGAATGAATAGTGGCAGTGAGTGATTGGAACTGTGTCTGAGGCCAAATCCCAATAGCTTTTTATGAGTGAGGGATGACTATTAAAGGAGGCTAGACTACCCTGTCTGTGGATGTCTCTGAGAGTGAGTGAGAGTACCTGAGGTGTGAGATGGTCATAATTCTCAGTAGATTTTAAAAGAGACAAGAAGGATAGTGATTGTAATGTCCTGACCTATGTAGAACCCATAACCTGAATAAGGGAGGTTGTAGAGGGTAGTAGGCACTTGTGTGAGTGGGGTGTCACATGTATTGAAGATGATGAAGCCTGAACATTGTACAATAGCCACTGATGAAGAGGGGAGTGAAAGCATATTCAATAGTTTTTGTTGGACCAAGCTGACTTTTTTTCTGTTGATTTGATGGCTTTTATGGAGCTTTGATTGTATGTTTTCATATGGATATTACACTGAGTCATTACAATTGATTCATCTATAACATTATAATAGTATGTACTGTTAGAACAGTGTTTTGTGAGCACCTCATTGAACAGTATGTTATCATCACAAACTACTCTTCAGGCCTTCAAGGTATGATCTGACCAATCTTAAGTACTTCTTTTTGGCTGAATCCTGCCTTGGCATTTGACAGATTCTGATGAATCTTAATATTCATATTAGCATCTTTTCCTTATCTCTTTGTGGTCTGGGTAGGTCTGAACCCACATGACACAGCAAACCTGCCAAAGATAAGCAAGACTGGGTCTAAATTTTAAAGTACATCTCATATTTCTCAGACATTCACTTAGTTGCAAGGCTGCTTGTGTCCAGGTGTATTTCACAAAGAGATTTTTAGCTTAAATTTGCCTTGGCTTATGACATACTTTGCATTCCAAGCAAGAGTTTCACAACATTGCCTTTTAAACATGGTGTTTATGTTTATCTACCAGCAGTTTGGGGCTATTAATGAATAAGGTATGTTGCAAAAACAATGGATTATACTCAGTTGGTAGCAGTGAATAGCAATCATTTGTGCAAACAAATTACCATACTTTTCTCAGTGCACTGAATCTGTTTATATGCCTCCCCTATCCCAGTGAAGTTGCTAAAGGACAAATAGACAAAGCCAGAGTAAGTGGTGTGTGTATGTGCATAGAAGATAGCCCCAGATTTTCCATCCTCTGCCTACCGTACTCTAGGATGGGAAAATGTAGGAATAGAGCTTTGCAAAAAAAAAAAAATCTCTTCAGACTTTAATGCAATAGAACCTATAAGTCTATAGTGGGAGTGGTTCCGCAGAAGATCCTTTTGAAGAGCCTTTCAGCAGAGAATGAAGTACAGTCTGTTCCTGCCAAAAAATTTTTTGCCCTATATTGTGTGTCTATGGGTGTTAAAAAGCTGCATTGACCCATTAAAAGTCCTCTGAAGGGGCTCGTGGCTGTTTTTGAGGGTTCTCGTTGCTGCTGCAGCTGCCAATTAAATGCAGCAGCAACAGAGCTTCCACATGGCAGGTTTCCCCACATTTTCGGTGCCAACCCCCATGGCAGCCATTTCTCTCATGTTACTTGAGGACAGAACCCTGGTAATTGACAAATTGCCATCCTTCTTATATATAATTCTGTTTTCACCATGGACTCTCCTGAACATTTTCACACACTCCCAAATCAGTTGGCTCCCTGATGTGTCACTCAGAAGCTGTCCCTATCCACTGGCTTTGAGTACTCGCATGCTGTTGGCTGGGTGCTGGGTCTGCTCCTCTTCCCCGCCCTCTCCTTCAGCCACTGTGCCCTGTCACAATTTCTGGCAAACAGCTTTCTCTCTTGATGAAGACACCACTTCTGCTTGCCTCCTGTGTGGGACTAACTGTTCCCTCAGTGGCTGTTGGTAGGTGCAACGAAATGGCAGTTACCTGTGTTTGTAAGATGGCTGCTGTCTGTGGTTGTTTATTTAAAATGTTCCCCCATAAGGTTCAATTGAGCTGTAGTCCTGAGAGGGACCTGCAGGGGTATCACTCACTGGGTTGAATGGAACTTCCTCATCTGCAGGCCTACAGTTCCCAGCTGCCCCAAGGCCAAAAAGTCGGGAAAAGAGGGACCGTTCCAAGGGGCGAGGCACCATCAATATAGACTCCAGCCCATCAATTTGTCCTAAAGGAGGTTAGGAAAGGCCCCTGCTGCCTGTGCTGACCCAAGCTACACGCCAGAGGTGTGGGGTGAACGCTGGGAGGCAACAGAGATTCAGCCACTCTACAGTTGGCTGGTTTGGGGAATGAATGGAAGTTATCCTGTGAGGTAGTTTAGGCTGAAAGTCTGTGACTAGTTCAAAATCACCCACTCAGCTGAGCCTACTGTGTAGGAAGAGCGGCCTAGAAATCGAATGAAATAAATAAATAAATAAATCCTGCTCTCTTGGGCAAGAGAGAGAAGCTGAAGCAGAGCCAGAGGCCGGTCCAAGGAGAGATCCTATCCTGAGCCCTCCACATCCAGAGGTAGAGAGTATTGTGTGTAGGGAAAGAGGATTGTGTTTAACCCCTGTTGATTTATGCCCTGTTGGTTCATAGTGTGTGCTTACTCCTACAGTTGTGCCTTTATTCATTCAGTGTGTGTGTGCTCCATAATTGTGTAAAGAAATAAATACATTATTTTATTTGGGCTAATAATCTGTGTTGTGCTCTGACCACATAGTCTCCCCTGCTCTGCACAATACAAAAAGGGAGGGGGTAGTCCAGGGAAGCAAGGAAAGGTCAGACCCTTGGGTTGCCAACTTTCCAGGGATCCCCCAAAGATTGGGGATTCCATCTCCAAATAGGGAGATTTGGCCACAGGGGTCTCACTGTCCCTCTAAAATGGCAGTGACAATTCAGTGAGTGGTGGCAGTGAATTTAAGGAGAGAGATACGCCTATGGGATGAGGGTGGCAACCAAGCTTGGTTCAGACAAAGGAAGGAAATCCTTCACAGGCCTTTGTGAGGAACTCATTGGAACCAGTCCTGACTCGGGTTGCCAGCTCCAGGTAGGGAGATTCCTGGAGATTTTCTATGGAAGCCAGGGTTTGGGAAGGGGAGAGGCCTCAGCTGAAAAGAATGCCATAAAGCCAACCTTCCAAAGCAGTTATTTTCTCTGGGGGGGGGGAGAGATCTGTTGTCTGGAGTTCAGCTGTGATACCTGGTGATCTTCAGGCTCCATCTGGAGGTTGGCTACCCTAGGCATAGCAGTCAGTGCTTCAGAGCAGGGTCTGCTAGAACCAGGTTCTTGCTGTAGAAGCTGAGTGGGTGATTTTGAACTAGTCACAGACTTTCAGCCTAAACTACCTCACAGGGTTGTTGTGCAAGTCAAAAGGGGGAGAGGAGAATGATGTAAGCTGCTTTGGTTCCCATTGCAGAGAAAGACTTCCTCCTGGGAAATTTATTTAGTTATTTAAATTTTTATCCTGCCCTCCCAGCGAAGAAAACCATTGCTGCCAATCTCCAGGTGAGAGCTGGGGATCACTCAGAATTACAACTGCTCTCCAGATGGCAGAGATCAGTTCCCCTGGAGAATGGTGGACTCTGTGTCCTTATACCCTGCTGAGATGCCCCCCCCCATGACAGCCAGAGTGATGTGGCAGTCAGGGCTTCAGAGCACAGTAGAGGCTGCAGATGGGAATGGGCAGATGGAAAGCTGAACAGTGAGGGAGAAATAAAGGCAGGTTGATGATTGGCTGGGAAGGAGATAGGGTTGCCAACTCCAGGTGGGGAAATTCCTGGAGATTTGAGGGGTGAAACCTGGAGAGGGTGAAGTTTGAGGAGATTTGGGACCTCAGACAGGTACAATGCCATAGACTCCACCCTCCCAACCAGCTATTCCCTCCTGGGGAACCACTGTTGCCAATCTCCAGATGAGAAGTGGAGATCACTCAGAATTATAACTGATCTCCAGGAAGGAGGGCAGAAGTCAGTTGCAGTCAGAGGGGCAGGTTGATGATTGGCTGGGTTGATGGTTAGCTGGGAAGGAGATGGGGTTGCCAGGTTGGGAAATTCCTGGAGATTTGAGGGGTGGAGCCTAGAGAAGGTGGGGTTTGAAAAGGGGTTGGACCTCAGACAGGTACAATGTCATAGACTCCACCCTCCGAACCAGCAATTTCCTCCTGGGTAACAATTGTTGCCAATCTGAGCCCGTTCGCGGGGAGGGCGGGGTATAAATCGAATAAATAAATAAATAAATAAATAATCTCCAGGTGAGGGCTGAAGATCACTCATAATTACAACTGCTCTTCAGGTAGCAGAGATCAGTTCCTCTGGAGAAAATGGTGGACTCTGTGTCATTATACCCTGCTGAGGTCACCACAGCAATTTGACGCTGAGTGCCCAAGGTTGGGGCACTCTCCCAAAGCCTTTTCTAGAGCCCATTTTTTATTTCCACAATGGGCCTTATTCCTAGTAGCATTATAATGCTATTGTGGTTTAGTAATTGCCAATTACCCTCACCCCAAAAGTCTCTGATGGTTCAGGGGGGAATGGCAGCTATAGGCGACTGGGGCAGGGAAAATGGCACTGCTGTGATCAGGAAGTGGAAAGATCTGGACTTTCCCCATCCACATGGCAGTCAACCAGCTTTGTTGCAGTCTTTCCCAAAAAATGGTAGCAAAGCAGATTTTGGAAAGAATGTAAGAAAACCAGAGAAAAACTGAACAGTTAACAACAGCACCACTGTGTGGAAGAAAGGAGGGGGGAAACCTTCTCCTCTTTAGCATCCAAGCCAGGCCGAAAACCCAGTATGAAAGTGACCTGTGAGAATGGATGGTGGAAATGGTTATAAGACTTAAACATATGGGATTTTAAAAAAGAAATAGATTATAAAAATTAAAAGAAATAGAAGGAGATTCTGATGAACCCCTGCTGCTTCTTTACTGAGAGGCAGATTTTGCCACCAAAACACTGCTCCCCACTCTGATTGAGCAGCCTTTTAGTAGCGTATTTTAATTATAGAATTATAACTTTCTGCATGTCCTACCGTGTGATAGAGAAGTTACTTGGCTTTTGTCTGGACCAGAGATTTATTGTTGTTAAGCAGGAGCCCTATTATAAACCTCTTTGGAAATGGCTCTTGACACAAAGTAAATTTCAACCAAGAATGTTGATTTAATTGTACAGGCACAGTTGGGTTAGGAATAGGGCAGAGGATGAGAATCTGAGGTAAATTTTGTTGTTTGTTGAACAGGCAACAGAGTATGGCTAAAGTTTATATTCTTAGAGACTCAGTTCTTAAGTATGAGAGGTTTGTTTGCCTTGGAGATTTCTTTCAGGAACAATGTGTCTTAATATAGTTTCATATAACTATCTGAGTGTCCTAGAAGTTAACTTTCTTCCTTTATTTAAATAGTTCCCTTGTGGGATTATAACTTTCCTTTTTTACTCTTGAGAAGTCTAAGACCGTTTCCCTTTTCACACAAACCAGAAGTCCCTTCTGAGTTGAAAACACTGAATAACGGAGGAAGAAATATCCTCTTTCTAGAAGCGATAATCCTTTTCTGTTTGGCTAGACTGGCAGTTTCCAACCTCCTGTCCAGTTCTTTCTGTCAACCCTAAACCCCAGTTCTGGAGACTGTGAATAAATGGAACTGAGCTAGGGCTAACTCTTAGACTTTAAGTTCTGATTTTTGAACTTTTCCTCAAAAGTGTTGGTACACAGTAATGGCAGGGAGTTTTGTCCCTTCACTTCCCAAGTGAACTTCAGACTGTGTTTCCCTCAGACTGACAAACACACTCCTTCTCACTGGCAACTGCCAAGTCAAGGTCCAAAGATGACTGACTCCCTCTGACAAGATTGACAAGACTTTTTAAAACTCTCCTCAGCTGGTTCTGACCAATCAGAGAGAAGGGGGTGCACACAGGCAGCAGCCTGTCAATCAAAGTTCTTTACAGTGAGGCATTAACCCTTAATTTCTCAAGTCTCTAAATCTGATGCACTAAGCATCATGCTTTTGGAGGTCAGTTTGTCACAGGGATATTTTCTTTCAGTCTCAATAAGCTTCTACTGTATTTATTTAATTACAAGACTATGTTTCTTTCAAGGTATGCCATCAAAAATTATATGTATGTATTATGACAATGATTATTTGTCTTGTCAAAGGTACATATTGCGCTCTATTTAAAACAGTAGTTTGCTTCTAATCAATTAATCAATAATTTGTTACGGTCATGGACCAGCAGAATAAAACATACATTAATAAACTGGTTATAAGACTCTATGTACTATTTCCCAAACTGTGTTCTTCATGTGGATACTTATTTCGGCCAAGAGAGGGCTCACTCTCCTCCAACAGCTTTTTCTACAGACTCAGGGGAATTCCTGGGTCTGCAGAAAAATCCAAAAAGTGAAGAAAAAAATCCTCAAGGAGGGTTGAATTCCCCTCAGTACCTTTTGAAATGGCATCTGCAGGGATCTACTTCAGGCATCAATGGTAAGATATTAGAATATTTGAGTGGGGGGGGGCCTTCTAACTCTGTCAGTAAAAGGCAGGGGAAGGGTCCTTTCCAGACCTGTTTTGGCCTTTGAGGGAGGGAGCTAGGGTTGCCAGCCTCCAGGTGGGGCCTAGGGATCTCCCGCTTTTACAACTGATCCCCAGCTGACAGAGATCAGCTCCCCTGGAGAAAATGGCTGCTTTGAAGGGTGGACTCTATGGCATTGTATCATGCTGAGGCCCCTTCCCTCCCCAAACCCCACCTTCTCCTAGCTCCACCCCCAAAGTCCCCAGGTATTCCAAGGGAGGCAGCAAGGCAGAAGAGGCAAAACAGAGCTACAGCAATGGCCATGGAGAAGGTTTTGGCAGTATGGATGGCACCCATTCTGTCTTGCCAAAGGACTTGGGGTATCCCAGCAGCAGCAGGTTTATCACGAGGAACACCAACTGTTCCACCAACTAGGCCACCAGTTTGGTGTATTGGTTAAGTGCGCGGACTCTAATCTGGGAGAACCAGGTTTGATTCCCCACTCCTCCACTTGCAGCTGCTGGATGACCTTGGGCAAGCCATAGTTCTGTCAGAGCTGTTCTTGAAAGAGCAGTTCTTGAAACAGCTCTCTCAGCCCCACCTACCTCACAGGGTGCCTCTGTTGTGGGGAGGGGAAGGGGAAGGAGTTTGTAAGCCACTCTGAGACTCCAAGGGAAGGGCAGAGTATAAATTCTTCTTCTTCTTCTTTTTTGTAAGTAATTGCACAAATGAATTCAGCATGCTATGTGCCTTGCAGGTGCCTGTGGTACATAGCACTCTGGGGGGACAGATTTCATGGCACTTTTGATAGCATCATCAGGTCAAGTCACCATGGTGTTCCAAGTTCCAAGTGCTCAGAATCTGTTGGGAGTAACTGGTTAGTTAGTTCAGTATCCCTTCTCAACTTAGCAGAGTGCACCTTGGCTACACGCAGTAGAAGCCCTTTGTTCTCAGTGTGCTGGCGGAGTTACAAAGTTACACAGAGCCACTTTTTCAGTTTCGATGCTAATAATAGTGCTTTTATTTCGGAACTACATTCTAGCTTAGAGACAGAGACAGAACTAATCTAAACTACCTTTGTCAAATGCTGATCCAGAGGGGCGTCCTGCATCCACTGTAGCAAAGAAGAGAGCAGTGTGCTCCTTCTTTGTTGTGTGCAAGAGAAGAGAGTGTGAAGGGCAGATGGAAGGCAATTTCTCTGTAATCTATCAGTCTACATCAAAGGGCTAGAGACAGGAGAGTAAACAGGAAAAAACCCCACGGTTTGCCTGTCTATCTCACTGACTTGTTTGCAACCCTCCCTTGGAGGCTGAGGCTTGAGACCGTGTCTAGGCCTTGCCCCCATAGACGGAAGAAATAGTCAGACAACAAACATGGAACTAATGGCCACCTTATTTATTAACAAAAACATGGCAAGGTCTTAACCTAACAAGCGGCATGGCCAAGGCCTGGGGTTATCATTAACCTAGGGTTGCCAATTGTATTTAACTTACCGGCGGGGGGGGGAAGCTCCACTGGCCGGGAGCTTCTCCAGTGCGCATGCGAAGCGTGTGTGCCAGGCGGCGTCACCGGACGTTACGTCAGCACGTTGGCGTTGCCAGGGCGACACTCTGGCAATCGCCCCAAAACTCTATGGCATCATAGAGTTTGGGGGCAATTGCCAGAGCGTCACCCTGGCAACGCCCCCAATGTGATGGCGTCACTTCCGGGTGACGTCATTACGTGAGGAGGTTGTCCAGGCTGGACGACCTCGGGGGTGGGGTTTCCCCCGCTGGCCGAATGCTGGCCGGGGGATTGGGAACCCCTGTAACGGGAGATCCCCCGCCCCCCGGGCTGACTTGGCAGCCCTACATTAACCCCACCCTTGCCATAGTATGGGCAATGCACCTGGCCCCCGGGTCATAGCCTGCTATAAGCGGCTCGAACCCCAGGCAGCCCAGCCTTGGAACATGCCTTGATGATCCCTCAGACACAGCTGCAAGGTTAGTGCTGAGTATCCCTCAACGGCACTCCAAAAGGCAGCCTGTTCCCCTCATCCCAGGCTGCAAGGCTGCAGTTATGATCCAAACAGGCCCCTTTCCCACCAGGGTTGCTGATAGGTGCTTACCAAGCCACAACAACTATTTACTAAACTTCCGCCACAGCAAGGGTCAAGCCTCTGCTTAGGCCCCTGCACCCACTAAACCCCTAACACTGTTAACAGCCCTTGCTGTAAATCCTTAAGGAAGATATCCATACCCTGCTCTGACAAATGAACGCCATCACCCCTATATAACTCAGCATGCTTAGCCCTAATAGCCAGATGGGGTATGAAGTGGCCACCACCCATTACTAAAATGCTCCTAAATTCCCCGTTTACCTTACACCTAGCCCGCTCAACCTGCTTAGGGTCCAAGGCCCATCGCCATTCCCTTCGCAGAACCATGGCCGACCAAACCACTGTAGTATTAGGCCATTGCCTTTTAATAAAGTTAAAATCCTCCCTGGCTTGTAGAACTAATGCCTTCCCTTTTAAAATTCCTAAATCATTACCCTCTAGGTGAATTAGCAATATTTCAGGAGGAGCACTGGCGTTCAAACCAAATAATAGATGGAGTAGGCCCACCCAGCACAAGCCGCAGCATCCCCTCCATTCAACAGTGGCCCATCAACTTAGGCCCAACTGCGATTTGATGGCCAATCTGTTAGCCCGGTGAGCAGCCCAAAAAATGAAGCTGTGCCCGCAGATGAGAATGGTTCTCCGCCTGCCACAAGACACAGCACCTGAAAGGAAAGGCCAGTCAAACACCGGGTCGAAGGAACAGATCACCGCATGGCCAATGAACACACATAACCTTTATAAGCATCGGATCTCCAATGCCCTACGCGCTGAACATCCTCAGCTGAATAGCCCATAGCTGCCGCTGTGGAAGACGCTCCAATGTGAAAGGAATGGGTCCCAAACTTTACACCTGATAGGCCCAGCTTCCCCAAAGCCAGGGAAGTGACTGCACAAAACTGATGTTTAGTCAGAGGGCTCCCATCCTCATGCCTAAAGAGGAAACCAGCTTCCAGACCCCTCAAGGCCAAATACTGCGACAGGGCCAGAACTGGGCAGAGCTCCAAATCCTGACAGGTTCCCAATTTTACCTTGGCTCCTTTTCGCATCTGATCCATCTTAGAGCTCCTAATCATGGCCAGCATGCCATTGCTGTGAATATCAACATCCCGAACCTGCAAAGCCTTGCAAGACTGGTCTGTCTTAGACTGAGCGACCAACTCACTCACCTGAAGAGCCCCAAAGAATGCAAGCAAAGAGGCTGCATGAAACAAGCATGCCTCATAACTGAAAGTGCAAACCGCACCCCAGGTCGCTCGCAACCCCTTAAGTGTCATGGGCAAGATAGGCTGTCGCTCATCTTTAGCAGCACCCCCCTCGCGAGTCCAACCCTCGAGTATCTTTCTAATCCTGAAGTCACAAGTGACTTCAGCGAAGCCCAAAGCTTTGCTTGTGAAGGCTAGAATAGCAAGCTTGCCTTGGATTGAACAGACAGCTAAGCCAGCTTCTTTGCTCGATACACAATAGTGCATCAGCTGATCTAAAGGAATAGGCCAGACCTTGGGATAACATTCAGCTGCCCTGAAGACCTCAAATTGGCGAACTGCTTGCTCATACCCTTTTCTGGTGCTAGGCGCAATGGCGAGGCTTATAGCCCCGCAAACCTCAGCCCTCCAACATGCCATAGTTCCTGAGGCATTCGAGCCAGATGAAGATCGGCTTCTGGTGCAAGCCGACGAAACTTCACCATCTGTTGGCGAAAGAGAGCGTCAGCCACACCACTGTCCACACCCGGCACATGCCTGGCAAAAATTAGCAAGTTAAGTCTAAGGCACTGCAAGGTGAAAGCCCGGACAAGCCCCATGACTCATGGAGACCTAGATGTGAGGGAATTGATCACATGAACAACCGCCAAATTGTCACACCAAAAGTGGACAGTGTGATCTTTCAATTCTTCACCCCACAACCAAACCGCCACTAGTATGGGAAAGAACTCTAAAAAGGTGAGATCCCTAACATATCCTGCTGAAACCCATTCTCCAGGCCACTCCTCAGCGCACCAGTGTCCACGAAAGTACACACCAAATCCCAGCGATCCTGCAGCATCAGATGTCACTTGGAGCTCAGCCTCCAGCTTCAATTCCTCCCTCCAAAAGGAGAAACCATTAAAAGAACTTAAACACTCCTGCCAGATCCCAAGGTCGGGCCGCACTTCCACATTAATCTGCACTCTATGATGCGGGTGCTGTAGCCCCCTCATCGCATCACAGAGCTGTCTAACAAAAGCCCTCCCAGGAGCCACTACTTTGCACACAAAATTGAGGTGCCCAGCAATCTGCTGAAGTTCACGCCAAGTGGCCTTCTTTTTAAGAAATATAGAAAGCTGGACCTGCAAGTCCTGAATCTTGGTCAATGGCAACCGAGATGTCTGGGCAACTGTGTCCAATTCAACCCCTAAAAATACAAACTTCTGAACAGGTCCCTCCATCTTTTCGTGGGCCAACGGAACTCCCAGCTCCTCTGCTAGTTGTGTAAAACCCTGCAACAGCTGCGTGCATCTACCCACAAGGACCCATGAAAAGAAAGTCATCTAAATAATGAACCGCTTCCGGTAATCCTGTTTTAAAACACGTTGCCCATTCCAGAAATGTTCTGAAGCTCTCAAATGCAGCACATGACACAGAACATCCCATGGGCAAGGCCCTATCCATAAAAAACTGCCCTTTAAAGGAAAATCCCAACAGCTCAAAATCATCTGGGTGCATGGTGAGGAGATGAAATGTGGATTTGATGTCACACTTCGCCAGTGCTGCCCCGCAACCACAGTGGTGCACCACATGCACAGCTTGGTCAAATGAGGTGTACCTCACCGTGCACAGATGATCTGGAATAGCATCATTTACCGATCCACCTCGGGGATAAGAAAGATTGTGAATTAAACAGAACTCACCAGGTGCCTTCTTAGGTACTATACCCAGAGCTGAAACCCGCAAATTAGGAAGCGGTGGTGCCAGAAATGGACCTAGAACCCTACCTTCTTGAACCTCTTTGGCAATCTTTACAGCAACCACAACCTCCATGCCATTATCTGATTTTAAATTGTGGGCTAAAAAAAGGAGCCCTCAACCCCGAAAACGGAATTCTAAAAACCCCTTGAAAAACCTCTAGCAAATACACAGCATCCTCTTTGTTAGGATACCGCTTCAACCAACTCTGCAATGGACCAAGCTTAATTGGTATGGGCCCCCTTTCTAGTAGCTGCTGAAGGACCACCACCTCCCCTGGGCCGTTGACTATGCCTGGGCCTTCCTTTGGGGCATGCAGTTAATGCATGCGGTCCACTGCACATTAGGCACTCATGCCTGTAAGTGCATGTCTTCCTGCTGCAGACCCCCTGTGAACCAAACTCCCAACAAAGCAAGCGGGCTTGAACCGCCTGCCCCGTGGGCCCATGGGAAGCATTAGCGCCAGCCGGAAGGTTCTGCACCATGTGCCCATTATGTGAGCATTCCCCAACATTTTGTTTGTCAGAACCCCTTCACGCTTGTCGTGACTGGTGGACTCTACAGCACGAGATTCAAGAAGGTATATTTTCTTAAGCACCTCCTCACGAAACTTCTTCCACTCTGCTCTACTCCCAGTACTTTCCGAAGCTTGAATGACTGCTTGAAAAGAGGGGAGGAGACCCAGTGTCCCTGGCCTACTGTAAGGCTGCAAGTTTATCTAATATAATCTGCTGCTCCCGCACCTCATCCTCGTCCTCAGAGGATGACGGAGCAACAGGAGGGGTTGCCGCAGTATGTCTAGATACCTTCGGTGCAGGCCCTTTTCCTTTAGACTGGCGTTTACCCTTTCTAGAAGCCATATCCAAAACACAATGAGCCGGGAGGCCTCCCTCAATTAATAGAATTGTCCTAAAATGGCCACCACAAAATAAAATGGCCACCACCTAAAAGGACCTTCCAAAGATGGTCGATCCTAAGGATACCCTAGAGGAACAATTAAAAGGCAAAATGGCCACTCAGCCCACAGGAGCAGACCTTCCCAAAATGGCTGCCGTCCCTGATGATTTCAGCAAAGTCCGCCCCCACCTAATGTCTAACCGCCTAACAACAGTGAAAAAACTGCCCAGCAACAGCTAAACTGCCAGGAACTGGCTGTAAATCTATAGATCTCAAAAGGAGAAAAAAAGGGGGGGGAGAAATTGGGCAAATGACCAACTGGGCCCCAAGCAGCCTCACCAACTGCATCTTAACCCCCAGCCCCCAGTTCCAAGGACAGCTAGGAGAGCTTGCCCATCTTTCATCTCTTAATTCTCTCCCCTCTCCGTCTCCACGTTCTGGCTCATCTTGAATTCGCTAAACCAAATAGCCAGGTGCCAGAATAAGAAATGTCCTCAGCTTTGTTATTTGTTTTCATCATAACTGAGACTTCTATTTTTTCCCCATTTGTTAATAAGCCAGCACTCATCCCTATGCTTTTACTCCTGTTTCTTCAGTGGAATGACTTAGATTCAGGGGAATGGCACATGCTTTACGTGCATGAGGTCTCAGGCTCAATGTATTTCCAGCTGAAGGGATCTCAGGTAACAGATGGTGGGAAAGACCTTTCTCAACCTGAGATCCTAGGAAAGCACCACTAGTCAAAGTTGACAGCTCTAATCCAGATGGACCAATGGTCAACCTGATATATGGGAGTTTCATCTGTTCTCTCTATTCTAAAAGTCTAAAGTTTGCTTAATGGGAAGTGAATTCTTCTGAAATGGATAGGACTTTCTTCAAATTTCTGTTTAGGCTTGGGGTGAAAATTTTGCCTGCCACAACCTCCGGAAGTGACTTTTCTCTTTTTCATCTTCCAACCACTTTTCTAGGAGACTGGCCAATTCATATATTTGTTTATCCAGATCACTGAAGCTTTTAACAGGTTAAAGGGAAAGGCTAATGAGTCTTTAATCAATTTTTGCAGCACAGTACAATTTCCTCCCCTTCTGTTTGTCCTCCATCTGGATGGTCATTCTCCAAGAAACATCATGTTACCAACAAAGTGACAATGGCCCCTTGATAAGTCAAGTGGCGGCTAATTAGTCCTGAGTGGCTCTAGAAGCAAAGGATCCATGTTACCTGAATGGCTGTGCATCATCACCTGCGGCACTCTCTGTGTCACATACTAAATGGGGAGCACTTGTTCAGGCCCTTGGAGATTCACAGCAGCGTATCGGATGCATCAGCTTGGCAAAGAGAATTGTCAATCAAGGCCAGACGGCAGCAGCTGCTCTCATTCAGCCTGAGCCAACAGAGGCACTGTTTGTGTGTGTGTCTTCTGCTATAGGAACTTCCAGGAGAAAGGAGATCTATATTGTGGAAATTCTAGACAGAGTTAGAATCTTGCAATAAATGGGCATGCCTTTTTATTACGTTAAGTGATCACCTCTTAAATGTAATGCACTTGAATGTGTTAAATGCACAACAACATTAAAAGTACTGAAGTCAAATGGCATTACTGGGTATAAAATGATACACTTAGAACAAATGCATGTTCCCGGAAAATGTCCTTTACATTAAAGCATGTGCATATTCTCAAGATAGTAATCTTTACAAAATCAACTGTATTTCTCAGCCTGATAATATGCTAATGTCCTTTGGAGAGGAAGATAGAACAGAAACCCTGGCATTAATCACTCATTCAAAAAAAAGCTCTGGCAAGGCAATTCTATGCATGCTTATTCAAACATGAATTCTACGTTTCTCAATGGAGCTAGTATGGGATTGCACTTATAGCTCAGTCCTTCAAGAATCTGATTGACTGGAAAGCAAATATTTGAATGGGATGTAATTAATGGAAATGTGTATCATTCGAGATGACTGACCACATATTTTCATACCTTTTCATCCTCATTCTTCCAGTGTTTGATGGCGGAAAGTGCCACCAGGTCAGCTGACTTATAGCGACTCCTTAGGGTTTTCAAGAAAGGAGACTAGCTGAGGTGGTTTACCATTGTCTGCCTCTGCGTAACAACTCTGGACTTATTTTGTGGTCTCCCATCCAAATACTAACCAGGGCCAGCCTTGCTTAACTTTCCAGATCTGACGAGATGGGGATGGCAGTAAGGATCTTGAGGAATGGGACAGCACTGCAAACCCAGTTATGCATGTGTCTCACCAAAAACATTGGCACCTGTGCCCAACACTGACTGGCTAAATTTTATACAATAGTTCTCTGTCTACTCCAGCTACTGTGCTGTGATCCAAAAAAAACAATGTGTGAAGAGTTGGAAGGGTGAGCATGTGCTCATCCTAAGCTTCACTGCTTGTCTTCACAGCAGCAGTTCCCACTGGTGAAAAGAAAAGCTTCCGCATAATTTTGAAAATGCTTGTCTCTTTGCCAGTCTCTGAACTGTGCATTTTTTTGAAGTCAGCTATGCTGCTTATTCAAATGAGTAGAAGCAACTCTCCACTTCTTATTTCCAAGGGACTCATATTCTCACCTCGATTGCTCCTATCAGGCCTTGACCAGTGATTAGGACTTCCCTGATATTGACGAATCCCACCTAAGAATACTTCTGTCCATACCTTCACACAGTGTTGGACAGAACAGGGCCAAGAAGCCATGGTGACCTATACAGGGAGTACACTGTACCCCAGTACATATTGCAAACATTAAGGTTTGGACAGAAATAACAGCTAACAATAACTTTATCTGCTCTTTTGACCTAAAAGGTTGCCTTTTAAAATCTGCTGCCAACCAGCCCCATCAAGACGGCCATGCAAACATCAACCTGCTTGCCTCTTGAGCGACAAATGGAGTCTCCATAACATGGTGGTGTACGCTCCATTCCGCATGTTGTAAATCACTGATGGGCCCTCCACACAAGCCCCCCTTTCCAGAGGCATTCAATGAAGGCATTCTCCCCCTTCCCTTACTTTTGAAAAAGCTGAATTACTGCCTTTGAGTTCATGTCTATTTTTCTCCAAAGTTACCATGAAGAAAAAAGTATAAATCACACTTTTAAGTGAGCCTGGCACTCGGCTGACAAAAAGAAGAAGAAGGGTGGTGGGGGGGGGGGAGAGGTAATGCCATAATGTAAAATAGTTAAAAGCTTATTAGAGCCGTTCAGGGCAGTATGATTTCCACTTTGTTTCAGAACACCCTGAGCCCATCCTTTCATGCTATTGTGAAGGCAGCAATTCAAATCTCCCTTTGTCAGGATGAATAGCCCCTCTTAAAGCTCCTTTATGCCAACATATTCCCTACAGGCATATGCCCTTTAGCTCTATTACTGATTTACCCCAAGTATTCAGCCCCTACCTTCTGCTTTTCTTTCTTTTACTTACCAAAGTTGCACATGACACGAGCTCAACCTTACCCCCTTTCCCCCTGTTCGCTCGATTGTGCAGTCTGGTATGATGCTACTGCCTAACGCTGTTGCGGGATACGGATGGACAGCAGTTTTCTCCCCCATCTCCCCAACCCTTCCGATTCTATTTCGTCGAAGTGCAAATGGCTTAACAAAGGCATATTCTTACACCGTTCTTCCCACCCCTCTTCCCTTTCCCCGTCCATGGCTACCACTAGCCCTGTCACAGCAGCCTTTGGGGGAGAGGGAATAGGAAAATCCAAGTGGGCCTATTACCTCTCCTTACTCTAATTAGACTGGCTTTGAAGGGCTATTCAGAGATGTTGAAAGGCCAGACCAGCCCTGAATCGCATTGTGCAATGTTTGCCATTTGCATCTGTTTGTGCTTCTGAGGACAGCAATGGATGCTTTCAAGTAAGCACAGCCGCCCATGTGCCCGCCCCCCCACCAATCCTTCTCCACGCTGAGCTAAAATTATGCAGCTGGGGCAGAGTTTAGGTATGTGGAGCAAAAGTGGGGGGAGGGCAAGAGGGAGGGGGGGAAGCTTCAAAGATTTCAAAACATGCTCTCCTGATCCACATTTTAAACAATTGCTGTTAACACTGCAACTTTTTTTGGCATAAAATCTCCTAACTAGATTAAATCCATACGACACAGAAAGGCAGAACTAAAAAAGAGCTTTCGGCATTAAAGTAAACGGTAGGCGCTCTTAACCGGATAGAAAGTGTGAAATCCATGCAAAGGTAGAAAGAATAGCTGGAAACGCAGCCCATTCTTTCATAGGCATATGGCCTTGACCATTTGACTTTGGATTCATTGAGGTGATCGGCTGGGGACAAGAAGAGAGCACACAGTATATTTCACGCACACACGCGTGCACACACACGGGTTGCAATTGCACATTGTGCAAGTCTTACGAGAGTAACATGGACCTAACATTTAGGTTCCGAAAAGAAGTGCACAAGTAGACATCATGCATAGTTGATCCCAAGATATGGGCCTGGGTAATAGTCTCACGTGGACTGTCCTGCCACATAACCATAAATAGTGAATAATACAGTATATTTTCAGATACCCACAACAAATCCACAAGGGAAAGAGACAAAGTAGTAAATGAACAAATGGGCTTGTCAGGATGTGTAAAATTAAGAAAGGAAAAGTAGGTCATACAATGGGAGAATTCCAGGAGCAGTTAGGAAATAAATGTTTGCAAATTGATATTTACTTTTTTTCCTGATAGAATGGTGTTTTTAGAAACCTGAGGGAGAGGGAAATCCCACAAAGGAACTCATGCTGGTCTGTTCTTACATTGCCTCTGGCTATGCACAGAGGTGCACTTTAGCTGGATTAATCACTTGGGGGGGGGCAAGATAAAATGTTTCTTATGTTTCGCAGTTCCCCTTAGGAAAACAGAGATAGTGGAGCTCCTTAATATTTCAGGATTCAGATGTCACCACCAACTGGATTAAAAATATAAACTAACCCATAAATTCAGCTAAAGAAGATCAAATTTAGTCAGCATTTTAGAACCTTCAAGACTCAGTGGAACAATATAAATAAGGAATTTACAGTGTAATCCAATGACCACTGTCCTGGAATAAACCCAACTGAATATATCTGAGTAGGATTCTGAGTAGACCTGCTTAGGATGGAGCTGTTTAATAAACCAGATAGGTTTTGTCTGCATAGTATTTATACCGGGGGATTTTTCTTCAACAGATTCTCAGAATATTAGTGGTAATCAACTGAGATTCTAACTATTGTGAGGTTCTAATGGTAATTTAACTACATGTTCAATATATCTGTATCAGTTATTTAAGGTGGTTGAGTGTTTTTTACAATTAACTGTGAAAAATGATACCTTACAAAGCTTTCGGATTTAGAACAGGTAACACAGTTGAAACTGTCTATGAGAGCCAGAGTGGTGCAGTGGTTAAGAGGAGCAGATTCCTCACTCCTCCACATGAAGCCTGCTGGGTGGCCTTTGACCAGTCACAGTTCTCTCAGAACTGTCTTAGCCCCACCTACTTCACAAGGTGATTGTTGTGGGAAGAGGAAGGGAAGGCAATTGTAAGCTGCTTTGAGACCCCTTCGGGTAGAGAAAAGCAGGGTATAAAAACTGGCTCCTTTTCTTCATCATCTGTGATCAGTGCAGTGCAGAGCATCTGAAGACAGGAATTCTGTCTAACAGATCTAGTTGTAGGAAAGTCAGTGTATTATTTACTGCCTTTAAGGTTTTTAAAGACTAGTCGGAAACAAAATTCAGAATCTGCTCAATACAACAGCTACATTCCCAGCACATTCAAACCTTTTCTCTGTTCAGTGCTTTTAGTCACTGTTAAAGAATGCTCTTGAGCATGTTCAAAGGGCATTTTCCACATCACACCCTGAGACTCAAGGAGGGGTTTCAAAGGAGGGCTACAGAAAAGAGCTAGGAAGACACAGTTTTGGGGGGCTCTATCTATCCTAAGGGCCAATGGAGCGTGGACAAGTCATATTATTTGTTGTCAAATGACATTTAGATTGGAAGGCTGGGGTGGGGGGGAATCTTTGTGTAGAGATTAGTGGTGGCTTGAACCAACTTCCAACCACATTTTATCTTAGAAACTGGCTTCTCAGCATATCGAAGAATAGTATACCTGTCAGCATGGATTGGGCTCTCCCACACACTCCTTGGGGATAAGGGTCGTAACATTGCTTTGGCAGATGCCAGGAGATTTCGGGGTGTACCTAGTTAGGGAAGAATTTGGGGAGGGTGTGATGTAACTTCCAGATAATGCTGTAGGTTGCTTTTCCTAGTTTCTAATAGCTACTGTGTGCAGGCCATTTGTTTTTGTCCTGCTCCTCAGTTCCCTGGGAGTGCGAAATTGGGTAATCCCCTACCGTCGGTAAAGGGGAAGCTTACTCATGGCTAGCAAGGAATCATTATGGTATCCTTATGAGTGTAATGATGCCTAATAACATCTGAGCCAAGGGGCTTAATGTAAAAGGGAGGCATTGGAGAGTAATTTAAGATAAGAGCAGGAAAGACTTCACACACCCCATTTGATAGCCAATTCGTCAGCCTCAATCTGTGTTTACTTTTGTGTATAAGAAAACACTGAGAATCACTTTCTAAAATTTGTCTTTATTTCTCACATTTGGTTTTGTGTCTCATGACAATTTGCCATCAGTAATTTAAAAACAACAACAACAATAATAAAAATGCCTCAGAAAATTCCAGCAGCTCAAACCCATTAAACACCACAGGAAATATTTATTTATTCATACCCCATGGTTCATACAGCAGGAGTTTGTGGCACTGACTAACTGTACTTCTGACTGCCAAATTTCTCTGCTAATGTTGTACTTTCCACATAAACCAGACTAGCTGGCTGGAGATTTTCCACAAGGCGCTGCCCCGGCGTCGTTCTTTCCTTTTCCCTGATTGTGTGCTTGAATGTCCCACTATTTGCCACGGGGTGCATTTTGACCCGCCGCTTCGCTCGATTTCTCCCGCAGCTTCAGTGATCCTCAAAAAACAGGATCACTGAAGCCGTGGGGGAAATTGTGCGAAGCCGCAGGTCAAAATGCGCCGTGTGGCAAATAATGAGAAATTGAAGCACACAATCGGAGGGGATGGAAGAAGGACACCGGGGCAGCACCTTGTAGGAAATCAGTCTTTGACTTTCTAGGAGCTAGTAAACCATTGGCCTCGCAAAACCGGGGGCTCTATAGGTTTTAGTTTCAATCAAGTTGTACCTGTTTTATTTATTTGTCCTAACCCGCCATGAGCCTGCGTGCTGGGGAAGGCAGGATTATAAATAAATAAATATCCCAGGTTTGAAAATGCCTACGTTTCTGATTATAATCTCTGCTGCAAACCTGTTGGAACTCATGAAGTGCATGACTGCAGTCACGACAGTGGGCTTTTTTTTTGCGATCTGTAAAGAGTTTTAAGCATTTTAGTTTATTACTACAAAAAGATAGGCCACATAAGGCACCACTGGGAACTAGTAAGGTACATACACACTCAAAAAGCCTTTTTAACAAATGCATTTCATTATTAAGTGCATAACTCTAAGCTCAAATACTGGGTTTGGTGCGGTCTTCTTGTGCATATGTAACAACCTGTCTCTCTCTGTGTTGTGTATATGTGTATGTTTCTCTCCAATAGCACAGTTTCCAGCCCCTGTCCTGGGGGACTGTTTTTTTCTCTTTCATTTTTGTTTCTTTTGAGAACACACCATGTTTGTGTTCTTCTTTCTTCAGCACACAAAAGCCCTTTCCATTTCGTAGGACTGTGGTCGCACAGCCTTCAGATCTTTACAGAGGGAAGATGCAGGGGTTAAAGGTCAGCCCAGGGCATCAGTAAGAGACAAAGTCCCCTCAGCTGCTAATGTAAGCTGTGGTAACAGCATTCGCAAAGCACGTCCACTTCAGACAATCTACAAGACACTCAGACCTTTCTAAGAGCTTATAGTGTTGATTCGTCTCTCACGAGACCCAGCCTTAGTTATAACCCACGGAAGGTATAAAGGAGCACTTGGAAGCCACTCATTCAAAAACGTCCATTCTGTTGTAACCAGTCACCACAAAAGTTAAACACACCACAAGAGAGAAAAGTGAAAGATGGCAGCACCCAAACTCATTTAAGATGTGCTGAGAAAATTAGATTATATACTGCGCTGTTTCCCAGACAGAAAATAGGAGCAAAGTGATGGTATAATAGTGCTCTATTCTATGTATTTATATTTATTTATTTATATTTATATCCCGCCCTCCCCGCCATTTGGCAGGCTCAGGGCGGCTAACAACATATACAATATACATTAAAATGTCCATTAAAACCATCAAAATCAGTATAAAACTGTACAATACAACATCACATATTAAAACATGGTGATCTTCTGGCAGCTAAGTGGGACCTCCAGGCTCCTGCCTGGTTATTAGACCTCGGTTGTTGGTACTGTTTAATTTTTTCTGGGTGGTTCTGTATTATAGAACAACATTATTCCGATAATATATACATTTATATAGTAAACTGGATTATTTCATAACCTTCAGATTCAATGTCACAGAAATCCAAATATGCCACTCTTGCTGCACCCAGATTGCAAATAGGGGACTGAGATCAAAGCCTATGCAGATGGTCTATGCATGTGATTACAAGGAAAGATGGGATCCTGCCCACTGGCTCGGTCCCCTTACCATAATAAACCTCCATGCTTTTATATATATTGGGGTCTGCCTATGCAGACTGGACCTCCAATTAATGGATATGAGATACAGCAACAAGGTGGCACAGTTGGTACAACTGTAACCTTTCCCCTTCTGTACAGCTAAACAGTGGCTTTAAAAAAACAGTAGCTTGTCTAGGACTAACTAATAACCAGAGTGAGATTTGCACCGTCATTTTAAGATGTAATTAATCTGACCATATCTTCTCATTTTCCTCCAAATTACAGGATTCATCTCTTTGGTTAATTATTACTCAGGAGATAATTATTAATTTAGTAGTTGTAGTAGTAGTATTAATTTATTTCTTTTATTAGATGAACTTTTTGTCTTGGCTTTTGTTTTCAAGTGCTTTTAGACGATGATAGAGAATGCAGAAGGAGGGTGAAAATAAAAATGACGGGAGGTAGGGTTACCAGCATTGTTTTGGTAAATGCCAAGTGATTTTGAGGGCAGTGTTGGGGACAGTGGAGTTTGGGGAGGATGTGACTTGACTTTGTGGTGATATTCTAGGATGCTCTAGGAATACCGTACTTCAGCATCGTGAAAGCTGTTTTCTGGCCATTTTTTTCTCTCCTGGAACTCATTTTCTCAAGGGCAGGGGATTCCAGCTAAGTGTGGGGGTTTACCTGCCACAGTTGGGCAAACGGCAAGCCTAGCAGGAGGTCCAGTCACAGATTTCTTTTTATAACACCTTGTTTGCCTTGACTCTGTGTTGAGCCATGAGCACAGGTAGTCAGACTCTACTGAAGTAGGAATTTTAATCTATGAAGGAGAGTATCACCCCAAACCAGCAATCTGGGTTTCTTGTTGGACTGGGAAATATCACTGTAACCTGAGTACCTGAGTGATGCACATCATTATAGTATTCTGTCCAAAAAGTATCTATTGCAATCTCTATTCACACCATCTGTCATACAGTTTAGATGGCACCCTGCTTTCTCATGTTAGCTTGCTTGTAAGCTCTCTCTCTCTTTCTCCCCCTGCCCTACCCCATGTAGCAAAATTTGAGTTGCCCATGAAAATGTGAAGTTCTTCCACAGAGAGAGCATTTAAAAATTTCAAGAAAAGCAAAATGAGCTTTGGTAAGATTAGAAACATTTCTAGCTTGTCACTGGATTTCATCTAAAGCAAAATTCTAAGGCAGAACATCTCAGTAATTTTGAAGTAATCCACTGGAGTGTTGATAATACTATCAAAATTCTCTGTGTGTGTGTGCATGTGTGCAACATGTTAGTAACAATATCCTTTTTACAAAGTACTATTGGACACATACCTGTGAAAAAGGAAGGCAGGAAATAATTCTGTTAACTAACTGACCGTACAAGAATATGATCTTTTGGTGGCTTTTTTAAAAACTCAGACTTTGCACACACACCCTTCCAGTTTAAGTCATTGAGATTATTTTTACATCAAAAATTGCTAACATAAAAGCTAAATAAACTTTTTTGGACTTGACATCGGGTGAACTAAATTAAAGCTGCAAATCATGTTGGAAATGTCAGTTATGAATTTATGGACTTAAAGGTATAATGTGCTTTCAGATGACTAAAGAACAGTTCATACACATGCAGTTCAAATAATGTTTGTTGCAATTTAAAAGGTGATTACCATGGATTTTAGCCCGTTTAGCAATCTTATCTGTGGTCCTATGCTGAATTGTAAATGTTACATGCATGTGAGCCAGCATATGTGTCAACTTCTAAAACTATGACAGCTGAACATCTAACGAGTTACTGCTTAGTTAACTTCAGTGTCATATACATCTCTCTCTGTGTGTAATTGGATTTATAGCCCACCCTCCCCTGCATAGCAGGACTCGGGGCAGATAACAACACTGTTAAAACAATAGCATAAGTTAAAAACAGTGATATATATATATATATGTATGTATGTATGTATGAATAAGAAAGAGACTTCCCAAGTAGAGCCTTCATGCCCAGAACAGTGAGAAACCAACCAGAGCAAAGGTAGGTTTCTGTAGGCTCCACCCCCAAAATGGCAACCCTATGCAAAGGCCTGTGAACTGTCCAGAGTATTTCAAATCTCTCCTGGCAACTCAGACCAAAGGAACTGAGGCAACAAAATAATGTACAGTCATTTGCCAATTTGTTTTTAGTGAAACAATTCATATTGATATGCTGAATATTCACTAACATAAGATGGGCTTTATAGATTGGTTCACCTTGTTGTCCAAAATATCACCAAATCAAAAATATATCAACACTAACCCTATACTTCATTTGAGGTTTGTGAAAATGATTCTAAAGTGTTGTCAATGCCAGCAAAAATCACAGGTTGGGAGGTACATAGACCCTGATGTCAAGGGAAGATGTTATGGTTCTGGAAGCACAGAGGGAAAGTGAGAGTAGGGAAGCTCATATATATATAATTTTCTGCCACATTTGTTTGTTTGCTTGTTTGTTTATATGCTGCCTCTCTAGCCTTTTTTGAGGAAGCTCACAACAATTAAAAAAACAACCAAACACACAGACAATAAATCTAGTAAAAAGAAATCATATGAATAAAAGTGTATTAATACAGCGATCCAAATAAATAACGGAAATAAATCAAACCAAGTCAATGAACCACATGCCAATGTAAATAAAAAAGCCAATAAAAGCAAACTAGGGCATAAAAGTTCATAAAACAGAGTGATAACATTATTATTGACATGGAAACCCTGAGAACTATGATGGTGGTGAAAAAAGCAGGAAGTATGGTCTTCAGAGATGCATTCTGTCTTTGGAAACCCAGATTTTCATTTTAATGGTAGAGGCTATTTTGGTCTTCTGTGTATCAGGAGTTAACAAAAATCTGTGTGTCGGTGGCCATGATTCTCACTGAGGTATCTGTGGGGTCATTGGCCGAGGACAGACTGGCAATCTAAAGCGGAGGCAAAGTGGAGGGAACTGGTGCGGGGGAAAAACCCCACGGAGTTGGCCGTTCACACTGGCCAGAGCAATGCGGATCAGCGGCGATACGAAGCGTTCAGACTGCCACGGAGCTGCGCTTTTTTTTTGTTTTCCTTTGATGTGTTTCGCATGTTCACACTGTTTGGAAGTGGGAGGCATGCGGAGGACGGCCCCTGAACACCGGTTTTACCCGGTGTCCTGCTAAAGCGGAAGGAAAGCGACTGGGAGACGGGTAAGTATGAAACGGAGCCGACGGACAGATGCGCATGTCTGAACGTGCTCCTTTCTTCCGTCTCCGCAGCGTGCCTGCCCCGGTTTAGATTGCCAGTCTGTCCTTGGCCATTGTTTCTGTATCTTTTTCTGTGCTCATCTTTTGGAGGGTATAGTGCAAAGTCTGGAAGGAGAGTGCCTGGGGTATGCTTTGCAAGTTATGAGTTAGTGGGTACAATTCAAAGAACTTGATCTTATGTGTGTGTGTGCAGCAGAGTATCCCAAAATTTTAGATCTCAAAGAGCTACAAGATGCACAAAGGGGAGAAAGTTATTGCTTTGGGGTGAGAAAATACTGAACTGCTCAGGCTACCAGTCCAAAGGGACAATAATGGGATTTTCTGGTATTCATATTGATCTTCAAATGGAAAAAGCCCATGTTTGCCTCTTCTCACAAGCCAGTGAACAAAAAACCCAAAGCTTTAAAGTCTTTTGTTTCCTGAGCTAATTATTATCACAGGGGTTGTTAGAATAAAAGTTAGTAGTTTCCCCAGTTATTCTTCACCAGCATGCAGTTAAACCTCTTTCCTTTGTTGTGTTATTTCACAGCAATGTTGCTTTTTCCCTACCGTTGATATTGCAGTTTAGTTACCTGGACAAATAAGGGAGGACCTTATTTCTCTTTCTTTCAGTGATTTCAGCCCCTTTGTTTTAAGTATCAAGCCCAGCTGGACTTACAACATCTTTTGAACAATTTCATGAAGGTCCATCAAAGGAGAAAGCTATTGGTTTTATATCTTTCCTGAAATCTGTCCCTTAAAGAAAAGTAGCAACAGAATCAGTGTTTTCAATAACCAAGGCAGACACAGGGTCACCCCAGTAGGAAGTCATATAACCCATCCAAGACTATCCAATGACTCACTCGGGGAAGGTCATTTACACCTTGTCCCCAAGGAGACAGTTGCTCCGATAAGTGACCAAGCCCCTACCCTTTCCTGGGGCCACTGAAATAGAGAAGTATTTGTAGTAATTTCTGTATAGCAAGGTCACTAAAGAGATCTCATGACACAGAACTTGCTTGGAAATGTCAAACTCATAGTCTTTTGTTATCAGCAAAAGGTCTGAGATCTTTCCAAACTGATAACCTATTTCTTCTCTTGCTGGTTAGGTTTTTCCTCTCTCTCTCTCTAAATACACAATTCTTTTCTTCCCTGGAGCAAGCAGTCAGAAGTTTGACATTAAGCTTTGAAGTGACTGTAAAATATTGGTTGTTCATTATGCCAATTTCATGGCAGCAAACCAGGGAAGGAATTTCCATGAAGGGATTAGTTTAAACTACACTAAACCAAATTTGGAAATTTCTGACTCATGGGGCATTTCTTGGTGGTAAAACCCAAGTGTACCTTTACTATCCTATCCTGTTCTGTTCTGGTAGCAAAATTCTCCAACATTCTGGAGATAATAAGATTCTTCAGTTCTGTTTTCCATTTGCTTCAAAATGGTCATCACCATCAGCAGTACAGTAGTGGCTGACCAGATGTGAGGCAATAGGTTATAGGTAAAGCTTTAACTTGTCACATCTTTACCACTGGTGTACCTAGCTGCACTGTTGTCCCAGGCAACAAAGGAATTGGATAGTAAAAGAATGATCTGTGGTTCAGAAGTAGAATACATGTTTTGTGTACTGAAGGTCCCAGGTTCAATCCTTAGTATGTCCAAATAAAGAGCTGCAAGGTGTTAGGAAAGTCCTTTCTCTATCCCAAACCCCAGAAAGCCATTCCTATAACAGTTTTTGAGGTTGAAGGACCCCTGGACTAATAAGGCTGTTTCCAATATTCATATGTAGAAAGCAGATTTCTTTCACTGTTCTGGACAAACTTCATTATAGATGTAATTATGAAATGATTGAATATATAACTAACAGCTGTTTACTGCTGCTTCTTAGACTGTTACACAGGGGTCATTTCGTAGAAAAAGAGTTGCAGGAGCTCATTAGCATAACTCATTAGCATATGCCACACCCCCTAACATACCGGAAGTGTGTCAGAAGGCACCACCAGCAGCTGCATGTGGAGGAGTGGGGAATCAAACCCGGTTCTCCCAGATTAGAGTCCAACTCCTGACCACTACACCAAACTGATGGGGTGGAAGCTGCTGAAGGGTTGGTGAAATTTCTCCAGTACTTATGTGCCATGTGCCCAGATAAAAAATGGTATACTTAGAAAATTTATATGCCACCTGGAGCAAGTCTCTGGAAAAGCAGCACACAGTCATAAAAGGAACAATGATAAAATTATCAATATTAAAACAAAACATTCAAAACAATAAAGACCCTAGCAGGGCTTTCCCCGGGGCGCTGCGCCTCTGCACTGCTCGGGGAAGCCAAGGAGGGGGCGGGGCTTGGTCATGTGCCCGCCCCCTGGGCTCCTCACTCCCAGAGCTGTGCTCCTGTGTGCTCCCGCTCCAACGGACCTCTGCTGTTACATGATTATTACGCTATATAGCTAGGTATGTTAATTATTTAACAGTACGAGAAGCATATATTCTTAAATCAGTGAGCCTTAGTTCTGAGTAAAAATCCTGAGGATCAACCTTTATACATATGAAGTGCTTCATAGCGAAGAAAGTAAAGACTGTCCTCAAGAGACCTCTGTGAAGGGAGTGCTATTTTTCACCCTTGAAAATGAGACTAACATGCTGTCTTGCCTGAGGCCAGCTAAGCACTAATTTGGGTGACCAAAACTTGAACTCAACTGTCTCAAGCCCGGGTTCAATATTGTCAGTTAAACCACACACTCTTCTCTATTAAATTTGCCATTTTAAGCCCATGTTCTGAAGGAGAGCCACACTGTTCCCTATCTTGCCCTATCCAGTTTTCATCCTACTCTGTTGGTCTGGATCGTTCAGACGTAGAAGGGCTCAGTTGGAAGAACAGCAGATGATATGGTTGAGTAGGAATCTTATGAATAATGTAGTCTCTAAGGAATTTTGTAGGTAACGTTCACATTTCTGTTTAGATGCCTCTTCACTTTCCTGGTATCCAGGGTGTCTGAAAAGTCCTCCTGCAAATAGCTCTATGATTGCAGGAGAGAAATCTTTGGCATAACAGTCACTATCAAGAAGGTGGTGTTAGCTGTGGGTTGCCTGTCTATGAAATCCAGTGGAGGGAGGACAGGTCTTGGGAAAAGCATATTGTCTGGATGTTGAATTGAATGACCAAATCGTTAGTGAAATTACTTAAAATCTCTGTTTTCTGATAGGTGAAATCCAGACTGCACATGTATATGAAGGATTAGTTTTTCATAACATAAAACAATATGTATGTCCAAAAGCCAAGTGTTATTGGATGGGAAAGGCAGCTTCTGTCTACATTTAGCAATGAAGTCACAGAGATGTTTTCCTGACAATTTAAATTCCACATTCTAACCTATTGAGGTGCCAAGCATCTATACTGGTTTTAAAATGGAGGGATGTCTCTGGCACTTCATGGAACCTCATACCAAGCTAGAAAATAATCTTCAGATCTTTCCAGCAAAGTCCCTTCTCATTTTATTGGGTAACACCTGAAATATGGGATTAGTAACTTGGAGTCAATGGAGCATTGCTATAGACAGAAGAAGAGGAGGAGGAAGAAGAGGAGGAGGAGGAGATTTGATTTATACCCCACCCTTCATTCACATTCTCAGAGTGGTTTACAATCTCCTTCCCTTCCTCTCCCCACAACCGACACTGTGAGGTAGGTGGAGCTGAAAGAGCTCTGTTTGATGTAGTGGTTAAGTGCACGGACTCTAATCTGGGAGAACTGGGTTTGATTCCCCACTCCTCCACTTGCACCTGCTGGATGACCTTGGGCAAGCCATAGCTCTGTACCAGCTGTTCTTTCAAGGACAGTTGTCTCAGAGCTCTCTCAGCCCCACCTACCTCACAGGGTGTCTGTTGTGGCGAGGGGAAGGGAAAGGAGTTTGTAAGCCGCTCTAAGACTACAAGTGAAGGGTGGGGTATAAATCCAATCTCTTTGTCTTCTTCTTCTTCTTCTCTGAGAGAACTGCTCCTGAGAGAACAGCTCTGAGACAACTGTGACTGACCCCAGGTCACTCAGCTGGCTGCATGTGAAGGGGTGGGGAACCAAACCAGGTTCTCCAGATTAGTCTGTTGCTTTTAACCACTACACCAAACTGGCACTTCAATTTCTGCCTTCAGATAATGACTTTATTGTCTCTCCCACTCTTGCTGCAGCCCCAAATTCCCCCCTGGAATGACTCCCACGCGAATTCAATAGCCACCAGCAAATTCCAGTGAAGGTGCTCAGCAAGGTGCTTCCATGGCAGGTTTCCAGGCATCTGATCGCCCAGGTGTGCCATGGAAACACATGAGCATTGTGATCATTCCACTATGTTTCTGTGCATCTCCCCCCCCCCAATCCCACTCCAATGTGCACTTCAGTGCCCCCATAGAATGCTGCCAGAAGCACATGTGCACTTTGCTGCTTCTGTGCATGCACAGTAGGACTTGGAAAAAAACAACCAACCCAGCCACAAGTCCGTAGTTGCGGCGCATTAGTGATGTGAACGACCAACCACGGGCCCATGGCACTCTGATGCTGGCTTAGGGGGTGCTGTTGATTGATGCAAAGCATCCCAAACTCAAGCAGCTTATTTAAAGCCATGGCAACCTGCCTGTCTGACCATACCCTTTCTTTCAACAACATAAGAATACATTTATCGTCTTTGCTTTAGAAGAGCTTATGAAGATTGATTGGGTGGGCAAGTAAAAGGTGTAGTAACTATTTACAACTAAGGGGTACCAAAGCTCTGTTTAAAAAGGTTGCAGTATCACACATTTAGGGGTAGAAAAATGACAAGCTGTTTCTGTTGGCAAGAGTGATGGATGGAGTTTAGTTGGAATGGCTCACTAAAGCCGGGAACCTCAGACTGTTGAAACGTTGTTGACTTGATCAGGGGTCATTCCGTAGAAAAAGAGGTGCAGAAGCTCATTAGCATAACTCATTTGCATAACTCATTTGCATATGCCACACCCCCTAACATACCGGAAGTGTGTCAGAAGGCAACACCCACCCCTCAGGCTCCACTCCACAGGTGAGTGAAACTGACCTGCTCTTCCTCCATTCCCTTCCCCATCCAATACTTTGTGCAATAAAAATAAGCATAAAGAACACACCCTCATTCTCTTCCTGCTCCCTTGAAACCACCAGGTTTCAAGTAGACTTGAGATACCCAGGACATGTGCACCACCCATCCCTTCCCCTTCCCCTCCCCACAACAAGACACCCTGTGAGGTAGGTGGGGCTGAGAGAGGTCTTTTGAGAACTGCTCATGAGAGAACAGCTCTGAGAGAACTTGTGATTGGCCCAAGGTCACACCAGCAGCTGCATGTGGAGGAGTGGGGAATCAAACCCGGTTCTCCCAGATTAGAGTCCAACTCCTGACCACTACACCAAACTGATGGGGTAGAAGCTGCTGAAGGGTTGGTGAAATTTCTCCAGTACTTATGTGCCATGTGCCCAGATAAAAAATGGTATACTTAGAAAATTTATATGCCACCTTGAGCAAGTCTCTGGAAAAGCAGCACACAGTCATAAAAGGAACAATGATAAAATTATCAATATTAAAACCAATCATTAAAAACAATAAAGACCCTAGCAGGGCTTTCCCCGGGGCACTGCGCCTCTGCACTGTTCGGGGAAGCCGAGGAGGGGGCGGGGCTTGGTCATGTGCCCGCCCCCTGGGCTCCTCACTCCCGGAGCTGCGCTCCTGTGTGCTCCCACTCCATCGGACCCCTGGACTTGATTCTCAGGATTTTTCTAAATTACCTCACAAGTCACCAATTTACTATTCTTCTAAGGTAGCCTAGCCTGTCGATCACAGGATGCCTAACCTAACTGTGCCTCTTTGTAGGCACTTGAGCCCTAACTGCTTAGCTCTACTGATGTCTGAGCCCTATCTACTTAGCTCTCTAAAAAGTCTGAGCCCTATGTGAAGACTTTTCCCATTATTGTCCATTTTCCAACTCACTTTCCCGCTCCCATCTCTCTCTGACAAACCCCACTGGCTGACAACTCTAGAGGTTTACATAGACAGGGAACTGGGGACTGCATGTGACACATGGAGGGTGGAATTAGAAGGTGTCACACATGGGGCATTTTGGGCTGCAGCAGGAATTGGGGCAAGGAAGTTATATTCTGGCTGTGGACAGACTGGCAGCTTGCCGCGATATAGTGCCGCCTCTAATTGACCCAGTTTAAAATGTTGTGGGACATATCAACCACACAGCACATCCTACTGCAGGTTACCCATGGAGACATCCTGTGGGAAAGCATCCACACTATTGTAGCGCATCAGCCATGGAGTGCACTGCAAAAAATTGTGCACACTCCCCGATGTTCAGACAGCCAGCCATGCGCGATGAATGTGTGAGGAAACAAAAACTCCACTTTGGAGGTGGTGGCTTTTTAACCTGGCCCCAAGTTGTCCTCTGATGGGGTGAGTATGCCTGGGGAATGCCTGTCAGCTGTGGCTGTGTGAATGGGCCCTTTTAATCCGTTTGTGAAAGGTGCCTACATCAGGCCAAACTGCCAGTGTGAATGCAGCCTCTGTGAATGTAAATTGTTCCATCGGTGGAAACACTCCATCAGATCCAAGCAGTGACTCTGTATTATGCTACTATTATTTCATTTGATAGGAGGGATGACACCAGCACTGGAAAGAGTCATAGCATAGAGTTCTTCTGTGTGGCGTGATGTTACTGAGCAGTATGGGAAGAAGCCATGCAGCACTTGCTCCAACATTGCTAAAGTCAAAGTCAGAAATACTCCAAAGCTTATCAATATTTTACCTCACAGCAGGAAGGAACAACACCACCAATTGTGTTGTTGAAATGCTGTGCACTGAGACCCCCCAAAATATAATTTGGCTGCATGCAATGAAGACATATCTGTGCTATGGAATACAAAAAATCTCTATAGAGGTATAGATAATGTATCCCTAAGAGGGGATTCACATATTGGTTTGTACTAGGTTCAGATGGGGATTTAGTCAAGAGTGAACATGAGACTCAGGTTGGCAGATTAATTACTCTTCAACATATGTTGCTTCTAAAAAGGTATCACTTTACCTACATTATCTCTGGGAGGGTGATAAGTGGGAGGGTGGAGGAGAGGATTAGTTGCTTCAGAACTCATGTTTATACTCAGTTCTCACTTGCATTTTACAAAAGACATCCCATGTAGTTCCAAACAGGGTGGCTAAGAGACCTGTATCAATGTGAGTCATCTGGCAGTTATCAATCTGGATGTATTTTAATGAGACTGTATACAGGACACATTTACCATTGTTTTTCTTCTCTTGATTTCTACATGAAAAGATGTAGTTATTTCCAATATGTCCAAAAATATAATGTATTAATTGCTAAGGTGCTGAGTGCAGGGTGAAGCCAAAAGGGGAAGAGTTGTTTTAACATATGTTTTTATGAGTGTCAAAGGTCTCCCACTCCCTATCTCCCTTATATATAATTCCTTGTTGGTGGTGGCATGCTCCTGAACATTCCACATGCCACCCCAGCCTTTGGTCCCCTGACCTGTCAATCAGAAGCTGTCCCTATCCACTGGCTGTGAATACTCACATGCCATTGGCTGGGTCTGCTCCTCTTCCCTGCCCACTCCTTCAGCCTCTGTGCCCTGTCAGAATTTCTGCCAGACGGCCTTCTCTCTTGACAAAGACACTTCTCCTGCTTCCTTCCTGTGGGGGGATTAACTGTTACCTCAGTGGCTGTTGGTAGGTGAAATGAAATGGCAGTTACCTGTGTTTATAAGATGGCTGCTGCCTGTGGTTTGTTTAAAATGTTCTCCCATAAGATTTAATTGAGCTGTAGTTCCAGAGAGGGGCCTGCAGGAGTATCACTCACTGAGCTGAATGGGGCTTTCTCATCTGCTGGCCTACAGTTCCCAGCTGCCCCAAGGCCAAAAAGTGCGGAAAAAGAGGGACCCTCCCAAGGCGTGGAGCACCATCAATATAGATCCCAGCCCATCCAGGGAGGATTGTGTTTAACTCCTGTTTTATTTAGTTGTCCCTTATTCATTTAGTGTGTGTGTGTGTTCCATAATTGTGTAAATACTAAAATATTCTATTTGAACCAATAATCTGTGTTGTGCTCTGACCCCATAGTCTCCCCCAATCTGCCAATACCAAAGGGAGGGGGTAGCCCAGGGAAGCAAGGAAAGGCCAGACCCTTGGGTTGCCAACTTTCCAGGGATCCCCCAAAGATTGGGGATTCCATCTCCAAATAGGGAGATTTGACCACAGGGGTCTCACTGTCCCTCAAAAAAGGCAGTGTCAGGGCTTCAGAGCATGGTAGAGGCTGCAGGTTTGGGGGAGAAATGGAAAGCTGAAGAATGGGGGGGAATTAAGTTAGGTTGATGCTTGGCTGGGAAGAAGATGGGGTTGCCAACTCCAGGTGGGGAATTCCTGGAGATTTGAGGGGTGGAGCCTGGAGAGGGTGAGGTTTGATGAGAGGTGGGGCCTCATCCAGGTACAATGCCATAGACTCTGCCCTCCAAACCAGCTATTCCCTCTTGGGGAACCACTGCTGTCAAACTCCAGGTGAGGGCAGAAGATCACTCAGAATTACAGCTGCTCTTCAGGTAGCAGAGATCAGTTCCCCTGGAGAAAATGGTGGACTCTGTGTCATTATACCCTGCTGAGGTTGCCACAGCAAATTGACGCTGAGTGCCCAATGCCTTAACACTCGCCAAGAGCCTCTTTCTAGAGCCCATTGTATTTATTCCCACAACGGGCCTTATTCCTAGTCTATATATATAAAAGAAAGTCCCTTCACCCTAAAATCAATGCCCAGGCCAAACTGCTGGACCTAGAAGCACTAAATTTGGGAAGAGTGCTCCTATCATGGTGTAGGTTCTCATTAAGAAGGGATTTTTAGAAATTCAACCCCTAAGTGGGTCAAAAGGGGGGAAATGTGCTCCCCCCATTTATTCCTATGTGGCTGCCAGGCTGCTGCCGCCTTGCACTCCCCATTCTCTGATTGGTCAGCTGCAGAGCTCAGCATTCCGAGGTAAAAAAAAACCCCACAGTAACAGGAGACTGCAGACAGTTGAGGACAGTTACAGAAATCAGCAGTTCAAGACTCCTGAATAGACATTTCTCATAACAGCCAGCATGGCAATTGAGTTTATGAATGTTCATGGGGAGATTGTAAAGGTATAGGCAGAGCTAGCTCTTTTTAGATATTTCAGAGTCTCAGGTTGATTTATTCCTGCTTGCATTGCAATGCATCAGTATTGCATCAGGCCATTGCAATACATCAGTAATTTGATTCAGAATATTCCAAACATTGTTTCAGGCTTCTCCTGGTTCTGTCACAGCCCTGTGCTATTTTCATTTTTAGAGACGAAGGCCTTCATTGACAAGGGGGGGGGGGGGGAAATCAAGGGAGAAAGGAATTGTGTTGACTCATCCCCTGGGGATGGCAATAGTTTCTTGGCAATAGCAGTTTTGAGGAGAGCTTTGGGGAATCTTCACAGGGTACATGTTCAAAATTGCATTGCTAGTCAGAATCTGTTCAGGGACTCTGAATGGCTTAGTTCTTACAAGCAGTGGGAAAGGAACAAATGTGTTTCTGGACTTTCCCCACTCTAGATCTTAGGTGTTGGGTTTAGCAAATTGAACAACACTTCATGTAATTATAGAGTTAACTTGGTTAGTCAACAGGAAGTCACATGCGTTTACTGCAACCAATCTTTTATCAAGTGAGAAAAGCCCGCAAATCTTGTAGAAGGTTTAATTAACGACCTGAACTTTAGCCTTGTGATTGGAATCCCTGTATTGGCTATTTAGCATATTGGGGACTCTACCCTGTCTTTGTTTTTGCTTGGAGATGCCATTCTTCTAGTGTAGTCTTCTAACTGTGAACATGTAGGACTTAGAGTCTGTTGTTTTAAATCCCTTTTTCCCTGTTAGTTCAAGTAAAGTAATTTTTCCTTGGACTCTGTCTCTTTTTCGTTGTTCTGCTGATTTAATCTCTGCTACAGAATTCCCCCCCCCCCCAAGAATACCTTTCATTATGTAACGATCTTTTGTCTCAGATATTCCTTCCAGATGTCCAGGGAAGAGTTCTAGCCTAGCCTTCGCCTGAACATTCTTCTTTCATATGTTCACTGCAGGTGGGAAAAAAGCCTTTACAGGAGCTTTCTATCATGGCAGTGCTCACCTGCAGTCTGAAGTGGTGCAGCCAAGAAACAAGCTTACACAACTCCATCCATTGTTTCTGTAACCTGTACACTGTCCAGGGCCATTACTAGCGTGTGAGGGCATGCTTAACAGAAAAGCAGTTCGTGTTTTTGTATGGGCAAAGCTATTTGTAAGCAACAGCAACCATCTCACCTTGAGGTTTCCAAAAGCCATCTGATTTTTTTCTGTGCATCCTTAAAAAAAATACCGGGAGTTTCCTGTCTATGCCCCCATGAAAAGATGACATCAAATTATTCTTCTTGCTACTATCCCATCTGGTTGTGTTGGTTTCTAACTCCTCCCTGCTCGCTCCCATTTTTCCTCCAGGTCATTTCTGTTTCCCTGCTTCTTTCTCTGGTCTTCGGCCCATGTGCAAAAGTAGCAGGGGAGCATTTATTAAAGCCAAAGCCCCCTCGGCAGTGGCTTTCCAGCCAAACTGCTCTTGTATTACTTTTTGATGAGTTTTCAATGTAGGCCTTTGCAGATAGGAGGAAGAAGGCGACAGCAGAGAGAGGAGGGGCCGGGAGGGAAGAAAAAAAATGCAACAGATGGGGCCAATTGTGCTCTCTAGGCAAATTAAGGAAGACATCTGTAGCTCCCAAATACTGGTGGTCTAAAGCAATTAGTCCCCTGTGAAAAGGGGCCTCTTGGCGACTCCTTTAGCCAATCCCATCCCAGGGAGTGCTCACGTTACAATGGCCTTGACCACAATTCACTGAGCCAAAGAAGGGAAAGAAAGAAAAAGATTAATTCAGTAAGAGCTGTGCAGGAAGGCGCAGGGTTGCTATACTTCAAATGCAAGGTTGCTTACGACTTTTGCCTTAAAACATTTGGCTTTTTTTTTTAATCATTTCATTCCCCAAACATACCTGCTTTATGTTACAGACTCGAAGCAGACAAGGTGATGGTTTGTGTGTATAGGTACACAACTTTGTTGTACTGGAGGAGTAATCAATAAATTGCCCAGGGACCTCAATTTTCCACTGACTTGTTTGGGAAATAATAAATGAAGACATAAGTCACTGTGGTTGGAAGGATCTCTCCACCCACGCCTTCTGCCTCTCTGGCAAAAGGGGCTGTTATATGATAAGCCCCCTTTGGCAAGTGATAATTATAATGATTATTATGATTCTGCACAAAACAGGAACACCGGCTGGGTTAATCCGGTGGCGTGGTCCCCTAATTTCTATGCCAGGAAGCTGAAAGTAGGAAACTTAGAAAGGACTTTATCTAAGCTAGTTACGAGCCTCCACTGGAGACTCTTTTATTCATACATATTTATGACCAGGAGAGATCCCAGTGGGGAAAAACAAAATCTGCCGACGACAATGGACGGAGCCGCTCCCAGGAGGTCACGGCAGCACCTTTAAATTGCACCTCTTGGCTTTGTTCACCCAAGCACAATAGAGCTCAGAGATAGGGGGAAAGGCTCTGTATGCCCGGGCACATAACAATTCTCCCTCTGGCTTAGAAAAGAAAAGAAAAAGCCCAAACCAATGTGATATCTTATTGGATTTCTGTTAACCTAAGACCATGTTCGTGCCCCGTCATTGTCACTGGACAAGAGCTGATTTATTTACCCTCTGGAGGGGGGGGGAGGATATGACTTTGTTGATTAAAAAAATCATCTTCATTGGGGTTTCCAGTGGACATGGCAGCAAACACAAAAGAACCATCTGCCCTCTTAACCTGTTGCTTATTTTAATTCTTCGATCGCATGCCTTTGCTATTGTCACTATGATGCTACTTTTTCTAGATCTAAAAATGTACATCAAAGTGTATGACTGTGTAAGCTTTCTGAGGGAAGATAAGATAGCTGAAGGATTTCCCCCCACATTTTTGTGTACAAGTAGGTCTTTATCTACATTTTTTTAAAAAAATTAAAATCTGTTTAAAATATTTAAAATTTTAGGACTAGGGCTGCCAAGTCAGCCCGGGGGGCGGGGGATCCCCCGCTACAGGGGTTCCCGATCCGCCGGCCGGCATTCAGCCGGCGGGGGGAACCCCACCCCCGAAGTCGTCCAGCCTGGACGACTTCCCCAGCGTAATGACGTCACCCGGAAGTGACGTCACCACGTTGGGGGCGTTGCCAGGGCGACACTCTGGCAATTGCCCCAAAACTCTATGGTACCATAGAGTTTTGGGGTGATTGCCAGAGCATAGCCCTGGCAACGCCCCCAGCGTGGTGACGTCACTTCCGGGTGACATCATCGGGTGTGAAGGACTCCCCCCACCAGTACGTGAGTACGACTTGGCAACCCTACTTAGGACTCATGGGGAAAATATTTCAAAATATTACCACAACTCTCTGAAAGATTTGCCCAAGGCAATTTTCATCACCAAAACAAATACAATAAAAATGATAAAATCTAGTAAAATTAAAAACCAGCAGCAGAAACCACTAAACACAACAGATCTGATCATCTATCCTAAAGAGACAGTCTTACAGTGCAAGCCTAAGAACACTTTCCTGGGAATAAAGCCCACTACTGAGACTTCAGTAGTCTTCTCAGTAGACATGCTTAGGGTGGCACTGTAAGACAGCAAAGTCAGAATAATCAACAATAGACATTAAAATAAAATAGAATACCTACAGAACTGAAAGAAAAACTTTCTAAAGGGGGGGGGGGGATAAATCAAAAATGCAATGGCTGATTAAAAAATCGGTGCCAGAAAACTGACAAATTTGGTTGCAGGTAGAGAATTCCACATACATTCCACAGGCAAAGTGCCAAAACTGTAAAGGCCCTGTCTTACCAGATGGAATAAAGTATAAACGAGTTACTTTCACAAGTCCAGTAGAGTTAGTTTTCATTGTCTCGGCCTTAATTGTCATTGTTTCTACCTTAAACTCTGCTCCAATTTGGACTGACAGTGCAGCATAATAAAAAAGAGACAAGCTACGCATGATTATTTAGACCCATGAAAGCACAACTGTTCTTCTCTTCTAAAGCCCAGCCTAGAAAAGAATAGAAATAAAACCCTATTGTAACTGTTATTGCCAGCCATGGTTGCACTGCACAGGGGATAGTAAAAGTGAACAGTCATATAAATACATTCCACTGAAAAGCATTCTTTCTGAGATGATTTGAGGTAATGTGAAAGTGATATTTAATCTGTGACAGCTGGTTCACACATGCAGCCACTGCCTGATATGTTCATCAAGTGACTGAGCATGCATGTGTGAAGCAGCCCAACTGTCTTAATTGCAGGCTAAAATGTGAGCTTTTTGAACAGCTACTTATCTTCGGGCAGTGTGCATTAAATTTATGTTCACTGCTCCGCTGTGTTAAATATTTCCATCTGAGTACAGTAAAAGCATGACTTAATCTGAGTCAGGCCTTAACCCTGGAAAGTGTTTGGCGTTCCAGGCGTAGGTGATGTAACAATAAAGATGAAAGGGCCTTTGAATATGTACCCAATGCTATTCCCTCAGCCCTGAACAAACACAGCATCCTGCATACATCTGGGTTGAAGAGATTCATCAACTGTACACAGAATCTAAGCATTGTACATTTCTGTTGAGTCTTCTTGTACTAACAAGAAGAGAGGTGAATGCAGACTGTCACTGGAAAAACACAACTACTGTTTTAGGGCTGATACTTCCAGAGGTAGTTGCATAAACTAGCGATAGCATGCTTGGGCGAACTCATGGTGGGTCCTTCATCACCTCTAAAGACTGCTACATACCAAAAAAGAGGGGAATTGTTCCCTGTTTTTTTCTTTTTTCGTATACTTTGTTTTATTTTTCCTGCATTAACAATCAAGGGGGGAAAAAGCAACCCTGTTTATGTCAGTCCAGCTAAAGCAGGCCTCTTCTTTGACGCAGCTCATCAATTTGGCATAGAAGTCCAGGTTGCATTATTCCCTGCTTGCGGCTTCATTCACAAAACAGGATCTGCATACGAGAAGAGGAGACAGAATTGTTGTCCGTTTGCCTAACCAGTCAGTGTAACGCCATCTAGAGAAGGAGGCACGTGAGATTTGCCCTGTGTTTTCTCAGGCTCTAACAGGATTAGGATACTTTTTGCTCAGTAACGGTGCCATCCGTTGCTTGGGAATAAAACCCTACTGAACAGACCTCCCTAGGAGTCTAAGCAGACCTGCTTGGGATTGCTCTTTTGGGTAAATAGGAACAGCCATCCCCATTCCCATTCCTCCAAGCAGCCATTTCAGACTGCATCATGATGAGCTACCTGTGCATAGCAAGACTCGCACCTTGGAGGACCTGCCATGTTTAAAAGCCTATTTTTACCATGTCACCACAGATCCATTTGAAATGGAGACTGGCAATCTGGTAAAAATGTGAATAAAACAGCCTATTCGTTGCATTTTCTCCTGCCACCACAGGATAGGGCCTACAGCCAGAAGGCAATGCACTCATCTGCCTGTGATATCTGGACAAAGGGGGGGAAATTACCCTACAGAAGACCTGGACCGATTTCCCACAGCCACTGCTCCAGACTCACTCTTTCCTTTGCCCGATCGTAACGGTCAATTTCCCACTATTGGCTGCACGGCTGCATTTTGCCCCACAGCTTCTCCCAATTTTCCCCACATCTATTCGATCCTGTTTTTTTGAGGACTGAGTAGACATGGGGGAAATCGGGCAAAGCTGTGGGGCAAAATGTGTCCATGCAGCAAATAGTGGGAAATTGGCACTTATGGGGCGAAGGGAAGAGCAGGGGCGGAGCAGCAGCTGTGGAAAATCAGTTCCGGATAACTTGAGACTGAGTCAAAACATAGCATGCAAACCATGTCCTGGGCTGGGCAACTCACACTTTGTGTGTGTGTGTTTTGGTCTTAAACAACAAGCCAAAGCAAATTGTTTACTGAGTCGCATACATAGCTGGCAGGCTGTGCTTGACTTGGTTTTTCACAATGTACAAGTCTGCTCCAGAGGGCTATGGCACTGAGCATTTGTCTGGCGTAGGCAGTTCCCCATTTTCAGCATAAATCCAACCATCTTGTATTTAATCAAAATCACATCCCTTTGAATTCTTCACTGAAAACTATAGATCCATAATTGATGTATAAGGTACACTGGGACCATCTACCAACAACCTTCTTACTGATTAACTTATAGATGTGAGTCAAGTCCAACAACCCCAGCAAGGGGCTTTCAAAGCAAGTGAGAAGCAGAGGTGGTTGGCCAGTGCCTTCCTCTGCAGAACCTTCCTTGGTGGTCTCCCTTCCAAGTATTGACCCTGCTTAGCTTCTGAGATCTGATGAGATCGGGCTACACCATGCCACCTTCCCTACTGATTAACTTAGTATGTTGAAACTTGAGACCAGGACAATGCAGTAAATGCTTGGGCAATAAAGGCTGCTCAGAGGTCTCAAGCAAGCATGCATTGTGTTGGCAGGTGGCACACATCTACACTTGGGGATCAGACAAGCCTGGCATGAGTGAAAATGCTGGGTTAAATGTAAAAAAGATAATTTGATTTGGAAGCACAGAAGCTTTATGCAATATCCCCAGTTCTCCACATTTCCGTTAAGGGGAAAATGCTGTTCAAACAAATTACAAAGATGATCTGACTCCAATGGTAACAAGAGAAAGGAATTTTAATTACAAAACTAGAAGCGCATCTTACATGATATATTCATGTAGATACATTTAAGTTATTGTAAAAAAAGATTAACTTGCTACAGCTTCAAGCTCGTGTAAGAGAGAGAAGAGAGATCCTAAATAAGATAAGGCAATCAATGGCCAAAGAGGCTCAACTTCTAACCAATGAGGGGGTTGGAGCCAAGCGTACCTGAGTGAGAGAATTCTCTTAAACCTTTCCCTCCCAGATCCTCTTGCATGCAGAGTTACAATATCTAACAGAAAATTCCTTTCCAGACCAGCTGTGATGATCTGACAAACTCTTAGCCCCAACACTCATTTTCTACATGGGATAAACATAGAGGAATTTCACACAGCCAATATGTTCCATTTCAGGAACTCTTCAGTAATGGTTTCTGTCAGGCATTTTACACAGAACCATATTAGTACTGGTTCCCTAATGGAACATATTGGCCCTTTCACACAGAAATGTGCCTCTCCCGCTGGGGAGGCGTTTTACCTTGAAACCTTCTCCCAAGCATTCTTCAGCTCTTCTACCGGTCCTGAAATGCTATGGGGCGCTGTGTGAAATGTCCCCGAAACGCTTCCTCCTCCAACGAGTGTTTTTGTGCCTCTTTTCACCCGCGCAGGCGATCTCTGTGATTTTTTTTTAAAAAGAGCCAATACAGGCTGAGTCTTAAAATGGTGGGGGGGGGGGTGAGAGAGAGAGATCAAGGTCCAGGCTGAGTCTTAAAATGCCATGTGTGTGTGTGTGTGTGACGAAAAGAGGCTTGAAAAGAAAGCGACAGTCTGAAATGGCAAACTGCTTCAAAGACGGCTCCAAAACGGTAGGGGAAGTGCTGTCTGAAACGACCGTCACTGTACCGGTTTATTCCAAGCCGGTTCAGTAACGTTTTTAAAGGTGTAGTATGAAATTCCCCATACATTCCCCGCCCCCAAACAGAAACCAAAAATGGTACCAGCAAGTACAACACTAGCCTTGGCTACAGTGCTAATACTCATCTGTCAACTATCTCTCTGTGTATTCCAACAGAAGGCACTTTTAGTTAGACCTGGGGTGTCGAACTCATTTGCTATGAGGGCCAGGTCTGACATAAATGAGACATACTCGGGCCGGGCCACATGTGTCATAAAGTGTAATGCCAGGTAGCAAGATATAAACTTTATAAAGGACACAGACAAACACAATTAAATATTTTTAAAATTTAAATAAAACATGCTTAAAACACTAACACTCTTGCAATATTTTGTCTATTTAACAGTCTCTGATAACTGACACCTCAGAATTATTGCATCATAATGTATGTTCTGTAGCAATCCTGAGTATGCTGTTCAGGTGTATATCTGTAAGCTGCAATCCTACTTTTGATTTATTGACATTCATTACAGAAATCTCATGCTCAGTGTCCCTAGCCTAGGACCCCACATTTTAGACCCTCTGATTGTGAACTCCCTCTTTGCTGGGTGTTGGGTGTTAGGTGGACTCAGAGCATTGCGCAACCCCATCTCTCTGCTCATGCAGACTGGCTCACATTTTATACCCTCCTGATTGTGAACTCCTCTCTTCTGCTGAGATTTGGGTGTTAGATGGTCTCAGAGCTCATGGCCATGCAAGAGGGGTCAGGCCAGATGACAGCCTTGCATGCCCAGTAGTCCAGGTGATTGGCGTCAGTGGGCTCAGGGGACTTGGTGAGGTACTCCCTCACCATCACCTCTGCCAAATCATCCACCATTTCATTCCCGGCAACCCTTCCACTGCTGACCTCCAAGTTCACTACTGACAACCATTAGTGGGGCTTCTCCCCGGTTGGGCTCTTTGAGGCAGAGGTGCTGGGCTGTGGCGCCTCCTTTTCCTTCCCAGCCTCTTCCACCCACTGTTCCCTCTGGCCATGTCTGTTTTCCTGTAGTCTCTGCAATTCTTGGCAGAACTCAAGCTTCCATTTCAAGAGCTATGCATTCAGGAGAGTAATGCTGCCTTTTATCTGAGGATCACAGATGCAGGCCAGCTTGTACTCCCTTTTACTGCAGAGAGGAAGCAACCTGTTGGTGATGCCCACCTGCAACCTCTCTGCCAAAGCCCCGACCTGTAGGAAAATAGCCTTCCCCTCAAAGCCCAGTTCCAGCATGGAGGCCACGCCTGGTCCAGCCCTCGAATCAGGGGGATGACTTGCCCCAGACTGTCTGTATGAGCACAGAGCACGTTGGTGGTGTCCGGAAAGGGCTTGAGGACATGCACCATTTTGGGAGACGGTCAGCCAGTCACTGGAGCTGATGCTGAGCACTTCTTCTCCATGTAGGATGGCCATGGAGGAGATGACATCTTGGGCTGCACTCTTTTGCTCCACCAGATGAGCAATCACGGTGTAGGTGGAGCGCCTCATCTCCACCCCCCTGCCTTTCATGCTGCCTTTTATGCAGCAGACAGGCAGACCTGATGGCAGGTGTCAAGCAAGGGCTGCATCTCAAGGAGGGCAGTGTCCCAGGTGGCCTTGGCAGTGCTCCCCAGCACCAGAACATCCTTCACCCCCAGCTGAAGCGTATGCAACTGGTAGATGGCGACCTTGAGGCATACATGCTTCACCTCCGCCAGCATGTTGGCGCCATCATTCATGACCATGTAGCCACAGATGATATTGCTGCTGCCCACCCACTCTCTCAAGCTACTCTGTATTACGTGGTGGTAATATTTTGTGCTGTGTGGTCTGCCTCCATCCCCTGCACATGGAGCAGAACCACTGTGTAGCCCTGTGGCAGGACTGTTACCTCCTGAGGCCTGGGCCATGCCCTGACAGACCTGCTGGTTGCTTCAGAAGTCTGCCGTGAAGTACACAGGTCTGTCTTGCTCTCTGGAGACCTGAGTCTTGACCATTGTCACTGCAGCTGGCAAAAGGCTATGTCTTCCATGTGGGAGGAGGGTCGGCCATCCACAGCAATCATCTCACCAATGATGAGGTGAGTGACTGCTTCCTGGGCCCTTCACATAGCCCTTTTGATCTCTTGGGTGGCCAACCCTGAAGTCCCACCCATGGCAGCCTGAGTGTGGGGAGCCTTTCTTGGAGTTCCCTCCTGCTCCTCATTCCGTTCTCCCTGGAGTGGACCTCTTCTTCCTCCTGTTGACTGCCACTCTTTCTTCCAGTGGCAACATAGTTGGGTCATGATGCATCCTTTGCTGGTGCTGGCACAGAATGGAGGAGGACAAATGCTAGGAGTTTGCACCCCTCTGGACATGGGTGTGGCATACCTGGACCTCTGCTGCACAGGGGTCACTGGGGGGGTATGGATATGTTTGCAAATTGTGGGCTTCCCCCTACCCTCTGGATCACTGCTGTCAGAGTGTTAGCAACTGCTGGTGTCTCTGGGCACTGCTGCTAAAAACTCTTTTGCCTTTGTGGAGACCCCCAGTACCAGGAACAGGTCAGAAGTAGGCTGCAAGACCCCTGGTGATGCTTTTCTAGGGCCAAGCTCCCATGGCTTGGCAGGATGGGTTTGATGCCTAGGGGCAGGGGCCTATGGTACACAGGGGATGGATGACTTATCCCCCCATGATGAGGACTCTTCGCACCCACTTTCACCTTCATGGCACACAAGTGTTTGTGCGCAGGAGGGGTGGGAGGGTTTAAATCTGGGAGACCTTTTTTTGAAGTTTGTAACTGGGACCTCAGAAATGTAATCTGCCCCCAACATGGAAAGACTGTAGAGGAGCAGGTGGCTGTGTAAGGTTCCTTGTGTGTTTGTTATGTGTGTGGGGGGGGTGGTCTATTCTATACACTTTTGAACCTGTGCCTGACATTTTCCCCAAAAGCAATTTCCTGGCTTGACCTTAGTCCTCCTGGATTTGCACTGCCACAGTGGCACTGGTTCTGCTGGGCCCATTGCATTGGTTGTTATGGGCTGCAAAAATGCCCTCACAGAACGGTTTCTACTGCAGAGATCCTTTGGGACTTTGATTCTGTCCTGCTAGGCTTCTATTGCCCTTTTTCTTCCACTGGAAACAATGGAAGATGGGAGCACCTTCTTTGGGGGGGGGGGCATAACTCAGACCCTGTAAATCCAATCCTCACCAAACCTGGAGAGGAGGTAGAGGAGAGTCATCTGGAAATCTGCTGTGAGTTCAGTGTCTCTAGCATGTGGGGGGGGGGGCATTCTATATACTCCCGAAACTCTTGAACCTGTGCCCGTCATTTCCCCAGAAAGCACTTTCCTGGGAGCACCTTCTTTGGTGGCCATAACTCAGACCCCCTAAATCCAATCCTCACCAAACTTGGAGGATAGGTAAAGGAGAGTCAGCCAGAGGTATCCTGTTAGTTTGGTGTCTCTAGTACACCAAGGAGTATCCTACTGCTTCACGAACCGCCTGAACCAAACCAGTTTGTTTAGCGTCTAAAAGTTCATGACAGTTCAGGGTTCGTGAGCCGAACTGCATTTTCCTGGTTCGTGCCCATCCCTAGCTCCAACTCTTTACCACCTCTCCCCTCTCCCATAAGCCACTGCTTGCATTTTCTTGGCTGAAAATATTGTTCTGCTCCACTCAAATGCACCGTACTTCATTTTGCTCTCTTTTACACATCATGCTCCTTGATATTTAAGCTGCTAATTTAAGAGGAATGGTACAATAATAGGCTAATTCTATGACACAGCTACTAGCAAGTCAGCCCATCCTATATTTCCTAGGTTTGAAGATTTGGGTGAATTTGCCACAGGAGCTGTGGATCAGACGGGGCCTGCAAAGAGCCTGCTAAGGCCTTTCAATCTTATGACTGATAGCCCTGAAATAAATGGACCTGTCAGATTCCTTTAAAAAAAACTCCTCACTTGCTGACAAGCTGAAGTCATATTATATGCAACAAACACTCAAGCCGTCTTTCTAGGGGAACATTTTTCTACATGTGTACTAAGGTACTTCATCCGGTTGGTCTGCAATGCCCAGGATCCACCATCTACAGAAGTGACATGGATCATGAGGCATCAAGCATTTCTAAAATACAGTGAATACAGAATTCACAAAAAAATCCAGATATTCTTCAGCACAGAACAGCAATGCTATTGGAACAGATTAAACTTCAGAATGCTAAAAAAAAAAAAAAACTTTTGTATTTTTTAAAAAAGGGAAACCAACAAACAAAACTATTCAGGAAGCCCAAAGTAAAAGGGAGTCAGCTATGACAAGGTTCACCCAACGGTAGGAGGAAGTGGGGCATCAAAAATCATATAAGCGTATTACAAGAACCTGCACTTCTGCTGTTGCAAATGGGTCTGTAAGATCAGCTCTACAAAACTGAGCCTGCAGTCACAAGAGCATTTGTTCTACCTGAGCCAAATCAGTTGGTATGCGCACCAGAGAGGAGAGGATAGAATTTCATGCTGTAACATAATGTATATGGGGCTGCTGAATGAGATTGTCCAGAACTTTGGGATTGGGTGTCATCAATATGCAGATGACACCTAGCTCCAAGCCTCCGGATACATCCATCTCGGTTCTTCTGAACTGGTGCTCTGAGGCTACGGTCAGGTGGCTACGGGAAAACAAGCTGAAGCTGAATCCAGACAGGACAGAGGTAATACTGGCTGGAAGGCTAATATTCTAGAGGGACTGGATCCACTCAGGCCCGTAGCCAGGTTATTTAATTGGGGGGGGGGCTTTAAATAAGTCAGGGGGCACCCTACACACACACCCGCATGCACACTTCCAAGCAAACACCATAAATAGGGAGCCTTGGCGGTAAGTCGGGGACCAGGCCCCAAGAGGACTCACTGTAACTACGGGCCTGAATCCACTTGTCCTAGATAGAGTGTCGTTGGCTTTTTCAGAGCACATTAAGAGCTTGGGGATGCTCATGGACCCTGACTTGTTGTTTGACAAGCAGTTTGGCATGGTGGGCAGGAGCACTTTCTATCAGCTGCATCTGATTCACCAACTCATTATCTAGAATCTGCCGAACTGGCCACACTGATCCATGCTCTTGTAACCTGATGGTTAGATTACTGCAACACCGTCCATGTGGGACTGCCCTTGAAGACAACCTAGAAACTACAACCGGTCCACAATGCAGCAGCCTGACTATTGGCAGACTAGCCACCAGGAACACAAGTTGCCCACTTTGAAACAGCTACATTGGCTGCCAGTCTGTTTTTTAGGTTGATTCAGGGTGTTAGTTATGATCTTCATGACCTAGGACCCACATATTTGAAGGACCCTCTCCTTCCATATGTTCCTTTGCACCAGCTACAGTTCTCAGGCAGTCATCTGTTGGCTGTCTCACCACTTAGCCTGTCTGGCATCATCCAGAGCCCAGGTCTTTTCTGTCGTGGTTCCAGCTCTATGGAATGGGCTCCCTGAAGAGGTATGGGGGGACCCCTCCTTGGAGATCTTCAGGAGGCACTGCAAGGACTGCCTGTTTGCCAGGGCTTTTGGGGGGGGGGGGGTTGAATGGCAGGCATTTTTTAAGTACTAGAGGGGGGAGAGTTTTTGGGTTTGTTATATTTTTGATTTTCACTGAAAATGATGTAACTATTATTGTATGATTCCTTGAACCACAAGGAAAGGCAGAATATAAATGTTTTAGTAAATAGATAATAACTAGGTAGTTGTAATTCTAGTATTAATAGAAAAATAAGTTTTACAGTTAGTGGAACATTGAATTAATTAATTAATTAATTAGGGTTATACGCCTCCCTCCCCATGAAGGTGGGCTCAGGGCGGCTTACCTAAAATTTCACATAAATACAATTAAAACATCATGGGCACATAAACATAAAATAACATTCATTTAGAATGTTCAGATCACAGAAGAGTTTCTCTTTCTTGCCTTCAATGTCTCAAAACATTGTGTCCAGCTGAAGTTATTTTACCACAAATTAGTCTAGTGACAGATGTTAAATGGCTGTTAGGTTCTTCTTCAATGTTTCTAGGTTCTGCTTTTCAAAGGCAAGAGAGGACCTACCTCTCAATACCGAATGGCAAGCACTCTTGAGGTCTTAAAAGACGTGGTAAAACCAAAACAAGGATGGAGCGCCACCTGGTGGTGTGAACCCAACATACAAGCTGAATGCTTTTATTTTAGTTAAAATTTGGTCACGTTCCTGAACCTATGTGGACAGGTGAACTCCCCCCCCCCAACCTTTAATAAAAACCCTTCATGTTATCTAATGTTAATTTTTTTTTGAAAAAATTATTTAGATTTTCTATGGTTCCACTACCCATAAGCAGTGTTCCCTCTAAGCTGAGTTAGTGTGAGCTAGCTCACAGTTTTTTAGCCTCCAGCTCACACATTTTTGCCTTAGCTCAGGAAGGATGGCTCCAGTGCAAAGTAGTTTATGCAGTAGCCAAATGGCTTGCTCACAACTTTAATGCCAGTTGCTCACAAAGTAGAATTTTTGCTCACAAGACCCCACAGCTTAGAGGGAACATTGCCCATAAGTGAAGTTCCTTTACTCTTTTTGCCCAGCTAACTCCATTTACAATAATTCCTTAGAAAAAAAGCAAGAGTCCAGTAGCACCTTTAAGACGCTACTGGACTGTTGCTCTTTTCTACTACTGCAGACTAACACAGCTATCCATCTTGATCTATCTCCTTAGAAATAGGAGAGATTCCAGTGTGATAAAGAAACAAATTCTCTCTTCCAATCTTCTAACTGTCAGTGAGACAGCTACATTCTCTTGCATAATTTTCTCTTCTCCATTTCAGTACATGGATGATGCAGCGAAGCATGGTTAGACTGTAGTGTAACGGTGTTATCATACTAGGACTTAGGACACGGGTTTGAATCCCCATTCTACCACGGCAGCTTACTGGGTTGCTCTGACTCAGCCTAACCCATTTCACAGAGTCGTTGGGAAAATAAAATGGAGGAGAAGAGAATGGTGTCAGCCACTTTGGGTCCCTGTTGGGGAGAAAGGTGAGATATGAATGAAGAAAAGAAAGAAACTAGACACTGCTCCCACACTGTTCTCTTCTCCATTTCCTTGAGTGAAAAGTATGGGATACCAAAGCATCACCACAACAGATTGAATGAGCATGGCAAACAAAGACAAAATCTCCTCATTTTCTACTGGTGGGCTGAAAGATGGTAACCCTAGGGCTCTACACTAGGTAACCCTAGGGCTCTACTGGTGGGTTGAAAGATGGTAACCCTAGGGCACCGACATACTGGAATGAGCTCCCAAATAAGATCAGAGCCTTATGGGACCTTCAGCAGTTCCGTAGGGCCGTGAAGACAGAATTGTTCCCATGGGTGTTCCAGTAGGCATTACACCGCTGATGAGTTGGTTGCCAATTTGTGAACAGGTGCTATGCTACGCTGGAGTATACATACTTGATGCACCTTATTATGCTGCGCCACCACTGGGAAATGGGTGGGAAATTATGACTGACTGTGTGATTTTACTGTCTTTATGTATTTATACTGAATGTTGATTTTATTGATAGTGTAAGCCGCCCTGAGCCCACTTCGACAGGGAGGGCGGGATAAAAATAATATAAATAAATAAAATACTGTAGTTATGTTGAACACCACGAGTAAAAATAACCAATAAAACCAGCTTTGTATAGCTTTTGCAAACTTCTTCTCAACTGTAAAATATCTTCTACTACATTATTGAGTCCTGGCACAGCCTGTGGTCTTCTCAATAAACTATAAAATGTACTTTCTATCCCAATGTTTCCTCAATTTAGGTATTTTTAGGAAAGCCACAGCTGTGCTGGGGAAAGGGCAGAACAAGGCAGCCCAAATTATTAAGGGGTTGGAGCATCTTTCCTATGAGGAAAGGCTAAAGCATCCTTTTCATTTTAGGTTTTGAAAAAGGCAAAGGGTAGAAATGATAGAAGCTTATAAAATTATGCATACAGTGGGCTTTGGCTGCCTCTCCTATAACATAAGAACTCTGGGGCACCCTTTGAAGTTGATGGGAAATTCAGAGCAGACAAAAAGAAGTACTTCTTCAGTGAATGGGTAATTAAATTTTGGGATTCACTGGTCACGTCCACACTGTCACTTTTATCACTCATTTCTCCCTATTGCTTTGGGTCTTCTCCCTTTTCCACATGTGTTTTGCTCCCTCTTGGACTACTAGAGAGAGCAAAACATATGTGGGGTGGGGGAACCTGAAGCAATAGGGAGAAATGATCAACAAAAGTGACAGTGTGGACGTGGCCACTGCTAGGCTTCTGGTTGCCATATATGGCCAAATCGCAAAGGGATTAAATAAGATGAATTAACTGATCGATTAATTTAAAAACCATCCTGTCCTAAGTTTTAGAATTTCATGGGAACACAAGAAGGATTTGTTACTTGATGTGGAGGAATTAATGGAATCAAAGATGCCCAGTAATGAAGGAGAATTAAATATGCATTTTACTCTCCTCGATAATCTCCCTTCCCAGGGAGATTGCCAGTGGGTCCAATTTGTTAAATATTTGTTTAGGATTGATCATTTATTGTGCACGGATACATCCAAATAGATTTTTTTTGTGCTATAGTTTTGTATCTGTTCCAGCAGATGGAGCTAGAAAGTAGGAGAGTTACTTACATGTCATAGTAACAATAATCATTTTCAAAACTACTTACACCTTAAAGAGCTGTCAGAAACAGGGCATCTTTCCGCAGACTCCAGGATGGTAGGCCTGATCGTGTCGCTTTATAAACAACCAGTCGAATGTAATGGAAACAAAGATCCCATTCAACTAAGACTTCAAAAGTCCACTTTTCTATTTGTCCAGCCCTACGAATGAGAAATCACTGCAAAGTTTAATGCAAAGACATTCCTGATATCAGCTGTCAGAACTTAACACATCAAAGAGACAGAATAATTCGACTGGAACGAGTGCAGAAGAGAGCAATGAAGATGATCAGGGGCCGGAGACCAAGCCCTGTGAGGAAAGGCTGAGGGACTTGGGAATGTTTAGTCTGGAGAAGAGGAGGTTGAGGAGGGGCATGATTGCTCTCCTTAAGTATTTGAAGGGCTGTCGCTTAGAGGAGGGTAGGGAGCTGTTCCTGTTGGCAGCAGAGGATAGGACTTGCTATAATGGGTTTAAATTATAGGTGGAAAGGTTTACTCCCAAGTAAATGGGCAGAGGATTGCATATTTAGGATGCCATCCCTGGTTTCTTATGGTAGATGGCAAAACCCTGGACTGCACCCTTAGCCATTTAATCCCCTGAACTGAAAATGCTACAGCCAGGGCTAAGGATTCCCACACTGTGGCACAGCTACTTAGCACAAGGAATAATACGTCTCCACTAATCTGAAGCAAGGGCAGAGTGGTGTGTTAGAAGAGCAAGCCAAGCAGGCAGCATCACAGGGGGAAACTCAACTTGAACCTGGGCTGGGGCAACAGGTGTCTACAGGTAAACCTATACCCATTGTCATTGTTGCTGCATTCCAGGTGAGAACTGAGCACTGCCAGACTTCTAGGGCCCACTGGGTTCAGCATGTGCTTGGCCACCAGTGTCCCTCCAGTGCAACAAACCACTAGGAAATTTCTTGGTTAAGAGCCAGTCTGCCCCTGACCAAAAACCACATTCCAGGCTCCTCTTCTGAAGTTCTCATTGCTTCACTTTCAGCTACTGCAGCACAGCCAGTGTATTATTTCAGCTGAATGTATTAATTAAGACAGTCTGGATATAGCTACAAGGCAGATCTTCATGCTTCAGTTGTCATATCGACACTTGTGGATAACCTGTCCAGGTGACAACTTTCCTTGAGTACTACAACTAATTTATGTCATGTTCTGTGATACACCTGCACACCTGCTTGGAAAGTTATCAATGCTAAGCACTGTTTCATGTCTCATCAGATTTTTTAAAATGTTTGCTCTTGTAAGGCTATGGGGGGAAAACCTGGGAGGGAGGATCCTTGTTTAATGAGCATTTAATGATACATCGTGGTCCAAATAAGGGGAAAATGTATATTTGGCAGTTAATGCAAGTGAGAAATTATCAGGAAACATAACTGACTATACGGCACAAATGTAATCTGCCAAATTTGTTTTCATATAATAACTGCATAGCTTGAAGCACATTTTATTACTAAGGCTGCGATCACATGCTTCTTTAGATCAGATATAGGTGTGAATGCCTGACGGATCTAAAGGGAGGAAATAAACAGCAACATATGGGTAGCATCCCACAGTCATTGACAACCCGTGCTGCTCCGCCATGGAAGCAGAATTAAATGACACTGGGGAAAGTCCGGTCCTAATGCTTGCCAACAGGCCACAGATGGACTTTCCCCTGACTGATTGCTCAAGCACGCTCTCATGCCGTCAGGATGGTCTGATTGTGCCATCCTGACTCTGTGCTATGCCCCCCCCCTTGCAATATGCACATCATCGTATGCTCCATAGGGAGCCCTCAGTGTGGAGGTGCGATTCCTCATTTATGTGCAAGGGAAACAAACGGCAAAAAAACCCCCAACTTACCCACCGTTGCATCTGATCACACAGTGACGGGCTGCGGCCACAGCTTCAAAGGGCTGTGTGATCTCGCAACTGCATGTCAAATTCCTCCGGAGGAAATAGCCTTTCTTCCCCTCCACTTCAACTGGCATGCGTGACCACAGTTTTACTAATGGATAATCAGATGTAATCTGAAATGTTCATTGATTTCTATTTTAAATACAGTCTACTAAAGCTTGGAAACATACCATTTATCTTCACTAGATAAGCATTCAGAATGGTAGCAGCGGTGGTGGTAAGTACTATCAAGTTCCAGCCAACTTGTGATGACCCTGCGGGGTTTTCAAGGCAAGAGACAAACAGATATGGTTTGCCCTTGCTTGCCTCTGCATAGCAACTGTGGACTTCCTTGGTGATCTCAGTTCAATTTTCTCAGTGGAGGGTGGTAAGCAGTGGGGTACCACAGGGATCAATACTGGGTCTGATGCTTTTAAACTTGTTCATTAATGATTTGGAGTTGGGAGTAAGCAGTGAAGTGGCTAAATTTGTGGATGACATGAAATTGTTCAGGGTCGGGAAAACCAGGGAGGATTGTGAGGCACTCCAAAGGGATCTGTCAAGAATGGGCAAGTGGGCGTCAACATGGCAAATGGGGTTCAATGTGGCCAAGTGCAAAATGATGCAAAAATCCAAACTATAAATACACATTGATGGGGTCCGAACTGGCAGAGACTGACCAAGAGAGAGATCCTGGAGTCAAAGTAGATAACTCACTGAAAATGTCAAGACAGTGTGCAACTGCAGTTAAAAAGGCCAATGCTAAGCTGGAGATTATTAGGAAGGGAATTGAAAACCAATCAGCCAGTATCATAATGTCCCTGTATAAATTGATGGTGCGACCTCATTTGGAATACTGTGTACAATTCTGGTCGCCACACCTCAAAAAGGATATTATAGCACTGGAAAAAGTGCAGAAAAGGGCAACAAGAATGATAAAAGGGTTGGAACCCTTTCCCTATGAAGAAAGGTTGAAGCGCTTGGGGCTCTTTAGTTTGGAGAAATGATGACTGAGGGGTGACATGATCGAGGTTTATAAGATTATGCATAGGATAGAGCAGGTAGAGAAAGAGGTACTTTTCTCCTTTTCTCACAATACAAGAACTTGTGGGCACTCCATGAAATTGATGAGCAGTCAGGTTAGAACAGATAAAAGAAAGTACTTCTTCACCCAAAGAGTGATTAATACATGGAATTCACTGCCACAGGAGGTAGTGGTGGCTACAAGCATGGACAGCTTCAAGAGGGAATTGGCTAAACATATGGAGCAGAGGTCCATCCGTGGCTATTAGCCACAAGATATAGATAAGAACTCTCAGTCTGGGGCAAGTGATGCTCTGTATTCTTGGTGCTTGGGGGGGGGGGGCAACAGTGGGAGGGCTTCTAGGTCCTGGCCCCACTGCTGGACTTCCTGAGGGCACCTGATATTTTTGGCCACTGTGTGACAGAGTGTTGGACTGGATGGGCCATTGGCCTGATCCAACACTGGCTTCTCTTATGTTCTTATCTCCCATCCAAATACTAGCCAGGGCTGCCCCTGCTTAGCTTTCAAGATCTGATGAGATTGGGCTATCCTGGGATATCCAGGTCACAGCAATTAGAACAGAGATAGATCTAGAGAGTCCATATATTACGAACTCCTGAACTTCATTTTTGTGGGCAATGAGTTCTGCCATTTCTATGCACGTTTACAACAATCCTGTGAGGAAGATTTAACTCAGAGCCAATGTTTTGCTTTGTCACTACAAAAAATGTACAGTAGGAAATTTTCACAACAGAGCAGTGGCATACCTAGCTTATTGGGTGCCCAGGGTGGATAATTTTTTAATGCTGCCCCTCTTTTTTTTTTTTTTGCCAAGTCACAGCTGATTTAAGGTTTTCAAGGCAAGAGACGTTTGATGGTGGCTTGCCATTTCCTGCCTCTGTGTTGGCCCTTCTTACCTTTTGAGATCTGATGAGATCAGGCTAAGCTGGGGCTATCCAGGTCAGGGCCCCTCCTCTAGACGGCAAAATTATTTTCCTTGATAATCATGAAATAAAATGAATAATAATAACAGCCAGAAATAGATTCAGGTGGATAGCCATGTTAGTCTGAAGCAGCACAACAAAGTTTGGTCTTAACGGTGCCCCTGAACCCAAACTTTGTATTCAGTGGCCAAAAAAGAAAGGCAGACAGTGGAAAAAATTCTTGTATTTAACGTCATATATATAATGATGCCAGTAAAAAAAAAAAATCAGATTCCAACACGCCATTCCATCACGTGAGCCAGCATGGTGTCGTACTTAAAATGTTGGACTGAGATCTGGGAAATCCAGGTTTGAATCCATGGAAGCTTGCTGGGTGACCTTGGGCCAGTCACATTACTCTCGGCCTAGCCCTGACCTGCATAACCCCAGGATAGTCTGATCTCATCGGATCTCAGAGGCTAAGCAGGGTCGGCATAGAGGCAGGCAATGGCAAACCACCTCTGAATGCCTTGAAAACACTACAGGGCCACCATAAGTCAGCTGTGACTTGGCAGCAAAATAAATAAATAAATCCCACCATACCACTCGTGTTCTGAGCAGGCACTTGGGAGGGCTTCTGTTCTCCATTGTGAAGCCCAAGAAATGATCACCCCAAACATCTACAAGGCATTTTTGAGAGCTAGAAGTCTGCTTTTGTACTAACTTTTACTAACTAACACTAGCCAAAGCATCACAAAGGAATGATCACAACCTTCACCAGACTGCATGTTCTGCACTCCAGAACACACTACCCCCCCAAAGAAGGTGCCCCCATCCTCCATGGTTTCCAAAGGACTAAAGTCAAACCAGAGAATCTCTGCAGTGGAAACTGAAAGGGGAGGGGCATTTTTACACCCCAGCAGAATCAATGCAATGTACAGCGTTCCCAACATAATATTAACAAAGGTTTGCTACTATACTTCTCTTAAATATATTATGTCACCAAGCGGGATAGGGATAAGAAGGTAATGAGGCCCAAAAGTGAAAATAAGCGGGGGACACATAGAAAAATTAGGTGAAGGAAGACAGAAATGGATGAGAAATGTGTGGAAAAGAGAAAGAAGAAGAAGGGAGAAGAGATTGGATTTATACCCCGCCCTTCACTACCCAAAGGAGTCTCAGAGTGGCTTACAAACTCTTCCCCTCCCCAGAACAGACACCCTGTGAGGTAGATGGGGCTGAGAGAGCTCTGACAGAAACTGCTCTTTTTCAAGAACAGCTGTGCCAGAACTATGGCTTGCCCAAGGTCACCCAGCAGCTGCAAGTGGGGAATCAAACCCAGTTCTCCCAAATTAAAGTCTGTGCACTTAACCACTACACCAAACTGGCCCCACTACACTACACCACTACATCAAACCAAACTGGCCCCACTACGCTACACCACTACACCAGATGGAAAATAAGACAGGGAAAGGCTGTTTTATCTTGCTGCAACACCCTAACTACTTTTTTGCAAGATCTGGCTGGGCTGGGTGCAAGGAAAGGAGGAGAGAAAGGTTAGGCTATTGGAGAAAATGACCTGCAGGCTGGCAATTACTATAGGAGCTCTCAGCACAATCTGTTAAGGAAGTCTACTTGAGTCTTGGAGAAAAGGGAAGCTTAGCTGATCTTAGAGCTTTTTGCTATGCTCAGATTTCCCTGCACCACTAGTAGCTGCAGCCAAAACTGCATTTTACAAATAAAAAGGAAAACATTTGGCTGGAGAAAGCAGGACGACGGAGAACACAGTACACAATAGCTTAGGTCCAGTGTTCCCTCTAAGCTCAGTTAGTGTGAGGTAGCTCACAGTTTTTTAGCCTCCGGCTCACACATTTTTGTCTTAGCTCAGGAAGCTTGGCTCCAGAGCAAACTAATTGATGCAGTAGCCAAATCGCTCACTCACAGTTTTAATGCCTGTAGCTCACAAAGCAGAACTTTTTCTCACAAGACTTCACAGCTGAGAGGAAGCACTGCTTAGGTCTAGCACAAAATTTCTGTGAGCAAAAGAGGCAATGGTTTTTCACCAGTTAACCAATCCCCCCCTCCCACTGCAGACTTCTGACATCAGGATTCAAGAAGGCATTCCAAATGTAACATTGGCTGTACCACTGATTTATATAAGAACATAATTATATTGACCCTTAGCAGAACCAATGGGTTGAAATTAAATCAGAAGAGTTTCCAGCTAAACATTAGGAAGAACTTCCTGACCGTTAGAGCGGTTCCTCAGGGGAACAGGCTTCCTCGAGAGGTGGTGGGCTTTCCTTCTTTGGAGGGTTTCAAACAGAGGCTAGATGGCCATCTGACAGCAATGTTGGTTCTGTGAACTTAGGCAGATCATGAGAGGGAGAGCAGGAAGGGTTGTGTCAGTGCTTAGTACTTGTGGCCCTTTCTTACACACCTAGGGAAATGCTTATTGCCACTTTGGGGTCAGGAAGCAATTTTTCTCCAGGCCAGTTTGGCTGGAAATCCTGGAAGTTCTTTTCCCATCTTCTAGGTGTGAAACAGTGGTCACTACGGGTGTGGAAGGGGGAGGTATTTATGAATTTCCAGTATTGTGCAGGGGGTTGGACTAGATGACCCTGGTGGTCCCTTTCAACTCTATGATTCTATGACTCATTGATTGCCTTTGCATGCTGGGTAAGCATTTGAAATGCTCTGTCCACCATATATCTGCAATCTCTGTCTTAGGTATCTAGTTCAGATCCCATTAGTGTACTGTGTGACAGAGTGTTGGACTGGATGGGCCACTGGCCTGATCCAACATTGGCTTCTCTTATATTCTTATGTTCACATGAAGTTAGGTTTTTCAGTGTTTGTAGTTCAATTCTTACTTATGTCAACTGTCATATGCCTTATAGTTTCCCTGAGAATTTCTCAGAGGCTGACCACTATTAGAAACAGGATAATGAACTACATGGACCCTGGGTCTGATCCACCATGGGTCTTCTTATGTTTTTTGTTGCTTTCTTCCTTCTGCATAAAAGCAGCTTTCTGATACATCTGGTCCTTATGGAATCAATCTATCTAATTCTCAGTGGAGTCCCATCTGGGGATACATAAATCCAGAAAAAGGAGCCATGAACAGACAAAGCCAGAGCTTTCTAGAAACATACAAAAATCTCCAGATTTGTAAGAAAATCTGACTTTTTTTTTAAAAAAAATGAGGGATTAATACCCTCCAAAATAATAGAAACAGTATCTGTACCTTTAAAAAAGAAATGCCCTGTACAGTGGCTGTTGTGGGGTTGCTATACAACCACAACAATATTGCCATCCTTTACATCTTGGTTTCTATTCATAAAAGGCAGGAGAGGGGGCAGAGCCCTTTCTGGGCTGTCTTGGCCTTTGAGGTAGAACTCATTGGAGTCAGGCTTGGTAGCAACCACTAACAAACCCAGCTGCTTACTACTGTTCAACAGCAGGCACCTCATGAGAGCCAGTATGGTGTAGTGGTTAGAGTTTCAGACTAGGATTTAGGACACCCAGATTCGAATCATCACTCTGCCATGGAAGGTCACTTGGTGACCTTGGGCCAGTCACACACTCCCAACCTAACCTACTTCACAGGGTTGTTGTGATGATAAAATGGGCTATTTTGGGTTCCTGTTGGTGAGAAAGGTGGGGTATAAATGAAGTAAATAAATGATAAATATAGCTGAAGGTGGGGCAAGTAAAATGTAGGGTGGCTGGTAGGTGGTAAGGAGAGAAGGAAACAGGGAAAGGAGAGAGTATAGTGGGGCTGCAAGGAAGGGGGAAAGAGGAAATAGTGAGGGAGGGGATACAGTTGCTCTCCACAAATCCTTTGGTTTCTCCACTTGTACACTTATAATGTGTGTCATAATGGTGAGATATTCCAGATATTTCTGGCTTCAGGTTATCGTTGTACAGACTGCAAGGCAAACCAATAATCCATTTCACCCCACTATTTTTCACTTCAGAGATCACTTTAGTTTTAATCCAAAGATATCTCAACAATATGACTTATAAAGTTTCCTAAATCTTTCTGGAAACTTAGATGTAAATAGACCCGCATGAAGAAGGAAAAATATGGGACTAATTTTAGCTCTTCTTCAAACCACAAGTTCATACTGATTTTGAGTACTCAGCTTTAGAATGGGTAGATCAGTTTCTATGTCAGAACAAAGTGAAAGACAGGGGGAAAGGTTCATTCAATTTGATAGCACACTTGTCTATATCTCCAGATGTTCTCAGCACATGCTTCAGCTATTACTCCTCTAGAATGGTCCATTGCCTCATGAAACTTTATTACACTAAAATGATGAGCAAGTGAAATGTATCATCCCCCCTTGAAATACAACTAATTTGGGACCAAAAAAAAATCCTGTATTGACTTGCACAGCAAAACAGAAAGGAGAATAACACAGCCATACACAAATGCTGCCTCCACTAAAGAGCCTCCCTCATTTTTAAAGCAAAAGCAAACCAGATTGCATTACCCAATAAGATTAGTGCTTTATTGAACCTCATTATAGGTTCATGTCCTCCCTAGTCATAACCTCCTGTGTTATTTTTGGCACACGAAACCGTCATGATTTAGTGTTGTGTGTGAGAAAAATGAAGTCTGCTTCGAAAATACGTTGACTCTTATTCCAGATGTGGTAGTTCCGTGAGATTCTTTTCATGCTGGCGCTTAATGGTTTGAGTCGGCCATTATTTATTTATATGCTAAAGAAAAAGCAAGGGAGTGCGGAGTTGTTTTTAATGAAAGCAAAAGGGAAAGGGGCAATAAAAGAGCTTTTGCTGGGGAAAAAAAGAAACTTCTATGTAACCTGATTTTGGTATGCTCTCTGTGAAAAAGAAAATATTTTAAAAGAATGACTCCTTCAACAGCAAAACTCCAAGGAGATGTTGCAGTGAACTAAAATATAAAAGTTAATTGACTGGCTGTGATTTAACAGGGTTATTGGCAAATGGACAGCCAGAAACAAATGATTTTATTGAGCAGCTCCAAATCTGTGAGCCTCAAATGGAATGGAATTCTTATATGTATTCACATTCACTTTGGTGTCCCCACTGTGTGCATGCATGGAGCTCATATTGACATTGTGGTGGGCAGGGAATTCGCCAGAAGCATTACCTGTATGTAAGAAGAACCTATGGAACTTTTTAAAATGGTCAGGTGTCTGTGCAAGTTTATGCTATGAAAGGTTGTTTGTCATTAAGGTACCATAAGTTTCTTTGCTGTGATGCACTAACACAGCTACCCTCTGGTTACTATAGAGCTTTTGCTGAGGCTCAAAGGACCATTGTGGCACATTCTTTAAAGCAAAAAAAATTACACATTTCTAGGCATAAACTACATAATATTTAGAATATATTGGCTACACCCACAACCAAGATTTAAAGGGGGGAGAAAGCAGATTCCTGCCCTGACCTAGATAGCTCAAGCTAACCCAATCTCATCAGGCCTAAAGGTTGACCCTGATAAGTATTTGGATGGGAAACCACCAAGGAAGTCCAGGGTCAGTATGACAAACCACCTTGAAGAGTACTGGACTCGGGAGACCAGGAACGGTGAAATCATGAAGACTTTATTGAGTGATTCAGCATGCCCAGTAGATGGTCAGAACAAGCATGCTTCCAGAGCTCCAGGACCCTCATTATATGCTGACCGGAGCCACACCTCCGGCCTCACCCAAAAGACCTGATAGGGGCTTAACATATGCGCATGTTTGTCATAGGTTCCCTGGAGGAGCCTTTGGCCGCACTGGCTCCCCAGGGAGAACCTAGGTCCCACATTGGTGGAGGCTTTGAATCCGGATGTCTATTGTTCCTCCAAATTCAAGCTCCCCTCTATGCCTGACCATGTGCTCTGGCCATGCGGCGGGTGCCATTACCTGGGAGCACATGGCAGGCTGGTTGCTACACAGAGCATACTACATTACACACCTCTAAACATCTCTTTCCTTGAAACCCCTACAGCAGGGGTCCCCAGCCTTTTTGAGCACATTCGGGCACATTTGGAATTCTGACACAGCATGGGGGGGGGGGGGTGCAGGCATTTTGGGTGCAGCCATAGATCCCATAGGAGGTAGAGCCAGCCACAAAATAGCTGCTGCAACTTTCCTTCAGCCATGCAGTGAAGATCCTTGTGCTGTGGTGGCAGCTGCTCCCAAAGCAAAGCTTTTAAAAGTCTACACAATCAAATCTCCAGTGGTCATTCAGGAGCCTTGCTGGGCAAAAACCCCAGCTGGCCCTGCCCACATCTGTCCGTCTGTCTGTCTATCTGCCTGTCTGTCTATCTAATCTGTCTGTCTAGTACTGCTCATATAGCGACAGCCTTGAGCAGAAAATAAAATTATAAAATCAGATGATGCCTTACTTAGTGCCCTGCCCACTTTCTAAAAATGCTTGGTGGGCAAAAGGAAAGGTGTCAGCTGGTACCAATGGCACCCGTGGGCACCCCGCTGGGGACCCCTGCCCTATGGGATTGCCCTAAGTGGACTGTGACTTGACAGTACCAAAAAAAAAAAAAGATTAAAAATTCCGAGAGAAGAGATTTAGCCAACCTGCACAGCCCAAATGCACTTGTGACTTCGTACCATCCTGAGTCTTCTCACCCAGGGCCTTTTTAAAATGGCAACCTCCAGTACTGAGTTCTAGCACCTTTTTTTGGGGGGGGGGGGGTTTCTCCCAAGACCAGATCCTCATGCACTGGCCCGCCTCAATCAGCCAATGAAAGAAAGGCTCAGGAATCTTATGCCTGAGGAATAGCCTACTGAGGATCTGCAGAGGGAGGGGTGAATTGGTGGAAATCAGCACAACCTTATATATACCGGCACCTTTAAAAATAAAACAGCACTGAACTCACCTATCCTTGACCATTCAAGCAGCAGACCATGGACCAGACATTCCTATACACTGGAATGAAAGGGCATGCAGTTTATCCAAATCTATATAACCTAGCCCACAATAAAGCCTCATATATATGTGTAAGTGCAGAGGGCTACAACTTTAATAAAACAAAACTCTGCACTGCGTTTCATGGGGAGAATGAAACGTTCCACTTTAATGGCAGTTGTTTTAAGACACTGCAGGATTTTCCACTCTTAATTTTAACATCTTAAAATATCCCTAAAAGCCCCAATTAAAAGCAAGGTTGCTGTCTTTAGATGTAAATGCTAAAAAGAAGATTGTGCCTGCCTCTCTTTCCATGCCCCCCCACTCCCATCCTTATAGCAGCATCTCATCTTGATGGTAACATCAACAAGCAGACAGGCTGACAACTGAAGCTATTCAGAATCCCCCATTGATCTTCTGACATGTGCCATTCTTAATGGACAAGGTCATGCTCTTTCCTGTCCCTGTCCCACCCCTTTATTGCCAACTGCTTGCAGGGATGACCCTTTTGATAAGAGAGTTGAAGGGGTCAAAAGCCAGTACTAATTGCTGCTCCTTAAGATCTCCCAGCTTTCTTTGTGTATTTCCAACACATTATCGCCAGACTGTGGAGAATATGGTCCTTTGAAACTGTACTGGAAATTGCAATAGGCAGCATACACCTTGGCCCATCTCCCAGGATCTTCCTATAAATGCAGATACAAAGATAGGTTAAATACCCAGGAGAGTGGAGTTGGCTCATATGTAAACACCTTCTTTTTCAGATTGTGTTACCTTTAACCCACTGCCCTTTTATGGGTGCTATAGCGCTGGAGTTGAAGTGTGATCAAGTTCCATTTAAAGGAACTGTTAAAGGGGCAGCAAGAAAGTTATATGGGCTGATGGCCTGAAGGGGCCTTGCCATTACTGTCCTCATTTGCTTGTAAGATGGGACTGAAGCCCTTACTAGTTGGTGAGAATCAAATATACTAGATGGGATGGGATTCTCAACAGTCATAGTGGTAGTGGAAGCAACTCGTTGCTTTCTCCACCACTCGATCCTCCACAACCATCCCGAGAAGGTTCCTGAGAAGGACCAATAAAAGATCTACCCTATCCCGGTGCATTTTTAAAATATCTTTTTCTTTTGCCATCAAGTCAAGCTGATATCTGGTGACTCCTTGTGGGGGTTGAAGGCAAGGGATGTTCAGAGGTGGCTTGCCAACACCTGCCTCTGTGTCACGACCCTGGTATTCCTTGGAGGTCTCTCATCCAAATGGCCAGGGCTGATCCTGCTTTGCTTCTGAGATCCGACAAGAGCAGGCTTGCTTGGGCTATCCAGGTCAGGGCATCCCTCTGCATTTTTATTCAGATGTACATCCCACTGAATTCAGTGTGGCTTCTGTATGAGTGGACAAGATTGTAGACTTAAGCCATTGACCTCAAAAGGGATTTGCTTCTGAGTAAACACGTTCGGGATCAGTATGAAGCTCTGTCACCTCTGTTGAAACACCTCTCCCTAAGTTAAAATAATGAAATAACCATATAGGATGTTTTTATGTTACTTTTTGAGTCGTAGTTAAGATTATGAGAGCCTTATATAAGAAACTATGAGGGCTGCGAAAGTTTATAAATGAAAGCAATGAAAAGCACTTTGACCAAGATTCTGTATTATCTCACCTGAGACACTGTGTTAAACATTGGTCAGACATGATGAGATTTGGGAACTACAAGTCTGTCTGCTCTTGGTATGGGTTAGCCGCTCCCTGTTTATAGGATGCATGGGGGGAAGCATGTTAATGGGCCTTTCTTGACACACAGGAAAGGGGGAGGTGGCTCTCCTGTCCTTTCCAGGTCTAAGAGCTCACAGAGAGGAAAACAAGGCACTGCTATTTCACTTTGATGGGGCATCCACATTTCACAGATGAAACTAAGGACACTCCTGTATATTGGTAACCTCTTTATTCTGAAACCAAGGGTCACTGCTAGAAGCATCACCCACCTCTGCTATTAAATATCCAGTGCCAAATGCCTTACCTGTGGCTATACATCATATCATCGCAGTGCCATAAGTTGCCTTGGCTTCTAAGGCAGAACATGTTTATAAACTGATGATAGAGTTTTTAGCAACTTCAGGCGGTTGAACAGAATGTTTAATCTGAGATCTGATCTAAGTATTACACTAACCACTTTGAGCTTTCTAAAGAGAAGTGTACCTTTAAGGGGAGGGTTAATCTGGATTTCAGGAAGGCATAAGTATCAGTATTTGGGGCTATTCCCCCCCCCCCCCATAACACAAAGTACAAACCCTTTAAAATTAAAAAGAGAAGATGCAAAACCAGTTAAAAATTCTAAAACCAGCCAAAAGAAGGCATCCCAACTTTAAAAAAAACAGCACAAAACCAAAAAAAAACCAAAAGCAAAGAAAAAACTTTATATTTATATACAAAATTAGAAAGTCAGTCCTGAAGATGTCCAGCAGGCAGGCACAGAAAAAGAAGGCCTTCCCAGGCAAGCAGAACTCCAAGGCAGGAACCAGAAGAGCAGTAAAAGCAGCACTCTAAAAGATCTAGCCATGAAATGGAGCTGCATGCCTTTTGTCCTCTTTGCCCATGCTCAGAGAGCCATAGAGGGATGAGAGAACTGCCAGGATTGGGCAGACAGTTCATGTTTCCCTTAAAATCTAATCCCATTGATAGGACAGCTGCCTCCCCATTGCCCAGGAGTCCTGTAAATTTCAAGAGAGAAAAAAGAAGAAAAACAGCACTTAAAACGACAGCCCACAATATTCCCAGACATATCCAAATATTTCCAGATTTTTTGGGACCCAGTTAATCAGTATTCCAAAAAATACCATCCAGTATTTCAAAAAATACCATCCAGACAACCAAATATACCCCCCCCAAAAAAGGTATTTTTATGGTATATATTCAGACTAGATATATTCAAATGCCCACTCCTAGTTTTCTGCTTTCATGTGAACTGTTTGTGTATTTGGTCTGCTGAGTTGTTCTCTTGGAATTCCACCTCAAAAATTCTGTGATGATTTGTGCTGGTCTTTTTGGCTTGGATTCCAAAACATCTAAAAGAATAGAGGCTAGACTATCTAGCCTTTTTGTATGTCTGTGGTTCTCCTTCAGAGTACTGGTTTCTAATGCAATTTCTACAGTTCCTTTAAAAATGTAGCAATGTCATGAGACATGCAACTTTAGGAATTCTGTAAGGGTATGGGAGACAAATATCACAATGGAATTTAAAAAATGTATCATGTAATGTACACTATCATCTTCAATAAACAATACATGTCACAAGCCCCTCATTACCATCCAACAACTTGGTGAGACAAAGATTTAGACTAGACCTCAAATTGGATCTAAGGGCAATTATTAGGGGGAAAAGTGCAAGGTGAAAATAATCAGCAGTATTCAGCATCTGGGTAAGAATTTCATGGGTGTGAGAGAGAGAGTGAGTGAGAGAGACCAAAGAGAGTCAGTGCACTGGAATTTTGTGATCATGTACATAGATTTACATGCATATCGAACCCACTGCATTTCAGGGACTGAACATCTAGAGACTTGAAGAAGGGAACTGAAACCTGAAAAACTATACTGCACAGGTATGCACAGCAACTATTTTTAAAAAATGATGCTTTTCAAAGGTACCTTATGAGGACAATGGTTTCTCAAAGAACTGGGAGTTTCACTGATAAATAGGGCAGATGGATACCTTATTACTCAAACCTAGAAATTTAGATTTCCTATCTAGGAGATATTCCTCACTCAGAGACCTAAGGTTATTATAGCCAGTCATTGGATAGGTCACCACAGCTCCTCAGATTAATAGACTCTTCCTAGTAAATCAATACGGCAAATGTGTGTGACAGCTGGTTAGGAAATCCACTCATGCACTTGAAAGCTAGCTAGGATATCAATAGCGAAGGCAAAACAGCTCCAGGCAAAGCAGGGGGGAAAAAACTAAGCTCCCTGAAATGTCATTTCACACTCTTATTCCAGCCCAGAAACAAACAATGCCATTCTTGTTTATCACTAGTCACGCACAGATGCTAAGTGACATAATGGAACAGAAGATAGGCTAAGATCAAGCATCATGGCTTCTTTTTTAAATAAAGCAAATATCTGACGACAACTATTCTGGGCTTCTGATATGCTGGGTTGGAACTCAACTCAGTTTTTTACTAACAGAAGGGAGATTTCCCCCAGTCCCCTTCTTCCATACCACAGACTTCCAGTTCATCCCTCCTGCTGCTGTCCCCCGTCCTCCAGAAATAGAATTGTGCTGTGATCAATGGGCTGCAAAAGGAGAAATGAGGCAGGAAAGTTCCCATCAACTCCCTACGTGGGGCTGCTCTTTACTCTGCTCCGGAAGTTGCAGCTAGTGCGGAACGGGTGTTGACAGTGATGCCTGTGCATGCTCGTATCCAACCAGTGCTGCATGAACTGCACTGGCAGCCTATCAAATTTCAGATCCATTTCAAGGTGCTAGTGCTTACCTTTAAAGCCCTATATGGCCAGGGGGCAGCATACCTTCAGGACCGCCTCTCATCATATGAGCCCTGTAGGGCACTGAGGTCCACAAACCAACATCCTTTAGTAGTCCCTGGTCCAGGGATGTCCAACTAGCCTTGACTAGGGCCAGGGTCTTTTTGGCCGTGGCCCCTACCTGGTGGAATGAGCTCCCATATGAAATCAGAGTCCTGCGGGATCTATTACAGTTCTGCAGGGCCTGCAAGATGGAACTCTTCCACTGGGCTTTTGGTTGAGGTGGCGGACATCCCCTCTTCTCTGGCTAATCTCCCATCAGCGGTCTGGATCCAAATAGACAGCTGGGTACCCACTGTTGTATTTTAATTCATCTGATATCGTAACTGATATCTGATCTAATCTATTTTTACACAGTATTTTATGTTTCCATACTGTTTTAAATTGTTCTTTTAAAGTTGTTTTTAACTGAATTGTTTTGTGCTGAGATTGATGTAACCCGCCCTGAGCTTGCTTGTTGGGAGGGTGGGATATAAATTAAATAAATAAACATTTAGTGGGGATTCAACTCAGTGTCTCATTTTGATGTATTTGGATATTGTTGGGTGTCAAGTCACATGAATACTCCCTGTCCCTCACATCTTGAATAAACCTTTGTTGGTCTTGAAGGTGCCACCGAACTCTAAATTTGTCTCTACCTCACACTGCTTCGTAACTTACTAGTTATAAGCAGAGTACTAAAATATAAAAGCTGGACCGCACTTGAATGGCTACGAAGATCTATCACAAACACATACAATTTCACAGCTAAAAGAGTGATAGGTCTGCTATTATAGTCTGATAAAAGAGGTAGTGTCTCCATAAGATCTTTATTTTTGAGCAAAGGAAGAATTAAAAGTTTTCTAAGCTCAGAAAAGTAATCACATTCAAAGGTCACAGTCGCAAACTTTATCAGAGTATGGTCCCTTAAGATGCCTTCCTTACAAAACTCTAGAATAGGGGTGTGTAACCCCTAATTTTGGGGTTTGGGTATGTTGAACCTGGAAAATATCAGTATTTCCTGCTATTCATGAATCTCAATACCAGTATGGTATTTGGATTTGGTAGTATTTGGGAAACCCATTTTTTCCAGCTTTATTATATCCTATGGGGACCATTATAGTCAACAGTCTCCATAGGGTATAATGGAGAATTGATCCAGGGGTATCTAAATCAGTGGGGGGGGTTGTTTTTTAAGGTAGAGGCATCAGCAGCTATGCTGCAAATTTCCTCACACACACACACACCCAGTCTCAAAAAGGCTGAACCAGGGAGCCCAATTCTATGGGCCCCCAAAGAATGCGCCTTCATCCTCCATTGCTTCCAATGGAGAAAAAAGGCATTTAAAGGGAATGTGGTCCCTTCAAATGCCTTCTCCAAGCCACACGAATCTGCAGCAAGTGAACTCAGAAGGCATTTAAAGGACTCGCAGTCCCTTTAAATACCTCCAAGTGGCAAGTTCACCCAGAAGGCATTTAAAGGGACAGGATTTCATCTGAGTGCTGTTCTGATACACCTATGAAGATAATTTGTAAGCTGCTGATTTTGCGGTATTAGTCTAATTGTATGTATTAATTTGTGTTGTTAGCCGCCCTGAGCCCGCTGTTGGCGAGGAGGGTGGGATAGAAGTCTCATGAAATAATAAATAAATAAATTTAAACACCTTTGGAATTCAGTCACCATGGAGTCATGTGGCTTGGAGAAGGTATTTAAAGGGACTATATGTGCTCTACATATTGTGCTGTTATAATCATACTTAAATAGATGTTTCTTAATCATTCTCATAGCTTCCTGTCTGAGAACTGAATGAAGCGAGTCCAAGGAAAGACTGAGGAGCTGAAGTTGTTGAGGTCACATGAATTTGATTATGTTGTCTGGCCACAGTGCAGCAGGCCAGTATAAAAAGATCCAGCTGGTAGTTTTAAATCAATATATTTATTCACTTATAAATATGAAATTCAGGCCAACTAATCCCCATGCCAGCATAACACAGAGGTACACTGATGTAATACAGAGATGCACCATCACAGAATCCTGCACCAATGTTAAAGTGAAGCATTTTCTAACATCTGAGGAACACACTCAAAGGCTGAAGCAGAGAGTTGGGTCAGTATTCACAACAGCCACAGCCACCAGTTTTATCCTGTTATAAAATATTTGCCTCTGTCCATGAATGCTTGATCTGACTGAAACTTAACTCTTCCCTACAACTACAAAAGAGCTTGGCCTTGTTGCCATCGGTATCCAGCTGCACCTAGACTGTTCTTAGACATTTCTTTTCTGCTGCTTACCTGGTGCTTTGCCATCTTGAGTTCTCTCTTTGGACTGCCTCTTCGGACTTAATTGCAAAGTGATTACTAAGTGCTAGTCGCAGATTTCAGGGCCAAAGTCTTCATCAAGGGAATGACGGAATCTCAAACAACCCTTATGTCTGGACTTTTGAGTAAGTTGTTTGCACTGTTTGCATTCTTTCTTCATTAACAGAGCTGCATTTATCTGCTTTTAGGAGGGGTATCTGTATTAGAGACATAGGCCGAAGACAGATTGGTTTTCTGCCGTGCCTCCCCGGCGCGGCAGAATGGGGCAGGGGAATTTCCCCCACCCCACGGCGTTCCCACGCCGCCGGAAGGAAGCCGCCCGCAGCGTTCAGACTGCGGGTGGCTTCCTGGAGCAGCGGGCGAACGCCGTGCGGCCGCCCCTGCCTGCGTGCGTTCACACCCGCTTCGGTGGGTGGAACGCGCGCACGGGGCGCACCGCACCAGCCGAGCACCACTTTAAAGTGGTGCTTGGCTGGTGCACAAGGAGCGCGGCGCCAGACGCGATGCGTCCGGGCCGTCTCCTGGGGGCAGATGCGGCCGTCTGAACTGCCGTTCTGTCTCTGCTTCTGAAGCGGAGGCAGAGCGGCCGAGACGGCCAATCTGTCCTCAGCCTATAGTGTGTGAAGTGATGGGGATTTGAAAGCAGCTTTGTGGGCCAGATGATTAATCACCCTTCGTGCTCTTTAAGCAAAGTAAGACTGAATATTTCATTGCTCCTGGTAACTCCCCCTCATATAATGTGTCTACCTCAAACTGTTTTGCAGTTTTACTAACCATCTCTGAGGTCTCCCAGAGGGATACTTTGCTTGTAGATCAATGTGGAGACTCAGCCCCCTTATTACAGGAAGATGCAGAAAATACTGCATTTGTTGGTGACATGCTAAGAGATCTTTCCTTTCTAACTGCTAAAACAGTGGAAGATATTTTTGAACAGCTACAGCTTGTGCTGTCAAAGATCTAATCTCTAGTCTACATGTTAATTGAGAATTACAACAGGAGCCCTTTAAAATCTAGGAGTACTGAGCAGACAACAGCTGGTCAGACCCTTCAGGAGGAAGCACTGAAAGATTGTGGGAGCCATTCCAGCTCTTCCCTGCTGATAGTGAGAGAGGTTTCTCACATTTAGTCCTCCAGCAGCATAAGGTTTGTCTGAAAATTCCATGCTGAGCAGCACCTGAGAACTTTGTTTGGCAACAGAATTAGGTTTTCGAAGTTGAAATCAGTTGAGCTCCTTATTTGCTCTTACCAGACTTGTAGAGTATTACTAACATTCAGGGCTCTTTTTGTAGAAAAGCCCAGCAGGAACTCATTAACATAATAGGCCACACCCAGCAGCAGAAATCATTAGCATATTAATGATATGATCCCCCCACTCGCTGGGACAATGTTCTTCCCCCCCCCGGGAAACCGCCCCGCCTCCTGCCGCTGCTGCCGGTGCCTCTCTCTCCCCCCCTTCCCTCTCCCTCTCCAGCAGCGGCCGCCGAGCCTTGGAAGGACCTGGGGAGGCGCAGCGGCAGGCGCTCCGTTTTCCCGGGGGTGGCTGAGCCCCCCCCCGGGAAATTTTGGGGGTGGCTCAAGCCCTCGAGCCCCCCCATACTCTACGCCTATGTCTAGGGGCCTCTTAGTTAGCTTGGTTGGCTTGGTTAGCTGTTACCAGGGGAACAGCTTCCTCAGCTGTGGTCCCTACCCTGAGGAATGCACTTTCAGATGACACCCGTGCCCTGCCGGACTTGTTTAGTTTCCACAGAGCATGCACAGCTGAATTGTTTAAGTTGGCCTTTGGAGGGTAACCACATGTTTGGGCCATTTTAATAGTGGTATGGTGACAGCCACGTATTTTAATATTTTGAAGTTAATATTTTATATTTGTTTTTACCTAATTGGTTTTAGTGCTGTGATCCACCATGAGATCCTTCCGGTGAGCTGTGATGAAAAAATCTAATAACTAAAATAAATTCCCTTGAAATTAATGACCTTAAACATATTCATACTTGCCTGGACCATGCTGTATGTAAATATTAATTTGTCCCTAAAATAGCTGGAGGAATATAATTTCCATTTCCCATGATCATGCTTTATGGTTCTCAGTGGGACTGTCATATAAGAGGGAATGAAAAGATAATCTAATTGGGTCAAGTGCTACAGATATTAAAAGGATGATCAAGTCCAGGTCTAGTTAAATAGCTCATGAGATGCATTTCTGCACAGTTTATCAGAATTCATCGCAGGCATTGGCAGTGGGTCCTGCCTGGAAAATTTGTGAAGCTGGGTTTAATTTAAGTCATCCAACCAGCTTCTCATTTTGTAAAGCCTCTTGGTCAACCCAATGACACAGCATTTTAAGGTATAAACTACATTTGTAATGTGGGTTTGGAATAAATTGTAGGCAGGAACCAGACAGATTTGAAGAGCTAGTTAGGATGACTGTCTAAAATGTGTGGGTGGGGTAAATGGGTTTAGAGGAGACGAAACACTTGTCTTTCTTTTGTAGTATCTATCTATCCGTCTGCCTATCATCTAAATGTATGTATGCATGTATGTATGTGTGCATGACTAGCTATGTATGTACTGAGAAGGACAGGTGATCCCGGGTGGGTGTTTGTTTCACTGGTTTGGTATAGCCAGGAATCTCTATAATGTAGCAGAGTACGTGAGGCTTACACACACCATCAGCTTCTCAGTACTGTGTGTGCTCGTAAAGTTACAGAGTTAGACAGAGCCAGTTGTCAGTTTCATACTAATAAAAGTTCTTTATTCAACTACATTCTAGATAGTATAGATTTAGAGATAGGAATAGAATCTAATCTAATTAGCTATGATGATTGCAGATGCAGAATCCATGTCCTACGTCCATGGTAGACAAAGATGGAGAGCATGCTCCTTCTTTTTGTGTGTGTGTGAGAGAGAGAGTGTCAAGCCAGAAGGAAGGAAGTCTCATCCCTAAGAATAGCATTCTACATCAAAGGGATAGCATCAGATAGCAGGAAGGAAAGGATGCTCTTTATGTGTCCTGGCCTCTCTATCTGTCTCTGAAGCCTGAAAGAGATGGTCCTTAAGATTTGTGAGTCCTAAGCCATGAAGGGCTTTAAAGACCACAGCTAATACCTTGAACTGAATTTGGAAACAAATGATCAGCCAATGTCATTGTTTTAGGATAAGCAAGATATATTTCCCAAACATGTAGTTTATCTGTAAAAAAAAAAAAAAAAGCCACAGAGGATGCATATCAGGGCCATGGATCTGGAGAAGCCTCTTCTTCCTGTACTTTTTTGCCATCTAAATGTACTCCTCCAGCTACCGTTACCTGTTTCTTTTTCCTTATTATGGTTTAAAGGAGTCTGAGGTCCCATTTTCAGTACTGAAAACAGGATATGTAGACGAGTTAACACCTTCCTTCTTCAGCACTGAGCCCCAATCCACATCATCCTTGCAGCTGCTTCCCCCCACCACATGCATGCACACAGATGTTCATATTGAATTCCCTGCATGGGTGTGATCACATGAGGAGTTTGGCCTGACAGAGTCACCCCTCCCCTCTAACCCAAATGGATGTGATCAAACGTGCACATCTGGCTCCCATGCCCCAGTCATCTGTACCTCACACTAAAATGACTCCCACACAGATTAAATAGCCACTGGCAAATTCCAGTGGCTACTTTGGTGAGGTGCTTCCATAGCAGGTTTCTAGATGTCCGATTGACTGGGAACACCATGGAAATGCATGAACAGTGTGATTGTTCCTCTTCATTTCTGGTGCATCCCTTTCCCCCCTTCCAGCCCCACTTTGAGGTGCGCTTCAGCACCCCCATTGGCTGCCTGTGGCACTCCTGCATGGAAGCACACATGCACATGTAAAGCCCAGTGTTTGAGTGAGGAGGCATGGGAAAGTGAATTCCACTGATGCGAATGACTGACAGGCCCACCACACTATTATGCCAGTTTAGCGGCTGCTGTGTGATCGACACAAAGTGTCCCAAACTCAAGCAGCTTATTTAGACCTGATATACTGCCATGACAAACTGCTCGTGTGACCACAGCCCATGTCTCTCCCCCTATAATCCACACACATTTCTTCATTGGCTTTTGGGGAAACACTGTTGTCAAACACCAAAGAATTCCTTCTACTTCTGGCTTCATTTTTAATAGTAGGTCTTGGCCTAAAAGTTCCCAATAACACATGAGCTGCTACATTGTCACTCAAAAAAACAGTGGAACAGAATTTAATATTCCTGGTCATTCCATTGTTGATTTAAAAGTAGCAGTCCAAAAACAAGGAAACTTTAACGGGGGGATTACAATACGAGATTGCTGAATTTGAGTTCATTCGCAAGTTCAGAACCATGTTGGTCTCTAAGGTGCTGGACTTGAATCTGTTCTACTTTGTCACTGTATGTCCTGTCCATATCCTTGGCTTCATTTAGCAAAAGCTAGATGACTGCAATCTCCCCCACTCCACCCCAGCCTACTCCCATATACTCTACTCCTTACACAGAAGCCAAAATTTGGAAAACCTGATCATGGACAATATGACCGAAAGCAAATTTATAGAAAACAGTTCAATCCAGTACTCAAGATGACTAGATATAATCTAATGTAAAATCATATTTAAGGAACAGATGCTCAGAGGTCTTGGCCTTTGACTTACACACAATGATCTGTTTTAAGCTAAACGTATTCCTAAAGGAACACTGTCTGCTATGTATGCAGGATTTTCAGCCTTTTGGACTGTGTCATTCACAACCATTTCCTTCCACACAGAGGGAAACAATATCATTCTGCTCTCTGCAAACAAAACAGAATCTATCAGCTAGAACATGATACCCCGTTGTGTGATTTAACAATGGAAGGTCCAGCAGTAGCATTTCTTGGCTTTATTATTGCACGCAGCTCAACAGCTGGGTCCTCGCTCACACCATGGGATGCAGGAATTTTGATTGCTGATTTTGCCAGTGGGAATAATTAACTTTTGATTAACAGGGTCAAGAGGAATCGAGAGAGTGGGAAACAATAGGTGAGAAAGGGGGAAAGGAACTTGTAAAGAGTTGACAAAGTGGCTCCAGATTATTATTACTCGCAGGCTTCGTTTTCTCTGTAAAGCAGAATGATAGTTAACTGAAACGGCCAGGGACAGTAAGAGTGTAAAGGAATAAATCATACCATGAGAATTTGTTCAAATGAAGAATATAACAGACTGATCCCAGCTCAGGTATCATCACCACTAACAAGACAGCTGTGATTATAGACAATATATATCCTCACTTTTATTAAGAAGGGTCAGAGATTTATTATAGCAATAGTTTTCTATGAATGTGATAATAGATATTTTCACAGGCTAAAGAATTATAGCTCTGCTTGATATATAGCATACCGTGCTTTAAAAATTCATCAGTCATACCCAGTGTGTACTGAATTAGCGGTATAATAGAGAAATCACAAATCTGGATTCTTAATCTACAAGCAGGGAACCTGTGAAAACTTGTAGGGACATCTCATTTTCCCCATCACTACTAATTCTTTTCCTTCCCTGGCAGCACCCATTGCCTCTCCCCTTTTCCTGCTTCCTTCTCTTCCTCCCACACACTACCCAATCTACCTCCATCTAGCCCCACATCTTCAGCTTTCCCTCCTTCCCTCTCCCCAGCAGCCTTGATCTAGGAAAACTGTGACCCACTTGCTTGGTGCTGGCTGCTGGGCTGGGTCCAGTTGCACAGTACCAGCTGCTGAGCTGGCCCCAGTTGTGCAGTGGGGAACCCACAAGGACTTGAAGGAGATGCCTCATTTCCCCCGTATCATCTTTCCCACAATATTTCCCCTTTCTCTCCTCCTAGAAAGCCCATATTCTCACCTTACCCACTTTCCTTCTCTCCTACCCACCCACCCACCCACCAACCTACCTTTAATGTACCCCCAGATCTTCAACTATATTGCTTCCAAAGTCTGGTCCCAATGTACCCACCCTCAAAGGCCAAAAGAGGCTTGTCCTTCCCCCTGCATTTTCCTGGCAGAAACCAAGGCTTTAAGACTGGCAATACTGTTTTGGTTGGCTAGCAACCTCCACAATTACCACTGTGATCTTCTGTCTTAAGGGTACATAAACAAGCCATTAAGGAGCCTGATGCATGGTCATTTCTTAGGTTTTGCCAGACCATAAATTGTCATGACAACTGAACCAGTGAACTATAGTCAGTGATAGTCCTGCAAACTAGCATTCCAATTTGGCCTTGTTTGGGTTTACGGTCTGTCAAGACTAACCCAAGCAATAGTTCAGTGATTCACATGTAACAGCATATTATGGTTTGCCAACACACACACCCCACCCTAGAATTAACTTATATTGCACAAGCTGATGTGGGAAGGAATCATACAAGCAAGGCCCCAGTATTAATCTAAATACCTTGTCATTGTCTTCAGTTTGCAAAATGGTCCCAGGATCTCTCCCTGGTTTTACAGATCCAGCCTGCTTTTGCCTACAAAGCCTCTTGGCTTTGCCACACTTGAAGTGTAGGAGGGGCTTTAGCTAGCATGATATAGTGGTTAAGAGTGTTGGGATCTGGGAGACTAGGATTGCCAGCCTCCAGGTGGGGCCTGGGGATCTCCTGCTTTTACAACTGACAGTATTTATTCCCCAGCTTCTACACAGCGTGGCTTAAATAATTTCTTCAGGATTAATTGGAGCAAAACCTAAGGAATTTTACTATGTTCATAGTGCAACAGAGACAGTCAATCACTGGAACAAGACCCACATCAGTAGTGGAATTGTTAGTAGAAGTCTCTTCCCCTGAAGGGAGATTGTATGACCTGAATACATCATTCTTTATTGCATCACTATCTGGTGAATATTTGTAGTATTATGTAAGAATTGGATTGGATTGTACTGCAGGTATCATACCACCAGAATTTGTTGTAACAATTCTTTGCACTAATAGAGACTTACAGGTTATAGAAGATAAGGTTGAAGTGGTTTGTTACACAGTTTGTTTGTTTTTTCTTGTGGTTGTCAAGGTTATAAGGTAAACAGCCGTAAAGCAATAAATATGTCAAAATAAGACTGATAAAAAAGCTCATACCTTGAATAAAACTTTGTTAGTCTTAAAGGTGACGCTGGACTCTAAATTTGTTCGGCAGCTTCAGACCAACATGGCTACCCACCTGGATCTATCTTCTTCGTGTGTGTGAGAGAGAAGGGGAGAACAGAAGGAAGGAAGCAATTCCATTAGCTTATCAGTCTATACATCAAAGGGACAGAGGCAGAAGAGTAAACAGGAAGGATGCTCATAGTTTGCCTGTCTATCTGACTCTCTTGTAACCCTCCCCCCCCCCCCCCCCGGAGGCTGAGGCTAGGAGACAGTGTTAAGTCCTTCTCTTCTAACACTCCCTCCCGATGTCTTGCAACTCAGCTCACAAGAGTCATCTTCTTTCGTAGATCTTCAAAGTGTTCTCTAAGAAGCGGCTTAGTGAGATGCTGCAACCATGTCTTGTTTCTTACTTGACCAGCTTATAGCTCCTTCTCCACAGAAAATTATGCTGACACTGGTGGATTTTCTGTTATGTCTCCACCCCAGTCAATATCTACATATGCCACTAGTTTAGAGCTATCATTGGCTGGTAGCTTAAGCTGAAGTTCTGCAGTACTCTTTAGGTATCTCACAAATCTTTTAACTGCATTCTAGTCTATGTTAGTTGGTTTTTCAGTCTTTCCACATAGTAAGCCTACTGCTGTGCTTATGTCTGGTCTGTTTAATGTGCTAATGTAAAGAAGCTTACTTAGGATTTCACAATACCTATTGCCCCCCCCAGCCAGAATAACGAGACAGACAACAGTTTGGAAATAAACAAGGGCCACCTTATTAATTATTTAACAGAACATTGCAGCAACAGACAACTAAGCAAGCGTGGAGCAGGCAAGGCAGGCATCACTCCCTGACCAACCTCCTTGCCCTTGAAGAGTGGGTCACCCCGCTCCGGTCTGATGACAGGAGGTCATCAGGAACTGCCTTCAGATTTTAAGGTCCAGGGTGGGGAATGATGATTGCCTCTGGGAACCTCTTAGGCCAGGCTCCTCCCTGCAAGTTGTAAGGCTTCAGGGGTAGGCGCTCCTAGGAGACAACCAGCTTGCTGGACTGCTGGTCATGAGTTAGATAGTTGGCTCAAGACTGGAGCTGAGTGACCCACCTGGTTGGTCAGGGAGTGACACTTCCCTTGCCTGTTCCATGCTTGCTTAGTTGTCTGTTGCTGCAATGTTCTGTATGTGAATTCACCAACATATGTCTGGTCTGTTTAATGTGCTAATGTAAAGAAGCTTACTTAGGATTTCATGTTACCTGTTGTTGGTAGGTAGCTCTTCGATGTCATTTCATTTTTTGATGTAGTTTACTTCCATTGGCGTTGGTACAGAATTGGCCTTCTCCATTTCAGGGATTTGATCAGATCTTTGATCTTTTGCTCTTGGTGGATGAGAAAATTTCCACCTGGTTCTCTTTGAGTCTGAATGCCAAGATAATGTGTGAGGTTGGCCAGTTGCTTAACTTCAACTTGTTGGTTCAGATGATCTACAATTTCCTTGCTGTCATGTGGGTTTTCATACTGTAGGATCAGGTCATCAACGTAAGTAAGAATGTACGTCCATTTGCCATTTTTGCACTTGATCTATAGGCAAGGATCAGATGCACTTCTCTTTAAGCCTACTTGAAGTAGCATGTCATTCAGCCTTGAGTTCCAAGTTCTAGTAGCCTGTTTCCTTCCGTAGATGCTCTTTTGAAGCTTATACACAAGTTCTCCTTTGCCTTTTTCTATGAAGCCAGGTGGTTGTTGCATATAGGTTTCTTCTTCTAGTTCACCGTATAAGAATGCAATCTTCACGTCTAGGTGCTCAATCTGCACTCTTTTGTAGCAACGCTCAGAAGTGTTCTTATTGTTGCATGTTTAACTACAAGTGCAAATGTTTCATCATAGTCCTCTCCATATTTCTGTGAATATCCCTTAGCTACTAGTCTGGCTCTGTAGTGTTGGATCTCATCTTCTGAACTGTATTTCAGTTTGAAGACCCACTTACATCCTATAGCATTCCTCCCCTGAGATAGCTCCGTAAGTGTCCATGTGTTGTTCTTGTGTAAAGCATTAACCTCCTCTAATGCAGCGTTCTTCCACTTCTGTGTGTCTTGAGGTGGCAGCTGGGATATTTCTTCCCATGATGAAGGCTCTGGTATTTACACCAGTTCTGTGAGGTAGGATAGTCTTGGGGCTAGAATACCTTTGTTAGAGCATGCTGATCACCTCACTGAAACCTCTGTGGTCTCTCTGTTCTATCTCTGTTGATCAGGCACATCTGGTAGAGTATCTTGCATTGTTTCATCAGTCAGGGTCATCTTGGGATCAGTGCTCTCTTCTTCCTTGGTGTTGGTCACATCAGGATACACATCAGGCTGTCCACTTCAGTTCTAGCCCCCTCAGAGGCTAGAGGTCTCTCACTTCTGTCAAAGTAGACAGATCTGATCACTGTGATATTGTTGGTCCGTGGACCCAGAATTCCGTAGCCTTTTTACCTAGCTGAATAACTTACAAAAATTCCTTCTGTGGTTTGATCAGCTAGCTTGGATGACCTTATTTCTTTTGGAACATATGCATAGGCCTTGCTTCCAAATACCCTTAAGTGTCCCATAGAAGGTTTGTGGCCATGCAGTAGCTCATATAGTGTGGTGTTTGTTGCCTTTGTGATCAGCCTATTTATTCTTTATGCATGTGGCTGTGCTCTCCCCCTGGAACTTGTGTGGGAGTCCTGCATCTGAAAGCATGCATCTCACCATCTCTAAGAGGGTCTGGTTCTTTCTCTCTGCAACTTCATTCTGCTTAGGGTTGTAGGGAAATGTGCTCTGGTGCTCAATCCCTTGTTCTCTCAGGAACTCCTGAGTTGCACCTGATATATTTTCACCTTCATTGTCAGATCAAAGAACCTTTCTTCCAAACTTGTTGGACATCAGCACTACATAGTCTTTTAATTTGTCCAGCACTTGTGAACTTTCAGTAAGCAGAAAAGTAATTGAATATCTGGAAAAATCATCAATGAATGTAAGAAAATACCTGTATCCACCAACAGTTGATGGCAGGGGTCCACAAATATTGCTGTATATTAAGTCCAGTAGCTTTTTGGTCTTCCTTTCACTCTGTTTTGGAAAGGGCTGGTTAATTGCCTTTGACCTGAATACAACAAACACAAGTAGGGTTAGTTCCATATTCTATAAAATCAATATCATTAGTAAGATCTTTTCTCTGCATGTCCAGAATAGCTGCATGGCCGTTATGACCTAACCTGTGATGCCAGAGGCACACACATGCAACATGGGAACATGACTTTTTAAGACTGGCTTCCTGTTCCATTTCATTTGGCATTTCAATATCAGAATGACAGATTTAAGTCTCACTCTCTGTGTCTGACATTGGCATATTTTTTCACTGTATGCTACGAAGGCCTTTATCTCTCATGCCAACAATGTACACTTTTCCATTTTGTAAAACTGTGCACTTGCCATCCTCAGATTGTGTTTTATAACTGTGCAAGTCAAGTTGTGAAATAGAAATCAGACAACTGGAAAATCCATCTATGTACAGGGCATCCTTTAAGATAACGTTTTTGGTTCCATCTAGTGGCCAGAGAAACACATCACCCTTCTCAAATCCAATAATACAGTTGCCATTCCCTGGTTCCAAAGAGCTTGAAAACCTTTCCAAATGAATGAACAATTCTTTGGTATTAAAATATGCATCGTGGCGCCACTATCAAGAAACAGATTAGTATTTTCTCTTATTAAAGAAGCAGTGAAACAGTGATGCTTAGATTCATTCTTTGTGGGGTTTGAAATCTCTTTTAAAATCCTGTCTTGCTTGCCTGTGGGACATTGGAACATTTTATGACTCTGGCCATTACAAGAGAAACACCTCAGCTTAAATTTCTTGCTACGTGCAGGAAGAGCCTCCTCCCTCCCCTGCTGGGTTCCCTTCCAGTAGATTGTTCTCTTGATTGTTGCCATCTCCCTGCATTCTCAACCTTTTTGTTCTGTACTCCTGTTAGGAGGTTGTCAACAATCCCTTTCTCAAAGGAGCTTTATGCCCAAACACTTCATGCAACCCCTCTGATTCTCTCTGCCTGGTTAGGACTCTACAGCAATCTGTCTCCATCTGTAGCTCATTTACAGCCCCATCAAACATATCTTTCAATTCCAAGTAAGAAATGATATGAGCATAATCTGCCAGTAAAGTTAGCAAGAGAGCTGCTCCTTTAGCATCCTGAACTAACTGTTCCCCACAGTCAGCTAATGCTGAAAAGTTGTCTGTCAGCTTACTGACATGAGATCTGAAGCACTGTCCCTTTTTATATCATAAAGAATTTAATTTCTGGATGCCCACCCCTTTGCTTGGTGGGACGAGACTAAAAAGTCAAATATTTCTTTTGTGGACTGCAGATTCTTAATTTGAGAAAGATAATTGGAACTTGTAGATGAAACCAGAAGACATCGGACTTTCCAATCTTTGCGTTTCCAAGCCTTTTTGGTAGCTTCATCCACTCGTTGGTTAGAGGGTATTGGTCGGGGGATTTTTTAAGGTCATCTGCATGAAGAGTGATTCTCAAGTGAAACTTCCACTCTGAAAATGTATCAGGAGAAAGGAGGACCATTCATACCTTCCCCTCCATGTACACTGGCTCTGGAGACATCACCATGATCTGTCTCTCTCTCTCACTAATTCGCTCTTTTCTAGCAAGCAAGCACATACCTATTTCTCATCTCTTTGTTAAAACACCAGCCAGCAGACCATATATTTGTTTTGGTTACTTAGAGGCAGATTTAACTTTTAATTGCTCCAGATTGGAAGTTGCTGGGGCTATAACCTGTTAGATTCACTGGTATAGTAAGCCAGTAATCTTTATCTTATTTAGCAGAGTGCCTAGGGTTGCCAAGTCTGGGTTGGAAAATACCTGGGGACTTTGGGGGTGGAGCCAGGAGAGGGTGGAGTTTGGGGAGGGGAGGGGCCTCAGCATAGTACAGTGCCATGGAGTCCACCCTCCAAAGCAGCCATTTTCTCCAGGGGAGCTGATCTCTGTCAGCTGGAGATCAGTTGTAAAAGCGGGAGATCCCCAGGCCCCACCTGGAGGCTGGCAACCCTAAGAGTGCCCAAGGGCTACACACAGCAATAGCTTCTTTGTTCTGTGTATACTAGCAACGTTACAGAGTTACACAATGCCACTTGCCAGTTTCAAACTAATAAGAATCCTTTATTCAAGGAACTACATTCTAGATAGTGCAGGTTGAGAGACAGGGATAGAATCTAATCTAACTAGCTGGATGTATGCAGATGCAGTATGCAAATGCATCCATGGTGGCAAAGATGGAGAGAAACATGCTCCTTTGTATGTATGTGAGAGAGAAGGGGAGACAGAAGGAAGGAAGCAATTCCCCGAGAGTATCAGTCTACACATCAAAGGAACAGAGGCAGAAGAGTAAACAGAAGGATGCTTACAGTTTGCCTGTCTGTCTATTTGACTTTCTTGTAACTCCCCCCCGCCCCCGGGGAGGATGAAGCTAAAAGATAGCCTTCTCTTCCTAGAAGTATCAGATCAAGCTAAAGCTTGGACACAGAGAAACAGCAAACTTCCATGGTTACAGAGGGCATCTGGGATTATATTTAAATCGTGCTAGAAAGTGATGAAAATATAAGAGCTCATTAATGTATGGGTATGTAGCACAGTTTGGATGTATGGGCGTTTAGCACAGTCCACCACAGAAATCATCTCCAGTTACCACAGGATAACCCAAGAGTCTGTTAATGTAAATAAATACCATTGGCTGGCTCTAACTTGAGATATTTACTATCCTGCTTTCTACCACACATATTTATGGAGAAAGGTGAGAGTATTCTACATACACAACTAGTAATAATGACCATATGTAGGCATTTCTCTTATCTAGTGCTATTTACAACTTGCTACCTTGTTACCGTGTGAGTGCTTTCTCTGTTGTGGCTCTCACCTCTCACTCCTGCTCTCCTAGCCTTCTGCAAACTATGCAAAACTGAACTATTCAAGAAGGCTTTTCTACACAGGTAATAGGGATGCACTGTACAAACTGGTTCACCAACTTACCTGGATAAATGATTGGGACTGTTGTCTATATTGCTATGTATGGCTTATTGTAGTAGGATCCTATTATGTAACCTCTGTGCTTAAGTGAATACTTATGTTATCCTTCAGTTCTTTCCAGTGGTTCCAAATTCTAAAATCCTAATGCACCGGTGATTGAATGCCCCATTTTGTTGATTGTACTAACTGAACCCCTGTGAGAAAGGCGGACTATAAATTACCTTTTTTTAGAAAAGCACGAACCATGCAATCTCCAGATTTTCTCTCTTGGCTATAATCTGGATGCTATGAAAAAAAATATTAATTGGAGGCATTTTACTTTCAGAAATCTTAAATGACAATAGGGTTCTGAAATACTCTACTTTGTTAATTCCAAAAGAATAGATGCATGCCCAGTATGAAAAGTATTATGTAAAATGAAACTAAAATGAGAACAATGAATTCCTCAGATCAAATTTTCTCTCAGTAAGAATAAATCTACCATGACAATAAGAAGTTTACAAACTCACTAAAGGACTATAATAACTTCCCCTTTCACTGCCAGGTCAAGGAAAGGCAATACATGTTTCCAATAAGTTTTGAATTGACCTCAAATTGTAGGTTTTATTTCCTTTTAATCCATACGTGAGTTCATGTTAACAGTTAGAGAAATCACAGGGCTACAAGCATAGGGCAGAGTTAATTAAATTCTGCAAGTTTTCTGAAAGACAGCCTAAATAACCTTTGGTACAAAATTGTGCACAGTTGCCGTGAGTGTGGTGCAAACTATGAAACTGCTATATTAAGGGCAGTGAAGGCAAAATGATGTACTAGAACTTGCAAAGAGATGCAAACATAACCTTTTTCAGTTTCTTGTTCTTTTCCCCTTGCAGTGAGGCATCTCCTGGAAAGCTTCCATACGGAAATGGAAGCCATATATCACCCAAGTACACTTTATAGCTGGACTTGAGCCAGTTTCTTCTATTTTGGAGCACAATGCACATTTCAGCAGTATTTGCTGCATGCTCTTTGTGCCTCCAGAGCATGGAAAACAGACTTGAATATTATCGCAAACCTTCCAGTATAGCTTTGCATTCTATAATGGAGCAATCATTTGAAATTTCTATTCTCTCATGGATTTACAGATTCAGAGCAATTTTGTGGCCTTCCTAGGAATGAGGTATATTTTCTGCACATTTTCAAAAATACAGACCAGCCCGGGAAAGGGAAATAAAACAGGAGCCAGTGTTTTCAGGTTCCACTCCCCCACTCTCAATAGGCATGAATGTGGGGAGCGGAAGGGAATATGGTTGTATGCCACTTTGAGACTCCTTAAGGTAAAGAAAAGTGGAGTATAAAAACTTATCATAGCACCATGTGCAAGGAAAGGAAAGTTCTGGTGACCTTGCTTCATAGGCATTCATTCCTGTCTTGTGTCCTCACACTGAAACTGGAGTGGAAATTCCTTCAAAAGCCTTTTTTTAAAATTTTTCCCTTGTCCTATAAACTTGAAGAGGTACATTTGTTTTCATCAAAGGCTTCCAGAACATTCTGTTGATCTGCATCAAAGATATGCCAGGGAAAAGGCCATGTTGTAGCAACAAGAGATGGATCAGTTTTGCATATGTTGTTCACAGATCTTGGAATTCACATAAAGCCTCTTCCTTCAAGCAATTGACTGCCTCAGGCTGAGGCATTCTTCATTATATCACATCGCCAATATGACTATAACGCTTTATTGTGATATTAGGCCCAATCAGCAAGACAGAGGGAAAGAGAAAGAGAGGTCAGAAGTTGAGACTAAATTCAAAATGTGTGATAAGAGTCACAAATGTCACACTGATGGACACTTAGTCAACATTCATAATATTAAAAGAGTTTAATTCAGAACTACTAATTTCATTCAGAGTTTTGTCACAATTTCAACATGATATGGATTGCTTTGATGTCTAAGAGGGCCGTTGTCAGCTTGTTTGAAAGTGACCTGAACTAGATTTCAGCCATTTCATGAAAGGAGACAAGCATCAAAAGAATCCATCTTCCCAGAGGTGGAAGAACATATTGCAAATGCTGCACACAGCAACATGTGAATAGTAAAATAATGTGCAAGGTTTCCACAGGAGGATATGGTGCCTATGGCATGGTTCCATAATATGGCTTATGTGACCTCAAAACCGCTCCAAACTGGAAGATGGATTATGAAATGTTCCTCAAATAACTGCTGTTACAGATAGCAACAGCTCAAAAGAATGGAAATCTCTCTTCACTTAATTAATATGGGAATTTAAGGTAGTAGAACTTTGTCGTCCTTGAAGACCACAAGGCTCTCTTTGCCTGAAAATCTCTGGAAGACTTAATCAGCTGCAATGTTTTATACTGTTATACATTGTCTCACATGGTAGATTTATTGTTTTATCAGTATGCATGGTGTTTATGTTGGTTGTTCTAGTCTTAGAACTGGCAGCACTTCTGAGAATGTTACCTTTGAGGTCCTGGCCCTTAACTTTCTGTCTTCTAACATTAATTTTTTCCTCCAGGAACACACAACTACATTTCCCAATGTCATTGGTACCAACATGCACCATGACTGCTGACTCCTCCCCAGCAATATTAACCCATCTAGACAGCGTGTAATGTCCACACCTTTGTGTCAGGCAGACAAGTCATCATGCAGTCAAAATGCCTGTCACAGACCCCACTCCCTATATTCCTGCTACCAAAAGCCCACCTCCCCCCAACCCCAGAGGACTATCCTCAGTCTGTGAGGAAGTTGGTCCTTTGCCCAAGGAAGGAGTCCCTTCTAAGGGATTACATCCTTTTTCCTCCTCAGGTTTATACCCTCCAACCTTGAGACTCTCACTTTCCACAACAGCAGAAGCGTGGGCAGCACAGAAGTGGCATTGTTCTGGTATGTTCCTGAGGGTCTCTTCCCCAAATCTCTCTCTTTGCCTCAGCTTCTCCAGGTCAGCAATCCTAGCCTCAAAGGAATGAACATGCTCCCCATGAGCCACAAGCTCCATGCACACACCCATGATTTCCACCCAGTTAATAGATAATCATGCATGTGGCAGTCTCTGCAAAACACTGGATAGCCCCTGCTGGCTTTCTGCCTTCCTAACTGGTTAGTGATTAAAAGGTATCTTAGAGTGAAATAGGATGCTTACCTGAACTAGTGTGGATTTCTGTAGCAGGAAGGATACAGCGGCACACCACCCTCCTTGCTGATGTGGAACTTGTATGTCCCTTCTCAGGAAACTCAGACTAGAGGGCTTCTGTCCTGCTTCTCCTCAGCTTCCTGTGCTGAACTCTCAAGCTCAATTCCCCTGTGCAAATCCCCATGCGCAAGCCCCAGAGGCATCCCGTGTGCCTTTTATGGATCAGACCTCTGGTGAGCTAATGAGCTGTGCTTTACGGCTGAGAACTTTGACTCCACCCCCAGAAGTCAGAGAGTTGACCCACCCCACTCAAGCAGAGGTCCCTCCTAGCAAGCAGCTGGCTTACTTCACACAAGCAGAAGCTGCTTTCAGCAGCACAATGCCCATTTATATTGTGCTGAAGACCTCATTTGATCACCTAACAATTAGCTTGCAAACTGATTATTATTTTGTGTAGTTTTGTGTCTGTGCAGTGTTAGAATTCAGCGTGGCAGTTGTTGACACATGCTGCCTCACCTTGTGTGTGCTACTTGGGCACCTGCAGAGTTGGTGGTATTAATCAATCTGTCAAATTCATTATTTTGGCAAATGTTTAGTACAAAGTGGATCAAACCATGGTTCCCAGGAACCAGCACAATAATGCCTATACTGAATCACTGGAAAAAGTGCAGAAAAGGGCAACTAGAATGAAGAAAGGTTGAAGCACTTGGGGCTCTTTGGCTTGGAGAAATGATGGCTGAGGGGTGACATGATCGAGGTTTTGCATGGGATAGAGATTATTCATGGGATAGAGCAGATAGAGAAGGAAGTCCTTTTCTCCCTTTCTCACAATACAAGAACTCATGGGCACTCTGAAAAGTACTGGAGTCGGGAGGACGGTAACAGTGAAAACAGCTTTGTAATTTATTGCGGGTCAAGATGGAACATGAGAAACCCCGGGCTCAGAGCCCTCTTTTATGCTGGTCAGAGATAGTCCCCTGACCTTGCCCAATTGGCCTGATAGGACCTTAAGATAGTGGTTACCGTTCATAGGTCCCCTGGGGGAAACCTAGGTGCAGGATTGGTGGTCGTTTAGGATCCGACTGGCTATTGTTCTACCTGGCCGAAGCTCAGGTAGATTCTGGCCATGTGTGAATGTCCATGTGGTGGTTGCCATTACATGAGCACATGGTGACCGCGATCTTGATACACAACACCCTCAATGAAATTGCTGAGCAGTTGGGTTAGAACGGATAAAAGGAAGTACTTCTTCACCCAAAGAGTGATTAACATGTAGAATTCACTGCCACAGGAGGTAGCGGCGGCTACAAGCATGGATGGCTTCAAGAGGGAATTAGATAAACATATGGAGCAGATGTCCATCAGTGGCTATTAGCCACAAAGTATAGATAGGAACTCTCAGTCTGGGGCAAGTGATGCTCTGTATTCTTGGTGCTGGCAACAGTGGAAAGGCTTCTGAGGGCACCTGGTGTTTTTGGCCACTATGTGACAGAGTGTTGGACTGGACGGGCCACTGGCCTGATCCAACATTGGCTTCTCTTATGTTCTTATGTTCTTAATCAATACAGATGGAGATGCCTTGGCAGCCAGATGGGAAGACATAAAAACAATTCAAACATTGGGCAGGAAGGAGGGAACACTGGGGGAATGCCAAATAAAACAAAAAAGTCTTCCTTTGTTGTCAGAAGATTGCATCAGAAGGGGGACAAATGATTCTCACTGAGGAGAGAGTTCCAGAGTTTTGGTGCCACAACCAAGAAGGAATTGTGTGTGCGTGTTTATGTGTGTGTGATGAGTGAAAGAGCACAAAATTAAAAAAAAACATGATCAAACCTATTCTGAAGCAAGCAATGCACCCTGACTCACTGGCAGCATTTAAACATGGAATGCGCAAGACCAAAATGAACGTATCTAGAAACTTACAGTTTCCGCAGCCAATCAGAAGGCTTATTTAGTTTACAGCAAATCAAGCACTCAGAGAAAATTGGTACAAGATATTCTGCTGTTGGTATATTACTCTGAAAGATATTGAGAAGATGGATAAAAATTATAAAGGAAAGTGCTGGAAATGTAAAGAGACCAATGATGCATTTTACCATATGTGGTGGTCCTGTGTAGAAATACATACTGAAATGCAGAAAGTCTTGAACTTAAAATTTCCCATTAAATCTCAGACTAGGCTATTAAGAATTTTACCATCTAATATAAATAGATCAGAACATGAACTATTCAGATATGTTAACCGCAGCATGACTAGTATTTGCAACCAATTGGAAGTCTGAAATCTGCCCATATCTTGAGAACTGAAGAGACAATGGAAGAATATGCTGTTATGGCGAAAATGATGAACTATATAAATAAAAAGCCGATCACTGAATTCAAGAATAAGTGGAGAGCCTTTTATAATTATTACAAAGTACATAGATTAAATAAAGCTGTTAAAGGAGTTATTAAGAAATTTAAGTAGATTAATAATCAAAACCATATAAGTATATTCTCGTAGCTATATTCATTATAGTTACATATTTACTACTTATTATATGACATTATTAACCATGTATAAAGAAAAATGTTTTCTTACTATTTTCTTATATTTCTTGCTTTTATGTTTTCCTGCCTAGCCCTATAGAAAGGAAATAATGGAAATATACATGGAAATATATAATGCTGAAATATTGATTATTTTATCATATTTTTGTTTGTTATGATATTCTTTGCTATGATACTCTTTCATGTATGATATTCTTATATTATGCAATGTCCTTAAAATGTGTTTAACAAATGATGTTTTATGCTTCTCACCTTTCCCTTTGTACTTTTTCATTTTGTATCCCCTTAAATGGAAAAATAAAAATATTTTTTAAAAAGAAGGCTAATTTGGAAGCAGTCAGCTCAGCTGAAAAATCTCTGCAGAACAGGGAAAAATCAAAGAACCCTAAAACTTAATATTCCTGCTGCCTGAAACTTCCTCCTTCATGACTGAAGACCCATGATTTTCAATCTATGGGCACTATCACTTGACTCTTAACTGATGCAGATGTAATGCTGTTTGATTTCCTGTCTATGGCTAGGAGATCAGGCGTGTCCACAGATTTACATGTTCTTTCTACCTTTCCATTTTACCTATTACATCTGCACCTGATGTTATATTTTTCTGTATAGGCATGGTTGGTGAAAATGCCACTAAAAGTGTAACACATGTAAAAGTGGGGAATAATTTGTGTACAAAATGGTACGCATGCTCAAACTGATACAGTGCCACTTATTAGGCAATGCTGCAACTTTATGAAGTGACAGTGCTACCAGTTTTACCAACGTCATTTGTTAAACTAGTACACCAAATCCAGATTCTGGTCCTAAATTGGGTACATCTCCACACCTTAAATTGTAACACTGAACAACACCAAATCTTTCATTTTTGAATGTTTTCCCCAATACATATATTCAACAGACAGAGATAATGTCTATGTAAAACCTTTTTATTAGCCCAGTTCATATGTTTCAGTGAATGCATGTACAAACTATATACAGTGTACATTTGTTTTTTCTTTATATATGAGTTGAATAGTTTTCATATTCCATTCAATGAATGTACACCTCAACATGTAATTCTAATTCCACATGTATCCAAGTTACTGGTTCCTACTTCCATTTGTAGTGTATGTGTGTTCCGGTTTGTGGTTCAACAAGAGAGGACGCGTGAAGGAGTCGCTCCTCCACATTCAAGCCCTTCTCTGCCTCTTTCTTCTCCCTTTCTCAATCAGGGAAAAGCTCTGTCCTTAGACAGAACTTGCAAGGAGTTTAGGCTGCAACACAGGGCAATGTGTCTTGTGCGGAAATCTTACTCCAAAGCAAGGAGAGGTTTGAGACACCCGACTTCTGGTAGCCGGGAATAGCCGAGCCAAAAGAACTGACCTGAGTCGATAAAAGGAACAACTCTACCTAAAAGTCTTCAACCAACAACCGAAGCTAAGTAAAACTGATTTCTTTTCTGGGGTGGGGGATGGAAAAAGTTTTTCTAGTGAACTGTGGCGTTCCTCCACACTCAAAAGGGCTTATGAGCGTGGGAGGAATACAAGAGCGGCCAGTTAAATAGTACACAAAGTTAATAGACAGTAACTAACCTTTTGTTCTTTTTGTTTGTTTGTTTCCTGTTTGTGGCATGGACAGCTGACAAGCTGGAGTAGGCGAGGAGAAGCATCAGACGAGTGGGGCCGGCTTGGGTGGGTGGAACTTCTTGAGATGCTGGGGAGCACCCGGAGAGGAAAGCATTGGGCAGCAGTGACTTGCTGGAGGGAGGAGCATCGGTGATGTGGATCTTCAGGAGTGGAGGAGTGAGCGGGGGGTGTTGCAGCATTGAGACATCAAGCGAGGAGTGTGGTGATGTCAGAGGAGAACTTGGAGCCTGTAATTTAAAGGGAAAGAACTGGTGACATCAGAGAAGAGGCGGCAGATACAAACTTAAAGGGAAAGAATCGCTAAATAAGCCCTGCCAAGATAGACAAAGAACAGAATTAAAGAGACATAATTGGAAAGGTGTATCAAGAGTGGTAGATAAGACTTGTAAATTTAGTGGAAGGGGAAACAAAGATAAAGAAGGACTGAAAGACTGCTATTATCTAAAATACTGGAGGTAGTGGGAGACTGGCTTTAAGAGAGAATCTGGATATAGTGCTGGTATAGAGTGTGCGTATATATATATATCTTTTCTGGTCAGTTATAAGGGAAGAATTGAGCTTAATGATGGCCTCAGAGACAGGTAGGAAATCTTCTTTACCATCACCTAACACTCAGGCACAAATGAAGACAACCTTAGCTAATTTGTCACAGATATCATTAGCTGACTTGAGGGTTCTAATACAGGACTCAGTAACCCAAGCTGTTAAAGAGGCTGCGGAAAATACAATGCCTGCTATAATAAAATCTGAGACAGACCCAATAAACTCCAAAATAGACAAACTGGTTTCAGAGACGGAGGAAATTAGGAAACAGATAGAGGACAATAAGAAGGAAATTTTAAAAAATAGTCAACCAAACACAAAGGATGGAGGAAAAAGTGAAAGAGTTAGATGAAGAACTACTAGAGCTTAGGTCCAAAAATGGTAGATTAGAAGAAACAGTAATTTCATTGGAGATGGATAGAGCAGCACTATTTCTTAGGTGTCAGAACATTCCAGAAACAGTGGATAAAAATCTGAGAGAAAAAGTAGTTCAAATAATTTCCTCTCAGCTGGAGATAGGAATGGTAGAAAATATAGACAAGGAGATAGAAACTGTTTATAGAAGAAACACAGCTTACACGAAGAGGAACAAAACCCCCAGGGAGGTGCACATTAAGTTTTGTAGGAGGGATATTTGGGATAAAACTTTGAGGGCATCTTTTGATAAGAAAGTTTGGGTAGATCAGAACGAGGTGAAAATCTTGAAAGAGATACCATGGAGAGTGCGGGAAAAGAGAAAGGACTATGCAATCTTGACTGGTTTGTTAGGAAAAAATGATATAATGTATAGATGGATATCGCCAGAAGGGGTCGTGTTCACTTATTTAGGAAGGAGATTTAACCTAAACTCTGTGTTTAAGATGGAAAACTTTTTGGAGGAGCATGGTAAAAACTTGGGTTGGCAGGAGGAAGAGGAAGGTCAGTCAGAAGAAGAAAGAGCAGAAGACAGAGAAGAACAAAACTCTAGGGAACTGAGTCAAAAGCAGAAGAAAGGGGAAAAGAAGGCAGAAAGAACACCCTCAAGCATGCTGACTAGGTTCCAATATAGGGTTAAGGACAGGACAGATAAAAAAGATCAAAATGGCGAGGCCCAAAATGAAAATAATGTCGGTTAATGTCAATGGGCTGAATGGCCCGCAGAAAATAAATAGAATATTTCACCAGTGTAGAAAACTCAATCTTGATATTATCTGTATGCAAGAGACTCATATTAGAAAAGAAGATGAGAAATATTTAGTGGCAAATAAGTTGGGAAGCCTCTTTGTTGCATCGGATTTGAAAGAAAAGAGAAGGGGAGTAGCCATCTATGTTAAAGACTATTTACAACCAGAACTTCTGTTTAGCTCTATTGATGGTAGAATTATTGCTGTAGCCATTAGAAATGGTAACAAAAGACTTGTATTAGTAAATATATATGCCCCGAATCAGAGCCAGGAAATCTTTTATGCTCAACTACATCAGTCATTAGTAACATGTGTTAATGAAGAGATTTGTGTAGTAGGAGATTTTAATGCGGTGTTTGATCCTGTTATGGATAAGAAAGAGTGTTTTAGGCAGAAAAAGAATCAGGGAAACAAACTACCCAGGGCCTTTCTTAATATGGTAGAAGAACTAAATATGGTAGATGCATGGAGAGTAAGGAACAGCAACAAGAAAGATTTTACTTATTACTCTGCTAGACATAACGTATGGTCAAGGATAGACATGGCGTGGATATCATCAGCTTCAGTATTGAATATTGATGAAGCTGAAATACTGCCCTTTGCTGATCATAGTCCAGTAATGATGTCGCTTGCAAGTTTACACGTAAGGAAGAGATAGACCTTGAATCTGAATTTAATTAAAAATCATCAAATTAGGGAAAGAGCAAAAGTAACAATCAAAGAATTTTTTGAAAATAACATACGTCCAGAAACCTCAGTTAATACTGTGTGGGACACGTTTAAGGCTTATATGAGAGGTTGGTTCATTAGTCAGGAGTCGTGGAAGAAAAAGCAAGAGAGAAAGAATTATGAAGACTTGAGGAAGAAAATAAGTGAACAAGAAATCAAGATGAAAAAGATGGAAGATGTGGAAAAAGTAAAGAACAGACTGGTGATGTATCAACACCAGATAAACCTCATACTAACACAAGAAATAGCAACTAAATTGGAATTCATGAAACAGTCCCACTTTGAAAATGCTAACAAACCCAACAGGTGGTTAGCTTACAGACTCAGGAAAGATAGAGGAAAAAAGGACGATTCGGTCATTAAAAATGAGAAAAATGAAGAAAAATTCTTATCCCAAGATCTCAAATCAATAGTGGAAAATTTCTATAAATTATTATACAAGCAAGCTGATGATAATGTAGAAGAAATTGAAAAATATCTATCCAAGGAGCAGAATAAGAAGTTTGATAAGAAGCAAATTAAGCAGTTAAATGAACCTTTTGCAATTTTTGAAATAGGGGAAGCGATTAAAAAAGTTAAGAAGTGTACAGATCATACAGAGTGATAGTACCACTTTGCTCTGCTTAGACCTCACCGAGAGTATTGTGTACAGTTTTGGGCACCACAATTTAAGAAGGATATAGACAAGCTGGAATGTGTCCAGAGGAAGGCAATGAAGATGGTGAGGGGTCTGGAGACTGAGTCCTATGACAAAAGATTGAAGGAGCTGGGTATGTTTAGCCTGGAGATGAGATGACTGAGAGGTGATTTAATAACCATCATCAAGTACTTGAAGGGCTGTCATATAGAGGATGGTACAGAGTTGTTTTCTGTTGCCCCAAAAGGTCAGACCAGACCCAATGGGTTGAAATTGAATCAGAAGAGTTGTCAGCTAAACAGTAGGAAGAACTTCCTGACAGTTAGAGCAGTTCCTCGGTGGAACAGGCTTCCTCAGGAGGTGGTGGTCTCTCCTTCTTTGGAGGTTTTCAAACAGAAGCTAAATGGCCATCTGATAGCAATGCTGATTGTGTGAACTTAGGCAGATCACGAGAGGAAGGGCAGGAAGGGTTGGCTCAGTGCTTAGTTCTTGTAGCCCTTTCTTACATGACCAGGGAAATGCTGACTGCCACTTTGGGGTCAGGAAGCAATTTTTCTCCCGGCCATTTTAGCCAGGGATCCTGGAGGGTTTTGGTCATCTTCTAGGTGTGGAACAGTGGTCACTGCAGGTGTGGAGGGGGAGGTATTTGTGAATTTCTTGCATTGTGCAGGGGATTGGACTAGATGACCCTGGAGGTCTGTTCCAACTCTATATGATTATATTATTCTAAGTAATAAGGTTCAGCTTCCCTGCTGGCAGGTGCTGAGCTCCTGTGGCTGTACTGTGCTTGGCCCATGATCCTGCAAATTATCATTGTTCTCATTCTCTTACTGTGGGATGGGGCTGTGTGGAGCCATTTGAGCACTTTGCCTCCTTCAGGCACCCTCAGCCATCGCTGTGTCTGCAGACTGGAATTATTCCCTGGGGGGCTAAGAGCCTGGGTTCATGTCCTGCCCAGTGGAGCTCTGGTGACTATTTTAATGGCTGGTGGCAAGGCTTTCATTGCAGGGTCAGGCAGGATGGCTTCTGGTGCTGCTGGATCCTGGTCAGGAGGTGCCTCGGCCATGTTAGGCTCTCTCTGGTCCTGCTGGTCCTCCTTGACTGACTCTTCTTCTGAGGACTCCAAGTCTGAGGTGCTGAGCTGGTTGGCAGGGGTCATGACACAGCCACAGGAAGCTGCAAAAAACAAGAGGGTCCCATCTCCTTGAAGGAGGGTGGGAAAGAGAACTATGGCATTCTTTGGCTTCTCTGTGGTCCATCATTGCAAGGATATGATTAGAAGGGAGAAATACCATTATTCAGGAAATCAGTAGAATCAAAGAAAAATGAGCACATGCCGTAGCCAGGTAGCAGCATCCAAAGATGAAAAACAACATGGACAATTTTGGCAGGGAGTTTATGTTACCTAAGAATCTTGCATTCATGTTAACATTCCAGAAAATCATGGTAATGGCCTGAACCAGCAATTTCTGTGTATATCTTTGGCTTGTAAATTGCATTATGCACACCCCTAGGCTTAAATAGAGGTCTTTCACATGACCTGCTCCCTGATCCTCTTAACTGCCTTTTGCATGCAAAGCCAATGCTCTACTACCAAGCTTTGGTTCCTCCCCAAAACTGTAGCAGAGTCTTTCTGTACCTTTGGATAACTTACCCAGTACCTTAATTGACATTCCCCTTAATAATTTTCCCCATTAAGAACACCCAGGTTTTTTTGGCATACTGAAAACCACCACTGGCACATATTTTCTTTGAAGGAAGTCTATCTGGTTCACATTAATAACTTATGTATCATAAGCTACAGCTCTGGTCATTATATTTTCCAGCAACTGAAGACATAAATAACTCAAGTAGTATGAGAAAGCTATATTATAGGAGAAGCATTAGCACCTTTTTATAAAACGTAGATTGCCTTTTGGCAGGTAGGAATATGATTTTGGGAACAAGATTTGGAGCTCTTTGAGAGTTGGCTTACTCCCATATGTGGCATGCTGATAGATATAGGCCGGCACAGAAAAAGTCTGAATTCATGCAACGATGACAGATTTGTAGCACGTTTCTACCCAACAAAGAACTTAATTTTATAGATTCATTGTATGTACATTTGAGACTTGGAAGTCCCACTTATTTAACTAGGAGTGGTATATAAGCAATTGTTTACCCATAACCATTTCCACTGACGTTCTCTTGAATTTTAATAACAGGATAGTAAAAACAGCCCAACACTACAGTCCTAAGCAGAGACATACCCTTTTAAGACCATTGTAGTGGATTTAGAATGGTGTATTTCCGCTTAGGATTGAACAATAAAGGCAAATAAATCCATGGGAAAATGTAAATGTTCCATGCACAAGATCTCACAGCATGGCTGGGGGGAAACCTCTGCATGAAGCCATGGAAAGCAGCTGCCAATGAGATGGTACAGCACTTGAAAAGATAGACCAATGGCCTCAAAGAGTTATCATGTTCATATGCCACTTGGATAAACTTACCAAAACAAATTAAACTATATGTCAGTTCTGCAAGGGGGGAAAGTCAGTTAACTTCTGCAACAAGCCCGAGATTTGAGTTTTGAAGCCTAATAAATATGGCTGTCATGTTAAAGCATTTGAAAAAGAAAAAAAAATTACTTTAAATAAGCTCACATGCTGTTGACAAATTTAGTTCTTAGTGTGCAAACGTTTGGCAACAAATAGTACAGAGGAACAGATCTGAATAACAAGGCATCTTGAAAAGTTAATAGCTAACCTTATGAAGGTCTTATTCCACCTCCACAATGTTATTTATCATATGTAGCTTAATATAGTTTAAATACATTTTATAACTTAACTGAAGAGGGTTTTTTTTTTACTTACATTCTCTATGTTCACCATTTGTTTTGAGTTAAACATCAAACAGATGGACATCATTAAAAAAACAGGTTTATTATTAGAGAGCATGCCCTCATCAAGAAGTGGAAGGGCTTTCTGTGGCAACAATTCTTTCAGAGAAATGAGTAAATTAGTATGTTTTGGGGTAATTTTAACTGTACATATTTAAAAGGTAACAGGCCTAGCAAGTCATAAAGCAAAGGAGATGGGAGATATGAGAGAGAGAGAGAGAACGAGAGAGAGATTGTGGATATTGAATAGAGAAGAAAGGAGCTCAACCGCACCTGGGACCTTTTTTTGAAAACTGTTCAGATTTATAAATCTAGAGGCTGATCTAACAAACTTCCTCGAATTCAGCAATAACAAATGGTTGTACAAGCACTCTTTAACTTTCTTCTGACAAGCGAGACAGAGTGTTGACGTATTATCATGTTTAAAGGACCGATTTATAGGCTTATCCTGTTTTTCTTCCTAAAGACTATTTGCAGTGAATGCTGCATTATTTGTTATTATCCAGACACTGAACAGAATAGCTATCTTTTCCTGTGGTCAAGTAAGGTATTAATCAAGGTATCAAGCAATATGTCCTTGTTCTACCATCCTTTATCCCAAATCCTCTAATATTTTTTGCATGGCTGGCATTCAAGGTTAAATTCTAAATTACCCATTCCTATCCTCCCCCCAATAATCTGTAACAGCCATCACCTTTGTTGGTAAATGTTAAAGTATTTCCATGTGGCTGGTAGAATTTGCTTATGCGCAATAAAATTACTTCTCTATTGCTACATGACTGCATATTGCATTCCCACATGGTGTCAATGGTAAGTTTATTTATTTACTTTGTGGGCAGTTGTGTTTTCATTTCAAGACTGTAACCCTGGTTAAAAATAAAGCTAGAAGTGTTTTGTTTATTGATGGCCATAAGCTAGAGGCTTTGTAATGGGAGCAACCACAGGAGTGCATGAAGCCAGAAATAATCTTTTTAAGTCCTTCAACCAAGCAAGGTTGTCAGGGAGAAGGGCTTATACTTTGCCTCACTATAGCAATTCAAGAGAGTCCTAAAGAAATTAATAACACCAATTATATAGTTGGGGGTGGATATAATATGCAGACTTAGCCTCTTTGAAAAGTTGGACTCCCTGTCAGATTTTGGTAAGGATCTTTTCCTATATTCCACAGAATGAAATGGTAAAGCTTTCCCTAGACTTTTCCTAGATGGTATACTACTTCAAATTGCAGATGGAAGATTGCATGTTTGAATGCTCCCCTATCTTTCCTTTTTTGAAGGGGGGAAAAATTGTGCCCAGAAAAAATAGTTCATAGAATACTAGATGCAATATTTCCCAGACATGCGTGAGTGTGTGTTATGAACAAGAGGTTTTTAGGGAAGCATTCCAGGATCATTCTCCACACCAACATGGTCTGGGAAAAGCAACATTTTATTGTGCTCAAGATATTCAAGTGGTTTCTAATTAAATTGTTTGGATGTGTTGCTACAAATAAGCTTGAAAAAAATATTCATTGCTTAAATCAGGTGTGAGCAAAAGGTAAATTATGGTCTTGTGGTTGACCTTCAGCAGGATCATGGTAGCCCTTTGAAAGCTGCTGAATCAAAAACTGCAGGGAGTCCTTGTTGCCTGGTGCTCCCTGACCTCAATGTCATTTTAAGCCAAAGCCATTCCTCTCCTTGCCCTGTTCTCCAAGACCCTCACTTTAGCCACACTTTAAGTGCCCTACGAAAAATGCAGACATAGCTTGCTATAATTTAGATACTGAAAATAACCACAGTTCCTCACCTGTAATGAAAGTATTAATTGGCTATCTGTGACTTGGCCTTCCTGAAGCATTTTTAGGGTCTGAAATCACTGATGTATAGTAACTCTGATGTAAACTGGAACACAGATACCCCAACATATGGGTCATATGGTGCAGCAGGTAATGTTAGCCCCTAGAAGTCATTTTGCAGTATGCTCAAGTTGGTGAATCCTAGAGCACTGGCAAACCATACTTAGATATGTAGACCCTTCTTGCGTCCCTGATGGGAACCCAAAGCAGCTTCAACTAGTATTCTTCCCTCCTACATTTAATCCTGACAATAACAACACTATGAGGTAGATTAGGCTGAGAGAGAGCCAGATATTGATCTAAGGTCACCCAGCAAGTTTTCATATCCCTCCCAGATCCATGATATCACATTTATCGAAAGCAGCATGTGCTGAAGTAGATCCATCAACATCTGAAGTCTGCCCACCCCTTGCCTATATTATATGAAAAGAAGTTGTTTTTAGGACATCTTGAAGAAAAGCATTCTTTTATCTCAGTAAGTCATGAGTTTGGACGAGTTCATGGTTTTGCCTGTTAGACCCAGTTTTACCTTCTAACTGAACATGAGCAGCAGGGAATAAGGATGCCACAAAATTCTCAGTGATAATATTCAGCGGGCTAACATGACATGTTGAAAGCTGTCGACATCTGTGTTTCCTTCACTACCATCTGTATTGAACAGCTAGCCATGCAACTTGGCAATTGTGCAGAAGCTGTGGGGATAGATTTTAGTTTCCTTGTGACGGTAACTTTTCATTTTCTTGCCTTGCTGAGGCTTTTGCATCTACTCAGTAGATGAAATCAATTCTCCTCTCAGTTACGGGTGGCTGGGTCAGGTAATTAAAAAACGTGTATGTGTGTGTGTGTGTGTGTGTGTGTGTGTGTGTGTGTGATTACACCTCCTATAAGGCTGTGTGAAAACAAGCATATCTGAAATAACATCAGTAACACAGACTTAAACACTAAACAGTAACACTTAAAAAAAATATTACTCCCATTCTGTAGACACACTGTTGGTTTCCAATCAGTTACTGGGTTCAGTTCAGAGTTCTAGCTATCACTGACAATTGAGTAATTTTTCTGATGCCTAAGCAACACAGTGTCACAGTTAAATAAACAAATTGTCCTTACTAGCAGTGGGTACTCTCAGGCAACTCCTAAGTAACATGTTGGACAGAGGTTTTTCGTTTTTCCCCCCTCACATCAGACTAATGGTGGTATAGTTCAACAAATATTAACAGGTGTGTTTTTAGCCATGTGTTATCGTCGACATGTAACTCCCTGTTTTATGACATAATGTTTGTGTTGTTCGTATTTTAACAATAAAACTTTTTTTAAAAAATCCTACAAAGCCCTTAATGGCGTATGTTCGGCCACAACAGCTACAGCCATCTGAGTATAGATTCTGCGACGGCTGCCGCATTATGGAACAGATTGACTGAGGCAATCAGGTAGGCCCCCATGCTTCTATTGTTCTGCAGGCTGCAAAACAGAATACTTATTTTTAAAAAAGCAGAACTATAGTATAATGGATCAGCTCAGATCATAAGGGATAAACTTCTCCTGCCTGGACTGTTTAGTAGTCTTAGACAACAGTTCTTCATTCCCCATTTCATTATTTTGTTTCAATAAGAATCTCTGCTATCAGACTCAACTGTTTTTGCTTGTGTTGTTGCCTCAGATAGCTTTTGGTTTGCTTTTCCAATCCTTCAGTCCTAGTCCCAGCTCCATTGCATTTTTAGCTAAGAATCTTTCCTATTAAGACTGAATTGTTTTATCATATCATGTCCTTCTTTCACTGATCAACTGAAGAGGGCTTCTCATACCCATAATCCATCCAACCCACTGCATTATTCTGTTTTAAATTTGCTGTTAAATTTTAATGCTTTTATCATACTTTATAATTGTTTTTGCTGACTGAATAGTTCTTATATTTGTAATCCACCTTGAGTCCCACTGAGAAAGGAAGACTATAAATGATGACAATAACAGTAATAATAATGCACGGTTGGATGTGGCATGCAATGACAATAGGTCTGTGGACGAGGAGGGAAACTAGAACTTTCACTGAGCTTTGTTAGAATGCACAGTGCTCAGAGTGTGACAGTACTGTACTGTCTGATTATGTGAAAAGTAACCTGATAAATAGACTTCAGTTGTTTGCAAACTGCTGAACTGATTAAAGGGGGGGGGGATGGGACTTGAAGCCAGAGAACAGAACATGGGCCAAACTGTCTGCACTTAAGCATTCCTAAAAAGCAGTAGCCTAGACCAGTCTTAGTTTTACAGATTTTACCCACTTACTGGTAGGAATATCTCACAATGAAAACCAAAGTATTACAGAGATACATAGCTGCCAAGACAGAAGTCTTAAAAAAGAATTTTCTGGTTGGTTTCAGCATGTTGTAGTGGGTAAGAGTGATAGACTCTAATCTGGAGAACCACCCTGACCTGGATAGCCCATGCTAGCCCGATTCTGCCAGATCTCAGAAGCTAAGCAGGATTGGCCTTTGCTACTATTAGGAAGGGTGACCACCAAGGAATACCAGGGTAATGACACAAAGGCAGGCAATGGCAAACCACCTCTGAAATCTCTTGCCTTAAAAAAAAACCAAGACTAGCTCACCACCTAGTGGTCCATAATGCTAAAGAGCTAGAACTTTTGGCTGCCAGGCAATCTTAGGTTTTCCTGGCTATTCTACACACAATGCTATTCTACACAATAAATATTTATTATTATTATTATTATTATTATTATTATTATTATTATTATTATTATTCTGGAGAACCAGGTCTTATTCCCCACTCCTCCACCTGAAGCCTGCTGGGTGACCTTGGGCCAGTCACAGTTCTCTCAGAACTCTCTCAGCCCATCTACCTCACAAGGAAAGGAAGGCAATTGTAAGCTGCTTTGAAACTCCTTAGGGTAGAGAAAAGCAGGGTATAAAAACCAACTCTTCTTCTAAGTTCACAGTTCTCTGACCCTCTGCAGATGTTAGTCACCCCAGACACTGTCAGTTATCCATCAAGGCCATCCACTTAGGCCTCCTAATTAGTTAACACAGTTCAACTGTGAATCTGGTACGGGACGGAGAACTTGCTGTCACCCTAGAAAGTTCCACCGATAGTGCCCAGTGATTGGGTGAGGAGGTCAGGAGGTAATGGCCTGCAGTTTTCTATAAGTATGGTTAGAAAGAATTGTTACCTTTTCTTCTACCCTTTCTTCTTTAGCCCTCATTGCTGCTAAGAAAATATTTGCATTATGCTCTGGGACTCTTTGTTTCAAGAACCAACTGTGCCGTGTTGAGACTCCTGTAACAGTAGCTAGTCTGCTTTCTTATTTTGTTGTGTGTTTTACTGCTGCTGAATTATATGCCGTGTTTTTAATACATTTTCTTGAATTTCTTCAATAAAGCCTTCTTTTGCTTTATGGTGTGTGTTACTTGCAGAGTTCCTGAGACCATACCCAGGCACAGTTTGGTTATGTTACTGCCCCAAGGCAGGGTCAGCCTTCACAATGGCAAATTGACAAAAAGCACACAGCTGGTTGCCGAATCCTCACCTCTTTTTTTGTCCCCCTTGCAGCACCCAGCTATTTTGGACATGTATTAGAGCAAAATTTGACAAGAGAGAAGTTTCAAAAGGATAAAGCGTTTTAGAAAGATGACAATATCTGGTACTGAACAAGCACATCCAGGAATGTAAGGTAGAAGCGATCTGTACATGCAGTAAAATGAGGAAGCAATTAGATGGTAGAATGAATTGTCTCTATCATTACCATTATCACTATTATTATTTAAATTTCTGTATCTCCCAGTCCCTCAACACACAAGGTCCTGGGCAATTTACAACAGGTTAAAAACAGTACTAAATTTCAGATTAAATTAATCAAATCAATTGTCCTTAATTTAGTAATCTCCAGATGGCATTCTTAATTCTCAAAAACCCACTGTGGGATCTTATGGGCAGGTTAAAAATGATGCCAAAGCTGGCAGAATGGAAGAGGGCGCCTGCTACAATGGAAAACCGTTGCTATCCATGAAAATAGAAAACTAGCATATGGGGGAGGAAATATTTTAATCCCTTATCGACCTGTGTTGCTTTTCTGTTTGCAGGGAGTTTCTAATGTAGGGGACTCTCAAAAGCTTACATCTTGAAACTCTTGTTGGTCACTAAGGTGCTCCTGGACTCAAATCTAAATGTAGAGGATAGCTGTATTCATCTGCTTTTAAAAAGCCAGATTTGAGCCAGTAGCACCTTAAGAGATTTTCAGGATATCTGATCAAGGGACCTTTGACTCTCTAAAGCTTATATCCCCCCTCAAATCTTGTTGGTTTCTAAGGTGCTACTAGACTTGAATCTAATGTAGGGGAGTATCCAAAAGTAGCATCCCATAACTAAAGTCTTAAATGATATAGTCCATTGTACCCAGGGCTCATTTTGTAGCAGGAGCTCCTTTGCACAATAGACCACACACCCCTAATGTAGCCAATCCTCCAAGAGCTTACAGAGCTCTTCTTACAGAGGCTACTGTAAGCTCTTGGAGGATTGGCTACATCAGGGGTGTGTGGCCTAATATGCAAAGGAGCTCCTGCTACAAAATGAGCCCTGATTGTACCCCTTCTGCAGTCTACGGCTTTATTCCACTGCATGCTTAGACCAGGACATGTAAAGAAACAGTACAGAAGTATACTTACTCAAGGCTAAATTGGACAGAGGAAGCAATGACCAGAGTTCTTGGCTTGAGAAGTACATGTGCAAGCACAGGGCCTGTTAAATATATTTACGAATTAGAAATCATGGCTCCTTGGTTTCTTTTGTAGCCCTTGTAAGACTAACAAATTTATTATAGTATTCTTCACCGGAGTCTGCATGCTTGATTGCTGTCTTTCATGTAAATTCAGATTTCTCTCCCCCTCCCAAGTTGTTAAGTGGGTTCATTCCACATTTTTTTCTTGCCAATGAATTAACACTGGTAAATGAAGGCTACTGAGTCCTTTGGAAGACTATGGGCTTCCTAAGACTTACTTTCATAGGTCCCATCTCCCACAAGTGAAAAAAGAATTTCAGTTCCCCAAGCATAACCTGGTGGATGGAAAGGAACAAATGCTGAATCAAACGCAGAAGAAGAGAAACCCAAACAAGCCACAGAGAAACCAATGGGTGGTTTCTTGACGGAGCCCACTGAACAAGAAATGCCATAAAACTAGCTTTTCACCTTCTCATCAGACTCTCACAGCAGAACAATGAAATTATCAGTTTGCCTATCCCATCTCTGACTAGGAGCAGCTAGAAAAGCTGCCAGAATGCTGTACTAAGCAATAAGCAATCATTTAGATTCCAAAAATCCTTGCATCCCCTCTAGAGGAATTATTTGTTGGATAACCAGAAACACCTGGGTATAAGGAATTTCCTGCTGCAATTCAGCCTTAATTTCCTCAGATAGTAAAAACCTAAGACTCACAAAGGTGAAAGAAAGCAGCAATCAATCAAATAAATCGCCACTGCACCACAGCAGTGATAGTACCTTCTAAATTAAATTTTAATTCCCACCTGATGGTTCCCTATAAGTTACTTTTATTCAAACCATTCATCTGACCCACCTTTGTGTTTCAGACAATTTGTTGGAGTCCCATAATTATTAACACTGTTCCCAGGTTCCCAGGCCACCATTTCTGTAGTTGTGATCAGAAATGAAACAAGAACCAAAGGCTCTCTATATTTTAGCTGGTTATAAGGCTGCCCAGATTGATTTGGCAGCAAGGCTGCGGGCCATACTGTTCCAATCAACAACATTCATTGAAGAATGTGGTGCAAGAAAGAGAACCCTACCCTAGGGAGTGTGTCGGGAGGGGAATCACTAAAGGCAAAAAGGATTAGAAATGGGTAAAATATGACATGCTTCAAAGATAGCTGATTCCAATGGGACACATGCAGTTTTGAGTCCCTCTCTGCCATGGAAGACTGATGGGTGACGTTGATCAAATCACTCTTTGTCTCTGCCTAACCTGCCTTACAGGTTGTTGTGGGGATAAAATGGAGGAGGGGGGAAATGATGTGTGATGTCCTGACCTTTTTGAGGATGGGCAGTAATAAACAAGGGATAGGGAGAGCCCAGGCTAGCCTGAACTTGTCAGACCTCGGAAGCTAAGCAGGGTGTGTGTCCTGGCAAGTATTTGGATGGGAGACCTCCAAGGAATGCCAGGGTTGTGGCACAGAGGCAGGGAATGGCAAACCACTTCTGAATGTCTCTTGCCTTGAAAACCCTACCAGTGGTTGGCAAAAGTCAGCTGTGATTTGATGGTGCTTTCCACCACCACTGCCAGGGAAGAACTTAAGATGATATGCGCTCCATTCTGAAGTCTAGTAAGATCACTTCTTTCTTTTTCATCATCATCCCCACCACCACGAGGGTCAGTATGAAGGACTGTGGGAGGTCCACCAGGAATCCTGCTTGTCAGGCACTTGTTTCCCAATACTGCCAGAGTTGTTGGTTGAAGAAGTGAACTGCAGGCATTTCAAACGGAGACATTAATTGACTCAGTAATACTACATACAAATGCTATCTCACCCCCCCCCCCCCATTAAAAAGAAAAGAAAAGTTGGTTTAGAAGCACTGCTCCCGGGAATCTGCTGGCTGTTGGGAGCCACTCTTGAATGAATGCCTACTTTATAGATCCAAGAGCAAAACAGGTGCTTAAAAACAGAGTGTGCTTTGTTCATAATTCTGTTGAGTTGAGAACCTCAAATGTTTGTACTGATGATTGGCTCACAATTCAGAATTTATAGCATTTGCTGCAAAACTAATGACACATATAGCTTTGTAGTTTTATGTCCGCACAGTGACAGTGCTGAAGGTAGCCACTGCTGATGCATGCGCACAATTTACTGTCTTGCTTGGATTATGTATGCCATCAGGCCATCATTGACCAGGTCATGCATCAGCTTCATTACACTGTTAGGTACTACAGTTGTGCCTGTGTAGTCAGAAGCATTAATCAATTGGCAGCATTTATCAGAATCAGACTGGATCAGATCTACAGGATCAAACTCCAGTTGACAGGCAGACAGGCAAAAATGAGAAAGGGCTGGAAACTTACAGACATGCCATGCAGCTTGCCTCTACCCAGGCAGCATCTAGACAACCAAGTAAAACACCACTTTTATGTTAGTATTTTTTTTCCTGTTGGGTATATTGGTCGATTCACAAGAATAACACACAATCCCAAAACAGCCCGATATGAAATATATATATATGTATACAGATGCGTGCTAGATGCCCACAGAACAATACAATAACAAAAGAGACTAGATTAAAGCCATAACGTCATTTAGTGTCTGGTATAAAAAACAACCACATTCCTTCATAGAAAAAATACAAAGGTAAATGAAATTTCACATAGCAGTCTGCTCCAGGTACTCTTCGTCCATATCCCTCTAACAGTATTGTGTGCTCACAAGCGGTCTGCTCCCAATTCAGTCAGTCTGCCTTTCAACACTTATTCCGGATATTTAAGTGTTTCAGACCTCTGGTCTTTCCTCAGGAACAAATCCTATATAGGAATCTCAGGCCCCGTCCACACTGTCACTTTTGTCGCTCATTTCTCCCTATTGCTTCAGGTTCCCGTACCCCCCATATGTTTTGTTCTCTCTAGTAGTCTCAGAGGGAGCAAAACACATGTGGAAAAGAGGGAGGAACCCAAAGCAATAGAGAGAAATGAGCAGCAAAAGTGACAGTGTGGACGGGGCCTCACATTCAATGTTACCTTCAAGTTGACACTTTCATTGATTTATTTTTCTGTTAATCTACTTGGGCAAGGTCTCCTTACTTATTTTCAAGCATACCATTGCTGCTGCCAAAGTCAAATGGACCCAGACTATGCAGCAAAGAACTACAAGAGCTTGAAGATGTAAAATATTAGTGACTGGACCCATCCTGTCCCATTCCATTTTAATTTTCTTGATCTTTAACACAGAAGAACGATGACCAATGAGCAACGTGATATAGGGAAAGCAAAGAAAGATGGTACATTCACAAACCATTTGTAATCAGTTTTTGAATGTTTGAAAAGTGGTCACACATTTAAACACTGCTCATTTTTAGCAGTCCAATTGTAATCCAGACGAAGAGATCGTCAAGCGTTCCTGCAAGTAGCAATAACACTAACACAAATACAATTGTAATATCTGTGACATAAAGTTTGAGTAAGCTTGGTATTGTTGTGAATAATTTGTTCTAGGAAACAACTTATGTTTACCATTTTGTCCCCAATCAGTTTCCTTACACATGGTTTAAATAGTGAAGTATTTTCACCTGAGAGAAAATTAAAGAGGAATGCTTAAGAAAGGATCTGAATTGGCTAAAGCAAGATATATCTGATAGGGAGGATAGATAACAAGGCCTGAAAATAATTAGTGCAATTTAAAGGTCAGGAGAGCTTTCCTTTATCCAAACTTTCTTTTAAGTCTATATACTTTAATTAGGACAGAGAGAGCCTTTAAAAAAAAAACAAAAGGAAAGAATTATCCAGGTGGGTTTTTATCAGCTGTCTGTTTGGAGCACATTAACCTGACTGCCAAATTGGTACTTTGTGAGAAATATTTCTCTCTGGCTCTTTTAAACAAATTTACAAGCACTTGGGAGTTGCCAAGCAACAAAAGGAAGCTTTCTGCTGTTCCTTAACATTAGGGTAGAAAATGCAGATCGTAATTGCTCAGTGTCACTCTCCTCACTAATCATTTGGTTAATTATCTTCAAGGAAATTCCTGACATGAAAACTACAGTAATTGCTTCTGCTTCCACCTGCAGGCTCATGTCATAGCTTTGTTTTTTGTGGGCTGCGTGGTACTGAATGCAACAGCCAATATTTAATGCTCAAGACTGCCTAGTTACAAAAGCAGAAATAGTTTAGGCCTCACATTTTTACACGGATCGGCATTCAAGGTGATTCGGTGCATGGATTTTTCTACCACAAGATGAAAATGTGTGTGTGTGAATCATTAAAAAACCATTCTTAGTAGTCAGTAAATCAGAGTTTACAAGGATCGGCATTCAAGGTGATTCAGTGCATGGATTTTTCTACCACTAGATGAAAATGTGTGTGTATGAAGTCATTAAAAAAACAATCCTTAGTAGTCAGTAAATCAGAGTTCAGGAAGAAGGCAGAGGTCACAATCCACTAGATAGGTCTTTCATGCAAGCATAATTCTAGTTAATGGAAGTTATAGATACAATATCTTTATGCTCACCTGATTAGTTTTAAATTTGCTCCCAGTTTTAAAGTTGCCTCACAATAGTCTTCCATCAATTAATTAATATATGCAAATAAAAGCAGACAGTTCCCACTCACATTCCATTCATCATATATTATTTACCATTCCCACATTTATATACCTTGTAATTTACTTTGGGATGCAGGCACTAAAAGTCCGCACAAAAATTAGCCCTTTTAAAGTTTACTTATTGCAGTGGAATTTAAGAATGCTCACTTTCTTTGGGATAATTTCATAGTCTATCTACACAAAAACATAAAGTTCCTTTCTGCTGGGACTGGATCATTTCTGTTTGGAGAACTGCATGTTTAAATGCTTCATTCATGCATTTGTGTTTTAAAAATAGCACCCATATGCTTCCGCAGGAAGCAAATATCAGCTCCCAAAGATGCTGTTTTAGGTAAGGAAGATGGTGCAGAGTTTACCCACCACCCTGACATAGCAGTTCTGATCAGAATTAAGCCCTTGCATGCCTGATAACTGAATTTTTTAAACAAAATCCTAGAAGCTGTAGATGTGGAACTCCCAGTGCGTTTTTTGTCTTGGGCCATAGTGGCCACAGACAACTTGGGTTTTCAAGGCAAGAGATGTAGCAACCCTTCACTTCCTCAGTGGTCTCCCATTTGTGTTATGTCCGGTACCTGACTCGTTGTCCACAGACAGGGAACATGTCTGGGCATGTTTGCCTGTAAACAGCAGTAATAAACACTATCGGAAAACAAGCACTGCACTCAAACGCAAACAAAACACTTATGTGAATATAACTACTGATATATTATAACATATCATATCATTATCACTCTTATTTTACAAGAAACAATGAAGCCTAACCACTCCTTTTAGGCTTTCCTTAAGGCATGCTGACCATATGAGAGTAGTTCCATGGTAGGAACAGTAGCCCGTCTTTACTCATTTTGTCTTGTCAATGGTAAGCAGTCTTCATTCAGCTTCTGGGCAGAATATGGCAGACTTTGCAATGTATTATGTGTTTTCTGACCCACTTTTTTTTGGTATTTTGTTCTCTTAAAATGATAGGATGAAGCAATTTCTGCTCAGTGAACATGTAATAGTTATGCTCATGGAGTTTCCTCACCTTAGTGAAACTGGTGAAATTTACATGTAGTATTCTATGAATCTAATATAAGGTATGCTTGTAAATTCATATAATTTTTGTAATTTTTGTCTCATATTTTTGTAAGTGTGTAATTGTTCATTAATGTGCTTTTTATTTTTAAGTCTTCTGACAAAGATTAATCAAAACGAAGATACAATCTGGAGTCTTCGTTGGATTGGAATTGAGCTGGATTCAGCTGTGTTATTTATACTTTTGGCTTTATTAGCTTCTGTTAACAAGTTTAATTGTTTCTTGTAAAATAAGAGTGATAATGATATGATATGTTATAATATATCAGTAGTTATATTCACATAAGTGTTTTGTTTGCGTTTGAGTGCAGTGCTTGTTTTCCAATGGGCATGTTTGCCTGTAATGGGATGTGAGAACAACAGAGCTTCCGTCCCCAGAGAACAATGGACCTAGGGATCCTGCCGGTCCCCCTATCAGGGGCTGAGGATATTTGAATGGACCTATGACAGCCCCTGGTGGGAGACTACTCCCTGTTGGACCAATCCCCTTAAGGGGGAACACAGGCAAAGTGTGGTTTACCTGTACATACAAGTGAGTTACTCATCCCTTTGTCCCCATGCTCCATCTTGACCCTCAATAAACCACAATGCTGATTTCACTGTTACCAGCCTCCCGACTCCAATACTTTCCACTGACCCTGCTTAGCTTCTTTGAGCTGACAAGATCAGGCTAATCAGTGCTGTCTACATCAGGTCAGGGTCCATCTAGAGTTGCTCAAAATCTTTATGAAATAACTGATTCCAACATCCAGCAGGTGGCGCAGGAAGTCAAGACATTTTTTCAACTTCCAAAGCAAAGATGCATCTAATGGCATTTTTGCCATCACTTTGAATGCTCAGGGGATAGCTGAACTCCAGGCCACATTACATTTACATTCTATGCACCGCATCAGACCTGTTACCAATAGACAGGAATTAAGAATAAATTATTATAAAGATCATCGTTATAAAAATGCCCTGTGAAACGTAAAAGAAAATTACTTTCTTTCTGTAACAAAATCTTACTGAACACTGTATTATTTTAATGATGTAGGGTTTTTTTAACAGCAGTTTAAGTACAGCATCAATATTAGTGTAGGAACATTGCCATCAGAAGGTTTCTTCTAGCAGCAAGGTGAAATAAGGTACATTTTGCTGCACGAAGACTTACGGACATGTGAAGCTGCCTCATGTTGAATCAGACCCTTGGCCCATCAAAGGCAGTATTGTCTAACTCAAACTGGCAGTGGCTCTACAAGGTCTTTCACATCACCTACTGCCAGAGCCTTTAATTGGAGATGCCTGGGATTGAACTTGGGACCTTCTGCATCTCAAAGAAATGCTTTACCACTGAGTCATAGCCCCTTGCTTACAGTTCTTAAATATGGGGGGGGGGGGGGCAAGATGGCTTGAGCCCTTAATTTAGTTTATCAAGCAAGTCAGGCTTGATTCCATTTTTCTGTGGAAACTAATGAAATAAAATAAAATCCTGATGCCCCTGAAACCTCAGCAAACCTTTACATCTTCTATCCCACAGTGTTTTCTACAAGCCAGTGTCCAAATTAACCTTTGAAGTTTGGATGTTTGGGGAAAAAGTCTAAAGCTGAGGAGCAAAAGTGGAATATAATGCTTTTTGCATAGATTTTAAGTAACCTAATTCATGAAATAAAAGTATGCACATATTTTCAATAAATTTTTGGACTATGATCATAACAGACCAGATCAACATTTCAGTACAAAAACCATCTGCAGTTGGTTTTTAAAATAAGTAGAGAAATGTTTTCTCCTATATTGTGATTAGTTTTTAACTTTAAAAATATTTGGCATAAGTAGAATCCAGGAAAATAATTTTTTTGATGAATTTATGAACAAGTAAGTGCCATCTCCTGGTTGAAATGTCTAAGTACACCTTTTTCTTATACAACTATAACACAATAATTCTTTTTCAAGGATTTAGTACTCGGAAAACACATGTCCACTATTTTTTTGTACCGTGAAAATGTATACACTATCTTTTCACTGGACACAGTATCCAAGGTAGTTTGCAACAAATAATATCACTGTAAACCAGTGCATTTCTGTGTGGACTTCAAAGATAAACTACATGTTAAATAGCTTGATATAATCTGTCGTGGCTGGGATGATTATTGCTAAATCACTGCAGCTACAGCATCACTCTTAGTTCTCACTGAACCAGTAAACCGTGTCTCAGCTTGCACACAGAAAAGTAGTATGGCAGGAAGAAGATAGGTCAGAACCTCTCACTGATTTTCTGCGTGGTGGGATTATTTTTATTTATTCAAGGCGATTTTTGGGCAGGAACGGAGTTCCGGCTGGCTTCTGAGTTAGCCACGCCTACAGCCTCCCCCCCCCCCCTCGGGTTTCCCAGGCCCAGGGGTCATTTCGAGCAGGAGCTCAGGGGAGCTCAGCTCTGGGAGTTGGTGCTAGCCCCCCCCCCCATGGGAGAATGCCTGCTTGTGTCATGGCTGCAGCAAAATGACCCCCTCCCCTGGAAAGGTCCTTGTTCCTCCAACCAGCCTTCTGAAGGCTTCAGCCACCACTGAAGCTATCCTCCCAGAATAATGGTATTTCTGAGGCTTGGATTAGTAGCTGTCCCCTCTCTGCCAGCTCTTCCTTCCTGGCCTAATATGCTGATAAATTTCTGCTGTTGGGTGTGGCCTATTATGCTAATGAGTTCCTGCTGGGCTTTTTCTACAAAAATATTTATTATCTTTAATTTTTTATGTGGGAGCATTCAGTTAGTGAAATCTCACTTGCAGTCTAAAGCCACACAGCTCAGATGGAGGTTTACTGTCTCAGTGAGAAGCGGGCCTCAGGTGCAATCAATAAAAAATGGTTCTGATACAACTAGCAGCTGGGTATCCAAGAGCAAAGCCTGGAAGTGCCTGCTAAGATTGCCAAAAATAATCAACTTAAAACTGATTGCAGAACTTTCCCCATGATTACACTGAAAGGGCTGATTGCTGGAAAATAATTACACAGAGCAGAAAATTGGTTGCTTTTTTCTTCTCAGTGTTAATTTCACAAAATTACTGTTTACCTTTACAATACGTTAGTCAGAAGTTAATAATGTCTAGATGCTAAATAAAGAAGACAAATCATCTCCTTTTCACACAGGCCAATTTCAGGAAGGTAATCCATATACAAAGATGAGTTCTGTACACTGGTGACCTGATTGGTTAGGGTGCAATACTACAGTGAAGTCCCATTTTGAGTACTGAACCAGAATCTCAGGGTCCATTTTTGCCTCTTGAAATCTACCACAGGGACATGATTCATATTAAGGAAGCAGTTTTGTGACGTAACTGTGGACTGAAATTTTCATTTCATTTTTCATTTATATTTGAACTTTAAAAAATTTATACTCTCTAACTGAAACTCAAGGTGGATTATAATGTAAGTCAGTACAATCAATAGGATCAGGAGACATCTAATAAACAAAGTAATAGGACTAGGAAATATGCAGAAATATGAAAAAGGCATAAGTATTAAACACCACATGTTAAACAATGCAAGAAATGGTATTACGCAAGTAGAAATATAAAACAGCGAAAGCAAGACAAATACAGCAACAGATAATAACTTATTAGTGGTATAGTCCGTTCTTGCTCTCCCTATCGAAACGTCTTCCTTAATCATTCTGTTATAATGCCGCCCTGTTCCCTTCTAAAAGGCTCTCCTGAACAGTTCTGTTATACATAATTTGCAGAGAGCCAAAAGTTGCCCCTCAGTTCTGTTTCCTCATTTTTATTTTCCACTTAATATGTAACATAATCTCATAAATCGTAACATTGTGGGTATGCAAATGAAATTATTATCATATGGTTTGGACTTCCATGCAAGGTTGCATGAGTGTTAGGTGATAATGCAAGACACCTGGTCAAACTGGATTATTGAATATTTTGGATAGAAAAGGTTTTGATAAAATTAATTACATTGTGTTGTCAGGCAATTTGGTTGATAGACAACCTTCCTTAAAGGTTTTGGTTCAAGTCTCATTTGGCCTCATACTAATTGCCCATTTTCAGTAATCAATAGTAACTATATTCATCAACTAGATCAACTATATCCATCAACAAGAGTAGTCTTATGTGGCTGCTGCAAACCCACATGTCCTGAATATGCCATTAGAACAATAACGGGATAATTGTCTGGAATAAAAACTCAGAAGTTCAGCTAATTTTATCTGTGCAAGGGGAAAAATACTGTAACAACTCAAATGTTTCAGACAGAATCATCTTCAGTGGACAAAAAGCTGAGCTGCTTGCCCTTGCATATGCTGGTAAGCATAGCAGCAGATGGACTCCAGATCATAGGCGTCAACTACAGGGGGGCTCGAGCCACCCCTGAAATTTCCTGGGGGGGCTGAGCCCCCCTGGCAAAATGGAATGCCCACCGCTGCACCTCCCCGGGCCCTTCCTAGGTCTGCCTGCCAGCCGGCCAGCCACCACCACCTCTCCCCTCCCAGCCTGGCCACTCCTGCCTCCGTCCCTCCCTCCGTTCGTCCAGGGTCCAGTTGGGCAAATGCCCAGCGTGCTGGCGTCACCTGGAAGTGACGCCATCACGCTGGGCACGTTGCCAGGGCAACACTCTAGCAATAGCCCCAAAACTCTATGGCACCAGCAATAGCCCCAAAACTCTATGGCCACCACCTCTCCCCTCCCAGCCTGGCCACTCCTGCCTCCGTCCCTCCCTCCGTTCGTCCAGGGTCCAGTTGGGCAAATGCCCAGCGTGCTGGCGTCACCTGGAAGTGACGCCATCACGCTGGGCACGTTGCCAGGGCAACACTCTAGCAATAGCCCCAAAACTCTATGGCACCAGCAATAGCCCCAAAACTCTATGGCACCCAGCAATGTGCCCAGCGTGATGATGTCACTTCCGGGTGATGCCAGCATGCTGGGCATTTGCCCAGCTGGCCCCTGGACGGAGGGAGGGAGGGAGGGACGGAGGCAGGAGTGGCCAGGCTGGGGGGGAGAGGTGGCAGCGGGGTCATGGTCCCAGCATGCGTGTGTGCTTTGTGCACATGCACGCAAGAGCCCCCGCCTCTCCCCGGGGTTTTTAAAACTCGTTGCTCCTGCTCCAGATGGACTCCTATGGTGCTGTGTCTTCTGAAGTTACCATTGGATCAGGACAACTCTCTACTATTTCAGCGTGAACCTGTATTTCATAAACAGAGTTTGGAGACTAATCACTATCCACTGGCAACAAACAAGATCACAGCTCAATGCTGGATTAATTCCCTACTTCTTTGTCTTTGTAAAGAGAAATCTGGCATTAAATTAAAATGAAGAAGTAGTAAGGAAATCAACTCCTTCACCATTAAAGCAATTTATGGAATGAAGTCAGCCCATTAGTCTTTAATAACTGCTTGTATTTCTGGCTTTCTGGTTCTTGATTTGAGGCATTTCTGCCTGCAGGAAACCCACAACTTTGTGGTTTAATTACTAAACTGAACATGATACCCTTCTGATTTCATTGGTGCCATTTTCTCATGTTTCTCTGTGATTGATTCTGTTTGCTCATGAATTGCAGCATCTCATGGTCTAGAGCACTGCTATTTTGTTTAGTTAATTCTCGGTGCAAAATATTGTGTACAATATTGACAGGTTAAAGGTAAAGAAAGTTTCCCTTGCTCGAAAGTCTGTAATAAATCTTCACTCTCAAATGCATCATTATAAAACCCACATGAATCTAAAAATTATAACTTACATGTAAATGTAATATGAAGGATATCATGTATTTTACTGTCTTCCAAAAGAAATCAGCAACTGGCTTCAAATACGCTTAGGGAACAGAGGTCTCTCTTCGCTTTCACACACACTGAACAATGCTCTTTCAATGCATTTTAGTGATAGTTTGCATTTTGGATTTTGCTATTTCACATAGTAAAACCCATTGTAAAGAGTGTTGGAAGTGGACTGAAAGTGCATTATTCAGCATGCCAGATTTTCCCTGGTGTCTTTTAACTCCGCTTCTGTGGTGCAGCAAAACGGGTGTTGTTGTCAGATCACTCCCTTTAAATCCACCCAGCGCTCACGCCTATGTTGGGTCTAATTGTGCATATGATCGAAGCCTTTGTTTTTCTTTTACACCAGTAGAGTACAGAACAAAGTGGCACCTTTAAGACCAACAGGGTTTTATTTGAGGTATAAGTTTTCGTGTACATGCACACTTCTTCAGATACAATAAAATGGAAATTTACCAGTCCAAACATATAGGCAGAGGGTGAGCAGTAAATTAGCATACAGCATAATGAAGATGTTTTTAACAGATTCAAGGACCAAACAGGAATAACAAGCTTAGTTTATACGGTTACCAATTGTTTGGGTTTAATTTTGGGGGGAAACATAGTGAAGGAAATAAATATGTCAAAATTGGAGATTGATGGGCAGATGTATTGTTAATTGTGAAATGCTGAGAGTAATTAACTGAGACCCTGACAAGTAGAGGGCAATGATCCCTCATGCAGCTCACCATACTGCACTTGGGTACTTTCAGTATTTTCCCTCCATCCTAGCAGATACCCAGTATTAGAGATGGACTGGGAGAGAAATGCTGAATGTAATGTTTAGGAAGGGGCAGGTCTTAGCTCCCTTGGTCTTCATGCTGCGTTTTTGTCTTAAAAGACCCCCACCCTTAGTTTTTATACATGAATGGTATTTTGCCTATCTTTTTATACACCTACCTTATTCTTTTTATATGCATTTTAGGAGATGATTATGATCATCACATTCTTTGATCATCATATCGACCTTTCATCAAAAATCTCTCCTATCATGTTTTGATGTCACTTATTTTCTTGTGCCTCAACCCCCTTCTCCCACCTGCAGCATGACTGGCTGACCTGCTAGAAGGAGAAAGCAAGCAATACCTTTGCCTGCCTCCCCTTCAGGAGCACTACAGTCCGTATCAGTGGGGGCAGTGTAGCTATTAGTGTTTGGACGCTTCCATAATCTTCCAGTCTTCAAAGAAGATGAGCTACCTACTGAATGTGGGGGGGAGACCACCTACTCTTTTATGAAACTATCCACTAAAGTCATCTTTGGACAATGTTCCCTCTGCGCTGAGTTAGTATGAGCTAGCTCACAGTTTTGTAGCCTCTGGCTCACACATTTTTGTCTTGGCTCAGGAAGGATGGCTCCAGAGCAAACTAATGTATGCAGTAGCCAAATTGCTTGCTCACAACTTTCATATCTGTAGCTCACAAAGTAGAATTTTTGCTCACAAGACTCCACAACTTAGAGGGAGCATTGCCTTGGAAGGCCGACTTCAGGTGCCCCCATCTTCTGAGATTAGGTAGGTGACAACCTGGTAGATGGCCTTTTTGGTAGTGGCACCAAAATTCTGGAACTCTCTTCCCAGGGGATTTGTCTGTCCCCTTCTGTTACCATCTTCCACCAGCAGGTGAAGACTTTTTTGGTTTCACTTCACGTTCCCTCAATGACCCCTCCTGCTTGCCCAGTGTTTTAATTGTTTCATGTTTTTGTATGTGTTTTAGCTCTGGTTTAAATCATTTTATTATTGATAGCTTTTAAGGTATCATTTCATTATGTGTGTTTAAATTTGTTTGTCACCTTGGCAGCCCTTATGAGAGTAGAAAGGCAAGGTAAAAAGTTCGTAAAATCAATAAATAGAATTAATAGCCTCTGCCTTCTACCAGCCATGCAGTCATGCATGTGAACCAGCAAACAGAAGCAAAGTCGTTGCTTCTTTCTCCTGCAGGCCTAACAAAGGCAGTGTTCTCTTGAATCATACATTAAAAGGTCCCCCCCCCCATCCCAGGTAACTAGGTAGGGTTGCCAGCCTCCAGGTGGGGCCTGGGGATCTCCCGCTTTTACAACTGATCCCCAGCTGGCAGAGATCAGCTCCCCTGGAGAAAATGGCCGCCTTAGAGGGTGGACTCTATGGCACTGTGCCATGCTGAGGCCCCTCCCCTCCCCAAACCCCTCCCTCTCCTGGATCCACCCCCAAAGTCCCCAGGTATTTTCCAACCCGGACTTGGCAACCCTATAACTAGGCCTTGGATTATCTAAGCAAAATTCCTTCATGTTGACATGTATGAAAACCAGACTAGTTCATAGTGCAGAAGCTATCACTGAATTCAGAGGAACATTTTTGAAACAGCATTTCAGTCCTCCTTCAACACTACAACACCAGGTTTTCCACAGACCTGGAAGTCTGTGATTTCATGAAGAACAATAAGCTTCAGAAGCTTACAATTGGGGCAGAGGAGGCAAATTTCTTCCCAATTCCAGTGAGGACCAAACTAAATGTGTTTAAACATTTACCCCAATCATGTAGAAAGTGGGGGTGAGGTCTGGTTTTTAAAGCTAAGGGACATATACATAAGGAGTGCAGAAAATCCCTTTCTAGTCAAGAGAAAATTGGAGAGGAGGCCAGAAGAGGGAGGAGGGTTCAGCTTTTCTGGAAGAGTTCCTCAAACCCTTTTACTTTTAAAATCAGATTCACCCACCCCCCTTTCCTAAGTGATTAAGCAGTTTGGGGTTTAAACACAAGGAACTGTCACCATCATGTCTAGTATTGCCGTAAGCCACAGTCTTCCTCTGTGGCCATCTGTCATCCATCTTGGCTGAACGGTGAATAAAGCTTAGAGGGATAAACTAATGCTTAATCCAATTTGCTTCTCATTATTGCAACAAACATTAAACTTTGCTCATCGTTGTTCATGAGCCTGTTTGGAATCCAGTTGATATTTATTGGTTGATTGATATTAATTTAAACTACACCATATCCTAAAGAAGTCTTACATTTCCTTACAAAATATATAATGAAAATTATCTAATAGTGATTGAACTAAATGTTCCACAGTAAAATAATTCCTCCCTTCTTCACCCTACAAAACAGCAAGATAATATCCAGTCTTATCAGAGATGGAATTGGTTAAAATCATTCTTAAACTTGCACATGAAATGAAAAGATGCCATGAATAGTACGGTCGTGGCCACACGAGTGAGATAAGCCGGACTGGAATCAATGCAAATTTGCGCCGGAGCAATTTGTGCTGCAGTTGTGTGAGCACACGCAACCGCGGGCAACTGTGTTTTTTTTGTAGTGGGTTTCTGAGGTGCTTAAATGGGGGATCAATGAAGTGCTTCAACAGGGGAAGGGGGAATCGATTATTTGCTTAGACAGGGGGCGGGTGGGAGAAGAATCGATTATTCGCCTCAATGGGGGGGGAGGATCGATGAATCACGTCTCCCCCTAAGGGGGCCTTTGATGATGCGCACACGGAGAAGGGGGACAAAAAACCCACATGGCATTGGGATAGCGTGTGATCACGCTATCTGCGACGCCACACTTCCGCCCTGCCACGATCAAACAGGGAAACTCCAGTTGTGAACTGCAACAAACCATTTGCTACTGGTGTTTCACTGGTAGCTTTTTGAAGCACTTCAACGGGCCTTTGCAACGTTTCCTAATGGCTGCACTATGCTTCCCAGATGTGCTCGTCTGATCCCGCCACTTTGAAGCGCCAGTGCATCGTCCCTCTCCCATTGCAAATGGGTGCATATGATTGTGCCCTACATTCAAGAGTACTCAGATGTTTGGCTACAGTACTTAGGGTTGCCAACTGTGATCCCACCGTATACCCTGTGCCAGCGGGAAGCCTGTTACATTTGCTTTACAGGCACCCTCACCTCTAAAGTATCCCAGGGTCTCCAAAAGCATTGTTCCTGAGTCTGTGGGTAGTCCTGATCATGGCAGCTTGCCAAGGATATGGACCTTGGAGGTTGTGGAAACAGACCATCTGTCTTTTCTATGTACGGTCTCCCCCACACAAGGATCAGAATTCTCAGGATTCCAGCACGTCCCAATATGGAGATCTTCTTCCTCTGAAAGCTCCTCTGTCTCTTTGATATGTACATTTCTCTGCAAAACACCTGCTCTGTCCTTTATGGCCCCTTTCCTGGGCCAAACTTCCTTTAAAGTGTAAAAATTTATCTGGAAAGCAGATTTATGGTCCTCTTCCTGGGCTATTCTCTGGGTTACCAAGAACATATTAACTTTGAAGTATGAGAATATCAGCCATCAACCCTACATGCACAGTCCAGGATATACCCACTAGAAACACCTTCTCTAGACTATAAAACAGCTGCCCAGCCACTCTGCTGTGTGACACTGTAGGACGCCTAACAGAGTAGCACCCCCAAACTCACAGTTTGGGTCCCCTTTTATTTGTGACACACTGGTCATTCACGACCTCTCTTCCACAGACTTCTGCACATCTGGATGGTAAATATCACCCCATAACTCCCTCTATGTCTCTGAGCTCCTCTGTTTCTCTGTAGCATTGTTTGTGTGTGTTATTTGATTGCTTTGGTGTGTATGATTTACATTTAACCACTATTTTTCAATAAAACAATCTTCCTTTCAAGCTTAATCCCGATCATTTCGAGAGTCTTCCTCCTGGAAACTGACTCTGGTATACACAGGTGTAGACAGGGGTCATTTCGTAGAAAAAGGGGTGCAGGAGCTCATTAGCATAACTCATTAGCATAACTGATTAGCATATGCTAAACCACCGGAAATATGTCAGAAGGAGAGAGAGAGAGAGAGAAAGAAGGAGCTGGCAGAGAGGGATAGCTACTAATCCAAGCTTCAGAAATACCACTATTCTGAGAGGATAGCTTCAGTGGTGGCTGAAGCCTTCAGAAGGCTGGTCGGAGGAACAAGGACCTTTCTAGGGGATCGGGTCATTTCACTGCAGCCATGACACAAGCAGGCATTCTCCCATGGGGGATGGGGTGGGCTGGCACCAACTCCCAGAGCTGAGCTCCCCCGAGCTCCTGCTTGAAATGACCCCTGGGTGTAGATCCCAACTATTATGCCCATTTTGTCAGTTTGGTCTCCCTGCTAATTCCTTTGTCTAAAACGGAACCAACCAGTTTGGGGAGCACAACCTCCAGGTGGCACTTGGAGAGCCCCTGCTATCACAGTTGATCTCCAGATGAACAATATCAGTTTCCCTGGAGAAAGTGGCTGCTTCAGAGGGTGGACCCTATGGTATTATAATCCAACGAGGTCACTCCTCTCCTCAAACCCCGCCTTCCCCAGGTTGCAACCCCCAAATCTCCAGGCATTTCCCAACTCAGATTTGGCAACTCTACATACTGCATACAGGCAAGCAGTGCTGCAGACTGGGTGGAAGTCTCACCTTCTTGATTCCCTCCACTGATTCACAGCCACCTTAAAACGTATATAGTTAACAGAGATAAAGACAGACTAGAGATAGATAGACCGGGGCCAAACAAGATGAAATAAGGACGACCCTCAGATCTCTCAACATTAATTTTATTTTATTTTTTATTTTGTTATACTTCTATCCTGCTCTTTCGGCAATGTAGGCTCAGGGCGGGTAACAACATACATGTCTGCAATAATGCAGATTTGCTGTTAAAACAGTTCATAATTTACAGTTAAAACCTGCAATTAAAGTAGATTTACAATAAAACAAATACGACACATTATAACAATCGCCTAGAACAATAACAGGCCTCAGTGGATAATATTGTGGTCCCACCAGGCTTCTGGGAACTGCGGTCACTGGAGGGGAGGCCAGATCAAATGGATGCCTCCTGCCTGCTGGCAGAAGAGCTCCATCTTGCAGGCCTCATGGAACTGTAACAGGTCTCACAAGTTGGACTTCCCTAGGGCCATGGACTACCAGGAAACATTGGTTCGTGGAACGTAATGTTCTATGGGGCTCATATGGGGAGAAGCAGCTGAAGATATGCAGGCCTCTGGCTGTATAGGGCTTTAAAGATAAGCACCAACACCTTGTAATGGATCCAGAATTCAATAGGCAGCCAGTACAGGTCATGCAGGACTGGGCGGATGTGGGCCTGCACAGGCAGCGACATCAATACCCTCACCCTTGCGCTCTGCTCTGCACTAGCTGTAACTTCCAGAGCAGAGCCAAGGGAAGCTCCACATAGAGAGAATTACACTAATCCATTCTGGAAGTGACCATTGCATGGGTCACCGCAGCCAGATCATGGGGGGTGAGATATGGGACCAACTGCCTGAATTGCCTCAGAAGAAAAAAGGACCTGGCAGTGGCAGTGACCTGGGCCTCCATAGTCAATGATGCATCCAGGAACACCCCTAGGCTCTTTACCTTCGGTGCCAATGGGGACCCATCAAGTCTGGGAGCCTAATGCCCAATCCCAGTCCCTCATGACCCAGGTGCAGGATCTCCGTCTTTGATGGATTCAGTTTCAGTCTGCTCAGTTGTAACCATCCGGCCACAGCTTGTAACGTCCTGTCCAGATGTTCAGAGACAGAGTCCATGTATAGATAGAGCTGGGTGTCATCCACATAACTTTGGGGAGAGAATCTCTCTCTCTGGCACACCACATTCAAGTAGGTGCCGCTGGGACACCTCCCCCCCCCCCCAAGCGCAAACCTTTGATTTCTTTAACTTCTTTAATTTCATTTAAAAGCAGCTGTACTATTTTCCCAAGTGAAAGTATCTTCTATAGCTCTTATTAACCTTCACAAGGTAAAACATAAGCAACTTGCCATTCATATATAAAGAAAATGGAGGTGGGAAAATCTATCTTTAAACGCAAACTGAGCATTTTTATTCCAGTCTGTCTGATCGGTCTCCAGTTTTGAAGCCTTGGTGGAAGAAAAATGATTCAAACACTGGAGTGCAAAAAGGTAAGGCACAGAATGGTGTACAGTTTAGCATCATACATCCAAGGACTCATATGAAGATCCCCTTATATCAGGGGTGGGCAAATTGCAGCCCGGGGGCCACATGCGGCCCGCCACAGAGTTTTTTGCAGCCCGCCAAGAAGATTTCAGGACTTCAAGAAAATTGAGCCTAAATTCAATTTGCTCTTATCCCATCACTGCTGATATTGATACAGCACCTGAGGAGCTGCAGCTTGAACTTATTGACATGTAGTCAGATCACACTGTGAAAGAAATGTTTAATGCTGTGACATTAGTTGACTTTTACAAACCTTTGTCTGCTGACAAAATTTCCATGTGTGAAGAAATTTGCTGGGAAAATGTTCTCTATATTTGGGTCTACATATATTTGTGAGCAAAGTTTTTCTTGCATGAAGATCAACAAGAGTAAATATAGATGCTCTTTGACAGACATTAACTTGTAGGCTGTGATGAGAATCTCAACAAGCAATCTCACTCCTGATTTCAAAAAAACTGTAGAAAAGTGTGATAGGGTGCATTTGTCTCATTAAACTGATTCTAAAATTAAATGTGCTTGCAGCTATAGACGATATGAAATTAGCACAATAAATAAATTGAATAAAACTACCACTATTTTATTTAATTTATATTTATTGATTTTTATGATACAATTTCTACCTTTTCTGAAATGCAAAGTTAACTAATGAATGCAATCATTTTAAAAGGTGCAGCCCTCCGCTAACCTCCGCTCCCACAAAGTGGCCCCCGAGCCAAAACAATTTTCTACCCCTGCCTTATATCATTTATGCCCACTGGCTTTCTTGAGCGGCCAAAAGCCTGCTTCTGTCCGCTGTTCTATTGAGCAAATTGTGACACCATCCTAAACAGAGTTGCACGCTTCTAAACCCATTGACTTCAATGGACTGGGAAGGATGTCACTCTGTTTAGGACTGCATTGCTGATTGCCTATGAAATGGGGACCTGTCTGCCTGAAATCTGGCAAGCAGGATTCTGTGGCTGAGGGTTACAGTCTTTGAGAATTTGAAAACAACAGAAATGGATAAAGAGCAGAATAACAAGGACACAGCCTAGTTCTTTACCAGACACTCTCAATCGCACAGGAGATGTTTGCCTGCCTATCACTCCTGTGCGATTGAGAGAGACTGGCAAAGCAAGCTGTGATTTGGCAGCAGCAAGAGAAATGGAAAAGGAAGCAGGAAACAGCCAGGGCCTTTGGGGGCCGGATTGGGGCCCTCCGAGGGCCTGATCCGGCTTGCGGGCCACATGTTTGACACCCCTGTTCTAGAGTCTCATGAATGGAAGACTCCTTGTAGCATACCACAAAATTCCTTTCCTTATCTGTTACAAAGTAAATCCTCATTTGAGGCCTCTTCCTCCATAACAGGGCATTATGAATGGCCATTAAAAATGAACTGAATCTGCAACACGTTAAAGTTACAAGAAAATTACCTCTGGTTAGTGTAATGAAACCACTGCCCTTTCTGCTCTTTAGAGACATGAATAAAAAGAAAAACAAATAGTGTGGAATTCTGCTGTCATCTTGAATTGACCTTGTTATTGGACTGAAATGAGCACAAACCCGTTGGGGCCTCCAGACACCCATTCAGATGACCCACTGTCATTCTACTGGCATGCATCTGTCCAAGCAGGCTCTGGCTTATACTGAATCCATCAATCCTTAAAGTGCCCTAAACTTTCCCCCTTGACTTCCATTTCTAGATCCGATGGCAGTATACGATATTGTTAAATGAGATGATGCCATGCTCATCCACAGAAGGCGGCAAATTTTACCACGACCTCTGCACACCGAATTTCCAATAGAGGTGATGACAAAGTTAAATATTCCTCTTATCACATGAACGGATGTCAGACATGGATGCACTGATTGTGTAACTCTTGCATTAAAAAGCAGTAGGGTTGCCAGCCTCCAGGTGAGGCCTGGAGATCTCCCACTTTTACAACTGATCTCCAGCTGACAGAGATCAGTTCCCTTGGAGAAAATGGCTGCTTTGAAGGGTGGACTCTATGGCACTGTGCCACGCTGAGGCCCCTCTTCTCCCCAAACCCCGCCCTCTCCCGGATCCAGGGGTCCGTTGGGGCCGGAGCGAGGCGAGGCAAAGCTCCGCCAGCTCAGGACTGGCCAGTAGGGCAGCCAGGGACTGAATCAGAGTAGAGAATCTGATTCAGCTCGCTGCCGAATTGCCACCGAATTTCGGCAGCAATTTTAAAAGCCACTGGAGGGGAGGGGGTTTGAGGGAGAGGCTCCAAACTTGCAGGGTAGCTGCTGGGGCCTCTCCTCGAAATGCCCACCAAGTTTCAAGAAGATTGGACCAGGGGGTCCAATTCTACAGGCCCCCAAACAGGTTGCCCCCATTCACTCCATTGTTCTCTATGGTAGGGAAAAAGTTAACATTTTTTCCCTCCATAGAGAACAATGGAGGGGATGGGACAATCTGTTTGGGGGCCCATAGAATTGGACCCCGTGGTCCAATCTTCTTGAAACTTAGTGGGTATTTCGAGGAGAGGCCCCAGCAGCTACCCTGCAAGTTTGGAGCCTCTCCCTCAGACCCCCTTTTCTCCAGCCCCTCATATACCCTATGAGTTTTTGCCATTGATTTCAATGGCCCATGGGATATAATGGGGCTGAAACTGACATTCCCTTTCTGACACACTTCCAGTGATGTCAGGGGACGTGGCATATGCTAATGAGTTATGCTAATGAGCTCCTGCACCTCTTTTTCTACGAAAGGACCCCTGCCTGGATCCATCCCCAAAGTCTCCCTATTTCCCAACCCAGACCTGGCAACCCTAAAGAGCAGTGGGGGTGGGCGTGGAGGGTTTTTGTGGGATGAAAAACATTGTTTGCTTATCTGCGCCCCACTGCTGACATACTGGGATTTTTCAACAGGCTACATAGCCTAGATGGCAAATAGTACGACCCTAAACAGGGTTAAACCTTTCTAAACCCATTTACCTTAATTGCCTTGGAAAGGCGCTTGAGTGAAGCAGTGCCTTGTGTTCAGGGCAACTGATGACTTTGACTCAGGAAAGCCTAAGCTAGAATAGTTAGTCTTTAAGATGCCACTGGACTCCTGTTTTATTTTCCCGGGGGAGGGGGTCTTGGTGCAGCGCACGCCCAGTTCTGTGTTCACTCCTGCAATGTGCCTTCCCGCCCTGGAGGTGCCTGGCTGGCCGTTATCGGAGTCCTAACCAATGCTCCCTCTAAGCTTTGGAGTCTTGTGCGCCAAAATTCTACTTTGTGAGCTACAGATATGAAAGCTGTGAGCCAGCGATTCGGCTGCCGCATCTATTAGTTTGCTCTGGAGCCCTCTTTCCTGGGCGAAGTCAAAAATGTGCGAGCCGGAGGTTAAAAACCTGTGAGCTAGCTCACACTCACGCAGCTTAGAGGGAACACTGGCCATAACGTCGGAGGGCCGATTCAGCAAAGGCCCTCGTTGCCATCCCTACTCTCCACCCGTCCGACACAAGCCAGCAGGAGCCGGCGGCGGAGAGCGACGACGTCGGGGCAACTCAGCCGCATTGTTTGCCGCTGCAGGCGGAGGAGGGAAGCCTGGCTGCGCTTCGCCTGTGGGCAGCAGGAGGCGGAAGAGACATGGACATGTTTAAAAAAAAAAAGCCACCCTTCGTTGGGGGAAGGCCTTTGCCCGGGCGGTGGCCCGTCCCCTCAAGCCGTGGGGGGCGAGTCGACGGCGCTGCTGGCAGGCTCCGCGGCGCGCGTGGGACCAGCGGCAGGCCCGGGCACCGAGAAGGAGGGGATGTGACGAGCGGTTCGCTGTGCATTGTGGGACTCCACACACACACCGCTTACTTGTTCCAGTTCACACACAGCGGCGGAGCGGAGAGGGGAGTGCGAGACACAGGGAGACATATTGCTGTCGCCGCCGCCGCCGCCGCCGCCGCCGCCACTGGAAGCGACCGTGTAAGTGACTGGCACCCCGGTCCTGCCCAGGTAATCCGCGCGGCACGGAAGGTAGCCGGGCGCTGCGGTTCTGCTCCGCACAATGCCTCCGGCGCCTTGTCAGGTTTCGAAGGCGGAGTTGGGGGGACGGCGGGGTTGCCTCGCTCGCTCTTTTTCGCCCGTGCCGAGACTCGAAGTGGCCTTTGGGCTGCAGCAGCAGCAGCAGCAGCACCTCGTTCAGTGCCCGTCTCTCGAGCAGCCAAGTTTAGCTCCTGAAAGGAAGGGATCGGAACACGACTTCTTGTGTAGAATCTGGGGCTTGCCGGGCGGGGGGTGGGGTGGGGTGGGTGGCGGAGGTGGGGCAAAAAAGGAGCGAGCGAGCGAGAGAGCGGGCGCGCTTGACTGAGCCGAGAGGGTTCGTGGAGAGCGGAGGTACTGCCCTGTGTCCTTAAGGAAACCAGGAAATAAAGCCGCCGCCGCCGCCGCCGCCCCCTTCCCCGGGTGTCAGTTTTAGCTTGGTTTTGATGGCACCTCGACCAGGAGGTCTAAGTCATGGCTTTGGAAAGTGGCCAGTGGATTCTAAGAATACATGCTCGTTGCACCAGCGATGGCACAAGGCAGGGCTGCTTTTTTTGCTCCGGTTCCCGCTTCCTTCCCTCTCCTCCCTCCCTTCCCACTTCGGGTCATTGGGCACGAGAAGATAATGTCCAGAGACTGCCAAAAGAATAGCTGGGAAGCCACGGAGGACATATTTGGTACGTTTCGCTTTCACATGACAAGGGATAACCGTGGCCCGAAGTGGCTTCTGGGCACATTGGGAAGGGCTGCCGCTGCAACTTCCAGGGGCGTCTGAAACCCCTGACTCAAAGAGACGGAGGCAGCTTAGAAAAAGACCGAGCCTGGGCGCCACGCGGGGTCTTTTAGAAAGCTTTCTGGGGCTTGTGGTGGTTGTGGCTGCTGTTTTTGACGGCCTCCTGCGGTGTGTGTTGGTGGAGGGGGGGGGGGTTCTTGCCGAGGGCTGCAGGGAATTAAGGGGGAAGTCCTGAAAAGGAGTAGAGGCGCAATGCATGACATAATAAACAAAATGCGTCCGGTGTCCCTTTGGTGTGCGAGATACAGGCCACTTAGACGGGCCTGGCTCTGTTCATTTCAGTTACTCTCAAGTATCCCATTGCTTTTAGGTGGACTGCCTGAGTTGACTGTACACTAGTGTGCAGTTTGGCATATTTTGTCTGGTGTTTGTTTCCTTTGCCATCTATATGCAACAAAGTATTTAAACTTTTGATGGAGGAAACTTGCTTCCCTTTGTGTCAGTAGCTGTCAAGGCCAAATCGTGACTGTAGCACAAATCAAAATAAACCCATTTATGTGGTTGTAGAGCTTTGGGTTTTAAAGTTATATCCAAGTTATACCAGTTCATCCTCATTCCATCCATTTGCCCAAAGAGTTAATATTTCTGCCTGTGATTATTATAAGGCTGTCACTTAGCAACAGGTGAGCAGAGATTGCTAAATTCATGTCCCTCCTTCTTGTGTCCATAAGGGTTCAAGAAGAACCAATCAAAAAGCAAGTGAGCCTGTAATTAGGGAATTAACACCTGAGGTTGTATGTGTGTGTGAATGAGATGCTGCATTTAAGCATAAACAAACAACTGTATTTTGATTTAGTATCCAAAGTTTGATTGAACTAGTGGTCAGTGAATTAAAAAACAGATATATTAGTTAATGCAATCACAGGAAACAATTTGGGTATATGTCAAATATACCTCAATGCTTAAGATCTGAGGTTGTTTTGTGTTAGCATAAGGTGGAGGGGGGGCAAGAAATTAAGTTGTACACTGTTTCCAAGTACTTAACCTTTAAAAACATTTGAGCTTGATACTACATGCGGCTTAATTCTTCCCTAGACTTATGCTAGTGTAATTGAGAACAGAATTTGAACCAGTGACATTACACTTTGGAAAATACAGCTCAAGGGTTCCTAACTTTAGCACAAAGTCATGCATGCTCTATCGAGTAGAAAATATATAAAAAATTTATAAAGTCATGAGAATATAATGTGCATTTTTGGAATGCTTCCATTGCCATAAAATTCTATTGAATAAAGAAAAATTATTTAAGACAAAAAGGTGTTATTTTTAAATAGTAAATTACAGAGGCACTTACATTTGTCATTTCTATGATAGGAGTAAAATTCTAAAATATAAAAAGCCTTCTAACCTGACCTATAACCAGTACTTCAGAATTCTCAGATTAGTTGATGAAATCAAGGGAAATTTATTCAATTTGCATAATTAGTTCTGATTGCATTTTTGACAGTCTGTGAGTTTGTGGCAGAAACTAGATGACAGATACAGCATAATTTTTTATAGCAGTTCTGTCCATGAACACATGAACCTGCCTTCTACTGAATCAAATCATCCATTGTTCTGGCCTGCCACCACAGGTTTCCTCTGAACATCTCTCTATTCTCTCTGCTCTGGAAAGATAGGGAATGATGGGCATCGGTCACTAGCTCTTTGCTATTTTTGCAAAATTCTAGATCAGTGTTTTTCAACCACTGTGCCGTGGCACACTGGTGTGCCGCGAGATATTGTCAGGTGTGCCGTGGGATTTTTTCAATGAAAGAAATGTGCCTTCCAGGCTGACCTTCCGGGACGCGTTTGCGCATGCGAGAAACAACAGTGGCGCACTCTCGCTGATTCCGCTCGCACGCTCTGTGGCCGGCCTGAGGTAGGAGGGAGCCGCTGTTGAGGCGCAGCTCCCCTTGGCCTTGTGAGGACTCGAGGGAGGGAGGGAGAGTGCCGAGGGGCTCTGTCTGTTCGCCCACCCAACCTGCCAGCGCCACGACAGAGGCAGCAGCCATGAGCGACCGGGAGCAGCTGCTGCAGCGAGCCCACCTGGCCGAGCAGGCAGAGAGATACGACGACATGGCCGCGGCCATGAAAGCAGTGAGTGGCTGGGGGGGGGGAGGAGGAGGAGGAGAAGGGATGTCCTCCTCAGGAGACACCCGGCGCCCCCCACGGGCTCCGCTGTCACAGCCTCCGCTTGGCCGCGATGGAGCCAATACCCTGGCTCGTCTGCGCCGCCCCCCCCCCATGAGCCTCGGAGGGGGCAGCTGAGCCTTTCCAGGTGAGGGCTGTCTTCTTCTGCGTGGCCTCTCAGCCCGGAAGGTGGAGGTGGGCCTCCGCGGGTCCCGCTTCACGGCTGCTCTTTTTCCGTCTCTGGCCCTGGCGCTGATGTTGGCCGCCTCCAAGCCGTGTGTCGGTGGCAGCAGTCGGGTGATGCCCGCCTGCATGTTGGAGAATGAGCAGGGCGAGGCGGTGGACTCGAGCGGCATCCAGTTCGTGGGGGCCGGAGGCAGGCTCACACACGGCAGATGGTTTTAAATGAATGAGGAGGACTCGTGCTGAATCAGAGTCATGCTAGACCTGTGGATGTTAATACAGAGGACAGGAACATTTGGTACCAAGGGCATTCACTCCTCCAGCAGAGTAAGCTGGTTTCTTCCAGTGCCTGGCTCCTGGGTTGTGTGTGTGTGTGTGGGGGGGTGATTTGCACCAAGACATTCCAGTAAACATGAATATGTTTGATGGTAACAGCTAGCTGTTTCTGCCAGGGTGGGGTTCAAATCAGTAACGGTCCCTCAGTGAAGAATGGGTGTACTGAGTTTCTCTTCAAATCACTTATGGTCAGCGGAATGCCGTCCACATAAGAGTAAGAGTTTAAACTCTCTATTTGAAAAACTTTAGCAGAATCGCTGTATTAAAATACATCCACATTATATTTCTTCTGAAACTCAGGCCAATGTTATGGGAAGGAGCCATTACACTTTGGATCTGTAACTTACGATTTCAAGTTGAGTGGCTATTACGTGTATTTGTAATACTGTCATAGTTAATACTTGAGCTGAGGCAACTAATGACCCATTTATCTTGTATTTCAGTGTTTTTCAACCACTGTGCCGTGAGATATTGTCAGGTGTGCTGCGGGATTTTTTCAATGAAAGAAATGTGCCTTAGCTCGAAAAAGGTTGAAAAACACTGTTCTAGATGACAGCTTTGTGCTCAATGAGGCTATATCACTGAGCAGTGATTTCTCCCTTTCAGATCCCATTTAAAAATGCTGGAAGGATTTGTTTCATGTGTGGCTTCCAGAACTACACATGACCCTGGAGTTACATGACTGGATCCCCAAATGGGTTTTGGCTTTGGCAAATGGGTTTTGGCTGGAATGGATAGGGGCTGCACTGATGAGGGAGGGATTGTTTCTTATCCCACACAGTATTCCCTGCTCAGAAGTAGGGGAGGCAAAAGGTGCCCACAGTTTTCCTGTCCTTTTCTCATACTGAGGCTAAAAAGCAGTGCCATGAATGGTAATTTCAATTAGAGAAATGGCTTGGGAAAAATTAATTCCCCTCCCACAGCATCATAGCCCTAAGCCACACACACACACCCTTCCCTAAATAGTTGTTTTAAAACAGAGTGATTTGTGAGATTCAGCTGTCAAATTTCATTATCATAAGTCTAGGAGGACATAGGGCGAGAGCTTCACACACCACTCAGTCAGAACTGCCTTCTTGAGGGTTTGCTAGTGTGGTTCTACTGTTACTCTCCTGGCTCCATAACAGTGGGAAATAGTGGAAGATGAGCAATGGAGCTCAAGACAAGGCAGTGGAATGGAGTAGACTGAATGCCAGGTGGTTGGAGGAAATGGAGTAGGGGGAGAGCCACTGCTGTGTCGCAGGTAGAGTACTGGAAGTGTTCTGGGTTCAAATCCGCACTCAGCCATGAAGCTTGTTGAGCGATCCTGGGCGGGTGACACTTTATCACCCTAAACCACCTAATGGTCTTTGTTAAGATGAAATGGGATAATCCTGTGCGGTGCCACTCTTGAGTTACTTTTGAAAAAAGTAAATAAAATACACTTTGTTGGCAAAGCTAGAACAGTGAGATCTGACTGTCCTAACTAAACTCCCAGGTTCAATGGTAAGAAAGAGAAAGTGATTTTAAAGAATAACAAGCATCTCCCGGCATTTATCCAGTCCCAGGAGGTCATTATCTGGTGACAATGTCCCGTTGATGTCATTACAGATAGCTAGAGAAATCTGCCATCTGTGTATTATCATGCATACGAGCACTTACCTTGTAAGAGACAAGCCAGTGGCTCATACCCGATTAGCATGAATGCTAGTTGTCTCTGTTGAAACAAACTCAACATCTGATTGTCTATTAATAGCCTGTTATTAGCTTTGACCCTCTTACCAAGCATTAGCTTGACTTTTAACACATGTTATTCTGATACTAGCCTGGCCACTGTGAAATGTGTGACCCAGCCCACCCACTGACACAGGCAGAGCAAACATCACTCGTATGTCTTTCTGGAAGTGTTTTTGGTGATCAAATATAGGGAAGAACTGCATACTGTCACCCTTCCTGTGCCCTTGGGGTGGAGCAGTTTAGCTGTCTCAGAAATAAAATAAATGAAATGAAGATGAGAATTCTTGAAGGTTTTGTACAATAACTCCTGGGCAGCCAGATCCTATCCGTGGCTGTAGATGTTGCAGTATAAGCCAAGACTAGACTACCATATGCAGAGCCGCATCTGAATCAAAGCATTCCAGCTGGAATCTGCCTACCTTTTAGCTCCCTCTAGTGCGCTTCTTTCCAGGGATTGCCCCCATGTCTTTTGGCATCATGTGCCACACACCACTGAAAGACCCATTCTTCTCTCCATTCTGTCTCTGCCGTTTTTCCAAACACCAGTACCAGTGACTGCTGCTGGGCCAGTAGCGAGGGCCGAGAGTCAAGATGTCCCTTTGCTTTAGTGCTGGATGTCCTATGCATAATACTGTGTTCTATTACCAGTATATAGGTCTGAATGCTTAAACTGGCTGCTGAAAAAAGTAAAAACAATATTGTAAACTTCATCAAACAGAGATGTGCTAACAGCTCCCCAATAATCAGTAATTTTGCATTTGCTGACTAATGTATTCAAGGAACTTGTTCTGAATACCACACTCGGTACATAACGTATTTTTCTTGTTCTTCGTGTAGGTTACTGCTTAATACTAATTAGAGCTATTTGTAGCTCTGCAGGGGACAAAAATCCCTCCAATTTGCAGGAAACGTGTTAAGCTGTGCAGAAACTATACATTGTATAAATGGTTTCATTTTCTTGAGGAACCCTTGTGCAATTAAATGGAATGTGGGTGAAATAATTTGGAAACACAGCCTTAGAAGCTAGGATGAAAATTTATTACAATTGGTTGTACTCTAGTGACCAACTTAGTGCCACTCAAAGATGCTGAAATATGTATAGCCAATCATTTTGATTCCAGCTAGGTTCCAAATGTTAATAACTAGCATTCTGGTTACCACACCCGTCAACCTTAAAAGTAGGAACAGGAGTGAGAGAATCGGATGCTGATCTGTACAGGTCAAAAGGATTTGTCTGACTTAGGGTGGTTGTCTGCACAAAGGACTTGTCATCACTACTGCTATTTCACAGGATTGCTTTGACTACAGTAGCATCTCCAAGGTGAAACAAGAACTCCCCGTCAAGGACTCCCATGATGATGAAATGTCACAAGCATCCCAGTGTAGAGATGCTCAAGCAGGATATGATTTCCTTGTGAAACTGTTAAAAAAATAAAACAGATGTCCAGTGGCTTCTTGTAAACTAACCACATTTATTCCAGCATGAATTTTCATGAGTCTTGAGCTCACGTTGTCAGATGTAAAACATCTGAGGAAGTCAGCTCTGAGCTTCTGTTTAATTTTAACAGTTTAATTAAACTGTTTAATTTTAAAAATATTTTACCTGTGTGGAGAAAGAGCCTCTCACATGTCAGTTATGCTGCAGTTTTATTGATAACTGCTGCAGTATTTATTACTACTCTTACTCATAGTTTAAACAGTACATCAACTGTAAGGTCCAGTTGGCGTGAATATCCATTCCATTGCCACCATGCTGTGTGTATACATGCATGAATATTCACCAGAGGCTGAGTGAGATGCACAGACTGACATTTTTCCAGAATATATATATATCATTGTTTAACACCATTGCTTTTGCTTGTATCAAGTGTTGACTTACAGGAATTAGAAGTGGATACCAACAAATATGACTGATACAATATCCATTCTGAATAATTCAGCAATAATTCAGAATGGAGAATCAGGGAGATTTGGTGAAGCTGTTTCTCCTTCCTGTAGGCCAGCCCTATGACACTATGAGAAAAATGGTAGAATTGGTAACTTGGATTTGCCATATGATTAGCAGGGGTCATTTCGTAGAAAAAGAGGTGCAGGAGCTCATTAGCATAACTCATTAGCATTACTTATTTGCATATGCTAAACCACCTGACATCACCAGAAATATGTCAGAAGGCAAGAAAGAAATGAGAGAGAGAGAGAGAGAGAGAGCTGGCAGAGAGGGGACAGCTACTAACCAAGCCTCAGAAATATTCTGGGAGGATAGCTTCAGTGGTGGCTGAAGCCTTCAGAAGGCTGGTCGGAGGGACAAAGACCTTTCCAGGGGGCGGGGTCATTTTGCTGCAGCCATGACACAAGCAGGCATTCCCCCATGGGGGGGGGGCGGCACCAACTCCCGGAGCTGCGCTCCCCCGAGCTCCTGCTCGAAAGGACCCCTGATGATTAGTATTATAGTTCCTTCATGGCTGCTCTTCCAAGTCTCAGTCTCCTGATTTCATGGTGGCAGTCTCCCTTTTGATTTATGATTGAGCCAAAGAATAGTAAAACTTTTAACAATTTCAGTCTCTTCATCATCAACCTTAAAGCTGTGTAATTCCTCAGTAGTTATTATTTTTTTGTCTTCTCAATGTTCAGCTGTAATCCTGCTTTGGCACTTTGTCTTTTAACCTTCTTCACTATTATCTGCCAATAATGTGGTATTATCTGTATATCTCAAACTGTTAATGTTCCTTCCATCAGTTCTCACTACACCATCTAAATCTAATCCAGTTTTTTAGATAATGAGGGCTGGGGCTGGGGCTCAGTGGTAAAGCATCTGTTTGGCATCCAGAAGATCCCAGGTTCAATTCCTGGTATCTCTAGTTAAAAGATCAGGCAGTCAGTGATGTAGAAGACATCTGCCTGAGACCCTGAAGAACCACTGCCAGTCCAAGTAGACAATACTGACTTTGATGGGCCACAGGGCTGATTCAGTATAAGGTAGTTTCATATGTTTATGATAGTTATTTAATTCATTTTACCCCAACTTTCTCTCCAGTGGGTCCCAAAGTGGTTTACATTGTTCTCCTCTCCTCCAATTTATCCTCATAACACCAGTGAGGTAAGTTAAGATGACAGTGTACAACTGGTCCAAGATCACCAAGTAAGCTTCCATGGTAGAGTATCTGAACCTGGCGCTCTCAGATCCTTGTACAACAGTCCAACCATTATAATACACTATAATTAGTAAAGTGACATCCTATTAGACAACTTTTGTTAATAAATCATCTTATTCTCAGTGATGGATACGTGTTTATCATTTTCATTTATAAAGGGCTTTTTAATGTAGTATAACTGAAAAATGTGGATTACAAGTCAGTTAAAGGGCTCAGAGCCTTATATTAACTGAACAAGAATTACGTTAGAATGTTCTGTTTCCCAGGGTACTTCCTATGTCGCAAGTTATAATTCTGGCACATCCTGAAAAAAGAAAGAATAAAACAACATGATTTAAAATAAAACAATTTATTATTTAAAATAATGAGGAGCTTTTAAAAATGGTTATCACATTAACCTGTTCAGAAAATCTACAAGATAACTCATTAACAGTGCTTTCCTATACAAAGTCATTCCACTCTAAGCTCACTGATTTCAGTGGACTTAGACTGGAGTAACTCTGAACAAGATCCCACTATCTATATACTAATTCCCAGAGGGTTTTTTTCTGTGTGGATACTTATATCTGCCAAAAGAGAGCTCACTCTTCCCCAACAGCTTTTCCTTCATAGTCAGGGGCCTTTCTTGGTCTATAGAAAAATCCAAAAAGTTAAAAAAAACTTCAGGGACCATTGAATTCCCCCCAAAACCTTTTGAAATGGCATCAACTCCAGTCATCAACTGTGAGAGATTAATTAGAATATTTGGGGGAGGGGGAAGCTTCTAACGGTTTCTGTCAGTAAAAGGCAGGGTTTTTACTGGCAGCAGTCTAGGGTTGCCAAGTATCCCCCCCCCCCCCAGCAGCGGATCCAGATCCAGGCTGGGAAATTCCTGGAGATTTGGGGGTGGAGCCTGGGGAGGACAGGGACCTCAGTGAGGTACAATGCCATAAACTGCACCCTCCAAAGCATCCATTTTCTCCATGGAAAGTTATCTCTGTAGTCTGGAGATGAGCAGTAATTCCAGGGGATCCCCAGGTCCCACCTGGAGCCTGGCATCCCTAGGCAGCACCCTCTGTGTGACTTGATACCACCTGATTTGCATGACTTAATTAGGCCCAGCTGCTTTGCTGCTGTCCATCAGCAGCCACCCTATGAAAGCCATTGTGATATAACAGAGCTTCAGATTGGGATCTGTGAGACCCAGGTTCAGATTCCCATCTTGCGGTGGAAGCTGACTGGGAGATTTTGGACCAGTCACATACTTTCAGCCTAACCAAATGCACAGGGTTGTTGTGCAGATAACAAGGAGGAAATAATAAGGTAAGCTGCTTTAGTCCCCACTGTGGAGGAAGACTAATTTTCCTATGTAGAGGCTGCCGGGGAGGGGGGTGGAGATGGAAAGCTGAAGACAGATAGAGGTAGGTTGTGGGTCTCTACTTGTTACAGTGTAATTTCATTACCAGGAAATAGAAGGAAATGGCCACATCAGATATGTGGACGAAATTTCTGTCTGAAGCTCCCACTGATTTTCTAAAAAATAAAAAAAAAACTCACTTCCCATGGGGAACCATGCGCCTGAGAATGGAGCTTAAAAAATTACTGTGATCTCCACTTCACTGTGGCCCTCGGACAGTGATTTGGATGCCTTAAGAATGGATGCGTTTATGTTTGACCTTGCATCTCCGACCTGCACTATAAGCTTATTTCTTGAACCACAATTGAATTTCTTCTTAAAGCTATTGTGTGCTGATACATAAAATGACTCCATTAAGGTAGACTGAGGAGCACTGCACACATCATGGGTTTATACTCAAATGGGAACTCCAGCCAGTTCATGCTCCCTGAGGAAAGTACTTTGCACTTGTGTTTGACACATTTATATTTTTTCATTGTAAATAGTACATTTTAAAACATTTACATCTAGAGATGTAATTTTTAGAATGTAAATAAGTAACTACATAAATATGAAATGGCTCTGAACTTTTCCTTATCTGATCAAAATATTATGCTATGACCTTTTCCACTGTGGCAGAATAAAATTTGTTGAGCTTCTGTGATCTGTATAAAAATTTATCATGTCTCTTTTGTTTACTTGACACAAATTGTATCATGTTTTGGGTTAAGCTCGGAGCATGCTACTCCTTTATGAAAGAGTAAAAACTAATACTCTAGTATTAAATATAAAATATATAAGTATTAAAATATAAATATTCAACATATATGAACTATATTAAAAATGCCAGTGTTAAATACAGACAGCTTAGAGCAGTGATCTTAACCTTCCAGGTGAACTGTGTGACCTTTTAGAGCTGCCTTTAACTGAATTGAACCCAGCCCCTTCTGCATGCTAAGTAGATGCTCTACCACTGGTGCTTTACCCCTCCCCTCCCCTTGGACCCTGGTGAGATCATAATTCTGTGGCCCCTCATCCTATCACATGTTTTAAGTCACATGAGTTCCTGTCATGTGCTTGCAGCTCAACGGGTCCCATGTTCAGTGGGTCCCAGGCCTTGAAATGTTAAAAATTCCATCGGTGTGTATAGAATAGTTCAACGTTTGTTTTTAGAGCTTCTGTGTCATGTCAGCACAGATCAGAGATCACATTGCAGAAGTTACAAAATGTCAGTTTGAGTTAGGTGGACTTTCTTTTACTTCATTTTGTAATAACTGAGGTGCCTGACACAAATATTGATAGTTTCTGGTGGCACAGAGAAAGCACAGAAGCAAGAGAAATGGATGCAGGGACAAACGATTAATGGAGAGAGCATGCAAACAAAATTCTAAACATAGACATGATGATTTAATAATAGCCAGGAGGCGGAAAAATGCTTTGAGAAGAGAAGCAGGGGGGAACACTGTGAAAAGGCTCCCCTTTGTGCCAGGCCAGGTTGGGGTCAGAAGGAGATTTTCCTGTGGTTAATATACACCACTGGGTTTTCCTTTGGCTTATAAAATGTTGTTTATAAAGCTGTCTCTCTCCATAGGGGTGAAGGAAAAAGCCACTACAGACTTGTTTTACAGGAAATCAAAGGTTTAGGAATTTGGACTAGTTTTCTAAACCACTAGCGCCCAGAAGAGCCATGGTTTGTGAGCTTGTTAACCACCACTCTCCAAGGAGTTTTTGAACATTTTAATTTAATACCTATACTCTTGCAAAAGCACAACAAAACATGACAGGCATGTGGCAGATCTATCAGCAACAAGTCTGAGTAAGGTAGCAAATTAACATGCAGTTGTTGAACATCAGTCATGGGTGTCGAGTCCAATTATATTTATAGGAAGGAAGCTGTCATATTGAAGTTTATGGAACTCCTGTAGGGGAATGAAGTAAAACAGCATGATTGATGGGGATATAGATTCCACAGTTTCAGGTCCCAATAGGTTGCTTAGTTGCACATCTTCATCCTTTCCTAAAGAGATAAATGAAGCAAACAGTATTAACTTGCTGTCAGGCCTCAACTGGGGTATAGCCTTGGGATCTGTTTTCAGGGCTCAGACTTAGTCCTGCCATGTGTGAACCTCTAATAATGACTAAAGAGCCTGTGACCATCTGCAGAATGTCTTTTGCTCTTCCCTGAATACCCACAGCATTTATTTATTTAACATATCTGTGACAACTGGGTCACGAGCCTGAGTTATCAGGCAACATGGCATATAGACATCCAGCAACCCCCACTACCCACTCAATGGGAAGCTCTATGGTGCACGCACACCAGGCTTTCTCCATCACAAGCCATCCAGGAATCGGCTTACAAAGTGTTCCATAGGTGGTACTTAACCTCTGCCAAAATTTCTCGGATCTACCCTAGCTCCCCACCACTTTGCTGGAAACAATGTGGATGAAAAGCTACTTACTTCCATAGTTGGTGGCAGTGTCCTGTTATTACAAAATTTTGGAACCAAGTGATTCAGCAAGTAGAGCTATTCACGGGCCACTCCTTGCCTTTAGATCCAGCACAGATACTCCTACATTTGTGGCCAGACGACAGTCCATCCGAGATAAGAAAGCAACTGATCAATGTGCTGCTGATGGCGGCCAAGGTAGTAATTGCCCAAGTTAGGAAAGTGCAAACTCCCCCCACAATTCAAATGTGGAGTGTCATGCTCAGACATCACAAGAAGCTCCCTCTTCATCTTGGTTGAAAGAGAGTGATTAGCCCAAGGTCACCCAGGAGGTTCTTGCGTGCGTGCATGTGTCAAGGGCCTTTAAAACGTCCTATAATTAGCAGCCTTGCTCAGGTCTTGCATGGCTTCCTTGGCTGAGTCAATCCATCCCATGCTGGGTCTTCCTCTTTTCGAGCTACCATCAACCTTTCCTAGGTTCTTTGACTAAGACTTCAAGCCTGGGTATGCCAGACCCTAATCTGGTGCTCTAATCACTACACAGTGCTGGATTCTCTACATAGCTAGAATTGAGAAAAGAGTTTTTCAAAACTAAATTGGTTAGCTGCATTCAGTTTATTATTTTCAGCCTTCCTCTGTCATCCAGAGCTAACAGCTGTTTTTTTGTAGTGATTTTGATTGTAGCACATTATGGTTTGGGTTGTATGGGATGATTTGTGGGAGTTTTGCCTTTGGGGTACAGAGAGAGTTAGACATAACTGCCTTTTGGTACTTTGTATCTCTATAAATCTACTTTGGGGGGGGGGGGGTTGGTCAAGCATATTTGTTTAGTCCTTTGCTTTTTATGGTTTGGATCCTTAGTATGACTCTCTCTATCCTGGAGTTTAGCAATCTATCTAGTACATTTTTATTCCACCATTTGTAGCTCAGGGCAGTATACACTGTTTGCTCTTCCCCTTTTTAACCCTCACAACAATGCTGAGAAGCAGGTTCAGCTGAATGACTGGCTGTAAATCATTCAGTGAGCTCCATGGAAGAGTGGTGATTGGAACCGAGGTCTCCTAAATCCTAGTCTGTTACACTACACCACATTGTCTCTCTTCCCTGTTTCCCACTGTCTGCTCCAGTTCCTATGCTTTTTGAAGGTCTGGAGGCTCCTGGGAACTGCATAGGATGCGAGGGGTACAGCTGGAGGTAGGAATCTATGGAAATCCTTCTCCCCACACACATCAAAATAACTTCTCCTCATGAGAATTTGGCATCCTTAGCAGCAAATACAAGAAATTATGTCCAAATCAAAATTCTGGAGAATTATGGACTTGAATTCACACTATACATAATGATAGTGTGGACAATGGGTTGGATCCAGTCAGCTTTTCTGCTGGTGGGAATGGGGGAGGAGGTCCCCTTTGACCATGGAAAAGAATCTGCTGGGGATCACAGAACCTGAATGGGCAACAGCTATGTGGAATGAAACGTGTAATAAGATGATGAAGTGGCTGAGAATGAATGAAAAAGCTGGCTGGATGTAGCCCATGGAATACACAAAGCCTTGTCCATACTTACTTTTTAGTGTTTTATTTGCTGTTTCTATTGACACAGCATAACACGACCTCTGTAGATAACACTGCATCATTACAGAGGAACTGTCGTGCCTTCACAAATCTGCTTGTCTTATTTTGCCAACGTTTCTTTAAAAGGCTGTGAAAATCTCATTAGCTGTTTGAAAAGCAACTTACCATAGACCTAATTTGTAACCTTAGCTTTTCCTTTCTTCCTAGTGTGGTGAGCCAGACCTATTACACAGAAGATGTCCAGCAGAGGTGGAAAAAAGAAGTCAACCAAGACTTCTCGCTCAGCCAAGGCGGGGGTCATATTCCCTGTAGGACGAATGTTACGTTATATTAAGAAAGGTCATCCGAAATACAGAATTGGAGTTGGAGCTCCAGTGTATATGGCAGCTGTACTTGAATACCTTACTGGTAAGTTTACAAGAACCAAGTATAGAGACAAATATGCAAAAAAAAAAAAAACCAAGTAGTTTAATAATCAGGAAGAAAATGCTTAGCCTGAAAATGAAATGTGTTCCGTGTAGTGTTGTGATTATTCTTTTTAAACCTCTGAATTATTTTTCTACAAGGCAGCTGCTGAAGTTGCAGTTAGAAGTAGAAAACAGCTGGGGTTGTGGGGAACATTTCCTGATTTTCAGTGAAAAATGCCACAACAGGAAAGGATTTCAGCAGCCCTCTTTCTACCTGTGCTAGTCTTGCATTTCAAATTGCTACCTTAGTGGTTGCATTGTATAAAAATAATTAAACAAAGGTCCAAAAGAATAATAACTGATAACCATTATCTCTCATTTTTGTTGGTAGCTCAGCCATTTCATCAAGGCTTAGTTTTCTTTATCTTGGACGCAGTGTACCATAGGCTGGAACTGTTGTAAGCCCTCTACTCTAAGTTCCATTTGGAATTGATTCTCACTAAGATATTTAGGCCTCTATTTGAGTCTTTTGTGATGCATAAGTTGCATGCATATGGATGTGCAGTGTTAGCAGTAAGAGTCACTGTCAAAGCCCAACTGCTGTTTAATGCATGTATTGTGTCTATTCTGATAGGGCTATATGTGGCAAGATGTATTTAAAAAATAGCAAATTATCGCAGACTTCCTAGGGCAACCAAAATGGCAGTTATAAAGCACATTGTGGATTAAAAGTACACTATAAAATTATTGCTACTGTCAAAAATTATCCCTGAAATTACTGGGAAATATACTCCAATGAAGCTACTTTTGCATAACTGGGCAGTGGATTAGACTGTCAAGAAGTCAGCTAGAACAGCAAGGAGAACTTATTTTTTTGAAAATCCTGACAGTGGACAACTGGGACATTTTGATTTCTCTGTCTCTTTTGAAGGAATTGCATAACTGTGAAGTTTGGTTTTGCTTTCTACATTTTGTGCGTTTAATTCAATCGGATGCTTTTTTCTACGGTTGTTATAGGCAGCGTACAGTTGCATTTGCCAAAATGAGGTCTGGGAGCGTATTTAATCTTTATAGTCATTGTGTGGAAGCTGCCAAAAACTACTTCTCTGATAGTGGCAAGAGGTGCTATATAGAGCCAATTTAAGTGAGAAGGCATTTCCAACTGTTAGGCTACTGTGTGAATTGCCTCGCAGAAGTGGGGCTTTAATGTTAACACTGGCCTGCAGACATGCTCTTTATGAATAATGGCAAATAGTGTTAAATAATCAGTGTTACATGCAGGCATTATCCATATTCACAGCGATAGTGGGAAAATAGCTATAGATCTGGAAGTGTCTCTGGGCAAATGAAAGCATGCAGATGCAAAACCTAATCCCTTAGGGTGGACAGTGGAGATTCACTAAGAAGTAAGTAGTGTTGATGGCCTTTCTTTATTGGTAATTAAAGCCTGGCATAAACATGCCAAAGAATTAAATGATAGAATGTTGACATGGTAGAATGAAGTGCACTACTTGGCCAGAGACCAACTTTGAATGTTCCTTCACAGAAACAATTCCAGTGAAAACAGAAAACTAGTCCAGAAGGGAGAAGGGTTCTACCCCCTTTCATTCTGTACTGTGCTGGTTTTCTGTTTGCAAGAATTTTTAATGTAGGGGAGCATGTACCAAAATGTGATCCTCCATGAATGTCCATCTGCAGTTTGAAGTGGTACAGTCCATTCTACCACTACGGCATTCTACGGCCTTATTCTCACTTCCGCCTATATATATAGATCAGGTTGTAGTTAGGCGATTTAAATACTACAAGGAGAGCTATAGTGATAAAAACTGCCCAAATTATATGTTTTTAATATGAAAGTAAAACTAGTGCTACCAAGCCAACTGACTGAAGGCAGACTTTTTCATGTGTAGCATTAATCTCTCATGTTTGTCATGACTCTTGATGGCTCAGCTGTTTCAACCAAGCCAAGTCCATAGCAGCGTTTGTGACAGGTGTGGGGAAATTACACATGTGTGACATATTCACACTCTTGAAATTCTGTTGGAAGGATGAAAAGGGAACCTAATCCCATATGTCATTTTTTTTTGTACATGAATTCACACTCAGGGGTCTCTCATATGGGATCGGTGCAACTCTTAGTTTTTCTGTAGGCACACATTCCTCTTAAGATATAGCAGTTCACTCAGGAGCACTCTTAACATTTCTGTTGAGGAATGTTCTGAAGAACTGCAGAAATCTGGTAGCTCAAATCCAATTCCCAAGAGCTGGCGCACCACTGAAAAGGCACCATTGGTTTGCATGATCCTGTGCTCACTCAACAGATAGAAAATATGTGCAAAGAGACCTAGCTCCAGAGATCATAGCAACTGCACCAGAGTTCATTACATCCCCTTTGCAACTCAGCAATCATGGACCAGCAAGCCAGTGATACCCCATGTCAGCCATATATGGAAACAGCCAACCAGTGTGTGCTGATAACTGACACACCTCCTTGACATGAGCCTGGTAATGTCCACATGCTGGACCCAACAGGGAAGGCACCAAGGGAACTCAGTTCCTCCCTCACTGTAAGGTGGATACTGGTGTGTACACTAAGGGCCCTGGGTCAGGTACACTTCAGGGAGCTCGGCAGTCATCCCACTGAATCAATATTAGTGATTGGCTCTGCCTATTCAAATGCAACCATGTGACAAATTAGGAGTCTCAATGTGTGGATGAGACGATAGTGTAGGGAGAAAGGATGTAAGTTTGTTAGGCTCTGGGACGCTTTTTGGAATGAGCAGGACACAAAAGAGATGGCCTCCACTTGTCCTGAGATGGAACCAGGCTGCTGGTGCTTAAAATCAAAAAGGTGGCAGAGCAGTTTTTAAACCCAGAGGGCACTGAGGTCAAGCACCCAGCATCGCTTGACTATTCCCGGTCCAAGGGATGCGCGGCTGGCCTGTACCAGGGCTAGGGCTTTCTCGGTGGCGGCCCCATACTGGTGGAATGAGCTCCCGGACGACATCAGGGCCCTGCGGGATTTGTTACAGTTCCGCAGGGCCTGCAAGACAGAGCTCTTCCGCCAGGCTTTCGAATAGGAGCCGCCACCGGGGAGATGGCAGGACAACATCGCCCTAGTTCCACAGGCCAGACCTTCTGTTGCCGCTACTCTCCAGGAGCATGTAGATGCCGCCAGCACGGCTATGTTAGTCATTTTTTAATGTTGTGTATTTATGATTTTAAATTGTAAACTACTTCGGTGCTTATGTTTATGTTGTGAGCCGCCTTGAGCCAGTTTACTGGAAAGGCGGGATAGAAATGCAAAAATAAATAAATAAATAAAAAATAAATAAACTAAATCCTGGTGGAAAGCCAACCGGAGATGAAATGTGTCTGGTTTGGGATGGCTCCATGATTCCAAAGCAATGGGCCCCACAGGAGGAAAGGGATTGCCTCACCTGGTTCCTTGCCCTCCTGGTCAGCACCCCTTGGCCACCTAGAGAGATCTGACCTCCTTCCTTTCTGGCCTTGGTATCAGCCCCCTTTATCTCTCCCCCTTCCATCCATGTCTCCTCCATGGATGTTCCCAGAGATCCCCTGGCCAGTAAGATCCTCCAAAGGTTTGAGCCAGTATCTTCCACTCCTGAGGCTCAGTCTCCTTCTCCCTGTTCCTCCTTGACTTCACAAGGCCTTGCAGAAGGCTCTCCTGCCTCTCTATCCTGCCTCCATGCTGCTAGATAGTCAGCAGGATATGCCTGATGGAATCCAGCTGTTGGCTGTGTGGAGGACCTGTTGTCTTTTTGCTGGCCATTCAGGGGCCTTTGCCATGACCTCCCCATTGGCTGGGGTGGCCTGAGTAGTCTGCTTGTTCCATTGGCCCCTGGGTAGGCAGGAGTGGCCCAGACGTCAGTGAGGCTGGGTCTCTTCTGTGTGTAGCTGGTGCTTCCAGGATTGGAAGTTGGTGTAGATGTTGATGGAAGGAACCAAGTTCGATGCATTTAGAACTGGACACAGAGTGTTCTCTTCCCCCTTGAGGGAGAGCAGAACATTTGACTTATCATAAAGGTTCCCCAATTATGTGTTGTAGAACTCTGCCCAAATGCTGCTTCAGCTGTGGCATCTTATATCCAAGCCTAGCAAGGTGTCCTCCTCACCCTATAGAAGAAGGAACCTTCACAGTAAGTGCAGCATTCCATTCTGAATAGTGTGTTACATTTCTTAATATGCACATAGCATTTATAACAGCCATTGTTGCAGTGCACATTAGATATAATATACTAACTCTGAAATCAATGCTCACAGTTCCCTAGCTGATTAAATAATTTACCACTTCAAAGTAGTTAGAGAGGGAAGTAATGGATCCCTTAATGTAAGAGAAAATTATATAAACAGATTGCCAGGTTTTTCTGTATGGACCTTTTCTGTACCAAAGTAGACTGTGGCACAAATTAACCTGGTTGCAAACTTCCTATGAAACATTTGTCCATAATGCATTGTCTCTCTAAACAGCAGTGGCAGAAATGTGAAAGAGTCAAGAGTGGTTAAAACAGATGGTCTTAATTCTTGAAATGAATTTCTTACATGTGTAACAGTCTCGCAACTCAAACATGTTTCAGGATCCTCTGCATGCCTCACTGTTCAGAGAATTCTGAGTGAAGCTTCATGCCAGTTCCTTAACTGAGAAATGATATAAGGACTAAAAACTTAAAACAACAACTGCCAATTTAATATTTTTGCAAGGGTGAACTCATTACTTAATTATTTCTGTTACCCAAAAGAATATCTCTGATCTTTTCTTATTTCTCCTAAACTGGCATTGTTTTCTAGCCTGTAAACACCTATATCTAATTCCATGCTCATATGTTTCTTGAATTTCATGTGGAGGGAAAAAAACACACTCACACACACTGTATAATTGTAATAATTCCAATGTAGTAGGTATTTCCTTTGTTTCTGAATGGAATGTACTTTATTAAATACTAGCTGAATGTACTGAAACAGTCCTGAAATGTGTTGCAAGTTGTTGGATTCTCGGGACTAGGTACTGCCAGGGAACCATGAGGATATAGCAGAGTGCACAAAGGCTTAAATGCAGCAAAGCTTGGGGCTTGGTGTGGCAACAGACTTACAAAGTCACACGGAGTCAGCAGTCAGTCTAAAAAACTAATAAGTTTTTATTTAAGGAAATAACATGCTTGAGAGTGCAGGTAAGAGATAAATATAGATTACCTGTTCTCACTAGCAAAGCAGGTAGTGGCCACTTAAGCGTAAGTGGCCAATACAAGTAATGTTAACGAGCAAAATATGGTACAAATTAAATATGATCTGCTCACTTCTGTGTCCTAAAGTATCCTGAGTGGACAAAGTAAAATACATTGAAGCATGAAGCTCTTTTGGAAAATATAACATGAGAATTTGTAAACATGACTTGCAGCCTTAACAAATATATCGACCAGGAAAATATTATAAAGAAAACTGAGGAAAGCGTATTGTCTCCTCTAATTAATTCCATTCTAAGGAGCTGAGATTATTTTAGATGGGGTGGGTCTGTTTTTGCTACTTAGGGATCTGCTTACTTTATTGTGAAATACAGAGCTTACAAAATGACTTTTTATACATGTTTCATTTCCCTCATTCCTGTGTTTGTTTAAAAAATGCTTTTAGACTAGAAATTAATGTGTTCATTCCAAGTAGGAATATGCTATTCCTTTGCACCGGTCCTATATTTAGAATGCTGGGCCATTTTATGCTCCTTTATAGTCACTATGGGGATTAGGTTACAAAAGTTGTGCTCATAAGCTTAGAATGAAGATTCTTTTCTGTATTTGTCCAATTTTCTGATAAATTTCTCTGTTGGACAACTTCCACTTCTGTCATGTGCCATGCTTTGGTTTAAAGTTTGTGGCAGTTCCAGCCCTATGGGCTCTATAAACCTGAATTTTATCATGTGTTGTGCTGATGGTTGAATATTATGGAATCGTAGGTTTAATAGTGATTAAGAGCCTCCTGATGAAAGTAATCACCTTTGCTTTTCAGCAGATGGGATGCAGCCAGAGAATATGAAGTAAAGAGGACTTTGTCTCCAAGGTTACTCTGAGAAAAAGTACTCTCTGTCAGTAGTTATTCTGACATTAAATGTAAGAAGTTAGATTGTTAAATTCACATTCCTAAGAAGTAAAGAGTTGAGGCAGAAGAATGTGATACACAGCAGTAAATAACCTAGTGTTCAATAATGGAGGGCGAAATAGCATTTAAGAGATCCTTGTTGTATCCTGGGGAAAGTATACAATAAGAACAAGGCATTTGTATTAACAATTTGCCCCATGAAACTAAAATAGCAACCTATTCATGCTGTTTTTAGTACACCTTTGATTATTAAAAGTACTTTATATAAATTATGTAGATTATGCAGTTGTATAATATGTAGCTTTTATTGTTTACATGTTCCTCACCTGACGCAGAAATACCAGATTCCAGATGTCACAACATTAATCTTTTGCATTTGAATATATTCATCGGTACATTAAAGTCTATACCAAAATATCACTTGCCCTCTTATATTAGCATTTTGAACCTTTCTGGGAAACCCAGTTGTTTCTCCTAGCCATTTCTCTCACCTATTTCACTGCCTGGTACACTAATCAGAGCTTGTTGCATGGACCACCGTTTTTTAAAAAACATGTTTCATTTCATGTATGAATTAAGCCTGTATCTACTATATGTCAGTATTATAACATCACAAGTGGGAGCCTGTGAGACTCGTGGGGGGGGGGGAATCCCATCTCCCCCCCTTCCTCGCCAGCCCAGTGCAGCCCCCAGGCTCCCCTGCAGCTGCCGGCCTACCGTCTTCCCTCCCCCACACTGCTGTTTGTGGCTTGCCTGGAGCTGCTCCAGGTGGGCCTGCTGAGGCTCCCTTCCCCCCTCCCCATGGCGGTGTCTGGGAGCTGCTCCAAGCCCCAAGTGGCACCCAGTGTGCACTGCTGCTGTGGACAGGCCTGAAGCAGCACCCAGCATCTGCCGCCACCATGGCCAGGTTCCAGGGCTTTGCTGCAGTTGCCCCCAGGTTCAACTGCACAGAAGCAAAGCAAGTGCATTGTCTGTGGATGCGTAGACCATGTTTTTTAATTTTAAAAACATTTTTACTTTACTTTGTGAGAAGTTTAAACATTTAAGATTTTTCTGCACACCTGAGGAGTCCCCCAAATTTGCTTTAAAAATTGTTTAGCGTCCACTTGGCCCCACGTGGATTTAGTTATCTGCAGATGAGGGCCACACATAGCTAATAGTATATAGATGTACCCTAAGAAGGAAAAAATGGTGCAGGCTACCAGCGGAGAGCTTTGTATTACAGCTATATCAGGGTCCTTGAAATAAATAATATTCTAACATCAAAAGACGCTGGATTTAAGAGAAGACTTAAGCACCATGTTCCAAAAAAACATGGAAATTGTAAGTTAAGGCGTGGCCATGTAAGTAGTAAATACCTTATACAGTTGTGTGCTGAAGTAAATACCTGTTACACTTTCAGGTGCACTGTATTATCCTTGGTTATGTACTGGCCATGTTTCTGCAGTTTACCTTACTCTTGGTTTTGGTTCCCAAAAGCTAAATAACCAGAAAAATAATATCTAATACAAATATCATCTTATCACTTTTAGACCTAAACAGGTTGGAGCTTTGTAATTATCATTTTCAAAAAAATACCCTACTACCTTTTGTCAGTAGAATGCACTGATCTCATGCAATATGATTTCATGCAATGGATGGACTTGCACAATTTGGAACCACAAGTGGAAATTCATTTTTTAGGTATCTATTTATTTAAAACATTTATATTCCACCTTTCTGCTGAGGTGTTTTACATCTGCTGCCCCCTTCCTGGAAACTTGCCTATGGCACAAGAGACTGGTGGGCAGAAGGGGGTATTTAAATAAAGCAAGTGCATGGAGCAAAAATGGACCGCAGGTAACCAGCAGGCTAAAGAGAGGTCGTCCTTGGGGTCAATATAAACATGGCTCTGGATAGAGTAAACAAATACACTGAAGTTCTGGGTCAGTGGGGAAGCTGATAAAGGACTGTGGAGTCATTTTACGTCATTTTACCCAAGCTTCTAACTATCTTTTCAGCTGTTTAATAGTCTGCATTGGGTCTGAGGTTCATTTTATGGATATATTTATGTTGTTGCCTCTCCTTGGTTTGTTCCTAATGCTTTGTTTTTGATAGACAGAAAGATAGATAATTTATTATGGTTATATGGGTCACCTTCATGTCTTCTGTACAGTCCCACATAGGACTGCCAAAGGGCATGCCGCTGCAGAACAATGTTCTCCAAGCTTCTAGAATTCTAGTGCTGAGCACTCTCCCTCCTCTCCAGTCGCTCCTGATTTCCTTCCCAAATGGTCATGTGATTAGAGGGGAGGGGGAGCGCTCTTTTCCTCAGTCTTCTTTTTTCCATTGTGGAAAGTAGACATCTGCTTCTGTTAACTTACCTCAGAAAATTGTGACAGGATTTTGATTCAGCTGTTGGCTTTATTTAAGAAATGTCAGTCCTACAGGATGAAGAAAGCTCAGAATGATGAGCATACTGAGTCTTTACTGTGCCTGGGGGAGACTCACAACACCTCAGAGTGCAAGTCGTAGTATGCAAGGCCAGAAAGGCGAGGGCCCTGCGTCTAAAAGTGGCACTCTGGAAACAGTCTTTAGGGGTTCCAAAGTACGCAGATTCCCCACAGAAAAGATCAAGTACACCCTCTGTCTCCTCTATTTAAATGGAACAGACTGCCTCTAAAATGGATTTCCATGCTTCAACTTCTGGAGCTATGTCCAAACCAACTTTGAAAAAGGCTAAGAAAAAGTTGAGACAGCTGCCAGCTTTGATGGCTTAACAACAAAACTCATTATCTGAGATTGCTGGCACCCCTGCGGTGTCAATGTCAATCACGATCGCGCTCTCGAAGCCGATCCTGATGGCTGACTCCAATGACACATTTTCTTCAGTGTCAATCATCAGAGGGGAGTCAACACCAACCGTGCACTACCTCTCCTGGTGTGGTGTCTCTGTTGACACGTCATCCCCGATCACTGCAGTGTCAACCCCAACTGACATGACATCACTATACTCAGTCTCTGAGTCATCCCAGAATTAGCGAGTCCCATCCCCGATTGTCGAAGTTGGCACACTCCTACTCATCAAATGATGATGTCATGGAGGTTCATTCCTGATCTAGGAAGACAGAACATACCAGACACTCTCCTACATATGACTGCACTGATGCTGACTGGGACTATTGATCTTGCTGGTCCCACTCCCCACCATGATTTATGCCACCCTGGTACCATTGGGGCCCGTTGGAGAGGAGCCCATCAAGTTTGTCTCATCAACATTGTTCCCCAGCTTGGAGGACTCGCTTTCCAGCTTCCTTCTCAGCAGTCACCACACCACTCATCTGAACTTGATGTTGAGTTCTTGCCTGACCAAGTATCAGATCCAGACATTGAACTGGTGTCCTTGCCCTCACAAGAGGATACTGTTGGGGATCCATCCCCTGTCTCTCCCACAGGGGACCTCAAGCTCTATTCTGAGCAACTTGTAAGGCTGGTGAAAGCCCTGAATATTAAACACACCCCTCCAGCCCCGCAGGAGAAAGATTCTGTAATGGCAGACAGACAGACAAACTTTATTGACATGTCTATATTTCCTGGCAGGGGAGACACCTTGATCCTGTAATGAATATCCTATATTCTTCTGACCCTAGCCCAGTTGCCATTCCTATGGTCAAGGGCATTCACACCATTACAAAGAATGACCAGTGGGCTTAGAAGAGTGTAGCTCAGTGGTTCTCTACCTTCCTAATGCCGCGACCCTTTAATACAGTTCCTCATGTTGTGGTGACCCCCAACCATAAAATTCTGCAAACACACACAACAATGAAACTACTTTTTCAGATGTTTTCTCTTGCATGGCAGTTAGCACCAAACAACTTTAATACAGACTTTAGACACACATATATTTGCAAGCTATTCCCAACAAGACACAACAGGCTTCAGACTTTCTTTTCTTCAACAGAAGATGCCATGAGAAAACGAAGGTAGGTGGGGGGAGAGGCTGTTGCAGGTAGGGGGGGAGAGAGAGAAAGAGAAAGGGGAAAGAGAGAGAGAGAAAGGGGGAAGAGAGAGGGGGAAGAGAGGGGGGAAGAGAGAGAGAGAGAGAAAGGGGGGAGAGAGGGGGGGAAGAGAGAGAGAAAGGGGGGGAGAGGGGAAGGAAGGAAGGTAGGTAGGTGGGGGGGCGGCTTTTGCTGCTTTTCCTGGGCTCTGCACTTCGGCGTGGAGCCCAGGGAAGGTGACAGCGAAGCGCCCTAAAGGCAGTGGCAGGGAGGGGGAAGTGGCCATTGACTTACCTGCTGGCTTCTTTGTCCTCATGGCCCCTGCTGGAAGGGCTGCTGGAAGCAGGGGGCGGGGCTCCGGCCCCAACCAACCCCTGCTCTTTGCCCTTAAAGGGAAAGCTCCTTTTGAAGGCAAAGAGCCGGAAGGCCAGACCTCGCACTCTATTGAGCCCTGCCTAAGATCATCAGAAATATGTGTTTTCCGATGGTCTTAGGCGACCCCTGTCAAAGGGTCGTTCGACCCCCAAAGGGGTCGCGACCCACAGGTTGAGAACCGCTGGGTAGCTCTATTTAGAATTGTACTGTAAGCCTTATAGAGCAGGATTTTCCTGCACTCCATTTTAGGGGGAAAAAGTTTTTTTGTTGTTATGGTATGAAATCCAGGCTTGAAGTAAAGTGTATCAACCCTTTCTCTTGTGACTGAGGTTTTGGAATTCCCATAAGTGACATTTCTCCTGCCTTTGAACTATCCTTATAAATTTTGGTCAAGCATCTCATTTATAATGTGGAGTGATTATGAGTGTAACCAAATGACCCTATCTCATGGCGTCATGTTAGGGTCCTCAACCTTGCATGATACAAGAGGGGTGGTGCTGGCTCTTCTGCTGCTGAAACTGGGGCTGCCTTCTCCATGGTAGTTTTTCTTGAGGGCACATAATCCAGCAAGCAGATGCCTTTCAAATGTGAGACAGCTGCTCTTAGGAAACTCAGTGAGTAATAATGAGTAATTGCAATAAGGAATTTTGACCCTCAGCGTTTCTTTAACACATCCTGGATTTTCACCAAACAAGCAAGGGCACATTGCAAAGTATCTTTCTGACAAACAAATAATAAGAGATTTGTATACAAATAAAGCACTGCAAGCAAGGTCAAATAAAAATGTTTAAACTGTTCGTAATTCATCTGTTTTTCAACAAACCTGTCAAAAATAAGGCCAGATCATGTTCCTCATGCATTTAATGAAGCCCACGGTGGTTCACAATAGCTTACAACATGATGAATTTGTTAGTCTTTAAGTTTCCATGAGATTCTCTTTCATTGTTTTGATTACTCATGAGATAGGTTCTGTTTGCCAGATTTCTGATAGATGGGACAAAATGCTTGGATGTTACATGGCTGGCTGCCTGAGGACGTTTTTTATGCTTTCTGGGGGATACATTTTCAAGCATTATATTGTTAGCTCCCTGTTTACCATATGTGGCTGAACTGTGTTGGTACTCCTGCACCTAGTTTGGCTTTGTCATGCCAGCTTCCTGTGGCCTTTTTCGGTGATGGCTGTTCTGTTTTAAAACAGATAGAGAAAAGAAGTTTTGTTGCATCTAATGAACAATTTATGTCTGCTCCCCTACTCTTCAGTTGGCACCTCAGTACAAATCCAGTCAAGCATACAGCAACCAGGAAAAATGACTGTTATTTTTCAAGTTGGATCATAAAATAATTCTCTTGTCAGTCCTTTTAGCCTGAAGAGAGAACCATTTTCACGATTCATAAGTCTCATTTTTGCTACATTTTGAGAGCAATTCTAATCAAATCTACTTAGAAGTATGTCATCTTTTATTCAGTGGAGGTTTCTCCCAGGAAACTGTTTTTAGCTTTGCTGCCTCTATCCAAAGATACAATGCATGCTGACTAATAAAAATACCCAAGTCTCTCACGCTCATTCACATAACAGCAGTCCGTAGTTTGCTGTTATGTCTGAACCATGTCATCCTGATGCCAAACAATATAGCTTGTTGCTGTTTCTCTTTTAAAAAGAACTTCTCTAATGGATTTTTTTTTAAGTTCAAAATATGGAAGATTGGGGTTTACCCGCTTAAGCCAGAGGTAGTCAACTGTTACCCTGACTAGGGATGAGCGTGAACCAAAGTTCATCACAAATTGGGTCCAGTTCATGGTTTGTGAACCTCAGCTCATGCAGTTGGGTTGCCCACAAACCACCCACAAACGGAACTGTTTTTTTGCAGAGGTTTGTTTGGTTCATAAGAGGGTTCGTGGGCCAGACATGCTAGTGCCCAAGGCAATGGGCAGGAAGTCTTTAAAGCCACCTCGCCAAGGCACCATGGCTCACCATGGCTCACTTGCTTGAGAATCATGCCATTGTGGCAGCGTGAAGCAAGTGAGCTCAGAGGGCATTTCTTAGAAGGCAGAAGTGTAGGGGAGGGGGACCGAAAGGGACTGAAATGGCTTGCATCTATTGGATGCAAGATCTATTAAATGCCTTCTGAGTTCACTTGCTTGAGATCCTTCTGAGCTCACTTATACTGTGCAACTGTGGTGGCACGACCCTTAAGCTAAGTGAACTCAAAAGGCATTTAAAAGTGAGTGCATCTTTAACAGGAAAGGTGTTTAAATGCCTTTCCAGTTGGAAGCGATTTCAGCAATCCCTTCCGTTCCCCCCCACACACTTGGAAGGGAGCTGGATTTCCTTTAAATGGCTTTTGCAAGCCATTTCAGAACTTCAGTGATCCTTTTCGCTCCTCAGCCCGCTTCCAAGTGGGGGGGAGTGAAAGGGATCGCTGAAATGGCTTGCAGCTGGAAAGGCACTTAAATGCCTTCTCAGTTCACTTCTGAGTCGTGGTGCCACCATGGTATGACTCAGCAAGTCAACTGAGAAGGCATTTAAATGCCTTCCTGGTTCCCTTGCGAGTCGCACCGTGGTGGTGGTGGCACAGCTTGCAAAAGCCATTTAAAGGGAAAGTTCCATTTAAATAGCTTTTATGAACCTGAACCAGTTCATGAACATGTATGTGTGTGTGTGTGTGGTTTGTGTGACCTCACGAACCAGGGTGAGCCTCCATTTTTCCAGTTTGTGTCCATCCCTAATCCTGACCTGGATAGCCCAGGTACAAGAGCTCAGAGCTCTTGCCTCTGGTAGGTGCTCCTCAGTAAGATGGGCTTATCCACTCTCTGGTGCCCTGCCACAATATTTTTTTCTGTCTGACTTCACCGCAATTATGGAAAGCTTATCTGCTGGCTCGGTTCAATGTTCTCCCATCTGCTATTCTTGAGGGGAGGTATAAGAAAATTCCTTATGCACTTAGGTACTGCAGATGCAATAAGAAAGATTTAGAAACAGTTGAGCATGCACTCCTACATTGTAATTTGCTAAATGATATTCGAGCAAAATTTCTAGAAGTTCCCCTTAGTAAAGTAGCAGGACAACCGGATGGAATTAAGCTACATTATCTCTTTACTTCTTTAGATCCAGAGATTATTGGATTGACTGCTAAGTTTCTTCATGGTCTTATAAAACGGAAGAATCTTCCTGATCATTTTGAGTTTAATAAAACTGTAAAATTTAATTTTAAGGCTTTTAGAATTTAAAGATTCCTCTGATACACCTCTGTAATGGTTTTAGGGTTAACTATTTTTTTTTACAAATTTTGGGACTGTTTTATCTTAATGGGAACTGCTTTTAATATTTTATGCCAATAAAAGGTATTTGTTGTTGTTGTTGTTGTTGTTGATAGCCCAGGTAGGTCAATCTTGAAAGCTGAGCAGGGTTGGCCCTGGTTAGTATTTGGATGGTAGACAACCAAGGAAGTTCAGGGTTGCTTCATAGGAGTAGGCAATGGCAAACCACTTCTAAATGCCTCTGGCCTTGAAAATTCCATGAGGGGTCACCATAAGTTAGCTGCAACTTGATGGTGATTTCCACCAGCACCAGACAACTGTTTTGGCCTGAGTGTCAAAAGCCCTGCAAAGTCTGCCTGTGAAGATTTTGTGTGCCAGGAATGAAAAGAGGTGGGGAGAGGCAAGAGCTGTACTTACCAGAGATACTGGGAACAAGCTGAACCTTAGTGGTATTGCCACTGCTTCCAGGGCTGACCTCAGTCCCTGGGTGGGGGAGGGAGTAGCCCTGTGTACTAAGCAAAATGGGCTACAAGCTTCTGCTTAATGTGTGTGCTGAAGGGGTGTGTCATTTGCCTTACCTTAAGTCATGAAAGTTGACAAGCAGTTTGAATTTGTGCTTCTTTTGTCTTCAATATTCTGTCCTGCCTTTCTGCAAAAAGAAAAAAAAAGTCTCCAAGATGGCTAGCAATAAAATGAAATCACTAAAACTGCTGACAACAGCAGAGCATGTAACAAACAGCTTCAGGAAAACCCCATCTGGCATTTACTTGAGAGAATAAAAATATTTTAACACAGTGCCTGAAAACTAGTGAACCAGGCATCGCTTGAGTTCAGTATGTGGGACATGGCTAGAGGAAAGGCCCAACCCAACTTGCTGCCCACCTAAATATTGCAAGCCGGGGCACCCAGAGCAGGTATGCAAAGATGCCTCTCAAGTGACAGACAGGTTCATATTGATCCAAAGAATGTTCGCATAGAGATGAGCTAAAGTTACAAAACATTTAATGGATTTGATAGTCCAAAGCCCAGAATGAACTAATTGTTGACAATTCCAGGCTTTGTTTAATTTAGACAAGCTGTCATTTTCTGTCCTTCCCTTGTATTTTCCATAGAGCAAAGTTTGAGTCCAGTGGCATCTTTAAGACCAACAAAGTTTTACTCAAGGAGTGAGCTTTCGTGAATAAATCTTTGTAGGTCTTAAAGGTGCCACTGGACTCTAAATTTGTTCTAAAGTTTTATCCAGTGTATGAGCTTTTGTGTGCATGCACACTTCCTCAGCTGCCCACCTGAATCTGTATTTTCCATGTATTTTACAGACATCCACTACGCTCATAGTCACCCCACATATAAATGAGATAAAAATGCTTAACAGAAAATTTATAAGCATAGTTCAAAGGTAGGAGCAATGTCACTTGTGGGAATTCCTATCAGCAGGCTGCTCCACATAGAAAAATATTCCTGCAGCAAATGAGGAAAAAGTGAAGTTTATAAAACAGCAGGTGATCTACAGTATTTCCTCCTCCTGCAAGAAAAGTTCCTTTGATTTACATTGTTCTGCACTTAAGTCAGGTAGTGAGGAACTTTGAAATGTCTGCTCTGTCCATTAACGTTTTTCCGCAGCCTTATTTTATTACCAGCCCATGCATTTTGTAAAATTTTAAACAAGCACTTTTCGGAATTCCAGAGCACAGCTCCCTCTCGGGGCTCTGGTGACTTTTAAGCTTTGTTCTTGTGCTTTATGACATCACCAGTGCGTTTCAGATACTCCAGCAAAAGATTTCCTTGCTATTTAATCATGATTTGTTTTCAGTGTGGAGGCCTGTCCCAATTCATTGAGAGTCTGAAAAATAAGCCTCTCCAGCTGGCATGGTTAACTATTCCACCCAAGTTCTTAGGTGCTAGAATTGGTTGCATAGAACTGCTGTTCCATTCTGTTACCTTCTACTCAGAAGAAATGTAATAATTTATATATCCCTCTAGCCATGTTTCTTAAAACACACAGTTTAGCGCACAGGGTTTTTTAAAGAGTTAGTGGTTGCAATCGCTGTGTTTTACAATAAAACATAATAAGATTCTAAGTAGAATGTTATTCCAAGATTTTGAAAGTTATTTGTATATTGCATTGTAAGGGGGGGGGGAGATGTGAAACAACGAAAAATTCATTACAGTGACCCTTGGAACATTTGATATATTTGGTGTCTATTTTATGAAAGACGTGTGTGAATGTGTAGAGGGGTTTAGGATGAGTAAGGATACAAAACAAAAATAGGCACCTCGATCCCAATACATGTGGAGTGAGCATAAAACACTAAAAGTTTATCTTGTGGCTGAGCCCTAGAAATCAAAATCCAGTAGAAACAAAAAAATATAATTGAGGCAACTGTATGTCCAGTTCTTGAAATTAAATCTATTCACTTTTTAAATGATTTCCGTTCACCTTTTCTGACATTTTTATTGTGACAAAATATATGGATCAAAGTTCAAATATCAGTTTTTAGAGTCATTGAGATCATATTTCTTCTGAGTAAACTGGAAATTAATAGGCAATATTAGCAGCTAGGGTTGGGATTTTTTTAAAGCCCCTCAATTAGTTCTGCATGTCCAAGGGATCTTTGGGTGTGTGGTCCATCAATCCCCCTCCCTTCCTTGCCATATAATAAACCCTATTTGAAACGAAAGAGACTTTGTTATATGTCATGATGACACCCTGTTGTTCAGAAAAGATTTGGGAAGGGAAGGGACCCTAAAAAGGTATAATGCCATGGAGTCATTTTCTCCAAGGGAACTGATTTCTGTTGTCTGGGAATCAGTTGTAATTCCGACAGATCTCCAGGCCCTACTTGGAGGTTGGTGACGCTAGAAATGCTTCACAGTCTTCTATTCCAGCCTTGTACAATAAGAGTTTTTAGCTTGTTTTAATTATGACTTCCTTTCTCCCATAAGCATTGGTCGTTTTGTTTTCTCTTCCAACATTTTTGTTTTTAACCTCAACTCCTTGAACAATTTTACTTGATTTTTCTGGACGTAGTTTTACAATAAGATGCAAAATCAAATGGGTGTTTTATTTTCCTCCAATCCTCGGTAACCAGTGTAGTTGTTTTCTGCGTTTCTTTTTTAACTGAATGGAGAGGAGAAACATCTCTCACCTTCTTCCATGAGCAAGTCACATATTTTATACTGGACAGAGAAGTGTAACTTTTTCCCATGTAAGAAGTTAACATACTATGAAATGCAGTCTTGAAATTTTCTGTTCCTGCAACTGAAGGCCCCTGCAACATTTAGAAACCGTGTTATGATAATGTTTCGTGGAAATCATTACCGCACTGTTGAAATGTAAACTGGTAAAGGTTTTTGAGTCTGGACAGTTATCCCCTTGCCTCTAGGTCAATAGGTCCACAGTATGTATTGAAGTCTCCAGAGTATAATGTATCTGTTTTTACCGGATGACTTGCACAAACAGAGTTGAGAACATATTTTATACCATTGAGTCCTGTTTGATTTATTTTTCCCTTGTTAGATATCCGGCTAGACTATTTCTAAATATAATATTTGACTCTTGGGTCTTTTAGCAGTACATTAGTATGATTACTGGGTGAAACTTCAACGGATCCTTCCTTCTTATGAGTTAATTATTTTGTTTTCCTAACTTGTTCTCCGTGTTCACACTTATAGCTTGCTATTTTTCCCTTCTTTATACCCCATTTGGTAAAATACAGCATTCATAAATATTTAAAAAGATAATTTTTACATTATCTTTTTGTCTCTCCCTTTTGAGAAATGGAAATAGCAGAAGCTTAATATTATGGGTATTATAGGGATATTGTATACATTTTCCTTTTATTGTGCTTTTTTTTTTGCAAAGGAGAGGGTTTTGCTGATAAAACCAAACTTAGTTTATTGATTGGAGTGAGGATAATGTAACCTCACAAATTGCTGTAATTGTTTTGCTTACCTATTTATATCTAATGCAATATTATAAAAATACGTTGATAGTGGATCCTGTCCTGATCCTTCTACCTCACTGATGAAGTTTATTCATTTATTCATTCATTAAAATATTTATACCCCACAGTACATCTTTGCTGAAGTTGGAAGTCTTCCTCGATCTTAAGTGGCTCTTCTGTTGGAGAAAGAGCCACTTAAGTTGAAGGGAGGCTACTCAGAGCATAGTTCGATCCACCTTAATATTTATTCACTTCTTAAACTATTATGGCAATTCAAAAAAGTGCTAAAGGAGCTACAGTAGCATCCTCCATGATATCAAACCTCTGTGAAGAAATAAAGATATAATCACTTTTTAAAAAAAAATTAGTAAAAATCATCCAAGACAGGGCCAATGAGGCCTAGAGGCTTTGGACACACTACAGCAGGACTCTGTCAGAGTTGGGAATAGCAAAGAAGAAGAAGAAGAAGAAGAGATTGGATTTATATCCCACCCTTCACTCACTTAAGAGTCTCAGAGCGGCTTACAAACTCCTTTCCCTTCCCCTCCCCACAACAGACACCCTGTGAGGTAGGTGGGGCTGAGAGAACTCTTTCCCAAGCTGTCCTTGAGGGAACAGCTGGTACAGAGCTATGGCTTGCCCAAGGTCATCCAGCCAGGTGCAAGTGGAGGAGTGGGGAATCAAACCCGGTTCTCCCAGGTTAGAGTCCACGCACTTAACCACTACACCAGACTGGCTCTCTGGAAATCGATGCATGAGTCTGGGCCATTTTGCATCCTTGATGTACGAAAAAGCTTCATGTGCATACAGAACTCTCATTCCTGGTTTGCAAAGATGCAGTCTCTCAAGTTCTAATGGGGTATTTCTCTTGCCATTCCCAAATACCACTTTTATGTAGCCTGAGTCTCAGTACTGCTTACTTGTTACTCCACTTCAATACAGAATGTGGAAGACCATCATCAACATTGCACCCTAAACCAGATGTTTAATAACTGGTCATTTCATCCTTTATATTGTGGTTGGTATTCCCTTACACAAGGTGCATGACTAGCATACCATCTCAATATATCCCCCCCCCCCATTTTAATTTGTGTAAATGTAGTTTTATAACAGATGCCTTTAGATGTCAGAGAGCAAGCCAAGAGAACATTGTAAGATACTAGGTCTGTCCAGTGTTGTAAACCAACCAAGCCAAAACATATATGCTGCATTCACTCAAGCAACATCTGGCAGCACTTAGACTAATCATGTTTAAGTATATTTAAAAGAAAAAGGCATGTGTAAACTGTTAAGAGTAACAGCGAAGTGTAAACTGGTAGGCAAAGGAAACACCGTTTTACACACACACCAGACAAAGCTAAGTATGAAAATTTCAAGATTACTCTGACTTCCTGGTATCAGGCTCTGAAAGCAGTCTCTACATTTGACTCCCGTTTCTGATCATTCTTTAGACTGCGTCCTGTAGATTAAAAATTTCATAAAGTTCAGCATATAACTTGGCATGCCAAGGCATCTGAGAGGCATACAACTGGAGAGTCCTACAGTTTGTGGGAGCAAGTGTGAAAAGATAGAAATACAAACAGGAAGGTTGAGTAGGTTCAGGAAGTTCTAATTGGAAATGGTTTGTGGCCACAATTGCATAAACGCAAAAGTTTCAGAAATCTGTCATGGTTCACAATTTGGGGGCAGAGGAAAAAGAGGATTTACCAACATAATAAATATCTTCAGACAGAAATCAATCAGATTTCCAGAAATGTAAATCAAAGCTGACTTTGAGGGGGGAAGGGGGGTGTATATAGGAAAAAGAGATATCAAGCAATTCTCTGTCGTTAATGTTAGTAGACATTCCAGTGTCCAAGGAAAGGAATGCATGAAACTTAGTAATAATAGATGATTGGGTTTAAACTTTCCAGCATAATGAGACATGTTTAGAATACAGTAGAACATAAATAGAATGATTATTTTTAAAACTAAAAGAGAATCTTTCACTTAAAATTAGCCATATGGTATCATAGTGATTTCTTGTTGGGATTATATCAGCATCCTTCCTTCTTTAATTTCTAGAGATAGTTCTTGGATTTCTTTTGAATGAAGGGTTGACTTTCACACTTTTCCAGAAACTCCTTACTTTTCTCTTGTCGAAAGTTTTTGTCTAGGAAAAACTGGCTGTTCAACATGTCATCTGTTAGTGGTTAGTAACTGAATTCTCAGAGTTATGACTTCATCTTGGTGAAGTGAAGAAAGACAAAGGGTTTTGAAATAAGAGACATGGTTTTGCTCAGGATGTGAAATCTCCACCCTAAACAGCATAAATAAAATAAATCTAACCAGATTTTTGATGAAGTCAGAGAAGTCAGGTATATTCACATTTGCATAGCAAGGGTCCAGGTCTTAAACACTTGTCAACTACAAGGACTTTTGCACATTTGGAACTGACTAATATTCTCTCATTCAAGTGACATATTGGAAGTAGCCATTATGTTGGGGCAAGAAATGTATCTGAAGTTTGCCCCACATTAGATTTCACAGCATTGTGAACTTTCAAATTAGTTTCTTGTAAAATTTCACATTGTCAGTTTCATGGATTTTGAACTTTGGTGTAAGTTTAATGTTCATGACATGCCAATGCTAGACTAACAGGAACTGTTGTTTTGTTTTCAGGAGCTTCTCTGAAGCATTGTTCCCAACACATCTGTCATATGAGGATGTGAATATAAATTCATCTGTCTGTGCTCACGAGGGCTTTCTACTTGCTACAGCTCTGGAGGAAACAGTATATAAACAACTCCACTGTTTGTATAGAGCTGCCTCTGACAGTACAGTAAATGTGGAAGCTCATAAGAAGCTCTTAATGCATGTTTCAAGCAGGAAGGAGCTATGGCTCTGTGGCAGGGCTTCTGTTTTGACTGCAGAAGGTTTATGTTTTATCTCCAGCTAAAGGACTTCTGATAGCAAGTGCTAGGAAAGATCTTTCTCTCCTGGAGAACCACTGCCACACTTACAGAAAACATACTAGACTAGACGGGCCAGTAGTCTGATCAGCTTCATAGGTTCACAAAGTGCCCATAGTTTTGGATTGTGGATCTCTGTTTCGTCCAGGATAGTGAGAGATGCCTATACCACCAGCTGTGCCTTATGTTACCTAGATAGTTATGCTAGTGGGCTGTAATATCAGCAGACAAGCAAGACAGATAAGTAAGCATGCATTAATTTTGTGTTTTACTTATTGAGCTCTAATTTTTCAGTGTCACCAACCCTTAATATAATCACTGAATACAGTTTTACTTGAGAAACTTTTTTTTGCAAAACTTTGCAGTCATATTTCCCATGTATTTAAAAATCAATGAACCCATAACCCATACCATTCAAACTAATGTGCTAGGGTATTTATATCAGCCGCCTGACCTTAAGGCTTGCTGTGAAAAAAAATGCTTAAAATGGGATTCATTTTTGTCATCCCAAACCAGGCCTTTTAAAAAGTCAGTAAACTGCCAAGTAAATTGGGGGCACTATTCGTTCTAATTAATATTTCACAGTTTTCCATCTTTACAGAAGTTTTGTGCAGCAGAATCTATTTGGTGAGATCCCTTCAAATAATTACATTTTGAAGTTTCCTGACGGTAGGGGAAGATCGTGAAGGGCTTTCCCTTAGATTCTTGACTAGCTGCTGCTGAAGTTCTTCATCCCTTGGTTGAGGATTTGTTTTTTGAGCACAACTATTGACTTTAAAAAACTCAGAAATCAGAATTTTAAACTAAATTCTCAGACTAGCGCTAAGTAGTTGTGTTACAATCCTAAAGCAGTGCAATCCTAAGCAGTTACATCCTTCTAAGCCCATTGACATCTATGAACTTAGAAGGTTGTAACGGTTTAAGATTGTATTGCAAGTCTCTTAAAATTGTGTGTGAGTGAGGGAGTGTGTGTGAGAGAGACTTCTTGTCTTCATTTTGAGTTCTTTCTGATGTCATCACAAGCTTTTACCCTTCTTAAACCACACTTTCTTCTGTGTCTGAAAAATAAGTGGTATGCATTAACTCTCCAACTTCCCTAAAGGGCCCTTAGAACACTATGCTTTCAAAATCACTTCCTGTCCAAGGAAGAAATCTTAGCACTTTCTCCACTGTAAGAAACAGGTGAGGGACAATAAAATGTTCCTCTGAGCTTTCAAAGAACAACACTTGCAAACTCTTCGGTTACAATACAGATCCCCTATATAGCTAATTCAGATGCCAAGAGTAACAGGGAAAATCTGTTTGCAGTGCCTGGGAAATAAGGATAGCAACAGGGAATGCATTGCTAAAGAGGGAAACAAAAACGGAGGTTGTGGGCTGGATTACAACCTGCCTCAAGCGCAAGGCAGAACTTGGGCGAGGCTCTCATTTTTTGCTTCTGCCTTGTCAGTCCTGGGCAGAAATTGCTCCCACCCCTTGCCCTAGCTATGGCACCTTTCCTGAAAGCAAATTGATTTCTGCAGGATAGGAGCTGTCTTGGGTCCAGGTTATATAAGGAACAGAGCAGGATAGGTAAAGGTAAAGGTTTCCCTTGCTCGAAAGCCAGTCGAATACAACTCTAGGGATGCAGTGCTTATCTTTATTTCCAATCTGAAGAGCCAGCGCTGTCCACAGACATTTCCGTGGTCATGTGGCCGGCATGAGTAGACACCAAGGTGCACAGAATGCTGTTACCTTCCCACCAAAGCGGTACCTATTTATCTATTTCTTGCTTTCGAACTCATAGATTGGCAGGAGCTGAGACCAGAGACAGGAGCTCACTCTGTCATGCAGCAGTCGGGTCTCGAACTGCTGAGCTACAGACCTTCTGGTCTGCAGTTCAGCGTCTTAACCACTTGAGCCTCTGCAACCCCAGCAGGGCAGGATAGGAGCAGTTAATTGAATTAATAAAGCCATGCCTGCTAAAATCCAGTGATGCTGCTTGCAGTTTTTCCTCTTCATTGCCTTTCAGTTCCTGTGAAGTTTCTGAGCCCTCAATGCTGTTTGAGAAGAGGAGCAGAGTAGAAAACTATTAATAATATTGAGCCTCTTTATCAGCAAACTGTGTTTCAAACTCTTGACATAAGTTTTGATAGTCATTCTTATATCAGCCCTGAAAGGTGGGACAATATTTTATTCCGATATTGGAGATGGATGGGGAGCTCATGCTGAGACAGACAGTGGCTTGCTTATGGCTGCCTAGTAAGCTTGTGGCTGAAACTGGAACCTGCAGACTTCCTGGATTACACAACTCAGATACTACCTGACACCCAGTTCTACATGCTATGCTAGCTCGACATACACACTTTAGGAAGGTTGTGAAATTGAATAAGGATTTGGGGAAGGATATAGTATTAACTAATATGACAACTCTGACCTGCACACTCAGTAAATTCTACATTCCCATCCTGTGTCAGAGAATTAAGATGAATGCTAGCTTGGGCTTTGGCCTTGCCACACTGGAGTGGAATAGGAATGGATCCTTGGGATCAAGTTCTTGCCCCCTTCAATGACCTTGCTGCATTCATGATAAATGTAGTCGGAAGGACTCTGCTTCAATCGAAGAAATGTGATATCACTGGATTCAGCAAATCCCACCGCCCTCTCCTGAGTGTTCAGTCCATTTCCAGTCTCTCCCTCACCTTTGTCTTTCAATTGTTGTTCCCTTGGGAGAGCAGATAGGACTTCCTGCTGAGGAATTTTCTGTTCTGAGGAACTAGTGGGAAGAACAATGATAGGGCAAATCATTTTACTTTCAGGGAGGCACTTCTTTCAGATACCTTCACAGCATTTTTGCTTTGAAGCCACTGGAAAGCATGTGAGATACTTCTAGTTGTTAGAAACCTTCCTTGGAAATACAGTCACTATCACAGGTTATGTGGTTAGCATATTTCAGTTAAGGGTAATATACTTTCAAACTGGCTGTTTCCGCTCTGTAATGTTACTATGCCCATTTGAGCAAATGTTTCATCAGCCTGGCAGACATTTTCATTTGGCATGATAAGCTCATAAGAATTTCCAGAAAAATGCTCCACAAATCAAATGGCTAAAGAGGTTCTAGCTATTCATAATGTTTCACTTTGTTCTTATATTGCTCAATTATCTCTCTCTTGTGCCATGGCTAATGCTTAAAACAGTTTGGTAGCAAGAACCCTCTTGCAATATTTTCCACAGTATTTTTTACTAGAGTTGCCAGGTCCCTCCTGGCAACTGGAAGAGGATGGGGGGAACTTACCAGAAGAAAGAGAAAGGCCCATGCTTCTACCATACAGTTTTGTCCAAATACCAAAGCACTGCCTGGGTATCACAGGCATGATGATGTCACTTCCAGTGCAACACCGGCAACATGGCAGGGACCTTCCTCTTTCTCCTGGTAAGTCTCCCCTGCTGGCCAGCTGATCAGTGGCTGGGAGGCAGGACCTGGTGGTGGGGGACCACCACCTCCAGCAGGGAATCTGGCAATCCTAATTTTTACGCAGAGAAAGGGGAGAGAACATGCAGTGTGTATGTCAGAATGTGATTATTGCTTGTGGGAGATGGTCAGAACCCTTTTGCAAATATTTTTGTATATTTTCTCTTTTTGTCCAGTTTATTCAGGCTAATTCTGTACATGTATATACACTGCCTATTTTCTCATCAATTTATTACAAATAAAGATCATTGTCTCCAGTGAACAAAGAAAGTGTTTGAGTTGACATTTAATGCAATGAAAGTTCAGTTTGGGGCTATTAATTTCGTTTGGCTAATTCAGCCAAGCAAGCCATGACTTGAGGCTACAACCACTGAGCAATGAGTATGCATATACACCAGCCATTCCCTGTAAACCAGTCTGTATGACTTCTGTCCTACTCCAGTATAAAAGCCACCTTGCTGTAATACGTATCGAGGTCTAAATTGTATTCCTTTTTTAAGAATTTCAAAGACCGTTTGATGTACGGTAGCAAAGGCTCACTAGACTCAGGTGAACCAAGAGCAGACATGACTCCATGGAGTATTCGCAGCGTCTGGAGCACAGCAGGCGTTTAGCTCCTAGAATGCTGTGGCCTTCAGGCTGGTTCATATGATACAGTTTCAGGTATGAGGTGATAATAACAAAATGATTTCTGTGCCTTGCTGGAATTATAACAAATGAAATGGCCTTGGATATTCAGCTTATGGCAACGCTGTGAGGATGTGATGGGGTGCATGGAAATTCATTCATTTTTTTCATTAACTTGCTAAGTTTTTAAACTAAAAGTTTGTCAGGAAGTTTTTGCCCCAGACACATGAGATCGTGTTAAATCATATCTGAAGACATAAAATACTCTCTTGGAACAATTTTTAAAGGAATACAAGGATACTGAAAATATAGTCTTTCGCTTGCCTAGAAGGTGGTCAAAGGTTTCTCAGTAAGTGTCATAACAGGCTTATCATAGCAATTACGATTATAGTTGCTGGAGAAATATTATAAAGGTCAGCGTAGTCAGTGTATTACCGAAGCTAATCCTTTATGTGATAGGAGCTAGGTTTGCTTGTTTTCTTTTCTTTTCTTTTCATTGAATATTGTTGCCCTTCCTACATAATCCCCGGAGTTGATGTATGTATGTTACAGTGTTCCTTCTGCAATTTTTTTTATGATAAAGGTGAAATTCTTAAATAATACTCATGACACGTGATGGTTTTATGTATTAATATGTGGGAGAATGATACAAAACAGACAATTCAAGGTACACAGAAGATTTATTAAATGTCAGATGCATCCGCAACCTGTTCCTACATTCTTAGCATACTAGGCTGTCTTCCACAAGAGGACAGGATTTTGTGGTTTCTCAGTTGCTGGTGTGGCTGCAGATTAAGGGCAACTGCAGTAGGGCTTCCAGGTGGCAGGTTTCCCTGCAGTTTTGCTGCCCCAGTTCTCCAACAGCAGCTACACCCTTCCCCTGAGCCACCAGGGATTTTGCATTAAAAAAAAATTAGCACTAGAATATTATTACAGCAAGATACCATTGCAATGACAGGTGTAGCAGGTTCTCTGAATGATGAGCTTTCCTTTTTTTAAAAAAAAGGTCTCTGGCCTCTTCATTTGCAGAGATAAGGGGAAAGGCATATCTTTGCAACTGAAATGTCTACTTTTAAAAAATGAAACCTGGGAATCTGAGAGACCCTCAATATACCAATATCAATATAACTATGGTGCTGATTTTCTTTAAAAAATAAATAAATAAAAAGCCCCCCCATGGTGGAGGGAGGGAAATGGTTGCCACAGGGACAGAGAAAATGGGTGCCATGTGGATTGGAAAATCTGAATTTTCCCACTCACACAGCAGCCATTCAGTCTTTTACTGTGATCTTTCCCAAAACTTCACAGCAAAGCAAGTTTGAGAAAGATCTGAGAAAAGTTGGGGAATTCCCTGGAGGAGGTACGTGAATGCACCAGAATGCTGTGGGGAAGTAGAGAAAACACTCCCCAAAACATTTAGGGTGTGATCATACGCACCCATTTGCCACAGAAGAGGGACGATTCACCACCGGATCAAAGTGGCGCGATCACAGCAGTACATCTGGGAAGCATCCCACAACCGTCATCAAACCGTTGCAAATCCTTTTGATCCAGTGGGGAAGTGTTGTAAAAAACTACTAGTGAAACACCAGTAGCAAATTGTTTGCTGCGGTTCACAATCGGAGTTTCCCTGTTTGATCGTGCTAGTGCGGAAGTGTGGCGTTGCGGATAGCGTGATCACACGCTATCCCGATGCCACGTGGGTTTTTTGTCCCCCTTCTCTGTGTGCACATCATCGAAGGCCCCCTTAGAGGGAGACGCGATTCATCAATCCTCCCCGCCGTTGAGGCAAATAATCAATTCTTCTCCCACCCCCCCCGTCTAAGCAAATCATCGATTCCCCTTCCCCTGTTGAAGCACTTCATCAATCCCCTGTTTAAGCACCTCGGAAACCCACCACACATACAAAAAAACCCAGTTGCCCGCGGTTGCGTCTGATCACACAGCGGCGGTTTGCCCCAGCAGGTCCACAGAGTTGTGTGATCATGCAATTCCAGGGCAGATTGCTCCGGAGCAAAAAAGCCTCAATTCTCCTCTGGATTATTTTGCTCGTGTGGCCATGACATTAATTTAGGGCAAATAACCCATGAGGAAACCATCTAAATCTAATTTGATAAACTGGAATATCTTGTTGTGAATACAATGTACTGGTATGTCAGACTGAACATAATTTTATCCATTTTCACAGAAGAGTTCAGGGAGGCCAAACAGTGGTATTCTGGAGGGGCTAGCAACTGGCGGCATTTTGGAGGGACTGAGACACGGGTGGGTTGCTGTCAGCGACAGCATGACATCACTTGTAGGAAAAACCTGGAAGTGATGACAGTCCTCTCTAGGAATCACAGTTTCCACTGGAAATGACACTATGAACTTAACCCAAGTCTCCCAGATTCTAGTCTGACATTGTAGCTAGTACATTACACTGCCTTTGCATGACTTTCATAAAAGCATTTTGAAATATGTCCTCAGAATAGCCATCTGCTCTACCCTTGCCAATCCTTATATAATCTGTTGAACTCCCTAAATAGTCTGTTGAACTCCTTTATGGACAGTGGACTAAATAAGAGCTAAGGCAAAATCTAGAACTGACCAAATTGTATGGTCTGAAGCATGACTCTGTTGATGTATCTTTAAGTGGATCCCCATCTTGACTAGTGTTTATTACAGGATACCCTTTTGGGGTTATAAGACCATGCTTTCTGTTGCTTTTAAATGTAACAGTTATAGTAAGATGATTTAGATATCTTCATTAACTCAGTATTTGCATTTTCAACAATCTGTTTTACATCATTGGTTGATACCATCACTCTGAACCCCGTGGAAATGAAACAGAAGAAAGTATCATTAAGTCCACCACTTGCCTCTTTACAAAGACTTATTTTTAAAGCTGCCCATCTTTTTCTGTACAATCTTTAAAAAAAATTTTTTATGGCATCCTGCCCTACATGTAAGCCAGAACCTGAGAGAGAGAGGCTGCTGAGTGTGGTAGGCACTCTGTGTGAGTGGAGAAGCGGCATCACACTAATGTTAAGCTGGAATAAATTGGGTTAATGTCCAGTGTGTGAGACATGTTTTATCTGGATGTAAAGTCCTACATACTTTTTATAGATCTGAAGGTTTAGTAGTGTTTCCAGTGCTGGTGATTGCCATCAATTTGCAAACAAATAATGCCTTGGTTTCTGCCGATGAGATGTAAGGGGCATTGTTTAGTGGTGGTGGTGGGGTGTTATTCATCTAAACAAAGTACCTTGTAATTAAGAAGATTTTTTTAAATATTCCTTGGCAGCGGAAATCCTTGAATTGGCTGGAAATGCAGCACGGGACAACAAAAAGGGCCGTGTCACTCCTAGACATATCCTGTTGGCTGTAGCAAATGATGAAGAGTTAAATCAGGTAAGGTGCTAGAATTCCCCTTGAGGCTTTTGAAAAACACTTTCATAAATTCAGATTTGTAATTCAGGACCTTTGAAAAAGTTCGTAGTTGGCCCAGTTTAACTACAGGAATAGGAAATGTATCTACAACTGTTACAGCTAAAAACCACCATGTAACTATGTTGCTTTGTAAGGGACTGAGACATTAAAGCAAAGCATTTCTGTGGCTTCAGTTGCAAGGGGCCTTCCAGTTTAAAAGTGCTTTTTTTTGTCTTATTTGCAATTAAGCTGTTGAAAGGTGTCACCATAGCTAGTGGTGGTGTATTACCAAACATTCATCCAGAGTTGCTGGCAAAGAAGCGAGGATCAAAAGGAAAACTGGAAGCTATCATCACTCCACCCCCAGCTAAAAAGGCAAAATCTCCTTCACAGAAGAAAACCACAGCAAAGAAAACAGGTAGCAAGAAAGGAGCAAGAAAATCAAAGGTATTCTGATATTTAATATTCAGTGCTTACATGCGGGGAACCTGTAAGGATTTGCAGGTGTCACTTCATTTTCCCCTGTATCACCTTCCCTTACATTATATTTTCTTTCACTTGTCCTGGCAGCCTCCATATCCTCTTCCCTTTCCCTCCTTCCTTCTGTCCTTCCCACTCTTCAACCTGCCCTGCCTCCCTTGTCTTTAGTTTTATTTATTATTTATTTAATTCATTCATACTCTGCCTTCCTTCACAGTGGGTAAGCAAGCACTTTATATCATTCTCCTCTACTCCATTTTATCCTCACAACAACCTTGTTAAGTGGGTTACACTGATTCAAACCTGGGTCTTCCAGATCCTAGTCTGATATTCTTGCCACTACACCACACTGACTTTCACGTGGTAGCTGGTGTCAAATAGTGTAGAGTCATCAGATGGTCGTTGCTAGGCATGGGTAAATTATGTAAGTCTTTCCATAGAGAGTCACCTAGTAGGGCCCAGTGAGTTCTCTCTTCAGGGCAGTGGGAAGGGGTGCAGGGGTGAACTGTGAGGCCAAAACAATCCTGAAAAGATCTCTACTCACTACCCCTGCTTTTTACTGACAGAAACCAAAGCTTGAAGGCTAGCAATATTGTTATGGTTGTCTAACAACCACCACAGTAGCCACTGAGATCTCAGTTTCTTAAAGCAACAGATGCTGCTTCTGTGATTGGGGATATTTACTCCCTGGTGGATTTTTTTTCAGCTTTTTCTGCAATCCTGGGGCTTTTCTGTGGTCTATAGAAAGATCTATATTGTCTGTTCATGGCTCTCATCTCCAGATTTAACTATCCATAGATGGGGCCATATTGAAAATTAAGTATATTGACATATATGTTTGTTCTATCTGGGGAAAGCTTATCTGTCCCCAGGAAATAATATAAAATACCCTCTGAGAAGGAGAAGCGGCATGGTCTAGCCCGGTCTTGTCAGAGCTGAGAAGCTGAGCAGGGTTGGTACTTGGAAGGCTGTGCAAAGGAAGGCAATGACAAACCACCTGTGCTTCTCACTTGTCTTGAAAGCCTCTTCCTGAGATTGCCATCAGTCAGTTGCAACTTGATGGCACTTTATACACACACACACACACACACACACACACACCCCTTCGAGGGAGGGCAATGTACCATATACTGCTTACCCCTGTGTTTTTCCATTGAAATCAAGGTCAGCACTCGAGGCTTTAGTACTCAAATATCAATGCCTATTCAGACCTCCTCCCTGGTTCCTGATTCATTAGCAAAATCTTTGTGTAGGCAGAGTCCTGTTTCTGAAGCCTTCATCTCTGTGAAGCAGAATGTCCAAGGAAATATTTCCCAGTTTTACTGCATTCTAATTCTCCTATTGCAGCAGCTCTATAAGGGAACCAGACAGCTTGCACATCATGAACTATGTGTTTTTGGACAGTCCCATATTTGGGAGTGGCGCACACAGGTCTGAATGCAGAGGAAGCCTTGATAGACGCCATGCTCCCTGCTTGGCTGGGACATTTCAAATATGTATATTCTGATAACTGGTGAGACATTAAGAGATTTTCCACTTTAAGATGGTTTCCTTTGTCTCAGGTTGGCTTGGCAAAAGTGTTTTCCATATGCTATTCTATTCAGTTTGTGCTGGTCATTCATTAATATGGTAGTTATCCATAGATTTTATTTATTTTCTAGTGTTCTCCCTCCCAGCTGTCCCTTTTGGACTGTTTTCTATACTGGGAAAAGCAACTGCAAACTTCTCTGACTGGTCAAGATGTAGAACTGAAGTTACAGTGTGAGAGTTAGTTTCAAGGATTATACTGTCCATGACAGAAAGGTCCTCATTTTGTAGATGGCCATACCCTGTGTCTCTGGGGGAGGCTGCAGTTCTTAGTAAGCCATCCTATCGGCAGATCTGACACTTTCTTCAGGAGTCCTAAGCTGTGCTGACCTTTCAGTCTTCCTGCTCCAGCTCTAAGTATCAGAGCCAAACTATACATTATGGTGTCCTTCTGTTTTCCATGAGGATGCTGAGGCGATTTTAAAGTGATTTAAAAATGCCTCAAGAGCCTGAGCCTGATTGGGCCTGCAGTGTGGCAGTCTGAGGGGCTTCTGTCCCCTCCACCACATGCTCCTTTTGACATGCAAAAACAGGGAGAAAGGAAACAAGGGCATCCCAGCCGCCATGCTGCGGGATTGGGGCATCGTGGTATTTTTAAATCACTTTAAAGTGGTGGTGGCATCCCTGGGGCTGCCATCATATATAGTTCAGCCCTCAGTGTTTCATATCCACTTGGGCTGGTCTAAGGACTCATCTACATCCTCTAAAGAGAATTTTTCGTTATCAACCAGAGCCAGCTCAGTAACACCCCCCCCCCCCCAATTTCTTTGACAATGTGAACTGGCCCTTAGACCACTGTATTGTTTTTAGACTCCCAGCTCTGTACTTGGCTTGTGTCTTAAATTTAGAGTATCACAAAAAAATAAGAATAGTCTTTCAATCCAGACAAACTAACCCTTCTTGCTTCATTTTTATATAGAATATATCTGGTAGCTTCAGTGTGGTTTCAAACAACTGTATACAGATACTGTCCTTTAATTTAAAAAAATCTGTTGTGGCATCTTTTTCTTCTTCTCTGTGTTAACATGCCTTCTAATGTTTTGTGATCTTACTACTAGTTGACCAATAGTAAATTCTTGGGAAATGATGGTGCAACTGAAAGGAAACATAACTAAAAATATTTAAGCCAATTTGCTCATACTTTACATTATATGAAATACAAGCTTCTTAGTATAACATCTGTGTCTTATATTTATTTGCCTGCTTTGTTGTTTTTATCCTTTGAGAAGAAACAGGCACAAGATAGCTTTGCCTTTCCTGTAATACTGTATATTTACAGCACCATACTAAGCAGAATAATGCCCTTCTAAGAATATTGACTTCAATAGACTTAGGAGGGTAGTGAAACCCTGCTTAGTGGTGCTGTAAATCTCAACATTTTTAAAGACTTCAAAACAGCATCAGGGGCACAAATCCAATCAGGGCCAGAGTGCAGGAGAAGTTAACCCATGATCAAAATTATTAAAAAGTCAAAATCCCCTCCCACCTGCTATTAGCAACAGTACAGGGGAGAGGAAAGGGAGATAGAATCTTGATTTGGTATAGAGTGGATGGAAATCACATTAGATGACTTCCTGCTAGAAAAAAAAAGTTGCTGCGATTTTTCACAATTGTCACAGTTTTTCACTTTTAATCTCCATCCCCAAATATAAGAGGAATGCAGCAACTTCAATATTGTTGCATAAACATTTGTGCTGCCTTTCAGCAGTGGGGAAAGTCTCATAGTGCTTCAGTACAAAATGCAGCTCATTCATTCATTCATTCATTCATTCTTTCGATTTATACCCTGCCCCCCCCACAAAGGCAGGCTCATAGTGAGCTGGTGACCTAGTCTCCATTCACAAGATACCTAATAAAGGGCCTTTTGGCACCTTCTTTCCCCCAGGTGGTATCTGCAGTATACAAGCTATCCCTCTGTGTGTACTTGGTATGGCTACATCTATTTAAAGTTGGATTTATGTATTTATTTGTTTATTTGCATGATAAGAAACAAGGAGAAGTCAGCAAATCAGCAAGTGCTGACAGCACAACAGAAGGCACGCCAACAGATGGCTTCACTGTCTTGTCTACTAAAAGTCTATTCCTTGGGCAGAAGGTAGGTTTGAGCATATCATTTAAAATATTCTTATATTTAGTGTTCCTTAGGCACTTTTGTGCCTCCATACTTTAATCAAAGTGCATCTGTCTTTGAAATTCTTCTCCATATGCCATACTGAGCACATCTAGAGAAACATCTCCTTGGCCATTTAGCAAATTATTTTCTCTCTAGATATCTAATTATTATTATTATTATTGATACAGTGCCATCTGTATAAATGGAGCCTTACAGAGTTCCATAGCCAGAAAGCAGACAAGCCCCTGTCCTCAAGAAGCTTACAGTCTAAAATAAACAACAAGAAAACAAGAGAGAGAGAAAACGGGGTGGGCAAGGAATAAATGTGGGCAGAGAGAGTTCACTCATACTTAAAATTTGGTTACAGTTGGAAATGAAGATTAAGGGAAAAGGTAGGACTGATTTCCCACAAGGCACTGCCCCGGCATCATTCTTCCCTTTTCCCTGATTGCGTGCTTGAATTTCCCATTATTTGCCTCAAAAAACAGGATCACTGAAACTGCGGGGGAAATCGTGTGAATCTGCGGGTCAAAATGTTCCCCACAGCAAACAGTGAGAAATTGAAGCATGCATTCAGGGGAAACGGAGAAACAGTGCCAGGGCAGCACCTTGTGGGAAATCGGGCTAGGTCTGGAGAGGAATTTGTTGGTGAAGAGAGAGCTGGTATGACGCACATGTTCAGGGAGCCAAGGAGAAACGGGAAAAATTATGATGGAGAGCAAGAGATCTTCAAGCAATGGGTGGTGGCAGAGTAGCTGCAGGAGTATATCACAGACACGTATATAACACTTTATATGGGCCCAGAATGCACTTGCAGTAGAAAATCAGCAGGAAGTTTGTTTTAGCTCGTATCCCTTTATCTGTTCTCCCTGGACATTCCTCCATACACACTTTTGCCCTTTGAAACAAGTATGAGGTTGGAAATAAGTCTATTGGAGTGGGTCGGAAGGTGGAAGAGGGATTTGCAAGAAAAAAATCAGTAGGAGAGAAAAGTCCCCCCCCCTTTTTTTTCCCTTGCTCACTGGTTTCATATCCCTATCCCTGCATTCATATTATAAGATAAATATGTTTCTGGGAACATGTGGTTCAGCTCTTATTGCATGAGCAAATATGATTATATTAACTGTCTGTTGTCACAAACAATCTTAAAACAGCATTACATAGGGGAAAATATTTAAAATTGGGGTGTAAAACATTGTATATTAATTTAAAATAATCAGTTCCTTTTGCTGTCTCAGTGTGTCTGTTTTCTTTGGTTAATTACTTCATATTGATTTCACATTGCTGGGAAAAGGAGTTGTTATACATACATTTTATTTCTGAGAGTCATATTTATGTACTAGAAAAATATTTGTTTTAATGTTTCATTATTAGCATCTTTACAAATTGCCTTATGCTAATATTTCATCTGTCTTATTCTGCTGATGTGAAGATGATCCAAACATGTTGTCAACATACATCCACTGAATATTAAAAGCTACATTTAGTTCTTGTTAGAAGTTCTTGTTAGAAGCAACACGCTGATGTTACATGCTAAAGATATATGAAGAAACACAACATACTGGGTTCTTGCGAATCTTGCACTGGCAAATCCCTTTTGAAACTGAGGGGGTTTTCAAAATGGACTGCAGCATGGCATGAGGGTCTGCCTTTTAAAAACAACAAACAACATTGGGATGCCTAAAGTAGCTCGTTGGGTCCTGATCCATATGACTGAATATGGTTTGCTTCTTAGATACTTTCAGCTTAATAGAATGCATTTGAGTATTTTTATCTGGATTTAACCTAAATTTACGCTGAATGGAATTAAAATTATCTGTTCAGCAGTGAAGCCAAGGGATAAAATGTTAAGGCTTAACAATACATCGACATGTGGCAAAATACACAGATGCACTTAAAATATCTCTTGGTATTGATGTTCAGATATAGTTTGGATCATCAACTGAATCAGAAGTGGCCTATTTCAGTAGTGGTCACACAACATTATCCCCATGCTCTTTCCACTGTAGGCAAATCTGCCCCGCTTACCTTGATCATGACTAAATGTTCTATCAGGACTAAACTTAAAAGTGATGCCAATGTACTCAGGTTCCTTACTAAGTATAACCTGGTCAAGCAGGAACCTTAATTGCTAATTATACATTATACACAAGTACTTGTGATGCTCTTTTTTATATATAAGTGACAAGAGTTATAGGAGAAGGGAAGAAGCAATGGGGAAGGGTACTCAACCCTTTCTTTATCAGGTCCTCCAGCAATAACCCTCCAAATAAAAAGGGGGTGGGGCAGCTGCAGAAGGAAACTTTGGCCTCCATATCCTGCTTGTAGGCCTTCTGGGGGCATTGGATTGGCCACTGTGTGAAAGAGGATGCTGGACTAGATGGAACATTGGTCTGATCCAGCATATCTACTCTTATTTTCTTCTTTTTCACTGCTCCAGATATTTTCCCCAAAATGGAGTTTGTCCCCACAAGATTCCAGCCATTTGTCTGCAAGAGTCACTATGTACCTGCAACCCCACAGTGCAGAATCCCTTGGGGGAGTTTATTTGGAGTACAAAAATGATGAGCAGGGAACATATTTTCCTCTCACTTCCCTGAAGCATGTAGCTAACACCTAAAACATTTAAGATGCATAAGGAAAGCAATGGGGAGAAAGCATGAAATTGTATGTCCCACTTCCTGTATCTTATCACTGTTATAATATCCATACATGGCCATGTATTGCAGACAGAATTAATATTACATGAACCACAATAGTCTGCACTTGCTAAGTTCTCCCATAGAATGTTGGCAGTCATGGAACACAGAAAACAAAGAGGATGATAACCATTTGACATTTACATTTTCTCAAATGCATAGTACATCATGAGTCCCTCCATGAGTGTCTTTTCTTTAGTGTCAGTTGGATCTTATTGTTTGTTTGTTTGTTTGTTTTTTGTTTGGGGAAGTCAAACACATGGCTCAAACAAAAAGTCCAAAACAGCACTGGAGTTGCACAAATTAATTGCCATGCTCAAGAGGATGCATAACAGCTGATCTTCACATAGTTCATTCAGATCAACATATACATCCATGTTCTTTGTTGTGATTGTTATGGAAGCACTAAAATAAGCTGCTGCTGCTTCTTTTTGCATATTTCTGGTTTTCAAACCAGTCCTCTCTGATTTCATCTCTGCGCAGCTCCTTTCGTTTCAGTGAAAGCTGTGCTTCTACTTTGAGGACTGAGCTGCTTTCTTGATGCTTTGTTTTCATTTTATAAACTGCTATTTTCCCCCCCAACCCTTTTCATGTTATTTAATTAAATAGCAGGTTGTATCTAGCTGTGTGAGTTAAAGACATTGACAGTTTATTCCTAGGTTCACAGGACCCACATGACCTAATAGTCACATGGACTGGAGACGAAAGGCCTTTTCTTCTGAGTGTGGAGCTCCACTGGCAGAAGAAGGGAGCAGTTTTCCACTTCATGACTGCAGCCTCCATCTGGGTCTTGCAGACCTGGGAATAAGTTTTCCTGGTGTCAGAAAGGACTGGGGAGGGGGAGGGAAGAAAGACAGGAAGATCCATGGTCTTTGTGTTGGATCCAACTAACTGTCAAAATAACTAGTAAAGCAAAAATTATCTGGCTGTGGTGCCAATCACGATAACATTAAAATCTATCACAATATCATTAAATTCAAAGAGTTTTAGATTCGTATTTTGTGATTGACGTTAGTTCCAGTGCTTTCAGTTGAGTTTCTCTAGACTTGGGCCCACGTTTTTGCAAATGTTTGTGAGGTGGTTGTTATACATGGCAATACAAGGATGGAATCATTTTGTGTAGCTGTGTGTCAGTCTCACACGTTATTAGAAACTGAGCGTTGTTACGCAAAGGAAATGTGTAAGGAAATGAAAGTGCCATGTACCAAATTCAGTTACTGTCACTGACAGAAGCAGTTCAGAAATGTAGTACTTTCATTTGAACTTTTTCATACACACAAGTAAGTATGAACTTTTTCATACACACATTGCCCAACAGAGTGTATATGCATATAAATGCATTTAAACAAAAACAAATCAGCCTCTTCCTTCACCATCAGCAAGCAAAACAGTTCAGTATGATTAGATCGAATATACATATGTGGTACAGTTGCCGCCTGTGACCAGCCATAACAGGAAGCAATAGTATGTATACTAGAGACCAAATAGCCCATTCATCTTTATCAGGCATCAAACCGTGGTAAGCTTAAAGCTTCTGCTTAACAAATGTTTCTTTACAGAATCGTGTTTGAGTCTTGTGTTTGCAATGTAATTCTGTTTGGTTTGTCCTTTTGCCAGTGACTTCCTTTATGACCTACCATTTATTTTGCAATATATTTTTTTTGCAGTGATGCTATCCCCATCTGCGTTGCAAATCTTACTTTTCTGCAGCTTCTTTGTGTGATTTTCCCAACTGTCCTGTTGTTATTTCCCACCTCATGCTTTTCTTTTCAGCTGAACCTTATTCACAGTGAAATCAGTAATTTAGCCGGCTTCGAAGTGGAGGCCATTATCAATCCCACCAATGCTGACATTGACCTTAAAGATGATCTAGGTAAATGGGGATTGGGCCATTGCAACTAACAGTCACATGAAAATTATGGAATTCATGTGTAATTTCAAATTTCCTAATTTCTGAAAGCATACTATGGGACAATTGTGCATGTCCAAATTTCCACATGTTATAGTTGTACATTGACTATCATGAAATTAATTTCAGAGCCGCTGAAATATTTTTCCATAATAATCAAATGTGACTGTTAGTTCTTCATGGGGGGGTTTGTTTCTTTTGGATTCTTGGAGAACATACATATATATCTATATGTATATAGATAATCATCAAGTTGTTTTCAAAATAAGCAGTTTCTCCATTCTGGAATGCATTTCTGTTGTCATTGACATTAGAGTAGTCATAGAGATTCATAAAGATAGGCAATCAGTTTATAGATACTCCCCAGCCCTTCCATCTTTTCAAGTGTAATTAAATCAGCTTCCTATTCAGTTAAAAGCAATATTAAATGAAAGCGTGTCTCTATATTAGCCATATTTTAAATATCTCTTTGTTCAACAGCAGCATTACTTGTCACCCATATCTAACAATACTAATCTATTTTATTTTTACTTATAGCCTACCTTTCTTGCTCAGACTCAAGGCAGATCACAAAATAGAAACCCAGGCTGAGGACAGATTGGCAGTCTGGCCCGCTCTGCCTCTGCTTTAAAAGTGGAAGCAGAGCAGCCGTTCAGACTGCCACATCTGCCTGGAGGAGGCGGCCCGGACGCAACGCGTCCGGCGCTGCGCTCCTCCCGCAGCAGCCGGGCACCACTTCAAAGTGGTGACCCGGCTGCTGCGCGCGCGTTCCACCCACTTCCGGCAGGTGAACGCGCGCCGGGCCGGGGGAGCTGCGCGGCATTTGGCCACCGGCGGAAGCTGCCCGCAGTCTGGACGCTGCGGGCGGCTTCCTTGCGGCGGCATGCAAACGCTGCGCGGTGGGGGCAATTCCCCCCGCCTTGTTCTGCCGCGCCGCGGAGACGCGGCAGATTGCCAGTCTGTCATCGCCCCCAGTTAAATCAGACAGCCTGAGACTTCAAGTAAACAGCGTAGTAAGACTAGGATTACAGGTTTGAAAAACAGTACAGATAAACAAACAAAAAGCATAAGATATCATAATGCTGAATGAGAGTTTCAAATGTAGAAGACAAATGCAGTAAAATAAACATTGCAATAGTCTACAGTCCTGTTCCCTCATAAACTTGACCTCCTCAGTTGTTACATTCTAATCTCTTTGTAAAAAGGCCCCCCTGGACATTTCTGTATTGTACCTCTTTCAAAATTATAACAGTGTGGAGGCCTTCTTCACCTCCTCAGTCATGCCGTTCCACCACAGAGAATGCATGTGAATGGGCCGTTGCCAACCCTACCCATTTGTAGATAATGATATGCAGTAGCTTGTTATTTCGTATTTATAATTTTTTATTTTATTTCATATTTTCTTAAGGGAACAGTGAAATTAATTCCAACCATGGGCTCATTATATGAATGGTTGTATTTACATCAGTGAGAAGTAGGCATAAGAAATCTTTGCGTCCATGAAACCCTGTAACTGCCAGCACTTCTCAACAGGAAATAACCAAGGCAAAAGCCAAACAAGGTCTGTCAATGAATGATCAAAATAGAGAAACTGCTTGTTTTGTTGGGCTTGGTGATGCAAGATGTCTTTACAAAGGACACTGGATGTTGTCATCCTCTGTGAGATTGCAGTTTTACAGGTTTCTGCAAAGTCAGGAGGGTGCTAGCTGCTCTCAAAACTTTTCAAAAAGTTTGCCACATGACTCCTTTGATCTGTTGGTCCGATGCTAGAATGAATGTACTTAATGCTTCTCTACTCTATATCTCCTTTCTCATCTGAACACGTACCTATATGCAGGCTTTGGATTTTGTTGTTGTTGTTATTTATGGCACACAGTTTGGAGCCGAAAGGTAGGCTAACGAGAATGTTGGTAACGTGCAGTCAAAATGCAGATCCTGTTCTGGGTCTCTGACCAACATGGTTGATACACATTTGTTTACCTGTTGTAGTTGCAAGTTGTTCAGGCTGACATTGCCACAATTGACAGTGATGCTGTCGTTCACCCGACAAACTCTGACTTCTACACCGGTGGTGAAGTAGGTAATGGAGAGTTCAGTGCTGCAGAGTTTGTATGTGTATGCATGACCAATCAGCAACAACAAGCTTGCCCCTTGCTCTGCAGATTCCGCATTCTTTTCTCACTTCCAGCAGTCCTGCCAGTGTTAAATGTAGTAAATACCAAACTGAATAAGTGCAAAATGTCTCGCTAATCAGAATCTTTATTGAACAAACAATGGATGCAATTTACTGGAACCCCTGCTTTGTACTGTAATCAGTGACAGTACACTAGCAAAATGCAAAGGCCAAAGATGAAATCAAAATATCGTTGGTTCCTTAGGCTGTGCTTCAGAGTTCCCCGTCTCCAGGGTTGTGGTCTTAGAAGAGGAGGGGATCTCTTAACTAAATTTTCAGTAACAGCATCAGACTTTAATTTCCAGAATCCTTTGGGGAACACCAGACGGTTACATTGATATAAAACTGAACTGTATACCGTGACCCCCCCACCGTGTTTTATTCAAAGGCCTTATTTTGGAATTGGAACAAACCTAGACATTCTGCAACGATCTCATATCCTAGCTTTTTGGCATGCTTAGGCTGCTTGCCTATAATAGACTGCCTGCCCATAATCCTAGCCCACGCCTGATGGTAACTTTAGAAAATGTGCAATTTTTCGTTAGCCTGCTATAGCCACTGCCTACATTACTGTACCCCAAGTGTCTTCTGAAGACCCGAATAACATGGAAAGTGGACTTAACTGATTTATGTAGGATTGCACAAGGAAAAAAACTACATTCTGTCCCTTAAAATATTGTTCGTAAAACCTTCAAAGCTATATTAGCCCATTGAGGAAATGCTTTTAAAGCAAGTCTCAGAATTGTGGGGGGAAAATGAAACCTGGATTATTTTGTTCAGGAGAGTATGGTCTTCTAATTGCCTGTGACTGCTGGAAGAAAGAATAGAAGTGCGCACTTGCTTAGCTTCAGATGATTAACTTATCCATGTAAAGGCCTTTCTAACAGCCATATCTATTGGGGGAATATTTTGAAAACTGTTCACACCCGGATTTGTGCCCAGGCTGTTTTCACCACTATACCAATGCCTGCTTAACAGCATGAAATGATGACTTTGTTCTGTGGGAGTAACATATATATGTATGCCTGCAAGCAAGGAGCCACTAACCGGGAAGCTGTGGAGCAGAATATGAATGAAAGCTCCTGCTAAAATGATACAAAGAGCATAGAGCCCCAGAGTTTCGTTTCTTAGGTACAGCTAGCCGTACTGTTGTACACAACTGTGCTGCTCCTGTTATGTTGAAGCCACCCTTGTCAATTTGAAACAACTTGTCAATTTGAAATAAGAATGTCCGCCAGGGCCAGTCAGTACTGGTGTCCTATAGAAAAGGCAGCAAATGCCAATTATTTAGTTTATTATTACATTTTTACTTCTTGGAGACACCAAGGTCTTGAGCATCTCTAATATACGATAAAAATATGCCAGGGATTGTTAGTTAAGGGAAGGAAAAGGAACAATGAGTCTTGTAGCATCCCAAAGACCTCAAAATTTATTGTCTTTTTTGTGAGCCAGGTGCATATTAGAGCACAAAAAAATGCATAATTTAAGAAAGTCAAGCTAGACAAAAAAAAAAAAAAAGAGGAAACCTTAAGAAATAGATGCAAAGACCGTGCCAAATTTTAATAGAATTCAAAACAGAGTGAAATGTATCCCTTAAAATCATTTTACAATTTTGGAATGGTTTCATAGCATGAGTGGCTGTGAAACTTTTCCTTGGACAAATTGGTATTCTTTTTACCAGAATGTACTGAGACATCCTGGCTAAGGCAATATAGTTGCCTCCTTCCTGGTTGACTTGGAGTCAGATTAATCAGATGAATTAGATTCTCTAATTGTCCCTGTCCCTGTAGAGATTATCTTCAGTTGCTGTGGAGATACTTAAAATATTTTGACAATGTGAACACATTTAAAACGTATTACTTAGGTGCTGATCTTCCTTTGAGAAACTTACTTGCATGGCTGCCAGGCAACTGAACATGCAGTTCAGGTTTAAAAAATGTGATAACATCATGTGCCCTCAGACTATTCACTGGGCTGTTGGAGGTTACCATTGTGAATACTTTAATCTCCAAAATACAGCCCATCTTCTGAACAGGGACAAAACTTATACTGTCTGCCAGTTATCTCTAAAGAGAATATAATAAACCACTTAACTAAAATCTATTTCATATCCCTTAAATAGAAGGATATATTTTTAGAACTTTGCCAAAGTTAATCTGTGATGTCATTCTTAAATAGCTCTTAGATACAGGATATCAAGTAGAAATATATTTCACTGAGCATATAACGGGCACTTCCATCAGAAACTGCAGTCTCCTCCTCCTCCTTATCATTAAAACGAATTAATTGCATAAGGTATGGTAGTATTCCAATTTTAAATACCTACAGCCCAATTAAGTCTTAGTGAGTTTGCTGGGTTGTGTTCCCAGGTAAGCATGCATAGGATCACAGCCATAGCCTATAATCCTACACACACACTTACTTTGAAGGCAAGTTCCATTGAAATAGGTGTGACTTACTTTCTAAGTAAATGTATTTATGGTTCATCTGCAGAAATCAACTTGTCAATTACATTTTTTTTCTAATCCAGAATCAGTCCAGTATCAATGTCACTGTTTCCTTGCCTTGCTACTTGTATAGTTGTCAAGCAAAATGCAATGTGATTTGAGTGTTTAATTAGGAACAAACTTTTTGGGCTACATTTTTGCATTAATATAAAGCTGCAAAATAAGATCTAAACCATTCGTGGTGGACTGCCTTGGTGTCAACCGAAAGCCGTAATTTTTGTCGTGTAGCTCCTGTCCTCCCAGAGCAGCACTGTTAAGCTTCTTTAGCTGCAGTTAAGCAGTTCAGTGGAGGAATATGTTCCTTAGAGAATCTACTCATTTCTGAGGCTCTTCCTCTTGGTTAAAGGTGGTTCAACAAGTTGGGCAGTTGTCAAGTAAAGCAGCCCGCTGCACTCACAAGACTGTTTCACTCCCGGGGGCCACCTGTTGGGGTCAGGGATGAAGATGAGGTGAGTTTCAAGTTCTTCTTATGACAAATTTGTCTTTAAAGCAATCTGTAACAGAATAGGGTTCTCATCCCCTAAGGGAAAAGAGTTCATGCATCAAACAAATGCCATTTAATTTGTATGTGCGCTGGAACTATGTCTACTACCTGGTGAGAGAAAGCAGCTAGAAATGTCACTGCCCTGCTGGTTGACATTGAGAATTGCATCATGAAACATTTTCAGACAGAATAAAACTATTGTGGGAGGGTGAGCATTTTAAAAATGAGAGTGAATCATTACTTTTGGACTAGTCCCCAGAGGTTTAGATCTTACTTTGCAGTCCCCAAAATTTGGTTGGAGAAATCTATAGCGTGTGATTATCTGAAGTGTTGGCTGCCTTTTCGGATGTGGAACAGTCACAACTCTGTCCCTGCACAGGAAGCACTTTGGAGAAGAAAGGCGGAAAAGAATTCCTGGAGGCGGTTGTTGAGCTTCGCAAAAAGAATGGGCCATTGGACACAGCAGGAGGTGCAGTTTAAATCCTTGAAAAATGGGCAGATCAAAAGTCTGTGTGTATTAGAAATTTCAGATAATGTGATTGAAATTCATTATTCTAAAGATTTTTAAAGAGTTCATTTTTATTTATATTATTTATAGTCCATCTTTCTCACTGAGCTTCAAAGTCAATGCAGTCAACAGCATAGGAACCCAATAAATGGATTGGGACTGCAGAAGTCTGAAACAAACTGAAACAAAGCAAAAGTATTAACACAATTAACACACACTCTGCATTAAACAATGCAGAGATTTCATAGTAGCATACATACAGCAACAGATAGTACAGCATACTATACACATAGCATAGTCCATCATCCCTTTTATTAAAGCATCTTCCTGAACCATTCTGTTATCCCCCATGCTTTTTAATATCTGCATGAAGCTGCTGGGGGAGGTCATCAGGAGGTTTGGGCTGCGGTGTCACCAGTATGCAGACAATAACCTTTCTTTTCCATCTAATTCCAAGGAAGCTGTTGGTATTTAAAAACTGGTGCTTGAAGTCAGTAATGGGATGGATGAGGGTGAACAAGCTGAAATTTTATCTTGACAAGACAGAGATGCTCTGGGTTAGTAGAAAGGCAGACCAGAGACTTAAGAACTCCCCTGGCTTGGGAAAAGTCCCCTTGAAAAAACAGGTTCACAGCTTGGGAGTGCTGCCTGACACAGCAGTCACCTTAGAAAACCAGATGGCTGTGGTAGCTCAGAGAGCTTTTGCCCAACTTCAGCTGGTGCACCAGTTGTGTCCATTCCTGGGTCAGTCTGATCTAGCTACAGTGATCAATGCCTTAGTTACATCCAGACTGGACTACTGCAGTGTGCTGTACTTAGGGCTATCCTTGAAGAGTGTTTGGAGGCTGCAGCTAGTACAGAATGCTGTGGCTAGACTTCTTGTCAGGGCCAATTACTGGGATCGCATGACCCCAGTCCTACAGCAATTACACTGGCTTCTGATCTGTTTCCGAGCATTTCCTGGTGTTGGCTTGAGACACTGGGTAGCTAAAGCACTGTCTTCTCCCATACATTCCTGCCTGGAAACTACGACCACAAAGTGAGGCCTTTTTGACTGTCCCATTGACCAAAGAAGCTTGTCTGGTGGTTACACAACTGAGGGCCTTTTCAGTGGCAGCCCCATGATCGTGGAACAACCTCCACAGGGAGGCACACCTGCCCCCCTCACATTCAGTAGAAAACACTTTTATTCAGGATGGCATTTGCATTAGTTCTTTTTCTACCAGCAGTTTAAATTACTGATTTTAACTAGTAGTTTTTATGCATTTCATGTGATTTTATTATTTGCATTGTAAGCCACCTTGAGTTCCTATAAGAAATGTTTTAAATAAATAAATAATTTGTTACTGTTATCTTTGCTAAAAAATGCCCTTCTGCATAATTTAGTTTTGATAGTTTGCGGAATGCCAGAAGGTTAGGAGCCTTCCTGATCTCACCAGGCAGACCGTTCCAGGAGATGGGGGGGGCACAATACAGGCAGATGTTGAACTTGCCTTTTTGCAAGATGATACCTGTAGAAGGCCCTGCTCAGATGAGCGAAGTTGTTGTGGCAGAGCATAGGGGAAGAGGGTGATCCTGGAGATATGAGGGTTCAAGGCTATGAAAGGCATTGTATGTAATAGCCAGTGTCTGGAATTGAACCCAGTATCTGATGGTCAGCCAGGGGTGTGACTACAGAATGGAAGTAATACATGTGGTCCACCTAGATCCTCATAATAACCAAGTTGCAGCAATCTCTGCCCACTGGGGTATCTGAGTTAGCTTTTAGTGCAAATCTATGTAGAGTGCATTACAGTAGTCTAGTCTCAGCGTTACCATGGTGTGTATCGGCTGAGTCAAGGTAGAAGGCTGTCTTCTGGACTAAACTAAGTTGGAGGAAAGTATTTCTTCCAGCTGCATTCACTTGCTTCTCCAGCAGTAATGTTGGATTCTTAACCAAGTCAAAAGGGATCAACAAAGCCCTGTCAAAAGTAGGGAACATAGTGTTCTCCAAGGTCTCCAACATCCCAGTGAGCATTACATCATCAGGGTTTTGTTTTTATTTGTTTATTCTTAGCCATTTAACCATAGCAAATAGGCAGCAATTCAGGATTTTTACTGCATCACTAGGAGATCTGAATAAGGAACATACTGATGACAACCAACTCCAAACAAAAATGATTTGTCCTAAGGGCTTGAATAGCATAAGGAATAGGTGGTTGGATAGCATGAGAAATAGGATTGTGCTCTGCAGAACCCCACAGGATGGATCCCACACCACTGATGACTGGCCTCCAGTGGCAAATCTTTGGCTGAGGACAGACTGGCAATCTGAAGCGGAGGCAAAGCGGAGGGAACGAGCGGGGGAAAAAACCCACGGAGCTGGCCGTTCACACTGGCCAGAGCAATGCGGATCAGCGGCGATACGGAGCGTTCAGACTGCCACGGAGCATTCAGACTGCCGCATAGCCAGCGCGCGCGTGCCGCTGCACTTTTTTTTGTTTTCCTTTGATGTTTTTCGCATGTGCGCACATGCGCAAAACTTTTTGCTGGTGCATTCACACTTCCTCCGGATGCCTCCCGCTTCTTCCAGTTCACACTGTTTGGAAGCGGGAGGTATGCGGAGGAAGGCCCCTGAACACCGGGAAAAACCGGTGTCCGGGTAAAGCGGAAGGAAAGCGACTGGGAGACGGGTAAGTACGCAACGGAGCCGACGGACAGATGCGCATGTCTGAACGTGCTCCTTTCCTCCGTTTGCGAAGCGTGCCTGCCCCGCTTTAGATTGCCAGTCTGTCCTCAGCCTTTGAGTCCTGTCTGTGTGGAACGCTTTGAGCCAGTCCAAAACAGGTAATCCCTGATACCCGCTTCTGCCTCCAAATATCTCAGCAAGATATCATGGTCCACTGTATCAAAGGCTGCAGATAAGTCCAGTAGGAATAACAAAGAGGCATGGCCTTTGTCTACATTCAGACAAAGGTAATCAGCTAAAGTCATCAGGGTCATCTCTGTTCTGTAGCCTGGCCGGAAGCCAGCCTGAAAAGGGCAGAGCAGATGTGTTATCCAAGAAGATCCTGGGGTTGGTCCATTACTGCTTTGCTCAGCCACTTTGCTCAGAAAGGGCAGATTAGAGATTGGCCCATAATTGGCCTCATCATTTTTCTGTAGGGACAGTTTTGAAGTAATGGATGGATAACTGCCTGTTTTAGTGGCCAAGGGAAGGTGCCTTGACTTATGGATTGATCTTTAGGATAGACACCAAGCACCTATTGATGTGATCCTTATATAATTTTAGCAGCCAGAATGGACAAGGATCCAGAGCCCAAGTAGTGGCCTTCACTGATCCCACAGTCCTGTCAACATCCATCACAGTAACTGGATCTAAATGTTCATTTGTAAACCAGACAATGTATTAGACGTTTCCTCTAAGTGACAGCCAGCATCCAGATCAGAGTATATCTGCAATATTTTGTCAGCAGCAAACAGCTAGTTGTCTGTTCCTGAGACAATAAAAGCTCAAATTTAGGAGTCATCAGATGCCAAGATACCTAAAACACTTGGGATGGTCATGAACTAGCTGATTCAGTGGTAGCAGAGAAGTACCATTTCTTTACTAGTGTCACCACCGCTTCATAGGTCTTCCAATGAGCTCTATAGCATATTTTGTCAGATTCAGTATGAGTTTTCCACTACTGTCATTCTAGACATCTCCCAGTTCTCTTCAGGTCACCCACCTCTGTGGTATACCAGGGTGCTGGGTTTTGCCCCAAGGATGGAAGAGGTCAACAATTTCAATAACTTTGTCAATAACTTCAAGGAGCTTCATATATTCCAAGTTACCTACCACAGCCTCAACAAAGTAGGTATTTGAAATTGTAAAACTTCCCAGAGCATTCTTGAATCTAGTAAGAGCTATGAGCGTCTGTGGACAAACCATTTCATCTGGGCCTCCTTTCCTGTAGGATGTCAGGGCCACATTCACCCTTGCCTTGCCTAAATGGTTGTCAGTTATCAATGGCAGGCCAAGTTCTGTTAAGGTAATTTTCCATCCTATGTTTAAGTGTTCAGAATTATAGCAGAGAAGACATTTCTCATCACATGCATGTCATGATATGAGAATATGAGAGTTTTAATCCATCAGTTCTGTAAGCATTGCTTCAAAATTTCATTCTAATAGGTAAAGGACAGAGTTATTCTTAAATACTTATATAAAGAATTTAAGACATCACATAGGTGGAGCATGCAGTGGGACCTAATAAACCCTTGTATTATTCCCATTTTATGTGAAAGAAAGTGATGTGGGTATCTGATGGGAGATTGATGCAGTTAACATTGTCCATTGATGCAGTTCTTGGTGTCCCCCATCACCCTGAAACAGACTCCTTTACCTAATTAGTGCTGTCACAGATCTGTTCTGTTTTTTTTTTAGAATATAGGAGCAATTTCCCAAATAGTACAAGTCTTCCCACAATGCTAATATTACTGGTGGGCAAAGATAAAAAAAAATTGGGCTGGCATAGGCCAGCATACAAATAATAGCAGAAGGATAGCAAAAAAGTACCCAGAAGAGATAAAGCAATTGTAACACAGCAGATGTAGCCAACTCAGGAGATAACAGCAGAATTAAAAGTAGGTTAATTATGTCAACCTAAAGGTCAATTTTTGGCAGCAGCCAAATTTCACTTGCTGACTTGTATTAATCAGACAAGTATAATCTTAAACAGTCTCTAGAAATGTAAATATTTATTTATTATTTCATATTTATACCCCGCCTTCCCCGCAAGTGGGCTCAGGGTGGCTCACAAGGGCACACAGTGCCAAAACCAATAACTGTTACAAATGTGTGTATGTGCAGTCATGTTATTTCTTCAAGCAGTAGGATTTACACAACAAAAAATAACTATGCACTTTTGACTTGTTTCATCACATTTTCAAATTTGGGCTCTTAACAATAATCACCAAATAACTGAAATAATCAAGATGTGCTTTCTGTTTCCATCCAGCTGTTGTCAGTGCAGGCCACGGATTGCCTGCCAAGTTTGTGATCCATTGCAATAGCCCCAGTTGGGGTGCAGATAAATGCGAAGAATTACTGGAGAAGACAGTGAAGAACTGCTTAGCTCTGGCAGATGAGAAGAAACTGAAATCAATTGCATTTCCTTCTATTGGAAGTGGCAGGTACGATTGGCCTCTTGAACCTTTGCAAAAGCACTGTCAGACTTTGTGTACAGCTACTTGTCTTGCTGTCATTCATGCATGTACCTCTCACTGCCACCCCACTGCTTTTTTCTTGTTTTCATCCTCTGTTTATTTCTTTTATTTCTTAGCTTCTTGCTTGTGAAATCAGCTCACTAGGCTGCCATTTTCTAGTGGCCAAAATAAACACTAGATAGGTATCTATCCCAGAATTCAACTGTTCCACTTTTTTATATCCTGTAATCAGTGAGAATGGCAGACCATAAACAAAGTCAATAAAATAAATGTATCTAGCCCTCCCTGCTCCCTGTGGTGTTTGCTAGTGTTCTTGTTTCTTGGAGTTCAAGACAAGTTGCAGTAAGAAGATAAAAGCAGTAGTGCTGGATCAGAGAATCTAACAGAGCAGCCGGTTTCACATATTGACCAACCAGATGCCCCAGAAGGCCTAGAAGCAGGGCTCATTTCATAGCAGGAGCTCCTTTGCATATTAGGCCACACACCCCTAATGTAGCCAATCCTCCAAGAGCTTACAGAGCTCTTCTTACAGGGGCTACTGTAAGCTCTTGGAGGATTGGCTACATCGGTGGTGTGTGGCCTAATATGCAGAGGAGCTCCTGTTACGAAATGAACCCTGCCTAGAAGCAGTGCACAGAAAGCCAAAACTCCCCATTTTTTGACAACCCCCTCCCGGGACTGCTTTTCAGAGGAGTACTGGTTCAGAACTGGTTCCAATTAATCATCAGCATGTTTGATTTTCATAGACCTATTCTCTTTGAATTTGTTGAATCCCTTTTTAGAGCCAACAAACTAGTGGCCAGAGCGTTGCCAACTGCCTGGAGAAAAAAAGTCTTGTCCCTTTAATAGAGGTTTAATGGGATGTTATTTACCAGGCAGTGTCATTTACTTCCATGCCAAGAAAAGCACCAGCTGTCCATTTTGTTGCAGTAAGACTCTTATTACAGAGAGGGGACATTTTTGTACTTTAGCCATCACTGCATCCTGTGACAATGAATTCCATAAGTTAATTACACATTGAATGAAGAAGTTCTTTCTTTTGTCTTTAATCTGCTGCAAATCAGCTTCCTCTGGTGTAAAACAAATGACTGAATTACTTAGGTGCATTTTTACAAAGCGAGTACTTCTGTCGGTCTACCAGCTTTGAAGTAAAGCATCGAACAGGGGTGGCGGTTTGGTTTTTGTGTTCCTCTCGAACTGTGACATGAAAAGACGCATCTATAAAATTTATTTTCCCCCCAGAGCTCCTAAGGAACCCATTCTTTTTCTAATATGATCAATCTATACCCTTTGTTAGGTCCTTTTATATTGAGCCTTAGGGAATGCTGCATTGCAATTATAGATGAAATCTTTAAGTTTGCATGTATCGCATTGCAGTTTAGTACAAACGATTTATTTATTCAGTAGTACAACTGGAATATAAGTAATAGATTTCCACCATAGCAGTTCAAACACTGATGAAATTGCATTACAAGTTTGTTTTTTTACAAGAACTCCCATAATGCTTTGCTAACCCCTCCGTGCCTGCCCATTGTCACCAGTGAGACCAAACATTTACCTTCATGCTCGTACCAAAAGCAATCTGTCACTTTGGAGAAGAGCCAACACAACGGAATATTGGAAGGGTTTGCAGAGGGCAAACTGTATACAGACTGTTTGCAGAGATCATGGTCTGTAAAAAAACACTTATAATGTTTCCTTGACAGAGGGCATTCTGTCAAGATAATACATTGCTTTCCAAGGCTGAGATAGTCTTGGTCTTGACTGCATCATAGAGACAATTTAAGAAGGGGGGGTTGTTCAAACATGGGGGGGGTCTTTTAAGAAAAGAAAAGTCTTAACTTTTGTAAATAAAGTAGTAAAAAAAGAAGACACTAGCATTGCTAGAACTACATGGATGGGGTAAGTGGGAAGGAGGAATTTAATACTGAATTATAATGGTACTTCAAATGTTGATTGGTTCCTCTGAAACATCCTATCAGTTCTGTGTGCAAGTTTTGCAAAGCTAAAAAAAAAAAAAAAGCACAGTTTTTTTAAGGCTAGCATTTTCTTCCAAAGCGGCACACATACACAGCTGTTCCAGGATAGACATCTGTCAAGCAGACTACTCAATAAACCTGCATAAACAGCTCCATTCACTTTTATGACTAAGGACTGGGTTTACATGGGGGCGATTCCAATAAATATCTTCTATATATTTTTCAACAGGAAGGGGGAATACCATTTAGTGTGCCAGATGCTTTTCTAAATTTAGCTTCTCCAAGCCAAATTTGTGTAGGATAACACTGAAAAAGTTACTGCAAGTTCTGTATACCAGGTGCTAAAAGCAAGTTATGGATAGCTCAGGTCCCAAGATTATACTTAATGCAGAATTTCAGCCCTGGAGATCTGGCTTCCCTTTCAGGTGCTTGGGGAGGGGGGAGACAGAACCCTGTATCCCCATCATGCATTGACACAGGTATGCTGTTCTCACATTACCAAATGCATATAACGCCTCCCCCCCCCCCCCATATGAGCATGGTACTGTGTCTATGAAAGTATACTATGCATAAAAGTACTTTAAGCATGCTATTGGAGAGAGATTACTGCTGCCCAGACTGGGTTACTTTTAATTCCCTGATATCCTTTCACAGCATAGGAGTCACTTCCTGGTGGTAGAGTACCTGCAAAGATATTAAAAATTAAGTCAGTTGTGGTCATCATACCGTGTGTGTGTGTTTTAAAATTTATTTTCTTTTAAGGTGTTTAATAACAACATACAAGGGTAGCCTAAGAGAAAAGGAACAGTGTATTTTTCACATTACGCAGAAGTGTGAATATAATCACTTTCTTCTCTTAGGGAGGGAGCCTTCCTCGAGGGAGGCTGAGGCTAAAGGCAGGTTTGTTCATGTTTCCTTCTCCAGTTATGAAAGGGCCATATTCTCCCTTCAGCACTGTCCCACAGGTTTTACTGGTTCAGCAGCACTTTCTAATGGCATGGCTTGCCAGAGACAGGAATAATATACCAACCACAATTTCTTCCTCATCCTACTTCTGGGCTTGTTATTAGTGCCTGCTGCTTGCCCTGGGCCCTGATATCCAGTCTAGTGGATAATATCAGGTTTGTCTCCTTTTCCTTCTTGTGTAATGGAGGAAATGAGGGGGGGGGTCCTCCTCGAGGTCTCTCTGAGAGACGGTCCATCATATTTCTGGGCTCATTGTTTTTTAGGCACCTGTGACTTAAAACTTGTGAATTTTGTTTCAAGGCTGTATTAAGCCATGTATTACATTTAGGGAAATTTCCTGTGAATTCTTCAGAAGGGGTGGCAAGGCCCTGGCCCATATCATTGACTATATTTTTCATCTTTTGTTTTCCTCCCTGTATTTTCTTACAGGAACGGTTTCCCAAAACAGACTGCTGCCCAGCTGATCCTGAAAGCCATTTCCAACTATTTTGTGTCAACGATGTCTTCTTCAATCAAGACAGTGTATTTTGTGCTCTTTGACAGCGAGAGTATAGGGATCTATGTGCAAGAAATGGCCAAGCTAGATGCCAACTAAGACTAGGAAGCAAACAGCACCAGCCTCCTTGCCCAGCGTCCTCCCCACCCCTGCCCACATTCTTAACCCCTCCTTGTGAAACAGAGCTCCCCCTTATTTTAAATTTTTCTCATCTAGGGGAATAAAGGTGGGACTTCTTTTGACTTTCTAAAACGTTTTTATGTTGGCACTGATAGTTGGCATTACTGCTGTTAATGCACTGTATTCCAGGCATTGTCTGAATTTAGTGTAATCTAGGAGATTTTATAGTTTTATTTTAATGAAGTATGGATTGATGCAGAAAGTTGTTAGCAGTACATAGTCTTTTATTCGTGAAAGAAACGGGCGGATCCTATTTTGTAACTGTGTTGTGGTGCTTTTATCAAGTGGTGTTCCTTTCTCATTTTTAAAAAAACAAAACAAAAAAAGAGGCTACACACCTAATTTGTGTTTACTTCTTGTCTTAATGATAAATCTCAGAAGAAAAGAACCCTCTTGTCCTTAATTATATTTGCAATTTGGAATTTGTGTGAAATGATTTAGTAAAATGTTTGAAATGTTCTTGTTGGTGTGTTTTGAATCAATGGTTCTTAAACCTCTGATAGACATGGATCAACATCTTTCAGGTGTTGACTGGAAGGACCAAAAACGCACTTGTACTGCATTATTAAATTATGAGTAAAGTAGTCATTTATTAAGTATTGACAGGTAAATTTACGGAATCTTTTCAGGTGTATTTTGCTGTAGCATTCATTAGGATATGGCACTTTAAATGCTTCACTTACTTTGTTCATTCTGTGTTCATTTTGAATCCAACTTCTTCATTTTGGAGGCTGTGTTCCTGATCTCAGTGATGTATATATACATTCCAATGCAGTCACACACATATCTGATACCAGGGTAATGGTATTATCTTGGAGGACCACTATTATTAAATATGGATATTTATTCCTAAAAATGTTAGCCTATTCATTCTATAATTTTTCCTTGTCAAAGATTTGGGCCAGAATTTTGCACTGTGAAAAAAATCTTAATAAGCAGCCACCAGTCTTTCAGTGGGATTCAAATAACTGAAGAGAAGTTCACAAGCAGCCAGGTCTAATGGAAGTAGTTGTCACCTGTTGTTCACCCTTAGCAGCCAGTGATCAGTAATCAAGGTTATAAAGAATCATAGACTCATGGAAGGTACCTCCAGGGTTACATCTAGTCCAAACCCCAAACAATGCAAGAAATTCACAAATCCCCCCCCACACACACACACTCCCAGTGACTGCTGATCCTTGCCCAGATGATGACAAAAAACCTCCAGGATCTCCAGCCAAACTGGCCTGGAGAAAAATTGCTTCCTGATCCCAAAGTGGCGATCTGCATTTTCCTGGGCATGTAAGAAAGGACCACAAGAGCTCAGTACTGGTGTAACCCTTCCTGCCCTCCCTTCAGCCAGTCTGGTGTAGTGGTTAAGTGCGCGGACTCTAATCTGGGAGAACCGGGTTTGATTCCCCACTCTTCCACTTGCACCTGGCTGGATGACCTTGGGCAAGCCATAGCTCTGTACCAGCTGTTCCCTGAAGGACAGCTTGGGAAAGAGTTCTCTCAGCCCCACCTACTTCACAGGGTGTCTGTTGTGGGGAGGGGAGGGGAAAGGAGTTTGTAAGCCGCTCTGAGACTCTTAAGTGAGTGAAGGGCGGGATATAAATCCAATCTCTTCTCTTCTTCTTCTCGTGATCTGCTTAAGTTCAAAGAATCATCATTGCTGTCAGATGGCCATCTAGCCTCTGTTTGAAAACCTCCAAAGGAGGAGAGCCCACCACCTCATGAAGAAGCCTGCTCCACCGCTCTGTCAGGAAGTTCTTCCTAATGTTCAGCCAAAAACTCTTCAGATTTAATTTCAACCCACTGGTTCTAGTCTGACCTTCTGGGGCAACAGAAAACAACTCCGTACCATCTTCTATACGACAGCCCTTCAAGTACAAATCAAGGAAAAGCTGCATTTTGTTTTTCCATGTATTAGTAGTTGAATGATTCAGGGGTATCTGTTTTAATGGGGGAGGGGGGTTAACTTTGCCTTTATATTGTAGCTGAATGAAATCAACAGAAATAATTTAAGAACCTGGGTGGAAGTAAGTACTAAAGTACCCGGGCTGCCATTCCCTTTTATTAATTTCCCCTGCAAATTTTTTCTTTGATGGCATATAACACTAGTTAAATAAAAATATTGCTGCAAGTCGTAACCTTTTAAACATGAACACATGAAGCTGCCTTATACTGAAACAGACTCTTGGCCCATCAAAGTCAGTATTGTCGGCTCAGATTGGCAACAGCTCTCCAGGGTGTCAGGCAGAGGTCTTTCACATCACTTACTGCTTTTAACTGGAGATGCCGGGGATTGAACCTGGGATGTCATGTATGCCAAACAGATGCTCTACCTCTGAGCCACAGCCCCTCATAAAAACAGCCCAACATAAAATCCATGTCACCAACTAATTAAAATTCTCTTCAGGAATGTCTCTACTAGATCTTGTCTTCCTATCATTAGTTGCACTAAGCATTTTAAAAGTTAAATGGAAAAATGTAGGATGCTCTTGCATTTTATGTGTGCATTTTCCAAAATCAACACTAGGTGTCAGTGAAAGGACTGTGAGAACAGGGAAACAGCGCTTACTGGTTTGGAATTTTTCCAGCCAAAGACAAAGTTTAAGTTTGTCAGCACTTTTTGGAGGGGCTTTATATCTGTGATCTTCCTAGCAAAAGTGGAGAATTATATGCCAATGTTTGCAAGGAAAATGCTGTGGGTGTTAGAATTTGAAACTATATCATAATATCAGATGTCAAGATTGTGAAATGATTTAATGTGTTCCTCTCTCATGCGTCATTTTTACACGCTAAATGAAAAACAAATGTTCTCATTCAGTCCAGAATTCTGCAGTTGCCGTTCACATAGCATAAAAAGCAAGACAGTGTATATATGTCTTTCTGTTGCTACAATGACGATTCACAGGGAAGGAGGGGAAGGGCACAAACTAATAATTTCAAACTTTCTAGTAGATGACATTTTTTAAAAAAGTCCACATGTCCAAGCTCTGCTCATTTCTCTGGGCACAGGCATCCCCCCCCCCCCCCCCCAGCACACCATTAAGAAGAATTTTGCACAGCATATAAACGGGCATTTGGTTCAGGACCTCCTCATATATTATTATTTCTTACATAGACACACCTTTTGTGTCGAAAATATGTAGATGTGTATGTTGTGTTACATACGACAAGTGCATGCATATATTTCCCCCAAACTATAGGCATTGTGCACACACCAGAAGGCCGAGGCCAATTCATGTTTCTCATTGTGGTAGCTTAGTGTTGGGACCCATGATGTGCATGCATCAATTTCAGGCAGTGGTATTTCCAATTAAAAGAATCACAGCAGGACTTGGAAGAATCTTTTTCTAAGGCTTTGGACAAGAGCTGCCAGAACAGACAAAGCTATACGCTCACTAGATGTATCTATAGCATGTGTACACTCACCAGCCTAATTTTAACCTCATCAAATCTGATAAACGCTGCAGCATTCAGGATTTATTTGGGATGTGAAATGTTTGTAAATATTCATAGCAGCTGTCTGCAAACTCGGTCGAGCTAGTCTGTCCAGGATTCATAAGAACTCTACTCTTGGTTGTTACGACCTGTACAACTGGGGATGGCTCCAAAGCAGGGTGGATACAGAAAAAGTGCTGAATAGCTGCTTACAGTGCAATGAAGAAGCAACCCAAATGGGACACCGTCCTGAAGCTCTTTGTTTTGAACAGTGGTCCTATAGGTTGTCACAGCTTTCCTTCTTTATGAAGAGTAAAATACAATACAGTTGAATAGCCAATCTGAATTTTTTATCTACTTTAGTAAGTAAAAGAAAAATAGAGCTGCAAGACATCTGTCTGTGGTGAGAAGAATTTGATTTCATTGCATATGGCTGTAAGTCTCATCAATAGATGGTGTAAATATTGGCATATTACAGTGCCATCTTAAGCAGAGCTAAACCTTTCTAAAAAAAAAATCAGTGGCCTTAGGAGTGGAGAACTCTGTGTAGGGTGACCATGTCAGCAGACATTCTTACCGAATTGATTCCAGCCTAGATAAGGGAGCATCTCACAGGGCAGAGGTTGTATGGTGAATATTTTCTATGGCTTCTGTTCCTTTGAGCCCCACCCCCAGATCCCAAGTTTAAATGCGGCATCTGCCTTCAGTGAATCTCAAGTTGCAGTTAGAATAGGAGCTCATCACCATTACCAAAAACTTTGTGTTGATGGGAAAGTGCCTTCAGATCTACATGGTAGGAATTGTCACAGGTATGAAAAAAGGGAAATTAAATTTAAGGAATTGTTAGGAAACACTGAAAATAAAATAAGTATCCATTATATAAAGCAGTGCCATGGTTACATCTAGAATACAAAGGGGGGGGACCCAGAAGGACTCTCAGGGAAGTGGAGGACCCACTCACCCCTTCTTGTCCCCACTTTCCTCCCCTCATTTACTGTTCCCCTCTCACTCGCCTTTGCTGGTCCTGATTTCCCTCCCTGGCTCTTCTTCCCTCTGCTTTGCAGTCCCCATATCCTCTCTCCAACTCTGTCCCTCATCTCTTCTTTTAAAATTAACATTTGGGCGCTATTTTGGATAACTACAGCAACCCCAAATGCTGGGAAATTTCCGTGTCTACACTTGTGCAGGCATGGCTTTTATCCTACAATGGCTGCTGAACTCTCACAACCCTACATGGCACAATCCAGAGCACTGTTCTGTTGGAAGTTCCAGATGCAATGTCCCCTGTCTCAGACCTCCAAATAGAGTGGCAAGAGAGACGAGATAGCTAGACAGGCACACTGACCTTCCTGTATCTACTCTTCTGCCACTGTCCTCTTTGAAATGCAGATTGTGTTCTCAGGGATCAATTTCCCTTTCCTCCTCCTCTCTCTCTGGATGAAGACGTGCTCTCTACCTGCATGGACCAAGAGAAGGACATGCAGTCCTCTTTTGGCACCATGAGGCAGATGGGTCTCTTGTCATCTGTCTCCATCCTTGAGCTAGTAAGTTAGTTATCTATCAATCTCTGCTGTTTCCTATTTAAAAAGTGTACTTCTCGGATAAAGAGAAAATTATTTCTCTTCTGAATATGCAGTGTGGCTCTGAGTAGCTTTGTAAGCCGAGTAACCCGGTAAAGTGATGCTCCGGCACTTATAGCTTCATTTAAACACTGCTAACTATTGGTGACTGGACTAACCACACCAGTTAACTTCAATACGTTCTGCATCGCATTTCAATACGTTCCATACCGCATTTCTGAGGCCACCATGCTTTGGATCTAGTGCTCTTTGCTGAAGAGTTTCCAGACATTACCAACTGGATGGCATTGAGCCCATCCTCAATCTTTACACTGAAGACTGAATTGTCGATTTTATTAATCACGATTCATAGTAAAGGATGTACAAATTAGAAAGTTTTGTTTATAGGGATGCTCAAGCAACGGCCGGCTCCACCCATGTCCTGTTTGCCAGTCACAGAGAGCCTGTTTTTCAACTGTCTTTTTTCAGCTTGTTGCTTCACTGTGTTCCTTCCTAATACTTGCAGCACAGCACAATCAGCTTTGCACATATGCGCAATGTCACATAGCCCTTTTGGGTCCTACCAACCCCCATTGCTGCATGACTGTTCCAGTTGGCAGGAAATTAAACAGTTAAATCAGTCACAAATAACATATATCACATAAATAAATGCTGTGTTTTGAAAAAAAAAATACTCCTGGTGTTTGTCTTAGCAACATTAATTTCTGTTGGCATATTTGGATCAGCAGCATTTTTACACGTGCAGGTTTTGGGGGGGGGGGGGGGGGGAAGCCTGATAAAACCGGTTTGGCAGGCATTCCACTTGTTTAGTAGGAACCAAACAATCTAGTGATCAGCTAACACCTGATCATCATCACATCTTGAACTACTTTTGAAAATGCTTGCTGTGAAATGCATGGCATGCCAAATTTTTAGAGACCCAACCACTACTGCAGCTGCTCTGCTGGGATTGACATTCCCAGGAATAGTCACTGGAGAATCTTCAGTTATTTTTCAATTTGTTGCACACACACACATACACACACACACACACCTGGCTTGATTTTCCTGCACTAAAATATCTGAAATTTCATGGAGGAGGGGGAGTAGATGAGACCAATTTTTTTGTGTGACATCCTTTAAGTTAACTTCTATTGTCAGCAAAGAAAACATGTTAATGCTCTGTCAGCAGGGTGAACTTATTTAGGCTGGGTGTTATATATGGTTCATGGTATAGGTATACACTTGAGGGAACAAACAGCAGTGTATCAGGCTACATCCTAATAAAAAAGAAGGAAAAGAAAATACAACTAGTGTGTTTTCTGGCCATGTTAATGTTGATTTTGGAACCACCGTCTGACTTGCATATTATTTTTACTGCTGCAGTCCTTATATACTGCCATTAAGAAAGGCACTGAAAATTGCAGCCCCAGGACACAAAAGTTTGGTTTAAAAATGAGATCTCTACCAAAAAAAATTTAAAACAAAAAAAATTCTTATTAACTCATTAATAGCATTTGCTATTATGATTGGTTCAAATATTTTGACAATGAAACTGCTTCTATATTATTCATCTTTACCTGAATCAGATCATCTCCATCGACTTACCTCTGCAAAAGCCCATCTTCCTTGTCATCTAATTTGATACATTTATCAGTGATAACAGCTGTACTAACGGGGGGGGGGGGGGGAGAGTAAACATAAGGAATGCTGCCCTTTGGAGATAGGAAAAGATGCTTCTTAAGGTGTGACCTTCCAGTCCCCTATACACAAATATTTGTCAGATGGGTTGGTCCAACAAAAATAGCCTTGTCTATTTCTCTGCTAACCAGTGACACACATATACACATACACAAACTTTTTTTGGCATAAGTCAGGTTACAAAAAGAAACATAAACAGATGAAAAGGTAACAAGGAGAAATGAATTAATTATATGTATCTAGGCTAACCAGTCTATTGTGTAGACTGGCACACTTCCAGTTGTATGGCAGAGAAGCCACATGATTGCAGTCACTCCTGTATCCATCTTTTTTGGTTGCTTCTTGGAACGTGTGAAGCGCCATCAAAACTCTAGTTTGGAAATGCATATCCACCACTTGATGTTATCATCATGTTATCAAAGCATGAACATCTATACATTCGACCTGGATGGCCTGACCTGACCTGGATGGCCCAGGCTAGGCTGATCTCATCAGATCTTGGAAGCTAAGAAGAGTTGGCCCTGGATGAGAGACCACCAAGGAATACCAGAGTTGTGGTGCAGAGGCAGGCAACAGCAAACCACCTCTAAAAATATCATGCCTTGAGGACCCCATAGAGTTGCCATAAGACAACTGTGACTTGATGGCACTTTCCACCACCAAGTCTCCGACGGGTATTATGTTATCAAAACATGGGCAGTGTAATACATTGTCAGTGCAGTACATTGTAATACTGTCTTAATGCATTTTTCATTAGAAATTCCTAACAAATCCCTCTCTATTCACTTCAAACTATTAAAACTACCGCTATAATATAGATATCCCCTTATCTAGAGGTTCCACCCCCCAGTCAGTAATACATAAAGGACAGGAGAAACTGGACAAGTTCCTGAATGAAGATGAATTCATTCAAGACCTGAACTAGTGCTTTTACAGTATAACTGACTGAAAGGATGGTAATTTTGAACCCTTGAATAGACATATCATGACTCTGACAGTCAGTGGCTTTCTTTTGTGTTAGGTGCTAAGAAACCTCTAATTTACTTTCAATTTCTGAAGTGGAGCAGAGCATATTATTATAACAACAGATCTTTGGGGCTTGTTGTCAAGGAGGGGCTTTCACATCATTAGAAGTTAATGCCAGGTTTTCCTTCAGCTTGAACAACATCAGTACGGTTTATCACCTCCTTCCAATCATATCATTCACACTTGAACTCTATACATCCAGAAACTGGCCATTGACTTGTGCTTTTCAAATTATTCTTGCTGTTACATTTTTTCTGAGTAAGTTTATTACATTGATCTGTAGCAAATTTTTATGGGCTTAAGATTTGTCATAGTTGAATTATTTTTTCACCTAGTTGCTCCATTGTAAAGATTAAGGGACCCCTTCAGTGACCCTACTGAATGGTGAATTTTGGCCAAGTCCTGTTTCCTTCCCAATCTCCCGGCCAAGTAATGAATAACCTAACTGAATTTTCTCAAAGGCCTTGGATTGCCTTTGGAACCTGTTATTTGTGCTCCATTGGAACCTTTGGAACCTGTTATTTGTGCTCCATTCTAGTTGCTACTATCTACCTAGCTGGAGGTTGCTTTATTTTTAAGAGCTTTGCTGCCGCAAGTCACCCACCTGTGTACTCTTCCTGCAGATGAAGTCTGTCTATGATTTGCTCTTCAAAAAGTAAATTATAATCAAAGGAAAAATGTTTAATGTTATGATTTCCTTCCACTTTCCCCCGCTTGGAAGCAGGGGGAAGTGAAACAGACTGTTGAAATGGCTCACAGCCATTTCAGCCTAACAGCTGATGGGCACACCCACCCTGCTGTTAGGTTGAAATGGCTGTGAGCTGTTGTGAGTCCACATGAGATCAGCATGAAGTCCCTAGGGGTGGAGAACTCCTCAGGGGAAGAGGACTCCTCAGTAGAAGGGGAGTCATGCATGGCTGGTTCTGAGTCAGCAGGAGCCAGCAAACAGGCTGATGAGCTGCAGGCTGACCAAAACTTACCACCACCAGCTGATCCAGAGCCACCACCCAGCTCTGATGCAGCAGGTGAGACTCAAGTGATCAAGACCAGTCTACCTGGCTTATCTCCACCCTTTGAGTGCTGGAGACAGAAGCTTATAAGGAAGCTGCAAGCAAGCAGGTAGAATGCACATCTCCTGGCCTGTTGCCAGCTGCTTGCTGATGACAGCATGGAGTAGTCGAAGCAGTACTTCCAAGCAGCTGGTTGTTAACAAGAGCTGGTTGTTAACAAAATCCAGGGCTGGGAGAACTTCATGTTGTGGAAGCAACAAGTCATTCTGCTGGACTCTGTGACCACAACTCCTGCCCTGATTTCTTTGTGTGACCTTGGACGGGCTTGGAACTTTGGCTTTGTGTCTCTCTGGCTTGTGGATGACCCTTGGACCTCCAGACTATGCTCTCTGCTTCACCCCTTCTGGTAATGATCCTCTGGCTTGTGCACTTTTAGCTTGTGGACTTCTGTGACTGAATTCTGGACTTTGTGTGAGCATCTAAACATGCCTGGCTTGCCTACCTGTGCCTAGTACATGACATGAGCTCTTTTACTGTTTGGTATTGCTTCACCCTCACTTTGACGCTGGCTGCCAGCCATTTCAGCCTCACAGCTGATGGACATACCTGCCCTGCTGTTAGGTTGAAATGGCTGTTAGCCGTTTAAACCTAACAGCCAGGTGGGTCTGCCTGTCAGCTGTTAGGGTGAAATGGCTTTGAGGCAGAGGAAGTGAAATGAATGGGTTAAATTGCTGTCAGCCATTTATCCCAGCTGTGGTTTGGTTTGGGGCCTTTCGGCTTGGTTTGGGATTTGGTTTGGGGGCTGCCCTGAACCAGATTTGTTAGGTTTGTGCCCATCTCTACAAATGAGGCACTAGTGTGCTTCAGTCTCAATGAGCCTTTATTCTAAACTCATTTGCATGGTGCACCATATTCTGGAGCTCTCTTCAAATAGATGGGGTAGAACATTTAATGTATAGTTGAAGAAATGCTTTCATTCTATTGAAGCTTTCCTCTTCCTTTGTGTTTTTAGATGAAGAGCTTGGGGGCAAGGACCTGTTTAGTTGCATCTATATCAGTAGCGTTGTTACCACCAATGGCCTGCCTTATTGTTTGGGGAAATTAGCTAGGCAGCAGGCAAGGCCAGACAGGTACAAGGGACCGGTACACCTGTTTATATCAAGGTCCGGTACAGTAGAAAGACTCCAAGTTTGAAGAGTAAATTAAATAGTTTCTATTAAAGTATTTCCCTAATTACAAGCACACTAAATATTCAAAAAGAGCAAGCAATATAGAACTAAGAAAGCGGAGAAAGTTGATAGCAGATAGAGCGGACAGTTACGGGGTGATACAACCTGTCCACACATGCAGGGGTCCATGGAGATGAGATTATGGTCCAAACCAAAGTTCGGGGGTGAACTGCCAGTTGGCATCAGGGGCAGACACACAAAATTTGAGGCCATGTGCTTTGAAAGATATAGACACTGGAAAACAATGCAGAACAATGGAAGGCCTTGGGGGCTGGTCTCAGGTGAGAACAATGGTGTTTCTACACCAATAATGAGTCCATGGAGATGTGGTACCCGATGAAGTGTAATTCAGGTGTGACCAATGAGGTCCCAGAAGGGCAGAGTCTAGCTGCACAATAGCCTTGATGGGTCTATCCAGGTGCTGGATGGCTAGTTGAATGGATCTTTATGGCCACTGATGGTTTGGCCAAAGTAGATTGAATGGTTTCCCAGATTTACACAAAAGGTGGGAAATGGGTCCATGATAGATGCCAGGAAGGATTGTTAATAATTTGAATGTTTGATTAGTTATCTCGGTATCCTGAGGGATGGGGCAGGAAGGACAGGTGTTGAGACAAAGGATTTTTCAGTTATAGGAATCACAAATGTATAGGAATATACATGCAGAGTTGGAGACAGAAGGGCTATGTGCCAGATGGAAATGCAGATACTACACCTGGAGGAACCTTCGTTATCACTGCTGGAGGAGGGTAGGTTGAAGATTGCCTTGGACGGCTGCGTTGTATGAAAACCTGAATATGAATTCCCTTTTTTGTAGAGTGCTCACATGCTGACTCTAAGGTTCAAGCTGAGAGTGCTTGACTTTTGGGGGACTTTGGTTCAGGTCAGTAGTGGGTGCCCCTGCCGTTAGGGCTACCCATTAGTAAGGCAGTACCTCTGGGCTACAGCATTACCAGAAGGTTTCAACAAGATACCGTACACACTTAATAAATATGTATTGACCCACACACACGCTCTTCCTTCTGGGGCTTACTTCTGAGTTGACCTTTAGGATTTGACCCTGAGTGAAGTACATTAGGCTGAGAATATGTGACTGGACCAAAGTCAACCAGTGAATTTCCATGGCAGAGTGGGGGTTGGAACTTGGGTCTACCAAGTCTGACACTATCCACTATACCACACAGGCTCTTAGTTTAAATGCTCTTGACAACTGTACTCATCAAAAGAAGGCCTCACAAAGCTACTATTGTCAAGGTTCCTTGGAAATGCCAGAATAGTTAAACTAGTATAAATCTGAAAGTAGATTTGCCCTTAAGCTTCTATGTTGTGAAACTGCAGAAATTTACCACCTGCATCTGAATTGTCCACAGATATCTTCAAACATCCCAGATCTCCAGAAGACATTTGTTGCCCCTTAGAATTACCTTTAGCCCTGGACTGCCAGGAATATTCAAAGTTCCACTGGTGATTGGCAGAGTGCATCTCTTTTACCACTAAACTAAACATATAATTAGGCACTCCCATTGTTCTTTAAAGCTGTGATTGTGAAGGGAATTTGGATATTAGGGGAGGTTATTTTAACCCCTTCCCTCACATCTTCTTCCAACTAGTAAGTAGAAGCCTGGGTGTGAGGCTTCTGCTCGATGTAGTCAAGGATCAGATCTTTGTTGATTAAACACAGTTCTTTATTTCCAATCGTTACATTACTACAGGTCCTCGGATTATTGTCAGAGATAACACATACAATAGAAGCAGGACTAATATACCCTCCAAGACAATTTGAATTGCCCATAGGTAACCAATCAACAGGGGAGAAAAACCGCGGGCTAAAAGGTCTCTTGACCGTTTGCTTCCCACAGGAACAAGGTGAGGTGTGAAGCAGTAAATTTCCCTTGCTAAACCAGACCCCTCAGATGTAACCATCTTTCACAAAACAAATTGCTTTCTTCAAGGCCTTCACACGTTGATAAGAAACTGGTCCTTGTCTTCCCCGGCTGGGCGGAAAGGAATGCGGAGGCAGGAGAGTGAGAGGCCGATTGTTCTCAGGCTCTGCAGACGCCACCCTCCCGGACAAATGGTTACATTAGCCAGACCTAGCTGGGGCCATAAACCCGGGGTCATAAAAGAAAGGGGACATTGCATAGCAGGCTACAAGGTTAAACCTAACAAGCATCAAATATGGATTACATAGCATATATAGGGATAGTTTACACAGAAGGTTACACAGCACAGTATAAAGCCCCAGAAACTCTTGTTAGAATCCATAGATTCTGACACTGGGGAGCCAATGCTCCCCTCTGAGTGGAGGGAAACTGTACTTACAGGTAGACTGCAGGCGCCCATAGCAGAGGCCACGGGAAGGCTCAGAAGTAACCCTGTATGGTCGCAGCATGATGGCAACAGCAATGGTGCTTTTTCACTTTCCTTCATTAGACAAAAACATTTAATCCTCTGGTTCTGGGAGATAACCAGCTGAAGCTGCATTCAGTCCACATGAGGTGATGACATGTGGGAGACACATTCATGTGCTTCCCAGTGCACAGGAGTATCTACAGTATCAGCATGCTAGAGGAAAGAGTGTGGTCTAGGTCCCAGCAGGTTATGGAATTTGCCATCTTTTGCCACCGCTGCCTGCCACATATGCCTTCTACGTCCAGTCCCTTCCCAACCCAAAAATATAAATGCCCGGTATTTTCTCAGTTTTTTTTCCTGAACAGTCCGTGAAAATACTGAACTGTCCAGAACAACACCAGACACCTGGTGCCAAGTATAATTTAGGTGTTCATAGAAATATCAAACAAAAATGATTATACAAAGGGATCAAGACTTCTGGGGGCTGAATATGATATTTTTGGTGTGAACTCATGGGCTGGCTCTGCATATTTCCTCTTGAGTGATCTCCGACTCTGTAAGAATCCCAACATTTGGCCTTTCTAGCAAAGAACTCTTATGATCGATCTTGATTAAGCGTTACTGACTTGGCAGACACTGCGCCATAGTAGCTCATAAACAAGCTTGACACAAGAAAATGGTTCATAATATATACTAGAACATCGATGGTTCACAGGGAATAATGGCTGCTCCTTTTTCAGACACCACAACCTCCTTTATGAGCATTAGTTTGGATTGTAACTACAAACAAAAGGCCTGGTGTCTGCAGTTACCAGTCTTGTACTTCGTTCTATATGTCCCTTGCAGAGGGCCATAATACCTAAAGTTGTAACTGCAGCTCAAAAGCAGCTGCATAATTGGTAGGCCTGAAGAGTGCAGGTAAGTAGAAGGATTGCATTTACATCCCTTGTCTGAAACCCACAGGGAACTCGGCTACAGCACATTGGCTAAAAGACTTGAAAATTGCCACCAGTTTCTTTCTGTGTTCTGTTCTTCAGAGATTTAGTTCATTCCTCCATAGAATCCAACTTAATGCCTCCACAACTCATGTTTAACCATTATCACTAGCACCCGGTTCATAAATGACTTTGCTCCTGGCTGGATCTCACAAATAGGAATCAAGGGGAGATGATATTTGCTGCTTTCTAATAGCAAACAAATAGTGGCAACATTTCAGACTGTAGCCTATGAAATCCCAACTCTGCCACATATGTTTTTTCACCAGCCCGGTTAACGCAGGAAATTTGATATTTCTGTACCTTGAAATGACTAGGCTTCTTAGGCTTAGGAGAATAAATTAAACTTGAGCCAAAGTATGCCTCAGCTGCAGTGGATGGGCAGATTGATTTGCTTTCCATCTGGGAGATTAAATTCTACTGCCAAAAAATGGCACCAGCATAATTAGCTGTCAGTCAAGTTGCAAAGAGACAGACTATGTGGCATAATTGAAAGCCCTGCAGCTTCTCATTACTTACTACAGTAGCTTTATTTGCAAATTTCCACCTTGAGGTGGTTCTCAGAATGTTGTCAGAAAATTGTACTTATCCCTGCTGGCACATTCTTCTGATGCGAATCAAGAATATTGGGCAAAGCAGGGATTAATGTGAAGTAACTTTCACTTAACCTAACTCTGCTGTAAATATATTTGTCAACAGGCTTTGACAGCTCTACCAGGCCTTCATTACAAGCAAATCCACACAACTGGGGAGAAATGGTGGGCCTTCCTAGAGGCATTCTGCAGGCATGAAATTTTTTCTCTCTTCTTTGCCTCCTCCTCTTCCATGCTGTGGGAGCTAAGCAACAATGACAGTATTTGATATGTTGTAATGTTCATGAACTGGGCCCATGGTGGCTCAGAGGTTAAGACTCTTGAGTTGCAGACTGGAAGGTCAGTAGCTTGGCAGTTCGAGACCCAAGTGCCGTGTGATGGAGTGAGCTCCTGTCTTTGGCCCCAGCTCCTGCCAACCTAGCAGTTCAAAAGCAAGAAATTGCATGTAGATAAATAGGTACCGCTTTGGTGGGAAGGTAACAGCATTCTGTGTGCCTCAGCGTTTAGTCACGCCAGCCACATGACCACGGAAACGTCTTCAGAGAGCACTGGCTCTCCAGTTTGGAAACAGAGATGAGCACCGCCCCCTAGAGTCGGATTCAACTGGCTTTTGAGCAAGGGAAACCTTTTAATGTTCAGGAAATGCCCGCATATATTAAGTGTATCACTGGAGGTTAAATTATTGTTATTGGTGTTGGTGATTATTTGTAAGGCAGCATCAAACATATATGATGCTTATACAAAGTACAAGGAGATGTCCCTGCCCAAGAAGCTAACAATATTCAATTTGCATAATGGAGATAATAATATTAGGAGACAGAGGTGGAAATAAACAAAGGAAGGGTATGGCATTCATTCTGGTTACACATGCCTATGTTTTGTTTCAGTACAAAAAGGGGACTGAAAGTCGGTGTCAAAGACTTCATAAAAAGGTGGATTTTGTGGAGGAACCAGGGGAAATACTCAGAATAAATAAACTTTGGAGTTTTTAATGCATTCATGGAACATCTCTCTATATTATAAAGCTATTTTGGGGTGGCTACATGAGGCACTCCCTCAACTGTAGGCTGAATGAGATGGCACTCAGACCGGGGGCCCTGGCAACCAGCTGCCAGATGTGGCATTGGGCTGAATGTGCCCCACGATTTGTCCATGCCGTGCCACAGGAAATGGACGCTCTGCTGAGGGAGCAGCAACCCCTCCATGGAGAAGGAGGCAGACCTAGAGAGGCACTCACCTTCCCTGCCCTTCACAGCCCCTCTCCCTTGGCCACAAGGCCACCCCTTCATCAGGGAGATAGCTCAGTGCACTGCACTGCAGAGAAAGCTGGCTGCCACCTTTCAAAGCAGCAGTGGTGCCAGGGAGGGTCTGGCAGAGAGGAAAGGAGCTACGGCTCTTGGGAAGCTGGACGCCAGCAGGAGGACCAGGAAGGGGCAGGCACCTAAAGTCCCGCAGGAGTGGCAGGCACCACTGTGTGCAGAGCAGTAAGTGCGTGCAAGAGGTGGAGGAAGCCCCGCCAGGACCCGCCAAGGGGCTCCCTGGCAGGCAGATAGGCACGGTGGCTGGAGGGGCTCTCCCTCTCACCTCACTGAGGTGGCCGAGCACCTTCAGGAGGGTCCCGGGCTGCCTGTCACTCAGCGGCCACCTCCATTCATTCACAAATCATGAGCTGGGCACAAAAACTTCTTCCCATGCTTGCTCCTCCCCCACCCCTTTGGTTACCATGGACAGGTTGCTGCGCGCCCACTCTCTTTCTCCCCCTTTGGACATGGCTCTGCGGACACAGGGCTGCCACTCTCGAGGGAGGCAGGCAGGCAGGTAGAGTGGTGGCAGGGGGTTACTTTGCTGCCCTTTCCCTCTTGCTAGCACCTGTTGTCTTCCTTTTACAACGGGCTTTGCTACTAGTAATGCTATAAAAGGCATAACTGGTTTCTGAAATTCATTTCCACTAGTAATGACCAGTAGATTAGGGGGCTTTGGTGAAGTCACAGTTACATTGTAGGGCTGCCAGGTTCTCACTTTGTTGGGAGACCTCCTGCCACTGGCTGGCCATTCCCACTGCCCTTCAGCTGCGTAGTGGGGAGAATGGGGGGGAGCAATCATCCTGATGCAATGGAATCACTTCTGGCTCGACAAGAAGTGACATCACTGGGGACACTCTAACAATCAGTGTAGAGCTCTGATGGAATGCTACTGCATTGCTGGTGATGCAGTGATGTCCCTTCCAGTCAAGCCAGAAGTGATGTCATTGCATCAGGATGCTGGCTGTAATGTAGTATGCTCTGTGTAGCAACCAGCCTGCCATGTGCTCCCAGGTAATGGCGCCCGCCGCATGGCCAGAGCACATGGTCAGGCAGAGAGGGGAGCTTGAATCTGGAGGAACAATAGACATCCGGATTGAAAGCCTCCACCAATGTGGGACCTAGGTTCTCCCTGGGGAGCCAATGCAATCAAAGGCTCCTCCAGGGAACCTATGACAAACATGCGCATATGTTAAGCCCCTATCAGGTCTTTTGGGTGCGGCCGGAGGTGTGGCTCCGGCCAGCATATAATGAGGGCGCTGGAGCCCTGGAAGCATGCTTGTTCTGACCATCTACTGGGCATGCTGAATCACTCAATAAAGGCTTCATAATTTCACTGTTCCTGGTCTCCTGAGTCCAGTACTCTTCACTGGCGATCATCCCTCCATCCCCTCCCTAATTTTTCTCCCACCACCCAGCAATGTCATTATGTCACTGATACCCCCGCAACTTGCACCTCAGTCTCCTGCCAGTTGCCAGCCTCATACTGGCAACCCTATTATATTAATCAACGACTGTTAGACATGATAGCTAAGTAGGACATTCATATTCAGAGGTAATACACCTCTAAAAAGCAGTAGCTGAGAAGCAGCAGCAGGAAAAGGCTTTATTTAACTATCTATTTATGCCCTGCTTTTTTCCTGCCCTGGGGATTCAAATAATCCACTTCCAATCCCCTTTTTGTGCACTTTCCAACTGGGTTTTACTGTGTGAACTGGCAAAATTCAGTTGTAAAGTGCAGTGAAAGTGGATTGGAAGTGGATTATTTAGTGTGTTGTGACCACAGCCGCACTAGTTTTCAGCCTAAACAGGTGTTTTTGCACTGGTCAAACTACCACCATCTATGCTTTCCCAGAGCTGGGAAAGTTGCAGCTTCCCACAGAAGAGGGAGCTCATGTCACAATTCCCAGAGCAACAAGCCTGTCCTCTCTGACCATTTAAGTGACTCCACTCTGTGAGTAAAGGCATTAAAAAAGGTGGTCTCATTAAAGCAAGATTATTTGTAACTGATCTAGCCCCATGTTCCAGAGACTTCTCATGCACAGCAAATGAGATGATGGGTTGTACTACAGACTGCCCTTTGCCGTTCACATTACTGACATCTCCTCCATAAGAAAAATAATCTCTCGATGCAGAAAATGAGTGACTCACTGAAAAGGTAGAACCCTTTCTCTGTCATCTAGGTTTCAGTGTGATTTTTTTGTGAGGAGCATTCCATCGAGAGAGCCCACAGTTGAAATGGTTTAATCCCAAAACACATTTACCACTCTGTTTGCTGTTTTGAGACCTAAACCTAATTAACATATCATTTTTAACTACTTCTGTCAATAAAATCAGGAAGTAATAATCAGAAGACTAATCAGCTCCCACTCTTTATGGGGAAGGAAGCTGCCTTTGCTTGCCTCCATTTCTAAAATGGAGAGACACTGACAAGGAGGGCTGGCCAAGGCCAGGTGCCTCCTGGCCAATCAGGGGAAATGGAAAACATGTGCACATCACTATGCTCCTTCCTGCCATTTAGAGATGCCTGCTTTTTGTTTGGGCAATGCAGAATTAACTGTTTGCTTTTGTGTTGGAGAGGAATTGTGGGGGGCCCTAAGTGTTTTGGCTTAGTGGGGCAGGCACCAGGTGAGCCTCAAGGGGAAGGTTTTTCATATAAATACAACTGGTTCTGACAGGTTAGGCCCTGACTGGGTATGCTGGGGAAGTATGGGTTTTTGCTTCAGGAAAGGCAGTTTGCCTGAAGCATCTCTTGGTGAGGCAAGGCTTCCGAAACTAGCCTCTCATGGCTGCCTTAGCTGGTCAGGTGGTTAGTAGGGGACCCTCTTGGGGCTGGAATGAAGGCCTTTCAAAATGGTAGTGTTTATTGTAGGTTTGCCAACCCTGTGCTGGCAACCCCAGGGAGCTTTCAGGTGGCTCACTGCCCAGAAGTGATCTCACCGCTCCTCCATGCTGTTTTAGGAAAGGATCATAGAGATTAGGGGAATTCCTAGAGAGTCTCTCTCACACAGTGACCCAACATAACCTCACGGCATTCATGACAGTATCTCCCCATTTTCTCCCACTGTGAAAGCAGGGTAGGGGACAGCTTGTGAGTTTGCCTGCTGCAGTGGACACCCCAGTAAACCTAGTTTACCTGGGGAAAGGATTGCTCCTCTGGGCTTACCATTGTGTTGTATTCTTATTATTTTACAGCCACAGCTTGCAGAGACTTTGGGATGCAAAAGGCCCTTTCTGATTGGCTACAAATAAAGACTCCCATTGGTCCTTAAGCCACTCTAGGTAACCAATTGCTGAACCTTGCTTAGGTCCAATAGGATTGTTTGTACATAGTTACATTGTTTGAAGTTATGAGTTGGAAACAGTATAAATTAAGGTGCCACTCTCATAGAGCTGTCTTTTGAGCTGAAGCAATGTGTTTGAATAAAAGCCTGTTTGTTTGATTCATCGCCTCCCGCTCAATACTTAAAACATTGTAAAGTGTGCAGGTTAGGAAAAACTAGACACAGACTAAAGGGTGCTCTGTGCTTTGAACCAAAAAGAGATTGTCCTTAAAGTTGGCATGCCAGGGACAGCCCATTAGAAAGGGTATCTTGTATTAAGAGGCTGGGAGATTTAATTAGGTGAAGGTTATTAAATAAAACACAAGTCCAAATAATTTGTGTGGCGTCTTCCTTTGGGGATGGGTAGGCAATAAAGAGAGTGGTGAATTAGCTTAAGTCTTGTTGAAGGACAACAGCGGTGTATGCAAATTATACAGTATGGTTTTTGTTGTCAGTTCTTCATCCTGATATCTCAACAGATCTTGGTATTTTATATTTTTCTTAAGCATTTTAGTTCTCTGCTTTTCACTGCTGGTTTTATAGATTCATCTGTACTGAGTATGCTTAATGTGTGATTTCTTAATAATCTTGATATGGTATATATATGTATGAAGTAGTATAACGTACAATGTTGATTGTTTTGGCTGCTCAATTAGCATTAAAAACATTTTTAAAAGAAATAAAGAATCACAGAATTTGTTTCTCACAAGGAAATAAAAACTGGGATATTCAAGGTTGAAACATCAAGAATGAAAAATGTTAAATTGCAATTCTGATTGCAATTTGATTTTGATTCTGTTAAATAATCTGTCACCTTAACTGAATAAATCTCCTACATTTTGTGTCTAATAAAATTCCTGGGTGAGGTATCACCCTGGCTTCCAAATTCCAGTCTAATAGCTCCTTGTATTGCATTGTGGAAAGGAATTTCACCTTTTTTCCAGTGTATAGGCATTTGCCTGCAAAGGATGTCGGGCATGAAGTTGCTTATATCCTTTCTCAGCACCCTACCCCAGTAGGCTGGACAATTCATGACTGAACCAATCTAGGTCCTGTACTTCATTTGATTCTCAGAAGGAACTGGTACAAGCACATACCTAGCCAAAACAGCCAGGAGTGGACTGGTTGCCAACATAAAGGCTCTTGAATACAGCAGAGGATTTCCTCAAACAGAAAAGGGATGATTTTATCTGATTTCCCCCTCTTGACACAAACCTCTCATTCTCCCAACATATTCTTCATGGTGGTGCCCTATTCCTCTGGGAAAGCATGGTGGGCATTTAGGGGTACACAGACAGGGGAGAGGTAAGGAAGTCATGCTCAGCTGACAGAAATCCATTTCATCAGCAGAAATCGTCCAGTGGATCTGAAAAGTACTGGAGTCGGGAGGCCGGTAACATTGAAATCAGCATGGTAGTTTATTGCAGGTCAAGATGGAACATGAAACCCCGGGCTTGGAGCCCTCTTTTATTTCGGTCGGAGGCACACCCCCAACCTTGGCCAGATGTCCCGATAGGACCTTAAGATAGTGGTTACAGTTCATAGGTCCCCAGGGGGAACCTAGGCTCATGATTGGTGGTCATTTAGGATCCGACCGGCTATTGTTCTACCTGGCCGAAGCTCAGGTAGATTCGGGCCATGTGTGAATGTCCACGTGGTGGTCACCATTACGTGAGCACATGGCAACCATGATATTGATACACAACAGGATCCAAGCCACAGTGTCCCTGAGAACCAGTGTGGTGGAGTGGTTAAAAGCAGCAGAGTCTAATCTGGAGAACCAGGTTGATTCCCCACTCCTGCCCATGAAGCCTGTTGGGTGACCTTGGGCCAGTCACAATTCTTTCAGAACTCTCTCAGCCCCACCTACCTCACAAAGTGCCTGTTGTGGGGAGAGGAAGAGAATGTGACTGTACGCCACTTTGAGACTCCTTAAGGTAGAGAAAAGCAGAGTATAAAAACCTGCACTTCTTTATATTACAGTGCCAATTTTCCTTTACCTTCAGTTACTATATTCAAATGAGCATTCCTTACACTATTGTATTATATTCAGTTTAAAAAAATAAGAAGCAGCCATAATTTTATGAGGAGAACATTTGTATTGCTGCATCTTTTGGGGGCAAGCCACACGTGGTTTGCCATGCTTTTTTACACGTCTACAGTGAAAACCTCTTGAAGAATGCAAAATGCCATCATTTGCTGTGGTCCCAATCATCCTGGGCCAGTTGCTTCCAGAATACTTCTTTTCATGAAGGAAGGCACCCCAAGGCCTGATTGTTTCTGACCTACCTAGTCACCTCACAAATAGTACCTGGCTAAGCAGTTGGTTTGATCAGCAAACTGACACCCCACATTTGTTGCTTGTGCATTTCCTCTTAATTAGCCTCCCCAGATGGAGTAGAGGCAGGTGATCATTTTTTCGTGGTGCCCTTTTGTTGTCAGACCATGGCTGGAGCAGACTGTTCGTCTTGAGTTTCAGGCACAGCACAGCTGTTCCACAGGCAATTAGTCTTCCTTTGTGCACATGAAACTCCACGGTTTCCCTCTTTCCCGTCTCTGCTTGATGTTTGTTCAGTCTAGCAGCTTGTCTAAACTCTATGTATGCACGTGTCCTCCATAAATCCACCAAATGTATATTGTGATAACATTACCCTTAACAGCTTCATAAGTACAAAATAACTGAGCTGTGTTTGACTCTGGCGCTTCGTTCCAAAGGTTTGTTTGCCTCCTTTTCTTAATGAACCCTTAGGAATGACCTCATTTCTCGCAATAGATGAGAAATAATGCCATGGGACCTGATAGAAATTATGTAAATAGAAGCACAATATGTGTTTCAAAGTGCTTTGTGGTAAACCTTTCACAAACTATGATAAGGTACAATGAACTATCCCTTTAAGAAAGCCTTGACCTTTTAACCTATTTTTTTAAATTTAACTCTTAGTTTTTAATTTTTTAAAAAAAATGTAACTCTTAATTGGCTGCCCTGCCTTTTTGCCTTTTTAAATTCCATACATTTGGCGTTTTTCCTTCTAACTGAGACCCTTCCTCCCAGCATGCCTTAGTGCACTGTGTCCTATTGTCTTGAGGTACTTTTTCTGTTTCCAAAACAAAATCTATGCAATATCTTCTGCCAGGACCAACTAATTTTTATTTCCAGCCTAGTTCAATTCAAGGATTTGAGATCATGGAATACTGGAAAAGTGCTTCAAACAGTGGAGTGTTGTGAGTTAGAATGTGAGGTGAAAACTGTATTTCTCCTCATCCACATGCTCTGCTTCATGTAAAAACCCAATAGACACTCTTTTATATGTCAACAGGATGGACACATGAATAAATACACAGGGCAGCTCCCAAATAAAATAGTCTGGCTCTTAGACATCTTCATAGCTTTTAATACTTTATTTGGATTGGTGCATTATTTCTGCACTGATAGACAAGGCAGAAATACAAATTTAGTTCTCTTCACTCTTCCCATTGTAGCCTCCTGACCTGTTTGACTGTTCATCCATGTGAGTTTGGCAACCTTTGGTATAAATTTTCCCAAGGTCAGAAAAGACTGCTAGGGGAAGAATAAGAGAAGCCTTGGCAGTCATTGGTGCCTTCCACTTAGAGGTATCTGGAACTAACCTGTGATCTACCAACTTTGAGGATATTGATGTGATCCACCTTGGCAAATTGGCCATAGTGGCAGGCACAATAATTAAGGGCATCCAGGCTACTTACCCCCAACATTCTAGAGTTCATGCATGACGCAAATAGCTTCTTTTTTATATGGATAGGTTAGTTCCTAGGTAATTCTTATTCAGGTCCACACTGCTCATTACTAAGAATAGTTTTTATTTAACAAACTACATGGACTGAAATAGTCAGTCAAGATGGGTAGCCGTGTTAGACTGTCTGTAGCAGTAGAGAACAGCAAGAGTCCAGCAGTGCCTATGTGGCAGGGTATGAGCTTTCATCAGTCACTGCTCACTGCAGTGACTCACAAAAGCCTGTACCCTGCCAAATATTTTGTTAGTCTTTAAGATGCTGCTGGGCTCTTGCTCTTTCCTACTGAAATAGTTAATGTGAATGTTCCTAGCATCTTACTATGCATTAAAAAAGAACTTTCTAAAAAACTTATGTTGGTTTCCTTCTGAAATGATACATGCAGTGTCCTTCATAAGACAAATATTTGGTACATAACAGTGTTCTTCATAGGACAAACATCATGCGGGCTTAGAGGGCTCTTCTTAGGACTGCACTAGGTTGTAGGTTACATTTGCAAAAACTTAACGTACATTGCCCTTTAAAAAAATCCATATTCAAAATGCATACCATGAAACCCAGATATATCTGTGGAACCTGGGATACATCCTAAACATTCAGATAAGAGAGGAAGCAATGCTACAAATGAGCAGGTTTACAAGAAGACAGATTTAGATTAGATATTTAGGGAAAGTCTCCGTAAAAGTAGTTGGGCAATGGAATAAATCTGTGGAATTATCTTCTTTAGCAGTGTTAGGAAACACTGGAGGTTCTGGTAGACATTACACAATTCCATACCTTCCTTGTAGCTGGGGAGAATCCATTGCAACCTATGCAGCATTATTCCAGTCTATGGAAATCAATGGGTTTATGCTGGGATAAGTGTGCATGACTGAGCGGTTGCAGTAGTTTAAGCAGCATTCTATGGCACTGAATTTTTTAACTTTCTGATAAGTGATAGACAAACAAAGTTAACAGAAGGTCACTCTGTTTGAAGCTGTAGTTGCTAAATTTAAATCAAATTTTGTAAATTCAAATGTCACTTATTGTCATGAAGACGTATTGTAATGAATTTTGGTTTGGTTCAGTGTTGCTGACAGTTTGTTCTTCTATATGTCTTACTTGCATTGTGCAATTTTTTAAATAATGTCTTGTGGCTAAAAAGACTAATAAGTATTCCCACATTCTGTGTTCTGTGTTTGGCTACTGACAGCATTATTTTTTCAACAGTTACTCCATCATCACTTCATAAAATAAATCTAATAAATATTTTTTTTAGGAAAGTTGTTTGGAATCTTACACCACTTTTCCTTGGGTACTAGTATCCTTTTTGTTGCCAAAGTGCCACAAAGGAAGGATGTAAGTAGACTTACCTCAGCTACTGGCCCTGTCTCTGTAGGAATGATCAGCAACCCTGGATCCAGTATCAATATGTGTTGTGCACTGGTACCAAATTCAATGTACATAATGGTAAATTAACTTGAACTTGAACAGTGGTTGACAGCTCTGGGTTGGGAAATTCCTGGAGAATTAGGGCTGGATCCTAGGGAGGGTAAAGTTTGAGGGAGGAGAGGGACTTCAATGGGGTATATAATGCCATACAGTCCACCTTCCAAAGCAGCCATTTTTTCTAAGGGAACTGATCTCTGTAGTATGACAATTGTAATTCTTGGAGATCTCAAAACCTCACCTGGAGGCTGAGCACAGAGCAAACTGAAGGCTTTTGACACAGCTACGAATGTGTCACTGGGATGTGCCCCTGACTCAGTGATGATTTTAATGAATAGGATTAGGCAAGTGACTCCTGCACTCTAGCCTCTCATCCTTAATACTGAAATGATAACATGGCCTACCTTAGATAGTTGTGTAAGGAATGCTGAGATAATGTATGTGGCGTGCTTTAAATGTTTAGCAAAAGTGGGGAAATTATTATCATTTATCATCAGTAATATACCTCATGATGAAATTTGTCACATTCCTATTCTTGAGGTAGCATTCTGCATTTGGAACAGCTGTTTCTGACCTAATTCTGAGGGCTGGTTTTACCGGCTCATTTTCCTGACTTCACACAACCACTTCTGGCCTACGGCCTTTAGAAAAGCTAACTCTGACCTGAAACAAGCAGCCAGGAAATAATACCTGTTAATGCCTTCTAGCAGTCTATTCCTTCATGACTAGAGGCATCAAGATACCTTGGCATTATTTATGGCTGGAGGCATGAAAGCTGAGTGAATTCTCCTAACTAAATTAGCATGTTAGGATTTCTGCCACCTACGTGGTTAATCCATCAGAAAAGGCTCATTTGTCTCTCAGAAACCCTATGACTCCAGTTTAAGAGCTTTTTTTATAGACTTGTATAACTGAGAAAGTGAACTTGTAACATGTTTGTACTTTATTGAGTTAAATACATGGGTTGGGTTTTTTTTAAAAAAAAAGTAGTGCCAAGGTTTCTGTTTTTATGTTTAACCAGTCAAGTTTGGTAGAAATGAAGACAAGCACGGGAATGATAGTTCACATTATTTTTCTGTCAGTTAGCTGTAGCATTTCAGTCCCAAGAGTCAACAAAAGCCAAAGAAGGGACCAGGGGAAAGATGCCTAAATACAATATGTGGAGAAAGTCTTTTTCGCTTTCACAAAGTAGCTCTCCACTAAAGACTGTAAGTCTTTGCAAGGGCATTCATTCATTGATTCAATTTATGTTTCACTTAAAAAAAAAAAAAAGTTCAGAGCAACTAAAAGCAACAAATTCATTGGTATAATACAGATTACACATTTAAAAGAATTTTAACAAAATAATCTGAGAGACCAAAACAATGGAAGTGTCAGGGGGTTGAAACAATAATACTCAAAATAACAAATATATTAATGAAATAAATAAAACGTTTCTATCCTGCCTTTCCCCCTTGGCGCAAGGTGGCTTACAATACCTAATTAAAAACATCCAAATAACAGTAAAATCTTAATAAAATGCCTGCCACTTACATGCCATTAAAAGCTCTAGAGAATAAAATTGTTCTACAGTGCCTCCTGAAAGTTTCCAAGGGTGGTGCCCCCTCACCTCATGGGAAGTCCATTCCATAAAGTATGAGTAGTCACAGAGAAAGCGCAGGCCCTCGTTGATGCCAGATGGGCCCACTGTTAGTGAGGGAACACCCAGAAGGTGCCAAGCTAAAACCCATAGCTGGCACATGGAGATATATAATTATCTCACTTAGAAGGACTGCCAGGGAAAAAAAGTCTCTCCAAAGTTTACTTTCAGTGTTGCGTTTTCCTAATTGTGTTTTAAAGGGAGGGGGAAAGTAGTGAGGGAGGCATCCAGAAAATGCATATGCAATTCCAGAAGGGTTGAATGTAAATATGAAGGAGAGAGAAAGAGAACAGAGAGAGACCATTACCCTGGAAGTGGGTCTAAGGCTCATCTTGAAGAGAAACTATTGCCTCAAAGCAATGCAGACAAGATGATTCAAGGCAAAGCATTTTGACATATAAATGCCCAGGGGAGAAGAAACTGAAATAAGTGGATAGGTAAAGCATGGAGGTGTTAAGGTACAGCAATTATATTTAGAAGCAGAAGTGAAATATTGCTGGAAAAAATAAAAAGTTAAATTATCTTGAAAAAATAGGAGTAGTTTAAAATGAAACCAAAAAAAAAGTGGGACTGAGGAAATCCAGCCCCCTGAAGGAAAATCCCTTTGTGTCCACTGAAGCACCCAGAGGAAGTGTTAGCTATGATTTTCAGAAAAGTATGACTTGGATGGAGTTTCAGCAAAAGCTTTCCTCCTTGTTGCCTCATTTTTCATTTGCTAGAAGCACACGACTTTTTAGTCAAGTCTCTCGGAAGGGTGGTGAAAGCCACGGAATCCCCAGCCGCCATGCCAAGTGCCAAGTTAGCTGCTTTAATTCAAGCTCGGGTTTTACTTAAAAATATTGTTCTGGGCTGTTATTTTATTTGACCAGAAAGCCAAGAAGACATTTAAACTGGTGGGAACTACAAGGCTGAGAAACCTTTTATTAAAAAATTGCCCCAAATTACATGTATGGTTTGCTCTTGTGTTTATTCAATAATTCATAGCTTAAAGGAGATTCAGGTTATAGCGCCTGGCAGCGCTTTCTGAGTATAGCAAATGTTCACATATGAACAAAACTTTCAGATGTTCTTTCCATGTGCTTAGTTTTGATAGATTTATAGTGGAACACCTTCAGATCAGAAGCTGGTCAAGAGAATGAAAGCAAATCTCAGATTCAGTTAGTCCGGTATCCTGACTGTCAGAAGTCAGGTCTGGATTCTTTCAAAATAACTATAGTACTTATTAAAAGCTGCCAGTAGCAATGTATTTCAGGACACCCTCTGCAAGAAGACATCTGCCATATGACTGATGAAACAATAGTCCCAGCAAATTTAAATGTAAGAAGAAAAGAGATGCAATGGCTATTCTGCCAATATGATATAACAATTAGTGGTGTAGAACTGGCATCACAAACTAACTTAAGGAGCCATGCCAGTAAAATAGCATGTGTTAGAATCACTAAAGCCAGCCATCTTCAGCTGTTGTAAAGTATAGTATTAGAAAAATCTGTTCCATAATGGAGAGAAGAAGGTCAAAGACAGGAGCGATAACAACTCATCTGCCCAACATCCTAAAACCATTCCAGTCAGTTTAGATCAAGTTTAGTTAAAAATTTAGGAAGAAGAAGAAGAGGAGGAGGAGGAGGAGATTGGATTTATTCCCCGCCCTTCACTACCCAAGGGAGTTTCAGAGCTGCTTACAAACTCCTTTCCCTTCCCCTCCCCACAACAGACTCCCTGTGAGGTAGATGGTGCTGAGAGAGCTCTGACAGAAACTGCTCTTTTTCAAGAACAGCTGTGCCAGAACTAGGGCTTGCCCAAGGTCATACAGCAGCTGCAAGTGGAGGAGTGGGGAATCAAACCCGGTTCTCCCAGATTAGAGTCTGCGCACTTAACCACTACACCAAACTGGTTCTAGAGATTAGAATGGTTGTATGTTCCCCAATATAAATTAAATCTCAATATGTAGAAAGCTAGCACTGATATAATCACTTTCCACATGTGAGGGGGAGGGGAAGAATCTTTGTGGCACCATTAACAGATTTTTAACACATACAAGAAACTTCTGACCGGGAAAATGTTGCAACATGCAACTCCATCGACTGCACCTGAAGTGCTACAGCTCTAGAACTATACAGTATCGCCATTATACATGCCTAGTGGCAGGACTGTAATTTTGACACGAAGCACATCCTCCTCCTGGCATCAGATAATGAATCTGTGTGTGTGTGTATGTGTGGTGGTCCCTTGTTCAGTCACATAGTGTGGTGATCACCAGTTCAGTCACATAGTTGAGCAACTCTTCGCAACCCCATGGCCCACAGTATGCCAGGCCGTCCTGTCTTCCATCAGGCTCTGGAGTTTGCTTAATTTCATCTATATATGGCCTGAAAATTCTGTGGGTCTCTAAGGTGCTGCTGGATTTGAATCTAGCTTTTGATATAGGAGCACATAGAGACAATCCAGTGTTCGCATTGTCATGGTACTGATAATGCTAGAGGACCTCCTGGATTCAGTTAAATCAGCAGAGACAATTAAATCAGAAAATATGGTTTTTTGTAGTCCACTAATATCCAGACTGCAAATGTTGCCGTATATTCTGCTTTAAAGAAATTCCAGGAAGAACCTTAATTTTGAATCAGTATATATTTCTGTTGAACTTCTAGGTTTCAACTTGCTGTCCAAATTTAATTATACAACAGCCTTCGTATCTTTGCATTATTTTCCCTACACTCCCTTGACACAATTATTCCCCAGTCTTACTCAGGTAAAAATTTAAATGGACAAAAGGCAAGAAAAAAAAGTCCTAATACGTGATGTTAAGTGGTAATATGAAAAACGACGAGCTAGACTTAAGCAAAAGCCAAATACAGTATTAAGATCTTAAAGAACTCCTCACCCACAATAATACAACATTTAATCTGAATGTGGACATGGGTACCAGAACTTGCAATAAACCCAGATGCCAACTTTGCTGCCACATACACTCAGACAATGCAATCACTGGACCTAACAACATCAACTACGCCATCATAGCTCATTCACTTGTTCATCTTCTAACATTGTGTATGTTATTAAATGCCAACAATGCCCTGCCATTCTCTACATAGGGCAAACAGGTCAAGCCCTATACCAAAGGATAAATGGATACAAATCTGACATCAAGAATCACCTGGGAACTGAGAAACCTGTAGGAGAACACATCAGCCTCCCAGTATACTCAATGGGAGACCTCAGAGTAGCTGTTTTATTGAAAAAGAGTTTCAGAAACAGACTAAAGCAGGAGATGGCTGGCCCCATCCACATGAGCGAGATAAGCCGGACGGGAATCGACACAAATTTGCACTGGTGCAATTTGCGCTGCTCTGTGAGGGCGAACTGCCGCTGCATGATCACACGCAGCCACGGGCGAGTTGGGTTTTTTCCCGGCCGTTTTCAATGCGCTTATTCGTTTCTACAAGGGATCGATGGCTTGCCTTTCCACCCTCAGGGTCGTCCGATGATGCGCATATCGGGACGAGGGGGAAAAAACCAAAAAGCCCGCTCCCCGATGCCACTTGTTTGCATTGGCGCAATCACACAGGGAAAGGCCAGTTCTGGGCCCTTGCAAACCATTTGGGACAGCCTTTTCACTGGTAGCTAAATATGCCGATTCCCCGCTGGCTCAAAGCGGCTTGCAACAGTTTGACACCAGCTGCAGGACGCTTCCCAGATGTGCTTGTGTGATCGCACCACTTTGAGCCGGCAGGGAATCGTCCTTCTTGCATCGCAAATGAGTGCGTATGATCACGCCCGCTAAGTTATTACAATACCCTGGACTTAACAGAGATATTGGTTTCTTATTTCACTACACATGCTGTCATTCAGTTCTTGCATCTGTTTGTAAACTTTTATTATGCTGTATGCTAATCTGCTGCTGTTCACAGATTAATCAAATTTTAGCTGCTATTTACAGGTTTTACCAATTGCCTTAATCCAATCTTAGCTCTAACTGGCCCTTCCTGGCAACATCCTCCTCATCTGCTACCTATATGTAATGGTTGGTGAATGGTTGTTTCAATATATCTGAAGAAGTGTGCATGCACATGAAAGTTTATACCCAGAATAAAATTTTGTTGCTCTTAAAGATGCCACTGGACTCACAATCTAGTGTGTAATTCACCCTAGAAATCAATAATTTAATATTTCCATCCATGTAATGTTATGTATATGAATGTTGTGGATCAGATAAAATAAATATTCAAAGTTCTTCAGGGATCAGCTTGTTCATTACACTTCAGTCCTTTTGTTAATTTCCACGCTGATTTTAATTATCTGTCATTTTTCTTTATTTAGCAGCGTATGAGGGAAAGATTCTCACAGAGGTTGTTTTTGGCAAAGAGAGCCACATATTCCTAAAATGTTTGTCATTCTTTGGGTCAGAAACAATGCTATATATAACTTCATGCAGCCTTCATCATCTTCACCTTCTAGCAGAACACCCCCCCCAAAAAAAAACCGCACATAAAACAATAATAAAAGTCTAATTATATCAACATTGTGAGGTTCGGTTATTTGCTGATATTATTAAAGGATAAGAAGCTTTCATAAAGGTGGCATATGGGAGACATCTTAATAATCATTGCGATTTTTTTTCACAAAAAGGATTCAGCAATATTCTCATTTATTTATTTAGTGTATTTTTATCCTTTATAATTGAACTGTTTTTAGATTATTTTATGTGGATTTTAATTGTTATTCATGTACCAACTACTGTAAGCCACCCTGAGCCTGCTTTGCGGGGAGGGCAGGGTACAAATTAGTTAATTAATTAATTAATTAATTAAGAGTTAAAGGCAGCATACATAGCGAACCAGTTTGGTGTAGGGGTTAAGAGGAACGGACTCTAATCTGGAGACCCATGTTTGATTCCCCACTCCTCCACATACAGCTGCTGGGTGACTTTGGGTCAGTCACAGTTCTCTCAGAGCTGTTCTCTCAAGAGCAGTTCTCTCAGAGCTCTCTCAGCCCCACCTACCTCACAGGGTTTCTGTTGTGGGGAGAGGAAGGGAAGGAGATTGTAAGCCACTCTGAGTGAAGGGCGGGGTATAAATCCAATCTTCTCCTTCTCCTTCTCCTCCTCTTCTTTCTTCATTTTTTAAAAAAATCCTTAACAACAAATGTATGAAGTGGGTTTAGGTTGAATGAGTGTCCCATCACCCAGTAAGTTTCATGCAAGTAGAGAATTGAATCCTGGTTTTGCAGATTCCATTCCAGTAGTCTAAACACCTGCCTTTGGCTCTCCATGCAATGTCTGTATATGTGATTTTTTTTTAGCATAATTCTGTAGACAATATATCACTTACATTTAACACACAAATCCAAAAATGTGAGATGTGAAGCTTGAGAAACCAAATGTGAGCAAAAATCCAACATGTGAGCAGAAATATCCTGCTGAGACTTGACTGGGACTTATTCTAGCCGCCCTGAGCCCACTCACGGGGAGGGCGGGATATAAATGTGAAATAATAAATAATAATTAATAAATAAATTCTAGTCTTTCTTCTGACATTAGAATGAAACGGGGTGGGGGAAAGAGTTATATGACAACCTCAAAAATTTAATTTTACTTTTGAGAATTTCTGCCATATCCTCACCAGATGACCACATTTTGGCAATGCAGCAATGCACAGGAAAGAAGACGCAAATGTTAATACTACATGTTACAGTGTGACAATATGACATGTCCGCTAGAATGAGCCACAGGCCCCATTCAGATATAGCAAAAACAAATGGTTTAAGTACGGTTAGTTGTGAAATCAGGATTTAGATCACAGATGATCACATAGATCTTGGTTTGCCTCAACAAATTCTATTTTTGTTTCCTACTCTCAGTAGCCTGGAAGGGCTTTGATAGACAATAAGCCAGAATGACACAGGATTCAGCCGGAATATCTGTATCCAGACATTATATAACTTATATATAGCTTATAACCTAACTGTGGTTAATAAATCCTGATTTGACACCCAACAAACCAACAAAGACTTTACCTACATTCAGACTATTTCACTAACCACAGTTTGTTTAACCATCACTTGGTTTCATGCTTTGTCCAAGCTAAACCATCGGCCACATATGCTGAAATCACACAGTGTATTGGTAGCATTTTGCCTCAGTCTTCAGAGGCTGATATAGCCCACCCTGAAGAATGATGCAAGCTCACCATTAAGTCCTTGGAAGAGCACCTGGCATGGCCTTGCAAGAACAGAGACTGCTGTTCTCGTCAGCATAAACCTTGATCCTAAATTTGTTGGCAACATATGTTTGAAAGTGAGCACAAAGACCCGGATGCCTCTCTAAATTGTTGCAATTCGGTATTTCCACTTGAAATTAGAAAGTCATGATTTTTTTTGGCTTCAGATCTAAAAGTAACAAAGACATCTTAAAGTTCTAGTGTTGCAAACCACCTCCTTCCATTTCCTAATTTGTTAAAAGGAATGAGCCATTGCCTTAATGTAAGCTAAGTCAGGAGAGAGAAAAGCAGATCCTGGTGAACAGAAATCATGTTCCATATGCAGTTTATGCACTGGGCAATGGGCGCTGGGAATTAATATTTCTTATTACCCTTTTGTCTGTGTTCATTGTAATAGAAACTCCTGTCTAGACTGAATGGCTACCCAACATAATCCCAGTAATATCCAGTAAAATCACTCTGAAATGTGATAGTCATAGTTATCAAGGAGAGCTAGGATTAAGTTGATTGATTGAACAATGAACTCCTGGTTTTTAACATGATCTATATTTGTCTCTGAACTTATATACAAAGAGAGTGAGAGTCATATGCACACCCCCCACATGGCTATAAAGATTTTATTGTAAATAAGTTATACTGATATACCCTGAAAGGTGCAAGGCTGAGCAATGTTGCCCCAAAAGAACATGAAATGGTCCACAGCCAGAAAAGAATACTTTGTCTTAAATCAGCTCTTCTGTCTTCAAGGACGGTATACTTGCTGTCAGGCAGATGTCACGTGCTGTACAGTTGTTTGTGCTTTCTACAGCTGCTCATGCTCTGAAACATTATGCAGCAGACTTTACAAAGCTGCAGAGTATGGGAAAAAATAGATAAGCCGATAAGCTGATACTTCACCTAATCAAAGAAAACGGACATACAGTGTGGTATCCTACAGCACAGACAAACCCACCTTATCTGTCAGAAGTAAGACTGAGGTTGCTGCCCTTAGGCAACTCAGATCACGTTGTTACAAACAGCAAAGAGATGATAGACCTGAATCTTGGCCAAGTTCAGACTGGCAGTTTGGCCCGATATTGGCCCACTTTGCAAGCGGATTAAGAGAGCCCATTCACACAGCCACAGCTGCCCGGCGTTGCCGTGCCACACTCACCCCGTCCTGGAGCATTTTTATCCTGCTTTTAAAAGATACCTGGCGAAACCGGTGTCAAACTGTCTGGGTCCGCGTTCATCCTGCTTCCTGGCAGTGTGGACGCAAATAAGCCGCACATCAAGTGGCGCCGGTAATGTGAACCTGCTGATCCGACTGCTGCACCCATGCGCCTATGTGCCTACATGCAGGTCAGCAAAACGGACCAAAGCCATGCATCACTGTGCGCCATCGCCAGGGGCTGCCCCACGGTGCGAATGCTCCATTCCGCCTCCTCCCTGGTATGGTCCTTCATCAGTTTATGCAGTGTGAACGGAAAGCCCCGCAACAACTCGGCCCGGGTCTTTTTGCCCTGCTTTCCTTGCACTTCATTTTGCCAGTCTGTCCTCAGCCCTAGACTGTATCCCTACTAGATAAGAGAGGGAAGGAGCAGAGAAAATGGCTGTGTGCCAACAGCATGATGGTACGGCCAGGAACAAATCTGTAAGTGAAGTCACCATGTTGGCATGATGCTCTAGGATCCCCCAAAACTATCTGGTGTTATCTATGATTTTATCCCATCGCTATGGTTTTTCCATAGAGTTTTGGATGAATCCTAGCACATCACACTGACACAATGAAGTCTTTCAGGTTTGTGCTGAAGTGACATTGCATGATTCACACAACAGTACTTTCCCCAGTCATTTTCCTCCCTCCGCTCTGCCAAGCAGGAGATCCTGTAAGCCTGACCTCTGCTGGAAGTTTACAGCTCACATGCATTCCATGCAAATGGAAGCTTACAGATCATAGCTTGGGCATGCTACTAGATCCTGGCATATGGTTGAAGGCTCAGGGCTCCTCTGTGGTACATAGCACCTGATCAGCTCTAGCTGGTTCACCAGCTATGGCCATTCCTGGGAAAGCATGATCTGGCCACAGTGAACCATGCTCTGATTGGGGGGGGGGGGACTTACCAGAAGAAAGAGGAATGCCCAGGTCACATCACTGGTGTCACACAGGAGGTGATATCACCACGTTGCAACCCTGCTGTGACACTCTTGTATTTGAGCAAAAACTCTATGGTAAAATAGAAGAAGAAGAGGAGAAGGAGAAGGAGATCATTTTATACTCTGCTCTTCACTGTGTGAAAGAGTCTCAGAGCGGCTTACAATCACCTTCCCTTCCTCTCCCCACAACAGAGACCCTGTGAGGTAGGTGGGGCTGAGAGAGCTCTGAGAGAGCTGTGACTGACCCAAGGTCACGCAGCTGGCTTCATGTGGAGGAGTGGGGAAACAAACCTGGTTCTCCAGATTAGAGTCTGCCGCTGTTGACCACTACACCAAACTTTTTTTTTGTCCAAATACCAGAGCTTTGCCCAGAGGTCGCTGATGTGATGACATCACTTCCAGCATGATGCTGGCAATGTGGCTGAGGCCCTCCTCTTTCTCCAGGTAAGTTCCCCAACAGGCCAGCTGATTGATGGCTGGGGGGCAGGGCCTGGTTGCAGGAGACCCCCACCTCCACTGGGGACTCTGGCAACCCTATCTGATTACATCCCAGTTAGATTACTGTAATGAGTTCAACATGGGGCTGCCTATGAAAACAGTTTGGAAATGTCCATTGGTCCCAAATGTGGTGACCAAGCTACTGTTTATTATTTGTTTGTTTGTTTGTTTGTGCTTTAGGTTTATGAATTGCCCAGTCCCTGAATACACAGGGCTCTGGGTGATTTACATGACTAAAAATATATGTAAGTATATCATAATCACTAGTTAAAATAAAATAAATATAATATTACAAACTTAAAATTAATCCTCAGATGGTGTTAATAGTCTACTACTGATCAGTTCTGGACCATGTTGGTGCCTTACAAGCAGGATAGGGAGGGGAAAGGAGGGGAGAAAGGAAGAGGAGTTGGTTACAGGGATTGTGTTATCGCTGTGATGAAAGATCTGCACTAGCTGTCCATCTGCTTCTGGGCACAATTATAAGTGCTGGTTCTTACCTTTAAATGTCTTGGGCTCAAGGGACTTGAAGAGCTGTCTCCCCCAAATAATTCAGCCCACAGTTAAGATCTGCCTTGCAAGCACTGCTTTCTGTGCCCCTGGCATAAAAAGTGAGGCAGGTGGCAACCAGACACAGGGCTTTTTCAGTAGTGGCACCCTTTGTATTAATGATATTACATCCTTTCTCTCCCATAATGAGTTTTACCCGCCATGTCTGTCATCTTGGAAGTACACAGATGATACAGTCTTACTGTTAAATTCCTTTTAAACTGCTCAATGATTTATATATATTTTTTTTTGCTCCGGCTGAGTTTTTCATACTTTGGTTTTAATTAACAATTTTAAATATTTTTATTAAGTTTTATTTTGCAAGCCAACTCAGGAATGTTCCATGGAAATAAAACGTTTTCTGAATTATTAAATAAATATACTGGGTTACGTTCAGCAGATGGTGCTCTTGAAGAAGGAGCCGATCAAATAAGATCCCACTTTACCAGAAGTTCACTGAGGATTTCTGAGCACTTGTATGACGCTGTATGTACAGAACTGTTGTGCTTTTGTGCAGCATTTCTGTACTAAATTGTTGATCGCTGAACATTTGTTGAATAGTTTTTATAATTGACTGCTTATTATGTAAGTCTTTTATGCAGTATGTAAATGATGTAACAGTGGACTATCAGTGCAATCCTAAACAGAGTTACATCTTCTAAGCCCACTGACTTGGTGTAACTTTGGTTAGGACTATAATTGTTACATTGGTGTAAAATGGTGTAACTTTGCTTAGGACTATATTGTCCATCTTACTTTAGCTCTTTGGCTTTCAGTGTGCTTTTGTTCTTTGGCTTATTGTGCCTAATTTTTTATTTATCTTCTCCGGACATGGCTTTTGTCCCATGTTTTCTGTGATTTGTCCTGAGAACTCTATTTCATTTTGGCAGAAAATGTATTTTTCTGTTCAGTTTCAGCTCTGATATAAGAGTCCAATTTAGGACTGAGGACAGTGTTCTGCTGTGTTCTTCCATTGATGCACTCTATATTAAGATACCATCCAGAAAGGGAATTACCTTTTCCCCAGTTCGGAGGAGCTCTATCATCTTTGTTGTAAAGATCTTTGGAGTGCTTGTGATTCCCAAAATGAGCCTTGAATATGAAAACAAAAAAATTCCAAGGGTGTGACAAATGTAGGACTGTATGTCAAAAGGATTTTCCAGAAAATACTTTAGGAATCCTGTTTGGGAAGAACTTTGGCTCCTATCATTTTTGCGAAAGGGTTTTCTAGCATTGGTAGGATACATGGATATAGATATAGATATATTCTCTGACTTAACTTCATTAAGTTTTATAAGGTTTAAACACATTTGTTCACCCATGCAGGAAGGAACAGATGGAAGGAGGTCACCATCATGCCCACTACCCCATCCCCTAGTCTTATATGTTCACCTGAACCTCTGAACATTGATGTAGCATGAACTACCCTGATTTCCTTGAAGAAGCAATGGCCTATAATAGTGATAAACATTGACATGAATAATAAGTATGCTGTAGTATGATAAAACTTTTTCTCACACCTCACTCTGTGATCTTCCAGATTTGATATTGTTGATAGATTTCAGCACAGAGAGAACTCAGCAGTTCTTGGCTATCTACTTAATGGCCTGTCTCTGCCTATTGTATTTAATATCTTTGGAGTACACAGAGCATCATATCTTGCTGTCAGTCTGTTCTTAGGTGTAAAGTGTGAACAGGACTTGACAGGTGCTGCCTTCTCAAAAGCAGCAACGGAGTAATGTAATGTCTGTTAAGTATGTCTTATTGTTATCATCTATATTGTCACTTTGCTAGGAGGTGATCCTCCCTTGACCCGGCACAGGACTTCAACATAGAAAATGCCACTTCCTTCACAGCTCTGTTGAACTCATCACAGCCTTAATTTCCAGATGAACAGCAAGCATAGTTCTCTTAATGTTAAATTATGCAGAGCTTTCTTTTGTGTATTTTTTTTTAAAAAAACCTCTTCAGCTTTTTGGACAGTCGTTAGAGACTCTGAAAATGAAGTTTTCACAAGACAAGCTGTCGTGCTATTGTGTGGGTTTCTCTAACCTTTCCTTGAGCAAAATGCATACTTGCCAAGAGTAATGGAACCTCTGAGTAATGAACCCTCTGCTCCCTGAAAAACTGGGTGAACATGTGTGTGAAGAACAGACATGGAAAATGGTCTGGGAGCCAGGCCCAGAGTATATCATCCTCTGCTCCAGTATTTTGTCAGTAATGGCAGAAGCCTTAGGTAGAAAGTCCAAGAAAGGAACAGAGTTGTTTTCGGTATAAGAGACTTTTGCAGTGCAGCACTGACAAAGAACTCTGTGTGAGCATCTGTAAAGCTAAATTTGAAATCTACTGCCGTAAAGCAAACAGTACCAGGCTTAGATGAACCTCATTTGGTATAAGGTCTCCTGATATCATTTGACATTCACTTCTAATTTCTGTCAATCAGAGACTTATAGTAATACCCTGAACATCTTGATGATAGCAATAGATGGCAGTGTGGCACTGTTCTTTTGCTCTAATTAATTAGGGTGACTATGAATGGGCACTTACATTAGATCTTAAAGTAAATATAGCACCACGAATAACCTTCTAGAGCCTTTCCCAATAGGTGGTAGCTGTGTCTGCTCTTTTCAGTATTTCTTGCAGCACATTCCCCCTCCCATTATTTCATTGCATTATCAGATTCCCCTTTAGGAAATTCTGCAATCTGATACGTAGGTCCTTCTGACATCTATTGTATTCCCAGTATGCCATGACCTGGGACAGTGTGAATGTAACAGGCTTTTGTTTTCATTGCATTAGCAGCTATTTCAGTGGCAGTGGAAGAACTATAATCCAATGGGATTAAATATCAATGAAACAACTGCAAGGTTTTCTCACCCAAATGTCTCAGTAATCCAGGTTCTCATGGTAAGTGCAGAAGCCCTTTTAACAGATAGTGGCAAATATCCTGTTTCCTGTAATTGCTGAGCTGATAGCAACACTGTGGTATGAGACATGTGATGTTTCCATTACACCCATTTCTCCTTAAAAGTTATATGCTGTCATCACACAGGGACTGTACAACAAAGCAGACTTTCCTTTTTTTAATTCTAGGGAGAAACCATTGGCTGCGGTCACACACACTAAATAATCTACTTTCAATCCACTGGATTTTTATTGTGTGAACTGGCAAAATCCAGTTCAATCCAGGATTGAAAGTGGATTGAAAGTGTGTGTGATTGCAGCCATTGAGATGGAAATATATAATAACTTTAATTAGAAAAAAAAAGAGAGGACATAATTTTAGCACTTATTAGATAATGCCCAATATGATCTAGGTGTTTCATTCACCCTGGGTACTACTAGGAACCAGCCCCTAGATTACTTGACCTACTTGTTGCAAATAGCGTAAGAAGCTGGCTGGAGTGTCCTTGGGGATACGGAACTAATGAACACCGAGAATTAGTTCTGGACTGGAGCAAAAAATGAGTAACTTTCTGTTTGAGATAGCAAGTGAGTGAACCATGACAAACTGCTTATGAACATTGTTACACTGAAGCATAAATACTGGGCTGGATCCAGCACAAGAACTTTGCAAAAACCGCACAAGGACCACTGATGTGCCTAGCATTCCTCTTTTCCAGCAGCAGTTTTCAAACTCAGGAAATTTTGTTGCCAGAGTTGCATGACTAGGGATGGGCACAAACCAACTTACAAACTAAAGTTTGTGACAATTTTAGCTGGTTCGTGGTTCACGAACTGAAGCTCATAGCAGGTCAAGCAGCACAAACTTTCCACGAATTCTCAAGCAGTTCATGAAGGTTCATGAATGGATACATTTCCAGACAGGTTGTCTCTCTGCTCAAACAAAATGTTTACCAAACTTCAAAGCAACAAAGCAGCTTCAAAGCAAAGGATATGGGGAATTCTCTAGCCTTGGAAATGCCAATATATTCCCTGTGTGTCTGATGTGTGTAGCTTCGCTTTAGAGCCTGCGCCTGACATTTCCCCTAAAAGCATTTTCCTGGGGGCATCTTCTTGGGGGGGCCATACCTCAGACAACCTAAAGCCAGTTTACACATAATTTGGAGGGCATGTAAAGGAGCATCAGGGGGAGGTTCTCTGTGAGTTTGATGTCTCTAGCTTGCACAGGGTCCGTTCTATACACTCCTCAACCTCCTGAACCCGGACCTGTCAAAATGACCACCTGTCATTTTCCCAAAAAGCACTTTCCTGGGGGCACCTTCTTGGGGAGGCTATAACTCAGACCCCCATAAATCTAATCTTCTTCAAATTTGGGGGGCAGGTAAAGCAGCATCAGCCGAAGATCCCTTGTGGGTTTGGTGTCTCACTCTCTAGCACACTGGGGAGGATTCTCCCACATCACAAACCTCAGAATCTGAACTGGCTCATTTGGCAGCTAAAAGTTTGTGACAGTTTGTGGTTCGTGAACCAGGCATGCCATGAACCACAAACTGAATCCCATCTTCCCAGTTAATGACCATCCCTATGCATGACCTATGTGTCACATGACCTATGTGGAGCCCTGCTGACTTGTTGGCTCCACTCTGTTTCAGCCTATCAAGGTGTTAGGCACTAGGAGTCATCCTGAGTCTCAGCCTGGTGACAAACCATTCTCCTGTCTCACCCAAATCTTGGAGGGGTCAACTCGCACTTCTCCTTCAGTACCCTGGTTAACTACAGAATTACCTGCCAGTAGGGCCAACTTGGTGTAGTGGTTAGGAGCATGGACTGTAATCTGGGAGAACCAGGCTTGATTCCCCACTCCATCACATGCAGCTGCTGGTGTGACCTTGGGTCAGTCACAAGTTATTTCAGAGCTTTGCTCTCAAGGGCAGTTCTTGAGAGAGCTCTCTCAGCCCCACCTACCTCACAGGGTGTCTGCTATGGGAAGGGGAAAGGAAAGGAAATTGTAAGCTGCTCTGATACTCCTTCAGGTAGTGAAGAGCAGGGTATAAATCCAGTATCCTTCTTCTTCAGCTTCCCTTCAGCATTGCCAGTTTAGGGTTCTGCCTACTGCCCATGTCTCTCACTACCATGGGGATGTTACCACACTTGCACACTCTCAAGGAATCAGTGATCCAGCAACCAACTGCCTTGCTTCCCCTGGTGCCTGTTTTGAAACATGTGTTTGAACAGTGGAGGTCTATCTAAGTGGTACAGAGAACAAGTACTGTAATTTAAAGTAGTGAAGCATTTGTTAAAAGGAAAAATTTCATATGCATACTTTGCACAGCAATGGATTGAACAAATCTATACATACTCTAACTGGTCTTATTCTAAGGTAGGTTCTTTCAGAGTAGAAGTTACAGCTTTCTAAAAGTTCTGTGTTGCCTTGGAGTTTTGCCCTTTGTCTGCTTCACATCACTATAGCCGCTATCCAAGATGGAGCTTGACATGAGAGCGCCCTCCTGAAACTTATCCTCAAGTGAAATTAGCCCAAATAGACCCCAAATCCCTCCATGCCACAGGATTATATCTCTTGCCTGCCTCACCACCTCTGTTGGTCAAATCTCTTTTTCCAGCCATCACCAGAATGGTCCTATCTGGCCTCCTGTATTCCAAGTCTCTGTCACCTTCTGGGTTTCAGATTCCAGCCAAGATGTGACCTGGCCATTCCATTGTTACTGACCAGGATGTCCATTTGCAAAGCTTTGATGGCTTGGCACTCACTGGAGTCATTGGCAAGATGGATGGATTGGCAGGATGGATGATAACTGGGAGCAATTGATTTTCCCCACTCCTGTCTGTCTTCAGCTCACAGAGAAAAACACTTTAAAACAGAGTGTGGGGTTTGTGCAGAACCTCAAAATATAATACATTTCTCCACAACATGCATGGAGTAATAATCACACAGGACACTGCTGTGGAGTGTGAATGAAAAATCCCAAGGCTTACCCCTAGAAGATAAGTCTTCCTCCATTATGCCTGAATCCTGCTCTAACTAAAAGCTTCCTCTTCCTAGCTACCAACTGCTACTGTTGATGCCAGAAAGAGCTAGACAGAACAACCAGGCATCCTTTCATTGTTCCTTATTCCATTTCCAGATGAGAGTCCCTTTATCCCAGCTTGCAACTGCTATTGTTGCTATGACAAACAGCAACCAGTCAGTTGCCCTTACATTCAAGATGTTATTGAGACCCCTTCCTGAGCACCTTCATATTGTAGCTTTATCCTCATCTGTATTAATGTAAAGTAATTTGGGAAGTCCATTGTCGGCTAAAAATGTAGCATAATTACTACTATGATGACAACAAGAACACTGACGACAGGTTCTTAGACATCAGTGACAAAGCAAAAATGGGACAGGCCTGCCAAGAGTCAGTGGAGGTCATAGTAACAAGCCAATGGGGGATTTTTGGCTTATTTCTATTCATTTACCAACTATGACAAAATCACAGTAAGAATACTGAAAATCTCAACTGACAGAAGGATTTAAAGTATCCACCTTGAGTCTTAGAGAGAAAGGTGGGCTAAAATTAAATATGTATGTGTATATATATATATATATATATATATATATATATATATATATATATATATATATCTGTCAGCAGAATAAGACTTCTTTGCTTTTCTCTCTTGCTACACCCCCAAAGTTCCCCTGGGTGACAGGGAACCCTTAGAAACATAAGGGGGGCATCAAGGGTCTGCAGTTGGAGGGGAGAATGAGTGAAAATTACAACCTTGTGTATGCAGAAATGGTTGGCAAGAGCCACCCAATATTTGCTCCACAGCCTACAGGTCTTCTCGACGTCCTTGATACTTGCAGAAGTTTAAAGGTTAATTAGAGATTATGTAGAACAAAGATCAGATGCTTCTGAGGGTTTTTACAAAGTGAAAAGAATAATCTGTGGGGATGGGAGGTCAAATTTAGGACTGCGGTGCTCACGGTAGCTTTACTGGCTTCCCAAAAACCACTTCCCCAATTTAAATCACTTCATCTAAGTTTGTTGTTTGCCTTATGAAGGGAACCATATGGGTACCTGACCAAGATTTTGGAACAATTATGGGGAATTTGAAAGAGAACAAAAATTAGATGTTGAGGACCTAGAGATCAGTTACCCTGTCTCCTAGAAAATGAGTTTAACTATCGTAAAATGTATTTCCTAAGGAAGTGTCTCATTTTATTATAACAAGGATAAGAGGCTCAGTGGTAATGTTGATTTTATTTTATGTTTCATGAAAAACAAAACACCATAATTTCATGGAGGATGTAAGAGAAATCCTTTCCCCCCCATGCATATAACAGACATTGTTTAGGATGTCTTCCTTGAGGGTTGGAAGGGAAAGTCCATTAACAAGGAAATATACGTTTTCCTTTGCAGTCAGTCTTTTTCATGTGTACATAGATAGAATAGATGCATTTACTGCTCTTAGTCTGAAAGGGAGAGTAGATGCATATGCTGTTTATAATCTCTGAAATACAGAGGTTATTTCAGTATAAACAAATGTGTGACAATCATAGGGTTACCAGCTCCAGGGTGGGTAGCTTCTGGAGCTTTGGGGATGAATCCTGGGGACGATGGGGTTGGGTTATAATGCAACAGAGTCCACCCTCCAAAGCAGCTGTTTCATCTGGGAAACTGATTTGTGTAGTCTGGAGATCAGTTGTAATCCTGGGAGATTTCCAGACCCCACCGGGAGGTTGGCAATGCTATGCAACCATAATAATAGCAGTTCTTTCCTTCTTCGGTACCTTATGAAGGACAGAATCCTTGATAGATCAATGAATCAGTTACCAAGAAAGTAACTAGTTGGCTGTTTTAAATCATGGGAAATGTGCAAAAATACAAGTTTTTGTAGAGAGATTAGATTTAAGCACCCCAACCTTCTGCACTGAACAAGGCTTTGACTGAAAGAGTGTCCCAATACATCTTCTCCTCGTGTGGCTAATGGGTCTATCCTCTCCAAGGGCTTTTGAAAATGCATTTAACTTTTTTTTAATGGTAAAATCACAGACCTTGTGCATAGACTCCAGATTACAGCCGCTCTTCTGGCAAAGGCTGCAAATCCCTCCCAGCTTTGTCCATGTAACGTTTTCCCCCTTGGTTTACGAGACCACTGGAGAGTGGCTCATGCTGGTTCCAGCTCCATCCGCCTGGGACTGAGGGACTGAAAACAGAGAGCAAATCCAGCTCTTAGAGAATCCAGATCTTCTGCCCAGTGGTTTACAGACCCACAGGCTCACAGAACTGTTCCTTAAGATTTCCTTACAGCACCTGTGAGATCTTTGTGTTCTCCTCAGTGTATTCCCGTACCTCTGCCTCAAACATCGGCTGATGTTTATTTCCATGGTGTAACCTGCCAGCTTTGGCATCTGCCTCTGCCCACAATACTTCATGGCCTTATCTGGGCCCTTCTGTATTTTTCTGCAGTGGGGATTCTATCCTCGTATGCAAACTCTGCAGAGACGCTTGCTCAGCGTGTATATTTCATTAATGTAAGCCAATATCGTTTGAACAAACGCAGTAAAACTGTGAGAAGCCGAAAGCTGCTCTGCAGCCAGAAGAACTACTCCTTAGAACTTGAGGGAAGAGTTGCTCAAACTCACCATCCTTCTCCATGGTAAGATATTAAACGAAAAGGCATCTGTGTTATTTTTTGTTAGGTATTTTGGAGCAGGTCCTCCATGGATGACATCAACATGGAGACCGAATTAAACCAGTTCCCAGAGAACTCATTGAAACGATGATATGCAATTTTTGTGCGCCATAAAAATCTCATTTGCTCAGATCTCTCTGCATTGGTGTCTTTCTTATTCAGGACATGCCATATGTTTGCTCCAGACGACAACTTTGCCTTGCTGCCAAGATTTGAGTTTTAAAACACCAGCACCCTGAGAAAGACCAGAGATTGTATCTAGCAGGGAATGGTGGGCAGAGCCAAGGCAAAACAGGGTAGGCTGGATACAGAGCCAAGCAAAAGCAGATTGGAGTTGAAGTTTCCAGCCACCAATTATAGTTAATAGGATTCACAGCAACACTGCATTCTATAGAGTATGACCTGGTAAAGTCATAGATAGCTTAGCTTCAGTCTCAGCATTTAATCATTTGTGCATTTTGTGACGTTATCTCCCATTTTTCAAATACCTTCTGAAAGTGGCTAACTAAAATAATTTAAAAATTAAAATAAAGGATAAAAATTACAATCCAATACTAAATTGCACATTAACCAGTTTGATGTATTTCAGAGAAGAAGCAAGTGAGCAAGGAAGAGGTGGTTAGCAGCTGGATCTCACCTTTGTTTTTGATAGCAACCAGACATTCTTTGGTTGGCTTCCTGAAACTGATAGTGTAGATCAAAATGTCAAAATACGCAGGCACTGTCTGAAACTAAAAGGGCAGCAGCATCAACTAGAAGAAAAAGCTAGCCCAAAATTTTCTAGCAAAAGAACCAAAGTAATGTTTATGACAAACATTGTGTCTGACACCATCCCTGTTAGCCAAATTGCTCTGGTTTTAAGATTAGCAACTGGCAAATAACCGGGTTACAGCCAACTATACCAAGGTCCCACCCCCTCCAGGAGTTCCCAGTAAATAGGCACTGAGGCAGAGGTCAGTTTAAATGATGTTTACTGTAAGATGTTCTTCAAGCATACAAAAACAGAATCACACACACTAACACACAGCTCCTAAGAAACTTAGATAGAGAAATAGCACTTTTGCATGAGCAGGAGTTTCGTTGGTTGGGAGATACTTTACCTATCCTGGAGATGGTTGTCTGTTCCAAAAGAAGAACTGAGGGATTGAAAAGAAAGTGGGGGACGTGTTCTGAACCGGCAGAGGCACGCTTGACTCTGGTCACGAATCCAGAGATCAAAGATGGAGGAAGGGTATTGGGATAGCAAGCTGGATACAAGGGGTAAAAGCAGATAGGGGTCGTGGAAACTCAAAAGAGTGCAACCTCTTTTATCAGGTGGTACTGGGGCGGGCAGTGCTGGCCACATCCCCCTAATACATCTTCCAGGTAGTCCGTCCCTACAAACCCTACCATTGGTTGAAGGGAAAGGAGGAGGGAAGGTAGAGGAGTGGTCAATATTGTAACACTAGGGGCTATACAGGAACTGACACCTGGGCAGGCATCCTTTGATGTCCTTGGCTCGGCCATTTGGTGGGTGTAAGATTAGTTATCAAGCAACCTCATTCATAGTCCAAAAATCAGAATCTCTTTGAAAGGTGTGGAATCTCACAGGTGCATGGGGGGAGGTTAGGAGTTGCCTAGCAGGAGGTGTCAAAGAACCCTTGGGCAATGGGGTCCTTGCCTTTGTTCCGTGTGTGAACCATGGCGGGTGTCCCAGAGTGGACTGGAGCCTCTTACAGCAATAAAGAGTGCATATAGTCCTTTGAAGCATAACAACCCAAAGTTCAAACTTATGAACATTAAAAGGTCCATAAGAGCACATGCTGTGCTTTGCTAGGCAACAATTCCCACCCCTACATACTGAATAATGTGGGATTCGGTGATTGTCTTTGGGAACTCAGATTGGCCAGAAGCTAACCTTTTTTCACCTGTTCTGCATTGCTCTCTGGCATTCAAGGTTTAACCTCAAGCTCTGGCCTGGTGATTGGCTGGGCTATAAATGGGGTTGGCAGGATTATTGCAGGTGGGTTGAGCATAGGTAGGGCTAATGGGCAAGCACCATGTTGCACAAAGGGCCATTCCCAAGCCGGGCCATCACTGGTTTATGTGCTGAACAGTATCAAGTAATCCTTTAGTTGCTTGAGCAACACGTGAGAGGGGAGGGACAAGGCTTAACATTTCGCAGCACAGTTTGATGTGCATGCTAGGAGAAATGAAACTGGCAGTAGCACTGGGCATGTCTGGAGCCAGGTTGGATTTGCCCATAGTTGCCTTTTAGCAGCAACTCACACTTTTAAAAGAAGAGATTCTTTAATGATATAAATGAGCTACAAATGTGGCCTGGTATCATCCAATGCTTGATGTGTCATGTTTTCATTTGCGAATACAACACTCGTTTATCGGTAAAGCAATTACCATAAAAATCAGGCATTATCCTATAGCAAAGAGGTCATGATTATGGAAATAACACTTGGTGCAATTTATAATGAAGACCAACTGCAATTCTTTATTTCAGGGACATTCTCTCTTTTCATCTCACTTGGCAAAGTCCAAGAGGACATGAAATTTGAAACAGCTGACATAACAGTTATTTATAGCAGCAGTGTCATTGTGTGCTGCCGGCAGTGCATAGTGAACACCATGGATTCAGAGCTCATTTAATAAATGAAACCCCAAACAGAGTGACCAATAGTCCTTCAAAATTTTCAAAAAACAGGTTGTGGAATTTCATAGGTCAGTATTATGGGATTTTATAATATCTATTCAAATTCTGCCTTTTCCAGGAATGTTTCCTGTCTCAGGAGTTCTTTAGTATTTTTCTCCTCTGAACGGCATGTGAATGTTCTTGTAGCAAGTACTTATTTGATTCTTCCCCCTTGTAAAAACGATTGATGCCATTAGTAAATTTATCAGGGACTCCAACAATAAAATTCAGCTAATTTAATCCAGAGAAAGAAAGGGAGTAAGGCTGTGTATGTGCAATAACCACCATGCCTGTGTTGCAGTGCTAGTTAAGTATGCGGACTCTAATCTGGGAGAACCGGGTTTGATTCCCCACTCCTCCACTTGCACCTGCTGGATGACCTTGGGCAAGCCATAGTTCTACCAGAGCTGTTCTCTCAAGGACAGTTTGGGAAAGAGCTCTCTCAGCCCCACCTACCTCACAGGGTTTCTGTTGTGGAGAGGGGAAGGGAAAGGAGTTTGTAAGCTGCTCTGAGATTCCCTTGGGTAGTGAAGGGCAGGGTATAAATCCAATCTCTTCTTCTTCTTCTTCTAGTTTGTCTATTGATCTCTCACTATTCCTCTGACTTCCACTATTCCTTCTGTTCAAAAATACTTCTTCCTCTTGAAACTGTGAGCTCTTCTGTGGTATAGATCACGCAAAAACAGCTGCTCACCATCTCTACCTCAATCTCATTCTTAGAAACACAAACACATAGGTGATTTTGCAAAAACACAGAAAGTGGGAACCCAATTTGTAGGGCTTCAGAAGTAACTGAGAAGGAGGAAAATCATGTGAACTGGACATCTGAGTATATGATTGTCCATGCAGAGTGGTTCCAGAATGTGCAATCAGAAGTCCCCACCCAGCAGGAGACAAAAGAAAAAGCTCCCTGCTTGTACTTCTGGCAGGCAGGCAAGGCTGCAGAAATAAAGATGGGCAACACAGTTAGGTGCTCAGGTTTCCCTCACACTTATGATAAGAAGCATGTCTTCTCTATGGACAAACTGGAAGGGAAAATAAAGGCAGAGATTAGGAATTTACACCCACCACAGTAAACACATACAGACCAGACAAACAGTCCAGAAGATACAAGATGCAAAAGATCAGCAATGAAGATGGTTTTGATCATATATTTAGGTATGTTGTTATTAACCCCTGGCATGGGGGGAAAGATAGTCAGCCCCTCTCATTCAAATAAAGAAAGTGGGGAAGTGTTCATTTTTAAACAAAGCAAGCTTAAGGGAGAGCAGAATCAAAATCTGTCCTATCCTGTGTTTCAAGGGGGTTTCTAATCTGTATGACATCTGGGAGGTATGGTCCTTGAGAGCAGTACACGGCATGAGAATTTCATCCCAACTTTTTGAGGAAAGGAGATACAACCAGGACAGGAAACTGGGATAATTTTTAAAAGTTCAGTAAGACCTGGACTGAGCATCTAGCTAAGACTGGGCTTAGCCAGATGTGCACAGCTTTGGCACGACTCAAAGGGCTCTTGTCCCGTGGCTGGCAGCCTGTGGCCCTATGTGACCTATGTTGATGGAACCAGCACCTGCTAAGGATGTCCTCATGGCTCATCAATTATGTTAAGTTTGGATTGGGGTAGGGGATGTTGGGCTGTATATTTTTGTTTAAGTGTATTTGTAAGTGTAAGTGTATTTTGCCTTGTAAGCTGCTTTGAGTCCCAGTGTGGGAGAAAAATAGAATACAAATATTTAATTAAATAAATAAAAATTCTAACAATGATAAATATGACTGAAATGGCATATGACACATGCATGCGGTGCTGTATATACTCATGAGATGGGTTACTGTTATAAGTGAACAAAATGAAATGAAACGAATCACCCTGTTATTTATTCTGTGCCCATATCCAAGGTCCTCATGTTGTATCATGAGCATTGTTGGGTGTGGTGATCCATGTAAGCATTTGAACTGGGCCAAACCGTCACCCCAGTCCCCACTATCTATGATATAGGAGTGAAAACACTGAGCTATTTTACTGTCAGGATTACACATGTGAAGTTCTTTGAGCTGTAATCTGTTAGCAAAGAGCTCTTGCGTACATTGTAAAGAAACCAAGGCTAGTTGTCCTGTACAAAAAGTGGGGGTTACGGACCATTCCGGCTTTCTATCAGGTGCCTCAACAATGAAGGATAAGTGACAGAGGAAATAAAATAGAGAAAATTCACTCTTAAGACAGGGCCACGTGGATGAATGTATGGGATTTTCTTCTTTTTATGGCACGCCATGGAGAACATGCTTTGTTTTATGCAAGAAGTACATCATTTGATCATCGATACTGTAGATGTGAACTGAATTGGTTCTTTTAAAAGCTAACTTTCTTCCCTTGAATGAATTTAGGATCTGGGTATTAGTGTGATGACTGTAGTATACGCCCCAGTTAGGTCTGCATCACAGAGCACATTCCAACTCATATGCTGTCCAACTCCACTGAACTTTTGTGAGGTGTTAATCAAGGCAGGGTTTAACTCAGAGTGTATGTTTATACAGCCTGTGGAAATCTGCAGCAGTGCCCAGAGATAATTTGAGTAGCCAGCTAATATACTGGCCTCAGGGTTTAAAATAACATTCGTTCTGGAGGGCACTATTACAGCATCTTAGATTTTCAACTACTATCTCCTAATTGAAAGAGATGCAGAAATCCATATCTCCCTTAAGCCAAAGATTTCACTGCAGGCAACCCCCAAGCAAAACGTGTTGATTTGAAAAGCCAGAGCAAGGGAGCTCTGGGCGATTAAAGCAGCAGAATTATTTGGAAAGGAACAAATACCATGCAATAACATTATAAAAGAAATGCACATAACTTTGATTGTTTAGATTTCTTTTTTAAAAAAAGACAGTGTTCAAAACAGTGAAACCCTCTGTTTTCCATTACTTACATTAAAACTCCCTCCCAAATATCCCACATTCTAACTTGCATCAAATATAATAATACCTTCTTTTGACACTGTTCCAACACTAATTGTACATACACAACACTGAAGCACAATCTACTATGTTACTCATTGTTTAAGATTATCTGAAGCTGTGCAAATAGGTCATTGGAAAGATAAATGAGGGCATACTAGAACTAGGATAGATATTTTCCAGACTCTGGAATCAACTAAAGTTACATCATATACTCAGGCAAACTTTGTTGTATTGTTTTGAATTTGTGGAATATATTTACTAGTTCTGAGCACCCAATAATATCATGTTCCCTAGTCTTAGATGCAAGCAGTTGTCTTTTAAACACATTCTAGATTTTATGCAATGAATAACACAAATCTTTCTTTTGCGGGATAAGAAACAGAAGTTTCCAATATTCCTGAGGATTTCAAGTTGGACTGTCAAGCACCAGAGTTGGTGGTTTTCCCTTCGGTGATGTAATTTATTCTCAGTTTTATTTTTGTAGTATTGTATATTTTAGTAGAATTCACATTAGACAGGACAGCCCTTTTATGGAGATAGCCTGACATGCAGCCAAGCTCACTTTTACCTTCTGAATTCCCTTTCAAATGTTTTCATATTAATGAGTCTGCTTCCTAGAGGGAAGTTCCTGGTGTGGAAAAGAGGGCACAGCGGTAAAAGGTTTGTGTGAACCATTTGCTGTTGGACTTCTGAGCCACATTTTCTCACAAGTTCCTTCATCATGACGGTTGCTCCATTGGTAAGTGGTGATAACAGCTCTTTTCTCCAGGGTCACATCAAACTGCTTCAGAATCTCTGTCACACTAGGTTTTTAATGCTCTCCCCTTTTAGCTCTTAATGCCAAGGTCTTATACGTAAAACAAAAAAAAGGCCTCTTCTGTCACATCTGCTTTGTCCCAATTACTCTAACGAAAGTCAGTCACTGAAGAAAGTTCTGGATGTCAGGAATTTTATCAAGGAGATCTAATAAATATTGCAGTAGCCAACTTGTCTTCATAGGTCTTTGCACCTTGCCAAAGAGCTCACTTAGGCCTTCAATGTCAGCAAAGCTCTCAAGAATAGCGTTTTATCTCACTCTCTTTATTTCTCCTGGAAAGCATTAGGGACACCCTCTGTTAGAATCTGCACCGTCCCGTTTCGCAACACCATCTGCAAATGGTTTCTGTCTTCTGATGAGGTATGCATGCAGCCTGATAAAAGTTTCTTGAGACCCTCTGGGCTATCCATTGCCAGCACTCATCAAATTGGTCATGCGGGGCACTGGGGAACCTAGGGCTGTCAACCCTGGTTTGGGAAATACTTGGAGACTTTGGAGGTGGAGCCTGGGAAGGAACAATTTGGGAAGGGGCATGACCTCAGTGGGACATAATGCCATACCAAAGCAGTCATTTTCTCCAGGGGAACGGATCTCTGTCACATAGAGAGCAGTTCTTATTCCAGGAGATCTCCAGCCCCACCTGGAGGTTGGCAACCCTAACACCCTCCCCACAGATTAGTAAAGAGTCCATTGGAAGCTTTATGGGTGGGGGAGTTAACCCAGGAAAGTGACAAATAGTAATCATTCTTAATCAGAATATCTGAATCTTGGCTGGGGTGCTAATCGATCCTGAAGCAGAACAACAGACAGGAACTGGTATAAGATTTAAGCATGTCCAAGCAGGAGATGGCTTTTCCTTTGCTTTAAACCGAACAGCATGCACTTAACAGCTCTTACACTTGCAGTTCTACCCATAAGACCTGATAGTGCAACACAAATCTTTGAGTCACTGCTATCAACCCAGATGCCTTCAGCATTGACAAACAGTAGGATATGAATATTTAAATAAACAAAAATAAAACCTTGGTCCTGAAAAGGGTTCAGTATTAGTAATCTGTCTCGGTGAAGCACTTAAGCAAAGTTCCATCAATGTCAACGGAAACTTGAGGTTTGGATCCTGTTCCTTGCTTTCATTGGTGTAGCACTTTGAGTGCAGCACGTTGTAGAGTCCTCCCTTCACTGCAGAGCACGTTCTTCCAGCAGTGGATGCTTTCTGCTCAGCATCATTCCATGAGCATCAAGCACCCTAATGAATGAGTTCTGCCATAGAGGCCAGAGGGCAGGCAAGTGGAAGGAAAGTATAGAATCAGAGACAGTGTGTGTAATGCTTCAGAGGGTAGGTATGTTGGTCTGCAGTAAAACAGCTAGATTTGAGTCCAGGAGCACCTTAGAAACCAACAAGAGTTTCAGGGTGTAAGCTTTCAGGAGTCAAAACTCCCTTGTCTGATGAAGATGTCGAATGAAGGGAACTTTGACTCTCAAAAGCTTACACCCTGAAACTCTTGTTCAGGGGTCCTTTCGTAGAAAAAGAGGTGCAGGAGCTCATTAGCATAACTCATTAGCATATGCCATGTCCCCTGACATCACCAGAAGAGTGTCAGAAAGGGAATGTCAGTTTCAGCCCCATTATACCCTATGGGCCATTGAAATCAATGGCAAAAACTCATAGGGTATATGAGGGGCTGGAGGAAAGGGGGTTTGAGGGAGAGGCTCCAAATTTGCAGGCTAGCTGCTGGGGCCTCTCCTCGAAATACCCACTAAGCTTCAAGAAGATTGGACCACGGGGTCCAATTCTATGGGCCCCCAAACAGATTGTCCCATCCCCTCCATTGTTCTCTATGGAGGGGAAAATGTTAACTTCTTTCCTACCATAGAGAACAATGGAGGGAATGGGGGCAACCTGTTTGGGGGCCTGTAGAATTGGACCCTCTGGTCCAATCTTTTTTAAACTTGGTGGGTATTTCGAGGAGAGGCCCCAGCAGCTATCCTGCAAGTTTGGAGCCTCTTCCTCAAACCCCCTCCCCTCCAGCCACTTTTAAAGTTGCTACTGAATTTCGGCGGCAATTCAGCAGCGAGCTGAATCAGATCAGAGAATCTGATTCAGCCCGTGGCTGCCCTACTGGCCAGTCCTGAGCTCTGCCTCGCTCCGGCCCCAACGGACCCCTGCTCTTGTTGGTCTCTAAGGTGCTCCTGGACTCAAATCTAGCTGTGTACTAAATGTGTGTACAGGCTCAGTGGTTTTGTTTGTTCCAGTTATTTATGAGTAATGTTTGTACCAGAAATACATACTCTTGCACATCCTTCCTGGTAGTTAACAAAACAGTTGCTGAAATGAGCTATTCCATTTTTGCAAAGGCATTTGCGGGGCGTGGGGACTGCTGGAGTTGAACTCAGGTCTCAAGAAAAATTCTTCCGAATCCCCAACAGTAGCTCCCTTTAAATAAAGGCGGTTTGCCGCTGTCTCTCAGTGTGAGAGCTTCTACTCACACCACTTGAAACTCTAGTAAAGTGTTTCATGTGATCACTAAATTACCTGATTTCTAAGAGGTCAGAGAACAACCGTGTTTCAGAAGGACTGACCCCCATTGGCATTGGGGAACCATAAATATTACAGCACCACCAGGACTGCCATAGTTATCATTGTGTCAGTATTTCTGCTATAAACCAGGGTTTGGGAGAGGATTATAAACCAGTCATAAAAATTTGCTGCTAGAACTGAAACTTGGCATACACGCTGAAACTTGGCATATAAAATAAATTCTGAGCCCTCAATTGATTTTGTATTCCTCTCAGACTTTGGGAATGGGGGAGTAGTTTGGTCTATTTTTAGTTCTAAAAGAGCCAAATGTCTGTCTGCTCCCAAATTCTTGAGGTCAGCAGAGAGTTCCAAAATATAATATCAGTACAACGTGGCTTGGGTTTTTCAGTAGAATGCAGGTGGCTGGGTTTTGTTTTGGAAAGGGCTGATTCACATTGTTGCGTTTAGCTAAGAATCAAGTATGGGGGCACACACAACAGCAGACTCAAAGAAATGTTATTACACACTGTACATGGACAAGTAGATATGGGGAGGTGGCATCTGTCTTCCATTAGCCACAATCCTGTGGACGATTGCCAGGTCTCTGTATCTGGATCCAAATTCACATTCACCTTTCTTCACTGGTGACAGGCAAATTCCCCTCAGCTTGGTTTAAAAACACTCGGTATCTATGAGTTTTCTCAGAGAATGTTCAGAAAATTCTCATCTGCTTTCCAAGTGTTCTTTCCTAACTGTTGGTATGTGGTGCTTGATTTGCATTCATATTATGATATAACTGGGATTGATTTGATTTCACCTGCCTCTTACCCAATAATGAAATAATGTCTAGAAATTCTATCACCTCCCCAAAACTATCTAGGACCAAGAGAACATTTAGATTCCTGAAAGAAACAATCCAGAAGATCATCGCTGTGACCTGAAAAGAAACTCAGCAAAGAGTGCTTGACCAGCTGGTCTGATGACCTAGTTCACAGCAATGAATGAATCAATCAAGTAAACAATTAACATTAAAGAACTTCTGTGTGTGCACTTAAAGCAGCTGACTTTGGTCTTCCGGTTATCTTAATGCTGACCATACGTGTTGTGAATCTCATTTAATATTCCAAGTCAATCGCTTTGGCAACACATATACGAAACATGGAACAATAGAGAGAAAAATAATTTCTTGCAGAAATAGTGCCCAGTTTGTGATACAGCTCAGCATTACAAGCTGGACAAATTCATAGTCAGAATTAGAAAATAACGAACGGTGACAAAACCAAAATTCACATGGTCATGTAGCTGCATGGAGGATCGGATGGAGGAAACTGGCAGTGTGAAGAAATCCATTTGTACTTGTGCTGTATTTTAAAACATTGTTGCCAGTACCTTATTGTACGTACCTCTTTGTCAACAGAGTTCAGTTTAATGATGGTTTATCATTTAGAAACATGCTGATAACACCAGTTAAAGGAATAAACTAAGGAACAGACTCTTCTAATTCATTCCTGAAGACTTTGTTGAGGATAAAGACTGATACGTATTGTGTTGAGGCATAATTTCAAAATGTATCTTTCTCTTTGCACCTTTCCCTAGGAGCTGCCTGGAGGCTTTAGGGAGATAGTGCCACATTTGACTTGCAGATTCAAAAAGCATGTTTCTTTGCTTGATCCTGTTATTATTAGAAACACAGTCTTTCCCTGCCAGACTCCAAGCCAAGATACCAGGCAGTGACTTTATTTACAAGAAGACCCCAAAAAATAGGGCTGGAAAGATGCTTAAAATTAGACATGGGATCAAAGTAGGCTTGCTTCAGCTCTGTATTCATCATTCACTACAATCACCACTTTTAGATTCTCAGATCTTTTCTTGTGTTACTCTTAAAGACATACAGCTTAATCTGTTTTGGAGTCTTACATGTATGTAGGCATGCTTCAGAGTGTGTATACTTAGCTGGATAAGGAACCTGTGGCCAAATAGGCACAGCAGGTACACTTTCATGTTGCTGGAATCAGCTGTTCGGGAGAGGAATGCTGGGTTTAGCCCTCCCCCGACCCTGAGACACTCATGTTGAAGAATGAGCAGGTAGAAGGTGGAGGTGGTAGAATGAGCTGCACCGTTTCTGTTTGTAGGGGAGGGGACTCTAGCTTCCAATGTTTCTTTATTATTATTATTATTTTTAAAGAGCTCCACACAAATAGAAGACAGCTCTTGCCCCCTCTCTTTGCTTGCTGAGCTGCTTTTCTATTTGTGGGGAATTTTTTTACTAGGTAAACACTCCCAAAATGTAAACCACCATAAGCATCTCCCTGTGGTGTGAAGCGAAAGGACGATTTTGCATTGGCTTTTCCTTCCATTGTTTTACCAAACCCACACTGGAACAGAAATTACCCTCTGCCTTGCATGCTGCTTTCATTCCCTTTGATCATCGGGCTTTATGGTACCTTCTGCATAGAGGTATGGCTGTTCAGGGGTGACTTTGCACTCAGTATGGCATTGCCCCGGGCTATTTGAAGGTGGTTTTGAGCTGCACCTTTTCCTCAGTGTTGAGAAAATGCGGAGCAAATGCCGGAGGCAGAATTGCCCAAAGCCTATTCTGCCACCTCAGCAGACTCCCACTTCATTGTCCTACCTCACTCTCCTGCATATGTAAACTGCGGCCCAGACCTGGGATGCACAGAGTGCTCCAAAGGCTGGCTATGGCATGTTCCACGTTCCCATTGTATTCCATGGGACTGCCCTGCAGGGTTATAACCACAGGTCCTCACCAATCACAGATCTCCTTTCAGGAGCCAGCCAATGTAACAAGATCATGCCTTGTATTGGCACAGTCAAGGATGCAGCTTGAGAGCAGGTACCCAAGTAATTCAAAAGCACCCTTCATACAGCAGAGTGAAACACAGCATGAAACAAACACGTTTCTGCACTAGTGTAGTGTCCATTGTATGCATGTGAATCAAATTACCTAGAAAAGCCGATAAATCATCCATACCAAGGGATGCCTCTTCTTTGGACAAAGCATTCCTTTAGTGGGCTACGGAAGAGCTAGTTCACAAACGTATATGTTATAGTCCTTTCCCATGACTGTACCACATTAGGGCCGAGGACAGACTGGCAGTCTGGCCCGCTCTGCCTCTGCTTTAAAAGCGGAGGCAGAGCGACCATCCAGACCGCCACATCTGCCCCCTGGAGATGTCCTGGACTCACTTGGTCCGGCGGCGCGCTCCTCCCACAGCAGCCAGGCACCACTTCCTAGTGGTGTCCCAGTGGCTGCGCACGCTTTCACCCGCTTCCGGCGGGTGTGAACGCACGCGGGCAGGCGGAGCCGCGCAGCGTTCTGCCGCTGCCGCCGGAAGCTGCCCACAGTGTGGATGCTGTGGGCAGCTTCCTTGCGGCGGCGTCTGAACGCCGCGCTGCAGGGCAGTTCGCCCCAGCTTGTTCTGCCGCACTCCTATAGCACGGCAGAACTTCAATCTGTCCTCAGCCTAGGTTTCTTCATGTAATGAAATGATTGCTTGAAAGCACCCTCATGGGAAAAATCTGTCCTTTTAAAATCACTGGACATGTTTCAACATGGGGCTTCATTTATCATGTGTGGTGAGGGGCTCTTTCAGTCAAGCAGGAAATCTGAAATAATACAATCACATAAAGGGACTGTACCTGAATATTTGAGTGACCCTGAATTCCTAATAATAAAGGAACCGACTGAAGAGTCCCTGCTCTATTTAAAAAAATACTGTAAACAGTAGCAGAACATCCGTCGTTTTGTTCTTCAACTGGGAACTGCTTTATAAAAAGTAGGATTTTAACCTCTTCTCTTTTTATTAGTCCAAGGGCTAATATTCAGCCCAGTTTTCCTAGAGGGCTGGACTCCATCATTCTTATATGATGGTTTTATTTTAGTTACCAAGTATTTGGGGTTAAAGTGAATAGTTCATCTTTAATGGGATTATCTCTTTCAGTGTTTGCTTTCATTACAATTTGAATAACTCTGAGCATGAGAACCTAACCTCACCAGAAGCATATTTTTGTAATTTGATACAAACTAAATTTAACCTTTGACCTCTGACTATAAAGACATTACTCCCCTCCCCCGAAAAACAGAACATTAAGGATCTGCCATTTTCAATTTCCAGGTTTCTAACCTTTCTATTAATTGAGGTCTAAAAACTGTGTGTGTACCTAGCTGGGAGCCTGGTGTTCATGTAGCAGTAAGGTTGATGATTTATTAAATGAGACTGTGATGCAATGTAACTTTCTTGGCAAAGACCTATGCAATTATGAATCCTTTCCTAAGGTATCTTGCTAACTCTGAAAGTTAAGCCAGTGTTTAAAATATCCAGATCCCATTTCGAGACTTTTTAAAAAACAAAACAAAACATGAAGAACAGAAGAGTATGTATGATTTGCTTTCTTTTTTGCCATTGCTTTTCAGAACAGTGAACTACACTAAAAAGTTCCTCATTCCACCACTGCATTGTTTATAATGCTTGACAATAAAGGAATGGATGCATATCCTACCACTCTGTGCACAGAAGGCACGGCTTTCCTGCATTCCTCTCTGTTTCTATAGCTCCTTCTGACCTCTGGAAAGATCATTTCAAGGGTTATGGGACCTGTGCAAAGGAATAGCTCTGTGGGTTGCACAGACCGGAGTGAGCAAGAATAAGGGAGCAAAATTGTTCCTCCTTCCTCTTCCCCAAGTTCAGTTCCACTAAGGACAGGGAACAATTTCATCCCTTTATTCCTCTTCATGCCAGTCTAACTGAATCACATGGCTCTTCCTTTACATGAATCCCACAACCCCAGGAATGATCTTTCTAGGGGTCAGAAGGAGCTGCAGGAATGAAGAGGAATGTGGAGAAATCCTTTGCCTTCCATGCATGGACGGCTGGATACACAGCATCAACTAAAGACTAAAATGTCATCATGAAAACAATTATTCCCATGCACTGGCAGGATTTTAAGTCAAGATGTGTATGGTGAAATGGATGCAGAACTTGGATAAAGAAATCTCACTTCAACAATAAGAAAATTGGTGGATGAAGGATATAAAATTTACCACGAGTCAGGCACTTAGAGAAAACTGCTATAAGCTGTTCTTTTGTTGGTATATCACTCCAAAAGATACAGAGAGAATGGACCAAAAATTATTTTGGAAAGTGCTGGAAGTGTAAAGAGATTGATGGTACCTTTTATCATATGTGGTGGTCTTGAAAAAGACTAGTAAATACTGGAAAGAAGTACATGCAGAAATTCAGAAAAATTGGAATATAAAATTTGCCATGCAATCAGAGACTATGCTATTGGGAATTCTACCCATGAATATTGAAAGAGCAATACATGAACTATTTTGATATATGTTAACAGCTGCATAAGTAGCGTTTGCAACAAAATATATAACTGTACTGAAGCAACGCCACCTGAGTGATATGTGACAGGATGTTTTTATGGTTGTTTTAATTTTTAACCAAATAATGTATTACGCCATAATGGCTGCTGTGAGCTGCCCTGAGCCCGCCGTATGGTGAGGAGGGCGGGATACAAATTCCAAAAATAAAAATAAAATAAAAATGGAAAATGGAATTCTGCTCAAACCTTGAAGAATGGAAAAATAAGATGGAGGAATATCCTGTTATGGTGAAATTGACAAACAATATAAATAACAGACTGGTTAGTGAATTAGGGAACAAATGGAGAGCTTTTTATACCTATTATTTTTTTTATGGTTGTTTTAATTTTAGCTAGAGCTGTAAGAGCAACACAATATTATGTTTTGATTATTCAATTAATCAGTGGTTACCAGTTCCTCATAGTCATATGATTTTTATCAGTTATTTGGGCATTTTTATATTTGTTACTTCCTTGTTGTTATAAATCATTTCAAATTATTTTCCAGCAATTTTAAACTGATATAAAATGTTTGTTTACACAATTTTATCATAGGGTTTTTTTTCCAGATTGAGAATAGTGTATAATGTATTTTAGGGAAACAGCGTTATTGGTAATATTATAATGGTATAATGATTTGCCTAGATTTATGAATTCATTTATGTTTGTATTGTCTTGAATATTTGTAAAAAGTGCCTTACGTTTGATTTTCCTTCCCCCTCACACCTTTCCTTTTTTTCTTTTCCCTATATAAAATTTAAAATAAAAATATATCTTTTTTTAAAAAAAAAAGAACCAAACTGCATTATGTTTGGACTCCTGTAACAGTAGCTGGTCAGCTTTTATAAAAAAAATGTTGTGCATTTTACTGCCATTAAACTATATGACTTGTTTTTGATATCTTTTCTTGAATGTCTTCAATAAAGCCTTCTTTTGCTTTATGGTGTGTGTTACTCAGGGAATTACTGAAACCAAACCCAGGTACAGTTTGGTTATGTTACTGCACCAAGGCAGGGTCAGCACTGACACCCCCTCAAAAAAAATCTGGTCCTCAGACATTTCAGTAGCTTTGCAATGAAGCCACTACCATTTGTTCCAGGAGCTGCTGCTGCCTTGACTGAAGCAGCTACCAAACAACCTCTTTGTCACAGCTGTTTGCAGTAAATTGAGAGGGAGGGGGGATTCAGCAGCGTGTGTGTGGGAACTTGTAGGGTTGCCAGTGTCCAGGTGTGGCCTGGAGATCTTCCAGATCACAACTAATCTCCAGGTGACAGAGATCAGTTCCCCTGCAGAAAATGGCTGCTTTGGAGGGTGGACTCTGTGTCACTATACTCTGTTGAAGTCCCTCCACTCCTCAGATCCCATCATCTCCAGACTCCACCCCCAAATCTCCAGGAATTTTCCAACTTGGAGTTGGCCACCATAGGAAGACGGTGTTGTCATGTTCTTCGCTAGCCACACTATGTCAGATAAAGTTCATAACCCTATGTTCATTTGATTGAGAGTTAGCTCCACTGAAATTGATGGGACTCACTTTCAAGCAGATGTGCATGCATAGGATTGGATTGTTTGTCTTTTCACACAAAATCTCCACGGAAACTGAACATGCAAGGCAGGCGGGGAGTGGCAACATGGCAGAAAATCCCTCCCCTGTGTGCATAGTGGTGTCTCCCTGTTTTGCCATAGTCCTTGTTGACATGGTGCCTGTAACTGAAGCTGGAGTTTCCTTTCACATTGTTGTCTCCCCCCCACACCGGAGCTTTAGTCTCCAAGGGTCTACTGTGTGAAAAAGGCTTTTCTATAGTTCCCTCTCCAGAGCTAATACATGAGCGGTTTGTGGTGTAGCTCTACTGGCACAAGTGTGATCCAAGGTATTTTTACAGGCAACAATCTAACAGGAGGGGAAAGTTTTGTTTCTCTTGAAAGAGGTACAATGTTTCCAGCTATCATATATAATGAAGATCGAACAGTGTGGATGAACAAATCAGTATCCCCCATTTATACACTTAAAAAAAAATCTGTGCTATGTATAGGACTGTTCAGAGATGCAGCACCAGCAGGGTTTGCATACAAACAATTCACGATGAACTTACCTAACCTACCATTCACAATTAAAACATCCAAATTTGTGAAAATACATCACATTGTTCAGGATCTGCGGAACCTTTTACATACACCCCCACACAGTTCATAGAACAGAGTGGGTCTTTTAGATTAATATTTCCAGGCAATTCCTTTGATGTACATGTGGTACACTGCATTTACAAATGAAAGAAATGAAACCAGCCCCCTATTCCAGTTTTCTAGCCTTAGAAGTAAGATAAAGCAAACTTTCCAATTGTAATACATAATACCGTGCTAATAAATGGTCAGCTTAGAAGCATTTCCTGTTTATACAGCCTGTTAATAAGCATCCATCATGGGTGTCACATATACTGGACACCAAATTCAAATGTCAAACAAAACGTCAGAGGTCGCACATTTTCCTTTGCTCACTAAAAGTGTAATTCATAAATATTATTGCTACCAAACTCTCCATCTTGGGGTCTTGTTTAAAAATATGCACATGTAATATAAATTGTGATTAAGTTTAAATGGGCATATTATTTCCTGTTTTAAGGGGGGAAAGCAGCAAGTATTATGTTTTACACATCTTTCAATAAAAGCATATGGACTGGCAAGCCGCATTCAGCTGCACAAAAGGGGTGATTTTTATAAGCTACCACCAGTATTTAACATAGTTGTTGTGTCTGTTATTTGCCCTTTATGCTTTGAAAAAGCCTGGACTAAAGGAAAATTAAAACTCTCACATGGTTAACTTGGCTAGATTTTTTTTTTATGCTAGGGTAAATTTTGGATATTCTTGCACAAAATCAGTCCTGTGGAAGTATTTATTAAAGAGGAAGCAAACTGCTCTTTTCATTTCCAATGAAACTCATGTACTACTGTTTTTTCTCAAGTGCTGGAAAAATATAATAAAATGTATGGAAACACTTAAATATGGACGCTATAAGAAGTGTAGAGAGCTGGCTGCTATGTGCATTTTTCAGACCTGCTTGGAAACACTACTGTTTGTGAGTTTAAAATCATTTCATCTTACTACTCTTGAATCCTGTGGGGAGGGGACATTCACACAAACATTTGAAACAAAAGGACTTAGCCCAGAAATAGCACATTGCACATGTTTTAAAAAATTGTCTCTGCAGCCCTTGTAACAACTCTGTAACCTAAACAACTAAAGATGCTGATTTTTGTGTATATATATGACTTTAATCAGGGCCTTAAGTCAAGGCTCATTTCGTAGCAGGAGCTCCTCTGCATATTAGGCCACACACCCCTAATGTAGCCAGTCTTCCAAGAGCTTACAGAGCTCTTCTTACAGGGGCTACTGTAAGCACTTGGAGGATTGGCTACATCAGGGGGTGTGGCCTAATATGCAAAGGAGCTCCTGCTACAAAATGAGCCCTGGCCTTAAGTACACAGCCAGTGTACTGTGGTGGTTAAGAGTGTTGGACTAGTACCTGGGAGCAGGGCTCATTTCATAGCAGGAGCTCCTTTGCATATTAGGCCACACACCCCTGATGTAGCCAATCCTCCAAGAGCTTGCAGTAGCCCCTGTAAGAAGAGCTCTGTAAGCTCTTGGAGGATTAGCTACATTAGGAGTGTGTGGCCTAATATGCAAAGGAGCTCCTGCTATGAAATGAGCCCTGCCTGGGAGACTAGGGTTCAAATCCCTACTTGTGCCATGGAAGCTCATGGGTGATCTTGGGCCAGTCACCCTTTTTTCAGCCTAACCTACCTCAAAGGGTCATTGTGAGGATAAAATGGAGGTGATAAGACTGCTGTAAGATACCTTAGATCCCCACTGGGGAGAAAGGCGAGGTACTAATGAAGTAAATAAATAAATAGAAATGAATTACAATATAGCAGTCAAGTGGGATCTAAGCATATGGTCTGGCCCAAGTTAAGCACTTTGAGTTCCATTGATTTAAATGGGAGAATTAAGCATGTGCTGAAATCTCTCCCACTTAGATCTTAAACATGCTTAAACTTTGCTTGCCTGTTCTTGGAATTAAAGGTTAGCGAGTAGAATCAAAACATTTCCATTGCCTCCATCCTGTCAAACAAAAGCTTGAGTCACTTTGCTCAAATGACAGCAGTCAGCAATCAATAGGAAACAATGACATTTATCTCAGGACATGTATTTTATGTAAAGATGTGTACTAGATAGGCCTCATGCCCATATCCTTACTTGCCATGAACAGCTGTCTAGAAAACCCAGCTGGAAATACCGATGAATCCAATCAAAGTGTTTTCAAGCATATAAGAATGCCACACATTCCCAAGTTATCTACCGTTTTAGAGCTTTGGTGGGGAAAAAGAGATTTTAAAAAGCCACTGGGGTCTGGAGTTCTTTTCAAAGCTTGTAAAAATGTGAGTCTGAATATTTTGTTTTATTAGCAGTAACGTGGCACATAGCAAAGGCACAGAAGATTATTTCAAGGAAAGGGGTGCTAAGTCCTTTAAGACAGAATAAAAGGGAAACAAGTTCCATGCTGTACACATCACAGACAAACACTGGCATCATTAAAGGACTGTACAGTAATACAAGTCAAGCTATTTTGCCTCTTTGATGTGGCTATACTTATGTGCTACAGAAGACAGTGTTAGATTGTGCAAACACACACACACCCTGCCCTGGATTTCTAGGAATTGTATTGCTACATGAGGCTGAATGACACCTTATCATCAGTGTTGTGTGGTGGTTAGAGGGCTGGACTAGTCTGAAGAGGTAAATGTAAAGGTTTCCCTTGCTTGAAAGCCAGTCAAATACAACTCTAGGGATGTGGTGCTCATCTCCATTTCGAAGCCAAAGAGCCAGCGCTGTCCAAAGACATTTCTGAGGTCATGTGGCCAGCCACCTTCCCACCAAAGTTGTACCTATTTATCTACTTGCAATTTCTTGCTTTTGAACTGCTAGATTGGCAGGAGCTGGGACAAGAGATGGGAGCTCACTCTGTCATGCAGCACTCGGGTCTTGAACTGCTGAGCTACTGACCTTCCAGTCTGCAGTTCAGCCTCTTAACTACTTGAGCCATTGCAGAGACCCAGGTTTAAATCCTCATTCAACATACAACAACAGAACCTTTTATTGGCATAGATCAGAATCATAAACAGTCACCAATCAATTCATGGGATTAACACACAGCTTCCTCATTATGAGGCAATTACAAAATTTAGCAACCGCTTCAATAACCGCTATGTTTTGTGAAGCCAGTAAACAATACAACATTCTGTCCCTGGATTGCGCAGCATTTTTCTTAAGAATGGCTTCTAAATAAACTGCCCGAATGTCGTCATACAAACTGCAGTAGAGGAATACGTGTTCGATTGTTTCAATCTCACCTGAATCACGGTCACAAAGCCTAGCAGAGTAGGGGATTTTCTTAAATCTCCCTGCTAAAACCGCAGAGGGGAGCACGTTAAAGTGGGCCAACGTAAATGCTCTACGCAGCTGTGGGGAAGTCAGATCAAATAAGTATTGGGCTGAAGTGCTGATTGGAAAACGTACCCATCTTAAAGGGGAGCATCTACCAGAGGCCAAGGCTCTAAATTCTTGCATCTCAATATCAATTAATCTCTGTTTGAGCAGAGCAAAAATATTTGTTTCAGATAAGGACATCATATCATTCAGGCATAAGCCTATTGAAGCAATTTTCTTTTCTATAACAGTGAACCACTCAGAACAATGAGATTCTTTCAGCAAATATGTAATAAGACTATTGGGGCAGCACCTAAAATGCAAGCATAGCCAAAATCTGAAAGAGATTATCTAAACCCTTGTTTCTAAACATATCAAATTGGATTCCAAACAAATGGCGGCATAGGAAACACACAAAGGCAACCCTAATATTTTCCTCACAAAATTGGATTGAAGTTGTTCTACCAGTTTGTTAAAAGCCGTAATCCAAATGGGGACCCCATAAAGAAGCTTCACTCCGATTTTATGCTCAAACACTTTTAGGGCCGTTGGAACATACTGGTTACCCTTAGTAAAAAAAGAAATGAGTTATTGCCAGCACGCAACTATTTACAGATTTGATTACTTCTGATCTGTGGGCCACCCACCTTGCACTATGGTGAAAGGTAATTCCCAAATATTTGAAACACTTCACCTGTTCAGTGTTTTTACCCTTAACAACACCAGTTGATAGGTTTCCAGGAATCTCTGAGCACCATTATTTTAGTTTTATCAAAATTCACAGATAACCCATTCAACTCACAATATTCTATAAAATGTGCTAACATCCTCTTTATCCCTTCTTCAGATCTGGACAGGATTACAGCATCATCTGCATACAATAGCAAGGTCACCGGGTGCAAGCTCAAAATTGGGCTGTGTCCATCAATCCCCTCTAGCCCCATGGCCAGATCATTCAGAAAGAGATTGAAAAGTAGGAGAGCCAATACACAGCCCTGCTTAACCCCTATATTGATGGAAATTTTTGGGGTTAAATCACCATCCCTAGAGCCTCTTACTTGACAAGTGGTATCTGTATATAATTTCCTAATCAACAGAAGCAATCTCGTATCAATTCCCAGCAGTCTTAACTTCTTCCATAAAAGCTCTCTTGAAACAGTATCAAAGGCGCTCTTCAAATCAAGGAAGGCAGAATACAACTTGGACCCTTTCCCTTTTTTATATTTACTCACTAAGTGACTTAACACAATACAATGATCCAAAGTTGTCTTCCCCTGTCAGAAACCTGCTTGTTCTAATCCTAAATTTTTTTGTTCTGCCATCCAGTCCTTAAGTTTGGATGCCAAATGGCTTGCATAGAGTTTCACTAATATAGAAAGTAGGCTAATGGGCCTATAATTGCTAGGTGATCTACAGTCCCCTTTTTAAAAATTGGTACTACAATAGCATTTGTCCATGCTTCAGGTACTATACGTGCCCTATCTATAGCAGTAAATAAAACTGCTAAGAAGGGCGCCCACCATTCCGGAATCACTTTAATGGCCTCCAGAGGAATTGCGTCTGGTCCCGGTGCCTTACCGGCCTTAATCTGAGCAATTAACGTGACAATCTCCTCCTCCTGCACCGGCGGCCACTCAGGACAATCCCCTAGACTAAACTTCAGATCCTCAATTTCACTCCTTCCATCTACCGAAAAGATCTTCTGAAAATGTTCATACCAGGTCTTGATGGTAATTGGAGAATTCACAGTGCTATTCCTACCTAGAGCCTCTGAAATCACTGCCCAGAATTTCCTTGCATCATTACTAATTGTGGCTTGCAATAGAGGCTCCCAATTTTTACGAAGGGCGACTTTTTTTTTTTCCTCTCAACAATTTACTCAAGGATGCTCTGGCTTCAAAATATACTGCTGGGAGATGATCACAACAAGAACTTCTATATACCTGATACATAGATCGTACATGAGCCTTTGCTTCAAGGCACTCTCCATCAAACCAAGTGAACTTCTTCTGCCTCTTGCTCATTCAACATAAACCTCCCTGGGTAACTCTGGTCCAGTCACGCTCCCTCAGCCTAACGTACCAACAGGGTAACTGAGAGGATAAAATGAAGTAGTAAGTATGACAGTTTCAGTTTTGTAAAGGTAAGGTAGGATAGAAATATAATAAATGACAATATTTATTTATTTATATATTTATTTATTATTTATTTTGGGATTTATATCCTGCCCTCCCCGCAAGCGGGCTCAGGGCGGCTTACATGGGCCGACAGCCAATCAAAACATTAAAACCTATAAAATCAATAAAACATTCACAATAAATACGGTTAAAACATATAAAAGCTTCTATAACAACACTTCTGATGGCAACTTAGTGGGCGGCATAAACCGCCCCCCCCCCACTATGCCAAGACCGTACAGGATCAGGGTCATCATAGATGTTAAAATGATGGGTGGTATCTTTGGTGGCGGCTCCTATTCAAAGGCCTGGTGGAAGAGCTCCGTCTTGCAGGCCCTGCGGAACTGCATTAGATCCCGCAGGGCCCTGATCTCCTCCGGGAGCTCATTCCACCAGATAGGAGCCACCACTGAAAACGCCCTGGTCTTTGTCCTGGCCATCTTGGCGTCCCTGGGGCCAGGGACACATAGTCGATGTTCAGACCCCGACCGTAGTGCTCTCTGGGGTATATACGGAGAAAGGCGGTCCCTAAGGTATGTTGGACCCTGGCCATATAGGGCTTTATAGGTAAGAAATATAGAAAATGTTCTCTGTTGTGGCACAGTATGGTCCAGTTCCTCAACAGGTGGTCTCCAGGCCACATCAAGTCTACCAATCCACGCCAACTGACCCACTGAACACCTCCTCTCCCCCGCACATTTCTTGGTAGTTCCTGGTGTTTTTCAGAGCCAATTTCAGCCACCAATTAAAAATTATTATTGAATGCATGTGCAGAATAAAATGCATATATATGACAAAAAAATATTAAAGGGTATATGTGCACATATATGAATGTTCATATGTGACAAAAGGTAATACACATCATATTAAAATCTATAAACAATATATTTCATACAGTCCTAGCTTGATCCATCAGGATTCCAGATAAAGATTTTTTTTTTCCAGCTAGGACAATTTTACTTAACAGTATGTCCCTGTATGCCTGCCAGCTACTGTCATCAAGCAAACATCTGTTGGCCATCCCATCACTGGCATCAACCAGAACTAGAACCTTTTCCATCATAGCTTCAGCTCTGTGGAATAGGCTTCCCAAAGAGGTGAGAGGGGTCCCCCTCCTTGGAGATCTTCAGGAGGCCCTGCAAAGCCTGTTTGCCAGGGCTTTTAAGGAGGGTTGAATGGCAGGCATCTTTTTAGGAGGGGAGGGGGAACGATTTAAGGTTTGATATTCTGTTTTTGGTTTTACCTGGGGATTTCCCCCCTGTTATTGTACGCTGCCTTGAGCCACAAGGAAAGGTTGGATATAAATGAGATCAATGGTACAGTTCAACCATGAATTATTTGAAGATTGGTGTAGTGGTTAGGAGTGTGGACTCTGATCTGGGAGAACCATGTTTGATTCCCCACCCCTCCACATGCAGCTGCTGATGTGACCTTGGGTCAGTTACAAGTTCTTTCAGAGCTGTTCTCTCAAGGGCAGTCCTCAAGAGAGCTTTCCCAGCCCCACCTACCTCACAGGGTGTCTGTTGTGGGGAGGGGAAAGGACAGGAGATTGTAAACTGCTCTGAGACTCCTTTGGGTAGTGAAGGGCGGGGTATAAATCCAATCTCCTCCTCCTCCTCTTCTTCTTCTTAAAGTACATTAATTTCAGTGGTACTGGTAGATTGTGAGATAAGGATTAAGGATCTGTTAACCAGAGTAGACACTACTGATCTCTATAGACCAATGGGCTGGCTCAGTATAAGGCAACTCCATGTGATCCTTGGTTTCATTTCACCATATATGGTTTAATTTGGTAGTTGGTATAAGTCCTGCCATTATCAATAGTAATTAGAATTTATCACCATTTTTGTTTAGGGTTATCCACAGAATGTAGTACATCACATTTCAAGATAGACAGAGGAACGTGCAGCTTCCAGTTTTCAAAAAGAACTTATTGTCTTTCCACAGAGTTTACCATGTAAAAATAAAGTGACCAGCTCAAAGTCTGCCTTCTTATGCAAACATTCTTGGGTTTTGCCCTGACCTGGGTAACCCAGGCTAGCCTGATCTCGTCAGATCTTGGAAGTTAAGCGGGGTCAGCCTTGGCTGGTATTTGGAAGGGTGACCTCCAAGGAATACCGGGGTTGTGATGCAGAGGCAGGCAATGGCCTTAAAAAAAAGTCCAGCTCACCGCCTAGTGGTGCATAATACTAAAAGAGCTAGAACTTCTTGCCTTAAAAAAAAGTCCAGCTCACCACCTAGTGGTGCATAATACTAAAAGAGCTAGAACTTCTGGCTGCCAGACAATCTTAGGATCTCCTGGCTATACTACACACAATGCCTGATGATGATGATGATGATGATGATGACGACAATGACAATGATGATGATCATTCTGTTCTGGCAGAAGGCTCCTTGCAGTGGGGGAAGGCTAGTATGCAGTTAGCCAAGTGGAGAAGTAGAATCCAACCCAGTGCCTTTATGTGAGTGATGAAATCTGCTGTTTCAATGGCAAAAACTCGCATATTGCTTTTAATACTGACTGCACTTATGGTATTTTTATTTAGTGCTGGGAATATTTTTTTAACAGAAAAGCCACAGTTACGTTTATGTATAACTAAAGGTATCCTGCAAACTTCTAATTGGCTTTTTGGAAGGTCCCTCAATTTAGCCTTTCTAATGTAAAGAGAAAAGCCTGAGCTCTTTAGAGAAAGAGACATGGAAAATCTTATTGATGACACTTCTAGTCCACAGTCCAATCCAAACTCTGAACTACCTGTAGCCCCTTACCTCCTTCATGTGAACTAGATATACTCCTAAATAAACTACTATACACTTTTCTGGAATTCTGAGGAGGTTGATAGCCTCTGAGGAGGTTATCAGTGCCAAGTCATTAAGCTTTTGCCTCCCATCCACAATACACTTTGTTTTAAACTGGTGTTTCAGGGGAACAATATATCTCGGTAATTTCTAATGCATCTTTTCTTTAATCTGTAATACATCGAATTAGCTGAATCAAGAAGTAGGAAACCTGAAAGCTGTTCTACATGACATAAATGCCATTTGAAGAGCCTTTGGTTGCGATCACACGCGTGAGATGAAGCGGGGGGGGGGGAATTAGGCTATTTCCTCCAGCAGAATTTGACCCGCTGTTGCATGATCACACATCTTTTGAAGCTGTGGGCACAGTCCGCCACTGCGTAATCAGACACAACTGCAGGTGACTGGGGGGGGGGGGGGGTTCTGCCATTTGTTTCTGATGCACTTAAGCAAGGAATCAATGAATCAGACCTCCACACTGAGGGCTCCCTATGGAGTGTGTGATGATGGGCATGGGAAAAAAACAACTGCATGGAGTCAGGATGGCCTGGTCAGACCATCCCAAAGCCATGAGAGCATGCTGGAGTGATCAGGCAGGGGAAAGTCCACCCGTGGCCCATCATAAGCCATTTACTACCGGGTTTTCCCTGGTGTCCTTAACTCTGCTTCTACGGTGGAGCAAAACAGGTTGCCAACAGCTGCGGAGTGCTTCCCAGATGTTGTTGTCTGATCGTTCCTATTAAATCCGCTTGGCATTCACGCCTCTCGGGTCTAATTGTGCATATGGTTGCAACCTTTATTTATTTTTTGTTCTGTCACAGTTCAACAGTAGAGCACCATTGGAAAGAGGCCATATATCAATGGCAGAACAGATATTACAATATAGAAAGTTCCACATTCAGTTCCGGACATCTTCACTTGAAAGTGTCCCAGGCCGATCTCTGTCTGAGTCCTTGAAGAACTTTTGCCAACCAGTAAGGGGTTATATAGACCAATGGATATGACTTAGCATAAGGCAGTTTCATATGTTCCATAGATGCTACACAACAGAGCCAGTTTGGTGTAGTGGTTAAGAGTGGCAAACTCTAATCTGGAGAACTGGGTTTGATTCCCCACTTCTCCACATGAAACCAGCTGGGTGACATTTAATCAGTCACAGTTCTCTCAGAGCTGTTCTCTCAAGACCAGTTCACTCAGAGCTCTCTCAGCCCCACCTATCTCACAGAGTGTCTTTTGTGGGGAGGGGAAGGGAAGGAGATTGTAAGCCACTCTGAGACTCCGAGTGAAGGGCGGGAAATAAATCCAGCTATGATGATGATGATGACGACGACGACGACATGAATGGTGTCCATTGCTCCTGATTCTAGCCTGAAAACTCTTCATCCAACTGAGGCAGCACAAGCCTCTCAACAAATGAAATACTGTGCCTTTCCGTTTGCTGTACTGCATTTCCTGCTTTCAAAGCTCACACTTAATTTTTCATCATGAGTGAACTTAAGGTTCAAACACATGAAGTGGTTTTTTAACATTATGTCAAAACAGTGGTGGAAAACAGATATCCTTGAAAATGGATTTAAAGGGGGGGTCACTCTTTGGGAGTTGTGTCATGATAGCACAGTAGAAACAGACTGACACAGACATACTAGGTTAAGTATATGAAATGGCTGCTTACGTTAAAGGACAGCTATTGAACATATGTTTCAACAGCATAGTAAGAGGTACAAGCTCCAGTGATACAATCTGACATGTCAACAAGACACTTTCTCATGGTCTCCTTCTTTCTAAGCTCTTGTCAATGCTATCGGCTCAGTTTCACTATGCAATGGTCATCCAAAAACTGAACTACTCTATACGTAGGACTGGATCTTCCAATATATTTTTATTAAATGCAAATGATTTGTGATTGGGACTGGGGCTATGGCACAAGGGAAAAGATTAACTATTTGCCAGACAGGTTCTAAAAGAAGAATCCTATCCTGCTTATCCTATTAGCTCTACTCAGCTGATAGCAATTTTGGGGCTCCTATTTATGTCAAAAAAATGGTGCAGGAGAAGAGATTATAACTTTTTCTTCCTACAGTGCAGCATTAAAAATATATCCAATCAGAGGTCACACATAAAATATATCTTTTGTGATATTCATATCAAACCTAGTAAGAGGCTCACTAAATTATGGAAATGTGTATAGAATAGAGTCTCTGTTTTGCTTTCCTGCAGGTGGTGATTCAATAAGAAGACCTCACTGCATGACCATTACTGTCTCCCCCACCCCGCTCAGTCTCTGATTCTAGCACACCTCCTGAAGCATCCTGCCTCAGGACTCCACCTCACCCAGAACATGCTGTGCTAAGGAAGACTCACCTTGTCTTCCCACGGTCCCCGGCCGGGAGCAACTCTCACTGGAAGAGGTGCCATACTAGACAGAAGAAGTTGACAACTTCCCTCACTGAGCCCCTTCATGATTTGCTGTTTAATAAAGTCTGGCTTGTTCCACAACTGTGACCCTGTCTGTCTGTTCTTGGGCAGATAATTCCAGCTCTACATCTCTTGCTGACTCACCTTGCCCCCTCATCTGGGACCCTTAGCGCTGCACCCTCACATATCCAAGAGGGTGGGCTGTATCTCAGGGATGCCCATGCAATGATGGCCGTTGTTGGTTTTTCAAGTGCTGCTATCCTTTGGTTTTGTTCTGCTGCAAAACATAACAGGGGTCTTGTGGTGCCTCGAAGTCTGAGCCCACACTTAGTTCCCCTTTCACTCCACATTGTGCTGACTGCTGTGTGATAGGGCTGCCAGGTCCCGGGGGGTTGCCCACTTAAAGAGCCCCCAACGCACCAGCCCGAATCCGGCTGGTGAGGGGAAAACCTGCCCCCAGAGTGCCTGGATTGGACCGATCTGGGCACATCGCTGGGGGGACCCTCTAGCATTCAGCCTGAAAACTCTGGTATCATAGAGTTTTTAAACTGAATGCTAGAGCATCCACCAGTGGCGTGCCTAGTGCAATGACATCACTTCCGGGTGATGTCATTGGGGCACACACACAAATGTCCCAGACCGGGACCTACTCCCCCCCTCCCGGCTCAACAGGAAAGTGACCTGGCAACCCAATGAGTGCAGCATGCATGGGTAATTGGTTGGTTGGTGGTCCAGGGACATGCATGGCTGCTCTGTGCATAGGGGAGTCTCTGGCTCCCATACTCTCCCACAGCACTGCTGGCATATGATAAGCCATGCAGACTGTCAGTGCATGGGCAGGGAAGCCATGATGGATGTGAGGGCTCCATGTCATGGGTACAGCAGAAGGAGGAATTGAGGAGCAGCATTCCAACCAATCACCTAGGCCAATTGTGGGGGCAAAAGCTCACCTCTCACATGTTCCCCTTTTGCTGCCAGTTTGGCCCTTGCCAGGGAAGGTGGGGCCTCCTCACTGTTACAGGAGTGGCTGTCCCCGCCAGGCCAGGAAGGTGGCCTCTCAGACCATTTTGGGAAGAGCCTCTCTTAGGATGCCCTAGTTGCAGGGTCTTTCCTCCCTGTCCACTGGCTCTCCATTTAGGGGGTGAGAGAGGGTTTTTTTAGGGGGGAGTGGTAGTAAATGGCTGCACCTGCATGTTCCACTCAGTTGCTATGGATTCTGGTGTACTTTCTATGGTATCTATGTTGTTCCAAGCAGGGAGCTGTGCCTTTTCTTTTTTTGGTGTGTGGTGCCTGGAAGTCATGGTTGACTTCTGGTAACCCCTAGTGGGGCCTAGACATTTCAGAGAGGTGGCTTGCTATTGCCTGCCTCTGCGTCCGGGCCCTGGTATTCCTTGGAGGTCTCCCATCCAAGTACTTGCCAAGGTTGGCCCTGCTTAGCTTCCTAGATCTGACAAGATCAGGCTTCCCTGGACTATCCAGGTCAGGGCTGGCAACTGTGCATTGTTGTTTCTCCCTCTGGAATGTCCATGGAGAACAGACTAGCAGCACCTCCTCCTGGGCAGCCCTCAGGATAGCAATGTCAATGCTCTTTAACTATCTTTCACAGCTCAAATAGGATAAACTGTTTGTTTGTTTGCAGAAGCATCGTGTTTTGGAAAATGAATGTGGAGTTCCACAGCAGGGGTGGTTATATAGTGGCCCATGAACAGACATTTCAGAGTGAAAAAAACGTAGAGCTATTAACAGCTGCTGCTGCTGCTGCTGTTGTTGCTGCTTCTTCAAGCTGGCAACCTCTTTTTGTCCTCAGAGCAATTCAGGGACATAGGGTTACAACTGGAATGACTTACATTTTACCCTGCATATTCCATGATATGCTTGAATATGAAGTGATGCAAACCTACAATGCCTAGTTTAGAATACAAAAACTTGGTCCACTGAATTATGCAGCAGGAACTACCCCCACTAATATCTCCAAATGGTACTCTCTGCCCAGTTCTTTCACACCCACTGTATCTTGTTCTGAACCTTATATATGTTATAGTTGCAGAGATCTTGTTTCATGGGAAGATTACATCAATACAGGGGCTAGGAAACTATTTCAGAGACTGGTAATAAAGAGAAACCCAAATGACACAATGATTAGGGAAGGCTCCCCGAGGAGTACTCAGAGACTACAGCAGCTGGCATCTAAATCCCACTGACCTTCAGTTGGCTCTGGGTTCCTAAATGCCATGTTTGTCTTCGGAAATCCAGCCTAACATGTTAGCGCCAACTCTGACAGCTTTGTCGAATCACATGAGCTATAAAACAGTAGTAGGGGAGAAAAAACCTGGACAGTGCTGTACTTTTACTGTAATTTTGATTGTACGGTGAAATGTGTAGTTTAACCCTCTTGTCGAGGACTGCTGCTTGGCCAAAACGTCATCTCTACGAACGGGCTATTAGCACAGCACCTGCTCCTTCACCCCCAGTTATTCTCATTTAATAGAAAACAAAACTGTTTAAGAAAAACAACAACTTTCAATGGGACAAGAGCTTGTATTTGAAAAAAAACAGGAGGAGGGGGGAAGGAAGATAAAACTATTTTCTGTAGAATTGTCTTTTAAATCTATAAAAGGTTCAAAGTGCAGATCACCCACCAAAAGTTGGCTCTGCACATGAAAAATGTTTCATGGTGACAGGAGATTATACATGCATATATACAGAGCATATTCATGCTGTAGAGTAAACCAGAACAGATGGAAAGATAGGATTTATGTTCCACAGCCTAATTCACTTAACAGTATCCAAATGAACCCAAAGTACTACATAATATTGAGTCTGCAATGGAAACCTTTATCTTTTTTCTCCCTCCAACTCATTGGTTTTTCACTGATACTTTACTGTACAACGTTGTTGCCAATCAGGCAGTAAATCTATTGGGTCAAACAATTCACATTACAGCTGAACCATGTGTTAATGGTAGAGAGCAACCATAAGCTGAATGTCTCCCTTTCTCACATAGCTTTGGAGGCTCATACAAAGTGTAACACAGAACATCTGCACAATGTATTAAAAGTCTTCAGCATTGAATACGACCCTGAAAAGCTGTTTTCTGGTCATAAAATAATCCTGCCTTAATGATCCTGGAATGTATGTATGTATGTAATGTACATGGACCAACTCGTATGTGAATCAAACAAAAATATATTAGCTGCAGAACTTTTTTTAAAAATATTTTTATTTGCTAGATTAGATACACAGTAACATCATTTCATTATTGCATTTTAAGTATTTTAACATTTTCTCCCCAATCCCTCCCCCTTCAGTCTAATCTTCGTCTTTCAGCCAGGAACACAGGGCTTGTAGCTTCCACTGAACGTCTTCTTTCTGCTCCTCTTTTATCCAGTTCAGGTAGGTAGACCATTTCTCCTTGATCTGCGATGTTCTATCCTCCCATGGCAGGTCCTTATTGATTGTAGCCATTATATCTGACTGAATAAATTCGAAGAGATACTTATGCCAGGTTCTTTCTGTCCATTTACTTTTATCTTTCCACCCCACTGCTATCACTGCTTTACCAGCTAATATCATCGCTTTCAATAAATCTTGATTCTTTTTCTCTATGGTCCCATTACCTAGGCTACTCATCGTCATCAGTTCAAAATCTATATTCAGCTCTACCTGGAACAACTCATTTATTACTTTTAATATATTTTTCCAAAATTCTTTAACTTTCAGGCATTCCCACCACATGTGGGAATACCATCCTTTCACACTTTTACAATGCCAGCAGTTTGGGCTTAGTCCAGAGAACATATTAGCTGCAGAACTTTACTATGACATAGAGAACAATTTTTTTTTAAAAAAGGTCTGATGTTGGTGGGACTCTTTACTTATACATTTATGTACATCCATGATATAGCCTGTTACTGCTCAAGGTTGGATTATTGTGAAGTATCCCAGTCTTCTGCTAGACAGAGGCCAATTCATTACTCGAATAATTCCTTTTCATCCTATCACTTAGTAATTCCCATAAAACATCACTTGTTGACTTAAGTTAAAGGATTCAAAAACAGAGCATCCATTAGATCCCTTAAGTGGATAATTATTGACACTGTTTTTCTTCAATGTTGTGAGTGAGCAAGTGGTTCTGCATGAGCTGGTCATTGTCTCTGTAGTCCCCCCGCCCCCGACCCGAGGAGAAAGGCAGTGGCAGACACAGTGGTGACAGTGTGGGTCCTGTTCCCTCCCTATGAACCCAGATAAAAGGGACATCAAAGAGTCAGGAAGAGGATAGATGGAACCCACAGCAGCAGGAAGTCATATCTTCACTGTGTTGGGTCAAGAAAGAGCCTATTTTATATGGAGTTTTGGAAAGCCTTGGTCAGGAGCATTGTTAGTGATTCTGGGGCCCTGGGCAAAAAGTCCAAGAATCAATGCTCCCCACTGAGCTGTCCCCCACCAGCAGAGCAGCCCTCACCCTACGTGAGGCAGGTGGGAGCTGTCGCTGAAAGCTGAGCCTTGGATGGAGCTGGCACAAGTGGCTGCTGCTGAGCCAGGAGCCTGAGCCCCAGACTGGACAGGCCTAAGTGCTGCTACTGCAAGCGGGTGTGTTCAGCCCTAGATGGGGTGGGGGAGAGTGGCAGTGACCAAAGCCTACTCTTTTTCTTTGTTTTCTGCCTCCAGGGGGGGGGGCTTTGAGGCCATGGTGTTTGTCCCCCCCCCCAAGCAGGCGTCCCAAGGCAGCTGCCCCGGCTACCATTTGGCTAGAACTGTGCCCGCCTTTAGCACCTATTGATCTGGTGCTTAGGGAATGTCTCCAGCTCCCAACAGCATGCCCACCACAGGCAAAGGTAATGGCAGGAGCATAACAGGATAGGAAACCAGGGCTCATTCCGTAGCAGGAGCTCCTTTGCATATTAGGCCACACACCCCTGCTGTAGCCAATCCTCCAAGAGCTTATAGTAACCCCTGTAAGAAGACTTCCGTAAGTTCTTGGAGGATTGGCTACATTAGGAGTGTGTGGCCTAATATGCAAAGGAGCTCCTGCTACGGAATGAGTCCTGTAGGAAACTCATCTCCTGCCTTCCAGGAAGTAACAGAAGCCCTGTTCACAAGTTGCCATGAATGCATGCTAACATGCAGCTACTACTGATGCATGTTCACCGTTTACTGGCTTTGTTGGACTACGTCTGCCCTAGAGTCATCACAGGTGGGCTGTGTATCCTTTGAAATCAGCCCCATTGAAATGTGGAAGTTAATTTTTGTACCTGCAGAATCAGTAGAATTAGTCATGCTGCTGCCTGCACAGAATGTACTAGACTGAACCACAATTCCCGGCAGTGCAAAAATATGAAAAGGTTTTTTAAATGAGCTACATTTGTATGAATGTGCTGCTTTTGCACCTGTGCAGTTGATGGCATTCACTGCGCTGGGCCTACGGTTGCCAGGTCTGGGTTGGAAAATACCTGGAGACTTTGGGGGTGGATCCAGGAGAGGGTGGAGTTTGAGGTGGGGAGGGATCTCAGCATGGTACAATGCCATAGAGTCCACCCTTCAAAGCAGCCATTTTCTCCAGGGGAACTGATCTCTGTCAGCTGGAGATCAGTTGTAAAAGCGGGAGATCCCCAGGCCCCACCTGGAGGCTGGCAACCCTAGCTGGACCATGCACAGTGGATTGAGCCACAGTTCTCTGGTGGCGGTGTGACAGTAACTAATCCCATTTAATGCAAACAATTATGCTTGGCTTTGGAGGTCAAATTATCCTATCAACCTTTGCATGCTAGAAGAGGGGGGAGGTGCATGTGTACAGCAAGAAAGGTGTTCTCCCATTGGTTTATTTAAAACAGTATGCTGTGCACTTTTTCAACAGAGGGGATTCAAGGTAGAATCATGCCCAACCTAACTAAACCAGTTTGCCACGACGTCTGAATGCAGCCTTATCAACTCTCTCTCTCACAGAACTGGGACTTCTGTTTATCTATGTGGCCTCTGCCTCAAGACTACAAGATTGTTAACTTAATTTGATTTGACTTGGGTCTTTTGCTCTCTTTTAACAGTGCTACAAAAGAGGGACAAAGAGAGTACTGAGTGGAAAAATAATGGCCTCAGTACAGCAACCAGGTGTCTACTACATTTTATATCCCACTAGACAGATATATTACTTAAAAGCAAGACTAGATGACAAATATTTCCAGTTTCTATCCCGTGGAATCCATCTGTAAAACCAGAGAAGCTGCGAGAAATCAATTTTCCGCAGCTTCTTCAAAAGCCAAGATTTATTTTGAAAGTATATTCGATTATGTCATCAGCTGTTTTAGATCAAACAGACCTTCTGCGCCCTGACCATGGAGGCTGCTCCTTAACCCTTCCCCCCTCTTTCTCAAATATCCCCCATGACTTGATCTCACATTAGTAATTAATCAGCAGTCAAATACAACTATGAAATTCTTCTATTTGCCATTATTCATCAAGCATCTTATTAGGTGGAAGTTTGGTCTTTATGATAATGAATCTTGATTGGATTTTCTGCTTCAATTTCCCAAGGCTTGACTCTTATGATCTGGGCCGTAGTCAAAAGTGGGCGACTAAATCCTCCTGGTGACTAAAAATCTAAGCCTGCCTGGAAATCTAATTCCCAGGATTTCCCTTCTCACACTAGGCCCCAATCAACACTATCCATATGTTGCTAGTCCTTTCACTTTGTATTGCTCCTACAAACACGGGAATTAACGGCAGCTTACACATCAATGGCTTGTGTGGCAAAGCGAATGTTCTTCTTATGCTGCTCTGAGAGAAAAACGACTGACTACAGCAGGTGCCTGACAGGGGCCTCATTTCCCACACCTTTGAGACTACCAAACATTACCAGAACTCTGACATAAAGAAATGTCTGCTGTTGCGGGCAAGAATGTACCATGTTGTTTGTGTGTGTTTTAATTCCCCTGGACACTTTTTCTTACTACAGAATAATTACTCTATATCAATTTAGTGCCACTGCTCTGCTTGCATCAGTGCTTTGGCTGCCTTTCAGAGAACATTTCACCAGAAGATCATGAGGTTATTTCTTGGCTAGCCTTCCACTGAGCTCCCTTCGTGAAATATTTAAGTCATTTCGTAGTTTGGCTTGTGTCAAATACATGAGAAAGAGGCCTATCAAACATGAGATTTAGTTCCATACATTTTTTTCCCAAAATTGGAAAGCAAGGAAGGCAGTTATACTTTTGTCTAGAACCGTGAATCAGTGTTCCCTCTAAACTGAGTTAGTGTGAGCTATCTCACAGTTTTTTAGCCTCCAGCTCATACATTTTTGTCTTAGCCAGTTTTGTGTAGTGGTTAAGTGCGCAGACTCTAATCTAGGAGAACCGGGTTTGATTCCCCACTTGCACCTGCTGGATGACCTTGGGCAAGCCCTAGTTCTGACACAGATGTTCTTGAAAAAGAGCAGTTTCTGTCAGAGCTCTCTAAGCCCTACCTACCTCACAGGGTGTCTGTTGTGGGGAGGGGAAGGGAAAGGAGTTTGTAAGCTACTCTGAGACTCCAAGTGAGTGAAGGGTGGGATATAAATCCAATCTCTTCTTCTTCTCCTCCTCCCCCCCCCCTCAGGAAAGATGGCTCTAGAGCAAACTGATTCATGCAGTAGCCAAATTGCTTGCTTACAACTTTCATCCCAGTAGCTCACAAAGTAGAATTTTTGCTCAGAAGACTCCACAGCTTAGAGGGAGCATTGCCTTGAATACCACCAGGTTGTTTTTTTAAAACCAAAACCCCCGAAAACCTTGCTGTTTGGAGTGGTGGTGGAAGGGCCGTAGCCAGGATTTTTAACTTGGGGGGGGGCATGAAAATAAGTCAGGGGGCACCTCCCCACACACACACACAAGCTGTGGCAGGAGCAACAAGAGAGTAAAAAAAATTAAGTGACAAGAGAGAGAGAGAGAGGCAAGGACACCAGCAAGCAGGGCAAGGCAATGAAATATGTATGAAAAATAAAATATGAAAAATAAAATAAACTGGCTGGATGGGAAGTCAGGAGACCTGGACAGTAAGTTAGGTCCCTGGCCCCAAGATACCCCACTGTAGCTACAGGTCTGGGCAGTGGGCAACTAGGGTTCTCTCACCAAGGTAGGAGGGTTGGCAGCCCTGTACCTATGTCCTGACCCTTAAATTGAGAGCTAATGGGAATGTGATTTACCTCCATGCCATGAAAAGCATGAACTGCTCATTTTCACACATTAACAGAGCAATCCTAAACGATATGACACCCTTCTAAATTCTTTGAAGTCAATGGGTTTAGAAAGGTAGGAATATATAGCAAGCCTCTATTAAAGAGACAGAACATCTTTTCTCCAGGCTGTTGGCATCCACCTAACTTGGAAAAACTGTATCTTGGATGTTCCCAGGTTCTAGTATTATGAGTATTAGCTTTAAGCATTATGCATTCCTACCTTTTAAGAGAGTTAGAAAAATAAAGCAAGCTTTGGCTCACTTTTCGGGGTAAATTCACTTGAACTGATCCTAGTTAGATTCAGCTAGAATCAAAATGTTAATAGTTAAAGGAGGGGAAACATGCATGAATTCATCATAATTTTTTGAATATTATATGTATTTGAGGTTTTATCCCCCAGCTCTGATTTACAATAAAATTTGGGCAAAGGTCACCAGCACAAATGGCCATTAAGAGAAAAAATTTTAACTGAATGATCAATTGTCTAGAATTGTGTATGCTCAGGTAAATAACATCCAACCTGTGAACTTTAATAAAAAGGGCCAAATTCACCTTTGGAACCTGCTATCCAAAATAACCTCAGAGAACTCCTGGGAAATGAATGGAACCTTCTCTACTGCAAGAAAAAAAAATGTAGGATTTTTTTTAATGCTGTCCTCAAACAGAAAGGAGCTACTCAAATAATCATAGTTTAGGAATGAGGGGAAACAGGTGACCCAGCTCAGATAAATGGAAAGAATCTTAAGAAAAGCCAGAATAGATTTAGATTCCTATTTTTGTAAGAGGAAAAGGAAACAAGGAAAAACTGTGGAAAGAATTAATGGAATTTAACGAATCGTTAGATCTCTCATTTTGAACTGTGCATTAGTTGATGTTATCTTCTTTCAGCTCGGAAAAGGAAGGATGGCCTGTATCTAATCATGCATTTGCCCTTGCATTTGCTTCTGTATAGCTTGGTTCTCTGGACCAAGATACCATCCAGGGTAATGGCGGACAGACCTAAAATTGGTTAAGGATACCACTGACAGCATATCTAGATTAAATAATTAAATTGGTTCAGCATTCATTCCCTCTTTGTGGGGAACCCTGGAAACAGTAGTTCTGTGAAGAGGCTAGATGTCCTTACCAGAACATTCAAGCATCATCTTTCTGCAGTTCCCAGATTTCTTTGTTCTCTGTTAAAAAGTGAACTCCACAATCTAAACTGTATAAATGAGTCTTTATCATTGTTCTTTTCCATTAGCTGGAGGGAGAATTTTGTGTGTGTCAAACTGTATGCTCCAATTAAGTGAACAGAGAGGTCTACTCTTACAAAAATTCCATGCTCAAGGCTCCAGATGTATAGATAAGCATATTGTAATATGCAGAAACATCGTCATTAGCAAAGCCAGTCTAAAATGTCTAAAAAAAACTATACATTGCTCACCACAGATGCGCTTTTTTGTTGTTACTCCTAGCAGATTTATGCTGCTGCACCACAGAACCAGTTTGCGGAACAGAAACAGAGACTTAAGAAATCTTGATGTTTCTGCAGGTTGTTATACTTAACTCTTTCAAGAAGTTCTCTGGTAAGATGTGTATGCAGCCTGTCAAGGCTGTTTAGTCAATATGATCTTGCAGAACCATCCATGGAAAAATAGGTTTTTAAATGTTCATGCACTGATGTCCTCAGCACTTCTGCATATATCTATATGAATCAAGACTCTCACTCAACCCTTAACAAGTTAACAAATGTAAACAGTCCAGATTTCTTAAAGCCCCTTTAAAAAGATTTTTCTCTATATTTGCTTTCCTTAGTAATCCCCTAGAGTAGAACATCTGGGATATATCATATGTTTTTGATGACCATTGTGAATCTTATATATTGAAGGAAGCTAGTAAAGCTCTTTGAACCCATGAGGTCTCCACCCTGTGCCAAATAAACAAGCGGGTAAATTTAAGATTTGTGCTCTAATCCAGAGACACAAAGAGAGACCTCTTACTTGCTCATTGGGTCTTCTTTTGTTTCAGTCATTAGTCAAGCAATCCACACAGTTAAAGGAAAGCACAAGTAGATCAACCCTTTCTACTGAAATAATGTTCAGGGCAGGAGACCCTATATCTGGATTAGATTGGCAGAATATGCAGCCATTAATAAAGTATGAGGGGTGAGGGATAGTGAAGTGACATGGGATGGGTTAAATCAGGATTAACTGGGTGTTTCAGTTTCAAGAACTATTTTGGCCCACTTTGCTTGCTCATGTCCCCTGTAGCCACCAGCAGGGGATGGTAGGGTTGCCAGATCCAGGTTGGTAAACTTCTGGAGATTTGGGGATGGAGACTGGGGAAGACAGGGACCTCCATGGGGTACAATGCCACAGTGTCCACCCTCCAAAGCATCCATTTCCTCCAGGACAACTGATCTCTGCAGTCTGGAGATGAGCTGTAATTTGAGGATATTCCCAGGTCCCACCTGGAGGCTGGCATCCCTATTTTATTCATCAGCCTGAAAATACCAAAGTACTCCCCCCCTCCAAGTCGGTCAGTATTAAAATATGCAGGTTCCAGTAACAATAAGGGGGGGGGGAATGCACACAGTGTTTTCTGGTCAAACAGAAACTGAGTTTGTCATAGCTGGAACTTTCTAAAGGGGGGTTTATTTAATGCATTCTTTCGTACACACAGTTAGCTCACTAGAATATTATACCTCAGGCTCATTTTTCTAGTGACCCATGACAACCTCTGGATCAAAGGGACTCATGTGACTCATAACTTACCTTGACTAAAATGTAAATACAAGGTTTTAGGTTAAATAAGCTAAGGCTTAAGCCAATAAAATTTGTAAAGTGACAGCCCAAAGAAGGGATGGCAAAGAGGGATCTAAATTTGTTCTATATGGTGTTAAGGTCTGGTATCAGTCCTCTTGGTCAATTCCAAGGTTGATTTCTCTCTGCTAGTTAGAAAGATACATCTGAATGACAGACAGACTATTCAAGAGTGGCCTGACCAAGTAGGTTATACACAAGATGGGGCACAACAACCAATAAGTTTGTATGCATTCCTTTAGTACACCAGCACATATATTACCCTTAATAGAAACCATGAATGTACAAGCTTGCACTAGTCATTCACTAATCTACACACATAACCATGAGTAGTTCTTCATAAAGCTACAGAATTAGGTCACAATCACATGATTGTTTCACAGGTGGCTAAGCATTTAGATGGAATTTAGGATGGCTACCTCCTTTGTATTGCTCTCACATTCTCTTTCTGGCATGCATATTCCATCTTCTTATCCACTGTTCTGGTTAGAGATAGGCATGAACTGCATTTTTGCTGTTTGGTTCATGGTTCGTGGCTGAACAACGAACCAAACCATGAACCAGTATGCTGGTTCACAAATCAAACCAGTTCATATTGGTTCACAAGCACCCAAACCCCTGCTTTCTGCTCCCATGAAAAGATCTGTGACACCTCCCCTCCAAATTGACAATTAATTAAAATAGGCATATCTAGACATTAGAAAAAGCCATTCTTGTGTCCGCAAGATAAAGATCTTTCTACAGTCAAACATGTGGCAAGATAGGATCAAAACTGGCATGAAGCACAAAGCAGGGGCTGAAATGGCTCTGAGATACATTTAACCCTCTGCTTTCTGCTCCCTGATACTTTTTGTGGTGAGCAGAAAGCAGTGGTTTAAGTGGCTCTGAGCCATTTGAACCAAACAGCTGAGTGGCGGGGAGCAGAAAGCAGGGGTTGAAATCACTCAGAGTCATTTAAACCCCTGCTTTCAGCTCCCCACCACTCAGCTGTTTTTGTGAAGAGCAGAAAGTGGAGGTTTAAATGGTTTGGAGCCACTTAAACCCCTAATTTCTCCTCTTCACAAACTCCCACAAACTGCATCAAAACTCATGGAAGTTCATGGCAGTTCTTCAGGTTGTGAACATCACTTCGCGAACCACAAACTGACCAAAATTCACAGCAAACTTTCGTTTGTGATCTGGTTCATGTCCATCTCTAGTTCTGGTCCATGCTGTTTATAAATATGAAAACAAAATAGTAAAGTACAGTTCTGTGGTTACCCTTAAAATGACACTTCCCTGCAAAACTGTCTTTGCAACCTTTAGTTCAGGTTGTTAGAATGTGTTATAAATATGTTTCTGGACATTATGGGTTTGCATCATAATGACATAAAGTGTATTTGATGTGTCTATAATCCGGACTAAAAATTATAATCTCCAAAATACTGTTTCACAACAATTTCAACAATAGAGATGGCTTAATTTCAGACTATTAGGAGCTTAGGAAGAAGTCTAAATGGTGCCTAAGGGGGAAATTTAAGAACTTCAAACACATTTTATAAAACAGATACTCAGTTTTTTAAAAAATCATTTTGAAAAAAGAACTGATGACCTAAAGACTTCCCTCGGGCTCTGCCATTTTTAAAAATATTTCTTTCAAACTCCTGAAAAAACAGTTTAGGTCCTAATGCTTACTACTTGTAAGAGCAGATATAGTAATAGGTGTATTACTTTTGGGGTCCAGTTATCTAGTAATTGGTCTCCCATTTCAATGGTCTGAAATAGGGTTGCCCACTGCAGGTTGGGACATCCCTCTAGACTTGGGGGTGGAGCCTGGGGAAAGCAGGGTTTGGGGAAGAGAGGGACCTCTGCAGGGTATAGTGCCATAAAGTCCATCCCCAAAAGAGGCCTTTTTCTCCAGGGGAATTGATCTCTGACATGTGAAGGTAGCTGTGATTCTGGGAGATCTTCAGGCTTCACTGAAAACATATAATGCAGTTCAGTTAAAACTAAGTAGGCCAGGCCTGGACATGCCATCAGTAGAACACTGTGAACCAGGGGTGACATTGCAGGGGGTAGGGGACAGCTGCCTCCTTTGTATTTCACAAGGTTATTATTCCTCAGGAGTACCTATACCTCTGGTAAAAATGAGGATTTGTCCCCACTGCTCTGAAAGTTTTTAATGCCAAAGTAGGTACACAATTTTCATATGGTATACCATTAAGGAGTGGCACTTTTGATTATTCCTTGGAATGTATCCAAGCCAAATTTCTTCTCACAATTCTGGGAATGCTGCGTTGCTTGCCATATGCAGCCCTATGCCTGGAAACTGGACAGGCCCTAGTTGAAACTAGGGCATGGCTTTTAACTATTAAATACTGGTTGCAAATACATTATAATTCCGACCCTGACAGTCTTATTTTCCAAATGGTTTTGGAATCTAGACCTTCCAATTGGCTAGCTTGCATTGAGAAAAAGATCAGTATAATTGGCTTATCCTTAGACCCACTATTTATGCTCTTGCAAGTGGAGGCATTTTGAATGTTCAAACGTAGAGTTTTGGATATTGGACTACAAATTCTTTATAGTGCTGCTAATAAAACTTCCTCTCCTTCGAGGGTAGGAATTACATTCAGTGTAGTTCATATGTCTCCTTACCTTTATTCTCTGCAAAATCCCCAGCAGCATAGAGCCTTCTCTTTAGCCAGATTTAATGTCATGCCATCAGCAGTTTTATATGGTAGATTTCAAAAGGTAGCCTACTCCGCTAGACTTTGCCTATGTAAGTTGTGTGTACTGAAACAATCTCACATATCCTCTTTTATTGCCCTTTTTATGTAAACATTCATTTTAAGTATCTTGGCCCTATTCTTGAAAATAAGACAGGACTGTCTGAACATATTAAGGACCAGTATATTCTGAATGATGTTTTTTCCAGGCATAACTGAGAAGGTGGTTTCATTTCTTCAGTGTGCCATAGAGATCCATCAAGACAAGACACAGTGATGAGTCAATGTTATATTTAAATTTTAACTGTAGAAGTCTTTCTTTTTTATCCCTCTTATTCTGACAGTCCTATAATCTGTCCTAGTTTATTCTGTATGCCATTAAAGGCTAGATTTGATTTGATTTGGACTCTTTTGCCTCTGTGGAGACCCCCAGAACCAAATCAGGGGAAGGAGGCTCCAAGATCCCTGGTGATACCCTGCTAGGGCTTGGCTCCAGTGGCCTGGCAGGATGGGTTTGGTGCCCAGGGACGAGGGGCTGCAGTACTCAGTGGGTGGAGGACTTCTTCCCCTCACAATGAGTACCCTTTGCACCCACTTTTCCCCTCATGGAACACCAAGGAGTTCAGGAATTTGAAGCAAGCAGAGGAGTTAATATTAATACTCTGTACTCCATGAACCATATTTTGTAATACTGGGAGCAATCATGAAAGATTGCTTTAATTGCACTCCTCTGTTTGCTTCAAAAGCCACTCGTCTGCTTCCCTTGCTCATGTGGTGTGGCTAGGGTGCCTGCCGAGCTGTTGTGGGGTAACTTTGGGGACCCCCTGTCGGAACTCTGGGGGATATCAGCCTTTCTGCCCTTCAGAACCTGCCTTTGGAAACTGGGGGGCAGGGGGGCTGCAAGCACGGGGGGTTGCTTGCCTTGCTTCCAGTCTTTGGCTGTGGGAGTCTGCCCAGGTAAAGTTTGGTGTCACTGGCTGTTACTGAGCCCTTCCACAGACTCCGGTAACTGCAGCTGTCTTTTCCAGAGAGAGCACTGGGGAGACCTTTTTTGAGGTTTCATGACTGGGACCCCAGAAATGTAATCTGCCCTCAACTTGGCGAGATTTTAGAGGAGCAGATGGCAGGGGGCGGGTTCCCTGTGCCTTTGTTATGTGTAGCCTTCAGGAGGTCCATTCTATACTTTTTTGAATTTGCGTCTGACATTTTTCCTGGGGGCACATTTTGGGGGGGCTGTAACTTGGACTGCCTAAGTCCAATATGCACATAACTTGGGGAGTACATAGAGAAGGACCGGGGGAAGTCCCCTGAGAGTTTGATGCCTCTAGCTTGCACAGGATCTGTTCTATATGCTCCTGAACCTCCTGAACCTATGCCTGTCATTTCCCCAGAAAGCACTTTCCTGGTGGCACCTTCTTTGGGGGGCTGTAACTTGGATTTCCTAAATCCAATCCTCACCAGACTTGGAAGGCAGGTAGAGGAGAGTCTGCTGGAAATCTCCTACAAGCTTGCTATCTGTAGCATGCTGCGGGACTGTTCTACCCAATCATGAATCTCACAAACTGAACCATTCCATTTAGTGTCGAAAAGTTCATGATGGCTTGTGGTTTCAAACCAGGGACACAAACTTGTGCCCATCCCTAGCTGTGGTTTAAAGAAGAAAAACAGTCAGTGGTGGTCTCTTATAAGGGCAAATGCAGATTTGACAGAGCCCATGGAACTTCATCAACATGTAAAAAGTAAATTATGTCCATGTGCAGCCATTATTAGGTTTGGGGTTATGCAGGAAGGGGGAAAGCGATTTAACCCTCCAAGCCCCACTCAGTTTTACTGACTGAAATTAAAGGGAAAAATAGATGTCATTTTAAAAGCTGACTTTATCCTGTAAAATGAAAATAATAATGCAGCCTGGATTCAATTAGCAAAACCAAGTGGGGGTTAAAGGGTTAGATCTTCTTTTCTCTTTTAGAATGGCTCCAATCTAAATTGCAGCTGCATGTGTGTGCAATTTACTTTTGCGAGACTGAAAGAGATCTGTCATCTCAGTCACATCTATTTTGACCTTAAAATAAGGCTACTACCAAGAGTAGCCCAGAGTTCTCTCAGAAGACCAGACTACAGAGATCTGCTCCCATGGAGGAAATGGCAGCTTCAGAGGGCATCGTACCCACTGGGCTTGCTTGTCTTCCCTAACTCTGCTCTCCCCAGACACTGCCCCTAAATCTCCAGGAATTTCCCAACACAGAGTTGGCAACACTACCTTAAAAGCATATAAAAACAATTGTTGTGCTCATCTTTATCTGTTTGCCCAGCAATCAGTTTTTTGTGGTGCCTTTGATCTTTACATCAGTGGTATTCGCTCCGTGGTTTGCAGAGCCAAATTCACCATTACCATCAAGTGAAACAGCCACATTTACTTCCCTTCTGGGTATGAGGCCCCCACCTAAGATTGCTAACTCCAGGCTGGGAAATTCCTGGAGATTTGGAGGTGGAGCCTGGGAAGAGCAGGGTTTAGAAAGGGGAGGGACTTCAGCAGGGCATAATGCCGTCCACGCTCCAAAGCAGCCATTTTCTCTGGGAAACTGATCTGTGTAGTCTGGATATCAGTTATAATTCTGGGAGTTCTTTAAGCCCCACCTGAGGGATCTTGCAGTTTACCTGTTCATCTGCCAGCAGCTGTTTCAAGGTGAGAACCACCTGACAATCAGAAGCCCCACAGGCACTTCCCTGAAACATAGGTCAGGTGACACACTGGAGAACAGTGCTCAAAAGAGCCAGGGGAGCCATGTCAAAAGAGTCACAAATGGCTCCCAGGCCAATGAGTATATAGGCTTCTGCTCTGGAATATATTTATTGATGTGTAGGTGGACACTTGTGCTTTGCAACAATGCTCAGGGTCAAACAACATAAGATAGACTGACCACCTTTGTTTTTCACTGGCAGGTGGACTCATTTTACATCAAAAGTAGCATATGAGTAAGATGAAACTAATTCCCCCGCCTTCCTTACCTCCCTATATCCCATCACTATAAACCTTCTTCCTATAACTTTGCTCTGTGATGGGAAGTGCTTTGGGGGAAGTGTCTGATTTGATAGAACAAGCCTTTTTGTTTGTGAACAAGGACTAACTGATGGACAACAAAAATAGCCGCTGCTATCATTTCAAGGTTTGACAGCAGACTAGATGTTATACTGATTTCATCTGAGGTCCAAACTATGTGTGATACTGGAGATCAGTGACTGGAACTACAGATATGTTGTTTGACCTTGGTTGCAGTGCTGGGGAAAACTATGTTCTCCTGTGCCATTTCCCTTATTTGAATTGTCAACCACCAAACAGTTGTAGTCCTGGCAGAGAGAAATGAGACACAATATAGTAGATGCCTTTCTTTCCCCTGTGGGAATTTAGGGTAGCCCAGGGGGGCATTTCTATTGTGATATTTGGTTAATATAGCAGAGTTTTGTCCAGTCATAGAAGTGTGATGCTGAGTGCAGTAAATAAACCTTCCAAGAAGTATATTCCAAAAAAAGGTAAGCTTACATTTCAACAATTTCCAACCAATGAAAAAGTATAGGGATAGTTAAGACATCTTCTCCCAAAAGCCATGGCCCCTGGCCAGACTGGGTCCACTGAAGGGTACCTTTTGTACTCGCCAGTCTCTCTAAAATTATGCATAGTGTGGGCCTAACTCAGTAATTCTGTGACTTCTTAAGAGGAATCTCTCACATCTCTACATATATTCCCAAATTATAGCTGATGCTTTGTTTCCCTTTTCTGTCGCCATTTGGATTTCACTTCTCTTATTCTTCACTTTCTCATTGCTTCCCTGTCTTTCATTCCATGGGTGTGCAACTGAAAACCTGAGTTACAAGGGCATCCACCTGGATGTTCAAGTCAAGATAACAGTGTGTAAACTGAGAGAACACATTGCAAAACGGGACCAATTTGAGTTGACTCCACACTTCCATGAGATAATGGGATTAACAACCTAATCCATGAGAAAAACTCTCCACCCTAACTTGTTCTCCCTGAAGAAACAGAAAGGTTGTCACATTTCTCATTTTGTGGGCATCCAATGAATTAAAAGTTATAGAGAACATTTTAAAATGCTCCCTTTGGCCAAATAAACTAAAAAATATCTAAACTAGGAATACTTCAAACAAGCAGACTACTGTGTTTCTTTGCATGACATTTTGATCTGGCAGTCATAATGTGCAAATATCTGATTAGCAACCCACAGGCCTCAATTACATTGTTTTTCATCTGAGATGCTGGGATGGGAGGGTGGTTCAAAGAAGCAGAGTCTAACCTTTTGATATCTGTGTGGCATACTATTCCTGTTGAGTTACATTTGGAGTTTCACATTCCTAGAGAAAAGCTGATGTGGCCATTTTCATTTTTTTTTAAAAAAAAATAAATCACATTTCGTCACTGACTTTGGCCTCATTTCTGTTGCTGTAATAATGCTGAAAAACGTTGGTTTTAGTGAGAGAAGTTTGGAGTGAGCAGAGAAAAAATGGCATATATAAAGCATCATAGGTTTATTTCGGACAAGAGATGAACAGAATCTAATGGGATATTCAAAACAAACCAGTCAACATTCAAAGGTGGTCTTATTCCATCTTAGACCCCCAAAAGGGCACCTGCCCTCAACTAAATTCAGTCTCCATTTGTTTCTGTAGACAAAATTGGGCTGCATATCTGCAGAAGTGATTGAATCATATATGATGCCGACATAGCAGGGAGTAGGACCCTGATCTTCATCAAGATCAGTTAATTGCTGGCAACTAGCCAGCCCTTTGTTGGGCGAGTAAAGATCCAATAAGCCAAAGTTCCAATAATAAAGTTCATGTCAGAGCCAATCATTTGCTGGCTTAAACTAGCCCACCCTCCCTCACTTCATAAAGCTGTGTAGGATTAACTGGTCGTCTTGGGGCAAGAAGGAATTTTGGGGTACTCCTCAAATCGGCACAGAGAAGTTCCTTTTTTTGACTGGTTCTCACCATTTGGGTAGAGAAGCGTATTGAGTTAAATAAGCCTCATTTAATTTGCTTAGGCTCTAACTAAGCAATAGGCAGGACTAGTTCTGGTTAGATATTTCAACTGAATTGGATTGGCAAACACCCTGAGGCACTTGTGGCTTTTGGGAAGGAACAAAAGCAGACACTGTGGATGATCGGTCCAAGTGCCTCTGGAGCTTCATCATCTTAACCCACATGCTGAACATCTGCGATTGCCACCTCTGGACTGGGACCTGAAGCTTTGTGGGGTGGAGAGGGTAGAGGGTGGAGTTGGAGAGAAGAGGGAACTCAGCAGGGTGTAATGCTATACAGTCCATCCTCCAAAGCAGCCATTTTCTCCAGGGGAATTGATCTCTGTAGTTTGGTCATCAATTGTAATTCCAGTTGCAAGCCCCCACCTGGAGACTGGCCACCTTATAAACAGCATGGAGTATTGGTGGCAATAAACCTTAACTTAACTCATGTCTTGCCTGCCATTTATGGTGTGTGGTTACAAGGACAGAACCTGCTCTTTCTCAAAATGTATTAATTGAGGGCACTGAATATTTTGAATGAAGGTGCTGGAGATTGGGCAGCCCTGTTGTGCACCAGGAGAAGGCTTTAAATAGCCTCTTGTGCTGGAGGCAGCCCACTTCAGCTCATTGTTGCCTTATAACTAGGAAGGACCTCCAGAGCTCATCAGGTGACTCTGTAGGATCATAAATTGGAGAGCTTCTCATAATTTCTTCCACAACACACCCACCCCCGGGAAAGTAGCACAATGTACATTTTCATTCCCCATCCCATATTCAACCCTTTAAACGTAGTCAGCTTCATTCATTTTACAAAAGCAGTCAGTGATACAGCACATATTAAAAACAGTTGCTAGCAATTATGCTATATCATTCCCATAATTTTTTCATGGAAAAAATGTTTTCATTTATTACATCCCAGAAATTCTTCCATATTTCATAATAGAGCAATCTTGGCATTCTTTTTTAAATCCACCACTCATCCTCACTAATAACTTGCAGCTCAGAACAATGTGAAAACACAGAAACCAATCTAAATACCATCTTCTCCATATTATATATGAAAACATTCATTTGGGAAAGACCTTGGAACTTTTCTGAAGGGAGCAATTAACTAAATTCTCTGAATTTTCCTGAGTGTGAATAGAAGACCCACAATTCAAAACAAAACACTCATATACATTGTATGCTAATTTTGATGCAGAAAATTTGCCATATATTCTGAATACTTATTGAATACTCTACTAATATTCAATAGCTGGACTTCACAATTACCATTGCATACAATCCCTATTTTGATATATTTGTATTATCATTATTCGAGAATTTCTTTTTGTGCTGTTTAATTGATGTGACGTGTTGTTGCACATCAGTAAAAACCACACAAAAAATATTGATACAGCCATATATAGTATTTTAAAATATATATGCTTATGGGTAATGGGCACGGTTCATTACCCTTGACTGGCAATTCCCAAAATCTCTGAGGATGTGGAGACTACTGAGGCATCACTTCCTGGTTTCAGAACAGGAATTGATGACACTCTGCTATAGGAAGTTTCAAATCTCTATGATAAAAACATAGTTTTACCATATGATAAAAATACCTAGAGTATCATAACATCACTTCCTGTTCTGAAACAAGAAATGACTCCTGGCATCAGTTGCTGCAGCTCAGTGTCTTAATGAAAGAATAGAATAGAATAGAATAGAATAGAATAGAATAGAATAGAATAGAATAGGTCAGAGGTTAAGATGCTGAGATACAGACTGGAAGGTCGGTAGCTCAGCAGTTCAAGATACAAGTGCCACGTGGTGGAGTGAGCTCCCATCTCTGGCCCCAGCTCCTGCCAACCTAGCAATATGAAAGCAAGAAATTGCAAGTAAATAAATAGGTACCACTTCAGTGGGAAGGTTACAGCATTTCATGCATCTCAGCGTTCAGTCATGCCAGCCACGGAAAAAGTCTTTGGACAATGCTGGCACTTTGGCTTGGAAACATAGATGAGCACCACCTCCAAGAGTCGGATTTGACTTTCAAGCAAGAAAAACCTTTACCTTTATACCTTCATTTCGCATCACCTCAATTTGACTCAGTTCTTCCTACTTCCTTTCTGAAAATGGTAGCTATGAGTGACATGGGTGCATGCCTCTTACTTTCCACAGAGAATGCAGAATTTGTTCAATTTCTCTATCAATCCTTTTATTCCTTCATCATCCAAAGGCCCAACTGTTTCTCTGGCTGGTTTCCTGTTCTGGATATATTTATAGAAATGCTTATGGTTTGTCTTGACGCTTTTAACAGTCTGCTCCTCAAAGCATCTCTTCCACTCTTGTCCAAATTACTGTTTTAATTACTTTAACTATTGTTATTCAGATTTTGTGACTTTGTAACCCGCCCTGAGCCAGTCTGTGGGAAGGGTGGGATAAAAATCAAAATAAACAAATAAATAAATACTGTTAAAGAGCATCTTGCTAAAACAGAGCATGGCTATCATAAGTGAAGTGATGTGATTCATGTCTCCCAGTGTGTTCCTTTCTATGCCCCTCAGAGCTTATTAATTTCCCATGATAACATATTTTCTCAATTGCTTTAGAATACAGTTAGTTTGGTTTGTGAGATGGTCATGCCCTAAGTATTAAATAAATACATCCACAGCCAGTGTTCCAAATCTTTGCTCAGCTTTTACAGCTTTGAAAAAGCCCAGATTTCTATGGGGGTTGCAAGACTCCTGTCTAACCCTTCTTGTGAGAATTTATGACATGCAAATCCGCTTGTGTGTTTCTCTGTGCCCGTCTTTGAAATCTTGGTCATAGCACCAATAATTTCCTAGCAGTGAAACTCATGAGACTGTAACATAATGCCAGGGCTAACCCATTATGCTCTTAATTGAAAAGTAGGTTTTATGCGTTAGAGAAACATTACTGTCCCCCTTATTATTCTTTAATGCTGTATGAATAGCTAAAGCCCTTTAATGACCTGGTAATTTATTTTCCCTATAGTTATGGCATTAAGCTACAAGTCATCTAATACTTACAAACATTGTAAACTCCAATTACAGCTACTCCCCGTGATCCTTCTGTCAACTGAGCTCAAAATGACCAAATGATAAGCTTAAGAGCTGTGCCATAGCAACACACTTATCTTGGGCTCTGCACCTGAACTATAGGAAAATGACCAATAAAGCATGATTACGTTTTATTGCTCCTCAGGCTTCAAATGAAATTGCAGCTGATGTAATTAGATGCAAGAATGCTGTTATAAGCTATGATTTCACCCAACTTCCATGAAGTCACGGGGTCTAACTTGATTCATTAACTAGACTATGGGTTGCACATGCTCAAGAAACAGTCTCCATGATCAGCACATCCCACCTTACATTCCATCATGTTCCCTCAGATTGGTCTTCCTGATAGTGCTCCTTGTTCATCTGTGCCTGGAGAGATATTAGCTCGATGGTTGCCCAACAACACTGGAACTTCTAGAGGTTATCCACAGGTTGGGCCTGAGCATTAACTAAAGTATGTGCTGGGCAGGATGTGCTCTTAATGCTAAAAATGATTGAAATTTGCTGATATTCACTGGTCTTTTCTTTACTCTGCTTTTGCTATTAAAGTTCAAGTCATTTTTCATGGTTTAAGTCCAAACATTCTTCTACTAGTTATGGGGAAGATAAGGAACTGAGCAGGGTCTTCACTATAAATCATTACAAACTCCAGCTCTCCAGCTTTGGAGATGTAATTAGTAGTTTCATAGATGCACTTTCAAGTCTATCTTCAGAGTCACAAGAATACAAAAAAACTGCTTTAAAAACAAAAGAAAGCTGAGCATCTCAAACAGATGAAATCTGTGTCCAATAAACTCACAGGTTTCTTTTCTTACACAGAACTTCAGTAAACAAATAAATAAGAAATAACAGGAGTAGGGTTCCCAGCCAGGGCCAACCAGAGGGAGTCCTGTGATGGGTGGGTACACGGGGGTCACTGTCAAGCAACAGTGTGATGTGACTTCTGGGGAAACCCACAGGTGACCTCACACTTCTCTGGGGAACACTGGAAACACTATGGTTTTCAGAAATTCCTAGAGTGGATGGACATTAGTTCCAGGTTTTCCCTGAAAATGATTTCACACTGTCACTGCTAGCTGCAGGAGTGGTGGTGAAAAATGGGAGCATGGGGGCATGGGGGTCACCCATCCCCAGTGAGACTGGCCAGCCTAAATGAGAAACACATTTGGGGGGGGGATTCATATTTCAAATAAGTGTTCTTATTTCTCAGCTACAGATAACTGTACTGCTTTATTTTAATGGCTCTATATGAATTCCTTGCTAAATATTTTACACCATTATTGATTACTGTTAGGAAGAAAATGATGAAGGTTTTCAAAGATAAGATCTAATTTCTAATTAAGAGTATTAACACCTTTTAGAACCAAAGCTGCGGGAGACGTTAAAAAAAATGGCTACGTTAGATAGCAATGCTGTTGTTTTTTGTAGCGATGCTGTCATACCATATTTTGGTAGCCTAAACAAGCTATAACATTTAAATGGCTTTAGTTGGCTCCACATACGCTCTTGCCTTGATAAGAAACGTTCTAGGGCACCTCATAAATATGGCTGTAAAAGACACTTGAGACTCACTGACGTATCACTATTACAAGACAGACCCTTTCAAAGTTTTCCTTTGTCTTGACTGTAATGGCAAGACAGAGTTCTGTTTGATCATTGCCTCATTCGCTAGTGATATGCATCCTCAGCAATTTTACTGGGGAATATATTCATTGATTTACACAATATGAAACAGATAAATGGTGGATACAGCAATCCCCCCTCAGAGAGGTAGCCATAGAAGGATACAATGGTGTTTGTTTTGTTTCATTTCCTCGAGACAACTTGAAATATTATGATCAGCATCAACCAGTTTTGCTGATCCAGACTGTATCTAGTTCATGAGTAATTACTGGCAAGCCGGTGGAGCTAGAATAATGAATTATCACAGATTTATTAATACAGGCTAAGTACATTTGTTTGTCAGCCACGGCTTGTATAGTCTCAAAAGATAAAATGGTAGGTTCCAAGGGCAAGCCGTGTCCGCAGTGTATTGAATTTGGTGGAGATCCTCAGATCTTCAGGGGATTTGGGCTAGGGTTGCCAGCCCCTTGCCCCCCATCAGTTCTCTCTGTTTCCTAGAGAGGCATCATGATGTCACTTCCATGATTCCTCAAAAATGATGTCACGCCATCAGCTGATGGTCCCCATGTCCCCAACCCTCTCAGGGTCTCACTAATTGCCAGGCTGAGCCAGGCAATCCTAATTTGGACACACATCCTTGGCAGTTGCTAGGGCTGCCAGTTAAGTGTAGAATATCAGAAGGTGTGATGCATTCCTGGAGATCTGTAGTTACCCACCCTACTCTACTTGTCACCTTCCTACTCTACTCACCCTTTCAAAGCATATAACTGTTTCCCTCACTACTCAGGTCACCCCAAAGGCTCTTCTCCAAGGTGACAGAACAGAGAAAGGAAAATGCAGCAGTCTTAAATTTGACTGAATATTCAAAGTTCTATATCTGACTGCAGCCCTACATTTGGCTGACTATATTTGACAAGTAGCACTTTTTTTCCTCCCCCACACAAACATCTATGAAAAATTAAAAACATGTTTGTTAGAAAATGAAAGCCATGGCAACAAATATGAACCCTGAAATCCAGGTGAATCCCCTTTTGTGATATTATTTATTTATTGATTGATTTAACACGGTTGTATGTTGGTGTACCACCCAAGGGGGTGAACAATCAAAACAATGTTAAATCAGAAATACCTACATATAATGCTTAAAATAGTTAAAATGACTGGATAAAAGATAAAGCATACAGAGACTCAGAGGCTGAGTTCGGACTGGCAGTTTGGTCCAATATTTCACAAATATGTCACAGTTTGGTCCAACCTTTCACAAATTGATTAAATGGGCCCATTCATAGGCATCAACTATGGGGGGGGGCTCGGGGGGGCCACCCCTGAAATTTCCCAGGGGGGGACTGAGCCCCTCTGGCAAAACGGAGCACCCGCCCGCTGCCACACCTCCCTGCCTTCCTTGCCGCCGCCAAGAGCCTCTCCCCCCTCCACCCACCTCCCCTGCACTCCCTCCCTCCCTCCTGGGGCCATCCAGGCAACGTGCTCAGCTTGATGGCATCACCTGAAAGTGACTTCATCATGCCGGGCACATTGACAGGGCAATTCTCTAGCAATCGCCCCCAAACTCTATGGCACCATAGCATTTCAGGGCGATTGCTAGCGCATCACCCTGGCAATGTGCCCAGCGTGATGACATCACTTCCAGGTGATGCCATCACACTGGGCATGTTGCCCAGATGGCTCCAGGAGGGAGGGAGGGAGTGCAGGGGAGCTGGGCAGGGGGAGTGTCTCTCAGTGGTGGTGGCGGGGACTTCGTCCCGGCACACGTGCACAAGAGCCCCCCCCCCCTGGAAACTAAAAACTTGACACCCCTGGCCTGTTCACACAGCCACAGCTGTCAGGTGTTCCCCGGGCATACTCACCCTGTCAGAAGACAACTTGGAGCCAGCTTAAAAAGCCACCGCCTCCAAAGTGGAGTTTTTGTTTCCTCACGCATTCATCACGCATGGTGGCTGTCTGAACACGGGGGAACGCGCACAGAACATATTTGGCAGTCTGAACCTGCAGATCCATTCTGCCGCTAGGGTAGCGGCTTTTTTTTTTTAATTGCCCATGTGCACATGCGCACATGCGCACACATGACTTTTGGCCATTTTTGCAGTGCACTCCGTGGCTGATGCACTACAATAATGTGGATCCTTGCCCATGGGATGTCTCCGTGGGTAACCCACAGTAGGGTGTGCTGTGTGGCTGATAGGTCCCGCAACATTTCAAACTGGGTCAATTAGAGGTGGCACTCTATCGCGGCAAGCTGCCAGTCTGTCCTCAGCCAGAGATGCACAGACAGGGAAGGAGGGCTGATAAGAGTTTGTGAGGAAATGCCAGACAAAACAAAGAATATCTTTACACACTGGTGGAAGACAATGATAAAGGGAGATAGACCAATCTTCCTGGGGATGAAGTTCCAGAGTTGGTAATCACATGAATTAAAAATACATTCTAACAAGTCAATGGTTAGTGGGTACCAAGTGGTAAACCTTTGACCCATTCTAATTTATTTGGGTATTGTTCCTTTCTTTAAGTGTCTCGCGACTGTTATCTTTTTTTTATTAAAATGCTTTTCATAAACTTTGGAATATATAGTCCACAGCGATGCCAAGCCTCCCGATGGCAGCCCTCACTGTCCATTGCCACTCTAAGAAGCACTGGGAGGAAAATTTTAAAAGAACATCTGCTTTGAGACTCCTTAAAATAGAAAAAAGTGGGGTATAAAACTTACCCATCTTTTTCTAAAGAAGGCCCAAATAATAAACCAATATTTTGTGAACATTTTATAGGGAATAGACATTTTCCACTGAAGAGTAGCGGAGAAATTTGTAAAGCCCAGGATAGTCTGATCTCATCCAATCTTGGAAGCTAATTGTATTTGGATGGGAGACCCCCAAGGAACACCAGGGTCATGATGTGAAGGCAGGCAATGGCAAACCACCTCTGAACAACTCTTTCTTCGAGAACCCCACAGGGTCATGATAAGTCTGCTGTGACTTGATGGCAACCCCCTCCCCCTGATGTTCTGAGTTCTAAATGTTTTACCAGCCACCATTTAGCAGTTTCATATAAGAGTGCAACATACAGGCCCGAAGCTTCTGAATTAAAATTTCCCAAACAAGACGCATCTTGTAATTGTACCACCTATTTGGTGGAATTCTGAAAGACAAGTGTAGCTTTTTGAAGAAACACCAATCATGTTCCTCGATATATCGGGGACAGGCCCAGTGGAATTCAGTGTGTCTGCATCATAATCAGCTCATCTGTACAAAAGCAAAATCAAAACTATTATAGGATCGTGGCTGCAAACGGATTAAAGAATTTTTAGTCACAGTGTTTCTCTTAGGTCCAGTTCATTTTATACAGCACTATGGATAAATTGATGTGAGATTGGTTCTTGAAACAGAAGCATAAATAGAAGATGCACATCAGTGCCCATGATTGGCTGTGGCTCCCTGGTGTACACAATGGAGAAAATAAAAGGTACAAATAAGGCCAAAGCTGATGGTACAAGTATAAAAATAGTTGTTGTTGATTACTGCTATGCTGGAGAGCCTTTAGAGAAGTACAGACCCAATGAAAACAACTCTTAAGTCAGCTGCTTCTGAATTTCCACAGTTTACCATATGAGCAAATATATTTTTGATATACTTATCTAATTGTTTAATGTATGACGATAGATACTGTTGAAGTTATACTTAGCAGTAACAATATACTACTAAATGGAACATAAAATGGTTCCGAGTCACCTGTATTGTCAAAACCATGAGAAAATACAAAGAAAAATATAAGTCAGCAAAAGCTTTCTTGCAAAATCTGTTATGATAGAGAAGGTCAAAGATAATTAAGATATGATACAAATAGATACTTTGCCTCCACTTCCACACTGTACCTCCTTGCATTTTGTTCACTAAGGCCATAACTACATGATATGCCTGATGTGTCAGGTCATGGGTGCACAACCAGACTCACAATCAAATGTACATTGCGGGAACTCTCCTTAAAGAGAACTTGAAGAACAAATTATAGAGTCCTGTGGCACCTTTAAGACCAACAAAGGTTTATTCAAGGTATGAACTTTCGTGTGCATATGCACTTTTTCAAAGATTTGAAAAAATGCACACGAAAGCTTATACCTTGAATAAACCTTTGTTGGTCGTAAAGGTGCCACTGGACTCTAAATTTGTTCTACTGCTTCAGACTAACACGGCTGACCCCTGGAACTATTTTAGGCCCAATTTAAACCTCCCCTCTGAAGTAGTTTGACTGCTGTCTTTTCCCAAGCTCATTTCACTCTGGTTTCAAATTTCACTCCAACAGGTCTGAAGGTGATAAGTATTGGAGTCAGGAGTCCATGGAATAGTGAAACAGCTAGATCTTTATTGCTGGTCTGGATGAAGCATACAACCCAGGGCTCGAAGCCCTCCTTTTATGCTGGTCAGGGACAATCCCCTGACCTCACCCAACTGGCCTGATAGGCTATTCTAAGTCTATTTACATCTCATAGGTTCCCTGGGAGAAACCTAGGTACATGATTGGTGGCCAGTTTGAATCCACCTGGCCTTTGTTCTACCTGGCTGAAGCTCAGGTAGTTTCTTGGCCATGTGCTCTGGCCACATGACGGTCGCCATTACGGGAGCACATGGCGACCGCATGATCAATACATAACAGAAGGGTACTAAGCAAAAGCATTTGTTTAAAGCAGTATAATGCTAGCTTGACCACAGGAGGGCAATTAACAAATGTAAACATTAATTTATAAACTAGAACAAGTATGGTTTGAAACTAGAAACAGGTAAAGACAGGGGGGTGGGGTTGAAACTAGAATGATTCTAGTGGGAAAGTCAGATATAGATTTGACCTTAAAAAGAACTTGTTTGATCAGCACCACCACTGAGTGCTGCAAAGGGGGGAGAAGAAACTTCAGGTTTCCCTCCCTCCCCGTTTTCACTGATAGGGGGGCTTTTCATCCCTTTTCTTTGGCTCAAGGGAAAAGGGATGAGAAGCCCCCCACCCATGCCACCCTTTCAGCTTGCAAAAAGGGCAGTGGGAGGGAAACTAGAAGTTCCTTCTCCCTGCTCACAGCATTCCTCATAGTGCCAAAATAATATTGCTTTTTAAGGTGAGTTCCTCCAATGTACATCCTACCGTAAATCCAGCTGTGTGCTTGTGACCTGACATGTGTTGGGCATACCCTGTTGCCTGGCTGTGCATCTTAGTTGCTGCTGGATGGAGTTACCTGATTTGGAGCAAATCATAGTAGCTGTTTATTATTTGTTTCCCATAACTAGCAAGGACAGTGATGCGACTTGAGAAGCATCAAGACACAGCTATGCAGGAAAGAGATCATTCAGCTTGTCATGAGAATCAAGATTACTGAACAGAAATGTGTGTTCTCTTTCTATTCTCTGGAAAACAAAGGCCTTTCAAGTAAAGAATGTAATAGTGGCATCCATTTTTAATAACTCTTAAACCTTGCTCAACATGTGGCAATTGTTAGTTAGATTTGAGCAGCAATTTCAAGAGGCACCCTCCTTTTTCAACGGCGGCAATATAGGCTCTTAATCCCGCTAAACCCATCATATTTTAAGAGCTGAGATCATCTTGAAGGAGGACAGCATCTAACTTTTCATGAATCTGTTTTTCATAGGTATGTTTAAAGTTAAAGTTCACTCTTCTTAAAGTCTTACATTAAAGGGACTTTGACTATGAACGTCTTCTTCAGGTACTTATACACCATTTAGTGCAACATCTGGGGGACATTGGGGGGGAAGAATAATTACTGAATTTTTTCTGCAAAATCCCTCTATTTAGACTTTGATTCCAAATGGGAATGAGATGTTTATCAAAGATGAGTGTGTGCACATTGGATGCAGATTGGCAGTCCTATGTAAGTTTAAAGGATTGTGTGATTCCTCCTTTAGTAGCTATGAGAGGGCTGGTTTTGATGACTGATAAAAATTATGAAAGACAGGAACAAATACCAATAGAGAAAGCATGGATGAGCCAAACACATTTTGTTAACAATCTCTGAAGTTCTCTGGGAAACATTTAGCATTTCTTTCTGATGTGGAATTGAGCAACTGGAATGCTAGAGAAAAACAAGGATTGGGTCTGCTTGCAGTACCCATTCTTACAGTTGCCCGTTTCCCTGTTTTCTTCAGTAATATATGGGATCGGTTGGATCCAAACTTGAGTGACAATTTCCACCAGTTCTCCTGACCTGCTGTAAAACTCTCCCATGTCAAACTTCAGGACTCCCTGTCCCCCAGGAGCAGCGTTTCATGAAGATCAGTGAGTTGCGGAGGGAGGGGAAAGGAAGAAAATTTCCATTTCACTGTTGGAAAATTTTGAGTGGATCCAACCCTATGTGCTGCTGTAGAATTGGTTTCACTACAAACCATACGAAAGACAAATCTTTCTAGCACTCTCAGTTCAACTTTTGTGTCTTCCATTGTAATGCCTGTGGCTTCTGATCAGGTTTCCAAACCTGTAGTTTTATTATATGTCAAATATTGCACAGAGACAAACCACCACCACCACCACCCCAAAAAAAACCCAGTAACTGAAGAAAAATATCTTAGTGTTGTGGACATCACAGTTATTAAAATTACAATTTTTGCTTTTTGGGAGGGGAATGAGGATAAAATTTTATGTTGGGTGGATTTTAAAATGTGTGGTTGGGACTCCATATATGGAAAATTACCAAGTGTTTTACTCAGGGAATGACAAACACAGAAGAACCATAGAATCACAGAAGGGGCCATACAAGCCAACAAGTCCAACCCCCTGCTCAATGCAGGATCAGCCTACAGTATCCCTGACATGTGTTTGTCCAGACACTGTTTAAAGATTGCCAGTGAGGGAGCTTACCACCTCCCAAGGCAGCTGATTCCACTGCTGCACAACTCTTACTGTAAAAATGTTTTCCTAATATCCAGCAGGCACCTTCCCACCCTTAATTTAAACCCATTATTGTGTGTCCCATCCTCTGCTGCCAACAGGAACAGATCCCTGCCTTCCTTTAAGTGACAACCCTTCAAATACTTAAAGAGAGCAATCATGTGCCCCCGCAACCTCCGCTTCCCTCAGCCTTTCCTCATAAGGCTTGGTCTCCAGGCCCCTGATCATCCTCTTTACTTTCCTCTGCATGTTCTCCATTCTGTCCACGTCCCTTTTGAAGTGAGGCCTCCAGAACTGCACACAATACTTCAGGTGCGGCCTGACCAATGCAGTGTACAGTGGAACTATGACATCTTGTGATTTGGATTTTATGCCTCTGTTAATACACCCCAAGATTGCATTAGCCTTTTTTGTCACTGCATCACACTGACCGCTCATATTTAACTTTTGGTCCACCTTTACCCCAAGATCTTGTTCACACACACTGCTACTCAGAAGTGTATCCCCCATCCAGTATGTGTGCTCCTCATTTTTGTTACCCAGATGTAGAACTCAGCACTTACCCTTGTTAAATTTCATCTTGTTCACATCCACCCACTTTTCCAGCATGTTCAGATCTAGTTGAATTCTATATCTATCTTCTGGTGTGTTTGCTGCTCCTCCCAATTTAGTGTCATCTGGAAATTTAATGAGTAGCCCCTCCACACCCTCATCCAGATCATTTATAAAAAAATATTGAAAAGTACTGGGCCCAGAACCAAGTCCTGTGGCACCCCAATGGACACCTCCCTCCATTCAGATGAAATGCTATTGACAACTGCTCTCTGAGTATGGTTCTCCAACCAGTTCCCTATCCACCTAACTATCCTCCAGTCCAGACCATAGTCCTTTAGTTTATCCATCAGATCATCACAGGGAACCCTGTCAAAAGCTTTACTGAAATCCAGGTAAACATCAACAGCATTCCCTCAATCCAGTAAACTTGTCACTCAATCAAAGAAGGAAATGAGGTTGGTTTGGCAGGACTTGTTGGGGACAAATCCATGCTGACTTCCCTGGATCACCAATTTAAATCACAGTTAGGCATGCTGAAAGATCAACACTGAACAGGACAAAATAAAGAAAAAATTGAAACAATACACTGAAGAACTTTACAAAAGAGACAAGAGGATGACAGATTCCTCCCAAGAAGCATCTTTTGAAGAAGACCCTTCCATTTTAGGAAGTGAAGTGAGAGCTACACTGAGAACAACTGGGAGAAACAAGTTACCAGGAGTAGATGGGATATCAGTAGAGGTATTCCAAGCCACAGAAACTGATTCCATCAAAATCTTAACAAGATTGTGCCAACAAATATGGAAAACAAAACAATGGCCCATAGACTGGAAATGTTCAATCTACATCCCAATTATAAAAAAGGAGACATCACAGACTGCAGCAACTATTGGACTATTAATTTGTCATGCAAATAAAGCAATGTTCAAAATCTTACAACAAAGACTTTTACCATATATGAAATGAGAGATGCCAGATGTTCAAACTGGATTCAGAAAAGGAAGAGATAGTAGAGATCATATTGCAAATTTCTGTTGCTTACTGGAGCATACAAGAGAAGTTCAGAAGAAACTCAGCTTGTGTTTCATAGATTACAGCAAAATTTTTGACTTTGTGAATCATGAAAAGCTATGGTTAGCTTTAAAAGAAATTGAGATGCCACAGCATTTGATTGTGTTATACTCCAGACAAGAGGCCACTGTTAGGACAGACTATGGAAATACAGAATGGTTTCCAGTTGGCAAAGGTGTTAGACAATGTATTTTATCTCCATGTCTCTTCAGTCTGTAGAACACATCATAAGGAAAGAGGGATTAGATTTAGATGAAGGTGGACTGAAAATCGGCAGAAGGAACAAAAACATTTTGAAATATGCAGATGACACCACATTATTGGCAGAAAAATGTGAAGACTTGAAACAACTACTGATGAAGGTTAAAGCAGAAAGTGCCCAAGCAGGACTACAACTGAACATCAAGAAGACAAAAGTAATGACTGCTGTAATGACACAACTTTAAGGTTGATGATGAAGAAATTGAAGCTGTTCAAGATTTTCTATTCCTTAGGGTTTCCGGTCGGAGGAATGGAGGTCTGACACACTTTGCAAATGCGCAAGGCGGACAGCGGCTCTTCCTGACAGCTTGGGTGGATTAATCCACCTGACGCAACCTCACACAGGTAGTGTGAGGACCAGCAAGCAATATAATCCAGGTTTGAGCAACCTCGGTGAAGGGAAAGTCTCGGAGGAGACTTTTCCGACACCTTGAGCACTGCAGCCGAAGAGGATTCTTGCGAATATCTCTAAGGAGCCGAGCTGAGCTGAAAAATTCAGCATAAAACCTCCAATTTCCCTGATTCCTTAACAAAGAAGATAACGTTTAAACGTTGGGACCACATCTGAAGCGAAGTAACAACAAAAGGTAACGGAAAAAAGTTTTTTGCCTTACCACCGCCACGTTTTGAAAGACAAAAAGCAGATCGGGTGAAGCAATAGACTGTTGTTGATTGGATGAGAGCAGTTTTGAAGCGCTAAAAAACCGAATTTGAACTTAAAAAGCCAAAAAAACAAGTTGTTTAACATTCCTGCAGTTAAGAAGAGTCGGGAGGGGAAGCCAAGCATCGCGAGACAGAGAGGGAGAAGGGAACCAAGCATCGCGAGATTAAGACGTGAGGACTGAATCAGGAAGTGACGGCTAGAAGAGCAGACAAGAAGGGAAAAGGAGAAGAACCGGAAGAAGGTAAAGGGGACTCTAAATACTGCCGGACCAGAAAGGGGACTCTAAATACTGCCGGACCAGAAAGACCATAACAGGAAGTGACGTGCAGAGAGCAGACAAGTAAATAAAAGGAAGGGACAAAAGGAAACTACGGCAAGCCAGAAGCAAGGTAAAAAGACTATAACCTTTGACAGTAACCATAGAGAAGTCGCGCCCGCCATTTTGGATTTATAAAAATTTTAAACTGCAATATCTCAAAGATTATATAACTTAGAAGGCTGAAATCAACATAATTTGACTTGGCAAGATTAGCTTGTTTGAATGCACTAATTGGTGTTTGATTTGGAAAACAAGATAAAATCGATCTTTTTTAAAGAGGCAAAACGGACCGCGGACTAAGATCGAGAGCAGCTACATGGTCCTCTCCTACAATGGCAGCAAAAAAAGAAAAAGAGCTACTAGCCATTATGGAAGCAATGGAAAAGAAAATGTTAGACGCTATAGGAGAGGTAAATGTTAAAATGAATAATATAGCGGCTCAAGCAGATAAAAATTTCATGGAATTAAAAGCAGAATTTCAAAAATTATCCACAAGAACACAAGATATAGAAACTAAAGTAAAAGAACTGGAAGAAAGCACCCATAAGACAATGAGAGAGAATGAGAGGATGGAAAAGATGATGCATTATAAAGATATGCAAAATCATTTGAGATTTCGAGGGATCGAGGAAAAATTGAATGAGGACATTTTTACAAGAATGCAAGAAGCAATAGCAGATTTTTTACAAGAACAGGAAGAAGTTGTTAAAGAACACATGGATCTTGTTTATAGAGTTAATTCTACATATGCAAGAGACAAAAACATACCAAGAGATGTGGTTGTCCAATTTACAATGAAAAGAACAAAAGAACAAATCTACAGGAAGTGCTTTACTGACCCTTTTGTAATAGATGGAAAGAAAATCATAGTAATGAAAGAATTGCCTAGAGCAATACTGCAAGAAAGGAAAAAATTCAAGCGTCTGACGGATAAACTGAAGGAGAAAAAAATCAGATTTCGTTGGGAAATACCTCAAGGACTAAGCTTTTATTATGGCAACTCCAGAGTAGTGATTAAAAGCACAGAAGAAATGTATGCATTCCTGGGAGAGAATAAAGATGATTTTGGAGGTATTTAAGAATATATCAAAATGGATTACAAAATACTTACATGGAATGTAAATGGACTAAATTCACCCCAAAAACATAAAATGGTAGGTCATTGGTTGGAAAAACAAAAATGTAATATAATTTGCTTGCAAGAAGCTCATCTTAAAAAACAAGACCATAAATATTTAATAAGGAAAAAATTGGGAGAAGAATTTTATTCTTTAGCAAGCAACAAAAAAAATGGTGTTGTAACATATGTCAAAAAAGATATGGAACCCAAAGTAATATTTAAAGACAAAGATGGAAGATATTTAGCTATTGAAATTTTACTGCAAGGATTGAAAACTTTGATTGTGAACATTTATGCTCCGAATGGAGCTAAAGAAAATTTTTTTAAAGAACTTCAAATGGAATTGGACAATGTAAACTATGATCAAATTATGATGTTAGGGGACTTCAATGGAACTGTAGATAATAAACTAGACAGGCGCTTTAAAAGAAAGGATGAGACGTTAGGGAAGCTTCCAAAAAATTTTTTTGAACTGATAAAACAAGAAAAGTTGGAAGATATTTGGAGGAAAGCTAACCCACAAGGAAAAGATTTTACCTTTTACTCTAACAGACATGACTCACATTCAAGAATTGACATGATTTGGATGACTACTAACCTAACCTTTAAGACAAGAAAAGTGGAAATTTTACCCAGAATAATCTCAGATCACAATCCGTGTTTATGGACAGCTGGGCAGGTTAAAAAACAAAAGAGATGGAGAATAAATGAGGACTTATTAGATAATCAAGAAATAATTAAAAAATTACTTGAAGAAACAGACCTATACTTCCAAGTAAACATGCAGAAAGAAGTTAAAATTCAAACCGTATGGGATGCATACAAAGCAGTGATGAGAGGACTATTGATATCGCTAAATGCTAAAGATAATAAAAAGAAAAAAGAGCAATATGAAAATATTCTACAAGCCATTAAAACAAAGGAAGAAGAACTGAAGAAGAAACCAGGGAAAAAGAAACTGCAAAAGGAAATTTGGATGCTACAAGACCAAGCAAAAGCCATTTTGAACCAAGAGATGTACTGGAACTTAAAAAAGCTTCAACAAAAAGCATTTGAAGGTGCAAATAAACCCGGAAAATACTTAGCATGGCAATTAAAGAAAAAACGTGAAAATAAATTTATCACCAAAGTGATAAGAGATAATATTGAGATAATAGATAACAAAGGAATAAAAAGAGAATTTTTTAAATACTATGCAAAACTTTTTAAGAAGGAAAACAAAGACAGAAGAAAGATTAAAGAATACCTGCAAACATTAAAGTTACCAAAACCAACAGAGAAAATTAAAGAACTATTTAATAATCCAGTATCATTACAAGAGATCAAAAATGCAATAAATGACTCAAAATTAGGTAAAGCACCTGGACCGGATGGATTTACAGCGAAGTTCTACAAAATGTTACAGGAGTCAGTTTCACCGGTGTTACTGCTATTGATGAACGCTATAAGAGTTACTGGAGAGGTACCAGAAACCTGGAAAGATGCATCCATCTCACTGATCCCGAAAGAAAATCAAGATTTGACCAATGTTAAGAATTATAGACCGATTTCTTTACTGAATAATGATTATAAGATTTTTGCTAAGATTATAGCGGATAGACTAAAAGAGCACCTTAAAGAGACTATACAAACAGAACAAGCAGGGTTCTTACCTAATCGACAAATAAGGGACAATCTAAGAGTAGTAGTGGATGCTATAGAATACTACGACAAACATCCTGAAAAGGAAGTGGGCTTTTTCTTTTTAGATGCGGAGAAAGCGTTTGATAATTTAAACTGGGATTTTATGTTTGAAGTTTTAGAACATCTTGAGATCGGTGAATATATGCTTAACTTCATTAAAGCAATATATAAAGAACAGAAATCCTCATTAATAATTAATACCGAAAAGACAGACGATTTTAAAGTTGAAAAAGGAACAAGACAAGGATGCCCACTTTCGCCACTGCTATTTATTTGGATTTTAGAAGTTCTACTGTTAAATGTGAAGGAAGACAAAGATATTAAAGGCTTAACAACTAAAGGTTTTTCTTTCAAATATAGGGCCTTTGCAGATGATGTGATGTTTATAGTGGAAGACCCCTTATCCACATTACCACATTTGTTACAGAGAGTAAAAGAGTTTGGTGACTTAGCAGGATTTTATGTAAATAAGAACAAATCGAAAGTAATGTGCAAAAATATGTCAAATAAGAAACAAAACGAGTTACAAAAACTTACAGAATGTGAGGTGGTGAAAAAGACAAAATATCTGGGTGTAAACCTAACTATGAAAAATATTGATCTTTATAAAAATAATTATGAAAAATTATGGTTGCAAATTATGCAGGATATTAAAAAGTGGAATGTATTGAATTTGTCATTGCTGGGTAGAATTGCGGTGGTCAAGATGAATGTGTTACCACGATTAATGTTTTTGTTTCAAACTATTCCAATTGTGAAAGATGTAAAAACATTCAAATGTTGGCAGAAGGAGCTGTCTAAATTTGTGTGGGGAGGGAAAAAACCAAGAATTAAGATGAAAATAATGTGTGATGCCAAAGAAAGAGAAGGGTTTCAACTACCAAATCTAAGGTTATACCATGATGCAATATGTTTGACCTGGGTAGGAACATGGACTATGTTACAAGATAGAATGTTATTGTCCCTGGAAGGTCATGATTGTAGATTTGGGTGGCATGCATATTTGTATTATGGTAAAACAAAAATGGACAATATGTTTAAACATCACTATTTGAGAAGAACACTAATGGATACGTGGACAAGATATAAAAACTTTTTTTCAGAAGAGATACCCATGTGGATTGTACCCGCAGAAGTCTTACATCCAACATCAAGATATAAAGGACAAGATTGGCTGAAGTATAGAGACTTATTAATAAGACATGGCAAAGATTTCAAACTGAAGGAGCATCATCAGATTGACTTTGATTATGGTTGGTTAAGATATAGACAAATATATGATTTGTATAGAAGTGATAAAAAACACGGTTTCAGGGAAAAAAATAATGAAATAGAACAAGTTTGGGAGGAAGGTGGGAAAAAAATGATTTCTAAAATGTATAAAGTCTTGTTAAAATGGTTTAATGCAGATGAAATGGTAAAAGAACAAATGGTAAAATGGGCGATAAACTTTAACAAAGACATTGAAATGGAATCTTGGGAATTTTTATGGAAAAATGCTATGAGTATATCTACGTGTTATAACTTAAAAGAAAATTGTTTTAAAATGATGTATAGATGGTATATGACACCAAAAAAAATTGCAAATATTGGTCAGAATATGTCTAACAAATGTTGGAAGTGTAAAAAGAAAGAAGGTTCTTTTTATCATATGTGGTGGACTTGTGATAAAGCAAAGATTTATTGGTCAAATATACATGCAGAAATGGAAAAAATCTTGAAATGTACATTTAAGAAGTTGCCTGAAATGTTATTGCTAGGATTTAAACTAGAAGAGATAAATGTAAAGAAAAGGACAATAATATGGTATATGATTACAACAGCAAGAATGGTGTATGCACAAAATTGGAAAAATGAAAAAATACCAGAGGTGTGGGAATGGTTGAAAAAACTGTTATATATGGCTGAAATGGATAAATGGACTAGAAAATTGAATAATCTCTACTCAGAGACCTTTCTAGAAGACTGGAAAGATTTGAAAGAATATGTTGAAAAATACTGGGATATGAAAAACTACATTTATACATGGTTATAATAGCATAAAGGAATAGAAATATATTATATGAACGTTTTAGTTAAAATTAGACAATGAAGCTGCTTTTATTTAGAAATACATAAGAGTATAGAAAATAAGAATTGGTGTATAAGTATTTTAAAGATATATAACCATTACCAGAAATGAAACATAGATATAAGTATTACTATTTTGAATAAAATGGAAAATGTGTTATGCTTCAGAGGTGGTGGGAAACCACCAAAACAAGATAAAAATAGAATGTACAAATAGAACAAAATGTTATATAATATGGAAAAAGGGATTTGTATAAGATAAATGTATTATTTTTGATGTTTTTTTTTTTTGAAAAATAAAAATTTCTTTACAAAAAAAAAAAGATTTTCTATTCCTTGGCTCAATCATCAAGCAGTAGGGAGACTGCAACCAAGAAGTAAGAAGGAAATTGAAACTTGGGAGGGCAGCCATGAAGGAGCTAGAAAAGATCCTTAAGTGTAAGGTTGTGTCACTGGTGACCAAAGATCAAGTTAGTTCATGCCATAGTATTCCCCATTACTTTGTATGGGTGTGAAAGTTAGACATTAAAGAAAGCTGACATGAAGAAAGTAATGTGGTGTTAGGGGAGAGTTTTACGGATACTGTGGACTGCCGAAAAACCCAAACAACTGGATCCTAGACCAAATCAAGCCCGAACTCTCCCTAGAATCTAAAATGGCTAAACTGAGTGATCGTACTTTGATCACATGATGAGAAGACAAGAGTCTTTGGAAAAGACAATAATGCTAGGAAAAGTTGAAGGCACCAGGAAAAGAGGAAGACCCAGCATGAAATAGATTGACTCAATAAAAGAAACCATAGCCCTCACTTTGCAATACCTGAGAATGGCTGCTAACAATAGGGCATTTTGGAGAATGTTAGGCCGAGGACAGACTGAAGGTCTGCCCCAGAACAGCCGCGGGGCCAAAAGCCCCACGGGAAAAGCAGCCCAGTGTGCCCCATTTGCACTGGCTGCGCAGGAAAGAAGAGCGCAGCTGCCGGCTGCCTCGGCAAGCTGCGGCTATGCACAGCCGCGGCAGCTGGAGCAGCCCGTCCACACTTCCGGTGGCATGTGCGATGCGCCTTCGGAACGTTCACACCCGCAGGAAGCGCCAGGGATGCACACGGAGATGCCTAGAGACCAGTTCCCAGGCATCTCTGGCTGAAGCGGCACCACGGCGCCTCGCGGATGGGTGAGTCCGCACCAGCGACGGGGGACAGCTGCAGCTGTCTGGACGCCCTCTCTGCCTCCGTTTCTAAAGCAGAGGGAGGGCGCTCCAGATCCCCAGTCTGTCCTCGGCCTTAATTTATATTGTTGTTGTGTGGGTAAAAGGAGCAAAGGGGTAGTAGGCTTTCCTCATGCTGTAATGGGAGGTCCCCCCTGGCAAGTTCCCTTCCCTGCCACTGCTTGGAGCATCAGCAGGAGGAAAAAAACAGATAAGAGTTTCTGGCGGTTCCTAGATCTACTCTTTTCTACTTCCAGGTTGAATCTGGAAGTGATGTAACAGCATCAGCAATGTCATTGATGTTACGCCCACTCCCCCCCCTCAAATGTGCCTCCTCCCAGACCTTCCACCTCAGCCTGACCAACCCTAGCAGGGAGTACTGTATTCCACCCTGAGCTCTTTGAAGGAAAAACAGGATTCAAATATACTAGATAGGTCATGGCAAGATGGCTGCTTCCCCTGTCCTGGGAAACTTTGAAATAGGACTTGTGCCAGGAGATGATGTAGAAATTTCAGTCTTTCTGAGCATTCAAATAATTGGTTACCACAACAAAAAGGGGGGGGGGAATCCTGTATTGGATATACTATGTCAGTCAACTGTTTCTCTGAAAAGGACTCTAAGAGGACTTTTACCAAAAATGTCTACACTCTTAATGCTGCTAAATGTTCTTTCCCTTTTATCCTTCCTAACCTCACCTGCAATATGAGCTGATGGAATTTCAACTCACAATCCATCCTGCCTCTCATGCTAAGAAGACTTTGCCATGCAATATCCATTAACATCAGCCTCTAATTTGTGCTACAATATTGTGTCCTTGATCAGAAATATAATATAGTCCTTGAAAGAGTCCCTGGATGAAAATTCTACACTCTTTTATAATATGGAGGAGAACAGGAACCACAAAATCTCAGAATTTGAGGATGGTATGAAACTGAAGAAGGAGCAAATAACAAGGAACCAGGGATTTGAGTCTTTTAGGTACCTGGGCCAGTGAATGGAAAATTAAGTTTAATGTACAGAAACATGAAATAATAAGTCTGGGGCCAGCAAACCAAAACAGGAGGATATTATACAGAATGGCAGTGCAGCATACTGACCAGGAAAGGGATTTACAGGTCACTGCAGAGAAATCCTTGAGGCTCTAAAGTCAGTGTTGACTAAGCTACAAATGGCTAAAAAGAAACTGGGATTCATCAGTGAAGGGAGAGAATACAGATGGGAAAGGGTGAAATGGTAATTGCTCAAGAGGCATGCCTCTCAGGATAGGCCTTCCATTTGCAAAGCTGTATAATTAGAATGACACCTTTCGTTGCATTCATACACAGCGTAGCTTCCAAAATCTTGGTACAGCACAGAATGTATGAGGGGAAGGTGGCTAATACCTTGGTCACATAAGTAAAGAACAATAAAGGGGTGTGAAATCACCTCCAGTTAATTATTACAACACAGACTCAGTGCCTGAATTGCCAGATGAATTTCCTAAATATAACAATGTAAATTTCATTTGAGAAAGCAGTGTGCTATCAAAAGTCCCTTGGAGGTAAATGATGTATTGAGTCCGAGATGTTTTCCCAACTGCAGTGATATTTCTGGTGTATGCTAAAATCCCCTCAGCTGCCATGCTGAAGCCACAGTAAAAGAACTCAGTACTGGCAGGCATGTGAATAAAACAGATGCAGAGAGCAGGAATATTCCAGAGCCAGTTCGGTGTAGTGCTTAAGTGCGCGGACTCTAATCTGGGAGAACCGGGTTTGATTCCCCACTCCTCCACTTGCACCTGCTGGTGTGACCTTGGGTCAAGTGGAAAATTCTGACACAGCTGTTCTTGAAAAAGAGCAGTTTCTGTCAGAGCTCTCTCACCCCACCTACATCACAGGGTGTCTGTTGTGGGGATGGGAAGGGAAGGGTGTTTGTAAGCTGCTCTGAGACTCCTTTGGGTAGTGAAGGGTGGGGTATAAATCCAATCTCTTCTTCTTCTTTTTCATAATGCTAGTGATAATTTGATTTTAACAGATAAGATCCCTGCAACATGCATCTTCTCTTGGGTCAAGCACCCCATCCAATTGTATTATTCGTTCACAACTAGCAGTATTTCGAGTGGTTTTACATCTGTGAGACCAACAGCATTTAGCATGCCAGTTGACAAGATTATTGCTGTTGCCATGTCTTACATGCTTTAAAGGATTGCTCAGATTACCTATGCCCCCCAGGGTCATCATGGGCAAGCTATGTGCACTTTTTTTTAAAAATGCACTTTTTAGAAACAGGTGTGCTTTTGAGTATATGTGTTGCGGGATATGGAATAGTATCATATAGCCCAGTCTCGTCAGATCTTGGAAGCGAAGCAAGGTCGGTGCTTGGAGGGGAGACAACCAAGGAAGACTTTGCAGAGGAGGACAGTGGCAAGCCACCTCTATTTATTCACTTGCCTTGAAAACCCTGTGGGATCACCATAAGTCAGCTAGAACTTGATGGCACTTTACACACACACATATGTGCTGCTTTTGCACCTGCATAGTCAAGTGGCATTCATCAGCCAGGTACATTCATCAAGCTGATGAAGGCTCAGAATCAAACACACATGAATATAACTGGCTTGAACCACAGTTGCCACGAGGTAGTACAAGAGCCTACAACATATTTGTGATTCAACTGAGACCATTCCCTTAAAATAAACACAGCAGGCAGGCACAAGGGCCATGGCTGGAATACTAGAGAGAAAAGCCGCAACGGCTTGCACTGAAACCCCAGGAGAACTGAAACAAGCAAAGAAAGAACCTCTTTTACACATTAATTTGGGGGAGTCTTGGGCTGATGGGGGAGGGAAACATGAACAGCACAGTGCTAAGACATGCATCCACACAACCTTTGCAATACCATTTAGAATGAGTGCAAGGGTCTAGTAAAAAGCAAAGAAAAGGGGCTGCTTGCAATTTGCAACCAAATGCAATTCAAATAGAGGAGTGGCTGTCCATCAGGCCAATATCTTTTCGTCTAAATTATGAGGGTTCAGATACAGACACCCTTAAAGGCTGGTGCCTAAGTAGCTACTGAAGCATCTTGTGTTTGGCAAGTGGGTCGTCTCTGTCCTATTATACAGTTACAAAGAGCTGTTATATTATAAACCATTATTACCAATCACTAGATTTTGTCAACACTGTAAAGCTCATTAATGCCATCAATGACCTTCAGGTTCTTTAATAATGTTTTGGTATTTGTTTTATTTGGATTATTTTCAGTATTACTGGATATTTCTTACATTTTATTACACATGAATTTCAATAGTCATTTTGAGAACATATGGACTGAGAGTGTGCAGTCTCAATAAATAAATATCAAGTTCCATATTAGAAAGCAACCATGACTTACTATAGGTATGACACCACCCATGAAATATGCCTAATGTTTTAAGGCCTTTGTAGCATTTCCTCCATGTTCACGCAGTGAAAGCTGAATCATGTGCATGCAGGCCTAGTACAGTGAATAGATAAGGCCAAAGAAGAGAAGAAGAAGAGATTGGATTTATACCCCGCCTTTCACTCACTTGGAGTCTCAGAGCGGCTTACAAACTCCTTTCCCTTCCCCTCCCCACAACAGACACCCTGTGAGGTAGGTGGGGCTGAGAGAGCTCTTTCCCAAGCTGTCCTTGAGGGAACAGCTGGTACAGAGCTATGGCTTACCCAAGGTCATCCAGCCAGGTGCAAGTGGAGGAGTGGGGAATCAAACCCGGTTCTCCCAGATTAGAGTCCGCGCACTTAACCACTACACCAAACTGGCTCTCAAAGGGAGGGCGGGGACCAACACAATTTTTTAACATTGTAGCTGAGCACTCTATCTGGATTTTGAATATTGTAGAATCGGCCTAAACAGTTCCATGGACATATGAAATAAAACACACTTAGATGAGTGGTCCATGTTGTTTCTTAAAATATTTATTCCTACTTACTCCACAGGTGAACATCTCCGTGTGAGTAAGGTCTACACTGTATTTGATAATTAAGAGTGGATTTCCACCACCCTGCACCATTAAGACGTGCACAAGCAACACCACTGCATCACCCCTTCTTTGGTTTATTGATTTTCACTGCATGCTTGAGATTATCATGGTGACTTTCCCCCAAAGCCAATGAACAGTGTGTAAATCATGCCTTGGCAGACGATGCAGTGAATTTTCAAAATGTATGGCGGCTGATGGAAAGGCTTGTGTTTTGAGACTGGGAAAGGCTCCTCTCTGGAAACACGGTGAGTATTCCTGCATTAAACTGCAGCCGCAACATGCATACAGCTCCTCTGCATGTTATCCAAAATCTCTGGATGTTGCTCCCCCCCCCCCCCCCCCGGGAACAGTGATCCCTGCCACCAGACATCAAGCAATGCACAATGCAGGGGTTGTTCTTTTAGCAAATATTTGCTTTGTTTCCTGCAAAATCTACCATCACACATGTTTCGATGTAGTTCAGGGCCATGCGTTAATGCTTTTTAGTACTGCTGATGCATGCACACTACTCCAAGTCCTGGATGGCAACTGTCCCTAGAGAGGCAAATACTGCATGGAAGACTGGGACATGGACACCAGGAGTGTGCTGCCCACAACTGAATTTGGGTGACTTTTTTTTGGAGTAATGCAAGATACATAATCTGGATATTTTTGCAGTGATTCCAGGGGGGAAACTAGAGGTGCATATTTACAAGCACTGAATCCGGAGTAAAGGCAAGCAGGATTGCGTGTGGAGAAATGTTGGGGGGAAATGCATGCAGAAAGAGCCTCAGATCGTCTCAGTGAAGGGAGCCATGCCCTTCGGTTTGCAAGACCTGAGCAAAGCTGTTAAGGAAAGAAGAGGTAGTTTGGGAGACAGTTAATTCCAGGGGTCATTTCGAGTAGGTGCCAGCCCCTGCCCCCGCCCCCGCGGGGGAAATGCCTGCTTGTGTCATGGCTGCAGCAAAATGACCCCGTCCCCTGGAAAGGTCCTTGTTCCTTTGACCAGCTTTCTGAAGGTTTCAGCCACTACTGAAGCTATCCTCCCAGAATAGCAGTATCTCTGAGGCTTGGATTAGTAGCAGTCCCCTCTCTGCCAGAGCTCTCTCTCGCTCGCTTGCTCTCCTCCCTTTCTTTCTTGCCTTCTGACATACTTCCAGTGATGTCAGAGGGTGTGGCATATGCAAATAAGTTATGCTAATTAGTTATGCTAATGAGCTCCTGCACCTCTTTTTCTACGAAATTACCCCTGGTTAATTCATAGGGTCTCTGCAGTTGGAAGTAACTTGAAGGTGCAAAGCACACACACACACACACACTCACAAACTAATGCACAGGAAAGGAAGGGGCAGAGCAGGCAGTATTATTTCTGCCCTTGATGGCAACATTCTCTCTCCACTGTCCGGTAGGCAAGCACTCACTCCCTTCCTCAGGATATATTTCCAGGGGCTGCAGGGTAGAGGCACAGCTCTGCCCTTGATATCATTGGTCTCTCTCCAGGTAGGCAGGCAGGCAGGCATTCACCATGACCTTAGAAACAAATATGACCTATCTGGAAAGCTGCTGTGATGGTAACTAAGGCTTATAACAAACTCCGCACATGCTATATATGTGACTGATCGATGACACTTCTATACCACCCCCTTCCAACAGGCTAAGAGAGGCCTACACAAACAATCACAGATTTTACAATTCAGGAGTGTTTCTCTACTGGCTAAGTTTCAGAGCACCCTTTCCACATTAACTGCTGAGGGACCCCTACATGCTGCTACGAAACTCCCTGTGGTTGGGCCCACACACATTCATAAACTAATGCACCAGGAGGGAAGAGCAGAGCAGACAGTAGCATTTCTGCCTTTGATGGTAACCTCCCCTCCCCTGTCAGGCAGGCAAACACTCACTCCCTTCCTCAGGGTATACTTCCAGGGGCTGGAAGGTAGAGACACAGCAGGTGGTAACATAGCCTTGCCTTTGATATCATTGGTCTCTCTCCAGGTAGGCAGACAGACAGGCAGGCAGGTAGATAGAGGCTTACTCTATTCAAGGAGGCGATTTATGTCAATTAAACATTCTCCCTAGGGGATATCCAGCACTCCCTTGTGACCTGCCTTTCCAGAGCAACATGGTAGTACTGGAAAAGCTGCCTTTTAGATAAGCTTGCCTGTTAATCGCTGCCAAGCTTCTAAGGAACCTTTGGGAAGGGGTTGTGGCTCGGCAGCAGAACATCTGCTTGACATGTAGAATGTCTTAGGTTCATTCCCTAGCATCTCCAAGAAAAAGGACCAGGAGGCAGCAGATAATGTGAAAGACTGACACCCTGGAGAGCCACTGCCACTCAGAGTAGACAATACTGACCTTGATAGAGCAATGATATGATTCAGTATACAACAGCTTCATAAATTCAATGCTAAGAATGTAGTCTGAAAAATGCTGCATGAAGCAGAAATCACTGATGGCCATAGATCTTCCCCCTCAGTTTCCCACCAGTCCCTTCTGACTGGGAAAGTTATTTGCAGAGTCACGGAGCCCCCATGGAATGATAGCTATGTGGGTCAGGAGTGAGGAGGAGGAGGAAGAGATGAAATCCCTCCTTCCTGCCTCTTGCTGAGGGTCAAAAATGGCTGTTGTGGGGAGGGGAAGCTGGGAAAATTGGGGGTCTTTGTGAAGACCTCACAGCATCCTTATCCAAACCAACATATTTTCAATAATTCCATGGCATATCCTTTTGAATAAGTATGAAGAATACACCACAAAATAATGTTGGGGTTTTTTGCTAGCTACCACAAATCTGTGCAAAAGAATCCACAACATGCATTTGATTTACTGTGATGGACTTGAGCGATGAGCCATTTAAGACCAGGGAAAGCACAAGAATTGCTGAGTCTCTCTTACCAGTCAACCCCTTTGCAGTTTTTTTTATTCAGCCTTTCTCCCAACGCCTGATTTTCATTTCACATTAGATTGCAACTGTACAATTATGGCTTTGTAAAATAGTGCACCTGGTCAGGCTTGACAGATAAACAGCATGTTGTCAAATATAAATAAACTGCTGGTCACATGAATTTTCTCTCTGCTGCGTGTGGGTGGAAGGCTACTTGCTAGCTAGAGCTGAAGCCAGGCACCACCTGTGTCAGGTGTATTTGAAGTTCACACTAACCCTGTCTCACCTTTACCTTCAATAAGAACAACTGAGAGAGAGAGTTGCATTCAGGCAGCAATTCATTTCTGACACAGAGAATAAAAAATGAAAAGGAGCCTCTGAGAGAGGTGGTATTTGATCTACTGCCTGATTACGCAGCTGATAATTCTGCAGCCACTTGTTTTGCATATTCAGCAAATGAACCATCTCCCAACTTTTCCAGTCATTCCTGATACTGTTTGAACTTTCAGCTTGCTGTTGCCTGGAATCGATGGTTAATAGGCCAGGTCTATCCTTTCTGTAACTCAGCTGAGTTCCCTTCATTTTGTTATCCTTCTCCGCAAGATTTCATCATGTGAAACTGTGCTGCTTAACCTGATTTTGATTTAGCAATTACAGCGTTTAACCCTTGGGTCAGATGAATGAGATGTAGAAAGCAATGAAACAACACCAAATGAGGTGATCAGATGGAAATGGCAGGGCTGCTGTATTATTAAAATTCCCTCCTGTGCACATATATTAATTCAAAAGTTTTGTCATCTCTTGCATTTGGTCACTCAGATTCAGTGATGACTAGAAACTTGGTCTGTATCTTGTTTCAGACTAAATGTGGTGGTTGTGAAGGAGTCAAGCATCTGTAGTCATGAACTTTTGAATTTGGCAGGTCTGTAAAGACTCCTGTGGGAAAGGATACCACACAGCCCGTTTCAGATTGTGAAGGGCACTGCATTTCCTGTTCTCTGTCAAACCGTTCTGTAGAGAGTTAGCATGTCAGGGAGAATGGTTTGAGCTTTGCCTCCTTTGAATATACTAGCCTTCTATTCACATTATGTTACTTCACATCACATTAGCCTTTATTGGCATAAAACAATACAGTAAAAGAGGATTACAATAAATGAGAAATATATATAGAGAGAGAAGAAACCATTTTACAGACTACATAATATTGCATAATATTGTATCACACAATTTGTTATTCAGTTCCGTAATTCTTCCTGATGTAACTTTATAGCTGATTATAAAAACATGGCTACCTTCACTGATATTTCAGGAGTAGAATCATTCAGAAGACGGTACACTTTTAGAGCATCAGGAAGGTCCATCCTGTTGAGTAATATAGAATTTAAATACCTGAAATGCATATCTACATAAAATTGACAACGCAAGCATATATGTGAAACTGTCTAAACCAGGGGTGTTGAACTCATTTGTTATGAGGGCCGGATTTGACATAAATCGGACTTTGTCAGGCCAGGCCATGAGTGTCATAAAATGTAATGCCAGGTAGCGGAGATGTAAACGTTATAAAGGACACAAACACAAAGGTTTTTTTTAACTTAAAATAAAAGCATGCTTAAAATATTAGCACTCTTGCAATATTTTGATTATTTAACATTGTCTGCTAACTGGCACCTCTTGCTCTGAATTATTACATCAAAATGTCTGTGCTGTTGCAATTGTGAGAATGCTGTTCAGGTGTAAGCTGCAAACCTACAATGACACAGCAGCAGCAGAACTGGAAGAAAAAGCAGAAGCCAGCCAGTTCCACTGAGGGCCTGATAGAAGCCCTCCGGAGGCCAGATCCGGCCCCCGGGCCGCATGTTTGACACCCCTGGTCTAAACACATCCAGAGTTACAATGGCAAAGTCTAGCCATATATGTTATGTTATTATATCTCCCATGTAGGATTGCTGATAGAATTGCATTAAATCTTGCAAGAGAAAACGCTCTGCGCTGTTGTGGTACTTGTAAATCTGATAGATATGAAGCCATTCAGCCTACCATAAGAGGAATCTCAAAGTGCAGGGGGGAACAAGGTTTATTGGCTAAGCTGTATAGCTTTTGTAATTCAATGTCAAGGATTCTGCATTTTATCATCTGAAAAGCACCCATAAAAGTGAGCATAAAGAGTGAGTCCAATGGGATACCCATGGCAGTTATTTTGTTCTCAATGTATAGTAGCCAGTTAGAAAAGTTTGACTCTGTAAGCATTTGTTGCATAAGGCTCCCTGGGTCTACATTGTAATATAAATGCAGCCAATATTTTGCTGTCATAAACCATGTACCAGATTCCACAGAATTCCACCCAGTTTCTGAACATAAGGCTGCATAAGGTACACAGCATGGCATTCCCATTATTTTTGAAAGAAATTTAGATTGAACACATTCAATAGTGCCATTAAGTGCGCTTATCCATATTGGAATACCATACAAGAGTTGGGGAGTTACTTTGGCTCCAAGACTTTTAATGCAGCTGGTATAAAGTGATTGCCTCTGGTGTAGAAGAATCAGGAGTTGGCTGAAGCATTGATGTTGGCCATGTTTATTGATGATTTACGTTGCAAAGACCAGGATGCATTATACTGGAAATGTAAAACTAAGTATCTAAAATGTTTAACTTATTCAATTGCTTTACCACCAATTGTCCATTTGGAGCTTTTTATTCAGTTAAGTGTGACTGCAAAACATTCAAATGCAGGTTTCCCAACCCAAAGTGGTACTTTGGCATGAGAAAGTCCTAAATGTGTAGGTTGACTCTAAGCTGCCTCAAAGTCCTTTCTACCACTACGACCACACCCTACTTGTTCCCATTCCTTAACAATTAGCATCAATCTGCTCAGTCATCAGAAATAGATTCAGCTGACTTGGAAATATGGAAAAGAATATAAATGAGATTGTATGAGTACTGATGGGGTCCAACCATGTATGACTTGACTGATTTTTTTTTAAAAAAATACATGTTAAACTAATATTTATGGGTTATAATTTTTTGCTTGGGGATGGTGCTTTCAAAAAAAGAAACTGGAGACAAAATGTGGCTTTTCAAGCCAGAGGTTCTACATTCAGTTTCTGGCATATCCTGTTAAAAGATCTCAGATAGGAGATGCTAGGGAAAAAAACATTTTTCTGCCTGAGTGTCTGGAGAGCTGCTGTAGTCTCAGAGCATACATAACTGAATTAGACAGGCCAATGGCATATCCATGACCAGAGCTGGATTATAACATAATCAGGCCCTAAACTTGTGGTGCCCTAAGATGTAGTTCACCTGCTTTATCCCAAAATTCACCTTGACTTTCCACTTCAGCAGAGAAGTCTTCCAAGGAAGGGAAGAACATTAGCTACCATTTCTCAAAACATGTGGTTAACTAAAGAGAGTATTGTCCTTGGGGAGGATCAGTTCCTATCTCCCAACTTAACCTGTCTCACAGGAATTATCTTCCTACAGGCATAGTCCCATACACTCTCTGGAAGAAAGGTAAGATAATAATGTCATATCTTCTAACCTCTGTCTGTCCCAAGGACTAGGTCTGTGCCAATGCAGTCTGATACGGGCACTGTATACCACCAGAGTTCTAGCATGTGTGCAGAATCTTCTCATCCTGCCCTGCCCCCTGGTGAATCTGGGAAGGACAGGGGTGGCCTCATCCTTGTCCTATCAGTTTTAATTGCTCAGCCATGCATTTTGAAAAGGACATCCCCCCCAAAGCTAGTACCCTCTGGCATTTTAAAAAGAATTTGGGGGAGGAGAAAAGTGTTTTCACAGTCAGTCCTTTTACTAGACATTGAACTATACGTCAAAGAATATTTTTGACAAATGTGAAAGTATGATTCCTGGTTGGATAAAGTGTTCACGTCAGCCACTTAAAAATATTGGGGTGTTTCACCCACACTTTTAATCAGATAACCTAAACCTCTAATTTGCTGGGACTGGCTCTTAAGCTGTGCTTTGCAGTCCATCAGGAACAGCCCATGGTCATGCCCTTGTTCTCATGCAGGAATGATAAAGTTAACAAATAGGTTAGTGTGACACACAAAGCCAAAACCTTCAAGCACTAAATTAAAAAGATGTTACTGGCCTTGATGATATATGGACAATACAAGAGTGTCACTGTACTCTTGCATCTATACGCATAAACTGTGTAGGCTTGGCATTGGTGATTAGACTAGCAATGAAGTTCAATGAACAGCTCAAAGCATCAATCAGGGCTACACTGGGACTGAACAGCATAGGAGCTGAACTGCATTCAGCCCCAACTTTAGATGTCTAGAAGCCTGAAAACTATTGAGCCAAGAACCACCGTATAACCAGTGAAATGGCTAAGAAAAAGTGGGGGTTTTGCCCTAAAAGATGACAGCTGTGGAAGCTTATGTAAGCTAGGGTTACCCAATGTCCTCTTTTTAGAGGACACTTCCTCTTTTTTTGGTGTCAGTCATCTTTTGGGCTCTTCTTTTTTTAAAAAAACTGATGAAAATGTCCTCTTTTTGGATTGGAAGAAGAGGAGGGGGGGAGGAGATTGGATTTATACCCCACCCTTCACTACCCAAAGGAGTCTCAGAGCAGTTTACAATCTCCCTTCCCCACCCCACAACAGACACTCTGTGAGGTAGGTGGGGCTGAGAGACCTCTTTCAAGAACTGCTCTTTCCAGAACAGCTCTGAGAAAACTGTGACTGACCCAAGGTCACACCAACAGCTGCATGTGGAAGAGTGAGGAATTAAAACCAGTTCTCCCAGATTAGAGTCTACACCAAACCAAATATTCCTAGCTAGTAGCATTTAACACAGCTTAAATAAGTAGGGGTACTTAAAATGAGATTTATCATCGTGATCACTTTTTTGAAGAAGTCAGTCAGGAAATATGTTCTCTTTTTTGCTTTTCAAAATATGATCTATTTAGTTATTCATTTATTTAAACTTATATTCCATCCTCCCCGCAAGAGGATTTAGGGAGGATCACAAATACAAGATCAGGAACATATCAAAAATTTCAATACCTATTAAATATAAATATAAAACAATTAAGAAATATAAATATAAAACAATTTTTAAACAGCATAGATTAAAACAGAATGCACTGCTTATCCTTGTACAGAGATTTCCAGCTGGCGCCATCGGTCTTTAGATCTTCTTAGCCTGGGCCGTGTAGAGATGGTAGCTTCAGCAGGGGAGGCTGAGGTTTGATTGGACACCTGCTGCCTCAGCCAAAGACCTGACAGAACAGCTCTGTTTTGCAGGCCCTGCGGAACAGTAACAAGTCCCACAAGACTTTGGTCTCAAGTGGGAGCATGTTCCACCAGGCCAGGGCAGAGAATGCTCTGGCCCTGGTCGGGCCTAAGTGGATATCCCTTGGGCCAGGGACCACCAGCAGGTCTTGATCCACAGTCCATGCCTAGTAGCCAATTTCAAGATAGCCCCCCTAAGATTCAGCCCAATCCCTGTGGTGACTGACCAATCACATGTTGTCCCATAATGGACAGCTGGATGGGTGAACAGGATATGACAAATAAACATCTCTCTTGTCTCCTCATTGGCTTTGTCCAGCTTGGCCTATAGTGCCTCGTGCTTTCTATGAGGCATAATAACACCTACAACAAAAATTGGGCCATGAATGAAATTGTTTAGAAGTTGATTTCTAAAGCTTATTTTCCCAGAGTATAAGAGCAATAGACTAAAAATCCAACTGATCTAACATCCTATAATTAAATAAATGTCTAATAAAACCTGGTTCATTCACTACATACTCTGAGATGAGGCTGAATGTGTTCCTGTCTGATAACTTAACTAGAACACAGTGCACATCAAAATACCTATAGTCTGTTTTTCTCAGCTCCAGTGCCTCAGTGTTTCAGAGAAGTTGAACAGCATATAAGAAATGAGAGGCTATGCTACCCCTGAAACCCTGCATCTTAAACCTGCAGAACTTAATATTCTTAACCCAGCATCTTTATATATACAACACTTCCAAGGACAGATGGTTGATTTCTAAAGCTTATTTTCCCAGAGTATAAGAGCAATAGACTAAAAATCCAACTGATCTAACATCCTATAATTAAATAAATGTCTAATAAAACCTGGTTCATTCACTACATACTCTGAGATGAGGCTGGATGTGTTCCTGTCTGATAACTTAACTAGAACACAGTGCACATCAAAATACCTATAGTCTGTTTTTCTCAGCTCCAGTGCCTCAGTGTTTCAGAGAAGTTGAACAGCATATAAGAAATGAGAGGCTATGCTACCCCTGAAACCCTGCATCTTAAACCTGCAAAACTTAATATTCTTAACCCAGCATCTTTATATATACAACACTTCCAAGGACAGATGGTAGCTTTTAGAATGTATGGTTTAAACATGTGCTTATTTTTTAATTCTGTGGCCAGATTTTTAGAAATGCTCTGTCCAGGCATGACTATATGTACTAGCTTTAAGCAAAAAATTCTACCGCCTCATTTTATTATAGTGGCAGAAACAGCAGTGGAACTTTTCCAGAAGAACTTATATGTGCCTACAATGCAAGATATGTTGCTTGTGGTGCATTCATAAAAATACTCAAAATACATCCCATATATACTAACAGAAAATCTACTTCCTTTTTATACATTTATATTTTTTCAAAAATTGTATTATATATACTATCTATTTATACCTGGTGCATATGATGCTGGGCTGTTATCTTTTTCAAAACCACTGATTCCATCCATATATCACACAATGTACTTGTTTTGAATTTCACAAACTTCAGTCTGCCAACAGGTGGCAGAGCAGACTACTAGTTTTTTCCCCAAAGGCAGCCAGAAAGACTCACCTGAGTTCAGCTACATTGATTTTTGTGACTGCTATGTGCTTAAATTACCTGCCTTTTAAAAAAAAATCTAAATCTGTTTTCTGTCTGTAAGAAATGACTATCACTTTACACAAGGATGTCAGTCATGAAATACATTTTTGTAGCTGCATGTTAATTTATGTCAGTAGAATCTCAGAAATATAGTCTGAAATTTGTATTAGAAGTCCTACATGCATAGGGAAAAATGTTTTGAAATCAATGTTCCCAGGCAACCTAAAAACATAGAGACCCACTTCCCCCATTACATTTCTTTTTTCAGTTTCAGTTCACAAGTATAGCATGAATGCAGCCAACTAACGGATGCATTCTAAAGTCGAGAATTCTTCCAGGGGGTTTGCTCTGTACAATATCAGAAATTGCTTCTATAAACAATCCCTATCGCAAACAGGTATGTTTGGCACTAAATTAAATCCAACATATTTTCATCGTATTTATTACCATTAACGACTTTAAATATTTGTTTAATAGTAACAGAGCAAGGTGCTGTGGAGATCTGAATTAGATGGCATGGACTGATTATGAGCAATGGGAATGGAAATGGTGGCTATGGAAGAGGGAAAGTTCAGAATGTCTTTTTCATAGGAGAAGAAACTTGATGAATAGCGACAGAAGCTATTGCGAGTACTGGGCAAACCATTATATAGAACGTAAATGATTCTGGTACTTTTTATTCTTTAAATATAGTGTTTTTATTTCTGCTCTCTGAAGAAAAATGGACTCTCTTCAACAGGCTATCTCATTTTTGAGGGGCTTATTTGAATCACTTGAATGAAGAAATACAAACCTGAAATATTTTTGTTGATTGACAACAGACTGAATCAGCCAAAATAATGATTATTTAATTTTCTTTACACACATCCTCCCCACCCCCCCCCCAAAAAAAAGAATGTGGTTTGATGCATTTCCTTTTAAATCTGCTGGCAGTAATTTGTCACCTATGCAAAAGTCTAGATTTGGATTCAGTTCCATTCTGCATTTCTTAACCAGCATTGCTGCAACTTCCTTACATTTGATCACGCAGTATGATCCTTTATGCCAGCTGTGCTAGAACAATCTGTGCTAGCTAGAGGAGTTTGACAACAACTGGTCATTTTTGGTTTTCGCAAACAGAGGAAAGCATGGTTCTCTATATGTTCAGTTGCGTTGTAAATAATGAACTCATTTTGATTACCCCAGCCCTTTGGGCCTTTGTTCCCCAAAAGGGAAACCTAAGCTAACCTAATCAAGATTTATGTACACGTAGTCCCAATGAATCTATGTAACTACACAGATACACTGGAATGAACCAAAGAGGTGCTTTGTTTTGCAAGACTGATGTAATAACAGGCATATTTATTTAATAGAACAGTGAAATGTAAGACAAACTATTGAGAAAGTCCAAAGGAATGATAGCAAGTCAAATGATCTTTGCAGCCCAAATTTCAAGCAGGTGTGTTCCCCCCCCCCAAAAAAAATATGTCAGTTAGGGTACAAACAGACCAAGATGGGGAAATCTATTATTGAATTCCTGATGTATCAGTTTTCTTTTACAAGCAGTCTCCGGGAAGGGGAGACTGGAAGTGATGCTGGAAGAGGAGATACTCAGCTACTCCTTCATTTCCTATCTGACACAGAGCTATCATAAGCTGTCCTTCTGTTTAGGATTGCACTGTTCATCACTTCACTTCCAAAGCCCTGCTATTCTCCCCTGGTAGGAAAACCAAATACAACTACCATCCCTTTTCCCCAAGTGGGATGACTGCAGCTGGGGGGTGGGGGATTGGATCAGAAGCATGGGAGAGGAAAAAGAGTTAGACGCTCCTTCCTTCATCACTGCTCCCCATTCAAATTAATGGTGCCTCACTTAGGACTACTTTTTAGTAAAAATTAAAATATTAAAGTGTCCCATTTCTCATCTGTTTGCATCCTTACAGACTAAGATTTTATAAATTAGCTTACAACAATTTGTTGATTGGGACTAAAAGGAGGGGAAGTAAAAGTATGCAGATCTATATAAATTTGGATTCTTTAATATACATTTCAGGTTTCTGAAAGCTTCATTCATTTTTACCAGTAGTAAAAAGTATACTTTTTGTTTTGTGTTGGCTTCCTTTAGTCTGCATTGCCACAAACTTTTGTCTTAACCTTTTTATAAATCTTTAAGTTGATCCTAGTATTCATGCATTAAAAACTGTTACCTGTACATTCTGATTTTGATGATGCATTTGATATTAAATTGGAAGTTACTATGGTTTAAAACATAATATTTTAACACTCCCAAATTCCCAAACAAATGTAGTCAACTGTCAGTTGCTGTCATGAGATTTCTTGATGCTGTTTTTTTAAAAAATGCTTGTTAATTTAGATTTATAATCTAACATGTTCAACCTGTTTTACCCTCAATACCATCTTTAAAAAACTGAGATGGAAAATTTGGCTTGAAATCCTTCTCGAATTTACTGGATTTTACTGATATTAGTACAAGTTCTCAAATAACTGTCTTTAGAATTGGCAGTGTAGCGGACCCAGTGTTCTATACCCTACATAGCAACCAGCTTACAATGTGGCATAGTATGCCCTACTGCTCAAATAAGGGGCCGAGGACAGACTGGCAATGTAAAGTGGGGCAGGCACGGTTTGCAAACGGAGGAAAGGAGCACGTTCAGACATGCGCATCTGTCCGTCGGCTCCGTTGCGTACTTACCCGTCTCCCAGTCGCTTTCCTTTCGCTTTAACAGGACACCGGTTTTTCCCGGTGTTCAGGGGCCTTCCTCCGCATGCCTCCCGCTTCCAAACAGTGTGAACTGGAAGAAGCGGGAGGCATCCGGAGGAAGTGTGAATGCACATGCGAAAAACATCAAAGAAAAACAAAAAACCTGCAGTGGCGCGCACGAGCCGCGCGCGCTGGCTATGCAGCAGTCTGAACGCTCCGTGGCAGTCTGAACGCTCCGTATCGCCGCTGATCCGCATTGCTCTGGCCAGTGTGAACGGCCAGCTCCGTGGGTTTTCCCCCCCGCTCCAGTTCCCTCCGCTTTGCCTCCGCTTTAGATTGCCAGTCTGTCCTCAGCCAGGGAAAGTGCTCACTCTATGTACATACATGCATTCACATTTTCTCTTAACTTTTGAATGCTTATGTGCATGTGGAAATACCTAAAATGCTGTAACAAATACAACGTATATCTGTATTCATATTTATTGTTATAGATGTACTTCTATATGGTAAAAAAATGAAATAAAACTAAAATATGTTATGATAATACCACATGGGCAGCTGTGTTGGTCTGGTATTACCATATGCGCAGACAAATGTATATATATATATTTACATATCACTTATATAGATAGTATTTTTTCAGCCTTATATTCCACCTGAGAATGGACATTTAAAATAGCTTTTTAACTACACAGAAGATAAATCTTGAAGTCACTATAAAAAGCTCAGGAAAGCATCCGCTCCTGTGCATTACAGCAATGACAAAGGCAAAATCAGAATGATGTAAGAGACTGAATATAAGACAGAAAGTACCATTGTATGAAATATAGCCACCTTCAGAATACATAATACACAGTTGGTAGTTTCTAGAAAACAGTGGTTAAAAGGGATAGCCATTTAGAAAAAGTATGAATGGCATGGTTAGAGATTGGACAGAGATAAGTCTTTTTTGGCCTCATAAGACTAGACCTTGGGGTCACCTAGAAAACTTAGTTGTCAATATGTTCAAAACTAACAAAAAGAACACTTTGTCACTCATTTGCTTAATTGCTTAATAGAATTTGTTGCCACCTGCCTAAATGGCTTTTTTAGAAAGCTTAGACCAATCTATGGAGAATAGGCCCCTCAACATTTATTAATTGTTTACCTAAGTGAAACCTCTGGTATAGTATAGGTCTGAATGCCAGATTCCCAAGACCAAAGAACAGGGGCTATCACCTTCATGCCTGGCTTGAGAACCTCTACAACCATCTTGCTGACACCACTGAAAACAAAACACTGAACTACGTAGAGTATCTGAAACCACTAGAGATTAACCATGCTTTTATGCTGTTGAGATTCTTAATATACTCTCTGTTCACTTCTCTAAGTGCAGAAACAATTACACAGAAGATAGGGATTGTCAGTTTGTAGAATACACAAGGAAAACTGCATTTTAAAAAATTAAGTAGACATAAAATAAGTAACATTCTTGCTCTTAAATAAATTAAGTGGAAGGAAGCCCCACTAATTTCAACAGAATTTAGTTTCAATAAATGCATTTGGCTTTGAGATAAGAATCCCAGTGATGGAAATTCAGAGAGTCACAAAACAGACTTTCTTTGTAAATATATATAGGTTATAAGACAACTTTTAAAAAGTTCATCTTGAAAGTCATCAGTGGCTATAGTGAATTCTTCTTTCGTAAAGAATAGTTATTATTATTCTAATATATTATTATTATTCTAATGTAATACAATTCTTCTTCTAATATAATACAAGATTGTTTCTAGTATTTGTAATTTTGTATGATAGCAAAAATAAATATGCAGTAGGGCTTTAAAAACAGTACTGGTTTTATGATTTATTTGTGATATCCAAGTAATTTGTTTCCTTGAAGAAAATCTATGTGTGTTCAGTTTTTGAATGACAAGCTAACTTAACAGCATATGCCACATTGTGTAATTGTAAACTGGGGCAATTTCCCCTGTGCCCCACAAAGCAAGGGGCCCCTGCTTCAGCTCATGTGTATACCACTGACCCTTGCCCCCACCTCTGCCATATTCAAAATTATTGGTATTTTGTTTAAAGTTTTCATTAAAAGAGGAATTGGTATACTAGAATGCATGAAAGCACTAAATCTTAACATATAATTGTGACACTATGGAACCCATCCTCAACCACAAAGAAGTGACTATTATACATAATTGTATGTTAAACAGAATAGATGCTAATTTGAAGCTAATTACTCAGACTGATTATTTAAGGTGCTGATGTGCATACAGTCTGGAGGAGGTTAAATGAATTATTGTTGCTTCTTGTATGGGGTAGCAGCAGGGCCCCAAACAACACCTGGTCGAGCACCCTTAAACCCTCTGGATGGCGCTGCCATCCTCACCTGTAAGGCCACCCCTAAGCACAGTTCAGACACACCCTTTCCTCCTACCAGCAGAGATCATCTTCTCTTTAGCTCAAGGAAGTCTGGGTTTTACAGACTGTAACTCATAAAATTTTAGTAAAACAAACTTCCATGACAGTGTGCTAAAAAAACAGGTTGAGTGCCACTTAATATTATGTATATTTCAGATAAAATCTTTATAGAATTTTTTTTAGGCCTGAGTCTTAAGGTGTTGGTGCTCACCTTTAAAACTGGGCCCATATACTTGAAGCACTGCCTCTCCCTGCGTGTTCCCATGAAGCAGCTTTGTTCTTACCAGCTGTTATGGGTACCTTCTTTGTCTAAGGCACATTATTCAACAGTCCAGATTCGGGCTTTTTCGGCAGTTGCCTCATGCCTATGGAACAGCTGCCCAGAAATGGTCAGGGAGGTTTTTACTATCCTGGCTTTCCAGTAAGGCAGCAAAATATAATTATTTCAAAGAAGTTTAAGGACAAAGGACAATATGTGGGACATAAGATGTTTATGGATTGGTTTATAATTTTGTTTGAATGTATTTTATACCTGTTGTATTATGCCTCTGTTTTATATTATCTGTTGTATTATGCCCTGAGGTGATTGGGGAAAATACTTTATAAATACTTTAAATAAATACTTCAAAATAAACAAACAAATAAATACAGATAATTTGTAAAATAAAATATTCTCCTCCCCCTCATTCTATAGGGCTACTTCACTATGCTCTTAAATTTGTTATTTAATTAGATTACAGATTTAAATAACAAAAATTCCTCAAAATTCCACTCTGAAATTCTGATGAAAAGCAGTATAAATGATTACAAATAGTTTTCAAAATAATAATCTGAAGGCTTTCCTAAAAGGAACTGTCAAAAAACCTTTAAAAGGCCGCAGGTAATTTGATTACTTTATCACCTGTAATTCATAAAGACAGTTGTAACTTAAGTTGCAACTGACAGAGTCTAAGCTATGATGTCAGAATAGGCAATGTTTTATTTGAGTTCTGATAATTTGCTCTTTCAACATGATGCAAGTAGCATTGTATGAAATAATGACCAATTAAGTAGTTATTTAAACATCTAAGTCCAGTTTGCTAAACCTATGAATCAGAACTGCAGAATTACCAGCTGCTATGTTTCCTATATGATAAAAACCAGAAGAGTAGCCACAGTTGTGGCAGGAATATCATATAGTCCCATGGCAATTTAATACATGTAGTACAATCCTAAACAGAGTTACATCCTTCTAAATCCATTTAAATCAATACATTTAGAAGGGTGTACTTTCTGCTTAGCAGGGCTATTTTTGGGCAGGAATGCAAAGGAACGGAGTTTTGGCTGGCTCCTGAGTTGGCCACGCCTACACCCAAAACCTCTGGCATGCGTGGCTACAGAGTACGCTGCTCTCCCCACGTTACACACAAGAAAGAAAGGTGGCATGTTAGAATGCTGTCTTTCCCTCTGGGAAGCCAGTCAGCTGAGAGTGAAATTGACAAGGAAAAGCCTCTCTCTGCCTTCCCTTCTCTAGCTGACATGTGGCCATAGGCGTAGAGTACGGGGGGGCTCAAGGGCTCGAGCCACCCCCGAAATTTCCCGGGGGGGACTGGGCCCCCCCTTGGAAAATGTAGCACCTGCCGCTGCACCTCCCTGCGCCTCTCTCTCTCCAGCCCCCCTCCCCCCCGGCCACTCCTCCGTCCTTTCCTCTCCCTCCCTCTTTTCCGAGTGAAATTTCCCTGGGAGAGGAAGGAGTGGCCAGGGCAGGAGGGGGGGAGAGAGAGAGAAGCACTGGCAGCAGCAGCTGGTGAGCCTTGGAAGGGCCCGGGGAGATGCGGCGGTTTGGGGGGGTGTCGCCCCAGCGAGTATGCGTGCTTTGCATGCGCACTAAACAGCCCCCCCCCAAATTTACAAAATTCTACGCCCCTGCATGTGGCAGCTGGAAAAGGGCAGGCAGGGAACCCAGGCAGGTTGAAAATGCCTTTCTTTCCCTCCCCATGCCTGCCCTGTGCTTTCCCAGCCCCCTAATATGCTAATGAGCTGCACTATCAGGGGGTGTGGCCTAATATGCTAATGAGTTTCTGCTGTTGGGTGTGGCCTATTATGCAAATGAGTTCCTCCTGGGCTTTTTCTACAAAAAAAGCCCTGCTGCTTAGTATTGCACTGTAACTCCAATATTGTGGTACAAGTTTCCATAGGAACTAAAATAAAGCAAGCTTGTCTATGAAAGCCTATGCCACAATGTACATGCAATAGCAGTACTCAGTGCCAATAGGGCTCTGTCTGGGGTTGCCAATCTCCAGGTGGGGCCTGGAGACCTCCTGGAATTACAACTGGTCCCAGACTACAAAGATCAGTTCCCCTGGAGAAAATGGCTGCTTTGGAGGTTGGACTCTAGGGCATTATACCCCACTGAGGCCCTCCCTTCCCTAAACCCTGCCCTCCCCAGGCTCCACTTCCAGATCTCCAGGAATTTCCCAACCCAGAGCTGGCAACCCTAACTGTGCCTTATATTGCTCCGCTAGAAAACTGAGCTTATAATAGCTTTTATGTTGGAAATTGGAAACAAAATCCCAGCTTTCCCCCCTGTTCTCCCACATCCTTTCCTAAACATCAGATCAGCATTGTATTGCCAATTTTCTCACAAAGTAATGCTGCCTGTGTGGGGGTGGAACAATGTGCACAAAGCCATAACATTTTTTCCATCCAGGAATACAACCATAGGAAGCTGTTTCCACACCTGTATGGCCTTCATTTTGACATGCCAGAGGGTTATTTTTAGATGACAAAATATTCACTTTTGCAAATTCCCAAATGCATCTAAACAATTAGTAGCCCTTTAACAAGCTCCCCAACACTGATAAGAATTTGAATTTATTCTTTGTGTACTTGTGATATTTTAGCACCCTTTTATTTTTAAAAATTGTATCCAGTCCAAGAAAGGGTTACACAATAAAGAGAAGACTGTTATGACTGTAAAGATGTTTTTTATAAGCCTGATCTTCGGAACTTCTTCTTTTTAATTGAAAATTTATTATAGCCTGATCTTTTGAATTTCTGATCTTCTTCACGTGTCATTCATTTAAAACCCTTGTGCCTGCAAATCAATGCCTAGAATGAACATACCTAATTCTGTGAGTATCCTGAAGATCATGAAGAGTAATACTTCATAACCACTGCTGTCATTGCTGTAAAGAGTGGGGAATGTTTAAGACTGTGATGTCCTAGCAGTGCCACAACATACAAATCTGGATGAAAGAACTGCACATCCCTGCAAACAACAAAGAGTTATTGTGTACGTAAGTGCTTGAAAGACTTATCTCTGCATATTGCAGTTAAACTGCATTTATTATTGCAGCTGCTTTTGTTTGGCTGTGGTAATGAAAAAGGGGAGGAAATACTTAGCTGGAATTTTAATTTAGCTCATTTTTCTGTATCCATAATGTATGTTTAGGTTAATTTTTTTAAGCTGAAGTTTTTATTTCTAACCTTAGGGAAAAGTTGTTTTCTCTGTGCTGAAGACATAAAAAACAGTCTTATCTCAGTTGCACCATTATCAAATAATGTATAGACCCAGACTTAATTTTCCCGTAACAGAAGGCATTTCTATGAGCAGAAAAGAACTTTTCTGCTTCTCCCTTCCCACTGCAACCCAGTGATCTTCCCCAAAAAGGACAGGGGACAATTTCAGTGAATTGTGTGGTCTGCAGCAGTGGGAAGCTGGAGACAGAATAGTTCTGTTCCTTTGCTGGATGTGCTTGCTGCTGATGGAAGGTGAACTTTGGATCCAACCCATTGTTGGAGAAAGATGTTTTTAAAAGCCCTGTCTTTTAAAAAAAGGTTCAAGCATGAAGCAGTGGCTAAATGGATCCTAAGTGGTCATCTCTGGGTTGTGGTAATTTAAACACATTTACACTTTAATCCTTTTGCTTGAATGAAAAAGGGATCTCTGTGTACATGTCATTTTGCATACATAAAGGTACATAAAGATGTTGGGAAGCCTTGTGAATGCCAGTAGCCTTGTAGGTGGAGAAACTCCATATATGAGACAGAACCTCCATATTTGCTAATAATTACTGATCTGCCTGCTTTTGTAGAAGTAAGATTGGAATCCACAGAATTTACCGCTAGAAAAAAAAATACTCCCCAAGATACCTTGTACTTAGATTTTGATTCCAGCTCCCACTTCAGCAATCCATTGCTAAAAACATCAAATATATGTTCACTGAGGTATTAGAATGATTACTAAATAGTAAAATATACTCTAGATATTAATTCTAATTCTGGAGTTCTGTTTCATCATATGTTTCCAAAAGTACAATAAGGCATTAACTTTAGGCATAAAATCTTGAATTTGAATCAGGTCTGAATACATATAAAATTAAAATTGAAACATGAGGCATATAAAGTAATCTTTTCAAAATATTAAATATTTCTCCTAGTGGTATTGTGTTTTAAGAAAGGCAATCCAGATGTGAGCATTTAAAATACACCTATAAAATCCCTTTAAATATATTGCAATCGTTAAAAATATTTACATTTAATAAGTGCCCATTTTATTATATGGTATCTGTAGCTACAGTTATTCACAGGAAAACTTTGTTTTAATAACTCGTCCATTGATTTGCAGAAGTAAAAAAAAGTAATCAAACACAGTGTTGTCTTTTCCCTCTTACAAATGTATTTGTAAATGCAAGTCAAATTACACAGAGTAGGGTGGGTTGGTGGGTTATGGAGCAATTGTGTGCAATTGGGCAAGCTTCATCAGCTTTGCATCAGGGTCTGTATTATGTTATGAACAGCATGATTGCTAGAACATGCTAAAGAGATTATATTGTGGATGTTACTAGTGACATGACAGAGGCTATGGCCGAGCCACTCAGCTTGCTGCAAACTGATCTGTAATCAGCAGGAGATGGTTTGTTCCTTCACAGTGTAGAGTTTGAATACTGACATGGAAAATGATAATTACTGGGGGGGGGGGCAGTATTTGATACTTTTGGAACAAAATGGACCAATCCAGGAGAAATCCAGTTAGCATCTTCATGACAGCCGGCTGAAGAACACAAATGGCTGTAGGTAAAAGCACATGATCAATGGTTTCACTGAAGCAGAGAAAAGGGAATGTTGAAGTCCTGGGCTGCATACCACAGGGAAAATGTTGTAAGTTATTATGTCTTCAATACAATTTTAATCACTAAAATACTGTCTAGGATTTTATATTTCCAAATGCCTTGCTTTCTTGGGGGCTGTATTCTGTACATGCCCACACTTGTGTCTCAAAGTTCAAAAATGTTAATCTAAAATAGGGATGCTCATATACCCACCAGTTCAGCACCAGTTCAGCTCACATTCTATTTGCAAGCCAAATTTTCAGTGGCTGGTTCAAGTGTTTGCCAACTTGTTTGTGGCTATTGGTGAGACTGCTTCACAAGTGGCTTTTCCTGTATCAATGATCACCAGGCCCATACACACAGGGGTGCCCATGAGTGCCCAGCACCCCCCCCAAAAGAAAAACAGCTGTGCCCCCCCCCAAGTGCTCATTGACCAAGTCCTTTGCCTTGAGCAGCCTGCCAGTTGATCAGCAGAAGCCAGGGGGGACTTGGAAGGCATGATTCTCCACCAAGCTGAGCCTTTCTCTCCTGTTAGTCTGAGGGGAGCCCGTGAACTGTGATAGCACAATCTGGTATGTTATTTTCCAAAGCTTTCTCCCTCTCTTTATTATACAGTGCATGCGGTTAAATTAAAATCTTCTGACAGCTAGCCCTACCTGACAGCTAGGCCTTGGCCGGGAGGGCAGGCTAGAAATCCCAATAAATAAAAATAAATAAATTCATACAATCTAACATTACATGCATCCAGTAGGCATGTGATGAAAAACTTTAACACTGAAATTCAACTTAATTCTCATAGCCGCACATCGTAAATTAACTTTCAACTGTTATACTCTTTCATTGGCCTCTGTCCATATCGCTATATAAAAATGATGTCCCGGGATGTAAGACAGATGGTTTTGCTGTACGGCATTGTAGGAGACATAGACTACCCTGACAATTTATGGTCCTGGACATGATCCAGGACACAAAGAACTAGCTGCTTGCACCATAGGGGTGTAGACTTGTGTTTCTTTTGAACACCAGGCCCTCTGTATTGCATGAATTCTGACCGTGGAATGTACCGTTCCTGTTTTTCACACTGAAAGACACCAGCATTTGGGGGTGATGTGATGTTCCCATTGCTTTCCGATCACTGGCATTTTCCCATTGTAGGTATTCCCAAGGTATAGTACAACAATACAGGATTGTTGCTTTCTTTGTCCTTATCACGCTAAACTGTTTTGCAAGAAGTTATGAGATTATTTATAAAATGGATGGTTTGAATTACTGTCTTTGCTGACAAATCAGTTGTACTGTGCTATCAGCAGACAGCTCTAATTGTGGTAGTTTACTAAAAAAAAAAAAAATCCACCAACTGTTGGCATCACCAGCTTCTGAGTTCTGGCTCTGAAACACTCCCCCCCCCCCTGCACACTGTAATTTACCTTTACATTTTTCATCTTCATTTGGTTTGCCCCTCATACCCTAATGTGATCAAAAAATGGAACCCAAAATAGAACTATACTGATAAATTAGCTGAACTGAATATTATGAAAAAGCAATGAATCTGAAGCACAGCTATGCAGGTATCCCTGCAATATGGACATTCCAAAAAACCCCACGCCAAATCCCTGCGTACTATAGTAATGGTTATTTTAACAGGGCATACACATAAGACTAACTTATTTGTGGCCCCTTTTGAAACCTGCAGGTCAGTTGTGATGGGTTTTGAACATGAATGATAGGAATATGGAATATGCTTCTACTCCAGTCCCAGTATTCAAAAGCAGATAACAACAGTGATCTTCTTCTCCTGTTCCTCCCCTGGAAATGGCCTTCCTAGGTTCACATATGACATGACTAATATTGTCATGAAAAGTACCTATGAAGAATAAGACAAATTTTAAAAACTTGGTGTGAACATTCCAAATAATAAATGTGCTCCCTTTGCACTAGTTTTCCCTCCCGCCTGCGAAATTCCATAGCTCTTTCACTAGAATGTTATAAAACTGAGTAACTGGGCGGGATGCAGGAGTTGGATCCAGGACAGCATTTCTGTAGACCCAAAACTTTGCCAGCCCCAAGTTCCACCCAAATCCTGCTACTGGAGGAGAGGGAGGAGTTAGATGCAGAAGGAAGTAGTTGTGTATGAACGATTCACATCTCTCCTTTCCAATCTAACCAAAATTCCATCAATATTGCACAATCAGTGGAGGTGATATCTATAAATGTGCTTCTTTTGACCAAACAATATAAAACAGCAACTATACTATATGTAGAATTTATAGAAAGTAGAATTTTTATTCATATTTATAGTACAAAATTTTGATATGGATACACACATCTATAAAGCTTCACACGATGTACAGCATCATTGTGCTGTAATGGTAAGACTGCCAGACCAGAACTTAAGAGTTAGGGGTTCAAATCTCCCTTTGACATAACAGTCACAAAACTGTGATAAAGAAACAGATGAGATACTGGGCAATCCATGTTGAGATCTTCTGTGCACTTAAAAATAGGAATAGCAGCCATATACAGCGTGAGTTCAGAGATATTTAACTCTTCCCACCCTCATGCAGTTTAGCCAATTGAAGCCATCATGATCAAACAGTATTTATTATATTATTTACAAGTGGAGACACACAAGGAACTTGTGAGGTGGCTATCGCATTCCCCCCACCTTTACTTCCTTCCCTCTCCCCCTACCTCTCTCACACGCAGGGCTCTTTTTCTAGCAGGAACTCCTTTGCATATCAGGCGACACACCCCTAATGTAGCCAATACTCCAAGAGCTTACAGAGCTCTTCTTATAGGGCTACTGTAATCTCTTGCTGCTAGAAAAAGAGCCCTGCTCATACGTATTGTCCCTTCTGCCACCCCTTTTCTTAATCTCTCTCTCTCTCTCCTTCATACATGTCACATCCTCTTTCTTTCTGTGTTTGTTTTTTCTGCTTCTCCACCCCAGCACTCTTTCTCACTCTTTCTGCCCTGCATAATTCTCCCAGCAGCTCTGACCTGGATAGCCTAGGCGCCCAGTCCCATCAGATCTCAGGAGCTAAGCAGGGTTGGCTTTGGCATGTATTTGGAAGGGTGACCTCCAAGGAATACCAGGGTTGTGACACAGAGGCAAGCAATGGCAAACCACCTCTGAAATATCTCTTGCCTTAAAAACAAGTCTAGCTCGCCACCTAGTGGTGCATAATGCTAAAAGAAGCTAGAACATCTGGCTGCCAGACAATCTTAGGATCTCCTGGCTATTCTACACACAATGCCATACACAGAACTCTCGCAGCCTCCCATCTGCTTTCTCCCCCCCCCCCCCACAGCAGTGGTGGCAGCAGCTCTCCAGAAATCACAACAGATCTCTCAGCTACAAAGATCAATTCCCCTTAGGGTTACCAGCTCCAGGTTGGAAAATTCCTGGAAATTTGGGGGTGGAGCCTTGGGACAGTGAGGCTTGGCGAGTGAATCAACTTCAGCAGGGTATAATGCCATATACTCCACCCTCCAAATCAGCCATTTTCTCAAGGGGAACTGATCTCTGTCATCTGGAGAGCAGTTGTAATTCTGGGTGATCTCCTACCATCACCTGGAGGTTGGCAGTGGTAGTTCTCATGGAGGAAATGGTGAAGTCTATGGCATTATACCTCTCTGATGTCCCTCCCCTTCTCAAACACTACCCTCCCCAGGCTCCACTCCTCAAATGTTCACGAATTTCCCAAGCTGGAGTTGGCAACCCTATCTACTTCCCACTCAACAGCCAACCTGCCTTTATCTGCCCCTCTGTCTTCAGCCTTCTGTCTCCACCCCCCTCCCCCACAGCCTCTACCTAGGAAAACTAGTGTTTCTCCACAGTGGGAACCAAAGCAGCTCACATTATTCTTACCACCTTTTTATCTGTACAAGAACCCTGTGAGGTAGGTTAGGCTGAAAATATGAGTGGTTCAAAATCACCCACAGAAAGATGGGGATTTGGACCTGGGTCTCGCAGACCCTACTCTGAAGCTTGAACTGCTGAACCACACTGGTTTTCATAGGTTGGCTACTGTTGAACAGTAGCAAGCAGCCAGACCTAGTTGAGTCATGAAAGTAAGGGGTATTAAGGATGCCAGACCCCACAGTGGTGGAGGGAACCCCCTGCTGCCAGGCCCCACTTCACCACAGATCAGCTGGCTGGCAAAGGAGAATTAAATAGGCCTGGAAAGGGCCCAACTGCCTCCCCCTGCCTTTTACTGACAGAACCAAGTAGGGTTCCTAAGTTCCCCCGGGGGGCAGGGAAACTCCCGCTTGAGCTGCCCGCTCCCCGCCGGCCCGGATTGGGCCGCTGGAAGAACCCCAACCCCAAATTGCCGGTCTGCAAAGACATGCCCGGCACGATGACGTCACCTGGCGCGATGATGTCGCGTCAGGCACATTTGGGGGAGACGCTCGATAATTTGAGGGAAAACTCTATGGTTTTCCCTTGACTTAGAGAGGTCCCGCCCCAACGTGCCCCAACAATGACGTCACTTGACGTGCACAAAAGATTCCAGGGCGGCAACAGACTCCCCCTTCCCCGCTACAATAAATGTAGGACTTGGCAACCCTAGAACCAAACTTTGAATACTATAGTTGCCTAGCAACAGACACAGAGAGAATCTGTTTTTAAAAACTTCTTTTATCGTTTTTGGCTTTTTAAAGCTGCCAAGTGTATTTTGTTTAGATTTCAGATTTTTCTTCAAACTTAGGGACCTCTTCAAGTTTGTAGAAAGATCTGTCTTGCCCATTCACACCTCGTCACTGAATTTAAGTATCCAAAGATATCCCAACTTCGCTGTTAGAATATAAGGGATCCAGCCTTTATTGTCCATTTTTCAGATTAAAACCAAAACATAGTATTTAAATATTTAATTACAGCAGGGTCAATTGGGCAATGTAAGCCACCTGCAGCTACTCTTCCTCCTCATCTTCATCCTCATATGAGTCAATGCCCACCTCTTCATAATTCTTCTCCAGGGTAGCCATGTCTTCCTATGCCTCACAGAACTTCTCTTCTTCTATGCCTTCCTCCACATACCAGTGGACAAAGGCCTGCTTGGCATACATCAGGTCAAATTTGTGGTCCAGGTGGACCCAGGCCTCAGCTATGACTGAGGTGTTGCTTAGCATACACACTGCCCACTGCAACATGGCATGGTCTCCACCAGGAACCACTTGGAAGCCTGTGGGGCACCAGTCCACAAACTGAATGCTGCACTTGGTCTTTAAGGCTGCAATAGCAGCATTGACATCCTTGGATACAACATCACCCCAATACAAAAGGCAACAAGCCATATATTTACCATAGCAGGGATGTGTGTCACATTTCACCATTTGATTGGCTGGTTAAAACATTAATTTGTGATCTCAGCCACAGATAGCTGCTCCTAATAGACCTTCTCTGCAGTAATGACTGGGGCATACATGACTAGAGGGAAGTGGATACATGGGTAGGGCTCTGTGTTGGTCTGGAACTTTGTCAGGTCCACACTGAGATTTCCACCAATGTGTAGAGAGGCAGTGATGGAGGATACAACTTGGCTGATAAGGCAGTTGAGATTTGTGTTAAGTTCAGTGTTCAGTGTCCAGATTCCTGTGGCAGATATTATATATGGCTTCATTGTCTACTATGAAAGCACAATGTGAGTGCTCAAGGGCGGTGCACATGGTGAGGATGGAGCTGTAGGGCTCCACTATAGCTGTGGAGACTTGTGGAGCTGGGTAGATGGCAAATTTCAGCTTGGACTTCTTGCCATAGTAAACAGAAAGCCGTCCTGTGAGTAAAGATGTGAATCCTGAGCTGGTGCCTCCCCCAAAGCTATGGAAGACCAAGGATCCAGCCTTTATTGTCTTGAAAGTCTACAGCAAAGTTATTTCAGGGGAAAAGACAGGTACCCAAGAGTAATAACAGTTGTCAATGGTTAAATCATGCAGAGGTGGAAGAGTTAAACCCCCTCTACCCTGTGAAGCCCCTGTATAAATCAGGGCTCTACAAAGCTGGCATTATATTTAAAACCTGGGAAATTTGACCAGTGATAATCAAGTTAGGTTTATTAGTTTATCAGCTTGAGCACAGGACCTAGGGTTGTCAAACCCCCGATGGGGGTGGAGGTTCCCCCAATTGGGGGATCAATTCTGCCACCAGCCACCTGGCTGGTGGGGAGCCATGCCCCTGAAGAGCCATGCCACACCATGCCCAGAGGTGACATCATCAAGCTGGGCACACCATGCAGGGGACGCTCTAGCATTTGGCTAAAAACTAGCATCCCCTGTACAATGTGCCCAGTGCGATGACATCAAGATGGGGAAGACCTGACAACCCTAACAGGACTTCAATACACTGAGCTATGGAACTGAACATAGTCACAAACAGTATCAGCAGCATTGTTGCATAACCTTTAAAGCACTTTGAATGCAATAATGAATGCATTCAAGGCTTGTAGAAGCTGGAGAAAAGCAGATGCATAACTCAAAATGCCTTCCAAGTTTCCACCATGGCTCTTTGTACTGTTGAAGAGGCAAATTGTTTACATTTTAGAATGTCATTGTAAGTATAAGAGAGTAATGAACGAGCATTATTATGTAAACCAGATCTGCAGTAATTTATGCATTTAGGATACGGCAAGGTAGGCAAAGAAGTATTCAGCATACCTTAATGTCCTATCATTACAAATATTAGACAAAATGGAGCAGAGCCCACCTCAAGGCTCAGGTTGATTATCCCTGTGGCAGTTGTTCACATGTGCTAGCAATTATGAAGTTGCTTTGTCTATAGTCTAGAGTTTGTTGCAATAAATTGGAGAAATGTTGCCAGGAAATATACTTCTTTTTCTGCCCTAAACAATATAATTAGAGTATAGGGAAATCTGCAATAAGAGCAGATTATTGTAGATCATTTGTTGTTTTTTATTCAAGTGGTAATTCAGAGAACACATAAGCATACATTTATACTCTCTGGATGATTTAATATTGATTTTACTGAGATATCCAAGAATTTACTACAAGGATAGCAGGCACAGAATATTGGGGAAAGGCCAAGGATCGATTGCATATTTTGCAGATACAAAATTATTATATTAGTTGACCCAAATGACCTATTTCTAATTAAAGCCATTACATTGATTTTTAAAGCTATTGAACATTAAAATAACAGCAGAGCGTGTTCTTAGTCACAGTGATAGATGATTAAGCAAACATCACTTGAGGAAATCACATTCTGAATTCATAACTATTCATTTTCTTTTATAGGGTTTGCTTTTGCTGCTGCCATCAGCTGAGTCTTGCCTGCACCCTTAAGACAGCTGTAAGTTGTAAGACAGCTCTAATACAATAGACCCTAATAATACTTCCCCTCTAGCGTTAACATATACCGTGACAATGAGGCTTATGATGCTGCTGTCAAGGCTATAAATTGAATCTATACGGGGGACTACACATTATATTCAAATGCATTAAAATGAAGCCCCCAAGGATTTTTGTTATTTAATGAAAAGCAGAAGGATGGCAAGTTGAACAGTAGGGAAAGGGTGTTTGATTCTTTGGCTGAGGACAGACGCACAAATTGAAGCACAAGAGAAGCAGGGCAAAAAGACCCGGGCCAAGTTGTCGCACGGCTTTCTGTTCACACTGTGTAGACTGATGCGGGACCATACTGGGGCGGAGGCAGAATGGAGCAGTCACACTGCGGGGCAGCCCTTGGCAGCAGCGCAGCAGCATGCGACTTTGGTCTGTTTTGCTGAGCTGTGCATAGGTGCATGGGCGCATGGGCGCATAGGCACATGGGCGCAGCAGCAAGATAAGCGGGTTCACATTACCGGCGCCACTTGATGCACGGCTTATTTGCATCCACACTGCCAGGAAACGGGATGAACGCGCACCCAGACAGCTTTACACCGGTTTCACCAGGTGCCTCTTTAAAGCGGGAAGAAAGCACTTCAGGATGGAGTGAGTGTGGCACGGCAACACCAGGCAGCTGCAGCTGTCTGAACAGGCTCTCTTAATCCGCTTGAAAAGCGAACCTATATCGGGCCAAAATGCCAGTCTGCCCTCAGCCTTTCACTGCTAACCACCTACCCATCAAAACTCCCTGCCTGGGCTGCTTTTTTCCCCTAGGGGAAAAGGTCTTTTCTCCTTCGGGGGGGGGGGGGGACAGCTTCAGGAACATTTTGATCAGAGAAACAGCTGAGAAGGAATAGGTTAACCTCCCCACTTCTCATTCACTCAACATCCCAGCCTTCTGCGGCTGCTTTGCCTTTCAATGAAAACATGCTGGGTCTGGGTTACATATTTTGCATGCAACAGTGTGTAGTTCATATAATGTGTAGTTTACCCTGGATACTGTTTCTATGGCAGAAGGAAGTCATAACTGTGTTAACCTCAGGATAAAGAACAAGGAAATATTGGGAGTAGGACGGCCCCAGTGGTAATGGCAAGCTCTGTTGAGAGTGATGTTGGTCTTACTATGGGTTTATGAGGATGTAAGCAGAAATTAGCTCTCTGCAGGCTGGGACTGGAAAAAGTGGAGTTAGCTAAGGTTACGGGACTGGTGGGCAGGCCCTTTTCTCTCTCTTAGAAATGTGGGGAACCAGTTGACCTTGGTTCAAATTTACTTACAGGTGCTGACAAGAGCCATAGAGTTCAACAAAGATGCCCCATATGAAATATGTATTCTTTCAAAACACGGAAATAAACCCCAACCAATTCCTGAAGAATTTAATGATCCCCTAACAGTCATTAAAAGGGAAACGTGTACTAAACAACTCTTAATTGTTGAATCAAGACATTTTAAAAAGTTCACGAAACACTGCTATACAAACATCTCAACCATCCACCCTAAACGCAATGACAGAATTCACATTTGTCAAACTAGTCACATCTAGCCAGGGCTAACCTTCAAATAGTTGGCTAGATAGGATCAGGTGTTTTTGCAGGTGAATGCACTTTGTCTAAACACTGACAAATACTCGTCCCCACTCCATAATGAGTCATTTTTAAAAAAATTTTTTTTACAAGAACATATAAATAAGATACCTCCGCCAACGTCTTCCTTTGTTGGTAGAGTTCTGTCTCCAGCATATTTCTAGATCTCCAGCATCTACTCAGAATCCAAAACAAAGAACACTGTTGTATTTGGCTGCCTCCCATTTATACCTCACTGCCGTCCATCTATTGTTAATTGAATACAGCAGTATTCCAATAACTTATCTGTGAGCAAACTATTTATTTAATGCTTTAAGTGCTTCTTCAAACACATATTTTGAACATCTGAAAAGTATTTCTCAGGACCTGGTTTCCTGTAAGCCTAAGGAATCTATGTGATACTGTAGTCTTGGAAAAACTTAAGAAAAAAACCCTATCGTATGGTTCCAAAGTCAGTGACCTACGTGGGTGGCCATTTGTGAAAGATCCCTGCACTGAATGAGAAGCTGTTTTTGTGACATAGCTGTCTGTACCCTTCAGCCATGATTTCAGCCTGGCAGTTGAAGAACTATTTTAGATGAAATATTGGAATCAAAGTCACACTACCCAAAGCTGAGTTTCTCACACATTCAGGCTGGGAGTATCAGTTCTGCACAACAAAATATTGCCCACCAAACAGCTGTGTGTCAAAACTCACCATTCGAATTGTAGAATTAAAATTGGGGGGAAATAGACAGGATTAGCTACAGTGACAGCGAGGAAGCACTTGCAGAGGTGTTTGATTTTTCCTCTGAAGTGCTGCCCCCAGGCTTGGCTCCCAGAACAAAAGAGGGGTGGGCCGGCACAAGGCTCTGGCTTCCACTCCTCCTGAAAGCCCCTCCCCCACAGGCCGGAGCAGTCACTGTCAAGACCAACCACCGCAACCCTCCACCATTGCTGAGGAGCAAAAAGGGAAACCCTTCACCTTTGCTCACTCTCCAATCCCACAGCCACAAAAGTGGCCCCAGGTAAGTCCCAGAGGCCAGCACTTGCTATAATTTCAGAGAATATGCTGACCAAAGCAATGCTCAACAACAATAAATACAAAATACATGAAAGGACAGTAAAAGCACAAAGCACTTATAAGTTTAAAATATTTTCACCTGTCAAGTTCTGGCCTAAGGGGAAAAGTTGCTTCCAAAAAATATGCACAAGAAACAGCCCTTTCTTTGAGGGAGTTTCGGGGAATAATGCGTCACTACAAGAGGAAAGGCTGGCATGTATTCTTGTATCAGATGGGTAAATGAATCCAAACTAAAGGGCCCAGTATTTAAACAATAGTGATAGGACCAGAACAGGAAGGTACACAATTGAACTACCTGATTAGGGCAGAAGGTGATTTCAAATGAGACCTCTTAACTGTATGTCTGCCTTGAGTCATGGACATTGATTAGAAAACAATTCCAACTTGGTCCTAAACATATTGAGTAATTGTTGTAATATTATTGCAGTATCTGGAGCCAATGTGTAATAACTATGCTTGACCACTGCAGAAGGCTATAAGGCCAAAACACATTTGGTCAAGGTCACATATCGTCTACGGTCTGAGATAACTGTATGATTTTCATCTGTATTGAGCTACATTTGAACCTGTAATTGCTTTTAAATCGTTTTGTAATAAATAGATGTATTTTTTGTATATTTGATAAATATTTATGTCTTATATTCAATTGTTTAAATGCTGGGTCATTTAATTTAGATTCATTTAACCTTCTAGGTTTTTAATTCATTCTTTTGGGTTATGTTTTCTCTTCCCCCTCCCTTTTTTTGTTCTTTCTTGCATCAGATGGGACACAGTACCAAGCATTCTTCATATTGATGGGCCTCAGGGTTTCATAGGCAAAAATGCTTCCAAAGATACCTTGGACTCACAATTAAAATAGCATGCTACTTTGCACAAGGACTGCTACATTTTGGGATTTAATGATGAATACAAATGCATCATTTTGATTAAAACTAAAATGGGTTTGACAATGTAATGAATCAAATTTGCTCCACCTAGTTATCTAGGCAGACCTGTTTTCTTTCAGCCAACTCAGTGTGTTCACAAAATAATGATTGACAGAAACTGAAAATCTAGTCATTTATTATTGAGAATAATAGGCATAAAAATAATATGGTGCAAATAACAGAATATAATTAATCGTACATAAAAACTATATTATAATACTACCATTAGGTATCATCAGAACTGGTGCTACCCCAAAGATTTATTGTGGAAGGAGCTTTTGTAGACAACTACCATGCTTAGTCAATTTACTCATGGCATGAATTTCCATAATAAAATAATGCCATAGCATTGTTGTTTTTTTCTCTTCCTGCTGGTGAAGACATTTCACACAAAAAATCTGGAGTGTCTTAAGCCTCTTGTGCTATTTGTTTGCATGTATGAATGTTGCTAACGCAAGGTAAGAAACAGAAGAGGGACATTTTAAATGGAGTGTATAGTCAAATACATTTGTGCTGTCTGTTCACATAATATTCACAAAAAACACATTTGGTGTACTGTGAAAATATATAACAGAGATATGTGAAGCATCTGAGAGTTTTTCACTGAGGGACAGCAAAGATTCATGGATTTTATCACAGAAGGAAAAAAACGAATTGCTAATCATTTGTAAAAGATACACAACAGTCTTTTGACTTCTTTTGACACTGGTTTATGCTCCATGTTGACTAGTAACATGATAGCATTTAATTTTCTTTTTGTCCCCTTGTGTCGGTTGGGTGATTTAAAGAAAATGTCTGCATCCAGTTCTTATAAATTTCTTGAAGGCAGTAATGGTTGTTTGCCAGGGATAGAATAACTGATACACTTCAGTGCACACAGCTGAATGTGGGCTAGATAAATGGGACAGAGGAAGACAATTCTTTGGGGGGGGGGGTTTAAGGAAAGCTCTTCTATTTGATTGCTGAATTGTTCAACCAACCCTACGAAAGCAAAAGAAATTAAAAAAGGAAAGAACACGCTTTGCCGTTCTGAACACCGACATGAACGAAGAGAGGTAATTGTCACTTTGTCACAAAGACATCAGATGGTAGCCCCACATTTAATGAAGCAGCACAAGAAGCAGTGCTTAGATCTGCACACCAAAATCCAACCATAAATATGGAACAATGAAGTAAATATAAATAAAGGGGCACTCAAGACCCTTTGATTGGGTTATTATAATTCCATTGTTTATTCTATGTGAAAAGACCTCCCAAAACGATAGCAGTAATCTGAGTGAAAAGGAGGCTGTTGCCAAAGGGTTCAACATGCAGCTATGGAGGAGAAAGAAGAAAACGGGGGTGGCGGTGGCTAAAACACATTTTTGAAACTGCCAAGCAAAATATTTTCATTCATGAGTTCACCCAGCCTAAACTTGTATCTAATCCCCTAAAACTGACAGTTCAAAAAGGCGACCATGGTCGGGACAGACAAATTGTTAACTTCAAAGGCACAAAGGGCCTGAGGATTATTAACATTATCACTTTTCATGAAATGGCCATCAGGTTTAGAACCAAATAGTTTCTCCCGATCCACTGTAACAATGTAAAAAGAACTAGAAATTCCCACTCATCTGTCTCTTTCTGCTCCAGGGCTTCTCCAAAAGACAAGGACCTATCAAGCCAGCCAACAAACAACAGACACTTGAGATATGGTCAGAATTTAAATTTTAAATCGTTCAAAATTGCATGGTAAAAATATATTTTTCTATACTGCTCTTGCATTACTGAAAAGACAATCAAAACAATATACAATACAAAAAATTGTCTTATATCCCAATTTTTTCTGTAGTGTTTTGATGCATGTATCAACAGACATATCAGATGGTAGACTTTCTAAGCAAGATTTTGAGCATTTTTGAAGGCTGATAAACTATCCGTTTATGGCTAATAGTGAACAATCTGTCCTGTTTATTTTATTCTCACTGACTTTTAAGACTGGAAGCACTTGGGGAGTTTGGTTTCAATCAATATTATACAGGTGGAATGCAGTGGCCTTACATACATTCATGATTTTGTAAATTAATATATTATTGTCATGATTCACAAAGGATATTTTAACATAGCTGTAATATTTCTATCATTTTTGTTAAGTACTAGTACTTTTTGGAATATAACTTTTATAATGTGGAAACAAACTATTATTAATAGAAGTAATATCACTTTTAACCTCTTTTTTATTGAAGCCCCTTCATACAGGAGATTTTAGCCTGCCTTCCTCATTGAAACTCAAGGCTGAGCTCATGGTATAAAACAATGTAATCAGACAGCATAGGACATCCAGTAAACAATGCAACTGGGATTACAAAAGGTAGAAAAAATAAAGATGATATATCATAAAAAATGCAGAAAATCAAATTATAGAAGACAATGCAGTAACAGTAGGATGATATATACAATAAATATTGAAACAGACAAACAGCTCCCAGCTCCAAACCCCTTGAGAGTGCAGACTTATTGCAAGGGGGTCACAAATCCTTCCAGTTTGGACAAGTTTTGGACACCTTCCCACACCTGTGCCTTTCCCTTGGGCTCACCACCTTGGTGGCCATGCCTCCCAACTCTGTGCCCAGCCAGCCACCAGCTAGACTTTATCCACTTACTGCAACACGGCCACACCTCTCCAACTGGGTCGGCCTGCTCCAGGCAGGTGGCATTGGGCCAGCCTCACTCAGAGGCCCCCAAGCATGCACTGGTCCAGTCAGGGCTGCATGCTTACTCATGAGAGGTGTGGGTGGGGTGCCCAACCCCTTCCATGTCCTGTGACAGCTGGAAATGCCTGCACCTTGAATGGAGGCATGGACTGTAGCTCTTTAAGGAGTTGCTTTTTATCCAGTGGCTTTCTTGCGGATCCCAGTTGGCATCCCCATCCCCTCCAATATCTCTGTGAGCTCAGGAAAGCCCAGAGCTGCATCAGGCAGCCATCAGGGACCAGAAGCTTCACCAGAACACTGAGTCTCCCTCTTGACTACATTGGGGCAGTCTAATAAGGTTATGCCAAAATAGGTTTTGATACTCACTGAAGCGCCACTGGACTCCTTTTTTATTTTGCTACCTAGACTACTAATCACTACATTGCCAACTGCAGGAAAAGACGTGAGCTCAACACATATGCCCAGAGATGTGACAGCACCTTTCCTTCAACCCAAGTGCCATTGCTAAGGCCTTGGGCAGGCGGAACAGCCAAAGATCTTTTGATCACACCAGAATCCAACACAACTGAGCATTCTCTATATTCTCTAAACATTTTGTATTGCCCTTTAATTATTACTGGGGTTAGAATCTGTTACCTGTGAGCTCCCTTGGGAGCCAAACTACCACTGAAAATCAGGGTTAAAATTAAAATAAATTAACATCCATCAGTTGTCAAGGACTGAAAATTGATTTTTTGTTGTTGTTGTTACACTGAAATCTAAATGCCCAAACAAGCTGGATATCATCTGTAGACTAATAAATATGTCTTACACATATATGTATCACTTTTTCCAAATGTATGTAGATACTGTTATAGGGTTAGATTTCCCTTGGACCTACCAGCAGGGGATGGGGATGAACTTACCGGAAGCGGGGAGGAGCATTGAAAATAAACACAATGTGCCTATGTGACCCAGAAGTCACATAGGTACATCGGGGGGTGTGACAATCTGGTTTGGGGGCAAAACTCTGTGGTAGAATTAGCTTCTTAGAGTTTTTCCAAAAACCAGAGCATTGCTGTTTCCCCCACACACACACACGTCACCAACATGCTTACGTCACTTATGGATCATGTAGGCACATAGCATTTATTTCCAGCTTCTTGCCTGTTTGGAGGGGTAATTGGGGATGGAGAAGAGTGCCCGAAACCAAGGAAACCCCACCCACACTGGGGGATCTGGCATCCCTATACTGTTGTGAGTAATAAAATACAAATCCATTTACTAGATTCATAGTAGCTTTTTGTCATTATGTATTTTCTCAATCAACAGATACTAATGATACAACTACTATCATATGGGAGGGGGTCCATGAAATTTCTTTAACTTAAAAAGGGATCATCATACTCAAAAAAGGTTGGGAACCACTGGAATAGACTGCAGACCTGTTATAAAAAGTGTCCTCCTGATACTAATGACACAACTACTATCATATGGGAGGGGGTCCATGAAATTTTTTTAACTTAAAAAGGGATCATCATACTCAAAAAAGGTTGGGAACCACTGGAATAGACTGCAGACCTGTTATAAAAAGTGTCCTCCTGAAGCATTCCACTGTAATACAGGCTTCATAAAAATGTCCTCCTGAACAATTCTGTTTTAAACAATCTGCATAATAACAGAAGTGTGGGGATCTTCCTTACATCCTCAGGAAGACTTTGCTCAGATGAATAAAGCCAATGCAGTGGAGCATAGTAGGATAAGTGGCCCTACAGATGTAGATGATAACCAATACCTTGAATAAAACCTGGTAACTGACAGGTAGCCAGTGGAGGTAGCAAACTGAGTGACTGCAGAATGGGTGTAATATGCATACTCAGTTGGGGTTGCCAGCTTCCAGGTAGGGTCCTGAAGATCTCCTGAAATTACAACTTATCTCCAGACTACAAAGATCAGTTCCCTTGGAGAAAATGGCTGCTAAGGACAATGCCCTCCACAAGCCCCACCCACCCCAGGCTCTAGGAAGTTCCCAACCTACAGATGGCAACTCTACTCTCAATAGTAACGGAGCTGCAGCACTGTGCCAGCTGGAGTTTCCAGTTGACTTCAAGGGCAGACTTGTGTAGAATGCATTACAATAGTCTAGTCTTGAGGTCACTATAGCATGTGTCCACGTAGCCAGTTCAGCCAAGTCAAGGGAGGAAGCCATCTTTTGGGTTCAGTGAAGATGGTAGAAAGTATCTTTTGCCATTGAAGTAACTTCCTCCTCTAAAAACTTGCTCCTCTAGCAACAATCCTAGGCCTAGAATAGCCCAGCAAAGGTAAGCTGACCCTCCATCAAAAATGGGAAGCACAATGTTCTTCAGGACACCAGCTTTCCAAATCAGCATTAACTCTCTCTTGTTAGTATTCACTTTCAACTTGTTCACTATTAGCCATTTAACTAGGCTTGCCAGGTCTCATCAACGCGCTGGCAGGGGGTGGGATGGAGCCTTCTGGGAGTGAGGCAGGGCTCTGAGACATGATGAAATCCCACTGAAGTGACATCATCACATTGGGAATGGCACACGGTGACACTCTGGTTTGAGGGCAAAACTCTGTACTAAAATTGCCCTCAAACCGCAGAGTTTTGCCCAAAAACCAGAGTGTTGCCACGCAACATCCCCAACACAATGGCATCACTTCTGGGTGATGTCATCACATCCAGGACATTGCCTGGCGACATCGCTGTTTGGGAACAGGGTTTCCCTTGCCAGCCACCTGGCCAGTGGTAGGCAGAAGCCCCCCAAACTGGGAGGTTCTCCACCTGGACCTGGGGGATGGCAACCCTACGTTTAACCACAGCAGTAAGGCAGCAGCTCAAAACATCACCAGGAGATTTGGATAAAGAAATATAGGGCTGGGTGGCATCAGCATATCAATGACACCCAACTTTAAAGTTGATTATTAGTGCTTACTTCAGTAAAAGGGGTTTCGGAGAACAGCTTATCCTGATTTTCTAACACTTTTGTATCCATCAATGGTGTAAGATCCATGACTGATTTGAATACAACCCCAAGGCTTGTGAAAAGACAGTATACAGAATTATTTGTAACAGTCTTCTCCTATGCACAGTAAGATAAATTTTGCAAGTCATTGGACTTTTAATGCTATTTCAACAGCAACTAAGCACACAGCTGCTCTTCCAGCATTTAGCTTTATCTTATGTTACAATAATTTTTCTTCCTCAGTCCAAGGTTCCCTTTACCCAGGAACACATATATGGAGCTCTAGTGCAAACAGGATTTCCCACTGATTCCAGGTAATATATGCACATGAATTTCCCTTGACACTGAAATTAATGGACAGCATTTTATGTGCATGGAAGTTTAATGTGCACATAACCATTTTGCAGTACAAGTCCCCCATGACTGAATAAAATAAAAATTTCCTATTATTTTAATATAAACATAGGTATGGCATGTTGCATGGAAATGTGTTTCAAAACCTCTCTTTCTGGGGGTTTCAACGATGCAAATTCAAGGGCTTGGATCCAGAGAACCAGGAGAGAAGTTATGCTCACAGTACAGCTTTCCTGCTGCCACCTTCCCAAAGCTCCTTGCATCTTCAGAAAAACCGGCCTTTAGCATTGTGGACACTCTGAACAGCACAGGTGGAAGAGCACATATAAGAAGCCAGCCACAGTTTTAGATAAACATGTTTCTTTTCAACACAATCAACACATTTCTACTAATGTTTTTTAAAGGATAACTCTTTTGCCTCCCACCTTCTCCGTTTATCGGACATTCATTTTATCTGTGCATTTATTGTTACATGTTGAGAAAGGCAATTGCATTTCCTTTCAACAAGCTCTGGGCTTCAACTTACATAGGTAGCTAAGGTGATCGTTTTTTTAAAAGGACTAAATATTTGTCAAGCAACATCTCACAGCTGCAAATGTTTAATCTTATAATAATATTCCCCATGAGAGCAGAAGGCTGGCTCTTTAGTCATGAAGGAACTTCGCAGTTCAGATCTCACCTCAGCCATAAACTGTGCAAGTGGCCTTAGGGGAGCCCCACCCCAGCCACTCACAAATCTAACTTCCTTTAGGTGGTTGTTTGAAGTAGTATTGAGATACTACAAATGAAGTCCTCTGAACACTCAGAAGACTACAGTCTTAAGAACACTTCCCTGGTAATAAGCCTACTTGCAAGTAAACCTGTTTAGGATTGTTCCCCCAAAGTGCTGTATAAATACTATTACCTTTTGGCTCAGAAGGCTCCTTCCATCCATACTCCTAACGGCAGGAAATTTTTGTTGGTTCACAATGAGCAATGATAATTACGACTAAATTGTAAAATGCCATAACACAGTTGAACTGGTTTGAATCGATGGCTGAACTGCTGTAATTACTAAACATCAACACTGATTCTGATTTTTAAAATGGTAATTGTTCAAGGGAAAAGTAAATTTTAATTTAAAAAAAATATTAATCAATTTATTGTTTTGTCTTTGAAAAGCTTCAGGTCACCAAAAAGAACCAATATAATAACTGTTTCTTCCCAATGAAACATACTGAAAATGTATATTTCTGGGAAAGAGAAAGGAAGGAAGGAAGGAAGGAAGGAAGGAAGGAAAGAAGGAAAGAAGGAAAGAAAGAAAGAAAGAAAGAAAGAAAGAAAGAAAGAAAGAAAGAAAGAAAGAAAGAAAGAAAGAAAGAAAGAAAGAGGGAGGGAGGGAGGGAGGGAGGGAGGGAGAAAGAGTTGGTGCTTCAAATAATTTGTTCATCTAGTCTCTAGAAATCATGAATGGCTCAATTTATGCACTGAGTATCAGTGAGAGATCAAATGCAAAGGAGCAAGAACCTGAACTGGCTCTCTCAGCTTCCAGAGACACAGGTTCAAATCCCTACTCTACCATAGAAGCTTGCTGTGTGCCCATGGGCCAGTCATACACTGTCAGCCTTACCTACTTTACAGGTTTGTTGGCAAGGAAAAAAGGAGGAGAGGAGAATGCTGTCAGCCATTTTGAGTCCCAAATGAGGAGAAAGGTGGGATAAAAATGAAGCAAATAAATGAATGAGTGGGGAATGACTGCTTTCTTATAATGAAATTGTTTAGGGAAAGGGAACTGGGCTGGACTGGGCTGAGATGCAAAACTGTTTCTATAGGGCTTCACTGGCTATTCATGAGTTGGTTGACCAAATTCACTGAATAAACATCAGCACCCCACGACTGCATCTTTAAAATATCTGTTCTCAAAAGGAAAATGTTCAGCACATGCACACATATAATAAGTAAGGTTCTAGTCCAGTAGCACCTTCATCAGATGAAGGGTTAGCTTTGACTCTTGGAAGCTTAGATCTTGGAAATCTTCTTGGTCTTTAAAGCGCTACTGGAGACCAACATGCTACCCACCTGTAGCATAATAAAGTAAACACCCAACTGTCTTTTGTTTAAACCACTCCACGTTACTGGCTTACCCTGCCTGTCCAAACCAACAAATATCACTCTCTTATCTTGATGCAGTTTTAAAGAAATCCACCCACCTGTGAAAATAATAAGGGAAGCAATCCAACAATAATCAGCTCATTGTTACTTTGCCAAAGAGTATCATCTTTTACAATGCAGTGCTAATGAGTCACTGTTCGTGACTGAAGGAGATGACAGCTGTCAACCATACTGTTCGCCTATACACAGTTCTTAGTGCCAATGTCATTTTAAGATATGGGGATTGATGCTATGATGATCACTGCTAACAGGACATCTTTGGGTTGCAGAAACCTAATGAAATTCCTCACTCCAGTGTTCCAGCCAGAAAAACTTGCCTATATAGATGGGTATGTCAGATCTTTGACCATTTGCCAAGAAACAAACACCAGTCGAAAACAAGCCAAAGATTTCTATAGTCCCTATTAATGTTTCTGACCCATGAAAATGTACAGGCATGTGAATGAAAGCTCTTAGCTTTCCTAAGAGCTGTGGGAGGCACTGTGCTTTCCCATTGTGACTGGAGATTATCTCATGGCGTGGATTAAAGCTATTCCCACTAAACCAAAGGCCATGGCAAGCACAGCTGCCTACAAATACTAAACTAATAAATGGAAATGGTAAAAAGCAATGCAGAAAATATCAAACAGGAATAAGGTAATACAGTAATTTTGTATAAAGCAGGGGATTTCCCACAAAAATTCATTTATGTTCTGTATAGCATGGAGTTTGAGAAATCAGGCACCCCACTGCAATTTTCTAAACTCCGATTTTGTTTCCTTTTAAAAAATTACTGGTCTTCGTTATTTTACTGGTGTTTCTTTGTGCACTTTGTAGCTAGTAGTCATCGTTTTATTAGGGTTTCTTTTTTGGCATAATGTGCAATTCTCGTTGCATCTGTTCCTGAAGCCATTATAAATTGGAAAGAAAAGCCTGAAAAGTCTGACATCACTCAATGAACTCTATTTTCCGCCTCCTCTAAAATGTGAATCAACTTTAGTTAACTTGAACTGTACAGACATGTAAACGAGAATACAATGGCAGCTAATAAAGTAACCCAGTTTGATTGTGTGTGTTTGCCAACACACACGCACACACGCACTCACACAGCCTCTTTCACAAACCTGACAGTGGTAATTACTTCAAATTACCAGATTTGACAGAAGTCTGAAGCAACAGCACTTAACTCACATGCAACGCTGGGCCATTAAAAAAATATCCTGTCTTTAAAGGAGAAAAATGATAGGCTACTCTAGAATGATGGAGAGGACTGAAAAAGAAATGAAAACATAGCCGTCGATATCGTCTTACTTGGTTCACTAACAGGATTAAAATTATGCATATATGGGATTTTCTTTAAAAAAAACAACACTCTTTTTTTAGACTAATGAACTCACCTCTTCAGACCTCACATTCCTAAATATACCTCTGGAACTATATACTATTACAGTCTCTGAAAAGCTAATACCTGCTTCAGTAACTGTATCTATGTATACTAACACTAAATTGAGCCATTTGAAGAAATTTCTCTGCAAGTCGCTGAGCATGATGAGGAAGCAAAACGTGCCGGCCTTCCCTTCTCACCCAACAACAGCATCTGCCCCACCTCAAAGTGTCTAGCAAGTCCACATGTGGGCATAACCTTGACATACGGTCTCTGCATATAAAATTCCACAAGGATAGTCCCTTATACAGTGCACCATGGTGTTACTCACTAGACTTTTCATGCAAACATTGTGTCTCCATATAGGCATTCAGTAGGATATCTCACTTGCCTCACTGCTGACACTTGAAAGAGAAACATCATTACCAGCCGGGCCACCTTTACTGGTAAGTCAGAGGGCTACCCGTTGCTTAGTCTTGCCACCTCTGAGTTGTGGGATAACCTGGAGATTTTTGAGATGGAGCCTGGGGAGGGCAGGGTTTGGGGCAGGGAGGGACCTCAGTAGGGTGTAATCCCATAGAGTCTACCCTTCAAAGCAGCCATTTTCTCCAGGGTAACTGATTTTGGTCATGTGGAGATCTTGTAATAGTGGGAGATCTCCAGGCACCGGCGTAAACTACGGGGGGACTTGAGCCACCCCCGAAATTTCCCGGGGGGGACTGAGCCCCCCCCCGGGGAAACATCACACCTGCCGCCGGCGCCTTGCCGCTGTGCCTCCCAGGCCCTTCCGAGGCTTGCCAGCTGGTGCCTCTCCCCCCCCCACCGGCCTGGCCATTCCTCCCTCCTTATCTCTCCCTCTTCCTCTTTTAGGGGTGAGGGAGGGAGTGGCCAGGGCAGAGGGGGAGGGAAAGGCACCAGCAGCACCGGCTGGTGAGCCTCGGAAGGGCCGGGGAAGCGCGACGGCTGGCGGTAGGTTTTCCGGGGGGGCGGAAACATCGCCCCAGCGCACACGCATTAAAGAGCCCCCGCCCCCCCAGACTTCAGAAAAGTCTACGCCCCTGTCTCCAGGTATCACCTGGAGGTTGGCAACCCTACTGCTGCTCCCATTGGATGAGCTGTAGGACATAAAGCTGCTTACCTGCTCCCTTTTAGAATATCTGGACCAGTATTCATTTTATTGTATTGTATTGTATTTATAGCTTGCCTATCCCATGAGCGGGCTCAAGGCAGGTAGCAATGTTTCAACAATACAATAAAAATAATGAAAAATCTAAAACACAGTAACATACATTGAAATGGTGGTCACAGCCCAAGGATAGAATTAGCCGGTTGTGAGAGATTCCCTGGTCCATTAATACTGGGTGGGAGCTGCAGTAAGGAAATGGAAATGCAGCTTGCAGTCAGAAAACTAATTTTGTTCCACAGTTGCTTGTAATAAAGCCTGAGTTAAGGAAGCGTAGGTCTCTATTGTCTTTGAATGATCCATTAAACACTCCCTCTATCAGGCTTCTTTGAAAACTAGTTTCCAATTTCATGAGTTCCTTCTTCACACAAGAGTTTGGTCACCACTTCTTGGTTGCCTGTTTATAGGTCAAGAAAAATGGTGGCCTAACTCTTGGAAGAGGAAGTAATTGCATGAGAGTTTAAGAAGCACTACTAGGCATGAATGGATTGTGATCCTTCTGATAGAGAGCAGGAGAAGCAAAGAAGGAAGTTTATTTGCTCCACCTCCTGGGCAGGAGCAGTGACACTCACAGCAGTGGTGATATGCAGAGGTGCTGCCTCGGGCCACAAAAAGCTTTCAGCTGCCACTGACTACCAGCCACCAGATACTGCAACACAAGAGACTGGGAGGAGCAAAAACTGGGATACAGGAACTGGCCAGGCTGGCATATGTGAGCCTAGATGGATGGTTGCCTATGTAAGCCCACTTGGGACAAGACCCACTAAGAAGGAGAGCCTGGGCATTTATAAGCAAGGGATTTCTCAATCAATTGGTCATCAGGGTCCTGTCTGAAGCATTCCCAGAGTCCACAGATACGTTCAGAAGGCACCATCGTCTTAGCAAACTAAAATGCTATGTGAGACTGTGCTTATTTTACCCATAAGGAAAAAGTCATAAATGTGACATACAAGATGAGTTTTCTAGCACCTCTTCCAATCTTCCGTTAGACCTCTCAACAAAAATAGATGGTTTATTGATATTCTCCTTTTCTGGTTTAGCAAACTGAGAAGAAATTTTAGGAATGAAATCAGATGAACTTCGGTCAATAATAATATTTGTAAATTTCCTGAACTTGTTACATTACCCTCAATTCACTCCCCCCCACAAAATTTAAAAGACAAATATGTATATTTTAACTGTATTGACTTTCTAGAGTTTGTTACCACTAAGGAAACGTAATGAGATGTTATGAGAACTTTGTTTACATGCATCATTGCTTGTGACTAACATAATACTACAATGTGTGACCACATAATGTAATGTGACACTGTCATAATTCTTTCTAATTGAGGGTTATATTAAATCCGTATATTATTGCTTTCAGAGGAAATATAATGACATAATAATATGTAAGTACAAATAGTAATTAGAACTTTTTATATTGATTAATGATCATTATTCAACCTGCGTGCAGGTTAGAAGGCTATAGATTCTTTGCTAGACCCAGCTCCATTCTGGCCTTCCCTAGCTAGGATGGGGAAGGATTTTGAGAGTACAGGCCGGAGTGCATAATGCTTGACCATTTTCCCTTGAACTTGGGAAATTCATCTCTGAAGATGACATGTTTGCCTGTTCCCAAGATCAACATTAAGGAAGAAGAAGAAGAAGAGATTGGATTTATACCCCGCCCTCCACTCCCCAAGGGAGTCTCAGAGCGGCTTACAAACTCCTTTTCCCTTCCCCTCCCCACAACAGACACCCTGTGAGGTAGGTGGGGCTGAGAGAGCTCTTTCCCAAGCTGTCCTTGAGGGAACAGCTGGTACCGAGCTATGGCTTGCCCAAGGTCATCCAGCCAGGTGCAAGTGGAGGAGTGGGGAATCAAACCCGGTTCTCCCAGATTAGAGTCCGCGCACTTAACCACTACACCAAACTGGTTGGGAGAAGGCCTTGACAAATTCATTGCAAATGTAAATCCAGTGAAAGGCATATGATCAGTCTAATGTATTGCCAATATGTGACATCTTGAGATGTATGCCTGTATTGGAACATGGGGGATGATTCCCCATTCATAAAGGTGATTGTCTTAAAAAAAGAACAAAGAAGCAGAAACAGCTACCGAACTTCTGGTATCAGTTCAACAGTTAACGTCTTTATTTTTGAGTATGAGACAGGGAAATTGGGGGGGGGGACTTTGTAGGCTATGTGTTACGTTGCAATGTTCATGAACACAGAAACTAGTTCTTGACCAAAGAAAGTTTCCTGAGAATTACAAGAAAATTGACAAGAGAAGGGAGATGGGTGGCTAGAGCAACAGTGGAAGACGACTCAGGATGAATCTGATAAGACATGGGCAAAAGCTCATTTTAAAGTCTATTCCCTGGCAGTGATGGCAGCAAAGAAACAACACTTTTTCTACCACCACTGCATCTGCACAGGGTAGGCCAGCAGAGCTGTTCCATGTGATTAGAGACCCATTGGGATCTGATCTGCAGGAGGAGGTGGACTGATTGGTGGTCTGCTGTTACTACTGTTATTTTTGTCACTCTTTTCTTCCTATTGCTTTGGGTTCCCTCCCCCCTTTTCCACATGTGTTTTCTTCCCTCTGGGAGTACTAGAGAGAGGAAAACACATGGGGGGCGGGACCCTGAAGCAATAGGGACAAACGAGTGACAAAAATGACAATGCAGAAGTCCAGTTGTTTGGGATACTTTTTGGAAACTCCAGTTGGTACAGAATGCTGCAGCCAGGATGTTGACTGGAGCAGGTCACAGGGACCATATCACTCGGGTCTTGGTCCAGCTATGCTACCTCCCAATTTGCTTTTGGGAATAATTCAAGGAGCTGGTGTTGATGTTTAAATATGGGACCAACATATCTGAAGGTCTGCCTACTCCCTTATGAACACATGAAATCACTACAGTCATCTTAGGAAGCCCTGCTTCAGGTGCTGAGATAAGGTGGGTGGCAACCCGAGGAGAGGGACTTCTTGGTCATAACACTAAAGATCCGGAATCCTCGTCCCAAGGAGATTCATGTATCCCCTTCTGTTGCCATCTTCCACCAATGGGTAAAGACTTTTTTATTTCATTTGGCATTCCCTCAGTGTTCCCTTTTTCCTGTCCAATGTTTTAATTGTTTTTGATGTCTTTGTATGTATTTTAGCTGTTTTTAATTGTTTTAATGATGTAGTGGAGGGAGGTTAAATGGCTTTAAAATGTGATTATATTATGTATGTTTTAATTTGTTAGCTGCCTTGGAGGTCCTTGTAGGGCCAGGAAGGCAGACTTTAAATGTTGTTACTACTACTACTACTACTACTACTACTACTACTACTAATAATAATAATAATAATAATAATAATAATAATAATAATGGTGTTGCCACAGCCAAGTCTGAATTGCTGTGGGCTGAACTATAACATGTGTATGCATAGTAAAGTATTGTATGAATGGTCTCTTACTTTGTAGACAATTGTGTGTGTTTGTATGTCACATAAACACACACAAACAGAGTGAGACGGGGGGGGGCATATTCAAAAGGTCACTAGTAATTTGCCAGAAAACTTTTTCCCATCAGTTTCAAATGAATAAATATTATCTTAAATTTGACATTTATCTCATTAGCTGTATATGTATATTGATGCAAGGAGAAATCACTTTTAATTCATAATTTTACAGTAAATAATTGCCAGTTATAGCTAGATTCTCAACCAAAACCAGGGGTCATTTTGTAGAAAAAGAGGTGCAGGAGCTCATTAGCAGAAAGAAAGAAAGAAAGAAAGAAAGAAAGAAAGAAAGAAAGAAAGAAAGAAAGAAAGAAAGAAAGAAAGAAAGAAAGAAAGAGCTACTAATCCAAGCCTCAGAAATACCACTATTCTGGGAGGATAGCTTCAGTGGTGGCTGAAGCCTTCAGAAGGCTGGCCGGAGGAACAAGGACCTTTCCAGGGGATGGGTCATTTTGCTGCAGCCATGACACAAGCAGGCCTTCCCCCGGGGGGGGGGGAGGGGGGCTGGCACCAACTCCTGGAGCTGAGCTCCCCCAAGCTCCTGCTTGAAATGACCCCTGACCAAAACTGTTACATTAGTCAGATTTCAAAAGATGGCACTGAAAGTATTTGTGGAATATTTCTATCGTCATCATCATCATCAATCCAATTCACACAAAAATAGTTGAATCTACATTTCAGGTCAAATAATATCAACTAAATTGCAAAGCATTACATATTGAAGTCAAACATGTTATGTTAGTCACTACAGATTTACCCAGCTTTTAAATTACCTAAGGGAACTGCCTAACAATCTATCTGAAGGGACAATGTGGGTTTTGCAACTTTAACAAGGACTAGCTCATACCTTCCAAAAGCACACACAATATTTCATAGATTTCAACCTTTATGCTAAACTGAGCAAATGAATTTGTTTATTCTGTTAAGAAACTACTTTGCAAACACAAATTTGTTTTAAAAAACACTGTAGTAGTACATAATGCATGGCTTTATGTGGCAAATCTGAATTTTTGTATGCACAATGCATTTATTGTTCTGCTTTGCATCACATGCCATATCCTTATAGCTTCACTCACCATAATTGTAGACTTCACACACCACCAGAAAATCCAGTTCATTAATATCATGTGCCTTGTTGAGTTCACCTACCCCATCTTCAAAGTGTATCAGCTTATGGTTTGTGGAAGGACATTTTTCTGACCTTTTTTAGACATGCACAGAATATTTGATGAGTGTGTGCTCTATAAATGTATGTGTTGTTATATTTAAATTCATATATCAAATTTAGTTGCAAACTGTTGCTAGAAGCAAAAGATAGGCTTTTACTTAGCAGTCTGATAAAATGGAGTGTTCAGGAATCTGTGACATTTCAATGAATGGCTATGGCTGAGGGGGTGGATTCCAAAACCTCCTTTGGGCTTGAGAGTCACAATGCTGGAGTACAATTACGGCAGCAAATTGGCCCATTAAACCTTGGGAAAAAATTACTGCTGTTGGTAATTACTACTAATCCACTAATGAGCTATTGTTTGCTGCAAGGTCTTAAATGTAAGCCTAATAATGTGTGCACAGTACAATAGAACTGTCCCCCAAAAAACCTCTTCTGCTAAAACAACTTAATTGTATAGATGCTTACTTAGCACATGGATTGTGATGGTGATTCATACAGACCTGTTTTAATTGCAACATGATCTTCTGCAGATCAGGTTTCCTTTGCCTTAGGGCAACTTTGAAAGTTAGAAATCAGAAGCTGATTAATTTGTTGTTTTAGGTTCATTGTAGGCATTTGGCTTTTACCCTCCAGAATGGCCACTGCTGAAATGAAATTGTTCAACAGGGGGGAAAGCACTCAGAGAGAAGCAGATGGACACCCAAGTAGAAATGAAGGTCTAATGACACTTGAATGTTATTCCATAGAGACCGTGCATATGCTTAATCAGTTATTAGACAATACAGTTAGGGGACACAGATTCATATTGTCACTAAACATTACACAGCCACAGATGCAGTTTTATTTATGTTTGTCTCTCATCCAGCAAAGTTAGTCAGTCGTCAGAGTGACCAAAGCATTTAAAATTTCCGTACTAGGTCAGAAGCCAGATTAAAATGGATCTAGAGGATCTGTCTCATCCAAGAAATCTTGGAATTGTATAACCACTGTGCACTTGAGCATCTGACCCTAGAAAGGTATATGCACCTGCTGAGAGTTGTTTAGATCCATCAGGTTCAGGGAAGGCTTTCCACCACAACCTACATGAAGATGCAAAACGGGAGATACTAGGTGACTGCTGGATATAATTAGTCATATTTATTAGCATTCTTCCCACCTTTTTAATGCATGTTAGTATCTGGCCCTGATCACACACAGAATTAGCCACGCAAAAGGCACGAATGCCATGCGGATTTTAAGGGCGCGATCACACCAGAACATCGGGCAAGTGTCCCACACCCGTCGGCAACCCCGTGTGATCGCTCCAGCGTGCACTCATGGCATCGGAGATAGTCTGAGCAAGCTATCCCAACACCATGCTGTCGTTTTCCCCCCTTCTCAGTATGCACATCATTGCATACTGCCATAGGAAGCCCTCAGGGTGGAGATGCAATTCATTAATCCCCCGTTTAAGCGCATCGGGAAAAAACAGCAAAAAACCCCACAACCCGACTCACCCGTGATTGCGTCTGATTATGCAGTGACAGGCTGTGCCCACAGCTTCACAGAACTGTGTGATCATGCAACTGCAGGTCAAATTACTCTGGAGCAAATAGCCTCACTTCTCTCCCCCCGGATTATCTCGCTAATGTGACTGGGACCTCTAATGGGCAGCCCTAAAGGCTGCTTGCATATGGGTGAGCTCAGCCTGGATCTAAATTTAAAAAAAAATTCAGCTCAACCAATTCTTCCAACCTTTATCTTTCATCATCTGCACACTAATCCTGTGCTGAGAACTGCCAAGCTGCACCTACTTCCTCCCATACCACACACCAGCCAGGATTCACCTGATATTACCCAGCACCTAGAGAGCTAATGTTGCTATCCTTGGGTTGGGAAATACCTGGAGATTTGAGAGGTGGAGCCTGGGGAGGGCAGGGTTTGAGGAGGGGATGGGCCTCAGTAGGGTATAATGCCATAGAATCCACCCTCCAAAACAGCCATTTTCTCCAAGGGGACACAACTTAATCAGCTGGAAATAAAGTGCAATAGCAGGAGATCTTCAGGTGCCATCTGGAGGTTGGCAACCCTATAGAGACTTCACAAACCTCTCTGGCTGTAACACCAGATACATGGCAGGACTGGCTGAACTCCCTTCATCATTAGATGCTTCAAGATGACCACCAGTTATTCCCCTTACCTAAGTAACAGCAACCTCCACTAAATCTGCCATCTATTCGGGGCCCTGCCATTCCTTAGACCACACCTACTTAAACTAAGAAGTCACCCCGAAGTTGACAGTATGAACTAGGCAAAAAAAGAGTACCACAGTTCTGATGTTACCAAAAAGAATTCCTTCTGGGACCTGAAGTGACTAGGTGACCCCATACTGTCCTTCTTCAAGGTAAGAGGGTAGGATATCCTGTAGCTGTTTTGATTTTCTGTTGGCTACAGCACTAAACGAACAAAACTATTAGTCTGATTCAGAATTCCAGAAGTTACATTTATTCATATCTTATCAACTGGCTCTATTCACATTCTCTCATTGGGGTGGGCAATACACTATTTGACTTTAGTAGACCAATGCCCCCATTCTAAGAAACCTCACTCCACCACCAGGTCCAAATCATCAAGCCCATATCCACCTCTGCTGCTGAACTGGACTTCATGCTGCCCCTAACCGAGTGGCACACTGTATCATTATTTGTGTCTGAGTACTATTCTATGGATCTTTTCTCCCAACAGTCATAAAGCTACAATGAAGGACGAGGATGGTCCCAAAATTTACTAATGTTATATTACCTTAAGTGCAATCCTACACAAAGTTTCTGCTATCCAGACCCATTTATTTCCATAGGCTTACTGGAGTTTAAGATTACACTGATTCATCTTCCTGTACTGTCATAAATCTGAAAAGCTGGTGTCATTTGATGGACAGAGTGTTGGACCTGAACAGGAGAGAATTTGGTTCAGATTCCTGCTGCTCAGCCTTGCAACAAACCTTGGCTCAGTCTTTCTATACAAGCATTGTTGGGAGAATAAGGCTGCGATCATACGCACAATTAGACCCGACATAGGCGCGAATGCTGGGTGGATTAAAAGGGAGTGATCAGACAGCAATATCTGGGAAGCATCCCTCAGCCATCGGCAACCTGTTCTGCTCCACTGCAGAAGTGGAGTTAAAAGACACCAGGGAAAATCCGGTAGTAAACGGGTTGTGATGGGCCACGGATGGACTTTCCCCTGTCTGATTGCTCCAGCACTGCCGAGATGCTCTGATCAGGTCATCCCAACTCCAAAGGGAGTCCTCAGTGCAGAGGTGCAATTCATCGATTCCTCATTTAAGTGCATGGGAAACAAACTCCCCACCCCCAAAAAACCCATGATTCATCTGCAGTTGTGTCTGATCACACACTGATGGGCTGCGCCCTAAGCTTCAAAGGAAGGTGTGATCTTGCATCTGTGGATCAAATTCCTCCAGAGGAAATAGCCTCACTTCCCCCACACACACACTGTATTTGGCGTGTGTGGCCACAACCTAAAAGACAGTAATTCAATGTATTTGCCCTGAGCTCTTTGGAGGAAGGATGGGATACAAACGTAATTTGTAATGTTACATGATGCTAGCATATTGTTCAGGATCAGAAAGCAAATTGTGGAAGCACCACTTTCTTCTATTTATGCATCAGAAAATCTCAGTCAAACCAGAACACTCTCTAGAAGCTAAAATGTCTGAACTGAGGCTATCATACTTTCGTCACATTATGAGAAGACACGAGTCACTGGGAAAGACAATAAGGCTAGGAAAAGTTGAAGGCAGCAGGAAAAGAGGAAGACCCAACACGAGATGGATTGACTCAGTCAAGGAAGCTACAAAGAAGCTACGGCCCTCAGTTTGTAAGACCTGAGCAAGGCTGTTAATTATAGGACATTTTGGAGGTCATTAATGCATAGGATTGCCATCAGTTGGAAGTGACTTGATGGCATTTAATTATATATATATATATATATATATATATATTTGAATTGATGGGCTGCTGATTGTGCCTCAATCTCCACCATAGAACGTCTCTCTGATGCTTTTTGCTGCCAAAACTGTCATTGCCACGCACTGGAAAATGACAATGGCACCCACACTTTCACAATGGCATAAAAAGCTGTGGGATTTGTATGTCATGGCTAAACTCTCGGACAATTTTACACATTTTGATAAGATTCCTGCCCCTACTAATTTTGTTTCAGTATGGTTTCCTATCTTGGAATACTTAGTTCTGCAATAAGATATCCTCAAAGTAATGGATGATCTTTGGTTATGGTAATGCTTAACAATGATCTTCAATAGACTTAACATGTACGCTTCTGAGTACAACTACAAGATAGATTTATAACTGGTATCTTATGTCTTACTTATTTATCATAAATGTTCTGGTAATTGTTACTTCAACGCATAGTATTTGATTCACTTACTACCAGGGGTCCTTTCGTAGAAAAAGAGCTGCAGGAGCTCATTAGCATAACTCATTAGCATATGCCACGTCCCCTGACATCACCGGAAGTGTGTCGGAAAGGGAATGTCAGTTTCAGCCCCATTATACCCTATGAGCCATTGAAATCAATGGCAAAAACTCATAGGGTATATGAGGGGTTGGAGGAAAGGGGGTTTGAGGGAGAGGCTCCAAACTTGCAGGGTAGCTGCTGGGGCCTCTTTTCAAAATAACCCCTTCCCTCCAGTCACTTTTAAAGTGACTTTTTTAAAGTTGCCGCTGTGGGCCGAATGAGATCAGAGAATCTGATTCAGCCCATGGCTGCCCTAGTGGCCACTCCTGAGCTGGCGGAGCTTTGCTCCGCCTTGCTCCGGCCCCAAAGGACCCCTGCTTACTACTCTACCTGTTAGTTATTTTAGGTTTTTGAAAGCTTCTATTTTTGTAATGTTTAACACTTTTTCAAAATTTCAATAAACTATATTGTACAAAAAATATATCATATTTTTAATGTAAACTTTGCCCATTTGAGGGGACCACTACACAATACAAATGCTGCTGGAGACAAAGGTGCTGTATTGGTGTTTTCTGAGAAAATCACAGCAAGAGCCAAAATATTATACATGTACACAAGTCTAGAAAACCTCATCCAATCTGGTTCCACAAATGTGTTCTAAGAAGCCTTTACACTCATGTATTACTTTCACACTTGATGCATTTGCTGCTGAAAACACCAGGGCTTCTTATAGCAATTACAGGCAGTCACACCTTTGCAGACCTTCGTCATCAAGTTCTGCCGAAGAGGCTTACGGTAAAATACAACATTGTACTCCATATTTATTTTTTGCTCCTTATGTCACATTTCTAAACTTGGATAAATTCATTCCTGTTCCTGTGTTAAAGAAAAAACTTTTAAATCAGTCGCCTTTTAAAAAAAAAAATGACCATGTACTTCGTTCCCTGCACTATATTCAGTTTATTCAGCCACAGTTTATTAATAAGAATCATTCATGAAAACCTACATCTTCTGGAACTTGAGATGAATGTTAAGTGCCCAACAGAGACTACTTAATTCACACAAGCATAATAAAGACTCGTATTCTGTAACAGAGCTTGTATTGATCCCTACATAGAAGAGCATTGGTTGTCTGATTTGTTTCAGAAACCTCCAGGGGGCTTTTCTAGCTGCTGCAGCTGAATACCTGTTTCGCCCACATTTTGAACATTCCAGCTTTTTGTGGTTTTTACAACAAACTTTTTATGAACAAGACGGTTGCCAACTTTTTCTTGTCATGGCTGCTTACAGGCAAAGGGAGATGCAGGAATTAAATGTTTCCTCTGCATACTATCATTTTTGTGTATACCATGCCTATCATCCAGCTTTTCTCTTGTACAAAGATAGACCATTGGGGAAAACTGTAGCTGTTGAATTTGACTTAGGGTTGCCAACCTTCAGGTGGCACCTGGAGATCTCACACTATTATACTTGATCTCCAAGTGCCCAAAATCAGTTCACCTGGAGAAAATGGCTGCTTTGGAGGGTGGACTCTGTGGCAGTATACCCTGCTGAGGTCTCTCCCCTCCACAAACTCTGCCCTCCCCAGGCTCCACTCTTAAAATCTCCAGCTATTTTCCAACCCAGAGCTGGCAACTCTGATGGCTTGATAGACAGTTGTACATTAGAAAGATAGCAGCCATAGTTTCAAGCAACAGTGCTGAGTGCTAACCTATACTAGCCAGTATATTAGTGTGGATGGGATGAGCAGCTGCCTGGTTATCTACAACTGTCGCAAACGATAACAGAGTTTCCTGCTAAAAACAGCAAATGTGATTTAGTAGTTGTGTATGGTGAACAATACCCTTGGGGTTTGTTTGTTTGTTTTTTAAAAAATCAGTTCTTCAGTATTTGCCTTCCAGTTTTACATGTCCAAAACCTAGGTCTATTTTTGGGCAGGAACGCACAGGAACGGAGTTCCAGCTGGCTTCTGAGTTGGCCACGCCTACAGCCTCCCCTCCCCAGTTTCCCAGGTGCCTTGCAAGCTGCAAGTGCCTGGGGAAGCCAAGCCAATCCAGGGAGGGGAGGCAGTTTAAACTGCCTCCCCTCCTCAGGTTCCCCAGGCGCCCTGCAGCTCCGGTATGCCTGGGGAAGCCGATCCAGAAACTGCCTTCCTTCCCTCAGGTTCCCCATGTGCCCCGCAAGCCGCAGGGCACCTGGAGAAGCCAATCCTGGGAGGGAGCTGCAGTGTCAGGGGGGTGGCCTAATATGCCAATGAGTTTCTGCTGTTGGGTGTGGCCTATTCTGCTAATGAGTTCCTGCTGGGCTTTTTCTACAAAAAAAGCCCTGCCAAAACCTAACTCCCTTCTAGTCCTTGCCAGCTGTTGTATTTTTTGTATTTTCTTTAGATGCCAACATTTAGTTTTACTTGTTTGCCTCATGGATTTCTGGTAGGTGTGAAAACTGAGTGGCTCTCAGCCATACCAATAGTTAATTTGTCTGTATTTATTCAAAGAGTGCTTTTCTTTAAAAAAAAAAAAAAAAGCCTCCCTAAGAGTCTCCAATATATAAGCAATGTGGTATTTTTTAGTCTGCTTCCAACTGCAGTAATATTATGATTTACTTATTTCACAGGACTTGGACAGCTCTTGGCATTGTCGAGGAAGGAGGGGTGTTTTTCTCTTTCCCTGCTCTGTCCCTGTCAAAGAAAGCTTTTGCTTCCTAAACATACCCAGACCACATGGGGAGACTGAAAGTAGTAAACCACAAGTGCAAGTTGTGAAAAGGCTAATGGGTTTTCTGCTCCTTAGGAAAGCTGCTTGAACCTCAGCAAAGACGAAAGGCATCAAGCCCATTGCGCCGCCCAAAGTTTTAATGGCTTTAAAATGCCTCTTAAAAAGGCAGCAAACAGTATCGCTAAACTGGATAGGGAGCTTTAAAGGCACACATTCAGAGTGACAAAAAATTAAAAAGCTGGGCTTCTGCAGGGTTTGCAAACATACCTCTAGAGTACTTTACTGAACCTATGGACCTATCTGGAAATCTAATAATGTTTTTTAATAGCTGGTATTTATCATATTTTATTTAATACATTCCTGATGAGTCAGCTTGCAACCTGCTTCATTAACCCTCTGTAAATACCTTTGTTAAAAGTTTGACATGCTGAAATTAAGTGGGAGAAGCTAGCTTGAAGATATAATGAAAAGTGGGAGTTCACCAGCAAAGTTAATGTAAGTCAGGGTGTTGAGAATTCTACCCAGAAGCACAGATGGTGAAAAAGTTTGCTAACTATCCTTTAGATAGATGCAAGGACGATCACATAGGTCAGCAGTTTTCAAACTATGTTACTAGGGGTTCTAGGATTCCTTGGAAGCTTATCGGGGATTCCTTCATTAGAAGACGTTTGTCTGTTTCTTCAACTCAATAGTCATCTTTCCGTGATGACTGCTGGGTGCATTCTAGGCATGGCAGGTGCCTTGTGTGAATTGAAACTACACCCTAGTATACATCCCAGGATCCTGTGAAATGTGTGCGGGATGGGGTTCTCTGGTAGGCAAAATAGAATTAAAAGAGTCCTTTTGTTGTTTAGTTGTTGTTTTTTGTTGTTTTGGGGTTTTTTTGTTGTTTAAGTTTTTTTGTTGTTCAGTTTTGTTTTAACGTAGCATCACTGATCTGTGCTTTCCAAGAAACACATTCATAACATCAGCTTCAAAGCTGTCTGTGTTTAATGAGAAAGTGGTAATTTGGGATATTGTGCATAAAAGTGACAAAGTATTTTACAGAGCTAAAACAAGTAAATTGACTAGATTTGGACCCACAGGTACTCAAGGTATAACAGGAATAGGGAACAAAGCATTGCTTTACACAATCAAATCTACATGGTGAGGATATGGACTGGGTAGATCTGATCTGGAGGGAAAAATGCCTTGACTCCTTAACAATGGCCCAAGGCATAGTTATAGGCAGCTGAAGCTTTTCATGGCACAGAGGTAAATATCATCTGATAAATAACATCCCATTAGGCCTTTGTCAAAGAAGCAGGACATTTTCTTTCTCCAGATTACTGGCAACCCTGAAATTAAGCACTGTTGTGATTGCTTCAGCACATACCCAATACACATTCAATGGACATTAGTTTCTAAGTTTAGCTTGCCAGTCTTATCCAACAGTACTATCTTCTGGAAACACTGGTATTAATGTATCAGCATAGGTGGTGTTATGTTTTGTAGCATTGCAGTGACACAACATTTCATGTACTCTGGCTAATTCTTAAAGGGAGAAGTTTGGGGTCTCAAGCTTTGACAGGCACACCTTGCAAGAGATTTTTGGGCCTGGCTGTGACGACTCCATAATTGTCTGCATATATTCAGTAATTATTTGAGTAGAAAATGTGTTACATGATGAACACCTGTTCTAAGAACAGATTCAAGTTTCAAGGCTAGCTCGCCCCACTTAACAAATTCGATTTTAAAGAATGTAGCACGTCTTGGCATCAGACCATCAGAACCTAAATGAGGCGAGAGGAACAGGTAGGTTTTACAGGGGCCTGGAATTGCACGGTGTTCAGCCTAGGCTGCATACCCAATACCATTATATGGTTCAGTTATGAAATAAAATATAATCTCATTGCTTTCATGGCTCATGAGACTGTTTTATTAACGGGATCAGGGACAGGGGACTTGAACTGCACATTTGTAGTGGAGCCAAAGAAGTGATGCTTGAGCCCTGAAGGCTGCTACACTGTCAGGTTCTCAAATGGTCCACTAAGTAAATTACTAAACCGATTGATATATACTGTAAATTATGGCAAGGAACAAAAAATGGAAGTATATGTATTGCTCCATCTGTGAGTTCAAGGAGTTGCGGACAGACTTCATATAAGCTTATATTATGCTGGCTGTTTCAGCTTAGAAATATATACCTTTCCCCCTTTCTCTCTTTAATATTGTGCATATGAAACATTCTTTGTGTAAGATTGACGTCAGGTTCAGAATGTAACCAAGTGAGCAATTTTCCCATCTCTGGCCATTAAAATTCCTCTCCAGTCTCATAGATAAGTTCTAAACATTTAGGAGTAAAAGGTGGTCATCTGTATTTACAGACCAAACGTTTTTATGCGTACTGTATCCTGTGATTGTGGAATTCTCCCTTCTCATTAAAACATTCCATACAGTAATAAATCTGCCACAATTTATGTCTAAGCAAACTATTTCCCATTGTACAGTATAAATGTTTATACTGTGACATCCCACCCCTCCAGAGATTCTGTCTTTACAAACATGAGAAAAGCAATCTCGCTAAAATATTTTTTTGTTCATATACTATGGCCGAGGACAAACTGGCAATGTGCCTCGCTCTGCCTCCACTTCTAAAGCGGAGGCAGAGGGGGCATTCACATTGCCGCATCTGTCCTCCGGCGTCGGCGCGGACTCACCCGTCCGCGAGGCGCCGTCCATCCGCTTCAGCCGGAGACCACTTCTAACAGGTCTCCGGCTGGAGAGCCGCGCGTCCCTGCCGCTTCACGGCAGTCTGGATGCGTCGGCAGTGTGCCAGAAGCGGGGGTGGAAGTCTGGACGCCCCCGCGTCAGCGCGCCTCCGCCCCGCCTCCGCCCCGCCTCCGCCCCGGGACAGCGCAGCCTGTGGGAACGGGCTGCACCGGGCTGCTTTTCGCGCGGGGCTTTTGGCCCCGCGTCTGTCCCGGGGCGGATCGGCAGTCTGTCCTCGGCCTATGTTTACTGCTCCTTGATCACCCAGAACAAATATTTTCCAGGCCATGCATGTATTTAATGCAGTTCTGCATTCCCTCAAAAAGTACATTTACGTAAATTACAAAATACGAAGAATATCCATGACCGTTGGGTACTGCAGAAAACAGAGTCAAGCTTAAAGATGTGAGAAACCATGTCAGGAAGCTCCCACATGCCAATCCACTTCCCACTGGACCAAATGTACATGATTGCTGTATGGCTGGTCACTTTTTCTTATACAGATAGCAGCATAACTTTAAATCTGTGTGCCTAAATCTAGATTTGGCATGCCAAATTGTGCTGAATGCCCAAGATTGTTTGAATTGGAACTGTCATGGGCCAGCCAGCTGCCACCATCTCCTCAGAGGAATCGGAAGAATCGGGCCTTGCACTGATAGAATTCCCACCTGAGCAGCTGGTTCCAGCAGCAAACCCAATGGGGGAAGCATCAGGAAGCAAGGATGTTTTCCACTCATGGCCAGGCTGCTCAGTCTTCCAGAAGAAGAAACAGAAGCCACAGAGGCTGGTGTCTCCATTTCCATCAGCCTCTCCAGAACCAGCAGAACATAGAAGGAAGAGAAAGCTCGACAGCTCTAGAGAGAAGACAATGTGCTCACCTGATTGCTCAGCAACGATCAGTGTTAATTCCTGGAACGGAGTCCTTGCAAAACCAGGACTGCAGTCACACACATTAAATAATCCGCTTTCAATCCACTTTCAGTGAACTTTCCAATTGGATTTTACTGTGTAAACTCGCAAAATTCAGTTGGAAAGTGCATTGAAAGTGGATTGAAAGTGAATTATTTAGAGTGTGTAACTGCAGCCCAGGACTGACAGGCTGAAAGGAAAACACTAAAGACCTGCACCTTCAGAAAGGTGAACATGACTGTAAGGAGCAACACCTGGGCCTCGGAGGATGAGTCAGCAAAAGAGGCAGATAAAAGAAACATACTGAGCAAGGCTTGGTGAGGAAGCAACCTTGCTTGCCACACCTCTGTGAAGCTGACCTACTTAGCAAACAGAGCTCCACCCTGACAGGATTGCCAGGTCCCCTTATCACTCTAATGGGGAGATTTGATGGATGGGCAGGGATGACCCCTTCAAGCCTGGCCACCCCTCTCCCTCCCCTCCTGAGCAATTTAAAGGGCTTCAGTTGATCAGTGGGGACCATGTGGCCTGTCGACCAGTTGGAGGACCCTTTAAATCTAGCAGGAAGGAGGAAGAAGGGAGGTTGTGGGCCGCATGCTTGGCTTGCAAAAAGACCTTTTTGCACTCCCTTCTGCTAGATTTAAAGGGCCCTCCAGCTGGTCGGTGGGACATGTGGTCCCCACCAATCAGCTGAAGCAGGAGGCGAGGGAGAGGGGTGGCTGAGTGGGTGGTCACTCTTGAAGGCAGAGAAGCCCTGCTGGCCAGCTGGCTCAGGGTGGGTTAAAGCCTCCAGAAGTGAGGGAAGCCCCACCCAGACCAGGGAGCTGGCATCCCTAAATGCCATCCATCTGCACCAGCTTTAAATCTGTCTTTTCTACTTTGGTTTTTACATCAGTCAACACTTTAGCTGTCTGGTCAGATTTCTTATTTGCCTCTGTCACCTGCTGCTGTAAAGAATCCAGCTTAGAATTGACAGTATTCAGCTGGTCCATCAGAGGGCATAGGGCTATAGCCAGAGCTGCAGTCAGATCTGTACTGGACTCAGACTTTGTACCCGGAAGTGTTGATGGAAATTTTGGAGAAGATTTTACTTTCCCCGCCATCTTTTCTCCCCATCCAGTCATCACTTATTGTTTACTTTCATGGGGAAAAAAACTTCCAAAAAGTTGTTAAAAGCCTTTCTTTTTCAGTTATATCATTTAAATCACTCCCATTCTGTCTTCAGCTACTCTATCAAACACACAGAGTCTCTGTGGCTCATTTCTTGAAAATACAGTGGGTGGGGGATTTAAACTTTAAACCCCACCCTTCGCTTTAAAGTAAAAAGTTCCCAACAGAGAATCTGCAGCTTAAAATAACATCTTCACTCACGTTTTGCCATGCGTATCAGCTGGAAATCTTTTTCCTTGTTGCTGCTTGACTTCTGCAGCCGTCCGGTGTGTGCTCGTTCTTGCCCGGAGGTTGCTGCAGTGACAGAGCCTATGGAGGCAGGTGGGTGCCTCGATCTCGGGATCGCCATCCCTGAGAGAGGCTACCCCCAAGCGCCTCAGGCAGGGTCCCCCTCCAAGGGTCCCTGTGGATCCGAAACCTGTTTGGAACCCCTCACATCATTGTGTCCGGGTAGCGTCTCCTGCAGCAGCGGAGAGACACGCCCGCCATTGAGCTCGCCAAAACTGGAAGTCAGGAAAATCTACTCTTGAGTCTGCTAATAGTTTAGGAACTAGAATATCTATTGAAGACTCTGTCCACTGTAATGTCAAAGGTTTAATCCATTTCTGTCTCAGCTTTTTATACCAGGGACATTCAAATAAAACATGACTTACAGATTTGATAGCATCCAAGCCACAGACACAATGTCTATTTGAGAAAGGTATGCCCTATATGCAGCCTTCAGGAACTGCAGAAGGTAGTGCACTCAATCTTGCAAACATAAATGCTCGCCTATACTTTGGGACTGTTAAACTGAACAGATACATTGGAATTGTAAAGCTTGGGGGAATCCCCATATAAAGGGAAGAATAAACCTTTCTAACTCTGCCTATGGTGCTACTTGCATCTATCTTCGTAACTAATTTCTTGATGGTTTTACAAGCTAATGGTCATCCTAGAGCAACAACTGCATTTTCTGAGCATTGCATGACATTCAGTTTTTCTTCTATTGCTTGGTTCCACACACTAGAGAAGTTATCATGCTTCATGTAAAACAGTAGGCTGTTATTCTCTGAGAAAATTAAGTCTCATATTCAGAGCCAAAATGCAAGCTCTAGCTTCAATGGAATGTTGCCCCAATTCTGTCCATAAAACAGGCCTGGTGCCGGAAAGAAGGTAACATAGGCACCAGGCAAGCCTCAAGGGAAGGCCATTCTGAAGATGATGTACCACCACAAAAAATGCCCTGTCTCACCTCTGAAAGTAGAACAGAGCTTGAGAGGCATGTCTTAACTGTTGGACCGGATAGTATGGGAGGAGATGGTCCTTTGTATACCTGGTCCCAAGCCTTAAAAGTAAGAACCAGCACTTGAATTGTGCCTGGCAAAAGACTGGTAACCAGTTTCCACGGTGCAAACTGTGTTATAAGAAATAACTAAAGATCTCAAATCTTGAGTTCTTGAGAAATAGCTAAAGACCTCAAATGTTGTTTAACATCTTTATAAATGATTTGGATGAAGGAATAGAGAGAATGATTATATTTGCAGATGATACTAAATTGGGATGGGTAGCATATATGGTAGAAGACAGAGTCAGGATACATGATGATCTTGACAGGCTGGAAAACTGGGCTAAAACAAATAAAATGAATTTCAACAGGGATAAATGTATTTAGGTAGGAAAAATCAAATCATAATTATAGGATGGGGAAACTCGTCTTGGCAGTAGTATGTGCAAAAAGGATCTAGGGGTCTTAGTAGATCATACACTGAACGTAAGTCAGCAGTGTGATGCAGTAGTTAAAAAGGCAAATGCGATTTTGGACTGGGGCTGTATCAACAGAAGTATAGTTCAGATCACACTAAGTGATGGTACCATTTTAATCTTCTCTAGTTAGACCTCACCTAGAGTACTGTTTTCCGTTTAGGGCACCACAATTTAAGAAGCATATAGGCAAGCTGGAACATGTCCAGAGGAAGATGGTGAGGGGTCAGGAGAAGAAGTCCTGAGGAAAGGTTGAAGGAGCTGGGTATGTTTAGCCTAGAGAGGAGATGACTGAGATGTGATATGATAACCATCTTCAAGTATTTGAAGGGCTGTCATATAGAGGATGGTACGGAGTTGTTTTCTGTTGCCCCAGAAGGTTGGACCACAACAAATGGGTTGAAAATAAATCGAAAGAGTTTTTGGCTAAACATTAGGAAGAACTTCCTGACAGTTAGAGCAGTGGAATAGGCTTCCCTGGGAGGTGGTTGGTGCTCCTTCTTGGAGGTTTTTAAACGGAGGCTAGATGGCCATCTGACCGCAATGCTGATTCTGTGAACTGACGCAGATCATGAGAGGAAGGGCAGGAAGGGTTGCATCAGTGCTTAGTTCTCATGGCCCTTTCTTACACACCCAGGGAAATGCTGATTGCCACTTTGGGGTCAGGAAGCTATTTTACCCAGGCCAGTCCTGGAGGTTTTTTCTCATCTTCTGGGCATGCAGCAGGGGTCACTGGGGGTGTGATGGAGAGGTAGTTGTGAATTTCCTGCATTGACGCTAGATGGACTTGGAGGTCCCTTCCAACTCCATGGTTCTATCTATATATCTAATTCCCAGTTGTACCCCTGTGTGTGGTTACTTATTTCTGGAGATAAGGAGCACGTGGAGGCTAAAGTGATTCTTCTGCACAGTTGGGGGACTCTGCAGGTGTGCAGAAAAATATTACATCTTTCAAAAACTATAGGGGGGGTACTTAAATTTCCCCCAAAAGTAAAACTGTTTGCTCTGCACGTGTGCAGAGAATGGACTTACCGAGGCACAGGAACAGCCACTGAAGCTGCGAGGGAAGCCACTGTGCCAATTACTGTCTCTCACTCTCCATTGTTCTTGGCAGAGGGCTCCTCTGGCTCTTCAGTTCTTCCACCTCCTCCGCCACCTTAGGGAAACACCAGGGCCGTGTGGCTGGCTGAGTGATGAGCACAAACTGGAAGGGATCCAGCAGGGTGTAGCCCAGGCCAGCCAGGAAGGAGGGACAAAAGGAAGCTGAGCTGCAGCTGCCCCCAGCCAGAATAAATCTCCTCAGGACCCCTCCAGCTCCCCACACTTAACCCCTCCATGCCCACCTGCCAGCCTCTCCACCCGCCCGTATGTACTTGGCAGGTTCCAGCCTTCCAAAATCCAAAAAATGGCCTGGTAAGGTTTCAGCTAAGCAGACCCTACTCTGGCTAGAACAAAAATAGATGCTACTCCTTGCGGGAAGGCTGAGATGCAAATGGAAGATCATCATTTTCATGCAGAACATGTAATTGTAGCCTTTCATTACCACCTTGGGATGCCTAGATCGGGCAGAATAAAACATTTAAACAAATACTCAAAATAATAAATATGCCCTAATATACTGCTCCTGTGGTGATTTTGGAATTTGGTTCTGCAGTTTATCCCTTGATCTGCTTTTCAAAATATATCGCAAATAAATCATCATGAAAAAGGTAATCTTAGTCTAGATTCTAGACTAAGACCAATAGAGTCCAGGCTCTCTTGTCCTTTTTAAAGAGGGTTCTCAATCCGACAGCTCTTGGTCATGAACACAAAATTGTGTGGGATTATCAAGGATTTTTCATCCATCAATTTGGATCCGTTTTATATGACGAGTCACCATGCGGTTCAAACCGAAGCTGAGGTAGAACCATGCAAATATTACTCACTGCCTTGTTAATGTTGGCAAAGCCCCTTTTATTGCATAATTCTTCAGCCTGTCTGTACTTTTTTATGCCATTAATTTTCATCCTGATAATTGGAAGCAGCTTTTCTCTTTGCTTTATTAAGGTTTAATGAGCTACATAACTCGGTGCCTCCCACTGAGGGAGGCTTAAGGTTGCTTTGCACTCTGGAGAACCGCAACACTTCTCCACAGTCCCTGTTTTTCTCTCTAAGAATACAGGCACCTACTCATTGTCTTTCTCCTGGCAGAAATACATAAGCAAAAGCAGAGCTGTAATGTTTTGATAATACTGATGCAGAGATGGCAGGAACAGCACTACAATGCAACACTTTGGTTCTCCCATTTTATAATACATCTTACACGTCCATTGAGCAATACCACAGGTTGTAGCCTAAGGCCCTTTATATTTATTTATTTTTACTTTGCTCTGACCTGGATGTAGGGCTGCCAAGTCAGCCCAGGGGGTGGGGGATCCCCCGCTACAGGGGTTCCCGATCCGCTGGCCAGCATTCGGCCGGCAGGGGAAACCCCACCCCCGAGGTCATCCAGCCTGGACGACCTCCCTCACGTAATGACGTCACCTGGAAGGCCCTGGCAATGCCCCCAACATGCTGACGTCACTTCCGGTGATGCCGCCTGGCGCACACCAAGGAAGCTCTCGGCCAGCAGAGCTTCCCCCCCACCCACCGGTAAGTTTGATACACTTGGCAACCCTACCTGGATGGTCCAGGCTAGCCTCATCTTGTCAGATCTCAGAAGCCAAGCAGGGTCATCCCTGGTTAGTATTTGGATGGGAAGACAACCAAGCTAGTCCAGGGTTGCTACACAGAGGCAGATAATGGCAAACCACCTCTGTTTGTCTCTGGCCTTGAAAACCCTCCTATGGGGTCACCATAAGTCAACTTGATGGCACTTTCCACCACCACTTTTACTCTGCTTCCTCCATTCAGTTGTGAACTCAAATTCACACAGAGAGACAAATATAACTGAAAATACTGAAACCCAAGTTAACGTCTACCATCCACAAATTAAATGTACAGGAAGAAGAGGAGAGGGTGCAAAGCAGGGGATAGCAGCTCAGTCCTTGACGGCAAAACTTTGCAGGAACAAAACATGAATGTAATGGCAAAATGAATCAGGTGTGTGTTTAATTCATGGGGGGGGGGGATCAGAATGTAATTGAGGGTCCAACGACTATGACACTGATTTTATTCTTGTGAGGAAAAACTTCCAGACACATTTTCTGGTGTTCTTCCATGTTGAAAAGACTATAACAGAAGGGAGGAACTTCAATAAGAATATCAACAATAGCAAAATCAGGGCCAGTTTTTTGCAAGAATACACCAATGTGGGGAAGTGGCATGTCAGTCTATGTTACGTCTATTACGTCCCCATATAGGCCCCAGAGGGCACTGAGGTCAGGCACATAACATCGGCTGACTCTCCCCGGTCCGAAAGACGCTCGGTTGGCCTGTACCAGGGCCAGGGCTTTCTCGGTGGCGGCTCCTTACTGGTGGAACAAGCTCCCGGAGGACATCAGGGCCCTGCAGGACTTGTTGCAGTTCCGCAGGGCCTGCAAGACGGAGCTCTTCCACCAGGCTTTCAACTAGGGGCCGCCACCGGGGGGGGAGGATGGTTTTGTAATATCGCCCTGGTCCTGTTAGCCGCACCCCTTCATTATCTCTCTTCACCAGGAGGACTCTGTATAAGTGAAGTCGCCATCTTTTTAGAGTTTTTGGGTAGGACATGGCTGTGTTTTATGTGTGTTTTTATATTGTAAACCTTTGAGGGTATTTTATGTGTGTTAGCTGCCTTGAGCCGGTTCGCTGGCAAGGCGGGATACAAATATAATTAATTAATTAATTAATTAATAAGTAAATAAATAAATATTACCCTAGCTTTCGGATTAAGGAATGTGGAATGATACAGATTTTGAAACATACAGTAAGAGCAAGCTCAAAGGTTGTCATATCTCAAACTTTCAATTGAACAAGACCCTAGCTTCCAGAAGATGTTCTTCCTGTGTTTCTGAGTGTAGAATAATAGAAAAATAGTTCAAAATACACTTGCAAAGGATCTAGAGCATCCTTAAAGAATAAGGATGGCAATCAGAAAGCTCATACTTGGTTTCTGCTACACTTTCAGCGTCTAACCTTTTAAACCCTAAATGACATCGTTCAGGGACACTTTATGGAATGTCATTTTTCCTCTGTAACTTAAGGTCTTCTGGAGAACTGTTTCTTCAGATACCACTGATATCAAAATGGCAACCTTTGTTGGACCTCTGTGGTCTCAGCTAGATATTCAGAGTATACAATGTTGGTTCTAGCTTTCAGTGGACCTTCAAACATCAAATTATGAGTGGGACCTCTTTATTCCCTCACTCTTCCTTCTGCCTTGTATCTAGCCCCAGTACAGTACCATCATCATTCATCTGGGTCTCATTTCCAGCTTTCTTTGTTAAAAGATGTTCATTAAAGGAAATATCTCACCATCAGGACACTGAGTTGTATGATGGCAAATGGGATTTAAAGGCAGTAGAAGAAGGAAACAATGCCAACAGGACAGGGAAAGAGCTGAGGGATGGGTGGTGACAATTCCCTATTCTAAAATTCTGCTCCCATTAGCTAACCTGTTATGGGGTCTGTCAAGGTGCTGCACAGGTGAGCCCATGAGTTCCCTCGGGGTGTGTGCACACAAGTAGCCAGACCAAGGTTTTTATAAAAAAAAATTCCTATAATTTATTGAATAAATAAATCAGTACAGCTGTAGCCAACAGATTATATCAATACACATACATACATACTTATACCTTTATTGGCATAAATATATCAAGACACACAGAAGACAAAACAATAAAGCTAGCCATTACTATCTAAAACTTCTAGAAGTTGCCAAGAGGTGCAAATTTATATCCAAGAGCAGGCCTCAGTGTAGCGTGGTCTACAAAAGCAGCAATTCTTCCCAACATAGATTTGGGCCTGCCCATGAGATCTCAGAGAGGAATTTCACCTCTAGGGCAATACTACAATTATAGTTTCTAACCCATCAGGTCAGGTGATGGTAACCTCCAGTCAAAATGGGCCTCCAGGAGAATATTCCAGAGTCTTACATCTTCACTCCAGGTGTCCCCTCCCTACCAACTCTAAAGAGATGTTCTCATGAGGAGCGCAGGGCTTCAACTTTGAAGTGATAAGACACTAGCTAGGCCGGATTCCCTTAATTGATGACACCTGCAAAAAAGAACTAGGCCCATTCCTTTCACATTAACTCTTACCTTACAGGTAAGATTTTGACTTACCTTACAGGACCATAGCATATTATTACTAAATACATTGGATGCCTCCATTAACCCTCTCACTGAGTCTTCTTCTTCTTCTTTTTCTTCTTCTTCTTCTGTTGGGACTGAGCTTTCCCCAACATTACCACAAGAAGCCACTGCCAATCCCATAGTATGGAAACCTGCCACTGGGGCTGGAGAAGCTGTGCAATAAATGCCAGTGACATTATGCAGCTTGTAGAACAATAATCTTCCAGGACAGATGGGATGCAGCTGCAAGAAAGCATCAGCTGCACTGACTGGGTAACAAATGAATCAGGTTTTTGACAGTATAGTCCACAATCCACATATGCTGAGATAGCAAACTTTGAGCCAGTTTCATCCTTTATATTTCTTATACTTAGCCTTAACCATGTCAGGACATGAGACAGGACCACTACATTAATGTAAATAGACAGCAGCAGCATTGGATGGGTTCCTTAATATTTGTTCACCTGTTGTACACATAAACCATGGAGATCAAAGTTCTTCCTATGCAATAATTTTGAAGGGACTGAAAATCACAGACCATCGAGTTATATTGATGATCACTTTAAGAATGTTTTATTTAGCTCTTCATATTGTGTTGTTACGGGAACAATAAATACCTTGGTTGTGTAAAATAAGCAAAATTGTCAAAGCATGCATATGTACACACATACTTTTTATAACCGGAAAATGAATGTTGAGTCACCTCTGAGCGCTCACTATGCAGAGGAAAGTGGAGATGATGTGAACTCACCCTCCTTTCTTGTCCCAAATAGCTGTGAGCAATAACTTGTGTTTGCCAAAGGCATTGACAGAGAATAAGAAACCTGAATATAAACATGGGCATGTTGCCCTGACATCTGTCCCACTCTCTCTGAACATTTCTTGGTTCTGCCCGTTCAATAATCAATTTTACTCACAGTCGTGTACCGAAGTGAGCTGACTCAAATATAATCCAGAGTTTATCCTAATATAGGATGTATTATAAGAAGGTTGCCAATCATGTGTAAAACTGTGCCTTCAAGAAGCTGCCAAATTTCTCCAGTCAGGGCTCAGGAAAAGGCAAAACCTTATCCAACCACATAGCCCTAAAGCTACCACAGGGGAATAATGCAGTACATTATGTGGTAGAATTCCCATTACTTGGAACCTCTTAACTAGACATTGGGCAGTAAACTGGATTAAATATTGACCTACAAAACCCTACAGTAATGTAAGAAATAACTTTGTGGTGGTGGTCCACATGGGCTTAACTCAAATATCAGCTAATAGGTGTTTTCCTCTCTAAATCTATTCCTCTCTGACGTAATTCTTATATAACCCAGAGTATTTGTACTCCATGCACTAAAATGTGTCTGGTTCCTATTACCTTTTCATAGGGGATTTATGAGGTTTATGTTGATCCCAAAGCTGTCTCGTGCGTATGTGCTACGTAGTTGTTCCAGGGAGTTGGAGCTGTACACAAGACTTTACTTTCAAGCAAATTAGCATCTACTTAGAGTTCACTCAGAAGGCTTCTGGCTTTCCAGACTGAGAAAAGCATTCCATCTTCCTTTTCATTTGTCTGGCTCAGATGCCGGAAAGTACTGATCATAACCTGCAAGCATTCTCTAGGACTTAATGACACTACTTCCTACATCTCAGAGGACTAAGGGAAAATGTTCCCTTCAAAAGCCAGGCCTACATTATTTTTGCATATATAAAAATATGCAGTTCATCTAGTCTACAAATCAATTTTTGTTTCACCAGTTGGTTCAGTAAATATTTAATTCACAGGGCTTCCCAGTACCCCAATCCTAAACAGATTTTATGGATATATATGTCAGTCATTTTTAGGTTGGAAAAGCTATAGAGCTGGGAGAAGAAGCCCAGGGGTACTAATCAAATCTGCCAGCTCGTGCCCAGACTAGGAAGGTAAGGAATAATCACTGAATATCTTTTTATCCCATCAAAGTAAGGGATTGGGGAGACTTCCTAGGCAGGACACATCGTTTTTTCTCCTTTCAAGCTTTAACAGCCCCAGAAAATACCCTAAAAGCTCTGCCCTACTGGACCAACCCAACGGTCCTCATCAGTGAGCTGGATTCTTGGTTTACATTTTTTTCTGCCATGAAATGGTGAATTCATTTGCACATTAGCACAACAATATTATGGAAATGTGATGCATATGTCAAATCAGCTGTATCTACTACCTAATTACCATTGTACACTGAATCTGGATGTTTAATTTTTATGCCCCATATCTATTGTTCAGTACAGACCTACAAAAATAAATCTCTGAAGATCAAGTCAGCAAAGTGTGACCCATCAAGCTAGAGTTGCCAGGTCCCCCAAGGGGATGGGGGTAGGGTTGCCAAATCCAGGTTGGGAAACTCCTGGAGATATGGGGGTGGAGCCTGGGGAAGACAGGGACCTCAGTGGGGTACGATGCCACAGCCTCCAGCCTCCAAAGCATCCATTCTCTCCAGGAGGACTGATCTCCTTAGTCTGGAAATGAGCTGTAATTCCACGGGATCCCCAGGTCTCACCTGGAGGCTGGCATCCCTACACCAAGCAGAGCACAGCCTTCTAGCATGTGTTGTGAACTTCCAGTTGTTTGGCAGTTCTTCTGGCAAGACAATTTTCTAAACACTAAACTGTGTTGTCTACTTGATAGCAACTGTTAGATCTTTTCTTAAATATCTCCAGTGTATTGCCTGGTTTATTTAATGAATCCTTTCTTCTAAAATGCCAGCTGAAGTCTGAAATGCAATATTTAAAATGCAAAGAATATTTTTACTGGAGAGAAGCTCCAGTAAACTGTATTTCTCTGGAATCATCTCTCTCCTACTTTAAGCCATACAAAACACAATAGCATCTCATTCCCTTGGTGAGCTTCCACGTCAAATCCATCATGGTACAGTAAGTAGGACTGAACCGATATCTGCTGCTCCACCACCGTGAAGACCTGACAAGACCTACTAAGAGTGTTTTGTGGAGAATTTCTGATGACTGATAACTTCTTAGCAAAACAAATACATTATTAAATAGCTCCTCACAGTAAAAAAAAAAAAAAAACCTGCAGCTGAGCAGCCGAGAGGTGGGTGTAAATCTGTGTCATGGTGTCACACAGTGACATTTAAGCCATTGAAATATCCCGATATTTGAGAAAGAAAGGATAAGTAATCCTCTTGACAACAGTAATGCCACTCCAGTCTCAGATGTAATAAAGATAGCATTGGAGAGCCTGGCCTTTCTCAAACACCACTGGCTATAGTGGGTTTATAGAGTAGCAAATTCAACAAACAGTGGTGGTTTATCCAAAAGAAAATATTTTTATAATCAAAATAGTATCCTTTCCAGTCTCTTTGCATGAGGAAAGGTGAGTTTAAACTGTATCCTCTCTAACTGCTACAATTGCTATGCAGTATTCATATTATAGAACTCTGAATTTAAAATTTAAAATACAGATATTTGCTTAGGTCCTCGGGACCTGCATGTGCAAAGAATGTCCCTGGCCCCAGAGATGCCAGGCTGGCCAGAACAAGGACCAGGGCCTTCTCGGTGGCGGCTCCTGTCTGGTGGAATGAGCTCCCGGAGGAGATCAGGGCCCTGCGGGACTTAATGCAGTTCCGCAGGGCCTGCAAGACGAAGCTCTTCCGCCAGGCCTTTGAATAGGAGCCGCCACCGATGACTTTATGGATATCATCTACCATCTATCATGTATCCCTGGTCCAACACGGCCTCGGCTATGGCTGCGGGGGGGGGGGGGGCTCAGACCTACCACTTGGTTGCCATCTAACGCTGTATCATGGAAGCTTTTATGGGTAATTTATATGTTTTACTGATATTTATTAGAATGTTTTAAGTGATTTTATAGGTTATTGTATTGAATTGGCCTTGGGCCCATGTGAGCCGCCCTGAGCCCGCTTGCGGGGAGGGTGGGATATAAATGTGAAATAATAAATAAATAAATAAATAAATAAATAAATAAATAAATAAATAAAATTTCTTCACAAAATGACTGGTCAATACAGAGAATTGCAAAGACCAACAACAGTGGAATGATGAATATTTTTTATTTTATTCCTATTTATTTCCTATTTTATTATCTGAACAACTGTGTGGGGTAGGTTAGGCTGAGACTGTGTTACCAGCCCAACATCACACAGTGAAGCTGATGGCAGAGGGAGATCTGGGTCTAGGGTTCCCAGATCCTAGTCTAACAACTGTACCACATCAGTAACTGTTGAGAGCATGTGGCCTAATTAGTATGTTCAGGGCTATCTAAAAAAGGGGATGGGTACCGGAGCTCTCAAGAGGGAAATGAGGTTTTCAATCTGCATACTGAAAACTCACGAACTTTTAAACATTTTTAAAAGAATTTTGTCGAAGAGGTTCCGGAACAGAGTTCCGGCATGTTCCCCCAGAAAAAAAGCCCTGAGGGTATGTCAATTGGTTTGGCTATTCAGGTTTTCATATGATAGAGTGAAGGCCATAATTATGGAAGCCATGAATTATGAAGGCCATAATTTGGAAGCATGCACACCAATCAACATGCATAGGGTGTATATTCCAGGTAACATATATAGGAAGGAATATACGTGCAGTTCACCCAATAGGAACCAACTCTGGGATAGGAAGATTGTGTACTGTGTACTGCTATGTACTGTGTTGCAGTTTTGCAGGTAATATATTAGGTTCAACAGCCACAATCACTTGTGTGCCGAACTTCAGAACTGTTAACGTTACTATTAAGCAGCTCAGACAGCTACCAAACAACTTGGAGACTATAATGGTGGAGTTTCATTTTCTTATGGTGGCAGAGTTTTCATTTATTTTCATTGTCATTATTTTTGCATCTGCACAGTAGGTAAAAATCTATTATCTCTTAGGGTCTATGGGAGTCTGATCAGGTAAGTAAATGAAGAGGGAGGGGAACTACTCTATGTTTCTTGATGCAGGCCCCCCATAAGATGGTGCAAAATGGATACGCATGAAATAACCTTGATAACATGGACCTAAATGAACACCAAATGGCAAAATTTGTAAAGGCACAATGTTTATTTTGTAATCAATGTCAGACTGATGGAACTGATCAGTATTTATACAATTGGTTGTCAAGGGGCTTACAGTGACAATAGGACTGCGAGGGAGTAGAAGGCTAGAACTCTCATTGGACTGTGTGAGGATGGGTGGAATGCTGCTGATTGCAGCACGCTGTGTCGTTCAAACGTATGAAAAGCCAGCCCAAAAAACAGGCTCAAACTTCTCACAAACAGCCGAACAGACACTGAGAATTTGGCTCAGTGCTCATGACCAGTGAACTGAACTGGGGATGTGAACTGGGGACGTTCAGTGAACTGAACAGTGAACTGAACTGAACTGGGGATGTTCGAGCATTCCCAGAGATCAGCCAAATCATTCTTCTCCTGAGAATTCCCACCCTAATTTTTTCCCCTTTATCTTCAGTTAACATTTGTATTCCATTTCAGTTTCTGCAAACTCTCTTCGGAGCCAATTTCTGGCTGAAAAGTAGGACAACGTATAGCAAATAAACTAACACTGTATTTAAGGTGAATTTGCCCTGCTTTCACTTTACTACCCATGTAACAGCAGCAGGTCCATGTTGTCTGTTGGCCCAGCACTACATTCCACAGCTGTTAGCAGGCCCTTCAACATCCGAACCAGCCTTTAGCAAACACACAAAGAAGGTTATGTTTACCACTGTCGATTTCCCTTGTTTCTTGATGCAGGCCAGCAGTAGAGCCCTGTGAGAAAGAGAAGATCCTGGCCTTCCACTACTTCAGAAAAAAAGCAAGAAAACTTTGCTTTATTAGTGATCACTGTTACATGGAAGAGGAAGGACTGAAGAGCTCTAACATATTGTTTCACTTTTAAGACCAACAAAGTTTAATTCTGGGTATAAGCCGGGGTCCGTTGGAGCGGGAGCGCACAGGAGCGCAGCTTCGGGAGTGAGGAGCCCAGGGGGCAGGCACATGACCAAGCACCGCCCCCTCCTTGGCTTCCCCGAGCAGTGCAGAGGCACAGCGCCCTGGGGAAAGCCCTGCTAGGGTCTTTATTGATTTTAATGTTTTGTTTTAATATTGATAATTTTATCATTGTTCCTTTTATGACTGTGTGCTGCTTTTCCAGAGACTTGCTCAAGGTGGCATATAAATTTTCTAAGTATACCATTTTTTATCGGGGCACATGGCACATAAGTACTGGAGAAATTTCACCAACGCTTCAGCAGCTTCCACCCCATCAGTTTGGTGTAGTGGTCAGGAGTTGGACTCTAATCTGGGAGAACCGGGTTTGATTCCGCACTCCTCCACATGCAGCTGTTGGTGTGACCTTGGGGCAGTCACAAGTTCTCTCAGAGCTGTTCTCTCATGAGCAGTTCTCAAAAGACCTCTCTCAGCCCCACCTACCTCACAGGGTGTCTTGTTGTGGGGAGGGAAAGGGAAAGGGATGGGTGGTGCACATGTCCTGGGTATCTCAAGTCTACTTGAAACCCAGTGGTTTCAAGGGAGCAGGAAGAGAATGAGGGTGTGTTCTTTACGCTTATTTTTATTGCACAAAGTATTGGATGGGGAAGGGAATGGAGGAAGAGCAGGTCAGTTTCACTCACCTGTGGAGTGGAGCCTGAGGGGTGGGTGTTGCCTTCTGACACACTTCCGGTATGTTAGGGGGTGTGGCACATGCAAATGAGTTATGCAAATGAGTTATGCTAATGAGCTCCTGCACCTCTTTTTCTACGAAATGACCCCTGGGTATAAGTTTTCATGTGCATGCACACTTCTTCAGATTATTTTCTGCAATGTGTATCTGAAGAAGTGTGAGAATCCTCATGGGTATCTGAAGGGTTTAGGAATATTAAGATCATCCTATGCATGTCTCTGCATCAGACACTTAAATGGCTGGAGACAGACTATGGGCCCCAATCACACAGAGAAGTAGCTGCAGGATAAGCACGAATGTCAGGTGGATTTTACCAGCGCAATCACAGAGGAACATCTGGCAAGTGTCCTGCACCAGTCGCCAACTCATTTCTTCCTGCCAAAGAAGTGCAGTTAAAAACTACCAGCAAAAGTCCACTATCAAATGGGTTTGAGATGGCCCACAGATGAAGGTTCCCATGTGATCACTCCAGCATGCTCCTCACGCTGATGAAAAAACCACCGGTTCACTGCCATCGCGTCTGATCGCATAGTGGCGGGTCAATTTGTGATGGTGCAAATAGCCTCTCCTCCCCTCCGCGTTATCTAGCATGGTTGACCGGGGCCAAACGTATGTGCATGTTGTTCTCACACCACACATGCGCCATTCATCAGATGGTTGATGCTATCACATCTGGTGATGACAATCATATATGGAAGCATGATTCCCCCCCCCCATTTCATTCCTACAGATGATCTGCACTGTCAAATCCAAAACACCAATGAGTTGAGGGGAAATACTGCATACCCTAACATGTGTGCTACCGTTATGCATGAAAGTGTCTGAACTGAAATCATGATGTGTGACTATGCCCCCGCATACTAAGCCTTTCGTTGCTGTCATCGCAAATGTTGTTCCATAAAAATCATCCAACTCTTGCTGCTATACAATTCACTTCAAAAATGCTTTCGGAATGAAAATGAGATTAGATCTTTTCTTTCCTTTAGTAAATGCGAGAATATGATATTAAAAAGGATTGAGTTTCCTTTTGACTTCCAGGATTCTTTTCAAAACTGCAAAGAGCCAGTTCATTTCATGGTGCCACCTTCTCTAAACATAAATATGTCTGAGATTGTGACAACAATTTGGACTGTGCTGAGGAAATATTTGGGGAAAGAGTCGGGTAAAATAATTCCAAAAGAGCCTTCGATGGCTGCCGTTTCAATTCCACAAGCATTTTCCCTCCAAGGACCGGTTCCAAGCATGACAGTCACTGGATGATACCTCCTCCAAAGGTGAAATTAGAGCACAGCCTTAAAAACAAACACAGCATCTCCTAACAGCCTGATATTGTGGGAGCTACCCAAACCTTGCTGGAATAGTTTAGTTCATCCTTAATGTGTTTGCAGTGCAAATTTTTAAAAAATTAGTTCTGCTAGTTTTTAAGGGTGAGTTGCTCTACATAAACTCAGAGACCATTCACACCAGGCTCTACGCTCCTAAAAGCACGTTTATGAAGCAACGTGCTAAGCGACCTGGAAAAGTACACAATAAACAAGACTCTTGTCTATACAGGAGCTTTGCATTGTATCATCAACCCCTACCTGCATATAGATCATACTGAATGGAGAGCTATTGACTTATTTCTGTACATAATTCCACCTAAGATGAGTCAACAGCTAGTGCAAACATGAGCTCTGTAGTCGCTTGTCACACACACAAAAAGAGAACAGCTTCAAAAGCTGACAGTTGATGCTGGAAGGCAAACTGCACGGTAACCATTGAAAAGGAAAGGCTCTGGTGCTTCAGACCCATGAGAAATTGTTGCCATTGCTATACTGTGATCTTTAAGAGTGCTGTCTCAAAGCAGAAGTTCTCTGCTTGCACTGCTCTTTTCTTCCCAAAGGAATGTAGCCACAGAAGTGGCTCACAGTCACTTTACTGGTTTGTGCTTTGTGGGAGGTCTTGTTATGGCAGTACTGCACAAGTTACATGGCCCAGTAGGCTAAATTCTGATCATTAGGGGCTCAATAAACCTCCTGTGCTTTCTTCCTGCTGTTGGAAATGTGAGGTGAGGGGAAAACAAGCTGGCAGGACAACATTACAATTGCTTCAGTGAGTCAAAAGCTGTGCAGGCTTGTGTTACATTCATGGTTGCCAGCCTCTGGGTGAGGCCTAGGTATCCAGTTTGGTGTAGTGCTTAAGAGCCAGTTTGGTGTAGTGCTTAAGAGTGTGGACTCTGATCTGGGAGAACCGGGTTTGATTCCCTGCTCCTCCACATGCAGCTGCTGGTGTGACCTGGGGTCAGTCATAAATTCTTTCAGAGCTGTTCTCTCAAGGACAGTTCTGGAGAGAGCTCTCTCAGCTACCTCACAGGGTGTCTGTTGTGGGGAGGGGAAGGGAAAGGAGTTTGTAAGCCGCTCTGAGACTCCTTCAGGTAGTGAAGGGTGGGGTATAAATACAATCTTTTCCTCCTCCTCCTCCTCCTCTTCTTCTTCTTCTGTTTTTAGATTTGATTTCCAGATTACAGAGATCAGTTCCCCTGGAGAAAATGGCTGCTTGGGAGGATGGACTCTATGGCACTGTACCATGCTGAGGTCTATCCCCTCTCCAGGCACCACTCTCCAAATCTCCAGGTATTTCCCAACCTAGAGCTGGCAACCCTAGTTTCAATGTCCTGATTTCACAGTAAAGGCCCTTGATTTATATTGTTATCATCCATGCTGTTGTACATATTTCAAAAGCAAAAAAGAGCAATGCAGGGTCCGGTTTATATGTGCATACCCTTCCATTTCTGATTAATGGGACATCATGCACCTGCAACGAAGATTTTAGCTTTGTAATGGAGCTCATCATCCGCACTGAGGGTAGTGAAATAGCATAGCAAAGACCTATCAGATTAAATCAACTGCTAGGTCCATTATGACACAATACATTTTCTTGTGTTGAAGTCCAAAGCTAAAATCAAGCATGTCCTTCTGGTTTCTAAATGTAGTCCAGCATAGTTTGGTTTGTATGCATGTGATTTTCCTTCGATGAAATTAAGAGCTGTTCCCCCCCCACCCCAGTCCATCAACAACAATCTACATGTGAAAAAGGCAGTCACACAGAGATCTACTGAAGCTCTGATGGAAAGCCTACTGTGTTTGGGTCATGCATTTTCCTCTTGTTGTTAGAGAGGCAGCTCTGATACCCTGTTAGTCACCCTCTTAGGGAAGAAGTGCCTGGATTCAGTCCTTGCAGTTCTTTTGTTTCAGCCCTAAGAGTTAATCAGTTCTGCCTTGGCAAAAACTCAGATCATGGCCTAGCATTCATAGACATAGGGTTGCCAAGTCCGTTGAACTTACCGGTGGGGGGGAGTCCTCCGCTGGCCAGGCGCTTCACCGGCACGCGCGCCGGCTGATGTCTCCAGAAGTGACGTCAGCACGTTGGGGGTGTTGCCAGGGCACCCTGGCAACGCCCCCAACGTGATGGCAACACTTCCGGGTGACGTCATTACGTGGGGGGAGTCGTCCAGGCTGGACGACTTGGGGGGGGGGGTTTCCCCTGCCGGCCAAATGCTGGCCGGCAGATTGGGAACCCCTGTAGCGGGGGATCCCCGCCCCCCCCCGGGCTGACTTGGCAGCCCTACATAGACACCACATTTGATGATGAAACATTTCCTGTAGTGCACTTCAGCAGATTGCTGGAGGAAAACTAGAGTTGCCACCCAGAGATCTGCTATTATAATTGATCTCCACACGACCAAGATCAATTCACCTGGAGAAAATGGCTGCTTTGCAGGGTGGGCTCTATGGCATTATACCCTACTGAGGCCCTTTCCCTCTCCAAACCCTGTCCTCCCAAGGCCCCACCCCAGAATCTTTAGGTATTTCCCAACCCTGAGTTGGCAACCTGAAGGGAAACCCCTGGGTTTTTTAAATAAAACTTCCCTGTACACAGAAAACTAAATGTCAAGGCAAAAGGTAGAAACCCAGCCTTTACCTACCTCACAGAGTGTCTGTTGTGGGGAGGGGAAGGGAAAAGGAGTTTGTAAGCCGCTCTGAGACTCCCTTGGGGAGTGGAGGGCGGGGTATAAATCCAATCTCTTCTTCTTCTTCTTCTTATCCTGAGATGCTGCTTTTCTATGTGAATTTTGTCCATGGAGAATGTTCTGACAGAGAAATCCTGCCCCACTACCACCAGCAGGTCTGGAACAGTACTACCGCTCATCTGTTTTTGTAGCTCATGTAATCTTGTCTTGGAAGGACAGAAACAGTGTTCAGTCTTCTAGTGTCTTCATCGTTCTCCTTAGGAGGCACAGTTTGGAAGAGTCTGAGCTGCACTGGGTATTACTGGAGCTATATGAACACTATAATGAAATAAATAAATAATGGTTTCTCAGCACTGAGTACGATTCCAAATATGAACCAAAAGTATGCATGAACGTGTAAGCATCTTCAAAATACTGACCTCAGACTCGTAACATTTTATTTTCCTCTCCTCATTCTCCTTTTTTTCAATTCTTAGATTGATTCTTAAACTAATTTTGCAGACGGGGGAAAATAACTTCTGAATAAGCCAAACTATTTCATCAAAAAAACTTACTACCGAAAGTGTATTTGCCAGCTAATTATAAACAGTAGCTACAGTTTAATAGATTCCACGCTCCCATTCAATTTAGAGTCTGTTTTGCATTTCCTTTCCTCTGAATATTGCAACACACAAACTCGGAGCTTTTGGGTCAATAACAACCACTTGTCAGCAGATAATGCCATTAGCTTCTATTTGGCAACTCCTCAAGAGCACGTCATGGATGAAGCTGCTCATGTTTCCAAGAAGGAAAGGGACACGAGATAATGGGCAGCAACTCTGTATACTAAATGCAACCTATGTGTGTGTGGGGGGGAGAGAAATACAGGAATAATTCCAGCCACTCTCTCAAGTTCTGAAAACAGAATCTGGAGGGGGGAGAGGGAATGCCCACAACTGACTATTCCCTGATTGTGATATTTGTAAGGAAATTGGCCCCGGTAAGAGATTTCTCTGAAATTTTCCATCATGTGGAGAATTGGGGGATAATGAAAAAATATAACAAGATCACAAACTAAAGTCACAGGCAAGGCACCGTTTTATTATTATCTTACTGCTGCAAAATAGAAGTCAAATGTATCGATGGCTTGTGTATTCTTGGCAAAAATAAAACTGTTTACAATTCACAATTCACAAATGGTGGTATGTTAATATTAAACTTCCCATAAATCGTTTGAAGTCCAAATGTATGTCTTGTGTATTGAATGTATGCATTCAAGGCTTAAAAGATCCCCTGTGCTGGACTTAGACCAGGGAAGCCTCCATTACAATCCCTCCTCTGGCCATGAAGTGAATGGTCACTTGGGCCAGTCACTCATCCTCAGCCCCAGCAGGATCTGTTTCACAAAGCTGTTGTGGGTGGAGGGTTACCAAGTCTGGCTTGGAAAATACCTGGAGACTTTGGGAGTGGATCCAGGGGAGGGTGGGGTTTGGGGAGGGGAGGGACCTCAGCATGGTACAAGTCCACCCTCCAGAGCAGCCATTTTATCCAAGGGAGCTGATCTCTGTCATCAGTTGTCAAAGCAGGAGATCTTCAGGCCTCATCTGGAGGCTGGCAACCCTAGGGTGAAGGAAATGGGAAAACACTGCCCATTTATCGTTTCAGAGGGTAGATGTGTTGGTCTGTTGGAGAAGAGCTAAATTTGAGTCCAGTAGCACCTTAGAGATCAACAAGATTTTTGAAGTATGAGCTTTTGAGAGTCAAAGTTCCCTTCATCAGACTACCTATTTATGACATTGAGGAAGGTGAAATATGAATGTGACAAATGAACAAAAGCTTTGTAGCTTTCAAATGGAATACATGCATCAAAAGAGTTAATTGAATTTTCAACATCATATGGATAGTGTTATATATCAGTGTACAGGTAAACTGTTTAGCCTGAGTGCCAAAGAACCCACAAGGTTCTTTGCCTTACTCACAGGTAGCCCCAAATAGCAGGGCACCCCACCTCTAATCTGAACCAGAGACCCACAAAGTCAGGGTCTCTTAGCCTGAGCCACAAAGCTAGCCAAAGCTCTGAAAAAGGGTTTCCATTTTCAGGTTGCACAAGGCAGCCGCGGAGGAATCTCCAGCCTTCCCTCTCCACCCAGTAAAGGTATGCTTATGAAACAATAGCGAATTCCACCTGGCAAAGTATCTATATTTCTATAGCTATTCAGTAGCCACCTGACAAATAGCTCCTCTGTCTCCAAACCTTCATGTAGCCGTTTTGTGTGATTCCTATGTACATGTGGAAATCCTTTGTCTCCATATCTGTTCTTCCTGCCCCCTCTCGCAGGATACTGAGACAAACTAATCAAATATTCAAACAATCCTTCCTGATGCCGGTCAGGGACCCATCTCCCCCTTTCGTCTAAGACTGGGAACCTATTCAACCTTCCCCGGTTGGACCATCAATGGTCATCAAATCGATTCAGCCAGCTCTGGTAGAGCCATTAACAAGCATTAATCCCATCAAGTTCTGACCTCAGAGACTGCTCCCAGAATTCCTATAAAAATAGAGAGCATGCCCCTCCTCAGGGTGCACTCTGAGGGCACCTATATTTTTGAGCACACCCCCAAAGTGTCTTCTTTGGGCCTCCTTCTCCATAGCACAGAATGCTGGCTGTTGGCACTATCCTACTATTCACTATCATCCCCTCTTGTTTTCTTAGTTATGAATTAGTTCCAGATCATTTAGGAACAAATTAAATAGCACTCATCCAAGTACTGAGCCTTGTGGGACCTCACTGCTTACTTCCCTCCATTGTGAGCATTGTCTATTAATTCCACCTCTCTGCATTTTGTTGTTTAACCAGTTTTTAATCCATAAAAAGACCCATTCTTATGCCATTACGGCTAAGCTTACACATGAGTCTTTGGAGTTAACTCTTGCCATTGCATTTTATTGCATGTAGTTTTCATTGTAGTTCTGTTGTTTAATTCAAGACAGAGTCTCCTGTATCCATGGCAACTTCGAGCCCTGGGATCTGGGGAGCTCTACAGTCATGGTTCATAGCAGGGAAGGGATCCTGGGGTAACAGTCCTTTTACCAGGTCTGATGAATCTATATCACTATGCAAATGAAGTATTAGGTGATATTTGTAAATTTTTGTAAGAGTGCATGACTTGTAACACCTCACTACTTTCCATTTTAACAATGAATAACCACCCCAAAACTTCTAAATCTCATACATATTAGATCACTGATGAAAAGCTTTAGCAGGTTATTCGGTTCTGAAATATTTTGCTCTCATTTTCATGTTACAAAGGTCTGAAAGTGGAAAAGAGTCTTAAGATGAAAGGGTTTAAAACAAAACCATGTAGTCCAAAGGTGAAAAGGCAAAACAGAGTAACTTCGAAGATTAGGCGAGTATTTTGAAATCTAAAAGGTTCCTGAGAATGAGCCAGATGTTTTATTAGCCCTGCCCTACAATAACATACCAATCCATGGTTGCATGCCATTTATCTACACAGCGAATAATAGAGACAGAATGTATGGTAAAAGCTGTTGAAAAGCATTGCCTTGAAGTGAAGGGACTTGAAGGAAATCTGCATAGTAGTTAAAGATGGAAGGGCTGGTTCAGCACTGGCCTCAGGTAGACCAGCAAGGTTTTCTGCAGTTCCAGAAATAATCATATGCTTTGCAGAGGATCTGGTTTTACAGTCTTTCATGTGTGGCTGTTTATTATTACTGACTGAGAGAAGGATGTGAGCCAATGACAGACTGTGCTGAAAGAGAAAAATTGGAGAAATATTACTCCAAAATTTCCACCCATTTCCCTCCCCGATTTTCACATTTAGCAGTATTATTACCCGATGTTAAGGGTGTTGATCAATTTTATGCATGAGATCAGTGGGGTATTCTTCCAGTTACCTTTGCATAGGACTGCACACTTATACTGCATAGTACTGTTTAGTGCGGTAGAATTCTCAGCAATAAAAACAAACCTAGTTTACGAGATTTTTAGTTTCCCATCTCACAGATTTGTCCAACAGGTATGCCCTCAACTGGAAATATTGAAATAAAAGAATATTTTCATCATGTATTCTGTTTTATTTCATTAAAGTTCCTGAGGAATGGCACAAGAGCTTCAGAGGACACAATTCCAGCCCTCAATTTATATCATCGTTTGCAAGATCTGAGGTGGCTTACCTCATCACCTTTCCATGTTTCTCAGCCTATGGAACCTTCAGTCCAAATCTTCCTTTTCTGACCTCCAAGCCATCATTTCCTGTTGCCCCAGCTTTCTCTTTCCTACCGTAGTCTCTTCATGGTAGACCTGCCAGTGCTTTCACTCAGATATATCCTAAGCGCTGTAAAATATTTCATTTATGCTTATTAACATGTTTTAATGTTATAGCTTAACATAAGAACTCACAGCTACCCGAACGCACTCAAGGAGGCGATGGTCCGTCCTCTCCTGAAAAAACCAACCTTAGACCCGACTGAATTGGCAAACTATCGGCCAGTCTCTAATTTGCCACATTTGGGCAAATTAATAGAGAGGGCGGTGGCGATACAGTTGCAGAGTTTCCTGGATGACGCTTCGGTGTTGGATCCTTTCCAGTCAGGCTTTCACCCGGGGTTCGGGACCGAGACAGCTCTGGTTGCTCTGACTGACGATCTCCGGAGACATCTGGATCGAGGCGGCGTGGCGGTGTTGCTGTTGCTCGACCTGTTGGCTGCGTTCGACACGGTCGATCATCAGCTGCTGACGCGCCGCCTCGCCGACGTGGGGATTCAGGGACTTGCTTTACAGTGGCTTGTCTCTTTTCTCCAAGGCCGGGGACAAAGGGTGGTGCTAGGGGATGAGCAGTCCTGGAGACTCCCGCTTGAGTGTGGTGTGCCTCAGGGGGCTGTTCTGTCCCAGATGCTTTTTAACATCTACATGCGCCCCCTTGCCCAGATTGTCCAGAGGGCAGGGCTAGGGTGTCATCAGTATGCTCATGATACCCAGCTCTATCTGATGTTGGGCGGCCAATCTGGCTTGGGACTGGATGATTTGGACCGGGCATTGCACGCCGTGGCTGGTTGGCTCAGGCTAAGCAGGCTGAAGATGAACCCGGCGAAGATGGAGGTCCTGTGTCTGGGTCAGGGTGGCCCATGGTCGGGGCTCCCGCTCCCGACCTTCGATGGGGCACCGTTGGTGCCTTCGCCGGTGGTTAGGAGTTTGGGAGTGCTCCTGGATCCCTCCTTGTCAATGGAGGCCCAGGTAGCGGCCACTGCTAAATCGACCTTTTATCATCTAAGGTTGGTGTGGCAGGTGGTTCCCTTCCTGGACCGCGCGGACCTGGCCACAGTGATCCATGCAATGGTCACCTCAAGGCTAGACTATTGTAATGCTCTCTACATGGGGCTGCCCTTGTTGCAAACTCGGAGGCTTCAGCTGGTGCAGAATGCCGCAGCGAGGCTGCTGATGTGTCTCCCTCATCGGGAGCACATACGACCAGCGCTGGAGGCACTGCACTGGCTACCAGTGGCGTACTGAATTCGCTTCAAGGTGCTGGTGCTTACCTTTAAAGCACTAAATGGCCTAGGTCCGACCTACCTAAGGGACCGCCTTTCCCCATACATACCCCAGAGAGCACTTCGGTCCGGGGCCCAACACCGCCTGGCTGTACCTGGCCTGAAAGAAGCCAGGCTCACTGCCACTAGGGGGAGGACTTTCTCGGTGGCGGCCCCTTGCTGGTGGAATGAGCTCCCAGAGGAGATCAGGGCCCTGCGGGACTTGATGCAGTTCCACAGGGCCTGTAAGATGGAGCTCTTTGAATAGGGGCCGCCAGGCATTTGAATAGGGGCCAGGCATTTGAATAGGGGCCGCCACTTCCATGTACACCCCTTTACCAGCAACTATCGACGTGCGCCCTGGTAATACCATCTAGCTGACCATGACCCAGCGTGCGCCATTGAAAATGTGAGCACTTTAATAATTGTTTATATTGTATTATTTTAATGATGAAAGTTTTAATGCTTATTGGTTACTGTTTTCTTGTGGACTTGGTCCACGACAATGTGTAAGCCGCTCTGAGCCTGCTTTGCGGGGAGAGCGGCCTAGAAATTGAAATAAATTAATTAATTAATTAAGTCCTTGTAACACATACCACTGAGTTCATATATGAACATTTTTAAAGGCTTAAAGAAACTGTTAATAGAATTGCCAACTCTTGGTTGGGAGATTTGGGATGGAGCCTTGGAAGTATGGACCTCACTGAGGTATATAGTGCCATAGAGGTCATCCTCCAAAGCAACCTTTTTTAAAAGATCTCCAAGCCCCACCTGGAGGATGACATGCAAAATGGATGTCTGGATAGGTTACTACCAAAATCTCCAGAGACTGTGAATTTTAGAATGTGCCAAGCAGTGATCCCTCTAAGCTGTGGAGTCTTGTGAGCAAAAATTCTACTTTGTGAGCTACTGGCATTAAAGTTGTGAGCGAGCAATTTGGTTACTACATAAATTAGTTTGCTCTGGAGCCATCCTTCCTGAGCTAAGACGACAATGTGTGAGCCGGAAACTAAAAAAACTGTGAGCTAGCTCACACTAACTCAGCTTAGAGGGAACACTTAGCTCTGAGAACAGTATTTACCAAAGGCAGAAAACTGAGAAAGACATTTAAAATCCAAAAGGCATTCAGTCTACAGGCTGCATACACTATGATGATGAGTAAAATGGGGTTTCAAGAAGGATCAGCAGAAAGACTGCAAAGCAACTTATTCTGCAGACTCTTTGCAAAAACATCTACTGTGACCACATAGATAGAGAATTTGATCAAGCAGGCATTGGAAACTTGTAGGAAGGTGGTATATCATTTATTTATATCACATATTATAATAACAGTTCCTGGATAGGTATAATAGCACAGAACACAAAACTAAGCTTTTTTTTTCTTTCTGTGCCACATCTGCTGCAGTAGTATTTATACCAAGCCTCTTCTTTCTCTTATGTTTTGATAACCTCAGTCAAGAAAATGTGGACAGCTCCAGTGGTCTAGGAAAGTACTCCTGCCATCACCCTAGAATAATGAACAAAGGAACAGTCAGACATAAAGGTGAACAATTCTCCTCCTGAAAATGATGAAGTGAGTGTTGATATGCAGGAGGCGGCCTCTCAACATCATGAAGAGCTTGACAACTGACTGTTATGGATGTACCTTCCATCAAATAAGGCCTGTCTATTCATACCTGAATATGGTTTTCCCCCATAGTGACCAGAGAAGCACTCTCATTTCCTCTCAGTTGAAACACTGCAGAAGTTTCAGCATTCAGGACGTTCATGGACAAATCATTAGATGGGCAAGAGGCAAGCTGGCTGTGAAGCACATTTATACTAATAAGACTTGTCTGTCAGCAAAGGCTACCTAGGGAGGAACTGTTATGGAAGCCTGAAAAAGACAGCAAAAGAGGGGAAATGGGTTTGTTTTTTATATGAGACTCCATACATTCCTCATAAGCAAAAGAAGATATGCCCAAAAGCACTAAGGAAAGGAGTTCAGAAAATGTTAATGCTACTGTTACTCCATTAAGGCTTTGAAAACTACAGGACAGAAAAGCTGGCCTTGAGACAGTGATCTACTGATCTTGGGTAGCATCAGTTATACCATCAAGGCCAGATTTGTTGGCAACTCTGAGTTGGGAAATTCCTGAAGGTTCTGGGAGTAGACTTGGGAGGGGGTGTTGGGGAGGGGAAGGATTTCAGCAGGGTATAGTACCATAGAATCCACCCTCCAAAACAGCCATTTTCTACAGGGAAACTGATCTCTGACATCTGAAGATCACTGGTAATTCCAAGAGATCTCCAGGGCCCACCTGGAGGTTTGCAAACCCACATATGGAAGACAAGGTCCCTAGCTCACAAGTTCATCAGGAAAACTCAAAGCTGACTATAGCTTCACATTTGAAGTGTACATTACCACATCAGAGGGGAGCATAAGGTGACGGAGTGAGCTCCCGTCTCTGGTCCCAGCTCCTGCCAACCCAGCAGTTCAAAAGCAAGAAATTGCAAGTAGATAAATAGGTACCACGTTGGTGGGAAGATAACAGCATTCCGTGCACCTCAGCGTCTAGTCATGCCAGCCACATGACCACAGAGACGTCTTCGGACAGCACTGGCTCTTTGGCTTAAAAACAGAGATGCGCCCTTGAGTCAAATTTGACTAGCTTCTGAGCAAGGGAAACCTTTACCTTTAGTGACCACATTTTCTAGTCTCAGATCACAACAGTTCCATCAGGCGGCTTCAGCACAAGGCCACCCAATAAGATTAACCACTTACTTAAACTTGGGCTTCTCATATCTAAGTTTAGGTGTACCTATTGCAGCACACAAGCCCCAGGTTTACTGAAGAGAGTGGTTTGTATGACCTATAATATCTTTTGTCCCCATAACCATCTACAGCATGATGAGAAATACCTATTTTTGCAAGGCTAATAGCACCACAATGACTGAACAAGTTTTAGACAGTTCTCTCTTTTCTTGGTTGGCTGTTCGTGGAAAGCCATGTGTTCTTCTGAATCTGGTATAGCCCCAAAGACAATACCCCGTTTGCCACCCAAGCAGCACACTTGGCAGCTGCTTCTTTTCTAAATCCCACACTCTAGGATGGATTTTCGAGCTCCAGCTATTTTGTTTCCTGACTTTGGTCTTAAAGGCTTCTTCTTTGCCTTTCTATAAGCATGACTGAGACAGATGGAAATATGACAGGACCATGTGAAGACTCGCAGATGCTGATTGATTGTTTTGATCTAATGTTGAAAGACTACTTTGCTACAAGGCAGTGAAGAAAAATCCCTCTCCCCTTTAAGTTGCCCCAGTTAATGCATCACATTTTAAGGCCTGGTCCAATTCATGTATCAAACTGGAGAATTTATTCCCTTGCATATTTCAAATCTGATTTAGCATTAGCACCTTTTGAGATTTAAGTGACTCACTTTGGAACTTCCAACCCAATTTAATTTGCTCTGGTACCTTCAGTTTTGGTTTTGACAGCTGGAAGTGCAACTCGCCAAGTACTGCTGCTGCACAACTTCCATTACCCTAATGGGGCCATGTGCATTTTGATTCTAATGCGGTGAGATACGTGGTTTACAGCCGGTTCCATCCACTGCCCCCCACCACACGCACAGGATATATGTAACGCTGGACTGCAGCCATGGCAGACTGGCTGCTACTTCGTTTTCAGTGGAACTAAAACAGATTGAATCAAAATACTACGACTCTGAGATTGAGCAATAGCAGGCCTTAGAGTTATGCAGCCCCCAAGCATTTGGCATGAAACTTCGTAGAGTGACAAGTGGTGTTCCGTCACCTGAGGCTGATCAATAAGTTACTCTGGTTGTCAAGTAGAGCCTAAAAGGTCTGCATCCAGAGAATCACAATTCTGCTAGTGATTCAGTCTCAGCAGCATAGCTGAGCTGTTCATTTGTCCTTAATGCAAGGCATCATCATATGAAGGCAGCAGTTTAAACAGAAGCACAATTTAATGTCACATGCTATGTGGAGCTGCAGTAACAACAACTTCCTTTTTCTCTGTTCTGGCCCACACAATGGCTTGGAGAGGACCAGGGCAATCGAAAACAAATTAAAGGAACAGACTTGTCACTAACACTACAACATAAAACCAGGGCTATTTTCGGGAAGGAACACACAGGAACGGGGTTCTGGTTGACTTCTGAGTTGGCCATGCCTACAGCCTCCCCCCTTCCCGAGTCTCCCAAGTGCCTCACAAGCCACAGGGTGCCTAGGGAAGCCACGCCAATCCAGGGAAGGAACACAGTTTAAACTACCTCCCCCCCTTGGGTTCTCCAGGCACCCCGCAGCTGTGGTGTGCCTGGGGAAGCTAATCCAGAAACTGCCTTCCTTCCCTTGGGTTCCCCATGCACCCTGCAAGCCGCAGGACACCTGGGAAAGCTGATCCTGCGAGGGAGCTGCACCGTCAGGGGTGTAGCCTAATATGCTGAGTTTCTGCTGTTGGGTGTGGCCTATTATGCTAATGAGTTCATGCTGGGCTTTTTCTACAAAAAAAGCCCTGCATAAAACTATGTGCTATCAGAACGCATAAAGCAGATGGCATAAAGATGTCCAGAGAGACCTATCACCTGAACTATGGGAAACAATTTGCCAAACACATGCTAAGATTTCTAAATCCCAAATTATCCAGGAAACAGCGTACAAAGTGCTATACCATTTAACCTCGGCCAAGTTATCCAGGATGTATCCCCAAGCGTCCCCTCTATGTTGGAAGAGATGTGGGAGCAAGGCCACTTTTTACCACCATTGGTGGGAATGCCCACTCATTGCCAAATTCTGGAACATATTGTGCAGCAGAAAGAGAGATTAACAGGATATGCCTTACCTTTAGATCCAAAGATGCTGCTCCTGCATCTATAGCCGCCAGACAGTACACTTGAAAAAACAAAGCAATTAATAAACGTGTTAATAATAGGAGAAAAGGTAACAATAGATCAACAGTGGAAATCTACCATTCCCCCTACAACCCAACAATTGCTGCATGCAAAAGATATGGGAATATTTTCCGCTAAAGAAATACAATATGATTACTCCCACAGACCCAGCTGAAAGAGAAACATGGGTACTAATGGATAAATGGTACCCGATTCTAGAAAAACTAGATGTAGACAAGCTTGAATGGGAATCTATAACAGAGACAAAATGTAAGCTTCTAGCTTTAGGTTAACGTACCGGTTGGTCAAGAATTTAGCTGTAAAAAGTCACTAAGATCATAGCCTGTTCCCTGTAGCTGAAAATATTTCTTTTTCATGTAACTCCAAATATTATAATGTTATACTAACGCAAGAGTTTGTAACCTCCACCACAATGGTGACATCTTTACAGATGTGTTTGAGATGTATATAAGTATTAATTTCTGTACTATTTCTTAACATTCATTGAGTTATCCTGTAAACTGTTTATTAATTTAAACTTTTTTAAAAAAAACTAACACTACAATGAAGTACAGAGTCCAGGAGGAATCAGATTTATCTGTGAAGTTAGGACAGTGGAGCAGTGAATGGTCACATGAAGCCAAAGAAAGAAAAACAATGATATAAAAAACCCTTTGACTGCCCTGTTGAATTGGGGTGACCCAGACATATGACTTCAACAGAGTCCATTGATTCACTATGCACTGTAGTGGTGATTTCATGTGACACAAAGTAACTGATAGTGTCAGCATTTGCTATTATTATTCTGTTTTATTTGGATGTTTTAAATGTTTTATTCAGAGTGTGGCATATAAATCTTTTAAAAGAGTAAGTAATGGTAAAACCATAAAGTTTTGGAGGGATCCTAGAGTGTCAGGCCCCAGCCTGCAGCCAGGATTTTTTAATTTGGGGGGGCTTTGAATAAGTCAGGGGCACCCCAGGACACACCCCCTCACACACTGGACTGTGGGTGGGGAGAGCTGCAGCTGGAGGAGGAGCAGCCCCCACTCCCGAAGCCACTGGTTTTGATCTCTCCAGATTGTTGCCCTCCTCCCAGGCTGAGTCTGTGGACTCCTTTCACTGGTTCATCTCTCGCATCGGACCAGGAAGCATGAGAAGCCACCCTCTAAGGAAGAGATGACAACGCCAGTCCAGCTTCCCAACTTGAGCCTGAGAAAGAAAAAAGGAAATAAGAAAGACGACCAGGCGGGGAGAGAGAAAGAACGAGCATGCCAAAGTGGACTTTTCCTTCCATTGAGGATTTCCAGTTAGCTCTCCTCAGCTGGCCTCCAAGTGCTGCCTCTGAGTGAAGGGCGGGTGGGGAGAGCCGGAGTGGGGTCATGTACATCCCCTCTGCCAGCGCCCACTCACCTTTTGGCTGGAAGTTGGGGGGCCTGGGCTGGGTGGGAAGTCAGGAGGGGCCTTGATGGTAAGTTGGGGGGCTGGGCCCTGAGCCCATCATGGTGAAATTAGTTCTGGGTAGAAGCAGAAGTAGACTGGATAGACAAGATATGATGTCATGCATTAGTGTGATGTCATTTCCTTGTCCCCACCCCTCCTTCTCCTACTGACTGCAGATTTTTCAGTTATTTTTGTTCTCCTAGGCCAATGAATTCTAGGCCTGATAGATTTCCTGGTGCTCACTGGCTTCTCTAAAAATCATCAGTTCCCGAAAGCAAAGTCAGTCCTGGTTTTTCCCCTCCTCAACAGAATAGGAAATATTTCAGAAGACCCCTTTATGTCTGCAGGGAATACCCATTCAGAAATAGTTGCTTCCATCAGAGGAAGATGCTTGGCTAGCAACATCCTAACATTTTGTGATTAGCCCCAACACCCCATGGCAGCCATTTTGTGATTGCCCCCATAACCATTTTGTGGTGGGACCCACTGCCTGTTCTCAGCATTGCAAAGGTGCTCCCAGACTCAGTAAGAATTAGGACTCCCATCCTAAGCATTTGAAGTAAGTAGATGTCAAGAAATCAACAAGTATAAATTAGCTGCATTTAAATTACTAGTTAGACCAGTGTGCGCGCTCTCTCGCTCTCTCTTTCTCTCTCTGTATACAGAGAATTTTTAAAATTAAAATAAACAAACAAATAAAAATGATATTTTGAGCTGGAAAAAGAGCAGCAAAGAACAAACAGAATGATCAAGGAGCACCTTCCATACAAGGAATGATTTGGGGACTTTTACAAAGACTGTAAAAAGAGGGGCACGATAAAGATTTTCTAAATTATGGAGGCAGTGACATTTTCTCCCACTCCCACAATACTCAAGGTAATCCAATGAAGCTGACAACTCGTACTTTGTAAAAATCATTGTCATAAGACATAGTGAGAGGCACTAGTTTAGACAGCTCAACAGGAGTCTGAAAAATAAACAGAGATTATATCTTTGAACAGTAATTATTATGATTTCTCTGAACAGTAGTGCTCTTCTGAGCATCTGTTGCTGGGAAACATAAGGGGCAAAGCTGCTGCCTTCATTCCCTGCTTGTAGGTGTCCTAGAGACATCTGGCATCTGCAATGCTGACTCTGTGAATTTAGGCAGATCATGAAAGGGAGGGCAGGAAGGGATGAGCTAGTGCTCACCTCTTACAGCCCTTCCAGGGCTCATTTCGTAGCAGGAGCTCCTTTGCATATTAGGCCACACACCCCTAATGTAGCCAATCCTCCAAAAGCTTACAGAGCTCTTCTTACAGGGGCTACTTCAAGCTCTTGGAGGATTGGCTACATCAGGGGTGTGTGGCCTAATATGCAAAGGAGCTCCTGCTACGAAATGAGCCCTGGCCCTTTCTCACATGCTCAGGGTAATGCTGAATGTCACTTTGGGGTCAGGAAGGAATCTTCCTCCAGGCCAGATTGACTAGGGATCCTAGAGGTTTGTTGGGGGGGGGGGGTTAGCTTTCTTCTGGATATAGAACAGGGGTCCCTGGGGGAGGGGGAAAGTAGTTGTGAATTTTCTGTATTATGCGGGGGGGGGGTGAACTAGATAACCCTTGAGGTCCCTTCCAGTTCTATATTTCTATGGTATCTGTGAGAAATAGGATACTGGACTAGATGAGCCTTTGGTGTGTTCCTCTCTTTTGTACCTACACCCTCAAATAAGGTCACAAGACACAAGAATGCAGATTAACTAGTTTATTAATGGCTAGTCTACATCAATTAAACAGCCCTGAATTAGTGCAAGTTGATGATAACAAGCAGCCTACCATGATTAGCAGCATTTGGCGCTGTGACAGACTACACTTTAAAATCTTATAAGTGCTGTGTAAACAGGTAATGGATTGTGAAGGGTTAATTCCTTACAGAGCCAGGGAGCTTTGAGTGACAGGCTGCTCCAAGAGATCTGATTGGTTAATATGCATTGAGCAGGGAGAAACTTCAGAACTGAATACTGAGGAAAATTCAGTCTGAGTCTAGCCCTGATGGAGAAGAGTTGGGTCCTGACTGAGTCTGAATTCAGCCCTGACTGAGAAGTGTCTAGTATCGACAAAGTCTGAGTCTAACCCTGACAGAAAAGAGTTTAGGACTGACAGGGTTTGTGTTTAGCCCTAACTGTGAGCAGTTTAACACAGAGTACTGGGAAAGTTGGCAGGAGAAGTGGGTAGTTAGGTAAAGATTCCCATTCAGGCCACAAAATGGGATAGATCTTCAAGTGAGACAAGAATTTCCCTACCCAGTTAAAACAAGGAGATAGCTCTGAGGCGAGAAGTGATCCCTCATCAAATGTGTTTAGAAATTGCCTTTGAAATGGTGGCAAGACTATTATGTGCTCAGAAATGGAAATCCTTAGTGATATGCACAATAGAAGAATGGATGGTGAAGATGATGGAACTTGCAGAGATGGCTAAATTGACTTCTTTAATCAGAGAAAAGACATTAACTACATTTATAGCCAACTGGAAACCCCTGATAGACTTTTTGCATGAAACAGAAAAGAATGAATTGATGATCTATGGATATGAAGATTAAGACAAGAAAAGGACTATAAATAAAAGAGAGGGTTTCTTTTCTGTATGCACATTTAGAGAGATGGAACAGAGAATTAAGTTGTACTAGATGCAGCTGAAAGTCGAAATATATTTTCTTTCTCTCCTTTCCCCCCCCCTTTCCCCTTTCTAAATTCCAATTCATGTCTGTATACTTTCTTTTATGTATTGTAAATTAAAATTTTAAATTTAAAAAACCCTGCCTTTTAAATCCCGAGAAGTCAGTTAAAACTCAAAGAGAATACTGGTCTATTTAATGAAGGAGTCTGGATACTGGACAGAGTATTCCTGCCTTCTGGAAACCAAAAGAGCCAAATACGCCCAAGAAAGTCTACTGGAGTGTTTGGGAAATACTGAATCAAAAACTTCTTATCTTTAAGATTCTAAGTTACTGTGAAAAGCTTAATAAATTCTCAGTTACTTGAAACATATGAACTGTATTCTGTATCTATATTGATTTACCTCAAAAATTTTACCCCTGATTTACCTGACCTTTTTCCTCTAAGTTGAATAAAATATTTTGTTTTTGTTTTTTTAACTTTAAAAAGCCTCGAGTACCATTTCAGTGGTTTAAGTTAAAGGGGAATCTCAACCCTTCCCTCAGGTTCCTGGGCTGAGCCAGCAGCAAAATTTCATACTATGATAGAGTGGGACATACATAGTTCTTCAGAAAAAAAGAAAATGAATAAATAGAGCTGCTCGGTCAGAAAGGGTGAGAAAAATGGAGGGGAAATATGTGCGAGAAAAGTGGGCATGGTCATCATAGGGGAATTCCCATCCTGGCTCCAAACTTAGCCTGGCTCCATGTTCCTCACCTGTCTATCAAACAGTGCCAAGAGCTATCAAGCCTCATCCCTCATGTGCCTCTCTAGCAACTAAGGCTTGGTTGATGCTGCTCGACCACTAAGGGTGTTCCCTCTCCAACCCACCAGGCCGTTCACACAAATGATGGTCTAGCTTGGAAACATCCCCCCATCCTCAAATCGGCTTCCCAATTATCCCTCCTTAAAATAAAGTAAGACACATGATTGACCTAACAAGCCAAGGTAAAGGTAAAGGTTTTCCTTGCTCAAAAGCCAGTCGAACTTGACTCTAAGGGAGCGGTGCTCATCTTCGTTTCCAAGTCGAAGGCCAGCACTGTCTGAAGACACTTCTGTGGTCATGTGGCTGGCATGACTAAACATCGAGGCTCAAAGATCGCTGTTATCTTCCCACCGAAGCAATTGGCTACTTCCACATTATCCACAGGGATGCTGAGTGGGCCAACTCACATTGAAAGCCTGCTGTGTATACAATCACTTCTCCAGGACCCTTCTGATTGGCTGTTCCACATAAGGCAGGAAATGGCTCATCATAAGCCAATAGTGCTCTTGTGCTTTATTTAAAGTCAGAACCGGCACAAAGCAGTACCCCAGAGCCCCTAGAGGCTAGGGACTAAATACTTATGTTCTTCTGACCTGTTTTGCAGTCCCATGTGTAATAATTAATGTACCAAAATACCTACTTCTACATTGAGTCTGGCATAAGTCCCTTGAGGTCTTACCTGTTTTGTTATACTGATGAGTTGAACGACTGAACTGTCCATACTTTGTTAAAAGAATATGGCCTTATCCACGTTCCAACTACTGGTAATTCTACTTAGCTGACTTTTAACATTAGTTTCACCTGACACTGTCCACAGCTCTTTTAAAGTGTTATCTCCACAGTTACAAGGGCTAAAAATGTACCTTTTAAAACAATATCAAAGCCAAAATTAGCTTTGATATCAAAAAATATGCTCTTGTACAGAACTCCTGTAACACACAGAACCACCCAACCCGGCTCATAACACTGGCTTTAAATAAAAATGGCCAACCCCCCCACCCTTTTGTAGTTCACTGCAGTGTAAAATCTGCAATGCAAGTTCTTTACTAAGATCGAACAGACTATTTTATTGCATGTTATGCCTCCTAAGACTAGCCAGTTTGGGATGTTTTATGGCAGGAGAATACTAAAGAGCCAGGAGTTTGTTAATGTTACTCATTCAGTATGGCAATAACAACAAAGAAGGCCAGTGCTGCAAATCACGCCATTTATAAGATAAAATATAGATAATGCAAGGAAGAGAGTCATTTAACAGAAACCAGATTTTTCAGTAGAGCCACTGCATGCTATGCATTGTTGAGCAATTTGAATTGCTTTTTTAAACCATTCTTTTGGGCTTCCTCACGCATTTTTATCTGAGAGCCATCAAAACGAATGCCTCATAAACACTGCCCTTCATACTTAAGGGAAATGGACTTATTTAAACTATGTAGCTGTATACCACATTTGCACATTTTGAATGAAGTAATGTAAAATAAGAGGTGACTTTTATACTTGCAGTCAAGAGGACCTGAAAGAACAGTCTGTTAAATAATCATACTTTCTTGTGTTTCTCCACCATCAGACAACCGAATGACGGTCTTTTCTGTGGTGGCACTGCAACTGACCTCCTCTTTCCATTCAGAGCCAAGACTGAACTTTTTCAAATGGCTTTTGGGAGGTGAAATACTGCTGCTATTTGCGTAGTTCACTCTTCCAGAAATGTGTTGCTTTTTGCCTCTTTTTCTGCATTGTAATTCATTATTTTATTAATATATGAGCTACCCCGTGGATCCATTTTGAATGGAAGGGCAGGGCATAAATGTTGTCAATAAATAATTACTAAGAAGCAAGTCTACTGAAGAAAATTTCATATTGTTACATTTACCAGAATTTCATCCTTAACACCCAAATTGCAAGCCTCTTTTTAAAAAATTTGTAGTTTTATTTGTCATTCACATTCACAACACAATAACGGGTTTTCCATTTGCAGAAATGAAATTATTAAGTTCAGACTTGTTAGCACAGGGGTGTCAAACTCATTTGTTATGAGGGCCAGATCTGACATAAATGAGACCTTGTTGGGCCTGACCACATGTGTCATAAAATGTAATGCCAGTTAGCGGAGATATAAACTTTATAAAGGACACAAACACAAAGATTTTTTTTAACTTAAAATAAAAACATGCTTAAAACATTAGCACTCTTGCAATATTTTGTTTATTTAACAGTATCTGATAACTGACACCTCTGCTCTGAATTATTACATCAAAATGTCTGTGTTGTTGCAGTCTTGAGTATGCTGTTCCGGTGTGTATCTGTAAGCTGCAAACCTACTTTTGATTTATTGACATTCACCACAGAAATCTCATGCTCAGCGTTCTGAGTCTAGGACCCAGGGGAAAACATGAAATGGCTGAGCAATTGAGAGTCTGGCGAAGCAAGCTATGATGCAGCAGCAGCAACAGAACTGGAAGCAGGAGATGGCCAGTTCCAGTTTGGGCCTGATAGAAGCCCTCCAGGGGGCTGATCTGGCCCCCGGGCCGCATGTTTGACACCCCTGTTCTCCCTGCCCCTTTGTCAGAGCTCTCCTGGGTCTCAGTGGCAGGGTCATCTCTGGTAGGAACTTGAGTGGGTTGGCTTCTGTTGCTGAGCAAGCTGCTGAGAGCCAGCTGGGCTCCTTAAAGCAGGCTGACTCCTGAGTAGACTCCATCAACACCACGCCCTGCTTTGCTAGCCCAGTGTGCCTTCAGTGGGGCTTGCAGTCCCCTGGGGTAAGTGCGGAGGCAGAGGTGTCAACCCCGGACATTTTTTTCCAATTAACCTATTGCACAAGGCAATGGACATGTTCAGTTGTGTACCAAAAAAGCACTTCTTTTGGCCCCCCTCATATATCAGCATCTGCTTTTTCCAGAATACACATTCTGAAAATGATATGAATCTTCAGAGATGAGAATCTATCAGAGGAAAATATCATTTGAATTTTAAAAAATGCAGCTAGAGAAATAAAAAAACAAGGAAAGGATAATATTTTCTAACATGGGGGGGGGGGGGGTTGTCAGCAAGCAGCACTTCCAATTCTGTTGTTTATAGCCACTAGTTTATCCAAGAACACCACTAAAAAGAAGAGCTGGCTTGAGGACTAAACATATGAATGTTAGTTAGCCCTTTATGGTACAAACTGTAAGAATGACTATGGGTATATACAACACGCTTGAATATCAGCATCCTCCTAGCCCAACTGCTCCCAAATGTCCCTAGCCAATCCAAGACCTGCACCTCATTTTATTCTAAGAAGGGGCCAGGAAAACAACATCCCCCCACCCTAACAGCCAGGAATGAACTTGCTGTAGCATGCAACTGATTATAACTTAAGTTCCAAATGAGGTTTTTCGTAGACCTTAAATAGGCGTAACAACTGCCCAGGCCAAATCTTCTTCCTTCACTTTCCTGTTATACCACATCTCCCAGCAGGCAATGCTTTCAGCTCCGTTGTTCATAGCCACTACAATATCCAAGAAATCCACACTACTGAAGATGAGATTGCCTGGCTTCAGGACTGGGCATATGTGAATGTTAGCCCTATTTGGTACAAGTAGCAAGAATTACTGTAGGGGTTTTGGGAAAGGCTTGAACTGTAATTCCAACAACCTTAGGAAACTATTAGATCTTTGACTGATAGGGATATATATCAGGAATTATAATCATACAAACAAAACTCCTGTGTAAAATGCTTTCACTGAAATGTGGGCAGCCAATAACAAGACCTGTCTTACAACTGCCCCATCTAGAAGAGAAGAGATTGGATTTATACCCCTTCACTTCCCAAAGGAGTCTCAGAGCGGCTTACAAATTCCTTTCCCTTCTCCTCCCCACAACAGACACCCTGTGACGTAGGTGGGGCTGAGAGAGCTCTTGACAGAAACTGCTCTTTTTCAAGAACAGCTGTGCCAGAGCTATGGCTTGCCCAAGGTCATCAAGCAGGTGCAAGTGGAGGAGTGAGGAATCAAACCTGGTTCTCCCAGATTAGAGTCCATGCACTTAACCACTACACCAAACTGGCTAATTTCTGAAAAGCTCCCACAAGTGCCAGGGAAAGTACTGGCGGGTGCCATGACATGAACGGCTGCCATGTTGGGGATGCCAAAGGAAACGTCAATATCTTGAAACAAATTTTGGTTGGAAGCTAAGAGCGTATGAGAAGCTAACACATAACCATTTGGTTAGGCAAGGCTGATAAACTCAGAGCACAAGTGTGGGATTAATATAGATAGCAAAAGGCATGACAATAAAAGGACTGTGTTCCTGGGAGATACTACATCACTTGATAAGCCATGTGAAATTATTCATAGAGGATTCTTGGTCTTTGACACTGTAAAGTTGGCCAGTCCAGGCTAATGCAACATTAACATGATAATGTTAGCAATGATAGCAACGCTACTGAGTTTGACTGGATTGTGAAATGGCAACACTCCGATGACTTGAGTCTGGAGAAATGCCTCTAAATAAAGAACATATTTTGCTATTTGTTTCAGGAGTGCGTCATAGTGGGCTGCTGATTACACTGCTTGTGCAACATACAGCCTGGTCTTTGAAGCCTCCTGATTCTCACTTCTTTCAGATGCCTCCATCTTTTGCATCAAAAGAAAGACGCTAACCGATGCATGTTTTAGTATACACATGAAAAATCAAGGAGCAAACTAAGAGGTGAAAATCTATGTAAATCTGTTTTCTGCATTCTATGATGTCCAAGTGCAGGATCAGAAGCAATGGATCTTTCAGACATTGGTTCTCATTTGAGAGGTAAACATACATAGCATTTGCAAAGCTGTATTTACCTGTCAATGTTATTTCATCTTTGGATACAGAAAATCACACATGTGTAATTTGCATTGTATACAATTATGCAATAATATGTAACTCTTCAGTGTTGCCATAAAGCATAGCTGAATATCCATTGCTGTTCCTTAATTACATTATCGGGATGTTTATTTTCTGAGCCTTACATAGTTTCTTAGTCCAGATCATAAAAACCTCATCACGAGAAAGTGAAGTACTGCAAACATTGCAGGAATAGGGTGGGTTGCTCACAATAGGTAGAGGTAATTGGCAAGCACCTTAGACTTTGGGCATGATGGAGGGTCACATCCCACAGCCCATCACATGCTTTATGGCTGGGTGACTCAGGATGCATTGTGCTTGGTGCTAAGCAGCATCATTCCTTATGGAGCACTGGGGGAAGGGGAGGACACTTAGCACCTGTCAGGCCACTGCATGTGCCGGTGAAGGTAAACAAGGCCTCCAGAACTATGGGCCATGTTTGAAGGCAGCGTGGGTCTGCCCCGCAAAGCCAACCATTGGCAGGTTGCCTAAAGCAGCTTGCCCTTATAATGTGTTGTATATTTTAATAAATTATTACATTGCCCAGCTATTTAAATAAGTTAGTTAAAACCCATGCTCTTGTCTCACGTCCTTATTAGGGGGGCTGGACAATAACCTGAGTTTTCCTGTAACACTTTAAACACAAAAGTGGAGAATACAAAGGCAAAGGTAGGTCTTAAATCTACAGCTTGATTAATATCTTAGCGAGTAAAACAAAAGAAACAATTTGCTAGGAAGGGGGCACTGCTTCATAACAAATTAGACCATTGGTCCATCTAGTCAAGTATCGATGAACAATTGATCCAGGGTCTCAGGCAGAGATCTTTCCTAGTCCTGCTGCAAAAAAAATCATTTGACTGGAGATACTGGAGATTGAACTGGGGACCTGATGTTTACAAAGCATCCATGGGTAGTGGATCTTCTTAAGCCCATTTTCTTCAATGAATTTAGAAGAGTGCAGCGTCGGAGGGTTGGAGTGGTATGATATAACCTGATCTTATCAGATCTCAGAAACTGTTTGGGACTGGACTTGCTCCTATCCCAGCAAGGGGCCCAGCAGGAGACCCCAGTGATGAGGAAGGCTGAAAAATCAAGGTAGCCACAGGAGAATGGCCTAACACTGACCGGAGAGGTCCACAGACCACAACAATGTGCTGCCTGTGGATCTGGACCACAGTGGGCTGAATGGCCAGCAGGCAAAGACAGCAGACTGAGAGGCATCTCGCACCCCGGGGCCCTGGGGGAAGGCCTGAGAGGAGGGTGACATGGTGAGGGAGAATGGCTGCCAGGAGGATGAGAGCCCAATACTGACTGCAACGGAATCGCCAGGCAGTGAGAGAGGAAGAAGTGGTCTCGGAACTACTCACTCCCAGATTCAGAGACAGGGGCGGGCCCAACCACCTGAGCATCTTGGCACTCAGAGTTCTGCTGACCCCACCCGATGATAAGGGGAGAAAGGCACCTGAGGAACAGGTGGCGGGACTGGTCCTCTAAAACAGACACAAGCACAGGCCAATGGGAAGGGGGGAAGGAAGGAGTGACACAGGAAGGAACAACTCGGGGGAGAGAATGGGAAGGGGGTGGAGTACCACAGGGGAATAAAAGAACACAAGACGCTTAGGCCAGGGAGGAAGAGATCGGAGGCTGAGAGCAAGCCCCAAAGAGAGAAAGCAAGCTAACTGTATTAAGCTTGGGAGGCAGCTGTCAGTGGTGGTGATATAAACCCACGTACTGTTTTCTGAGGCCCCAGCAGTCCTTTGACTCCCCCCCCCTTTCTTTTAGCACAGCAGGAACCAAGGAGCCCAGGGAGGTTCATGTGGAGCCCCACAGAAGCTAAGCAGGATCAGATCTCGGATGGGGTACCACCAAGGAACTTTGTGCAAAGGACGGCAAGGACAAACCACCTCTGCTTCCTGCTTGTCTCAAAAGCCCCTTGCTGTGGTCGCCATCAGACAGTTGTGACTTGCTGGCACATACAAGCCTATAAATCTGAAGTCAACAGCTTAGAAAGATACAACTATACTATTCCCTGCTGGTAACTCAGGTCAATTCCCACTGTTCATGCCTGATATTAAAGTTCTTTAAAGGACAAAGAAGAGAATAGTCCTAAGCAGGTCTCCAAAAAAACCCACTTAGCTCTGTTTAATGGGGCTTACTTCCAGGAAAGTGTTCTTGGGACTCTACCTGTAGAGCACAGCTTTACTACATACAGATGTGTGGAAACTCCTGAACAGCAGTGTTTATAGCTATCTCTACACCAGCAGTGGGGTTAAGGTCTGGGCTTGTTGCCCCATTGCGCCAACATTACTCTTGTACCACCCAACCTTATAGTCTGTTGCTGTCACTATACTTTGGATGTTTTCCCTCTCAGAAAATGTTGCTCTTTAGTATGCAGTTGTAGAATATCTAGCAGAAACCCACTTCTGGAGTGGTATTTAAACATGTTTACATCTTTTTCCCTATTAAATATAAGCAATTTTTTCATGTATACACTCACACATCAGTTGTGCAATCTGTTTTGCATCAGCCTTTGAAATATCAGTGCATTCTGTGAAATGTTAGTTTTCTGATAATATAAATAAATGCACCAGTATTAAGCCTACTTCCCCCCCCAAAAAAAAAATTAATTACACTGCAATAAATTTGGAGAAGTTGCAAGTTACTTTCTCTCTTTAGTTTATGTAAAGATGGGCCAAAAAGGCAATCTTTCACCCAAAGAGCAGCAACACACACAAAAAACCTGGCCGGAATGCTGCATTCTTACCCAGTGTCAGTGCTTTCTGTGCAAATATTGGCTTGGAGACTAAGAAAATATTTTGGAATCTTATGAAGCAAAGGATCTGACTCTCTTAATTTTTCCAGCCCTTTAATTTTCAGTCCAAAGACAACCCATTGTGGTTATTTTTCCTTTAATACATTTCAAAGGCTTGTAGTACTGTGAGCAATCCTACCCACTGGGCTAACTGCTACTCTAATGTTTTTTCTGCAGACCACATGCCTGGGAGGGCTCTCAAACTGTGGCTGGGTACAGATCAGAGCCTGTCGAAGACTTGAAGGTGACATGACAGAGCCATCCTTGCTTCCAAGGACAGGCCATCATTTTGCCTCGTCCCACCCTAGTGTCTGGTCAAAGCTTCTCTTTGATGCTGGAATATTATGAACTGCGGTTTTCCCAGTTCACAGAAAGTGGAGGGTTCATCAAGCTGACGTTACACTGTTCATACAAGCGAGGAAGCCAGCTTTTCATCTGGACTGATGTGCATTAGCTTGAGGCAAGTGCCAGTATCTTAGTCAAGTCTCAGCACTGAGTCATCTTTCACTCCTACAGCAGCGCTGGACATTGATCTACTGGGCAGGTAGAGGAAATCATTGCACTGGACTATCAGAACTACAAAGCATGTTTGCTTTGGTTATAGCTGTCTCACTAGGTCAGGGGTCCCCAGCCATTTTGAGCCTGTGGACACATTGTCACCACTCCCAAGCTCCACATGTTAATTTAAAGACCATAATAGCCCCCCCCCCCATATGCATAGCTTGTACATGTACAAACTCTGTATAATCAACCAGAAACCCTGCAGAATAAAAGGACTCAAACATATGGAAGCTGCACATAGAAGGGTAGGCTCTGTTCTGACCTTTGGATCAATGTGTAAAGGTCAGAGGCAGCAACAAAAGAACAGGGTCCCGTAACCTCCTCCACTTATTGAGCTTTCATGGTTTTTGAAAGTCTGAACAGGGCTAGAGATGCATGAATGCTGTCAGTTGAAAACATCCAAGGACTGTATCCCCCGGAATGGCTGCAGTTCTTCAGTGGTTCAACATAAAGGTTTCTAAAGAAGACGCTATAGTCAGTGAACTGAACACAGAACATTTTGTTCTGAATCTGCCTTGGAAATTGAGAGGTGGCAGAATAAAGAATTAAAAGACAGAAGGAAAGATTGAATAGTATCCTAATCAGAGGCAGTCTTAGCCAGTAAGGCCCTAGCTGGGAAAGGCCCTAGCTGCCCACAATCCCACTCCTCAATGGGGGGGTGGGGTTTGAAAAGAAGACCAGCCTCCCACTGCTGGCTGCCTCTGTTTGTAACCAGCCCATCCAGGGCTCAGGCAGCTGGCTTCTGGCTACAGCTCCCCCTGCCTCGAATGGGGCAAGGGCTGCCTGGGGGTAGACAGTAATTCTGGGGCTACTCCTGGACTTCTGCTTGAGGGGCTGGAAGCAGGGGTGTAGACTTTCTAAATCCCCGGGGGGGGCGGGGGCTCTCTTGGGTGCACGCGCAAAGTGCACGCACACGGGACCATGTCCCTGCCGCTCCTCCCCCCCCACCCCCCAGCCCCAGGGAGGCAGACCCACGCTCACCTTCGAAAAATGATAGTTGAGCTGCTTGTCTGGTTTACTGGTGTTCTCTTCCTTTATACTGTAGAACATATTGGCAGTTCAAGCTATTTTTTTTCTACGCTGACCTCTGCGGGTGGGTTCGCAGCCGGCACTCCCGGCCCCCCCAGCCTCGGGAAGGGCTCCTGCTGCGGCTCACCCCGCGCCTCCTCCTCACCAGAGTCAGCTTGATGCGGGCGGGGAAAGTCTTGCCATAGGCCAAGCTCTGGATGAGCACGATTATTATTATTATTTAAGTGAACAGGGAGTGTGCGGAGGGGCAGACTTGTCAGGCGGGATCCCCAAAACTCAAAGAGCGCGAAGTGCTCGCAGAAGAAGTACGGCGGTGGTGGTGGTGAGAAGGGAGAGGGAAAAGAGATAAGGACACCTAACCCAGCCCAGCCTCTCCCTCAGAAACTCGCCCCGGAGTTCTCGGCGGCGGCAGCAGCAGCCAGCTGGCCGGCTGACTGCTGTGTGCGCAAAGTGCGGGAGCATGTCCCCGCCGCCTCTCTCCCCCCCCCTGCCCCAGGGAGGCAGGAGGGCAGGCCGGGGGTGGGGGGGAAGGAGAGGCGGCGACGGCCAGCTGGCCGGCTGACTGGCCACCGGCGGGCGCTCCCTTTTGCTGGGGGTGGCTGAGCCCCCCCCCGGGAAATTTCGGGGGAGGCTCAAACCCTCGAGCCCCCCCATAGTTGACACTCATGGCTGGAAGTACTAAAAGTGCCCCTGTTCCTAACCACTCTGTGCACAGAATGCGGAGTTTTTCTGCATTCCTGTCCATTCCTGTAAACCCTTCCAATAACCAGAAAGATTATTCTGGAAGGTGAGGGATATGCACAGAAGAACAGTTGTATGTTTGGGGGTCTGGACTGAGCACAGATGGGAGGTGAAATTGCTTCTCCTTTCACAAGCACAGTTCTGCTACAAAGAAGGGTAAAGGTCACCATCACCCTGTCTTTCCTCAGTCCCATCCCACAACCTGCCTCTAATGAAATAATAATTTCCTCTTTCATCCTTAGCAACAAGCCTTGTAAATATTATAAATTAAATATATTTAAGAAAGAAAGCATTAAAACAATAATATATATAACTGATGTATAAGAAGGATAATTAAAAAACAATAATTGTGTGCCCTTCAGTTCAACCAATCTCAACAAATTCAAAGCTCCTTCCCCTACTTTTATAAAGTGCACTTAATAAAATAAAATGGAATGGAAAGAAATAAAGATGCATAACTTAACATAACTCCCATGTTCCTATTTATGGTAACTGGTTATATTTAAAGGCAACTAATACAAAGCTCTATGTCCTAATTAAATTAAATCGATTCCATCTCCAGCCTCTCCCCAAAAGAGGGTGGCTGGGGGGGGGCGGGGTCGGCACATAAGGCTGCACAAATTGCCTTTTCCCAGAGAGGGGTGCAACACTTCAGAAAATATGCCAGATTGAAAGAGGAGTACCAATAAGGGCACCGTTAATTGGAAGTCTAGAGGTTTTATACTCTTGGCATTTGAGGAATAATGAGAATCAGGAGCATTAGTAGGTGGGGAAAAGAAATCAATGCGAACACGGCTATGAACATTTCTGTCTTCTCTGAAAGAGTTTTTTTCCCCCCTCCTGAAAAACTGTAATTGTTCTTTTTACATAGCACACAGGCAGCGCTGCCTCGAGAAGAGTTTGTAAAAATTACTGAGCCAGGTAATACGAGTGTAGAAATGATAAACAAAGAATTTTCCACTATGCAGTTCTTGACAGAGCTCAGTGACGGGGCAGGGGGCGAGAGATCTGGCTTGAGAATACGGCAAGGAGGGAAAATGTGATTTCTCTTGGTGAAAAATAGTTTTCTTTTTTTTTCTTTATGTCCATATAAAGGAAGAAAGGAAGAATGAAATGCTTATGTGCAGTTCTTCGTAGTTCATGACGAGTGGTTGTTTGAAGGCCTGCTGGAAGGAAAGTTGGAAACCAGAGTTCGACTACTGTGGTTATCATCAAAACAAATCAAACGTGGGTCTTCAAGAAGTGCAAAATCCTTTGGGTAGACATATCAAAAAAAGCACAATTTCTCAGAACCAAGGCAGACCAAACATGCATGGAATTACAAACACATGTCTGGAACCTGGCCACGAGGCCATGGAATTCTGTGATAAAGATTATCCCAGACTTAATGATCTTACCAAAAAGCAAAGCCCCATCTTTTTGCAATCCAGCATGTATTATATTAGCTACTAAATCACAGTTAATCCACATTTTCCATAAAAATGTAAAAGCACAATTGACTGGGAAGTGCTCCTGCACAAGCCCTACATTGAAATGAAGAGGAGAAGCCCCACCACTCTTCTGGTTCCCACTTGCATATACGGGAGAACTTCACAGGAGATTACATCCTTTATAGAGTGCCATATGCTTAAGGGCAACAATAATTTTTTTTTGGGGGGGGGGGGATGAGAGAAGCTGGAAACCAAAGTATATTCTGGTGTTATGCTGTGGCAGACCGTCAAGGGTTAATGCCTAACAAAGTCTGAGAACCTTTGAGTGACAGGCTGCTCAAAAGGAATTCTGTTGAGAGAGTCAATGACAGTTGGGAACTGATAGTTGAAGAAGAGTCAGTTAAGCACTGACTGTGGATTGGGAAGGAGGCTAAGAAAGTGAATGGATCAAGGAGGATCCTCATTCAAGCCAAAAAAGGGAAATAGCTTCTAGTAAAGAGAAGTGATCCCTGCCCAGTTAAGAAGGGAAATGGCTTCTAGAAAAGAGGTGTGATCCCTAGTTTGTGTATAAAGAAGGATTTGGGGTAGTTGGTTGTACTTCCTGCCTTATAAACTTTACAAGTCAGTGAAATTCAGAAACCTTTGTTTGAGTGTTTAAGCAGAAACTGAAAATAAAGCCTTTCTCCTCAAATTTATAAAGACCTTGTGGAATAGCAGAAACAGTTACTTGTTGGCAACAAATTATCTGGTGTTTGTGTGAACACAAAATTACCTCAGTTTTATTATCTGTTCACCTCGTACATCCTGCACCCAATTCCACCTGACCTTTTCCCCTCCAAGTTAAATAAAATAAAACATTTTGTTTATTTTGAACTTTCAAAACGTTCTTGTCTGCCATTTCAAAAGCAAAGTATAAGAAGTTGATTTTGTATCTTCCCTCAGTTCCCTGGGCTGGGCCAGCATCATCTCTCTCTCTCTCTCTCTCTCTCTCTCTCTCTCTCTCTCTCTTTGTGTATGTTTGTGTGTGTGTGTATACGAGTGTGCCACTGGGTGGGACTGCCATAGACAAACAAATAAGAAGAAAATAGATAAAGGGGCTGCTCAGCAAGAATGAAGGGAAAATCCTGTATGTGAGGGAGAGAAGAGGGCAAGATCATGATGCTTACAGGTATACCTGCATGGTACCATCTAAGTTCAACTGTTAAACACTGTACAGAAGCGTATAACATATTTCCTTCCCCAAAAAAGAAAAAAAATCAGCAAATCTTGCTTTCATGCAAACTGTAAAGCCAGTACTGTCCCCATACACTGACATACACACACGAAGCTGCCTTATTCTGAATCAGGTCCTTGATCCGTCGCAATCAGTATTGTCTACTCAGATTGGCAGCAACTGTCCTGGGTTCCAGGTTGAAGTCTTTTACATCACCTACTACTTGATCCCTTTAACTTGGGAAACTGAGTACTGGACCTGGGACCTTTTGTATGCCAAGCAGGAGCTCTTCCACTAAGCCACAGCCCCTCCCCCAAAAAAGGCACGCACACACACAAAAAGCTACTTTATACTGAATCAGATCATTGGTCCATTAAGGTCAGTTTTGTCTACTCAGGCTGAGGACAGACTGGCAATCTGGAGTGGGATGAATCCGGAGGCAAAAGCTGCAGGGGTAAAATCCCCCGGGGCTGGCTGTCCACATTGGCTAGGGTATTGCGCAAGGATGCCGTTACGGAGTGTTCAGACTGCTGCGGAGTGGCCCCAGGTGGGCCGGCCTCTGCAGCTCGTGATAGGGCTGTTTCAGCAAAACGCCGCGTTCGCACTGCCGCCTCCACTTGCCTCCCGCCTTCTTCTGGTTCACACTGCCTGGAAGTGGGAGGCAAGCGCAAGATGGCCTCCGGACACCGGTTTCTCCCGGTGTCCTTCTAAAGCGCAAGAAAACTGGCTTCAAAGCGGGTAAGTACGGAAGGGAGCCGAGGGACAGCTGCGCATGTCTGAACAGGCTCCCTTCCCCCGCTTCCCATGTGGACCTATCCCGAGGCAGATTGCCAGTCTGTCCTCAGCCTCAGACTGGCAGCTGCTCTCCAGGGCCTCTGGTAGAAGTTTCACATCAGCTCGTACCTGATCCTTTCAACTGGAGATACCAGGGACTGAACCTGGGACCTTTTGTATGCCAAGAAGATGCTCTACCACTGAGTCCCTTGTGTATGTCTTCTGCAGGGTCTAGATGTACATCCAATCAAAATGCCTTCCAAAGCATGGTGGAAGACATAACCAGGGAGTTCTTAGAAGACAGTCATGATGGGGTCTTCTGCTCAGCAAATCAAACAATTATACATTTCTGCACCTGCCAAATATCATTTAAAGAATTCCATTATTTCAGCATATAAGCATGCAACATCACTGGTCCCCCTGTTAATAAGAGTACTGCAACATCCATTTCTTTTAGATCCCACCTCTGATCCATGAAACTTCATGTGGTATACAGAGGGTTCCCAGGCAGTTTCCCATCTAAAGACTGACCAGACCCAAGCCAGCGTAGCTTTGACAAGATTGCTTCAGCATGTGTATTCAGACTGTCCCCGGTCCTGTTAATTAAGAATGAGTGGGTGTATGTTTTCTCCTAGGAAACTATGAACTTGATGTTTAAACTTTGCCTTTGGGGAATAAGACCAAGGTGAATAAGACTATTCTGATTCTCCATTTCCAGTAGCAGTCAGTTCACAAACCTTCCCTCTTGTTTGTTCATACTATCTCTATAATACTATGTTTATCCATACTATAAATTCATCCACTATAGTTTATCCTGAGTATCAGAGGTATATTGCCTTTGTCCATTAAAATATTTGGAGGAAAATTGTTGTATATTATAACAAATTTAGAGTTCGGTGGCATCTTTAAGACCAACGAAGGTTTATGCAAGGTGTGAACTTTGGTGTGCATGCACACTTTTTCAAATTTCATGTGTGTGCACATGAAAACTCATACCTTGAATAAACCTTTGTTGGTCTTAAAGGTGCCACTGGACTCTAAATTTGTTCTACTGCTTTAACACGGCTGACTGCCTGGATCATCTGTATATTATGATTGCAATACTGAGAAACCAAAATTATATCCATGACTTTAAAGAGTTAAAGGTTAATTGAGATTTGATAATCAGTGCCCTAACTAGAAGAAAGGTTGGACAATGGCATGAGTTGACCAGGGAAGTTATGAAATCACTTTAATTACATCAACCTAGGAAAAATCTGTAAGAACATCTGTTAGTGTTGTTCTGAATTGCTCTGGAGATTTCTTCTTAAAATATTTCAGCTTCACAGTGAATACAGAAATGTTCCATGGTGAGCTAACATTTGTAGAGGATCACTTCAACCAAACCCAAACCTAAAAATCCTTAATAAATAATGCCAAGGAAATACAGCCAATTGGGCAAAAAACCCACAACATTTCTCTCTGTACTGGCAGATTCTTAAAATTATCCTTCTAGTATGGGCCCTTTTTCCTGCATGGTGTTATGCTTCAAGGAGCTGATCATACATGTGCATATGATTAACTTCATCTTCAAATGAAGCCCATAACAGCCAGTGACACTTCACTGTCTATGGAAATGAGACTTCCCCCCCCCCCCCCCCCAGCATTTGTAAAACTTGGTCTTCAATCCTTATTTTGCTACTCTCTAGAGTACCAGAAAACCTTTGGCAATTGAGAAGAAATGTTACACACATGCACCATTATTCTCTCGTATCTGGACATCTTCTCCACAGCAGCAAGGTACTAATCAAAAACAGCCTAAAATACCTAACCAAGAAAAAAAGGAGGGGGGTAATAGCACTCTTCTGAACTGGTTTCACCCCAAGGGCGGGGGGAATCTTGTGCCTTCAAGATATACAATGTGTGAAAGGTGAGTCTTTTCTCATTAAAAATAAGAAAGAAATGTTTGCCTATCTCATAACGTAAGCCATTATTTGGCCATTTTTGGTACTGTTCAATGCCATGACAATTTGAAAGCACATCACTCTTTGTACAAGCAGTGAAGAAAACTATGCAAAGGTGAGGCAAACACCATGACATATAGCTAGGGATCATTTGCAGTGTCTCTGTGGCAGATTGAGTGACGTATACCTACATCTGCCATAACCCAAGAGTAAACCAGATGGGGGTGGTCCAGTTTAAAGGACAAAAGAGGTCAGTGAGAGAGGGAGCAGCTGAACCTTCCCCTCCTACCGTTTACCTCCATGCAAACCTGCCTTCAAATTCCTTTTCCTCCAAATAGGTTTTGATACCGGAAATGAGCACAGCTGGAAGAAAAATGTCTGAAACAATAGCTTGCCCAGAGGGTGGGCCACAGGACAGGGGTGGTTCTGCTCCTCCTTCCCCCCCCCCAATATCTTTTTTATTCTTTAAATTAAAGTCCCATTCCACTTTAAGCTTGATTGGGGCAGACCTAACTTTAAACAAATCATCTGTGACTATCGTGCCTAGTTTAGCTTATTAGTTATCCCTAATCAACTCTGCCCTACCTTTGGTTCTAGCAACCTAAGTAGTTGAAGATGGGTAAAAGGAGCAGACTTCTCCAACTGTTCCCAAAAATATTTTTAAAGTGAGGTAAAATTTTTATCCATGCTTGTTATGGGTACTTAAGCTGGGATTGTGAAAATAAGTCCGTAAATATGAATTGGAAGATTAGAAAAGACTACTTTTTAGATTCTCTACCTTAACTGCATTTAAACAGTGTCTGGATAATCAAAGAAATGTTGACAGTGAGCACATCTGAATGAGTTTGGCCTTTACACCACCAACAAACTGCACTTCTGATCCTGAGGATGTGCTTTCAATTTGAAACGAGGAGTTTAAATTACGTTAGCAATTCTGAGATCAGAACTGGAGTGTTTAAACATGTTGTGGACTGAGAGGCCCAGCATAAAAGAGCATGTTTGAGGGAAACGGATTTAAAAAATCCAATACAATATAAGAATTAGGTGTCTATAAATGTCAAAAGTGATTAAATAAGTACAGAATCGTTTTACAGATTCAATCTGTTGAAAATGTTTTTTGTTATGGAAATGGATCGCTGAAAAGTCTCCAATTTTGCTCCTAAACTAAACATCTAATTTTAAAAAAATAGCCCATGGAGACGATGAAATGTGATTTTGATTAATTTTTATGTCAAAGCATTCATCTCCGTTACATGTTCTCAATATAAACTATTTCTTGATCAACCGCACTTTGCAGTATGTTTTAGAAACCTGTAAATTACTCATTTAGGTTCAAACCCAGCATAACTGAAAAAGTACAGAAGACAGACATGGGGAAAAAACATATAACTTGTAGACAATTGGCCCTTAATATGACTTACAATTATAAAAATGAAGACTTTTTTATAGGCTTAAATTAGTCAGCAAAGAGTTGTTTACTATAATGCTAACTTCCCTATTCAAATGTCCTTTGATAAACATTAGCCTGATGGCCATTGCCTTTGAAATCTGAATATAAGAAATAGGAACCTTGTAAATGATCAGACCGCCATGCACCCCACACAAAAAAGAACGCAACTGGAAGGGTGTGGACAATGTCACACAAAGCACCCACATCTGCTTGCATTTCATCACTAAAATGGCAACGTTTGACTTCAGCCTGACCTTGAAATTCACAGGCTGAAGTGAAAAAAGAGGAAATAACTGAAAGCAGCTAAAAAATAAGCAGGAACGAAAACAAGCTGAGCCTGTAACCACATGGTTGAAAGTGAATTAAAACCAAATGAGCAATGTATCAGGATATGCTGTTTAACACAAAAAACTTCAGCTAGATGCTTGCCTCTACAATTAAAACCATCTTACTGCAAAATCTATTGGTTGGAACCAAAACAAAAAAAAGATTTTGTTTCTAGCTTGTGAATAAAGTTCAAAAAAGGAGATCGTTCCAGTGATGATTGGTATTTATATTTTTACAACTTCCCTTTGACACTCAACCATGCCCATTGTTTTAGCCTTGCTATTGAGTGCTTAATTTCACTGTTTTGCACTTTCTTTTTTTTAAAAAAAATCCATCTTTATCTTGTACTGTTTCTGATTTGTCAACTGATAAACACTTTTTTTCTTGAAGTTTTAATTTATTTTGATTTTATGTCACCTTGCTGACTTATTGCTATTATTGAAACAGTTCACTTAAAGAAAGCTTTACATTCAGATTCAGACCACGTGTATCCGCTAACAGAAGACAAGCTGTGCATGACATTGACTATCATTCAGACTGAATTCGCCACTTTATTTTTTTATTAGTTTATTGCCCTTGGAGCAGGCCTGCAAAACTTGGAAACTGCCCAGCCCAAATCAGCCTACTGGCTTTTAAAATTCCCTGGCACACTACAAAATCAGGACGTTTGTGGATAGCCCACCTACATGGGTAGAATACTGCATTCACTTTGGTGGGTCACAATTTTTCAGAATTTTCATACAGCCCGATCCCACGCTTGGGGCTCTCCCCACCCCCTGCCAGAAGCATAGGACACATTGTCATCCCATTGTCCCAATGTTCAGAAGAAACCCTGCACCAGGGCAGCCTCACTGACAAAACAGTAATGAAAAAAGGCAATGTTCAATTTATGTCACAGTATTAAAGACCTGAATAAGCTTTGGTTGTTGTTTCTCATACATCAAACGGGTATGCTATCTTTCAGAATGGCAGAACATTTCTCATTCTACAGCATATTGCCATTTCCCTTCCATTGTTATATTAAAGTGTAATTATGTTCTAATCAAGGCAGCTGGTAGAATGTGGTGGATATGTGTGCTGTGAGCCAGGAAAACATCAGTCATAAACTCAATAGATGGCTCTGACCAGTTCTTAACCTCACATCTCCACTTCCCCCATCATCAGGCTTGGATCTACTGGAAATATTCATGGATAGGAGGTATTTCTCTCCACAGATTATGACTTCCTTCCCTCTCCCTTCCCACTGCAGCCCAAAATACCCTGCAAAATGCTGTTCCTGAGGGACAGCCCCCGCCTCCCCAGAGCAGCATAAGGGGACAGCCAGAGCTCTCCCACCAGAGGGGACGAATGGATAAAAATCACTTCTTTCTTCTATCCATGGAAAACCTCTGCTGGATCCAACCCTCAGTCTATGGTCATAACTAGAGGTGTGCACCAAGTAAAAATTTCTTGTACTTTTGCATCCAAAACTCAGGAGGATTTTTTTTCCCTGTAATCACTTATGGTCATGGGGGACATGGCTGACTTGGGATTTAAGTTCGTGCAGGTTTTTTGGGGTTCTGGTACTTCCAAAAAAAAAGAATTCACAGAACCTATTATACTTATTGATATAATGGTATACTTATATAACAATATGAAATTACTGTTTTTTTAAAGCCCCTCAGTAGTAGGGGGGTTTGGGGGCAGCTGCTGCAAGGACAGGGTCATGAAAATTGGCTGCTGTGAGAAAATCTGAACTTTCCACCCACACAGCAACCATTCTACATTTACTTCTTTCCCAAAACTTTGCAGGAAACAAGGTTTAAGAAAGATCACAGAAAAGCTGGCGAAAACCCAGGAGGTGCAGGATGCTGTGGAGAAGCCAGAAAAACCATACTTCCCAACAGCATTGAAACTGGGGCAGATAATGCATGCAGAAATGGCCAATAAAGCCTTAATCTGGGTTTTCCAAAACCTGTTTGGAGCCAATTTGTTTTGTTGCACATTATCCTTAAGATGTATGAAATCTTAAAAAAATCTATTTGCCTTCGAAAGCCGAAGTGTCCATTTGAAAGAGACCCTGATTGCTACGTTGTATCCTGCCTTGAATCCCAGGGATAGAAATATTTTAAATAAATAAATGAAAGCTTTTAAACAAAAATAGAACGTGGGGTGGTGGTGAGGGGAGCTAAGCATTCCCTAATTTACCTCATGTTTTACCTGGACAAAGATTTAAACAGCATTTGAAAAACATTGTACTGAACACAATTTCTAATGCTTTTTAAAAACATTTTTTTAGAACTGCTACAAAAGTTACAATTAAATAGGAATAAAACAAAAAATGCAGATATTCAGAAGCTGCCAGCATTTTAAATTTGGAATATGACGGTTTCTCCATGAAAGGTAAAATATGGGTGCTTTAAATATATAGGAAGCTCTTGATTGTTTTGATTTTGACAGAAATCCAGTATGAAATCTCATAACATTGTCAAATGTAAAACAGTCAGATGCTAAATATTGTTGCATGTCATCTATCTAACGTGATCTGAAAATAAATATCACTGTATATTGAGTAGCAAGTACAAATATAATTGCATATCACTTATCAGTGTTGGTTAATCATTAAATATTATTATGCAATAGCAATCAAATACTGAACACTGTTACTTATTAACAATAAAGTGATGGCCACAGGAATAAACAGCTTTAAAAGGGGATTAGATAGATTCATGGAGGATAAGTCTATCAATGGCTACTAGCCATGGTGGCTGAGGGAAACTTCTACATTCAGAGGCACTAAGCCTCTGAATCCTAGAGCCAGGAGGCAACATCAGGGGAAGGCCTTGGCCTCTATGCCCTGTTGTTGGCCAGCCAGAGGAACTGGTCGACCTCTGTGTGAGACAGGATGCTGGATTAGATGGGCCACTGGTCTGATCCAGCAGGGCTCTTCTTGTATTCTTATGAAAAGTGTCTTCCATCAACTAAGATTTAGCATGGGATTCAAACCACAGAATTATTTTAAAGAATTATTTTGTACTTTATTATATTAGCAGTTATTTCAAATTGTGCCCCAGAATAAATCTAATGCTTTTAGAGAAGGACAATCTAGTCTTTTTAAATTGGCATGTGGTCTTCCACAGAGATCCTGAGCCCCTAGTGTAAGGTGCAACCATTTGGGGGGGAGGCTGAGTGCTACATTATCAGTATTAACTGCTTGTAAAGCATGCAGTTCTGGCTGTACCTCATTCACAGTATCAGTTGCCAACAGTGTTAAAATATACTAAAGGTAAAGGTTTCCCTTGCTCGAAAGCCAGTCGAATCTGACTCTTGGGGGCAGTGCTCATCTCGGTTTCCAAGGCGAAGAGCCAGCGTTGTCCGAAGACGTTTCTGTGGTCATGTGGCTGGCGTGACAAGATGCCAAGGTGCACAGAACTCTTGTTACCTTCCCACCCAAGCAATACCTATTTATCTACTTGCAATTTCTTGCTTTCGAACTGCTAGATTGGCAAGAGCTGGGGCCAGAGACGGGAGCTCACTCTGTCATGTGGCTCTCAGGTCTCGAACTGCCGGACTACTGACCTTCCGGTTTGCAGTTCAGTGTCTTAACCTCTGAGCCACCGCAGCCCCTAAAATATACTATCAGTCCTTAATTCCTGGAATTCATCAGCATGGTGTATCAGCACAGTGGGCCACTGGATCTGTCCTTAAGTGTTAGACCCTAAGTCCACAGTAGGTCTTATGTCTGTTGCCTGTCACCTTGTACCCCCTCCAAGTTTTGCCCAAAGAAAGAAATTGTAGGATAATGGCAGACCAGCAAATAAGTATAAACATTTGGGAAAGATAAAGAGATAAGGCCTGGGTTAGAGTTGCCAACTCTGGGCTGGTCAATTCCTTGGATTTGGAAGTGGAGCCTGGGGAGGGCAGGCTTTGGGGAGGGGAGGGACTCCTGTGGGTATAATGCCTTATAGTCCACCCTCCAAAGAAGACACTTTTTCTAGAAGAACTGATCTCTACGGTGTGGAGAGCAATTGTAATTCTGGAAGATCTTCAGGTCTCACCTTGAGATTGGCAACCTTAGTCATTTGTAGTTTATAACTTCCTTGTAGCCTTAACAAAGATTGCTGCTAGTTCCTCCCACAGTCTTGCCTGACTTTGATTTTGGGACCTTTTTCCAGAGGGTGGAGCAAGATCTGGCAAAACCAGTAAGACAAGACACTTTCACGTGTACTAAATAATGCTGTTTCAATCCACTTCAGTGAATGTATGCAAATGGATTTTGCCATTTTACACAGTAAAATCTAGTTGCAAAATGCATTGAAAGTGGACTGAAAGTTCATTGTTTAGTGTGTGTGTGAGAAAGTGCGTGTTAAGCGCCATCAAGTCATTGCTGGCCTGTGGTGACTCTACGAATTAACGTTCTCCAAAATGTCCTGTTGTCTCAGGTCTTGCAAACTGAGGGCTGTGGTGCCTTCTATTGAGTCAATCCATTTCGTGTTGCATCTTCCTCTTTTCCTGCTGCCTTCAGCTTTTCCTAGTGTGATTGTCTTTTCTAGTGACAAGCCAAATGGGAAGCCATAAATGAAGGAACAAAGCTTGAAATGGAATGCTAAATAACAAATGATACCATCTACTTAACCACACAAAATCTTTTGGTCTGGGATAAAGCTCCACACTAAGAATTGTAGCGTATTTGGTTATGCAAATAGCATTTCAGAACCTAATAAAGATTTCAATAGAATAATTAAGATGAAAGCACAAGGTAGTTTTAGTTACCTTTGTCCTGCCTCTTCATATTTTACATGAGAATACTTCTTTCAGCAATGAAACCTTAGCAGCTTGAGCCCATGTCAGTTTACTGAGCGCCTCCTCTATGTTTCTATAGGGCACAAACTCAAACACGTGTGTATAGGGCAGCAGTCTTTATGGGTCTTCTTATATTTTCCCAGCTTAGGAATGTCTTTTCCTTTTCTTTCCCTAACCTGGATATTTTCTGATCTGAAAGACCAATTATCTCATTTTAATCATCCGGGATGATACAGCACCCATCTCTGATATCTGCCCCTGCTCTTTAAACCAAAACAAGAACTGACCTCATCACTGCTTCTTTGACGTGTGGTGTGGATGATGGTCTTAACTGGTGCTCTTTACTGAGTGCTTTTGATGGGCTGATGCAGGGATAGTATGAGCATGAGGGGGCATTATCCCCTGCCTCTCATTCAAACATCTGCAGAAGGAGCCCATTTTCCCAGCAGAAACTTCTGTGAATTGTAGTAAGATACTTTCTTATAGTGGCAGGTGGGGCAGAGCTTCTGTCTGTCCCTTTTGTTGCCATGAAATCTGATACAAGTTGCATTGCAAGCCCCTGCTTAAACCTCAACAATTATAGGCCAGGGCAGGATTATATCGTGCAATAGACACTCAGAACTGCGGGAGGCAAGGCAAGGATCCACAGCTGGGAAGAGGCAATCCCTGCAAAGCCACATTACACAGTAGAGGTCTACTTTCCTGCATTATGGAGAAGAGCATCTGTAAAACTGACACTATCATCAAGCTAAATGCAGCCCTCCTGACTTATATACAGCCCAGATGAGCACTGAAACACCTCCCATTTACTGCTGTTTCCTTGATGCTACCAAAACTGGCTTCTTGAGTAAGTTGCAGGCCACAGTACATGACTGAAGGGTGCAGTGGGTCACAGGTTTGAGCCACCGTCGCTAAAGAAGGAGAAAGACAAACTGCCACCGGCATTTTCCATTTCCAGTAGCAAATGGCAAGCCTCAACACTGAGAGCAGCCCACAGTTCAGTGTCAACAATCACGGACATAAACCAATAGAAACAGAGACCAAACAGGACTGCTTCTGCTCCTACCTTTTTTTTAAAAAAAGTATTTACAGCCTCTGCCTTATCGCACTGCGGTCTGAACTTTTGATCTTTCTCGCCCAATCACTTGCATTCAGCAAACAATCTACAGTATCATGTATGTAAACAAACGCAGTAGGTGAAATTAATCCTGGCTATAACTGTATTGATTTCCGCTGAGCTGTAGCCAACGTCTTAATCTGTGCTTTGTTCCATGTGGCTGCACTGTATAGTCCTTGCCTTTTCCCCCAAGCCAGTGCAGAATCCTAGTGCAATCAATTCTTAAATCTTGCACGCTTTCAGGACATCTTAAGGCTAAAACAGCTGAAAATTAGATGAAAAGATAGGAGGATTTACAATCAAGCCAACCTTGCTCCAAACAGTACAGCCTAGTCTGGATCATACGAAAAGGCTCTAGTCAAAGCAATGGAATAATTTCTTAGGCCATCAACTTCCTCCCATTTCTTACACACACACACACATACACACTTACTCAAGAACAAGTATCTTTAAAATGACTGTGCTTTGTGCTAAATCAGGACTAAATCTTTAAATTACCTTGCATCCCTAGCTGTTGTCTTTGGCTTATTTTCAATCCTGTTTCAGCTGCAATCGCTCAAAGCCACGTGCATAATCTCAAAACTATATTGATTGATCCGGGGTTAGCTATCAACCTTTTTTGTCATATACAAGAAGGCAGGTGAAAAATGGAACATTCATTTACAGTGCCTCATCTGAAAACACAGGCTTCGTGTAAATCACAGCCCAAGCTCCCTGCTTCACAGAAGAATTGTTCTTATGTTCACCACTATAACTTTGCCTGCAGCTGAAAGATTTGTGCTGGTTATTGGCAAAGGCTGAGGAATAGAAGAGAAAGGAGCAGCAAAAAAAAATATCTCCAAGCTGTCTCTTTGCACACAAAAAAAAAAGGCAGTAGCATCTGACAGCTGTCCATAAAAATATAATGGATAAATGGTACAATATAAACTAGTGGGAGAGACACCAAAAGTGCAGCTGGGGGAAAAAAGAAAAATGAGCTTGTTAGAACACTCTGTATTACAGCTGTTTCCCTTGACAGTTTGCTGTACCCTAATATGCTCAACAAATTGGCAACCTGTCCTTAGATATTTGCATCAGAATTCCCTTAAGGGAAATATCTATATTATTCTGTTTTGGATAAAGGAAGCCGCTTGATATGACAGGTAGGTCAAGTGTTTCTTTAATAAAGCATATGGTAGAATGAAAGAAACAGGCTATTGTCAGTGGCTTGACAAATAGGTAGATTTGGGATTGGCCCTCTTGAGAATATCCAGCCAAAGCTGCTGGATAAATCACCCTTGTTATTTTGATTTAACCCTTTCGCTGCCCAGTAGATTTTTCTCCCCTTCTAAAAGCAAAGACTGCCGTTCAAGTTGTATTAAACTGCTTCATTCTGGCATTTGGTTTTTATTTAAACTAGATTTTATTCTTATGGAGCCAAACCACACATGATATAAATGGCGGTGGGAACAGTTGAGTTATAATCTACAAACCAGACTTGCTTAAATACTGAAGATTTACTGAAGGTAACTCTAGATGTTGAAGATACACAGTGCAAACCTGAGTCCACTCAAGAGTCTAATCAGCTTACTCCTATGAAAATGTGCTGCGATGGCACTGATAATCAAGCAGACACTGGCTTTAAACATAGTTAGTGTAATACATACAAGCTTTTTAGAGAAGTATCGTAAAATAAATTATTTTATTTGAAATGAATTCCCATGTTTTAAGATTAAAAAAATTAATTAGAAGTAGTTAAAAAATTACCAGAAATTCATTGATTAATTACTGTTTGCATCCAGATTGAAATGATCAGAAATGTATCAGATTCCTTTAAAAGAATAATGGACCAGGGGCTTTGACAATGTGCCATAAACAACACTAGTGCTTCCTACGTTACATTTAATGGCAATTTAATTTTATTCCTATCAGGAAAAGTAGATGCCCTTGTTCTACCCTGAGCACTGAGAATTCAGCTGTATGCCTTCCCATAGTCTCTTAACTACAATACATTAGACAATACATATGTTAGCTTTTGTAACTTTTTAACTAATTAAAAAAAATATATAGAAAGCAGAACCAACTGTTTTACACAGAAAGGAAAATGGGGATTGAATCCAGATCCCACTCTCCATCCCAATTTGCTGATCAATGACATTTCATCTTCTTTAAAAGGTATACGGAGAAACATTTCAATGTATAAGAAAAAGTTGTTCTGAACAAAAAAGTGGCCCCAACTCGTTATGAAAATTTAACTTTTCAGGAAGAGAATAGTTGATTATAGTTGAGCTACCTCATGGAAGGATTACCACCATGGCAAACTGAAAGAACCGTGTATACCTAGTAGAAAGGAGCCAAATTTATGTTTCAGAGATGCTTGATTCAATCTCCCGACATAGTTATTTTCACTAAAACAGATACTGGGAAGGGGTCAAATTGTATCATGACAAGCCATAGCAGTGGATGTATTTAATCCTTCACAGAAATCTGAAATTAACTCGATGTGCCTTAAGTAAGGAAACCAATTTCACCCTCATTCCCAATGTTTACCATGTAATGCCAACATGTGCCTGATAATGTAAGATCCAAAACTGCCATGGGGCAATTCTACACTAGACCTTAAATCCTGGTTCAACCCTGTCCCCAAACTTACATTCTACACTACACTTGAGTTCACCCCTGTAATTTTCTTGGGGTATTTTTTGTTTCCACATTACACTGAAGTCATCCCGGTTTTGCCCCACGCTTGTCCCAGGATAAACGGGTGCTGTTATAACCAGGGATAAATGCAAGGTATTGTGTCACGAGTTGAACTCTGATAAAATCAGGGATAAGATCCAAGTGCAGAAAGGACCAAATTGTGTATTGCCTTGTCCTAGAAACTAATAGAAATGAGAATAAAATCTGTCCATCTATGGAAGAAAATTGATTGATATTAATAAATAAATGTCTGATATTTCTCACCTCATGAATTATCATAAAAACCCAATACAGAATACCCTCCTTTTAGCTATTCATCCAGGGTTGGGTTTCTGATGTCAGATGAAACTGTACTTAATTGTTGAAACTTTTTGTTCATTTATTGATTTGGTAGTTTGTTAATTATTTTGTTTCTTTGCTTTGTGGTTTACTAGTTACTGTTTCCCCTCCATTTCTGATAGTTGTTCTATAACTATGTGAATTAAATTTATATCACTTTTAATGGGTTCAAATGGCAACAACTGATATTATCAGATCCTCAACTAATTCCTGATCCAGAGTAAGTGGTTCTCACACCATGTAATCACAGTGCATGGATGGCGTGGATATTTCCCTACAGACCATTTTCTCGTGCTCATTTCAAATTCACACAAGGAAGAATAATAGCTCAATGTTATTATATTTCCTCTCTTGACTAGGGATGTAATTGATTCTTTTGTTAGTTTTATAAAACTCACTCCTTTTCATTATAAGTGGTACCACATGGAATCACAGTAAATATATTTCATACTTTTCATTATGTAATAAAAATAGAAAGTTAGCAAGCAGGTAGCTCTTAATAGTATCATGTTCTTCCCACTGTAAAAATCAGGAACATCACGGAATGGAACAAATTTGATCACATCAGGATGTCAAATAGCTGGCCTGGGAAAGACTCCAACCCAAAGCCCTAAAGAACCATTGCCAGTTAGGGTATATAATACTGAGCAAGAAAAACCAATGATTTTTCATGGTGTAAAATAGCTTGATAAATTCATCAGGGGTTAATTTGGAGGACAAAACAGCCCTGGAGGGTTCCCGTTAGCCTTAATGGCCAATCCTCCTCTGATCTACAAAAACTCCAACATCACTGAATAGACAGTACAGAGCTTCCTGGTTTGGACCACTGTCTGAAGCTGCCAAGAGAAGCACTTCCTGTAGATCATTGAACAGCATAGCCCATCATTTCATCTGAGATGGCGGCCATATTCCTTTGACTTTGAAAGAGAGAGCCTTGCTTTTATCCACTGCTTGTGAACTTCCCAGAAGCACTCAGCTAGCTACAGTTGGAAACAGGGTGCTAAATCCTGATCCAGCTTCTGCTATTATAACAGCTGGAACTTGATTTGAGCCAGGACTATACCCTGTAATATGTGGCATAACAACAAATGACATTAAGCTTCTGGTTATTCCCTCCACACCATATCTGGCGGAAAGGCTTCCCCAGGCCATACTACCTTCCAGACAGACTGAACATCTAGAAATTCTCTATTTAGAAATTAATTTCTGTCTGTTTCAAATTGTGTTCTTATGCCCCATTCTAGCAAAGATAACACATAACGTTAAGTATCCCAGACTGCACTGTCACATTTGCAATCTGCAGAACAGCCATGAGAGTTGTGAAACTGAAACTCAGTGGCATGTCCAAGTGGCTAGGCCTGTTGGCCTTATTGAAGTTGAGCACTGTTGCTAGTTTAGGGGATGAAATGCTTCCTTTTGCTGTTGCCTTCACTAGACTCTTTTTTTGCCCCTCACACACACCCCAAGATGATCAGCCCAGACCAACCTACAAGTACCTTTGGACTGAGCAAGGTGGAAAGGATTGAGGTGGGCTGCACAGAAGGCAGAAATGGAGGGGGTGGGAAGGACAGATGGTAAACAGACTGCTTCCCCCTCAAGGCTGCCTTATAGCATGATGGGGAAGTAGATGAGGAGATGATGGGATGTATGAGGGGAGGATGGCCCTGGCAGTGAAGGAGGGTGTACTTAGTGAAGGCAACAAATGGTGATTTGCCTTCCTGGCATGCACATCCAAGAGGGCAAAGCTCCCACCACTGTTGGTCACTTTCACTCTGTGTGTCCTCTGGCACTGCAACCACCATCCTCTTTTGATTTCTACCTCGGCCCACCCCTGCACTGGGATCTACTGCAGCCTGGCAGGTGGTAGAGCCTGAGCTAAACAATGTGGGTAAGAAGGGAAAGAGAACAAGCCCAGTGCTGGCAGTGGCAACAGCACTTTGCCCTCTCAGCTGCTAACTGATGGTGTTCAACAGTAATGGCTCTAGTCTAAATGAACATGCATGACACTTGCATACACATGGAAATGTAACACCTGGTTAGGCGTTCATTGTAACTTTACATTTCCTGATGGAGGAAGGAGTAAGGCTGTCTTGGCTTGTTCTGCCTATTTCTCCCTTTTCATTCATTTGTGCATCCTCACTGTGCAGCGCACTTATGGCGCCATCCTGAACAGGTCTACTCAGGATCCTACTGTTCACAGGGCTCACTTCCAAGAAAGCATACTTATGATTACACTGCTAAAATCCTACTCTTGACAACTTCATCTCAGGAAGAGGGGTTTTTGTTTAAATTAATTAGATAAGATCATTCCCCACTTTTGTCCTGAAACTCTGTTGCCAGTCCTAAAACTTCTGTGAGATTTTGCTCGGATAATCTAGTATAGCTGCTGAGTTTTTCCCCCAGCTAAATTTCAATCATATGTTTGTAACATAATTCAATCCTGTTTCTAATCATATCCCAATAAACGTTACTGCCTTGGAATATAGGATATTTCAGTTACTTTTTGTGGGTTTCCTTCCCCCCCTTCCCCCATTGCTGTCAGCCTGGGCAATAAAATTATACCAATCAATTTCACATTGTTCTGTCTATTCCAGCTATCATTGTGTCTGGAATCATAACATTTACAGGATGTGAGGCTATCATCAATGTCAGCACAATCCTCTAAAGCAAAACATACTTTTTGATTGAGTCTGAGTTAATGCAAATTCTAGGAATAAGTTCTCCATCTATAAAGCACATGGCATGTTCCATAAAGATCCTAGTACTGAGGCAAGGCACAACTCATTCCCCTAGGTACACCAGATGTATCTCTCCTAGCTCCTAAGTGAATGGGCTATTGCACTTCTTTCACAGAAAAAAAGTTCAGGCCCATTGGCCTTTATGTTCCACTGGAGCTACAGAGGACAAGCCTAAATGGAAACCAGCCATTTTTTGTAGAGAAGAAACTGATAAGACTTTCCTGGCAAAATGGCCCAGAGTCTCTACTCTACTTTCTAGGCACAAGGTCATAATATGGCTAGTGGGCAAAAGCTGCAGTTTACACTGCTGCGGCTAATGTCATTCCAAATAATGGAGCTGTTAACCCACCAGCTCCCACCAGCTTATCATTCTATATCAAAAGATGGCTTTTATGTGTGAAACAGCTACCACAGTTTTACCTCACATTGGCTCAAAGACAATATGTTTTTCGATGAAGGAAGTTCATCCATTTAGCTTCAAAAAAAATCTGAGTACGGATATATCGTAATGTGGAGCCAAGTGGTAATACAATCCAGGTCCTAAATTGTGATTTTTAGGATTTACTATGCCAGGAAATATGTATTTAGTCTGTGTTGATTGTCAACCACCTTTCCACTCCCAAGGTGTTACACTGGCTCTGGAGTAAGACTACACTAGTGCCAATTTTGGACATCAGAGCGATTGCCAGTTTAACTCAAACCACAGCAGCACTACTGGGTTGTACATTAGCAGTGTTACACACTTTTAAATCCACTGAAGTCAGTGGATTTAGAAGAGGATTCTGATTAGTATTGCACTGGAAATCTGCAGTACTGAACTCAACAGAAAGAGGTAACAGCATGATCCATCCAGACTTACATATTTTAAGGTTGCAAATGTTACACCCCCTTCTCTGGGAGTAAGCCCTACTGAACACCGTGAGGCTTACTTCCAAAGTAATTGTGGATAGGAATGAGCTCTATGATTTAATTTAATGAGTTAAGCACATGCTCAGTTGTCTCCACTAAATCAATTAGACTAACACTACAATCTTAAATCCATAGAAGGTTGTAACTTCTTAATACTGAGCTGTAAAAGTGTTGAACCTTGGTTGGGTTGTTCCCTGTCAGATACATGCAAGGGTAAACACAAGTTTATGGTCAGGCTGCAACATGACTAAAATACAGCATTGCAAAAAAAAAAAATGAAAATCTTTCTATTTTTGATGTGTATTTTGTTTAAATGAATCAGATTTTGATTGCCTCACTGAGGACCTTACATTATTGTTTATAAATACATTTTAAGCTGATGAAGGCTAAGGAAACTCAAACAAAACAACCAAGGCTGAACTCTTATGCAAACATTACCACTGCGAAAGAAAATCTGTGGCAGGGTTGATTTTAAGGACCCCTCAGTGTTCGTTAGGAAAATAAGAAATGTGAGAAGAAAATCTATTTTATCATTTGGCTTCTGTTCAGTACTTCTTTAGTCTGCATCAAGAAAATCTGTTTCCAATGTTTCTACCACTGAGCCTATCGAAAATTATAGGAATGCAAGTTGGAGCGCGCGGGAATTTTACAATTGTTATTCAGCTCACATCTATGATAGGCACACTGCCTTGTACTCCGATTTCTCAAGAGAGAATGGCAAGGAATAAACACAGCTTCATAACTGCAGGAAGGGAGGAAGGGAGGCCGAAGGGATCTTTCATGCCTTGCAAAAGGTGCAAGCTTGTTAATTAAATATACAGCCCAGCAGGATAGAACAAGGACGGCTCATCGAGACCTTCTGCTCCATTCAAAACATTATATTAAGTAAGAATACAGATATCCTCTCCCGAAAAAACAGGGGAAATGCCCGCAGCACTGAATTTATGCCTTTATATTTAATAAACTTTTATTTTGGAATTTATGCAGAAAAATATTCATGTATTTATATACATGTATGCATGGGGGGAACATTGTTCTGTCCAAGTTCCAACACAGTTTTCCAAAACATCAATATCAGTGTCACTCACTTCGATTTTAAAATTAATTATATAGTGCAGAGTGAAGCATATTTAACTTTGGGCATCACTGTAACCATTTTTTGCTGAAATGTGTCTTCAGAAGTATCCATTTTCACTTTGAATATCTAGGCTTAGATTACTTTTACTTCAGCCCACCAACTTTGATTACAAGTGATTAATTTTATTTTGATTTGTAAAGCTGGAAAATGATAATATTGTGGAGAATGAGTGCTGCTACTGAAAAAGAATCTTCATTTTCAGAGCCACTGAACTGAAATCAAAAGGCAAAAAACTCAAGAACAAGTGACAACTATTCCAGTTTTGCTCAAGATCCCTGTGTCCATATAATTGCTAGTGCTAATACGGAACATATTTTATTCCACACTGACTGATTTGTTTAGACCCATTGTGGAAGTACAATGCAATTTTCTTTACCCAAAGTGGACGATAAGGAAAGCATGAAGACAATTATTACACTGTGGAATTCAAGATGCGCCAACAGACAATGGCATGGTGCTATATTGTCATTAACTGGAACAATTATGAATAGGGGATTACTGAACTTAATCATGGGGCTTGTGTATAGTCATCACACTGTCTTCTTCAGCTTCTGCATTGTAATCTACCAACAAATTCCAACTCATGAGAGGACTATATCAGTATGTCTGTAGAGATGTGTATTATTTTATGTTGAGAGGTGTTCACATCAGGAGCATGTTGAGGGTAGCCTGTCATAATCATAAACCAAAGTAATGGTTACCTGGAAATATGTCAAAGGATTCTCTCCCTCACCTTTATGCCCCAAAGCAATATTTCGGCTGCGGTCACTTTCAATGCACTTTCCAACTGGATTTTGCCAGTTCACTCAGTAAAAATCCAATTTGAAAGTGGATTGAAAGTGGACTGTTTAGTGTGTGTGACCACAGCTTTATAACAATAATCAGAGGACTTTCTCCCCTTTGGCAAATGGAGAACTTCTTCATAGCCCAGGGAAAGGCTGGCACACTGCTCTCCATTCTCCTACAAGGCATATGCCATTGATACATATCTCTCTATGAATACAGTATATAATGCATGCCATTCTCTCTAAGCATGCTGAGCATCAAATCACCTTGTAACACATAGCCTCTCTGTAGTGAACCTGAACTAATAGCACTAATCTGCTATCAGGGCTACCATGCAATGACAAGGCTATTACTAAAAATAAGCCTAGCATTCAACTACTTATGTCATGAAGAGATTTTGCTTACATAATACCTGATAGGCTGAATGGAAGAATGCACCTATTGTGTAATTAACCTGAATTTGTGGTCTCTGTAGAAGCCCAACTCTTGACTTAAGAAGGGGAAAGGGGTGGCAACTGACAAGGCAGAAAGATGTCTGTATAACTAGAATCCTGCTTCAAATGATTGCAGGTGTTCAGCTTGCACAGGCAATGACAATGAATGCTTTATTGCTGCCACTTAGGGATGGGAAGCATGTTTACAAGATCTGCAGTTGCGGGAAGATATCCTACAGATTTTTTTCCCCCAAGGAAACTGATTTGTACATTATGATTGAGTACAATACACACTGGCAACATTTTAAGGTTGCACGATGTCCTTCTTCTCTTCAGAGATCAAAGAGTATTTTTACACACCTTCTTCAACCACCACGTATATGATAACCCATTTATATTTACCACTTGGATATGAGGAGATCTTCAGATGGGTACATCACATCCCACAGTACACTATACATGGGGCTACTTTTGGAATCTGTTCAGAACCTACCAAGCTGGTTATCAACACCTGGACACAGTGCTAAAAGAAATTCATTGGCTCCCTGCTTCAAACTGCTGATCTTGACCTACAAAGGCCTAAACAGCTTGAAATGGGGATATCAGAAGGACGTATGCATTCTCTAGCATCATCTCCTGAAGCTGTGCTATTTCTGTAGCTGAGTGAGTGGTGACCAGGGGAAGTTCCCTTCCTCAGCAGCATTCCTATGAATGTTGTTTTTCTTTAAGCAGCATGCTAGAGAGCCAGTTTGGTGTAGAGAGCCAGTTTGGTGTTGTGGTTAAGTGCGCGGACTCTAATCTGGGAGAACCGGGTTTGATTCCCCACTCCTCCACTTGCACCTGGCTGGATGACCTTGGGCAAGCCATAGCTCTGTACCAGCTGTTCGCTCAAGGACAGCTTGGGAAAGAGCTCTCTTAGCCCCACCTACCTCACAGGGTGACTGTTGTGGGGAGGGGGAGGGGAAGGAGTTTGTAAGCCGCTCTGAGACTCTTAAGTGAGTGAAGGGCGGGATATAAATCCAATCTCTTCTTCTTCTTCTTCTTCTTCTTCTTCTAGGAGATGGTTGATATGTTTTAGTGCCACCAGTTGTTTTATTGTTTCTGTATATTTAGCAGCTTTATTATGTTTCTGATGCTGTTGCTTTTAACTGCATTTTTGTGGCCTCCCTAGAGGGCTTTGTTGGGTGGAAAGATGGCATATAAATTACTACAAATAAATAAATTCTTCTGTCCACCCTAACAGGTGATCACTGTAGCAGGTGATTACTGGCAAAGGCAACCTATATGCAAATATTAATTTGGAGGAAACTAGTTGTAAATGCTAATGATTACCTAATGATAAACCTTATCGGAGGGCAGCTTTGGCTGACTTTCACCTTCACTTCCCACTGTACAGAAAAAAGTCCTCTTCTGCAGTGTAGCCATACTCATGTTTAGTAGTCTGGGCAGGTGGCTTCTATGCAAGATCCAGCAACTTCCTAAGGAGGTTACAATTTAATGGAAACGACTTTCTGTGATTAACAACAGGAATAGATTAATCATAAAAAAAACTTTCAAGTTCTGACAGAGCACGCCATAACACCGGCTTTCAAGTAACCTGCTTATAAACAGAATAATCTGTAGGTCTGTTCTGTCATGTTGTACTGCTGTCTATATGCATGGCCAACTCACTTATGAAAAACTTCATTCGTTTGTGTTTTGGTTTGTGCAAATAACGTCAGTGGGGGAAATACTGTTCTTCTCTTCATCCATCATCACCACTCCATTTTCTCCTCGTACATACCATTAGGACTGCATGTTTTGCAGCTAGCTTCTGTCACCATGGGCAGGTTAAGTCTCCTAATGACTGTTTTAGCTGCACAGAAAATCTACAACAGCATTATTGACAACAAAGAATAGATAGCAAAGAGCAAGTCATACCCTTGTGTGTATTTCTTTTGTAATCACTTTGCTGAGCAAACAAATAAAAAGAAACTTGCTTCCATCCTCAGTTAACTTTGGCTACAGGCAGAAGGGTATTCCGGAAGTGGGAAATACCCTTTTCCTGAGATCAGGAGGCAAGAAGGTGAAGCTGATCTTTAATCTCTTAGGCCCTACCTGCTCTTGCCAGATAGAAAACACATGTGAGCAATGTTGTCTCTTCAATCTTGTTGGTTTGAACTTTACCATCTTTTTTATTTTTAATTTATTTTCTTCAATCTCTCCTTCTTTCTTTTCCCTGGCTGGTCTCAGCTAAGGAACAGGTTTCCAGAAGAAGCAAAGACCCAAGAGCCACAGCCTAGTGCAGCCTAAAGAGCTCTGACTCTTCACTCCAAGAAGAAGAACAATGAAGGAGCTCATTAACATTTCTTCATGCTACAGCAGTTTCAATGGCTTTTTTTGAAGGGAAGCAAAATGGGAAGGGAAGCCTTTTGTACACCAGACACACAGATTATTTCACAGCAAAACTAAAATACAACCGAGAGATTCAAAAAATAACAAATTTTCAAAACTTCTTGATAAAATCTGACTTCCGACTTTAACAAATTTCTGAAGCAAAATTTAGTGTAAAAATAGTGGATGGGAGATCTTATTCATTGAGTTGTTTTCTGATTTTGGAGTTAGGACAAAAACACGTTGAAGTGCTATTGCAAACCATCTGTCAGGTGATGCCAAGTGACAGTTGCTACATGTAAGATACTATCAAATGCTGTTGCGGCATTTCAACTGCAAATATTGCCATATTCCACCTACAGCTTAGAGCAGACTATGATCAACTACAGGGTGCTGGTTGTTTTATGTCAGCTATTGTTAAAAGGAGGGCTTGCTCAAATCCTATGAATTCAGGTTACCTCATAATCACCATGTGCAAATATGTCACCAATTTGCTGCTGATCAGAGCAACTGATTGGCAAGAATCCACTGGTGGGGGTGGCTGTACAACAGCATTAAAGTTCATTGAGCTTTCAGACATGCAGTGTCACTACTGGACAGACATAATTATTTTCTCTGAAAACATGTTTAAATCTGTTTTCCAAAATGAAAGTCTCCCAAAATGAGTGCTTCTTAAAACAGATTCTACCTCTTGTTGTTCTCATGAATGGATTCTGAGTATAGTGAGCCAGCATGGTTTTACTGCTTACAGTTTAACTATTTGCAAAGGAACTCAGCATAGAGGCTATAGTTATCCATAAAACCAGAGATGGATTTCAAAGAACAATTGAATGGGTTTAATATGGTCTCTTCAAGTAGAATGGGCTTGGTCCTTCATCTCAGCAGACTGGCCTAAAAATGGACTAGGAGGTCCCCTGCCCAAGTCACAATCCCATTTTCCTTGGACAGAAGAAGGAACCAGGACACCATCCTGCCAAACACTAGTCATACCACCAGTTAGCTTTCTCTTCCAATTTTGTACTTAATTTCTTTTCTACATGCAATACTGATAAATTTTGCTAATATAAGCCACAGACTGTAATTCTATGCATGTTTACTTGAGAACAAGTCCCAAGAAAAACATGGAAATGATTCTCCACATGTAGAATGAGGATGCAGTCTTTCATAGGAGTTTGAATTAAAGAGGAATTGATTCTGAGGAACCAGTTTAGGAGTGGTCCAGAAGGCCAAAACAGCCCTCAAAAAGCTCTCATTCCAATCCCAGGGACCTTCATTGTAGTAATTCCAGACCTTGGACAATGCAATCCTATGCTAGTTTACCCAGAATTAGGTCCCATTTTATTTAATTATGCTTACTCCTAGGAAACAGAATTGCAGCTCATTCTACTTTCAGGCATCTTGTCTGGCCCACTCCCTTGGCTTTTGTGATCCATTCCTTGTTTTATTATCACCTTTGCAATGGTAGGAGATCAACGGTCTTCAGCTGCAAGTGTCGCTTGCCAGAGACAAGTTGGCTAGGGGATCAGGTCCCTAATGAACTAATCCAAGATCAACTCACCAGATTTGCCACCCTTCTGTTATGGTCAGTTCACCTGGCAAAGTCATTCATGGAGAAGATTGTGGCATCCCTAGTTAAAAGTTGGCTGCTAGTGGGGAAAGGTTGGATTCAAATGATGCTGAAGAATATCAAATGTTGACCAAATAACTGGATATCCAGAGCAAAGTTAAATAATATTTGCCATCAAAAGTGAATTGGGGGTGGGAATTCATTTCAGCTCAGTTTCATGACACTCACAAAATCAAACTTGCATTTGCTTTTTCCAGTTGAGGAAGGGATACACTACTTGATGAACTGGTCCAGGTGGTCAGCCACATTGGTCTGAAGCAGTAGAAGAAATTTAGACTCTAGCGGCACCTTTAAAACCAACAAAGTTTTATTCAAGGTATGAGCTTTCATGTGCAAGGTACACTTTTTCAACTGGTGTTTAAGCCTACTGGAAGCAGGCTTTTGAATCTCTCTTTCTTCATCAGTAAACATGACCTTGTCTGATGTCCCTTAAAACAAAAGAGCAAGAGGCTGAATCAGAATTAGGCTGACAAGAACAGGTCCATTCACCTCATGTTCATGCTTTGGTACTGAGTTGGAAGTATTGGAGTATTCTTGTGGAAAGTAAGAGAAATATTTTCTTGAACCATCCCAATGCTGATACCCATGATGTAGACTTCATAGGCCACACAAATAGTCACATCTTTCCTGTGGATGGGTAGGAAGGCAGCAGTGGAAGCAATTTCTGTGTGTGCATACATGATCTGGATTTAGAGTTGGTTATACTACAGAAGCTACCTTGGTCACCCTGTTAGGTTATCTATAGAAGAAGAGATTGGATTTATACCCCACCCTTCACTTGTAGTCTCAGAGCGGCTTACAAACTCCTTTCCCTTCCCCTCCCCTCCCCACAAAAGCCACCCTGAGCCCGTTTGCGGGGAGGGCGGGGTAAAAATCGAATAAATAAATAAATAAATAAATAAATAAATAAAATGCCCTGTGAGTTAGGTAGGGCTGAGAGAGCTCTGAGACCACTGTCCTTGAGAGAACAGCTGTGACAGAACCATGGCTTGCCCAAGGTCATCCAGCAGATGCAAGTGGAGGAGTGGGGAATCAATATTGATGTGTGTAGGGGGAGGGGGGTTCTGGTGATCTTCCAGGACCTCTCTGCAACCTTCAGTACCCTCAAACATGCTATCATTCTGGACTACTTTGTCAAAATGGTCCTGGAAGGATATGTGTTTTGCTCCTTCTTGTGGACTGGTTCCAGAAAAACCTGTTCAGCCTCTAGTCCAACCTCCAGAAGATGGACTTTTGTTCAGCCAGGCATTTGGCATACTTGCTTATTAATCTTCTCCTCCATACTCCAGTCAACATCTGCATGAAGTTGACTGGAATTATCATCCAACGATCAGGAGCACTGTGCCGTCGGTATGCTGATGACAAGGGATGTGCATTTGTTTTGGAAAGAGCTGTGCTCAGGAATGAACCATGCTGCTTTGCATCCATTTCAAAAAGACCCTAAGCCACGTGAGCTCCTCTGAAGCCCTCCAAAATAAAGCAACACCATCTGAAGCACTGAGAGTTGCTTGGAATGAATGGCTGCTTCTCTGGGCTTTCCACCTTTTATTCTTTTCCATTAAACTGCCTAGAACCTTTTCTTTCAAATAAGGGAAGTGCTTTCTCAGCAGCTGGTAGAAGTCAGGCAAGGAACAACACAACTGGCAGGACTGAGCTTTTAGCGAGGCACATCGCAGCTGAGTGAAGGCTGTTGACTGGTACTTTCTTTACTTCCTCTTCCAAACAATGTGATTCTTGGAAGAGAAGTGGGGAAGTGGGGGGATGTATTGGTTGTTTTCTCTGCTTCATGCAAGTTCTCCCCTGAAGTTAATGTTTGCAGTTCATGTCTCCTTTCTGAAATTTTTCAGAGATCTCCCCAGGACCTGAGATGCATGTTAAGTTGTGTGCTGCTACTTCCATTGCACTGGCTTCCAATTTGTTGCCAGGCTCAGCTCAAGTAGGTACTGGTTTTCATTGTTAATACCATAAATGGCTTGGGTCCAGCCTATCCGAAGGACCGCCTCCACCCATGTAAACCTGCCAGGGTTTTGAAATCGCGCAGACTGCTTTCCTGTGGGAACCAGTCCTAGCAGAAATTAGGTTGCCTGGGACATACGGGAGGGCCTTTTCAGTCCCCACCCAAGGCCATGGTATTTCCATCCCACAGGATGCACTACAGACTAAACTAAATACTTTTATTTCCCAGAAGGCCTTTGAACTGGATTAAAATTGAAGACGCTACTTGTAGTTGGTTTTTTAATCTCAGCCCATTTTATCATTTTATGATATTTTACTGGATTTGTCTATCTATGTGTATAATTCTAAACATGGTCAAGAGTTTGGATCCCCCCCAAAAAATCCACACAACTGAGCCATGTACAAATAAGAAAGGAATTTTCTACAAACCCAGGGACATCCCCAAGTTTGCAGGAATGTCAGAAAATGAAAAGGGGGGTGTTACAAGTCCCCCAAACAGAGAAACAACTGGATCTCTTTTCATGCCAAGCCTGGACTCTCAGGGAAAACTCAGAGCAGAAAGTGTCAGGGCTTGCCTTGCATTCTAAGCTTCCCTCCCCGCCACGAGCCAGCTCTGTCCAGGTCAGCTTTAGACCTCATCATCTGGATAGTGGGGGGGGGGACGTTTATCCCAGTAGGGGCCAAAAAAAGGGAAGGAAGGAGTGCCCCTTCCCCACAAGGTGCTTGGGAGCCCCCTATTTGTTTTAACCTATTTAAAGCTGTCTTGACCTATTGATGGGACAGTATCCTATGAACAAATAAAGTGATGCTCTGTATTCTTGGTGCTTGGGGGGGGCAACAGTGGGAGGGTTTCCTGCCCCCACTGCTGGACCTCCTGACGGCACCTGGTGTTTTTTGGCCACTGTATGACAGAGTGTTGGATTGGATGGGCCACTGGCCTGATCCAACATTGGCTTCTCTTATGTTCTATGTTCTTAAAGTGGAGATGGAAAGTCCTTTGTTCCAGGGGTGTAGAGTTTTGTACTTACGGGGGGGGGGGGCTTGTGCGCGTGCACCTCTCAGACAAGGGCAATGGGATATTTTTAGAGGACTTGCAGCATGGGATTCGGAGGACACTCGGTTGCCGTGTGGGGTAGCAAAGGCCAAAGCAGAGGCTTGGCTTTGCATGTGGCAGGTTTGTGCAAGCAAGAAAATGGAACCGGTGAGTGCCTCACGGCATATCCCGATTGGGAACAGGAGGTCATCAGGAACCACCCTAGGGCCTTGCAGTCTGGGGAGGTGAATGGTGATCGCCTATGGGACCCTCTCAGACTAGGCTCCTCCCTGAAGGTCTGTGCAGCCTCAGGGGTAGGCACCCCTGGGAGGGGGCGCCAGTATGCCGGGCCGCCGGTTACGAGCCAGAATCTGACTGGCTCAAGACTGGGGCTAGGTTACCCCCCCCCCCCCCCATTACAAGGGCAAGGAGGTTGTGTCTGGGATTGACGCCTGCCTTGCCTGTTCCAGAGCTTGCTTAGTTTGCCCGTTGCTGCATGTTCTGTTTAAATAGTTAATAAAGTGGCCCTTGTTTAATTCCAAACTGTTGTCTGTCTCGTTATTCCTGCTGGGGTGGCAATATAATTTGTGCTGTCCTGCTCAAACCCAGTTTCTCAGAACAGCCACTGAGTAGATGTCATCGTTCCATACTGGATATGGAGAGATCCCAGTTTCCAGTCAGCTGGCTCACTAGTCCTTCAAGCAGCGCAGGAAGGAAGAGAGTGGGGGCATCCTCCAAGTGGAAGCAAGCCACTTTGGGAATATTTATGGGCCCTGTGAAAGGGACAAGATAATGAGTCCATGTTTTTTCACAATCAGCTACAAAACACATTGCTAGAAATGTCCAAAACAATTTGCGAGAGAGGACAATTAGCACAATTTCAATCAACTGAGGTTTTGCTAATGAATTCAGTCAGCCAGCATTAACATCCATCAAGGTCATCAAAATTGGTTTCACAAAACTTTCTTGCAAGATAAAGCCTACAAGAAATACAGAAAACTAGATGCCCAAATACCGATTCAAAGGCTACTGTCCATCTTTTTTAACAAACAAGAAAAAAATAGGGAAATATTGGCCTAGATTACCTTTTATTCTCTATGAATTCCATAATTGTGTTTGCGTATCGAGGATGCACAGACTGAAAGAACGCAGATCCACAGAAAACAAAGAGAACACACAGAGAAAAATAACTCTCTTGTCATATAAATAAATGACCATGAGTGGTGATGATATAAGGATTAGGTAAAACATTTCAAGTTTTGTTCTGTTCGTTTACTTGCATGCAGCTCCACTTTCTCCAAAGGTGTGTTTCAAGTATCTGTGTTTGTCTTAGTGAAACAATAGGGCATCCATAAATACATGACATACTCATTTTTCAAGGGAACAAAGAGACGAAAGAGAGGGACCCTTATCCAGCCACAGACCCCGGCAGCATTCCACCTTCTCCAGGAAGAGGTAAAGGGAGCCGAGAATGTAGATTTGTTGACTTTGCTCTCATATTTACTCATGTGTTAGCAGTGCGAGCATTTCAAGGGCTGGGAAAGAATTTCCTGAAGGAAAACTGAAGAACACCCATGTCCCTGAATGTCAGCTGTGACAGCAAGAGCACTGCCCCCTGGATGCTGAAGTATTCCCTAGGTTTATTTGCCATTTCGTACAGCCACTTTAAGACTCTGAAAGGCCAGAGGCAAACTGATTATGATATCCATTTTATGCATCCTATTTTTCCTGGAAGAATTTCTATGGGTGTCGACAGACATAGGCTGAGGACAGACTGGCAATCTGGAGTGGGAGAGCTCTGCTTTTGAAGCAGGGGAAGGGAGCCCGTTCAAACAGCCGCAGCTGTTCCCCAGCTCCCTTCCGTACTTACCCGCTTCCATGCCGCTTCCCTGCCGCTTCAGAAGGACACCAGGAGAAAATGGTGTCCAGGGGCTGTCTGCCACTTGTTTCCCACTTCCCAGCAGTGTGAACCGGAAGAAGGCGGGATTCAAGCGGAGGCGGCAGTGTGAACGTGCCGTTTTGGCAATGTGCACATGAGCGCAACCATGCGACCATGCGCCCACGCACCTATTGCTGAAACGGCCCTGTCATGAGCCACAGAGGCCAGCCCACCCAGGGCCGCTCCACAGCAGTCTGAACGCTCCGGTCCAGTATGCTAACACATGAGTCCGGCCAGTGTGAATGGCCAGCCCTGGAGCAGTTTTCCCCCACAACTTTCAGCCCCGCTTTCCTCCCGCAGCAGATTGCCAGTCTGTCCTCAGCCATAGACTCACCATGACTACCTCTGTGGTTTCCCTTTTTGTATATGAAGGCAAGTTCTGCTCTTATAGCAGATACATCTGATGGGCATCTGATTACACAGAATGTCAGAAATGATATGCCACAGAAAACCACCAAACAGCAGTTCTTTAACAGTGTGTCATTACAAAAAAACAAAATGTGAAACATCTCTGAGCTGCTTAGGGTTACAAGTTGGGCTTCAATGTTTTATCAATTCATTGGTTAGATTAATTGACAGAAGAAGAAGAGGAGGAGGAGGGGGAGGGGGGTTATACCCCACTTTTCACTATCTGAAGGAGTCTCAGAGTGGCTTACAATTGCCTTCCCTTTCTCTCCCCACAACAAACATCCTGTGAGGTAGGTGGGGCAGAGAGAGCTCTGAGAAAACTGTGACTGACCCAAGGTCATCCAGCTAGCTTCATGTGGAGGAGTGGAGAATCAAACCCAGTCCTCTGCTCTTTATCACTACACCAAACTGGCTCTCTAAAATCTTCTGAATCTCTAAAAGGGCACCTCTAATTAAGTAGCAGGTTTTTGTTTTCCAAAAAGTGTTTTTATAACATTTATCAAACTACACATTGTAGGTGTCATCTTAGAAGAGACATTCCCTCTTCTTACTTCCATAGGAGGAAATGCTTCTTCTAAAATGCTGTAGCACACAGATGCATCTTCAAGAAAAATGGATGCTTTCTTCATTAGTGTGATTTTATTAATTACAAATATGTGCAGAGTCCAGTTAATCAAAACACATGCAGTTAATCAACTGAGGTTTATTTAATTCAGTCAGTGAGTCAATCAGCCAGTTACGGTTAGTGTATGTGGCCACTGGCCATTACAAGTTAAAATATACTAAAATTTTAAAATACGATGTCTGACTTTAGATAGTCACTTTCACACTTAAAAAAATGCTAATTACCTTTAATTTCTAAAAAGCAACCATCCATCTCCAAAGGTTCACAGACTGATTCAAGAAATATGAATTACACATCAGGACATTACATTTCATTTAGCTGCTTTCATGAGAACCACCTTTGCTTTGATTTTCCTAGCTGCTAATGCAAAAAGTGCCACCTTATTGGAAACAAAGAAGTCCACATCTGACAACAAAAATATTATTTTATCTATGTCAGAAAAATTGTACCATTGATCTGTTATCCTAGTTAAAAATAAACTTCTGGTTTCCGAGTACAATGGGCAGACCATAACATAATAAAAAAGATCTTCCACAGAATTTCTGCAAACCCAAATGCGTTGTTCCTGTGGTATTTTTAGATATTATCCAGTGAGTAGTTCCGTTGGCATAGCCTGAAAGTGTAGTACTGTAAACGCTATTCTAAGTTTGTGGGAAGTGATGTCTGCCAAATATGAGGCTCTTAAATGGTCTTTCTTTATAGCTTTATACCATGGACCAGATTTCATTTGCACAATTAACGAGTTGTCAATTAAGGCATTCCTATTGTACATCCAGTCCCACAAATCATAATTATTCCCTAATGGTTGAAGTAAATCATCTGGGACTGTATAGCAAGAAATAATATTGTTTAAAACGTCAGAGCGAATTTTGTTCTTACTCAGTAACAAACAAAAGCTTGCTTTACTAAATGAATTGAGTTTTGACAGTTGATATTTCTTCCATGATTTTAAAACTGCCACATGGGCATGATCTCTAATTGAAGGGAGACAAAGTTCTGCTGGCAGTAAAGCTGCTGGTGACTCCTTTGACAGTGCCAAAATGCATCTCAGAAAAAGGTTTTGCATTACCTCTAGACTAGGGAGTGTTTGTTCCTTCCATCCCCAGAGTTCAATGCATATAATAGACGGGAAACAACTTTGCTGACAAAAAGTTCAAGGGCCGGATCTATTAGGAAGCCTCCCTTCATGTAGTAGAACCTCAATATCACTCCAATTATCTTAGTTGCTGAGGATCTTATGGAGGCCAAATGGGCATTCCAGTTTAGGGTTTTACTAAGTATTAGGCCTAAATATCTATAGATTTTACACTGTTCTATTGGAGTACCATGTATACTCCAAGATAACTTTTTAGGCCTTTTCCGGAAAAACTACTACTTTAGTTTTTGTATAATTGATGGTAAACTTCTCTTCTGAACCGTAATCCCCCAGTGCATCCAAAAGCCTCTTTAAACCAATTCTGGTTAGGGAGAAAAGGACCATATCATCCACATACAGTTACAGTGAAATTTTATGTTGGCCTATCATGGGTGATCATGGGTGACACAAATTCAGAACCAGATAATCTCAGAACAATATCATTAATACATAAATTAAAGAGTAATGGGGTAATCCAGTCACAGTGATATTTATGATCTGTCAGACTGTAGCTGTGTAGTCTAGCTAGCTGCCCACAGCAGCCTTTGTTGGAAAGAGTGGGGGATCCTCTCCAGTAAGGCATGTATTGCTGCCAGGGGAGTTGCATGTTCCTCCATCCTGTGTATTCCTTCACTGACAGGAAACAAAGTATAAAACACCTTCATTACCCAATGGGCCTTTCCAGACAGAGAAGCTTCAGTTGTGGTGGCAACGCTAGAAATGTGGTCCTCTAACAAAAACCCTATCATGGAAATCCATAAAGCAAAAAGGACTGGAGCTAACTCTAATCCAGGTATTGTTAGTGTACTAATTGACTGAATACCATTTGACCCAATTAAAAGCTTTTCAGTTATGTTTCTAATTAGGTAAAGGCTTAGTGATGAGCTGTAAAGACGAAGAGAAGAGAGAGAAGAGATTGGATTTATATCCTGCCCTTCACTACTTGAAGGAGTCTCAGAGCGGTTTACAATCTCCTTTCCTTTCCCCTCTACCCAACAGACACCCTGTGAGGTAGGTGGGGCTGAGAGAGCTCTGAGAGAACTGCTCCTGAGAGAACAGCTCTCAGAGAACCGTGGTTTGCCCAAGGTCACCCAGCTGGCTGCATGTGGAGGAGTGGGGAATCAAACTCAGTTGTCCCAGAGTAGACTCCGCACTCCTTACCACTACACCAAACTGGCAGGAAAAGTTGAAATTAAAATTTACTGCTATCTGGGAGGGTCTAGAAGTAATCTGTGTAACCACAGAACTGAACAGCATTGGAATCCAACCAATGCAGATAGAAAGGGTAGATAATACAGCCAGCAAGAATGGTTCCTTTGATGCCAGAGGGACTGGCATTATCAATATATGACTGAATTTTAGTCAAGCAAAATACCAAGGTAAATAAACAATTATCTACAAAACTCACTGGATAGCCTTGCACCAGCCTCAGGGTAAGCTTTCTGAAGTTGTTGTGAGACCAAAATACCATAAAGTCTTTGGAAGGTGAATACAAATGTAACAGCTTTGGGCCAGTGTAGTTTAGTAGTTAGAGTATGGGACAGAGGTCTGGAAGACCCAGGTTCGAATCCTCCACTTTGTCATGGAAACTTGTTGGGTGATCTTGGATCAGTCACTCTCTCTCTTGGCCTAGCCTACCTGACAAGGTTATCGTGAAGATAAAATGGAGGACAGGAGAACAACATAAGTTGGTTTGGGTTCCCTTTGGAGAAAGGCAAGATATAGATGAAGTTAGTTAATTAATTATAGTGGAAACTCATTTGAAGCTAGAATCCAGAGTTAATCCCCTATCTGTGGTAGTGCTTCATTCTCTCTTCATCTTTCTCACACACACACACACACACAGACAGACAGACAAATTAGTAATAATCACATAAACCATTGGGCAGGAAATTCAGATTCACTCCTGATTAATTACCTTTCTATTCAACCCATGTGAGCCACAGGAGATTATAGTTATATAACAGCCGTCATCTCTCTATTTATTTCCTTTTTATAACAGTGTAAAGAAATATGGATTTTAGGTTAAATGTTAACTGAATTTTAATCAAGTAAATGCATTATGTCAATATCTGACTTGTTTGCAGTAGGTGGCTTTCAACTTCCAATTATGTTATAACATAATCCTTTGTTTAAGACACTTATAAAATGCTTTCATTGACTAGATAGGCTTCGTATTTCTTTTCTTTCTTTCTTTTTTGTAAGGAGTGAGATTAGAATGACACAGAAACTCAGCCTCTCTTCCACCACTTCTTCCATCTTTTTCTCCACTTGCAGTACTTCAACACATCACAAAATCAGCTCCAAGCACTCTGGCCATTTTGTATATTCCACTCCTAGGTAATGTTTAGATGGTGCCCTTTTTTTTCAGTTAGGCTGCAATCACACAGACTAAATAATCCACTTTCAATGCCCTTTCAAACTAGATTTTGCCGATTCACACAGTGAAATCCAGTTGGAAAGTGCATTGAAAGTGGATTATTTAGTGTGTGTGATCGTAGCCTTTAAAGCACTTCACATGCTGTGATGGACAGGTTAGGTTCCACTTCTCCCTAAGAGCCACCAATGAGAGCTGACAGAATGTTGAGAGAGAGAGTGGGAAAACAGCAGTTGAGAGCTGGCAGCTAGGGAGCTGAGTGGGTAAAGGGTATGTCTGACTGAGTGAAGCTGAGGGGAAGATCAGCTTAAAGTTAAATGGAAAGAAAAGTCCCTTTATAACAAAAGATCCCAAATGCTGGAATAGGGAAACCAAAATAGGGGTGGACATGAACGTGTGATGAGCCAAAATTCATGCTGAATTCTGACCAGACTGGGGCTCAGAGGTGACATTTGGCATGCATGTGGTCTCCAAAGAAATCTCTGAGCTTTTGGGCACGTCTTGGGGCTGTTCAGAAAACTCAGGTGCGAAAATGCTAGACAGTGGTGGGGATGATGTTTTCCAGCCTTGGAAACACAAATAGGAACCCTCCAAAGCTTGACAGGCACTGCTGCCTGCCAATAACAGAGTTCCCATCCATCACAATGGGAATCAGATCTATATAAACGTAGGACAACCACGCATTCCCTTTTGTTGGTGTTGTGGTTTTGAATGGAGTGTGTTTGTGAAAGAGCTTTGCTGCTGGGCGTGGCAGGGGGGGATTGCTTACCTGGCTTACTCAGTCAAGGGCCAGGGGGCTTGGCTTTGCCCTGGGTTCCTCTGTGTTGTGATTTGGTTTTTGTTTGTTTGTTTGTCTGCTGCAAAGCGTGGAAAAATCGGGATTGAATTCGTCTTTCACATAGCATATCTGTTTAGCAGGATTTTCCTGCTGTCTGCTTCCTTGGTGGTTTCTCTTCCTTTTACTTTTCATTTTATTTCACCCCCATACACTTTCGGTTACAGTAAGATGAGGAATTGCTCTTTGGGTATTTTTTTTTTCCTCAGGGCTGCTTTGGGGGGAGAGGCTTCCTCAGTTCTCTGCCATTTTATCTCCCACACACTCTGGGCTGCTTTTTGTTTTGGGGTGATCTGTATTTGTCTTTACTACCCACTGACTTGACTTTACTGTCCACTGCTTTCCATTTGAAACACACACACACCCCGCGCTGGCCTGCTTCTCTTTGGGGGATGATCTGTTTGTCAGCCTGCCTCCCTGCACCCACCCTGCCTTGGGAGACTTGTTCTTGTCTTGGGGAGTTACTTGGGGTGACATTAGTGCACAGCTCTTCATGCCTACTTTGAAAACTCCCTCCAACTGAACTGCATCTCCTCTGGGGGGGGGCATCGATCTGTGCCTGTCTGCCTGCTGCCCTGCCTGCCTATCTGTGTGCCTGTTTCCCTCTCTGGTGACTGACCCATTTGATTGACTGTCCTGGGCTGTGGTTGGGTTGGGTGCTTGGCTGGTCAAGTGTTCGGTGCCATGAGAGGGGATGGAAGGGGTCACGCTCATGGCTGTGGAAGGATGCCATCACTTTCCCTTGTGCCAAGTGGTTGTGAGCAATGAGCACAGCCCCCCAGCAGAGGACCCCCCCAGCACACCATCAGGGCTCTCGGTGACCACTTCCTCTGCTCCATCCATGTCCAAGGGTTTCTCAACTGCCACTTGAGAGTTTTTGCCATTGCCGCCTCAGTTGCAGCACGAAACTCTATTCGGAAGGGAGGGCAGTGACGGCAGTGACTTGGGGGAGGGGTGATGCATCTTCTCCTTACATATCCCAAGATCCCTGCTGCTCTTGCTTCCATCTGTATGCCCCCATCTGTATGCCCCAAAGTGATTGCGGGGCATGATAACACCAATCACACCAGTGTGACAGGTGGGGGGTCCCAATTCCTGTCAACCTTAAATTTAAATGAGGCCCAGATTTCAGTGTGCCCAGAAAAAGCTTTCGCTTGAGAAGGGAGTGGGACTGTTCCTCCAACACCCATTATCCACCGGCCATCCACTTCCAGTCACACCATCAGCAAGGCCAAGACCAACTCCCCAGGGCAAACCAACTAAATCCTAGTTCCCAGGGCAACTTGTCTTCCTTCCCATGGCTGCTTTCCCCCACCCAGGCCACACAGTCCTCTCACATCCATCTCTTTTCACCCACACCACTTGCAGGGTGACTGGTTGCATGGCCCACCATCCATCTCTCTTTCTCCCTGTCCCTGGGCTTTGGTCATTTGTTGCTGTAGGAGTGCACTAAAACACAGGGTCTGACTGTCACCACTGCCCCCCCCATCAAGGTAATTACCATGACCGCATGGCCAAGATCTTCACCAGGGACTTGTTCTGAAGTTGGGTGGTCTTTCCATTTCCTTTTTCCCCCTCTTTGTGTATTTGCTCCCTTTGTGCCTCAACTTTCAGCCACTTCCCCTTGTGTAACAAGTGATTCCTGGCCACCAGCAACATTCACGGGCAGGGCACTCATCAGGCCCAGACTATCAGGTCACTGTCAATAATATGAGGTGCATGTGGGCAACCCATTATGGGGGCATGAGCCACAGCACCCTCAGGTGTGGGATGCTGCAGCACCCTAGTCTGCGATAGCATGGGGTCTTTGCAGCAACAAGTCATTAATACACATTGCTGGCTAGTGGTCATCCTCGACATAGCAGGGGGGTTCTGGACCGCAGCCACCATGGCCGAATGAGTTCATCCCAATGGCAAGGGGTTTGTGGGGCATGGGGTCCAAAATCCAAGGTGACTGCAGGAGGATGGTAGCGCACATGTGGACAACCCTTCCTGGGAACAGGATGCTGTTGGCAGCAGGTTTGACCCAGAGCCCCAGGCCCTGAAGGCATACATCTGAGAGTTCAGTGGATCTCCTGACAAAAATATGTAATCTTTCATTAAAATCTGCCTCCATTCCTGAAAACTGGAAGGTAGCGAATGTCACTCCCATCTTTTAAAAGGGTCCCAGAGGAGATTCGGGAAATTACAGACCAGTCAGTTTCACATCAATACCGTATAAATTGGTGGAAACTGTTATTAAGGAAAGAATTAGTAGGCACATTGATGAACAGAATCTATTGAGGAAGACTCAGCATGGATTCTGTAAGGGAAGATCTTGTCTCACTAACCTATTAGTGTTCTTTGAGGGGGTGAACAATCATGTGGACAAGGGAGACCCAATAGATGTTGTTTACCTTGACTTCCAGAAAGCTTTTGATAAAGTTCCTCATCAAAGGCTCCTAAGTAAGCTCAATAGTCATGGGATAAAAGGACGTCCTTTTGTGGATCAAAAACTGGATAATTAAAAGGAAACAGAGTGAGTATAAACGGCAATTTTCTCAGTGGAGGTAGGTAAGCAGTGGGGTACCATAGGGATCAGTACTTGGCCCGATGCTTTTTAACTTGTTTATTAATGATTTGGAGTTGGGAGTAAGCAGTGAAGTGGCTAAATTTGCAGATGACATGAAGTTTTTTAGGGTGGTGAAAACCAGGAAGGATTGTGAGGCACTCCAAAGGGATCTGTCGAGGATGGGTGAGTGGGCGTCAACATGGCAAATGGGGTTCAGTGTGGCCAAGTGCAAAGTGATGCGCATTGGATCCAAAAATCCTAACTATAAATACATGTAGATGGGGTCCAAACTGGCAGAGACTGACCAAGAGAGAGATCTTAGAGTTGCAGTAGATAACTCAATGAAAATGTCGAGACAGTGTGCAACTGCAATGGAAAAGGCCAACGCTATGCTGAGGGTTATTAGGAAGGGAACTGAAAACAAATCAGCCAGTATCATAATGCCCCTGTATAAATCGATGGTGCAACCTCATTTGGAGTAATGTGTACAGTTCTGGTCACCACACCTCAAAAAAGATATTATAGCATTGGAAAAAGTGCAGAAAGGGGCAACTAGAATGATAGAAGGGTTCGAACACTTTCCCTATGAAGAAAGGTTAAAGCACTTGGAGCTCTTTAGCTTGGAGAAACGACGGCTGAGGGGTGATATGATCGAGGTTTATAAGATTATGCATGGGATAGAGCAAGTAGTGAAAGAGGTACTTTTCTCCCTTTCTCACAATACAAGAACTCATGGGCACTCAATGAAATTGCTGAGCAGTCAGGTTAGAATAGATAAAAGGAAGTACTGCTTCACCCAAAGAATGATTAACACATGGAATTCACTGCCACAGGAGGAGGTGGTGGCAGCTACAAGCATGGACGGCTTCAAGAGGGAATTAGATAAATACAAGAAGGGGGGACCCGCAATATTCATGGGGGGGAGAAGCTGACAGCCACTCGGGCTGCCACTTCTCCCTCCCCCCCCCCCCGCTCTTGCATGGGGCCTAAGTGGCTGTCAGCCACTTTTGGCCACTGTGTGACAGGGTGTTGGACTGGACAAGCCATTAGCCTGATCTAACATTGGCTTTCCTTATGTTCTCTTATGTTCTATACACTCCAGAATCCATGCCTGACATCTTCCCAAAAAGCACTTTCCTGGGCACCTTGTTTGGGAGTCTGTAACTCGGACCCTCCAAGCTCAATCTTTACCAAACCTTGTGGTCAGGTAAAGAAGAGTCAGCTGGAGACGCCCTATGATTTTGGAGTCTCTAGGACCCCGGGGGGGACACTACATCCCAAACTTCCCAAACTTGCTCAGTTTGGCAGAGTGGCTGGGTTTGGGTTCAAGTTTTTGCTTGGGATGTGTCCCAAACCCAAACTGGGATTTCCCAGTTTGTGCCCATTACTAGTCCGAAAGTTCAAGGGAACAGAAACTTGTGTAACATCTACTTTACTTTCTTCAGTGCTATGTTCAAACCATAAATAAAAGTTAACTCCTTTTTGGTTTAACCTTGTGAGCTGTCTGTCTGTCTGTCTGTGTCTGTCTGTCTGTCTGAGGATATAAATAAATGGCAATAGCATGTGAATAGGACAGTGTTTGAGCCCCCAACCCCAATAACTCAGTGAAGAATTTGAGTGACGGCCTGTTAATAAAGGGGGCTGGGCTACCCTGTCTCTGTGAATGAGAGGACCTGAGGGGTGAAATGGTCATGACTCTCTAGAGATTGTTAGAGAGACTAGAAAGTAGCAAGGTGTGATGGCCTGACCTACTTGTTACCATGAACCTGAGAGAAGGGGGGCGCTCTGTGTGAGTGGAGAATAGGTGTCACACTACATTCTGAAAAATCCATTGAGCCCCCTCTGAGGTTCAGTTTTTGTTAGGTGGAGGTGCTGAGCCTGGGAGAGTACTCAAGATCACCTATTGAGTTCATGGCTGAGGTAAACAAGGACTGCCTAACTCTGCTCACACAATTTAAGAGCCAAGACACATGTGACGGGGGCACTTTATGATTAGAACTTCAAAGCTATCATTTGTCCTTACCAGCCAGCTGTGGAGGTCCAGTATAGATCAGGACCAGAGTGCACTTCCCTTGTCACCATTTTCCCAATCAAGAAGTGTACCATTGCCTGTCCTGACCTGGATAGCCCAGGCAAGCCCAACCTCGTCAGATCTCAGAAGCTAAGTAGGGTCAACTCTGGCAAGTACTTGGATGGGAGACCTCCTTGGAATACCAGCAGTCAGGAGGCAGGGGCAGGCTTTATTCAGCCACCTCTCTGAATATCCTCCAGGCTCCCAGTAGGGGTCAGTCACCAGAGGTCGCCATGACTTCCAGGTGCACACACATGCACAAACACACACACATGCACATATGAAAAATACCCCCCCCCAAAAAAATTATACCATTACCCCAAGCTTCTTTAAATACTGATAATGAAAAAAATGGGTATCCATATTGTTCTATCTCTTTTTCCCTGGGAAACTGGGGAAAAACCATTTTCAAGGAATGAAATAGTGAAAAGTGGATCAGATTCAAATCTTTCATTTATCTGTTTCACAGCCCCAACCCCATCAGGTCCCCATAGCTGCTTTTTGGAAATATATATATATGGAATGCCATTATGCCAAACCAGAAAGGAATGTTTACATGAATTCTTTTTTTTTTAAGTTGTGAGCAGTCTAGTTGGATCACCAAGGGACTTTTCATGTGCTTTATCATCAGGACATGCTGAGACAGCCCTTGTAATGGCTGATAGCCTCTGTGCCTTGTCACCTGAGGCTATAAATATCAGTGTTAATATTTATTGAAAAAACAGAGCATTCAGATTTTATCTTAAATTTGAAAAATGGTCTTCGCTTCACATCCAATGTATTTGTTTTTTCTTACGCCAGCAACATCCTTACATTATGAAACAGTACAAACCACCAGTTTACAGTGTGAAAGCAGAAACTGAAATACCCCGACATCAACCCCACTATGACTGTCCGGCCCAGCAGCCATAGTTGCCTCAGTATTCCTCAGATACAATATTTGTTAGCATTACTCAGCAGAAGTATTTCACACGGTCACTTCATATACTACAAATAACAAGCGGACTGCACCGTAATTACAGTAAATATACAAAAAGAGCTATGCAACAAGACGCCAAAACATGAACAAAGCCGGAAAATGCTGCCACACTCAGTGTTGTAATTAAGCAACAATGTGGCAATAGTGTAACATAAAAGAATCACACAGTTACAATCATACAACTTCAAAAGTCACTGAGGCATACCTGATGTGTATTGTAGTGAGGAGAATCTCCCGTCTTAGAATTAGTTCAAGGTGGCCCATCAATGAGTAAGTAGGTTTGACTATGGTGGGTTTTCAATGATGTTTCCGGTTTTGGTCTAATTTTGGGGTTGATATTTACCGTGTATTTCCATTTAGGAATATTCTTGTGAAGTCTGTGGACTATTTGAATGAGGTTCTGTATTAAACAGTAGCTGCATTAGGTAGGTGTAGTATGAAATTAATATTGCTGTAAGGTTGTGGGTATGCTTCAGTGTACTAGTTTATTTTATGTTATTCGCAGTTTCCCTGAAAAAGAATATCGAAACGAAGTTCATATCTAGATCCTTTGTTGGAAACTTCTGAAAACTGCTTGTGTGGCAACAAGGAACTTAAAAAAAAAAATTATAAAGTTCTTTTGACGTTATATGATTGTAACTGTGTGATTCTTTTATGTTACACTATTGCCACATTGTTGCTTGATTACAACACTGAGTGTGGCAGCATTTTCCGGCTTTGTTCATGTTTTGGCATCTTGTTGCATAGCTCTTTTTGTACACTTCATATACTAGGCAGCCATTTTTAAATCTCACTGCATTTGCAGCTCCAATAGCTCAGACTAGCTGGGTCTCATCAGAGCTTGGAAGCTAAGCAGGGTCAGTATTACTTGGATGCAAGGTCACCAAGGAAGGCTGGGGCTACTATGCAGAGAAAGACAACAGCAAACCAGCATGGTATGGTGGTTAAGAGCAGCGAACTTTAATCTGGAGAACCAGGTCTGATTCCTCACTCCTCCACGGGAAGCCTGCTGGGTGAACATGGGCCAGTCACAGATCTCTCAGAATTCTCTCAGCTCCACCTACCACACAAGGTGCCTGTTGTGGGGAGAGGAAGTCATAGGCGTCAACTACGGGGGGGCTCGAGGGCTCAAGCCACCCCCGAAATTTCCTGGTGGGGACTGAGGCCCCCCCCCGGAAAATGGTGTGCCCTCCACCGCGCCTCCCCGGGCCCTTCCTAGGGCCACCACCGCCTCTCCCCCCCCCCCGGCCTGGCCACTCCATCCCTCCCTCCGTCCGTCCAGGGGCCAGCTAAGAAAATGCCCAGCTGGTCCCTGGACAGACAGAGGGAGGGATGGAAGCAGGAGAGGTCAGGCCGGGGGGGGAGGCAGTGGCAGGAACATGGTCCCGGCAGGCGCACACACTTCATGCGCGCATGCAAAAGAGCTCCCCCCCCCCCGGGATTTTGAAAACTTGACGCCCCTGGAGAAAGTGAAGGTGATTGTATGCTGCTTTGAGACTCCTTAAGTAGAGAAAAGCAGGGTATAAAAAACAACTCTTCTTCTCCTTCAAACCACCTCTGCCCCTCTCTTGCCTTGAAAACCTCATAAGATAGGACCTCATGGGGTTGCCATAAGTCGCTTGCAGCTCTTCAGCAATGCTCCCTCTAAACTGTGGAGTCCTGTGAGCAAAAATTCTACTTTGTGAGCTGCTGGCACTAAAGTTCTGAGTGAGCCATTTGGCTGCTGCATAAATTAGGTTGCTCTGGAGCCCATCCTTCCTGAGCGAAGGCAAAAATGTGCGAGCCGGGGGCTAAAAAAACTGTGAGCTAGCTCACACTAACTCAGCTTAGAGGGAACACTGCTCTTCAGCACATTTTGCCTTCTGTCTGCACAAGCTCAATGGCTTTAACAAACAGAGCTTTCCAGGCTAGTGGAGATTAGTGCAACCGTGGCAGTTTCAAGGGATGGTCGCAGTGGTGAGGTGAAATCACAAGACTGACATGTGAAGTGAAGAAGGAGGCCGATTACTCAAAACTGTGGCTTCCTCCTGAAAGAGGAATGGTAGACAACTCATGAAAAAATTAATGGAGAAGTTGGTAAAACTGAGGGCCACCTAACATCTCAGGCAGTATGGTTCAGATGAATCTGGACAGTGTCCCTGTGAACAAAAAAAATGAGAGGCAATATCTTCGGCTGACATGTTCAGACTTTCCTTTTGGAGCCCATGTTGCTGCAATATACTTTGCTTCTGAACAAGTGACAGTTCCCTGAGTGGGTGCCCTTGAGCGGTGACAGCACAAAATGCAATAGAAAGGGGTCAAAAACAACTTTCTGCTACTATGCAAAGAAGAGGAGAATTTGAGTCACTCCCGTTTTATCTTAAATGTTTGAACCAGGTGTGTCTATTTTTTAAAAAGCTGCTATTCATGACTGTGGAGTGAGTGTTTGCTCTGGAGCTAGTGATGATAGGCAAGTGACCTGTGAGTAAAGCAAATAATAAGCCAGTAAATGAAATGGCATTCCAGGTTATACGAAAACAAAGTAAACAAGGCTTTAAAATGACAACATACAGGTAGCTCAGCTAATCCCTACTTAGTAATAATTTCATTAGCTACTTAACCCCAGCTGAAGTGCCTCCTGCCTTAAAATAATCAATGGGCACTGCTAGAATTCAGACACACAGCATACCAGCAACAGAGGGTTTTTTGCTAGGAAGCTGTAGGAAGAACAATCCCAAACCATTCCTCTATTAATGGATCACACAGTGAATGCCAGACTCTAAAATGGAAATTGAATGTTATGTTCAGATTTTGTCTCCAGTGCTCTGATGAAACCAATGAAGTGATAACACTTTTTTTAAAAAGTTCCTCCCTTCTTAATATCCTTTCACACCCAGGTTTTGTACCTACCTATTCCATTAAGAAATATGTTGGTAAATCACACAGCCAGTGTTGTGTAGTATTGAGTGCTGGTCCAGGTTCAAAGCACCACACACAGCCATGAAACTCACTGAGAGCTCCTGGCCCAATCTCAGCTTTACCTACTTCACACACTGGTTATGAGGATAAAATGAAGGAAGACCCATTTTGTGCCATCCGAGGATCCTTGGAAGAAGGGTAGATAAAAATGTGACCGACAGGTAGAAATTGGGGGGGGGGACTGCTTGCCAGCTAAAGGAAGAGGCTCACACCACTTCTAGACAGACTCACTCCTCTTGCAGTTGCCAACAACCTGCAGGGAAAAAGTCTTGCCTCGCCAGTTTGGTGTAGTGGTTACGTGTGCGGACTCTAATCTGGGAGAACCAGGTTTGATTCCCCACTCCTCCACGTGCAGCTGCTGGATGACCCTGGGCAAGCCATAGTTCTGACAAGAGCTGTCCTTGAAAGGGCAGTTCTTGAAAGAGCTCTCTCAGCCCCACCTACCTCACAGGGTGTCTGTTGTGGGGAGGGGAAGGGGAAGGAGTTTGCAAGCTGCTCTGAGACTCCGAGTGAAGGGCGGGGTATAAATCCAATCTCTTCTCTTCTTCTTAATAGAGATGTGATATGTAGAAAAAATGGACAGTTGAAGCTTTTCATGACAGGACTTCCCCCCCCCCCCCCAGGTTTTTGGCAACCCTACTGCTCTCCACCCTTGCCCTCAGCTATATTCTCAAGCTTCAATGAACTATTCATAAAACTGCTAATGAAATCATCATGCTCTCTTCAGGTACGTGAGAGCTGGTCCGACCTTTGCATTTCAATGTAAAATGTAAAACATGGCATATTGCATTATTCAAGCACTGACCATAATTCATTACTCTGGTAAAGAAAATGCACATATAAAAACCAAATCCAAAAGTTTAATTTGATGTAAAACACTTTAATACGAATCAGTTTTAGTTATTACAATTAATTCCAGTTTAATAACTTTTAGTTTTGTTGTAACTTTTATTTTCTAGATTAATTTTTGTTACTTTTTCCTCTTTTTTAGAGCATATACTTTGTTCCCCACCCCTCTATTATTTTTGTGTTTCCCACTAAATATTTAACCCACCCTTTTCTTCTTTGCTTCCTTCGTAGTAGATACCAACCAAATTTCAACTGGAACAAGCTTATTGGTTGAGATGGAACCAGGTGGGATCTGATTGGCCCATTCTCAATGAAGTAAACACACCTAAAACTTTAGTATTTGAATTGTCAAGCTGGTTCAAAAACACAGATGAGGCAAGTGGTAATGCTGGTTGACTGAATATTCTCCTCACTCTGAGTCTTATTCAGCCCCACCATTCTCCTCCACCACCACGCTGAAATATGGATGCAGTCTTTAACATCACAGCTATCTCTTGAGTCAAAAGTCCTGGAAGGCAACTGATATTCCACTTCCTCAGCCACAAATGTTTATAGGTACAGTAGAGAGTTATGGATTACCAGTACTAATAAGTAAGCACTGACTGAGGGGAGATCCCCCATTATGTACTTCCCTAAGGAGTGGAGGCAGCAAAACAAATGTTATGGGTCGGTGTGTCTGTGTTAAGTGCCATCAAATTGCTTGCGGCTTATGGCAACCCTATGAATTAAGAACCTCAAAAACTTCCTGTTATTAACAACCATTCTCGAGTCTTGCAAACAGACTTGAGTCAATCCATCTCTTGTTGGGTCTTCTTCTTTTCCTGCTGCCTTCAACTTCCAGCAAATCTTATTGTCTCATAATATGACCAAAATACAATAGCCTCAGTTTGGTCATTTTCGCTTCTAGGGCTTGGTTTGATCTAGAACCCACTTATTTGTCTTTTTGGTGGCCCACAGTATCCAAAAAAACCTCTCCTTTAACTCTCCACATTATGTTAGGATACATTTACGTTAATGCTGAACTAATCTTCAGACAAGTTCCCATTCATGACATTTTGGTTAACCAAAAGATTCAGCACCTGACACGAAATCATCTTTGATTCTTGCAAGTTTAGCAAATGACGTTCACACTAAAAGGCACTGTTCACCAAAACAACCAAATGAATCAGATGTCACTTTGTTTTTCAGCATTTAAATTCAACAATGAGGGGAGGGGCCGGGCAACAGCTGACTGGGAGTGCACATGCTTGGAATGCCACAGGTCTGAGGTTCAGTTCCTAGCATCTTTTCCTCAGACCTCCTCAGAGCCATTAATAGTCATACTAAACAGCAGTGAAGTAGATGAAATAGTCTCATTCAATATTAGGCAGTGTTCTATCTAAATAGAATGAGGTCAAAGGTTTTCTAGAAACCTCTCAAGTTGCATTGTACGTTACAGGCTGAGAGTTATAACTGGGTAATTTATGGGCTTATCCCTTTGCTATTGTCAGACCTGAATCTCAGTCTTTCCTTCTGTGATTACTCATTTTTTGAAGAAGAAAAAAAACAACCCTCTTGTTGTTATGCCAAAGCTTCTACCTTATAGTCTGAAGGAGTGTCAGCCCCTCCTAGATTACTCAGCACACAAAGCACATGGCACAATATGGGACCCAAACCCCATTTTAAATGTCAGGTTGTAGAGCAGGGCCTTGTAATTTGGCTTTTCAATTGAAGGCCTACAAATACCAGACAAAGAACTGAAAAAGTCCAACTCAGCGATAAGATCAATGATAAATGCCAAAGGTTTGATTGTAATGATATATTCCCAGTTTGCCATTCTCTGGGAAACCTCATATAAAAGCACATGGCAAAACAAAAGAAAGGATTAGAATCTAAAGGATAATAGATGAAGGATTTGTTTTCCATTCACAAAAGAAAGTTTTCCAGCAAGCAACTGAGAACTCTAGGATTAATAAAGCATGGAAAAGGTTAATAATAAGGGGATTGCTTTAAAGAAGAGGAGCAATAAAATATTCATTACCACTAAGTAACTGAGATTTTTTTTTTTTGTCAAAGATATGCCATTCTTAATTCTGCTGAAATATTTCTAACTGGCACAGAAGCTGAAGAAAACCTCATCCAGAGAAAGCGTAGACAGATTCTATTTATTTAGACTTGCAGGTTCCACTAAGTACAGACCTGAGACTCACCTTAGGTACAGATACTATTATGACTGGAAAAATGTCTCCAAGTTTAACCACCAGGATATACCTTTGAACTTCATGTTCACTTCAGCTTTTTGCTCTGTGTCACACAGGGACACACTTGAGAAATTGGCCAACAGATGCATAATTCATGAACATAAAATCCAACATTTTAATTGGCTAACGTAGAAAAGGTAGAAGACAATGGCTCATAATAAAATGGCAGCGGAAAAGCCATAGGTACTGTCAGCAAAGGGAGCTAGGTGTCCTGTACATTTCGCACTTATGATTTCCCTCGGAGAAAGAATCTATCAAATAATATAGATTATGCACCCCTGAAAAGCCTATCTCCTCTAAAGTGTTTCTAAGTTCTGTCTAGGTTTTATAGGGCGCGATCATATGCACCCATTAGCTGCGCGAGAGGGACAATTCACCAGTGGATCAAAGCGGCGCAATCACATTAGCACATCTGGGAAGCATCCCGCAACTGTCGTCAAACTGTCGCAAGCTGTTTTGCTCCACCAGGGAAGGAGAGTAAAAAACTGCTAGTTAAACTCCAGTATTAAACAGTTTGCTGCAGGCCACAGCCGGACTTTCCCCGTGTGATCACGCCAATGCAAACTTGTGGCATCGGGGACAGTCTGATCAGGCTATCCCGATGCCATGCTGTTGTTGTTTTTCCCCTTTTCAGTGTGCGCATCATCAAAAGCCCTTAGGGTGGAGGAGCGATTCATCAATCCCCCATTTAAGCGAATCGGAAACCAACCACAAAAAAAATATTAACTCGCTCGCAGTTGTGTCTGATCACTCAGCAGCAAGTTGCACTGGCAGGTCCACAGACCTGTGTGATCACGCAACTGTGGGGCAAATTGCTCCGGGGCAAAATAGCCTCACTTCCCCTCTGGATTATCTTGCTCGTGTGGCCGCAGCCATAAAGTACTTTACGTTGCCCCATTAGGAGATGCTTTTCAGGGGCAGGATGATCCGACTCCTATGGAATGCACAAGGCATGACAGGTAATGACTGTTTAGTTCATGGCCATGTTGAGAAAGAAGAGAAGGGCATTTCTCCTTTGGCTCCCAAAATGTATTTTTTGAAATGCTAGTTGAAAAACAAGTAATTTCCAGAAAAGATGTTAATATCTTGATCCACTGATCTCAGATGGAGCACATGATGCAAACAAACAGTCTTACGGAAACTTGAAGACTAATAGGTTTGTGCGGCATCCTACTTTACCAATGTTTATATGGACACAAGAGGGGGAAATTGGTCCTACCATCCTTTGTTCATTTGAAATCCCCCCCAAACACTTGACTGATACATCTCAAGCATCAAAATAGCAGCCTCGACAGCAGTGCAATCCTAAACAGAGTCGCATCCTTCTACATCCACTGACATCAATGGACACAGAATAGTATAACTCTGCTTACAATTGCACGTAAAATCACTATTTCAGTGTCAAGTAGAGCAAATCATCCCCACTCTTGTCTCCTACTCTTCACCAGTTTTATGCCATACCACAACTTAGCATGTGACAAGGGTGTCCATCACTGTCACTGACACCCATTGCTGCTAAGGTTCAGCTTAACAAGTTGTGGACTCAGAATGCAGGTACCATGCCAGACAGTTTGTTTGTTTGTTTGTTTATTACTTAAACTTCTACCCCACCCTCCCCACTGAAGTAGGCTCAGGGCGGCTTACATAAAAACAGTATATATCTCAATATAAAATATATTTCAAAACAAGCTATATAATAAACAGCTTATATCAGTGGCGGTGCGCTGAGTAAAGTGCATTTTGACATAGTCAGTTGAACTGCCAGTCTGGATGACTCCCAGCTCCAAGTCGGCCCTAGATGACTCCTAGCTCTAGGTGGGCCCAGGGTATGGCTAGTAAGATGCGGCTTCTCCTGAAAAGCCTGCCAGAAAAGCTCCATTTTCATGACCCTGTGAAAGGTCCCGCAGGGCCCTGATCTCACCAGGGAGCTCATTCCAGTAGGCTGGAGCCGCTGCAGAGAACGCCCTGGTCCTAGTCGATGTCAACCTAACATCCTTTGGACAGTGTTACTGAGTCAGACAACAGCATATTTTTCTACCTCCTTTTTTAAAAAAAAAAACCTTTGTGATGGATGGTTAGAAAGCTCATGATTGACAGAGGTCTGCATTCAGAGATACATTTGTAAGTCACCTTGAATTGCCAGGTCACAACATTTAGAGTATGTAGGTCAATGTATATAAAGTGACAATGAGTAGAGCAGGGTGGTTGTTATTGGGTTTTTTTTTAATAGCACGAAAGAGGAAAATATTTCCTTCAAATGAGATTTAGCTATCAGTTTTCCTTGAGAACAAGGAAGTTTATGCATCATAGAAGCCAGACCACAGATACAAGGTTCTACCTGTCATTATTATTCAACAAGTATCTTTTACTCATCAGAGTATCCTAGCAACATAATAACACTGAATAGCACTGATTTATGTGGGAATATCTAGGTAATACAGAGGTGACGGTGCTTAGGAAAGTAAATGTTCTGGAGGAGACTGACTTGCCAATGCTGGGTGTTGTAATGTTATCATTATTAGGTCAGGTAAAGAGTGTGGTAGTACTCTTGGACCCACCTTTATAGGAAAATAGCTTGGAGAAGTTGCTACAATTGTTTTCTTTCATTTGCACCTGATTTGTAAGTTGTCTGACCTTATAGACGCTGCTGATTCAGCTAGTATGATCCACCCTGATCCAAAGAGTAGGTATGGTTCAGTGCTGGAGTACCTGCTTTGTATGCAGAAGGTCCCAAATTCAATCCCTGCCACCTCACAGGATCAGCTTGCAGATGTTGTAAAAGACCTCAGCCTGAGACTCTGGAGAGCCATTGCCCATCAGAGTAGACAATACTGACTGTGGCAGACCAATGATCTGACTCTGTTTCACGTCACCTGCTACCTGACCCTTTAAACTGGAGATGGTAGGGATGGAACCTGCAAACTGCAAATGCTCCACCACTGAGCCACACCCTGTTGACAAAACTGAAGAACTGACATGTCTGACTAACTTCATATTGATTCATCTGTTAGAGGCATGAGTTGTATAACTGGAGCTGTATCTCACAGTAATTTCAAATATAGCCATTACATTGCTGGTGGCTGGTAAGTGAAGGTCAAAAGTGCTAATCAACTGCACTCTAGATTGTCTTCTATTGACCCATAACCTAGGCATCATGAGATTCAAAGCATAAGCCACACAGAGCAAGGCAACATGCAAATGCAGCCACACGCACCGCATCAAAGAACCTGCTTTCTCATGATATGATTCCACACTGCTGGGGAGCATGTGTAAAGTAAGTGATAAGGGTGAGACTAATTGCATGCGTTTCTCATTTCCACTCAGCCAAAAACTCTTTCTTCTGGTATATGTATTTGCAGAAGTTTGGTTTCCTGTTTTTGATTACTTCCTTTGGAATCTTCTGCCGTACAGCTCTCCGCTTATTTATGGCTAAACTTCCTATATACTTACAGCTGGTAATGTGACCACCACTGCCCTGCCTAAACTATTTTTTTGTAAAATGACGGCAATATAATGGCCACATAGGGAAACTCCTATACAATTAAGTCACATCACATTTATTTAGAGCTATTTAGCAAAGTAGCCCTGGTAATTTCCCAGAAACCCTTGGGTTACCTTTCAGAGACCTTCCTCTTCTTACCCCCTGTATCCCCCTCATCCCATGCAGGGCTATTAACTCTTGGGGTGGAAAGTACTGTAGTCGGGAGGCGAGTTGTAGAATGATCATAGCAAAGACTTTATTAAGTGAATCAGCATGTTCAGGAGATGGTCAGATCGAGCATGTGGCCAGGGCTCCAGGGCCCTCATTATATGCTGGCTGGAGCCACACCTCCGGCCGCACCCAAAGTACCTGATAGGGGCTTGCATATGCGCATAGTCCTGATAGGGCCTTAAGTCTTAAGTTGTAGTTCATAGGTCCCCCGCGGGAGACCTAGGCTGGCTATTGGTGGCCGTTTTGGATCCGACTGTCTATTGTTCTACCTGGCTGAAGCTCAGGTAGAATCGGGCCATGTGCTCTGACCGCATGGCGGTCGCCATTACGTGACTAGTACACAACATGGGGGGAATCACAAACAGGGAATCAAGCCAGCACAGGCTCAGTGGACATCGTAGCTTTTATTCAGTGTGGGTGGCAGAACAGCATTCATTGGCTTGTAGCTACTCTCAAGGATTTGAATCCATTATATTTTCGAGTACAGAATATCTTGGTAGAGACATATGACAAACAACTTTATTATAACATAACATGACCTTTTTGTGATATTGCTTAAATATTTAGGGGAGGGGGTGTTAGGATAAACAGAACTTCTCCCCACTTATTAAATGCTTATCATTTGTTTTATAGATATATCTAAACAAATCAACTTTTTCTCAGCTCTTTTACCATTTCAGTGGCATGGTTGTTATGTTAAAAGAGGGAACAGATGATGATTTACATATGGAGAAGAGCGAAGGGGGGCGGCCAGGAGGGACAGCTGTGAAACTTCATACAAAGCGTGCCGCAGACCGAGTACTGTGTGCTCTCCATCCTGAGCATCCTTGTGTGGATAAATGCTCGTGTTTGCCTTCTGATTCAAAGGCCAGACTTTGAAAGCCACCACCAAACTGGAACACAAGACAGCGAGATGCAGATTCTCATCTCTTATGCAGAGAGAGTTAAAGGTCCCCAGCCAGGACCCTTTTATTTAGATGAAGGTCCCTAGCACCCTTTTAAAATGCATGCGCTCAAGAGAAGGGGATAAACTGAGAAGATGTTCATTGTGCTATTATCTCTCGGTTCTCAGCACCCACAGTCCTAAGCCAATCGTACGTATATCAAAATTAGCCCTGAATGAGACACTTACTGTGACTAGACAAATTATATTAATTACACCTTGGGAGTGTGCGGAGTGACGATGACATGAACCGTTAGAATGATAGCGCAAGAAAAATACTCAAGAGAAATCCAGGTGATGTCAGGCACCACTAATTGAAATTGGTACAGTTTGGGCACATTAAGTTTGCTTACATCTTGTGTATTTACTGTTTAAGCAGCTATACTCTCTCTCTTTAGATGGATTTGTTTGTGCATATACACACGGAACATTAAGGTAGTTTACAAATATTTAGGGAATTAGCAAGAACAGTAATCAATAAAACAATCAAATCTTAGCAGTAAACTCTTAACAGTACAAATACAATACATCAACAGTTACAGTCCAAATGAAAAGCTTCTCATAAAAATAACTCACTTTTAAAAATTCAGTTATCCAAGAGACAATCTAAGCATTCCCATTTTTTTTTCTCTTTATAAACAGCGGTTGTACCAGGGCCCAATTTGGGGTGTGACCACCGAAAAGGAGATAGGATAATTAACCCTTGCCTCATGCCATTTTCCCAGTAGGGCTTAATAATAATTAATAATTATTACCTCAGTAGGGCTAATGTACAGTTACTCTTTATGTTGCCCAGCCCATATCCTTACAGCTGTGGGACAAACAGCAATTTTAGGTTTCAGGTTGGGGTTAACCCCCTTCCTCGTGCAGCAGTCCTTATCCGGATTGGGTCCCTGACAGAGCCAATACTGTTAAAGTTCTTGACTTACCCCAGTTTGACTTAACCACCTATAAGTCTTGACCAGTGTTCCCTCGAAGCTGAGTTAGTGTGAGCTAGCTCACAGTTTTTAGCCTCCAGCTCACACATTTTTGTCTTGGCTCAGGAAGGATGGCTCCAGAGCAAACTAATTTATGCAGTAGCCAAATCGCTCGCTCACAACTTTAATGCCAGTGGCTCTCAAAGCAGAATTTTGGTTCACAAGTCTCCACAGCTTAGAGGGAGTATTGGTCTTGACCTTAATTTAACCGTACGCGCTCAGTGAGCTGGGCTGTGCACATATAACCCTGCCAAACAAGCTGCAGTCATGCTGATCAGCCATGTGGTGGGAACATGAAAGGGAGTGGAGGAACTAACTCCCATCTCCTTCTTTGGGCAGCACCCATGTGTATGCACCACCTCCTACATAGCTGGGTATTCAAACATGGATGCCTGATTCTACCTCCAAATGTCTCTAAACATTTTCACAGATTTTAGGTGTGAAAAAACTTTCCTAGGTTTTATATAGATGGCCAGAGTTAAGCTCTGTTCTATGTCGTCTTCACATTCTGATTGACAGAACAAGTTGTCTGCTGTCTCTGTGAATTATTAACTTCACACATACTGTCTGTATGCACGAGGACACAGCTTCTCATCCTGAGGAATGTGAGGGCAACTGCCTGAATGGGGGGGGGGGGATTTCTTGGACAGTTTCTGTGTGCAGTAAGCACTGATTCAGGCTTTTCAAAGGAGGAGAACAGGTTGAACTACCTTGTTGCCCACAGGTATCTGGGCGTATGGCATTTTCCATCTCTGTTCTCTTTATAGGTTCATCAGCTCCCGGAAGAATAAAACTATATAGCCAAGAAGACTGTTTTCAGATAGATAGACAGACGGACAGACAGACAGACAGACAGATGCAACTTTGTTGTCAGATAGCAAAAGGCACTTGGGGCATAATCCAGCAAAAATTATAGTGCGAATAAGTCATTAGGAAAGGAATTGTAGAGGCATGGCTTATTGACAGAACATCTGCTTTGCATGCAGAAGTATTCAGGTGCAAACTGAAGCCTGATCAGCAATTGGTCACTACTTTGCTGTCAAGAGAGCTTTTTCAACAGTGACACGCATGGACTAAATGTATGTCCCTGTAAATAAGGTCTGGGTCTAAATTCACTTTGGTGAAACCACTTGAAAAACAGCAGCCATCCAGGATTTAATCCTGGATGAGAGGACTGGGCTGGCTAGGAGAGCAGGTAGGGCTTATCCTCTCCAAACTGTGCCCTCCAGGATACTGAGTCATTCATCAGCATAGTTCTGGCAGCTGGGGAGGTGGCGTTGCTACAGTCTCTAAGGATTCCATCTCTCTAGCAGACTGCCCCATCCAGGACACAATAGGTTTTGAGGCTGTGGCTGCAGTGGCTCAAGTGGTTAAGACGCTGAACTGCAGTCCAGAAGTCAGTAGTTCAGCAGTTCGAGACCCGAATGCTGCATGACAGAGTGAGTGCCCGTCTCTGGTCCCAGCTCCTGCCAGCCTAGCAGTTCGAAAGCAAGAAATTGCAAGTAGATAAATAGGTACCACTTCAGTGGGAAGGTAACAGTGTTCCGTGCACCTTGGCGTTTAGTCATGCCGGACACATGACCACAGAAACGTCTTCAGACAGTGCTGGCTTTTCAGCTTGGAAATGGAGATGAGCACCACATCCCTAGAGTTGTATTAGACTGGCTTTCATGCAAGGGAAACCTTTACTTTTACCTAATGCTCAGACTGAGAGTCATGATTGGGCTTTTGTTAGTATATACTCCACCCCACTGCCAAATAGCTTCCCTACCTGAGCTGACAGAGCTGGTCTCAAGGGTGATTTTAGGACTCCTAGGCTGGTTGTCCTGGGAGACATCAACATTTATACTGAGGCTGTCAGGAACAGTTCAGAATTTCATGGCCTCCATGACAACCATGGGCCTTTCTTGGGTAGTAACTGATCCTACATGTTGTGCAGGTCACACTTACGATCTGGAATGTTGTTCTGGGCAGGAGGAATGTGATCTGAAGGTGGAGGAATTGATTATGGTTCCTTTGTCATGATCACTATCTGCTTGGGGGTAAACTTACAGGGATAACAAGACTCTGCAGGGGTGAGGATAGGGTTGCTAGGTCAACTTACCCTGCTGACGGGGGGCAGGAGGGAGCTTTCTGGGACGGGGGTGGGTGGGGTGATGTCGCCACACATGATGTCACCAACTCTATGGTTACCGTAGAGTTTTGCCCAAAATGCTAGAGTGTCACCGTGTGACATCTCCAGCGTGATGTCATCACATTGGCAACGTTGCCATATGAGGAGGCTGTTCAGGGGTGGGGCTTCGACTACTGGCCAGCTGTGACCTGAAGCCCTGAAAATTGGGGGAACCCCCACCGATACTTGGAGTCTGGCAACCCTAGTTGGGGGATCTATTAAGATGATCAGCCCCTGGAGCCACATGTATCCAAATAGCTTTCTGATGGCCCCACAAGATTTTCCTGTTAATATGGTTGGCGCTTCTGTCAATGCCCTGATTGATGTCTGGAATGGGGAAATGATCCAGATAGTTGATACAATCATTCCCGGGTACCTCTCTCAGTGTTAGAGCCTAGGAGCCCCCTTGGTTTACTGAGGGACTGCAGGGGATGAAAAGACAAGGGAGACTGCTAGAGTGACAGTGAAGGAAGACCCAGGGCAAATCTGATAAGACATGGACAGAAGCTCATTTTAAAACATACTCCATGGGAGTGATGGTGGCAAAGAAACTATACTTTCCATCAGCCTTGAGTCTGCCCAGTGTAGGCCAGCAGAGCTGTTCCAGATGGTCAAAGACCTGTTGGGTTCTGGCCTGCAGGAGGAGGTCAACCAGTCCTTGGCCCACTGTGACTGTTTTGCTCAGCACTTTGCAAATATTGTATCTTACATAAGGATTCCAGCCTCCAGCTAGGACCTGGGGATCCCCTGGAATTACAGCTCATCTACATACTACAGAGAACACTTCCCTTGGAGAAAAATCAATGCTTTGGAGGATGGACACTATGACATTGTACCCGACTGAACTTCCTGTCCTTCCCAGGCTCCATCCCCAAATCTCCAGGAGTCTGCCAAACACTGGTGGCATTGGGAAACCTGGCAACCCTACTCTCTTATCCATTCCAATCCATTCTATATTAATAGTGAGAGGGTTAGATGGTACCAGGGTGCTGACTTGTCCAATTGTTTGCAATACTCTCCAGTTTATTTAGTCGGAGGTTGTGAACAGGATCCTTGGAAGTTTGAGGCCTACCGCCTACTTGTATGACCCTTGCACTTCCTAGTTACTTAAATCTTCCAGAGAGAGGGCTGGCTGATTGAGTTCAAGAGTAGTTAATGCTTCCTCAAGAGAGGGGTGGCCATAAAGTTGTCAGCCTCCATGTGGTGCCTGGAGATCTCCCAGAATTGCAAAGGATACCCAGAGATCAGTTTCCCTGAAAAAAATGACTGTTTTGAGGGTGGACTTTATGGCATCATATCCTCACTGAGCTCCTTCCCTATCCTCCTGAGGCCCTACCTCCAAATCTCCAGGAATTTACCAACCCAGAGCTGACAACCCTAGGTCATCACCCCAGTCTTGAAATAGCCTGGTTGAGTGTGACTGTTGATTCTCCTGGACCTCTCAGTGGCTTTCAGTATCATGGTATCCTTCTGGACGACCTGTCTGGGCTGGTATTAGGAAACACCATTCTACAGTAGCCTCCCAGGGTTCCATATGCTTTTTAGCATCTATGTGAAACTGCTGGGTGAGGTCATCCAGAGATTTGGGCTGGACTGCCACCAATATGAGGGTGATACTCAGCTCTGTCTCATGCTTCCAGCTGATCACAAGAAGAAGAAGAGATTGGATTTATACCCCGCCCTTCACTCACTTGGAGTCTCGGAGCGGCTTACAAACTCCTTTCCCTTCCCCTCCCCACAACAGACACCCTGTGAGGTAGGTGGGGCTGAGAGAGCTCTTTCCCGAGCTGTCCTTGAGAGAACAGCTGGTACAGAGCTATGGCTTGCCCAAGGTCATCCAGCCAGGTGCAAGTGGAGGAGTGGGGAATCAAACCCGGTTCTCCCAGATTAGAGTCCGCGCACTTAACCACTACACCAAACTGGCTCTCAGGCTGTAGAAACCCTGAGCAGATTTGGAGTGAATGCAGACAAAGAAACTGAAGTTTAATCCTGACAAGAAGAAAGCACTACAGAGGGCAGAAGGTCTGACCTGGGGTTTGAGGCATCACCCATTCTGGATGGGGTTGTACACCCCTTGAAGGAACAGGTCTTTACTCTGGAGGTGCTTTTGGACCCAGCCCTACTGCTTGACAAGCAGGTGACTGCTGTGCCCAAAAGTGCCTTTTATCAGCTTTGACTGGTTAGCCAGCTGCAATTTTACATCTAGATTAGATTACTGCAATACTCTTTCACATAGAGCTATCCTTGACAAGTATTCCAAAACTTCAGTTGGTACGGAATGCTGCAGCCAGGATGTTGACTGGAGTGGGTCATAGAGACCATATCACTCCAGTCTTGGCCCATCTACACTGTCTCTCCACCTGTTTCCATGCACAGTTCAGGGTGTGGATCTTGACCTTCAAAGCTGTATACAGTTTGGGATCATCTTACCTGAAGGACCACCTATTCCCTTATGAATCTGCCCAACCACTATGGTCATCTTCAGAGGCCCTGCTTCAGTTGACCCCTCCTGAGATTAGGTGGGTGGCAACCCAGGAGAGGGTCCCAGCCCAATCAGTCATGACACCAAAGCTCTGGAACTCTCTGGGGTTTGATTCTAATGGTTTTAAAATGTGGTTTTATTATGTATGCTTTAAATATTTAGTCACCTTGGTGGCTCTTGTAAGGGCAGAAAGGTGGCCTATAAATTCTGCAAATAATACTAATAAGTGTAATAAAGAAACCTCTCTCCTCTGTCACTTCACATTCCTGTTCGAAAAGAGTTGCTGATTTAGGCAGCATAAAGTGTGCGGTGGAAGGACATTCATTTCTAAGAGATCATTTAAACAAAGGCACAAAGCTTCTATGCAAGTTAGAATGGACAGCTTTGGAGAACAGTGAAACAGAGAATGTTTGAGCAGGATTTAAAAATACACTTTTGCAGTCAGAATAATATCAGGAACATATATAGCACTGAGTATTAACATGCCTTCTGCATTATGGTAACTATTTTAAACTCACTGTGCAAAAGGTGAACTCAACAAACAGAAGTTTTGGGAGACAGAGAAGAATAAAAAAGAGGAGAAGAAAGACGGGTGTTTTATTACCAGTCCTGTCCTTAAAAAAAACAAATACTCATTTAGAAACAATGTCAAGTGTCCAGGCAGCCAATTGCCTTTGGACCTGAGAGCCAGTTCGGTGTAGTGATTAAGTGCGCAGACTCTAATCTGGGAGAACCGGGTTTGATTCCCCACTCCTCCACTTGCGCCTGCTGGATGACCTTGGGCAAGCCATAGCTCTGGCACAGCTGTTCTCTCAAGGACAGTTCTGAAAAGAGCTCTCTCAGCCCCACCTACCTCACAGGGTGCCTGTTGTGGGGAGGGGAAGGGAAAAGGAGTTTGTAAGCCGCTCTGAGACTACAAGTGAAGGGTGGGGTATAAATCCAATCTCTTCTCTTCTCTTTTCTCTTCTCTACAAACCAGCAGGTGGAGCTACCTGATGAAAGCTTGCCAGGGCCAAGCAGACACCCAAGCAAGGATTCCAGTAAAAGCTGATGGGAAAAGATCCAGGACAAAGTCCAGGGAGAAACATATAGAGAGGGCCATGTGAAGAGGACAGGGTTGGTCTTAGCCAGTGGGCAACTCTGAAGGTCAGTTTTAAAGGCCACTTAACTGGGGTATCATTCTGTATTGTTCAACCAAAGTGATCTCTACTCCAATATTCTACTGGTAGACTGAACTCAAGTAGCCTCCTAAATACTGTTATTACCTGTAAGAAATCAGGGGCACATAGCTTTTTTAAAAAGTAGCTTTTATTCACTACCAGGAATAGGCAAAATAAGGAGGTTTAATGAGACTTAAAACTATTTACAAATAACACAGAACTTTTGCTGAATGCATTACATTTCAGATGTTAACCCTTGGACGTGTATAACAGTTAACAGCCAAACTTTTATTCTTGAGGTAAAGATTGGCCTTTCCTCAATTTCAGGATTCTCACCGTGTAAGTCTGAGCTCCTCTCAAAAGCTACAGTTTCCCTCAGAAACTACTCCCTGAGACAGCCACAGTCTCTTTACAAAGCATTCAATGTGCTAGCCTGTGTTCCTAGAAAACCCAGACTCTGAGGCTCAGGGCTCCACTAGATATGACAGCATCCCTGCATCCAGCATAGGAACACCTTCAACATTTTAGGGGTGAAATCCACTCTGTTTACAAACACTGTGGTGGGGTGACCCTGATCTGGGCTGCAGTGTGGGGGGAGGAGAGACACTCCCTCCATCCATGCACCATTTTCAAGAAAACAAAGGAAGGGGGTTTGGGCTCTTAAAAATGGCAAGGGGAAAACCCCCTCCCACATGCTGCAATCTTGATCACAATTGGGCCCTCAAAGCATTTGTAAACAGAGTAAATTTCATCCATTCATAAAATGGCAGGGGCATCCCTGTGCCATCTCTTCTAACTGAGCCCTTATATAGGTCCTTTTCACATTACCATTCTAAACCAGATGTTATTCATTGTTGGCTCAATTTCTAGTAAAAATTTCTAGTAAAGGGATGGGGTTTTCATAAAGTGAATTTCCTTCTGTTGATGAGCCATCTCTGTCATTTCAAACAGTGCTGCTTTTTTCCCCACCCTTTTTTGCCGTGCAGTCTTTCTCAGACTTTTTTGTAATGTTCTAATGTGAACGCTATAGTGCTAAACCACTGTAGCACTGAAGTGCTATAGCGGCACCACTGAGATGCATTGACTCCATTAGCGCTATAGCACTCACATCAGAACATTAAAAATGTCTGAGGAAGATCGTGCGGCAAAAAAAGGGTGGGGGAAAGTGACACTGTAGGAAGTGCTATGGACATTTCAAAACATCACACCACAGCAATTCAGAAGCAAAACGAAGTGGTTGCAAATGGGGAAAAGCAGTTTCCCTCAAAAGCGGCTCAACCACGCTTTGTTAGCCCAATGCAAGCGGGTTTGTATGAACAGGTAAACAAATTCTGCTAGCAGCTGGTTACTAAAATGGTTCTGTCTGAAATGACAGAAAAAATCTATTAGCAACCAGTTACTAAAATGGAATACAAAGGCAGTTTGAAAAGGGTCTACATCTCCTGAGACAGGTTCTCTCCTATTAGCATTCAGAAAACATAAACCCCATCTCCACACATTCACTGGATTAGCCTGCTTACACAAGGCAGGCTGTGAGACTGGCTCCCTCCAGTCTCTCTCTTTCTCGGTCTGAAGGTTCAGCCCTCTACCTGAGCTGAGCTGACAATTTAACAGCTTTTTCTCTCTCCCTTCTTCTTCCCATCTGGTTTCCTCAGCCATCCAGGTGTCCTGATTGGTTGTTAGCTACTCTGTAGACATATACCAAACAGACACTGAGGGGATTGGTAACTGACAGAAAGGGGCAAGACCAGAATTAAAGATTTCCCTCCCCATGGAAATATGTCTGTCCCCATTGATTATTAACTCCTGCCAGCGGGTAAACATATTTTTGTTTTGATTAGTGTTCCCTCACTGTCCCTCGATCATGTTTATATGTTTTGTTAAATTGTGCATGTGTTGTTTAACTGTTGTTTTAAAATGTTTTTATGCTATTTATTTTTTAAAGTTTGTTTTAATGATTTTTATTGTTTTCAACCTCGGGGACCATGAGTTGGGTGGAAAGGCAGCATCAGCCTGGAGGTTGGAAACCCCATGGGAGTCCCAGATTTGAATCCCTGCTCTGCCACAAAAAATTGTTGGGTAACCTTGGGTCAGTTACAGGCACTCCACCTAATCTACTTCACATGGTTGCTGTGACTATAAAATGGTGAAGAAGATACTGTTGTAGACCACTGTGGGTCCCCCAGTGGGGAGAGAAGTGAGATAAGTAAATAAATAAATTTGAGCTTATCATGTACCTGCTAAACTAGCCATTTTGCCACTGTGACTATAATATGTGTGTGTCTCTGTTCTTACCTATTCTTCTTCTATCTCACCTCCAGTTGTTCTGTAAACAGCTCAACATGGTGCTGAGTATGACTGGTCTTCCAAAATTTAAGGAGGTAGACACAAAGGTCGACAAAATGTAGGCTATGCCAGGCCACTTTGAGCAGGATACACTGATGACATTTTGGAACTCTGACTTAGGAGTTGTTAACTGTCAAATTACATTGAGGCCTGTGATTTCAGCTGGCACAATAGCAGCAGAGAGAGGCTGTTTCTTCACTTCTGTCACTTCCACAAGATTTTAGCTGTGCTCTGCTGCACACTCTGTCAGCTTTGGTGTGAGCTTTCATATCTCTTAAAAGATCTTGACTTACTACAGAACAGGGTCACTTTTCCTTGCCATGTTCCTGTTGCAATCTCATAGAAGGATTTCCCTCAGACTTCAGTAAGACTTGACTGAATTCTTTACCTAGAAGTAGTAGACAGCAACTGGACTAAGCCAACGTTGAGCCTATTTTATCCTCTCATCAATTATCAGCAGGTTCAGCATGACAGGAAAGAGAATTGTTTAAAAACAGATGAAGAACAACATGGCAGAGAAAAACTTCAAGCACAACCCAAAGTTATTTTTTTGCTTTGGAACTTTTATAGGCCTGTAAAATATTTTAACATTTATTACACTTTTAATGAGATCTCCTAGAATCAACAGTGGTGTAAATAATGAAAACAACACTAGTAAATGTCCTAATAAACCTCACACCAGCCCTTTGATGCTCATTTGCAGGTCTTGTTCTCCTCTCTCTTTCTCCCTCTGTTTTCTTCTCCAGCCAGTCCTCTATATTTTAAGTGAATGCCAAAGTCAGAAGGCAAGATATCAAACAGGAACAGCACCACTTAAGTATGCAGGTCAGTGCTCTGGTACTAAAATGGCCCTGCCATTAAATCCCCACATATCTTACACACATGTCTTACACACAGTCCATCCTTAAAGCCAAAAGCAAAACCAGTCAGTTGAACCAAACACATCTTGCTGCTGAGTATGTTAGCACAACATGTCCTCAAATATTTGGGCAGAAAAGAAGAAAATTAAGAGAGAGAGAGATCTCCACTATTTAAGATGTTCAAGTATTCTTTATTGCTTCGTATTTAATGAAAAATTCTGAACATTTCCTGTCTTCATACTCCATGGCTCACTCATGAGCGAGAGAAGCACTCATACAAGTACAGCAGTGTGTGCATGTTTTTCATATAATAACAGCCCTTCACTTCCATTGTGGTTCAGCGTAAACTGTGGTCGAGGCTCTCCAAGTGAAAGAGAGAAATTGTGGTCAATACTTTACTCTCCAACTTATTCCAGTAGCACAGTGTGTTCTACACTGCCTTTGTGGAAGTGAAGCTTTTGGCACTGGTGGGCAAAGCTAATGGCTACAACAAATCTTGAACACTGCATCTGCTAAGTAACTAGCACTGTCATCTTCGGCAAGCGCTGTCCATTTGGCTGGAGTTAAAAACTCACACATCCACTGGAGTCATCAGGAACTTAGGGAGGCAGACAGTGGACTGGGAAGTGGGCCCATGTAGTAAGGAAGTTGAAGCAAGAAAGCTGAAGCAGATGGCGGACTGGGAAGTGGACCCACATAGTAAGGAAGTTGGAGAATGGTAAGACAACAGGTGAGATGATTAAAGGAAGGTGGCAGAGTACACAGCTGGCTATGAGAGGGAAGGGTTTGGGAAGGAGCAAGAAGACTAAAACAGGAAAAACAGAGAACAGGATCAAGACAAATGGGGCCTTGAAGATAGTTCACAATGCTTCTGATCAGGACTGTCTCTCTGCTGTGAGCAAAAGGGTGAAAAGCTTAGAAAAGCCAAAACACGGTGGGGCAAAAGGACAAGAGACAAAGAAAACAGTTGGCTGAAAAACTAGGACCTGAGGAAACAATGGGTAGTTGCAATACAGACCTGAAGAAGGGAAGTGTAATGGAGAAATCAGGCACAACAGCATAGGTCTGAGGGAAAGCAGAGCCTAATAAGACTAGTTTTAGAGATGAGAGAGGGACAAGAAGGGCCAGAAGAGCGGGGGGTGGGGGGACTTCTTCAAACATTCCTTGGACAAGTAAAGAGAGCAGTGGGATCGTACCTATGGCCCCAATCCAGATATGGTGTTCCTGCTCTGAGCCAGTCTGCAGTGAGATGGCAGGCATGTACACTTGAACATGCCTAGGCACTTCCACAAGATTGGGAACCTGCTTTTTACCAGCTCTGGATTGAGAAATACCTGGAGGCTGGGGGTGGCAGAGACTAGGGAGGGCGGCGTTTAGAGAAGGGATGGACCTGAGCAAGGCACAATGCCATAGAGTCCACCCTCCAAAGCAGCCATTTTCTCCAGGGGAACTGATCTCTGTCATTTGGAGATTGGCTGTAATACCAGGAGATCTCCAGCAACTACCTGGATGCTGGCAACCCTAATGAGCTCACAACAGATATTTGGCTAAATGTGTGGACTTCTGGGGTATGGCCAACAGCTATGATCCCTCTCCCCTCTATGGTGAATGCTCTAGAGCTACAAGTAGGTGCATATGGTTGAGGACTTTCAATTCTGGGGCAAGCGATGCTCTGCATTCTTGGTGCTTGAGGGGGGGCAACGGTGGGAGGGCTTCTAGTGTCCTGGCTCCACAGCTGGACCTCCTGACGGCACCTGGTATTTTTGGCCACTGTGTGACAGAGTGTTGAACTGGATGGGCCACTGGCCTGATCCAACATTGGCTTCTCTTATGTTCTTATGTACCCGCCTAAAAACCCCAAAAGAAAGGAAACTCTTCGGGTGGGGGAATTTGGAGCAGGAATTAGTTATTGATACTGATGTACAGAAGTATGCAACTCTAACTTGTGGTGCCCTGACTAGATAGTAAGGACATATGAGAGAAAAGTGTGGAGAAAAATATGATAAATAAGATAAACAAGAAAAGAAATATGGAGGAAAACTGAACAAAGAAAACAAATGGCCAAGGATATTCTATGTTTTCTGTAAAAGAAATGTATACATCATTCTCCATTCTTCCATTTTATCCTCATAACAACCCTGCGGGATATAAATTAGGCTGAAGGAAAATAACTGGCCCGACATCATCCAGGAAATTTCATGGCAAAGCAGAGATTTGAAACTGGGTCTCCCAGGCCCTAGTCTATCTATCCACTGCACTACATGTGTACTAGTGACCTAAACACCTCTACCACCATGGATGGTATTTTTGCTCAATTGTAATTTTTTTTACCAGATGTCTTTCCAAAAACCTTTGTCCAGTCCTACTTATATTAACTGACCATGTTCCCTGTAATCATATTTAGGGGTAAAGCACTTTTGTTGAATCAGAACACACAGGGCATGGATTAATATCAACATTAAGAGAATGCATAAAGTACAGACGTGTATAAAAAGATCCCATTTCTAAGCAAGTCAGCACTGTTTATCAAGTTGCTTAGATTAAGTTTAGGTCCAATCTGCTTTGATTTTTCAAAACATCTATAAAAATAATTCATATTGTTAGCTCTGGAAAAGTGTATTATTTGAAAGTTCAGATCAAGAATAAATAGAACTACAGACATGATTACTGGCCAGAGCACACAGCAATTCTCTCTCTCTCTCTCTCTCTCTCTCTCTCTCTCTCTCTCTCTCTCTCTCTCTCTCTCTCTCTCTCTCTCTCTCTCTGCCTTAAATGTCAGGTATCTTCACTAAGTCAAGTTTCGGACTGCTCACACAAGAATACAGACCATATCTGGTGGGCTAATTTCTTATCATGAGGCATTTGTATACTCAGACCTATAGATAAAACTACTCAGGAGCCACCAGAATACACAAACTGCATGGGCTTGTTCTTGTTATCAGATAGTCATTACATTTCAAAATCAGTTATGTGTATTTGGTCAAATGCCTTTATAACGTCAAGCGTTGCTTGCCTGATGCATGAGTATCCAGCAGACTCTTTGTTGATGTGATCCATCAGAGACACAGATTACGAGGGCAACGGCAAAACTCTCACTGATTTTAATTAATCTGGACAGAGTATCATTGTAAAGGCCCTTTCATTGCTGTCTGTTTGAACTCTGTGGTTCTTTTTCTGCATTTGATCCTCCTTTGGAGTTGCCTTGGAGGGTTTTGTAACAAAGGGTTTTGTAACTGTCTTTAGTTGACAAAATGAGCAAGCTCCAGGACCAGTTGCCAGCTGAAGGCAGAGACCAGGTCCAACATTACTGGACACCCTGACCTGATACATTATTTGTGCTAGTTACATAAAGAAAGAATTTAGGAGAAAGTATCTGGACAAGTTGTGGCCATTGTTCTATAGTACCAATTGTCAGTACTATATAATCTGCATATCACTGAGAAGAAATTAAGTCTGCATAAAGCTGCATAGACACCTTCAAACACACCTCCCACTGGAAAATCCCCAAGGCTTTGTTCTTTGCACAAACCACTCTATAAAAACTTCTCTAAAGCCAACGATGACCACAAAAAAATAACACTGAACATGTATTTCCCAAGGGACAACACCTCTTAAGAGTCAACCATAAACAAGATGTCTTTGGGTTTTGTTTGGAGGGGGATGTGGCATTTACTTTTAAGCTTTGATTTCAAAGCCTACCTTTGCTGTACATATGGATTAAAAAGAACTGGGCCTTTTATTCATGTAACTGCAGTTCACATTCCAGTTGTTACAAGAACTTTCATTTCTTTGTGCCTTGAAGTTTCAAATTAGCAAGGAAGACTTCCCTTTGCCATTCAATCTCCCCCCACTCCCCAATACCACAGGAACTTATGGTGAGATTCAATAAAAAAATTTCCTCTCAGCATCTACTGCACAGAAACACACCCAATCCCTAACAAATCTTTTTTTTCTTCTTTGAGGGCTTACCCAGCCTGACTTTGGCAACAGTTGCATCAGTGCTGGACTATGTCCAACCGGGCTGTTATATTCTGATTTGCTAATCTAATTTGTAGAATTATTATATTTCGCTTTGTGTCTAACACACACTCCAAACTGTTGTGTAGCATTCATGTGTGAACAATCAAATCTTTCCACTGCCAGTTGGGCCAGAGGTGACTTCACTTCAGTGGTGATCAGCTAAGGATTTTTAAAAAAACAAAAACAAAAACAAAGCCTCATGATGTGTGTCATATTACAGACCCCAATATGAGCAATTACTGCTTGAAGAATAGATGTAACTTTTGCCAAACCACGACCCAGATCGTCTGTCAAAAGTCCTTTTTAACATCACAAGGGCTGATGGTGAGAGATGGTTGCATGCCCACAGCATGTTTGAACTCAGGCCCATCAGCTGAAACTCTAGCATGTGGGCACTGAACCACACTAGTCCTCTCAGCATGCTTCACTTGTTGCTCCAAGTTAGAGATGAATCAAATATTCACTGACACATTTCAGATGCTCTGCCTCACATGCAAGTTAAGCCGAAGTACTTGGATTTAAACTAAGGATTTAAAAGGGAGAAGAAGAGCCCTCCTGCACCAGATCAGTGGTTCATCTAGTCCAACATCATGTTTCATGCAGTGGCCAACCAGCTGCACAAGACAATGAACAAAGGGAACATAGAGGCCTAGGCCTTCCCCTGATATTGCCTCCTAAAACTCGTATTCAAAGGTTTGCTGCCTCAGGATGTGGAGGATCCTTTTTTTTTCATTTAATCCCCCCCTGCCCCCCAAAAAAATCCATAGAAGTCAACTGTCAAGTCTTATTTTGTGGGAATATTTTTCTTTGTTTAAAATAGCCATATCTTCTGTTTTGTGTTCTAAAAGTGGATTATGACCAATTTGTGTGGAAGGGAAAAGAGGAAAATGCAATGGGCTCACACTACCTCTTTCAGTTCTTTTTGCACGGTCTCATTCATCTTCTTACTGCAGAGATGTTAGATGTGCACCCTCTATGTGTGGGATAGCTCACTTTGGGAACACCATGTCTTGCACCCTGGGGAAATATGAAAGATAGTATCCAGGAAGTGTGTCATATCGGGTTGCCAAGTCCTTACCAGTTCCCGGCGGGGGGGAGTCCTCTTCTTTTCGGGATGTTTCTGGCGCATGCGTGAAGCACGCGCGCCATGATGATGTCACCAGAAGTGACATCATCATGCTGGGGATGTTGCCAGGGTGATGCTCTGGCAATTGCCCAAAAACTCTATGGTACCATAGAGTTTTGGGGGCGATTGCTAGGGCATTGCCCCGGCAACGTCCCCAGTGTGATGATGTCACTTCTGGTGACATCATCACACTGGGGCAGTTGTCCTAACTGGATGACTTCGGGGGCCAAAGGATTGGGGACCCCTGTAGCGGGGGATCCCCCACCCCCGGGCTGGCTTGGCAGCCCTAGTGTCATATAATCGTACTTCTTTCCTTCATTCCTCCCTCCCTCCCTCCCACCCTCTCTCTCTCTCTCTCTCTCTCTCTCTCTCTCTCTCTCTCTGCTTATTAACTGCATTTTTATCATGCCTTTTCTCTAAGGAGCGCAGGACAGATATAGCCCAGCTCACCTATCTGTTGAGGTCAATTAGGGAGAAATCCTAAGAAAGTCTACTGGGAAATATTGAATGGGACTAACTACCAGGACTGCAGCCTGACAGATGGCTAGGGTTGCCGGCCTCCAGGTGGGGCCTGGAGAGCTCCTGGAATTAGAACTGATCTCCAGGCGACAGAGAGCAATCCCTCTAGAGAAAATGGCTGCTTTGGAGGGTGGACTGTATGGCATTATACCCCATTGAGGTCCTTTACTTTCCCCAAACCTGTCCCTTCCCAGCTCCACACCCAGAATCTCCAGGTATTTCCCAATCCAGAGTTGGCAACCTTGGCAAGGTCAGCCAGTCAAAGTAGCTCTTTTACTCCTCTTCAACCAAACCAGTGGCTCACCTGTTGGCTTATCTTCTTCCTTCCCTGCTTTCCAAGCCTGGAGATATTATTTACTCTGAACTCAAGACTCTAGGCCTGTATTTGGAGCCACATTTTCCTCCCAAACTGATGTTCCAGTTTGCTCTTGTTGGTCTTACTCACATGTGAGGCTTGCAGAAACTTCTAATTAATGCTCTCCACATCCCTGGCTCTCTACCTGCTTTAGAACTTCAGTGAGGCTTGGCTCTCATTAATGTTACCCCAGAATTACCCATTGGATTACCAGCTTCCTGGAAATCAAACCTTTAGACTGGGCCAGCTCAGTTAGGTAGCTAATCACCCATGCTTTCCATTCTTGCTGTACTGTTCTGACTTCTGGAGTATATTGTACAGTATTTGTATGCTTTTATTACTTGATAGTTAATGTGGACACTTGTGTTGGATATTTTACTGAATGCCTGATTTTATGGCATGAGCTTGCTAATTCTACCAGCCAATTCCATTATTCCCCTTAATAAGCTGTATTCCTGACTTCATTCTTTATGGATTCTCAGTATTCCTTCCAAAAATGTGAAGGAGCATTGTCATTTTGGCCACTTCAGCACTGTCACTATTGCTTCGGGGGGGGGGGGGTTCTCCCAATGTGTTTTGCTTTCTCTAGTAGCCCCAGAGGGTGAGAGGTAGTGGGGAAGGGTGCTCAGGATATTCTACAGTGAATTTAAGCAGAACTGGAAAGTTGGGTTCTGGTGAAAGTGTCTCAATCACTACACAATATTACTGGACATTTTTGTGTACTTTGCCTGCCCTCATGCTGCTGAAGAGGAAGACATTGAAAGCTTTCATGCAAGTCTCCAGAAAGAAATTGATTGCACACCTAAGCAAGATGTGCTGACACTCGTAGGTGACCAGAACTCAAAAATAGGAAACAAAGCAGAATTGAATATTGTTGAAGATTTGGGCTGGGATCACAAAATGAAGCAGGAAAGGGACTCCTAGAATTCTGTAAAGTTGTTTATTGAGAACACAAGCAACTGAACAGATGACTGTATATGTGGACATCGTCAGCTATAGCAATCAAATTACCTAATTGGAAGCGGAAGATGGAGCTCTATTCACTCTACTAAAACAAGTCCAGGAGCTGGTTGTGGATCACACCATAAATTGTTAATATCAAAAATTAGAATAAAGCTGAAGAAAGACACCAAATCATTCATAGTGCCAAAATACAATCTAAACAACATTCCTGAAGAGTTTAAAGATCATGTAAAGAACAGATTTGCATTACTAAATTCAAGTGACTGGGAACTGGAAGAATTCTGAGTTGAACCCAGAGATTGTATCAAGGAAGAATGTGTAAAGACTATTCCTGTAGCCAAAAGAAAGTAAAAGCCTCAATAGATGACTGAGAAAACTCTTAACATTGCTGAAGATAGACAAGAAGCTAAAGTAAAAGGTGACAGAATAGAAGCAGAAGTCTTAATGCAGCATTCCAGTAACTGGCACATAGTTACAAAAGAGAACTATTATAACAATAGCCAGTGTAAAGAAATAGAAGACAAGAACAAAAAAGGAAAGAACAAAAGATTTGTTCCACAAGATCCAGTAAATTGAAATGAAATTTAAAGTATGATTAGGCATGCTGTAAGATCAACATGGAAACACTTTAACTGAATAGGACAAAATAAAGAAAAGATGGGAACAATATACTGTAGAACTAAACAGAAGAGATGAAAAGATGACATTCCTTCAAAAGAGAATCTTTTGAGCAAGAACATGCAATTTTAGAAAATGAAGTGAAAGCTGCAATCAAAAGAAACAGATCACCGGGAGTAGATGAGATATCAATAGAGCTATTTCAAGCCACAGAAACAGAGTCTGTCAAAATCTTAACAAGAATAAGCCATAAGGAAAACAAAACAATGGCCCACAGACTGGAAACGGTCAATTTACATTCCAGTCCCAAAAGAAGGAGTCATCAAAGATTGCAGCAGCTATCAGACCATCACAATAATTTCTTCTGTGAGTAAAGTGATGCTCAAAATCCTACAACAAAGACTGTTACCATATAAGGAATGCGAAATGCCAGATGTTCAAGCTGGATTCACAAAAGGAAGAGGCACTAGAGATCATATTGCAAATTTACATTGGTTACTGGAGCATATAAGAGAATTTTAGATGAAAATCCCCTTGTGTTTCATGGATAACAGCAGAGATTTCGACTGTGTGGATCATGAGAAGCTATGGTCGGTTTTAAAGGAAATGGATGTGCCACAATATCTTATTGTTTTGATGTAAAACCTGGACAAGAGGTTACTGTTAGGACAGAAAATAAAGAAACAGAATAGTTTCCAACTGGCAAAGACAGGGATGTATTTTATGTCCCTGTCTCTTCAATCAATATGCAGAACATGTCATAAGGAAAACCAAATTAGATTTAGATGAAGATGTACTAAAAATTGGTGGAAGGAACATTTACAATATGAGATTTGCAGATATGCAGGTGACACCACATTACTGGCGGAAATAGTGGAGACTTGAAATGACTACTGATGAAGGTTAGAGTACAAAGTGCCAAAGCAAAATTACAGCTGAACATCAAGAAGATAAAAGTAATGGCTACTGGGGAATGACACAACTTTAAAGCTGACAAAGAAGAAATGGACATTATTAGAGATTTTCTATTCCTTGGCTCCATCATCGGCCGAAAGGGAGACTGCAACCAAGAAATCAGAAGCAGACTGAGACTGGGAAGGGCAGCCATGAATGCCCTAGGAAAGATCCTTAAATGTAAGGATGCACTGCTGGTGACCAAGATTAAGATAATACATACTACAGCATTCCCCATTACTATGTATGGGTATGAAAGTTGGACAGTGAAGAAAGCTGACAGGAAGAAAGTTGATTGTTTTGAAACCTGGTGGTGGAGTTTTATGGATACCATGGACCTCCAAAAAAGACAAAGTGGCTTCTAAATCAAATCAAGCCTGAATCCTTCCTAACAATAAAATGACCAAACTGAGGCTATTATGAGAAGATAAGATGCACTAGAAAAGACAATAACGCTAGGAAAACTTGGAGGAAGCCGGAAAAGAGGAAGACCCGACATAAGATGACTTCAGTCAAGCAAGCAAGCCGCAGGCTACCTTCAGTTTGCAAGAGGCTGTTAACAGTTGAATGTTTGGGAGGTCATTAATTCATGGGGTCGCCATAAATCGGAAGCCATTTGATGGCACTTAACATACACACACACAATCCGGGAACCAAAACACTAGCATTTCTTCTATCTTTGTTTTGTATAATGACACTATAAGAGGCCCAGTTTATTTCTTGCCCCAGAAGGGCTCACCACAGCACAGTTTGAGGATTCTAGATTCAGTGTGTAAAATACTGTGTTACTGTGTAATATGAGAAATGGAGCCGTGGTCTATTTGGTATCACATTTTCTTTTTCCAAATTTTGATTAAGACTGAAAAGGAAATGTGCGGACAAATCAAAGCGTCATGATGGCAAAATATGTCCCTGGCTTTACTTTCCCTGGCCCAAGCCCAGCCTGATGGAACTAATGAGATAGCTCCTTTCCTCTGGAGACAGATGTGTCCAATAAGGGCAACAAGTCTCATTCTCCTAGTGGATTTCACTTTCCCCTAAAGCAGTGGTAGCATTAACTGTAGTGCTAGATTTCTGGGATGGGAATGCTGCTGCCATCGCCACATAAATCAAAACAAGCTGAGAGCTCAGAAACTTCAGCCGAACCAGATGGTTTCATATGGGGCAGATAATGCAAACTTTAACTACACATACAACCCTCCTCCCATCTTTCTGAGGAACAAATGTTGTGTAAGAAATCTCTTGTCTTTTTTTCTACAGAAGCCCACTCACATTTGTTTGTAAGATAACTGAAGACACAAGAGCAGGACCTGGAAATCCTATTCCATGTAGTAAAGAAAGCCCATTTCTTATACTCCACTCATTTTGTGCAGGAAACAGATGAATAGGAAGATTGGGAAGGTGGTCAACAAGCAATCCTACTTGTCACCAATGCCGACTTTTCTGGAAAGAATGAGAAGAATGCCGCTGGACTGTGTAAGGAGTTCTTGACTTGCCCTCCCCCAAGTAATACTAGAAGACATGGTTGGATTCAGCCTCTCCCTTTGCATAAACTGAAGGCTGTTGCGCAAGGAGGGGGTCTACATTGTCATGGATTTTCCCTTCCAGCCCCCCTGCATTGTACCACAAATCATTCCTGAAGGGGTTCCCAGCCATCAAGAGTAGTTTTTCAGAGAGTACAGGAGGCTATGTAGGATGCGGAAGGCATCTTCCATGAGTTCTAGAGTTCTTCCCCATAATACATGGCAGATTAAATTAAGACACCAGTTACAATTTACAGTGCAGTCTAAAGAAGAGCTCCACCCTTCTAAACTCATTGACAGACTATGGACTAATATGTAGAACTCTGTTTAGCATTGTTAGATTACATCTTCATCTACTCTATAAGCAGTTCACAGAATGTCTTCATGGAGCATTTATGATGTTTTCATCACATGGCTTTAGTTGTAAATGGGATCCCATAAAGAGCTTTTCTTATTCTTAGTTTATATTTGTTTGTTTGTTTATAGACCTTATATGCTACCTCTCCAGAGACCTTCCAAAAAATTAAAAATAAAATCATAAAAACAACAACTTAAGAATTATCAGTATTAAAACAAGCCACAAAAACAAACCAGGGGCATAAAAACAGCATAAAACAATGCTCAGCAGCCTAAAATGATGTATCAATCCACAGGGTATAAGCAGACAATAAAACCAGCTTAAAAAGATGGAATCCCTTTAGTTAAAAGCTAGTTTGAAAATAATGTCTTAGCCTAGAGCCTAAAGAGCAAAAAGGATGGCACCAAATGAGCCTTAAGGGGGAGGGCACTCCAAAGGTAAGATGCCACCACTGATAAAGCCCAGTCTCTGGTTGCCACCCACATCACCTCTGAAAGCAGGGCATAAAAAGAAGAGCTTGAGAAGATTTTAGCTGAGGATTAAGCAATTGTTTCTGACGTCTGTATACAAATTGACATTATTATTATTATTGTTCTTTGAAACAGAACTTCACTTTTGAGGACAATAATGTGAATGAATTATGCTCCTTGTTAAGTATCCATTCTCAGATTTGCAGTTTTTAAGCTGTGATTTGTGAACACTCTTCAGAGCCAGCATGGTGTGGTGATTAAGAGCAGTGGACTCTGATCCGGCGAACTGGGTTTGATTCCCCACTCCTTCACAGGTTCGGTCACAATGTGCAAGCAGCATCCCTCAATACTAAACTGCTTATTACTTATCCATACTTGAGATTGGATTTTATTAATTTTCTTACCAGATGCATAGTAGGAATTCTCAAGAACATGTGGGGGGTACCCCACTTTCACCTGTATCCCCCCCTCCCCACACTATTTCCTCTTTCCTTCCCATGGGCAACCTCTCCCCTTTTGCTGCCTCATTCTCTCCTTCTTAACCATTCACCAACCTACCTTTTATTTGCCTCTCATCCAGGGGTCATTTTGTAGAAAAAGAGGTTCAGAAGCTCATTAGCATACATAGTAGCATAACTCATTAGCATATGCCATGGCCCCTGACATCACTGGCCGAATGTCAGTTTCAGCCCCATTATACCCTATGGGCCATTGAAGTCAATGACAAAAACTCATAGGGTATATGAGGGGCTGTGGGGGAGGGGGTTTGAAGGAGAGGCTCCAAACCTACAGGGTAGCTTTTGGAGCCTCTCCCCAAATACCCACCAAGTTTCAAGAAGACTGGACCCCGGGGTCCAATTCTACAGGCCTCCAAACAGGTTGCCCCATCCCCTCCATTGTTCTCTATGGTGGGAAAAAACGTTACTTTTTTTCCCACCATAGAGAACAATGGAGGGAATGGGGGCAAGCTGTTTGGGGGCCCGTAGAATTGGATCCCCTGGTCCAATCTTCTTGAAACTTGATGAGTATTTGGGGGAGAGGCTCCAAAAGCTTCCCTGTAGGTTTGGAGCCTCTCCCTCAAACCCTTTCCCCTCCAGCTGCTTTTAAAGCTGCCACCAAATTTCAGCAGCAATTCGGCGGTGGGCCGAATCAGATAAGAGATCTGGCTGCTCTAGTGCCCACTCCTGGGCTGGCGGAGCAGTGCTCCATCTTGCTCCGGCCCCAAATGACCCCTGCTCCCATCTTCAGCTGTATTTATTATTTATTTACTTCATTTATATCCCACCCTTCTCCACAGTGGTGAACAAAGCAAATTACATTATTCTCCTCGCCTCCTTTTTATCTGCACAACAATTCTATGAGGTAGGTTAGGCTGAAGGTATGTGATTGGCCCAAAATTACACAGTGAGCTTCTGCAGCAAGATGGAGGTTCAAACCTGGGTCTTCCAAACCCTACTCTGTTGTTCTAACCTCTATAACACACTGGCTTTCATAGGGTGGCTGCTGTTGAACAGTCACAAGCAGTGAGGCTTAGTTGAGTCATGCAGGTTGGGTGGTATAGAGTCACTCTGAGGTTGCTTCCAGGCCTAGTTTCCAACTTCCTGGTGGGACCTGAAGTTCATCCAGAATTACAACTGAACTGCAGATGACAGAGATCTGTCCCCCAGGAGAAAATGGCTGGTTTGGAAGGTGGAGTCTATGGCATTATATCTGGCTGAAGCCTCTCCCCTCCCGAAACCCTGGACTCCTCAGACTCCACTACAAAATCTCCAGGAACTTCCAAACCTGGAGCTGGCAGCCATAGTCAGGCCTGGCCCTAGTAAGTCCTCCCTTAAAAGCTAAAATAGGCCTGGAAAGGGCCCCACCTCCCCTCTCCTCCACCTTTTACTGAAAGAACCCAGCGTGGAGTACTGTAGCTGCCTAGCAACAGCCTCTGAAGAAAATCTGTTGCTTAAAGCTACAGGCACTCCTTTTATCATTTTCGGATTTTTAAAGCCCCCTGCGTTGTTTTTAGATTTTACATTTTTCTGCAAACCTGGTGCATTTTTTAGGTTTGTAGAAAGTTCTGTCTTGCCCATTCACAACTCCTGTCACCAGATTTAAGTATCCAAATACTGGCTGACTTCACTATTAGAATATAAGATTAGCATTTTATTTGGAGATCGTAAAGTAGCTTCCTCAAAGTGATTTTAGAGCAGCAGTAAATGGGAGCAATGTCGGGAATTGCTTTGGTGATCCTTAAGAAGACACAGAGGTTTTCTATGAAACTGAGAGCTGTAGCAGCTTTCTAATAACACACAGGTATCTGTCCACTCCCTGCAGGTATGCTTGTTTTTTCCGAATTTAAAGAATTAAAACAATCCATCCTTGTAGCTAACCTAACCTTTGCTCCTCTTACACCCGATTATACTACTGTAGCTTGGTTCAGAAAACCTAAATCCTGCAACATCAAACCATAAACAAGTTGGTCAATTGGATTACATCAATTTAAATCCAAGTGTTCCAGGTTAAGTAATTCATGCATCAGAGACACAGAGTGAGTTGTCCTGGTTCTGCAAATAAAAGTTCCCTGGTTAAGCAAGTGGGTGCTTGCTTCTTTTGCCCTATGATAGCTGTCCTTAGGCAAGAGGTGATTGATGCTAAGGATGAGTGACAGCTTCTTATGATGGTTACCCAGCAACAAGCAGCATACATTTCTAAGAAATTCTACAGTGAAGGTGGGGTTCAAGGCTGCATTAGCTGAGAATGTACAGGGAGGATTTCATTTCAGGGATTATAATTCAAGTCAGAAACAGACCTTTGTTGGGTAGGCTTATCCGGTCTCTCTGTTAATTGAAAATCACTGGCAATATATCTCCTTTGGCTGAGCTGTTTGCTTCCATCCTGCTTCAATAGACGCAACAAAGAGAAAGAATAGTGCTAGTAACAAAAGTGAGTATCTTCCAGAAGACGAATGAGGCAAGTTCCTTCTGGAAGCTTTACCGAACAAGTGCGAAATCACATAAGAAGAGCCCTGCTGGATCAGACCAGTTGTCCATGTAGTCTAGCATCCTGTTTCACACAGTGGCCAACCAGTTTTGAGGCCTTCCCCTGATGTTGCCTCCTGGCACTGATATTCAGAGGTCTAATGCCTCTGAACATGGAGTAGAGGGTCCCTTTAGTCCCTATGGCTAGTAGCCACTGACAGGCCTATCCTTCATGAATCTGTCTAATCTCCTATTAAAGCCTTCTCCGTCTGAGGCCATCACTACATCCTCCAGCAGCGAATTCCACATTTTAATCATTTGCTGTGTAAAGAAGTATTTCCTTTTATCCATCCTGAATCTACTGCCCATCAGCTTCACTGAATGCCCTTCAATTCTAGTATTTTGGGAGAGGGAGAAAATTTCTCTTTGTCCACTGTCACTACCCCATGCATAATTTTATAAACCTCTATCATGTTCTGCCTTTGTCATCTTTTCTAAACTGAAAAGTCCAAGACTCTTTATCCTTTCCTCATAGGGAAGGTGCTCCAACTCCCTAAACATCTTCATTGCCTTCCAACTCTGCAATTTCCTTTTTGAGATATAGTGACCAGAACTGCACACAATATTCCAAATAGGGTTGCCAAACCTCGCCCCCAAACAGATACATCCAGGCACGATGTTCTTGACATGATGACATCACTGGGTGATGCTCTAGTTTGAGGGCAAAACTCTATGGTAAAGTTGGCCTTAAACCATACAGTTTTTCCCTTAAACCAGAGTGTCGCCACGCAACATTGCCAACATGATGACATCACTTCTGGAACTCCTGCCAATGTGGTGAGGGGACTTGGCAACCCTAATTTCAAATGAGGCTTCACCATAGATCCATAAAAGGGTATTATAATATTACGTGTTTTCTTTTCAAGCCGTTTCCTAATAATGACCAACAAAGAGTTTGCTTGTTTCACTGCTGCAGCACAAGGGGTCAACACTTTCTCTGAGCTATCTACTACAACCCCAAGATCTTTTTCCCCCTCAGCCTCAGGAAATTCATTAGCCTTTACTTGAACCCGGGACTTTTTCTCCAGTGTGCATCACCTCACACTTACCAACACTGAAGTTCCTCTGCCACATTGTTGCCCACTCACCCAATTTGTGGAGAACCTCCTGGAGCTCTTCACAGTCTTTCTTGCTTTTTTTCTATCTTTCTATCTGTCTTTCTCAGTCCATTTTTTTTCTTTTGGTGCATAATGCCTTCAGCTCATACACACAATGCCACTTCTGTTACCTCTTCCAGATGATTCCTTAAAGTCCATCTTTTCTATGAATTGTTTGGAACAACTGCCTAATCCCCATTTTCAGCTGAAATTGACCATTACCACTTAAGACTTAACTGCATACTTTTCCTCTTTAACCTTGTCTGGTCTGTCTTCCTTCCTTCCTTCCTTCCTTCCTTCCTTCCTATTAAGAGAAGTGAGATTATATTTGAATAGTTTCTATATATTTTTTTAAAGTTGGTCTGCTCACAGTTTTAAAACTAGTTCCATAGCCAACACATGGTAACCCTGTAGGGTTTTCAAGGCAAGAGACATTCAACGATGGTTTGCCATTGCTTGCCTCTACATACCAACTCTGGGATTCCTTTATGGTCTCCCATCCGACTACAGACCAGAGCTGTCTGTTGGAAAACAAAGTATAGTCCTTAAACCTGGCTGTCTCCACCCATTTTCAATGTAGCAGTACAGCCAGACTGCAAAGCCTTCGTTGAGCTCCAATTTACATTTTGGGGGAAAGTGTCTTTATTTTATTTTACTCAGGTCTATATATCCTTGATTGAGAACAGTTGTTGTTTTTTCGGGGGGGGGGGTGCTGCTTCAACCACTCCTAAGCTCTTCTTTCATTTTCAATTTTATTTTTAAATGGTAAGCCTATCTGCATGAACAAGGGGGACATGCAGATCAGAGGCCTTTTAGAATTTCCTTTTCCCTGAGTAAAGCCCAGAAAGAACATTGGCAAGAAATGTACACTCTGTACCAATGCTCCCTCTAAGCTGTGGAGTCTTGTGAGCAAAAATTCTACTTTGTGACCTACTGGCATTAAAGTTGTGAGTGAGCGATTTGGCTACTGCATAAATTAGTTTGCTCTGGAGCCATCCTTCCTGAGCTAAGACAAAAATGTGTGAGCCAGAGGCTAAAAAACTGTGAGCTAGCTCACACTAACTCAGCTTAGAGGGAACACTGCTCTGTACATGTTCATACTCTTCATTTTGCTGTTACTTAAAATGTTGTGGTACAGTTGCAAAGGGACAACTGGGATGTATAAAAGGAATGACAGGCTTGTCTATTGGAAACAATGAGAGAGGCTTGAAGGCCCATTGGAGATAATGGAAGCCAGGAATGTCATTTGACTTCCATGGGCTCCACTGAAATACATTGCAGCACAAAAAAAGTTGCAAAGAAAATGTGGAATGGTTTTCCCATGAAGGTGTTTGGGCCCAGGTAGGCTACTCTGGGACTGGAATGACAGCCCCCAGAGTGGAATTACAGTCCCTAGGAAAATAATCTGTGCTCTGGTACCGGAATGACAGTCCCCAGAGTGGAATGATGATCCCTAGCAATAGAATCTGTGCTGTGGGACTGGAATGACAGGTCACAGAGTGGAATGACAGGACAGCTCCTGGGAATAGGCTTAGTGCTCTGGGACTGGAATGACAGGTTGCAAAGTGGAATGGCTCAGTGCTCTGGGACTTGTACTCACTTGTAGGATATGAGTTTGAAGTGAGAAGAAGATTGCTGCTACTGAACTCTGTACATCAGAAATTGAGTGCACAGCAACTGTTCGGTATTCTGGCTCAGGGACTTCAGACATGCATTTACCAAACGAAGGTATCTGTGATGCCATAATTTACTAAATTTCAGTACAAAGGCACTGATATGAATAAGGCAGAAACAAGACTCCTGTAAATGAATGTCCAGGGAAACTTTTAAAATGTCCCCCTACAGGCTTTTCTGTGTTGCCCTCCTTACTTTCAAATTTGTGACCATTTGTTTGTCTGATGCATATGGTATGTATATTTGCAGATCTTAAAGTGACTATTCTAAAAGTGAATTTAAATAAAGGACACAGCAGGAGACCACTGAGATACCACTATAACCATTGGCCAACTCCCACCTTTTCCTGAGTTTAGCCCAGCCCAGGGGCATGACTAGGGGGGTTCCCAAGGGTTCCCAGGCCCCCCTAAACTTCTGGAGAGCCCCTTCCTAAATCCCACATGGCTCTGCCTCCATAGATAGTGACAATGGCATGTGATGTCACTGGCTCCTCCGTATGATGTCACTGGACCTTGGTTCTTTTAAGGACAGAGCATAGTAGTGCCTCTGGCCCAGCCCCAGCCCCCCTGGGAAATTGGAAAGTCTACGCCCTTACAAAGGCAGCCCCACATGGATTGTATTACAATAGTTCAACCTGGACATTATAGTAGCATGGCACATCATGGTGAAATTGTTGTTGTTAGCCATTCAGTCATGTCCGACTCTTGATGATTCTATAGGCCAGCTCTCTCCACATTTTCTGATCTTGTACTGTCTTTGAGTCATTCCATGCTCAGGCTGGTGTCAACTTTTATGGTGTCTAGCCACTGTGTTCTTCAGCGGACTGGTTTCCTTTTACCACTAACCAATCCAAGCATAATTGCTTTTTCTAGTGTGTTCCTCTGCATGATGTCTGAAATAAGTCAGTCGCAGTTTTGTGATTTTTCCATCCAATGACATGTCTGGTTTTATGCACTCTAATACTTGTTTGTTTGTCACCTTTGCTGTCCAAGGAATGTGCAGGAGCCTTCTCCAGCACAACAACTCAAATGAGTCGATTTTCCTCCTGTCTAGCTTCTTCATGATCCAGCTTTCACAGCCATAGGTTGCTATGGGGAACACAGTGGCATAGACTAATCTGCATTTGGTTGCTAGGCTGATGTCCTTGCTCTTCCATATTTGATTCATGCTCATCATTGCTGTGCAACCCAGTGGAATTCAACATTTTATTTCTGGACTGCATTCACCATTTTGGTTGATCTGTGATCCTAAGAAAGTGAATTCTTCACACATTCAATCTCTTCATTTGATGTGAAATTAGTAGAGTCTAAATAAGGGGTGTGCTTACAAACCAGATATAAATGAAAGAAAGTGCTCCTAGCAATAGCAGTGACTTGCTTATCCATCAATAAGGCTTGGTCCAGGAGCACCCCCTGGCTCTTAACATGATCTGCCACAAAAAGATTAATGCCATCTAATGCTGGTAGAACAACAGTAAGCATTCTGTCTTCCCGTGTTGCTCAGCCTTCAATAAATCACTGATTGAAAACGTCTGAAAGAAAAAACATTAGGATTTTGATATTAATAGTCGTCTTCTTCTACCAAAATACATGAAAGAAAATTTCCTCTCCAGTATGTGTGTGTGCCTCACCCAGAGGGATGAGGCATGTCTTTGTGCCCGTGCAGATGTGGCACAAAATAGCCTAATCAAGGTATTTTATAAAAAATAAACAGGAGGAAATTGGGAAGTTTTAGGGAAGGGACATACAACCTGAAATCCTGGGCTTGAGGTGGAGAAAGGTCCAAGGAGCAGAACGAAGGAGGAAAACCAGGAGCCTGGCACATGTTTCACTGATCTGGGATGGTCTTTTTATGGGGAAGAGTCCCATAGCTTGACATGGGAACCCACTTTCCCAGGAACATGAGTGGTCCAAGATAAAAAGGTTGAATATCACTTGCTGGGTTAAAGTTAACTTTGGTAGGGGGAAGTGGGGAAAATACCTTGTGGGTGTGGGTGGGTGTGGGTGTGGGTGTGTTTTGTCTACTCTTGTATTTGGTAAAATCATGCTAATGAGAAAACTACTAAAGATATGTACCAGAATTTAAATTGGGTTCAGATTCAGGTCATTTTTATTAGTAGTTTTATATGGATTCTTTAACATACTGACACATGTTTGGATTAGTAAACTTAGTAGGCATTTTCTGAGCGTTTCAATAGAAACATATTTCCCCCTGTAGTTCCCCATTCCCATCCAAATTCCCAAATTCCGCCCTCCCCAGGCTCTACCCCTCAAATATACAGGTATTTCCCAACCCAGAGTTGGCAACCCTGTAACTGGCTACACTTTCCAGCCCCTTGGAACCCAGAAGACATGGCATTGGAGGAGGTGCTTTTCTACCTTAGCTGCCACTGCATAGCCCCAAATCAACATAAGTCAGGGGTGCAGGGAACCATACCTGTTACCATTAGGCTGTCCTCCCATACTACCCACTTGGGACAGCAAAAGGACTTGAGACAGCCCTGCCTTATGGCTAAGCAGAAGGAAATAGACATGGCTTGCCTCCCTCAATTTTCCCCTTCCCTCTGCCGCCCCACCAGCCACAGCCGGGACACTCACCTGGAGCTTCCTTTTAGAGCCTGTTGTATTTCTTCCCACAATGAGCCTTACTCCTAGTAACAGTATAAAACAATACAATAAAACAATTTAAAACATTTAAAGTGGGCAATGCAATATATTCATTCAATTCCTGCAGCCAGAGTAAATGGTCCGGTGCCAAGAAATAATGATCTCATACAGTAGCAGCAGCAATAGGGAGGCCAGCTAGTAGATGCCCACAGCTTAACAATAAAACAATGTTCTTCTGCATTTTACGAATCCTCAGTCTGAATTTTCCAAAACCTGTTTTGATCCAGGAGGTAGTGAGCTGCTGCTGCTGCTGGTGGTGGTGGTGGTGTGGTGGTGCTTCACCCTTTAAAAGTGTGAAGCTTTTTTTGAAAACCCACTTGCTTTCAGAAGCCAAAGGAGTGTAAAGAGCCTGCTTGAAAGGAACTTAACTTTCAAACAGGATAACTTAACTAAACACTGTAATCCTAAAAACACTTTCTTGAAAGTAAGCTCCTTTGAATAAAAAGGGACTTACTGAGTATATTTTCTTCAGATTTCTCTCAAAATCATGGGAAGAGGGATACATGAACAGTAGGACGGAGAACACATGATCACTTTCTGTGATCACCATCTGAAGCATGTGATAATCCCAGAGATAACTGTTTGATTCTTTCATTTCTATCCTCTTCTCCCCAGTGGGATCCTAAAGCAGCTTACATTGTTCTCCTCCCCATTCTCTGTCCTCACGCAATCCTGTGAAGTATGTTATGGTTCACACTACATGACTGGCCCAAGGTCACCCAGCAAGCTTCCATGGCAGAGTGGGGATTCAAACCTGGGTCTCCTAGATCCTTGTGTGACACTCTAATTACTACACCATGCTGGCTGTCTTCTGAAAGAATCCAGGAAACTCCCATTTCTAGATATCATGGTCATCCACAAAGCTAACCTTCAATTAGGTCACAAGGTACACAGAAAACCAACTCACACGGATCATTGTGAACCACACTTTCTCAACAATGAACTAAATCATCTAAACCACATACTTCAAGCAAAAGGCTACTTCAAGAGTGAAATCAGAAGAGCAATTAAAGGTACAACAAACAACTGAGGAAAAACAGTCTCCCACAGGAAAAGTGTTTTTGCCATATATCAAAGGAATCACTGATCAGATGGGAAAACTTATGAAAAAACATAACCTACAAACAGTATTCAGACCCACCAGAAAAATACAACAGATGCTACGATCGGCAAAAGACAGAAAAGACCCCCTCACTTCTGCAGGAGTATACCGCATTCCCTGCAGTTGTGGACAGGTTTACATCGAGACCACAAAACGTAGCATCCATACCAGAATAAAAGAACATGAAAGACACTGCAGACTTGGCCAGTCTGAAAAATCAGCAGTGGCTGAACATAGCCTAACTAGCCGCCTAGAGCCAGCTTTGGTAAGGCGGGATATAAATTGAAATAAATAAATAATAACTCAAACAGGACACAGTATTTTATTCCAAGACACTGAAACACTGGACAACACATCCAGTTACCATGTCAGATTACACAGGGAAGCCATTGAAATTCATAAACATAAATGCAATTTCAACAGGAAAGAAGAGAGTTTAAAAATAAATAGGGCATGGTTTCCAGTCCTTAAAAACACAAAATGCTCTATATCTTACAACAGCACTACAGATAAGATTAGAATTTCAACAGCCAATCCATATGCAAAAGAACCCCTTCAGGAAAGCTCCTCTATTAGCATATCACCGCCTAGGAAACTCCTACAAGATAATGACTCAGCCCTACCCCACCTTCCTTAGTAGATATAAATTACCTGCCTACCATTTTTCTTCTCACATTGACACAGAGAGTACTCCATCTTTCTGTGTTATACCTCTGAGGATGCCAGTCACAGCTGCTGGTGAAACATCAGGTGCTACAATGCCAAGACCACGGCCATACAGCCTGGAAAATCTACAACAATTAATCCAGGAATCATTTATATGTGCGCACACAATTGTGCACAGAAAGGGGGAGAAACTGATTGCGTTGGTTGGTTCAGTCTTTCACACGCTCTGCATCCACTTATTGAATAGTGTATGTGAATAGGGGCCAACATAAGCATATACATGGATTTCAGTTGCACTATGTACCTATGCACATGTTATAATCAATGCATAGATGTTGAGCACACAGAAGGGCCAGCTGGAACAGTCACAACCATTTCCCCCTAGTGAATACACAGGCCAGATATACTGTGCTCAAGCATAAGGGAATCAAATGGTATCTAAATCAATGTTCCCTCTAATTTTTTCCCTGCTGAGCAAATCAGTTCTCATCCTTAGCAGACTATAACTGCTTCTGTCTTTACATGGGCAATGGGCAGTGCAATACCCTGCACAGCTTCAGACTGCCGCTGTGTGGGGCTTCCAGTGTTAATGAGCAGCCGCTCACATGCACAGTTTAGAGGGAACACTGAAAATATGTGTGAACCAAATGTTAAAACTATTCTGTATCTTTGGGGTAGAGTAGGAAACAAAAGTGAAGAAATGTGTGGATTTGAAAGAATGCCTCTAATTTTAGAGAAAATCCTTTATTCAGGGGATCTAACAGCTTTATTGAATGAATATCTCTAACTTCAGAATAGCCCCCAGCCACATAGAAAGAGAGAGTCCCTTCTCGTCAAGCCATCCGCACTGGACTAACTCCTTTGCCTTTAATGGGATTATGTGTGAGTAAGTGGTTTAAAGGCTGAAGCCTGGGTAGGTCAAAACCAAAGAACAGGCTTACCTAAAGCTCTGAGGAGCAAAATTGGCCCGCTTCACACAGTTCTGGTTTCTGTGCCTTGAAATGTATCAGAACAACTACAGTCCTTCAGCCTTTCTTGTCATGTTTGCATCTGTGTTTGTTTCTGCTCAGTCATCTGTAGAATATGCTGAAACTCCTGATATTGCGGGGATCAAGATAAATCTTTTCTCTGCTGTAAATATCTATGGGGCTTGTGGCCTAAAATGTAATTCCTGTAGCTAGAACTGAATTATCATTAAGCAGCAAACTTGCATGACATTATATGATCTGAGAAAAATGGAAATGTTTTAAAGAAGGATTTTATGATATTCTCCATGATGTTCTGAATATTCCTGCTGAAATCTTTTTATTTTATTTATTTGATTATTTAGAATCCATTTTTCATATCAACCTTTCTCAAAGCAGATAACAATATAAAAACCTTAAAAGAACCATTATGCAGCGTTAAACAATTAGTTTCCAAACATCTTTATTTTTATTAATGTGTATATTGTAAAAAAATTGTTTGTGCATACAATTTCAGATATTTATTTATATTATTTATGGTCCACCTTTCTCACTGACACTCAAAGTGGATTACACAGTGTAAATCAGAATGGTCGACAGGATGGGATGGTCAGTAAGCAATGTAACAAGATTAAGATTGCAGAAATTTAAAACTAAACAGACATCTGAAACAAAGCATCAGTATTAGCACGCATGCTAAACAACGAAGCAATTATATAGTAGGATAATACATACTGAAGCAGATAGTACATACTATACATAATCTTTCCCTTTATTAAAGCATCTTTATGATATAATATAGCACTATTACATGTGGAAAAAATGCCTTCCTGAATGCATAATGCAAGTATATCTATTGAATCCATGTTTCTGTTTTGCAATTATAATTCCATTAATAATTCTGCTGATTCCATGTAAACAATGTATCCTTAAATAACACAGAGTGTATAAAGACTCAGTACAATTAGCATCCATTCCCATCACAGAAATGCAGTCATGATGAAAAGTACCAACAATGCTACATGATCAGCCCTGTGCCAGATTTTTTAATGTGAATAGTGGCATGGGAAATAACTTCTCTAGTTGAAACAATTATCAACATTGGGCACAATCCTTCTAAAGCTACCCATTTACATTCTTCTTCTTGCTTACTTCAGTTCAGTGTTCCCTCTAAGCTGAGTTACTGTGAGCTAGCTCACAGTTTTTTAGCCTCCAGCTCACACATTTTTATCTTAGCTCAGGAAGGATGGCTCCAAAGCAAACTAATTTATGCAGCAGCCAAACCGCTCTCTCATGACTTCAATGCCAGTAGCTCAGAAAGTAGAATTTTTGCTCACAAGACTCCACAGCTTAGAGGGAGTGTTATGTCTGGACATGAGAAATCTTCCACTCCAGCTTAACTGCTGCTGGAGGCAAGCCTGGACTTGTCCGACAGGCCACCTAGAGGGAGTGTGGAGAGGCATGTCTGGGCTTGTTCAGGCAGTCCACCTAGTTGTAGCTTGAAGCCCCAGAACAAAGGCAGGCAGGATCCCGGAACCTGCTTGCAAATTGGCCCCTGAGAACAGCCAGCCAATCTGGAGCCTGGAGGCCATTTGAACTTACCAATTGCATAGGGGCTGGGAGTGGCTTAGGTGTATATAATTAGGGCAGTTGCCCCATGTAAAGCATTCCTGTTGAGATGCAATAAACTGCTGCTTGCTGAAATGACTATGCCTTCACCTCTGCCATATTAAACCCAATAATTAACAGGTGGGCCATAGCTATAAAGCATCTACACTGCAATACTGACCTTGATAGAGACCAATGTTCTGACTCAGTACAAGGTTGTGGTCACATGTCAAGCTTATTGCAATTTGTTTTCACTGTATATTTGAGTGAGGATGTTTTTTCTGGGTTGGGATGATCACTCTTCCCTCCCCGAACCACTTGCATCATGTGATGAGGCTTCAGGCACTGTCCAGATAGCCGCGCCACCCAAGCAGCAACGTGGCATGAGGGTTTTTTTACAAAAATCTTCGCACCTGTGCACATGGCCAAATCACCATTCCCACTTGTACATGCTGTACTCCCTTGTTTTTGCAGTGTCCCCCCCCCCAAACAGCAAACAAAATGAACCACTGATGTACAACCAAACACTGGAGTCTATATATGTGTGCCTGAATGTTCATGCATTGAATATATTCAGTGTAGGATTGCTCATGCGCACAATGGTGAAAGCTGGGGGGGAAATCAACATTAGAAGGACATTCAGATGACATAATCACATTCAAAGCGTGAGACTGCTGCCCAGATTGGTGAAATTGTGGATTCACGGAGCAAATGTTCAGAAAGTACTTGATTATCCCAGTGTTGGAAAACTCACTAGGAAGCAGGGAGGATTGCAGGGTTGAGTCCGCCTCAATACGGGAGACAGATGTGGCCATCTGATCAGCCTTTTTAAATGTGATAGGGAACAGTGGTGAAACCCGATCAAAATGACTGTGTGACCATAACCCAAGTCAGCTTCATGCATTCATCAGCCAACATTTACCAATGGTTAGGTAGATGGGAATATGCATATCCACAAACATTCACCGCACACTATATGCATGGAGGAATAAATGTCACATGACATTTGATCTGTGGATTAATACACTGACAGGAGGAAATAGCTGTAATACCTAATGTTTGTTATATTCTTCCAGATATATTTGTGCCATACTGAAAAGCACATTTCACTGGTAATTACACGTTTTAACATATTTGTCCTTCTCATGATGTTAGAGGGCCATTTATTTACAAAGAATGTTTCTCCCTCGTTTCTTGATATAGTTATACAACTTTCACCACCACCTGCTATGATATTTAGTAAAGTAACCACTATACCATTTTTTTATTTCCAAATGTAAGTTACAGTATTCTGTGTCACATGTAGCTATGGATCCTATTCTCTGCCTGTTACTTAATGTACTTTTTGCTCCCTTTATCTTCACTCCTACAGGCTACCCAATCTGCTGAGCAAATGCCAAGGCCACAGGTACCAAAGACTATCAAAACCTGATAGCTGCAAGGATTCAACAAAACCAACCACTGGTTACACAGAACTATAGCTGGATAAACAAGGGCATTACTAAAAATTATGTTACTAAAGTTGAAATGCTTCTAGTCTTGGATATAGCTGGTGGATTGTTTCATCCAATGAATTTTATGTGTTACTGAAAATAGAGGTTTCTTGTAAGGTGTGGTTTTTTTTCCCTTTCAGGATAGAAGCGACAGGTTGGATTTCCTTATCCATAAGGAACACGACTGACCCAAGAGTTTTTGGCACTCTAGGTAAAGTATGACTTTGGCTGTGGTCACACACACTAAACAATCCACTTTCAATCCACTTTCAGGGCACTCTCCAACCGGATTTTTACTGTGTGAATTGGCAAAATCCAATTTGAAAGTGCATTGAAAGTGGGTTGAAAGTGGATTATTTAGTGTGTGTGAACGCAGCCTTTGCTTCTCTCCCCCCACTCCATGCAATACTGAAAACAACAAGAAATCCAGAAAAAACTCTTACATATTGGTGACCCACCTTTCTGCCGTGCTTACATTGTCCCATGCTGTAAGAAAAGCAGAAAAGTCTAAATAAGACTTTCAATATAAACCCCACCAACCGAAGAAGAACTTAACCAACTTCAATTTTTTTATATATCCAAGGACAAAAAAAAACCACCTGATGTCACATTCTCTCTTTAAAAATCAGCTTGAGTATATGAAGCTGCCTGGTTTTGTCATCAAAATCACCACTCCAGGGTCTCAGGTAGAGGTCTATCACGTCACCTGCTACCAATGTTCCTTCTGAGTTAGCTCACAGGTTTTTAGCCTCGGGCTCTCACATTTTTGTCTTAGCTCAGGAAGGATGGCTCCAGAGCAAACTAATTTATGCAGTAGCCAAATCGCTCACTCACAACTTTAATGCCTGTAGCTCACAAAGTAGACTTTTTGCTTGCAAGACTCCACATTGCCCCAATTCTCCCATCTGGAAATGTCAGAGAAGGAACCTGGAACCTTCTGCATGCCAAGTAGGTTCTTTACCCCTGAGCTATAACTGCTCCCACTCAAGCCAACCAACTCCACAACAACTGGGCTACCAGGCTCTGAAATCTGTTTAAATGGAAATGCAAGGCACTCTTAGAATCCTGTGCTCCCAATAAAATCTTCCAAAATCTCATTTTGGGAGAGAGCTTGGCGCTACAATCTCAACCTTTTAACTGGACCTTAATTTGTATGTCAACTCAGAGCTCCCTATAAAACAAGGAGAATGCTTGGGGTAGGGAGAGGTAGAAAGCCACCAAGCCACCAGTTTGCTCCATAGTCAAATACTCACCAACTCAGACTCTAAAGGAAAGGGAGGGGCAGAAGTAGCTTTCTGTATCTCCCTGAAGGCAGAACAAGCATCTCTGCAAAGAGCTCTGCAGCCAAGCAAGCCAGCTGCCAGAGCAGCCTGGCTAAATATGGAGGGAGGGGGAAATCCCCCATTCACAGGGGAGACAACTAGCTGCCCACCCAGCTACCTGCAGCTTCAGATAATAAAGCCGGGCCAGTACTGGGCATTCCCCTGTACTTGCCCTTGTTCAAAGGCAAACCTTTAGAAGTGGCCCTAAAGTTATCTTCTAAAATGCCAAGCAAAAGCCTGGCTGCAGACGTGGAGCTACTCCTATTAGGACTCTCAAGTCTCCCCTTGAAAATGACACCTAATGGCCCAGTTACCCACTGTGCCTCATGCCCCTTATTCCTTCCAAGAAGGGTGCAGGCAAAAAGATCCCCACCTCTTCAGGGGGGGATAAAAATTGGCACCCCCTAAAGACTGACTGCATAATTCTCCTGTATGGTTGAGCTAGCCCTGATAAGGAATGATGCTGTGCGATGCTGTGCTGGTATGACATTCACTTGGCATGGCTTGAGTGGCTCTTGTCGTTTCTCCGTTATAATTCTTGGGGGGGGGGGGTGAGCAACCCTGAGGCTTCTTCTGTTCTGATGGAGCCAGCCCATATTTAGTGAAACTCCACTCTCCTTTAATTGGTAGTGTGTTAGTCTGTGAATATTAGAGGATGCCACTCTGCCCCATTGCCAGGCAAACTTAAATGACATAGAGGCCAAAGATTGGGTTTGAACTGGCCTGTTAGTGTTTTGTAATTCACTGGAGGTTAGCCACCTCTGAGGTACATAATTGATGTTGTTTACCCCTGCCTCTGGGGTGCTGTGAACACACCCTTGCCCTCTCCCCTGCCCTGGTATTTAACCTGTTCCAGCCTTGTCCACTCATATATACCAAGGAAGAGTCCAGGGGTAAACAAAAACAGAACTTTATTTAATTCCCTGTAGGGGAAAGGAAAAGGTTTCGGCATTCAGGAATAAACCATATATACAGTTGCAGCTGTGGGGAAGTCTTAACTGGAAGGAACAGTTTCAATATACAATAATTTGCTACAGAGACAGAAAAAGAGTAAGCCAGAAACTGACAGTCCACCATATGAGGATAAAAAAGACATTTCCCCCCTCAGGTTTTTCAACCTAGTTTAAGAATTATGGAGCTTTTACCACACTGACCTTAATCTGCTCCTTAGATTCCCACTATATAGGAATACTAAATTTGAGAGGTTACGAACCAGTGTGTGCCCCTCCAAGCCACACTAGACCCAATCTGCTTCTTCCTAAAGTCAGACTAGACAATAGAGCTACTTTTAACCTGCCTGTCTGAATGCCTAGTCCCTATCTGAGGAGAATGACTGTTAAAACTCCTTCTTTCCCAGGGGGGAGGGGGCTGACTGGCTGTTTATGGCTTCTGCAGTGCATCAATAGGGTGAAAATGGAACCGGCTGATAAGTGAAAAGGGGAATGGATTTAGGCATATCCCTCACAACTGGCTACATCCAAAAAAGAGCAATACAGGAGACTGCCTGGTGCAGCAGAATTCCACCTACTCGCAGGCTAATGGAGAAAAACCCTATAGGTCAAAAGCATTTACCTTTAGAGTTTGCCTATCTACCCTCCATCCCCATTTTTCTTAGGTGTAGCCCCTTTTCCTTGCTCCACACCAGAGATGTGGAATGGAATTTTTTCCACCCACAAAAATTCCAGTTCTAAATATGCGCTGTTACATCAAATCAGTAACAATACATGGGTGCCGTTACCAATGTAAAAAATAGTTTCAAAATTGTAATATTTTTTTTAAGTTGATTATCCCTGGGAATTGTGTGAGGGAAAACATGTACATAGATTTGTAAACTAGAGGCAGGGGGATAAAACTACAAATATCTATCTATTTATTTGAATAATAGCCCTCTCATCCTTATACAACAGGGCTCAGAGTGGGTGACAACAGTGTTTATACAGATAATATTTCTAATCTTAAAATTATTAAAATAATTCTTGCAGTACTACAGGCAACCAGTAAATTAATACATAAAAAGGGAATCATGACATGGTGCCCCTTATCCAGGGGAGAATAAATATCATACTAAATGGTAAATCAAGAATAACCAACAAGGGAAGGGGAAAGGGAGGGGAGGGGAGGGAAGCCAGCCGAGATGGAAACTGTCACTGTCCTCAGCCATAGGCCTGGTGGAACATCTCTGTGTTTCAGGGCCTGCAGAACTGTATCAGATCACACAGGGCCCAGATCTCACTCAACAGAGAGTTCCACCAGGCCAGGGCCAGGGTTGAAAAAGCCCTGACTCTGGTTGAGGGCAGCTGAATACTTTTCAGTCCAGGAATTACCAGTAAATTGTTATCCATTGAGTGTGATGCTCTTTGGGGAGAGTACAAAGAGAGACAGTCCAGCAGATACACTGGTCCCAGACCTTTACGGCTTTAAGGCTTTAAAGGTTAATGCCAAAACTTTGAGCATGATCCGGTACTTGACCTGGAGCCAGTGCAACTGGTGGAGCACCTGTTGAGTATGGGCTGTACATGGGGTTCTCGTAAGAATACATGCCACCGCATTCTGGACCAGTTGGAGTTTCCAGGTCAGCCTCAAGGATAGCCCTGTGTAGAGCGAGTTACAGTAGTCTAGTCTGGAGGTGACCATTGCATGGATCACTGTGGCTAGGCTGGGGCAAGATAGGAAGGAAACCAATTGCTTAACCTGTCAGAGATCAAGAAAAAACCAAACTAGCCAGATTTGTGGTCTGGCCCTCCATTGAAAGGGAGGCATCCAAGATCACAACCAGACTCTTGACAGTCTGCACTGATGTTAAAGACATACCATCAAGAGTCAGGAGTTGGCATCCTAACCTCGCATCTCCCCGGCCCAGCTATAGAGCCTCCATCTTAGATGGATTTAATTTCAGCTGGCTCTGCTTCAACCAACCAACCACAGCCTCCAAACCCTCAGCCAAAATGTATCCGGTCAGCTGCCCATCAACAGATACAGCTGGGTGTCATCTGCATACTGATGGCAACCCAGCCCATAACTCTGTATCAGCTGGACAAGAGAGCACATATAGGTGTTAAATAACATTGAGAAGAGGATTGCCTCTTGGGGGACACCACATACCAAAGGATATTGTGGTGAAACCCTCTCCCCAAGCTCCCACTTCAGGACAAAGTGGTCTGACCATGGTACTCCATCAATGGCAAACAGATCTATATCTATCCCCATGCCAAAGATCAGATCCATTGTGTGGCCTGCTTGATGTGTGAGCTGATACAATCTGGGGGAGTCCCAGTGCTGCCATGGAAGACACCTGGCCCATAGCCTGCAAAGAAGCAGCCGCGTTGACATGGGCATTGAAGTCCCCAGAAGTATCTATCCGGGGAACTCCAAGGCCCAACCTGACACCGACTCTAGCATGTTTGGCAGGGCGTCTGCTGGTGTGCAAGGTGGTCAGTACACCAACCAGATAGCCAAACTCTCCTCAGCATTCCACACTAGGCCAACATAATCAATACCGGAGATCTTTGGGGTAAGAAGTGGTCTGAAGGAGAACAGCTCCCAAATGAGTATTGCCACACACACTCTGACCCTTTGTCTGAAACTGAGGATGAACTGAAAAACCTGGGGGGAGGTTAGCTCTTTAAGGTAACTGTCTCACCCTTCCTTACCCAGGTCTTGGTCATGCATGCCAGGTCCACTTCTTGCACTGCAAAATAATTCTGTAACATAGCAGCCTTATTAATGGACCTGGCACTACACAACATCAGTGAGGGAGAAGGGTTTACCCTCCTAGCTCCTATTGTATCTTCATGTTGGGGGGGGGGAATCAAAATTTTAAAATTATCAATTATGACTTCACTGGATTGACTATAAAGGTCAAATGAAAACCAAAGCTAAAATTCTTATGTATATGTTTACTGTCACATAGTGGAATTGATATTGTGATCACCAGGCTGATATGTAACTACCAAGGCCGAAGACAGACTGGCAAAGTGCTGTGCCATGGAAGCGGGGCCACGCAACCCAAGGCCAAAGCGTCCCGGAGCTCGCCATTCGCACTGGGTGCAGTTCAGCAGGAGCATTCCGGGGAGGAGGCAGGCCGCAGCATGCACACTGTCGGGAGTGCCTCTGAGGACCTGCCTCCTGTGGACCTAAGTGCGGTGGAGGATCAGTCCCCAGCTCCAGAGAAGCCTCCACCTGAAGCTGATGAGGCTCAAGCAAGCACCTCACAGGGCAGCACCTCACACCCCAGCACCAGCAGCAGCTGAGCCACAGCCAAGCTCAAGCCCACCTGATTCACCTCCTCAGATGGAATGGCTAAGGTCAAGACTTGGCTGCTAGAAGAAAAGACTTGGCTGCTAGAAGGCAAGACTTGGCTGCTAGAAGAAAAGAGGCACATATGCATGGTCGCAGATCACTCAGCCCTGAGTTTTAGGAGGAGCCGGGACCTCGCTGCTAGCTGCTAACAAGCACAGGAAGTTGCTGGGTATTTAGGCACAGCACAGAGACTACCAACTCATGCTAGCAACAAGTCATTCTGGCTAAGTTCTGCACCCGCTCAGCTTGCATCAGCTAAACCTGATTCTGGACCTTTTGGCTTGTGACTCCGGTTCTGTCTGACCTTGGCTTGATTCTGGATCCTCTGGCTCGTGACTACGGCTCTGTTTGACTTCGGCTTTTGGTTGACTCCTTGGACTGGTTTGCTCACGAGTTTCCCTCTCTGACCTCGGCTTGGACTGACTCTGCTTTTGGCTTGTGTTTTGGACTTGGTAATTCGTTCCTGGTTTGGCCTGACCTTGGATTGTCTCGGACTTTGACTTGGCTCCTGACCTACTGGCACCCAGCCCGTGACACACACTGCGGGTGGCTCCAGGTGGTGGCGGTGGCGCAGTGCTCAGCTTTGCTGTTGCAGCATGTTCACATCAGCCAGAAGTGGGAGGAATGTGCACCCAGACGGCTTGGACACCAGTTCCTCCCAGTGCACGGCTAATGCAGGAGGAAAGCGCCGCAGGACCCGGTAAGTGCAGCATGCCTCCACCAGGCAGCTGCGGCTGTTTTAACAGGCCCGCCTCATTCGCGTACACAGCAGACCTGAAGTGGGCCAGAACACCAGTCTGTCCTCGGTGCAAGTAATGCAAGCTATGAAGTGTTCCATTTCTTTTGAAATAGGTAAGTAGACAACCATCCACAGAATTTCATACACAGTTCTTGCAAAACTTAGTGTCAACATTTTCTGGTCCCTTAATTTTTTTTCTTAAATTTAAACAATAAAAGTGAAATGCATGCCAAGTTGTTTTTAAATTTTTACAAGTGTTACTCCAATAAAAATAATTTTCATATAAAGATTTGAATTTGTCTAAACCACTTTTTTTTCAATCAAATATTTCACTGAAAGTATTTATTGCTGTTGGGACATAAAATTGATGTGACATACTTGTAAATTTAGTTACTGGATAATAGTCAAAATAAATATGCTAAATCACATCACACGCTATTTAGGCTACTGTATAAATTTCTAGAACGTTTTTCTGGAAATTTTTCTGACTCTAATTTTCCCAGAAAATTCACATCAGTACTCTGTACAAATGAATGGAGCAATACTTTCCATTCACCTCTATGGAGTAAGGAAAAGGGTCTGTAATTGGGAAAATCATTAAAGGACATAGCCCCTACTTTGCACAAGATGTGTTATAGAGGAAGTTGTCTGTTTCTCCCTAAGATATTATGCTTTTCCCAACTACAGGTCTTTCCTCTTATTCCACTCAGTTGTGTGGAACTAGAAAATGGGCTGCAGTTTGGAGAACATTCAAGAACAACAAAGCCCCACGAACAAGATGGTGGGGGGATTGAATTTTTCTTCAGAGATCAACAGAAAAATGCCTTGTTAGGGAATGAGGCAATTCACTGACAGGAATTGCCTGCCCTGCTATAGAGTAAACAAGGAGGATCAGCTGTCCAGCCTGACTAGTCTAGCTAACAGTCAGCAAAAGTACACTTGCGTGCCTGAGATGGCCTCTCTCCACCGCTGCTTTACATTGGTCTCTGGTAAGAATAGGCTTTCTCTTTCCTTTTTGATCAGCTTGCAGTGGCTGCTGGCAAATTCCCTACGGTAAATCACCTCACTAGCCACAGTTAGCACACTGAGTACAGATGTGCAAAATGTTTTACAATCAAATCAAACCGGGGTGCTTGCATTTCAGTTTATCCCATTTACTTCAAACTCAATCAAAAAGTTTTGATTTAACAGGATGTTAGATTAGATTAGATTATAAACAGTTCTGAAAATGAGAAAATGTTGCAGAGCTGCAGACTTGTATCCAATCATTTTGCTGTTCTTTCAGGATAAGAGCCACTTAAATTGGAGAACCGCTCCTTTGGATGAAGGAAGGCTTCAGACTAAGTGGATAGGCAGGATATGTGTCACAGACTCCGCATCAGAATCCAGTGAAAATAATATTTAGCGATTCAACAGCCTGTGCTGTCTGTAAACATTTCTTGTAGCAGGAACAGAGTGTCGGAATCAGATCTGGTATTCAAAAATGCTGTTTTCGTGCAATCTGATATTCATACACTAGATAAGGATCCAGCCAAACTTTTAATAAAGTTTTTGATATTTGGTCATTTGCTACTCAGAAAATTCACCAGCTTGTAGCATTAATTTGTTGAGTTGTGCATTCTATAAGTGGAATTTAGTTGGGCTGCTGCTATAAGGGGCAGAATTTGTAACTCCTTGGACTGGTTAACTGGCTTTCGTGTGTGGTTAGTATAGTTATTTACTGCAGAATACAAATAACTGCATAAACCAAACCTACGCACTGATTTAATTAATAATGCATCTAATGAAAAATATTAGAGTACAAAAAAAAAAAATAAGCGAAATAATAATACTCTGCAGTAAACACGACTAAATCAACATAATTAAAAACAGATAAAGCATACTAGTGCCCCGTAGACATCTCCAAGTCCACTGAACAATATAAAGGGCCTTTCAACAATTTGAAAGGTGTTTCCTAATAAGTTACCTTACAGGGGGAGTTCCATGGAAAAGATGCCACCTTCCATGATAGTTCCAGACTGATTTATTAACTAATAAATATTTCTTTGTAAACATTAAGATTCCAAGGACATTCCTGTACCTCAAATCTGGTATACATTTTCCAAATTGATGGCTGAGATTTTAGAGAATATGTGACTTTCTCAAGGCCAAACAGCAAAGCAGTGTTAGGATACAGAAATTCCTGGTTTGGATTACATTATTTATGTTACTTTGGTTTTGGTTTTTATCCCTCTAAATACACATTCCTAAATGTGAAACAGGCTATTGCAGGCTGCCCTACAATTTCATTTCCTCCTGTCAGATATAATCATTTTTTGTGTACGCTCCGCTTCAATGTGCTAATTTTACTTTTGTAGAATGAAAAAGCACATTTCATACAATATAGGTGAAATCCTTGGAACAGATATGAAGAGGCCTGTGCCTCATTAAGGAGACCTACTCCACATCAGAGAGCAGATTCAAAGTTATGTCTGAGTCAAAAAGTTGAGTCTCGAAACACAAAGCACACCTAGTTCAACTTGATATTGCCTGGATGAATAGACAACAGTTAGAATCTCTTGCAATCCTACACAGATGTAGGGCTCACTGCTTAAGAACCTGGAACAATATGGGAATCAGAGAATTTAAAAAGTAAACCAGCCACTAAAACAAAAATGAGATATTTTGCCACATATTAAAAAAAAATTCCAAAGGGAACAATGGGAATTCACATTTTAAAAAATGGTCTTTTGGAAAAAAGGGTTTTCATATTGAAAAAATATACATTGCAAAAATGTAGCTGAGCATTAACTATAGCCATAGCTTTTACCAAGGGGACCAGGGGAAGAAAGGGGAGCCATTGCCGCTCCAAAAATTCAGGTTTCTGCTGAGTCAAATGCAATGTAATGCCCCATTGACATTGGGTTGGATCCATCAGAGCATTACCACAGACAGAAGGATTTCCACCTATGGAGCGCAACTGTCTCATTACCCCCCCGCACCAGCTGCATCCCAAAATCCTCCTCCCCCCTAAAAAAATCTAGTGGGAAGATGAGAAGGCCATGCTTTGTAGATAGAAATCTTTCCAACCACACACAAAAAAATTAACCCGATCCAACTCTGTATCAGCATGTACTTCTTGGTAATGTGCCCATGTGCCAATGTGCCTATGGAAAGCCAAACAAAAATAAGAAAGGAGAAAGAAAGAGTCCAATACTTCAAGAACTCTCCACTTTTACTCTTTCAGGGCCCAAAAGTATGTTTCAAGTAATATGATCCCACAATCATCTGGTATATTTTATCTGGTGTATTTTATATGTTGTTCGCTACCTTGAGTCCCATTCCAGGGAGAGGGAGTGAATTTTAAATTTGAAAAAGAAATGATAAATAAATAAAATGGTTGGCGCAGGAATTCTACAAAGGCCTGGTATAGACTTGAAATAGACGACTTGTGGCGGGTAATAGGCCAAGTCTAACAGCAACCAAATTTATGTCTCCACAAAAGAGAGACTTCATACAAGACCATCCTAGATTATAAGAAATATCATAATTAAACCTCTTTCCTGAGAGAGGCAGTTGGTTCTTAAAAGCTACCATATTCTTTTTTCTTGCCATTTCTTTGCAAAATCCTATTTCTTAAGCTAATGACAAACAAACTTGGGAGTCAGATGGCCGTAAAAAAATATGTATTTGATTATATTTTTAAAATAATTTTCCATCATAATGATGTAGCAGACATATGTTGCTGAGTACTACAGATCACTGATTACAGTGGAATTATTCTCTTTATTGATTCCAGTGTCAACTGGATTAAAGTGTAGTATGATTTAGGTGTAGAGTTGTAAAACTGCCTATTCCAGCAATTTTATAAGCAGCTTTATTTATATATATTTATTTTAATATATATTTGCAATATCAGTACTCAGCCTCTCAATATAAATGTCTGGAAGGCAGCTTACAACAATAAAAAATCAACAGTCACATAAAGAGAACAAAAAAAATGCAAATAAAACCATTTAAAATAAGAGTTTTTCCTCAAATGATAAGAGCATCTTCCCACAATGTGCCCTGTGCAATGATGTCACCTCCGGATGGTTTCCCCCACCAGCCAGATCTAGGCCAGTGGATCAGGGGGCCTAAAAGCAGGCAAACTCCCCTGGGGGGGGATGGCAGCCCTAGGTACTCACTATGGATCTATCCAGTTACAGCACAGGAAGAAGTAGAAAATACCTGTAGTTATAGATTTTATAAGCTAAAATGGACAAGGGTCTAGATAGTAGGGGAACACTAGTCGGAAGGCACAAAACAACGAAATTTTCCTTGAGTAATAAAATTGTATTGACATATCATTTTTGTTAAACAATCCTAGAAAATGGACCTTTTTCATTCAGAAAACGTTATTGTAAATGCTTGGGGGGTCCCACACACACACTGGCATCTTCATATGCACTAGTAAAAAATTGAACAGATGTTGGGCATGACATTCCATACTCAAGAGGTTCTCTATTTTCGCAAGGCTAGATGGTTTTACGAAAAGGCTGTCAATGGCCTGGGTTTGAAGCATGTTTCTTTGCCTTTTGTCGACATACGACTGACCAAGGTTGGCCAGCTACAACTTTTCCACTCAAAATGCTGACTTCAGAGCTGCAACTCTCTCTGCAAGGAATCTTTTGCAAGGTTAAGGTTGGCAACTGCAGCTTGGGGAAAAAAGCTTTGCAATGGGCTTGCAGAATGACTTTAACTAAGCTACTTAATGCAGTGACTCCCAATATTAGTACTGAAGTTGGGGGGGGGGGTCCTGCTTTGTGTTTGTTTGTTTTTGGCAACCTACTAATTACTGCAAAGGTGTATGGTGTATGCCTGTACAGGAACATTTCTGGGAGGGTTGTTCTGTTTTAATTGACCTGTACATGCAAGATTTTGTGATCTTCAACCTTTGTGCATGCAATTAAGTTAATTAAAGACTTTAAACACCAGACTTCTAGAAAAGCAGCTTATTTTTCAACAACAAAAATCAAGTATGCCCGCAGAATCTTTAATTTAAAAACATGTAACCGATCAACAGTTCAGCACTTTTCAGTCCTATTGATTTCAATGGGAGATATAGAAGCACATGCTTAGCATTCCCACTGAAGTGCTGAACTTCACCTGGATTGTGCTCAATGTATTTAAAACAGTCGAGAATATCTCATCCCTGGGCTGCAGTCACACACACTAAATAATCCACTTTCAATCCACTTTCCACCTGGATTTTGCCAGTTCACACAGTAAAATCCAGTTGGAAAGTGCACTGAAAGTGGATTATTTAATGTGTGTGACTGCAGCCTAGATGCGCTTTTTGTTTACCTGTGAACTTTCCAGCCTTAGTTTTCAAAAAAATCCATTAGCTCTAAGATAGAGAGGCTAATAATTCTATTTCTATTTAACTATGATCTTTATGATTAAAAATAATGGGAGTAGCGAAGCTAGCAGTTTATTATTCTCATTTTGGATATTGAGCAAGAAAAGCCAAATGATCAAGAAATGTTGGCTTTTTCTTCTAATGTTTTTCTTCTAATCTTTCACTTTAGGCCAAGGGATCCTGAGTCTATGAAGAAAGCAATAACTGTTCTGAAACGTTTATAAATGACCCTGTTAACTATTTATGAGACATTATCTGAGGTAAAACAGAGTAGGAGAAATAAACTTGAAGTAGGAAGAACTCGCCTGTCTCCAAGATGGAGCTAGATAAAGCGCCTTTGTCAGTGTTTCTTCTCAGTTTTATGGCCACCTTTAACTGCTTTGGTGTTCAGGATATTTTTTAAATCAGAAGATGGGGAAAGAAGTGAATCCAAAGCAAAGTGGCTTTCCCACACAATATTCCCCCAGTGACTTTATGTGAGCAGATACCTTGTTATCTGGCTATCAAGATAACACCATTTATTCTTTTACTTGCCATGACAGCCTGTTGTTCAGACGCCTGGTTCTGGTATGTATAAGGAATTCCTCAGAACAGCAATAAATTTTCAAAGGGAGTCTGGCTCAGCCAACTGTTCTTCCCAAGTTAGTGGATGTATTTAACAAAGCGAATTGAGGATAAAATTAACTGAATCAAATGGACCCTTCATGTTTCACTGGAGACGGCTTATGTGATTATCTTTAGGGTTTTTATTCCACTATGAAACAGGAGGACACTAAAAGAGTTTCTGCATTTCATAAGGAAACCCCTAAAACTGTAGCACAGCAAGAGTATCTTAGCCAAGGCACGCAGAATGTTTGCAAACCTGAGGAAAACTCACCAGGATACACTCCTTGGCACAAATCAGAAAATACAAATTTCAGCTATCAAACTTCTCTTATGGACTTGTTTGAAAGGGGGGGTTACTCAAAAAAATTTCAATGTATTCTTAGTTATTTTCCCAGATAACTTAGCCATTTCAGTCAAATGTACATGAAAATAACACAAACAAAATAAAACACAAAAACTGGCTTATGTGACTTCGTAACATCAATTTATTTGTCTCAGAACAGACACAGAGTAAAGTCCAGAATAGACTCATTGTTTTCCTTTATGTTTCCATGCCTGTGAGTGCCAGTCATGTGGATTCATTTCTAGACCATTACCCGGACACATCCACATGGCATGGCAGAGACAATTAATTCAGCAATTTGACTTTGCAGGAAGTATCAGCATTTTTTGTTAGCTAGATCTGTGTGCATGGAAGCAGTTGTTTAGATATACAGTGTAAGGCTGCAATCCTGAAAAACCATATTTAGAAGCACATGCCGTTGAAATGAACAGGGCTGGTTTCTGATAAAATGGGGTTTAAATTAGACTATTGATGATTTTAAAGTGGAATAAATCAATAAATATAAAATAGGCAAGCATCAACAAGCAAATATGGAGTGTTTAGGCACTTAAAAGAAGGCCTTTTATTAGATTGATTAGATTAGATTAGATTAGATTACATTAATTATATTAGATTAATTAGATTAATTATGGGTGCAGTTCCCTCAGTTTTATTTGAAATTAACTCACTATTTACAAACTTGAACACAAACTTGAACACACTTGAACACTATTGACAAACTTGAACACATACAAACTTGAACACACTATTTACAAACTTGAACACATAAACACATGGCATGGCCTATGCTGAGACAGATCATTGGTCTGTCAGTATTGCCTACTCTGATTGACAGCAGCCCCCAGAGTCTCAGGCAGAGGTCTTTCATATCACCTGCTACTTAATCCTTTTAAATGGAGATGCCAAAGATTTAGCCTCAGACTTTTGCATGCCAAGAAGATGCCCTACCTCTGAGCCACAGCTGTCCCTCATTTAAAACAGGAGGTCTGCGAACAGCTGGCACGCCATCATGAACACATGAAGCTGTTGTATGCTGACAGTGCAGTCCTGAACAGAGTTGCAACATTCGAGATCCAATGAGCTTAGAAGGATGTAAGTCTGTTCAGGATTGCACTGTGAGGCCAGGGTCATACGGTCCTTTAAAGCGGGAGGAACTGCTGTTTCCTCCTGCATTTAAAGGGACCATTCAGACCAGCCGGGACAACTCCCGCACCGAAGCGGGCTCAATCGCAGGTTCCTCCCACGTTTTCTGACCCCTGGGAAAATCAAGTCGCGTGAGGAACCTGCGATTGAGTCGATCTGGACAGCCCTCTTTTGCAATGATTGCGAGAAAAGGGCTGTCTGATCATCCTGATGAAATGTCCTTCAACACTTTAATCTCCTCCTCTTGGATCTTCAGGGTAGTTCTGTTTGTGGCCTTGAGTACCATGTTGTCAGTGAACTGCCATAGACTGGAGTGACTACATCAATATTCCAGTGTGTCAGAATCTGCCAATTCAGACAGTGTATTAATCTTGCATGCATGCTTTCACTATCTTATGTATCTATCATGTATTGGGGTCTATGTAACCATGATGTATTATGCTTGTCCAGGCCGGGAGGGTGACAACAATGATTTGTTAGAACAAGGAGGCCTTACATCCCTGCCTCCGCATTCCAGCTGCTCCGGCAGTAACTTCGAGGGAGGATGCCTCTCATCTCTTATCATATGCAAAGAACCTTGGAGCCATTGATTGTTATGTGAACTCGAAACATCTGATGAGGGGTCTGGTTTGGGAGAGGAAATTTACTGCTTAACACCTCACTTTTTTCCTGTGAGAACCAAACGGTCAGGACACCTTTTAGCCCGCCAATTTTCCCTTACAGGGATTGGCTATCTATGGGTAATTCAAACTCCTTGGAATGGTATAATAGACCTGCTTGTATAATCTGTCTCATCTCTGACAATAATCCGAGATGCTGTACTAATGTAGAAGTAAGGAATAAAGAACTGTGGTTAACCAACCAAGATCTGATCCTTGACTACTTTGAGCAGAACTCTCACAGATTGTCAGAGATGAGACAGATTATACAAGCGGGTCTATTATACCATTCCAAGGAGTTTGAATTACCCATAGATAGCCAATCAGTGGGTTTCGCTCACTGGAGACCAGCTCGATCGAGGGAGACCGAGTTACCTCGGAGACGACCGCGAGCCGATCTACCGTGGAGAGCCGCGTCGCCCGCCTTTCGAAGGAGAGGGGACGGGTCCGTATGGGCCCGATCCGTACCGAGAGGAGCAGATGGCCCCCTTGGATCAGATGATGGGAGAGTTGCGGCTCCAACTCACCACAGAACTGCGCGAATTGGCCCTCGATCTCCAGCACCAATTTCGAGACGCTATGAGGGCAGTACAAGGAGCTCTCCCTGGTCAGGGGGTAGGAGTCCAACAACAACCGGCGGCACCCGGAGGGGTCCCGGTTCAGCCTCAGGTGCCCGCCCTGCCGGCCCAGCCAGCCCAGCCGGTCGTCCCGGCCCCGGTGCCAGGGCCCGTCCCAGCACCCGCCCCGGTCCCGGTCGCGCCAGCCGTCCGCCCAGCCCCCTCCGACCCTTTGACGACCACTTTCGATGGGGACCCGGAGAAGCTACGTTTCTTCATGCTGGAGATAGAGAGATTCCTGGACAGCTGGGGCCACCTCTATCCCACCGAGAGAGAACAGATTGGTTACATCGGTTCCAAACTGAAAGACACCGCCAGCGACTGGTACGTGAGCCTGCACGACTCCCCAGGACCTGAATTGCGTTCCTTGAACAACTTCATGTGGGCCCTCCGTCATCAGTTCGAAGACCCCCTGGGTGAGGAAAAGGCTCGTAATCAACTGAGGAAGCTGTTCCAGGGGAGATCGACGGTGAGGGATTACACTGACAAGTTCCGGCGCATCGCGGCCAAGATCCACGGCTGGCCGGAGGAGTTGTTCATGGAGAAGTACTGGGAGGGCCTTAACCCGGAAATCTACGAAACCGTGCTGCTGGGGGGCTGCCCGGGCACGTTGGCCACCTGGATGAGAGCCGCCACCGACATGGAAGAGAGGTTCGCCTTGATCAAAATGGGAGCCTCGGCCTCGGCAGCCAGCAAAGCAATCCCCAGAGCGAAGCCCCGATCCAGTGTGCAAGATGTCCAGGATGCCAGGTTTCGTCAAGGGCTGTGCATGAAATGTGGGGAGAGTGGCCACTTCGCCTCAGCCTGCCCGAGAGGAGGAGGGAGAGGCCCGAAGACCTCGACGCCGGTGGCGGGGAGCACCCCTAGCCGGGGAAAAACCCCGATCAAGCCTCGGGCTTTGCAGCTGGAAGGAACTACTAGTGAACAGGGGGAGCTGGAGCTGATGGAGACGCAGATGTCGGGAAACTCCAACGACCTGCAGTAAGCGGCGCAGAACTGCAGGTCCCCCGCCAAGAAGCGCCATCTCCGGTGAGCATCCCTGGCCCCCTATTATATATGGTAGTGACTGTGGTGACCCCTGGATCAGGCACCCATATGAGGGTCCGCGCATTAATTGACTCTGGGTGTGCGCGGGACTTAATTAGCCCATTGGTAGTGGAGGGGTTAGGGCCAAAGGTGACCCCACTTGCAGAACCTCTAAAATTTACTCAAATGGACGGGTCCGAAATGAAGGAGGAGTGCATAGCAGAGACTGAGAGCCTGATTTTGGGGACGGGGGAACATTGGGAGAAGCGGGCTTTTGTTATCACCCCAAATGCCCAGTTCCCTATGGTATTGGGAAGTCCCTGGCTCGGTGCGCACGACCCCTATATTAAATGGAGCGAGGGGAAGATCTCTTGGGTGGATGAACGCTGCCTCACGCATCGATGGGACCCGGAGTGGGGACCCGGACCACCGACCACTCCTCCCCCGACCCCCGCGCTCGCCCTCACCCCCACCTTGGTGCCTAAAGAGTATAGAGACTTGTTAGAAGTATTCAGCGAGACCGAGGCGGATGAGCTGCCCCCCCACCGACTGTCGGACTGTGCTATTGAGCTACTCCCTGGAGAGAAACTCCCGAAGGGGAAACTGTACTCCATGAGCCCGCCAGAGCGGGAAGAGCTGCGAAAGTTCCTGGATAAAAATCTGGCGCGCGGCTTCATCCGCCCAGCCAAGTCCCCCTTTGCCGCGCCCGTGCTGTTCAGGAAGAAAAAGGACGGGGGTTTGCGATTGTGCACCGACTATAGGGGACTGAACGCGGTCTCCACCACCAACGCTTACCCCCTCCCTTTAATAAAGGACTTGTTGGCGGAAGCCGCTAAAGGGAAGGTTTTTACCAAGCTGGATTTACGAGACGCCTATTTCAGGGTGCGCATTCGGGAGGGGGATGAATCCAAGACTGCCTTTAATACCCCCCTGGGACAATTTGAATACCTAGTGATGCCGTTCGGCTTAAGTGGCGCGCCCGGGGTCTTTATGAGTTTAATCAATGAAGTGTTGCACAAGCACCTATTTAAGGGAGTGTTATGTTACATAGATGATATCTTGATCTATTCTACTGATAAGAAAGAGCATGTGAAGCTAGTCAGGGAAGTCCTGGCCACCTTACTGCAAAACCAGCTCTATGTTAAGCTATCTAAGTGTGAATTCCACCGCGAGGCCGTGGACTTCCTGGGCTATCGCATTTCTCAGAAGGGGCTGGAGATGGACCCAGCTAAGGTGGAGGCGGTGGTGCAATGGGAGGCTCCGCGAACGAGAAAACAATTGCAGAGCCTGTTAGGATTTTGCAACTTTTACCGAACTTTCATAAAAGACTTTGCTAAAGTTACTCTCCCTTTAACGGACTTATTAAAGACTAAGGGGAGGGGCCCCGAAGCAGGGAAGCCAGGAGAAAAGATTGCCTGGAACGGGGAGTGTCAGAAGGCGTTTGAGGCATTAAAGACTCTTTTTACTTCTGAGCCCATCCTAGCACACCCTGATGAAACCAAAGAGTTCATAATTCATGTAGACGCGTCGGATGTAGCCATGGGGGGGGCTATACTGCAAAGCGGGCCGGAAGGGAAATTACACCCCCTGGCTTATATTTCGAAAAAATTTAATGACACGGAGAGGAATTGGTCGGTTTGGGACAAGGAGGCAGCGGCCATTAGATTGGCGCTCACTACGTGGCGGCATTGGCTGGAGGGCGCGCAAACCCCGTTCGAAATATGGACTGATCATAAAAATCTGGAGGCGCTGCGCACTCAGAGATCCCTCAACGCCAAACAACTGCGATGGGCTGATTTTTTCTCAAAGTTTAACTTCGTGCTTAAGCATTTCCCTGGGAAGGCTAACTCCTTGGCAGACGCACTGTCCAGATTACCCCAACATGAGAGCGTCAAAGAGGAGGTGTTTGATTCTATGTTCTCCCCTCAGCAATTGGGGGGGGCTGTAATCACTCGGAGCCAAACCAAGAAGGCACAAGTGGACATTGGGAAATGTGATTGGGGGGGGGATTATGCCCCGGAAGAGGTGGAAGAATTAGAGGCTTTGGGGGAATGCTCCAAAAGAGAGGATCAGTGTTGGCTTCATGGAGACAAACTAGTGGTACCAAGGGTCAAACGTAAAGAAATACTATTGACTTGCCACTCGTCTAAACTAGCAGGGCATTTTGGCTTCCTAAAAACGCTTAATTTAATCCAGCGTCAATTCTGGTGGCCGTGCATGCGCCGAGACGTCTCCGACTTCATTTCGGCTTGCCAAACTTGTTTAATGTGCAAGAAGAGGGGGGGGAAAGTTCCTGGACTCTTGCACCCACTACCCACCCCTTCTCGGCCCTGGGAGGCCATAGCCATGGACTTTATCACTAATTTACCCCCCTCCAAAGGGAAAACGGTCATTTGGGTGGTGGTAGACACATTTTCGAAGCAAGCACATTTCACCCCCTTCAAGCAATTGCCCACCGCCAAAGGGATGGCCAAAGCGTTCTTTAATCACGTGATAAAATTACACGCTTTCCCGAAGAGAGTGGTATCCGACAGAGGCAGTCAGTTCGTTGCCAACTTCTGGCGGGAGCTCCTGAAAATGATGGACATAGAACCTGCCCTAAGTTCTGGTTACCACCCAGAAACCGATGGCCAGTCCGAACGAACTAATCAAATATTGGAACAATTTTTGAGATGCTACACTAATTATCACCAAGACAATTGGGTGGAGTTATTGCCATTTGCTGAATATAGCTACAACAACGCAGTGCATTCTTCCACGGGAGTCTCTCCATTCATGGCGGTAGGAGGGTTTGAAGGGAAACCATTGCCTACCATTGAGAATATTCCTGGTGCTTCCCCATCGGACTTTAAAAATTGGTGGTCTAGCCTCCAAGACTCCTGGCCATTAATAGGCAAAGCACTGGACCAGGCTAAAGAGGATTATAAAAAATATGCTGACCGAGGACGGGCAGCAGGCTGGGATCTCCAGCCCGGGGAGTCTGTCTACCTCTCTACCAAGAATATCCATGGGTTGCAGCCCAGCAGAAAACTAGGATGGAAATATGTTGGACCCTATAAAGTGCTACGTAAAATATCGGATGTGTCTTTTGAACTGGAATTGCCTAAATCATTGAGTTCTATACACCCTGTGTTTCATTTCAGCCTACTGAAGAAAGATCCTGGGCCGAATGCATGGCATCCAGTTCCTCCAGTTCCTCCTCCACTGATGAAGGAGGGGGCCCCTCACTTCGAGATAACTGAAATCCTCGATTCCAAGATGCGAAGAGGCCGATTATATTACTTAGTTAGATGGCTAGATTTCGGCCCAGAACACAACGAGTGGATTCGCTCAGAACATGTTCATGCTCCCAAACTGACGAAATTGTTTCATAAAATGTTTCCTGATAAAGCTAGCTGAAGTGAATTATTGGGAGGGCAGGGTGTCAGAATCTGCCAATTCAGACAGTGTATTAATCTTGCATGCATGCTTTCACTATCTTATGTATCTATCATGTATTGGGGTCTATGTAACCATGATGTATTATGCTTGTCCAGGCCGGGAGGGTGACAACAATGATTTGTTAGAACAAGGAGGCCTTACATCCCTGCCTCCGCATTCCAGCTGCTCCGGCAGTAACTTCGAGGGAGGATGCCTCTCATCTCTTATCATATGCAAAGAACCTTGGAGCCATTGATTGTTATGTGAACTCGAAACATCTGAGGGGTCTGGTTTGGGAGAGGAAATTTACTGCTTAACACCTCACTTTTTTCCTGTGAGAACCAAACGGTCAGGACACCTTTTAGCCCGCCAATTTTCCCTTACAGGGATTGGCTATCTATGGGTAATTCAAACTCCTTGGAATGGTATAATAGACCTGCTTGTATAATCTGTCTCATCTCTGACAATAATCCGAGATGCTGTACTAATGTAGAAGTAAGGAATAAAGAACTGTGGTTAACCAACCAAGATCTGATCCTTGACTACTTTGAGCAGAACTCTCACACAGTGTTACATCTGGCTAAGCCTGTCTGTTGACCTTGCCTTGTTTTGGTCTGAATGTTTTATTCCATGCTTCTAGGTCCCGACCAGGAGATAGCATCAGGGACTGACACCCCCCCCCCCTTGGAATGCACACCTCACTTCACCTCACTCGCTTTGCTTTGCTTTGTGCATGCTCATTACTCATTCGCTTTTATCTCTAGCCTCCTCAGCTAACGACCTTGAAAGGAAGTGCCTCCTGTTATGTGTTACAAGAACCACAGGTGTTATGTATTCTATTTTCTTAAATTCTCTGGGAACTGTTCTCCCAAAATGTTCAACAGTATTTCTCCTTGAGAACTCATTTTGCCGCGCTTTCCTTGGGAACACTGGGCCAGTATATTTGGGCGCCAAGAATTCTCTGTATTGATTGGTAGATAGTAATTGGGCCATATTTCATATCCAGTATAATTACGATTGCAATTCAAAGCTTAAGCATTACTAACAGAAGAAGTGTCTGATCAACATGATCTTTTCTACAAATAAAGGACTTTCTGTTTAAGGAAACCTGTTGTGAACTATATCTATTGGGACAGTCTCACACATGTCTCTGGTTGATTTCTTAGAGAATCTCACCATAACTTCTCCTGGCAAGTTCTTTTTCTTGACAAAATCTGGATAGGTTCTATAAACCATATCCATATCGTTTTGTAATATATCTGCTTTGATACCTGTAATTGGAGCTAGAGCCTCACTCAGTGCCTGCTTGAGATTCTTCCTCTTTTGTTCAGGAACACCCTGGAACCTTAAAAAAAATTGGAACGTTCCATCTATAATTTTAATAAATTGTCTTTATCAGAGGCTCTTTCCTTTTCCATCTTGCACATCCTCAAATCATTTTTCTCAGTCTTGGGTTTGACTTCCAACAGTTCCTTTTCAACTTTTTCAGACCTCAGGTTTACTTCTGCAACATTTTTCTGCAAATTATCCAGCTTCACATTAACAGCAGTCAGCTGATCCATTAGAGGGCACAATGCAGTCGCTAATGCAGATGTTAGGTCTGTACTAGACTCGGTTTTTGAGACCGGAAGAGAAGCAGGAGCTTTTGGAGAAGGTCTGAGTTTCCCCGCCATCTTACCTGTTTCCCCGCCATCTTACCTGTTTCCCCGCCATCTTATCTGTTTAAATTTCCGAAGAAGAGTAAAAAAATAGTTAAAAGCTTGTTCCTTAAATCTCTGTTAGTTAAATTTGCTCCCCCACTGAGCTCCAGGCATTTAGCCAGCCCACAAGATTTTCTGATGTTAATACAGCTCCGTCTCTTTAAAGAAGGGGGATTAAAAGTTTAAATACGCCTCTCTTCCATTCAGTTCAAATCACAGAGTCCTCTCTTTCAGTCAACACTTACAAGTTCACCATGTATTGCAGGAAGAAAATGTTTTTCTTGCGGCTCTCTCGACTTCTACAGCCATCCGGTGTGCACTCTGCCATTCCCGGAGGCGCTGTGGCAGCTGAACCCCGATCCCAAAATCGCCATCTCGGGAAAGGCTACCCCTTGGTGCCTCAGGCAGGGTCCCCCTAGAAGCGTACCTGGGGGGTCTGAAGCAAGTTTGGCACCCCTTCTGGCCGCCGAGTCCGGGTCACATCTCCCGGAGCATCGAAAGATTGCGCCCGTCATAGAGCCCGCCAAAACCAGAAACCATCACTCAAAATGTTTATTAAAGAATATAGTAAGGTTGGTTTACCATAAATAAAATGTTCCCATACCTCGTTTCACCAACCAGCTACAGTTGGACCTGTTTTTTTTCTTCCCATTGTAGTGCAATACAGAGCACTAACCTGATTAGCCCAGGATAGCCTGATCTCAGCAGATCTCAGCCCTGGCTAGTATTTGGATGGGAGACTACCAAGAAATACCAGGGTCGCTGCTGCACAGAGGCAGGCAATGGCAAACCACCCCTGAACATCTCTTGCCTTGAAAACCCTACAGGGCTGTGACTTAGCAGCAAAAAAGAAAAAAAAAGAAAGTCAAGTACCTGTCTTTCAAAAGATCATCTAGGAACAAGAGAGAGTATTAGATGTGGCTGGGGGACAACAAATACATACAATGTTTGCAATGCCCTCATGCAATGGCTTCACCTATTTACATATAAAGAAAGTGGAGGTTGGACTCTTTTTAACAAAAATAAAGCATGTTCATGAAGTGAACTAACCTACTGCCTTATGCCACTGCCAAGGCCCCCCGCCCCGCCCACTTTTTAAAACTTTTATTTAGATTTCATAGTCAGCATTATTTAGAGTTCACACTGTCCCAAATTGTCAAATCACTAAGAATGTTACCGGGAAGTTATTTTGGTCAAATTTATGGTCACCAATTGACCCATTTTGACCAGCCTGACTGGTTTTCTGATGTTTGGAGCCCCAGCTGCTGGACAACAAATGGGAAAGCTGGTTTTCCCAACCCCATCTCTCTCTCTTTAACATTTTACTTTACTCATTTTCTGACCTCCCTGCATAGCACATTTGAAATGTACCAGGCAAGGTGGAGGAGGCAATACTGTCAGATGGAACTGGAAATGATTGCCATGCAATGCCTCACCATGGCCATTCTCCTGTTATGGAATAAGGGGGAACCTGATTGGCTGCTTAGCTTACTTGAGTTAGCATAAGTGATGTTCATGTATTTCAGCCATCTGCAGCTGCTCCATAATGCAGGAAAAGAAGATGGGTGGGAGGCAATGCTCCCCCTAAGCTGTGGAGTCTTGTGAGCAAAAATTCTACTTGGTGAGCTACTGGCATTAAAGTTGTGAGTGAGCAATTTGGCTACTGCATAAATTAGTTTGCTCTGGAGCCATCCTTCCTGAGTTAAGACAAAAATTTGTGAGCTGGAGGCTTAAAAACTGTGAGCTGGCTCACACTAGCTCAGCTTAGAGGGAACACTGATGGAAGGATGGATGGATGTGTGGATAGATGGATGGTGAGAGTCTAAGTAATCTGGCAGGATAACTTGCTCTGTTCAGTCACTTCCATGATGGTAATGAGACAGGCATGGCAAGATAGCCTCCTATTTTTGAGTAAAACACAGATCAAAGGTTTGCTCAGCATGTAGGTTATTTCCTGCTTTCCAAAGATTGGGGAGGGGGGGTTGTGATCACTGTCAGTATGATATTACCACAGATCAGTAATCAGTATTGTGAAATGGTTAATGTCAATCAAAGATCAGGAAGATCCTAGGTTCAAATCCCTGCTCAACCCTGAGGCTCTCTGGACGATCCTGGGCCAGTCATTCCACATCACAAAGTTGATGTACGGATAAAACTGAAAGAGTAACCTGTAAGAACACCACCCTTAGCTTTTAGGAGCAAAAGCAGAATAAAAAATGTGGTAGATTGTATCATATATTAATGGTATTGCTTGGTGATGGGGGACATGTAAATATGTGCAGTATATGTGTCTTATGTGAACATCTCCTGCCCCACAAGGACCTCTTGTAAGTCCCTCCTATGAACCAGATTTTTTTATTTCATGAGTTGGCAACTCTAACTAAATTTGATGGGAATTACGTTGCAAATAAAGCTATTTAAGCTTGGAAAAGAAAAGTGTTTATCAGGTGTAAAACTAGAATCCATATAAAATAAATAACTAAAACAATCTCATATTCATCTCTAAATGATCTAAGGTCCTTCTCCAATATTAAAATATTCTTGCATTACTTTCAGAAGTTCCTGGGGGGCACACTTAGACGGCCCTCCAAAGGAACGAATTTGAGAAATAGGAAAGGTTTCCTTAATTCCTCGTCATTGGTACTTAAGGCAAAGTGAATATTTTCAAGAGTCTCTTAACAGAGAACAGCAAAGGTGATAAAAGATTTTTGGATTTGTTTAGTCTTCCATAGATACTTCTCCTATCCTGAAAGATTAGTCCTTCAAATTAAAGAATATGGCACTCAGTCATCCAGATTATAACATATGAAAAGGGCTATGAAGTACCATGCCACTGCTGCTCACTGATTATGCGAAAATGTTTCTTGAAGTTGTAGTTGCTAGTTCTTTTGGATCACTTTCAAGGCACCATTTGTGTCCAGTGAGTTCACTAAATTTATCAGATTCTGTCTAGGACTTCCCTTGGCCCTCAGTTCCAGCTTCCTTGTGAGTTGTTCATTCCTTCTGTTTTGTTCTATCTCCCATGCTAGAGCTATGCCTGCTTAGTGTTCAGTCTCTTTGGCTCTCTCAGTGCTTCTCTTCGGAAGATTTATTCCCGTTTCAGGATTCCACAGGAAGCGCAATTAATGTTCAGAACTATTTAAAATGTATTAAATATTGTCATTCTAGAATATTTCTGAATTTTACAGTTCTGGATAGTCTGAATAATTTTGGAATTTGGATAATCAGAACTCCGTTAATTTAGATAGACATCAGGTTGGGCTTCCCGGAAAATGAAACATATTCCCCGGATAGTCTGGCAGCAAGACTGGTGGTGGGTAGACAACTGTTCCCTGAATGGTATCACATGGTTTTGCCAAGAGAGGAAGGACTGGGATGACAGCCAAGCCTGAAACAGGCACAGGTAACAGAAACTGCTTTCACATTGGTCCTTTCCAACTAAAAGGCAGCACAGTTGCTGTATAACTCCCCTACTGTCCCCTGACAGCCTTTGATTAATGCTCTGTGTGTCGAAACAGTCCTCCCTGTGTTCCTTTCCAAGCATCTCACCCTACATTTGATTCACCTTACCCCATAGTGTATATACTTAATAATGCACATGGTAGAGGGTGGCGTATGGAGGTGGCTGCAGAAATACCATCAGATCCCATGCCCGTAGCGCAGTCATTGCCCAGTGCCTAGACTGTTGACTGGCAATTGTGGCCCTACTGTGAACTTACCACATCTGCTTAGTTCATGGGGTTGGTACAGGCACCAGGAAAGAGTCAGGGGCCAGGGAAACATTTTTAAAAGGTTTGTCTTGTTCTTCATGGGAAATGGCTATTTATTTACTATTGGCATTCATGGGATTCTGATTATTCAGAAATTCCAGATGTTTAATATTCCAGACCCTGAATCTGAAGTGTCATATTCTGAATCACAATGTTAATGTTGGTGTGCTTCCTTAGCAGGAAGTCCTAGTGCAGTAGTTCTTAACCTTTAATCCACTACCACCCACCAAGTAGGCAACATTATCATAAAATGCCCCTCCAAAGACACAAGGGGTTTTTTTAAAGGATATAAAAACAGCACTCAGATTTTATTTATATGGGTGTATTACATGTGCAAACCATACACGGGTGTTAGGCATACATTCAATGAGACTCTTGTACTTGATACCCTTCAGTCAACTCCTTAATTTTAGGCATGAGTCCTATTTGCTGTACTGGAGAAATCTCAGATCTGGGTTTTTATCCTCAGAGCAGTGTGAGCGACATATAACGACTTTCCTCCACTAGTTTTCACTGGCTCTCAGAAGCCATTGCAATAAGGAGCAGATGCCTAAAATACTAAATTCCCATTTGACCAAAAAGTTCTAAATGCTCCCAAGATTTGTTGATCACCCTCATTCAGAATCCCTGTCCTAGTAGATCAGTGCCTGGCCTTCATGCTTTAGACCTGCCACCCTCTGAAAAAGCAAGTCATGATCCACAACCAAACCACAATGGCAGGTGATGAATGAAATTTTTTTTGCAAGTCTGAAACAAGTCTGATGCAAGTCTGATGCAAGTCTGTTACCCTTGGACTGAAGAAAATTACTTACATGTTTGTTATTGTCCAAAGTCAATCTTCTGATTGAAATTTTTATCAGAACATAGAATTGCTGGAATCCCATTTGTTCTCTTAACATAAAAACTAATATATATATTAGAGAAGCAAGAAACAACAGAGAAGGTGAGAAAGACCTCAAGCAGATGTTATTCAATTCAACGAAGAATGACTGTATTGCCCCCTTTTAAGCACACTTATACAGGTTTTAAAGCATATGGTAGAAGAGCCCGTAACCAAAGTGAGATTCCGTCCACCATCCCAGTGGCTCTATAAAGTACACGGCTCTTTCACTGAAGAGATCTCCTGACTCTAAAAATGGCCTGTAGTGTTTTAAACATTAATGAATCCACTTGATGCCGAAAGTCTGCATTTGCCATTCTTTCATCCCTAGTTACACAGCCCAAGCAAATAGTACAATGATAGGGATAAAAATTGGTTTTGTTTTCAGATTATTGTTCGTTGTTAAGGACAGATTCCTTCCTTTGATTTATTCCCTCTTGGAATTAATGTATCTGGGTGAGAAACAGAAAAGTCCTGGCCTCTGGTAGAATAACAGTAAGGAATGTACCAAACAGTACAAAAGATATTTTACTCAGTTGACAGGAAAGGGAGAAAGAGATTACTCATGCAAATACTATGAAAATATTTTAAGGATGCCACATTTCATATAAAAATGAACATTAACAGAAAAAGAAATCTTGATTTGTAAAGATCGAGTTACTGGATGCATCCTTGGTTTGCTCTGAGCAGTTCCTCAGTTTCTCAGTTTACTGAAACTCAAATTCTTTGAGAAATAGTTTTTACAATTTTATTTCCCATATACTATCAGGCAGAGGTCATTTCGTAGAAAAAGAGGTGCGGGAGCTCATTAGCATAGCTCATTAGCATAACTTATTTGCATATGCTAAACCACCTGACATCACCGGAAGTATGTCAGAAGGTGAGAAAGAAAGAAAGAAAGAAAGAAAGAAAGAAAGAAAGAAAGAAAGAAAGAAAGAAAGAAAGAAAGAAAGAAAGAAAGAAAGAAATGGCAGAGAGGGGGCAGTTACTAATCCAAGCCTCAGAAATACCACTATTCTGGGAGGATAGCTTCAGTGGTGGCTGACGCCTTCAGAAAGGCTGGTCGGAGGAACAAGGACCTTTCCAGGGGACGGGGTAATTTTGCTGCAGCCGTGACACAAGCAGGCATTCCCCCGCGGGGGGGGGGGGGCTGGCACCAACTCCTGGAGCTGAGCTCCCCCGTGGGCTCCTGCTCGAAATGACCCCTGCTATCAGGCAATGTTATGTAATTCAGGCTTATTACTAGAACATTATCGGTCCCATTTCACAGACCCCTGCACGCAACTCTGGGCTGCATGAATGCTGCTGTGGATGACTGCACCCATTGAACCAATGGTCCATATCATCATAACCCCACCCTGGGTCTGTGTGTGTTTACATGTGAGCAGCGCGTTTGTGTGTATGAAAAGCATGTTCCTTTTCTTTGTGTCACCACCCCAAGTTAAAATCCGGCCTCCCACATTGCCAATGACCTGGAACACTTGTAAAGGCTGCCTCTGAGCAAGTATAAAGAGCAGAGTTTCCCAATTACTTCTGCCCTCTCCTGTAGGCCACCAAGGGATTGTTGCCAGTATGTTAGGAACTAGCAGTGACCACATGAATCATTTATTGGGGGGATGAAATCATTGTAATGACCTTGATTCTAATGACATTAGGGTTGCCAAGTCTTCAAAACTCACCGGCAGGGGGGAGTCCTCCTCTGGCCAGGAGTTTCTTCTGGCGCGCGCTTCGCGCACGCGCCCAGCGACATCACCAGAAGTGATGTCAGCATGTTGGGGGGCATTGCCAGGGTGACGCTCTGGCAATCGCCCCCAAACTCTATGGTATCATAGAGTTTTGGGGCGATTGCCAGAGCGTCACCCTGGCAATGCCCCCAACGTGCTGACATCACTTCCGGTGACGTCATTACGTCGTCCTCGCTGGACGACATCGGGGGTGGGGTTCCCCCCGCCAGCCAAATGCTGGCCGGCGGATCGGGAACCCCTTTAGCGGGGAATCCCCCGCCCCCCGGGCTGACTTGGCAGCCCTAAGTGACATACATTTCTAAATGAAATCGAGATGACTCTAAATGGGACATACACTGTTTCCTCTTTCTTTCTTTCATTCTCTCATTCTTTCTTAGAACACACGCTCAACGTTGTCAAAGGTGGTGATATGCCCTGGAGATGTAAGGTATGATAAAACTCACCAAGGTCCCCTGGGATCCTGAAAGCCACTTGCATTCCCAGGGACAAGAGCCATAAAATGTACCAAGAGGTCAGTAGAGTGGGATTTTCTCAGAATTACAACTGATCTCCAGACTACAGAGATCAGAAAATGGCATCTTTGGAGGGTGGCCTTCTGTGGCATCACATCCCTGCTGAGCTCCTCTTCTCCCCCATACTCCACCCTTTCCAGGGTCTACCCCCCAAATCTCCAGGAATTTCCCAGGAGTTGGCAACACCCATTTCTTTTCTGAAGGTGGAACACATGAAGCTGGGCCTTAGATGACCATCCAGGGCCACCAAAAGGGGGGACTTGGGGGGGGGGGAATTAGGAGAACCCAAATCAACTGAAGCTGGCGACATGCTGTATTCATGGAATACATTTTTAAAAACTCTAATGCAGTTTGACTGCAGCCACTAGTGGCACAAGGAAGGCAGAGCACAGTAAAGAGCAGTATCTGCTCTGGGTCTCAGCCTTTCTGCAAAGTGTACCAGGAGGCTGAGGGGAAACCCTTGCTTCTCAGATCATGCTAAACCCAACAGCCAAACTAGCAGTGGAGCAAGACAAGATCAGTCAATACCAAGATGCAGCCTCCCAAGCCCATGGCCAGGAATTTCTAAGTCAGGAGGGGGCATTTTAATTCCGGGGGGGGGGCGCTGGGGTACTAACTAATTTGATGAAAAGCAATTTGCTTTTCAGTGCTCTTGGGTGCGGCGGCCTCCACCTGGTCGTCCGTTCTGCCTGCCTTGAGCTTGGGTATCTTGTGCCTCCTCCCTGGTGTTCCCCTCCACCTACCCAGCTGACAGCCTGCCTGCTCGCCTTCCCCCAATGCAGAAAAGATGCTCCAGAGGAGTTGGCTGGCAGCCATGGAGACTAGGCTGGGAGGGAGCTCAGTCAGACTGCTGCTTCCTGGACCATGGTGGACAAGGGTACATAAAAAGATCACCGGCCCAGCTTCCCTGTGTGTGTGTGTGTGCAGCTCCAAGCTGTTCCCTGGCCTCCGAGCTGGGATGGAGTCACACCAAGTCATGGGAGTGGGGGGCGGGAACTGGCCCAGAGAAAGAGAGATGGCAGAGAGAACCAGCAGCCCAAGCGGCGCAGGGGGAGTTTGCGGCAGCCGCCACATCTTGCCAGAGTAGGGTTGCCAAGTCTTCGGAACTCACCGGCGGGGGGGAGTCCTCCTCCATCCGGGAGTTCCTCCTGGCGCACGCGGCGTCACCGGAAGTGACGTCAGCACATTGGGGGCGTTGCCAGGGCGACGCTCTGGCAATTGCCCCAAAACTCTATGGTATCATAGAGTTTTGGGGCGATTGCCAGAGCGTCACCCTGGCTACGCCCCCAACATGCTGACGTTACTTCCGGTGACGTCATTACGTCGTCCTCGCTGGACGACGTCGGGGGTGGAGTTCCCCCCGCTGGCCAAATGCTGGTCGGCGGATTGGGAACCCCTTTAGCGGGGGATCCCCCGCCCCCCAGGCTGACTTGGCAGCCCTATGTCAGAGTCAGGGGACTGGGCTGAAAGGAAGTCATGGGGCCTTGGCAGGAAGTCAGGGGGGCAGACCCCAAAATGCCCCACTGTAGCCATGAGCTGCAGCCTCCTAACAAAGTCTATTGTTTTCTTCTTCCTTTAAGTTCCATTCAGCTCCTGCACAGCCAGATCTTGCAAAGGGATAGCCTTGTTAGTGTGCAGTAGCAAATTTAAAAAAAAAAAACTTTTGTTGTCTAACCATTTGCCATTCTTTTCTCCTTCTTCATTTTGCTTCCTTTTATAACCTGACTATCCCCACTCCTAATTTCTCTCTCACCCCCCCCCCCATTATTTTTCAGTCTCAGCTTCTCCTCACTCATTCAGGTTGGCAACTTAACATGTATTTAATAGTAGTACAGGAACAAACCTTTGTTAATACTATGAGTGGGTGTTAGTATGTCCCCATAGTAAAAGGATGCTCTCCTCCCCCTGCCTCCACCCTTAACATGCATGATAATAAATGTTAATCTGCCTCAGTGGTAACAAATGAGCAACAGGTTAGACATTATTTATTTCCTTTTTTATATCCCGCCTTTCTCCCCAAGGGGGACCCAAAGCCCCTCACATTAATATTCTCTGTTTTTTCCTTACACCAGTCCTGTGAAGTAGGTTGGGCTGAGAGCATGTGATGGGCCCAAGATCACCCAGCAAGTTTCCGTGGCAGAGTGGGGATTCAAAGCTGGCTTTCCCAAATCTTGCTCCGATACTTTAAACATTATGCAAGCTTAGCTTTTATTGCAAATAACACAATGGGCGATTTCGCACTTGCTGTTTGCCTCTCATTCTTTCCAGGGTTTTTTCCTCCAGAGTATATTCTTCATGTTCACACTTGGAGCCGAAGCCCCTCATCTGCCCCTCAGTATCCATTTCGCACATACCGACGGCTGCATGGCTTCCATTTTCCCCCCTCCCATTCCCCTCCCATCTCCCCACTCGCTCCTCCCCCCTTCCCTCCTCTCTCGTTTTTAAGGAAACAGCATGTACGATTGCGTTATTTTGTTATGATGAAATGAGGCTTCCAGTCCTCCCTCCCATCATCCCACTCACTCCTCCCCCCTCTCTTCCTCCCTTGAATTTTTTTTTTTAAACACAGGCGCAATTGCGTTATTTCATTATAATGCAATGACGGTGGACATGGATAGTGTGAGCAATGGTCATGCGAGTTGTAGAGGGAACACTATTTGCTACTGAAATTTAAACTATTTTGCTGTTGCGAGCTGACATGCACCTAATAGTGTCTGGATTAAGATGTCCATAGTTGCCTTCCTCTTCCCAGAATTCAATACTTCCCTCCTTGCTATTCAAATTTTCCCACCGCTGTTGCTTGTCGCACAATGATTGGTCGACCATATGGCCTGGCGCTGTGATTGGTGGCATGTCTGCTCTATCATCAAAATGTCGGGCGCGTTGCCAGTAGGATCTCAGGCACAAAATGGTGGATAAAGCCTTTACAGCCATGGTGCCCTACATGCATTGCAATTTCGTTATAACGAAATGTGGCCCATTTGAAAGATAAAATACCGGTGCCAGTAAGACGGTTTTCCCTTGTTTATTTGTATGCATTACTGCTTTACTTTACGGATCAAAAAAATCTTTCGCCATGCCGCTTGAAGCAACCCATTCGTGCAGTTCCCTCTACTGAGGACACTTTCTCTGCAATTTTATTTTAAAATTGTGTTATGAAACTTATGAAGGTTTTTTTGCTGGAAAAACTTCCTTGGCGGATCTCCCCAGCCATGGAGCAGCATGTGGACTGACCTCCCATCTCCCTCCCACATGCTCTGGTTGCCATCCTCCATCCATCCTGCTGCCGGCTGCAGGAGCAGCAGCATTTGGGGCGCTGGATGCTGGATGCGAGCGCGAGCCAGGGGGGGAGTCGCGGTTCCTTCAGGGCTTCTTCTCCAGTGGTGGTGGCGATGGCGGCAGCTGAGGAGGAGCGGCAGCAATGGCAGCCCAGTCTCTCCACTCCGCACGCTGAATTGGAGCCCCAAAGAAAAAGTTCCCCCCATAATAAATAAATGTGAGCGTGTGTATTATACAAACAAAACAATGGTGCGGTCTTACCTTGCTGCATCACTATTTCATTATTTCAATATAATGAAATAAGGGGTTCTTTTTAAAAAGGGGGGGAGACAGTCTAGCCTCAGGCTGGAGGAGAGCACCCAGAGAGCGGGGCGGAAGAGTCGCGTCCCTGGCCCACCCGCCCACTCGCAGCCGCTCCTCTGTGGGTTTCTGGAGGGAAGCACCCCCCGCCTGCTCTGCAGGAGCTGCGGCCAGGGCACCCCAGACACAGGGCAGCGGTCATCCATGAGCCCGGGGGCTCTCGGGCCTATGGTGCCCGGCTTCTGCTACCGAAAAGCCCAGCAAATCCTCCTCGCCGACGCAGTCCCTGTGGTGGGTTCTTGTCTCACTGCCTCATCATTTTGATATTACGTTAGGAGGGCTCATTTTAAAAAAAAATTGAAGAAACGCCCGCCATGGGGCGGGCCAGATGGAGGGCGGGCGTGTTTTCGTCTCGGCTTCTCCACCGGAGCAAACAGGAAAACCCTCTAAAAACAGGATTTTCTTGCTCTGGGGAAGCTCCGGAGCAGTGTCGCGATGCTCCTGATCAAACCGTGAGCCTGGAGCAACTGGTGGGAAATCGGCCAGAAGCTCCTGAGCAAGCATCAGGGCAAACCCAGGGCAAACCCTAGTGCCAAATCGCCCAATGGGTATGAAGGTTACTTGGACCAAGGTATTCCAATTCCTTTCATTTTTGGCCCTGGAATTCTCATGATCATCCTGAAGCTGGTGGCCAGTTTTGAGATTCCTATTTTCTGAGCTAAGACTGCCACAAATGGACAGACAGATGGAATCTGCTTCTGCGTCATTGACTACGCTAAAGCCTTTGATTGTGTGGATCACAACAAACTGTGGCAAGTCCTTAAAGAGATGGGAGTACCAGACCACTTCACATGTCTCTTGAGAAACCTGTATAAGGGTCAAGAAGCGACAAAACTGAATATGGAACAACTGATTGGTTTAGCATAGGAAAAGGAGTATGACAAGGATGTATATTGTCACCCTACTTATTTAATCTATATGCAGAGTACATCATGCAAAATGCTGGCCTGGATGAATCACAAACCAGAATTAAGATTGCTGGGAAAAACATCAACAACCTCAGATATGCAGGCGATACCACTCTAATGGCAGAAAGTGAAGAAGACCTAAAGAGCCCCTTGCTGAAGGTGAAAGAGGAGAGCGCAAAAGTTGGCTTGAAACTCAACATCAAAAAAACTAAGATCATGGCATCCAGCCCCATCACTTCTTGGCAAATAGAAGGGGAAGTCGTGAAAGCAGTGACAGAATTCACGTTCCTGGGATCCAAGATCACTGCAGACGCTGACTGCAGCCATGAAATTAAAAAATGCCTGCTCCTTGGGAGGAAAGCTATGGCAAACCTAGACGGCATAATAAAAATAGAGACATCACCCTGCCAACAAAAGTCCATATGGTCAAAGCAATGGTATTCCCGGAACTAATGTATGGCTGCGAGAGTTGAACCATAAAGAGGGCCAAGTGCCAAAGAATAGATGCTTTCCAATTATGGTGCTGGAGAAGACTCTTGAGAGTCCCTTGGACGGCAAGGAGATCACATCAGTCAATCCTAAAAGAAATCAACCCTGACTGTTCCCTGGAAGGCCAGATTCTGAAGCTGAAGCTCAAATACTTTAGCCACCAAATGAGAAGGGAGCACTCACCGGAGAAGACCCTGATTCTGGGAAAGATTGAAGGTCAAAGAAGAAGGAGACAGCAAAGGATGAGATGGCTAGACAGTGTTATCGATGCAACAAATGTGAAATTAAGCAAACTCCAGAGGACGGCAAAAGACAGGAGGGCCTGGCGTGATGTGGTCCATGGGGTCACAGAGTCGGACTCAACTGTGCAACTGAATAACAAAAAACAGCCAACCAAGAGATTTCTTTTGTTATTATATTTGGTTTCAGTCAGGGTCTTATGGGGTGCAAATGGAATCTATGTCTGGGGGCCCATGGTGGCTCTCGGCAGTCCTGTGACCATCTCAATTCTTGGGGAAGCTAATATGGGAGCAGGCTTTCACATGTGGTCTTGCATCTCTCACTTGATGCTAGTTCTTTATTTTATCCACCTTGTATCATGATGGCTTTTTGTGAGTATAACCTCAGTCTTTAATAGAATGTTGTTTATATATTGATTTTCTTCTTGATGTATCGATACTTTCTGTCACTCCCTGAGGAATATACTTATCAAACATATTGAGCAGAGTATCTGAGACTAGGCATAGTAAAGTGGCCAGAGTGTTAGACTAGGATCTGGGAGACCCAGGTTCAAATCACCACTATGCCATGGGAGCTAACTGGATTTCCTTGGGCCTGTCACTCTCTCACACTTTAGTCTACCTCACAGGGCTGTTGTTGTGAGGAGAAAAATGGAATATGGGAGTGTGGTGTTGTGAACTGCTTTGGGCTGTATTGGGAGGGAAAGTAGGGAATAAATGTCTAAATAAATACTTGAGCCAATAAATTATCCTTCAGGCAACATTTATAGGTTCAGTTTGTTTGTTTATTTATTTATTTATTTTTGGGATTTATATCCCGCCTAGCCAGCGTGAGCCGGCTCTTCTATGCTTCCCATTAAGACAACAGCCCTCCCCCCCACCCCACTATTTGTTGCCAGTATCTAGTTCCGAGCACTATACTGCCTCTGAGCTTGGAGATTTTATGGCAAATAATGGTCTACACTGACCTTTGAAATTACATTATATCCATATTTTCTCAAATTGTAGTGCTCCCTGAAGCTGCTTTATATTTGTACTGGAACAGGATTTGGCGGTTGAAACAATAAGAAAGATAAGCTGATAATGGGCAAAAGTCAAGAAAGAATAATCAATTGATAAATACATCCTAACTATGTATAACTATGCTTAGCATACCCAGTAGAATTAGATATATACATTCAAGTCTTTAAAAATTGTGGTACATTATTAATGAGTGAGTGTTTTCTAAAGCATGAAGACATGGGTCTCTGCCAGCAGAGGCAGGATATTTGATTTGATGGACCAACAACCTTATCCGGTATTTTAAAAAATCCCAAGTTCATCTGTTTACTTAAGTATGAAGTGGAATAAACTCGAATCTTTAAAAGCAAACATTTAAATGCACTCCTTAATCCTGAGGTATATTCTATGCAATTGTGCTAACACACCTTGAATATTTTTGGCAATTGTAACTCTTTACCAGAAATGGGTATTTTCTTTCACATCAATGACATTCACCAAGTCGCTGCCAAAAATGAGAAATGGAAAGAAGCCCAAATGAGTGCACCTCTTTAAGGAAGGCAGAAATTTCCTAAAGCATAGCTCAGCCAGAATGCACAGCCAGATGGAAGTTACCTGTACATAACTCAAATAACTCAGAAGGAATGCTGATCAAAATCAAAATATCCAACCTAACTGTCCTAGATTATATATATACAAAGTACATGATCTATAATTCTCTAGCTCATCCATGTGGCTATCATTTTGAAAAGGAACTGTGATGACTCAGCTCCTGCAACAGTCATGATATCGTGAAGCTTTTTCACTCATTTATTTTCCTTTCTGGAAATATGAATGCTAGGTGAACTGCACTTTTTCTAGGCTAAAACCCCAAGTTTCCATTCTGTTGACTATATAACTAGGTATTTAAAAAAATAAAAGTGGGATAAAGCTCCCCACGTTAAAGTATCCTAGAAAAATAGGCAGATCAAGCCATTAATACAATGCCATTATCAGGGATGGGCACAAACCAGCTCATGAGCCAAATTTCAGCATGAACTTGGGCTGGTTCGGAGCTCAGGAAATGATGTCTGGGGAAGGCACATTTACCTGACTTTTGGCTGGTTTGGTTCAGCTGTTCGGGGCCAGCCATTTAAGCCTAACAGCGGAGCAGCGGGGTTCACCAGTCAGCTGTTAGGTTTAAACGACTGTAAGCCATTTGGTTTTCTTTCCTTCCCTCTTTGAAGACAGTGAATCAAAGCTGAAGAGTTAAATGGATCTCAGCCATTTAAACCTAAAAGCTTAGCGGCAGACCGGCTGAACTGTTAGGTTACAATGGCTGTGATCCATTTAACTCTTCAGTTTTGCTCCCCCCCTTAAAGCAGCAGTGAGCAAAACCGAATGGTTAAATGGCTGCCAGACGAAAATGTGTGAGCTGGATGCTAAAAAAAAGTGTGAGCTAGCTCACACTAACTTAGCTTAGAGAGAACACTGCTCCCAAGCAAGCCCCACCTTTATCCTGGCCCCTGTGAGCCGTGGGAAGGGTGGTGGAGAAAGGGTGACTGGGAGAACGGGGAAACAAACTTGCTAGGTCAGTTCAGTTTAAGCCTGTTTGGGTCAGTTCAGTTTGGGGTTCGGTTCATGGGCCACCCCGAGCCCTGAACCAAACAAAAAATTTTGGGTCCGTGCCCATCCCTAACCATTATGTTGTTTGTTTGAAGAAACCATCAGGTCAGTGTCAGCAACAGTGGTAATGTAATGACTAATTTGGTATTACCATGTCTCCACTGAAAGCACCCTTATTCTATATAATTTAAATCCACAGATAAATCTCATTAACACACTACATAATCCTATCTAAATTAAACATTTTCTAATCCTGTTGGTTTTAATAGGAAAGATTTAAAGCATATGATTAACCCCCATTAATAACAATTACTGTATATTTAGCTCATGTTCAGGCATGAATAGAGTGAGTTTCAATAAGAGGAAAATATATTAATGAAAATATGCTCATGTTTATCACAGCAGTTCTCCCCATCCTTAATCACAATGCAGGCATGAAGAATCAGTGCGCTCAGGATTCTGCCAAGGCTCATAGTCTAGCAGAGGATCCACTGCTGACCACAAATGTTTGGCTCGCCTGCTCCCATTTGTACCCAAAGGCCTCTTCAACAGAGCAGGAGTGTTGGGCTGATCTGCTGTTTCCTGCAGGGAAAGGCACCTGAAAGCAGTGGTGCACAACTCTCACATGGGTGAGCTACACCTCTTCATACAGACACACAGCTCTCTAACCAGGAAATGGGAGATCATGTATGTAGAAGAAGAAATGTGCTTAATGGGCAGGTCAGTAAATGACACATTTCTCAAGGTGCCTCGTAACCTGATGATGGCCCTGTATGATACAGTGAGCTTAAAACAGGTAATCAGTCCCTTCTGGATTTAAAATTATTTTAAGTAAAACAAACAAAATTTCAGGAAGGAAGGAAGGAAGGCAGAAAGGCAGAAAGGCAGAAAGAAAGAAAGGCAGAAAGAAAGAAAGAAAGAAAGAAAGAAAGAAAGAAAGAGAGAGAGAGAGAGAGAGAGAGAGAGAGAGAGAGAAAGAAAGAAAGAAAGAAAGAAAGAAATTCCTTGATAAAAAATATTCCCACATATTTTCCAGGTCTGTTTTCCATGGCACTTTATACAATGACTTAATATTTTGTATTCTGGTGTCCTTTTCCAAATTAAGGTCATAAAAATATTTTTCTCCACTCACTTTATAACCAGGTATTTGGCTGAAATAGTTCATTATGTGCATTGTTCCTCTATGTGATGATAGAGGATCTGCAACTGAGATTACCACATCATCAGTGTACAGAGTGATTTTATGTTCTAAATGTATATCTCCTTTCCAAAAAGGCTGTTTGTAAAGATCTATTTCTCCAAAAATGATGTTATGCTCCTAAGGGTAATGAAATGAGGAGAAATCAAGTAAAGAGTAATGGAATGAAGATGTTTTAAAATGCTTTTGTTTAGTTGGGACTCACTATAACATAACCAGATTCTGGCTTTTCAGAGGTGACTCCAAAAGAAGTGAGAATCAAGTCCTCTTCTTATACTGGATATTTTAGTTCAGCTTTTAAACAGAGCTTCTATAAGAATAGGACATCTGGTATATGCGCTGATTTAAAGGAATTGTTTGATGACATCACGAAGTTGCAACAAAGTCTTCCACAGGAAAAACTTGCACCCCAATACTATGTCAGTGGTCAGATGCATGAAAGCACTGGTTAGCAGTAGGGAGACAGTCACACACAGCAGCATATACACAACAGAATCTTAGGACAAGGACTAACAAACGAAAGATAAGTAATGTAGCCATATAATGCTAATGATATTTATTATCTAACCTAAGACACTGATATGAAGGCAAGGGCCTATCTAGATATCAAAAGTAGCATGTAGTATTGATTTACTGAGCACCAAATTCTCCACCATGCCTAACCCAAAATCTGTATTATTACATTCACATTTCCTCTTTATGGAATTCCGGGTAGCAGTGAAGGCTCAAATTGTTTCGCTGCTTGAGGTGGCAGTAATAGCCACCACCATGCTTTCACTGTGCCTCACTACTGCTGCTGGAGCTGGAAGGGACAACTTCTTTGCCGTCCTCGCTTTTCTTAAAAATAGTGCATCAAGTTGTGCCTGCCCTGCAGGACTTCCTGAACTCTCTCAAGATTACTTCCTTTCATAAGAATTCTGCCATATTTTGGTTGCCTGGCAATGTGAGATCGCTGCCCTCCATAATCTGCCCCCCCCCCAGGTGACTGCTTGAAGTCACCTCATTATAGTGCTAGCCTGGCCATGTAAAAGACACTTGGCTTCCTTGTGACCTCCACTTCAGACACAGATTGGTTCCCAGCTAAATACCGGATCAAGTTCAAGGTTATGGTATTAACCTTTAAAGCCCTGTGCAGTCTGGGACCAACATATCTGCAGGACCATCTCTCCCTATATGTCCCTCAAAGAGCTTTACACTCCATTGATCAACATCTGTTAGTAGTCCCTGGCCCAAAGGAGATCCATTTAGACTAGACCAGAGCCTTTTTGGCTCTGGCCCCAGCCTGGTGGAACACTCTCCCAAGTGAGATCAGGGTCCTGTGGGACTTGTTGCAGTTCCACAGGGCCTGTAAAATGGAGATGTTCCACCAGGCCTATGGTTGAGGTGGGGAACTACACTGGCCTCCCCTCCCCAGCCTTGCGCTATTTATACGGCACTATTGTTGACGCTTTTCTGCCACTTGCCCAGTATCTGGTTTTCATCTATGGGCACACGCATACCAAAAGTTTTTTGGGAGCACTTGTCATCTTGTATCTTATTGCCATCTTATGAGTTGTATTAGTTGATGTTGTATAGGTTTTACTATTGTGCAGATTATGTTTTAATTGTTTTCAATCTATTGTATATATTTACGGTTGTAACCCACCCTGAGCCCTGCCGTGCAGGGAAAGGCGGGCTAGGAATTTAAATAAATAAATAAATAAGATGAGAACCAAATTTGTTTATGGCAAATGCAAAAGGCTTCATGAGACAATTCATGAGCAATGAGATGTGGTTTAGGAAATGTTATGCCCCTCTTGTATCACAGGAATAAAAGCCTGAAAGGTCTCAAATCCCTAGGAAATGCCAACTCCCAAGAAATGTAAATTATGGCACATAATGTTATACTTCATTCAAGAGCACCTCTCCTCCATCTACCCTTAAAGTCTGCATCCCTCTCAACATTTGAAAAATGTGGACAATAGGGAATCCAAATGGCAAGCTAAAAAGCACTGGTGCCTCAGATGTGGACCAAAAAATGTACATTCTTCGCCTTGAGACTGTTCATATTCATTGTTCATTCAAGTGAGACTTTGAAACATAATGTGTTTGGTCTCTCTCCATGATATTCCTAAACCAATTACATGACAATAAATCCCAATCAGTTTAAAATATATTTGAAAAACAGACTTCTACGCAGTGTGTTTATGACGAGGGCATTACAAATATAAGGCATCAAATAATGCTTGAATAGAACTATTGTGCTTTTGTGAATTGATGTGATGAGATTAATGTGTTATTTTACAAACACTGGATATCAGATATACTCAAGCTACACATGTTTGATAGTTGTTAAGAAAGACTGTATCCAAACAGTATGATATGACATTTTATATAGATAGACAGATCAATGTCTACGCTTGAGTACTTTGAGCTAATACTCAAATCCCTCAAATCCGATTCTTTGTCAGAAAGTCAGAAACTTACAGAGATCTGTAAAGTTATTTGCAGTGTTGCCCATGGGATTGCTGGTGATAGGAAATGCTCTTCTACTAACAACTTAGCATTTGTATGGCACATTTCAAGGATTCAAAGTGATTCATATCCAGTATCTCAATGAAGTGCTGCTCTCCTAAGAAGTGAGGGAACAATTGGTGTTGTAATATATAGGTATCCTCAATTACTCCCAACACTGAGACACCCCCACTCTCACAACACTCCCAACAACAACTATAAAATAAGCTCAGATAAAATGAATTCCACATTTTCGGTAAACAAGTTCGAGAAGGTGGCAGCATGGTTATTAAGTGGAATAAAGAAAGCTACAAAAAGGCGTCCTAAAAAAAATGTTTGCAGGGGGTAGGACTTGACTCAAATGAATTAAGTCAAATAGAGATGTCATTCCCTGAAGATCTAGGTTTGACAGATTAATGCCACTGAGTCCAGATAATAGACATCTGATAATTCTTTAATAACTTAAATTAACTGGGGGAAGTAGCCACCAGAAATGCGGCTGAGTGAATTCTCTGGCCTGGGAAACCGACTGGTGGAAGCCTCCTGGCCAGGGTTTACTTAAGCTGTTGTGCTCTGTGTTGGAAAGGAAGTATTGCACTGCCACTATCTTTTGTGATATTATTCTGCCAATTTTACGGAGATGAATTTTATACTAATTTATGTATGTTATTGTTTTAAAACTGTTGTAAGCTGCCTTGAGCCGGCTGTGCTGGTTAGGTGGGATATAAATCTAAATTAATAAATAAATAAAAATGTGAAATTGCTGATCTGACAAAAAATGCATCTTTCACTGACCTACTTACCAGAGGACTGTAAGTTAGCTGCTGTTAGACCAATTTTCTTTCCCTCCCCCCCCAAAAAACCAGAAGAAAAACAAGGGGGGGAAATCTTGAAAAAAGATATATGTTAGCCTTAGCTTCTAGTATTCTAAAAGGTTTGTTAAACAGGGCTTCCTCGTCACAAAAGCCATGCTGATTCTTCCTCATTAAGGCTTGTTCTTTTATCTGTTTAATAATTCTAGCCTTCATAATACTTTCCAAGTAATGATTCTGTAATTTTATAGCTCCCACATAGATCCATTTTTGAAAACTGATCAAACGAAGAAAATGAGTTGGAAGCACCAAATGGACAATTTTCACAATGGAGGGAAATAAGCATTTGCTCCTCAGTTGGGAGTGGTATTATTTATCTCATTCATAAACATTTTGGAATCAGGCCAAATTCATAGATGATAGCAAATAATCCAGATATTGCAAACCAAAGCAAACTGGAAATAACCTTCCTAGTGTGCTGCTTCCTATCCTGAGTGTATGGGCAACGAAGTGATGTACAAGGTTAGATGTGCATAAGTGTGAAGTGATTAACTATTCATGTTAATGAGATCTGAACTAGCTGTAACTAACTAAGAAAAAGAGTTTGGGGTCATGATGAAATACCGGGTTAGTGTGCTGTTTTTCAATCTGTGGGTTGGGACCCAAAGGGACTGTGTGGCCAGGAAGGAGAAGAAGGAACACGGTAAGCTTCCAGAAGAAGTTCTGGGAGGACTGATGGTCTCTTCATAATGACTGAAATGGTCATGAAATACAACCTATTGCTCAATAATGCATATATATATACATTATAAAAATGAAACAAGTTTGTTCAGAGTAAGATTTTTTCCCCATTTTTATTTATTTACATTATTTGTAGTTTGCCTTTCTCACTTGGACTCAAGGCAAATTACACAGAGTGAGTCAATACAATCGACAGATGGGCCATTCAGTAACAATGCAAATGGGATTAGGGTTGTAGAATAGACCAAAGGTATAAAAACAGAACTGAAATAAAGCATAAGTATTAATATGACACATTAAGTAACACAAAATTCCATAGTTGGACCCTAATTTCAACAACTTATACACAATAGTATAGACCACAGTCCCTAATGATTTTTCGAAGTAACTTTGTGAATTGCTTAGTAGACTGCAAGTATATTGCCTGCATCAAAAAGCCCTCTTGAACAATTCAGTCTTGCATAGTTTATGGGAAACCACAAGAGTGAAGGGGAAAGTAGCATTTTGCAAATGGGTTCAGAAAAATGAAGTAAGTCTGCCCCGCTTCAAAAAGTTTTAAGAACCGCTGATTTCATTTATAACAGCAATCTAAGAAGGAGTCAGAGCAGTTACATCTTAAAAAATATATTTGTGTGTGCGCGCACACGTATGCGCTCATGTGCTTGCCTGGAAGTCATGGTTGACTTTTGGGGGCTTGGGCATTCTTCAGAGAGCCTGCCTCTGCATCCCACCTCTGATATTCCTTGGAAGTCACCCTTGAGAGCACACCCTTGAAAGCACTTTGATAAGCACAACTTCCTCCCAACACCCTTCTCACTACAAGTGATACAGTTATCTTCATGAAACATCCTCTGGATTTTCTCCTTCCTCTCTGCATGCTTCTGACAGACTGTCCAAATGTCTGTTGCTTAAAGCACCTTCCGTGTATTTCTACATTTAAGATTTGTTTGGCATCTTGTTTTTCCCTGAGTAGAGGAAGCACAGTGTCCTTTCAGCTTCTGATTCAAACTGATAGAATCTGGTTTCGCTTGAGGTCAGTCCTAGAAAGCAGTGTATGTCTGATGATAATGTGGTGAATGAATTTTCTGAGTGCAAGTAAATCCTGTTTTAAGAGATATTTTGCACTCCTCCTTGGAATGCTTCTTTCACTCCTGATTGTCCCATCTCAAAGAGCTGTACAAGAAAAGGCCAACCTAATTATCAAAGGATTAAACACCTTCCCTAAAGGTTTCCAGGAAACTAAGGGAGGGAGCGATAATGCTTTTAAAATTATGAAGGGCATGGAGAAAATGAACAAAGTTCGAGTCCAGTGGCACCTTTAAGACCAACAAAGTTTAATTCAAGGTATAAGCTTTTGTGTGCCAGCACACATCTTCAGATACAGAAAATGGAGTAGTGCAACAGACTGACAATAAAGTATTTATTCACATATAACAAAACTCATATAATTTGCTGCCACAAGAAGTGGCAACAGCTGGAGACTTTAAAAAGGGGTGAGAATAATTGATGTTCTGTCCGTGGCTGTTAACATAAATGGAACCTCCATGTCCCCTTTCTAGAAGTCAAACAACCAGGAAAGGTGGTTGCCTTCATGTTCTGCTTGTGAGATTGTTAGAAGTATCTGGTCGGCCATTGCTGGAAACAAGGCAGTGCACTAGATGGATCCTTGTTTTACTGTCATTTGGAAACATGCACTAATGGCACACATGGCTTTTTTTTCTGGGGGAATGCACTAGAACAGAGTTCTAGAACCTCTTCGACAAAATTATTTTTAAAACGTTTACAAGTTCATGAGTTTTCAGTATACAGATTGAAAACTTCATTTCTTTCTTGGGAGTTTTTCCAAAAAGAGAGAGCAAGCCCTGGGCACAAGGATATTCTGGAAGGGCTAGTTCATCAGTTTTCCACTGACAGCATGGCAGGGGTTTCCTAGATGATGATGAAGAAGAAGAGATTGGATTTATACCCCACCCTTCACTACCCAAGGAAGTCTCAGAGCAGCTTACAAACTCCTTTCCCTTCCCCTCCCCACAACAGACACCCTGTGAGGTAGGTGGGGCTGAGAGAGCTCTGAAAGAAACTGCTCTTTTTCAAGGACAGCTCTGTCAGGACTACAGCTTGCCTAAGGTCATCCAGCAAGTGCAAGTGGAGGAGGGGGAATCAAACCCGGTTCTCCCAGATTAGAGTCCGCGTACTTAACCACTACACCAAGATAAGAATTTGCTCCCCTGCTTCTCTGTCAGTCAACTAGAATGCCCACTTGAATGAAGCAGTACTGCCAGGACTAAGGACAACAAAACAGCAATTCAGCACAGGGATTTCTGCAACATACTTGCTTATCCACGGATCATCCCACAAGGCCCTGCCTTTATCAGTACAAACTGGCCTTGACAGTTTCAAGCTGCACCACTACCTGCAGTGATTCAGACTACTCATATGCTATAAGATTAATTGCAGACACGGTTATGATTGTTAGTGAGAAGGATCAAATGCAGTGAAAAGATGGCAGCTGGGAATTATTTATTAGCAGTACCATGCAGATAAAAATTGTTCTGTATTTGTGGCCCATGTTAAGGAGCCACTATGATGCCCTCCCCTGTCGCTCCCCTGAATGAACATTTTTTTCTCTGTTAATAATTATACTTTGACAGCCAAGAAAAAAATTAGCTTCTGCACTTGACATCCGGGGTCGTTTGCTCTTTGGTCAGTGTGTGAATTTTGTTTCTGTATTGAAAGTTGACATTCACTAGCAGTTTTCTCAGGGTGGGGAGGGATACACATTGACCCAGACCCAGAACCCTCGCTCCAGCATCACCTTTGAAAACGCCTTGACGAATGTGGTCTGTGGCATTTGGTCTAAATGGATGCTCACTGCTGAAATGCAGATGGATAACCATGTCGGGCTGAAACAGCAAAATAAAGCAGGAATGTAGTAGCACCTTAATTTATTCCAACATGAACTATGGCCGAGTTCAGACTGGCGGTTTGGCCTGATATAGGCCCACTTTTCAAGCGGATTAAGAGAGCCCGTTCACACAGCCACAGCTGTCCGGCATTGCCGTGCCGCACTCACCCCGTCCTGAAGCGCTTTCATCCCGCGTTTAAAAGATACCTGGTGAAACCGGTGTCAAGCTGTCTGGGTGCATGTTCATCCTGCTTCCTGGCAGTGTGGACGCAAATAAGCCATGCATCAAGCAGTGCCGGTAATGTCAACCCGCTGATCCAGCTGCTGTACCCATGCGCCTATGTGCAGGTCAGCAAAACGGACCACAGTTGCACGCCACCAGGCCGCCACTGCCAGGGGCCACCCCACAGTGTGAACGCTCCATTCCGCCTCCTCCCCGGTATGGTCCCGCATCAGTCTACGCAGTGCGAATGGAAAGCCCCGCAACATCTCGGCATAAGTCTTTTTGCCCCGCTTCCCTTACGCTTCATTTTGCCAGTCTGTCCTCGGCCAATGTGTGTCAGAGCTCATTTTATCTCATCGATTGCAATTTATGATAATTTATTATAACAGTTTATGATGTATATAGATATAGATATGTTTAGTCTTTATGATATTTTTTTTTGTTTTGCTGAAATATAGAAACTTCTTGGCATTGATTTTATTTTTACTTTTTTGAACAGCTAATTATAAATAAGAACCTAACTATAAACATCACCATCTATTTAATCAGCAACTGCTAACATTTATGCTTGGTTATATCAAGAGTTAAACTTGCATAGTAACATTAACCAAACTGACAGTTGGCTGCACTGACAATATTAGAATTATTTTTTAGTCAAGGTATTTTATACTACCTGCCTTTGGAACACACCTGACATTCTGAAAAATGCCATTCGCTGCCTTCCCCGAGACAAGGAGTTAGGCATAGCTCGGAAGCTCTGATTCTGACCATTGGATGTCCAATTCAGTCTCACTTCAGGCTTCTGAGAAGTCAGGAGGCATTTCCTGCATACTTTCAAGCACTGAATCTGCAGCCTAAAAATGTGGCTTTAAAATGTTATTCCTCAACTCTATGACCAATACTAGATACCAGTGAAGTGCAGCTGCAGAATTTCAACATACATACAGCCCTGTATCCAAAACCTTCAGTGCAAATTAATTTGGACTAGTATGAAAGTGGGTGGCATAAATTATAACATTAAGCAGTACCATTTAGGACACTTTAAATAGCCGCTAGTTTATTGTGCTGTGCACAGTAATCATGTATATGTGGGGGGAAATGTAAAGGTTTCCCTTGCTCGAAAGCTAGTTGAATCCAACTCTAGGGGCGGTGCTCCTCTCCATTTCCAAGCCAAAGAGCCAGCGCTGTCCAAAGACTTCTCCTTGGTCATGTGGCTGGCATAACTAAACACGGAGGCGCACAGAATGCTGTTACCTTCCCACCAAAGTAGTACCTATTTATCTATTTGCAATTTCTTGCTTTCAAACTGCTAGGTTGGCAGGACCTGGGACCAGAGACGGGAACTCACTCTGTCACGCAGCACTTGGGTCTTGAACTGCCAAACTACTGACCTTCCCGTCTGCAACTCAGCATCTTAACCTTTTAGCCACCGCAGCCCCTATATCTGGGGTACATAGCATTAATTTTATGTGAAGATCCAGCATGTATTCTGAGTTGCTTTTTTCCTGACTGCATGTATGAAACATACGTAAATAGAGCATGAAATGTAACAACTTTAAAATAAGCAGATCTTCAGATGGAATCTTCAGAGTGTAAGGTAGGCATTCTGCTGTTTGAATGTTTACATACTTGCAGCTTTGCCTTAACTGTTGCACTAAGTACACCACACAATCCCCATTTGAAAATTACGTTAACAACTGATCATAAGCTCTCCCTCAAGCTAATTTACAGCACTTCCCATGCAGCAGAATCTAGGGAAGGAAAGGTAGGATTTCCACTGTAGACATTAAGGGTCCTGGAGAGAGAAAGGGGATTACAGCTCATATTACAGGCAAGGCAAGAAAGAAAGAAAAAGGATTATTAAATGGAACTAAAATGCACCCAGTGTGGGTTCAAACTGTATTGTCACATCATCCTTAGTGGTATCATCAAACTAAGTACACATTAAATAGGCAGGTTATTAGCTACATAGATTGAGACCAGCTCATCATCTGGATCTCTCTAGTAGTGACTGCATCGCCAGTTATATAAGAGTTACTGAAATAACTATTTGTTTTAGTGGAGAGGGGGATCATGGAATGCATGTCTTTGGCAATTCTATCATATCTGCAGGAAATAGTTTTGCTATTAGAGCTGCCTCCTATAAGCAGGTGTTTATATAACAAATAGGTGTTCAATAACAATACCCCTCTGGTGTAGTGGTTAGGAGCAGGAACTCTAATTTAGGAGAACCAGGTTTGATTCCCCACTCCTCCACATGCAGCTGCTGGTGTGACCTTGGGTCAGTTACAAGTTCTTTCAATGCTGTTCTCTCAGGAGCAGTTCTTGAAAGAGCTCTCTCAGCCCCATCTACCTCACAGGCAGTGTTCCCTCTAAGCTGAGTCAGTGTGAGCTAACTCAAAGTTTTTTGGCTTCTGGCTCACACATTTTTGTCTTAGCTCAGGAAGGATGGCTCCAGAGCAAACTAATTTATGCAGTAGCCAGATTGCTTGCTCACAGCTTTAATGCCAGTACTTCATGCTCACAGGACTCCACAGCTTAGAGGGAGCATTGCTCACAGGGTGTCTGTTGTGGGGAGGGGAAGAGAAAGGAGACTGTAAGCCGCTCTGATACTCCTTCAGGTAGTGAAGGGCAGGGTATAAATCCAACCTCTACTTCTTCTTATAGTAAGATGGACTTTTTCCAAACATGGCCCCTATTCCCTTACAGAACACAAAAAAAAACCCCATGGCAGCACATAAAGGTCCAGACACAAGTTTACCAAAATTATACCTTCCCTGTCTGACCTTCACACAGAAATCTGTCTTAAAATACATGAATAGGATTGGCAATGACAAATTAGAAACAGAAAGCAGAGGACATGGATATATTTCAATTGAACCAAGGGTGCCACAGGCTATGTCATCCAGATTTCCTAAACCTCACTTCTAAATACGTTCTCCTGTGCAAAAGTCAGGTGGGACCATTTTCACAAACCACTGCCTTCTGTCTAGCATGGTAGGTTTCGTAAGTGTCACACAAAATATTCCTCCAGATACAAGGAGGGCAGCATAGCCCTTACTGCCTCAACACCAAAACATGAAATCAGTCCAAGCTAAACGTGGGTTTTAGCGGGAGTTTAAAATAACTGTGCTTAGTTATGTATACCTTCAGTGAGAAGCTGAGAGAGAATAGGGCCCTCATGTAACCCATTTCAGCTCCTATCAGAACCAAATACAGAACTGGAGAGAAAGGTGTGTTATGTTGGCTGTCTTCTGCTAGTTGTTTCTCTCCTGGCATCCCTTCTGTCTCACCAAATCCCTGGGATTCCCAAACCACACCCTTCGTCATCTCTATGTAGATTTCTGGATAATCGTCTCTTTAAAGGGGGGGGGAAAGATTTGTAAAGACCTTCTAATAATATGGTATTAAGCACTGATTTAAAGACAATCATCTTTGCGCTCTTTAATTTCACAGCCTCTTTAAAACAGCTGCTACACTGCAGCGGAGACTTCCCGCCAAACAGGAAACACATTGTTAGCCACTTGCATAAAACCAGTAGAATGCCTTCATTTATGAGCTCCCCAGTGGATTTTTATGATCTTCGTACCACCTTGATGTGTTGGATAGGACCTAGTGCCAAAGCCTCTTCTCGTGCATAGCGTATGCCACCTTAAATCAAGCCCACTCCCCTTCCATCTCTTCTGGAGCTCCCTTTGGCGACTTTGGAGCAACTCATAAAACTCTCTTGTTAATATTATCATGCCATCTAACAATTGACTAATGCCCGACATGTGAATCCCATTTATGTCATCTTTGTAGAATAAATGGTGAGTGTGCAGTTGGAGTGTAACTCATTTAATGCTATTTATCTTCTTGATCCATTCCATATTGAGCAGACTCATTTCCTTTTGGTTGCAGTTCTGTTCAGACTTTGTCAGGGAACCTGTGGTATCCTGAAAAGGTTTTTTTAAACACTCATTTGCCTATCCTTGGTGAATATCCCAGGCTTTGTGGATGCCATAGAGACACTTGGGCAACAGAGAATATCTTATATGCAAGGATAAAAAAACAAAGGAAAAATACAAAGAGATTAACGGATATGGTACTTGCTTACATTTTTAGACAGTAGTCAATGTCTGATTTCACTGATGCAGTTTCTGAACCATATTCAGGAGCCACAACAAGCATCTCTACCTCATGCCATTCTCCCAATAACCACACAGGTTCAGAAGGGCAAACATTGTTTTCTCTAATCTGTCAATTTTCCACACCTGAAATCTAACATTCATAAAGGAATATTTTAAATATCTCCAGGTTGGTGTAGTGGTTAAGTGCGCGGACTCTAATCTGGGAGAACTGGGTTTGATTCCCCACTTCTCCACTTTCTTCTGCTGGATGACCTTGGGCAAGCCATAGTTCTGGCCCAGCTGTTCTTGAAAAAAGGGTAGTTTCTTTCAGAGCTCTCTCAGCCCCACCTACCTCACAGGATGTCTGTTGTGGGGAGGGGAAGGGAAAGGAGTTTTTAAGCTGCTCTGAGACTCCTTTGGGTAGTGAAGGGCAGGGTATAAATCCAATCTCTTCTCACTACTACTGAGGTATGCTAATTTCTCCTTACCACCTCTGCAGAAGCCTTATGTACTGAGACAGGCGTTCACATTCTCCATATAGGGACATTGAGTTGTACCCAGCTCCAACTCTAAGCTATGAATCACATAAAATGATCATTGGAAATCTTCACCACTCCAAAGACTTAACTGAGCCTCCTTCCCTCCAATTTAGCGCAGGCAGGTAGGTCTTACAGAAAGATGCTCACAGTTGGACCTCAGTCAGTATCAGAGGAAGTTACATAATTAGAGAAGGGAGGCAGGCAACAAAAATGCCTCTCTATGAACCCTTGAAACCTGAACCGGGTAAAGTATGCAATGTATTGATTTCAGAGACCATAATGGGGCCCAGGGAACAAAGTGGTCTCTAAGGTATGTTGGACTTAAACTGCTTGGACTTGGAGCTCCTAGGCTGAAGAGTTTGAAGGTAGTCCACCCACTTTACATCCTTGTGCATGTAGGTCATAAAACATTCGGTTGCCATAACCAGCTTGACAGGTTGGCTCCTTGGTAGACTTTTAACAGCTGCCAATTGATACAAATCGGATTACAATACATGCCTTACTCAAATTAATGCAGCATCTGCCGACTGATCTTTCTCTCTGCTGTCATGCCTTTAAAACAGATAGTGCTTAGCTATAATTATCTGATTATATTGTGTATATTGTATAGCATAAGACATATCTTTCTATCCTTTCTTCCACTGGATTAGTGTGGATGACACAATTTTATTTGTAACTTTCTTCAGATAAAATCGCTAATCTGGCTAAATTGCATATGGCAGAAATCAGAAGCCAGTTACATTTATTTGATCTAAACCAATTTACACCAAAGTCCAAAATGCACTGGGAACACTCCTGCATGTGTTTCTACACTCTTGACTATGGACATCATGTGTATATTAACATTGCCATACTAAACAGAGTTACATCATTCTAAACCCATTGAAGTCAATAGGCTTCAAACAGTGTAATTCTGTTTAAAATGTCACTATAAATCAGGGCTCATTTTGTAGCAGGAGCTCCTCTGCATATCAGGCCACAAACCCCTGATGTAGCCAATCCTCCAAGAGCTTACAGTAGCCCCTGTAAGAAGAGCTCTGAAAGCTCTTGGAGGATTGGCTACGTTAGGGGTGTGTGGCCTAATATGCAAAGGAGCTCCTGCTACGAAATGAGCCCTGCTACAAATCCTACTGATTTGAATGGGTCTCATTCCTAATTCAGATCCATTAAAATCAGTGAAAGCTTTGCCTCTGTTTCAAGGGGCAAGAGTGGATTGAATCCGGTTTGCACTGGAGTAGGGTCTAAACTCATTTAATTCATCAGAAATAAATCAGTTTAAATCAATATATTTAACTGGGAGTGGATTGAGAAGAACACCTATTGAAGTAAAATGTATTTGCACTGAAATCTCTTCACCAAAAGGACAAATCAGTTTTGTTAATGTCCCTGGAATCCTTTTACCATAACATGGAATGAAGGTGGTTAAACACTTTTGTTTTTAAAATATTTTTCTTTCATTGGTTTTCAGCAGTTGGACCACCATGGAATAATGCCTTGGCCAGCTGCTGCATTATCACAGGTGCCACAAATTTGGGGATGAGGTGTTGTTTCAAACTCATTTTAATAAAGCAAGTGGCAAAGAGGTTCATCTACCATCTAATCTAATTAGCAGCCCAATGCTAAATATGAGTGCTCAGAAGCAGAAGCAGCAGTCAATAAATCCAGTGGGACTGCTTCCTAGTGAGTTTTTGTTTAGGGCTATAACTTAGTTTTGCAGACTCTACTTTCATATATAATATTAATTACATACTTCCAACCAACATTCTTTCTATTTGAAGTAATAAAGAATGGCTTGGATTTATAGCAGCACACAAGGCTTTGTTCACAAAGCCATAGCAGGGTTTGGTTGCCGACTGAAGTATCCTTTACAAAACTAGCATCCTCCACGCCATCCCATCTGAAGAGAAACCCTTCCTTGTCTCCTCACCACAGCCCCGACTTCAAACTCAGTCTTTCGGCTTCAGCTTCCTGCATCCTTAATCTCTCAAGGTCAGCCAGTGATCTGTCTCTAAACTCCCGCAAAAGCAGCGGGAGGCTGTGGGGAAAAGTCAGGTTGACAAGGCAGTCTAGATTGTCCAGGTTTGGTTTTTTTAATATCATTATTATTATCATTACCATTTTAGTTGTGAAATTCCTCATTATCAGAATCCAGGTGCCTCCTCCAAGTAAAAAGGAAACAAATTCTAGCTGCCTGTTTCTGCGTCACACAGAGAATCCCCCCCCCCTCAGGGAGGGGTGGGGAATTAGGATCAAAGGTTGCATTTAACTAGATCCACATACCAATTATGCTGATTACTAATCCAGAGCAAAATGAGCCTCGAGGTGGGGAGGAGGGTAGTCTCCTTGCTCTTACTTTAAGGGGAAACAACCAGCAAACCCACACACAAACACATACAGAGAGAGAGAGAGAGAGGAGCCTATTAGGCCTCTGTCTGGTAATGTGTTCCTATATCCTGTTATTTAACGCTTTAATAAAAAGGCTCGCTAACTTGCGAAACTGGAGGATTAGGCCTAGCAAGAGCAGGGAACCCCACTCCTGCAAATCCCCAGGCAAGGACCTTATTATCCACTGCCAGGGTGAGGGGCTCCATAATAATCCTTCCCTTGCAGGGGGGGGGGGGATGTTAATGTGTCTGTCACTAGCAATGCTGAGGCAGGCAATTGTGGCAGGAGGGGGAAAGGAGGGGGCAACTGAAGTGGGAAAGAAACCCAACACACCAATTTGTACACCCCAGGGATGTACTAAAAGGAATGACAGGATTGCCCATTGCAAACAGCGAGAGAGGCTTGAAGGCCCATTGGAGATCATGGGAGCCAGGAATGCCAACTGGCTTGCATGGGCTCCTTTGAAATACATTACAGTACAAAAAAGGTGCCATGAAAATGTGGAATGGGTTTTCAGTCAATATCTCTGGGCCCCGATAGACTGCTCTGAGACTGGAATGACAGGCCCCAGAGTGGAATGATGGACCCTGCGAGTAGGAGCAACGTTCTGGGACTGGAATGACAGCCCCTAAAAGTATCAGAAGGGTTCTGAGTCTGGAAGGAGAGCTCCCAGAGTGGAATGACAGCCCACGGGTATAGCAGAAGTATTCTGGAACTGGAATGACAGCCCCCGCCCGCCCCAAGTGGAATGATAGCCCCCGGGAGTAGCAGATAGGGTTGCCAGGTCCTTCCTGCCAACCGGTGGGGGATAGGAGAACTTTCCAGGAGAAAGAGGAAGGCCCAGGCCACATTTCCAGCATTGCACAGGAAGTGACATCATCACATAGTGACATCCTGCAATACTCTGGTATTTGGGCAACAACTACATGGTAAAAAATGGCTTCAGCCGAAGAGTTTTTGCCCAAATACCAGAGTGTTGCCCAGAACTCATAGGTGCGATGACGTCACTTCCTGTGCAATGCTGGAAATGTGGCCTCGGCTTTCCTCTTTCTCTTGGTATGTCTCCCCAACAGCCAGCAGATTGGCAGTGGGGCCTGGAAGTGGGGGATCCCCACCTCCACCAGGGGTCGTTGGCAACCCTAGTAGTAGACACGTTCTGGAATGACAGTTAACAGGAGATCAGGACGGATCACAGCAACATGATAACATCTTGTCAACTGCTGCGGCATGTCATCAAACAGCAGGTGTGCATCGTGGAATATTATGCATGGAATATTATGCAATGACATAGTTCAACAGAGCAATCCTTAAGACTGTGGTGTATATACAACATTCAATGGGTATTGCATGATTTCAGGGAAAGAGTATGATGCCATAAACAGTGAGTGTACCAGAAAAGGGACAGGAGTAAATGTAGGTTTGCACAGGAATTGCAAATGGAAGACGAACACAGAACAAAAACAGTTTCCAGGTTCCTACCAGAAATTAAACCATCAACTTTTTTTTCACAGTGACTGGAACAACCTCTGCTACAGTACCGTTTGTTGTTAGCCAGTAAAGATACCAGCAGATGGTCAACCTGCCCAGAAGAGTCGTACCAGGGCAACTTCACTCCAGAAGACTGCCTGGTGTTCTGTTGCAGCTGCAGGTGATGGTACCCTTGCAGCTTGCCCACCACCAGACCACCATCAAACTGCCAACATATTTCATAGGCAAACTGTGTGCGCTAGAGACAATACTGAACCAGTTTTATTCAACAGTGAGTACGGTATGGATGCATTTTCATTTATGAACTCTTCCTGGAATTGCCATACAGAACAGCTGGTGGGAGTGTGTGTTGAGAGACAGAGGTCAGTGGTGTCAAAGAGAAGGCAGGAAGCAGAGAACTCTTCACCTGTGCCTGACATACTAGGGACCCAGGGGCAGTCAGGACCCTTGTCGAGATGGGCAAATGGCGTGATGGGCTATGAAGAAATGAGATGCTGAAATCTTTATATATGAAAGAACACATCACCTAGCACAGGGGTCCCCAACATGGTGCATGTGAGCACCTGTGAGAGTCCACAGAGTCATTCAACAACAAGTGTCCTTAATCAGGAAAGCTTTATTGAGAAAGGTCTGAGATGGTCATCTGCACTTCTTGTGTTAGTAATGATGGGCATATGTGGATCCAGGAAAGTTATACAGAATTCGAAAAGACACCTCGGTGTAAAATAACCAGTCATGAAAAAGGAATAAAAGGCGCTTAAAATACTGGCTTTTTATTCCCAAAGTATAGGCGGGAAGATATACAGCCAGACAGTAAAAGATACAGCAGCTGGCATCACAGTCTCCCAAGGTCAAAGAAGCAGGCAGAGCGATAAGCATGCCGTGAGAACAAACAAGTAAAACATTCCACTCAAATGAGGCCCACCTTGACTAGGAACCATCTCCAGGGCAGGGGATGGCAGCATTAGCCGACAGTACCATGGTGCCAGCCAACACTTTTCTTGGCACCCACCAAGTGTTTCTAGAAAGTGTGTTGGGCGATGTGGGACTTCTGCCCAGCAAGGCTTCTGATCAGCTGTGCCAATTTTTTTTTAATTCCTTTGGCAGGAGCTGCCACTACATCACAAGGATCTTCACTGAGTGACTGAAGTGGCCATCCTTTTTTGGTTGGTTCTGCCTGCTGCCGCAGTGATTTTGTGGCTGCGCCAACCATGCTGTACCAGAATTCCAAAGGTGCCCACAGGCTCAGAGAAGTTGGGGGCCCCCGACCTAGAGGATGGGATGGGATTTTTTTTTTACTGTGGACAGGATGCTGTGGGTCAGTGGTCAGCAGAGTGGTCATAAGGGGGCAAGAAGCTCAGGGTGACACGTAATGGGAATACCGAGGTCAGGAAGGTAGGAGATCTGGGCACTGGAACTGGAAGGCGAACAGGGGTAAGGTTTATACTTGTCGACAGAGGAAGTGGCTGACAACAACATCATAACTCAGGAAGGAAACACCTGACAGGTAGAACAGTATTGAGGCAGAGCTGATGGAGTGGTAACTACACACTTTCAAGAAGAATTAATTAAAATGTAGAGGATTTCATTCCACTCTATGGTTTGTGAGTATAGTTGCGAAGCACTGATTCTAATCCCAGGAGACATCATTCCACTCTGGGACCAGGCATTCCATCCCCAGAATACTTCTGCTACTTCCAGGGGCCATCATTTCACTCTGGGGGCTCTCATTCCAGCCTTAGAATACTTCTGCTTCACCCAGAGGACATCATTCCACTCTACAACCTGTCTTTCCAGCCCCAGAACACTTCTGCTACACTCAGTGGCTGTCATTCACCTCTCAGGTATGTCATTCAAGTCCCAGAACACTTCTCCTATTCCCTAAGGCTGTCATTCCACTTGGGGGATTGTTGTTCCACTCTCAGAATGCTTCTACAATTCCCAGTGGCCACCATTCCACTCTGCGACCTGACCAGAACACTCATGCTACTCCCTGGGGCTGTCATTCCACTCCCAGAACATTTCTGCTACTCCCTGGGGCTGTTCTTTCACTCTCAGAATGCCTCTACTGCCCGCAGCAGCCATCATTCCACTCTTAGGACTGTCATTCCAGCCCAAGAACACTTCTGATACTCCCAGTGGCTGTCATTCCTCTCTGGGGGCTCCCATTCCACACCCAGAACATTTCTGGCACGCCCAGCAACCAATATTGCTGGGCTGGACTCAGGGCTGACATTCTAAGTCCCAGAACACTTCTACTTCCCCAGGTGCCCCCATTCTACTCTGCGAGGTGTTATTCCTGTCCCACAACGTTCCTGCTACTCCCACGGGCTATAATTCCACTCTCGGGACTTTTGTTCCAGCCCCAGAACCCCTCTGCTGGTCTCAAGGGCTGAGATTCCACTCTACAATCTGTCATTCCAGCCCCAGAACACTGCTGCCACGCACAATGGCCATCATCCCACTCTCAGGACTGTCATTCCATTCTCAGAACCTTTCTGCTACTCCCAGGAGCTATCACTCCACTCTGGAGGCTCTCATTCTAGACCCAGAACCGTTCTGCTCCTTCCAGGGGATGCCATTCCACTCCGGGGGGGGGGGGGGGCTCTCATTCCATTCCCAGAGCACCTCTGCTACTTCCAGGAGCTGTCATTCCAGTCCCAGAACACTGATTCTATTCCTGGGGACCTTCATTCCACTTTGGGGCCAGCCATTCCAGTCCCAGAGCAGTCTACCAGTGCCCAGAGACATGGATGGAAAACCCATTCTGCATTTTCATTGCCACTTCTTCCGGCTGTAGTGCATTTCAAAGGAGCCCCTGCCAGTCAGTTGGCATTCTTGTCTCCCATTTTCTCCAATGGTCCTTCAAGCCTCTCCTATTGCTTGCAACAGGCAATCCTGTCATTCCTTTTTTAGTACATCCCAAGACTTATCAGAGTGGCTGGGGTCTTCCTTCTTTCTTCCTGATCCGGGAAGGGGAAAACAAGGAAAATATCAAGGATACTTGGGGGAGGGGTGGGGGAGGGGGGTAAGGAGCCATAAAGGTGTTCAGTTTGCGACAGGAAGGGGGAAGGGGGGGGCTGTGTACAGGACTGGGGGACTGGGTGGCGGGCCCTGCCCTCCTCTTTTGAGGAAGGAGCACAGACCAGTGATGGCTAGGAAGGCAGAGGACGCTTCCGCGGCACACGCCTGCTGCTGCTGCTGCCCCAGCCCTCGAGGGTAGGCCCTCTGGGTGGGTGGGGGTGGGATTAGCCCACCCTGCTCCTCCAGGCTGGAAGAAGCCCCAGTGGTTGTGGTCGGGAGGCGAAACCGATGCGCTCCTCTCTCCACACCCCCGCAACGCCCCGACCTGGGTGCCTCGCTCGCTCTCGCTCTCGCTCGCTCGCTCTCTCTCCTGGCTCGCCCCTCGGTTTGGTACCCGTGGTGACGTCAGAAGGAGCCGGCAGATCTCCCGAAAGCTCCGGCCCGGGCAGCTCACAGCGTGCAGCCGGGCCCCGGGCAAGAGCAGGCGGGGCCAGGCGTCGCGGGGCCAGGGGCGATCCTCGGCGGGGAGCCGTCGAAAGTACAGGAAGGAGCCCCTTCCCGCCCGCCCGCCCGCCCTCCGCCCCTCCGCCCGCCCGCCCGCCAGCAGGGCTCCAGGAACCACCGAGGCTAGATGGGACCTGGCCGTACGGAGGAGCGCTGAGCCGAGGCGAGCCGATCCGTTCCCACAGCCCGTCCCGGTCGGGATCGTCCGGGGAGCGCCAGAAGATCGCGGCGCACCGGTAAGTGCCTCTCTGCTTTGGCTCATCCACCAGCTCGGGGCGGGGGGGGGGGGGGGGGGGCTGGATCGCAAACTGCAGACGGACTCCGGAGAGCTCCGCCGAGCTTCTGTCTCAGACTCGCTGACCCAGAAGGAGGGCCAAGTCCTTACTCAACAGTTTTAGGAATCTCGCCAAAGCAGTCTCCCTCCGCGATCCCAGGAGGTATGGCTCCCCCCCCCCCTCCCCACTCACTGGCTCTCAGTCATCCCACTCCCCCACCCCCGCCCCGGACCCTGGAGGACGGCGCCCGGGGAGGACTCCGGAGCTTCCCGCCGTCGTGTCGACCTTTCCCGCTGCCCGGGAAGAGCAGAGGGGATCGAACGCTGCTCCTGCTGGCCCAGCGAACCGGGCGGCGGAGCCTCTCTCTGCCTTCTCGGACCGCCGGCCCGATTGCCAAGCGGGGGCTCCGGGGGAGGCGGGCGCGGATCGCTGGGGAAGCCCAGCAGGGCACCCCCCCCCCCCGACCGCCCCGGCATCTCCCCGTGGCCCCGCCGCTTCCCTGATTGCCCCTGCCTGAGCTTAGCCTTGAAGCCGCGAGTCCTTGACATCTTTATACGTTGTATAAATTCGCCAGGGCTCCTGCGCTTCGTCAAAGCTGACAAATATGCCCGAAAATATCATTCCAAGGGGGTTACCTCATTTTGCATGCGGCAAGGCTGGAATCAAACCAGGACGCCGGGCTGAGGGGAGACCCTTGCGGGGGCTGTCTAGTGTCAAGGAGGCGAGGCGCAATTCCATCTCCTGCACACACGGCCCATCAGCAGTGACAAGGAACACGTCGGGACGCCGCTAATAAATGTTCTGTTTTTATGGAATTCGATTTTCTTTTTATGACTACAGCTACTTGATCTCCAAGTATTAATAGATATATATATATCCCGGGGATTCGAGTTGCTCTCGCAGCTGAAAAGACTAATCTAAGATTTCACAGGTGTGGTTTCTCTAGAGGTCATGTGACAATCGCGACCTAAAAGATATCCCCCCCCCCCCCCCCCCCGAGCTCTGTTTTATCTGCCCATTCGAAGCGTGTGCCGAAAGCCTGGGACTTTTTCTATTTTTTAAAAAAAAAACTGAAAATACATTACCCCAAAAAAGATATCGAGAAATCTGGTGCTTTTTTAGTAGCACGAAATTTATTCAGATCATTAAAAAGAAATAACTAGACAACGAGGATATAAGAAATCCTAAGAAATAAAAAGCACCATCGCTTACACGTGGAAAGTGGGGATCCAGCAGTTCACACATTGCCTTCTCACTTAAAATACTGGGGATAATTCCTAGTTTCTTACATGAACATAGTGTTGTTAGTGAGTGTCATTCGCTCTCCACCTGCAGTTTAAGACTTGATACTAAGACTTCGGCAAGTTTCGGCAAGTTTACACCCCGTCCCACTGAGGTTTCGGCAAGTTTACACCCTGTCCCATACAAGCACCTTTGGACGGAAAAGGGACATTATTTTGATGGAACTGATTTCCAGTGTCAGCACGTTTGTTTACAACTATATTCTTACTTAGCAGCAAGTCCCATATCTGTCAGTGATACTTTGTGCCGTAGCCTTCGTTCAAAATTGGGGTGCCTCTTCCCATAACTGCTTTCAGTTCGAACAAAATTCTCTCTCCAATGAACTGTGGCTTGGACGACTTCTTTCCTGGAAATCAGAGGGGCATAGGAGCAACTGTGTAAGCGATCCGCTGTTGCCAAGTTGGTGGGAACTATGACGGCCCGATCGAAACAGCAGCAAAAATATGTACAGGCACGCCTGAGTCAAAGATCTGTGCAGATGTATAATTTGAAAATAGTATTTCATGTTTTAAAGATATGGGGGTTTTTGCTTGTTGGCTACCTTGGTCATTTCTAACACTGTCCGGGAAAGTGGGGTGTGAGGACAATTCACACGCACGTACTCACACAGCTAGGGGCCGGGGAGACTTCCTCCAGAGTAAACAGATTAGGAGCATTTCTGCCTGCCAACGATTGCGTGGATAATAGGCCCTGGGTGGGGCGAGCGTTGTAGGAAAGCTCTGTAAGGGTTTCATTCCAAATGTCCACATTCTCCTTATATGTTTCCTTCCCGATTCCCGCCCCCCCCCCCAATTCTGAACAGTTCGGCCTTATACTCTTGAAAGGGGGCAGGTTAAATGATCGTGAGCAGAGGCCTCTTTTCAATTTGCTGAGCCTTTTCGGAACGGCCCACGCAACCCCTGAGCAAGAGTGACATCCGATTAAAGCATATCCGCCATTAGCTATCGACTCTATTCTTGTAGCTGGATGGATTCTGTAAAGTGTCTACTCGGAAGTTGGGCCCTACTGACTTCGGTGAAGCACGCACAGAATCGACTCCCTGACCCCGTTGAAAAATCCTGCGTCTCCTGTCCTTCTCGTCTCCGTTTAGGGTTTACACGGGGGGCGGGGGGGGGGGAGGGCTGCCCTTTGCTCAGATATCGCTGAACCGGAGTGGCTTGTGGTCAGGCACTGTTCAAATTGCCTTTGGAAAGTAGCATTCATCTCCCCAGTCTCTTGGTAGTCTCGACGGCGGAACTTTCTTCCAAGCAAATTCTGGCCACGATCCAGGGAGGGGGTGGGCAATCTTCCCCTAATTTTAATGAGAAAGAATTCTCCTACATTGGAAACCAGAGGGGGGTGTCTGGGGGCGGCGTGTTTACGATGGGGACGGAGGCAGTTCCCTGGTGGACGGTCTTCCCCAGAAGCGTTGGGTGCCCTCCTTTCCGGGCGTGGGATTGGTTGTTTGCTGGGTTTCTAGCCCGCCGGCCCTTGCCCGGCAAGGCTCAGCGCGGGGTGGGACAAATCAAAACCCTCACCGGATGATTAAAACAATCCCATCCAGTCAACCCCAGATGGGCACGCATGAGTCTTGGCCCGAACCCGCGGATATTGCTTTACAGTTTGTTTTATTGTCCACACAGATTGTATATTATGGAACTGAGTCTGCCCAAGAGTATCCCTCCCTATGTGGACTTGGGTAAGTGCGTTTGTTTTTGCTAGAGACGCTCGGCAAGAGAGGGAAAGAGATGGGGGGGGGGAGGGTTTTGCTGAGTATTAGATGCGCGCAACACTTCATTTCCTAGTAAAGTTTGCGGGCGGGGGGGTTAGGCCGGGTTCCCGAAGGAACTGATCGAAAGGCGTCCCTTTCAGTCGCTCTCAGCCTCCCGGTCTGTGTGTGTGCTGCTGGTGAACTCCCCCCCCCCCCCCCCCCGCGCCCTCTCTCGAAGGGAATACTTCACTCCGGCTTGCCCAGCAGCTACCGGCCTTTGGATAGACTCCTTCTTTAGAGTTAACGCCGCAAAGACAACAGGGTCTTATCTCGGCTCTTTCTGGGCGATGTCGTTTGCTCTCCCAACCATTCTTTGCAGAAGGGAGATAATGACTGGAGGTAGCACCCTACCGCTGACACGCGTTGACTTGGGAGTGAAAGAAGGGGGGGGGGGGGGTCCTCCTCTCTGTCGAAGCATGTCCAAGGACTCGGCTGCCGCTCGAAAGGTGTCTTGGAATCCCGGGGGAGATATGGCGTCCCGGGAGCGTCTATGGGCTTTTAGCAGCTCCAGCTGTGTAGGACACCACTGTCCTGTGAATCCTCTTTCAGTCGGGCCAGGAGCAGTATGAGGGACCAGATCGCGGAGCCTTCCCCCTGCAAGTCTGTCCAAAGTTAAAGCCCCCCAAGGGATCCAGAGCTGAAGTTTAAAAAAAAAAAGGCTCGCTTTCGGTCTAGTTTCCTTGCTCGACTGACGTGCAAAGACTTCCCTGCAGTCGCCTTGTGGAGCCAGCTGTCTGGATTTTGCTTTCTTTTATTCGAGGGACGGTTTATGAAATGCAGCTGAAGGTCCTGTAATGTTTAGAAAAATCGTTATGAATATTGGTCGTTGCTGTTCTCATCAGCTTGGGGTTTTTTATTTTTTAAAAAAAACATGCGGTTTGGGGAAAGAGAGAGAGAGAGAGCGAGAGAGAGAGTTGATCTTCCACAAAGGTTAATTACTGGTCTGATTTTGTAGTTCGAAACAGGAAATATCCTGGCTTTAGCAAGCTTCAGAGTTGGTCTGAGCACATTAAAAGCACTGTGCATTATTAGAATACTTCAGCCGTTCAGGAAATGTCCTGTTTAGGGGAAATATGTGTCTCCCCCCCCCCCCCCCCGCGCCCCACTCCCCATCAAAATACTGCCAGCAATTAAGAGGCTGCTCCAATGAACCAAGGACCGGGAGGGGGGAGGGGGAGGGGGGAGGGGGGAGGGGGGAGGGGGGGCCCGCAGAGTTAAAACCCAAATGGAAACATAATCTCCGATGGCTCCGGTTGCAGCTTCTTCTCGGCTTTGGCAAGCTCCTAGCGTAGGGGAGATGCTGGCGCTTGGGCCTTTCATTGCCTGGGATCAGAGGCATCTCTTTAATTCCGCAAAAAAGGGTACCCAGTTCAGATGAAGAGATGCCCTGAGTAACATGAGGAGGCTGGTTAACAAACTTCTCTGCCCCCTTCTCCATCAATTAGTCTGACAAGCGTGTTCCCAGGAGGGGCAAAGGAAGGGACTCTCCGGCTCTCGCTTCTGCTGCCTTCCCCCACTCCCCAGGAAGCTCTGTGGAGAAACAGGACTGCAACCTATTGTTGATCCTTGAGTATGCCTATTAAGATCTCTGTGACTACACCCGGAGTAAGTGGCCTGGCCTTTCCTGCTTTGCACATCGTCCGTCACCCGCGGAATCCGGCGGGTTTTGCTTGGGAAGTAAACACTGGTCCAGGCTGAGTGGTTCGAGTCAGAGTGCTGCGCGTTTGGATTCGGTCGGGTCGAGTCGCTAAAATATAAACCTGCAGCCGCCAAGCGCCGTCTGACAACAGTGCAGCAAGGGGTGGAAACATTCCAAAGTTAGTTCCAGCCAGTTGCTTCCATGAAGCTTTATTCTCTAAGCAGGGTTTGCAGACCGCAGCCCCAAGGAAGTCCCGGGCATCTGGCGCGCCCCGCTTTCCCAGGCGGAGAAAGTGCTTCACTTCTCCCTCTGTGGCTCAAAGCGCCTGACCTGTCCTCCCAGGCCTCTATAGCTCTGCCGACAAGTTCCATAGACGTCCCGGGGGGGGGGGGGGGGTCTCCTGTGTTTCGAACCCCGATGCAACCTTCAACTCTAGAGCTCTTGATTTACAGGCAAGCTCCATCCAACTGAATGGGACGCTCATTCTTGCGGAGGCCTCGTCTCCCCGGTGGGCAATCTGGCGTCGCAGTGATCTCATTTCTTGTCCTCCAGAAAGCGCTGGGGATCTGGATGGAAGAGGGTGGGCGTTCTGTGGCGGGGTGTTGAAGGAGGCTTGCGAGCGCAGCTTCAGCCGTTGCGCTTTGGCGGCCTTGAAACCCCGCCGTGAAACAGGCGCGCCTGGAACAGACCGTTGTCCTGCTGCCAAGCGGAAAACTCCAGATACTTTCTGGAAGAGGAGCCGGGGAGGCGTCTTTCTTTCCGCTTTTAAAATCGGGGCGGGGTGGGGGGAGACAAATAATCACCGTTCCGGCAGCCAGTCGCTACTCTTCGGGAAAAGAAGGGCCTTTGGGGTGTCATTTGTATCTGTCAGAAAAAATTAAGCTCTCCGTTTTTTAGCCCAAGTTCTTGTCAACTTTCCCAGCATCCAGATCAGGGCCGCAGCTTTTATTATTAAAGTCCCATCATCTGTTTGGACAGTAAGATATTAAGGACTTCGCATCCACGGGGAGCTCTTCTGCCTCATCCCATTACAGTCAAACTCTCCGATATTCCCCCCCCCTTTTTTTCTCCCCCCCCCCCCCCCGTCCCTGCACATGGGGGAAATGGAATGGCGCTTTTGTTTTTGAGTGCGCTTGTTGCCTAGATGGTTTGCCATGTCTGAACGAGCCCCGGCCTGGCTTTGATAGCTAGAGATGTTGGATGGGATTCTTTAGCATAGTGCTTTCTGGGAGACAGAAAGAGAAGGTAGGTGGTCTTTGCCCATTTACTGAGCTCATCTGCATTTTCTAGGCTGAATCTAGCCACTTGTGGGGCTTAGAGCTGGAATGTGGCTGGAAAAACTGGATTGCCCAAAGGCAGTTTCGCAGACCAAACTCCCCAGCAAGTTCTTTTGTGTGCTTTCCCTTCCCTCCCTCTTAACGAAAAAGGGAGGAAGACGCCATGATGGGGGTTCTGCCTGAAAGGGGGGGGGGGGACCAGGCCAGGGCCTCGCCTAAGCAAATTGGGGGGAGGCCATTCGCAGCCCCACTTTTATGGACCTTAATGACAGCTATGGGGGAGTTACTGAGCTCCATAGATCTGCGAGGAGACTGATAATTCGGTTATAAACGTCGGGATGGTTTGATCTAGGGGAAGATTACTTTTTCTCGCATGTTTAGGTCTGGTTGAAGGCCTTGTGCACAATCCGGAGGGGAAAATCTCCTTCATCTTGCGGGGGGGGGGGGAGGACATGTGATTTAGGAACCCCTGTAACTCTCCACCTCGGTCTGCCGCGCCTGTCTGGACTCTCTGCCCTCTGGACTCTCCCCCCAGGTCGCCGTCTGTTTGCCCTTAACCCGGCCGTGGGGACTCCGCGGATCGTCTGGGTGTGAAATTGACTAGGAAGCGTTGGGTGGCGCTAAAATCCGGCCTGCCTGACCGAAACTCGCCAGTTATAGGAAACCAGTGACCTTTGAAACCGTAACAAAACTGGGCCGGGAGTCGGTTTCTTTCCCCCCGGTGTGTATAGAACACTCAGACAGTTTGCCTCAGGGTTAAAGGGATTCACTAATAAAGCCCGTATACGTAGTCCCATTGGACGGGGCCTCTTCCTTTCCGCGAGGCTCCCTCTTGCCCTTCGCTTTGCCTTGGCACCTCCATCGCCGTTCTGGTGGGTGGGGACCTGTTTTATTGTCTCACGTAAAATAAAATGCTCTATAAAATCTGCCTGGCCCTGGATTGCTGCCATGGCGGCGGACGCTAGAGGCACCTCGAACGGAGCAGCCTCCGCCCCTGCCCTGCCTCGCATCCCAGTCGCTCCGCAAGGCCGAAGGACCCGGCCTCGTTTCGTCCAAGGACAGGCCCGTCGTCCATAGATCCCGTCCCCATCTGCACCCGGGCCATTAGGTCCAACCTAAGGCTGTTGCGGTAGCGGAGAAGCCCTCCGCTGAGACGGCGCCTGTAGCCCAGGGGAAGAAGTCGGCGGCAATTCGGAGTGACCCCTGCTGGGAACTGGGGGGGGGGGGGGGGAGAGGTCGGAGGAGCCCTCATAGCCGCCATTAAAACGTCGTGGCACACAGGGACGCAGCATTCCTCTGGCCAGTCTCCTTCTCACCCACGTCTCCGGTCAACGGCACCCCAACCGGGCAGACTCCATTTCAGTCGTCCCCCTGGCTTCCCAGTTGAGCGCCTTTAGCAGCCCGGGGGGACTCCCACCCCCTCCTCGCTGTTTGGATTTAGCTGGTAGGTAATAGCCGCGAAGTTCAGGTCCCAGGAACTTATCTCTGCCTATCTGGAATCGGTTGTTTCTGGGGACAGTCCTAGCCCCACCTGGGAGCAAGCCCCACTGAGCGCCGTGGGGCTGACTTCTGGGGAGGCATGCCCAGGATCGGGCGGTTTAATTTGAAGGTGTCTGTGTGGTAGCTCCCCTAGTGCAGGCTGGCTTAAACTCAGGGGACTGACTCCCAAGGCCGAAAGCACACCTCCCAGCTGCGCACTTCGCTTTAGGTCCGCGTGCTTGTGAAACACATGCTGTGGGTCGCACATGTTTTTTTAAAAAATGATTTTTCCCTTTGGTTTTTTGACACGGGGTGTCAATTTATTTTGCCCCTGGATTTGCCTAAATGCCGCTGGGCACAAGGCAAGACAGTACAATCCATCAGTGTTCCCTCTAAGGAGAGTTAGTGTGAGGTAGCTCACAGTTTTTTAGCCTCCAGCTCACACATGTTTTTGTCTGAGCTCAGGAAGGATGGCTCCAGAGCAAACTAATTTATGCAGCAGCCTAATCGCTGGCTCACAACTTTAACGCCAGTAGCTCATTTTTGCTCACAAGACTCCACAGCTTAGAGGGAACATTGCAATGCATGGGAACGGCCTTTCACGTCCGTGGAGTATGGCTGAGTTGCGCATTTGTGTTTCTGCCGGGCTGACAGTGGGATCCCAAGCAAGGTCGCACCCTTCCAAACCCATTGAGGTCAACGGATTTAGAAGGGCGTAACTGTGTTTAGGATGAGATTAGCAGGGTCCTTGTGTGTGCCCGCTTTGGAGGTATGAAGTCCATAGCTAGCAGGCATAGCTACAACCTGTGCGTTATATGATTTTACGTGGTGTTGTTTTACATTTCAGTTTTAAAGACTTTCACAGTTTTCGGTCTTGTGTGAAACTATTACAAACTAAGTAATCCGGCTCTTATTTTTATTTTTTGTGGACTCAGCGTGATTCGAACCGAATCGGTTTCAGTCCAGATATTGGTGGCCCTTGAAAGGGCAGAGAGGCAGGACATTATAATTTTTTGTAAAGTAAATAAAATAAATATACTGCCATTTCCCCAGATGAGTACTTTTGATGCCGTTTGTGAGAAACGCAAGCCAGAGAGAGAGACCCGTGAGCGAAGGGGGGAAGACGCCGAAACCGAAACGGTTCAAAACCACATCCGCCAAATTCAATATTCTTCTCAGGGACACAGCCCACTGAACGATTGTAGGTACACACATGGAAAGACCCATAAAATAGTCGGTTGAATTCCTAGAGAACTGGGGGGGGGGGGGGAGTAAATGAAAGATCGCCACTAGGCTGGAGCCTCTTAAACCCTTTGGTCACTGGAGATGTGGGCAGGTGCCTAATTCTCCCCTTAAAAATCAGTGGGGCTGAAAAGCTGGCCGTGCCCTCAGAGTTCAGGTGCCGTGTGCCATCCGCGGGCGGCGCATCCCGAGGCAGGTCACGCTGGGCTCCGGGGACTCTGGACTTCGATCCAGGAAAAGTAGGCCTCTGGGCTCAAGGCTGCTCTCCTCAACCAGTAAGAAAGCGTAGCCCGAGGTCAGTCCCCGTCCCATTCAGCCGAGGGCAGCCACGCATAGGGCTGCAGTGTAGCCGCCAACCGCCTTCGTCTGTCGCAGGGCAATGAGACAAAACTCCAGTGGCACCATGAAGTCTAGGGCTGACCTCAAGACGAGCCTTGCCGAGTCACGGCTCCCCGCTGCAGCCTGATACGGGAAGGGCTGTAGCCTTCGAAGGAGACCTGTGTCAAGGCCTCGCCCTGCCCCGCTTCCCGGCGTCTGCTGGAGGTTCCGAGGGGGTTTATCTCTCTCAGCCCCCACGAGACAGAAGCGACCCTCGCTCCCCTTTGTTGTCTGGCGGCGGCGCATGGGGGCCTCGCGACGCGTCATTGTCCTCTGATAAAAGAGTGACCCATTGCTCGGGGGGGGGGGGGGGGCTGAACGGGAATGCGCCACTGATTGGGCCTTTTTATGGCATGATAAGGGATCAGGAGCGTTTCTGCCAGACTCGGCGTTTTATGGCCGGGTCCTGCGCCCTTTACTCCGGCCTGGTCTCCAGTGGAAGCAAGGGAAAGGTGGGTCTGCAGTGCAGCCAAGTCCCCTGGCGCTAGCAACAACTTCCGCCCTGTCCCTCGGTTGGGGCTTTTCGGGGCTGATGGGATTTTCAGGGGGGGGGGGCGGTGTAATGCACTGATTTATTGGCCATTTTGCCAGGCGCGTTTGGAGACCTGTGCAAACAGACCCTGTGCGCGGCTCCTCAGGTTTGAATGCCCCTGAACGGGATGCTTTGTGTTCCCAAATAGATGTCCGTAAGACTGGAGTTTAAGGGACAGAAAAGATGAAGGAGTTCGCTTTGTGCTGCCCCATCCTACACCGAAACAAATCCCTCTGAGTTAAATGAGATTGACTGCCCAGTGAGCGCGGCTGCGCATGCGAGCGAAAGCTCCTGCCCAGAATCAGACTTTCGTTGGTCTTAAGGGTGCCGCTGGACTCAAACTTCATTCTATTAAATTCTGACTGGTTTCAGTAGGGACGTTTCTCACTGCAAACCAACGGGACTTCAGAAGTTTAGCTAGCTGGACTTTTCCTTCTCTCCCTGCCCTAAAAGCAGAGCAGGCGTAGCTGGGAACAAAACGCCCTGCTCCGGATTAAGCGAGGATGAGTACAGAATGGTTTGCAGAGGCGAATGAATCCCCGGCCTAATTTCACGCCCGTCCAGTTAAAAATCTGGTTCAGATCTGCCTCTTTAACGAGCTAGTGCGAATTCGTCGACCGATTGCATCGGCCATTGATTGCTCTCGGGCCTGTTTTGGGCACCTCGGCTGTCCACTCTAGCTGCCATCACACACACACTCAATAATCCACTTTCAGTGCACTTTCCAGCTGGATTTTACTGTCTGAACTGGCAAAATCCAGTTGGAAAGGGCACTGAAAGTGGATTGTTTTGTGTGTGTGACTGCAGCCTCTGTCCTGTTCTGCTGAGGTCCATTTATCCAGCCAGGGCACCACTAAAGCCACGATTGGGAAACGCCAGTGAAAAGGCATCAGATTGACTGAACATCAAAGAAAGCATTTTTAAAAGGAAAAGAAAGGAGAACTGCTGCACGTTAAGGTCGGAGACGCCTGGGAGCCCTGCGTCGCCTCTGCGCAGGGCCTGCTTTTTAATTACGCCTTCATTATACCTGGCTTCTCCTCGGAACCTGAGAGGAAATGGTGTCACTTACTGCTTAACGATTTTCAATAATTTATCGGCGAAACGTGAGTCTGGTTAGCGCTAATAAAGCGGCACAGAATCCGGCGAGAACAAGAGGGGGAAAACGACCCAACATTGGGCTTGTCTGAGGTGCAGCCCAGGTGGCTTTTCAGTGAGATTTCAGGTTATGGTCCGAAGCAGGTTTGCTTCACAAACCGGCTCCAAGGGGAACAAATACACGACTGCCTCGAGAGAGGTTTTGCAAGGATGAATCAATTCCCGTTCACAATTGAAGACACGGGCGGGGGGGGGAGCCCTTGAAAAATTCTTGGGGGGAGGGTCCTGTTGGGAGGCCCCTGTGCATGCACGTCCCTTTCACCAGCGAATGGAGTCCCCTGGCACTCAGTGGGGTTTACTATTGAATCCACCGGCATCAGACGGGGGTGTCTAGGTACTTGCTGGGGGAACTGCGGAAACACGTCCCTTTCCCTGCCTTAGGCAGCGGACATTTGTGGTGTCTGGACCAAATGGACCCATGGGCCCACCCCCAAGCTTTGGGTCCGGTTATTATTCTTCACCTCTCTCATAGATTTGGAAAGCGCCTTGAGTTTCAGAGAGAAAAGCGGCGTATAAATGAGACAAGTCATAAACAGCTTTGTTCCCATCTCTGCAAGGAAGGCATTTCAGTCAGCGCCCGTTTTCTTCTCTCGCTGCCCTGAAACGAAGAGTATCTGCCCAATCTGGCTATGAAAGGGTTTGATCCCATTGGTCCGGGATTAAAATATTCCCTCCCCAAAACAAGGCGGTGGGATTTATATTCAGAAGTCCCCGAAAGGTTGCTGCGTCAGAAGCCGAAGGGCATTTTGTGGCGGCTTTAAAGACAGGCTGCTCGGGCCTTCCTCTTCGGCGCGCTGGCGGCTGCCCCAGGAACGCGCGTTTGTTCGTCCTCAAGACTCCTTTTTGGTTTTGTGTTGGAAGAGACACGTCACTCTCGTTACGTTGCAGCATTTGAGGGAAGGGAAGGAAGCGGCTAATTGATTCAGGGTGGTTTAGGGCCTTTCCGGGATTCCCCTGGACGCCAACAAAGCCCAGCTTTTAAAGGAAGGGGAACTAGTTGCGTGTGACGTCGGAAGGGCTGCGCCCCGCAGTCCGGTTTAAACAGCATGCTCCGTCAGTTTCACTGGAACGGCGTCGGTTGTGCAACCCCAAATTGTTTTGTGAATCCGCTCAGACGTCTGTGTTGGCCGTGTGTGGACATTGTACCTCTGGCCTCAATATTTGCCTAGTCCTGCCCCTCCGTCCCCGGGTTGGGAATGGAAGGAAGGGGCGAAGAGAGTGGCTGACAGCTCCTTTCAGATCCAGGCCTCCCAGGGGCGCGAAAAGCCCGATCCCATCTACAGATGCCTCGAATTCCGTCCCAGCGAGTAAGGGTGCAAATAGCAGGGCGGCCCAAATATTTCACGCTGTTGTTGTTTGTTCCCTGGATCCCCATTTTCAGCGTGTCTAGTCCGAGGAAAACCCCACCAGTGCGCCCAGGATTGCAGCCTTAGACGCGGGAGTGAACAATGCCTTCGCGGAAGCATCTCCTCCCTCCCCACAGTCCTCCGCTTCGTTTCCTCCAGGGCTGGATGTCTGGCCCTCCTTCAGAAACCTGGAAATAGGCGACGTTCCTTGCCCCGACCCCTCCCTCCACACGGGGGCCCGGATCAGGGGCGGAGACGCTCCCCCCCCCCCCATACTCTTGTCAAGAGATTGTCTCTTTCCCCTGAAGGTCTAACTTACCCACCCAAATCACTTTAAACGTGGCCCTCGATTGGGTCCAGACACCCCCTCCCTCCCCGACAGCAGAGCATCCTCGCCCCGTTGAAGGGCCGTCGGCGGGAGGCAGCCAACCCCGCTCCTTTCCGTGACGCTCCAAGGGGAAAGTTATCTGCAGGCAGCCCCCCCCCCCCCCGCTGTCCTTGAGCGCTGCCTTCAGGCCGTCGGGGAGGCCGAAGGTGAGGTTCTGCTGGACTGGGAGCGGTTTATTCCGGTCGGGGACTTTGGCCGCCTGTGCTGAAACTCCTCGGTGACCTCCCGCCCCCGAAAGATTCAGGCTGCGGGATTGGAGGGGGGAGGGGGTGCCCTGCGTCACTTCGGAGGCAACCCTGCCATCGATTAGGCGTCCCAGCCTTCCGGATCCTCACTGGGCGCAAACCCGCAGCCCTTCCCATTCTGGGGCAATGAACCTGGTCGCCAAGCGTCGGGAACGTGGATTAGGCGCTTTTGGTGGCGAGAAATGGGACTCCCGATCACACGCGCAGGTCTAGAGAGTTCGGAGTGACGAGGCGCATCATCTGCGGCCGATCTTTTCCTAAGAGCCCAGGCGAAGGCCCGTTTCCATGACTAACACACCTAATGAAAACGAGAGCCCTAAACGCTGGGGCTTAATTTTATGTTTATGCATCATGTCTGAAAGCCCCCTGTTATCCGAGCGCGCTGCAAATTGTCCGTGTAGCCAGTGAAATCCTGTTTATCCGCAATCCTAGTTTTGTCTCTAACGGTTGAGATATTCCCACTAGCACGTGAAATCCGTTGCACAGCGTTACCAAATCGACATCCACGCTCCCTTCCAGGCTGATAGAATCTATACAGGGAGCGGGAGAAGATGCGCTTTATTAAAGGAGCGCTAAAATCCTCCGCAAGCGGACTTGGAAGTAAATCCCATTGAAATCGATGGGCTTTTACCTTCCTCTCAAATGTTTAAGGCTGTAAAGGGTGGGTGGTTACCTGGGAGTAAATCCCATTCCAAGACAGTAGAGCTTACCCCTGAGTAAAGGGTGCATCGAACCGGAAGGCAAGTGAAATCAAAACAATAGCGTAACCGTGCTTAGTCAAGGTAAAGGTTTCCCTTGCTGGAAAGCCAGTCGAATACGACTCTAGGGGCGCGGTGCTCATCTCCGTTGCCAAGCCGAAGAGCCAGCGTTGTCCGAAGACTCCATGGTCATGTGGCCGGCATGGCTAGACGCCAAAGCGCTCCACTCCGTAGTGGATTTACTTTCAACTATACACATTTTTTTAATAATATAAATCCAGCTCTACATGGGTGGGTGTTACAAAGCAGGATTGTTTGGGGGTTATTATCCCCATGTGACAGATATGGACTAAAATGCAACAAGACCTGTAGAACCCTGCCCCCACCCCCTCCCCCAGAGGTGAGACTGGAACCGGCGCTTCTGCCGCCTGTCGTTGGCTCTCCGCCCCTCGGGCTCGGCAAGCTGGCCTCCCCTGGCTGGCGCAGGGCTTGGTCACGGCGACAATTGCAGGCTTTCCCTTGTAGCGCGCCTTCTGCAAAAGCTGCTAACCAACCGACGGCGGTCGTTCTGCTGTTTGGCTTGGAAAATTTCTCCAAGCCACAAACCCGTCTCCTCCGCTGGGAGATTTCGCTGGAGAGCCCGCTGCGCGCTCGCGCTTTCGCTGCGGTTGGGAAGGGCCGGGCCGCTCTTGACAGCTCCGAGGGGGAGGGGGAGGGGGAGGGGGAGGGAGCCCCGCTGGCACCAGGCTCCTGTCTCCGGGTGCCCCCTTCGCATTTGGAAAAGATGACATGCTGACACTGATCATCTTAATCGGCGGCGCCAGGAGGGAGAACAAGAGCCCGGCGGCAGAGCTGGGGACCCTCCGACGGTGGTGTCGCAAGCTACTGGGCTGAGCTCTCCTTCGAAGTCTAGGATTTCATTCGCTTCCCTGGATCCTCCTTCCCGCCCCCCCCCCCCCAATCCCATCGCCTTTCCCTGAGGAATCCACCGCCCTCTTTAACAAAGGCGAAAGCCTATTGAACTCAACAGGCAACGTCAATCGTCCCCTTTTACCTTTTGCTTGAGGTTTGGGAATTTATGGGGGACTGAAGTTTCAGAGACTTCTTTAGCGTTACGGACCGGGACTTGTTTTTTCACGGGCCCTTTTAGCATCGAATTATTTTTCAGTGGAGAAGAAAAGAGAGAGACTTCCGGATGTAGATACCGGGAGGATTCCTTAGCCAACAAGAAAGGGTCTCCCAGAGCAAACCCGAGCGGATCTGGTTTAGTCTCTAACGCCTCTTCTTTGCATAAACGGACACAGATGGGATTCCAGATGAACGTCTTTGAACACGGGAGAGCTGTCGGTCATCAAGGTCTTTCACATCATGCGGTACCTGATCCTTCATGCAGGAGATGCCAGGGGTTGGACCGAGGACTTCTGCAGACGGTCTCCCACAGAGCCAGTTTGGTATAGTGTTTAAGACTGGCAGACTCTGATCTGGAGAGCTGGGTTTGATTCCACACTCCTCCACGTGCAGCCAGCTAGGGGACCTTGGGTCAGTCACCTTTCTCTCAGAGCTCGCTCAGCCCCGCCCACCGCACAGGGTGTCTGTTGTGGGGAGAGGAAAAGTAGGAGATTATAAACCGCTCTGAGACTCCGCGTGAAGGGCGGGGTATAAATCCAACTCTTCTTCTCTTCAGTTGTCTTCGGGATGACTGAGAGTGTTAAATAGGTATTTCGAGACGAGCAAGCACTGGATCATAAAGTAATCTATAAGAGCGCCTGAGGTGAAGGATAAGGTATCAATAAATGGAGCAGGGGTAGACCCACTCAGAACTGCTCTCTTAATTCCATATCAACCCTGTTTTTAACTACATGGTTTGTTGCAATAAGCAGGTGCCAATAGAAGAGATGTCCAGACACTTCACAAAACTACAGTTCCCAAGGTACCTTGGGGGACGGGGGACGTCTAAAACGGGTTAAATTGGTTATACCCTGCAAGACGGCTCTGGTGCTGTAGTTTGGCTTCAGTGACAGTTTTAAACGATCAGCCCTTTTGCCTCTGAAAGCTCTAAGTAGAGTTTTCACATTTTAAGAGAAATTGTCCAGATTTTAGGAGAAAGGGTCACTTTTTGTAGTGATCCTGAAGAATAATTAAGCAAACTTCTTGGAAAGACTCTGCATTGTGGTCTACAGTATTAAAATATTTCCCCAGCTTCTTTTAAACGCATCGTGGGACCAGAGCACCAGGCTAGGAGCTGAAGAATTCTTTGAGACACTGGCAAGTAGTGTTCCCTCTAAGCTGAGTTAGTGTGAGCTAGCTCACAGTTCTTTACTCTCCAGCTCACAGATTTTTGCTTTCGCTCAGGAAGGATGGTTCCAGAGCAAACTATGCAGCAGCCAGATCGCTCGCTCACCACTTTCATGCCACCAGACTCCACAGCTCACCAGACTCCACAGCTTAGAGAGAACATTGCTGGCAAGGGAGAGGTGGAATATCTTCCCTAAATTCCTGGGTTCTTCTTTCTCTTCAGTCTGTCATTCTGAACTTATGCCAGTGTCAACGAATTATCGGAACTGTGATTCAGATTAGGCATCTCCAAAAAAATTGTCCTAATCTGTTCTCCAGAGACCCATATCTCCTCATAGAACTGAAGTCCCCAGCATTGGGGGTGGGGGAAGCAGCCATCAAAGTTAAAAACGGACTCGAGAGCAGGTATGGTTAGCCTGCGGGACAAGGGCTCAAGCCGGAGCTCCGCCAAGGATCTCAAGGGGTGACCGCGGGCCAGCCTCTATCTCACAGGCCCAACCACACAGGGGTGTTGTGCGGATACAATGTGGGAGGGAAGAATGAAGCCAATAAACTGACAGCCGCGTAGGCCATCCTGAGCTCCTGAGTGAAAAAGCCAATTAAAATGGGGTAGACTGAAAACCGCCCTCTGTCTGTAACGCTGAATGCCCAGAGTCCGCATCGTTTGAACTGACACCTTCTCCTCAAAGGAATCCAGAACCTTTGAGGCCAACTCATGTGAAAGCAGAAAAGACCAAGAGGAACTGGTCTCTCGGGGCAGAGACCGAGAAAGGAGGGGGGTTTCTACCAAAGACGACCAGATAGGAAGACAAGGCTCTTGTATTTGTAATCATCGCGTTGAATTGTTTCTTTGTGGTTCTAGTAAGAATAATACCATTGATACAGGCATGAGTATCCGATGATTCGCCCATCCCAGCCTTCCTTCCCGGATTGTTATTCGTGTAGAGGAGGGACTGAGGGCAGGGACAGCGTTTCTCACCTCTGCTGACCCACCCTGCGGGCCCTAGCACCCCCTCCGCCACGGCACTGCTGAAGGCACCAACCCCCACCCACCCCCATACACTGGGTCACTGAAGTGTAGGCACCTGGCGAAACGACTCCTTCTTTAAACGCCCACAAGAGACCGGGCAATGCTCCCTCTAAACTGTGGAGTCTTGGGAGCAAGGATTCTACTTTGTGAGCTTCTGGCATGAAAGTTGTGAGCGAGCAATTTGGCTGCTGCATACATTAGTTTGCTCAGGAGCCATCCTTCCTGAGCTAAGAGAAAAATGTGTGATCCGGAGGCTAAAACTCTATGTGCTACCTCACACTAACTCAGCTTAAGGGGGAACACTGGTGGGAGGAGCACCAAAAGGACAAGCTCTTATCCCGAAGTACCTCTCCCATCAAAATCTATGGAATTTACTCCGGGGTTGCCAATGCTCCCTCTAAGCTGTGGACTTGTGAGCAAAAATTCTACTTTGTGAGCTACTGGCATTGCAGTTGTGAGCAAGCCATTTGGCTACTGCATAAATTAGTTTGCTCTGGAGCCATTCTTCCTGAGCTAAGACAAAAAAATCTCTGAACTAGAGGCTAAAAAACTGTGAGCTAGCTCACACTAACTCAGCTTAGAGGGAACACTAGCTGCACACACTTTGGGTTTTAGCGACGTATCTATTTTTTTTAAAAAAAAATGTGCCTTGTACAAATCACACACAACCTTATGTACAACCCAATAAAGCAACAACATCTGGATTTAAATCAGTTGGCATCTTGTACACAACCTTATGTACAACCCAATAAAGCAACAACATCTGGATTTAAATCTTGTGGTGGTTGGGAACCGAGTGACATGGGTTTCAGTTCAGTGGAACTTGCAGGTGAACTTTTCAGCTGAAGAATGGAGAAGAATGAGCACGCTCGCAGAAGAAGAAGAGATTAGATTTATACCCCGCCCTTCACTTGTAGTCTCAGAGCGGTTTACAAACTCCTTTTCCTTCCCCTCCCCACAACAGACACCCTGTGAGGTAGGTGGGGCTGAGAGAGCTCTTTCCCAAGCTGTCCTTGAGAGAACAGCTGGTACAGAGCTATGGCTTGCCCAAGGTCATCCAGCCAGGTGCAAGTGGAGGAGTGGGGAATCAAACCCGGTTCTCCCAGATTAGAGTCCGCGCACTTAACCACTACACCAAACTGGCTCTCTGACTTCAGTCCTCTGATTCTTGATATGCGGGGATCAGATTCTAGATCTGGGAACCCAAGTTCAGTACGAATACTGCCATTAATGATCGTGAGATCTAGCTTCCCCCTCCCCCATCGTCTCTTTCTGAACTTTCGGCGGGGTAGAAGACGTTCTACATTCCCATAACAGAAGGGGAGACCAGCCCTTTCCCAGGATACCTTTAAGACCAACAACACGTCATTCAAGGTATAAGCTTCCGCGTGCAAGCACACTTCTGCAGATGCAGTCCTAGAAGACTCTCTTAGCTGCCCCTCTAAGACATGGAAGGGGTTGCGGCTCAGTGGTAGAACATCTGCTTGGCATGCAGAAGGTCCCAGGTTCAATCCTCAGCATCTCCAGTTAAAAGATCTGGCACTAGGTGATGTGGAAGACCTCTGCCTGAAACCCTTGACAGCTGCTGCCAGTCTGAGCAGACAACACTGAGTTTGATGGAGGGAAGGCCTGACTCAGTATAAGGCAGTTTCAGGTGTTCGACATCATGCACTGAACCAGCGACCAGCACACCTGGTTGAAAATCTGACGGAAACCCTGTACACAAGTTACAATGAATGCACTTACAAAACCTGTGTGGCATACACACAGATTTTCTTTATATGGGCCTTGAGTGAGTCTTGCCTTACATTCTTCCTCAGTGATTTAAACCCCACATTCATCGAGGTTCCGATGCCTAATTATGTTTTTGAAGCGAAGGCGCTGCTGGCTCTAAACTTACAAACAGGTATATATCCCGTTCACTGTAACGTGTGTCCAGGGACTGCTTTGATTGTGCTAATGATCCAGGGTCAAGGTTTTCAAATGGGAATTGGAGGGTGTCCTGGGGTTGACTAAGACAAGCTTTGCACTATTAGGTTTGCGTTGTTGTAAATGGTTCCTGGTACTTTATTTAGTCATTTGTTTGTTTGTTTGTTTATATTTCTAGGCCGTCCTCCCCGCAAGCAGGCTCAGGGCAGCTTATATTATTTGGCCACAGGGCCAAGATTCACAGAAAAACATTAAATAGTTCAAAACTGTTTAAAACAGTCAACAATATACAGTTTAAAGTGCTCAGCAAATGTTCGGCGGAGGGCGTGCCCTGTAGTGCGGACTCAGAGCCTTCCACCCGGTAGTCACCAGATCTTCACAGCAACCTGGCTCGGTCGCATTTCAGGCCGGCCAACGCCACCGACATTGGAGGTGGTCGTTGTTGGAGGTGGTGGTACTTGGCAAGTGGCAACTGGTGACAGAAATCGGGTCTGGAAATGGAACCTTGACCTGATCCAGAACAGGGAATCCCTGGTGTCTTTTCTAGCCTCCAACCTGTCTCATCCCCTGAAAAAGTACAGTGTAGGGTTCTGGACTTCGAGGGCCACATCTCGCCCCTTTTCTGAAGAATGGACAACCGTGATCTGATTTTCAGGGCACTTAAGAAAGGCTCGGTGCAAAATGTAGGAGAAGCAGGTCTTCCACATCAGGGAAACCCACGACCCCTGGGACCCTTTGCCAGAAGGGCTAAGGCCTTCCTGGGAGGTTGCCTTGGAGAAATGGTTCCTTCAGCCCAAGCTAGTTGCTGCTTCGTATATAAAGAGTGGTAGAAACTGTAGCAAACCTGCATGTAGCCTTTCCCCTAAGTTCTTGGAATGCTTCACGTGTATCACAATCCTCACAACAGTCTTGAAGAAACAGTGAATTTACACTCTCTCCATGGTGGGCTGGGGGGGAACTGGCTAATAGCTTCGGGTGGGGCAGCCGTGTCAGTTTGAAGCAGCAGAACAAAGTTTGAATCTAGTGGCACCTTGAAGACCAACAGAGTTTTATTGTGGGTGTGAGAGCTTTGCTGAGCCTGCCCTGGAAAGCTCATACCCAGGGGGAAACTTTGTTGGCCCTAAAGGTGCTACTGGACTCAAACTTTGCTTGGCTAACAGCAGTATGCTTTATGGAAGTCATTTGCCGAGCAGTCAGAAGCATTCTTGGAAGTGAGTCCCCTTAAGAAGGTTTCTGGGTAGACCTGCTTGGCGGTTCTCCACTGAACAGTCGCCACTGGAGCCTTCTGTTGAGTCCCTAAGCAGCCTATATCCCCGCCCCCTTTTAAGCCCGCAACAGCCCTCCGGACCTGCCCCACATCGGTTTAGATCGCCCAGTTTAGTTGCTTTATGAACCGCCCGCTTGCCCAGCTACCAACAAAACCGCGTCGAGGCAAAGGGAACGAGTCCCTCGGCTTTGCTTTTCGTACTGAGTTGGCGCTAGTGAAATTGACATTTTTTTTCGTTCCCGTTGCGATTCTTAATTTTATTGTCATTTCTTTCTTAAAAGCCAGACTCGACGTTTAGAGCCTAGAAGTCCGTTCCATCCAAAACGTACAATTTCTAAGGCCACATGAAATCATCAACACTTTTTTTTTTTATCGCTGTTCACTAGTCCCGAGTGTCCTGCCGATGGAAGGATGCGGATGAAAATTGCCAGCTCTCCTCCTGAAGAGGCTTTGGCCTGGACACACAACCCCACTTGCCCAAATGAGGGAGAGAGATCAAATAAGCTGCGTGATGTGATGGCGCCCGCGCCAAGCGCTTGGGGTTATTTATACAGTCAGGTGAAGGGACTATAAATTCTGAATTCTATGAGAGGCACCCGCTGGTTTACTTCCAGCCGCTGAAACCCCCCAGAAATGTTATATAGTACATTTATGATATTACAGTGAGGTGGCGAGCAAACCACAGGCCATCGACCAAACGGGCCCCGGGGAGAAACATTTCACCTGGAACTCTGGTTTTTGGAGTGGATCTGGAAGTGGCGGAGTGACTTGAAGTGGGGGGGGGGGGGAGCGAGGCTAGCTGCGGTCACACACACTAAATAATCCACTTTCAATGCACTTTCCATCTGGATTTTGCCAGTTCACACAGTAAAGTGCGCAAAAAGTGGATGGAGAGAGGATTGTTTCGTGCGTGTGACCGCAGGGCAGGTTCTTCTCCCTCGGGGGTCACTTGGGAAGGCCGGCCCTGCGGCAGGAGATGTCTGGAGGAATGGGAGAGGGCGAAGTCGCTTTCCGCCTAGCAAAGGGAGCGCAGAGGTTGGCCTCGCGGGGGCTGGGAGGGTCAGGGGGAGCGGCAGATCCGTACACAAGTCGTCAGGGAGTCGCCAAAATAACACACACACACACACACCCGCCGCGACCTTCCCAGTAGCAGTTCACTCCGAGGGAAACAAAGCCCGAGTGTCTGTCCAAAGGTGGCGCCGAGATCGGTCGACAGGCTTGAAAGCAACCGGGTTTTTTTCAGGTCGGGTCCCTAGGGATGCGCCACCCGGGGAACCTGCGGGACGAGGACGTGCGGCCTCGACGTGCGCCCTGGAGAGGGACGGCCAGGCGCCCTGGAGGGGGCCGGTTGCGCAGCGCCGCTGGAAGGCGTTTCCCGAGGGATGCTGCTCTGGGGTCACGTGGGCAAGCTCCCCGCGGCCGCAGCCCCCCCCCCCCCGGACATTCCTTCAGGGGAACAGGGGTGGGTCACCCGCTGGGAGGGTTTCGGTGGCGGAGAGCCGGTGGAGGCTGCAGCCGCGGTTTGCCATCGGGGATTACAGGAGCGAGAAACGCAGACGTCCAGTCAGGCTTCCCAAATCCAGGCGAGTTTAAAAGCGCCAGGACATAGGCTGGATTTTAAATCGGCTCTCTCCTCAGAATCCCCAGCATTCAGACGTCCATTCCCCATCTCTTTTGCTTTAGACGCTGTGGAGAACTTGGAGGGGGGAGCAGATGGGGAGGGGGCGGAGACGAGCCTCCTATCAGCGGCCCGGAGGTTTCAGAAACAGCCGAGCCGAAGAGTAAAAAAACAAATTCTTCTTACTCCCCTGATCTCTGCCCCCCCCCCCGTCCTAAATTAAAGGCCGCCGAATGACCAGTGCCTTCCCTGACAGATGTTGGTATGCTGATACTTGAAGAAAACTGTGTTGGTCTTAAAGGTGCCGCTGGACTCCAACTCTGTTCTGCTGCTTCAGACCAACACCCGCATCTTCCCTGATGTGTATTAGTAGAGAGTGTAACCAAGCGAGAACTTTCCGATACTCAACTTTTCCACGCCGCCATAAAACCAGGGCAGGAGAGCAGATCTTGAGGGGACCTGTGTGTCTGAGTGAGTGTAAGTGTGTGTGTGAGGGGGGGGAGAGAGAGAGAGAGAGGAAGAGAGAGAGTATTAGTGCTGCACTTGGTTTCCCAGCTCCAGAAAGGGGGGTCGTAACTACATCTTCTGTCGCAAGCCAGGACTTCAGTTTAATTCATTGTTTCTTCAGTATCCAGTGAAGCCTATTGGGTCACTGATACTAGATTTCTGAAGGAAAAAAAAGAGGGGAAATGGATGTTAGACAACCCATGGCAAAAGCGATTTTTGAAACCCCCGAACTATCTTGTTTTCAGCCTTCTTTGCTTTCACCTGCTCTGACACCTCCTGTGGACTATTGTGCCCCCTCCCTGAACTGCCTAAATTAATTGGGCAAAGCTACCCCCAGCCTCGTTCCAGCCTAATTTGCTTCGCCTGCAATCCTTGCCATATTTAATTGGAAGGAAGTCCCATTGAAGAAAGTGGGGATTCCTTCCGAGTAGACGTCCGTACCGGTCGGCTATTCAGGCGCGCCATCCCGCACGCGGCTATTAGGTGGGTGGCGAACCCCCAGGGAAGTCCGAGGAGGGTACCCAAAAGGCCGAGCAGGCCGCCCCTAGGCGTGTTAGACCCAAGTCGCCCAGTCTCCAGGAGGCCAGGTAAAGTGAGTGGGATTGCAGCCTTCAGGAGTCCTCCTGGAGCCACTTCGAGCATGCGCTCTTGGCCGCCAAAGAAGAGGTGCAATATTATGCCATGCAAATGACTGAAGGGAGGGGGAGGGGGAGGGGGGGTGTCCAGGGCGGAGGGCTGAAGAATGTGGCCTGCGTGAGAAACAGTCCTTGGGATAAGCCATTCCCCCCCCCCCCCAGTTGGAGACGGCTGCGGGTCACATCTGGCGAGGGGCGATCCAGCCCATCCCGGTGATGTCAGCGCCTGCAGGTCCCCCTTTGCCGCGGCGGAGGAGAGACCTGGACGACCCCCTCGAGCTCGAAGAAGGGAGCCAGCTGATTGGCTGAGGCGCTTCTCCGGGGAGCCCTGCCGCCCGCCAGCCGTCTGCATTCCTTAAAGCGGAGCGAGCCCGGCGAGCCGGGCAAAGCCACTGGGGAGAGCGGCTCCGGCGGGGCTCCCGAGACATGCGTGGGGTCGGCCCGGGGGCCTCCGAGATCGCGGGCCAGGCCGGGGACTTCGCGGGCAGCCCCAGGAGACGGCAAGAGCCCGAGGCGGCCGCGCTCGCCTAGCCGGCGGGAGGAGGCCGGGGCGGTGCGGAGAGGGGAGGAGCTCCGCTGCCACTTACAGGCGCTCGGCCGAGGGCAGGTCACTCGAAGCTCGCCGCCGATCCGCGCTCGCCACCTCGCGCGGCTCGCCTGGGCTGCAAAGGGCGGCGGGGGGAGGAAAGGCGCTCTCTCTCCGGCCGCTAGAGGAGCCCGGCGGAACCCTCCACGGCGGAGGCGCTGGGCAGGGAGGGCGCCGCCCGGCCGGCCGCACAAGCCGAGCCCAGTCCCAAGCCGAGTGGATTTAATTTTCTTAAAGCGCACCCAGCTCTCTTTCGACCTCCGTGGAATAAGAAGTCACCTACCCACCCCACCCCTCACCCCTCACCCCTCACTCCCCCACCCCACCTCACCCCCCAGCTGTCCACGCTCCTTCCTGCCTCCGGCCGCGGGCGCCGACTGAGCCTTCTCCTTGCTATGGATTCTTTTAAAGGTGGGATGAATTTGGAGAGGCTCCCGGACAGCTTAAGACCTCCCCAGGCTTCCCACGACATGGCTTCCAGCTTCCATTTGCAAAGATCTTCCGAGGCCCGAGAGCCCATTGAGAATTCCGCCAGCGAGTCGTCCGATACCGAAGTCCCAGGTAAAAAAAATCTTGCGTTTCTTCGAGCCGCCGGGGGGTGTGGAGGGTTCCGCAGGCAAGCCCCCCCCCCCCCATTCCTCTTCCAGGGGAAAAAGCTGCACCGGAGGAGTTTGGGAAAGGCAGCCTGGGCGGACAGAAGGCCCTTCGATCTCGCCAAGGAAACCGGGCAGGGCGAGATCTCTTTCTGCCCTGTTATCTGACAGTCCGCTGGGACCGATTTCGACCCCAAAAGCTGGGTTTCTCATTTTTATTTTTATTTTTGTTATACCTTCTTGTAGCTATGAAATGTCTCCAAAAGCTTCCCGTCGGGCTGCGGTTTTACCCGAATGTTTCTGAAACCAGGTCCCCTCTGCCTGCCTTTATTCCCCAGTTTGGACAGTGTCAAAAGCTCTTTCTATCAAAGACGAAGGGAAACATCCGTCCAAGAGAATGGGGGAAGTGTCAGTTCCAGACAGGGGGAAAGAAATCCCTGGTGGTGGTTTTAGACATTTTTTTTTTTAGAAAAGGATGGTTGGGGGGGGGCAGATTTTTAGTATGTTTACCCGAAAGGAAGTCCCCAATGAGCAAATGGGCACAGGTTTTGTTGTCAAAGTTTAAGTGGAGCTAAGCTGGGATTCAGTGGCCTTTAAGACCGGACAAATTTGTATTCGAAGGGTAAGCTTCCTGGTGCAAAGCAGGCTTCTTCAGACTTTGTTCTGCTGCTTCAGACCAACAGGGCCACCCGCCTGAGTTCGACTGAGATCTGAATTACTCTTTCCAAAGGGCCTCTGCACTGGAGGGCCCCCCATCCATTCAAAAGTTCCCCCTGCTGTTGAAAAAAAAAGCCCCAGAGTTTCTAGTTCAATACAACACGGCCCTCCTAGAGCTGAGTTCGGGATGCTGATCTGGTCGCTCACCGGCTGCGATCCTGCGAGCGTTCAAGTCGGTCCCCTGCGAGCCGCATCCAGAGATCGTAAGAAGTGCATGTGGTTTGGAAGGCAGTTCTCTACTCAGCGGCTCTTGCTTCCGAGTAGGGATGTTTGGGACTGCAGGCCAAAGAGCACGATCGGATGTGGTGGCCGCAGTCCCAAACACGGCTCTCTTGGAAGCGGGACTCACAGAAACAAAACGAGAGGCGAACCGTGCGCCTGGAATTAAACGGTACTTCTTCATGAGTAAATCTTGGTAGCAGTAAACATGCAAAAGGCTGGACTGCGAGGTTCATGCATTCGGGGTCACTTTATACCTGCTGTTGATTTCAGTGTGATTCCAGCATCTCTGGAATGATCCCCAGTGTTGGTGTAAAGTCCCATAGACAGTTACAGCGTTGCCTTATGTAAAGCATGTGAGCCATCAGCCAAGAGGGCAGGCTGCTACTTTTCATATTAATCAGGAATAGTGCCTCTTTGCTGCAGACATTGACAGACAAGGGGTAAGAGGTTTAAGTCGTGGCCACTCGCTTGGAAGTAAAAGCCCAGTTGCAGGTGGGGTTTCCTTCAGAGTAAACATCCCTAGGAGAAGGTGCAAGGCTGCGCGCTTATATACAGCTACTTGGGAGAAAGTGAGGCTACATCTGAAAAAACGAAACGCGCCTAGGATCGGGCTGGAAAGAGGCGCTGCGAAATTTTTATACTGACCCAAACCAGCATCGTTTGTAGAATTAACACCCCCTCTCACACACGTAAAAATAACTCAACCATTTTAGGGGTTAACTTTTTGGTCAACAGCTCTGAAATTCAGTATGGTTCGGTTGTGGATTCCGGGTGTTTTCCCTGAATGCTTTTCGGAACAGCGGGGAAATTTCCAGCAGAAAGAGGGGGGGGGGGGGGGGACACACATCTATTCTTCAAATAGCCGTGGGAAAGCGAGCGGGCCTCAGCTAACCGGGGGGTGTGGGGGGGCAATTGCTCTGCCTGGACGCTGCCCCCCCCCCCTCCCCCGAAACTGCGGCCGGTAAATCCCGGCGAGGAAGGCCGAGCGGGGGCCCGAGTCGGCCGCGCCGCCAAGGACACAAAGTACCTTTCTCTTCTCGCAAGTGGAAAAATGTGCGAAGGCCAATTAAGCCGGACGCGTGTTATGGTTTTGAACCTCGGGCGGAGGGCGGAGGGCTTTTGAATGGAACGGGCAAGCGGGGGGGGGGGGGGGATAAATCAAAAGTCGCGGCTGCAGTCACCTTGATGGATGGGGGGTTGCTTCGAGATTAAGTACATATTTGGATTCCACCTTTGGGTCTCCCCCCCCCCCCCGCGCGCGCACTCAATTTTCCAAGCCAGGGAAGCCCCCCCCCCCGCCAGCCGCCCCTCCACTTCCAGCTCCCTTTGCGAGCGGTTTCAGAAATGCCTCCTCCGCCACTCAGATCTGCGTCCTCCTCCCCACTTGGAAAACTTGTCCGTCCACGAAATTCCCCCCCCTCCCTCTTTAAGCCGCGGCCGGGGGGAGATCTTGGGGGGGGGGGCGACTCTACCCAGGCAAACCTGAACGAGGTTTGCTTTCCCGGCCTTATTCGCTTTGCAGACCGCTTACTGGAAATCCTGGCCGTCGGAACTGCACCAAAGCCAGTGCCCAACTGCCCGCTTTGGGGTTTCCAGAGAACCGTTTCGGCTCGCCTGGTTGGGCTTCCTAAACTCTCCGACCGGCGCGACAAATCACTTGCAGGGGGAAAACGAAGGCTCTGGCCACACACTCTAAATAATCCACTTTCCAACTGGATTTTACTGGGTGAAGTGGATTGAAAGTGGATTGTTTCGTGTGTGTGACCTTAGCCGGAGAGATAATTAAAATAACGACCCCCTCCCCCCAAAAAAATCTAAAGAGAGTCAAGTTTAAAACACGGGATTCTCAAAGAATATGGCCCGTCTGTTTGGGGCGCGGGGGACGCCTTCTCTCTCTCTCTGCCCGGGACAGGCTCGTGGGCTGTCTGAGTTTTCCCACGGCCCAAGCGAAGCGCTTGGAGAGCCCACGGCTTGCGATATGGAGACGAAGCACATGCTTGAAACCAGTGGTGCTTAAAAGACCCGCTGGCTTTGCTCGTGCCCAGTGTGTGTACAGTCTAGCTACATATTTCCTCACCGGCCCTACTGCAATCCCTGCGTGGAAAAGACCTACAGGAGATTGGGGGGATGATAAATAAATTCCATCAAAGAAACGCTTCAGCAAATAACCTACCGGGGATTAAAAATAAGATCTAGAGTTCTGAAAGGGTTCCCGCCCCCTTCTGCTTCACCATGTATTTATTCCCCAACAACACAATTCATTTCACTTAGGGCTGTGCAAATAAGAGGCGTTTGTGAAGTCCTAGGCTGCCGCAGGCCTGGGTCAGTATATTATAACTCTAACTTAGCTATTCGAATGTGGACTCACACTAGAGCATTGTTATAAGAGACACACAGCATCTAAATACAGGCTAGTGCCCTTTTCCAGCTTTATCTCAAAAGTGTTTACGGTAGCGGTGATTTAGAACCGTGGCACGCAAGACCCGATCCTATGAATCGGGAGTGTTTCTGCGGCAATGAATGGATCTCTCCCCGATTCATGGACGGCTCAGATGAGTTCCATGGGACTCCCCCTGTTTAATATCTACTTGCACAAACCAGTTAAGTGCTTGGATGTAACAGGACGGACCTCAAAGCAATACATTTCGGGCAGAATTCTATACACACTGATTTAAGAGCAATTCCTGCCGCGTTTTGAGTAAAAGAACGGACTGATGGGCGGGATGAAGAAAGATGTGGTCGAAATGTCTCCTTTCCTGCGTTTGCGTGTTTGCCATCCGGGCAACTTCACGGAAATTAAATTCGCCAAAGTGTAAGCCTGTCTTTCGAAGCGGCTTGTGGTTCTGGGCCCTTCTTTCTCCCCCCCCCCTTTTTCTTTCATGATGTTGATCCAAAAGGTCATTTCTGTTGCTCTTGTTCACCTAACCTCGCAATCTTATAAAAAGGCACTTTCTAGAATGAACTAGAGCTAGTGTGTTCTTAAAACTCCTGGAAGCAACCCACAGCCTTTCTCTTCGATGGGGGTTTAACTCGGTCACGGCCAAGCAGGACGCGGCCGGATCTCAGGCCTGCTTGTTCCGTGGCCAACCCCACTGGTTTAAGTGACAGAGCAAGGAGCCACTCAGACCCACTCCGACTCCCACTCGAGTTTATTCAGCGGGGCTTACTCCAGCGAAGTGTATGTAGAATGGCACTAAAAGAGTGAAGCGGTTTTATCCCCCTCTTCTCCTGAAATCAATGAGATTTCCATGTTCCCTATAACCGTGGGCGTCTCGCCCTGCACTTTCCCTTCGCTGACTTCAGAGGGATTCGGACTGAAGCCACAATCTGCGCCTAAAATGAGCCTGTCTCTATAAGCAAGTGCAAATCGGGCATAAGCACAGGAGTGGATCTTGCACTCTGAAAACTGAAAGCTGATGGGATCCTATTTATATACCAGTTGCAAAGCTGGATGTGAAAATAAGATTTTTTAAAAAGTTTTTAAAAAGAACGCCCTACGTTTCAGCCTATAAAAATGTCTAACAGCCCAATAAGCCGCGATTCTAAAGAATCAAATCATGTTTCTTTTTTAATTCCAGTTTTATGAAAAGCTAACTCCCCCCCCCTGCGGTATTCCCCCCCCCCCCCTTTAGCTGCTGCTTTACCTTCTCCGTCTGCCCAAACTCAGCGCCAAGAATTCTAGCAGCGGGTTCCTCCTTGTTTTCAGAACCGTTTTAAACAAAGTAGAGCAACCAGCTGACTTGTAAAGAAAAGACCTAAAAATAGTTATTTCCACTTCTACAGTTTGGGAACCTCTGCCCAGAGCAGTCGGCGCTGGGGTTGGCTGGATCTTTGTTTCCGTAATGGAAAATCCACAGGCCGGGGCTGTGTTTTTGAAAGATTCTCCGGTGGCGATTCATGAGCTCTAAGCGCCTCTAACGGCGTAAAAGGCAGAGAAAGTAGCAACTCGAGCTGCCTGTGGTTGGATCGGGTTCGGTTGCGCTGGCTTTTATTCTGGGGGGGAGGGGGGGGAAGCGTTTCCGACTTTTCTCCGGTTGGGGAGTCGGTTTTTTGGAAGGGAAAATATGACTTTTTTTTCTCGGCATCCGTGACTCGTTGTTTTCCAGAAAAGGAGCGAAGCGGCGTGCAGAAAAGCGACGATGGGAACGCGGACGACCCGGCGAAGAAGAAAAAGCAGAGACGGCAAAGGACTCATTTTACCAGCCAGCAGCTGCAGGAGCTGGAGGCCACTTTCCAGAGGAACCGCTACCCGGACATGAGCATGAGGGAGGAGATCGCGGTGTGGACCAACCTCACGGAGCCCAGAGTCAGGGTGAGCCCCTCTCCGCCGCTCGCGTCTCCCAGGAGTCCCCCTGTTAATCCAGCCACTCCCCACCCCCCGGGGCTGGGCTGGGCTGGGCTGGCTGCCGCGAGAAACCCGCCAGTAAAGTCTAGGCCGTTGCAAACTCCCCGGGGCCAGACGCTGCCCTGGACCAGACGCCGGGGTAGCCCGGAGCGGAAACAGGCTTACTCGGAAGTAAGTCCCATTGTGTTGAATGGAGCTGGCTCCCAAGGAGGCGTGCAGAAGATCTCAGCCCTGTTCCCAGTAAGCGCGTTTAGGACTGCAACAGTCGACTCCCCCACCTCTTAAAAAAAAAGCCCTAAGAAGACAGGAGACGGGGAGGAAATGGGGAGGGGGGATTTATTTGAAACGCGTCTGTTTGTTGGAAAGAAAGGAAATCCGGGGAGAGGAACACACGCAAAAGGTGTCTTGTTTTAATACGCCTTCCCGTCACCGTGAACCGTCTTTTGTCAGTTTTGCTGGGTTTAAAATACGCCAGAGAAGGTCTGCGGAGAGCAAAGTGGCGTCAAGGGTATATGATGTATGAAATTAGGACATGCAGCTGTGCTGTGGCTGTGCCAGGCGAGGTCTCAGTGTGACAGGCAGGAAAGGAGGCGAAGGCTGGGCTGTGTCCGAGGATGGGGAAAGGGCAGTGAGGCTGCGGTCACACACACACAAAATAATCCACTTTTAGTGCACTTTCCAACTGGATATTACTGTGCGAACTGGCAAAATCCAGTTGGGAAGTGGACTGAAAGTGGATTAAGTCCTCTTACGAGGCAGGCTCTCTGTTTGGCCCCTGACAGCCCGAGCCCACATTCCAATAAAATCGATTGGGGTCCACAGCGGGTTATAAGTAAATAAATAACAGCGCGAGTCCACGCAAGTCTACCCGGAAGTAAATCTGCCTGAAAACGCTGAATAAGCCAGCAGCCCGTTTCTGCACTCCCCTGTAGATATCCTTGGGGATTAAGGAATCAGTGGGATTTGCTCCCGAGTAAACATAGCTAAACTGCATGGAAAACAGCGCTACTTAATTGCGGGAAAGCGGGTCTAGAGCCTGGACACAAACCCCACTGGAAGGCGTCCTTCAAGTTCTGAGCAAACGTCATTCGGGATCGCGGTGTTGTGAGTGTTAACTAGAGTTCCTGTGAGATGCAGCTAGGTCAGGGTCCCTTTGGGTACGAACCCAGGAAAGGCAGTAAATCCTGTAGGAATGTGTTGGGGATGAAGGTAGGGGGCAGTTACTCGACATGGGGTGTTTCTTCTCAAGCCCAGCTGGCCGAAAGGTGCGGACAGCCGCCTCGTCCTCCTGGTCAAAAGATACAGAAGTTGCCCCTAAGAAATTTGGCGGGAGAACTTGCATGGCGATCTGCCAAGAGGATTCGTCTCCGAATCAATTCCCACCCCCAAATACATTCAAACACAACCTAATCCCTGTACAGGGAAAAAAAAAAAACCCTCCAGTTGGCTCGCCAGCCAGTGTCCCTTTCTGTGGCCTGGGAAAAAAAACCCGGGACTTGGCCAGGAGAGCCATCCTGCAGGATTTACTTGTCTCTCCTGGATTAATTAAATGCAGCCATTTAATAGCGAGCAGGAAATCTATTTTCTCTTTGGGCGATTGTTGGGGGAGAAAGGGACCGCAGGCCTCCGGGTAAACACCTTTTATGAATGCGCTCTTTTTCATGGGGCCGGCCCGGGGGGGGGATCTTTTTTCTTAAAGAAAAGTTTAATTTTACCTTGGGGGGGGGGTTGGGGGAGGTGTCCCTCGCGAGCTTAAACACGGCTGGCCACAAAGGGCATTCTCCGCGGCTTTCTCTTTTTCCCAATCGGAGACCGATTTCGCGGGTTGGTGGAAAAGAGGGTTTCTGCGACCAGACGGAAACCAAACAAGGCCACCATTGCGGGTGAAAGACTGGGAAGAGAATTGAATGTAGTGTCCCATTTCCTGGCTTCCCCTACGGAAAGGGAAGAGCGTTGGGTAGACAGCGCATGCACGGAGTTGTAGTGATGGACAGCAGGGAGATACTGCAGTTGATACAACCGTTATGGGCGTAAATGGCATTTAGGTTTTTGCAGAATATATTCCGGTTTCAAATTCACGAAAACTTTGCAGTTGCGCAAGGAAGTGACCGCTGCTTCAAGCCCCTAAATGCATTGGGCACGATTCCAGCCCTTCCAAACCCCCTCGCTTTAAATCGGCCGGATTAAGCGCCTATTTAACTTTCTTCGATGGTGTAGGACAAAAACTTCGGTGGATCGGGCCTATTGCACGGGAGTAGGTCCCAGAAGACGTGCACTTTTCACTTGATGTGCCCTTTCTTTCTTTCTTTTTTTGCTCAGATGGCTGTCCTGTTGGGCGCACGTGTCTGTGCATAATTTACATGCAGTTCTTAAGGGGGAAACGCGTAGAAAATGCACGTGAAGCAATTGCGTGGTTTTAGATCGATTTTCTTTCGCGCCATCTATTATAGCGGTCTGTAGAAGAGCTTTAGCGCTAGCGGTCTGAGTCACTTTTGCTTGCAACCGACGCCCCCCCCCCCCCCCCCGATTATTAATTCAATGTCTCTAGGGCTGCAGGCTTGGAATTCAGAGCAGTGGCTTGCACAGCCAGCGTGCAGAATCAGCCCACGGGTTTTGGTGTAAATGTACGGCTCGTAACCACCCCCAACCCCGGGTTTCCGCCAGAAGGATACCTATTTGCAAACAGATTTGCTGCCAAATCCAGGGATCTGTCTTGCAAGCCGCTGTCCTCCTGGACTGCTTACAAAAGGCTAAATCAACCGATCGAGGAGGGTTCGGGTCGGCTTCCCTTCGGCTCACAGCTCAACAAGCGCAGTCTTGCCGAGCTGCCGTTTTCGGCGTCTCTCTCTCTCGCCTGCAACTGCGCAGGGTTGCTTCTTCTGCGGTCACACACGGTAAAATCATCCACCTTCAATCCCCTTTTCAACTGGATTTTGCCAGTTCACACAGTAAAATCCAGCTGGAATGTGCCCTGAAAGTGGCTTGACAGTGGATTATTTCGTGTGTGTGACCGTAGTGTTTTCGCGGTGGGCCACAGTAGCAACAAAAATAAAAATAAAAAATCTTGCCGGGGGGGGGGGGGAGTAGCGTTTTGTCAAGCCATACTGTTTGCTTGTTTCTTCAAAAAGTTTATCAGGCTTTTTTGAGCCCCCCCCCCCCTCCGCCACTCCCTTGCATGGGGCTTTTGGAAGGAGGAATGAGTCCTTCCAGCGCCGGAGGTGTGGGCGTGATTAATCCCCCGGTTGAGCAGGGCTGTTATTATGCATTTTAGCCCCTTGAAGCCAATGTCAAAGAAACGCCCATTGACTCGAATGGCTCTGGTTTAGAGCCTCCTAAAGCCTCTTAAATGACCACCCCCCAAGAGGCTGGGCGGTTTAGGATCGTGGCCTTCACAGGCTTGGGGGTCGAGCTGCTGGAGATGGGGGAATCTTAGAGGCTCGAAACGTGTTTCAAATAAAGAAGGTGGGGGGAACCACCCTGTTTTCGTGGCTGTCCCCAAAGGCAGGATCTCAGAAAAGAATGAGTGGCATTACTGTGAGAAGAGCATTACAGCTACAATACTATGTACGTTTATTGGGGAGTAACTCTGGCTGAAATTAGCCGGGCTTTCTTCCGATTAAATGCGGATAGTATCCAGCTGCCTGCTTCATTTTTATAGCTAAGCATTTAACCTAACGTTGGTCCCAAGCCAACCGAGTTAAGCATTTTAAGCCCAACCGATGTCAAAGAGGGAGTTTTACAGCATGCTCCCATGCTTATTCACTGTAATCCGTGGCACAATTTAAAACAACAACAACAACAACAAACCCCTAAACTTGTTCAGGTGGTCTTCCGAAATTCGATGTGGGGGGGAAAAACGAAGGAAGGCAAGCTCCTAGACGAAGATCTCGAACCGAACACTATTTAATTCCACAGGAGTAGCCGTGTTAGTCTGTTCCAGCAAAATAGAACGTAAATCCAGCGGCACTTAAAAGACGAACAAGCTTTATTCCAGCATAAACTTTCTTGGGTCTGAACTCTCTTCTTCAGAGAGCATCTGATGAAGTGATTCCTGACCGACGGACCTTTCAGTGAAAATAAGTTTTTGTTAGTCTTTTAAGTGCCACTGGGCGCTTTTGTTTGGCTAATAATATTTAGAAGGAAGTCTGGAGTCCAGTCCGTGGAAGAAAACTGAGTTTATTTCACACAAACACACACACACCCCGTGGGATTAGGCAGCCTTCCATGCTAATTTTGTTTAGGTCCAAAATTATTTAAAAAAATAAAATAAAAATAAAAATCTGAAGTAAATGGGGACGCTGGTGGAAGAAATCCCCAAGATCCCCCCCCCCCCCAACCTTCCATTCTTCCCTGTCCTCAGCCTCTTGTAGACATTTTGCGATGCTGCCTTAAAGTTTTGCAAATCCCGCCATAATTTGCTAGGAGGACCTTTTCTTTAAAATGTCTAGAAGCCATCATTAAAAGCTATTACCCTCGTTTTCAGGAAATTCCTGTCTGGAAGCAGCTTTTGAGAACTGAATCACAGGTTTGGAGCCTTTCGCCTTTCTTCGTTTCCCCGTTTCCTTCCCCTCCCCCCCGGGGATTCTTCCCCTGCCCATATTCCCCCCCCCCCCCGAACTCCGCCCTGGTGCTCCCCTTGCGTATAAATGGGTTGCTGCCCTTAAAGTCTCCTGGAAAGCACAGAAAACCCGAACAGGAACTCCACACAATTCCTTCCCTTAGGGACAGATCAGGGAGAGGATCTGCCGTAAGGAGAATGGATGGTTGTACCGAGCAAGGGAAATCGCTCTCCGGAATTCGATTGGATGGCCTGAATGTCTCCGGAATGTCCTTTAGCCCGCGCCGACCAAGGGGGCAAACCCACGTATAAACAGGGCGACGGGGTGGAGGCTGTTTGTGTGTTTTTTCCAATTCCATCAGATGGGGGAACATTTTTAACTTGAAGGACCAACCACGTGGATCACCCGGATGGGTTATGCAGCCTAGAAAACCAATCCGTTTTGCGCCCAAGTTATGAATTAGGCTCCCCCCCCCCCCCTGTTTACTGAGCCCTGGATTTTAATGAAAGGGAACGGGAAAGCATTGTCCTAAAGAAGATGGTCTCCCCCCCCCCCGCCCCCCTAAAAACAAATAAACAAATACCAGCGTCGGGGTTTCTGTCCTCCCCCTCTGATCTGTTAACATGAAATCCTAGGCACTGTCTCACCCTCCCCACCCCCGACCCCCAATCCAACAACAAAGACGGAAATGCTGACAGTTAAGTAAGAAGGCGGAGACTGCCTGGATTCAAAAGGCAGGAGATTTAGGTCGCTTGTAGGTGTGCAAGCATTTTAGGCACACCGCTAATCCATTCCTCCTTTTTACGACCTGTAAGGAGAGACTTCCATTACCAAGCGTCCCTTGATCGGGGAAAGCAAACCAGACACCGCCTCACAGCAGGATCAGGACAAGAAGGTTCACTTTCACATGAAAGGACAGAGTGCGGATTCAGAGACCCTCTGCGGGTCGTGGGCTGTCCGGCAGACCGAGCCGCCTGTCGGCAGAGACTGATCTAGACCCTCGAGGACAAGACGGGAAAGGCTCACAAAATACTACACGCGTGTAAATGGAGGCTTTAGGCTTACCAGACGGAGAAGTAGAAAAAGAACTTCTGCCTGGCAGATCTCTCTGTATACGTGTAGCTAGGCAGACGTCATGCTGGGGGCTGCCTAGCGTCTAAGGTGAGAGCAGTTCTCTGAAGGGCAACTTTCTCCCAGGCCTTTAAAAGGCACTAGAGATCTAGGCCAGGGGTGGGCAAACTGGCTCGGCGTAAGAGCCACCTAGAACAGGGGTGGCCAATTGCTTAACGTTAAGAGCCGCATAGAATAAACATCAGATGTTTGAGCGCCACAAGACAGGAACAAATATTACCTGCTTTTATTGGGAAATAAGCCAATTTGCTTTTTATTAACATTAAATGAGACAGCCAAAAATAATAACAAAAGGGGTAAAAGCAGATATTGATAATGATATTAATTTGTCCAGTGATATTTGTTTGCCAATGATATTTAGCTTCCCCAGCTGCCCTGCCAGGAGCCACATTATATATGTGAAAGAGCCGCATGCGGCTCCAAAGCCACAGTTTGCCCACCCCTGATCTAGGGGAAGAGGGAGACTGGGATCTTTTAGCAGAGCCTGAAGCACTTGCAAAAAAACATTGCAGGATTCTTCTATAAGAAATAAAAAGACGCTCAAAAGAAAGAGGCCGTATCTAAATAAAATTAAGCGTTTCTGTGGGGGAGTTGACTAGGGAAAGCACTGTTGTGAAAACACAGCTCTGTGAGGAAAGAGCTGCTGAGGCCTTCTCTGAAAAGAGTTCTTCAGATGGTCTCTAGAAGACGATCTCTAGAAGAAGTACCTGCTAGTGAAAACAGCAAACTGTCAAACCGTAAAACAGAGCCTCCTGTGCACAGTACCCATCCCCCTTTCCTTGTATGAGAAGAAGCAGGATTCCCTTACTGCTCCAAGCTTTCATTAGTGTAACAGGCAGATTATTCAATCAAATTGTTAATTGTAACAATTAATTGTAACAATAGTGTCATAATCCCCCCATGATTAGTGCTAAGACTGAAGGTGCATCACTACCACAAGAACCCAAACTCAGTTTGGGCTGCAGTCACACACACTGATATAATCCACTTTCAATGCACTTTCCAACTGGAGTTTGCCTGTTCACACAGTAAAATCCAGTTGGAAAGTGCACTGGAAGTGGACTGAAGGTGAATTATTTAGCGTTGTGTGACCGCAGCCTTGTCGTACCAAACTAGACACACACACACACACACCCCAAAGTCTTTTCATTCCAATCTGCCTCCAAAGCCACCAGAAAGTCTTCATCTTCGTGCAACATTGCAACGGCTGGTCCCCTAGCAGTAAAAATCGAATGCAGCGGGAGTCAACAACGCTCAGCTGAAGTCCGTATCAGTATTAGTCTTAATTGTAGAGCTTGTACAATTATGGTTGCATCTGCTTAGTATTGAAACCATTTGGACTAGTCCACGAAGGGGTAGTCTGTATTCTGGATGCCGGCATTAATGAAAGTTCGTAACGAGCTCAGGCCATTGACGTCATTAAGCGTAGGCCTAATGTGTTAATTGTAACAATAGTTACAACAATGCCTTAATGTGTAGGATTGGTCTAGAGAGCTGTAAGAAAGACAGCGACCTCTTCAGTACACCCAAAATGCTGAGGTTCTGGTAATGAATGCGCTACTCTGAGCTTAATCTCCTCGATTAAAAACAATTAACTGAAATCTGTAATCAGCTGGCAGGCAGGGTCTGTTGGGTGTTGTTGTTTTTTCCCTGACTGTAAGAAAACCCACAACCGCTTTTATGACATTGACCCTCTTTGGGTGGCAGCTGCTCCCTTGGGTGGAACTAAGCTGGGTGGGCGCCCTGACCCCTCAGGGTTAGCCAGATCTCGGAAGCTAAGCAGGGCCGGCCCTAGTTAGCATTTGGATGAGAGGCCTTCAAGGAATACCAGGGGCGTGATGCGGGGGTAGACAAGGGCAAACCACCCGTGAACATCTCTTGCCTTGAAAACCTTACCAGGTCGCCGTCAGTCAGGTGTGACTTGAAGGCACTTTCCACCACCGAGTTGGGTGGGTAGGAGGAATGGCTCCTCTGTCTATCAGATTCTGTATTGTCGCAGAACTGCAAAGTCTTCCTGCTTTGCAGACTGAGGGGCAGGAGTCACCGAAAGGGTGCTAGTCTACAGCAAAGAGTGGAACAGGCTGCAGCCTCCCATTTAGAGACAGCTTGGTCCCTGTACCTTGTCCACCGCAGCTCATTTTACCCCATGCTTGAGCGTGTGATGCAGTAGAGGGTGGATGGTAGCACAATCAGGGGTCATTTTGTAGAAAAAGAGGTGCAGGAGCTCATTAGCATAGCATATTAGCATAACTTATTTGCATATGCTACACCACCTGACATCACTAGAAGTATGTCAGAAGGCAAGAAAGACAGAAAGACAGAAAGAAAGAAAGAAAACATAAGAACATGAGAGAGAGAAAGAAAGAAAGAAAGAAAACATAAGAACATGAGAGAGAGAAAAGAAAGAAAGAAAACATAAGAACATGAGAGAGAGAGAGAGAGAGAGAGAGAGGGGACAGCTACTAATCCAAGCCTCAGAAATACCACTATTCTGGGAGGATAGCTTCAGTGGTGGCTGAAGCCTTCAGAAGGCTGGTCGGAGGAACAAGGACCTTTCCAGGGGACGGGGTCATTTTGCTGCAGCCGTGACACAAGCGGGCATTCCCCCGCGGGGAGGGGGGGAGGCTGGCACCAACTCCCGGAGCTGAGCTCCCCCGAGCTCCTGCTCAAAATGACCCCTGAGCACAATAGTACAACAAAGCATCTCTTCCACAAAGTGACCCTACATATTTATACAAATTCAGTGGCCTCCAACGCACCTGGGGGGTCACTAACGGGAAAGTCGGTTTAGGGCGGCGTAGTGAGTCCCTGAGCCTATTTGCAGTGCTCGAGCCGAGATGAAACCGTGTGAAGGTTCTTTTTGAGCCTGCGGAGAGGATGCTTTCTTCCTGAACCCAACCGAGCCGAACGCGCCGGGGTCACACGCACTAAATAATCCACTTTCGCATTGGATTTTGCCAGTTCCCACGGCCAAATCCAGCTGGAGGGTGCATTGAAAGTGGATTCTTTAGTGCGTGCGATGCAGCCACAGACAAGCAGATCTCTGGGGAAGAGGAGGCGGGGGGGGGGGGAGCAGATGTATTTATTTATTATATTCGAGTCATCAGCCGCCCTTCCCCGCGAGCAGGGCTCAGGGCGCCTTACAGCAAAGATCAGTACAGTCGAATTGAATGAAAAGAGCACGCAAATGCTTAGAAACCGTCAGCAAAACCAGCACTAAGTCCAAGACGTGGAGCGTTCCCACCAGCCCCCCTGGGTGGAGGGGATAGGTGGGGATAAAAGGGGAGGCTGGCGTGTGAGAGCGCCAGACCGTCGCTGTGCAACCCGGGCGAGGGGAGGCGGTCTGTTTCTCGAGGGGAGAAGGGGGGAGTCCGACGGCGGGCGAAGGAGCCCTTTCCCCCTGCGGGAGGCGCCGGCGCGGGGCTGGGGGCGGCGGGAGGGGGCCCTCCTTCTTCTCCCTGCCGCCTCGGATGCCGTCTCAGCCCGGCGGGCCTGCTGTCCTTCCTCTCCCCTCCCCGGCTGCAGGTGTGGTTCAAGAACCGGCGGGCCAAGTGGCGGAAGCGGGAGCGCAACCAGCAGATGGACCTGTGCAAGAACGGCTACGTGCCGCAGTTCAGCGGTCTGATGCAGCCCTACGAGGACATGTACGCCGGCTACCCGTCCAACTACTGGCACGCCAAGAGCCTGGCGCCGGCGCCGCTCTCCTCCAAGAGCTTCACCTTCTTCAACTCCATGAGCCCGCTCTCCTCGGCCCAGTCCATGTTCTCGGCGCCCAGCACGCTGCCCTCCATGAGCATGCCCTCCTCCATGGGGCCCTCGGCCGTGCCCAGCGCCGGCCTCAACAACCTCAGCGGCTCCTCGCTCAACACGGCCATGCCCTCGCCCGCCTGCCCCTACGGCCCGCCCGCCGCCTCCCCCTACAGCGTCTACCGGGACACTTGCAACTCCAGCCTGGCCAGCCTCCGCCTCAAGTCCAAGCAGCACTCGAACTTCGGCTACGGCAGCCTCCAGAGCCCCGGCGCCACCCTCAACGCCTGCCAGTACAACAGCTGACCGGCGCCCCCGCCGACGGGGACGGGGCTGAGGCTGGACGGGCGCCTCGCAGCAGCAGCAGCAGGAGGAGGAGGACGAGGGGGACGGGCGCAACCAGGCGGGCCACGCGGGCCGGCAGCCCTCGGCGAGGAGACGCCCGGATCGAACCCGAATGACCATGGATGAGTTGCAATCTTCTTCTTTCTTTCTTTTTTTGTTTTCTCCTTCTCTCCTCTGGATGATGCGGGTTTTGTACGTGTGTGTTTACTTGAACTTGCACAGGACTTTCTTCTGCGATAAGCGTCCACTTTATACGAGGAAATACGGTAACGGTGGGGCGGGAGCCGGTGGGGGGGGGGGGAACGGCGAGGAGGAAAGCGGTTTGGGGTGAGACGGTGGGGTGGGGTGGGGTGGGGCTCGTTGTGGTAGAGGGTGGGGTGGGGGAGAGGCCAGGCCACTTCGGGGGCGGGGGCGGCGGACGGGGGGGGGGGCAGAAAGAAGGCGTCGGAGACTAAATATTGAAACTCTGCAAGGAAAGTCATCCCGCGAAGGGTCAACCACTTCAGCTCTAGGGTTCTATTTATAGAGTTGCCTTCCCCCCCCCCCCCCCCCCCCCCGCGCTTGGCCGTCGAACCCAGCGTTGTTTCCAAGGGCGTGATTCTTTGAGGGGACGGTGCGTTTCGCTGAAAGCAACGAGGATCCCAGCATTCCCAGCACTAAGCAACTGCAAAGGTTCCTACCTCTCGCATTTTTTTTTTTGGTTCATCCCAAGACTGCAGTAGCCCTCTTATCCCCCCCCCCTTAAAAAAAAAGGAACTTCACCCAAACACACACCCCTTTCCAGAATCTTACCCTGATAATCAAATTATCATTCATCTTTATTTAAAGGTGTGTGGCTTTTTCTAACAATTTTTTTTTAAAAAAAGAATCCCCCTAGATAATCTAGGGGAGGGGGAAATAAAACACACACACCCAAAAAAGAAAAGAAAAAAGGACTGTCCTAAAATCGAGGAGTCGAAGTGACCTCACTGATGGGAGAGATATTTGGAAACGTGACTTGTCTTTCCAGCTCTGAACAAAAATCAGTCAATAAACCCGAGGAACCCACACAAGAGATCTTAAAAGGTGTTGCGATGTAAATGTAGATAATCCTGAAATGAGTTGTTTCTTTCTTTTTTTTTGTCGGCAAATAAAAAAAAATAAAAAACGGAAATGATAAATATGATCTTTAAATACTAATACGCATACAAAACGCATATGAAGTTTTACGCGCAGGCATATTTGTTGCTTCTTTCTGTCGATACTTATTACCTGTAGGTGACAACGAAACATAATATAAAATGCACAAGGTACTTCTTTCCCAGTGTATTTCCCACCTGTGGTAACCGTTACGCTGGATGTTTCAATAATGCTGTTGTGGAGGATGCAGTATATATATTGTTTTATAAGTTATGTTTTTGTGATTTTTTTTTCTCCAAAATTAAGAGCATGGGAATATAATAATAATAAAAAAAAACCCTCTTGAAATGTGTCTGGTCTTCCTTCCTGGCTCTTAAACGAAACGAAGATTCCGGAGGCCATTTAAAAGATGGCACCCGGTGCTTATTTTTGTTTTTTTCCCTGCGTGGGGAATGTCAGCTTTAAAAATGGCAGGCTGATAACGAAATATTCCAAGAAGGTTGGGTTTATCACTTTTAATTATAAACCAGGAGAAGCTCCTCCTTGGGGAGGGGAACATTTGACTTCTGAGCATATTTATCAGCTGCCCCACACCAAAATTAAGGCTTCCATCCGGGATTGTTCAGGACTGGCGAGCGCCCGCTAAAACCCTTGAGGCAGTTTTTAAAGAGAGCTGGAAGTGCTTTCAGGGAGGCAGGCCCTGCAGTCTGCAAAGGGGTTTTGCCTGCAAGGGGTTTTGCAAATTACAGGCATCTGCTCCATCAGGGCCACCTATGTCTTTTCCCTCCCCTCCCCTCCCCTCCCCTGTTTCTTTTGCTTACCAGCAGGGCTGAAGAGGGATGTGGAATGGTCTCGTCTAGCCCCATTTCCTCAGAGCTCAGAAGTGAAGCTGGGCCAGTACCAATCCTCCCTCTAAGCTGTGACGGTCCTGTGAGCAGAAATTCTACTTTGGGAGCAACTGGCATTAAAGATGGGAACAAGCGAATTGGCTGCTGCACAAATTAGTTCGCTCTGGAGCCACATCCTTCCTGAGCGAAGACAAAAAACGTGTGAGCCAGAGGCTAAAAAGACTGTGAGCGAGCTCACACTCACTCAGTTTAGAGGGAACATTGGCACGGTACTCGGATGGGAGACAGTGTTCCCTCTAAGCTGTGGAATCCTGTGAGCAGAAACGTTACTTTGTGAGCTACCAGCATTAAAGTTGGGAGCGAGCAATTTGGCTACTGCAGAAATTAGCTTGCTCTGGAGCTACCCTTCCTTAGAGAGACAAGAATGTGTGAGCCGGAGGCTAAAAAACAGTGAGCGAGCTCACACCAACTCAGCTTAGAGGGAACACTGATGGGAGACCCCCCCCCCCAAGGAAAACTTGGCAGAGGAAAGCAATGGCAACCCACCTTTGCTTAATCATTTGCCCTGAAACCCCTGTGGGGGTCGCTGTAAGTCGGCAGCGACTCGAGGACGCTTTGCACACACCGATCTGAACCAGGACCTCTAACGTTTGCTCATTTCTTTGTTTCAACTGGTCCAAATGAAAGGATTGCTTTACTGTTACAGTAGACCAACACAGCAACCTTGATGAAAAAATGATTGCACATCAAAAGCAGCTACCCCTCTTTCAACCCTACCCCCTACCTTCAGCTGGGGGGGGGGAGAAGAAGCAGCCCTCTGGTTCTAGCCCAGTTCTGTAACACTCCCTTGGAGCATGCCCAGGGCTTGCCGACACTGGCATGAAAATGACACTGGAGTAAATGCACGGTCAGCTGTAAGCTTTTGTTTGGTCCTGTTGAGCCCAGACACAAAACTGGTTTTTCCAGACACTAATAACCTGCTGAAAGTAATCTTGAAACACCCTGGCAAATAAGGAATGATGATAAAGCATTTTGTGGCACCTTTAAAGACCAACAGCATTCTAATGGGATAGGTATCCTCTGCTTACATATATTTTTCTAAGAATACCTATCATAGTAGCATACGCATTTGTGGACTGGAGCCCCCTTTACCAAACACCTGAAGTATTATCCTCAGCTGACCTAGGCCGGCATGTGTTTCAGAAACTTTATTTTTGGTTTGCAAAAGGTGGGTTCAAAATGCAAGGTTAACAACAGGTCTGTGATACTCTGATGCAGACTGCAGATCCACAAGATAGAATGACTCATTCCTGAAATAACAGAACACAGTTTGAGGCCAGTGGCACCTTTCAGACCAACAAAGTTTTATTCAAGGTATAAGCTTCCATGTGAACACACACTTCTTCCGATACAGTCTCTTCCTATATGTAATGGTTGAGGAAATTCTGTTTCAGTGTATCTGATGAAGTGTGCATGCACACAAAAGCTTATACTCAGAAATAAACTTTGCTGGTCTTAAAGGTGTCCCTGAACTCAGACTTTGTTTTGCTGCTTCAGACCAACACGGCTACCCCATCTGAATCCATCCTGAAATAACAGTGACGAGTTCATTCAGAGCCATTAAAAATGCAGTCTTGTTCCTGGTATATTTTTATGATATAATTATTTTTTAATAATAAACCCATACATAGACGGTTAACATAACTGTTATCACTAGGACAGTGGTTAAAGTATAGTTGCTGCTACTCTGATCCTAAATACATTTGAGCTGGAAGCCCTGTTGAAATCAAAGGTGCAAAGAAAGATGGATACGCTTGCCACTAGAATTGTGAGGTTTCTCAGACACAAGAATCAATATGCCGTCCTTACCCTGGAAGCCCCCCATTTATAGTAAGGGGGCACTTTTCCAAGTAAACATGTTTGCTTATATTACTTTCTCAGAAACTTTACATTCAAATTGTACGGAAAGGGTGTTGATTTTTCTATACACATTGTTTTAAGCATGTATCATTGCAATAAGCTTTCTGAAAATGCTGGCTTTTTTGAGGACTAATTTGTTTGCAGCAACTATTTACATCTATTTCCAGTGTACCATTTCCAGTGTTCATAGGTTCTACAGAGACAGCCATATTTCCCATATGTATCTGTGCCCAAGATGCCAGCTTTCGGTCCAGTCCTGTTGAAATGGCATGGCTGACTAATTTCTACATAAAGATAGAGATGCTTATGTAATTGCTGTCAAATGAGCTCTCAGTGTTGTGTTGGAAAAAGAGATTTAACCTTGTTTATCTCACAGGGTTGTTATGATGATACAGTGAGACAAGAATGCATTAACTTATCCTAAGGGGGGGGGGATCTAAGATTACATAGTAATTGCAAACAAAGATCATAGGTAGCAATGCTGGTCCACAGAAAAATTGCAAAAATAAAAGCTACATAATGCTTTTTTATTAGGATCAACAATAATACACACACAGACATACTATACTGTAACTCTACCATTCACTGAAGGCGTTCCCTCTAGTTAGATGCCTGCTAGGAATACTGTAAACTGCAGCCATATGTTCCATTATCATGACCAGCTACGTCTTTTTCTTTCCCCCACCCATCCTCCATTTCTTTTGCTTAAAAACAAGTCTCAAAGAGAGTTCAGTGGAGCAACAAAACCCCTTTCTCTACCCCCCACTGCCCCTGCTGAGCTTGCCTTTTCAGTTAGAGATTTCACCATAAATTGTTCATATATCTTCCATATTTCATTTTCACACTCATAGGAACAAATTTGATTTTAAAAAATGAGATTCCCATATTTTTGTGTACATCTCTGATTTCTTGACGTTTCATTCAAGCTATAAGCTTTGGTGTGCACAGACACTTCTTCAGATACAGTGGAATGGAAATTACCAGTCCAAATATATAGGGAGAGGGTGAGCAGTAAATTAGCATACAGCATAATGAAGATGTTTAACAGATTCAAGGACCAAACAGGAATAACAAGCTTAGTTTATATGATCACCAATTGTTTGGGTTTAATTCTGGTGGAAAATATAGTAAAGGAAATAAAAATGTCAAAATTGGAGGTTGATGGGCAGATGTATCCTTAATTGTGGGATGCTGCGAGTAATTAACTAAGACCCCGCCATTACACTGCATGCATCTCCTCTCGAGCATGGAGGCGACCTTACAGCATCTTATTCTTTGAAGTGGGACCAGTGGCTGTACAGAGTTATCTTCCCTGATCCCAGACCAGAGAAATACATTCCAATCTACCATTCCAAATGACATTACTTTCTACTATTCATTACATTACAATCTACTGTTTTAATCTATTATTCCGGACAAGAAATAAAATAGAATAAAATAAAGAGAAAGTGTGGCCCTTCTAGAGGATTGGTGAGAATACATATGTAAGGGCTGGATGAGATTAGCATATGTAGTGTGATAAGAAACCGATATCCATGTTAAGTCCTGGGGATTTGATTGTTCTGAGTGCTGTAATAACTTGCAGCTCAGCAATTTCCCTTTTTAGTCTGTTCAGGAACTGTTCAGGAAAGTTTCTTTACAATAAAACATCTACTTTGAGGTCACCCATTGAATGTCCTGGAAGGTTAAAGTGTTCTCCTATAGGTTTCTCAGCCTTGTGATTCTTGATGTCAGATTTATGTCCATTTATCCTTTAGCACAGGGCTTGACCTGTTTGCCCTATGTAGAGAACTGAAGGGCATTATTGGCATTTAATGGCATATACAATGGTAGAAGATGAGCATATGAATAAGCCCGAGATGGTGTAGTTGAAGTTGTTAGGTCCAGTGACTGTGTTGTCTGGGTGTCTGTGGCAGCAAAGTTGGCATCTGGGTTTATTGCAAGCTCTGGTACTAGAGTCCATGTTCAAATTAGATGTTGTATTATTGTGGGTGAGAAGTTGTTTAAGACTGAGGGCTGTCTGTGCTCCAGAAAAGGTTTGCCCCCCCAGTACTTATGCTGCAGTGGCTCAAGTGGTTAAGACGCTGAACTGCAGACTGGAAGGTCAGTAGTTCAGCAGTTCAAGACCTGAGTGCTGGATAACTCCCATCTCTGGTCCCAGCTCCTGCCAAACTGGCAGTCTGAAAGCAAGAAATTGCAAGTAGATAAATAGGTACCGCTTCGGTGGAAAGGTAAAAGCGTTCCGTGTGCCTCAGTGTCTAGTCATGCCGGCCACATGACCACAGAAACATCTTTGGACAGTGCTGGCTCTTCAGCTTGGAAACAGAGATGAGCACTGCATCCCTAGAGTTGTACTCGACTGGCTTTCGAGCAAGGGAAACCTTTACCTTTACTTGTGAAAGAGAACTGTCATTATCCAGTGGAGGTTTTAAGTTGCTGATGATGCATTAAACTGTTTTGAGTCAAGAGCTGTTATGTGACCACTGGTGGTGTTTTGTGATTGTCTCTTTTGGACCTGTCTTGCAACAGGTTTTCTCCAGGTACCATTCTGGCTTTGTTAGTTTGTTTCTCGACTTCATCAGGTGGATATTTTAGTTCCAAAAAGGGTTGTTGTAGATCCCTCAGGTGAGAATCTTTGTCTGTAGGATTGGAGCAGATGCAGTTGTAGCGTAGAGCTTGGCTGTATACAATGGATCGTTTGGTATGTTTAGGATGGTAGCCCTGGATCCATGTAGGTATGTTTGTCAGTCAGTAGGTTTCCATTGTAAGGTGATGTCTCTGCATCCATTGTGTCCAGAAAATGTATTTCTTGCATAGGTGGGTTCATTGTCAGGTTGATGTGGGGTGAAAGTCGTTGAGTGCCTTCTGGAATATGTCCAGAGCCAGTTTGGTGTAAGTGCGCGGACTCTAATCTGGAAGAACCGGATTTAATTCCCCACTCCTCCACATGCAGCTGCTGGAAGACCTTGGGCAAGCCATAGTTCTGTCAGAGCTGTTCTTGAAAGAGCAGTTTCTGTCAGAGCTCTCTCAGCCCCACCTACCTCACAGGGTGTCTGTTGTGGGGAGAAGAAGGGAAAGGAGTTTGTAAGCCGCTCTGAGACTCCTTCAGGTAGTGAAGGGCGGGGTATAAATCCAATCTCTTCTTCTTCTTTACCATGTGTCCAGACAATACAAAATGTCATCAGTGTATCTCAGGTATAAGAGAGGTATGAGTGGGTGGAAGTTTAGGAAGTGTTGCTCCAAGTCATCCATGAAGATGTTAGCATACTGTGGGGTCATGCAGGTGTGCATGGCTGTACCATTCTTCTGAAGGAACAAGTTGTTGCCAGATTTGAAGTGGTTATGGGTGAGAACAAAATGGCACAGTTTGGTGGCAATGTCAGCTGTGGCGTTGTCAGAAATCGTATTCCTTTTGGCTTGTAATCCGTCTGTGTGTGGGATGTTGGTATATTCTGCATCCATGGGGGCTAGAATAGTATTCTCTGGAAGGTTGTTCAGATACTGTATTTTCCTCAGAAAGTTTGTGGTGTTGCGAACATAACTAGGAGTGTTGATGGCATGGGGTCGTAGAACAGAGCCTATATATCCAGATACCCCCACGATGATAGTAGCTATGCCTGAGACAATGGGGCATCCTGGGTTTCCGGGTCTGTGTATTTTGAGCAGAAGATAAAAGGTACCTGGTCGAGGTTCCTGTGGTGTGTTATATGCCGCATTCCACGAACACTAACAGGATCTGTCCATCAGCAAGGATACACCAACTGATCAATCTCTGGTTGTGATATGTATATATATATCCTTCACTATGCTTTCCCCTGGAATTCAGTCCAAACAAACGGCAACCATATAACGTAAGCTTGCCATTCCATTTAGGTCATAAACTTTATCAGTGGTGTAAGCAATATGCCCAATTCCCTCCTCCTTGTTATCTTGCTGATCCACCAATGAGGACTGAAACGTCTTACTCCAACCCAATCTTCTTTGAGAAGTATCTTATTTCTCCCTCTGTCTTCACACTTTTGGGGTATAAGGTTAGCCCCGAGAATCCCATCTTGGGTACCATCTCAGTAATGGGCTGCAGGGGCTGGCTCCCAACTCCTGGGTGAAAACAGGGGTGTCAAGTTTTTAAATTCCGGGGGGGGGGGCTCTTGCGTGCGTGCGCGCCCGCTGGGACTACGTCCCCGCTGTTGCCGCAACCCCCCGCCGCTGCCTCCCCCCCACCTTACCACTCCTGCTTCCATCCCTCCCTTCCTCTGTCCAGGGGTCAGCTGGGCATTTGCTTAGCTGGCCCCTGGACGGACGGAGGGAGGGACGGAGGGGCCAGGTAGAGGGGGGGAGAGAGACAGCGGCGGCCCTCAGAAGGGCCCGGGGAGGTGCGGCGGAGGGTGCTCCATTTTCCAGGGGAGCTCAGTCCCCCCCCCCGGGAAATTTCAGGGGTGGCTCAAGTCCCCCCTCCCGTAGTTGACGCCTATGGGTGAAAATATGTCTTGGGGAAGGTGGGTGTGATCCTGCTCCTCTTTCCCACCCCACGTTCACCCAGCTGGCTGCCCCCTCTCACTGGCAAACCTCACTGGACTTCAGTCCCTGGGCCAGGTTTGTTTGCCTCCCTTCCACATTTCTCCCTCCCTCCTCTAACTTTTATATCAGGAACATTTGCCTAGGTTAGGAGTTAGTCAGGATTTGTAGAACTTTTATTCAGAGTGTGTGTGTACGCGTGCTTCAGATTCGGTTTTTGGTTTGCTGATTCTCTTTTGCTATGATTTCCTTTCTTAATAAATCCTTAACTTTAACCAATGTTTGTTCACATCTAAGAATCTGTGCACCTGTAGTGTTCTCATCAGATCAAATCTTGGACAATATGGTCCCGATAATATTTACCCTAAGCACAGGTGTGTGTAGGCTTCCCCCCCCCCCCCCTTGGAGGATGCTCCTTGGTCAATACATATAACCATTTGGGCTATTTAGGTAAAAGTTTAATGGTGGAGAAAAAGCTGGGCATTGCTACGTGCTTTCTGACATGCATGTGACTGCTGAATATGTAGAAGAAGAAGAAGAAGAAGAAGAAGAGATTGGATTTATATCCCACCCTTCACTCACTTGGAGTCTCAGAGCGGCTTACAAACTCCTTTCCCTTCCCCTCCCCACAACAGGCACCCTGTGAGGTAGGTGGGGCTGAGAGAGCTCTTTCCCAAGCTGTCCTTGAGAGAACAGCTGGTACAGAGCTATGGCTTACCCAAGGTCATCCAGCAGGTGCAAGTGGAGGAGTGGGGAATCAAACCCGGTTCTCCCAGATTAGAGTCCGCGCACTTAACCACTACACCAAACTGGCTCTCTACACCAAACTGGCTCTCTGTAGGGGAAAACAGATTTGGTGTGATTCTGTACGATTCTCTACCATCAATGTGACTCCCTGGTGTGTGTAACTGAGCGAAAAGGGAGACACTCTCTTTGAAAGGATCCTCGTTTTGGAGCGGGAGTCCTGGGAAGTTAGGTTGGAACAGGTACTCAGCCTCCTCCCCTTTTGTTTTTAAGCAGAGGCTCCCCTTTGTCCTTGCAGTGTGTGAGTTGTTGCTCTGAGCCCTTTTTGCTCCTGCACGGGCAGAACAGCTGCTGCCAGTCTAGGAGATCGTCTTGGAGGAGGAAATCTTCAAGCTTTGAAACACCCCCAAGTTTGTGCACCCCTGGGAAGCTCAGCACTGTGCATTGTGGGTGGCGTCAGGCTGTTAGAGGGTTAGCTAGTAAACCAGTATGTGGGACAGACACCCTCCCTGTCTGCAAAACACCTGGATCCCCAGAGCAATGACAGCTCTTGAAAAGGCTCACATTTGTTTCACCCCACAGGCTATAGAATCCCCCGAGACTGGGTAATTTCTCAAGTTTTAGAACACTTGAGTAGCTAAATTTGCACAGGCTGTACAATCCCTTTGACAGGTAATCAACCTCAAGCGTTAGAATACTTGAAAAGGAACTACATTTTTTTTTCAGAGAGAGCTGTAGTGTTCTCCCTTTAGGTTAAACACCCTGGGTTTCAGAATTCCCAGAGCAAGTAAGCACAAATATAGAAGGAAAATTAAGGCAAGCATCTAGCTGAGATAAATTAGACAAATGGCTAGGAAAATTAGGCAGAAACCCATGGGAACATGGTGCCTTCTCAGGTCCAGGCCCAGTGGGATCTCTGAAAGATGGTTTCACTGAGTACTGTACCAAATTCACACCAAGGGCCTTTTCAGACTGGCCAGTTGCCTCTCACTTCCTCCTAATTTCCCCCTCTGCGACTCCTCCTGAGCAAACCTGCCGTTTTCGCACTATAGCAATCTGCTCCTCTCCCCCCCCCCCCCGAAGTTTTCTGTTCCCATTTGGGTTGCTTCGATGCTCTCTGTGCCCGCCCCTTGCATTTCCCCTCCCCTTCCCTCCCCTTCCTCCCCCCCAGCTCCTCCCTTGTTCCCGCTTTTCCTTTTTTTTAAAAAACGCATGCGTGGTAACGTTATAACGTCATAGTGGAATGATGACAGTGCATCACCCGCCTTCCTCTTCCCAGAATTCATCAAGTCCCTCCTCAGTATTCAAATTTTCCCGCCGTTCTGGATTGGTGCAAAACGATTGGTGGGCTACAAAGAGGACCCCGCCCCATGGATGGATTCTCCGATGTGAACTGAAATGTCGTGTGCTTAACCCGATCAAGGCAACAAAATGGAGGATGGGCAACATGGCGTCAGCTGGCCCGTGTTAAGAAAAAAAAATTACATAAATGGTGGTGATGGTGGTGGCGGCAGCTGAGGAGGAGCAGCATGACATGCAGAGCAGTCTCCCCAATCCGCAGGAATAGTTATAGCCCCTTGAAAACAGTTCAATCCATTTCTGTGACTTTTCTGCAAAGAAGCGCGCCCAGCCTGCTCTGCAGGGGCTGCCAATAAACAGCAAATTAACCCCCCCCATAGTAGATGTGAACATGTGTTTATTATATAAAGACAACAATTGTGCCGTCTTCCCTTGCTGCATCAAAATTTCATTATGATGTTATAACGTTATAAGGGCCTTTAAAAAAAAAAAAAAAGGTGGGGGGAAGTGTTGCTTCAGGATCGTGGGGCCGCACACAGGGAGCGGAAAGGAAGGCAAGTTTCCCCAGCCCGCCCGCCCGCTTGCCGCGGCTTCTCCATGGATTGCTAGAGGAAAGCACCCACCACCAGCTCTGCACGGGCTGTTGCCAGGGAAGCCCAAACAAAGGGCAGCAGTTACCGGGGAGCAAGCACATGGAGCTCTCGGGCCAATGGCACCCGGCTCCTGCTCCCAAGAAACGGCAAATCCACCTCGCCAACGCAGTCCCTGTGGTGCGATCTTGCCTCCCTGCCTCCTTATTTCGATATAACGTTAGGAGGGCTCGTTTCAAAAAAAAAAAATTCAAGAAACGCCCACCACGGGGCGGGCCAGATGGAGGGCGAGCGAGTGGGTGTGTTCTCATCTAGGTTTCTCCAACGGAGTAAACAGGAAACACCGCCAGGAACAGGATTTTCTTGCTCCAGGGATACTCCTGAGCAGTGCGGTGAAACTCCGGAGGAGTTTGTGAGCATGGAGCAACTGATGTGAAACTGACCAGAAACTCCGGTGCTCACTCCGGTGCTCGCCCCGGAAAAAAGCCAGTGCGAAAACAGCCCAAGAGTTAGCAAGGAGGATGCTTGTGCTGCCTGGGGTTTGTAAATGGCTTTGACTGACAGCATGTGAAGTATGCATGTGAGCAAAGGGGTTTGCTTAAGGATGTGAGTGAGAAACTGGAAGCATCTTTGCATGAGAATAAGAGAATGCAATCTGAGAGGTATGACTTAGGCCGATTTCGCACTGGCCAGTTGCCTCTCATTCTCTCCAGAATTTCCCCTCCCAGTTTCCTCAGGAGTATTTTCTTCATTTTCCCACTTGGAACCTCAGCCCTTTCAATATAGCGTGACAAAGGGTTTTCTCCAAAAAAAATTAGAAACTCCCACAATGGGGCGGCCCTGATGAAAGGCGGGTGAGTGGGCATGTTTTCGTTTTGGGTTCTCCCCCGGAGCAAACAGGAAAATCCTCTAAAAACAGAATTTGTTTGCTCCAGGGAAACTCCGGGGCAGCAGGGCGATACTCCAGAGCAAAACGTGAGCCCGGAGCAACTGGTGTGAAATCGACCAGAAGCTCCCGTGCAAGCATGAAGGCAAACCTGGGGTAAACACTAGTGCGAAATCGGCCTTAGTAATAACAGACAAGGGCAATTTGTCCTCTGCCCTTACAAAAGCACAGGGAGAACTAAAGCAGACCAATGCTGCTGCAATGGCTGCCCACCAAAGAGTAGCTTCTCTGAAACAGAGATTAGAAGGGGCAAGGCAAATGGCCAAATTTTTAGCTGATCAGGTTGAGTCCCAGAAAAATGAGACCTACCATCATGCATGCCGCAAAGAGAGAGAGTCTTCGAAGAGCCAGCTGGACCTGGATAGAGGACTAATTGCCCCTATTCACCCAGGAGACTTGTCAGGGCATTCCAATATGCCTAAGGATGCCTTTGCAGAATATCCTTACAATCCTGATTGGGTAGGAAATGCTCCAGTAGCCCCTCTGAGAACCAAGGCAACTCAGAAAAGAACTGGGAATCAGCAAGGGCAGATGAAAAGACAGGAAACTGAAGAGGCAGTCAAATGGTCAGCTCTCAAAGCCAAAGCAACTGCAGACCAACTTGGTCCTCCTAATAGGGAATGGGGCATCACTTGGTTGACCACTCTTTTACAAGTGTGCCCCTCAGCCAATGGCTCTGACCGAACTCCGCCGGTAAGACTATGTGCCTCTGGCATAGACGCTCCAGCTATAAAAGCTGGCAGTGCTTCCTAAAACATAACAGTCTTAAACATCTACCCTTGGATGAGAGAGAAATGGTCACTCTGCTCTGGCCTGCACAGAATACAGAAATGCTTTTTGTAACAGAAAAACAAGCCCCAGGAGAAAACCCAGAAGCATACATAGCCGGGGGGGGGGGGGGGGGGGGGGAATTGGCCATCCCTTGCAGAGAAGGTTAATCAGGCCCAAGGACAATATGATTTTGACAACCAGGACTTCAAAGGGCCCCCTGTACTCAGGATTTAATGCCCAAGCCAGAATGGCGTTAGCGCCCACGGACACCTTTAATACAACCTGGAAGATCATGTCTGAGGAAATCAGACAAGTAGCAGATCTGTTTAGGGAAGTGGGAGCCTTAACAAAACCCCGATAAACCACAAAAACTTAATCCTCCCAAACCTATAATGCCTGTGGTTTATGGAAACCAGGGCCCCCTGCACTCATCACAAAAGTAACCAGAGATGTTCCTCTCAGACTCATAATGGGGGAGGGACCCAAGGCTTTAATAATGAAAAGGGAAACTGTGCTTGGTATAGGAACAAAAAAAATGGCCCAGCCATACCTCCGAATCAACAGTCAAATCAGCATAACAACAACAATGTTCCTACTGGCCACCTTCATTACTCCCAAAATCAACATAAGATTGGCTTGGCTACTTATTCAAAATTTCCTTCAAATCAGAATCAACAAAATTGCCTTGAAAGGCAAAATCAGGATAAGAATAAACCAGGATTAAACACCCCAAAGACTGATCCCTTATAAAAACATACAGCACACTTGTGGAGTGAGCACAAGAAAGCAGGTTTTGACATGGTGTAATCTGACCATAACTATAATGTTTTGGCTTCTGCCTACTTTAAGCACATTAATCCAAGCATCTCAGATCCCAACACTCCAGTATCAGCCATGGCTGAGACCAGCCCAAATCCCTTGCCCCCTTCTGTCAGTAATTTTGAGGAACTCTGGTAGGGGGGCCTGGGTAACTTCTTCTGGGTAACTTCTTCTGGTAACTTCTCCCAGAAGAAGAAAAAAGGTCAAAGCTAGCCTTGGATTCCCAGGAATAAAAATTAGCCCGAATCACAAAAGAGAAAAGGGAAAGTCTGGAGGAGGAATTTGCACCCAGAACCAGACAAAAGCTTTCCCAGATTCCCCTAAGGAAAACCTAACCATCTGGCAGAATAGACTAGAGGAACTGACGAGTCTTAAAAAGGAACAAAACTTAGATAGAAGTCCTCTTTATGGGAAAATCCTAAAACTGCAGCAAAAATTGGATTTATGCAAGCAACATAGGGGACCTTTGCAAAGACAGCTGGAGGAACATATAATGGAGAGTGCCAGTTTAAAAACCCAAGTCCAAAATGTCATGGTACTTTACAGACACACGGAAGATAGATTAAAAATTCTGGAACTGTAATTAAAGAGGACAAGAAATGGTGGAGCAAACAACCCACCCTTGCCACCCCATTCTTCCTTTTCTCCTGTCCGCCCCAAAGAAGCAGCCTCAACCCCTGCATCCACGCAGAGTGCAAAACCCAGAGCCCAGGCTATTCCTTTCACCACAAGGGAAGACTTGTTCCAGAAGCCCCTGCAAAGACAAACCTCTGCATTTTTACCCATCCCTTCTGCAAAGAGCTTTATGTTCCTATCCCTGTTCACAACAATCTTGCAAGGAATGAAAAGGAACGTTGCCTTGCAGGAGTCCAAACAAACTTGGATTTGGCCAGCAATTCTGTGTTTTGGAACACAACAGCTTTGCTCCTCTTTTCCCAGGACACCTTTAATCTCAGACCACTAGCAAAACCAGGAAAAAGGTCCAGTTGCAGTATTTTGCATCCACAGTCTGGTCTTTGTTCTTATTGGGAAAGACAGAGTTTGTACATCTTCTTCCTCCTTTTAAAATATCAACCTCTGGAAGTAAGTTTTGAGTGGAGAATCTCCAGCCTTAGAGGCAGTGGTCAATGGAGTAGTGCTGCCTAACAAGTCTCAGGCATACTCCCTGTCATTAACTGCATCCAAGAGAAACACAGCTCCCTGCCCCCCTCCAAGCCCATCCAAATTCAGTCTTCAAAGGCTTGGAAGGATAAGCCACCAGATGAGCTATGCATAACAAAACTTTAGTACCATAAGGTGTGAATGACAATTGATATGTCACTCCCCTCACAAGGGAAACGAATCCAGCATCCTTTTTCCCCTTTGGTTGTATGTGTGTGTGTGCATAGGCGTCAACTACAGGGGGGCCACCCCCGGCAAAATGGAGCGCCCACCGGTGGCCAGTCAGCCGGCCAGCTGGCTGCCGTTGCCGCCTCTCCTTCCCCTCCACCCCCGGCCTGCCCTCCTGCCTCCCTGGGGCGGGGGGGGGAGGGAGGCGGCAGGGACATGGTCCCACGCTTCACGCGCGCGGCAGTCAGCCAGCCAGCTGGCTGCCGAAACCGGGTCTACCTCCCTGGGGCCGGGGGGGGGGGGAGAAGCGGCGGGGACATGGTCCCGTGCGTGTGCGCACAAAAGAGCCCCCCCCCCCGGGGATTTACAAAGTCTACGCCCCTCTGTGTGTGCGTGTGTGCTATGTCTTTGTTTTATTTATATAGTGAAGGCCACAGAGGGCAAACTCCTCTTTATGATTAAGATTTTTTTCCCTAGAGGCTCCTCCCCCCCCCCTTCCCTCCAGTTTTTACATTATGACTTGTTTTTGATTTTTTTTAATTTATCTTTCCCTTAACTTGTAAAGGATGAGAAGTGTTAGGCTGTCACCCTCCCAATGCAAAGAACATATGTGTTCTAGATTTTTATTTTCAGTTATTTTGTCCATCTCAGCCTCTAATGATCAATGCATAACTTTTTGGAACTTTTACAATTTAGTTTGGTAATTAGTCTAGTAAAGTATTCTAATGTCTCAAGATCTTAATTTACATTTCCAGACACCTCACCCTGGTTTCTAGAGACAGGAAAGGGCCCTCTATGCCTATTCAGAACAATGGTGTCTCCAGGACACACTTTTTCTGCCACGGGAGTAAGTTTTTAAAATCAGAATAATAACTTACCCACTTAGATTTAAAGAGGAAAGGCCAGAATGACTCCTACCTTTCCCCCAGCTTTTGATGTTTTTATTGTTATATTTCTCCTTCTAATTCATCTAATGCAGCTCTCCTAGCTATTAACATATCCAAGAGGCAAACTAATTCATTAGATACCTCTTACCCATTACAGATTGTTTTCAGTCCATATACATGAAGACCAACATCAAATTCTGTTAAAAATGCATAGGAACATTAGGCCAGACCCCCATTTTCTATCTGTCAAAATTCAGGTAGAGGTATCTGTCTCTCTCTGGCTCTTTTATATCAGTTTTGAGAACAATAACAGCCTTGTAATGCAGAAGAACTACCCTGAAAGGTAGAACAACTACAACCCTGCAGTGCAGAAGCAAAGATGACAAGCTTTCATAGACATGCAGAGATGGCACAGGAACCATCAAAGGCAAGCCCTTCATTTGTATCCAGCCCCAAGAAGCACTGCAACTGGTCGTCATCAACAACCTCTGAGTCTCAGCAACCTGAGTTCCAGCCCACCAAGCCTCACAAGGTGGAAAGACCTCTCTCCAAGAGATCCCACATAGAACCGAGCACCGAAGAAGGGTCAGCACTGTTGTGACCAGACTTCTGATCATCCATAGTTTAAGCCCCTGTCTGGTTTGGTTTCATGCTAAAAGTCACTGAGGGGAGCAGTTTTCACTGAATTGTTATGGGTTGTCAGCAATCTTCCCATTTTTGCTGGTTACATCTTCTTTGCCTCATTAAAAAGAACAACAGTTGTAAAGAAAGACCCTATCAATCGAACTGCATTTACCAGTGAAGAAAAACAAGATCCAGGCATTGGACTCTAGGTCTAAAAGAAGCTCTAACTTTATCATCAACCTTGTTCCTGAACTGTAAATAGTTTTGTATTATAACTACATCTAATATCTCATTGCCAATTTTTTCTTGCAAGCCCCATTGTAATTGCATTTTGCTCCACAACCTCATTGCCAATTTGGGCACAGTATGATACAGATGGTACATGTGTATGTGTGTAGAATAGAAACCTTTTGTATTGTTTTAGTTATGTAGAAAATCATGATTATAAAAAGATGCATAGCTAGGTGTATACTCTTTAAGACAGAATAATAGGACATTGAATTGTGTTTTACACACATGATAGTAGATAGTAGGATCTCTTCCCATCAGGGAAATGTTTTAGGATACCACTGTTAGAGATAGTTGCAAGAAAACCTCTCTCCTTCTACCCACCAATCTCACGTTCTTTCCTTCTGACTGCAATAGTTAAAAGGGGTTTGGGGTTTTTAAACATATTTTATTGGTTTTTTCAAAATCTAACAACTAATCTACAAATATAAAAGAAAAAACTAAACTAACTTAAAATATTCAAGGATCAGATTAGCTAAATAAAGTTTCTTAGTTAAATGCTTCCCATAGTAATACAAAACAGATATTGTGTGATTATTATCATAGCTTAATAATATGCTGATACATCAGTACTTCAATCAAATAATAAAAACAGTATATAAGTAAATGTTGCTAGGGCTTCACATTTTCTAGATCTTCTCATTTTTTTCTCTTCTGCCTCTCTTGGAAATAGTCTCTTGGACCCTGGATTGTTTCGGGGCAACTGCCCCTATCTCAAAGATAGATTCTTCACTTGTCTCGCTGGAACTTGTTGATTCCGGACTCCCTGTATCATGTTCGCTGGTCTCTCCTTCTTCTTTCTCCTCCGTTGTCTTGATTTCCTTCTTTGGATTTTGTTGTAAGTCCAAGAAAGTCTTTGCTTTAAGAAGAGAGTCAGTCTTTTCTTTCTTGTCTTTCTTGCCATTAGGCCTTCAGGGAATATCAACCTGTAAGAAACAGATTTTTTTTTGCAGGAATACAGTTTTCTTATTGGGTCTTCTTCTTTTCCTAACTTCAAATGGGACATCTTTTAAAACTGTAACATATTTGTCCATGATTTTCAAGACAGACTGATTTGTGACCTTGAGCACCACATCTCTTGTTGTTCTTCTGGAGAATCTAACTACTATCTCCCCAAGCAGATTATTTTTTAATGTATTCAGGATATACCCAATAGGTCATATCCATATCATTTTTCAAAAAATCCGCTTCTAAATCTGTCATAGCAGACAATGCTTGACTCAGAAGCTCTTTAAGATCCTCACTTTCCTGTTCAGGTACCCCTTGAAATCTCAGGGCATAAGCTGATTTTTCCATTTGAAGTCTTAAGAGTTGATCTTTTTCAGAATTCCTTTCTTTTTCCACTTCTTGCAGTCTTTGATCCATGTTTTTGGTCTTAATGTCAATTTTCTTTACAACTTCATCAATCTTCTCCAACTGTATATCGGTATGCTTAAGTTGCTATTGTACTGCATCCAATTTTTTATTCATGTCAGTCATTTGTTCCTTCAGAGGGCGCAATGCTGCTGCCAACATGTTAGAGAAGTCTGAAATAGAATCTTGTCTTGTGACCGGAAGCACTGATCATGTAGTTCCCGGTGATTGTTTGGATCTCATCGCCATTTTCTCAGTCCAACTCATGTTTACATTCCAGGAAAACTTTTAAAACATTGAGGGAAGCCCGTGGACAGAAATGCTTTAGATAAGTATGCTTTTTATTTGATCGAGGTAAGAAAGTGTTCTGTGCCCAGTCCCGAAAGTTGTTTTCTTAGTTTGCTTGTTTTCAGCTGGTGGGGGGGGGGTGTTGAGTTCCCTCCCCCTCCTGCATTGTAAATAGGGCTTTGGGCAAAAGCTTCTTTTCAGCTAGCCATCATTAACTCACTGTTTTTTACAATGTGTAAATCGCTTTATGGGGGTCATTTGGACGCCTGACTCCTTGCTCGCTGTTTCAGATGCTGTTTCTATGTTCTATTGATGGACCAGCCATGGTAGGACCATCGGGGCATAGGAAGCCCCAATCCATCAGCAATCTGCTTCCGGAGTAGCTACCTCTGCGCCCCCTGGCTAGGAGAGCCCTACAAGGACTCTGGGGGGGGGGGTCCAGATCAACTGGATCCCCTCCCAGCTGGGGCTTTACGGGCTGAGTCTCTCTGAGCAGTGAGGAGTCATGCCTGCCATCGAAACTGCCAAACCAGACATTAAAAGGGGGTTTAGACATAGTGATATTTATTTTCCTTTCCTCTTGTCTCAAAAACCCCACTGGGTTGCCATAGGAACTTGAGGGCACTGTCCAACAGTATGTTCTTCAATGGTTATTTTAGCCATGATGGTCCAGTAAGACTTCCATATTTAGATGCAGTATATCGCTGAATCAGTATTCCCTCTAAGCTGAGTTAGTGTGAGCTAGCTCACAGTTTTTTTAGCCTCTGACTCACACTGTTTTGTCTTAGCTCAGGAAGGATGGCTCCAGAGCAAATGAATTTACGCAGCAGCCAAATCGCTCATTCACAACTTTAATGCCATTAGCTCACAAAGCAGAATTTTTGCTCACAAGACTCCATAGCTTAGAGGGAGCATTGCTCTGAATGCCAGAAGGTTGGGGACCACAACAGGGGGCAGCTTTGGAATCTGTGCCCCTGCCATGTGCCTTTCAGGGCATCTGATTAGCCAATCGGGGAAACAGGATGCTGGACTAGATGCAGCACTGCTTTGATGATCTGATCGAGTAGTGCCCTATTGATGTTATTAGGCCCCTGGCATTGCTCCAACAGCCATTTTCAAGGGGATAAGAAGTCACAGAACTTCCACTGCCTGCAGCAGAGCCAGGGTTTAGTCCCAGACAGTTAAAGATCTTAGTTAGCTGGAGCTGACATAGACCTTTCTTTGCAGAAGAGCCACTGTCAGGTCATGTAGGCAATACCGAGTTAGAAGGGCCTGACATGGGGACGGGGAACCTGCTATTTCTCCATTCCATGTTACCGCCTCCCCAAGTGACTTTCTCCCCGCGGAGTTCTAAATGTTTGCCTCAGATACACCCATGTCTATATGTTCTCATGGGCTCCTTTGACATGCCGCACAGTTTCACTCCTGCTTGTGACTTGCAGGTTGGAATGTGGGTGTTTATGTAGAGAACTTAATAAATGAAAGGTTCTGTTTTAGGGAAGTGGTTCAGTCTTTAGGATAGGAAGAAACACAACCTCCACAGCGACACAAAGACTACCTTGAAGAATTTTTTTTTAAGCAAGGCTAAAGGGTAGGATTTTAGAAATGTATTAGGAAGGGGAAACAAAACTGCACAAGAATTCAAATAAGCAAAAAAAAAACCCACCCCTGAAGAAAGCATAGTCTTCTGGCAAGTAAAGGATGAGTGTATACTAACTCAACTCAGGAAGGAATCTGAGGAGCTATTAGCTAAAGACCATCAACACAATCAGCAACAATAATGTTTTAAGGCTTTTTTCCCCCCTCCAAAAATAAATTAGAGGAAGCCTGCCAAAGTATCACTATAGGCCTTCCCGACCACCCAGGTGTGAATGAAGTACTTAAGGGTAGTGGTATATAATAAAAAGCTCAGTGAATTCTTAGCCTCTAAGTCTCTTCACAAAAGAGGTCTTTAGTGTGGTACCTGCATCTCAGCCATCCTTTTTGTTGAGTAGACTTGAATAGTCTCTTCCCAAAATATGAATTGCCCATAAAAATGGGTTTTAGAGAACATTGAGCTATGCAAGCCAGGCTTACACAGAATTGTATGGAATTCAGCTAAAAGGAAAAGCCCCTACTACCCAGATACTACAAAAGAAGTTAACTAACGTAGCTGCAATTCAAACAAAGCAAAACAAAATAAAACACTCCAGATCCTGGAAACAAGTACACTCGAATCCCATGCCAGGTAATCAGACAGAAATGAACAAAACATTATACATGTGGATACAAGTGGTCATGGACAACTGGAAAAATGTTTGCAGGTTTTGAGAAGGAGAAAGCAAACTCAGTTAGCTGCAGGAATTTTTAGTATGCATGAAGTAATTAATCCAGTAATTAATTTCAAATAAGGGATGTGCCTGGTTTGAAAGTCCTGCCCTTAGCCCTACATACTGGAGCTGTGTAGTTATTCAGTGATGAAGAAAAGACACTCTGCACATGCTCTGACACACTCGTTCCTGGGCCTCAGCTTTGAATCTGACATAGATTCTCTGGCAATGAAACCTAGTGAGCTTCAGCTTAAAACACCTTGACGTGAATAGTATTCTTGGGTTTTCCAAAAAGCTCTGGAATATTCTCCCCATGAGCAAAGCCTTAGTGAATTCCTTTCACCTATTGGCAAATGCCTAAAAGGCAGTGAAAGAAATTAAACTAAACTGACCAGTATTCAGAATGAATCAATGAAAGTCATTTAAGGAACTAGTCCCTAGTCATTTAATGACCTCATTAAGTATGGGAGCTGCTAAAAAGAATTACAGACAGTGCAAAACTATCCAGAATCATTCAGTCTGAAGCAGACCAGGAACTGCAAAAGGATGACATCACAATGGGAAAATGAGCAACAAAATGGCTGATTAAATGTGATGTGAATGTGGCATTCAACAAAATAGCTATAATTATACAAGGTTGGGCTGGGCTATAAATTACTTGCTCCGATGCAGGAAAAATATCTCAGGCAGCGTTCCACGTACTATTTGGATTAATTATGGCTTGCTTTCTGAAAAAAATTCTGCTACTGTCAAAAAGATGAGAAAGTATTGAGAGAGAGAGAGAGAGAGAGAGAGAGAGCTAGCTTTTCTATGGCTATACTAGGTGCCCTTGGCAAGTCAGTATCCGGAAACAGTGACTTGGTTGCTGTGAGTCCAAATGCAATAAAAATTACAACCCCGTGCTGAAAACTACAGTGTGCTTTTATTAGTAAATAGCTGTAGAAACCTTCTACTGCCAGTATAGCCACAATATGAACGTCCCCTGTTTTGGGGCAGTCTTTTCCTGTAATCAGGGAACACAATGAATCGTCTGCTGGAAAACCTCCAACACATCTGTTGAGGAAACCCTGGGTGTTGCAGTGGATACTGAACCCTGGTACATTCTGTCTGTTCATGTAGGGCACTGCTTGGACCTGTTGGGCCTCTGTTGCCTGCATGAACCAAAAATATGGAGAACTCCCTTGCACCTGGCACACTGCCAGGGAAGAATGACAGCGGTGAGCGAGCTGTCTTCCCTAAGGAAGTTTTTCTGCGATTACTGACAGTCTCAATGAAATAACAAGCTTGTTCTCCCAGCAAGCTTCTGAATAAGCTTACTACATGTCCTTTGTTTCAAAGAACTGTTGCTTATTTAGTGTTATCAGAAATCACTCAGGGAAAAGAAGAGGGACACCATAACTGCAAAGAGCAACTTCAATAAGTACTGTAAACGGGTTGGATCCAGATGAGATTTTCCAGCCCCACAAGGCACTTCTGTCAGAGGAACAGAATGTTCCTGCCTACCCCACCCCCAAGCATACTGCAACCCACTGATCTTCCCAAAATTGTTTCTTCAAAGGGACAGGGGAGCTTCAGGAATAACATGAGAGGAAAAGGGGTGGGGGTCTGCAGCAGGAAGAAGGAACTGATGGGAACAACCCCACCGCTTCCATTACCAGAAAACTGAGTCTGGATCTAACCGTATTTTCTGACGTAGACATCATTTTCTTACAGTCTCATGATTCGAGAATGTGATCCTTGTTCTGGAACTCTTCAGGTAGCAACCATGTTTCTGAAGAATCCCAGGTTATCTGACTGATCCCAGGGACTCTGGGTCTTAAGCCTCCTGCTTAAACTGTGCTCCATCTGCTACAACACACATTCCTCTAGCGCTAGGTGCTTTTCTGCTCAATGAGACCCTGGTCTTGCCTGAACAGAAGCATCCCGAGCAAGAGGAGCTCACTCCGCACCAATTCTCCCTCTAAGCTGTGGAGTCTTGTAAGCAAAAAATTCTACTTTGCGAGCTACTGGCATGAAAGTTGTGAGCGAGCAAGTTGGCTACTGCATGAATTAGTTTGCTCTAGAGCCATTCTTCCTGAGCAAAGACAAAAATGTCGAGCCGGAGGCTTAAAAACGGTGAGCTAGCTCACACTAACTCAGCCTAGAGGGAACACTGCTCTGCACTCAAGGACAGCCCTCCTCATGGAAACTGGCACAGCACAAGCAGTGGCAAAAGTGAGGATTTATGCCATAGTTTGACAACGATCATTCCCCAGTATTTGTACAAAAGCAATGATGCATAGTGAAAGAAACAGTAAGAAGCTCATTTTCCTTTGGGGTTCAGGGTGTGTGTCTGTGTGTGTGTGTGTGAGAGAGAGAGAGAGAGAGAGAGAGAGAGAGAGAACTGGCTCCACAATCCTGTGGAATTTGGAAAAAAAATGGTCTGGTAAATGAAGCTTTTCCTGTTAGCTGTAGCAGGCACCAGTTCAGAACTTATATGTGTGCTTCTCTTTTCCAATTGTATAAATAAAAAACAACTTTACTGATTAAAAACAGTATTTTGTGACAAGGTTTTGGATCCAAGCTGGCAAGCAGCTTGCAAAACATCCGTCTGATACCTTCAGTGCAGCTGAGATCCTGACGCATAAAGCAAGGTTTTTGAAAATTAAATTACATGGTGATTTTGCAAATGAAAACGTTGTTTAGCAAACAACATTACGAAGAGCGCTTCCTACACATGCTTCGTCTCTGCCCATTAACGGAAGCACCGTGGATGGCTCCAAAACGTTTTTCTTTTCACACCCCCAGAAGACCTTGATATATTTTTCTAATGTGAAAAACACTTTTCATTAAGACAGCTGCAAAATAAAACCGTTACAGCTGCAAAAATCTCTTTTTGGTTCCCAGTCTTAACAGAGCAGCTAAAAGAAATTGTACTTATATTGGGAAGTGGAGAAAAATCTCTGACACGCAAGATCATTTATAATCTAATTATCACTCTGAATGCCTTTCTAACTCTGCCAGGTTCTCACTACAGGATTTATATGAGCATTAACTTGCCAGCAGCCAAAAAGGACAGCTATACATCGTTCCAAATCAGACCAGAGCATATGGCAAGTTCACTGTGCATTTCACTAGCAAGCCATATGACTGGATGATCTCTCATTTCTGACTCCCTATAGCAGTGATGGCGAACCTTTTAGAGACCAAGTGCCCAAACTGCAACCCAAAACCCACTTATTGATCGCAAAGTGCCAGCACAACAATTTAACCTGAATACTGAGGTTTTAGTTTAGAAAAAAGAACTCATACATTAACATCTTTTGTCTTAAAAGAAAAACACAATAACAGAGCTTTCAATTATACAAACAACCTTTTATTGAAAGGTAAAAGTTTGCATTTGGCATGCTTTTGAACAGTTAATGTGATTTTTGCTGTTGTATGCATGCTGATAATTTGTCTAACCTTGGCTCATACTTTGTAAGTTTGAGAGCAGCCCAGCCTCGAGACTGTGTCGTCTTTTTCCTTTTAGAGACTGAGTGCCCAAACTGCGTGCGTGCCCACAGAGAGGGCTCTGAGTGCCGCCTCTGGCATGCGTGACATAGGTTTGCCACCACTGCCCTATAGCATTAGGCTTTGTGACCTTCCTCACTTGCTGCTGTGCCTGAGCAACAGAAATCTGTGCATCAAGACAGAAGCGGACCATGAAAGAACTGGGAAAGAGCCTTCTGTTGGCTGCTTCTGCAAAGGTCTGTCCTAGGTCTGCCGGTCACATAGTATATTAGGCCTGTCTTGTCCAGCTCCTGCTCAGTAAATACTACTAAGAAACCCTTGTATTTTCATGACAATGTAAAGGGAATTATTCTCAGTTCAGCCTTGGGTGGCATTTCCTTCTCTGGGCTGAAAAAGAAATAGGAGAAGAGGAGTTTCTAAGACACGCCATGAGAAGCCAGAAAGATCACCCTCTTCTTCCGTTCAGCTGAAAGGAGAGAAAAGGGAGTAACTGAACGTAACTGTATAATAATAGACTTCTATACATATTACTACTACTGGTGCTGTTCTAACTACACCTTAGACTCTTTCATACCACAAGAATTACAGAGACTCTTATATCAATACGCGGATCCTGCCAATTTGAGGCTGATCGCATCTTCTTTGTGTTGTTTGGACACTAATTTGGACATGGTAGTCTATAGAACAGAGATAGGAACAATCACAAATGAAGACATACTTTATTTGTCTAATGCAAGAACACACACAATGTCTCATTGTGTCTTCTAAGAGCAGTTCTGGTAATGCTAACCATTGAGATTAGCCTGAGGGATTTTCAGGCAAATATACAGAGACTGTTGGCAGGGACACCATCACCTTGACCTATGGGTGCAGTTGGGGCCTGACACACTGAATCACTAATGCTCACTAAATCTTTCAGAAGTTGGGGAGAAGAAGCAGGTACAGATATTTACGTTCTGCAGATAGTTGTGTTTAAAATGGATAATATAGCAGCCCACATAGCAGCCCAGATGGACAGTGATCCATTAGACTACACTTGAATTCCAGCGCAACTTGTGCATATGACACTGATTTCCCAAAGTGAGGGTCCATTAACAGTTACCCAACCACTGCAAATGTTAAAGTGGCTCTGATGTTTATGCCACTGCATGCTGTCATAGGCTTTTTACAAAGGACATATCTACAGGGATGAAATCTCTGCGTCTGGTTTAATTTATTTTTTTTTAAATCAAGACTATATGAGTTTGTATTGTGAATTACCGTTTCAACTCAATATTAAAAATAAAAAATATGATATAAGGGTAATCCTGTGTGTGTATACACATATTTTTCACATCTTTATGGATATTCCTTTCTAATATTAGATTTTCCATCTGTTTATGTACATACTACAAAACTAAAATAATGTTTATTAGCCTTTTTGTTTAAAATGTTTTACGTTGCTGCCCCAATGATAAAGAATTACGTGTTTAAGGGAACTTCACTGAAATGCTGATGATATTTTTAGTGGTAGCAATAAACAATATAGTACTTCAAAAGAAGGGGAGATGCTTATGCCAACCTTTATTTTAGTCTTAAATCATTATGAGCTATGCAGCTTTAATTATCATTTTTACATATTCCTACATGAATCTCAGCACAAATAACTTGCTCAGAGTTACCAAGTGTGTATATGGCTAAGATGCAATTAGAACTTGGTGCTACCAAGACCCAAGTCTACCACTGGATTCTGAGAATGAGCAGCCTTCAGGTCTGGTCAAGCAACAACCATTACCAACAGAGGCATAAATCTAAGCCCTGAGCTCTCCAGTCAGACAGCCAAGTGCCATAAAATGCTGTTAGGATGGATTTAACGGTATAAAAGCCTTCCTAAAAAGGTCTGCTTGTCATGTTGGATCTATGATGGCTTATTTAGAGACGCAAGTCATGCTTAGATACCACAGCCATGCGGTGATGAGTATGCTGATATGGGTCTGATCTTCAGAAGTGCTGACCATTCACAGTGCCACCCGAAGCAAAATTACACCCTTCAGAGCTTATTTACTTCAAAAAAATGTTGTAACTCTTGCTTAGGATGGTTCTTAGAGATGTCCTATAGAGCCATGGGAAATGGAAATAATGCTTTTAAATGTATCCTCCTCTAAGTACATGCTGAAATTAATATTGTTTGTACTAGAACATCCATCTCCAGTTAACAGTCCTCTAGAACACACTGCCAAGGCAGGCAATTGTATCACAAGTTGCAAGTATGCCCTTTCAGTGACACTTCAATAGAAAGTAACGAATAGGAAGATGCAATTGCACACCTGACCTGTCTATAATCTCATTGTTCTGGAGAGAGCAGTCCACACTGGATTATGAAATAATCTGTCAACATTCAAAAGAACAAAGAAGAAATCCAGAACTCATAACTTTATTTATGGACTGTATGGTACAAATACCACAAAATGAACTGTATGTAAGCTCTAAGATATGGTGAGAATCAGTTTGGTATAGTGGTTGGACAGTGTTGGGTTTAGGACCGGAGAAAGCTGAGTTCAGTTTTCCACTTATACATGAAACTGATTGAGGCCTTGGGGGGCTTGTCACTTCCTCTCAGTCTAGCCTACCTCACTGGGTTATGCTGAGGATAAAAGGAAATAGGGGAGAACTATGTATGCAGGCCAGATGTTCCTTGTAGAAAGTGTGCAACAAAAATGAAATACTAAAAGTAATCTAGCACGTTAGCTCTGTATTATAAAGGTACTGCAGACAGTCAACTAATCCTCTCTGGGTATCCAAATATAATGAATTCTTAAGTTTTTCTTTTACGCTGTGACAAAAAAAAGGGGAAACCTTATTTGCATTAGTTAGGTTCAAGTGATAAGTTAAAACAAGGAAGGTATACAGATTCAATGGCCATTCTTATAGCTATTTCTTCCTCTGTAACTGTTCCTCCCTCCCCATCTCTGCATTATTTGTTAAACATTTCTTCCTTGCAAATCAAAATGTCACCCATCTTAACTGAGGGTTCTGTTCCTCCAGAACAGTGGTTCTCCAAGAGGGGGAAATTCTGACAGATACTCCTTACTAGCAGAAACTGGGAACTGGGAACCAAGGTGCCTTTAGGTCTACCCTATTGCCATAATTGCCAGCCTATGTAAATGAAGCTTTGCACCTCTGGGAATTAGGTTTAATTACAACAGCAGCCTGGGAACTTTGAAGAATAGTAGGGCGGTTAGAGGTAAGTGTTGTTATTAGACAGCATGTGCTTTTTGCATGCGGCATTTCTTTCCTTTTAACAAGGAATTTTCTGAAGACATTTCATTTTTTTGCTGATTTTCAGCTCATCAAATGTTGTTCATAATATATTTGTGAGACTCAGAATCTGCATCAGGGAATCTTATAATTCTCAAGCAACAGTAAATAAATGTTGTTCTTTGACTTTTACCTTCCATCAAAGCCTAATCTGGTTCTTTCAAAGCCTCATCTGACAGCATGCATTTATGTTCTTTGGGGGGGGGGGGGTTGTCCATATATTCTGAATTTTTAATAAACATATTTTAACTACATTTTGCCTGGATGGCTCTTATGCTTTACACAAGCTTTAGTTACCCAGAAGTGAGAGAAGTTAAAGCAAAAGTTTCTGACTGCTTCTCATAAGATTCAAGGCAATTTTTGGTTGTCTGAAAAGAATTTCCTTCCTTCCTTCCTTCTTTCCTCCCTTCCTCCCTTCCTTCCTTCCATACCCCGACTTTCTCCACAGTAGCAACAAAAAGCAGCTTACAATGTTCTCTTCTCCTACATTTCTGTCCTCACAGCATAGCAGCGCTTTCCCCACGCCACAATATACTTGTAGGAGTTGACTCAAAAATGGTTCATCCTTCTCAGGCCCCTATCTCTGGCATGAGCCAGTTCCTGAGATTTCAGAGCAATTCTGGAGTAATCTGTCCCTTCTCCTTTCAAGCCTCCCTTTTAAAGAAGCAGACATTGCAGAATATTGATGATTTCACATTCCCAAGTCATCTGGGAAACTCCTGAGAGATTCAAGCATTATGAATTTGTTTAATCCCAGGATGAATCAAACTATATATATTTTGACAACATCCACTGACACTGGTTTCAGAAGTATTCATAGCAAATCAAGGTACCTGTAATTGTTTTAAACCTCATTCTTAAAGTCCATAATGTTTTCCTTATTGCTTTACTATGAGAATGAAAATATTCATTCTTTATCTTTTATAGCTCTATTATATACCTTCTTGGCAGTCTTATTTATAAACTAGGTAAAATCTTGCAATTGGTAAAAAAAATAATTTGCTGTATACCACTCATAGAACAATTACTGAGACACAAAATTCAGTCCTATAAAACTATATGTTTTATGCATAGCCTACCTAAATCCAGTAATTTATTACAATTGTTAGTCTTCAATCTTTAAAGAAATTTAGTGACATTTCTTTCTGCTGTTGCAAACATGTTTGAAAATCCCACTCTGATAACAAAAACCGAGATATCAAAACATTTGAGCTGACACTAATAGTGAAATCGTGAAACTAATAGTGAAAAATGAAACATGCTGCCATTTGGCATAGCAGCAAGCAGAAATAATAAATAGAAGTTTCTCCTTTGATTTCCAGCTTTTATGAATGTGCCAAAACAAGTTAGGTCCTGCGTTCAATGGTGAGTCATAAAGTGTTGAAAAGTCAAATGATGAGAAATCTGGTAATATACATTCATTACATCCTTTCATCACCAGATTTCTATTGATGTACATGCATTAACTGAAGCATCGTCTGGATTTTTTCCAGCACTTTCCCTTTTTGGAGACTGAAGCATCTCAGAGGCTAAATATCTGGAAGCTATTTCAACATGAGTGATTTTAAGGTGATGCACACTTTGGCCAAAAAAAAAAAATTCCTAACTTCACATATACAGTAACTAAGGCTGGACTGGTGGTAACTAACCAGGAAATACATCATGGGGTCATGATAGCTCAGAGAAATGTCAACCTAGTAAATGGGCAGTGGGTTTTTTTTTAAGTAAATCATGTGCTAGAGATTATTAGGAAAACTATTGAAATATTACCATGTATGGTTGAGTTCTGATTCAGTCCAGATTCACACTTGAGCAAATATTTGGGCAAATTAATTGAGAGGGCAGTGGCGATATGGTTACAGGGTTTCCTGGATGATGCTTCAGTGTTTGATCCCTTCCAGTCAGAATTACTCAGTGCACATACTTTAAAAAATCAAGCATACACTGTACATATGTTGTATGTACTGTAACTTGTGAATGGGGCTATGTGATCAGCTGCACTTTTAAAAGTTTAGAAGTGTTGTACAGACAAAGGACTATGAAGGGTTAATTCTTCATAGAGCCAGAGAGCCTTGAGTGACAGACTGCTCCAAGGAATCTGATTGGTCAGCATCAGTTGATCTGAGAAAGATTTGAGAGCTGAATGCTGAGGAGAGATTCTGTCTGAGACTAACCCTGACTTAGCTGAGTTTAATACTGAGCATTCTAAATTAAGCCCTGGCTGAGAGCACTTTAACATAGACTGAGAACTGAGGGAGGTTGGCAATGATGAGTGGGTAGTTAGGTGAAGACTCCCATTCAGGCCAGAAAAGGGGATAGATCTTCTAGAGAGAGAAGAATTTTCCCTGCCCAGTTAAAACAAGGAGTTAGCTCTGAAGCGTGGAGAGATCCCTGGTCTGGTGTGGTTAGATCCTGCTTTGTGAAATTTTAAGAGTCAATTAAGAAGAGTACTGGAGTGCTTAGAGAAGGGGTTTGAGTACTAGATAGGGTGTCCCAGCCTTCTGGAAACCATAAGAATCAGTGAATGATCAAAGAAAGTGTACTGGAGTGTTTGGGAAACACTGGAACAAAAGCCTCTCATCTGAAAGATCATGTCACTGGGAAAAGCTTATGAAACTCTCAATAGCCTGAAAAACATATGAACTAAAGTCTGTACTTATATTAATTTACTTCTGAGTTCTATATTGAGTTACCTCAGAAATTTTACCTGTGATTTCATCTAACCTTTCCCCTCTATGTTGAATAAAATATTTTGTTAATTTGGAATTTCAAAACACCTTGAGTGCCATTTAAGTTTAAGTTAAAGGGGGCTCTTGATCCTTTCCTCAGGTTCCTGGACTGAGCCAACAGCCAAAATATACTGTGACAGAGTGGGACAGCCAGAATTCTCCAGGAAAGAAGAAAACAGATAATTAGGGCAGCTCAGTCACAAAGGGAAAGAAAAACAGAGGGGAAAATCTTGCCTTTGAGGTAGAAAAGTGGGACAGGAGTGTCATAGGCTACTTTGTTTAATTCATTAGTACCCCAGCTTTCTCTCCAATGGGAACCCAAACTGACATCCCTATCTTCCATTTTATCTTCACAACAGCCCTGTGAGGGTGAAAGAGTGTGACTGGCCCAAGGTCCCCCAGTGAGCTTCCATGGCATGAGCGAGGGTTCGAACCTAGGTCTCATCTGAAATTCTTAACCTCTACATCATGCTGATCACTGACAAAGCTCCAAGCACAAGTATAGAAGCCCTGAGATGCCTGGATTTGGTGAAATCAAATATAAGGGTTCTGAGACCAGTTTTGTTCAATATAAAGTTGAATAACAATTGGGTAGTAAACAGTTAGCTAAGACTCTCTGCAGAAAGCATCCATTCAGCACAAATCACCATTTTGTCCCAGGGCTATGTGTTATAAAACTGGTCTTAAATCCCTGCCTGGGATTAATCTATGGCCAAGTTTTTACCATGTCTTTCATGCATTATTTTAATCTGCAGGGTCCCAGCCCTGCTCTTCCAGAATCAGAAGCAAGAAGAGAAACGCCCAGAGATGCTGCAACTGAGTACTGCAGAAGAAAAAAAGATCCCTTTATTTTCACTGACAACATACAGTGGTTAATGCTGCTCAGCATTGTTTAAACATTAAACAGAGAAACTGGGGAGGGAATTTATAAACAGATACTTGCTATGGAATGAATCTTCCCCCAGTATATCAATTACCCTCATAACAAATGATCATGCCCTTCCAAGTGTTTGAGGTGCAGAGTCTATCCACACTCCTCCAGAACCCAACTGGAATCAGTGGCAAACCTCCCACTCCAAAAGCCATTAGCTCTCTCAAAAGTCAGATGGAAGAGAGAACACATGTTTTAACATTTGCCAAACAGATATCAAACTTGTTGTTTTGGAATACAGCCTATGTGTTAGTACTTTCCATCATCTGCAAGTACAGTGTGTGCAAAACATTGGGTTTTTTATTGCAGAATAGTAGGAATACTGTGTGTTATAACAGTGAGGAAACCTCCTCAGTCTTTCAGAGTGCATAATGCACAAGGAAGCTAGCCTGATTATTCAACTTCTTTTATTCACCTTTCAGATGCTGCTACAACCAGTCATTCTTCAGGTGGGATATTGCATGCCAAGGACAAACATTTGGATTTGCCATTTTGAATCACTACCCAAAACGTGGTTATGGTTCGAACATTTTTCTTAAGCAATGGCATTTTATGGCCCATCAAGATCCATGGTGGGCGGGTTGGTTTGGAAGTGTTGCTAGCATTTCAACTTCCATTTTGAAAAATATAGTCCTCATGGTTGCAGATAAAGGTAATTCCATTCCAATGGGTACATTTTATCAGTAGCTAAGACAGAAGGCCACTGATTAATTTTATGCATGTTTGAGCAATTAATGATAGCACTGAATAAAATATTGCTAATGGGCAGTTCTCCTGGCTTGTCAGGCTTTACCCGTTCAGAAGGCAGGAGCATTACATTCTTAGGACCTAACTGGCTGTGATGGTGGCATGGCTCATGTGTCTGAATGCTGTTTGCACTGAGGGATAAAGGGGAGAGGTTGAGGGGTGAAGCAACATCAAGAACAGAATGCTGCAGGACTTTATTCCTGCCTGCAGTTGCTCTCCCCCATCAATGGCTATTATGAGTCCCCAGTCATTACATTCCCATCCTGCTATGCATGCTGTACCCATGATCATCTCGATGCATACAACTGTTGTTTTGCTAAAAATCAACAAATATAATTTATTTATTTCTTAGATTTTTTTTTTTAGTCACCACTCACCCAAAGGGTCTAGTGGCGACTTACAACATTAAAAACAATAAGGTAAAAACAACATAAAGACAAATAAAAATGATAAAATATTAACATTAAAATACTAAAACATTAAAATTAAAGTATTAAAGCATTAAAACATAAACGTCCATCGCATCTGCTAGCATTCACCTGGCACAATTATTTAGGGTAATTAGGTCATTAACCTACCTCTCAGAGGGCGATTTTAAAAAATCAGCTGTGAGGCCTTGGTGAGTTATTTTGCAGGTAAAATGTCACCCCGCCAGGACTTGCCTGCCAACATTGATACAGTAAGAGAGCTGGAAGCCACTTGGCTGACTTTGGATCCCGTAATGGACCAATTCAGTTTACTCTCTCAGAATGATGGGGACAGGATCCTGAGAGCTGTAAAGCCCACCACCTGCCTCCTGGACCCATGCCCATCATGGCTGGTGAAGGCCAGCAGTGGGTGAATACAGGCTCCCCTGGCTGATATCATAAATCAGTCCTTGAGTTCAGGGATCTTTCCAGGGATTTTGAAGGAAGTGGTTGTGAGACAGCTCTTTAAAAAAACCATCTCTGGGTCACACAGATCTGTCCAACTGCTGCCCAGTTTCTAACCTTCCATTCCTGGGCAAAGTAGTTGAGAGAGCGGTAGCTGAACAGCTCCAGGTATTCCTGGATTATACATTAGTCCTTGACCCATTCCAATCCAGCTTCTGCCCTGGCTATGGGATGGAGACAGCTCTGGTGACCTTTAAAGATGACCTACATAGACACCTGGACCAAGGTGGGTCAACTCTGCTGTTTCTTCTCAGTCTCACAGCAGCATCTGACACAGTCAATTACAACCTAATGGGTCCTGGGGGGGAGGAGCTAGCGATGGTGAGTTGAGCAGTTGCTCCCAGTTCAGCCTCCACGTCAGGCTCCTACAAAAGGATTAAAATAACAAAACGGGCTGCAATTTAAATACTACAACTTTGCTACAACAATGGGGAAGGCTCGGGGAGCTAAAACTGGTAAGAATATCTCCAAGACAATGCCTCTAGCAATGCAGGAAGGTCGAAATTCCTCAGACGAGGGCTCCCCTCCCCCATCAGAGTCTGTAAACAAGTGGAAAAGGGAGGATCCCCTCACCAAAAGCAATTTGAAAGAGATGCTGACAAATTTAAAATAGGACTTAAAAGAGGAGATAAGAAACAGCATTACTCCGGTCATAAATAAACTGGATGAAGTTAGCAAGAAACTTAAAGAAGTGCAGGAGAAGGCGGAGTCAGCAGCTGCCGAAACCCAAAAGAACTCCAAAGAAATAGCTGAACTGAAATCTTTTGAAGAGTGTACTAAGAGCAAGTTAATGCTTTTAGATTGTAAATCTAGGGAATCTAAAGTAAAGTTTCGTGGAATCTCTGCAAACTTTGAGCTAAACAAGGATCTTACTGTAGCTTTAAATGAATGGCTAGAAGGAATCATACAGCTTCCAGGGCCAGTTGTAACCAATGCTTTTCGTTTAAACTTTCCTTCTCGAACGGGCTCACCAGAGTTTATACCTGACATTGTGGCCGAATGCAAAGATGTAAGAGGAACCTCTTGAAAATCGCCAGGAAGAACAGAGGATTGAAACTTGAGGACACCTTGGTTCAGGTGTTTCCAGACATTCCCTTCGAAATCTTAAATGACCAGGAAAAGCATGCGTCCAATTGCTCAAAAGCTCACAGAAAAGAATTATAGGTACCGTTGGCTGGCTCTTGGACATTTATCGGTTACACACCAAGGTCGGACACTGACAGCTCATGATCTAGCATCTGGAGAAGAGCTTTTAAAGGCATTGAACCTGGATTCGAACTAAAATATAAGGAACTGGCAATTAAAGATGATTGTATGGAGGAGATAGCAGCTATACAGTCACCATTTGTTTTTGTTGTTTTGTTTGCTTTTCATATCTTTATTAAGCACTGAAGCCTGGAAAATAAAAATGTAGGGGAACACGCATGTAGAGCCACTGGGATTCCCCCCCCCCCACGTCTCCCCAATGGGCCAGACCCACACTGTGGGAGTCTGCTTCAGAATTTTTCTGGAGTCCCGGGGGGAGGGAACGTCACGTAGAAGAACTCCACTTAAGAAAAAAAAATAAGAGTTTAAAAATTTCAAGAGAGCAGAGAAAAGAAATAGAGTATTATTTTGTTTTTTATCTTATTTTATTGTGAAGTAACATAGTATATTAGTTTTGTAATGAAAATTAAATACATACAGAGCTTTTGATTACAAATATGTTAAGACTTAATGGGAAATTATGAGAAATGGAAGGTACAATCATAGAGGAACTGGAGTGATTTTGTGAGGCAGAAATATATTTTTGTTAGGCATGCCAACATCTACCTGATTAAATTAATTATAATCTCATAAAGGAAACATTAGCAAAACAGAGTTGGTAATGTATTGTGGTAGAAATTGTTTTAAGTATGTTAATTCCTTCTGCTTTGTTGCAAAAATTGTAAGTAACATGTAGAAGTTTAAAAACAATAAAAAACTAATGGAAAAAAATTACAACCTAATGACTTTCTGCCTTGCCAACATGGAGGTTCATGGGACAGCCTTGAAATGGTTGATCTCATTCCTCCATGATCAGGGACAGAGGGTGGTGTTGGGAGAGTGGATTTCACCATGGTACCCTTTGGTATGTGGTGTCCCCCAAGGGGGAATCCTCTCCCCAATGTTATTTAATATCTATATGCAGCCCCTCACCCAACTGGTACTTAGGTTTGGGCTGGGTTGTCACCATAGTTCCCTCTAAGCTGCACTAAGGGTGCCGTTGCACAGAATTTTAGATGCCAGCTCAGAGGTTTCTTCTTCTGCACACAAAGTTTCTCTTCCCTCCATTGGAAACAATAGTGGAAAGGGCTGGGTAGACCTGTTAACCGGTGGACAGGTCTCCCGTTTCCAGTATAGTGGAAAGGGGTGGGTGAAATTTGACTTGATTCTGTTTTCTCTTATAATGTGTAAATTATTTTTAAAAAATAGTTTAAATATAATTTAAAAGAATGTATTCTGAGATTTTTACAAGGTTATGAAAGTAATCTGAAAAAACTAATTTACACAATCAAATGCAGATTTACTCACAACTTTAACGCTACTAGCTTCATTCACTCATGAGGTAGAATTTCTGCTCACGACACTGAGGAGCTTAGAGGGAACATTGGTTGTCACCAGTACACAGATGAAACCCAGCTATACCAGGGTTGAAACAGAGTCGACCAAACTTAAATTAAACTAAGACTGTGGCTTAATAGGAGAGACCCGAGGTGGGATGCCAGCTCCCAACCCTTGACAATGTATTTTTAACACCAGTGTTGAGTGTGAGGAGTCTGGGTGTGATCCTGGATGCCTCCCTTTCAATGGAGGCCCAGGTCACAAATGTTGCCAGACTGGCGTTTTTTCATCCAGGATAAGAAGGAGAGCATGCAAGGCTCTGTGTGTGTGTAGTCTCTACATTCTGACTTCTTTATCCTTGAATTCGGATGAATATGATGGCCTGACCTTAGACTTTTGATATGCCTTGTAAACTTTCATAGGAATTTGTTCTTACTGTATGAAGACTGTTGATTGATTAACTGTATACAGACTTACTCAACAAGCAGAAAAAATGACTTTTGCAGTTTGAAAACATACATCGGACCTGTTCAGAAGAAGATTACTAAACGAATACATTATCCTGAAAACTTCATCAACTATATTGTTTTGGACCCTTATTGTATATGTTACACTATATTTTGCACTAATTGAAATTTATTGAAATACAATATATAATTTGTATATGATTGGCCTTGCGTGCTCTCCTTATTGTTGATTGGTGGCTATGGTTCTCTGTTTTTTAAAATATTTTCATCTATGCCAGGTCAAGACAACTGATCCCCTTCCTGTCTCGCCCTGATCTAGTCACAGTGATCCAGGCAACGGTCACCTCCAGAATAGACTACTGCAACTTGCTCTATGCAAGGCTTTCCTTGAGGCTGACTCGAAAGTTACAACTGGTCCAGAAAGCAGCAGTACATCTCCTTACATGAACATAATCTAGAGCCGGGGCCATTTCGTAGAAAAAGAGGTGCAGGGGCTCATTAGCATAACTTATTTGCATATGCCATACCCCCTGACATCAGTATATCAGAAGGCAAGAAAGAAAGGAGAGAGAGAGAGAGAGCTGGCAGAGAGGGGACAGCTACTCATCCAAGCCTCAGAAATACCACTATTCTGGGAGGATAGCTTCAATGGTGGCTGAAGCCTTCAGAAGGCTGGTCAGAGGAACAAAGACCTTTCCAGGGGACAGGGTCAATTTGCTGCAGCCATGACACAAGCAGGCATTCCCCTGCATGGGGGGGGGGGGAAGCTGGCACCAATTCCTGGAGCTGAGCTCCCCCGAGCTCCTGCCCGAAATGACCCCTGTCTAGAGCCCATATACAACTGGTACGCGGCCAACTGCACTGGCTCCAAGTTGAATACTAGGTCAGATTCAAGGTTTTGGCTTTGATCTTTAAAGCCCTACACAATCTGGGACCAACATATCTTCGGGACCATATCTCCTGGTATGTGCCCCAAAGAGCACTGTGCTCAATGAATAATAATCTCCTGGCCCATAATGCATCCGTCTGGTTTTAACTCAATCTAGGGCCTTCTCAGCTTTAGTTCCAGCCTGGTGCTCTTCCAGATGAGAACTGAACCCTGTGGGACCTAATGCAGTTCTGCAGGGCCTGTAAAACCAAAATGTTCCATGAGGTGTATGGCTGAAGCAACGATAGCTTCTAGACTGGCCCCCCTCCTTCTTTTCAGCCACCATACAACAAGGAAATGTCAATAAGTTGACAACTGCACACAATATAACAACTTCAGTGCGGTATTTTTTTTTTCCATGATGGCAACAGAGAGGATGTGTAATAAGGATGTACGAGAGATAAATTACTAGATGTGTATCTAACGTAGAGAAATTAGAGCATTCACAGTGCTTCACATTCATTTTTCCAGTAACTTCACAACATCTTTATAAGGTAGGCCAGTACAGGTTTCATCATATTGCAGACGTGGGCAAGGCTGCACCCAGGCTGAGACCAGTAGATGAATTATTTGACCTCTCCTGGGATAGTTAATTGCCCCACCTAGTTAAAAAAAATCTTTTGCATCTATAGGATGAGGTCACATTTTTTCAATAGGAACAATGGTGAATTCCATATACCTGGCCAACCAGCCCCACCTGCCAAAGATTTCACCTGGCCCACAGTGATTTTTCAAGATCACAATTACTGTTATCATACCTAAATCACACTGGGGTAGGGGGGAAGAAGCCAACTTAGGAACTGACTGCGAGCATGGCAGGGTTCCTGAAAACGATGAGAAATAAGGAAGTTATTATTTAAGGAAGGGGTTTATTCATTGTGCACTGAAAATAATGCTTAGTATGTTTCTGGCATCAATGACCCATGCAGACCCCTGGGCTTAGTGAAAAAGTTATAGACATTTCTTGGTTATGAGGAAATAACTGATTTTCCATCCATTCCATTCTTTCTAGTCCCACCTGGAAATGTGGCAGTTCCACCCAGAGAGTCAAGCTAGTTATAGGTCTAGATGAGGACTGCAGCTGGGATATAGGAACCTGTATAAAACCATTTAGTAAGTTAATGGCAGAGGTGAGGTTTGATCAAGCACTGAGCCAAACCACTGGGTGCTTCTTCTTTTTTTCTGAAGGCTTCCTTCCATGAGAAGAACCTCACTTCAGCCATTTTTAAAGGCATGTACCAACAGGGGTTACAAGCATTTACTGTATTTGTGTGAGGACAAGGGGAAAGAAATGCTTTTTGTGGGCCCCTCCAGACCATACCCCACATAATTTCTGATGGTCTGGAGACCCTCAAGAGTGGCTTTTGGGTGGCCACAGGATTTTATAACAGAGAGGGGAGATGGGAAAGTGCTGTTCTGTCAGTAGAGCTCACAGTTCTCTGGATCCCACCCCTTATCTAATATTTTGATGTCTAGTCTTCTCTTGCCTTTTCTCTTCTTCAGCACTTCTTTAGTCCAGGATTGCAGTGCTGATGTAATTTGTGACTAAAGAGTTGACAACATTTGTGGTTTACCCCTGAGCAGAAAGTCTGACATCCAGTCTTGACTCAACTGTTATCTGACTACTGAGATGATTTGTGGTGACTTTTTAATGTCAGTCAGGATTGAATGTAATAGCGGTGAGTAAAGCAGTTGATGCACTCAAATTCCAGTTTAGCTTCAGAAAGACATTCTGCGGTGCAGAGCTAAACTGGTATCTGGATATATGGATACCAGCCACAATACCACGTCAGACCATCCCATTTACCACTTCCGTATTCAGTCATCTGCATAACAAAACACCAGTTGGTTGAAAATAAGACCAGAACTGCCTGTATGTCTCAGACCTGACATTTTACACTACGTAGCTGGCACCAGATTAATGAGGGGGACTAAATGAAAGGGACAAGACCAGTGCGAACAAGAGCCAAAGTGAGTGAAAAGATAAAGGAATGTTGTTTGCCAGTCAATCAAGAGTTACATTACCAGGGCCAGTACAGAGTCTTGGGTGATAGCAAGAACAACACTGTTAGCTAGGCAGGATGGGCAGGTGAGTGGTGGGAAGGTTTAGGAAAACTTTTAGACTTTCCTAATCAGGGGTCCGTTGGGGCCGGAGCGAGGCGGAGCGAAGCTCTGCCAGCTCAGGAGTGGCCACTAGGGCAGCCACAGGCCGAATCAGATTCTCTAATCTGATTCAGACTGCTGCCGAATTGCTGCCGAAATTCGGCAGCAACTTTAAAAGCCACTGGAGGGGAGGGGGTTTGAGGGAGAGGCTCCAAACTTGCAGGGTAGCTGCTGGGGCCTCTCCTCGAAATACCCACCAAGTTTCAAGAAGATTGGACCAGGGGGTCCAATTCTACAGGCCCCCAAACAGGTTGCCCCCATTCCCTCCATTGTTCTATATGGGAGGGAAAAAGTTAACATTTTTTCCCTCCATAGAGAACAATGGAGGGGATAGGACAACCTGTTTGGGGGCCCACAGATTTGGACCCCCTGGTCCAATCTTCTTGAAACTTGGTGGGTATTTCGAGGAGAGGCCCCAGCAGCTACCCTGCAAGTTTGGAGCCTCTCCCTCAAACCCCCCTTCCTCCAGCCCCTCATATGCCCTATGAGTTTTTGTCATTGATTTCAATGGCCCATAGGGTATAATGGGGCTGAAACTGACATTCCCTTTCTGACACACTTCTGGTGATGTCAGGGGACGTGGCATATGCTAATGAGGTATGCTAATGAGCTATGCTAATGAGCTCCTGCACCTCTTTTTCTATGAAAGGACCCCTGTTCCTAATCATGGAGCTTTAAACTCACAACTCAAATTCTGATGGCTGTCCAAACAGGAAACAGACCACTAAGTTGATGCTTCACATACCATTTGATTGCTTGAGAGAATTTATGAACAATCTTGGGCTAAGAATATAAAATTCAGTTCCATGCCCTTCTTGATTATGATGGCTTTGTACACTTCTCCCCTAAAAGAAAGGCTGCCCATGAAGTGTGGGTAGTCGTGCCTGTACTGTACTGTGTGCCATCCTGTGTGGTGTAGTGGTTGGAGTAGGATCTGGAAAACCCATGTTCAAAACCCCACTCTACCATGGCAATTTGCTTGGTGACCTTGGGCTAGTCACTCACTCTCAACCTAACCGACCTTACAGGGCTGTTGTGAGGATAAAACAGGGAAGTCCGATGAGTCCTGCTATGTATGTCATCACTACTAGAAGCGTGGTAAGTATAATGCAGCCTTTTCAGATACTTTATGGGGAAATATCTGATTTAATAGACTCCATAGTTTAGTTTTCAATCATCCTAGACATTTCAGATTAGATATTATATTTGAGAATAGATCTTAAATTTGGTTGTGGATTTGACTGTTGAATGACTCCATGAGGGATGAATATGGTTTAAATATGCATTTTAAACATGCGATATAAATCTGTTATTTTGCCAGCCAACACCTATTTAAACCCTCAGGTAAATAGTAGCTGACACACATTTAAAAATGAGTTAGTTTGCTTTGACCATTCTTCTTACATAGGATAAGCCTATTCCATGCCCATGCAGCTATTCTGTCCCCATCCAGCTATGAGAGCCAGTCTGGTGAATCCAGAGAACTGGGTTTGATTCCCCGCTCCTCCCCATGCAGCCAGCTGGGTGTCTTTGGGCCAGTCACAGTTCTATCAGAACTGTCTCAGCCCCACCTACCTCACAGGTTGTCTGTTGTGTCAGTTGTAAGAGGCTCCTTGTGGTAGAGAAACGCGGGGTATAAAATCTACTATTCTTCTTCTGTGTGCCTACTTGTAGCTGAAAGGAAAAAGACCCTTGTGTGCAAACCAGTGCAGTATATGCAGTTCCTGGTTTGATCCAGCCTCCAGGACACAATCCCACTTAGAAAATCAGGGGTAGCTGTTCAAAGGCTGGATTTTAATCCTCCAGGAACAGGTGACAATGCTGTTTCCAATTAACTTATTGGGGCTAGAAGTGGATAGCCCTGGCAGTTGTGCACATATGTAGCTGGATCAGGGTGCATGGCATATACATAGATGTTTAATAGGGGACTGAGACAGACCTAAACATGTTTCCATCCTAAAAAAAAAAGAAGAAGATTCATTTTGTTTTTTAAAACCTGTCACCTTAAGAAGGGATGCTTTGAAAGAATCAAACTGCACATCATGCAGGACATTTGTGATCCGATCACCAGCCGTATTTCTAAACTTTTCAAAAGCAGCTGGAGAAGAATTTGGAAATTAACCCTTTTCACCTGCACCTGCACCATTTCCCCACTAGAAACCAGCCTGCCCCGAGCTGTAATGATTCACCTCAGGGGGGAGACAAAGACTGGCCATCATGTTGTCTTCCAGAGTCAGTAGCAACAACCGATCCTCTGAACTCACCAAGGCGATGAAGGCGGCCTTCAAGAGCAGAGCAGCACAGGAGCCCTTCATCATCCCTCAGCCAGCCCGCCAACAGCAGGACAGCTGACAGGCAGCAGTCTAATTAATGAAATCTCTTTTCCATTTGAGACACAAAGAAGAAATGCATGTAGGTTCATGTGAAAAAAAGAGAGAGGGGGTAAAGAAGCAGTCGTGAATAGATCTCTACTTCAACAGTGAAGATGAGAAAACATGAGATCCCACATTCCTGCCTCTCTATTGCTAGTTGGTGCTGCAACTCCACAAGTGTTGCCAGTCTCCAGGTGGAGATCTCCCAGAAGTGCATCTGATCTCCAGGCTACAGAGATCAGTTCCTCTGTAAGACGGAGCTCTTCTGCCAGGCTTTCAATTAGGAGCCGCCACCGGGGGGGGGACTGATTTGATAACATCGCCCTGGTCCTGTTGGTCGCACCCCTTGCTGCCTCTGTTCGCCATGAGAACTCTGAAGTCGCCATCTGTTATTGTATAGTGTGTGTAGGATGTGGTGTTAATTTTAACTGTTTATTTTATATTGTAAACCTTTGATGGTATTTTTATGCATGTTAGCCGCCTTGAGCCGGTTCGCTGGCAAGGCGGGATATAAATATAATAAATAAATAAATACCGTTAAATGGCATAATAGTATTGTAGATACATTTAAAAGATACATTTAATTTTGGTAAGTTAGGACAATAAAATATGCATATTATATAAAAAATCTGTATCTAAGTACGGCTGATTCTTCTAAAAGTTTTGCAACCATAATTGTAGTATCAGTATTACCATCATTCAGAAAATGCTGAACAGTTTTAAGATTACCAGTAAACCAGTATGGCCAAAGGGATAAGAATTTCATACATGATGATGTGTGCAGCTGGCAGTCCAGAATGATATGGAAAACTGAATCTGAGGCCATGCTGGAACATTTGCAGAGTCTTTCTTGAGGGGGGATATTGTTAAATCAACCCCACAGCATGTTTGAGGGGAAGACGTTTAGCCAAGCCAGTGTGAAGGCTCTACGGTGAGAAGGGAGGCTGAGATTGTGTAAACAGTGGGCCATTTGGCCATGCTGGATTGAGAGATTAAGATTTGTTTGTGAGCTCTGTATTTATTTAAAAAGGAATTTAGAAACAAATGAATTAACTATTACATCCTGCCAGACCATTTTGGTTGACACTCAGGGACGGTGCTCCACCCAAAGAACGAAGGCAAGTCCTTGAGGTGCTGGCAGTGCCTCTAGGGTCAGTAGAGTGGGAGAAAGTAAGAGATACGGCTTACGCCCACCATTGCCTCCCAGCCAGATCCAAGGTGAGCCCTGACACAAGCAGCAGTGGAATGTGACTCACTCCTGGAGTGTCTGCCTTCATCTCTTCCCTCTTATTTGCCAGCACACCAATATGAGTAGATGCTGTGAGATGGGGGTGGCACTAGCACTGAAGTTGCCCACCCCGACTGGTTAGCTGTATTAGTGGACTGAAGTATAATTTAGCCCTTTACCAGAAGAAGTTGAAAAGGATAACCGCAACATAGACTAAGGCATATGAAAGCGTACATTCCAAAAGCCTTCTAAAAACAGTCATTCAAAATTTAGAAGCATTCAATATGTGAAGTGTTTATACCTCCGGAATGTAGGATTATGCTTTCATTGAATATCCCACAGTTCTTTGCTGAACATTCCCCAATGACTCTTTCGTTGAACTTCTTAGTAATGAATGACAGTATGGACCAGTATATCATAGTGTGACAGCAATGATTGCCCCGTAATAATTCTAAACGGTTTGGCCCAAGTGAAAACCTCAACATTATAGGAAGATGGTATTTTCACTGGTATCTCAAAGGTGAGCATAACACATGCCTTAGTCTTGACTTGCGCACGATATAACTTGAAGACTTCTTTTCTACCGTTCCACCCATACCATGCTCCTTGGCATCACAAACGAAGGAACACCAGGCCAAGCAGTATTTCTAAATCAGGTGATCTCTAAAATGTAGACAGTTATTATTATATATCCCTAAACCATGTGATTGATAATGAGCTGAAAAAGAAAATCCCCACTGAAGACATATCCCCCACCTTTTTCAACCCACACTTCAGGGTCCTATGTTAAATAACTCAATTGTCTTGAACATATCAGTAAAACCTCTCAGCAATGAAAGAATAGTGCTATTCCCTGTAAGTAATGACGGGAGAACTGGGCTTTATCTATAGGACAGGTAAGATAACAAGAAGAATACCCCTTGATTATGGAAGGGTTATGAACCTAGTCCACACAAACAACCTTTCTAAATTGGAGGTGGCTGACCTGTTTGTTTGATCACCATTGTGTGGGTGAAAACAACTTAAACAAAGAATCAAGGGTCAAGTAAAAAAAGATAGCACATAAGATATTTCTAAGGTCTGCTTTATGGTTTTGCAGTTTAAGGTTTGTTATAAGTTACCACTGTTAATAGCATTTTCCCCATGCACTCAATAACCCTGTAAAGTAGGCCACAGTTATGCCTCTGATTCAGCCATCCCTGAAGATAATGATTGCATAAAGACTACATTAATATCTTTGGTAAAGCTAGACGGGAACTGTGGATTCCTCATTTGTAGCTGATGGATCTCATAAACAACCAAGCAGAAGGTCTTTTGGATGAGTATCTTTCCCTCCTTCCTCTTACAAACCCACAAATACTGGTGGTCAAAGGAGCCTTGTGGACAAGAGAGGAGGGAAGGCAGGGAAAAGAGACAAAATTGTCCCTCTTCTACCAACACAAAACTTGCCCTCCCCACTGCTTCCAAGAACTGGGGGGGGAAAAAACCAATGTTGGTGAAGTGCCAAAAATATAGAGGATTAACAACCTTCTAATTATTTCTATACATAATTTCTCTATACAAAGAATTGGGTCTGTTCGGATTGGTCTGTTTTTTAAAAAATCTGAATTCACACCGATAGAAAGAAGTACATAAAAAGCAATCATCCTTTATGCTGGGTTTTGACTGTAAGAAGAAGAGAAGAAGAAGAGATTGGATTTACACCCCGCCCTCCACTCCCCAAGGGAGTCTCAGAGCGGCTCACAAACTCCTTTTCCCTCCCCACAACAGACACCCTCCCCACAACAGACACAACAGAGGTAGGTGGGGCTGAGAGAGCTCTTTCCCAAACTGTCCTTGAGGGAACAGCTGGTACAGAGCTATGGCTTGCCCAAGGTCATCCAGCCAGGTGCAAGTGGAGGAGTGGGGAATCAAACCCGGTTCTCCCAGATTAGAGTCCGTGCACATAACCACTACACCAAACTGTAATAAACATTGGCTGACTGACTGACTGACTGAATGAATAAATGAATGAATGACAATCATCCTTCAGATTTTGAGAATAGTTGCTGCAGTCCAACCATCCATAAAAACATAGATTTCCACTTGTTTCATGGGAAAGCAATGATCTACACACATAAAGCAACATGCTTTTGGACTCAACTCCTTTTATTACAGTGAATTCACTAGAGGAAGAAGACTTTCAGTAGGGGTATGGATAAGGGAGCTCAGCGTGTGCTTCAGAACTCCCACATATTTTTTAGAAATAATGGAAACAAACCCTGCATCTTGGATAGAACTGCTAGTTATAATTTTATTTCAAACGATTCAAACAGATTTGTTAAATATATTTGTAATATCTGTCTATTTTTAGGAGAATCACTCCTCAAATCTTTTTGCAAAGAATAAAGGCTTCTAACTAGACATTTAGGATCTAGGACAGACTATCAACATAGAATGATAAAGTACTATCAGTATATTAGCATGGTTGCTTCCCCGTTTTGTAATTTAATCACAAATAGCAGCACTGAGAGAAAGGCATATAGCCAATATGAGAGAGTGTCCAGAGTTTTTGTGAGACCAGGGATATTGTTAACATCAAGTGTTTAAAAATCATGAGTCAGGCCTTCAAATATCATGAGAGTACTTACAGCAGCAGTGAAAGTTTTCAAAACTAATAAACCTTTTTTCTTTTTATTTTTACAAATTTGTCTTATTTTTAAAAAGAATTTAGAGAACCCCTAAGTGACATCTTTAAGTTTTCTTGGAAACCATAAGGGTTAAATGAACATGGGGAATAAAACTTAGTTCTATTGTAGGGAGATGGCAGTTTTAAGATGGTTATAAAGCCCTGCCCAGAAGAGACAGCAGTTTGCCTAATACCTCCATGTGCAGAAGAACTTAAGCAACTGCAGATTTTTTATGACTATATGATTGGAAGAAGCAATATTTGTTGAATCTCCTATAAAAGGGTCACTGGGGATCAGAAGATGGCAACAGCGACTTCTAAAATAATATGAATACTAAGAACAACTGCAATTCTTGGCAATCAATGGCTAGGGCCATCTCTCCTTAATGCCCACATTCTGCCATATGTTATAAAAATAGAATGATACACTCGACCTTATTCCTGGGTGCTTTTTTATGCTCAACAGTGAGATGATACAGTTACTCTCCAGGAAGAAATGGTCTGCCTGAGTGGGTCAGGAAGGCTCCCACTTTCCTGGCTTTCCACAAACTTTGCAAAACTGAATTATTCAAGAGGGCTTTTCTATGTGGCGATAGGATAGCACTGTACAAATGATTCAAAAAAATATTTGGGCAAATTATTAGAGCCTATGGTCTCTGAACACACTGGAAGAGTGGGCAGATGAGAACAAGATGCAATTTAACAAGGATAAGTGTCGAGTTCTACATCTCGGTAACGAAAATGAGTAGTGCATACACTGGATGGAGGATACGCCTCTGGGTAGCAGTGTGTGTGAACAAGATCTTGGGGTACGGGTGGACCGTAATTTAAATATGAGCAGCCAGTGTAATGCAGTGACAAAAAAAGGCTAATGCAGTCTTGGGGTGTATCAACAGAGGCAGAACATCCAAATCACAAGATGTCATAGTCCCGCTGTACACTCCATTAGTCAGGCCGCACCTGAAGTATTGAGTGCAGTTCTGGAGGCCTTACTTCAAAAAGGATGTGGACAGAATGGAGTACGTATACAGAAGAGCAACGAGGATGATCGGGGGCCTGGAGACTAAGTCCTATGAGGAAAGGCTGAGGGACTTGGGAATGTTCAGTCTGGAAAAGAGGAAGTTGAGGGGCAACATGATTGCTCTCTTTAAGTATCTGAAGGACTATCACTTAGAGGAGGGCAGTGAGCTGTCCCTGTTGGCAGCAGAGGATAGGACTTGCAATAATGGATTTAAATTAAGGACAGGAAGATGCCTGATGGATATTAGGAAAAACTTTTACACAATAAGAGTTGTGCAACAGTGGAACCAGCTACCTAAGGAGGTGGTGAGCTCCCCCTCACTGGCAGTCTTAAAGCAGCGTCTGGACAAACAGTTGTCAGGGATGCTCTAGGCTGATCCTGCATTGAGCAGGGGGTTGGACTAGTTGGTCTGTTTGGCCCTTTCCACCTCTGTGATTCTATGATTCTATGATTCTCTGCTACTGTATATAGTTTGCTGCAAGTTGGATCCTACTCTTTAATCTCACATCATTTTATGTGTCATGATAACAGTTATGCCTGGTATGTGTGTGTGTGTTGTTGTTGTTGTTTTCATTTTTTTAGATTTCTGGTTGGTCCTGTTCTGATCCTGTTCTGATCCTGTTTCATTGTTTATTGAATGTCCCATCCTGTTGATTGCATTAACTCACTCTGTGTACTCCACCTTGAGTCCCAGTGTGAAAGGTGGTCTATAAATAGTATAAATAAGTAATTAAAATAAATAGACATATTGGTACAATTTTCATGTGACAATTGTTTCAAAAAAAATTGTTCCCCAGGTGAAAACTGAGAACTGGCACCCTCATAAGAATTGTATTTTTAGTGCCTGAAGGCCAAACCAGACATGACTCTGAGAGCTTTGTGAATGGAGCTTCCAGCACAGAAAGGAGATCAAGCTTCCTGCCCACTCTATTTTTCAGTATGAACCATCCACAAGGTGTTGCTATCTACCCAGTATGACAAATTTACTGTTACTAACATTGCTACCTGTAAAGTTACCCCAAAGAGACAAAGAGCAATTTTGCAGGGCTGTTTCAGGTAGAGAAAACAATGGGGGAGGGCTTAAACCCTTCTATTCATGTTCCCAGTCCAAATCAGGATCCCGTGTGCTAGCTATTGAACCAAAAAAATGCTATGTCATGCCTGGAGTAGCCTTCAGAATGCCTCACCTGCTCAGAGGCTGACATACTGTTAGCATATGTACTTTTTGCACATTATACTGATTATGCTAAACCTGCAATTATAACTAGAGATACAGCAAATACATATACTAGTCAAATATATCTTGTTCAACAGACTCATCTGTTTGTCTATCCATTGAGCACCACAAATGGCTATGGAATTGCTTTGCAGCTGTGCAGTGACTATGGCGGTTTCATTTCTTTGCCTTGTAGGAGTATTTGCATCTGTACAGTAGGTGAGATTGATTCTGCCCAGGGTCAGGTCATTAAGTGATGTGAGGAACTATGTGTCCCATAAGGCTGTGCAAAAATATGCACACGCAGCAATAAAATTAGTAAAAATGTCAACACAAACACCAGATGGTAAGACTTCTTTAAATATTGATTTTTTAATTTACAAATTGCTGGCTGACTAACTGATCTGCTTACTGTTGGTTTAAAGCATTCGCTGTCAAGCAACAAGGAGTAGGGTTCCAAGGTCCCCCCCCCCCGGCCACTAGTGAGGGTGGGGTTTTGAGTTGCCATCTCCAGGTTGGGAAACTCCTGGAGATTTGGGGGGGTGGAGCCTTGGAAGGACAGAGACCTCAGTGGGGTACGATGCCATAGGGTCCACCCTCCAAAGCAGTCATTTTATCCAGGGGAACTGATCTCTGTCATCTGAAGGTGACCTGTCATTCCGGGAGATCCCCAGGCTCCACCTGAAGGCTCACATCCCTAACATGCAATGGCACAGATCTGCTGTGAAGGGAAGAAAGTAGGGCCGCCATCAGGCTCTGTGAAAATGGGCATGCGTGAAACATCATCAATTGCACTGCACTGTACTGTCTCAATACATGAAAAGTGACCTCTCAAACACATAACCAGTATCACAACAACCAGTGAACAGCTGGTGAGCCAAACCAGTGGGCACTCAGGCATTCCTAACTATAACTAAACACACATCTTGTACCCTCTACCATTCTCTGTGCAAGATTAGGAAACAGAACACATATACACTTTTTTGAATATGCCAGTCAACTGCATGAAATCCTCTTGAGGATGCTTGACTACTGCAAGGTCGGAAGTCTCCCTTAGCCATAAGGCTGAACTCTGACGCCTTCACAGAAACATGCAGCAGCCCAGCTAATTTGCTTGTGAACAGTCTCAATTTTCAGGCAGCCTCTCTCAGTTTAGGCTGCCCCTAGTGGCAGGACTTGGTGTACGTCGCCTCAGAGAAAAATACTACAGGCCACTTGCGGCAGAGAGCTCTGTGTACCAGGAGCAGTTGTGGGGCCAGGGCAGGGGGCAGGCAGGAAAACACAACTTGTTCTTGTAAAAGGTTTACAAAAATACTAGGTAACGTGATGCTTTCATGCAAAGCCATGCGCAGAGCTTTTATTTGTGTATCTGCAGTGAACATGAGAGAATGCAATAAATGCATGGCATGCAGTGCCAGTATAAAGGGACGGGCGGGCCTTTCATGCTGAAAAGGACTGGAACAAAGGAAAAGCTCAGCTTAAAAAGATGATGACAGACGGCATAAGCTCTGCTATGTTCCCTCTCAGTTGCAGGGAAAACTATAGTAAAGCAATTTAATGAAAATGCTTAAATAAGCAAAATGGCAGTTAATTGAACCCATATGTATCAGGAAGGAAATCTAAAGTATACTGATTCATTAAGTTTTATATAACTGTAAACTCTGAGCGCCGGAGAAAATGCAAGTAGCCATGATGAAGTGCCAGCTAGGAGGAGGTTGTCTACCAAGCACCCTTCAAACTGGTTTGCTTTGACAAGAACAAGCGGTTTTAACAAGTAGGGCATAAATTAGATTTACCTCCCCTTTCAGGTGCTTAAATCGAGAGGAGGTTGTATTTTTCCCCAGTGGAAGTGAACAACTGAACTGGATCAAGAATATATATTTTTTCCTTTTACATTTTGTCAACACTCCTTTTAATTTCAAGTATCAACAGAGTTCTGCAAAAACCTATGACTCAGCCCCTGGTTGTTGTCTGAACTATTAATAAGTAACTGTATTTAGACAAACATAGATGTGAGCACCTCAACTTATTTACTCATTTCGACTTGCAACTTTCAACCCCCCCAACATGGATCCACAAGGTAGCTTGCAAATCATAAAGAGGACTGCGTCTGAAAATAATTCAACAACAACCTGACACATTCCGTAGAACAAATGTAGGGTCCAGTGACACCTTTAAGACCAACAAAGATTTATTCAAGGTATGATCTTTTGTGTGCCTACACACTTTTTCAAATTATTTGAAAAAGTGTGCATACACATGAAAGCTTATCCCTTGAATAAACCTTTGTTGGTCTTAAAGGTGCCACTGGACCCTACATTTGTTCTACTGCTTCAGACCAACACAGCTGCCTATCTGGAACTTAAACATTCAAATTGATTAAAATTGATGCTGTCACCTGATTAACAGTCTACTAATCATATGTGCTTTACAGTGCAATCATACCTTAGAAAAGGCATTCCCCCCCTTCTTTCTCACGCAGGAAGGAACAAGCCTTAACATGATACTTCTCTCCCACAATAAAAATAATTAAAAAAATCAAAAACGTGTTACCTGATTAATGGAGGCACCAAATAATTACCAATTATCCCTTCAAATACGCAGCCACCTGTGAGGGTTAGAATGCTACCTCACTTTGCACTGACCTATAGCAAGGCCCCACATGCCTGCCCAATTCCCTTGATAAACTGATGGTATGGCTTAGTAAACTTCCCAGAAGCCTCTGGAGCACACGAAGGTTCCACTGCAGATGTAAAGGGGTGTCTTTGTAGAAAAGTTGTTTTGGAAAGTGTTCCCTAAATCTAGACTAAATCCAGATATTTTGAAACTGGTTGTACTAATTCAGGTTTCCTAATACACACCTACAAAGTTTACATGAAAACTGACTTCCCATTTGATTCCATTCTGTCTACATTACTGATGTCAGAAAGAAAAGAAACTGTGAAAGGCTTTAACATGGCCCACGAAGATTGTGTACATTCTTGATTTCAGTGGAGGGTGATAGTATAATTCAACATTGTTCAAGACCCACGGAAACATTTGAAGTGAAGGCCGCCTCTCATTTTAAGTTCTGTTGGTGTCCCTTGTAGTTTTTCCTCTATACTTTACCCACTTGCCCTCTAGAAGGATGTTTATGGCATCTTAGCTAAAAGAACCCTCTAAACCAGGGGTGTCAAACATGCGGCCCGGGGGCTGGATCAGGCCCGCAGAGGGCTTCTACCAGGCCCGCACTGGAACTGGCCATCTCCTGCTTCTAGTTCTGCTGCTGCTGCTGCATCATAGCTTGCTTCACCAGACCCTCTCAATCGCGCAGCCATTTCATGTTTTCCCCTGGGTCCTAGACTCAGAACCTTGAGCATGAGATTTCTGTGGTGAATGTCAATAAATCAAAAGTAGGTTTGCAGCTTGCAAATGCACACTTGAACAGCCTACTCAAGATTGCAACAGCACAGACATTTTGATGCAATAATTCAGAGCAAGAGGTGTCAGATACTGTTAAATAAACAAAATATTGCAAGTGCTCATTTTTTTAAACATGTTTTTATTTTAAGTTTAAAAAAAATTGTGTTTGTGTTCTTCATAGAGTTTATATCTCCGCTACCTGGCATTACATTTTTTGACACACAGGCCTGGCCCAGCAAGGTTTCATGTCAGATCCGGCCCTCATAACAAATGAGTTCAAAACCCCTGCTCTAAACTATGGGAGCGAGGTGACAGTGATTCAGTTTAAAACTCTTGACTAATACAACAGGTTTGCAGCATTTTCCTTTGAAGAGTGGGCAATATGGCATTATACGCTGCTGAAGTCGGCCCTCTTCCCAACCCCAACCTCTACAGCCAGATCTCCAGGAATTTCCCAACCCAGAGCCAGCAACCCTAAATGGGATAATAAATTAGAGCCCAGTTATAGTGTAATCACTTACCTTTCCTTTCTCTAGCCGCCCAGAGTTCTCTTCTGCAAAAGCAGCAGCACAACACAATTCTTGTTCATCCTGCAGCCACACGTAGCTTATTTCCATAGGTGCAGATTAAAACTAAATACCTGAAATATATGTTATGTAGTTTGGGGGTAACAAAGAACTGTATGTCATTACCACAAAGTCTTAATTCCACCATATTATTGTTTTTAATTTCATCTCGATTCATTGTGATAGCTGAAAGTCTAACTTACGCCCGGTATATGTCCTTGAAACAGCAGAGTTGCCGGCTCAAACACAGTGTTTTACGAACATTCCATCGACGCAGAAGAATGCCTCCTGTATTCAAAATTGTTTTAAACTAGTATTTACTAGGAGGCAGGAGTCTTAATTCCACTTTACCTTCCGACCATAGTAACCACCAATATACAGCCCTGCTGGAAAGTTCACCCCAAACAGCAACAGCTAAAGCTGAATTACTCCAAGCAAGTCCTCATCAGGATTTGATTGGTAAACATTTAACAAGAGAACTCCCAATCCTCTCCTGGTACATATTAAACTAATGCCTTTATTTTAACAAGGAAACAATTTCCTCAGCCCTCTGTTCAGTCTGAGCCCTGCTAAAGACTAAACAAGACTGGCTTCCCTGGTTTTTGTAGTTCACTGGGACTAAAACAGCAGAGAGTCTAAAATTGATGGGGACCCCCCTCAGGCTGGAATCGCATTGCTGTGGACCCTCCACCAGCCCTTAAACTCTTACTGCAGTTACAAAATTTCTGACCCACAGCTTCTAACCCTTTCCCCCCACTTTGAGTATTAGACTCTCATTCCTAGATGCCATCCAGACCAGGTGATATATTAAATTTAAAATTAATTTAAATTAATTTAATTGTCATTAACGAGCCTGAAACGACAATACAATTTTGCAAATATATAGTAACTAGCAAGTAAGGTTCACTGCTACATAAACACTCAAGTATTACTCCTTTTCTCACCATGCCACTTTAGAACTGTATTTCCTATGAAATGGCAAAATCTGAGCATCTCACATAATTATGCCATCTTTCATAATGGTCATTTTCTGATGAGTTCCATGTCCAGTTTAACTTGTCATTTTAACCATGCAGAGACTATATTTAGAATGTAAAATTTCTGAAAATTCTGAAGCCACGAGGGAGAAAGGTTTTTCATTTGTTGGTTTGGTTGTGTGTGTGTGTTTGGTGTTTTGAGAGGATTGCCTTTGGAGAGGGGAAACTGAAATATATACAATGTTTATTTTCCTATTAAACCTAAACTCCTTTAATTGATTGAACAACATAATTTGCATCACGTAATTTAGCTAGCATATACAATTGCTCTAGTTACCATATTTATGGAATTTAGAAGTATAAAAATCTCCTTATTCAATAAGAAAAAAACCCATACACTCAATACTTGAGAAAGAGCTGCAAATTGCTGCACACTAGGCTACCGCAGCAAATGTATCTTTAATTTTTGCCTTCTCAGGGGTAGGCAAAAATAAAAACCAAAGATAGAAAACAAATTATGTAGTAAACAAAAGAAACTATTATTTGGACTGAAACTCTCTGAGTCACAGTAGGTAGGATGATCAGCATGTAATAAAGCTAAACTACAAAACTGAAAACCCTGAATTCTTTAATAGTATTATCATTAAACACATTATTGCATATTAATTTTTACCAAAATTATTTATATTTAAACAAAAATAAAATTTTGAATATGTTGTATATGCCTACAGTATAAGAGGGATTCCCGCCAGTGCTCTCTCAAATTTCTTAATTTTTCCATTGGAAAACTGAGAACTCTCTCAGACTTTTTCGTGCTTTATATTTTGGGGGTGAAGAAACTTGTCTTAAGAAGCGTTTCACTAATTCTAAAAAAAATATCCACAGAAAGTTTTTTCAGTGCTCCCCTAGATTTTCCATTGTAAAAATTGGGGAGGGGGGAGACCTCAGGAGGCGAAAAACAAAAATCAGGAACACAGCTCCCCCCAGTTTTTTTTTCTGGGCCCTCCCCTTTCTAATTATATTTGTGATTTATATTTTCCAAAGACACTTTCCATCTAATTCTCTTCTTTGGCCAGATTTACATAATAGCCTTGATCTCAATGCCTCCATTTACTCTGGGGTTTTTTGCTTTTTGTTTTTGCCATCAAGTCACAACCGACTTGCGGCGTCTCCATAGGGTTTTCAAAGCAAGAGATGTTCTGGGGTGGTTTTGCCATTGCCTGCCTCAGTGTCATGACCTTGGTATTCCTTGGAGGTATCCCATCTAAGTATTAACCAGGGCCGATCCTGCTTAGCTTCCAAGATCTAGCAAGGTTTATTCTACAGCAGTTGTCTATTATGACTTGGTTACCTGCATCTTTTTACAGAAGCTGAGTGATTTCCCCCAGATCATCAAGTCAGTATCAGGTATTAGGTGGTGTGAAAGATCTCTAAGACCCTGGAAAACTGATGCCAGTCAAAGTAGATAATACTAATCTTGATAGACCAAGTATAAGGGAAGTATAACATGCCTTGTTCCTAGAAGGACAGGCTGGCTCTTCCAACAATTTGTCATGAAAAAGGTTCTCCAAATAGGTCATGAACCACGGCCATTTCTAGCCAATATTATTTCCAAATCAGCTGATGATTGCAATCATCAGGTGATAGCTTCTTCAAGCAATCATAAGTGAGACAGAGTTTCTTTTAATGTCAAATCAACTAACTCTGTGAAATGATCCCACATCAAAACATGTTGCAAATAAGAGAATCACAGAGAGAAATTACTCCAGGGCTTGTCTCTTTCGTGCACCTTTATTCACAAAGCAATCATGACAAATAACAGTCTAGCCTTCCCTAAAATATTAGTGAAAAGAGATTTCCCGTAGCAATTTGTCGAGTTGCTCAGAGAATTTAGAAGAGTCAGATGGAGACATTTTTAGAGAGGATAATTGAAATGAAGGGTTATCATGAAAACTGAAATAGTGTTTCAGTTATATTGTCTAGAGACATTATCTGCCTGTCCTGCTGGCCTTAAAACAAATGAAAAATCACTGGTATTGTGTTTGTTTAGAATATGAAGCAGTAATAGCTTAAAAAGGGCTCTGGTATCCTAAAGCTCCAATTCCTATTGGCTGATTAATAAAGACTCCCATTGGTCCTGAAGCCAATCTAGATACCCAATCACTGAGCCCTGCTTGGGTCCAATAGTATTGCTTGTATATAGTTACACTGTTGAAAGTTATGTGTTGGAACAGTATAAATGAAAGTGCTGCTCTCATAGAGCTGTCTTTTGAGCTAAACAATGTCACTGAATAAAAGCCTGTTTGTTTGAATTCGTCGCCTCCTGCTCAATACTTAAAAACTGGCCTCATGAACTCACATGAATTCAAAATTCTTTCTTGATTCTGAAGAAATAATGCCACTTTAACTTAACAAGACACGGTGATCATAGGTAACAGACTGTCAGATAATTTCTTGCTTAATGTAAGAAACCTTTTCTTATTTTTCTTCACTATAATAATGTAAAGGAAAACTCAGGAACATCTGAAAGGTTATTGTCTGAGCTGGAATCTGAGGTCAGGCAATCGAGTCTAGCAATGTATTGACTAGACACATTCATTCTTTTCTTCTGCAGGACACTTTTGATTTCCTAATGTTACAGTAAGTTTGTCAATTTTTCTACCAGACAGTGTAGCCGTGTCTTTGGCAGCAGCTTGATATGTAGATGTTAATACTGGACTAGATTTCCACTGTAATTTCTTCTAACAGTGTGAGGGAGAGACTTCAGGTGCACCCCTTATGGTGCTTCTGTGGGTCTCCTTGAACAGCATTTTGGAGAGATCAATGACAGGGGAAAGACACTGAAGTTCTATTCCACTAATGGAAGTACCTTTGTTGAGAGCCAATCCAGTATTTATCTCCAGCTTCACCTTCTTATTTTACAGATCAGTTTGGTTTAAAGGCACATTACTAAAAAAGGCCATTTTTCCTTGTCAATTGACAATCCTGTGTCCCAGCTGTCCCTAGCTTTAAAACTTTCAAGATACCCTGAGAAGTATTTTCCTCTAGGTAATGATATTCAATTTGACTTCCACTGACTCTTTATCTAGTGCACCATCTAAAGTTCATTTCCATCATTATTGTATATAACAACTACCAAATATTTCCTTTGCCATTGGCCTTTTATGGGCTCTGTGTGGTCAGATTTGGAATCAGAGAAACATTTGATCCCAAATATTTTTCACACTTTCAGTTGGAGGCTGCCACCACCTTTTCTTCTTCCCAGAAGACCAAAGGTGCAACTTGGTACCAGCTCCATGCAGCACCAGTATGCTCAGATCTGCTGGGCATATAAAAAGGTGTCATCAAAGGCCTTCAAATAAAGACCTGCAAGCCCTCCCGCCCATCCCCCCTTAGACATCCAGCCTAGTGAAGAGTTCTGAAGAACTCACTTTTGTCTTATTTCAGTTGGTCCTAATGAGATGTTTTTGCCCTCACCTGGTTGGCCCAGGCTAGCCTGATCCCATCAGATCACAGAAGTTAAGCTGGGTTTTGACCCTGGTTAATAATTGGATGGGGGACCACCAAAGTATTCCAGGGTCACTATGCAGAGGAAGGCAGTGACAAACCACCTCTATTAATCTCTTGCCTTGAAAACCCTATGGGGTCCCCACAAGTTGGCTGTGATTTGGAGGCACTTAACACACTCATACAATAAAAGTATTACATGGCTTTTTTTTGGATCCAGCTATACATAACTCAACAAAAGAGATTTCTGCTGGCTTTATTCATTACTGCAATGATGATAAATATTACTTTATATTTGAATACTTAAGTAATAGTCTTAGCTGAGACTACAGGGCTCCTAAATATAGTTAGGGTTTCATCCATTGAATTGTCAGTGGATTTGTGAAAATGTTAGAAAAAAGTCTGGCAAGGTTAGCAGTAATTAAGCTTGAAAAATTGAGTTTTAGTATATATCTGTCATTAAACATTAGCAATGTATGCCTCCAGGAAAATAATATCACCCTGCCTTTGGGTATTGCCAGTGAGAATGTTTACCTCAAAGTAACCAGTTTATACCCAGTGAAAGAAAATGAACTGGCCAGTCAAAACAGCTCCCTGGCCATCAATAGAGGCTTGTTAGTAGAGAAAAGAGCCCCCCTCCCATACGACTATTACAATTTAGTTCAGCTGCAATTAGCCTGCAAGATGACTGACAGAAGGCCAAGGGCAATTAAAGAATGTTTAACCTCTAACCAGCTAAATTACACATGAGCATTCCCAGATCAGCTCTTGTTCCATACCATTCCATGCGCTGACCCATGTGCTCTGCACTCTATTCCAACTCAGTCTGGTTGTCAGAAGCTACCTGCCTCCTCCTCCTCTTCCTCCTTTGGGTGATTTGGACAATGACCAGTCAGGCAAATCTCCTTAGAGAGGGTCAGTTCTGGCTAGAAAAATATGGTCCAGCTGCCTTTAATGGCACACCAGACATGTGGCACTGGCCTGGAATTCACCTGTTCCACCTGCTGTTGCCTATTAATTGCACAGCTGCTGTTCCTGTCTGTGGCTCATCGGTGTTAGAAACCTATTAACTATTTCCCACCTTTCAAGGACTTCTTCCACTCTACCAAGCCCTCTGGTTTTCATCTTGCACATGGCTAGTAAAATTTCAGCCACCTCTGCCTAATTTCCTCACACACTTTGCACAGGCTGCCTGCTTCCATGCCATAGGGATACACAAGGTCACCGCTAAGTATAAGGAGTAAGTGACAGTTGAGCTTCTTCAAACAATATCTGGTAGAATGGAAATCTTTGTGGGAGGTTCCTGGGAGGAACATGGATTGCATCTGCCTTCTTCTGCTTGCTCTCCAGTGCGTGATCTCTTAAGCAGTTCCCAAAGTCTCACTATTAGGAATGACCAGCACAACACCTGTTTTTCATGCACTGTTGTTAAATGGAGCAACTTCAGCATCTTGACAGGAAGGCAACACCCATTGCTTAGAATCTTGGTCTTGATCTTACCCTCCTTGGGATTCTGCGGATCCAGAATTATTAGCCAGCCTGTTCTCAATACACAACACTGGTTAAGCAAATTGCTTCTCATATTAACAAAAAAGAAGGTACATCTCTTGTGTATTCATCCATATATCCTGACTGGCTAGGCCACCTTGAAGTCACAGTTTTCACAGAATAACAGCAACAAAGCTGAAACACAGGGAAACATACTTTTGTTTCAAATTAGCAGTGGTACTTTGAGATATTTATTTATTTACTTACTTATTTACTTATTTAGGTTTTTATCCTGCCCTCCCCGCAAGCAGGCTCAGGGTGGGTCACAACAGTAATTTGCAAAGCCATTAAAAATGATTATACATACACGGTCCTCCCACCCTTTTGTAAAAGCCTTATTTTAAATGTGGAAGGTTTGGCATCATCTTTTGGCCCCAGGTACTTCATTAGCATCTACTTACCTGCATCTGTCATGGTTCCCCCCAGCATTATTTCCTAACACTTTTCAGAAGTGGAATACTCCGAAATTGTTAACTCTTTACAACTTAAGACATAGACAAAAACTTTTAGATAAACCCAGTTTGGACACAATGGCATCTACCACCCTACCGTGGTTTGAATATTTCCAAATGTGCCACTTATTCAACACACCTGAACTGAAACAGACACTCCAAAGGCCATGTACAGCAATGGAAAAAAAATCATAATCTCCTCACAAGGGAAAGGATTAATTTTCAAAATATATAAAATCCTCATTGATCCCAATCCAGAAGTTTTGACCTCATACAGACATTCATAGGCCAAAGACTTAGGAGAAACTCCCTCAAATTCTTTCTGGGAAACAGTGTGGTCCTCATATGTTTTTAAAACCAAATCAATAAACATCCAACAACTTAAGTTCAAATTAATCACGAGATGGTATTAATTCCGTTAAAATTACATAAAATCAACAATCCGCTTTCGCCCCAATGCTGGAGAAAATGCAGAAACATTAGCTCCTACTTCCATTGTTGGTGGGCGTGCCAGACAGGTAGGAAGTTTTGGAGAGATGTCTTAGACCAGATACATTACTTAACAGGATATTCTATACCGGAAAGTCCAGATATCATCTTACTGAATTACTGGAGAAAAGTAAATATTCCCCAACACAGTAAGGAATTGATTACAATTTTATTATCAGCAGCTAAATCCATAATAGCTCAAAACTGTAAGAGCGCAGCCTACTTGTCAATTAATCTATGGTACTCTAGAATTTGGGACAATCTCTTAATGGATAAGATTTCAGACAAACTCACAAACCTTGACCCATCTTCTGATATGTTAGCTTTTTATGGTAGATGGCATCCTATCTTAGATAAACTAGATTATGTGCTAGAAAAAACTACAAGTCAGAAATCTCAATATTATTCATTTATTAGTAAACAATGGTCTTTATGTTGATAGTGCTTTAAAAAAAGGCAATGGTGTATTTTTCTAACTGTACTGGATCTTTTTTTTTCTTTTGTAATGATGGACATGAGTTAAGTCTTCAGTTAAATTGAATGTTCCTGTTTTCAATCGTTGATGTTTTCAAGTTTTATACTCTGTACCTGTTAATGAAAATAAAATAATAAAAAAAAACCAAAATGATTATACCAATAAATAATTAAAACAATTAAAAGGCAGGACTACAAAAAGTTAATAAAATTTACAGCTCTAAATACCTGGATGCAACTAGGCCATAATCAAAAGCAGTAAGGATCTCATCAGTATGAGCAGTGTGCAGTTAAAAGCTTCAGCAAGGGAGGCCAAATGATTACGTGCCCACTGCCTCAACTGAAGGCCTGGCAGAGCAGCTCCATTTTACAGGCCCTGAACATTTATAATAGGTCCCACAGGGCCCTGATCTCAGACGGGAGCTTGTTCCACCAGGCCGAGGCCAGGGCAGAGAAGGCCCGGGCCCTGGTTGAGGCCAAGTGGATGTCCTTTGAGCTGGGGACAACCAGTAAAAGATGGTCCGCCGAGTGCAAGGCTCCCAGGGCACAAATTGGGGAAAGTGGTCCCTTAGATATGTCAGTCCCTGGCTGTACAGAGCTTTAAAGGTCAACACCTTGAAATAGATCCAGTACTCGATCGGTAGCCAGTGCAATTGGCGTAGCACTGGCTGAATGCATGCCAGCACAGGCATCACAGTCAGCAGGTGTGCCACCACATCTTGCACTAGCTGGAGTTTCTGGATCAGCTTCAAAGGTCAGCCCGCATAAAGCAAGTTACAGTAATTAAGCCCGGAAGTGACCACTGCATGGGTCCCCCTAAGGGGCTAGCAGCCCCCCCCCCCCCCCCATTCTTAGTGACAGCTTTCGGTCTGCATGGGAAAAGGCAATAATTGATATCTTGGCAACCACTGGATTTTCTCCTCACCATTTTGAAAATGGGACTTGAGCAAGCAAGAGCTTCAATAAAGAAAAGGGTCTTAGACTTTGAATGGCAGTTTGATGTAGCGAGGTCACCAGCCTTTCAAGCTTCACTATGAGTCAAATACACAGCTGCCCCAACAGAACACCTATTTCAGCTGGAGATCCCAAGCCATCGAAGGGTGTTCACTCTCACTAGATGGCAAGCCCTCCCAACAGCAGTAGTAGTGGGGTGATATAAAAAGATTCCTTTGAAGAAGAAGAAGAAGAAGAAGAAGAAGAGACTGGATTTACACCCTGCCCTTCACTACCCAAAGGAGCCTCAGAACGACTTACAATCCCTTTCCCTTCCCCTCTCCACAACAGACACCCTGTAAGGTAGGTGGGGCTGAAAGAGCTCTTTCAAGAACTGCTCATGAGAGAACAGTTCCAAAAGAACTTATGACTGACCCAAGGACACACCAGCAGCTGCATGTGGAAGAGTGGGGAATCAAACCCGGTTCTCCCAGATTACAGTCTGTGCTCCTAACCACTACATCAAACTGGCTCTTTGAATGAAAGATTATGTCCCTGTGGCAGAACATGTCCTCCTTTACTGCTCTTTTAATCAAATGAATTGCTCAAAGTATATCTCCCCCCTGCTCAATAGAAATCCTGAGTGTTCAAATCCAGGATGTTAAAATGTTGCTCCTGGGAGAAAACCCGCAAGTGACTGCACTTTGTGTGGAATTCCATGCAGCAGCCTGCAAAACTCGACTGAACATTCAAGAAAGTAAGGAAACATAAAGTACAACATGAGCCAATATAATATATATAATTTTATAAAATTTTAGTCTTAAAGGTTAAAACCTTTCTCTTATAATATATCCCTATGTATTACTGGAATGTTTTTTACAGTTTCTTAAACAAAGTTTACTATGGTTTTAACTGAAACGTCTAACAATTTTGGGTGATGACTATGGTATATTTGATTCTGTAATTTATGCTGGTGTAATACCGTAGTAAATGACTTTGACATTGCATGGGTTATTGTAGTCAAGTCATGTGGGAAGAGATAGGGAACCAGTTGCCTGATCAGCCAGAGATGATAAAAGGCCATCCTGGCAACTCTGGGGACCTGGGCCTCCATAGAAAGTGAGGCATCCAGAATCACCCCAAGGCTCCTCACCTTCTGGGCCAGCACCAATGGTGCCCCATCTAAGGCAGCGAGTCTGATTCCTGAATCTAACCCCCCCCACACACACACCAGCTCAGGTACAGGACCTCCATCTTTGTTGGATTTATCTTCAGCCTATTCTTTTGTAGCCACCCAGCCAAGGCCTCCAAAGCCTTGTCCAAGCTATCTAGGGTGGAGTCCAGGCAGCCATCCATCCAACAACAGATATAGCTGGGCGTCATCAGCATACTGATGGCAACCCAGCCCAACCCCCCAGAACAACTGGGGGAGGGGGCACATGTAGATGTTAAACAACATTGGCAAGAGGATCGCCCTCCATGGCTCTCCACATTCCAGTGGGTATCTCAGTGAGACCCTCTCTCCAAGTGCCACCCTCTGTCCCCAACCATGGAGAAAGGAGGAAACCCACTTTAAGGCAGTCCCCCATACCCCTATGTTGGCGAGGCAGTGAGTCATAAGGTTGATGTTGCACATGATATATAATACAGATTACCTTAAGCCCCCTCAGGGGGTTTTCTTTCATACATGCAAAATCTCCTTGATTAGCCCCACTGGTGGACCTCCTGATGGAACCTGGTATTTTTGGCCACTGTGTGACAGAGTGTTGGACTGGATGGGCCGTTGGCCTGATCCAACATTGGCTTCTCTTATGTTCTTATGTTCCTTTCATACTTGCATTACAGTTCAGTTACCTTTATTGGCATTAACATAGAGAAAGAAAAAAAAATACACAAATAGATATAACATAAGAACTTCTTGAAATCACTTCCCTTCCCTGGCATGGAGCCTTGTGAAAAATGTTAAAATTATTTCATCCCATTTTGGAAACCCATATTCCCAAGTTCCAAGATTCAAAAATGCTTCCAATATTATGTGAAAATCTTTTTAAAAGTATGTTCCCAGATTTGTGTGAGTGACAATTCGCTTGCCTCACCTATTTTCAAGGTCAATCAGAATACGAAGCTCAAAAATAAAATAGGAGCCCAATGGTACCTTAAAGACCCAGCATCTGTATCCTTGCATAAGCTTTTGTTAAGTCAATAGGAACGGAGCTCAAGTTGTATTTTGTTTATGGTAGTATAAGAAAATACCTGAAGATCCTTACATTGGTAAAGGTTTGTATAAATTTTACTTTCATATATTATTTGGAAAAATTCAGCTGGGTAGCCATGTTGGTCTGAAGCAGCAGAACAAAGTTTGAGTCCAGCGGCACCTTTAAGACCAACAAGGTTTTATTCAAAGTGTAAGCTTTCGTGCGAATTTAAGTATATCTAGTTAGAACCTCCTACTCTGGAGGTCACACTGAAGCCTATCTGATGCTGCTCTTCTCACTATGAAGGCTGCACACTTGTGCAAGGGTTTGCACATGGGAATATCCTCGGAAGGGTGAAAGCATTCTTACCATTCCTACATATGTCTGGTATACATGAAAGAGAAAAGGTATACAATCTTATGACTTACAATTGACCGGTGATTTATGAGGAATGCTGTGGGAGTGGCTGCATTAGATTGAACCAGTTTTTCTCTGCTAGCTAAAAGGGTAGGAGGGGCTCCTATGACCACTCAAATGGGACCTACATGTGCCACGTGGGATGGGAGCTGGAGTATGGAGGGAACTAGGAGACACTTAGTTAAGAAAACTGCCTAGATCCAACCCATTATCTCATTTTTAATTATAATATTGTCCACTGAGTTTGCTGTTGGAGAGTGTAGGATTGTAACAGTGATACACTGGTGCTGCTGCTAGTATGGTGGGCACCTGATTCAACAGAATTACAGAATCCACCTGCCCACCACTATTCAAAAACTAACAGTTTTGTGAGGAAAATAATAGTTAATATATTTGTCAGAATAATGTGCGGCTGGACATAAAACTCTGAACTGCCTCAAGGGGTTATAACTTGTAAGTATGTGTTATTTGGTTTTTTTCTGATTTGACATGGTATAATTTTTAACATGTATCTCCTTCAATATATTACTATGGAAATCTGTCGTACCTAAAAGGAAGAGACACTGACAACTCTTCTTTTACTTGTGGAGTTCCAAGTCTTCCTATATAGACACTTTCAGTGCAGGGGCGGATCTACTATGAAACAAATGAAGAAAATTCTGAAATTTGACCAGTTACAGGGTCATTTTGAGGCCATATGAAATGGGTATTAGAGCATATTCTAAGGTCAATATGAAGTCCTTCAACCCATTGGCTTATGATTCCATCACTAAAATAGCCTTGTTTTAATAACAAACAAACAAACTCCATCAATTTTGTTGAAAAATTCACTCATTGAAAAAAGTTGCTTCAGGGCCCCTCCAGGATTAGAGGCCCTGAAGTTTAAGCTTCATTAGTTTCACAGTAGATCCAACCCTGCCCCCAACATAGTAGTTGACTGCAGCCTATTTATTTATTTATTTATTAGATTTATATCTTACTCTCCCTGCCATGGCAGGCTCAGGGTGGCTAACAAGGCCATAGGCATTATAACAATACAACAATCAAACAATTGTATGATTTAACAATTTAAAATCAACAGGCCATTTAAAATACAACTCACATAAGATAGCGGAACTGTCTTAACATCCACCATAGGGAAACAGCAGCTGGTGTCAGGCTCCTTAGGGCTTGAGCCCTTTAATATGAGCACAGATATTAAGCCGGCAGCCAAGAGTGGATAGTAAGGGCACAGTATTCGGCTAGATGGTAAACACATTTAGTTTGGTATCTCAAACGCTTGGCAGAAGAGCTCCATCTTAGAGGCCCTGTGGAATTTTAATAGATTCCTCAGGGCCCTGATGTCCTCAGGGAGCTCATTCCACCAAAGTGGAGCCGCCACAGAAAAGGCTGTAGCCCTGGTTGTGTCCAGTCTGGCATCTTTCATGCCAGGGAGAACAAGACGGTTCTGTGACCCTGATCACAGTACTCTTTGGGGAACATATGGGGAAAGGCAGTCCCTTGGATAGGCAGGCCCCTGGCCATATATGCAGGAAATTCAGTGGACTCATGGCACAACCCTAAGCATAATTATACACCTCTAAGGCCATTGACTTCAATAAGGCTTAGTACCATTAGTGTCAGACTAGGACTAGGGAAACCCAAGTTTAAATCTTCTCTCAACCATAAAGTTCACTTGATCACTTTGGGCCAGTCACTGTCTCTCAACCTAACCCAGGACTGGACTTGGGAAGTGAAAACAGACCTGGAACAAGCCAAGCTGAGATGCTCCTGCCATGTTATAAGGCAGGACTGCCGAGTTGATCGCCCATAGCTTCTTCCCACAAAATGGCAGCAGCGTGGTATGAGATAGTTTGTGAGCTGACACCAATTGTCGCTGCTAGTGCCAGTGAAGGGTCTGAGCCAAGGGACCTTTAAGGCACTAGCAGAGTTGCTTGGCCTTGGCTTTGCTTGCTCAGGGCCACTGGTGGACCTCTAGGGTAGTGGCCACAGGGAAATTTCCCTTTACGTTAAATGGCCAGTCTGCCATGGCCTAAAGTTGTTGTGAGTATAAAATGGAGGTGAGGAGAACCATGTACACAGATCTGAGTAACATGGGGAAAGGGTGGGATAAAGGTCTAATTGATTGGTGGATTCTGCAGTTATCTGCATTGCTCCATCCCTTCACCTGCTCAAGCCTCACCAAGGTGATAAACCTATGTCTGGACTACATCATGCAAGTGGGGTTTCAGATCACTGAATGATATACTAAATGAATATGAAGCTCTGTATATATTACGTCAGTACTGTTTTCTGTACAACTAATCCACTTGTGACAACCTGCAATTTGCATGCAGATTGCATTTGCTGCATACTGGTATTTACGCATTTATCATCAGAAAGTTGTTTACTGTATTATACTTAGAAATGCAGGAGAAGAGGTTTCTGGGCAATTTTACATAATTATGGGTAGCATTTACAGACACCTGTCCTGAAAATAGCTTTCTCTTTATGCAAAGGGTTTATTTCTATGCATTATTTATTGAAAGATTCTGAAAGAGCAAAAAGGTTCCGTTTAGGAAGAACGTTCCATCTCAGAGCAGCTACTTACATTTGTACAGTCAAATACTACGAATGCATGCCTCTTATTCCCTTACGATTAACATTACGCAGATACAGAAAGCGAAAGCTGGCCAAGCAGACAGGTGCAGGTAGGGTTGCCAACCTCCAGATGGGCCCTGGCAATGTCCTGGAATTATAACTGAGCTCCAGACCACTGATATTACTTCCCCTGGAGGAAACAGCAACTTCCATGGGCAGACTCTATAGCATCATACTAGGGGATGCCAGGTCTGGGTTGGAAATTACCTGGAGACCTTGGGGGTAGATCCAGGAGAGGGCAGGTTTGGGGAGGGGAAGGGCCTCAGCATGGTCCAATGCCATACAGTCCACCCTTCAACGCAGCCATTTTTACCAGGGGAGCTGATCTCTGTCCGCTGGATATTGGTTGTAAAAGTAGAAGATCTCCAGGCCCCACCTGGAGGCTGGCAAGCCTATACCATACCCCTGCTCAGCTCCCTCTTCTCTACAAACTCTACCCCCTAATCTCCAGGAATTTCCCAAGCAACCTAGATGCTAGGCACACTTTCTTCTGTCTGTCTCTCTCTTTTTGTAGGATGGCCAGCTCCTGATATAGTTTGAGAAGTTGGGGGGGGGGAGGGGATAATTAGCCAGTCGTGCATACAGAAAGAGGCTTGTTCTATTTCCCTCTGTACTGCAGAACAGCTGCCCTTTGACAGAGTTAAAGAGAGAGGTGCAAAAAGTTGCCACCTGGCCTGGTTTCCACAGGCATGAGCAGTTTCCTTCCCCCTTCTGGACTACTTTTTAATCTAATGGCTGTTCCTCTCTTGCTTTGAAACCTCTAGGGGTGGGGTTGCCATAAGTCAGCTGGAACTTGACTGCACTTTCCACCACCAATGGGAATTTGGTTGAGTTAAAACAAAGAAATGAAGGACTAGCTGAAAGGAAAAGCTGCTCTGTTTTCATTAGTCTGAGAATGCCAAAAACAAGAGGTTGTGTATCTCTTTCCCAGTGTCTTCCCCAGAGAAGATGTGGAATCTCCCTTTGTGTATGTGAAAGAAGATGTACAAGGCAGGAAACAGAACTTACTTCTTCTTCCTGATTTTGATTCTTCTTAGAAAATCCAAAGTAGCTTTTTGCCTTGTACTATGTCAACAGCTATTTCACACACACTTCTATCCTACTGGTGGCCATTTTATTCTTCTTCCAGCAGGACGTTTTATCCTTATAAAGTTGCTGCGAGCATTGCTTTTCTTGTATCACTTATCACCGGATCTATCAGTAACTCATAAAAATGTACTCACTGCCTTCGGATGTTTGAGATAAAGGGCTTTATATGACTTTGTAGTGTTTCTTATTAGATTGGAGTCCAGTATGTTATCTTTCAGGTTACATTTTGAATGTTCAGGGATGAGCTAAAGCACAGAGTTACTAGACATCTAATAAATCTTTTCCCATTTGTGAAGGCTGTGGTGTATTAGCCTTTTAAAATGAATGTTTTTCAAATTGTTCCTCCCCGGCAACTTTAAAGGGGGGGGAGACCTCTTTGTGATTGTGTTCACAGACAAACAAGGGCTGAGTTCAGACTGGCAGTTTGGCCCGACATAGGCCCGCTTCGCAAGCAGATTAAGAGAGCCTGTTCACACAGCCACAGCTGTTTGGTGTAGCTGTGCTGCACTCACCCCGTCCTGAAGTGCTTCCATCCCATGTTAAAAAGGTACCTGGTGAAACCAGTGTCAAGCCATCTGGGTGCGCATTCATCCCGCTTCCTGGAAGTGTGGACACAAATAAGCTGCACATCAAGCGGTACCAGTAATGTGAACCCACTGATCTGGCTGCTGCGCCCATGCACCTATGCTAGGGTTGCCAAGTCTGGGTTGGAAAATACCTGGAGACTTTGGGGGTGGAGCCAGGAGAGGGTGGGGTTTGGGGAGGGAAGGGGCCTCAGCACAGTACAATGCCATAGAGTCCACCCTTCAAAGCAGCCATTTCCTCCAGGGGAGCTGATCTCTGTCAGCTGGAGATCAGTTGTAAAAGCGGGAGATCCCCAGGCCCCACCTGGAGGCTGGCAGCCCTAACCTATGCGCAAATCAGCAAAACGGACCACAGCCGTGCACCACTACAGCACCCCCGCCAGGGGCCACCCCACACTGCGAACACTCCATTCCACCTCCTCTCCGGTATGGTCCTACATCAGTCCACGCAGTGTGACTGGAAAGCCCCGCGACAACTCAGCCCGGGTCTTTTTGCCCTGCTTCCCTTGCGCTTCATTCTGCCAGTCTGTCCTCAGCCAATAAGTGTATTCCAATTGGATCAAACTGGTGACAGTCATCTCAAACAGAGCCAGCCATTCAGGAATGACACAATGCCTCTGATCATCTGAAATAATCTCTCATGTAAAGCTGACAGAGCCACATGGACTGTTGCAGTGAGTGAATATGTCTTACAGAACACCAGGGTTCTGCTTTACTTTCATACCCTTTTGACAGGGGCAGCAACAGATCTCAGACACGAAGCCGTATTGAAGGGAGGCCTGAAGGAATATTTGGGCCACCCCAGGAACTGGCGCCAGCGAGTAAGCAGGTAACACCTGTCATTCTGTTAGCATGCCAAACCGTTAATGAAGCCAGGTGCCAGGTTTGTGCAGACACCTGAAACCGCTGCTAGGAGCTACCTTACAGCAGAGAGCAAGTGGTATTAGAAATGTCTCGGCTTTGAAGAATGGGAAACTACTTGGCACTTGGAGGTTGTGGGAAATTGTTTTGCTCTCTGCAGTTGCTGAAAAAGAACTGCAACTTCCCCAAAGACCACAGCCTGAAATATGTGACATCAGAAAATGGATGGTTTCATTCAGGGGTCATTTCAAGCAGAAGCTCAGGGTTGCTCAGCTCCGGGAGTTGGTGCCTGCCCCCCCCCTCGTGCGAGAGAATGCCTGCTTGTGTCATGGCTGCAGCAAAATGACCCCATCCCCTGGAAAGGTCCTTGTTCCTCTGATCAGTTTTCTGAAGGCTTCAGCCACCACTGAAGCTATCCTCCCAGAATAGTGGTATTTCTGAGGCTTGGATTAGTAGCGGTCCCCTCTCTGCCAGCTCTTTCTTTCTTTCTTTCTTTCTTTCTTTCTTTCTTTCTTTCTTTCTTTCTTTCTTTCTTTCTTTCTTTCTTTCTTTCTTTCTTTCTTTCTTTCTTTCTCCCTCCCTTCCCTTCCCTTCCCTTCCCTTCCCTTCCCTTCCCTTCCTTTTTTTCTTTCACTCTCTCTCTTTCTTTTTCTCTTTGTTTTTCTTATTTCCTTCCTTCCTTCCTCTCTCTCTCTCTTTCTTTCTTTCTTTCTTGCCTTCTGACATACTGCCAGTGATGTCAGGTGGTGTAGCATATGCAAATAAGTTATGCTACTGAGTTATGCTAATGAGCTCCTGCACCTCTTTTTCTACGAAATGACTCCTGGTTTCATTTTCAGTTAGCAAAGGGTGCCAGAACCCCTTCTGGGAGGGGGGGAGACAGAGTTGGTGGCCTGCTCTGTCACAGTATTTTTGTAATAGTCACTTTTCATGCTCCCCATTCCTGTTTATTCATAAATATACAAGATAAGCAAGAAGGAGCAGGTAAGTGCATGTGAGCAATCCATGCTAGATTTTAAAGCCCTCCCCCCGAAGCTTGAAAGCCCTCCCCCCGAAGCTTGAAAGCCCCAGTCAGCTGCAAAATTTAAGCTTCTGTCTCCTTCACAGGCTCTGTTCCAGATCCAAACTATTTCCCGCCAGCCCTTTACTCAAGCAGATAGGATGTGTTGAGGCTAGGACCCACTGGCTAAAACATCTTCTAGCCATTAATGTCTACTAAAGAAACATCTTTAGCCACTGAAGTCTTCACTTGACAGTCATTGCAATGCTTTCCCCTAACACATCCATGCACACATTTCCACATTTGTGAATGTTATGTCTTACTCCGCAAATACTAATATTTTTTCAAATTCAGCACATGCTGAGAAGGTTAGAAGATCCGTTTCTCACATCAGCCAATTTTAATAGGTTCCATGGGCAAGCAAGCTCTACCATTAGGAAAGAATTCCACACATATCATGAACTTGTAGAAAGAATATTGAAACTATATAAATAGACATGGTTTGGAAACTATGCAAAATCTGTTTGTGTTGGAATTTGCCCATGAAGAAGAAGAAGAAGAGATTGGATTTATACCCCGCCCTTCACTCGGAGTCTCAGAGTGGCTTACAATCTCCTTCCCTTCCTCTCCCCACAACAGACACCCTATGAGGTAGGTGGGGCTGAGAGAGCTCTGAGAGAACTGCTCTTGAGAGAACAGCTCTGAGAGAACTCTGACTGACCCAGAAGCTGCATGTGGAGGAGTGGGGAATCAAACCCACTTCTCCAGATTAGAGTCTGCCGCTCTTAACCACTACACCAAACTGCCATGATAGGCAGTGCTGAGATGAGACACACTATGGAAACTATTATCTTGAACATACAATGGATCTGCAGTGAAGTCCCCAATTCCGCCGCCCTTTAGTCCAGTGTAGATAATTTCTTGTAGCAGGGCCTGGTGGACCAATGAGGCATGTGGGGACAATGACCCTGTTTTTTCTGACTGGCAACACGCAAGGTAGCTTCTCCCTATCCAGAAGCAAGCAGGGGTGCTTTAGCAACAAATCTGCAACGGGGGAGCTTCTCAGTGACAATGTATTTGCTGAGATAGCACAATTCACAATGATCTGCTCTGCCCCCTTCTAACATACATGTGACCAACATATTCTTGTGGGGACTGGACATGCTGAACATATCTAATCTCTAAGAAAACTGTGGAATATCCTTAAAAGCAGGTTTGGTAGGTCCACGTTGGTTTTTTCATTTACATTTTTAACTCTGGGGGCTCGGGATAGGTAACAAGATTTAAAATAATACATAGTTTAAAAAATTAAACAGCAAATAGAAAACCCGAACTAAAAAAAACCAACCACAGCCTCTCAGGCCACCCCAACCCCCCAAATAAAATGGACTTGCAAATGTAATGTTTGGAGATACCCTCACCTTTATTTCTAAAGGTAAGGAGGAAAGTATGGCTGATGGAATCAACATTACCTTGCTCAGTAACTTTGGAAGTAATTAAGGACAGTTTTATAAGTACAAGAACCTGCTGTGCAATAGACTAGTAAAAGTGGATTTGAGTCTTCTGATGTGCACAGATGCTCATAACAGATGGCCATACAGCTGGCAATGCATATGCAGGAGCAGAGTTAATACTTTTTCAAGTGTTTTTCCCCCCCAAATGCTGGCTTTCCTCTCATACCTCCTGGTTTCATACCGGTCTTTATTTGGTCACATCCAGCTCTGGAGTATGCATGTAGGAGTAAACAAAGCCACAGATGGGCAACTCAACTATCTTCCTAGGGTCACTCTTAGAGCTGGTCAAGATATACTTTCTTCACAGGGACTGGCACCACCATAACCCACCATATTTCAGCCACCTAGGGCCATCAACCCCCAGGTGGGGCCTGGAGATCTGCCAGAATTACAACTGATTTCCATACTACAGAGATCAGTTCCTCCAGACAAAATGGCTGCCTTGGAGACTGGATTCTATGGTATTACACTCCACTGAGGTCCCTCCCTAGACTCCACCTTCAAATCTCCAGGAATTTCCTAATCCAGATTTGGCAACCCTAGCCACCTCATCACCACCACCGGGTTGCTTTATCAGACAAAATTCTCTGCATGACTCAGGACCATCATACAGTGAGTCCCCCTGCCTACAAAGAAATGCCATTCACTACACAAGGAATACTTAATGATATGACGCAGGAAACCCTTTGCAGATACTGCCATTTTAGTGAAAATAGTATTGAGTAGATTACCTCTCAGAGATATTTTTCCCTCTGAAAGATGTACAGTGAGCTGGAGGCCATGTCTGTGTATGTCTCCTAATATGTCAACATCTTCTATCCTTAGGTTTGTGTGTACAGGGCTATTTTTGGGCAGGAACACACATAAACTGAGTTCTGGCTGGCTTCCGAGTTGGCCACATCTACAGCCTCCCCCCCCCCCCGGGTCCCCAGGCACCTCATAAATCGCAGGGCACCTGGGGAAGCCAAACCGATCCAGGGAGGGAAGGCAGTTAAAATTGCCTTCCCTCCTTGGGTTCCCCAGGTACCCCACAGCTGGGGAAGCCGATCCAGAAACTGCCTTCCTTCCCTTGGGTTCCCCATGCACACCACAAGCCGCGGGGCACCTGGTGAAGCTGATCCTGGGAGGGAGCCGTGCTGTCAGGCGTGTGGCCTAATATGCTAATGAGTTTCTGCTGGGCTTTTTCTACAAAAAAAGCCCTGTGTGTGTATATAATGAATATGAGCCATGAATCTTTGACTATGAGCTAGTTCTGACATTTTTTTTTCTCTGCAGAGGGACAGTCATAGAAGAATAAAAACTGAATCCAAGCTATGTCTGTTTGGACTATTCCTGTATATTCATTTCTGTGGAAGAAAAACACATTGTGATCAGCAATTTTAAGAGTTATTTTAATGTAGTTCTTTGGGACCTAGCTAGACACATTGAGAAGCGAGTTCTCTTTTATCACACAATTGCTGACTTAATATATGGGCTATTTTGAGACAAATTTAGCTCTAAGCCCTCCTAGATTTAGAGATTTCAAAAATCATTAGTCCAGAGGCACTGAGGCATAATTAGAACTAAAATTCTGCTTCAGCCATATAGTGATTGTAGCTGGCTGAAACAGCCAAGATTCATAGCCTTTTGAGTTGCATTCCAAATACATTAAAGAACTGCACTGAAATTAGCACACGCTTAATAATTCAGAATTTGAATGTGCTGCTCTCCATTTTTAATCTTGTCATACTACTGAAGTTAATCATTGGTGAGATACCAATACTCATATCAACTTTAAGTTGAGCTTTTGAGATGCTTGAAAACTAGCAAAATACCAAGCCAATTAAATCTGCAGCCTCCGTGTATTCATGCTCCCCATATTGTAGTTTCATCTGGATCTTTAGGTTTACAATTGATTTTAACAAATAGATTTGTTATTTCCTGTGTGCATAGCTCAAGTGTTCTTTTTCACCCAAAGAGTATTAATGACCTGCTTCTGGAAGACAGACTGGAATGACTAGCTGTCTGGATGTAAAGTGACCATAATTTGAATTTAGAGGCACTCCTTCAACACAGAATAGTGCCACTGAAACAGAAGTTGCAAAAAGGGTCTTGCATGGCTTCCACAAGGGTTATCTGCTCTGAGTTCAATGGCTTTGGGAAGCCCCCCCCCCCCGGTTCCTCATACCTCCAGGGATTTTCCTGGCTTTTCTCTCATCTTCCTGAAACCTATTTTTCTCTTTTAAGTTTTGGGAAAGATCACAGTAAAGTCAAGATCGCTGCTGCCTGGGGGGGTGGATTTTCTAGCTCAAATGGCAGCCATTTTCCTTGATCCTGTCCCCACAGCAACTATTTCCTCCCTGTACCACCAGGGGGCTTTTATTTTAAAAAACATATTGGCACTAGAATATCATTAGACCGTTGTAACAATATTTATTATTTATTTATTTATTTGATTTTATACCCCGCCCTCCCTGCGAACAGGCTCAGGGCAGCAACAGGTTCTTTGAATTCCTGGCTTTCTTTCTTTCTTTCTGTCTGTCTTGCCTTTAGCTCTTCCCCCATCCAGAGATACAAAGGAAAAGGCCTATCTTCCCAAGGAAAGGGGTATAGACTTTCAAAAATGAAATCTGGGAATTCAGAGCAACCGCTACACTTATTTGTGCAATAATTTATCAATATAGTGCCAATTTTAAAAAATGGTGAAAGCCCTGTTGATCCAGGGGAGGGGGGCACTTCCAGGAGACTGGGGCAGGGATACTGTTGGAAAACCTGCCATGTGGAAGCCCTGCTGCGCTTAATCAGCACCTGTACAAGCAGCAGAAAATCACAAAATCCTGTCCCTGTGTGGAAGATGTCTCGGTGAAAAATCACCATTCATTACCATTGAGGATTTTACCAGGGGAGTCTTCAGGCATCCAGTTTCAAGTGAGTAGCCATGGAAATCTGTAGTAGTAGAACAAAATTCAAGTCCAGTAGCATCTTAAAGGCTATCAATTTTTTTTTCAGAGAATAAGATTTCATGAGTCAAAGCTCCCTCCATCAGATATGAAGTCTTTGTAATTGTTCAGGAGTCCTGAAGTCTTGGTAATGGCTCATTATCAGTGCAAAAGCCAAGTTTGAGTCAATATATGAAGAGCATCTCTTTCAAAGCTTCACAGTTGACCTCTAGCCTTGAACAAAGACTTAGAGACAAGGGGGGATACATTGTGATGAGAATGTTAATGGGCCTGATCTATATCAGCTCAGCAAACAATTCAGTGGTAAATGATGCTGGCCTCTACAGTGCATCACCCTGAAAGCTCTTCATCTATTAAACTCCCATTGAGAATCATTTTTAACAAGTCCGCTTGGTTCTTTACCATGCTGAAAAATACTCCTCTTAAACCTACTATTTTATTAGCATTGCAATCCTCTGGTAAAAAAAAAAAATCATTTAAAAGTCTGTGCATGCCTCCTAAACTACTATTGCTAAGCAATTACCATGAGCATTACTACACTTTTTTAAAAAAACATAGTACTTACAGTGACCCTAACAACAGGAGAGAATTTAGATTCAGGGGATGAGCATTCAAACATCAGGGCTTTTTTCAGGGTTGTGCTGTCTGAAACAAGTGATATTTATTCTGTTACAGGAGTGGGCTGACTTCAGTCTTACACCCAGTCCGCTTTTAAAAGAACTTACAATCCCTATAGAGCTCCAATTCATTTTAAATTTTAAAACCGAGAGTGCATCTCCAGGGCTTCTTAACAATCAAAGCATAGCACATTTGTATTCAGTACTCTTGAGTAGGTATTCTTGCCTTGCTGGCTTACATTGAGGTCCACCAAGCACAGCTTTCATTTCGGGAATCTCAGCAACTACCAGGCAGTGAACTGTCTGTCAAAAAACTGGTCCGCCAGAGATCATGATTTAACTTCTACCCACTCCCCCTGTTGTATGGAACTCCAGCAATCAACAGGAAGGTCCAAAACGTATGAGGCAACCATTGGTGAATTCTGTCCTAAGCCCTAACAATGTCCAGCTCACCGCAGTCAAAAGTATACTGAAACCAATAACAGCCAGTGCAAACAACAGGGACTGGAAAAATATAATAGTTAATCTAATTTCCAGTAGTAGTTCTTCCCTCTCAAACAATAGTCCAAATAAATCATATTTTAACTAATCATCATATTTTATTTGTGCTATAACATTAGTTATTATTTCAGATAATAAAACCCTATGTTTTAAAACTTATTCAGTATGAAATTATTTCAGCCAGCAAGGGACATCTGGGACTGAAAATGAAAAATGGCGGTAGTTAATGCAAGGAGAAGTTCTACACTTGATAATATTCTTCCCCATTTGCTTGTCTCACTGAAATGTGGCCCATATAACTGTCAAGGGGGGAGAGAGGAGGTTTTGATCTAATCTTTCCATGAGAATGGTCACATTGTCTTCTAGGGCCACATGTGTTTTCATTATGCTGTGGAAGTCTGAGGAAGTATTCTTCATAAAATATGAAATTACTTCAAATGACAACATGAAAACCAAATTTAGTAGGGATGTGTATTATTGCTTTCTCTCTAGGATTTTTATGAGGGGCTTCTGTTTGCTGCCATAAATGTCTACCTGGAGTATAATGGCAGATAGTGCACAACTGAATATGCATCTGCACATAAAAGCTTCGAAGTTAAAACATCCTACAGAACAATGGTATCTGTTCAATCCAGTAGGGTGATCTGCATATGAAACTATGCTTCTCTATGTGGATTCCCAGAAAGATCAGAACCCACATTTATAAATGGATCCTGCATGTAGTAATCTACATATACGTAATCCTTTTTGGCTGTTTTTGTGTTCTTTCCCAGCTTAGGGTGCTCTTGCCATAGTTGGACAGCTCTGATAGTTTACGCCACTCTAGGGCCAAGGGAACTGATTCCAGTCCCCCATTTTTATGCACCCTGTTATGTATTGTTACCGCGGTCGCCATGCGATCTTGTAATGGCAACCGCCATGTGGTTGTCCGCACATGGTCCGGAGCTGCAGAGCTTCAGACAGATAGAACAATAGTGAACCGAATCCTAACTGGCCACCAATCACGAACCTAGGTTCCCCTCGGGGGACCTATGCCAGGTAACCAAAAGTGTAAGGTCCTATCAGGACATTTGGGCAAAATCGGAGGATTAGCTCTGACTGGCATAAAAGAGGGCTCTGAGCCCGGGGATTCTCATGTTCCATCTGACTCACAATAAACTACCATGCTGATTTCACTGTTACTGGCCTCCCGACTCCAGTACTTTTCACACCCCCTGACCTGGATAGCCCAGACTAGCCCAATCTCATCAGATCTCAGAAGCTAAGCAGGAGTCAGCCCTGGTGAGTACTTGGATGGGAGGCCACCAAGGAAGTCCAGAGTCGCTACACAGAGGCAGGCAATGGTAAATCAGCTCTGAATGTCTCTTGCCTTGAAAACTCTATGGGGTTACGGTAAGACGGCTGCGTCTTGATGGCAAGAAAAATTTTTTTTGCACACACATATTCTAAAAGCTGCCATGAATGACACTGAAACTACCTGTTCAGCAAGAACTGTTTCATGTACAACTTTGACCATACAATCTGCCCTGCACATGAAAATCTCTGGATTGGGAACCATTATTTTAAAAAAAATTCAGCAAGGGATTAAATTAAAAGATTAAATATGCTGACATCCCTTTAAAATTTGGGACATCTCGTGTTATGATAAAATACAGTCTAAACAATTCTGCTGATGGACCACACTACATACTCAATAAAATTTAGACTTTTGTTCTAGACAGATTTATACCCTTCTAAGCCTAATGGATTTAGAATGGTACAAGTGGAGACCCTCAAGAAACTTGCGGGATGGTTATCCCATTCCTCACACCTTTGCTTCCTCCCTTCTCCCGCTGCCTCTCTCACACTCTTTCTCCCTTCTGCCCCCCCTTTCTTACTCTCTCCCTCTCCTCCGTGTATGTTACTTCCTCTCTCTTTCTGACCCATCATCATTCTCTTTGTTTTTCTGCCTCCCCACCTCATCACTCTTTTTCTCTCTTTCTGCCTCCCACCTCAAATCCCACCCTCCCCAGGCTTTACCTCTCAAATGTCCAGGAATTTCCCAACCTGGAGTTGGCAACCCTATTTCCTTCCCACCCAACAGCCAACGTACCTTTATCTGTCTTCAGCTTTCCATCTCCACCCCCCTCCCCCGCAGCCTCTACCTAGGAAAATTATAGTCTTTCTCCACAGCGGGGACTAAAGCAGCTTACATTATTATTTCCTCTTTGTTCCTGGGAGGTTGGTTAGGATGAAAGTATGTGACTGGTCCAAAATCTCCCAGTCAGCTTCCACCGCAAGATGGGGATCTGAACCTGGGTCTCGCAGATCCCAATCTGAAGCTCTGTTACATCACACTGGCTTTCATAGGGTGGCTGCTGATGAACAGGAGCAAAGCAGCTGGGCCTAATTAAGTCATGCAAATCATGTGGTATCAAGTCACCCAGAGGGAGCAGCCTAGGGATGCCAGCCTCCAGGTGGGACCTGGGGATCTCCTGGAGTTACTGGTCAGTTCCAGAGTGCAGAGATAACTTTCCATATAGAAAATGGATGCTTTGGAGTTTATGGCATTATACCTCACTGAGGTCCCTGTCCTCCTCAGGCTCCACCCCCAAATTTCCCAGCCTGGCTTTGGATCTGCTGCTGGTGGCCAGGAGAGGTACTTGGCACCCCTAGACAGCTGCCAGTAAAAACCCTGCCTTTTACTGACAGAAAGTTAGAAGCCTGCCCCTCCCCCGAACATTCTAATCTCCTCACAGTTGACACCTGGAGCTGATGCCATTTCAAAAGGTATTGGGGGGGATTCAACAGTCCCTGAAGTTTTTTTTTTAACTTTTTGGATTTTTCTGCAGACCGAGAAAGGGTCCTGACTATGTAGGAAAAGCTGTTGGGGGAGAGTGAGCTCTCTTTTGGCAGATAAGCACCCACAAAAGAAAAAAAACCTCTCGGAATTAGATATATAGATAACTCTGCTTAGACTGGCACTGCTAGCCACCATTGAAATGGTGCCTATATATAGAAAAGCCCATCTGAACAGACAGAGTAGAGAGGGTGAATGCCCAGCTCCAAATTGTTTTCCTGTATAAGACAAAACCAAATCTGGCTGGATGAGTTGCATTCAGAATGACATGTGTAGCATAAAAATGAAATTGTTTTTGTTATATTTTAAAATATTCAGCTGATATCTGTTAAAAAGTGTCAATATTTTTGCTTTATGGGCATCATTTTTCAAACACTTCTGAATCTAGAATCAGATACTGCAGATGCCTGTTTCCAATTTATTTTACTACTAAAAAGCCACAGAGTAGCCCAACCTAACCGCTCAGTATTAAAGAAGACATTTTTCAAGTGGTTCTTTTTGTAACTTAATATGTTAGTTCACTACATGCAATCATAAAGTGCTTCACAGCTGTAATATAACAATTATATGTGAGTCAGAAAACTCAGCATCAACTATTATAACTTTTTTTTTCTTGGGAGGAGCTGCTAAATTCCATCCATGAAATTCTCAAAAAGTTTTCCATCCGGCAAGATCTCCGGTGTTTCTTTGCTGTTTCTCACACTTTGGGGTTAATTCAAGAATGACATATGCTTAACATTTGATACACCCTCTGTTTGAATGAGTATTGCCCTGTGGCCATGGAACTATAGATTTAATCACTAAAGAGAATCTTTTCCATCTTGTCCAAAATGGCTAAGTATATTATTGCAAGCATGTGTTTTAACTGAGCTTCTCCCAGTTTGTACCACAGCCCTCTGTGAGAGTTGGGAAGTTGCATAACATCAGCTAGACATCTTCCCAAGGACTCTGTCTTCGGACTAACCCATGTGACTACTGCATATATTTTACTTTGTGGTGAAAAATTCACTTCAAACTGATACAGTGGCTGCGGTCACACACACTAAATAATCCAGCTTCAATCCACTTTCAGTGCACTTTCCAACTGGATTTTGCCAGTTCACACAACAAAAATTCAGTTGCAAAGTGCACTGAAAGTGGATTGAAAGTGGATTATTTAGTGTGTGTGACCGCAGCCAGTGTAGACGGAAGCATGTACATTGCACCAATACAGGGGTTTCTACAACTCTCCAACAAATACACCAGGATATAAACAAATCTAAAAGTGTTCAGTATATACTTACAGTGTAATAAGTTGTTATTACAGAAACATGAAATCTTCATTGACACTTTTGGGACTGAGCAGAAATATCCTCATGGATGAAATCAGAGAACCATGGATGAAATCAGAGATTGAAAACCCAAGGCCTATGCTATTGTATGAGGAAGGGAGGGAGGGAGGGAGGGAGGAAGGAAGGCCAACCACAGGGCACAGAGGCTGAGGTCTTCCCCAATGTTACCTCCTGGCTCTGGGATTCAGTTTCAGTCTCAGTACCTTTATTGGCATACAGTGGGATTCAGAGGTCCCCATTGTGGAGGATCTCTTTAGTCACCATGACCAGTAGCCATTGATAGACTTGTCCGCCATGAATCTATCTAATCCCCTTTTAAAGCTGTTTATTCCTGTGGCCATCACTACATCCTCTGGCAGCGAATTCTACATTTGCATCACTCTCTGTATAAAGAAGTATTTCCTTTTGTCCATCCTGAATCTACTGTCCATCAGCTTCATTGAATGTCCTTAAATTCTAGTATTTTGAGAAAGGGAGAAATTTGTCTTTGTCAACTCTTTCCACCCCATGTATAATTTTATAAACCTCTATCATGTCCCCCCTTAGTCGTCTCTTTTCTAAACTGAAAAATCCCAGCCTTTTCAGTCTTTCCTCATAGAGAAGGTGCTCCAACCCCCTAATCAACTGGCTCACCCTTCTCTGTACTGTTTCTATCTCTGCAATATCTTTTTTTAAATTTTATTTTTAAAAATATTTTATTTTGCTTTTAATTCCCATAATACAAGTTTATACAAAATGTCATAACAAAGGAATGAATAACATTTAAACTAATTTATCAAAGATAACCTACCATATGCCCAAATTGGATTAATTTATAATATATCTATTGTCCTATTTTTATAATCCCCTTGGGAATGTTCCCACAAACTTAATTCTATGTTCCGAAAATATATTGCTATACAATCTTTGATTTTTCTTACCCCCCTTGACACCAAATTATTTTTTTTCAATTGCTATTATTATTTGTCCATTTATTTCTTAACACTTCTAATGTATAATTTTATTATATAACTACTGCAATGAAAGGAAAGCAAGAATTGATGCTGAGCACCAAAAATTTTATCTTCTGGTGTTGATCTTCGGGACATGCTGTCCGCTTTGGAATTTTTGGTTCCCTAAAGGAGTCCCTTAAAGAGACTCGCCATTGGCAGGGCCAGGGATTGTCCCCATACAGTCTTACCTGCATTGTGCAATATCCCACTTAAATTAAAACAAAAGTTTCTATTCCAGCACTGCCTATTTCACATCCTTATCAAGTCTTATCCTATGAGCCACTGTAATCATTTCCTCTACCGAAGGTACATCATGGGCTGTCCAAGTCCTTCCCCCTTGGGTAACTGTGAGATGACCCAGAGGTAACCACTGATATGGTGTTTTTAGTTCTATTAGTCTCTGTACCACTGGACGCATATTTCTTTGAGCAGTCAAAATTTCATATGGGAGAGCTGGAAATATTTGGGTGATATCATCTAGTTTCAAACCTTTTTGACTATGAGCAGTTTTTAAAATTAATTTCTTTGTTTGAATATCCACAATCTCTGCAATAACATCCAGGATTAAGGCTGGTGACCCAGATCTGCTAGTATTTAGTCTGTATGCTGTCGTAACCACTGTACCCGGAAGCTCCTGCAATATCTTTTTTGAGATATGATGACCAGAACTGTACACAGTATTTCAAATGAGGCTGCACCATAGATCTATACAGAGCTCTATTATATCTATATAATATCAACTGTTTTGTTCTCAATCTGTTTCCTAATAATCCCTAACATATAGTTTGCCTTTTTCACTGCTGCAGCACACAGGGTTGAGACTTTCACTGAGCTACTCACTACAACCCCAAGATCTTTTCCCCTCTCAATCTCAGCAAGTTCAGACCCCATTAGCCTATACTTGAAGTCAGGATTTCTTTTATCCCAATGTGCATCACATTACAATGGGAATTGTTCATCAATGGGAAGGTACAATGAAAAACACAGGACCACTTTAAAAGATTCAGTCATTGCCACATGCCCAGCAACTCATAATCAAGCATGCAAAGCAATTGTAACCTTACTCTACATGTAATGTCTAAGATGCAAGTATGTTACATATTTCCATTGACAGCACCATGGGGCAAGATTCCACATGATTACAGGGCTCTTCTTCATAACCAAGCTCTTCTTCATAACCATGCTCTTCTTCATAACCAAGAAGAGAAACATCCTGATGCTTACACAGAATGACTTTCCAACTCATAAGAGTTTACCGCTTAACAGCTACCACATGGCCTCAAGATCAAATTGCAGGATACGATATACACAGATACATTAGCAAACCAGTCAAATTATGTTTAGATTTCCCAAGATATGAACAAACTCAAAAAAATCCTAGTTGTGCTGATGTCCGTGGGACCTTTGTCATTAACCTCTGGCTTTACTAACTGTTAAGAGTGAGAGGAACAAAATGGAGAGAGAACATTTTAAACAATACTTTTATTTTGGCTGCTTTTTGACCGAAGAGATTTCAGAGATTGCCAAGACTTCTCCTCTGACTCATTCAGCAGGGTAGTCAAAGTTGCAACAATTTCATAGTAGAGTTCTTGCAGTCTGTAAGACAACAATGAGCAAAAATATTCAGTGTAATTTCACTGTGCTATATCAGAGCAGAAAACATTCCTTTCCCTTATTTCTCTGTACCCATTTATCCTTCTCTTTCATGGGAAAAAAATTCATCACAGCTTCCCCATTGGAGGGAGGAAATACATCAGAGGGAGCAAATCAGGAAATGGGCAGGGCACAGCACACAGCACAGCACAACTTTATGGAATGTATTAAATTAATTAACCATTCATTTCTTCTTCAGAAACTCCTCACATTTCAAAATGTAGCATATCAAGAAGAGGGCTAGCTTGGGATCCTCATTTTCCAGGGGCAAGGAAAGGTTTTGATGCTGGAAAACATTTAAAAAATCCACCTTCCACCCACATTCTGAAGTAGTACAGTATTGAGACACATGCCTTTTTGAACTTTTCAGTACATCTCAATATGAATAACACAAGAGTTAATGAGTGTTAAGCACTTGATAGACATCCACGTGAGCATGAGCTAATTCTTATCCTATTCGTTTAAGAAGAGTTACCTACTTAAAAATGGCAGCATCCTGACGATCCAGGGATGTCAAATACAGATCAATAAATGGTATACTGGCACAAAATTCTTCTAAGACCATAGGATCTGCATGATGCAGGGATTTTTTAAAGTCTTCTACTAATTCATTGAAGGTTTTATATTCACTTGATTTCTGGTGTGGAAAAACACACAATTTAAATACAGCTAAGCTGATACTATATTTGGCTCCTCAGAATTAATGAACATGCCCACTTATTTCCACCTCTGGTAAATGACTATTGCTGCAAACTATTGCTTAAGTTCTTAACATAACAGAAGTCTGTTCATGCTATTCAAGAGTACTAGGCAGCCATTGTAATATTTGTTTGTTTTAACCCTGCTTCTCAATCTAATGATTCTGAGATGCCTTCACATTAAAATCTACATTTGACACAATTAAAGTACATAAATCAATTGTTCTTAAAAGGCATTAATTCATCAACAGCAGATAAAATAAGTTAGTCACTAAAATAAGAATCTAAAGTATATTTTTTTAAAAAAATCAAGCAAATGTCTAGGTGAAGAAGGTCTAAGATTAGGTGTGGGGCAAATGCCTGAGCGTCGAAAGCTGACAAATTAAATGCCACCACAGAAAAGGCTATATGTCAGGTTTTCCCTAACTTTCCCCATAGCTTAACATAGCTGACAGATTTGAATGTTCCCTTAAAGTCCATAAAACCTGTACACAGTCCCCCCTCCCTGTTAAGTGTGTATTTATCAGCTAGATGATGCAAAATCAGACAAAGGTTGAACAGCCCCTCCTGAACCCAATTTGCTCATTCCCTAAAATGGCCTCAGACTCAACCCAGTCCCAAAGCTTATGAAATAAAAAGGAAGAATATAGTTTTCACAATGAGGGAAGCAAACTAATTGGGCAATAACAGCACAAGTCTGATCTGTTTCCTTTTTTGAAATCAGAACAATAATAGCATGTCTCCAAGATCTGGGAATCAGGCAAGGAATTGATAAAGGTAAAACTTTGCAAGGGTTTGCCTTAAATAATTCATTAAGGATTAAGTCAGGCTCGGGAGCTTTGCCTGATTGAAGAGCCCAGATGGAAAGCTCAGCTTTGTCATTAGAAATATCAGGCTAAGAGGGAACTGTATCTAGAGAAATAGTAGCGAAATATGTAACGATAGCTTAATCATCTGAAAACAGCACTTTAAAATGATTTTCCCAGACATGTGGAGTAATGAAGAAGGGAATTTGAAATTGTGGATTGATGGAAGTGATAACAATAGACAAAAGGTTATGTTGTCATTATTATCAACTGCAGGTATATGTCAACTCTAGCCAGAGCCTTCTGTTTGCTTACTTTAATTAAATCTTTGTAATTCTTTATAAGGTTTAAGCAGCTCCCTCAGAATTGTGATAGGGGTGTGTGCTCAGTATATACCGAGCTGAATAAATACCCCCAAAAATCGGTATAATAGAGCCATGTATATTCAGGCTTCCCAAATATTGCCCCAAATACCAGTGAAATACCAATATTGGTATTTGGGTGTATTCAGGAGTACGGATTTTTTTCAGGTCCAACAGACCCAAAATCAAAATAACCCGAATATATATTTTTGCACACCCCTAGTGATAGTATTATTTCTTTTAAATTCTCTGTTTCCACTAGATCTGCCTTTTAAGTAATCTGCAATCCCTTTTAAATCTCCATGCCCTAATTCAGTAGAATACCCTTGACATATAAAAACTTGAATGATTCAAGAATCCTAGACAGGTTGGCCTAATTTATATTGGTTGAGTTGGGTGAGGAAAAATAGCTGGCCAAACTTTCAGGGGGGAAAGAGTTCATAATATCACAAACTGAAGTGGACAGCAAAGGCCTTTCAGATTTTGAGACTGAGTGGTAAACCTTTTGGTATAGCTAAATGTTGAGGGCACATGGGGTACAAACAGAAATAAATGGGCAGATGATCACCACCCATATAATCGCCGACTTTCAATGGATTGAAATAGCAAAGATGTTTGATCAGAACAATACTAAATGATTATGCTTTCTCCTTTTGTCCCAACATAAGTGAAATCAGCATTACTATCAGTTCCTCAAAGAATTTTTAGTGGAGTAAGATTCCTTCACAAGGCAAATTTTATCTAACCCTTGATCACATGATCTACTGACCTCCTGTTATACCAGGCTGCACTAAGAAAGTCTCCAAAGTCAGGTCCTAAAACTCTACCAAAAAGAGAACTTCCATCGATAACTATCTTTGCATTAAAGTCACCCGCCACAATCTGGGCAGAGGAGTCTGCTCTGTGTCTCCCAACACGGATCTGTTGTTTGGACAGACGAAGGGCTTCTGCTTGAAGAAGCTTGGCAAGTGACTTTTTGTCATCTGGTGAAATGTAGATATAGGCTGACATCCTTTCCCATGAGAAGAGTTGATAGCCCCCCATTTTGGCAGCATAGTTGGCAATTCTAAGGTGAAGAGCTGAAGAAGACTATGCCTTTCTACTAATAACATTGATTTTACGCCTTTCCCCATGAGCAGGGAAAGAGTGTACACCTGGTTGATGGTGAGCCTGCATTTCCTCTGCAACGAGAGATGACGGAGCTGCGTGCATGAAAAGGAAGGGACAACCCTCCTGTTGTACTCCTGTTGTAAAGGTTTTCGACCCTCTTCAAACTAGCAGGGACAGCAAATGGTTTTTCTCATATGGTGTTGGAAATGTCCAAGATCCCCTCTAACATGGGAAAGGCAATCGCTCCCAATGAGTTGGAGTAGAGCCTTCCCCACATTTTGTCTTACATTCTCAGAACTGATGCAGTGACTTGGATTTCTGAAGTCTTAGCTATTCTGATCATCCGTTCTGTGTATAGCCGCAGGTCCTCATTAGGTGAGACCAGGTCCATACACCCCACTGTGTCATCTGGTGAGGGATCAGAGGGTTGACTGGAGCTCTGTTCTGACAAGGATACAGCACTCTCCTCATCTGATTCAGAGAACAGAGGGAGTTCCTTCTCCATAGGAAGTGGGGTTGTTGCCCAGGCAGAAGCAGGAGGGTAAGGACGGCACTCTCAAAAATTCCGTTCAGTTCCAGTGGACACAGGTTGATCTCCTTGTTTGTTCAAAAAGTGGGAAGGATAATAAAAAGAATACTGCTGCCAAGGATGAAGAGGGGCCACAGAGAGCCACGGAATTGGTTGGGTGGCTGTAATGCCAGAATCAGATCCCATTGGGTCTGAGGAATCAACTTGGAGGAAGGCTGTATATCACTTTCTGAGCATGATGGAGCCGGGGAATGCAGATGTGGAGATGGGATTCTTGGAGGTGGGAGATTCAGAACCAAGAATGGAACCAAAGCTGGAACTGGTATTGCAACCAACAACATCAGAACCGGTGGAGAGGCCAAACCAGGTAGTGGTGAGGGGCCAAGTGATGCTCATCTTGGTGCCTATCTTTATGCTTAGACTTTGCCCTAGCCTTCTTAGGGGCAGAGCGAGATTGTCTAGGTGACACTGAACAGCACCTAGTAGGGGCTGAGGACAGACTGGACGGGACCGAAATGACTGATGGCAGGCAAGAAGGAAGATCAGTCAAAGCCAGAGACTTACTATCAATAGTATGCTGTCACTCCACCGAAATGGAAGACTTTGTAGCCAAGCCCTCAGGACATGAAAGAGCTTTTCCCCAAAGGCTAGCTTTGAGTCTCACTGCTATTTCAGACCTCATTTTGGGATTAAACTGGAGGCAAAACTCGCAGTTCATCATATTGTGCCCTTCTCCAAGGCAAAGGAGGCATAAAGAATGCCCATAAGAGTGGGTCGTCTTAGGCCCACACTGGGAACACATTTTGAATAATGCCTTCTGAGACATGGTCAAAGGAAAAAATGAAGAGAAGCTGGTAAGGATGACCTTGCTCAAAGGTGGCAAAAAGAGAACTGAGTGAGGGAATGGGGGCCCCTCCCAGGAAGACATGACTGTTTTGGTGGGAAAACACACCTCCCACTCCAGGAAGGGGTCTCTCATTAAAGAGAAAAGTAAAAGCTAGATAGAAATCCTATGGTGGGTGGCCTGCACAAGGACAGTCCAATGTGGGACTGCACATAAGACCAAAGATGAATAGGGGGTTTCACCCTCAGGGGAGTATAATCCCAGGACTCTTTCTTTGCTAGATGGGAGTAATTCTTTCCGCTATCCCGAGAGAGGGCTGGTTCTCATTCCCATCTTGTTTCTTATTTGAAGCTTATAAAACTGATCCTAGTAGGTAAAGAGAGTGATTTTTTCCTGCCGCACTTGCAATAAGTTCTCTTGTAATTGTCAGAAGCACTCTATATTATCCTGCACCTCTGAAGGAAGAGAATGAAAGAAATGAAGTAGAATCCACAGACTCCAACCAGTCATCTTTTGATAAAATGATTAGGAACCCTTGAGGACAGCTTATTCTTCCCATTAACTGCTTTCTCCTGTAAAGCAGGCTGATTTATAGATTCAGATTTAACTGACAGTGGACAACTTGCAAATTTATTATGGACCGAAAATTCTGCTTTCTTGAACAAGAACAGGCTAGAATTGGATTGTAAAAGAATCTCTGAGGGAGGGTCCTGCAACGACTAAACCATTGCTGATTATTCAGGATTTGTGACAGAATGTTGGAAGAAAGGTTCGAGTGTATTACTCCAAAGGAGCTTGGCAATCTATCAAAATGTTTAAGATCTATAACTCTTGGATCAAGATTTAACAAAAACTCTAGATATTCATTTACCTGCCATTTATTGCCCCAGGGTATTAATCTGCCCTGGTATGGGTAAATAGTCAGGAAACTGCATGTACAGTGAAGGAAATGGAAAGACTGGAGTCTGAGCCCGCTAATGTGTCTTTATTAGCACAAGAAGCAAATTCACTTTTTATTGGGCAATTATTTATAGGATCAATGAATCTCATAGATTTTCTCAAGCATCACAGCAATCAAAAATGTTTGTGAAGCAACAAGATTAATTACTCTGGTCTGTTTAGAGTCTTGCTCCTGGTAAACGGGCAGCCTCAGATAGCATAGGTCCAGCGCTGGAGACAGAATTTAATACAGAGTCTTCATTAAGGCAGGATATTTCCTTATCTTTATCCAGGACCTTATCTAGCTGTTCATCACGCTCATCTTGTAAAGCCTGGAAACTATTAAAGATTTTTACCCCAAAACTAAAGAAATCATCTGTTTAGATAAAGGGGAGTTTATAGGATCGAAAGGACAGCCTCCCTTCCTGCTCATGGTTGCAAACAAATAAGACCAATTACTTTAAGAATGATTATTTTTCCTCTTTCCCTTCCACCAGTTCCTCTCGTTCCTCCTCTTGTACCTCTTTGTGCCCCCCAACCCCTCTCTCTTTTCCTCCCTTTTCCCACCTTACCTACTACTCCTTCTTCCCTTATTTTATAATAAAATATCCTTAAATGGGGGTAGCCAAATTTAAAAAGGTAGTATGGTTAATTCTCAAATGCTAAAATATAGGTCTCGTAGAGGACCTTCGGTCTAAAACTTAACATAAATTCTATTTCTCTAGTTTCTGTTTCTATAATTAATTTGAATTTCAATTTAAATTAAGCCCCACTACTGAATATCCTAAAATAGGTCAAAGAATAGTTAAAAGAAAATAGTACAACTGGAATAGAATAGTAAAGAAAATAAAACTGTTAGAAATGATTAAAATAAAATTATGGGAAGATAAAGTTGATAAAATTGGGTTAAAAGGGGTTAAAATTGAAAGCATTAAAAGTTAATGTTAAATAGGTTACAGCTCCACCTTAAAATAGGTTAATGTATTCATCCTATCTAATCCTAACTAATTATACATTAAAATAAAATAAAAGTTAAATAGACAATGCAATTGCTCTTCTCAAGGTCAGCTTTATCAAAGCAGCCGCTGGGAAGAAAAAAAAATGAAAGGGAAGTGAGGGAGTTACACTCCAACAGTTGTTAACTCCCTAAGCATAACATGCCACCCTAAAACATAACATACGATTATTAAACAGCCAACAAGAACGTATAAGTCCTATTTAACCAAAATGACAGAGAAGAGAATATGTATATAAAGAAGAAAGAAAATTAAAAATAAGCTCTTGCAAAGCACTGCCACAGCACTTCTCGCCAGCAACTGGAACCCGAACAGAGAAAATCTAACCTGCTGATTTATCAATGATCTGATTTCCTCTTGTTGCCTTCTTAATATAGCCTGCTTCTTTGTATGAAGAGTTGCCCGCCTCTCTGCTTGAAGCTTTCTCTCATATTCTTCAGTTGTATCCTATACTCAAGGTAATTCAATAGTCTTGAAACAGAGATGCTACTTACTTGCCATAAAGACTGGCAAGTAAGAACTCGCAGCCCAGTAAGCGCATCCAGCAGCAGCGGCGTTCCTTCTCTTTGAGTCCCCCCACCCTGCAACCACCTCCATACTATGTATAGAAAGTAATAAATAAATGTGGGCCCTGCATGATTTTATAATCCATTCCTGGATTCAAAGAGCAGATGGTTGGCAAGATAAGACAGCGCTGCCATCCAAATACAGGGATTCACTTCTGTAAATTACATCCCCATTTCATTCTGAATTTCCTCTACATGTGAGTAGAAAGATGAGGAATTAAGTTCTACCCAGTACCTATCCATTACATTTTCCCCACCCCTTCCTGTAAGTAGTTCAGTGAGGTGTACATAGTTCTCTGCTTGATTTATCCTCACAGCAATCCCATGAGGTTGCAAAGGAGGAGGAGGAGGAGGAGGAAGAAACTGGATATATACCCCACCCTTCACTCAGAGTCTCCAAGCAGCTTACAAACTCCTTCCCCTCCCCACAACAGACACTCTGTGAGGTAGGTGGAATTGAGAGAGCTCTGACAGAAACTGCTCTTTCAAGGACAGCTGTGTCAGAACTATGGCTTGCCCAAGGTCATCCAGCAGCTGCAAGTGGAGGAGTGGGGAATCAAAGCCAGTTCTCCCAGATTAGAGTCCGCACACTTAACCACTACACCAAACTGGCTCTCAAGTTAAATCTCTGCTTATGCTAAGAGACTGTGCCTGGCACAAAGTTAGCTAGTGAACTTCATGGATGAGTAGAGATTTGAATGCGAGACAAACAAATCTAATTCCAAAGCTCAGATCATACCAACTTTATTGTCTCAAAGAAGCAGCAGTCCCAAATCAACAGAAGCCTTAACAAAACTTAAAAACAGAAACTGAAATCGTTCTGTTTTTATATGCTGAAATTCAAAACTCCCTCCTTTATTGGCCAATTCACAGCCATCTTCAGATTGGGCAACCTGGTTTCACATCTTCTTCCCACCTTACAGAAAGTGCAAACTAACAATCCAAATGGCCAGGCTGATTCTCAGTCTCAATAGCCCAATTATTCTGCATTTTATTGTTAGTGACTAAGCCAGGCTAAAGCTACAGGGACAATATCAGAACAGCATGGTTGGTCACAATGTCATATTTGAAAGTGGCAGCAAAAAGTGATAGTATGAATATATTCCAAGAAGTGGCTCATACGTTTTCCCTTTTGGTAGTAATCTCAGTCAGGTTTGCCACATAGACACAGAGGCAAGGGCAACTCTTTCCAACAAGGGAAGTTCAGCAAACCTCGGAAATATATTCATTTAGATGTTTTTACCCTGCCAGTGGAATGCCACAGCAGCTTACAACATTGTACTTCCCACCTCCATTTTTATGCTCACAACAACCACCCTGTAGGTTAGGCTGAGATTCAGTGATTGGCCCAAGGTCAGCCAGTCAGTTTCCCTGGCATGAGTGGGAATTTGAACCTGGGTCTCCCAGATGCTAGTCCAACAGTCTAACCTCAACAGCAAACTGGCTCTTCTGCCCCTAACAAAGAGAACATTAATGTAGCACATGAACTCTAATTCACTCTGTTCCCATCAAGGTTTCTATTTTGCTGTTATAACAGCAGAATTCTAATCACTCTCTCCCTCTTGCTCTCACATGGTTTTTGGCACATCAGAAATCAGTTATCAAATAATGTGTGCTACCATCAGAAAAAGGCAACTTACCTGAATATCCATAATGACAACTCCAATAAACATATTGAAAAATACAAAAAATCCTAGTAGAATAAAGACTATCGTGAACGCCCGGCTTGAGGTGAGACCCCTGTCGTCCAGTTCATCCTGCAAGTCCGTCCAGCCATCAACCTGAAAGTTCGTCAGATCAGTCATTAAGATCTAAAGACTATCAATCAAAAATCACAGGAATCAGCTTCTTAACTCACTACAATTTCCCCCATAAATACTTTCAGCGACTCCTATGCCTCCTGATTTAAAATAACTGCTATTAATAATTATAATTAGCAGTTACTAATCACTATCGTTACTAGCGCACACTATTTCCCCTGCTCCTTTTCATTTATTTTCATTTTTCGGTTTTGTCTTTTGCATTTGTTCTTCTTTACTCTTTCCTTCTGCTGTGTCTTGTGCATTTTCTGTATATCACACTCTCATATGCAAAGTTCAGAGCAGAAAGATTAAGAGGCAATTGACAAAATGAGACAGAACACTGTTGCTTGCAAAGTCTATCCACACATTGTGAGGAACATTGTGAGAAAGTTAGAACTTCATTAGTGACGTACTGATTTTATTGGTACAAAATCTTAAAGTGTAACCCTAACTGGGGACAGAAATGGGATCCTAATAAAAAGTCCGGGGGGGGGGGGGCCCAGCGCAGATATATATCTAATTTCCAGTGACATGTTCTGAAAAGGTTCCCTCCAAGTTAATTTCACCATTACATTGCTTAAATATCCATCTTTCTCGTTCCAAGTCAGGAATTTTGGTTGGCACATTTTGTATGAGAGAACTGACTGAGAATGGAAAGGCTTTCAGAAATTACCGTTACTAAACTGAAAAGAGTGAAAAAGGCAGATGGCAGGTCCCCCCAGTTCTGCATGTCTCCAGTTTCAGGATCTCCATACAAATCATGACCCAGAATTGCAAAGATAAACATTAACAGGAACAGCAAGACAAGGACGTAGATCACATTCCTCACAGTCTGACCCAGGGCTGTCATCAGAACCTGGAGTATAAAAAAATGCAAGTAAACACAATGAAATTTAAGTTTCAGTTTCAGTTTGATTTATTACGATCCAAGATCAGAATTCAAACAAACATGTACCTTAATTATAACTTATATACGAATAACACGGAGATAAGATAAGGTGCTAGGTTAAACTGTTACAAACTGTAGTAAAAGCGATCATAAAACCCATAAAATAAGCTAAAATAGGACAGCACATACTCTCCAATAAAAAGCCCTTGCAGCCATATACTCTAAAAAAATAAACCGGGCATTTCCATAATTGATGACTCGACTTACAATATAATCTGTGCTTTTTAATTACCAGATAGCAATATTTAGCGACACTGCGTGAGACAGATTCATAATTGTCTGCCAATAAGAACTTCATCAAACAGTCCTCGGCATATTTAAGATAATTAGCCAACGGTTTAAAGTGAGAGAGGAGAGGAATCAATAGCTGCTGTCTCTCTTCATCGTAAATAGGGCAGTGGAGAAGTATATGGGCAGCTGACTCCACCTGATCTAATAAACAAATGCAAATCCTTTGATGCATGGGGGTTCTGGTATATCTACCATAGAGAACTGCTGACGGTATCGCATCCAAATGTGCTCTAGAGAATGCCCATCTATGGTTAGGATTTTTTATGCGTCCAAGATATGATGCAGCATTTGAGCATGGTCCCACCTTCAATCTCTTATAGGAGAGACAATGAAATTTAAAAACAAATAGGGCGGGAAATAGAACGGGTTAAGTCTTGCACCCTCTCAACCAGAGAGCTTTTAGCTGCCAGTGGTAGACCATGCATAACTACAGAGGGATACAAACTAGCAGGCCTTAAGATCTGCTTCAAACACTGCCTTTCGAAACCGAAGTCAGGGAACAAAATAAACATGCTTTTCATATATTAATTGTGTCCATCTGTAGTTAACGGTGGCTCTTCCCTGATGTTTTCTCAGACACTGATCCTATGTGTTTAGCAGCAAGAAATTGCCACATACACGCATAGGCATTATTTCTGGCACCAGACTCATACATATTGTACTCAAAGACGGGTTCCCAGGTACAAAATGTAATATATGAATCAATAGGAAATGCGAGTGTATCTGGAATTACTGATATGTGTCCTTACACAAGACACGGAAACTGACAAGGTGGTGATATCCTTGATCTACCAAAACAAAACAAATGTCTTGGCAATGCAGGAGATACAGATGAACATATGATCCTGGCTTTGCACAAGCCCATTAACCAGGAAGTGACACCTGAACAGACCGACAAATGGATTTTGGATTTGAAGTATGAGATGGTGTTGGCAGACACAGATGCTGATCTTAAAAGAAACAGCAGATTGTATAAGAAACCCTTTGGCATTTGTAGGCTTTCTGTAGCCAAAAAAGGGCAGCCAGCCCATTCTTTAGCCAGTCTCTGGAGTATTGTAACACTCAAGCAGTGCAGAGTCTTCTGTAGTTTAGAGTTAATAGAAATGTTTGTGATCTTGGCCAAGATCCATGACCAACAGTCTGACTCAAGCAATATTCCCTAATCAGTATTCCCATCCATTCCTAAGAGAGTCTAGTGTACATTCTGATGTAATTTGTAGTACTTTATAAGAGTTCATTTTGTTTAGAGTTCTTACCCAATGACCCTGTGCTTTGCAGTGCTTTCTCTAGGGGCACATTAAGCAGGAGTTACTGTAGTGCCAAAAACCAACAAGACCACATCTGCTTCACAGTAAACACTACTGATGCATTCAGTCAACAGTACTGTGGCTTTGTCATGGAACTAGGGATCCTTGAGAAGGAAATTTCTTCTTTTTCTATTGGGACACCCTGTTACAACAGGGCTTTCCTGCTCTCCATTCCTCTACCAGGCCCTATTTTTATTGAAGAGCCACTCCAGAAGGTCAGGGGTCCTCCAGGACAGGAGACCCTCCAGAGAGGTCTGTGATGCAGCATGAGAGAGGGAAGCTGTGGGAGAAGAGATGAGGGAAACTGGGAGCTCACCTTGAAAAGCACTTTCCACTTGTATTAGGTGTCTTTGGATCCAAGCCACTCTAAAATACTAGCTATCACCATTCAATAGATTATTTGCTGCTGCTGGTGGTGGAAAGTGCCTTCAAGTCAAGCCAACCTATGGCAACCCCATAGAGTTTTCAAGGCAAGAGGTGTTCAGAGGTGGTTTGCTATTGCCTTCCTCTATGCAGTGGCCTTGGACTTCCTTGGTAGTCTCCCATCCCCAAACTAATCAGGGCTGACCCCGCTTAGCTTCCAAGATCTGATGAGATCAGGCTAGCCTGGGCTACCCAGATCAGGGCAATAGATTTTTAGGCCACCCTTAGACCCCATTCCAGCAGCATAAGGGAGCCTGCCCCACACTGTTTTCTCATGTTGCTGCAATAATGAACATAACACAGGGCTATTTTTTGGGCAGGAACACACAGGAACGGAGTTCCGGCTGGCTTCCGAGTTGGCCATGCCTACAGCCTCCCCCCCCTCGGGCTCCCCAGGCACCTCGCAAGCCACAGGGCGCCTGGGGAAGCCAAGCTGATCTAGGGAGGGAAGGCAGTTTAAACTGCCTCCCCCCCCTCGGGTTCCCCATGCGCTCCGCAAGGCGCAGGGCACCTGGGGAAGCCGATCCTGGAAGGGAGCTGCGCTGTTAAGGGTGTGGCCTAATATGCTAATGAGTTTCTGCTGTTGGGTGTGGCCTATTATGCTAATGAGTTCCTGCTGGGCTTTTTCTACAAAAAAAGCCCTGGACATAAGAACTACATATGTGGATCAATTGCTTACTTCCTCCCCTGGTTGGAAAGAATGTCTTTCAGATAGCTTCTACTGATATTTCAACAACATCACAAAATCTATTCTACTGAAAGTTGGTAAAGATTCCGGATATAACCCAACAAAACATACAGTACTTTGACTAAATATTTCAACAGATATTTTAATTTAACTTCTTTATGTAGCACCATCAGTATGGATGTTTTCAGAACAGCTTTTGAAGAGACAGACTCCTGTCCTGCTGAACAGGGAGATCAAAGCTAAGCAGAAGAAGAATATGCATATCTTTAAGCTTTGTTCGGTGGGGAACAAGAACTAAAGGGTTATACCAGAGGTTTCACAGAGAAGGTGGATTTTGAAAAGAGGTCTGAAAGAAGCAAGAGAAAAAAATATGATGTTCAGAGAGGCATTTCTAATCATAAGGGGCAGCAATGGAGAAAGGGCAGAGCTGAATGTGGGAGGAGATTTTCAGATGACTACAGGAGGGGAGTCATAAACAGGGGTGTTGTTGGGTAAGTTGGGGGGCATTGTGCCTTTTAAGTGGGGTTGATTGGACCTCTTCAGCAACTGCAGTTTTGGGGAAGTGGCTGAAGTAGGTGCAGTTACTGTCCTCTGTTGGTGGTTAGTTTGAGAAAATAAATAAAATGTTTGTTTGTTTGTTAGTTACATTTCTATCCTGCCCTCCTCGCAAGCAGGCTCAGGGTGACTTACATTGCTTGGCATAATGTACCAAGTTCATATAAAATATTTAAAATTATTCAAAACAATAAAAACAATGAATAGTTAAAGTGCTCACAGTAATCATTGAATCAAGATAGCATAAGCTTAAGGCCTGCAGAGCCTCAGCATTGCCACTATCAGATATGAAAGATATTGTGACCAGACATAGCAGATAGTATAATACATAGACTCTAGGGTACATCTTAAAAATGGTTAAATAATCACCTCACCCCAGAACACAGAACAACAGCTAAAAACAGGATTGTCAATTCTGGCTTGGGAAATTCTAGGAGATTTGGGGCCCTGCTTGGGAAAAGTCCCCTCCCAAGCATGCCCTCCCCAAATTTCCTAGATTCCTAGACTCTAGGAAAGCTGCCATTTCCTCTGAAGCTGCCATTTCCTCTTGGGGAACAGAAGGGACTGCTAAGCCCTTGTGAGGGATCCCCTGCCCCCAGCTCCTATTTTCCAGTAATGTTCTGAGCCGTAGCAGGAGAAAAAATAAACAAAAACAGGTTGTAGGTCTGATGATGTGATGTCACTTCCAGGGAAAACCCAGAAGTGACATCACTGGAAACACTATGGTTTTACCATAGAGAGGCCTGATGTCACTTTTGAGTTTTCCTTGGAAGTGAGCCACAGCATCACCAATAGCAGCCCCCCCCCATGTCTCCACCCCACTGTTTAGAAACTGATCTCTGCATTGTGAAGATCAGTGGTTTTTCCAGGAGAACTCTAGACAGCACCTGGAGGCTGGTAACCCTAGAAACAATATAGAACCAACCCAAACACTCAGATGTGCAAAGGGCTGCCAACTGCAGGTTGAGAAACTCCTGGAGATTCGGAGGTGGCACCTTCAAAGGTTAGGATTTAGGGAGGGGAGGGACCTCAGTGGGGTATAATGCCATACAGTTCACCCTCCAAAGAAGCCATTTTCTCCATAGGAACTGAACTCTGTCATCTGGAGATGAGTAATTCCTAGAGATCTCCAGTACACACACACACACAGAGCCACCTGCACAACAGCCCCACCCACTGGTATGGAGGTTCTTCTACCACCATTACAATACGTTATGTGAGGGTGGAAAAGGTGGTTTTCCAAAAGTACTGTGAAAAACAGCCGTCAAAAATGGACTCAGCACCTAGCATGATCAAGCTCTAGTCTTGACTATGTTGTTAAAAACTGAAATGAGGAAGAGGAACATTTACACTAAACAGCATGGGGCATTTTTTACAAACCTATGTAAAGGTGCTTCAGTCAATCAAGGCTTTAGATACTTAGATTCCCTTAAGGTGAAGTCAACAGGAGAACTATAAAATGCTGGAGGTGGTATCATGCCGGCAAGCACCTTTTGTTTACTTATATCCAGGAGCAGTTTCCCTGGCCCATCTCTGCATTTCTCTAGGCCTTCAAAGATGCACAAGCGTTCCTAGAGGCATCTCTTATTAAGGGTAGCCTTGTGCCTCTGGATCTCAGCAACCTGTAAACTACATTGAAATTAACCCCAATACATGTTCTAACAAGGCAATTTTCAGAACAACTCAGCATTCTAAATGTGTACTGCCTAACCAAAAGCCAGATGAATGGAGTCTACATCATAACCAGGATTGTGGCTAACAAAACTTCTCTGTGTGGAGTACAAGAAGGAAATTATTTCCTCGAGGTGGGAATTTATTGCTCTAAGGTGGAAGGCAGAAAGTTGTAAAAAGGTTTTTTTTTTAATTAATAAAAGGAACCATGCAAAGTCAGCATTGCATGTTTTCAGCCTTCAGCACAGTTTCCCACCCAAGGGGTAATTCAGACTGCAATTAATAAATTAGAATGCACATACAGGTACAACCTCCCACGACTTCTGGAAAAAAAATATAACTGATTGCAAAGTATGTTGGGGGGAGGGATGCTTTCCCAAAGAACATTGGAGAACTGTATAACTATTTTGAGCCAAAATTCTTACCTAGGCATGGTCAACAGCTCTTGAGGGAGGATGCTAGGGACACTAAAATAAACCTTAGTGGGAGGCATTGCTCCAAAAGGGTAGATTTGAACATGTGGAGACATATACACAAGGATGTATTCAGTTTGAGTGTATTGTCTTTTAAAAAATATTCTGTATCTAGGTTTTTTAATTCTATTCGTTCAGATCTATATATATATAAAGTGGTGTTTCTCAAAAATATGTTTTAAAAAGTACTTCACAAGCTACTGGTAATTATACCCTGTATTAAATCAGCTCACTTTCTTGCCAATTTTATATGGACTGGCCCTTTCTTCTAGGATTATTAGCAAAGATAAATAGAAATGCTTGATTTATCTTCTATAAACTGCTGGTTGTTTTATATACCCCCTTCTCAACCTTTTCCCTAGAAATGCTGGATAATTAGCATGTAAAAACTTGGTGATAACTGAAGTCCAAGATCAAAAGTAGTGGGGATAAAGGCTCAAAATTAATCATTATAAGAGCTTTGTACCTATAAATGTCCCACTTCTGGTGAACTCCCAAGCCAATTAATGACAGCAGAAACGTAGGCTGAGCAGCCACTGTACACATTAACTCCCAACAGAAAATGAAGTCTTCAAGGTCCCTAGGAAAAAAACCAGTCAACTGTGTTTAGACTTTCTGTCTGCACGTGTGTCTGTCATTCCATGCTAGATCAGCAAAATTTGGCACATGAGAAAGGCACCACGGACACAGATTTTGTTGAAAATGTGCTGTCATTTTACATGTTGAAATTATACACGGCTAATTTTTAAAAATTCTATCATTATGGGCAGGGCAACACCCTTTCAAAGCCACATTTCCTGTAAAACGTGTGCTCATTGTTGCCAGAGAATGCGATGTGTTCCACCTACAGGGGCCATTATATGTTGACATTATGCATGCTATACCTCCAGACCTATCATATCATTGCTTATAACTGGGAGTGTACTGTGCAAAGGACTCTGTGTATATAATGTGCCTTGGATTACTTTGAGTTACTTCAGAAAGGGATGCATTAATAGAGCCCCTAAATAGCCATTTTAATTCCTCCTGGAGATATTTCAAAAGCCAGGAGGAACATGGATCTAAACTACATTGACAGTGGTAGCCTTCACAACATCCATGACCTTGTTGACATAGATCAAGGATACCTAACTGAAATGATCCATACAAAAAGGATCAGATAATGCTTCAGAAACATCTGTCCTCTGCTCCACTGACAATATGGTATTGACCCTGAAGCACATCTATGAGATTTTTATCAACAAATAACTAGATAATACCCAATTTCCTCTCATTTTGGGACTCCCACACAGCAGTAGTCAAATACCAAATTACCCGAAACAACTGAGCCAGATGCAGATTAGCTGATGCAGACATAGTTGGGAAGTAAAATTTCTTTGCTGCTGTCACCAGCTATGTTTTCAAATGCCTTCTTTAGAGTATTTGTCTCATATTCAACCCAACATTTCTCCCCACTATTACTCTAGACTTCTACTTGCCCGTTTCAAATTACTGAACTCTATAGGAAGCCACAGAGTAGGGTTCCTATTTAAGGTCAGAAGAAGATGTCAGGGAGCAGCTCTATATACCCCACAGATCTGGAAACTCCAGGATCCAACAAGTGCTTTGGCTGATTTGCTGACTGGGCTACCAAATCCCTTAGTGTATTCTGGAATCCAGTAGGATCCAGATGATCCAAGTGGCTCTGACACCCTGCAGGAGGGAGGAGCAATTGTCAAGAGAGTCTTCAACAGGAAATAAACTGACCATGGCACTGGCTATATATTCAGACTCCTTACCAAAACACCAGAAAGCACAGAAGATTAAATCCAGCACATGCCCCCTTTCATTTCTGGGCCCCAAACAATCCTGGAGATACCCACAAAGTCCTATTCATTAGAAGAAAAGGCAGCTTCGAAGTCCCCTAAAACTATCATTCTGGGACCCTCCAACACCAAGCCAACACCAAGCCCTCCAACACCAAGCCAAAGACTGCATCTACCAACTCAGAGAGGACACCATTGATAAGATATGCAGGCAGTAGACCAGTAGAAAACCAGGTCCCAACACAAGACACATACTACCAGTGCCAGCAACAACTATCTGCACTGAGATTCTACCAAAGGGAAAGACCTTCCAAAGGATCACAGAATTCCCCTCAGTTCAAAACACAACCCATCTCTCCCACCCTACTAAAATCCCACAATTGATAGAGAAACTCAGAAATCATAAATTCATATCAATAAACTCAAATCTTAAAATATATATATATGTGGTAAAGCTGGGGTTGCCAGCCTCCAGGTGGGGCCTGGAGATCTCCCACTTTTACAACTGATTTCCAGCTGACAGAGGTCAGATTCCCTGGAGGAAATGGCTGTTTTGAATGGTGGACTCTATGGCATTGCCCATACTGAGGCCTCTCCCCTCCCCAAACCTTATCCTCTCCCAGATCCACCCCCAAAGTCTCCAGGTATTTCCCAACCCAGACCTGGCAACCCTAGGTACAGCCTCAGCCAGAAATCTGATTGGAGGGGCACATCAGAGGAACAATATCTCCATGGTTTCTCCATCCAGCACTGCTTGGTGGCAGTCTTTGGAAAAGAAGTCACTCCAATCCAAAAGTACTAGCCAAAGGTCCATTCCTGGGCTTGTGACCATCAATCTTTCAGGTCAGAGAGATGTCCAAGAGAGATGGCTTCCCTCTTTCTTTGCACCTCCATAGCTTGTAAACCTGCTAAGGGCTAAATCACACAGTTCTTTACTCCAAGGAGCAGGAAGGAAGATGGATCAGTTCACCACTCTCGTTCATTGATGGTTGGGTGTGGCTCTGGGAAGCTGGTTCCATTAGGTCTTTTAAAAAGACCATTTGTTCTTTTCGCCCTGATGAAACTTGAGGCCAGCTCAAATGTACCGAAATAATGTTTCTCTACACTAACATTTTTTCCTGTGGTGGACAAATGACATGTTGAGAAGAAACTAGACTAAAGTGCTTGGCATACCAGTCTTCTATCTACTGGCGGTCTTTTTAACCTATCAACCTGATCTACAATCAGAAGTGGACCAGTCCCATGAGAGCTCTGTCACATGTCCTTTCTGCATATCTAAATCACACTTTAAAAGAAAGGAAATGGGATTAATCCTGAACAGAGAAGAACAGGGTCAGGGCAGAAAAGACAGTTAATTCAGAAAAGGGACATTAGAGTTGTATCTAAAGTATCTTTTTTCAAATGACATCACTTTACCGTCATTCCTGTGCTATAGTAGACAAGTTTGAGAATCCGGAGTGCTTGGAATCCTTTCACCAGGTTCCAAAATCTGTACTTCTGTGGATTGCTTCTGTCAATAACATATAACAGGTAAGCAAAGAAAAGGACAAATACATCATATCGCTTATAGCCATCCTTCCAGTAACCTATGGGATCCAGGTAAAGGTTTAGCAGAAACTCCGTAGTGTAGATGGCTAAGATAATCAGATCGGCTATCTGAAAAAGAAACACAAGAAGAAGAAGAAGAAGAAGAGATTGGATTTATACCCCGCCCTCCACTCCCCAAGGGAGTCTCAGAGCAGCTTACAAACTCCTTTTCCCTTCCCCTCCCCACAACAGACACCCTGTGAGGTAGGTGGGGCTGAGAGAGCTCTTTCCCAAGCTGTCCTTGAGGGAACAGCTGGTACAGAGCTATGGCTTGCCCAAGGTCATCCAGCCAGGTGCAAGTGGAGGAGTGGGGAATCAAACCCGGTTCTCCCAGATTAGAGACCGTGCACTTAACCACTACACCAAACTGGCTCTCAAGGAGTTTAAGACTGGTTGCATTAGATTGGTTCAGTATTTGATTGGTTCACTATTTCTTGAAGCACTGAGACTGTGGCCAACCTAATAAAGGAAGGTTCTCCGTGGCTATGGAACCACCAAGGGCGATTCTGCATCTAGCATTTGCTCCACATTTTCTCAACTGGGAGGGAAAAGTGCAGCTCAAAACCACGTTCAAATACCTTAGGGCAATGCTGTACTGACTGCAAAGTCACCCCTGAATGGCCATAAATATATGCAGAAGATACCATGGTGTATGGAGGCTACCATAAAATCCAATGATCAAAGGAAGTGAAGCAGCATGCAGTGCAGAGGGGAATTTCTGTTCCAACGTGGGTAAGCCAATCCAGAATCAGCCAGTGCTAAAATACTGCACTGCACAAGGGGCAAACAGGGGAATGAGGTCCTTGGCCAAACACCAAGGCTTCTCCCCCCCCCCCCCCAAGTGCTTACTTTGCACTCTGCTTTGCACTTTGCACACAGGCTATGCTCTCTAAAATTGCTGTACTGCCCTTTCCTCCCAGACGCCAGAATGCCTTTGCAGAATCATTGCCCATTATGGAAGAAAATAACATGTAGATTAGATACACAGGACTGAGACAACCAGTTGTCCCCACTCCCAATATACACTTTTCCAGTCATTGGGAGTAGGTACTAAATAGAACTAAAATTCTAAAAGTGTTCAACAGGAGGCAGGCTCTGCAGCTAATTGTCTGCAACAACGGGCTGAGAGAGCATCAGTCCATCTGAGACAACATAGTCCCAGTAGAGAACCAGAGTGGTGACGTTGCTAGACTGCTAGATTTTCACTGGAAAAAGCCCGGTTCAAATTCCCACTCCAGCGCCAAACTGCATGTTACCTATAATACAAGCTGGGTTAGACTTCCCCTGGCATGACTGTGTCCTTTTTGCAGGCAGACATGATGTGGGAGAGCTCACATTCCCAAGAACACTGGTGCAGTGCCAGGTTGCTAATTCCCTGGGAGCGTGCAAGTGCGGTAAGACCAGTTGCTGGCTAGTGGCAGATGTGGGCACAAGGCCAGGCTTTAAAATGGGGCGCCTGGGGAAAGGAAGATGGGAGCCCTAGCCCTCTTGGCAGGTAATTCCTAAAATGGCCGGTTGGTGGCAGTGGTACCAAAAGAGGGAGAGAAACCCCCTCCAAGGGTCAGGCTGGCAAGGAGAGTGGCACATTGCCAGGTGTAGGCTCAGGTGCCTAGAGGCCTCAGAGGGCCAAACAGAGCAGGCACTTGCACGTCAGTAGGGCTATTCCACCACAGCAGTGTTCTCTGCCAACTGGAGTGTCTATGTTTAAGGCCAGATCCATGTCCAGTGTTCTACAATAGTCTAACTTCGAAGTTACTGTGGCATGGATCCATGTAGATGGGTTGACCTGATTAAGGTAGGGAGTGATCTTCCAGGCTAAACGATGGTAGAAGAAAGCATTTTTTTTTTTTGCAGCTGCCTTAACTTGCTTCTCTAGTTCTAACACTAGGTCCACTATAACACCTGAGCCAGTGAGTAGACAGCTGGCTGGCTGTTTTAATGACCAAGAACAGGTGCCCTGGTCAGTGATTCCTTCAAGATGGACTCATGGACATGACCCTTACATGGACTTAATGACTTCTGCTGTTATAAAGTAGGGGTGCTGTGACATGGGTGGAAGCCAGTAGGATGATCAGCAAAGAGGAGTATAGCAAACGCACAACTTAATTAAAAAGTAGTATTAAAAGAAGAATTCACTACTGAGCTTCTTTGGGAAATTTAGTACAGGTAAGGAAATGAAGGTGAAAATATTTATCCATTTCCAGTAATGTCCACATTGTAAATAGAGTGTGAGAACTTATTAATCCTCTCCCACTCAAAAGTTTGACTTTTTTTTTTAAAAGCAAGCTATGAATGGACTTCTTGACACTAGCCAGACTTCTCTCTTGGCTTCCATGTCACAAGGATATATAATTAAGGCCCAGAGGTTTGTGTACAGTAGCTGACTTTGTGTAAACTAAAACATTCAAGGTGTGTGGAAGATAAGTGTTTCTCAAGAGGAAAATTAAACCATGAGACGGAGATTATTAACAATATGAACCCTTTCATTTCAGATTCAAAAATGAGCCAATAAGTTCTATTCAAGTCTGATGGTGCAACAGGAATTCCACAGGTGATGAATCCACAGTAAGTGGGGAAAGGAGCAACCATACAGGATGCCACTGTACAAAATAATGGTCAGATCAAAAGGCTGCCATAAAGAGCTGCCTTGTTGATATCGTTTAATACCTTTTACTGAGCCCTCTGAATTTAACCAAACTTGTTCTTCTGCTCTTCAGTATTATTGGGCTGGATCCAGACTAAGGGAAGGGGTGGGATCATTTCCACCAGTTCTCCCTTCTTACTACAGATCCTTGATTTGCCTCTCATGCTGTTCTTGATGGTCCCTTGGGGAAGAGCAGTGTGCTCCAGGGGAAGGAGGGAGGGAGGGAGGGAGGAACGACCTGTTCCACTGAAAGAAATGCCTTGCGTGAGTGGAAAATTTAGTGAGTAGAAAATTTAGTCTAGAAGAGGGGCTTGAAATGCTCATGTGTAAGAATTGCCAAAATGTGAGAAAATGCCCTCCACTCAAAGGTTCACCCCAATAATTGGATGTCTGGGGTTCCAAACTGGTTTTAAAAAGGTTTCCCCTTTGACAAACAGGTGGCAAAAGAAGAAGGGTCAGTTGCTCACCCATCTACTCAACTGCATTCAAGCAGCTGGTACTTAATGTTTAGTTATGTGAATATGTCTAGCAGGTTTGGCCAGCAGGGCCGCTCTGTGACAGTCACCACCAGAACCGAAAGATTACTGAACTGTCATGACTTTCAGTGTAAAATGCCTAGCATCACCTTCCCCAGTTAACTGTTCTTTTCCTGTAGTACTTATTTTATACCAATTCTCTTAATATTTCCAGTTTGTATCCTTTATTTGTGAATTATATTAGTTTAGATACCCACATCGTGATTTGTCAAGAGAGAGAGAGAGAGGAATTCTGCCTTATTGATCTTACATTTTGTTATTCAGTTTTCTCATCTAAACCTCTGGAAAAGAGAAATCCCATTTTGTCTTTGAAAAGAAATTAAATAAAACGAGAAAGTTAATACATTTCAATAGCCTGAGATTTCTGTTACCTCCAGGAAGTAATGCGACTCAGATCGAACTTTAAAATCAGTCTCTATAACCAAAAATATTGCATTGAGTGCGATGGTGCTGATCATAAGAGACTTGAACAGCGGATGGCCTAATATTTTTTTAATGTAGTCACATAGCTCAGTGTCTGTTCTCCTGGGAAGGGAAAGATAATGGCAGAGTTGAATCTATAAAGCAGTCAATATCCCCATTTTTATCTGAGCAAGGGTTATCTCAGCCAGGCTGGCATTTGATTATTTAAAGAAATGCCAGTTCATGCTATGAGCCAAATGCAGGTAAAGACAAATGCTTTGAACTTGACAATTAGGGTTTCTCCGAACAAAGAAATCATGGGAGTGAGATTCTAAAACAACAAATCTTTTGTTGGCTTGCTATTCAATTGGTGTGATCCAAGAGGGGAAGTTCAGTTGGGGAATAATAGTCGATTGGGGTATGTAATTCAAGTCAAATAACTTGAGAATAATGGGCAATTTCATACCTTAGGCTGGAGGAAGGCTTCGGTAGTTTGCCCGACCATGTGTGCGATCTCCGACCGTGTGTGCAGTCGCCATTAGTACACAACAGAGGGGGTGCAGCATAGGCTTTCCCTCCTTCCCAGCAATCTGGCCACCTCAGTGGCTTTTTTGGGAATGGGGGAGGGGCAGCAGAGACTCTCCCTCTTCCTTGCCAACCTGCCTGCCTCCTGGCTACCTGCCTCAGTGGCCTCTTCACCCATCTCCCACACTGCCACCTGAGGCATCTTCACAAACTTCCCCCTTGACTATTGACTACTAAGAGCGAGGTATCAGCACAGGAGGTGGGCAGTTGTGTGAAATCTGCTCACACAATTGTCTGCATCTAGAACCGTCACCTCATTCTTGATGGTCTGCAGCTGAGGGTAGTTTGTGGAGGGTGGCTCAGGGGACAGCCCTGGAGGTGGAGAGGTGTGTGAGAAGGAGCCTCCTCGCCCACCCACCTGTCGCAAGAGCCACCCTCTGCAAACTTTCCCGTGGGGCAACAGCACTGGACATGGGTGAGTGTGTAAGCAGATCTCACAAACCTGACCACTGCCTGCACTGTTGCCTCACTCCTGGCAGTCAGGAGCCAAGGGGAGAGTTTGCAGAAAGCAGATGAGGCGATGGCACTGAAGGTGGGTGATGGGCAAGGAGACTCCTCAACCAGAGCTACCACCTCAGCTTCCCTCCCAAACTCCCCCTTGGCTGCTAACTGTCGAGCTTGAGATACTAGTACTAGAGGCGGGGGGGGGGGGGGGGAGGCTCCAGCACCGTTGCCGCCTTCTTCTTCTTCTTCATTGTCACACTCAGATATGTGACTGCTAGATGGTGTTCCACAATTTGAGACCTAGCCAAGTTCTCGCGAATTACAGATGTATCTTCACAGGATTCATAATCGTTCCCAATATTGTGATTCTTCACAGTCAGTGTGAGCAATTTTACTGCCGGCACTGACCATGTGGTCAACCGTTTCATCCTTTGTCTTGCAAAGTTGACATTTGCGGTCATCACTGGTCTTCTGAATGTTGGCTTTCATACTATTCGTTTCCAGTGCCTGCTCTTGTGCAGCTTTATTTCCAGTGCTTATTAAGATTTCAGATGTTTCTGAAAACTGGGGGTGTCTCCCAAGTTTGGAGGGAAAAAATCCCACTTCTGTCAATGGGGCCCCAATCTACAAATTTAAGTATATTCTGATGGGGCCATACATGGCTATTAGAATGTATGATTGGTGGGGGTGATAAGCAAGTGCTTGGTTATTGCCCAGAAGTGTGAGAGCATCTCGTTTGTCTCACATGTGCTACTGGCCACTGAAAGACACAGGAGGCTGACTAGATTAAGCGATTTAGCAGACTAAATCATTAAATCTAAAAAGTCCGAATCATTTGGCATCTAAATTACGCTGGTGATTAATTTGACCTGAAACATTTTTTAAAATCTGTTTATCTGAACTTAATTGAAAAAATGTGTCACTTCACCCTGACATATACATAATATATGAATGGCTTCTTCAAATGACTACTCGGTACACACATGCCTGTCCTTAACACAATACAGGACAACTGCTTGTTCGAACACAGAGATTGTTCTCTGTAATAGGGGCAGGAGCAGCAGGTAAGCTACAGGTAAAACTAAAAGTACCTCTTGACATATATTACCTGTATCGTCCTAGCAGAAGTTTTTCTTTAACTTCAGAGGTAGATGTAAAAGCCTCAAAAGGCAATTTTTCAGTAAGTTGTCTTCCTTCAAGATAGCCCAGATCCTCCATAACCACACTTAATATAGGGACTTGGTTAGGGATGAGCCAATTACATTTTTCCTTTAAGTACTCTGGAGGCCAGAACAACACGGCACAGTACAGTAGAAAAAAGAATGGAATGCCCTGTGTGACTTCACACACTTTGTGAAGTCATACCTGCAACTCAGAATGGAACACAAGATCTAAACTAATATAATTCACAAATAAAGGATACAAACTGGAAATATTAAGAGAATTGGTATAAAATAAGTACTACAGGAAAAGAACAGTTAACTGGGGAAGGTGATGCTAGACATTTTACACTGAAAGTCATGACAGTTCAGTAATCTTGAAAGCCCCACTAAAGGAATGCAACTGCTAGGTAAAACATTCTTAAGACTGGGATATTAGATCCCACTCCTAAACATACTGGGACCCAAAGAATAGAAACAAATCTCATGGCCATGCATGATTGAGAGCTATATTTCTTAAATAGCAACTGCTTCAACCCAAGAGTAAGCTTCCTGTGGAAACAGGCAACTTTCAGATGTAGTTTCAAATATGGCAGGGAGGTTTGCTACTCAAAGGGAAAAAAGAAATTCCACTGGGAATGGCCAATGGCAGCTCTTTAGACCGTATTTATTTAGAACTAATTCCAACTCGGAACCTCTTCAACTGTGACATTTTGCTAAAATGACATTTCCCTACAGTGTACACATTTTTTCCTATAATTCACATCCACTTGCTCATGTTGTGTTCTGAGCTATAACAATGGCTTTGTCTCCTCACAGCTGCCTTGGTTGACTGACTAGAACAGCTAGTGTTATTCTTCCCGTCTCTTGGTTTCTGTCAGCAGTTAGACATGCTTATCATACAGCCGATCCAGTCATGCCTCCTGAAAGTATATGAGCAATGTTAGCCAAGCTGTTGGTCCCACTAGCTTCCATATGTGCCCAGCCTCACACCGTGGCTTTTAGGCCCCCGTCCTAGTGAGCTCAGAAAGAGGGAGACTGAGGCAATGGCAGAAGAGGTATAGAATGGAAGATGTATTTAAACTGCACATTAGGAAAGAGTATACAACCCAGAAATTTAAAACAATCAAAATGAACTCTTACCTTGCAAAAGCAAGTGTTGATGAGGTGATTTCCTGGACAGGGAAAATTAGGGAGTTTCCTGATACCTTCAAAAATGAGAATGGTTTTATACGTTTCAAAGCAGAATTGCAATTTAGGAGACCTGACTTGAAAACCTACTTCTGCTATGGACTCCTTGTATGGATTTGTGCAGATCAAGAACATAAGAAAAGTCTTGCTGGATCAGACCAGTGGTTCATCTAATCCAGTGTCCTATCTTACACAGAGGCCAACCAGTTCCTCTGGAGGTCCTCAGGGCATAGAGGCCTTCCCCTGATGTTGCCTCCTGGCATTGGGATTCAGAGGTTTACTGCCTCTGAATGTGGAGGTTCCCTTTAGTCACCATGACTAATAGCCACTGATAGACCTATCCTCCATCAATCTGTCTAATCCCTTTTAAAGCTGTCTGTGCCTGTGCCCATCACCAAATCCTCTGACAGTAAATTCCACATTTTAATCACTTGCTGTGCAAAGAAGTGTTTCTCTTTGTCCACCCTGATCTAGTATTTTAGAGAGGAAAACATTCTTGTGAGGTGTGTCTGGTGCCTAGCCCAAACCTCTACTCCTTGCCATGACTTCCGTTACTAACAGGATGCTTCCCAGGCCTCAGAATGGGTGCCAGAGCTCTTAAGCTGCTCCTTTTCTCTGCTAGGCCTTTTCCTACTCATGCAAACCTTCCAACCCACTTCCTCCTTGGCCGTTCAGGAGTGTCTACCTTTTATGGGGCAGTAACTGCACCTTCCCAACTCATTAGCCCAATCAGACCCACTACTCTGCCCCCCTGCATTCCCACCCCCATCCAGCTCAGCCCTGCTACTGCCCATCTACCCTTATCTCCACCGCCAGGCTCTTCCCCCTTCCCTAACCCCTAATGGGAGGCTGCCACATCTGGCCTCACCCATACCTCCCCAGTCCTTGGTGGTCTTTTGTGCTGCCCATCTTCTCCCGGGCCAGCGCATGCTGGAGAGGTCAGGGCTGGCCCACTTCCAGGTTCTCACCATGCAGGAACCTCCTCACTGCCCTCTCAGCTATGTGGCTTGTGCTGGCAGCAGGACTTGGGTCTGTAAGCAGTTTGCTTTCCCTGGGGGAGATGCCCCTCAGCGCCTTATCCTGACATGCCCTGTCCTGGTACCCGCCTGGTGTGCCCTCCAGGTTGCCTTCCCACGGCTGCCTTCCCCTGCATCACCCAGTAAGGGGGGTTGCCACAGTTGGGGGGGGGGTGTAGCTGCCACTGGTGAGTTCAGAATGCCAGGCGGTCCCTTCTCTCTGTCAGCTCTTTCTACCCTGTGCATAATTTTATACACCTCTATCATGTCCCCCCTTAGTCTCTTTTATAAACTGAAAAGTTGCAGATTCTTCAGCCTTTCCTCATAAGGTGCTGCAGCCCTCTATTCATCTTGGTTGCCCTCTTCTGTACTTTTTCCAGCTCTGCAATGTCCTTTTTTGAGATATGGTGACCAGAAATCACCCACTTTCAGCATCATTTCCCCATTTATAAAAAGGAAATAGCGACCTACCAAAGATGATTGCTTCAAAAGGCAGCAGATTAAAGATTATAAATATTAGAAGTGCGGTATTGAAATAAAGATTCCAGGGAAAGTGTCAGAGACATGCATCCGTACAACATTCCCCCTCCCCACAATCAATATTTTATTAAAATAAGGTACCCTATTTTAGTGGTTGTGTGTGCATTCATACTGATGTGTTTTGTGCTTCCGCTGAGCGTAGAAACTTCTGGAGGTACTAAAAAGGCACAAAAATCTCCTTCCCCTCAGTGTGGAGACACACTGTGCATGCCCGAAGGGGAGGGGTTGCACCTTTCCCACCCCATTTCTTTCAAATTTGAGGTCACCACCAAGAAGCATACTACCTGCAGTGGGGAAGGAGGACAGATCATGCATATGTACAGGTGACTACTTGAAGAATAACAGTTATATAAGCAACCCATCTTTACTTCTTTGTGATCTCTGTGCATCACACTGACGGGTGAAGACTAGCACCACCTACCTGGAAATGCTAGAAGAAGGATTAAAGAGTGGCTCTTTGAATAATACATAATGCTTCACAAGGGTTATGGGCTATGCCCATGTGGCTGCTTGATAGAGTTCATGAAGCAGGATCCCCTCCAAGAAGGCATGTGACACTGCCACTGATCTGACCAAAATGTATTCTGGGTAGAAGCGGTGGCAGTTTTCATGCAACTGGCAACACAACACAACAGTATGCAAGACCCAATGTCAGATCTGTTGGGAGGAAACAGGTTGCCCTTTCTGTCTGCTGGCCTATGAGATAAAAAGCCATATGTGCAATCTGAAGGAGAAGGCATGATCCATGTAAAAGGCTAGTGCCCTCCTCACATAGAGGGAGGGTCCTTTCTGCCTCCTTAGTAGGGGTAGTGAAGAAAGTGGGAATCATGATATTTTGGTTGAGTTGAAAGTCAGAGAGGACCTTAGTCAGGAAAGAGATGTCAATACCTAAAGTGACCTTGTTCCAGCGGAAATGGAGGAAAGGAGGGTCAGCCCTTAACATCGCCAGTCCATATGTGCATCTTGCAGAGCAAAGGACAGCCTGGAAAACCATCTTGAAAGACAGGAGTTGTAAGTCAGAAGTGGCCATCGGTTCAAATGGTTTGTGTGTGCATTTTCCGTATACACTTCCATGTACACATTTTACATATAAGTCTATGATATCTATGTAGCTACTGTCACTGACTTCTCTCAAGACGCATCATAAAATGGTACCACGTTGGGAACAAATGGCCAACATCTTGTAAAATACAGGGTATTGATATACCAACAGTGTAATCCTAAACAGAGACACACCCTTCTAAGCCCATTGACTTCAAAGGGCCTAACTTTTGCACTGTTAGTCACTCTATTACATGTGTTTGCTGTTATACATAAGAAAATACAGGCACACGTTACAGAAGCACTCAGTTTATTAATTTCAGCCCAAGTATTCAGATTATTTCCCCCCACTGCAAACACAGGAGGGAAAGAGAAGTCATACTAAGATTTGTAAAACTCTATTTATTCAAGCATTTTGTCATTGCACCCCACTTATACCTCATCTTTCCACATGCATTATTTTAGGAAAATTAATCTGAAAGTCGACATTTATTTGAGTCTACATATGCCAACGTGAACCAGCGTGAGTTTTAAGATCACAAAAATCAATGGCTCACAACTGTTTCCTATTACTGCATGTCCATTTATTCATTAAGTAATTCATGATCCATTTAAAATGCTGCCAAGGGGGAATATTCACATGCCTATCTACATCCACAGTTGCATGAGAGGCCATAAACCTAAAATATATGCACTGAGACACTGGCAGCATTCCAGTCCATATCTAGTTTCCTTGCAGCTAGTAACCGTAGGCTTGGTGACAGTCTTCCCAAAACTTGCCAGTCATTTAGTCAATCCGATAACAATAGTTATTTGAAAAGGCTGACGATCCTAGCAGAATGTTTTTGATAAAGTGATTAATCCTGCTGTTCCTACTTTAGCAACAGTCCCATCGCCAGCAAATAAATACATAAATACAGACACACACACACACACACACATAACAAGTATGTAACCCAGCTGCGAATAGCTAAACCCACAGATCGGGGCCACATTTATGTCAAACAGATTTTTCTGCAAACTCAGGGGATCTCCTAGGTTTGCAGAAAAATCTGAACGGTAAAAAAAAAATCATGGTGGTAGGTTTTTTAAAAAAAAAATTCCCTCAAATTAAATAAAGTGCATGTGCAGACAATGCACTTACAGTTGAGCAGAGAACTACTGGAAAGCCCAGCTGTGACAGCGGCAGAGCCTGTGAACTGCCAGCAGGCCTGGCCATGGCTGTGGTGGAGCCCAGGAGCCACTCCAAGCCCAGCTGTGGTGGCAGAGCCTAGGAGATGCTCTGGGCCTGGCCATAGAGGTGGCAGAGGCTGAAAGCTGCTGGCAGGTCCAGCCATGGTGGAGCTCAGAGCCATTCTGAGACTGGCTGCGGCAGTGGAGCCTGGAAGATACTCCAAGCCCAGCCATGGCGGAACTTGGGAGCCAGTTGGAGCCCAGCCGCCACCACGGAGACTTGGAACTGCTCTGGGCTCAAAGAAGCTTCCTGACACTACTGCTGCATAGCCTGGGCTCCAGGGGAGTCATGCCAGATGGTGATGGGTGGGAGAATGGGATCCCCTCATGAGTTTTGTGGGGGCCCCCACTTATCTCAATATATAATAAAAGGAATGTCAAGTGGCAACATTCTATGTTTGCCAAAATCAGTTGGCTGCCTGATGTGTCACTCAAGCTGTCCCTATCCACTGGCTGCATTGCCTGAGCCTCCCCTCCAATATTCTAAACAGTTTGATGATCCTCTCCCCCCACTAGCCAGTTGGAACAGAGGTCATTTGCATATGCAACCTGATTGGTCTTTGCCTCTAACATTCTAAACAGTTTGCTGTTACTGTTGAGTCATTGAATGTGTTGTGAGGTAAAATACATCTACCAATCTTCCCTTAAACAGTCACTGGAATTGCCAGTCTCCTTGTGGGGCCTGGTGATCTCCCAGAAATCACAATGTTCCCCAGCCACAGCTCATAATTTCTCCTACAGAAAATATCCCAGCTATTATAGTGGCTGCTATGGGCACCCCAAACCCTGCCCTCCCCAGGCTCTACCCCTCAAATCTACAGGTCAAATTCCAGTACACACACCCTCCCTTTAGTAGCACCTGGAGATCTCCAAGATCAGTTCTCCTGGAGAAAATGGCAGCTTTGGGCAATGGACTCTATGGCATTATACCCTGCTGAGGTCCATCCGCATCCCAAACCCTGCCCTCCCCAGGCTCTACCCCTCAAATCTTTGGCCCTCCCCTTAGTATTGCCAGTCTCCAAGCAGCACCTGGAGACCTCCAAGATCAGTTCTCCTGGAGAAAATGGCTGCTTTGGGCAATGGAATCTATGGCATTATACCCTGCTGAGGTCCCTCCCCACCCCAAACCCTGCCCTCCCCAGGCTCTACCCCTCAAATCTACAGGTATTTCCCAACCCAGAGTTGGCAACCCTGTAACTGGCTATGGAGCCACTTTCCAGACTCCTGGAACCCAGAAGACATGGCATAGGAAGAGGTGCTTTTCTACCTGCCACTGCATAGTCCCAAATCAACATAAGTCAGGGGTGGAGGGAACCATACCTGTTACCATGAGGCTGTCCTCCCATACTACCCACTTGGGGCAGCAAAAGGACTTGAGACAGCCCTGCCGTATAGCGAAGCAGAAGGAAATAAACATGGCTTGCCTTCCTCTATTTTCCCCTTCCCTCTGCCACCCCACCAGCCACGACCGGGACACTCACCTGGAGCTTCCTTCTAGAGCCCGTTGTATTTCTTTCCACAACGGGCCTTACTCCTAGTATATATATATTTGAAACCTAGAATTAAGTTGAATTGCTAGTGACCATGGGTATTACAAAGTTCCAACTAAATCACCCCAAGCAATAAGACCACGGAGCATCATACATTAGCTCTAACCTACTTTAATAAGATGGCCACAGTGAGGTGCTTCAGGATTCTTAAGTACAAATTCACCTGTGACGAACAGGTTCAGTTCCGCCTGTCCCTAAGAGCGACCAATGAGAGCTGACAATGTTGGTGAGTGAACAGCTGGAAAACAGCAGTTGGGAGCTGGCAGCTAGGGAGTGAAGAGGTAAACAATATATCTGATGGAGTGAACCTGAGGTGCAGATCAGCTTAAAGCTAGCTGACTAAAAAGAGTCCATTTGTAACACAAGATCCAAGATGCTGGAACAGGGGAGCAGTTTAAACATTCAATGGAACTGAAACATTCTAACCTCTACCTTACTTTCTTTAGGGTTATGTTCAAGCCATAAATGAAAGTTAACTTCTTGTTTTGTTTAACCCTGTGGGCCTCAGGGACAGTAACACACACACTCCAGTAAAGATCTTCATTATATAAACATATATATATATGTTTAGGATATGAATAAATAGTAGCAGTGTGTGAATGGAGCAGTGTTAGAGTCCCAACCCCAATAACTCTGAAGGGTTTGAGTGAGGACCTGTTATAAAAGGGGCCTGGGCTACCCTGTCTGCTGTTTTCTCTGAGTGAGAGGGAGGCCCTGAGACATGAAATGCTCATGGCTCTCTACAGCAGGGGTGTCAAACTCATTTGTTATAAGGGCCGACTCTTACATAAATGGGACTTTGTCAGGCCAGGCCATGTTTGTCATAAAATGTAATACCAGGTAGCGGAGTTAAAAGGACACAGACAAACACAATTAAAGATGCAATGCCGTCCTGGGCTGATGCCCCCATACTGCCTGGAGTGGGGTGCAAACCCTTTCCTCAGCCTGCTATCATGGCCAATACTCTAAGCCTAGGACCCAGGGGAAAACATGAAATGGCTGGGCATTGCAATCTTCCCCCTGCCCCTGGTCTACTCAGAGTGGCAGTGGCTCTCCAGGATCTCAGGTTGAAGTCTTTCTCATAATAAGCCACAGCCTGGTCCTTTTAACTGGAGGTGCCAGGGATAGACTCACCTGGCTCCTTAGCTCAATGAACACAAAAGAAAAGCCTCCACTCCGAAGCACAGTGTTTACAACCAAGCCCCCTCCCCTCAGCCAGCAAACTTCAGCAAATACCTCCAGCAGACCCACCTGGTTCCTGCCTTTAGCTTAATGAACGCAAGAGAAAAGCCTCCACCGGGAAGCACAATGTTTGCAACCAGTCCCCCTTCTCCTCAGCCAGCAAACTGCAGCAAATAACTCTAGCAGACCCACCTAGCGCCTTAGCTCAATGAGCGCAAGATAAAAGGCCTCCATGGGATGTGCAGTGTTTGCAACCAAGCCCCCTACCCCTCAGCCAGCAAACTTCAGCAAATAAACAACTCTAGCAGACCCATCTGGTTCCTGCCTTTAGCTCAATGAATGCAAGATAAAAGCCTCCATGAGATGCACAGTGTTTGCAACCAACCCCCTCCCCCTCAGCCAGCAAACAAACAACTCTAGGAGACCCATGTGGGCACAGGAGAAGCCAGCAAAGATGTTTGGCATCCCTGCCCTCTGCAATTAGATGCAGCTCGGAGGGGTGAGGACAGGCAGAGGCAGGGGCGGCGGTGGGGAGAGAAGAGAGCTGCGGGCCAGATTAAAGGCCTGGGTGGGCCAATTCTGGCCCGCAGGCCATATGTTTGACACCCCTGCTCTAGAGATTTTAAATAAGACAAGAAGGGTAGCAAGTGTGACAGCCTGACCTACTGGTAACTGTATCCCTGATAGGTGCAGAGGGGTGGCAGGCAGTCTATGTGAGTGGATAGGAGGGCTGCATCATCTTTTCAGTTATTAATACACTTGATTTTCTTAAAAGCACCTTTTGTTAGAAATTCTGAAAAATACTGAACAAAAAATTCTGTTCAGAACCTTTCCAGGTACTGTTAGGAACCAGAGCACATCTGTACTCTCAAGAGACAATGGTGAACTCATATACAGAGTTTCTCCAGCTTGAGCCTGTTGAAATCCATGGATTTTGCCCTGACCTGGATAGCCCAGGCAAGCCCAATCTCATCAGGTCTCAAAAGCTAAGGAGGGTCGACTCTGTCAAGTACTTGGATGGGAGACCTCCTTGGAATACCAGAGGTGGAAGACGGGGGCAGGCATTATTCAGCCACCTCTCTGAATATCCTCCAGGCCCCTAGTAGGGGTCAGTCACCACAGGTTGCCATGACTTCCACTTGCACATATAAAAAATAGGGGGAAAAAAGAAATCAATGGATTTAGGACTGGAGTAATTCTGCCTAAGATTGCATTATATGTTTTCTGTGTATGTGGAAACTCAGGAGTAAAAATGCGCTAACCAGGGCTATTTTGGAGCAGGAACGCACAGGAACGGAGTTTCAGCTGGCCTCCAAGCTGGCCATACCTACAGCCTCCCCCCGTCCCGGGTTCCCCAGGCACCTCGCAAGCTGCGGGGTGCCCGGGGAAGCCAAGCTGATCCAGGGAGGGAAGGCAGTTTAAACTGCCTCCCCGCCTTGGGTTCCCAAGGTGCCCCGCAGCTGCGGGGTGCCTGGGGAAGCTGATCCAGAAACTGCCTTCCTTCCCTCCGGTTCCCCATGCACCCCGCAAGCTGCTCCAGGGAGGGAGTAGTGTTGTCAGGGATGTGGCCTAATATGCTAATGAGTTCCTGCTGGGCTTTTTCTTCAAAAAAAGCCCTGGTGCCAGGGGTCCGTTGGAGCGGGAGCGCACAGGAGCGCAGCTCCAGGAGTGAGGAGCCCAGGGGGCGGGCACATGACCAAGCCCCGCCCCCTCCTTGGCTTCCCCAAGCAGTGCAGAGGCGCAGCGCCCCGGGGAAAGCCCTTCTAGGGTCTTTATTGTTTTTAATGTTTTGTTTTAATATTGATAATTTTATCATTGTTCCTTTTATGACTGTGTGCTGCTTTTCCAGAGACTTGCTCAAGGTGGCATATAAATTTTCTAACTATACCATTTTTTATCTGGGCACATGGCACATAAGTACTGGAGAAATTTCACCAACCCTTCAGCCGCTTCCACCTTATCAGTTTGGTGTAGTGGTCAGGAGTTGGACTCTAATCTGGGAGAACCGGGTTTGATTCCCCACTCCTCCACATGCAGCTGCTGGTGTGACCTTGGGCCAGTCACAAGTTCTCTCTGAGCTGTTCTCTCATGAGCAGTTCTCAAAAGACCTCTGAGCCCTACCTACCTCACAGGGTGTCTTGTTGTGGGGAGGGGAAGGGGAAGGGATGGGTGGTGCACATGTTTTGGGTATCTCGTCTACTTGAAACCTGGTGGTTTCAAGGGAGCAGGAAGAGAATGAGGGTGTGTTCTTTACGCTTCTTTTTATTGCGCAAAATATTGGATGGGGAAGGGAATGGAGGAAGAGCAGGTCAGTTTCACTCACCTGTGGAGTGGAGCCTGAGGGGTGGGTGTTGCGTTCTGACACACTTCCGGTATGTTAGGGGGTGTGGCATATGCAAATGAGTTATGCAAATGAGCTATGCTAATGAGCTCCTGCACCTCTTTTTCTACGAAATGACCCCTGCCTGGTGCTAACACTTTATAAACTTAATGAAACCACACCGAATCATAAACTGTATGGCACAATCTAGCCAAAGCATAGCATTTGTAAATCCCACTGATTTGAATTAAAGAAAGTATTGTGAACACAGGTATGGCATATCACAAGCTATTTATTGTTGCATACAGCCACTTTACCTGTAGCTTAAGTACTACATTGCTAGGATAGGATTAGTCACTTATTCGAGCCATACATTTTAACAGCTATGGCTTGGACCCCATGATAAATGTCCATTGACAGAAGGGATCTTCATCAGTGGAGTGAGACTTCTTGGCCTCTCCCCTTCACTGCAGATCAAAATGCCTTCCAAAATGATGCTCCTCAAGGACAAGTTCCCTCATGAACAGAACAAGCAGAGAGTCAGAGGTTTGGACAGGGAAGGGAAATCAGCAAAAATCATCCATCCCCCACCTTTAGTAGAAATTTTCTGTAGGACCCAACCCTATCTTTGGTAGATGGGTAATTTCTCCTCTTGAGCCTGAAGGCTCCAGACCTGAAAGTTAATGTTCCAGTCCTTTCATGAAACCCCACCAACTTTCCTGCTCTTGGTTCTTGAGCTTACAGCTACTGCTTAAGTAACCTTTTCATGTGGTAATAACTAAAGATGTAAAATTTCCAGAAATTTTGAAGCTCGGGAAAAACCCCAGGTTTTTTTCAGGGGAGGGGGGTTGGGGAAAAACCAGAAATTTTGGGGAAAATTGAAAAAAATGCTACATTAGCGCTTCTTTTTTCTTTTCCAGATTGAAAGTCATTCTGTTACTTTAGGAACATAAAATATAACTATGGACAATTTTACTTGGCATGAAATTACCACAGCTAGCATATTAAAAATATAGTGTATCCAAACAATTATTACAAACAGAATTTACTTTTTAAATAATATTTATTTGTAACAGATGGAGCAACAATCTCCTGAACTGTTTACTAGTTTATGCGGAACAGACAAAAAAACCTCCACCAAACAATTTTTAAAAATCCAGAAGTAACAATTATTCATATTTCCTCTCCACAGTATTAAATTTTTTAAAACCCCATTTTCATAAAAAGAATTGAAGGGGGGAAACCGTATAGAAGGGAGTGTGGGATTTTCAATGAATAGGCATAAAATTTAATCAGAATCATTTTCTGAGCTGTAATCAGTTTCAGTCTCTGCTTCTGCAGCTAACTCTGTTGTGTCTGTCATTATCACAGTTATTATGGACCTCTAAAAATATAGGTTGCTTACCTGTAATTGGAGATCTTCAAGTGGTCATCTGTGCATTCACACCTCTGGATATATAGTGCGCCTGCGCCAACCCCGATCAGTATTTCCTAAAGCAGAAGGGATTTTCGCACCTCCCCTGTCATGTGCATGGCCCCACTGCGCATGACTAGGGGAGGGGCACAACGATCCCGCCAGTTCCTTCTGACCGCTGCTAGCAGCCCCCGAGTAAACAGGGAAGACCGACAGCAGAGGAGAAGGAGGGCGGGTGGTGTGAATGCACAGATGACCACTCGAAGATGTCCAATTACAGGTAAGCAACCTGTATATCTTATTTGTGGTCTCTATGCATCACACCTCTGGGAGAGTAGCAAGCAATAGAAGAACACACCACCTACCTGGAGGAGGGTACTGGAGGTCTTAAGCCTGCACCGCTTGCAACACCGCATGTCTCACCGTAGAACGCTGATGAAGACGAACATCTAGGGCATAGCGTCTCACAAACGTGTGAGGAGAGGCCCAAGTAGCAGCATTGCAAATGTCTCTCAGCGAAGCACCTTTAAGGAATGCCGTGGAGGTGGCTACAGCCCTGGTAGAGTGTGCCCAAAGGGGGCCAGGCAAAGGTTGCTTCGCCAGCAAATAGCACAACTTAATCGTCTCTACTATCCATCTGGAAAGTCTCTGAGACGGCAGTTTCTGTCCCAGCTGGGGTAGGGCATGGGAGACAAAGAGGGCCTGGGTTTTCCGAAAGGATTGGGTCCTTTCTAAGTAAAACAACAGTGCTCTTTTGACATCCAGAGCATGCAACCGACGCTCCTCTGCATTTTGAGGAGTTGGGTGAAACACGGCAAAGTAATGTCCGCCAAAAGGTAGAAGTCCGACACCACCTTGGGCAGGAATGAAATATCCGGGGCCAGAGTGACTGCGTCCTGGTGGAAGGTTAGATATGGTGGATCACAGTGGAGTACTGACAGTTCGCTTACCCGTCTAGTGGACGTAATGGCCACTAGGAATGCTACCTTCCAGGACAGCAGTTGAAGAATGCATGTGGCTAGAGGTTCGAATGGCTTGCCCGTTAACTTAGCCAGCACTAATGGTAGATCCCAAGCCGGAGCCCGTACACGGGTAGGTGGAAAGAGGCGGTAGAGGCCCTTGAGAAACTGCTTCGTTCTCAGGTGGGAGAACACCGAGTGACCCTCTATGTTAGGGTGATTTGCAGAGATAGCAGCTAAGTATACTCTAAGGGAAGTGTAGCTGAGGGCCTTATCCTTACAGGAAAGCAGGAAGCCAAAGATGGTGTCCAAATGTGCAGGGAGAGTAGAATTGCCCTCGGCACTGTGGAAAGACAGAAACTTTCTCCACTTTGCCTTGTAGGACTTGCGGGTGGAAGGTTTCCTACAGTTTAAAAGTACATGCGCTATTCGCTCGCTAAGGGCAGTATCTGCCACGCTGTCAATTTCAGTCCGAATAAACTTAGCGAAAGAAGATCCCGCTCAGAGAAAATAGAAAGGAAAGGAGTTTTACCGACCGAGGCGAGGAGGGTTCCTACCGATGCAGCGGTCAGAAGAGAACTGGCAAGATCATCATGCCCCTCCCCTAGTCATGCGCAGTGACAGGGGAACGGACGCGAAAATCCCTTCCGCTTTAGGAAATACTGATCGGGGTCAGCTCAGGCGCACTATATACTCAGAGGTGTGATGCACAGAGACCACGAGGAAGATCTATACCTTCAGGTCCTTTTTTGTTGCTCTGTATTTTCTTCCAATGCTTTGAGGCCTAGTGAAGGCTGAGCGCCAGTATACCCACCCACATGTAAAAACAAAACCGAAACCTTTTTCTTTTCTTGTGACAATAGCACCTCCTAAAGGAAGAAATGCATTTTGTTCTTGCATTGGAGAGTTCAGTTTGTAACCTAGGACTTGCTTGTCCTCCTCAGTGCACAGAAATCAGATTAATCTGGTACCATACATTTTTTAGAAATGATCTGGAAAATATTTGAACACCTTGTCTTAAAATATTTTATTCATCATGTTAAAATAAAACGTTCCATAATCAATTTTTTTTCTTTTCTTTCCTTTTTTCAATTTTTTCAATTTTTGGGGAAAAAAAACAAAAAAGGCTTCAGGACAAACATGGGAAAAAACCTGGGTTTTTTCCAGATTTTTCCCAGGTCTTCACATCTCTAGTAATAACCTGATAGCCAGCCCTCTCAAGAACCAATGTGTATTCTGTTCTCTGCACATATATAAATGCACACCAGGTAACTGTTTCCATGTCAAACTGCATTTCTTGTGTATGTGAAGAATGCCCACTTTGACATGGAAACAGCTACTTGGTATGCATTTATATATTTACAAGGAACAGAATACACACTGGTTATTGAGAAAGCTGGTTCTCAGATTATTAGCACATAAAAGGGTTATTTAAACAGTAGAAGGTGGCTTAAGAACAAGAAACAGGAAACTCGTGATGGGGTTTCATTAAATGACAGGAACTTGGAGTTGACAGGGTCTACCTGACCCTCCTAAAGTCAAAGTCCAAATCCTTGTTTGCATTATTTTGTTTTAACAAGAGAGATCCAGGTAAGACTTTTTGGCATGATCGTGTCATTTGATTGAGCATTCATGGAAACTTCCAAGTATCCACTGGAACACAAGAGATACTTACCTCTTTTGATTGCTGAACAAGATTAAGGACCAGGTCCCCACATGAGTCTCTAAATTCCAACCCAAATAAGAACTTTGGCCTGCTCTTCAGCATTACATTAAAGGTAAAGGTTCCCCTTGGTCGAAAGCCATTATATTATATTATATTACATCAGGCTTAAAGAATGTTCAATTAGGTCCAGGCCACATGTGATGTTTAGCTGCACGTGATTTTTTTCTGACATCTTAGAAAACCAAATGTGGTATAAGAAAACCATTTCCCCCTCCAATGAGAAATACACTGCCCAATCTTCTTTTCCCCTCTGTGGTAGTAACAGATATAGACACCCACAATAGGATAGGTTTATGAACCCTTCCCTTCTTCTATGCAAGTTTTCTGCTCCAGATGCAGCAGAGAGATGCTGTATGCAAATTCCATTTCATATATGTTTCTGTGTTATTTTTATCACACATGTCTATGCTTAGAATTGGCACTCTCAAAGTAACTTATTTCAATCTTCTGCTCTCGCTTGGAAAGCCGAGACTTTGGTTCTTCTCTCAAATCTTGGCTAACCTGCTTGTACCATTCCACTATAATACTCATGGGGCATTTGGGGGTTGGTCTAGAGTAGTATACATTCATACACAGGCTGGTGGCAGCATTCCTCCAAGACTGGAGGGTCACCTGGGCTCCCACATTTTTTCCTTTTGTGAATCAGAGTCTGAAGTAGGAAGAGGCTGGCTACCATTCGTGGAATATGTCCCTCCCAGCCCAAAACAGAAAGTTAAGCACATGAAATCAGTAAACTTAATTTTGGCTGGATTACGCCCCTTCTTCTTGCTGTCCATAAACTTTTATGACTTTTGTGTATACAAGTAATGATACTGACTCAAGTGTAAAGGCTAAGTTCGTAGACCCTGGTAACCCAAGATAGGGGAAGTCAAATTAGATTGCCAATGTTGCACAAGAACAAAGGATAAGAAAGGCTTCCGAGTACCATAGTTCTCTTTATTCTATATGCCTTTCTGAACACATACTTCCATCTCAGGATCTATCTACAGCAGCCTGGCATATACTAGGTATGACCCCGAGTTTAAGGCTCAAAATCACAGAAACAGAGAAGACTGAAGAAATGTCTCATATAATGCAAAGGGGAATCATTTTGAAAGAACTGCAGTTCCACGATAATTTCAACACCTCATTGTTAGACAGATGCAGCAGCTTTGTCAATAAACTGAGCCAGCTTGACATCTCGTTTTGTCAGCCCTCCGCAATCATGGGAAATGAGAGTTATCTGGATCTGTTAACAAGGGAGAAGAAAGAACATTATAATTCATCAGCCAACGTACTCTGCAAAGACTGACCAGATCCAGATTCAGTCTGAAACACTTTGTCATGTTTTTTGATTTGTATATTTACAAATTGATATATATAAAAAAAATCCTTTCTGCTGATTGTATTTGGAATCGCACGGCTTTTTTAAATAAAAGTCATCACATAACACAGCTGTCAGGTGAGCAGCCCTGAAAGAACTTGGAAACTAACCAACAAGCGCTCCAGCACAGAGCATGGAAAAATTTAGGCTTGGGATTCTTGTGCCTCTTCCAGAAAGAGGTATCCAATTAATTTACTCATTCATTAAAAACAGTTTCAGACAGAAATCAGCTCACCAACTCGACTGCAATTGCCAAGCTACACGAACCAAACCAGGAACCTAAAGGTAAAGAACTGGACAATACTTTGTGGATCGTTTCTGAAGGGAAAAAAACAAACGGATTGGTATGATGAAGCTGCATGCAAGGGGCTATTTATGCTTCCTCGCCGTGGGATATTGTGTGTAACTTTATGAAATGTTCCTGTTTAGCCAGGAAGCAGAGGTTAGGTGGTGGGTGGAAGGGTAAAATTCAGCCTTTAAGTCTAGATTATCTCTGTCCGTCTTTGAGATAATATTTAAACTGTGCCAGGCTAGCTAAAATGTGCTTATTTTGCCTGCCTTCTTTCCAGTACTACTGAATATAAATTTCAATGCAAACATAGCAGTTTGTTATTATCAGAAAGTATGCTGTATATATGTGGCCAAACAAGCCACCCTTAGATTTGGTTTAAGATGTCTCATAAATATTTAGCTGGAAGTAAACATTTCTCACGACAAAATGTGAAAGGGTTGGAAAACAGTCCTCGTAACGCACACATCATGAGCCTCTCCTTCATTAAAAGTCTGAGGTTCTTTCTTGTGTCTTTTGTTTCAAAGGTGCCTTCTCACAATTTCCCCTCATCTAGAAGTCTTTCTTCTTTTTGTTTTTTTTTTTGTCTCTTTTTTAGAAGCCAGAGATTGAGAGGTACATTTTGATACTATGACTGCTAAGATTCCCAAGTTCTTCTTGCAAATATTTTTTAACTAGATGGATGATTTGGAAAATGGTTCTTGAAATAGTTGACAGTATGCATGGTAGATACCTTACTTTTCTCTGCTTTAAATGGGACTCTCATGGAGACAGTTTTTACAGAGGTTTGAAAGAGAGACTGCTGCTCATGATGTGGAGATACATCTCATTTTATATCTAGTAAACAAGATTTTGCATTGGAATAAACACATGCTCCCTGTGTTTGACCAGAAGCAGCAGTGGAACAAAAGAACATGTCTACATGTAACAATCAGTGACGTTTCCCTGAAGCTACTTTCAGTTATTTAGAACTACTGCTCATCTTCAGCATCAAGTACTTTGTATGTTTTCCCAAAACCTTGCCCGATGAAGATTTGTATAAATAGGACTTAACCAGCAGGCCCCTACACTACCTCTCAAGTATTCTTCCATTCTACCACAGGCATAGATCTGTCTCACTGCTGGAAGGCTGACGGAGTTTTATGAGTGTGACAGCACATTTTGAAAAAGTGAAAACAAACATGGGATACATCAGAAACAGTAAATTCCAAATTCACGTTTACATTTTGTTTAAAAATAAAAGATACATGATTTTCAAAGTTGCTGACACAGTCACTGGCCAGAATCTCCCAGTTGCCCGTGAAAACCAGTAAATTATCATTCAACTCCTTACCTTATTGTACACGTTAAACCACTCAGGGTGATGATTCATCTTTTCAGCCTGCAGAGCAATTCGAGTCATAAAGCCAAAAGCCTGTGTTAGAAAAATATTGTTAAAAGCTTCTACCTTTGTAACTTTTATAATTTTGTGACACTTTCTGGGGTTGTTTAATGAGAAATGCAAAAGAAAAAAGGAGCGACTGTAACAATTATTCGACTGTGCCGGAACAGCAGATTGAAAGAATGTACAACTTCAGATGCCCATAAGCGTAAACCTGTGAATAAACTGAAACCCTTGTAAAAATTATGAGATAAGAAAAAGTAGTCAAGAATTTATGCTGAAGCTATTGCCCAAGATTCATAAGATATTTGCTCGTTGGCCCAACAATCAACTTCAGCGAGGCATTTCATATTTTGCAGTAACAAGAATTTCTAAAATACAGTTCAAATGATTAAACTGCTTCATATACATTACACGATGATCCTTACAAAAGTTCTAAAAGATAGGTCGGTATTGTCCCCACACTGCAGATGGGATATGGAGAGGCAGAGCACTGTCACTTGGTTACGATCAGGACAAATTATTCCAATGAAATATTTCATTTAAGAAACACCAAACTGTTGGTAATTGAAACGTTTATGGTGTTGACATAGACACATTCCAAAACTGAGATCTGTCTCCCCAGAATTCTTCTTTATTTAGCAGCCTGGTTCTATCTACATTTTTGTGGAAGTAAACCCCGAAGATCCTTCGGCCCTGGATTTCAAGTAGGGTTTATAGGATTACAACATTGATTTCATTTGCAACCATGCTTCCAAATTTTGTAAAAGAGAGAGAGAGCAGTTAAATGTTCAGCAATGGTATATATGCAAGGCATTCATGGTCGGCCTTACATTTATATAACTGTTGATAGCTTTAAAATGTGCATTTTATGTAAACATTTTAACTTAAATTTTTACTGCCTTAACATCAGTTTCTTAAAACTGAAATGTACGATGGTTTTAATTTTCTGCACTCATAGTTGCAAATAAGTGCTATTTAATGTATTTTACTTATTTATGAGTAAACATGCATGGAACTGAGCTGTAACTCACACAAATAATTCCCCTTTCTTAAATAATCCATAATATACTTGTGTCATTGTATTATGGCCTTTCTTCTAGCTGATGGTCAGAAAGAATTTTTTACCATCCTATACAAATCAATACCTATAACTGCTGAAAATTAAAGCAAAAATAGGCATTTTTATTAAAAATATATTAAAAATCAATCTTGCCTGTGACAGTTGTAAAATATGATTTCCATACTCAACACAAAAATGGCATTTGAGACACCCCACTATCATCTGCCCATACAAAAAACTGAAATATCCACCTTTCCATTGAATATTTTCCTCCAGATATATTTCTGCAATGACTTACAGAAAACCCTCAATTACATACATTTTTTGCAACTCTTGAAATATTTTATAACTCATATTTTATCTCAGCTTACTTACAGCTGAGCCCAGGTCTCTGCACAAACATCTCTTCCATCACGTTTCATAATTACTTAGCCATTCCTTACTTTCTTAGATAATTCAGAGGTGACAAAATTACCAGTAATCTCAAAGTGACTCACTTGTCTTGTTCCTGCTTCTCCCACACCACATTTCAACCTCTAGGAAATGGTGATGTAGTTAAAATAATTACTGATGTCCTAATTCAAGAGACATCCCGATTTACTTCTATGAAACAGCTACAGCGCGAACTAGAGAGCTATGTACCTGTCAGGTTCACAAATGACAAATCACCTTGGACACTGTCCTTGCATCTGATGAAATGAGCTGATCCACAAAAATTTATCCTAGAATAAGTTGTGTTGGTCTTTAAAGTGCTGTGCCTGCTTAATTTTGCTATAACAAACATGGCTGCTCCTCTAGAATCACACTGGTTGTGAAAATGAAAACCACAATGTGAAAATAGACCTTTTTCTCCCACTGTCTCAAAGGCAGTCGAAGTCATTACCAAGGCCGAGGACAGACTGTTGTTCTGCCGCGCTACAGGAGCACGGCAGAACAAACCGGGGTGAACTGCCCTGCAGTGCAGCGTTCAGACGCCACCGCAAGGAAGCTGCCCGCAGCATCCACACTGCGGACAGCTTCCGGCGGTGGCGGCAGAATGCCATGCGGCTCTGCCCGCCCACGTTCACACACCCCAGAAGCGGGTGGAACGCGTGTGCAGCCACTGGGACACCACTTGGAAGTGGTGCCCGGCTGCTGCAGGAGGAGCGCGCCGCTGGACGAGGTAAGTCCGGGGCGCCTCCGCGGGGCAGATGTGGCAGTCTGGACGCCTGCTCTGCCTCCGCTTTTAAAGCGGAGGCAGAGCGGGCCAGACAGCCAGTCTTTCCTCAGCCCAAGAAGCAGCACAGGTGGAAGCAAAGGTATAGTTCAGGAAAAGTTAAACATACTCATCTCAATTATTTCAGTGGGCCTAAGCATACTTAACTTTCTTTGCAATGGCCCTCACATCCACAGTGTTTGGTTCCTAAAAGCAAGAAGGATTAGCCCACATTTCAGTGCCTTAAAGGTATTTATTGATGCGGAGTGAATCCCAACAAATAAACATGGCATTTATCTAGTGTTCGCTTACTCAGCTTCTCATGAAAGCTGCCTGAAGGTAGTAGCCAGACAGGCACTAAGGAAAATGTTGCTTTGCCCTGGCTATTATTGAAATTTGAGGGAAACAGGGGCAAGGGAAGTTTTCCTCAGCACGTGGCTAGATGCTATATATGGCCTACTTCCTATGTTGTTACATGCAGACTAGGATAAATAACGTGAGGATACTTGGGAGTTTGTAGCTAGTCAGTGAGAACTGTTATGCTACTACAATAAAATCTAAGGAGCTGAATTCTGTGGGCACTGCACACAGTCAAAAGAAAGTTAAGCATGCTGAAGTCCCATACAAGCCAATGTGTATTATGGCTCATCTTGTCACCAAGGAAAAATTTAGACAGCATCTCAGCATTCAAAGGACTGGGTTCCGTGGTCAGTCTCTACAAATGGAAGGCATTTCTATCAGTGGAATGGGACTTACTTATCAACCTCCCCAGCCCTCACAGTGCAGCTCAAAATGTTTCCAAAAATGCTGCTTCCCAGGATAACAGGGGACCCTTCAGCAACAGCATAAGTTAGAAACTGGAGGTCTGTAGTGGGAAGCAGGAAACAGCAAAAATTATCCTTCCTTCTATTAATGGATGTTTCTGTAAGATTCTAGACAAAGAATACAGGACAACAATTCAGCCTTGCTAAAGCTGAGCAGGTCTGGATCTTGTGAGTACCTGCAAGGGAGATCTCCTGGGAACCCTGGGTAAGTTCTCTTGGGTTCCAAGGTGGGGTAGAAATGGAATGTTTAAATTACCAATGTTCTGTGTTAAAAAATCTCACCCATATATTGTGAAATACTGTTCAAATCAGGATTATCTATACATCTAAAAATCAAGCATCTTAGTTACAGTTCATTTTAGACATGCACAGCCATCTCCCTATTTCATATAGTTTCCAAAATGAAAATGAGGAGGTCTGCTGAAGTAATTTTACCAGAGCAATCTCCATTAAGCCCTCTAAATACTTCCCTTGCTAATTAAATGAAATTAGAACTTTATTGTTTATGGATCACCTTTTCTATCTGTAGGCCTGTAACCTTCCTTTTATAAAATACAATTGGCAGTAGAGGGAAAGGCTATTTAGGATTGATTATATATGAAAACATTATTACATAATCGGTTTGGACATTTCTTCACGTCTTGAAACATGATCAGTAATTGGGTGTAATTGGTGATCAAGGAAACTATCTGGTGATCAATTAAAGTAATTACCAGATTCCGGCAACACAACCAATCTTAATTTGAGCTGGAGTCTGCACTTCTTCAACTTTAATTTAAAATAATGAATATTATTAAGCAGTCTGCAAGCCAAGATCACGGTCAAGCATATGTGATATGGCAGTAGTGTCAGATTAATGTTGGTGGGTTTTGTTTGCCAGAAAGCCAAACACTTCATGTTGGAAAGTGTTTTGTTTATTCTGAAAAAAACTCCACCATGGCCTTGACCTTTATACCAGCATTGAAAACATTCTAAGTTTACCACAATGAGAATATTTCAGCACCCTAATGCACAAAGAGAGTAAGGGAGTCAGGGATTTTTTACAACCATATAACAGCATTTAAAAGCAACCCAGTAGAAAACAGAAACCAGCACCCAATCCCCCAAGTAGAACAGCCAGTTTAGGGGTTTCTCTCTTTGTCCTGGAGATCAAAAGTCAAAAAGACAAATAAAGCCCACATGAGCCTTCTTAACACTCAGATCAAAACAAAGCCAAGACAGACACAAAACTGAACAACCTGTAACTATGTTCATCTCAAACGATGGGCCAAAGAGAAGGAAGTATACAGACTGTGTGAGCCCTACGGCATCTTTGAAAGAAACAAAAATGCCATTAAAATGGGGTAGCTACTGATTCCTGCTATAAGGTGATCTTCAGAGCAAGCAATTACAAAGAAGAAGAAAGGGTTGGAGCCAAGATTCCCACTGCCCATCCAAGCAACACACACAAGTTAAGAGGAAAGAGGGAGAGACGTCTGTCTCTTAACAATAGGGTACGGCTCAGAAGAGAAACCACCAACACATATGTTCAGATATGACTGTTCTATGCAGAACATGATGTATTGATCTTCCCTAGTCTAACTGTTTGCTGAGAATTTCTTGGTACCCTCAATACTATCAAACTAGTATTTTTAGTGGCAAATTACAGCAGACACACAAAATACAATCTTGGTATCTTTTATTATAATAGAGCAATTCTGACAGGGCAGCAAGTGGTGCATTTACCTACCCACTCTTTCAAGACAAGCATATGCTAAATTAGAGGGTTTTTTTAAAAATCCTTTCATCTATTCAGAAGCGCTTCTTGATTCAGTCAAAGAATTAGAGGTTTGTAGACCAGTAAAAGTCAGTCCAAGGGTTCTGTCACATTTCTGCCCATCATTAAGATTATAAAGTCCACCAAAGGGAGGTTTGACTCTCAAAAACTTATCCCCCCAAAATATTGGTATCTAAGGTGCTACTGGATTTAAATCTAGCTTTTCTAGAAGGCAACTGCCCAAACATGCCTGCTTTGGGGAAACAACTCCACATCTTTATTCAAGGGCCAGCCTTGTACAAACAGAGGTGAATTCAAGGGCCAGCCATGGCTACAACCCAGAACTCCCTGGTTTGCAGATTCTATAAAAACTAATTTTAGGCTGGTTCCCCAGATATTAACAGTGATGTCTGTGCATATACAAAGCATCACAAACCTCAGAATTTCAGGAGCTGCCATAGCAATAATGGCAGCCACTCCCACTAGAAGGCAAGCCAAAGCCAGCAACTGAAATGGGGGGGGGGGGGGGGGGGAGCCTGAAGAATGGTATTCGTGAGAGTGAGGTGGAAGTGAAGGAAGGTGGAAACCCAGAGCGGGGGGGGGGGGGGGGCGTGAACCAGCAGCAAAGGATGGGGGAAACCTGGGCTGGAGCAGGAATCAGGGACAAGGGGGAGGGGATAAGACAGGATTTCCCTTTCCCATAAGTTTTTGAACATCACTTTCCTGCATAGCTACTGTCATACAAGGAAAATATTTTATTACTAGAAAAGGGATTTTTGATGTTCAACTGGCTTAATTTGCTGAACAAACTGTTTTCTTCCCAAAGGCATAAATGATAGTGAGACATTTAGATTAAAAAAGGGGCAATTTTTTAAGTGACAAAGAAGTGTGGTTATAAAAATTTTTTTATGAAGCCAGATTTCTTATGCCTTTCACAAACAGAAACGAGGTAAAAAGATGATATTTTTGTGTCTTTTGCACTTCAAAATGCTGAGCTTTGGGACGATGGAAAACTTTCTTAGCTATTCAGCTGTTCATTCATCTATGTTTCTTATGCAGTGCTTGCCAACTTTAAGTTTACAAGTAATTTATTAGAGTAATAAAAGAAGCTATATCGGGCTAACATATTTTTACATTTGTTACTAGCAAAGGAGGAATTATTCAAAAAGTATCTCCCAGGCTTAACAACCTAAACTATTTTATTTATTGTCAATTCTTAGAATCCTTCAAACATTCAGTGGGGAGGGGGCTAATTCCAAAACCACCAACCCTGTTATCTCCAGTAGGTGAATATTCTGCACGCAGCTGCATTGATTGTGGTAACACAATGTGGCTTCCCTAACACTGTATTTAATACAGTACAGTGAAGTAATGAATAATTTGCCTCAATAATGTCTATATTTTATAAGTTTCTTTATACATAATTAACCATTACTGCTGCACACCATATCCTGTTATTCAATTTTGCAAACCACATGCATACTATTGACTTCAGTTTCTTTGGAAAGGAGGAAAAATAATCAAGGCTGCACTAAATGTAGACAGCAGTATATTTCATACCACTCTCTCATGCTCATAATACCTGCTGTAATTCAATTTACACAGGAGGAATTAAGTTTAAATTAAATTGAAATCAATGGGACATGATTCAGGGACTGCATCCACACAAAGGAGATTCGTCACTGTGCACCTACCACTGCTGCAATCGCAGAGGTATCTGCGTCAGCAACAGAGGACCCACATGGGGGAATGTCCAGTTTTCCATCTCTGTCCCCTCACACCTGCCACCCCCCCCCCATGCCACTGATGAGCTTTTTCTGATCAGTAATAGCTCTATCGCTATAGGGTTTTTTACATAATACTGATTTTTTACAAAGCTGACAAAAAGTCTACTGTTGGCAGAGGCAGGTATGAGGGGACAGGGAGAGGAAACTATGCTGATGTGGGAAAGGAGGTTCAAAAATCCACACCTTCCCTTCTACACAATGACCAAACTTGCTCTGAGTATGTTCTTTCCAAACAAACAGGCAGGGGAAACCCAGAAGGTGAACAACAGAGGATCCACATGGGGGAATCTCCAGTTTTCCATCTCTGTCCCCTCACACCTGCCACCCCCCCCATGCCACTGATGGGCTTTTTCTGATCAGTAGTAGCTCTATCGCTATAGGGTTTTTTACATAATACTGAGTACTATCTCATGCAGAAGCTAAACTTCTGTGTGGAGGCAATCTAAGCAAATTGATATAAAGTTTTATGAAATTTTGATTACTGATATTTGCTGTAATTCTGGTTGTTGGTAGCCACCTCTATAGTGACACTGATGAGTAGGGGGCATAAGTAAACAAAATACTGAACCACATGTCCCTATGTTTTCCCACTGTCACCGACGGAACTCATGCAGCTTCAGAGGGGCTATTTAAATATAAAAATATAAGAGGAAAGGATTAAACACCCTCTCTCTCAGCAAACCTTCCCCAATCTTTCTTACACATCTCAATGAGAGTGGCCTTACCTTTTTTTTTATCCTGGAAAATAGGATCTGTTTTGCTGAAGCAAAACAGAAGGCCATCAAGTGCAGCTTTCTGTTTTGAACAGACACTAGCCAGACACCTTGGGGAGCTCACAAGCAGGGCATGAAGGCAACAGTCATCCCTTTTGTCTCCCCCCCAAATGGCTACAAAGTGAGGTCTTGACTGGATTTCATAAAACCGTATTCACAAAACTAACTCTTGGCAAAAAGGTGACATGATCTGTGGACCATCCAGATCAGGATGATTTATCTGTGAAGAACAATGGCATAAATGTTCCAGGTCTTCTAAATGGGGACGGGCTAAAATGAAAGGAAATGAGTCACTTAGAGACCAAAAGATTGTAAGGGAAAATAGGCATGCCAAGGACACCTGTAGAGGGAAACAAAGTGCAATGTTTATATGCAAATACCAGAAGCTGTTATATCCTGTAGATATATGAATGGAAAGTTGCGTAAAAAAATCCAATATGATCTCATTCTGTTTCAGAAGAGGAAACTTTTCCCACCAAAAAAGGAGGGTAAAGCGGTGGATCAGATCTTTTCAAAATGCTTGGAATTTAAATCCACAATAATGAAAATGCACATATATGCATATCTACCATGAATTAGAAAAGCTATCATGACATCCAAGAGGATGCCAGCATGGCATGAAAGCAATAAAAGGCAAGAAAAAGTGGACTTCCAAATAACGACAACAAGAAGGAATGAATTGACTCAAGTGAAAAGAGAATCTGGCGAGTATATTAATAAAGAACATTATTAAAAAGAATATAAAATTCTTAAAATACATCAGAAGTGAGAAACTAGCCAAGGAGTTTGTTGGGCTGACAAAGTGGGGGAAACTGCTTCAACAAGAAGATATGAAAAATGCAGAAAAACTGAATTAAATATTTTGGCATGTACTTGAGAAGATGTGGAACCAACACAGTAGAAGTTATTTTCAGGAAGGGTATCTGAAGAATTAAATAGAAGCTACACAAAATGAAGTTTTGAGATCAATAGAAAAATTAAAATGTAACAAGTCACCAGGCCCAGATAGTATTAAAGGTTTCAAATGTGAAACTGTTAATCATGTAACAAAAATGTGAAATGCCTCTGCACTCTTCTTGCCAGATGACCGTGGAGTAGTAAATCTAACACTAATGTTTAAAAAGTGAACCGGGAAGATGCAGAAAATTATAGTCTAATATCTGTTCTGGATAAATTGGTGGAAACTGTTAAATAGAAGCAGAATTATTAAGCAATTGGAAGAAGCCCTACTAAGGAAAAATCAGTATGTCTTCTTCAAAGGGATATCTCTTGTAATCAAACTACTAGAGTTCTTTGAGACTGTTTACAAATAAGTAGGGAAAGGCAAACAGACATCATATACTTACTTCCAGAAAGCTTTTGACAAAGTCCTTCCTGAGTAAGCATAGCTATCATGAAATAAGAAGATGGTTCCTTTCATGGTTCAGACAACTGGAAGCACAACGAAGGCAGGTAAGCAACAAAGTTAACTGGGAATAAGCATTAGAACCAATGCCCTTTGATTTGTTCATAAATGAACTGGAGTCGGCAGTGAAGTGCCTAGATCAGCACCAAATTGCTCAGGATGGTGAAAACCAAAGCAGATTGTGAAGAGAAGTTCTCCAAACTGGAGAACTGGGCAACAAAATGACAAATGAGTTCAATACGAGTGTAAAATTATGCATATTTTTTATTAATTATGATTATTTTCATTTATAGCCCACCTTTCTCAATGAGACTCAAGGCAGATTACAAAATAAGAAAAACAATTCAATCAAACAGATCACTTTATAAGAATACCCTCCTGAACATGTCTGTTTTGCAGTCTGTGAAACAACAGAAGCATGTTTATTAGGCAGTATGTTTCTGAACACAAGGTGCTGGACAGCAACCAAAAAGGAAGGCTTGGGTCTCTGTGCTTCCTTATAGGCTTCCCAGGGGTATATGAGTGACCACTAACAGATGGACTATAGGAACTTTTGGTTTGACGCAGCAGGGCTCTTCTTATGCACTATTCTTTTTTTAACGTTCAGATAGGTTATTTCTTTCACTGATATCAGATCAAGAATGCGGAGAAAATTAGAACAGACCTTGAAGTAGGCTTAAATTACCTACTCATTCTTAACCTACAGTTATTGACTTCTCTTTTGCTTCTCGGATTACCTCTACTGGGCCATCTTGGTATTCAGTGATGTACAAAAAGTTGACATTGGATGTTTGGCCATATTCAGAGATTCACACCATATGCTTTTACTAGCAACACACAAGAGAAAGAAAACCACTAGAAAGACCACATGACAAGCATTATTGATAGCATCTGGCAACCAGGCCATGCGGAAGGATGACGGAAAACCATTCTAAGTGCATTGAAACCAATGGTAATTGGGGGCAAAATCTATATCCAGGATAAAGTATGGATTTTTCTAAAAGTGATTAAACTTTGGGGCAAGTGGAATGGTAGACTTTGACATTCCATCAACTACAGATATGTCATGCACACCTTCTAACAAACTGAAAAGTGTGTGTATATGTGTGTGTGTGTGTGTGTGTGTGTATAAGTCCATAAGCAAACCAGTGAAAACATTTTGGATTATGGTGTGCCTCACTTTTTGATAACTTGTTGTTTGCTTTCTGAGCCTGTTCTTTACCATAGTTCTCATTGCTTCAAAAGCCATGCTTAAAACTTTCCAGTGTTTGCCTCAGCCTCTGAAAAAGTACATGAACAGAGTATACCTGAAGGCAGAACTTAGATGAAATTCCATAAAGATAAAATTTAAATGTTTCTTTTCTTAATTTTCTTCTTAAGTTCAACACTATCTTCAGCTTCAATTTTTGATCCTTCTATTAGTCCTCAACAGAAGAATGTCACATTAGAATGCTGCTTGGCTGCAGACATCCTCTTAGTCTCGAAGAGCCACGAAAGGTAAGATACTGGTTTTTGGCTTATAACCCCTATTCCCCTGCTCTCTTCCAAGCATGTTAGAAAACATTTAATGGCATACAGAAAAGGCTTCACCCTTTTCACTAGAACTGTAAGCTACTCTATGGTTTGTAACACTTGTTTACAATTATGCTGGTGAAGAAACTAGCTAACCAGCTCTATATCAAACATTTTGACAGCAAAAGCACAAACACTGATCTATTTTAAGTAGTTTGCCACTCTGTGTAATCTTTTAAAAGCCATCCTAGCCTTTGATATTTAGAATGTTTACCCTTCATATGTTATTCAACAATGTTTTACATATTAAGAAATAATGTGAACAAAACTCCACAACAGAACAAATTCTTTTAACAACTGTCCTGCCAAAATGCTGTGATTTTCCTATAAAAATTATTCCAATTTGTTGGATGAAACATACTGTAACAATCTTCATAATTTATGTCCTGTTGGGACACCATGATTTAAAGTAACATAATACAGACCAGCACCACTGCTAATCTAAACCACCTGACCAGATAAACAACAGTTTCCCCTTCTCTCTTCACTGAGGGCATTTCTGTTTATTGTCATATGATTTGCTAATTTTCAGGACATGAAGAATAAATGCAGTCAAGTCAAACTGTGGCTAAGGGGAATGGCTTATTACACAGCGGAATATTTTCACATATAGGTATGAGTACTGCATCAAGAGTTTCAGGAGAAGGAAGGCAATACTGGTATAAATATTTATGTGTAAAAACAATCAATCACTGTGAAGAAAAAATTAGTTTAAATCAGTTCAATTTGATGCTGGCATCAATTTAGAGACTATATATTTCCAAACATACCAAAACTACTAAAAGAATAGGTTTAAAGACACCGTATGCCATGTCCAGAGCGGAGCTAAAGAACTATGGAAGTTGGTCAGAAAACAGGTTGAAATGAACATCTGAGACAGCGGCCTCTTTCAAATAGCCTTTGCAGTCTATTTTAGCTGCCCATTGCTGACAGATTTTTGTGTCATTTCAGATTCGTTCATTTTGGCTCCTAGCTGATAACATATTTTATTTAACTTTTCAAACAAAGCTGCTTGTGTCCTATTTGCAAAGTGGGCTACGCCTTTTTTTTTTTTAAAACCTCTCTTCCACTTTCAGGTGTTCTTTGCACTTCTGAATTGATGTTTGGAATATCTATGGTAGTGTGATGTTTGGAATATCTATGGCGATTCAGACCCTTGCTGAATACTGGCAATATAGCACTGAATTGCTATATTGGTCTAGCACTAAAACGCAAAAGTTAGAATGTTAAAAAAAATAGAACAATCTGCAAAAATGGGAGGGGGGGAGTGGTGCAGTTTGAAGTGGGCAGGGGGCTTCAGATACAGCTCATAAACTGATTTTAAAATGCTGTCTGAAACCTCCATCCCCATGTCACTCTCCATGGAATCAGGCCAGCAACAGATAACAACCAGTTTCGACAGTGTGAAAGGGCCCAGTGTAACTTGTGCTCAGTTGGCATTAAGTAGCTGTGCAAATAAATGCCACTTATATACTATGGCATGGGAAGGAACCGAGATTAAAGATTTGGTACAACCTCTCCTTTTTATGCCAGATTTTTTTTTCCATGCTAGAATTCACCACAGGAACCTTCACTGTTACATTACGGAATATATTTCTTTCTGCTATAACTGAAGTAACAATTTATTTGAAATCGAGATAACAAAACTGCATCTTAAATTTACAAGTATAAAATGAACTCACCTAAAAGTAGGAAAACCTGAAGCCAGAATCCAACAACCTCAAAACAAGTTTAACTCAAATTTGTTTTTCCTTAAATGGCATCCCAAGCGCTACACGGCAAAAATCCTTAACCTGAAAGTCTGTGATATGGCATGAGGATCAGCTGTTCGTGGGCTGGAGCTGAAATACCACGCACTAGCTCTTGGATGATCGTAGAGCAGGTTTCTGGATCCTGCCCCACGTTTTCCCAAACCCCAAGTATTATGGCATAGAGACTCAAATGGAAATCATGTCAAACAGGTAGGACATCTACTCTACTGTTGTGATACTAAAGCATACAGTAAAGACTACTTTATAATGTGAATAATTTTAAAAATACACTTATACTTCTTCAGCTCAACAGACAGCTTTGAATGCATTCTCCAGGTTCACAGGAATATTTTAAAGCTATACTGTTCTTTTTATTGATAGATTTTTATATAAACTACTCAGCAGAAGAGGGCCAGAAAAAAAGGGGGGAGAGAATTGAGCTATAAATCATATTTTGTGCACAAAAAACCAAGAAAAATCAGCATTTCACTTGTATTTGAATTAGGAAATGTCTGTGTCTGTATCAGGGTGAAGGATTTGTTTTTATTTTAAATAAAATAGACTTCAGCCCTTAATAAAAACATTCCAAGTGAATGTTGTGATAAGCCCTCATCAACAAAGTGAGTGTTGGAGCAGGGGTACCCAACGTTTTTGAGCCTGGGGCATCTTTGGAATTCTGACAGAGCGTGATGGGCGCAACCGCAAAATGGCTGCTGGGGAAGCAGGGCCAGCCACAAAAAAACTGCCACAGGAGGAGCAGACCACCACAAAATGTCAGGAAGTGAGGTCATGCATAACTCTATTAGTAGGATTTCAGGCAGAAGCTCTGTTTAACAGGATGCCTTTCAAAATTAACATTTTAAAAAAATTTACATACACACAGCTTACCTTCAGTCACACAATGGAGATTCTTGTGCTGTGGTGGAAGCTGCTGCCAAAGCAATGTCTTTAAAAATCTGCACTGCCAATCAGACCTCCAAAGGCCAATCAGAAGTCTTACTGGGCAAGAGCCCCACATTAGGCTGTCCACTTTTTAAAAACACTTGGCGGAAGCCAGAAAAGGTGTTGGCAGGCATCATTGTGTCATAGGCCCCATGATGGGGACACCTGTGTTAGAGTAATCAGTCATTTTAAAGTCTTTGGACAATTCAAAGAATGGTGATATTTCTTCAGATCAGAAACACTAGAACTGCTGTACTAGAATTCTCAAAGAAAAGTCAGCATTTTTGAGTCTGTTCTTAGAACATGTATTTGTAAATTGTTTTATTTATTTATTATTTATTTATTATTTATATTTGTATCCCGCCTTGCCGGACAAGCTGGCTTAAGGCGGCTAACAAAGTTTCATCATGTGACTTCTATTCATCTGAATATTCCTGTACAGCATACGGCAAATATTTCATCCAGGTCAAAACTGAATGCATTTGTTAGTGTTATGACCTTGAAAAAGTGCTAAAGCATGATATACCCTACTGTATTACTCTTCAAGATAAAACATTTGTCTAACAAATAAGAAGATTACAGAAACATAAAGGTGAGGAGCATAAAATGTACAGATGTAGAAAATAGGGTCTAAATATAGAAGCCCACTCACTAATATTTAAACAACTTTCAAAAACATAATTAGGCTGCCATTGAGGTAACTCAATCAAATAGAAGAAAATTTTAGCATATACTGTTTTTCCTGCACAGAGATTCTTTACCCAATGGCAGATTATCACAATGCTGTGGAGGCTCACGGGGTTACCTTGGGCCAGTTACACATTCTCAGCTTAACCTACCGCACAGGGTTTTTTGCGTGTGGGGGGGGATAAAATAAAAAAGAGGAGAATGATGTAAGTTGCTTTGGGTCCCCATTGTGTGAAAAAGTGGGGTGTAAAAGAAGTAAATAATAAATATGGTTGAATGGGGGGACACATGAAAGGTAGATGGGTGGGAAGGAAAGGGAGAAGCTGGAAGGTTGCCAGTCTTTGCAGGTTCCCCCCTAGGCAACCGGGCCTAGAGTTTTCCTGGGGAAAGGGTGCCAGGGCAGGGAAGAAGGAAAGGCAGAAGACAGGGATGCAGATCAAGGTAGGATACTGGCGGGTGGGAAGGAGGGAAGCAGGACTAGTGGAGAGGCTATGGGGACTTTGACGGAAGGAGAAGAGGAAAGAATGAAGGAGGGGAAATGAGATGGCCCCACAAGTCTTTGTGCATCCCCTGCTTGTAAATACATATTTCCTTGCAGACAGAACTAATTGAAAACCATCATATTGATATGAAGAGCCTTTACATCTCATATGCAGCAAAGAGCACTATCTCATGGAGAGGTGTTCTGAAAGTAGAAGCATTGGTTAGAGAATGGAATGGCTAGAAACTGGATCCCCTTCTGCCAAGTGAGAATCTTTTTCTGACAAAAGAACATTCTCACTTAGCAGAAATAAATATTTGGATCCAACTGATTGTAAATCAGGTTTGGTCTAGCAGAACAAGCATCTGTTACCTGGAAGTGTAGTTGAAAAATGCGCTGTATTATCTAACAAAAACAGAGGCAGGAATAAAGACTGCAGTCAGACGACAGGCTTTGCTAGTTTTGGCTGCACTTCTAATTTTATCCATAATTTTTTGTGCTGGAGAGTTTTGTCCAAACATCTACCCTTAATCTGCTGCACTGTGCACTCACCCTGTGGTTGACTGTTCAGGTTACTGCTGCACAGTAATCACAAAGCGGGCAGGCAGGCAGGCAGAATCCCCGTTTTTGTTTGTTTTTTTGCATGCACAGAAGCACATATTCGAAGTACCCCTCCTTTTTGACAGCTCAGCAATCCCTCCACCAAGTACTGTAATCTCACTGGTTCTTATACAACTGTAGTTCTCCACCAGAAATCACTCCCTTTCCTGCTTGATCTTACTCCCTATCATGCCCATCTTTGAATCTTGTCTCTTCAGACTGGTCAACATCAAAAAAATGGATCCTCAGGAGAATTCTTTTGGACTTCTCATGCTTAGCGTCCAATTCTTTTGGACTTCTCATGTTTAGCTTCTGCATCAGCACCAGAGGTTAACACTTGTCTGAACAAGGAGGGTGAATCTCCAGCAACGCTGATTGGCTCGCCAAAGAGTGAGATTCCAAAATTTTCTTGGTAGACGTTCCCTTGCCAGGGCACGCTTTTTCCAGCTGGCACATGAGGGTGCCCCACATCACTTTCCCGCCAGAGGAATACTGTGACATGGCTTGGAGTAAAGTTCTGGGGGCAGAATCATGGGGACTATTTCCACCACTGTCCCACCCCAAGAAACAGGAGAGTTTTCCCTTGAATTTGACGCTCAAAAACAACCCCTCGGGGGCCCCCAATCCCAACAAAATATTGTGGTGCAGAAATACACAAGTGGTGTTTCACAACCCTGGCACGAAGATCCGATGATGCACACATCATTAACTGATTTTTTTTAAAGAGAGCTAAAATGGAACAGAAGGTTCAGACTTCCCAAACGGCTTGAGTTTGCGACTGAGAGTTCAGACGTCTGGAAATGTGGGGTGAAACCATTTACATCTGTAAACCTCAGACTTTCCCCGGTGTCACATAACTCACAATTGGAGAGGGGCGAGAACAGGGGGACGGGATATGGACAGTGCTGTTTGAATGTGCCTTTTCAATCCACAGGGTAACAGTAAGGACATCAGATCAAACAGCTTGTCTGACCACACCCAAAATATGTCTACTGGTAATCCTTTGAGGTCCTTTTCTATATTTGCCAATTGTTATCCTAAGAACATAAAACAATTACTACACAGCTGTCAGTGGATAAAGACAAGCAGTCATTGCGCCCATCAGATACTGTGAATACCATGAACCCAGTAGTCCATGAACTAATAGCAACAATATAAGTACCCTAAATGAGGGTGAGTCAAATGAAAAATTTTAAATGGCAATAAAATTTAGAAACACCGCACCATTGTCCGTAAGTTGGCACTATTTTTACCAATGACATAAGGAATGTCCTACAGGTGGTAGCAGAGTGCAGACAAGCAACACACCATCACAGTCGCAGTGAGTAAAGATGGCTGCCCCACTTGAGACATGCACCGAGGAGCAGTGTTCCGTAATCCGTTTTTTGAGTAGTGAAGGAGTGAAACTTATTGCAATTCATCAACAAGTGAAGCTGCAATGTGGTGATGCATGTCTGTCACTGCAGCAAGTGTACGAGTGGAGTAGGAAGTTCAAAAACGGCATGACTTTCATGACAGATGCTTCTTGAGTGGGTCAGGCACACCGAGTTGTGATGCCAGAGTCTACTGCAGCACTTGAAGGCTTAGTGATGGGAAATCACTGAGTGATGGTGAACGAAACAGCTGCAGTTCTGAAGATTAGTCATGGCTCAGGACCAGCCCCGTAGCTAGCAACTTTTTGCTGGGGGGGGGGGAGGTTTTGCTCAGGGGGGCAGAGATTATATGCCTGCGAGATCAGACCTCTGATGCTAGGCAGCCTGTTTCACCCACAGGCATGTAGCTACTGTGTAGCTCGGGGAGGAGAAGCCAAGGCTCAGGTTGGGGCCATGTAAGAAATGTTAGAGGGCCGGGCCCCATGGGCCCCACCTTAGCTACGGGCCTGCTCAGCACACCACATCATTCATGATCTGCTCCGATTTACAAAGTGTCCGCGAGGTGGGTGCCACGGCAGCTGACCCCAGAATTGAAACCGTGACATGTTGATGCCTGTGACGAACTTTTGCCGAGCTTCGAAGCAGAAGGTGATGGCTTCCTAGCGAGAATTGTTATTGGAGATGAAGCCTGGGTCCACTACCACCACCTGGAAACCAAGAGAGCGAGCGAGCAATGGCACCATCCCTCCTCGCTAAAACCAAAGAATTTCCTCACGCAGCCATCTGCAGGGAAGATTATGCTAGTTCTCTTTTGGGATGAACGAGGCGTAATTTTGGAGCTACATGCCAAGGGGGGAAATTGTTACCAGTGCCTCGTATTCAGATTGTATAAGCAATCATCTTCGACCTGAAATCAAATCCAAAAGATGTGGATTTCTAAGTACAGGTGTCATTCTACAACGTGACAGTGCTCGGCCCCATACTGCTCATGCAACAGTTGTGACCATCCAAGACCTGCACTTTGAGTGCCTTCCACATCCACCATACTCGCCAGACATCGCTCCCGGTGATTACCACATGTTAGGACCATTCAAAGAGGCGATGGGTGGAAAGATTTTCAGGTCCGATAAAGAGGCAGTGCATGAGTAGCTGCACATGCGACCAAAAGAATTTTTTTCTAGAGGAACACATGCACTTTGTAAGCGCGGCGCGACTTGTATTGAACGCAACAGAGACTATGTCAAAAAACGATACTGTTGTTGTGCAATAAATTATGAAACATAAATATTTAAGGTTTCCATTTGACTTACCCTTATAAAATACAAGAGACAGAAAAATCCTGATAATGTAGCTCACCCAGTTTCATAATGCTAAAAAAATTATTGATTGTGGAAAGTTACTGTAAGATTTACAAATGTAAACTAGAACTCCAGTAAACACCAGTAAGAACTTGGGCCAAGATAGAATGGACCCAAATCCCCCCTACTATGCTCACCAGTTTGGTGTAGTGGTTAAGGCCGTGGTCACGCGGCCCTTTAATGCGGGAGGAAGTGATGTTTCCTCCCGCACTTAAAGGGACCAATCAGACTGGCCGCAGCTAGTCCCGCGCCAAAGCGGGCTCAATTGCGGGTTCCTCCCACATTTTCCGACCCCGGGAAAATCAAGTATTTTCCTGGTGGTTGCATGAGGAGCCCGCAATTGAGCCTATCTGGATAGCCCTCTCTTGCAATCGTTGTGAGAAAGGTATGTCCAGATCGTCCCTCCCGTTCCCCCCCCCCCTTTTTGCACTTGGGTGCTTGGGCACTCAAGCGCCCAAGTGCAAAAGGGGGAAAAAACCCCAAACTTACCAGGCGGCCAGGGGGCTCGGAGAAGGGTGCCTCCCCTGGCTAGCGCTGCCCGCCTCCTCCTCCGCCACCCACCTCTTCCACTGCCACCCGCCACCGCCTCCTCCTCTGTCGCCACTGCCTGCCTCCTTCTCTGCCAGCCGCTGCTGGTGCCGCCAATAAAAAAACCCTGGGAGGGTTCCTGGATTTAAAGGGCAGTGTGACCGCGGCCTAAGTGCACGGACTCTAATCTGGAAGAACCAGGTTTGATTCCCCACTCCTCCACTTGCACCTGCTGGATGACCTTGGGCAAGGCATAGCTCTGTACCAGCTGTTCCCTCAAGGAAAGTGGTATCAGAGTTCTCTCAGCCCCACCTACCTCACAGGATGTCTGTTGTGGGGAGGGGAAGGGAAAGGAGTTTGTAAGCCGCTCTGAGACTCCAAGTGAGTGAAGGGCGGGATATAAATCCAATCTCTTCTTCTTCTTCTTCTCACGCCTGATTATTTATTTATTCGATTTGCATCCCGCCCTCCCTGCCGTGCAAATTTATACTGCCTGTTAGTGCCTCCTATGTCAGGCTACCTCAAGACTCAAAGGCTTTCACAAAGCCGCCTTTCCTAGCCTTTTATTTATTAAGTACATTTTTATCCTGCTCTTCCTCCAAGGAACTCAGGTTGGCATACATTAGTCTCCCCTCCTACATTTTATAACAAACTGTGAAATAGACTAGGTGGAGAGAGTGTGACTAGCCCAAGGTCACCCAGTAAGCTTTGCAACAGTGTAGTTATATGAATGAGTTTCCCAGATCCGAGTCCAATACCCTATTCTAGCTCCTGGGATGTCATCAGGACTAAATTTCTGCTAATTTGGAAGCAAGGGGAAGGGGGCATATTTTTCATTTTTTTCTGGGGCGGGGGGGAATCCAGTATTTTGAGGGCGGAATTGAAATATATAAATATAAATCTTAACAAGCCTGAACTTATTTTACTGTTTGAACAGCATGAATTGCATGCTTTAAAACTCAGAATATAAAATTGCACTATTGGACATATTTATAACATTTCAAAGTACAAATATGTTAGTTTTCTACAAACAAAATTACAAATTCACCCAAGACTAGAAAGAGAGAAAGAATGAGAAAAAGGACTGCACCGTATGCTATTTTAGCATATATGTCTAACTCTCTGCCAAATGAGGGAGGGAAAAAAAATAAACGATGAAAATAGAAATCACAGCCACAGCTTGCTTTAACACACTAAAGATCCTTGTGATGTGATGGCAACTGCTGTCAAAACATTTTTTTAAAAATGTGCACAGCCAATCAAATGCCCAGTGACCAATCAGACAACCTGCTGGGCAAATGACCCACCTGGCCCCACCCACTTTCTAAATACACTTGGTTGTTGCCATGGTGCCCATGGACTCCTGGTCTCTGTCATACATAGGAATCACCATTACTAATACTGTAGATGGTAGACAGAAATCATTGGTAGCTACATATTTAGGATGGTGGCAGTGACAGTGACAGTCCAGCAATGTCTTTAATTTGAACCATGTATAGATAATATTTGTATGTATGTAAACAAATTTTCCCTGACCTGGATAGCCCCAGTCTCATTAGATCTCAGAAGATAAGCAAAGTTGGAAACCACCAAGGAAGTTCAGGGTTACTATACTGAGGCAGGCAATGGCAAGACAACTCTTTGAACTTCTCTTGCCTTAAAAAACCTATGGGTCACCATTAGTCACATGTGACTTGACAGCACCTTCCACCACCACCAAATAAAATTTTAGGAGACACTGGAAACAGACTAAAAGAATAAATCAAGAAGAGCAAAATAAGAACCAATTTCCTTTATACAATTACTCTCTCTCTCTCTCTATATATATATATATATATATATTCTGTCTGTATGTTGAAATGTATTGACTTGGATTCAACCAGCTGCAAGCAAAATGGAATTCAGAGAGGAGATCTTTGCTGCCTCATGTGCTCCCCAAAACTCACTCCTGAGAGTAGAGATGCATGGGATGTAGCATGGGGGAAAACAATGAAAAGAAATAATTACTCAAAGCTCTTGTTATATTCACTGGTAGAAGCTTTTGATCTGCATATAGGGGAGAGCCTTTCACTTTTTCCCCTTCCTAATTAAACCCCCATACTGAATCCTACTCTATTCCGAAGGTCCCCTTAATCCTCAGGAGCAGCTTTTCAGGGGTCTCAAGAGATGAGGAGATAGTGGCAAATATCCTTTGTGAAAACGCCATTCATAGTTGGTTGTACTCAAGCCTACCAAGTGCAGATAAACTGGACATTCATTATTACTTCCTGCTCTTTAAACAATATCCTGTATCCAGTCTGTGTGAATGAAAATGCTATTTTTTCCCTGATTGATAAAGCCTGGTACCTAGCTCTATTTTTCTACTTCAGCATTGAAGAGGTTTGGTGAGCCCCAAATAATTGAACAGTATGGAATATATCAAATATGCTACTATTTTGGAAATAAATGGGGCTTGGTTTTGTTAGGGCTGAAGATGGTTATTGGTATAATCACTCAACTAAACCACTAATCATAAGATTAAAAACTTGCTTCTTCTCAGGTAACCAACTGAGTGATAACAAGAAAAAAAAATATTGGATTTGTAACCATTAAAAAAACCCCTCTTCTACAAGATACTCTACACAAAAGTTAGCTATTCTTTATTTCCTGTGTTAAATCTGTTGAAGGAGGAATGTTTCTATCAAAAACTAGCAAGTAGTTTGAAAGTGTAAGATCTTTTAAGAGTTTTCACCTTTCTTAAAATGTTCCAAAAGCCACCTTCATTGAGACTCTGCAACATGCATGGTTATTTAAATCTAATACATGACTGACATAATCGCCAATAAATTGCATACCAAAACCTGTTATTGGTTCATAACCCTAGTTTACAATATTCATTTACAAATCTATATTTCCGGAAAAGGCTCTGCATTTATACCATCACTTTGAGGGGCACTGTAATATACACCCAACCCCAATGAAAGGAAATGTAGGTTGGATCCAGCAATGTTGAATGGAAAGAAAAATATACTTACCAGAGTTCCAGTTGCACAAGGGCTGCAACAACATATAGCATTTCAAAATAATTTTTAATGAATTACAATGTCTGTACAGAGCAATGGAATGTATAATAGATGATTCATATGATTTTATTTAATTTACTTTTGAAATTCTATCAGAAAAAATACCCAATGCTATGTCTTGTACTCATAGAAAAGGTAATGGGTCACAAGCACTTTCGCTTAGTGCAGAAGACAATAAGGAGTGATCTCAGCACTTCTGCATATGGACTGATGCACGTGTGGAAATCTTCCATTGTGTCCATGGCTTTTTCTATGAAGAATCTATTTGTACACTTTGTGTTCTTCTACTATTATCCTTCTCAAAGAAGTAAAACCTTTCATTCCCCTTAACAATTTAAAACATGGCATGGATACTGGGAACTATTATTGGAATTGCCAATAGAAAGCATGACAAAAATGATAGGCAGCTATACTGGTTTATTAAAATTTAAAAACAGTAGCTGTTGCTTTAAACTAAGATAGATGTGTAAGACATCATCAGAGCTACATCCAAAATTAAACCCCTCAAACCCTTGGGAAAAACAACTAACCAAATCCCCCCAAAAGTTTTAGACAGGTACATGCTATTTTGATTTATTGGTATGTTTTCATCCTTAGGCCAGTGAAAACAGCAAATGGAGAGGGAAAACTAAAAATAGAAAAGCCCTGGCAAATGCACATAAAGCTGATTTACAGCTTTATGAAAAGATAAAAATGAAAAACTGTACTTGCATCCCAATTGATAAACTATGGGGCTGCCAGTGGTTTTTCAGAGCAGATGTAACATTTTAGCAAATGTGATTGTTTGTGAAAGAAATAATTCTGATCAAAAACGAAATTGCAGCCAGCACAAGCTCTGCACTTCGTCACTGTAATCCACTCTGACAGGAAGCAGTAAGTGGAGATTCCTACTGTGAAAGGAGCAGATGTGAAAGGTCAGCCTTGGTCTGGAACTTCAAAACCGTTAACGTGTAAAACAGTGTGCATTAAAGCCTGAAACAGCTAACCACTGGATTAACGGATGTCCGCTAAGTGGGTTTGATGTTCTTTTGGCAAGTAATGGTTAATTTTTAAAATAGGTATAATTGTAGGTTTCCCCCCCTCTCCCTTTATACCTTTTTTACCAGCCAGAGTCCATTTTAATTACAGAGTATGATTTTTTTTAAAAAATGCTTTTAGGGAGAAAGGAAAAGCCACTACACACAGTTTTTATTAACTTGTTCATGGCTGCAATTTCAAAGTAGGTAAAGACTGTTAAAGAGATTTAGATGTACTTTCTGCACTACAACTTACTTCCAGGATGCCAACTGCCAAATATTTATCTAAAGTGTCCATCAAATCTAGAAGACAAAGTATTCATTAACATTCTTAAAAATAAATGCCTACGTGAGATATTGGAAGTCAAAAGGCAATGCAAAGCTTGGTCGTCGTACTTGTACAACTGAAACGAAGCAGCTGAAAAGAATACATGACACAGATCGAATAAACAGAGATGGGTGTTTCAGACATGGCAGAAGGCCAAACGTTAGTTAATCAAGCCATCTTACAAGTATTCGGCAGTTTAAATTAAGAATAAATGGCTGCCTTCCTTCTGTAATTGACTGGAGCATATGTGCCCCTTCTCTTTTTGAATGGAATGGCCAATCCTGAATTTACAAAGCATTCACAAAATCAAGAAATTATGTAGTACTTGTGGATGTGGTACAGGCTGAAAGGTAGGAGAGGATGGGTAGAAAATAAATAAATCCTTTTTAGCCCTTTCAAATAAATTGGTAAAGACAGGGGTCACAATCCAGAGAGATAACTGTGGAGCTTTTGCATTTTTAATCTGAACCATTCAACATATAATTCATCTGAACCATTGAAAATATAATTTGAAGCTCTCCTGAGTTTCAAATCATAGCATGTTAAATGTGAGATATGGAAGATGTTGTTTACAAAATGTGTACACTAATTCCAATAGAAATTGGTATTCTCTGAATTATGCCAAATGTTTTAACACATACTTAAGATTAACTGCAAAATAAGTATAACAGCATGCAAAAGTTAAATAAATTTATACTACCCTTCAAAATGTCTTTATAAGAGCTAAAGTGTAGGTCAAATGAGAACTTCCTGATCTATTTATTTTGTATACAGAAGAATTAATATACCCAAACCTGACTTGCAAGAGCCACGGTAAATTCTAGAAGAGTATTTCTGAGAGAGAGAGAACGAACAAGAATATGCCAGTGTGGTACAGTGGTTAGGGCTGGCTTTGGATATTAAACCCCCCCAAGGTATAATACCTGCTCTGTATAAATCTCACTTGCCAGCCTTAGGCAGGTCAGTATTTCTCAGCATAATCCATTTCCCAGGCCTATTGTGAAGCTAAACACTGCTCTGCTCACCTTGGATGAAAGTTGGGATTAGTTATAGTTATCTGCAGATTATTTAATTGTAACAAACTAATAAATATCTCATCATTACCAATCAATAGAAGAGAGATGAGCCACAGCTAAGAGAAATTCTAGTGATTTCCAACATACGTAGTATGGCAGAGTACGCAATATTATCCTTCTGGCTCTCTTCCCCATCCCTAATTTCTCTCCCTGCCCCTATCTGTGCAGTTCATGGGATCCAGATCATGAGAATCCCAGTTCTCACTTCTTAAAGCTTCCATCCCTTATTGGTGCACATCAGTTTAAATATGCTGGCAAAAATTTCTAGTGTGATTCTCAGCACCAAACATGTTGTTACCCCAGTTCTAGAAAGACAAAGAGTCAAAAGGAACCCCCTCTCCAATATTTCTGCAATGGCTTTAGTTATTAGCTATGGCTTCCAGGCCTCCTAATACCAGTTTGGCAATTAATGAGCCTTTTAGCACTTTGAAACATGTTAAAACATGGATAAACAGAAAGCATCTGGTCCCATAGGTGTGCCTCTGAGGCAGTAACATTTCCTCTGTTCAGAAGACAACAGGGCAAAAATTTTTACTTTATTCGTCAGCAGTTATAAACAAAAAAAGGATCTGGTCACATCAGACCTACGTTTTTTCCCCTATGGATACTTGTACTATTTATTTATGCACTAAAATTACAATACAATTGCACCTGTGAATCAATATCTCTGAGCTCTGGAAATTTTATCACCAGCTTTTCTTAGAAGAAATAACCACTAACAGGTACAAAACCCGCAAGTTCAATATTCAACCACCATTTTCAGACGAAGGCATTTTTCTTCACTTTGAAACACGGCTCATAAGCAATCCTGATTTATAGCAAATCAGCTATTTTATTCTTATATGCAGAGAGGTACCCAACAACCTCACTACACCAAGAAATACTATTATAAACTTTGCAGGTGCACAAATCACAGCATATTGCAGAGGACTCAGAGGATAATGGGAAATGAGGCAGCTTAGGAAAGTGCATATGAAAAACACAGGCCCTACCAAGGTGGATATAAAACTCATTCAAATGGTAATCAAATGCAACAGTGTAAGGAAGGGGAAAGCAGTCAACAGCAATGTTTAAAACAATGAATCTACCAAAATCAATGAAAACTGACCTGGCTTTTGAATTGTCAATCTGTCTTTACTATCAGATCTTCAGTGCTCTTCTTTTGAGCTTAAACACAACTGACATAAGCTACACCTGAAACTAATCACTGGTGTGCCTCCAAGAAGATTCACACACAAGGACTAAATTTGTCACAAATGGGTTTGTTTCCGATCCTAATGTAGCCGAGTTGCATTACTCTGACCTCCATTTAACAAATCAAGTTAATGGGCGCTGGGAGTGCCATAAAATCTTAACAACGGAGTGATTTCTAAAACTTTAAAAATATAGTTATGAAACAGAATGTTGGGAGAACCCCTTCAATACTGGAAATCAAATTAAATCTAGACATTTCTAACAGTCTTGACAGATATAATCCTGGTTACCATGTAAATTTATGGTAAGCTGCTGTGATATTAGCCACAGGTGCTACTTTTAATATATGGGCTGCATCTGGCTGGGAATAAAATTTCTCAGAGGACTAGAAATGACCTCACTATCAGACAACGGGAAGGGGAAACACAAGGCCACTGTGACATATAAAAAAACTAGAGATGTGGTCCGCAACTGAGTATTTGACACAAAATTCATTTTAACTCTGCAGATTGTAGGCTAAAAGATATTATGTTTTCAGTACATAAAAAGGCGTGGACATTTTTTCAGTCAAAGAGCCAAGAGATTAAGCATGCAAGACAGCTGTGAAATATTTTTGCTATGCCCATAAAAACAAATTCTCTAGCCTTTGATCAAAAAAGACAATGTGATGTGCTGAGAAATAAAAAAAAAAGAATGTATCAACACTGATTAGGTTCCCCAATATTCACCAGTATTACACTGTTAGCTGACCCAAGCTCAAAGACTAGTTAAATTGAATAAAGGTGCCAGTTAATTAAAAGCTATACCCCAAAAAATCCAATTCCATCATTTGGTAAATACTTTCTTCATGCAAAAATAGCCTATGTCAAGAAACTGTCACCACGAGAAGTAGAGACCAGTCCTTCTGGTACAATCCATCTAGTTAGCCATTTATTGCTCCAAAGATAAATAAGCATGTTGTCCAGAGCAGAAAACGACTGAATTCAACCTGAAAGGAAAACGACTCTACAATTTAGGTTTTATGCTTAAAATTATTCAAATTTTGCAAAACTGCAATACTTATAGCTTTACCTGAGTTCCAAAAAGTCCTGCATATATATCATACCACATCAGATATCACTAGGGAAGATTTCCCAAAAATCTGAAATTCCCCAGGTGCACACGGAAAACTATGTACAGCCCTGTGGACCAGAGAAATAGTATTTTGGTGAGGAGGTGTCTGGGAGAAAGGAGCGGTAGAAGAACAGAGTGAAACTCACTGCAGACTTCTTATGCCGCATTACTTCTCCAATGCAGAGAGCCACTGCCAAGTCCAGTTTCTGCCCAGTTCAGAGAAAGGCAAGGAAAGCTGAAGTTTCTTTACTGCAAGGAACACAGTGGTAGATTTCCCTTGTTTTTCAGACCAGTAAGCAAATGTGACCTGAAAGCTTTTACAGAGGCCAGAATCATCTGGCCTGTTCTGGCTTATTGTTGTGAAGACAAACTCTTAGGTTTGCATACTTCCCTTCCATACCTTAACAGACAAATGGCACACAGGATGAACCCTTTGCTTTGACATCTCTCGGAGCCCAAATTCAGGAACTTGTTATGGACTTGAAGGCCACGTCCACACTGTCAGTTTTGTCGCTCATTTCTCCCTACTGCTTAAGGTTCCCCCACCCCCCATATGTTTTGCTCTCTCTAGTAGTCCCGGAGGGAGCAAAACACATGTGGAAAAGGGGGGGGGGACCCAAAGCAATAGGGAGAAATGAGCGACAAAACTGACAGTGTGGACGTGGCCGAAGTCTTAACATCCTGAAGAACAGCCCAACTGTGCATTGTTGCTATACTTGATTTCCTCAAAGCTCCTGGCTTGTGCGAAGTCTCTCAAGGCAACAATCTCTTGTTCTTTGGAAAGAGGGTTCTAGACTGAACCCAGAGTCTCCTTTTCTCTGAATAAGAAGCATTTTGCACATCCTCTGAAAGAGGATCAAAGAAGACATTTTATACATATCTTCCAGTAAATGGTTCCAGAGAGTTGGGGGAATAACTGAAAATCCCCAAACAAACAAACCCTTTGAGTAAAGCAGACGATGAGAAGAAACTGGGTGGTAGATCTAGGCTGGCACACAGGATCATGGCCTGGTTCAGAACAGCATCTCCATGGGTGAAAGGATTTCTGTTTGCTGAGTACAATTTTCCTACCTCTCCCCTCCCAAGGCAGCCCAAAATTCCCCCCACCCCATCCCGTCCCTGCAGACAGGGGAACCCCAAAGAACAAGATTCTGGACTGCAGCGGGAGAGGGGAAGTTAGACAACTGTACTCCATGGGCAGAAATCCTTCCACTTGCAGAAGCACTTTGCTGGATCCAAGTCTATACCAGGAGAGGCAGTCCTTCAAATATGTGGACCCATACTGTAAACAAATACCAAATTTGCACAGATATTTCTTAAAACAGAAACAAGAGACAGAAGCCTGTATGCTTTTGGAGATTTTACTAACTATTCTAAGTTTGTCAGAGACACTGGGGAGTTGACACTGATGCTAGGCCAACGATTTAATGTGCTCCAAAAAGCTTCTTCATACACTGTACCAGACTTCTTTCTACAAATACAGAGCCAGAAACCACTGTCACCAAATTTAAAGTTCAGCATATCTGCAGATGAAGGCAGCAGCCCTCAAAGATCTTCACTCTATCAAGTCCTATTCATTTCAGTAGGCTTGCTCAAATATTTTGTGCTGTACAACCGGGCTGACAGCCCGTCCACAGTCTAACACAATGAAATTATTGTTCATGCATTTAATAATGAAAGTTCTAACTTGATCATGCTTACTAAATTAAAACTAGCAGCCTCAGAACATGAATACTTTTCAATACAGTCTTGACATATAGAAACACAGTTTACTTTCTCGCATCAGATATAAGAAGCAGAAAAGTTGTACTAAAAGCTAAAGAAGGTCTTTAACTTGAAGCCTTTATTTAATAAACATAATAGTTTTTGTAAACTGCCTTGAAGTATTCCAGCCAGTTCTGCAGCTCTTTATTTTCCCCCTTTTTTTCTAAATATCTTTCTCATGTATTGCCGTTTGGCCAAAATAAACAGGAAACCTGGTTGACAATACAAAAGAAAGAAGGAAATTGCAAAAAAGGTTACAAAACCAAGAAGCACCATTTCCTCTACCCTTTCAGCTATGACCACATTCCATGCAAATGGAATACAAAAAAGCTGTATGACGAATCTTTCTCATCAAAAGCATTACTCTGAAGGAAATTCCTTTCATGATTAAATCTAGTATTGGACAATGGCCCTTCTCAAAATCTAGGATGCAAGCTGAAACGAACAATGGTGATGTAGAACAGAGAACCAACAATGCAGGACCAACAATCTAGAAATATGACCTTCTCCAATTTAGGTTTTTGGAAGACAAACTACATGTGATATGGAAGTTTGGTGACTGGATCTCCAAACATGTAAACAGGACTAAAAAGCAACCACATGGGGGCCTCAACTGGGATCGTGGACAGAGTGCTGGGGGGAAGGGAAGGGTTTAACTGGTGACCCCTACACCTCTATGATCAAAAATGGCCCTCCAGGCTACTTTAAGCTTGTCTTTTTTCCTGGCCAAAATCTTAAAACAATCCAGGAGATACGGGCATTTTCAGTTAGGGAAATTTCCTCAGTGCTACATTCACATCAAGACACCAGCCCACACACATACATTGTTGCTGATGCTTAAGGCCACTGGATTTCCAGATACAGAATTCCAGCATCATGTGTAGTTTGATATTTACTATGAATGTTAAGAAAAAAAATAGGCCTAGTGGATGCTGCTCAATCAGTACTTGATGATTTTGCTTTTAAATGAAATCCACAACAGATAGTAATATCCAAATATATTTGTACTGTATATGTACACTTACAGAACAATATACAAATTATATCAAGGAAGTATCACATGTTCAATTCCCATTCCCTGCATCCAAACCCTTAAAAAGGAGAGAGAGACCTGCCAAAAACAAGAGAGTCAGCTCAGTACCATAGCATCCTTATTGTGCAAAGTAACCTAGCAATAGCTACCAATTCTACTCATATATTTCATTCTCACTACTCCTACAAAAATATTTTTAATTAACAGATTTTTCATGTTGGACTTTCCAAGGTCGAAGTCATGCATATGTAGCTCAAAGGAGACCTAACTTTCCAACAATGACTAGTAACCACCACAAAATGAGCAGGAGTCTCACCTATGGTCCGCTTTTAATTTACAATCAGATTTGACCTGTCAAAAGAGATGGGATCAACCGACCAGTCAAAAATTGACAAGTAATTGTCAAGTGTTATTTTAAAGCATTACGATAATGACAAAACCAAATTAGTTTTACTGGGACTGTGAAACACTGGTGTAAACTTTTTTTTAAATTGCGATGAATTATTATTATTATGAAGCTTTTAAACATAATTGGTATGGTTTCTATAAGTGTGGCAATACAAAATAAACAGTTCTTTTCTCTGACTTTTCCTCTGACCTATCTTAAAATTTTCTTGAATCAAATAAAAACAATGTAACAACAATTATTTTAAAAGAAAGAACATTCATTTTTAAAGACAGTCATGCTAAGGAGGCAACTAACAACCTGTTCTTGTTCAGAGTCCCACCACAAGAGCTTTAAAGAGTCAGAGTGTGTGAAGATAGGTACTCCCTGATTCCTGCAGCAAGCTACTTGGGTACCATGGGAGGCTTTAGGCAGTGATCAAAGCCACTGATTACTGTTTTAATTCCTGTTGCCGTGTGGAGATACCTCCAGTTATAGCTGGCAGCTCTGCTATTTTACTACGTTTGTTCTATATAGCCGATGGACTAGCAAGGGACAAGTGGCCTGCCCATACTCCCAAGTGACACATAGTGAAATGAAACAAATAAGCTACCACAGACACAACAGCTTTCTTGCCTTCATGAAATTTTCAGTTGTTCAACTGACTGACTTGCTAACTGTAAATCAGATATATCATACCTGCAAGAAACCCTGCTCATAGTGATGAGGTTCTCTACTGGCACAAACATACTGCAACAAAGACAGAATTGCTTCGGCGAGTAAATTACTTTGGATAAGAATCATGCTTGCATTTCATCAACATCCTGATTAAAAAAAACCACGGCCAATGTTATGGTATAAGAGACAATCAACTTGTGGACATTACTAAGATGTCAGATTGGTATTGAGAAAAATAATAAAGATAAATCCCTGCAGTAGGTTGCTACATAAAAATGTCAAAAGTATTCTTCAGCTTTGGTTTCTGGGCTTAAATCATATCTCATTTTTATAACATTTAATATGAAATTGTCAGAATTTTTAAACATGGCATTATAGAACTATTTCATAGCAGTTACTTAAAACCCAGCCTATGGATGAAAGGCTTTTCCTAAGGAAAAAAAAAGGCTGTGAGCCAAATTAACCCAATTTTGCAAAGAATCTGTCTATTCTTCCCACTATTGAAAATAATATACAAACCCCAAATTTATGCCTATGGACTTACAAAACTTTACAGAGAAAGCAGTGTTTATAATTTTAACATCTGTTGATATACAGAGTCTTCCAGACCTGGCATGAATAGAAACACATAATTTTCTATGCTTCATTTGTGTTATCTGTGAAAGCAATAAAATTTCAGTGAACAGATCAACTCAGTATCATCTGCAACACATAAATCAGAAATGCCTTTTATGTCAACTCAACTTCTCAACTCTTTACACACCTGATTTTACACCATCTGTAAAGGGCAAGGTGAAGATCATTGAGAAAGTATATTTCTTGGCTGTCTGACTTTGGTTAAATATTCACACTACGTTCTGTAAACAGAAGATTTAATGACTTGAGGAAAACTGATACAGGCAAAGGCATACTTCTGTTCTTCAAATCTGTGCTGACTGAAACATACAATATAAATACATAGCTAAGTTTTAGGAGTAATCTATTTTTCTTGTGCCTTTGGAAGCTTCTTCCATTAATGAAAAGTATTGGAACATCATCAATATATCTAATTCTTAACATAGCCCCACCTGTGAATATGTAAATCCAGAGACTGGGGCCATGAACCAACAAGAAAGAGCTTTTAATAAACCTGAAGAAAGCCTTAGGTTTACAGGGGGAAAGTGATTTTTTAAAAAAGCTGCATTGGAGGGTTAGCTCTTTCCCAATAATAGAAGTAGCATCTGTAGCTTTAAGAAACCAATGTCTTCTCAATGCATCAGTATTGCCAGCCTTCAAGCCTTGGTCTCTCAACAAAAGGAAGGAGAGAACAGAGCCCTTATAAGGGGTGTTTTGGCCTCTGAGCAATAACTCATTGGGGTCAGGCCTTGCAGCAACCACCATGTGGTTTGATACCATGCCACTTGCATGACTCATCCAGTCATTCAACAGCAGCTACTCAACAAAGCAAGTGTGTGGTTAGAGCTTTAAATTAGGATATGGGAGACCCAGATTCAAATCCCCACTCCAATGTGGAAGCTCGCTTCGTGATCTTGGATCAGTCACAAATTCATAGCCTAACACACTTCACCGAGTTGTGAGAACAAATTGAAGGATAAGAAGATGATGTAAATAGCTTTGGGTCCCTGTTGTGGAGAAAGGTGGAATATAAAGTAAATCTCTGCTAGTTCTAGGCAAAAATTCCACCATAAAACAACAGGACTTTTTCATGTTACTTCCTACAGAGAAATCAAGTACCCTTTCAAAATTTAGCATCTGTGTAAACTTTACAGTGGTAAGACTCACACGTAAGTATGCGAACTGTGCCAAGCAAGTTTGACGAGTGATAAGCTGGGCAATTTAAAGCAAAAGTGTAGCAGCCAGATAGGGCCAGCAGAAATTTCCCCCAAGAACTGTTCTAATAGCAGAATTCATTTTCAGTTTTGGAGGCTGCTGCTAGTAAAGCAGATGGGGAAGAGAAACAGGGTAGCTTGGGAAAGGGTTCACCAAACCCCTCAGCCCACTGCCACTTCTCCACATGAAATTACTTCCCACACCATACTTCATGTCTGTGCAGCAGTGCCCAGTGTTCTAAAAGATTTCTTCAACAGTTAGTGGGGAGGAGGTCTGAGTGTTTCCCGTTTATAAGAAACCTTATCATAGAGAAGGCAAGCCCCACTGTCAGGTGCTGGGCCTCAATAGCCTCTTCAACTGGCAGGTGCTCCAGGCCAGCAGCTGCCACCAAGACTCTCCCCAAAGGCGAGAAAGGGGAAAGGCCCAGTGGCTGGCCCACTCAATTGGAAAACTCACCTTTAGGGCCTTCTCCTCCGGCCAGTGGTAAGATGTAGCATGCGGTGGTGTCAGAAACTGGGCCCTTAAACTGCTGGCTGGCATTACAGCTGTCAGCAGACTGGAAACTGATTGGGTGGCCACGGCAGCCCATGACACACCACTCAGGGAAGAGACAGAGCAAGAGGAGTTGGAGGGCTCCCTCAAGAGGCCATGTGAAAGGTGCCGGGAAACCGGCACACATGCTGAGTGAAGCTGGGGTAGTTGTCAAGTACATGCAGCCTGAGGCAAGGCCTTTAGAAAGAGGAGGGAACAGGCCTACGATGAGGTGCCAAACCTTCACTCCTAGTCCCAGAATGAAGGAAAACTAGAGGGAGCAGAAGGATCAGTGTGACAACAAACCTCCACCCTGACCATTTCAAGGCCAAAGGGAGCAAATGGATCAGACCCAGGAAAGTAGAGAGCCAACCCTGCCTTTTTGACGCCAGCAAACAGAAGACAGCTCCATGGACACAACATCACTGCATGTGAGAAACTACCCAATCATCTCAGAAAGCTCTGGATTGGGCTGAACATGCATAGTCTTTAGCAGTAAGTTCAGCAGTAAGTTTCAGGATGCAACTAGATGACATATTGGAGATCATGATCAGAGTTCTTAAGTTCTTATGGCATGGTGACTAAAAGGAACCTCCACATTTAGAGGCCGTAGACCTCTGAATACTAGCGCCAGGAAGCAACATGGGGGAAAGGCTTCTGCCTCTATGCCCTGTTACTGGCTCTCCAAAGTAATTGGTTGGCCACTCTGAGACAGGATGCTGGACTAAGCAGACCTCTGGTCTGATCCAGCAGGTCTCTTCTAATATTCCAGTGGGCCTATCACATTGATTAAGAACCATGGTGCAGAGAGGGTAGTCAATCCTCCCACCCCCCCGTCATTTTTCTCTATATAGGTGACCTCCTGCTAGAACTGTTATTTGCCTGATAGGGAAAACCAGTGTACCCATCCATTTCTACTATGGGGCAAACAGCAGCTGCATGTGTGCCCCAATAGTGCCTCTGCAGTGGGAAAACAACGTAAGGACAAAGGGTTTTTTTACAAAAAACCCTCTCACCCAGAGCAGCAGTCCCAGTCCCATTTACCACCACAACAGCTGCTGCTGCTATTTAGAGACATTTTAAGAGAAGGGTGATGCAATCATTGCTCCCTGACATCTCATCTAGTTGTGCCCTGAATAACCATGTTGGTTTCAACGGTAACAAACGCTGATACTGCCACTGTGTCTCTTCCAGTGCAATCCTTGTGATGAGAAGATAAGTTATCAAATCATTCTTTACACATTTTGCAGAATCTACAATGAGAAGGATGTGTGCTGCTTCTTGCAAATCAGAAGGACTGCACTGAAGAAAAGACAAATAAGCAGCTATCGAATCAGGAGCAGCGTCAGACATATCCAGGTTCAGCCTTGTGACCATGAACATCTTCGATACATCTCCTTGCCTGGATTGTGATAATGCCAGTTGAACTCAAAAGATGTGAAGTGAGGCCTATGGGATTCAGATGAAGCTAGTAACTAGATCCAGTATTAAACTGGAGTTGATGTCCGTCATGGAAGCAGCCAAATAAGGTTACCAGCAGACAAGGCAGGGTGTCTCCTACCCCCCCCCCCCCCGGATGCCAACTGAATAGACGCGACAAAGGCATAGAATGCTGAAAGGAGGAGAAAGCCAGTTGAAAGAAAAAGCAGGGGTTGGAGGTTTCCACATTTTCCCCTCTCACAAGCAATGTTCCCTCTAAGCTGTAGAGTCTTGTGAGCAAAAACTCTACTTTGTGAGCCACTGGCATTAAAGTTGTGAGGGAGCAATTTGACTACTGCATAAATCAGTTTCTTTGGAGCCATCCTTCCTGAGCTAAGATGGAAATGTGTGAGCTGGAGGCTAAAAAACTGTGAGCTAGCTCACACTAACTCAGCTTAGAGGGAACACTGCTCACAAGTCCCCAGCTTTTACTTCAAATTCAGAATATTTACATTAACATATTAGGCCTCTGAAGAGCAACCACAGCTGGTCTTATGGAGCTTTTCAATTGCCACTGAGCGTAAACCAAGTTTAAATAAAAGAATTTCCTTTAAATTTGGGAATAGCTACTGTTTACAGTATTTACCTGATTGAAAGTTTTGAAGTTGAATTCTTTGTATATAGCATCCCGTTCACTTAGCTCAGTCCATCCTGCAGCTTTCAGGTCATATAAAACTTGGTTCCTTTCTTCTGTAGTCAGCCGGTGAGACTGTGAAGACTAGCAAGAGGAGAAGAGGAAAAAGAAAATGCATTCCAAATCACAGTTAGTAAAGCTATTCCTTAACAACAATAAGAATATATTTGCTGACATACCGATCTGTGTTTTACAAAAACAAAGTTCTGCAGGACACAAGTGGCAGAAAATTTATTACCCGTATTTTTCGCTCCATAAGATGCACCTGACCATAAGACGCACCTAGCTCTGCTCGGTGCTGTGGCTTGGGAAAGGTGAGGGGGGTTTAAGACACACACACTTCCCCCCCACACACACTTTTTTTGGGAGAAAAAGTGAGTCTTATGGAGCAAAAAATACGGTATATGACAGACAGACAGACAGACATATTTATTGCATGTAGTCAAAGGCCATCACAAAAGAAAATTAAGAATATAGAGGTAAAGGGTCAAACATGATTACAAGAGTGGTTTTAAAAATGGTTAGAAATACAATTAATTACAAACAGTAAAATTACAAATCTCGAAGATACAACCGGTCAGATTCCTTTACTGAAGCAGCGATCTTGGCCCTAATTTTCCTTGCCGCCAGGGCGAAAAGTGAAACTCTATAGGTAACAAACGGATTGGTGTCAGATAACAGAAAGACCAATTTATCCAAAATCAGAGGGGAGATTTTGTCCCTTTAACAAATTGTCAAGAAATTTATTTCTGACTTCTGTATACATAGGACAAAACAGCAGATAATGGAATATATCCTCTGGAACTGAAGCACCACATATACAGGCACGTAGAGCCATTGGTGTTTGAGAATATCTTCCCTTGAGCAATGCCGTCGGCATTGTCTGGAAACGTAGAGAAGTGACTGCCTTTCTAAGGACTGGAGATGAAATGTTTACCACATAAGATGCTCTGGTGTGCTCTCTCTTGATCATTTATTATATGGCTTCATTACATGTCTGAACCATCAGACAAGCAAAATCCACCAATTTACAGGACCTAGACCTACGAACACTGTGGTATTATAAAGTTGAGTACATGGGGGCAGAAGCTGTGTATGAATGTCAAATACTTCAATCCCACTCATTCCATAAAAGAGTGAAATGAGTGCTTCTCTTTCACTGAAATCAATATAATTGGGGGGGGTATTTTTTGGTACATTTCATATACGCATGTGTGTTTGTTTGTGCAGCTGGAAGTCATAGTGACCTCTGGTGACTGACTGTATGCACAGAGAAGTCATGGCATCCTCTGGTGACTGACCCCTACTGGGGGACTGGAGGATATTCAGAGAGGTGGCTGAATAAAGCCTGCTCCCGCCTCCTGATTGCAGGTAATTCAAGGAGGTCTCCCATCCAAGTACTTGCCAGAGTTGACCTTGCTTAGCTTCCAAGACCTGACAAGATCTGGCTTGCCTGGGCTATCCAGGTAAGGGTGAAATCAATAGAATTTAATAGGGCTTCATGGGATCATACATAACATTTGTTGCCAAATTAACTATCCCATGGCACTATAGCTCCCTGATTTTAAACTTTCCAACACTGTTAATCTTGAAATATTTACTGTCAGTTATCTTCTTCCATTCTTAGAATGAGTGGGGGCTATCAAAACACTAACGTTGGATAAATAAGCAATTGTTTCAAACTGAGAGTAACTTATAATAGTAGATAGATTCAGGTGGGTAGCCGTGTTGGTCTGAAGCAACAGTGCAAAGTTTGAGTCCAGTGGCACCTTTAAAACCAATGAAGTTTAATTTTGGGTATCAGCTTCCATGTGCATGCATGAAATAATAGAGACTAATATTACAGACTATTTTATATACTGTATATAGTGTGCATAATTAATTATACTTCCTCTGACAAAAGCAATACACCTTTGCAAACCCTCTGCAATACAGTATTTACCGGATCTACACGTTTTGCAGCTGTGCAGCTGTGATGGAACCATGATTAAAGTAACAGGAGTAGACTGCAAGATGATGTGCTCCTTTCCGCCCTCCCCCAGCGTCTCCCCCCTCCCACTGTGCATGGATCATCCTGTCTCCTCCCCATGTAGCTGTTCTGCAGGTTTATGACAAATGCCAACCGTGGAATTGCTCTTAAGGATTTGAAAGTTTAATGTGAAACTAAAGATTGAATTCCTGGTTAAGAGAAACTCCTGGTTACCATTTATCCTAGATAAAGCCTATGCTGCTACAACCCTTAACAACAGTTAAAGCTAGCAAGAAGACAGCAAGGGAACATAAACAAATTCCAGCAACCTAGTCCTCAACCATGGTTAAGAGATCAGAAGCATTATGCCTGCAACATCACTGTAACATATTGCTCTTTTTGCTGAGAAACCTTATATGTAACACTTGTAAAGGCACCTCTCTACAGTGTTCTAAAGTAATGTGTGTTATGCTGCCTCCTTGCTTTCCTTTAGCATTTTCTCCTTATTTTCACTGCCAGCAGTCTCTCGCCTTAAGAGTTCTTAGTTGGACCTAAAGAACAGGATGGCTTAGTTACGTTTGCTCAGCATGTCAGGGTGGCTCTGAGGTAAAAGGAGATTCTTCACTCTAAATTAAAGTTGTTTTCACTTAAACATAGAGTTTTATGAACTTATTTAGAAGTAAAACAGGGTGAACATATTAAAAACAGAAATCAAACACATACAATATTTACGTATCAAAACACCGCACTTTCTCACAAGATCACCATACGTTTTACAAAGTGAATTCCAGTCCATAAAGATACCTCAGAAATATATACTGATGTTGCTATAAGCGCCTACCATAGTTGCCCTTCTAGATGTTTACCTCTGGCAATAAGAGTATATCCAGCTTAACCTACATGTGCATCAAACGCCACTACTAATAAAGCTGAAAATGACTTTATACCTGACAGAATGATCAATTCAGTTCTCAGATAATGTTTGTGAAACACAAATCAACTGAATTAACAGTAAGTTTCCCAATCAACAGGTGCTTTAGCACAATAATTTTACTTGGAAGGTCCTATTTGCTTTAATATTGAATGAGCTTAAGGTACAAAAAACACTGCTAAATGGGGGCCAATTTCTCCATCTAATATATTCCTTCCAAATCTGTATTACACTCTTCCTTTGATAGTGATCAAAATGTATTACATTTTAGACAAAATACTGTTACCACTGATGTCCAACTGCAAAATCAACAGAGCACCTAAGTACTACATCCATATGGGAAATCTGTAGATCTCTGTGGACTGCTCCACAGCGCTTGGAGAACTCAATATAGGTGATGCAAGTATTACTGAAGACACTGCCAAACATTTTACTCTGAGCTTTATTTCGGTAGCAAAGGATACACAAAGATTTGGAGAAGGGAGAAGTTGAAGTAATGTCATAAATTCTACCTGGAACTTTCTTGACGGGATAGCCAAAAAGTTTTGCTCAGAATATGATTAAAACTCATTGCAACATAATTTCTGATTTATTATTTAGCATTTCATTCTAAATACGCTGATGAGTTTACTGACAATAAACAGAAGCCCTTCCAATTAAGCATTTCTCAGTTGCCCCCCAAAAGGATAACTCTGACAAATCTTTTGGGTACACTGGTAGTTAAAAAGTAACTTTTCTATTGAAAAGCCAGTTAAACATTTTAGTAACTAAAGCTACAACTGCATTTGGAACTTGAAAGCTACATATTTGGGCAACTGCATTTCGATGTACAAAAGGTCAGTCTTAACCACCAGATGGCACTGTACTTCAAAGCTGAATCACTATTCCAATTAATTCAAAAGCTTTATAAAAGTTAACGTAACTGTACAACACCCTTAGCCCTTCAGTTAGTGAGACCAATTAACTTTTTTCCCTGCAACAGTATATAATTTCACTACTTCTGTGAGAAAAAACTGAGATATTCCGCACTTATATTTTCAGTTTTTTCCCTCACACAGCTCAACATGGCAGTGAAATTTAGCTTAGAATGATCATAAATCAGCAAGAGTTTCCCCAATTTAGATCTATCCAAAGACTTATATTTCCTGCCTCATATCCAAAGATATATATAATATAGTTTGAATTCAATACAGTTCAAGCTTTCTTCGGGGAAGGGGGAGCAAAGATAAAGAGACGGGGGATAAACTGGAGGGGGAGGGGAGAAGCACAGGCCATGATTTTTCAGCCTCGCCGACAAGCTTTCGATATTTTGTTGGTGCCTGAACTCAAGGGCACACATGTCAAATAAGTGATCTCCATCCTCTGAATGCAATTAAATATTACCTATAACGGTACACTATCCTCTGACACAGGTGATAGAAAGACAGTGGGATTCCTGGGTGATTTCAAAGAGGCTCTGCTTTTATTTACTACCAGGAAACCAATCAAATGGTAGGATACAATCACTTAATCAGGGATCAAGCATGACTATCTCACTTATTTGCCCAGTATTGACATTTCAATGTCCAGATATTATTTTCTCTCTACTTTCCCTTCCAGTGGTTGTATAGAAGAAAACTACATCAGGAAAACTTGGCCATACTAGCAATGTTTGTTCTACAGTCACTGGGTAACTGGCTCTCCACATATTTGTGGAAGTCACCAGTAAACTACTCTGTGAAATAGGAAAGTAGCATTTTGCCCCTTTACAGAAAACCCAAGGCTGAAAATAAGCTTGGGATTCTTTAGCTCCTAGAAAAATCCTATGAGCCACAGAAAAGTTCCTTCTCAGTCTTTGAGACAAGTGCCCAGTGTTCCCTCTAAGCTGAGTTAGTGTGAGCTAGCTCACAGTTTTTTAGCCTCCAGCTCACACATTTTTGTCCTAGCTCAGGAAGGATGGCTCCAGAGCAAACTGATTTATGCAGCGGCCAAATCGCTCACGCACAACTTTAATGCCAGTAGCTCACAAAGTAGAATTTTTGCTCACAAGACTCCAGAGCTCAGAGGGAGCATTGCAAGTGCCCACTACAGATTCTAGCAACCTCCTTAAACAAGATGATTAGCATTGAGATAGTTTACACCTGCTCAAAGCAAACAATATGTAACCTGACATTTCTTTCCAGAATAATTTTCAGGCTTTGTGGATACTGAAGGTCTGTCAAAAAAAAAAAAAAAAGAAACAAGTTGTAAAAAAAGGCTCAACCCAAACTCACAGAACACTTGAAATGAAAGCTCTCACATTACTGTGTGCTTCATACATCCCAGACTTTTAAAAAATGAAGCAAACTTCACATCTAGAATAGTTACACTCTGGATGGGGATAACTTCATTATTTTGCCGAGGCTATTTTGCAAGCAGTTGGAGAAGGATCATATTATTGGGTTAGGCAGACCACAGATGCCCATTACTTGATAGCTGGAAATTCTGTTCGACCCTGTGACTGGCTTCTGAGATTTCACAAACAATTGGCCACACATTTTGAAGCCAATTTTTGCAATCACATGAAAGCTGAAGTTCTCAGAATACAGAATTCTATATCCAGCAGCAAGCACCACACTCACCATTTGAACCATTTATCCTCTGTTACGGAGGGGTGGAGGGGGTCATACCAAAGAGAACAACAGGAGGACAGCATGTTTAATCCCACTGCCTTTTATAAGTGCCTATGCTTAAATTATTCACAAAGTGAACATGGACCTATGAAGCTGATGATGCTTGATCTGCCCTTCTATTTATTAGCTCTCTGAATGTTTTACAGTGTGTAGAATATCACTACAGTAAAATAAAATGTTACACAGTAGTACTGAAGTCACAGCTGTCTTACAGAATTACATTTTTTTTTAAACAGTGGTAGTTCTTTAATTTTATCCCAGCAAAAATTACTGTGAACTAGAACCCACTTCTTTAGATGCAATGCAGCGACTCAGAAGCAATGTAGACACAATGCAGGCAGACCATATAGGAAGTTTGGGCGGGGGGGACCTAGCTAACAGTCCCAGTTTTGCTAAGGCAGTTAACAACATCTGAAGAAGTGAGCTCTAACCCAGAGAAACATTTGCTGGAATAAAATTTTGTTAATCTTGAATAACATACATAAAAAGAAATAACATTTTTGCTGCAACACTATTACTACCCTGGGACAATAGTTTTGGAAGCTCAGTGTGGTTTAGCGGTTTTAGGATGAATAACACAACTGGTTTTAGGATAAAATAATAGTTATACTACATTGGTTTGTTAACAAATTGAACTAAAAAGTGATCTTATCTTTAATCAATAGCTTCTTTATTCAATATACTGGGCTGAATCCTATGAGTCTGTTCTGCTGAAGGTTGCACTTTTTTCTAGAGTAAGAGAGCCAGTGTGGTGTAGCAGTCAGAAAATTCGACTGAGCTCTGTGAGACTCAGGTTCACATTCCAACGCTACCATGGAAGCTTGCTGGATGACACAGGGACAATCACCAGCTCTCATCCTAACCTGCCCTATAGGGTTATTGCTATAAGAACAAAATGCAGGAACTGTAAACTGCTTTGTGTTCCCATCTGGAGAGAAAAGCAGGACATACATAAATCAACAGATGTTCAGAAACCAAAAGTATGCTCCTGCGCAGTTATTCCCATTTAAACACAATGATTTATATTCAGCATAGATCTGCAATGTGAGTGACACAAATGTGGAACATATGGATCCTTAAACTGTGTGGGACCCAGCTTGCAGCGAAGGTGCCTGAGCTATACTACTTCAGATTGCAAATAAACACTGACTGCTTCTCCATACAAAATAATTCCTCCACAAAATACCCGATTGCCTAATAGAACAACGTTTGAGCCAAGTTGCACCTTTTACACCAACAAAGTTTAATTCTGGGTATAAGCCTTGGTGTGCATGCACACTTCAGATACACTGAAACAGATTTCCTCAAGCTTCTACTAGTTTTCTGTATCAAACTGTGTTACACAAACTATTAGGCAATTGATGAAGCTAGATTCCGGTGGGTAGCCCAACAGGGTTCTATTGCTTCGGTTCAGACCAACACGGCTACCCACCGGGATCTAGCTTCATCGATTGACTAATAGTTTGTGTAACGCAGTTTCATAAAGAAAACTAGTCGTTACAGAGGTCATGCCCAGCCTCCTCCCCCAGACTGGCTAGTTTTCTCTAGTCCTGTTCCCCCTCGTCTCTTGGGAAGCGTTCCAGGTAGCCTCCAAACCCGTGTCTGCAATCCCAGCCCTCCTACTGCACAGTGTATTGGATGCCTTCTGCTGCTTTTTATAGCTTGCCTTGTATTTCAGCGAGAAGGATGGGCTACAGATAAAGTAAACCCATGAAAGAAATACGTGAGAAAACGAAGTGCCCAGCACCTCGCCGTGAAGCGGGAGAGAAACCAGTGTGGGAACTGCAGCGGAGTGTTCCGTGGGGAATGCACAGTCCGGGTTTTGCGCGTGAAGAGCTTTGTAAACAAGGGTTTGAAATGGCGCCTTCCGCCACCTCCTGCCCCAGCACGAATGAGTGAACTACAAGTAGAGAGCAGTGAGACGACAACATTCTCTGCATGGAGATTCCCGCTATTCGGTGGCGCCCCCGGCTCGGGGCGGCTCCTTCCCGAGTTCCCGCCCGGCCTCTCACCATAGCGGCGAACGTGCTCCTGCTGCTGCCGCCCCGTCGTGCCACAGCCGCCGGTCCCACCCGGAGCAGCCACAGGCAACCCAACCTTGCGCCGCCTGTCATGGGCTTCAGCTTGGACCCCCGCCCCCTCAGGCCGCCAAGCGCCTGCGCCGTCACTGCCACGAGGGAGAGGCTTCACGGCCGGGGCGGCGTCGCGGAGAGGCCGTGCCAGACGCCCTGAGGCCCGCGCTTTTTATGAGGCTTGCAAGACCTGGGAGTGTGGCTGGGCCGGGGCCTGGATTGGGGGGGGGGGGACCGAGGCTGCGTGTGACTGACCCACCGACACCCCCCCCCCCGTTGTGATCCGAGATGTCTTAGGGTTGGGGTGTCAAACATGCGGCCCGGGGGCCGTATCAGGCCCCCGGAGGGCTTCTATCAGGCACGCCCTGGAACTGGCCATCTCCAGCTTCCAGTTCTGTTGCTGCTGCTGCTGCTGCATCATAGCTTGCTTCGCCAGACTCTCTCAATCGCTCAGCCATTTTTTGTTTTCCCCTGGGTCCTAGACTCAGAACCTTGAGCATGAGATTTCTGTGGTGAATGTCAGTAAATCAAAAGTAGGTTTGCAGCTTACAGGTACACACCCGAACAGTGTACTCAAGATCGCAACAGCACAGATATTTTATTGCAATAATTCAGAGCAAGAGGTGTCAGTTATCAGATACTGTTAAATAAACAAAAAAAAAATCAAGAGTGTGGATGTTTTAAGCATATTTTTATTTTAAGTTAAAAAAAACCCTTTGTGTTTGTGTCCTTTATAAAAGTTTGTATCTCCGCTACCTGGCATTACATTTTATGACACTCATGGCCTGGCCCAATGAGGTCTCATTTATGTCAGATCCGGCCCTCATAACAAATGAGTCTGACACCCCTGCCTTAGGAGGTCTCTTGGTTGGGGACTTCGCGGGGGAGAAACACCCCCAACACACCCCCTTAGCAGCTTCACACCCAGAAAGCGCCCTGCAGAAACAAGACTGCCACGTTCCTTTCTCACTTCAGTTAGCAGTTACTCCAAACATACTTAACCACTACCCTCACAATTTTAAGGGTTTTCATTCCATCCCACCCCAAACACCCCTAAATAATTTCCATTCCACTTCCCCAGCAGCAGCACCTGAATAAAGCCCCCCCCCCAAAAAAAATCAAAACACATCCTGCCCTTGGGTCACTGCAGGAGGCAGCACAGGTAGCAATCTCTCCCCCCACCCCAATTACTGCACAAGACAACAAAAATCCCTCTTTACCCTTCCAAAGCACTCTACTAGTTGATTTGTGCTGGAGAACGCAAGAGGTCTGTAATCCTTGTACACAGGCTCTTACCTTTAGCTCACCGTATCCCAGACATGAACAGCAAACACAGGGACAACAAGTCTCTGCCGAATTAGAATCTAACTATATATATGCCTCACTGGACTGCCTGTGTAGTCCACCATAGTCTGTAGTCCACCACAGGACACCAATGAAGAGAAACAGAACAAAAAAGTTGTAGCACTTTGACATTAGTTTATTGTGATAAATCTCTAAAATACTACAAAATGTACAACCCTCCCAGATTTAATATAACCATACTGGTACTCTCTTCCTACTGATGCTCTGTACAAGCCATCTTGTTTTCTGTTGCCTTATGTGGAAACACTAGTCACAACACAACATCAAGGCAATAAAGAACCACAATGCTATACAAGTTTACACCCATGCTGAAAGTTGTATCTAAAACTGCTAAACATTAAATTGTTTAATCCTGTCCTTTCTTGCACTTTTAAAAGGCTAAACAATATTACAGCTTCAGTACACAAATTAATGTCATGTTATGTCATCTGTTACTGAAACTCTCAAAGTTCTGATGCTTTGACAGCAACATTATAATGTTATTATTCAGGCACCATAATTATGACAGTATCAATGACTCCCAGGTCCAAACACCAGTATCAAGACCATACCCAAACTTGACTCTTAACTTGCATTGCGGGGGAGGATGTACAGTACATACTCTGAGCATCTGAAATGCAAAATCAGTGGCAAAAGTTCAGGGAGCTTTCCATGACCTATATTTTAAACCTTTACCACATCATAAACAGGCACCTGCAGCCACTTTGCAAGGCACAGAAATGTCATGGTGTTCTACCATAAAAAGCAGCAATCCATTCACTAGAGGTCAAACAACCCCAGATAAATCATGATTTTCCTTTTAAAAAATGAGAACTACGAGACACCTACAACAGGCATAGGAATTTTTCTGTAGAACATTCTCCCATTTTTACTTTATTAAGAAAAGTTTCCATTTATATCTTTTCAGATATATTTCAGAAATTTTTGGTTGTGTGATGTTCTGTGCTTTTGAATATGTGAGGAACACTATAAGGCTTGCATTCACAAGAAACCACAGTCAATCCACGGTACAATTTTATGTTATTTAACTTGTTCTCAAAGCGTCTTATTCCTGATGCTCCTGATCGTGACCGGGTATTAGCCACCGGATGCTTTCAGTCCGCACAGTAGCATACATGATGAAACTGATGAGGAACAGTAAAGAAAATAAGAGAAGCCAGTCTATTCCTTTAGTCAGAGTGCTAGGCAGGGGACCTTCTTGATCTTCTTCAGTGACCACGACATCAGTCTTGGGCTCTATTCCTGAAAGAAACAGCCACTTATTAATTTAATCAGAGATTAAACAAAGAAACAGTACTACTGGTGTCTGCATATAAGTATCTCTTTTTCGCATTTAGACTTACACAATTTCATTATTTAGCACCTACTCTGATATCACTCCAGCTCTGTATAAAACAATTTTGTTTTTGATTGTCTAGTCCCTTGTGAGTGTGATTATATATATCATTAATTAGCCCTCATCTATTTCTGGGTTTTACTATTAGTGTATGTTATTCTTGGAAATATAAGACTATTACAGTTTGTGGCCTAACAACAATTGTGTTTATTGTATTCATATAATCAGGATGATTTCAAAATACAAGCAGAAGTCACTTTTTCACCCCTACTGCAATATTAGAGGAACAGACCCCAGAAAGCTAACTGTGCTAGTCTACTGAAGACAAAGCAATAAAGTATTGTGGCAGCTATGTAAAGATCTAAATTGGAGATATGATCATATTTTCTATAATATCACTATAAATGTCTAAGAACATACGTTATGCTACCTTAAATACCTATGATTTTATTGTTACATGCTTTTAGAGGCCAGAGCCGCTCTATCAGCGGGAAGCTGTTGCATTCAGTTGACAGACACACACACACACACACACACACACATATTTAGACTGAAATTTGCAGATTACGGCTTGAATCCGCCAAAAGATTTCCACAAAAAGGAGGGGATGATTTTTGTCATTTCCCCTGAAAGTTTTTTGTCATTTCCCCTGAAAGTTGCAAACTTCCAACTTCATGCAGTTTTTGGGAGCCCCATTCCCCAGGAGCAGCTTTTGGGGAAGGGGCCTTCTGACCTGCAACAGAAGGAAAGGAAGTCACACGCCGTGGATGGAAATTCCTTCTGTCTGGGGAAGTTATTGGTGGATCCGACTGCTTCTACTTTTCCCAGTAAATGCATCAATAAGCTTGAAATGTCAAATATACTTCCTACACTAATAATAGCTTCTGCATAAAATGTTACAAATTCAATTGTACTTTCTTCAACTTTCCAGGCAAACACCAAAATATAGCAAACAAGCAAGTTTCTTCAGTCTTGCTTAGCCTTAATAAAGACCTGAAGACCCACCAGGATAGGAACTAGTTTAGCCCTAATAAAAACCTGAAGACCCATCAGGATCGGAAATAGATTGTTTTCCCCTCTCTTTCATGAGGCGGTGAAAGAGACCAGAATATAAGGAAGTCTGTTTTTATCTTCAGAACTTTGTCAACTTTTCCATCCACAAGTGCTAGAGATAAATTTATTTCACATGCTGGAGATAAGGCCATAAGGAGAAAGGTAGTAAGCAGACACCCTCTTAGCCATGCCAAGAACCAACTAAGGTTCCTCTCTCCAGCTTCCAACTGCAAACAGTGAAACCATCAGGAGGGCAAGAAATTGTCTGACACCTTTCCTGGATCCAGCTCAACCGAGAATCCCATCCCCAAGGATTTTTAAATGTCTTGTTTCTATTGTCTTCTAATTCTCACAAGTGCTACGGATGCTATTTTTTTTATTGAAAAACAGAATAAAAATATTTTGTTGGTCTTAAAGGTGTCACTCAGACTTTGTTCTGCTGCTTCAGACCAACATGGCTACTCAGCTGAATATAACAATCATCATACCTGTCTGATTAAAGATGAAAGCTTTCAGTGTATCCAAGGTTCGATCTGTATGGTTAAACCTTGCCATAGGCTTAGCCCCTTGGAAAAGAAGGATGTTAGGAACAGCTACAGTTCCAAATCTGGTTGACAAACTGTGAAGGAACAGAATTACAGTAGAATTACCTTTAAAGAATCAAGCTCTCCTTTAACCCCATACCAAAATAACAGCCTTTAATTTTTATTTAAATATTACGTGACTTTAACAGGGTAGTAACAGAGCACTGCAGTTGGCAAGGACATTTATTTCACATTGATCATTTCTATTTTAAACTCTAATATGTGCTAACAAAATTGCATGGCATAAGATGAAATGGGCAGGATGCACCATTGGCACACACTACTGAATTTCTAGTTAGCATTAAACAACCTCTGTTTTGAAGAACATGTTTAGTGACTGGCCATTATTCGAAAGTATTTCTTTCTAAACCTTTAAAGATTGAAACCTCTCTCTCTTTTTTTTTGAAATTTTTTTATTGCTTGTTTTTAACTACACACTACCAAAAACTACATATTACATATGTAATATGATTACATATTACAATGAGATAAACAGAAAAAAAATTCAACAGTAAAGCTTATTTCTTCTTAGAAAGTCCTTTTTTTTCTTTTTCTTTCCTCCTGGCGGCTTCGGTGCAGTGGCACCCAAAGCAGAGTCTGACTCTTCATCTTCTGAGCTTTTACTTCCTGAAGTATCTGAGCTGTCCAGACCATAAATGCTCTCTTGTAAATCCAATGAGTCTTCTGATGGAGCTTTATCTTGACGTTCTTTGCAATAATCCAAAAATTTCTTGGCCTTTGCAGGAGAATCCATTTTTTGTTTCTTCTCTTTATAGTTGAAGGCCACACCTTCTGGAGTAAGCCAGCAACACATAATGTTTTCTGTTTGAAGGAATGCAGTCAGTTTTTTATAGGGCTTTCTCTTCTTCCTAATCTCATATGGAATGTCCTTTAATACTTTAATATCCTCTTCTTGGATCTTCAGAGCATTTCTATTTGTGGCCTTGAGCACCACATCTCTAGTTGACCTTTTGGAGAACCTCACCATGACTTCTCCAGGAAGATTTTTCTTCTTAACAAATTCAGGATATGTTTTATAGACCATATCCATATTGCTTTGTAGTTGTTCCGTTTGCAAATCTGCCATTGGATCAATAGCATCACCAAGCAACTTTTTGAGGTTTTCCCCCTTCTGTTCTGGTATGCCCTGGAATCTCAAAACGAAAGAAGATCTCTCCATCTGAAGTTCCATCAAGTTATCTTTATCAAGGCTCCTTTCCTTTTCCATCAATACCAGCTTTGTATCAGTCTTTTCTACTTTCGTTTTAACTTCTGCCAAATCTTTAGTTATCAGCTCAGACCTTTTATTAGCCTCTGACACCTGTTGCTGCAGAGAATCCAGCTCAGTATTAACTGAATTCAACTGATCCATCAGAGGGCGCAGTGCTACTGCCAGTGCTGCCGTCAGGTCTGTACTAGTCTCAGATCTGGGAACCGGAAGAGAAGTCTGTGTTTTGGGAGAAGGCTTTGATTTGCCTGCCATTTTTTCTCCCAGTCCAGTCATCTTTTCTTGTTTACATTAACAAAAAAAAGTTCTGAAAAGCAGTTGAAAGTTTTCTTTTTTATCTCTTATTTTGTTTTATATATTCTCATTCCATCTTCAGCCACATCTAGTACACAGATTCTTTAAAAGAAGGTAGGGGGGGATTTAAACGTTAAACTCCCCCCTTCACTTTGAGCTCACAACAGAGAATCTCGCAGCTATGAAAAAAAGTTGACACACGTCTCCACTCACATTTTGCCAAGCGTTCCCAACTGACTGCTCTCTCTTGCTGCACATGGATTTCTGAAGCTGTCTGGTGTGTGCTTGTCCATGCCAGAGGCTTCTACAGCGGATAGACCTATAGAGACAGCAGGGTGCCTCGATCTCGGGATCGCCATCCCGGAGAGAGGCTACCCCCGGCGCCTCAGGCAGAGTCCCCCTCCAGGGGTCTCTGAGAGTCCGAATTCTGTTCGGAGCTCCTCTAGTCCGCTAAGTCCGGGCCGCATCTCCCGGAGCTTCGGGAAGACGCGCCCGCCATGGCATCGCCGAAACTGGAAGTGTAGGATTGAAACCTCTTGAATAAAACCACAAGCTGAAGGACATAAGGTGTTTTCTGCCTCCACATATGATTATTCTGTCGATATGTGCTAAAATACATATGTTCATTAATATAAAAAGCGAATAGCAAAAACAATAGCAAACAAGTTCTGAAAAGACAGGAAAACAAGAAATTACCTGCTATGTTGTGAGGCATCCAAAGCCAGGAAATGAAGAGTTGGGAATGCTCTAGGCAAAGAATTAAAATGGGGAGCCAAATTGGCAGAGAAACGGCACCAAGGGGTATAAAACAGCACTAAGGTACAGTCACTGCCATTTGGATTTAAGAATTCCATTAAATCCTATGATGAAACAAAAAAAATATTAAACACCTAATTCCCATTATGCATCAAATGAATTCCTGAGAAGGACATTGTATTTCAACAAGTCTTGTTCCCAATTCAATTGTACAGTGATCATAACCCCACCCGCAATGCGCTAGCATTTAATTAACAAAATTCAGGATTTTTTTTTGTAACAATCAATCTATTATCTTGAAACGGATCAGCATTGCCTATTCTCTCCCAGCAGCTGAAGCACAACCTACAAACTAGGGTTTGCTTGTTTTAATGTATTGGCATTTTTAGAAAACGGCTATCGGCTATAAAGAATATTTAAGTGCCATTAGAGACACTTTATAAACTTCATTCATGAGTGGAAATCTAGATCCTACTAAGTTATAAGGTGGGAATGTGCCTTGCCGCCAAAGTCTACTAATACAATACCCATTCATATACAGTGGAATGCTACCAAGTGAGCAGAAGTTACCCTGCTGTCAGGCCAGTACAAAAAACAGAAAGAAAGCAGGAAGTTTAACCCAGGGGGAAAATGCAATTGCACATTATTTTAAAAAGACAAATAGAAAGCAGACAGGGAAACAGCAAAACTGAATAGGGGTCTTTTCAAATCATGACATCCAAACATGTTGGGATGGATTCCAACTATAATTTTTACTCCTGTTAGTAGAACAGAATGTCCCTGCCTCTTGCCTCCTACTGCAGCACACTGGTGTCCCCAAAATGCTCTGAGGTGACCAGCAAATTCTTGAAAAAGCATAAGGGGACAAATAAGAGGCCTGCAGTGGAAAGGGGGGAACTGGCCAACACCCCCCCCCCCACAACAACCTCCCTTTTATCAGCAAAACTTATAATCATGATCCAATGTATTATCCTGGATTAATGATACACATCTTAGGTACAAAAGTGGACAATACTAGGAGATTCAGAGAAAGCATATTTTTAAAAAAAACATATTTTTAACATTTTTATGGCACTTCAGTAGATGCAGGCACTTCACACATTATTTCAGTCATGCTTCCAACAATGCTGTCAAGTAGGTCAGTATTATCCCTATATTACAATAAAAGGTTGCCTATTGAATTTATGGCGGAGCCAAAGATTTCAGCTGGTTGTGGTACATTAGCCTAGCCACTGATGCAGTGAAACTCCCCCCCCCCCTCCAGTTTACTTCTAGTTTCAAAGTATCCTGCTTTAGGGAATGATACAGTCTCTAATAAGAAAGTTTCAAGGAGTTTCCAGTTAAACGTAACCTCAATGAAAAACAGTAAATTCATAATTAAATATGGAACACGTGTTCAAAGTGAGGCAAGGGAGAGGTCCGAACTGGCGGAGACTGACCAAGAGAGAGATCTTGAAGTCGTAGGGGATAACTCACTGAAAATACTGAGACAGTGTGCAATTGCAATAAAAAAGATCAACACTATGCTGGGGATTATTAGGAAGGGAATTGAAAACAAGTCAGCCAGTATCATAATGCCCCGTATAAATCGTTGGTGCGACCTCATTTGGAATACTGTGTACAACTCTGGTCACCACACCTCAGAAAGGATATTATAGCATTGGAAAAAGTGCAGAAAGGGGCAACTAGAATGATAAAAGGGTTGGAACACTTTCCCTATGAAGAAAAGTTAAAGCGCTTGGGACTCTAGCTTGGAGAAACAATGACTGAGGGGTGACATGACAGAGGTTTACAAGATTATCCATGGGATAGAGCAGGTAGAGAAAGAAGTACTTTTCTCCCTTTCTCACAATACAAGAACTCATAGGCACTCAATGAAATTGTTGAGCAGTCAGGTTAGAATGGATAAAAGGAAGTACTTCTTTACCCAAAGAGTGATTAACACATGGAATTCACTGCCACAGGAGGTGGTGGTGACTACAAGCATGGACGGCTTCAAGAGGGAACTGGATAAGCATATGGAGCAGAGGTCCATCAGTGGCTATTAGCCACAAAGTACAGATAGGATCTCTCAGTCTGGGGCAAGTGATGCTCTGTATTCTTGGTGCTTGGGGGGACAACAGTGGGAGAGCTTCTAGTGTCCTGGCCCCACTGGTGGACCTCCTGATGGCACCTGGTATTTTTGGCCACTGTGTGACAAGAGTGTTGGACTGGATGGGCCATTGGCCTGAGCCAACATTGGCTTTCTTATTTCATTGCAAGAAACCTACATTCAAGTCCAGTGGCACCTTAAAGACCAACAACATTTTCCAGGGAATAAGCTTTCATGAATTAAAGTTTATTTCATCAGATGCTACTGGACTCAAAATGTGTTCTGCTTCTACAGACTAACATGGCTACGTACCAGATTGAAGAAATCTGCTGGGTTTAAAAAACTAATATGGAAAATATATAACATGATTCTTCTGCCCTCCAATAGTTTTGCTCAGTTACAGCAGTCAGAACACAAGTTATAACTTCTGGAATGGCAACAAGAAAACCCCCTGAAGAAAACAAAGCAAACCCAGTATTCATAAACTAAAACTAGGTGGCTCATTTAAGAGAAAAGCAGACATCTAAAATAATGTTTGTACTTACTTGGGAAATATTCAGGATTTGTAGTGTAAAGTTTGTTATCCCTGTAATCTTTCTCTCTTCGCAATTCACTTTAGGCGTTTTCATACCATCTGTGCTGTTAGAATCATCTGTTGACGAAGGATGCACGGCCTCCAGTACCACAGCTGTGTCTCTTATTTGCTCTTGAGCAGAAGAGCCAGGCTGAGACAGAGATGCAATAACACCTTCAGTGTTGCATTCACCACTGACTGCATCACAGGTGCCAGAATCAGATTCTGAGACATGTGTTTCCTTTGTCTCACCTGGAATAACTGACAGAAGTACAGACTGTCCTTCAGGAACACCACTACCCATCATAGCATCTGCAATTTCTGCAGTCCTGTACTGTATAGACTCCTTGGGTTTGTCACTGCTCACATACGCAGAACTGCTTTCTATAGTAAATGGCAGAGTAGGTTCACTCAACTTTTCAGACAGATCATCTGTTTCAGTTGCTCCTATTAAAAAAACAGACAAAAAGATTTTAGTATTATTCAACAACAGCAGTAGAAGCTCATCATCTGCCTTCACCTGTGTGAAGAAAGTGCTCATTCACATAGCTGTAATATCTCCACCACCAAACTTAAAGACAGAGGCTGTGTGTTCCAGTGGCAGAGTCATGTTTTGCTTGCAAAAAATCCCAGACCGATCCTTGCCCTCTCTAGTTAAGATCTCAGGTTGCCACCAATATAAAAGATTTTTTTCTCTGCCTTGGAGAGCCACTGGCAGAGTAGACAGTACTGAGCTAAATAGAATCAGTGGCTTGACTTGGTATAAGGCAGGGGTGGCCAAACTTGCTTAACGTAAGAGCCGCATAGAATAAACATCAGATGTTTGAGAGCCACAAGACATGAACAAATATTACCTCCTTCTATTGGAAAATAAGCACATTTGCTTTTTATTAACATTAAATGAGACTGCCAAAAATAATAACAAAAGGGGTAAAAGCAGATATTGATAATGATATTAATTTGTCCAACGATATTTGTTTGCTAATGATATTTAGCTTCCCCAGCCACCCTGCCGGGAGCCACATATTATATGTGAAAGAGCCGCATGCGGCTCCTGAGCCACAGTTTGCCCACCCCTGGTATAAGGCATCAATATGTGAGTTTCATCTTGTTCGAAATTCTGGTGCTATTCATGTGAGAATATAAGGAGATTTGCTAGAGAAAAGCATCACAATATTTAAATGCTTCTCTCTATCCTTTTTAGGATAACCCAGGGTGGATATAAGCGTGAGCCATTAGCTTTTCCACGACAACAAAACCATTCAGTGCGGTGACCACATTTTGGAACCCCCTGCCCTTATAAACCAGAACAGTAACAGTAATCTGTTATAAAACATTCAACACTGGGTTGAAGCTGTGGCTCAGTGCTAGAGCAGCTGTTTGGCATGCAAAACTCCCAGGTTCAATCTTCAGCATATCAAGTTAAAAGGATCAGGCAATAGGTCATGTAGGTAGGTAGGTATCATTTTATTGTATACGGCCATAAGCCTTCACAATATCAAAACACTCTCAGAAAGTTTATACATTAAAATATGACAGAATGTTTCAACCTCGATTAAACAGTAGGTCATATGGAATATCTCTCAGTCTGAAACCCTGGGTTTTCACTGGCAGTCATGGTAGACCATACTGATTCTGACAAAGGGTCGGACTCAATATACAGTAGCTTCATGTGATACTGTTGACCCAGCAGCCATTGCAAAAAAAATATTCAGGAACTCTTAAGATATAGCTCTTAAGATATGGCAAATTAAATGCAAGTTGGTGATAAGACAGGCAAAAGGGGACTATGAGGAACATATTGTAAAAAACATAAAGACCAATAATAAAAATTTCTTCAAATATATTAGTAGATGGAAACCAGCCTGGGAGGCAGTACCAAGGGGTAAAAGGATTACTAAAGGATGATAGGGAAATGGCAGAGAAGCTGAATGCTTTTTTGCCTCTGTCTTCACTGTTGAAGATGGGAGGTGCTTGCCCACTCCAGAACCGCCAATTTCGGGAGGGCATCGAAAGACCTGAGTCAGATTGAGGTGATGAGAGAGGATGTCCTACAACTGATGGACGAATTAAAAACTGACAAACTAGATGGCATACATCCAAATGTGAATTCATGGATCTCCTGACAAAAATATGCAATCTATCACTAAAAACTGCCTCCATTCCCGAGGACTGGAAGGCAGCTAACGTAACCCCACCTTTAAAAAAGGTTCCAGAGATCTGAGAAATTTCAGGCTGGTCAGTCTAATGTTGATACCGGGTGAGTTGGTGGAATCCATTATTAAAGACAGAATTAGTAGGCACATTGATGAACAAAAGCTACTGAGGAAAAACCAACATGGATTCTGTAAGGGAAGACCTTGTTTCACTAACCTTTTATAGTTCTTTCAGGGGGTGAACAAGCATGTAGACAAGGGTAACCCAATACATTTTGTTTACCTAGACTTCCAGAAAGCTTTTGATAAAGTTCCTCATCAGAGGCTCCTGAGTAAACTCAGCAGTCACGGGATAAGAGAACAAGTCCTCTCATGGATTAAAAACTGGTTAATTAATAGGTAACAGAGAGTGAGTATAAATGGGCAGTTTTCATAGTGGAAGGTGGTAACCAGTCGGGTACGGTAGGGCTCAGTACTAGGTCCAGTGCTTTTTAACTTGTTCATTAATCATTTGGAGTTGGGAGTAAGCAGTGAAGTGGCTAAGTTTGTAGATGACACAAAATTGTTCAGGGTGGCAAAACCCAGGGAGGACTGTGAGGCGCTCCAGAGAGATCTGTTGAGGCTGGATGAGTGGCCATCAACATGGTAAATGAGGTTCAACGTGGGAAGATGCAAAGTAATGCAAACTGGAGCAAAAAAAAATCCCAGCTGTAAATACACGTTGATTGGGTCTGAACTGGTGGTAACTGACCAGGAGAGAAATCTTGGAGTCATGGTAGATAACTCACTGAAGATGTTGACTCAGTGTGTGACTGCAATAAAAAGGGCAAATGCTATAATGGGGATTATTAGGAAGGGAACTGAAAACAAATCAGCCAGTATCATAATGCCCCTGTATAAATCTATGGTGCAGCCTCATTTGGAATATTTTGTAGAGTTCTGGTCACCACACCTCAAAAAAAGATATTATAGCATTGGGAAAAGTGTAAAAAAGGGCAAATAAAATGATGGAACACTTTCCCTACAAAGAAAGGTTAAAGAGGTTAGGGCCCTTTAGCTTGAAAAAAAAATGACTGAGGAGTGACATGACAGAGGTTTACAAAATTATGCAGGGGACAGAGAAGGTCAAGAAAGAAGTACTTTTCTCCCTTTCTCACAATACAGGTACTGGTGGGCACTCAATGAAATTAATGAGCAGTCGGGTTAGAACAGATAAAAGGAAGTACTTCTTAATATGTGGAATTTACTGCCGCAGGAAGCAGTGGCAGCTATAAGCACAAACTGCTTCTAGAGGGCACTGGATAAACATAAGGAGCAGAGGTCCATCACTGGCTATTAGCCACAAGGTATAGATGGAACACTACATTTGGGGCAGTGATGCTCTGTATTCTTGGTGCTTGGAGGGCCACAGTGGGAGAGCTTTGTAGTTCTGGCCCCACTGGCGGACCTCCTGATGACACATGGGTTTTGGCCACTGTGTCACACAGAGCGTTGGACTGGATGGGCCATCAGCTTCTCTTATGTTCTTATGTTCAATGGCTCCTAGCCATGGTGACTGAGGGGAACCTCCACATTCAGAAGCACTAATCCTCTGAATCCCAGAGCCAGGGGGCAACATCAGGGGAAGTCCTCAGACTCTATGCCTCACTGTTGGCCATCCAGAGGAACTGATTGGCCATTGTGTGAAACAGGATGTTAAACTAGATGGACCACTGGTCTGAGCAAGCACGGTTTTTCTTATGTTCTTAACTAAGTCATTCTTCCTTAAGAGCATGTAAGCATACAAGAGGCCTCGGTGGATAAGAACCAGGTCTATCTAGCCTTTTTTTAAAAAAAAATCCCAAGCAGGCACGAGGAAGTGTTTTGCCAGAAACTATTTGCTAGCTAGTGGGCCATGATGTTCACAGGGCTGCTGAAGGAGAGTTGGGGGACAAAACTCTGGGGCCCGTGGAATCAGTCAAGTGATGTGGTTCTGCTTCTCTGCTATATCTGAACTGGGTCTTGGAGGCATGCGGAGATCCCAGAAGGAAGGAGAGAGACTGCCTGGCTAAAATCCCCGGAGTGGCAGCACTGCCTAACTATGCACAGGCAACACGAGGGAGAGGAGAACCGCTCTCACGTAACCGCTCCCCTCCCACCCACCCCCCGCACCGGAATGGTCGCCCCTTCCCAGCGGCGCTGCCATGGCAACCAAGGCCTCCTAACCTGTAGAAAGGCTCCCGAGCAGCCAGGCAGTCCAAAGGACCCACCCCCGCCCGCGCGAGGACGACAGCTTCATCCTCGCCAGGGAGGGGGCCAGGGCGCAAGGAACAGAAGAAGGGAAGCAGCCGGCAAAAGAACCGTAATCGCTTCCAGGTCTTCGTCCTCTTCCGCTTCCGGGGCTCTGGGAGGACAAGGAAATAACCAGGCCGACTTGCCGATAGATACCAGAAGCAGTGGACTGACTGTCGTTCCGGCAGTATACCGGATATCCTGGGGACGACTAATGACTTCCCTGTTAGCGTTTGGGGGGGGGGGGGGGTGTTAAAAGGGACCACAGGGAAATATAAGAGAGACCGAAGCCGCCACCTTCCGCTAGGTATAAAACGTTGTTTGCAAAGCGTGCCCGCCCGTCCCCCCCCCCCCCCCGGCCTTTGCAAACGCAGGTTTTCTCCTGTGCGGGAAACCGTGATTTCTGAAAGATTGCGCTGATCATACTCTCTGCAGAAACGGAATGAACTGTCAAATAGGAGCTCTACATATTGCACAAGAAAAAAGAAAAGTGGGAGTGAAGCGGAGAAAGGATGCTTTTCGACAACCCTGCAATGTAGTCTATACCGGAGCCGCGCCTCGGAAAACGCGTGCCGGTGCTCTGTGCTCTTTCCGTTGGGATCCAGATGTCCCGAAGGGACTCATGATAATGCCAGAGACCAGGGTGTCTGATATTTTAAAAATCTCTACAGTAATGTCCGTAGATCCGGGAGAAAGGCAACTGTTTTGCTTCTTTATTTAGGAAATGTAAATGAACGGTGTGCCTGCCATCCTTCTCTCGGGCGGCAATCTCTTGACCTTACGGCTTGGCCCTTGATGGTTCAAAGGAATCTCTCTCCTGAGGACGGGCTGAAACAAGACGGCCATTGTCCGCACCCGAAGAATAATGCTGTGGGACTGGGCGTTTCCCCACTATGAGGCAGCCGGCGCGAGCGGAAAGGGAGGCAGCAACCGCATCCAAACCGGCTGCGCGCGAAAGGCAGCTCGCTCTTTTTCTACCGGTAGCGGTCGCTCGTAGGCTGCCGACAACATCTGGGACTCAAACGGGATAAAGCTCGCTCCAGAGTTGTTAATGTGTTTTTAATTAGCACAAATTGAGCATGTCGGACATCATACGGTCCATTTGTCCCTATTTACCAGGGACAGTCCTTGTTTCCCGATATCTGTTAACCAACTAAATTACAGCTCCCCTTTTGCCTTTGAGCATGCCTTCTCGAAATGTTAAGGCGAAGTGCTACACCGGCCGGCCATTCTTCGGGTTCCAACTCCAAGCCTCCACTATATAAAACTTAAAATCTCTGAGCTGAGTCAGCGTGAATGCATGTCATGCTTAAAGTGCCATGTAGTGCACGACTGGCTATTTCACGCGTAGGTAAGGCTCATTTTGAACGATTCATAAGAGAATGTATGGGTGAGTAGGGCCCTATGTTATCTTAGCATCTTTCTCACCAAAGAACCTTGATATTTTTTTGAAGTACAGACATGGGAGGGAGGGAGAGCAGGCAGCATGGGTATAGCCTGGTCTCATCAGAAGCAAAGGTGGGTCTTTTCTTTGATGAAACACCACAAAGGAAGACTCCAGAGGAAGGCACTGACAAACCACCTCTGCAGAAAGCCCCTTACTGGAGCCACCTTAAGTTGTTGTTGGTTTTTTTCCGAACAATTTTATTTTGTATTGTATAAGTCAACATTCAAACAAAAAGACTCAAAGAAGTTGCAAACAAGCACTTAACAGTGTGACTTTTGGTTCCAGAGAACATTGCATAGATGGAAGATTGCTAAGAGTATAGGAGAAGCGGAAAACATCTACAAATACAAACTAGTTCGTAGCAGGTAACATTTAAATCTCACCCATAAACAAAGGTTTTAAACTTGGCATCCATGACACGTTCCCAATCATATTGATCCAAGTTAACACTTTGTAGAATCAGAAACCACTTATCTAAGGGATTCAGCAGGTCCCTCTCATTCAGTTTACTAGTATTAAATATAGATAATTTGTCTAGCAAAAACAGATCCCAGACCTTATTTAACCATTGAGGGATTGACGGGGGTTTGTTCTTTTTCCAATTTTGCGCAATTACCACTTTGGCTGCTATAAGAAGAATGTTTATTAATTCTAAAGTGTTTGGGGGCGGAGGATCTGGGGGTCTGCAATGAAGTAAAACAATAGCTGGATCTAAAGGTACTTTGAAGTTGCCACCTTAAGTTGTTTGTGACATGACAGGCATAATAAGGAAGGCAGCTGTTCCAGAATTGTTGATGTGAGAATAGTGATGTGTAATGGACATCCCAATTTTCATGTGTGAAATGCTAGACAGTACGCAACCTTAAGCCAAAATTGATCTCATACCACAACCAAGTTAAGCATCACCTTTCCCAATCTATTGCTGATTTGCTTAAAGATTTGTCATGTGTGGCATAGTACTTATCACGTGTTACAGTGATGCTATGGAGAGTGTTAAAAATTGTAGGCAGCCCTGTTGGTGTATTGGGGGGGGGGAATCTAAAAAGCACGTGGAGTGATAACTTTATGACAGAATCCTTAAGAATTCTACTGTGTTCGATATCTTGCTCCTTACTTTGTAATGTGGAAGCCGTTTGGCACATTATTTTGATCCTAGTAAAAATATTTAAAGGGAAAACCTACAATTAAAAATTGAATATGACATTCCCTTTTACACATAAATTATAAAAACACTGGTAAATTTTGAAAATCTTTCTCAGAAATGTTTCAAATGAGACTACAATTACTCAATTGCAAGAAACAACCTTGTTATATTGGAAGGAAGTACAGGTGTCTGTTTTTAACATTCCTCAGAGGAAGAGTTTGAAATGTGCTGGAGATTTTTGCAACATACTGATGGGGGGGGGGGGGTTATGTCACATTTTAATAGCATATCTCTTGGCTTTCTCGTCTAATATACAGCACACCCTAGGGCTAACAGTGCCATCTTAAGCAGAGTTATACCCTTGTCCATGGGCTTAGAAGGGTGTAACTCCTTAGGATGTATTTAAGCAAGAAGGGCAGGTGCTGGGAAAAGGGAAGCACGCTTTACTGGAAAGTATGAGGATGGGGCCTGGAACATTTTAATATGCAGAACATATGTTTTACCTGTGAATGAGCACCTTTGCCTCTTGCAAACAATATACCCCTGTTCTCAGAATCACCTCTGACTGGTAAGTACCTTTCTTTCCATTTGAGATTGATAATAATAGTGATAGCAAAAAGTAAAGAAAATAATTCCGATAAATACATTCTTAAGAATGCTACTATGGGAATACTGTGTCCTTGGTTCTTTGTATCAGGCTGCTACAGTTCTGCCCAGATCTAAACAACAGTGCCCATGTTGATGCCTAATGCATCATCTGTGACTGCAAAATGTTCACATTTCAAAATGGAACTAAACAGCCCAGCTTTTGAAGCTGAAGCCACTTACACTAGAACAGCATGGCCAGGGATACAGTGCAGTCCTAAGAAGAGTTACACCAGTATAAACATGTTGACTTCAGTGCACTTATATAAGTATGTAACTATGCTTAGGGGTGCACTGTTAGTTTCCCCATAAGATTTCCCCAGTGCAATGCACTAAATATTCAGCTAACGAACATTCACATATTTTAATGAATATTTAAGACCATATCCCAAGTATATCACATAGAAATCACTTCCAGTAAAAGCCAGCAAAGCTTGTAACATGCTTCAAATTAGCTTCCATCAACTTCTCACATTTGTTTTTGCAGATACAGGATGACTCCAAACTTTGAAGAACGAAAGTATTCTCCCTACATATATGCAAAATTTTAATGCAAAAAGGCTACCTATGCAACTGACTCCCCAGGGGATCTGTGAGAAGCCAGAAATCAGTTGCTAGCCTAGGGTCTCTCAGACCAGTTTATATAAACAAACCATATTTTAACATAGACCTTATGAGAGTGATGCATAAAAGCCACCCATTATCTGCTGCAAGGCAGTCCACAGATTATTGCTTGCACTCATCTAGGTAAGCACATTAAAGATACTTTGTTCCCCCTCCCTCCAGAAACCAGTCTCTCTTGAAGCATACTTCTTACATCTATCCACCAGACATGTAATGTCCCACTTTCAACATATTTTAATATAATTTATGAGGCTTGATGTAGGTTTTATTTTTATTTCCACCATGAGAAAAAGTTTTAACAGTCGTTACAAGGCTTTTATGCTAAAGAAGCCAGGAATGGCACAGAAAGGGATCCATCTGCCTCAAACCATGTTATCATATTTATATGATCCCACTTGGAAGTTATAATGTGTTTTAAGTCTCAGAGACATTTTATAATTATTTAATGACTCACCCTTACCATAAATGTGGGTTAAATTTCTGCCATATAGCTGTGGATTTAAAAAAATAAATATAGATTAGTAGGATAGCATTCTTTAAACTAAAACAGGTTTTAGAACAAGCCACTGACCTTTCAAAATGAAAAATAAAATACATTTTTCACATCATTATACATTTTATCGAGATCTGTATTCCTGGAAATTGTGGGTTCAAACCAGAGTTGCCTAATAGTTACATCCTCTACTTTAGGGGTACCCAACTTTTTTGAGCCTGCAGGAACCTCTGAAATTCCAACGGAGGATGGTGGATGCTATCACAAAATAGCTGCCACAGCTTAACTTCAAACTGAAGATCCTTGTACTGTGGTAGCAGCTGCTACCAAAGCAATTTTTTAAATATAAATTCACATAGACAGTTAAATATCCAGTGGCTAAGCAGAAGCCTTGCTGGCCAAAAGCCCCACCCAGCCCCACCCACTTTTTAAAAACATTTGGCAGGTGCCAAGACAGGTGTCAGCAAGCGCCATGGCACCCACAGGCATTACACTTGGGACCCCCTAGGCCTACTATTTATAAATGTGGTTACTGATCCAGGAAACACACTTTGATGTTGCATCTGATGTTGGCTTCAGTACTCCTTACTGAGAAGTTATATCCTACATCCTGAGTGTGGGACAGATTTGCCATACCAAACAAAGGAACCCTCTTAGGTCAAATACAGCATAAACATAAGAAAGCTGGCCTGTATTACAGGGAAGGGGAAAGCTTCAGATGGCCTCATTATGTAAGCAAAGTTACTAATAAAGCAAGAGAGTAATTACCTACAGAAGTCTCCTAGGACTGTGTACTTACTCTTCAGCCACAATAATACTGTTGTGAGCAGTGTTTTTAAAAAGCTGACAGTCCTGGAGGCTCTCAACATGAATAAATCATAGTATGGTTCTATTGCCAGCAGTTCTGCACCTGGCAAAGGGCACTTAAATACTGAGGGAACAGATTGTCTGGCAATTTCCATTGATTTATCATGCAGCACAGAGTTAGTAACAATAGCCATACAACAGCATGGTTACAAGTTACAAATAGTAATGCAGCTCTTTGCATGGCTGAACAGGCTGAGTTGTGATATTAATAGACACTGAAATTGTCTTCCAAACCCAATGCCTTAAAAATGGTAAATGAGACTATCGCATCTTGTTATCAGAGGGTTATTTTTAGATGTGGCAGTATGCTACAGATTACTAGCAAAAATAAACTCACAATCTGTTGTGGCAGCAGAAATCAGTTTGCATCCTCAACACTAAGTTAATTGTTGTGGTGATACGATTTTATATGTAGCTGAGATTATAGAGGAAGAGGAGGAGATTGGATTTATACCCTCCCCCTTCACTTGGAGTCTCAGAGCAGCTTACAATCTCCTTCCCTTCCTCTTCCCACAGCAGACACCCTGTGAGGTTGGTGGGCTGAGAGAGCTCTCTTGAGAACTGCTGAGAGAACTGTGACTGATCCAAGGTCACTCCAGCATGTGAAGGACTTGGGGAATCAAATCTGATTCTCCCAGATCAGAGTCCGCGCTCTTAACCACTAGACCAAACTGGCTCTCATTCATTCATTCATTCATTCATATACATTTATACATGAACGTACCTCATACTGAACCAGACAGTTGGATCTATCGCAATCACTGGAATTTGAATTAACCAGAAGAAAACAAGAGCTCGAAGGTTAAGGGCGTTTTCTCACTAGCTTTCCCCCGCGGTTTACACCGAAGCTAGCACCGGAGCTTCTGGTCAGTTTCCCACCATTTGCTCCGTGCTCACAATTTCCTCCAGAGTGTCACTGCACTGCTCCGGAGCTTCCCTGGAGCAAGAAAATCCTGCTAGGAAATTGTGAGCACGGAGCAAATGGTGGGAAACTGACCAGAAGCTCCGGTGCTAGCTTCGGTGTAAACTGCAGGGAAAGCTAGTGAGAAAACACCCTAAGAGTCGTAGACACACTAGGATGGATCCTACTGCTAGGTTCAGCTAAGCCAGAGGTGTCAAACTCATTTGTTACAAGGGCCAGATCTGACGTAAATGTTACTTTGTCGGGCCGGGCCAGGCTATGTGTGCCATAAAACGTGTCAGGTACCGGAGATCTAAACTGTAAAAAGAACAGCAGCTGGTAAGCTCCAAGTTGTTGTAGCCTCACTGCAAGGCCCCATGGGCTGGGAAGGGGGTGTAAAGGAAAACCCATTTGGGCAGACTGGAGAGCCAGCAGTGCAGCACTGGGCAGATGTTCCCACACTGCTTGACTGCTGCAGATGAGGTTGTTCCATAGGGTTGCCAGCCTCCAGGTAGGGCCTGGAGATCTCCCACTTTTACAACTGATCTCCAGCTGCCAGAGATCAGATCTCTTAGAGAAGATGGCTGCTTTGAAAGGTGGACTCTATGGTATTGTATCATGCTGAGGTCCCTCCCCTCCCCAAACTCTGCCCTCTCCCAGATCCACCCCCAAAGTCTCCAGGTATTTTCCAACCCAGACCTGGTAACCCTATTGTTCCACCATGGTGAAACCACAATTGGAGTGGCTCTGCCCACTCCCCTTGAGCAGTCTCCTGTTCCCTCCCTTGCACTAGTTGCTCACGGGCCGCATAAGAGCCCCGGATCGGCCAGTTCCAGCCCCCAGGCTTTATGTTTGACACCCCTGTACTAAGCCGTCTTCTGGTGGAAGTGGCTGTAAGTTTTTTGCACTGGAGGAAGGTCTACACTTAGCTGAGTGGAGTGGTACAATCTAGCCCAGGAACTTGAAGCAAGTCCCTAAATTAAATTTTGAATGAAAATTGACTTGTTAAAATAATATCAATTTTACATGGTATAAAAATGGAGAGCTGCAATTAAACATCATATTGGGGATCGCAAATTTTTTTTTGCTACAAATAGGAATCCAATTTTTCTCTCCACCTTTCTTCATAAAGGAACACCATTCAATTATATAGCAGTGAGATTTACAGTCCAGTCGTATGCTTATTTACTTGGAATTGTCTCAGTGGGTTCAGTGGGACGTAATCCAGAGTACATAAAAACATCAGAAAAGCCCTGCTGGATCAGTCCAATGGTCCATCTAGCCCAGCATCCTGTCTCACACAGTGGCCAACCAGTTCCTCTAGACAGCCAACAGGGCATAGAGGCTGAGGCCTTCCCCTGATGTTGCCTCCTGGCTCTGGGATTCAGAGGCTTACAGCACAATCCTAAAACCACTTTCCTGGGAGTAAGACCCATTGAATAGAGCATAGTAGAATTTTGAGTAGACTTGCTTGGGATTGCTCTCTGTGTCTTTGAATGTGGAGGTTCCCCTCAGTCACCATGGCAAGCAGCCATTGATAGACTTATCCTCCATGAATCTATCTAATCCCCTTTAAAGCTGTTTGTTCCTGTGGCCATCGCTACATCCTCTGGCAGTGAGTTCCACATTTGAATCATTCTCTGTATAAAGTAGTATTTCCTTTTGTCTATCCTGAACCTACTGCCCATCAATTTCATTGGTGGCCTTCAAGTTCTAGTATTTTGGGAGAGGGAGACAAGTTCTCTTGGCCAACTCTCCATCCCATGCATAATTTTATAAGCCTCTTATCATGTCCCCCCTTAGTTGCCTCCTTTCTAAACTGAAAAGTCCCAGACTCTTCTGCCTTTCCTCCAACCCCCTAATCATCTTGGTTTCCCTCCTCTGTACTTTTCCCAGCTCTGCAATATCCTTTTTGAGATACAGGGACCAAAACTGTACACAGTACTCCAAATGAGGCCACACTATAGATCTATACAGGGGCATTACCTTTTTCACTTCTGCAGCACACTGGGTTGATACTTCCATTGAATTATCCACTACAACCCCAAGATCTTTTTCCTTCTCAGTCTCAGCAAGTTCAGACCCCATTAGCCTATACTTGAAGTTGGAATTTTTTATCCCAATGTGCATCACTTTACACCAGGGGTGTCAAACATAAGGCCCAGGGGCTGGAACGGCCCATCCAGAGCTCTCTCTTATGCAGCCCGTGAGCAACTGATGCAAGGGAGGGAGTGCTGGGGGGAGTGGGCAGAGCCACTGCACTGTAGCTTCAGTATGGCAGAACCTCCTCCTCTGCAGCAGTGAAACAGCGTGGGAGCATCTGCCCAGCCCATGGGGCCTTGCAGTGAGGATACGCCAACTTGGAGCTTAACAGCTGCTGTCCTTTATACAGTTTATATCTCTGGCACCTGGCATAACATTTCATTGCCCGAATGGCCTGGCCCGACAAAGTGACATTTATGTCAGATCCGGCCCTTGTAACAAATGAGTTCGACACCTCTGCTTTACACTTACCAACACTGAACTTCATTGGTCACATTGCCACCCACTCATCCAGTTTGTGGAGGTCCTCTTGGAGCTCTTCACAGTCCGCCTGGGTTTTCACCACCCTGAAGAATTTCGTGTCATCTGCAAACTTGGCCACTACACCACAGTAACGTAGTGTATAGTACTCATTTTCCCATATATCCCCGCCCCACACTATTTCCTCTTTCCCTCCTCACAACTGCCCCCTTATCCACACCATTCCCTGCTTCCTCCTTGCCGCCGCCTCCCCCACCAACTGAACTTTTATATGCCTCTCCAATCCTCAGCTGTATTTATTAGTTATTTCCTTCATTTATATTCCACCTTTCACAATGGGGACCTGCAGCAGCTTGCATAATTCTCCTGTCCTGTTTTATCCTCACAACAGCCCTGTGAGTTCAACTGAGCGTGTGTGACTGGCCCAAGGTCACCCCAGAAGCGTCCATGGAAGAGTAGGGATTTGAACCCAGGTCTCCCAGATCCTAGTCTGAAACACTAGCCACTGGCTTTGGTGGGGTAGCGGCTGTTGAACAGAAGTAACCAGGCCGGGCGTTATCATGCAAGTCAGGTGGTAGCAAGTCACCCAATGGCTGCTGATGGGCCTGTCCCAGATGAGCCCTCCCCCTTCCTTTCACTGTCAAAAACTAAAGTTTCCAACTGGCAATACTATTGTCATTGCCTACTAACAACCTCAGATGGCGTTTGTTTCTAAAAGGTATGGGCACTGCTATTTTGTGTGTGTGTGTGTGTTTTTTCATATTTCAGATTTTCCTGCAAACTTGGGGCTTTTCTCAGGCTTGTAGAAAGATCTGTTTTGTCTGTTCTCTACTCCAGTGTCCAGATTTAACTATCCAGCTATTTCCATGCTGAAAATTAGATATATTGATAAACTTTTGACTGCTCTGTGAGTCCTTGTGAGGGTTTCTACTCCCTAAAGCAAAAGTTGGCAATCCTATCTGTTTTTTTTCACAGCGGTCACATACTGGTATCATTTAGGGTCTCAACCGCACAATTCCCATATTTTAAGGGAAAGAGTAAAGATTTTTCAACAGAGTCATGCATAGCCTTTTCTCAGTGTTCAATACAACTGTAAATAATATTCTTGTAAAATCACAAGGTGAATCCATTGATGTACGCTGAAAAAAATATACAAAATTTGCAACTCTCCCCCCAAAAACAATTAAAATCTGAAACTCCCTGTCACTTCAATCAAGTTATAAATAGCCATTAGAAACCTACTAAGATTACAGCAAGCCTGATCTCATTAGATTCAGAAGCTAAGCAGGGCCAACCACGGCAAGTACTTGGAAGGGCGACCTCCAAGGAATATCAGGGCCAGGACACAGAGGCAGGTAATATCAATAATATCATGCCACCTCTCTGAAATGTTTCAGCCCCACTAGGGGTCACCAGAAGTCACCACGACTTCTAGGCTCGCAAGCACACACACACACCTATCACCAAAAAAAGATTACAACAAATGTTACTGGATGAACAATTAAAATATTCAAAAAATCAAGATCCCGGGGATAGTAAGGGACAGGCTGATTTAAAAAGATTTATATTGTTGCATTCCAGTTGTCTATCTAATGGGGAACAATAGCAGCAACAGTTGGGAAGCCATTTTCTTTCATAAAAGCAACTGGGAACCTTTAATTTTGTGCATCAGTGCTTTAAAACACACACACACCAGAAAAGAACCACTCATTTAAATTTTTGCATCCAGAGATCATTGTAAGAACAGCTGAAGCACCTGGAAATGAAAAGCTGCTACATTCACTTGCTAAGCCGGCTAATCGAGAAGGCATTCGCCATGCCAAGAAAAATAAAATGTGGTATTTAGTGTTTAAAGCAATTACTTTATTAATAAATATACATCCATATGATGACGTAAATACAGATCATGAACACTACTCCATTCCCATACAGACAATTGCACATGAGTAGCTGAAGTTCATGGACATAAGAACATATACAGTATCTAATCAGACTTTTTACAGCAGAAGACAGGGTGATGGTATTTAATGGGTAATTGTTTCCATCAAAGCAACCCATGGGAAAAGCAATTTGTGGAAGAACCTTAGAATGGCCCACTTAAGTTTTAAGCATTTCTTAAATTTGGTAACATGACTATTACTTTCAAGATGAAACAGATTACACATTGCAGAACCTAGATTTATCTATTTGGACAAAAATCATAAGGAAAGGCTGCTCTAGTATTCTTTGATATGTATAATAATGTTTGAGCTATGTAAAATATATGTATAATACAAAGAAGCGCTGTGTGATCATAAAGCAAGCAATCGCTTTGTATTTAATAAGCGGCATGATGCTGCACCGTACATACAGTAAAAGAATGACAACTTAGGAACTAACTCCCGGTGATCTCCATTATCCTGCTTTTCAAGATCCTTCACAATAAAAAAAAAATGCTCTGCTATCAAAGGTCTTCTGCATCACAGACCAAGGAATTTTTCATCTCATTTGCATTACTTTGACTGGTCTAGGTTCGTTTATAACTAAAAGAAACTTTGAAACATGATCAAAATGGACCACTACAAAACCATGTCTGACCAATGACATTTTATCTTCCAAAAATCATGCACATGAAATAATTTGACTGCAGAGAGAGAACTGCCAGTCGAAAAAGAAAAAAAAGGTGCCACTGTCACCCCAGTTAGCATCTTTGTTACGAAACTTCTACCAATGTGTGTCAATAGTTTGAAAATATCCAGTGCGAGACTTCAAAAAAGTAGTAAAGTTATTTGGTTCTACAGTTTTAAGTAAATTTCATCAGAAAGTGAACAGCAATTTGTGTTTAAAACGATGACTGTAATACAGATCCTTATTTGTGTTTAAATGTGCTAAATGTTTTATTAAAAGACAGAACTAAAAAATTCTATATTTAACCCAAATTAAAAACCAACACAAATCTGACATGTAGGTTTTCTGAACAGTGCCAGTACACATCAACAATCTTAGCTTATGAAGAGAATTAAGGTATATAAAATTATCAGTTTGCTTTATAAATCAGTGATACTCACTCAGTGGCTTGGGAGGCATGTATGGTTCTTTGACGTGCTACATCTGCCCAGTGAGTCACCCACGCCATATTTCAGGGGAAATGGGCAAGGCCACTGCCTGGTGCAGCTTGTGGGTGGCCGGTGATCCCCATCTTAGACAGCCACTGCCAGAGGGATTGGAGGATGGGCAAGCTGCACGTTTTTATGAGGGGTAGGCCTCATGGCAGGGACAGAAAGGCCCACCCTCTCCTACAACCCCATGCGCTCCTCTGCAGCCTCTGCACTTTCATCCCTCCACCTGGTCAACTAAAAGAACAAGCTGGATACAAGGAGAGCAAAATCACTTTCACCGAAAGCAGCTACCCAGGAAAAGAGCAAGCTAGCCACAGCAGGGTGGTGATTTCATTCTCTCTTCTCTACCACCAGTTTGTCCTCCACGCACCATGGCAATTTCACTGTGTCACCTGAGCTGCCGTGTCTTATGCTGGGGAGACAGCGAGGAGATGGAGGAGGAGGGGGGCACATAGGCTTCTTGTGAAGAGAAGCTTGGCGTTGCTGCTGGCTGGCTGAGAGCAGGCTTATGCAATGGGAGGCCTGAGCTCCCTTTACCTCACTGTCTTCTTGCCTTCCCTTGTCTTCCTGAGACATAATAGCCTTGACCATCTCGTTCTCACTTGAGCTGTGAACCCTTCAAAGCACTCATGGCCCAACCCAAACAGGCTCCTGAAGTGGGAATACTCAGTGTCTTTTACTTGCCTCTTTGCCTTCTTGCTCACTTCCCAGCACAAGGCAGAGCAAGCACTGCAGAGAAAACACATGTGCTTTGTCCATCCTTTCCCCTGCACAGCCCACTAAGTACTCTGCTGGCCGATACTGCACTGAGTTTCAGACATCTTCTAAACCCCCACACATTTGCAAGGGCATGGTTTAGTCTTCAGTTCTATGCACACTTACCTGAGCGTAAGTCCCACTGAATAATGTAGGATTTACTTTTGAGTAAACATGTACAGTATGATCCTGTTAGCATCTCCATAGTCCCTGGATTAGGGGGATTTGAATATGGTAGTTTATCAAGCTGTCCGGCCCTATCTGATTTCTGAGATGAAGAGAGAAGGTAAAACTATAATGAATTTTTCAGAAACTGGGGCATTCATCTTGAGCCCATATTAATGATGAAAACTAAAAGTTTTATATTTAAAACACAGCATAACCTATGATCGGTTATTTAGAGGTTGTGGAGATGTAGGGATTCTGTGTTTGAGACTGGATCGACATATGCAGCTGAATGACGCAGAGCAATGGAGGGTACCATTGTTAACTTAGAACGGAATAAGGTTCTGATCACCCTGTTTCCTTCAACATTACAGCTCAACTTCAAGGGCAATTTTAACATAGTGAAGCAATTTATTTTTTAACATCCAACCAATAAAGGGTTCTGGAGAACATGAAAGCGTGTACAATTTTGTGCCATAAAATCAAGCAAGCCTCACTCCAGGTACCCAAGGACTGGCAGCGTTGGGGAGAAACCCTGCATGCTCAGCGATACTGTGGTAACTAAAAAGGTGATGGTTATATATTTAATATAAATAGTTATGTCGTTGTGAGTTTATGTTTGGCGGGGTGGCTCACAGGGCATACTATAATAATGGAACTTCTGGTTTACGGTAACTGCAAATGTAGCTCTCTGTTAGCTGCGAAGTGAGTACCACTGTTATAAATCATGTAGTAATACTATGGAGGGCAAGGGACATTTCCCTCCCCCCTTCCCAATAATATCAAAGTATAGGAGTTAACATGCTGTTTCAGTGTTTGTCACGACAATGGACAAAGTTACAAAAAAAAAGAAAAGAAAAGAAAAGCACAATGTATTCTGAAGACTATATACAGAAGTAGCAAAAATATTTGAATATACCATTCAAACATCTCCAGATCTTGACTTCTTCTCCCCCCACAGCATGGCACTTGTAAACCACAGCAGAGGATAAAATAAACTGGAATCAAGAAATGCCCAACAGTGTTCTTCTGGCCTCATTAACAAATCCATGGCATCAAACTACCCTTTAGAGAAACTTTTTTCCCCGCTTCTGTTTCCACAACTTGACAATATTTGTGTTTTTAATGAGCACTAGATACAAGCAGAAATTGCTTAGATGATTTCATTACTTTCTCAGCATAGTTGAATACAAAATTCATTGTACTAGAGCAATAATGCATCTATGTTATCTCCCAATACACTGCACGGCACCAGTGAGTAGATGCACATGACTGAGAAGCAAGAGGTTCAGAATGAGAAAAACAGAAGGAGGTTATTCAAAGGTACACTGGTGACATGCAACTCTCTCCTTGCCAGTTAAGGGATGCCATTCCTGTAGATTTTACATTCAGCTGCTTTCCAAGAGAAAGTTCAGAAAGGGTCTGAAGCAGCCTTTTGGTTGGAAAAAAAAGTAATGTAACAAAACAGCCAGCACAATATACATCCTGAGGGTGAATTAGCTCACATTAACATTGTGTCAGAAGTTGCACCATTGTGGGAAAAATTAATAAAGATGTCATACTTCCAAAGTTTCTTGAAGAATGAAATATATAAAGAGCTTCATAGTTTCAGCAAAAAACTATTTTGAGTAGCAGTTTAGCTGCCATCAGTTTACATGACTAAAGAGCCTTCCAGTACTGTTGAGGTTCATGGTTGCCAGTGCATACATAGTCCCCCCAAATCAATTCAACACATCTATTATAAAATACAGCATAAAGTCCAGCTCATTATGAGTTAGGCATCACTGGAACACCTGAAGGCTTGCTGCTTTTTTCCTGATAAAAAAGGCATGAAATGACATCCATTTCTTAAGTTGTCATTACTCAAATCAGAGTGTCATCAAAATGTCAGCAGGCCACAACATTTATCTTACAAAGAAAAAAAGAATCAATACTGTTAATTTTCATCATTCTCATTAACCTGAAAGAGTTCTGTCTCCATGACTTTGCAAATATTTATTTATATCCCCCCTCTTTCTCATGTATGTGAAGATACAAATTTAGAATTTTAATCTACAACTATATGCAAACTTATTTTCAGAATGGAACGTTAGATGTAAGCAAGAAATATTTGGAATATATTCAATATTGAGAATTTTTTCATACAACATAATGTGTGGATTATACAGTGTCTCGCTCACAAACATTTTCTTAAAAAAAACATACCCAGTTCAATGCAGAACATTTCTTTTTAGGTGCACAAAATATCAGGAAATTTATAATTCTGCACCTCCCATGCATAGATGTATTCCTTTATAGTCTGTTGTATATCTGGGGTCCATAAACACATCAAATTGCAATTTGCTTGGACATCAACTGTGTAGTTCGCAATTATGAACTATTAAATGTCATCCTTTGGTAGATATATGCTGTCTTAGATACAGTATATGTAATAACTTATAAAAAGTCCTACTGGCAAAATCATTTAAAATGTCAATGTCATCTATCTGAAAAGCATAATTTCCAAGCACATCGAATATTTGAAATCCTAACCACTGCTACTGTTTAGGCAGACATTGCAAAGTCAATTAAAAGTCCTATTTGTTGACAGATTTTGGAATACCGGACACAATTCTGCACATATTTGCATATGCCAAACATCACTGAAATCAACCAGATAGTACAGCTTTTCAGCCATGTTTATTATGGCTGTTATTGTGTATTTGATAGCATTTTTTAAAAATGCCTGTAAAAGAATTTGGTATATATAGTTTTAGGCTTTTATAAGTTGCAAGTCAGTATTTGATAGAATAACTAGAAGAGTTACCATACTTTAATGACAAAATAGAATATATATCAGGAGCTACATGGAATAATTTTGGGGAAAAAATGTTTTGAGTTAATTGAAACTGACAGCATTTTAACAAAATGACTGCCTGGAATGACCGCTTTTTTAAAAATATAGTTCTAAAAAATTCAAAACATCTACAGGTATCTGAGGTCCGTTTTAAGTTCCAGCAATTGTGGAAATTTCAGTTCTTTTTCTTCTCCTTTCCATTTAAAAAAAGTGAAGACATATTGTAAAATATTTACGGCTCTTATTGGTAGAACAGGCCTGAATTACTGGTTTCTCTTAATCTATTCTGATTTATTTTTGACTTAAGTCTTTATTGTGATCTTAAATAACTTAGGAACTAGAAGTCTGCTATATGAATTGCTAACTGAATAAGCAAACAACTAAAATGCCCAGACATTAACTTTGACACTTAGAATATTAGAAATTACTTTCTGGAAACACAAGGGCATCGCTGAGGAGTCCTCTTGTAAACATGAGAAACATTAAGTGATTAAGATATGACATCTTTTTAAAAATGTAGGAAAGAAGGCTATGGAAAAGTTACAAAAGTAGTGAAAAAAACATGCCACAACTCAGATAATTTAAAAAGAATTACTTAGGAAATGTTATCTAATTCCTCCTTTTTCCATTCACTGGGTTGCTTGATTTTGCTACTTGTTTCACCAGCAGCATGGACCCCTCTGTTATGCACAACAGAGTAGGGAAAAGCTGCACTGCTACAAGTATAACTTAGATTTGCAAGCCGTGATAGAGCTTTAATGCTACCTGGTGGTCTCCCTGGGCTGACTTTGTATCCTGCAGCTTTAGTTGTACCCAAGGGTCTCCCTGGACTTGTCTTAAATCCAGCTGCTTTGGTGGTCCCCAGCGGTCTACCTGTGCTTGTTCTGTAGCCCGCTGATTTTGTGGTCCCCGATGGTCTTCCACGTTTACCAGATCTGTTGAGGTTTTTCTTTTTCTTTAGTTCGTCTTTCGTCTCTATACTCCTGCCACTTGTGGTTTGCAAGTGTGGTTCATTTAACGCATCTGGTCTCTGGCACGGTATTGGCTTGTGGCTGACCGTGTGGCTATACTTGGTTTGTTGTGTGGAGTATAAGTCAAACTGATCAGTAGGCGTTACGTTGTCATCATTAAGGCAAGAACTCTTTCCGGTCCCACAAAAAGGGGAGTTACCGCTGGCAACAGGATGCATCATTTTCTACCCAGAAAAAACAAAATCAGAGACACAGATGTATAAAACAAACACCGGCATTCAAAGGAAAATATTTTTCTGACTTAAAGGTATGAATGTTCTCTAAAATTAGAGAAACTGGCTCAGCACACAAACAAATGACTAAAAGACACATTTTAATATTAAAGAGTAATTAAATGCAAGTCATTTGAAGCAACCATCAGTGAACACCTGGCATCTAGACAGTACAAAAAGATACATTTAGTGCTCTGTGTAGATTTGCTTTAGGACAGAAAACTTCAAACAAGCAGTAGCACTTCAATGATTAGTGCTCTTAAAATGTACAGTGAAATTAGAACTGCTAAATGAGCATTAAGTGTTGAAAATTGTGAAGCTGTTTTGACAGAATATAAAAAAATTATTATGTCATTTCCCTAATCAAATCACTCCTAACACCTCTGACTTTTGTTTCATTTTGTAAAAGTGAACTGGTGGGTTATGAATTGTCCTCTTCCCAGACTAGTACCAAAATGAATCCATTCATGTACCAGAATCAACATTTTAAGCAAATGTTCTTTTTAAGATACTAGAGTCAAGACTATGTTATTTGAAATAATTCAGTGACCTGTAAAGATTGCTTTGTCTTAACAAAGGTATTTAACACATGACTTGCCTGATGTAGGACTGGTTGGGAAACTAGAGTTACTACCGGTGCATTGTAACAATTCCACAGGGCAAGTGGCCTTCAAGATGGTGCTGAAATCTTCTTATTTACAATAGCATGAAAAAATAGCATGATGGTCTGGAACACAATTATCAATTTTTAAGGCACAGATACTTTCATTCCCATGTCTCTGTCAAGGTGAGCCAACCTAGAAGGATGGTCTGTCTTCAGAAACTTATGATGTTCATTGGACCCTGTCCTCTGCAGAGTATTTTTCCCCACTGACAGCAACTGAAGGCTAATAAAATTTAATGCTTTTTTTGAACTATGAATAGTAGATTAAGTTGGGGCAGGGGAAATGGTTTTTAGGGAGCTGTAAGGAAGTACGCAAGAAAGCAGACCAGGTGGAACCTGAATCTCAAAACTGAATGTCTGTAGGACACAGCATTTTAAAATACTTATATACACTGTAATGGAGGCAGCAAAGAAGTCTTTTCTCTGTTGCCATGGTGTCTGCGAAGTGCCATCTAGGGGTTCTGGTGAACCAGAGTGACTACACTGGAAGTTGTTAAATTATTCACCCGCTGCAAAGGTTTTCTTAGATACAGACAAAATAATGTGTATTCACTCTGTTTTAGGGATTACTACTTTAGATGCAAAATCAGAGTTCAGGTTATTAGTGGCTTTCTCTTTCCGTTTCTCACAGCAGGGACAGGCCACGAATAGAGCAGCCCCTTCAAATAAAGCTGGAGGATTTTACAGCTCTCTACCATACAAAATTACTCAAATTATTTTTTAACATTATTTTTTGGTATTTTTAATATGTCCGTGTGTGTACACGTAAGTGTGTATGCGCCTGGAAGTCATGGCAACCTCCAGTGACTGACTAAGTGTACATGGAAGTCATGGCAACCTCTGGTGACTGACCCCCCTACTGGGGGCATGGAGGGTATTCAGAGAGGTGGCTGAATAAAGCCTGCCCCCGCCTCCAATATTCCAAGGAGGTCTCCCATCCAAGTACTTGCCAGAGTCAACCCTGCTTAGCTTCCGAGATCTGATGAAATCGGGCTTGCCTGGGCTATCCAGATCAGGGCAAAATTAACCAAGTTCTTAATCATGTTTAGTTTTTAATACTCCAACTGAAATCACAATAGGAGCTCTGAATCAATAAAATTAAGTACATGAACAAGGCATTTCAGGATCTGGTGTTTAGAATGACTTCTCCTAAAGGGTAGGTCTCTTACATTTGGTATGGAAACAGAGGGCTGCTTCAGACAATAACTCTCATACTTAAGTATCTTATATGTGAGAAGTTGCATGAATTCCCTTCATACTTTGGCCAAACATCAGGGAAGCTAATACCAATCACCATTTCCTGACATGTATATATACAACAGTATAATATATGCATTCACTACATTTATTGTAAATTATGGGGAATGTTCTATGAAAATCTGTATATAAATTCATACTGAACTGGATCCTAAGATACTCAAACTGAGCTCTTTCCTGTCTTCTCCTATCAACTACATCCCCTACATCCAGCCCCGTAGCTAGGGATTTTGGGGGGGAGGGGGCCTGGGGGGGAGCAGCTAATTAAATAAAAGTTAATTAATTCAGTTGGGGGCAGCCTTGGAGGGAGGGGGCCCGGAAGAAACGCTAGGGGGCCGTGGGCTGCGCTGAACAAGGCTAGACCTACATGCCTTCAAAAGCCCCAGCTAAAATCAGTAGGCCCTTGGGAACGATGCAGGTATGTGATAAACCATGGGAATATGGAATAGACAGAAATCATCCCCCCACCCTGAGTGAGAAGAAATGCCCTTCTGGTTTCCATGCAGGAAATCTGCCTTGTTTCCATGTCATGTTTCCAATATTTTTCTTTTCATTAGACACCTATGAAAGAAGTATATTTTTGAGAGATTAGTATTTCCTTCTCATGTTTTGTAATTACATAATTACTGTCACAAAGACAAGAGAAGAGCAGAGTGGCAAGCAGGAGTGGTATGACCTTAGAGGAACTAACAGCATAACTCTCCTGTCTACTGTGAGAAATAAAATGCTGATCATTTTTTCCAGGAGTTAACTAGGTTCAGTATGGCTGTGCCTACATCAGCATTCTCCCCAATACTGTTTCCATAAAAAGGAAGCCAGAATTCCATCATCATCCCTTGTCCCAGAAGTTCTACAGTGCTCATTATGCCTTTGAGACCCATGTGGGAAAGAATATTACTCTCTCTGTGTGCTAAGTGCTGTCAAGTCCCTTCAGGCCTATGATGACCTTCTGAATTAATGACCACCAAAGTGTCCTATCATTAACAGCCTTACTCAGGTCTTGCGACCTGAGGGCCATGGTTTCCTTTATTGAGTCAATCCAGCTCATATTGGGTCTTCGTCTTTTCCTGCTGCCTTCAACTTTTCCTTAGCATTACTATTACTAATGAATAAATACTCCAGTCTGCAGGGTCAAAAGAGTATTTTTAAGAAGGATTAGAAATCTGGTATACTGAACAGCTCAGGAAGATGCTTTTTATGACAGAATAGGATTGTTGCCTATTGCAATGTTTATTGTATGTATCGTCTTGTGTTTTGTGCATTATCATCTACCTCTGTAATCCACTTTCTGCGCTACGGTATGTCATTTCAGGCAGTTTCCCCCCTAACTCTGTAATCCTAGCCTTACTGCACTATTTACTGGATGATGTTTACTGGGATGTCTGACTTAACTGCTCTTTTAAAATTGTTACCTGCCTTAAATCTCAGCAGGAAAGGCAAGCTAAAAATGAACAAGGTAACGACTGCACTCATCAAACCAAGCTTGAATGAGAAGAGCAAGACATATAGTCACAGTGTGATTTAAACGGGCACATACAGGCTTGTTCAAGATACAGGGTCTGCCCTCAGTTGCCATTAAACATGTCCTGTTATGTTAGATATACACAAGCAGGAAAAATGCAAAATAATAAGGGACAGCAATTAAGATGCTTTAAAAACTTACAAACTTCAGACAGACTGCTCTGAATCAGGACTACAAGATGCTCTGAACTGCTAGAACAGCAAAGCCAGACAAGCCTGAATGGCAGAAGCTTACCCCTTTCCTTCTTCTCTCATCACTGCCCCCCACAGCCCTGGAGTGTAAGCACTATTCCTGGGACCTTTGCAAGAACGGCTGTTTAGCCAGGGGCACTTAATTCAATCACCACCGAAAAAAAATTAGGGGGGGCGGGGGGGGGGGGGAAGAGAGGGCACACAGGACTACAACTTTGGCACTTAAGGTTCTTTTTTAATCTAAAAAAGGGCCGACAGAAACATACACCTACTTTATCCAGGACAGCTCAACACGGAAATCACCCTTTATAACTTTCACTCCTCACACACCCCTTTTCGAGAAAGCAAACAGAACGATAATCTTTAACCCTCTCCCCCTCCAGCGTCCAGCGCCCGTCTTTGTTTAAACTGCCCGTTTCATCCCCGGCAGCGACCATCGTTCCCACGTTTAGAACTTTTGCCGTTCCGAAATTGGGACCTCTTAGAATTCCGCAGTTTAATTGCGAACCCCTTGGGGGGGGGGGGGGTTAAAAACAAAACAAAAAACGAACGCGAGGCGGAGGAAAGGAAGAGAAGCTTCTGTACCCTCCTCAGGGTGCGTTCTTTGAACAGATCCACTTTCACCCCTCGGAAGCGTCAAGGGACGTTCGGTTCCTGCCGCAGCCTCCAGGCACCGGCGGGGGGAGAGAAGTCAAACAAACCCCCCACCCCCAAAATCCAACTCTTCCTTCCACCACGAGAGGAGGAGGAGGAGGAGAGGCGTTTGTTCTCTCCCCCCCCCAGCGCCGAGGCGTTGGCAGGAATTAGGGGGCTCTCTCGCTCCCATTCCAAGCGCTGCGCTGGAGGGAGGGAAGGAAGGGAAGGAAGGGAAGGCGCTCCCTCTGCCCCTTTCTGTCTCCCTGCCTCCCTCCCTCCGGCGACTGGGCGAGGGCGGCTCCATCTTGCCGGGAGAGAAGGGAGAGGCGAGCAAGAGCGCTGCTAGGCCCGGGGCGGCTCCTACCTGCGGGATTCAGGGGGCGGCGGCGGCGGCGGCGGGGGAGGGATGGGATGGGACGGGGCCGCGGCGGCCGGTCCGAAAGCGGCGCGGAGCCCGACGAGGGCCGAAGCGATGCCTGGCGGGGCGCAGGGGCCCCTCCCCACGGCCCACGGCTGGCTGCCTCCCTCGCAGGCCGGCTGACAGACGGGCGAGGAACCACCGACGGCGGAGCGGGCCAAGCAGCTGCAGGGAGCCGTGGCGGCGACGTGCGCGCTCCTGGTCAGGGCCGCCGCGGGAGCGAGCGAGCAGGCGGGAGCGGCGGCGGACGGTCGGCGAGGAAGGGAGGAAGGAAGGAGGGAGGGAGGGAGCGGCTGAGGGGCCGCTCCGCGGGGGAGCCGGACTCTGAGGAAACGGCGCCGGGAGCGAACAAAAGGAGCCCCGGGCCGGGGGGGGGGGGGGGGGGGGGAGGGCGGGAAGAGAGAGCGAGAGACTCCGGCAGCCTCCCGGGAAAGAACAAAACAAGCACACGGAAAAGCCCCCCCCCCCTATATAAGGAACGTAGCCTTTTAAAAAAAAGGAACTAACCGTTTGGGGGTGGGCCGGCTTGTAGTAGCAGAAGCTAGAGACCACTTCATGGCGAGAACTCACCGCGCAGATCACCAGCCTTTCCCGTGCCGCCGAGACGCCGCCTCTTTTGTCGCTCTTGCCACAGCCAAGCATGGCTGCCCCGCTGGAATTCGCAGCCCGGGGGGCGGGGGCGGGCGAGGGGAGAACGGCGGAGCGGGCGGGAGAGCCGGGAATGCGGCTTCCGCCGAATGGAGTCCCCTTTTGTTAGGGACGACGTCTCAAAACGTCAAAAGTAGTGGGCGAGCTTCGCTCGTGACTTCGAGGCGTTGTGATTGGTCCTAATGGAAGGTATCCTTGGTCTTCGACCGGGCCCAGGAGAGCGAGCGGCGATCCTGCGTCCTGGACGCCGAAGGTCCCGGGAGGGCGTTTCTTTCCAAAGATTGGTGGGCCGCTTTTCTCAGGCCGGACAGGAGGAAGACAGCAGCATAATAGTGTGCCTCTGTTTAGGATAGCTACAAACACTACCCTAGAGTGGTTAAATTAATATTTTTAGAGCGGTAGAGGATGCCTTGATACTAACGTTTGGTTGTAACAAATAGTCGTGTATAACGCAGGTACCTCGTTTGGAACAGTTTGATTCGCTAACAAGCCGTTTTGATGTGTCTTTTCACCTTTTTCATGGAGGGTTAGGGAACTGCAGGGGGGGAAAAGTTTTAAACATTGGCTTAAGGCAGGGGTGGGCAATTGTTTTGGCTCGGGGGCCGCTTTGTGGGAGAGGAGGTTAGCGGAGGGCCGCACCTTTTAAAATGATTGCATTCATTAGTTAACTTTGCATTTCAGAAAAGGTATACATTGTATCATAAAAATCAATAAATATAAATTAAATAAAATAGTGGTAGTTTTAGTGGTAAAATAGTGGTAAGCCAGGAGAGAGCGGGAGTAGGGTTGCCAGCCTCCAGATGGGGCCTGGGGATCTCCTGCTTTTACAACTGATCCCCAGCTGACAGAGATCAGCTCCCCTAGAGAAAATGGCTGCTTTAAAGGGTCAACTCTATGGCATTGTACCATGCTGAGGCCCCTCCCCTCCCCAAACCCCTCCCTCTCCTGGCTCCACCCCCAAAGTCTCCAGGTATTTTCCAATCCAGACTTGGCAACCCTAAGCGGGAGCCTTCCTGACCTTCTCAGGCAGAGGCCTGACTGAAACCACCTGGCCGACTGTCTTGGCGGGCCGCAAAAAACTCTGTGGCGGGCCGCATGTGGCCCCCGGGCCGCAATTTGCCCACCCTTGGCTTAACAGGAACAAAGCATATTCAGTGCGCTCCAGAGAGAACCACAGGATGCTGAGGGCAGTTCAGTATAAATTCAAGAGTGGGGAAATGCGAGGGAACACAGAGGAGGGAGGAGGAACTGGCCTGGTTGAGCCAATAGTAGCTTATAGTATCCTGCAAGTGGAGATTAGGAATGGGAGCCAGGATTTTCCTGATAGACCTTGAACATGATTCTCCACCCCTCCAGACCAGGATACCAGACACTTTTAAGTCCTCTGTTAGTGTTTAAATCTAAAATCTGGGCAGGGAGGAAGATTAATTAGGGCTAGGGGTCAGGGGAGATGTGCTTCCTCAAGTCTTAGCATAATTCCTTAAACTGAAGGGAGTATGCAGAGGGTATAATTAGGACTACTTCTATTCCTCTCTTATACAGTACAGGAAGTGTGAGGTGAAGATGTCCCACTCCAGCACTGCATCCGTCAGGAGCAGAGGAGCCGCATCCCCACATCTCAACTGGGCAGTTACAACATTGTATTAGATTGCTGAGGTTCAGAAATAAGACAGAAGCTGCTCACCTAGCCTCAGAATTCAGCAGTGTCCCATTAGTGCATTATTTCCTGTTCATCTACCCTACCTCCCAATGATTCCTGATGTTCCACTGCTTGACTGTATTGTACCCAGTACTGTCTTCACAGGAATGACTCTTCCTCCAAATTAGTGTATGCATCAGGGATGTGAGAAGGAAAAAAGGCAGCAAAGGGTGCTCAGAATGATGGTAGGGAGAGGGAAAGGTGGGACGAGATGAGCATTTGAGAGAGGTGGCAGGGAAGATGAAGGGAGAGGACAGTGAGGGCTGCTAGACAGAAATGGCTGAAATGGAGAGAAGAGAACGCAAGCATGGGAACAGAGATGTGTGAGGAGATAGTTTCCCATTTGCTGCAAGCCTCTAGTCTTGTTGGTGGTAAAAAGAACAAATAAACAGCCCTACGGTATCTTCATGTGAACTCTAAGTAGAAAATTGGCCTATCAAGTCTCCGATCAGTGTACGTTAACACATAATAAATGTATACTGCGCAAAGTACACAGTGGTAAGGAGTACCTTTCCTGATCGAGTTCAGTTTTTTACTTGCCACTGATCCTCCTGTCAAAGGCTTTCATCAGGACAGCTAAAGAGGCATCTCCTATACGAGGCAAGTAGGGCAGAGCCATAAAAGTCTCCCCTCCCCATCTTCTAGATCCCCTCAGATTCCTTTGTTACAACACTCCCTTTGCAAATGCAAACATGCACTGATGCTTCGGATATGCCACTAGCTACTGTAAGCTGCCCTGCCTCCTTTATGTGAAAATGTATATAAGTGAATGTATTTCGCATTGTCCTTTAGATTTCTTCTTGCCACAGCTATTTTTATAGAGCTGTAACCCAGCCTCAATTTTCAGGACTGGCCCTTGTGTTGTTGATGTTTAAAGCAGATGGTCAGAGCTAGTGTGGTCTTGTTTCTGAATGTGAACTCTATTTCTTCCATACAGATTCTACAATAAATCAACAATATTGCTGTCTACAAATTACAGCATAATGTGGTCAACAGCTTGATCCTAAACATTCAGCAAGCATATTCATCTGCACTGCTGCTGTGACATCATTTTTTGCGGTGATGCACTGTGGGGGGGGGGGGGGACTAAATGCCCATTCATTGCTTTGTTTGAGGATGCATCAAGTGTTGGGATCAGGCTGTTAGGTACCTATTGGCCATTTATAGACTCTTGAGACACTTTTAAAAGGTACACAAAATGACTTAATCCAGTAGAAAACCTGCCTCAAAAAAAATATTTTACAGCATCCCCTTCAGAAGGTCCCTGTTATCACCAATTCACACTTTAAAAAATCATTAGGCTTTAAAAATGTTTTAAAGGAAATAATTGGAAGGGGTTTTCTTTAAAAACCCTATCTAATGTTCTTTTGAACAGGAAGACAGCTGCTTCCCTGCTGCTGTGCATTATCTAGAAGTAGCAGTGTACATGCAGCATAAGGCAGCAGAGACTTTGCAGCAGCAAATAAACAATTAAATATTTATCTACTGCACTTTTCATTCGAAGGCTTGCGAGCTGAACAGAGCTAGAGTGCAGTTCCCTCCATGTCTCTTTCCATAAAAGAGGCTTCTCATAAAATGGACTCCCAGCCCATATGCTGCCTTTTAGAATATGAGCTACAATCTGAGGCACACTATAATCAGTGAAAACAGTAAACTTTTCAAGCACAGGCTTATTTAAATCTTGCGTTAAATGTGAAGCTTCTTTCTTTAGCTGCACATATTACTGATTAGGACTGCAATAGGGTTATTCTTTGTGACGAGTAGCATCATGTTTCACGATGTTCATGAAAACTTGGAGATTTGTGTTTCAAAACAGTAAACCTCCATTCTCTTCCAGAAACATCCTTGATTAAGGAGACTGGTCCAAAAAAGCTAATTTTAGCAGGACAGTTCTGTTGTATATTCACTTAAATGTAAATCCAAATTATTTCAAGGAATTTACAATTATTGTTATTTTATTATTATTATTTATTTTATTTTTATACCGCCTATAGCCAGAGCTCTCTGGGCAGTTCACAACAAACCATTCTCTGCATAGTTTACAGCGAGTAAGCATTCATGGGACTATGATATAACCTGATTCAACAACCTATAACTGTCCTGACACAACAAGAAGTAAGCTTGTATAGGACTGTAGCCCCATGTGCCATGCGTCTTTGCAAGCAAGTTCCACAGAAAGCGATGGGACATTTCTATACAAGCATGCCGCTGGGGTGGAAAGGTTCCACCAGTGTCTGTAGATGACTAGATTTTACGGATTACTGTTATTAGCACAGAAGTATTTGTCTGGAGTCTCAGAGGGCCAAATTAGATATAAGGAACTGGACTGCTGTCATTTTGCATCTACTCAGCATCTCATTAGGAAAACGTGGTGAGGCAATGGGGCTGTGCATCTCCTGGCCTCCTTCCATCAGCCTACGAACTGAAGTGGGGAAATGCAGTGCGATGAGAGGGCAGAGGTAGATTTTGCTTACAAACAATAGTTTACCCCTCACCTCTAGCCCAAAACCAGATATCCCTCATGTTAGGATTAAGAGCCTCCCTCAGCCTCTCTAGTGGCACAACAGCCAGCACTACTGTGGGGAGCTAGTGAATGCCAGGAATAAATTGCTTTAGTCTATTTTGTTAAAAAAATATATATTTTCAGGATTGCTAAAGCAATCCTCAAAATTGTGCTACTCCTATTTTATACTGAATTTCAGGATTCTTCAGGAAACCACATTTGTCACGGGACTCTCTGTGCATGCCACTCGACACAGCCTTAAACAAAAGCATGATATAGTGGTCCTTTACGACAACCCCTCTTTGTGGTGGTTTTTTTTGTGTGTGTGTTAAAGACCTTGCAGCCCTTTTGCTCAAAAGCAGTTACAAAACTTAAGTCAATTATCTTGCTGGGATCAAAAAGTCTCGTTCAGAGAATTAGCAAGAGTTGAAACAACAGCATGGTTCCGTCCTCTATGGTTTGTGGAATACCGAGCAGCAGCATAAAGATGTTTTCGTTCAAACCTGCTTTCGTAATGATTTTGTTAATTATGCATGAGACTTTTCTGCCTTGCTGGTTTTAATCGCTGGTTTTAATCCACTGAAGTGGCAGCGGAGGGTCTTGCATTGCACCAAGTTGCACATTAGCACGACGAGTGAATAGACATTGTTCTGAAGGACTGCTCCTTTAATCTAAAGCATCACGTTATACAGCATAAATACTGTATTAATGCTTCTCTCCAGTTGAGTCCTTTTCTGATCTCCCTTCTCACTTGTTTACTAAGAGCACAATGGCATGTGATGTATGTAGTTTTTTTTCTTGAATATTTTCTTTTTACAAAATAAAGCTGCAGAGGCTGTCATCTGACCCAGTGCTGGTAGATGGGCTTCTTAACCTGAGATTGGTATCTAAGAATTGTATAGAGGCAAAATTTTACCGATTCCGTTTCCCTTTCTCATCGATGCCGCCAAATCCCATTCATGAGGATCACAAAAACTCCCACCATCAGCTGTTTGGCAGGCATAGGATACTATTGGGGGAAGTGGGGACCAGTTTGTTTCCACTAGCAATCAGGTGGTGGAATACAGCCCTACATCTTTCCCCCTATGGGGACAAAAGCAAAAGGGGACATGGTTGAGTCCAACCATATAGGCAAACTTTGCGGTCATCTAGAGTGCCAGGCTTTAAAGGTTGCCAAATTACATGATGTTTCTTGTCTCAAAAACATATCAATAAGTTCTCATATAAATGAAAATCGTATTGTATTTCTTTTTTCTTTATACTGAATGGGGCCCACGGCAAAGTCATAGTTCACCTACGGCATCAAAATCCTTGGGCTGGCTCTCACTGCAGGAAGGGTACTTAATAGGAGAACTGCAGAATTCCATGGCACATTGCAAGCTCTAGGACTACATTTTATAAAATAAAAAGATCAAGATCGCTTGGTCCTTAGAATAAAAACCTGAAAAGACTAATTTTACCATTGCATAAGGGTTAAGCAGTATGGTTGCTCAACAAATAGATAAAGGGTTCTCTTCAGATTACCAGAATGAAGCGGACATTGTTCCGACAGTCTAACACGAGACTGGTGTGCTGTTTTTTGGGCTTTGTTGTCACTTGGATATTTTTTTTTAAAATCTCCTATTCAGTGTGCCTCTTGCCCTTCAAAGAACTCTTCCTTCTGCTACTTCCAAGTGTTTCACACACACAGCTTGGAGCAGTTTTTTAGCTTCCCAACCACCCTGAAGCACGTGAGGCTAAGGGATACCAAAAAAACAAACTGGGTTTTCCCACAGCCAAAAGCAACATGCTGACACTGCACCACGCTTGCTTTTGACAGACATTTAGGGGGCAGTGTGTGCAGAAGGGATGGATTATTGTTACTGTTTACTCTTGCTTGTCCGTGTGTACTTTCCTTCCCCTGGAATCAGAATGGGTGTGGTCAAAAGCAATGTCTCCCGGAGCTTCTACTCACTGACCGTTCCACGAATCCTTAATATTTGGGAAGGTGGCACCAAATAAAATATACATTAAAGATCACTAGTATCCGCTTATAATGGAATCCGTTATAACGTTCATTCTGTTCCTTTTGCAGCTTCCCTCTTTGACATCAGAGTGGACCATGACACCCCCCCCCCCCCCCTTTCCATTCTGCTTGTCATTTCCACCTTGCAGTATCTGGAGAAGAAAATAATAAAATTGATCCTGTGCAATGAGTTTGTTTAGAATTAGTTCCAAAGAAAAAGTTAATTCAGTAGAAAGTTTTGAAAGTACTTTTTTTTAACACACTCCAACCCAAATTTTATCCACGGCTATTATACGTTGTTCCAGTCAACAGCATGAAGCAAAAAAGCATCTTCCTGTTCTTCTAAAGCAGGGTTAAGTAGAAGTCAGAATTTCCACAATAAAACTCTTAACCTTTAAGAACACAAACTTGTTTAAGTTGATACCATATTTGGAAGACCTCTTAAGTCAAGAAAAATAACCAGTGGAACAGTACATTCCTCTTCAGTCACATGACTGGAAAACCAAGTGCACTATGGGGAACCGCATGAAAAGTGGACGGACAAGCAGGAGAGGGGCATGGCTAAGTGACAGAGCATCTGTTTTTCATGCAGAAGGTCCTAGGTTCAATCCTTGTCATCCCCATTTAAAAAGATCAGGTGAGTCACTGGCAGTCTGAGCAGACAATACCAACCTTGACAGAGTAACGACTGGATTCCGTCTAAGGCGGCTTTATGTCCGTGCTCAAATGTATCTGCAACTGACAAGGCTAGATTTCTTAAAAAGTGGAATAAGCAGCTCAAGCAGAGAAACACTTTGGCACAAGAAGCTGAGAAAACAGTGTAGCAATACTCAGTGTGAGACAAAGATCACGACTTGGCAACTGGTAAATTTTAGATTTTATGAAGATGTAAAAAGATTTAATGAGCAAACCTGAAATGGCCTGGCAATGACTTTTGGAGAGTTTTAAGAAGGCCCTTTAACCCTATGCAAGCTATTACTGTACAGTGGCACTTTTAAGACCAAAAAAGTTTAATTCTGGATATAAGCTTTTACGTGCTAGACCGATCCTGGGGTGTATCAATAGAGGCATAACATCCAAATCACAGGATGTCATAGTCCCGCTGTACACTGCATTGGTCAGGCTGCGCCTGGAGTTCTGGAGGCCTCACTTCAAAAAGGATGTGGACAGAATGGAGCAGGTGTAGAAGGGAGCGACAAAGATGATCGGGGGGCTGGAGACCAAATCCTATAAGGAAAGGCTGTGGGTCTTGGGAATGTTCAGTCCAGAGAAGAGGAGGTTGAGGGGGGACCTAATCGCTCTCTTTTAAGTATCTGAAGGGCTGTCACTTAGAGGAGGGCAGGGAGCTGTTCTTGTTGGCAGTACATGACTCGAAATAATGGGTTTAAATTAAGGGCAGGAAGGTACCAGCTGGATATTAGGAAAAACCTTTTAACAGTAAGAGTTGTGCAACAGTGGAATCAGCTGCCTAGGGAGGTGGTAAGTGCCCCCTCACTGGCAGTCTTTAAAGCAGCAATGGGACAAAACACTTGTCAGAGATGCTCTAGTGCAGGGGTGGGCAAACTTGCTCAGCATAAGAGCCACCTAGAACAGGGGTGGCCAAACTTGCTTAACGTAAGAGCCGCGTAGAATAAACATCAGATGTTTGAGAGCCACAAGACATGAACAAATATTACCTGCTTTTATTGGAAAATAAGCACATTTGCTTTTTATTAACATTAAATGAGACTGCCAAAAATAATAACAAAAGGGGTAAAAGCAGATATTGATAATGATATTAATTTGTCCAATCATATTTGTTTGCTAATGATATTTAGCTTCCCCAGCCACCCTGCCGGGAGCCACATAATATATGTGAAAGAGCCGCATGAGGCTCCCGAGCCACAGTTTGCCCACCCCTGCTCTAGGGCCAAGCTGATTCTGCACTGAGCAGGGGGTTGGACTAGATGGCCTGTATCGCCCCTTCCAACTTTGGGGTTCTATAATTCTGTGATTTCTGACAACACCACAGCTGACATTGCCAACAAACTGTGCCATTTTGGTCTCACCCATAACCACTTCAAATTTGGTGACAGCTTGTTCCTTTAGATCAATGGTACAGCCATGGACACCCACATGGCCCCACAGTAAGTCAATATCTTTATGGCGGATTTGGAGCAACACTTCCTAAACTTCCACCCACTCACACCTCTCTTATGCCTGTGACACATTTATGACATCTTTATTGTCTGGACACATGGTAAAGAAGCCCTGGACATATTCCACCAGGCATTCAACAACTTTCACCCTACCATCAACCTGACAATGAACTGATCTATGCAAGAAATACATTTTCTGGACACTACTGTAAAAAGACACAATGGACACAGATGTACCACCTTATACCTACTGACCGACAAACATACCTACATGCCTCCAGGGCTACCATCCTAAACATACCAAACAATCCATTGTATACAGCCAAGCTCTACGCTGCAACTGCATCTGCTCCAATCCTACAGACAAAGATTCTCACCTGAGGGATCTACAACAACCCTTTTTGGAACTAAAATATCCACCTGATGAAGTCAAGAAACAAACCAACAAAGCCAGAACGGTACCCGGAGAAAAGCTGCTGCAAGACAGGCCCAGGAGAGACAACCACAGAACACCACCAGTGGTCACATAACAGCTCTTGACTCAAAACAGTTCAACACATCATCAGCAACTTAAAACCTCTACTGGATAATGACAGCTCTCTTTCACAGGTACTGGGGGACAAATCTTTTCTTGTGCACAGACAGCCCCCCAATCTTAAAACAACTCATCCCCTACAATAACAAAACATCTAATTTGAACATGGACAGTGGTACCAGACCTTGCAATAAACCCAGATGCCAACTTGCTGCCACATACACCCAGATAATACTATCACTGGACCTAAAAACATCAACTACACCAGCTCGGGCACACTCACTAGCTCACCTTCTAACATTACATATGCCATTAAATGCCAACAATGCCCTTCAGTTCTCTACATAGGGCAAACGGATCAAACCCTACACCAAAGGATAAATGGACATCAAGAATCACAAAACTGAGAAACCTATAGGACAACATTTCAACCTTCCAGGGCACTCTATGGGGGGACCTCAAAGTAACTGTTTTATTGCAAAGGAATTTCAGAAACCAACTGGGAGACTGCTGAATTACAACTCATTACAACACTGGAACCCCCAGGGCTTAACAGAGGTATCGAGTTCTTATCTCATCACACATGCTAAGTCACTCTGTTCTTGCTTATACCCAGAATTAAACTTTACTAGTCTTAAGATGCCACTGGACTCAAACTTAGTTCTCACATCTGCTTTTTAACTCTACTAACACAGAGACAGCCCCCCAATCTTAAACAACTCAGGTCTAACCAACTGCTCTAATCCAATCTTGGCTATACTTGTCGCTCAGTTACTTATGCATCTTGACTCTAATTAGCCCTTCCTGGCAACTAAACCCCCTCACACACAATCTTTATGTAACAAAGAAGTCTTGTTTCAATGTATCTGAAGTATGCATGCACTGGAAAGCTTATACCCAGAATTAAACTTTGTTGGTTTTAAAGGTACCACTGGACTCAAACTTCGTTTTGTTGCTTCAGACCAATATGGCTACCCACGTGAATGCTATTACTGTGTCATCCTTGGTAGCTGTCAAGAGTACTTCTGCTGATTTCCCACCTTAAAGGGTCACATGGAGCATTTCAATCTCCATCTGAGTTATGCTTACAAATCTACAAGCCTTGGAGTGTGTTCCTCCTGTGCTTGATACAGTATTTTCAGCACCGCATGGCAAGAGACAGCAGGTAGGCTGTCCCCTTCACATTCAGACCAAACAGCTCCTTTTTGCAGGCAGCTGAAGAATCACGCATTTAGTTGTGGCAGATTTGCTTTCTTTCCTCTCTAGTCTATGTTTGGATAAAGAAGGATGGAAGACGTGTTTGTGTGCGTGCGTGCACGTATGTATCTGTGCCTGGAAGGTTGACTTCTGGCGATCCCCAGTAGGGCTTGGACATTTCAGAGAGGTGACTTGCTGTTGCCTGCCTCTGCGTCCCAGCCCTGGTATTCTTTGGAAGTCTCCCATTCAAGTACTTGCCAGGGTTGGCCCTGCTTATCTTTAGAGATCTGATGAGATTGGGCTTGCCCAGGCTATCCAGGTCAGGGCTAAGAAATAATAACCCTTCCAAACATTTTTAACCCCAACTAGAATAAACTCTGGAACTACAAAGCTCTATGGCCATAGGGTGGGCTGAGGAAGGCATTCCTTCCACCATCAGAAACATTCGCCTTTGGTGGAAGAAGGTATCCTTGTGGGTTAGAGTCTTTATGCTCTGGAAGCAGAACCAAAAACAGTCTTAGCCAGCTGTTCCTGGTCCCGTTTCCAGAGCATGAGGACTCACCCATAAGGATACCCTCTTCCACCAAAGGAGAATGGTACCCATTTGTCACACGAGTCGCTGGAGCTGGCCTCAATGGTCGCGCCTCATGACCCCACCTGGTCTGCTTCCCACCCTCGGCAGCCGGAGCCTCAGATATGGCCACCGGGGGGGGGGGGGGTTACGTCACCACACCCGCTCCTGTGACCTCCTGATGGGATATTTCTCTGTCCGCTCTCTCTCTGTGACTTGACAGCATCCACACTCAGGCTTCTCCTCCTCGGCCCCTGTCGGCTGCCTCTCTTTTATCCCTCCCCCCTCCCAACATCCCTCTCTCGTGTCCACACCCTCTGGCCCTGCCTCCCCTCTTATGCCTCAATGTGGAGGCTCTGCAGAGACTTCCGGGTCTGCCCTGTCTGTTCCCCTGGCTCCTGAGCGTGGAGCCCGGGAGCGCACTCGTGCTCTCCAGCCCCGCACCCGGCCCTCTCCCTCCTGGCCCCTTGCTGTCGGCGAGAGGCGGCTCCGGGATCCCAGGACCGCTCCCGAGGTTCACCGGGCCTCTGCCGAGCATCGTCCTCCCCTCCCGCCTTGCCTGACCGACCGCGGCCCCGGGGCGCTGTGTGGAAGACGCTGCCCCCACCCCGGCAGTCCCCTTGGCCGGGCCCGCAGAGTGCCCGCGGGATTGCGGCGGCAACGACGCCCCCTCCACCCCGGCGTCTTGGTTAGCGCCGCCGGGGGGCACGGGCCCCCAGCTCCTTGTTGTTCTCCCGCCAGCCAGGGTGAGTCTTGGGGCTGGGCAGCAGGGTGTTGGGGTGTCTGCTGGAGGATTGTTGGGGCCTCCGGGAACCAGTAGAGTCCCGCGATCGGGACACTATGATAGACACCTCCCAACAGCCTGTTCCCCTCTCTGAGCACTGAAGGTTTCTTTTGAACACCGTGCATCATATTTTGAGAGACTGTAGACAGAAACGGGGGAAGAAAAAAGATGGCAACCTGAGCAGTCACTAATAATCTATGCACCATTTGCTGCTGCTACTTCTAAAGCTGTCCATATGTATAGACCTAGAAAATATTGATAAGGAGAAGTGGAGGCAAAGAATGTTACAGATGTTACAAATACAGAAGTGACATTTAGTAAATGAGGGATACTTGGGGAAATCAGTAATAATCAGAAAAAAGGGTGACAAGCTGCAGATATTCATATTCTGCTTTAACAATTAACTTCCAGCGTTACGAAAATCAAAACGCACCTCTTGTTTTCAACATGTGAAGCCATATGCAGCATTGGGGTTCTGGACTAACAACTACAGTCCTTTTGACACTGCTCACCACAGAAAGCTCTCTGCATCTCAGCCTTTCTGAATGTGGCAAAACTGCTTACTGTGAGGGAAATGTCAAAGCTTGTAGCCGAGAAAGCAGGGCAACACCTTACTTATTCAAAACATTTTCAGAAAAAGAATACACAACGTCTTTTTTTATTTTATGAGGCATTTAGAAAACATTTATATAGTGAAATTATTATTTTTTTTACAAAGGCCTTGCATTCATTCTAAAACTGAAAATTACAAGCAGGAGTTCAACTTTGTCTACCTTGAAATGACTCCATCAGGCCTTTCTCAAGTACAAACATAAAACATTTCTAACCAAAACCATGCCTTGGCCACTTCTCCCCCTAACCCCCCCCCCCCCCCCCGAATGTTTAGGACTTCTTGAAAGTGGTTTTCAAACAGCCACAGTCCCACTGTGTGACAAGATAATATTAGTCTAAAAGTGAAACATAAATTTAAAAAGAATTTTAAAAAGGAAGTTTGATGACTAATGTAAGAAAAGTCCCAAGGTATTTAAAGGAAAATCTTGATACAAATTTACCACAAAAAAAGGCCCATGAGTTTGTTTTGACATTTGTTCAGTCTAAAACCTGATTTATTAAGGTAACATCATTTGTACATTTAAAACTAGTTTTTTGTCCCACAGCAACACACCTTTCCAAAGGAAGTTTTTAACAATGGACAACTTTCCACTCCAGTAGTAACTGCCATTATTTAAATACACCATCACTGATCAAAGTGCATTTAACCAAAATTACAAGAATCTGAAAATAATGTTTTCCTTTAGAGTTTCTGTAAGAAACAGGAGTGTGAACCAGGGAGAGACAGGATGCAATCTGAAATTGGTGGAACTGATTCCCCAGTAAGTGTTCCCAGGACAGAATGTAAAAAACAGGCTCCTATATTCTATGACCAACATGGGAAATAGTTGACTTAACTTTTCTCCTCTAATCCTACAGGGAAAAAAGAATGTATACATATAAACATACACACACTACAAGCCTGACTATGTACTTATGAAAAGGTTTCTCATGTTATAAAAGTGCAATTTTTCTATTAAATAATAAATTCATAATTTATGGATAAAAGCCTGAGATTAGACATTTACAGAAAGCTACTCTGATTGCCAAACTATATATTATGCTTGGAGATCAAAGACTGATTTCATGACTTAAAAAAATTAACGAAAGTATTTGGATGGGGCGGTGCTAATGTGACTGAGAACATGGTGTTTAACATTTTCCCAACCCCCAAGCGATTTGCTTCCTATTTGTCCTGGAGGGGGGATCAGGTACAGATTATCATGCCTCTCCCCCCCCCCCCCCGAGAGTAAATAGCAGCTGGGCAAATAAGTAATTAACGGTGCAATCCTATATCAAATTATAGCCTTCTAAGTCCACTGAAGTCAAGGGTACAATTCTGCTTAGAATGGCAGTATTAAGACGGGAAGAGTGCTATGTGTGAGGGAGCTGTGTTACTAATCCTTCTTGTTGCTTCCTTGGTCAAATTAGCAATTCCCCTCCTCTTTCCCAGTCAATTTTAAAAAAAAACAACTTGGCAATCAGTCATGAATATCCTGGCATAGTAAGTACAACCCCAAGTATCTCATTTTGCAGAAAATGTATTTGGGCTGTTCTGAAGGATCGCACGTTCTTAATTATTTTATTGGGAATTTTTACACCAAGAGGAAAAGGAGGGAGAAAAAGGAAGTCAGGAAAATGCAGCCTTAGTTTTAAAGCATTTGTTTCACTACTCCAAACTGTGAACCAAGAAGTGCTATAACAACTTCCAACCACATGCCAAGCTTTTCCAAACTGAGGCTGTATCACAATCTTCTAGGAAAATTATAATGGGTTTTATTCAGTATAAGTAGGATGGAAAGCATACAATATTTTAAAGAATCATGCTCTGCCAACCTTGTTCTCCTCTGTGCAGAAAACAAAGATCCCTTGACAAAGCGATTCTGATCTTTAAAAAAAAACCCAGCATGACAACACTTTTTTTAAAAAAAACCTTAATTTACAATACACAGGGTAAATAGCAAAAGTAAAGAGAAACCACAAATATCCACAAATCAGCAACTGATAGATTTACTCCAAGCATTTATAAAACTTTGTATCTTCCTTTGTTGGTTGGTTGGTATGAATTTTGCTGCAAAAGAAAAAAAAGGATAGGGACGCAGTCAGATACACTGTTGATAAACTGGGTGGACTAGCACAACTAGAACAATTCAAAAACAACAAAATATACCTAAGTGTATCAGGTAAAAAGCTCAAAAAATAATGGAAAGCTCAATAAAGTAAGGATAGATAGATGATAGATAGATGATAGATAGATGATAGATAGATGATAGATAGATGATAGATAGATGATAGATAGATGATAGATAGATGATAGATAGATAGATGATAGATATAGATCTTGATGTTATGAACACCAAGACAGACAATACTGATCAAAGCAGAAAAGTGTATGCTGTTAATCCACCAACTAATGGTAACTGTAGCGAAAGGGAAATATTTCAGGTAAAGAGAAAACAAAACTGAGTCTGTTTGGGAAGGTAAAAGATGTTGAACGACAGAAGGAAACTGACACTATAAAAGCATTTGGATAGCAAAAGGTTACAGTACCACTTCAAAAACAGCAAATACAACTCCAGAACCTTTCACAGGAGACTGGAGATGAACACGTCTGCTAACTCATTCGAAGAAGTTTCATGACACAGAAGTCTCATTGATACTCTGCCTCAAAATCAAACAAGGTAAAATCATTCTGGATTTACGGTATTAAATATAGATCCCTTTAAGATATTGTTGGGGATTTAAGGCTGCCGTGCTATCAAATTATTAAAATTTCTAAAGCCTTTAGAAAAGTTGTGCATGCTACTTTCAGAAACCAATCCATAACATACCAATCTGATGAGCTCTTCTTTGATGAGTCTAGTGATTTCTGCTTTTGCTTTCTGCACAGCTAATTCATTGGCACCTGGAAGCAGACAGTTAAACTTTTACACTTTTAATCAAAATGAAGCAAACAATACAGAGAGCAATACATGGCACTGGAAGCCAAGAAGATATTTCAATAATTCATACATCACAATGATAAACATCTTTTTTTAAAAAATATTTTCAGTATCTATATATCCAGGCGGATACTTATTTCCATGGACCTGGGTCACATGGAGGGTAAACAGATCTTCCATCAAACTTGGGACAGTCCCCATGTTTGCAGAAAAATCTAAAATGTTTTTAAAAGTATACGGGGATACTTAAATCCCCCCAAAAGTAAAACTGCTTGCTCCACACAAGCGCAGAGAACAGACTTACTGAAGCGGGGGGAAAGCCGTTGGAACCGCGAGAAAAGCTGCTGCAGCAATAGCTATGCGTCCCACCACTGGGACAGCCCCCACCAGGACCGCCAGCAACAAAGACTATAGCTTCAGCCAACAGATTTGGGCACGGGACTGCTGAGTAAAGGCAGCTGGCAGCACCCCCAGGGAGGGAGAGCAGCCGGTTGGCCAAGGGAGCCAAAGGGGCGGTGGCGAGCCAGCCTGCCCTCTGCTGCTGCCACCACTGCTCAAGCTAGCCCTGCAGCCGTCAGTTGAAGTGCGAGGAGGCAAAGCCTGTGTCATTGCTCCCCCTCCCTCCTGCAACCAAACTGGGGACATTTGCTCGCCTGTAGCTGCAAAAGGAGAGAAACAGAAAGAAGTGGGGTTCTGTGAGAAGGGAGAGAGAGACAGAGAAAGAATAGGGAACTGTCTCTTGGGGGGGGGGAAGAAAAGAATGGGAGATTGAGGAAGGGGGAGAGAAAGAGGAAGGAGAGATTGGGGGGCTAGAGAAATAGTGGAGAGAAAGAGGGGCAGACTGAGGGGGGTGGGAGGGGAAAGGACATCAAGAAGGGCTGGGGTAAGAGGGGGTGAGAGGAGAAATGGGGTAAGAAAGGATTGCTAGAGAATGGGGTAGGGAGGAAACCTGACATAGAAGGGGTGAGAGGAGAAGGGGACGTGAGGGAATATTAGTAAATAAGGTGTGTGTGCAGGAAGAAAGAGGAGGGTACTTTGACAATAAAGGGGGGGAGAGGGGGGAAAGGGGGGGAATCCCCCCTCCCCACAAGTTCCTTGCGAGGACTGCCTGCAACAAAGACTGGGGCAGGGCCACAACACATTATGCAATATGTTGTTGCGGGTCCCCTCTTGTACAACTATAATTCTTAACCATATCTAACAAAAGCATTTTATTTTGCAATTGAGGCTGGTGTAAATCCAGGCAATCACAAACAGAAAAAAAAGAAACTGATTTAAATCAGTATATAAAGCTTCCCATTGGCATGGATATCACATAGAAAACCCAGTGGGAAAAGGGACACCGTACAGCAGCAATCTTTGCACAACCATTCCTCCTTCAGGCCATTTTTATGCTTATCTACATTATGTAGAAGTAATAACATTCTATTGTCTTATGGCATCATCCAACACAAATCCCAGTAACCACACCAAGGACAGATTAACACCAGTTTTTAAAATATGGACACAGTGCCATCCAGTACTAAATGAATTACCAGTACTCTTTCAAATTTTCTGATGGAGCCATTATATTACCTTCTTTTTATGCTTCCAGGTCACAGAAGTGGTATAACTAATTTCAGAAGCCAGGCAACAAACAGCATTAAAACTAAGTGTTGCTTAAAATCTGTAAACTCTTGATGATGTAGGGAATTCCCAGGCCAGTTCCAGACGTACTCTATGAGGTGTCTAGAACAGGAATTGCTCCACGTCTCCTCATCAGAAACAGAGCAGCATATTACAGGAGGTTATGGAGAGTCGCCATGGGGAAAGATACTCATTGCACACAACTGGGAACCTGTGGACTGACCACATTTGCTGGTTTCCTCACCTTAGTGCATGAGTTAAGTCCTGAAGCACTGGCTTACATCAAAAATGGTGTGTATTACCACAACTAACTGATCATCACTACAGGCTACAGCAATTCTGCGGCATGAGGTAGGATTGCAGCAAGCATATTTTGCACATGACTATGAACAATTCTTTGCATTAAACACTGTTCCCGTTTCCCGGAGACCAGTACATAGAACCTGCTGCTTCTACTCTTCTAGAACAAGATACGATCTTTTTCTCCTTTCTATTGAAGCAGCGGGAACTGTGTACAAACCGTGCCAGTAAATATTTTTTTACTACAGCACAACTCACTTGATACTGGCATAGTTTCGATGCTGTGTATGTACATACCCTAAGTACCATTTCCTTTCTGCTATATTATAACTTTATCAGGGTATTAGATTATCAAATGTGGAGAATAATACTCACTCTCTATAGCCAGGTAGATTTTTCGTTCTCCCTCCTTGGGCTCTTTGCCTGGAGGAAAATATGTTCCTCTGATGGTAATGGCGGCTTCAGAATATTCACTTATTCTGTGCAGTGCTTCCTTTGATGTTACCTTCCACCTCGCAGTCTACAGAACAAAAGAGGCAAAGGGAAAGATATTGGGTTGGGAAGGGATATGCTGGCAATTTCCACAGACTTTCCCCTTCAACTGCAGCCTCCTGAGCGGCACCCATACAGTTCCCCAGGGTCTCCCGAGCCCTAGGAACAGTGTTTCAGGGAACCCAGGGGGACTGCAGAAGAAAGGGAAGGGGTGGAGAGAAAGAGCCACCCCACAAGCAGAGCTCTGCTCACGGTTCTTCGGGTAAAACTCACTGAATATGAGATCGAAAAGATAAACTCCTAGGCAAGATGACATCGCAAAACATAGCAGAATTATCAGAGAACAAAAAAAGCACTTCAGCTCTCATTAATTAATGGAACCAGTACATTATGCTACTAATATCTCATTTTTATACTGAAAAAAAAAAGATACATTTAGAGAATTTAAAGGATGCATAGGACCACAGAGGAGAGCATTTGTTTCATCCTTTGTTCCTTACTGGGGCAATTTCCTAAAAAGTTAAGCATTCCCTTATATTCTAGAGTAGGGGTGGGCAAACTTGCTCAGCGTAAGAGCCGCATAGAACAGGGGTGGCCAAACTTGCTTAACGTAAGAGCCGCATAGAATAAACATCAGATGTTTGAGAGCCACAAGACGTGAAGAAATATTACCTGCTTTTATTGGAAAACAAGCAAATTTGCTTTTCATTAACATTAAATGAGACTGCCAAAAATAATAACAAAAGGGGTAAAAGCAGATACTGATAATGATATTAATTTGTCCAATGATATTTGTTTGCTAATGATATTTAGCTTCCCCAGCCGCCCTGCCGGGAGCCACATAATATATGTGAAAGAGCCGCATGCGGCTCCCGAGCCACAGTTTGCCCACCCCTGTACTAGAGTAACTTATTATTGCAGAGAATATTTGCAATGATTTTTAAAAATCACAGGTGAGATTGTAGATCTGCCTCCACTAGAATTCATTTGTATAATGCCTTTCTTGGGTTACAGAGACTGTACTGGATAAAATACCAAACAAATATATCACCCATTATTACAATAGTTATATTTTGGTTTTTAAAATAAGAAGACTGGTCTAGGAATAGATACAGAGGAAAACTTGTTTCTGAGGTACAAAAAATTAGTTACCCAGGAAAAGCTGTTAGTTATAGGAACTGCTACAAGTGGTGGTACCAATCAGAATAACAGGAGACCTGTGAAATCCCTTCTCAGCCCAGGGGTGTGTGTGTGTGTGTGTGTGTCAGGGGAATGAATGTATATATGAGTTAACGAAAAAATCCTTCTTGCCTGCGGGAAGTCATTGATCTCCAATTCTTCCTCATATCTCTTGAAAGACTCATTTTGTCCCCCTTCCTGTTTTTCCTCCTCTTGTTTCTCTATCGGCACATAATTGAGCTTGGCATTGATCTTCTCAGCCAGCTGCTCAGCTATGGTTTTTGCAGACACAGTTGGCGCTTGAATTGTACCACCCCTCAGGATAGCGTTTGTCGCTTGCTGCATCACATCCTGTAATAAGGAATTTTTTCCAGAAAAGAAAAACGAATTTCAGAAACATTCTACAGTACAAGTCAGTAGGAAAAAGTAGTCAAAATTTGGGCATTACTGTCTTGCAGCGTGTGCACACATACACATTAAACATTCTGTGCTCAAGTGCAAAGTGCTAGGTTTTTAAAAACTATATAAGAATTTAGAGATAGTTATCTCTGAGCTAAACTAAGTTTCAGTTACTTTGAAATAACAATGTTTGTTTATATGAATCAGGAACTTCAGGGCATTTCAACTACCTCACTGACTATTTTGGGTCATTCACAGATCAGGAACTATTTCTCTCCATGCCCTAACCTGGATAGCCCAGGCTAGACTGATCCCATCAGATCTCAGAAGATAAGAGGGTCAGCCTTGCCTTGGCTAGCATTTGGAAGGGCGACCTCCAAGGAATACCAGGGCTGCAATGCAGAGGCAGGCAATGGCAAACCACCTCTGAAATGTCTCTTGCCTTAAAGACAAGTCTAGCTCATCACCTAGTGGTACATAATGCTAAAAAGAGCTAGAACTTCTGGCTGCCAGGCAATCTTAAGATCTCCTGGCTATTCTACACATAATGCCATACAATAATAATAATTATCATTCTCTGCATGAGGAAGATCACTTACATGAGCTCCTATTTTCTAACTCCTCCTCTCCCTCAATTTCAGTTCAGTTTACCCCTTGAAGCTTTGAACAAGCCTACAGGTTGATGCATTGTTATCCCAAGATAACTAAATAACATTAAAAAAGCATTTTGACCAAAAGCAAAGTTAAGAAAGCAGACACAGTATACCTCATATGAAATGTTTGGTATGGTTATTGGCAGAACCATGCAATTCTGATGTTCATTCCAAAATCACATACACTCATCAGAAAGGCACTACTGCAGGAGAAGCCAGACCCAGGATCTGTTGTGCTGCAGGAAGATTGCTCTCTGGAGTACACAGATCCTGGCTGGGATGGCTTCTCCTGCAGCACAGTTTTAAAGAGGGCTGCAGGAGAAGCCAGACTCAGGATCTGCATGCCGCTAGGAGCAATTTCCCTGCGGCGTGCAGATCCTGGCTTCTCCTGTAGCCCAAGCTGAGTTGGCAGGAAGTCTCTTCCACTGGCACAGCTGATCCTTGAGATGTCTTCTGCAGTCCCTTTAAACTTTACAGGGACTGCAGTAGAAGCCCAACAAACAGCTGAGATGCAGAAACAAGCCCACAGCCACTGGGGGCACTAGGGGAGCAACACTCTCTCCCAAATTTTCCCTGCCCCCTTCTGTCATGGTCCTCCTCCCCCACCACCCTCACAGTGGAGTACTCGGCCAGGAGGGGGCAAGGACGGGGAGAAAGCCTGGGGCAAGCAGTATGCTGTCTTTTTCCCCGAAGGTCAGCTTGCACACTGCCTTGGGCTTCTTGGCCAGCAATACCTTGGTGTGGCTGCTTGAGGACAGCAGTGGGCCCAGCAAGGCCAGTGGGATGGGCAGGGGCAAAGGCGCATGGGGCAGCAGCCTCTCCTTGGCCACTGGGGCCACCTCTCAGGCACCTTCCTTGGATCCCCGCCCTCGCAGTCTCCTCCATCATGTGTTTTAACTGCCATGCTGGCCAGCCTCTTCTTTTCCCCCTCCCCGCTCCCCGGTTGCACCTACATCACTTCCTGGTGACCTCCAAAGTGCCGTGGGCACATGCCTCCCCCAATGTTCTGGCTATGGGGCACACCCCTAGTTACATATAATCTTTTTAATATATATATATATATACCATTATGTTAGATAGCTCTTATTTTCCCTTTTCTATTTGTTTTATCAAAATAATATATTAAAAAAATAATTTTCTTAAATGGCTGGGGTCCTAATTTACTACTTCTCTGACACGAGGGTAGTAAATGCAGCCTTGTAAAGGCATCAAAGTGTAGGATCCAAAGACTTTCGGTATTCTGACGTTTCAGGGGGGATTTCTTTGAACAGTGCATCTCCCTGTCATATTCTGAACAGCTTGTGGAATTCTCCCCAGTTTCAAAAATGGCAAAGTGGACTGCTGTGTCAGAATTCCAAATCTTATTTAGGGATATGTAGCTGGCTGTGTGGATTTTTGGATCCTGGCCTCAAGTTGGAAGGGGACTCTGCCTTGGAACTATGAACCACTCCCGACTTTCCCCTACAAGAAAGGAGCCTTCCCTCATTCACGAAACTGGTACCAAACATAATATGAGAACAAACACCAACAAAATTCAGCCAGTAGCAAGCAAAAGTAGTATAAAATAGGCAAGACAATGTCTTTTATTAGGCTAAAAGCTGCCATATCAGTTCTTAGGCTAGACTTTTGTAACAGCATTAGTGCTGAACCCAAGTAAGGAACTGATTTTCACAAACTTTGAATGCTTCCTGTGGCTAAGGCTGCTGAGCCAACATTCCCTGTGATCTTGTCTACCTGCAATGAACCCACTTTAGCATGGCCAGACATGAGAGCTGGTCCCAATGTCTCAGCAACAGACATCCTCCCTGTTTTGCCACACTGCAGCAGTTTCAACACTATAGCAAGACAGAAAGTGTCGGCCCAACTACGCTGGACATAGGGACACATTCCCTAACACCATCCCACCACCTGCAAACATCATGCAGTATCACTTGCCCTCAACAACACTATCTGCCATGTAGCCAAATATTATTGGCTAAGTGATGGTGTGATGTCACTGTGTTCCCTACACTATCATTGAATGGCTGGGGCACAGGAAAGCTCAAGCCAGTTAAATGGTGCCAAAAGCAGCAACAGAGGCACAAACGAGCTGTGAATCCCTACGAACAGCAGCTAAAAAATGGGATACTGATTAGGGGGTGTAGCCAGTTTTAATGGCTTTCGGTATTTTATGAACACAGAGCAAAAGACCACAAGTGCAAATTTTAGAAATATGTTTTGGAGCCTGAAGAGCTAGATTGTATAAATTTTACATTTGAACTAAGTTTATCCTCGAATGAACAGAATGTCTGTCCAAAGCAAATAGTGACCAACAACTGGATCCAATGACTCCCTTCTGCTAAGCAAGCGTCTTCATTTCCCTAAGAGAAAGATTATCACTTTAGATCCAACCCTGACATATTTGTGCACTTAAGCACCCCTTGCCCCACTCCAGTTTTTCTTGGTGATTTGGTGCACTTCTCTTGTTTTAACATATTTTATTTATTCTTGTCTGAGGCCAAACAGTTGCTATACATTCTTGTGTGGAATGCGTTATGGAAAAAGCCAATCCAATTTTAATTGAAAATTAATGTAAAGCATATATGTGTGCATGGGTGAAAGCACTGCAAATCTAAATCCCTGAGCAATGGCAGTTTTTCAGAATTCCAAGAGCCATCCTTACACAAAAAGAAAAAAACCTTGTTGATGCAGAAATAGTACTTCACAAATTAGTTTATACATTGAAAATAAACTAATATTAATCAGACCCCTTTAAAGCATTATAAGATATTGCCCTTTTACATTTCTCCCAGTTATTAGATACAGCATTTTGAAATTCCGCATCAACACACAAAAAACACTTCAAATATTGCAACAGATACACAGTAAGACTTCAGTTATCTAGACCTCCCATATATGATTTCCTTTACCTAATGTCTCCCAAATCAAAACGCAGGATTAATTTCTATACAAGCAAGCCAGATTAGCAAATTCTCCAGTAATTTAGTTCTATGCACATGTTAGACACAGGAATAAGAGAAACAGGAATTTTTACTCCCGCGTCAAGACTACAAAACCTGAATTCATTTTTTCACTGTGTGAATTTATGCCTGCATGGAAGCAAATCAACATGTAAACCAAGGCCTTCAAGCCAAGAAGGCTGATGGTAGTACAGAGCTCTATAAAACATGTTATATCTACATCTCTCGGGGTGTCCAGACAATAAGGAATTTGCTGCATAACTGTTAGCAAAATATAAACATTCAATATAAGTTTAGAAAAATTTGCTTTGTAGGAGAGACTGACCTTAAATTGAAAAGAGACCAATACTTGTGCCTCGGCTCCAAGATTCTTCTGTGCATTTATTCTCAATGCCAACCTCTTAGCAATTTCTAATTTTTCTGCATTCCCAGCAGTTGGGGCAGGAACGTTAGATGTACCACCTGGTGATGCCATGTCCTTCACTCTTTTCTTTGAATTGAACATGCTTTCAATCTGTTCATCAATCTATTTTTTAAAAAAACAGCCAATGAAATATGATGTAGAGAAACATGTATCAAAAGGGAAATAAGCAGCACGTTAAAAGATGCAGATATCTGACGAAGGTGAGTCTATGCCATTTCAAATGAAGCACTGTAATATCTCGGGGAAAGAAGTTTATCATCTCCTTTTGAGTTGTGGGGAAAAGTGGAAAATCTTTATTGCAATCTATTTCATCTTAATCTAAAGAGCAAATAATATGAGAATTCTAAAAAGGTTCTCAATAAGATATAAATGAAAGAAGAAATTTAGATGACATGAAAAAGCAAATAAGGATTAAATACATACATCAACTGCTGTATCCTCATCATCAGAATCTTGCAAGCCAAGTGCTGCTTTTTGTAGTTTCTTACGCTCATTAGCCAAAGCCTCCTCTGTTTCATCGAATTTGAACCCTTTGCCAGAGAAACCACTGCTCTTTTTAATTGTCTTTCCCTCCTAGAAAGCAAGTATCATTGGTCAAACAACACTTTCTACATAAAAAATACTCCTTTTAAATAAAACTGAGATCTTTTCTGCTTATTTGTAAAGACTTCAAGATGTGTTATATCAGGTATTTCATGATGCCAGTGAACTCTGGTTCTGCCACTCCAGCAGGCCTGTACAGGGCAAAAGCTACCCCCATTAAAAATCCTGCTACGTATTCCATTACAAAATACAGGTAACTCCAAACGCAGAATTAGGAATTCAAATTATCTAATGGATCTTGCTTAAACTAAAATCAAATTGGACTGCAGACAGATATAAAAATAACGTTCACCCCCAAAACAGGGGCTGAGCTGCAAGTAAAGCAAGATATTTTGCACAAGCTAATGTACACGGGATTCTACTGGACAGAGGGAAATGTAAACCAGCCCAGAACTTGCCCCATCACAAACAGAGATTAGTGTATGATGCTGCCATGTGCTGACAAACAAGAGGAAAGGTTGTGAATTGTCACTGGTGATTTTCCTGGGCTGTAACCTGTGAATAACTATTTTCCCTTGGAGCCAGACTAGATCACCAATTATTATTAATAGGTCAAGTCTGAAGGAGTTCCTAGATCAAGCCTATCGACTTTTATCCTTTTGTAAATGTTTTCATATACTACCAAACTCTAAAAACCCAAGCACTATTTTGAGGAGGGAAATGCTCAGGAGTTAACTACGACTATGTACAAAGTTCTCCCAACATACCAATAAAGGCCCAGTCTACACATTTAACAGAATGAACTGACATTTTAAAATGCTCTCCCTAACTGACATTTTAAAATGCTCTCCCTACGTTAAAAAAAAAAATCCTGAAAGCTATAAAAAATCAGCAGCCTAAGAGAACAATTCTGTCCCAGTCTGCTGTTGGATGTTCTAGGTTTTTATTTACAGGGAATACTTTATTCATTGAAAAACATCCACCTGAAGTCTGCAGTGATTGGTACAAGTCCATTCTCCATGTACTAATTTGGATTGAATCAGAACTTCTTCAGACAGAAAGAGTTAAGAGATGCCGCTGTCTCTTGTTCCCTTCCTCCAGCAACTCCATTTGAGCCCTTCACCCCCCCAATAAAGCTAATAGGGAGACTTAGGGAACATCTCTGAACAACTTGCCATACAGCATGGGAAGAGCAGGTCTGCATCAAGGAGGGGGAAATCATCCCCTGGCTCTTGGTGCATGTAATTATGCAAACTGAAACCAACATCAAAAGGATGATTACTTACTGCCTTCTGCTGATCTTTGAAATCAGTCCAAAGTTTCTCCAACTCTGCAGGAACTGCAGTACCTGACAACTCCAGAGCTTTAATTATGTCACCTGCATATCGTGCTTGATCTTCAGTAATGAAAGTATATGCATATCCCTGTTAATGATACATAAAATTTTATCTGCATGCAAATAATTTATTTGATGTCTAACAACATACGATTCAAAATCAAATATGTTTGACACTTTTAAGAGAAATGGGTTCAAAGACAATTTTTTAAGAGAAATGGGTTCTGTGTATTTAATTATCTGTCATCAAAATCAAATGTATAGTTTCATATGGAAACAGCATCTGGCAAAAACCCTAATTTATGGGGATGTTACGGAAAGCCATTATTCTAGTAAGCTATAGGACATACAAAAATAATGCATGGTTTTGGGACAACTGAATATATACTACATTACAACATCACCCACGATCTTAAAAACTGCAGCAATTTAATCAATGGGAATACAGCCATCAGTGTCATAGGTCTGCTGCTGAGGTCTCTAGAGGGAGTGAAAATATCCCACAAGCCTTTGAGATGCCAACAAACAGTATAAGCCTCTTAATCAGACTACAGCTTTGAACATATAAGAAAAATGATACATACTTTGTTTCCTGCTCGTCCAGTTCTACCTGCCCTGTGTACGTAATCCTCATAATGATTGGGACAACTGTAGTTGACAACAAGCACAAGGTGTTTTACATCAAGGCCTCGGGCGGCTACAGATGTGGCCACAAGAAGTTTGCAGACTCCGCTCTTAAAATCATTGATTATGCTGTCTCGGTCATACTGATCAATACCTAAAGAAGACAACAGACAACACCGATGTTGAGGAATCGTTCATAATCTTATTACTCTAGTCAATCGGCTAAGGCCTGAAGAGTGTACTAACCTCCATGAAGAGACAGGCAGGGATAAGAGGCTCTCATTAAGTCTTTCAGCAATCCATCAGCATGTTCTTGCTTATCTACAAATATGATGACAGCTCCTTTTTCCTGATAATGTCCCAGGAGCTCAAGCAGCTTCAAGAACTTGTTCTCTTCCTCTATGACAATCTAAAACAGCAACACAGAATTGCTTCAACTAGTCCCCAGTTAGACTGGCCGTAAACACCAACAACTCAGTTTGTAATAAAAATCAGTTCAATCCAAGCATTTTAGTATTTATGCTTAAGCATCCCAATCCTGTGACTTTTGGCTCAGTTTGTGAAGTGCAGTATCTACTATTTGATACTGGATCTGGCTGCTTATCCAATTGATAAGCAAGACGCCCCCCCCCCCCATTACTTATCATTTTGCTGCTTTTCAGTAATTTAGGTGAAAAAAAGAATGGATTGTAAGACTACAGAAATCAAGCAGCTATCAACCAAGGCACGAGTGATCTGGAATTCTTTCTTAGATAACTTTTTAATCAGCAAATTTATACCCACTGTTCCCCCCCCTCCAGAACTCTAGACAGCCATCAACATTATAGTGCCATATATTCTATAACAAACAATAAGAACAAATCCATTCAAACTAATATACCCAAGAATGCAACACAAGAAACGCAAGCATCGATTAAATGCCTAGAAAACATTTTCTCTTTCTGAATAAGGATGTGCATTCGGCCTCCCCCAAACCGAAAGGAGGGAAAGAAAAGCACATGCTCGTGGTCCCAGCCTCCCCTTCTCCAGTTGCCCTGCAACATGCCTTCTCTGTCTCTCCCTCCCCTCCCAGTTTCACTGCAACAGTGGAGAGGCTCAGGGAGGGAAGGAGGCATTTTCCCATGCCTACCCTTCGCTTCCACAGCCCACCCACCACATGGAAACATGCCCGGGCTCCCTTGCCTTCCTTTCTCCAGCTACCCCGGGTCAGCTAGAGAAGGGAAGCAGAGAGAGGAGGCTTTCCCTTGTCAGTTTCACTCCCCTGGCCTGCCTGCTGTTTGTTTAAATGGCTTAAACAGAACAGCTGACTGGCGGGGGACTGAAATTGACAAGGAAAGCTGCAGGGCCTTCCAGAGGGAAAGAAGGCATTTTAATGTGCCTCTCTTCCCTCCTGTTGGGTATATCAGATCCAAATATATTCAGCAATACCGAATATTTCCCCAGTCCCAATACTTTACTGGAATTGGACTGGGGAAATTTGGCATTTACCAATATTTTTCCAGTCAGATATACCCAAAGCCGAAAAATACCAGCTTCCCGCCCTCCCCCCCAATATCTCTTTCTGTAACCTCTTCTGCTGCATGGGTGCTATTACTCAAGAAAGCACAGATTCTGACAGTGGAAGAACAGATAGCCCTGGGTAGAGGAACAGGCAAAAACAGCTGGCTTGATCTCCAAGAACTCCACTGTATTGATGGTAGATTTTTCCATAAGAAGCCTTCTCTGCTGACAGAAACCGCCTCAATCAGAGAAACAGAGATGAGCAATCCAACAATTTTATTTTAATATACAAGCAGCCTTGGGGTGGATCCTACACAATGTAGTTGGTAGCAGAGTATTGTGCTAGGATACTGGAGACCCAGGTAGGAATCCCAACTTTTGCGTCAGTCACCCTTTCTCAGCCTCAAGTATCTGATAGGTGTGTTGTGAAGATAAAATGAAGGAGGAAAATGATGTTGCAAGCCACTTCAAGTCCCCATTGGGGAGAAAAGCAGGGTAAAAATATCTAGATAGACACTCTTCTTGCCAGAGCAAGGCTTCTCAGGTTAGCAGGATGGAGGCCCCGATCACACGCAGAATTAGCTGCGCAATAGGCACGAATGCCATGTGGATTTTAAGGGCGCGATCACACCAGAACACCTGGCAAGCGTCCCACACCCATCAGCAAGCTGTTTCTCTCCACTGAAGAAGCGAAGTTAAAAGACACTAGGTAAAGTCCGGTATCAAACAGGTTTGCTACGGGCCACAGATGGACTTTCCCCATGTGATCACTCCAATGCGCACTCATGGTGTCGGGGGTAGTCTGATCAGGCTATCCCGATGCCATGCTGTTGTTTTTTTCCCCTTCTCAGTATGCGCATCATCGCAGAACTGAAGTCACTGTATTTGCTTTTCTGAATCTGAAGATTTTTATTGTTAAAGAGAATGGAAATTTTCTATCAAGTACTGAGACAATGTTAATTTTTAAAGTTAGCACACTTTAGGATTCTGTTTCTGCAAACAGTCCAGAAGAAAAATAATAATAATCAATATCATACTTTAGAATTCCATTTCTGCAAACAGTTCAGAGGAGGAAAAATGATACATATCATATTATAAACTATCTGCTGGCATAAGAACAAGAGGTACAAAGGGGATACGTTCTGCAACTTACCACTTGCTGTTCTACATCAGAACAGACGACACTCCTGCCACCAACCTGGACCTCAATGGGCTTGCTTAGAATTCGACGAGCTAAAGCCTCCATAGCTCTTGGGAAGGTAGCAGAGAACATAACAGTCTGGCGATCAGGCCTTACATTGTCTACAATGCGCATTACCTGTTGTAAGAATAAAGCTGAGGTTACCATCAAAATCCTCAAACCAAATTATTCACATTTTAAAATACAGTCTATATATTCTACAAGAGAAATGCTTCAACATGCGTCTGCCTTTAGGCCAGTAGTGGTCACCTGCTTTGGTAAGCATGCTAGTGTTCTGAACCAAGAGCTAATGCCCTCTAGTGTTCTCACTGTATAGTACATATGTAAACCCTTGCCCAGATGCCATGGTTTCCACCTTTCTTAGTTATCTGGGGAGCAAACATGTTCTTACTTATAAATATTATATATCCTAATGATTTATTTCCCCCCGGACAGAAAAAACTCAAACTGTGGCATACACAGAGTTCTAGAGAAGTCTTCCGTCTGTGTACTGACCACACACAGCCTTCCTTAGCTTCAGGAAAGCCGCTGTCTCACGGGCCTTTAGGCACATCATCAAGAACCTGCTCCTTCATGGCAATCTGAAATAGCAACAGAAGGCCTTTCTCCTCCTCCTCCTCCTCCTCCAGTGCCTATGCCACTTGTGGCACCATTTCCACCGACATTATTATAAACTATCTGTGAGTCATTAGGGGTGCAGTGAAAATTCGTAGGTTTAAATAGAATGACGCCGAGGAGGAGGCTGGGTGAGATCGGACTACACAGTTAAATATTCCTAGACTAATTCTGGAGAATGGAGATATATCTAAAGTGCCAATATATTGCATTCTTATCAGATTTACAACACTACATCCATTATGCTATGTGGCAAGGCTGCTTTAATCGGTTTCTTTTGATATTCCTGGCCCCTATCAGGCTTTTGTCATCAGCTCCTTTCAGGCTTGTGCTCCTTAGTATTTTCGGATCTCACCTGAGGCTCAAAGCCCATGTCAAACATTCTATCAGCTTCATCAAGGACAACATACGTCACTCTCCGAAGATTTGTCACCCGACCTGTGGAAAGGAAAGAGAAAGACAAAGGGAAACGGAATAAATCTAAAGCCAATTTTTCTCAATTGCAAATATTAATAAAATTGTACAGATTCTGACTAGCATCTAAATGATATCTAGTTTAGAAAAAACAATTCACTAAATGCCCTCTCTCTTCCAGTAACAGTTTGGCAGTTATTACTTTGTCAAAGTCCTCTCTTGCATACCAGCATAGGGGAAGAAGAACCTGTAAAATTCAGAAAACAGCCCTCACCAAAACACATCATAAAACTAAGACTGAGGTGAAGCAACGAGCCACATCAGCCATTATCTGAGAGCGCCACCTAGGAAAAAACATATTAGAGATTACAGCGCATGTGTGGAAGGCAAAGTTCAAGTGCTATCTGAAGAAGCCTTAGAACATCTCCATATAGATCGTATTGTGAAATATTCATGAAAAAAAATCTAACCACACTCAAAGCAAAGGGAGCTTTTTCACTGATTTAGTCACACAAGCAGAATTTCTCCAACTGAGTTATGGATAATCACTAAGAGTTCTAGATAATTACTAATGAGTTGTACATATATAATTGTATAAGCAAAACTTTCCACATCTATACACACAGGTTAAAAGCTAGTAAGCCAATTACAGTGCAAACCTAAGCAAAGTTACCCTCTTCTAAAAATCAAGAACCATTCAGCCATAATGACTACTGGACTTATGCATAATAAATAATTTATCTGAAATAATTAGTTCACCCACAAAGATGCATACAAGGATTTTGCTTTCAGGGTAAAGTATTTGAGACTACACTTCAATGATACTGTGTGTGAATGCAATAGTAATTCTAGACCATGGCTTGGATCCAAAGATTAGTATGTTTAAGCAGAAAGTTGCTGCTGGGGTGCCGGAGGAGATACTGATTTCTTCCTACTACTACAACCCCTGATGTTCTCTGAAAAGCTGCTGCAGAGATAAAAGACCTTCCGATGTGATTTGAACTACAAATCTGCAACACTTTCTCCCCAAATACATGTAAGTACTTCCCAGTTGTGTACAGGTTCTTTGGATCTAAACTCATGTAATTTGGAAGTAGGATTTAACACCAAAGCTTGAACATTCAGAACTTGGGGAGAATTATGAAAACCTAATACCTTAAAAACAGGGTTTAGGAATGTTTTCCGAGTGCTTCTGTTGTTCTTTGTGAAAAGCCAAGGAGCTGGGACAAAAAAACAAGCCCTTCCCACTACTCTGAATCTCAGGAGAAACCTTACAAAAGATCAGCAGAACGCTCTAGCCTAAGGAAGCAGGGAAGTGACCGGCACAGATTCCCTTTTAGAAGGATTCTCTAATTCTGCACTGATTCCCAGAGGCATAACTGCATATTTATTAAATAACCTCTGTTCTCACCTAAAGAATACATAAGATAGAGATTCACCCCAGCTACTGATGGATATTGAATGCAAGAGCATTTAATTGGCTCGGTTTAATCCTATATCAGCAAGCTATTTTCAAGGAAGGGGAAGACATAACAGTATAAGCTCTCTTCACATGACATTTTAAAGTGTGTAATTACAGGATATTAATAGAACAGACTTTTCATCTTCATGTATCTAAGTAATATGTAAACATCTTGATCCTCAAAATTTAACTTGGCAACACTTTCATAATGCATCTCTTAAAAGTACGTATTACTTGCAAACAGCATTGATGCACCTACCTCTGACGGCTTAGTCTCGGAAGCACAGTTCTATAATTCTTGAAGAGACTTTTCTCACAGAAGTCAAATGTCAACAGTTTAGTAGATGTTTTGAAGCACAGTTTTTAAATAAATTGTCAAACAATCTGACAAGCATGCAATATTACAGTAAAAAGTATTTTAAAGCTGCAATATCTCAATTTAGCTTATTAATTTGCATCAAATAAGAAGACTTAGTTTTATATAAATAAACTTCAGGTATTGAGACAAATGTGCATTATTCCATCGTATTAATTCTAGCAAGCTGCAAGCAGGCAGCATTCCTTCAAAATAAATGACAGAAATATTTAACCTAATTATGCCAATTTTGAAGCTGAAATATAAAATGCATGTATTTACTCTTAAATGTTTTTCAATGGTTGATCCATTTCTGTCCTTCAAAGAACTCTTAAGATCCCTTCCAAAAGGCACTGAAAAGAACCATTTCATGGCTACCTACACCATATTAGATATCACAGCTTCAACCAATGAAAAGACTTAAGCAAATCATGAGAAAAACTGAAGACTGCTTTAACAAATAAGAATATCATTAATTGAAAAAGTCCATTCTTACCATTATTAGCTGCTAACATGTCAATCATACGGCCGGGTGTGCAAACAATTATTTCAGCACCTCTTTTCAGTTCAGCAATCTAGTTGAAAAATAAACAAAACGTATTTAAATTCCTTATTTTAGCATGAAAAGTGCCAAGTTGTAAACATAAAAGATGTGTTAAAAATCTGTTCTCTCCCAACTTGCCCCCACGGGATTCTCGGTCCTACATCAATCGCGGACTAGGGGGCGGGGGGGAGGTGTGGCGATCTTCATTCGGGAGGCTTACTCCTTCAGGGCACTCCCGCCGGTGGAGATCACGGGCCTGGAGTGCGTCAGTCTGGTGTGGGAGGCTGTAGAGAGTTTGGCTGTGTGGCTGGTGTACCAACCGCCTAACACACCAGCTAACAGCCTGCCATCCTTGGTGGAGGCTGTATCAGGCTGGGCATTGGAGCACCCCAAGCTAGTGGTTTTGGGGGTCTTCAACATCCATGCCAATGACACAGTGTCCACTCAGGCAGCGGATCTGGTGTTGTCCATGGCGGCACTAGGACTCTCTCAATTCATCACAGCCCCCACACACCGGGCCGGATTACTGCTTCTGCAGTACCATTGTCGGACCACTATGCTCTGGGGGCCCGTTTGAATGTTCCACCCCAACCCTGTTTAGGCAGCGAGCCTATTTTAGCTCACCCGCAGAGTCAAATGGACCCTATGCGATTCCAGATGGCTCTGTGGGATCCTATGCCCCCTGGCAGCTCGCTGGATGAGCTTGTGGAGGACTGGTACAGCCAGCTCGCCACACTGACGAGATTGCTCCCCGGCGCCCTCTACACTCTCGTAGTAGGCTTGCACTCTGATATACCCAGGAGCTGCAGTGTATGAAGCGAGAGCTACGACAGCTAGAGAGACGGTGGTGTCGGGCTTGAGACGAAGCTACAAGAGCATCCTATAGGACGTTTACGAGAGCCTATGAGTTAAGAGAGAGTTTTATGCGGCCTCGAATGCGTCTGCAAGCTCACGCCCAGCCCAATTGTTTAGAACAATTTGGTCCTTATCAGTCTTGCCACAGGGCAGACCAAATGCTAGGGAATTGGAGATTGGCTGTGAGTCATTTTGCGAGCTATTTCACGGATAAAGTCTTGGTGCTCCACTGCGATCTCCCCGCCACAGCTGAAACAGTGAGTGAACTCGAGGCCCCTTGCACGCCTTCGATTCCGGGCTTAGATGGGTTTGGCCCGCTCAGCCTAGAGGAAGTTGACAGATTGCTCATGACTGTATGCCCAACCACGTGCAACCTTGATCCGTGCCCTTCCTGGCTTATTAAAGCAGTCCACAAGGGGTTCTGAGGTGCCGCCTGGGAGATTATCAACCAGCCCCTCTCTGAAGCACTCAAGGAAGTGATGGTCTGTTCTCTCTTGAAAAAATCAAATCTGGATCCGGCCGAATTGGCTAATCACTGGACGGTTTCCAATCTGCCCTATCTGGGCAAATTAAAGGCAGTGGCGATACAGCTACAGGGCTTTCTGGATGACGCTTCAGTCTTGGACCCCTTCCAGTCCGGCTTTCGCCTGGGATATGGGATGGAGACAGTGCTGGTCGCCCTTACGGATGACCTCCAGAGTCATCTGGATCGGGGCGGTGTAGCGGTTTTGCTGTAGTTGGACCTGTCGGCTGCGTTCAACACTGTCGATCATAGCTGCTGACCCGCCACCTCGCTGACGTGGAGATACAGAGGTGGGCCATGCAATGGCTCACTTCCTTTCTCCAGGGTCAGGGACAAAGGGTGACGCTAGGGGAGCAGCAATCCATGAGGTACCCACTTTAATGTGGTGTGCCTCAGGGGCCGGTGCTTTCCCCGATGTTGTTTAACATCTATATGCGCCCCCTTCCCCAGATTGCCCGGAGATATGGGCTGGGATGTCACCAGTACAATGATGACACCCAGCTCTATCTGATGTTGGGCAGCCAGTAACTCCAGCCCAGAAGATCTGGACCGGGCATTGCACGCCATGGCTGGTTAGCTCAGACCGAGTCAGCTGAAATTGAACCCAGCAAAGATGGAGGTCCTGTGCCTGAGTTGGGGTGGCTTGGGGGGGGGGGGGTCCCACTCCTGACCTTCGACGGGGTGCCATTGGTCCCTGCGCCAGGGGTTAGGAGTTTGGGAATGCTCCTGGATCCCTCCTTAACAATGGAGGCCTGGGTAGCAGCCACTGCCAAGTCAGCCTTTTACCATCTTCGGCTGGCATGGCAGTTGGTTCCCTTCCTCAACTGCAACGATCTGGCTACAGTGATCCATGCAACGGTCACCTCAAGATTAGACTACTGTAATGTTCTCTATATGGGGCTGTCATTGGCGCAGATCCAAAAGCTGCAGCTGGTGCAGAATGTCACGGCCAGGCTATTGATGGGTCTCTCTAAGCGGGACCACATCCGGCCTGTGCTTGCGGCACTGCACTGGCTGCCTATAGCTTACCTTTAAAGCCCTATATGGCCAGTGCCCAACATACCTGAGGGACAGCCTGTCCCCACATATACCCCAGAGAGCCCTTCGGTTGGGGTTGCAACATCGACTCATGGTTCCGGGCAGGGAGGCCAGGCTCGCTGCCACCAGGGCCAGAGCCTTTTCAGTGGCGGCTCCTCTCTGGTGGAATGAACTCCTGGAGGAGATCAGGGCCCTGCGGGATCTTATGCAGTTCTGCAGGGCCTGCAAGACGGAGCTCTTCCACCAGGCCTTTGATTAGGAGCTGCAGCCACTTACCACCATCTATCGCGATTATCATCTGTGATGAGGGTTGGCCCTGAATGAAACTTGGGCCTTGCAGCTATGGAGGCTCAGATTATGATCTCAGGCCCCAGCATGGAGGGTAACTGTAGGTAGCCATCTTACTGTTTAGCAATTACCATCTGCGAGCACTTTATTTGCAATTCCATTGCAAACTGGTTATATTGTACTAATGTAGTATTTTAAACTGTTTTCAGTCATTTTATTCTGACTAGGCACTGTGTGCCATATTATAAGCTGTGCTGAGCCCGTTTGCGGGGAGGGCAGGGTAAAAGTATGAAATAATAAATAAATAAATACATCACTTTTTACAACCTATACAGCACGCACTGATCCAAATATGAAATTAGGTAAAACTGATTTATATAAATTCTGAAGTCTGCATGTGTTAAACAACAAATTTTAAAAGATGGGGGTTTTGTACACACCTGTTCACTTATTCCTGTTCCTCCATATACACACACAACTCGAAGCCCAAGCGTCTTTGAGAACTTCTTACCCTCCTTTGTAATCTGTAAAGCCAGCTCTCGAGTAGGAGTCATGATGACAGCTGAATAGAACAAATATTAGGGTGGTAAGAGTAAAAATCATCATTTGCTTTGCATGCAGAAGGTCCCAGATTCAGTCTCCAGCTAAATGGATCGGCTAGTAGGTTACGAAAAAGACCTCTGAGATGCAGGCCAGCTGTGGGCAGTCAGAGGTTACCCTGAGAGACCAAAGGTCTAGCTCAGTGTAAGGCAGTTTAATAAGAACACAATGAGGAACAAAACAAATGCAATACAAAAATGGTGGTCAGAGTACACCTATATTTGAAGTGCTGATTTTGAACCCTAAATGCTCTGGAATCAGGATGCTTAAAGGACTGCTCTCCTTTAGGAGTCTATCTGCATACTAAAATCTGCCTTTGAGGCCCTTTCCCATGTGACAATAGCTGGGTGGCCACAAGGTATTTCAACAGTGCCACCAAAATGATGGAACTCATTCCCCATGGAAACCAGCCTGGTGATTTTTCTGATGGCATTTTGTTGTCAAGTATAAACCATTATGTTGGTTTAATTGTTGTATAAATTCCTCTCTTCTTTGTTGGTCACCTGAGGTCTTAGCTTAGCCCAAAGGCAGTGTTCAGAGACTTCTAAACAAACAAAATGTATTGCACTGAAGGCATTTGCTACTATAAGAGGCAACAGCCAAACTAGTTGGTTTCCAGTTCAGACTTGACTCTAGACTTGCCAGCCTCCAGGTGGGGGTGGGGAATCCCCTGCTTTTATGAGCTTTGGCCTGCTGGCCATCAGGGGAAATCCCACCCTGCAAAAGATATCCCTCAACAACGTCAGGGCAACACTCTACTTCTGGGGCAAAACTCTGTGGTTTGTAGCAATTTTTACCATAGAGGTTTGCCCAAAAAGTAGAGCATTGCCCCAACATCGCCAACGTGATGTCACTTCCAGAAGTGATGTCATTGTGTTGACAATGTCCCCGCTCGCCCCCCGGAACACCCCCCCCCCCCCAAATCCCCTCGCCACAGCAGATAAGGACCTGGCAACCCTACTTGACTCACTAAAAGTTAACCTACATGCTCTACAACATGGTTTGCAAAAGAATGTCATAATGAAGTCATATATACCTATTGGACCTTCTCCTTCTTCTAATGGCCTCTGATCCATAATGTGCCTGAACATGGGCAACAGAAAAGCAATAGTCTTCCCACTTCCTGTTTTAGCTATGCCAATTAAATCACGTCCATTCATAATTGCGGGTATAGCCTGAGCCTGGATGGGGGTAGGTTTTTCATACCCGTGCCTTAAAGGGAGAAAAAAATAGTTTTTGTGTGGGGGGGGGACACACAGATCTTGAAAAAGTATTCATATTATGAATATAATTTTAAGTACAATTCCACAACACAGCATTACATTTGTCTAATTAGTTATCATATGATACCTAATAACTAGTGTCCTAGAGCTACCCTGTAATTCTTCACAAGCATGATCATTCTAAGGCAATGTCTTGGGCAGAGATCTGCAAACTACAAGGACCATGTCCAGGGAGAGTCATGTACACCACAGGACACACACTACACGTTGTGTTGCTCACTTACTTTTTCAGGGAATTCAGTATTTTCATAGAAATGCCACACTGTACCCAAGTTTTGATTGGCTTAGGGCATCCTTTACCCTTGACAGTAATTCCTTCCATTTCCAGCCTATACGCAGTCACCTCTGCAAGACACAACACAAGTAAGCATAATAACTATTTTCCTACATTAGTTAATGCCTCCTTGTAACATGGGAAAAGAAGAAAGGACATCAGAAAGCACTACCAATGTCTTTTTCTTTTTCCTTATGGGAGGTTGGCTTCCCACAATTTCAGATTTCTTGTCCTTACAAACGAAACAAGAATCATGAAAATAATGACAAATACAAATGAAACAAGAATCATGAAAATAATGACAAATAATGAAACAAGAATCATGAAAGTAAATGGTAAGTTACGGCTAAAATCTTAACGCATCCAATGAGGAAAGAAAGGACCTCTAGTGTCTGGGAAGGTTCCCTCTTCTGTAGAATTCCTCAACCTTTCCCACAGCTAACAGCAGAATAAAAAACATTACCAGTTTCTGAAAGGTCAAAAGCGTAAGCACTGCACGGGGAACTTCTACTTAAAGTACTAGTTGAAATATTATACAAAATTCTGCTCAGGAAGAGAGCTGGAGACAGGCACTATGGACAGAGGCCTGGCTGTGGCCTCTTCTCCAGCGGCCACAGCAACGGCAACTGGGAGCTGGGAGGAGGGCTGATGTCCTCAGCTGGATCTGGAACTACACACGTGCACAGCTCAGACTCCCTCGCTTCTGCTAGTTTCCAACCCCTGCAAAAATTTACTCCCCGAAGTCAGGGGACCCTCTGGAGAGGGGTGTCAAACATAAGTCCTGGGGGCCGGAACCAGCCCGTCCAGGGCTCTTACCCGGCCTGCAAGCAACTGTTATGTATGGAAATGTAAGGTACTCCCCCTTTTATGGTATTCCTTAGAAAAAACCTAGTCTTGCATATGATTAAATACATTTATTGGGGCTTTTGGAGCCAGTTTGGTGTAGTGGTTAAGTGCGCGGACTCTAATCTAGGAGAACCGGGTTTGATTCCCCACTCCTCCACTTGCACCTGCTGGATGACCTTGGGCAAGCCATAGTTCTGACACAGCTGTTCTTGAAAAAAGAGCAGCTTCTGTCAGAGCTCTCTCAGCCCCACATACCTCACAGGGTGTCTGTTGTGGGGAGGGGAAGGGAAAGGAGTTTGTAAGCCTCTCTGAGACTCCCTTGGGTAGTGAAGGGCGGGGTATAAATCCAATCTCTTCTTCTTCTTCTTTTGTGGGTTCCCCAGTAAATCAATTGCTTTCACTGCTAGGAATCAATTGCTTTTGTCTGTATTTTGAGTAAAAAATAATATTGTTAATTGGGTTTGCTGGTGTCCTTTTTAAAGTTTATAGCTCCAGTACCTGGCATTACATTGTACAGCAAACATGGCCCAGCCTGACAAAGTGACAGTTACGTCAGATCCGGCTCGCGTAACAAATGAGTTTGACACCTCTGCTCTAGAGTGCTCTCCAAGGCAGCATAGGGTGCATTAATCAAAAGAGGGAATTATAACTCTTCAAGACTACATGGGGCTGAATCCTATGAAGTTCAATTAAAAAGGAGGTCATGGACACAAATCTTGTGTCTTGTGCTCTCCACAAACTCTCAGTACTTGTAAAAAGCTTGTACAGTTCACTTGTGAAAAGCTGATGTTGTGAGTCAGGGGGGCCTGTGTGTGGCGAAAAAAACAAAAAGCGCAGGATGCAAGTCTGCAGCAAGAGAAATTACCCCTCTCTGCTACCGACTTAAATAATCTTCCTGCATCAGCGCGACTGGCAAGAGAAGGGTTAACTTTCCCCACTTCCCCCTCTACACCTGCAACTCCCTGTCCTGAATGGCTTTTTCTTCATCCAGGTCTGGGGACATCAGCTTTTCACTGGTAGCTGCTGGTGAGGGAGAACATGGGTAAATATCTGCTTCCACAAATACTACACGATCACACCTTGAAAGAGCCAATCAATTATATTTAATATTTACTTTTTGAATAATTACCTTCTTGAGTCATTTTAGCTAGTTCTGGAACTTCAACATAGAAATTTTTCCTGTAGGGCTCATATTCAATCTTCCCATGATCAACCGGTTCCAGCAGTTTCCTATGTTTAGTCTGATAGCCTGTCAAGGCAGTCTGGAGGTCAACTTCCTCCTCTTCAGAGGAATACTGTTGAGTAGTAAAATCACAAACTAAACAGACATTCAGGAAAAGAATCTGCAGTTTGTTTTTAAATCACTTCGTCGCTTTTATCACTTTACCTAATTCATTCCCGCTCTGAAGATCTCTCCAAGCATACAGATTTCCTGGCTCTACCATTCACTCTGCCCCTTCACTTACACATGTTTTCTGGAGAGCTTTCTAATAAGGATATAATGAGGCCACTATCTGCTCATACAAAATACAGTATGGCAGCCTAAGAATCTCAGCTTCCATTCCAATATAGGAAGGTTGAAAAACACTTTCAGTGGTTGGGCTTTCATCTCCTAAGCACCTTCCACAGCTCTAGTTCTCTGCAGTCCTCATGGTGTTGGCAGCCTACCATAACACCCATCACACTTCTTGCTTCCAAACTATTTTACAGTATTAATTTTAAATAAAAACATAGCATACAAATATATACATACAAAGGATGCTTAATTTGCAGAACTTCAAGAATACAGACAGTCTATGGAATGAAATAAAATTCTGCTACTACTAAAAGTTCTCCTTGTTTTACCAAAGGAGGACCCACTTCAATCAGTCGAAGCTATTTTAGTTACCTCCATTGCATCTTGGTCGTTCACCATCAGCTCTCTGCTACTACTAAAAGTTCTCCTTGTTTTACCAAAGGAGGACCCACTTCAATCAGTCGAAGCTATTTTAGTTACCTCCATTGCCTCTTGGTCGTTCACCATCAGCTCTCTGCTACTACTAAAAGTTCTCCTTGTTTTACCAAAGGAGGACCCATTTCAATCAGTCAAAGCTATTTTAGTTACCTCCATTGCATCTTGATCGTTCACCATCAGCTCTCCTTTCTTCTTTTCTGTCTCTGGAGATGCTTTTTTGGTTTTGACCACAGTAACTACTTTAGTGACGGTCGGCCCGGTTTTCTAAAAACAAGATAGTCACAATTGTAAAAAAGTGAACAGAACTCAAAAGCATCTTACACAAAACAACAATATTAACTATCTTTCTAAACAACAATAGATATAGTTGTAAAAATATATTTTTAGATATATTTGTTTTGTTTGCACATCTTCAAACTGAATTCTGAAAAGGGCCTATTTGAGAATAGGACTTTTAACACTCAGCATTCTCACATTCAACAAATCCTTTTCTATCCTTGATTCATGTACTAAAATCTACAACTCAGAAAACCCTAAACAAAAGAAACTTACTTTTTCACTTCCACCTCCACCTTTTACACTTCTCATGTTAAATTTCTTGACCTCCTCTTTGACTTCTTCCATGTATGCGTCTAGTGGATCCAACTCTTCGTCTTCAATCTCATTACCTTCTTTCTCCCCTTCTGCCGTTTCCTCATCATCATCTAATACAAAGAGAGGGTTTTTTTAAATATTATTTCATACATAGACAGCAATTTATTTAATGCTATTTAAAACCATTCTGGAAACACAACAGTTTGCATGCCGGACTTAGAGACGAACTTAGAGGACCTTCTGTATAAACACTTTGAATTAGGGCTGCCAAGTCAGCCTGGGGGGTGGGGGATCCCCCGTCCAGCCAGGACGACTTCCTCCACATAATGACGTCACCCGGACATGACATCAGCACGTGGGGGGGGGGGGGCATTGCCAGGGCGACGCTCTGGCAATCGCCCCAAAACTCTATGATACGAGGACTCCCCCCCCACCAGTGAGTGCTAAACACTTGGCAACCCTACTCTGAATTTACGTTTGCACAGGACGAGCTTTTCAGATATATTATAAGCCCTCCAGAACCATCCTCTTTGAATTTGTCACATTCCATATTGCAGCTGCATATTACAGGAAGGGACTTTTGAAAGATGTCCAAGAATTCCCCTGAGCAAAATTTCACCAAAACTCAGTTCTAACGGGGCAGGCCTTTTAGGCCATGTTCGACAGCTACATAAAGCTGATTCTTCTTCAGACAAATTACATTAAAATACCATCATCGTCTTCTAAGCTCCACTTCTTTCCTTGCTTCATTTCTTCAATTTCTTTTTTCAGTTCTCCTATATTTTCCATGGCCTTCTTGCGCTGTTCTTCTCTCCATTTCTCCACTCTCTCTTTCCGCTTTCTCATTTCCTCTTCCAGTTTGTTCTGATCAAAATTCTGGAAGGGAAAAAGACTGAGTGGAGGAAAAGCTAATTATCACTGACAAGTCGGTTTAAACAAAATGCCAGCTCCAGTGAAATCAGTAAGAGGAAACATGCAAACCCACGGTAACCGGAATATGGTAACCAGCTACTTTCAGTGCAATTTCAGTGGCGTACTGAACTCTCGGCAACCTGACAGCTGAAGAACAGAATGGCCCACAAGGTACTGCAAGAAACTAATAACAGCAGCAAATAATCAGAGATGGAAATTCTTGTGTGTATATATGCCAGACAGGGTTATGTGAGCTGTTCACCAGGAGCAACTATGTTAAAAGCTCTGGATGCTTGTTGCTTGCTTGAGATTTGCTGATAATATGCCAATCAAAGTAATGTGCATGAAGTACCACCTGTACATGTAGTGGAAGACAGGAAGAAACAGATCACAACCCCACAGCTGGACAACAGTAATTCCAAAAGAAGTGGCCCCAGTATCAGACTGTAGTCACACCCCAGCTGCAGTTTATCTCCTACTTGTTATGAAGTACTGTGTTGAGTAATTATGTTTAATATCATCCTTTTATCAGGAAAAACACAGACCAATGTTTGCGCTATGTCCAGTACGGAAACCAACAAGATTCTTTCCAGATTTCAAAGATGGGAAAACAGAATGATGATTAGAACAGTTTGCTTTGTGACTGTCACTGTACATACGCTAACATCTTTATCCTTTTCTTCTTCTTTGTCTTCTTTCTCCTTTTTCTTCTCCTTGGTAACTTCCACTCCTTCTACCTTTTCTTTAGACCGTGATCTGAAAAGAAAATTTCAAGAACTGGAGTTAACTGTCAGGGCACTTCAGCTTCACCTGAGAAGCTGTATGTGCAAAGAACAGAAACAGTGACATTACACAATGGCCGATTTCGCACTAGCGTTTGCCCCAGATTCGCCCTCATGCTTGCACCGGAGCTTCTGATCGATTTCACACTAGTTGCTCCGGCCTCACGTTTTGCTCTGGAGTATCGCCCTGCTGCACCGGAGTTTCCCTGGAGCAAACAAATCCTGTTTTTAGAGGATTTTCCTGTTTGCTCCGGGGGAGAACCCAAAATGAAAACACGCCCACTCGCCCGCCTTTCATCAGGGCCGCCCCATTGTGGGAGTTTCTAATTTTTTGGGAGAAAACCCTTCATCATACTATATCGAAAGGGCTGAGGTTCCAAGTGGGAAAATGAAGAAAACACTCCAGAGGAAACTGGGAGGGGAAATTCCAGAGAGAACGAGAGGCAACTGGCCAGTGCGAAATCAGCCAATGACTTATCTGCCTGAAATAACTTATCACATGCAAACCCCACCTATTTCAAAGGTTTCAGATATACTTCACCCTGCACAGGATGTTGCATGTGTACTTACAACCCAATCCTATATATTCCAATTCTATGAATTCAGTGGGACTTACTCTTAAGTAAGTATACACAGCACTGCAGCCTTAAATCAGGATATAGATGTAAGTCTGTGCACTGCAGGTTTCCAAGCATTCTTTCCTACTACAGCCTCCTGGTATCACCTCGAAAGGCATTCCAAGGGAGAGGAGGAGGAAGAGAAAGTGAGATGCAAAGCCTCCTTTGATTCTTGCCTTAGTCTCTTATCAAGTGCATCAGTTTTAGAGACGTACAACCATTGGGAGTATATGCTTATTCCTATTCTTTTTTGCCAGTTGCAAATTTCTTTTCCAGAATACTTAAGGGTCAATACTCTAAGGGTTCTAATGTTTATTTTACACCTCCTTGAAGGCAGCAACATGTGCAAATCAACTAAAAAAAAAGAATGCTAGTTTCACTAAGTGATTCAGCACTTGCCTTGGAAGTGTTAGTGTCCTCCAAGGAATCAGTGCCGGCTGAATTTTTTTTTCCTTTTTTTTAAAAAAGAAACCTCTTTCCCTCAGAATCTGATGCACACAGCTTCAATATGAAAACCATTTATCATGTTTATTATGGATTTTTATTATTCCCACCTCTTCTACCACAAAAAGGACAAATCCAATCAAAACATGTGCTAACCCAAGGCAATAAATGTAGAAATCATTTTCGGTTGGTAAAATCTTATTAAGTTCTCTTTAGAGCCCACTGAACTATTTTAACAAAAACCATATGTTTACCTTGAGATGAAATTTGGGTCACTGAAGTTTTAAAACGTGATTTTTGTTACTTTGAACAAAGCTGGTACAGATTTCTGATATGGTTTACATATTTTAAACGAATAACTTGAATGCTTGCTAACATTTCTCATTCCTGATTTTAATTTTTAAAACTTTCACCCACTGAACAAAGAGGACTAATTCAGCTTTTCCCAGCCTGGCCTCATAAAGGGATGCCCCAATGGAGTAAAGGGAGCAGGTTCTAAAGAAATCTGCAACTTTAAATTTTAAGGTGGCCTGAAAATCACCAGTGTAATAAACTCAGGGCCTGGTGTTAGGTTGGATTCTGTGACTCTACCTTGCTCCTCTGGCACAAGGAGCCTTGCTCCAGGGAAAACTTTTTTTTGCTTGAGTTCTGCAGTTATAACCCACTCCCTCCATTCTTCCTAACAGGGGCTAGTGCTGTGCCTTGATACTATATCACCTATCTTTTCGTGCTATGGGGTTCTATCAGGTGTTAATCATACATTGGGGGGGTTGGATTGTGGGCAGAGGAAGTTCCCCAAAGAAAAAGAGTAGGATTTGTATTCACCCTAAGGGTTAGACACTGGGTTGGAATCCTATAAATCTGTGTTGCTAGTGACGGAATCTTTCTCTTGTAGAAGAGGCATGTTTTTGTTGGTATAGGAGCCACTGGCACCAATACTCTGTACTAGCGCCCGTCACAACCCAAAAATCAGGAATCCCCAAACTTTCAGCCTGCTGACACCTTTGGAATTTTGAAGGGGGGGGTGGTGGAATCAACCCCAAAATGGCTGCCGCAGGAGGCAAAGCCAAACACAATACCTTGTCCTTGCTTTGCTAAAGAATTGCAAAAGGGCGTTAACGTGACATGAAGGAAAGCCTGGAGGAGGGAGGGACAGAGAAACTAAAGGAACACAGATGCTTACCTGTGTACCTGATCATATAGCTGTGGCTGCTATTGCAGTGAAAACCCTTTCCATTTGAATAAGGCCAGCCAACAGCAAACTCTGCCTTACCATGGCCCCACCCACTTTCTATGAAGCTTGGCAAGGACCAGGGAATGTAACAGTGGGCACCATGGTGCCCACAGGAGTCATGTTGAGGAGCCCGGCTGTGGCTTATCGCTCCTACCCCTTTGACGTAACTTGGGCACTCTCTCTCTCTCTCCTTCTACAATTAGTCAGCTGACTTAACAGAGGTGTGTGGAAAAGGGTTTAGGGTTAGAGGGGAAATGCAGAAATTAAGCCTTCAGTGTAAGTAAATGAATAGATACGTTAGTGCAAACACTATGAGCTTAAAATTAAAAGGGCGAAAGCATCCACAAAAGTAAAGGGGGAGCCAGACAAAGACATGAACGATGGCAGTTGTAAAACATTTCTCAAACGGGCTATAAACAAGCCTATCTGCAGAACTAAATTCTGCACTAATTGGACCAAAACATGGGATTACGTATGAAGGGCACACATGATATTTCCTGATACAAGCATACAAGGAGGAGACAATGCAAACATTTCCACAGTATTCAAAGACTGTTTAACTGCTCCTTCCTATGCTATAGTTGGAGTTATTCCACATCATTCCCTGCCTTATTCATCACTCTACTTCTTAGCCTCTCCATCTGTACAAATCCCTCCAGACACGTTCTCTGAAACTTATGCCATGCTGTTCCTTATCTCAAAACAAAATCTTTCTCAATAACCCCTCTAGCAGATGCAAAGAGAAGGGTGAAACAGCAAATGCTCTTGCACACTGAGAAGACTTTCTAATGCCAGACTCTCTCTGTCTGGAAGTACATCTAATTTATGATCATTTACAATTAATTTAAAATTATCCATATCTCTCATAATGAAGCAGTCACTTTCTACTTTGGCCTGGCCACAACTATAGCTATTTTATGGGCCCGCTGGATGCAGTGCTACACAGTAATAAGTTACCTGTTTTCTACTTTCTTGTTCTTGCCAGGGCTAGAAGATCGGGATCGTCTCCCTCTGCTTCGACTTCTGGATCGTCTCCTCTCTCTACTCCGTGATCGTCTCCTCTCCCTGCTCCGTTCCCTCTCTCTACTTCTTGAACGCCTGCCAAAAAGCAGAAAAGGTCTTTAAGCAGTACTGTATAGGAAATACTCTTCTACGAGTTGCAAGAATCACATCTTTAGTAACTCTCTGGGAGGGCCCATGTCTCAGTGGTAAAGCATCTGCTTGGGATGCAAAAGATCCCAGGTTCAATCCCCAACAATTCCAGCTTTAAATAAGACGACAAAACAAACTGGTGGTAGATGATATGAAAGACCTCTACATGAGCCACTGGAGAGCCACAGCCAGTGTGAATAGACAATACTGACCTTGATGAACCAATTATCTGATTCAGTATACGGCAACTTCATGTGTCTAAATGAGCACACTGAAGATCATTCAAACATCAAAGCTGATCACTACAACTTATCAATAGTTTAATGGGGTTACACCAACTCAAAAAACCTCCTATCCTTCAGCAAGGGTATTTCTGTCACCAGAAAACACAAGGTATTTTCTTTTCATTTGTTTATTTAAAATATTTATATCCCACCTTATTTCCCTGAACTCAAGGCAGCTAACTGGACAACGTTATACGTTCACAAAACATAAGAGTCCATTACAAAAAACAAAACAAAACATCAGACTAATACACATACACACACAGCCAGATCTGCAGGCACAGTTCGCACTCCACCAAATGCCCTCTGAAAAAGAAATATCTTGCTAATAGAGCTGTCCATACCGACTCTGGTAGACCATTCCAGAGGGCTGGACCTGCCGCAGAGAAAGCTGCTATATGGACAGTGCTAAACAAGAGCACTACAAACAGAAATCTGTCTTAGAAAGGCAGCTGGTGTGGGGGAGTATACCAGTAGATGAGAGCTTCTAAAGGCAATAACTAGCACTTTGAGTTGGGTGTGGAAGCCAATGTATCCAGTGCAACTGACACAGCACAGGAGTAGTACATTCCAACAAGCTAACCCCAGACAGGAATCTTGCTGCCACATTTTGTACTCAGTGACGCTCCCGAGACATCTTCAAAGGCAACCCGTACAAAGACGATTACAGTAGTCCAGCCAGGAGTTTACAGTAGGATGTTTCAGCCTGCAGAATCTAATAAGCAACATGTAACTGAAAGAAGGTACTCCTAGCAACAGCGTTGACCTACTTATAAATCAAAAGGCCTGGATCAAGAACATTCCCAAGTTCTACCATAAGAGAAACAACTGTTGCCAGGACCAGTGTGCCTCCATTTTGTTGGCATCACTCCTTACCATTTTGGCTACCACCTGACCAGACAGGCTTTGCCAGATCTGGAACAATCAGCCAGATTTTATCGACTCTCTAGGCCAAACAGAGGTGGACTGGTAAAAGGAATGAACCTGGGACTAGACCAGAGGTTCCCAAATTTATTTGGCCTTCTGCCCCCTTTTCAGAAAAAAAATAACTCAGCACCCCCCTGGAAATCTACCTTCAAGAAGTGGACAAATGATGCAGGTAGAGTCCACCACAATACATGCAGCCAGGCAGGCCAAGGCAGGCAGAGCAGCAGCAGCTGAAGGCCTGAAGCCAGAGGCCAGCAGCAGCCACCACATGAGAGCACAGCAGCAACACCGGCCTTACAAGGGTGCACGTGCATTTGCAATTTGCAAATGCATGGCTGTGATTGGCTGTGGGGACCCCTCTTCACTTCCCCTCCCTCCCTGATCCCAGGGAAGATCAGGAGAAGGCAAGAAAAAACTGCTCTAGATGGGTTCTCGACTCTTCTTTCTTTATGTTTCCACCACCCACTTATTTTTATTCAATGCCCCCCAGTTGTAGCCAAGGCTCCTACCGCCCACCTGGATCATTCCAGCGCCCCCCCCCAGGGGGGCGGGATTGCTCACTTTGGGAACCAGTGGACTAGACACTAAGCACAACTGAATCTGTGCCCCCAAGACAACGGCTGACTCATCGAGGATGGAACTAAGGTATGCAAGGCCTGGGTCCAGTTCACAAGGACAAGGAAGTTTGCATGTGCTGCCGTGGTCACAGTTAGTACCAGCTAAACGCCATCTAAGTCTAGTAGATCAATGCCAGCCAAACACTTCTGCCTTCCCAATCAGCATCACCTCTCTCTTGACTGGATTAAACTTTAGTTTGTTAATCCTCAGCCAACTGACCACTGCCTCAAGAAACTAGCCCAGGACCTTTACAGCTGCCTCTGAGTTTTCGATGAAATGTATAGCTAAGTGCCATCTACAAAGTGGTGACAAACACTCAAAACCTCCTGATGAGCTTGACCAAAGGCTTAACATAAAGGTTAAATAGATGTGGGGATAAAATGAAGTGGTTGGGCATCTCACACACCAGGTCAGGGGTCCCCAACCTTTTTTAATTTAATTTAATTTTTATTGTTCTTTTCCATGCACAAGAAACAGGTTTCACAAATTAAAGAAAACCCTTACATTAAACACTTTTTCTTTAATTATTACAGGCAGCCCAAATCCATTGTTTTGGCAAATCCCAACCTTCTAAACATTGATATTTCTTATACTATGGGCTTGGAAAGATTGTTACTCTATCTACTTTCTTCTTAAGGTTTTCTCCCTCCATTGCTTTCAACACAATAATTTCACTTATCTTCTAATATTTAAGCTATTATAGACCATTAAACTTTAACTAATATCTTGAAATATCTATTCAGCTTATATCTAGTTTGTATGTCTAGACTACAAGCAAAGTAAATTAGTATTCAGGTTGCACTTTATCTTATTTCTTGGAAAAGTCCTCAAGAGGAGCTTCCCTCCTCGGGGTTTGGGTTCACCGAATGAGTCTCTGCCGTCTTCAACGGTGCTTGCTCCCATGGGAGTGCTGCAGATTCTCTCGGGGTGGGTGGGGGAATTCCTGGAAACCTAACATCACCACCATTCTTGAAGCTCATTATATATCTTTGAGTCTGTCAAAATAATTGAAATTAAGATAATTTCTCCAGTCTTATTTTAAAGTCCTTTGTTGTGTCTCTCTGTTGCTTCCTGCTTTAGTTTTTCATTCCTGTTGAGCCTCTTGTATTTCCTTAATGAGCTCTTCTCCAGACTTTCTATCGTATGCTGTTAATATTTTCCCACAAAAGGTTACTGATAAGTGCCCAAGTGGGAGCCACCTGTATCTCTGTTTTCATTTCATTTAGCCATTGCACTGTCAGACGTAAATTACGTCTGGCATTCAGTATTTCAACTGGCAAGTCTGGAAACACTTGGACAGTAGTGTCTATTAATTTCAAACCTCCATTTGTCCTTGCCATATCCACAATGGTTTTTTTGGTTTGTTTTAATGTCCATAATTTCAGCAATTATATCCGGGATTAATGCTGGTGAAAGAGCACGTGTCATGTTCAGCCTGTAGGCATTTGCTACAATTGCTCCTGATAAGTGGAGGAGTTCTGCTAGCCATTGATTTAAAGCTGCAGTTATCTCTTTGTTCATTTCAAAGTTGGCCAAGACCCCTCTAAATTTTAATATACGCTCTCTTACTTTGAGTTCTAATAACATTATATTTGATTTTGCCCATGTTTCAAATGTTTTTAGTTCATTTAGTTCCTGGGCAATTTTTTTTTGTTCCATCAAGAGCCGTATTTGCTGTACCTTCAACTTCTTTTGTCTAATCATCTATTTTGTTAAATACAGGTTTTATTATTCCTTTGATATCTGTTTTCAAGTCAGTTAGCATTTCTTGTATTTGCTCTTTCGTAATAGCGTTCTCTCTTTTCCTTTTCCCCACACGCACCTCTTCAGCGTCTTCCAGCCCCATTTCTGGGGGGGGAGGGGAGGGGAGGAGTCTCGCTCAGAAGATTCCGATTCCACTCTTGTGTCTTTAGAAGTTGTTTTTTTGTGGTGCTTTTTTGTTCGCCCATGCTCCTTTCGGTTTCCCCGTATCTTCGGCTCAGTTTTTATGTTTTCCAGCAGTGAAGAGTTTATTTTTAACTAGTTTTCCAAGATAGTGGTGCGGAGACTGCTCCAGGAGCGGCCAAACACTTTGCTGGTTGCCATGCCCCCGCCTCCATCCCCAACCTTTTTGAGCCTGTGGGCACCTCTGGAATTCTGACAGAATGGGCATGCAAAATGGCTGCCGTTGGAGGTGGAGCCAGCCACAAAATGGCTGCTGCAGCTCATTCTCAGGCACACAGAGAAGATCCTTGTGCTGTGGTGGCAGCTCCATTCAAAGCAAAATTTTAAAAAATCTGCGCAGTCAACTGAATCTCCAATGACCAATCAGAAGTCTTATTGAGCAAAGCCCCATCTGGCCCCACTCACTTTCTAAAAACACTAGGCAGACATCATGGCACCCACAGGCACCACGTTGGGGACCCCTGCATCAGGTGTTAAGACTGATTTTACAACATGCAAAAACTTCCTTTACACGTTTAATAAAGGTTTGAAGCTTACCTCACACGCTTCCTGTCACGTGACCGAGATCTCCTCTTGTCTCTGCTGCGTGATCGCTCACGTCTGCGATCTCTGTCCCTACTTCTAGAACGTCTATCATCACCACGTTTCGCTCTTTTGTCAGATGGAGAACGACTCCTAGAACGGCTACCGGAGCGCCCTCGTGATGAGGAGCGCTTCCGATAATGTCTGTGGCAGTATATTAACAGGACAGTTAAAATACACAGCACTATTAAAAAATACAATAAACACTTCTTAAAATAATCTGACATTCTAGTTTTCAAGTATAACCAGTTGTAGACTTAGCTCTTGACAATCTTCAGTGGTGTCACTGACTCTTTAGCCTAAAGGTATAATTTATGATTTGGTTGGAGGGGCTGATTTAACATTGCTTTGGTCCTTTGCAGCCCCCTATTATTTTCAGATTTGGAGAATCTGGAATTCATATAAAGCATGGCTCAAGGCAAAGAGGTACAACAATAAGAAGAAAAGAGCAACTCAGGCACTAGTGGCATAGTGAGAAAAGGGCAAACCAAACGGCACATAATCCATTGAAGCATTTCCAGTAATGTACACTATGTACATTAAATTCTGCAGGCATCACATCCTATAACTTGCTGATTAGGACAGGAGATAACAAACCCAACACCTGGCAACTTCCTCAGGCCAACTAGTCTGCCCCCAATGCAGCCTTCAATGCACTGTGTTCACCCACAATGAAATGATGGAATAGCCTCACATGTGCACACTTCAAAATGGAGAGAGGGAGCACGTAGAGAATATACAAGAGGAAAAAGAGAAAAATTATGCTTAAACTGTGATATGTTCTTCATCAGGGAGCTTATTTTACACTGCCATACATAGAGTACAATGAACACTCCAGGTTAAAATATGTGCCCACAAATTCAAATTAAGGCGCCACCAAGAATCAAAAATGAAGCTAAAGTTGCTAACCACAGCAAAGACAGAAAAAATTAGGTGAAGGGAGAAAAGGTGCTATTTAAAAAATTAATCCTAATTAATTTACTGAGACCTTTTATGGAGCTGATAATATGGAGAAACTGAGGGTTTTGTGGCGTCACAGAAAACTGTCAGCTCTGATGCCAGCAGTTTCTCACCACAGACACACTCAACTTGAACAGGAAGGCAACATCAGGGCAAGGGGAAGCCGCCTCTAAGAGCTAGCTGGATGTGTGATTGAACCTAGTACAGATATATTGGAAGAGGCAGGAGCTAATGCAGTCATTAACAGTACATTTGTGTTTAGAAATCGTGAGATCAAAAATTATTACTTTAAATAGATTAACTCACTGTTTTTGTTTGGACACCTGTTGCTTTGTTGATCTAAGGAAATGAGAGAAATTAGGGTAAGCAAAGTGGTACCTTCTACTGCACCAAATTCTGATGATTCTGCATGAAACCCTTTGTTCTGTCTGACACAACAGGGTGACAATTCAGGCATTCAATACTGGGCTTTCCTCCATTTTTTTCTTGAAACCATGTCTACATGCAAGCTACTACAATCAATGCCCAAACTATGAACCATGCCAGACAAGATATGCGCTTTAAGTAGTATGAAATTGGCTTTCAGCCATAGGGAATCCCTTTGCCTTGAGGCCAGGCTTCACCTGTAACAAGACAGCCAGCTGTCTCAGCTGCTCTAACAGTATTTATTTATTTTTATTTATTAAATAAATATACCGCTCTTCTCTAAATTCACAGAGCTCAGGGCGGTTTCATCACCTGATGTGCAAATCTTATGGATCCGAGAGGAGAGTTTCAGCTGCTGAGTTTCTTGTAACCAAGTATGAAATGCTCAAGCACAAAATACACATATTGCACATCAAACAGAAATAACACATGTGTAAACCCTTTAGCCCTGTTCTACTGTAAAATACATGCAAGTAGAGACACTCTCACTGTATTTTAAGGTGAAATCAGATATGTCCCATTTATTCTTGATAACCGCAATATGTGTATTCTGACCTCAGCTATTCATATGCCTGCGCGCACACATACATCAGTTCAATATTAAATCCCACAGGCTAAATTAATGGTTCCAGATTCTCTAGACAAATTATGACCTTATCAGTGCTCAAGTCTATTATGGTAAGAGTTTGTTGGGAGATAAGGTCAAAAAGTAGCTTAATGAAGTTTATAACTTCATTTCCCTCATACTACTGTAACAGGCTGTATGTGGGGCTGCCTATGAAAAATGTGTCAAATATACCACAAAAACTACCACAAAAACACAGCAGCTCGCTTCTTAACAAGGCTGGTCTAGCATAAGCATACAAACCACAATTATACTTCAAAGCCTGTACTGCCAATAAGTTCCTCGGCACCGTTCAAAATATTAGTTATCTCAGAATTAGATTTAAACCCACTTATTTAAAAATTGTCTCCTTCCCTACGCTCTACTCTGACCCCTGGGGATACTCTTCTAGAAGTACCGTGTGTGCGACAAATCATCACAGAAAGTGCAAGGTGGCCCTTCCCTGCTCTTGGAATCCCATTTGAGCCTACATCCCAGACGTTATACACAAACCCCTCTTACAGTCTCTTCGGTGGCCCACAGTAATGGGGAAAAAAAAATAGATTTTGACACTCCACAATTCCACTGTATTTTATTACTTCGTTTAAACGATGAAGTGTTGCGTTTACTGGCTGTGCCCCGTCTCGAACCACCAAACTGAGAACCTGACCCGAGACTGTATTTTAAGAACGCCATTTAAAAATAAATCATAACAGGCGCGCTATTTACATACACAAGAATGAAAACCCACTGAGCAGATTAGTGTTTTCTTAGTCGCTACTACCCACTCGCAGGCCTGGAGAAAAGGCGGATTCGGAAACCGCGATTCTAAGCAGTTCCCGAAAGGGAAGCACAGGGGGGTTGGGGACGAATCTTTCAAACGCCTCGGACGACCCGAAAGCAAGAGGGGGCCGAAGAGCCCGCCCCGCATTACACTGAGGGACAACCGACAGGAGAGCCAGCCGGCCCCCCTCGCCTGCCTGGTCCCGGGATGGGCACGAGCCCTCCTTCGGCCCTCTCAGCCGCCACGCATTCCCCCCGGGCCCCCGCTCCCCGCGAGAGGCCTATTCCGGCGCCGGCCTTGTCACCCAGCTCAGCCGACCAAGACTCGAGAAACACCGCGGCCTCATCCGGAGCGCCCTCTGCTCACCTGGACTCCCGACCCATGGCGGCCCTGCGCGGAGAAACACAACGGCCCCCTTCCCGTCCTGGTGCGATCGCCTCACGGGCGAAGCAGCGACATCCCCCAGAAAGCAAACGACAAGGAAATGAAGCAATGGAAGAGGGCGGAAACAGAGGCCGCACTTCCTCCTCCGTAGACAAGCACGCAGCGGCCCCTGGCGCTCGGAGGACCCAAGTGCAGAGTTTATCAGGAAGGTTAACCGACTCTGTTGCCGCAAAGCGGCTAGGGGTGCCAGCTCGTGTACCTGGGGATTGGGGGGGCGGGGGGGGGGGGGGGTAGAGGGAGGGAGCTTAGGGAGGGAGGGATCTCGGCAGGGTATAATGTCATAGAGTCCACCCTCCAAAGCAGCCATTTTATCCAGGGGAACTCTTCTTGGTCACCTAGAGATCAGCTGTAATAGCAGGAGATCTTCAGGAGCTACCTGGAGGTTGGCATCCCCAACAGCGGCAAACGTGTAGCTCCTTAAGGACCAACCCATTTCTTACTTTCCTATAAGCTTTCACGGACTAGAGTCCACTTCTTTAGGTAGAGGGTCTGATGTAGGGATAGACTCGGAAACTACACGAACCTCAGCGGAGCCATTTTCTCCAGGGGAAATAAACCTATTTCAAAAAGGTTTCATTAAACTTGAGTGCCCAGACTACATAGTCCAGCAGTAACAATGTGACACGTAAACCTGGAAATTTCTTCCAGGGGAGCCGATAGCTGTATTCTGGAGATCAGTTGTTATTCCAGGAGAACTCCAGGGTTGCCAGCTCCAGGTTGGAAAATACCTGGGGAGCTTGAGGAGGACAGGGTTTACAGCATAAAGTCCAACATCCAAAGCTGCCATTTTCTCCAGGTGAACTGATCTCTGTCACGTGGAGGTCAGTTGTAATAGCAGGAGATCTCCGGCCATCCACCTGGAGATTGGCAACCATTCTCCAGGCCTTGGCCAGTGTAATACAGTTCAGGACCTACAGATGAGTGTAGGTGAGCAGCCCTTCCCATACCTTTCATTAGGTTACCAAATCTGGTTCAGGTTACTCCTGCAAATTTGGGGAAGCAGTTGAGGAAAGAAGAAGAGGAGATTGGATTTATATCCTGCCCTTCACTCACTTGGAGTCTCAGAGCGGCTTACAAACTCCTTTCCCTTCCCCTCCCCACAACAGACACCCTGTGAGGTGGGTGGGGCTGAGAGAGCTCTCTTGAGAACTGTCCTTGAGAGAACAGCTGGTACAGAGCTATGGTTTGCCCAAGGTCATCCAGCAGGTGCAAGTGGAGGATTGGGGAATCAGACCTGGTTCTTCCAGATTAGAGTCCACGCACTTAACCACTACCCCAAACTGGCACCAAAGGAAGGGAGGATGTGAGGCTATGGAGTTGTCTCTCCAAGGCTGCTGTTTCCTTTAAGGAAACTGATGTCTGGAGTCTGGACATCAGCCATTGCTAATTATGAGAGAACTCCAGGCCCCACTTTGAGGCACGTGGGAGAAATTATCAACTTGTCACTTTCTTTGGAGACATTCCCAGCCAGCGGGATTGAAGGAGGCCATGGTATGACCGCTCTTTAAAAAGTCACTGGACCCTGCAGTCCTAGCCAACTATCACCCAGTCTCAAATTTACCATTCCTGGGCAAGGTAGTTTAGAGGGTGTCAGCTAGTGCAAAATAGGGCAGTGCACCTGTTGACTGTGATGTCTGTATGGGTGCGCATTCAGCCAGTGCTGTGCCAACTACACCGGCTCCCAATTGAGTATCGGATCCATTTCAAGGTGTTGGTATTGACTTTTAAAGCCCTATGCGGTCTGGGACCAATATATCTAAGGGACTGCCTCTCCCCATATGTGCCCTGGAGAGCCTTGTGCTTGGTGGACCATCATTTACTGGTTGTCCCTGGACCAAAGGATGTCCACTTAGCCTTCAACAGGGCCAGGACTTTTTCTGCCCTGGCCTGACAGAACATGCTCCCGTCTGAGATCAGGGCCCTATGAGACCTATTACAGTTTCGCAGGACCTGCAAAATGGAGCTGTTCCACCAGGCCTTCAGTTGAGGCGGCAGGCACCCAAATATTTGGCCTCCCTTGCTGACACTTTCCAACTGCATGCTGCTCACATTGATAAGATCTCTACTGCTTCTTGGTAGCATGGCCTAGTTGCTTCCAGACATTCAGGATTGTTGAACCTGGCTTTGTATTACCTGGCTTTTTGTTATAAATGTTTTTAATGGTTTTGTAACCTTACTGTTGTGACCTGCCCTGAGCCCACTCGTGGGGAGGGTGGGATATAAATTGAAATAAATAAAAATAATCCTAGCTTTCATAAAACTGGATATTTAGGAAGATGGGAAAAAATGTTAACTTTTTTCCTCCCATAGAGAACAATGGAGGGAATGGGGGCAACCTGTTTGGGGGCCCGTAGAATTGGACCCCCTGGTCCAATCTTCTTGAAACTTGGTGGGTATTTTGAGAAGAGGCCCCATCAGCTACCCTGCGAGTTTGGAACCTCTCCCTCAAATCCCCTCCCCTCCAGTTGCTTTTAAAGTTGCCACCGAATTTTGAAACCCTGTCTAAATGAATTAATACCCTAAAATATTACTTTTTAATGTTCCCCCCAAAAAAGACTTTCATACATTTACATCACTATTTATTTATCAATGTTATTTATAGTCCACCTTTCTCATTGATACTCAGAGTGGATTATACGTCAGTCAGTGTAATTAGCAGAAGACATCTGACAAAGAAACAGAACTAAGATTACCGAAACACGAAACAAAGCAGAAGTATTAGACATGACAAGAAGGGGGACCTGCAATATTCACGGGAGAGGAAATATTCCAATCCTCCTCCCGCCCCCCCTTGGCCGAGACAGCGGCAGCGGTGGCAAAGAGGCCCGCCGATCCTCCTCCCATCCCCTTTGGCTGGGACAGTGGCAGCGGCGAGGAGACCCACCGATCCTCCTCCCACCCCCCTCGGCCGGGGCAGCGGCAGTAGCAGCGAGGCCCCCCAATCCTCCCACCCCCCTCAGCAGAGACAGTGGCGGCGGCAGTGAGGCCCACCAATCCTCCTCCCACCCACCCCTTCCCCAGCAGCGGCAAGGCCGCTGATCCTCCTCCCTCTTCCCCCCCACACTGGCGAAGCCTGAGCAGCTCAGAGCCACCAGGCTCACCAAGCCTCCCGCCCCCAACAGCATGCGCAGGGAACGCTTTTACTTTGGGGGGGGGATTTAAATATTCCCCCAGAAGTTTTTTTAACTTTTAGGATTTTTCTGCACACGGGGGGAGTCCCCCGCGAGTGCAGAAAAATCTCCCTGCCCCTCAGGTGCCCCCTGCGCGGATTTAGATATCCGCACACAGGGGGCCACTTGGCTATTAGATACATAGATGTTGTCAGTGCCAAAAAGTGGAATTGCATTGGTAGAAAATAATGTAGTGTGAGCAAAATAAATGTGACAAAAAGATAATATATACTGTACACAGTAATGCAGTCTATAGACCCATTCCTTTTATTAAAGCACTTTCATGAACCACTGCATTATAACACAGCTCTATTACCTTTATTAAAATGTCCTCCTGAACAATTCTGGCATTCCACAAACTATGTAACCAAAAATGCACTCGTATGGGCAGTTGTTGTTGTTGTTGTTGTTTTTAAATATTTTGAACAGTTTTCCACCAAAATAAGGTAAACAATATCTTACAATATTTACATTTTCGGAGTTATACATTAACTTTAATCCAATTATAAAATTTCGACCATGTCCTTAAGAATTGATCTTCATTCTTTCCGTGTAGTTGGGAGCTCAATTTGTCCATTTCTGCCAATTCCATTATTTTTTCGACAGTCAACTCTGGGGAAGGTATCGATTTTTCTTTCCATAATTTTGCCCAGCTTATTCTTGCGGCAGTCAAGATATAGGCTATTAGTTTTTGATCTTCCTTTATAAGTCCTTCAGGTAGCATATTCAAAAGGTATATTTCTGGCTTAAGTAGTAAGTCTATGTTTAGCATCTCTAGTATTATCTTTCTAATCTTATTCCAATATGTTTGTATTTTTTGACACCGCCACCACATATGATAGAAAGTCCCAACATTATTGCCACATTTCCAACACAAGTTGGATACATTACCATAACATCTAGAAATTCTGTCCGGTGACCAATGCCATCTATGGAACATCTTATAAATATTCTCTTTATATGCTATCGCTGTGGTAAATTTTAAAGACTTCCATATTTTTGACCAATCGTCTATATCTATCGTATAACCGAAATCTTCCATCCGGGTAACCATCACTCTTTTAATTACCTCCTCACCCATTTCATCGTTTAGTAGGATTTTATAAATTTTTTGGATATTTTTTTCATTAGTAGTTAACCATGCCTTCTCAATTTCAGGTTTAGAATACAAAAAAACAGTTTCCTTGTCTAATTTTACTCTTGATGTTAATTGATGTTTTTCTAGCCAAGATAGCTGGATTCCTTCCTGCAGCAATATTTCAAAGCTTTTTAGATTATTAAAGCGGTCTAACAAATTTTCATAACATTTTTATTGCTACATAGTAGTGTGGGTTTTATAAAGGCTTCCAAAGGAGATATCCATAAGGGTATTTTGGGGAAATATAAAGTTTTTATCTGTTGCCAAATTTTCATCAATGCCCCTCTCACCCAGTGTTGGTTAAAGTTAGAGTGCACTTTATCTTTTTCATACCAAAGGTATGCGTGCCAACCCATTACTAGGTCATGTCCTTCAAGGGCTAATCCTCTTGTATCCTCAAGTTTTACCCAATCCTTAATCCATATTAAAGAAGCTGCCTGGTAGTATAGTCTCCAAGATGGGAAATTAAAACCCCCCTCTCTCCTTTATTTCTTGAAGTAATTTTAATTTCACCCTTGGTTTTTTTGGATACCATATAAATTTTCCAGTTAATTTATTTAGTTCAAGAAAGATGTTATTGTTTTTTAGGATCGGAATTGATTGGGCTAGGAATAGGAATCTAGGCAAAATATTCATTTTTATCACTGCTATTCTACCTAAGAAGGACAATTGTAAGTTTTTCCAGCTATCTAGATCCTTCTTGATTTCCTTTAACAGCTTATTGTAGTTATTTTCAATTAAAGCACTATTCCTATTTGAAACCCATATACCCAAGTATTTTACTTTTTTCTCGATTTTCATATTAGATATCTCCTCTACCTTACTTATAGTTTTTTTAGAACTATTTTTGATTAAACACTTTGTTTTGTTATAGTTAATTTTTAATCCAGCCACTTCGCCATAATCTTCTATATCTTTAAGTAGTTCCGGTATTGATAATAAGGGCTCTTCTATTATAAATAACAGATCATCGGCAAATGCTCTGAGCTTATATTCAAATTTTTTAATCTTCAAGCCTTTTATACATTCATTATTCCTTATCTGATCATTTAATGATTCCAAAGCAAAAATAAATAATAATGGGGATAGAGGACAGCCTTGCCTTGTTCCTTTTTGGATAGACACATCTTCCGTTGTTTCACCATTAATTAGGATTTTCGCACTTTGTTTTTTATATATAGCGTTAATCATATTTTGGAATAATGCTCCCGAGTCCCAAATTTTTAGTTTTTGCAATAAGAAGTTCCAGGATAGATTGTCAAACGCTTTTTCAGCGTCCAAGAACATAAATACCGCCTGTCTTTCTGGATGGGCTTCATAGAATTCTAAGGCGTCTATTAATGTTCTAATGTTATCTTTCAAGTATCTTTTTGGTAAAAAACCTGCTTGATCCGGATGGATTATCTCTACCAGGACTCTTTTAAACCTTATCGCCAGAATATTTGCAAAGATTTTATAGTCGGTGTTTAACAGTGATATTGGTCTATAGTTAGAAATCTGTTTTTTACCTTCTTCCGTTTTCGGTATCAAGGTTATTACCGCTTGGTTCCACGATTCCGGCATCTCTCCCGTCTTTCCTATTGATTCCACTACTTTTTTAAAAGGAAGGCTAATTTGGTCTTCAAATAATTTATATATTTCCCCTGGTAGACCATCTATCCCTGGAGCTTTTTTGTTCTTTTGTTTTCTTATAGCATCTATTATTTCCTGCATAGAAACAGGCTGGTTCAAGGCCTTTTGTTGTTTATCTGAAAATGCTCCTTTATTTTTATTTAATAAGTACTCATTTATTTGCCTTTCATCTTCATCTTTATGTTTATGATATAAGTTTTTATAGAAATTTACAGCAATTTCTTTTAGGTCATTTATCAAGAACTTTTCCTCGCCCCTCTCATTTTCTAACGCTAAAATCATATTCTTTTGTCTCTCTTTCTTTAATTTATAAGCAAGCCATCTCGTTGGCTTGTTAGCGTTCTCAAAGAAATTCTGTTTTGTATATTGGATTTCCTTTGCTAGTTCTTGTGTCAAAACTAAGTTCAGTTTGTGCTGTAAAATTTTTATTCTATTTTTAGCTGACTCTCTGTCCTTGTTTGTAGTTAACTTAAGTTCTTCCTTTTTTATATCATTACATAATTGTTCATACTGTTGTCTCTTTTCCTTTGCTTTCCAGATCTGTTGACCAATGAAGATACCCCTCAAATAAGCTTTAAAGGAGTCCCAGACTATTCTCAATGGAGTTTCAGGTTTAATATTTCTATTAAAGAAATCCTTAATTTCAAACTTGGTTTTTTCTACAAATTCTGTATCTCTTAATAGATTTGTGTTCAGAGCCCACCGAGTTTTTTTCCCCCCATCTTTAAGGGTAATCATTATGGGATTATGGTCCGCAAAGGTGGCAGGGAGTATTTCCACTTCCACCACATCTTTTATCATTGAAGCCGAAGCCCAAACCATGTCGATTCTAGACCAAGATTGATGTCTATGTGAGAAAAAAGTAAACTCTCTTTTTTTAGGGTATCTTGTCCTCCACAAATCTATCAGAGCGTGTTCTTCCGCTATTTGGAGAAAGCTTTTGGGCAGAACTTTGCTTTTTACCCTTTTCTTTTTCTGGCTTTTTTAATCCAAATTTTTATCAAAGATGGCATTATAGTCTCCTATTATACACATGTTTTCACAGTTTTGGGTTGTTATAAAATTTAATAATTTCTTATAAAAATTTTCTTGATTTTGATTAGGTACATAAATGTTTATTAATAATGTCTCTCTGCCTTGTCTATTTATAGTAATAGCTACTATTCTGCCATCATCTGATGAAAATATTAATTTAGGGTTTAAGTGTTCCTTTACAAAAATTACCACCCCTTTCTTTTTTTTCTCATCTGCTGCTATGAATGTTTTACCAAGCTTTTTTGATGTTAAATATTTAATATCATCTTTTTTTATATGTGTCTCCTGGAAGCATGTAATTTCTGATTTTAATTTTATTGCCTGGTGAAAAATTTTCCTCCTTTTTTGTGGACAGTTAAGGCCATTGACATTAACAGATAGTATTTTAATTGCTCTCGTCTTTCCCATCTTGTTCTTCTTCTTTTTCCTCGTCCCTTTTGTTCTTATATTGGAACCTTGTCAAAACTTGTGAGGGTTTGAGTTCAGTAGCTCTTTTTCCTTTCCTATTTCCTTTCTTGTTCTTAGGGTTTTTTTCTTTTGTCCTGGGTTCATCACTGTCTTCTTCCTCCTCTTTTTCTTCTTCCTCCTCTTCTTGCTCTTGTCCCAAGTCTTCACCAGCCGTTTCCAAAAAATTGTCAACTTTAAAGGTCGAATCCAATTTGTGTCTCTTTCCTTGGAATTCAAACAAGATTCCTTCCGGGAACAACCATTTGTACATAATTTTTCTAGCCTTTAAAAATTCCGTAAGCTTTTGATATTTGAATCTTCTTTCCCGTACCTTCCATGGAATTTCTTTCAGGAATTTGATTTCTTCCCCCTGGATAGAGAGTCTTTTTTCATTTGCTGATCTCATTATTCTTTCTTTAAATTCCCTTCTCACAAATTTAAGATGGACCTCCCGTGGGACATTATATTTTCTGGAGAATGAGGAATTTCTTCTGTAGGCTGATTCAATTTCCATCATAAGTTCTTCTTTCGTGCCTACCTTGAATTGGTCTACTATGGCCTCTGCTAGCACTTCCTTCAAGTTGGTGCCAACTTTCTCTGGGATGTTTTGACAGCGTATAATCAAAGCTGCCTTATCCAATTCTAGGTTAATAACCGCTTCTTCCAGTTGTTCATTTTTTGCCTTTAACTCTTGGTAGTTCAAGTCCATTTCCATCATTCTCCTGTTTGTCTTAAGTTGATTTGTTCCTATTCTTTGAATTTCTTGCTTATTTTTTTGGATCTCTTGTTTATTTTCCAGTAGTTGTCTCCTAAATTCTTCTGAATCTGCTTGCATTTGGCATGCAATTTCCTCCATTTGAATTTGCATTTCTTGTACGGGTTCCATTTCTTTTTTAATCAGTTCCGGAAGAGCATGCTCGATGGTGTTCTTGAGTGCAGAAGCGATTGATTCCTCGATCATTGCCTTCAAGTCATTGGCCGAAACTGCTGGGGTGGCCGGGATGGGGGGTTTTAAAGATGTTGTTATTTTTTGTTGGCTTGGCGATGGAATGGAGGGCTTCCTATCCTTACCACTTCCTCCAGATGCCATGTTCTCGTCTTTGTATGTTAATTTGCTTAATTTAATCAGTTACTTATTTCAAACGGGGTCAATATTTGATTGATTGATCCTAATAAACTAACCGCCTAGTAAATTGTCTAGTAAGTTGCCAATTAAATTAATTAATTAATCAACTGTTCCTGTTTATTGATTGCTATTTAATTGGGTATTAGTTATTCAATTTCCCTTAATTATTTCTTAACAGATTTTAATTTGATATATGGTTTTCAGGTAATATTGATAATTTCTTGTATTTATTGGGCTAATATGGGAGAGAGCTGATCAATATGGCTCTTCAAATTAATAGACAAATTACTTAATTAGTTAACTATCAATATTAGTTAAATACCAATTTAAATTAATATATATAATCTAATAACTTAATATAGATGGAGCTTGGTCACAGTCACCTGAAATATAAGATGTTTCCCAATAATCAGTTCACCAACAAATTAACTACACAATATAACAATATATCAATAATCAGTCAGTCCGTTATAATAGGATATCACCAACACCAACACTGACACCCAATTAACTCAAATATAATATACAATTGTTTTTGCTCCCTCTTTTACTTCCCCTTTCCAAACACCAACTTTTTTTTTTACTTATTTATTTTCCCCCCCAACCCTCAATATCAAACCAAAAAGAAAGAGAGAAGAAAAAGAAAAAAAAACAGCGCTCTTTTTTTTTTTTTTACCCCAAGTCTTATCTCACTGTTTTAGCCCCACAGCACGTTCCCTAATCTAACAAAGCCTCCTTTCCTTGTCGACTTCTCTTCCTTGGGCCTTCCGCCGCTTTTTACTTAGTGGCGGAGAGTCAGCAACCCAAACCAAACCCTTCTACTGTTTGATCGTCCTCGCGAGTAGCTGCCGCTGTTGGTGCGCCTGCGCAAGCCTTGACCAGATCGAGATGCGATGTTTTGTTGCTCCGGGAATTACGTTGCTCCTCCTCTAGCTGCGCTCCTTACGTTCTTTACATTAGTGATTCCTGCGCCTGCGCACCCCCTTCTTCCTGCTTCCTAGATCCTCCTCCGTTCTCCTCGGGTGTCGTTTCTATCGCCGCTTCCACCGCCGGCTTAGTCAGCACATTCCATCGCCGTTCGCCGCTCGATTCTTTCTTACAGGTACCCGTTACTGATTTTGCTACCTAAGAAAGACGAAAAAGAAAGAAAGAGAAGATTTCTGCAGTATCTATTATCTTAATCCTCCTCCCCTTCTCCCAAACTTATTATTTTTCTAGCCTTTCCTAAGGGTTTTCTCTCCCGAAATTCTCTTTAATTTCAGTAACCACTCTCTTGCTGGTTATTGCAATTTACTACCCCCTCTTCCCTTATCCTTCTTTATAGTCGAGAGCCCCTCAAAACTGGAATAACTTAGCTTTTGTTTTATTTCGTGGTCTTAAGCCGTTCGACTCCTTTCGTTCTCCGGTTGCTCTTTTCCTCGGCTTTATGTTGTTCCGCCGACGCCTTCTAATTTTCTGCCTTCAGGGCGTGCCGCTTGTGGGGGGATATGCAACTTTCCCCCTCACCGTGGCCTTTGAGCCCTATGCCACTTTCCTCTCTTCAAGAGTGAAGTGTGACTAACCAAAAGTCAAGAAAAAATCAAAAGTTTACGCAGACTATAGCGAAGCTGCTCTCCGCACGTCTGTCCCTCGAGCCACCGGAACCGGAACTCCGTATGGGCAGTTGTTGATCTCACCCATTTGCAGGGCAATACCTGTGGAACGCCCTCTTCTGATGAGCAAAGCTATCATGGCAAGGCAAAAGGGGAGGTGGTCCTGCAGATATGAGAGCTCAAGGCCATATAGGGCTTTGTTCTTGACTACTAGTACCTTGAATTGAGCCCAGTAACTGATGAGCAGCCAAAGGAGTGACTACAGAATGGGTGTCAGATGCATGCTCCATTTAAGTCCTGATAGTAGCCAAGCTGCGGCATTTTATACCAACTGGAACCTCTGAGATGACTTGAAAGACAGACATATGTAAAGTTAATTACAGTTGACTAGTCTTGATGTTGTTACGGCATGGATCCAGGTGGCCAGATTGGCCAAGTCAAGGTAGGGGACCATCTTCTGAGCCAAATAGGGCTAGAAGAAAGACTCTTTTTTGCAGCTGTATGAACTTGCTTCTCCAGGAGTAATGCTGGCTCCTGCATAACCCCTAGGGCTCTTAAGTGAGTCAGCAAGGGTCAGCGGAACTCTGTCAAAAGGAAGTACAATGTTCTTCAAAGCCTCAGGCTTCCCAACCAGCATCACCTCCATCTTGTCAGGGTTCAGTTTCAGTTTCTTCACTCTTGGCCATTTAACCACAGCAGCCAACCAGCAGCTCAAGACATCTACCGCATCACCAAGCTATCTGCATAAAGAGCTATAAAGCTGCGTGTCATCAGCATGTTGATTGAATCTAGTTCTCAAACTATAAATGATTTCTCCTAAGGTCTTTACATAAAGCAGGGGCCCCCAATTGGTGCATGTGAGTACAATGTGGAGTCAGAGACATCTGACAACCGGAGCCAGGAAACGTTAGGGGTCTACACAGGACGCCATCCGACAGATTACTGAACGCTTTATTTGTAGTTGTTATTGTTTTAATTGTAATTGTTAAAATGTTTTAACTGTTTTAATGTATTTATGAATCTTGGCTTGCCAAGCTGTGTAAGCCGCTCTGGGCCTGCAAACGTGGGGAGAGCAGCCTATAAATCAAATAATAAATAAATAATAATAAATACTATGGTGCCCACTGGTACCTGCAAGTATTTTAGAAAGTGGGTGAGGCCAAGTGAACTTCTGCCCAGGAAGGCTTCTAAATTGCTGCGAAGGTTCTTAAAAACATTCCTTCGGCTGTGGCTGTCCCCACAGCTCAAGGATCTTCACCGTGTAACTGAAGATAAGCTGTGACAGCCATTCCTTGGCTGGCTCACTGAGTCAGAATTCCAAAGGTGCCTGCAGGCTCAAAAAGGTTGGGGATGTCTGACATACAGATCGAATGCCATGGGGGATAAGCAGGGGTCCTTTCGAGAAGGAGCTCGGGGGAGCGCAGCTCCGGGAGTTGGTGCCAGCCCGCCTCCCCCTCGTGGGGGAATGCCCGCTTGTGTCCTGGCTGCAGCAAAATGATCCTGTCCCCTGGAAAGGTCCTTGTTCCTCCGACCAGCCTTCTGAAGGCTTCAGCCACCACTGAAGCTATCCTCCCAGAATAGTGGCATTTCTGAGGCTTGGATTAGTAGCTGTCCCCTCCCTCCCTCCCTTTCTTTCTTTCTCTTTCATCTCTCTCTCTTTCTTTCTTTCTCTCTCTGTCTCTCTTCTTTCTTTCTTGCCTTCTGACAGACTTCTGGTGATGTCAGGGGGTGTGGCATATGCAAATAATGTATGCTAATGAGTTATGCTAATGAGCTCCTGCACCTCTTTTTCTACGAAATGACCCCTGGGGATAAGACTGTGTCCTGTGGACATATCCTACATCAGTGATAACTAGTCTGACGGCAAGTCTTGGAACCTGGTGTGTAAAGAACAATTCAAACCAGTCCAGAGCACACCCTAAGACCTGCTTCTGCCTCCAAACTTCTCAACAAGAGAGCATGGTCCACATTATAAAAAGCTAGAGAGAGATTCAGTAAGAGCAGCAAAGAGGCATTCACAAGGTCCAAACATAATATGGCTGCATACTGCCTCATTTCTACGGTAATCAGCCTCAAGAGACGGTTCCCAGACCTTAACTTCTTCCGAATGCTGCAATAGCCCTTCAAAAATTGGAAATTAATTACGACACAACCAGTGTAGTGTTTATTAATGAATAACCAACCAGCACAAAGCCTGAGAAATGAAACGTAACTTTAATAGAACCAGTGTAGAAATAAACACTATAACGGACATGACGCCAGATTAACTGTATAGAAGAATGTCAGTTTTGCAGAAGTAACATATCAAACACCTTCTGAACATTTTTACCTGCTACTACATCCCATACATCTTTTTACAGCAGAGAAGGCTACATAAGAAGGTTCTATCGTCTTTTAAATTTTAGGGCTGTAGTTTAAATAAAAAGATCCAGTTAGATACAAAATTCATAATTGTATCACTGTTTAAAAATCCAACGTGGCGAGCCTTAACAACAGAGATAAATACCAAGGTCACAATTTTTGTTAATTATAATGGCTTAACTAACTGAAATTACTAGTTTAGAATTATTAAAGGCTCTGCATTTTGCATGTTTCTATGGAAAAGATGGAGCATTTCTGCAATTACCATTTGCCAACACAAAACCTTCAACATTGACTAAGTTTTACCTATTTGCCAAGCCGTTTTTTTAAATCTTTTGAAGCCCATCCATTCAATAGGCCAGCAGAAATATAGTAAAACAGCTATTTTACATTATGTACCAGAACATGTGCAATTAAATATTCAGATTTCACAGTAGGGCAAAGCCAATTGAATATGACAGAACATGTTGTCCAGAACCAAAAAGACAGAGGCACAAGAGAAATAACATACAAGCAGAGTTTTGCTTATGATTCTCCCATAACTAATCCCCACCACTAAAGAGTGAAGCGGCGTTTCAAACTGAACAAAATCTTGTCATTTTAACAGTGGGAGATGCTACTACAGAGAAAGCAAGCAACAGTAGAGCTGTCCATACTGTTTTCTCCTATGTATCTATGCCTCTTCTACAGATCCCAGCTCTGGACACTTCCCACATAACAGACTTCATCGTTACGTGTTGACTGGTTCACCAAACGAGGTATTAAAGTTAAAAACAAATAAGCGAGGAAGTCTCATCTGCTTTTAAGTATCACTGAGTTGGATCCAACAAGCTTCATCCAATCCTCAAGCAGGTCCCCACACACCCAAAAAACTGATGCTCGGGGCAAGGGGATCATCATGGATCACATTCCACCCGGCATGGAAAGCCACCGTATAAAAGGGGAATTAGATTAAATTGCCAGCTTCTCTCTTTCATGAGCAGAAAGCTCATGGGATCCAACCTATTGCCAATATTACCTCCCAACAAAAGTACCAAAACTCTAAATATGATTTCTAAAAGGAGAAACTTGTTTTGGTTTATGTGATGATAGAGTTTCAATGATAAATTCGTAAAAACTTAGAGGTAGCAGAAATGTCCAGAGTGTGTGGCTGGTTACTAACACCCATGCTTCCAGATTGTTCAGCAAGGCTGTTCTGCTGTCCGGACTCTAGACCTCAAAAGCAAAGAGGAAAAAAACACACACTCATCCTTCACAGTATGGGAAAATATTCTATAGCAGCCCAATTCCCCCCCCCCCCGCCCAGTGTAAATATAACTAAATAGTGTTTAAGTACTGGGAATGGACCACAGGTTCTTAACTGGAATTAGCAGCACCTTTAATTAGGGAATAACAATAGTTACGAACGCCAAACCAAAATACAGGGGGACATGAATGGGAAGGGAAGGATTCTCACATGAAGCGGGAGGCACACAAATACCTACATCGTGGTCTTAGGCTGGACCTCTACTAGTCCTCACTTTAGTTCTACACTCTTCAAATCAAGTGATAAAAACCTATCAGTTAACAATAAACAGCAATTGTGGTTTACTGAAGGAACCTAAGGAAGAGGGAGAAGAGAGACAATATGCTTAATTAACTGAAGAACAACCCTGAAAGCTAAGTAAAGGCTTGATGGTTTTACCAACCAGTAAAACACAACAGGAGCCTTCAGTAATGAACCCTTTGTAAATCAACCACTTAGAACCAGCTCCTATTGATTCCGACGGAAACTGCTTCAAGTAAATGTTTTTGGGATGATTTCTAAGACCTGTTTTCTAACACAGCGTTATGATGTCATCTGAACATGTTCCAGGTCCTCGTGTTCAAATGATGCATGTGAGGCACTAAGCAGCTGACCATAAAACAGAGCTGAAGATCCATTTGTGCCATCCCAAGCCAAAGCACTACCTGTTACTAGTATATGTAGCGATCCCTCAGAAGTGTTTATGTAAAACAGACTTAACTTCATATGCACACGTTCTTGGAAAGGAAAACAGAGAAAATATGATGCTGAAGTCATTGCTAGCCCTGAAAAAAAAACCCGAACAAAACTAGCGACAGCTTAGACACAGACGTCTAGCCACTCGAAAGAGCAACTTCTTAACTGGTAATGTTTACTCAACACAGCATATTACAATTGATTAGATAAATACTGGGAATCAGGACACCAACTTGGATGGAGAGCGACTGAATGCTTGGAGAAATCATACGCGGGAATCGGGCCGGGCCTTACTGCTCCATGCTTTGCTGTCGCGTTCCCATTTCAAACCCACCCTCCACGACAACAAACAGAACCCTACCGTCTCGGCAGGGAAGAAGAGGGCAATGACACGGCTCCCGTTTCAGAAACGATGGTTAGTATTTTTTTTTGTCAGAACATTCTTCTAGTTAAACGTATAGATTTGGGAATTCAAAGGAATAAAGGTGAGAAGAGTAGTAGGGAATCCAAATCACAGTTTATAAGCCGTTCAACCAAGCTCAAGACATTAGTTCTGCCGTGTTACCACACTGCAGAGTTAAAGAGAAAGATCACAGTTGGAGCTAATAAGGGTAAGAAAGGACACGGTCGGAGCCAGTAAGGGTAAGAAAGGACATATTCTAATTTAAAAGGCCATAGCCTTGCACTGAGTTTTATATTCTACCTGCCATATTTCAGTCACCGTGCGCAATACTGAAGCGTTACTAACTTAGTTTTGTAGTTGGGACCTTCCGTTCAGAAGTATTTTAAGCTGCACTGAAACCAGTAAGAATTGGTTGCGTGTTTACCCAGAGATATTTACAGAATAAAGACTGATGCAGTTCTTCTGAAGTCTCTCACTGAGTTCCAGAGTCATCACGGTGCTTCAGAACAAAAGAACACAAGCAGTTCATGGCAGAAGATGAAAGTAAAGAAATAGACGCAAAGGTCTGTGAAGACATCCCCCATTTTGCTATATGTGTCCATGGAACGACTGATAACTTCTGCTGGAATCCCCGACAGCAAAAGAGCGGCGGTTAATACTGTCGTCTTTGTCTTCTTTTCACTCTGCACAGAAACAAAAATATAAGTTCATCTTTGTTATCGTTTCTTGTCTTTAAACAACGTAGTCTGGATCCAGCAAACCGTCAATGGAAGGCATTGCTGGATGCAGGTCATTCCCTTGTCTCTCTCCCTCCCAGAAGTCCTTTCCAGCCCCAAGTTATATTGACTCCTGGAGCACTGGGGCCCATAGCAACCAAAGCACATGGTTAGGGACTGCCCTGAGGAGGAGGAGACGGTGGCAAAATTGCCCTGACCTCCCTCTCTTCCACTGCCGCCCTCTCACCTGTGTACCTCTTAGTCCTTGCAAGGCACAGGGCTCTGCAAATTGTCTTTCCCAGGGTCAGAAAGAACTGCCAGGGGAGTGGAAGGAACAAGGATTTTTTAACATGTCCATTTTGGAGTGCCTAGGCAGGACACCTATTCGTAGCAATCTACCCCAGACATCTCAAAGCATGCTAAAAAGACTGGGATATTTTCCTGTTCTCTTGCTTATAAATTTGTAATACAACAGACTCTTCATATACTGCAGTCTGTTGTTCTTTTGCAATCAATGCTACTTTCTTTTTTTACATCAGAAAAGAGCAGAAGGTAAAATCAGGAGGATGTAAAGACAGCTTTAGATCAGAGGAACAGAACCCATGACCACACTGGGAGAACAGGTAGATGCTTCTCCTTTTCCCAGAGTTCTGCAATATCAGAGCTGGTTTTCTATTCTCTGGGAGATTTTCATCCTTTTAATAGCCACCTCATGGCTTTTGCACTGATGGCATTTGGTAATTCTCCCTTGTTTAGGAACAGGGCTGCCACAGTAGTAATGACAGGAGAGGAAAGTTTATATAAAATATTACTTGTCCGGTGGGGGGGAAGATGTGACCACTAACATAACAGATTGCAGCAAAAATTCATGGCGAAATGAAAAGCAGCAAAACCGAAACTCAGTACTGCAGAAGTCATTCTTACAAAGCAGAAGACTAAATATAGCAGAATTGAGATAAATAAAGCTCCTATGTACACTTGTACACGTGGACTGTGTAATGTTAGGGAGAAGTGACAACATTATGATAAGCATCTGGCTGTTAACTTGCTAATGGGGTAGCAATCCTATGTATGCTTACAGAGGAGGAACTTTTGAACTTAGATGGACCTTGCTCCAGGTAAAAATGTGTAGGATCAGGCTGTGTCATTTAGATATTAACATGCCAGTGCCTTAAGAGGTTCACATGCAAGACAGGTGATGTTCTCCATATAAAATCTGTAGGAAACAAACTTCATCATACACTGTGTATAGCTACTTTGCAACAAAAACAAATCCAGAGTTAGAATAGCCCGAACAGTTTGTCAGTCTACTGTTTTATTATTTCATTGGAAATAAGAGTTGTCTTTTCATCTTAGGTCATATAATTCTGACAGAACTGTCTGCTACATAGGCTTTTCCTAATCAACAAGCAGTGGAGAGGAGGGGGAAAGATTATTCTGTGGACAAGCAAGCTTTTACACGCCCTGAAAATTTGCACCCTTGTTCCAGTTATGAGAAACGAACAGCTAAAATACTGTTCTGTTACCTTATTTTCTTTCAAATGACCGTCACACAGATGGACTCACTATAGGGACCAAAGCATGCACAACTTTTCACGCATGTGTGATGGCGATCTGCTTCTTCTAAAGGACAAGGGTTCAATTTTCACCATGGTTAAATGCTTACCAGCCCTGTTGGCAAGAAGTATTTGGCTGGGCAAGAACACTTAATATCAGGGTCCATGGTGAACCACCAGTGGCTAATGGAGATGAGACAAAGAAGCTTAGGATCAGTGAACATGATGGATCAGGAAAAGATTGAAAAGTAACCTGTTTGAAAAACTACTGTATTCACATAACCACTGTGAACACTGAATTACTATAGAAAATACTTAACAACATTTACTCTAATTTATATAATCCAAGAACACTTTAGTATAGGTAGAAGTTTTTGGGAACTGTTTGTTTTAAACTGTCTCTTACCTTTGGGAAATACTTAGACAATCCCATATATGCAAGCTGTAAGGTAAGGAATGGAGCAAATATTGACTGGGAAAAAAACAGATAATTATATGAGTTAGAAAACAGTAACTAGCAATTGCATCAAGTCCACACTCTCAAAGAAAGGGATTATTCATTATCAAGTGTTTCAACTGGCACATTGAAAAATATGTTGAAAGGAGCTATGTTTCAGCATACCACTGTGAAGCAGACTGTTCTTATATTTAAGGATGAACTAGTAGGACAACTGCTAGATAGAACACAAACGTACATGACATGATGCTGTGCAGTGTCATACATCGGACTGTTGAGATGGGGAGATTCATTATCCTTCAGCAATGGATTTAGGGGGACATGTCTATCCAAAGATACTCAAAAGAAGCCTTATATGAAACATTTAGTAAAAACTCCTTATAAAATTACTTCTATCACACATGATTATAAAGTTTACATACACTTTGTGTAATATGAAATAGCTTTTCAATAATGAAGATTGTTAGAAGCTGCACTTCATATTGTTGGGAAAGGGTTTTGGGTAGTTAGTTCCCTAAGCAAGACGCTGAGGGGTTCAAAATGGTTTGGATGGTCTGACTGTCCTCTTTTGGTGGCTTAACATTGCACAGTTTATTCTGAAAAAAAAAAACCCTGTAGGGTGGGTCTCGCAGTCCGTTTTTGCTGGCAGAAGAGTATTTCCACCGACACAGAAGGGACTTTTTGTTGATTCTCCCTGCCCACCACAGACCCTCTCATCACATCTGCCGATATGATGGTGTTCCTTTGTGGAGGACGCCCCCCCCCCCAGCACAGAATTCCACAGGGTGCCTACAAGCAAGAAGGGGAGGCAGGAAAATTCCAAAATGGAAACACAGCTCTGCTCATGGATCACAGGGTGTAAAGGCTCTAAACCGGTATCTTTGAACTATCTCCATCCTGACATGGGACAGGTACAGGGCCTCTAAATGACTGAAGTCCTAACATTTTAACAATGTTCCAAGTTGGTAAAAGCTACAACTTCAGCATACTTCGGAGCCCAGGTTCACATGGCTAGAAGCCAAGTTTATAATCATATAATCAAATGCTGTATTAATCAAGTAATGTAGCTTCCAATCTGTTTCAGGAAGAACCGGTAATAGCAGTGAGTATATTCCTAAGAAACACATACGGAACAAAAGCAATGCATATGGAAAGTGTTCCTTATTACATTCCAGCCTTGCAGATGTTTAGACAGGAACTAGCATCCAACAAAACATTTTTCTCACCCAATGCACTGTAATTTGGGTTGGGGGGGCCCAATAGCCAAAAACATGAGCAGTCTTTAGCTCAATCTTACCTAAGCCATGAACACACTAACCTCGCCTTAGGTGAGCCACTTATTGCCTTAGTATCCAGTGGCAACACAGGGATCATAATATTGCCCGCCTTACATGGTTGTTGAAACGCTTAGTGAAATAGTTCATGTGAAGCCCTTTGAACACAGGAAATGTACTGTATAAAAGTATTACTATATCCAAATGAGTCAAGATTCCTGCAAAGGGATGTTAGCAGTGCTTTAGCACCATATGCATGGATTGGGAAAGTCGCAGCCGTGTGAAACCCCAAAACAGCAGTGAGTCAATAGTGTCACTGCCCTGTTTCTAGAGTATAGCTGTCTACTTATGGATCTGTCTAACAGCCTGCTGCTCTGCTCATACTTGCTACTTAGCCAACAACTGTTTATTATGTGTATATACAACTAACAGTTGGCCTATACAGGCCATACTTTCTCACACTCCCCTCCTCCTAAGCCGCAGAATAGCTGGCCACTGAGGGAGTCTGAGGGGGGATGCAATAGTTTGACTTGGCATTTGTCATTCTTTGTCTCTCCTCTGCACATTGGCTGACCACAGACGGGAGTCCAAGAGGACTCGTGTGTTGGGCAAGTTATGCTTACTTCAAGACATATACACAGCTACAGGTCTGCTTTAGGCTAGACTATTACCATTAGGAAGAACAATGGGTTGGATCCAGATTGAACTTTCCAGCAGAAGAATGGAACATTTCTGCCTTCCCACTGCAGTCCACTGATCTTCATGAAATGCTGTTTATGGGAAATATCTTGGAAAAATTCCACGAAGGGGGTCTGCAACAGGAAGGAGGAATCAGCGGACATCTGGACCCAACCCTAAAGTTGTCAAGCCACTGTGGAACAGTGGTTAAAGTTCATGGATTTGGACTTCAATCTAACTTTCCACTATGATCTAATCATTACAATTATAAGTTCACTGAGTGGCCCTGGGGAAATAATCATTTCTCCACATCAGTTCCCCATCTGTGAAATGGAAACGCCAATGTGCTGCCCTGTCAAGAAAGTACAAAAAATCAAGCTAAAAAGAATTAGTGACAATCAAATAAGAGTCCTCAGCTCACCAGGTATTTGCACACAAAAGCTCTAACTCCAATAGCAAGAAGGGCACATCCAACTAATCTAAAAATACGGAAAGAATCAAATTCCTCTGCAGCATTTCCGTTTTCCTGGCTTGGCTTCTCACTCATCAGCTGGTTTCTTAGTTTCATAGCTTCGTCAAATCTTGATAAATACTGGTCTAGGCCATGCTGAGGGGTTCGCTGTTCCATCAGATCACCTCTACTGCGCTGCCGGAGCTCAGTGGTGCCATCACTACCAACCTCAGGCGCTATATTAAACAAGTCCTTTTTCTCTCCCTTGTGTTCTACTGCACTGCTTCCATGGTCAGCTGTCCCTGCCAGACTGCAGACAGTATCACCAAGCACAACACGCTTGGAAACAGAAGGAGCAGGAATGGTTGATTTATCTTGTTCCAGTTGAAGCTTTGATTCCGAATGGGTGTCATCATCTAAAGACAAAAACAAAACAATGTAATGCACACAAACGGAGTTTGATCCCCAAGCTCTATGATCCCCAAGCCACTAAGCTGAGGATCTAAGCATTGTAAGGAAAATAGGGGGCACCTAGGAAGAGTATACATTAGCAAACTAAGCCTCCCCCAGGAGCCTTAATGGTCTTCAGGAAAGGTAATAAGCAGTGTGGTGATAGCAGCAACTCGCCCGCCCCACAATTTCACCATTGTACCACCACCAATCATGGTGACTCTCCTGGCCACCCAGCAGCAGCAGTGACTGTCCTGGCTGCCCAGCCCACACCTTTGCTGGCTCAGTGGAATCTTCCTCATTCCTCCTTTTCCTTGTCCGCCTACACTTGCAAAATGAACTGGTTTGGGTATTTTTATTACCCCATCCTCCCCCGCCCTCCAGATTTTTTTGCAAACATGGGAGGGTCACCCAACTTAGTAGAACCATCTTTGTTTTTCTCTGCAGCCCCAATCCACAGATTTAGAGAGCCACAGATGAGGGCCACACTTCGCTATCATAATAAAAGATTATTATAGGACTCAAGGCAGATTACACAGAGTAAATCAATACAATCAACAGAGTGGGATATCTGGTAGACACTGCAATAGGACAAGGTCCCCAACATGATGCCTGTGGGTGCTACGGTGCTGCTGACACTTTTCCTGGTCCCGCCAAGTGTATTTATAAAAGTGGGTAGGGCTATGTGGTGCTTCTGATAGGCGGTGCAGATTTTAAAAAGTGTTGCTTTGGCAGCAGTTGCCACCATAGCAGAACGATTTTCACTGTCTAACTGAAGATAAGCTGTGGCAGCCATTTTGTGGTTGGCTCCACCTCCTGCAGCAGCCATTTTGTGGCAGTCATTTTGCAGCTGCACCCGCCACGCTGTCAGAATTCCAAAGGTGCCTGCAGGCTCAAAAAGGTTGGGAACTCCTGCAACAGAATATGACTTGCAGAGATCTAGAAACCAACCAGAGGTGAAACGCAGAGGTGAAGTATTAACACGACACATTAAACAAAAGCAATGATTATATAGTAGGAACCTACTTATGGCAACAGTACAAACTATACACAAGGGTATAGCCCAGGGGTGGGCAATTGTTTTGGCTCGGGGGCCGCTTTGTGGGAGCGGAGGTTAGCGCACCTTTTAAAATGATTGCATTCATTACTTAACTTTGCATTTCATAAAAGGTATAAATTGTATCATAAAAATCAATAAATATAAATTAAATAAAATAGTGGTAGTTTTATTCAATTTACCATATTTTTTGCTCCATAAGACTCACTTTTTCTCCCGAAAAAAGTGGGGAAGGAAAGTGTGTGCATCTTAACCCCCCCCCCCTCACCTTTCCCAAGCCACAGCACCGAGCGGAGCTAGGTGCGTCTTATGGTCAGGTGCATCTTATGGAGCGAAAAATACGGTATTTATTGTGCTAATTTCATATCATCTATAGCTGCAAGCACATTTAATTTTAGAATCAGTTTAATGAGACAAATGTACCCTATCACACTTTTCTACAATTTTTTTGAAATCAGGGGTGAGATTGCTTGTTGAGATTCTCATCACAGCCTGCAAGTAATGTCTGTCAAAGAGCATCTATATTTACTCTTGTTAATCTTCATGTCTTGGCGGGCCGCAAAAAACTCTGTGGCGGGCCGCATGTGGCCCGCGGCCGCCATTTGCCCACCCCTGGTATAGCCTACAGTCCCTAACCCTTTACACCTAGCAACTTGTTCATGTTTTAATTTTCTTCCTGCATACTTTACATTAGCTGCCTTTTAAAAACTGTGAGAGTGACTGATGAAACAGGCTTTTGTAAGAAGTAACTCATACTATTATGTTGTTTTGAAGCAAATATTTCACATTCAGTTGCCTTATGTTATGGTGGCAAAGGAGGGAACTGCAACGAAAACAGCCTGCATAGAACTGCAGCGATTTAGGATTTCTTTCCAAGTGAAGAATAGAATATACAAGCTGGTGGACCCGCGATACTCGCGAGGGGGGCAGGTGAGCCTCTCTCCCCTCCCTCCCCCCATTCCCCCCCAAAAATTGGTGGCAGCGGCAAGAACCGCCGCTCACTGAGGCACTCCCCCCTGGCCCGCTCTAGCTCGGCCCCGAGTGACATTAAGCCACTCGGCCCCGGCGTTTCCCTTCCTCCTGCCCCCTCCCCCGGCCCACTCACCCCCGGCTCCCAGGCCTGAGCGGCCAAGCGCTACTCGGGCCGCCGCTTCTCCCCCCCATTCACTGCCTCCCCCCTCCCCGCCCCCTCCCCCCTTCCAGAGTCGGTGGTGCAGCTAGACCTGAGGCCCACTGCGCTGCCTCCCCCCTCCCCCGTTTCTGAGCCGGTGGCTTGGCCGCAGACCCCCGCCACCACCGCCCGGCCACTTGCCCGTTGCCGCCGCCTCCGCCACTCAGGTAAGTCCGTTCCCTGCGCATGCGCAGGGAACAGGGTTTTTTTACTTTTGGGGGGATTTGAGTATCCCCCTGAAATTTTTCTTAAGTTTTTAGATTTTTCTGCAGACGTGGGGACCGCCCCACATCTGCAGAACAACCTCCTTGCCCCCCAGGTGCCCCCCCGGCGCAGATTTAGGTATCCGCACGGGGAGGGGCCACTTGGGAATTAGATATATAGATTATAAAGTCAATGGTAGAAGTCACCTTATTTGTCAGGTTTTTAATTATTTTCACTATAAATGTGTAATTCACATTTAATGACAATAACAACAGGCCACATAATGTGGACAATTAGTCCTCTGTTTAAAAAATGGGGGAAAAAATAGTTCTGGCTCCAGTCAAAAAGATGAAAAGAAACGGTCACCTGCAACCTGAGTTTTATCATACCAACTGCCATCACACAGGTCCTCCCTATCCTACCCTTCCTGCAGAAGGTGCAATGACTACTGGAAAGCTAATGCTCACCTTGGCCTCTATGCCCTATTGTTGGCCATCCAAAGTAAATGGTTGGCCCCAGTGTGAGACAGAATGCTGGACTAGATTGACTATTGGTCTAATCCAACAGGGCTCTTCTTATGTTTATTCAGTTTAGGCAGCAGGGTAATGCTGTACTGTTTAGTTGGGCTTTTTCCTGACCTGATTTAATTATGTTAATGTTTCAATATGGTAATTTTCTGGGCAGCTTCCCCCCCCCCATGTAAACCATTTTGGGCAATGATGGAAAATAGTACAAAAGACACTAAATAAATACAGAAACCTTCTCAATCTATCATTGTTAAAAATCAGAGATTCATTTTTAAAAAGTTAATCTCAGTGGTTTGGATCCTACGGACATTGCATCAAGAGAAGAGTAGGGGTGAGATTAACCAAACCCCTCCTCACTGCAGCCTCCCCCCCCCCCCAAGTTTCTGTGGCTTTTCATTTGTTAGGGTCCCCACTCTTCAGTAATATCTTTGGGGGGAGTCAAAGTGAGCTGCTGAAGAAAGAAGAATGTGGGAAGAGACACGAGCTCCCAAAACATCTGTAAGACCCAGCTCATTATTTAACAACTTATGTTATAGTTAGTATCAACTTGTTGATAGATAAAGTATCTTTGGGGTTCTAAATGAAGTCAATGATTTAAATACTTGAGTATCTGACACTGTTTAAAGTTCATGGATCAGATCTCTTCCGACAGGTCAAATGCTCAGTCCTAACAGCAGCAGGATCAGCATAGCATGAACAAATATTTTGCAGCATAAAATCAGCAGGGGCATGAAAAATCTCTGCTCATTACAAGATGCGAACAGAAAAATCTTTGGTCAAGTATTTCGTTTTAAGCACTTCACTGGGTGTTAACATCACTGGAAAAGGCAACATTTGGAAGCCTACTTCTTCCTTTGCAGCATTTTGCAAACCTCCCTTATAACAAAGGCATATCCAGCAAAAGCTACAAGGAAGGTAATAATTATACACCTGCTTTTAGCCTGGGGAAAGACACAGCTGTGTACCCAGTAATCATCTACTGCCAGTTTACATAGAGTTTTTGTGCTATGACCTCCATGGGAAGTACTTTCATGAGAGAATTTTGCAATGAGTGAAATAGCCCTCAGACATTACATAGTACTGGCTTTCAACCAGTAAGCCAGTCATCACATACAAACCTGACTAATCACATACTTTTTTTAGTGAATTGTTTCAGGAGAAGGCAAAAGACAAACATAAATGTCAAAAACTGAAGTTGAACATGAGAGCCAGGTTTTAAACTTCTACATGACGTAAGTTCCAGTAATTTCAGTAAGTCTCCTCTCTGCATTTTACTGCCAAAGGGGCAGTAAAAAATATCAAGAGTAACTGCTCCAGTGTCTACTCTAGGGGCACCTTACAGATGAACAGATTTATTGACATATAAGCTTTGTGTGTGCTAGAGCCCAGGGCTCTAGTCCACACAATGCTTTTGCTTCAATAAATCTTCAGCAAGACAAAAAGGAGTCTTATGCCAAAAAACGCAACAGATCTGTAGGCTAGAGCTCACTTCAACTCAGTCCCAGAGAACCCTATGCTTCAATAAATCAATCTTTGAGATACCATAAGACATATTTTAAGTTCTGCTAAACACACGTGGTATTAGCCACAAAGCTTTTGCTAGAACAGACCCTATCGCTGCTATCCTCGCCCCCTGAATTTTCCTCAGTGTCTATAACTTACTGGGAATCAATAGGCCAAGATATATAGTTTTATTTCAAATGTATAAGCATTGTTCTCTACCATAGACCAAGAACCACAACAATGCACAACAAGACAATATCTCAAGATCTCCAGTTTTGGACTTTGATCTAGAAGACTGGGGGGAGCAACTCCGAGTTCTGACAGGGACTTATGTCATGGGCAAATCATTTTTTCCCCGAACTCAGTTTTGTACTTGAAAATTGCCACCTACTTCACAGAACTGTTGCAATGAGCAAACAAAATACTCATTATAAATTACACTGCATTAAAGTATCTTAATAGTAAATAATAATAGCATACAGCATACTAGTGGGTAAAGTATTGAGCTGGAGACACATGTTCAAAACCCGACCCACGCGTGGAGCTCTTTAGGTAGCCCTGGCCCATCACTTTCTCAGTGAAGGTGGCTTCCAATGAAATAAAACACCTCCAAATACTAAGCACACTATATATCAAAATATCAATATTAGCAGTCTAATTGCCAGACCTAATCTATCGCAAGGGTATGCATATAGAATGGAAAAAGTTAGTTCTATGGAGGAATGAGTAGATTAAAATGTAATGCGAGTGAATAAGGTCAAAAAAAAAATTAAGCCCTGCAATTTTAGGAAATCCTAGGTGCCAGAATTTAAACTCCAGCTAAGACCAGATACACACCAGCTGGGACTAGATATTCCAAACTAAACTCTACAACATTTCCAGTAGTTTTCCATCAGTCTCCACATCTAACCCAAACCTTCAGTACGAACCAATTTTATTTCTAACCTTATTTATCTTCTTCCACGGAAGTTTGTTTGTTCTTCCTATCTGCACCTCCCCCCACGTTCATCCTGCTTAAAAAAATATTTTTAAAGGAGAATGAAGAGAAAATGGTGTTCGCGACAACATCTCTGATGCCACCCACTTGAAACTGGGCAACAGCCTAGTTGTCCTGAATTAGAAGCCACCCTTTCATAGTTACTCGGGACACTATCCAGATAAAATCTGTAATGAAGATGGTGTGACAAAAACTCATTTTCCAATTTTTACAAAAAGCCTCCAACAAAAAGGAGGCGCTAAATCAAGCAGCCCTGGGAAGAATGAGATATAATGACCATACTATGTAAGACATCCCTTTATCGCCATATGGACTGGAGAAAGCGAATGGGAGGAACAAGGTAGATTTGAACCACAGCCCCTGGAAACCTTTGAATCGAGCGCCTCTTCTCCTGTCATCCTTACGCACCTTTTAAAAAGAAATGCAGAGAGGAAGAGCATCTAAACGATGGTATCTAAAGAAACCTAACTGGGTTCGATGTTAAGAAAACCCGCTAGTCCATTCGGCGGTGACACCCGTTCATGCGGACAGCTGACCTGCAAGAGGCAAACACGCATGCTGGACCCCCCCCCCCCCCCAAAGATGACACGCGGAGTTACGTTCTTCAGGTAAGTCGACTCCCGGCGTTCCGTCCCCTTCGCTAAACGAGGACTTCCCATCCCGGTTAGAAAGTATCCCCGCCGCCGCCGCCGCCACGCCCTATCCTCACCCGCCTTCGGCCGATGGAAGCCCATTATCCGATTGATCCGCTCTTCGGAGTTCATCAGCAGCTTCCTCCGGCGCATCTCTGCCCGCCGCTGAGAGGCCGTCAGCCCGGGGGTGGTCGAAGAAGAGCTGGCAACGGCACCAGGCCCCTCACGGCTGGGGCTGCCACCATCGCCCAGCGGCTCAGGCTCCATCCCTACACGAAAGCCGCACTCCCTCCCTCAGCCTTCCCCCCCACCCCTCAACTCCCTTGTCTCCGCAAACACACAATGGAGCCACCCAGGGCCCCACTAACTGCCTGTAGCTAAGGCGCAAGCGCCACCGCCGGCCATTTTAGGTGCCGCCTGCAGCCGTGGAAGCGAAAGGCGCCATTTTGGGTGAGGGCTTAGTCTGCGCTGACTGCAGTGCCGATGCCGTCAGCAGCCAGGCTACGGAGACTCCGCCGAGCGCCGCCTAGGAACTGTGTACCCTGAAGCAAAGATGGCAAAAACGACTTCGCCGAAAAAGTGGGCGTGCGAGGGAGGGGGGCAGGGGACGCCTAGAGATCCGCGCGAATAGGGGATGACCTCATAGACCTTCGCGTGGTCTCATAATGGTCCTTGATATAAATGGGTGCGGTGGGGGTCTGTCTGGCCCTGGAGAAAGCCAATAGGACAGCAACGCGGGTGGCTGGGGCTGGGAGTGAGGAGGAGGAGGCGGGGGCGTTTCTTGTCAAGTTGAGCATTAACTCCCAAAACTGAGCCTGCCTTGGTAGGGAGGGCGGGGTAAAAACTGAATTAATAAATTAATTAATACATTAAGGGAAAAGGCTGGGAAGTGGGGCTAGCCGAACCACTGAGAAAACAGACTCCAATCTCGCTTGCACCTATACCACTATTTAATATAATGATCTTTACTAGCAAGCATACCTGCTTCGGGATGTCCAACATTGTCCATTGAGTGGCCTCTAGAAAATTTATGAACGAATACCTCCCCCCCCCCAATATCTGTATGTTTGCCGGGGGGGGGGGGGGCTTCTGCCAACTTGAAGCCAAATACATACTTCAGCGTTTTCTTTCAGCTCTTTTTCATATCCTTTTAAAAGAGCCCTTTTGATTATTCCCAGATGCACACGAAAACTTATACCTTGAATAAAACATCGTTGGTCTTAAAGGCGCCACTGGATTCAAACTTTGTTCTTCTGCTTCAGACCAACAGGGCTACCCACCTGGATCTTTGTTCGGGATAATAACAGGAAGATTACTATCTCTTTCATCTTGACACAACAGACGCTCAGATCTAGTCCCAACTGGGTTCAAATCCTGAACTGACGTTTAAAATGAACCCACAGATTGTGAGATCTTCTGAGATAATCATAAGAAGCAGCTTATCACAGTCTACTGATCTTTCTGCCAATATTTTTTAGGGCCATGACAGGACCAGCACAAACCTGGCAGAAACTTGTTAAATAATGTACATTTAAAGCATTGTAATTACTGTGCAATCCTAAAAATTTCAGTATTATAATTAAGCTGTGCTATGTCATTGTGTCAAACCACCGCTGAACATCTTTCGCCTTGAAAACCCTATGGGGTTGCCTTAAGTCAGCTGTGACTTGATCGCACTTTCCTCCGCCATACCATTGTGTGGTGACTATAGGTTTGAAAATACACAAGAGCATCAGATATGACTTGATCTATAACTTGGCAAAGCACCAGTCTATTTAGACTCAAGATAATAGCAGATCTGATTTAAAAAAAACAAAAACATCTGCATTCGATTTCTCCCAAGATTCACTCCTCCCTGTGCCTGCACAACCACCAATCCCCACTGCTTACAAATAGCAACCTCCCTTTACAGGAACACTAACTGCAGGATACACTGATGTCATTTACAGGCAGTGTATCACATGGATGCAAAAACTAATGGGTGAACCAATTTTCTTGGGCCAGCAAGGGAGAAACTGTTAATGTTCCAGGAAGAACTGAGTATCTGCCTGAAAGTCCTAGCCTGTTACAGAGGAATATGCCACCCTCAGCCCGGTTTATTCCCTAAATCTTTTTAGTGCTTCCTGTACTGCGAGTCAGAAATATACTACTGTTTCTCCATTAAAAAGTGGTGCTCGGTTTTTACTGGAATCTGATATAAAGCTGTATCATGATTTGTGAGACCATGACAATGTCTTCCAAATCCAGAAATCACAAACTGATACTTCATAATGAGCCCTTGAGCTTGTATGATGTGCACCAATAGCAAAATTTGGAGAGGAGAGGTAGCAATACTGATTGAAATGGGATGTCACAATTGTGTTCGGATTTCTTGCACAATTTAGTACATTTTTCTTATTTCCCAAGGACATTTCGTCTTTATTGTTGCCTATTCCATCACCCCCAATAATTTTTCCTCTGCCTAATTCCCGTCTTTTCCACATTGCCGCAGTGCCGTTTCTACATGAGAGACACTACAGCTACTTGCTTCCATAACCACTCAATAAGGAATGCTGTGACAGGCTGCTGTACTCCCTATAAGCTTGTGTAAATCAGTGGTTCTTAACAGGGATCCGCAGGTGGATAAGGAGTCCTTATAGGGCTTTATTTTATTTGGAAGCGCCTGCTGCATTCACAGAAAGCAAGGATCCACACCCCCTGCCTGTTTGCATGCATGCCTTTTGACCAAAAGGACAGGAGGGCAAGGTCACTCGGTGATACAGGGAAGTTCTGAAACACTGGCTCCTCACCTTCCTATCATGTGAGGACTGCTGAGATAATCCCCGGTTGGAGTATGAGGGATTCATAAGGCTTCCTTAAAAATTCTCATATTGTAATATTCCTTTTGACTCATGTCAGTTATAGAGTTTTGTGCTGAAAGTGGTACGGCATAGAATTGGGAAGTCTCTATAGGAGCAACAAAGGGTATGGGGTTAATACATAAGTGGCTATACTGGTTTATAGCCCATAAAAACCATGTCATACCATTTATTAAGACCAACCAAAATGACAGTTCAGTTTGCAAGTGTTCAAAGTTCTTCCCATGAAGAGTTAGGGAGCTTCTTGGTTGGTCTTAAAGGGATATTTTTTTTTAATGTTTGAAAAGGAAACTTCATGGACAGACCATTTCTATACTAAAAATGAATGCAAAAATCCAGCGTTTAAACCCTGAACTTGAATTTATAGAGCTTTTACTGGTCATTATATTGCCCCAGTTGGGTACAGTTATGAAATTTGAATGCTTGAGCAAAAATGGATCCAAAAATGCCCTACTTATTTCTGTGGGATTCTCACTTGGGCTGCAGCCTCTTGTTGCATTCCACACTCTTCCTGAAGAGTCCACGAACCATAGGAGCAATTTCCCAGGTGGTGGTAGTAGTAGAAGACCGGGAAGGTGAAAAAGGTACGTTGCACAAGTGGGGCTCTCAGTCTTTCGAATCCAACCAATGTAGACAGCAAGTGGACTCAACTTGGTAAATTCTTCAGAAAATTTAGGATTTTTCTTGACTTGAGCACCAGCCAGCTTGATATTATGGTAAATAGTCTGGAATACATTTAGCCATGTGTGTCAATAACAACTGGTGGTAGTTTTTTCAGGAGAAACATTAATTCAAGCTTGTCTCCCAAACTATGCACTATTTGTGCAGTATAAAGTTCAGACAATTTTTGAAGTTACTGAAGAGCCTCAAGACTATATTTTACTGCGAAAAACAGGCCAGGTATTCTCCGTGGCTTCCAACTACTGTTTATAAAGGAAAGATGAAGTTGTGAGCGCTTTCAATTAGTTTTATTGAATAGCCAAATTTGATAAATTAGCACAGCTAAAATAAGCATTTGCATGTGTTACAAATGACTTTTTACAGGAATAAAACAGTGAAAATTACAAACTGTAAAAAGGGGAACAAGTAAAACCTTGCCTCCAGCTCCGGAGTACATGGTTTACAAATTCACACTGAAGATCAATGTCTGAGTTCAGAAAACAAGGATTAATATTACAATATTTTACACTACTTTACAAAAAAAAATCAAATTTACTATAAGGATTTAATCAGTAACTAGTGAACAGAAGCGTTGTCACATTTGATGGTCCCTTAACAGCCATTTTGCATCTGATTTACATCGTCTGTAAAACTCTGAATAAAAGAAATTTTATCCTAGTTATTGCAAAACTGTCAAGGTTGGCTCAAATGCAAGTTGTTAAATTACAGAAAAGCAAATGCTAATTAAATGGATTTTTCTGATGCTAACTGAATTCAACATAGTTACCAGTCATACTGAAGTATTGTTTTTAAAAAATCTTGAACTAGAAAAATAGAGAAAATCTGTTGTGGACTGCCATGCTAAGATGTGAGCATCTGGGCCACCTTTTGCCTAGTTAAGCTGCTGTAGCTCTTAAAATACACGTAGCTCCAGCATAGTACAGGCAGTTTTATATGCAATCTGCCCTCCAATCCCCCATTATTAAAAAGTAATGCCAGGTGAAGCAGGTGACATTTTCCCCATTACAAGGAATAAAATTAGGAAATACAGTATTGCAAAAAGAGTATGAACATCCCAAAAAGCATTCTCCCCGACAGTAATATGTGCTCACTGCTCTTGATTTTTTAAAAAAAGAGAAGGTAGAGACGTTTTCCATGAAAGAAGACACTCAGTCACACAACTGACTCATCTGCAGCTAGTGAGTCGACCCCTCCACTTCAGACCAGTTCCTTCTATACACAGAACATACTGTTGCACACAAGGTTCTCCTCACACAGGTAATGCTGAGAAACTGGCCAGCACCATCTGTTCAGCATTGTATGCATGCTGTAGCGCATATTTACTTGGTGCTGGATGTGTTTATACCCCCTTTGTGGGCATGTCTATATCTGAACCAGAAGGGTAATTGATGCACTGATGCCCTGTTTTTGTGTGTGTGGATTGCTCTTGCTAGACTGGAATGATTGTATTCAATTTTGTTTTGAAGCGTCAAGAGAACAGTGTTAAACATTCAGGCTTTGGTTGTGTTGTGAGGCAATCAGTGGATGGTTTTCCAGAACACATCCCATAAGCATATACTTTTGAAATGCATTATCATTTCTGAATGACAAATACTCAAAATAAATTAGAGCTTCCACAAGATACCAGCAACAAAAGCAATTTAACAAGTTTCAACAGGTGCATTTTAATCCTTTTAAATAAGAGACTTTTTCCACTGTAACATGACAATGACAATTCTGTAAGTAACTTTTCATAGGCCACTCTGACAGACTGCATAGATTAGCAGGCAATGGTGGTTAGACATATATAGGAGTCGATATTCTGATTCAAAATGCTGGTTTATAGACACTGCAGCTCGTTAGAGAACTTTAGTGGCTTTTTTGTGCCGATACTTCTTACCCATACCTGGCACTGAGGCATCTTTTTAAAAATCACTTACAGCTGAATAGAAGCAGTGGCCTGGAAATAGCTGTGAAGGATCACTTGGCGGAAATACTAAGGGGGGAAAAGTGCAATGGAAAATATTGCCACGCCCCTGCTTTCAAAGAGCCTGAAGTGGGGTATGAGGAAGAATAGAAATCCATGCCGGCTACAAATTATATCATTAAAGAAAGATGCTACTGATGCAGGTTGCTTGCATGGTATTTTATACAGACACATAATAAAACACAGATACTATTGGTCATGATTTAATCTACAGGGGTTTTCAGGGCGTGAGTAAAACATTTATCTTATGTGCATACACTATCCAGAAGTTGGGTTTCATGACTGATTCAGTTAAGTGAGATTTCTGAAACCAGGCAGACTTCTTCCCCTTAAAGCCACAAAATGCTTCCCTGAAAGGATGGGGTTTTTTTTGTCTTTTAAATAGCAACATTACTTCTGCTAGGATGTTTCCCTGCATGTCAAATCAAATGCACAATGCTGCTCCTAATATAGCGAAAATTATGGGATTAGCATCTCTAGTAAGCATTTCATAGGAAACCCAATGTAAAAATGTGACTTAATTTTAATCAAATGCAATTCATAAGAAGGTCATGACTTTTAGTAGTATTTTCTGTTCCCCTATTTACTTTTCATTAACAAATTAAAGACTACACACACCATGTTAACAGCCAAAACTAGAGTCTGTATTCACTATCTGTGCAGCTGAATCAGGCCACTTAATTATAATTCCTATTGGACATAATGCAAGTTTGTTGTTCTCTTTATACTAGAATACTGATGCATCCTAAAAGGTTTTTAAATGAACTATTTCATATTCATTTTTAATCAAACTAGACCACTTCAGGTTCACTTTGCCTGTTCATCATAATCCATTTTAAAAGGCAGTGGAAACTAAATTAATTAAATATTGTATTTGTTCACCTCACAATGAATTGTTTCATTGTTCTTTTAACTGTTTTAAGTTAGTGATATATATTGTATAATAAAGATAATATAGTTTCCCTGCAACTCAGTTTTGGAAAGTCATAAACCTAGCAGCAAAACATAAAGCAGAAAAATAAAAAGTTAGAAATATAATAATCTGAACAAAAATCTGGTTTATAAAGGTTTAACCCCTTCAATATTGCCTTTATAACTCATGCTGCAATTACTTACAGTGAAACATTTTGCAGCAAATTAAAGGCATCCAACTTGTTCAAATACATTTTTAAGTACACTATCATGTAGTGGTGCACTTGTTTTGGAGCTGTGGTCTTTTATTTACTTTGCTTTTCTAAAAAAATCACAGTGAGATTCTTATCGACTGTATCATGTCCAAAACTTAACAGGAGCATTGCAAGCACAACTGTTCGGCAGAAGAAAGTGAACCATGTAAGTGAAAGGCTCATTTGTTCACTTGCTGCTGAATATGCAAAAGGAACTCATAGTATGATAAGGCAGATTCTGTTCTGTCTTCTATCATGTTCTGCAGGAAAATCGGTTTCCATGGACTTTCCTCCCTTCAAAAGAAAGCAAAAGGAACTCTGAATGAGTGAAATAGAATCACATATAGTGCTTTATTCTTAAACATATTACTTACAATATGAACTAGCAGATAAAAATATAAAAAAGCAAGTCTATAGTATTAACATCTCAGATACCTGCAGATCTAAAGACATATGGGCTGATCCAGCCGCTCTTTGCTGAAACAATGTAATCGCAGGCACATAAATCTACTGTAAGCAAAGATATTCTAATTCACCGTAACATCTAACAGCTCTACACCTACAATAGAACAATATGCAAAGAACTGCTCTTGCTTGACTGTAAGGGAAGTTGTTGGTCATGTGATTATTCCACATACACACTGAAAATGTCAAGTCTTGCAGGTGATTTTACTGTTTTCAGCATTTATATATCACTGTTTAATGCAATCAGATATAGCAAACACATTTCAAGAGGGAGCAACAGTGAACACCACATCCAATCTTCCAGTTAAATCTCAAAGCTGAAGGAATAAGAGAGATTTCTTGGGAGTGTGTATTTCAAAGCCCTACACAAGGGGTCACCAATGTGATGTCTATGGGCACCATGGCACCTGCCAAGTGTTTTTAGAGAGGTGGCCAGAACCAGCACGGCTTCTTGATTGGCCATTTAAAGTCTCATTTGCTGTGCAGATTTTTAAGACTTTGCTTCAGCAGCAGCTTCCACCACTGCACAAAATCTTTACTGTGTGACTGAAGGAGTATGCAAGAAAATATTTTTAAACAGTATGTTCATGTTAAAAAGGCATCCTGTTGAACAGAGCTTCTGCCTGAAATGAAGAGCTACTATGAGACTTATGCAAGAGCTCACTTCCTGAGATTTTGTGGTTGGGTCCACCTCCTGCGGCAGCCATTTTATAGTTGGGTCCGCCACCCTGTGTCAGAATTCCAGAGGTGCCCACAGCCTCAAAAAAGTTGGGGACCCTCACCATACATCAAGAAAACCAAATTCCTGAAAAAGAAGGCACCCCAACCGGTAGTTTGTTACTCAGCTACTTGTCCCAGAGAGTGGTAGGCTGGACAGCTGCCCAAGGTGCATGCTTAAGTGTCCCATTAGAAACCACTACTTACCTTATTATATACAGTGTGGGGAAGAATGGCCTTTGCTCCCTCAGCCAAGAGATAAAAGCCAGCACTCTAGAAGATTCAGTTGTGTCGAGCTCTGGCAGATGTACCTGAAAAGGGGGGGGGGGGAAGCCATTTTGAACCCTTAGCAAAAAAAAAAATCTCAAAAGACAGACAACTTCCATATTCAGAGGGAACAGCATTCTATATCTTAGCTCGACATTGGCCTCCCACATCTCCAAGTACACACCAGCACTGGAGAGAGGAAGAAAGAACTGAGAGAAAATCATTCTCCCACTGCAATTTAAGCAACGCACTGCGGCTATCTCAAGTGAAACTGAGAGACTGTGTATCATGTTTGAACTCAAACAGCATGCTGATCCTCTCTTTCTCTCAAATCAATGTACTTTGGAACAGGGTATTCCTTTTGCATATTGAAGTCCCATTCACCATGCTGTGGAGGAACGTGAATTGCCCCCCTTTTAAGAACATGCTGCCTTATTCAAGAGAAGTAGATGATAATAATAGGAACAGATCCTTTGTCTGTGTATAAAATAGCTAAGTGTACCCACTGCGTAATTACAAAGTGAAGGAGAATAACCCAGTCTGGAAGGAATGGTGGCCTACTTAATGATGGATGCTGAACAAATATAGTTCCCAAGGATGGAGATATAAACACATGCCCTTATAAAAGGCATCTAAAGACAGGAACTGCTACAACTAAGAGAGGTGAGCTGCCTCTGCAAGGCTATCCTAACAAGCACTGCAGACTGCACACAGACTACATTTTAACCCTTGTGAGTTAGAACTCTACGGAAAAGGTAGAAAACCTGTTCTTACCATATTGTGTGGTATTGATGCATAGTTTGGAACTCCAAGGACATGGCTGATGAAGTTCTGTCCACAGTTCTTTCCAATCCATAAATACATGACCTGTCGAGTCATGGATAACCATAACACATTAATCCGTGCAATACATGCTCATCCTAGCCCCCTTATATAGAATGACTATGCAGCCTTAAGATGAGGATATATGTTTACAAACCATACAAACAAGTCAGCAAAATGCAACTTACGGAGCCGGCATCCATAAGGTAAGCACCATCCCTACTTATTTTCTCCACGGATAACTGGAGAATGGGTGGCTGAGGTATTGTTCTGTCATTGATGTTGAGGGCTCCCTAAAGAGATATGCAGATCAGAGTTATGTCTCGAAAATAAAGCAGACAGGACCACCATCACATATGGTACACAACTAGGCTGGAGGTTGCAAGTGATTTATTAATAAGAATAGAGCTTCCTATCAAGCACAAGAGAGACACCAGTATGTGGTATGTCCATAAAATGGACAAAAAAAATCCATCGCATTTTAAGAAATGCCTGTTTTGCCTTGGTGAATATACCCATAATTTTCTGGGTATGTACTCCTTAGAATCGGCTGACGGAAAGTCTCACATGCTGCTTTAGAAGAGTTTGTTTACAAGCTATTGTGCAGAACTGCTGTTACGGTCAATGGGCGTGTACAGAAAGCGTTCCCAGTGGCCACCACTGCATCAAATCATCTTTGCAGCTGTCCATTTCCTTCTGACGAAATTTGAGAAGCTTTCTTTTCTCATTACGAAATTGTTCAAAGTGTCAAAAATGGGTGAATTTCCATTATACAAAAACACCGGCTGGTAAGTAAAGTCATGCAGCATTTAACAGCCACCAAGGGCTTTCCCCTTCAGTTGTATACATCAACACAAAGTTCTAGTCGTACTGTACATATTCACAACACTGTTGCTATTCATAATCCTAAAATCTACTGCAGTTTGTAGAGCATCTACACTCAAATTTAACAGATGCAGACTGATTCCAGATTGTTGCTTGTTGTAGGTTTACAAATGAAACCCGCCAGTTAAAAAAAAAAACAGGAACTGAAGCAGATTATTAATGGTAAAGATCCACACTACATGATGTGAATCAACATTACAAGATAAGTCTACCCTTGCTTTGGAGTACGCAGAGCACCCACGTCAGGCTGGGCAGGAGGGGGGTTGAGTTAATAAAGAGAATTTTTTCTCCCTCTCGCAAAAGATTAGAACTCAAGAGCATCCAGTGAAGCTGATGGACAAGACTGAGAACGGACAAAAGGAAATACTTCTTTACACAGAGAGTGATTAAAGTGTAAAATTTGCTGCCAGAGGATATAGTGATGGCCACAGGAATGAACAGCTTTAAAAGAGGATCAGATTCATGGAGGATAGGTCTATCAATGACTATTAGCCGTGGTGACTGAGGGGAATCTCCACACTGAGAGGCACTAAACTTCTGAATCCGAGCTAGGAGGCAAGATTTCGGCCTCCATGCCCTGTTGTTGGCCCTCCAGAGGAACTGGTTGGCCACTGTGAGAGACAGGATGCTGGACTAAGTGCATTGGGGGGTGGGGAGCAGGGGCGTAGACTTTGTAAACCCCCGGGGGGGGGGGGCTCTTTTGTGTGCGCGCGCACGGGACCATGTCCCCGCCGCTTTTTCCCCCACCCCCCGGCCCCAGGGAGGCAGACCTGGCGGGGCGAGCGGGGGGCGGCGGCGGGGGCTGCTGCCCCGGGTCCTTGAAGTCGTGGCGGCGTGCTTCCGCACGACGCTGCAGCTGCCCGCCGCCCAGAGCCAACGCCAGGCCGCCCGGCTGCTGCCCCAGTGCCCGCTCGCTGGCTGGGTCGGGGGGCCGGCCGGCGCGGCAGAGTCCCTGTGCCCGCCCTGGCCCCCCCTCCACCTCCCCCTCCTCAGCGGCTGCCTTCTGCCGCGCCCGGCACCCCCTGGGCTCCCGGTGGCCCTCCCCGCCTCCCCCACCGGCGGGTGCTCCATTTTGCCGGGGGTGGCTGAGCCCCCCCCCAGGAAATTTCGGGGGAGGCTCGAGCCCTCGAGCCCCCCCATAGTTGACGCCTATGGTGGGGAGGGAGTCTCCCTGTAAGGTTTTCAAAAGAGTGCAGCAGGATTCCCCTTCAGTGAGCCATGAAAAGCAAACTTCTTTTCAAACCCACGTTAAGAAAAAGCTGGTTCCTGTCCTTCATGACTGTTTTTTTTGGCTGACAATTTACAGCAGCCCAACACATAAAAACCCTTTCACCCAGTGTTTAAAAGGGCAAATTAAAAGCAAGCCATACCTCATCGGTGAGATTGTCAATTCTGTACAAAGTGGGATGCATCATAAGCATGAGGTACACTAAAGGTTGGTTTTTCACTTGACACATGGTAAAGACGCGATCATCTAAACGTGTGTTTGTACCAGTTTGGAATGCTTTCTGTGAAAAGGTGCAGCAACAATACTGTTATTAGGAAATTCAATGCAAAAATATCAGAAGATTAGCATCACATTTCAAGACTTTGAAGTAAGGCAACAGAAGAAGATAAAATATTTCTCCTGTGAGAGACTATTCTAAAAGTTACAAATTTTGCACAAGCATTCTATGTGTAAAAGCTACTATAATTACTAGAATGAAAGCCAGCATTTAAGATTGTTTCTTCATCTGATATTGTATAAAAAATTTACTTTGCATTTTATTTGCTGTGTTTGGACACATTTGTATTGCTCAACTGATGCATTTGAAAATGTAATACCAACAAACAGTTTTCTCAGCGTGACTCACAAGAAAAAGCAAGTTACTGCACTTCAGAATGATCTGCTGTGACTAATGCCGTTACTGTAACTTTAAAGGGTTGGAGAACAGGGGCATGAGGATGAGGCGGGAAAAATCTAGCCTGACCTTACTTACAGTGCAACCCTAAGAATACTTTCCTGTGAGTAATCCCCACTGAATGGACCTAAGCGGGATTCTGAGCAGACCTGTTTAGGATTGCTCTCTTAGTCTATCAGACCTCTTCAGCAACACCGCCAAACAAAAGGGTGATAAGTTTGACATGATCACAATTTTCTAAACCGTCTTTTGTCCACCCAATAAGATTTGGCTACAGAATCTGTGTTAAAACTTAAGCAAATGTTTCTTTGATTCTTACCTGTTTTAAGAGCGCCAGGATGTACAACGGGAAGAGACGTAATGAGCAGGGAGCCATGAGGCCAGGCTGCTGAATAGTTAGGACAGAGGATCGGTATGCAGAAAGGGAATCTATTACAGCATTCACCAGTGCATCTCGAGCATCACTCAGACTAGCAGAAACTGACCGGTCAACAGCTGGAAAAGAATGGTACATAGTGAGCTTGACTGTCAAGACCAGATGTTTCTGAGACAAGTCACTTCTACAGTTGCTAACTCATAAGAACGCACAAAATTATACACTAAAAGGAAGAGAATAGCAAGCAACAATGAAGAACAGCAGTCTGACAAACAATGATTTTGCCACAGTGTTCTGCATTGTTTAAGCAATTTAGAAATTTTGGCTCGGATCCTAACCTCCCTTTTCACTCATGCTAGGTACTTGTACTCATGGAAGAATAGAAGGACAATTTTTGTAGCCCTGTGCTTTTAAAAATTTATTTCAACAACAACAAAAAAGGACAAGGGGGGGCCTTAAAATTGAGCGATCAGAAAAAAGGGGGAAAACATACGTATATAAGGGAAAAAAGGAGAAAACACACACACAAACATATATAGTAAGAAAAAAATACAACAGAGGTGGCCAATCTGCACATAAGTTTCTATAAAACATTCTCAACTATCTAAAAATAAGTCCACACACAATTGTTGCTTATATGACATGCAATCAAATATTAATGTTAACAGAGTTGTAAGGTCTTCAATCCACTGATTTACAGGAGGTGGGCATTTATCTCTCCAATGCCGTAATACCTTTTGCTGTAGTCAGGGCATGGAGGATCAATTTTTATTGACCATCAGTTAGGCTCCAAGAGAGGGGCAGATGGTTTAAAAGTACATGAGCATCCTCAAAAATCAGTGAACATTCTAACATAGAACTGATATGAATAATAACGTCCTCCCAGAAAAACAAAATGCATGGACACACCCAACGCCAATTAGACACTTACTCAACTCTTTACTAAAGAGTTGGTGAGTCCAGTACACCCTAGCAGAACAAAAGGGGGAAAATGCCAGGTGATAGGTGACTGGTTTATTATCATACAAAGCCCCTACATGTTTTGCTGTGCAGGCTTTGTCGGGGGATCACAGAATTCACCTAGTGCTGGACCTGTCCACAGTATATTCACCTAGTGCTGGACTTGTTCACAGCAAATGGCTGTGAACGGGTCAAGCCTTAGGTCAGGGGTGGGCAAACTGTGGCTCGGGAGCCACATGCGGCTCTTTCACATATATTATGTGGCTCCCGGCAGGGCGGCTGGGGAAGCTAAATATCATTCGCAAACAAATATCACTGGACAAATTAATATCATTATCAATATCTGCTTTTACCCCTTTTGTTATTATTTTTGGCAGTCTCATTTAATGTTATTTTCCAATAAAAGCAGGTAATATTTGTTCATGTCTTGTGGCTCTCAAACATCTGATGCTTATTCTATGCGGCTCTTACGTTAAGCAAGTTTGGCCACCCCTGTTCTAGGTGGCTCTTACGCCGAGCAAGTTTGCCCACCCCTGCCTTAGGTGAATTCTCTGATCCCCCTGATGAAGCCTGCACAGCAAAACACATAGGGGCTTTGTATGATAATAAACCAGTCACCTATCACCTGGCATTACCCCCCTTTTTGTTCTGTTGGCACATTGCTGGGTGTATCCCAGGGTTTTTTTTATCCAGTACACACTAAACAAAATTTTTTTTGCTGAATAAGCAGTAACTTGAGGCCATGCCTCACTGCATTGGCAAAACAGGGTGATCTAGCTCCTTATTCCATTAATCCCTGAGACTCTCCATATCATATTTATTAACCAACATCAAATATTTATAAACAAATATTGTAGGTTTTGTTTTCTGCATCCATTTCAATTAAGAGTTTCCAGGAGCAAGGAAGACTCTGAGACACTTAATGCTGCAGGGCCATATTTAGATACCAACATATGTTCCTGAAGGTCCACTTACTACTATGGCGCAATTTCTGAGGTTACAGAAGGCTATAGCAGACAGGAGAGGAGGAAAGTTGCCATTTATGCAGCGCAGCTTTGCTCATGCTGCACACGACTGAAGACTTTACGTACAAGCAGGGCCCTTTTTGTAGAAAAAGCCCAGCAGGAACTTATTAGCATAATAGGCCACACCCAACAGCAGAAACTCATTAGCATATTAGGCCACACCCCTGACAGCACAGCTCCCTCCCAGGATCGGCTTCCCCAGGTGCCCCATGGCTTGTGGGGTGCATGGGGAACCCGAGGGAAAGAAGGCAGTTTCTGGATTGGCTTCCACAGGCGCCCCACAACTGCAGGGCGCCTGGGGAACCCGAGGAGGGGAGGCAGTTTAAACTGCCTTCCCTCCCTGGATCGGCTTGGCTTCCCCAGGTGCCCCATGGTTTGCGAGGTGCCTCGGGAACGGGGGGGGGGGGAGGGGGGAGGCTGTAGGCGTGGCCAACTCAGAATCCAGCCGGAACTCCGTTCCTGTGCGTTCCTGCCCCAAAATAGCCCTGCATACAAGTAAAAGTATCTCATTTTCAAACAAGCAAATAACTAACCACTTACCCATATTGGCTAAAAGTCCAGTAATAGCTTGTACATCAGCACCCATATAAACATCACTCAACTGGTTAACAACTGGTAAACACAGTGTGTGGACACGGATCCTCCTTTCACCTGCACAGAGAACAGAATGTGATCCATGGTCTCCAAACAGTAACAAACCTATCCAAGCTCTGCTTCAGAAAATACCAAAACACTAACATAAAATGATAAATCCTCATTTTTCTTCGTAGTAGTAATTTACTTTGGAAATTGAATAGAAGTATATGTTTTAATTGCCCATATTTTGCTCAACACAATTGTCCATGAGGTCTTCACTCTTCAAATGTTAGAGAACAAAGTACTAAGCTACTGCTAGCAAACTAATCTGCGAATAAAACTAAGATGATGCATACCAAGCTAATTTTATCTGAAGATCTGGAAAAAGCATGACCTCTTGAATTATCAGTGGCATTTGATGCCACGACATCCTTACCTTTACTAGATGTATAAAGGAGGGCAGACTGAAAACAGACCACTTGCATGTCTGTCAGACTCTCTTCTACAGACATTTGTACAGCATATCCTGCATCGGGGTTCACATTGGGTAATGACAACAAGTCCGTGGACCGCACAAAAAAGTTGCCATGAAAGGTATGAATGGAAAGACCTAGGATGAAAAGGAGCATTGATTTAAGAAATGTGTTTTAACACTATGAACTGATGGCCTATTTGCACTCTCTTCTGAACTGTATTCACATCATAATGCTGAGGAATACTTTGACACAGGAAGTTTAAATGTTACTTCGGCCAAAGAAAGTCACAGACGCTTGAAAATTAACTCAGACAGGCAGATTCTTCCATACAAGACACCCTGTGTGCAGCCAGTGCCACAGTACATCAACTTGTGGTGTGTATCCTCTATCCATTTTTAGTATATTCCATGCACATGCTGGGACTTCTCAGGACCCTTCATTAGTATCACTGCCCCTACACAAGGGGAAATCAGCCACCCTCCTTTGTGCATGCAGAAGCACTTTTTTCACGTGCAAGGGACTCCACTGGACCTCAGTTAATATCTCCTGAACACACACAATTATGGTGATTGTATGTGACATAAGGAAAACTTACACAAATATACAGACACCAGCACTGTTGCTAATAATGAGTATTTCAGTCCTGAAAGGTGGTTTTGGAACACAGATCAATCTTCTAACAGTAATGGACAAAGAAGCAGCTCCATTGTATTAACATACCTCATCTCAAGTCGAAGATTTAATACCCTGGCATTTACCATTTGATTTAATCCCCTGGCAAAGTTCTCACTTTAATGGAAGTGTATCACATATTAAGCCTTCTCTTGGGCAAACAGCAGAATCTCTGAAGACTAATACCGAAGCTTGACAAATCATGCCAGCATATTCTGGATATCCACACTGCAGAACAGTTATGAACTACTGACACATGCATGTTCACCATCAGTATCACGAGACTGGCTTTCCTGAAACAGTCACCATACATCACACCACGTGCCAAGACTTCTGACTACCTGATAAAGCAAGCTCATCATTCAGCTGTCATCAAGTAATGAATATGCATGCATACGTCAGCATCCACTGCTAATTTCCAAATTTCTAATATAAAACTTCTAAGTTTTAAATGTTTAGACGTATACTTTTGCCAAATTACTCATTTAGGCACTTATGGGAAAGTCCTACTTTTAACATTGGCAAATTAAATTCTCTCAGACCTTTGGTACATCTTATCCTCATAACAGCCTCAAAGCCGATCTTCCTAGTCAAGTATCGCTTGAGCTCCTTCTGTAATTTCTCCACCAGAGGAGGATTCTGTTGGTGATGGTAAGATTGGTAGTAATAGACACTACCAGCTGAATACCTTGATATGCACCCTAGAAAACAAAAAAGTGCAGATACTTGTTTATTTTACTTGGAGATCGGATCCATTCAGTAAGTGTAGACAAGTTTAAGAATTTATCAGTAGGAACAAGAAAAATATTATCAGTGAGCACAACAGCTAAAATATGCAAATAATTTTCCCGCATACATGTTCAAACAGTTGATGAATTTAAGATGGCACCACACCAGGTAGGACAAAACTAAGATTTAACAGGCTCAGTAAGTGAATCAAGAGTGCGTGGTCAACTTAAGCAGGTTAATGTTTTATTCTAGGCAGGTTACATTGTGCAAAATAGGGCTTCCCTGAGATACAGATCCAAGTACAAATTGAAAAGGCAAAGACAAATTGAGGAAGCAGACATTGCCAATAGAAAGAAAATGGTTCATTAACTTGGCATTTATCATTCCGATTTTCCACGATCATATTTCTTAAATGTCTTTCTGTGCTCTTACAAAAGAGTGGTGATAAAAATTACTAATTCCTAATAGTAAAGTGGGTGGATCGTGCTGACAATAAAAGCAGCAAAAGTGATCACCTACAGGCAAGGCGTGGGTTTCTACACACCAGTATGCAGAAAACGATGTCCTTGTGAACTACCAGAAACAAAAGCTGTCACAAGGCATAGACTGTTGAGAATAGTTGAGAACCCATGGGGGTGGGGGGAGATGGTGAAGCCCATGACAGTTTATAAAAACCCCGGTAAGGGAATTCACAGAGTTCATTTTCTCCTTGCAAATTCTTCAGAGGCCCCTAGATTGTAATCCATATTTTTAAAATAAACAGGATCCCATCTTCCCCTACTAAGTTAGTAGCTATAATCCATTTAGTTACTATCAGGAAACTTAATGAGCTTTTCTTTAAAATCTTTAAAAAGCACTTATCATACTTAACTGATTATTACAAAGATTAAATAACGACATATCTTTTAAAGGAAAAAATTGAGAAGACACTTCTTCCTCGAAGATTATGGGAGAGCTTCCTTATATAAAACCATGGCGACAGTCTATGGAGAGTCAGAATATGCCCCCTCCCACACGAGCAAAGTAAGTATTCAGAGCTGTTTTGTGCATTACTCTGGGCACAGGGCACATCTGTATTGTGGCTTATGCCTGGAAACCTTTAAATATTTTTCTTTTGGGGGATGAGACTATTTTAAGATGAGGCAATCTATTACTAGGTTATTACCAGTTTATTTGTTACTTATCAACCAAGTGGGCTCATTTCTTTTCCTTTTTTTACACTGTTCCACTAATGCATCCTATCAGAGTTGAATTTATGTACAAGATAAGTAAGCTACTGTTTAGGACTTCATATTATGAGGGGCCTCTAAATACAAAAAAATTAGTAAAATGAGTAAATTACATTTTTTTTAAATTCTCAGACTGGCTTTGCATCCTGAGATCCACCTCACTATATGTTTGGGCTTTCGGAATAGTTCCATTCTGACAGAGTGTCCATAACCTTGCGAGCACCGCTGTGTTAGGCATTCTTAATCCAGTCCCTCTGCATTCCTACTCCGAACATAGTTTTTGATATATCCTTCTCCAATTAGTTGAGTGGGTTTCTTTCTTTGTCATGTGCTGATCAGGATACTGGAAGCTTCCTTCAAAATAAATATTCCTGGCAGCTCTGTTGATCGGTGGCATCAAAGAGCCTATGACAAGACTTCCCAGCAGTAATAGCAGGAAATGTATTTTATGCTCAGAGAGGGGTCTCAGAGATTGTGCTAGTATTCATAACATTATTCCAGTTTTAACTCCTCATACTCACATTAAGTTATTGTTGAGCCTTCATCTCTGTTATTTAAAGCTTACCACCATGACAGAGAACCACTGGTTATGAGGCAGTATATAAATGCCTTATTTCAGTCTTTAATCCCACCTTTTTAAAATGAGACGTCCAAAAATGCAGACATCAGAATGCCTTACCTAATGAAGCCAAATCAGAGTACTGCCCGCTAAGAAGAAACAAGTCAACTGCAACTTGCTGTCCCGAGCAATCCAAGGCCAACTTTTTATAGAAGTCAGTAGATGGCGTAAGATGTATATCCTGTTGATAAAGCAGAAATAAGATTCCAAACCACCTGCCCCAAAAGCCAGCTTATAGATATTAGTGGTTGTAACTTTGATTCATGTAACAGTACTGTTCGTAGTATTTTTCTCAAGCCATTTTAGGAAGTCCATACTGAATCCTTTTTACAATCTGTCAAGTGATTCAGTTGTAGTTTAACTATTTAGAATCAGGACACGCATTTAGAGACCGTGCTTCTCTACCTTTGCAGATGCTTTTTGGTTAGGCTCTTCACGAGGTTTGAGTGCACCTGCTCCAACAGATGGAAGCTGTGTCTGGAAGACAGAAATTCGACCACCGGTGGGGGACATCAATTTAAAGGCAGCCTGCAGCGCTGGTCCCAGAGCACTCTGTGTTTCCAGGGAGTTGGTAAACATCTGAGGCAAGGATCTTAATAAATCTTGAATCAGCTGAAGAAAAAAGTTTGTCAAAGCATTAGAAGTTTCAAAGAACATTCCGCCCATCCTGGGGAACACAGAATGCAGCCTTCCATTAGTACCAGCGGGCATACCAAAATACACATAAAATATTGATATAAAGGACACATTTATATAATATTTTATATATGATATAAAGGATAAAGGAAGGACACATTGACATAATATTTTAGCTGCCATTTGTAACTGCCAGTCTCTATAGATAGTTTTTATAGCTTCTCAAGATGTAGCTACAGATTCTGAAGTTCAAATTTCAACTTTCCCTTATTAGCAAGTCTGCTGCCCTTCCCAAAAACTAGCACAATATACTGATTAAAGTGTCCGACTAGGATCTGGGAGACCCAGGTTCAAAATTTCCCACCATGCTTGCTGGGTGACCTTGTGCCAGTTACAAACAGTCAGCCTAGAAGAAGAAGAAAAAGAAGAGATTGGATTTATATCCCGCCCTTCACTCACTTGGAGTCTCAGAGCAGCTTACAAACTCCTTTCCCTTCCCCTCCCCACAACAGACACCCTGTGAGGTAGGTGGGGCTGAGAGAGCTCTGAGACAACTGTCCTTGAGGGAACAGCTGGTACAGAGCTCCGGCTTGCCCAAGGTCATCCAGCAGCTGCAAGCGGAGGAGTGGGGAATCAAACCTGGTTTTCCCAGATTAGAGTCCGCGCACTTAACCACTACACCAAACAGGATTGTAGTGAGGATAAAACGGCAGAGAGGAGAATACTGTAAGGTACTTTGAGTCCCCATTGGGGAAAACAGTGGGGTGTAAATTAATTAAATAAATAACACTTCCTCACAACCTTGCCCATTGCTTCTAATAAAAATTTAACACACTTGGAAATAAACTGTAGTAGCTGCAGCAGCTGGGCAATGGCACCAGGAAAGTTGTTCCACAGTCTGTACCAATACATGAAGAGTACCAGCTTTAATGTCAGTGTTACAGTACCTAATTAAAATCCTTTTAACTTACATTAAGCCCTCCTCTTTCAATGAAGCATACTATATAAAGCATGCATACTTACAAACCGATGCTATGCATGATCATTTCAAAGGACGTCCAACGTAACTTAATGGGACGTATTAAAAGTATGCATGTATACAGCCGCTGTCTCTTCCACAACATGGCAGAAGCCAAGTCCCTACTTCTAGCAAGTCCCTACTTCTAGCAACTTCTTATCGTAACTGGGATAGGATGGAAGAGAAGATACATCCTGTGGGAGGTATTGGTTATTGCACTGGTGCCTATAGCCTGGCCTTACTGCCCCTAGAAAGCCCTGGTTCTTATCTGGGGAGGCTTGGACTGAGGATGGGGCCCTGGAGCATGGAGGGGAGGCCTTGGTCTCACAGGGCTAAGCACTGCCTGAACTCAAGGAAGGTGCAATCCAGCAAGTTGGAGTCAGTTCTCACTGTGCCAGTTCTTGCCCTCTCCTGCCATCCCCCAGTCCAGCCTCCTACAAGCATAATGATTAGTAACGCCAAATGAAGACTTTCATCATTTGTCAACACCAGTAATTTCTAGGTGGGAATTTTGTGCTGAACTCAGTTGAATAGCACCTTCTTTCATATTCTACGATAAAAAATACTTGCCAGTCATTTAAAGCATTCACGATATTGAAATCCAGCCAATTAAAAGAGCTGACGTTTCAGACAATAACCGTGCCCTTAGGGTTCTAGTTTTACTTTTCCCTTTCTTCCTTCAAAACAGCAAACAGTCAACTGCAGAAGAACTACAATGTTATCTTCACAATGACTACATCGACGGACAACTTGAGCTGGGGGGTGGGGGGAATCTTGAAAGTTTTACTGTCCTTATATCAAGCAGGCAAAGTAATAAAGTCTGATTTACCCATCATTAAATACATTTTTGGAATGCTTGGATTGCATAATATCACTCTTACCTCTTTGCTTTCATTTAAGTTTACTAGTAGGTTCTCAGGCATTGGTATAAACACATCTGCAAGAAAAACCAACAGTTGTGAAACTTAATACTACAGAGGTACAAATAATGCTTTTCAAAACCATTCAAATACAATGTCTGCACTGAATTCTATGCACACTGATCAGATTCAAAAAAGAAAATGGGGGGAGGGGGACGGGGACTCTTTTCTGGAAGCAGTTTCCTAACACTTCATGGAAAGCTAGTCTGGAGGGTTCCATTAACATTAGGCCAGCTTTGGGAGAGGGAGCAAATAGTAGAAAGGGCTGAAAAGCACCAGTATTTTAGTCTGTGGGTTCCGGGCCACAAATTTTCAAGTTCTGAATTCCACACATGGTAGGCAGATACTGAACACACATACATTTGTTGAAGTCAGCATGCCAAACAAGTTCTAATCTGAGTTATACGACTGGCCATCTTCAGATGCACCTAGTGGAAGAGACTCTAGCACTTCCTATATGGACGTGATCTGTGTAAAAAAGTCATCTGTTGTGGCTACACCCCTTGGATACTGCATTTGACATTTTTTTCCCATGAAGAAGTTGAATTTGGTCACTGACAGATCAAAATTTCAACATGGGACTCTGTATAATAAATTAAATGTTGCTGATTTCCACTTACCTTCAATATCTGAAACTATTAACATCTGAGGCTGAGAGAGACCCTCCTGAAGGCTATAGAAATGGATTGTGCTGTCAAAAGTTATAAAGCCTATTTTTGTTCTAGTGTTTCCTGGGAGTCTGAAAATTAAGCACAGAAACTTAGCATCATGTTTAAGAAGGGTCTACGTTCACATATCTGCCAAACAGATACTTTCTATGCAACAGAAAATGTCTGTAGTATATTGCCCTCTGGATATAAATAATTTTTCTGCACAGTTTATCAGTCCAGTATTCAGATTGGTTCAGAGTCCTTCAATCCAAAAAATTAAAACTCATGTAGCAATATATTATTGTAACAAAAGAAGAGATGATGCAGTACTCCATTTACAAGAAAAATATTTGTCAATGGGAAAAACTACGGAATGAGAGGAAGATTTACAAGTTTTTCATATTACATTTGATGTGGCCACCCAACAGCACCCAGTGATTCTGAGGTGGTCTTTTCCTCAGAAGTGCATAACAGCAATTTTAATATCATTGTATTTACCTGCTGTAGGTTATAACAGCATTCTTTAAAAGTAGAAGTGAGATTAAAATTTCTAAACAGATATGAAATTACAAAGCAGCACAAAAGCACTATGTTCTTGATCAGCTTCTCCCTCCAGGATATACTCCAACAATCAAAGGATGCAGCTTAAGCACAGAAAGGTATCATGAAGCAAACTGGCACTTTCAATACGCGGAAATAAAAGTATTAGAACATTAAACTTTTCTGAGATTTGTATGAATTTGTTATCTACTTGACTGGTCTATGCTCTCTCAAAGCTATTCACAGTGTGTGAAGGACACATATGCAACCGGAACGTGCGTTAATTGTGTACCTTGCTGCATTTTAAAAGTTCATCAGGTAAAAGAGCTGATGATAAATTAGCTCAAACAGGCCTAGCAAAAATGTGACCGTTAAAAGACAAGATTGAAAAAAAACACAGAACTTACAAGTCTAGATTGTCCAACAAGGTCTTGCATACAGTGTTCAAGTATCCTGTTTCTATTGCATTATGAGACACATCAAATACAAAGAGGTACACAGGAGGCTGAGGTGGACGTAGCTGAAAAATACACAGTTATGTTTCGGTTACTTGAAGTTGTTAGGCACTGTACACTGCTCTGTTTTAAATAAAAATTGCCAGTCCAAACTGTACAAGATAGACATTTGCCAAGGGGGAGTAGGATAAATCAAAAGTGATTAGTCAGACGCTGCATGTTTTCCTTTAGACCCTTGACATAAATGCCAGGAAGGGAAGTTAGGTATTTAAGACTGTCTTGAACTCATTTCTTAAGTGCCCCAAATCCAAGAGAGCACTGTTTTTCAGACATCAGTGGTATCATAGTGGGATGCAGAAGCATGCAAAGCTAAGATGACTGTGGAAGCAGGATCTAAATTACATAAATCATTTAGTCACATCTTATTGGTCAACAAACCCTAATAATGCTACTCCGCTCCCAAACCCCAATCATGGCCAAGGTTTCAGAAAGGTTCTTAGAATTCTGAGCTGAGTTTGAAGGGAAAAACAACACACATGGTCATTTGTGTTTGCTTTTAAAAAGCGCAAACTGGGATGGCTTAGGAGCCTTCTTTGTTTGATGAGGTGGCAATTTTTTTACCCAACTTCATACAAAGTTAAGCAGGTTATGAACCATGCCTTGAAGATCATATTGTGAACTACAAGAGTAACTGAGCAAACATAAATATACTATGGTAACATTACTGGTTCACAGTAGAAGTGTTTCTACTGGAGGGAGAATGTCCAAAAATGTTATACACATGCACCAGACTCCCCACAAACTGCTTCTTATGATCAGAGGACATCTCCCCTAGCAGAATTCAGCCCAATGTACATGGCTGCAGTTGAAAAGCAAAAGTGGCGAAACCCTCCTCCTGCAATCAGAACTGCTTGTTTTCATCTTGACTGCGATAGAGCAAAATGATCTGAAGAGAAGCTAAAAGCAGCAACTTTCTTCGGCCGGTATCCAATTTGCCTTATTTGGGCAAATTAGTAGAGAGGGCGCTGGCGATACGGTTGCAGAGCTTCCTGGATGACGCTTTGGTACTAGATCCCTTCCAGTCAGGCTTTCGCCCGGGGTTTGGGACCGAGACAGCTCTGGTGGCCCTTACTGATGACCTCCGGAGACATCTGGATCGGGGCGGCATGGCAGTGTTGCTGCTGCTTGACCTGTCAGCAGCTGAAGCTGAACCCGGAGAAGACAGAGGTCCTGTGCCCGGGTTGGGGTGGCCCATGGTCAGGGCTCCCGCTCCCGGCCTTTGACAGGGCACCATTGGTGCCTGCGCCAGTGGTTAGGAGTTTTGGAGTGCTCCTGGATCCTTCCTTGACTATGGAGGCCCAGGTAGCAGCCACTGCCAAGTCGGCCTTCTACCATCTGAGGGTAGTATGGCAGTTGGTTCCCTTCCTGGACCATGTGGACCTGGCGACAGTGATCCATGGAATGGTCACCTCAAGGGTAGACTATTATAATGCTCTCTACATGGGGCTGCCCTTGTTGCAAATTCAGAGGCTGCAGCTGGTGCAGAATGCCGCAGCAAGGTTGCTGATGTGTCTCCCTAGATGGGAGCACATCCAACCGGCGCTAGCGGCGCTGCACTGGCTGCCTATAGCGTACCGAATTCGCTTCAAGATGCTGGTGCTTGCCTTTAAAGCCCTAAATGGCCTGGGTCTGACTTACGTGCGTACCCCATATGTACCCCAGAGAGCACTACGGTCTGGAGCCCAACACCGTCTAGTTATACCAGGCCCCAGAGATGCCAGGCTTGCTGCCACGAGGGGGAGAGCCTTTTCGGTGGCGGCCCCTTCCTGATGGAATGAGTTCCTGGAAGAGATCAGGGCCCTGTGGGACCTGATGCAGTTCCGCAGGGCCTGTAAGACGGAGCTCTTCCGCCAGGCATACGAATAGGGGCCACCGTCTCTTCCTCTCCCCCCCCCCCACTCTATGACCACCAATGTGCGGCCAGAAGTTACCACCTGGTCCCAGTGTTACTGACACTGGGGGCCTGAAAATGTTGGAGGCACATGGTACGCCACCCAGTACACTGAGCACTTTATTTAAATTATTACTGTGAACTATGAATGTTTTAAGGTTTTATATGGTTTTAATATCGTGGATGTATTTATGAATCTTGGCTCGCCAAGTGTGTAACCCGCTCTGGGCCCGCAACAGCGGGGAGAGCGGCCTATAAATCGAAATAAATAAATAGTTCTAAAGCAGTACAGCTACCAAATATATACACCTCCCCGATAAGTAAGGAAAGACAATAACAACTCATGGAAGTTTGTTGCACATGCACAGCAAGTCATCTGACTTTTTGCCATACTGTTGGAAGGGCCCTTGTAGGTCATGTAGCCCACGCGTTCCTGCTTGTCGAAAGAAATCCTGTGTCACTCACTCCAGCCTCCACTTGAAAACCTCCAGCTAGGAAGAGAGACCCACCCCCTTTAACTGGTCCCGTTGTGTAAACATCGATAGGAAGGTTCACCAAATGTTCAATCAAAATCTGCCCTCCAACTTAAGCCCCCTAGGAGCAAGTCTTCCCCTCTGGTGTAAAGAACAAATCCCTGCTCTTTTCCACAAACACCTGAAGCTGCCTTATCATTGAGTCACTGCCGCTCACCCATATGGCACCCCTTCAGGTGGTCATATCTCCCCTCTGCCTTCTCTTCTCCAGGCTAAACATACCCAGATCCTTTAGCTCTTGGGACTTGTTCTCCAGACCTCCAACAATATCTGTTGCCCTCCTCTGAGCTCATTCTAATTAGTCTGCATTTCCCCAGGGTGTAGCAACCCGAACGACAGAAGGATGCAGGTATGGTCTGATCAGCACAGAGTAGACTGGAGATATCACAACTTGTGATTCAAATACCATGCTTCTATTAATACAGCTTGAAATCATATTAGCCTTTTTTGCAGTTGCCGCACGCTGGTGACTGAAATTAAGCTTGTGTATTCCTAAGACCCTTTTCACATGTACTACTGTTGAGGCCAGGTATCCCCATGATATACCTGTGTATACGATTTTTCCAGATGCAGACTTTTACAGTTGTCTTTGCTGAATCTGACTGACTTTCCAATGTCGCCATATCATTTTGAATTTTATTTCTAAGATGCTAGCCAGTCCTCCCAGTTTTATCATACTTGTTTTCATACAATAAACCTTCAGGCAGTGTAACAAGCTGTTTTTACTTTTTGAAAAGCTTGAAGATCTGTTTTCAACATAGTGCAGCAAGCTCCTCATAAAAGGGAATCAGCTGTTAAATGACATAGGTCCAAGTCCTTGCAGATTCCTAAGGAGTTCTCTGGGCTGTGGTCAGCAATTATGCTCTCGTATCTTTTGGGCCCAATTCTCAATCTTTAGCATAGCAAGACAATATCAATGTAGCAAGACTGCAAAATTAGCTTTCAGGAGGAGCTGTGGGTAATGGTGCAGCAGATACCTATTTTTTAACGGGACCTGCAAGTACATTTGCCGTATCAATAATACAAAAGAACAAGCTGAAGATCTGCAAGAAGCAGGGGTGGAAAAGAAGAGAATGAGAGTTGTCCTCTTCGCCTAAATCATCCCCTCCATATTAACGTAGGTTCTTATGGGTTTCAGTGTTTTCTTTTTTTGTCTGTAACCTGCATTCAGCTACCATCAATAATGCATAGTTCCTGGAAGGCAATATTCCATGGCTCCTTATTATGGTCAGATGTCATCGAGCCATGGGAGGGCAGGGGATGTCTTTTTGAATGTACAAATACTTTACATACCCCAGGAGTTTCTAGTATGTAAAAAGTGACCGCCATATGGAGGGTAGCCATGAAAGAGCTAGAAGAGATTCTTAAGCATGAGGATGTGTCACTGGTGACCGAGATGATTCATATCACAATATTCCCCATTACTAAGTATGTGTGTGGAAGTTGGACAACGAAGAAAGGTGACAGGGAGAAAGTGGATTCCTCTGGAATGTGGTGCTGGAGGAGAGTTTTACAGAGACCATGGACTGCCAAAAAGACAAGTAAGTGGGTTCCAGATCAAATGAAGCCTGAACAATCCCTAGAAGCTAAAATGACTAAACTGAGGCTATTGTACTTCGGTCACATGATGAGAAGACAAGAGTCACTGGGAAAGACAATCATGCTAGGCAAAGTTGAAGGCAGCAGGAAAAGGGGAAGACCCAACATGAGATGGACTGACTCAGTCAAGGAAGCCACTGCCCTCATTTTGCAAGACCTGAGCAAAGCTGCTAATGACAGGACACTAATTAATAGGGTTGCCATAAATCAGAAGCAACCTGACTATATTTAACAGATGTACAAAAAGCGACAAATCCTACAACTCATCCTGACTGATTCACATGCTGCAAAACAGAAGTTTAGTACTGTGAGTTAACAACTCCATCTCCTTACAGATAGTATTATAACAACAAAGTCTGTCCGGGACCACCTCACCATGTATTCAGAGGGAGCCATAAATTCAATTGTGGCATTTTGAACTTCAGGTCTTTTATGAGGTTCTCCATAAACTCTTGTCACAGGATTGTACATGAATTCTTCCGGAACTGTCGGAAAGAAAAATTGCACTGTAATTGCACTTTACGAAGGCACAAGCACTCTAGAGATTATTCTGACTAACTAGTAGGCCTGGCATTCCCTAAGGAAGCTGTAGAGAGATGTCACAAATAAGGTCATAGTTAGGAGTACTGAAACCTAAGAAGTGCTGGTAACTGATGCCATAATTATTTCCCACTGGAATTCAGTAGTTAATGATATCTTTAAAGTTCAGGATTAAAACATTCAGCATGAGGCCCCAACTGAAAAAAAAAAGGGAGGGAGGTTGCAGATCTTTGTCTTTAAAAGTTCAGTTATGGCCACACATGTAACCCCTCCCCCAATTCAGACTGGGGCTATGCAGGAAGGGTAGTTTAACCCTTCCACCACTGCACAGCCTGTAATGAAAGCCTACCCCCACTATTTCAAGACCTTTAAACAGAGATGATATATTAGAGATGGAGATCTGTGATCTCCTTGTCTAGTTTGGGCTTAGCAGATTCATCCTCATTATGGAAAGAAAACTCACCATCATTCACTCTGTAACATAGGTTGCATTTCCATCTCCTCTGGTCAAGAAAACTGACAAAAGGATTGATATACGTCCTGCAGCTACGACACCTCACAATTGTGCTGGAAGTTACCACAGGCAATTGCTAGGGAGAAAAAAAAAGGAATGCATTACCTCAGGCCACAAAGATGCCCACTTTCTGCTCGTGCCTCTGATATGATAGTTCTTTAAATGCCGGTGCTGCCAGCAGCTGAAGCTTGGCTTCTGTGTACATTTACAGCAGGGATTCTAATTGCAACCTAATGCCGTTAGTCTGACAGCATTAGAAAAAAGCCAACACTCAACAGGCAGTGTGGAATCAAGGGCTATATAAAACCCATGGGTAAATGCTTCAGACACATATATTACACTAAGCACCAAATAAACTGACAAAATGCTTGGGGGTAGGGAAGAGGAAGAATAGCTCTGTCTGGGTGGAACTTAAGATTTACAATATATATGAAGCAGCAGAGACAAAGAACACGTGGAGATGCTGATTAGATTTGGGTGCTGCTAACGCACTTGGCAATATATGCTACTCCAGCAGTCACGGCCTATATTACGAGGCACATTCAGAACATATATATGCAAAAAGGAAATCTATTAAACAAAGTCAGGCTGAAGAAGCTGTCTGCGCTTATAACTGATGCCACATTTCCCTCTAGAATCAAGCAGTTATTCCCCAGCCTAGAAACTCTCTGCCGATTTGCAAATAGCAACCATCCTCGGCGATCAGAATCAGGGAAAGGCAGACTTTTTGAAAAACATGTACACTTTGTTTTCAACATTAAGAGCTGAAATGCCTGACCAGATAAAACACACATTTCAAAATGTACACTTTCTGCTTGGACAGAGCGTGTATTCATCACAGAAATGTAATCAAAAGGCCCTAAAATGGGAAGATCTCCATTAAGCAAGATGTTCCAGGTACTGTATACCACTGACGTTTCACCCGTGAGAAACGTTATTTTGAGGGGGTGAGGCTAACACACACTCCACACTGGAGGGAGCGCTATTATTTTCAAAGTCAACAGTAGGAGACAATAAAGTTTTAAGTAATGCATCATACCGATAGGTCTTTAAAAGGATGAAGTAGGAGCCCCAGAGGAAGTTTGGCTTTGTTCAATAAGGCCTGAGTTTGAGGAATGTTAGTCAAGGTACATCGGAACAACCTACATGAGGGATAAACGATCAAAGTCACCATCACTGGCATATATCTTTGTCCTGTCCTGCAGACTTTCCTTTGATCTCTCTCTCTCTCTCTCCAGTGTTACCAGAAGAAGAAGCAAAAGAGATTGGATTTATACCCCACCCTTTACTAACCAAAGGAGTCTCAGAGCAGCTTACAATCCCTTTCCCTTCCCTTCCCCACAACAGACACCCTGTGAGGTAGGTGGGGCTGAGAGAGCTCTTTCGAGGACTGCTCGTGAGAGAACAGCTCTAAGGTAACTGTGACTGACCCAAAGTCACACCAGCAGCTGCATGTGAAGAAGTGGGGAAATCGAACCCGGTTTTCCCAGATTAGAGTCTGCACTCCTAACCACCACACCAAACTGGCCATCCATCTGTTCTGAAGTGTTTCAACTCAGGGAATATGTACAGATTTAATTTTATATTATTTCCAGTACTAAATTTATACTGTCTTATACTATATGCAGTAGAAGAAGAAGAGAAGAGAAGAGATTGGATTTATACCCCGCCCTTCACTCACTTGGAGTCTCAGAGCGGCTTACAAACTCCTTTTCCCTTCCCCTCCCCACAAAAGACACCCTGTGAGGTAGGTGGGGCTGAGAGAGCTCTTTCCCAAGCTGTCCTTGAGGGAACAGCTGGTACAGAGCTATGGCTTGCCCAAGGTCATCCAGCCAGGTGCAAGTGGAGGAGTGGGGAATCAAACCCGGTTCTCCCAGATTAGAGTCCGCACACTTAACCACTACACCAAACTGGCTCTCTTAGTAGGTGAGATAAGGCAAGAAAGTCCTGTTCTGTCAATTTTGCTTTGCACCCAAGTAATTTGGACTCAGACTGACTGTTGGATTTTCTAGAAAGCCTACCTGAAGAGCAATCACATACAGGTTCTGGATCATACTGCTGGCCTAACAATTCTCAACATGCAAGACAAGACATCCTAAGGGGATCCTAAGGAGAGAGTTGCAGGGAGACAACTCCCCTTCCAGACTAGATGGTGTTTCTGTGTAAAGGTCAATGTATAAGTTATATTTCCATGATACAACCTCTGCACGGTGAGCACATGAGCTCATAACTAGCTTCTACGACAGCTTATCGTATAAACTGCTAGTGACATGCAGCGTCTGCATCAGTGTTCCTAGAGAACAGGCTAAAGATAACAATCCACACGGTAAGCTTCTTAACATTACAGCTGCAGTGTTGAGTTTGGGGCATCCCCAAAAAAAATGTTTGCTGCAGCCTTCCAGTGGCAAACATAATGCACAGATTAGTTCACACCTGGAAACTGCAGAAGGTTAGCTGATGATTCTGGTGGCCAATGAAAGAGATGTCTATTTGTCACAGGACTGTGATGGCTTCCTGGCCCTTAAAGAACTTTGAAACCATACAGTGTTACTGGTTCTTATACTAAAATCCTTGAGCCCAAGCTTGGGTTGATCACTTCACTAGCTTAGTTGTTCTTCATCGGTTTCTCTCCATCAACCATTTGGAGGCTTAATTTTTCCTCTCTGATTTATTGAGGCTAACTACAAATGAGTACAAAAGGCATAGAGTTAAATGGGCAAAACCCCATTAACTCTGAGGTCTCTGCTGCTATGCAGAAGTATTTTATCTGCAGTTAAAGTATATAGCCCGTAACAACTTCAAACACTTTACTGCTCTAGTGTAATTTCTGCAAGCAGTAATCATCCAGCTTGACAAGAAAGCCTAGGAAATACTGAAACTGCTCTGGGCAACAGATAACTACAATTTTAAAAAATATATCGCAAATACATTGAAAGAAATTACACAAGTCCCTTCTGCTGCAGAAAGCACTGCAGTTGTGGAGCCTTCTGGCCCTAGAGCATGAGATCATTCCATGATGGAGAATGTCCACTTAATTTCACAGAATTTGACCAACAGCTTAAAAGAAGCAGGTCTCAACCACTGGCTCCATTTACCATGAAGTATAAGAACATCTGAACTGTTTTCACAATGTCAGTCTATTTTAGAGACAATCCATTTGTCATAATAAGCCTGAAAAGTAATATGTTAAGTGGACATGGTGCAATTTTCTGCGAAGAACTTTACAATCAAAATATGCCAATGTTCTATCTCACTTTAGAAAAGTTAAACTGATTATAAAAACAGGTGGGACTTATAATGTTCATATCAGCAATTGCTACTCCAGTTGTTATACTGATGCTAGATAAACAAGTCATATTAAGGTAAGAATTATGTTAACTAAACAAAGATGAATCAAGGTTTAAGTGTTTTTAAACCACTTATGTTTCACTATTATATATTTTGCTCTTGTTAAGATGCCAGGAAATTAAAACTAAGGCATGAAATATGAATGCCCACTGGGATCTCCTTCAGGACAAATTAAACAGAAAAGGTAAGATTTGAATTTTGTTCAGTAAACCATAGATAACTTACTCTGGATTACAGTTCAGCTTCTGAATATCTTCATGCAAGTTTGGGACAGGTGGCTGCAGGGGAGTTGTGGGAAGAATGTTTCTGTCTTGAAGAAGATTGATAGATCTTAATCCTTCCGGCTGAAGACTCAATCCACTCATAGATGCAGCTAAATTATTAGTCCCCATGGCAGGCTAATGGAACGGAAATTGCACAAGTTAACCAGTTGACTATGACACCAGAAATGTATTCAGAGTTAACTGCTTTTAGCATTTATTAGATGTACTATTACTACCTTAGGTTAACTGACCTCCTATACAATGGCGTGTACTTTCCAGTCTAAGCAGAAGTGAGCTAGCCTGTTGGCACCAAGAGCCAATGTTGACAGAAAAGTTAAACTGAAACAGTTCATTTCATTTAAACTAGGCTGCTACCCATGCAAAGCACCTACACATGATTAATTAGCATGCCAGAGGTCTGTGCCCCAGGTACATGTTCCAATTATATGCTAATTAAGCACACATTGCTGCTCTGAGCAGGTAGCGGCTTAGCTTAAATGAGTTGCTGTGTGACTGAAAAATCCCACAGATTCATTTGCCTTGCCAGCAGTACCTTTAAAATCAGACCTTAGCTACCCTTCAGTGTGGTTGACATCGGTAAAACATGCCCCTTAACCATGGTCAAGACAGGAGGGTCAAAATCACTCCCCACATCTAACCACCGTTGAGATCAACCCTCACCTTCCTTCATTGTATCTGTGCAAGAAGATAATAACTGACATTGTATTACTGTTTACCGAGATATTCAGGATAGCAGAGTTGGCCAGTTGCTATTAAAATCTCCTTCATGACTTTGAGCTTATCTGCTTCACACAAGGCAAGACATTTGTGGCAAGTCAGTTTGAACACATGGCGTTTATAATACATCACATCCAAAAAATGCATTTATAAAATATCCAAGGAGTTAAGTGCACTATAGTGCCAAACCATTTTCAATAGTAGGCACAATAACAGCCATTTCCATCCATTTCCTAACGGCACTAAATCACAGGCACATCAAGTATGATGCTGTGAAAACACCACTGAAACACTGAAGAGGGCGTGACCAGTCGAACTGTCCATCATGAAGCAGAAGTCTGCAGCTACATTAGAATGTTCATCTCTCCTGATGCTTTTACCACCCCACTGTTAAATTTAGCTGATGCTATAAAAATACCTAATAGTTTGCACCAAGTACCTTTCACAGATACATAGAACCATTGTGGTGGAGCTTCTTTATATTGAGGCAACAATCTCTGGTGTACAACTGCATTAGTTTTGTTTGACAATTAGCATCCAGCTATTTTAATAATGTTCAGTGTGTTCAACTGGGCAAGAATGACTTTCAGTGCCACTTACAGTTGAAGTACAACCTGGAACCCCAGTTAGACCCCCCCCCCCAACCCTCGAACCCCAGGTAGAACCCCCACCCACTCCGAATACAAAATAAACTCTTAGGAAGCTGAGCAGGCCAACTTCCCATCTCTTTTTTCCCTTCCTTTGACTCTCAGCTGCTGTCAACACTTTCAGGGAAATGAGCATAAGCAGTCCACCTTCCAAGCCACTTGGAGAGAGGTGGTGTTGCTTTGTCATCATACCTTACAAACAAATGTTTTCTGGCATGCGGAAACCTTTAACTTGCTTTTGGTCCCTTGCACTAACAGATGGGTTTGTGTTGTTCACTTTACCATGACATTTGCTTTTAGAAGAACCAAAGTAGAGGCAAATGAGGAATTGTACAGGCAGCGTGAAGAAATTTCAAGTTTCCCCTACACACCCAAATCTTGGGTGATCTTAGGTCAGTCATGGTCTCAGCAAAAACCTACCTCAAAGGGTTGTTGTGAGGGCAAAATAGATAGAGAGAACAACATATGCTGGTCTGAGCTCCATGGAAGAATAAAAATGCAACAGATAGGCTGAAATTTGGGGTGTGCTTTTTGGAGTGTGCATTTGGATATAGTTAAAATTAAACCCAAAATAAGTTGCTGGAAGTTGGCTTGGGGATATCTAAAATTGCACAGAACACTACTGAAATTCTGGAAGTAATTAAGCTTTATCTCAAGGAATTTCTGGAGTGTTTTGGTTTCTGGGAGGCACAGGAATGAGGCAGGAGAGAGAAAGGAAGCTAGCTTAAAAGCTGTTAGTTGGCTTTAAATTTTCCCTAGTCCTTTAAATTTTAAAAGGGTTAGAAACCTCACCTAACCAGCTCATAGCCAGGAAGTCCAAGCTATTGGAAATAACGGGGCCACAGGTGTACCCACAGGAAATAATGGGGCTATTATTTCCAGTGACTAGTAGACCTGGCCTCTGTCCACTAGACCACCAGGTGTCCACATCAGCTGTCAGGCTAGGCTTCTAGTCTTTTTATATTTGAAAGGGAAAGAGACACTAACAATAGTTTGTTGGGCCAGCTTTCTTTCTCTCCCTCCCTGCTACTGCTGCCTTGGGGGGTGGGGGTGGCAAAATGGGTAGAAGTAAAAAAAGGTTCTTGAATTTTTGTGGCACAGAACACCTGAAAAAAACCACCCTGAAACAATACCAAAGGTCTGAAAATAAAAAGCATACCCGCCCTGAAATTTGGATACAAAATTAACATGGAAATTTTTGAAGTGAACACCCCTAATTGAAATCTCCCCTTCCAGGATCATCTCTGCTTCCAGGGACTTTGGTGGCTATTTTCTACAACTTTCCTTTGTTTTCCTCCTTTAAGCAGACCCCCCCCCCAACCCTGTGCATCCCTGCTGAATGTGCATAGAGGCCATACTTGGGAGTTAGATAAGGATGGAACAGTCTGAAGGATATATACCCATTTGTTTTCAACACTGTCCTAAGAATCCCAGGATATTACAACGTAGGCTTGTAAAACTGATTTACAGAATCACAGAGAAACTTGCCCAAGGTCACTTAGCAAGCTTCAGAGCTCAGCAAGCATCACAGCTGGGCAGCAGTCTGAACTTATTTTCCACAGCCAAAACTCACCCTAGCCACCATGCTTCAACTACATACAGCCAATAGGTCAGCAGTCAGCCTCAGGAAAGTATCAGCTTCCCCAGTTCACAGTCCTGGCAACAAGCTCAACTCCTCACTCATCCAGGCAGCTGACAGTTCCTACCCTGACAGATTTTCACTCTCAGCAAGAGCCACCCTTTGGCCTTTGCAAAAAATGCCATAAGCCCATCCTTGTATCTCAGCTCAACTTTCTGTACATATGGCCACATTACACCCTTTTTATGTATCTGTCCTGCCTCCCTGAAACACCTTGCATGCTCAGGATTCTATGTCCTATTTTTACATTTTCCATTCCAAAACACAGTTTCTCCTCCGTCTTCTTGTGAACCACGAAACTGAACTTCTGCTACCAATTCCTTTGTCCTGTTCCTCCAAATCTGTTAACAACCTCTTGTTCTGGTCTCCTCCATTCCTGCTAAAGAGCCATTTGTACACAGCAAACCTATTGGGCAGGAGCCTCTATGCTCCGTGTGACTAACATATTGTCAGAGCTAATTATTAGTAGCAGTAGCTCAGAGATAAAAGTTTTGTGCTGATTTAATTAGATCATATCATTCTCAATTAGTAGAAACGAGGTGTACAAGAGGTAGTTTTTATACAGTGTTGATCCTTTCTGACTGACTGCACGCAGAAGATGGTTAACAACGGTGCCAAATCCAGTGCTTTGAACTTACCTTGTGACACTTCACAAGGACAGGTGTTACTTTCAATGCTTTTCAGTATCTGTGTTCAGCTGCTAATGAGATTGCCTGACGCTTCAGAATTGTATGTCATTACTACACTAATAACAAGCAGCTTTGTATTTTTTAAAAATAAGCCTCCAGGAACCATCCCTTCCATCTATGCCTAGAAGCCATGGCAGAAAAAGAGCAAGTTCAAACTGAATCCAGGTCAAATGGAGGTGACTGTGGTTGGTAAGGCTGATGATCTAGAAGAGACTGCACTGCCGTCCTTGAATGGAATGAGCTGCGTGCCAGGCAATTCAATCAGCAGTTTAGAGGTGCTTTTGGACCTAGGATTGCTGCTAGAGAAGCAAGTTAGCGTCTTAGTGCCTTTTTATTTCGATCAGGCAGAAAACTTGTCTTCCCTTCTGGACTCAGCTGATCTGGTCATGTCAGGCTACTGTAATCTCAAGGACAGTCTACTGTAACACAGGTACTCTGGAGACGGCAAAATTTTCTAAATAAATTATAAATAACGCACTGCCTATGGGGCTGCCCTCAAAAATGACCATAAAAACTGCAGCTGGTACAAAATATGGCAGTTCAGCTTCTGATAGGGGCTTCAAAGTGAACACAATGCTTATTTCAGAACAACTTCAATGTAAAGGGCTGGGGATAACCATTAACGCTCATCACCACCCAAGGTCTATACACCTGAAGGGCCTTTTCTCCCGTGTAACACCTACAATTGGTCCAACAGCTTTTATTAAATATGCCCCTCTGCAGGTTAATAAGAATATCTTCGGCGTAGTTACAGGTGCTCTCTACTGTAGCTCTTGTACTATTTCTGCAGAAGGTCAGAGCTCTTCCTCCTTGTCAACAGAAGGCTGGATAAGGCAGAGTTTTTTAAGCAGGGCTTTTATTGAGGCAGCAAGAGATTTTATTTATATTTGATGAACACAACTATTTTCTGGATGGTGTGAAACCCGTTGATATTCTATTGTTTTATACTGCTGAACTTGTGAGTTGTACTAAACCCCCTTGCAGGAGAAATGTGAAGTATAATTTTTTAAACAAATATACTGAAAGATCTTTAAAAGTATTTGGGAGTAACTCAAAGAGCCAGAGTTTTAAGGCTCCCAAGATTATTTTCTTTCATTTTAATGTGTGTCAGTGTCTTCTTGCCAGAGCTTGGTATTGTCTTGCCATGTGGGTTTGGATTCTGTCCTTTGAAACTGATTTTGTCAATCTTGCAACATTGTGTTCTTTGCTTGAGTTGGTGTGCCTGGGGTTTGTGGTTTGCGTTGGGAGTCTCTGGTGTGACATTGGCTTGGATTCTCTCATTTGACATTTGCTGTTTTAGGCTTGTCACATTGCCCCTGTTTCTGCTGGGACTCCCTGGTTCTGCACTGGTTCTTTGGGCTTGTTGGTTCTGCTAGCATCGGGAGGCTTTTGGACAGTGGTTGATTTGCTTGTTCTTGAGTGTTTGGTTACTGTATTCCCTGGAGAAAGCCTGGAATTCTTCTCCCCCATAGGAAACAATGGAGGATATCTTGGAGGTTAGTGGACAGGCCCCAGCAGCTCGGCTTCAATTTGGGTGCCAGTAGCTTAAAAAACAGTCTCTCCAGGCCCCCCCCCTCCCCCATAAAGAATAATGGAGCTGAATAATATCAGAATCCGGGGGGGGGGGGGAACAGAGCTGAATATTAAACCAGTATTTAGAACCCAATAATCAGGAATACCAATATTTTTTACTTCCTTGATATTTGGATTTGAAAAATACAGGGTTTTTTTTTAGGTGCACAGCCCTACCCTAATCATACTCCCAAACACTCTATAGACGTCTAAAGACAAAGAACTAGGATAGTCAATGTATTATAGCATGCTTAAGTTACCTGAGGAAACTGTTGTGGTCCACATGGATACTGCATCCCTGGGGATGGCATTCTTGGCGCTCCAGGTGGAGATGCATTTTGGTAGCCTGGAGGCAAGCTGGGATAAGAACTCCCAACATGTCTGTTTGTCTTAAGATTCTGAGGAGCAGAAGGGGTATGTGCAGTTGCTAGAAGAAGAATGTGTTCATTAAAAAGCCAGCAATGATGCTAATATTTCTTTTTAAATATGTATACAAAAAAGCCCAGACATAGAACATCAAGCACACACCCCATTCCCCACACAGAAGAACAACCTACAGTGTACACAAAACAACAAAGAAAAACAAAAAAATAATAAAGTAAAAAAGCAAGCAAATTAAGGCACTGGTAGAGTGCTCAACATTCAGCATAAATACAAAGAGGGGGAATTCTTTCCCCTTCTTTTGTCTTATTACTGACTTCATTTCAAGCAAAATAGAAAAGGACAGCCAACACAGTCCATCCAGACAATCCTGTAAGACACTGGTTCTTAAGGTCAATGCTGAGGGTTTCTGTGCCAGCACTGTGTGCTGAGGATAGGCATTTGTTAGCAAAAATTACAACTTGTATCCAATTGAATCTCAGTATTTCTATATGAACACATATTACTTTGATTAAGCAGTCAAATTAAGTTGTTATTTTTCTAGTGGTTGCATTTCGAAAACGTTTTGATTCGTTGCCAGCTAGGACTCTGGGGTGGGTTGAGGAGACCTGGATTGCAAGATGTTAACACAAGCTACCGGGTATGTGTGTGCTTTTTCAAAGGACCTGCTTCTGGAGAAAAGGGCACCATGTCTCCTGTATTACTTTGCACACATACTGAGAAGGGCAACAGGGTGCTGAGTACACTCAGCAGGGGAGAGGATCCCTCCATGGCTCCAGCCTGTGGCTTATTCCTCACTACAGTTCATTTCATGGTGACTGACTGGCCTGTGTTTTCTGTCCCATGCCTTCTTGGTTTGCTGCCCATGATCCTGGCCAGTGACACCAATGAAGTCCTAACTCTGCCAACCCTTCTTCCTATCATGTCACTAATGTCACGCAATTCTGCCAAGTGCTTGCAGCTCAGTGAACCCCATACTGCCACCTGGGGATTAAAGGTGGGTCCCAACTCTAGAAAGACTGTACCTAATCTTCACTGGCCTAAACATATCTATACTATACTCTAGAAAGACTATGCCTATACTTTCAGCAATGCTGCCATATATTTACTATGAGCCAGTTTGGTGTAGTGGTTAAGTGTGCGGACTCTAATCTGGGAGGACCGGGTTTGATTCCCCACTCCTCCACTTGCACCTGGCTGGATGACCTTGGGCAAGCCATAGCTCTGTACCAGCTGTTCTCTCAAGGACAGCTTGGGAAAGAGCTCTCTCAGCCCCACCTACCTCACAGGGTGTCTGTTGTGGGGAGGGGAGGGGAAAGGAGTTTGTAAGCCGCTCTGAGACTCCAAGTGAGTGAAGGGCGGGGTATAAATCCAATCTCTTCTTCTTCTTCTTCTATATTAAAATTATCATACAATAGTATTTGCTTTATACAATACACATGGTCACTTTCCATTTCTTGAAAATACTGTTCTCAACTACCGTCTCTTACACTGGTATTTGATAACTCATGATTTTGTTAGTCAAAGTTGAGAACTGTTACATTAGCACAGAAGGGACACTGTACAAGCACAGGTACATGGAGTCAGGATGATGCTTAATTGCATTGCCTCAACACATACTACACTGTTAAGCAAGTAAACAGGAACTGTACCAAAGAAACACTCCTTGAGAAATGGCAGCAAAATGAAATTAGTAAGTTTAAGGCAACTTCTTACCTGGGAAGCCACCTCCTTCTATAGCATCATAATTATTCTGAACCAATAATCCATCGCAGGCAGTGGATGTAGCATCACCTGTTAAGAAAGTTATATGTTAATATTTTAATGTGGATTTTAGTGTATTACTTTTAATAGTATGTTTTAATGTGTTATTTCATAAGCCGCCTCAGGCCGGTGCTCTAGGAGAGGTGGCATAAACATTACCTAAATAATAAAGAAAATGCTTAAATCCAGTGGTTCTTATTCACAAGTTACCATCAGCAGTCAAACTTTGTGGGCTAAAAGCAATTTAACATTTTGCTTGATATTAGTACAGAATACAAAAAACAACAGATACAGCCCCCACTATGGATGGGAAGGAGAGATTCTCAGAGAGTGCTTTTTCTGTGCCTCCATGCAACCCCTTCCCCAGCACCAAAAGGCCAGTGTGGTCAGCACATGGCTTTGACAGCAGCTGAAATTAATGTACAGCAGGGATCCCCAACCTGCAGCCCCCAGCACTCTTTCTGTGCAGCCCTCCAACCTGCTTTTTTGCTGCTATCACCCTCAAGGCATTTCCCTCAAACCCACGCTGTTTCAAACCCAAGGCATTTCCCTCAAACCCACGCTCAAGAGGCACCATCTACTGCTGTTCTTCCAGTCCCTTTCTTGCAAAAAACACAACAGCAACTTTGTTTCTACTGGGCTCCATAGTCTGTTCTGTCAGCCCCCTCCTGTTCTTATCTTCCATGTTAGCATTTTGGGCATTCTGGGTGCTTTGCTAGCCAGCAAAGCTCAGGGACCTGTACCACGGCAGAAAACATATTCTCGAAGGTGTGTAAATCAGTAGAAAATCTTGGTGTGAGTTGGGATAAATTGAAAAGCATCACAACTGACTGTGCAAGAAATACAGTAGGAAGTAAAACTGGTATAGTTGCAAGAATCAATTAAGAGATAACTGAAATTAAACGATACACTTCCCATGCAATTGCACAGCATCATCCATCAACAAGCCTTGTGTAGTAAGATTCTTCAGTGGGAAAAGTGTGATATGCGTTATTGTATCCAACATTAATTACATCAGGCATCATGGCCTTACTCAACATCAGTTTCAAAATTTTATCTCAGATAGATGCAGAATATGGAGATGTACTGTACCATGCAGAAGTCAGAAGGCTTAGCAGAGGCAAAGTCCTTAAATGTTTTTTCATTCTTTATCATGAAGTTGACGTCTTTCTCAAAGAGAAAGAAAAAGGTCAAGAAGTACTTTCTGACCCTGGATGGATTTTTGATTTGGCTTTTTTAACTGCTATCACAGAGTATCTGCACACATTGAATCCAAGGTTGCAGGGAAAAGGAAAGCTTGTGGGTGACATGTATCCTGAACTGAAAGAAGCAAAACTAAACACGTTTGTGAAGCAAGTTAGTGAAGGTAACTTTTCAGACTTATCATGCTGCAATGGACTAAGGTTTGAGGATGGGAATTCACAATTCAGTGCTGAAAGACATATCAAAGCACTGAACCTACTGCAGATGGAATTCCAGGACAGATTCACCAATTGCCATAAGCATGGAAAGGAAATAAGGATGTTTCAGAATACATTTGAAGCAGAACCAGAAGATGCAAGTAACTTTTTTCAGATGGAACTGATTGATTTGCAAGCCGGGGATCATCGCAGAGAAATTTACAAAGAAAATAGTCTGTTAGATTTCTGTTCAGGTCTACCTGATATACTTATCAACCTAAAGAAATTTCCTGCAGGCATGTTCACAATCTTTGGCACTGCATACACGTATTAACAAACTTTTCCCAAGATGACAATTGTGAAGTCCAAGTGCAGGCCAAGACTTACAGATGAACATTTACAAGACATTTTAAGGGTGTCTGTCACAAACCTTGATTTGGACGTTAACGCCTTGGCTAACACAAAACAACCACAAAAATCACACTGACTAGATAAGCATGTATAGCTAGTTAAAAGGATTCCACAATAAATATTGCTCCATAATGGATTGCATTCCAGTTAATATTTCTTCATTGACCTCTGAAAGTCTACTTTTGATCTAAAATAGGTAGGTTAATGATTTTGTTACATTTTGATTTAAGATGTGGCCCTCTTTAGGCACTGGGCACTCCAATGTGGCCGCCATGCACCAGAAGGTTGGGGACCCCTGCTGTACAGGATTGAGTAGGCAACGGATCTTTCTCATGCCTTTTTTGACATGATCCCTGATTTGTCTTTTGGCAGGTATCTAATGGGGGCAAAGAGCAGAGCTCTGGGAATCTCCTGCTTCTCTAGAGCAAGCAGGGAAATGGAAGAACATCTTAAGCACAGCCCTGCCTGTGCAGCATTAACCTTTGCAACAATACCCCTCAGATGAGAAAAAAGACTGTTGCATGACTCCTTGCATGGCTATTCTCCCAGCCTCAAATAGCAAAGTATCAAGAACTGCTCGAGACAGCTTTCTGCAGGTTCCTTAAAATGAGTGATGAGAAAATGAGTTCTGGAAGGCAGCAGGAGAGAGCTGCAGGAGGGGTGAGTGTTTTTTCTTTTTCTTATTGCTTTCAGCTGAGGAGGTTTAGCTGAGGGTACTGTGTGTGGAAGTGTGTGAGTGAGTTTTGAGTTGTTGCAGAGTGCTGGCTGCTTGAGATAAGGGTGTGAAAGGGCCATTGTTTAACTGCTAATTGAGTCCCTGGGTGCATTTGAATAGCTGCTAGCCACAGTCTCTGGTGGGGGAGACTTCTATTTAAGGCTCCACCTGACCAATGGGCAGGGCTCTTGGCCTGTGGCTCTTAGCCTAGGGACTCTTAGCCTAGGGGCTTGTGAGAAGCCAAGGAAAAGCCAGAACACCAGAGCCCTAGGCTCTTTGGTTTCCCAGTAAGGTAAGTAGACTTCTACAAGGAGAATACAAAAGGTGTAAAGGGGGGATTATATTAAAGGGGGGATTATATTAAATTATTTTTAAAGCAATTATGAAGCCAGAATGCCAGCAGTGTTTTATATGGTGTGTCACATGTATGATTATCTGCCCACTGGGCAGAAGTCTTGGGTGTGTGCCCGGTGCAATGAGCTTCTGGTTCTCAGGGAATGAGTTTGCTCCCTTGAGGCCAAGGTGGCTGACCTGAAGAAGCAGAGACAGTCAGTTAGGCACATGGAGAAGACTCTCAGGGACTTGTTAGGTATGTCCCACTCTGTATCTGGCAGCCCTGCTGCTGTCAGGGAGCATGAGGGTCGAGAGGGAATAGGGCACCGTGCTGTGGATAAGGAGAATGTGCCTCAGAAGGGACCTCTTCTACAGCTGGTGAACGGGTATCCTTTCGTACCAAGGAACCATCCCTGGGCAGGGAGGGAAGGGGGCTCTTGGTATTTGGTGATTCGATCCTTAGGCAGGTAGACAGCTGGGTGGCGAAACCACGTACTGACCGTATGGTGACTTGCCTGCCTGGTGCGAAGGTAGCGGACATTACGCATGTTTTAGATAGGCTGGTAGATAGTGCTGGGGAGGAGCCAGTGGTCGTGGTACACGTTGGCACCAACGATGTGGGGAAATGTAGACGTGAGGTCCTGGAGGAAAAATTTAGGCTGCTAGGCAGGAGACTCAAGGCCAGGTCCTCCAAGGTAGCCTTCTCGGAAGTGCTAACTGTTCCAGGCACAGGGCCGGAGAGACAGGCACAGATCAGGAGTCTCAATGCGTGGATGAGGCGATGGTGTAGGGGGGAAGGATTCAAGTTTGTTAGGCACTGGGATGCTTTTTGGAACAAGAGGGAGCTGTACAAGAGAGACGGTCTCCACTTGTCCCAGGAAGGAACCAGGCTGCTGGCGCTTAAAATCAAAAAGGTGGCAGAGCAGTTTTTAAACTGAATATTGGGGGAAAGCCAACAGGAGATGAAAAATCTCTGGTTTGGGATGGTTCATCTCAAAGAGATGAAGGGGTAGCTGTTACTTTCCTACAAGGAAAGGGATTAGAATTGTTCTCTGAGAATGTGGCAAATGGTAGGGACTACTTGGCAAGGGCTCGAGGCAGCAAGAGGAAGGTTGTGGGCTTAACATGTATGGGAAACTACAGATGTTTATATACTAATGCTAGAAGTGTCCGAGGTAAAATCGGGGAATTGGAATGCTTGGTGTTGGGAAAAAACATAGACATTGTGGGTATTTCAGAAACTTGGTAGGATGAGGAAAATCAGTGGGATACAGTGATTCAGAGAGGGTATACAGTCCAGTAAGATTGAGAGGGTAGGAGAATTGGATGCGCTTCTGGAAATGCTGTGGGTTGAATTAGTGGGCCCAAAAGGAAGCTTAACATTGGGAGTTTGTTATCGCCCACCAAAAGATAGAGGAGGATTATACGATGAATGAATTCAAGATAGCGGCTAGATGAAATAACTGTGTTGTAATAGGTGACTTTAACTACCCACACATTGATTGGGTCAATATGGGTTCAAGTCGGGAAAAAGAGATTGAGTTTCTAAACACTCTCAGTGACTGTGATAAGGAGCAGATGGTTACAGAACCGACCAGGGGAGAGGTGATCCTGGATTTGGTCCTAAGTAATGCCCAAGACCTGGTGAGAGATGTTAAAGTGATTGCACCACTTGGGAACAGTGACCATAATGTTACTGAGTTCAACATTTGTATAAATAGGGAGTTGCCCAAAAAGACTGACACAACCACTTTTAACTTTAAAAGCGGTAACTTCTCTGATATGAGTCACAAAGTGTAGGTAGGAACTCTCAGTCTGGGGCAGGTGATGCTCTGTATTCTTGGTGTTTGGGGGGGGCAACAGTGGGAGGACTTCCTGCCCCCCCTGCTGGACCTTCTGAGGGCACCTGGTGTTTTTGGCCACTGTGTGACAAAGTGTTGGACTGGATGGGCCATTGGCCTGATCCAACACTGGCTTCTCTTATGTTCTTATGTTTTAAAAGGTATTTGGTGCCAAAAGACAGTTGAAGAAGAGTTGTTTTTTATATCCTACTTTTCTCTATCTTAAAAGAGTCTCAAAGCGGCTTATGATAGCCTTCCCTTTTTCTCCCCACAACAGTCACCCTGTGAGGTAGGTGGGGCTGAGAGAGTTCTGAGAGAGAACTGTGACTGGCCCACGGTCACCCGGCAGGCTTCATGTGGAGGAGTGGGGAATCAAACCCACTTCTCCAGATTAGAGTCCGCCATTTTTATCCAGTACACCACTTGCTGGTATCACTCTCTGGTACAGAAACACATGCCGATACGAAGAAGAGTCCTGGAGAAAACAATAGCTGCTCTTTGGCCTCTGGCCCATGAGGGAACTATATTATGATGATAAACATGTCACAGATGCAGTGCATACGATTTTTTGCACTTTTTAAAACCTTTTTGCAAGTGAGTGTGTGTGTGTGCACGCTTGCAAGCCTGGAAGTCATGGTGACTTCTGGTGACGCCTAGTGGGGCTAGGACATTTCAGAGAGGTGGCGTGATATTGCCTACTTCTGTATCCTGGCCCTGGTATTCCTTGGAGGTCGTCCTTCCAAGTACTTGCCAGGGTCGGCCCTGCTTAGCTTCTGAGATCTGATGAGATGAAGCTTGCCTGGGCTGATGAGATGAAGAGATCTGATGAGATGAAGCTTGCAAGGCAATTTCTTGCACTTTTAAACAGCACTCATTACTTCTAAGTCAAATGTTAAGAAACTTATGAACAGCAAAGCAGCTTAATCAAAATTGAGCATACTTGCAGAACGGGAACTCATAACCCTATTTTCAAGGCCAAAAAGATGGCCTTTTCTTCCACCCAGACCCCTTTGATCAAATGGGTTTAATGCATTTAAAATGTAATATTTGGACCAGAAAGCATTCTCAATCTTGTCAGAATAAGGAGAATGACTGACAGTTATAGATGGGTAGATATAGATGGGTAGAATAAAGCCCTTTGACGTAGCTTTCCTGCCATGCTATTTTATTGTATCTGGTCACAACAAAATTACTCTTCCCTGTTATTGTTAGCTCCTTTCTAAAAGTAGCTGTCATTAAATCAGCTTGATTCAGTGTTTGTTTCTCTGCTTGTGCATCAGGATAATCACGTAAAACAGCATCTAAGAACAGAACTCGCTTGTGCCCTCAGGCTGCGTGAGTCAAATGATCTGGCCATTCAGTATCACATGGAAATAATGCAATATTACTTAAATGCCAAAAAAAACTCACGTAGTTTATACTAGCACAAAACCTCCAAGCGGAAAAAGATTTAACCTATAAAGGAGCTAAAATGACTATACATTCGCTAAGGATGCCCCAGGATTTTGGGGAATGCACTAATGAAGCAGGACAGCCTCACTCTAGAGATGTATACAGAGTATACAGAATGTAACAAAAAGGTGTGCTGGATCCAACCTGCAGTTCCTTCCAGTCTTAATAAAGCTGATTCTGGGACTCACAAGAACATGTGGCATAATAGCCACTGGGGGAACTAAGCTGCAGTGAAGAAGGAGAAAGGGGGGAAATTGCTGTTTCTTCCCTCTTCTATCAGTACATGTCTACTGACAGAAGAGGCATAAAGTGTGATTCTCTCCCTCCCCCTCCCCACTACATCCTGTGACCCTGGGAAAAACTTCCCTGGAGCTAGAAGGGAAAGTGAGGAAGATCCACAATCCTCAGAACCTTGGCTGACAGATCACTGGATCCAACTCGATTTAACAAGTCCTTGAGGACTGTTCCCTGGTGCTTGCTAATGCGCAGAAGATTTGCTCCTGTTAACAGACAGTGATAAGTCTGTTACCAGGAAAGTGGCTCCTTTCACAGCTGCTACAGCAAAATATTAGCAAAACGTTCTTGGGAAGCTGCACTGGCCCTGTCTAAAGTTGTACCTCATTACTATTAAACGAAATAGTGGCAATAATCCAGCAATCTGTCAGTGGGAGGCATTCTCCCAGCATTCTCGTCCCCCAATTCTTTTTGACTGCTGAGAATGGGGATTTCATGACCACAAAGGGAAATATGAGAAATCTCATACCTAGCCTTCCTATTGTTGCAAGCTACTATACTTACTTAAATAATAAAATGTACTGTAAATAAATTCATAGGTAAATATACTGGTGGCTTTAAAATGAAGCTTATTAAAGCACAAAGTAAGCTCAATATTCAATTAAAAATAAATCACTTGGAATTCTTTTAGAAGAAGAATTGTATTTACTTGGACGTTTTCAGGCTGTTTCTTCTCCCGAAAGGAACTTAAAGCTACTTACAAAAAACCAAAACAAGTACCAAATCACAAAAAAACATGACCACAAAGGGAAATATGAGAAATCTCATACCTAGCCTTCCTATTGTTGCAAGCTACTATACTTACTTAAATAATAAAATGTACTGTAAATAAATTCATAGGTAAATATACTGGTGGCTTTAAAATGAAGCTTATTAAAGCACAAAGTAAGCTCAATATTCAATTAAAAATAAATCACTTGGAATTCTTTTAGAAGAATTGTATTTACTTGGACGTTTTCAGGCTGTTTCTTCTCCCGAAAGGAACTTAAAGCTACTTACAAAAAACCAAAACAAGTACCAAATCACAAAAAAAAAAAAAAAACCATTAGCACCTGAGTCACTGTGACTCATCATATGGGAAACATGACCCATGGAATGAAAGACCTATGTGGACGTTTCTAGTTCAGTGGCCTCTGTAACGACCCAGTGGGGGCTATACAGTTGTGACTGGATCACAGTCGGTGGGGTGCATGTGAATACTGCTGCTGTCGTAACATTCAGCTCATAGCTAGAAACAAAAATAAACAGCTACGTTACCGGGGTGATAGAACTAAGTCATTTGTATCACCATAACGCAAGTGATGCCTCACCTTCTTGCTTTGTTGCTGAATTCTGCACAGTTTGTGATGCAATACTTCCTAGTGGAGCTGTTGGGGGAGCTGATGGCCGTGTAGAAGCTGGATTTCCAATGGGAGGCGGTCCTAAAGGAGGTCGGACTGGTGAATATGTTGGTGGGTTAAGTGGTAGGGGGACAGGACCTGGAAAAACAAGCAGGACTTAAAACCCAGATAGCACAGTGATGAGTTTTACTTTGCTTCAAAACCAAAAAAAAATCACAAACGTTAATTTTTACTCCAAAAAAGAGCTATTACAGGAGGCCCCAAACAAATTTAAAGAATTTAACCCTACTTCCTTAATTATTCAGTATCACCTCATCAAAAAATACTTCTTCCCACCTGCTTTTAAGACATGCTGTGAAAATTAATATAACGCTGCAGATAATTAATATGACTGAGCACCATGGGTGCTCAGCATCAAAAGAAGGAACAGTACGATACAAACACTCGGCCAGCTCTGGAGGAAAGTATGTGTTCTCACTATTCCCCTCCAAATTAGCAACACTGTAGTATCTCACTGGTCTTCAGTGAGAAGACATATTTGATTGCATACTCACATCCCGAGGGCTTTTTTCTTTTATTTTTTTTAAAAAAGGTGCCAGACCTAGCAAGTAGTTAATCTATGTTCTTATTTACAGGAAAGAAGCATTAGTAGGATTTTGTTTGCTGGACATATTTCGATCTTTAACTATGCTCCGGATTTGTAGGCACTTGGTTGCTTTTCAAAAGTAATTGTCCCTCTCCTCCAAAATACTTTGCTAGCCTTAACCTTGCTTTTGTATCTGAGATGTCTGAAAAATGCCTGTTTTGTTCCAGGCCCCACTGGTTCACTGATTAACTCAACCCAGTGAGAAAAGAACTCGGCAAATCATAACTCCATCCCTTATATAACGTCTTTGTTTTAGGAGACTACGACCCAAAGCAATTAATAAGAGCCCCCCACCCCCAAGTGGGGGGGGGGGGAGAGACAGAACATTACTATTGAAGAAATAGAAATAAAAATGAATGGATTACACAAAATCCTCTGTTATTTAGCCATACAGAAATCTCTGCATTAATGCACATTTGAATGTTGCCAGGAAGTTATGAACTGTGAATCATAAAGGCTACAAAAGAAAAATCTCAAAAAATGGTTACTTGGAGGGAAATTACAATAGAGCAACATTCTTTATATCACAAAAACATACTCAACAATAGTGGAATGTATATAATCAAATGAAAAATGAATTATATTGGCTTCATTCCTAATTTCCCCTTGCAGAAGGGCACTTTCACTTGTACAGGAGATGAAAATTTCTGCTAATTCCCTGTTTTCACATTCCATGTTGTTCTAAGAGTTCTTCAGTTCTCAAAACTGTGGGGAAGAATACATAAAGCAAGAAAAAGTGGGCAAGCCATATTTTGCCAACAGAGCTCTGCCAATGGATCCCAGAAGCCAATCTCTTAAGTATTCAGTGAAATAGGCAGAAATGAAAGAGAGATTAGAAGATTCTATATTCCGAAATGAGAACAATCATATAGTTGACCAAAGACTTGAATCCAAAAGTGAAAAGGTTGCTACAACATTCAGTTGACTGAAGGTTACAAATTCCCCTGAGTTTTAAAAGGGGCTACAACAAATCCAATAACTTATTTTGGATATATTCAAAGTAATTTTGAAATCATTTTTTTAATATGGTCAGTTAATTGAAAAAATCAGGGAGAAAGAACTATTCAAGACCGAGTTTACCCCACCCCTTTAGTTTGAATTGATAATAAGCTTGAAAACATCAAGAAATATAAAGTGGTAACAACCTGCACAGATCATTCTTTCAAGCTGCCTAAATTCAAAGAATTAATGATTTTAAAAGGTTGAATTCAAACACTTCGAATGAGTAATGATCAGGATTCTTTGCCAGCTAAATCGCAAAAAAAAAATGTACTGGAACAGTTACAACTTTCTTTGCTTACCTGGCTTTGTGTAGCTGTTTTGAACTGGAGGACCTCCAGGAGAAGAAACATAATGATAGCTTGTGGGTAGATTTGTATTCCCTGATGAGGACAGCAAGGGCTGAGTTGCTGCTGTTGCTGCTGGGTGAGCAAAATGGTTTGCTGGAGAGCCAGTCGCTGGCTGATGCAAAGGAGTCTGCCCATACTGCCAGTTTGAGTGTGCTGGGAAATTAACTCCAGAAGAAAAGCTACCAGGAGAGGCTGATACAGCAGCTGAGTTCTGCAATGGAGGAGGCATGTGGGCAACTGGTCCAGGCTGTACTGTTGCCAAAGAAGATCCAGTAGGTGGTCTATTGAGAGTCTGCCCAGGTCCCTGATAACTACTAAAAGATGAAACAGGCTGTGAACCACCATAGTTATGTAGTCCAGAAGATGTATGCAGAGGACTCTTTGTTGACGTTTGCTGGGAATACACACCTGGAACCCAAGAATTATACGCTTGTCCATCTGTCATATGTGATGAATTCATCAATGAGTTTTGCACAGGACCTGCCCAGGGAAGGGGGGGGGGTAAAAAAATTGAATAAATACCATATCGCAAATTCTTGCCACTGACAAATCATGCTTCAGATACAAAAATGAGCAAACAAATTAGACTGGCAGGGAAAAAGCAGTACAAATTCTAGTAACCTATAAATGTTGCCAACCTGATTTTACACAGTTTAACATGACATTTGCTACAGCCCACCCTCCTAACACAGACGCTTGAACATTCTAAAAAGACAGATCAAGACGGGTAGCCGCGTTAGTGTGTCTGTAGCAATAGAAAAGAGCAGGAGCCCAGTAGCATCTTAAAGACTAACAAAACTTGTGGCAGGGTATGAGCTTTCATAAGTCGCTGCTCACTACTTATTTGGAAAAATGAGCACGAAAGTTCATACCTTGTCGCAAATTTTGCGAGTCTTTAAGGTGCTACTGGACTCCTGCTCTTTTCTAATTCAAAAAAGATGTTAACAAATATGGAATGAAACAATGCTTTTTATGGGTTAAAATGAAGTTAAATCTTTGTACAAACCTACCATGAGCATTAAGGTAATTGAGTATGAGTGTTAAGGTAATTGAGCATAATTTCACAATCAGAAAATCTTGTTTGAGATTTCATAGTAATTTCTGTAGTTAAATCTCTGCTAAATAAGTCAGGCAGGTAGCAGGGGATGTCCTGTTCTTTTGTTTAAAAGTTATTCAAAAGGTACTCAAGAATATTTTATTCTCAGCCATGGGGGAGGGAGATTACTCAGCATAATGAAACAGAACACATTCAACTTTTTTGTCTGGAAGGAAGGTATCATTCTAGGGCTGCCAACTCCTGCTGAGGCCAGGAGATTTGTTAGGATTTGGAAATATCTATGGGTGTTTTACAGTACCCAGAGAAGATATACGAAACTACACACTGGTCACCAGTGGTGTGGAAGTTATTCCTGGTTATCATCTTTTAAGTTACAAAAGAATTTGCTTCGGTATGCAGTAGGGTTGCCAGGTCCCCCAGGTGGGTGGGGGTTTCCCCGCCCAATGGGCCGTTCACCCACCAGCCCTGAAACGGCCACCAAGGGGAACTCCACCCCAAAGTGCCAGCATTGCAGCAACATGCCCCGGCATGAGGAAAACCCTTAAATGTCAATGTCCTGCCCCCAATGTGCCCGCTGTGATGACATCACTTCCGGGTGATGTCACTGTGATGTGCACCCTTTGAGCGCATGCCGAAGAAACCCCAGGAACAAGCCAGGAACCTCCCCCTCCACTGTAAGCCAGGCAAGACCTGGCAACCCTAGGATGCGGTTAAGACCATGATAGGTTTTGGCCCGCCAAGAAGTTTACTTTCACTTTCGTTTTTACCAGAAACTAATCTGTGCCTCAAAGCAAGTCCAACTGACTTTGGGTTCTCATTTTGTTTTGGTATCTTCTCGGCCAAGAGAGAAGAGAGGGAGCACTGTCCCACTACACAGACCACCTATTTTGCCCCCCCCCCCGGGTTGTGATATTTTATTTATTATATTTAGATAACATGCCAGTAAAAATAGCAAGGGGCTCCTTTTTTAAAAAATGAAATCAGATTTACTGTTCATTTCTACTAAAAATATTTTTCAGACCTTGTGGCATGGAGCTCAGTTTGATTATATGCTTATTTACACAGATGTAAATCCCAACAGGTTTACTAGGTCCTACACTCAAATAACTGCACAAGATTGCAGTCCTGAACATGTACAATTTATGTATATATTTACAGTAATCTAGTCTAGATGCAGCAAATTAATCTAATGCTCTACATGGGGCTGCCCTTAAGAAGTGTCTGGATATTTCAATCGGTACAAAATACCACAGCCAGGATGCTGATTGGAGACAGTAATAGAGACCATATCATTCCTGTCTTGTCTTATCTACACTGGCTCTCGATTTGTTTCTGGGCACAACTCAGCGTGCTAGTCTTGACCTTCAAAGCCCTATATGGTTTACTCCTTTATGAATCTGCCCAACCACTACTGTCATCTTCAGAGGCCATGCTTCAGGTGCCCCACTTTCTGAGATTAGGGTGGTGACAACCTGAGAGAGAACCTTCTTGGCCATGACACCAAAGCTCTGGAACTTCTTTGGTTCGTTTGGTATTCCTTCAATGATGTCTCGTTCCTAACCAATGACTTAAGTATTGTTTTTATGATTCATATGTACTTTCCCTCTGTTTTAATCATTTTAATTATTTGGGGGAGGTGATTTTAATGGTTTTAAAATATTATTTTATCATGCATGTTTTTAATTGTTAGCTGCCTTGGTGGCCTGTGTAAGAGCAGAAAGGCGGGAAATAAATAAATTAAATACCAAGTCAGGCCAGCCAGCCCAGCACCGTGTACACTGAACATTAGCATACATGATGATCTTACCCACAGACCATTCCATGCCCTCCTGTTGCTGAAGAACCTTTCTGAATGCAAACCATGTGTTCAAGACTAAATTATGCCCCTATCCTTACTTGGAAAAAATTATGTGAAAAAGCAGACTTTAAACTTCTGCCACAAATTTACACCTTAACACAAATGTGTTAGTCTTTAAGGTGCCACAGAACTCCTTGCTTTTAGAAAATCTGTTGATCTATTTTGTCATTTCTTTTCAACAGGAATTAAACCTAAACATTGTACTTGTCCTACTGACAGAAAGTCTATAATGTTCAAATACTATACAGCATGTATACTTTGCAGAACAAACAAAACCAAAGTGTTACAGATTACAGCACTACATATTAGCCTAAATTGGTTCAGATTTTGTGAAACAAATTTCCTGCCCCTGATAATGTACATGCTGTGCAGTATTTGAGCTTATACAAAAACTATGTATTTGCTGACAAGAATATTAAACATTCGAAATGACAGACAGGTCAGTGTTATAAATCACAAAAAAGTAAAAATCATTTTATGTGTTCCTTAATTTAGATAAGACTGAAGATGGCAGGTTTAATTTTTGAAGTTTAAAAGCCTGTTCTCTTTTTGTGTTAGGGTTTCTTATTTCACAAATACACACATGTCAAGAAAAGGTCTTTTACAAAAATTCATAATAAGCACACAGATAAATAGTATATCTTCTCATATTTTTGTTAACATTTAGAACAAGGTCTGTTTAGTCCAAGGATATAGATAATATTGTGTCCAGATTGGAACTGCAAGCTGGCTAACAAACTCAACTACGATTTGTGGATGTCTGGCTATGCCGCAGTATGGTATTAAGCTGGTGACAATCTGGAAAAGAACAGATTTTGGAATTAGTAAAGCACAGGTCAGAACCCATGAAAATGAATGTGAACATCCAGTGAGAGTGAGTACAGACCAAGAAAAGTGTATCACTAAGAGTAAGCCCAGTGGGATCCATACAGGAATTAAGAGAGTTGATGAGAGAGTTACTAAACATGAAGGAGGTGGAAGAATGGTAAAATGGGAGGACTGGAAAGCATGGAAACACAAGACAAAGATATTTTGGTGTAGTGGAATGGCTAAATGCTAGCCTACTAGACAAGGCAGCTGGTGCTCCATCACAGTATATTTAATCAGCCTGAAGCAACAAAACGTGATTCACTTGTACTAGTGCTGAAATATTGCAGGATCATGCTTTAACCACAGAATCATATCAAGGAGCACATTATGTCAAAATGCCCCCTTTGATTCAATAACATCAAGCCAGAAGACAATCACTGAAAAACAGCTAAAATGATGCTGTATACCAGTGAACTCCAGTCTGTCTCCTGATGCCAATCTACTTCTTCCCCAACACAAAGAACTAGTTCTGCCTTTCTTCTTTCACTTTAGAAGAGCTCAGGAAGCACCATGCCTGACTCTACAGGGAACACACATTTCATAGGACCTCCCAACATTTTGTGTTGGGACCCAGACTCCATGGCAGCTTCAGCACTGTAACACCCATGAGCTTTTCTCAAAATGCCCCCAGGCTGTGTAAGTCTGCCATCTGACAACAGAACACCAATTTTATCTTCAATGAAACTGACAGCTGCTCCTGAAGCATCTTGAAAGAGTACTTCTGCAGTGTTCCCTCTAAGCTGTGCGCATGAGCAGCCACTCATTGCTTAATCTGGAGCCGTGCAGGGTCTCGCACTGCCCATTGCCCATTTTAAGGTTACAGCAGTTATACTCTGCTCAGAATGCAAACTGTTCTGCTCGGGGGCAGAAGGGGCAGGGAATTAGAGCAAACACAGTGTTCTGAAGTGCTTTTCTTCATTCCAATATTGGTACCTTCCACTTCTGCTTTTTTTTGACTCAACTGAAGTGTGGGTGAGGGTGTACACATTGAAGACGAATTATCTGAAACATTTTAAAATGTAAAGCATCACACATCTAGATTATCTCAGTGTTCCCTTTATATTCTCTGATCACCTCAATTCTGATAGCTTGCCTATTTATTCTTATTTCATTGAACTGTTACATTCAACAGTGTACATTTTGAACAACAGTGTTTCCTTGATCCAACTGGCAATCTATTTCATTGTACATTATTCTATTTCAACTGCAGTCCAGAATAAAGGCCATCATCCTGTATGAGCCCCTCACGCTGCTGGTAAAACACAAGCTACGTTCAAAGGCCAGCACTATGTATTCAAGCCAATATTAAGACCCCCCTCAAAACACACAGCAAGTTAGGTTTTTATAAAGCTTCAGTATTTCAAGATTGCTACTTTATTATCTGCAGGTATTCTAAGTGTAAGAACCCTACTCCAGCACACAATGCTAAGATCTTCCCACTGCCACAAATCATATTGCCACATGTACAAAACCAAATGGTGATTGAGGCTTATTCTAAAGCTGACCACTGCAACTAAATGATATTCTAAATACTACTATTTTCCTCACTTGTTCCAATGTCAGGATGTTTTTCAAAGGAGAAATCGTGCATCGGTTTCACAAATTTGTTTGGAATAGTCAAGATACATTCTACCCAACTGTTAATAAGCCAAGACACACAAACAGCAAAATTGCCATGTTTGCATCCGGCAACATGATTTAATATAAACTGAGTGTCTAGTACTCCGCTTCTTCATATATCCTTCTACAGCTTCAGCAGAGCAGCGGTCCTGTTCCGATGAGGTCAGTGATAAAATTTCTCTATTCCAATATTTCTTCCTGAAAACAGAACACCTCTACCGATGATGCACTGGATTCTTTTGAAAAGCACTTGGAAAATGTTTCTATCAGCACCCATCCAACCTCACATATGTGCAAGGGACCAGGTCTAAAGACTGCTTACTAAATCTGCTTCACCCAGAAAGACCTGTGGGTGTACACGTGGGTGAAAGGGCATAGTTCATATAGCTCTCCACCCAATCTCCAGTGACAGCTTCAGTTACAGTGTGACGAGGGCAAAACTAAGCAATCGGAGATAAGAGAACCTATGTTATGTGAACATCCAGACTCTCACACCAGTGACCTTTCGTCATGATTACTAGAGCCTTTGTATCAATCCAAGAACACTTGGACTGATATACCACTGGCCCCATATGAAGCACTTTAAGCATAAGCACTGCTTCCTTATAGGGGGCTGGGGGATATTTACAGTGCTATCATAACTACATTCCCTAAGAGTAAGCCCCACTGAATAGACCTAAATAGGATTCTGAGTAGTCTTGCTTACGATGGCACTCTTAACCAAGAAAAGCCCCTCATCATAAGTATCCCATTGACTATGCTCCTTTAAGAGATACAGAATAAAGTGAAGTTTTATTGTTATTACAGCTCCTAGATTTACTTCTGGAATACTATATCAATCCCATGGCAGAATAAAACAGAAGCGTTGAGGCAAGTACCTACCTTTGAGGCTTTCCGACAGAACAGATTTAAAAGAGCTTATAAAACAGGGTGAATGGGCTCCGGCTGCTACTGCTTTAATGATGTGCTTTAAATTATACCATTTTAATTAGTTTACTAGATGACTGTTTTCGCACTGTATCCAGTTGTTGCCACTCACCTGAGGTCCTGATTGCGACAGGAAAACAGTAGGATATGTCTTTTAAGTGTTGTACGTAAAGAAATATATCAAGGGCACTTAAGCATACTACTACAGACCTCCTCAGCCACCCCTAACACCATAAACCCCAGAATGGGTCTAAAGGCCGACCTGAAAGCACATTATCTCAGCCCACGGCTGTAAGAAGGACCAGCGCCTTCAGAACGGTGGATAAACAATTCCCACATGAAGTTAGTTTAAAAGCGGGGGGGGGGGGGGGGGGGGAGTGTCAAACTCGCCCCACACTAGTTTCTAGTCCATGGACTCTGATTCAAAGTCCAGTCAAGGACAAGCTCGGCCTTGAAATCTCAGACCCCGAACAAAGCTCGAGTGGGGAAATCCCGTGGCCAGAGTGCCGACAATAAAGGATATCCTCTTAGCCACACGCCCCATTCGCAGACGAGAGAGAAGAGGCTGTCGGGCGGGGGCAAAGCGAGAGCAGCAACCCTTCCTTGTCCACGCAGACATGATCCCATTTACACGCTGTCACACACGGGCAGTTTCACCCGGCCCAGCCGAGCCAAAAGCGGAGCCACCCTCCGGTACCTCACCCAGCACGCCCCTTATCGCCCCCACCAGCCCGAACCAGGCGCGGCCAGGCCCTCACTCACCGTTGCTGTACGGCTGCGGCTGTTCGGCCCCGTTTTGGTTGCCATACGCGGGTCTCCCCGAGTGAGCCATGGCGGTGGCAGGCAAGTCTGCGCCCAGGTGCCTGAGACTGCAGGCCCGCCCCAGCACCAAGCCCGCGGGGGGGGGGGGGGCCGGGAGGGACTCACGCTCACACCGGAAGGGCCCGGACAAGGACGCGCAAGCGCACTCCGTACACGTGGCACTTCCGGGACACAGCGTTCTGCAGCGGTGGGCGTGGCGTCTCGCTGCAGCGCTGTGGTCCTTCTTGGAGATAGCTTAAAGGGGCAGTAGGCGACGAGGCTCACTCTTGTTTTGGCTGGTAAAGGCAGCCCTGGGCCTTCCCTGCCAGTGTTCCCTCTAAGCTGAGTTCATGTGAGCTAGCTCACAGTTCTTTAGCCTCCAGCTCACACATTTTTGTCCTAGCTCAGGAAGGATGGCTCCAGAGCAAACAAATTTATGCCACAGCCAAATTGTTTGCTCACAGCTTTTAGTGCCAGTAGCTCACAAAGTAGAATTTTTGCTCACAAGACTCCACAGCTTAGAGGGAACATTGCCAGTGTCCCCAGCATTTTGAATCCGATTCAGCGAGGTTCTGGAGTGTAAAGTCTAGGTCGCCCTAGAGAACGTCTGGGGTCATAGCAAACTAATAGAGTGTCGTGAGGATGGTACAGAGTGAGTGTTCTTCACTTCCGAATGGCAACCAGACGACCCCCGTCCCCCCAAATTTGAGATTAGGCTTCTGCTTAAAATTTACTGAGTTTGAAGAATTTCTTAATCTGGATTTTGGAAACTAAGATCTGACAGCAGAAGTAACTTTTCTACTTCAAATGAGTAACGTGGCACGTCTCACTGGATGGGAAAATCTGATTTATTTACAAGGTGGTATTGAAAGATAAAAGCGGAGATAACGTGCATGATGAAATCGGGCTATATCTGTCCGTTCTTTTGCTTTTTTGTACCGCTGCAACGATTTTCGTGCTGGAGTCTTTCTGCAAGGGAGAAAGGCAATAGTTTTTTTTTGCCCGTGTGTGGGAAAGTTTAATGAAGAAAGAAGGGCAGGGTCAGTGAAGACTCATATAATTAATACCTTGAGTTTCCTGTACAAGTCAGCGTGACGTATTGAAACACGTTGAACTTTCAGTGCATGAGCAATTAAGTCCAAGAAGACACTGAGATTTTGTCCCCTTCACAACAGTGAGACAGCTGAGCCTTTTTGTGCCCTTTTGGTTGGTCCTAACAGAAAGTATTATGTGGCTTTTGTGTTTGGATTATTAAAATGCAAGCTGTTTCTCTTTTTGAAAAAGATCCATCACAGATTAATTGTCCCTAACAATCAAATTGTTAATGTATAGCGTAATCCTAGGGTCATTTTGTCGGAACAAGTGTTGTACAGACTTCAATGGGACTTGCTCCCAAGTACGTGCGCATAGGATTGCAACCCCCATTCTTTCCCTTGTTTGCATAGTGGAGCGTTCTGTTCACAGAAAGGGTAGGGAATGACTTTAGAAGAAGGGAAAACTTTTGTTTCTTTGACCAGTTACCAAGTTGTTAAGGATATCAACTTCTTATGTTAACTGGTAATAAATACATTTGTTTACTGAGTATGGGAAGCTTAAAGTAAGAGCTGAGGTTTGAAAACAAGTATTGCACCATGAGAAAGATCAAAGTTCATCAAACATCCTTCTCATGCTGTACTGCTTTATAAAATTCATCTCCTAGATTATTTACTTCATTCACTCTGCTTGAATGCAGGGTTTTAGCACTTAGTCTGGTGGTTGCTGTTTCATGTTTCATCTAGTTGATCACTTTAGCATAGCAGAACATAACACTTGGATCTAATTTACTTTCCCATCCTAGCCACAATCCAGCACTGATTTAAGCAACTTAAATCTATTGCAATTAACAGATTTAAAGGTACAGTCCTATGCATACATGCTGGCAAGTCTCATCGAACTCAGTAGGGCATATACTACTTTGTCCTAAAACACATAACTCTTTCTTAAATTCTGGCTCACAGGAATTTTAAAATTCATCAGAAATTTTAGAGTGGAGATGCTGGGGATTATATTTGGAGACTCTAGCATGGAAAGTTTGGTGTATTCTTCCACATATGAAACATATTGTTCTGCCTCATATTTGATTCATCTACACTAGCAGAGCTATCTCCAGGTCATCGACACGCTGGTCATGGGATTTCCCCACTCTACTTCTGTTCAAAGCCTGAAACTTCAAGGCCAAGCTTGCCTTTGTGTGGACGTCTTGGTCATATCATGAGAAAACAAGACTCATTAGAAAATACAAATAATGCTAGGAAGAGTTGAAGGCAGTAGGAAAAGAGGAAGTCCTAATATGAGATGAATTGGCTCCATCAAGAAAACCCTACTTTGCAAGACCTGAGCAGGGTTCTTCATGACAGGATGTTTTGGAGGTCATTAATTCATAGGGTCGCCCTAAGTCAGAGGCAGCTTGACAGCACAACACACGCACACCAGTACTGCCAGCTCTGACTGGCAGCAGTTCTCCCAGCTCTTGGATGAAGGTCTTTTCTAGATAAATGCCTTCTAACTGGAGACATTGGAGACTGAACCTGGGATCTCTGGAATACAGAGCATGGTTGTGTTCTACCACTGAGGTAAACCAATTCTCTCTCCATCCCTAGTGACCAGACTCTTTGAAAACTAGGCCTTCTCCTGAGGGGAGAAAGGAGGAGGAGAGGGAAAATGAAGAGAGGCAGCATGAGGGGAGTAGGGACACCAATGAAGACTATAACTTGGAATAAAGAACTTCTTGGAGTCCAGCTGTAAAACTGAAGCTCTAAAGTTTACAGGCCTTGTTTACATTTGTGTCTGGAGAGTTGTGGAAAGAAGGTCCTAGAGCTACTGAACTCTTATTACTTTACTGGCAGGTACTTAAGGCCTAGTTAAAGACTCATTGGAACTCTTAGTATTTTGCACATTTTAGATTAAACTTCCGTATTTCGTTACCACATTGAAGTTATGGTTGTTGTAACCACATTTCAGTGTGGTTGTTGGAACTCAACAGAGTAGAGAAAGATGTTGCTAGCCCTGAAGTGTCTTCAGCACCTGCCTCAAGTCTTGTTTACACAGACACACTACTAATTTGTATTGACATTACATTACCCTAGAAGCAAGCCTTTTCAAGTGGAAGGGTGAAGGATGCTTTTAATTTTAATTTATAGAAAGTGTGCCCCCAGTTATTTGGGAAATACTGCCTGGGATAACGTTATACTTACACACACAAGTGGCAGTTTTCTGGCAGTGCAAAGAGCTTGACAAATGCTTGACAGTTCTCTGTTGCATCAAACTTCTTATTTTTGGCACAACTCAACTGAAATTAAATGGGAAATAAACCAGCACAGCTGTCTGAAACTGGAGTCTTAGCATTTGTAGAACAGAATGCTGATTTAAAATGTTTCCTGTAGAAAGCTATTTGGCAGAAAGTAGTATTTCATTTTAGAAGAAAAAAACTATTTTGATACATCTGGGAAAAAACCTAGTGTCCCATATGTTTTGAAATCTGGACCCTGGCATTTGATGTAAAAAAATTCTGTATCATTTAGTAATCTGCAGGCACTGAATACATAAAAAAATGTTCATGCTTTTTCTGTAATTAATTATCCTAAATTCCAAATATCTAACAATGAGATAAAAGTTCCGGGACAGTATTCTGAAAGAAGAACTGCAAGGCAGTAGACTAAAAGAGGAGATACTTGGAGATATGCAGGGGCTGTTTACAGTGACATACCTACAGATCCAAACTCGTGTATGAAGATGGAATGACAGCACAAGTGTCCTTTTTAACTGAGGCTCAGTCCTGACAAGACTGAAGCATTGTGGTCAAAAGTATAGTTAACCGAGGAATAAAAAGTCACCCTGTCTCTGCTGGAAGAGGTGTGCTACCAGCAGATCTGTTATTTCAGCTGAATAGTCAAGTATAATCTGTGGCAGTTGTCATTTTGTAAAAAAAAAGAGGTGCAGGAGCTCATTAGCGTAACTCATTAGCGTAACTTATTTGCATATGCCACACCCACTGACATCACCAGAAGTGTGTCAGATGGCAACACCCACCATTCAGGCTCCACCCCAAAAATCTCCAGGTATTTCCCAACTCAAAGCTGGCAAGCCAGCTTTACACTTTTGACTAAAGACAATTTAGGTTTCCTTTGCTCTTGCAGGGAAGCTACGCTACAACAAGCATGAAAATACAGATCAAGTTAGTATGCTTTTACCTTTTTCCACAGCGCATCGCCATATGTGCCTGCTCCTTGGTTTGTTACTCCCGGAACGGCATTCCTGCTCGAAATGACCCCTGAGTCTTTTTAACCACACTTGGTTGGTTCACCCTTCCTGGAAAAGCGAGATCTGGGCACAGTTATCCCTGGTTTGATAACATCCAGATTAGATTACCACAGTGTGCTTTATGGGAGATGTCTGAAGATTGTACGGAAACACCATTTGGTACAGAATTAGGGCTGCCAAGTCAGCCCGGGGGGCGGGGGATTCCCCGCTACATGGGTTCCCGATCCGCCGGCCAGCATTCGGACGGCGGGGGAAACCCCACCCCCGAAGTCGTCCAGCCTGGATGACTTCCCCCGCACCGGGCGACGTCACCGGAAGTGACACCATCACGTCGGGGGCATTGCCAGGGCGACGCTCTGGCAATTGCCCCAAAACTCTATGATACCAATCCCGGCCAGCAGAGGACTCCCCCCCGCCAGTAAGATTAAGGGACTTGGCAACCCTATACAGAATGCAACTGCAAGATTGTTAGCTGGTATACTGTTATGAGAACATACCAATTTGAAAGAACTTTGCTGACTGTCATTTTGTTGCCAAGCACCATTCAAAGTATGTGGAGTTACCCTTAAAGCCCACACTGCACTCAAGGTTCTCTTGATGTCAGGGGTACATTTGGGGAGTTGGGGCTCAGTGGCTTGTAGCAGTGTGAGTGCGTGTGGGGGTGGGATAATGGCCCATACATACTGGGCCTTAGTTTTATTCCTGCTTATTTATTTATTTGTTAAGTTTATGAATCGCCCACCCTGCAAGCAGGCTCTGGGCGATTTACAATCTTAAAACAGTCAAAATACAATCAGCATAAAATTATAATAATCCAATAAATTAACAGTACAGATGCGATATAGACCCCTGTTGCCGGCTACAGTGCTGTCTGTGCAGCAGGGCAGGGAAGGGCAAGTTGGGGTCATAGGGAACAAACAGAAAGAAGGTGCCCGTCTTAACCATTGCTGCCCTCAACTAAAAGCCTGGTGGTACATCTCTGCCTTGCAGGCCCTGTGGAATTGCATCAGATCCCGCAAGGCCCTGATGTTGTTCAGCAGAGTTCCACTAGGTTGGGTGGAACTAGTCAAGGACAGCCAGACTTCCCTAGGGCCGGGGATCACCAGCAAGTTGCTGTCAGCTGATCTCAGCATTCTTCTGGGGAACATATTGGAGGAGGCGGTCCCAAAGGTACATGGGTTCCTGACCACTCAAGGCCTTAAAAGTCAACACTAGTACCTTCAACCTGACTCAGTACTCCACCAGTACAGCGTAGCTGGTGCAGCACAGGTTGTATATGTGTTCCCACCAGGACTCATACTGCTGAATTCTGGACGAGTTGGAGCCTCCGGGTCAGTCTCAAGGTTAGGCCAGCGTAGAGCGAGTTACAGTAGTCCAGCCTGGAGGTGACCATTGCATGGATTACTGTGGCTAGGTTGGGGTGCGACAGGAAAGGGGCCAGCAGCCATGCCTGGCATAGATGGTAAAACACCAGTCTGGCAGTATTAGTGACCTGTGCCTCCACAAACAAGGAGGCATCCAAGGTCACACCCAGGCTCCTGATAGAGCACCGTGGTGTTAATGTTGCCCCATCAAGAGCTGGGAGCTGGAACCCCAATCCCAAAGCCCTCCCCCCCCCAGCCACTGAACCTCCGTCTTCCCCGGATTCAGTCTCAGCCTGCTCTTCCTTAACCATCCTGCCACAGCCTCCAAACCCCTGGCTAGATATTGTGAGGTGGTATCCGGGTGGCCGCCCAAGAGCAGATATAGCTGGGTGTCATCTGCATATTGGTGACACCCAAGCCCAAAACTCCGAACCAGCTCAGCGAGGGGCACATACAGATGTTAAAAACATCAGGGAGAACTGTCCCGAGGAACCCCACATAACAGTGGGAACCTAGAGGACGTCTCTCTCCACAGCGCAACCCTCTATCCCCAACCATGGAGAAATTAGGAAAGCCATTGCAGGGCTACCCCACGAATCCCCACATTGGCGAGGCAGTGGGTCAGGGGATCATAATCGACCATGTCAAATGCCATGAGATTAAGTAACAACAGCAGTGCTGATCCACCTCGATCCAATTGCCTACGGAGATTGTCTGTTAAGGTGACCAACGCCGTCTCCGTCCTGTGGCCTCAGCGGAAGCCAGACTGGATCAAGTGCTGATGCGTCATCCAGGAAACTCTGGAGTGCTCGGCTACTGCTTAGGGATGCCAGCCTCCAGATGGGACCTGGGGATCCCCCAGAATTACAGCTCATCTCCAGACTACAGAGATCAGTTCCCCTGAGGAAAATGGATGCTTTGGAAGGTGGACTCTGTGGTATTGTACCTCACTGAGGTCCCTGTCCTCCCTAGGCTCCATCCCCAAATCTCCAGGCGTTTCCCAACCTGGATCTGGCAACCCTACGTCTTGCTTCTAATGGATAAGAGCAGCCCTTTCTGCTTAGTGCACAGCTGCGTTCATGAAGGAAAACTGCCCCTCCCAAAAAACCACCAATACTGCTTCCTCTTACACATTTCTTGCAATGTACTGAGGTGGGGCAAACTATGAGTACTCTAGAAGAAGCAAGCTGGTAACTAGGATGAGGTAAGGGACTCAGTTATAAATATACAGTACCCTAAAATGATCTGCAATCAAGCTTAACTTCCAAAAACTGATTTAAAATTATCATGAATGAACTCATTATGAACCAGCAAATTCAGGATATGGACGTATATACATCTCATTTGGGAACGGGGACTTATAAAATAAAGATGCAGGGAATCAAACTGGATGTTACTGATTTTAATGCTGTGAGCTGCCTAGAGCCGCTTTGTGCTGGCTAGGCAGGATATAAGTCCAAATAAATAAATAAACAAACAAACAAACAAACAAAAAGTTGTCAGACTGGGCCTACACTGTATCCCACTCTATTACCAATGTCAGTCACTCTTTGGTTTCTTTTAGGCATAGGCCATTATAAGAACATAAGAAGAGTCCTGCTGGATCAGATCAGCGGTCCATCTAGTCCAGCATCGTGTCTCACACAGTGGCCAAACAGTTCCTCTAGACAGCCAACAACAAGGCATAGAGGTCGAGGCCTTCCCCTAATATTGCCTTCTGGCAGTGTGATTCAGAGGATTAGTGCCTCTGAATGTGGAGGTTTCCCTCACTTGCCATGACTAGTAGTCATTGACAGACTTATCCTATGTGAATCTACCTAATACCCCTTTAAAGCTATTTATTCCTATGGCCTTCACTACATCCTCTGGCAGCGAATTCCATTTGTGAATCACTTTCTGTATAAAGTGGTATTTTCTTTTGCCTGTCCTGAACCTACTGCCCATCAGTTTCATTGGATGCCCTCGAGTTGTAGTATTTTGGGAGAGGCAGAAAAATTTATCTTTGTCAACTCTCTCCATCCCATGGTGAGGTACCTTGTTAAAAGTCTTTTGAAAGTCCAGGTATATAATGTCTACCCGGTCACCATTGTCTACATGTTGTTCACTTTCTCAAAGAACTTCCAAAGGTTGGTGAGGCAGGACTTCCCTTTACAGAACCCATGCTGATTTCCCCTCAGCAAGCTTTGTTCCTCTATGTGCCTAACAATTCTTTGATTACAGTTTCTACTAATTTGCCTGGGATAGATGTTAGGCTGACTGGCCTGTAGTTTCCTGGTTCTTCTCTGGATCCCTTTTTAAAAACTGGTGTCACATTTGCTACTCTCCATTCTTCTAGTACAGTGGCTGAATTTAGTGATAGGTTACATATACAGGTTAGTAGATCAATGATACATCTAAGTTCCTTAAGAACTCTCAGGTATATGCCATCAGGACCTGGAGAAACTGGTTTTTAATTTCCCCATTAGATCTAGAATTTAATCTCTGGTCACCTCAACTTGACTCGGTTCTTCAGACTCTCTTCCTGAAAACCCGGGCTGTGGCATGGGTACATGCACCACACTTTCCACAGTGAACACAGAAGCAAAAAAGTCATTGAGCTTCCCTGCTATCTTCACATCTTCTTTTAGCAATCCTTTGATTCCTTTGTCATCTAAAGGCCCCACTGCTTCTCTGGCTGGTTTCCTCCTCCAGATATATTTTTTAAAAAGTTTATTATTTGTCCTGATGTTTTTAGCAACCTGCTTCTCAAATTTTTTTTTAATGCCTAATTATTTCTTTTGCCAGACCCTGTGGTCCCTCCTGTTCAATTCATTGGGACAGACCTCCCACTTAAAAAAAACCCCTCTGTTCTGCCAGGCCTTTGGCTGAGATGGCGGATGTCCCGATCACATCAGGCTTCCCTGCTTCAATCGATTAATCTGCCCGATTTTCCTCCTGCTTTAGAGCACTGCCTTTATTATTTATTTTATTCATTCAATTTGTATCCCACCCTCCCTGCCAGGCAGGCTCAGGGCAGCTATACCAACTTGGCACCAGCTGACTCAGGTCTCTGTAAGAGAAATGTGGATGTGCCCTCCCTAACATTAGCACAATAGGCACTGTAATTAGAATTTGTTAAGCTGCCATCAGGAATTGTAACTGTAACTGCTAATTTTATGAATTATTAATGGTTGAATGATTAATTATTGTTTTACTGAATGTTGTAAGCCACCCTGAGCCCACTTGTGGGGTAGGGTGGGATGTAAACTGAAATAAATAAATACTTTTTATAGCTTCCTTGACTTGCACTGTTAACCACAAAAGCCTTTCCTAACCTGTGGAATGCATTCTATTTGGGCTTCAGTTAGTGTGGTCAGTAATTCTCAGACTAATCTACTTCACAGGAGAACAAAGTCTGAGTCCAGTGGCACTTTTAAGACTGATAAAGTTTTATTCAAGGTATACCTTGAATAAAGGTGCCTCTGGACTCAAACTTTGTTCTGCTGTTTCAGACCAACATGAACCTACTTCACAGGGTTATTGTGAGGATAACACTGAACAGGGGAGATATATGTGAGCCTCTTGGGTGACCTAACAATGCAGCATAGACAAAAATGGGTAAAAGAGCCTCAATTCATCATTCACAATCACTGATACCCGTCAATCCTAATTATTTCACTCATCATTAAGATTAATGTAGGGAAACCACCCACCCTTTTACTACTTGTTCAGTTAACACAGTTGCATCTACAATTGCACTTAAAAGATGTTGAGCAGTAAAAAAGAAAAAGGGGGGGGGGGCATAAAAAGTAATCCTGGCTAGGCAACCACAACATCCCGCACTGTTCTTCATTTTTCAGATGTTGCTCTTGGATCCCCAGTATAAACTGGCTAAATAAATCATTTTAAGGCCCGATAATCCAAAACAAACAGTTGAGGGGATAAGGCTGGGATGCAATCCAACATATTGGGAGAAAGGTCAAATGTGAAGATCCACCGGCGCTGGATTAAACCGAGGCGCTTGGGGTCATCACGGTTTGCGGCGGAGAAGCCAGGCAATCCCCAGGCGCAGATTGGTCTGAGGCTGCAGAGACTTTTGGTCGCGCCTCTGTTTTTACATCCGGGATTGGTGAGCTGGATCCGAGCAAAAGTCATCACGGAGGCTCGATGCCCAAGGCAATCAGACCGAAGGCGATCACCCTGCTGCTGCCAACCTGAGCGTCGCCGCTTCGTGACCGGTAGGGCACCAGGGCCCGGAAGGAAGGAAGGGAAGGACGGAAGGACGGAAGGAAGGAAGGAGTCGGGCAGGGGAGGGGCGGAGCGGAGCGGAGAAGAAGAGAGGAGAGGGGAAGAGCGGAGCGGCCTCCTGTGTTGGTGCCGGCTGGAGTTGCGGACGGAGCGGCCCGGATCTCAGGCTCGTAACCGCGGGTGAGTTGGTGCTGGTGGCGGGATGCATGGATAGATGGATGGATACTGGGCAAGGCAAGGCAAGGCAAGGCGCTGGGTCTGCTTTCGGCTCCACTTTGGTTCCCCCGACTCCCATTCAGTCTAGCCTTTCCGTCCTTCTGCACTCCTCGTCTCCCCCCTCACCCGAAATCTGCGTCTCTCGGATCCATTTCGCCGCCCCGCCGCTGGCCCCTTCTTGGTACAGCACCTGTTGCCTCTCTTTGTCCTGAATGCCACCTTACACCTCTTCCCTCCTCCTTGGAGGAGACGCTTCGCTCCTTTCCCAAGTCCCTCGTTCTGCCTCCTTCCTGCTCCTTTTGTCCCCAGGACCCTGTCGCCTTCCTGGGTTTGCCCCCACTGACACCAAGCTCTCTGCCTTCCCCCCTCTCATTCCTCTCCCGCCCGAACTATGCTCCTATTTTTGTATTTATATACCTACATAGGGAACTTTTAGTTCTTTGGTCTGGTGTGGACCCTGGGCTAAGTCAGCCGCAGCTGTCATTTAGAAAGGGAACCGGCGACTAAACTGACTTGCCCCGATCTCACATAGTGAGTCAGGGCAGAAAATTAGCTGAGAGAGGAAACCAAAAGACCTGGCGACTGGTCTACTGGGCTTTGCTGGTGCTGCATCTGCATGCCGTGCTTTCAGTCATTTCTACAGCACTTTTAATGTGCCAAATGCCTGACAGGCTTTGTTCTTAAAACAACTGTGTGAAGGAAATCACAGTCATTATAAACTATAAGTCATTCACCCAAGGCCACTTGGTGAACTCCTACGTGAGCAAGGGTTTTAAATGCTGGTTAAAGACAAATGCTTTACCTCTGACCAAGCTAGCCAGTCCTACATACACACAATCTCATTGCAAGCAGGATGATGATCTTCATTACTGAAAATGGCAACTGGCAACTTGACTGTTAATCCAGAAAACAGCTCAGTACTGAGATGAATTTTCAATGCTGGGAGCTTGTCATAGATACTGTTGGTTGAATAGTGGGTGCATATGCTACTTGAAAGTTAGAAATTGGGGTTGGGTTGGTCATGATTACAGGTGGATTATTGGAAGGAAACTGTGTGTTCCTTAGTTGTGGGGCCTGAGCTGAGAGCCAGTCTGGTGTAGTGGTTAAATGCGCGGATTCTAATCTGGGAGAACCGGGTTTGATTCCCCACTCCTCCACTTGCACCTGGCTGGATGACCTTGGGCAAGCCATAGCTCTGGACCAGCTGTTCCCTCAAGGACAGCTTGGGAAAGCGCTCTCTCAGCCCCACCTACCTCACAGGGTGTCTGTTGTGGGGAGGGGAAGGGAAAAGGAGTTTGTAAGCCGCTCTGAGACTCCCTTGGGGAGTGGAGGGCGGGGTATAAATCCAATCTCTTCTTCTTCTTCTTCTTCTATTGGCATGACAGTGTTCTTTCTTGGCCAAAATAAGATCAACAGATTTGTAATAAATACCCTTTGGCTTAGGCAATACTATTTGAAGTCTTAAGCAATGAGAGTTGTTTATTACCCTCTCTGGTCCAATAGCAGAATAATTTTTCTAGTGGCATTTCTAGGGACAAGACAAAGTTACAACCCCGATTATGTTTCTCAGAAAGTAATTCACACTGCACTTGCTTCTATGTAAACATGCTTATAATCAAGTTGCTGATGTGTGTGTCCATTCGCCTGTCTCCTTATAACCTCTTGAACTGCTAAAGCAGGCACTGGAAGTGTCACTAATATGAAAGTCAGGTTAGTAACTTAGTGGAACAAGTCCTATGTCACTTCTTTTCTCCAGGTGTAAATACTCAAAAGTTGCATAATACAATTTAGTTCCCCGTTTAACATGCTTTAACTGCCAGTCATCTCTATAGCTGGAATTGTGGTAGAATATTTGTTCTCCACAACTGTGATAACTGGTGAAATGGAAGTGTAGATCACATGCTAGGAGAAATAAATACAGAACTTGTGAGCTTTTTATAAAATCTGAAAATGGGTTAATCCTGTCATTGTGCAGCAGAAAGGCAGCAGTTTATTGTTCAGTGATAACTTTCATAAGAGTTTAATATTTTGTGTGGAAGAGGCTGTGGCTGTTGTCTGCTAATAAAGTCTCCAAATTACTTCCAAAATATAATTGTATTTGAAAATTGTGCGTGTTAAAGATAAGATTTGACCATCTACTTTTAGACTGGTATTTAAGTGAACTACAAAGTACATGAAATGTTAACTTGGATGCAATTTTATTTACATTTAAAGGATTTATAAGTGTTGTGAATTGAGTGTCAATAAGGAATTGCTTTGTAAAAATCACTCACTGTTACGTAGGAGTTTTGCAATCTCAGGTTTAAGACTGTGCAGATCAGGTGTGGCCATCTCTCTGTGATTTCTTAACCTTCAAAAATCTGATGACTCATATCACTGCCAGTAGTTTCATACTAGGAATTCCACCTCTTTAAAGGGTGGTGGTAATTTCCTTATATAATGATCCAGTATGTCACCAATGGAAGCTGAAATTCCTCTTCACAAAACAGAAACAATGTCACTCCAAATTTTTTAAATTAACTTTTTGTAACTTATCACTATCACCTCTTCATATAATGGACACATTTTTATTTATTTGCTTATGTTATTTATAGTCTGCCTTTCTCACACAAAAGCGATATAATCTGTACCAAAGCTTGCAATACTTAGTTTTGTTACATTATAATCATAATGTTTAATTTTTTACACTTTGTAAATATAGATGGTTCAAGAGAGGTGATAGTTTGATTTTCTTTAACACATTTGGGCCAAATCACGAAATACTTGAGTATCTCCTCAGATTTTGAATTAAAGTCATCCAACTTTAAATAGGCTATTTTTATTATTACAAGCAGACATGTAGTTCTGTCAAAGTCTGGATAGAAAAGATGGATCAGCTTTGGGATGTTACCGAACACAATCAAGCAATTACAGCATCACTCCCAATGTGTCCCTAAACCCCTGATTCCACAAATCTATTGATTGGGCAGGGCTGGATTACTATCTATGATGGCCTCATCCATTTCCCTCCCTCAGAGGCAAGATTTTCCCTCCATTTTTCTTTCCCTTTACTGACTGAGCCACCCTTGTGATGTGTTTTCTTCTTTGCTGAAGCTGTCCCACCCTGTCATAGGACAATATTTTGGCTGTTGGCTCAGCCCAGGAATTTGAGGGAAGAATCAGGAACCTGCTTTAATTTAATCAACTTAAATGGCCACTTGAGGCATTTTGAAATTCAAAAATAACAAAATATTTTATTTAACACAGAGGGAAAAGGTTAGGTGGAATCAGGGGTAGAAATTTCTGAGGTAAACCAGTTCATGCACAGGCTTTAGTTCATATGTTTCAGGCAAATGAGAGTTTCTTATGCTTTTCACAGTGACTTAAATCTTTATGTTGAGAGGCTTTTATTCCAGTGTTTCCCCCAAACACTTCAGTACACTTTCTTCGAGTATTCTCTGATTCTTTTGGTTTCCAGAAGGCTGGTACATGCTTTCCTATAAGCAGCCCCCTTCTCTTGAAACACCAATACTTATCTAGCATTTTTAACTGACTCTTAATGTTTCTACAGGCAGTTTCTAACCATGCCAGACCAGGGATCTCTGCACTCTTCAGAGCTAACTCCCTGTTTGACTGGGTAGGGAAATTCTCCTATCATTAGGAGATCTATCCCCTTTCGTTGGCCCGAATGAGAGTCTTCACCTACTTCCCAAACTTCCTTGCCAGCGTTCCCCAATTCTCCTATCTGTGTTAAACTGCTCTCAGTCAGGGCTGAATTCTGAAACTGTCAGTACTCGACTCTTCTCAGCTAGGGCTGAAATCACACTGACTTCAGTCAAGGCAGAAGTCTGACTGAGGCTGTGGTCACACTGGTGGCTTGATGTAATATGGTGCTGCCTCTAATTGTACCAGTTTAAAGTGTTGTGAGGCATATCATCCAGACAGCACACTTTGCTATGGGTCACCCATGCAGACATCCTGTGGTCAAGCATCCACATTACTGCAGCACCTCTGCCACAGAGCACGCTGCCTGGAAAAATTTCAAAATGCATACGCATAAGTGCATGTGCACATATAGGAAAAAAAATTTTAAACCATCCCTAGTGGCAAGAACGGATCTGCAGGCTCAGACTGCCAAATTTATTTATTTATTTATTTATTGGGATTTATATCCCGCCTAGCCAGGGTTAGCCAGCTCTAGGCGGCTCACAACATTAATCATATACATAAAATCACAGCTAAAATATAAAACCGTGAGAATCACAAGATTCACCAAATTTGGCGGCTATCATTACGTTCCAAAGCGAAGCACAGCACATTCCTGGCCCACGACCACAGAAACTTGTGCCAATAGATTTATTCTGGCACTATCCAGGGACCCCCCTTCCCCCCCAGTGGCGGCTCCTAATTAAAAGCCTGGCGGAAGAGCTCTGCTTTAGAGGCCCTGCGGAACTGCATAAGGTCCCGTGGGGCCCTGATGTCATCCGGGAGCTCATTCTACCAGTGAGGAGCTGCCACTGAGAAGGCCCTGGTCCTAGTGATCGTCAGCCTAGCCTCTCTAAGGCTGGGGAGAGTCAGGCGATGTTGAGTGCCTGATTGCAGTGCTCTCTGGGGTATATACGGGGAAAGGTAGGCCCCTGACCATATAGGGCTTTAAAGTTAAAACCAGCATCTTGAACCGGATTGGATCCGGTACACTGTCCTCAGCACAGGCTGGATATGGTCCTGCGCCGAGAGACCCATCAACAGCCTGGCCGCCGGCATTCTGCACTAGCTGCAGCCTCTGGAGCTGAGACAAGGGCAGCCCCATGTAGAGAGTGTTACAGTAGTCCAGCCTCGAGGTGACCATTGCATGGATCACTGTCGCCAGGTCATTGCGTTTGAGGAAGGGAACCAACTGCCTAATCAGCCGCAGATGGCAAAAGGCTGCCTTGGCAGTGGCTGCTACCTGGGCCTCCATCGTTAATGAGGGGTCCAGGAGCACTCCCAAACTCCGAACCCTCAGTGCTGGCACCAGTGGTGCCCCCCCCGAAGGCCGGCAATGGGATCCCTACCCCCAGTCCGCTCCGACCCAGGCACAGGACCTCTGTCTTTGTTTGATTCAATTTCAGTCGACTCAGCTTGAGCCAGCCGACCACGTCCTGAACCGCCCGCTCCAGGTCATCTGGGGTGGCCCCGGACCGGCCACCCAACAACAGATAGAGCTGGGTGTCATCAGCATACTGGTGACAACCCAGCCCATGCCTCCAGGCAATCTGGGCAAGAGGGCGTTCTGCACGCGCTCTCTCACATTCAGATATCCAGCCTCGCACAATGAATGTGCCGGGAACCAAAAACACCACTTATGATGTAGTGTCTTTTTAACCCGGGTCCAAGTCATCCTGTGACAGGATGTGTATGCCAGGGGAACGCCTCACAGTTGTGGCTGTGTGACTGCGTGCATTTGATCCGGAGGGGAGGGGTGGCTGCATTGGGCCAAACTGCTCACGTGACCGCAGCCTGAGTCTCTCCTCAGCATCCAGCTCTCTCCAGACTTTCTATGCTCAGCTGATGCCTACCAGTCAGATTGCTCGGAGCAGCCTGTCCCTCAAGGCTCTCTGGCTTCTGTGAAGAATTAACCCCAGTCCTTCAACTGTGTGTACAGCACTTCGAAGCTTTTTAAAAGTGCAGTCCATCACACTGGGTATTTGCCTTAAGACCTCTGGTATGTTTGTTCTTAATCATCATCCAACACTGATTGGTATGGACATCACTATGGCTTGAAAGAGACTAGAAACATTGGGTGCAATCCAGTGAAAGCAATCAGGCCTCACTGAAATCAGTGGGTCCTGAAAACCTGTTGTTTTCAGTGTTTGAAACACATATGTTTGTCTGGGCCTTGTGACTTTTTAAAGCTGTTGTTTTCCCCCCCTGTGACTATAGGTGATAACTGAGTGCTTCTGCTTTTTGCTTGAAAAAGGGTTCTGGGATCTCCGAAAGTTTAGAGACTTCAAAAACTATCTTGAGAATTGCTAGACTGGTGTTGGTCCAGAGTATGGACATCTGTAAGCACCTCATAAACGCTGAGTGGTGCCATTTAGTTTTGTGATATGTTTTTGTATTTATATCTTTTTGGGATAGTCAAGCAAAAGACCCAGTTAGATATTGACAAAATGTGGACTGAAAATGCAGAAAGTCTGTGAAACAAAACAGGCTGCTAACTGCAGCAAATAAAGAAAAAAATAGATTGCCCATTAGTGGAAGAAACTAATCTTCAGACTTTGAAGCCTTTACTAGTGGAGTATTGTGAGTTAACCATTTGGAATTGTGTTGTCATTTTAATAAGACAGAATGCTAATCTTTAAATACTAGATACGTTAGGAATGCGAAGAGTTGTATCTGCCACGCTTCAGAAGAATGTTAGTAAACTCTGTCCAAGCTTTGGAACGTTTCAGTTTGTAAACAGGAACTGGAATTCATAATCCAAATCATCATCCCAAGTAGCTTGCTGCAACAACATATTGCTGTTATTTACTTATACCCCGCCTTTCCTCTTGACTCAAGGTGGTTTGCAAGTAATACTTAAAACATTATAGGTTAAAACAAAATAAAATAAGGAAGGACAACATACCTCCTTCTCCCTTTAAAAGATGCCTGATGTTTATACCCCATCAAAAGCCCTAGCATGCGAACAAGGCTTACAGTTCCATCTGAAAATCTCCAATGAGGGGTCTCTCCTATCCTCCTCTGGGATCCTGTTTCACACAGTGGTGGCTGTGATGGACAAGGACTGGGCTCCAGTTAATGCTTGATGGGCCACTCTAAGTAGGGGAACAGCCATCAAGTAGCAGCCTGAAGACCACAGTTGGCACATGGGAGGAGACAGTCCTTCAGATATATGGACCCTAAGCTGCAAAAACTATACAGACTGTAACTAGCTCCTTGAATTGAACTCTGACAAACAGGCAGCTAATGTAGCTATTTGAAAGCCTATTTATATATAGCCTATTTCAAAATGGGGGTAAGATATGCTGCTCCAACCTGCTTTTCAAACGGCAAGCCTGGGTTTCTGAGCATACTCAAGTCTTTACCTGTTCTGCAAAATCCCCTTAAGCAGTGAGACATTAATTATATTTACCAAGGGCTCCAATATGTTTTCCTGATACAGTTTAGAAAGTCACATTGGGCATAGATCAAGAGGACATATGGTGGCTCTCATATTCCCAAGGTTCTTGTCAACATTCATAGGCAAGATTGATCTGAATCTGCCCATAACAATATGATAAGCAGGTCTTCCGACACCTTGGGTACTAGATCTGCTCTCAGCTTATCCTCCAAGTCAAAACAGATGAGAGAGATTTTATAAACAAAGAACTTTGCAAAAACATTCTACTGGAGCCAAATTAACGTTACTGATGAGATCAGATTTAGGATTATTAAACCACAAATCACTTCAACCGACTGAGCTGGATAAGGTTCTTCTAATGAAGGCCTTATATGGGAACACTAAAATCCGGGTCAGGACAGATCTTCAAGGACATCTTACGGAAACCATAAAGGCCAGGAAAGGTATTAAGCAGGGCTGTATTTTGGCACCCCTTTTTATTTAACCTTTTTATAAACGATCTGCAGGAACATCTGAATTGCCCTGAAGTGCACACCCCCAAAATTGCAGAGAAACATATTCCCCTTCTATTGTATGTGGATGATGCTGTGTTAATATCCAGGATTCCCATTGGGTTTAGATGAGCTATGCAAATTTTAGCTAGGTATTGTCAGTCTAACCATGTGAAAATTAACTATCAGAAATCTAAGGTTCTAGTGTTTGCTAATAGCTCAAAACTACACAAGTGGAAAATTAATTCAGTAGACATCGAGCAGGTTCGCTGCTTTAAATATTTAGGAATAGTTTTCCAGTCCTCAGGTTCCACGAGGGCGCATGTGGATTATATTGCTACAAGTGCATCTAAAAGTGTGGGCGCGATCGAGAAATTTTATTGGAACCTTGGGGGGTTGGAATGCAACGTCAGCAGTTAAGATTTTGAAGGCCAAACCTCTTGCCCAATTATTGTATGGGGCTCCTTTGAATATATCCCACCACCAATCTCATTGGCAGGCTTGAGAAACAGATCAATCCAAGTTTTTAAGACATATTTTACAAGTCCCTCCTGGTGTCTCTAATTCTTTGATCCGCCTGGAAACTGGCATGGTTACTTTAAAGGCTTGTCTATGAATTGGTATTATTTTGTATTGGCTCTAGTTAGTGTCTAAATCCACTGGTTTGGCAAGCTTAATTCCGAGGGACTCTACAACACCAATTTGGGTTAAAGAAACAGAGCTCGAATTGGGCTTCTATGATCTCTCTAAACAGTTTTTGATGCAGATAGACTATAGTTCCATCACTGTTTTTAAAACAAAGAATTTTGGATATTGAGAGACAGCATGATCTATCACAGATTAAATGCTGTCTTCCAGGCACGGAAAAATTAAATCAAAGTTGTAATGATGCTATACCTTCAGAATCTCGATAAAGCTGACTATAGAAGAGCATTTACTCTTATGAGAGTGGATATGCTGCCCTCAGCAGTTACAGAGGTCAGATACAAAAAGCGTCCATATGATGAAAGACTGTGTATCTGTGGGGAGAGTAAGATAGAGACAAGGGAACATGTACTACTCAAGTGTAAACAGTTTGAACAGTCTATATATCGCCAATTTGTAGCCAGTTCCCAGGGAGGGATTCCAAATTTTATTTAGATAAACTTTTAGCTGATAGGGACCAAGAAATTTCTTTAAAAGTGGCAACATTTACTATTCAAGCTATAAGACCCCTGAAGAAGCTGCTATACAAAAATATCTAATCATTTTACTGATTTTAGGTCTAAAATAATTTGTATATCCAGGCTGTAATCTGTAACTGCTTTGAATTGTATATTTTGATGTTCGGTTACATTTGGTTATATTTGGATGTATTATAGAGTAGTTATGAAATGTTGTTATTTGTTGGGTCTTTGACCGTGATAAACAAAATTTAATTGGATAAGATTCTGATGACACAGAACCATGCAGCTGGGGGCTTATCAGAGCACGGAAAAACATGTTAAGGAGCAACCATGTTTATGTCCACAGAATCACCAGAAACTTAAAAGGGTCCATCAATCTCCAATTAATCTGAATTGATCCATTGCCCTTACAAGGAGGAGGCAACAAAGCTCAACCATGTTCAACCAGCTTCGGGAAATAATGATCTGACTATGACAAGGGCTGAACCAGCCCTCTAATCAGATCACCAGCAAGCCACTTGGTGCAGAAAAGAAAGTCCAGCATATATTTTTGTTCCTGTGTTTGGCCCATCACAACCTGAAACAGACCCATGAAGTTCTAAGCTAGAATTGTCTCCAGGGCCAGGGGTCCTCAGCATGAAATCCAAGACCATCTCCATTAGCTTAGCCAGAGACCTCACTGTCAAGCTAGGGTTCCTGCTGAAGTATCATTTGCGTAATCTGCCCAAGCTACACAACACAAGATACATACGATCAAAGCTGGTCTCTATCTGCACTGTTGTCTGTTGATAGAGAAGGACTGATGGAAAGGAAAGACTGTTGCTTCGCATCTACCAGTTCAAGGTTGATGAAGGAATTCATGCCAAGCTGACCACATCGGATAAGTCAAGATCTAGTGAAGCAAGCTGAATCCAACTGTTCCTCATACAACGTGAGATATAATAGAAACTTTTCACAGACATGGCATTGTACAACATCAAGGTCAAAATAGAGCCAATCAAGAGAGCCTTACCACCCCATTTCCCTGGATAGGATGGAGATTAAATTAGATTAGATTCACAGTGAGCACCATCATGTCTCCCTGCATGTCTTTCTGAACCAGCACACCTTCCACCACCATACCCTCCCATCCCATGAACCAACTCCATTAAAGATGGAACAACACACATGATGAAAGAAAGCCAGTACCACCTCCCTCCATTCCATCATATCCATCATATATGTTCCATTATGAAACCGTAGAATTCTGGCTGTAAGATTTTGCTGAAGAACATGTATTAGCTGATCATGGAGATTTTTTTTATTTGTGAACTGAAAATTCACCTAGACTTCTCTAGAATTGTGTTGATCTTTAAAATTGCTGTTTGGACTGCCTTTTTTCCTTTCCCAACATGTGTGTCAATAAAATTTCTGGCTCAGCACACTGATCAATATTAAGTTCCAGTGAACTTTTAAAATAATTTATCATTTTTGTTTGGGTAGGCTATAAGATTTAACTAAGCAGGAATTGTTCTACAAAGGCTTTTTGTTACCCAAAATGACAATTGATTACAGCTATTAAACTCCAGGAGATACAATCAGATATAAAAATGAGTGGAAAACAGAGTGCTTTCAATTCTGAGATGTCAGTGGCAGTTGAGGATCTAATGTGACTCCAGCGGTGGAGTATTCCCAGAACTATACTCAAGTTGAACACAAAGACTAATTGGAGAAGTTCCAATTGATTATTGCAGAATGCAAGATGAAATTCCATTTGATATGTAAAATGGGGCAGAGGCTTTGGAACAGTTTATCATGTGTTCTCTACTGACTGCATTGATAATGGTGGGTCAACCTGCTTGAAAAATGGCATGCCTGCCATATTCCCATACAAAGTGTAGATTCCAAAGGATTGCAGGTGTTTTCTAAGGCATGTTATCAGTTCAACAGTGTAAGGACTAGGCCCAAACAGAGGGCTTTTAGGAAGAAGAAGAAGAGACTGGATTTATACCCCTGCATCAAGCTGGCTCTCAGGAGATGTATAGAGGTTCTTTGACAGACAGACTGATGCTTTTTTGCTTAGTATATGTTTGTCTTCCAAAGCTGATTGGTGGTGGTGGTGGTGAAAAATGCCGTCAAGTCACAGCTGACTTATGGTGACCCCATAGGGTTTTCAAGGCAAGAGATGTTCAGAGATGGTTTGCCATTGCCTATCATTATCCTGATATTCCTTGGAGGTCTCCCATCCAAATACTAGCCAGGGCCAACCCTGCTTAGCTTCCAAGACTGGGTTAGCCTCTGGACTATCCAGATCAGGGCTCAAAATCTGCTTACCATGACTAAAATCTCTCATGTGCTGCCACACTCATGCCCAGTAGTTTTGGGTGTTTGCATCCCACACTTCAGGCTTCCCTCACATGGGCAAGGTAGAATCAGGTCCTGGCATTGTATTTCTCAGTTATGCCTGAGGCTTCGCTGAAAGCTATGGGGGAAAGTTCACTGCAAGCTAGAAGAACTTGAACCCCACTGGTATGTTGATGTCTCTTGATCCACCACCTTGCTGAGGTAGGAGTCCACAGGACAGTCTTGAAGTGGCTGAACTCATTTCTCTAAGGTCAGGGACAGAGGGTGGTGCTGGGGGGGGGGAGTCGTCAACTAGACACTCACTAATGTGTGGAGTGCCTCAAGGGGCGATCCTCTCCCTAGTGCTGTTTAATATCTCTATGCGCCCCCTCACCCAGCTAGTTTGGAGCTTTGGGCTTGGGTGTCACCAATATGATGATGACACCCAGCTATATCTGCTGATGGGCCGCTGCCCAGACTCCACTCTGAAAAATCTGGTGGAGGGTTTAGAGGCCATAGTGGGATGGTTGACGCTGAATCCAACTAAGATGGAGGCTCTGTGGCTGGGTGTGTGTGTGTGTGACTCGGGATTGGGGAGCCAACTCCCTGCCCTTGACAGGGTGCCTCTGACACCGGCACCTACCATCAGGACTCTGGGGGTGATCCTGGACCCTACTTTATCTATGGAGGCCCAGATCACCCTTGTTGTCTGCCAGGCATTTTTCCAACTGTGCCAAGTCAGAAAATTGGCCCCCTGTCTGTCTCACCCTATCTGTCTCACCCTGACCTTGCCACAGTAATCCATGCAATGGTCACCTCCAGGCTGGATTACTGTAACTCTCTTTATGTAGGGCTACCCTTGAAACTGATCCAGAAGCTCCAACTGGTACAAAATACAGCAGTGCAGGTCCTTACAGGGACCCCACAGAGGGCATGCGTACATCCAGTGCTGTGCAAACTGCATTGGTTACCGGTGGAGCACCGGGTCAGATTCAGGGATTTCATACTTACCTTTCAAGCCCTAAACTGTCAGGGACCTACGTACCTTTGGGGCCGCTTCTCCTGGTAGGTCCCCTGAAGGGCATTAAGATCAGCAGATAAGAACTTTCTCGTGGTCCCCGGCCCCAAAGATATCCAGCCTGATGGAACTCTCCGCCGAGTGACATCCATGCCCTGTCTGATCTATTAAAGTTTCACAGGGCATGTAAGGTAGAGATGTTCCGCCAGGCCTTCGGTTGAAGCCAGCGGCAGTTCTTTACATCTGCCTGGCACCCCCCCCCCCCCCCGACTGAATGCTAGCACTGGCATCTTGTTTTTAAAATATTTAAATGTTTCTGAATGTTCCTGAGCCCGTTCGCGGGGAGGGCGGGATACAAATCTCAAAAATAAATGAATAAATAAATAAATATTGTGTTTTTATGGTTTTAACTTATTTTACATTGTAACAAAGCAAACTGTTGTGAACCACCCTGAGCCCCACCCAAGTGGGGAAGGGCGGTCAACCCCCCCCCCCCCCCATTTTAATAAATAGACTATATTTAAGTGAGTGACATATATACACAGCTGGTCCAGATGAAACAGCGAGGATCTGTAGGTAACTGCTTGGGAGTGGGCCTTGGTGTTGCGTGACCAAGCAGAGATTCCCACCACCCATTCCCCAGCGGCCTTAATCCCATCTAAATTTTGAGATGGGCATCCACTTTAATCAGTTATGGCCAACCATGTTTCTCTGTGAACCAGAATTCAAAATGATGAGTTTGAAACCAGTTTCAAAGTCTGGATAAAAGAGAGCTGAGCTTTATTCGTTTTTTTTTAAAAAAAACTTACCACGCTGTTGCAGTCAAACCAGCCTCCGAAACAGTGCAATCTTGTGCAAAGTCACTCCCATCGAAGCCCGTTGATTCCACTGGACTTCGTCTATAGCAACACTGCAATCGAACTGCACGGAAAGGAATTTACAGCCATTTAAGGATTAATACAATATAGATTAACGTGTAACTTGTTGAGATCTCTGTGAGGGGACACGGGGGCTGCTTCCTCTTCGCTCCCTTGCCTCAGCGGTGGCCGTTGATGCTGGTTCCGGGCACAGTGGAAGGATACCTATCTGGCTGTTGTTTCTTCTCTCTTGGTGCTGTTGTAGAGCATAACCACAGTTAAGCCAGGCGAGAGAGTTCATGCTCCGGAAGAGAGGGGCTAGGGAGTGCATGATCCCATTGCCTCTTCCTGATCTCTGAGCTGTAATTAAGGAATCTATACCATTAGTCTGCGTGAACCCACAGTGTTTTATTGATCCATCCCCTATTGGCCAAGAAGCATTTAAGCAAATGAATTAAAGATCATGGAAAGTTGCAGGCATTTAATTCAACACGCAAGTGTTGACCAACAAAATAAACAGGAGTCTTATGACACATTAAAGGCTAACAATTTTATTCCCACATAAGCTTTCAGGGACTTGAGCAGACACTTTTAGATGCAATAAGTGAATCCTCACTGTGCAGTCATTTTATGCAGGGAAATGGGGGGGGGGGATCCAACACCAGGGTCAAGGGGGCCTTGAAATAGAGGAGCTGCAGGGTGAAATGTAACTGCGTAAAATACAGATCTAAGTAAGATAAGAAAATAACCAACCGCTGCCATAACAAAGCACCCATATTTCCTATTTAGTAGTTTTCAGCAACAGCAGTTAGCATGATACACTCCTAACAGTATTTCCTCCGGATGGCTACAGCATTTCATAGTGCATAGTTTCATAGTCCAGCATTTGAATTTGTGTCTCTTTGGGTAGATAACTTCTGCTCTGTGTGGTTAGATTTCTCTGGAAACCCCTTTTTTGTCCTCTGTTGTACAATCGTATGCTGCTTTGGCAACACAGACTGTAATATATTTGTCTGCATTGCTTATGGATGGAATTTACTGAGGAGCAGGACTCTTATCACATATGGAGAACCAGCTCTGAAGCTAGGGATACTTTTGGGAGGGGGCCTGGGGGGGGGGCACCAGCTAATTAAATCAAAGTTAATTAGTGAAACTCCTTAGAAGCCAGCCTTCTTCTAAGGCCGCCCTGCACCCCCACCAGACTCCAGGGCGAGTGAGGAGGGTAATGCCCAGCAGCCGCAGCTTCCCCTCTCCCCCGGAGCACGGCATACGTGCTCAAGTTGTGAAGCTAGGCAGGGAGAAGCAGGCAGTGGGCAGCAGCAGCAGCAGCATCCAGGAGGGGGATTGGGAGGGGAGGGGAGGAGAAAGAGATCTGACGGCGTGGGAAGAGGCAGCAAGACACTCTCCCCAGCCCACTCACTCAGGCTAGTCCAGCAAGCCCGCCTGCCCACCCACCACACCGCCAAGCAAGCCAGGCACCTCCTGAGGCTGGAACTGCTGCCCCCTCCGCTGCCGCTGTTCTGGATGTCGCTGGCTGGGAGTGGAGTGAGGCCGGTGGGGAAGCAGCCAAGATGCTCAGTTGTCTGGCAGCCAGGTCAGAGGCAGCAAGTTGAGGTACTTTGGTGCTAGCCTGGGAGGGAGGGGCCCAGAAGAAATGCTAGAAGGCCGGGCCCTATGGGCCCCATGTTAGCTATGGGCCTGTGGAGAACTGTGGAAAATACAGTTTTTAAATTTATTTTATTTTTATTTATCTTTATTTTTATACCCCGCCCTCCCCGCAAGCGGGCTCAGGGCGGCTTAAGCGGGCTCGTTGTATGCTAATTTGCTGTTGTATGCTAATTTGCTGTTTGACCTCTGCCTTATATGTATGGACTGGTAGATTCCATTTCATTGTATCTGAGGAAGTGTGTGCGAAAGCTCATACCTTGAATAAAACTTTGTTGGTCTTAAAGGTGGCCCTGGACTCTACATTTGTTGAAAATACAGGCTGGTTGGGGCAGTGCTAAGTGTGCGTGAAGTCCCGGGTTACATAAATCTGCCATGCAATGTGCAGAGTCATATTAGTAGACTTTAAACTTTCATTTGCCAAGCTGTTCTGAAGAGATTGTGGACCTGGAATTACTAATACGCAAAGTACAACGGTTAAAGTGCAGTCAGGTTTAGATGGGATCCCTTCAGTACCTTTCTGTAGAAGTTTTGCTCTGTATTTTAAAACTGGAATCTTTCTTGGGTGAAGTCTTTTCTGCTAATAATGTCTCCATCTTGGAAACCATGCCTTGGTTATTTTTTTTAATTGCTATAAAAGTGGTGTGCATTGCAATCATTTATATCATTTATATGATATTCCACATAAATGCCTGCATTTGCCTTACCTTTTTGGAATAATTTTGCTCCAGTGGGTGAGACAGGTACCAGGATGGGAAGCTGAAAAGCAAAACGAAGGTGGTTGGGTGAAGCAATGTTTAACTTGGGAGAAAGCCCTTCTCTTAAATGTGCCTTTCCCCAAGGAGTTGCAGGGGGGGAAACCACAGCAAGCCCTCCTGTGATACAAGCTTTGTGATGCAGCAGTCCAGAGGCGCTCACTCTGTGGCTCACAGAGAACTGCATTCACAATGTTTATCAATAGGGTTGCCAAGTCTGGGTTGGGAAATACCTGGGGACTTTGGGGGTGGAGCCAGGAGAGGGTGGGGTTTGGGGAGAGGAGGGGCCTCAGCATGGTACAATGCCATAGAGTCCACCCTTCAAAGCAGCCATTTTCTCCAGGGGAGCTGATCTCTCTCAGCTGGAGATCAGCTGTAAAAGCAGAGGATCCCCAGGCCCCACCTGGAGGCTGGCAACCCTATTTATCAACCAGAAGGGTCAGATTTACTTACATCCTTGGCATGAGGCCTACACCTCTTGGAGGCTCTCAGCTTACCTGTTCCTCTGGCAGCAGCTTTCTTGTGGTGCAAATCACTTGCCACCCACAAGCCCCCCTGGGCAATGGCCTTGCTCTTTTTCCTGAAACGGAGTGTGCATGTGTGTGTGTGTGTTTGTGGGTGCCACTTTGGAGAACAGTGCTCAGAAGAGAAACAAGTGGTTCCTGATCCAGTGAGTGAATTTCACTGCAACAGACTAACCTTCCTTCTTTCATTGTTTGCCTGCATACTTACTATCCCTCTGTTTCACACACGGTTAGATGAGCAATGATTATCCTGTGAAACAGTTCTGAAAAGTTATCGTGGTTAAGGTATTATAGGCCCTGCTTCTGCCTAAACCTATTAGCTGTCTCCCCTCTTCCCAGTAGACAAGGCATCTTGAATTAAGGTTGTTTATTAAAATGTGAGCATTGTTCCATTGGCTCCATGCAGTTTAGATTTTAATATGTGGCTTCCACATCTGAGGGAGACAGTGAGAGAGGAGAGGTGGATGTGGGTCAGCAGAAGGGCAGGTTTTGTGCGCATACAGATGGTGGCAAGCAGCTGTGGTTCTGTGGAACTGGAGTGCAGGAAGGAGATGGGACCGGCAGCCTGCAAAGTGTGGACTGGAAGTCTAGATCTAGAGCCCTAGCCTAAGGGCAGGGCTCATTTCGTAGCAGGAGCTCCTCTGCGTATTAGGCCACACCCTCCTGATGTAGCCAATCCTCCAAGAGCTTACAGTAGCCCCTGTAAGAAGAGCTCTGTAAGCTCTTGGAGGATTGGCTACATTAGGGGGGGTGTAGCCTAATATACAAAGGAGCTCCTGCCTAAGGGTATAATTCACTAAATGTTTAAACAATAAAAGATTTGTTTACTCTGTAGATTGCTGTATAAACGTTTAAACTGTGGATAGGCAGACCTCCTCACATTGTGTACGGATGGAGCTGGCAGAGTGGAGGTTCATTGACGGCCCATCTGGAGAACTTACCCGCTCGCGGGATCATCGGTTGTCCTAGGAGGGAGATTGGCCTAAAGTAAGGCATGGGACCAAACACCTATGAGACTTCTAATAGTTTGGTAGATTAACCCACCCCCCACCCCCACCCCCATTTACTCTTGAAGGTAGATGGTGCAAGAAGGAATGATAACTGGAATTTCTTCAGAAGAGAGAAACTGAGTTTGTTAATATTTTCATGGTGACGTTTTAAAAAGTTTAAATGGTTGATTTTTAAAAAACAAAAAACAAATAAATATCCATATTGATGTAGGGAATATTGTAGCAAATACTTAATAACAAGCAACACAATGATTACTTGGCTATTGCATATATTGTTTGTTACTAAAATAATGAGCAAGAAAGTAGAATATATAAAGATGGGTGGTTAAGTTTTCCATGCCCCATGGTAGCAGTCTGGGCCACAGCAAGTAGGAGGACTCCCTAAAGTTCCAGGCCACTGCTTTGTCCCATGGGGAAAATGGGACCGGGCCCAGTTTTCTAGGCCTGCCCTTCCCCCATGCTTAGCCTGGAGTACAGAATGGTGGGTGTGGGGAAAGCACCCTGCCAGTTCCATAACTGTCTTTCACCACAGCTGTTGAGGACTCCAGCCTAGGTGAGTAACAGTGCAATCCTAAGAGCACTTTCCTGGGAGTAAATCCCATCACGCAGAGTTGAGTAAGTTTCTAAGTAGACTTACTAAGGATAACGCTGTAAGTATGTGTTGTATATATGCACGTAGACAGTAACATTGGGTTTTTTGCTTCTCTGAGAGACAATTCCCACACACACGTTTACATAAAACACCATGGGCTAAAGTCTTAATCTGGTATGATGGCCATACTGCAGCATCCGATTGCTAGATTAAGATCCCTTGCTTCTGGTAGAATTACTCAACCTTCACTATTTATAGAACATTGCAGCTAACAAATTAAAATGAACAAATGAATCCTATACTAACTTACACAAAGTTTGATGGTTGGGAATGAAAATAGCTAGTGGTGACATTTTTGTTGTCCTCAGCTCCCCCCCCCCCCCCCCCCCAATTTCATAAAATGGAAGGTGAGGGAAACTTCCTATAAATTTTACAAAGTTATTTAAAAATCTAACAAACATCTTTACCTCTGATTTGGGGGGCGGGGTGTCTGCAAGCTTGCTTTACCTAAAAAGATCTCTCCAACTTAATACAACTGACTAGGCTTTAAGAACCTGTTTTCACCTCTGAAATCTGAGCCATTCTTTTGCATAGGGCGTGATAGTTTTTCTAAGCCTCTTGGAAGCTTTTCCCTGATCGGTATTTTGTTCAAGCAATAAATAAATCAGATGACGTGTATGTTCTGCTGTGCTTGCTTGTTCTTGACCTTTGCTTTTCTGCCGTGCAAGTGACAGGGTTTTTGACATGGTGTTGCGTAACCCAACTTTCATGTGATAATGACTGTCTGCTGTCCTCGATCTTTTTTTTTTTTTTTGGTCATATCTTACACCCGATTCTTTTAAAATTAATGTACATATTTCTTTTGTTGCACTCCATGCAGTAGCTCTGTTTTTGTACACGTTCAACCTTTTGTGCACTCTAATGGTAGTGATAGACTTTGGGAGTCTGGAGAAACAACAAGCAGGTTTTATCAACTGAATGTGGGTAAAGTGAATTTTTAGGTTTTGATGCTGTGGAGCTGCTCTGTAGAATGGTTGATAAAATATTCTCTTAAAGGGCTCTCAGAGCCCCTTATCAGGTCCTATCAAGAATATAAGAGGCGCCGTGCTGGATCAGATCAGTGGTCCATCTAGGTCAGCATCCCATCTCATGCAGGGGCCAGCCAGCTACCTTAGATGGTATAGAGACCGAGGCCTTCCCATGATAACTGCTTCCCAGCACTTAACATTTCAGAGAACATAAGAACATAAGAGAAGCCAATGTTGGATCAGGCCAGTGGCCCATCCAGCCCAACACTCTGTGTCACACAGTGGCCAAAAACACCAGGTGCCCTCAGGAGGTCCAGCAGTGAGGTTTACTGCCTCTGGATATGAAGGTTTCCTTTAGTCACCATGGTTAGTAAACATTGATGGACCTCTCTTCCATGAAGTCATCATTGTTAGTGGTCAGCGTTACTGTCCACTGGCAGTGAGTTTCAAAATTTAAAATGAGTAGTCACAATTTTATTACTGTTCCACTTGTGTCCAAATGGCCATCATCTGGGAATACTGGATTAAAGGAAGACTATTTGCAAGACTTTCCTTCCTATGCTGACTATCAGTTACTTCAAAAGGGAAGTCTTACAAACTAACAGTGCAGTCTTGAAAAGAGCTGCCCCCTTTTAAGTCTATTGACTGGTGAATGTTTGGAGAGGTGGAATAATAATAGGTTCGTGACTAGTAATTGTGTGGATTTATTTTGAAGACCCCCCCCCAAAAAAAAACCCCTTGTATACATGGCCAAAGGAAGGCTATCAGGCTATAGAGGCATCTCCTAGTAGTTAGGGCCAAACTGCATTTTAAGCGAACTTAATATTGCATTTTCCCCTTCCTCCCGGTTATTTGAGGCCTGATGTTGTCATATTATATTTTCTCACACCCTTTAATTGGCTTCCACTGGTGGAGGACAGGAAAGTTATTACATGACATCTCTTTGTGGATAATGAGGCTGGATATTGAAGAGCAAGAGAGGAATGTGAAAAGGCGGAGACTGTTTTGGCAGCCACTGGATTAATTTGGCCCCGGTGTATGTGGACACTGTCAAAGGTGGACGTATGCAACTGGCATGTATTTTACAGTGATTTAAAATGGTTTTAATTGAAGAGGATATGTTCCCCCCAAAAAACAGAGATTCCAGTATCTGTTGGTTACAATTGTTGGCGCTGTTGTTTTTTTGCCATCAAGTCGCAGCTGACTTATGGCAATCCTGTAGGGCAGGGGTGTCAAACATAAGGCCCAGAGGCCAGAACCAGCCCATCCAGGGCTCTTATCTAGTCCGTTTTTTTTCCACCATAGAGAACAATGGAGAGGACGGGGCAACCTATTTGAGGCCCTGTAGAATTGGACCCCGTGGTCCAATCTTCTTGAAACTTGGTGGGTATTTCGGGGAGAGGTCCCAGAAGGTACCCTGCAAGTCTGGAGCCTCTCCCTCAAACCCCCTCTCCTCCAGCCCCTCATATACCCTATGAGTTTTTGCCATTGACTTCAATGGCCCATAGGATATAATAGGGCTGAAACTGACATTCGGCTGGTTATGCTAATGAGTTATGCTAATAGGTATGCTAATGAGCTCCTGCACCTCTTTTTTTACGAAAGGACCCCTGACTAGGACCAACCCTGCTTAGCTTCCTAGATCTAACAGACCAGGCTAGCCCGGGCTATTCAGGTCAGAGCTGAGATTTCAGTTCAAGCCTTGCAATTATTGAGAGATGCCAAGAGACACACCAAAAGTGAAGCCGTGAGTATCGCACAACTTGAGCTGGCGCAATGCCGACTGCACTGCTCAGTACAAAAGAAACTCAGATGAGTTTCTAACTGCCTCCTCGAAGTAACTGAGCAAGGCCAAACTGCGACGGCTTTCAAGACAACTGATCATAGGAAGGTTCTGAATTTGTTTTACGTAGATTTTTTACAAGATTTTAGTGTACATCACAACATCAGAGGGTTTTTTTTGAGCAAAAGTGGAAGTCACAGTATTCTTTTAACGACCTACATGTTTCCTTCCTTCAGTGACTCACCTGGGAGGGCTTTGGCCTTTGTAGTACTGTACATCCGAAACTGTAACCAGAGAGTCCTGCATTGTCTAAAGAGACTGGGGGAAACTGACCAAGCTGTGGCCAAAAATTAGTTTGAATTGTGACATTCCTTATCAAAAGTTGGCGTGACCAAGAGTCAACGTGTGTTTGCCTCAGGGCTAGAGGCGTTTACTCTGGTCCCCTGCGTGTACATATGGCTGAAGGACACGTTCTGTGCAGTGTGCCTGGACACATTAGTTGGGAGCTAGACTGCTTGGGGAGAAAAGCACCTCTTTCTTCCATGGACAGGGATTTTCCTCAAGCATATAAAGCCTCCATACCACACCAGTCTCATAGGATCAAACGGTTGAGAGCTATGACCATATACGAGCCCTCTGAAAGGAAGAGCATAAATGTTCATTGGCCAGTAGATAAGAATTGAAATTCTGTAGGCTTCCTAGACTGTAACTAATAAAACCTATTCCCCCAAGCAAGAGATAACAGTCTTAGTCTGCCTGAGGGACTTGTGCTAAGCTGGACACCACAAGAGACTTGATACTCTTCAGTGATACTGTTTAGAGCGCTGTTTACTTACTAATGCTGCTGCACTGAATGTTAATTGGTAACTGTTTGCTTTTTGTAATGAAAGAGGTTTTCAGGTGGCCTGGGATGTTCCCTGAAAACCCCCCAAAATTACCTGTTCGCGGCGCCTTCGCTTTAGCATTACTTATTCTAAATGGCCTCCTTTTGCTGACTGCATGACCCCAGCCTGCCACGAACAAGTCATAGAGCTGGTGTAATGCTATCATAATGCTATATACCTTATTAGAGTTGGCTTGTGATAATAGCAAAGGAGTCTTGGACCGGGGGGGGGTGTGTGTGGAGAGACCAGAAGAAGAAATGTGTTAAGCTGATGTGTTTTTGGGCCCTCTGAAGCCTCACCTTTTCTGAAAGATAGTCAAAAATGTTCTTGAAACTTCGCCCCTTGCTTATGCTCAGCGCTATCAATTAGAAAGCTTGCAGCATGCATACTGCTACAGTTTTGGAGCCTTAATAATGTGGACTGCTTTCTGGTAGGTCACCTGTTGCTGCTGAAGAGTTATGTTTTTATGGTTTTGAAACGGAGATGACCTAAAATGATACAAACTTGATTGTGCCGTTCTGCAAAAATTTATTCCTTTTTGCTGCAACTGAGCTTTAACCAAAAAAAACAACAACCACCCAGGGTCTTGTTTTGGCTTTTTCCTAGCTTGGTCTTATAGCTACATTCGTTTTTGTGTAAAGTAGTCTTGAATTTTGACACCAAAGAGAGAAATGAAGTGAGGATGCTACATGGCCTTGAGTTAAATCCTTGTTTTGTTTTTTAAAAATGAAAGAAATCTTCCATCTTTAGAAAGAAACCATTATTCCAATAACATCTCTTTAATTCCTGTATGGATACTTCTATCTTTGTAACAGGTACAATCCAGAAAGAAGCCATTATGGCTCTTTGGGACCTGTATACCAAAGACAAGACATAGGTCCCCAGAGGGACAGTCCTGCTATGAGATTAAATGTGTCTTTGGTTATGGCAGTGCTTAAAGATTTGCTATTATAGAATTTGTAACCAGAGAATCATTTGATTTGGAGAAGGGTAAAACTGAGGCCTAGACTCTAGAGATGATTTACTTATCTATGGGAAATTTCTATTTTCACATAATGTATTTATTGGTTTATAAGAGCTACTACATGCAATTGACAAGTTGAACTGGTAGCTGGGCATAATGCATTAGAGTCCACCCTCCAAAGCAGCCATTTTCTCCAGGGGAACTGATCTCTTGAAACTGGAGATCGGTTGTAGTTCCTGGGGATCTGCAGGCCCCAACTGGAGGCTAGAAACCCCAAGTCTGAACCAGTATTGCCTGAGGTTACTTAACAAATAATTGGAAGAGCTAAGATTTGAACTGGGGACCTTCCAGCACTGCTCTCCTGCCCCCTGGGCTTCCTTGGTGATCTCTCACCCTAATACTAGCCAGGGCCAACCCTACTTAACTTCTGAGATCTGATGAGATCAGGGTAGCCTGGGTTATCCAGGTGAGGGCAAAATATGCCCAGGGCTGCCAAGAGCCACTGTGGGCCCTTGGACAAAGATTCCACCTGCCCCCCACGAGACCCTGATCCAAACCAGATATTATTGCAAAACAAACCACTTGGCTCGCTGTTACCATGAATCTGTAGTAATCGGCATCCACCTCAAGAATTTTGTGATGATTGTACGCGATCTGTGGCATTTGGACCATTTGCATTATGCCTGCTTACAGCTTGCAGCCATTGATGTCCCATCCCAAGCAGCCTCTGTTCTTTCAGATGAATTATGGTTCTTCTTCAAAGTATTAGCTTCTGTAATATCCCTTCGGGAGTTATCAGTGACTCAAGGGGTGCGATACCTCTGAAAGCTGTGTGTTCAGTCCTAACTGGATTTTACTGAAATTATGGTTTTATTATTGTTATTGTACTGTCATGTTGTTAGCTGCCTGCGCCACGTTCTGCGGGAAGGGTGGCATAAAAATCTAATAAAATAAATAAACATGAGCTTTAGACTGGTGTCAGGACTGTAACTTGAAAGTCACACACATGTATGAGAAGGTGGATTCCCCCCCCCTTCATGGAAGGGGATCTATGATCTTGTGAAAATTTACAACTTGTGCATTACATTGCACCATAGGCGTCAACTACGGGGGGGCTCGAGGGCTCGAGCCACCCCCGAAATTTCCTGGGGGGGTCTGAGCCCCCCCCGGGAAAACGGTGAGCCCTCCGCCGCGCCTCCCTCGGCCCTTCCTAGGGCCGCCGCCGTCTCCCTCCCCCCCCCGGCCTGGCCACTCTGACCCTCCCTTCGTCCGTCCAGGGGTCAGCTAAGCAAATGCCCAGCTGGCCCCTGGACGGACGGAGGGACGGAAGCAGGAGTGGTCAGGTGGGGGGGAGGCAGCGGCGGGGATATGGTTCCAGCGGGCACGCACCAACAGAAGAGCCCCCCCCCCAGGAGTTTTTAAACTCTACGCCCCTGCATTGCACCACCCAGTAGACTGCTCACACAGTTTGGTCCCCCCACGCTCATCAGTTGCTTGGTTATGGTCAGAGTAGAGACAGTTTCCCTGGGAGCATGGGAGAATTGTGCTTGAGAAATGTAGTTTCAAGTTCCCGTCCTACCATTCCTTAAAGAAGAGAAAATAAATGTTTTCCTCTACAGCACGGTCTAAAGCTATTCTGTTTTGAAAGGATCAGCACTGTGATTTATTGGAATATCATAAAGTGAAACCTCTGTGAGTGAATTTTGGTTCTGTCCATTACTCTCCACTTCTTTCACGCCCCTGCTTCAATGGAGTTTAAATATAATTTAACATATTGAATGCATTTTGTTTCTTTCAGAACCTGCAAGATTTGGATATGTCCTTTATATTTGACTGGATTTATAGCGGTTTCAGTAGTGTACTGCAGTTTTTAGGTAAGATTAAACTCCACATTGATACTGTCATTTCCATTCCCCTGTGGGTGTTAGTTGGAACCACATGAAACACAAGCATCATTGAAATGTATGCTACTCCAGTTTTTTTGCCTTCATTAGAGGTATTAAAATTATTCTGGCAAAATAGCTACAGTCCTCCTCTATACCTTCAGATATCATTATAGCTTCAGTTACTGCAAAAACATTGTGCTAATGGTCATATTACTCATAGCTTACTCATAACTTGCACCATTTGCTACAGAGATGTGATTTTAGTTTATTCTGTCATTAACTGTGCATTTTAATGCACAGGTGTTCTGCGTCGTTGTGCAAGGCCTGAGCAACCTTGACCTGGTATTGGTAATATTGAAGTATTTAGAATGGGGTATATGCCATTGGCTCAGACCATACATTAACACAAAGCTTACTGTTATCACAACACACTTGCTCTCTTCAGTTGCTGTGTCTCTGAGTCTGTGACTGCTTGCGTGGGACAAATATGATACACACGAGCCTCCTGATATTCACAGTCACCGTTTCTTCTGAAAGGGACAACTAGTGGGTTTTTTTCCCAACCTCCACACATGTGTTGACAGACCGTTCTGAGGTTGCAGACACACGCATTGCCCCATTCAGAAGAAATGGCAGCTGAACTTATCGGGAGGGTCGTGTCTAGCATGTTCATCCTGGGCACACAGTCAAGTGCAACAACTGAAAAGGGCTTGTGCCAGGGGTGTATGTATGCTATATATCAGCTGTTTAGAGTGTAACGGAGAGGACTTTACATTTGATTCCAGTTTTGCTGTACTTATCTTCCATAGTAACTGGGAGATGGAAACTTCTAATTCCTTCCGTTGCCAATACTCCACCTTGATGCAGCCTGCTGACGGACCCCGCCACCTCACCATCACTCTGTTGCCAGTTCAGAGGTCTGTTGGAGCGGGAGTGCACAGGAGTGCAGCTCCGGGAGTGAGGAGCCCAGGGGGCAGGCACATGACCCAGCCCCATCCCCTCCTCGGCTTCCCCGAGCAGTGCAGAGGCGCAGCGCCCCGGGGAAAGCCCTGCTAGGGTCTTTATTGTTTTTAATGTTTTGTTTTAATATTGATAATTTTATCATTGATCCTTTTATGACTGTGTGCTACTTTTCCAGAGACTTGCTCAAGGTGGCATATAAATTTCCTAAGTATACCATTTTTTATCTGGACACATGGCACATAAGTACTGGAGAAATTTCCCCAACCCTTCAGCAGCTTCCACCCCATCAGTTTGGTGTAGTGGTCAGGAGTTGGACTCTAATCTGGGAGAACCGGGTTTGATTCCCCACTCCTCCACAAGCAGCTGCTGGTGTGACCTTGGGCCAGTCACAAGTTCTCTCAGAGCTGTTCTTTCATGAGCAGTTCTCAAAAGACCTCTCTCAGCCCCACCTACCTCACAGGGTGTCTTGTTGTGGGGAGGGGAAGGGGAAAGGATGGGTGGTGTACATGTCCTGGGTATCTCAAGTCTACTTGAAACCTGGTGGTTTCAAGGGAGCAGGAAGAGAATGAGGGTGTGTTCTTTACACTTCTTTTTATTGTGCAAAGTATTGGATGGGGAAGGGAATGGAGGAAGAGCAGGTCAGTTTCACTCACCTGTGGAGTGGAGCCTGAGGGGTGGGTGTTGCCTTCTGACACACTTCCGGCATGTTAGGAGGTGTGGCATATGCAAATGAGTTACACAAATGAGTTATGCTAATGAGCTCCTGCACCTCTTTTTCTACGAAATGACCCCTGTGCCAGTTTAATATTTCTTTCTGCTTGCTGTGCTCACCTTGTTTGCTGTATTCCCCTTTCTACTGACCACCTCCTACCTGTTGTTGCTTCTGATTCTGCCACTTGCAGCTAAGTTGCAGCTACTCTGCAGGGCTGCTGTTACGCCATGTATCAGTTATATTTTTCTTATTCCCTAACAAATGAGGTGACTGTTATGGATGGTGGGGGCAAGGGGACAAAGTACATCAGCTGAGCCATCAGTGAAGGGAGATACGCAAGGAGAGAAGGACGTTGCTTCACAACTGGCCAATCAGGCCACAGCCTTCGGGATGATCATTCTGTCTCCTGAGAGATCCCCAGTTTTGTACTGCTAAAGAAAAGAAATTGCATCCATTATTACTACTGTTTTAAAGTTACATTAGCTGGTATATTGTAATAAGACCTGATTAGAAAATAGGGGTGTGATGTATTTAGTTTGCACTCCAGTTTATAAAACACTGAAACAGTTGCAAGCCATCCTCTGTGGTAATCAGCTGTTTAAGACATCGTCATTGTATTTATTTCCCCTGAAGGAAAAGTACACACTCTCTAATTACTGAAGCAGGCCTTGAGTCTAGTAAAGCAATTCTGTTTCTGCTCGATTGGCTAAAAACAAACTCCTGTTGGGCAATCCCACACTCTCCGGTTTGAAGGCAATCAGGGCACCTTTGTATTGTGCTGTTCTTGCCAACAGTGAACTTTGTCTTTCCCCAAAAAAATGAGCTGTAGTTTTGCTGGAGGCGTATCTTGTGCTAGAGAACTTGTTAGACCGCCTGTTAGAAGCTTTTCAAGTGACTTTTGCTTTGCTCACCAGTGTAACAACCAAAATAAGCCAGCAGCTTTGGACAAGAGGTTACAGATACTATTGGCGTCATCTGTAGAGGAGACTGGCCTAACAGCCTGATCCAGTGCATGTTGACTCAGAAATGCATCTCACTGGGGCCCCAATCACACGCAGAATTAGCCGTGCAATAGGCACGAATGCCATGCGGATTTTAAGGACGCAATCACACCAGAACATCCTGGCAAGCGTCCCACACCCATCGGCAACCCGTTTCTCTCCACTGAAGAAGCAGAGTTAAAAGATACTAGGGAAAGTCCGGTATCAAACAGGTTTGCTATGGATCACAGATGGACTTTCCCTGTGTGATCGCTCCAGCGCGCACCCATGGCTTCAGGGATAGTCTGATCAGGCTATCCCGACACCATGCCATTGTTTTTTTCCCCCTTCTCAGTATGCGCATCATCACATACTGCCATACGAAGCCCTCAGGGCGGAAATGTGATTAATCAATCCCCCGTTTAAGCGCATCAGAAAAAAGGCCAAAAAAACCCCCAAAACCCCCGACTCACGCAGGGTTGCATCTGATCACGCAGTGGTGGGCTGTGCCCGCAGCTTCACAGAACTGTGTGATTGCGCAACTGCGGGTCAAATTACTCCAGAGCAAATAGCCTTACTTCCCCCCCCCCCCCGATTATCTCACTCGTATGATCAGTACTTGGGTTCAGTGGGACTTGATCCCAAGTAAAAGTGTATGGGATTACAACACATGTCAGAGTTGAAACCTTTTAAAACTGCTGCTCATTCGTGTACTAAATACACCTGTTTCGAAGATTAGATCGTTTAAAGAGTTGTGTGGGAAAAGTTAGCACTATAGATCCAGTGTACAACTGTTGACCTCGTAACCTTAACTTGTTATTTAGTGTCACTTTGCATATCTTGATCATCATCATGTTGCATGTTAATTTGCTGTTCATTCTCTGGTTATAAGTCTGAACCTTGCCTGCCATTCCAATGTATTTGATAAAGTGTGCATGCACATGAAAGCTCATACCTTGAATAAACCTTTGTTGGTCTTAATAGTGCCATTGGACTCTTAAGTTAGCGCTATGTTAGTGCAGTCATCTTAAGCTAGGACTGGCATCCTACAAGTCTCCACTGCCAATTTGAAACAAACACGCCACAGCATTGTTTGGGGCAACCGCTTACCCTCATTTAAAGGTCTCCCTGGGTCATCACATTCTGAATATGCCCAAAATAGAATTTGGAGCATATGAATTTCCTGATTTTGTGACGTTAAAAGAGATGTCTTTAGAGACTCATCCAGGGAAAACTGTGAAGCCTTCATCTAGTCCAGCTAGTTGTCATGGCAGAATTGAACCATAATTGGGAATATGATGTTGTTGTCTTTATCTTGGAAAATATATTGCTGTGTTTCATAATCATACATATTACTAATAGAAGGGATCTTTTGGATCAGATTTTGGTTAGAAGAGGGAAGCCTACAAAAATTAACTGTCTGTTTAAGGAGCCTTCAAAGCAATCAACAACTGGCAATTTAAATATTGTAAAGGAATGACTGAATGCGGGAATATTGAAGATGCTCCGCAACTGAAGGAATAGCTTCTGTTGTATTCCAGAGCATAGCTAGCAAATGCCTTCATGCAGTTTCTTCTTGAAACTTGCAGCTTGAAAGCTTGCTCCCCCCCCCCCCATCTCTATGGAGCTAGCCTAGTTTGCTCAAAACCCTTTCAAATCCTTTTTACCCTCAGCCTTAAACAATAATTGGTCTTTAGCAACAGGACTATAATGGCATTTAGTTAACAGTGTCGGAGCATTTTGATGTAACAAGATATTTCTGGAATGACTGATATGACTACCTTTTTTTTTCTTTTTTTGCTGTCAAGTTGCTGCTGACTTGTGGCAACCCCATTCAGTTTTCAACGCAAGAGACATTTTGAAGGTGGTTTACCATTGTTCACTCTGCAAAGTGACCCTGGTATTCCTTTGTGGTCTTCCATCCAAATACTGGCCAGGGCCAACCCTGCTTAGCTTTTGTGATTGGACAAGATTGGACAAGGTCAGGGCTATGGCACTTGTTTTCAATGTGGATTTAAAAACTGGCCACAGAGCAGTTTTATGGACTAGCCTTGCCTGGACGGGACATACACTTCCAGTGTATCAGGATTGTGGCTGGAAAGATCTCTGCCAGACCAACTGTATTTTCAGTTGGAAGTTGGAACCCCTTTTCCCACTTCTGGTAGACCAGGTTGAACTAGGATGAAAATATTTTAGTGCGCTGTCTTGAAGGCGTCTGCATCCTCCTTACATGAGTTACAGAGTATTCTGAACCTAAACATTGCTTGGCAGTCTGCCAGCAGAACATATTCTGGGGTAACGTGGTTGTATAGCAGTTGGTATGCTCCATCCTGAGCATTAGCTAAGGTGATACAGCAATTCACCAGATAACTTCCTTTTTCAGGACTGTACAAGAAGACTGGCAAATTAGTATTTCTTGGATTGGATAATGCTGGAAAAACTACCCTTTTGCACATGCTCAAAGATGACAGACTTGGACAGCATGTCCCAACATTACATCCAAGTAAGTCAGTGTTGCCCTTCTCTTGTAGACACGTGGTGCGGTTTTAAATTTCAGATGTGCTTCACTCATTTTTATGTCAAAAGTAGCTTGTGGATAATACAAGTAAGAAATTGAACAGCAGTTCTCAAGCCACGGAGCAGGCCTCCCTCGGGCTCTGTGGGGCGCCTGGAGTGTTGGCCTAGCACTGCTGGGTCCTGATAGTCCACGAAGGGATGGAGCAGGTGGTGTCCTTCTCCTGACAGCCAACACATGGAGTGGGGGTAAATTCAGCCTAGCAGTGGACCTCCACTGGTCTACACTGGATTTGTGGGAATGAGTTTTCCCTGACTTCTTCCCAAATCACAATGATCTAAGAATTGGCAGGTTCAGAAATGCTTTGTTTTTCTGTTTCTATGTGAGTGGCCTTAGGAGGAGAGCCACTCCTATTTATTCCATTTCGAAGGCTCGTGCATAAGTTGTACACCTTCAGACTCAGCAGCCCGTTATATGTGCATTAAGGCAAGGAAAAGTCTTTCTACATGCATATGATGGACAGATGATGTCTTGTAGTTGGACAAGGGAAAGAGGGTAGTGTGAGTATAGAAGGGGTGGGCTAAGTTGAAAACGTCTGAGAAACGCTGAAGTACAAGGAGCGGCTAGGAGTGCCCATGAGTCAACACCCTGTTTGTTAAGGACTGTTTCCTGCTACCTGACCAAGGTAGTCTCCTGTAAACAGTTTATTTGCTGTTGCAGCTTATAACATTCAACACATTGCCCAGTCACTTCTACTGGAGATCATCTGATCTGACTGTTTTAAACTAGCAGGTAGTTTTTTCTTGCTCTCCTCCATCTTTATGTCTAATGAATTTTATGCACAGTTATCTTAAATGGACCTGTCCTAATCAGGGAAAGACACAGTGGTTCGATGGCAAGGTTTGCATTCTGATCTGTCTAAATGTAGAGTGCTGACAGGTAAATCAGACTACTGGTCCATCTAGGACTGTGTTGTCTGCTGTAACTAGGAGCAAGTCTTCAAGGTCTTGGGGTGAGATCCTTCCCAGTACTTCCACCTCCTGTAACTGGCGTTAACTCAGTTTTCCAGTGGAAGGGTAGAATTCTGTGTTTCCTGAAATGCTGCTCCTAGGTGACCCTTGGGAACAGCTTAGGGAATGAAGTGGTGGGCTGTAGTGGGAAGGGAAGCCGGCTAAAATCTCCTCGCCACTGGTGGAAAATAGCCTGTGGATTCAGCCCTGTGTCGTAGCCTCCTGTGATTTCTCCTGTCATCTAAACACATGATTAAATTCAGGGCATAGCAGTTCGCTATGATGATAGCCTTCTTTGATTCTTCACATCTTCTGCTGTTAGGGAAGCAATTTCTGCACATTTTAAGGGTAATTTCCACAGGAGATATTGTCTAACTTGTTAAGTTCTCCTTGGGTATGACCAGAGCATATGCAATGAAGTCACATAGAAGATATCAGCATGTGGCAATTGGCTCACACGATGCTGCTCAGTGGGCAGATTGCTTCATGTAAGTGCTAAGCCATTAGCTTCCCATTGCATCTATTTAACTTCCCGGATAAATCTAGTTGATGTCCTGGGAGCTAAACATGCACAACTGTCTGGATTACGTGCTGTAAGCATTCAAAAAGTCCCAGGGTGCTTATAGCAGAATAACCTGGTTTAAGCTGTTTACCTGAATGGGTCTTCAGTGTAGATTTCATTGACGGCAAGAAAATTTTCTCCTGAGTTAAAAGTTTAGGCCTAGGACATTAATTGGTTTGGTTTCAATGACTGTGGTTTAATGTCATCATTTTGCCCTGGTTGTGATTGTTTAGTAAAAATTTGCCAGGGTGATAGATATTTACACTCAGAAACATGTGAGAATGCTAGCTGTAATATATGTTTTAATAAAACAAATCTAATTTTGTGCCTGCAGCTTCAGAAGAGCTGACAATTGCTGGTATGACTTTCACTACTTTTGATCTAGGTGGACATGCCCAAGGTAAGTGATGTCAATGTGTTGTAGGATTGATTTCCCCGATAACTAGCCTTTCCTTGCTGTTTACAAGGGGTCATTATATGGAAGTCCTATTAACCCTGTATTTGAGATATATGTTTCAAATGCTGAAAACCTTTCTATCATAATCTGAGGTGTGGGTACAGGATGTTTTAGCTACTGTAATGCTCTTAGAGGGTTGAAGGCAACTGAAATATGTCACCTTAAGTCAGGGGTCCCCAACTGTTTTAAGCTTGTGGGTATCTGTGGAACTCTGACACAGCATGGTGAGCACAGCCACAAAATGGCTGCCAGAGGAGGCAGAGGCAGACACAAAATGGCTGCTGTAGTTTACCTTCAGTCACACTGCAAAAATCCTTGTGCTGTGATGGTGGTTTTTTAAAAACCAGCACTGCCAATCAAATCAAATATTTAATTAAGAAGCCTTGCTGGGCTAGGGTTGCCAAGTCAACTTACCTGGCCAGCGGGGGTCTCCCGATGTCCATCCAAGAGACTGGAAGTGATCTTTGGCATTTTCCAGCCTACTTCCAGTTTCGGGCCCACTTCTGGTCAGGGGTGACACTCAAGTTTTACGGTAAAACTCTATGGTCAATTTGGCTTCAAACCATAGAGTTTTGCCCAAAAGCCGGAGCATCGCCCCCAACCGGATGTGGGCCCAAAATTGGAAGTGGGCCCTAAAAGGTCAATTGCGGGTGGGTTTCCCCCTGCCACCCAGCTGGCTGTCGGTGGGCAAGAGCCTGCAAAAGCAGGGTTCCCCCACTCCCACTGGGGGGCTGGCAACCCTATGCTGGGCAAAGCCCACCTAGCCTTCCCACTTTCTAAAAAGGCTTGGTGGGTACCAGGAAAAGTATTGGCTGGTGCCATGGTGCTCATGGGCACCACGTTGGGGACCCCAGACTTAAGTGATATTAACCCCTCCCCCCAATGCAGCACTTTATTTTCACAATGACCGTTTTGCACATATTCTGTTGCCTTACGTTGTTCTCTAACAGTGCACTCCTAATGAGAGCCAGTTTGGTGTAGCGGTTAAGAGCACAGACTCTAATCTGGGAGGACCAAGTTTGATTCCCCACTCCTCCACATGCAGCTGCTGGTGTGACCTTGGGTCAAGGGCAGTTCTCGAGAGAGCTCTCTCAGTCCCATCTACCTCGCAGGGTGTCTGTGGTGGGGAGGGGAAGGGAAAGGGATTGTAAGATGCTCTGAGGCTCCTTTGGGTAGTGAAGCGTGTGGTATTGACTTCAATGGACTTAGAAGGATGTAATTGTGTTTAGGATTGCATTGTAGTTCTTCAGAGAGAGTAAAACTACACATCTTCATTTGTTATTAATTGTTTTTAAGATTAAAGTGCAAATGCAAGGAGAGTTAATAAGCTGAGCATGTGTATAGATTGAAGTTAATGCATATGTATGGGCTTACTGTGCTGTTCAACTTCACTAGGTTGAAGTGATCACTGTTCTTTGCAAAAAAAAAAAAATTCAGCTTGCATGGAAGTCATTTGGTGAATCAAAGATGTTGTTTCCTAAAATGTACCAAATGCCTTAGGAGTGGTTCAGCTTTCTAGAAGAAGTGTACTCCTGTAAAACTAAATTAAACCTCTGTGGCTCAGTTTGGACATGACATGACATGAAACCATGGTTTATTTTAAACTTTTTATTTAGTTTAATCTTGGTTACTTTATGGAATCAGGATTTGTCTCCCAGGCGATCATTCAGATCTTTGTTTGCCTCAGCAAATGCCAGTTTCATTGCCTTCATTCTTTCGCCTGAAAAGACCCAGCTGATATTCCAGCCTGCATTGCAATGAAGATGGTGCAAGAAAGAAAGCCAGGATTATTCCAGGGGGCCCATGTTCATACGTCATGCCATACCATAGTTGAGGTGACCTGTGGTTAATAAACTTCTGGTTTTAGATCCTAGATTGATGTAACCTAACTAATCATAATTAGAAGAGTGGCACACCTTTGGATGACCATGCTATAGTTCCTTTAACTGAAAACATCAACAACAACATCATTTCGTGTTATGTGTGCTGAGCCACTGTTTTTGAAGTCCATCCCTACATTTAGTAATTGTCCTGTGTGCTTTTAAAGAGCTGCAAGCTGTTTGCCCATTAATCAAATATAACACAACACTTAGAAATTACTTTGTGGATATTAAGATTTTTTCCCGCATAGTAAAAAGAATACAGCTGTTGATTTTAGACCCAGTCCTACGAGCGCTAAAACAACAGAAAGTGGGCTTTTAAAAAAGTGGTGTAAAAAGGGCGCACACAGCTCCATTTAAAGTGTTTGCGGCTGAATGAGAGGCTATTAGCAACTGGAAATAAGATCCTGAACGTAAAGGAATTTTTTTCTTTGAGTTCATTTATGATTCTCTTTTGTTAGCTCGCAGAGTTTGGAAAAACTACTTGCCTGCCATCAATGGTATTGTCTTTCTGGTGGACTGTGCAGATCATGAACGACTGGCTGAAGCGAAACAAGAACTTGATGTAAGTGTATAATGTTTTTGATTTAACACGCTTGCAGTTTGCCTGTGATCAAAGTATAGAGATCATTATTGTATTGCAGGGACCCTTGATGGGGCAGAGTTGGGGTAATGCATCTGTGTGCATATAAAGCATTTTGCTTCCACCCGTCTTGTTCTCTTTGGCAGTAGCGGATAGATAACCTCTGTCACTGACTAGGGATCCCTTGCTACAGCTGTTGTTTCAATCTGACACATACCAAAGCCTTCAGAAAAGTCAGTGATTCCTGTCAGTTTCCCACTTGGGGGGAAAGTTAAGTGAGCTGCAGCCAGAGGTGTTAATTGGCAGAAAGTGGCATCACTGCCCTTAAGACCTTGTCAGTGTTGTATAAAGCTATTGGCCATGCTGCTTTTTACTTTGTAGCACTTCAGGGTGCAGTGGTAGATGGGGACTTTGGGATGTGTTTTTGTTGTTTTTTAAATCTATGAACTACTTCCAACCCTGTCTTCTAGACTAGAGAATCTGTCGTTTCCCCATATCTTAACTGAACAAACTCCCCATGGACTACAAACTTGACCTTTATGGGATGAGATCCTTTATAATTTGAGTTATCCCATACTTCAGACAGACATCAGCTCTCAGAAGCTAAGCAGGGTCAGCCCTGGCTAGTGTAGGGATGGGAGACCTCCAAGGAATACCAGGGTCATGATGTGGAGGCAGGCAGTGGCAAACCACCCCTGAATGTCTCTTGCCTTGAAAACCCTATCAAGTCACCACGAGTCCGCTGTGACTTGATAGCAAAAAAAAATGGCAGGATAAGGGTAGCCTTGTGTTGCGTGAAGGACGAAAGTCAAAGAGAATTCATCCATGTTCTCAAACTCCTGTGCTTGTTGCGGGCAGAGTATAAGTTAGGATGTGGGGTGATCTGTTCCTTTCCGACACGCAGCCAACAATTCTTCCTCCTGTCCTGTGTATGCACCAGTGGTACCCCTTGAATTACAGACGAAAGTCAAACATGGTGAAAAACAGCAGACAATATTGCCTATAAAATAAATCCATAAATCACCCTACTTTGCAAAGTGCTTAAAAGAAAAGATCATAGAGACCTAGTAGGTAATTACAGTGGGATTAATTTTGGCCCAAAAAATTAGGAGGAATAAGGGTGCTTCAGCAATAGTGGACTGAAGAAGGAGAGCTTGGTGGTTGTCAATAATGAATGGATTTACTTAATTTTAAGCCTCTATGGGAAAGGAAGACCACCACAACAGCATCTTGTATGGGAAAAGTACTATCCTTTGGACAACTGTTGGCCTGAAAATAGGGTCCCAGCAAAACACTAGGCAGCAGGTCTTCACATTGCTGCAGTGTAGTTCAAAGCTCATATTTGAGGCTTTCTTGTAGTTATTTATTTAGAAAATGTGTGTACTGCCTCTCCAGACCTGCTTGAGCCAGCTCACAAGTAGAATAGTAAAGCAAAGCCAACCAACATAATAAAAACAAGCCAATGAAACAATCAAAACCAATAAAACAAGACAGGGCATACAAATACATAAAACAGACAGCACTCTGCATGGGTATTGTTAAAACAGTCCTCTCGCTAGGAGCAGACTGTTAAAATAGGGCCCCTAGAGTTAAAAGCTTGGGTAAAAAGAAATGTTTTAGTTTGGCATCTAAATGAAAGTATAATAGGCGACAGGCAAGCCACAAGAGGAGGAAGGGTATGCCAAAGGGGCCACCACTGAAAAAGCCCTGTCTCTGGTCACCACCTGCCTTACCTCTGCAGGTGGTGTCACAGAGAACAGAGCTTGGGAAAAGATTCTTAACTGGCAGGCTGTTGGGTTTTTGGGGGTTTTTTTTTTTTGTAAACTGTGTTTTTCTGTTCTCTGGACTAGATCTTCTGTAGTTATTTAGATCCATAGCTGGTTCATTGGGAAGAAAAAAGCATTATGGCTTTTAAGACCTCTAACGATGTTAAAAATACAAACGTTTTGCATTAAGATGTGTGTTCAGCTATCAGAACGCTCGATATGCTAGATGTGGATGGGAATGTTTGTGTGTTATCCATTAATGTCAAAACGCAAATGTTTAACTATCATTGAGTCCACAGTGTGATTGTGTATGTATCCTTCTGTTCACATACCAGACTCTCTCTTTGCTTTTTCTGCCGTACACCTCTTTCTGTTGCTTTAAAATTTCCTGTTTTGGTAACATTCGCCTGACATTCATTGTAGTCGTTCCAAACCTGAAATTGGTTTCTTCTTCACAGGCACTAATGACAGATGAAACTATTGCTAATGTGCCTATCCTTATTCTTGGAAACAAGATTGACCGGCCAGAAGCCATCAGTGAAGAGAGGTTACGAGAGATGTTTGGTTTGTACGGCCAGACAACAGGAAAGGTATTAATATCTTCCCATTTCACAGCACGCTCTCCATCTGTAGGTTGTTTTCTTCTTCACTGCGGATTTCCTGAGAACTTCTTTACTTCTAGATTTACATATAACTCAGTATTAGGTCCATAGTTGTGTGGGGGGGGGGGGGTGCCCACACCATTTAACCTCCCTTCAGTTCAGAAGGCCAGTATTGCTGTTTCATAGATTCTTTTTAAACAAGAAAGGTAAGGAAACGAAGGTTCGTAGCAGAACGGAGGTGCCTTTGCTGCTCTTTTGCTTCCCTTTACGCTTTGGAGAAGTGCTGGTTTCACAGAATACCGAATTTTAGAATATTCGCCTGGTTAGAACTAGGAAGCTGTTATACTGCTGTGGGAATCTGAATTGTTGTCCTGTGAAAAAAGTTAATGCCCACAGCAGTAAGATCAGTTATTCAAATGTAAAACCTGGTTTTGCTGAATTTTTAAATTAAATGTAACCTTGCTTGTCTCTTGTAAAAAAAAAGGATAGAAGCAGGCCTCTCAAGCATTCCCTAAGCTTGTGAAATGGACATGAAGTTTCCTTGATTTGTGCTTGGTTGTGTAGTAAAGCAAAAAAAGGGTGATGGTTGCTTTTGTTACCTAATGTGTGGACATCTATAGTCATTAACAAACAAAGACCAATGCTATAGATAGAAAATGACTGTGGACATCTATCTGTGCACTTTTATCCTGCCCGAACTCCAAAGATCACAGGCATACATGGTCCTCTCCACACTTTAATCCTCACAACAACCCTATGAGGTAGGTCAGGCTAAGAGGTAGGAGCTGGCTCACAGTCACTCAGTGAGCTTTGTGGCAAAGTAGGGATTTGAACTTCAGCCTCTGTAGTCCTAGTATGACCGCAAAAGTGAAAACTAGTAGAAATTAAGTCTGGACAGGGTACCCAAGGAATTGCATATTAACATAGCTCACTGTGTAGAGGAAAGCATATAGTTTAAACCTGTGTCACACATTCTTCCCCCGTCCATCATTTTGCTCTTATAAACAGTCTTGCTTTTGGGTCATAGATGACTTAAAAGTGAGGTGCTGTCGCTTGGATTTCTTTTCCCAAGCATGCAGTAATTCATTTTGGAAGAGGCTATGAGGATGAGAAGTCCGAACCATTAACTCTTACTTGCATATATGGTATCTTGCAACACTCATGATCTCAACAAAAGTCTTTTTTAAATATACAGAAGTTATTTCTATTCTCAGTTAAGCAAACGATAGTTTATTATACACACACATACATACATAGGGGTTGTGGTGGCTCAGTGGGTAAGACGCTGAACTGCAGACCGGAAGGTCGGTAGTTCGGCAGTTCGAGACCCGAGTGCCGCATGACAGAGTGAGCTCCCGTCTCTGGCCCCAGCTCCTGCCAACCTAGCAGTTCGAAAGCAAGAAATCGCAAGTAAATAAATAGGTACCGCTTTGGTGGGAAGGTAACAGCGTTCCATGCGCCTTGGCATCTAGTCACATCGGCCACATTACCAAGGAGAAGTCTTTGGACATATTCAACTGGCTTTTGAGCAAGGGAAACCGTTTCCTTTATATATATATATATATATATATATATATATACGTACACAACACAGAAAAATTAAGAAATCTATCTAAATGCATTGAGTCTTCTGAGTGATATGGGGGGGGGGAGTCACAGAGAAGGGAATGTTTCCTTCCCAAACCGTCAGTGAAAATCTCCCATTTAAATTTAACAGCATCTTGTGTTAACTGAAGATCCCTTCAAACACTTGTCTTTTTAAAGTGTATATCCAAAAAGTTCACATGTAACCTGATGTAAAGTGTGTCTGTGCATGTTTGCAAATGCAGGTATTGTGCATGATCACCTAGGAGCCAGGAGTCAGGACACGGCTTCTGTTTTCTTGGTGGCTATGCAATGTGGCCGTATAATCACCCTGTGAAAAGCTAAGGGCTGTGTTTGTGTAGGGAACCCCTCTCCTGCTTTGTAGCCCTCTCCAAATAATGTCAGCCTGAGATGACACCAGTTACGGCCTTCCTCCTAAGATAGTTTGTGTCTGCTTGGCAAGAATAAAAGTGGTTAGAATGAAGCTGAGAGGGGATGAAATGGAATACAGCTTGATGACCTCCGCCTATAAACCGCTCTGCCCACACAGCTGCTCCTCTCCTAGCGCCAGCATATGGGCACAGCAGGTCTCCTTGTATTGGTGCTGAAGCCTAACCAAGCCCCATCAAATATAATTAAAACCCGGGAGCCTCCTTGCAAATTTATGCCTCCTGAGCAGCATTCCTGAAACTGTAGACATTTGGGCATTTAATTTATCAAATGTGATATGTACAATAGATCATGCCCAAGCCACTGGTACTTGTCAAAAGTCAAATTGACTCTCCACAGCTTTTAAATTATTAAGTTACTAAAAGCATTCATTATCTAAAGATTATACGGAATTGGTAGTTCTATTATAAAGAACCTCTATTTTTAAGCAACAGTATTATGATCAGAAATGTTCTTATCTAATTTTCAGGGCAGTATCCCTGTGAAGGAACTGAACACCCGACCCTTAGAAGTCTTCATGTGCAGCGTGCTAAAGAGACAAGGCTATGGCGAAGGGTTTCGTTGGATGGCCCAATACATTGATTAATGCCAAAATCATACGAGTGCATAGTATCTCCAACCTGTTCATTATTTGATTGCTTGGTGTACATAACTTGAACTCAATAGACTTTGGTTACAAAAGCATATTTTTTTTATTATTGTATCAATTGTGTTAAAATTAAAGTGTAAGGACTGAAAACAGATTTTAAGCAAGTTTGCATTTTGTAACGTTAGACTCTAGATCTATCAAACAACTTTCTTTGGGGTTTTATAGCTTGTCTGTTGTCTTCAGTCCCTCTTTTTTTTTTCTTTTGACAGAGCGACTTTCCAGCACAGTATGTTTTTCAAATGCACTTTTTAACAGCTCAACCCTACAGACTTGGTCATATTTAATGCTCATCATATTCAATTTTTATGTACTTTTTTCAAAACTGGTTTTATAAATGTAGCGTGTATAACCGCCTCTCAAAGAACAGTAATGAATCAGCTTCTGGATAATTGCATGATGCCTTACGGTTTTCAATAATATACTTTCTTATGCAACGTCATGCAATAAAACTAAATCCCGTTTCGTGGCATCTTTAATGGGAAATACTTCATTTTAATGTGTCTTAACCTAACAAGGATGTCTCAAGCTGTGAATATGTGGGGAAGTTTTCTGAAATGCAGTATGATTTCAGTGTACTATAGACGTTTTATTATTTATATGATTATCTTTATGCTGGATCAAGTTAATGTCATCTATATTTCCTGAATATTAACATTTGCTCATGGTTGTTCATGCTGTACAATGAGAGGTACCATGGTCTTACTATCTGCTGTATACCTAAGTCTGAGTCCAGTGGCACCTTTAAGACTAACGAAGTTTGATTCTGGGTATAAGCTTTCGTGTGCGTGCACACTTCTTCAGACCTTAGCACTGACAAGCTCCTGAACACTCTTGCACCAATCCAGAGAACCACAGAAATAGCAGAAAATGTTTTATTGTTTTTTATTATTTAATTTTCACTTACAACACAAAACAATTAGCAGAAAATGTTGTATACCCTGCTGCATCCAGAGGTTTTTAAAAAATGCCTAGGGCAGGGGTGGGCAATTGTTTTGGCTCTGGGGCCACTTTGTGGGAGTGGAGGTTAGCGGAGGGCCACACCTTTTGGCTCGGGGGCCACTTTGTGGGAGCAGAGGTTAGCGGCCCGGGGAAGGGGAGGGTGGAGGCGGGCAGGGCTTCCCCGGAGCACTGCGGCCCCGGGAAGAGGAGGATGGGGGAGGGAAGGTAACTTACCTTCCTTCTTCTGCCTCCTCATCACCCAACAGGGCTGCTGGGAGCAGGGGGTGGGGCTTGGTAATGTGCCCGCACCCTGAACACTTCACTCCTAGAGCGCTGCTTCTCTGCGCTCTGAGCCCAACGGAGGCCTGACTGAAACCACGTGGCCGACTGTCTTGGCCGGCCACAAAAAACTCTGTGGCGGGCCGCATGTGGCCCGTGGGCCGCAATTTGCCCACCCCTGTCCTAGGGTGCAAGGTGATGAACAGGGCAGGGTTGCCATGGGATGGTACACACAGTTGGTTGTCATGCTGGATGTGTTCTGTCCCTCTGCAGCTTGCTTAATGGTGCCAACCCGCAAGTAGCAGCCTGGTTCGGCACATGGATCGTGTTCACAGAACTGAATCTTAGTGTTTTTGGTTCGCCGTCGCATCCTACGTTGGTTGCCATTTTTTTGTTAGGCTACAGTATGACTGTGCAGTCAGTTCTTATTAATGTAGCTGCATGTTAATGAAGGGATAGCCATGGTGTAAAGAGGGTCCAGTGTCTTCATTCAGTAGTACTGTGCTAAAATACACTTTGGTTTTCATAATGTGGGCCATTATACCTCTTTATTATAGGTAGCGAATAAAATCATCAAGATCAATCAACTCTGCCAGGAAGGTGAAGGCACTAATTGTGAAAGCAGCCCAGTGTTGCAATTTTCTTAACTTTGTAAACCAAGCTCTAAGCCAGCACAAGGAAGCTGCTGCTGCAGCTGGAGAGAGGTGGGGGCCTTTTAAAAAGTTTGGCAGAAATAAGGATTGTCTCATGAGTGATAAGACTTAAAAGCAGTGGTACCATTCTTTAGTGTATGAGGACCCTCACTTCCATAAGGCTGACAGCATAAAGATTTCATGTGCAGGGTTAACCCTTAATGAACTGAGATGACACCTGGTAAATGGGCTTTTGTTGCTAGTCAGCTCTTACGTAATGCTTTAGATGAAGAGATCACTTGCTTCTGAAGGAATGCTTTGTGGTCATGCCAAGACTTGGAATCTATCCTATTTACGTACACGCTGTTTCAGAAGAAGAGTATATGAGGATTGGTGTATCTGTGTAGCAACCACGGGTGTGCTATCACGTTTAGACTTGGCTGCCTCAGTTTGTTCAAGTGCCAGTGTTAAACTGATTTAACTTGGCTTCCCATATAGAAACCTTTGAATTTTTAGTTGAGGGCTTCTACGAACATTTTCTGTTTCCCCCCCGTCTCATCCCAGAACTCCTTGGAAGGGAAGCCATTGAAACAAATAGTTTTATGGTACTGGAAACCTATTTTTAGTACTGTTTGACAAGTATTACATTCTTTCTTCCTTAACTGGTTCTCTAGAACACTTCCAAGTTTGTAGAAGAGAAGCAGACAAACTTTCCCTCACTTGGATTTACATGAGCATCTCTGAGTTCAGGGTCATTCATAACAAAGCTTATGTAGAGCTTAGAAGGTTTTTTTTCTTTAAACAGTCATTTTTCCTGAATTTCTTCATCCTTTAGGGTTGCTTCCACACAGGGACAACTCCCTGTCCTGCTCTCATTGCTGCTGTGAGTGTGGAGGCAGTTGCAGTAGCAATAGAGCCCCCGGATGGGGATATTCTCCATGCTTTCCCTTCATGCCTACCTTCTCTCCCCCCCCCCCCCCCCCCCACCACACATGGGTTTTTACCGTAGTAGAAAATGGCCAAGGAGAAATTTAGGGGGATGGTGCAGGATAGGGACAGGGAGGTGCAGAAATCCATACCTTCCATCCGTACTCTCTTTGAGTATGATCTTTCAGGAAAGATTGTACCAAATCAAGTTAGGGGGGAAACGCAGCAAAGCCAGGGAAGGTTGGCAACTGCATGATGTTGTTGTGTGGAAGCCCCCCTCCCCTCCCCCCGCAGTGCTACCATTTGGGGGATGTGGAGCAAAACCTTTGTGTAGAAGCAATCTAGGTCAATGCAATTTGTAGCCACAAGGACTCTTTATAAATGGGTTTTGGGAAGGGACGGGTAAATGAATGTTTGCCATCACAAAGTGCCTGACTCTCCTTTAGGCTATAGTTAACTGTGGTAAGTTTTCAACTTCCATTCTGCTCTCCTCCCTAGGTAAGTTCCGGGGTCCTGCTTTTCATCCGGGATCTGTAGTGGCACCTGCCCAACCTGTTATTTTGCATCCAGCTAGGCCAGATATACTGGGAATTGTGAGTCCTGTCCTATGGTTGTGAAGCTGAGGATAGAGACTGTTCAGTTTTCAGCCTGGGGCTCCACGTACAATCCTTCTATTTGCTGATCCATTAGGTAGGCCTTCCGATTTGCATGGCTGGCTGCCATATAATATGTCAAGCACAAACCAGGAAGCACAGCAACCCCTAACCCAAAGATTTCTCTGGATTTTAAAAACAAATGCCCAGCAACAAGAGGGGTTTGGTTCGGACATGTGTGCTATGTCCCAACTCCACTCAGAGAGGAAACTGCCGTACAAGAGAATATCCTACTAGACTAGATATTGGATATAAGGATAGGGAACAATGCTCCCTCTAAGCCATGGAGTCTTGTGAGCAAAAATTCTGCTTTGTGAGCTACTGGCATTAAAGTTGTGAGCGAGCGATTTGGCTGCTGCATAAATTAATTTGCTCTGGAGCTATCCTTCCTGAGTTAAGACATAAATGTGTGAGCCGGAGCCTAAAAAACTGGGAGCTAGCTCACGTTAAGTCAGCTTAGAGGGAACATTGGCGGGGAGCCATTTCCAAAATGGAAATACTGTTTTAAGAATACTGTTCAGTGTATTCCACATCCTAGAAACCGTCTTCAAAGGTGATTTACACAGGGTATACTAAGCTATACAGAAATCTCTTCAGTAGAGGAACTTTGTGAATCCCATTGATGGCAAATTCCCATGTATCTATTTTGCAGCCAAGCCATGATGAACATGTGTTAAAATTCATCAGGGCATGTGGCAATTAGAGAGCCAGTTTGGTGTAGTGGTTAAGTGCGCAGACTCTAATCTGGGAGAACCAGGTTTGACTCCCCACTCCTCCACTTGCACCTGGCTGGATGACCTTGGGCAAGCCATAGCTCTGTACCAGCTGTTCTCTCAAGGACAACTTGGGAAAGAGCTCTCTCAGCCCCACCTACCTCACAGGGTGTCTGTTGTGGGGAGGGGAAGGGAAAAGGAGTTTGTAAGCCACTCTGATACTCCCTTGGGGAGTGGAGGGCGGGGTATAAATCCAATCTCTTCTTCTTCTTCTTCAATTACACAGGAGTATTTCTATGTAGGAAAATCTGTACTACTAATTTTTAATTGTGGTAAAGATATACAAACTCTGCTTCTCCTTTTCTTTTAGCTTTCTGGGCATTCATGGTCTTCTTGGTCAGAGAAATTTACCAGCATTTATAAACAGAAAATTAGGCTCTCCCTCCCAAAATATTTTGTCCATAATATATATTTACCTATATAGCCTGGTTGGGATTGCCTGTGTGTTATAAAGAGATTCTCACCACCCTTTGTTTTTCGTTTTTTAATTGGCTCCCTTCAGCTTGGGACAGTTGAGCTGATTAGCAAATTTGGTGTTTAATTCCAGGAAGTAATTCCTGATCAGCTTAATTGTGTCGGTGCGGGCTAGTGTTTCTCACTTGTTTGCCTGCTCTGAATAGTTTGCTAAATAGTTTTCATTTAAAAGGACAGTAACTTTAAGGCTGTGTGTGTGTGCTGAAAAAAATAAAATCCACTAATAAAAGCTTCACGTCTCTTAACTTTTTGCTAGAACGTCATATTCTTATGTATTACTGAGACAGTGACATGTATTTGTGTATATGGCAGCCACCAAAATTTGATACAGTGCTGACACATTACTGTCTTGCTACATATCTGACGATTGGCTTTGAATTAGAAAACACTGAGCAGAAAAATGGCTGGATGGTGGATAGAGTTATTTTTCAAGATTTGGGTCTGCTTCTGACAAGACAGTTGAGTTTTAGAAACCAAACACATATATCAGTCAGTCAATTATGTTCAAATCTGATGTGCTTCAAGTGCAGATTCTCCCTCAAATGCAAAAAAGTATGGGATATAATCCTTTCATGCATAGCTCTTTTGGGTATTTTAAGGGGGGGAATACGAGTATATTTATAAAAAATCTGGCAAGAAACTGTCCTCAATCACTATTTTTCATAGTTTCCTATCAAATGATGGGATCTCAACCACCAATTCATGGGCTTGATCTGCTGTATCACCTTGCCTCTCCATTAGACCTTCATTGGTAGGGGAGCAAGCACTGCTTTTGTGGTATTTTCTTCTTATCATGGTATGACGGACCCCTGTATTTCCCCAACTGTCTGGCATATTTTTCCCGCCAAATCTTCAATTCCCCTCAGTGACTGAGTTGCCCTACAATATATCTTCTCTATTGATATAAACTTGAAACTGTCCCACCCTTTGTTTAGATATTGGTTTAGGTATTAGACCCAGTACAGGAACTAGAGGGAAAGACAGGAGCTGTTTTATTTTATAAACCCTTGTGAAATGGCACTTTAGGCAAATTAACTTTTAAAAAAAGAATAAAGATTTTATTAAATAGAAAGGAAATATATGTATAATAGGAATAGTCAAGGTTTTGAGATTGCTGACCTAAAACCTTTCTAATATATACAGAGTTGAATTCTTAGAACATTCAAGAGAGTGCATTTGTAGTTTTGTTTCAAGGTTTTCTAGTTCTTTCTTTGAGAGGTACTTTGTTTAGTATATTTTAGCACTAACACAGTTCTTATTAATGTTTCTTCTGAAGGACAGCGTTTGCTTAAAGTTTCTAGATTTCTTCCTTCAGAGTTCCACATTTTCCTGTAGATATTACAGCTTTTGATTAACTCCTGAGGTGTCTAAGCTTCTCCCCTTGGTCACAGACCAGGGTTCTCTTCCCAACCCCTTTCACTGGCAGGAAGTTATTCTCCTTGTCCCTAAGAAACAATAACTCCTTTTACTATTTGGCTTATCTGGGAGTTCTCTCTAACTACCCAGGCCTTCTGCCAAATCCTTCTCTAGTATCCTTTGTCTGTATAAGGCTGTTCTGTATCTTTCCTGACTGAGGATCTAGATTCCCCCTCTAAACAGTTTTAATATATTTAAGACAATGAGGTTTCTCTTCTCTCAGTAGAAGTACTTTTCTATTACCTGTCAGAAAATACTGACTCCCAAAGTCTCTTCCCTCAGAAGCCAAACCCTCAGGCTACTGATCCAGATGCTAGTTTTCAGACCAAGACCAAAAGGTGAAAGACCTCTGTTCCCTCCAGATCAACTGTTTTATTTCCTCTCTCAGCTGATCTGGCCAATCAGAGAACAAGTAGAGCAGCCAATCACATAAGCTCTTCTCTCCAGGGTAGATTAACTCTTGAACTCCCTGATTCTGTGATACAAACAGCATTTTAAAAAGCCTGCTTTTCTGTGCAATCTGTCACACATGGCTTTGTGCAATTTCAACTAAAAGAAAATGCCAAAAATTAATGCAAATTAATTCTCATACTTCAGCTATTCTGTTTTCATATGTTTTGACTGAGGGCTAGAGTGGTTGTAAAAATGTAAGCTCAAACAGAGGGGCAGGGGTTTTTTTGAAGTTGTAGAAAAGAGATGTCCAGCACATTAGTGTTCCATTTTTCCACCAAATCAGTAGAAATTCTGCATTTTGCCACTGTGATCTGAGCCAGCCACATGTGTCCAAGTTACAATGACATGCAGACTTTCCAGTGGGTGTAGCTTAGCATCAGGCAGCCCATATAGCAGTGGACGAAATGGTATCTGTTGCTCTTCTGTATTAGAGCTAGAAGTAGAAACAAGGTGGTACTATCCTTGGGAGCATATCCAGAGTCCCTAGCTTCTTTCCTCACCTCCTCTATGAGCACTTTCTTCAGATGCTTTAACTCTGAGTATGTAAGGCCATCTCAAGGCTTGATGTTTTATAGTATTTTAAAAATTCAAGACAAGTGCTGCCTCAATAAACAGGCACTTTTAAAACTAAGCCATAGTCCTGCTGTTTTTATTTGTTGTTGGGAACTGTGAAACTAGTCCCTGTGAAAACAAGTCAACCTGATGCATCAGAGGTGGTCATCAAAATCGGGATTCTGCCTAATTGGAAGACAGCATTGAATATTTGGTGGCAAAGAACATCTCCTTGACTTATGCATCCTTCTCTAAGTTTGTTAGCCTCATCTTTTAGTTTTTTCTTCAAATGTGTCCTGAGGATGTGCCACAAATGCATCCTGACTGAGGATGCGCCACACCACAGGACATTGCTGATGCAAATCTTTAGCCAGATTGGCAACTAGGGTTGCCAGCCTCCAGGTGGGGCCTGGGGATCTCTCGCTTTTACAACTGATCTCCAGCTGGCAGAGATCAGCTCCCCTGGAGAAAATGGCTGCTTTGAAGGGTGGACTCTATGGCATTGTACCATGCTGAGGCGCCTCCCCTCCCCAAATCCCACCTTCTCCTGGCTCCACCCCCAAAGTCCCCAGGTATTTTCCAACCTGGACTTGGCAACCCAATTGGCAACTGTTGGCTGATAAGTGAGCTAGTTAGAAAGCTGGTCTAGAACTGGGGGGGGGGGCAACGCTCAGATTCAAATCTATGCTAACAGCAGTTAGTGAGTTGAGAGAGAGTCTGGCTGAGTGAAGCTGTGGGTAAGAGCTGCTTCTCTCAGCTCTGTGCAGTGATCTTGGGTGAATCTCATCGTAATAAACAGCACACAGTTGTTGAGTGTAAAGTGGAGGAGAGAAGAACCATGTATGCTGCTTGGAGCTCCTTGGAAGATGGGTTCAATAAAACTGTGATAAATGAAGTTTATCTTTATCTTGCTGTAAGGAAGAATACATACATGGTGGAAACAAATGGCCCTGCAATGGTATATCTAGATGTGTCTTATCAAAGGATACTCAATGCATGATCAAATCAAGGGCTTCCACCAGCCACGCTGAGTACTGCTGGTACTTTTAAAACTTTAGTAAACATTCAGGGGATGGGGTTTGGGTTGAGAGGTTTGCCTGCTGCTCTATCACAAGAACTTGAAACAGATCTCTTACCATGTGACAGCAGCATCAGATTTATTTATGTAGCAGTAAACATTAAACTGTCCATGGGTAGGTTACTGGAGTCCTAATATGACCTGGATTAACTACCAGAAAGGTCACCTTACAAAATCAGCGGGTAAGAGAAGGCCATGAGGGTGATGCATAGCAGTGTGGCAAAAAAAAAAACAAAACTTCTGTATAGTAGAAATGACTTCCCAGTGTATTCTTGGAGAAAAAAGTACAAATTTTTGCACTGAATGTAAGTGCAAATACAAATTGCACAGCTATTTAGCACAAAAGTTTCCAATTAATGTATCTCCCAATTTAATAAAGAACATTTTGGGCAGTAGATCTGCTGCTCTTCCATTCAGTTTAAAGTCAGGGGTCTTACTTGGGGTTAATCTATGAATTAATAAGGGGAAAGCAGCTAGATTTGAGTCTAGTAGCACCTTAGAGACTGTGACAGACAGATTAGTTCCCACCTGTCCCTAAGAATGATAAATGGGAGCTGACAGAATGTTAGCGAGAGGGAAAGTTAAAGACAGCAGTTAGTGAGCTGAAAGCGTCTGGCTGAGTGAAGCTGTGGGGAAGATGGGGTTGCCAGGTCCTTCCTTTCTGCCAGCTGGGGGATCGATGAGCCTTTTCTGGAGCTTCTGATGGAAGTGACATCATTGCACCACCAGCATTGTGCAGCAATGCTCTAGTTTTGGGTCAAAACTCTATTGAACCCAATTATACCATAGAGTTTTGCCCAAAAACTAGAGCATTGCTGTTGACAGCAGCACCACGATGATGTCACTTCTGGGTGATGTCATTGCACTGCATTTTGGGGTGTTTCTGGGAGGGGTTTCCCCCTGTTGGCCAGGTGGCCAGTGGCAAGGAGAAGTGCGCAAAAGTAGAGGAACCCCTGCCTGGATTGGGGGGCTGGCAACCCTAGGGGAAGAACTGCTTAGCTGCTTAAAGCTGACTGAAAAGAGTCAATTTATAAGATCTCAAATATATATATATACTAGGAATAAGGCCCGTTGTGGAAATAAATTCAACGGGCTCTAGAAAGAGGCTCTGGGAGAGTGCCCCGGCCTTGGGCACTCAGCATCAATTTGCTGTGGCGACCTCAGCAGGGTATAATGACACAGAGTCCACCATTTTCTCCAGGGGAAGATCTCTGCCATCTGAAGAGCAGTTGTAATTTAGCATGATCTCCATCCCTCCCCTGGAGATTGGCAACAATGGGTCTAGCAGATCCTGCTTACTGGCTTGTAATAAACTGGTACAGTGACAGCTGTTTCAGACAGCCCTTCCCCTACCATTTTGGAGCCGTCTTCGGAGTGGTTTGCCATTTCAGACTGCTGGTTTTTTTTCAAGCCTCTTCACCCCCCCTTCACACACAAACACACACACACAAACACACAAACACACACACACAAACACATAAACACAGAGAAACACAGAGAAACACACACACACACACACACACATAAACACACACACAAACACAAACGCCTAGGGTAGCCAACCTCCAGGTGGAGCCTGAAGATCGCCAGGTATCACAATTGAACTCCAGACAACAGATCCTCCCCCCTCTCTTGGAGAAAATGACTGCTTTGGAGGGTGGTCTCTATGGCATTCTGTTCAGCTGGCCCCAATGAGTTTTCTCCCAAAGGCCAACATAGGTGTGGAAAGGGGCTTTCAGAGAAGCAAGCTTGGTTGCCTAGCAATGGGCACTGAGGGGATAGTTGCCAGCTCTGATGATGGAATAGGGTTCCCAACCTCCAGGTGGGGCCTGGGGATCTCCCGCTTTTACAATGGATCTCCAGCTGACAGAGATCAGCTCCCCTGGAGAATATGGCTGCTTTGGAGGGTGGACTCTATGGCATTGTACCATGGTGAGGCCTCTCCCCTCCCGAAACCCCACCCTCTCCTGGATCCACCCCCAAAGTATTCAGGGATTTTCCAACCTAGACCTGGCAACCCTATAATGGAAATACCTGAAGATTTGGGGGGTGGATCCTTTGGTGGGCAGCATTTTTGTGGGGGGAGGAATGGAAGGACTCAGCAAACTATAATGCCATAAGGTCTACCCTCCAAACAGCCGTTTTCTCCAGTGGAACTGATTTCTGTCATCTGGAGATCAATTGTAACAGCGGGAGATCTCCAGGTCCCCCCTGGAGATTGGCAACCCTAGGGGAAAGTCAGCCGCACTGCAGGGGGTTGAAGGGAATGGTTTGATGGTTGCTGGCCCACCTCATTAGCCAGCCAGCCATGGTGGAGCTAAGCAGGAGAAAGTGTCTGAGGAATTTCACACAGCCAATATGTTCCGTTTCAGGAACTCTTCAGTAATGGTTTCTGTCAGGCATTTTACACAGAACCGTATTAGTACTGGTTCCCTAACAGAACATATTGGCCCTTTCACACCTAAACGTGCCTCTCCCATTGGGGAAGCGTTCCTAAGCCGGTTTACCTTGAAACCTTCTCCCAAGCGTTCTTCAGTTCTATGGGGTGCTGTGTGAAATGCCCCCTGTTTCTGACAGTTTATTCTGACAGTTTATTCTGGGCATGCTGGCAGTGTGCAGTGGAGGTGGTTATGCTGATAGTCCATTGTCTTTTCACTGACAAAAGCAGGCCACTGAGGGGACAGTTAGACCCACCTGGCAGTGGGCAGAGGAGAAGAGTGGACCCAGCATCCAGTCGGTCTTTCCCCTTCGCTGGCTCCATCCAGACTGAGGCCGGGATGCTGGCCAGTGGCTCTGTGGGTGGAACTGAGGCAAAGCAGGGAGAGAATGCAGCCAATGGCCAGGGACCCCCTTTTGAGTGGCAGTCCGTCCAGCCTACTGATTTTGGTGCCCCATGGAATCTTGCCACTTGAAAATGACTTTATATAATAGGAAAGATTAGGATATGAATAAATGGTGGCAGCGTGGGTATGAAACAGTGTTTGAGTCCTCAATCCCAACAGCCCTATGAAGTGTCTGAATGAGGGGCAATTATTAACGGGGGCTGGGTAGACATGTGACTGCCTGACCTACTCATAATCTTGTACCTGTGGGAGAGAGCTTGTGGAGGGTGGTGGGCACTCTATATGAGTGAAAAAAGTTGTCACAGAGACCAACAAGACTTAGGGGGGAATAAGCTTCTGAAAGTCAAAGCTCCCTTTATCAGAAACTAGAAAAAGCACTCTTCTCAGTTTCTCAAATACACATAATCAAGCAATGTGTGATCAATCTTTGTTACATTAGCTTGCCTTAACCCTGTTACTTTAATGTCTAGGTTGCAAGTTAAAAATTATAACACACAACAATTAGAATCTTGTGCCTCTTATTCAAAGTAGACTTCTGAAAAACCTTTGTTTTAGACACAGGAAGGCTCCAATAGGCCTCGCCCTATTGCAACTTCTTGAGGAAAGGGTTTTTCTACACCTCTTCCTGGCTGTTGCAGCCTTGAAAATATCACTAGCCCCCAAGACTATGAGGGACCTTCATGTATCCAGGCCAATTGCCCTCCCAGTTCCCCCACCTTGGCTATGGTGCTAAAGGCTTCCATAGCCCCATTTGTTGCTTCTTTGGATGAAACATCATGTGTGCCCAGGGATTAGCTCTGTGGCAATGCAGTGCACCAGTTTCATCCCACCCAATCCCTCGTTTGTTGCTGAGGAGATGATATAATGCGGCTGAAGGTATTTGGAAGACTTTTCAGGGTGCTCTTGTTACTTCTCATCTTTAGGTGGCAGCAGACCTTAAACCCTATTGCCTTTCCCTCCTTTCAAGCTACTGATATAATGAGTTCTTTTCTTTTCACTGTGGCTTACTCCAGCCAACAGCCAAATGTCTAAAAATAGTTGTGAATGGCTTCTACTGCCACTGAAATTATTATGAAAAATGCCACTGTGTACATATTACAGATTTGGAGCAGCATGCAGCGGTAATAAATCATTAGAAAGTCAAATGGTTGTTGGGGTTATCACCTGCCCAGTATTTTTTTACAAAAATACCCAGATTCTATTTTTAATGACTTCTTCCTCAGGGCCATTACAAAAAAAGCTACTTTTCCTACAATTGCCTTTATTTCCAGTTATTGCTCATATCTTATACGGGATCTCGACACTGTCCCTCAAGATAGAAAGTCTGTTGTAAGAATGCTGCATTTCCACCAGCATCCAGATGTGTTGCCCGTGGGAAATGCAAGGCCATTATGGTGGATTGCACTTGTGAGGGTATCATGAATACCCAGGGGTCATTTCGCAGAAAAAGAGCTGCAGGAGCTAATTAGCATAACTCATTAGCATAACTTATTTGCATATGCTAAACCACCTGACATCACTGGAAGTGTGTCAGAAGGCAAGAGAGAGAGAGAGAGAGAGAGAGAGAAAGAAAAGAAAAGAAAAGAAAAGAAAAGAAAAGAAAAGAAAAGAAAAGAAAAGAAAAGAAAAGAAAAGAAAAGAAAGAAAGAAAGAAAGAAAGAAAGAGCTGGCAGAGTGGAGACAGCTACTCATCCAAGCCTCAGAAATACCACTATTCTGGGAGGATAGCTTCAGTGGTGGCTGAAGCCTTCAGAAGGCTGGTCGGAGGAACAAGGACCTTTCCAGGGATGGGGTCATTTTGCTGCAGCCATGACACAAGCAGGCATTCCTCCGGGGGGGGGGGGGCAGCACCAACTCCCAGAGCCGTGCTCCCCCGAGCTCCTGCTCGAAAGGACCCCTGTGAATACCTATTGGCTAGTGCCTGCAGGTATCGCTGATGACAAGTGGTCTAACTTCACCCATCTGTATCCATGCTTTTTCTGACTGCTTGAAGGCTGAGCTTCCCACAGCTCCGATAGACTGCTCGTGTACCCTTTGACCATTGTTTTTAAAACCCCAAGAGTATCAACACCTACAGTAATCCCCATTTCATAAAATGCTGCGTTCTTTTTTATTTTATTTGAATATTTCTGCTTCCCCTTTCCAGAGCGGATGCACACACTTTTTAGGGTTTTGAAAAAAACCCTGCATAGACTAGTTCCTTTCAGTAAGGCTATAAGTATGTTGTAGAGCTAACAGTCCCCCCATGTCCAGTTCTCTGTGCTGGTTGCGCTACTTCTGCCGGATCAAAGCTAGCTTGAGTGCAGTGTGGCGAGGAAAGGCCAAGGTTGTATGTTTTTAATTGTCTTAATAAATCCTCAGGAAAGCTATTTTCAGGTTCTCGGTGCACATAATTGCAATTTTGGGTATATGGCTTTTTATGCAGCAGTAACATGGTGTTATGTGAGTATAATGTGCAATAAGTACCTGACGAGGGTATTTTACAGGGGCTGCTTGCTGTACAGAAAGAGTAAATTAATGGGATTTGTAACTTAATATTGGAGAGGGAAAGAGCGAGAGAGAACCAGACAGCAGATCACTTTGCAGAATACATGTATCCAGGGCTTTTTTTGTAGAAAAAGCCCAGCAGGAACTCATTAGCATAATAGGTCACACCCAACAGGAAAACTGTATTAGCATATTAGGCCACACCCCTGACCGTGCAGCTCCCTCTCAGAATCAGTTTTCCCAGGTGCCCTGTGGTTTGCGGGGCTCATGGGGAACCTGAGGGAAGGAAGGCAGTTTCTGGATTGGCTTCCCCAGGCGCTCCACAGCTGCGGGGCACCAGGGGAACCCAAGGAGGGGAGGCAGTTTAAACTGCCTTCCGGTCCTGGATCAGCTTGGCTTCCCCAGGCACCCTGTGGCTTGTGAGGCGCCTGGAGAACCTGAGAGAGGCTGTAGGTGTGGCCCTGTGGCTGTAGGTGTGGCCAACTCAGAAGCCAGCCAGAACTCCATCCCTGTGCGTTCCTGCCCAAAAATAGCCCTGCATGTATCAAAATGCATTTGGGCCAGATTCGTAACTGGTATAAAGCAAAGTGTAAATGGCCTTTTGGAATTCCCCATAAAACAAAGCATCTCTTTTCACCTAGTATGTACAGTTTTGAGATTAGCCAGAAATTGCTGATATCTTCAGCTTCTATACCACCACCTCCCTCCCCCGTAAAAAACCCTTACTTTCAGTAATAATTAGGCCACAGGCCCATGTAAGCCACCCTGAGCCCGCTTGCGGGGAGGGTGGGATATAAATGTGAATAAATAAATAAATAAACGCAGTATGGTATGTTATGAGGTTTGTATTAGCACTAAGGGCTGAACTTGCTTGAACTGAAGGAAAGAGCCCATGTCCCTGTTCCTCTTTGACAGCCCATCTTTTCTGTTCCCCTGACCTTTCTTCTTCCATCACACCTGCCCCACCTGCCGCTCCTAATAACTGTCAGTGCCCCCATCCTAGCTATCACATTTCCATACGATACTAGCCCCATTCAGAGATTACATTGAACGCGTGTACAGCCTGCACGTATGTGCATGTATCTGTGTATGAGAAAGACAAAAATATTTGTTCACGTTACAAATAAAACTGGGGACCAGTACCTGGACGAATGTGGGGTTGTGATCACACGCTCAGCTGTGCATGCGCTCAATATAACATGAGAATTACTCAATGCACATATAAACAGAAATCAAGTGTGCGTTATACACAAACTGGACATGAGTTCACCTACCATATATATGCAATATGGCACAGCGACTGGGCGGCAAATCTCAAAAATAGATGATATGAATGTGGCCATTCGCAGTCTGTAGCTAGTCTGCCACACAATTTAGTAACACTGTCCTGTCCTGTAAAAGGCAGAATCTTAACATTCTCTGGTATCTGTTATTAATTTTATTTATTAATTTTATTTTATTTGTTCAATTTATACCCCGCCCTCCCTACCGAAGCAGGCTCAGAGTGGCTTACATAAATGATAAAACAATATAACATCATAAAACCTTCTAAAACCATTCAGTATTATGAAGTGCTAACAAGATCGATAATAGTAGTATTGTTTGAGGATGATGATGACGACAGTCATCTTAATATATTTGGTGGTCTGTCTTGATGGTTAGCTCAGTTGATCTTTTCCATATATACCCGGCAGGCACAGACTGTAGATGGTGAAACCCGGGAGCTGTATCTTCAGGGCTCTATGTCTTCCAGTTGTTGGTGGCGGCGGCTCCTTAGTTGAAGGCCTGGTGGACAAATGGAGTGGCCAGGCCCAGGGGGAAGAGAGGCGGCGGGGACATGGTCCTGGCGTGTGCGCACGCTTTGTGCGCATGCACACAACAGCCCCCCCCCCCGATTTTAAAACTCGATGCCCCTGCTCTCAACATCCTGTCCCTGTTCTGGAGAAATTTCAGTCCCTATCAAGCCAGTTGTCATGGTGGTGCTGGTTGTTTTAACTTCTGATAAATTTAGAAAGTCATATTTTTTCTTCATCCTTAGAGAGTCCCCTGAGAAAGCCATACAGCTTACTGTTTAGGGATTCAAGATCACTGCAGACGGTGACTGCAGCCATGAAATTAAAAGACACCTGCTCTTTGGGAGGAAAGCTATGGCAAACTTAGACAGCATAATAAAAAGTAGAAACATCACCCTGCCAACAAAAGTCAAAGCAATGGTATTCCCAGTGGTAAGGTATGGCTGCAAGAGTTGAACAATAAGGAAGGCTGAGCACCAATGCTCCCTCTAAGCTGTGGAGTCTTGTGAGCAAAAATTCTACTTTGTGAGCTATTGGAATGAAAGTTGTGAGTGAATTATTTGGCTGCTGCATAAATTAGTTTGCTCTGGAGCCATCCTTCCCGAGCTAAGACAAAAAGGTGTGAGCCGGAGGCTAAAAAACTGAGCTGGCTCACACTAACTCAGCTTAGAGGGAACACTGCCGAGCACTGAAGAATAGATGCTTTCGAATTATGGTGCTGGAGAAGACTCTTGAAATTCCTTTGGACTGCAAGGAGATCCAATCAGTCAATCCTAACAGAAATCAACCCTGATTGTTCCCTGGAAGGCCAGATACTGAAGCTGAAGCTCAAATACTTTGGCCACCAAATGAGAAGGGAGCACTCTGTAGAAGACCCTGATGCTGGGAAAGACTGAAGGTAAAAGAAGAAGGGGACGGCAAAGGATGAGAAGGTTAGACAGGTTACCAATGCAACGAACATGAAATTGAACAAACTCTGGAGGACAGCGGAGGACTGGAGGGCCTGGTGTGATGTGGTCCATGGGGTCGCAAAGAGTCGGACTCGACTGTACAACTGAACAACAACAACAAATAAACCATGCTTGCTGAAATCACTGTTACCGGTCTCCGACTCCAGAACTTTCCAAGCACTTTCAGGCAGGTTGAAATCTGGCATGTAAAATCTAGGCATTTTCCTGGCTGTCGCTTGCTCAGTTGCCATTGACTTGTCTCTCCTCTTCTGTGCAAACATAAGAATATGTGATTGCATTAGATGGAGGAGCCTTTCTAGAGGAAAACCATATGGGAAAAAACAGAAGACATATGACTGAAAATAGTTGAAGTGAATATACTTTATTGCATAAGTGAAAGCAATGAGATGCCCTTCGTCATCAACAGTTCCTAGTTATAACCTAAGGAAACTGAAACCGGTAAAGTATGGAAATTAATGTAATTTGTCTTTTTAGGTATGGGGTGGTTCACGTGCTCCCTAGCTTTGGGATCTGGAAATCTGGCAAGGGGGGGAGATAGACATGGAGGATAAGCATTGCACTGACACAATTAAATTGTTGGATGGTATAGAGAGTAGGGGAGATAATGATACTTCAAACTGCGGGTTGTTTTTTGGTGGGAGGAATTTGCATAAACAATAATTTAATCAAAGCTTAGAATCCCAGTTAATATGCACTTACACTTGGTCCTCACAGATAGCTGGAGTACCATAAACACACGAAGTTGCCTTATTCTGAATTAGACTCTTTGTCCATCAAGGTCAGTATTGTCTACTCAGACTGGCAGCAGCTCTTCAGGGTCTCGGGCTGAGATCTTTCACATCACCTACCGCTTGGCCTTTTCAACTGGAGATGCTGGGGATTGAACCTGAGACCTTCTGTATGCCAAGCAGAGGCTCTACCACCAGGGCTATTTTTGGGCAGGGACGCACAGGAACGGAGTTCCGGCTGGCTCCTGAGTTGGCCACTCCCAGCAGGAACTCATTAGCATAACAGGCCACACCCAACAGCAGAAACTCATTAGGATTGGCTACATTAAGGGTATGTGGCCTAACATGCAAATTAATTCCTGCTACAAAAAAAGCCCTGGGTTTTGACAACAAACAAGGTAAACAGAATAAGAAGCAAAAGGTGGGTGTGGCTGGATGGCCACCCTTCTGGTAACATGGAGGTGTGGCCTAATATGCTAATAAGCTGTGCTGTCAGTGGTGTGGCCTAATATGTTAATGAGTTTCTGCTGTTGGGTGTGGCCTATTATGCTAACAAGTTCCTGCTGGGCTTTTTCTACGAAAAAAGCCCTGTGTACCACTAAGTCACAGCCCCTCAGTCTTCCTTCATTGCACTGTGTGTGAGAAGAGAGCAGCAGTGCAGATACGAGCTTGACGGCAAGTTGTGTCCATGTTCCTTTTAACTTCAGCAGTGTTGTGCTTGCCATCTGAATGCAGCAAGACACGCTGACCGCTGTACTGATAGGCGCTCTGGAGCTAGTTCTGATCAGAGTTCTGTCCGGCAATAATCATCTTTTGCCGCCTGATATTGTCTTGATTGCACAAAACCTTTTGAAATTCATTAAAAGAGCCCAGAAATTATAGAGCTGCAGATGAGAAAACTCTGTCTCCTGATAGGTGCTGACATTCAAAGTCTCTCTTCGACACACACACATTCTCATTTCAGTGTGCTAAATGACCTCCTGGGTCAGGTGCCTCTGTAATTGGCCATGCCAACATCCATTAACCCAAGCCATTACATTTCACAGGATATTCCTCACTAATGGCTAAGTAATTTATTCATGTGTATAAGGTGGCTTACCTACGCATCTGAACAAATTCTCTACCCTCTCCCAGGCCAGCTGCAGTCATAGTAAAACAAAATGGATAAGAGTGACACTTACTTTCTATCTCATTGACTGTTGATGACTGTGTTGGCTTGTTAGGGACTGATAAAGGCCACTCTGAACCTGTGTTGGTGATCCCACAGTCAGCTACAACTATGTCCCCATCTGCCCTGGAAGATGCATCTAGACCAGGGGTGGGCAAATAGCGGCCCGCGGGCCACATGCAGCCCGCCACAGAGTTTTTTGTGGCCCACCAAGATAGTCGGCCACGTGGTTTCAGTCAGGCCTCCGCTGGGAATCTCAACAAGCAATCTCACTCCTGATTTTTAAAAAAATCGTAGAAGTGTGATAGGGTGCATTTGTCTCATTAAACTGATTCTAAAATTAAATGTGCTTGCAGCTATAGGTGATATGAAATTAGCACAATAAATAAATTGAATAAACTACCACTATTTTATTTAATTTATATTTATTGATTTTTATGATACAATTTATACCTTTTCTGAAATGCAAATTTAACTAATGAATGCAATCATTTTAAAAGGTGCGGCCCACCGCTAACCTCCACTCCCACAAAGTGGCCCCCGAGCCAAAACAATTGCCCACCCCTGATCTAGACAGTTCGCTGAGGTCTGAATTTTTGTATTTGTATTTTACTTTATTTATATCCCTCCTTTCTCCCCAGTGGAGGACCCAAAGCTGCTTATCTCATTCTCCTCTCATCCTTTATATCCTCATGACAACCCTGTGAGGTAGGTTAGGCTGAGAGTGTGTGACTGGCCCAAAGTCACCCAGCAAGCTTCCATGGCGGAATGGGGATTCAAACCTGGGTCTCCCAGATCCTAGCCCAACACTTTATAACCACTACATCATGCTGGTTGAGCAGCACAGTACAGATGAACAGTTTGCATCTTCATCCATATGAGTTGTGCAGAAGGAAGTCGGTACCTGCATGCAGATCTCCCAGCTGGATCCGGATGTAGAGCACATCTCCATCTGCTTTCTTATTACCTTTATTTTATACAGATGTGTTCTATGTTTGGGTTCAAGGAGCTTCTCTGGGCAATGAACCAGGTTGCTTAATTTGTTGACATGTGAAGTAGGACTTTCAACAGCAAGATCCGTAATGGCAGCAGTTTTCAAAAGGAAGTTAACTACACCTTCTAAGAATTAAATGTACATTTGTAGCATTACCTTGTTTCTTAGGATGAACTGAGACATATGCTTTTGTGGTGGGCTGGCTGTGCAAGCTCGCTCACTGCTTTTTGGTCAGCCATACAATGTTCTCACCTGCATCGAGCTCAGGGGCACCAGGGCCAGCTACGCACAGTGCTGATTGGCTGGTACCAATGAGATCAGTACTCCACAATCGCATTTCCTTCCTAAACCACTTTTTTCAATATTTTAAACATTATTTTGCTCTTTTTTAAAATGTGGAAGGGAGGAGAACAAATATATTTATTTTTGAATAAAAGTACATGTGGTGTTTAAAAACAACAAAAGCATGAGGGAAGGGGCAGGTTGAGAATCAATATTTGATTCATTGGTCAATATTTTGTCCAATGGGTCACAAAAGGGGGCAGGAACCTGGGCATGAGCTGGACAGAGGTCTGTTCTGCTCTGGCGTTTTGCCTCGCTCGCACCGTGAATGTCAGTTGGGTTTTCTTTGTCATTCTGCATTGCTATCACGTTTACTGTGCACATCCTTCTGGATTTCGCCCCCCCCCCCTTCTGCATTGTTTTTCCTCCCTTCAGCGCTCAGTTCGGTTTCCATTCACTGTTGGCCCAGGCTATTTAAGGTCCAGTTTGAGCAACAGCAGGCTGAAACTGGGCTGACCACTGAAGGGAGGTAATGTAATGCGGAAGGGGGGGGGGACGGAATAAAAAGAAGGTTGAACTCAATTTTACTGTAGAATGGGGGGGGGGACCTGGTTTTTTTTAATAAGGTGAAATTCGATTTTAGTGCAGAATCACTCGGAGGATACCCCAGTGAACGTGGATTAAAAGGAGAGTGCAGAAAGGGCGTAAAAAGCATGCCCAAAACCTAAACCACAAGGATTTAAATAGAAGGTGCTTGCTGGACAGTACTGCCCAGCTGTGATAGGACAATTGCAAAATTAAAAAAAACAACAACGTTGGTCACACACCCACACACAGCACAAGTGACGTGTCTACCTTAATTAGGCAAAAATGTGGGTTTTGCTTGTAGATGCAGTAAATTTATACAGAATGCACAATGAATAAACCGGAGGGGGGGAAATAGTGCAGAGGGAAGGCATGCAAATCCTAAGTCAGCCTTCAAGGCTTGGCTGCTTAGATTCTCCGGGGGAAGCTGTCAGTGCAGAATGGGCCAGAGAGAGAGAGAGATTAGGTCCTGATTTGTACATACATCATTACACACCCTTAACATTTATATTGATTTGTCACCAGCAGAGGTCATTTCGAGCAGGAGCTCGGGGGAGCTCAGCTCCGGGAGTTGGTTCCAGCCCCCCCCCCGGGAGAATGCCTGCTTGTGTCATGGCTGCAGCAAAATGACCCCCCCCCCCTGGAAAGGTCCTTGTTTCTCCGACCAGCCTTCTGAAGGCTTCAGCCACCACTGAGGCTATCCTCCCAGAATAGCAGTATTTCTGAGGCTTGCATTAGTAGCTGTCCCCTCTCTTTCTTTCTTTCTTTCTTTCTTTCTTTCTTTCTTTCTTTCTTTCTTTCTTTCTTTCTTTCTTTCTTTCTTTCTTTCCTTCCTTCCTTCCTTCCTTCCTTCCTTCCTTCCTTCCTTTCTTTCTCTCTCTCTCTCTCTCTCTCTCCTTTCTTTCTTGCCTTCTGACATACTTCCAGTGATGTCAGGTGGTGTAGCATATGCAAATAAGTTATGCTAATGAGTTATGCTAATTAGCTCCTGCACCTCTTTTTCTACGAAATGACCCCTGGTCACCAGCAAGTGTGAAATGATCTAAAGTTTGGTGTAGTGGTTAAGTGCGCGGACTCTAATCTGGGAGAACCGGGTTTGATTCCCCACTCCTCCACTTGCACCTGCTGGATGACCCTGGGCAAGCCATAGCTTTGTACCAGCTGTTCTCTCAAGGACAGTTGTCTCAGAGCTCTCTCAGCCCCACCTGCCTCACAGGGTGTCTGTTGTGGGGAGGGGAAGGGAAAGGAGTTTGTAAGCCGCTCTGAGACTCCAAGTGACTGAAGGGCAGGATATAAATCCAATCTCTTCTTCTCCTTCTTAAAATGAAGCTCAAACTATTCCTTTCCTCAAAAGGGAAAAATCACCAACAGCTCCTGGGGACAATCCTTTACTTCTTGCAGATGCCCAGCCAGTTTGTAGATTTTCCTCTCCTGTCACTATTCATTCCTTTGCAACTGTCAGCCTCCAGAAGATGGCATCTTAGTACACAACTTGTATGTTGCAGTCTGTTGGCACAGCATGAAATATTGCCTGCGAGAAAGGGCAGATCCCTCTCTGCCTTCCTAGGCTGAACTCAAAATCCTGAGGTTAATAGCAACAGCAGCAGCAGCTGACAGGATGTGAAGAGGAAGAACAGGAAAATCCGACAATTGGCAGGCACGCCACTCCTTTTACCTTTCTGCTTTGCCAGGCCTGCAAAAGAAACAGACTCTGCTGTTAACACAGTCAGTGGAAGGACATTCATCTATAAAAGAAGCCCACTAAGCAATGACCACAGCTCGAGGCATTTGACAAAATGGGTTCTAGCTCACACAAGCAGTCAACATATTCCTCTTTCAGGTACCAGAGGACTCACTTATAAGGAGTAATATCACATTATTTATTTATTACATTTATATCCCACCTTCATCCCATCCTAGAACTCCAGGGAGCATCGATAGGTTTCCCAGAGGGTCTCCTGTCCGCGCACTGACCAGACCTGTATCTCGTGTTCCTTTCAACCATACTCAGTGACCCTAAAGTACTTAATGCAGGAGTCATGCACCAAGGACTACAACTTCACAGAAGGCCTGGTAGAAATCAAAACCATGTTCTAGGGATTATTCAACAGAAATTCAGGATTCACAGAACAGAAGGGAGCCATGAAGCCAAAAGCCACAGCTCAAGCATACTGAGCATACTGAAAAAATGGTGTCAAATAATCTTAAGAGTGGGTTAGTTTCTGTCCATCAAATCCAACCATTTCCCAAGCCATCATGCAGGATCATCCACACATCAGACCACCCCCAGATTGATCTTCAGAGTCCTAATCTTATGATCACGTAAGGAGAGTAGACGGATTAGGTCTGTCAGTGGCTACTAGCCATGGTAACTAAAGGGAACCTCCACATTCAGAGGCAGTAAACCTCTGAATACTAGTGCCAGAAGGCAACTTCAGGGTAAGGCCTCGGCCTCTGTGTCCTGTGTGTTGGACCTCCAGAGGAATTGGTTGGCCACTGTGTGAGACAGGACGCTGGACTAGATGGACTATTGGTCTGATCCAGCAGAGCTCTTATATTCTGATCACAATGTGCCACAAACCAACCGTTTAAGACTTAAGCACTCAAACTTTAAGTGCTCCCTCTGAAAGATACAGTTGGCCTCTTCAGGGTGGAAGGTGGTGAGGTATTTTGTTAGAAAGGTCCACCAATTGTCTCCTTCCATGCTGCCACCAGTAAGGTAAGGTAAAGGTAAAGGTTTCCCTTGCTCGAAAGCCAGGCGAATATGACTCTAGGGATGCAGTGCTCATCTCCGTTTCCAAGCCAAAGAGCCAGAGATGTCCAAAGATGTTTCTGTGGTCATGTGGCTGGCATGACTAGACACGGAGGCACACGCAACGCTGTTACCTTCCCACTGAAGTGGTGCCTGTTTATCTACTTGCAATTTCTTGCTTTCGAACTGCTAGGTTGGCAGGAGCTGGGACCAGAGACGGGAGCTCACCCCGTCACACAGCACTAGGGTCTTGAACTGCTGAACTACTGGTCTGCAGTTCAGCATCTTAACCACTTGAGCCACTGCAGCCACCAGTAGGTGGCTCCAATCCGAGCTCCGGCAGCCACACAGTGTGGGTCCAGAAAATGATGCCTCCATCTCCCATGCTGCTGGGAGAAAATGATGCTCCATCTCCCATCCCACATGCCCCTCTGGCACATGTCCTCACTTCTCACTGTGCTGTTCCAAGCAGTTGCTCGGCATGAGGAAGAAAAGCAAAGTTCTCAGTAGGGCCAAAGGCTCCAAAGTCCCATCTTTGTTATCTTGTAGCAGCTGGAATGAGTTGCATCTCTGTCTGTTCCTCTATGGGAAAAGATTATTCAGGCAGGTGCATGGAAAGGCATCTCACTTCTGCTTTCAGGCTGGATGAAATGTGTCTTGAGCTGGTTATGCCAACAGCTTTGTTAGGAGGATTCCTCGATTCCTCGCTTTCCCTGTCTGCTCTGTTGTTGCGTTTTGATATGCGGTCTTTTGAGAACAGGTTCAAGTACAATTGTGGTGTCACATGACATAACATTTTCCACACATTTTTCTAATTAAATTATGAGAAATTTCTGCCTAATTGCTTTGTACGTTTCCCAGGAATAAAGCTCACATTAAGATTTAATAAGATGCTGCTCCAGTCACCCCAGAGCAGCTATCCAAGATGATTGCCTCTCCTAATGTCCTCGCCATTTCCTCAAGAGCCAATTGAAATGATCATTAAGAAATAAAGGCCCTTCCTCTGGGTATTAAATATACCTCTGTGCACCTGGTTCCTTGCAAATGATCTACAACTACGCACATACCTACGGAATAATAATAACAAAGATGCTAATTATCCCAAAGCTGCTCCTGCATCCAGAGAAATTGTGTCACTGCGTCCTGTGGGAGGAGGATGGAGTGTTTATTTTAAAAGAAGCAGCCATTCTCAAGTGTTGTGGAAGTGTGTTTTCCAGGGAGTTCGGGCATGTGTGTTGTACCACTCCTGTGAGTCTGATCTAGGCAGCATCTGTTCTTGGTCCTTCTGTCAGACATACACACAGCACCTTTATTCTTCCTGACCTCATATGATGAAATCACTATGTAGGTTAGAGCTACAGTCAGCTTAGAAAGGCTGTTTGTCAGTTGTTAAGATGGTTGGTGAGGGGTGTAAATGGGAACCAGGGCTGAACAACACCTTGGGTTTTAGAAAATGGAACCTGCTATTTTTGGCCACTATGTGACAGAGGGTTGGGCTGGATGGGCCATTGGCCTGATCCAACATTGGCTTTTCTTATGTTCTTATGCCCTGTTGAGGTGCTGGTATGTTTCGTTCACACCCTAACTCCTGCAAGCATGCTAACAACAAAAATACAGTCTAGGACTCCTCAGCAGTCAACATTACTTAGTCAGAAGCCATAACAGCCATTAAGAGACCAAATTCACATCTGAGGAGATCAAGTAGACTCAAGAAGAGAAAATGAGGCAGGACCTATCCCGACAGCAAGTGTCAGTGTGAAGGTGTGTTCAGGGACTGCTTACTGCTGATTCTGGGGAAGCTGAGACAGATCTGGTAGATACCTAAGATGATGCTGCCAACTTCTTTGAGCTAGTAGCATTCAGGGCATAGCTGGATGAGAGGCAAAAGAGAAAGTTGAGAGAGGATACAAGTGGCAACCTCGATCCAAAGCAAAAGCTCAAAACAACACAAAATGTTGTGCAAGCTTTCAAGTTCCCCAGAACTCCTGAGGCTTCATCCTTTATGTGACACTTGTAGTCTTCAAAGTGCTTTAGAGTACTGATTGTATTCCAGCCCTGTGAGGCAGGTCACTGTTTTCTATTGGAAAACTAGAAGCTGGCTGGTGGTGACTTGTCCAAGACTACAGCGTCAGAGATGCAGGTTTTTGAACCCAGTGTCACAGTTTGACCCAGGGGGCCCCATCAGGGAGGCAGAAGGCTTCATAGATGCCCTTCCATCTTTCGGACCACATATGATATTATTTAATAAGTAAGAAGCATCTGTGCGTCCAGCCAACCCACTTGGCTCCACCAGCACTAAATGAAGATTAATTAGTTGACCTGTGTTGATAACACCGCTATAGTTGGCATAAGGATTAAATTAATAGTTACAACAAATGCTCTTAAAATATATAATTATTTGCCATTTAGCACTAAATATATTGAGAGCATAGGACCAGCGCTGCTGCCTATCTAGTCCGGTGTCCTGTTTCTCCATTAGATGCCCCCAGAGAAGCCCACAAACTGGGCTTAAAGACAATAGCCATATTCTGTTGTTGGGTTCAGATGAACATAAAGCTCCATTTAAACATAAAGCTCCATTTTAGCCATTGTGGCCAAGAGCCAATGGTAGCCCAAACCTCCAGCAAATTATCAAACCACCCCCCAAGCTATTTAAGCAAGTGCTATCACCACATTCTATAGCAGGGGTGGCCAAACTGCACATTCAGCTTTTCACACATATTGTGCGGCTCCCGGAAGGCAGCCGGGGAAGTAAAGGGGAGGCATGCCTCCCCAATTGGTCTTCCCTTCTCCAGCCAGTGTTCCCCTCCCTGGGTAGGCTTGAGGGGAGGAGCAGAGAAAGAAAGCAACCTGAACTTTAAATGTGTTCTGAAAGCACACATACACCCTCCGCTGGCCAGCTTGGAGAAGGCTTTGTCTCTTTAAAGTTTAAACCCCTTCTCCAAGCCAATGCAGCCAGCATGGGGGCATGGGGTGGGCTTGGAGGATGCATTAAAGATAAAGTTGCTTTCTTTCCATCTCTCCTTCCCTCCATCTATTTGCTTTCTTTCCACTTCCTTTCTCTCCACCTTTTGTTCTCTCTCTCTCTCTCTCTCTCTCTCTCTCTCTCTCTTTCTCTCTCTCGTTAAATGTGTTCTCCAAGCCCCACCCCACTGTCCCACCAGCCAGCTGGCTTGGCTTGGAAAAGGCATTTGTCTCTTTAAATCCCTTCTCCAAGCCAAGCTGGCAGGCGTGGGGGAGGAGTTGGAGAACTAAAGTTACTTTCTTTCCACCTCTCCCTCCCTCCCTCCCACCTCCCCATTTATTTGCTTTCTTTCCTCCTCTCTCTCTTTCTCTTTCCCTTTCTCCCTTTCTCCCTTCCTTCCTTCCTTCCTTTCTCTCTCTCTCTCTCTTTTCCTTCCTCCCCCTCCGCCATCTATTTGCTCTCTTTGTTTCTGTTTCTCTCACTCTCTCCTTTTTTCTTTCCACCACTTTCATTCTTTCCATCTGTCTCTTTCCCCTTTATTCTGGGGTCACACCTTATGGACAGCAAGTATTCTTCCATCTCACACAGCCATTATACCTGCTTTGCTAAAATGGTGTAATGGTTAAAGTGTAGGACTACAATCTGGGACACCCAGGTTCAAATCCCCACTGTAACTTTTTGTTTCTTTTCTGAGACCCTTTATATATAATAGCCCCTTTCTGTAGTGTTCAGAGATGATGTGTATGCTGCCTCTTTGCCTTCCTTTGCATTTCCTACTTATATTCACTGTTACCACAGTTTCTCACCTTAGACTTCTTAGTTAAACCCAAAAAACACGATGGCTTAGATATATTTGGTAGAATGACAGAACAGTCAGCATGTAGGGTGGCTCTGAGGTAAAAAGGGATCCTTTAAATAAAACAGTTGTTTTCTCTTAAACATAGAATTTCTTTAGAAGTATAACAGCATAACAGTTTCAGTATGGTTCATATGCATAGTTGTTTCAGTTAGGTACAGTTTTCTTTCTTTCCCTGAAGTTCCTTAACTAGACCTAGCCAAAAAGGCTTATTTTCCTCACTTGCCACTTAGGCAAATAACTTCCTCAAAGAACACAGATTTCTCTTACTCTCCATAGCACCTCACTCAACACCCACTCAACTTCCTGCTCTCTCCCATACACTCACCAAACCGGCCAACTCCACTCCTTAGGGTACAGCTACCATCCAGTCATGACATATTTAATAACCCATCCAGCCCCCTGTTATTACTCTAGATGCCTGCATTTTAAACCACAGAAACACACCTATAAAAACCAACTTCAAAACACAAAGATAAAACACATACAAAATATTTACATCGCAAAACACAACATCTGCTGCATCATGAAGCATGCTGGTTGACCCTGGACCAGTTACAGTTTCTCTAACCTATCTCACAGGGTTGTTATGAGGGTAAAATGTAGGATGACCAGTATACATTTCAATGAGCTCCTTGGAGAAAGGGTCAAATCAAAATGTAATCAGTCAATCCCCACAATCTGTATCAGGCTCAGCACTTCTGGCACAAGCCAGGACACCTCTGAGCACAACCCCAACCCAGTGATGAAGCCATCTTGTGCCCTGGAAGTTTTTAACCTGGCTAAATGTGGCATTCTCAGAGCTGAGGACTTTAATGATAAACATGGGAGGCTTCAGGATGTGGTTTGGTAGGGTTGCCCGGTCCCCTCCTTGCTCCAGTGGGGGGATTTGGGGGGTGTTCCAGGGGTGAGTGGGGATGCCCCCAAGCCCCTCCACCAAGTGTGACCACCCGCCCAGCAACCCCGCTCCCTCCCCTCCAGACAGATTTAAATGGCTTCAGCTGATTGACAGGGACCACCTGGCCCGCCGATCAGCTGGAGGGCCCTTTAAATCTAGCAGGAGGGAGGGAGAGGGGCTGTTGCAAGCTGCACACTCAGCCTGCAAAAAAAAAAACCCTTTAAAGGGTCTTTTTGTGAGTGGAGTGGGGGCTGTGGTGCATGGGGCTGGGGGAGCAACTGCTTTGCACGAAGAAGATCTCTGGCTGTATCCCTGGCATCTCCAGCGCAAAGCGCAAAGCACACTGTTTGCACTTGGAGGAACACCCCGTGCTGCCTTCCCTCCTCCCAACACAAATAGCGTGAAGCATACTGTTTGCCCTGGGAAGAGTGCCCAGCCCCAGGGTGAAGCAGCATTGGTGGGTGGCTGTTTCTTGCTCACTGCTGCCTCTACCCAGGACATTGCACTGTCTGCGCTTGGAGGAGGACCCAGTCCCAGCATGAAGCAGCAGCAGCAGCAGCAGCATCACCTCCTCCCGGGATAAACAGTACAAATCACACTGTTTGCCCTGGACGGAGCACCCAGCCCCAAAAGGAAGCAAGAATGGCTGTTGCTTCACACTTGGGCTACCTTGGCTCCTCCAAGCCCAAACAGTATGCTTTACTGTTTGGGTTTGGCAGGGCTGCTAGTTCACCCAAACAGTCGAGTATTTTCATTGACTATTTGGGAATGATACTGAAAAAATACTGGACATTTAAATGGCTAGTATTATTTTCAGTCCACCCGCCCCCCCCCCCCCCCACAACAGTCAATGAAAATACCGAATTGTCCAGGTCAGTACCGGAAACCTGGCAGCCATAGTTGGGGTGGGTGGGGGTTTCTTCCCTCCCATATTGCCACCTGGGATTGTAGCAGCCGTGCTGTTAGGGATCCTGAGCTGATTTTCTGTGCCTGGTGTGATGAAGCGCCTGGTCATGCTAGGCCTTTCCCCGTGTCTATTATCTTTCCACCTGAAATGGCTCTGGGGAGCCACTGTTTGCTTACTTGGGGAAACAGACATGTTTCCTCAGTGGACAAACAGTGGGTCCCTTGGGCACTGCAGGGAGAGGCTTAAACTCCTCTCTGTACACTGCACTCCTTATCTGCAGGAACTGAATTCTCAGCAGGGAATTCCCAGAACATATCTGTTCAAAGTCCACGTGGGGGGACACACGGCCTTCGTAATGGGTGAATCAGCCCCCAGTGAGAAAGGGACAGACGCAGGCAGGGAAATTCCACTGTGCTGTGTGATTATACGGGATCCAGAAAACATATCAGTATGACTGGTAGAAAAACTGCACAGAAACCTGTCTCCTTTGGTGGGAAAATTGGTAACACACTCAACTGGTTGGCTGATGGGCCTGCCTGTTACTTCCATTTTCTGCTGATTCTTTCTCTCACATCTAACCCTCCCCTCTCTTCCTGCTGCATCCTGCCATGTTAGATAGCATATTGCTACAAATCTAATCTACCCCTCTCCCAGGAGGGGCCTGAGAACTCCTGGAATTACAATTGATCTCCAGGCAACAGAGATTGGTGCCTCTGGAGAAAATGGCTGCTTTGGAAGGTGGACTCTATGGTGTCCACAGCGTTATACATTGCTGAGGTCCCTCCCCAAACCCTGCCCTCCCAGGCTCCATACCCAAATCTCCAGGAATTTTCCAGTCCAGACTTGGCAACCCGATTCTTCATCCCATCTTTGACCACCACCTTTCCCTGAAATGTGAAACTAACTCTATCTCACCTCCTAATGTGCATGTGTGGGAAGTGTCACTGCAGCTGGCTGATACAGGTATTTCTTTCCACTGCTTTGTGTCCTCAACAAAGTAGAGCTTGCTTGAACTTTTCATGCCAATGACAAACATTCTTGCTTAGACTCCCATGCTTGGCACTGAGGAAGAAGGATGACCCGGGAAACTATAGGCTGGTCAGTCTGACTTCTGTTGCTGGGAAGATATTAGAGCAGATTTTAAAGGGATCAATCTGTAAGCATCTGAAGGACCACTTAGTGATCCGGGGAAGTCAGCATGGTTTTGTCCCCAACAGAACTTGTCAGACCAACCTGGTTTCCTTCTTTGATCATGTGATGAGCTTACCGGATTGTGGGAATTCTGTTGATATGATTTACCTGGATTTCAGTAAAGCTTTTGATAAGGTCCCCCATGACATTCTGATGGGCAAAATGGAAGACTGCGCACTGGACTATAGGACAGTTTGGTGGATAGGGAACTGGTTAGAGGACTGCACCCAAAGAGTGGTGGTCAATGATGTTTCATGAGATTGGAGGGAGGTGTCCAGTGGGGTGCTGCAGGTTTCAGTTTTGGGCCCGGTACTTTTCAATATTTTTATCAGTGACCTGGATGAAGGGGTAGAAGGGTCACTCATTAAATTTGCTGATGATACCAAATTGGGAGGAGTAGCAAACACCCAAGAAGATAGAGTTAAAATTCAACAAGACCTGAATACTCTGGAGAAGTGGGCAGTTGCAAACAGGATGCAATTCAACAAAGATAAATGCACAGTACTACATCTGGGCCACAAAAATGTCAAGCACAAATACTGGATGGGGGATACGTTTCTGGGGAATAGTGTATATGAAAGAGATCTTGGGGTAAGATTGGACTGTAAACTATCTATGAGCAGTCAGTGTGGTGTGGTGGCAAAAAAGGCAAATTCAGTCTTGAGTTGTATTAAAAGGCCCATAGCATTGAAATTGCAGGAGGTCATAGCCCCTCTGTATACTGCCTTGATCAGGTCACACCTTGAGTACTGTGTGCAGTTCTGAAGGCCTCACTTCAAAAAGGATGTGGACAAAATCTAAAGGGTGCAGAGGAGAGCAACGAAGATGATCAGGGGTCTGGAGACTGAGCCCTACAAGGAAAAGCTAAGGGCCTTGAGAATGTTTAGTTTGGAGAAGATGAGATTGAGGGGGAACATGATTGCTCTCTTCAGACGTTTGAAAGGCTGTCATTTGGAGGAGGGCAAAGAACTGTTCCAGTTGGCAGCAGAGGATAGGACCCAAAGCAACAGGTTTAAATTACATGCAGGAAGGTATCAGCTGGATATTAAGAAAAACCTTTTCATGGTCAGAGGGGTTCAAAGGTGGAATCAGCTGCCTAGGGAGGTGGTTAGCTCCCCTTCACTGGCAGCTTTCTAGAAGAGGCTGGACAATATTTGTCAGATATGCTTTAGGCTGGTCCTGCATTGGGCAGGGGGTTGGACTAGATGGTCTGTATGGCCCCTTCCAACTCTATGATTCCATTGCCTCCAATTCTGTGGGGCCTTACCAGATATTCAGTCAGATCTGGAGATGAAAGAGCTCAATCTATTTCCTTTTAGAGTGATGACTCTGTTGGGGTATTTGGTTAATATAGCAGAGTTTGCCTAGTCATAGAAGCATCCGAGTACAGTAAATAAGACTGTGGTCACACGGCCCTTTAATGCGGGAGGAAGGGTTGTTTCCTCCCGCATTTAAAGGGACCATCTACAAAGGCTAGGGCTAGTCCCGCGCCGAAGCGGGCTCAAATGCAGGTTCCTCCCGCATTTTTCGACCCTGGGAAAATCAACTGTTTTCCCAGGAGTTGCGCGAGGAGCCCGCATTTGAGCCATCTGGATAGCCCTCTCTTGCAATCATTGCAAGCGCAGGGCTGTCCAGATGGTCCCATCCACCATTCCCCCCCCCCCTTTTACACTTGGGTGCTTGGCCAATCAAGTGCCCAAGTGTAAAAGGGGGAAAAAACCCCCAAAATTACCAGGTGGCCAGCGGGGCTCGGGGAAGTGTGCCTCCCCCAGCTGCCGCCACCGCCAGCTGACGCCAACACATGCCTTAAAGCCACCCACTGACGATGACGCTGCCAACGCTGCCACCCACCAATGCCTCCGATGCCTCCTTTGCTGCGGCCTCTGGTCTCCTCCACTGCCTCCTTCGCTGCTGTCGCCTCTGTCCGCTGCCGCCGCTCGCTGCCAATAGGGGTTGGGATGTGTGTACATCCCAATCTGAGGTAAAAAAATGTGGCCCTGTTAACCCGGGAGGGCTCCGGGATTTAAAGGGGCCGTGTGACCACAGCCTTAATCTCCTAAAAAGTACACTGCAAAAGGTTAAAAACTTAACATTTATTCAAGTAGATCCAGTTCACATTCAGGTTGCAGTTGAGAGGCGGGAGAGAAGACTAACCTAAAGAGCGCTTTCCCTATCACAAATGGCCAGCTTGTCCGGCACTGTGTGTGTGGGAGTATGGGGGCATTGTATCTACAGGTGAGACCTGCAGAGACATGTGTCTCCATGGAAGGTGTAATGTACTGAGTGAGTTGCATTCCATTGAGAGGGCTGAAAACAACCTGAGCTTGAGACGTGTAACAAAAGCTGGCTAGGATCCGAAAAGGGACCAGTAGGGAAGCAGGGATCCTGGAAATAACCAATTGAGAAACAATGTACTGTAAATAGCCTATCACTGGGAGTGGGGTGTGTGGGGTGTGTGTGACCTTTAGGACATAAATACCCGGATTTGGCCAGGCAGTCTTTGTCCTCGTGGCTGAAATCACTAATAAACTATGAGCTGATCACTAAACGCGTTTGAACCCAGTATACTTCAGAAGGCCACGTGGAATGAGAGGACACAGAGGGAGGAGGGGTCAGAGGGCAGCTCCCAGGTGAAGACAAAGAGAGGCATCCCATTCAAGGAGATAACACCTATACACACTTAGAGTGACGTAGTCCCCCCCCCCCACACACACACACAATGTCCAGACGTGCTGAGTCACTCCAACAGACTAATCTTTTCACATTTTCCTGTGTGGGTGAGGAAAGCTGGAGAGAAAATGGTGGCCAGGTGAGGCAAAGGATTATTATTCTCACCTCACTCCTAAACAGTGAGGAAACATCCTTCATTCTTGTCTTTCCAAAGCAGATTGAGCCAAGAGCTACCCAGAGCTTTGCAGATACTGCAGTAAAGAATCTTAGTGTGCTGCCAACATGCACCCTTCCTACAGAGACACCCGACGAGCAGGGATCCCACTCCCCCAACCCATCCTGTACGTGCCAGTGCTATGAAAGGCACTGATCAAAACTGATCGGTTCAGACTGAACGCAAAAAAAGAAAAGAAAAGTCATCTAAAATATGTGTATGAGGGCCCCTATATTTCTTTGAGCAACGATCTTGGTCATAAAAATAAGCCAAGAAGCGACAGAAAAGGGTGGCGGGAGGAGTGGCAAGGCTCTGCTGTTGAGCTGATGCACATTCGGGCAGGGAAATGGGACCTTGTGTCTCTGGCTGACAGAGGCAAAGTGCGTTGCAAAGATGACTCATTCATTTCACAGGAAAGATGATGCTATCTGCTGCGAGAGAGGAGAGATTTGCTCTCCCCCTCTGCTGCCAGCCTCCCCACCCCCTCAGGTGAACTTGCAACAGCATTAAGCCTTCAGCGGCAGCTCTGAGCAGACGGATGACGGGGAGGGGGTGGGCAAGGGGGCAGAGATGTACGCAGGAAGGCCGAACAGTGGTTAATCTTGGTTAAGAAGGAAACGGGAGCAGGCTCTCTCTCTCTCTCTCTCTCTCTCTCTCTCAGTGCTGCTAACACAGGGGGCAGGGTTTGGAAAATTACTTGGGCTTCTGGGCCCCAGGCCAAAATGCCAGAATGTGTGTCAAAGACATAACAAGCTAAAAGCAGGGACAGAAGCCAATGTGCCAGTACAAACAGCCCCGTTCTCTGCACCTCCAACTGGCTTCACCGGAACAGAGCTGAACTTCCATGGGGGCTCCTTTCCTTGTGCCTGCAGTCCTGACCCTCATCGTGGTGGCCTAGGGAGAAAATGGCTGCTTTGGAGGGTGGAGCTTCTCCCCAGGCTCTACTCCCCAAATCCCCAGGTATTTCCCAACTCAGAGCTGGCAGCCCTGTGTTGGCAGAGTGCCTATGCAGCAGTCAGGACACTGAACCAGTTAAAAGAAGCTAGCAAAACCAGCGGAGAAAGATGAGAGATAAACCTAACTCCTGACTAGCTGGGGGAGAGTTCTAGACTGTTCTAGAAGATTACCCTAAGAACAGCATTCTGCACACGGACAAGGAGAAGATCCTTTGGAATGAAGGTACTCTCCCTATACTCCAGTCCAGCGGGAGCTTGCTTCACCCTTCAGGATCTTCTTTCTCCTTCGTACACGAGACATTGCTATATTACAACACATGATACAATCCTCTAGGCAGAACCCCCCCCCCCCCCTCACTCATTTTGCTTTAGCTCCTTAAAAGCTTTCCAAGAATGCACTGGGTCAAGAAAGGGGGGCTAGTGGCTAAATATATGTTGTATCTGTTTACTCTGGCTTCGGAACCATAAATGGACATTGTGCAGTTCCTGTTGGGCAAGACCTTCTGCAACACCTTCTGCTTTCCTCCTTATTACCCCAGGGGTCATTTCATAGAAAAAGAGGTGCAGGAGCTCATTAGCATATCCATTAGCCTAACGCAGTGGTGGGCAAACTGTGGCTCGGGAGCCACATGCGGCTCTTTCACATATATTATGTGGCTCCCGGCAGGGCGGCTGGGGAAGCTAAATATCATTAGCAAACAAATATCATTGGACAAATTAATATCATTATCAATATCTGCTTTTACCCCTTTTGTTATTATTTTTGTCAGTCTCATTTAATGTTAATAAAAAGCAAATTTGCTTATGTATTTCCCAATAAAAGCAGGTAATATTTGTTCATGTCTTGTGGCTCTCAAACATCTGATGTTTATTCTATGCAGCTCTTACGTTAAGCAAGCTTAGCCACCCCTGTTCTAGGTAGCTCTTATGCTGAGCAAGTTTGCCCACCCCTGGCATAACTCATTAGCATATGCCATGCCCCCAACATCACCAGAAGTGTGTCAGAAAGGGAAGCAAAAGGGGGGGCACCTTCAAAAGTCTCTCCTTCCCTTCCCCAGCTGGCCTGCCAAGGCGAGCGGTGGGGGAGCAAAGCGAGAAGGGCCCCATAGAATACAGTAGAAAGATCGTGCTGCCACTGCCGCACGACTCTAAACAGAAGGGGTTTAAACTTTAAACCCCTTCTCGCTTTGCTTCCTCCACAGGCCCGCTGGGAGAGGGGCTTGCCACCGCTGCCATTTGTGTCCACTAGGGGTGTGCAAATAAAAATTTTGGGGCCCGATTCAGATTGAGCCAAATTAGGCCACATCTGTTCCGGCTGCCGAATGACCCCCACATGTCAGTTTTGGCAATGGAAGCCCATTCGGCAGGCCGAATGTCAGTTTCAGCCCCATTATACCCTATAGGCCATTGAAGTCAATGGGAAAAACTCATAGGGTATATGAGGGACTGGAGGAAAGGGGGTTTGAGGGAGAGGCTCCAACCTTGCAGGGTAGCTGCTGGAGCCTCTCCCCGAAATACCCACCAAGTTTCAAGTAGGTTGGACCATGGGGTCCAATTCTACGGGCCCTCAAACAGGTTGCCTCCTCCCCTCCATTGTTCGCTATCACGGGAAAACAAGGCCCTTGCAGAAGTTCTCTGAGAGTCACTTTAAATATAACAGCTGCCCCGTGAAAAAGGCACAAAAAGGACTTACCTATGGTTGTGCTCTGTACAAAGGCTTTTATATTTTAAACCTTTTATTCCATGTGTCAGCCCAAATGCACTCTGTTTCCCCATGGTAGAACTGGATACAGTCGGGTTGGCTGTTGGCTGCTTTGGAAATGCCGCAGGCAACGGCTGGTGCAAAGGCTAAGAAGCAGTCACGTATTATGGCTAGTAAATAGGAAGTACCTTTTGATGGCCTCTGTATGGAGGCTGTAAAGTTTAAACGAGGTCTTAGAGTTTGACCAAAGTATTGTTGAGTCCATAAAAATCTGACCCTGAGCTGTCCCACTTTGGACTGTTGTTAGTGCTCACATTATTGAATGCTTCTCTATACAAAACATTCTCTTCCAGGGTGGGGGAGGTGTCAGGGAGAAGGGTTCTAGCCTAGCCTTTGCCCTGATATATTTTTGATGTTGGAAGGAGGGGTTTTTTTTTAATGGAGGATCATTCAGTCACGGGGAGCTAAACACCTATTTCTCGAGCAGGTCTCTGGAAAGATGGCATATACATTTCCTAAACAAATAAATAATTTTATTTATTTAGGATATTTCTGTGATGCCTCTTCAGAGTCCTGCTTGAGGCGGCATGCCATTAAAACAATGTCACAATATGAAACAAGCCATTTTTAAAAAGCATTTTAAAAAGCATAAAAAACAGCATGAACAATATCCCTAAACCAAAAGCAGACCATTAAAAAGCTCAAGAGGAGGGTGTTCCAGTTCCAGTAGAGAGCCAGTTTGGTGTAGTGGTTAAGTGCGCGGACTCTAATCTGGGAGAACCGGGTTTGATCCCCCACTCCTCCACTTGCACCTGGCTGGATGACCTTGGCAAGCCATAGCTCTGGACCAGCTGTTCCCTCAAGGACAGCTTGGGAAAGAGCTCTCTCAGCCCCACCTACCTCACAGGGTGTCTGTTGTGGGGAGGGGAAAGGAAAGGAGTTTGTAAGCCGCTCTGAGACTACAAGTGAAGGGCGGGGTATAAATCCAATCTCTTCTTCTTCTTCTAGCAAGGTAGTGCCACAGAAAAGGTCCTGCCTCTAGATGCCACTTGTCTCTCCTCTGAAGGTGGAGGCACAGGCTGGGTTTGAGAGACAGACCTTAATGGGTGGGCTGGATAGTATCGGAGGAGATGGTTCGTCAAGTACCCAGGCCCAAGCTGTTCGGGACCTTAAAGGTAACAACCAGCATTTTGAATTGTGCCCAGAAACAGAAGGGTAACCAGTGCAGATCTTTCAGCACAGGGGTGATGAAAACCTTGTAACTCACCCCTGACAATAACGTGACTGCTACGTTTTAAGACAACTGAAGTTTTTGGACCATTTTCAAAGGCAGCTCCACATAATGCGTATTACAGTAATCTGACTTGGATGTAGGGCTGCCAAGTCAGCCAAGGGGGCGGGGGATCCCCCACTACAGGGGTTCCTGATCTGCCAGCCAGCATTCGGCCGGCGGGGGGAACCCCACCCTCAAAGTCATCCAGCCAGGACGACTTCCCCAACGTAATGACGTCACCCGGAAGTGACATCATCACGTTGGGGGCGTTGCCAGGGCGACGCTCTAGCAATCGCCCCAAAACTCTATGATACCAATCGCCCTGGCAACGCCCCCAACGTGCTGACGTCACTTCTGGGTGACGTCACCGGGTGCTCACACTTCGCACGCGTGCCAGGGAAGCTCCCGTACAACGGAGGACTCCCCCCCGCCGGTTAGTAAGGAAGACTTGGCAACCCTACTTGGATGTGATCAGATCAAGGATCACTGTGATCATAGTTCATGGCGGCCAGATCAAGGTCAGATCAAGGCCAGATCAAGATCAACACAGACCCAGGTTTACTGGCTCAGTACCAAATTACATGTTACCTTCAACACCACAGGGACTTGCTGCCATATGGCAGCTGTGATCATTCCCTGTTGGAATTTAATTCTAAAGTGCCACAAGGGCCCAGTTTGTATGGGGATCAAGGGGGGGGGGAGAGTTCTACCCTTCTCCCAGCACCATTAGCTTAACCTGAAATAACCCCAGGGCACATGCAAGCAATCAGCACATCTCCAGCCTCCTGGATGGGGCAAATGATTATGAAACCTCTGGGACCTTTTTGGGTTGGGATAGCACTGAGTGGAAGGCTGGATCCCTACTGCCCCCATGCTCCAATTCATAAGAACATAAGAACATAAGAGAAGCCAATGCTGGATCAGGCAAGTGGCCCATCCAGTCCAACACTCTGTCACACAGTGTCCAGAAATACCAGGTGCTATCAGAAGGTCCAGCAGTGGGGTCAGGACACTAGAAGCCCTCCCACTGTTGCCCCCTCCCCAAGCAAATTCAGATCAGGCCCCTGCAGCACTTTAGAACTGAATTCCCACAAGACACTCGCAGCTGCCATATGGCTGCTAGTCCCCATGGTGACCCCATGTTAAATGTAACATGTAATTTGGGCCTGAGAATGGGCATGTACTGGAACATCCATTGTTCAGCATTAGGCAGTCCAGGCTGGTTGCTTTGGTGGACAACTGCCTGCCAAATTCTTCTGTGTCCCACCACCACTCCATAGGATGGCAGGAGAGAAATAGTATTCGTCAGTGCCTTGACATTACTTCCGCTGGTATAACTAGATCATCATGAATTGCATAACTTGGATTACTTGCATAGGTATTTACATCACGCAAACTGGCCCAATTTTTGTTTTCAGATTTCTTGAATTCTTGAATGGCTCAAGAAAGGTTTCTCCTTCAGAACTATACTGGCAGAAGCCACAGCATAAATACACGTAGTTTCTAGGTGATGCCAAGTCAAATATACATGACTTCAGCTGGAACAATGAAAAATATGGTGTCTGCTGTAGCACTTCTCCACAGTTGGACTAAAAAGCCAGAATGCTGAAACAAAGTAAACACTTGCCGAAGATATATTTATGTCATCAAAAGAATCTAGAGATTAGGCGTGATACAAGAACCTATTCTTTGGGGGTTCATTCCATGTTACTGCTTTAATATTTAAAGTCCTGAAATGACATTAAGCAGTGACCAATCACATTGTTCTTTACCATCAACTGTTGCCCACCAACTGAGCAATCATTTTGTTTGGAACAACCTGTGCGGTTGTTCCTATCCACTTGTTGGAGAACCAGGGCTGGTGCTACCATTAGGCCAACCTAGGCGGCTGCCTGGGGCGGAGACCTCAGAGGGGCGCAGAACTGACAGTCTGCATTACTGTGCAGTAGACCCGCCGCCAGGCCCAATTTCAAATTTTGTGGTTTTCAGTCTCTAAAATGCATTTATGTTTGAAAATTGCTGGGCACATTTGGGGGGGGGGGGGGCGCCAGAAGGTAGCCTCGCCTAGTGTGCAAAAAAACCTGGCACCGGCCCTGTGAAGAACCTTTAAACCTTACAGTGGTGCTGTGGGATGAACCCATGGAATAGTAACCTACATGCCCGGTACCAAAAACAAAGCAAATTTGTTCCCCACCATTTTCAAAACTCTTCTTTGCAAATTTTAATGTTGAATCTTCTCCAGATGTTCCCAAACATTTTCTCTTTGCTCACATTTGATACTCAGGATTGGGGGAGGGAGGAAGCCAGTGTGCACATGTGAGATTTGGAGTGGGGAAATGGCCTGGATGAGTTAAACACCCTTTTCCTCATTCATTTTCCAGTCATGCTTACCACTCTATATGGTTTCCCTGGTTAAAAAGGGATGCCAGGGTCATATTATACACACCTGAGTTTAACATCCAGTTTGGCCCTTGAGGACTTTCTTTCTGCATTGGGTCTTGCTTCCCCCAACCCTTACTCTTATCCCCCTCAGTCAGCTGGCCGGAAACTAATTTTGCAACTACTGGAAGGGGCCCAACTCAGGTCAGGACTGCAGTACAAGGAGAGAATGGGTGGAAGCCTTCTTCCAGCACCCTTTTCCAGATCTGAAATGGCCCCAAGCAGCACTATCTGCATAGTGTCCATTATGGAGCACATGCAGCCAATGTTCCCTCTAAGCTAGTGCCCTCTAAGTTAGTTTGAGCTAGCTCACAGTTTTTTTGCCTCCGACTCACACATTTTTGCCTTAGCTCAGGAAGGATGGCTCCAGAGCAAACTAATGTATGCCGTAGCCAGATCACCCGCTCACAACTTTAATGCCAGTAGCTCACAAAGTAGAATTTTTTGCTCACAGGACTCCACAACTTAGAGGAGACTACCACAGCATGTAGCCTATCAGTCCAGACCCAGTTGGGGGGGGGGAGTAATGTCTACTTTGGCCCTTAGTTATCCTTGTGAAAGAGAATATGAAGGAAAATATAGGCATTGTTGCAGTACAAGGATCCAGAGTCACAATTAGGGCTGCCAAGTCAGCCCGGGGGGCGGGGGATCCCCCGCTACAGGGGTTCCCGATCCACCAGCCAGCATTCGGCCAGCATGGGGAACCCCACCCCCTTCCCCAGCGTAATGACATCACCTGGAAGTGACATCATCACCTTGGGGACGTTGCCGGGTCGACGCTCTAGCAATCGCCCCAAAACTCTATGGTACCATAGAGTTTTGGGGCGATTGCCAGAGCGTCGCCCTGGCAATGCCCCCAACGTGATAATGTCACTTCCGGTGACATCATCGCGCCGGGGAAGCTCCCGGCAGCAGGAGGACTCCCCCCCCGCCGGTAAGGAAAAAGGACTTGGCAACCCTAGTCACAATATCCACTTACAGCATGAGTAGAGAAAAGATATGTTAGTGTTCAGTCTAATGCAGAGCAAACTAATGACTGCCTTCTGTTCATCAGGCAAACTGCAAAGCCTTCGAAACTCCAAAAGGTGAGAGTCTTTGGGCAGGAGGCAAGACAGGTGATACTAGCCCTGGCCTATTGCCCACAAGCCACCATAACTCAAAGCCAGCATCCCTGTTGTTGGTTTCAAGAGCACACTGGTTGCTGCACAGAACGGTGCCGCCTGTCTGTATTCTAAGTGTCCTCAGCTGACATTTCATGTCCAGTTCCCCAAAGGAAGTTATTTTAAGCCATGCTGGTGAGGAAAGGCTGTGTTGTACTGCAATCCTTCACAAGGTCTTATTCAGCTTTTAAAAGCCAATTAATTGGTGGCTTAGCTTAGGTGAAATTGGTCTCTTGGATAGTTTATTAAAAGGTGTTTAAAAGATTGCCCTTAGCACATAGTAGGCTGGGAAAGAAGGCTGAGACGAATGGAATATTTGGGATAGAATCACAAGCACAAATGTTAGGCATGTTGCATATAGCCGGTTGCCTAACTTGCAGAACAGTCATTATAAAGAAAAGCTCATGCTGCAGGATCTCAGGAAACATGTTCATGAAAGTTTAGGAAGACCGGTTCTATACCAAGTCTCTGCAACCCAGAATTGTCTGCTTCAACTGACATCAGGTCTTTCCCAGCGTGCCAACTGAGAGGTCTCTTTTAGCCCTTGAGTAAAATGAGTCCTTCCAGATGCCAGAGGAAGGGGAAAGCAAATGCTGAGCAAGATGTTGACCTCCTAGAGTTCCCAAGATGGAAATTCAACATTTATTTTTTTATTGATTGATTGATTGGATTTATATCCCACCCTCCCTACAAGGGCGGCTCACAATAATTAGTGCATAAATAACAGTAAAATTGGCATAAAATCAAATAAAAACAATACAGTTATACATAAAAAGGTGCTGATGATGTTTCCTTAGTTACTTAAGATGGCGTACAAACAAGTGCAAACAACAGTCAACAATCATTCTGCTCGCTGATCTTCCAATTTCAAGCGGCAGCGCAAGCCAGGTGTCAAAACCAGGGCCAAGCTCAATGGTAGAGACTATTGATAGTAATGATGATGGTGGTGGTGGCTCCTTAGTTGAAAGCCTGGTGGAAGAGCTCCGTCTTGCAGCCCTGCAGAACTGTAGAAGATCCCGCAGGGCCCTGATCTCTTCTGCGAGCTCATTCCACCAGTATGGAGCCACCACTGAGAAGGCCCTGGCCCTAGTGGTGGTAAGCCTGGCATCCTTGGGACCCGGGAGGGTTTATCTTTGCAACACTGTAAATTTTTACCCAGATGCCTGGGATGAAGTATAATTTCATCACAAGGTCCATTGATAACTGTCAGCCATAATGACTCACCTGTTCAGTGACTATCAGTGCTATGGGGGAGGTAACAACAGGGGACGACTTTGACCTCCATGACTTGCTTGTATTCCTTTTAGGGCATGTGGTTGGCCACTGTGTGATACAGAATGTTGGCCTAGATGGACCATTGGTCTGATACTGCACAGCTGCTCTATGTTGGTGTAGTGGTTAAGTGCGCAGACTCTAATCTGGGAGAACTGGCTTTGATTCTTCACCCCTCCACTTGCACCTGGCTGGATGACCTTGGGCAAGCCATAGCTCTGTACCAGCTGTTCCCTCAAGGACAGCTTGGGAAAGAGCTCTCTCAGCCCCACCTACCTCACAGGGTGTCTGTTGTGGGGAGGGGAAGAGAAAGGGATTTGTAAGCCGCTCTGAGACTCTGAGTGAAGGGTGGAGTATAAATCCAGTCTCTTCTTCTTCTTCTATCCGGGGGAGGGGGCAGACTTTGGAAAGTGGATTGAGACAGGAAATAGTGAGCTGCAATCTGAGCTCATGTTGGAGACCTCATAAAATATAATTCAGCTTCCCAAAACATTGGAAAAGTCAACCTGCGTTGACTTCAGAACCAGTAACAAATTGTCCTCTGTCAAAGTTTTTGCAAGACTGGTGGCACTTGCCAAAATCTTTTTAAAAGCTTGTTTTACATGAAAGAGACACAGACAGAAAGTTCTCTCTTTCCCTCATTTGTTGAGTTCAGTGTGTTGATGTACCCAACCTGGCTCCACCCGACTGCTCTAAGGTCCCATTCACAAATCTGTTCCTCTGTTGCTTGCTTGCAAATTTTATAGGTAACATATGGCTCATGTGGGTAGCCCTGATTACATGGCTACTTCCCAAACCAGGTTCAGCAGCCTTGTGGGAGAAAAGATGCAAGTGAGGGAATTGCCCACACACATGATTCAAACCTCTGTAAGTTACCAGTACATTGTGGGAGCACACAACTGTATTTGTTATTAATAAATTATCTCTTAGTAACTTTATTATGAGTAAAACTGTCACTGGCCACGGTAAGATTTTCAAGGGGCAATGATCAGTTAGCAAGTTGGAGGGAAGACTGGTACACTGGCCCCTTGGGTGGTAAACAGTAGATTCTGGGGAACTGCTAATGAGTGTGCTTGGGGGAAGAGAACTCTGAGGAAATTTGTGGCATAACAATCATTATTCCAAACAAACCCCTGACAGTATAATACAAGAAGTTTATTTATTTAACAGTCCACTGACCCAGCAGTCTTGTACGGAGCCAGTCTCACAAATACCATACTCTGTTTCCATCCTTGCACAGAAGCCATTGATGCCAAAACTTTAGCTTCAGCTGAAGTAATTCCAGGACCCGTGTCGGTGAGCAGGGAAGGCATGGAAACAATTGAAGTCTTGAAGACTATCACCAGCTGTATCCAGAGATCTCTTGAAGGGGCAGTCAACACACAATCAAAGGAAATGTGAGATAAAGTTACAGTTGCCCCAGACCCACATGCACATACTCTATCCGAGTAGGATAGAATCATAGAATCCCAGAATTGGAGGGGGCCATACAGGCCATCTAGTTCAACCCCCTGCTCAATGCAGGATCCGCCTAGAGCATCCCTGACAAGTGTTTAAAGACTGCCAGTGAGGGGGAACTCACCACCTCCCTAGGCAGCTGATTCCACTGTTGACAACCCTTACTATAAAAAAGTTTTTCCTAATATCCAGCTGGTACCTTCCAGCCCTTAATTTAAACCCATTATTGCAAGTCCTATCCTCTGCTGCCAACAGGAACAGCTCCCTGTCCTCCTCTACCAAGCCCTGTGGCATCCCACTGGACACCTCCCTCCATTCAGATGGAATGCCATTGGCAACTACTCTTTGAATGTGGGTTCTCCAACCAGTTCCCTATCCACCTAACTATCCTAGAGTCTAGTCCACAGTCCTCTAGTTTACCCATCAGAGCATCATGGGCAACCCTGTCAAAAGCTTTACTGAAATCCAGGTAAACAACATCAACAGCATTCCCCCAATCCGGTAAGCTTGTCACTCGATCAAAGAAGGAAATGAAACTGGTCTGGTTGGCCTGTTGGGAACAAATCCCCAAACTGTCATTTAGACGCTCACATATTGATCTAAAATCTGCTCCAGTATCTTCCTTGGGACAGAGGTCATACTGACTGGCCTTTAGTTTCCTGGGTCATTCCTCCTCCCTTTTTTGAAAATTGGGATAACATCTGCTCTCCTCCAGTCTTGTGGCACATCTACCATCCTCCAAGAGGTCTGGAAGATGATGGATCAAGGCTCTGCAAGCTCTCTAGAAAGAATCTACCCACTGAAACCGCAGAAGGGAAGCATTTAGCCTAGCCAGAAGAAAAGCCCTCCGATATTTTGGGACAGTCAGTTGGTAAAGACAAGACAGAATGGTAAGAGGAGGGACAATACACAAACCCCAGCATAGAACATATCCTATGAGCCCTGCCAGGAGCCACCTGATGGTCTAGTGCCTCCAGTGCTCTTTCTGAGAATAGTCTAAGCAGCCTGTGGGTCAAGAGACAAGAGGAATGAAGGGGGCAGCCCTAAAAAGGAAAGCTTGGATTCAAGATGAGACCGCCAATGCGAAACATAAAGACCTGATCATAAAAGAGACAGAAAATTGTTAATGTCTTCAGAAAACAAAACCTTCAAATAAAGGTGAGAAGCTGGCTTCCAGGCTTGGCATTCCACTGATCTTGAGCCCAGTTCCAACTGGAGAACCAGAGAGGGAACATAGCAAGGACCTCCACTGATTTTTCTGAAGAGAAATCTCTAAAGGTCAGTCGTTAGAACTACACAGTCCAGTAATCCAAACGGCCACACCATATAAAAGTTGGGACAGCACTTTAGACCTGAAGACTTGAATTGCTGCAGGGATATACTCCCCCCCCCCCCCCGCAAAGAAGGAAAAGTGACAAACAGCTGCTGAGGAGCTGGCCACTGATAGTACAGTACACTCATTACGAGAAGATAGATTCAGGTGGGGCAGCCATGTTGGTCTGAAGTAGCAGAACAAAGCTGGAGTCCAGCGTCACCTTTAAGACCAACAAAGTTTTATTCTGGGTATCAGCTTTCATGGGCAAGCACACTTCTTCAGATATAATGAAATGGAAGTTACCAGTCCATCTCATTGTAACTTCCATTTTATTATATCTGAAAAAGTGTGCATGCACACGAAAATTTATACCTTGAATTTCCGCAAGAAATAATTTCCCAAGTAATTGGAAAACACCAGCAACAATTTACAATTAGAGAGAAATGCCTCCAGTGTCAAGATCATTCTAAAATGGCTTATTTCGTGGTTTCTTCAATCTTTTTCTAAAGCATAATTGTTGACCTTTCAAGGCAAGGGAAACGTACCAAGCTGGATTTAGTTTAGTCTTCGGAAATGTTCTGCCTCATCTCTGAAAATCTTAACTGGATGATGGGAATCTTCGTAGAATACTGTTTGATGCAGTCACAATCAGTTTGTTTCCCAGGAAACAAATGGCTTCTCCCTTGTAATGCCCCACTTTCTGAGCACCGAAATCTTGCAACTAAGTCACCTGGAGCTAATGAAGAGAAATCCAGGGATGAGAAATGGTGTTATGGGAGTGCAGATTGTTGTGGACGGGTCTTTCACTGTAAGTTTGCCTACAGTGCCTAATTTTGCCTAAACGTGAATGTTGACTAAATAATGATAACATAGTTTAATCATGACTGCAGATAACTTCCTCAATGGGAGCCAGTTGTTAGGAGGCAGCCTGCTTGACGGTTAGGTCCCAGATCTCCTGGAATTAGAACTGATTTCCATATGTCAGAGATGTGTCCTCCTGGGGAAAATGGCTGCTTTGGAGGGTGGACTCTATGGCATATCTGGCCAAGGCCCCTTCCCTACCTGAACACCATCCCCCCTAGAGTCCACCCCAAAAATTCCAAAAGTTTCCCAGCCTGGAACTGGCCACCCAACCCTATGGTCCTTGTCTTGTATGAGAGTTTGGAGAGTTTGGAAAATGATCTCCCCACCCCACAAATGAAGGGAAGGGGACCAAATGTGTAAATATGGGTGGAGTTTGGAGTTTGGAAGAGAAGAAGAGAAGCAGGCAGACAAACAGCTGTGAGTTGAGTGCAGCCCCCTTTCCTCTCGGCATCTGATTTGGGGAAGTGGAACTCTTTCTCCACCTGTGCTTTCTTTTGTATTTATAAATAAAGCAAATCTCACAGAAGTGCTATACAAACCCATACAGCATCGCCCCTGGAACTTCTCACTGCTCAGGAAACTGAGGAATATGCAGCAATATTGTTTCTTTATTGAAGTTTCAAGAGTTTGGTAGCTCAGACAGCTTTGCATGTATCTGAATAACGTCAGGTGGTGAAAACTGGCTATGGATTTGTTGCAACAGCACAAGTTGTACATGAAGTCCCTTCATTGGCTACCAATGAGTTACCAGGGTCCGGATTCAATTGATGGTGTTGGTATTCACCTTTAAAGCCCATCATGATCACATACTCCCTGCATTTTTCCTTGTAGCAGTTTTCATTGTTCACAGCAAGGTCTACTGGCAGTACTCCCTTGTCTAAGGCACATTTTGCAACCTGCCTTGACCCAAACTGTGTGGTTACCCCATATCTCTGGAAGAGCCTCCCAGAAGGTATCAGGGAGCTCCTATCCTGCTTGCTTCCTGATGAGGCTGCAAAACAGACCTATTTTGTAGAGTTTTGCGGGCACCCCGAGTCCAAGCAAAAGGGGAATGCTCTGCTGGTGGGCATGAGGTGTTTTCAGATTGATTGTTAACGTTTTTATTTCTGATTTTTTTAAAAAAGTCTTTATAGTATATTGTTGTTACCTGCCTTGCATCCTGAGATGCTCAGGAGAAAGGTGGAGCAAATAAATACTTAAAATAAATATATGAATCAGATATACTCATTCATGCTGCTAAGCCAGATAGACTTCTAGTGTTAGATGGGAAAACACCTTGTGTGATGGAAGGCTGTTCCAAGTCACCACTAGTAACAGGCCTACTCTATTCTCAGGTTAAATCTGTTCTCACCACTACTACCAACTCAATTTGTAGAGTGTACCCAGGTGGAAGTGTGGGACCAGGCTGGTAGCTACAGTGGGGCATTTGGGGGCCTTGCCCCCTTAATTAAAAGCCCTGCCCCACAAATAGCCAAGCCAGAAACTTTATTGGGGGGATATTGTGTGTGTGTGTGTGTATAGAAACCTTATTTTTGAGGAGAGACCCCCACGGGCAGTGACACTGGGGAGGCTTCTCTCTCTTTCCCACTGTGAAATTGGGGGGAGGGCATAATGGGACCTGGGAAAAGTTAGCTCTGAAAGCATTTAAATGCCTTTTGAGTTCCCTTCCACAGGGCAAGAAAGCTTAGAAGGGCACACAAGAGTGGCACCATCAATACATCTCCCAAAGGCTCACAGGAATTCTTTTGAAAGACTCACCATGATGTAGGTCAGGGGTGGCCAACCTTGCTTAACGTAAGAGCCACATAGAATAAACGTAAGAGCCACATAGAGATGTCTGAGAGCCGCAAGACAGGAACAAATATCACACACACGTTTTTATTTTTAAAAATATGCAAATTTGCTTTTTATTAACGTTAAATGGGACTGCTAAAAATAAAAACAAACGAGGAAAACCAGTTATAAGAACGAGAGAGAGAGAAACTAGGAAAGCAAATAGATGGGAGGGAGGAGGGAAGGAAGGAAGGGAGAAAGAGAGAAATAGCATGCCTCCCCATTGCTTCCCCAGCCGCCCTGCCAGGAGCCGCACAATATGTGTGAAAGAGCCGCATGTGGCTCCCGAGCCACAGGTTGGCCACCCCTGATGTAGGTGCTATACAGCAGGACTGGGCTAGCAGAAAGGGGGATTGTTGGAGATGTATTGAAGGTGCTGCTCTTGAGTGCCCTTCTAGGCTTTCTTGCCCTGTGGAAGGGAATTCAAAAGGCATTTAAATGCCCTCTGAGCTGTTTTTTCCCTAGGAAATGATGCACTTGCTGCCCTGTCCCTTGAAAGGAAGGGATGGAAACAGGCTCGGAGCCTCCCCCTTTAAAGATAGACATTCAGATGAATTTAATTAACTGTAATTTAACTGCCCCCTTAAAAATTTAAATGCCCCCTGAACAAAAAAATCCTGGCTACGGGCCTGTGTGGGACCCCAGCCCTCTAGTCCTCTGGAACTTTATGCCAGCTCTGCCTTCTTACTGTGTGCATCTCTGCCTTCTTGCTTGGCCCAGTCTCTAGAAGGAACCAGCAGACACCCTTCCCCACCCTCAGGGATGAAGGAGTCGACTTGTCCCCTCCTTTCACGTCACCAGTTTGGTGTAGTGGTTAAGTGCGCAGTCTCTAATCTGGGAGATCCGGGTTTGATTCCCCACTCCTCCACTTGCACCTGGCTGGATGACCTTGGGCAAGCCATAGCTCTGTACCAGCTGTTCTCTCAAAGGCAGTTGTCTCAGAGCTCTCTCAGCCCCACCTACCTCACAGGGTGTCTGTTGTGGGGAGGGGAAGGGAAAGGAGTTTGTAAGCCGCTCTGAGACTCTTAAGTGAGTGAAGGGCGGGATATAAATCCAATCTCTTCTTCTCTTCTACCTTTGGTAACATGACTGAAAACAGGACATGGTATTGGAAGGGTTGCTTTTTAGTGTTCTATTTAATAAAAAAATCATGCGCACACTCAAGATTACATATAGGCACCAGCAGGAGGACTGTGCAAACAATGGAAAATAAAATGGCAAACTGCAATCCATCTCACCCTGACAAGATGTGTCTGTATATAGATATCCTTAAAGGAATGGGCATTTAAGCCTTGGAGGTCCAAGCCCTTAGAGAACTTCCATTACCTTGAGATTGGTGTTTGTGTATATTGTGTGGCTACACTGATGGAGTTCAAGGGAGTCCTTCATGACAGCTGGCATGGGTCCAGAGATAAAAACAAAGCAGGTGAACCCAGGAAGAAAAACCTTCCCTTTCCTATCCAGAGAATTTATAACCTGCAGCCAGCTTCCTTGGTCTGTTTGTCTCATCATGTTTGACAGAGGAACATGACCTAGCTATCCTTTAGTCATCGTCCCCCATCTCTGGTAGGGATAAAATTTCTCCCTGTTTTGATTTACACTGCCAGAGACCATTTCTGTAGCCATTGGACTGATTTGTCCTTAGTTGAGAGTCAGTTTACAGCCTGCTAGGAGGTTGTTCCTAGTAGCTTACTAGCACTGAAAGAAGGACCTTGCTTTCTTACCACAGCCCTGCAAGGTAGACCAAGCACAGTGATCTGTAAAAGAAAATTGTGGGGTGAAAAGCCATCTTCTCCATCATCATCATCATCATCTCTGTTTCTCTCAGCAAAGAAAAAGCATTATTTCAGTCTTAACTTTTTTTCATTTCTAGTATACTGGTTTTAAAATGCTGTCTTCATCATGGAAAGTTCAATAGCAGCTGACATATAAAAATGTATCTACTTGCTGCTCAGTATTTTTAAATACTTATTTCATTATAGGATGGTAAAAACAAAAACTTTTGGAGAATTTACAAAGATTCCGGAGGGATAGCCGTATTAATCCGTTGTTGCAAAAACAACGAAAAGAACCTTGTGGCACCTTCAAACCTCCCAGATTTATTGTGGCATAAGATTTTGTTGGCCAGCAAGGCACTGCTAGTGCTCTTATGGATTTTTAAGATTCATAAGCTTGAACTTGGGTTGCTAGTGTTGGAAGGGCTACATGCATTCTCCATTGCTGGGAGAAGCTCCAGTCCACTCCAGGAGGCTGGCACCCACGATAGTTCACCAAGACAGAGACAAAGACTCCTTCTGCCATGAGGTTTCTTTCTGTCACACTGCGCTGGTCAACCCCTGCCCCCTCCCACATACCTGCAAGGATTATGCTAAATAAGGTTACCTGGCAACTAATGGTCGGGCCATCATCCAGCCCCGGTAAGTCATCGGACTTTACCCAGGTGTCTGTTCCTGTTGAGGTCATAGTTTTGCAATATTGGCCACCCTTCTGCCACCAGCCCTCTTTTTACCTTAACCAATGATAGGGTTTGAAGGGACGGACTACCTGAGAGGTGTGTCAAGGGGATGGGGTTAGCGCTGACCGCCCCCAAGACCACCCAATAAAAGACCCTGCACAGAAGCAATCAGTCTCTTGAGCCATCGTCCCCTATCTGCTTTGCTCCCCCTTATGCCCAGATTCCTATCCAATTACCCTTGCCTCCATCTTTAAACCTCTGGATTCCGGACCAGAGAAACCACATGGTCTTGCCGGTTCGAGCCGCATGTCCCGTTTTTCTATTTTTCTCTACCCATCCAATTCTTCCTTCGAGCGGACAACTCCTCTACAGGACAGGTAAAGTATCACCCCCCATCGAAAACCCTGCTAATGCAACAGTGCTATTTTCTATCTGTATTTCCTTAGGCCTGTGTGTGTGTGTGAGAGAGATTCTGTTTTTGTGTGCTTGAAATACAGATTTTCAGTAAATACCATTCAAACTGAACTACAGCCTCACTGCCTATTTACTGGGAACTCCCGGGAGGGGTGGGACCTTGGTATAGCTGGCAAGGACCCGGTATTTTGCCAATTTCTCATCCTAAATTAAAGCAATTCGGCTAACAATTTCAGGGACTACAGCCCATTACCTCAGAAACAAGTTCCACAAAAGCTTATGCCCCAATAAATCTGTACATTTTCCAAGTGCCATAGTATTCTTTGTTGTCTCCACAGAGACAAAGACAAATCAGCCTTTTAGTAAAGCTCACCAAATTCCTTTTCACTTGACAAAGAGCCTGTTACCAAAACACTAATTGGATTTGAGGACTCCCTGCCCCCCCGCTATAAGGCTGGCTTTGAGGAGAAAGATGAACACAACAAACGGAGGTTGCCTTCAGGTTTTTAAATGTCAGTGCTGTCTTTACTGCAGCTCTTGCTGACGGATTTGTCTTCTTGGCCGTGAGAAGGGCCTTGGCAGTGCCAGGGCCAGATGAGTATTAATGGAGCAGTGTCGTTTATACAGCCGCTCACTGCTGCTGCTGACTCATGGGCAGAAATTGACAGGCAGCAGCTGCCAGAAATTTGTTTTCCAGACCAATTTTCTCTCAGCAGGTTCTTTGTAAAATTTTTACCTTTTAAGGACGTATAACCAGAAGGAGGGGGTAACCCTGACGAGCAGTGGAGGCAGAACAAGACAGAAATTGATAAAAATGTAATCCGAAGCAACCTAATTGCATTTCAAGTTAGATGGCTATAAATATCCGGAGGCAAGTCTGTCTCTATGTAATCTTCATACCATTGTGGTGTACTAACATAGATACTAGGCCTTTGCCACTTGAATCAGTGATTCAATTTGCTTAGGAATCTAGGAACGTAGAGAGAGTGCAGTATGAGGGCTTGTCCTTAAATTACTATCAGTGCTGCTTGTTAATACTCAAGGCCCTACATAGTCACATGACCTGGGTCTCTCATATCATTAGGATATTAGCATAGTCAGTTGTCAAGGAGATCAAGTTATGAACAGAGAGCTGTGCTGGTCCACACTAAATCCCCCCCACCAAGTCATGCAATACCTTATATTAGGACCAAGCAAAAGATCATCTATATACTAATAGCCAAGACGCCCCCTCTGTGCGGATACCTAAATCTGCACATCGGGGGCACTTGGGGGGGCAAAGAGATTTTCCTACACACTTGGGGGACTCCTCAGGTGTGCAGAAAAATCTGAAAAGTTTTAAAAAAATTATATGGGGGATACTTCAACCCCCCAAAAGTAAAAAAGTGTTCCCTGCGCATGTGCAGAGAATGCACTTGGAACAATGCCTTGCCGCTGTTGCCAGGAGGGTGAAAGGCTTGGTGGGCTGGTGGCTGGGAGCTGTGTGGGCCTTGCAATCAGGGATGGGGGAGGTTTGATGGGCCCAGTGACTGGGAGCCACACGGGCCACGCTGTCGCTGTTGGGGGGGCGGGGGAGAAGGGGAGCAGGCTCATCTGCGGTGGCTTTCTCCTCTACGTGGAGCTCCGCACACACATGAGTATTGTGGGTCCCCGCTTCTTGTACTGCACTATCACCCAAGATTTTGAGTTCTCCAGAACTCTTTCCCAAGCTGCATGGTAAGGGTGAGGGGGATGTTTCAGAATACACAGGGTCCTAAAAAGTCCAAGCAAATGGATAATGTGGTTGTCCTTATATTAACAAACTGGAGATGAGTTAAGAAGATATACCAGATAGCCAATGGAAGCCAAACTGGGTAATATGCTTAGTGGGCAGAGAGCAATAAAACCACATAAACAAAGCCCCGTGATTTCCAGGTCTTGTTTCTCCAAATGAAAATTTACACTATTTGAAAGATAAATTCAGTATTTCTCAGAATTTTGACTAGTCCTAATAAAAAGTATTACCTAACCTTTGGGGTTTTTTGGATTTTTCTGTGGATCTACAAGCCTCTGTTTTGAGAAATACTGAATTTATTCATTTTTTTTAAAGTGGGTTCTTTCTGCTGTAGGGAGATGGTCTGCAATGGAACTCTGCTTATTGAAGTTTCTTGTTTTCTGTCCACTAAGGGGTCCCCAGTGTGGTGACTGTGGGTACCATGGCAGCCATTGGTACCTTTCCTGGTGCCCACCCAGTGTTCTAGAAAATGGCAAGGCCAGATAGGATTTCACCCAACAGGACTTCTGATTGGCCATTAGAGATCTGATAGTTTGTGCAGATCTTTTGAAAGTTGCTTTGGTAGCAGCTGCCACCACAGCACAAGACATTGCTGGACCTCCTGAGGGCACCTGGTGTTTTTGGCCACTGTGTGACAGAGTGTTGGACTGGATGGGCCAGTGGCCTGAGCCAACATTGGCTTCTCTTATGTTCTCATGTTCTCTTATGTTCTTATGTACCCTTCACTGCATGTCTGAAGGTAAAGCTGAGGTCATGCAAGAAAATATTTTCAAATAATAATTTTAAAAGGCACCCTGTTAAACAGAGTTTCTGTCTGAAATGTTGAAGAGTTACTGTTAAAGTTATGCACTACCTCACTCCCTGACATTTTAGCTCCATTTCTTATGTCAGCCATTTTGTGGCTGGATCTACCTGCCAGGGTTGCCAGCTCTAGGTGAAATCCCTCCCTTTACCCTACACAAGCCCCAATCCCAAATCACCAGGAGTTACCCAAGCCAGAGTTGGCAACTCTATACTGTAGGTAGATAATTTTTGTTTCTGTGGAAAGATGATCTTTCTTTAGAGATCTCACACAGACAATTGACCCCAACTGAAGTAGAGGTATCTTGAACAAACCAGTTTCCCACACAGTTGCTAATACCTCTACACGATTGGGAAGGTAAGCCTTTGTTCAGATAGGACACAAAATTACTCTTCTTTCAAACTGGCTTAAAACATACAAAAGCTGAAATTTCAGCAGTGGGTAACATTCCAAGAGGCAGTAAATGACAGAGTAAGTCAAACAGTGGTGTTACTGAGGATGTTACAACTTGCCTCTAGCTATTCTATGGGCAAGAGAAAAAGAAACGCCTGTAAAGAATTTTTTATGTCGGCAGGTTGTGGTACAAAAGAGAACTTACCATACACAAAAAGCTCCATTCACAACAACACATTCCGAAATACATGTATTTATACAAAGTAATTTCCACCGTGGCCTATGCCAAAATGTTTAATTGCATTATGAATCATACATCATATAAAAACAGCCTTCTGTTTGTTTATGAAAAACTGAAGCAGTAAGAAAGCAAAGAGGCCAGGAGGTAGGTCGGAAACCATGACTTATGACTGAATCTTTGGTGTTACTAGATGCCAGACAAACACTTACAGTTGTTTCTAAAAGATAAGAACAGCCCACCTCTTGTATGACTATTTTCCTAGGCAGATGTACTTCTGTGGCCGTATCGCTGTGTGGAAATAATGTGGAAAGCCACAACCATTTGTTGATTTTCTCTATAGGCACACATACCGGAAACAGATATGTACAAGTTCTTCACATATTCCTCAGAACATGCATATTTCCCCTAATATGGAAGTGGTACCTCTGCTGGAAATTGCCCATGTGTGAAGCTGCCCTCAGATAACATCTTGAATGAAGAGCTCATATGCACACACCCCATAATGTATTGGGAAACAAAACCTTTATTCATTTGTTTACCTCCCATGGAAGAGAAAAACAACACCAAGCTGCATTAATACCAGCCACAGTGGCCAGGTCTTGCTGACTGTGCAAACGTTGAACAATTATGCCTATTTATTTTAGTACTGGCGGCATGCCATCCTATAGATGGATGAATGCAGAGAGAACTTCAGATTGTTCGACTAGTTTCCAAACAAAGGCTTGGGACAGTTCCTATGAGAGAGGAGGAAGAGATCATTCAGAAATAACCTGTGCAAGATGGTAGTGCTTAAGAATGACTTCATTTCCTTTTGACTTCATTTCCTTTTCCAGGGGCGGGGGGAACATACAGTATCAGAGGAAAACAATTTTACTCACAAGTGCCTCAGAAAAAAAAAAGTGCCCAATACCAGAAATTAAAGGCTGAATGATTTATTGCTGTAACATCTTTTTTTTTCTTGCCAGAGTCATTCCTGTTCATACGTTTTCTTCCCCCGCCCTGTGTTTTCTCCGTTTCCGTGTACAGCAGAAGGATCGAAGGGGACTTCTTTCAGGGAAACTACCATGTAGAACAATGTTTTACTCTCAGGACATTTTTCTGTTCGTTTATGTGTCCAAATATGTCCAATCTACGAATATATTGAAGGTAATTTGATGTAGATATGTTACCTACATAATATATGTTATAACACATAGTATGCATATACCTGTGTAATGTATTTATAACTGGAACTGAAAAAAGGTGGATTCCCCCCCAGCCCTTTCAGTACTAGTTGGTGGATGAAACTGCTGCATAATCCACATATGTTCTTGTCAGCATGGTACGTCTACCCACCCCAATGAACTGATCCAGAATACAAGGCTATGACCTCCTCCATGTCAAAACCATCAATTATCTTTCACAGTGGCTTTTGGTTTTGTTCCCCTGACTGACAAAGTGTTTTGCTGGAACAAAAGTCCAGTAGCACCAGTGATCTTACAGACTAACAACACTGATTTCTATATGAGCTCTCAGGAGTTGCATTTACTGTCACTGCTGTGTTTGCTCTTCCAGCCCCTCTGTGAGAGCGCTCACTGTTATCCTTACAGATGATGCCAAAGGTCACTGTTGGGGCCTAGCAACTTTTTGGCCTACTGAGCAGACTGTGCTGCTATTTTGGCTTTGCTGGAAGGCAATAACAGCATGAGAGTGACTGCTCTCAACCTTCCAGTAACCCTACGATAAAACAGGAACACCATGTCCCTATAACTGAGGAAGGGGAGGGATCATATCACACTGGAGTCCTGGGACTGGGTCCAAGTGAATGCTGGAAGAGAGGAGAGAAAAGGGGGAGGGTAATTGGATAGCTGGTGAGTTAGGGTTACCAGCCTCCAGGTGACACCTAGAGATATCCCATTGTTACAACTGATTTCTAGACAACCAAGATCGGTTGTCCTAGAGAAAACGGCTTCTTTGAAGGGTGGACTCTCTGGCATTACACCATGCTAAGGTCCCTCCCCTCCCTAAACCTCACCCTCCCAGGCCCAACCCTGCCCCAAATATCCAAGTATTTCCCAACACCAGTACTTTTCAGCAGCCCTACTTGTGGGTGGCCTGCTTTCAGGACATTTGTTGGTATGCTGGTTTTTCCTTAACCCCTCACCGATAGCTCTTATCTGAAGGCCTCCAGAATCCTGCAGCTGTCGTACAACTTTTCATTTCCATTTTAAAAGACCAGGAACTGAGGCAGGCAGTGTGAAATAAGTTAAAACAATAAAAGCGCAATATTTAAAACATTCAGAACATTTAAACACAAGATGGCTGTCATGTCCGCTGATGACCGCGGGGCAGCAGCGACATAAGGCTCGAGCTTGACTCCTGAAACAATGGGAGTCAAGGATCCTAGACCCACATTAGTCCGCCAATAAGATCTCTGGCGGGAGATTCAAACCCGCCAATAGGACCAGGGGTGAGGTCTGGGCGACTGTATATAGTTGGCCCTCGTGGCCAGTACTACATGCTGTGTTGTGTACAAATAAACTAGCTAATAGCTATGTTGTTGTCCACCTCTTCAGTGCCTTGAACCCAGTACACAATAATGGCAGTGCTAGCATTCAGTCATTCAGCCGTTGCTATTTATTTGGATTTTGGAAGTCTTGTTACTAAATTTGAAAGAAGATAAAGAAATTAAAGGCTTAACAATAAAAGGTTTCTCTTTTAAATATAGAGCCTTTGCAGACGATGTGATGTTTATAGCTGAAGACCCTATGACTACACTACCATATTTGTTGCAGAGAGTAAGAGAGTTTGGTGATTTGGCTGGGTTTTATGTAAATAAGAATAAATCGAAAGTGATGTGTAAAAATATGTCAAATAATAAGCAAATTGAATTACAAAATCTTATAGAATGTGAAGTGGTGAAAAAGACAAAATATCTAGGTGTAAACCTAACAATGAAAAACATTGATTTGTATAAGAATAATTATGAGAAATTATGGCAGCAAGTTATGCAAGATATTAAAAGGTGGAATGTATTAAATTTGTCACTGTTGGGTAGAATTGCAGTGGTTAAAATGAATGTGTTACCAAGAATAATGTTTCTGTTTCAAACTATTCCAATTGTGAAAGATGTAAAAACATTCAAATGCTGGCAGAAGGAATTGACTAAATTTGTGTGGGGAGGGCAAAAACCAAGAATTAAGATGAAAATAATGTGTGATGCTAAAGAGAGAGGTGGGTTCCAGTTACCAAACTTAAGGCTATATCATGATGCAGTATGTTTGACTTGGGTAGGGACATGGACTATGTTACAAGATAGAAAGTTATTGTCCCTGGAAGGTCATGACTGTAGGTTTGGGTGGCACGCATATCTGTATTATGGTAAAACGAAAATGGACAATATGTTTAAGCATCATTATTTGAGAAGAACATTAATCGATACGTGGACAAGATATAAAAACTTTTTTCCAGAAGAAATACCTATGTGGATTGTACCTGCAGAAGTTTTAAATCCATCATCTCACTACAAAGGACAAGACTGGTTGAAATATAGGGACCTGTTAACAAGACATGGTAAAGACTTTAAATTGAAGGAGCAGCAGCAGATGGACTTTGATTATGGCTGGTTAAGGTACAGACAAATATATGATATGTATAGAAGTGATAAAAAATCTGGTTTTAGAGAAAAATACAATGAAATAGAACAAATTTGGGAGGAAGATGGGAAAAAAATGATTTCTAAAATGTATAAAGTATTGTTAAAATGGTTTAACGCTGATGAAATGGTAAAGGAACAAATGATAAAATGGGCGATAAACTTAAACAAAGACATTGAAATGGAATCTTGGGAATTTCTATGGGAAAATGCTATGAGTATTTCTACATGTTATAATTTAAAAGAGAATTGTTTTTAAATGATGTACAGATGGTATATGACACCAAAAAAAATTGCAAATATTAATCAAAATATGTCTAACAAATGTTGGAAATGTAAAAAGAAAGAAGGTTCTTTTTATCATATGTGGTGGACTTGTGATAAAGCGAAGACTTATTGGTCTACAATACATGCAGAAATGGAAAATTTTTTGAAATGTACATTTAAGAAGTTGCCTGAAATGTTACTGCTTGGACTTAAACTAGAAGAGATAAATGTAAAGAAAAGGACAATAATATGGTATATGATTACAACAGCAAGAATGGTGTATGCACAAAATTGGAAAAATGAAAAAATACCAGAAGTGTGGGAATGGTTGAAAAAATTGTTATATATGGCTGAAATGGATAAATGGACTAGAAAGTTGAATAATCTGTACTCAGAGACTTTTTTAGAAGATTGGAAGGATTTGAAAGAATATGTTGAAAAATATTGGGACATGAAAAACTACATTTATACATGGTTATAATAGCAAAAAGGAATAGAAATTGACTATATGAATGTACTAAGGATAATTAGATAATAAAGTTGTTTTTTAGAATTATATAAGAATATAGAAAATAAGAATTGGTCTATAAGTATTTTAAAGATATATAACCGTTACCAGAAATGTAAACATAGATATAAGTATTACTATTTTGGATAAAGTGGAAAATGTGTTAAGCTTCAGATGTGGTGGGAAACCACCAATATAAGATAAAAGCAAGATTATACAAGTAGAACAAAATGTTATATAATATGGAAAAAAGGTTTTGTATAAAACAAATGTATTAATTTTAATGTTTTGAAAAATAAAAATTTTCTTACAAAAAAAAATAATAAAGATTGCAGAGCTGTAAAAAAAATAAAATTAAATTAAATTTAAAAAAAAAGGATCCTAGACCCACATTAGCCCGCCAATAAGATCTCTGGCGGGAGATTCAAACCCGCCAATAGGACCAGGGGTGAGGTCTGGGCGACTGTATATAGTTGGCCCTCGCGGCCAGTACTACATGCTGTGTTGTGTACAAATAAACTAGCTAATAGCTATGTTGTTGTCCACCTCTTCAGTGCCTTGAACCCAGTACACAATAATGGCAGTGCTGGCATTCAGTCATGGGGGGTGAGGGGGAGGGTGACAGGCAGATGTAAGGAACCATTGCTGGCCTCAACCAAAGGCCTGGCGGAACGTCTCCGCCTTACCTGCCCTGGGAAACTTTAATAAGTTGGGCAGGGCACGGATGTAATTCAGCAGAGAGTTCCACCAGGTTGCTACTCGATCACACATCTAACCCAGTATTATGTCTCCTTCAATAAGCCAGTCATTCTCGGACTGTGTCAGGGCACCCAACTGTCAGGAAAGAGTTGCCAAAGAGAAGCAAGGGATAAATAAAATAAATAATCAAAGACTCACATACGAGCCTGAAACACACAGCCACTGAAAACCACCGCCAGTCCTGCCTCTTTCTAACCAGCTTCTCGCAGTATTGGGGGGGGGGGGGGGGTGTCAGTTTGGTCCCATCACTGCATCAGGTATACCTGGATCATTCAATCACCCCCATGATGGGAAAGAACAGAATTGCTTTCAGAAAAAGCTGCCTGTTGTCTTTCTGCATGAGTCACTACCCTGGAGGACCCTCCTCCCACTTAGGAGGCACAGTCAGAACATTGACTAATGCTAAAAAAAAAAAAAAAAAATTAACCACAGGAGTGAACTCCTCTGAGGGTGGATAAGTCACTCTTATTCTTTCACATTCTAAAAGCAGCCTTTAATGTGTCAGAGTTAACTGCGCTGCCAATTTTAATTCCTAAAGAAATGTGCCTCCCCAATGAGAAAGTCTGGGAAGAACACTGCCAAAGGCCACCTCTCAGCCAGGTTTTACATGCCTTGATTTTTGTCTAACTTGCCGCTTTCATAATACTGCTTCCCCCTTACTTTCCTCAGTCTGCCATTAAGGCTTGGGCACTGCCACATTTTAGGTGCAGGAGCATTTCATACGCTTACAAGAACACTTTGATTTTATTTCTATCTATTCCCCATTTCTGTTCCTCATTTATTTCAGTGCTGTGCTGAATTTTCATGAGATTGTTTTCAGAGTGAAGGTGTCACTTAGAGTGCATGTGAAAGGGTCCATGGGGACCCCCCCCCCCCCGGCCCCTTTCCATTTTTTCCTGACATTTTTGTGCCTGTCGGCAACTAGTGTTTCTCATTTCTGCTATTGTTTCAGCAGCAATTTCTTTTTATGTAAACGGCCTTCTTCACAGCGCCATCCTGGACAGTTAAGAGTCACTCTGTGAACACGATGGCATCCTAGCATCATGTAGACCATCAGATCTGGCTGCATAACAACATCACCAAGAGGAAACAAAGTCTTCTTATCGCTCTCATTCTGAAAGGGCAGAAGGCATCCTCAGTGCCCAGACAATTAAGTCTATGTTCCCATTCTTGCCACGCTGCTTTGGTAGTTTCATTGCCCAGCAGTAGCATGCAGTAAGACTTTGATCCAGTCCAATTCTGGTCCTGCATCGGTATACAAGACTGACTGAGGCATGGTGCGGGGGTGGGGGGGGGGAGGCACAACAGGATGCGCATCCCAAGAAACACCTCCGCCCACATCCCGCTCCAGCTAGTCAACAACACGCAACTAGATTGGGATGGGAAAGAACTGGCCCAGTTTGCTTGATACTGGGGCCGCGTTTGCTCTTCCCCTTTGTGAAAATTGCATAAAGGAAGAAATCACTGAAAAGAGGGCACAGCTAGGGAGCGGCAGAAATATCTCTTGGCTTAACCATAATTTCTTTCAGCAGCCCTTGGCTGAGGACAGACTGGCAATCTAAAGCGGGGCAGGCACGCTTCGCAAACGGAGGAAAGGAGCATGTTCAGACATGCGCATCTGTCCGTCGGCTCCGTTGCGTACTTACCCGTCTCCCAGTCGCTTTCCTTCCGCTTTACCCGGACACCGGTTTTTCCCTGTGTTCAGGGGCCTTCCTCCGCATGCCTCCCGCTTCCAAACAGTGTGAACTGGAAGAAGCGGGAGGCATCCGGAGGAAGTGTGAACGCACCGGCAAAAAGTTTTGCGCATGTGCGCACATGCGAAAAACATCAAAGGAAAACAAAAAAAAGTGCAGCGGCACGCGCGAGCCACGCACGCTGGCTATGCGACAGTCTGAACGCTCCGTGGCAGTCTGAACGCTCCGTATCGCCGCTGATCCGCATTGCTCTGGCCAGTGTGAACGGCCAGCTCCGTGGGTTTTTCCCCCCGCTCCAGTTCCCTCCGCTTTGCCTCCGCTTCAGATTGCCAGTCTGTCCTCAACCCTTGTTTAACATTTCATGAAGTGTCAAGTTTCAATAAACTACAAGATTTACCTACGGTGACTGGGTTTAGAAAGACCAGCCTCGATATAATGCAGGAGGTAGCAGCACACTGCAGCTTTGGAGAATGGAGAAAAGCATCCTTTCCTCCTGTACCATATTCCTGATGCAGATTACAAATTTCCTGAATGAAAAGTAGTCAAGCACCGGACATCACACCGAAGATGCATCATACTCCGTGATTGGGGGGGGGCGGGGGGCGGAATAGAATGCTTGTCTTTTAAAAAACCCAGTTGTGTGTGTGTGTCCCGTAATCCAGGAGATGAATGGCTGGTTCCACATGGAGGCAATTCCCCGCTTTGGTCTCATGGATGCTGCAAATGCAAAGGCTTTTGCTGTGGCACGAAGCCTCTGCTCAGGACGGTTCCCTGTTTTTTCTCCTCCCACCCAGCATTCCCCCTGCCTTTGGTGGACTTCTGTCATTTCTTTAAAAAAAAATAGTAATTTGTTAAAATACTATAGTGACATATTTATTAGAGATGATCAAAACTGGCAAACAGACTGCCAGAAATGGGGGCAGAAGATGGGAGGGATGGGAAATGATGCTGGATGAGGTGCCAGATGTGGGCAGAGAGGTGCAGAAATCCACACCTCCCCTTCCATGCTCGCCCCAAACCCACTCGTGTGATCAAGGAAGGCTTGGGGAAAGTTGCAGTGAAGCTGGGGAAGACCTAAAAGGGGGACGCACAGACAACAATGTTGTATGGAAGCCTCCTTAAGAACCACAGCAGCCGGGGAGGCAATGTAGAGCTAGAGTTCCGTGAGGAAGCAACCCAGTGTGAATTCCTGTGTTCCCTGGGGTGGGTACAGCATATTGATATTAGGCCATCCTTCTCTAAATAAAGCTAATCTGCACACTCTCTTCTAAACTTCTAATTATGGTTCTATGTTTGCTAAAGTGACCTTCAAAAGAAACCTTCATGGTCACTTTTTTTTTTTGTCCTGCAGAGGTCAGGCCAACAGAATGTTAAAGCTCTGTCAGGGCATGATAGGGCAGGTTTCCCCAGGAGGTCCTGACAGCCTTATTAGGTGGAAGTTAACCCATTTACTATCTTTCTTCCCTACTTAAAATCAATATTTGCCTTCAGTGAAAGCCATGGTAATAATATCTCAACCTTCTGTGATTACAAGCACTTCAAAGGCTGTAAGGCTGAAACGCCACATCTGCAGATCTTATCACAGAGATAAGATCATGTTGTCAAGGCCGTTCAGCATAGATACAATTTCTGATAGACAGCCAAATGCATGTAGAGAAATTAATCGGCTGTCCGAAACCCAGATGTACATCCCCCCTCCCCAGTTCACTGGCAAAACCACTGTTTTCTTTCCTAAAAGGGTCTGGGGTCTAGCTTGGCTCAGTTTCTCCACCAGAGATTCTCCCAAACTGTGAGGTACAGTCTGCTAAATGTAAATCTTGTGTTTCACATTCCTTTTCCCTACTCATGCTGGCATGTAGGCAATAAATGCAATGTAGGGAAAGACAGGCTGAAGAAAGAGCTGGGAATATGTATACATTCATAAACAGATTTTAGAAAAAGAAAACAAAGTAAAAAACCCATCTCTACCTGAAACTGGGGGTGTTTGGTTACTTTGAAGTTACTTTGAAGTCCTCTTCCAGGGGTGTAGTTCTTACTGTCCTAAAATAAAGCAGGACGTGCACAGTTCCCCCCCCCCCCCCCGCATTCTACTAGGTCCTGGCTTAGAGCTTGAACGTGCCACCTGACAGTCATCGATGGTCCAACTAGACCAGGGGTGGCCAACCTGTGGCTCAGGAGCCACATGCGGCTCTTTCACACATATTGTGCGGCTCCTGGCAGGGCGGCTGGGGAAGCAAAGGGGAGGCATGCTTTTTCTCTCTTTCTCCCTCCTTCCTTCCTTCCTTCCCTCCTCCCTCCCATCTATTTGCTTTCCTAGTTTCTCTCTATCTCTTTCTTATAACTGGTTTTCCTCGTTTGTTTTTATTTTTGGCAGTCCCATTTAACGTTAATAAAAAGCAAATTTGCATATTTTTAAAAATAAAAACGTGTGTGTGATATTTGTTCCTGTCTTGCGGCTCTCAGACATCTCTATGTGGCTCTTACGTTTAGTCTATGTGGCTCTTACGCTAAGCAAGGTTGGCCACCCCTGAACTAGACCTTCCTCAGTGTCTGTTTTCTGACTGACTCTCAGACATGTCTGTATCAGAAACCACCGTTCCATCACATCTGATCCCTGGAGGGAATGCACAAAGATGCTTAATAATTTAAATGAAACTGGAAGATCACATGTTCTGATGATGGCGAGTCTAATTCTTCAAATTAAAATAATGGTTTTCCTTTTATTAATACTATTGGTATAAGGCAATATTGTGGAAGGGTTGGCCTTCACCGCTGGCTGGTGGGAAAAGACCAGTTCCCCACCAAGCCCAGACCTGTGGACCCCAATCCAAACCATCATGGTGCTGCACTGATACAGTGATCTATACTGTGACTCAGGGGAATGCAGTAGCTTCAAGTGGACAGTGTGGTAGGCAGCACAAGCAGTTTGACTTGATCATGGTGTGCTTGGTGTGACACATGGAATAGATGTGCACCTTAGGCCCAAATGGGTTGGGTTTCTGCTGATCTGACTTTGATGGCAGTAGTCATCAAACCTGTTTGATGGCAGGGAAACGTGTTTTTCATGCACCTGGATCCCCAGTTTGGATCAGAGAACCATGGTGCGGGGGGGGGGGGGGGAAGGGGCTTTGGTCTTTCCTGTGCTGTTTTCCTGACCTGAAGTGGACCTCATTTGCCCTGCTGGAGGGCTGCAAATGTACTGATGGGCTACAACTAGAGCCCCCTGATGGAGTAAACAGTGACCCCGGGGCTGTTTCAGATTGGGAAACAGGGTTGCCAGCCTCCAGGTGGGGCCTGGATATCTCCCATTTTTACAACTGATCTCCAGCTGCCAGAGATCAGCTCCCCTGGAGAAAATGGCTGCTTTGAAGGGTGGACTCTATGGCATTGGACCATGCTGAGGTCCCTCCCTTCCCTGAACTCCACCCTCTCCCAGATCCACCCCCAAAGTCTCCAGGTATTTTCCAACCCAGAGCTGGCAACCCTATTGGGAAAACAGCATGGGAGGAGGGTGCATCCCCTTCTCCCCTCATTCCATGGCTCCAATGTACATCAGGGCCCTGAACAGTTGGAAAATAAAATCCCCCCATTCCTGACATCTGACTGTCAGCATAAAAGTCATGTTACAAATTGTAATGTGTAGTTCAAGCCTTTGAACCCACTCAGCCCCCCTCAGTGGTTGAGCCCTTGGCCAGCTTCATCCTTCGTTGGAATCCACCCCTTGCCAAATTTATGCCTTCCAACAGTTAGGGAAAGTTTTGGGTTGGCTCAAAATGGATCAATGTTTTTCCTAATGGAAAAAGAGCTGTTTTCAAATCCTCCTTAGATCTAAAATTTGGAACCATCACCAGCTGTAGCAATCGCTCCACATCTCTCCATAGGCTCCACCTGGCCACGAGATGAAAGTTTCTGACAGACCCAGGACTGTCCCAAGGCATTTTTCTACTTGAGGCTGCTTCTTCCAACAATAAATCATCCTTTCGTACTGACTTCTTCCCTGCTGTTCCTGAGGCCATCCACCACACTATACTAACCAGCACTGCAAAACTCTGGAAAAACATAAGTTTTCTTTGAGATCTGAAGTATTTGTTCATGGAGTAAACATGTTTATTTAAAAGTAAACCCTGCTGAATTGTAATTAACTTCCAGGTCAATCTACTTATATCTTGCATATTACACAGTGAATCTTGACAGCTTTATTGCAAACTCTAGCAAGTTTTTCTTGAGCAACTAGAATAATGCATATTTTAATGAAGAATATCATCTTTCCTTTCAGATGTTATAACCGTAGACTTCTATTCTACTGAATAAAATGCTTTATTAAAAACAGCGACCTGGAATATTTTGAGACAAAATATTAGAGCCTCCTTTTTTTAAAAAAAAATGATGTTAGGTTAAGTGTGTGATATCTACAGGTTGACTTGTCAGTAGTTCATATCACTACAGATTTACAAGATGAATAAGTTTGCTGTGCTGTGTGACCCCTACAAAGTGGGAAACGAGTTAGTTTCCTTTCACAATTCAAAACAACAGCAAACTCTTGTGAATTTAAACAATAGTGATAGATGCTGCTGAAAATCCTCCTCAGAATTTTTGAGTTAGGTTAATGGATTTGCTATTGTTATATTGCTATAATGCAAAGCTTTTAACTCATTCACATTGAAGAAGAGACATGGACAAAACCATTAGTATCAAGAAGCAAACAGAAATTGTATAATTAGTTGGTTAACAGTGCTATCCTCAGAAGAGTTGCATCTTTCAAAGCCCATGGGCTTCCATAATCTCAGAGGGATATAAGTCTTTTTAGGATTGCACTGTAAGTAGCAGAGTTTGATGGAACGTGCTTAACATAAATTTTAAGTACCTTCCATGCATGTGGCAAACAATAAGCCTATGCTGATGGAATACTGGTCTATGCTAATAGATGGCCAGCTTAGCTATATATTACATTATCCTTGCACCCAAAGTCTGCTGCAAGGACTTGTGCTGTGCAAGTTTTGTGATTGGAACTCAGTTTCCAGAGGTGCAGGAGTGCAGTTTGGATTGGTACCAAAATGTGCAAGGCGAAGGAGCTTCAACCTTCTGCCCTCCACATGCTGATTTTCTGACCAGAAACAGTGCTGTTGGAGGGGGGGGGGGCTGAGGGACAAAATTTGGGGGGCCCAAGTCAGCTGGAGGACCCCTGAAGCCAACTTCATGCTGCAGTCACAGAATGCATTGTTTAAACTGATGCAGTTCTGGATTGCAGCCACTAGGGACACAGGGAAGACAGAACACAAGCAAAGTTGTTCTGAACCTGCTGGTGAGATGTTTCTGCAAGATTTACTATGAGGCTGAAGGAAACCCTTGCTTCTCGGATCCTGCTAAACCCATCAGCCAAGCCAGTACTGGAGCAAGGCAAGACCAGCCAGGACAAGCTACAGTCCTTACCAGGATGCAGCCTCTTAATAAGGTTGTTATCTTCAGCAGTCTATAGTTTCCCTCTTCCTTTAGTCCCATCCAACTCCTTAGTTTTGTCTGCACAGCCATGTCTTGCAAAGGGACTGGGAACACAGCCAAATTAGTGGAAGGGAGTATAAACGCTATGTAGCCCTAAACTGCTCTAAAATGGAAACTTTATTAACAATACTATACTTATCAAATATCTTAAAGACTGAACAAGAATGATAACAATAATAATAATAAATTGTACAATCAGAGTACCAACATAAACATACAACAAAGAATTGTAGATGAAACCTGGCTCATAACCGTGAACTGCCCTCAAAAAGAGCCATATGGTATAAATCAATGTGTGTACAGTTGTAGGGATGATATAAACACCTCACAAGTTGGCTCCGGACTCTATATGCAGCCATGGAATCAATAGTACACATTTGTCATAAGACAAGGATTCCGGATGTGACCTTGTTTTGATTCTCCAACTATAGCAGTTACATTTGAGTTATTACCTTTGTTAACATTATTTAGTTGGGAGCCCGTTTATGAGGATCGTCATACACCAGACTGTGAACCCTTCATGGATCCATGATAATCATGTAAAATTGTCCTTTTTGTGAAATGTTATATAACAGACACGATTGATAAAGATCTTGAAATGTGTATTACTGATTCCACAGCTGCATATAGAGTCTGGAGCTGCGTTACTTGTGAGGTGTTTACATAATCCCTGCAACTGTATACACTTTGTTGTATGTTTCCTCCCTTCCACTAGGGTCTTGCAAAGGGGCAGCCTTGTTAGTGTGTGGTAGCAAAATTAAAAAACATCTTTGTTGTCTTTTCCTTAGACTAACTCCCACACTTTTCTCCTCCTCTGTTTTTCTCTCTGCCTTTCACAGTTTGCCATTCCTCTATCCGCACTTCACACAGACACAGACACACACAGACACACACACACACTTTTCAGGCTTGGTCTCAACTCCATCTCATCCATCTCAGTGGGCAACTTAGAATGTATTTAATAGTAGTATAGCAGCAAACCTTTGTTAATATTAGGAACAGGAGGGAGAATATTTCCACATAATCTCTCAAAGTAGTAAAACAATGCTTCTCCTACCCCCTCCCCTTTATATGCATGATGATGGTGGAAAGTCCCATCAAGCCACAGCTGATTGATGGTGACCCCTTGGTTTTTCAACATGAGAGATGTTCAGAGGTGATTTGCCATAGCATTCATGATAATCGAATGTTAATCTGCCTTAGTGGTAATAAACAAGGAATAGAAGTTAGCCTTTAGTTTAGCTTCCATTGCAAATAGCATGGGGTCTGGAGATATCCTGGGCCATGATATTCTGATTCCTTTCATTTTGGCCCTGAAACTCCCACAATCATCTCATTTTGTTTTTTGGGGGGGGGTTTAGAATTTTTCATGTGTGTGAGTGTGTGCGCACATGAAAGTCATGATGACCTCTGGTGACTGATCCCTACTGGGGGCCACTGCCTGGAGGATGTTCAGACAGGTGGCTGAATAAAGCCTGCCCCCTGCCTCCTGATATTCCAAGGAGGTCTCCCATCCAAGTACTCACCACCCTGCTTCGCTTCTGAGATCTGACGAGATCGGGCTTGCCTGGGCTATCCAGGTCAGGGCACAATCATCTCATTTTGAGTTTTCTAATTTTATTTTCTGTTGAGTTTTGCTGCCACAAATAGACAGACCAATGGACATGCAGATTCTTTTGTTACTATAGATGCATGATAATGGCCAGCCAAGTGATTTGTTTTGTTATGATATTTGGCTGGGATCAGGATTATATGGGGGGGGGGGCATGGTGGCTCTTGAAAGTCCTGACCAGAGATGGGCCATGGGAGCTGCTATTTGCCCTGTTGGAGAAGCCTACATGTGGCCATCAGTTATAAGTAAGTTTCAAATGGGGCAAATCACTGCTCCCTGGGGCCATCTCTGGTTGGGAAAATGGCATGGGGGGGGGAGCTGAAGCTCTCTGTCCTTGCGAACTGTGGTATTATTGTGCCCCAGTACACTTCTCTCCCTTAGAGGCAAGATTTTCCCTCCATTTTTCTTTCCCTTTTATGACTGAGCCACCCTAGTTGTCTGTTTTCTTCTATCCTGAATAATTCTAGCTGTCCCACAGTGTCACAGTATAATATTTTGGCTGTTTGCTCAGCTCAGGAACCCGAGGAAAGGAATGGGAACCCCCTTTAACTTATAGGGCTTATATGGCACTCAAGAAGTTTTTATATTCCAAATTAATAAAATATTTTATTCAATATAGAGGGGAAAGGTCAAGTGAAATCAGGGGTAAAATTTCTGAGGTAAAACCAGTACATGCACAGACTTTAGTTCTTATGTTTCATGTTAATAAGAGTTTCTTAAGCTATTCACAGTTGCTTAAATGTTTATGTTGAGAGGCTTTTGTTCCAGTATTTTCCACAAACACTTCAATATACTTTCTTTGAGTATTCTCTAGCTCTTTTGGTTTCCAGAATGCTGGTACACTCTTGCAAGTAAACAAACCCCTTCTCTTGAAACACCAGTACCTGTTGAGTCTTTAACTTACTGTTAAGGTCTCCAAAGGCAGTTGCTAACCACACCAGACCAGGGATCTTTGCACTCTTCAGAGTGAACTCCCTGTTTGACTGGGTAGGGAATTTTCTTCTCTCTATGCCCTTTCCTTGGCCTGAATGGGAGTCTTCACCTACTTCCCAGACTTCCTTGCCAACTTTCTCCCAGTTCTGTGTTAAACTGCTCTCAGCTAAGGCTGAATTTCAAAACTGTCAGTACTTGACTCTTCTCAGCTAGGGTTGAAATCAGACTGTCAGTACTCAACTCAGTCAAGGCAGAAATCCTCAGCATGCAGCTCTGTCCAGATTTTCTCTGCTCAGCTGATGGTAATCAGATTGCTTGGAGCAGACTGTTACCCAAGGCTCTCTGGTTTCTGTTTACACAGCACTTCTAAGCTTTTAAAAGTGCAGTCCATCACAGGTACCAATTCAAATAGGCCATGCACTCCCAGGAACTAAGCATGAAACTCACAAAGCTTGTCTGATCAAAATTCCCTGTGACAGGACAGGGCTGGAAAGGATATATGAGAATAATTTAAAGAATAGCTAGGCCCTAACTTCATTCATTCTTGGATACATAGATCCTTAAACTAGTTTTACAAATATAATAAACCTTCAGTCATCTGCTCAACTGCATTGATTATGGAATTTGGGAGACATAAGGAATCCTGTTACACACAAAAACTTAATAAACTCTTGTAAGCATTTAAGATGCCTTGAGACTACACCACGTAGACTAACTTGCTATGCCTCTGAAAGAATGGCTGTATGCTTCTTTCACTTACCTCCTCACTGCTGAATTTTCCCCCCTTATTAAGTATTGTGCTGTTAATTGCCAAGCTACAAGTACTAGAAACCTAGGAGCAAATGACTCATTGTAAGCAAGTGCTTGGTTGTTTATTTAAAGGAAAAGCTGCTGGTGCGGGTTGTTTTGAGCAAAGTGGCATGAAAAGCAAGATGAGAAATCCTTTCCCCACTAGGTGTTTTCTACTCCAGATTCCCCCCAGGTTCTTTCCCCCTTGTGGGTTCCAGATGAATCTTACCTCTGTGTAAGTGGTAACCTGCTTTTATTTATTTTTATTGATTGACAAAATTTGTATCCCGCCTTTCTGCTCTTAAAAGAGGTGGCTAACAATTTAGAACTTGCATGATAAAATCACATTTTAAAATCATTGAAATCAGCCTCCCAAACACACATAATTAAAACAATTTGCCATCTTCCAAAAGGGGCTGACTGTAGTGGTCAAGCAGGCTCATAAGGAAGTACATGGTCTTTTAGGTATGTTGGTCCGAAATCATATAGGGTTTTGAAGGTTAAGACCAGCATCTTGAATTATGCCTGGAAACAAACTGGGGGCCAGTGTAGATGGACCAAGACTGGAGGGATATGACCCGCTCTAGTCAACATCTAGGCTGCAGCAATCTGTACCAAATGAAGTTTCCAAACACTTCTCAAGGGCAGCCCCACGTAAAGTACATTGCAGTGATCTAATCTAGCTGTAACCAAGGCATACAGCACAGTGGCCAAATCTTTTCTGCTCAGGAAAAGCCACAGCTGGCTAGCAAGGTGAGGTGGGTAAAAGGTGGCCACAGCTGCCACCTGCTTATCCAGTAGTAGGCTGGTGTCCAAGAGCACAACCAGACTACAGACTTGTTCCTTCAATAAGAGTGCAAGTACAACCCTATCCAGAACAAGTGACCTCTTAAATCCTGGGTCAGACCTTCTGCCTGCCAATAGAACTTCTGTCTTATCAGGATTACATTTCAGTTTATTAGCTTGCATTCACTCCAAAACTGCCTCCAGGCACTGGTTTGGGGTTTTACAGCCTCCCTGGGATGAGCTGGAGGTACAAGATAGAGCTCAGTATCATCTGTGTATTGGTGACAGCCCAGCCCAAATCTCCGGATGACCTCTCCCAGTGGTTTAATGTAGATGTTAAAGAGCTAGGGTTGGCATCCCCAATCCACCGCCAACCAGCTGGCTGGTGGGGGAAACCCCACCCCTGAACAGCAGCATCCTGCAAGGACACTACTGAGCAATGGGGGGGGGGGGGGAGGACTCTATAGTTACCACAGAGTTTTTGCCCCAAACACTACAGTGTCACTGTGTGACACCCCCAGCATTTGGCGAAGACATCCCTATAAGGAGCCAGGAGCCCATCACTGTGGGAAAGGTGAGACCTGGCAACCCTATAAAGAGCATCCTTTCAAGATGTAACCTTGCAGGACCTCATAGGCCAAAGACCAAGTGGCTGAGCAGCAGTTCCCCGGCACCACTTTCTGACACCTACCTGCCAGGTAGGGCTGGAACCACCTTAGAAGGCCTCCCCATCCGAGCCCAGATTGGCAATCCAGAAGGATACCATGATTAATGGTATCAAAAGCTGCTAAGAGGTCCAGGAGAATCAAGAGAGTTGCATTCCCTCTGTCCATCTCCTGGCGCATGTCACCCACTAGGGTGACCAATGCTGTTTCAGTCCCATAATCAGGCCTAAACCCAAATTGTAAGGTATCTAAACAATTTGCCTCATCCAGGAAAGTTTGGAATTGTCCTGCTACCATCTGTTCAATGACATTGCTCAAAAATGGAACATTTGAGACTGGTTAATAATTACTGAGATCTCCTAGTCTGAAGGTAGGCTTTAGAAATGAAAGCACCACAGCCTCTTTCAAGGCTGAGGCAACCACCCACTGTCTTAAGGAAGCACTGACTACCTTTCAAGCCCAGTCAGCCAGCCTCCCCCTAGAAAATCTAAGTAACCAGGAAGGGCAAGAGTCATAAAAGCAGGTGGTAGGCTTCAAACTTCCAAGGATCCTGTCCACATGCTCAGACTGAATAAACTGAATTCCAGACAATTGGACCCTGGCACCATCTGACCCTGTCACTCCTAACCGAGAGTCCAAGTCGGAAGGGATGTGAGAGTTTTTGTCTGCCAAGTGGTGAGCAAAATGGTCACAGTGGACCACCAAGCAGTTCACCTTCTCCATCAGGACAGATTGGTATATCCTCTAATATTAACTTCAACTTCTTGCTGAACCATTTTTGTTATGTATGTAGTGTCATAGTAAGCATATATGTGCTGCAACATCTCATGGGGAAGTAGCTCCTTTTGTAGTTTGTGCTCATGCACGTACTGTGAAAGTTCTGTGAATTCAGACACATCCGCATTGTTCTGTTCCATTCAGCTCTACATCTAATTAGGAGGACCAGAGGAGGGAGGGACCATTTCAAAGGCTATATTTGGCATGTGTGTGTGTGTGTGTGTGTGTGACAGTACAATCCCAAGACCATCCTAAATCACTTAGGGTAATTCAACTCCATACTGATGTAATGCATCCCTTAGATGCCATGCCAGTAGAAACCTGTCCCCATTTCAACTGCATTTCAATTGATAGCCAGCATGGTATAGTTAGTTAAGAGTAGTGGACTCTAATCTGGAGAACAGGGTTTGATTTCTGACTCCGCCACATGAAGCCTGCTGGGTGACCTTGGAGCAGTCACAGTTCTCTCAGAATTCTCTCAGTCCCACCTACCTCACAAGCAAGGAATGGGAAGCCGATTGTAAGCAGCTCTGAGACTCCTTAAGGTAGAGAAAAGCAGGGTATAAAAACCTACTTTAAAAAATTACAAATGGTCCAAATCAACAAAGGAGCAACTCAGTTGGCACCCTGTTGCTGTATGCCAACCTCCTTTATTTGCTCCCCACTCTTCCTTTGTGTCACCCTGGGCTTAGCTTTCCACATACAAGAAAAGCTCCCTGTGGCTAATCCACCATCACCCTCTGAACACACAGTGAATATAAAAGGCTAGGGACGCCAGCCTCTAGGTGCGACCTGGGTATCTTGTGGAATTCTACCTCATCTCCAAACTACAGAGATCAGTTTCCCGGGAGAAAATGGATGTTTTGGAGGGTGGACTCTATGGCAATTCACCCCACTGAGGTCCCTGTCCTCCCCAGGCTCCATCCCAAAATCTCCAGAAGTTTCCCAACCTGGGTCTGGCAACCTACCTCCCATCCCTTGCTGGTGGCCAGGGGGAAGTGGCAACTCTAGGCACAAATGCATCCGTCGACCAGTGCCCCTGCTCTAGATATAAGAGACCTTAGACCAAAAACAGACTCTTTTTATAGTTATTTACATTTAAATTTATATGCTCCTTTTCCAGTACAAGGCTTCAAAGCAGCTTACAGTTTCACTGTTCGAACATAGTAACAGTTCACTTTCTTTAAGAGCTGTGCAGTTTTAAATAACAGCTAATCTCAAATAAATTTAGTGAGCTTGTTCTGTCACCATATTTTGCTTGAAATTCCCATGCAATATAAACCACCCAATACTACCTACAAGGCCAAAGTCACCTGATATATTCTCCTTATACCCTGGTTAACGTTCCACATGTTTCAGTTCTCTATGGATCGCTCTGATGTGGTTTAGCTCTTTGTTGCTCTCCCTTCTTTCCCCTGGGGTATACCGCTGTGTTTGGGCATCTTCCCTACTCCCACGTCCTTTTTCAGCATTTCTCTTAAATTTTAATCCTTTCCATGAATCATAATCTCTCCTTTCTTGCTGTGTCAGATTTAATGAGATCTGTATCACTTTAAAGGTAAATGACAGCAACAAATTTTCTAGAAACCTCAGCAAGTACGGAATACATTCTATTGCATTGCTTATTAGGTCTCTCATGCTATTTTGATTGCATTGTTTTATACCATGTAATCTGCCTTGAATCTTAGTGAGAAAATAATTCAATAAATAAGGCCAATTTACATATTTAAAAGTCCACATGGTGAGCATGAGGGCTGTTGATAGATGTGGTCTCAGAGTTCTGCTGGGGTGGGGGGAGCTGATTCAAATTGGGATTGTGGTGCACAGGAATAAGAGGGTTAAACCTTTCCACTTGCAGCATTTTCTCAACCTGAAACCATCCTAGGGAGTTGCTATTTGCCTCATTAAGGAGACTTACATGTAGCCCTCAGAGTCGGGGCTTTTCCAGGTTGGTTAAGTAGCACACGGGGAGGCTTTAGCCCCCTTTCACCCTGTCCTGTGGTCCCAATCTGAATTAGGCATACAGCTTTCCCAGAGCATATCTGATCAACAGTCCGTGTTTCTGCCATGTGGACTTTGTAACATGTAAATTAGCCATTCGTTGGATGCATCCAACACTGCATGGGTAATTTCTAGAGATGGTACCTTCAGGGAGAAGCAGAGATCCATGGCTATTTTAACTACAGTTTTTTTAAAAATCACAAGCGAGGGCAAACACCCTTAACCAAACACCTTTAACTATGTAAAAATAAGCACATCTTCACTTAGGCTGAATGTGCAAAGTGGCTCTCAGGCAAGATCTATTTTCCTAGAGGGTAAATAGCAAGTTTGAGAGAAGGGATTTAAATTTGATTTAAACATGATGCGGGAGAAGCAAAAAAAAGCCTTCTGCGGCTGGATTTTGCACTCACAGTGCATCTCATTCAAACTGAGCTGCTCCCATGCAAAGCAGCCATGTGTTTTGCTTAACTGCTTTGCATGGGTATCAGCCTGATTTCAATGAGTCTGAGAGGGTATAGTCCAACAGGAGAGTGCTTCTGCCTTGTCAGCACCAGGCCTTAGTCTGAGAAGCTGGCACAGAGGAAGATGGTTAACCTTCCCCCCAGAGTGCTGTAGCCCCCGTCCAATTTCAGTTCTCCCTCTTTTTATATTAAAACATAGGACCCCAGTAGACCCTGTGAAGTGCAGTGGTTAGAGCACTAGGATCTGGGACATCTCCCACTCCGATGTGAAAGTCTCTGGATGCTCTTGGGCCGCTCCCCCTCTCTCGACTTCACCTACTCTCGGGGAGCAATCCTAAGCAGGTCTACTCAAAATCCTCCTCAGGACTATTCAGTGGGGCTTACTCCCAGGAAACGGTTCTTAGGATTGCACTGTAAGTACTTGTGATGATAGAATGGAGGTGGGATATCCATGCATCCCACACTTGACTCCTTGGAAGAAGGATGGAATAATGCTCTAGACACATCTGATAATATATTTCCTCTGGCTTGCAGCTTAGGCCAACTGTACTCTGACCACTGATGATTTAAGGGAATGACTTCAGAGCACCAACTAATTTCTCACAGGCTACTAAAAGAGTTTCTGGACAATTAATCTCTACTAACCCAGGATGGACCTTAATCACTCATAAAAATTGAACTGTTCTACAAAGACCGCAGCTCGAAGAGGATTGATTGATTGATTGATATCTCTCTTCTCACAGAGGCAGATGTTTCTGAATAGTCCCCTCTGCAGTCACAAAGGTGGTGCCTCTTCTGCTCTTCTGAAGCACCTCCTGCTCTAAGGAGTCCAAGGGAATTCCGCGTCGGCTCTTTGCTTTGGAGAACAGACGCTGTTCAGTTTAATTTTCCAAAGAAAGGGGAGGATTTGCTCCTTGCATTGTCACAGGGAGAGGCTGATACTCCCAGAGACTTAGGGCAATCTCTCTGTAGCCAAGCTGAGTGTATGAGGTTGTGATGTACTTGCCTATGATAAACTCAGAAATCTGCTATTCCGGCAGCTGGTCTCATGTGTTAGGGTTGCCAACTTCCAGGTGTGGCCTGGAGATCTCTTGGAATTACAACCGATCTCCCGATGGAAGCAATTTCCCTGGAAAGAATGGCTGCTTTGAAGAGAGGATTCTATGGCATTATACTCCACTGAGGTCATTCCCTTCCCTAAACCCAACCCTCCCCAGGCTCCACCCCCAAATCTCCAGGAATTTTTCAGCTCAAGAGTTGGCAATTGTATTTTGTTTGTTTGTTTTTCTGTTTCATTCATTCAAGACATTTTATCCCAAGACTCAAGAAACAAGCAGGGACCAGGAAATAGATCAGTGGGAACAATGTGACCCATATATGACAAGCTGGGGATCACTGGTCTAAGTCGTCTCAGTCCATCATTAGGTCATTGTAGGTTAGGGAAACATTTTGCTTCCATATATGGGTACAAAAGAAGTCCTCAGCCTGGGCTAAACCTCCGCCAAGAACAATGTTGAATTAAAGCTGACTCGGGCCAGCCATAGCAAATTAAGAATCTGGGCATCATAGTCACAACCAACGCTCTCTCTTGAAGCTGTGGAGTCTTGTGAGCAAAAATCCTACTTTGTGAGCTACTGGCATTAAAGCTGTGAGCGAGCGATTTGGCTACCACATAAATTAGTTTGCTCTGGAGCTATCCTTCCTGAGCTAAGACAACAATGTGTGAGCCAGAGGCTAAAAAACTGTGAGCTAGCTCACTCTAACTCAGCTCTGAGGAAACACTGGTCACAACATGGATCAGATTTAGAAATATCGATCCCATCTTTTCACAAATAGGCATGGATATAGATGAATGGCAGGTGTCATGGAAATGGGAGACAGTGGGCTGCCGCTTGTGTCCTTCACAGGACCAGTCACCTGTTCCTGGTGTCCTAGTGTGACCCAGTAGGAGGCCATTAATTGCCTTTGTGAAGCTCAATCTGCCCACAGAGGCAAAGGCATCTCACAGCATAACTGAAAGCTTAGTCAATGCTTTTCAAGCATCATAAGAACTTTGAGCAAAGTCACCACACATGTGTCAAGCATTATAACTAATTCCAGTCTACTTGTGACACATTAGGGCAATAACATCCCTCATTCAGCACAAGGGACACCTGAAACAAAATTGGGCCAATTGGAATCTGTTTGCAAATTCTTGTTTTAAATGGTTTCCTATTGGCCCAATTTTGTCTCTGGTCAGGAGGACTGGTAGCTGTTTCTGTTTCTAAATGCTGTTTCTTCGTACTGGAAAATTTTCAGAGCTCAACTAACTTCAAATACATTTATTCTTGAAAGAAGAAAGATCATGCCAGGTACCTCTCCCTGTGCTCTGTACGGGATGGTTAAAACAATATCCTTGCGCTAATTTTAAATTTTAGGGTGCTTTAGGCATGATCTTTCCAGTTCCTTGTAAAATAGTACAGTAGCAGCCCCTATGAGAAGAACTATCTTGGTTCTCTGGCCTACTTTTACAGCTCTCTGCATTACTTTCAGTCATGGAGGTAGTTCCCACACAGGCATTGTCTGCAAAGCTAAAAACAAGATTGCCTCAAACTGCCACTGATGGAAATTATGCTGGCAGGATGGTCATAGAAGGTCGTACTTCACTGACCATGACATTATTAATCTAATTCTGCCATTACTCCAGGACACATAACTGACCTGGCAGTAACCATGGGAAGATGTATTAAATATATTAGTGGTAAAGTATGTTTTGATATTTGCCTTTATAGGCCTTTGGTCATGTTCTATTGCACATCATCAATAATTAGTTACTTGGATTGTAATCTCTATTCTGGCACGATTCTAATGTGTGTTACTCATGTTGGGCTTTCGGGCACTCTTCCTTTCACACTGATGCCAGACTTAAGAGCACTATGACTACTGTTCCTGGTGGTTAAAACAACACTCAGTATAGAAAGAAGACAAAGAAGATATGAAGATAAAGTGTTCAAGTGAAATTCTGTTTCTATAATATTAATGATTTTGTATTTTGTATTCTTCAATACAAAAATCTAAAATTAAACAACAACAACACTCAGTACAAGACCCTGAGCACCACTCAGATCAAGTCTGGGTTTAGCCTCCCCTCTGGTCAGCTTCCTGGCCAGTTGCTCCAAGCATTATTATTTATGATATGTAGAATTTTTGTCTCTTTCTCAAGACCTAGACTCCCATTTACCTGGTTAATGTGAGGATGTTTTATTGATTGGTGGTTTGTTTTGTGCATCTTGATTTGTTGGATTCCCCCCACCCACTCTACGATTTCAGTTAGTTGCTATTTGCTTTTAACATGTTGCTACTTGTTTCAGTAGTTTCAGCTAATATGCTTTGTATGTCATCTTAGACTTTTGTGGTATATGACAACCCCCTTCCCTTTCCCTCCGTCAGAAGCAAGATTTTCCCTCCATTTCTATTTGCCTTTCTGACTAAGCAGTCCTAGTAGTCTGTTTTCTTCTTTCCTGAAGAACTCTGGCTGTCCCATCCTGACTCAGTATGATATTTTACTGCTGGCTCAGCCCAGGAACCTGAGGGAAGGGTTGGGATTGCCCTTTAACTTAACTCACTGAAAATGGCACTTGAAACGTTTTGAAATTCAAAATTAACAAAGTATTTTATTCAACATAGAGGGGAAAGATCAGGTGAAATCAGGGGTTGAAATTTTTGAGATAACTCAATATAGATAACTCTGAAGTAAAACCAGTACATGCACAGACTTTAGTTCTTATGTTTCAGGCTAATGAGAGTTCCTTAAGCTATGCGGAGTTACTTAAAATCTTTATATTGAGAGGTTTGTGTGCCAGTGTCTTCCAAACACTCCAGTACACTTTCTTTGAGTATTCTCTAACTCTTTTCATTTCTGGAAGGTTGGTACACTCTTTCCAGTACCCAAAACCCTTCTCTTGAAACACCAGTACTTGTCTTGAGTTTTTAACTGACTGTTCAGGTCTCTAAAAAGACAGTTTCTAACCACACCAGACTAGGGATCTCTTCACTCTTCCGAGCTAACTCCCTGTTTGACTGGTTAGGGGAATTTTCCTCTCACTAGGAGATCTATCCTCTTTCTTTGGCCTGAATAGGAGTCTCCATCTAACTACCCACTCATCATTGCCAAGTTTTCCCCAATTCTCCTGTCTGTGCTAAACTGCTCCCAGTCATGGCTGAATTCCAAAACTGTCAGTACTTGACTCTTCTCAGCTAGGGCTGAAATCAGACTGAATCTTCCTCAGCACCCAGCTCAGAAGTCTTTCTCTGTTCAGTTGATGCTAACCAATCAGATTGCTTGGAACAGCCTGTCACTCAAGGCTCTCTGGCTCTGTGAAGAATTAAACCTTCACAGTCCTTCAGCTCTTTGTACAGCACTTCTAAGCTTTTAAAAAGTGCAGTCCATCACGTGGTATTTATGTGCTGATGGGATTGTTTCCTAGTTTTTTGACATGTGAGCTGAAATAAAGCACAGGGACCAAGCTGGCAATGGACAGAGGGGCAAAGTGGACAGTGTTCTGGTTCTGAAATGTCTCCTTTAGGGGTCTGTCATTATTCCATGGTGTGGCTCGCCTTTTCAAGCTTCTCACTATGGCAATTATAAAGGTGCCTCATCTGCAAGGCAATGAAGTGGATGGAGAGAAGGCAAGAGGTTTATGGGAACGTGAGCGCTGGTTGCCTGGTGATGCCTGGAAGGCCTGTGTCTGGAAAATTGACTACCACATTGAGTAGGTGGTGAATCAGCCTTGATCTTGGTTTCTTGGTCTTTATCCTCCTTCCCTGTTTTTGAAGCAGTAGCAATTGGGAGCCCTGTGCACTGGATAACGCTTAACGAGGGATAATGAATTGCTTGAGTACATTTGGATCAATGTCTCATTTATGTCCAGATGGGTTTGTCGAGGGAGGTTCTGAAAAGTAGTTATCTTATGTTTCTTTCTGGCAGGAGCTTCAGCATTATATGCATGTGTTATTTTGCTATTTAACTTGATTGACTTTCAGGGAAAATTCCTTTTTATTGATTGGAAAATTTCAACCTCAGAAGCAGCACTGCTAATGGCCAATCTGCAGAAGTGCTCTTTTAACCTCCATCTTTTTAGGATGTCTGTTTCCCCGGTACCTGCTAGAATGGCAGCAGGATAATGCATTGTTTCTAAAGAGAAGCACATCTGGCTGGCTATTATGTCATCATTAAATCTCAATGCAGAACACTAATTCTCCTCTTTAAAAAAACATGCCTTCCTTATGGCTTTTTTTTTTTAAGTGATCTTCAGCTAAAATTATCTCTTGGGAGCCAGCCACAGTCTTTGCTCACAAGTGCAGACTATACTGATGTGAGGAGTCATGTTGCACTTCAATAGGTCCCCCCCCCCCCCCTTAACTGGAAAAAAAACAGGTTAGATCATCATCTCACTTTCCAGCAAGTCGAAGCAAAACCTTCCAAAAGTAGCTTTTGAAAACATAGTTCTGGATACAATAGCCAGAAGTATGAGAGGTAATGCGCAGCCAATGGAATCCAGCAGGAAAAGAAATTTTCACAGTTTGGTGTAGTGGTTAAGTGTGCGGACTGTAACCTGAGAGAACTGGGTTTGATTCCCCTCTCCTCCACATGCAGCTGCTGGATGACCTTGGGTAAGCCATAGTTCTGGCAAAGCTGTTCTCTCAAGGACAGTTCTGGAAAGAGCTCTCTCAGCCCCAGCTACCTCACAGGGTGTCTGTTGTGGGGAGGGGAAGGGAAAGGAGTTTGTAAGCTGCTCTGAGACTCCAAGTGAAGGGCAGGGTATAAATCCAATCTCCTCCTCCTCCTCTTCTCAGTTTTGAGCAGAGTTTCCAGCCTCCAGGTGGCACCTGAAGTTCAGCTGATCTCTAGATCAGAGGTCTGTTCCCCTAAAGAAAATGGCAGCTTCACAGGGCAGACTCTTTGGCATCATCACCACCAGGGCTCAATTTCGTAGGAGGAGCTCCTTTGCATATTAGGCCACACACCCCTAATGTAGCCAATCCTCCAAGAGCGTACAGAGCTCTTCTTACAGGGGCTACTGTAAACTCTTGGAGGATTGGCTACATCAGGGGTGTGTGGCCTAATATGCAAAGGAGCTCCTGCTACGAAATGAGCCCTGATCACCACTGAGCTACCTTCCCTCCGCCAACTTCACCCTCCCCAGGCTCTCTCCCCCAAATTTCCAGGAATTTCCCAACCTGGATTTGGCCATCCTACCTTTGAGCTTTCTTTCCTTGTTCTTGTCAGTTGTCACTGCCACGATCCCGGGCGGGAGTTGGGATTCTCTGAGCAAAGCGAGCCAGCTCCCTCCCCCCTACAGAATGTGCTCCTCTTCCCGGCTTCTGCCACTTCAACACTATGTTATCTCTGTTCTTGGGTTGCTTGCTACTTCACACAGACTTGTTTTGAATCACATATTGTTTCCTACAGGTGCAAACCGACTTTCCTTTTCCGCTTTTAGCCTGGGAATAAAACAAAGTAACAGTTCTAGGCGCCTTTTCCCTAGCCACTGATTGGGGGTTTTATGTATGACAGTATGATTTGATTTTCCTATAATTGTGCTAACACGCTTCCTCCACTCCATTACTAACTCGACACGTGTACCCCGAAGATCACCCGCCAATAAAGAAGATCTTGTTTAAGAACCCTTTGTTTGGTGTGGTTGCATCCCGGGTAGCCTCACAGTTCTACAGATGTCAATGGATACTTGTGAATGTAACTGAAATTTCTTGACAGCACTATCTCTTGCAGAGCGGGGGGCGGCCTCCAAGCAGAAGATGGGAGGTTATCATTTAGGCTGCTTTCTTATTGGTACTTACCGGTACTCCATACCTGCTTACTTTTCACTCCTGTAGTGGAGGAGGCACTTGTAGTACAAATAAGCATCACAGCCAATATCCACAGAACGAATTCAATTGTCTTAGGGTCCCCCCTGCACAAATGAGACTTAAGAGAACTCTTAATTCCAGAGTTTTAAAAATGCATTTATATACTGCTTGTATTCCCAGGGGATACTCTGAACATCTTCCAACATTGTTCTCTACTCCTCCGTTTTAACCTCAGGATAACCATGTGAAGTCGGTTTGGCTGCAAGTCCCAGCAGTATGTGTTATGACACTTCTACACCAGTAGCACTGTAACCCAGCAAGCGACACGCTCCTTTGCAGTCAGCAGTAAAGATGTGCACCAGGACAAACAAATGGTATTTTCAGGTCCTGATTCTGGGGTGGGCAAAACAATTGGTAGTCCAGGTTATTTGCTTTCTAAATACTGGTTTGGTATCCGGTTTCAGGTTTTTTTGGGAGGATTCTGAAATTATTTGGGGACATTATCCCCTATGGGGAATATTTCCAGGCTGCTGGAGCAGCTTTTTTTGGAGCAAATTACACGAAAAATTGCAGCAGAGTTAATGTTGCCTGTCCACTAAAGACCCCTCAAGTTTCAAGTGAATTGGACCAAGGGATTCAATTCTATGGGCCCCTGAACAAAGTGCTTCCAGCCATCTTCCACTGCTTCCTATGGGGGAAAATTTCTCTAGGGTAAAGAATCGCCAAACACACACAAGCAAACAACCATTGGCCAAAAGCCTCCCAGTGCAAATGGCACCATCAAGCACAACAGAACCAACATCAAACGGGATAATCCCAGCAGAACCACAGGCCAATGCAGCAAGCCCAGCACATCTAATATCAAACCGGAGAATCCAACCCAAAACCAACTGAAGGAAGGTAAGGTACCCAAAGCAAAGTTACACCCTTTGAAGCCTATTGTATTCAGTGGGTTTAGGAGGATGTAACTGTTTAGGATTGCCCTGTCATTAGTTTAGGATTGCATTGTCCTGCAGTCAAATCCTCTGCATGCCTACTTGGAAATAAGTCCCACTTTTTTAAAAAAAAAATGGGGCTCGCTCACAATAAGTGGTCATAGGGTTGTAGCCCTAGGAAGGCAATCATGGTATGTGGCTGCCCAATGTCTTCTGGTGTGTCACATGACTCTCTCTTTCCCCTGCAGATTTCCAGGGCAATCATGAATGCAGCTGCCAAGACAGCGGAGGTACTTCTCCCCCCCCCCCACCACAAAAGCATCTGGATCCTTGGCGAACACATATCGGCTGTGCTGCCTTCCTTGCTGTTGCTTCCAGCTCTGTCAAGTTAATTAAACTGCTGATTGTATGTCTTGCATTCCTGGATGTGACTCCTCTTTCATGCGTTTCCACATCCCCCCCCCCTCCTCCCGCCTTTGCCGCTCAGTGTGAGTGAAGTTGGGTCGAATGCCTCCCGAGAGCTCTCTCTTCTTGCAGGTGATCAGCCGGAGTGACAAGAGGGTTGCTTGCTGAGTCATTCGGTACAAACGGCCTCAAAAAGCAAAGGCTGCGGATTCCCATCGCAAGATTATTACAATTGCAAACATAGCCACCGGCTGCCTTCCCTAGAATTCTTTTGCCACAGAGAACTCGTGTGTCTGTGTGTGTGTGTTCTGGGAAACAGTTTTGCCTGCCTTGAATGGGAAAATTCCCTCCCATGTGCTCATTATTTGTCCTTGTTAATCTCTCATCTGATCGTATCTTTATGCATTTATTAAAGCATTCCAAAATACACACCTGGGTTCCATACTGGAGCGCTGCCCTTCACTGATGAACAACAAAGGCATTAGCATGGATCTTTGGAGGTGATAAAAGACTCGCAAATTGTCACATATTTTTTAAAAAGGTACCGTGGAACACTTGTGTGCAATCAAAACATTATTCCTTCCTGCTGGCACCAGCAGAATTGGCAGGCTCCACGAAAGGCTTCAGTTATAATGCATGTACGTGAGCCGGGGGTCTTTGCTTTCCCCAGACAGAGATGCTTCCCTTGGTTCTGAGCCGGTGAATAGTAGATTTGTTTGGAAATCATCTTTTGCAAATTGCAGCAGGTGCGCATCATTTTACAGCCCTACATGGACATCCAAGAGAAAGTTGCTATTTTAGTACACAGCATGGCTGCCCTAAATGGATTAGCCTAGGAAGACTGAATCTTAAATACTCACTCATCAAATTAGAAGTGTCTTTTTCAGCTCAGGGAAAATGCTGCTATAAGATTAACATTTAATCAAGCGCTGTGTAAAATAGCCAGTGCCGCTCCTCTGAAGATATGTTGAGGGCAAATCATTTTTATGTTTGTCATTAACAGCTTCATGAACATAAACCACAGTTTCCCCCTTAGGATTTAGTCTAACATTTCCTGCCCTGCAGCATTAATACAAGCTGCATATTTCACTGGCGACTCCTGAAGCAGTAAATGTAATGCTGTATGCAATCCAATAGGCTACCATATGCAAAACTGTAGCCCAGCGCATAACTTTGCAAACCTAGCAAGGTTGTCTGGATTTTGTTCGCTTTCTTTGCGGCATGAGAACTTTCCTGCAAAGCCTACTTAGTGCACATTTCTGGTTACATTTCAGAAATCATCCCAAACTACAAGTATTTTATGGAAAGCTACAGGACAAGCTGCTGTTACTTTTCAGAAAAATATCTCGCAACAGGACTGTCTCCCCACCTAATTTTCATTAGCAAAATGCTCACCTGTCATTATGATAAGTGGTTATCTCTGTAGATTAAGCTTATGTATTGCAGGGACTAGTGTGTGTGTTTTTGCGTGTGTGCGCCTTTCTGTCATAGGTGGATTCTGGCACATCCCTAGGAAGGGGCTTTGCTCCTGATGGCACTATTGTCCCCGGTTTCCAACTGCAATTTTGTGCAACAATTATTTCCCCCTTGAATGAAAGGGGAACATCAGTGCTGGTTCAACTGAACCGCTGTGCTTGGTGTCCTCATTGTCTGGATCCCATTATCAAAAAAACAAAAAAACATCAAACCCCCCCCCCCCCATTAATACAATCTTACAACAAAGATTCTAAGGAAGAAACATTAGCTTCCAATCATAGCTTTAAATTCACAGAAGTGGCCAGACTATTCCTGTGTTGTACTTTATCTGCATTTGTCAATTCAAGCAAAATCTAAAATGTGTAGTACCGATTCCCCCGTAGAAGGAAAAGTTACTGCTTTCTAATATTATTTTTGTGGCAAACAGTTTTGATTGGGTTTTCATTTGGTTTTTCTGTGCATGGCTTCGTATTGATCATCGTCACATAACATTTTTTTATTTTAAGAAAATTAATTCTGAGGCTGTTTCCACGTGTGGATTTTTCCCAGCATGGAAGACAGGAATCAAAGGGAAACAGCCACATGATGGTGGTGATCATTCCAAGCATGACTTGTGATATTCCTAGGGGTTTGAGCCACAGAAAATTAAAACCTCCCCCCCCCCCCCGTTCAAGTGCCTGTGGTGTGTTTGTGTGTGGACTAGGGTTGACAACCTCCAGGTGGTGGCTGGAGATCTCCTGGGATTGTAGTTGACCTCCAGGTGACAGAGATCAGTTCCCCTGGAGCAAATGACTGCTCTGAAAGGTGGACTCTATGCCATATTATATCCCACTGAAGTTCTTTATCTTCCTCAAACCCTACCCTCCTCAGGCTCTACCACCCAAAATCTCCAGGTATTTCTCAACCCAGAGGTGGCAACCCTAGTTGGGACACTATCACTGTAGCCCAGGGGTGGCCAACCTGTGGCTCGGGAGCCACATGCGGCTCTTTCACACATATTGTGCGGCTCCTGGCAGGGCGGCTGGGGAAGCAAAGGGGAGGCATGCTTTCTCTCTCTCCCTTCCTTCCTTCCTTCCTTCCTTCCTTCCTTCCTTCCTTCCTTCCTTCCTTCCTTCCTTCCTTCCTTCCTTCCTTCCTTCCCTCCTCCCTCCCATCTATTTGCTTTCCTAGTTTCTCTCTCTCTCTTTCTTTCCACTTCTTTAATTCTTTCTTTCCATCTCTCTCTTTTTCTCTCTCTCTCTCAATATCATTAGCAAACAAGTAATATTATCAATAACCGGTTTTCCTCATTTGTTTTTATTTTTGGCAGTCCCATTTAACGTTAATAAAAAGCAAATTTGCATATTTTTAAAAATAAAAACGTGTGTGTGATATTTGTTCCTGTCTTGCGGCTCTCAGACATCTCTATGTGGCTCTGACGTTTATTCTATGTGGCTCTTACGTTAAGCAAGGTTGGCCACCCCTGCTGTAGCCACTAGCAGGAAAGGTGATAGGGCTAAGCTCTGCTTTCAGAACGGTGTGGGACAGCTCACTGCCACCCACCCCTCCTGCCCTTTGAAGAGATTTCCCCCCATTTCCCAACTGCACCTCACTTTGTGTTATGGTGCAGCTTGTCATGTAAAGAGAAGGTATGGAGAAAGGAGGGTTTGGGGCTGTGGCTGAGCGCCCAGACATGATCACCGTTGTGTCTTCACATTTGCCCAGGGGAAAGGGGGAGGGGTGGGGGGTAGGTGCGGCACTGAGCAGCAGGGACGCGGTTGTGTGGACGCCAGTCCTGTCCACTCCTGTACCACTTGCTACTGCTGCTGCAGCGTATTTGTGCGTGTGTGTGTGTGGGGGGGGTGTTTTTGCACTTCTGTGTAGAAGCGGCCTGAGATGACTATATATTTTTTGTCTGTTTGGAGCAGAATAAATCGTCCAGGCTAGTGATCTGAATATGCTTCCCACATGAAATGCCTCCCTGATCTTCAATACATAAAGAACTGTTTTTGAGAAAGTTCTGTTTTGAAATAATATCCAGATTCTCCTCCATATTTGTTACGCTCATGTAATGATGGTCGCTCCTGTGTTTGTTATTTGTATTGTTTGCGGCATATTTGTGGTTTTCATGGCTCAGAAATTTCACTGCTGTTTTAGTTCTATTTCTGCCACTGTAGAATTTTTTTTACATCATTTGGGGGATCCCTAGTTTTTAAGATTGGTTTGATGCTTAAACAAAGAAGGCCATCCCACTCAATCAACCGCTGCAGTGGCAGCTGCAAATACAATTAATCGCAGAGTCTTAGTGCTGCCTGCATTGTTGATATTATTAAGTGTTCCTAAGATATTGATTCCTAGCTTCCTGCCCTTAATAGAGCCTACCTGATCAGAATCAGTCTAATTTCCTGTGATCCTGTTAAGCCTCTCAGTTAAAACTGCAGTTAATATCTTATGCTCCATGTTCAGGAGAACTATTAATCAATTCTTTGGAACATCCTTTATAACTCCATGGGCATATGATGGTACATTTGAACCATCAAGAGAGCATTGATAACACTGAATATTAAACCCATCCTGTCCTCCTCAGTTGTCTTTCAGTCTGCAGCCTGCTTATTCTAGCTCTAGAAGAACAATTAAGCACTACATTGGTTGAAAATCTGCATAATGCCACCCCTCATCTGTACACTGCTGACTTGATTTCTGTTTTTCAATGCAATGACAGCATACAAGGCCAGAGTGTGATGTAAATAACTCTGTCACGTGCTGAAGTCTTAGTGAGCCTGGATTTACAGCTGGATAGAGGAATGGTATCAACCCTGTGCTGAAAGATCTGTGTTGGTTCTTACCTTGAAGGCCCCAAATGGTGTGGGGTCAGGGCTCTTGAAGACTTTCTTCAGGTAGTGTCCAACCTGCCAGCTACGAACCTCCTCTGAAGCCCTGCTTTCCATGCACCTGCCTGCAGAGGTGAGGTGGGTAACAGCTAGAAGCCCTGTTCAAAAGTTATAGTGAACACATTTGCAATCCACATACAGTGTACACTTGATTTTTCTTAACAGATGTGATAAGTAATTCTCATATTACATTCAACACATGTACAGCTGAATGTGTGATTAAGACCATACATACATCCAGGTACCAGTCCCTGGTTTCATTTGTAAACTGAATGCACATTGGCTCTTTCTTACAAACAGATGCATGCATGTACATGCAGGGTGGACGTGTGTTTGCTAATACTTGTAAACAGGGCTAGTAACATGGCTTTTTCAGTGGTGGCATCTTGCCTTTGGAATGCCCTCCCCCTTAAGGGTCATCTATCACATTCCTTATTGTATTTTAGGCACCAGACCAAAAAATTTTTTTTAACCCCAGGATTTTAACTGAAGGGGTCCCTATGTTAAAGTTGTTTGTATGATCTGCTTCTGGTGTGAGAGCTGTTTTTTCTTATGAATACATTTTTGGCTACTTAATGTTGGTTTTAATGGCTTTAGTGTTGATAACATTATGATAGTTTTATGTAGTGCATTGTGAGATAAAGTGTTCTGAATTTATTATATTACTTTGTCAGCCACTGGGTCTCTAGAGGGATGGCACACAGGTGTTCTAAACAAACACACAAATGAAACAAAGAGTCCTTTACAAAGGCCTGGAATCACTTCTTGGTTCTTCCAGCATTGCTGTTCTTTATGCTGTTATTGTTGCTTTTCTCTTAAATCAGTTATGAAGTTATTGTAATGGCACACGTATTAAAAGGCAGCAGAGGCTGTGTACTTGATTGTGTACTTCATAAAGATCTAGATGGGTAGCCATGTTAGTCTGTCTGTAGTAGTAGAAAAGAGCAAGCGTCCAGTTGCACCTTAAATTTGTGGCAGGGTATGTGCTTTCGTGAGTCACTGCACACTTCTTCAGGAGCTTTCGTGAGTCACTGCTCACAAATCATGTGAGCAGTGACTCATGAAAACTCAAAGCCTGCCAAAATGTAATTAGTCTTTAAGGTGCTACTGCACTCTTGCTCTTTTCTACTGCTTCATGAAGATCTGTTCCAGAGAAACATTACAAAGGTTTGCTGGGATTTAGGGGAGGGGTGTCTTGCAAAAGCAAGGAACTGCTCTGGCATGAAACAAGGGTAGCTGCTGGTTGGAATAGTTCCGAAATGCTAAAAGTAGCCAATCTTCCTGGGCCAGTCACAGGGCTGGAAGATTATCCTTAGCATGTGTGAAGCTGGATTTCAGTTATTAATGGCAACCATATAACTGGTGTTATCACTTTAAAAAAATATCCAGTGAAAGAGCATGGGTCTTATGTACATTATTAATCTTTATAGTGGGACTGGCCAATGTTTCATCTCTGCTATGAGAAAATGCATTATTATTATTATTATTTTCTTTGGCTTCTGACCAGCATGGAGGACAATTTATACTTTTCATCTGTTTGTTTTGAATATTAGATTATACCATTTTACTTTTTAATAGGGTTTTTTTTTGTTAAGGAATGAGGCAGAAAAATGTTTTTTTTTTTATGACGTTGGTCTAGTCCTAGGCATGGGATGACTAGTGCCTTTGCATGATGTGGAATAATAGCAATAGTATGCGTTTAAATTCAGAAGTTCTTTAGTACAGCTTTGGTTGTAGTTCTCATCACAGTTCTCTTAATTCTTGCATAACAGAACAACTGTGGGTCAAGACAGAGGTGCATGTTAAAGGACAGTTGGGAGCAGTTTCAAGGGAATGGTCATGAAGCTCACTGGGTGATCTTGGGCCATTCGCTCTCTACCCCAGCTTAAATTACCTCACAGGCTTGGTGTGAAGGTAAAATGGAGGGGGGCACACAGACATACGCTGCCCTGAACTTCTTGGAGGAAGGGAAGGACTGAATAAACAAGTACAATGCACATTTGCTGCATTCTGAAGCATTTACAGGGCAGAGAATGTATTCTCAAACCACTTCTGACACACATTGGGTGCGTTCAGACGGAGTGCTAGAGCCAGCTCAAATCACCCTGCTTCAATGCAGCGTTTTTTTACTCCAGACAATCCTCCCCTAACTTTGTGCATGCGCATAGGTGCTTATCTGGAGATCTTAAAAAAAAAAACCTTGAGCATGCGCAAAAGCAGTAAGCAAATCCTGCCCGAGTTTCACAAGTACGGTGATTTCACTGCCCTGACAGAACATGTCCCTTTAAACTTTTCACCCAAAATTGGCCTCCTTAGGATCCCGAACTCAAAACTAGTGGCCATTTAATTTTTTTAATAGACGTGTAGGCAGAGGTGCGCTTATGCGCATATTGCCAATGCAAAAATAAAAATGGCGGGCAAAAAGCGGAAGCCAGAGGCTTCCGCAGTGGGGTGTTTTTTTTAACAGACTCGGAAGTGGCTTGACCATGGTTGAACGATCACAAGGGGAAAATGTTCTTTCAACCGGGAGAGCACAGAAAACACCACTTAAGGACCTGGTATCAAAATATTACGCTTTGCTCTGGTATTTGCTCTGGTTAGCAACGGCTGGGGACGGGAGGCAGCTGCTCCTGTCTGAATGTGCACATTTGATCCGTTTTCGAAATGTGTTGAAGCCGGATCAGATGGCATTGTCTTAAGTGAAAGATGTAGTGGCCACTTAGGCTAACTACACTATTCACATTAGAATTAGGGATGGCTGAGTCTCCCTCTCGTTTTTATTTGAAATTACCTTGGCTCAAATGGATTATTCCCCTCAAATAAACACTCTGAAGCTTGGCTGCACTGAGGTTAGCGTGACATCACCAGGAATGCAACAAAGCTCTCCACTCTCCTCTAGTACCTGCCAAACCCCTTGAGCCCCAAGTCAAACCCACCATTTCCCCCCTTTCTTGCAGAACGTATCTGGTGACTGTGCCAACAAGGGCTGGAGCCTCCCTTATTGCTGAGAATACTACCACAGTAGGATCCTGGACACCAAGGCTGCTGGGAAACTTCTTGAGACCACTGAGGTCTTATTACGGTAACTATGTTGGAGTTTTAGGAAACTACATTTCCTAGAAGTAAATATACTGGGGATGTTGCAAAGCATACTCATGACAGTTTCTTGGATACCAGGACTCTTGAGAAATGGAGGTTCTTTGCTCTGGAAAAACACATCTCCTGGGTATCATGGCATCTGCAATGTTGGTGGTGTGGCATTCTATAACATGACGAAGCCCCCAGCACCTTACTTCTACTACCAAATAATTCTGAGTGTGAAAGGACAGGATCATCTGCATCAGTGCTAAGTGCCATGCTCTTTATGAGTGGAGTCTGGACTTAGAAGGTGTTTCAGCATGGCTCAGTATGACCTTGGAAGACTCAAAGTGGAGGAGTTAATTCCCAACCTACCCCCCAATTTTAAAATGTGCCACCATCACTACTTAAAAGCAGCAAGACTCCGAAGCTTTTCTTCCTTTCTGCTCCATTTTGCTTCAGACATCCAAACAAATACACTACCATGACAGAAGCCCATACTCTGAAGGTAGAGTCTTTCACAAATTTAATATGCCTCTCAAGACAATTAGCCGTTTACAAAATGTTTGGCAAATCAGAGCAAGGGAAAGGTAATTTTCTGGTTGTAAATAGCATGGTTAGGATCTGGAAGGCCACATCAAACCTGCTTTATACTATCAAATATGTATCTATATCTATATAGATTTATATATAAAATTGAGAGAGGTGATGGAACAGCTCCCACTTTTTCTGGATGATGCCTCTATCCTGGACCCATTCCAGTCTGGTTCCCACTCTGGCTATGGGATGGAGATGGCATTGGTCCCCCTCACAGATACCCTCCAGAGACACCTGGATTGAGGCAGGTCAGTGCTGCTGTTGCTGCTTGACCTGACAGCAGTGTTTGACACAGTTGATTATGACCTGATGACCCACCGCCTTGCCAACACGGGGATAAGGGGGACAGCCTTGCAGTGGCTGTTCTCCTTTCTCCATGGTCGGGGAAAGAGTGGTGCTGGGGAGAGGGTGTCTTCACATTACCATTTGGTATGCAGCATCCCCCAGGGGGTGATCCTTTCCCTGATGTTCTTCAATATCTATATGTGCCCTCTTGCCCAGTTAATCTGGGGGTTTGGGTTGGGTTGTCACCAGTATGCTGATGACACCCAGCTGTATCTGTTTATGGCTGGCTGGTTGGACTCTGCCCAAGATATTTTGGCTGAGGCTTTGGAGCCTGTGGCTGGTTGGTTACAGCAGATCAGGCTGAAATTAAATCCATCAAAGATGGAGATCCTGTATCTAAGTCATGGGGGTGTGGGTGTCGGTTTGGGAATCCAACTCCCGACCCTTGGTGTGGCAGTCTTAGTGCCAGCACCAACAGTGAGGCGTTTACGGGTGACTCTGGATGCCTCACTTCCAATGGATGCCCAGGTCACAAATACTGCCAGATCAGCCTTTTATCATCTTTGGTTGGTCAGGGAGTTGGTTCTCTATCTCTCCACCTGCAACTTGGCTACGGTGATCCATGCAATGGTCACTTCCAGACTGGATTACTGCAATTCACTCTACATAGGGCTGTCCTTGAATCTGACCCAGAAACTTCAGTTGGTACAAAATGCAGTGGCATGCCTCCTGTCTGGCACTTCTATGCAGGCGCCTATACAGCCAGTGCTTTGCCAGCTGCATTGGCTGCCAATTGTATACTGGATTAGGTTCAAGGTTATGGTATTAACATTTAAAACCTTATGTGGTAAGGGGCCAACATACCTATGGGATCATCTCTCCCAACATATTCCCCAAAGAGCCTTAACTCAGCTGAACAACTCCTACTGGTAATCCCCGACCCAAGGGATATCCGCCTAACCTCAACCAGAGCCAGAGTGTTTTCAGCTCTGGTTCTGGCCTGGTGGAACATGCTTCCAGTTGAGATCAGGGCCCTGTGGGACTTATTACGATTCTGCAGGGCCTGTAAAATGGAGCTGTTCTGCCATGCCGTTGGTTGAGGCAGCAGGTGTCTTATCACATCTGGCCTCCCTGGCTCCAACGAGCACCTTTCCCAACCAGCCAGGCTAATTATGATACCAACTTTTATTAGCAGGGGGCTGGGCTCAATCATCATCTAGATGGCATGTTCTCGAGTTATACACAGTTATATCCCTATGGTCAATAAGTTACCATCTTGCCATAATGTAGTTTAAATAGGGTTTTAGTTTTTAACTTAAATTATATGGAATTGTTTTTATATGTCTTGCTCTTGTATTATAACCCATCCTGAGCCTGCTTGTGGGGGAGGGCAGGATAAAAATTGCCTAAATTTAATTGGGAGTGGTTTACAGGTGTGGCATTATTTCCACATCTGTAGGGAAGCCATACAATAACTGATTGGCATCTTGAAATTCTGTGGTTTCTTAGCTGCCTGTTAGTAATGCACACTGCTAAATAATATGGCCCAAGAATCTTTTCTATGTTCACCTAGCTGGAACTGAAATTGTAATTTAGGAGATTGGCACAAAACCCTTCTCCCATATTTGGTCCCATTCCTCCTGTGATGTTTGTTTTCTACCTCATTATTCTCAGATGTTTTATTATGCCATTCTATTTCTTAGTATGTGGCTCTATTATATTATCCCAAAGGCCTTGTTGAACGTGTTGTGAAGTCTCTTCCCAGTACTCTATGAATTCACAGCAACTCTCCTTCCCAACATCTGATATAAACTACGCATTGTTTCAACTGTAAAATAAGCTGTAAGAATTAGAATCATGACAGATTTTATCACTATTTTGTGCCAAGAATTGTTGGAGGCCTGATCTATATGCCAAATTTTGGGCTATGCACAAGCAATCGTGGAAATCTCTGTGGAGTTAAAAACTTTTTGGTATATGAACCCACAGATTACTTAAAAAGTTAATACTGATCATATCAAATTTCATGTTCATTACTCAGTTGGTTATAGAGATGTTGGCTTCTATCCAATGCAGAATTAAGCTATGTTTAATTGATTTCAACAGACTGCAGCCATATTGGATTAAGGCTATTTAATTCAGTTCATATTGGGTTAAGGCTGGAGAGCACTCAAGTCATGAGGCTATGCGTACTCTGTTAGATTTGCTGAAATCAGTAGAAATTAGTTCTGTGTGAGCTTAATATCCGCTGCCTTTATATATACAACACACCCACAACTATATGTGCGTGGCCAGTATCTGAATAATATATATGTACACGCCAAGTTGTATTTTCCATTTATGGGAAGTTGCCATTATATTTCTTTCCATTGAAAGTCAAAAGGGATAAAAGAGAAGATATAAATTCAACTGTTACAAATGACTGCGATTTTCTACCTTATGTTTTTTGGTATAAATAGGGACCAAAGACCTTTGTCCTTCCAACTTGTTCTCTCTCCTTTTGTTCCACCTATCTTGTGAGCTCTTGTGCAATGAAAGTCCTCTATACCATGAGAAATGCTTGGGAGGCTGTTTGGGGTGAAAATGAGAGTAAATGAATAAATTCCTGAAAACTCTTTTCGGTACAGTAGCAAGAGGATCGATTCTAGCCCTCAACAAGATGAGATCCCTGTGAACATTTGTTGTTCGTTTGGACACAGGCCGATGCAGATTTCAGTGGCCAAAGGGACTTTGAAAGGAATAATCTATAATGCATTATGGCTGTCCTGTATTATCTACCCTGTCTCAGTCAACACTGTCTCCCTGAGGAGGTCTCTGTTGAGTGCGCTCAACATTGAGAAGGGTGTTATTTCACTTTCTGCTTACTACTTTTCACAAACATAGGTAACAACAAAGGTGAAGGTAGTACTGATCCAGGTAAATGACTCCTTAAGCTTTCCACAATGGAGAGACTATAGTAATAATTCAAATAGCACCCTGTAAGAACAGAACTTAAGAGACTACTGTATCAGCAGCAGGAGGAGGGACTAATGCGGAGGGGAATCAAGATGCGGGGTGTGTGGATTTTGTTAAGGGCCCCTCTGCCTTTCTCTCCTTGTACAACCCAATCCCTGTTGTACAGAGTGCCACATGATTTGGCATTTCTGCTCTTCTGCAGATTTGCAGCAACATCACAGCCTAGCTATTACAGCATTAAAATATAATTACACCCTTAATTTTGATGGAAACTAATTGCCATTGCATAGATGCTAACAAATCTAATGCTGACTGTCATCAGGGATTTATGGGTATATGAAAAGATGACTCCTTTTGATACAGAGGTGAATTAGTCCTATTGAGCATTCAATATTCAGGCACAAGTACACAGAAAACACGGCTTTATTGACTGCATTTGCCAACACATTGAAGAATGCAAAGATTTTTTTTTTTCATAAGCAAATGGGCCATGGTCCCAATGTGTATTAAAGCATACACTGAATCGAAACATGATGAAAATTATGGCAGACAGACCTATTCCAAGGCAACACAAACAGCATGCATAATACAGCTTTCACACAGAACAACTCTGATACATTATATTGCTTTAAGGATTAACTAACATGGAAAATGTACAAAAAGGAGAAATAGGTTTTTGCATTAATGAAAAATACATTTTTTTTTCTCTACAAAGGAATTTCTAATACAAGAAAATAAATATCGCAACATAAGCCAAAAATAATTTAAAATTGCTCTTTTCAATATATTTTTCAATATTTCTCTTTTATATTAACAAATGGCACATCACTTTCTTTGAAACAAAGAAAACAGGAGGACTTTGCCTCCTGTGACATTCATATCGTTTCCTGTAATTGATATGGAGCGGGCCTGTTCTGTGTCTGTGTGGAATGGAGCAAAGTATACAAGTGTTTCCTTAAAGAACAACCAAATTAACACACCTGCTGCATGACAGGAAATTGAGTCTTTTTGTCTGACAGGTAGCAAAATTCTAAATTTTGAGGACTGAAGGGAAAAAAGAGAACAGGTGAAAGTGGATCTTTCCCTCTTTTCCTAATGAAGAAATGGCTAATTCTCCAATTGTGCTTTGAGGAAAAGCATTGCCGGATGTTTGTTTTTCAATAATACACAATGATGTACATGAGATGCAAAATATTCCACATACTAAGCTGTTCCAGAAAACCTAGAAAGGGAAACAAACAGTGCCATTCAAAGCAGAGTTATATCCTTCCAAGCCCACTGACTTGCATGGACTTTAGAAAGGAGGAACTCTGCTCAGGAAGGGACTACATGTGCGAGAAAATCTGAAGCGTTTCTTGGAAATTCCACCCAACACTAAAGTTCAGAAAGAGAAGTTTGATTCTTGCTGACAAACCAAAAAGGAGTATTATTGTCACATTTAAATAAATAAGCATGATGCTGCTTTTCCAAAAGAAACAGGAGTCCCCTTTTACAGTGCATATGTCAATGCTTGACGTTCACACATCACCTTAAAAGACATTTGTTTAATAAAATAGACTTTATACCTTTTCCTCTCTGTTCATCTCAAAATACATTTACAGTGCATTAAAAATATTTTCCATGTACACTTTCTCTTTTATGCAAATTCTTTTTGTTGGTTCTGCAGTGAAAAAAAAAAGGGGTGCTAAACAGCAAAGGAGGAATGGAGTGTTTCTTTAATGGACTGGCCTGATATACAGGTGGCTACTGGCTGGAATGACCTTCTGGGGGTCACAGTGAACCTACTGGAGACCATATAAAGGATTCAGTGTTGGAACTGATTTAGGGCAAAGTCAGAGCTCGATCTTCATTGTCAGAAAACATTCCCCTTCATGGGCTCCTGTACAGCTCCAGAAACTACAACTGGTCCCAAGGCACTCATGGGCCTTTATCATATTTATAAGATGCTTTTGTCAACCTTAAGAACATATCCAAGCACAATGAAGAATCTAAACCAACAGGTGGCTCAGCAAATTTGGCAAAAATACCCCTTATTCATCAAAGCCACAGGTAAAAAGTAGTATGCATCCTTCTTCATCGTTATCTACAAGGAATACAGTAAATATATGTTGGTACGCACCCAATTAGACATTCTAGGTAGGGATAATATCGGATTCTTCTTTCTTAGTCATTCTAGTGAACTTTTCTATTTCTCTCCCACATTCTCATTCTCTACACAATGAAACCCCTTTTACACTCTCAAAATCATGCTGCAAAATCATGCTAGTCCAAGTGAACAGGGTCTTGCCCCGTTCTGATCAATTTTGGGGAGTACTTTAGGTGTGCAATTCCACAGTTTGTACAGAGCTTTCCATAAGACTTTCCATTGAGTGCCCACTGAGTGTCCTGAAGCTGCAAGATCAGCGTGAAATACTTCTTTTATGTATTTGTTTTTGGATCACAATTACGACTTATTCACGATAATGATGGCGATCTCACAGTGCTACATATGATCCAGGGTTTGTTTTTTTAAAAAAGGTGTTGCTTTAGTTTGGTTGTTCTTTAAAGTTTGTCCCTTTTGCTGTCCTGTACTGGCTAAGCAGGCAAGTAATGCAGTAGCTCATGAATGAAGTTGTGTATAGTGAGATTTCTGGATTTTTTCCTTGTTTTTATTTTTAGCTATAGTTGAACTGAAGCACACGGAAGCAAGATCCATTAAAAGGCAGCATATTGATTATCTGTATGACATAACTAGGATATTGTAGCTAAAGCCTAGCAAGCTTGATAAGATAAAACTAAGTCCTATTTACTGTATTTAACATTATCAGAACATACCAAGCCTTGATGAAGGAGCAGAATTTGCTCACTAACCCATAAAGGTTAGTCTAATTTTGAACTATTCCATTTTTTAAGTCAGATTGCTTTTGTAAAAAAAGCATTTTTGCAAATAAAACGTCTTGGATCAGTCAAACACTGACAAGAGTTTGGCTCCTAATTTTGGTTTCTTTTCAGAATAAAGATTCTCCAAGTTGTTGCTTAATTGGAGCGATGGTAAGAGCTTTGGAAGGCTTGTAAAATGACTGACTCAAAAGAAAAAAAACCAAAAAACCAAAGACAGCCAATTTCTGGCATCAGAGAACAAAAACCCGACATTGCTCAGACTGGAATGAGCAAAGAGCATCAGAAATCAAAATGCTGGGATATGGTCCAAATGAGAAAAGCATCATCTTCAGCAAGCTTGCAACCTAACGCCTCAGCTGTGTCATGAACGTGTTTTCTAGTCCTTTTTGTAGCTTAACAGCTTCCATTCATTTTTCTTCTCCAAATGACAAGTTTCCGGTTTCTGGCTGTGCTATTTTATTGTCTTAATATTCTTTGGCATCCATAAAGTAATTTCACGGATTCATCTGAACAACTGCAAGGTCTTCGTCTCCCCCCAGTTTGAAAATGACGGGTCAACAAGCAGAAGTGTCCCAGTATTGTTTTTTTTTTTTCGAAGTTACACACCACCGACAAAAAAAGTTCTTGTGAACTTCGCTTTTCTTTTTGTTTTTGTTCCCTGAGCTCACACTGGGGGTCACTCCCACAAAGCAGATAGCGAATCTTTAACTGTGACCTTTGAAGCCAAAACTGAAATGATGGTGTAACTGAGTGCAAACATGGAAATTTTCATGACTCATAGGTAACACGGGCTTTTGAACGACACTTAAGGCTTCATAGAAACAATGTATGCACAATGATATAGTAATATTTAGACCGTTAACTTCTGTGAATCACCCTCCTTTGATGAGTTAATGGCTTTGCTACTAGGAGTTCGGTTTTGAAAAAGAAGGATGGGAAGGGGAGAAAGCCCATCCGTTTTGTTACAGTGTTTAGACAAAAAGAAAGAAAATGGCAAGAGAAGGAGGTTCAGTTGCCTCCAAATTAGGTTGTATTCAGACTCTGCAGCCAAATGTCCACTTCTGTTAAGAGGAAGTTTACATGTTCAGCTCCCTGGACAGGCAAGTGACGATTTGGCTATTTTGCTGAAAAGCGTAGACTGGAGCTCTTTTGCAAGGCTGGGAATAAAAACCATTTGATTTAGAACCAACACAGGAAAACACATCTTTGAATAAGTCTCTCTTCTCTGATTAATGAAATCATGTCTTCCCCTTCTGATCTCCATTTTGGCCCAAGTGTTTTGGTAAAAGGCTACTGCCGTCAACCTGAGTAAATTATGGAAATTTCTTCAGACAACCGAAGGTTAGGTTATACCAATAAATAATACCAAAAGTTACTCAGGAAGGACACTGATAAAAGAGCAGAGCAGCTTTAACACGGATATGTATTTCTTCTCTAGCTACTGAGAGGCTTGGATGAGTGTTTTAGAGTGCTGCCCAGCGGACTGCTGGAGTGACTGGGCTAAGTCTTGGTTCTTGGCCCCTTGGACGGACTCTGATCAAACTGGAGAGGTGAGAAAGAAAAATCAAGGATTTAATAGACCACAAATACAATGTTGTATTCCTCCACCCATTTAAGTGCTTTCTTCAAATAAGCTTGTTGTGCTTCTTTAAAAAAATAGTCGCTTATTTTACTTCATAGTTGTATGCGCACAGACATGCACGCTGACAAATTCTGCACACGCGCGCATACACACAGACACACACACACACAAACATATATATTTACTTTTCTATTAAATTCTGTGTATATACTTGGCTTCTGTAGTAGTCCTCCCATTCCACAACCTGCCAAACAGAGGCAATAACACCAGGCAGACCATGAAATCTACTTGCTTGGTTTAAATAATGCCCATAAAACTGTCATCCCGGCATGAACAACAGATACTGGCAATCTCAGACCTTCTCATTAAAATTCTAGGATGTCCTGTTCACTACCAGCAAGCACCACAAGTTCCTAATAATGCACATGCTTGCGTTTCATTTCACTGGGCTAGGCAGATCTTGACTAAGAAAGGCTAGCTACTGTTACAGTATATACTCTAAAGTCAGTGAAGCTTTTAGCTGTTTCTCAGGCATATAGAGGAGAGGAAAAAACAACAGTGCTCATTTCAAAACTATATATACAAATTAAAACAAAATAAACTGAAACGACTCTCTGTTATGATACCAGGAAGAAATGGGGACATGGCAGTTATATCTGGATTTAGGCCTCAATGAGCTGTCACAATTGGTCTGTCTGGTGTATTACGATGCCAAAATACTCATTCTGAAATTATCCTCATTTCCTGAATCTAACTGGCTACAGGGCCCTCTGCCACTACTGGATTCTGTGTCAGAGTCACTCATTTCTGCATCTGAAAAGTAGCCGTCAGTCTCATTGTCAAAAGGGTGTAAGATCACCTTTGATCTTTCACTTCGCGGAGGAGGTCCATTAACCATGTCGGTCTTCTCATTCTGTGATCTTCGAGTCCCTCTGCCTTCTTTTGGTAATTTGAACCTCACTACTGTTTTCGGACTACCTACTGAGTCAGGCACTTTAACCAGGGAGTTGGGATCAGATGGGAGATATTTCACTGGTTCCTCATCATTGCTTAGGTTACTTATCAGACCTTGGGAAGCTTGAGAATCATTTGCTTTTGGAAGAGGAGGCGCAGGATGGGAACCCTTCTTAGACGTCTTCTTTGCTTCACACATCCCCTTGCGTTCTGGCTGAAGTCTGTCCATACCTTTCTCTGCCTTGTTGTTTCTTAAATTGTGGAATAAAGATTTTGTGGTGTTGTCTGGCAAATAATTCACATTATTAGTCCACTGGTTTGAATCGTCCTCTTGGTGACTTTTGAAGATGGTATTCAGGCCATTTCTTGCAGATTTTTTCTTAGTGTGTGTGCGCAGTTTACTTTTAGCTTTCTTGGCTGTGTCACTCTGCTTCAATGGGGACTTCAAGGAATGATCCATCATAAAACTTAACAAGGTTTCTTCATCTTGTAGAAGTTCCTCAGAGAGGCCAGAGGTGGTATTTTCATGATGGCCATTGTTCAAAGACCACTCACTCATTGCCATGTTCTCCGTGGTAATCTGTACAGACTGAGCCAGCCAGCTGTTGAAGAAGGTCCCATCAATGGGAAAGGAAGGTGGCAAACCTAGAAAAATAATGGGAATACAGAGAACAAACACCTTAGAAGCCAGAGTCTTTCATCATGGTTTTGCTTAAGATTTAGATACGATTTTAAAGGGCAGGCAAATATCTGTAGTGATAGGCAGACAAGGAAGATTGGAAAGACAAATTCAGGTGGGTAGCTGTGTTGGTCTGAAGAAACAGAACAAATTCGAGTCCGTGGTACCTCTAAGACCAACAAAGTTAAGATTGGCGGATTGTGTAAAACCTCAGTGCACATGGCATTGCTTACTATCTGCATCAAATGTTTTGCAATGGCTAAACATGGAATTCTAATATGGCAACATGAAGATTTGAAAGTCTGGAGTCCAACAAAGATCATTATGATAAAAACAACTCAGTTCAGTTTGTCACATGAGTTCACAAGTACACCAGTAATTCTTTATCCTCGCCACCAGCAATCCATTTGGTATAGTGTACTTCAGGATAGTGTCTGTCAGGATTGAGTTCATTAAAACCAAGAACACAGTTAAGGTCAACCTAGACATTTGGGTTAAGAGTTGGGTCTGGGTTGGGCTTGGAATGCTGCCACAGGGGGGAATAAGGGCTCCTGCCTTTCCCCTCAAGCCATTTTCCTGTGCCAAAACAATTCTTGGGCAGTGGGGGGGGGGGGGGGGAGAGTTATAATTTATATCCCCATTTTTGCTGATCTGCATGGAGTAGTCTGTGCACAGGGAATGGCAAAAACAGGCGAATAACTCCCTGACCCAGTGCTGCTTGGAGTAGTGAAGTGGCTTGGGGGTGGGGAGGCAGGAGCCCTTCTTCCCCTGTGGCATAAGGGTATAAGAGAAGCCAGTGTTGGATCAGGCCAATGGCCCATCCAGTCCAACACTCTGTCACACAGTGGCCAAAAATACCAGGTGCCATCAAGAGGTCCAGCAGTGGGGCCAGGACTCTAGAAGCTCTCCCACTGTTGCCCTCCCCAGTGTTCTTCTGAGCCTATTTGCGCTCTCTTTTATTTTGAAAAAGCCGTTTCCCACAGCCACTCTGTGGCTGTAAGGAACCTAAGGAGTCCTGAACCCAACTCTTTCAAAACCCAAATGATGTTTGCCTTTCACAGCAGCTGTCTGTGCTATGATTTTAATGGCTTGTTTTTATGCTGTTGTTCTTTGATTTTATTGTACTGTTTTATTTGTGAGCCACCTTGAGCTGATCTTTGAAGAAGCAGAGTATTAAAATAAATAGCAGATGGTAGCCACAAAAATGTTTAAGGCCTCTCTAACACTGGCTGGCTGACTGAAACAGGCACTGCAAAAAGAGTCCTTTATTGGTAGGATGCAGGCTGTCTTTCCAAGCACTGCAAATTATTTACATAGCCATTACTGGTGACTAAATTCTTCTGTTTATCCCCTCATAACTGGGGAACTTTCCAGATTTTTTTTTCACACATTAAATTGCACAGCTGTTTGTTCTTTTGTTGTGGGGTACTCAGACCTCTATCCTCAGAGCAGTGCTCTGGTTGTGGGGATAATGATTTTCCTAGCATTCATCCTAGGAAATTGCTAGGAAAAAGTGATTCTTCCTCCAACTACAACATCCGTTGCTCTTTCAGTTGCCAAATACACTGTGTTGTGTGGGTGCCTACTGAACAATGCCTGCAAAATAAACCAGTGGTTGTAAGCAACACAATTCCATCTGAATTGCTACAGTAACGACACCATTTTGTGACCTAACGTTTAAATAAATACATTTGGGGGGGGGGGGGGGGGAGGTTTTTGTAATTTTCCACTTAAGTGCAGAAACATCTGCCTAACCATTTCTAAGAGACCAATAACAGTAACATATTCACTTATTTTATTTATTGAAATACCTTACCTTTCTTAATCTACAATGAAAGCAACTTTGTTTTTAAATAATATTGCTATTCACTGCTACATGTCCAAAAATTGTATGCATGGAATATATCACCAGGGGGTGCTGGGAACGTCTGGGAGAGGAGAGTGAGGAAACATATAAGACCTCTCAAAACTCTATGGTAGAAACCATAGAGATTTGAGGAGCACTTAAGTGTTGTGCAATGCTGTTCCCCCACCACCCCCATTTTGCTCCTGACACTCCAATGGGCAAGCGCAGGGGGTAAGGCAGTGGTGGGCAACTTGGCAAGACTATGTGTGGGACTATGGAATGAATCATCCTTGTAATTGTATTTAGTAGTGCAAACATACAATCACCAACTTGTAACTTGTAATCTAAAATAAACTCATTATCCAGAATCTTCAGTTTATAGGAACAGATTTTAAAACATGTTGAAAGAATGTCAATCTCGTTGGCCTTCAGGGGGCCCTCTTTTTGCTGAATGCCTTCATTTTAGGCTTGCCGGTCCTCAGGACCTGGTGGGGGATCCCCCAATTTTGCATGCTCCTCCCCACCGCCGGGTGGCTGGCCATCAGGGGGAAGCCTTGCCCCAACAACTATGATGTGCATGTCATTTCAGAAGAAGCTTGCAAACCGTTTGTGTTTGGGAATGTGTGTGTACCTCTAAATCTCAGAAGGATGGAATCTACATGGGGGGGGGGGGGTTGAGCAGGCATGAGCCAGGTGGCTCTTCCCAGTGAGTGTGTGAAATGTGTGAGAGAGGAAAAGAGCATTTGTTTTGCATTTGTTTCAGAAGTCATGTGCACAGTAAAACTGATAGTAGAGTTAACTAAAACCCGACTATGGGATACAGGAAAACTCCACCCCCTAGACTGCTCTTTTACTTACTTTCGTTTTTCTGTGTTAGTCTGAAGTTGGTTGAAATACAGTAGATCAGTAGACTCCTGTGAGTTAAGTGATTTATACCATTGCCCCAGTGAGATCACAAAAGTGTGGGCTTGCAAACTGTTTGGGAAAGGATGCATTGTTTATTTTGGCTGCTCTGTGAGTGAGTGTGTGTGTCCCTTTATTAATTCCATGCTTGGAAATGCTACCAAAGCCTGACAAGAGACTTGTGGGGGTATGACAAATTACACTTTCATTTAGTGGAAGTGCAGCTGCTGGGAAACCCTTTGAAAGCAAAAAAGAGGATGAAGAAATGAAGACTATATTCAGGGGAACAGCACTGCTGCATTTTTATTAATTTATTTAAGGGAATGGGAATGTCTCCAGGCTCCACTCCCAAAGTCCCCAGGTATTTCCTGAGTTGGACCTGGCAACCCTACTTCACTTACATTTCTAAAAAATTATTCAGGTCTTTTAAGGTCTTTTGCCCTGTGCAGGGCTGAAACAAGCATGGTGAACCAGGGCACAAACATACATTCTCTCTTCTCTCTGCCGCACCAAGGACAGAACATTATCCTGCTGGCACTGGGTGAGGACTGGTGCAAGTATAGTACAGAGGGGTAAAAATAGCTTTAAAAATAATTGGAATACAGTATCCGTAGGATGGGGATTGTGGGCCTATTCCTGCTATAACATTTTTAGCAATAAGTTCTCTAACTTATATTCTGCAACCCACAAAAGGAGATCGTTTGCAACTCTTTTAGCCACTCCGCAAGTTTTGAAGCAGCAGTTTCGATTCCACACCCTTACCCAGTTGCTGCAGCACCAACTCATTCCCTGATTTCCTTTTTTCTTTCTTCTCTGGACTGCTTTTTCTATCATCTCTTCCTTTTCTTTTCGGGTCACTTCTCCTTCCCTTTGTTCTCTTCCCAGTTTGCTCTGCAATTTTTACAATAAAAACGCATAGACCGTTAATCACCCAATAAATTCAGTAAAATAGTCCAAAGTTTAATTTGGAACATATAAGAGAAACAAAGGAGAAACATCAAGGACCCTAGATGAAACTTGACAATGGATGCTGGTAGAACCCTTTTCCTGAGGATGCGTTCCAATGAATAAAATGGGACTTGTTTCTGATTATACCTGTTTGGGATTGCTTTTCTGATGTTATCTGCATAGACCCTGTGCATGCTTAATAGTGATCAAGTGCCAATGAACCCAGAAAAAAATTCTCCTGACTAACAGGAGGCTCAAACTGCTGATTTGGTTCACCAGAATACTCAGATAAACCAAAAATACCTCAGAGTCACTGGGACTCTTGGGTTGCAGATAAATGAGGTTCACGTCATGTCAGTTTTCTTAGCACAGGGGTGGCCAACCTTGCTTAACGTAAGAGCCACACAGAATAAACGTCAGATGTCGGAGAGCCGCAAGACAGGAACAAATATCACACACACGTTTTTATTCTTAAAAATATGCAAATTTGCTTTCTATTAACGTTAAATGGGACTGCCAAAAATAAAAACAAACGAGGAAAACCGGTTATTGATAATGATATTACTTGTTTTCTAATGATATTGAGAGAGAGAGAGAAAAAAAGAGAGAGATGGAAAGAAAGAATTAAAGAAGTGGAAAGAAAGAGAGAGAGAGAAACTAGGAAAGCAAATAGATGGGAGGGAGGGAAAAAGGAAGGAAGGGAGGGAGAAAGAGAGAAAAAGCATGCCTCCCCTTTGCTTCCCCAGCCGCCCTGCCAGGAGCCGCACAATATGTGTGAAAGAGCCGCGTGTGGCTCCCGAGCCACAGGCTGGCCACCCCTGTCTTAGCAGGATCATGAGCTCTCTGTAACTTTAAGCTGTCCCCCTCAGGCCTCTTTACCGGCAGCCGCCTTGTGCATTTCTCTAAGAAGCTTCTAAAAGCAGAGCTTTACAGCATGGTCCAATTCCGACGACAGCACTTGCTTAATTAATCCCATTCAAAAAATTCTACTGCAACGTTACCTCGGGATTAAACACTTCTCGGGCACAAGTTCGAGGCATCGAGAACCAAGGAAAGGAAATGCAGTATCCTACGAAGGTTCACAGATGAACGCGGCCAAAAGCGGAACAGGTCCAGATGCTTGCTCCTGGTTTGATGCCTCTGGCAAACATTGCATGTAATAGTCTTTGGCTACAGATTCAGTTTGGGGAAACAAGTTTACAGATATAACATTGCCATTGCTTTACAATACTGGGCCTTTTGTAATGGCTTTATGCTCGAGCGTAGCTGTTCGTTGACTTTTTATAGAAAAAGCTGGGCTATTATTTGGAAGGTTTTCTTGGGGAGGGAATTTCAGAGCGCGATTGTTGAGAAAGCCTCATCCTTTTGTCCCAGCCAAACACAGCTTGTTCTCTCCAGAGGATCTCAGTCTACAGGGGGGGTTATAAAGTATATATTCCTTTAAATAACCTGGGGAGAGGCCACTTGGAGCATCAAAAGATTAAAAACATGCACTTTGAATTGTGCCCTGAAACAAATTAAGGGTCATTGCAGTTTTGTGCTGAAGGAAAATGCTTCCTTTGGCGCAGTTTCATAATAAACCAGAAACTGTATGTTGATCATGCACCTTACAATTCAGAGGGAATGTGACCTTCTTCAGTATGAAGTATCTGCCAACACGCTGTCAGATTTACCCCCATTAACATCTTTCCTTCCTTTCTAGATTGAACTTCAATTTATTATTTACCTTAATTCACTCAATTTCTGCCCTCTGAAAGTTCAAAACTTCTAGTGTCTCACTTAGCTTTGTTGGCAAGGAGAAACAGAGCTAAATTCCATCAGTATACTGAGGACTCAACTGGAAGTCTCTCCCCGTGATTTCATGTTGATGCTGAAAATCACGGGGGTCAAGATAGAACCTCGTGGATTTCCCATAGGAAACAGGGCACAGCAGCAGCCCCCTAGCATCATTTTCTGGTATCCATTTAACAGGTAGGTGTGGAATCACCGCCATGAAGTACTTCTAAACACAATCACGCAGAAAATCTGAAAAGCCCCCACGTGCCGGCAAAATATCTAGCCAATGTGACTGCACTGAATGTCATGTAAAGGGAGCAGAACAGGGAAAAGATTTGACAACTGTTGTTCTGGGCATAATTCTGAGCACTATTTGGAAATGTAGTAAAATTAGATTAATCACAAAATAATTTTAATTAGATCATTCATGGAATTTATTTCTCTTGAATGAAATGCCTATTGTAAAGATGCACCGTATTAAAAAATACTGCAGTTCTGTATCTCCAAAGGAACTACTCTACACAAAGAGGCTGAGCATTGTTCCAGGGAAGTCACACATGAATTGTATTAACTCCTGGTTTATCAAGGTCAGCACTGTCTACACCAACCGGCAGTAGTTCTCCAGGATCTCAGGTAGGGGTCTTTCCCATCTGCTACTATCTAATTCAGAGGTCCCCAACCTTTTTGACCCTGTGGGCACGTTTGAAATTCTGACACAGCATGGTGGCTGAAGCCATAAACTGGCTGCTGCAGGAGGCAGAACCAGACTCAAAATAGTTGTTGCAGCTTACCTTTAGTCACACAACAGTGAAAATCCTTGTATTGTGGTGACAGCTGCTGCCAAAACAGTGTTTTTAAAAACTGCATACCCAATTGAATCTCCAAAGCCAAACAAAAGCCCTGCTGCGCAAAAGCCCCACCTGGTATCACTCACGTTCTAAAAACAATTCGTTGGCACCAGAGAAGGTGTTGATGGGCGTGGTGTAGTGGTTAGGAGTGGCGGACTCTAATCTGGAGAACTGGGTCTGATTCCCCACTCCTCCACATGAAGCCTGCTGGGTGACCTTGGGCCAGTCATAGTTTTCTCAGAACTCTCTCAGTCCCACCTACCTCACATGGTGCCTGCGGTGGGGAGAGGAAGGGAATGTGATTGTAAGCCACTCTGAGACTCTTTAAGGTAGAGAAAAGCGGGGTATAAAAACCAACTCTTCTCCTTCTTCATGTTGGGGACGCCTGAACTAATCGTTTTAACTGATGATGCTGAGGACCAATGAGCTTCTGCATACAAAGTGGACATTCTATCATGGAAACGTGCCCCTCCACCAAAGTTCTTATTAAGCCCCAGAAGACAGAAGAATTCCTGGTACGGGCTCATAAACAAGAAGAGTTCCTGATAAGGTAAAATTCCGAGTTAAATTTTTTTGCAGCTATTTAGAGCATTTATTATTCAACTTTTCTCCTCAACAGAGCTCCAAAATTACTTACAAAAAATATCAATGCAACTGAAAGAAACAAAACACGGTCTAAATAAAGGCACAGGAAAAATGAAAAACAAAAGACGTACAAAATGCCCTAGTCTGGTGTGGTATCCTCCAGGGTGGTCAACCAAGGGACAGGCTGCAAGCCATGGGCTAAGAGCCAAGGGCCCTGAGGCTCTTGCTCTTCAGCTCACACCAAAAGACTCAGACCTGTGGCCATGTCCAGGCATTACGTTTATGCAACAGGAGGGAGACAAATGTTCAGCCTGGGGCTTAAACAATTCCCCTCCCCTGCTGAAAGAGCCTCCAGCCATGCTAGGGCTTTAACTATTATGGTGGCACAGTGGCATATGAAAATGAAAAGTACATGGTTGACTCTCCATAGATGGACACTGATAGAAACAGCATTACAGGTCAACAGACATCCCAGGTAGCCTATATCTGTTTTCATGTCATGGTGGTAGTGGGCAGCACACTGTTAGGTATCTTGAAAACAAGAAGCTGCCCTATACTGAATCAGACTATTGGCCCATCTATTGGTATAGCCAGGGTCCGACATACCTGAGGGACCGCCTTTCCCCATACATACCCCAGAGAGCACTGCAGTGTGGGTTACTACACCGACTGACCATCCCAGGCCCTAAGGATGCCAGGCTTGCTGCCACCAGGGCCAGGGCCTTTTCGGTGGCAGTTCCTCTCTGGTGGAGTGAGCTCCCAGAAGAGATCAGGGCCCTGCAGGACCTTTTACAGTTCTGCAGGGCCTGCAAGACGGAGCTCTTCCACCAGGCTTTCAATTAGGAGCCGTCACCACCACCACCACCAACAACATCTGTGGCTGGCCTGCGCCTGGAGACTGAGTTATACCATCGCGTAATGCCAAAGATCGACGAATCGGAAATAATTCCGAACATCATACAGTATGCCATTTTAATTATTGAAAAACGATTGCTATCCCTAGAACGTTGAAATTTTTGATTACTTATATGTTTTAAATGTTTTAACTTTTGTATATGGTTTTATGGTACTGGTTACTAAACAACGGAAGCCGCCCTGAGCCTGTTTGCGGGGAGGGTGGGATATAAATTAAATCAACCAATCAATCAAGGTTAGGTCAGTATTGTCTGCTCTGATTGGCAGGAGCTCTTCAGGGTCTCAGGCAGAGGTCTTTCACATCACCCACTGCTTGGTCCTTTTAACTGGAGATGCCAGGGATTGAACCTGGGACCTTCTGCAAGCCAAGCAGAGGCTCTGCCACTGAGCCACTGCTCTGCCCCAATGAAATAGCTCTAACCATTCCTTAGAGATGAAGACTACCATGAGCAAAATACAGGCAGCACCTTGTGGTACACATCAATAGGTCATGCTGTTACAAACCTATTTTATATCTCTAGAGCTAGCTGTTCTTAGAGAAAGAAAAATGGAACTGATGGACTATTGTTCTAAACCAATTAGGCTTTTTTGTAACTATTTAATAAACCACTGTGATTGTTTTATAGAGGATTTACATTTTCAGGCATGCCAATCAATGATTTCTCTCTCTCTCTTAAGCACTGAACTGACTTCCAGGAAGAAAGAAAAGCAAAATTGATGTTTGCTCAATTCCTGCCAGCTAACTGGAGAAGGGCAGACACATTTTTCACTTGACTTAACAAATAAAATATATGGCTTTGTTTAGACAGAGCAATGCTTCCAAACAGCAATATGAATGTTACCCTTTCTGAAAAGGAGGCCTGTCAAAAGCAACAGCTGCATTTCAAGGCCTGACAACTAGGGGTTTACTTTCCAATTCACAAAAGACAGATAGATAGAAAAGTTGTGCGTTTAAATTGGCAGCTCCTTCCAGCCTTAAGAAGTACTGCTTGCTGAAATGATTATTCATCAGGGGCGAAATAAACCATCAAGCTCAACTTTATGAGGACAACTTTCCAAAAGCTGTCAAATGTATTCACCAAGGGTTTGTTCATTAGCTGCCATGGCACAGAGTAATTAAGAGCTATAGTGGGCCAATGATAAATGAGACAGATACTTCCTCTATTGTGTAATGAGAAACTGAAATGGGGTAAAAAATAATCTTGGGTCAGTCTCAAAAATGGCATTCCATTGGGAAAGGATGCCATGTAATGATATTCAAACTAATATCGCCTTATCCAAGGCAGTGATCCACGTGGCAGGTATCCTGTTGGATTCAGTAGGTGCCGGGGATGCTCAACCAGTTTCCAAAGGCTACTAGTATCATGGAGGATTGCAATTCCAAAGAAGGGCTGAGGACAGACTGGTAATTTGTCGCGGAATGGCAGCGGGGCCAAAAGCCCCGGGGGGAAACTGGCCTGGGGCTGGCCGTTCACACTGGCTAGACTCCTGTGGGAGCGTTCCGGGGAGGAGGTGCAATGACGTGTCCACATTGCTGCGCAGTGGCCCCTGGTGGGCCGGTCTCCGCGGCTCGTGGCGGGGCTGTTTCAGCAGCAGGCGCATGGGTGCCTATGCGCATAGGTGCATGGGGGCAGCAGCCATTCAGTCATGATCCAATGGCACACAGAGCGCATATGCGCATCTTTCCGTGGCAGCTGGGAAGCGGGATCCAAGTGGAGGAAGCCCCCTGGAACCACTTTCTGCTGGTGTCCGTCTGAGGCAGCATGGAAGCGCTTCAGAGATGGGTGAGTACGGAAGGGAGACGGAGGACAGTTGCGGCTGTCTGAACTGCGTCCCTTCCCCCGCTTCTGAAGCGGAGCTCTCCCAGTCCACATTGCCAGTCTGTCCTCAGCCAAGGCTAGCCTGGCGTGGTGATAATCTATAGAGTGACTTACTTGCTGATGAAGCCATTTCACTGTTTTCTCTAACTGACCAAAATAAAAAAACAAACTTCTTCCTTCCCTTGTGTCCAGGAATCAAGTGCAGACATGAAAGTCTTATGACATACACTGAGCAATGCATGACCCACAGTGCTCCTTCTTCCAGTCCACTAGCAATTATCAGGAGCCCAACTCTATCGGGGTTGATCAGGGCTCGTTTGTTCATTATTCAAACCCTTTGCTGTTCTCAAAATCAAAACCGGTTAAGTTCACGAGGCAATTCTCAGACCTGGGAACTTAATGAAACCAAGTCTAAAATTGTGTGGCCACCCCCACCCGCATTAGTGAGGGGAGATCATTTTTTTGTTTGGTATCTCTCAGTTTGAGTAATGGGGATATGAAGTCTGGAATAGACAGGAGTGGAATTGCAGCCAGATTTTACATCTTTCCTTTCAGTATAGAGTTTGTGACATTTTCTTCTGGCTCTCATATATATTCGCTATACCGGAGAAGCCAAGAGAAAACATACCTTGTCTACAAATCTTGGATGAAAAAAGCCCAACTGTCTGACTACGCTTGAAGAAAATTGACCCTCACCAAGCTAGTCCAAATCTACTGCACAGACTAGAAGAGAGCAGAATGAGGAACAGCATGGCTCTCCAGGGGGTTTGGGGGTGTCAGTGAGCTGAAGCAGCATGCCTGAAATTCACAAGAACTTAAGAATCGCTTTGCTGGATCACAGCAAGATCCACCCATTTCTAGTAGTGGCCAAGCAGATGCCTCTGGGGAGACCATACACAGGGTATGAAAGTGATAGCTTTCTGCTATTGTTTGGTACTGTCTCGGAATATGGGAACTCCATTTAAGCTAGCCTGGCTAATAGTCATTGATAGACCTTCTGTTGCTGAATTCTCAGAAGTCCATCTGTCAGAAGAACTTACTGAGGAAAATCAGCCAATACCCCTTAAAATTACCAATTTTCTGTGTCTGTTTGACCACACTGAAGCCATTTTAGCAGCATACACCCTTTTTTAGGAGTCAAGACAGTCTGAATTGCCTGCTGACCCAAACTATATAACTAAAACAACTACCTACGTGCATATTTTGTTCTTGGTCTCATCCTATTTTACTCGGCTATCGAAAGAGAAAGTACAGTCTCTCAGGGCTCCATGATTTTCAATAGAGAGAGGAAAGGGTTTAATAGCTCTTCCCTCCTTTCCTGATATGCCAGTCTCCCCTTAATGGCTACATTCCATAAACTTAATAGACTCAATTAAAAAGAACTACTTAATGTGTAATTCTGCCTACAGGGTTGGATCCAGTGACCCATTCTTGATCTTTAAAATATATAATCAGGTGTTATATATGAAGGTTTCACCCAGGTCTTGAGATAACCCTTGTTCTTGATGGGGCAGGAGCTGGACCCAGGAATCCTATTGGACAAAGAGATAGCAGTGGTAGCTCGAGGTGCCTTTCACCAGCTTTGGCTGGTGAGCCAGCTATGGCCTCTCTTGGGCAGGAAAAATCTTGCCACTGTGGTGCATGCCCTAGTAATATCTAGATTAGATTACTTAGGCTGTGGTCACAGACACTAAATAATCCACTTTCAACCCACCTTCAGTGCACTTTCCAACTGGATTTTACTGTGTGAACTGGCAGAGTCCAGTTGGAAAGTGGATTGAAAGTGGATTATTTAGTGTGTGTGACCGCAGCCTCAAGTGTGACTGAAGACTGTCCAGAAGCTACAGGTGGTACAGAATACTGCAGCCAGAACGCTGACTGGAGTGAGTTGTAGGGACCACATCACTTGCGTCTTCCTCCATCTACATTGGCTCCCAATTTTCTTCTAGGCCCAATTCAAGGTGCTGATATTGACTTTAAAGCCCTATACAGCTTGGGGCCAGCATACCTGAAGGACCAACTACTCTCATATGAATCTACCTATCTACTATGGTCATCTTCAGAGGCTCTGCTTTGGGTGCTCCTGCCACCTGATGATAGACAGGTAGCAACTCAGGAATCAACTTATCTCAATAGTCGTCATGGCCCCCTCTGCAGACTGGGGGCACATAAAGAGAAAAGAGCTTTTGGTTTGGGTTTTTTTACAAACTTGAGGAAGCCCCCAGGCTTGCAGAAAAATCCGAAAAGATTAAAAAAAAAAATCAAAACAGAAAAATGGCAACTTTGAAACAGTGGGGAGATGAGCCTGTGTCCCCTGATGCAGCCTCCCCTGCCCCTCCTCTGGAGGCCAGTGGGAGTCACCCCCCCTCCCCACTGACAAGGCAGCACTGTGGATGGGGAGGGGCAGGAGCCGCTGCCCCCCACTGCTTCAGCGAGGCAGGCTGATAGGTGGTTGGTGGGGAGAAGCTGGTGCTGCCCTTTTGCCACCTAGAGAGCAGAGTGGCAGTTGACCAGGGGAGCGAGACTAGCAGCCATTTCCAACCCCCACCATTAATGGGGAGGGGAGAAGGGCAAATAGGGGAGCGGTGGCGCAGCAGGTTAATCCGCTGCTTAACAGCTGAACTAAGCAGACCTCTGCCGGTTCAAGCCCCGCGCTGGTTTGAGCAGCCAGCTTCGTCCCCAGCTCATCGTCCACCCAGCGATTTGAAAGCTTCGGCAAAGTAGATAAAATTGGGAACCACTGTTAAGAAAAGTGGGCACACTTAATCCTCGGATAATTAGGTGTTAGAATCTGAGTTTCATCTGTCAGCGCTGGCTAATTAAGTTGGAAGATCTCGCACAGGAATTCATCCCGATCTCCTGCAATGAAGCAGCCTGCCAGGCGGTGGCGGTGTGGAGCTGAGAAGGAACGGAACGAACACTGAGCCCGGAACGTGACTCGTCAAAAAGCCAACAGAAAGACTCAGTTATATGTGTTGTCTTCCCTTCCCCCACTGAATTGAATTGTTAGTCCCTTGTCTTCAACAAATTGTAAATCGCTGCGAGCCCGCCTGCGTGTGGGAAGCAGCGATCAATAAATCGAATGTATAAATAAATAAATAAATAAATAAATAAATAAATAAATAAATAAATAGGTGACAGGCAGGGGAGAAGAGGGAGTCACTGCTGTCACCCTGTAAGCTGCACAGTGGCAGGAATGCAGGTAGGGAGGAAGGAGCTGGTAACACTGCTCCCCCTTGCTGCTAGAAGCTGAAGAGTGGATGGGTGAGCCAGATGGGTGGCTATGGGAAGGGGGAGTGCCAGCATTTTGTATCCTTTGTTACTAAACCCCCCCCCACCCCCACCCACCTTTTCACAGAGATTAACTGCTTGGTTTTATATTTTAAAAGGAACTTCCTGTTCATATTTAGTTCTGTGCATCCCAGAGTCGTACAAACAGGAGTCTATTAGGTTTTAAGACTCTTCCCCACCTGTCTCTGGTCCTCTGCTTTGTCCATCTATCTGGATTTAGCAGCGAATATGCAACCTGTAAACCTCATGCGAGCTGTTCTCATATGCTTTATAAGGCAGCTTTTTGTTCCAACCCCTACCTAAAAGGATTCATGTAGCAGTGGGTCCTGAGGCATCCCTACATGAGAGATGTTCTTGGATACAATCCCATTTATAAACACTTTCAGCATTATGTTTTTCAATAAGGGACTTACAGAACCATTCTGATTTAATAAGGTAACATTGGGACCAGCCCTTAGTAGTTGGCAATCCCTGTCTTTTGGAATTATATGAATATATTTCTTATTGTTTGTTCATAGGACAAGCTGAAAGAATTTCCATAACTTCATCTTTCTAGAGCCAGACTTCCAAAGCGACCACAAGTGACAATAAGAAAGGCCACTTTAAGCACATTTCCAAGAAAGCAGATTTGTTTTGGAAGCAAAGTCCTCTGGGCTACAGATCAAACAGAGTGAAATGTAACTCATGCATTTTTGGAGGTTATTTAATAGCCTCTGTGACCACTGGGATTACAGATGATGTGCAGAAATTTAGCTCCCAGGGAAAAAGCTTTTATTTACCCAAACACGCTGTAAATATGAAAATGATTTTATAAGTCTAGATAGTGAACACCAACGCAGGCTGCTATGCATATGAATCAACTTCTCAGATAAGTCTCAAGGGGGAAAAGTGGAGACTCCATCTAGTCTGATCTGTATGTCACTTAAACAGAAACTTTGATTGAGTTACCTATCATTTTGAAAAGGGAGATCAAAATGAAACTGAGAACAAAGATACAGTCTTGGGCTGTGTCCACAGTTGCTAGTAAAACTGCCATTTCCTCTTGAAACAGGGCTGATATTTGGTCCTGTTTCCATGTATGTCACTGGCAAATCTCCACTTGGCTTAAGAGGATGCCAGAAACAGCTTCTTCGGTGTCAACTTTATCTCTAGCTAGCAAGAGCTCTTTTGTAGAAGTCTGCATCGCTGAAGCTGAGCAGTCAAACCTCAGCTTAAGCTGAAACAGAAAAGACAACTCTGCTCTAGTCAACTTGAAGCCCATAAAATCTAAGCTGGCAAGTAGGGACTATTTGGAGTAGGATACAAACTTTCCTTTAAAAAAAAAAGAAGCCACCTGCACCCAAACATCCTGACTGCTTATGAAGCTGGCATGGAAGCTGCCTTGTGAATCAAATGTATGGCTGCAGTATTCTCTTTGATGGTCTGTTTTGGCAGGAACAACCATTACGTTAGCAGGTGGGGACAGTCCTTCACAACCATGCGCATAAAAACAACCCAGCAGACTTCAATCCAAATGTGGTTTATACAACCCCGCCCCCCCCAAGTCTATCTGAAATCCAAAGGCCACCATAAAAACCAACTCCAATTTCATTGTTCATTGATTGCACACAATACTGAGTGTATTCTTTTAAAAAAATGAAGCCCAAGCCAAAAGCTGCAAACCAAATCCTACGACACAGGGAGAGGGAGGGCCAGTAGATAGAACAGACCCAGATGGAATAAGGAGGGCTTCCCTGACTATGGCTGAGGACAGACTGGCAATCTGGAGAGCTCTGCTTGGGAAGCGGGGGAAGGGAGCCCGTTCAGACATCCGCAGCTGTCCCTCGGCTCCCTTCCGCACTTACGCGTTTTGCAGCCAGTTTCCTTTCGCTTTCTCCTGGTGTCCAGGGGCCGTCTTCCGCATGCCTCCCGCTTTCAGGCAGTGTGAACCGGAAGGAGGCGGGATTCAAGCGGAGGTGGCTGTGTGAACGTGCCATTTCGGCAATTTGTGCATGAGTGCTCATGCGCTCGTGCGCACATATGCATATTGCCGAAAATAGCCACAAGCAGCGGAGGCCGCCCCCCCCCCCCCCGGGCCGCTCCGCAGCAGTCTGAATGCTCCGTGTAACAGCCTCCTTGCGCAATACATTGGCCAGTGTGAACGGCCAGCCCCGGGGAATTTCCCCCCCGCAGCTCTTGCCTTCGGATTCCTCCCGCTCCGGATTGCCAGTCTGTCCTCAGCCTATGTGTGTTCAGGAGAACCTGGAGCAGGATGAGTAGGGTAAACAGGCTGTGGAACTCCCTTGCCACCAAACTGAGATTCATTATTGCCACCAAATTCATTATTAAGTATCAGACATTCCATGTACAACAAATCTTCAAGTGCATTAAATACATACAGCTCTTAATGCAGGAATATCCTGGCTGCTACTCAAGCAAACTGGCTACACATGATTGTACTTAACCAAATACCTGTAGAGCATCTACTAGCTAAGATTCTATACTTGCAGAGCTTCTGTTAACCTAAGATTCTCAATGGTCTCTGATGCATTTGTACTCTATTAATGATTGCTGTATTACGCAATAACAGCAGCTTTTACCTCTAAGCAGTTGCATTTTAAGTCTCTAATGGCTGGAACTGGGAATGACTCAAGTTTATGCTACTGACCCATAGGAAAGAAAGGAAAAAAGCGGAATCAAACCTCAGATCAATAAAAAGAGTGCCTTGCAGTGAACACCACAGAAGTACAACATAAGCACAAGCTGTAGTGTACTGCACGTGGTATCTCGCAACGACATGACTGTAACACCAACTATGTCTGCTGAAAAGCAGAGTTTTATTTTATAGGAAACATTTTTATGCTGCCTTTCTACCCAACTTGGGGTCCCCAAACATGATACTAACTTGCACTCAGAAATCTGAAGGTGCAGATGTTCTAATCTTGCAAATCTTGTTTCATAGTTCAACAAAAAACCTCCACCCCCTTAAATTAATTATACCAAAGAAATGAAAACCAGAAGAAGCATGAAAATTATGTATGGAATCAAATTATGTAACATTACAAGAGGAAAGAACGCCGATCTGGATCAAGGTCTTTCTAGGCCAGCATTCTGTTTCCACATGTGGACAGCCAGATGACTCTGGGAAGCATGCAAGCAGGGCATGGCGGTTTCACTTGTTTTTAGTCTGAAGCTTCTGGTGTTCAGACAGATCCTAATTCTGTATGGGGGGGGTTCCATTTAGATTTCACGGCTAATTGCCATTCCTAGACTTATCCTCCACCAATCCCTTTTTGAAGCCATCTAAATTAGTGACCATCACAAGACCTTTTGGTGATAGATGCAATAATTTGTTGTGGAGGTTACGGGAAGTACAGGATTGAGCTCCATCTATGGCATTTTGGAATAAATGATATAATAACAAATTCAAGATGATTTTTTTATTTAAAAAGTTGTATTTGTAGCCATTTACTTCTGTGTATAATACATCTGAATAGCTAGAGAAAATTACTTGCTATACGAATATATCCTTGATAGGAGTAGTGAGAAGTGTCCATTGTATTATAAATGCATTTATTCGTTTATACCCCACTTTTCTCCCCAGTGAGGATCCAAAGTGGTTTACAACATTCTCCCCTCCTCCTCCATTTTATCATCACAAAAAACCCCCGCGAGGTAGATTAGATTGAGTAGGTGTGACTGTCCCAAGGTCCCCCAGGAAACTTCCATGGAATAAGCAGGATATGAACCTAGTAGGGATCAGTATTCCCTCTAAGCTGAGTCAGTGTGACCTAGCTTCCAGTTTTTTAGCCTCCGGCTCACACATTTTTGTCTGAGCTCAGGAAGGATGGCTCCTGAGCAGACTAATTTATGCCGTAGTCAGATCGCCCGCTCACAACTTTAATGCCAGTAGCTCACACAGCAGAATTTTTGCTCACAGGACTCCGCAGCTTAGAGGGAGCATTGGAGGGATGTACAAAAAACCCAAAAAACGCTGGTATTTTTCAGGTTTAGGTATACTGAACCCGGTATTTCCCACAGGCCCGTAGCCATGGGGTGGCCTTTGAAGCAACACCCTCCCCAGAAATTTGCCCTGCTCCCTCACAAAACTTCCTTGCAATTTTTTCCCCTAAACTTAAGCCACGCAATCGTTTCACTTTATCCCCCCCTAAACTCTTTTACCTCAGCAGAGGCCTTCCTTCCCTCCTTATTTCCATGGCCTCTAGCTCCTCCTTCCTGATTCCCATGGTTGTCTGCTCGGCTTCGCTTCTCAGCATGCTGCTGCATGCTGCTACTCCTGGATTGCTCCTTGTTCTCCCCAGTATCTGGTAGGCACCTCTGGGCGGGTGGTAGGGGTGTTGGGTGGTGCTTTTAAAAGGGTGCTTTGGTTGGTGCTTTTAAAAGGGTTAATAGGGGGTGTACTCCTCCCCCTTGGCTGTAAACAGACCACAGAAGCCGCTTCCTGACCTTTCTTCCTGCTTTATTCTTGGCGGGAAATTGGCAATGGAATTTCTTTTCCTTGGTGGGGAGGGAGAGAAAGCCAGATCTGCATTGCTACAATTCATACAGCCTACTGTGCAGGGAGAGGTGAGTGAAAGGGCAGCAGATCTTCAAAAGGGGGAGAAACAGTTGCAAGGAGGAATGAATAAAAATTGCCAGAGAGGAAGGGAAGAGCTGGTTATCTAATTGAGCTCCCCACTCCCCCACCAAAAAATGTTCCACCCCACCAAAAAATTTCTGGCGACGAGCCTGATTTCCCTATATTCCTGAATCCCAATACTAGTATAATATTCAGATTCAGTAAATATTCAGGATTGCCAATTTTTTTCAGCTCCGTTATACCCTATGGGGACCATTATAGTCAATGGTCCTCACAGGGCATAATGGAAAATCAAACTGGGTGTATCTGGGGCTCTATTTTTTGAGGTAGAGGCATCAAATTTGCAGCATAGCTGCTGGTGCCTCTCCTCAAACCCCCCCTCTTTCAAAAAGCTTGGACCAGGGGGTCCAATTCTATGGGCCCCACAAGAAGGTGCCCCTCTCCTCCATGGTTTCCAATGGTGGGGGAAAGGCATTTAAAGGGACTGTGGTCCCTTTAAAATGCCTTTTACAAGCTGTGGCTAAACTCCAAAGGCTCACGGTCCCTTTAAATGCCTTCTCCAAACTGCAGCTTCACCCAGAAAGTGTTGAAAGGGACTGCAATCCCTTTAAACACCCTTTAATGCCAGCTATCCAGTGGCCCCGAGAAATCCCGAATATTTTTGGGATTTGTGGGGCTCGGTCCTATCAGATAGCCAGATAAATACCCTGGCTGATAACTGGCTGAAAAAATACCAAAAAAATACTGTTTTTTTTTTTGTTTTTTTCTGGCACGCCCCTAGAACATGTGACTTGGATCCTAGTCTGAAACGCTACTCACTATATCATGCTGGCTTTATAACAAGCTATTCACTGAGATCCAATTGGTAGGTTCATTGCCTATGAAGGGAGAAGTCTCCCCTCCCCCTCCCCTCCCCCTCCTAGCTCGTTCAGAACAGCACCAAATGAATTTCATGGATGCTGTCACTGGGAGGGTAAGCTATGGCCACTATGGGTGTGCTGAAGGGTTTTCTGCATGTGGTTGGGCTTCTTTGGATTTCAGACTCAATTTGCATTTATTATGACATTTACAAAACATGAGTAATCTATGATAAAATCATTTTTAATTTTATTGATGTAGGCAGACTCTGTCAATTAGCTGTAGTGTGGTGATTGCAATCTGTACACTAATTTGTTTATGTACTGAACGGATACAGATTAAATACTTATTTTAAAGAATATCTTGCTGCCAGTTCAAACATGTGGGAATTATTGTAGAATGCAAACTTTCCAGTGCTTTCCTCCCACTGAACTAGGAAAAATGTAAGGGTTACCACTGTGACTATACAAAAAGTGGTTAATGTATACTCCGTATTTCTTAGGCACTGTGAAATTTGCCACCAGGGACAATTGTTTCTTGATGGATCCCCATCAAGGGTTTCTTGATGGATCCCCATTAAGGATCCCCCCCACTCCTGTTCCCCTCATGTAGTCCCTGATGTCTTCTCTGCAGATTTTGTCCTCTTCTCCCCCAGTGCTATTACTGGTAACGCTCTTCCCTGGAATGCTGTCTCTCGGCTAAGCATTTCCAAAGTGATATTAGTACAACTTAATGAATTAAGTGAAAAGCTATCATGGACTGATTCACAAAGATATCCTCCAAACAATATCAGTCCCCTGTCCCCAATTCTGGCAGTAATTAAGCATCAACAAAACCTCTTTTGTTATTACTGCAAACCCTCTCAACTGACATATGAGTCACAATCTAATCTGCAGATTTCCACCAATACGCTGAAATGTTCGCTGATGAGTAAGAAATCTTGGCAAAAGTCTGTGAAAAGCATGACCCTGCAGATTGTTCCACCAAAATTGCGAGTCATGCCTTTAACAATGCGCAAGTACAGGGCCCGGCATTTGGCCTAATCGAGTGTACTTGAACATACTAAAGCCACTGAGATGTGCCTAACTCTGTATGGAACTATGCCCATTATTTTCTTATAAGAAAGTTAAGGTAGCAAAATGGAACATTCTGAAGATATAAATTGTTAAAGCATTCACTATGGTATTTTCTCCCTTCCCATTGTAAAAGCAAGGCTTATGGTACTGATGCATTGTGGCCTAAAAATTAATAGACTTGAATCCAGTGTGTCAAATGTATGAATTGAGTGTGTAAGGGCAGCAATAGATTTGTGACTTTTCTACGAAGATCCCAAATGTACCCAAGGTAAAAACAGTAAAAATCTTAAACTAGTTTGGCAAAATGAATAAATAAACTTATTCCGATTTATAAAAATTAAATATATTCAGCTTACAGGATTTTTCATGTCATGCTAAAGCCAGAATTAAATCAGCCTTACTATATGGTATTCAGATGAACACAGGATTTGCAGAGGTTGTAAAATGCCCCCTATATTACTGAATATGGAAGATGTTTAAATTAACACTGCTACTACCCAGTGTGGGCAAGTCATCAGAATACAGATCTGGATTCTTACAGAACTTTATTCTGGATATGCAGAAGTTACGACAAGGTGACTTTTACTTATTGTTTTGAGCTATGCGAACAGAAAACAAACAGCTGCCCACAAAATGAAATGGCTGTATTTGGCTGAGGACAGACTGGCGTTTGGGCCCGCATTACCTCTGCTTTGCAAGCGGAGGAGGCGGGCCCGTACACACAGCCGCATCTGCCTGGAGGAGGTGGCCCAGATTTACCCCGTCCCGCGGTGCATTCCTCCTGCAGCAGCCGGGCACCACTTACAACTGGCGTCCCGGCGGCTGGGCGCGCGTTTCTCCTGCTTCCGGCGGGTGTAAACGCGTGCGGAAGTGGAGAGCCGCGTGTTGTCCTGCCACCACCGCCAGAAGCCGCCCGCAGTGTGGACGCTGCAGGCGGCCTCCTTGCGCTGTAGTGCGAACGGTGTGCTTCAGCGCAATTCACCCCGGCTTGCTCCGCCTCCGCTTCTGTGGTGCGGCGGAGCTCCAATCTGTCCTCAGCCTTTGTTTCAACGGCACTTTCAGTATAACTTGCCCACCACAGTAGGCTTTAACAGCCTGGTAAATCTGGGGGACATTTGATTTGTTTCTAAAATTTGAATGTGATCTTTTCATTCATGATGCTGTAACAGGAGATTTGAAACCACTGATTTTCAGGGCACGCATTCTGGACCTAAGGATCCAAGTCCAGGAAAAGCTCTGAGCAGACAAGAATGCAGTCCAGACAGTCCTAAAGAAACCCCAGCCACATGATGGCTTCTGAGGAGGAGCCAAAGCCACAAACACATCAACCGACTGAGAACTCTGCCAGACAGCCAGATGCTGCTTCTCAAGAAAATGTTACATAGCTTTGAATTTTGGGTCCTGTGTTCTTATTGCAAAAAAAAATAAAATAATAAAAAAAAAACATTATAAGATGCAGACTTCACAGCTACATACTTTTGGATGGCCAGCTGTGTGTGGAAAAAACCTACTGAGCCCATGTTTATTAAAAAGGATCAAACTGTTCTGTGCATTCATTGTAAGACACTCCCTATTAATAGACACAGCCAATGAATTTACAGATAAAGCTAAAAGCACTGAGGAGCAAAAGATAACCAGCCAGCAGTTTAACCTTTGACCCTTAACGGAGCCAGAAGCAGTTGCCAAGAAGCCGATGCAACTGCTAGTAAACTTGCCAATGAAACAGGTGCTGCCATTAAAAACCTCTGACATCTAGTGCCGTAGGCCAAGACTGGCAATAACAACCAAAACAGGGAGCAAGAGGGAAGGAGAAAAGCACACTTTGCAAGAATATTACACTGAAGGTTAGGATGATTAAAAATAATGGGCTGTTCTGCTGGCAGAAGCGGGTCTTTCTCTGCCTTCCTGTTCTCCTAGAAACCATCTATGATCCCCACAGATGCATTTTGGGGCATCAGAGGAGCCTCAGAGACAAAAAACCATGAAGGCTGAGGGACCGCAGGGACAAGGAAAAGTGGGCAAGAGTGCTACTTCTCCCTCCATGGGGTGCAACCCACTACTTAGCAATGAATTAAATGTGGTGTTTCTAGCTAATTTCTTTCTACTTACAAATGATATATGACCCTTTGCACGAGACTAGTAGAAGCGACAGCATTAGACTCTCGCACACACTGTGGAATTAAGGGGGCTGCCCTAATGTGTCTGCAGCAATTAGAAGATTACTTAGTACATGTTCAGAAAGTACCTTGTTGCCTGTGACAAACAGGGTCTGGCACCATTTTCTCCATTAACAGATGGGAGATGAGACACAACTCCTGAACTGATTCGCTTTTGAAACAGCTGCAGCTTCTGAAATGTAGGTAAACTAGGCCTTTGGTAGTTACTTGCAGATCGTTTCAGAGCAGTCACTTTGAAGTTAATGGTGCTAATTCGGAAGTTCAGGAAAGGAATTCCAAGTGAATAATAACTGAATACATGAGCTGGTTTGGGTGGTAATAATCCCTAATATCGAAACATGTTTTGCAAAAGTGACATTGTTTAGAAAAGTAGGACTTCTTTCTCATCGCTCTTTGCTGAAATTGCCCTCTCAAGATGAATGCATGAGTATTACCTATTGGTTTAAATGTATAATATTCAATGATATTGCTGGGTAATGTAAGGTTTAATTTTATCCAGGGTTCAGCACTTAGAAACAAAACTTATTTTCAGTGCCATGAGCCTGTCCTGGAAATACAAGAAAATAAATCTAACCACTGAGTAATCACAAGTAGTCTCCATAGGTCTGGATCAGTCAGCACAATCTCCACATAGACATGTGATCTCACATTTTCATTTTAGAAATTCCTTGCAAGCTGCGCCTCAGACAGACCTGCAAAACATCTAGGCAGCAAAAAATTATACTGCAAAGACAGTGTCCTGATCTTCACCACTGAAAATCCTTGTTGCCTTCACAGATGAGTTTTATACTATTTTCCTAAAATTTCAAGCCACCAGGGAAGACATGAGTGCATCCCCTTACTCTTTCAGTCAAGCAGTACAAATAAATATTCTCTTCTATCAAGATGCTCATTTAAATAACAAAGACTACTTGACTGGACCACAGGCATGCCCTCTCGTTTAGGGAAATTGTCTAAATATGTTTAATCCAGGAGGGATTGGGGATCTAGTTACTTAGTGTGCAACCTGGAGAATAGGGTTGCCAAGTCTTATGGACTCACCGGCGGGGGGGGGGGGGCGGGGGGGACCTCCTGTGCCCGGGAGTTTCTTCTGGCGCACCCACTTTGCGTGCGCACCTGACGGCGTCACCGGAAGTGACGTCATTACGTCGTCCTCGCCGGATGACTTCGGGGGTGGGGTTCCCCCCGCCGGCCGAATGCTGGCCGGTGGATCGGGAACCGCTTTAGCAGGGGATCCCCCGCCCCCCAGGCTGACTTGGCAGCCCTACTGGAGAAAGATGAACAGGGTCCAAAAGCTCAGCATTGCTGAAACAAGGCACAATATGATGTTTGAACTCAGGCAGGGGGAAGGAGAGTCTGAGGGGGAAATTACACTGGAGATCCATGACTGAATCTCTAGAGGTGTTTTTTTTACTCTGAAAAGCAGGCATGGATGGGTTGCTGAGTCGGATTGGGACTGTGGCAATGGGCAAGGTAGGGGTCTTAACTCTTCTACTCTTGTGCTCTCTTCCCAACCTAAACTGTTCTCCTGCATCTTCAATCAGCTACAGTAGAGAAACAAGACTGGTAAAAGCGCAATGCTTGTCTTTTTTCCATTCCCTGCTCCAGCATGGTACATGTGGCTGGGAAAACAGTGTTGAAAGAAAAATTAAACCCACCTTTCTGAGTACTGAAGTCCTAATCTGACTGGGAGCAATCCTAAACAGGTCTATGCAGAATTAAGTCCCAGAATTAAGTTATTCACTGGTGCTTATTACTAGGAAAGTGTTCCTAGGATTGCATCCAATGAGGACTTTTCATTTCTACCAACTAGAGCTAAACACTATAAACTAAGGTATATTTGTTGTTAGTATTTGAACTGTGAAACAGTGTGCATAATATGCAGGTTGGGGTTACCGGGATTTGAGGATCTTGAATATGGCAACTAGCTTGTATCTGCACGGTGGTGAAGCCAGCACCCCTCTGCCTCCAACACTGCCCCCTGACACCTGCCAGTAAGGCTGCCGCCATTCTCTTGCTGCTGCTGAAGGCTGGCGGTTGGATACTAACACCAACTTCATGGGTCTTGGGGGAGGCTTTAAAGGCAAAAAGAGTCTCTGCGAGGGAAGGGCTTGCTGTCTGGCTACACTGCAAAAACACACCAGGCAGTCGGAGTCATCACAGCACTCATTCCCTTCTCTCCTCCCCAACCAGACTGCTGGTTTGAATCAAAGCTGAGAAGCAGTCATCCACATAAGAACACCTTCCTTATGAAATCCAGAGGGTCTTGGAGACAAGAGATTCTAAAGGCTGGCTCCTGCCTAGGCCTCCATTTACATTCACTTTCCCTATGAAGAAAGGTTGAAGCGCTTGGGGCTCTTTACCTTGGAGAAATGATGGCTGAGGGTTGACATGATCGAGGTTTATAAGATTATGCATGGGACAGAGCAGGTAGAGAAAGAAGTACTTTTCTCCCTTTCTCACAATACAAGAACTCGTGGGCCCTCCCTGAAATTGCTGAGCAGTCGGGTTAGAACAGATAAAAGGAAGTACATCTTCACCCAAAGAGTGATTAACACGTGGAATTCATTGCCACAGGAGGTGATGGCGGCTACAAGTATGGACAGTTTCAAGAGGGAATTAGATAAACATATGGAGCAGAGGTCAGTCAGTGGCTATTAGCCATAAAGTATAGATAGGAACTCTCAGTCTGGGGCAAGTGATGCTCTGTATTCTTGGTGCTTGGCGGGGGGGGGGGGGGGGGACAACAGTGGGAGGGCTTCTAGTGTCCTGGCCCCACTGCTGGACCTCCTGAGGGGAACCTGGTGGTTTTGGCCACTGTGTGACAGAGTGTTGGAGTGAATGGGCCACTGGCCTGATCCAACATTGGCTTCTCTTATGTTCTTATGAGGCTATTAAAAATAAACTAAATTGTGACAAAATAGCAACCACATTAATTAGGTCCTCTGTCAGTTCTGATACAATGCAAACAAACACATTTTTAACAGCAGGCTTTCTAAACCTCAGCAAGGTGGAGTTACCTGGGTAAAGATCTTTCTCAATAAGTTTCATCTGGAGATGGAAGATCTGTTCCTGGAGTTTGCAAATGGAGTGCTTCATTTTCTCTCGCCTTGTCACCATGTAACAGAGATTTCTAACCTGCAGAACAGAATAAAAAAGAGGTTAATGGTGAACGTTAAAAATTTCTGGCTCCTCGAAACACATTTCACTGCTTAGCCCACTCCCTTATTTAACTACATTTTATGAATTTTTTTGACTCTATCCTTCAAGGCAGTTTGAATACCCAAAAAACTGCAGTCTAGAAACCCCAGTAAGTACATCCCTTTTGACTCTGATGTCCAGCTGACAGATATGACTACAATTTGCAATGGGTTAAGGGACAGGAGCATAAACTGTCATCAGTTATTGCTTAGTACTATAGCAGCTCATCTAGCTTTTCCAGCAGGGACTGTTTCCAAACAGATGACAACATAAGTGTATTGACCTACCCTTATTGCAGGGCACAGCTGACAGTGTGAAAGAAAAACAATCTATATATCCATGTGTCACCGAAGCTACAGAAGTGTTTGTTCTTTGCAGCAAGACAGCTAGAAAGTTGGTGGAAGAAAAAGCGAAGGTGAATGTGCAAATGCCAGTGTAAAGAAGGCACCCTTCCCCTATGGGAAACCAGGCGATGCCACATTTGTACTCCTCTACATCTTCTTGGAAGAACTGATGCCTTCAACATAAAAAGTAGATTACAATATCTAACTTTAGCAGATAGCTTATTACTCCTATTTTAGACACAAGAGGGGAAATCCACTAGGAAGTTCTCTCATTTTTCACTAAAATAAATGGGATTTATTCTACAGAACAAATAACACGTTGTGGTGACCTGCACCTTTTAAAAAGCCTCAGAGTTCTGTAATTCTTAATTCTTCACAGAGCCAGAGAGCCTTGAGTGACAGGCTGCACTGAGTAATCTGACTGGACAGCATCAGCTGAGCAAAGACAGTCTAGAGAGCTGGATGCTGAGGAGATTCAGTCAGATTTGTGCCTTGACTGGAGAAAGTCAGAATTCTGCTTTGATTTCATCCTTAGCTGAGAGTGGTTTAACACAGACAGGAAAACTGGGCAGAAGTGGCTAGTTGGTTTGGGAAGTGTACAGAGATTGCCATGCAGGCCAAGGATCTTCTATGGAGAGAAGAAGATTCCCTACCCAGAACAGGAAAACAGGAAAATAGCTCTGAAGAGTACAGAGACCCCTGGTCTGGTGTGAATGAAAACTGCCGGTAGAGACCTAAGGAGTCAGTCAAAACAGGTGTTTCAACTGAGTACTGAAAAGGGTGTACCAACCTTCTGGGAAGCCAAAAAGAGTTTGAGAGATACTAAAGAAAGGCTGTGGTCACACACACTAAATAATCCACATTCAATCCCCTTTCAGTGTACTTTCCACCTGGATTTTTACTCTGTGAACTGGCAAAACCCAGTTGGAAAGTGGATTGAAAGCAGATTATTTAGTGTGTGTGACTGCAGCCAAAGTGTGCTGGAGTGTTAAGGAAAAATACTGGAACAAAAGTCTCTCAATATAAAGTTTCAAGAAACTGTGAAAAAGTTTAAGAAACAAACACACATTAACCTGTACATAAGAACTAAAGTCTGTGCAAAAACTGGTTTTACCTCCGAAATTTCAGCCCCTGAATTCACCTGACCTTTCCTCTCTATGTCAAATAAAATATTTTGTTCTTTTTGAATTTTAAAAATGTCCCAAGTGCTATTATCAGTGGTTTAAGTTAAAGAGGGCTCCTGATCCTTCCCTCAAGTTCCTGGGCTGTGCCAAAAAGCCAAAATACTTATTTATTTATTTATTTATTAAACTTATATCCCGCTCTCTCCACCCAAAGGCAGACTTAGAGCGGCTGTCAAAGGGTGGGACAACCAGACTTCTTAGCTAAAGAAAAGACATATTATATGGGTGGTTCAGTCACAGAGGGGAACAGAAAAATTGAGGGAAAATTTTGCCTCTGAAGGAGGGAAACAGGAGGTCTGTCATACATGTCCCAAGATAAAAGTTTAGTGGAGAGTCGTGCCTTCTAAGCGCTCCCTGGCTTCTGCTGATGAGCTGCTTCCAGGCTGGCAAATGGCAGGCTGTTTAAGGCAAAGGACTTGGTCAATGGGCGCTTCAGAGGGAGAAGCACAGCTGTTTTTTTTGGGGGGGGGGTGCTGGGCACTCATGGGCACCTCTGTGCATATGGGCCTGGGCGGCTTCCTTTACAGACTCAGAATTTTCTGTTTTCAGACTGACTGACCCCTCTAACTCCCTAACTGTCTTCACCTGCCAGATTCCCTCAGCATTCTGTCAGCTCCCACTGGCTGCCTCTGGGAGAGGTGGAACCGGGTCTGTCTATCACGTTACCTTTTTACTGTGCCACAGAGATAAGACCATCAATCATAATATCGCCTATGCATTTTCTTTTGTGACAAGGCTCTGAACTGAATACACATTTATTCTGTATCAAAGCCGGAATGATGGATAAATGAGGTAAGAGGCAAAACTCCCACAGCTCATTTACCTACTTATCTCATAGCTTCAGTGTTAAGGATGTGAAAATATTATACTACAGGCTCTGAATTTGTTTTGAAGGCAGCAGAAATGTTACCACTTTGTATGGGCAATAACACAATTTCATAACTTTCGTCTTGACCCACTGTTTATTTTCCAGAATGCTAGCCAGATTAATTAGGTGGTGAGGCTGAGGTAGACAGTAACATAACCATAAATCCAGAACTGGAAGTCCTTCCTGAGTAGCTGGCCTTCTCGCAGTTGTGTGTGTTTTTCTAACTTTTATTTTGTTACCATGCCAAATGAATTTAACCAAGGTATTTTGTCATGCACACCAGCTGTTCTGCAAGAATTTCTATCAGGATCACTTGAAATAAGTATAACTACTTGGATAGCAAAGGCATTTTGATCACTGCCCATTTAGAATGAATTAAAACCACATAGAGGCATATTTAAATTTATTCATTAAAATAATCAGTGTTTTTTTCTCTTTAAGATCCCATAGCTTAGTTGTGAACTGAATCTCAAACTACCTTAGTAGTTCTCAGGTTCAGTTCCTGACATCTATAGTTAAAAGAGACTCAGCAGGTATTGGGAAAGACCATTACCAATTTCCCACGAGGCGCTGCTCCGCCGTCGCTCTTCCCTTTCCCTGATTGCGTGTGTCAATTTCCCACTATTTGCCCCGCACCGCATTTTGACCCGCAGCTTCGCCTGATTTCCCCCACAGCTTAGTGATCTTGTTTTTTGAGGATCATGAAGCTGCGGGGAAAATCAGGCGAAGCCGCAGGTCACATAGTAGGAAACTGACGCACGCAATTGGGGGAAAGGGAAGAGCAATGGTGGAGCAGCGCCTCGTGGGAAATCGGTCCCTTTTTCTGCCTGAGACCCTGGACAGCTATCCCCAGTCAGTAAGCACGATAGGAGTTACCTCGATAGACTCCAGTGCCTATTCACCTCCTTGAAAGCAGACTTATTTCTAAGCTCTTTGTCAGCATCAGCTTTAACGTTACCAATTCTGATTTTTCTAAATTTATTTTCAGCTCCTGGCATCTCTCAGGGCTATAAAGATTTGCTTTTCATAGTTGTGTTGTTCTATCCAGTAAGAAGTACTTTGCTCAAACAAAAAACAACCTTTCTGCCTGGCAGGTGTACAGCAAATGACAATGCTTCTGGAATAAAGCCCAGTCACCTAAAGGTCAATCCTGTCTTGCTTCCTTCAGGAGGACTGTCATTTTACCAGTGAATGATGACCCAGTTGCAAGAAATTTCCCTCAGAGAAAAGCTCTATTCAGCATAAAATACTGTATGCACTGGGAACATCAATGGTAAAAGAAACCCTTGTATGGGTTGGGTATCCTATTTCGACAGCATAGATGTTTGGGAATGAGCAAATGCAGACACAGATCAAGGGGGATTGGGGGGGAGGGGAGCTGTTGAAGTGTAAGATTACTTCCTGACGCTAAGGCAACTACAGGGGTCTGATAACAAGACCCCTGATGTCTCAAGTTTGAGATGTCCCCTCAGCTGTCTCCTGTCATTTCCTTTTCCAAACCTAACACATGGATAAGAAAAGCCTGCTACTAATCTCTAGAAAGACTTCATTTATGGTTTAAGCTGCCTCCCCCACCCAATCACACAGCCAGTAACATGGTGTGAGGCAAATATAGACTTAGCAGGCATCTAAATATACTCTTCTTCTGACCTGAAGCCACCCTAGTCCATTCATGTACTAACTGTGCCAGATTTCATTTCCATTAAAGTGCTGTGCTATGCCACTATAGTCATATCTGTGAATACTACTGCCAACCTGCATGAAAATGATGTTTTGTTCATAAGTGAAACCTTACCTCTATACCAGCTTCAATTATGTGTTAGTAAAAGCTGAGTCCTATTACCAGTGTAATTATCATGCATTTGCTGATTTTGCAGAGTTTATTCTGCTAGTCATGAGACGGGAAAAGAGTGATGCAGGGTATTTCACTGAAGTGCTAGTTTTTGACAAGTGCAGCCCCACTGCAATTTATAAAGCCTCACCCTCACATGACAGAACTTCAAGCCTATATTTGCAGTTCTAAAGGACTTTTGTGAAGGAAATTAGGACTTGTTTTACAGATTATCAAGAAAATGAAAAAAAAAATCATGGGGAACCAAATTATAAAGATGCTAACTGATAAACACACATCTAACTAATTCAAAACATTCTCAGTTCCACAAAAGAAATGCCACCTACTCTGAGCTAGATGGAATGACCCTGAAAAAAACATATCATGCTGTGCATAGATGACGTGCAGGGATTCTAGGCTGTCCATCAGCTCCCCCCACTATTCTGCCATTGGTTGCATGACAGTGGCAGGTAATTGCTATGTAAACTTATCCCACTCTAAGAAGTGCTAGTCACAAATCTCCACTTCTGGAAGTTGCCCCGATCCGCCTTTTGCAATACTGCACAGGTCACCATTTGTCCTGTGACAATTAAAGGCCCTGCAATTTTTAATGGTCCGTACAGCCTCATTAGGGCTGTGGTGGCTCAGAGGTTAAGACGCTGAGCTGCAGACTGAAAAGGTCAGTAGCTCAACAGTCCGAGACCCGAGTGCTGCGTGACGGAGTGAGCTCCTGTCTCTGGCCCCAGCTCTTGCCAACCTAGCAGCTTGAAAGCAAGAAACTGCAAGTAGGTACCGCTTCAGTAGGAAGGTAACAGCCTTCCATGCACCTTGGTGTTTAGTCATGCCAGCCACATGACCATAGGAAAAATCTTCAGACAACGCTGGCTTGGAAACTGAGATGAGAACCGCCCCCTAGAGTTGGATTCCACTGCCTTTTGAGCAAGGGAAACCCTTACCTTTAAGGCCTCATTAGGGATGCTGTTTGCAAAGAGCTGGTGGCAAAGGGATGTTAATGACAGAATCTATGTTACTGTATTTTTATTTATTTACAAAATGAATATCTGCCCTCACAAGGGCCCACCAAAGCAGCTAACAATTTAAAAGATACATGATAAAATACATGATAAAAATTAAAACCATTAAAACCAGTCTCCCTCAAACACGCTTGACTAAAACAATTATAAACAGAATTTAAAATACATCTAAAATATAGACGTAGCAATTAAAACTCTGGTTAGGAAGGAGAGATCACTGAGGGAACGCCAAACAAAAGAAAAAGGTCTTCACACACTGGCGAAAGACAGCAACAGAAGGGGACAGCTGAATCTCACTGGGTAAAGAGTTCCAGAGCTTTGGTGTCATGACTGAGGGCACTTTCACTCATGCTAAATAATGCCACTGCACACAGTAAAATCCAATTGCAAAGTTCACTGAAAGTACATTATTTCGTGTGTGAGAAAGCGCCCTGAGAAAGCCCTCTCCCAGGCTGCTACCTGCTTAATCTCAGAAGATGGGGCATCTGAAGCAAGCCTCCAAAGATGACCATAGTGGTTGGGCAGGTTGATATGGAAGTAGGTGATCCTTCAGGTATTTTGGTCCCAAACTGTATTTTGAAGGTCATGACCAGCACCTTGAATTGTGCTTGGAAACAAAATGAGACCCAGTGTAGCTGGGCCAAGGATATGGTCTCTATGATCCACTCTAGTCAACATCCAGGCCGCAGCATTCTGTAAAAACTGAATTCTGTATCAATTTTCTCTGCAATGAAACTGAAAATGCTACCAGGAGAAAATATAGCAGCAGTAATTAATTATATGGCATTTTGTGTGCTACAGCCAGGAGATCTGATGATTGTCTGGCAGCCTTAAGTTCTAACTCTTTTTGTGTTATGCAACACTAGGTGATCAGCTAGACTGATTGGGGGGGGGGATTGAGAGAGCAGTGACTGGCCCAAGGTGGCCCAGCTGGCTTCATCTGGAGGAGTACAGAATTGAACCTGGTTCTCCAGATTAGAGTCCGTTGCTCTTAACCACTATACCACGCTGGCTCTTGTGGTGGTTGTGTCAAGACCACATTCTGCTAAGGAAAAAAATGAATTGGTAGAATGTGGTCCTGATATAACTGTGTGCATGCACAGACACTTGGCAATAGCCCTGAACAGGGACAGGCAGTGGGCAGGATTCATTTTAGAGCCACCACCACTCCTCACAGCTGTGAGAGGCTATTACTGATTTTCCAACAGGACTATATGCACACAATTCTGGCAGCGGTACATGCACACCTCCTCCTTATTTTTATTTATTTATTTATTTATTTGTTCGATTTATAGGCCGCTCTCCCCGCTTTTGCAGGCCCAGAGTGGCTAACAAGACTTGGCAAAGCAAAGATCCATAAAAACATTAACAATTAAAACAGTTAAAAACAATTATAAAACTTTCCCAATTCAACAGTAACAATTTGAATAAAGTGCTCAATGCTCAGTAAAATCAGATGGCATATCATATACCCCAACGTTTTCAGGCTCCAATGCCAAATAGCACTGGAGCCAGGTGGTAATATCTGAGGCCGATCATTGATGGTCCTAAGATGGGGGTGGGGGGGTGGAGAAAGAAAAGCGGCAGCCTTTATTCATATACCTGGAGGAAGAGCTCCATCTTGCAGGCCCTGCAGAACTGCATCAGGTCCCGCAGAGCCCTGATCTACTCCGGGAGCTCGTTCCACCAGTAAGGGGCCAACACCAAGAAGGCTCTCCCCCTAGGGGCAGCGAGCCTGGCTTCTCTGGGGCCTGGTATAACCAGGCGGTGTTGGGCCCCAGACCGTAGTGCTCTCTGGGGTACATACGGGGAAAGGCGGTCCCTCAGGTAGGTTGGACCCAGGCCATTTAGGGCTTTAAAGGCAAGCACCAGCACCTTGAAGCGAATTCCTTGTGATGCCTGCTTCATTTGTTATGCCATCTAACTGGATAGGTGCAAGTATCTCTAAAAGCCTGCTAAGTTTTCAAAACTCACAATTATACTAATCTTGCAAGGAATAATTACGGCTGCATGGGGGGGGGGGAGCTAGAAGGAAAAGATAATCGTCTGACAGACACAAAAGGCAAAGCAAAGCGGCCTCAAGGAGATTTTCGGTAATTCCTATTAACATGCAACCATCTCACATTACACTTCTCTTTTTATTCTACCTTTTCTCATACATGTTTTGCATTTCCCCATGATCTGTTGAGAATCTACGCCTTTCACTGTTCAGATTAAGGTTTTTTTTAAGTATTCACATATTACAAGAACTTCAAGTGTTTGGATTCCTTTGCGTCTGTAACATATTGGGGGTCGACGCCACAACTTCATTAATGTCTCCTAGCAAAATAACCAGAGCTGCTGCTTATCGCAGATTTCTTTAGAAAGCGGCATTTCTCATTGTAAAAGAGACATCAAGTATTTGCACTTGCCCAGTGATCTGGACTTAGTCCACCATTATTTGTAGATTAATGTGCAGGTTACATTGAAAGCGAGCTTTCAGGATCGGAATTGTAAATAACAGCCTCGACAAATAAAACAATGGCATGTAACTGAGGTAATTAAGGAGGCAGAACTCTCCACTCCAACAAGTATTATTTTTATACACACATACATACGTGTGTGTGTGTGAGAGAGAGAGAGAGAGAGAGCGAAAGAGAGAGAACAGAATAAAAGAAACAGAACAGAGACACTTGAGAACTGGTACATTTACAACCTTTGCCTTGTTTTTTGAAAAAGGGACCTTGAGTACTGTACTGTAAAAATTGGTGAAAAGATAATGTCAATGTACTATTAAAAGCACTCAAAGGGAAATGGAAACTATGACTACAAGTGTCTCAGTTAGTCCCAATAAGCCATAAAAAAAATTCTTGCAGGGAATGGCCTTCTGGAACCAATAAGCGCAGCTCTTCAAAGGGAGCTGAATTTGCATGCTGAAAAGGCTTGCTGTAGTTTTGCCCATTACAGACAGATGCTCACTAAGTTATGAAATAATTAGGTTAATAAAATACATTTCGTACAGTCAGGGTCCAATACTAATCACTTTATGAAGATATAATTCTAATTTTATTTAATTCTAAAAGTTGGCAGCTATAGGTGTGAGAGCTTTTTATTGAGTTCTCCCATTGGTAAGCAACAAGTTCCCACGTGAAGTACAGCAGCCCTTATGGAATAAGAGACCTGAATTCAATCCAATACTTCGCTACTAATGAGTCTGCGTCCAGCAGTATAAGCATCTTGGAGAGCTGCAATCCTATACATGATTACTTAGGAGCAGGGTCCACTTACGACAGTGGGTAGGATCTGCTTATCAGTGTGTTTGGACACTGACTTGACTAACTAATTCACAAGAAACCATCTGCTCATGTGAACAAGTTTTATGTATGGAATTTAACCCGAGATCTGCTGAGACCTTTCAGTAATAAGATGCGGGAATGTATAAAAATGAACTGCCTCTCTACACAGTAGTCCTCTGCAGCAGGCCTGATAATTATGCTTGAAACAGGAGATTTATACAAATTATGATGCCAGAAAAAGAAAACTTTTAATTCTTCTAGGAATTTCAGCTATCATAATGGTGTTGGTTGTAGAGAAAACCTTGACCTGTAATTATACTTTGTTACTGGGCTACCGTGGCTCAATGGTTAAGATGCTGAACTGCAGACCGGTAGTTCAGCAGTTCGAGACCTCAGCGCTGCATGACTGAGTGAGCTCCCGTCTCTGGCCCCGGCTCCTGCCAATCTAGCAGTTCAAAAGCAAGAAACTGCAAGTAGATAAATAGATGGGAAGGTAACAGTGTTCCGTGCGCCTCGGCGTCTAGGCATGCCGGCCACATGACCATGGAAATGTCTTTGGACAGCACTGGCTCTTAGACTTGGAAATGGAGATGAGCACCACATCCCTAGAGTTGTATTCGACTGGCTTTCGAGCAAGGGAAATTTTTACCTTTACCTTTAACCTGGCATTTCCCAACTTCAGTACCTGTGTCTTACCACCAGGAGTTCCCCATTAAAACTACATACATATCCTTCTCCAGCACTAGAAGATGGAACAAAAACATGCCCTACAGAAAAGAGGGACCCACATAGTCCAAAACAGCTGATATAGAAAGGGTAGCATTAAGTGACTGAAAAGGTAATGCGAGAAAAGAATGAAGGATGATTTAGAACTGCAGAGATTTGGAACAACATGAATATTAAAAGGGTAACAAAAAAGTGGATGATTGGATGCAAGAGGTATTTTTTCATGCAGAAAATGTCTCTATGCTGCAGGAGGTGAACTAACAGGAAAAAAATGGACTTTGTGGTGTTCAAGAGAGCGATGCATTCTAGGATCAGAGTGATGATGTGATGGGTACAGTGAGTTTCAATCAGCGGTAGTAAGTTTACAACATCTCAGAAAAGCTGAATTAGCAAAATGCTCATCTGATTTAGAACTTACACGCTTGCCAATATATCCTCGATGTTCCTTTTAATCACCTGGTGGTAATGTTCTTTAGTGAGCCTTTGATCTGCTTTTATGCTTCAAAACTCTCAGAGCGCACTCCATCCCACCCTGGAAACAAGAGGGCAAGAACCAAAAAAGGCACTGGGCCACAAAGAACCCAGAGCCTGATCAGAAGCAATAGCTTCTTAAATGCATAAATTTGCTGTGGCTCTTCTTCTGGTAGGGCTGGACTTTCTTGGCAGAGAGAGTTACCAACTATGTCTTGGGGAATTCCTGGAGATTTGGGGATGGTGCTTGGGGAGGGAGGATTTTGGGGAAGGGAGAGAACTAAGTGGAGGGGTATAGCATCCAACCTCCAAAGCATAGCATAGCATCCAACCTCCAAAGCATCCAACCTCCAAAGCTTCCATTTTCTCCAGGGGGTGACCTCTATAGTAAGGAGATCAGCTGTAATTTTGGGAGAACTTCAGGCCCCACCTGGAGATTGGCAACTGTATTGTCAGCCTTACATACTGTGGAGTACAAATCCATTCTAGATTATACAACAATGTAAGGATATCAGTGCGATTGCAAGAAAATTTGGAAGCACTTGTTTCTGTGGCGATAAGATTAAAATATATAAATATACCTCAACGACACAGGTATAAAATATGACTAATGAGCTATATATTTTAACATGCACTCATCTCTTTATTTTGGTTTGAAGTGAACATCAAACTGAAATCTCTTTACAAGAAAAAATGACAGCCTCTGGCAAGATGTATGTTAAAAGGTTTGGCGTTATCCTTCCATTTCACATTTCAGTCATCTAAGAAGAAAAAATATGCCTTTTGCCCTCTGCTTCTGAACTATTTTCATTAGCATTGCTAAAACATACAAAAGAATCTCCCCCAAGCTAACCAGAGTTGCTTATTTAGACACCTTGAAAAATTATCAACCTTTGTTGAAGCTAATTAAAGCAAATTAATTTTTAGAATAGGGTTGTTCTGAATCCAGTGAGTCATTGTGCTCTCAGGGCAATGCAGTAACTCGTTCTTTGGAAAGGTCCCCTCCCCCCTTTGCTAACAAAACATTCAAGATTCTAGTACAGAGGTCCCCTAATCTTGTTGAGCCTGTAGGCACCATTAGAATTTTGAGACTGTGAGCCACCACAAAATGGCTTTCAGAGAGCTGGGGCCAATCAGAAAATGGCTGCCATGGGATTTCAATGAATCTGATGGTGACCAGAAGAGATTTCTACCATCTCTACCTGTGGGGAGTTCTAGTGATATTGAAAGAAAGAAGAAATAGCCCATCCCATTCTGGGAGAACATCTGGACAGAAAATCTCACAAAATAAACCTTCTATAGGTTTGAGCTGGAGCCCTAGATTGAATCAAGACTGAGAGACTACTGTGATGTATTTGCCTTGTGTTGGTCTGTTCCTGATAATGGTTCAGAAGCTCAGAGGATCTTGGATTTCCCCACTAGATGGTGACATTTTACATGTATTATGCAATAAAGCCTACCATCAGGGATTCAGGATGCAGTCGATACTACCGTCATCTCTTGCAAAAAGGCATCCAGATCTGTAATCCTTCCAGTGACCCAGTTGCACAAGATGTTATCATACAGCAATTATAAAATGTCATTATGAGATCTATGTATAATGTTACTTCATACCACAGTCAGAGCTGCAGTAGGAAAAGGGAGAAGAGAGAAGAAAGAAGGAGCCACGTGAAGAGTAGCAGCCATATTACAGAGGGAGCGCTTGATCAAGACTAATCAACAGTTGTCGTTGAATAGCAGAAGGAAAGAAAGCCTCCATATGTGAACAAATGTCATCACAATGGACAAAAGACACGCTCACGAGGCAAGGCAAAAGTGGTAGGAAGCAGGAATGGCCGAGAAGCAAGAGATAATAGGCAGAAAAGGAAAAGAGACTGCGGAGGGGGCAAAAGGCAAGATATTAGGAAGGAATGCAGGAAGCCAAGGCCAGGAGGCCCTCCAACCTCAGAAGCCTAGGCCAGACCATGGGCAAGGCTGAAGGTGTTCCTGAACAGTATTCCAAAAGTAGCCACAACATAGATTTATACAACTGTCAACAACATTTGAATGCTTTATTTTCAGTCCATAGCACAGAATCTGACTTTTTTACCTTTGCCACATACTACATTCACATTTTTATTGAATTCCTTACAATCCCTCATGTGCATGCCATTCAGAACCAATGCCCTGTTAATTTTTAATACGTCAAGCAGCTCTCAAAAATCATCTATCTTCTGCTTCTGACTCCATTTTTCAGACACCCTCCTTGAAAACAGTAGTTCTGGAGTGGAATTCATCAACTTCTCTGAGATCTCTGACCTTTGCTGACCAACAGCCACCTCGGCCAAGTTTCCTGCTTCACTTTCCAAGGTCACCTTGGGCAATGGAGAGTTCATGTTCTAGTCCTGGACTAAAGGTGTCCTAGGCCTAAGCAGCAACAGAAATTCTGGAAGAACCTCCTGTTCCCAACAGCTGAGCGTGGGGGGCACAAACTTGGACCTATTAGAAGGGGGAAGGGCTCTTGCTATAGACTACAAGCAGTCTGACTCTACTCAGACAGTAAGGCCCACAAAAGATTCCTTTACATGACCCTAATTCAGCTAAAACTTACAGTAGACTGGTGCGACCACTTGCTGTTTGTGATGCTAAGGTAGTTTTTGTGTAGCTGGGATTTTATGCAAGCTAACATGCCATGTAAACTATATGTGCTGGGACTGTGGAAAGGGATCAGTCCCCTACCAGCTCTGTTTTCTGTCCCAACTAGGCAAAAGGACAAAATGCTGAATAACCAGTGCAAGGCAGGTAGCTATTCTCTTCAGTTTTAACAGGATGGATACACTTGATAATGTTTCACACCAATTAACTGGGTACTACATGTATTACATTTTTGTATTGTTTTGATCAAGATGCACATGTTGTTAAGAATGTAACAATAGCTGGTACCAAAGATACAAAATGGTCCAAGGCCACTACAGATGTAGCAACAACATTTTTTGTTGAAAGCTTTCCTTAAGAAGAAAGCCCTTAAGAAGAAAATTGGAAACCTCATTACCTAGATATGGAACACTTCCATCAGCACCACATACGACTACATAAAGTGCTGAAAAGTCCCAGCCCTATTAAGGATAAAAAATATGGAGACAGGTCTTCTCTATTATGAAGACTACATTGATGGTGCTGCATATAAAATTAAATATTGCTGAGTACTGTTTTCAGTAGAAAAACAAGCTGTACATATTAATCTCTCTTATACATAATTCTCTGTTGGTAGTGGCACACTCCTGAACATTCCATATGCCATCCCAGCCTTTGGTCCCCTGGCCTGTCAATCAGAAGCTGTCCCTATCCACTGGCTGTGAATACTCACATGCCATTGGCTGGGTCTGCTCCTCTTCCCTGCCCACTTCTTCAGCCTCTGTGCCCTGTCAGAATTTCTGGCAGACGGCTTTCTCTCTTGATGAAGATGCTTCTGCTTTCCTGCTGTGGGGGGATTAACTGTTACCTCAGTGGCTGTTGGTAAGTGAAATGAAATGGCAGTTACCTGTGTTTATAAGACGGCTGCTGTCTGTGGTTTGTTTAAAATGTTCTCCCATAAGGTTCAATTGAGCTGTAGTTCCAGAGAGGGGCCTGCAGGAGTATCACTCACTGGGTTGAATGGGGCTTCCTCATCTGCTGGCCTACAGTTCCCAGCTGCCCCAAGGCCAAAAGGTGCGGGAAAAGAGGGACCGTCCCAAGAGGTGGGGCACCATCAATATAGACTCCAGCCCATCCAGGGAGGATTGTGTTTAACCCGTTTTATTTATTTATTATTCATATTTATATCCTGCCTTGCCGGGCAAGCTGTTGATTTCTGCCCTGTTGGTTCATAGTGTGTGCTTACTCCTATAGTTGTGGCTTATTCATTTAGTGTGTGTGTGTGTGTGCTCCATAATTGTGTAAATACTAAAAATAAATATTCTATTTGGGCCAATAATCTGTGTTGTGCTCTGACCCCATAGTCTCCCCTGCTCTGCCAATACCAAAGGGAGAGGGTAGCCAGGGAAGCAAGGAAAGGCCAGACCTTTGGGTTGCCAACTTTCCAAGGATCCCCCAAGGATTGGGGATTCCATCTCCAAATAGAGAGATTTGGCCACAGGGGTTTCATTGTCCCTCTAAAAGGGGGGTGGAAAGCTGAAAAGTGAGGGGGAAATTAAGGTAGGTTGATGCTTGGCTGGGAAGGAGATGGGGTTGCCAACTCCAGGTGGGAATTCCTGGAGATTTGAGGGGTGGAGCCTGGAGAGGGTGGGTTTGAGGAGAGGTGAGGCCTCAGACAGGTACAATGCCACAGACTCTGCCCTCCAAACCAGCTACTCCCTTTTGGGGAACCACTGCTGCCAATCTCCAGGTGAGGGCAGGAGATCACTCAGAATTACAACTGCTCTTCAGGTAGCAGAGATCAGTTCCCCTGGAGAAAACGGTGGACTCTGTGTCATTATACCCTGCTGAGGTTGCCACAGCAAATTGACACTGAGTGCCCAAGGCCTTGGCACTCTCCAAGAGCCTCTTTCTAGAGCCTGTTATATTTATTCCCACAATGGGCCTTATTCCTAGTATAGATATATTGAAGGGATGAGTGAAAGAGCCAAACTAGTGAATGTGATGTTTTTATAACATGCTTCCATTCTTCACCTCCACCAGTCTTTCTCAGCTCAGGACAGGCCCAGCCATTAGCAGCATATCCAAACCTTGCAAAGCCTTGATCTCCAGATCGGTACAATTAAGGCAGTAGCCTGGCACTTGAAACACTCTTTACCTGGGCATATCTGTTTGTACATTCATTCCCACATGTCCTACGTGTTCCTTTTCCTGCTTCTCTGTACCTTTCTTTCCTGCACACTTTGCTTTCAAATTGCCATCCAGTTCTCCTCCCTGGACAAGTCTGGGTAGTTATTTCACGGGGCAATTTGTTTTACCTCTTCTACCTCTGGAGTTGCTTATGCAGTACCGTTCCTGTCTCTTATGCTTCCTAGAGCTTCACGGTTAATTCTGCCAGTGTTTTTGTGTGTGTGTGTGTGTGTACGCACAGCTCATAAAAAGAGAAATTTACAAGAATCCAAGAGGGCTGGCAGTGTGGCACTTGAGAGAGCAGGACTCTAATAAATCTCCTTTTACTGTCTTGCACACAGCAGCACAGACTGCACAAGGCACAGCAGGGGGAAACCAAAAGGAAAGAAAGTAGGTGTGGCTGTCACGGTAATTTGTTATCCTGGGGGGACTCCAGTAACATCCGCCAGTCCTTTAAAAGGATGATGTCAAAGCATTCCCTAGCCCCACCTTCGAACTCATCCCTGCTATTAAAAACTAATCACAAAAGAAGAAACACCGAAAAGCTTTATAAGAGTCGCCAGGCCATTCTCCATCATCCTAAAAGAGTGCTTTTAGTTGATCAGGAAAAGCCAAAGGTTTGTGGTGGGGTGCCTCAGTTACACTATGGAACAACCAGGGGACTCCATAAGCATTTGTTTTTTTTTTACTTTTCTGCTGTGCCCTCAGGCATGCCATGCCAATAGAGTCTCACTTAAAGTCATACCTCTCACCATGGACTGGACCCAGTTCTAGTGCCCTGCAACAGACAGCAGGTTGTCTGGCATCATTTTTTTGAAAAAAGAAAACAAATCCACTCATTTAGCCACAGGAAAAATGAAACAGTGGGATAGGTTGAATTCCACCATTGTCTATATTTATAATGTGAAATATCTGTGAAGCAGCCCTAATATAGCTCAGCCTAACCTGATCTCATCAGAGCTCAGAAGCTAAGTAGGGAATGCCGTGGTTCGAGCTTGAATGGAACACTGCCAAGGCCGATCGGGGTTGCTATGCTGAGGAAGGCGGTGGGAAGCCACCTCTGCACATCTCTTGCCTTGAAAACCCCATGAGGGAGAAGAACTTCATTGGGTCACCATTAGGGCTGCCAAGTCAGCCCGGGGGGCGGGGGATCCCCCGCGATAGGGGTTCCCGATTCGCCGGCCGGCATTCGGCCGGCGGGGGGAACCCCACCCCCCAAGTCGTCCAGCCTGGACGACTTGCCCAGCGTAGTGACGTCACCCAGAAGTGACGTCACCACGTTGGAGACGTTGCCAGGGCGACGCTCTGGCAACGCCCCCAACGTGGTGACGTCACTTCCGGGTGACGTCACCAGGCGCGCGCACTTTGCGCGCATGCCAGGGAGGCTCCCGGGCGGCGAAGGACTCCCCCCCGCCAAATTGTAAGTTCGACTTGGCAGCCTTAGTCACCATGAGTCAGCTGCAACTTGAGACCACATTTTATCTGACCTAGTATTTGTGATTGTTTTGAACAGCAACAAAAATTCATATGGAAATCAACCCTCACAATTGAAGTGATACCTGGAGGCTGCAAAAAGCAAATGATTTTTTAGGGAAATTTGACTTGGCCAGCAGAGGTAAAGGATTGCCGGCAGCTGTTTAGTCAGTCTTGGAAGTGTAGCAGGGAGCTCTGCTAAACTAGCAGTTCTACTCACCCTTTCAAGGTCCTGCCGGAGGTGTGTGAAAAGCTTCAAGCGTCGGTACAGCACATCCTGCTCTTGTTGAGCCAAATTGTCCACCTCATCTGTTTTGGGCATCATCAAGGGTTTGTTGTAATTGGCTTTCCTCTTCATTTTCCAGTACTGATAGACAAAATCAACTAGCCACTCAGTCATATCAAGGTTCTCAGCCACCTCTGAGGGCTTCACGAGATCATAAAAGTCTTCCTCCAGCTGCTGGAGCTTCTGCTTCCTCAGTGTTACCTTCTCCATGTCTAGTTTGTTTTGATCTGCCTCTGTCCGTACCTGATCTGGTGGTGGCTTAGTGGCATTGCTGCTGTGCTCGAGACAGAACGACTTGAACTTCACTTCATCGTTCTCTGCTAAAAGTGTCCGCATGTCCAGATTGTGTTCAAAGGCGCATGTTACGTGGAAGGCCGTGATGCAGGAAGGCATGGAACACTACAATAGGAGGGGGAGGGGGAAACCAGAGCAAAAGTGTGAGTAGTCCTGTGAAGCCATTTCAAAGAAGATCTCATCAACCACAATCACTTTTACAACAAGATCACTGCACGGTTCTGACAGCAAGTACGATGTGGTTGTTGTAATGCTGAATTAGGATCAGAAAGACCTGGGCTTAAATCTCCACTTAAATCGTTAAGCACTTTATGTGCAAGCCCAGTAACTCCATTCCAGGGGTTGAGGGTGCTAAGAGGGGTGCTATGTCCCCATTACTTTCTGTTTGGGACTGCTCACCTTCCCTGAGAATATGGAGAAATGCCATGAATATTTCCTCCCTGGCTATTCAGACACAGAGAAAGAATTTATTTACAGTTGCATTCCTACTCATGATATTTTTACTTCCACATTGGATTATTAATTTGATTGTGTTGAGAAGAGATTAAGTTTTTCAGTACATTTAATCTCATGTCCTTCTAAATTCACTAAGTATAAATGGGGATGTTTTCATAGGCCTGGACAAAGAACAAGAATGAGTTGGATTTATACCCCGCCGTACACTCGGAGTCTCAGAGTAGCTTAAAATCACCTTCCCTTCCTCTCCCCACAACAGACACCCTGTGAGGTAGGTGGAGCTGAGAGAACAGCTCTGAGAGAACTGTGACTGACTCAAGGTCACCCAGCTGGCTTCATGTGGAGGAGCAGGGAATCAAACCCGGTTCTCCAGATTAGAGTCCGCTGCTCTTAACCACTACACCAAACTGGTGTTCCCTGTTGTACGATATCCTTCCTGTGATACATCCATAAGCCGTGATCTAGCAACAGTAGTATAGGTGGATAGCGAAGAAGAATTTCAATGAGTCATATAATACTTATTCTTGTAGTACATCTATATTACCACTGTACCATTCAGTCAAATCCTTTTTATCAAAATGCCATAATGAAGGGAAATAAAATCAGTGCAAGCTGTGTTAGAAAAAAGTGTACTTTTTTTGTAATGTCAAGAATTATGAAGCCATTTATTGGCATCTTTTAGAAGATACCTAGAGGGGAAAGTCTTCAAATTTGTCACAGACATTATGTACAAATGTTCCTGACATGGCAAAGAATCTTTTATCAGAAGTAATGTGTCAGTTGGCCCCTTTGAATACAGCTATCATTAAATAAAATGATTATGATCTAGAAGAGCTTACATATACGAGAGTCTTTGGATTTTTGTAATATGGGGGAGGGGGGTAATAACGCCTGCCACCAGCTACATTACAGAGCCTGGGATTTAGAGATCGCCTACAAAAATGAACAACTCTTATAAACTTTCAAGGGGACATTTGCTATTCTGAAACACCTATGGGTTTTTTTTGGGGGGGGGGGGAGAGCCCACCACCCTATAATCTCTAATTCTTCAGGTTTAAACTATGCTGGCAATTTTTTTTTTTTTTTGCACATTGGGTCAAACGTTCCTGAAGAAAGCTACGCTCTCGGGGGTCTGCAGTGCCCTTGAAGCACGGGGCCTTTAAGCCCAGGGCCTTTATTAGTATCTTCCCTTTGGTACACTATAGTATCTAATTAGTATCATTAAAAAGAAAAGGAGAATGCGAGACTCTAAAGCTTCTGAAGAATCGGTATCATAAAAATGTACTTATTAAACCTCATTGCGGTGGCTAAATAGCTGTCAACAGTTATTTCAAAGAAGCTTTTTATACAATTTTATTAAAGCCCTCCCTTGATTTGTTCTGTCAAGCCTTTCTCCTCCCCCAGGCAGCAAAATCTAAAGTGCCATTTTCCATGGAAGACATCACATTTCTCAGCTGGCTGTATGTATCTCCACAGTCTCCTCATGGATCCCCCCACTATTCATTAACTGTTTTTTAATGGCTCAGAGTGTCAGGTAATTATTTAAGCCATAACCCATAAGAAATCAGTCTACTCCAGCTGCTAATGATCAGTTAAGAGGCAATAAGGAGTTGTTTTGAAAGGTTTATCCCTGCAGACGCCCCACTAAGCCGTTTACACAACATGGATCTTATGGGCATGGAGGACAGTAGCTCCAGCATGAATGACCACATTAACAAAAAGAGATGTTTCCTGGAAGATATTGAGAGGTGATAAGGCAGACTATAAATCCTTAGTTGACTATGAGGAGAATTAACATCTCAGGGAGGGAGGGAATTATGCTGATTTTTAAAAAATGATTATGTGCAGGTTTCATCTTTACCCCACTAGTCTGTATCTTCTGCTTCACTGCTAAGTCACCAAGAATAGGGATGGAACGAACTAGCTCACAAACTAAAGTTTGTGATGAATTTTGGCCCATTTGTGGTTCGTGAACGGAAGTTCATGGTAGGTCAACCAGCATGAACGTTCCAAGAACATTCAAGAGATTCATGAATGGATACATTTCCAGACAGACTGTCTCTGCTACATGTTTACCAAACTTCAAACCAACGGGGCAGGAGGGGGGATTCTCCAGCCTGTGGATTTAATGTGTGTAGCTTGCAGGGGGGATCCATTCTACACAATGTTGAACCTGCACCTGAGATTTCCTCCAAAAGCACTTTCCTGGGGGCATCTCCTTTGGGGGGGCATAACTCAGACCCACCTACCCCCACAAGTTTGATGTCTCTAGTTTGCACAGGGCCTGTTCTGTTATACTCCTGGACCTGCACCTGTCATTTCCCCAGAAAGCACTTTCCTGGAAGCACCTTCTGCCCCCCCCCCCCCCCGTAATTTGGACCCCATAAATCCAGTCCTCACAAAACTTGGATGACAGGCAGAATAGAGTCAGCCAGAGATCCCCTGCAAGTTTGATGACTCTAGCATGCTGGGTGGGGATTCTATTGTGTCAGAAGCCTCACCAGTTCGTTTGGTACCTAAAAGTTGTGATGATTCATGGTTCACAAACCAGACTGAAACAAACCACATTTTTCTGGTTTGTGCCGATCCCTAACCAAGAATATGAACCAAACCATCATGGTTCGATGTGTTTCTCCGTCTTTCTTTTAATAAATGTCTTGAAGACTAGTCAAACTACTTGAGGCAAGGACAACGCAGGCCAGATTAACATGTACCTCCAGTCACACTGGTGCTGACACAGAAAAGATCTGTGCAGGAACACTTATTGCTGTGTGAAGTAGAACCCCAAGTCATTCAGGTACCTCCAGTAATTTAAGAACATAAGAACAGAAGAGAAGCCAATGTTGGATCAGGCTAGTGGCCCATCCAGTCCAACACTCTGTCACACAGTGGCCAAAAACACCAGGTGCCACCAGGAGGTCCAGCAGTGGGGCAGGAAGCCCTCCCACTGTTGCCCCCCCCCCAAGCGCCAAGAATACAGAGCATCACTTGCCCCAGACTGAAAGTTCCTATCTATACTTTGTGGCAAATAGCCACTGATGGACCTCTGCTCCAGATGTTTATCTAATTCCCTCTTGAAGATGTCCATGCTTGTAGCCGCCACCACCTACTGTGGCAGTGAATTCCACGTGTTAATCACTTTTTGGGTGAAGAAGTACTTCCTTTTATCTGTTCTAACTCGACTGCTCAGCAATATCATGGAGGACCCACGAGTTCTTGTATTGTGAGAAAGGGGGAAAAGGACTTCTTTCTCTACCTGCTCTATCCCATGCATAATCTTATAAACCTTGATCATGTCGCCTCTCAGCCATCGTTTCTCCAAGCTAAAGAGCCCCAAGCGCTTCAACCTTTCTTCATAGGGAAAGTGTTCCAACCCTTTTATCATTTTAGTTGCCCTTTTCTGCACTTTTTCCAGTGCTATATCTTTTTTGAGGTGAGGCGACCAGAACTGTACACAGTACTCCAAATGAGGTCGCACCATCGATTTATACAGGAGCATTATGATACTGGCTGATTTGTTTTCAATTCCCTTCCTAATAACCCCCAGGATAGCGGTTGTCTTTTTCATAGCAGTCGCACACTGTCTCGACATTTTCATTGAATTATCTACTACGACTCCAAGATCTCTCTCTTGGTCAGTCTCCGCCAGTTTGGACCCCACCAATGTAAATTTATAGTTAGGATTTTTGGCTCCAATGTACATCACTTTGCACTTGGCCACATTAAACCCCATTTGCCACATTGATGCCCATTCGCCCATCCTCGACAGATCGCTTTGGAGTGCCTCCCAATCCTCCCTGGTTCTCGCCACCCTGAACAACTTCGTGTCATCTGCAAATTTTGTGACCTGACACAGCGCCTCTGGTGCATGGTAACTCAGTACATACATCCAAGGGAGTCTCCAATGTTACACAGGTACTGTGATTTTCTGTTCTGTTTAGCACTCTGATAATAATAATAATAAGGTGCACTGCTAGTAATATTTCATATTTCAAAGTAGGGACCAATATTTATTACTTTGTGGCCTAGGAACGTTTTCCTGAAGATTCTGTGGAGGATTGTCATGAATGGAAACGATTTCCACCTACAAAGCAAGGTTTTCATGCTCCCCCTCCCACTGCAGCCAAAAAATATCTCCCCCAAGATGCTGCTCCTGAGGATGGGGGATTCCCAGGAATGGCTTGGGAAGGCATGTCAGAAGTCTGCAACAGGAGGGGGGACTTGGCAAAAAACTTCCACGGGATCCGAGCCCATGTGAATTGAAGACGCCCATGTTTGTGTATACAGAAGATAGTTTGGCAGGGAGAAAAACACTGCTGGGGAGAGAATAGTAAGTAAGTAGCAGGCGCAGGGAGGGCTCGTCTTCCCTCACGTCACAACTTTTTGCTTCTTGCATGCAACTGTAGAAGACCCAGGTGTAATATCTGTTGCCGTCATGTCTAATTTGGCTCTCACAGTGCAGCTACCAAAAGTCTGTCTAGAGAAAGGGATCTGGAAGCCATTAACTACAGGCCAGACTAAATAATTAAAACTATATGCACACTTGCGTGTCAGGAAGGAGGAAGAATTCATAGTGTGAGAAATTCTGAGGTAGACACTCTAGATTTGAGCATGACTCTTTCAACATGTCACAGCACTGGTCCACCACAATGTGGTCTCTACTGTGGATATGACTGTTGTGACTACCGTTAAGACCAGTAAAAGTATTCACTCCCAAGATCCTTTGGCTTGCACTAAGACCAGAGGTGTGGAAGGGAACTGCCAAAATCTTGTGGCCTTAAAAAGCCATAAGTGAGGGAAATATATTCCACGAACTCTTGGCTTTCAAGATGTCGAGAGTGAGGGGAAATGCATCCACCCACACATTAAAGGCAGGCAAGAATTGATAAAAGCACACCTGATTGGGAATAGTTTGATTTTCTGGATGCAGCAAGAAAGAACTGGTCTGGGCGCTTTTGAACCACCAGTGTTCCTCACCCCCTTCTGACCATAAACCTCAACCCAGATTTGCTGATAGATAATCAAAGCTACTGAAGTTTCCATTGCAAAGCCAATCCAGGTGATACAATCATAAACCCAGGAAGGGTCATCTCTTGACTACTATCAGCAGGTCTGTGTAAATATCCTCACATGTCCCAGGCATATTTCTTATGTATATTCAAGTGCCCCTTATGTTATAGGAGGGTTATACTATCCTATCAAAGCCTGGATCCTCAATCTACACAACAGGGTCCCAGATCCAAAAATGCAGCAATAAAAACACAACCAAAAACTCAACAGCGGGCATCTAGGCTCCGAGGTTTTGGTCCAATGCCAGTGCAAATCCTGGCTCTACACCAAACTAGGCCAATAGCAGACCTCCTCCATTGGTACCCGGGTAAAATCTCAGAGGTATAAGAAGAGCTTCCTAAGCTCTCAGTCTTTATAGTTGGTTCCCCTCCAGAACCATCTTCCATGATTGTAAGCATGAAACCACTGGACCCTTCACCTTCAAGACAGACGGAATATGATTTGTCTCCTATTCTGCTTCACTTCCCAAGATTAATCCTTTAGGCCCTGTTTACCTATTTATCTTTCTTAGCTTTGCCATTGTTCATCCAAGACTGGCTTCCCTTGCTGTCTGCCAGCTCTTCCCCACTGCATCGTTGTTAGGGACTTCTTCTCTTAAGTTCCATTTCCATTTATCCCATTGCACCTTTGGTCCCAATTCAGGCGACCCTTCTACCTACCTCCTTTCTCTGGGTTGGCTTGCTCTGGACTAGTCAAGTGGGGGGATCATAGTTTGGAGGACTCATAGCTTTAGGGCTAACTAGCTTACTGTAGCACATTAGGCTTGTGCAAAATAACTCTTGTTTTTGTAAGATCATTGCTTGCCCTTTTGGTTCTTTTTCATACTGATTCCTCATTTTCTAGTCTGTATCTTGGCTGGGGTAGTAAAACTACTTGCTGGTTGTTTTCCTTCCATCTTTGCTTTATCTGAAATTTACTGCGTCAAACTGGGTGTCACGTATACAACAGGCTATAAAAGGCTCCCTTTTTATTTGTGTGCTAGCCATACGCATGTAGGGGATGCTTTTAGGTGACAGGGCTTGCACAGGGACTGAGTTAGGTAACACTGTCCAGAGGAACAAAATAGAGTAGGCTGAAAAGACACAATGGGGTCAATCTTTAAAGTCGCATTGCATTTTAATTTTACAAGCTTTTGCCAACAGTTAAACGGCTCTGATTGAGTTTTCTTGTCCGGTAGCCAGTGGAGTGATTTTGCTGCATCCATAGCTAGACAGATACGGATGGATCCAATTGTGTTTGTGTTGGAAAAACATCCAGGGGGGTACTTTACAAGAGAGACTCGAAAGATCCTTTGTGCTGTTATGCACACGACTTGCTGCGTTACTGATATGAAAGCAGAGCAAGAAACTCTCTGGCTGTAGCACAGTATCTAAGCTACTGAAATAAATGCATTCGTACTTCCTCCCCCCCCCCCCCAACCCATTTGCGTCACAAACAGTATTAATATCATTATTAAATTGTTTATGGCTTTTGCTAGAACAACAGCCTACACAGTGCCCTTTTGAGCAGGAAAGATTATCCACGCTACCTTAGAGATAAAATAAATAGAATGCCACCCATCCTGGGTTTCTTCTGACAGATGGTAAGTAGCAGTTGTCAGGGACTGTGCCCAAAATGCAAATAGGAAATAATTAGCAAGCTGAGCTGGCGGGTCAACAACAAAAAAAGTACCTGTTCAGCAGGAGCAACCAAAGAACCTTGCATAAAGTGATAATGAAGCCATTATTGGTGCTTCCATTTTTCTCTGCCAGTGAAATGAAACTGTACAATCAAGGATAAGGAGAATATACTGACAGGCAGAGAGAGCTTGGGACCGTGGTAATAAGTTATCTATAGGAACAGAAAGAAGCAATATCTGATTGTTCTGTGTCAAAATCTACTTAAACTGTGGTCAAGGCGCTCAGTTACAGATGACAGATAGATGATATACACAGGCACATATTCCCACTACCCATTTGTCTAGGTCTAGGATAACATACTCCTGAGATACTGGGGCTCTTTGTTTTTCTCTTCCAGGGGTCCCCAGCCTTTTTTGAGCCTGTGGGCACCTTTGGAATTCTGAGAAAGGGTGGTGGACACAATCACAAAACTGGCTGCTGCAGCAGGCACAGCCAACCGCAAAACGTCAAGGATCAAGATTATATACCGATCTGATAGTAACTCTTCAACATTTCAGGCGGACACTTTGTTTAAAAGGATGCTTTTTAGCCTGTACAGCCAATCAGAAAAGCTGCACCTAGCCCTGCCCCCACTTTCTAAGAGCACTTGGTGGGCACCATGCCGGGTACCGCTGTTTTATTCATGTGAGAATGTGCAAGTCAGGTGGACTCTCTGGAATGGGCTTGAGCTGCAAGGTTTTGATCTACCCAAGAGAGGGGTCTCATTCTGTACTTTTTGCTCCATCTGGGTTTTATTGTGTTGAGGGGCAGAGTGTGATCAGATGCACCTTGGTTTCGTCTCTGCCTGCTTTGTCAGCCTGCTAGAGTCTGCTCCTTGAACCTGCTGCTGCACCACCACCACCTGCTGCGCCCGCTTCATGAAGCACAGGGGACCCTGGTCCCGCCATTTCCATTTATTAACATATTTGTCTATACAGCTCATGGGCCTTTATAACAAGACAAAACTTTGTACACTCAAACAAAAAAAGGCCTTGGTCCTGCTAGGATGAGGCACTGGGCACACTCTGGCTGCAGAGGAAGCCCAGTTCTCTCCCTTCTGGGGTTTGGAGCTTAGCTTCAGGGGAGGGAACGGTTGAATGCAGGAGGAACAAAGCACTCAATGTCCTGTGGCCCTTCCCTGCTTTGATGATTCGATCATGCTCTGCTGGCTTCTCTTGCTTGCCAGCTATCTCCACCCTGCCTAGAGGGTCAGCCAGGAGACTGTGGGTGCTCCTAAGCATACCCTCCTATTGCAGGGAAAGGGCACCAGCTTTGCCTATGCGCCTCTTGGACCCGGCACGTTAGTGGGCTGGTCCAGAGGAGCAGGTTCAGCTGGAAGGTGCTATTCAACTAAAAAGTGTATGTGCACATTCATCTGTGGAGGTGAAAATGATGCCCACCACGCGTCTTTAGAGCTCCCTTCCCCAATGGCCTAGCAGAACAGGCTCGGGGGGCGGGCCTCAGATGGTGAGGCTCCTAGGGGCACTCTTTTATGAGAAGAGTCTACAGCCTTAGCCAGGCATCTCTGAGGCCCACCTTTCCACTGGCCCGAACTGAAGGAATAGGCTGAAAGGGGCTGCCTCTCTGACACCATTCTCTTTGCCTTGGTTTAGTGCCAAAAAGTCACTGCTGCCACACCAGTAGTAGATGTAGTACTTATGCCCTGCTGGGCTGATTTAAGGAGGATGGGCTCAAAACTCTAGTTAAAAAATGTTTGGGGGAAAAGAGAACCCCGAAAAACCAAAAGAAAAAGAACAGAAGCAGATTAATGACAAAAGGCCAATGCAAATAGCTAACTGCTGAGCTTAGAGAAGCTTCACCTAGACCCTGCTTCCAAAGCATGAGGCGGGGCTGGTCTGAGAGAGAGGGACCCCCTGTACAATAGAGGAAGCGTCTCTTGGGAGCTGGCCCTGCTTCCTGCTCCACTGGGAGGAGAATGCCACCCTGCCTTTACACAGCAAGACAGAAAAGAGTCACAGTGAGCAGTGGAAATGTATCCGCCAAGACGGGGGTCTCCAGCGTGGCCCCCACGGACACAGTGATGCCTGTCAGTACCTTTCCTTGGTCCCGCCAAGTGGTTTTAAAAAGTGAGTTTGTGATGCTTACAGTATAACATGGACAGTGGCCTTAAGTGAAGTATTTTACCTGTGCAAAAAGCAGAGTGATGCTGTAGAAATAAAGGTGAGACTTGCTTCTGAATATATACAACAAGGCTGGCACCTAACTGGGCTTTCTATTGAAGTCATAAGATCTTCCCAGTTTTAACGTATTTTCATAATTCAAGTGGAAGTTAGTAATAACGTCAAAACGTCGTTTTGTGCATTTCTCAAAAATAATTTGTTACTATCAAAATCTGACCGGAATCTCTCTCTTGCTGCATACATGTGCGAGGAGCTTTCACCAGCCCTACAGCACCAGCTATTTTTGTTACAAGTAACAGTGCATGTTAAAAATTGCTGGGCTTGTAACAGAAGGGCCCACGTAAAGGGAACAGCCAGGAGATGAAGCATAAATGCATTAGATACCTGCAAAATGACGGCAGATAGTGCCAGATGATAAGTTTCTTAGCTGGCTCAGTATGTGTACTTATTTTGTGTGTATGCAAGAAAATATTTTAAACAATATGCTAATTTTAGAAGGCATCCCATTAAACAGAACTTCTGCTTGAAATGATGAACAGCTATTATCAGCATAACCTCATTCCCTGGCATTCTGTAGTCAGCCCACCTCTTGCGACAAAGGTTGGGGACCCCTGTCCTAAGGTAACCTGTGGACAGAGGAGTCTGGGAGTTACGTACAAATCACAATTCAGATGTTGGATAGTAAACATTTGTGTCATTGGCTGCTCAGTGCTGAACATCTCTAGGTCCATCCCCCCCCCCCCCCCCGGGGCCGCCTTTCTGGGAGAATCAAAGCCAATGACACAAATGTTTACTATCCAACATCTGAATTGTGATTTGCCCTCTGTATCATTGCTAAACCGCTAACTAATGCAGTGATTATTTATTTATTGCCTGAGTTTGGAGTCTTTTTATATTCTCACACCTGGGATTGCAAGCAGAAGGCTAAAATTCTGTATTTTATATTTGTAATACATGATGCAAATGGATGATCTCTGTACAGACTTACACTATTCATTCTGGCTACAAGATTTGTTTGGGAGATTTCTGAAGTAAAATTTACTAATTCTTTTGTTTATAACCCCCCCCCCCCAGGTGAAAAACAAGATCTGGAACTCTTACAGCACAGGGAAATCAATGAACTATAATCCTGTTTACGAATCCTGAAAATTCTATTATGCTATCTCTAGCTTTGAATGGATCAAAACTCCTTCTAATCCAGCATTCTTACCTTCAACAGTCCCCATCTGATGGGGTCGCAATTTATTTACTTGTATTCCTCTTTTCTCCATGAAAGGACCCAAAACAGTTCCCAACAGTAAAAATAAAAAAATACAGTCTAAATAAAGCAACCAACTGGAAAACCAAACAAACCATGTCTTGGGCTTGTCTGGGTTTCAGGAGTTGGCTCATCTAAAGGCACCAGCTGAGAGCCATGTGCTGAGCACCAAAGAGCCAAGTCCAAAGGCTTGCACCTCTGGACACACCCAACCCTTACGATATTGAAATGGAAAGGGAAAAGCAAACACTCAGCAAGATGCTACAGCTGGCCAAGTTGTTCTTCCTGCTCTTTTCCCTCCTTGGAAGGGCCAGAATCTTGAAATCCCTTTTAAAGCATACATCCATAGCCCACTCAGGCATTTCTTTAACAGTGAATAAAAGATTTTTATTTGGTTCTTATTCATATACCACAGACCACTTTCTCTGAACTATCACTTCTTTATTATGATCCCTGTTGTCAGGGAGGTTTCAGTAAAAAAAGATATTTTTTGCAAAGCTCTTTCATTAAACTAATGTAAACGCCGATGTGCTAGAAATCACCTGCCTAAGCAAACAGAAAAGATGCCACATCAACAGAAGCAGGGCAATAGGCAACCCTAATGCGATTTGGGGGTGGTGAGAGAGTAGGGTATCTTTTTCTTTTATTTCTAAATTTCACTATGATGCTTAGTCATCACTTAAATATTTAAACAAATGAATCATTGACATTATTTCTTTTTTTGCAGAAATGTTCTACCTCTTACTAGGAGCCAGTACAGACAAAAGCTTCTGTGTCAGTCTTAGAAAGACTCAGAAAATATGGAATGTCGGCAAAGGAGACACTAAAACGATGTGTTCTATTTCAGGTGACCTTTCATGCAAATCCATTCAGTTCAGAGCATTTCGAAACTAGCATGCAAGCCAAAGCTAAGAGGATGAAGTCTAGGGGAAAACTGATTTTTTTTTTGATGTTGCCAAGTGTAGCTGACTTGTTCCCCTGCCCTTCCGTTCTTTGAAAGCAGTTGCCATCATGACAGAATATCTCCATCTGGCAGGGTGAATAAGCAGATCCATCCAAAGCTATCTCAAATGGAGTCGAATCAAGTTAGGAGGATTTAAAGAAATGCCGTGTGAGCCTTCATTGCCAGCTAAAAAGGATTGCTTTTAAATGTCTCCCTTAAAATGCTCCAACACCATGGAAGCTTGACACTCTCTGTTCTCAGAGCGCATGGCTTTTCTTACACCAGATAATTGTTCTTTGACACTTCTGTATCTAAGTGTCTAATCTCTGACAGATCCTTCCTCCGGACCAGAGGTAAACACTTTGGGCATCTTCCTGGAGATCAAAGTGTGCTTGGATAGGCAGGGTAGGTGACAAATGATGATGGGAAGAACACTTCTCCACATGTAACAGCAGGTCTATATACCAAAGCACTAAAAATAAAAAGCTAATTATTCTGTGCCAAGAAAAAAAAGTGGACTTCAAAAACCAGAGCCGATTATGCAAAATGAATGCTAACACTCACTGTGAGCATTCATTCTTTTCAGCGAAAGAAGGATATCCTGGAACAGGTTGCTCCTTCCACCCACTTCCCAAGACAGGACCAAACCTGAACACTAATCCCCTGGAATAATAAGTAGAACATTCAACTAAATTCCCTAATTAGAATGAAAAACAAAAACCCTAGCTGCCAAAGGAAAAAAGGCTAGACAAGGAGAGGGTGCAACTATGAACTCCTTGTTTAACTAACTTACTTCTCTCTCTTTTTGTCATCTTGATCATCTTGAGGGGACAGCTTGGTGACGGGGCGGGCTTGGTGATGCAGTCCCCTTGGGAGAGGAGCAAGTTAGCAGGCTGTGGAGCTAGTGCTCCTTACTCCCCCCTCTACAGCCATCGGGGACTCTGAACTCCAAGATGATAGAAGTCCTCTGTCTAAACAACTTGGATAAGAGACTTTTCTTAGTTTTGACTGCACTTGGAGAAGGTGTAGAGAGGCAACTGAAGGGAAAACTCTGTTCCCTGGACTAAATTTATAGCTAGATGAGAAAAATACTACTCTAGTACTGCAACAGATTGCTGGCAAGACCCAGCTCTATTGATGGAGGCAGGACCGGAATTGTCTCCTCCCACCCAAGTGCAGGTCTGGCCTTGCCTTGGGAAACAGATGGCAGGAGCAACTTATTCCAGGGAATAAACAGGTTGCTTATGTGTAACTGGTGATCTTCGAGTGATCATCTGTGCATTCACACCTCTGGGATATAGTGCGCTTGTGCCAACCCCGATCAGTAAACTTGCAAGCTAATGGGATTTTTGCGCCCATTCCCAGGTCACGTGCACGGGCTCCTGTGCGCATGACTACAGGGAGGGGCATGACGATCCCACCAGTTCCTTCTGACCACTGCCATCAGTCCCAGAGCAAACCAAAGGACCAACAGCAGTGGGGAAGGAGGGCGGGTGGTGTGAATGCACAGATGACCACTTAAAGATCACCAGCCACAGGTAAGCAACCTGTTTATATTCTTCGTGGTCTCTGTGCATCACACCTCTCGGAGAGTAGCAAGCAGAATACGTACCTGGAGGAGGATGCTGGATGGTCCTCAGACACATGCTTACTGCAAAACAGATTGCCCCTCCACAGTTCGCTGATGGAGACATACATCCAGGGCATAATGCTTCATAAACGTGTGAGGGGTGGCCCATGTTGCTGCATTGCAAATGTCATGAAACAGTGTGCCCTTCAGGAAGGCTGTAGATGTGGCCAAGGCCCGGGTGGAGTGAGCGCAAAGTGGTCCCGGGAGTGGTTCCTTAGCCAACAAGTAGCAGAGCTTAATGGTCTCTACGATCCACTTTCACAATCTCTGAGAAGAGAGTTTACGCCCAAGGCAAGGTGTGGCGTAAGCAACAAAGAGGGCTGGAGTCTTACGAAAAGTCCTCGTCCTGTTTAAGTAAAAGAGTGGGACCCTCTTCACATCCAAGGTGTGGACATGCCACTTAGCATCATTCTGCAGAGCTGGAAAGAACACTGGAAGGGCGATGTCCACCTGTAAATGAAACTCTGAGACCACTTTAGGTAGAAAGGAAATCAGGAGCTAGAGAGACTCTATCCCGATGAAAGGCCAAATAAGGAGGATCAGAGTGAAGGGCTGATAGCTCACTTACTCTTCTGGCAGAAGTAATGGCGACGAGAAAGGCTATCTTCCAAGAGAGGAGCTGCAAGCTACATGTCACTAGGGGTTCAAACAGTCTCCCAGAGAGCTTGGTCAGAACCAATAGCAAGTCCCAGGCCAGCGTAGGTTGATAAAGGGGCCTTTATAAATAAAACTGGAGGAGACCTTTGAGGAATTTCTTAGTAACAGGTGAGTGAACACTGAGTAACCATCGATCAGGGGATGGTGCGCCAAAACAGCAGCCAGGTACACTTGCAATGAAGTATGGTTGAGACCCATGCTAGGTGAGACAGTAGGAAGCAAAAAATGGAAAACAATTATGAAGAAGGTGGGGGCAGCCCAACAAAAATTAGACAACTCAGAAATTTATTCCACTTGTTGTAGGATTTGCAAGTGGAAGGTTTTCAGCAATTCAGCAGGACATGGTCTATCCTCTGCCCATGCGCTGTTACAGGATTCTCCACGCTGTTTCAGGTGTGGTACATTGTGGTAAAGTACTCGACCTTCCTGGGCAAGAAGGAGATTCAGTGCTGCTGGGAAATGGTGGAAGGAGCCCTTGGAAAGCTGGAGCAGAATGGGAAACCAGTGTTGCTGAGGCCACCATGGAGATATGAGGATACATCTCAGAGCCTCCCATATAATCTTGTAAACTACCCTGGTGAGTAGGGGAATTGGAGGAAAGATGAACAGGTGCTGGTTGAACCACAGGTAAACTAGGCCGTCCCCCAGCGACAGGGGGTCTGCTCCTGCCCTGGAGCAGAACAGATAACATTTTCTGTTTTGCTTGTTTTGAAGGCATCTTCCTCCGGGTGGCCCCAGAGGTCAAACACTGGCTGGAGATACTTCCAGTTGAGTTCCCACTCGTGCAGCGACACACACACCCCTGCTCAGGAAGTCTACCTTCACGTTCTGAGAGCCAGGAAGGTGAGTTGCAACTAGGAAGATCTTCCTGGTCTGGCACTCCTTCCAAATCTCCAGCGCCAACCTGCACAGGCTTCTCGAAACTGTGCCGCCTTGTCGATTTATGTAACACAGCGCCATAGTGTTGTCTGTCAGGACAGCGACTGCATGGTGAGAAACCATGTGGTGAAACAATTGGAGAGCATACTTGATAGCCAGAAGTTCCAGGAAATTGATTTGTTTGCGAGAGAGATGTGCCTCCCAATTTGAGCCCCACACACAGGCCATTGAGGTGTGCGCCCCAGCCCCAAAGAGATGCGTCCATCATCATGGTTAGGGACAGAACGGGCGGATGAAAAGGTGCACCTGCAAGCAGGTTTTGCTGATTCTCCCACCACTCTAGGGATGATGAAGCATTGAGACTGAGGTTGACACTGAGGGTGGAATCGCTTCAGAAACCACAGTTGTAATGGTCTCATGTGGAGTCTGGCATCATTCCCAACAGACGTTGGAGCTGCTCTGCTGATGCGTCACCTTGCGAACGCAGCTGTTGGATGGGACAAATTATATCTTCCGCCATCTTGGGGCAGGGGGAAGAAAGCTTGGCAAACCCAGGAATCTAGAATCGCCCCTATGAACCGGAACTTCATAGAAGGAAGAAGCACTGATTTCTTGTGGTTCACACACAGGCCCAGGGAGTCCAACAGTGATAGGGCTGACTCTGTGTGTTGTAACAGAGTGGCCCTGGAGTCTGCCACCAACAGCCAGTCGTCGATGTACAGGAAGATTTGTATCCCCTGCAGGTGTAGGTGGGCAGCAATGACCACCAACATCTTTGTAAACACCCAAAGGGCCATAGACAGCCCGAAGGGGAGAGTCTTGTACTGGTAATGCCAGTCCCCTATTGTGAACCGTAGGAACTGCCTGTGAACGTGATTAATTGTGATGTGAAAATAGGCATCCTGTAAATCCAGGGTCGTCATCCAAGCGCCCTGCCCAAGAAGAGGGATAGGCAAAGATAGGCGATAAGCCGATTGAGATCCCGGAGGCCCATAATAGGACAGAAGCCTCCATCCTTTTTGGGGACCGTAAAATAATGGGAATAGAAGCCACAGTGGTGGCAGAGTGGGTGGACTGGTTCTACAGCTCCCTTGAGTAATAGATTTTGCACTTCTTCTAGAAGTGCAGCAGATAGCAGGGTAGCAATGAAAGTTGAAGACATCGGAATCTAGATGAACTATCAGATATCCATGCGACATGACTGAAAGGACCCACCTGTCCGATGTTATTTGCCTCCAGGCTGCAAGGTAGAGATGGAGGCGGGTGGGGGAGACGGATGAGAGTCCCGAGTCAAAGACCCTGTTTGGGGCCCTTGGGAACCTTGGGTCTGGATTGAGTGGCAGATGCAAATTGAGATTTGTTGCCATACCAGCAAGATGGTGTATGTGGTGATCTCTGCTGCCATTGCATCTCAGGAGATGACTTAAGAGAGGGTCTGTGTGACCACGACTTATTCCAGGATTTTGGTCTACTTTGTCTGGAAGACGGGGAGACCCCTAAATTGCGGGATGTCTTAATGCTTTTATCCAGATCCTGGAGAACAGTGCCTGTGGTGGAGCTGAAGAGACTTTCACCCTCGAAGGGAAGGTCTTCCACATATGACTTAGTGTCTGCCAGGCATGACGATGGAGGGCAATGGCAGAGGTCAGTGTCTTGGCTGCTACGTCCAGCGTACGCTTAGCCGAACTGAGTTGGTATTTGGCTAACAGCATACCTTCTTTCTGGATTTGCCAGGCCTGGTGATTAAGATCTGCAGACAACTGCTCCCAGAGGGCATACTGATATCTGGCCATGCAAGTGGCGTAATTAGAGGTCTTGATGCCCAGTGCACTAGCTGAATAGAACTTTCTCCCGAAGGAGTCCAACTTTTCCCCTTCCTTGTTGGGGGTGCCTGCCTTTCGAGGACGATTCACCAAGTTTGGCTTCGGGTGTGTGAGCAAGAATTCAGCGCCTGTTTCCTGGACCTTATACATATGGTCGATTCTGCGACTGGAAATAAGGGTGGAGGCTGGATGAGGCCAAGGAGCCTTTGTGGCTTGCAGTAGCATTGAAGTCATCAGAAGGGCGACAGCTATTGAGATGTCCATTTGGACGATGTCAAAAACCGTATCAGTAATAGCAGGAGGAGGCTGTACCGTGGACAGAGTCAGGGTATTAGCCGTCCTTTTTATGAACTCTCTGTAAGACTTTAAATCCTCCGATGGGGAGATCGGGAGGTCCTCTGATACCATTTGTGGTGGAGAAGGGTTTGTCAGACATTCTGGAATCACAGCCTGCTTTGGGACAGGTGTTTGTCTGGGTTGCTTGCCTGTCGGTATCGATGGTCTTTCCAGCATCGGGGTCAGTTCCTGATACCGAGAGAGGTGAGAGGACATGGATCGTCAATCCCATTCTGTTGGCATGTGAGGCAGCCAAAGCATGCTAGCTGACAGTGGATAGGCTCTGTACAGGAATTGCCATTGGCACTGGTCCCACGGACGCCATCAGTGGAGAAAGTGCTGACTTCAACAGGGTAGTATGAAGCCTCGCAGCTCGGTTCTTTCTCTTCTGTTTAGAGAACTTTGAGCAATGCGAACAAGACTCCACATAGTGAGTTTCTTTGTTTAGAGAACTTTGAGCAATGCGAACAAGACTCCACATAGTGAGTTTCTTCAAGGCACAAGAGACAAAGGGAGTGTCCATCAGGGGGTGCAATCTTGCTGCCGCACTCTAGATACCATTTAAAGAAGCCCCACCGCTTGGCCGTAGGGTGGGGGTGGGGATGGGACTGCTGAAGCAGAATAGCCCAAGGGGGCCAACTTTTTTCCATTCAGTTACTAACTCTGTTATGCCTTTTCCCCTTTAGACTAAAGTAATCTGGATGGAAGGAGGAAAAAAGCCAAGTAGGCCCAAAATGTTACCAACTGAAGCAAAGGAGATTCTAACAGCGCAGTGGTCAGAAAAAAAACTGGTGGGATCGTCGTGCCCCTCCCTGTAGTCATGTGCACTGGAGCCTGTGCATGTGACTCGGAGCAGGCACGAAAATCCCTTTAGCTTGCAAGTTTACTGAATGGGGTTGGCGCAGGTACACTATATCCCAGAGGTGTGATGCACAGAGACCCTGAAGAAGACACACCTGTACTGAGAGAGAATTAAGAAATAATGTTTCTGCTATTTATTGGGAAGGGCCAGAAACCTGATGCTTCACCCCCAACACAGGAAATCAGTCTCATCTTCCGACATTCATTACGCATTTTTCACACATCCTTAAGTCTATCTTTTCTTCTTCCTTCCTCGCTCCCATCTATTTGCTTTCTTTCCACCTTTCTCCCTCCCTCTCTCTCTTCCTTCCTCCCCCTCCCTCTCTCTCTCCCCCTTCCTTCCTCCCATCTGTTTCTTTTCCTTGTTTCTGTTTCTCTTTCTCCTTTCTTTCCATCTCTTTCATTCTTTCCATCTTTCTCTTCCTTCCTACCATCCTTCCTCCACCCTCCCTCCCCATCTATGTTTTCTTTCTTTCTTTCTTTCTTTCTTTCTTTCTTTCTTTCTTTCTTTCTTCCTTCCTTTCTTTCTTCCTCTTTCCCTCTCCATCTATTTGCTTTCTTTCCACCTTTCTTTCTTTTTTTCTTTCTCCCTTCCTTCCTTCCTCTCTTCCCCTTCCTTCCCCCTCCCCATCTATTTGCTTTCTTTTCTCTCTCTTTCCACCTCTTCCATTCTTACCTTCCACTTCTCTCTCTTTTAGACAAATAAATATCATTAGCAAACAAATATCATTGGGCAAATAGATATCATTATCAATATCTGGTTTTACCCCTTTTGTTTTTTATTTTTGGCAGTATTAATAAAAAGCAAATTTGCATATTTTTTAATAAACACATGCGTGTAATATCTGTTCATGTCTTGCAGCTCTCAAACATCTGATGTTTATACTATGGGCTCTTACGTTAAGCAAGTTTGGTCACTCCTTGTCTAGATGACTTTTTAATGTATTCCAAGTCTACGATGCTATGTTGTAACAAAGCCAGATCCAGTGATGTTAATATGCCAAACAAAGGAAATACCACTGATTAGCAGTTATAAAACAAAACAGTGACTAATGGTTTCTTCTTTCAATAGTTACTTATATTTCCCAGTATCAATACATTTGTTTTATAAAATTGTAGCCCATATCCTTATCAGATTTGTAGATAAAGAAAACTCTGGTTCTGGGTTTTTCCTTGGATTAATTACTGACCTGTATGCATGTTCCAGTGCACTCCTTGCAAAGACTGCAAGACAAAGCCCATCTGTTTGCTGGGATATGTGAAATCTTGGTAATGGGTTCCATTTTTTCAGGGCATCCAATGCTAACCTGAGCACAACGCAGAGCACACAGATTAATGGCTTTCATACATCTCCTTAAAGGACAGTGAAACAATTCTGCCTCTTACGGTAGCTATCATAAATATGTATATATTGTGGCAGTCAACTGGGGGAGAAAAAGCATTAGCTTATATCTTAGCTGATGCCAAAAGAAGTCAACATCTTTTTCATGTAATGAGCCTACTCCATCTCCATGGATGCATTTACATGTGAAATGTATCCTGTAATACAAACTTCCATTGTTGAAATTGCCACCAGGAAGCTGCAGCTCCGCACACTGGGAGGGGCCATGGCTCAGCACTAGAGCATTTGCTTCGCATGCAGATGGTCTCAGGTTGAACCACCAGCATCTTAGGTCAAACAAATATGGATCCAGCAGTTAAGTGATCTGAAATACCTGTACTGGAAACCCTGTAAAAACACTGCCAGCTGTTGACTTTGAAAGACCAAAGGTTTGACTCGCTATAAAACAGCTTTGTGCACTTATGTGAATGCCTGGGACACATGTACATTCTAAGGCTGAGGACAGACTGGCAATCTGAAGCGGAGGCAAAGCGGAGGGAACTGGAGCGGGGGAAAAAACCCATGGAGCTGGCCGTTCACACTGGCCAGAGCAATGCGGATCAGCGGCGATATGGAGCGTTCAGACTGCCATGGAGCATTCAGACTGCCGCATAGCCAGCGCGCACGGGTCGCGCGCGCCGCTGCACTTTTTTTTTGTTTTCCTTTGATGTTTTTCGCATGTGCGCACATGCGCATATGCGCAAAACTTTTTGCCGGTGCGTTCACACTTCCTCCGGATGCCTCCCGCTTCTTCCAGTTCACACTGTTTGGAAGCGGGAGGCATGCGGAGGAAGGCCCCTGAACACCGGGAAAAACCGGTGTCCGGGTAAAGCGGAAGGAAAGCGACTGGGAGACGGGTAAGTACGCGACGGAGCCGACGGACAGATGCGCATGTCTGAACGTGCTCCTTTCCTCCGTTTGCGAAGCGTGCCTGCCCCGCTTTAGATTGCCAGTCTGTCCTCAGCCCAAGTGTGAATATATCCCAGAATGAATTGTAGCACATTGTATGCAGATTCTGAATGTCTGAACTGGCTCTTAGTGAGCATACAGTGTTCAGTGGCACTCAGATTTTGAACATTCAAGCTCTCTTACATCCTCTTCTTTTAATTCAGCTTTTGATTTGAGTAACAGGAGCTGATTACTGAAAGCATCTTGCACAATCAAATCAAACAGTATCTTGGGGTTAAGTAGTGTTCTTACCATCTATAAAACTATTAGCGATCTGTGGATACTTAAATCCATGTATCGGGGTCATATGGGCACTAAACAGATGTTTCTGCAAACTCAGGAGACCCCCTAGGTTGGCAGAAAAATCTGTCTTTAGAAAGGGGGGGGGGTTTAAATCCCCCCCCCCCAAATAAAAAGCATTTTCTGCACAAGCACAGAGAACACACCTAGCTCCAGCAGCACAGTACGCCGGGAGCTGTGCTGGGCCTGCTGGTGCAGGGGCAACAGATCAGGAGGGAAGACTCTGCTGGTTTACCCAGAACAGCTGCGAGCAAACCGCAGGGAGAGGCAGGGGAGGACACTCTGCTAGCTTGCCTGGAGCTGCTCCTGGTGAGCCACACAGACTGACCTGGGGGGGCGGGGATGTGCTGGTTCACCCACAGGCAAGCCGCAGAGAGTGGCGGAGGGGGGGCTGGGTGGGTCTGCCTAGAGCAGTTCTGGGTGAGCTGCTGAAGGTAGCTATGGGTGGGGGGGAGCCTGGGGGAGGACAGACAGAGAGAAAAAGAGAAGAGTGATGGAGTAAGGGGGCAGAGAGAGTGATGGGGTAGGGGTAGAAAGAGAAAGTGATGGGATAGGGGGCAGAACAAGAGAGCGATGGGGTACGGGGCAGAGACAGTGACAGGCATGGGGGAGATAGTAAGAGATAAGGTGACAGGATGGAAAAGAGTGAGAGGCAGAGAAGTAGGGGGAATGGGGAGGAAACAAAGGGGGGAATGCCCCCTCCCTGCAAGTTTCTTGTGGGTCCCCACTTACAGGGTCATAATTTTGTATTGCTGATTCTATAAATGAAAAACTGTTTCAATTAATAATAAACTATATATCTTACACATACCACCCACCTCCCATTTATGAAGGAAATAATTTACTGTCTTACTTCGGGTATCCATAAGGCACAGCTAACGTGGACCCATTTTGTCCCACTCCGAGTGGGTTTTAGAGCACCCCCTCTCTTTGGACAGAGTAAACACTTTGGCTGGACTCCCAGAGCACAGGTTCGGCAAAGCCAACTTCCAATCGGAACTTTCAGGATTCCATAGCAAGCCTAAATAAACACAGGAGGAAGGAAGAGTTATTTACCAGAGGGATGGACAGCACTGCAAAATGATTAGATCATCATATTTAATTTGCACATCTTTGATGCATGTAATTGATATGACTTGCGTATCATTTTACCACGAGCAAGTACTGAACCACAGCTAGTAAGACATGTTGTACATGTTAAAACGTTGCTATTCACAATGTCCATACTTGCAATCCAATGCGGAGTTGCTCCAGACTAAGCCCACTGAAGTCAATGAGCTTAGTGGCCTATTCTCTATCTGGACAAATAGGCATAAAAGCACCGAGTCTCCAAAGGGCAGCCAGTTTCAGGCTGGGACGGATCAGAACTTCAGTGTAGGAGCAGCAGTTGGATAGCAGAAGCCTAGCTACAGGGAGCTGTTCAGGAGTAGCACACCCTAGGCTGGAGAGCTGCCGAACTAGCAAAGGCGAGGACTCAACTGAAGATTTACATGTGTGTGTGTGTGTGTGTGTGTTCAACTTAGACCTGCCTCCCTGATGATTGGTGGGAATCACCCTCACAAGATTTCCTCCAGCCCTCAGAGGAGAAGGACCCCTCATGGTAAGTCCACTGGTAGTTCTGGTCTGACCTTCTGGTTGCTGGCTCAGGGCTGTTGATTTTGCTCCTTCTCACCCCCAAGAACATCCTTCATGGATCCTGGTGTACCTCAGTTCTGGTACATGAGGAAAGGGGAGGCGTGGCCCGGATAGGGATGAGGCAAGCGCAGTCAAGTCGCAGCCAATATGGTGAACCTATAGAGTTTTCTAGGCAAGAGACTATCAGAGGTGGTTTGCCAGTGCCTTTTCTGCACGGCGACCCTGGACTTCCTTGGTGGTCTCCCATCCAAACAGTAATCAGGGCTGACCCTGCTTAGCTTCTGACACCTGATGAGATTGGGCTAGCCTGGGCCATCCAGGTCAGGGTGCAGACTTATACAGAGAGCTGATAACCTCACCCCTTCCAGCAGCCAGAGTTGGGTCCTACAGATAGCAGTGCTCTCCTCTGGGGTGAGACTGGAGTGCAGGAATGCCTTGAGTTGCCAGGAGTGTGCTCGTTCACCTGGTCCTGGGTTTGGTTCTCCATTTTCTTTGTTCCCGAAGGAGACTCTGAGAGTGCTGGAGGTGGACTGGACTAGGGGAGCTCCTGGTTAGCTGTTCCACTGGCTCTTAAGAAGGGGTCTTCTGCAGCAGAAAAAGCAAGGAGCCTTCCGCTAAGGCTCAGGGTGGCAGGAAGCCTCAGTTGTAGTGGAGCCTTGGACAGGGGCTCCTCAATCCTGGAACAGTTTCCTCTGAGGAAATTTCCTCCTGTGCAAAGACTGGGCGCCAGGGCAAGTCCTGGCATAGGTCCTCTGCATAGGATTGCAGCACTAGTTTCTGAGAATCTATAATTCCTGAGAAGCTATAATTCACAAGAATCCAAAGACATTATATTTCATTAAACTTTAAGCGATTCAACCGCAGCATAACAATGTACAAAAATTCATTTGCATATTTTTAGACAAGATGGCTCACTGCCATTGTGTAGGAATGCTCCGATAATCAGTTAAAAACCATGCTTCAGAGATTACAAGGGGTGAAAACAGAGAAAAGCTTTTAGGTTGTGTTATTATTATTTTATTTATTTATCACCCATTGCTAAAAATGATGCAAGAAACCTTCCTACACAAATATGTCTGGTTGGTTATTTTCGTAAGAAAGCAAATTATATGATATGCTGTATTGTTGCAAGAAGATTATTAATTTGTTGGCAAAGTTTTTATGTAATGATGTTATTTTTATTACGTATACGAAAAATAAAAAATTGTTTAATAAGAAGAACAAAAAACAAATATGTCTGAATAGACTCTAAACAGTGTGCAAAGCTTTGATACTGTGGATATCCCCCAAGCTTAAATTAGCTCTCATCCATGTTGTGATAATGATTTGGTCTTGGAGCATCTCCTCTCTCGGTTGTTTTGGTAATTCCAGAACATGATGCCTTTGTTCATTTTGAAAGAAAGATGGAACAACTGTGAGAGGAAAGTCCGTGGGAGGGAGGAAGGAATAATCTAAGAAACAGAACCTCACATTCTAAGTCCCTTTTGGCACATTAAGGGGTCTAATTCTTAAGGGGGGGGGGGGAGATCATGCAGATCCCCAGGCAAATGATCTATAAATCTTGGAAGGCGTTTGGGGTTTTAGGCAGTCCCCCCACTCCATTTGCAATGGCTTCTGACAACGAGCAGTTGAGAGTTGTTGCCAGTCAAAGACAATGGGAGGGAGGGTCCTAGATGGACCAATGGTCTACCTCAGTACTAAGCAGCAGCTTCGTATGTTACATACAAGCCACTTTCTCACTGCAGCATTCTCAAAAACCATCATTTTAATATGCCCGCAGAATAAGTGACACTTCAGATTCATTTCCACGGAAGCCAGAGAACAGTGCCTACCACTACATTATCAAGATGATAAGAGTGTGGGCTACTGATATCTGAACGAGTACACCAGAGGTTAAAAGCTCACTGTATCATTAGCAGTTCCCTCAGTAGGTGGTGAGTTTTAAAGCCTAAAGGAAATCCAAAACCAGCTACTGACTTATTCATTTAATTGATCTGACGTGTGCAGCATGACACGATGCAAGATTAAGAGATCCTCTTGGATAAGGAAGAATATGTTTCTTGCCGGCCATATGCCTCCTCCGCCTCGTCTTTTCCTTCCTTCTGTTATTTGCAAGCTTTGACTTTAGGCGCCTTAGAATTCACAGTGCGTCCTAGATTACTGTGTTCTCCCTTCCAGGTTAGCTCACTTGCAGGTTAGTGTGCAGATCACATTATGGCCCCTTTAAAGAAAATCCAATATCTCTTTTCTCCGTTCAGTGCTCATGTGTCTAGGAAGCACAGTGGTTTAAACAGCTCTGATTCAATCTGGCAAAAGGAGAATGGAACATGGACAAATTCTTAGAGAGAGGAATTCACTGCCGGCTGCTTTCCCACCCATACAGTGAGCTCAGCGGCAATTCCATGAGATGCATGCCTCTCTGTGGAAAAAAAGGTACAGTCATGGGCTGTCCACAGAAAAAGATAAAAAGGGCACCAGGCTGAAAAACTGAAGAGAGGCTGTCAGCACTTCTAACAGATCCTGGTTTTGGTGTTAAGTGTCATTAGGAAACCTAAAATACACTTACACGGAGATCACATCTGTGACTTCTCAATGCTCTCTGTCTTCTCCCCTCTCTAGGTCACCCTTGGTGGGCACGGCGGACACAAAAGACAAGTAAGCTACACCAGATGGTGAGACAAGCCACCCATCTATTCAGCCTGCCTGCCTGGTATGAAGGGTCTATAGCGCAGGGACCTGCTTGTCACTTCTACTTGGGACCTAGCTTTCTCTGTCTCTGACCATCCCAGCACCTCTGAAAGCTTGCTCATCTTGCATTCTACTATATGATTAAACCCTTTTGATTCACCATCCTCCTTGGCAGGAAGACTCTTGAGAAATAACATGCGTACAGTTACACTGCTATGGCTTAGACCCTGAAGTGACACTCTGTCAGAAGCTCATCCAATGGGACAGCTTTTCTGTCTGTGAAGGAGTGGAGGGAGAGATAACTGATACCCTCCCAACTCCCAGTTTCCTCCACCCACTGTTCCTTCAGGTCTACTGACCCTCACGGGCACAATGGGGGTGGGGTGGGGGACAGAAGGTTGCCATGAGAATGGGGAAATGAGGAAGCTGACTTTCTCTAGCACAACTCTACTTGTGCTGCTTAGGAGCTAAGACTGGGTTCCCACAGCTGAAGGGACAGAAAGGGGGTATAACTGTAGGAGGCTGGCAAATAACTAGAGATTTTCTAGAATTATAGGAGGATGGGAAAGATGGCTAGTGAGTTAACTATACAGAAGCCTATGGGCCCGATAGGACAACAAGGTTTGGCTATCATTAGTCCAGCAAATGGGGTTATTATTTTAAGGCAACACATGATATTTGTACAACAGTGGAATCCTCTCCACAGAGATGGCCACACAGCATCCAAAGAATACCGTGCTATCAAACTGTGTTGCATGAAAGGCAGAGTACCATATGAAAGGCTGGCGTTACTATGAAAGCCTGATTAGTCTTGAATAGTTGTGATTCACTGAGAAATCTACAGCACTCCCGAGAAGCTGTCCAACACCCACCTATCCCCAACCGCTTCCCTCAGTTCCAGGACGTTCTGATGAAAATCCTGCCAGCGTGTGGCAGTACAGGAGCTCTGCTAAGACAGAGACAGAGACCATCCTCTGAATGCAGAGCCTAAAGGAAGCTAAAGAAAGATCTACCTTTGATTAAACTGAACATCTCAGACTCAGTTACTCAGTATTGATTGCTAACTGGTAGCTTGACTTCAGTGGACCTAAATTGATCTTCTTTCCTTCTAAAGGACAGTCTGGCAAGTTAACTGCCCAGACGACCCAGCCTATTTGTGACCTACTTACTTATTAAACTCAGCACAAGCCATTTGTAAAAAGGTGCTTTCTGTAATCGCTGCCATGTTCTGCCCAGTCAAGACCTCTAGATGTTGCAGAGAAGCAGCTTTATGAGGGCAGATGGTCAAAGGAATAGTTTAAAAAATCCCACATTAAAACAAAGAGGAGGCAAAAATATAACAGCCTCCTATTTACCACACCGTTTTACCCACTGCAGATGACTGACCAATATTAGAATGCATAGATTTATTTTAAGATTAATTTAAGGCAGGACAGGGGAACTGTTTTTCACCTTTAGTCAGGATGAGCAACAGGAACACAGCCTATGGCAGGGGATAAAGACAGGTTAATGCACATAGGATGTAACTGCCACAGTGCAGGGAAAGATATGCAAAAGGCAAAGAGGCGGGAGGTTCCTGCATTCCCACTGTAGCACAGTATTTCCCCCACCCAAACCTTGATGATAGGCTGGAAGTACTTGAACTTTCCGAGAAGCTCAGGAGTTCCATTGTTGATGCAAACAAGAATATGACAAGCTACAGTATAAAGGGCAGGAAAGCTTCCCTGTCAATAGCAATGTCCCTGCTTCTAACCTGTCGTTGGTAGCTTAAGCTGATGAGGCAGAAAGACCCGCTTAACTCTCCCTCCCCTCCCAGTGAGAAACAGGACTTGCCTGATGCACGCAGACGTTGCATTTGTCGCAGAAAACCATCTCGTTGCCGTCTTCTCCTTCTGGTGAGCGGCAGACGTCACACACGACATCCTCATCGTACTCGATGCCCAGGCCTTCCTCCGTCTCGATGGCAATGTTCATATTCTCGTAGCACAGTGTCTCCAGCTCCTCCAGCACCTTTTCCAGAGTGAATTCATCCATTTCGGGCTGTTCTGCAAGGCAAAAAAGGCAACGGCATTCCATTTACTCTAGGTCAGAGTATCTCCAACTGTATCGCAGTGAGGATTTTCTTAATTAAGGGGAAGGGGGCTGATATCCTACCCAATCCTCAAAAAGTCTGATGAAGGTTGGGCCGTTTAGCTGGCTCTGCTTATTTTTCCTTCTGCCCTAAGCGGAAACAACTGAAAAGAAATTGAAGGAAAAAGGACCATGCAAGTTATCAAACAAGATACACCCAGAGCCAGTGCAGTATATTTGAACCAGGTTAAGATCCAGGAGACTCAGGCTTAAATCCCCTAATCACCATGAGGCTTTCTGGGTGACCTGGGTTGCAAAAGATTCTCTCAGCCTATCCCTTGGATGGGAGGGATTCTAGGGTTGCTATGCGGAGGCAAGCAATGGCAAACCACATCTGAGTGCCTCTTGCATAGAAAATTTATTTATTTATTTATTTATTTATTAGTTTCATTTATATCCCGCCTTGTCAGTTATACAACCGACTCAAGGCGGCTAACAACATATAAAATCATAAAAACAGAGTTACAATTTAAAACATCGACATTTAAAAACTCTAAATAAATACCACAAGATGGCGACTTCTTACGGCTCCGGTGAGTAGCTGCAATGGGGTGCGATCAACAGGGCCAGGGAGATGGTATAATCAGCTTTCTCCCCGGCGGCGGCCCCTATTTGAAAGCCTGGCGGAAGAGCTCCGTCTTACAGGCTCTGCGGAACTGCAACAAATCCCGCAGGGCCCTGATGTTATCCGGGAGCTCGTTCCACCAGTAAGGGGCCGCCACCGAGAAAGCCCTGGCCCTAGTACAAGACAACCGGGCATCCTTTGGACCGGGGCAAGTCAGGCGGTTTTGGGTGCCCGACCTCAGTAGCCTCTGGGGCCTATATGGGGAAAGGCGGTCCCTCAAGTAGGCGGGTCCCTGACCATACAGGGCTTTAAAGGTTAACACCAGCACCTTGAACCTGATCCGGTATGCTATAGGCAGCCAGTGCAGCCGCTGCAGCACAGGCCAGATGTGGTCCCGCAAAGAGAGACCCATCAAAAGCCTGGCCGCCGCATTCTGCACCAGCTGCAGCCTCCGGATCTGGGACAAGGGCAGCCTCAAGTAGAGAGTGTTGCAGTGATCAAGACGTGAGGTGACCATAGCATGGATCACTGTAGCTAGGTCTTCGCGTTCGAGGAAGGGAGCCAACTGCCTAGTCAGCCGTAGATGGAAAAAGGCTGCTTTGGCAGTGGCTGCTACCTTCCGTTAGCGACCTAATTGTTCTAAATAATTGGGCCGGGCGAGAGCTAGCAGACGCAACCTCAGCTGCAAAGAATTTTTTCTTAGCAGCCTTGATTGCCACCTCATAGGATCTCATAAACGTCCTATAAGATGTTCTTGATACCTCGTCGCGAAAACGCCGCCACCGTCTTTCTAGCCGTCTGAGACCCTGTTTCATCAGCCTCAGCTCCCCGGTATACCAGGGAGCCAGCTTTGAGCGAGGGCGCAGAGGGCGTCGGGGAGCAATCTCATCGATGGCCGCCGAGAGCCGGCCATGCCAGTCCTCGACCAGTCCATCTAATGAGTCACTGGAAGGCCTGGGATCCCGCAGAGCCATCAGAAAATCCAACCAAGTTGCTAAAAATCAGCTTTGACTTGACAGCACTTTCCACCACCATTGCACCATTGAAAATGGAGATGTTTGGAGTCCATACAGCTTCTCTAACTTCCAGTGCTTTTTAACTTGTTTATTAATGATTTGGAATTGGGAGTAAGCAGTGAAGTGGCTAAATTTGCAGATGACACGAAGTTGTTCAGGGTGATGAGAACCAGGGAGGATTGTGAGGCACCCCAAAGGGATCTGTCGAGGATGGGCGAGTGGGCATCAATGTGGCAATTAGGGTTCATTGTGGCCAAGTGCAAAGTGATGCACACTGGAGCCAAAAATCCTAACTATAAATACATGTTGATGGGATTCGAACTGGCAGAGACTGACCAAGAGAGAGATCTTGGAGTCGTAGTAGATAACTCAATGAAAATGTCGAGACAGTGTGTGACTGCAATGAAAAAGGCCAACGCTATGCTGGGGGTTATTAGGAAGGGAATTGAAAACAAATCAGCCAGTATCATAATGCTCCTGTATAAATCGATGGTGCGACCTCATTTGAAGTACTGTGCACAGTTCTGGTCGCCTCACCTCAAAAAAGATATTATAGCATTGGAAAAAGTGCAGAAAAGGGCAACTAAAATGATAAAAGGGTTGGAACACTTTCCCTATGAAGAAAGGTTGAAGCGCTTGGGGCTCTTTAGCTTGGAGAAACGCCGGCTGAGGGGTGACATGATCGAGGTTTATAAGATTATGCATGGGATAGAGCAGGTAGAGAAAAAAGTCCTTTCCCCCCTTTCTCACAATACAAGAACTCGTGGGCACTCAATGAAATTCCTGAGCAGTCGGGTTAGAACAGATAAAAGGAAGTACTTCTTCACCCAAAGAGTGATTAACACGTGGAATTCACTGCCACAGGAGGTGGTGGCGGCTACAAGCATGGACGGCTTCAAGAGGGAATTAGATAAACATATGGAGCAGAGGTCCATCAGTGGCTATTAGCCATAAGGTATAGATAGGAACTCTCAGTCTGGGGCAAGTGATGCTCTGAATTCTTGGTGCTTGGGAGGTGTGGGGACAGTGGGAGGGCTTCTACTGTCCTGGCCCCATTGCCGGACCTCCTGACAGCACCTGGTATTTTTGGCCATTGTGTGACACAGAGTGTTGGACTGGAAGGGCCATTGGCCTGATCCAATATTGTCTTCTCTTATGTTCTCTTATGTTCTTAACTTGGCCCAATAACCGCAGATATTAAAACTGGACATGGGAAATATCAGTATAGCCCTTGTGCTTCCTTAGCTAGTTTGGTGTAGTGGTTAAGTGCACGGACTCTAATCTGGGAGAACCGGGTTTGATTCCCCACTCCTCCACTTGCACCTGGCTGGATGACCTTGGGCAAGCCATAGCTCTGTACCAGCTGTTCTCTCAAGGACAGTTCTCTCAAAGCTCTCTCAGCCCCACCTACCTCACAGGGTGTCTGTTTTGGGGAGGGGAAGGGAAAGGAGTTTGTAAGCCGCTCTGAGACTCCAAGTGAGTGGAGGGCGGGGTATAAATCCAATCTCCTCCTCCTCCTCCTCTTCTTCTTAGAGGCCACCCTTCTCTCCTTGCCTTTTCAGGATTCTGGTCTAACCAGCCTTGCTTTTGAAGTAGCAGCAGCAGACGCCACTCATGACATTACCTGCCACTGTGACAGGAACATTTGGCAAGTGAGGGCTCATGATTCACTACTTCTCAAGGCTCTTTCCACCTTTCTTAAAGGAAGCACTTTCAGCTCAAATAGAAAGACTGATGGGGATAAGGAGGTCTCACTCAGAAACTGCTGCTTCTGACTCTTAAGGTCTAAGGGTTTACGTGCCACAGACCGTCACAAAAGGATGCATCCATTAAAGCAGCAGGATGGTGCACAGTGCAGAGGCATGAGGTCAGCTATTCTGATGCTGATGATTTGCTTAAGAAGCACGAGAAACAGAGAACATTCCAAGGGCACTAGAGAAAAATTAACTTTATTTATAAGGTATCTTTTCTATAAAAGCTTTTACCTGTTTCTGTCATTTCTCCCCCCCCCCCCCGCCCCCACAGCAAGCTCTCATGCTGTCAGAAAGCTGCTTACTTTTTGCATTTCTAATCTTGCTTTTTATTCTCATTATAACCAGGTTTCTCAGTAACAATAGCAAGCAATAAATGTGATACTGTCAGCGCTTGATCCACAGCAGGAATCATTATCTTGGAATTATACTAAACAAGTATTATTGGTAGGAGCAACTTCTAGCTCTCACCTGTCAGACCCACAAAGGTAGCAATTATTAATGACAATTACTACTGGAAAATTTGTAGATAGTAAGGTTGACTCCTGCCTTCATTCTGCTAATGTTTTCCTTCTTCAGAGGCAGTGTGCTGTAGTGGTTAGAATGCCATTCTAGGATCTGAGAGGTCCAGGTTTTAATCCTCACTTTACCACGGAAGCTTGGCTGGGTGACCTTGGGCCAGTCATGCTCAGCCAACCCTACTTCACAGGATTGCTGCTGTGAGGCTAAACTGGAGGAGGGGAGAATAGCTGCTTTGGGAGAAAAAGCAGGGTGTACATATCTAGATAAATTTATCCTACCTCTGTCCATAGCCAATGGGAATGTAACCCAATCAATCCGTGTCAGTATCTAGAATCCAGCCTTTAGCCTGGGACTAGGCGCTGTGCTATCAGCTTTACAACTCAAAGTATACATCCTTCAAGCCCTGGCCTGGATAGCCCAGGCAAGCCCAATCTCGTCAGATCTCGAAATCTAAGCAGGGCCGACCTTGGGAAGTACTTGGAAGGGTGATTTCCAAGAAATACCAGGGCCGGGATGCAGAGGAAGATAATATCAAAGCCACTTCTTTGAAACGTCTGAGCCCCACTAGGGGTTACCAGATGTCACCATGACTTCCAGGCTTGCATGTACATACACACTCACATACAAAATACTCACCCCCTAAAAAAAAATAAACTTTGGTTGCAGTCACACACCAGAAAAAACGGGGGGGGGGGGAGGAGCGAGGCTATTTCCTCTGCAGGAATTTGACCCGCATTTGCACAATCACACCTCCCTTTGAAGCTGTGGGCACAGTCCGTCAGTGTGTGATCAAATGGAACTGTGAATGAGTCAGGGGTTTTTTTGTGCTGTTTGTTTTCCATGCGCTGAAATGAGGGATTGATGAATTGCACCGCTGCACTGAGGGCTCCCTATGGAGTTTGCGATAATGTGCATACTGCAAAGGGGGAAAAAAAACAATGGCATGGAGTCAGGATGGCCTGAGCAGACCATCCTGACGCCATGAGAGTGTGCTGGAGTGATCAGACATGGGAAAGTTCATCCGTGGCCCATTGCAACCTATTTCCTACCGGATTTCCCCCGGTGTCTGTTAGCTCTGCTTCTGCAGCAGAGCAGGACAGGTTGTCAACAGCTGTGGGGCGCTTCCCAGATGTTGCTGTCTGATTGCACCCTTTAAATCCGCCCAGCATTCACGCCTATGTCAGGTCTAATTGTGCGCATGATCACAACCAAAATATCCTTCTGAGATACTGTGCTTGTTCAGTTGGGTGTCCCAGAAAGACAGCTACTTTGAGAAATATTTGCTTGCAGAAATATTTGCTGGCAGCTACATGTTACAGCTAGGATCCTATGAATGAATCCCATACATGCTAGATAGCCTCTACCATGCGGTGTGCATCCTCTTCCACTAAATCTTCCCTTTATGCAAGATTGATGGATTTCAGTGGGCTCTTGTGCAAACATAAGTGCTGGAGGAAGTGCATGGAACTCATTCCTAAGATACAAGCTGATATGTTGCTAAGGGTTTGAACTTGACATTTTCTCTGCTGAAATGTAAGTTAATCAAATCATGGATTAATATACACAGGAAAACATGTGAGATGTCCAGCACCAAGTAAAAAATGACACAGTGACTACTGGTTAACTAACCAAGGATGAAATAGATTATTTCACTCATAAGTAGGAGCATAGAAGTGATTTCCAATTATGGCTCATACCTTATGGCTATAACACAAAATAATCCAGTGGTGTTAGCTATAATGTTCAAACATTACGTTCATTGTAAAATCATTAGTTTAAACCAGTAATTTTGATCAGTCAGCCCAAACTGTTGAAAGCCCTGTAGGATATGTTTACGGCAAAGGCCACGGTTCAATTTCCCTTCCAGCTTTAAGTTTAAAGCAATTCAGTGCATAAAAGCCAGTGGCTTCTGGGAAGAACTTTCAGTGGTTGGAAGCAATGCCTTTTGACTTCCAGAACAGTTCTCTGTCCTACTTCCCTGACAGTTATTCATAGCTTTCTCCCCCACTACCCCACAGATGATCAAATCTTAATCTCCAGGCCCTTTTCTTCCTTCCTGTCACCACAGCTCTTGCCAAGAACATGACACTCTTTGAAAATCTGACTCTGGTATGCAAAATAAATTATGGAAGATAATCGAAATACATACTGTTTGCATAAGCGTTGGGCTAAGGGCCTGGGGGTGGGAGAACAATTTACAGAAGTGGGAGAGTTATCAATCATTTCAAAACGTATGCAGTTTGCATAATTTACTCTGATGGCAGCATCCAGATTTCCTTGGAATGGAATTTGGATTTGGTTCAGACTGCACGCAGCTCTTTCGATTAGATGCTTGGACACTTGGGCAACTTGAAAGCTTCTTAAAGAGCTATCCATTTTCAGGCTGCTTGCCTTGGCAAGTTTAGGCAAGAATCTGGATCGGCATTACATGTCTGTGTCAGCCTGGAATTCAGCCAGCCAGACAACACAATTCCCTACCAGGGCTCTTTCAAATGCTACAGTTGTTAAGCCAGAACATGCAAAGGAACTTGACAGTACCGGTTTATTGCTGGCAAATCTGACAGGTGATGAGAGGTTTTCGGAAACTGAATTTGGTATATTGTGCCTGAGGTGTTTGGAGTACTCCTGTTGGTTGACTTTTTGAAGAATCCTTCACTAGCAGTCTGTTAAAGCAAGGATCATGCTTCAAGTCCTAAATGTAGCTATTGGTCTGGGTTGGAAGATGGGGCAGAGAGATACTGTCCAAGTGAGACCATTCAACCATGTATCAGTACTCTTTAGCAAGGGACACCCTAGTATATTGAGAAGGAAAACGATGTAAGTCTCAGCTCCATATTTTGATCTTGATGAAGATCCTTAGAGAACAAACAAGTTAACTAATCAATTATTCTAGGTTCCACATAGTTTGAAATACGACAGATTTGGGTCAAAAACTTGAGGGAAGCTTTTTCTGTGTCCCCCGTGCCATGCACATGGGGGGGGGGCCTTCACTGAGGAGAGGAACTCGATAGGAATTGTCCTCTTGCGATCATCTACAAATGGTTTCTCTGTTGCTGCACATTTTCTGAACCTTAGCTGTGCTGTATCAAGGGTCATAGGAAGAAGAGGCTGATGGGAAAAAAATTACTTCTATTAAGTTGCTATTTTGGTGTATCCTATTGCCTTTAATGCATGCTATTTCTTTTCCAGTGGCACAGCTCTAATGTGCTGCAGGTGACATATGACAAACCTAACTTGTGCAAGGATTCTTTGTTTATGTATTATTAGGAGTAACCTCTCATAGGGTTGAAAGCATTAATTGAACAATTCATTCAAGTTAAAACATAGTCTACCCAAGCAAATTGTTCTACTGTGTTATTAAATGAGAAATCAACAGCTGGGTTTTGCAGATATTCTCCAAATGTCACCTGTACAGACTCAGCTTGGTATTTATCTACACAAATTAACAAGTTGGTAATTAATTCAAAGCAAGACAGTCAACCCAAAAATGTGTCATCATTTAGAAGCCTATTCCTTGCTATTACAGAGTAACAGGTGGAAGGAGATTAGGGGACAACAGTTAAATCCCCAGTCTTTCTGTATGAAAATTAAGGTGCGATGACTATAGCTATTGCCTTGAGCTGCAGAAATGGCGGCAGCTATATTTTTGAAATTGTTCAGCACTGAGCAAGTCCAACAGTTTGCTATTCATGAACGAGGGCAAAGGTGAAGAAGTAAGAGCATACAGAGAGGATTTCCAAAAGTAATACGAAACCAACCTATGTTCCTGGCGGAGATCACAAAAGCACCGGGAGACTGCTTATTTCATGCTAAGTGGAAACTTCTTATGTCTGCAACAGTATCCTACCCTGCACCTTCTGTTACAGCCTATTCCCTGTGGCTAGGCAAGGTTCTAAATTTTTCATTGTTAGTGATACTGGCAACTGAGCCCACAAGAAAGGAGTGAGAGTTGATGAGAAACCTCTTCCACCTCCTGATTTTACTCAGTCTGAAGTTGAGTTCCTCTTCAGCAGAAGAAGGCCTGAAGCCACTGGATTGTAAAAGACTTTTTTATTTCAAACTTTTAACTTAAATAACCACAAACAGATAATGCAATTCAAGAGTCTTGTATCTTACAGAGATTAAAATTGTGTAAATAACCCAAGGAGCGGTTATTTGGAATGTTTATTTACAGTTAATTTACATATATTTACATCAATTCCAGGTAAAACAGGAAAAATAACACAAGAAGAGATGCACAATAAAGGAGAAAAGCCTAAACTAGAAAAAAAAATAAAGATATAAATTTGAAAATATTACTAAAACTTCTTATTGGTGTAACCTGTTGGATTTTTAAACAGGAACAAAGTTACAAGTGGTATCTTTAGGAATAGGAGTATGCCCCCCACTAATCGTGGCTTGTTGATTACATGGCCAATCTTTTCTTCTCTCTGTGAGTCACTTACACATATGTATCTATTCTGTTCATGTGTAATTACATTAGTACTGTAATTAGTCTGTGGAGCTCAGCTCACAAGTACCCCAGAGCCTATTCAAGTGACAAATGTACTTGATGGGTACAAAGCGATTAATGGCTTATGAATTGCTAAATGACAAGGCCTGGGGGTGAAGTTCTTTTTCCATTCATGCTCCATTTATCTTCCTCAGCATCATATAAAGTTATTGCTATTCATAAAGAGATTTTTTTTTTCAGCTGAGCAGCATTGCCTTTTGATAGTGTTCTGCAGAGGAGGCGTTGGTGCTTCCTCTCAGCCACTGAGTGCTTGTCCAACAGTTATGTCAAAGGACTTTGTTTAGAAAGAAAGTAAACACTAAGGCAATACCATTACCATGCAGTAGCTACTTAGCTGTTTTCACTTCAAAAGAGCAGGAAAGCGTTAAGTCACTCTGAACAGGTCTCTTGAACTGGATTTGGATTCAGCACAGTGGAAATGAGACAATCACCTCAGACATGGTGCTAAGGGGAGGTGTAATTGTATTGATACTAACATAATGCCTGTATAGACATTACTCACAAAGAAGAACAGACATGGCATCCCACCCACCCCCGAGTAGCACTTTGCCTACCTTCAACAGGAGCCACTCAGATCCCTTCTTCAGAACTTTGTAAGATGAGGTATAGTAATCCTGACAACTGTTACGTGATATGTGCCTGCTAAATCTGTTGACTGGGGGGCAGGGAGGTGAGGAACTGCTGTACCTTTCTCAGTGGCATGCCAGGAGGAAATACAGGGTTCCTTCCACAACATCTGTCTTACATACTGAGAAAAGTTTTGCCTTCCAAATTTCTGCCTGTCGTGTAATGGGCCTACTCTAGTGATTGCTGTAAGCAGTGTGACAAAGGTTATGAATGGCTGAAACCTCCCAGAGGACTGGGAAAAGCCGACACGAACCCCCAACTTGTATTCAGATCATCTTTTTTTAAAAAAAAAACTGTTCAAAAATGGATGTGAATGACTTTTGCACACCCTATTTGCGTTCTCTGCACTCTCATCAACCACTGTTCTGTAACGATGCTACCTGGTAGATGTGCGGGGTTTTGGCACGCTTACTACGAAAAGATTTTTCTATTAGACACATATTTTCTGCTCGTTTTTCAAAAAGATTCTGATAATGAACTGCTTAATAAACCAGGAAGAAATATTAACGGATGAGCCACCTTGTGCAAAAACTGAGACTTATTTCCAACTAAACTGCACTTTAACTGAAATCAATGTACTGAAACGAGAAATCCTTTCAGTCTGAAGAGTATATTGGAAAGGATGATACAATTGTTCATGAGCAACAATTTTAAGACCACACACACTGCGTCATTAGTAGATTTGCAAACCTGATTGTTTCTTCAAGATGTGTGTACATATAAACAGCCAGAAATATATTTCAAAAAGACGGCTACAGTATTACAAATGCAAACAGATTTTCTGTCTTGGCTCTTTTGTCTTTTATGTATTTTTTTGTTTAGCTAAATTACACAAACAGGTGAGTGAATGTCCTTTTTAAGGAGCATGGAGTAGTATTTAGACCACAAGGCCATAAGTCAGAATTTCCTCAGCACTCAATGCTAGGATCTTTTCTGCCATTAGCTTAAAGCAAGTCACTTGGAGTCTGTCCACACTGGTTTCTGTAAATCAGAGATAATGATTCTTACCTACCTCAAAGGGAGGCTGTGAGAATTAGAGCTATCAGAATGTGAAATGTGTTTTTCAAAGCATCGAGAATAAACCAGATTAGTTTCCTCAAATAAAAACTTCTTCTCAATTTTGGGTAAACAGATTCACGCCACTGAGTGTTCTGATAATGCAATGAGGATAACAGTGCCAAATATTTTCAAACTTCCTAAGGGAATTATAAGCATAATTCTGTTAAAGATAAACCGTTCTTTCAAATACTCACATGGTTAGGATACTTTGAGCTGGGAAGTAGGTTTTTTTGTGTGTGGGGGGGGGGGGGGGGATGCCACCAGCTTAATGTGCAGGTTTAGTAAAATCACATTTTCTAAAAAACCTTCTGGAATCTGATGGTCCAAGTATATTATCACTGAACTGGGCATGGTTCTGGTACAGCACAACAACGAATGAGGATTTAGAGCTGAACTACATGTTAAGTGGGAGATCTGTGATCAGATTACCTATTATATCAACAACCAGTGTGGAGTGGATTTGGGCCATGAGAAGGGGGGGGGGGAGAATTAACATCCCCCCACACACACACACCATCTTCCTGAAGGATACACAGACACCTAGCTGTTTTTCCAGTACAAGTAGGGGACTTGCAAGGACTTGCAGCAGTAGAAGAAGAAGAAGAGAAGAGATTGGATTTATATCCCGCCCTTCACTCACTTAAGAGTCTCAGAGTGGCTTACAAACTCCTTTCCCTTCCCCTCCCCACAACAGACACCCTATGAGGTAGGTGGGGCTGAGAGAGCTCTTTCCCAAGCTGTCCTTGAGGGAACAGCTGGTACAGAGCTATGGCTTGCCCAAGGTCATCCAGCCAGGTGCAAGTGGAGGAGTGGGGAATCAAACCCGGTTCTCCCAGATTAGAGTCCGCGCACTTAACCACTACACCAGACTGGCTCTCAGTAGGGGGCATTTCATTTTCTGCTGCCGCACTATTTCCTTTCCTTTCACTGAAAGCTCCCATATCCTCTTCCCTTTTCCTGCCCCCTTCTCCTTCCCACCCACCTGCCAACCTACATTTATCTCCCTTCCTTCCCTTCCCCTGGCAGCCTCTCCCTGGAAAACACCTGGCTAATTTACATGGTGCTGGCCATCTGGCCGGGCCCAGGTGCATGATGGGGAACCCCAAGGACTTGCAAGGGGCACCTCACTTTCCTCTGTATTCCCCTCCCCACACTATTTCCTCGTCCCTTCATCTTGGCAACTCCTCCATCCTCAACTTTCCCTGCTTCCTTCCCACCAACCAACTAACCTACATTTTAACTGCCCCCAGCTTTATTTATTATTTATGTATATCTATGCCCTGCCTTTTGCCACAATGGGGACCCAAAGCAGTTTACTTCATTGTTTTCCATTTGATCTTTGCAACAACCCTGTGAGACAGGTTAGGCTGAGACAAGGCCAAGATCACCCAACAAGATTCCGTGGCAGACTGGAAATCTGAAGCTGGGTCTCCCAGATCCTAGTCTGAACCACTGCCCCACACAGGCTTTTAGGCAGTGGCTGAACAGTAGTTAGCAGATGGGCATGGGTGGTTGCTGTTGGGGACATGAATCCTCCTCAAAGGCCAAAACGGTCCTTGTCTTGAATGGACCCGTCTACCTGGCTGCCTCACGCGGGCCTGCCTTGCCTCTGTCTGGCCTGCTTTTGGCTCCAGCCATTGAGGCTGTGAGGGAGTAGATGTTGTTGAAGGTGCGGGTAGGTCCGAGTTTATGCTCCCAGCAAGACACTTAGTACTCCTTGTCATAAGGACATAAAACCCAGGCCATTAAGAAGCAATCGCGCATGGATTTTCAGACCTCCCCCACAGAAAGATGCACGCATACATGTGGAGCCCCACCAAATCGAAGAATCTTCATCTAAGCTATCCCCTCCTACAAAGCAAGTGACTAGAGCTTTGTCCAGGGGAAAACGGGGCAATAAAAGCATTTTCTTCTGAACTCAGTGGAACTTGTTTCCTATTTGGATGTGGGTGTAAAGCTGCAATCTGCAAATGACTTCTTTAGGATAGATCTTATTATCTTTTCCAAAAAATTTACCTTTAATTTCTGAATAATTTTGCTTGATTTCCAGAAGAGAGAGTATCAAAAAGCACACCAGTACTTTGCCCATTCCTTTAAGAGTGACATTTTGAGAGGCTCAGGAGGTTTAGGGCTGAGTGCCATAGAAACCTTTCTAAGTGAACTAAACGGAACAAAACACAACCAGCATAAGAGCCAGTTGTGCGCTGTGAAGCTATCAGATATTTCATTATGAGCATAACCCACTAATGCACTTAAAAGATTTACAGGAACCAATTATCACCTTTTATGCCACCCACCAACATCAATTATTGCTTAAATTTAAGATGATAGCAAAATGTTTTCAAAAACCACTTTATAATCATATCTGTCTCTCTTTCTTTCTCTGTACATTACAGCTTTGGTCTCATACAACTGTCCTGAGGCAGTTCTTATTCAGGGGCTACTCTGTTTTAAGTATTATTTGAAATCTGAATCTTTAACCCTTTGCAATGATTTCTAATGGTTTGTACCAATTAAAAAACCAAAACAAATGAATAGGGAAAACACAGAAAATGTGGAAACAATAAATGTAGGTTGAGGAATCTTTTCTGCAGTTCTGATAAGCCAAATGTAAGAGAAATTTTATTCAATTATAGTTTTAGATTATATTGTTTGACCAGGTTTTGGCTTATTTAAGCCACACTTACTTATGTCTTTATTCTGCAATTAAACCTTAACAATGGAAGAAGGATCTTAAAAGACTGCACACATAAACACACACACACCCATGAGTTTGCCAAGATCATTAAAGCTGGCCCTGTTCAGGTTGATCTGCCTACAAAGATAATGCAGGTAATAACTAGGAACAGGAGTTTCTCAGTAGTGGCCCCATCTTATAAAATGTCCTTGGCAAAAACTGCCCCCCTGCAAGCATGTACAAAAATTCACCAGTGGATCCAACCCAATACATGCACAGGATTGTAGCTTAAAGCAAAGTAAAGTATCAAAACCTGGTTCTGTGATTCATTCTCTCTCCTGTCATTTCCTTAAAGGTGTAAAAACTTGCAAGAAACCATCCCAAAGGATAATGGTGGGCTGATGTGGGGATACGGGGAACTGCCTTGCAGTGGCTGTCCTTTCTCCATGGCCGGGGACAGAGTGTGGCGCTAGGGGAGAGGGGTTCACCATGTCATCCTATGGTATGTGGCATCCCGCAAGGGGCAATACTCTCCCCGATGTTATTTAACATCTATATGCATCCCCTCACCCAGTTAATCTGGAGGTTCAGGCTGAGTTGTCACCAGTACACTGATGACACCCAGCTGTATCTGCTGATGGATAGATGGCCAGACTCTGCCCCGGACATTTTGGCTAGAGCCCTAGAGGCTGTGGCCAATTGGTTGCAACAGAGCCAGCTGAAACTTAATCCAACTAAGACGGAGGTCCTGTTCCTGAGTCATGGGGGGATAGGATCAGGAATCCAACTCCCAACCTTCGGTGGGTTGTCACTGACGCTGGTGCCAATGGTAAGAAGTCTGGGAGTAATCCTGGATGACTCCCTTTCTATGGGGATCTAGGTTGCTAATGTTGCCAGATCAGCCTTCTACCATTTCGGCTGGTTAGACAACTGGTTGCCTACCTTTCCTCCTGGGACTTGGCGACAGTGATCCATGCAATGGTCACCTCTAGGCTTGCTTACTGCAACTTAATCTACGTGAGCCTACCCTTGAACCTGACCTAGAAGCTTCTACTGGTACAAAATGTGACTGTGTACCTGCTGACTGGGACGCCTGCACAGGAGCACATTCAGCTGAGTACTGAGCTAGGTTCAAGGTTATGGTATTAACCTTTAAGGCTCTATGCAGTCAGGGACCAGCATACCTGTGGGACCATCTCTCTCCATATATGCCCCGAAGAGCCTTGCACTCTTCAGACCAGCACTATCTAGTTTTCCCTGGCCCAAAATACGTCCACCTTTCCTCGGCCAGGGCCTTTTCAGCCCTAGCCCCAGCCTGGTGGAACATACTCCTGATGGAAATCAGGGCCCTGTGGGAACTGTTGCAACTCCACAGGGCCTGTAGAATGCAGCTGTTCCGCCAGACCTTTGGTTGAGGTGTTGGACATCAAATAACGTCAGCCTCCCCTGCTTCAAGTCCTCTATGGCACTATTTACATCATGGGTGCCAGGAGCGACTGACGGACTCAAATAAAGTGATCCTCCCTGGCATGAGTTCAGCATACAGTTGACTCAAATGAATCACTGAGCTGCCACTTCATATTTTAAAATTGGTATTTAATGTTAGTTTTTCATGAATTGATGTTTTAATTGTATTGATGTTCAATGAGATGGTTTTTATTGGTTTTATGACGTGTTGTAAGCCGCCCTGAGCCCACTTGCGCGGTAGGGCAGGATAGAAATCAAATAAATAAATAAATAGCTTATACTTTTGGGCGAAGCTCAGCAATCCATGGGCACAAGGATTACGGATCCCCCCCTCCCCCCAACTATTCCTTTCTGATGCTGGGAAAGTTTCTCTTCTTCCTACTCTATGCTAAAAATGATAATGGTCTCAACTGGGTGCCTGATGTGAAAATTGCGCAGCTCATTAGATGTTTCAGTGTTTCTCAATCAATAGTTATTGTGTTTCCGACAGTCTATTGACCCCTAAAAGTCTACTTTGGTGAAAGAGGCCACCTGCTCTAATGGATCCCATCCATCGTCGTTGTGGAGATGGATCCTTCTACTAAAGGCCCTGATCTTTGTTTTGTCATAATTTACATGTAAATGTGTACTGACCAAGAGGCTGAATCGTGGAAGATTAAGCCCCCAAATGGATAAAAAAAAATTGGGCCAGTGCCTTAAGGAAAGGAAAGCAGGAACCAGAAGGTTGCCGTCACACACGCCAGATAAAGTGGGGGGGGGGGGGGGAGCGAGGCTATTTCCTCCAGAGGAATTTTACCCACAGTTGCAAGATCACACCTCCCTTCGAAGCTCCAGGTGCAGACTGTCAGTTTGTGATTAGATGCAACTGAGGGTGAGGTTTTGTTTTTTGTTTTTGGCATTTGTTTTCCATTTGGCTAAACAAGGAATCGATGAATTACACCTCCACACAAAGGGCTCCCTATGGAGTTTGTGATGATGCACATACTGAGAAGGGGTGGGGGGACAACGGCATGGAGTCAGGATAGCCTGATCAGACCATCCCGACAGCATGAGAGTGCGCTAGAGCGATCGGACAAGGGAAAATCTGTCCATGGCCCGTCACAACCAGTTTACTACCAGATTTTCCCCCATGTCTTTTAACTCTGCTTCTGTGGCAGAGTGGAACAGGATGCCCGGCATCTTTAAATCTTTGTCCAGTCTAATTGTGCGTCTGATCGCAGCCGAAGAGTCTCAAGGGGAAGGGCATTCCAAAGTCCACCATAGAAAATGACCTGTCTCTAGCCGCTAACCTCCTCACATTTCTACAGTAAAGGCTAAACTGTTTCAGCAACCTTCCGAGGTTGAACATGCAAAACTCTGAAGGTGGGAGTGCAGAGAACAGGGCTTGAGAAGTTAATCTTAACTGGCAGGTTGGACAGTACAGGAGGAGACAGGCTGTTTAGGACCTTAAGAGTAAGAACCAGGACTCTGAATTGTGCCTGGAAACAGATGGGTCACCAGTGCAGATCTTTCAGCCCAGGAGTAATACAAAATGGCTGCCTGGACCACATCCTCCCTTTGCATGAGCCTGAGCAGAAAGGGAATAAATACTCTGCTTGTTGGGGCATCAGTTGTTCTTGGTTTTGTTTTTTATGTATTGTTTTAATGTTTGTTTTATCAAATTGTTTTATATTATTGTTAACCACCTTGGGTCTTGGGATGCCCAGGAGAAAGGTGAGTATACAAATAGTTTAAATAAATAAATAAAATGTCAAAACCTGTCCGTCTTTGCCCAAACACTCTCATATAAACCAGTCTCTAGGATACATACATGAACATTCTGGGGCCACAGGCTAGTGAAAATGATTTCAGTGCCGATATAAGTTTTCTGGGAGTGCTGCAAAAGTGATTTTGATGGAAGGATATGTACTGATTACATCACAGTTGGTAATTCTCATGGATTTTTCAAGAATATACTGATCCTTAAGAGGTTTGGCTTTTAGAGTTGTCCCATCAATATCTGTGTGGATGTTTGATTTCACCTTTCTGAAAGAATTATTCTGGAAGTATTCCCAAAGAAGGAAACATTATGGTGGGAGATAACTTGGGTTTCTGTAGCTACCAGATAGTAATTATTTGACTGATTTTATGTCCTTCAAAGCATGAACTTTAAAAAAATCAACTATATTTAATATATGGTCTGTGAAAAGTAGTAAAATATTTGACGAAAGGCCAATGAAACCTACTCAGATATGTACCAGAGAGCTGTTTTAAATGCACTCTTGAAAAAACATAAAATATGATCCCAAATCTAATTTACTTCTTGCAAATGACTGCAGCATCAACTGAAAACTATTAACACACACTGTTAAGTAGCCAAAGGTTTACTGGTTTTTCTATTCAGGCAACAACTAACTGTTAAAATGATTACTTGTGTAATAAACTTATTCAAGCGAGGACAAATAATTTAGCCTACACTCGAATGCTTCTTGCATAACGTATTGGCTACAAAAAACAGAATCCCAAATAAATGAGACCCCGGGGGTGGGGGGGTAAGCCTTCTGAACTAATTCTAGGACACCTCCTTGCAGGTTTTACACTAAGAAGGAGAGTTCCTTTCTATAAAACCACAGCTTGGTAACACTATATATGGAAAACAAATGGGTGAATTTGCTGTCAACTTATTTTCCTTCTGTTGATGATATATAGAGAGCAGGTTACATTAAAGTGTGAAAAAGGATGATGATCTTTACCAACTGTGGCTTGATAGGAAGGGATTTAGAAGGGATTTGATCTGACAAAGGAAGCAGAGCCTATGCTTAGAGGGCTCCCCACATCCCATCCACAAGAAATAAAACACGTTGCTGTAAGATGATGGACGTACCTTCAAACATATTTTCTTCAGTAGGCAAAGTATTGGAACACTACTTCAAAACAGCAAGCCAAAAGCCAGGGATTTTCATTCAAATTTCATTTATTCAAAAAAGAATTGTTCCATAAACTGAAGATAACTACATCAGCATTAAAAAGATGAAATAAAAGACAGTAGAATACAAATGAGCAGAACAAGAAAGAATCAAGGAGATTAAAAACATCTGAAAAGTACCCTGAAATACTTTCGGCAATGAGCTATGCAAACTAGGCCCAACTCATATAAGCACCAGAATGACTCTGTTCTCATCAAAAATAACCAAACAGGGGAATTAAAAATAAATCAGGAAAATCTGTAGGAGTAGAGAAGCAAAGACAGGCAGACAGACGAGGGAGGGGGGGAACAGAAATCTGGGGAAGGTGAGAGGTATTTGCCCCAGTTCCTGCCCTGAGAACTTGCATATATCTAATATTTTCCCCATGTTTCCATTTGTTTTCCAGGAACGCCCCACCCCCCGTCCTGAAAAAAACTCTTTTTTTTTAAAACCTAGGCTTCAAAATTTCAGGAAATTTTATATATCCAAGTAAGGGTAGGATTTATTATATGATACAGCAGGAACTCCTTGAATTTAATCCCAGATAGCAAAACACAGGTCAATACACAGTGCTCTATGTGAATATGTGTGTAAAAAGAGGTCTTGTGTCCTGTATGTATTCCTGTGGGATTTCTGCTAGTGAAGCCACCAAGTGACGCAAATGATCATCTTCATTCATGTCAAAAAATATACAACCCGCTTTCCCACCAAAACAATTTTATTTTGGAAAAAGTGAAGAGGAAGCATTTAAACCCCACAATGGTGAGAGGTGAACTTGATCCCAGCCCCAAGAAACTCAAGTGGGTGTCTTCACCTGCAGAGCCCCAACCTTAGCACTGTTTCTTGGCCACTGTAGAACAGTGGTGGCACTGCGTAAGGATCGGGGGGCAGGGGATACGTGGCCTGCAGCTACCAATTTTGCGGCTCAACAGAAGTTGTAGGACTCCCATGCCCACAATTGGCTGCAGCTATGAGCTGGGGCTCACTCAGTGGCATCAAGGCAGATGGGTGCTAATGAAACAGTGCCGCAAGAGATAGGTGGCAATTATCAGGCAAGCTACAGAGAGGCTGCCAAGGCAGCTATTCTGGCCTCCAGTTTATTTATTTTATTCATTTTTTTTCTTCATTAATACCCCTCCTTCCCCCCAACTGAGAACTAAAACCAACTTACTTTTCCTTTGCTTCACAGTATCCTCACGACAACCCTGTCAGGTAGGTTAGAATGAGAGTGTGCAAATGGCCCAATGTCACCTAGAAACCTTCCATGGCAGAAGGGGAATTTGAACCAGGGTCTTCCAGATCCTACTACAAACATGCTAACCACTACACCACAGTCGCTTGTTCTCATGAAAAACACAGCAGCTTCAATTGAGGACGTGCAGCTTTGCGTGTTTCTTTTCAAGAGATCTGGGAGTTGGCCAATGGGGATATACTTTACTTTCTATCCCTCTATGAGAGGCAGCGGCTGGGGGCCTGCAATTTGCATTTTATGAACGTAAGGAGATGAGTAATCTTTCTCCTGTCCATTTGAACCCTGAATGCCAAATCCTCAGCTTCCCATACCATGAAACTCATGGGGCAGAACTGGAGATGTCTTGTGCTTTCACTCTGCCGTTTGCCTAGTTCCAGTAAGGTTGATTCTGGCCCACATAACTGTTCGGAGTTGGGCACCTCCTGATGCGGAGTACGATGCAAATGGCTCTTTTACACAGAGAATGTGTGTCCCTGCACCAAAATTTATCCACCTCTGAAACAAAATTTATACGCATGACCAAATGCAGCTGCTATGAAAAATATTACAAAAACTGTGAAGAAGAAGAGGAGGAGGAGGAGGAGGTGGTTGAATTTATACCCTGCCCTTCACTACCCGAAGGAGTCTCAGAGCAGCTTACAAACTCCTTTCCCTTCCCCTCTCCACAACAGACACCATGTGAGGTAGGTGGGGCCGAGAGAGCTCTTTCCAGAACTGTCCTTGAGAGAACAGCTCTGACAGAGTTCTTGCCCAAGGTTATCCTTGCCCAAGGTCATCCAGCAGGTGCAAGTGGAGGAGTGGGGAATCAAACCCGGTTCTCCCAGATTAGAGTCCACGCACTTAACCACTACATCAAACTGGGAGAAGAGGCAAGAACAAGATGTTGTTGGATGTTTTACAGGTAGCAGAGTTTTCAAAATGGGAATGCCCTGTGGCATTCCTTGGCTCTTGTCATGTCCAGTTTACTGGATTAAATTACTCCATGTTGTTTAGACCCTTCCATAGGAGAGCTTCAGAATGTATTGTGCAGTGCAGAGCACTCTGAAGAGCTGTTGTGAGTTCTGAGAAGCTGAGCACTTGAGAGTTGCCATTCACCACTGTGAGGGCGTCTTGGGGTCTGATCCCAATCAAAAACCTTGCCAAGCGATGCAACAGGATAAGATCTCACATGATTATCCCTGCCATTAGACACAGTTTGGATTATAGGTGTTGTAATCAGAACGTTCAAAGCACAGGCCACTCTGCTACCTGTCAGGACCCTAAAAATGAGTTTGCAGAATGTGAAATACAGCCTACTGATTACCTTAACCTTAACTTGATTGTAAGGTCAATGGAGTATACAAGACTGTTCGTTATGTACTTTAAAAAATAACAGTGTTTGTTAAAAAGACTTACATAAAAGCAGTATACTAGGGCTGTATTTCAAGCAATTCATCTATATTCACTGAGGCCAACACTTAATTTTATGGGTTCTATATGAATAGCGGAAAACTTCTCCTACAGTTTCAATTAGTGGTGTACAATATTTTTTAATAGTTATTTTTTGGTTTGGGTCTATTGGACCTGAAAAATTTGGGGGATTTCCAAAAAAATTCTGGATTTCAATACTGGCACAGTATTTGGATCTGGGATTTTTCAGAAATCCCAAATTTTTTCTGGTCCAATAGACCCGGGAAGAAAAATACCAATTAATTTTTGAAAAGCTGGGGCTGGCTTGGCTTCTCCTGAAGCCTGGTTTAAACTGGGCCCCGGTAATGTGTTTTGTTCTCCCCTGAAGAAACTTTGGCTGTCTCACCCTGTCAGTATGATATATTTTGGCTATTTCCTCAGCCCAGGAACCCGAGGGATGGGATAAGATTGTCCTTTAACTTAAAATCTTGAAAATGGCACGTGAGACGCTTTTAAAATTAAAAAAATAACAAAACGTTTTATTTAACATCAAGGGGAATGGTCGGGTAAAATCCGAGGTTGAAATTACTGAGGTAAAACTAGCACAAGCAAACTTTTGTTCTTATATATCTGGCTAATGAGAAGTTCTTAAACTATTCACAGTTACTTAAATCTTTATATAGAGAGACTTTTGTTCCAGTGTTTCCTAAATACTCTAATTCACTTTATTTGTATAATCACTGACTCTTTCTGGTGCCCAGAAGGCTGGTAGCCTCCTCCCACTACCCAAACCCCGTCACTTTGGAACACCAGTACTCTTATAGAGTTTTTGACTGACTTGTAAGGTCTCTACAGGTAGTTTATAATCACACCAGACCAGGGGTGGACAAACTTGCTCAAAGTAAGAGCCACATAGAATAAACGTCAGATGTTTGAGAGCCATAAAATATGGACAAATATTACACACGTTTTAATTTAAAAATATGCAAATTTGCTTTTTTATTAACATTAAACGAGACTGCCAAAAAATAAAAACAAAAGGGGTAAAAACATATATTGATAATGATATTTTTTTGTCCAATGATATTTATCTGTTTGCTAATGATATTTGTCTAAGAGAGAGAGGTGGAAAGAAAGAATGAAAGAGGTGGAAGGAGAAAGAGACAGAGAGAAACAAGGAAACAAATTGATGGGAGAGAGGGAGAAAAAGTATGCCTCCTCTTCGCTTCCCCAGCTGCTGTACCGGGAGCCGCACAATATATGTGAAAGAGCCACAGGTGGCTCCCAAGTTGCAGTTTGGCCACCCCTGCACCAGACCAAGGACCTCAGAGATAACTCTCCTTGTTTGCTCCCGCCTCTCCACTGTTTTTGGATCTCTCTGGTAATTCCCGAATACATTCAGGATTTTTTTCTGGATCCCCCCCCCCCCCCCCAGGTTTTCCCAAGAAAACTTGAATATATTTGGGAGGCTGAAATCTACTTAGTGCAAGCCCAGTAGCTTAGTAGTTCTGATGACACAAAAGGGTTCACAAGTTTTTAGCCAGGCAGCCAACTTTTTCAGGAGCAACAAAGAAACATGTTATCCTGCATTCTGGAATCCATCGAAAACTCTGGGCTAAGTGAAACAGCTCTGGCGTGTACTTATGCAAATAAAAGACAGAGAGAATACTGCTACCTGAAAAGGGAGATTGGTAATTAGGTGTGGTAACCTGCTGTTATGACTTTGAGTCAATGCAATAAAAAGTATTTGGATGTGGTACCTGCTGCCTGCAGGTCAATTGCCTGAACTCCCTTCCATGCCCCCCTTATCTGCATCACACCAAGTACAGCACACTGATTGAGAATGCAGCGACCAATCTGTGACCTAGGGTTGCCAAGTCTGGTTTGAAAAATACCTGGAGACTTTGGGGCTGGATCCAGGAGAGGGCGGGGTTTGGGGAGGGGAGGGGCCTCAGCATGGTACAGTGCCATAGAGTCCACCCTCTAAGGCGGCCATTTTCTCCAGGGGAGCTGATCTCTGTCAGCTGGAGATCTGTTGTAAAAGCAGGAGATCCCCAGGCCCCACCTGGAGGCTGGCAGCCCTACTGCGACCTGATCACTGCAGTAAAACTAAAGCTAGCTCTGCACTTGACAATCCTTAATACATAGCAATGTGCTCCTCTTACAAATCAATGCTGCATTTAGGGTAAAAGTGGCTTTTTAAGCAAGCTGCATCTCCCCAGCCTACTTGATGGTTTCCTGTATTAGAAACCATGCAGACACCCACTATAAATCTGCTGAATCTTGTGACCCAGTTATTTTATTGCCATCAAGCAAACCACACAGGGTTTTTTTGGTTTTCCCCTCTTCAGCACTGCTGTGGTTTTATCTGAGCATCTGTTGCCCTAAAAGTTTCTTCAGTCAGTTGTCCATTTTAAGAGTCTTTCTCCCCTAAGTTCTAGGGCAGGTATTTGTGCTTTCAGAGTCTGGACTCTACAGCTTAAATCCACATCTTTATCTGGTATCCCATTTCCTAATACCCACTTCCTCTTACAGGACATCACAGAGGAGCAAGGCAATAATACGCTCATATTCTTTAATGCCTGATTCATCTGATGCATTTATCATCAGAAATTAGTGTACTTGTGAACATAATTTCTCTAGAACTGTTTTATATACCTGATTCATCCCAGGGTGATGATTAATGGCATCATCTGCTTCCAACTACATTCAATAACCAATTAACCCTATTAAAATGGACTAGAGCTTGAAAGGCCTTACCCTTCCAATATACAGGTCAACTGCCAAGATACTAGCAGTAGGGCTGCTTGGGAAATGATCAAGAGAAAAAAGGCAACTTGGTCCTATCCCGTCACATGTGGAACACCAAGCAGACAACATTTCGATAGTGGCTGCCGTGGCACCATCCATGAACCTAGCAGTAGGGCTGCCAACTTTCCAGCCAGCTATTGTGCTACGTTACCTATTTCACTACACTTACAGTTTGCCTTTCTCAAAAAGACTAATGGGTACTGTGAAAAACTGGCAACCACAGCAGAAGGGCGAAGTTGCACAGTTCCATTCTCCTCACTCTGTCGCATCAAGAACTTCCATAGCCAGCAATGTCTAGTCCTCAGACCTTTAATCAGGACCTCCAATAAAGGAATAACCAGATACAAAAGATCCTGCTGCAAAGACCGAGATTCACATTAGCATTCTCACTCCCAATACAAGCCTGCCAAAATTTCCTCCTGAAAATCCCCTCAGTGAGGTGGTCAAGGTCTCCTGCAAAACATCTTTTCCCTGCCCTGAAACTCCCCCCACCCTTTCCCTTATTTTGAAATATTCCCAGGATCTGGGAATTTTTCTTTCCCTCCTTCCCCCTTTCTGTTTGCCTGAGACAAGGGAAACTTTTGCTTTCGTTCAAGGCTAACGCCCTGTAGCTGAAGCCAGAATCTACCCCAAAGTATACATTTCTGTTAGTATCACTCCTTTATGGTACTACAGAAGTTCCGTGTTCACACATATTACGTGCCTGCTTCTCTTCTCTTCTCTGGATCTCCACTTGGAATACTGCTTTAGCCACTGCTTTGGACTCTGCCAGTTGGGTGCTCAGTGTGCATTAATTGTGCATACACCCTTACCTAGTGGATTTACTGGCTGCCCAAATTCTTTAAACCCCTGTTCAAGACTCATACCAGTGCTTGAAGCCCGCTCAGATAAGCTCCTTCTTCACCTGTCTACCTTTTTAGCCTCTTGCCTCCCCCTTCCTGAGTGATATGTGTGCACATGTGGGCATTCTAGTATTTGTTCTGGTTGCTATAGGCCTGATATTATTACGACTGCTAATTATCTGCCTTGCTAAAACAATCTCTGCTTTCACCGTATTCAGTGTCTCAGTACTTCTTCCAAACTTGCATCAACAGCCTCTTCATTTTACCAGATTGCCACTTATGTTGGTCATGGGCTCGATTCAGTGCTCAGGTGGGCATAATTCCTAAGCCAGTACTACCTAGGAATGAGACAGCAGAAGGAAACACTCTCTTCCTCACATTCAGGCCACCCAAGTATGATTTTGTGCTGAACTGGAAAGCAGGCTCCATTCACACAAAGAACATGTATCTCCTAACTACATACAGTAATACCATCCATTAAGAAGGAAATAAGAGGCACAGGAAGTTGGGCCACCTCCCATTTCCACAGCAATGGGGCAGGAATCCTCTGGTGCTGAGCCCAATCATACCTCTGAAGGTATACAGGGAACATAATATCACATAAGCTAAAATGATACTTAGATGTGCTCACACTATCTTGAAGCATCATTTGGAATTAGTTCTGTTTCAGTGATTTTTCTGAGATATACATGTACTACAAAGACAGAGAAAGAGGGAGCTGTGTGTGTGTGTGTGTGTGAGAGAGAGAGAGAGACAGAGACAGAGAGAGAGGGAAGGGGGACTTTTCTCCCCAAGCCTTTGTAGCCTCTCCAGTTTTAGAATAGCTCTCCATTGCGTAGTGATTGCAATATATGGCACGAAATCTTAAGAATAAATGAAGCTTGGTGGTCCAGCTTCTGCCAAAAAAGAAAAAAGGTCTTGTGCTGCCTATAAGGTTCTCTGTGTGAGTGCTGCTCTGTGTTTGATCCAAATTACCTCAGACCAACTTGCTTTATTATCACACAAAGCAGCAGCAGCAACCAATAAAACCATCCGACACAGTTAAATGTTCATCACATTATCAGCTGACAGCTCTTTACCCAGCATATTTTTCCTGAGCTTGGTAGCCTGTCACAGGTATGTGGTGGTGACAAGAGAAAGGTTCCTTCTCTCCCCCCCCCCCGCCCCTTTAGTGAGTGATGAATTAATTATACGCTTTATTTACACTGACTTCATTTGGACATCATACACTGCAATGAAACTCTAAATGAAGCACAGTGCCTTGTGGTGACTGCTTGCACCTCTCTTTTCCTCCCACCTCCCTTTGGGCATGGAGCTTGTCGTTAAACTTCAAAGCATTAATTCCCTATGATGTCTGAATGCAGGTGCCTTGGTAAATTGGAGTTTTATTTACTCCATACAAACTGTGTGGACATCACACTGAATTGGACCTCGATCAAATGGGGATGTTGCGCATCCAGCTGCATGCATGAAGGCCAACGGGAGAAGCAAGAAGCGCACGAAGAGCGCAGCAATAAACTGTGTTTGTGCCTCACTGAAGTGTGACTTCCATTCGTCACAACATCTTAAGGCGGCCACTGAGAACTTTTCTGAGGAAAGATGATTTTCTTTTAAAGCATTAAAAAAAAAAAAAGCAGGAATACCATTTTACTTTTGGGAGACATATTCAATCACACTTAAAATCCCATTTCTGAATGCCTATAAAAAAGGCATTCAGAATTGTACTATGTAGAGCAATTCTGTGCAGTCAGAGGAATGAGCTAGAGGATATAAAAGGCATTTCTCCCCCTTTCCATATGAAGTTGTAAATTTGTGTGCTCTTTTTTTCAGTGTTGTTTTCTTTTTTTTAAAGCAACCCGCCGCCTCCCAGTTTTTTAAGAATGGACAAGAAGAGGAACCAGGGACTGGAAAAACCAAAGCAGTGTCAAAAAGAATTCTGTACATTTTGAAGGCTGGTAGTTTCTAATCAATTAAAGGTAGCTCTACAAGATGTCTCTCTCTCTCTCTCTCTCTAGTCCAATTCAGCAATAACTCTGGTTCTGTACTATTACAGTTATGTTTTCCCTTAGTTCCTCTTTTCAGAATGCAATTCTTACTACAATATGATAATTTCTGGAATCAGTATTGATGAACAAGACACTGGAGGCACTTCTGTACAGGAATTTCCCACATTTTTTTTTTCATATTGAAAGGAGAAATACAGGAAGCAGCTGTAAGGAAATGGTGTTATGACCAGTGTTCCCTCTAAGCTGACTTAGTGTGAGCTAGCTCACAGTTTTTTAGCCTCTGGCTCACAGATTTTAGTCTTAGCTCCGGAAGGATGGCTCCAGAGCAAACTAATTTATGCCGTAGCCAAATCACCTGCTCACAACTTTAATGCCGGTAGCTCAGAAATACAGGTTGCTTACCTGTAATTGGAGATCTTCGAGTGGTCATCTGTGCATTCACACCTCTGGGATAAAGTGCGCCTGCGCCGATCCCGATCGGTAATCTTCAAAGCCTAACGGATTTTCGCGCCAGCTCCCCGGTCACGTGCACGTCCCACTGCGCATGACCCGGGGAGAGGCACGAGGATCCCGCCAGTTCCTTCTGACCGCTGCTAACAGCCCCCAAGGAAAAAAGTGAGGGAGACCGAAAGCAGAGGGGAAGGAGGGCGGGTGGTGTGAATGCACAGATGACCACTCGAAGATCTCCAATTACAGGTAAGCAACCTGTATATCTTCTTCGTGGTCTCTGTGCATCACACCTCTGGGAGAATAGCGAGCAATAAACACCACATACCTGGAGGTGGGTGCTGGAGGTCTCACATCTGAGCTGCTTGCAGGACTGCACGGCCCACCACAGTACGCTGATGGACGCGAACATCTAGGGCGTAGTGCTTCACAAACGTGTGAGGGGACGCCCACATTGCAGCATTGCAGATGTCTCCCAGGGGAATGCCCTTGAGAAATGCTGTGGAAGTAGCCACTGCTCGAGTGGAGTGTGCCCGGAGGGACGCCGGCAGTGGCCTTTTGGCCAGAAGATAGGCGAGTTTTATCGTCTCAACTATCCACTTCGAGAGTCTTTGAGACGACAGTTTCTGTCCCTGCCTGGGCAAGGCATAAGAAATGAAGAGAGCTGGAGACTTGCGAAAGGATTTTGTCCGGTGCAAGTAGAAAGACAGGGCTCTCTTGACATCTAAAGTGTGTAGACTACGTTGCGTTGGGTCCTGGGGATCAGGAAAAAATACCGGCAAGGTGATATCCGCCCCTATATGGAAGTCCGAGACTATCTTAGGCAGGAAAGCGACATCTGGAGCCAAAGTGACGGCATTATGATGAAACGTGAGGTATGGTGGGTCGCAACGGAACGCCGAGAGCTCACTCACGCGTCGAGTAGACATGATGGCCACTAAAAATGCAACCTTCCATGACAAAAGCTGAAGACTGCATGAGGCCATGGGTTCGAAGGGTTTTCCCATCAGTTTAGTGAGAACCAGGGGCAAGTCCCATGCCGGGACTGGTGTCCGCACTGGGGGATAGAGGCGATTCATTCCTTTGAGGAATTGTTTCGTTGTTGGGTGGGAAAACACCGAATAGCCATCAATCTTAGGATGATTGACTGAGATGGCTGACAAGTAGACTCGGATAGATGAGTGACACAGTCCCCTGTCCTTACATGACAGGAGGAAACCAAAAACATCTTTAAGTCCGGCGGGGACTGAGGGTCGTCCCACAGACGCCAGGAAAGTTAAAAATTTAGTCCATTTTGACTCATATGAACGTCGAGTGGAGAGTTTGCGTGAGTTCAGTAGAACTTGAGCAATGCGTGATTCTAACCCTAAGTTTGGATCAGCCACACTGTCAATTTCAGCCTGGGCACATCGTGGTGCAGTACTCGGCCCCCGCGCATCCCGAGGAGATCCGGGTCCGTCGGGAGATGGAGATACGTCCCTCGTGAGAGGCTGAGGAGCGTGGGGAACCAGGGTTGTCTCGGCCACCATGGGGTAACTAGAATTGCCCACGGTCGCTCTGTCAATAGTTTGTGGACTACTCTCAGTATGAGAGGGATTGGGGGAAATAGGTACAACCGTTTCCCTGTCCACCGGAAGAGGAGACCGTCTCCGAGAGAGGTCGGGTCCGTTCCTGCTCTGGAACAGAATAGATGGCACTTCTTGTTCTCCCGAGAGGCGAATACATCCACGGATGGATGTCCCCAATGGTCGAAGATCGGAATCAGGTAGAGGGGGTTCAGCTCCCACTCGTGTAGGGATGCTCCCCCTCGCTTAGGAAGTCCACTTGGACGTTGAGTAGTCCTGGGAGATGAGTCGCCACCAGGTGAATATCTAGTGCCTGGCACTCGTTCCACAGCTCTATCGCTAACCGGCAAAGTCCACGGGAGACCATCCCGCCCTGGCGGTTGATGTAAAACATAGTGGTGGTGTTGTCTGTAAGGACAGTCACCGTTTTCCCCATTAGGGATTGGCGGAAAGATCTCACTGCGTAGAGAACTGCTAGCAGCTCTAAGAAATTGATATGGTTGTGTGCCACAGAGGGGTGCCACCTGTCTCCCACACCTACACCTTTCAGGTGAGCTCCCCAGCCCCATAGGGATGCGTCCGTGGTGACGGTCGCTGAGGGGGGTGGAAGCCGGAAAGGTGCACCTGAGTGTAAATTCTGGGGCACAAGCCACCAATTCAGGGTCTCCAGGACCTGGGTAGATATCTGGAAAAATTTGGAGAGGGAGTGGAATTTGGGGCGGAAACGCCTCAAGAACCAAAGCTGCAGTGGTCTCATTCGCAATTTGGCGAAGGGAATTACTGCTGTTGTCGCAGCCATCAGGCCTAGCAGGCGAAGGATTTGTTTGGCTGTAGCCTCCTTGGTCTCTTGGATAGACTGGAGAAGGGAGACTATATCCGCTGCTCTGTTGGGAGGTAGGAATGCTCTGCATTGCAAGGAGTCCAGGATAGCTCCGATAAACTGAACCCGTCTGGAAGGGATAAGCATGGACTTTTTGAGGTTTATAGTCAGCCCTAGTGATTCTAGGGTACGAAGGGTAGTAGAGATATGGTTCTGTAGTTCCGTCGTAGAGGGGGCGACTAGAAGCCAGTCGTCCAGGTAGGGGTAAAGGTGGACACCTTGGAGTCTCAGATGTGCCGCTACTACTGCCATAAGCTTCGTGAAGACACAAGGAGCTGTAGAGAGGCCGAAGGGTAGGGCCTTGTACTGGAAGTGACGCGGACCGATCGCAAAGCGTAGGTACTGTCTGTGTGACGGGTGGATCGTCACATGAAAGTATGCGTCCTTTAAGTCCAGCGTCACCATCCACGCGTTGGCTTCTAGTAGCGGTAGGATGGTCTGTAGAGTGGTCATATGGAATTTCTTGTAGGTGATGAACGCATTGAGGTTCCACAGATTCAATATGGGACGAAGTCCGCCATCCTTTTTTGGGACCGTGAAGTAGCGGGAGTAGAACCCCCGCTGAAGGTGGTTTGTTGGTACCTGTTCTATGGCATCTTTTGAGAGGAGGGCTTCGACTTCCGACGATAGGGTGTCGGAGGGAGGGGTGGTTACGAAGTACGATTCTTGTGGAATCTGAAAAAATTCTATTCTGTAGCCTTCTGCTACGACCGACAGTGCCCATTTGTCTGTCGTGATACGTTGCCATGCTAGTAGGAAGGGGGATAGACGGGTGGGAATATCGGAGCGAATGGGAGAGTCAAAGACTCTGCTTGTTCGGCTTGGGTGGTTTAGTCTTGGAAGCGGAAACGGACGGGAATCGTGGCTTATGGCCATAAGGTTTCTGTTGATAAACAGTAGACGGCGGTCTCTGCCATTGGGGTTCAGTGGGAGATCTTCGCGGTTGCTGTTTGGACCAAGATCTCTGCCATGTTTTCTGCTTCTGTTGTCTCGGTTGTGAGACACCCAAGTTTCGAGATGTTTTGATGCTCTTATCTAAATAATGAAGAACTGTGTCCGTCGTGGAGCTGAACAGTCCTTCACCCTCGAAAGGGAGATCTTCCACTAAGGACTTAGTGTCTTGTGGAAGCGAAGTCGACCTCAGCCAGGCGTGGCGACGAAGGGCGACTGCTGAAGTGAGTGTCTTGGACGTGACGTCCGCAGCATGCTTGGATGCGTTAAGCTGATGCTTTGCTAGCACCATGCCTTCCCTCTGGATCTTCCTAGCAAGGCGTTGCTTATCCTCAGGAAGCTGAGCCAGAAGTGGTGTCATCTGTTCCCATAGGGAGTACTGGTACCTGCTCATGCAGGCTGTGTAGTTTGCCGTTTTTATGCCCAGTGCACCGGCTGAATAAAATCGTCTTCCGAAAGAATCTAGTTTCCATCCCTCCTTGTCCAAGGGGGAGGAATGTCCGCTACGTCCCCTAGCCGAGGGGGTCACGACGACTGAGTTGGGCTTGGGGTGGATGAATAGGAATTCTGCCCCTGGCTCTTGGAGCCTATACATGTGGTCTAACCTCTTGTTGGAAATTGGGGTTGAGGAGGGGTGGCCCCAGGATTCTTTGGCAGTGCTCAAGAGCACCGAAATTAGCAGCAACGCTACCGCGGTGGATGTATCCATCTGTACGATGTCGAAGATGGCATCGGTAGCGGTAGGAGTTGGTTGGACCGTGGCAAGCGCCAAGGAATGTGCCATTCGTTTGATAAGTTCTCCATAGGATTTTATGTCCTCGGAGGGGGAGATTGGTAAATTTTCAGCCACATCAGGGGATGGTGACGGCTGGATGGGAGATTCGTCATCGGATGATTCGGGAGATTCGGGCATCGAATGGTCGGAATGTTCGGAGGGAGACATAGGGGTCGACGGATCTGGCTGATAAGGAGGGAGGTCGATATCGGGTGAGGTGGGTATCGGCATCGTTAGTTTCGGTATCGGTTTCGGTATCGGTATCGGAGGCGGGGCCGGGGGATCTCGGCATCGGGAGACTCTTGACGATGTCGATTGGCGATTCCACTCCGCTGGGTACCATTGTGGAGGTGGCGGGTAGGAAGAACCATACAGGTATCGCCATTGACGGACGTCCCACGGCACCGAAGATGGGGGGAGGCGCCAGTCTCGCTCGCCTCTCGGTGCCGGCATCGGGTCGGGCCCTGTCTCGGGACTGCTGTGAGGGATCTGCGTCAGCTCGATGTCGGGTTCCGAATCTGTGAGCTGGATGGGTCGCGGCATCGGGGAGACAGGGCTGCCCCGGGGTCGCTCGCGCCCTGGAGGGTCAAGCTGTGGAGACCTGTGCTGGGTCATGTCGGACGCGGGATGCGTCGACGAAGCACTCGAGGTTTTGTGCTTCAGCTTGCCCTTACCCTCTTTGCCCTCCTTACGCTTCTTAGCGGGAGTTCGTGGCAGTGAGAGGGGTCTTTTCGGTGCCGACTTCTCGGTGCCGGAAGGGCTTCGCATCGGTGGCGACGTCGGGCCCGTCGGTACCGATGGGGATGTTGCCAAGGCCTCGGCTGCGGACATCTTCGGTGACAACGCTGCCTCCAAGAGAGCCACTCTGAGTCGGGCCGCCCGGTTCTTACGAGTTTGTTTGGAGAACGCGGCGCAACTCGAACAGGAGTCGACACGATGCGACTCGCCTAGGCACAGCAAGCAGAGGGAGTGCTTGTCTGGGGGGGGGGGGGATTTTACTCCCACACTTAAGGCAGCGTTTAAAGAAACCCCACCACTGGGCCATAGGCCGGGCGGGGAGTAGAAGGAGGAGATCCAAAAGAGAGTCCAGGAAAAACAGTCCGTAGGTCAAGTAAAGCCAAGAAAAATCAGTCCGAAAGGCCTTTCCAAAGTTGGAAAAAGAAGAAACGAAAGTTAACTACCGACCGGAGCGGAGAGGGGGTCCTCACGACGCGGCGGTCAGAAGAGAACTGGCAGGATCCTCGTGCCTCTCCCCGGGTCATGCGCAGTGGGACGTGCACGTGACCGGGGAGCTGGCACGAAAATCCGTTAGGCTTTGAAGATTACCGATCGGGATCGGCGCAGGCGCACTTTATCCCAGAGGTGTGATGCACAGAGACCACGAAGAAGATAGTAGAATTTTTGCTCACAGGACTCCAGAGTTTAGAGGGAGCATTGGTTATGACATGAACACCTTCTCTGTGCGTGCAATGTGGCATCTGCCTCAGCCCAATTCCCTAGAAATTGGAGGGAGGCTGAGCATGGTTATTGACTTTGGTGCACTGAATTAATCAATACTAATTACCAGGGCTATTTTTGGGCAGGAACACACAGGAATGGAGTTCCGGCTGGCTTTCGAGTTGGCCATGCCTACAGCCAATGCCCCCGCCCCCCCGGGTTCCCCAGTCGCCTTGCAAGCCACGGGGGCACCTGGGGAAGCCAAGCTGATCCAGGGAGGGAAGGCCTCGAGTTCCCCATGCACCCTGCAAGCCGTGGGGCACTGGGGGAAGCTGATCCTGGGAGGGAGCTGCACTGTCAGGGGTATGGCCTATTATGCTAATGAGTTTCTGCTGTTGGGTGTGGCCTATTACGCTAATGAGTTCCTGCTGGGCTTTTTCTACAAAAAAAAGCCCTGCTAATTACAATATATCCAGCAAACAGACACACAAAAAGAGAAACAGAGCACCACTGCTACTAATCAAACCCCAATGCCCCTCTCAACAACTCAGGCTTGCACAGATCCCTAAGGGACATAAAGGTGGGTGGCTTCCTAACACTCTTGGGAAGACTGTTCTACAACATAGTTTATCACCATAAAAGCCTAAGAGTGACCAGTGGAAAGGCTCATGGGTATAAAGGAGAGGGGACCACAGAATAAACATTGCTGGGACAAATGGAGCTACCTCATGGATTCCCTCAGAAAACAGTACGGGGACAAGAAATTTGAACTCAATCTGAGAGCAAACAGACAGTGAATGCAAAACATTTTAAGAAGGGAAGAATAGGTGCAAAGCTGCTACTTCCACACAACAGTTGAGCTGCCACCCTCTGAACCACCTGCCACTGCCATTGTTGTCTTCAAGGGCAGCCCCATGTCGAGCGCATTATAATAATCAAGTCTCAAGGTACAGCTTATGCTTCTGTGTGTGCAACCCAAATGAGGAACAAAGGAGTCACAATCACCTACCCATTTCCTTAAGCTCCATGTTGAAGAGTTCCAGCCAGCAAGCGTCTATTTCATCCAGATTGTAACGGCTTACTCGCTGGGAGTATGTCCTGGTGACTTCGAAGCTGTCAGAGCTGGACAAATTGCTTGGGGAGATCTGTGGTGAAGAATGCTCTAGCGCAGGAATGATCCTGGAAACGAAGACAAGAAGAGATAAGGGTATCTCTGCCAACTGACATCCCTCAGTTTCTCTGTCTCCAGCAGGCATTAACAGCTGCCACCTACTGTGGATCTCTTGAGGAAATTTATCAGTGCTGCACAGTTTGTTATTGTTAGGGAGCCTTTCCAAGAGGGAAGTGCTTATCACTGTAGGATCACCTACAGGCCCAGCTATTGGAAGGTACCAGCAGTTGGAAGATGGGGTTTGAGTGGAGGACTAACGTCTGGGAAAATCTCTTCCCAAACAGCCACTCTAGCAACTGACAAGTCTCAGCTACTCAATGCTCTGCTTGATCCTAACAGATGTGGCAGTATTTGGTGATACTTCCTTCGCAGTATAGGAAAAAATGGAACTGTGCGTCTCAGCGACCGTCTTGAATAATAGATTCTAATTGTAAACCGTTTTGGAGCCAATTTAGCTGAGAGGTGGGGAATAAATACATTACATAAATAATTAGGGATGCATGGAGGAAGGAACACGTTATGGATGTTTGCACATTGAAATTATATATGTGTGTTAAGTGCTCAGAGAAACAAAACTGTAAAGGAATAGCTGGGTTACATTCTACTAGTATGTATGTAGCTATTTTTAAGGAGGAAAAAATTAAGCATATCTTCACTACAAACATAAGCTGGTTTAACCGTCATGATTTCTCCTAAGGGAATCATAATTTTGTGAGGGAGTTAAGAATTCAATTAGAAAGATTCCTTTAACATGTCCACAGAGCTATAGTTGGTAAAGTTTCTTGGGAGAATGTGACAGTTAAAAAGGCTGAGATTTGTAGTGAAAAGATGCCTACAGCTTCCAGTCATTTCTGGCTCAAGAAGGCTCCATACCCTTGAGTGCATCCACTAAAAGATTTTACTGAAGGCATCATCTTACAGAATCAATATCTCTCGTTCTACAGAGCAGATTCGCCAGAATGGGCAAAACTGTTTCAAAACAAGTGATTCTGAAGGACCTGCTCATTACAGAAGTCCAACCTAGGTCAGCTCAAAAACAGTGCTGACTTCTGGTTCCTTTAAAAGGGCAGGTATACCTTTGAGGTGCTGTCAAAACTGATGGCAGAAAATTAATGGTCTGCCTGGGAACAACCAGCCATGACCTTCCTGACAACCGGCAGATGCTTTTTAAAAGGCCTCTTTCGTGAGGAGAATAATGTGTACACGTACTAAAGACTACATACAGGCTTAACACACAGCAGAGTACTTGTAGTATTAAGAAAAAGGACTTCCTGAGTGACAAGAAAGGTTAAATGTTCAGCAGTGAGTCAGTTCTGAGTATTTCACCCCTGACCCTTGCTGAAAAAAAATCTCACTATTTAAGTGATTCACATGGCAAGCAGTCGCAGGGCAGACCAGTTCATTTCAATGAAACACTTGTACTGTGTCTGCACTGTGGGAGGTGCAGACCCTTTTCTCGCGCTCAAAGCAAGACTTTCACAGAGTCAAGAAGCTGATCCTCTACCAGCTAACAAGAAACAGGCAGCAAGGAGAAAGGAGCCTCCTCCACCCTTGCCCCAAACTCAATCCTAAGGGCTTTAGTTGTCCTCTCAAAAAGTAACTGCAGCACTTACTTCTAGGTAATTGCAAGTTCCTCTCTAAGTTCTGGACAGAGATCAGACAGAGCCCAAAACATTTTGGCATGTGAGTCAGTAAAGCCAAAGACTGCCCTCATGTAGGAGTACCTAATTAATAGTAGAAGAATTGATTATTTGCTGCTTTTTAATGGAACCCCAAAAATCTGCTTTCTGAGGTACACTGTTTCATTCTGCTTAATCACAGGCACCACCCTAGCGGAAGCCAATCTCTAACTGTAATCAACTGGGATGCTGTAAGGGCATCTTTAGCATTATATGGTTATCAATGACAATTAAAATTAGAAATAACCTGGCGTGAATGCTACAGAGACCTAATGCCTGCACTTGCCTGCCAAATTAGATTTGAAGATATGAATTCTTTTTAAAAAAAATAATAACTATGACTAAACATTAAAAATATTGAAGAATCTCTCAAGAACACATGAAGGACAGGAGTAAAGTATCCCCCTCCACAATTCTTCAACAGGAAGATAACACTAATTACCAAAGCCCCACATTCGATTGTAAAAGTTTTTCTCTTCTGGAAGAAGTCAGGCAAGGAAGGGGAAAGTCAATTGCTCTCACGTATCACCCACATACCAACCATCCTACTTGGAAAATCCTAATGGCCATTCAGGCCACAGACAATGAAATGGTCAGCTCACACCTTTGCTGGAATCTGACACCTGGAAGGGACACAGAGACTAGGGGGTACAAGGGGCTACAATGTATCTTCCTGGAGATTTCAGGAAATGATTCTTGGACTCACAAGGGGAAAATCCCACATAAAATCCCTTGGCACAGAGGGAAAAGAGTCCATACTGGCACGTCCGTTCTAGCTGAATACATCTGGAAGAAGACGCTCTCACATCTGAGTTCCATCTTGATGGCCGCCATTTCCACATCAAGCAGACAAAGGGTGTCTGTCTGAACAAAGGCTCCGAGGTAATGGAAACGTTCAGAACTCTGTAACTTCTAAAAGAGCTTGCCTTAGAGCAACATAAACTAGGGCATGTATATAGTGAGAGACTGGGGAATTGCATGTTTACAGCTTTCTTTTGTATTCCTTGATCAGCCTGTTGCTATGTAGAAAGTACGCCTGTGGACTTTTTACTTTTAATACATTTTTGCTATTTTGAATGCCCGTAGTTGTTCTCATACCACAGAGACCTCCACCGTTCAAACACACTATTTAAAATGGGCCCCAGGGGAAGGGAGGTGGTCAGTTGCTAAACCACTATTTCCTTGGGACCATGCAAGTGCTGTAAGCTATCCCTGTAGTAATCAGTCACTGGGTAGCAACAAAAGCAGGCCCTAGGCAGAATCTTAAAATCAGCAACGCAGGAAGGGAAGGTGGGAGCACAGGCTCTCTTGGTGGGTAACGTCTAGAACGGCCAGCTGGTGGCAGCATATCAAACAATAAATGAACAAAGAACCCCCTCAGAGGGTCAGGCAAGCTGGGAGAGCGGCATGGTGCTGCATGGAGATTCTGACAGTTGCTGGGTACCTAGACGTCTTGGTGGGGGGGCAACTGCAGTGGTACTTGCAGGTCAGCAGGGCCAATCTGCCACACTATCGCTCCAGTCTGGATGCTGAACTAAATCTCCATTCGGAAGCAATCGTAGTACAACATTTGTGCCATCAGCAGATGTATTAAACCCACTCTGACCTACTGGCTACACACACTGTGCCGCATCGCTCCCCTGCATCTCCGAAGACAAGATGCTCTTCTTTGTGAATACAGAAAGATCACCAAAAACAGAGAGTTGCCCATCCACAAAGACATGGCTGACGCAGGCCTATCCAGACTAAGATCCCGACACCCAGCAATAAGATCTGTACAAATCCTCCAATCACAAAATTTCATTCTAGGGAATGAATGGTTGTGAACACGGATGCAATCAGTTCCACCCAAAATCCATAACCTGATAAACACCAACGAGAGGTCCTCAAGATTTGATTTAGTACTCTTTTTTTGCCTTGTTTTTATTGTTAATTATTTTATTGGGGGGGGGGATGTGGTATGTATGGCATATTGTATAGCCAAGGGCATGGCTAGTGTGAAAGGAGTTGTGATTGAGTTTTCTTGTGTTTTGGACCCCGAAATTCACTTTTAATCTATGTTGTTCCTGTATGTCTGTTAGTAATACTGTATTTTGGACTATGTCATACCAGTATTTAAGGTAGCATAGTGTGTTATGGGCTCTTAATGCTTTCGGGTATATTGTTTTTGAGTCAGATTTTTTGTTTTGAAATCATAACCATGTAGCTTATTAGCCTTGTATATTTTTTTGTATACTTTTATTTGTTGGTGGTAATATATTTCAAGTTACCTCAAACCAGTGTTTAGTAATAAATGTTGGAATATGAGCTCTTTGGGGTTTCTTTTATTATTATTATTAATACCTTATTTTAATGCAAATTACAGAAACTACTTTAAATATCATGTAACGTATGGAAGATGCCTAACAGGATACAAACACCCTTTGGGGGTTGTTTAAATGGGGCAAAATATGAGGACCCGAATGCAATTGTGGTGCAACCTGCCAAACTATTTTCCATCTGTCATAGGAACATGAGCATCGTGCTTTCCAGGGAGATGTGACAGAGCTCCCTGAACTTTCCCCAGCTGCCACTGAATGAATTGAAAATCTAGATATTAGTATTTAGGGGGATTGCCCAATCGGTCTGCATACCCACTGTATCAACTTGATTACATATTTTATATTATTATATACTTCCTGACTGTAACTCTGCCATATGTTAAAAAATACAGTCTTATACTTCATTTTCTGTGGAACTTCAAGGTCCTGTGCAAACATTACCTTGGAAGATTTTATACTCAAGCTTGGGATGTCAGTTACAGCCACTTTTGGCTCCGGAAAGGTTAAAGGTAAAGGTTTCCCTTGCTTGAAAGCCAGTTGAATCCAACTCTTGGGAGGGGGGGGTGCTCATCTCCGTTTCCAAGCTGAAGAACCAGCACTGTCCGAAGACTTTTCCCATGGTCATGTGGCCGGCATGACTAAACACTGAGGTGCACAGAATGCTGTTACCTTCCCACTGAAGCGGTACCTATTTATCTACTTGCAATTTTTTGCTTTCGAACTGCTAGGTTGGCAGGAGCTGGGGCCAGAGAGGGGAGCTCACTCCGTCACACGGCACTCGGGTCTCGAACTGCCGAGCTAACAACCTTCCGGTCTGCAGCTCAGCATCTTAACCTCTGAGCCACCTCGGCCCTGCCTCCGGGAAGGTACTTATTCCAAAATCAGACAAAAACTAGTGCACATGGGATTTTCTTTTTCCTTGCTTCTCTGAGTACAGCCTCGTTAGATCAAATCCAATGATCATCTAGTTCAATGTTCTGACTCCAACAGTAAACAGAGAGATGACTCTGGGAAGCACAAACCAGTTATAACAGCATTAACCTCCCTCTTGTCTGTCTCCATCATCTGGTCCTTGGGAAGTATTCTGCCTCTAACATGAAGCTTAAATTTGTAGGTATTACAGGTGAGAGCCATTATCAGACTTACCTGCCATAAATTTGTAGCTATTTTTAAGACTCCTATGTTAATTTAGCAGCCATCAGAATCAGACATTAAAGTGTAAATCACTGTTTCCATGATCCTTTATCATATTCCCCCAGCCTTTCCCTTTCCTTAGGGTCATAAGCAAAAACAGTGCACTGTGAGATCAGCAACCGGACCCTCCCAGAATCTTTTCAAGATAAATTACAGCTGTGTGGTGCCATAGTTTGGGGAAGGGAGATGAGGTTTTTCCCTTTCCACCATCCAAAGTTTTGCCTATCAACCACCGCATGCTGCTGTTATTAATCTTTTAGAGACAAAAAGATGGCAAAAGGACAGATGCTATGCTACTACGCAAGCCCTGTAGACTAGGACACAGATTGGACCGTACCCTTGTTTTTCCGTTTCACCTCACATTGTGCAGGAAAATCACTGGGCATAAATGAAGTGAGAAACTTGTGTGGCTGGATCTATTCATTTTTTACAACTTAAATACTTCTTTCTCATGTCGCAAAGAATTAAATCATTCCCCCTCCCAGCAGATATAATTCCTTTATTTTATTTTTGCCTTGCCAGATTACTGTAAGGCTGTTGACAGCAACCTCCCTCATGTTTTGATTTTGAAATCAAACAAATAACTCTACCTACAGCTAAATCTGCTTGCATCAATCTTCTCATAATGTTTCCTTATGACACTAGAGGCTTTCTCCCAGAGCTCACTGAGGGTATCACTCAGAAAAATCACATGTACAAACTACCACTTCAAGAGGGGAAAAAATAACCAGGATTTTTATATATATGTATAAATGATACTGAAATGGAGAAAAGCAAGCTTTGGCAGCTATTGAAGTCGTTTACTTTTGCGGGCTTCCAGAAACAGAAAACAAGCCAATGGAACTAACCTATGAAAGATAAAATCGGACCAATTTGCTTGCTCAAGACAGAGGTATGCTTTTTTCTAAACCCTCCTGCTTCTGCAAAAGGTGGAGAAACTCAGAGACCTTGGCAGAGGACAGACTGGCAATTTGGCCCGATATAAGCCCACTTTTAAAGAGGATTAAGAGAGCCTGTTCAGACAGCCACAGCTGCCTGGCGTAGCCATGCCGCACTCACCCCATCCTGAAGTGCTTTCATCCCGCTTTAAAAAGACACCTGGTGAAATCGGTGTCAAGCCGTCTGGGTGCGCGTTCATCCTGCTTCCTGGCAGTGTGGACACAAATAAGCTGCACATCAAGTGGCGCCAGTAATGTGAACCCGCTGATCCAGCTGCTGCGGCAATGCGCCTATGCACACATCGGCAAAATGGACCGATGCCGCGCGGCACCATGGCACCGGTGCCAGGGGCCGCCCCACAGTGTGAACGCTCCGTTCCACCTCCTCCCTGGTATGGTCCCGCATCAGTCTACACAGTGCAAACAGAAAGCCCAGCAACAACTTGCGCTTCGTTTTGCCAGTCTGTCCTCAGCCCTTGTGTTGCTTTCAGAAAACGTATTACTTAAAAAGAAATGTTCATTTGCCATAACCTCTGATGGGGTCAGGCCATTCTAACCTGGTTTTCTTGTACAGAATTCAGTACCTCACTCATTTACACCAGCAAGGAATTCCTAACCCCTATAATTGCAAAGAAAATGCTCAGAGATGTATATGATCTATCTAATGAGGCTAGGGCTGGGGAAGGAGTTATGATTCTAGAAGTCAGAGGACAGTCCTTCATCTCTGCTTCCCAAAGTTTTAGGGGATTTGAATTTTCTCCCTACTGTTCTTCCCCACCCACAGATTCCCTAATCTGGGTACAGTATGGGGAAGCAAACTAAGTAAATATTCCTAATTGTCATACTCCTTTCTGCCAAGTGACATTTTTTGGCTGCAGAATCTGAAATGTTTAATATTGTATTCTAGATCTTCTGGGCATAGTTCTGGGAAAGTCAGGTACACTTAAGTCTCATTACAGTCAACAGGATTTATACAGCGTAACATTTGCAGTACCGTCCTAAACAAACTTACACCCTTCTAAACCCACTGATTTCAATAGATTTAGAAGGGTATAACTCTGTTTAGGATTGCACGGTTAAGCACTTTAGTCACCAGGATCTCAATGAGATTTAAACACACATAATTTTCTCTAAATTGTACCCTTGCCAAATATGTCCCAACTAGTTAAAGGGCTGGGTGCACAACTGCCTAAACAGGTAGGAGACACACAGAAAGGCAAAACCAGTAGAGCTCTTCCAGCATTCTGTTTGTCACATGCATAGCAACCTTATAGACCAGGAATGATCCAATCACATCTGATGCTACAGAAATATTTGCTCCAAACAAATATTGAAGCTGATCAGAAGGAGGGCAAGATAGATAATCGTTCAGAGACACAGCAGGCAGCCTCTTCTGGGTGGCAGGAGCATCAGGCTAATGGAAACACACTCTTATTTAATTAATGAATTTCCCACTACATGCTAGCAATTATTTTATGGCAAGCTAGTTAGAGAGTTCTGAGTGCTAAGACTCTGGCTGAGGACAGACTCGCCTCCGCAGTGCGGCAGAACAAGGCAGGGGGAATTGCCCCCACCGCGCAGCGTTCGCACATCGCCGCAAGGAAGCCGCCCGCAGCGTCCAGACTGCGAGTGGCTTCCGCCGGTGGCGTGCAAACGCCGCACGGCTCCCCCGGCTGGCGCGCGTTCACACCCGCCGGAAGTGGGTGGAACGCGTGCGCAGCAGCCGAGACGCCACTTTTAAGTGGTGCCTGGCTGCTGCGGGAGGAGCGCGGTGCCAGACGCATTGCGTCTGGCCCGCCTCCTCCAGGCAGATGTGGCAGTCTGGACTGCCAGTCTGTCCTCAGCCTCTCTCTGGGTATTCGTGGCCATTCATGCAGACAATGGGGATAGCACTCCAGAAGGCAACTGCTTCTCAGAGCTGTTCCATGTAGTTCTAACATTCTGTATGTGCTGGAGGTGCTGGAACACAGAATGCTTTGCAAGGGAAGGTGTCACACATCACTCATAGAGACTGGCCTCGAACACTGAGAAGTAGGGATAGGGAAGAGAAAATGGTCTGTGTCTGTCCATACAGTTTCTGGGTGTGAGCTGAAGAGGCATTTGCTGTCAGTTTTTCTGCCATTCTCCAGCGGCTTTCCACCATTACACATGACACTTGCCATGCACACAACAGTGTCATGCATAATGATATCCCATCACAGAAAGAGCTCTCAGGCTGAGAAGCAGGCTGTGATGCCAGCGCTGACAGCTCTCAGCACACTCAGGAGCTAAAGCTTGCCATGGTATTTGCTAAGATCATATTTGTCCCTTGAAATATCACATTGTGACACAAATGCCAATTGTGCACGGATGCTGACAAAACAAGCAAGGAAAGCGCAGCATGCTGTATGTCCTTCAGGAAATAATTTGAATCTGGGACATTTGTGATCATTCAATTCCCTGCATTTTTAATTTTTTCAAGGGGTTAAATTATGCAAAGAAAGGAAGGAATTGTTTCACTAAGATATGCCATGAGAACGTATAAGCGGCCCTGTTGGATCAGACCCAAAATATATGTAGATCACTTCAGGGCTTAACACATCATTTTTTTGGCATCGTCCCTGACTTCAGACTGCTTATGAGTAAGTTCAACAGCACTCATCCCAATAGAGAACACTGTGGCTTTCCACTGCTTAGTTCTCTCCATGAAAACTGTCCATTCATTCCTAACCACTGATGTCTGTTCCTTAAAGTGTCATCCTAAACAGTTACACCTTTCTAAGCTTAGACTTAGAATCATGCAACTCTGCATACTTAGGACAGCACTACTGATCTGTATTTTTTCCCACAGACTGTAAAGCTTATTCATGAGCATTTGGTGATAGACTTTTTCAAAAGCATTTGAAAAGCTCATGTACATAATGTCTCCCAAATTACAGATACCAATATGTTTGCTGATCAAGCATTTCTGGCTAATGCAACTGTATGAGAAAGGTTTCAAAGAGAGCAACACAATATTGAAATGTCTTTAGACAGTGTTTTTTTTAAAGATTAACCGAAAAAGAGATAATATAGGACAAAGTAATCCCATCACAATTTATGAAAATCAGGGATAAGCATTCTAAGCATTAGTTAAGGCATCTCTGCACCAGTCAGTTTTACATCATGACGGATTTAATTCAGACTGTCATTCACAAGGTTTTAAATTATGGCTATACCTCTAAAGATTTATTCCTTAACCGAAGAATAATTAATTTCTTTCTAATTGGAAAAATAATTACAGACAACTTTTTCAGAATGTATCAGATCAAAGATCTCACATTAGCATCTACAAGTTAGACACTTTATATGTGTATAAATATATATTAATTTTTAAAACATTTGAATGCCAACCATTCCCAACCAAATAGGGTCCCCAAGGCAGCAAACATTAAATTTCAGCATTAAAACATCAAGACATTAAAACAGCTTTTAAAACAGGTATGACATTATTCAATAAAACATAGAAACACAAAAACACACATGACAACACAATTTGGGAAGAGAGCAAGTAACAGTTAGTGGGGCAACACCAAACAGAACAAAAAAAATCCTCACCCGCTGGAGGAAGAGAATGATAGAAGGAGACAGATGACTCTCCCTGGGAAGGAGTTCCAAAGGTTTGGTGCCTCAACCAAGAAGGCCCTTTCTTGGATTGTCATCCATCTAGCCCCAGATAGCTACATGGATGGCACCCAAAGCAAGACCTCTGAAGATGACCTGAATGAACGGACAGATTCATGAAGGATCAGAAGAGGCAACTCCTTGGCAGACCCAACAGAACTGTCTTAAAAATGTGGTAATTATTGATGAACTACGGACACCAATACTCTCAACCCAAGTTTAACTTAACTGTGTTAAGCCGTGTGACAAGCACTTTAAATGCAAAACTTAAGTGTTCTTTTGCAGACTGCTCAGGCCACAACAAATGTCCTTTTTCACTGCCTCTAAGAATGTCTGAACTGATCCAGCTACACAGCATGATCAGGCTTTAAGCCTTTATTAATCCTACTTATATAACTCGCTTACAGAACAGTCAGCTTGCAACAGGTGATAGTTTGAAATGTGTCCAACTGATGATCCGCAGAAAGCACTGGGCTTTGAACCTCAGTGGAAAAGAAGGCTTTATTTTTAGCCTGGCATGAAAGTGCAAAGATCGTTCTGTGTGCATATTCAAGGCTACTTTTCCATGAACAAAGGCGAGTATTTCTGCAGGTTTATTTAGGGGCGATTGCCTGATTTCTGTCTCATTTGTGTGCTATATATAGAGATACATATAGATCTATATAGATAGATATATATCTTCCCCATTCCCCCCTCCCAACAAAGGATCATGCTAAATAATCAAGCAAGGATATCCCACAGTTCCGATTTTGAGAGAGAAAATCCTTTGCACTATAGAGGTGTCCTAGGAACAAGTGCAAAGGTCCTTTCATCTACAACAGTTCACAGTAAAGGGTTCGTTCTATGTAATTGTTAGTCCTGATCTTTCCTCTAACAATGCACAAGCTATCTACAGAGCCACAATCCACAGGGTTCTGTTAGAAAATGAAGAATTAAAGTATTTTAAGGATCTATGTAATATTAAAAGGCAATTGCTGGCAGGAACATTCCCAAGAGGCTGGTTCATGCGGGCCACGGACAGCTGCTGGAATTTTAGACTCCGATACCGATACGTGCACAAACTACAGGTGGATGGGGAAGCCTTTGGACATTGTCGGTGCATATGATACTTTACCCATGATATCTAAAGGTTCATGTTCAAAGTGCTGGTAGCTTGCAGGGAGCTATACACTCACAATTCTTGAATGATTAATAGGGTATGTCATCCCTGAGGGTTTCTGTCCAAACTATCACTTTGTAGAAGGAAATTTGAAACGAAGCACTGTGGAAGCTAGAGGTGAGATATTTTCCACCAGAGAGAAATAAATCTTCCTCCAGTCTAGCAATCACCTGTCTAATGTTGATAATGGCTACAAGCAACTAAGAACCTGAGGATATAAGCTAACTACATTTCTAATGTCGCTCTGTAGTGGTGTTAAAAATATAATCATGGAAGAGAAAATGCTGACAGAAATTCTGTTATTTTGGCAGCCCAATCCTGAGGGGCCACTTCAGTTTAAAACACGGATATATAACACGCTGGCTAAAGCAGCATCCTAGCATGGCAAGTGGGACAGAGTCACACGTATGTTCCCCCTCTCAAAAAACTGGAAAAGACATAAAGCATGACAACTTGGTGGTGTTGCCTCTCTTGTTTTGGCTCTGATGAACTGAAAAGGAACTAAACCCTAGCACTGGTGGCAAGATGGAGGGTTGTGGCTTTCAGCCAAACCAACTGCAATCTGCAGACCAACCTTGACCCTGCCATGTCGGGGCAGTTCAGTAACCAGCAGGGTCAGGCTGCTAGTCACTGGTACATTACTAAATTACAGTCTCTGGGATTCACCTTAATGAGACTTTTCTGAGAACAAAGTAGAGCTTGTAGAGCACCCTGAACTGGCAATTTAAAAACATATATCTATATTTTTGCATAAATTACAGCAACCTTATTCATAGATTGTTCTGCAAAACCATCTCTTCAAATGTGTCCAAATTCCTCAGTCTGATAACCATCTACTTCCTCAAGCTGTCCACTTTGTTATCTAACCTGAATGATTAAGTAACAGCCCACATAAAAGCCCACATAGTGGTGTGTGACCAACAAAAATGTCAGTGGAGTTCATTTCCAAGTAAGCAACATTCTATAAGGCAAGGGTCATTGCTCCGGCAGTAGCACTAGATGCAGCATGATCTGTGCACAACTCCGACTGCTTATCACGTTCGGCTATGAGAATGAAGTCTAACTCATTATTAAATTATAAATTAATGGCCTTTATGTTAGTGGATACATGCCAGTATCGCCCATGAAGGCATCAATCTCTGAATGAAAGACAGAACTGAGTGCTGTCTGGCTCACAAGACCTAGGCTGCGATCACACACACTAAACAATCCACTTTCAATCCACTTTCCCACTGGATTTTTTTATGTGAACTGGCAGAATCCAATTTGAAAGTGCATTGAGAGTGGAGTATTTAGTGTGTGTGACTGCAGCCTTAGAGCCCATCTGCATGTTATAAGGGCCCCACGAAGACAACTTGAAACAGCCTGTGCACGGTGAGTGAGCCATGTAGCAACTATAGGAATACAGTGGTTTGCCAAGTTAACATCCTGATCACATCCTGAGGATAGTTTGTGGGAAGTCCTGAGGCACAGTGGGCAAGAGCCTCTGTATGTATCTGCTATTTTGGGGAGCAACCACAGCTTTGCTGTTCCAGGTAGCCTCTTCACCACAACTGTAATGTTGTAAACCAACCGAAAGAGCAATACCCCATGCACCTTTTCTTTACTGACACACACTTTGGAAACAGACACAGAGCTCAGTGCCTAGTTACTGACCCTTAGTAAATGTGACCCAGGTTGTTAACATTCATTTAACGTGTGTGGACTGATTTGTTAATCTAAAACATTACTGAGGAAGGCTAAGGCAGTGACGAAGAGCCTACCTTTAAATGTTCAAGAAATTCAAGCCTTTCTTAATTAACCAGCTAATTAAAAGCATTTCACAAACTGAACTCTATAAAGCAAAATTTAAAAATCCTCAGCATGTTATCTCACTCCTTGACATGAAGTGTGTATACAAACTTCTTGAAACGCAGAACAGTTCACACACACTCTTCGGCCCAGATGCTCAAGATCCTTCCAGCATTAATTTCAATGGACAGAGCAAAACCACATGGAGAAAGAGACGGGCATTCAACACTCCTTCCAGTGGAGGAGGTTCCTGTGCACTCATAAGAACTTGCTGGACGAGGGCAAAACATTTCAAAAAATACCTTTTCACAGAGCCCCCCCCCCCCCCCCCATGTCATGTCATAGGGTAGAGATCGGATCTCGTGGCTGGCTATTAATAGCTTAATTAGGGCATCTACCCTCTCATCTAAGAGTAATAACACACCGTATCTAATTTACAAACGTACACACTTAGGTCTCTTAACACCCTCTTAAAATAAATATCACTGTGCCCATGTGATAGCTGAGAACATGTAATTGAAGTCAGAAAATGGGCACAGCTAAAAACAAAGCCCTTGTCTTCAACTTCCCAGAATCCTGCTGCAGTAGTTTATACTCCAAACACAGCAGAAGGTTTCCAATGTTTATACAAAGCTGACAGGAGCTGGAGGGGGGGGGGGAGAGGAAAAGCATTTTTCATTTCCAAGGAAGTCTCCTGAAGTGTGCAGAATTTCACAATGTCCATGTAATAGGTGTAAAGCTGTTCCTATTAGCCCCAGGAAAGGAAAGGGAGGAGGGGGGAACCCAACTGTTACCAAAGACTGAGCATCGAGAGTAATGGATTCAGTAAGTGCTGAGCTGTAGCCTTGTAGCCTTGCTGTGAGGTTACCTTCTACACTATGACTGAGGCAGGGGAAAGCAACCACTACTCTTATACTACTACTCAGGGGTCATTTCGTAGAAAAAGAGGTGCAGGAGCTCATGAGCATTACTCATTAGCATAACTTATTTGCATATGCTACACCCCCTGACATGACCGGAAGTATGTCAGAAGGCAAGAAAGAAAGGAGAGAGAGAGAGAGCTGGCAGAGAGGGGACAGCTACTAATCCAAGCCTCAGAAATACCACTATTCTGGGAGGATAGCTTCAGTGGTGGCTGAAGCCTTCAGAAGGCTGGTCGGAGGAACAAGGACCTTTCCAGGGGACGGGGTCATTTTGCTGCAGCCATGACACAAACAGGCATTCCCCCACGGGGGGGGGGGGGGGCTGGCACCAACTCCCAGAGCTGCGCTGCCCCGAGCTCCTGCTCGAAATGACTCCTGCTACTACTAACCTACTGATTTCAATAGCTTTAGTACAACAGAAATCCCTGGGCCTGTTCTCAAACTTCTCAGGTCTGTTATATATTGCGAAGAGAAACTAATTTTTGCTTGCATCACCGTGGTTCAGCAGAGCTCTGCTCACGGTGAAAACGCACAGGAGCACTGAAGCTTCTGACTGTCTCCCTACTTGTAGTTAGACAGGAAATGGGCTTGCTCCTCTTCTGAGCCGGACCAAGGAGGAAACTGACCAGTCTGTTCACACCACTGTTGAAAGTTAATACAGGCGTCACTAGGATCCTGGAAAGGGAAGCCAAACACTTTTATACCAATAGTCCAGGCTAGATGGCATAGCTACCGCATCACCACCGTCTAAGGACACAACTGGGAGCGGTAGTTATTCTTATTCCCATCAAATGCTTCATGGCCTGTAAATGCTGCTAGCGGCTTCTTCTACTGCCGATTGCTCCGCAGTACGCAGGATATAATGCCTGCTTACTCGGGGCTGCTTTCAATGTTATCTCAGCAGTGAACTTCCTATGCCAGGCTGGTAAAACTAAAAAATGATCACATAGCGGCTGCAAGTGGCACGGTGTTGTGGCTCAGCGCCCTCACTCTTCCGACAGCAATTCCTCCGGTAATGGTTCAAGACAGGAGCTTCTGCTTGGAGCAGCTCATGGAACCAGAATCTGCTGGAATTCGAGAAGATCTCTCTCTGCAGAGGAGGAGTCATCAGTCTCCATACCAAAGAATGGCAGTGCAGTGAGGAGTATGAAGATGCTAACACATCACCCAGTGATGGGTGAACTTCCAGATACTGGAATGGACACAGAGTCCAACCTAAGGGATCCTAGCACACATCTCCAAGCCAGAACAAAGCCCAGATAATGTCCTCGGAATCTTCAGCTGGCAGTCATCAGGCCTTGTTTCAAGATACAAGCGTTCACCGAGCTTTGGACCTTGTCAAATCAAGATTTCCCTTCCTTGGGAGCTTTCTCGGATCCCAGGGAAACCTGAATGAATGTCACTGGGCTGAGTTGTTACTGAAAAAACTTTTTCAGACAGAGCATAAGCAAATTCCTCCATTGATGTGCCATGAAACAGTTTTGGGCAGCAAATAGCAGTACTGCTGTCTACCTAGTAAGGGTGACTCTTACCAGCACGGCACAAAATCTGTTGCACTGCTCCTGATTTGGCTTGCGGTTTTCTATTCTACACCATTCAAGTTCATTTTTACTGACTGTAGTTACGATGTTCTCTGCAACAATGGAAAACCCTGAGATTTGGATTCACTCCTCTGGGCAGATTGAGTGTGAAGTGCTAAGTGAGAAAGGCAGCCTTTTAAATCTACTTTGCACTTACCCTACTAGAAAAAGCAGATCACTTTACAAAACTGCAATGCAACAGAGGATTATACTTTCTGAGTTTTCCACCTCTACCCTACTTCACCTCCAGGGCTGTATTCTTGAAAGGAAATTCCACTTACGTTTTTCAACACCTCCACGCTTCCTGTTTATCTACATTCTGTTACCTTCTGCTTATCCTACTCTTGCCCCAATGCATCTGGCAAGACTGGATGCTAGAAAATACAGGTTGCTTACCTGTAACTGGGGATCTTTGAGTGGTCATCTGTGCATTCACACCTCTGGGATATAGCGCACCCGACCCCAATCGGTATCTTCTAAAGTGAAAGGGATTTTCGCACCCTCTCCCTGGTCACGTGCAGGGCTCCAGTTTGCAAGACCAAGGGAGGGGCATGACAATCCCGCCAGTTCCTTCTGACTGCTGCCATCAGTCTCTGGGCAAGATAGGAAAGACTGATAGCAGAGGGGAAGGACGGCGGGTGGTGTGAATGCACAGATGACCACTCAAAGATCCCCCGTTACAGGTAAGCAACCTGTATATCTTCTTCGTGGTCTCTGTGCATCACACCTCTGGGAGAATAACAATCAAGAAAAAACCCATACACATTCCTGGAGGAGGGAACTGGAAGTTTTCAACTCACACCGCCTCCAACACAGCTTGCCCCACCACAGAACGTTGGTGAAGACGGACATCGAGGGCGCAGTGCCTCACAAACGTGTGAGGGCAGGCCCAAGTAGCTGCATTACAGATGTCTCCCAAAGGCATCCCTTTGAGGAAGGCTGTGGAAGTAGTTACTGCCCTGGTAGAGTGCACACGAACCGGGCCAGGAAACGGCTTCTTTGCCAGTAAGAAGCACAGTTTGATTGTCTCCACAATCCATTTGGATAGATGCTGAGACGATAGCTTCCGACCTTGCTCCTGCAGGGCACTGGAGACAAAGAGGGCTGGAGATCTTTGAAAAGACCGAGTCCTATTCAAGTAGAAAAGCAGTGCTCTTTTCACATCCAGCGCGTGAAGACGACGCTCTTCCTTATTCTGAGGGTTGAGAAGAACACTGGAAGGGTGATATCCGCCCTCATGTGAAACTCAAAGACTGTCTTGGGTAAGAAGGAGATGTCTGGAGCCAAGGTAACACATCATGATGAAAAGTAAGGTAGGACGGGTTGTGACGGAGTGCAGAGAGTTCAAACACCCATCTAGCAGACGTGATGGCCACCAAGAAAGCGGTTTTCCATGAAAGGAGTTGCAGACTACAGGTGGTCATTGGTTCAAAAGGCTTGCCCGTCAGTCTCACCAGAACCAGAGGTAAGTCCCAAGCTGGTGTTGGGCCCCAGGTCAGGGGAAACAGGCTTTTCATGAATTGTTTCGTCCTTGGGTGGAAAAAAACAAATGACCTTCTATTTCAGGGTGATTTGTGGAAATAGCAGCCAAGTAGACCCATAGAGAGGCACAACTGAGGCCCATGTCGATATCGGAAAGCAGAAAACTGAAAACAGCATTCAGATCCACAGGAAGCGGGGGCTAGCCTTCCGAAATAAGATAAGCCACAAACGTCCTCCATTTTTCGTCATAGGACCGATGTGTAGACGGTTTTTGAAAATTAAGGAGCATGTGTGCTATTCTGTCACTTATTTTCAACACAGAATTTGCCACACAGTCATCCTGAGATGAGGCACATCATGGTGCAACACTTGTCTCCCTTGTGCCAGGAGGAGATCAGGCACCACTGGGAAGTGGATAAAGGAGCCCTTGGACAGGAGAGTGGGGAACCAACGGTGCCTGAGCCACCACAGGGTGACCAGAATGCAACAAGGATGGTCCCTCATCACGTTGTTGATCACCTTGGTCAGCAGAGGAATTGGTGAGAACAGATATACTTGTCTGCGCACCCATGGGTAAAGGAGTCCGTCTCCCAGGGAGGCAGGATCCCTCTCTGCAAAGAAACCAGAGCTAGAGCAGTCCTTTCTGGTGAAGAAACCAGAGCTTGAGCAGTCTCATGTGCAGTCTGGCAAAAACTATGACTGCTGTAGTTGCTGCCATTAGCCCCAGAAGGTGTTGGGAGTTGCCTTGCCGTAGCCTCTTTCCGTTGACGTAAGAAGCATATGAGGGTGATGATGTTGTCTGCCCTCTTGGGAGGAAGGAAGGCTTTGCATGCCAGGGAATCCAGGATGGCCCCAATGAACTGGGCTCGCCTTGAAGGGATGAGCACAGACTTTGCCAGGTCGACCATGAGTCCCAAGGCTTCTAGAGTGTGCATGGTTAGTGCAATGTGGTCTTGCAGGGTGAGCTCCGAGTCTGCCATGAGCAACCAGTCGTCGATGTATGGAAAGATCCATACACCTTGCAGGTGAAGGAAGGCTGCAATGACAACCATAAACTGTGAATATGCGGTAGGAAGATCAAATGGGAGGGCCTTGTATTGATAATGACCTTCCCCCACAGCGAAGCGGAGAAAACGTCTGTGATCTAGGTATATTGTAACATGAAAGTAAACCTCTTTCAAGTCCAGGGTCACCATCCAAACCCCATTCTCTAGGAGTGAAAGGATGTCCTGTAGGGTCGTCATCTGGAACTTTTTGTAAACAATGAAGGTATTGAGGTTTCTGAGGTCCATAATGGGGCAGAGGCCTCCATCCTTCTTGGGAACCATGAAATAATGGGAATAGAAACCCCGATGGAACTGCGACTGAGGGACGGGTTCTATTGCATCCTTTTGCAGGAGGTTCCGGATTTTGTCTAACAGTGTGATGGAACTGGGTATAGGGATGAAATGAGACTTCGTAGGAACCTGAAGAAACCCTATACAGTAGCCCTCTGCAATGACAGAGAGAGCCCCTCTGTCCGATGTTATTTTTCTCCAGGCAGACAAAAGTGGGGACAGGCAGGTGGGAGGTTTGGCCTCTTGGCCTGATTCAAAGGCTCTGTTTGAGGGGCTTGGTAGCCTTGGTCCTCAATTGGGGGGCAGTACTGAACTTGTTTGTTCCCATAGGGCCGTGACTGGAAACCGGAAGATCTCTGCCACTGGGGTTCCAGGGAAGACTTTTGGGATGATCTGCGCAACCATGACTTGTTCCAGGACTTTGGCTTGGATTGTTTGGAAGGCTGTGTGACTCCCAAAGGACGTGACGTCTTGATCCTTTTATCTAGTTCTTGTAACACTGCATCCAGGGTGGAACTGAACAAGCCCTCACCTTTGAAAGATAGATCCTCAACAAAGGCTTCAGTGTCACTAGGCAGAGACGTGGAGCGCACAGTCTGAGCGTGACTGCCGATGTGAGCATCTTGGCTGCCACGTCCAAATTATGTTTAGAGGCATTAAGCTGATGTTTTGCCAGCATCATACCCTCTTTCTGCAGCCTCCTGGCTTGATGGTTCATGTCTTCAGGGAGGGAGGCAATAAACTCAGTCATTTGTTCCCAGAGGGCATACTGGTGTCTACCCATGCAGGCCGTATAGTTGGAAGTTTTAATTCCTAATGCCCCTGCTGAATAGAACCTGTGCCCAAAGGAGTCGAGTTTCTTCCCTTCCTTATCAGAAGGAGAAGACTGGCTGCGTCTACCTTTGGACGAGGGCATGACGACAATGGAGTTGGGTTGAGGGTGAATAAACAAAAATTCAGCTCCCGATTCCTGCACCTTGTACATGTGGTCAATCCTTTTGCTAGAAATAGGAGTGGAAGCTGGATGATACCATGGTGCTTTAGCAGCTTGCGACAAGACCGAGGTTAACGGTAACGCAACAGTTGTGGAAGTGTCCATCTGTACTACGTCAAACACTGAATCTGTCACAGTGGGTGGAGGCTGAATGGTGGAGAGCTTCAGTGTATTGGCCATCCCCTAGATGAAATCCCCATACGATTTAAGATCCTCGGGTGGAGAGATGGGGAGATTATCCACCACCCGTTACAGTGGGGAAGGTTCCTGGGTAGGGGCTTTGTCACCGGAGGAGGACGATGAGGACGATCCCAAGAGTTCAGAATGCTCCGATGGCTTGGAGAACGTAATGGGTTGTGTCGGTATTGACGGCATTGGTGTCGACTGTCCGGCATGATGTACCGGAGGTGGAACAGTGGGTTTGTTCTTCCTGCCTATCGACACCGATGGTTGCGGCCGTATGAATTCTGGCGTCAGGGTGTGCTCTTGGTATGAGACAGGCAGGAGGATGTTGACTGGCGGTCCCAATCTGCTAGGGTGCGTGGCAGGAACCAGGGTGCAGTAGGCATGGGATAAGTCCCACAGAGGTACTGCCACTGACATCCATCCCACGGAGCCAGGGGATAATGCCCAGATGATCGATCCCAATCCTCCCAACGATGCAGAGAGACAGCTGAAGCACTAGTGTCTGGGTCTAGGTGTAGACTTTCAACAACAGGCGGTTGGGGCACTTGGGTTAACTTCATATCCAGTTCAGAGTCCGTGAATTGGATAGGACACAGCTAAGGCAAGGTGGAATCACCTTGTAGCTGCCCAAGGCCCGCAGGGTCAAGCACCGTAGCCCCCGCAGGGGCTGTATCTGATGCAATGTATGTGGATGAAGCAACTTTGGTAAGGGTACCCTTCTTGTGCTTACTCTACCTATCGTCCTTGCTCTCCTTGCGTTTTTGGCAGGAGTATGGGCCTCAGACTGGGAGGTTGACATTGGTCATTTCAGCACCAATCTGTTGACATTGATGATGCTCGGCATCGGAGAGAGTGCAGTCATTGATCCTGAAGCCAGGGTCGACAGCGAGGCATGGCCGGACGTCTCTTCCGAAGACACCACTGGAGAAAGAGCCTGTTCCAATAAAGCGACGCGGAGTCTCGTGGCTTGATTCTTCCTCATCTGCTTTGAGAACCTGGCACAGTGAGCACAGGAGTCCACCCAGTTGCGCTTCCCCAAGGCACAAAAGGCAAAGCAAGTGTGTCTATCGAGGGGGGCGATTTTGCTGCGCACTTTAGGCACCGTTTGAAGAAGCCCCACCGTTTGGCCATAGGCCGGAAGTGGGGGGGGGGGGTCTAAACTGCTGAGGCAGAGTACTCAGAGTCAGTTCTGTCTGAAACCAGTAAAAGTCTTTTCACTTTCAGGAAAATCCAAGAGAAAAAGGAAGAAAGAAGAAATGCTGACCGAAGTGCAGCGGTCAGAAGAGAACTGGTGGGATTGTCGTGCCCCTCCCTTGGTCATGCGCACTGGAGCCCTGCATGTGACCAAGGAGAGGGTGCGAAAATCCCTTTCGCTTTAGAAGATACCAATCCAGGTCGGCGCAGGCGCACTATATCCCAGAAGTGTGATGCACAGAGACCACAAAGAAGATCTGGAGCTCAGCTAATTAATCTGCATAAACGTAGACTGAGATCTGGTGCAGCCTAGTGGTTAGAGTGCTGTACAAGGAGTAAGGTGTCGAATTACTACTCTGCAATGAAGCTTGCTGGATGACACCAGCTAGTCACACCGTCTAAGCCTAAACTACCTCAGAGGATTGTTGTGATGTGATGTGATGTTGTGATGACAAAACTGAGAAGAGTGAATAAGGTATGCCACTCTGAGCTCCTTGGAGGCAGGGTTGGATAAAAGTAGATACTCATTCAGGTAAGCAAGCCACACCTAAATGAAGTTCCTTCAGTTAAGGGCATTGGGCTAATATGTTCATTTAGCTGTAGATTTCTAGTACATGTGTTTAAATCTCTAAATGTTTCACAATGGGAGTTGAAAAAGAGATGACAGCTGAAAAACCCATCACAGGAAAAGCTTGTTCTGGAATGGGTAGAAATCTGACGGCAGTGCAGAAATTGGAAGATCACTTTAAACAGGACCACTCTCTCAGCAATCACTACACTATAGTTGCAGTTCTATGCACATTTATTCAGGAATAAGAACCACTAAAGCCACAGGCCCTTCCTTCTCAGTAAACATGTACAGGATTGGATTGCCTGTGTAATTTACCCTTCAAGATGTAAAACAGCTGGTGTGAAGCTATCCAGAAGATACAACTTGTTTATTTTTATTGGTTTGGCTTGTTTTTAATAACTTGTTGGCACTGCATTGTTTTAATTGTGGGCTCTTTTGAGTAAAGTTCTGGAGAGGCCGCATTACAGATTTCTAAGACAGACAGATAGATTTAGGAGAGTAGCCGTGTTGGTCTGAAGCTACAGAACAAAGTCTGAGTCCAGCGGCACCTTTAAGACCAACAAAGTTTTATTCTGGGTATATGCTTTTATGTGCATGCACACTTCACCAGACACCTGACACAAAAGCTTATACCCAGAATTAAACTCTGTTGGTCTTAAAAGTGCCAGTGGACTTGAGCAGATAGTTTTACTTTATTATTTTAAATTCCAGACTCCTAACAGTCAAAAAAGGAGGGAAGTAGAAGAAAATTATTTAGCTTCAGAAGACCCAAAAGGCTGTGGCAAGAACTTTCCTATGCAACAGCCTGCTGGATCATTTGGGAACGATGAACAGGATCTCTCTAGACCACAAGAAAACTGGGTTCTGTTGATGACTTGCCCCACAAAGTTGTTTTGACCAATGACATCTCATTTTTTTTAGACCAGGCAAAAAATCTTGACCTCTTAAGCATTATTAACTGATATGTGGCTTGACCGCAATTAAAGAACAGCCCGGGTGATCAGCACCATCTTTCTTATGGGCTCAGCAGTTTGCGTCCATTTACTGCGGCCTCCAATTATCCTGCTTGGTATAACTGAAGGAAGGTGGCTGCCAAGATATGACCAGATAGCTCCTGGGATAGAAAGGAGTCTGTTACATTTTAGAGGTAGCTCATTTCTCCACAAAACTAAGAGCAGGGAGGCCTACGTTTGTCACGATGTGGATATCCGATTTTTTATATCTGTCAATTAATAGGAAATGTGTTTGTACACCTTGGCCAGATGCTAACCTGGTTTTGAATCTCTCAAGAAGCTTCTTAGAAAGCAGCAGGGCTCATACTATTCCTGGTCAGACATAGTAGTCATCTCTCCATGCCTTGTCCCTAAGACCCCAGAATAACTCATTAGAAAGGGAAGAACTTAGGACCATACTCACACAGCATGATTTTTAACGAGGTGGGCTGGATTCTGTTGATCCACCTCAAGTTTCCTGACTGCCTCACAGAAGCTCAAGAAATGGCTTTTTAAAAATCTGCACAGACCTGATTCAGCTGGGGACTTCAGCGTTGAAGGGGAGGGGCTGCCTTCCTACTGTGTTGTTTTTCCATGCCAAAATGGCCCTGGGGCGGCAAATCTCCCCCCCCCCCCCCCCGCTACTTTGGCTCAGAAAATTGGAAAGGAGGAAAAGGCAGGAGCCCCTTCCCCACAACAGTGCAGTCCCAAGCCAAACTGGGCCCCCACAGATTTCTTTTTTTAAAAAAAAAAGGTCATTTCCCACAGTTGTGGTGTTACCTGGACCCAGCTTGTTAACAAATGTACTGTGCAGTTTGGCCCTTACTGTTCCAATGTTAACATAGTTATGTACATACAATCTTCTTCATCCTGCCTTATAAGCTGTTAAGAAGAAGAAGAGGAGATTGGATTTATACCCCACCCTTCACTACCCAAAGGAGTCTCAGAGCAGCTTACAATCCCTTTCCCTTCCCCTCCCCACAACAGACACCCTGTGAGGTAGGTGGGGCTGAAAGAGCCCTTTTGAGAACTGCCCTTGAGAGAACAGCTCTGAAAGAACTTGAAATGGACCCAAGGTCACACAAGCAGCTGCATGTAGAGGAGTGGGGAATCAAACCCAGTTCTCCCAGATTAGAGTCCGTGCTCCTAACCACTACACCGAACTGGCTCATACGATACAACAAACATTACTAACTTGGACTTTCAAAAGGCATTTGACAAAGCCCTGATAAAAGGAAACTGTTTATAAAATAGGAAGATGCTAGGAGTGAATTTTCATAACAGAAGGAAGTAATAAGTGGAATTTGCACCAGATTCCCTATTGGACCAAGTGGCATCATAATATTGGATACTAAACTGTCTGCCCCCCTGTGTGAATAATGAAAGCAGCACAGAGGAATCACTAAAGAAAAATTACATATGATGGGGAATTTCCCAGGCATACAAAAAAGTTTGTCTTCATACATCAACCAAAAGAAACAAAAACCTAAAATAACATCCTGATAAGGACTAAATATATTTCAGAAGGGATGGAATGTTGAGAAAAGCTGAGTACCAGTTAAGGGTGGGGGGCTGCTCAAGTCTCTGAGAGCTCAGAATTCTGGAGTGGGAGTTTTTTGGGGTGGAGGATTTCCAGAGCATCATTCACCTCCAACCCAGCATGAATCCTTACAAGGTCTCAGGAAAAACAACAACAAACTACACGTGCTCTGATGAGGTCTAAGCTTGCTGTAACTACACAGGAAAGCGATCCTGGTATTTACCGGGACCATTATCTCAAGAGTGCTGGAAGTAGTGGGAAAGTGTTATTAGTGTTAAGCATTATTAGGACTGGATTTGAAATTAAAACAGCAAGTATAATAATGATACTACATAAATCTCTTACGACCCTCTCAAAAAAGGATATTGTGGGCTACTGAAAAAGACATCTAAACAGGTTAGGGGATGGACTTTTTATAGTCACAAAGAAACGATAATAAAATATACTCTTTTTACTTAGAGCAAGACATTTACAGTGGAGATATGAGAGTTTTATAAAATCATGAACGTTCAGGAAAACTGTTTTGAAGAAATAAGTGGGTAGTAACTAAAAAAATTCTGCCACACGGGTCTCTTTAACCTACCTGCTGGAAGTGCCCCCAGTGCTTCACATATTCAGAGAACCTGCACTTAAGAATATCCTATGGATAACATGTTCCTCATCATAACTTACGTACAAGGCACCACAGAGACCTTATGTGCATACACTATACTACCGCCTTCCAAAGATTTTATTTTAGGGATTTAATATACAGCCCTATTGTGAAACCACCTGAGTCTTTTTAAAAATCTATCAGAATGAAAACTACCTACTATAAACTTGGTATATAAAAAGCAGGCTAATATACTACAGTTTATATATGAGTCATCATAAGGAGACAGGAAGGATGGATAGTTTAGTCTATGGTGTTAACCAAAGATGCATGATCTTTATTATTATCATCATTCATTTATACAGCATTTTTAGCAAGTGAAATATCATTATTCCCACACCAACACTATGACGTATGCCACTGCTTACTATTCTTCCTTTTTTAATTATGGGTTAGAAACTAAAAGTACAATCAGTCCTAAGCCCAGTGACATCCTTCTAAGCCCACTGACTTCAATGGATTCACAGGGTGTAATTTTTTCTTAGGATTGCACTGTTGTGTGCTGATGGTAGCCCTTACCTGCTACTTATTCTTTGGTAAGGAGCCTTGTTGAGGTCTTTTGATGCTCCCTGCTCTACAGACTATGTTCTTTCTGCTATAGATGGGAGACTGGAACCTTTTTCACAGATTTGATTACCCTTGACCGAAGAACGGTACACTCCTTCTACCTAGGATGGTCATCCTCTTCGACCCAGTGTGCAGCTTTGGGAGGGACACACATGGCGCGGTGAGGGGAGTAGGGGACACCTGCCTAGCCAGCCAGATCAGCCAAATCAACCCTGGCGATCAATGGGGTGAAAGATGTCGCAGCCAGATCACAAGAACGTAAGAGAAGCCAATGTTGGATCAGGCCAGTGGCTCATCCAGTCCAACACTCTGTCACACAGTGGTCAAAAACACCAGGTGCCCTCAGGAAGTCCAGCAGAGGGGCCAGGACACCAGAAGCCCTCCCACTGTTGCCGCCCCCCCCAAGCACCAGGAATACAGTGCAACACCTGCCCCAGACTGAGAGCTCCCATCCACACCCCATGGCCAATAGCCATTGATGAACCTCTGCTCCACACGTTCATCCAATTCCCCCCTGAAGCCCTCCATGCCTGTAGCCGTAGATCGCCCTCACATCCCACAGATTGATTACAAACCAGGTCTCTTAGGTATTTTATTATCAGTCTACTCAAAACTGAGGATAATGAAGAATGTCTGTCAAGATATCTGGGGGTTTTCTTAGTTACATTCAGTGAGGGAGAATTTGATGTGTCAAGTTTAGACATGACTAAAAGGTGAATGGCAGCTTCAGATACAAATTATGTTATCTTTGTTTGAATAGAAGATACCAACCATTATGACCATTAATTCTTCTGAAGAAGCCCTGTGCAGAATGGAGTGTTTTCCTATTTTCACATTCTTGTGTGAACCTGAGTGTTGATCACTGATTCATGTAAACGTGTGAAACCTTTAAGTTGCCTTTGTTCTCAGCATTTTAGTACTAGCTTCCCCAAGCTACAAAAGGACAGGAGAGATTTAGAACTGTAGATACGACAAAGCTAATAAGGAAGATCTCACTGACCAATAATATGCTGGTGGCACAGAGCCATCAAGTTATACCCCATGAAACTAATACTGGCCCGGTGAAGTTTCACTTCCATTCTTCTGTCCATAGTTAAAAGTTCAGGAACATGTTTTGAACTCATGAACTCCCTTCCCTCTCTTCTCTGGAAATTCTGCCTTCCCTTTCATCATTTGCTTTAATCATGTTGTAGCATTGTGTCTGAAATGATAGATACTAACCATTGGGGATAGGCACAGATCCAAACGCCAAACCAAAATCTGGCCTGAACTTTGGCCAGTTCGAAGGTCACGTGTATGGACCTGGAAGTCTCTGAGCTTCTCGGCCCAGCTCGGAAGCTCTTGTACACTCTCAGGAAAGAAACCCCACCTATGGAGTTTCCCGCCAAAAAGCAGGGGTGGGTGGGATTTTCCAGCTGTCGAGGGACCAATAGTGATCATCTGAAGCTGATAGGCAAGTCCAATTAACAGTTAGACATATGAACATCTCCCTCAGGACGGGAGGCGGGATGTATATAATCACTGGAGGCATGCTCCTGCCTTTTGTTTGCAAGTCTTGTTCTCCTTGTGTGTGAGAAAAATATCTGTTGGTGAGCCTAAGGTGGGTGGGTGTTGAAACCTGCTGGATCTCCTGGCCACTATATAAACTGCTAGACTAAAAGCATCATCATCTCATTTTTTTCTGTCTTCTTTCCCTTCTCTGCGTTTCATTGTTACAATTCCTTTTCCCCTCCTGTCTGTTTCTTTGATGCGAGGGATGGCAAACATGGGTAATTTTTTTGTTTTTTTGTTTTTACAACGCGTTTCTGTTTTGACTTTGAGGTTGCCTGTTTCCTTTTGCAACTCAAACACCCAAGCTACCCCACCCCTTTCATGGGTTCTGCAAGCCAGCAGGCAGAGAAACGGGTGGCTTGCAGAACCCCTGAAAGGGGTTCTGCCCTTTCTCTGCCTGCTGGCTGTGGGGATTCCCTTTCTGCTCCTGCCGAAAGCCCCCACCCCTTTCTTCCTGGGTTGCTTGAATCTCTGTCTTGGTTGTCCCTCTCTCCTCTGCCACAGAAGCACCCAACTCACCACAGCACTTTTGGGGCTTCTGCAAGCTGCCCTTTTCTCTGCTTGCTGGCAGTGGAGTTTCCCTTTACTGCTCCTGCCAAAAGCCCCCCCCCCTTCTTCCTGGGTTGCTTCAGTCTCTGCCTTGGGGGTTGCCTCTCTCTTCTACCACCAAGGCACCCAACTTACCCACCACTATCTGAGGGGTAAGCACCCACCGCGGCTGACCAGTTCCACACACCTATGTCCCCCTCACCTGCCTGATGTAAAAAGTGATAACAAGTCAGGTCCAAATCCTCTCAAAGAGGGAGGCCACCTCCCACTGCGCTGGTGTCCCTCGGGGTGGATCCCAGTCATCCTGTGGCGGGACGTAGCACAGGATACCTCCCTCTAGGCTGCAGAAGAGACCGGCTCATGCTGTGGCCAACCGGTCCTGCGCACCCATGTTCCCCTCAGCCACTTGATATTGAAGTAATAACCAGTCAGGTCCAAATCCTCCCAAAGGGGGAGGCCACTTCCCACTGTGCGGGTGTCCCCCAGGGTGGAAGGGCTAGCCCTGGAAAGCAAACACGTTGCCAATGGATGAAGGGTGGGCCTGGGGAAAGGCAGCCACTTGCACACGCCACCCCACCACTGTGCAGGCTGTCCCCGGGCCCCAGGCAGAGCAGGAGGGTTGGCAGTGCCCCCAGATTCACATTGCCATTTAGGGGTGTGTGGGCCCTGGGTCAAAGAGCACTTGGGCGGCCATGAAACCTGTGCGCCTCAATGCCATTATCTGCCCACCCACGTCCTAAAGACTGTGGTCTCTGAGCTTCCAGCCTGAGTCCAACCCACAGATGCCTCACCTCACCCCCAAATCTTTTCCCCAAAGACTGCTGGACTCCAGCCTAACAACATCCATGTATGTCTCGCCTCACTGAGGACATCATTGCTGTAGATCAGCATTCCATCTCGACGGTGGGGCTTGGGAGTCTTTCCACCCCATAGAGTGTCTGGGTCGTCAGGTGCCTCCTCCTCCTCGGGATATTTTAGGTCCTGGTCACTAGTCCACCAGTGCCCTCCTGCCACAGCCCTGTAGAGAGTCTCACTCCTCAGGTGCCAGGTCCCTGTCACCTTCCCGGGCAGCATGGGAGGATTGGCCCCAACCAGTCATCATGTCAAAAGGGCTAGGTGGTTGGCCCCAGGAAGACACAGCCACCCGCAACCATGCAGGTGGTCTCTGGGGAGGTACTCTGGGAGTTGGATGCCTGTAACTTAACCAAGTCTGCTCTGTGCTGTCTAAAACCAGTGCTGGAAAACTCTCCCAAAAGCAGTTTTCTGGGAGTACCTTGCTTGGAGGTCTGCTACTCAGACCCCCCAAATCTGACATGCATGTAACTTGTGGGGCATGTGGAGGGTCACCCCAGGGAGGAACTGTGTGAATTGGAGGCCTCTAGCTCAGGTCAGTTTTTGTCACTCCCGAACAGGCAGGGGTGATGTTCCATTGGAAAGCATTGTCTCGGGTGACCTTTTTTAGGGGTCTGTAACTCAGCCCCCGGAAGTCCAATGTGGACCAAATTTGGTGGGCACATCAAGAAGAGTGAGCTGGAGACATCCTGTGATTTTGGAGCCTTGAGGCCCCCGGGGGGGGGGGGCTTGTTTTAATCCAGGTCAGTTCGTGAACTGGGGCACAGTTTGGTCCGGAAAATGTTCCAGGAACTTGGCCGGTTCGGTGCACGAACCACTGGCATTTTCATTCTTTTGGAGCATCAAGAAGCACTCCATATTGTTATAGCAGGTGTGTTGGTACAGTCTGCATGGTTCCCAAATCATGACTACATGTGATGGGTGCAAAGAGGAATCTTTCCAATTCATTATCAAAAAGCCCCAGATGAGTGTACTGAAGTCTAAAGGAGGGAACAATACCAGCTGAAAACAACTTTACGTCAATATGAGTCTGCCACTAAAAGAACAAGATAACACTTTTGAGCTTCAAAGGCTCTGTATTATAGATAAAGGCAGATAAAGAGAACAGAAAGAATTGATCATAACCATTGGAGGGGGTAGAAAATGTCACAGGAACTGAGTGACTCATCCTTATGTACAGAGGGAGTCTTTTTTAAACGGGATAAAAAAAAGAAGGCGGGCAGGGCATAAATACACTGAAAGGAAAACATTAAAGGAATAAAGGTATCATTAACCTAAAGGCGTCTGGTAAAAGACAGGGAGCGTTAAAGAAATCATTACTGTATTAAAGTGCAGCAACTGTCTTTTTTGCTTCTTAAACTGAAGCATTTATTTACAGCCCACTGCCTAACATTAGGTAGCTTAGTCTTTTTCATAGTAAGTAATTAATTATTTCAGGGTTAAAATGTGCAGGTTTAGCAGCACACCAATAAACCAGCCCGCAGCCCGAAGTATACATGGAAAAAGAGCACTGGCCCTACAGGTTCTTATGTGGAAAGATCTGTACCTGCAAAAAAATAAAGCAAGTAGCCAGGAGATGCAACCACTCCTTCATTGCTGCTGTCTGGTATGTTCATTGTGTTTTTTTCCATTTAAAGCTGTTTGAAGTTCATGCCAGAGGTGGGAGTAACGAGACAAACGAAAGGCCGAAATGAGTCATCCCAGGATGATGTTAATAAGTGGTGTAAGAACAGGAAACCTCCAGGAGCTCATCTCTGGGTGTGCGGCAAACTGCCCTATTAAAAAGCTTTCATTTCTATCAGGACAGGCTTCCTGAAAATTACAGCCAGCAGCATTCAGGTTCCTTACTCTAGGAAGCAGCTGTGTTTGAGAATCTGCAGCCTGCATTAGAAGTACCACCTCATCTGTCCATCAACAGTACAAACATGTTCAGTTGAATGGCACTGATGGGAGACATTCAAGATTTTCCAACAAAGTTCTGACAAGCAGGAGTTGGCATGCGGTAGGCACCAATCATTTCTGAAGAGGATATGCCAGGTCAGATATCAGGAGATTTATACAGTGGAGGCCTTATTTTAACGTGCATATTTATAACTTGATGACTCCGACATCAACCAATGACTTTCACGTGTGAATGAACTGACTAAGACATACATCATTCCATATGAAGCTCTTACATCACCTGACCTAGGTATTTTGCCTCTCCTTTCACTTCATGAACCTGTAAGGCAGCTCAGTTCCATAACTAGTGATAAGGTGGGAAATAAAAAGAGAGGGGAGTTAGATACTGGACCTTTTTGTGTAAGGCTTGGACTAAGAGACTGAACTTGACTCTTAGCCTGGCCCACAGATTTACCCCACTGGATCAATTATCATTTCAGCCCTGAATCCTTCCAAGTCGAGGCCTAAAAGAGATTTCTTTGGACCCCCTACCATTTCCCAAAGTTACCTCCATGTAGGCATGAGAATGAATCATGGGAAGCACCAAAGCAGGGCTTCTGCTAGATAACATCTTCTGTAGTCCCAGCTGGCCCCGTACAACCATGAGCAAGAATAGCCACACCTGTGGGCCCCGGGAACTAAATTTTTCATAGTTTCCTAGATGCTGCTTGCAGCAAAATCTAGAGGCTAATAAAGGATCTCATGTGGTACCAGTTTTGAGCCCTCCTTCAAACCATTGTGTCTAGGTAAATGTGAGCATGGGAAGACACCGGAGAAGCAATCCAATTTACACTAGGCCTGATTTGGGTCCATAATTTTCCAAGGATTTTGAAGCAACAGACCTGGCTCCTTAAGTGATTTCTGTAGCAGATTGGAGAATGGGGGTCAACTTATCACTCTTCATCACCTCAAACGCAAAGCCTTTCAGCGTAGTCAGTTCATACAATAAGTTGGTTTATCAAGTTTATAGTAACCACATGTACAGAAATCAAGCGATGTTCTTTCATTTGTGAACCAACCAGGTGAATAATTTGCAGACAAGCTTTGTGAAGAACAAAACACTAGCAAAATAAATACTGCGCAGAGCCATCCAGTGGCAAAACTTACAAATCCTTCAGTGAAGATTTATCAAAGCTGAACTCCCCCCCCCCCGCTCAATAAATCATTTGTTGCTATTAGGGGATGTGGGGGGAAAGCTGGCATTTTTGGGGTTTGAGTGTACTGAACCCGAAAAATATTGGTATTTCCTGATATTTCCTGAATCATACCAATCTCGGGATTTGGGAAATAACTGGGATTGCTGAATTTATTTGGCTCCATTATATCCTATGGGGACCATCCCCATAGGGTATAATGGAGAAGGAATATAAATTTTAAATGCCTGCTTGATTCACTTGCTGAGTCATGCCGCCACAGTAGCGTAACTCTGCGAGTGAACTGAGCGAGTATTTAAAGTTTAAATCCCTTCTGAATTCACTTGGTAAATCATGCCGGCGCAAGTGAACTGAGCATGCATTAACTGAGCAAGCATTTAAAGTTTAAATGCTTGCTCAGTTCACTTGCAGAGTCACACCGCTGCTGCGGTACAACTCACTGAGCGAACTCAGAAGGGATTTTAACTTTAAATGCTTGCTCAGTTCACTTGCAGGGTTGCACCACTGCCATGGCACGACTCCATGAGTGAACTGAATGAGCATTTAAAGTTTAGATGCTTGCTGAGTTCACTCATGGAGTTGCGCTGCGGTGACATGACTCCACGAGTGAACTCAGAAGCAATTTAAACTTTAAGTGCTTGCTCAGTTTACTCATGGAGTTTGAACTCAGAAGGCATTTAAAGAGACTGTGGTCTCTTTAAATGCTTTCTAGCCATGCTCAAATAAAAGCCAATTAATTTCAGCTTTTATTCGGGTGGGGCTATTTTGGTAGCCGAGTACAGATCTCTGAAAGAAATTATTACTAGAACATGATAAATGGGATAACTAATATATAGACAAGTCATTTGTCTAGAACCGAAAAGGCAACGCAGGCATCTAAACCCTGTTCTGGATATGTCACTAAGTTGAATGGCTAAAAAGGCCTGTTGGCTGTAGGGAACACTGAATCAAACGTAAAATTGATTCTCAGATCACGGCTGTTCCATGCAAGCTCTAGACCAAATACCCACGTGTTTTTTGTATGTTTTGTCAGTTTATTGTATGTTTTATTCATCTGAGGCACCAAACACTTGTTGCAGTTAGCTGTTACGCCTCAGTAAAAATTAGCAGCCTTGAACTAATAGGTGGAGATCTGTTCCCATGTCGCTCTGCCTGAGAATTTTACCCTGCGGCAAGATCAGAAGTGGATCACAGACCTGCCCCCACTCCTCACTAGGGATAAAAGGCAACAAGCACACCATGAGACTCTGCCTTTAACTAAACACGGGATCTCCTGATTTCACTGGTAACCTTTTACCTGAAGTGAGAGAAGCATCTGTTTGCATTTATCTAGGTATCAGATGGTTTGAATACAAGCGGTGTGCCTCAAGCCACACAGATAAACTGGATCTGCCTCCAAATTGGTTGGTTGCCATCCTAATTGTAAATAAACTAGACAAGAGACCACGGCTAAACATCCAAGACTACACTCGGAGCTAAGCAGCTACTTCATTTGATTGATGGCCCCAGCAGACTTGTAGAGGTTTGTGACTTGGGATGTCAGGAGGGGGAGAGGGGGGTACACTTAATCATACCACAAATATTTTTATTGTTTAAACATACTGCACTCCTTCTAAATTAATACCAAGAGTCATTTCAGAATAAACCATGTCAGACTGCTGGGTGGGTGCAGTATATAAAAATAAGGATTATTAAGTAAAGAACCAGTTTGTCTAGCTGTGATTCCAGAGAGTGTGCCCAGATCTTCTCTCTCTTCCACAAGTCATCTTCTCGTGAAACTTTTTCTTCACTTAAAGCTGCTTCATAGCTCTCTGGAACGATTCCTTATTTCCTGACGCTCTTAGCTGACTGTCTCCACTAAAAAAGTGTATTTATGCAGAAAGAGGGAGGAGGAGGAGGATTGATCTCATCTATTTACCCAACTGTAACCACGAGACTGTTAAACTAAAATGCCACCCAACTATAGGACAGAAGCCATTTAAGATGGTCAATTTTTTCACAACACAACTGGTAGGGAATGTAAGACAGAGCCCAGGATATCCACAGATAACAGACACAAATTCCTGATGAATGAGATGGCAAAAGCCACCACTACAAAAAGCAAAAGTCGCTTCTGGTTAGCTCTGGCTGGATTTGTCGATACTGCTGATCACGGCTCTTTTTCTAGCAGGAACTCCTTTGCATATTAGGCGACACCAGGGGTCATTTCATAGAAAAAGAGGTGCAGGAGCTCATTAGCATACCTATTAGCATAACTCATTAGCATATGCCACTCCCCCTGACATCACCGGAAGTGTGTCAGAAAGGGAATGTCAGTTTCAGCCCCATTATACCCTATGGGCCATTGAAGTCAATGGCAAAAACTCATAGGGTATATGAGGGGCTGGGGGAGAGGGGGTTTGAGGGAGAGGCTCCAAACTTACAGGGTAGCTGCTAGAGCCTCTCCCCTAAATACCCACCAAGTTTCAAGAAGACTGGACCAGGGGGTCCAATTCTACAGGCCCCCAAACAGGTTGCCCCATCCCCTCCATTGTTCTCTATGGTGGGAAAAAACATTACTTGCAGTTCGAGACCCGAGTGGTGCGTGACAGAGTGAGCTCCCGTCTCTGGCCCCAGCTCCTGCCAGCCTAGCAGTTCGAAAGCAAGAAATTGCAAGGAGATAAGTAGGTCCCGCTTCGGTGGGAAGGTAACAGCGTTCTGTGTGCCTCGGCGTCTAGTCATGCCGGCCACATGACCACAGAGACATCTTTGGACAGTGCTGGCTCCTCGGCTTGGAAATGGAGATGAGCACCACATCCCCAGAGTCGTATTCGACTGGCTTTCGAGGCAAGGGAAACCTAGCATAGGTGAACCATGAAGTCAGTACTTTTTTAAAAAACAAAGCATGCAAGTGCCTGAGTTTTATCATTTTCATATTCTGAATGATCCCACAGCAAGAGCAAATGCCTTTTTCCTTTCTTGTTTTATATCCAAATTGTTCATCTTTAATGTGCTAGAGAGGCATGATATATCACCTTCCATTGCAATTCCCTTATGCAAATCCTCAGGGTTTTTTTGTGGCAAGGGCTTAGTCAGTCATCTTTTCTTTACCTGCATTCCAGTCTAAAGTATTCCCATCCAGTATCCATAAATAAATCAGCTTATGAAAGTCACTGGAAAGATAATTCTGCCAGCAGCCTTCTGAGACTGCTCATATTGTTCTTACTGCCACCTTGATTCACTGGGGAATTCTTTTGCAAAACACGAGAACTTTACAACAAAAAGGGTGAAAATAAAGCATACTGTGATGTAAAAAGGATGTTTCTCATTTTCTGAGAGAGACAGATGTTTATTTTTTAAAAAAGAATCCGGTAACAACATTTAGAGCATCTACCAAGCCTTACAAATAATAAAAAACCTTGAAGATTTTGAAGTGTTTATAGCATATACAAGCCCCCATAAATACTGGAACATTAGAAAGAGAGACAAGTGATGTTATTATGAAAAAGATGGCATCTCACAATATGATTGGTTTGAAATCCTCTTGCACCAGTAGAGTCTGGAGCTATGCCTAAAAGGAAGAAGTATGCTAATGCTGTACTATGGACACCCTACAACAGTGGTGGCAAACCTGTGGCACGCGTGCCAGAGGTGGCACTCAGAGCCCTCTCTGTGGGCACGCACGGCATCGCCCCAGCACAGAGTTCGCAAGATTGGACAACAAAAATCACATTAATTGTTCAAAAGCATGCCAAATGCAAACTTTTACCTTTCAATAAAAAGTTGTTTGTATCATTGAAAGCTCTGTTATTGTGTTTTTCTTTTAAGACAAAAGATGTTAATGTATGAGTTGTTTTTTCTAAAACGAAAACCTCAGTATTCAGGTTAAATTGCCATGTTGACAGTTTGCGATAAATAAATGGGTTTTGGGTTGCAGTTTGGGCACTCAGTCTCTAAAAGGTTCACCATCATTGCCCTACAATGACACTGGTTTTTTCCCTTTGACCTGTGTCACACCCAGGGCAGTGTAACTGGGAGTGAAGGGGAGATGGGACCAGATCATGGCCCTTAAAAGGGTAGCAACCCATTGAAGGGCAGAGGAAAGGACCACATGGGGATACTGGAGCAAGGGAGGAGCAACCAAGAAGGCAACAAGCACTACCATAGTGCAAAATTAAGGTCTTGTCTGCAGTAAGGGCCTCCTCAGGAGAAAGAGCCTGCTCAGGAACAAGAATGAAGGAACTGGGAGTGGCCAAGGCGAAAGGGATAAAAAGCCCCAGTTGAAGGAGATGGAAAAGTCAGCTGGCTGGAAGTTGGGAAGGAGCAGTGGGTGGCCAAGCTTTGGGCCAATGCAGGTTAGAGAGCACCAAACATCCTGGAGCCTTGCAAGGTGACATTTCTGGTCAAGAGGGTAGACAGAAAGAACTTTCCCCACCTGACCCATAGCAGTTTAGCTACCCTAGCTCAGCCTTGCAGAAGTGATGCAGCAGTCGGGACATGAACTTAATGAACTCGGGCTGGGAAAGCAGCCCTAGCACCTGGGCAGGAGCAGATGGAAGTGGTGAGAGGTGAGCTGACTGGGCTACAGGATGGCACTTAACTTCTGAAGCGGGCATTGTCAAGGAGCCAAGCACTTAAACGGCAATGTCTATGATACTGGCATGCTGATTTATTTTTAGCACTGTGAGAAGAAGACGGCATCTCTTCAGGATGATCCTGGGCACTTTACAATTTATCAGTTATCCAATTGCTCCTTGTACACGTAACTATTTTTGTTGCGAGAAAGGATGCTCCTTTCTCATGGGCGTCAAAAACATGTTGCTTACCTGTAACTGATGATCTTCCAGTGGTCATCTGTGCATTCACACCTCTGGGATATAGTGCGCCTGAGCCAACCCCGATCGGTAAACTTGAAAGCTAAAAGGGTTTTTCACACCCGCTCCCAAGTCACATGCAGGGGGCTCCACTGTGCACTACAGAGAGGGGCATGATGATCCCGCCAGTTCCTTCTGACCACTGCCATCAGGGTTTGGATTTACCCTGTCTGGAGGAGGAAGACATTCCTAGATTACGAGATGTTTTGATGCTCTTGTCCAGGTCCTGAAGAATGGTGTCTGTAGGGGAAATGAAAAGATCTTCCCCTTCAAAGGGGAGATCTCCACATATGATTTCATATCATGTTGCAAAGAGGTGGATCTCAGCCATGCGTAGCAATGCAGAGCGATAGCCGAAGTAAGTGTCTTAGCTGATACAGCTAATGTATGTTTGGCTGAATTGAGTTGGTATTTAGCCAATAGCATTCCTTCTTTCTGGATCCACCCGACCTGACAGTTGAGGTCTTCAGGGAGGGATGCAGCAAGTTCGGATAATTGTTCCCAGAGGGCATATTGGTACCTGCCCATACAAGCTGCATAATTTGAAATTTTGATGCCCAAGGCACCAGCAGAATAGAATTTCCTCCCGAAGGAATCCAACTTCTTTTCTTCTTTATCAGGACAATCTTTTGATAGAGAGATTCAAAGATCCCCCAATACCTTTCACAGAGGGGAGGGATTTGCAGGTTGTTCCAGCCTCTCGTTGCCCGATTCTTGCACTGAAGCACTGGAAGAGTCTGACTGATCAGACTGATCTGAGTACTGAGCTGGCACGGGAAAATTTGGTACCGCAGGTGTTGGTACCAACGAGAAGTTTTCTGTTTGGGTACCGATTGATGCTTGTGACGCTTGTCTGTTGGCATCAACAGCTGTTGCAGTGGCTTCTCCGGCATCGGGTTAGGTTCTTGATACCAAGAGAGGCGAGACAACGTGGATTGTCAATCCTACTCTGTAGGCGTGCAAGGCAGGAGCCAGGGCATACTGGCAGAAAGTGGGTAGGCTCTATACAGGAAATGCCACTAGCGATGGTCTCATGGAACCAGAGGTGAGAGGGGCAGTCCCAAAGGTTGATCCCAATGGTCGATGGACAGGGGAGGGATGTGGAGGGTTGCGGCCTCCCTGATCAGTGTGAAGACTCTTGACAATGGGTGATCGGGATTGTTAAATCCATATCTTGCTCCAAGTCTGTGAGCTGGATAGGACGTGGTACGGGTGAGGATGTTCCACCCTGTGGTAGACTGCAGACCGGCAAGTCAAGCAGTTTGAGTGGGGGCACAGAGGATGGTTCTGGTGCGTGATGAAGTGTCAATGGAACGTTAAGTGGGGAACTCTTGGGCTCTTCCAAGTCTCCCTTGTGCTTCTTCTGTTTAACGGATTTAAGGTCCTTACCCTCTCTGCATTCTTGGCAGGGATATGGGTTTCGGACTTCGACATCAGGACCGAGCATTTGAGCATTGGTCAATCAACATCAGGAGGAATCAGTGTTGGAGACAGAGCAGCAGTCGACGTCTAAGCTGGGGTCGACATTGAGGCATGGCCAGGAAGTTTCTTGGGACGACGCCATAGGTGAAAAGGGTGCTGATTCCAGAAGAGCGGTATGCAGCCTGGCAACTCTGTTCTTTCTCGTTTGCCTCAAGAACTTCGAACAGTGTGAACAACAGTCTACATGGTGAGTTTCCCTGAGGCACATAAGGCAGAGGGAGTGTTCGTCGGGGGATGATCTTACTGCCACACTTCAAACACTGCTTAAAGAAACCCCACCATTTGGTAAAGCTGGTAGGTAGAGAAGGGGCTGCCAGGGAGGGGTGGCCCATGGGGGCCACACCCTTTGGTAAAAAGTCACTGACTTACAGTCTGTTCTGTAGGTTGAAGGCAAAGAAGAGTCTGAAGATGAAAGAAAGGGCCAAATAGGTCAAAAGGAAAGAAAATTATCAGCTGGAGCGAGTGAGATCCTAACAGCGCGGCGGTCAGAAGAAAATTGGTGGGATCATCATGCCCCTCCCTGTAGTCATGCGCAGTAGAGCCCCCTGCACGTGACTCGGGAGCGAGCGTGAAAAACCCATTTCAGCTTTCAAGTTTACCGATCGGGGTTGGTGCCGGCACACTATATCCCAGAGGTGTGATGCACAGAGACCACAAAGAAGATCATACACAAACTAAAAGAAAGGCCCTGACAGATGTCTCTGCAGAAGCAGTGGTCCCCTACTGAGACTAGAATATTAATCCCGGAGGACCAATAGATTCTCTCTGGAGGCCTCTTAGTCACTATCATTTATGGCTGGAAGGTCAATCCTTCCTTTACTCTTTAGCCCCGGTTGTTTGCCTGACAAATGGCTGTTGTGTGGGTTTCCAAGAGAAAACCGCAATGGAATGCAAAGAAGGGTTTTCAAGAGGTTCATTAAACTCTTGTATGAAGGAAGGGGTTAAACTTGTAACTGAAGGCATCTGCTGCTAGATTCCTCTTCCGCACATCATAGGCCTGGTTCAGGTGAAGATGCAACAGTCTCCCACTCCAGGTAGCTTGGTTGTATAGTATTGTGTATACTGGGTGGGGCAATGTCACAGAATATCTCTCACAGACCCATCTGCCTTAACTACTGGTCCGATTCGGGTGGCCCAGAAAGAGAAGAAGAAGAAGAAGAAGAGATTAGATTTATACCTCGCCCTTCACTCACTTGGAGTCTCAGAGCGGCTTACAAACTCCTTTTCCCTTCCCCTCCCCACAACAGGCACCCTGTGAGGTAGGTGGGGCTGAGAGAGCTCTTTCCTAAGTTGTCCTTGAGAGAACAGCTGGGCCAGAGCTATGGCTTGCCCAAGGTCATCCAGCCAGGTGCAAGTGGAGGAGTGGGGAATCAAACCCGGTTCTCCCAGATTAGAGTCCGTGCACTTAACCACTACACCAAACTGGCTTCCAAAGAAAACTGGATAGGTTCCAGGCAATGCTCTCTCTACGCTGTGGAGTCTTGTGAGCAAAAATTCTACTTTGTGAACTACTGGCATTAAAGTTGTGAGTGAGCGATTTGGCTATTGCATAAATGAGTTTGCTCTGGAGCCATCCTTCCTGAGCTAAGACAAAAATGTGCGAGCTGGAGGCTAAAAAACTGTGAGCTAGCTCACACCAACTCGGCTTAGAGGGAACACTGGTTCCAGGATACCTTCCTTCTATAGACAGAGTTCTATTTCCACTTTACTGTACAAAGTATAAGGCGCTGAGCAGGGTCTGAAAAAATGAGACACTGCATCTGGGTAGGCCCTGCTTTGTTCTAATAAACCTGCAACCATTCTGGCACGGTGTGCTTGTGGCATTAGTACACTTTCCTTCCTGACAACATCTGGAAGGAGGATGATTACATTTGGCTCCCTCCAACAAAGTTTCAGAGAGAGTGGTCCTCAAACTCAGCAGTGCACACAGAGCTCATTCCTACAGACAAAAGGTTTAGATAGAATGAATGCTACCCAAAAGGGCAATCTACACATGGAATCCTCTTTCCATGCTTTTGCTGGATTATTATGGCTATGGTTCCGCACATTTTAAAACTGCTTTGTGGAAAGCAATACATAGTCTACTGAGCCATCCTAGGAGGCCACTCACTTTTTAGCTGGCATTCATAGCATTTCATCTGTTAACAATGCATCCTATATTAGAGGTTCTGACTACTACGTACACTGGAGACATTATGGCCCATTATGGGCAGACACCTCTCCACCCCTTTATTATTTGTGCACTGGTGACATATTGATATATAGAATAGCAGAAAGTGAATGATTGTAGTTTGTTGGATAGACGGGAGAAAAAAAAATTTCATTTCCACATTGCTGTTTTTGAACAATGGGTGCAACTATAAGTTTGCACTTCTGAAATTAATTCTGAAAACACAGTATAGCTTTGTTAATTAGATAAATAATTCCAGATGCTTTCATGTAAGTAATTTGGCTCCAGTTATAATAGTGCTCCACGGTTCCCCCCTTTTAAAGCCTCCTCTCAGACACGCTTGGGGTCGCTAGCATCAATTCTAAAATACAAACTAGTCCATTAAACTGAAATGAACAATATGTTGGCATCCCAATTCCTACGGGGGGGGGGGGGGGCGGGGGGACAGGATGGGACAAAAACAAAAAAAACCCAGAACATGCATGTGTATTGCCAGAGGGTATTTTTGGCTTCGGATGTTTCCAGATGTATCAAGAGCATTATCTGATATGCAATTTCTCAACTGGTACATTTTGGGTGAATGAAACTATTCGTTTCCACTCACCTCTGCATGCAACACACCTGGAAGTGGGAATCATACTCATCTTTCCTGCTCCTTTCCCATTCTCCTTAAAGAAATCAGAAGGGAATGTCTGTGGCTGAATATAAGCAGGTTCTCCCAGTCCTGGTGTTCTTCCATATACTTTTGACAAGAGTGTGAGACCCACTCTCGAAGTGAGACTAGTAAACTGTACAATGTCTTTTTCCCTCTCTCCAACAAGACTGCAGGTCAAACGGATCTGTAAGACTACTGTAATGGCCTGAGAATCCACTGCTGAGACGTACTGAATTTGAGCTTTGTAGCTGAGTAAGGATTACAATCTAATTTTCTCACATACAACTGCAGCAGTTTATCCACGATACCACAGGAAAGGAATTTAAAACCCTACAATGGATGTTTACAATCCACCCTAGCCACGGTTGCCTATTTGGTGTCTACTTTTCCTGCCTTCCATTCCAAGCTTTTATGCTACTCTCTGCAAGCCTGCCAGATATTCTTCACCCTGTGTTGGGGTATTTTCACTGTTATCAACTAACAATATTTTTGTGCTGGTTGCATTGCTATTTTTAATTGTTTGTTTTTATTCCTTTTGACCCCTTTCCCCCAAATGTTACGCATTAATGTGATTATTTTAAATTCTTTGCATGAAACCATCTTCTGCAATCTCACCGTATCATATAACATCACCTCCCACAGAAAGACCCATTTGAATTTTTTGCACTTCCATTGTACAATTCCATTCTGACTCAGAAGAACAGGAGGTTCTTGAGGAGCTGCAAAGTAAGTGTGATCTGTTTATTTGGCTGGCTGCATCCCAGTCCTAGTGATTTAAGTGACAGACTATGACCTTTGATCCACATAATGAACACTACAGATCCCATTTTGCACTGATCTTTGAAGTGCTACTCCACAACTTCCTTGTATAGACCTGAAAATTCTACAGAAAATCTGTTCTGGGGGAGGTGTTCAAACTAGAAGGCCTATTTTTCATTGGTTAAAAAACTATCAAACAAACAGGAGGCCTATAACAACCATCTAGTAGATAGCTTTTCTCAAATGGATCCCAAGCTATTTATTGCTGTAATAAAATAGACTGATGCTCAACAGAGTGTTGTTGTGTGTGCCTTTCTCACTTCAATGTTTCTAGTCAAATCTGACACACCCCGCAAATGGAATTCAGAAGCAAATAACTCAGTTCCTCATCAGGATGATGATGCATCTTTGTAGTCTACAACAGAGACCCTGAGGATGCAAACACACATGACCTACGGCATCCCCTCTCGGGGATAATCAGAAGCTTTATTAGTAAAACATAAGAGATTTTTAGTATTTTATGGAATGGCTTATGGACACAAATTGAATCGAGACACTAAGTAACAAGTGATGATCTGGTTTAATTCCAACAAAACAGAAAGACAGATTTTGGGAGCAAAGGCGGATTGTATGGTGAAAGGAAAGCCCACTGCAGAGTAATTATCAGTAACATTCAATTACATAAAACACGCAGAATCATTTAATCACTAGTCACTGCAACTGTCAATGCCTATTTTTCAGACAGTTGGTGTGAGAAATACTTCTGCTTAACAGTAATAGATTTGGCAGTAGGGGGAGCTGAATACTCACTAGTTAGTCTCTAGAGACCCTATATAAATGCACATTAGCTTAGTGGGGTATGACATCCAATGAAACTTCACAGGTCACATGACATAGCCTTCCTTTAGATAGTTCTTGCTCCAAAGAGCCATGCCTCACGTATAACCTTCATTTATAGCTAACACGTTCCTCGAGCAAAACTGCTTTCCTTCCACAGTGGCATCCACCTGCTTTCTCTCACTTCTCTCAGCAGCTGATCTCATTTCATCTACCTCACGGTCCCTCAGATAACTATTTCCCAAGGAGCAGGAGTCTTACACCATGGTAATCTGACGGCATCAATCCCAAAATAAGATGATTCATGCCAAGAGTTTGACCATATTATTATAAATAATCCTACTGAATTTTTTTAGAGAAAAGAATATTTCCTCACCTCAGAATGTTCATGGTCTCAGTGCAGGCACACTAATGGCTTCTGCTCCTGCATCACGAGTATCCTTCAGAGCCTTCTATACCTACCCAGCAAGACAACCATTTCTCACAATCCAGGGCTGAGGACAGATTGGCAGTCTGTCGCGCCTCCGCAGCGCGGTAGACTAAGGCGGGGGGAATTTCCCCCGCGGCGCGGCGTTCGCACGCCGCCAGAAGGAAGCCGCCCGCAACGTTCAGACTGCGGGCAGCTTCCTACGGTGGCGGGCGGACGCCGCGCGGCTCCCCCTGCCCGCGCATGTTCACACCTGCTCCGGCGGGTGGAACGAGCGCCGCAGCAGCCGAGCACCACTTTGAAGTGGTGCTCGGCTGCTGCGGGAGGAGAGTGGCGCCGGATGCAATGCGTCTGGGCCGCCTCCTCAGGGCAGATGCGGCTGTCTGAACAGCCACTCTGCCTCCGCTTCTGAAGCGGAGGCAGAGCGGCCGAGACTGCCAATCTGTCCTCGGCCCAGTATTCTTCAACCGGAAGAACCTGGCTGGCAACCGGTAACACAGTGAAGCAATTCCTATTTTGTAAGGATAACTCCCTAGATGGCTGTTTTCTTTGGTAGAAAAGGGAGTTTGGAGAGGAAGTAGGGCTGCTGCTCAGTTAAAGCTGCAGCAGGCCTGTGCAACTTGTGACTCCCGCTATTTATGATTTCGCTATAATGCTGGACCAGGATCTGAGAGACCCAGGTTCGAATCCTCATTACGCCATGGAAGCTTGCGGGGAGACCTTAGGCCAATCACTAACTCTCAGCTTCACCTACCCCACAGAGCTGTTGTGAGGATGAAACAGAGAAAAGGAGAATAAGCTCCCTTGACTCCCCTACAGGGGAGAAAGGCGAGATATAAATGAAGTAAGTAAATAAAATATTGTGCTTTTGTTTTTATTGTATGATTGCACTGGGGTACACTATGCATATGCAGAGGCCTGAAGGGGAGGGAGGAATTGCAGAGATCATACATAATGGCTGGTTACCAAGGTCAATCAAAATTGGCACATTAGAGCGAAGTGAGACTCTGTACATGATGCTCCAGGGTCTTCTATTCGGAAAGCTTACCTTTTACTAAAATGAGGCATGCAACAAGCTATACAAAAGTACCAACATAGCCAAAAATTATCTGGGAAAACAGCCAATGAGACTTCTTACTTCTCCCCCCACCCCCACCTCCCCGCTGGGTGTAAATTCACAGGAAATCCAATAGACACGGCATACTACTGTGAGATCCAAGAATTGCAGGGGATAGTGACTTCACAAATCCTGTTACTTCCAGGAAGGAAGTTCACATCAATCAGTTCTGAGTACAAGATGTTAACAGTTGGGCCTTGATTCTGTTCTAATACCTTGTCAAGTGCAAAACATTCAAGCACTACTGCTTAGTGATCCAGACTGACTGAGGATGTATGATACTCTCTCTAGACACAGAACACACTTCCAAGCCTTGCAGCAGCATTTATGAAGCATTTGGGAATTGTCCTATTTGTTTGAAAGAGGCTATTGTTGCCTGCTTAAATAAAACCCATTGCAATTTCTACTAGTCAGAACTACTCTTCTAACTGCACAGTCCATCCTGTGTTCTTTACGAACATCTGAAGCTGCATTATAGGGAGGTAATATCTTAATTCTGTGCTGTCTGTTCTCGCGGGTTATGGCTCTCCAGGGCCCCGAGGTAGAGGCTTTCACCAGTTCTGCTACCTGAGCTCCTTCTAACGGGAGATGCCAGGAACTGAATCTGAGATCCCCTGTATATAAAGCAGGTGTTCTACTGCTGAACTACCTCTCTCTCCTTTTCCGCTTTGATATTATAGCCATTGATTTCTATAAAATCACTGTGTGGTGCAGGCAGTAAGGTGCTGCGTTTCGTTACCAGGTGTGACGTCCCCCAATAAGTTACACCGGAGGTTTTCAAATTTTAACAACCTGTGGGCCATTATTTTGATTTTAAAATTTTACACAGATGCCAAAACACACCCCTCCTCTCTCACCAGGACCAACCATACACCAAGCAATTCCCTTTAAAGCACAAGGTAAACCACACATGCCCCGTGGTGGCCTCTGTCACTCAGCGTTCTCAAAACAACCCAAAGAAAACCACCATGTTTTTATTGTCTAATGGCCTATGAGATGAAGTCAAAAGAGGGTAGAAGGTTCTATAAGGCCACTCCAAAGATTCTAAGCCAAGTTTTAATCAAACTAACTGTCAGGCGGCAGGACCCCACCTGATCTTACCAGATGCAGAAATGCAAGCCCTTCCTTTCTTCTCCGTGATGACCGCCAATAGCCAGGACAACCAGTCAGGCTGTGCTCTGTTGGGATGGCACCAGCTTGGTCCTTCTCTGGTCAGAAGTCAGGCTGATTAAGCACAACCCACCCAAACCATAGGGCAACCAGGGCAGGCTTGCAGGAGGTGGGACTGCAGGGATGACTCCTTAGGAAAGAAGCAACCTAGCAGCCCTCTCGTTGGGAGCAGGGCTGGCCCTGAAGGAAGAGCCCTGCATAATGCCAGATGGGTGGGGGTGTCAGGAACTTGTTCAGCCTAATAAGAGCTTTCTTCCAGTCTCCAGTACTTCCTGGTCACAAGGGTTGGGTAGAAATGGCCAAGAGGGCATGGCATCCCACTGGTGATTTGAAGAGGGCCCAGAAGCAAGCCAGAGATACTGTAGCTGAGTGCAGAGGAGCAGAAGCCAGTGGAGAGGAGGAGGAAGAGGAGGATCCTGGCATTGCAACCCACTCCCCTCTCCTTATTAAGGCCTAGCAGGCCCTCTAGTAAGCAGTAAGAGCAGTCATGAGAGAGGGACAAGTGGTGGGCCAGAGATAGGAGAAGTGCCACATTCACCCCTTGATAGGTAAGACTGCAAGAAATTTCTTCATTGGTTAGTAACGTATGGCCATAGATTGTTTGGACAGGGTAGGAAGAAGCCTGGAAATTTTTTCAGAGTTGCTCACAGAAACAGAAGAAGGCCAGTATCACTCCTACTTAAACAGAGAGCACCCCACTTTCTTGTTGGGCATATGGGTATGGGAAAAGGCTCAACCTCTGTCCTTAGGAAGGATTTGCAGAGGGGGGAAAAAACCCCAAAACCTTTGCACACCCATAGGGTTCCCAGGAGCTCAGTTTCAATAACCCTGCCTTACCCAGATCTTTTACATTTTGTGTGGGACAATGGATAGACCAGATCAGAGAGAGAGAGATCTTTAAAAAGAATCAAGAAAATCCCTCTTTATCACCAGACACATTAGGAATGCTATTATTTCTAGTTTCTACATCACTTCAGTGTAGCACTGATTTTCATAATTGTTTTCCCGAGGTACATGATATAACATCCTTACTTCCTGCCTTACCCTTAGCTTTGTCACTCCTGAACACCAAAAAAAAAAAAGATTTCAAAAATTAGATAGGGAAAAAAAATCTAATTTTCAGTTTGGAATAAGCACACTGAGAGCCAGTCAGGAAGCAGTACATTAGGTTATGGTACCCTAGCTAAAACATGAAAAGAAAGGGGGGGGCGGCCTTTCACTTTCCAAGCAGAAGAGGAACAGAAGGAGAAAATAGCTTGTTTCCCTTGCTGCCTCTCCTCTCAGAAAAACTTATGTGTTCGCTATCTAAACATTTCCTAACTAAGGAAGATAATTTGTCTGTGTCATGCCATAGAATGATTTCCTAAATGTGTAATGACGTGTGCGGCTACCTCTTTTCGCAGCTTGCCGACCTCTCTGTAGCTCCATTCCCCTCTAGGAATTTCAAATGTAAATCACTGTCAAAACTGACAGCATTAATACAACAGAGTACAGGACGTTCGTCTCCTTGCTGACTGAAACCCTCTGGCCTTCATTTTCACTTACACAGAGGCCCTGTTCCACTGCAGAAGAACATTGAAGAGGGTACAAGTCTAATTTTCACACGAACAAGTTATCGGGTTCTCTGCGTCGCTCATGGGATCAAGTTAAAAAACAAAACAGCAGAATAAAGGATATAGCTAGAATTTTCAGATTTCCGGCACCCCAGCACTTTCCCCTGACTCATGCCATAGGTCATCTACTCTGATCTCCTTGCCCGAAGGTCCTCCTCAGTGAACTATCTGGACAAAAGTGAAAGGTGGCAAGGGGTACAACTGCTGCAAGGTCTGGGGGAATTTGCTCTCTCTCCGGAGTGGCTTGAACACCCAGTCAATGCGCTTACAAGAGTGTAACTCTGCTCTGGATGCCACTGTAAATCTCATAGATAACAGGTAGGATTTTCCAATGTTTGCTTGGCAAGAAGGTTTTGAGTTGGCTGCAGGTGGCATGAAATCAATGCAAACCCTCTGATTAAACACGTTCACATTTGTGAATTCTTGAAGCACTTGTATTTGATAAACACCGAGCTCCTATCCAACTGGCCCAGGAAAGCCACTCTGGGGGGAAAAAATAGAACAGCTGTTCTAGGGTCAGATTCACAGCTACTTCATCTGTATGAAAAAAGTGTGAGGTTTTAGACACCACAAAATCTGCCTACAGCAGTTCTAATATTAGCTAACTAGGACTGACTTTTGTAATTTCTGAAAGAATCTTTCAGAACAGTTTGGAATCCCCCCCCAATAAATTTAGTTTTATCTGAAACTTGTTTTTGAACGAAATAAGAATGTACTGCAGGGTCTTCACATATGTGGAATGTTGAGGGTCTCGGTTTCCGCCATCAAGCAAAGTGGACAAAGCTCTGTTTACGTCCAGAGGCAGTAAGAGCTTTGCATCGGAAATCTGCCTTCCCCTTTTGAATGTGACTTTATCTAGCGTACGAAAGAAAGTGGAAAACACCTGGACAAATGATGGTGCCTCTTGGGAACTCAGAGAAGAAACAATGCATACATACAGCTCCTGTCCTTCCTTCCTGTTTGCTGTCATAAAGACATTCAGCAGGCCTTCTATTTTTACGCCGCAGTCCTGAGTCTCCATTGCTCTGCACTAACTGTTATGCTGGAGCAAAACAGCAGCTAATCTGGGCTCAAGGCTCAGACAAAAAGAGGGATCAGCTCTCTTGAACACCAACTACTTAATCTGAAACCTCAATGGAAAATGAGCTGTATTAAAACTTTTCTGCAGAAGTGTCCTCTGGAACGGATTCCCCTCGTTTTCGGCCAAACTGAAAATGAGGGAAGTTGCAAACTAAAACAGTCACTTGACAGGAAACACTGGGTACCTCCAAACACCTGTTTTACTGATACAGGAAGCTGTGGTTTCCAACTCCATTCATTAATTTAGAATGAAATCTTGGTCCCAGTGTGCAGGTGGCTGGTTTCAAATGAAGGGCAGGGAGTAACAAGGAAAAGAGCCCCGCACACAACCAGTGGAGAAGGGACATGTCATGCAGAGAAAATTTCAGGGGGTACAGAATGACTGCCTTTATCTGGATAGCACAGCATAGCCCAACCTCATCAGATCTCAGAAGCTTAGCAGCGTTGGTTCTGGTCAGTATTTGGATGGGAGACCACCAAGGTATACCAGGTTTGCTACGCAGCCACAGCAAATGGCAAACCACGTCTGAGCGTCTCTTGCCGTGAAAACCATGTGGGGTCACCATAAGTTTGCTGCAACTTGATGGCAAACAAAAAAAAAAAGGGATGAATGCATCTTCAGCAAAATTGGGACCATTTACTGCAGAAGGAGGAGAAAGACAGGCTCTAGAGAGGAAAAATGGGAGATGCCCCCTATAAAAATGTTTGGATTCACTGCAGGGCACACAGAGGGGGTTTTCATGTACCATACAACACTCTTTCCATACAGTCTTATGCAGAACTACCTCCATCTGGAAAGAATTAACTGTATATGACACTGATGAACTGCTTTAAACCAGCCCTTGACACCTTCTACGAGAGCATGTATATGGCAGGGAACGTACTTTCCTTGACCTAGAAGGAAGTCTGGCCAAATTCCTCATCTCTGCAAGACAACTGGGGAAGATGAACACACAATGTCTCTCAGAGTGAAGGTCCACTTTTTAAAATCTGTATTTTAAGCATACGAAGACAGGCAAAAGAGAACACTTGGAGAAGGGAAACACAGAAATTAGAAAAATTAGTTATCGCTAAACTTAAAAGGATTCTCTGTATATTATGCCTCCTTGGCAAGGCAAGCTGGCAGAGCTGGCAATGGATGGATAGAAACTAACAAAGGGACCCCTTCTTGCTAGCCTGTATTACAGGGGTTCATCTTTGACCAATCAGAAAATAGGGGCTTATGCAAATGTTCCTTCTAAAAAGGTCCTGCAATGTTCGTGTTCTCCAGGATGGGGGGGGGGGGGGGGCATCCACCTGGCACGGAGGAAGAGGTTTGAATGCAAAGCTAAGATTGGGATGTAGAGGTCCCTGGGACAGGGCAACAGCAGCATCAGACAGGAGGCAGCTTTCCCTTGGTCTCCCCTGAGTGATAACTGATATCTATTGAGACCGCCATATAGGTGTAAAATCCTGGGTGCTTATATAATCTGGCCTTGTTTATGAAACAGAGATTCGGTCAGCTAAGGTCTTCACAAAAAATTGGCCTTTCTTGCAACAAAAGAGATGTTCATCCATCACACACCCCTAGTCCAGCCACTGCCAAGTCTTCTATGGGTGAAAAATGATTCCTAGTAGACAGAGGTCATCCCAGTGTCTGGACCACAGGAATGCAACAAGCATGCCTTGTAGGATCACCTTATCCAAGGAGCATAACCATTATGGACAGTATTGCTAGTCTCCCTTTTTCACTCTCCTTTGCAGTTCCCTCCTCTGACCAACGGCTCACACCACAGAGGGAACAAGGAAACAGGACTTCACCTACCAGACTTCTGACTTGAACACTGTAGCACCAGATTACTGCAACGTGAAGTCACCAAGTTGGAGAAGTGATAGGGCAGTACAGAGTCTTTAAAACCCTTTCCCAAGAATGAGTATTTCCCTTCAGGTGGTATTTCCTTAGAATCTCCAGTTAAAAGGATCAGGTAGTAGGTGGTGTGGAAGACCTCAACCTGAGATCCTGGAGAGCTGCTTGCCAGTCTGAGTTGACAATACTGAACTTGATAGACTGATGGTCAGTATAAGGCAGCTTCATGTGTCCGTGAGTGTTCATGTGTTGTTCACTGAAAGAAGATGGCATTGATGACTGGGGCATTTTAGAAAACTGGACAGTAATTAAGGGCCAAGGTTCTACAGTTGAATGGAGATATGCATTACCTCATCCTGAGGAATGCTGGTGGTAATGTAAAAGAATTTTCTCCCTTCTAAGGTATCTTATCTCTGCAGCACACTGGAATATGTTCCACCACATAACCAGGCCTCTGTCCAAGATGGAAGTTTATGCCTAAATCTGCTTCTTTCAGCGGGCTTATGTATTTCTACCCTTGTGTTGGATTGTGGCCAGAGTCTTCAGTAGTCCCCTCAATGGAACCAAAGAGCAAAGATGTTAAACAAACTGGCTGCTTGCAAATTCTCCTCTCAAAAATGTGAATCCGTTTAGTCTGGCTTTAAATAGGCACCTCCGCCCCAGGCAATGCCAAGCTATCACTTTTCATCTTGACATGACACCAAAATCAACCTTCAGCACTGGAGCTGGACATTTATGACTCCAGACTGCGGCTGTGTATCAAAGTTGGTAAAAACAAATATTCCACCAGCATTTCTTTAAGGATTAGATCAACTTGAAATTCCTTTTTGACGGTTTCTATTATAAAGTATTCAGACTTATCATTAAAGTTTTGTTGTTTTCAAGGCTTCCACCCCCCCCCCCACCCCATAGGAGGAGATGAGTGCACAAAAGTTTATTTCATAGCTTTCCTCCACCAACAGCTGTTGCTGCTGTCACTGCTGGCCAAGCCGTGCTTCAGGCAGAGTTATTGACTTTACTGAAATGCTTCCATCCTTTGAGGAGAGTGAAAAAAAAGGAATTTCCTGTACGCAATCTGAAAACACCTTAACATGCTTAAAAACTCTCACTGAGTTCTATCAAAGCACTGATTTTCACCTATTTAATGGCTGCCTTTAGAATGGCTATAGCCTCTCTTAATCGCAGAAAGCCCAAAGACCTTTGATTAGTTAATTAGTTAGAGAGCCAGTTTGGTGTAGTGGTTAAGTGCGCGGACTCTAATCTGGGAGAACCGGGTTTGATTCCCCACTCCTCCACTTGCACCTGGCTGGATGACCTTGGGCAAGCCATAGCTCTGTACCAGCTGTTCCCTCAAGGACAGCTTGGGAAAGAGCTCTCTCAGCCCAACCTACCTCACAGGGTGTCTGTTGTGGGGAGGGGAAGGGAAAGGAGTTTGTAAGCCGCTCTGAGACTCTTAAGTGAGTGAAGGGCGGGATATAAATCCAATCTCTTCTTCTTCTTCTTCTTCTTCTTAATCAGTTAATAGAAAGAAAAATAGTGAAAAGAAGAGGCAAAGATGTTATGAGCCGAAGCCTGCTTAAACGTGGTTCATTGCTTCTGTGGCATGTCACGTGCAAGAAGCTCTTCCATTTGAGGTTCAACGTTTAACAAGGAACCTAATAATGATCACAAGGAATGATCACAATTGAATCAGGGCCTCTCCTCTAATAAACTTCCCCCCCCCCCTAAAATCATGTAGACTTATTTATTTACAGTTGTGTTCTCGTCTTTGATGAAGTCTGAAGCTGGCTTATCACAGACCCAGAGCATAAAAATCTACTCCATACTTCTAGAAAGGGGAAAAAGAAAGGCGATAGCTCAGTGCCAATAAGATCAACACCAGCCAACTTTCATGCACCGCTTAGTGCCAGCAGCTCACTTAGGTATCTGTGTACCAACACAAATATGATACCACCAATATGCCAATACTGCTCTAGTTCATGGGTGAGTCTACGGATTACCAAAGAAGACATTCAAAGTATTTTCCACCTGATGAGTTTTGACTATACCTGGGAATGCATTTATGGGGGGCATGTGGAACAATTTACATTCTTGCAGCAACACGATTTCAGCTGCTTTTTCAAGTATTTAATTTAAAACATTGATATTCTGCTTTCTCTGAACTCAAAGCAACGCACATAAGCAATAACAAGATGCAATAACAATTCGACAGAGTTCAAACAACATACATAGACAAAAAACATAGCCAAGCTGTTCCAGCAGTAGGTTCTCAACCATTCAGTCTTTCCAAAACATTCTCTGGAATAAAACGCGCTCGTGTGCTTTCTGAAAAACAGGGAGCAAAGGTGCCCTCCCCACCCACGCCAACGTGCTACTCCAAAAGACTGGCCTGACAACAAAGAAGGCCCTAGGGCTGGTGGTCACAAAGCGAACTATTCCAAGAGACAACACTATAAGGAGAAGGTTACATGACAAGTACAACTGGTGTACGAGAGTCAATAGGGATATCTGGTCCAGTAGGGATGAGGGACCCAAGTTACTGCTGTATCAGACAGCTTTTGTCACAATATTACATTCTCCATGAGAATATTTTTGTCAGGTATGGATTTATGCAAACTTTACAAATACAACTTGGTGAAACAGGTTGCCTATGCTAGCTGTGCTGAAACATTCTTCAAGGCTGTGTTTCAACTTCCCCATTCCCTAGGCAAGTCATCAGGACAGGCGAGGATATGAAATACAGCTAGCGCTTGAGGACTGTTATCCTTGCATGACCTCCGCATGGCACAGCCTCCAGTCTTCACAGAGCTGATTTTTACCTAGTTGCCGGTTGGCTTTTGGTTGCCTGAATCTATTCAATACCATTCATTACCAGGAACAAGGGGCCATTTTTGTCTCTTACACACATGGGCTGCATTGCCAAAACTACGTCATCTTTGAACTGCCACATTGTATATGAAATCAGATTTCTATTGCTCCCATCCTGGCAGCAGCATAGATGAGAAAGTAGTTGGTTCTACCTTCCATCTCAGAGCCTAAAGCAGCTGAAGCCACAGTTAAGAGTCACTTAGGCGCCTCAAACATTACCATGTAGATATCTGTAAACATTATTCTCCCATATAAACCGGCCCATCCACTCTGGCATTCTTCAGAGGCCCTGCTTTGGGTGTCTCGGCTGGCTGAGGCCAAATGGGGGGCAACCCCAGGAACTGCCTCCTCGGTGGTGGTGCCAAAACGTTCGAAATCCCTCCCCCAGGGAAATTCATCTGTCTCTGTCTATTGGTGCCTCCCACCAGGAGGTGGAAACCTCCATTTTGTTTGGCATTCCCCCAATAGCTCTTATTGGCCCTCCTCCCCGGAGTTATACATTTTTACTGAATTGTTTAAAATACTTAAATACTCCACTTTACATTCTGTTTTGAGGTCTTCAATGTTTTATTGTTGAAATGTTTTAATGTTTGCCACCTTCTATTTGGGTGGAAAGCTGACACAGAAATGTTTTAATTTTGAAAGTTCCTCAACTGAATGTAAAGGCAGAACCGTGTCACTGCAGTGTAAGTAGCACTTGGGGGAGTGGGGGTGGGGCTGAATGATGTGCCACACACCTACACACATTACCACACACAGAGATGCCTCGTGTTAAACTTACCTAACCACTGGTTCCGGGATTGTTTCTGTATTTGCAGGCACCTGGACACCTTTCTCCCACTCCTGCCTCCAGGGATCAGCGAGGATGTAGAACTCATCTGGGCTCAGCTGGTACGAATCTGGAATCTTCATGGCTGTTATCAGATCGGTACGAAAAACCTGCAGGAAAAGACAGTGCTGCAGTCAGAGGCAGGACAAATTATTGACACACTAGAGGCTCTGGAAGCGGATGCTCAGGTTTCCACCTGCTTTGGTGATTTATCAAGGGAAAGCCTTGCTAGGCCTCAGATAATTGAGGGAAGTGACTAGACACATGAAAACCAACACGAGCAGTGAGTTAACTTCTATATACAAGTGAACTATCACATCAATCCTGAATATTGCCAAACAGAGCCACTTGTCAAGGAACCTCGGGGCCAGTTAAGCACAACTGACTCTGAAGAAAGAATAGGGGGTGAGAGGAAAAATATACGCAGTGCAGCACGACAAAATGCTTCCAAGGGAATATCTTTATATCACAGAAGGTCTAATGGGTACTTACTTGCTCCACCAGAAAACTGTATGTCAGCACGGTTTCACTCTTCTTGCTCAAGGGAAGAGCTACTAGAATGATTAAAAGGGGGCTTCATGAGCTCTAGTTGGATTTTCTGTTTGTGTTCCTGTACCAGTACTTGAAATTTTGAGCCATACATACCACAACCCCACTAATTCCTCACTGACTGCACTGGATTTGTTAGCTTACAGATACTGTGGCAGAACTATTCCAGGGAACCCCTTTTTCTACAAGGGAATAGCAGGGTTGCCTTCACAAGATGTACAGGCTTAGCTCTTAAGCAGAGATTTTATTTGAAACATTTAAAAATTCTCTCTCTCTCTCTCTCTCTCTCTGTGTGAGAGAGAGAGAGAGAGCACACCAGCAATTAGAACAAACAAGAAGGAGAATCAATACAGGACCACCAATGCCAGATGAAATGAAAAAGTCTTAAACTCCCAGTGGAACACTGGGACAGATAAATCACTAGGACAGGGTGACAGATGAACCTTGAATATTACAGTTTTGGTGATATGACCAAGAAGGTCCTTTCTCATGTTGCCAACTGTCTAACCTCAGATGACGGCCCCTGAAGAGGACTGTAGTGATCAGGTAGGTTTGTATGGCAGCAGGCAGTCCTTAAGGAACGCAGGTCTCAAACACTACAGGATTTTAAAGGTCAATACCAGCACCTTAAACTGGGCCTGGAAGTTCCATGCAAATGGAACAAGACTGGACTAATATGTTCCTTGCAACCCAATCAAGCCAGAATTCTCACTTAATATATTGTTGTTGTTGCTCGCTTAATATATTGTTGTTGTTGTTCTGAACCATCCATTTATATTTGATAGAGGAAGCAAAACCACTGGCTTCCCCAGGCCTTGTTCACCTCTTCAGAGATGCAATGTACTGCAGGATTGGAGTGTTTGTATCCTTTATCACAACCCACCTGAGCACCAAGGTTCTGTCCAAATAATATATGTCCTTTATGACAAAATTTATAGTTTTTTATTTTCTGTTCAGATTTCAAAAGTTAAGCAAGGCCGACCCTGCTTAGCCCTTGGAAGGGAGCCCACCAAGGAAGCCTCGGGTTACTATGCAGAGGCAGGCAGCGATTTTAGGACTGCGCTATCAGTTGCCTAACTTCCAAAACTGAAGCTTATTGAGAGTGCAAAGGCATTCAAAATGTGTTCGCGGTTTCTTTTTCTCTCCCATTCAAAAAAGAATTGGATGCTCTAATATCATCTCAGAAAGTGCAGAAAGCCTTTTTTTTTTTAAGGAGGAAATAAAAAGCCAAATGATGGCCTATATCCTTGTTCTCATGTACAGAGCCTGCAGCCAGACAGATCCTCGGTCACCCATGAAACTGCTATACCAAGACCTGCGCTGTTGTACCATTACAAGAATACTGTAACCCTACTGATGTTGATGGAGCTCATCTCCCCCTTCTCAATTTGCTTCTGTACATGCCCTAATATATACCATGAGGGGAAAAAGAAATAACTCTCCGATGACAGCAGAATACATATCATGGTATATAAAGCTTTTCTACTAGGAAACAGCCCGAGAACTATGATTTGACTACGGCAAGCCAGCCTCTCAAGGAATAACGGGTCATTTGTCAATGAAAATGGGTGATTTCTCCTTCCTTCTGCCACCTGCTATTATCTGAAAGAATAATCTACAAAAACAGCAATAATACCCAGATAGCACCTAGTTCCAATCAGTCTATCTCTGCTGACTTCTCTGTCACCTTACGCGAGGCGGGAGATGGATCAGGTGTTTTCTTCAGGTGCCATTTAATTTGTTTTTAGTGCTTAATCTCAACAACCTAACGACAGCTCAGGGCACACTGTGATAAATGATCCAAAGGCAGTTTTATACTTCCAAAACAAAGCAAAAAATGTTCCAGAAAGTATTCTGGAAGCCAAACTGTTACAGGAAGGGAGATATTTAACCCTGGCCGAGGCCCGGTATTTAGGTCAGTTCGTTTACTCCTTGAAGCTTCAGCTGATAACTCAATTAAAGCTGAAGGGCAACATAAGCAACCTTTTCTATAAATGGCACAGCCCTTCTTTGTACACCAAGCAGTACTTTCTGCCCACTACATTTGTCTGGATAATGTTTCCAACCACATCTAAACAAAGCAAAGCTGAACAGGCCCCTGACACTGTCAGGATGCATCTTCCAATAAAAACATAATTAACAGCTGCCTCTTTATAAGTCTGGGCTTGACAAAGGTCAGCTTCCTTGAAGTCTCTATCTGCCAATATAACATAATTGTTAAAATGCCACAGTAGCATTTGATTATGCTGCTGGTGTGAAAAAATTAAAATGAGATTAAGATAAATGCTAATTAAACATGAGACAAGATCTGCAAAAGATGTCAAAATCCTTGCAGTTTTGCATATCTGGGTTATCAGGCAATACGGCAGCTAATAATAATAAAAAAAAGCCCAGCACTCATCTAGGACTTTTTCTAAGACATAATGAACACTGTTGCCCTTTTAGAAATAAACTCCAATGTGTTTGCTGTTCCCTGTCACTACATCAGGCTGGAGGCTGTTTTAAGCTTACTCAATATTGCCAAGTGACTATCTCCTAAGGGGACAGAGCAAACAAGATAAAGCAAAGCTTTTTACCCTGTCTACAAAGCTTCTACCAGACGCCTGGTCTGCTAAGTACTGTGTATCAATCATGTACCATGACAATCTGCCCACTATGTATTGTACATGTTTTGTTGACAGTACTTAATGTCAGCTTCACACTCTTATTTCCCCCCCTCCATCGCCAGCCACTCTCAAGTGTTAAAATGCTTCATGATTTTAAACATAAAATTGCAAATGTGTTCAGGTGAAGGGAGAAAGGTAGGGAGTAGTCAGAGACGGTGCCAAGACAGCTTGAAAGGGAATTTGCTTTGGTCCAGCAGTGACAGAATGAAGCAGAGGGGACAATCTCCGTGAAACGGGTAGGAAACTTTGCCTTCGCTGTACTCAGCTTCAGCATGGCATACAGGAAGAAGAGCTAACCATGAGATCGCTAAAGAGGAGCCCCTGGAGCTTCACCTGCTGGGTTTTTTTTTTCCTTTTATCAGCCACAGTTTAGTTTTTAAAACAGTTCGTCTCTTCTGCAGTGGCAAGATCTGCGATGAAAAGAGATGGCCCGGCTCCGTCAGTACGTTCAGTTGTTTTTCCACATGGTATGTGGTTTGGGCAGGTGGGAGAGGAGGGACTTAAAAGATTTGGGAGTCATCATCAACATAAAAGTGGAAGCAGAAGCCACGAGAATAAACAAGGTCTAAAAAGAAATACCACATAGGAGAAATGCAGAGGATCAGAGATCAAGTTCCTTGGGGTTCGTTCATGGACTGGAAGAATCAAGTAGCCAGGGAGAAAGACAAAGAGCAGCCACAGGCCCAGGAGGCAGGCAAGGAGAAGACAGTCTCAGGGAGGTCTGAGGGATTAGAGGATATATGAGTGACAGTTATCAGAAGTGGCAGACAGGCTGGAGGCCCTTAGATTTGTTTTTAAAAAGTACTGGGGAACTTTTGTGAGAGCCACTTCACTGAAACGACACGGCTATCCTCCATAGATTTGCTTAACCCAATCATAAAACATCCTAACCAAGAACCATGTGCTGGAGCTAAAAGGAATACAGGAAGGAAAGGCCACTTGGCCTTTACCTTCCCTGCTCCCAAAAGTGGACTGCTTCCTGGCTTCACTAAGGTTTAAGTATATGGTTCTCTTGAGACTTGCACCCTGGGGTAGCTTTCCCCTTCCCTTCTGCTTTTGCATTATGTAGCTAACTAGACTCTTTTCAGCCTCGCTTTGCCCAAACTGCCTGCAGAGATGCTACTAACGAAACTGAAGTGGGTATAATGTTTCACCAACAGAATGACTGTTATAAACTGGCTAGTACCCTATGGCTCTGCTCAGAAGAGTCGGAAGCTTTCCTCCAGCTTAAAGAACACTCCTCCAAAGGAAATGGAAATGTTGCTATCCTGACAGGAAAGAACTCTAGCCATGGTCCTGAAACCAACATAGATTGTCCAGCTATAGCATGTTTCAGTTCTGACTTCGCTTTTGCCAAAATCAAGCTCTTAGCACCAACGTTCTGATTTGCTTTGACTGTTCCCTTTGACAACTGACAGATTTATTTGCAGTGGACAAGTATAGAACTTGAAGCCAAAGTCCTTAAATCGTCCACAGATCAGAGCACTGTCCAGTAGCTTGTCAACTGGGTCTTGTCAGGCTGGGCTGTGTTGTACTTGCCTGGGCGCATATACAGAAGCGCGCACGACAAAAATGAAGCCATCTACAGAAATAAATGGCAAGCTGTTAGCAGACTCTGTTTAATACATCAGTACTCAAGGATGATACCACAGATGGGAATCTCCAATGGCGTGAATCACCCAAACAGTTTTAATAGGGGATCAGGCAATAAAAGCTAACTCCATCTCATCTGGCTGTCTATCTGCTTATATCATCCCGTCTAAAGCAGCGTCTGAACTCCCGCCCAATGAACCCCTACAAAGGGGGAGATCTCAGTCACAGACCAAATGTCAGTAGAGCTAAGCGTGCCTCTGTAATCGCTGTTATTGTTGCAGTAAAGTGCTTTCCCTCCTCACCCTCCCCACCATCTGGAGGCCTTTCTGCAGAGGGTGGGCTGAAGAGAGGCCATGAATGAAGATGAGCAGTCTGCCTAATTGACGGTCAGCTACCTGACAGTTTGCTGCTTTCGCTCCATTCACCCTCTCCCTGCACTCCCCCCCCCCCCTTCTGTGCTCCCAGGCACACAGGCGGGAAGATCGAGCATTAAAAATCAATCACTCTGGGGTTCTTCCTGTAGCAGCAGGTGGACCCATCTTCTTCCTGACATATGCCTTGGTGCGAATGGAATCTTTTGTTTTTCAAGGGAGCGCAGCTCTTTACCATAAAAATGAAATATGTTTTTGTTTCGCTTCCAGATGCTACCTGCAGCCATTTATTTAATTCATTCCTAAGGCACATGGATGGCTTGTCAGCTCCTCTGTATCTGAACACAAGCTCACCTGCTCCAGCCATCAGAGGCATCTCTCCCCCCCCCCCCCCCAAAAAAGCTTACAGTGCAGTACTTTGATTATCTATTAAGACCTGGTAAATGTTGCAAATGATTCACAGCATCTCAAATCAAAACCTGCAGTATTGGCAGTTTTTACAGAAACTAAAGAAGGCAGTAGAATCAAGAACTAATGTTTGGGACAGTTTCTCATCAGACTCTCCACATAGATGATAAACTTGTGTGTTCCTTCACTAAATCTTTCCTCCCTCTCCCCCACCCCCACGTCACCCTTTCTGGCCTCTCAAACAAGGATTGGGGTAGAAGATTAGTCCTAATTTTATGCCAAAGAAGTATGATTGCATCTATTTCCCTCAAGATGATAAGGCAAGCTGCAGCCTGGATTTGCAATATCACCGCCTCACTTGTTTAGTCCCCGTCTGAAAAGATACGCCTGCACAATCAAAGGCAAGAAACTGTGCCAGCACTCTATCATGGGGATGGCTGCATAGAACTGGAAATGCACAAATTATGAACTATCAAAGCAGAATATTTAAGGAGTGATAGCAAGCTGCAGATATTCTTTAAAAAGACACACAACACAAGAAGTTCAGTTTTCTGGAAAGACGGGGGGGGCCGCCGCTCGCTCCCTTCCCCCTCCTCCGCGGGCTGTCGACTGGCCTCGGCGACTCTCACCGGGCCGCTGCCGTTCCAAGAGCGTTCCCCGCGCATGCGCAGGGGACGCTCTTTTACTTTTCGGGAGATTTAAAGATCCCCCGAAAAGTTTTTGATAGATTTCGGATTTTTCTGCAAGCGGGGGGGTTACCCCCCACCTGCAGAACCCCCCACCTGCCCTCCAAGTGCCCCCCCCCGCACGGATTTAAGTATCCACACGCGGTGGGGGCACTTGGGAATTAGATATAGAGATACCGGCAGCTAATATCCTCCAGCTGTAATCTGAACATTTCCACCCTTTTTCTTTCGAATTATCTGGGATTAGGGTATGGGAATAGACTCAATTGTTCTACTCCAACTCTTCTGAATTATTTATAGAAGCGCAATAAAAAATAAATTGGGCACTGATGAACTGAAGACCTGGTGGTGGAAGGAAAGTTGCATACTGGAAAACAAGCAATTTTCTCTCAATAGGAGTGTTTATTATTTTCTTCCTTCTGCAGAAATTGACAAATTATCTTTAAAGGTCTGCTGCTTAGCAACACCAGTTCCACTGATCTGCTCAGAAGATGTTAATTGCTTCTCCAAACAATGAGAACTGTTTAAAGGGATACACATCTAATTTAATATTGAGAGAAACTGGTCAGGGGAAGATACAATAGACGGAGACTGTAACATCCAGACTCAAACAATTCTCTGTACTTCTTGCATTTTACTGATCTATGGAAGAAAGCGATTGCTGTTTAAATGTGTAATTAACTGCATATACCCTGATCAACAACCTGCTTCGGGGATGTTTTTTCATTTGGCCTACTCTCAACCAGTGGGCAAGATAAGATCTATTCAAGTCAAGCTCATGTCAACGCAAGATATCCCAAGCAAAATGTGTGACGCACAGACTGAGTTCATGTTCTTTTGCTTTCATCTAGAGAGGAAATACAAAGTGAGAAGGAAGGAAACAGGGGTGTTTTTTTTTAACACAGTTTAGTAATAAAAATATTCATTTATTGTAATCCTTTTTGGCATAAAAAACCAAAACAGCTTACAGTGAAATCAAGTCTTAAAATCACAAGGAGGTAATTTATTGAAGCCGCAAGCAAGTAAAACAAAGACTAAACCACTAAAATAAAAACTGCATACGATAACAGAAGCCACGCAACACCTTTCATCAAGACCAATCCAAACAACTTAAAACAGTGTGCAAGCTGTTCTGCTTGTCTGCCTTGACAAACATGTTCCTTTGATCTCCGCGGGGCTCGAGCCCTAATCATTTGGCCTGGAGCAGGACCTCTGTGGATAGAGACAGTTAAATTATTAGCTGACTGCTTACTGGCTTCTGACAATGCTCATGCTCTTCAGTTAAGTGGCCTTCCATAATCACTTTGGAGCTCTTCTTGCCTAACTCGGTTTTATGAATGGAGAGAGCTCATTCACCCAGCGAATGCTTCCAGCTCCAAAAGATGCAAACATCTGCATCTACCGAAGACAGTCGGCATCCTTGCATTGGGAAGCGATTGTAGTGCTGCAGGTGGCAGACTGGCAATCTCTCCTTCTGAGTTATTGGTTCTGCCTCAGCTACTGCTTTAACATGATAAATACCGTCATTAAAAATCAGCCCAATGAAAATATATGTCAGCCCCACTCCTCTGAGCTCCTGAGACTGGCAGAGGCTGAATCGAATCACGACAAATGTGTTTCGATGTGCTCTTTGCAAGGTTCTTATTTACTGTCTACTAGGGAAAGTGGGTTGATCTTTTCAAACACATCTGAAGAATTAATAGCCTTGAATCAATATGAAGCAATGACCACATATATTAGCCACAGGAATTAAAACGAGGGGAAGAAGCCATACCAGTTCAAGTATACGCTCTACTGCTTGATATCCAAATAACCAATCATACTCTTCAATTCCAAGAAAAAATAATCTGAGTGAATATGAAATAACACTAAATAAAACTGAGGAGAAAAGCAAAATTTGTTATTGAACAGAATCAACCCAACGCCTTGCGAAAAGACAACCATTTAATTCTAACAGTCTCTTAATTTCTGAAAGATCCCTAAAAACGCAAGGATCACACATGTGCAGTGCCCATAACGGACAGACCACAGAGTGATTGGATCATCATGAATTTGACAGCTTGCTTCTAAAACTATTTAATGACATTGGTAGGATAGCTGAGGAACAATATTTCCAAAGTTATATATGTTTCAGAGCAGACAGAGCCCATCTCCTCTCACAGTAACCACAAGCAGGTTTTGGAAAACAGGCATGAGACAGCTGGACACATCTGCCCTTGCTATACCTCCCGTCAGGGCTTTTTTTGTAGAAAAAGCCTAGCAGGAACTCATTAGCATAATAGGCCACACTCAACAGCAGAAACGGATTAGCATATAAGGCCACACCACTGACAGCACAGCTTACTAGCATATTAGGCCACACCCCCATGTTACCAGAAGAGCGGTCATCCAGCCCCACCCACCGTTTGCTTCCTATTCTGTTTACCTTGTTTGTTGTCAAAACCCAGGGCTTTTTTGATAGCAGGAATTAATTTGCATGTTAGGTAGGCCACATACCCCTAATGTAGCCAATCCTAATGAGTTTCTGCTGTTGGGTGTGGCCTGTTATGCTAATGAGTTCCTGCTGGGTGTGGCCAACTCAGGAGCCAGCCGGAACTTCGTTCCTGTGCGTTCCTGCTCAAAAATAGCCCTGCCTCCCGTAAAGTAAAAGTAAAGGTAAAGGTTTCCCTTGCTCAAAAGCCAGTCGAATCCGACTCTAGGGGGCAGTGCTCATCTCCGTTTCCAAGCTGAAGAGCCAGTGCTGTCCGAAGACTTTCCTGTGGTCCTGTGGCCGGCACGACTAGACGCCGAGGCGCATGGAAGGCTGTTACCTTCCCACCAAAGTGGTACCTATTTATCTACTTGCAATTTCTTGCTTTCGAACTGCTAGGTTGGCAGGAGCTGAGGCCAGAGACGGGAGTTCATTCCATCACGTGGCTCTCGGGTCTCGAACTGCCGAGATACAGACCTTCTGGTACTTTGGTCCAAATGGCAGGAAAAGTTCCTTTTTGACACGCAAGCAAGGGAACAGGAGCCCCCTTGCAACACCAGGAGTCTTACAGGCCAATCCTATGCAGAATGGCCAAGAAGTAACAGGATCAGGCTTATGCAGTTTACTCAGAAGCCCCTCTGACTTGAACAAGACGACACTCAAGATGGCTGCTATGGCTGATCCTACACCACCATAACTACTTAGTCCCATGGACCTTCATCAAGCCCTTCACTGAGACTTTGTAAGGCAGTTGTAGCCCACAAACGGCTTCAGGAGAGATTGTTTCCATTGAACACACAGCTGCTACCACCTGCTCTGTTCTTCCCATCCAGACCTTGAAAGCTACCTCCTGGAAGTGCTTTTTAACATTTGCTCTGCTCTTCCCCTCCCTAGGAGTTGACAGGTATACTTGTTCTATTTAGTGGTTTTATTACAATTGTTTTTTCTTGTGTTAGAAACTGTTTAGAGATCATATAGAATGGAGAAAACTGGGATAAAGGCATCCAAATAAATTAATAAACAACATCAACGCGAGAAAAAGGACCAAGGTAGCAAAGACAGCCATTCCCAAAGCATCCCTAGTAACTCCCATCTCTACACATCAGTCACAGTTTGCTCCCAATGACATCCCACATTAACCTGCTGGCACCACTAGAAATCAATCAGCCTCCCAATTGAATTTTATGGCAGAAATAATGCCGACTCTGCCACTCCAGCAGGAAGCATGGGAGAGTCAGAAGAACACTGAATTATTGAGACTCATATACACAATGACTCTTCCTGGTACTCCAATGGAGACAGTATGGGCAAGATGCAGACTCTAGGTCTTGATGGGGCTGTGGAGAACCCCAAGCCCTTCCTGATGTTAATCAGGCCATTGTGAAGACAGATGAAATGAGTCAAAGTCGTAGGAAGGGGGCCATCTTCCAACCCTCTTTAGAAAACATAAGTACATCTGAAATATTCACTGCTTTTTATTGACTAGGGTGGCGGTCACACGCACGAGATAAAGTGTGGGGGGGGGGGGGAAGCAAGGCTATTTCCTCCGGCGTTAGTTGACCCGCAGTTGCATGATCACATGGACATTTGCAGATGTGGGCACAGGCCACCACTATGTGATCAAACGCAACTGCGGGTGAGTTGGGGTGTTTGTTCCTGGCACCTCCGCCCTGAGGTCTCCCTATGGAATGTGCGACAGTGTGCACTGATGCGCATACTGCAAAGGGGTTTTTAAAAAATGGCATGTAGTCGTGATAGCCTGATCAGACCATCCCGACACCATGGGAGTGCGCTGGGGCGATCAGACACAGGAAAGTCCATCTCCGGCCCGTTGCAACCCGTTTGCTACAGGACTTTCCCAGGTGTTTTTAAAATCTGCTTGTGCGGTGGAGCAAAACAGGTTGCCGACAGCTGCAGGGTGCTTCCCAGATGTTGGTGTCTGATCATGCTCCTTTAATCCCCCCGGCATTCGCGCCTACGTCGGGGCGAATTGTGCATGTGATCGCCGTCTAGTACCACTAGTAGAATGCATTCTGAGTATATGACAAAGGGGTGTACTACGAAGCAGGCAACCTTTGTGGTCTTGCAAGGCCCCTTTGCCTGAAAAGCTGTGTGACAAAGAGAACACAGGTGAAGTTTTCACCATCACTGCATCTCCATCTCCTGCTAATGAAATATGCACTTGGAACAGCAGAAGAGCCCAACTAGTATGCAATCATGGCAACGTCAGAGAGGAATGGCTAACTTCCCACTGGTCATTACTAATGAAGGCCTTGCTTGTAGTCTGCAGGGTATTTAGCCCTGCATACTTTCAGTGGCTGTCCAGTTCCCTGTAGAGAGAAAAAAAGAGAGATATGAGGCCAGTAATGAATAAAGGGGTAGTAAGGTACCAGACCTAGATGCTCTTCCATCCCACATGCTTCCCACACTCTTATTACTACCGTATTTTTCGCTCCATAAGACGCACCTGACCATAAGACGCACCTAGCTCTGCTCGGTGCCGTGGCTTGGGAAAGGTATGGGGGGTTTAAGACGCACACACTTTTCCCCCCACTTTTTTGGGGAGAAAAAGTGAGTCTTATGGAGCAAAAAATACGATAGTCCCTCTATGCTTATGTACAACGATTCACTTATGTGGAATAATGTCCTCATGGAGACAGACTTACCCATCTGCTGTGGGGAGCTGCACTGGGACTCTTGTCTCCTAGTTCTGTTTGACTTGTTCCATGTACAGCTCTTATCCTGCAGTGAAAAATCACTTGTAAGTCTTTGGCCAGCAGTGACAACAGATGCACAGTTAGGTGCTTTATCAACAAAAGTGGCCGTGCTCTCCAGTGTCACCACCAAGGTACGACACGATACTACCAGGGGAGAGGGAGGGTATGTTTAATAGCACCTTTCTGCACAGTGCATGCTTACCTTGAGTCTTCTCTGCAGGAAATGTTTGCCGATATAATTTCCCTTAATTGTGGGGGGGAGGCCATGCACTGTGGTCACAGATGTTTGAACACTCTGCATACCCATCCCTTTTCTTGGAGGGCTGAAGATGCCCAGAAGCAACCCCCCCCCCCCCCAGTGATCGATCACTGCATTCCTCACCTGGTCAGGATGTCCTGTCCTTGCAGCCCCAGCTACAGCCGTGGAGTTAAGATTCCTGATGTCTGTATCTGGAATCCGTAGGGGTCCCTGTAAGAGTTTCTGAAAACACCGCTGTAATTCATCTATCTTTTATGGTATTTTTCGCCATGACTGTGAGTGTCTGTTTCCACAAAGTCCTCCCTTTCACCAAAGTTACTCATCACCAATGCTCCCTCATGGGTTTTTTGTTCTTTAAAAAAGGGTAAGTGAGCTGGTAGAGACTCATGCTACCAATTTTGAGGTGTGAGCTGTGTTTCTTTGCTGGGGCTTATATATTCTTTGTTCTGTGTGGCAACTGGCAACTGAGTTTAACCGCTATCTGTCAGCTAACGTGGCTGAACAGCAATGGAAGCAAATCACTAGTCCTGGGCTCTCCACTGATTCCCAAAGCTGTGTATTTACTGGCAACAGATATTGCACTGTTGTTTTGCTGTGTTTATATTGACAGGGAAGTTGGGAAAATAACATCCCGACTCAGTAGGCCATATCTTCTCACCTTTCCTACAACACTAATCATATTATCCCTCTTACAAACTGGTATAATAGTTACAGTGACTTAATAGTGATACCACTGTGACATAATACAACAGTGACATCGGAAATTTGGGAGTTACAGTGGCATAAGCAGCCCTGTCTTTGTCTGGCCAGCATAACTGAAAGACAGGGCCGCACCATAATAAAGAAGAGATCCAACAGAATTTCTAAGGAACTACTAGTTCCAATGAAAAACTTGGCATACACATTAAAAAAACTTTTCTAAACTTGTAACCTAAATGGTTAAGTGTTCCTGGTCAGTGGCATGTGGTGGTAGTGTGGAACCCACACGATGCTGGCTGTCTGCCAAATCTCTTGGCATTCATGTGAGGCACCTGCCATGTGAAGATGTCTCAAATGGTTCATAACATGAACCAACTCCAAGTATTTGCCCTACCAACAGTGTGTCACCGAATGATCCATTAGCACTGAACATTTATTCATGTTTTACTATTAATAATTCCCTTGTTTATGAAACTGCAAACCCATTAATATGTTTGTCTTTCTCAGACAACTAAAAGAAATAACCTATAAGAACATAAGAACATAAGAGAAGCCAATGTTGGATCAGGCCAGTGGCCCATCCACTCCAACACTCTGTCACACAGTGGCCAAAAACACCAGGTGCCCTCAGAAGGACCAGCAGTGGGGCCAGAACACCAGAAGCCCTCCCACTGTTGCCCCCCCATCAAGCACCAAGAATACAGAGCATCACTTGCCCCAGACTGAGAGTTCCTATCTATACTTTGTGACTAATAGCCACTGATGGACCTCTGCTCCATATGTTTATCTAATTCCCTCTTAAAGCCGTCCATGCTTGTAGCCGCCACCACCTCCTGTGGCAGTGAATTCCACATGTTAATCACTCTTTGGATGAAGAAGTACTTCCTTTTATCTGTTCTAACTCGACTGCTCAGCAATTTCATGGAGGGCCCATAAGTTCTTGTATTGTGAGAAAGGGAGAAAAGGACTTCTTTCTCTACCTGCCCTATCCCATGCGTAATCTTATAAACCTCGATCATGTCACCCCTCAGCCGTCGTTTCTCCAAGCTAAAGAGCCCCAAGCGCTTCAACCTTTCTTCACAGGGAAAGTGTTCCAACCCTTTTATCATTCTAGTTGCCCTTTTGTGCACTTTTTCCAATGCTATAATATCTTTTTTGAGGTGTGGCGACCAGAACTGTACACAATACTCCAAATGAGGTCACACTATCGATTTATACAGGGGCATTATGATACTCGCTGATTTGTTTTCAATTCCCTTTCTAATAACCCCCAGCATAGCGTTGGCCTTTTTCATTGCAGTCACACACTATCTCAACATTTTCATTGAGTTATCTACTACGACTCCAAGATCTCTCTCTTGGTCAGTCTCTGCCAGTTCAGATCCCATCAATGTGTATTTATAGTTAGGATTTTTGGCTCCAATGTGCATCACTTTGCACTTGGCCACATTAAACTCCATTTACCACATTGATGCCCACTCGCCCATCCTCGACAGATCCCTTTGGAGTGCCTCACAATCCTCCCTGGTTCTCACTACCCTGAACAACTTCGTGTCATCTGCAAATTTAGCCACTTCACTGCTTACTCCCAACTCCAAATCATTAATAAACAAGTTAAAAAGCATCGGACCGAGTACTGATCACTGCGGTACCCCACTGTTTACCTCCCTCCACTGAGAAAATTGCCCATTTATACTCACTCTCTGTTTCCTTTTAATTAGCCAGTTTTTGATCCACAAAAGGACTTGTCCTTTTATCCCATGACTATTGAGCTTACTTAGGAGCCTTTGATGAGGAACTTTATCAAAAGCTTTCTGGAAGTCAAGGTAAACAACATCTGTTGGGTCTCCCTTGACCACATGTTTGTTTACTCCCTCAAAGAACACTAACAGGTTAGTGAGACAAGATCTTCCCTTACAGAACTTATGCTGAGTCTTCCTCAATAGATTTTGTTCATCAATGTGCCTACAAATTTTTTCCTTAATAACAGTTTCCACCAACTAACCCGGTATCGATGTCAGACTGACTGGCCTGTAATTTCCCGGATCTCCTCTGGAACCCTTTTTAAAGATGGGAGTGACATTCCCTACCTTCCAGTCCTCAGGAACGGAGGCAGATTTTAAGGGAAGATTACATATTTTTGTCAGGAGATCCACAAGTTCACATTTGAGTTCTTTCAGAACTCTCAGCTATATGCCATTCAGGCCCAGTGATTTATTTGTTTTTGTCTATCAGTCGTAGGACCTCCTCTCTCGTCACCTCAATCTGACTCAGATCTTTCAACACCACTCCCAAAATCAGTGGTTCTGGAGTCAGCAAGCACTTATCATCTTCCACAGTGAAGACAGAGGCAAAAAATGCATTCAGCTTCTCAGCCATTTCCCTATCATCCTTCAGTACACCTTTTACCTCTTGGACATCCAAGGGCCCCGCGGCTTCCCTGCCTGGTTTCCTACTTCGAATGTATTTGAAGAAAGTTTTATTATTGGTCTTAATGATTTTTGCAATATGCTCCTCATATTCCCGTTTTGCCTGCCTGATGTCACGACAGAGCCTCTGGGTCGAGGCAGAAGATGCAACCGGTCAGGCGGTCAGCCAGGAGTTTCTCAGCAGGCAGGTAGTTAAACAGGTTGCAGAGCAAAGGTTATTCAACAGTCCAGTAATCACGCCGTAAATTACTGTCAGAGCCGAAGGACAAAGTAGGGAGGTGTCGTCACAGGAATGCCAAGAGTCAGATAGCCGGAGAGAGCAACAGGAACAGAGCCAGAACGCCAAAGTCAAGGTCCACAAAGCAAAGTCCAGAGTCCAGAGTCAGAGGTCCGAGGTCCAAAGCCGGGTCAAGGGTCCACAGAAACGCACAGAAGTCAGGAGGGTGCAGGGCGAGGTCTCGTCAAGGACGATCATTCGTTGCCAGCACGCTTTGCTAGGGGCCAGTGATCTGCTGATATAGCGTGCCGGCTTGTTACACAATTAGCAGCTGCCAGACACAGTCCTGCTTCTACTAATACTCCGGACTTAGAGTTCGTCTCCCCCACACGCATGCCTCACTCCTCCTGTTTCTTAGCTCCTGGCGTCTCCTTTCACGGAGCCGGCTAACAGGTGGTGGAGATTCAGGGAGTTCACTTGGTCCAGGTATAGCCTGATCAATCTCAGGTGGCTCTTGCTGCCGGCTTGACTCCTCAGGACTTACATCCAGGTCCGTTAAAGGAGCCTGATCTTGTTCTGCAGGGGCTGGGTCAGGAGCAGGGTCAGGAGCAGGCATGACACCTGATCAGAGACTTGCATTTTATTTGCCACAACCTGTGTTCGTTCCCTTTATCAGCCTCACTGAGACTAGCTTTCCACTGCTTAAAGGAATCCTTCTTACCTTTTACAGCTTCCATTACTTTGTTTGGTAACCATGCAAGCTTTCTTCTATACCTATTTGTGCCTTTCCTAACCCGCAGTATATATTTTCTCTGAGCTTCTAGGATTGTAATTTTAAATAGTCTCCAAACTTCCCCAATGGTTTTGACCCTTTCTACTTTTCTCCTCACATATCCCCTCATATCAGAGAAGTTACCCCTTTTAAAGTTAAAAGTGGTTGTGTCAGTCTTTTTGGGCAACTCCCTATTTATACAAATGTTGAATTCAATAACATTATGCTCACTGTTCCCAAGTGGTGCAATCACTTTAACATCTCTCACCAGGTCTTGGGTGTTACACTTAGGACCAAATCCAGGATCACCTCTCCCCTGGTTGGTTCCGTAATTATCTGCTCCATAGCACAGTCATTGAGAGTGTCTAGAAACTCAATCTCTTTTTCCTGACTTGAACACATATTGACCCAATCAATGTGTGGGTAGTTAAAGTCACCTATTACAACACAGTTATTTCGTCTAGCTGCTATCTTTAATTCATCATTTTATAATCCTCCTCTATCTTTTGATTTGGTGGGCGATAAAAAACTCCCAATGTTAAACTTCCTTTTGGGCCCACTAATTTAACCCACAGCATTTCCAGAAGTGAATCCAATTCTCCTACCCTCTTAATCTTACTGGACTGTATACCCTCTCTGACACACAAAGCCACCTGTGATTCCATGTACCTCTGATACCGTCAGCCTTCCACCACATTACTATTTCATAACTTTTTGGGCTTTGGCTATTGCTAGTATATTAGTATTATACACATATTCTGGGGATGTAAATAAATGATTGCCCTTCACACTGTGGGTAACAAGCAAACTACCAGAATAGCTTTGTAATTTGGGAAACAGTGTTGCCCTAAGACACTTAGAAACTGTTTTAATTTACTTCCATGTTGACACATCAAACTAGCCAACAGTTCCCAGTGACTTTGAATCTTGCCTTCACACGCTCTTTGTGCTCTTAGACATAATCTAGAATAAGATGTGTGGTCAACAAACTTGCCTCTGTTTAAAAGACTGTCATTTCAGTTAATCTGTGACAAACCATACTTATGTCTCATTGCTTCTCTGTATTAGATTCTGGCAATGATCCAAAATACACTTACTTGGAAGTAGATTCTACTGAAATCAGTGGGATATACTTTCAAACAACTGTGTTTAGGACTGGTGATCTTTTTCTTTTGACTCATCTTAACTAAACAAAACAAATTCATGCTTAGAATTCCTTTTAATTATCAAACCGGGCAGTTTTGCATACATTTGTGTAATATGAATACTTTATCAGCTGTAGACTTTTCCCATAAAGGAACAATCTAACATTGATGTAGTCTGTGTAGTGGTTGTACGAAGAGTGTTCATTAATATGTTGGAGCACATAATTTATGCTGTTGGAAAAGGATTAGAATTGGCTTTAAGAATGTGGTTTCTGGAGTACTTGTACTGAAGGAACTGGGATTACCCTGAGTAAACCCCGACACTAAGACCCCAGACTGAAACATCTGCCCACTTCAGCCTGAAACATCTTCTCTGATTATTTAACCTCAAAGCCACAGGAGAAGCAAAACATTTAAGAAATCTAAATACATGCATGATTTGCAGTCCAAACTGCACATGCAATGGAACTGAAACTGCGATGCGTACTGGAACAAGCTGGCCTATACCGTTACAAGCAGAGTTCCAGCGCAGTCTAAATTAATGGAAGCAAGATCAAGTATAGTCTTGAAAGGCAGTATGACTGTCACGCCACCCTTTGATTTATTACTTTAGTCACTCCCTTAATGCATCTGAGATTCAACTTTGTTCCCCTTGTGACACAGTAGAACAAGAAACACCCAGGAATGATGAGTCAACAGAACCCTTGTCGACAGTTTCAATTCCCTAGTTTCTACAATGTATAGATTCTCATAGGGTAAGGACAGAACTACTTCTGATCCAGGTCTCATCACTTGAAATTTTCTCTTTCCATCAGCCCCCTTTTGAAATCTCTTCACTGGCTTTTCTGTGAATTCTCTATATTGATTTCAAGGCTCATTTACTCACCAACAAAAACCCTTTAATAAAGTGGCCTAGCCAGTTTCATGAGCATTCAACTGCCACTCGAAATCCCCTGTCAAGAGGAACACTTTTTAAAAACAGCTGCAGAGTAGAAAAGCTGGAGTTCCTAGTTTGTCATCAGGAAACCCTGATTCTCTGTTCCCTTCAGGTTATCTCGACTGTTGGTATGAAATCTGCTTCTGGCTGAGATCTAAGGCTTTTGGTTCTATTGATCTGTAATTCTTTAGCTGAGTTTTAAGGTGCTTTTTAGGCAAATTTTCACAAACTTGCTTCACTTGAAAAGTATACTTCAGTGGAAGCGCTATGTTCTGTTCAAAACTTGGTGTATTTTGACAAGGAATGGAGGTGTGATTTTCAGAGGCCAACACAGGCAGCAAGGCTTGGAGCCTATCGATTAAACTGGCAGGGATGTGGATTGCTTTGTTAAGCACCTAAATCCCATTTACCCCCTTGCTAACCATTGTGGTAGGAAAAAAACCAGCTAACCACAAGCCAGTGTTCTTAAACACAAGCCACCACAGCAAAGCTTCTCAACTATCTATATATCTAATAGCCAAGTGCCCCCCCCATGTGCGGATACCTAATTCCGCGCGGGGGGGCACTTGGGGGGGGAGGGGTTTTTTTCTACACACGGGGGGCACTCGGCACGTGGCTGCCACCGATTTTTGGGGAGGGAGGAGAGGAGGCTTGGCGCGCAGCTGCCGCCGCCAATTTTTGGGAAGGGAGGGGGAAGGAGGCTCGGCACACAGCCGCCGCTTTTTTCAGGGAGGGAGGAGGGAGGGAGGAGAGAGAGGCTCACCTGCCCCCCGCAAGTATGCTACTGCTGGGAGCCCATGGGGGGGGGCAAGCGGCGGCCCCAGCAAGATGAAGGAAATGCCCCCTCCCCGCAAGTTTCTTGCGGGCCTCCCCTTGTATATCATATTTTTATCCTGCCCTTTTTTCAACAGAAATCAAGGCCACATACATGGGTCTCCCCTCTTCCATTTTATTCTCACAACAACAATCTTGTGAGGTAGGTGAAAGGGGGACAGAGAGACAAAGAAACAGAGAATGATAGCCACAACTTCACCCAATTGTTGTCGGTTACGAATATGAACTCAGAACCCCTAACGTAACTGTTCCGTAACATGTAAACCTTGATGAATAAAGCACATTACTAAACATGTGCAGAGCACTGACAAGATTGTATGAGGACTCTACATTCTCATCTTCATATGCGGTGGCCACCTCCGTCAATGAGAATGGACCTCACACCTACAAAAGTTATTTCATCTCTTAACACTGAAATATATGATGAGACAAGGAGCAACATTCCAACCCCTTGCTGAACCGCAGGCCAGAATTAAGGAGAAATCTGAAACCAGCACCAACAGTGAATTGTTGCACGCTGTCCTGACAATGCTGTAAAATGACCTCAATATTTACAAAGGGCTCAGTGTTTTCTATGCAAAGAAGCTCGTCTTTCCAATTGTGCAATGAATGTGCATAGCTAATCCCTTGTCACACAGTCTTTCATAAGAAGCATCACCCTTGACTTTGCTAATGACTGCATAGGTCTGGTGCCTTTGATTCCTTAGCTTTGCATCTTATGCTGCCACAGCAGACATTATGAACAGGCCAAACTGCAACACAGTTTCAGAAGGCACAGTCAAAAGATCATTCAGAAACCAAGGAAACTGCTGACATACAAGGAGGTTTCACGTTGCAGCCCTAAACGGCAATTGATACAAGAGGGTCTAAGCCACAAAATTTTCATTGCAAGGTTTCCAGAATTCAAGGCAGCTTGTCAGTTTGAGAGATCACAGGTTACCTCAGTGTATTCAAAAGATGGTGGAGCATATCAGCTAATAAACTGGACTACAACTCAGGAAATCTCCAGTTCAATCTCACCTCTGCCGTGAACTTAACAGGAGGCCTAAGGCAAGCCACTCTCTCTCAGCCCTGTACCTATAAAACGGGAATGTTAACCTTATTTACAGGGTTTTATGATAACACAACAATGAGCTAGATTCTATGATCCAGGAGCATAGCCCCGCTTTCTAGCTCTTGCACCCTCTAAATCAGGGGTGTCAAACTCATTTGTTATGAGTATCCGATCTGACATAAATAAGACCTGGCCGGGCCAGGCTATGTGTGTCACAAAATGTAATGGCAGGCAACAGAAATATAAACTTTATAAAGGACACAAACACAATTAAAGAATTTTTAAACATTAAGTAAAACATGCTTAAAATACTAGCACTCTTGCAATATTTTGTTTATTTGTCTCTGGTAACTGACACCTCTTGCTCTGAGTTATTGCATCAAAATGTCTGCTGCAGCAATCCTGAGTATGCTGTTCAGGTGTGTATCTGTAAGCAGCAAACATACTTTTATTTATTGACATTTATTACAAAAATCTCATGCTCAGTGTTCTGAGCCTAGAACCCAGGGGAAAACATGAAATGGCTGGGGATTGCAAGCTTTTGTACATAAATTGCTTTGTGTGCTGGTCAAGGACGTGAAAAGGCTTCCTGGCACAGATGGAGGGCTATGTGTTTGTCTATAAAACTATAGTCTTCCCAAGAGAAATAACTGTAACTCCTATGAAGTTGTTCAAGAACAGAGAGAAGCAATATATAGAGGTCAACGTCAGCCTACAATCTGGGAAGCCTAGGTTCAAAATCCCCAGACTACAAAGGAAATGTGCTGGGTGAACTTGGTCTGAACACACACTTTCAGCCTAATCCACCTCACTGGCTTGTTGTTATTCCTCATCTAAATAGTTCATATTGGTTTTCTACTGAGAAAGACTGAGTACAGTGCAAAGGGGGAGGGAACCCAGTTGCACCCCGGAGAGCCCTGGCATAATGAGCCCAACAAAATACACACTGTAGCAAGGCACATACCTTGAATTAAACTTTGTGGGTCTCAAAGGTGCTTTGTATTTCTCCTGTGCGATTGAGGTAGCTGAGCAAACCAGGAGGAAGGGGAGGAGCCTCAGCCAATGGAAGGGAAGAAAGGCTTGCCTTTGTCTCCTGTGCGATTGAGGCAGCCTGGCCAGGAAGCAAGCTTTAGCTCATTCCCTCCCTCCCCCTGGGAGGAGTAGGGGGAGGAGCCTCAGCCAGTGCAGGGAACAGAAGCTGGCCTATCTATCTCTCCTGTGTGACTGAGAGAGTCTGGTAAAATAAGCTGCGACACACCAGCAGTAGTAGCTGAACTGGAGAAGGAAGCAGGAGACAGCCGGTTCCTTGCAGGCCAAATAGGAGCCCTCCCAGGGCATGATCCAGCCCGTGAGCCGCATGTTTGACACCCCTGCTCTAAACGCTGCCACTGGAACAGCAAAGGTTGTGATCTGGAGTTTTGCAGTAGGAATGGGAGAATCAGAGAAGACTGGCCTCCCTCCTCCACCAGCATTAGTACCCTTGCTCCAGTGGAAACAGAATACAGGATACAATCTGTTATGTATATACAGCATACAGCAGCTGTTGTAAGACTGTGGAACAAACTCTTAAATCTGAATTTAGCTATGTTTACAACCAACACTGTCCACTGCAAATTTAAGGTTTCTTTTAGAGCTTATAGTGTTCTCTATAGGTTTCTGATATATTTCTGTATCAGCAGCCATTAAAGGCCCTTGTTAATACTGTTTTTTTATCATACAGCACTAACAGACAGGTCTTCCCATCTGCCTACAAGATATGCATTTTCAGTCTACAGTATAACAAAAACTAGTCTGTGTTTTCTTCTTGTACAAAGGCACCAGAACAGGAATATTGCACCTTGAAAGGGAACAGCATTTACCGAAGCTACAGAGAATGACATGATCTGAGACATCAAAAGATAATTTCCAACCTGAGGCATCATTTGAAAGAATCAATGTGTTTCCTCTTCAGCATGTGATTCGCCTTTTCGTTCAGGAGTCTGCTTCTTGTACTGGACGTTTAACCCAATTCCTAGGCCATTCCTTTGAAATGAACTGAGGACCTAGGACAGCAACTAGACAGCTGCTGCAATGGACAGAGCTCACTGGATCCCAGGGTTTGTTTGGGGGGGTACATGAGAAAGCAGTATTGCTTAAGCAAAGCCAGACTCAATCTTGTAAGTGCCTGGATGGAAGATACCTGTGTATCTTGTGTATACCACTATGATGAAAGAAAGGGAAGATATGTGTAATAAATAAATAGACTAGGCTCTTAAGTACTGCTGCTGTTCCTTATACCGGATCTAGTTCTGCAGCTTTGGCATGCCTTCTGCCACTTCGAACAGCAGTTCACTGGACACTGAAGGGCCTCTGACTGTCGATAGAGGGTATAAGAGTCCTTCCTGATCCCCTGTTAAGAACTAGATATTGGGTTTCCCTTTTCTGAAGGAAACTTGGGATGGTTGCGATTAGGATCTTGGAGCATATGAAATCTAGGTCAGCCCCTTCCTGATCCTCACTGGGGAAACACTGCACCATATCTAAGTCACTACCTGAGGTTTGGATCACAATAGCCTTAGTGGATATGGTGCCCCAACTCTGGGAATAATACTAAGGCCCCGTCCACACGAGCAAGATAAGCCAGACGGGAAGTGACACAAATTTGTGCCGGCGCAATTTGCGCCGCTTTTGCGGGATCACACAGGTCCATCGACCTGTGAGGGCGAACCGCCGCTGCGTGATCACACGCAGCCGTGGGCGAGTTGGTTTTTTTTTTTCCGGCCGTTTTCAGTGCGCTTATCTAATTCTACAAGGGATCAATGACTTGCCTCTCCACCCTCGGGATCATTCGATGATGCGCATACCGGGATGGGAGGGGGAAAAAATCCCAAAAGCCCACTCCCCAACGCCACTTGTTTGCGCTGGCGCGATCACACCAGGAAAGGTCAGTTCTGCGCCGTCGCAAACCATTTGAGACTGCCTTTTCACTGGTAGCTAAATAAGCCGATTCCCCACCAGCTCAAAGCGGTTTGCGACACTTTGACACCGGCTGCAGGACGCTTCCCAAATGTGCTTGTGTGATCCGGCGGAGAATCGTCCTTCTTGTGTCGCAAATGGGTGCGTATGATCGTGCCCTATGAATTGCATAGTCATCACACAGTACCACCTATGAGCAGAAGCATGAAACGCAACTGACCTCTGAGGGTTTCTTCTCCTTCTGTCTTGACCAACCAGATTTTGTATTTGGAATTTTGGAGCATCTTGAAGTTGATGTTGTCTGGCCTTAACGAAGAAAACAAAGTAGAGGGGTGAGAAGCACAGGCATGATGTAAAGAGAAGTCTAGTGGCAGCCTAACTTATGTGCAAAGCAAACCAGCACTTTAGAACTCCTCAGCTTCCGCAGTTTTTGTAACAGAGCACCTGCATACGCAGGCAACATCAAGAAGCTATAAAAGACACAGGGTGAAGAGGCTGTTAGTATGGCATGAGCAGTGCAATCCTAACCAGTTACTCTCCTCTAGACCCTTTGAAGGAAAGGGGCTTAAGAATGGTTTAGTTCTATTTAGGATTGTACCTTAACAGAACAATCCCATGCAGACTTACTCCAGTCCCAGCAGGGCTTATACTGGAGTAACTCTTCATAGGGTTGTACTGCAAGATTCAAGAAGCATTACAACTCACAGTGGATGAGCTGACCTGTACAAGATTTCACAGTGGGTGGAAGGCCTTCTCTTCATGAGATAAAAAAAAACCTCTGGTTCACAATGTACTCAACAGACCATTGAGTCCCAAACTATAGCAGTCAGCTAACGACAAATTGCTGGTGAGTGGTAGACCCAACACTGCACAAGAAATTTACAGGTTTATTTTACAGACGTGTTTTTTCACTTCCTTTAATTTTTGTGCGGGGTTAGGATACCATTTTCATTCTGTTTTTCTCTGGCAACTTTTCCATTTTGTTTGTTTCTTTTAGTGAATTTTTAAACTTTAAATGCCATTTATATGTTATACGCCACTTCTGTCGAATTTCACTAATATAGTCAAGGGAAAAGGACACCTTCAGTTTTGTCCCAAATGCAGAGAAATAGAAACTTGAATTGTTGGACCACAATTTAGTAATATCTCTAATTCAGTATGAAGGTTAGTAGATCAAATTTATGGGCCCCATATCAATTTCTGTTAACATGCCCCTTAGCAGTAAAACATTTCAGAACCACGCACGCTAGACTTTTCAGCAACAACTCCCCAAAAGAACCATTTGTTATTCCACAGAATATACTAGGAATAATATTAAAATGAAACTTTCTCCTATCTGCCTTCAACCCTGTTCAGCAGCCGTGGATTCCATATGCTGCCAGCTTCCGAACTGTCTAGAAATCAAGAATGCTGGGCCTCCAATCGGATCGACCACCCCTTGAATCATTTGGTAAATTCCCAGCTTCATTCTAACATTAAATAACACTTGGCATGAGCAGAGAGTTTCACATTAAGTAAATTAAATCTCACCCAACCCTTTTCAAGTCTGTTATCTGGAAAACTTAATTATTTGAAATGACCTTAGCAAAGAACATGGCTATTTATCAGCATACTTAATTACCCAAACAGTTTGGATATTTCTCGGGGCAGTAAGCTCTAACTATCCCACTTTATTTTTTAAGTATTGAGAGAAAACGGGTGGCAGCCAGTGTCCCTCCTGCATCTCACAAAAGTAGCCATGAAGACTGCTGCTGGAGACTGGCCTCTGCGCACTGTATGGTATGTTATGTCACCCAAATTAAACTTCAAAGTGAGTTACCAAACGTGGGATAGACTACATCAAAATTACTACTTTGTGAATGGTATGGTAGGCTCTTTGCCTGGTTGCCAGGTGAGTGTTTTTTCCCTCTTTAAGTTCAGGCAGTTTTAACGGATCATGAATTTGTCTGCCCCTGATCAAAATAACACTTAAATAGAAACCTGTGGACTGTGCATTACGAACTTGATGTGATTGAAGGGCTGTCATATAGAGTACTTGAAGGGCTGTCATATAGAGGATGGTGCGGAGTTGTTTTCTGTTGCCCAAGAAGGTCGAACCAGAACCAATGAGTTGAAATTAAATCAGAAGAGTTTTCAGCTGAACATTAGGAAGAACTTCCTGACAGTTAGAGCAGTTCCTCAGTGGAACAGGCTTTCTCGGGAGGTGGTGGGCTCTCCTTCTTTGGAGGTTTTCAAGCAGAGGCTAGATGGCCATCTGACAGCAATGCTGATTCTGTGAACTTAGGCAGAACATGAGAGGGAGGGCAGGAAGGGTTGCATCCGTGCATAGTGATATGAAAGACCTCAACCTGAGACCCTGGAACACAGCTGCCAATCTGAGTAAACAATAGAGCCAGTTTGGTACAGTGGTTAAATGCACGGACTCTAATCTGGGAGAACTGGGTTTGATCCCCCACTTCTCCACATGCAGCTGCTGGTGTGACCTTGGGCAAGCCACATTGCTCCCAGAGCTGTTCTCTCAAGAGCAGTTCTCAAAAGAGCTCTCTCAGCCCCACCTACTTCACAAGGTGTCTGTTGTGGGGAGAGGAAGGGAAGGAGATTGTAAGCCGTTTTGAGACTCTGAGTCTCTGAGACTTCATTCATTCTTGTAATATATAATAAGGGACTGCCACTAGTCACCGCAGTACCCTATGCACCTACAATTAATTGGAGAAACTACTAGCCACAGTGTTCATTAGAAACTTTTGGCTAGAATCTGCTAATTACTAGTTGTTTTAAATGTTAAGCTAACACTATGGAAAAGGTAGGAAGGTCTAGATTTCAATGAAAGTCCCCAAGAACAGAAAGCTTGTTTTTAATGTATCTAAAAGTAAAATAAAAATAAATCTTGCTATCCATGCGCAGCAAGTTTTCAAAACAAGGACTGTCGGTTCAGAATTATACATGGCACAAAGCTGACACAGCTGCATGTCACTAAAGAAAGGAAAGCAGACTTTCCTTGGACCTGGGCTACTAGAATAAAGTATTCGTGGTACAGGAATCTGCTTACTTTCAGGTAAGCACTATTTCTTACCCCTCAACACCTTCAAACAACCATACTAGCTACGAAGGCAGAAAACCAACAGGGGGGTGGGGCCTATCCAATGTTTTGCAAGGAGTGCCACGTGTACAATTATCTGAGCACTAGACTGAAATTGAGTATGTGCTCAATGCATGGAATTCTTGGCTGTCAGGGAACAGATTCATTCCTTAGAGGCTAGGGTAGGCCTGAAATAGCTGACAGACAGACAGGTATGCGGATGAGACCTTCAGGGACCTGCTAGAACTCTCCCACTCCTTGTAGACGGGTTTTCTCCTGTTTTGGAGGTCAAGGATCTTGCAGGGAGTCAGGCTCAGGAGCAGAAATGGTCCCTTAGAAGGACCTTGTCCTTGGATGAACCACTACCTTCCTGCACCACGGATAGTGCTATGGGATTAGTGGGAAGTGGGCTTTGGTAGTAGTAGATTTGATCATTGGAAACACAGTGAAAGTAAGGTTATGCCAGGCATTTTGACTGGTGCAGAATGATTTGCCGGTTTGGTATGAAGGTGGTGGACATATGCACAGTCTGTAATAGCAAGTGAAGGGGAGGAGTCAGTGGTCGTGGTGCACGCTGGCATCAATAACATTGGGATAAGTAATCATTTAGTCCTGGATAAAAAACGTAGGCCACTAGGCAGCTGGTCAAAGGCCAAGACCTCAAAGGTAACATTCTCAGAATTGCTACCTAGCCCAGGGCCAGCTAGACGAGCACAGATAGACAAGCACTGGAGTTTCCATGCATGGATGAGGAAATGATGCCAGGAAAAAGTGTTTAGATTTATTAGGCAATAGGGAACTTTCTGGGACAAGATGAACCTGTACAAAAGGGTCAGGAATCACTTGAACTGAAAGGGAACCAGGCTGCTGGCAATTACTATAAAAAAGGTAGCAGAGCAGTTTTTACACAAACTCCTGGGGGAAAACTGAGAGGAGATGGGGATCTTCTGGTCCAGGGTATCGCATCCAAAAGGATGCTGTGGTGAGCTCTTGGGAAAATATTGGTGCAAATGGGCTAGATAGAACTTGAGTATGAGAGTAGGGTATTGAAGGAGGGACATAAGGGCCAGGAGAGGCAGGGATCCCTAGAGAAGGAAATGAGGTAAAAATGCCTATGTGCTAATGCTGGAAGCATCAGAGCTAAGATAGTGCAGCTAAGGTGCCTGGTGTTAAATGACAATTTAGACAGAGTAGGCATTTCAGAAACTTAAGAGGGTGATGATGAGGGGTCTGGAGACCAAGTCCTACGAGGAAAGTCGAAGGAGCTGGGTATGTTTAGCCTGGAGAGGAGAGGGCTGAGAGGTGGTATGATATAACCATCTTCAAGTACTTGAAGGGCTGTCATATAGAGGATGGTGCGGAGTTGTTTTCTGTTGCCCGAGAAGGTCGAACCAGAACCAATGAGTTGAAATTAAATCAGAAGAGTTTTCAGCTGAACATTAGGAAGAACTTCCTGACAGTTAGAGCAGTTCCTCAGTGGAACAGGCTTTCTCGGGAGGTGGTGGGCTCTCCTTCTTTGGAGGTTTTCAAGCAGAGGCTAGATGGCCATCTGACAGCAATGCTGATTCTGTGAATTTAGGCAGAACATGAGAGGGAGGGCAGGAAGGGTTGCATCCGTGCATAGTGATATGAAAGACCTCAACCTGAGACGCTGGAACACAGCTGCCAATCTGAGTAAACAATAGAGCCAGTTTGGTACAGTGGTTAAATGCACGGACTCTAATCTGGGAGAACCAGGTTTGATTCCCCACTCCTCCACTTGCAGCTGCTGGATGACCTTGGGCAAGCCATAGTTCTGTCAGAACTGTTCTTGAAAGAACAGCTCTCAAAAGTGCTCTCTCAGCCCCACCTACCTCATAGGGTGTCTGTTGTGGGAAGGGAGATGAGTATGTAAGCCACTCTGGGACTCAGAGTGAAGGGTGCGGTAAAAATCCAATATCTTCTTCTTCTTCTAGTTCTTGTGGCCCTTCCTTACATGCCCAGGGAAATGCTGATTGCTACTTTGGGGTCAGGAAGCAATTTTCTCCAGGCCAGTTTGGCTGCAGATCCTGCAGGTTTTTTTTTCATCTTCTAGGTGTGGAACAGTGGTCACTTGAGGTGTGGGGGGAAGGTATTTGTGAATTTCCTGCATTGTGCAGGGGGTTGGGCTAGATTACCCTGGAGATCCCTTCCAACTCTATGATTCTATGTTTCTAGGAATGGGGAAAATAAATGGGATATTGTTATATCTATAGATGAAAAATGGAGGATTGTGTTGCAGGTGGTGTTGCTCTATATATCAAAGAGTCAAATAAGCTAGAAAAAATTGTGGGAATATGGAATCATTATATGCAGAAATACCGGGCCCTAGAGATTATATAGGAGTGGAGGTGTACTATTGCTCCCCTGATCAAAACCATGATCCCTAGAGGGATCCCTAGAGGGAGCGGGGAATAACAGAGGTGACTAAAGCAGAAAATGTTGGAATACTGGGTGTCATTAACTGACTTTACATTGACTGGGCAAATATATGCCCAAGTCATGCCACAGAAACAAGGTTTCTAGACATTATAAATGACTGTGCATTAGAGCAGCTAGTCACAGAGCTCGCTAGAAGTGTAGCAGATTCAGATTTGGATTTGAACAGGGCTCAAGACACACATGAAGCTGCCTTATACTGAATCAGACCATCGGTCCATCAAGGTCAGTATTGTCTACTCAGACTGGCAGCTGCTTCAGGGCCTCAGGTGGAGGTCTTTCATATCACCTACTGCCTGGTCCTTTTAACTGGAGATACTGGGATTGAATCTGTGACCTTCTGCATGTCAAGCAGAGGTTCTTTCACGGAGCCACGACCCCTCCCCTGGTATGAGAAGCAGATGATCTTTCTCTGATTGAGAACAGTGTTATTAAGCATTATTGTTATTAATGTTATTAAACTCACCATTCAAGTCAATGGAAAGTTGCCCCCAAAGTCAAGAAAGTACCACCAAATCTAAAAGGATGCTTGCATGGTTAATAACCCGAGTTAAGAGACCCACTAGAAGCAAAAAGGCTTCCTTTAAAAAGTGGAAGGTTTACTGAATGAGTTGAATAGAAAGACACACAAGGTCTGGCAAACATAAATAAGTTGACTGTCAGGTGAGCAAAACGAGCATTCGAGGAAAAAGATTGCTAAAAACATTAAGATAAACAATGTGCGCTTCTTCAAAAGATCAGGAACAGAAAACCAGCTATGGAGGCAGTCGGGCTTTCGGATGACAAAGGAATAAAAAAGATTGCTTAAGGAAGATGGGAAGATTGCAGAGAAACTGAATGAATTCTTTGTGTCTGTTTCCACAGTGGAAACTGTGGGGCAAGTACCCTTCCCAGGACTGCTGTTTTCAATAAGAGTATCTAAAGAACTGAGTCAAATTGAGAAGATGAGAGGTGAAGTTCTAGGACTAGTAGGTAGACTGAAAACGAGTAACCTTCCTGGTCCAGATGCTATACACCCAAGGGTTCTAAGGAACGAAAGTGTGAAATTGTTGATCTACTAAACAGTGTATGTTAATCGCTGCTAAAATTGGCCTCCATGTTGGAAGACTGGAAGGTATTAAATGTAACACCAATCTTTAAAAAAGGGGTCCAGATGGGATCCAGAAAATTACAGCCCAATTAGCCTAACATCTGTTCCAGGTAAATTAACAGAAACTGTTATTAAAGATAGAATTATTAAGCACATCAAGGAAAAAAGCCTGCTGAGGGAAAATCAGCATAGTTTCTGTGAAGTCCTGCCTCACCATCCTTTTGGTGTTCTTTCAGGAGGTTAACAAGCATATGGATAAGGGGGACTGGGTAGACATTATATACTTGGACTTCTAAAGACCCCTGAGTAACAGCAGTCATGAGATAAGAGGGCAGGTGCTGTTATGGGTTAGAAATTGGTTAAACAATAAGAAGCAGAGCAGTTATAAACAAAAAAGTTATCAAAATGAAGGGAAGTGAGCAGCAGGGACCCAAAGAATTGGAACCAATGCTATTTAATTTGCTCAGCTATAATTTGGCACTCAGGGTAAGGAGTGTAGTGGCCAAAAGTCTGCAAATGAAACAAGAATGGCGAAAACCAAGGTGGACTATAAAGAGCTACAGGGCAATCTTTCTAAACTGGGTGAGTGGGCAACAACATGTCAAAGTTCAATTGTAAGTACAAGTGGATGCACACTGGAATAAAAAATCCTAACTTTAAATTTATGCTGATAGGGGTCTGAACTGGCTTGATGTAGTGAGATGAAATGTTCACTCATTGAAAATGTTCACTCAGTGAGGAGCAGTGGTGAAAAAAGGCAGACTCAACGCTGGGGATTTTTAGAAGGGGGACTGAAAATAAACGCCAGTGTTGTAAAGCCCTTGTATAGACCTATGATCCACCCTTATTTGCAGTACTTTACTTTATTTACAGTCCATGACTGGAAAAGAAGTAAGGGGAAAAAATGACCATAACCTGATAAAATATAAAAATTAAGGTATACAAATATAGAAGTGTATAAAAATAAATTAAAACTAGTGCTAATACAAATACAGCAATTTCTAGCAGTAAGACACTTTGGGAGAAGCTTTGGCTGAGGACAGACTGGCAATCTGGAGCGGGATGAATGCGGAGGCAACTGCTGCGGGGGGAAAACTCCCCGGGGCTGGCCGTTCACACTGGCCAGTGTATTGCGCAAGGATGCTGTTACGGAGCGTTCAGACTGCTGCAGAGTGGCCCCACGTGGGCCAGCCTCCGCAGCTCGTAATAGGGCTGTTTCGGCAATTTGCGCATGTGCTTATGTGCACATGTGCGCTCATGCGCAAACTGGCAAAACGCCACGTTCGCACTGCCACCTCCGCTTGCCTCCCGCCTTCTTCCGGTTCACACTGCCTGGAAGCGGGAGGCATGCAGAAGACGGCCCCTGAACACCGGTTTCTCCCGGTGTCCCGGTAAAGCGAAAGGAAAACGTCTTCAAGACGCGTAAGTACGGAAGGGAGACGAGGGACAGCTGAGCATGTCTGGACCGGCTCCCTTTCTCCATTTCCCATGCGGACCTCTCCCGGGGCAGATTGCCAGTCTGTCCTCAGCCTCTGTCTCTACAAGGTTTCTATTTGCAAAACTGTGCGCCACTCTGGTTGCTATATCTCAAAAATGATTATTGCAGAGCTGAAAAAGTACAAAAGAGGGTGACTAAGAGGACTGAATAACCCCTTTTATTTGAGAAATGGCAGAAGTGTCTGGGACTTTTCTGTCCAGAAAAAAGATGGCTAAGTGCTAGAGGTTTATAAAATTATGCATGAGGTGGAGAAAGTGGTAACAGAGAACTTTTTCTTCCTTTTCCATAATACGAGGCCTTGGGGGCACCCAACGAAGTTGATTGGCAATAGGTACAGGACAGACCAAAGGAAATACTTCTTTACTCAGTAAGTACTTAAAACTGTGGAATCCACTGGCAATTGATGTTAGAGTTGGACACAAGCATACATGGCTTTAAAGGTGGATTAGATAGATTTATGGAGGATAGGTCCATCAAAGGTTACTATTCATGGTGAACTCCATTTCCAGAGGCAGCATCAGGGAAATGGATGTTGGCCCTCCAGGGCAACTTGTTGGCCATCGTGTGAAACAGGATTCTAGAATAGATGGACCCCTGGTCCGATGAAGCAGGGTTTCATGAAACCATTTGGTTAGAGATCCCTTCCTTCATCAACAGTGCTAATCACAAAGCCTCCTGATAATCAGCTAGTATGCATCAACTAACAGTGACTTAATATCCCAAAACTATGGCTATCTCATAGTCACATTATGAGTGATGTGGGGCAGAACCTTTACTGGTGTTCTGTTTTTGTATGAAAAAATTTCCATCCCACATACATAAATACAGTCTGTTTATCTACAGTTCTCAGGGCTGTTGTACCGCAAATCCATCATGTCAGATGTGCTAAATGTGGGATATGAAGCACGGACAACCCTCAGTGCTGGAACATGATCCAGGCTTGTGCATGGGATATTTGTCTTCATTTGCTAACATTATTTAAATTTTGCTAACATTATTTAATTATTTGAATTACCTATTTAAATCTGAATATTAAAAAATGCTGATTCAGATTTTCCCAGATAACCCACTACGCCACAATGATAGTGGCTACAGCAAAAAACAACAACCTTAAAACTTTCCATCACAATGCATTAAGCCATACTTGAAGTCCTAAAAGAGAGTATTGGGGAAAGACTTGAAATGAACAAAGATTGCTTTAGAATCACTTTGACTTTAACAATGGTCTTGCTGTATCTGTCTACAGCTGTAGAGAACAGAACTTCAAACACGGCCTCCACTGACAAGGTAGTATGTGTGTTGATAGAAGAACAGCAACAGAAGAGAAGTCTGAGTGGAGGGTTGCTAGAAATGATTACCAAGTGACAACTACGAACATTTTTAGATATAGTGAAAATGCAAGGTCTTCAGTGAAGCAGTCTGGCAAGAGCTCTTGTAAGATCTCAAGAGTCTTCAACAAGTCCTTTACTTCATTGGTCACCGAGGACACTTTGCAAGAAGTGCTGAGTGCCCTGTACAAGCAGTCACAGAATGAGTGCATTTTACAGGTTACAGACAGCCAAAGATTACAAACTGCTGTTAATTATATCACCACTGTCCAATTCGATTTAAGATGCTAGAGGGGGATATTTGATAAACCATCCATTTGTTGATGGCTCCAAAATGTATTTAGAAAGAACCGTCTTTCCACTTTAAACAGTTTATGTCCCTTTTAAGAGACTTTGCAATGATCCTCTTCAGAACCAGACAGCACACCGCTACATTTTTTTTTAAAAAAATGTTTTCTTATACGACAGGAACATTACTCCCACCCCTTTCCTTGATAAAAGAAGGATTAGATATCACAAGAGTTAGTGTTCTGCTAGAGAAAGACATTACTCTCATGGTGCAGATCCTTCAACCTGAAAATATTCTCGTTACTTAACTTGTTTCGATAAAATCATAAAGTATAATTTTTAAGCTATGATTTTTATCTCTCTTGGTTTTTTCAGGCAAGAACATGCTGTATTTTATTTTGGAGTCAGGAGGGCAAAATGTCTTACTCTGGCTGAGGACAGATTGGCCGTCTCGGCTGCTCTGCCTCCGCTTCAGAAGCGGAGGCAGAGCGGCCGTCCAGATGGCCGCATCTGCCCCCAGGAGGCGGCCTGGACGCCTCGCGTCCGGCGCCACACTCCTTGCGCACCAGCCGAGCACCACTTTAAAGTGGTGCTCGGCTGGTGCGGTGCACCTCGCGCGCGCGTTCCACCCGCCAAAGCGGGTGTGAACGCGCGCGGGCAGGGGCGCCCGCACGGTGTTCGCCCGCCGCTCCAGGAAGCCGCCCGCAGTCTGAACACTGCAGGCGGCTTCCTTCCAGCGGCGTGGGAAATTCCCCCGCCCCATTCTGCCGCGCCGGGGAGGCACGGCAGAAATCGAGTCTGTCTTCAGCTTCTGTGACACTTCTGCCTCATGTTTAGGCTGAGATGTGGAGCGGAATATTTTCCAGAGGTTTATTTTTCTTTGGCAAATTTTCCATTTCTTAAGATTCCTTGTTTCATATTAACAACCAATGGCTCCCATTGCCAATACATTATTAGGCAAGGTGGTTATTCCAAAATTGTTCTTTTCAGGTTTTACCGATTTGAAAATGAGAAAGGGGAAGATGTATCCACAAATGCATGTAATAATCCAAACAAAAAATCAAAGTTATTAATTCATCTGACTGGACAACCACTTCCACAGCGTATCATGCACAGTTCTTTGGGTGTGCTAAAGTTAACAGAAGACTCAATGTGAGGAAGACCCAGAATGAGACAGATTGACTCAATAAAGGAAGCCACAGACTTCCATTCACAAGACCTGAACAAGGCTGTTATTAATAGCACGGTCCAGAAGTCAAAAATGACCTGATGACATATAAGGCACATTTTAAATTAGCGTGTCATTAGCTTTCAGTGCCTTCAACTGTCCTTAAATTTAAACAATGTTAGGGAAGTACATCCTACTTCTGGCTTTAAATGTTTAAAAACATTATTCCAATAAAGTAATTTCCACATAAAACTTTGAATTTGTTTAAATGTAATATTTAACTACATTTGGTTTTTTCCTGATTAAACTTTTAGTTTAAGAACTACCGTATTTTTCGCACCATAAGACGCACTTTTTCTCCCCCAAAAAGTGGGGGGGAAAGTGCCTGTGTCTTATGGTGCGAATCCCCCCATTCGCTCAAGCTCCCGGGCCCGCAGCGAGCGCCGTGGGCCCGGGAGCAAGCCCCCGCCTCCCTCGCCCTCCCTCCCACTGAAGAAAGCCCTCCTCCCACCCACCCCCCTCAGAAGCTCCCCTCCCACCCACCCCCCTCAGAAGCTCCCCCCCTCAGAAGCTCCCCTCCCAGCCCCCCTTCCTCCCACCCCCCTCAGAAGCCCCCCCACCTCAGAAGCCCCCCTCCCACCCACCCCCCTCAGAAGACCCCTCCCTCCCACCCCCCTCAGAAGCTCCCCTCCCAGCCCCCCTCCCACCCCCCCTCAGAAGCCCCACTCCCTCCCACCCCCCTCAGAAGCCCCCTCCCTCCCCTGCTCACCTTTCCCGCCCCATTCCTTCCCCCTCACCATTCTTGGGCTGGGGGGGGAGGTAAGGAGGGAAGAGCTGGGCCTGAGTGGCGTTAAGCCACTGGGGCCCAAGCAAGGGGGGGGGGAGGGAAATACCTTGTCTTTTTGTCTTTCTTTCTTTCTCTTTCTGTCTGTCTGCCTTCCTTCCTTCCTTCTCTCTCTCCTCCCTACCTTCCTGTTTCTTCCTTTCTTTCTGTCTGTCTTTCTTTCTGTCTTCCTTCCTTCTCTCTCCCCCCCACCTACCTACCTACCTACCTTCCTTCCTCCCTTCCTTCCTTCCGTCTCTCTCTCCCACCTACCTTCCTTCCTTCTCTCTCTCTCTCTCTCTCCCCTACCTACCTACCTTCCTGTTCCTTTCTTTCTGTCTGTCTTTCTTTCTGTCTTCCTTCCTTCTCTCTCTCTCCCTCCCTACCTTCCTGTTTCTTCCTTCCTTCCTTTCTGTCTTCCTTCCTTCCTTCTCTCTCTCTCCCCCCTACCTACCTTCTCTCTCTCTCACCCCTACCTACCCCCCTCCCTCCCCCGCTCACCATTCTTGGGCTGCAGGGGGGGGGAGGTAGGGAGGGAAGAGCTGGGCCTGAGTGGCGTTAAGCCACTGGGGCCCAAGCAAGGGGGGGAGGGAAACACCCTTTCTTTCTTTCTGTCTGTCTTTCTGACTGTCTTTCTTTCTGTCTGTCTTTCTTCCTTCCTTCCTTCCTTCTCTCTCTCTCCTCCCTCCCTCCATGTTCCTTCCTTTCTTTCTCTTCCTTCCTTCTTTCCTTCCTTCTCTCTCTCCCCCCTACCTACCTACCTTCTTTCTTTCTTTCTTCTCTCTCTCTCTCCCCCCCCCAACTACCTACTATTTGGTTCAGAATATTTTTTTCCCCTGTTTTCCTCCTCTAAAACTAGGTGCGTCTTATGGCCAGGTGCGTCTTATAGTCCGAAAAATACGGTATTTAAGAGTACTCCACTTTTCTCCCCAGTATTAAAAACTCCTCCTTGTACAGAGGTTAGCCATGGAGGCACACAGGCCAATCTGGCCCCTTGAGTTACCAGCCTCACAGGCAGAAAGGGAATCTGGACAATTCACAACTATGACATTGAGATGACGGCAGGCTATGCTAAGGGATGGACACAGGGCTTTCCTTCTTGTCCAGCGCCTGGTTGCAGACCAAGGATCTAGTCTTACAATAACCCCTCAAATACCTTGCAGTTCTGCACCAGTACTTTTGAGGGTTTTCACTGTTTAATCAACCAGCGTATTAAACAGCATAGCCTTATCTCTGTCGGACTTTGGTATTTATGCAGTAGGTGATATTTTAGCTGTTGACAAATGTTCTCCCGCAGAGTATCTATAAACACAACTATGACCTTCATTTTCCAGGAAGACAGTGGCTGTATATTGTCACACCATTTTAATTGCTATGCCTTGCAGCTTGATTAAGGTAACCAAGGGGTTAGACTTACTGAGTTGGAAAGGAGTGTGTGTGTGTCTGTGTGTGTGTAAATGCAGGAAAGATCTGCAATCCTTGTGTCCACAAATCACAGGTTGCAGTCCACTGGCTTGGTTACATTTGTACCCTGTATATGCTCATGTTGTAGGTCCCATACACAGTCTATGAGCTAAACAAATTCCTCCAGTTTACCCCAAATCCAATTGTTTTTATTTTGCCCAGTCTGCCCTCAGACTGAAGAGCCAAATCTGGACATTCTACTGACGGTGACTGAGGCGGAAAGATTACCTTAAGGTAGCTGTTGAACGAAGTCATGAAGTAGTTTCATTTCACCTGAATCTAAGTGCCTTTTGGGTACACTCTCATGTGGAAATATGGTCTGCAACACGCTGTCCAGTAAGGGCTTCGGTCTGGGTAAAAAGTTCTGTAATCAAGCTTATGGTTTTCTCTTGCCTACCCTATTACAGGAAGTGAAGGACGTTTACATCAAATGAAAGGTGCCTGGTATGAGGTATGTAAATAGATATTAACTTCTTATACCCCAGTGCCACGTTTTTTTGAAAAGCAATACCCTGAGCACAATTTATTGTTCAGGGACTACCCAGGGAAATGTAGCTTTCCCAGCTGTCTGCAAAGTAATTATTCAAATGCTTTCCCTGCTGGAGGTGAATCGTTTAGTTATCTTGTTCAAAGCCTTGAATTAAAGGTCTTACTGTCAGTGGTGTCTGAGTTATCGCTGCTGATCGAGTACTTTCGCCGCTTCTCTTCCATCTGTAACAAAAGAAATTGAACGTTACACTTACAGTTCAGGAAACTCATTATGGTGCCGAATCAGTGTTATCTCAAGATACCCAGACACTGCATTAACCCAGCCATACCAGTGAATACTTAGCCTAATGACAGAGAATTACCAAAGGGCTTAACAAGTGAAAAAGAACATGACTGAGACATTGCCGTTTAAGGCACAGCAACATCTTTTCTTCCAGATCTCTTGTTCACCTGGATGTCCGGGTATATTATCATGCAGAGTTCATGGCAACCATAAGCATCCTATCCCAAATTTATATTAAAGGAATATCCATTACCATGGCACTGAAAATTCAAGAACACCATGCATCTAGACTGTAAAGCAAATACCACAACACCAGCTTGCAATGACTTGGGCACAGGAGCAAACCAGGAAACTGAAATCTGGTACGTTTCCTCAGGAAAGTATCTGAGGCTTCATTCAGCAGCATCACAGATCTTTGGCTTGATTGTTTTGATTTACAAAGTTTCTATTTAAGGATTAGAAGAACATTTTGGAGATTAGGATGCCTGGGCTACATTCAGCTGTCACAATTAAACCACAGTTAGTAATCTGGATGATCCAGAAACGCTCCGGAGCGCATGGTCCCTTCCTGTTCCCTCACACACAGCTGAGATTGAAGACTTCCTGATCTAACCAGTTTCATCACGAACAAGCTTTATCTGTGACATCTGACTTATAACCCTGCACTATGGAAAGTGTGTGAATGGCAGATAAAGGCCTGTGTAACCAAGTAGTCACACCAACAGCTGCTTGAAATCCAAACCACAGGGTAGCTGTTCCTTACAGTGAGCTAATTTCATCATGCAAAAAGGGCTAACCATCAGGGCTTAAGAATTATTACTGAAGTTGTAAGTCAATTGGATGTAACAAATTAAACAGAACGTTGGTCACTTGGTATGAGGGTTCCCTCTACCTGAAACATGAGGGCATCATTTTGATGACTTTCCCATCAACCTTTGAGGCAGGAAACAAATTCCAATCCTTTGGCTTCTCCTGTCTCTGTAGCTGCTTCTACTTAGTTCTGAGACTTTCAGAGTTCCAAGAGAACCTACCAGCATCCATTTAAATAAAGAGGAACATACTCCCACACTGATAATGTAACCACAACAGGTGGTAAACAGCTTGGAGGAGAAGCCAAAGAAGAAAGACAATATACTAAATTACAGTAACAAATCGTGGCAAATGGGAAGAGAATATTAGCTCCCCCATGTTGAAAAACAGAATGTCCTCCCTCCATTTAGGGTGAGACAAAATGATGCCCTCAAATTCCAGAGAGAACAAATCTTTACAATACGTGACCTATGTTCTGTTCTCATCTGGAACTGAGGGCATAATTTTGATAGTTGGGATGTCCAACAGCTATATAGGAATCCCAGGGTGGGACCACTTATAATACACACACTCATGTCACAGGACGTTCTGTTAGGGTCCTCTACCTTAAAGCTGTGTCAACATATCCAGCTTACAGTGTCTTATGGGTGTAGACACAGATGCCCATGTCTACCACTGGAACATTTGTGTCAAAGGCAGTGGACGTGGCTTTACATCGCAGGGACTGTGCTGTGATACTCATAGGAGGAAGTACCCTTTTGCTTCATAGGCTGCCACTATACTTTGGTGTCACTATACTTTGATGCAACCATCTAGGAATGCTTTGGACACTTTCTTGCCCTGAGCAATCAGGTTGAATGCCATGAATGAGGAGTACGACTTTTTTTAATGGAGATATTCTCCTGATATATATTGGAGAGCAAGGGCGTAGACTTTCCAATTTCCGGGGGGGGGGGGGAGGGGGGGGCTGGGCCAGAGACATTCCAGGCCATTGTCTCCAGTGGAGGCTCAGCATGTCCTGGAAAAGTTCGGGGGGAGGGGGCTCCAGCTCCCCAGCCCCCCTGAAGTTGACGCCTATGTTGGAGAGTGCATTGAGATCCGAGATCCTTCTGGCTGGCATAATGACTGCCAGGAATGAGACTTCAAAGGTCAGAAACCTAAGAGACGCTTCTCTTAACAGTTCAAAAGGGAGGTCTAGTTAAAGTCTGGAGACCATGTTCAGTCAATATGACGGAAAGAAATGAGCCACAGGAGAACTGGACAGAAATGCTTCTTCAAGAAATGTCTTAAACTGGGGGTTTCTGGAGACAGAGACTCTTCCGATGAACTGAAGGACGGAACCAAGAAGGTTGAAGAGACAGTTCCACCCAGTTTGACAACTAGGGGCATCTCCGCCAATGGTGTAGGGCACAAATCATCTCTGCCACCTCCTGAATGATCTTTTCAGGCCTCTCAGGGATGGTCGGAAAACTGAAGAGGTCTTTGCCTTCTGAGGATCCTTTATCTTTTCTCCCTTTGAGGGTTTTCTTTTTGTCATTTGACACTTCGAGTTCTAGATATCTGGGGCAAATAAAGCTCCTCTAGGTCAATGGAACCCTCACTGGAGGCTTCACTCTCCTTTCTGTCTGAATCCTCATTCATATCCTCCTATCACTCAGTGGAGGACCAATGTCTATGAGGGGAGCTCTCCAGGAAGTGGGGCCTGGAAGCAACAGGCCTCTTGCAGGATCTGCCTCAAGTGGGAAGAAAGTAGTTAGGAGAGCCTGATAATTGGCTATACTTGCTGCAGGGAGAAGGGGGGGGGGTGGATCTCAAAAGACAAGATGCTTTCCTGTGCCTTTTTCCCTGTCACCCTCAGCAAGTTCAGACTCCATTAGCCTATACTCGATGCTGGGATTTCTTTTGACCCAATGTGCTATATCTGCTATATGCTGCATTCACAGCTCTGTTTATAACTACTCTTTCCCTGCATCTCATTGTGCATCAATATTTTTATATCCACAACTATTTCCAGAGTGCTTCCTTTATTTTGTTCTGTGAATTATGGTGTGGCCAGCTCGTGCGCTCTGCCAAAAGGAGTATTCTGTATGCAGTCTGGTTTCAAGTGACCGTCACTTGGCTCATGATTTGTATGAACGGTCAATGACCTAAGAACAAATTTAGAATAGGTACTTAAGAAAACCTCTTCAACTGACATTTCAGTGGGGAAATGTTTCATTCATGGTATTTATTCACTATGTTTATATGTCGCCTTTAAGAAAGGATTCCCAAGCTATTCAGAAAACCCATCTTTACTTCAGTTTAATCATAATGTAAAATATTATAACAAACTAATCCTTGAAGATTCATAATAGCACTAGTGGGCTAGAGATCAGTTCTGTCCCCTGTGGCCTCTCACACACAGTGGTACCATGAGCACATATCCTGATGGCCACCTTGGGCAACCTTTGGTGTCATTCAGGGTGTTCCTACACCATGCCTTTAAACCCCTCTCATACCTAAAAGGAGGAAATTTACCAGATACACAGTTGTATGCCAGTCGATTACATCTACATGCTGCAGCACCGACTGGTGTATAGACAACATTTGTGTACAGGGTCCACAGGTCAGAGGTGCATCAAAAGCAGATTCCCTGCAGTGTATATGTGACATAGATACGTGGCCCAAGCTACTGATAGGATTAGTAGTATTTTATTTATATCTGCTTAGAACAATAGCTGTAAGCAATCCATTCTGGGGGATTCCATATTCAAGTGATCCACTTGTTTAGAATCATCTACAGCAGTAACTTGAGCAGAGCCATTCAGCTTCTCCTTTTAAAATACATAGGACTGGTTGCGCTTTGGAGAATGTGCATGCGGTTTAAATTTCTCACTGCTATGGAAAAAGAGGCAGCTACTGCTGTCCCTCTGACAGTTCCTTTTTGCTCAGCCCTGTTATTCACATCCCTTCCTCCAGAAACTGTACGGCAAAGCTGGGGTCTTGTACATCACAACACAAGGGAAGAGAAAGGGGAAAAGGAAGAACAGGTGAAATATGTGAGGACTTGTAGAAATACCTTATAAACATTCATGTAGCTATTTATGCCACACTCTTCTCCCCAAAGAGAATTACAGTATCATTCACCTCTATTTTATCCTCACAACCACCACCTTCTGAGGGAGATTAGACCGCAAGAGTGGGATTGCCCCAAAGTCACTCAGGGAGCTTCTACAACTGAGTGGGGACTCAAATCCAAGTCCTCCCAGATCCCAGTTTGGTACATCACACTGGAGAGCCAGTGTGGTGTAGTGGTTAAGAGCTGTAGACTGTGGTTTGTGGTTTGATTCCCCACTTCTTCACATGAAGCCAGCTGGGTGACCTTGGGTCAGCCACAGTTCTCTCAGAGCTCTGTGAGCCCCACCTACCCCACAGAGTGTCTGTTGTGGGGAGAGGAAGGGAAGGAGATTGTCAGCCGCTCTTAGACTCCTTTGGGTAGTGAAGGGAGTGGTGTAAAACCAACTCCTTCTTCTTCTCACTGCATCTTGGGATTTCAAGTTACATAATCATTCATCATGTTGTAACCTGACAATCCTAGGAGCCAAGGGCTGATCTTTTCCTATTAAATACTTCTGTGTATTTTCAAGGGAAATCCTATGTTCAAAGCAGTACAAGTACATTTCAAATGCAAATGTCTGTACTCAAGTAAAAAAATACCTCATGAAAAGACAGTTCAATCCACCAAGCTGGTATTCTTTCAGATGCCAATGCATTTGCTCCATATATACAGGTTGCTTACCTGTAATTGGAGATCTTCGAGTGGTCATCTGTGCATTCACACCTCTGGGATTAAGTGCGCCTGCGCCGATCCGGATCGGTAATCTTCAAAGCCTAACGGATTTTCGCGCCAGCTCCCCGGTCACGTGCACGTCCCACTGCGCATGACCCGGGGTGAGGCACGAGGATCCCACCAGTTCCTTCTGACCGCTGCTAACAGCCCCCAAGGAAAAAAGTGAGGGAGACCGAAAGCAGAGGGGAAGGAGGGCAGGTGGTGTAAATGCACAGATGACCACTCGAAGATCTCCAATTACAGGTAAGCAACCTGTATATCTTCTTCGTGGTCTCTGTGCATCACACCTCTGGGAGAATAGCGAGCAATAAACACACCACATACCTGGAGGTGGGTGCTGGAGGTCTCACATCTGAGCTGCTTGCAGAACTGCACGGCCCACCACAGTACGCTGATGGACGCGGACATCTAGGGCGTAGTGCTTCACAAACGTGTGAGGGGACACCCACGTTGCAGCATTGCAGATGTCTCCCAGGGGAATGCCCTTTAGGAATGCTGTGGAAGTAGCCACAGCTCGAGTGGAGTGTGCCCGGAGGGATGCCGGTAGTGGCCTTTTGGCCAGAAGATAGGCGAGTTTTATCGTCTCAACTATCCACTTCGAGAGTCTTTGAGACGACAGTTTCTGTCCCTGCCTGGGCAAGGCATAAGAAATGAAGAGAGCTGGAGACTTGCGAAAGGATTTTGTCCGGTGCAAGTAGAAAGACAGGGCTCTCTTGACATCTAAAGTGTGTAGACTACGTTGCGTTGGGTCCTGGGGACCAGGAAAAAATACCGGCAATGTGATATCTGCCCCTATATGAAAGTCCGAGACTATCTTAGGCAGGAAAGCGACATCTGGAGCCAAAGTGACGGCATTATGATGAAATGTGAGGTACGGTGGGTCGCAACGGAGCGCCGAGAGCTCACTCACGCGTCGAGTAGACGTGATGGCAACCAAAAACGCAACCTTCCAAAACAAAAGTTGAAGGCTGCATGAGGCCATGGGTTCGAAGGGTTTTCCCATCAGCTTAGTGAGAACCAGAGGTAAGTCCCATGCCGGGACTGGTGTCCGCACTGGGGGATAGAGGCGATTCATTCCCTTGAGGAATTGCTTCGTTGTTGGATGGGAAAACACCGAATAGCCATCAATCTTAGGATGATTAACTGAGATGGCTGACAAGTAAACTCGGATAGATGAGTGACACAGTCCCCTGTCTTTACATGACAGGAGGAAACCAAAAACATCTTTAAGCCCGGCGGGGACTGAAGGCCGTCCCACAGATGCCAGGAAGGTTAAAAACTTAGTCCATTTTGACTCATATGAACGCCGAGTGGAGAGTTTGCGTGAGTTCAGTAGAACTTGAGCAATGCGTGATTCTAACCCTAAGTTTGGATCAGCCACACTGTCAATTTCAGTCTGGGCACATCGTGGTGCAGTACCCGGCCCCCGTGCATCCCGAGGAGGTCTGGGTCCGTCGGGAGATGGAGATACGTCCCCCGTGAGAGACTGAGGAGCGTGGGGAACCAGGGTTGTCTCGGCCACCATGGGGTGACGAGAATTGCCCACGGTCGCTCTGTCAACAGTTTGTGGACTACTCTCGGTATGAGAGGAATCGGGGGAAATAGGTACAATCGTTTCCCCGTCCACTGGAAGAGGAGACCGTCTCCGAGAGAGGTCAGGTCCGTTCCTGCTCTGGAACAGAATAGGTGGCACTTCTTGTTCTCTCGAGAGGCGAATACATCCACGGATGGATGTCCCCAACGGTCGAAGATCAGAGTCAGGTAGAGGGGGTTCAGTTCCCACTCGTGTAGGGAAGCTCCCCCTCTGCTTAGGAAGTCCGCTTGGACGTTGAGTAGTCCTGGGAGATGAGTCGCTACCAGGTGAATATCTAGTGCCTGGCACTCGTCCCAAAGCTCTATCGCTAATCGGCAAAGTCCACGGGAGACTGTCTCACCCTGGCGGTTGATGTAAAACATGGTGGTGGTGTTGTCTGTAAGGACAGTCACCGTCTTCCCCGACAGGGATTGGCGGAAAGATCTCACTGCGTAGAGAACTGCCAGCAGCTCTAGGAAATTGATATGGTTGTGTGCCACAGAGGGGTGCCACCTGTCGCCCACACCTACACCGTCCAGATGAGCTCCCCAGCCCCATAGGGATGCGTCCGTAGTGACGGTCGCTGAGGGGGGTGGAAGCCAGAAAGGTGCACCTGAATGTAAATTCTGGGGCACAAGCCACCAATTCAGGGTCTCTAGGACCTGGGTTGATATCTGAAATAGTCTGGAGAGGGAGTGGAAGTTGGGGCGGAAACGCCTCAAGACCCAAAGCTGCAGTGGTCTCATCTGCAATTTGGCGAAGGGGATTACTGCTGTTGTCGCGGCCATCAGGCCTAGCAGGCGAAGGATTTGTTTGGCTGTAGCCTCCTTGGTCTCTTGGATAGACAGGAGAAGGGAGACTATATCCGCTGCTCTGTTGGGGGGTAGGAACGCTCTGCATTGCAGGGAGTCCAGGATAGCTCCGATAAACTGAACCCGTCTGGAAGGGGTAAGCATGGACTTTTTGAGGTTTATCGTCAGTCCTAGTGATTCTAGGGTACGAAGGGTAGTAGAGATGTGGCTCTGTAGTTCCGTCGTAGAGGGGGCGACTAGAAGCCAGTCGTCTAGGTAGGGGTAAAGGTGGACACCTTGAAGTCGCAGATGTGCCGCTACTACTGCCATAAGCTTCGTGAAGACACGAGGAGCTGTAGAGAGGCCAAAGGGTAGGGCCTTGTACTGGAAGTGACGCGGACCGATCGCGAAGCGTAAGTATGGTCTGTGCAACGGGTGGATCATCACATGGAAGTATGCGTCCTTTAAGTCCAGCGTCACCATCCACGCGTTGGCTTCTAGTAGCGGTAGGATGGTCTGTAGAGTGGTCATACGGAATTTCTTGTAGGTGATGAACGCATTGAGGTTCCGCAGATCCAATATGGGACGAAGTCCGCCATCCTTTTTTGGGACCGTGAAGTAGCGGGAGTAGAACCCCCGCTGAAGGTGGTTTGTTGATACTTGTTCTATGGCATCTTTTGAGAGGAGGGCTTCGACTTCCGACGATAGGGTGTCGGAGGGAGGGGTGGTTACGAAGTACGATTCTTGTGGTATCTGGAAAAATTCTATTCTGTAGCCTTCTGCTACGACCGACAGTGCCCATTTGTCTGTCGTGATACGTTGCCATGCTGGTAGAAAGGGTGATAGACGTGTGGGAAGATCGGAGCGAATGGGGGAGTCAAAGACTCTGCTTGTTCGGTTTGGGTGGCTTAGCCTTGGAAGCGGAAGCGGACGGGAATCGTGGCTTGTGGCCATAGGGTTTCTGTTGATAAGCAGTAGACGACGGTCTCTGCCATTGGGGTTCAGTGGGAGATCTTCGCAGTTGCTGTTTGGGCCAAGATCTCTGCCATGTCTTCTGCTTCTGTTGTCTCGATTGTGAGACACCCAAGTTACGAGATGTCTTAATGCTCTTATCTAAATCATGAAGGACTGTGTCCGTCGCGGAGCTGAATAGTCCTTCACCCTCGAAAGGGAGATCTTCCACCAAGGACTTTGTGTCTTGTGGAAGCGAAGTCGACCTCAGCCAGGCGTGGCGACGAAGGGCGACTGCTGAAGTGAGTGTCTTGGACGTGACGTCCGCAGCATGCTTCGATGCGTTAAGCTGGTGCTTTGCTAGCATCATGCCTTCCCTCTGGATCTTCCTAGCAAGGCGTTGCTTATCCTCAGGAAGATGGGCCAGAAGTGGTGTCATCTGCTCCCATAGGGAGTATTGGTACCTGCTCATGCAGGCTGTGTAGTTTGCCGTTTTTATGCCCAGTGCACCGGCTGAATAAAATCGTCTCCCGAAAGAATCTAATTTCCGTCCCTCCTTGTCCAAGGGGGAGGAATGTCCGCTACGGCCCCCGGCCGAGGGGGTCACTACAACTGAATTGGGCTTGGGGTGGATGAATAGGAATTCTGCCCCTGGCTCTTGGAGCCTGTACATGTGGTCTAATCTCTTGTTGGAGATTGGAGTTGAGGAGGGGTGGCCCCAGGATTCTTTGGCAGTGCTCAAGAGCACCGAAATTAGTGGCAACGCTACCACGGTGGATGTATCCATCTGTACGATGTCGAAGATGGCATCAGTAGCGGTAGGGGTTGGCTGGACCGTGGCAAGTGCCAGGGAATGGGCCATTCGTTTGATAAGCTCTCCATAGGATTTCACGTCCTCGGAGGGAGAGATTGGTAAATTTTCAGCCACATCAGGGGATGGTGACGGCTGGATGGGAGATTCGTCATCGGATGATTCGGGAGATTCGGGTATCGAGTGGTCGGAATGTTCGGAGGGAGACATAGGGGTTGACGGATCTGGTTGGTAGGGAGGGAGGTCGACATCGGGCGAGGTAGGTATCGGCATCGGTAGTTTCGGTATCGGTTTCGGTATCCGAGTCGGAGCCGGGGGATCTCGGCATCGGGAGACTCTTGACGACGTCGATTGGCGATCCCACTCCGCCGGGTACCATTGTGGAGGTGGCGGGTAGGAGGAGCCATACAGGTATCGCCATTGACGGACGTCCCACGGCACCGAAGATGGAGGGAGGCGCCAGTCTCGCTCACCTTTCGGCGCCGGCAGCGGGTCGGGCCCGGTCTCGGGATGCTGTGAGGGATCTGTGTCAGCTCGATGTCGGGTTCCAAATCTGTGAGCTGGATGGGTCGCGGCATCGGGGAGGCGGGGCTGCCCCGGGGTCGCTCGCGCCCTGGAGGGTCAAGCTGCGGAGACCCGTGCTGGGTCATGTCGGACGCGGGATGCGTCAACGAAGCGCTCGAGGTTTTGCGCTTCAGCTTGCCCTTACCCTCTTTGCCCTCCTTACGCTTCTTAGCGGGAGTTCGTGGCAGTGAGAGGGGTCTTTTCGGTGCCGACTTCTCGGTATCGGAAGGGCTTCGCATCGGTGGCGACGTCGGGCCCGTCGGTACCGATGGGGATGTTGTCGAGGCGTCGGCTGCGGACATCTTCGGTGACAACGATGCTTCCAAGAGAGCCACTCTGAGTCGGGCCGCCCGGTTCTTACGAGTTTGTTTGGAGAACGCGGCGCAACTCGAACAGGAATCGACACGATGCGACTCGCCTAGGCACAGCAAGCAGAGGGAGTGCTTGTCTGGGGGAGCGATTTTACTCCCACAATTAAGGCAGCGTTTAAAGAAACCCCACCGCTGGGCCATAGGCCGGGCGGGGAGTAGGAAGAGGGGAATCCAAAAGTGAGTCCAGAAAACAGTCCGTAGGTCAGGAAAAACAAGAAAGTCAGTCCGAAAGGCCTTTCCAAGTTGGAAAAAGAAAGAACGAATGTTAGCTACCGACCGGAGCAGAGAGGGGGTCCTCATGACGCGGCGGTCAGAAGAGAACTGGTGGGATCCTCGTGCCTCTCCCCGGGTCATGCGCAGTGGGACGTGCACGTGACCGGGGAGCTGGCGCGAAAATCCGTTAGGCTTTGAAGATTACCGATCGGGATCGGCGCAGGCGCACTTAATCCCAGAGGTGTGATGCACAGAGACCACGAAGAAGATTTTTAGGATCAACAAAGGAAAAAACAACAAAACTGTGGAAAAGAGTTTTGTTTGTGGTTTAATCACAACAACCATTAGGAGAAAATTGCACTTGATGCCAAGACCACAGGATGCTATTATCCCTCAGAGAAGATGACAATCTGCAGAGGAATTCCCATAAATACTAAATCATAAAATCGTAAGTACTGCCTTCATTTCCAGCACATGTGCAATGTTTTGCCATACCGTTATGAAGGATAATAACAGCGAAGCAACATAAACATTTTACTGACAACACCGTGATAAAGAATTGCCCTGTCAAAACATGACTAAAATTACTTCTTGACAATATGGTTATATCAATACTTTTCTCCAGTAATTCAGGGGAACAGCTGTTATTAAACTAGCCTTACACTTCAGGGCCATTAGATTTCGGAGAGAGAAAAAGATAGTGCAGATGGATTGAAGGCAGTTTATGATGCCAAAACTCCAACTGAACATCTTTCTATAGTTTTCTGCTGACCAGATCACTTTGTGTGTGTGTGTGTGTACGCGCGTGTGCATGTGCGCATCCCCTGCTTGGAACTACATGGAGATTATAAAGGATGGGAGATTCCAGAGATTTTAAGATCCCCAAAGATCTTTGGAATAAAATTCTTGTTTAAAACTAATTCTAAACCAACCAGAAGAAAAATCTAGTTAAGAAAGTCAATCAGATCTACTGATTCGTAAAAGACTACTGCCTTAATTTGTATCACCTTACACTGAGAACTTAATTCTTTCACATGCAAGATGTTACTACTTCTTGAAGGAGCTCCATGAATATGCAGTGAGCTCTGGAATCTTCATACCTGCACCAATTCAGCAATTCACTGCTATTATCCTTCATAGCAGTACGGCAACACATTGCACATGTGCTGGAAATGAAGGCAGTGCTTATGGTTTTATGATAGTATTTATGGGAATTCCTCTGCAGATTGGTGCAATTCAGATTCGTAAATTAACCACCTGACCAACATCACCAAATTTATTTATATAATGACACTAATAAAGCCTTAATTGTTTATTTATTTCTTCAAATTTGTACCCCGCCCTCCCCGCCTAGGCAAGCTCAGGGCGGCTTACACAACAGTAACATTCAAATGTCATAAAACTTCTCAGACAATTCAATAAAACCATATTATAACAATATAAAGTGCTAGCAATAGTGTTCTGCTACCATATAGATGGCGATGTATTACCCCATCCCATTTTCCATATAGCTAGCTAAAAGGCTCATATTCACTCACATATGCCTTTTTAATGTAATAACAATAATAAAGAATAAGAATAAATAATCGTAAGCATTTATATAGAGTTTAGTGTGTCCAAAATGCTCTGCATACCACATTTCTGTATGGTTTGATACTGGCAAGTAAAGGGAGCGCTGACCTGGATGGACCAGGCTAACCAAGTCTTGTCAGATCAGAAGCTAAGCAGGGTCAGCCCTCGTTAGTATTTCGCTGGGAGATGACCAAGGAACACCAGGGTTGCTATGTGGAGGCAGGCAATAGCAAACCACCTCCAAATGTCCCTTGCCTTGAAAATCCCACAGGGTCATTCGTAAGTCAGCTGCAACTTGACGGCAAAAAAGAGAAAAGAATAGTAGGTGAGCCTTATTATTTCATAATGCAGATGCAGCACTAAAGGCAAGGGGCTGTAACCTGCCTACAGCCATTGTTAAAGATAACTTCTAAGAGCAGTCACGTTAATATGCTGCAGTGAGATAGACAGACAGACAGATGGATACAGACAGAAAGCACCTTAAAGACCAGCACATTTAATGATGCAAATCTTTTAGCATTGGTGTGTGCAGGGGTCCTTTGAGGCCAGAGTGAGGCAGACCACTGCTCCGCCAGCTCAGGAGGGGCAGTAGGGCAGCCACGGGCCGAATCAGATTCTCTGATCTGATTCGGCCCACCGCCAGCTTTAAAAGCGGCTGGAGGGGAGAGGGTTTGAGGGAGAGGCTCCAAACTTGCAGGGTAGCTTCTGGGACCTCTCCCCCAAATACCCACCAAGTTTTAAGGAGATTGGACCAGGGGGTCCAATTCTACAAGCCTCCAAACAGGTTGCCCCCATTCCTTCCATAGTTCTCTATGGTGGGAAAAAAGTGACGTTTTTTCCCATCATAGAGAACAATGGAGGGGATGGGGCAACCTGTTTGAGGCCTCGTAGAATTGGATCCCGTGGTCCAATCTTCTTGAAACTTGGTGGGTATTTCGGGGAGAGGTCCCAGAAGGTACCCTGCAAGTTTGGAGCCTCTCCCTCAAACCCCCTCTCCTCCAGTCCCTCATATACCCTATGAGTTTTTGCCCTTGACTTCAATGGCCCATAGGGTATAATGGGGCTGAAACTGACATTCTGCCAGTTATGCTAATGAGTTATGCTAATAGGTATGCTAATGAGCTCCTGCACCTCTTTTTCTACAAAATGACCCCTGGGTGTGTGAACTAAGCAGCAAAGGAGGTCTTTACCACTCTCCTACTGCATTTGTCACAATCTATTTAAAACAGAACAAGAGCTGTATTTGCCTTTTGCATTTCCTGAACGCTGGGAGCTCAGGCATTTATCAGCATTCATTCAATCAAAGGCTGGCACACTATGGGGCAGAAGCAGACTTTCCTTGTCAGCGTTCCTCGCATAGTAAAAATCACACAGAAGCGCTGAGGGGGAAGCCCCAGTGGTGGCAGCGATTCCACCAATCAGCAGAAAATCAACCTTAGGTACGCAGGGGACTGACAACAGGTAATCTCACTGCACCTGGTTGATAAATTCATCATGCCCAAGTTGTGAGGAAATAAGGGCTGAAGACCCTATTCTTCAGGATTATATGGGGTGTTCCTACAGCACTCCAAAAGAAACAAGAATAAATATTCTTTCAAAGGTTTTATTGACAGGCCGCTCTAACAGCAAACTGCCACTTTGCTCTCCTTGTTTGACTTGGAAGAAGAATGGCTGAGTCAATCCTGCCAGGTTTTGAACAGTATATGTGGCTGCAGAGGCTCTAAATAACCACACCTGCTGATTAGATTGCTATGTTACTCCATCCAGCAGAGGAAATAACGTTCCCTACATTCTTTATCCGGCTTTTTACCCGTTAGCCATTTCATTCCGTCAGGCAGAGAAAATGTAGACCTACAATGGTTTGTATCCTCAGACAAGTTTATCTGAAAACTTTCACTCAGGGACAGAAGAATTTCCTTGATACATCACACAAAAGTCATCCAAGTCCAGCACTATGTTTTTAGCAACCACCAGCAGATACCGCCAGAAGCTGCAACCCATTTTGAGGGTAATGACCACAGCGATATGACAGCATGAACGAGGAGGGATTGGGGGGAACAGTTATTTCCCCAATAAGGTTTTTAATAATTCCTTCAAAGAAATTCAAATTTGGGAAGACAAGGGGGGAATAAAACGTCCCTCTGATTTTTTTTTTAAATGGCTAGCATGCTTTTTAAGACAAAGTTTTACCCAAAATTCTAAGGAACGCATAATACACAAAAAAAGATGTCTTCAGACTTTTTCATATGGTATACTTAGGAAGAATGACATACTTTGTTGAGACAAGGTTTTTCTCATTCAGAAAGATAATGGAGGGTTTTACTTTGGGGGGGATTTAAGTATCCCCCGTATATTTTTTTTAATGTTAGATTTTTCTGCACACCTGGGAAGTGCCCCAAGTGCGCAGGAATTTCTGTTGACCCTCCACGTGCCCCCTATCTTCAGAAATAAGTATCTGCACATAGGGGGCCTGTTGAGAATTAGATATATAGATGTTTGGTATCAGCGCTGTGAAATAAATCTTTATAACGATGTAAATAGTTTTTTACGTACTCCTCTGGAGCCATGTACTTAGTACTTTTTGCTGGATTGTAGTGTGGCTCGGCTACTATTGTATCCACTACTTTCGAAATTTCTAGAAAATGTGTATCTCTACATGGCCATCTGTTGCTGTCTGTCCCTAGCATCTGCTATTCAGTGGGTACTGACAATGAACATGGAAATTCTACTTGACTATCAAAGCTAATAGCCAATGGCTATCCCCTAACATGTTATACATACACTAAAAACGTAAGTGTGATATAACAGTATAAATGCATACACAAGCCATGTATTTAGAAATGTCTAGTAGCTAACTCCAGAATTCCCATCAGAAGCTCCACAGCTTTTGAAAAAATATTTTGTATGAATCTAACAGGAGCCTGCATAAAATGCTACAAAACTAGTACATCTCTGCATTGAATTCTTCCCACAGCTCAATTAGAAAACCTATCCAGTGTAGAAATAAGCTTATAGTAGTATAATGACGCACAAAGCTGTGGCCTCAATAACAAAGTCCTCCCCCCCCCCCAATATATATTTCAAGCTGACAACACTAACAGCAGGGGGCACCTTCTAAGACTTCCCACTATGGCAGGTCACTAAGAAGTTGAATGAGATGCTAATAAGATCTAACATACTTTTGACTGGAAAGTCTCTCCCAAAGCGGCACTTTTTAACATGAAAGGGAGAATTATACAGCAACCCTAATGTGCAAATTCCTAAACCACTCTAAGGTGTGATTGGAATGTCTATCTTTAACATCGCTAATTTATTTAAATACCTGCTTAGGACAGCAAATTGCAGGAAAGGAAAAATTACTTGGTCATCAAATAATCCAGCTTTTGAGCGCCTTGACTATCCAAGGTCTCTTTCTGGGCTCATGTTTTCCCATCTCTAGTAACTTCTGGCCCAGTGATGGTCAAGGAAAAAGCACACACTGAATTCAATGTTCTCTTTCATTGTAGTGAGGCTAAAAGAAACCCCTTTCCTGTTTGTTCTTCCCACATACCTGAATTTTTAAAAAAAGAAAACAGCACCCCCGGTGGGATGTTAGGAATCTTCTCTCTGAATCTGTAACCTTCTCTAGAAATCCTTTTTCAGATATTTCAGTTCTGTTGCCCTAACCTGGATAGCCCAGGATAGCCCTATCTTGTCAGATCTTAGACGCTAAGAATAGTTAGGAATAGGCCCTAGTTAGTACTTGGATGGGAGACCGCCAAGGGAGTCCAGGGTGGCACGGCAGAAGTAGGCAATAGCTAACCATCTCTGAACATCTCTTGCCTTGAAAACCCTACAGGGTCACCATATCTCAGCTGCAACTTGGTGGGAAGAAAGAGGGAGGGGTGATCAGTTTGCTGTCTCTTAACTTTTAGGCTGACTTTTTTGGTTATTTTTCTAGGAAATACTTCTATTAAAAAATTTAAATAGCATTAGAATGCTTTGCTGGAAATACAAGCCTCTAACAGATAATCTACAAGATTAAAATTCTCTGCCCATGTTCCATCTTCATAGGGGTGTAATCAAGACTCACTAAGGTAGCAAAGTTGTATCTGGGCTTCAGTCCAGTTAGGGATTCACTACAGGGTTGCCAGGTCCCCTTGCTGTCGCTGCAGGGAGATTTGAGGGGCGTTCTGGGGGTGGGTAGGATGTTACATGTGACACTCCAGTTTTTGGACAAAACTCTCGGGTTTTTTTACTTCAAAACCATAGAGTTTGCCCCCAAGCCAAAGCATCGCCACACAACGTCCCCGGCACAATGACATCACCTGGAAGTGATGTCATCACATCGGGGACATCGCACAACAATGTCCTTTGGGGGGGCTCCCCATCAGCCAGCGGACTAAAGTCCCCAGTAGTGGGGGAAACCCCACTAGGACCTGGGGACTGGTAACCTTAGCTCACTAGTACATACCCCCCCCCCAAAAAAAATTCCCTGCACAGTCAATGAGCATGTTTGGGAAAACCTAGGCTACAAGGCCTCTCCCTGATATCTAGTCTTCTGTGTGGATAATCTTTTTGTATCAATCGCATTAGCCTTCAGCAGCAGCCTGAGGAGTTATGGCTCATACATAAGTTTAAAACCTCAGAGAGAACAAGGTCTTAGCTCATAGCAGAGACAAGAGAAATCACAAATCTAAAACTGAAGTATATATAGGAAAAGAATACAGATTAAAAAATCAGAACTTATTTTACATAGTAAAATTATTTCTGCCATAATAAAAAAACCCAGAATACATTTCCAGTCATAATTATGACGATTGGTGGATTCTAAAGGTGATGAGCCAAGTTTAGAAACTCCCTGAGATGCAGTTGTGCTTACTTCCTACTATCAGTTAGAAAAATGTCCATTGTCATGAGGTGGGAGAGAGATGGGTAAATGCTGGATCCACATACTCTGGATGTTGCACTACTGTAATCACTTATCTCCTGGATTGTCTCATCTACACAGGAAAATTGAGAAGTAGATGATAGGGAAGTAAGCACAAGGGAAGTGCTATATCCTACTGTGTGTGGAATCAGAGGGCGTAGCTGCTTCTGAAACGATGAGATAAGCACCGAGACATCTCAGTCCACCTTACACTGCACCTCTTTTGTGCAAGTCACTCTAAATGAGGAAGGCTACCCTGCATAACATAGAGGAGACAGCAGATTTTCCACAGCAACAGCAGCATGAAGTTTATTCTCATGAAGGTTAATGGTGACCATTCATTTATATGGGATAAATGTGCATACACTGTTGATGTGGCCAGAAGCCTACTTTGTGCTGCTAGTGACCCCAGAGCAGTGATCCCTAATATGGCACCCATGGACACTAGAGCACACATCAGAGTGTTTCTTGGTAACCACTTGCTTTTTCCCAAACATTTCCTCATCGAAGCGAACAGCCCACCCTTGCCTTTCCCCCACATCAACAGAGCAGGAGGTGCTTCAGAAGAGTCCAGGAGGCATCAGTTTTATATCTGCAGAAAGCACCCATTCCAAAACAGCTGCCATGACAGGAAGGTGCTTGGGAAGAAACCTTTTCTGGAACATCACCACATTTTGAAATTGGATACAGCTCCCATGACAGCCATCTTGTGACTGGTTCCAGCCATTCTGTTGTGGTGCTCACTCCCTGCTCTCAAAATTTCAAATGTGCCACAAGTTCAACAAGAGCCCAAGAATTGCTTTTTAAGTGTACAGTTTGAAACAAATGGGTCTTAGGGTTAAGACAGATTTCTGATCAAATAAGAATTCAAAGCTCATACTGTCCTATGTGATCTATAGTAAGCCTCAGTTTATTTCCCAGATCACTAAGAGAGACCAGAATTTTCTTCACAGACAAAACAGAGCTACTAAAAACCATGATTTTATCCCTTGTTTTCCACCTCAAGATTTAATCAAGGTCCTGCTACATTATTGTGGAACATAGTACAGGTTGAGCATGGAGCAGAGATGTCCAGCATCCACACCTAACTCCCACTGGTTAAGTATTTGCTAAGAATAAAGACATTATTTCCTGAGTTCAAAGCTTCTGGAGCGATACTTATTTGTCAAATGACAGAGGTTATTCCTGAGGGAAAGTTAATCGCTTTGAGCGAGAATATTTAAAATGAAAAAGTCAGGAGAGGCAGAGGGCATTTGTGCTAGGAATAAGATGTATAAGGAGAAGGGGAAAGGAGGACAAGAAAAAGAGCTGAATTGTGAAGGAGGTAAGATGTCCAAACTTGGGGGATTGCCATGATATAGCAGCAATTCATACTACATCCTTGGTAGATTGCCGAATTTCTGGTGGTAGGAAGGCAAAAGTAGGAACCATCTCTCTCCATAAGTGCCCCAAAGAGCCTTGTGTTCTCTGAGCAGCACCGCTTGGTAGTCTCCGGCCCAAAGAACATCCACCTTGCCTCGACCAGGGGCAGGTTCTTTTCAGCCCCGGCACCCGCCTGGTGGAACATGCTCCTGGTTGAGATCAGGGCCCTGGAGGATTTATTACAATTCCACAAGGCCTACAAAACAGAGCTGTTCCACCAGGCTTTCAAATGAGGTGGCGGGACACTAACCTTCCCTTCTTAATTTGCTCAATATGCCTCAATTGTACTGCCTATACCAACTTGATGCCAGAGAAATATGCCCCCCGGCATTGTTAAGTACTAAAATGTTTATTTCAGAGGAAATGATTTGATGTTTTTATGAATTTTTATTGTTTTATCATATGTTGTGAGCCACCCTGAGCCCGCTTGCCGAACTGGGCAGGACACAAATCAAAATAACAAACAAATGCTTCAACTTCCTGTCTCCTGGGTGGGCATCAATCACCTGGGCTTTCCTGACTCCTTAAGGAGAGCAACTTTGGAGCAAAGCTTCTTGCTCTTTACTCTTTTTTTATCTGCCTTTCTCCTAGAGAGATTTCAGACCTGAGGGAGTTTCCTAACCTCTCCAGCCTGCCTGTCCCTCTTTCTCTTCACACTTTTCTTTTCACACCTCCTCCTGGATCTGCTGCTTTCTTTGTCACCCAGATTTTTTCTCTGCTCCCCCCCCCCCCTCCCCCTTAATGGCCCTGCAAAAGGCCTTGGAGACTTCGGAGGAACTGTGGGATGGTTGGTTTCCTTTCTGAAAAGGACACAGACCCTCCTCGTCTGACATCTGTTTCTCACGGAGAGCTTGCCTGGCCAGACTAGCCCAGAGCCAACCAGGTGCTTTAAAATGCACCCTAAAAAGGCGGGAAAATGACTCCTCAGGTGCAAATGGCTCTCTTGGAAGCCAGTTTGGCCCGTGAGGGCCACGATGTCATACCAGATCCTCCACTGGAACCCCCATGTGTCAGATAGACTCCTTGACCACCAGAATGGTCTTCAAGGGGATATGTACAGTCCACCCCCTCCTTCTGAGACAGTGGGCTGGTGGGATCCTTGCTTGGCTGAGCTTATGGAATTTCTAAAAAGAGGCTTGAGGGAAGAGCTGCAAAGGATGTAAGACTGATCTTCCCGCACCCCATCTTGGGGGTCCAAACACTCCAATCTGAGATCACCCTCTCCTGCCTCCAAGTAAAGATCCAGGCACAGAGAAGGGCATGCCTTGTCCCATCAGATTCCTGGCTCTCAGTGGTCCACCGAGACAGTTCGCAAAGCCACCTCCTCCACTGCCACCCCCACCAGGGTTCAGGGCAGCCCCTCAGGGATAGAAAGCCTCTCATCCCAGTCAGAACCTGAGAGGGAGGAGGAAGAGTTCTCCTCAGAGGAGCAGCACATAGTTGCTGAACAGCCTACACATCTATTCAATGTGGATGAACAGTCCCTCTTATCCAAAGCCATCCTGGCTTTAGACCTTGCAAAAACCCTTCTAACCCCAAGAAGAGTAAATCCAGGCCTCAGGGGAACAAGGAATTTTTTTCTTAGGGCTCCGTCCTCAGAAAGGTCAGTTTCCTTTTCCATGATTTCTTCGAAAGGCTGACAAAGGGAGAATGGGCTACACCTGTATCTAACAGGCAGTTCCCAAACATTACCAAAATCTTTATTCCTTGGTTACTCATGCTATGGAATTGTTACAGGTTCCCCAGTGGATGCTCCAGTTGTAGCATTACAGTCCACAGGTCTGCTCTAGGTGGATGGTATCAGATTAATAAAGGACACATTGGACAGAAAAGCAGATTATGCTCTGCAGAAATCCCACAAGGCCACAGCAATGTCCATCAACGCAGTGGCTACTTCGGCCTTGATCTCTACAGCAGCCATTGTGTGGTCCTGAAAGCTGGTCCAATTCATTCCCAGTGACAACAGAAGGGCAATAGAGGGCACCAACCACGTTCTCAAGCAGTCACCTTCCTGGCGGATGCCTCCCTCAATACAATGACTTTTGCATCACGCTGTATGGCAGCTGTTTCCACAACCAGGTGCGCCTTATGGCTTTGCACATGGCAAGCAAGTCTACATACTAAGTCCATAGAAATAGTGTACTCATTCCAGGGTGGAAGGCTGTTAGGGGCCCGCCTTGACAGGATCCTCATGGAGACTAGAGATAAACAGAAGGCCATACCCAGGAATCTGCATCGGAATATCAGGAGAACTTTCCCCTCTCATTCCTTTCATCCCCACCACACTTTATCCTGGACCAGAACAGATCAATGGAGGTCCCAGTGGTCTAGCACCAGATGCTCCTTTCGAAGGGGCCCCCACACCAATAGACCACCCCAGTTTCAGCCCTACATGTCAAACAAATCCAATCAGCTGGCCAAACAAGGAAAACCATGATGTCAGGCAATTTCAAGTAGGGGGCATCTACAGGAATTCCAAACCCAGTGGTTTCAATCCCAGCCAGACCATGGGGTTCTGCAAACTGCAATCTGGCTACACCATAGAGTTTCTCAGATTTTCCCCAGACCATTTCCTTCACTCCCCCAGATCTACCTGAAAGGAAAAACACCTAAGGACTACAACTGCCACTGATCACCTTCTGAACGTACAGGCAATAGAGCCATTTCCTTCCTGCAACTATCACTCAGGACTTTATTCCATATTTTTTATGGTGTCCAAGAGAAATGAGGACTGGAGAACCATTCCTGACTTGAAATATGTAAACAGGTATGTGATTCAGAAGCACTTCCGCATGGAGACCCTACGATCTATCACAGAAGGCTTACTCCCCAAGACCTTCATGATCTCCATTGACCTCATGGAAGCCTATTTGCACATTCCCATATTTCCAGGACATCACAGGTTTCTCCAGTTTGCCTACAATGGCTGGCATTTCCAGTTCAGGGTTCTCCTCTTCAGCCTGGCATCAGCTCCTTGGGTTTTTTTTCTAAGGTCCTCATAGCACTGGTGGCCCTGTTCCATCGACAGGGAATGCAAACCCACCCTTACCTGGACGACATCCAGATCTCCTCTCCAACTTGGGAGCAAGCATCCTGGGACACCCTTAGAACCATTCAGCTCTTGGAAACCCACAGCAGCCTTACCCCATCACAGAGGCTACAACACCTTGGCATCATCATAGACACACACAAGAACATGTTGTTCCTCCCTGAAGACAAAGTCTTCACGATATCAAGCTTAGCCAAGTAAATGATCAAAGCCAAGACCACCCAGCTGATGTCTCTGGTACACTTTCACAGTTTAATGATCTCCTGCATAGGGTCAGTCCCATGGGCCCGCTTCCACGCCAGACCATGGTTTCTCCAGCCACATCAACTAGAGATATGGCAAAGAAACGACGAAACCCTGAGCCTACTGCTGTCTCTGAGCCAGAACATTGTCTAGTGGGCCAACGCCAACAAACTGAGGTGGAGCCAGTCCTATCTCCTGGAGCATATCATGCAACTCTTTATGGGTGCAAGTCTATCAGGTTGGGGAGCATCACTGCTCTAGAACACATCAAAAATTCCTTGAACATCCAGGCAGACTGTCTGAGCAGACAGACCATCGATGGAAATGAATGGGAGCTTTTCCTACAAATTGCAGCCAGACTGTTTGGGGACTGGGGACTGTTTGCTTTGGCATCCGATCAATTTACCAAGATTCTTCTCCAGAAACCATCACCCTTGGTCAGAACTTAGGCAGATCATGAGAGGGAGGGCAGGAAGGGTTTGATCAATGCTTAGTTCTTGTGGCCCTTTCTTACTTGACCAGGGAAATGCTGATCACCACTTTGGGGTCAGGAAGCAATTTTTTTCCAGGCCAGTTTGGCTGGAAATCCTGGAAGGTTTTTTTGTCATCTTCTAGGCAGGGAACTGTGGTCACTGGAGGTGTGGAGGGGGAGGTATTTGTGAATTTCCTGCTTTGTGCAGGGGGTTGGACTAGATGACCCTGGAGGTCTCTTCCAACTCTATGATTCTAAGAGGATGTGCTAACCTCTCTGTGGCCCAAGGACCTTCTGTATGCTTTCCCGCCACTCCTAGTGACCCTGGAAACTACTGAAGATATGCCAGGAGGAGACAAAGGTGATCTTTGTGGCTCCAGATTGGCCACACAGGCCATGGTTTCCATTGTTAGTAGAGCATTAAGTAAAGGCCCCTTGGAAGATCCCAGTGAGCCCGGACACATTGCAGCAGGGTCCAGTTTGGCACCCAGATCCTGACTGGCTCCACCTGACCATGTGGGTCTTGAAAGGAATGGGCTCCTGAACCTAGGCTACTCATAATTGGTTGCAGAGACTATCATGGCCTCCAGGAAGCCTCCACAAGGTGCACCTACAGTCACTACCTGGAAACCCTTCACAAGGTGGTGCAAGCACAAACACATCAATCCCCTCAACCCAGGACTGGGCTACCTGCTGGCCTTCTGGCATCCATCAAAAGCTGAAAGCATCCACCCTTCATTGCCAGGTAGCAACTATAGCCATGATTCTTTCGCAGATAGATGGCGTCCCCTTACCCAGACATCCTCATATCCCTTGCTTCCTCAAAGGGGTTATGCAGATCAACCCTTCAGTGATCCACAGATTCTCCTCATGGAGACTGCATATAGTTCTTTTGGCCCTCACAAAACCTCCCTTTGAACGCTTGAAGATCCCCTTAAATGGCTCTGCATGAAGACCCTCTTCCTCATGGCGATGACTTCTGCTAGGAGAGTGTTGGAAGTGGGAGCCCTGTCAGCCAGGAAAGGCCTATGTGTCTTCCACAAAGACAAGGTGGTATTCTGGCCAGACTCCACCTTTATTCCAAAGATGAACTCAACCTTCCACAGGAGTCAAGAAATTCATCTCCCATCCTTCTGCCTATGTCCTAGCCACCCCGAGGAGAAAGACTGGCACTCATTAGATCTCTGGAGGGCCCTCAGAATTTACCTCCAATGTACAGAGTTCATCTCAAACATGGACTCTCAATTCATTTCATTAACACCCCTTAATAAGGAAGTATCATCAGCCATTAGCTATATCATTCACCAGTGTATCTCCCATGCCAACAAGGCAAGAAATATTCCAGGTTCAGCAGGGATCACAGCACTCTATGACAAGTGCAGCCACTAATGCAGCCTTTGATCATCAAGCCTCAGTGGAGGAAATATGCAAGGTGGCCACATGGTCTTCAGTTTCAACATCTGGCAGTAGAAAAGAGCAAGAGTCCAAGAGCACCTTAAAGACTAACAAAACATGAGGCAGGGTAGGTATGAGCTGTCATGAGTCACTGCTCACTTCTTCAGATTTCAACATTTGTTAGACCCTACAAACTTAACCCCTTCTCGGCAGACACCACCTTTGGACGTAGAGTGCTGCAACGTGGATAATTCCCACCCATCACTGGGACACCACTATTGGAAGTCCCATTCCAAGACGCCCTCCTCCTCAGAGAGAGAACACTGGATACTCACTGTGACGGATCCTCCTGCTCTGAGGTTAGGAGGGCATCTTGCCCTACGCCCACCCCCAAAAAACACAAAGAGAATGAGAAAAACAGAAAGTTAGACAAGGAAGAAAAGAATGTCCATAAAAAAACACGGAGTTCTGAGTCTAATCTATGTACTCAAACAGCAGGGGGAAGATGCTTGCTCGCTCTAATCCTTCCTTAATCCCATTTATACTGTTTCTCTGGTTATCAGTTGTTTCTTAACAGTGATTTACCTGTCCTAGTTGTCATTTTTTCTCTGTTCTGTTCCTTCCTGTTCCTGGGTTCATTAGTTTGTGAAGCAACCAAATTGAACCAGGGTGACACCCACCCAGGAGACAGGAAGTTGAAGACTTTAGTCCTGCCTCTCTGAGCAATTGTTGGGAATCATACATATCAAGATGCCCTCCTAACCTCAGAGCAGAAGGAACTCTCACGGTGAGTATCCAAGATTCCGTTCTATACACTAGCAATGACCACAACAGTACAGAGGTAAGTAAAAAGGCAATCTTCCTCATGCCAGTCCACAAACTATGCTACAAATCTATCAGAAACCATCAAGAATCATGAGGAATTATTGTACAGCAATTTGCTGGCATTTTCCTTATGCTATAATTTAGCAATAATCCACAGCAAACTGTCCCTCCCCTGGGAGGAGAGGAAATGCAACATCTCTCTAAAAATGGCATTGCAATTGCTCTGTTCTGCAGCATGAATGCCTTGAAATATCAGCACTATATGTTTTCCAGGAATTAAGATATCCTGGGGGAGCACACAGATTTCTTGAAAAATTCACCAAGCAACTGCAGTGTTGAAGAGCTGCGCAGTCCTTGCTCTTTGAAGTAAACAAAAGGCAAAGTTATGACACAACTATCATGTCAACAAGGTTTTTTTTAATGTTACTTCGTTTTATTCCATCAGCCAAGAAAACTCTTGACAGACCACTCAGTGACCTACCACAGTGGGTAAGGGGGAGAAGATGACCTTCCAAAAGCATTTTACTATTCTTCTTAGTATTAAGTTGGAGAACCAGGTAAAGTGAATCTAAGATAGTGGACCTGGGAGAATTAAGTAAGCCAGAAACCAATAAAAAATAGATAAACTTTCCTTTGTAACATTCAATACATATTTAATTTAATGGCTGGAAATGACTCTGCATTTATTATTTTTGGTCTGCCCTTGTTATGATTAAGATACAATGCTATAGTGAATATTTCCACATATCTAACTACTTAAACTGCTTTCCATTCCACTTTCCTCTTTGGGAAACCTGCAATGGTTTTCAAGCTGAACAGCAGGCCCTCTGCTGGAGGACACAAAGCATATGAGAAGGGAAAGGAGTCACCCTAATGAAACTCCTTAATTATTTCCTGCTTATATAAAAAAATAAGAAACTAGACCTCTTGGTTCCATTGATCATGAGAACAGAATTGCATTATGTGCCTCCATGACTTAAAAATTAGAGAGGGCAGACTAAAAATTGTTATCTTATATTTACAGATTTATAATGCCTCTCAAAGAATACCTTAGCACTTTACATAACATGGAGACAAGGAGGTGAATGGAGTACTTGTTCTTTTGTGATATCTAAAGAGGAACTGTCATATCTAATTCCTGCCCCCAACACTGACCACAGATCGAGAGCTTGCACAATGAAATTTAAAACAAAACATGGCCCTGCCCACCTTTGCTTTGCATTTTCCCCATATCTAGAAGGAACTTATTTATTTATTTATTTATTTATCTATTTTCCCTTTCTGACTCTTTTTTTTTAACCCTTTGCTTCTCTAGAAAACAAGTCCAGACTTGCCGGTGATAACTGAAAATATTACTCTAGATATAGAGGAAGATACACGGGCATCCCCAACATAGTAATGTATAAAAAGGCAACAAAGAGAAAGAGCCACATAATATACAGAATCCAACAGTTCCACTTAAGAAGATGTGGAGTGGCCCGAGAAGGCCGGAGTATTCTCAATGACCTGACTTTGGAGTCCTAAACCGACTAGCAAAGGAATGACTAAATGACCTGTGATTTTCCAAGCAACTTCCAATTGCAATGGGAGCAAAATTAATGTCATCTGCCTGGATGAATAACTTTTGACAGAGTTCACACAAAAGCCAGGTGCCCCTAGGGTTTTAACTCAGTTGTAAGCAGGACAACCACGGCCTTGCTTCTCCCAAAGCATTTGTGCAACACTGTCCAAAGCTGATCCGTAACAGGCAAAACTCAAAAGCAGCTGTCCCGTATGCTTTTGATGACTATTCCTACACCATGCTTCAAACTTCTGTTCCTTCAGCTTCCCACCTTTCTCTTCCAGAAGGATTTCAATTTCTGTTCTAGACAGAGAATGCACGGGCAGTCTAAAAAGTTAAGGAAAAGTGAAGGTTACTGCCAATGAGTAACAGAGCCTACTGACTTCCTTAGAAACAAGGTAATTGTAGTTAAGTGACACTCAGGCGGGGCCAGTCACTGAAGCAACTTCAGAACAACGACCCATGAAGACTTGGATCTGGTGTCAGAAAAGGATGAGATCCTGTTTTCAACAACAATATCCATCAAGGGAATTCCAGCAGGTGTAGCTTTTCTTATCACTGCATGATAAAACTGCCCCAACTCCCTTTCCTACACAAAATTAGAATGACAACAGCTCTGTATATCTGATCACTGTAATGTAGCTATTCTAAAGTAAGCCTGCAATGGTAACAACCCTAGAGAAAATCTGATTAAGTAAAATCGGCTTCTATAAACAAGGGATAAGTTTACAAGGGACAACCTTCCTACCCTGCAGCAACAGCCTCGACTGCCAAAAGCCAGTTTAAACTTTCCTGCAGAACAGCAAATTTAACTTTCTATAAACTATTTCTCATTCAGCCTGAAATGTTTCAGCTTCATCTGCCAGCAACTGTTTAAAGGTCAAACGCTGCTTTACTGTCTGGGTTTCTTGGTGGTGTGGTGGAAAGTGCCCTCAAGTCAAGAGATGTTCGCAGGTGGTTTGCCATTGCCTGCCTGCACATCAGGACCCTGGACTTCCTTGGAGGTCTCCCATTCAAGGGCTAACCAGGGCTGACCCTGCTTAGCTTTCAAGAGCTGCCCGGGCTATCCAGGGCAGGGCAGGATTTCTTAACCCCTATGAAAAGTTGAGTAAACTGCTGCCCAGTCTGGAACCAAAGCCTCACCCATAAAGTTTTGTTTGGTACTGTTTTTAATGTAAATTTACTGCATTACATTTAATGACAGTTGAGGGAATAATCAATAAGCTGTTTGTAAATAACATGTTGCTGGTGCTTATGTGCATCAGGATCAAGGCGCTTAAAGCTCTCAGTGCACAGCTCTACCTGAACTTCAGTTGCGTTGTACCATTAGCCAAACCCATTCCCACCTTCCCAACCCCACTCAAACTTTTGACTGCACCTCCTTCTAAAGGGTATGCTGTCAAACAGATTTCACTGCCATCCAAGAAGGCAATTAGAAGTAAAGTCAGATCCTTAACTAAAAAAATGCTTTAGCTGTACCATCAAAGATGCACATTTTGCTTGTAAGAAATGTTTTTAAAGTTGTAAGGGTGAAAAGCAAAGGATAATAGATTAAATTATGTTTCAGCTCGGAGGCTCCCAACCATTTCCGAAGCAGTTTAAAGAAACCCTCCAGTCTTTCCCTGACAAGCGTAGATACACAGGCAAAGACAGAGAGCAAGATATTTGCAGTTATGAATTATAGTCTGAATAAGAGGAGTGGACCAGAGACTAAGGTAAAATCTAGTTTTAAAAAGACACAGAGAAAGCAGTGAGCATGGAGCATTAGTTTTACAAGAATAAGAGTTATATGGGGAGGGGAGTGGACACCCAAAAGCTACAAGAAGCTACATGCGGGAGGAACAGACTGTCAGGGGATGCCAGAATGCAGTGAGTAAGGGCAAGCAGAGAAACTGGCATAGCATTCAAAGGGGAAAAAAGAGACATTGCAGTAGGTCTTAGGAAGTCAACAAGTAGCTGACAGAAAGGAAAGGGAGCAGGACACTGCTTAAGGACAGATCCAAGCGGGTGACAGTTTACTGGTGTTGGGACTAACAAGAGCTAAGAAGATGGGTATCTGAGCATATACAAGACTAGACTGAGGGACTAGAAGTAGACTGTAGAAAATAGACAAGCCCAGTGTGAGGCAGTGCAAGAGAGAGTTGTGTTTGTGTATGTGTATGTGTGTGTGAGAGAGAGAGACTTGGAGGGAAGGGGTACTTGTGTCTCAATGATGCACTGTAACAAAACAGAAAAGGAGTGCTCCAAATAAATGATGTCAGAAAGTCCCAGTGAGGCACAGTAGCAATGCAGTGCAGACATGCAGAGCATCTCAGGAGGTGTTAAAATGGGCAAGAGACAGTGTTGGGAAGTTGTCTGAAAAAGGCTGCAAGAATCAAGGAAGAGCCACAAGAATCAAGTGTAATAAGCATCCCAAGCCTGAGGCTGGGGTTGGGGGGGGGGGGGGAGAGAGAAGACTGAAAGGGAAGAACACAGTCTGAGCAATCAGCTGGAATACAAATAAGTTTTAAAAAAGAAACTAGTGGATAACAAAACTCCATCCAGACTTTATTTGATCGGGGGGGGGGGGATGTATTTATTAAAATATTTATATCCCACCTTTCCTTGTGGTTCAAAGAGAGCACGAGGAAGCTATATGTTGTGAGGAGGGAGGAGGAAGCTTGTTCACGGTGTGCATTTCGTGGCTCCCAATCCGTATGTCCTTATTAATTATTTTCTTCACTTGGGATGCTAACAGGCATCTCCCCCATTAAGAACGCCAGTTTTGGGGACATCCACTAGAAAAGCTAACTGGCCCTTGGGAAAAGGAGTACAGCTGGCACCTGTAGTTTAAAACGAAAGAGGCATGCAGGGGGTTATAGAAGCTGTTCAGTCACAGGCCAAAGAGTAATACAGAAAAGGCCTTGAGGCTGCAGCATGTGGAAAGTACCTTTCCCTCGCCGTCGTGCAAAACCACAGTCAGCCCACACACTTCTGGGATGACTGGCTGGGGGGGTGGGGGGGGAGTGCTTTCAGAAGAGAGGACGCGACTTGCAGGGCAGGCTAGGGCGCCCCGGGGATCACGCTTTTCTCCTCAGAGAATAAAAAGGCCCCTGGATAAGAGGGCTCTTGAAGAGCAGCTAAAAGGGAGGGCGGCGAGAGAAGCGGCAGGGAAAACACTGATGAGCCGCTTGGAGAAGCAATGCCTAACCACGGGCAAAGCCTGTGAGGGAATGCAGAGAAGCAGGCAGGCAAAGCGAGCAGGAGGGGAAACAGAACGCCTCCGGGCGGGGAGGAAAAAGGAGCCCGCGTGTCCGCGGGTGGCGAGCGAGGCTGGGGGGGGGGGGGGAGAGAGGCGAGGCGAGGCGGGAGCGATTGAGTGGCAGTGATGGAGGAGAAGATGAGCCGCCCTCGGAGGAGCCCGTTGGGAGCCGGGGGAGTTCCAGAAGGTAAACAACAGCCACGCCCCCTACAGTCCTCAGCCCCACCGCGCAGCTCGGCGGCAGCCGTTGCCCGTGCGCTTCCATGCCCACACCGCTCCATGCCCCCAGCGGCGTGACTCTCGCCCTCCCCCACCCCCACGCCGCCACCCACCCGCCCTCGCACGCCGTTGCAACGCGGCTGCAAAAGCCATCGGCGCCCCAGAAAGCTGGTGCCATTCAAAGCCCAGCGGGGCTCGCCCACCCTCGCAAAAGGCGGCGCTGCTGCCGCCTCTCCTCTGCCTGCCTGCCTGCCTCCTGGGCGCATTGTTTGTGTCTGTTGCAGAAGCTGGCAGGGACCCCACAACCCCAGCACGTGAGAGGAGCGGATCATGTGGGTGCACCAGCTTCAAGAAAAGGCGAAGGCTCCAAAACGTGCTGCGTATCAACAGAAATGAAACTCGTGCCTCTTTTAAATTGCTGCTCTGTCCCCCTTTTGCACACGCATACGTATTTTATAGCCTACCCGCGCGGACACACAAACACTTTTAGCCCTCCACCCCTTCCGGGTCCGTATCATTCCCCGAACCTTTTTCCCCTCCCTTCTGGATCATCCTTCCCCCCCCCCCCCCCCCCGCCAATAAATTGTGCTTCTTGACCCCTTTCTCACCCATCCCTCTTTCTCAGCGACCTTTCGGGGCATGTTCTGCCGCAGTCATTAATTCGAGGCAACCGTTTCCAGCAGCTCCCGATCCTTGAAAAAGTTGTTGTTTACATTCCTGCCGCCTCCCTTTTAAAACGACTGACCAACATGCGCAATCTATGTCTAAAAACGCTGCACACTTCCCTCCCCCCCGTTCCTCCTTTGCAAGCAGCTCACTTAGGAAGCACTAAAACAAATGCAAAAAGGGGAGGGGAAAATCAACAGAAGCTGCAGAAAAAATGGAGCAGTTCTCCACCCTTTTACCTTGGCCGGGAGAGAGCGTCCTCCAAGAGTTGAGAATGTCCTGGGGTTACAAGAGAGGTGTGGGGGGTGGTGCTCCAGAAATGTAACCGTTCATAGAATATATCCCTTTACAAAGCTTAATCCGGGACCATTGCGGAGGGGACGAACCATCCCCCCCGCCCGTAGGATCCGAAGATGATACCCCTCCTTTTAGGATTAGATACAAAGTAACTCCATGGATGCAACAACAAAAAAAACCCCGAAAGAATTGCTTCCAGCTGAGATGGCCGCTCGGTGCAAAATCCAACAAGCCCTGCGTGCGTGTTTCTGTTTCTTTTTTTTTAAATCCAGAGTTTTCGGATGTCTGCAAATTGCCCGAAATTCTACGGCTGGCCCCCCTTTTTCCTCTCCTGCTGGCGAAGAAAAGACTTCTTCAAGGGAGTATATAAATTAGGATGATGCTGGCGATTTCTCCCTCTGCCTCCCCCCACCGCCCCCTCAACCCCCCCTCCCCTCAATTTCTTCTTTTCTTGCTTGTTGTTTCTTCCTGACGAGCAGCAGGTCCAGGTGCAGCGCGAGCAGCGGCAGACGTGGGTCCCATCCCTGATTGTGTTAGGCATGTGTGGCCTCCCACCCCAAACGCACTCCTCGCCCACCCCTCCCTCTTCTTCACCTCCCTCCGATGCGCTGAGTCCCCATCTCTTTTCTCTTGTGCCCTGGGCAGCTGGAAAGGGGTCGGGTTGCACACACTGACGCGCTCTCCCTCTTTTCCCTCGCTCGCTCTCTCCCTCTCCAAGCCTGATCAGGTCACTTTCGCAATGATCTTCAGCCTCGCACACATACAGCGGCGGCGGCGGTGCACGCACACACACACACACACAGATCACAGAGCTGCAACACTTTCTTCGCTTCCTCCCCTTCTCATACACACATACTCCCCCCTCCACCTCATCGGAGCTATGCACAGGCGTACACTAGCCTGCTGCTGCAACCTTACAAAAAAAATAAGCTTATACTTAACAAAATCTTTTGGCGCCATATTAATGACGTACTTCAAATTTGCCATTTCTTCCTGCGTCAAAAAGACGTTTCTTGCAAATAGCAGATGAGGTGCAAGGCGGAGAGGAGGATTTTTTAAAAAAGCCCTTCAGCAGGGGAAGAACCTCGCAGCAAAACCCCCGCAGGGAATTGGGGGGGGGGGGGTTGCATTTAACTAGAAGTGCACAAGAAGTGAGGGCGGGAGGAAGCAAAGTGGCGGGAGGGGAGAGAAGGCATCGGAGATCACAATTGCGTCCTGTGGGTCACAAAGTTATTTGGTTACCCCCACAGGAGAAAGGGGCGATGAGAGTGGGATCTGAAACGCCACCACCTTGGGGGGGGGGGGGGGGGACAACATGGACTCGTCTTAATTCCAATCATCCCCCAGACCTCTTCTGGCCGCGAACTGGCTGGCGTGAAACACTTGCTCCTTTTCGGTAGCCGCGCCAAGAGGGAGGAGGGAGAGCGAACGAGATGGACGTTGAGAAATATCCCCCCTCACCCCCCCCCCCTTGTCCCATGAAACTGGTTTGTTTCTGTTCCTGCGGTTCCCTTTCCCAACTACTAAGAAGGAGACTGCTTTTAAGCAAGGCGAGAAAGAACTTTGCACAGTTCTACACAGGAAGAAGAGGAGCCGGGTCCGCCCTCCTGTAGTTCTCGACATGACCTTGTGATGCATAAACAATACACTTCAATCCGTTGCTGGAAGGGTGTTTGTTGCTGTTCCTCTCCGCCTGTCTGCTTTCTGCGGTGGCGGCACCAGCAGCAGCAGCAGCCGAGAACTCCCGCCGACATCCAACTGGCCACACCCACCCCTGCCCGCTTGCTTGAGCCAGATACCTACTCTCCGCTCGGAGAATACCAGTCATTTTCCCCCACGGAGAAATCTTTGGGAGGGAGGCGAAGAAGCGGCTGCCCTTCCGCCCCAGCGACATCTCGCCCACTCAAGACCTTTGCCTCACTCTTGTAGGTGCAGCCTTAAGCCCCTAGCTCACTTTCCCCCTCAGCAGCTTTTGTTACTGTGTCACCTTTCTTTTTAAAAAGCCCCCTAGGGATGCTGAGAGAATTATGGATGCTATGCATTTCTCCAGAGAGATCACTGCAAAGTTGCCCCAAAGGCTGCTTCTGAATTCTAAAGGTCTGTGCTCAAGACTTATATCCCCACTGTTTCCTTAGGGCCCTTACTTATGTTCAAAGCATGTTTCTTAATTTAACACACACAGACACACACACACACACCAGTGTTTTATTGGTTTTTTTCTTTTGTTTGTTTTTTAGATGTCACATTTTTCTGCCCACCTGGAGCATTTTTCAGGTTTGTAGAAAGATCTGTGTTGTCTGTTTATGGCCCCAGTCTCTGGATTTAAGTATCCGCAGCTGAGATTTAGATACATTGATTTTTTTTGCATACACTCACACATACCTTACTCTTCTCTAGAAAATACTATACGCTTCTATGCTAAAAATGCACTCCTTTACACACCGCTCTACTTTCCTTTACTTAATACACATGTTGCTAATTTAGGGGAGGGTGATTGGAACAGATGGGAAGATGCTATATCATGCAACAGCAGAATTTGCCCCTTTGCCCTATAAGCATCAACTTCTTAGCTATGAAGATGGTTCAGTAATTTGAGTGGAGTGTGGCAGAGATGCTGCAAGATGCGCTGGAATCCTTTAAGAGGCTGGTCTTTGACACGCCTGTTCTAAAACAACAAGCTTGACTGTTCAGAGTGATGCTAAAATAAGCGGCTTTGTAAGTAAGAAATATCTGGAGATGAAGCCAGCCTGTATTTTTCTTTCATCTTCATTCACTGACCATACCCCTGCTTATATGTTTACTTATCTCTAAGAGGTAAAAGGGAAATACAGCCTTTTATATACTGCATGAAGAGGAAGCAACTGGAGTTACCAGATGTTATGTTATAAAGAACTTAACTTTTATTATGTTTAATGTAGTCTTAAATCAGTAACCAAAGAGGGCTTCCTAAAAGAAACACGGGGGTGGGGGGGGTTGCCTACTTTTCTTTCAGCTTCACGTAGCTCTGAAGATGGCGCCCTACATGTGGATTTGGCCACGTGGATCCATACTATGGTCACCTCAAGGTTAGATTACGGTATTGCTCATCTGAACAAAGCTCCCTGAAGGTAGCACCCTAGGGTTGCCAGCCTCCAGGTGGGGCCTGAGGATCTCCCGCTTTTACAACTGATCCCCAGGTGACAGAGATCAGCTCCCCTGGAGAAAATGGCTGTCTTGAAGAGTGGACTCTATGGCATTGTACCATGCTGAGGCCCCTCCCCTCCCCAAACCCCGCCCTCTCCTGACTCCACCCCCAAAGTCTCCAGGTATTTTCCAACCCAGACTTGGCAACCCTATAGCACCCTGCAAAATCAGGAACTGCCGTTCAGGCTGGAGTTGCCAATTCCATGTTGGGAAATCCCTGGAGATCTGAGGAGTGGAGCCTGGGGAAGATAGAGTTTGGGGAGGGAAGGGACCTCAGGAGGTATAATGCCACAGGGTCTAATCTCCAGAGCAGCCATTTTCTCCAGGGGAACTGATTTCTACCCTGGAGATTAGTTGTAATTCTGGGGGGTCTCCAGGCCCCACCTGGGAGCTGGCAGTGGCAACCCTAGTTCAGGTGCCTTCTTTGTAGTGATGCCACCTCGTGGGATGACCCCAGCGCTCCCATCAATCTGTAGAATGTGCAAAACAGAAATGTTCAGGAGACCATTTTGGCAAAGGGATTAGAATCATAGTATAATAGAAAAGCTCAAGATGTTGCTTCTATATGGGATAATATTGTAGTCTACTGCAGTGTTTATTGCACATATCACATCCCTTTCTTTACTGCATTGTCTTCTACCTTTGTCACCCGATTCCTTCATGTTTTATGTAATTTGTTAAACAATGTTGTCTTATGCAACTTTTGTTTACATTATTTATCAGTCTCTGTAATCATAGCCTTACTGCGTGGTTTATTGGCGGTCTTTTCTGTCGGATTTAATTGCTTTTCATATTTTGCAATCCATCTTGTGCTGCAGTGGAAAAGGAGGGCTATAAATGGAGTAGTTGTTGTTGTTATAATAATAAATATTATCCTGGTCTGAGACTGTTAAAAGCTCGAACAGGTGGTGCTAAAGGCTTGAACAGGTGGTTGTTCACACTTTTCTCTCTCCATTCTTCCTCAGTATGTGGCATCATAATTCTTTTTAAAAAGCTGTCTCTGAAAATTGAAATATAAAACAGTACTGTACATAAAGTTGCATTCTAAATTATACCTCAACAATTACTTGCAGTAAATCTTACAGGCAAAATTTAAAAGCCACTGAACACCTCCCAAGTCTAGAAAACTTCAGAACATCGAATCGGTTATCTACCCCAGCTTTCACGACAAGGTCCTACATGCCCAGCCAAACAGCATCTTTGTAGTTACTACCATGGTTACTTTTAATGGATTGTATATCCTTCCCAGTAATGGCTTATTTTGCAAGGACAGAATAGTCTTTGAGGACCAGACAGGAGGTCATGGCATGAAGCAGGAGCAGAGAGAAAGAGAAGCATTAGAGATTTGTAGGTGTGGGCACCAAGTTGTCAAGGAATGACAAGGCAGAGAGTATATCTAGTGTTTGCCAAAAGGCTTGTGGATTCCCCGCCCCCCCCCCCTGTATACATACTGAGGAAGGATGGAGCTAGGAAGGAACTTGGACAGCCTGCTTACACTTCTCCTGCTGTTTCTGACCTGGATCCTTCCTGTTCCCTTTATTATCAATATCTGCTCCAACTTGGGTTCGCTTTCCTGCACCTCCCAGGCCTTCCTCTCCTTTCCCAGTCTGCTCATAGTTTCTCTTCCCAGCCTTGTATTCCTGCTTCCTTTGACTCACATGCTGCATACGGACTTCAGACTGTTCCATTTTCGCCTATTTGACTTTTGGGCTTGCATTCAGAATACATTTTTTTTTACCACTGGCCCACTAGTCTCATATCCATCCAAGCCCACTGCCTAATCCCAGGTTCCTGGTAAGAGTTGACTCTGATCTGATCTGTTGCACTGTGAGTAGCTGCCTAACAGGCAGGAATCAGTTAGTGACATTTTCCCTAACACTGGATACTGTGAATCTTCATCTGTGGATATCTGTCTTACAACCCCAGATCTCTATTCACTGCAAAGTAGCAGACCTGGGCAAAGGAATAATTAAAAGAAACTGGCAATTGTTTGGCAAAGAAAAGGAACCTTAAAATATCATACAAATATTAAAGAATATGATAATTCCTAGCAGTGATCAGTAAGCATTACGTGTTATTTTTCTTTTTAACCTGCAACATTCCCTGAATTCCTGCAGGTCATCACTATAAGGGTTGATTTGCTTATTGAGCAGTTTCCTGTTGGTATGTAACTCTTCCCTCATTGTCATTCCTTCCATTCATTGCTCACAAACTCTTTCTCCACCAGGTCCAGAACAGGCTTTTGAGGTAACAATCTTAGAAGAAGGAGGAAATGACTTCAATTTCCAACCAAAGAATGCTAAAATACAAGAATAAGCTGGCACACCAAACTGTGCTACATTTTTAAATGCTGGAGTGTTTGTTCATCTTAACATGACAAACTGCAATGCTCTTTTTGTTAAACTTTCTCAAAAGTTCCCCAAAGCCCCTCATCTCCTTCCACTTCACTATGACCCCTTGACCCATTTTAAAATGCAGAACATTTTCAAGTAGGCTTTATTTCTAAGCTTTTGATCTAACTGCAACTCTATAAGGCTCATCCCTGGAGACCTACAAAGTTTAACTCATCATCAAAGCTCAGATTCTACATTAGGTATAATAAATAAATAAAATCAACACACACAAAACATGGTTTCCAAAATTATATTGAGATCCTGTTGGCCTAAAAAACTGGGATATAAATATAAATTGTAATATGTTTTACACTTACCAAAATACCAAAGCTCCTTCACCCTAGGCCATTTTAGTGCTTTACCATCAACTGTTTTGAAAGAGAGAGATGCACACACCTCTGCCCTCAACATGTTTGCCGTTGCCAAATGGACATGGTTAGAACAGTTGACTATGTGCATTGCCCTCTTTATAGAGACATTTGATCTCTATACGTAATGCTAATCGTATCAAATTTTCTAGGCAGACCAGATGAATTTTATATTTCCCTCCTCGTCTCGAATTGTTCTTATGAGACCACCTTTAAAGTGGCTAATTTTTGTGCTTTGGCATGTTTAAACAAGGAAGCAGCTGGTTAAGTCTGGTTAAATCTTTTTATTAATTATGTCTGTACTACTGAAGTCAGACAATTATGTGGCTTTGAAATTTTATTGTATGTAGATGTGCTGATGAGTCTGTGCATCTATGCTGATCTATGACTGCAACAAATAAATAAAGCTAAAGCTAAAGACTTAATAATCAAAACAATCTAACAGCAGCAAAAGGTTTAGGGAAATATGAAACACCGAGAGCTCAAAAGATTTTGGTGCATTTTGCTCTGCCTGGAAATACTTACTTCTGTCAAGGAATATCTCCTTGTGCTTTTAATAGATTTCTTTAGCACCCTAGCAGATTCCATTGTGATAATTTTTGTTTTATAGCTAGCCTGTTTTTACTTATCCATCTCTTTCAGAAAGGCATTTCCTGCCTCTGTTGCTTAAAACACTGGTATGGAAAGTAAAGCATGATTGCATGGCTCCCAAATGAAAAAAGATGTAGTGTCAACAACAGCATGTGTGATCCTATGGACTTGGTGTGTCCTTGCAGTTATGAACCAACCAACAGAGGAAACAACAGAAAGCTGCGAGCATGTTTTCAAATTCATCAGAACTTAACAGCAAGGCAAAGTGAAGTCAAAAACTTGCTAATTGTTTTTGTAAAAGCTCTTTTAGCTGGTCCTAATACACTTATTACTCTCCTGTTGCTTTGAGATTGGACTTCTATTGGATCTGCACAGCTGCTTGCAATTTTTGTCTGCAGTTGTGGAGGCACTCTGGTTCTTACAAATAGAACAACAACAAACAGCTCTGTGTCCTGCCACAGAAAAAGTCCTCCAGATTTCTAGTTGGGTCTGCACGGCTGTGTTCCCTCATTATTTCACTGGGTCCAGAAGGACTGAAGGGTGCCACCAAAAAGGCCTTTGATCAGCCCTGTCCTTCCACTGTCACCTTTTGGCAGTGGCTGCTTTGGCTCTGCCCACGGGGCCTGCGCCTTTGAGATGTTTCATTATCATGGGACTTGTGATGCCTGCACATCTATGCCATTGACATCAGGTCAAGCCACAGGAAGTACATGATAAGAGCTGCAGAAATTTCTGAGGGATTCACTAGGATCTGTTCTCGGTGAACTTCAAAACAGATAGAGAATGGATAGTTTCAGTTGATTCATTAATGTTTACTAGAGCAGTGCCTCCTTGTAGAAGACTTTATCACAAAGTAGAGGATGTAGTTTGCCCATTCTGATGATTTCTTTGTATTGTATTGGACCTGATTTTTGAATCTTGCTGCTTTCAGCCTCAGCCCAGACAGCAACCCAGTTCATTTGTCACACTTGTAAAATAAATCACCTGTTCTTCAACATGCTCAGGGTAGTGTTTTAGCCTCACAACAACTACGTTAGATTGTGGGAATATGACTTTTCTACAGCTACACAGCTTCATAGCTGAGTTATTATTTGAACCTGCGTTCCCCACATTGAGTGCTTTAGTCACTATTCAGCAACACCCCTGCTTGACATAAGTTGCTGGTTACCTTAACTAATTCTATGAGTGGGGTAAAAGTGCTGGGGTTACTGGCACTGAAACAGAATCATACCACAGTAGTGGAATTCGTATCTGCTTGTCTCTGGGCTGTTATATCTACTTGTACAGTTATCCAATATCTAGGAAATGTAGCATGTATTAAGACTGCATCAGTCCAACATTGGGTTTCCTTAGATGCCTCAGACTTTAAAGCACTCATTCAATTTCTACATTTCTCTTGGGGTATGAAAAAAGAACATTCAGTTTTAAAACTGCTAAGTTCCCAAAGGGAAAGTTTACAAAAATGGAAATGTATAACTTATTGCATGCCAAGATAGTGCTGTTATCTATTTAATAAAAAAGTATGCTATGAACAACAAATTGTTAGAACAGACATTTGTTTTCCATGAGTACTGCATCTTAGAAGAATTTAATTTGGCTTAGAAGTGTCATTAAATATATATGCACTGTAAATTGCAGTTGTATAAAGTGATATATCTATCAGATAACGACACTTGAATACTCCTGTTGCCCCATCACCACAGAGAATCCGATAAAAAAATGCTGCAGTAGAGAGATTTGAAAGTGAAAAACCATTATCACATCCTAAAAGTGTCATCCCAATGATTCTGCTTTCATTACAACAAATATTGACTCAGTAAATATAATGGAACAGGGTGGTCACTAGCTGAGGGATAACTATATAGAAATCTGTTAGTATTTCATAAATGAAGAAGTTCACAAGAAACACGGGTTTCTGTCAGTAGATTTCAGAGGTTACGATGGTACTCAAAATCTGGTTGAACAAAAAGGAACGATGAATTAAAGTTATGACATTCTCGAGCCTCAGAGTCTAAGGCATTGTTTTTAAGACAATAAAAATAGTAGAAATATCATAGCTGATTGTGTCAGAAGGTCAAAATCTATTTTTTCTGCTTCCATTGCCATACAAGAATGACCCACAAAACCTTTATGTGTTCATTCTCCACTACTGAAGAAAAGTCACTTACTGGCATCTGTCCAGATTACAGCAGCATCACACTTGAGATACACTGACAAAACACGGGATGAATTTCAATGAATTCATGAAGTTGGAACAGGTCTACCAGCATAATCCAAATTATTCTAAACAAAACTGTAAATGATTCAGTCAAAAATTTCTGGACTATTCATTAATACTGCAATCTTACAATTCACACTGAATTCAATGCATTGATAGTAATTTTAGTCTCTTAATGGTCTTATTAGATGGGTGACATGAACTGCTGGCCCAGCCTCAATTTAAGAGAGTAGATTCCTCAGGAGAGTAGATTCAAGTGGATATAGGATTGCCAACTCCAGCTTGGGAAATTCTTGGTGATTTGGGGGTGGTGCCCGAGAGGGTAGAGTTCGGCAATGGGAGAAAGCTCAGGAAGGATGTATTATCACATCTGTGATGTTGGGGAAGGTCCATGGCTCAATTGTAGAGCATCTACTTGGTGTGCCAAAATTCCCAGATTCAAACCCTGGCATCTCCAGTTGAAAGGATCAGGTAGCAGGTGATAGGAAAGACCTCAACCTGAGATTCTGGAATGCAGCTGCTAGTCTGAGTAGACAATAGAGCCAGTTTGGTGTAGTCTGAGAGCCAGTTTAGTGCAGTGATTACAAGCAGTGGACTCTAATCTGGAGAACAGGTTTTGATTCCCCACTCTTCCACATGAAGCCAGCTGGGTGACCTTGGGTCAGTCACAGTTCTCTCAGAACTGTTCTCTCAATAGCAGTTCTCTCAGAGCTCTCTCAGCTCACCTACCTCACAGGGTGCCTGTTGTGAGGAGAGGAAGGGAAGGTGATTGTAAGACGCTCAACTTTTCTCCTTGCTGTGAAGTTGTTGCCCCCTACCAAAATACAGTTTTTAAAGTTAAATTTCCTCGTATCACTTTCCCCCACACCTTTTGCTCCCACCTTACATCATTTGTAGGTTACTGTAGGCATGTATGTCATACTAACCCTTTGATGCTACATATTTGCACTGGTATAACTGGCTGCTTAGCCTTAAAAAAAAAAAAAGGCTTTTCAAAATCCTCTTTAGAGTTTTCTCAGTGTTAAGGAGAAAACTACAGTGAAGACCATACTAACCAGAATTGTCTTTACAAGCAACAAACAGTTTCTTCTACTATATGAGATTCTACCATAGGCGAAGTAGAAGTCTTAGAGCATCCACCCTCTGTAGCCACTCTAGGGCTGTGATCAGACACACTAAAAAATCCACTTTCAGGGCACTTTTGAATTGGATTTTGCCAGTTCACACAGTAATGCCCTTTCTGCACTCTCCTTTTAATCCATGCTCACCGCAGTGTCCTCCAAGCAATTCTGCACTAAAATCGAATTCAACTTTCTTTTTAATCCAGGTTTTTTCCCCATTCTGCACTAAAATTGAGTTCTCCGTTCTCCCTTCAGTGGTCAGCCTGGTTTCAGCCTGCTGTTGCTCTTGATTATTCGGATGCTGTTTTGCCATGGACTTAAATTGCCTTGACTCGAACACTGAGGCCAATTCCGCACCAATGGTTTGCTCTCCATTCCCCCCGAGTCTAATTGGCCTGATTCTGTTGAGGGAGTTCTGCATTTGTTGCCTTGCCCTGAATGTAGTGTCCTCTTTCCTTTCTTCCCCCTCCTTTTTTTTTGATTGGGGGTGTGGTTGTGTTACAATGCAACCACCCATTTCGGGAAACAGGCGTGCTTTCCCCTCCCTTTCCTGCCCTGGCACAAGCGGGGTTTTTTTGTCCCTCCCTCATCGTTGCGTTAAGACATCATGACACAACACTGATCCATTGTTGATCAGCGAAAAAGGGGGGGGAAACCCTTGCGCCAGGGTCAGAGGGGAAACGGAGGGTGGGAAGGGGAGGGGAAATGGCAGGGGAACATGCAACGCAACACATGTAACCCCCACGAAAATTGTGTCCACATTACGACATCATGACGCAACACTGATCCATCGTTGTTGTGTCATGGTGTTGTAACGCAACAGTGGGGGGGACAAAAAAACCCACTCACACCAGGCCGGGAAAGGGAGGGGAAAGGGAGAGGAGAGGCAGGAAAGGGGAGGGAAAGAAGCAGAGGGGTATTAAAGGGGTGGAGCAAGAAACCTCGATTTGCGAGTTCCTCACTAGAGTGCCCCGACTTCAGCCTAATGGTAAAAAAACCCCTGCAAATCCCTGAAATGGAAGATCCGGGGGGAACGAGGATTAGATTCGGGCCAACTGCTGACCCAGGGCAACAAAGTGGGGAACTGTTGCTCTGCCGCAGATTTTATTGGGGGATGATTAGGGTTGCCAAGTCTGGGTTGGAAAATACTTGGAGACTTTGGGGGTGGATCTGGGAGAGGGCGGGGTTTGGGGAGGGGAGGGGCCTCAGCATGGTACAATGCCATAGAGTCTACCCTTCAAAGCAGCCATTTTCTCCAGGGGAGCTGATCTCTGTCAGCTGGAGATCAGTTGTAAAAGCAGGGGATCCCCAGGCCCCACCTGGAGGTTGGCAACCCTAGGGACGATGCCAGGGAACCCACAAGTGTGGAATTGGCCTGTGTGTGGCAAGCAATCCGGAGTGACAAGCAAATGTGGAAAGGACCTTAAATCCAGTTGTAAAGTGCACTGAAAGTGGATTATTTACTGTGTGTGACCGCAGCCCGGACTTTCATAGAGTTAGCCCTCAGTTGTAATTTCCTCCAGGGGAACTGATTTCTGTAGCCTGGAGATGATTTGAAATTCTGGAACAACTGCAGGCTTCACTTGAATTCAGGGCTAGGCCAGGACAGGTCCTAACAGTGTCTCCCTCCTTTCAAAAGCAAAGCTGTGGCCTGCTTTTTCACCTGGTGAAACGGGGCCCTTGACTTCTGCTCCAGAATTTGGCCGTGAGGGGCCCATAGTTCCAACGGAACTAAAGTTAAGCAGGTTTATTTAAATAAACCCAGGATTGCAGTCTTAATTTTCATGAAGTTTCTTACTAGGAGTTTTGAATAGGATAAGAAGATAGAATGTGTAGTGAACAGAACTTTGTTTGCTGTCAGGCAGCATCCATACATATTTATTCGCTGCCTCAGAATGACGGCAGTTATCAAGCAAGGCCTAAGAGCCGCTTTCTGCAGTGCTGAGCTAGGGTGTGGAGGAGTCCAGACAAATATAGTGAGTCACAGTGGAAACAAGGCATGTGAATGTGACAGGGACTTAGGCAAATAGATTGCTAATACAGAGACAGACAGAGCTGATAAGCCTTTTCGGCCAACTGGAGACTTCTTCATCCTGCTAAGGAAGAGGAAGAAAGACTTAGGTGAAAAAAAGGGCCCTAAAAATAAGACCGAAACTAGACACAGGTAAGCACTGGTATATCACTCCCTTGCCCTAGTTCATACTGATATCAAGCAAAGTGTGTGGTAATAAACTGTCTCCTGGGCCCCTGCTTTCTCTGCCTGTGTACTGTGTGCCAGTTAATGTTGAGTTCTATAGGCTACTGCAATGCTTCCCGCATCCTCTTTTGATATTGCAATCCAGCATTCCTTTGGGCTAGAGTAAGAAAGGTTTTGCAGCTTTATGGTACTGTAGCAATAAGAAAGGGGCGGCCTTTTGCCTCCAAGTTTGGCTTTGTTAGGGCTGTTAAACATGAAAACAATATTTCCCCCCAATTTGTGACTCAGTTTTGTGTGCAGTATACTTATTCACACCTGTCAGCTGTGGGTTTTTCTTTTCCAAATCATAGATCTTTAACATTTCAGCTCCTTTTTAAAAAGTATTTTTACTGAGCAGAGGGGATTCCAGCAGATGTAGCATGTTATGCCACAGTGCTATGAAAGTACTGAAAGCCAAACTTCTGGTCTACATAATTATTCAGTTTTCAGGGGTTCTAAATGCTGAAATTACCTGGCTGAACTAACCTAGCTAGTTATTTCATAATTTCATTTGTATGGCATTTCTTTTATTCCGGATAACTCTCAGTTGTTGATGAATTTCAAGAGGATTTGTAATATTTAGTTCCTTCAACAAATGTTCAGACTTTATCTTATATCATTTGAAAATTAAAATGTACACGTGAGGAACCCCTGTAGCCCCTTGCCCACACTATTATTTTTCTCTTTCCCTCTCTCTTGCAGGCACCTGTATGCTCTCCCCTTTTCCTGATTCCTTCTCACTCACAACCCAACCTGCCTCCCCCAATCTTCAGCTTTATTTATTTCCTTCATTTGCACCATCACATTTCTCCCCAATGGGGACCCAAAGCTGCTTACATCATTATCCCTTCCTCCATTTTATCCCCACAACAACCCTGTGAAGCAGATTAGGCTGAGAAAGGGTCATCCAGTGAGCTTCCATGGCTGAGTGGAGATTCAGATCTGGTTTTTCCAAATCCTAGTCTGACGCTCTAACCACTACACAGCACTGGCTCTCAGCTCCCCCCCCCCCACCTCAGCCAAGCTGCAAAAGATGTGTGGTGAGTTGGGTGGTAGTCATGCCAGGCTGAGCCAAGTCACACAATTTGTGCAGTGCAGTGACTGCTACAGGGGTTCCCTTCACCATTCCTGCCTCCATTCCCCTTACCATTGCTTCCTCCCCTCTCACACAGCCCCGCCCCCTTCTCTCCTACCAGCAGAATTTCTTTTTCTCTCTCTCTCCATCCCCCCACGCACCCCCTTCTCTCTTGCAGGTGCAATCTTGCTTTCTCTTGCTCTCATTATTATCTCTTATCCCGCTACAGCTTCTGGTTGGGCTGCTGATGCTACACAGCCTTACATACCAGTGTCATTGGCAGCCCCTATAATCTAGTGATGTTTTGTTGTGGGCTTTCTTTTTCTTTCAATGCCCCTTTTTCAGTCTTCAAACTTTTTTCTCTACATGGCCCCAGTGTCTGGATTTAAGGATCCACAGCTGGGATCATATTAAGAATTAGATATAAAAACTGGGGGCCCACAAGATTCGTAGGAGGAGCACATCCCCCCCCCCCCGGGTCAACCAGGGCCTGTAAAATGGAGCTCTTCCGCCAGGCTTTCAAGTAGGGTGCCACCTCAACATCATGGCCCCTGCCCTACTATCAACATCACCACCAACCGGATGATTAACAGCTTGGCAGGAGCCTGGAGACACCATTCAAATGATAACAGAAGGTCGCCATCTTTTAGTATAGCTAAGCATTGTATATTTATGGTTTTATATTGTAATTTAAATGTGATTTTGTTTTAATATTGGAGTTTTAATGTATATTTATATATGCTGTTGGCCACCCTGAGCCCACCAAATGGTGGGGAGGGCGGGATATAAATTTAATTATAAACAAACAAACAAATAACCAGGCCGGCTACTTGCTGAGTATCCCACCTGCTGGCAACATTGCTGCTGTACTTGCTCACCTTACCCACTTACCAGCTCCCAGTTACCAGCACCTTACCCACTTACCAGCATTGGTGACTCCTTCCTTACCTGCCTGCATTGCTGTCCTTCCACAACCCTTTTCAGCTTTTCTGCAAGTCTGGGGGAGGATAAGTTTGTAGAAAAATCTCCTTTCTTTCTCCATGGCCCCACTCCTTGGATTTAAGTATCCACAGATGGGGTCATGTTGAGAATTAGAGATGGTGATGATGATGATGATGACGACGACGACGACGACGAAGATGATGATGATACCACAACCGGCAGTTTGGAGGAAAGCAAGTAGTCAGGCAAGAATGAAAAGAGCTGCTCCAACTGTACCTGAGCAAGGTTCAGACAGAGGAGGCAGGCTGAACTCCAGAGTGATATTGACCCTTTGAGTCACTTCATCCATGTTAAGCCTGAAACAGCAACCAGTGACAGAGCTTAAACATATCAGCTCCATCTTCTAGCACAGGGGTGGGCAAATTGCGGCCCGGGGGCCACATGTGACCCGCCACAGAGTTTTTTGTGGCCCGCCAAGAAGATTTCAGGATTTCAAGGAAACTGAGCCTAAATTCAATTTGCTCTCTTATCCCATCACTGCTGATATTGATACAGCACCTGAGGAGCTGCAGCTTGAACTTATTGACATGCAGTCAGATCACACTGTGAAAGAAATGTTTAATGCTGTGACATTAGTTGACTTTTACAAGTCTTTGTCTGCTGAAAAATGTCCATGTATGAAGAAATTTGCTGGGAAAATGTTCTCTATATTTCAGTCTACATACATTTGTGAGCAAAGTTTTTCTTGCATGAAGATCAAGAAGAGTAAATATAGATGCTCTTTGACAGACATTAACTTGCAGGCTGTGATGAGAATCTCAACAAGCAATCTCACTCCTGATTTCAAAAAAGTTGTAGAAAAGTGTGACAGGGTACACTTGTCTCATTAAACTGATTCTAAAATTAAATGTGCTTGTAGCTATAGACAATATGAAATTAGCACAATAAATAAATTGAATAAAACTACCACTATTTTATTTAATTTATATTTATTGATTTTTATGATACAATTTATACCTGTTCTGAAATGCAGAGTTAACTAATGAATGCAATCATTTCAAAAGGTGCGGCCCTCCGCTAACCTCTGCTCCCACAAAGTGGCCCCCGAGCCAAAACAATTGCCCACCCCTGTTCTAGCATAATTGGGCACCTGACTGTGGCTATCAAATCCACTGGTTTGAAATCCCTGTGCCTTACAAAATGCACTGTAGCTGCTGCGAATTTGACTCTCAAATAGCAGACCAGTTTAGGGGAAAAGTGATTCAAGCATCGTATGTGAAAACACCCTTAGAAGCCCCAGTGTGAGCATGACACATTATTTTTTGAGAGAGAATGCAAAGGGCGACTGCTAGGCCTTCATCAAACATGTAAGGAGAGGCATACATTCTATCTGGGGAAAGCCTCAAGTTCCCACTCCAAAGAAATACATGTAGGCAGCTGTCTGTTCTGACAAAAGTCTGTGATGTTTATTTTTCAGTCCTTCTTGTCAAAATGTAGAAACATGAGGTTCAGGAAGTTCTTTTATCAGTCTGAATTCACTTTACAAGATTAGTTGAACTTGGGGGGGGGGGGGAATGAGAACACTGAGTAATAACAGCTAGTATTTACCAGGTAAGTGATTTTCATGTTTGTTCTGCCACTAAACATGAACATAGGTACACCCCCCCACACACACACACAGAGGCGATACTAGCCAAGAATCTTAGAGCAGCTTTAGAGATGCATGTGCCATAACAGAAGTTGAACACTCCTTATCAGTAGTGTGTTAGCCTTAATTTCAAATAAGTTACCAGAATTCACTGAAAGAACACATTTTAGGAATGCTAAGGGACCTCATTTAAAAAACAATCAATAATACTTTTTAAAAAAAGCAATTAGATTTTCATGTGTATGGTAAATACATGTTCAGTGCAAGGCTGCCCTTACAATGAGGTAAATTGAAGTATTCAAATTAGACGGTGGGAAAATGTTTATTTTTTTTAACAGTTGTATGGGAGGGAGGGTAACATTTGGTTTTTCAACTTAGCCCCAAAATGCCTGGAGCCAGGTCTAAACCTGTCTTTCTATCGTCAAATAGTAAGCACAGTAAAAACATCTCTAGTTCTCAATGAGCTTCTAGGATTGGATTATATCTTTTCAGCAAGAAGTCCACAAAGAAGGGTGAGTGGGTATAGAAACTCTTTTAATTCGATGCAGGGGTGAAACTGAGCTAGTACAGGATGATACCAAATACCAGTCAGACAGTGGGCTAACTGGCACATCCTGCCTTCTGCTTCAAGCTCCCTAAGAAAGCTAGAAAAATTTGAGTTTCTTACAATTCTGATTAGGTGACTACTAAACCGTGGGGAGGGGGGCCTTTCCCTCCCTCATGTAGGAATTAATTTTTTTTCTGGTGTGAATTTCATATTACAGATATCACTTTTTAATACTAAAAAAAATCTAAACAGGAAACTTAGATTTTCAATTGCCCTAGTACCTGTCCCCTCCCTCCCTTCCCACAGATTTAAGCCTGGTCATTCATGCTGTGACTACCCACAAAACCCCGCTGACCTAGTTAGTCCGTGCTAGTCCAACTTTTTCAGATCTCAGAAGCTAAACAGGGTTGGCTCTGGTTTGTACTTGGATGGGAGACCACCAAGGAAGTCCAGGGTCACTACCTCTGAATGTCTCTTGCCTATGGGGTTGCCACCGTCTGACCATTTGTTTACTGGTTGTGTTGCATCAGTGCAACAGGATTCCTCATGCCCTGGACTAAATCAGCTCTTCTGCACCCCATCACTGAATATTACAACTGCTTGCATTCTGTCTAGTAGAAAGGCTAACCTCACACCTTCCAAACAGCTCGTCTCTTTGGCTACTGCCAGAAATGCATCTATTTTCCTTATAGCTCGGAGTGCATTCAGAGCCCCAGACCGGGAAGACCTGGCAAAAAAATTATGGATTATTTAATCTCAAAAGCAAAGAGGAGTTATTTTGCCTGAAATCTGGCACTCACAAAAGCAAATAGCACTTAGAAACCCAAGTGTAGTAAAACAAGCAGAGACATTTTACTTTTTAAAACTCCAGCATCAACACCAACAATGTTTATTTTACCTTCCATTTACAAATTGTAACAATGCACAAACACAGTGTAAGCGTAGGCTTCGGATTTTGACAGTGCCCACCTTGTTCCGAACCCCAAACTGACGTGTGTTAAATCTACACCTGACACTGGTTCTTTTTGGCTGGTGTAGTATGACTGTAGTGACTTGGGACCCCTTCCTGAGCAAGCAGAAGCTCCACCAGTGCCCATTCACGGCTCAAGTAGCCGCTTGTGCTGCCATGATGATGGAGGTGGCAATTTCAACCCAGTGGCCCATCCCTGGCTTGTTCAGACTGTCCCTTTCCCAGCCTTCCACTCTTTCTGCTTGTAATTGGAAGGAGCTCTGTTTGAGCTCTGTTTGATGACCTTGACAAAGGCCACCCCACCCCTAACAATCATGATACTTGCCGAATAGGCCTAAGTCCCTCTGATTACGGCAGGAATAAGCAGGGGGCGGGAGTGTCCAGGAAAATGCAGGTTCCTAACATTGTTGGGTCATTCCTTCCTATCCTCCCTCCGCTGTAATCTAAGAGACTATCTGTGATATCTTCAGCAAATAGCATGATTATTAAAGGCAGGGCAGTCAAAGACATCAGAGGCTGTAGCCCTATTCACAAGTTACAGTGAATGCACACATAAACACTGTACAGTGTACACTTGCTTTTTCTTACAGGCACATTTAGTAATTCTCATGTTACGTTCAACACATGTCCAGATGAACATGTTGTTGAAACCCCACATTTATCCAGGTACTGGTCCCTGGTTTCATTTGCAAAGTCAAACTATGTTGGCTGTTTCTGTCAACAGATGTGGGCGTGCAAATGCAGGATGTATGTGTATTTGCTATAATGGGTGAACAGGGCTACAGAGCTTGACACTTGTGTTGGGGGTACAGATGGAGATACATGCCTCCAACTATTCCTGTCTCCAAGATCAGGCTGAATGGGGCACAGCCATGCCAAGTGGCAAAAGATGAGAGGGGGCCTTGCAGTCCACACGAGGTGTGTCATCCCAACTGCACTTCCCCCATCTTGCGTCTCATGCTGTTCTGGAGGGTCCATCTGACCTACAAATGTGGCTTTTTAGTGGGGTGCAAGTTACTGGATGGAAGACAGAAATCTACAACTCTCTTGGGTATAAGTTGAGGGTTATTTGGGGGAAAAAAAAGAATTCCAGTGAAGGATTATTTTGAAAGTGAGGATACATTATTAATATTATTGTAATACAGAGAAGGGCTGCTTAAAAGGTTGAGACTTGTCCGAGAGACAGACAGTAATGTAAATAACATTGTGCCCTTGTGTGACATTTGGGAAGCAATGTCAAACTGAATGTTCGTTCTACACAGGTCACGTTGGCAGTGAGGTGGAAGTCATTCACAACAAGGCCATTAGCCATTAATAATTAAAATCTTGTATCTTGTACATGAAAAGATGTCACCTCAAATAGCCCTTAGATCAAACCAGTCACTCCTTATGGTTAGAGCCTTTCACTTCAAAGCCCTGATTTCAGTTTGGCTTTTAAAGGGCTACATGAATGCTCCTGAATTTGAGCGGCGTGGAAGGGAAGAGCTTAGCTTTTAAAGTACTAAAAGAATGCATTTAAATTGTTTTTGAAGGTAATAGCAAAATTGAGCAGATGGGCAGGAGTATTGTGGTCCTTGTTCTAATGTTACACTTACAGTGTCCTGCTGGGACTTATGATTTTCACATAGTTATCTTCTATTTCTATAAATTGGTCAGTATACTGTGGGCCAGGGATAGACATTTTCCCAGCAATACCCAGTCTGAGTGCTGTGGAAGCCTGTTTCTCAATAAGCTGTTACAGCAATTGAATACCAGCCACACATGTATTGTATAATAAAGTTGGTATCTAGAAAGGCGTTCCAGCTAGTTTAAGTCAATGCTTATTGAAGATAAAGGAAAAGTACAAATTTGATTCCAGTTTCTGCAATAGTACCACATACACCGAGATTGAATTGAGAGCCTAAAATGATTAAAAAGCAGATCACTATAGAATTTGATAATAGCTGGAAGGAAAACTTGGGGTTTAATTTTTTTAAAAAAATATATCAATAGCTACCTTTTGAGTTCAGTTCTAAGAAAAACTGCAGCACATGAGTGTATACTATATATTTTTAAGCAACTTTGATTCTCAGGGGGACTTTTCATACCATCGTGCAAACCTGCTGCCACTTTCACCTATATTTGTTCTGGCTGTGGAGCTGTAGTAATTAAATCTCATGAACATTAAGCTACCAGTTTACTCAGACACCTCGTTTTTAACATTACGTGTGTGAAGATAAGTGTGATGCTGACATTCTCACCATAAATAAAGAAGCTATATGTACTCTGGGTTTCACAAGAAACCCTCTTCTTGAATGAGGAAAAAGTGTCACTACTTTAGTTGCTTAGTAAATGAAGCAGTAGCTGGACAGATAGATGTGAGAGGCCAATAGATTTCAAACCCAAAACAAGGGGACTTGACCAAGAACTTCTTTTATTTGTTGGCGGATCCACTGGTACACACTTGCTGAGTCAGTAATGGAGGGTTGAGGCGGTTACTGGTACAGTTATAGTATATTCCAGGGCTATTTTGGGGCAGGAATGCACAGGAACGGAGTTCCGGCTGGCTCCTGAGTTGGCCACACCCAGCAGGAACTCATTAGCATAATAGGCCACACCCAACAGCAGAAACTCATTAGGATTGGCTACATTAGGGGTATGTGGCCTAAGATGCAAATTAATTCCTGCTACAAAAAGAGCCCTGGGTTTTGACAACAAACAAGGTTAACAGAATAAGAAGCAAAAGGTGGGTGTGGCTGGATGACCACTCTTCTGGTAACATGGGGGTGAGGCCTAATATGCTAATGAGTTTCTGCTGTTGGGTGTGGCCTATTATGCTAATGATTTCCTGCTGGGCTTTTTCTACAAAAAAAGCCCTGGTATATTCAAACTGCAAATGTAGCAAAGATATCTACCAATCATTACACAGTGAAAAAAGGCGCCCAAACCCCCAGTCCGTTTATTCCCAGAGAGAAAGGCGGGAAGGAAAAGCGGTTTGCACCTGCAGGAAAATTTCCAATTAGCAACATAGCCCGTGAGAAGACATAGTCAAGGCCATAGATAAGAAGGATACCGCGGCAGAGGCAAAAGCAAGGGAAAGGAGCACATTCCGCAGGAGGGGGGGAGGAAGCACACACTCAGATAGTCGCATCCCACCTCCCGGGCGGGAAATGTCAGATTCTGACATCAGAATAGCTCTAAAGCCTTATCACTAATGTTTTGGGTAGGAAGTCATCCTTGGACTAATGATAGGAAAACGGGTTTACTTTGCTAAGTAGGATTCTTTCAACCTGTTTTGAGCTACAGCATATGAAAACTACAGTGGAAGGCACATCTACCCACACACTACAGTACTTGAGTGTTTGCTGCTGTACCTTTACAATACCTGTTCACCGTGTATGTGTGTATGTGTAAAGTGCCATCAAGTCTCAGTGGACTTATGGCAACCCCATTGGGTTTTTCAAGGCAAATGATTAAGTAGAGGTGATTTGCTATTGCCTTCCCTGCAGTCTTCCTTGGTGGTCTCCCATCCAAGTACTACCCCTGCTTAGCTTCCCCAGGTCGGCCTTGTAAAGTTGGAAGATACTCTTGCTTCCATCACTTCCAGAAGGTGTTGGCGAACAGTTGAACTTGTCTCCATTGCTGTTTGTATATGACCTTGGTGACAAAGTTCACTTGGGGTGCTGGCCATTCACTTATCAACAAGGTTGCCGGTGTTAGAATGGGCGGGTTCTCAGGATCTGAATATACTGGAGTCAGAGGTCTGGCATTGATGATGGCAGACACCTCTGCTAAGAGAGTAGTCAAAACCTCATGGGTAAGGAAGGATGTTCCCACCAACACTGAGTCTAGAATTCTGCATGTGATACCGATCATGTGCTCCCTCACTCCTCCCATATGAGACGCGTGGGGAGGATTGAATATCCACATGCAATTCTGAGCACTCAGTTAATTGCCGAGTGCTGGGTCAAGGTTGGTGCTTTTGTTTATTCCCAGTTCTCTGCAGGCTCCTACAAAGTCTGACCTGAGTAACTTAATGGGTCCACATATGGCGAGGAATCTTTTGAGGGCATTTATGAAGCTGGAAGTGTCCATGGGCTCAATTACCTCAATATGGACAGCTCGGATACTCAGACATATGAAGAGCACTGCCCAATGCTTGCTGTTGGCTTGCCCTCCCCTAGTCTTACATGTCACTATGCTCCAGGGTCCAAACACGTTGAGGCCTATGTCGGTGAAGGGGGGCCCTGCACTGAGTTAATCTGGTGGTAAATCCGCTGAGTTAATCTGGTGGTAAATCCGCCATCTTCTGTTGCCCCTTAAGCTTGCAACACTGTACATAGCTCTGGATGACTGCAGCGATGCATCTCTTCGATCCAACGATCCACAGATAGCTCCTTCTGTGAAATGTCGTACTTGGTGACAAACCCGTTCATGATGGTATCGTACTAGCGGGATGATGACGTGTTGACAAGCTGGAAGGATGATTGGATTCTTTGCTGCTGGGACCACATCAGCCGTATTCAAGCATTTTCCTACCCTGAGTAATCTGTCATCATCGAGGCAGGGACTCAGCTTGAGGAGGGTTCTGGGTTTTGGTATAGCTTTTTCATTTTTAAGACACTCAAACTACTGTGGATAGGACTCTCATACACTACATAGAATTAGCTTCTCTGCCCAACGTTGCTCACCTAGCGAGGTCAGTTCAGTTTTCAGATGGTTTACATAGTAGATAATATGCACTATTCCCAGAAAAAGTGATCTCCAATGGGAGAAACGTTCAAAATACCATGTTTCCAGATGGCACCATTTCTTGGTCTCCGTTGACATACATATGACCTGAGGCCGTACATCAGTGTCCTGGTCTGGCTCTAAGAGCTCACGGTGTTCCTCCTCATGTTGTGAAGGGCTGTCTGGTCACAGAAGGGATTTGGGGCCTTTCAGCCAGGTTGAGTCAGCCAACTGAGGTGTTGAGATAGAATACGTTGCATGGTCTGCTGGATTCTGATCTGTGGGGATGTATTGCCACTGCTCAGAATGCAAAGACCGGCTAATGTGTTCCACTCTGCTGCTCACATACACATAGAACCTCCAGCTCTGGTTGTGTATGTAACCCAGGACCACTTTGCTGACTGTATAGAAGGTTATGGCCTTGAGCTTGAGATCCATTTCTCTCTGTCTTGTTTCTGCCGGCTCTACAGCTAACACAGCACTACAGAGTTCCAGCCTTGGGATGGTGTGTCCCTGTCTAGTGCTAGTTTGGCCTTTCCCATGACAAAGCCCACATGGATGTGACTCTCCCAGCCAATAACCCTAAGGTCTGCCACTGCTGCTATTGCCTTGGTCGATGCGTTTGAAAAGACGTGTAGCTCTTTGCAGGAGACAACAGTGGGTGAGATTGGAACATAAGTGCAGGATATGTGTATGCCTTGCAGACTGCTAAGCGAGTTTCTCCACACTTCCCAGTCCTGTCTCTGGTTGAGAGGAAGAAGTTTGTCCCAGCCTTGGTTCCCTGGGACCATGTGCGCAATAGGTGCTTCCCTTGGATGGTCACTGGTGCTGTGAACCCCAAGGGATCAAACAGGCTGTTTACTGTTGACAAAACACCTACTCTGGTAAACTGCTTCTCTTTAGCTGGCACTCAAAATGTGAAGGTGTCCCTCTTTAGGTCCCTACTTATTCCAAGGCTGTGTTGGATGAGAGGTGTGTTGTCACCCAGGTCTAGATCCTTCAGACCTTTGGCATGATCTTCGGGGTCAAATGTCTCCAATACTTGTGTGTTGTTGAATGCAGCTTTGTGCAACTTGAGGTTAGCTACTGCCAGCATCTGTTGTATCCCTTTTTAACAAATCTATGATCTCTGCTGGGGTGGACATGGACTTCAACACATTGTCTATGTAGAGGTCCCGTTTCACAAACTGCCTAGCATCCAGGCCATACTTCTCTTCTCATATGCATGTGGTTTGGTACAACCCATAGTTGGCAATTGTGGAGATGGACCGTTTCCAAAGATGTGTACCCTCATGCAATATTCAGTGATCTGCTGGCAATGCTGCTCATCGCTGAACCACAAAAATCGCAAGTAGTTGTGATGATCTTCTCTGACGAGGAAGGAATAAAACATCTGCTGGATGTCTGCCATGACAGCTACAGCTTTCTTCTTGAAGTGGATAAGTACACCGAGTAAGCTGTTGGTCAGGTCCAGACCCATGAGAAGGACCTTATTCACTGAAAGACCTTGAAACTGCACGCTAGAGCCAAAGACCACTCAGATCTGGCTGAGCTTTTGTGGATGATATGCTCCAAATAATGGGAATTACCAGCATTCCTCGCCCTCTTTCAGTGGCAGTGTGAGCTCTGCATGTTTATTCTTTAGCATTTTGTCCATGAATTCTGTGAAATGGACCTTCATCTCAGGCTTCCTTGCAAAGCCTTATGCAAGGAATTGAGTCTGGATAGGACTTGTTTGCATTTATTGGCCAATCTCTGCCTAGGCATTCGGGAAGGATGCAGAGCCACACAACTTCTGGAGTCACCTTGGTTAAGTTCCTTTCCCATCAACTGCAGGAACAGGCTCATTGTCCTCTTTGGTCATTTGGAACACTGTAGCGCCCAAAATAGAGTCTTTATCTATTAGCATAAAGTGTTCTGGACATAGTTTCAAGTGTGAGGGCTGCCCGTTAGTCAAGATGCTCATGGCGAAAATGCTTGTCTGTGCTGGCATCTGTACGTGGTCCATGCACACATTCCCTGCAATGACCCATCCTAGCTCTAACCTCTGGGCATGTGAGGTACCAGGAGATCCCCTGAGTAGTTCATGATATGGCAGTAGATTGGGAATGTCTGTTCCCAACAGGAGCAAGATCTGTGCAGGAAGTTGACTCACTATCAGCCTCAGATGAGGATGGTAGAGTGCTACGTCTGGCATGGGGATCTGCTCATGGCCACTGCATTCCAACAATGGTGACAGAGAGAACTGGGCTCTGCTGTCAAGTGATTCAATCTGGAACCCAATGGCTCTTCTTCCCACCATGCACTGGAAACCAGCGCACACCTTCAGAGAATACTGAACTTCCTCTCCCTGTAGGCTGAAAAGCTCAAAGAAAGCTGGACTGGCCAAGGACCAATTACTCTAGCCATCCAGGATCACATACATCTTTACGGCCTCCTCCAGGTGGCCAGTAGGAAAAACCTTGGACAGGCATATCTGGTGCCAGGATCTTTGGCCATTCTTGGCCCCACAAACCTGAGTGCAGTGGGCACCAACGGCCTGTTCTTGATCTGTTGTGGAGACATTTTTAATCGACACTTCTGTAGAGGTTGTCGCAATAAAAGAGCTAGACATGGGCTACTGTGGCAGCTTAGGCCCAATTTACACCTCCCCTCTGAAGTAGTTTGACTGCTGTCTTTTCCCAAGCTCATTTCACGCTAGTTTCAAATTTCACTCCAGGGGGTCTGAAGAGTACTAAGCAACAGCATTTTTTAAAGCAGTATAATGCTAGCTTGACCACAGGAGGGCAATTAATGAATGTAAACAATAATTTATAAACTAGAACAAGTATGGTTTGAAACTAGAAACAGGTATAGACAGGGGGTTTTTGAAACTAGAATGATTCTAGCGGGAAAGTCAGATGTAAATTTGACCTTAGAGTCTGGATGCAAGGCAGTGGAGTGCTTACTGCTGTCACACACAGGACACTTGATAACAGCTGGACATCCTTAGCCATGTGGTCTTTAGACTTGCAACACTTGAAGCAAACCCTGCTAAGTATATTCATCCAGTAAGGCAGAATGTGTAGAAATGCAGTAGAGTGCATACAGCCACAGATAATACATACTATCTGCAGTAGCACAGACCACAGTCCCATTCTCTTTATTAGAGCATCTTCCTGACTGTTCCATTATAACATAGTCCTATTACCTTTGCAGAAATGCCCTGCAGAATTATTTCAGCATCCACTGGAAACCTAGAGTTTTTAAAGTGTGTCTCTGCATTTTGCCCTTTGGCCTTAACTCCTTCCAAACAGAAAAAGGACAGAAGACAAATTTGATTGGAATTGCAGAGCCTTCTTCTTCATTTCTCACAGACTGTAAATAGAGAGGTAATTATGAAAGATTGCCCATATGCACTTTGGAACTCTGGGAAATCATGTGTCAATGACAAGTCTTTGGATGCCCTTCACCTATACTGCTTGGCCTTTGAAATTGTGTTAAATGGGGATTCCATCACATGGGATTCTCACAGAAGCATTAACTAGCTGCTTTTGCTAGGCAGGGCAGAGATGTTTGTGTGTGCATATGTTTGACTTGCATGACCGGCAGCAAATCAGCAGATGCAGATTTTCCCACGGTTGCATGTTGGAAAATCTGTACTGCTGGTTTTCTGCCTGTCACAAAATTGGGGGGGGGGAGGGGGGGACTCTGCCAGAAAGAAAAGAGGAAGGACAGTATCAGATACAATAGAAGACTAGCATGCTTTAATGGTCATCTGAAAGAGAGAAGGGTAAAATAAGGCTGCACATATTTTGATCAATTTACCTAATTTATTCTGAGTACAGATTTTAAATTACCCTTTAAAAAGTTTAGATCCCAGTTTCCTTATAATCCATCTATGTGATTTGAATGTTGTTTTAACTTTTACTTGTTGATATCTTCCATGGATTTCAATCAAATTTTATTTCCTTTAGAGATGGGTGGATTGGGTCTTCCCTCCTGGAGATAATCTTCTTGCTGGACAGCTGAAAATGTCAGTACTAATTAAGAAACTGGAGCACTTCCTAAAGCCCCAAGAAGGGTATTTGTCATGGGACAGAAATGTCACTTCTTTGCTACTTCATCATCTCCAAAAACCTGGAGTGTAAAGATCATGTATTCTTTTCCAAACCAGTTTTTAGCCAGCAATTTGGTAACCTCTTAATTATATGCTGAAGTACCAACTTCCCCTTGTAGCTATGAGAAATAAAGTTTTATTTTGTAAAAGCATTAGTTTAAAATTGGCCTCCGCCATGTATTTACAGGAGACGTAGCCAAATTTCCATGCTGATTTATGCTGCAAAATTATTGGTTTTTTATTAAGAGTCTTGGGTCATTTTATAATATTGGCCATCACTATAAAATATTAATATTCATATACTTTGTATTAGCCTCCTCCCACAAACATCCATTTTCTTCTTTTAGCATTCAGACTAAAATAACCAGATGCAATGACCTGACTTTAGATTTAAGTGCTAGACTGCCAGTTAATTTTATCAGCAGTCTTGAATAAACTTCAACATGTAATTTTCAATGCAATTTGACTGATCAGCAATAATATAATTGGTTGCAAATGTCCTTCTCTTCTGTTGGTTTTGTCAGATGATATTTTCATTAAAGCAACATCACAAAAAATAAATATTGCCAACAAGGGCTTGGAATAATATTGCTGAGAACTTAGAAGGTCTCTTGTAGCATTGTCTGCTTTAGCATTTACCTCTTAGATAATTCTTGAGCTACTGTTGGCTGGTAGCAATACTTCTCCTGTGAGAGCCGTGTTTGTTGGTTTTTTTCAAGGAAGAGAATTGGGGCCAACCTCAGGGTCAATAAATGTCAACACTGAAATGAAAACATGGATGCAAGTTCTTGTTCTTTTTCTAATGGCAGAGGAAAACACTGACCACCCAGACCTTAAAGTTTGCTTTCATCGCAGATGAGCTAAAACAATATCCCCCTGCCCGCACCTCTTCAGACCAGAGGAAATTCAGGTTTGTAAAACCACCAGATTATTGTTCTTATTTCTTGTCAAAGATAAAAATTCTGCCTTATCTGTTTACTAAGACCTGGATGGATTCCATATGATTTTGTGTATAAAGAACTGATGGAAGCCGCCAAGGTCCTCTTCCGATTACATAGTTTGTTACCAACAGTGCCACCCTAGTCAAGACTACTCCGAATCCTACTCAAGCTGGTTCAGAGGGGCTTACTGTCAGGAAATTGTCCTTAGGGATTGCACTGTAAAGCTAGGGGCTTTTTTAGGGTTGCCATCCTCCAGGTGGGGCCTGGGGATCTCTTGCTTTTACAACTGATCTCCAGCTGACAGAGATCAGCTCCCCTGGAGAAAATGACCGCTTTGAAGGGTGGACTCTATAGCATTGTGCCATGCTGAGGCCCCTCCCCTCCCCAAACCCAGCCCTCTCCTGGCTCCACCCCCAAAGTCCCCAGGTATTTTCCAGACTTGGCAACCCTAGGCTTTTTGCTAGCCCTGTTTACCGGCCTGCAGTATTGTAGCAGGTTGATTGGTTTCTGATATGGAGGTATGAGGGAGAAAACTTCACATGCTTCATTTCTTTGTGCCAGGTTGTGGTTAAGTGCACATGAGCCAGGCCTGAGCCAGCAAGAAGAGTGGACCCTGGTCCTGTCCCACTTCACCAGGCTGCTTGCTAATCATGTAAACCAAGCACCGTAATCTGGGTATTCCTTACCAATAGGTTTATGTTTGTTCTTGGCAAATACCACAAAAGTTGGAGAATAGGCCCCAGGGGGAAAAAGAAAAAGAAACAGGCTGTTTGCTCATGCCAAAAAAGAGTGGCCTTTCTCATCTGTTCCTGCCTGCCTTTCTTCTGTGAGTCTGAGAACACAGCAAAGCATACTGAGAAGAGATGCAGCCAGCTGCTGTTCTATTGTCCAGGAGCACATGGCCATGCACCTGCTCCACAATTATGTGAAAGTGGAAATTCCAAACACGAGGAGAAGCCCCTTGTTTTGCTACCAAATCTTGAATACTTGGCAGAATGTGGACTCAAAACAAAACAAAAGAACCTGGTACCTTTCACAGTCTAGTCTTGGTCTGAAGGAAAGGAAATGGCCTTATAATCAACAGAAGTACTATCCCGTAGTTTATGTACTTATCCTATACTCGGGAGTCTCACTGATTTCTGTGGGGTATCAAAATACAAACCAATAACCTTAAGGGTTTTTTCACCCCTAATTTCACCTAACTTTTTCCCCTAACTTCACCTTTTTAAAAAAAATGTCCACTTTGACTGTATGTATATTTCTTAGCAGTTGTTTTAATGTGTAGAGTTGGCACCAACTGAGATTTTGGTTAACAAGGGATCATCTCCAAAGCAGAACTACCATGTCTAGCTTTCAGTCTGGAAATGCAGAAGGAAATAAGGGGGGAGGGGGACTCAGCTTGCCCACCAGCTGTGATCTGGTATCTTTCATTCCCCTTCCAAAATTATTCTTAGCGTAAATTATTTAATTTCACACTCCCGTTTCCTGTGTGATGGAAAATTCAGCTGTACAGGTGAGTGTCCTTTGAGGGAAAGGAATTAGATATTTGCAATGTCTTTGTAATAATTGGTTTATTTACCAGTGAAATTAAATTTCAGCACTCTGGAATCTAAATACTACTTGTCAGTTTGTGGACAACTCTGCCACACTAAGTAAAACTGATATCTGACCTACACCTGTTGTAGGTGAACATAATTCAAGGTATGTTCCATAATGGCTTAAAGCAAAGATCAGCCATATTGCCCATTAGTGTCCATTGTTTCCCTCAGTGGAGCAGGGCATAATGGAAGCTTTGTATAACAAAACTGCATGGCTCCCAGCAATAGCCAAGGCAGCTGTAAATATTCACCAAGTTGTGCCCACCCTTCTTCTGTGTACTTTTAATATGCAGTCTGTCGATCTCATCACCGTTAATAACTTCTGGAAGCAACTGAGCTCACTTTGCCAGAAATTTCCACTTTATAAGACTAACTTGCACCTAGAAATAGGGCATCTTCATTTACCAACATGACCATATAATCTTTTCATCAGATTGGAGGAAATGTGACCCTGTTATTTGGACTGAACTTTTTGGGGGTTATTATTCAGCTGGACTGCTGGAATCACAGTCACCTGTGCTTTCTACAGGTGGTTGATTTACTGTGCATTAGTTTCAGAAATTCTGCAGGAATAGATGAGGCCTTCTGTGGGATGACGGCCTCGCTTTCCAATAATCTGTCAAGGGTAGCCTCAGCTCCTTGGCTTACAATGCTGTAAGAAACACCGAGGGGTATCTCTTTTTAACACATAAAACAGAATGAATGTCACTGACTAAGCACTTTCTATAAATCAAGCTGCAGCAGTGTTTGGAAGCCTAGTTTTTTAAAAAAAAAATCTGCCAATTTATCAGGAAAAAGGAGAGTATTAATGTAGTGGCGTGAGCATTAAATAGGTCATAGATAAAGTATAATGGCTATTATGCAGCTTAAAGTTGTACCTTGAATGAAATGGACTTTAAAATTCAATTTGAGGTCTTCACTTGCAGATTTAGAAAGTGGAATGAATCTGCATAATTAAAAGCCTCCACAGTTGCAATTTGGGATTTCTCCCCCTGCTGATCTGCTATCTGGATGCTTTAGATATCTATTATTTCACAATCCCCCCACTTCTGTGAGTAGAAGGAAATTTCAGGGGGAATCTTTTTCCAAAATCAGATAAAGAACCAAGGATGCTTTTTGAAGAAAATTTAATTTCAAATATATAAATTAAGCTTACGAGATTGGACATGACCTAGACAGAAGATAGAGATAGTCTTTAAAGTAGCACTAGTTCCTCAAAAACATGGCTCCCTCCTTGATATTTTTGGATGCCAGCCACAAAAATTCAGACTTTTCTGTTGGCAATATTGAAAAGTTGTAGCAAGTGGGGGTCCAGTGCTTGTAACATCCAGCTATCCCAGCTATTAGGCTGACATCCTCAGCTAGCAAGCTCTACCAAAGTCTTGGACTGTGGTCCCATGGCGATGTTTTTGTGATTGTTCCTGTGATAAATTTGATTGAGAATATTTTTTTCTGAGTTGGGATGATCACACATCCCTCCCCGAACCGCAAGCATTGCGTGACGAGGCTCTGGGCACCATCTAGATAGCCGTGCTGCCGCTTGGATGGTGTGGCGTGAGGTTTTCTACAGATTTGCTTTGCACCTGCGCACATGCACATGGCCAAATCACCGCCCCCACCTGGACTCACCGTACTCACTTGTTTTTACAGCCCCCCCCCCCCCCCACAGCAAACAAAATGAACCAGTGACGTACTACCAAGCGCTGGAGTCGAAGTGTGTGCGAACGTTTAAACACTGGATTTATTCAGCTCAGGATTGCTCATGCACACAAAGGCAGAAGCTGGGAAAAAAAACACCTGAAGGATGGTCAGACAACCTAATCGCAATCATGCGAGAGATGGCTGCCCAGATCAGCAAAATCGCAGATTTAAAGCGCAAGTACCCAGAAAGTACTTAATTTTCCTGATGTTGGAAAATTCACTAGGGAACCAAAAGGACTGTGTGAGGGAGCCCGCTTCGGTGTGAGAGGCGGATGTGGCCGTCTGATCAGCAGTTTTAAGTGCGAGAGGGAACAGCGGTGAAACCCTATCAAAATGACCATGTGACCACAGCCTTGGTCATTTTATGTGTTGAATGTGCCCTCCAAGTGAACATATGCTGTCTCCTGTTCCAAAGCCCAGTTTGAACTGGTCACAACTGTATGCCTTCTTGCAAGGGGCAGTCTCGGGGGGGGGGGGGGTGATCCGAAGTGAGTGGTCCAAAGCTTGTTTTGGGGTGCAGCTACTCTGCCAAAGTATCTGCATGTGCATTTGTCCTGGGGGCACCCCACTTTGGAGCAGCTGGCACAAGAATTGGGCTTTGGACCGGGAAACAGTATACATCCACCTGGAGGGGAGAGTTCCCTGAATATAGGGGTGTATGATGTGTGGTGATCCAGAATTTATTTTGAGATGCAGAGGGCATGCAGCCATTTTAGTTCCTTATTCAAATCTTCACAATATAGGCTTTTTACAGGCAACCCAAATAGAAGCTCGTGGTGCCAGAACTAGTGTTTGGACTGGGCACCACTGTATGTCTTCTTGCAGGCGACAGTTTCCAGAGTGTGTGGCTGTGTGATTTGGGGTGGTCCAAAGATAATTTTGGGGTGTAATTTTGTTCCAGTGTCTGCATGTGCATTTGTCCTGGGGGGACCCGACTTTGGAGCAGTTGGCATAAGAACTGGGTTTTGGAACGGGAAACAGCATATGTCCACTTGGAGGGCAGAGTATCCTGAATGTGGGGGTTATGATCTGTGGTGGTCCAAACCTTATTTTGGGATTCAGCACTTTTAAATTATCCTCAGTATTTGTTGCTGGATTCACAAATAAGGAACTAGGAAATACAAAAAGGATCTGGGAACCACCTCTCGCCTCCCATGAATAGGACATGTTTACAATTCTGTAATACTGGTTTCTGAGTTTCATGTGTCAACACTGTTGTTCCCCCCCCCCCAAGTTTCTGCCCACTGCATCTCAGCTAACTTTATGCAATCTCACCTTGGCTTTTTTGGCTGCTGTCTGTTGTGGGCATACAGAAAGCTGCTCCAAAGTGCAAGCTGTTCACACAGCTGCAAGACAAGAGGTTATAGCAGCCAAGTCGCTTGTCAAGCTACATTGAGCAATGCTTAATGGAATGCAGGAAGCACTGTAATGCAATAGTGCCACTATGGAGAGTTATCAATAAGGGTGGGCCAGATCAGGAGGGTGTGCACTAAAGATCACATACAGCAGATTCTATACCCTAAAAAACTTTTCTTTGTTCACACAATTCAGGGTTGTTAAAGAGGTGATTAAATACCCCTCCCCATTTGTGAGACATCATTACTGTAATAAATTTTAGTGATTGTGAGGTCAGCACACTGATTGGTTGATTATTACACCACTCATAATTTCACCATAGTTTTATCCATCTTTGTATTGGTTCCCCATGTATACTTCTATGAAACAAAATTCCTTTCGCATAGAGACACACTACACAGTAATTTTCCTGTCTTCTAGCAGTAGAAAAGAGCAAGCGTCCAGCAGCACCTTAAAGACTAACAAAATTTGTGGCAGGGTGTGAGCTTTCATCAGTCACTGCTCACTTCTTCAGATATTTCACGAAAGCTTATACTCTGCCACAAATTTTGTTAGTCTTTAAGGTGCTGCTGGACGCTTGCTCTTTTCTACCGCTACAGACAGGCTAACAGGGCTACCCATCTTGATCTATTTCCTGTCTTCTGGGATTTTAGAGGTCTGAAGGATTTGATACTTATTAATGGCCTGAACATAAAAGAGAAACAAGGTTATGCAGACACAGATAAGTCCATTATTCTTCCCACCACCATCATGCCCAAGCATGGAGAATGTAGAGAGGCCTCATTGCACAGATTTATTTATTTAAAACATCTTGCCTTGTCCCTTGGGAATCCGCTGAGAGGATGTGTGAGGTGGCTTTTTTGGGGGGACAATGGTTGGAATCCCCGCCAGCCTAGCTCCAACAGGGCATCTGGAAACCCTTAACAATATAATTTTCAGGGGATGATCCATTTTTATTTCAGTTCACAATCACAACTCCACAGTTGTAAATCAGTTAAGGGGACCTGATGAACAGAACTATTTTTTATTTTCCAAAGGGTGTGAGTGATTCAGAGTTTACACTTGCTTTCCTTCTGGGCACTATTCAAGATGCTGGAAATGATCTCAGCAACTTGGGCCTTATATCTCTAGGAGAACATTTCCTTCCTTGACTGCAAATGCCCTGTTCATAACACAATCTGTACAACTTTAAAAAAACACACACACAATCAGGGTCAGATATAAAGAGGTGTTCTTAGTCTTAGTAGCTGTTCTGCATACATGGATCTGCTTTCTGGACGTTTGGATAACCTTAGCTGGAACACATTTTAGAGGAATGGTGAGATCTTTGTGGGTTTTTTCAGGCATTTGGTGACTCCAGTTGAGAGCAGGGCAAGTTGTTTAAATATAAAATATTTTAGCATTTGACTTTTTAAAATTTGCATATTATTTACTATTCTGACATATGCAGTAAGCAGAATAGCTGCCTGGCCCCTAACAAATAAGCAAACACTTTCCCCCATTTGTGTCATTCGACCTTGACTCTTTATTAATTCATCACCTAAGACAGAACTCCAGCTTTATTAATATAATAAAGGCTACCACATTGTTGTTCTACCCTCTACATTCCAAGGAATCTGTATATTCCACTTAATGCCAGGGAGCCATTTGATTAACTGCTGGCATTTATATTATCAAACAGAATGTGGCCATTTTTGTCTCCACTGTCTTCTCTAGATTTCGGTTAGGGATGCCAGCCTCCGGGTGGATCCTGGGGATCTCCTGGAATTACAGACTACAGAGATCAGTTCCCCCAGGGAAATTGGATGCTTTGGAGGGTGGACTCTGTGGCATTGTACCCCCACTGAGGTCCCTGCCTTCCCAGGTTCAATCCCTACATCTCCAGGAATGTCCCAAACTGGACCTGGCAACCTTGATCTTGGTGCATTCTGAAATTTGGTTTGCACCTATCACGACGTAATCAGATTGAGTTTGCAACATACTTTCTACTCCATGTTAAGACTCTAAAAGTTGTAGGAACAGAACTTGTTAAGTTTAAGGTACCATGTGACCATTCATTGCTTTTGTTCCAAAGTTATCATGGGAAGCATAGTGGTCCCCTGACCTTGTCCAATTATGTTTGCTGTGGAGTAAAAACATTCCTTTCTGAGATTTCAGTTTGCTTCCAAGTAAATAGAGTTGCCTGCAGTTTTGCTAGGTACATGTCCAGGGTGAAATTTATTGATTGGCCATATTGATTTTGAGAGTCCTATTGCCGTTGCACCTTTATCAAAACCAGGATCAAAGCCTTTAACAAAACTTAGGAAGTTAGAGAAGCTAAATGGATTTTGAAACTTGTGCAGTTAGTTGCTTCATGCACCTTGTCAATCAGTTAAACAGAGAGCAGTCATTGGCTAAAAGGGCAATTGGAAATAGTAGGGAAACTGCAAATGGCTATTGCATCTTTTGCTTTCTACCAGTGCAACCAGCAAACAACGCTGTTTGCTTCAATTAAATTAAGAGATTGTGTGCCTTTTTAATTAAAGAAATGTCCATCAAATGTGCAATTTTAGTTCTACCAATTTATTCTCCCCCCCCACCCCATAAAAAACCCTATTTTATTAAGGTTACCACCCTCCAGATGAGGCTCAGAGTTTTCCCAGAATTCCAATTTCCAGACTACAGAGATCAGTTCCCCTGGAGGAAATGGCAGCTTCAAAGGGTAGACATCACAGCCTTGCTGAGTTTCCACCATTCCCCAAACTCTGCCCTCTCCAGGCCCCTCTTCTTTTCATTTCCCAAGCTGGAGTTGGCCGCTGGGGCTGGGGCTTAGTGGAAGAGCCTCTGCTTTGCATGCAGAAGGCCCCAGTGTCTTCAGTTAAAAAGGACCAGATGATGTGAAAGATCTCTACCTGAGATCCCCGAGAGCTGCTGTCAGTCTGAGCTGACAATAATGACCTTGGTGGGCCAATGGTCTGAATCAGTATAAGGCAGCTACATGTGTGTTCAATGTGCATATTGTATCCGCTAAGAAATGGAAAGCCAGCCGACCAAGAGGCATATTTCATAAGCCTTTGCAACTGCGAGAGTTGAGTAGATCAGTCATCTTGTCAAACAATGAGTCTGGGGACTATGCTTTGGTTCTCCCCCTCCCTGTATCCTACCACTCCACTGAAAGCATGAGCCTTCCTCTGTCCTAAAAAGCCACATATGTTGGAGGAAGTCTCTGTAGGCTAGGGAAACATGCTCCAATGTAAAGTAGGATACTCCCATCCAGATGTAAGGCTAATTTTGTCTTTAGGTGTCAAACCATCTCCACTGAGGAAAAGCACTGTAGCAATGACTATCAGTAGATTGGAGTTATACCTTCCTGATATCTCACTGCCTTCAGTGTTTCCATACTAAATGAGAGGGAATTCTCTTCTAATGCCATCACTGTAGTACAAGAATCAAATCCATCGAAAACTCCTAGACTTACTCTTCATAAGAACATAAAAAGAGCCCTGCTGGATCAGACCAGTGGTCTATCTAGTCCAGTAGTAGTTCTGGTAGTATGGGAGAGGGAGAAAAAAAATTCATTCTCTGAAACATCTTTCTATCTCTGTTCCCTGTTAGGCCCAACACATTTCCCGCGAGATGGATTCACAGTACCTTCCATATGGCCTAGATGTGGATCAAACCAATCCTTATTCAAGTGGGCTGTTCCATTACCCTATCACTCACTCAGATGAGAAGACAAATGATGGAGAGATCCTAGGATCACATCACCCCGTAGCCTTGTTGGAAAAGGAGTCAATGGATCCATATCTAGTCATGGAAATTAACAGTTAGTTTGTTCGTGTACAAAACATAAACCTCTTCTTTCTCCATTTGCCGTCATGTGCGGATATATATAGGTATCTATTTGCTTAGGAAGACGGATTCAGTGTTAATATTATACTGAATAAGCAGAGCAGTACATGTGTTAAACAATTTTTAGATTCATGCCATAATTGAGTGAAGGGTTCCCAGTCAATTCAGACCCATTCTTGAATCCTCATGCTACAATATCAATAGCCCATCTGGTATTTTCTCTAAAATATGGTTCTTTCCACTTGCTGCCTCCAGTCAAACTGCCTGGTTTGTTTGTTTGTTTTTAAACAGCAGCATTATCCTCTTTTCCTATCCCCCCCATTTCTCCCTTTTGATCAGCTGAGTTTACAAAGATCACAAAAAGCAAACAAATGGAACCCTCCATTTTTAGATATGGCAATGGCCTCCTGTACCACTTTGAATGGTTTTTTTAAAGTCTGTCTTGCACACTTATTTTAGCCTCTTTAAAAACGATGTCCACTGTTTTTGTCAGTTTGGTCTATGCAAAAAGCTACAATCAGGACACCTTTGTTTAAATGCAAATGTACCTAGGAAAGCCTGCCAGTAATCAGTTAAGAACTTGGGGAGGGGAATATACCTCCTGGAAACCAGGAACTTGGTAATTAAGTCTTTGTACAGCTTACAAGGAAACAAGCATTTTAGGCAATTTGAATCTGAAAGACTTTCATTCTTATTTGAATGAGGGGAGATATGTCAGTGACTGTCCCTGGAACCTGTAGTTGAAAAAGATCTAATGTTGCAGATATTAGGAAAGATAGTTCTCCAGATGGTTGCCAAGAGGCCTGGAGAAAAATGCCCTGCCCTTTTAATAGAGGCGTAATGTATTATTTATTTTTATTTATTTTATTGATTTCTACCCCGCCCATCCCAGCCTAGGCTGGCTCAGGGCGGCTGTATGGAAATAGGCAGCTAAAGCGTTTGTTGGCGCAGAGGTAAATTATGTAGGGTTGCCAATCTCCAGGCAGCAACTGGAGCTCTCCTGGGATGACAACTGATTTGGAAGGTGGACTCTATGGCATTATGCCCTGCTGAAGTCCCTCCCCTCCCCAAAATTGGCTCTCCTCAGACTCCGCCTCCAAAATGTCCAGGAATTTCCCATTGCAAAGCTGGCAACCCTAAAATTATATAACCTGGGAAGAAGAAGAGGAAGAAGAAGACGAAAAGGAGGAGGAGGAGATTGGATTATACCCCGCCCTACTCAGAGTGGCTTACAAACTCCTTTCCCTTCCCCTCCTCGCAACAGACACCCTGTGAGGTAGGTGGGGATGAGAGAGCTCTATCCTTGAGAAAACAGCTGTGACAGAACTATGGCTTGCCCAAGGTCACTCAGCAGGTTCAAGTGGAGGAGTGGGGAATCAAACCCAATTCTCCCAGATTAGAGTCCACGCACTTAACCACTACACCAAACTGGCTCTCTGATAGTATCTGATTGAGCCTCTATTAAAGAGGCAAGATTTTTTCTCTCCAAGCAGCTGTCAATCTTATGAGATACTAGAGAACTGCTGTCAATTAGAGTAGGCAGTGATGAGACAGGTAGACCAAGGGTCTGATTTGTACATATGTTCAAAAGCAATCAACCAGACAGTTTCTGGTGTGTGAATGTGTGTGTATTGGGGGGAGGGGAAATCTGTGGTACAGTGGTTAGTTGGACTGAGACTAGGGTAAGATCTGGGTCCAAATAATCAACCAACCACGACACTCACTTGAGGGCCCCTGTCACACAGTCTCTCAGCCTGACTAACCCTATGGGCTTGTTGAGAGAACAACAGGGAGGATGGGGAAACTCCTTGGAGGAAGGGTGGTATAAAAATAGGTAGTAGTAGATGGAGGACTAGTCTGATATGCCTGTGGAGTGAGTTCAGGCTTCAGGCTTAAAAAATCCTGCCTTGGTGAAACAATCTGAAAATTTCCCTCAGCTTTGTGCCTAAATATTGAGCCTGCAACATTCACCTCTGAGAGGACTGTGGCCAGCCGTAACTGTCAGTTGTCTGGAGGCATAACCACTGTATATATATTCACACGGCTTTCTACTCACATTCATTTTTAAGATAATCTTCTTGCCTCTTTTATTTCAAAGCTCTCTGCATCTTTTAGGTGACAGAATTTGTCAGTGGGCTCAGCTTACAATACAAAATATTGATCAAAGGACAACTGGCAACTCTTTTTTTTTCATACGCTGAAACAGAAAGCCAAGCAAGCATTAGAACTCTGCATCAGCAACTGTAAGTTTTACGCTTCCGTCAGCATTTCTAACGCACCGCGTTTCCATTTAGCACAGATGGTTTTATGGAGGAAAACAGATTTTCCCAAGCAAACATATTATATTCATTAGGCCTCTCTTTTCACTCAGGTTGTGACAGACAGAACCATTGCTCAGAGCTGGAAAGGAGGCAAACTCCCTCTTCCTTTAATAAAACTTAGCAGTCGTTTAGCATCTTTCAGACACTGGCTCCCAACAGTTTAACAGCATGTCGCTCCGTATCAAAGGGACTGGCTTCCAAGTCTCTGTGTAAGGCTGAGTACTAGCCACATACCTGGTTACTGTCTGTCTTGCCATAAATGACATTTGGAGGCACATGGCACGTTTTAGTGTATTTGGTCAAACTGCTCCTATTCTGTTTTATCACAAGAGCATAAACGGGTTTTCCCTCGTCTCTGAAAAAAACAGAAATCTAGTAGCATCAGACTGAAAGACTGGTTTTCAAGGCACCACTAGACTCCTGCTTATTTTTGTTGCAGGAGACTCACAGTGCAATCCTATGTAGAGTTAATCTAGTCTGAGACTATTTGTTGCGGTGGACTGAGAGTAGACGGATCCTCTGCATAGGATCGCACTGTAACTTGGCTACCTCTCTGGAATTATAGCCTGCAGAAGCTCACCAATAGTCACCCATAGTCTCTGCCCTGTAGAGATGTCCTCACTGGTGGTTCGATTCAAGTTTCTGTCTTCCACACGCCAAGTATGTAAATGAGGTATCCAGAGAGAAGCGCTGAACAGAGGGTTGAACGTGGTGAAATCTGGATTCCACTTCTCACTCAGCCATGAACAGGCCCAACGGCAGATTTTTTTCCGTGAGGGGCCCTAAGGATACTACAGCAGATGGAGGATGGGGATCAATGCAGAGATGCCAGAACCTAAATATAAGTGCCCTGATCTGTTTAAATGTATTTAATTGTATCACATGTTAATAAATCAAGTTTTAATTTTGTAAAATCTACAAACAAGTCCCTAGTGCCCAGTTATCACATTGCCTTCGCACTCATTAGCCAGAATACCGGAAGGCAAGAACGGATTTTCTTCTTAGAGAATGAAAATAGTTTTCTGTCATGGCAAGTATCTCACGGGAATTAATTCCTTGTAGAGCTCTCTGACACAGTTGTTTAGATGTTTTCCCCCCTCTATATCCTTTCAACATAGGTTGTATTATTTTGCTTCCTCTTTTCTTCTCAGTCACAGTCTGTTCCCGCTTTCCTTGCTTATATTACAGGTGGGTGGGGTTGGGGGCGGGGTGGTAGGGTCTCTGTAATGAAACCCACAGACCCCACTCACTGACTCCCTTTTGTTTTAGTCCCTCCTACTGGTTTCACGTAAGCCACACCCCTCAACTCAGTCCCTGCAGGGAGCTTTGCGCATTGACTCTACAGAATCGCATTTTGGAAAAAAAGGAGACATTTATCTGTAGCAAAAACTTAATTTCACTTTATCCGCACTAAACTTGTGAAAGGTGGGATCCAGAAAAGGGGGAAAACCACCCAGGGCTGGCTCACTCAACAGAAGTTCCCCAGGAAAGGGATTTCGACAGAAACAGAGTAGATGGCAAATAATAGCCAGAATGCACTGTCAATTATTCCTTTCGTTGATCCATCTTCCTGTGCCTTGGCCAATGAAAACTCTGCCCCAGCCTGTGTCCACACTGTAACAGACATTCACAGGGGCCTCTTTTTGTCTCAAACCACCCCCTTATAATTAGGGTTGCCAGCCTCCAGGTGGGGCCTGGGGATCTCCTGCTTTTACAACTGATTTCCAGCTGACAGAGATCAGCTCCCCTGGAGAAAATGGCTGCTTTGAAGGGTGGACTCTATGGCATTGTACCATGCTGAGGCCCCTCCCCTCCCCAAACCCGCCTTCTCCTGGCTCCACCCCCAAAATCCCCAGATATTTTTCAACCTGGACTTGGCAACCCTACTTATAATAGCCATCGAAAACTCCTGTTGTAGTGAATGCCATGGTTATTACCCTTGAAGTGAAGCATTTTGTATTCATTTAGCTGAACGTACATACCTTGTCTTTCTGTTTGAAAATTAATGCTCACGTCTGCTTTTAGCAGTAAAATCTGTACAAAACATGTAAAAAAACAGATAACAGCCATTAAAATATGACATGCATTGGGGACAGATTGGACTTTTAAAAAGTGGGGATTTATGGAATAAAAAAGGTTTTAAGCTGGTGCCAGAAGGCCTCTCAATAAGAAACTATTGGCAGTGCAGGGGGGAAATGAGTTTGAAAGAGAAGGGTCACTGAGGCAACCATCTATCCGTTTTCTCTACCCCATGCATAATTTTATAAACTCTATCACGCTCTTCCTTAGCCATCTTTTTTCTAAACTGAAAATCCCAAGCTCCTTATTCTTGTCTTGATCATTTTGGTTGCCTCTTTCGGTGTCTTTTCCAGTGTTAACAATACCTTTTTGCGATATGGTGACCAAAGTTGTACAAAGTATTCCATTGCATCCACACCATAAAGGAATCTCTCCTGTGGTCTCATCTGTAGCCATACCCTGGCCCTGAACGAAACTGAACTTACAAGATTACACTCCTCACAAAAACTAGGATGTAGGAAACCCAGGTTCATTAGTACAGGTTGTAGTATATAACCATTTTAAGTATTTAGAAAAGACAGAGGAGAAGGCCCCATCTTTTTATAGGGAAAGTCACTGGCTCCTACGGTTGCCAGGCCTCCTGCCCCTTCTGCTTTCTTGACTGCTTTTTAAAAAACGCCAGTGTTGGCGATGCTGTGATGTCACTTTGGACTGCCAGCTTCATGTCGAGAAACTCCTGGAGGTTTTGGGGGTGGAGTCTGATATAGGGTTGCCAAGTCCAGGTTGGAAAATACCTGGGGACTTTGGGGGTGGAGCCAGGAGAAGGCGGGGTTTGGGGAGGGGAGGGGCCTCAGCGTGGTACAGTGCCATAAAGTCCACCCTTCAAAGCAGCCATTTTCTCCAGGGGAGCTGATCTCTGTCAGCTGGAGATCAGTTGTAAAAGCGGAAGATCCCCAGGCCCCACCTGGAGGCTGGCAAACCTAAGTCTGAAGAGGGTGGGGTTTGGGGAAGGGCAGACTTCAATCGGGTATAATACCCTAGAGCCCACCTTCCAAAGCAGCCATTTTCTCCAGGTGAACTGATTTCTGTCGTCTGGAGATCAGTTGTAATAGCAGGAGATCTCCAGCTGCTACCTGGAGGCTGGAAACCCTACTTCCAGGGAAAACTCAGATGTGATATCACATACCTCTAGGAATCACCAGAAACTCTATGGTTTTACTGGGGTCTGAGGATTCCCTGCCTCCAGGTCCCATTGCCTGCCACCACTGGAAGCGGCAGTGAGAGAAAAATAAAAAAGAACACACACACCTCCGACCCTCCTGCTGGTTTCCAGGCACTGGTCCAGGGACACGTGTTTCCTTTTACATGATCTTTGTATGTACTATTAGCCATCCATGGTCCCCATCTGCAGATAGCTAAATCTTAGGGATGCCAGTCCCCAGGTGGGGGGAATCCCCCCCATTTTGGGGGCTTCCCCCAGATGCCAGCCAGCTGGCTGATGGAGGAAGCCCTGCCTCCCACAGTAATTCGTGGCTAGTGTTCCCTCTAAGCTGAGTTGGTATGAGCTAGCTCATGGTTTTTTAGCCTCCGGCTCACTCATTTTTGTCTTAGCTCAGGAAGGATGGCTCCAGAGAAACAAATTTATGCAGTAGCCAAATCGCTCGCTTACAACTTTAATGCCAGTAGCTCACAAAGTAGAATTTTTGCTCACAAGACTCCACCGTGCATGTCTGCCCCACAAGCTGCAAATTTGCGGCTTGCCGGGCAAGTGGGCGGGGCTTCCGCTGTTTTCAAGTGAGGGCCACCTGCTCCTGCCCTGCAAGCTGCAAATTCGCAGCTTGGCGCATGGAGTACCTGCTCTTTTCAAATTTGGGTGCGCACGCCTGCCCTCCAAGCCATGAATTTGCAGCTTGCAGGGCAGGCAAGTGCGGCGTCCGCTTTCCCCCCAAGGGAAGGTTTCCTTCAAATGGTTGGGGGAAAGCGGGGGAGGGTGCTCACATGGTGCTGTGTCTCCAATGCAATTACGTCACTCTGCATGACATCATCACATCTGGGACGGCCCCTCCCCCTCCTGGACCACCCCCCAAATCTCCCAGCAGGGGAGAAGATGGGTCCTGGCAACCCTATTAAATCTGTGGATCGGGACCACGTGGAGTCTAAACAGATGTTTCTGCAAACTCAAAGGGACCCCTAGGTATGCAGAAAAATCTGAAACCAACATTTAAATGTATAAGGGGGGGTTAAATCCCCCACCCTCAACTGACCACAATGTAAGGTTGCCAAGTCCTGGTTGGACAATACCTGGAGACTTTGGGGGTGGAGCCAGGAGAAGGCGGGGTTTGGGGAGGGGAGGGGCCTCAGCGTGGTATAATGCCATAGAGTCTACCCTTCAAAGCAGCCATTTTCTCCAGGGGAGCTGATCTCTGTCAGCTGGAGATCAGTTGTAAAAACGGGAGATCCCCAGGCCTCACCTGGAGGCTGGCAACCCTACCACAATGGAGCTGCTCCAGCCTAGCCACAGATGCCATCAGCTGCAGTGGGCCCAGCAAGAGCAGAGGATATGAGTGACCAGGTGACCAGGGACACGAGAAGCTGTGTCGGGCCTGGCTGCAGCAGTTGTGAATGCTGGCAACTACTGTGGACAGGCAGTGGTGGTGGAAAAACACCGGCAGCCACACGGGGCCCAGCTGCAGGACAGAAGGACTTTGGCTGCCACTCTGGGCCCGGGGTGCCTCTGCATAACCAAGCAGAAGCAGAGGAGGATGCCGCCCACCACTGCAGACATGGGCCCAGTGCAAGTCTCCTGCCCCTCCACTGAGCCATAAGGTGCAGGGAAGTGGCAGCAATGGAGGGAAGGATTCCCTCCAGGAGTATGGCAGATCCTCACTTGTCTCTGATTATTGTGCTAAATTCCCGCTTTCAATTTTCCTTCCCATGCCTGCCTTGGAGCTTCATCCCGTTGCTTTAAAAGTCCCTTAGATATGTGTGTGTGTGTGTGTGTGTGTGTGTGTGATTCCTCTGACACTGGATGTGAAAACCTAACCCTTATAGCTCCTTTAAATGAGAGGGGGCTGAAGAGAAGTTTCTCTCCTATGCTTGGTTTTCACAGAGCAGGCCTGCTTCACAAAGATGCATGTCCAGTAGGTATACTTCTTCTCAAGCATTCACAGTAACCAAGCTATAAAAAGAGCTGTATGCAGTAATCTAAAATATTATTGAATAAAACTTTTCATATTGGCACCCGCTTGGATATAGGGTTCCCAAGTTCCCCCGGGGAGCGGGGAAATCCCTGCTCCAGTGGCCTGCTTCCCGCCAGCCCGGATTGGGCCGCCGGGGGGAACCCTGCCCCCAAATTGCCAGGCTCTGAGGATGTGCCTGGTGCGATGATGTCACCTGGAGGTGACGTCATTGCGTCAGGCACATTTCGGGGGGGATGCGCTACAATTCGAGGGAAAAGTCTATGGTTTTCCCTCGAATTTGAGAGGTCCCGCCCCCAGTGTGCCCGACACGATGATGTCACTTCCAGATGATGTCATCGCAGTGTGTGCACTTCGCGTGCACACCAGGAAACTCTTGGAAGCAAGAGGACTCCCCCCCACTGCACTATGGTAAGTACTTGGCAACCCTACTTGGATATCATATTCTGTTGTCTTCAGGGGTCTTTGTGATCATTCCATCTCACTCACCAAACATCATTCTGAATGGCATTTGGACAGTGAAAGGACAACATAATTGCAAATACATGGGTGAGAGAGATTCTGCACTGTCTATATCATGGTCATAGCCCATACTTCAGATCACTCTACATAAAGTTAAGATGAATGGCCTTCCTCTTGTGAACTGGATAAAGCACTTCAGGCTGTGGTAAGTTGATCGGATATTACAGTAATGATGTTAATTTTGAGAGAAACTTTAGATCTAAGGGATAGACTTGAAGCCAGGGAACCTTGAATAGGAACCCACTTCTGCCACTTCCTTCATAGGATGGCATTGGTCAAGACACTATACCTCAGTTTCCAATGACAGATCTCAGTCACAGAACTCCTGTTTAACAGATACTTGGGCCCTTGGTGGATTTACAATTAGTCTATGAAGACAGATCAGTTAAATCCAAAATTCTGTTCTACTAAAGGTATCCATATTACAAGGACGTTTGTATGTATGCTTAGCAATGGCTAGAATAACTGTTCATAGATAACCTGGGGGTCAACAGGAATGGCTGTTAATTCCTACCCATTTCTCCCCAATATTTATACATCCCATCTCCCCACATTCTTGGCTCCACTGCAATAAGGCCTGATCATATTAAGCCTTTTAAGGTTCTCTAGCATATATATACGAATGTAGCATAAATTCTGATAAATCTGGCTGGATCAGAAACGTATGGCAACTGTAAATAATGTTCCCTTGATGGGCTGCTTGTGAAAGAAATAGAGCTGTGTTACCACCATAAGACCAGGCCACTTCTTTCCTTGCAGATCAAAGCCAGATTCATACGCTTCAAAGGCTAGCAGAAGCCGCATTATACATGGGGATACACATAGTCCTAAACATATGGAGAAAGGAAGGTTGTTTCAAGTTGTTACTTAAATGGCTTAAAACAATTCAGATGTGAAACCATCTGGGCCTGGGGGTTTCTGCTAGACTCTACACTTTATTGCAGATAAAGCTAATGGCCTGTGTGATGACTCAGCCTTCTGCTCAGAAGTTACCCAATGTTAAAAGTTTACATGGGGGGGGGGTGTCATTGTTAGAATGAAGGAGTAACTGGAGACTTATGGTGCCTGAATATAACGGCACAATGATATAGGCTTTCCCAAGCACTACTCTGTTTACAGTGTCTGGCTGCCATCACAATGGTTAGAGTCTAAATGCTGTACTACAAGGGGTACCTAGGTGTGTGTGTGTGTGTAAAAGCAAAGCTTCCTGTAATGCAATATTTTTTGTATTGCTTTCAATACATATGCAAAACTCCAGGAAATAAATAAGTAGGGTTGCAAGGTCCCTCCTGGTCAGCAGTGGAGGATGGAGGGTAGGGTTGCCAGATCCAGGTTGAGAAACCTCTGGAGACTGGGAGGTGGAGCCTGGGGATGTCAGGGACCTCAGTAGAGCATCATGCCACAGAGTCCACCCTCTAAAGCATCCACTTTCTCCAGGGAAATTGATCTTCACAGTCTGGAGATTAGTGTAATTCCAGGAGATCCCATTTTAGGGACACCAGAACCCCCCGTGCGGGCATCGGTCCCCCTGTTTCAGGTTCTCCTTTCTGCCCCCCAATTACCCCCCCCCCCCAAAAAAACAGGCAAGAAGCCAGAAATAGATACAATGTTCCTATGTGACCTGGAAGAAACGTAGACATGTCAGGGGCACTGGGGGCAACACTCTGGTTTTCTGGGCAAAACTGTATGGAATTCTACCACAGAGTTTTGCCCCAGGACCAGAGCATTGCCCCCCTGACATCCCCAATGTGCCTACATAATTTCTGGATCACACAGGCATGTCACGTTTATTTTCAGCGTTCCTCCCTGCTCCTGGTAAGTTCAACACCCATCCCCCGCCAGCAGGTCCAAGGGACCCGGCAACCCTGTCTCACTTGGAGGCTGGCATCCCTATGGACACTCTATGGAACTACCCTCCTATGGATGTGTGGCATATAAAGTGGTGTAGTATGGTGGCTAAGAGGATGAGCTGTGAGCCAGAAGAACTGTTGGGTCAAATTTCACCCATCAACAGAAGTCCCTAGGTGACCTTGAGGAAATCTCTCTCTCTCTCTCTCTCTTTCTTTTTCAACCTCAACTCCTCATCTCTAATATGGGGGTAATAATACTGGCCAACCTTACAGGGTTGCAGTAAGGAATACAGTGTTAATGTACGTAAAGTGCTTTTAGTGCTGAACATATCATCTAAAGTCTTCTTCTTATTGTCCTTAAAATAGAGTTCTGTTGCTCCCAGAATGTTTCCTCATTAATTGTGAGATAAAAGGTTATAAATGTGCTTATTCATGCAGAATTTGCAATACATTATTCATGCAAGAACAACACAAAAACTTTCTGCTAAACTCTTCAAAGGTTCCATTCCAGCTAAAGTTAATCATACAAAGCCCCACTGATGGTAATGGGGCTTGTGGTTAGTTTAGAGCAACATGAGTCCCAGTGGGACATTCATGACTAACTTTGGCTGGATTGGGGCCAAAGTGTAGAAATGGAACAAAGAGCAACCAGAAAAGAAATAGGAGATAAGAGAAAGACACACACACTCAAATGGGATCTAACTAGAACAAATGTGTAACAATCATAATAATTTGTAGAGAACAATCCGTGTGCATGAGGTTTATGGAACTGTCTAAGTGAGGTGCCTCTGAACATCATGGCACCCACTGCCACCTTTTCTGACACCCACCAAGTGTTTTTAAGAAATGGGTAGGACCAGGTAGGGCTTTTGCCCAGCAAGGCTTCTGACCAGCTATTAGAGATGGGCTGTGCAATCAGAACTATTAGAGATTGGCTGGTTCCCACAATGATTTCGTATAACTGAATTGTTACCCACCTGTTCCTTTAGCATTGTCGGTTGTCTTTGGTTTGTGAGTTTGGTGTCATGGTTAAATGTGCAGACTCTAATCTGGGAGAACCAGGTTCGATTCCCCATTTCTCCACATGCAGCTGCTGGATGACCTTGGGCAAGCCATAGTTCTGTCAGAGCCGTTCTCTTAAGGACAGTTCTTGAAAGAGCTCTCTCAGCCCCACCTACCTCACAGGGTGTCTGTTGTGGGGAGGGGAAGGGAAAGGAGTTTGAAAGCTGCTCTGAGACTCCGAGTGAAGGGTGGGGTATAAATCCAATCTCTTCCTCCTCCTCCTCCTCCTCTTCTTCTGATCTTTGCAACTTACTATACCATTGCTATATTCTCTGGCTTAAATAAGTGCAGACATTAATTTATTCACACTAAATTATAGGCATGAAATAGAATGTGTGTAAGATACTTCTGTATTAGCCATATAAAGAAGTCAATAAAAAGAGAACATTAAAAAATGCTATAGGAGTGAAATAAAGGATGAGTGTGAAATGATGAGGTCAACAGATTGTGGGAGACAATTTCAAACATATGAAGTGAGACATGTGTGCCAAACAGGCTTGGGCGACTGAGAGTGAAAAATTCTCTCATAGGGATAGATGAGCACACTTTGGCGCTTCCTCTCTCTGCCTCTGTATTCATCTGCGGTTTCTCGAGCAATCTCATCTCCCGGGTATTCAAGCGCTGTTGCTTCTTATAGGAACAATAATATGCATTTCAGATGTATATATAAGCTAGCTAGAAATCTGCCTGCTTTGCCTCTTCATTCATAAAATTATAGTCCCCAAAAGGGAAATGCATTTTTATGTGTGTGTTTAAGATGACAGAGTATCATCAAATGCTCATTTTTACTCAAGGTTGCCCTAATCTGGTTTGGCATCAATGATCATTGAACATTTTATTTCTCACAATGTTAAACACTTTAATGCATTTTAGGGGCAGTTCCCACATCGCATAAGGAAACTGAATCCTTGTAGAAGGTGGTTTACAGGAAACCTGACCTCTTCTGATGGGGAGGGGAGAGCGCAAGCAGAGAAGCTCTTTGCATAATGCTCTGCATTTCTTCCCCATTGAACAGGTTCAGCAGGCATGTTAAGGCTCTCTGTCCTCCAGGCCTTCAACTGAAAATTCATTTGGGCCTTGGCTGGCATCTGGTCACCACTGCTTGCACATTCAGGAACTCATGAGAACCCTGGGACCTTTTGTAATGGCAATATCACATGATGTGGTCAATCCTAGAGTTGCACAGAATGTTTCCATGTTACAGAATATGTGCGGTTGGAAATTAAGTGAGGCCCAGCATCCTCAGAATAATTTCTGTGTGGTTAGATCCTAGCCACATGGTCATTATTACATCAGAAACATCTACCACAGAGGAGGTCTTCTGAGTCAAGTGAACTTGGGGACAATTTTATGGGATTTCCAAGGCCATGTGGTCAACACACTTTCCATTAATGTGGGAAATGTAGGCGCACACATCTTGGAGAGAATGGGATTGGTATGTCAAGGACAGGCCAGCTGGGGCCATAGGCAACACCGTCCAAGTCTGGACCAATGGAGGCTACGGTCTCTAGTTCAGAGTCCCCAAGGTTGCAGTGGAATATGGCAAAGGGAAGGTAGTGCTCTGTTGAACCGGCATAGGCAGAAGGCCAGGCTACTAGTATTCAGACGTCAGCTATCCAAAGGCTTCATGTTCCCTGCCAATCGCAGTGGCCAGCACTGCACATTCCTATTCTCTTCTTCATTTGAATACTGTTCTGAGGTTTGGAGGCGCATAGTCGATGGTAGCTCGCTAAGCTAAGTCTAGCATCAGACTGCAAGATTCCTGGTTCAAGTCCCAGATGCAACAGTGGTTTGAAAAGGGTCTTGGAGCCTCCCGGGCATTCCAGACTGTAGGGAGAGAAAGAACAAGGCAACATACAGCAGTTATGATTTTTTTCCCCCAGCATTGGGTTTTTATCCCTCATTTCTCTTTTATAACATTCATGGAGGGTAGCTGAGAAAATAGAAACAAACAAAAAATGACAAAAATATCAACCTAATTAAACCAAACAGCAATTATAAGTAGTGGAATAGTTCTATAATAAAGCCATTATAAGATTTTAAAGCAAACACATTAGAATATTCAGTCTGTCCCACTGCCAAATGCCTTTTAGAATGGAATGGTCTGTCCAAAATGGCAGAAGGCCAGGGAGCATTCCAAATCCTGCAGCTGATGGCTGAGAAGGTCCTGTCTCATATAACAGCATCTCGCTGCAGATGGTTTGGGGACATGGAGCAGGACCTTTTTGTAGAATACTCAGGTTCTGATGTTGGAGCACAACACACACACATGTTTTGCACACTTACAGCATGCACTGCTTTTCCCTTCAAAACACTCATAAATTATACAAAATACCTGCACACACAACCCCCACAGCCAGTCCTTTCCCCGCCCCCAGTTGCATCACTCGCCCATCCTAGGTCTATTGTGATTCTGGGCTGCTACCATTATATCCTTCTTCTGCTCACTGCTCCTTGGCTAGGATTACCAGCCACAATAGGGGACCTGGAATTTTCCTGGAATTACAATTGATCTGCAGACTACAGAGATTAGCTTCTCTTGAGTGGGAAGTGGAAGCTTTGGAAGGCAATCCATGGCATCACCACCACGCTGAACTCCCCAAACTCCAGCCTCCCAAAGGCACAGTGCCCAAATCTTCAGGAATTTCCCAAAACAGAGTTGGCAGTCCCATCCCTGGCTTACCTCAGGCCTTGTTCCCTTGGGGAATGGTTGACTTTGGAGTCAATCAGGAAATCATTGAACTTTTTTTATTATCATCATTATGTTGTAACATGTTATTATGAACATTTAAGAAATTATGAGCAACGGCTTTGATCCTAAACCAGGTTTTCCAAAACAGAAGGCACTGTTGTCTGGGGGGGGGGGAAGAGGAGCAGTTTTTGCCACCCCCCTTTTCGTTGCAAACCTCCACCTTAATACTATTCCTGAAGACCCACCAACCACTGAGGGCAGGACTTCAGAGGCAGGACAGGCTGAAGTAGGAGATGGGATATTAGAAAACTTCCTTCCACAAGCACTACTGAGCTTTCACTGCGTAGGATCCAAACCAAGGACTGGCTTGTCATAATGTAAAAATTTGTGCTTAAGTGCCCCCCCATCCTCCCAAGGCCCAAAAGTTTGTAGTTAAACATTTTAATGGATATGTGCTTTGAAAGAATCTGTCATCTAGGAGAGAACAGAAAGTACATATAACAAGGAAGAACAAGTAGAACACAGGGAGAAGCTAGGTCTTTGCTGAGGGTGACTTACTTCAGAGTAGACATGTGACAGGACAGCCAGTCTGGTGTAGTGGTTAAGAGTGTGGATGCTAATCTGGGAGAACCGGGTTTGATTCCCCACGCCTCCGCATGCAGCTGCTGGTGTGATCTTGGGTCAGTCACAAGTTCTTTCAGAGCTGTTCTCTCAAGAGCAGTCCTCGAAAGAGCTCTCTCAGCCCCACCTACCTCACAGGGTGTCTGTTGTGGGGAGGGGAAGGGAAAGGAGATTGTAAGCTGCTCTAAGACTCCTTCAGGTAGTGAAGGGCAGGGTATAAATCCAGTCTCCTCTCTCTCTCTCTTTCTCTCTTTCTCTCTCTCTCTCTCTTCTCTTGCCTGTGAGGGTGGAATGTTATGGGGAATAAGTGCCCATGTTGTGCTGCATGGAACTCCCATTTTGATTCTACTTGTTGCTTAATGCTAAAAAGGGATCTTTCAGCAGTGCAGACTGTTTATTTATGTAGATATTTTTACCCTGCTTTTCTCCCCAGTGGGAACCTACAGCGGCTTACAAGATTGTTCTCTCCTCTCCATTTTGTTCTCGCCACCACCCACCAGGTGAGGTTGAAAGAGAGAGAGAGAGAGAGTGGCACAAGATCACCCAGCGAGCTTCCATGGCCGAGTGCCGGATTCAAACCTGCATCTCCCAGAGCCTCGTCCGACACTAGCCCCTTCACCACCTGCAGGGTGGACGCGTACACCCATCACGCTTATTCATATTAAAAACAAGGGCTCTCCATCTTCACTTTCCAGAAACCAATCATAAGAGAAAATGCTAGGAAGGGTGTCGTCCCTCCTCCACTTCCCAGTTGGCTGGCAGTTCCGACTAGGAGACACAGAATTTGTGGATTCACACAAAACAAAACAGCAGTCAACAAACACAAGAAGGTGTACAAGAAGCTTTCTTTTGTCCGGCACCTGAACCTGTCTCACAGGTGTACGTGGCATAGTTGTGTCAAGGGCCAGGGAGATCGGTTTGAGTTGGGTCACTGCAGCCAGGAAGATCCCATAAAGGCAGGGAAGCATGTAATTGTGTGTTTAGGACAGGCAGACTCCAACTCCGACTGAAAGGGATTTGGTTGGGCAGAGCAATTAAAGGGAGAAACAATGGAGCGAAACAGGCAAGTGCTGATCAAAACACAACCAAAGGGGCTCCAAAGGCAGCCGGTAGACTAGCCTGCCAGCGGGCTCTCCTTGTCACCTGTTACAAACCCTGCTGGGACCAATGAAAGCATCTCGAACAAATGAGCCCTGGGCGAGCTTTACAGAAAGCTTGTAGAGCTGGGCCGGCTCTTGACAACCCTTTCCTGGAAATCCCTGCAACTGTTTGCAGATCTCTCGGTACTGCTTTCTCCCTTCCTGCGCTGCTGCCCACCTAAGGGGATTTGGCAGTCTGATGCCTACATTCTCAGGATGTGACACATCGTGTTCTTTAGCAATCACTGTTCAAACACTGTGTTTTGGCTTGGGTGGAATTCGGAGGAACTGAGGATTTTTCCCAGTGAGAGGCTCAGAGGCATACCCTCCAGTTAGCACACACATCTTGTTTCTCCAGAAGCCACAGGCAATGATACAATTCCTTGTGAGTGTTATTTTGGGAAACCAATATTGGTGTACACAGAAACCCCCAGAATGTTACAGCATATCCTCTGTGCTTAAAGCACAGTGGTAAAATTATACAGCAGGCTAACTAATAGCTCTCAGATTGATACTGTGCGGTGTGGTGCTGGCCACTGTGATTCCTGGCTGCTGAATTGAGTGGGCGTTATTTCCAAATCAACACACAGAAGATTGGGCTGTCAGTTCCCTAGCTGACGGAGAGAAGGTAAAAAACAACACAAGGATGGAGGAAAATCCCATTTTACAGGTTCCTCAACCCAGGGCGTTGCTAGTACCAGTCCACCTATTTTTTTCAAAGTCTAAGCTAATAAAGAGAGGAAAGAAGCTAAGTGTTCCTCCATTTCGAATAAAGGAAGGGCTTGTATTTGCTCCTACCCCTATGATACATTTACTGTAAAACTACATCTTGCATTAACTGTGGTAGGTAAGCAAGAAGATCAGAGGGATTTAATTAGTCTTCATTGGTGCAAGGAAAATAATTGGGAGGTTATCATGAACTTTGGGCAGCCCACCTTTGATGTAGGATTTCCTAAGGGACAGAATCACTGGTCGGGTTCTCCAGAGAGCTTTCAGTTAACGTCCTAGGCCCACTTACTTGGGATTATATGCCACTGAACTCATCTGTTTCCAGATACCGTGGTTAGGGCTGAGAGGAAGGGAGGCTGGTTACTTGCAGTTTTAACTGACATAGCCTTTGGAGCGTGTCCAGCAGACGCCTCTTTGCGAATTATCCCGGTGTTTTGGCTGCAGCTAATGACTCAGTGATAATCACAGATTCAGATACTGACAGCAAAATAATCAATATGCCTCTTTTTGATCGCAAGACCACTTTGTGCAGCGTAGAGCTGCAGGGCTGCACCTGGGCAGAGACAATAGGATCTCCCTCTGTAAGAACCCTCCCTCCCCTCCTCCTCGGTTTCCAGCGGGGTGGGGGGAAGAGCCAGGAACTGAAGTGTGCAGGAACACATGGGTTCCTATGGGAGATAGGTTAAGAGGACAGGAAAAGCCCTGCTGGATCGGACCACAGATCCATCAGACCTCGAATCCTCTTCTTTATGTGGCTGAGCTCAGAGCTTTGGCAGATGCAACACAGCCATTTGAATTCAGTGATATACTGCCTCTGAACATGGAGTTTCCATTTAACCATCGTGGCTAACAGCTGTGTATGGACCGATCCTCCATTAACTCACCTGATCTTTCATTCCATCCAAGTCAGTGGCCCTCGTGACATTTTCTGATAATGAATTTCATCAGTTCATTACATGTGAATGAAAAGGCGTTTTCTTGCATCTGTCCTGCACCTACTGCCCGCCAAACCAAGCAAGCCCAAGTTCTAAAGAGAACAAAGGTCTTCTGATCCACTTTCTCCACATCATAAGTAATTCTGTGAAGCTGTTTCAGCCCCAACCCATTTAACCTTCCCTCAGAGGGAAGAAGTTCCAGTCCCTTGATCATTCTGAATGCCCTTTTCTGCAGTCCGCCCACCCCCAGGCAGAACTACAATACAATATCCTCCCCCCCCCCAACTGAGGCAACTAGTTCTGTATACAATATTCCAAGTGCTGCCACTCTTTGGACTCGGAAGGCGAGCATGACCCAGATGTTCTGGCTCCTACCTGTACAGATGACCCAGTTCTCAGGACCTGTTCTCCATCTTTCAGTCTGGATTCAGCGTCAGGAAGAGCTGAGAGAAGTTCTGTGGCTTTCTCACACGCACCCTGAGGAGTTGTTACATCAAGCATACCATGCCACATGGATCTCAAGAGGGTATCCTATACTGAGTCCATCAGCCCGCTGATCCCAGTCTTGGTCGGTCTGACTGGCAGCAGTTCTCCAGGCAATCATTCAGGAGTCCTTGACATCACGGGCTATCAGCTCCCTTTACCTGGAGAGGCCAGAGATTGAACCTGGGGCCTTCTGCATGCAATGCGGGAGCTCTACCACTGAGTCCTGGCCTCCTCCCTTACTTAACTTGTGCCTGTTGTTCCCTGCAATCAACATGGCATAAAGGAGACAATTTTTAGTGGTATTGCTGCTATGCTGTTAACAGCAGCCTGGCTTGCAAAAATGTAGCAGACGAAGTTCTTTCTCACACACAGATCAGATCTGTGACAGATGATGGATGGGGAAGGCTCCCACCCTTTGTCTGTTTCCTGGTGAAGTCATACTCTTGCAACACTGACCAAATCCCTGGACCTCCTCCCTTTGTTCACCTTTAACCTATAGCAAGGTCCAACAGGGACGGACCGCCTAGTAGGAGTGTTAGTGGGTTGTGGTCTGCAAAGCCCGCCCCAAGACCCCCAATAAAAGTCCAAACCGAGAGTCACTCGGTCTCTTGAGCCGTCGCCCTCTATCTTACCTATTGACCCTTCAGTCCAGCTTTCTGTCCCCAATCCTTGCCTCCATCTTTAAACCCCTTTCTCTCTCTCTGGACTCGCGATCCAGGAGAACCACGTGGTCTTGCCGGTTCAAGCCTCGTGGCCCCATAGCTTTTATACCTTTCTTCCCCACATCCAACTCATCTTGACATCGGACAACGCATCTAAGGTAACGTGCTTTCCCCACCAACGAAACCTGCTCATGCAAAAGTGCTATTTTCTCTCTTTATTTTATTAGACCTGTAAGATTGTGTGTGTGATTACGATTTTTGTATGCTTGATTACATGATCCAGTAAACAACATTGAACTTGGAACCCGCCTCACGTGCCTCTTTCCTTGAGATCTCCCGGGAGGGGTGGGACCCTGGTATAGTTGGCAAGAAGCCGTGTATTTTGCTGATTGCTAAACGTAAATTAAAGCAATTTGGCTAACACTGCTAAGGGCCCTGCGTCAGGCACATTCAAATATTGACGTGACAAACCGAAATCAGCAACACAGCAGCCATCGTATGTGAATGAATCAAACCAGGCCAGCATTAAGAACATCCCATTCCAACTTTAGAGCTTCCCGTCTCTGCCCATACAATTTATTTGAAGGAACAGCTGGGAGAGATGCACTCACAAGGCGGTGGGGAGTGTACAGCCTTGGAACCCCCCACAAGTCCTCAGCATGGAAAAATAGCTCCACTTCTGCAGACACTGACCACACAGCTGTGTCTACCATTAGACCATGGCCCTTTACTAAAGAGAGGCATAATCTTTTTGATAATATGGTGCGCGTGTATTAGAAATGTGCTCCTCCTTAGGCAAATGTCAGTGCAATGCTCAATGTATAGTTAAAAATATACCCCCTTGTAACCTAATTTCCACTTCCTCGGATTTGTATCTTTCTCCCACAACCACACGCATTTCTCATAAATGGGAAAGGGGGTTGAGAAGAATAATAGGAAGGCTTTTTTTTTTTTTGGACTGTTTGCATCCTGGGAAAAGAAAAGCGTCCAGGTTTTGAAGTTACATGGAAGCTCTGTACTCCAATTTTTCCATTCTCTTGGTTATGAAGTGTTCTTGTTAATTGAACAGAAGTGCCCGTGCTCAGAATGGTGGAAACTAAATTTAAGCCAGTGAAGATTAGTGTTCTTAACTGGCCTGAATGATAATGTCCTGTCCCTTTAACAGAGGCTTTAGGTGCGGAAGCCGGCAGCTGAAGTTTTTCATGGCATGGAGGTAAATAACATCACCTGGTAGATCTCTCACTCTTGAAGGGCCAGGACATTTAGAAACCCTAAAATCTTCCTAGGGCTGCCTAAGGGTGCCATCTAGAGTGTCTGGGATCTTGGACACCTGGGATTTACATTAGACGACCCCATTCCACATGGGACCATCCTGCCAGAGTGAATCCTTTGTGGACAGAGGATAATCAGGTTTGGGCCAGGCCATCTTTTTGTCATGGAAGTTCAGAACCATTACCAGATGCTTGATAGAGGTAGGCGGACTATATTTTATTTTCCCTTCTTCAGCCTTCAGCAGAAACTGGGGTCCACAAGAGGTTGGGCAGGGGTTAAGGACTCCTCCAACAACTAGTTACTGCAAGGAACTCTGCACGTGCTCTGAAGAATCTGCTACAGCCTAGGTAAAGTGTACTTAGCTGAGTTAGTTGAACAGTATTGCTTTTTATTTCCGAAGTCTGCATGCTGTATTTTTGTGTGTCCCCCTACCCCATATTTTGCCTTTTCTTACCACTTTTTGAATCAAACCACCCTTTCTCTTTTCCTTCCCTTTCTTTTCTAATAAATCTCTTTTTTTGCAAAGACATTTTTTTTTACTTCACCTAATACCAGCAATTTCTTTGGGACATGCCAGTTAGCATGGCACTATGTAGTTTGTTATAAGGTATTTCCTAGGGTTTTTACCTGTCACGTCATTATTGCTGTAGCGCTGCACTAGAAGGATTCCTTCTCAGCAGGTCAGTCTAGATGTTCTCAGGAGATCCTGGAGTGGTGATGGCTGGTCACCAGTGAATGTCCCAGGGAACCCTTGGTCTAAGAGAGTTTCCCAGCAAGGGAAGGCATTGTTATCCCCTTCCTTCCATAACAGATACAATCTCACAACATCAGCAACCCTAGGGTTAACTAAAATGTAGCCTTAAAAATGGACATGGGACATGAGAGAGATGACATGGGGGTCTTGTCTAGGAATGGGGAATATTCTATGGTTTTGATGCTTCCAGGTTTTCCCAGAAATAATGTCACACTGTTGGCCAATGGCCCTTTCCCCCCTCTTGCTACCAGCTGGGGGCTGGGAATCCCACTGGAGGACTGGCAACCCTAGGGTTTTGAGAAGAGGGTCACAAGGATGGGGAATGGATTAGACTAAAATGCTCTGCCTGGCTGCCATAGGTAAAGGTTTCCCTTGCTCAAAAGCCAGTCGAACACAATTCTAAGCTGCGATGCTCATCTCCATTTCCAAGCCAAAGAGCCAGCGCTGTCCAAAGACGTTCCCATGGTCATGTAGCTGGTATGACTAGATGCCAAGGCGCACGGAACACTGTTACCTTCCCACTGAAGTTGTACCTATTTATCTACTTGCAATTTCTTGCTTTTGAATTGCTATGTTGGCAGGAGCTGGGACCAGAGACAGGAGCTCACTCCGTCATGCAGCCCTTGGGTCTCAAACTGCTGACCTTCCGGTCTGCAGTTCAGTGTCTTAACCACTTGAGCCACTGGCTGCCATACAACACTGCAAATCTTTCCGTATACATCTAAAGAGAACTGAGTTTCCTTAATCAACTGCCAATGAGAGAAGACCAGAAAAGGAAAGAAGCATCTTCCTGTAGCTTTGTTAGCAGCTCCACCCAAGGGGCAAGTCAAATTCCATGCAGGGGAGAATCAGCTTCCGAATTTGCTACTGCTATGAAAGTGATTTCTGACCGGACAATAAGCTCAGGAGGTAATGCTTCTTACTGGGGACGCTGTATGGTTGACTGGTGGATGAAGAACCTAGAAGACTGAGGTGTCAAACTCAGTTGTCACGAGGGCCAGAACTGACATAAATGTCATTCTGTCGGGTCAGGCCGTGTGTGCCATAAAAGGTAACGCCTGGTACTGGACATTCAAACTTTATACAGGACAGCAGCTGGTAAGCTCCAAGCTGATGTGTTCTTACAGCAAAGACCCATGGGCTGGGTGAAGTGCAGAGGAAAACCCGCATGGCCGGACTGGAGAGCCAGTGGTGCAGCACTGGACAGACACCCTTGCATTGCTGTGGGGGGGCAAACCCCTTCCTCAGTCTGCTCCCTCCACCAATGCTATGAGCCTGGGCCCCAGGGTAAAAACGCAAAGCGGCTGGGTGTTGCGAGCTCCCCCCTGCCCCCAAGCCACCATGGAAGGAGGCTGGGAAGACACGTTAAACTAATCACCTCACCTGCAGAAGTGAGGACTTGGGGACCCAGGCGTAAGGCCACGAGCGTGGCAGGATCCAGGCCAAGCAAGCCCTGATAAGCTAGAGATGCCCATGTGGCAGTGGCTGCCCCCAGCCAAGGCTGCCAGGCTATCCATGGCAAGGCAATGCTGGGGATTCAAGCCAGAGATCATCAGCCAGCTGCGCTGCTGTCCCCATGCAGCGGCAGGCACCCCAAGTCGAAGGCGGCCAGACTGCCTGATGGGGGAGCTGGCACTGTGTTCACAAGGCCGTGCATGTGGCAGAGGCCCCAGATCACACAGTGACCAGTATAGAAGAAGAAGAAGAAAAGGGATTGGATTTATACCCCGCCCTCCACTACCCAAGGGAGTCTCAGAGTGGCTTACAAACTCCTTTCTCTTCCCCTCCCCACAACAGACACCCTGTGAGGTAGGTGGGGCTGAGAGAGCCCTGAGACAACTGTCCGTGAGAGAACAGCTGGTACAGAGCTATGGCTTGCCCAAGGTCATCCTGCAGGTGGACGAGTGGGGAATCAAACCTGGTTCTCCCAGATTAGAGTCCGCGCACTTAACCACTACACCAAACTGGCTCACTGGAGATAGCTGGCACTGCCCCCCCCCAAGGTGGCAGCCACCTACAGCTGAAGGCCCCTGGGTGTTCAGTGGTGGAGGGAGGCCCGGCCACCAAGTTGCAAACTCAGTGGCATGACTAGGCCCCCAGTGTGAGGAAGAAACTGCTGAAGAACACCCCCCCCCCCATGGGCCAAAAAATCCAGCCACTGCATGGGGGTTTAAATACGGCAGTGGTGCTAGCCACCAACAGGCCCCAGCGGATGATTGTCTGTGCCCCCATGTACAAACGCCAATCCCCGCAGACATCCGGGATAGCATTCCTGGAGCTGCTGGCTGAGCAGAGAGATGCGTGACTTCCCCTTGGAATCCAGGGTCAGCCTGAACGCAGCTGTGGCAGCTCCCAACTTACCACCGAGGCTGCCACTGGAGCAAAGGGGTTCAGCTTGACTGCTGCAAATGAGGTTGTTCCGCAGTGCTGAAGCGATAATTGGGGCGGTTCTGCCCCACTCTCCCCCCTCCTATTCCCTCCGTTGCACCAGTTGCTTGCAGGCCTGTTAAGAGCCCTGGACAGTTATGTTTGACACCCCCTGCTTAAGAGATTAATGCACACAGTTCATGTGGATGGTTAGATCGTGCTGGAGACTGGGTGTATAAATTTCCATATTTTGTGCTGAGTGACAGCTCGAATCGCAGCTGAGAATCCTGGCAAAAAGCAAACCCAAAGCTGCCCACTTCAGGTGTCCCTTCCCCTGAAATTATAAAGGGGAAGCCAATCTTGCTGATGGGCTCCGTGTGACTCTTCATGATTGCTGTATTGGAAAGATTAGCCAGCCTGCTTGCTTGAAAATTCGCTGGGCCAGAACTTACATCTTGAAATCCTTGATATTCTTCTTGAACACCTGCATCATAGCATGTGGTAATTGGCAGCTGCCTGCTGTGCAAAAGAGACCTAGTGAGATTTTGACTCGCTGTTGTTTTAAAATACTGAAAACCGCAAAAGAGACGGCTGCTGTAGGTGGTCAAGCCAGTCCTCTTGTGTCAGGTAAACAGCAGCGGGCTCTGAAACGCCACTCCATTCTGCTAGACTCCCCCCCCCCCCAAGCATTACTGTTGTCTGCCCCTTACTAACAGCCAGGTCCCATCTTGGTCTCTCTCTCCTGTGTTGAAGTGGACCTAAACACCCTTTCCCATCTCTGATTCTTGGATTTAGGTGACTAGTTAAACGGTATGGTTATAGAGAACCCAGATTTTAAAATATGCTTTACTAATAGAACTGGCTAACAGGATTCTGTTCTTTTTTTTAAAAAAAAAAATAGATTTTTTAAAGCTTCAACAATCATAATATTCTCCCAATTAAAGAGCACATATATTACTCCAACCCAAAATAAAGTTTGGACCATACAGTAACTGGATCAACTCTATTATCCATATTCATTAGATAACTTAATTTATCCATTTCCGCCCAGTCCAATAGCTTTTTAGTTATTTCTTCTTTTCCAGGTAGCACAGAAGATTTCCAATATTTAGCCCGTAATATACGAGCTGCAGTTAATATATAAGCCGTCAACTTTTGTTCTGATTTTAGCAAGAACTGGCTAACAGGATTCTGTTCTGTTTGTGTGCCAGGCATTTGTCTGCATGGTGACAGATGTCCGTCAGTTCACGACACTGAACTGTCACTCAGTGGGACAGCAGACTTTTAGTGGATGACCCACCTGCGCGACCCAGTCTCTGATGTAGAACTTGTAGCAATTTAGCCTTTTTAAAATAGATTCTAACCCACTGCTTGGGAATAATCCACGCTACAGAGAAAACGTGAAACTCTTGTTAATGTTGAGGGCTCAGGAGCAAATATATTATGTCTCTAATAAATAAGCATCTAGTCTAGTGAGCCTTTACCTTGTGACCCACAGGCAAGGACAGCATGTGGGGACAATGGGAAGCAGTCGTTTGCCCTCTCCGAGTTTCAGATTACATGTCATTATTCCTCAGGAGCAACTATATCTCTGGCAACCACACCAGTCGTGTGAATTGTATGATTGTTGTTATAGACCACTCAGATTGCCCCACAGAGACCCTGTACATCCAAGTGCTTCAATAATCTCACAGTTTGCTCTCTCATCCCTGCCCCCCCCCCCAAAAAAATTTCAGAACTGCCAAACTTGCTGTTTCTCATGCACACTCTGCCAAGCACTGGTCACAGACCTCACCTCTGGTCACAGACCTCACCTCACCTCTGCCAAGCCCATCCACAAACATTAACAACCTTTTCTCAAATGCCTTTCAGGCAACACCACAGCAACAGTCCGGACAGCATCCTCACAACAATATAGTTAGCTTTCCCCACCACTTTGTCTGTCTGTCTGTCTGTCTGTCATCTGTCACATTTTTATTCCACCCTCTCTGGTTCTCCTCTCTGGTTTGACCCTCACAACCACTCTGAGAGGCATGTCAGGCTGGGAGCATGGCTGTCCCAAAGTCCCCCCACAAGCTTCATGGCAGAATGGGGATTTGAACCCAGGTTTCCCAGCTCCCAACGCTCTGACCATTACACTACAACAGATCATAGGTTCCAGTTGAGCAGCCCTGGATATGATAGCCCCGTCCCAGACACACATTCTTATGAGTCATATAAAGTAACCTATCAGCTGTAATTCTGATAAATGACCCACATCATAGTAATGGGCTTGCAGCCTGGGCCGATCTCCCTTTGTCCTCTGTGCCTCAGCAAAGTGAACCCGTTTCCTTTTCCCACTCCCCCAGCGCTTGAGCCCCGGGTAGGATGGGACAGATGGTCCCATCCCCATGGCAAGAACTGAATTAGATGTCTGTTTTGGCTCCTTAGTGGATGATGCTGATTGAAGCAACATGCAGCACATCCCAGATTTTGGGGGAGGAGGTTGAACAGCGCTGCACTCTGGCATCTGTGTTAATGGCTGTCTGATTGCCTTTGTTGCACAATGACATGATTTTGCTCTTAACTGCTCAAAAACAGCTCAAGTAAACAGGACCGTAATTCCCCATTGTTTTCATTCTCAGTGGCATTGTGAGGCTTGGTTCATTAATGCTTAGATGCTCTGAGGTCCTCAGTCAAGGCAGAAAGTAGCATCATTAGGGGTATACAGAGTCAGTGTTAGCTGCCACCTCCAGCTTAATTATATAACCAGCATCTAAGCCAAGAAGAGGGGGTGGGAAGCCACTTACAGCTTGAAAACATCTCACAGTGAGTTGCTGCCACCTGATTTTGCCACCTGAAGGGAAGATGTAGAAGAATGCTACGGACTGTTCTATCAAAGCGGCACAGCGGAAAACCCATCCCCAGGGAAAAGCAACAAATCTGGTAGTACTCAGAAATAATTATACTGGAAAAAAAATCAACAACTACGTTACCAGGGCTGTTTTAGCCATTAGCTAGCACCGAGATGAAAGTGCGGGTAACGGCAATACTGCATTAAGGTTAGCAACCAGGTTGAAGCAAGGCTGGAATATGCTTCTGAACTGTCATTGCCTCAGCGGAAATTTGGAGAAAAATCCAGCCGATTCTTGTTTTCAGCAATTGTTTCCAATTCTTCTCTTTTCTCATAGGCTATAGCCGGTCCCGTTCCTCTTCCAGCTGAATAGGAGCTTTTTGCTGATTCTGAACACGTCTTCGCCTGTTCATTCTCAGCACAATGCACAGAGAATGAGGTACACAATTCCTGTTAACAAGGATGAAGATTGCTCCCATCTCCTGCCTTCCGACACATCACAGGATAAATGAGGGTAAAGCGTGCAGCGCAGAATGCTGGACACACAACTACGCTTGGTTAACGGAAGTTGGCTACTCTGCGGAAAAATCTTATCGCAGGGCAGAAATGCCAAGCATGGCACTGACTCCTACCTGCTATGTACAAGGCCAGTGATAGGGCCTCCGTTAAGTGAGAAATGAGTACACTTCAGCCTTGCTAGATGCATGCCACACAGAAGCAGTGAAAATATGTCTGAATTTTACATTACCAGTTATTGGAAACGTGCATCAACCGGGAGGTGCATGCATCCCATTTTAATCTTTTTCAGTTATTGCAGAAGGCAGAGGGTTTGTGTCCTTAACCACAGTTTTCAAATCCATTTCCTCTTCCTTCTATCTGTCATCTGGTGCCTTTTCCTTGGCTTTCTCCACACATATCTACTTTTCCAACAACCACCTGATCTCCAGTTTGTAAGCTACTCTTCATTTCTTATTTCCATCCAGTCTATTTTTCGCTTGCTCCACCTCACCCAATAGTAATTCCAGATGGGTAGCCGTGTTAATATATAACAGCATAACAAAACAGGACTTCAGTGGCACCTTATAATGTATTCCAGCATAAGCTTTCATGAATAAGAACTCACTTCCTTGGATGCATGAAGTGTTCATCCCTTTTAGTGTTTATACTTAAAGCTGCAGACAATAGAAAATTCTGTCTGTGTGCGCGTATTATGTGTGTGCGCACATGTGTGTAGATATTGCAAAGAGAGACCAATCTAGAACAATATCCAGTGAAAAGAGTAATTGATTCATTCAGTAGCTGAGGATCAGTCCTAAATGTTGATAAAGTAGGATCAACATAAAATCAGTCTATTGCAGAGTAAAACATGATATGCAGATCCAATTAGAAAACAGCAGAAGTATAGCTGACCTCACTAACATCTGTAAGGGTGGGATGTATTGAGATATTAGCACCTATAGTGAGAGAGAAATGTCAAATCCTTGTTAAGACCTCGCTGAGAGATAGTATTGATCTTCTCGATGAATGCTAATTCAGGAATTTCTCATTGGATTCTCCCTTTGAAGTTAATTTGAAGGAGAATAATGACTTTTAGATCAGCAACAGAATAATCCTGGATGCCCTTGCAATACCTCAAATTGAAATGAACACAGATATCCTAATTTTGCCACCTGGTGAATGAGATTTATCTGTAATGGTAAATACTGCTGTCTCTTATGCTTTATAATCTTAGTTTATGAAGGGCAAATTGTGCAGTGTCGTGGATTACACTGGGGGGGGATTGGTGAGAGGGCTGTTATCTTCCCAGTTCTGAGTATATATATCAAATGCTGGAGACTTGGGATAGAATGTTCTGTTGGCCTACCACCCACTCTACTGCCTAATAGTAGGGATAGGCACAAACTGGGAAAATGCAGTTTGGTTCATGGTTTGTGGAGTGCCTGGTTTGCGAACCATGAACCATCACAAACTTTTAGAGGTTAAACAAACTGGTGAGGTTCATGAGGTTCATAATCTCTGGCTGACTCTCCTCTACCTGCCCTCCAAGTTTGGTGAGGATTGGATACACAGTGTCCAAGTTACATCCTGTCCCCCCCCAAAGAAAGTGCCCCCAGGAAAGTGTTTTCTGGAAAAATGACAGGTGCAGGTTCAGGAGGCTCAGGAGTGTATAGAACAGATCCTGTGCAAGCAAGACACCAAACTTGCAGGGGATCTCCAGCTGATTGTCCTCTACTGCCCTCTAAGTTTGGTGAGAATTGGTTTTATAGGGAGGGTCTGCCCTCTCCAAAGAAGGTGCTCCCATCCTCCATTGTTTCCAGTGGAGGAGGGAAGGGGGAAAAAAGCAAGGACAATAGAAGCCCAGCAAAACAGACTCAAAGTTCCGGATAATCTCTGCAGTGGAAACGGAAGGGGGGAGGGGTTGCAGTGTGATGTGCCCAGCAGAACCAATGCCACTGTGGCAATGCAAACCCAACAGAACTAAGGTCAAGCCAGAGAATCTCTGCAGTAGAAACTGAATGTGATGGTACATTTTTTCAAGACCAGCACAACCAGTTCAGTGTACAGAATGCACAGCAGAACCCAGTGCCACTGTGGCACTGCAAGCTGAAAAGGACCGATCTCAAAGCAGAGTCACAAGAAATCCAAGTGGAGGGGGGGGGGTTGCAAGCCCAGCACAACCAGTTACAATGTGCAGAATGCCCAGCAGAGCCACTGGCATCACAAGCTTAAAAGGACTGATCTCAAAGCACAGAGTCACAAATCTAAGCAAGGGGGTGGAATTTTGCAAGCTCTATGCAAGAAAATGGGAAGTGAACACAAAGGAACATGCTAAGTGAGGGGGACCCTCTTGAAATGACATGACTAGCTTGAAACTGACAACAGCATTTTCAAGGCTGGAGAATCTCCTCGCCTTGCTTTGAGGATTTTTGAGCAGAGACAGTTTGTCTGGAAATGTATCTGTTCAGGAACCAGCACAAACATCCACAAACTTCAGTTTGTGAACCATGAACTTTCTCTAAGGCTTTCTCTAAGGACAAAGTGCATGGTTTGATAATGGGGGGATTTCCCACTCTAGCCTTGTCGTGGTCTGACCATCACCAATGCTCCCTCTAAGCTGTGGAGTCTTGTGAGTATAAATTCTACTTTGTGAGCTACTGGCATTAAAGTTGTGAATGAGTGATTTGGCTGCTGCATAAATTTGTCACAACTTTAATTTGTGAGACAGTTCATGCCCATCCCTACCCAACAGTCTCTCTGTCTAACCAGACAGAAGTATCTTGGATTTTGTACTAAAGACCCCAAGGTTTGTTGTTCTTGAGGACTTCTGCTTTCATGATGTGCCCATCCTGACAGGAGCAGTTCAGAACTTCATGACCACCACAACAACCAAGGGGTTGTCCAAGAACATTCTCATCCATACATACGCTTGTCTTGGCTTTCTCTAAGGACAAAGTGCATGGTTTGATAATGGGGGGATTTCCCACTCTAGTCTTGTCATGGTCTGACTATCACCAATGCTCCCTCTAAGCTGTGGAGTTTTGTGAGCATAAATTCTACTTTGTGAGCCACTGGCATTAAAGTCGTGAATGAGTGATTTGGCTGCTGCATAAATTAGTTTGCTCTGGAGCCATCCTTCCTGAGCTAAGACAAACGTGTGAGCCAAGGGCTAAAAAAACTGTGAGCTAGCTCACACTAACTCAGTTTAGAGGGAACACTGACTACCACCCAATGAGGTTTGGACTCATGGACACTTTGAACCTCTGCCAAGTTGTGGGGTAGAATCGTCCACCCCAGGAGGCTGATGGAGGGTTTCCTGGCATCTCCTGGGAGTTTTTTGGTCAGCAAAATCTTGGTGTTCCTGTTGCAGACCTTGTTGACCTGTGGAATGCGGTGATGATCCGGGTCCTCTTCCCTCTGGTGGAGCCTGGCATGCCCCTTGCTTTAATGAGGAGCTTGGGGCAATGGAGATGGCTAGAGTGCAAGTGGAGGAAAATGCAAGAGAATTTGAATGAATGCAGATGAGAGTGTATTATCATGCCTTCTCTGTGGCAGTGATGGCAGTGGTGAGCTCACTTCACCACCATTGCAACAGCATGAGACTATCCATTGTGAGCCAGTGTGGTATAATGGTTAGAGGGCTGGACTAAGATTTGGGGGAGACCCAGGTTCAAATCCCCACTCTTCCATGGAAACTTGCTATGGGATCTTGGGCGAGACACACTGTTAGCCTAATATGTTTCACAGAGGAGAGCAGAACAATGGAGGAGAGCAATATAAGCTGTGTTGGATCCCTATTGGGGAGAAATGTGGGGTATAAATGAAGTAAGTAAATAAATCCAGAAGAGTTTTCCTGGAGTGTGTGGGTCCCTGAGGATGTAGACCCAGAAAATGCTGTGACTCTTTTACAAGAGTCTGCATTTTTGCAGATAAAGTATCTTGTATCTGCCATGACTTAAATGCCATGGTTGGTTCAGTTAAATCTCAGGATGCTCTTGGAACACAGTACAAGTTGTACAGATGACGTTCCTTTGGTGGGACTTAATGAAGTGAGCAAGCTACTCAGAAGTGTGCAGCCCACCACCTCTGGGGTTGACTCTTGCCCTTTATGGCTGATAACGTCAAACCAGGTTGAGCTGGTTGAGTGAATCTAGGAAATGATGCATTCCCTTTTATGGGTGGGTGTTGTTCTGAACTCCAGTGACTTAAATAACTTTACTTTCCTCAGGTGAGCTCGAAGGAGACATTATCTAGATAGACCCATTTCTATCTGGATTCAGGGTTGGTTGCCCTGACTCATTATCTTCACCAGGAAAACACATCCTTGTTGATTCTCCTGGCCATCTTGGCAGCCTTTGATACCATTAACCACAGAATCCTTCTGGAGAGGTTGGCCAGGTTTTGACTAAGTTGCGTCATGCTTCAGTGGTTTGACTCTACCTTGCTGGCTGATTCCATAAGGTGGTGCTGGGGAACTGCTGCACAGCCTGGTGACATTTATGCTGTGGGCCCCTGTGGGGAATCTTGTTATTTATTCATTTATTCAATTTCTATCCCACCCTCCCCTTGAGTGGGCTCAGAGCAGGCTACAAAGTCACATAAAGATCATGATAAAAATAACAATAAATAGAAATGTAACAATAAAATTCACACTAAAATCAACCATGTGGCAAACCAGAAATGAGCTTGCCTTGGTAACAAAGCTCGGATGGAAGTGTTCCAGAGTGGTGCAGCTGGATAGTTTGCTAGATGAAGAAAATCAGCACTGTCAGCAGGGGAGGTCAAGATAGCTTTGGACGTCCGATGCCTCAACCGAAAGCCCAGCAGAACAGCTCCGTTTGTGGAATTGCCTCAACCGAAAGCCCAGCAGAACAGCTCCGTTTGTGGAACTGCTTCAACCGAAAGCCCAGCAGAACAGCTCCGTTTGTGGAATTGTGACAGATCTCACGGGGCCCTGATCTCAAGTGGGAGCTCGTTTCACCAGGCTGGGGCCAGGGCCAAAAAAGGCCTGGTCCTGATTGAGGCTAATCAGATGTACTTCAGGCCAGGGACAGCTAAAAGATGTTGTTCGCTGGAGTGCAAGGCTCTGTGGTTCCAAAGATGTATGGGTCCCTGGCCACATAGAGCTTTGAAGGTTAGCAACAAAACCTTCAACTAACTTGTTGCCTGTGCTGTTAAACATATACATGAAAGTGCTGGGAGTGATCACCCAGGGATCTAGAGTGAGGTGCCTTTGATATGCAGATGACACCCAGGGCAGGCCTGTGGAAGTCCTCAACTGGAGAAGGTAATAGGATAGATGAAGACCAATAAATGGAAGTGCAATCCAGACAAGACTAAAGTGCTGCTGGTCAATGACAAAGTGGTTCAAAGACCAAGGAGTCAGCCTGTCCAGTCCTCTGGAAGGGAGGCCAATTTCAGCTACCTGTTGCATCTTTTTGTTTGGAAGACAACAAATTTCCCAGCTGACTTCCTTAAGAACCCTCAGGTATATGCTTTCTGGATCTAGCGTTTAACTTATTAGTGTTTAGCTTGTCCATTAGTCCTAGAAGTTCATCTCTAATAACCTTTGCTTGGCTCAGTTCTTCTGACACCCTGCCTGATAACTACTTCTCTGACCTAAGAAATTGTCCAGCATTTGCAGGCAGGTAGTCAGCTGGGTAAATAGAGATCATATGTGGGGCCATCATATGGGTTGAGCTGGAAACAATAAAAAATGCATGGCTATAGATCACACTGCCCTCCACAGCCACTGATAACCATGGAATGATCCGGGTAGGAGCACCCTTCTCCTGAAGTCCTCTAACACAGCGGGGGAGGGGGGCTCACAAAATGAGGGGATTTGGGCATCCCCTGCCCATCTGTAATCGGAACATTGTTCACCAGGGTTTGGATTTAGACCCTGTTTTCAGTACAGACTCATACATGACAGGGTGGTAAAGAAGAAAATGCATCGGAGCAGAATAGAGCTCTTTGGGGTACAAGTTACCAATAGCTCTGGCATTACAAGGTCAGGCTCCTGGGCAGACGACCCAAGTTTTAGGCTATCTTTAGCCCTAGAGCCTCTCATTTTAGCAAAACTGATATGGCACAGTAGCTGGATGTGCTAGAAAGCAGGAAGTGCCCAGTTCTTATCTCATCCCTGCCATGAACTTGCTGGGTGGCAGACGAACTCCTCTGTCTCTCTGCCTTAGGCCTCCCCATTAGCAGTTAAAGACAATGCTGCCCTACTTTACCGGGTTGTCGTAAGGATAATGTCCATGAAGCACTTTGGACAGTTTGGAGTACAATATCTATGCAAATTACTATCATTTGCTGAAGAAATATAAGTGAATCTGGTTTTCACATGGCAGTCAGTTCTACTGGAACACAGAGAATATCCCACTGGTTGTTTATATCTCTTCAAATGTATTTGAATTGGGCCAGATCCACCTTAGCCAACCACTTCCTTGACGCAGCCCATAGTAAATGCGTTCATCAGAACTGTGGCATGAGATGTTTCCTTATGCCCACTTTCCCCAGAAATATAGGAGGTACTTTTTATTATGAGAAATCTGCACTTAGAAAGCTTTTCTTTCACCCACTTCTTTACAACAATACTCATTTCCTCTGGAGGGGAATCCAGCCCCACACCAGCAAAACGCACAAACATTTTGCATAACAGCGGAATCCAGGAAATGAATGATCACAACCAATTCTGGCTAAGAGAACATAATTACAGAAGACCATATTTCCAAACACTTGGAGGGCTTCCAAGCCTGTTGCTTTGGTACTGAAAAGTTATCTGAAGCAAAAGCCACACAGCTCAACAATGTTGTTTTAACCCCAGCCCTTTCATATGAATATGAAGCCGCCACATATGCCTTGTCAGGCTTTTGATCCATGTAGTCTGGGATTGAGTACTCCACTTTGCAACAGCTTTCCGGAGGTCTCAGGCAGAGGTCTGTCCCAGCATCATCACCCAAGGTATTTTCTGAGTTGGAGATATCCTGCCAGGAACTTGGGGGTTTCCAGATGAAAAATGGAGCCTTTTTCTGTGCTCCTCTATGCACCCATCCACAATAGGGTTGTGACTGACTAGGAATCCTCAGCCAGATCCACTTTGAACACTGGATTAATTCTTAATCACTTTAATCAGTCTTCCAGGTGGCAAGCTTCTTATTCTGAGCAACATTTTTCCCATTCACATCCATTTCCTGGTGAACTGTGACTGATTCTATATTGCATTCATGGGATGGCTGCTGAATGAATTCCCCTGGCATGACACAGCGAGTTAGAATGGGCTACTGATATAGTTTATTCACTGGCAATCCTGGAAACCACACATATAGGAACTCGAACATAAGAAATCATCAGTGCAAATTATATATTATGTGCCAATGGGCATAAGAGAGCCTAGATACCTTCCCTCCCTTCCTCTCTCCTTTCCTCTCTCCTTTCCTCTCTCCCTCCCTTCCTCCCTCCCTTCCTCCCTCCCTCCCTTCCTTCCTTCCAGAGCTTTGGAGGAGGGAGCTTGAACTGGAAAAAGCAACTTTACCCTATTGCTGCCCACTGTTTCTCCACTCCAAATGGACCTCCACTAGCTGCTAGAGAGTTCAAAATACATGGGCAAGTCAATGGAAAAGTTAGGATCGAAACCTTTCCTTCCTTTCTTACCAGAACTGCTTTTGCAGCATTACCTTAAGCATGTTTACTCTAAAATAAATCCTTGTGCATTCAGAGAGGCACACTCCCTAGTACAGGGGCTGGCATCCTATGGCCTATATAGGCTAAATGCTGTCCTCACAGAAATTCCGTCTGGACCGTCAGCTGCTACAAACCTACGTCAGAGTGCTTGCCCTGCAGGCATCCTGATGGTGTGGTGCTGCGATTGGCCTGACAGGATGTTGACAAAAACTGGGCCAAACGTGAGGTGTCACTAGGGCAGCCAGCCTCCAGGTGGAGCCTGGGGATCTCCTACTTTTACAACTGATCACCAGTTGACAGAGATCAGCTCCCCTGGAGAAAATGGCTGCTTTGAAGGGTGGACTCTATGGCATTGTGCCATGCTGAGGCCCCTCCCCCTCCCAAACCCCGCCCTCTCCTGGCTCCACCCCCAAAGTCTCCAGGTATTCTCCAACCCAGACTTGGCAACCCTAGGTGCCACTGTTGGAAGCACTGTAGCATTGACATGGGACATGCAGAGAAAGAAGGAGGGCAGATGAAAGGGGGTGGCTCCAAGGAGAAGCAGGAGTCCCCTCTTTCTTCCTCACCTGGAGCAGAAGACATGGGGAGCCCTCAGCAGCTACTTCCACAGTTACAGCACATCCCAACCATAGTGGTGACTGCAGTCTCTGCAGTCCCCCGCAGCCACAGATGTCAACATTCCCCTAACTTCAAACAACAACAAATTTCAATGTTGCCAGGAAAATTAATGTGTTTACATCTTGTTATTGTTGTGATGTTGGTTGGTTGGTTGGTTTTAGCATACTGGTATTAGATCATCAGGGGCCGTGGTGGCTCAGAGGTTAAAGGTGCTGAGCTGCAGACCAGAAGGTCTGTAGTTCGGCAGTTCGAGACTTGAGTGCCGCATGACGGAGTGAGTTCCCATCTCTGGCCCCAGCTCCTGCCAAGTTAGCAGTTCGAAAGCAAGAAATTGCAAGTAGATAAATAGGTACTGCTTTGGTGGGATGGTAACAGCGTTCCGTGCACCTTGGCGTTTAGTCATGCTGGCCACATGACCATGAGAACATTTTCGGACAGCGCTGGCTCTTCGGCTTGGAAACAGAGATGAGCACTGCCCCTCGAGTCGGATTCAACTGGCTTTTGAGCAAGGGAAACCTTTACCTTTATTAGATTATTGCCCTGACCTAGGTGGTCCAGGCTAGCCCAATCTCATCAGATTTTGGAAGCTAAGCCAGGGCTGGTCCTGGTTAGTAATTGGATGGGTGACCACCAAGGAAATCCAGGGTCACTATGCAGAGGCAGGCAATGGCAAACCACTTTTGTTAGTCTTTTGCCTTGAAAACCCCATGGGGCCACCATAAATTGGCTGCGACTTGACGGCACTTTACTACTACTATTAGAGCATTTGTCATAAATAATAGCGCTTAGCTTTCCCCTTTTCATGTTTAGTATTTTCATTGTTATTGTGCAGATTGTTGTAATTCTGATATCATTGCCTCAGCCCCATTGCTTTCACCAGCACCAATGAAGAATATTTGCAAGCCCGTACCTACCATGGGGCCCTCGGGGTGCCACCCCCTCCCAAATCTTCCCTGCCCCCCTCCAGCCAGGAGCCCAGGAAGGAGAGAAGCGGTGCTGCCATCACCCCCCCCCCCGCCCACTTGGTGAACTAGCCCTATGCAGAGGTCAAGTGCTCAGCAGCCCGGCTCCTCTGAGCACATGCAGAATGTGCAGCCTTGCCCCCGAGCCATGCTCAGTCCCCCCACCCCACGTTCAGTGTGGCTGAGTATTGGAGGTGGAGCAGAGACGCAGCTGGGTGGCTGGGGCAGCCCGGAGCTCCCTGGTGCCGCATGGTAATGAGCAAGCCTCTCCTGGGGGGAGGGGGGCATCAAGGTTGGTGCTGGGAAGAATGAAATAACAAGAGATCACACAGTCAGATCTATAGAAGCCAGAGTACAACCAACTGTGTAGGTAAACCCTATTAAATTATAACAATGTTCAATTAATAAACTATTGAGAAGAAGAAGAGATTGGATTTATACCCCGCCCTTCACTTGTAGTCTCAGAGCGGCTTACAAACTCCTTTCCCTTCCCCTCCCCACAACAGACACCCTGTGAGGTAGGTGGGGCTGAGAGAGCTGTTTCCCAAGCTGTCCTTGAGGGAACAGCTGGTACAGAGCTATGGCTTGCCCAAGGTCATCCAGCCAGGTGCAAGTGGAGGAGTGGGGAATCAAACCCGGTTCTCCCAGATTAGAGTCCGCGCACTTAACCAGCTACACCAAACTGGCATTTATGTGTGGGTTTTTTTCTTTCAACAAATACGCATTTCATTTGTGCATAAATTCATATTTCATAAATTTCCATTTCATAAACAAAGTCTCCGGATTATGATCTTTGTTTCGGAAGTCTTCTTCCAGAATATCAAAATATCATGACTCATCAATTTCAGAATATGTAAAATTGTAAGACAGCTTCTCTGTTCAATCCAAATCTTTGTTAGGTTACAGTAATTTCATCTAGAGTTTCAGAAGATGGGCCACCAGTAATACTTTTAATGTAGAGACTCTCTCTAGGTTGCTAATCTGGTACTGAACATTGTTATAATTTATTAGTGTTTACATACATGGTTGTATTCTAGTGCTAGGAAGAGGCAGAACTCTCCCTCCAACTTGGGGGCAGAGGGATGCCAAGCCAGTACCGTTTTGGGGCACAGCATGGCTGCTGCTTGAGCAGAGAATGGCCAGTGCAAAAGGTGCAATTGGAGTTCTATGCTGGGGTAGCCAAAGCACACACCGGCAGTGAGGGGTTGGGGCACCTTATCCTATTGAGAAACCCAACTGGGGTGTTGGAGGGTAGGCAGACTCTTCCCACTTTAATTGCTTGTGAGTGTTACATTTAACGTCATTATCTCTACGTAGATTGCAGCCTGATCCACCCCAGCTGCGAACAATACTCCCTCTAACCTGTGGAGTCTTGTGAGCAAAAACTTTGTAAGCTATTGGCATTAAAGTTGTGAGTGAGGGATTTGGCTACCGCATAAATTAGTTTGCTCTGGAGCCATCCTTCCTGAGCTAAGACAAAAATGTATGAGCCGGAGGCTAAAAATCTATGACCTAGTGTACACTAACTCAGCTTAGAGGGAACACTGGTGGCAAGCCAGCCCTCCCTGTTGCCCATCTGAGGCTCGGTTGCTCTGCCTGGCTCCTGGCGAGCAGTGTGCATACGCAAGTTTGCAATCCTGTCCCTTTCAAAATTGCGAAGGGATCCTCTTCTCTAGGGAGCCGCCCCGGCAGCAGCCTTCAGCCTCTCTGTGCTTTTTAGCATCGGTGGCCTCTTGCGCAGGCTAGGGCCAGTGTGTCCTACAAACCGCCTGCAAGCTCCCAGCCTCAAATTTGTCGGATTAGTTCCATATCCTTAGACTACATCCTAAAAAGCGCAGATGCAGTGCTTCATAGTGTGTGGATCTGGGACTGGGTAAAAGGTGGCAGATTGGGGTGGAAGAGATGGGGGGCAGGATAGGAGCCCCGATGTGCACCCACCAGCCTGCCCCTCCCCAACACACCCCTTCCTCTGCCATGTGCACACTCCCCTCCCTTGCTGTCGGGTACCTCCATTCTGTTTTCTCCCCCTGCCCCTCCTCCATCCAGTGCCCCCCCCCAAATTGTCTAGCTATGGGGCTAAATATATGTCACTAAGTTCTGGCATGAAGCTTTCACTGACAGAGCCAAACAAAACAATCTGAAGCAGGTCCCTGCCATATTCAGAGTTTGGTAAAGTGTGGTAGAGCACCTGAAGTAAAACTGTGTGTATTGTGTGTGTGTGAGTGTGTGCACGCATATCTCTCACCTCCACAAACACCAATAAAAATAATCATACTTTTCTCACCTCTAACAGTAGGCACAGCGCTGTAAAATAGTTCTTGTTTTAGGCTGTGTCTGGGGTCCAGACCACCCCATGATGGGCCAGTCCACCTTTGGGAAAAGGTTGCTGCCCCTGCTCTAGTAAAAGTGCAGCTATGAAGTTTGATTCTGTTCACATATTACTTGGCAGTCCAGGCAACCAGGCCTGCTCCCAGCTAAGTGAGAGTAGGACTGTGGCCTTAATGCTGTGTCCAATGCTTCTGCGCAGCATCATGTTTCCTTGCTTAAATTCCAAACTCTTAAGAAACATGAAAAAGGCTTGTCGATTTTTATTGACCTTTCTAGCTATCAAAAGGCACTAATCCACTACCTTTTCGGTGAGACTACTAGAAACCCCTAAGAGAAAAGAAATATATGCAGACTCATTAGATACTCATCACTTTGGAATTCCTGTGCCGCTTATTTTACAAAGGTTATACATCAAGTCAGAGCTGCCATTCTAACAGACGTATAAATAATGAATTAACTGACATGAAAGACCAGAATATTAATTTCCATTAACAGGGCAGTTCAAAGCATAGAATATATACCGCTTTTAAAATCTTTATTACTAATGCAATTGGGGGGGGGGGGGAGAATGACAGGAAATCTCTGTGGCATATGATTGTTTTCACAGTCTTATGATGTTAATTACAGCCCTTATCTAAAAAGGTTTTTTTCCTTGTGTGTGTTCTGTGCTTATGGTGGCGGTGATATGAGAGACTCAAGTCCACAAAAGGAACTGCAGACAAACTAACCGTCCAAAACATATTGAGGGCTAGACAACATCCAATGTGAAGAAGCCAAGGTGTACCTTCAAAAAAAGAAAAACCCTCAAACCCTGAAGAGAAGATGGCATGCTGTCCCAGCCAGTCACAATGCAGATTGTCTATAAAAGGGACCCCCAACCTTTTTTGAGCCTGGGGACACCTTTGGAATTCTGACATAGCATGGTAGGCACAGCCGCAAAACGACTGCCACAAAATGAATGCTGCAGGTGGCGGAGCCAGCCACAAAATAACAGCCGCAGCTTATCTTCAGTCACACAGTAAAGATCCTTTTGCTGTGGTGGTAAGGTAAAGGTTTCCCTTGCTCGAAAGCCAGTCGAATCTGACTCTAGGGGGCGGTGCTCATCTCCATTTCTAAGCCGAAGAACCAGCGCTGTCTAAAAACTTTTCCGTGGTCACATGGCCGGCATGAATAGACGCCAAGGCGCACAGAACGCTGTTACCTCCCCACCGAAGCGGTACCTATTTATCTACTTGCAATTTCTTGCTTTCGAACTGCTAGGTTGGCAGGAGCTGGGACGAGAGACGGGAGCTCACTCTGTCACACGGCACTCGGGTCTCGAACTGCTGAACTACCGGCCTTCCAGTCTGCAGTTCAGCATCTTAACCTCTCGGCCATCATTTATCTTTATTTATTTATTTGCTTCAATTTATACCCCGCCTACCCCGCCATGCCCCCTGGTGGTAGCTGCTGCCAAACCAACATTTAAAAAAGATCTGCACAGCCAATGGAAACCCGGATAAGAAGCCCTGCTGGGTAAAAACACCACTGGGCCCCACCCGCTATCTAAAAACACTTAGTGGGCACCAGGAAAGGTGTTGGCAGGCACTGTGGCACCCACGGGCACCCTGCTGGGGATCCCTGGTCTATTGCTTGAAAACATACTTTCCTCTCCTGTGCAGTAATCCTGTCAGCAGAAATGAATGGGAAGAAGTCCGCTTGCACGCAAAAGCTTATACCTTGAATAGAGTTCTGTTGGTCTTAAAGGTGCCGCTGAACTCAAAACTTTTCCCCCATTCTGTCTGGTTGCTCAGTGAAGCCGAACATTTGGTTGGACAGCAGCAGATTCTTCCCTATCTGAAGCAGCGTTTTAAAAAAAGAAAACCACAGTAATCCTACAGATACCGAAGTAATATTCACACAGTATGTCCTTGACTGATTAATGCTTTTGGCACCAGCTGAAAACAGGAGTAGGGAAGCCACACCACATGTTCCTCCCCAGTCTTTCCTCTAAGCTGAGTTAGTGTGAGCTAGCTCACAAATTTTTTGCCTCTGGCTCACACCTTGTTGTCTCAGCTCAGGAAGGATGGCACCAGAGCAAACTAATTGATGCAGTGGCCAAATCACTCGCTCACAACTTTAATGCCAGAAGCTCACAAAGTAGGATTTTTGCTCAGAAGACTCCACAGCTTAGAGGAAGCATTGTTCCTCACTAACAGAAATGATTCCATTGGGTTCTTGTACTAGACAGGCATACTCTGGATCAGGAAACTCTTGTATACTTGGGCACCATCCTAGTAGAGGTCTTCTGAAGGGGAAAGAGGATATCTGTAGAAATCTGAATTTGGGACACAATGGACTATGGACCTATGCAAGTAACGAAGGATAGAAAACAGGAGACTGGATTCAGGGTTAATGGGAAGTGACCAACTATAATAGGAAGTCCTGGGCCTGGTGAACTAAGTGGGTAGATAAGGCTGAGGATGGGATTAAAAGTGGGAGTGGATTATTTGAAGACTACAGTATCAAGGGGTGAAAGTAAATTAAATTTGTTACTGGTGCTGTTTCAGAGGTCGAAGCAGAAGAAGGGAGGTACCACTTTGGCTGCTTGAAGTACTCGCTTACTTTCACCACTCAGAGCGTCCCAGTGGAATACAAAGCCTGCATGGACATAGGTGGGATTCTGGAATTTGGGAGACATGTTGCCCTGACCTGAATGGCCAAGGCTAGCCCAGTCTTGTCCGATCTTGAAAGCTAATCAGGGTCGGCCCTGGTTAGTATTTGGAATGGGAGACTTCCACAGAAGCCCGGGGTTGCTATGCAGAGGCAGGCAGTGGCCAACCACCTCTGAACGTCTCTTGCCTTGAAAACCCTATGTGGTCACCATAAGTCACCCGTGACTTGACAGCACTTTCCACCATCATTGCATTGGAAGTGGTAAAACAAACAAAGTTGGAGTAAGTATGGTAAAGTAGCCTACCCCAGGTCTATGTACTATTGCTTTGGCCCAAAAGCCAAAAAAAAAAAATAGAGTCATGATTACTGAAGATACTGATGTGCTAGAAAGGGGTATGTGTGTGTGTGAGGGTTGTACTTGGCCAAACATACTGAAAGGAAGGAGGGGACCATGACTTAGTGGTAGAGAATCCGCGTGGCATGCAGAAGGTCCCAGGTTCAAGCCCCAGCATCTCCAGTTAAAAGGATCAGGATTTAGGCGATGTAAAATACCTCAGCCTAGGACCCTGGAGAGCTACTGCCAGTCTGAGTAGACCAGGGGTGGCCAAACTTGCTCCACTTAAGAGCCACATAGAACAAACATCAGATGCTTGAGAGCCATAAGACATAAACAAATATTACATACGTGTTTTTATTTTAAAATATGCATATCTGCTTTATATTAACATTAAATGAGACTGCCAAAAATAAAAGGGGTAAAAACAGACATTGATATTTATCTTTCCAATCATATTTATTTGTTTGCTAATGATATTTATTTGTCTAAGAGAGAGAAAAAGAGAGACAGGTGGAAAGAAAGAATGAAAGAGGTGGAGAAAGAGAGAAACAAAGAAAGCAAATAAATGGGAGGAAGGGAGGAGGAAGGAAGGGAGAGAGGGAGAAAAAGTATGCCTCCCCTTCGCTTCCCCAGCTGCCCTGCTGGGAGCCACAAAATATGTGTGAAAGAGCCGCATGTGGCTCCCGAGCCGCAGTTTGGCCCCTGGAGTAGATAATACTGACCTTGATGAACCAAGGGTCTGAATCAGTATAAGGCAGCAACATGTGTTCCTGCCAAGCCTCAGCAATGTTGCCATTATTTCAGGGCCTCACTTCAGAGGCAATGATGGGCATAAGCCATGCCCTGCCACCAGCTCCCACATCACCAGTGCTGCCAATACCTCAGGTTTGTTTTGACTGTCTGGGCAGAGAGCTGGCCCTGTGTGCCTAGCAGAATGGTCTGGCATGCCACTCTTCAGTACGCATGCCAGGGGTTGCCTACCCCTGGCACAAACTGTCAAAGCAGCAGCACTCTCAATTAAACTTCATCTATTATTAGGATACTGTCTACTCGTCTTTGATAATAAGATTCTGATAGTCCAAAAATATGCAACTAGTTCTTATGCATCTTTACTCAGAAGTCAGTCCCAGCGGCTTTCAGTTAAGCAATGTTAGAATATCAAACTTCCATAGTATATGAAGATAGAATCTGCCATTTATAAGGATAGCTGTATCTCAGGCAAATGTTTAAAATGCAGTCTAGTTTAAAGGACCTTTGAAAAAGACGATCCCCTTGCTTGCTTATGGGTAGCTTCAGATCACAGAGGAATAAGAGGGAAATAAAAGGGAAAAATATGCAAAAATGCCCAATTTAGGAAAGGATTTCTCTGAATTTGTCAAGGAGCAAAGAAAGCAACATGGAGGCAAGTTCAAACCGAGGCAAGTTATAGAAATGCACACCTTCTCGAACTACCTTGAAAGTTAGGGCATTCGCAACCGCTTCGCTGTTTCTTTCCAAAATACCTCTGGAGAATGTGGTATTGTGCTTGGGTTGCAAAGTAGTCCCTGGAACCAAGGGAAGGCAGTTGAACATTCTGTAGCCGTCAAATGCTATAAATATTCAACTCCAGACATCGCAAACTTGTATCTACATGCTGTGGGGATTTATTTTTAATGAGCCAAGGAAACAGGAAAACAACAATTTGGACTGGCTTGTATGATACACCAGTCCAAACTCAGCAGTTCGAGGAGGGGGGGAATAAAGGGAAATAAAGTCCCTTTGAGTAAATACGCTTAGGACTACAGCCTTAAGCAGCTAAAATGAAAGGAGAGAAAATTAGCAAGGTTTTTTTTCCAATAGAAAAGAAAAAAGAACATAAGAACACTGCTGGATCAGACCTGTTCAATACAGTGGCTAGCCAGTTGGCCTGGAGGACCAACAAACTGGGCATAGAAGCCAAGGCTTCAAGGCTTTCCTCTGATGTTTCCTCCTGGCACTGGAATTCAGAGCTTTACTGCCTCTGAATGTGGAGGTTTCCTTTAGTCACCATGGCTAGCAGCCACATCCATGAATCTGCCTAATCCCTTTTTTTGAAGACATTTATGCTAGCGACCATCACGTCATCCACTGGTAGCGAATTTCTCAATTCAATTATACATTGAGTAAAGATGTATTTCCTTTTATCCATGCTTAACTGTCCACTCAGCAGCTTAACTGGGCGCTCCTGAGTTCTGGTATTATGGGACTGGGAGAAAAAGTTCTTTAATAATGTTATAAACTTTTAGCGTGCCCCTCCTTAGCCATGTTTTTTCTAAACTGAAAATTCCTGGGACTCTTCAGCCTTTCCTCCACCCCTTTAATCATTCTGGTGTTCTTCTTCTGCACTCTTTCCAGCTCTCTAATATCCTTTTTGAGATACTGTGACCAGAAGTGTACGCAACTGTGTTCCAAATGAGAACACACCATAGATCTCTACGGAGGCAGTACAATATTGGCTGTTTTATCTGCAGCTCTTTCCTCCTAACAGTCTCCGGCATGGAGTTTGCCTTTTTTCACTGCCGCCACATACTCAGCCAACATTTTCATCGAGCTATGCATGATGACACTAAATGGGAGCCTCCAAGGGATGGCTGGAGGGCATGTGATGAAGCAGCCTTGCTGAAGTAGATCTGGATGTCTTCAGTGCCCAGACAGGAGGCCTCCTGAGAACCTAGGGACACCACCTTGGTCTCTTTGACGCACAAAGGTGGGGTGTAAAGGTATAATAATAAATAAACGCATACTATTTGGCAGAGTAGAAAATGTCAAGACAGTATTTAGAAGGTAAAACCTCGTCTGTTGGGAGGAGGCGGGGTAACGGTGTCAACAGAGGGAGACGGGAGCTGGGTAGTATTGTCATCAGCGTAAAAGGATTAGTAAATGTGGTATCCCCTCCTAATGGCAGTTGTTGTTATACATTAGGAGGCTCAGCTGAGACCCAGAAAGTGCTCAGACTCCCCCTTGATTTGTCCCTTGATGTATGTGCTATAAGAAAATCTATTGGCTTTGCCGAGCTAATTACACTGTAGAACATGGCACCGGCTTGTAGTGGCCCCAAGTGCCTTCTCTTTCACAGATATTTCTGCTAAATTAGGCCTTGGGGATTTAGTGGATGGTGGAATGAAAGCGGAAATCAACGAGGAGTTATTTTTACCTGAACAAAATGCAGCCTCTACAGCAGGGGAGATCTGGTCAGACTCTGGAATTAGTTTAGTTCAGGCATAAATCACGTGCTTTCCTATTATGAGGGAGCATGTGTGTCCATGAACTTCCCTAAGCATTAAAATGGAAATCACTAAGATAATATTTTTGGTTATGCTGTCACTCTGTACTAAAATCTCAAAAAAACACAAATGCGAACAGGATGATAAATGTGGAAGGATTTTTCCTTAAGGCTGCAATCCTATGTACATTTACTTAAGAGTAAGCCCCATGGAATTAGTGGGACTTACTTCTGGGTAAAGACGTGTAGCACTAACTGTAACAGTACTATCCTAAGCAGATCAACATCCTTCTAAGTCCACTGAAGTCAATGGGCAGACTCTTGGGTAGGCGAGATCTAATCGCAAAACCATGTAACATTATTTAGTTCAATTTACTGAAATGGGCATTCATTAGCATAAGTGGTCCATATTTTTCACAGGTCACTTTGAAGAGAGTGATGGGTAAATCATCTGATCTTGAGACATACTAGAGAACAAACCAAATAATGTTTCATCGCCGGGGGTGGGGTGGGACTTGGTCTTTATTTCCCAAGTTAGGCTTAAGATGACTCACCTGTCATGCACTCCAACAATCATGGCTTTAGTAAAGACCAATAATTTTTCTGGTCTGCTCACCTACAGACATGAGGCCTGCACTCTGATGTAGCTAGAAGTAAACCCCATTGAACAGTAAACAGTCTACCAACAGCTGAATGTCCATAGAATTTGGCTCCATTTGAACTGAAGAAGATTCCTGAAAGGAATAGAGTAGATTAATACTTAAAATACATATATTGCTTTCGGGGTCCAGGAGCTGATAAATGTAGCGATAGATTTAGGAGTGTGAATGGACTGAACCTAAGCCTGTGGGTCTTCTTAACAAAAAGTACAAATTCTAATGACTCAGAAGAGTTCTGAATAACGTGTGCAATCAGGCCTCATGAATGATTACTCAGGAGTAACTAGATCCAATGGTGCTTACTGCCAGGTAAGTATGCATAGCTTGCCTTTATAAACTATGCTAAACTCATCTACTCCTTTCTCGGCAGGCCTCACGGGAATTGGTGCAATTAAATAAAAATAACCTTGTCCTACTTTCGACTCCTGGTAGAGGGAGAGAGAAAGGACATCTCACAGCTGGCATCGTGTTGCTAGTTGCCTGACTGGGAATGGGCTCAGGGGTTGTAAACCTCAGCTAGATGAAACTGGGCAACTTTGGGGCATGATGCCAATGCTTCCCATCCCTGATTCTCACTCACTGGACAATAAACACTCTTTGGTGAAGCCTTTTCTTTCTACTTTGGTCATGTCAATTTTTCATTTGACTTAGTGGGGCGAAAGTGGTTACTGGTTCCTTATTCTGCAATCCTGACACAAATATTAATTCTATGTAAGCAGTTATGCACTCCAAAATAAGTTTTGGCCCCTCCGAAACTGCACATCTTTGGAAGGAGGTGGAACCCTGCAAAGTGCCTTACAGCCGTGCCTGGTCCAAAGCCTCTCTATTGTGCAAAGCACTCAAAATTCAGGAAGCACCCAGGAATCCCAGAGGATTGCATTCCTTTACAGCCAAAGGATAAGGATCAGAAGCACCTGCACCCCAAAATAAATTTGGGACCACCTCAATTCATGCATCTCTGAAATCAGGAGACGGTGTCCTACAAGGTGCCACACTGAGGTGTCAGGTCTGAAACCCTGTTTTCTTTTGCACAAAGTCAGCCTCAACAGGCTCCCTAGAATATCACGGCATTGTTAATGTAATGTCCCCCTTTGGCTGTGGGTTCCCAGGTTTGGCTACTCAATCAGGCACCTGTTCTCAGGTCCATTCAGGAGAGACAAGCTGGCTCAAAACATCAGTCATTTATTTGCAAGGAGACAACTCCAACAACCGATAACTTTAGCCAGGGCTTTTTTTGTAGAAAAAGTCCAGCAGGAACTCATTAGTATAATAGGCCACACCCAACAGCAGAAACTCATTAGCATATTAGGTCACACCCCTGACCGCGCAGCTCCCTCCCAGGTTTGGCTTCCCCAAATGCCCCACAGCTTTCAGGGCACATGGGGGACCTGAGGGAAGGGGTTGGCTTTGACAGACACCCCGCAGCTGCAGAGTGCCTGGAGAACCCAAGGAGTGGAGGCAGTTTAAACTACCTTCTCTCCCTGGATCAGCTTGGCTTCCTCAGGTGCCCTGCGGCTTGTGAAGTGCCTGGGGAACCTGGGGGGGAGTCTGCAGGCATGGCCAACTTAGAAGCCAGCCGGAACTCCATTCCTGTGCGTTCCTGCCCAAAAATAGCCCTGAGTTTAGCTAACATACAAAACTGGAAACTGAAACAAGAGATCCACCCATTAGGACCAAACTAAATCACACATATTAGGGGAGGAGCAGACTGTTCCATTAAATACATACATGTCTACAATAAATGTACTACATCCCCCTTCTTTACTTTGGTGTGGTCAGTACAGCCCAAATATTACAAAAATGTGGAGTCAGAGGTTGCTAGCACTTGACTCACCATTGAGGTTCGCCTTTACCCCTAACCCATCACATGGTCCTTAAATCTAGCAGGCAACCTAGCCACCCACCTGCTCTTTGTTCATACACCTTTAGTTGGGGGAGGGGAGTCATCAGGTGCTGGAAATACATCTGGAGTGCTATGACCCTCTTCTCCAGGTGGGTCTAGAACATCAGCTGAGATCTGTTCTGAGATAGCATGATCAGGCTGTTGCCATGCAGCTGCTCTATACAGCATTGCTAAAGGCTGTTAACTATGACTGCAAAGCTGGACTATGAAACAAATGTGCCAGGGCAATGGACAGAACTGTAGCTGTGGAACAATGCCCTTATACTGGACTGCTAGCCAAGGGGAACCTTGTGCGTAAAGCCAGATGTGGACACATGGACTACAAGATGCCTCTCAATCCTGCACCTCTATGTCAGAGCCAGCAGGCAGACCAGCAGCCCTGACCCCTAAGCACACACAGAGACAGCAGCAGATCACCATGGAAAAGCCATGTTCTACAAAGAAGCCAGGAGATTCAGCCACAGATGCCATTAAGAACTCCCGTCCACACCATGCAGGCATCCCCCCCCCCCCACTTTTCACATATTGGCATCACCAGGTGAAGCATGTACTCCTACTCATCTAGAACAAAAGGATGTTCTCCATGATGAGATTGATGAGCCATCACATACTCCAGCTGCCCATCAAGATAACACAGTGGCCAAACATCTGGGTCATTAAGACCAACTACTAGCCAAGCATCAGGAATGCTGTCCTTCTTTCTTTTTTTTGTCTTAACCCTTTCCCCTGAGAGGTGTCACTATTTAGTTAAACCATTATTTCAATTGCCCAACAATTAATCCCTTTTCCTGATCCATTAACAGCCAGATTTTTCTAGTATCTTCCTGGGGACTACATGACTAGCAAGGCATCATCCTAAGGTTGCTTTTAGGTATAAAAGGAGAGCACCACCCCATTGCTCTCTCTTGCGTCTGACCTTCCTAACCCCACCCTATCTTACTGGTTCCATTCTTAGCGCTGTTTGGAACTTTCCACATGTGTTGCTGGTCAATTCACGATCCTTTTTCTATATTTTTATCCCTTTTTCACTGCAGAGTCAACTCGCGTTGAACAGCTAATGTATCACCCTATTAGTGATACCTCCTGCTAATGCAACAGTCTCTGTACCTTTCTATCTGAATTCCTAGATCTCTATTGCTTGTGTGTATGCTTGATTTTATATTATATGTGTGAGAAGTCTTTAGTAAAGAAATCATTGCTTTGAATATCTAGCCTCAGCGTCTATTTCTGGGCTCTGGATAAAACAGACTCTTGTATACACAGGCTATTGGTCCCATAATTAAAGCCTATTGCCATTTAATTTTCATAATCCCCACTCTTATTAAGAAATAAAGGCAATTTTGCTAACAAGGCACAGCAGCAGATTCTGGAGGTGCGGAGGAGCAATGTTTTCTCAAATGTCTCCTATTCCTCCTATACATATTTCCATTCAGTGTCTCAACAGCATAGGAACATGGTTCAGTCTCCTTACCTGTAACAAATTCTGGTACTCATCCTTATGTGTCTGCATCCACACACTCTCCTGTATGTGTCTGCACCTGCATACTCTCCCCCTCTTTTAAGAGTGGAAGAGATATGGCCCATTTGTTATAGTAGGCCTTTTGTTGACACTAAAGGGCTTTCAACTTCTGTGGAACTGCGGATAGCAGTCTGGGTGTTAAAACTGCTGATGTAGCTGATAGAATGCTGCCTAAAAGCCTTTCCATAAGGAGCTGTGCAGGGGCATACTCTAGACCTAATACAGGCATGTTCCTCAAGTTGAGTTAAGCCATATGAAGATCTGAACCATCTAGTAAAGTGTTTTTGTACATGTGTTGGATGGTTTGAACCATGTGTTCCACCTAACCAATGGATTCAGGATAGCCAGCACTGGAGTGAGTGATAGAGATAACCCATTCATCACTGAACTTGCAAATAGGACATTGCCACAAATGAACTCTTTATGAACACCATGGCGGGCGAACAGTGCTTTCATCTTGGCCACAACCATGTCAGCAGTCTTGTCAGGTAGCAGCAAAACCTCAGGGAATTTTGGAATAATACTTCCATAGATATATGGGATCCTTAGGGAACTCTAGATATTGGACTCACTCACTACATAGAAAAGCCTACATCTATACTTGATACTTTTTATTGGCAGTTATTTTTTGACTTTGTTGTATTATTGATTTGATTGGGGTTGGGGAGGGGACGGAGGGGAGGTTGTATAATTAGTATTAACTCTAGCTTTCTTGATTAGGCACTTTTTGTTTTCTTTTTTCTTCTTTTCTTTAAGGGGAGGGGGAAGAGAAATAAAGACATCATATAGTTTATTAAATAATTAGTGAATTTATTTGGTGGGAGGAAATAAAATTTGATTAGACTGGAAAAGGATTAATTAATTGACAGTTACAGAGGTTAGTTACTACTTTGCATTGCATAAAGAATTTGCATACAGAAAATAGATTACCTCTTGAATATTAGCTTTAGTAAACTAAGGGGGGAGTTTGAATTTTCTATTATAAGGTTAGTCAATTGAAGGTTACAAGGGTTAAGGCATTTGATTCATTTTGCATAATTAATGTATATAATGAATACAGTTTGATTTATTTTATATAGGATTTTGCTCCAGACAAGTAGTGTGTGATAGATAAATAACTCTTCTGTAGTTGTATAAAGTATGATAGAGTAATTATTCATCTTACTGGCTTTGGTCATTTTTTCTGTTAACCCAGGTCAAGTCAGTTTGACTGTTTACATTATATAATATTCTTGCAGTTCTGTCAGATAAGCACTACTATCATTTATAAGGCCTGACTCTAGCAAACTGGTATCTGTTAAATTTATCTCGATCAACATGAGAGGACTCAATAACAAAATAAAACAAAAAAGGCTAATTTCTAATTTAAAGCATCAGAGGCCCAGTGTGTTGTATCTACAGGAAACGCACATCAGATACTCAGATTCTCCAATCCCTTGTGGTGGACATGTGAAACTGTATGCAAGTTTGGGTTATGGTGCATACATTTATACAAGCAGTTTTTCAGACTTCATTACCCTTTCAACCAGAATTGTTTTTACTGAATTGTATACCAGATGAATTTGATAAAAATCAAAGATATTTTATAGTTCATGTAGTAACAGCAGCTAGAATCTTATATGCAACTTTTTGGAAACTTCCAACAGTACCCTCTAAACAAGACCTAATAATGAAGACCATGGAAAGTGTGGAAATGGACAAATTCACTTTGATTTTAAAAGGTCAAATGGAAGAACACTTTGTTGGATTATGGTCTCCTTTTTATGATTGGATGAGAAAGAAATATAAAGATATGATTTCTTTGATATAATATGAAGTGGCTTTTATGAACTTCTAAAATTTCACAGTCTCTTTCTAGTGTGAAATGATATGTGGAGAAGAGTTACATGCAGAAGACTTGCTATTTTGTTTTTCCTTTCCCCCTCACCCCTGTATATCTTAAAACCTAATAAAGTGCTATATCTATATATCTAATTCCCAAGGTGCCCCCTGCATGTGGATATTTAAATCTGTGGGGGGAGCACCTGGGGGGCAGGGAGATTTTTCTGCACACGTGGGGGACTCCCCACGTGTACAGAAAAATCTTAAAACTTAAAAAAAAACTTAAAAAACCCAAAAGTTAAAGAGCATACCCTGCACATGTGCAGGGAATGTTCTGGGAACTCTGTGGTGGCCTGGTGGCCAAGAGCCACTTGGGCCCGCTGCAGGAGCCAGGAGGGGGGGAGCCCGTGGAGGAGGGGAAGAAAGGCTTACCTGAGTCTGCTTCCTCCTCCACATGGAGCTCCTTCTTCCCCCTGCAAGTAATGTGGGTCCTGCCTCTTGTATATATATAAAAAGATTCTCCAGTCCTTAAAACTCCATGGTTTCCAACTCAGTACCAAACTCCTGGGTCATCAAAAGCCTGAGGAGTGGCGATTCTCATATCCCGTTCTACACGTTTCAGTTTAGAAAATACAGAAGTGGATCCTAGGGGGTATTACTTGTTTGTTAAAGGCTTGTTAGGGGAGAAGAAAACCACATTGGCATCTATATACGCATCGAATTCAGCACAGATATCATTTTTAGAAGGAATTTTTATGAAACTCCAGAGTATCCAAGAAGGTGATGTAATTGTTGGAGGAGACCTGAATAATATTTCTGATAAATTTCTTGATAGGTCTTGACATATATCCATTGCTCAAAAGCTAACTAACACCAAATCAAGGCTGATTACTCTGTTGAAGACATTTCAACTCTTTGACGATTGGAGACATTTACACCCTTCAGAGTGGGACTTGACGTACTACTTGGCTCATTGTGATATCCGCACCAGGACTGGCTGTGTTTTGGTGTCCCATTCAGTGTTGTATAGAATTAACTCTCTGAACACTGGCCGAAAGATACTGACATATCATGCTTGGATGACTTGCTCACTTTGTATATTAGAAGAAACACACTCAACAAGATTGTGATCCATGGATAGGTCTATTTTGTTACTTCAAACTGTTAGAGAAGATCTGGAGCGAGATATTGAGGGGTATTCTGCTGAAAATGCTCAAAAGGACGTCTCTCTGCCTTTCATCTAGGATGCGATGATGGTAGTCCTGAGAGGATCCATTATCTCTGTTACTTCACATCTAAAAATAGAAAGGGAGAAAATTAAGATTAATTTACTAGGAAAGATTGGCTCCTTAGAAAAATAACCCAAAAAATCAGGAGGGAAGCAAGTTTATAAACAACTGCTGAAAGAATGTAAAGTTTTAGAAGCTCTAGGGGTCTTGTAAACTCAGAAAAAAACATTATTTAAAGCAACAATATTGGCAAAAATCAGCAAAAAACTTTAAAACTACTTGCATGGAGGGTAAAAAAGAAAAAATTAGCTAGAAATACAGGATATCTTAGGAACCAAGACTGCATTCTACACCATTCATTGAAAAAGACTGTGGAAATTTTGGCTCATTTTTACCAAAACCTTTACTCCACAAAAAATATTGATAAGAACTTAATTTCTGATTTCTTGAAATCTAGCAAATTTCAACAAAAACTAACAGATGCCCATAATTCCTTTTTAGACTTGCCCATTACAGCACAGGAAATACAAGATACAATTAAAATTCTTAAACATAACAAAACCCCAGGAAATTTTAGTCTGCCTTCTGAGTTTTATAAGGCCTTTACTAAATGTCTAGCAGGACCTCTAGCAACAATTTGTAATCATGTCTTACAGTGCGGTCACATGCCTCCAATGTTGTCTGAAGTGACTTTGGTGGTCCTTCCAAAAGAGAATAAAGATCTGACAGTTCCTGCCTCTTAATGCCCAATTGCCTTCCTAAACCAAGATAACAAAAATTTTACTACTGTCCTGGCAAAAAATATCATCTCTAATTATATGTACAAGGACCAAATGGATTTTTTCCTGAGAAGGAACTTAACTGATAACATCTCATGGACACTGAAACTAATATCCCACTGCAAGAGAAGATGACAAAAAGCTATAATACTTGGGCTGGATATAGAAAAGGCCTTTGATTTTCTGGAATCGTTCTATCTTATGACTCTGCTTTCAGTGATGGGCTTTGGAGAAAACTTCCTAAGGGCAATACATACCATTTATCAGGATCCTAAAGTACAAATGAAAGTGAATGGTCTCGGATCCTCTTCAGTTCATCTCACAAGAGGTACAAGGCTGCCCACTCTCACTGCTTCTTTGAATTGGCAATAGAACTTCTGGCAGAAGAGTTACGATGTAATAGAGAAATATCCGGAATAACCCTGGGAGGCAAAGGACATATGGTTAGCTTGTATGCAGATGATATAGTGCTGTATATAACAAATTCATCTCACTCATTTCCTGCTTTTCAGAATGTTCTTTCAAGCTTTGGTCAAATATCGGGTCTTTAGATGAGTCCTTCCAAATTGGAACTTTATCTGATTAATTTGGACTCTATTGTAACAGACTATGTACATAAGACTTACTCCTTTAAATGGATAGAAGGTTCTTGAAGGTTTTAGAGATCCAAATTCCATTGGACCTAAAAGAACTGGAACATCAGAATCTTCAGGTTGTTCACAAAGGCGTGGTGTTTCAGATTACAAAGTGGAACAAATTAATTTTGCCCTGGTTGGACCATCTTCACTTAATCAAGAGTTTTATTCTACCAATTTTTTTGTTTCAGTTTTGGGCTTTACCAACGGACATCTCGAATACTACCTTCCACAAATGGCAATTTTTTTGTTTCAGTTTTGGGCTTTACCAACGGACATCTCGAATACTACCTTCCACAAATGGCAAACCATATTAAATAATTTTCTTTGGGCCTCTAAAAAACCTTTGAATTAGTTTTGGTGTGCTGAGTAGATTGACCTCTCATGGTGGTCTTAAATACTATTATCAAGCCAACATAGCCAGGATGTTACACAACAAAAACAACAGTTCTCTGGAGTTGTGACCATATTAATTTTGGGGGGCAAGAAATAGCTCATCACATTAGTAAGATTACTTCACAAGAAATTCTGGTCACCCCTGAATTAATGCTGCTGAACCTTTGGGGTAATTTGGGTCTGCAAAAACATACGATAGTTTTGATTTCCATACTCTTGGTGGCTGCTCGCTTTGATGTAGCCTCTAAATGGAAATCACAGGAGGCTCAGACTTTGGAATTATGGTTGGATATGATCTGGCACCAATTTATTCTGGGCAAGTTAGCTTTTAACATTTCTCAGTTCTCATCAGAACACACATTCAAAATTTGTTCAAATCTGGTTCCCTGCAGTACAATATTGAACTTCTCAGGACTACTTGCCTTTGAACCCTATCTATTAAAATTGGGTCTTCTTTTAAAGGTTCTCTGAAAGGAATAGGTACATATTTGGTCTTCTGATGCTGACGGTATGTTATAGCATTATATATACTTAGCTCTATTGGATAGTCACAATCTTTTTTTGAATGTATTCTCATTTACTTGTTAAACATTACTTGTTATACATTTTTGTTATACATTATATGTTATATGTTTTCTTTTATTCTATAGATTTGGGTATTCTTGATTATGTTGTTTGCATTGCATTGTATGTTAATTTTCTCCCAAAAAGGCCATTATTTTTTTAAAGCTTTAGCTACTGCAGCAGTGATGATGTTTATTTCAGCTCCACTAACTAGTTTAAAACAGACTGGGAGACCTGCTATAGTTACTGTGCTGTGCCATGCCTTAGAGCAGGAGTGGCCAAACTGAGGCTCGGGAGCCACATGCGGCTCTTTCACACATACTGTGCGGCTCCCAGCAGGGCGGTTAGGGAAGCGAAGGGGAGCTATGCTTTTTCTCCCTTCCTTTCCTCCCTCCCTCCCTCCCATCTATTTGGTTTCTTAGTTTCTCTCTGTTTCTCTCTCTCTCTCTCTTTCCACCTCATTCTTTTCACCTCTCTCTCTCTCTTTTTCTCTGCTAATTATGGCCCCGTCCACACTGTCACTTTTGTCGCTCATTTCTCCCTATTGCTTTGGGTTCCTCCCCCTTTCCCATATGTGTTTTGCTCCCTCTGGGACTACTAGAGAGAACAAAACATATGGGGGGTGGGGGAACCTGAAGCAAAAGGGAGAAATGAGTGACAAAAGTGACAGTGTGGACGGGGCCATATTTGTCTAAGAAATAAATATCATTGGGCATTATCAAGATCTGTTTTTACTCCTTTTGCTTTTATTTTTGGCAGTCTCATTTAATGTTAATAAAAAGCAACTTTGCATATTTTTAAAGAATGTGGCTCTCAAACATCTGACGTTTATTCTGTGTGGCTCTTACATTGAGCAAGTTTGGCCACCCCACCTCAGAGCGATCAAGAGTAGACATCAAGCCCATGAATAGCATTTTCACATCCTTTTCTAGTTCTGCATGTTCACCTTCATTCTGCACACTTTCACAAAATGATTTCTCCTTGAGCATTTGTAACAAGTAACTCCAAAGGCTGGACACTGTCTAGGCTTGTGTGTGTTTCCACATTTAGTGCAAATCTTCTGTAGTTTAGCTGGGGCAGGCATTTGTGGTGAGAGGTCTGCTAGAGGCTTGCATGCTTGTTGCAAAGAGCTGGAACAATTTCGGTTTTGCTCCACAGCATGCAATGTTGCTTCTGCAGGCATAGCTCCTGCCTAGGCACTTGTAAGAGCCTTTGTTCTGCAGATATCAATTGCCTGCTGGAGGGTGAAACTGGGCTTTTCTAGGAGTTTCTCCAGCGATACTAAATACAGTCTTATCCCTTAACATGGGATCTTGAGAAGGACCAAACTCACAATGCTGCACTTTTTGTCTTAGCTCAGTGACAAAATCATCTATTCCAGCAGCCTCATTATATTGTAATTGCCAGAACTGATATCTCTCAAACATAGGGTTCTTTCTGGGTTCACAGTGGGTTTAGAAAGCTGTTAAACCTCTGCCAGGGTCCTCTTGTTAAGGTCCGCAAACACACATTGCAAATTATTGTAAACTTTAAGGGCTTTGTCTCCTATGCAGTAAAGCAAGACTCCAATTTTGTAATCTTCAGACTCTTTTTCAGCCTTGGTGACCGCGAGGTACAGTTTCAACTTTTGTTCCCATCTCCTCCAGTTCTCCCCTAAATTTCCTACAAAGGATAAGTCTGATGGAAGCTTGAAATGCTCCACTGCTTTACGAGGGATGCAACCTGGAACATTCCTTTTCAACGCAGGAGATCCAAAGGAGATACAGGCCAGCTTCTGATATCATGTAATGTCCCCCTTTGGCTGTGGGTTCCCAGGTTAAGGTACTCACTGTTCTCAGGTCCATTCTACAAAGACAAGCTGGCTCAAAATGTCAGCTATTTATTTGCAAGGAGACAACTCCAGCAACCAACAACTTCAGCTAACATACAAAACTGGAAACTGAAACAAGAGCTCTGCTCAGTAGGACCAAACTAAATCACACAGATATTAGGGGAGAAGCATATGTGTATACAATAAATATACCACAGCTAAGAAGCTCCAGATTTGATCTTTGGGCTACCCCAGGTGATAATGTGATACGGAAACAATTTATGGGTTTCTGGAAAAGTCCTTTTCATTCTTGTATTTTAAAACTGTGTTATGTACATCATTGGCATTGTTCACATAGTATCTTTAAAAACAATACAAAATGTAAAGTTTTTATGGTTTGTTTCTTTGTTGGCATATAGCCACAGTGTGGTTGGAAAAGGCTGAGCCTTCAAGATATTGTTGAGGGCATCTTCTGTAGATACCATGGACACAGAATGGAATTTGGATGTGAGAAGTCTGTATTTAAGTATTAACCCTGAATATGACCCTACAGGTTGCATCCAATCAGCTTTTCAACTGGTGAAAAGGGGAGAAGGGGATTCCCTTTGTTGTCAGCTAATGCTGCCATCTCCTGCCCAGGAGGTGGGATGAGTGAACCCTTGATGTCAGGTCTGTGGAATGTTATGTTATACTTCTCATGTCATGCTTATCGCTCTTCAAGCTGCTCTGACCTTGGGAGACTGTTAGTGCCTGTCCATGTATCTCTTCCCCTGTCTGACTCTAATTCTTCCTGCTTTTCCCCTGGGAACTGTAAACCAGTAATTTAAGTGCCTTTTCTCTGCAATGCATTACCAGACCCCTTTTTGAATTCTGTATAATTATCCTGTTTGGGGCTGTGTCAGCCATTACTAACACAAGAAGTGCAGATGACCATAGCTGACCTTTCTCAATAAAGCATTCCTGTTTAAGGACACTTGTTGGTGACTGACTCTGTAGGACTCTCTCATTTGTTCACCAAAAACCCTGTGCTGGTGATCACAGGACTTCATGGATAAAAGCTACATGGGACAGTAGCTATAGTAAGGAGGACAATCATGTGAGATTGAGTGAAAAAGCTAGCTGGATTCAACCCTATGGGTGCTCAGTTTCCAGCAGGTGACATGGAAATTACATAGCAACACACAACACAAAAAGTAAATCACATCGCTAAAGGATCTATGCAAACCTCGACAGCATAATAAAAAGTAGAGACATCACCCTGCAATAAAAGATATCCCCAGTAGTCATGTATGGCTGTGAGAGTTCGACCATAAGGAAGGTTGAGCACTGAAGAATAGATGCTTTCAAATTATGGTGCTGGAGAAGACCCTTGAGAGTCCTTTGGACTGCAAGGAGATCAAATCAGTCAATCCTAAAGGAAATCAACCCTGACTGTTCCCTGGAAGGCCAGATACTGAAGCTGAAGCTCAAATACTTTGGCCACCAAATGAGAAGAAGGGAGCACTCCCTGGAGAAGACCCTGATGCTGGGAAAGATTGAAGGTCAAAGAAGAAGGGGACGACAAAGGATGAGATGGTTAGAAAGCGTTATCGATGCAACAAACATTGCAAACTCCGGAGCACGACGGAAGACAGGAGGGCCTGGCGTGATGTGGTCCATGGGGTCGTGAAGAGTCAGACTTGACTGTGTGACTGAACAACAAAGGATCTATATCCAAAAGATATATTAATAATTATTCCCTTTTGGTTTCAAAAATTGTGTTGGAATAGTCCATCTTACTCTAACCCTGCTATGGCACTGGAATGTGTCTCTTGTCTGAATTGAAGAGCCAACAAAGTGTCCACTTTATGTGGTTGCTTTTTTTTTTTATGGCACTAATGAATTCAGGCAAGAAGTGGGTAGATGCACTGTGGCACCATCCAGCCTTCTATACAACACAGGCCACAGAAGCCTTGAGCTGTACCCTAAGCTTGCTGTTTTGTGGGTAAATTTAGGATTTGATCACAGACTCATCCCGAAACTTCTTTTCTTTTCAAGGGCATTGAGAAGGTAGTCTAAGGTAATGGCTTCACAAGGTGATCATTGACATCTTCTGCTGCCAGTATTTTGCCTTGCAAAGGGATACGATGCTGCAGAGAAGAGGTAGTTCACACTTGAAGCTGCCTTACGCTGAATCAGACCATCAGTCCATCAAAGTCACCACTGTCCCCTTAGACTGGCAGTGGTGCTCCAGGGTCTCAGGCAGAGGTCTTTCACATCACCTACTACCTGATCCTTCTAGCTGGAGATGTCGGGTATTAAACCTGGGATCTCCTGCATGCCAAGTAGATGCTGTACCACTGAGCCACAGCCCATCCCGTAATCACAGGATACATTTATAGGATACGTTCAATATGTCTTGGCATCATTCAAATTGTGGCTATGTCAAGAAGGAGTCAGATTAGAATTTATTTTCATGTCAGTTAAATATAACATCAATATGATAGAAACTTAAGTACTTAGTACACATATTTTACTTTAAAATGGTGTTGTAAAAGCATCCTTCAATTTATTGCACAAAATGGTTATTTCAAAGATGGAATAGCATACCTACCAGACAGGTATTTCAGAAGATTTAATTTTCCTTAGTTTTTTTCTGGGCAATCCTGATTGCCACCAATGGAGTTTTGTATTGTATTCCTTAAGTTCTTTCAGCTCCATAGCAATTCCACAAAGTGTTTCCATTGTTCCTCTCAAATTACATTAATCATTCCAGTTGCCCCTCATTTCTTGTTCCTAAAGGTATCACTTGATCTGTTTTTAGTTGTTTCATCCCTGTTCTGCAATGCCTTGATATCTTTTTAAAGTTGAGGATATTGTTCCATAATCATAAGAATGATATAAACAAGATTATCAAAAGGTGCAAATATTTATAAGCATTATTTTTCTTTTGTTCCATTCCAAAGAGGACAGCAGAATATACTATGTTCTTCTCTGTGCAAGGACTCAGGTGGAGTGCAAGGACTCAGGTGGAGCTTTGTCATATTTAGGAATCTTTTAAAATTACAATGTAGATATTTGCTCCAAGTGTCCACCTGGATAAGAGGCTCAGGAATATCTTCAGCTGAATTGGTAAGATGCTGCCCATTGCAGCCATAGGTATTTGTCCTTGAAGAGTATCTTTCATAATTTCAATAAATTCTGCAGATCTGCAATGAAGCTTTTTATTCAGAATTTGCTCTTGAACAATCCTGAACCATTTTTCAGTATTACTCCCTCTGATCTGGGGCCATTTTTTTGCCTGGACCACAATGTCATCATAACAGCCGTGCTGGAATGTACTCGGACAAGAGTTTCAGAACTTCTGTGTTGTAGTAGATGTTTGGTGGGGTAGAGCATTATTTGTCAACATCTTCAGTGGTTTTCTGTGGGATTAATTTTACAAAAGGTGACATTTGACATACGGATTCCTATGTTATTGGAGTCATTTCCTCATACCAACTGAGGTCATCTCAACGAGGTCATCTTATTTTTCAGTTTCATAAGTTCCTGACTTACCATGTTGCTCGCTTGTCCAATATGTTTCAGTCGAGCATCTGATACTGAAAATTATGCTGAGGCAATAAACAACTTCTCTACATTCTTGTACTGTTTTGACATTTTTGCAGCCGTGCGAATGAATACAGAAAAAGTTTTTCACTTCTTTGGAAATCTTTATTTTATTTACATAACCAGCCATAAATTTAACCATGTGCACTGCAGAGATATGCAATACTGTAAAAACAGAACACCCCAGCTCTGTCATTAACATATACCTCATAACAAGTAGGGAGGCACTGAATATGGCATCGTCTTGTTGAAACCTCTGTGCCCATTTGCAGTCACATTCTATATTTTGATGACCAATGACTCTAAATGGGTCTTGCAAAAGTAATGCCAGCCAGTGTAAGTAAGCATCTCTTGTATGCACTCTGATGAGTCTGAGGGATATTTATGCACAAAGTGTTACATAAGAGGCTAGTGTTTATATGATGACAGAGGCTTGACAAGCTGATCCAGTGGCATCAAGGTACAGCTCAAACAAACCTGTTATCCGAAGATCCTGAAGTGGCTGAAGCTGAACTTCCACGGACAGGTCCAATATAAAAGGAGACACCGCAACAATCTCTTGATGTACACAGTCTGTTTTATATGGTAATTTTCTGAAGCATCCTGTTTTTCTTGTATGTTAATACAGCCTTGGAAAAAATGTTGCAATCTGTCTGCCCTTCAAGCTTTCCTTCACTGGCAATTTTCTGTGATGCTTCAGAACTCTTCACTGTAGTTGCCAGCTATAAATGCAGAACTATTAATCCGTTTATTCCTCAGCTGATTCGATGTATCTCCTTTTAAGTTCTTTCCTGTCTGGAAAGACTTGTATGCAGGGCTATTTTGGGGCAGGAACGCCCAGGAACGGAGTTCTGGCTGGCTCCTGAGTTGGCCACGCCTACAACAAAAACCTCTGGCATGCGTGGCTACAGAGCATGCTGCCCTCCCCGTGTTACACACAAGAGGGGAAGGCGGCATGTTAAAATGCCCTCTAGCCCCTCAGGATTTCCTTGTCAATTTCACTCCCCACCAGTCAGCTGAGAGTGAAACTGAGAAGGAAAAGCCACTCTCTGCCTTCCCTTCTCTAGCTGACATGTCACAGCTGGAAAAGGGCAGGCAAGGAACCCAGGGGGGGTAGGAGATTTGAAAGGCGTTGCTGAAGTGGGGCAGAGAAGCTTGGGGGGGGGGGGGAGAGGCAAGCTTCCATGCCTGCCCTGTGCTTTCCCAGCCACCCGCCTAAAATGCTAATAAGCTGTGCTGTCCAGGGTGTGGCCTAATAGGTTAATTAGTGAGTTTCAGCTGTGGGTTGTGGCCTACTATGCTAATGAGTTTTTTCTACGAAAAAAGCCCTGCTTGTATGTCTTTTGTATTCCTGGCTACTGTGATGTTTTTCTTTTTCTTTTCTGTAGATATTGTTATACTGTTAGTCTCATTTTTAGGAGCATTTCTTTTTGAAGGGTTCATGAATTTGATGCAATTATATTTGAAGGGTAAACCATAAATTTTATGACACTTGGTAATTTTTGCTACAAGTGTTGCCCAGCTGTTCCACAATTCAACTTGCAATGTGGTTACATTTCTCTCTCTCTCTCTCTCTTTATTCACTTCACATAGAGTGATTTTAAGTGATTGTGGACATGAGGCAGAAAATATAATAGTCCTGTGAACCACCTCATCATTGTATTCACACATTTCAGGGTCCCCAGAAACAGATTTACATTGTGAATATCTCCCAGCTATTGTTTTTTTTCCGTAGAAGAGAACTTGCCATTGTACTTAGATATCACAGACAATTTGCTCTGTCATTTTCATATCATTACCATAACCCATTAAAACTGTTTTCTGATATGCAACATCACTTAGATCAACAGTCAGGTTTGCATCTCTAGCAGGGTTTTTTTGGCCTATCTGTTTTCTTCTGGGTTTCTTTCTTCTTGAATAGTCCAGTATTCTCAGCTCCCATACATGCCGGGCAAAACCATGCTGGTAGGCAGGCAACACTTGATATCTGTTTGGATGATCTCACTGGAGTTACAAATATGTGTCTTCTTGCACTCATGTTTCCAGTTCTTGGCCCCTAACTAATGTTTCCTTTCCTCTCCTGTCTTCATGCCAAAAATTATGAAGCCATTTTCAAAATTGTGTGGTGTTTGCGTGACACGTACTTGCAATCCTGCCACAAGCAAATATGATCTTACAGAGGCCTGGTGTAAAGAGGCAGCTTCAAACTCAACATGTGCGTAAGCAGCAGTACAAAGCACACTACCCACCCTAGTACTTCAAGGTTTTTTTCTATAGACATTGCTTCCTAAAATGGCAATGCTAGTTAAAAATAATCCTGCACCATGTATTTTAATAAGCATCGTCCAGCCTACTATACCCTAAGTCACCAAGAGTCTGCTTTTTAAATCACAGGTAGCTTTTTCCTGGGAAATGTCTACTAACAAATATCAAATGTGCAAAAACCAGGCTTTGGGTCACGTACTACTTTATGGCACTTTGTAGGTTGCTGTCTCCTGATTCCAGGGACATATGGTCATGATATCGTTGTGAGAGTGTTGGACTAGGATCTGGAACATTCAGGTTCAAATTCCCACTATACATGGAAGCTTGCTGAGTGACCTTGGGCCACTCTGTGTCTAAACAGTGATGCCAGTCTCCAAGTGGGGCCTGGAGATCTCCCAGAATTAGAACTGGTGTCCAGATGGCAGAGACCAGTTCCCCTGGAGAAAATGGCAGCTTTGGAGGGTGTACTGTATTGTCCAGTAGGGTTGCCAGCTCTGAGTTGGGAAATCATAGTCATAGGAGGAGATTTTGTGGGTGTAGCCTGGGGTTGGTAAAGTTTGGGGCAGGGAGGGACTTCAGCTGGGATGCCACAGAGTACACCCTCCAAAGCAGCTGTCTTCTCCAAGGGAACTAACCTTGGTCCTCTGGAGATCAATTTTAATAGATCGCCAAGTGCCACTGGGAGGGTGGCAACCTTTTTGCACCATTGTGCTCCCTCCCCAGATTTTAACCCCCCCAATCTCCAGGAATCGCCCTTCCCAGAGTTGGCAACCCTAACTCACAGCATGGCTGACCGTCTGGATCTCACAGCATGGTTGTGAGGATAAAATGGAGACGGCAAGAATGCTGTTGTGAGCCACGTGGGGTAGAATGATTTGGGGTGGTCCAAAGCTTATGGGGGGGCAGCAGCCCCAAACCTACTTATCTTTCAGCTGTTTTGCTGCACAAGCTCATATAATTCTTGAAACAAAGTCTGAGTCAGTGCCACCTTTAAGACCTACAAAGTTTTATTCATGGTGTAAGCTTTCGTGTGCAAGCAAACTTCTTCAAAAGTGCTTGCACACTAAAGCTTATACTGTAAATACAACTTTAGTTGGCCTTAAAGGTGCCGCTGGACTCAAGCTTTGTTCTACTACTTCAGACCAGGGGTCATTTCAAGCAGGAGCTCAGGGGAGCTCAGCTCCGGGAATTGGTGCCAGCCCCCCCCCCCCCCCCGCAGGGAATGCCTGCTTGTTTCATGGCTGCAGCACAATGACCCCATCCCCTGGGAAAGTCCTTGTTCCTCCGACCAGCCTTCTGAAGGCTTCAGCCACCACTGAAGCTATCCTCCCAGAATAGTGGTATTTCTGAGGCTTGGATTAGTAGCTGTCCCCTCTCTGTCAGCCCTTCCTCCCTTCCTCTCTCCCTCTCTCCTTTCTTGCCTTCTGATATACTTCCGGTGATGTCAGGTGGTGTAGCATATGCAAATAAGTTATGCTAATGAGTTATGATAATGAGCTCCTGCACCTTGTTTTCTACAAAATGACCCCTGCTTCAGACCAACACGACTACCCCACCTGAATGAATCTTGGAAGTTACTGCAATTTGGAGTGCTTTGACCAAAGACAAGTTTGGATGGGTGTTATGTTCTGGCCGAGGAACCGCACACACGGTCGGCCAAACACGTGGCCAGGCGAAGCGGTTGAGCTTCGCTTCCAGAGACAACAGATCCCTCGGATCCTGAAAGGGACCAATAGGCAAGTCTGCATCATGGGATAGACAAGGGGCAGGGACACTGTAAATAGCGAATCACGGGTGTGGGGTGTGCGCATGGGTGCGGTCGAGAATGGGGATAAAAAGTGGACCTGCGGGTCCAGCTAACCAGTCTTGTTCTGACCTCTTAATAAAGTATGAGCTGTTTTCACTTGACGGGTCTCCAACCTCAGTACTTTTCAAGGGGGCACCAGTCTTTCTGGGAAACTCTGCAGGGCTTTGCCTCCTGGTTCCAGAGATATGGGTGAGTTCAAAACCTATTTTGGGAAGCAGAGCTGCTTAAGCATTATTAAATTTGGTGTTCGATTTGTGTATCATAAGGAACCAGGGTCTGAGGAAACAAATTCAGCCTCGTTCTGCCAGCCCTGGTGAGCACAGCACAGATGACGTCACGCCAGGGTAGCTCTGGAAGGAGACCAGCCAGAAATTGGAAATAACGAGGTGGGGGGGGGGGGGGGAGATGCGTGACTGAAAAAAAGGCGGGGCGGCTTCAACGTGGCAGTGGTAAACAAGAAGCGGGAAGGGGAGGGGGGGGACACCACTGCTGGTATCCATAAGGGACTACAGAAATTCCGCAGCAGCAGCATAAAAGTGGTGCCTCAGCAGCAGAACTAACGAATCTTAGATTGCAGCCAAGCAACAAAACTGAAGATGATCCAGCATTGTCCTTGCGCGCATGCTCAAAACTAACTAGAAACCCCCCCCCCCCCCCCCGGATTCCGGAGCCGGCATTGCGCTGAGTAGGAGAGTCAGTGAGTACGTAAGGCTAGAGCGGCAAGGATGTTGGCCAACGTTTCCCTCACGACCGTTAGAAACGTCACTTCCGGTTCCCTGTTCCCTCCCGTCACATTAGGCGTGTTGCACGGAAAAGGAGACGGGATGGTGAGCGGGGACGACGAGCTGGTGGAGGATTTCCCCGAACAGTTCCGCTCCTACTCGGAGAACGAGAAACACTGGCAGGCCCGGCGCACCTTCATCCTGCGTAACGTCCCGCCGGAGGACGGGGCGGAGCTCTCTGCGCTGCGCGTGGACCAGCTGCTCTCGCTCTCGATGGTCTGGGCCAATCATCTCTTCATGGGATGCAGGTACCGCCCTTCCTGCGCCTCGCCTGGGTTCCGTTGATGGGCAGGCGGGGAGGGAGGAAGTCTGTCTCATCCTGTCCCCGGGCAGGCAGCAAAGGACACCTCCTCCTTTGCGGGTGTCTCATACAGTAAGGCGTGTGGCTTGTGTCTCCGTCTCCTCTCTCTAAAAGTTATAGGACAAGGCAGAAATTCAATAGGTGAAGCTTTCCTCAGCACTGTGACTCTGTGCTTCGGAGCGGATTCATTTGCTGTATTTCCATCCGCCACATAGCAGTCAAAAGGATCTGCCACGGCCAACAGAAAGCAACCTCATTGGAAGCACCTCTTCTAGTGAGCGACAGTCTTGTGCCCTCCTACCTGGGATTATGCCTCGTCAGATACCTTGGAATTTATTTTTATGAATAGGGTTTGGTCATAGGATCCATACAAGACAACTGTCAACAGGTCATGATAAAGCTGCCAGTGGGCTTGGAGAAAAACGGCATGGCCTTTTAACAATGGTTTAATGTGTGGAAATGAGCAAGTTGGGGTTTTGTTTTGTTTTTTAAATGGCATGGAGTAAATAACCAATTGGTAAGCAACATCACATTAAACTAGTTGCCAGCTTCCAGGTGGGTGGTTGGGGGGGGGGGGGTCACAGTTTTAGGAACATAGAAAAAACACAGAAAACTGCAAAGAAAGCGCTGTCTATTCAAAAATACATTGTACAGTACAGTCTCAAAGTGCAAAATACAAATACATACAAGTTAATAAAGTGGTCCATGAAGATAGTTGTCGACGAAGGTCTCCAGAATAATACTTCGTTTTGCAGGAAACTTCATCTGAACATTGACCATGACAACAGAAACTCCAGTTTCTTGCACATTCAGAGAAAGTCGCAATACAATTAGCACAGCTCTACACAGCTTCATAAGTACATTTTCTTTAAAGAAGGCTGAATAACCACGGGCATATGGAAAGGATGTTAACGTAATGAAGTATTATTCCGGAGACCTTCATCAACAACTATCTTCATGGACCACTGATTATTAACTTATATGTATTGGTATTTTGCACTTTAAGTATTTACTGTACGGTGTATTTTTGGAATAGACAGCACTTTCTTTGCAGTTTTCTGTGATCTTTTTCTAACCTCCAGGTGGTAGCAGACAAAACAGGGAACCCTAGCGTGCGATTGTAGAAAACCGTAAAAAACAGCAAGGGAAGACCATCAAAGATATGCACTTGAAATGTCTAAAGTGTAAGATATATTAAGTAAATGCTTAAATTGCAAATAAACGTCTATAATGAGTTGGTGGTTCACTACAAATACACCATGTGCTCATGGCATATCATACAGCAGCACTGAGATACAAATAAACATAAATGAACATAACAGTTTGCGCTCACAGGCACTGATAACAAGGTATGCACATAAATCCAACTGGTTGATTCTTGCTTAAATGCAATAAAAGTATCCAAAGACCTGAAGTCATAAATCAAGCCGAGGATGACCAGTGAAAAATCTTCTGTAGCTGAACCAACATCTTTCCTAGGCAGGGTTTGCTCTAAGCAGAGTTAGTGTGAGCTACCTCACAGTTTTTTAGCCTCTGGCTCACATATTTTTAACTGAGCTCAGGAAGGATGGCTCCAGAGCAGACTAATTTATGCAGCAGCCAAATTGCTCGCTCACAACTTTAATGCCAGTATCTCACAAAGTAGAATTTTTGTTTGCAAGAGGGAGCTTAGAGGGAGCATTGTTCCTAGGTATATAGACATTTCAGTGACTCTTCTGGATAATGGAACCTTGGGATTCAACACAGCTAAAAGAACTGGTAGTCTGTGTAATTCTCTTTGAAATCAGGTTCCATGAGTCAGTTGTTTATTTTGTTATCAGCGCCTGTGAGCGCAAACTGTTATGTTCATTTATGTTTATTTGTATCTCAGTGTTGATGCATGATATGCCATGAGCACATAGCGTATTTGTTGTGGGTTGTGGACCACCAACTCATTATAGACGTTTATTTGCAATTTAGACATTTACTTAATATATCTTATACTTAGACATTTCAAGTGCATTGAATCTTTGATGGTCTTCCCTTGGCTTTCTTCTTCTTTTTTTTTTTGTGCTTTTTTCGACCTCCAGGTGGTAGCTGGAGGTCTCCTGGGATTACTACTGTTCACCAGGCAACAGAGGTTAGTTCACCTGGAGAAAATGGCTGCTTTGGAAGGTGGACTCTATGGTCTTATCCCTCCCCTCCTCGGGCTCCACCCCCTAAAACTGCCATCTGTTTTCAAACCCAGAACTGGCAGTCCCACATTAAGCCTCTGTCAAAGTGATAAGACTTGTTTTTTTCTAGGCAGTTGGCAACCCTAGTCCATAATTATCCAGCTAATGTGCCTAATTATTGTAATTCAGAGGTGGTTAACTTGCTTACTTCAGAAAACTACTGTGAACGGCAGTGCTGAACTAAGTTCATTTTTGAGCTTACAAATTATAGAAGTGTGTGGCTGTGATGTTTACGGTGGCTTTTGATGAGAAAGTATTTATTTATTTAATTAGATTTGTATCCCACCCTCCCCACAAGCAGGCTCAGGGTGGGTTCCATCATAAAATTCACAATACAACAAACTGACAGTTAAAATATATCTAAAAGCAGTATTCAGTAAAAGACTGGTGCCTCAACAGGTTTCAACAAGAAGTAGTTTGTTCCCAGGTGGCCATTCCGATCTGAGGTTACTGGAGGGGAGGCCAATAGTAGCTGCCTCAACCAAAAGCCTGGCAGAAGAGCTCGGTCTTGCAGGCCCTGCAGAACTGTAATAGGTCCCGCAGGGCCCTGATTTCTAAAGGGAGCTCATTCCATCAGGTAGGCAGAAAAAGCCCTGGCCCTCGTTGAGGCAAGTCGGGCATCCCTGTGGCCGGGAACCACCAGGAGGTGTTGATGAATCGGTCGTAAGTTCCTGTGGGGCTCATATGGGGAGAGGCGGTCTCAAAGGTATGCTGGCCCCTGGACGTATAGGGCTTTAAAGGTAACTACTAGCACCTTGAACCAGATCTGGTACACAGTGGGCAGCCAGTGCAGTTCCTGCGGCACTGGATGGATACGTGTCCGCACAGACAACGCCCCACACAGCTGGTCAATTAAAACATATGCATACATCTCACACTTTTAAGAATCTTCTAGACACGTTAGGAAACTGGATGAATTCTATTTCCAGTGATTAGTATGCTAAAACGGTACTGATAAGAATTTCTTAAGTCTTCGAGAGTTTAAAAATACAGTCTATCTGAACATCTGGGTCTGCCTCTAAGGTACATTTCTGCTTTATAAGGAAAGCTCAAATTCTAAAATAATGTTCTTTAATTAATTTTTTTTTAAGTGAAATAGTTACTTGAGTATTGTATAGATTTTATATTTTTTGCCTAACCCTTGTAAACTGGTGTTCAGAAAATGAGTTGCTGATGTTACTGAAATAATCGCATAGAAGAACTCAGCTCTCGCTACACCTCCTTGGTCTTTTTGTCAACTCCTAAAACTACAAGGACCATGCATTCTCTTTTAGAAAGCATACCTGAATCATGATAATTGACTTAGTGAATTAATAGTACACAGCAGAACATGGGATATCACATTAAAACTGCAGTTCTAATAACATTTTCCTGTTGAATAGACCTGAGTAGACCTGTTTAGGATTGCTCTGTAACTCTTCATTTTTATTTTGTAGCTACAGCAAAGATCTCCTGGACAAGGTAACAGAAATGGCTGAGGGGATTGAAGTTGAAGATGCCCCACATTTTACAACCCGTGACGAAATAATGAAAAAGGTGAATATTTAAGGTTTAGAACTGTTGAAAAACAAAAACAAAATGCTGAAGAGACCTACTTTTGCAAATGGTAAAATAGGTTTGTATATAAATGGCTGATCTAAAGTGGGGTCTTTAATGTATTGATTTGGCACTGAGCAAAGAACATAGTGAATATATTCTGAATATTCAATGGTAGCTCTCTTAGCACACGTGCGCTCTCTTATTGTTACTGTACACTAGAAAAAAGTGTGGGTTTGGGGTTTTTTGCAATTGCATTACATTTGGTAGAAATACTTAATTACCATCATAAATGTCTTATTTCTTGGAACGTTATCTACTTGAGCACATAATTTTCTGCCACTATAGAGTAAGCTCTGTATCTTCATACCTGCAGTGGGAAGCTTGAAAACATGCATGTTGCGCTTGCTAAAAGGCAGAAAAGTAGAGGAGCGTGAATGAGGCTCCAAGTGTTTCAACAGAGTCTAGCTTCTCAAGCTCCTGGTTTCTGGCCGCCATATAAGTTGCTCCTACTTTGCAAACCTCTACTCCAGTAACCCAGTTTTGCCCCGAATCCCTCACTTTTAAAATAGATAAATATCTTTTTAAAATAGATAAATATCTAAATCCATGCTGGAGAAGATGACGATCAGTGTGCTCTCTTGAGTTTAAAAGTGTCAAGTAGTATCAGAATTATGTTAACAACTACCGATAGACATCCTCCTCACTTGTCTCCATTCATTTGTTGCCATACCAAAACGTATGATTATCCTGTGTCTTCAGCACTAATTTGCACAGCCTTTTCAGTGTGTTCTTGCCAGGAAAATTGTAGAAGCCGATGTTGGCTTCCAGCATTTACAGGCCCTTCACTTTTCCCAGCTGTGCAAAACCTTTTTTGAAGTATGGTGACCAAAACAATATGAAGTATCTCAAATGAGGCTGCACCATGGCTCTATACAATATTGGCCATTATATCTGCCATCTCTTTCCTAATAATCCCCATTAAGGAACTGGTGTTTTTCACCACTGCTGTGCACTGAGTCAACATTTTTATTGAGTGATGTCCTACAACCCCAAAATTTCTTTTCCTTTTAGTCTGTGCCAGTTCAGACCCCATCAGCATGTATTTATTTAAAGTCCGAATTTCTTGTTCCAGTGGGTATCACCTTGTAGTTACCCTAGTTGAAACTTCAGTTGCTACATTGTTTCCCACTCACCCAGTATTTCCTGAAAACCCGGCTATTACACTGCTCACCCCCAATACCAGATAAGGTGCAAACAAACTCAAGAGCTCAGGTACCATCACCAATACTTACAGGAGTCCACTGTTTGTTTCAACACATTGCTTCTCCTTTTCCTTCTCTCTGCTCTCTCACATATAAGCAGTTTTTAATTCATAAGATGACCTGTCCTCTTATCCCATGGCTATTGAGTTTACTTAGGAGTTTTTGTAGTGGAACCTTGTCAAAACCCTTTTTGGAAGCCTGCCTTATCCACATGTTTATTAACCTCAAAGAACTACAAAATTTGGGGAGGCAGGACTTCCCTTTGCTTAAGCCATGCTGATTTTTTGCTTCAGCCAGGGATGTTCTTCTTCAGGCTTCTGCCTTAATAACAGTTGCTACTAATTTAGCTGGAACAGATGTTATGTGTTCTCTTATTATTGACAAATGTGATTGCAGTGCGTTTATCTGACTTCTGCTTTAGACTTTCTCTCTCTCTCTCTCTAGAATCAACACTAGTGCCCAAGAGAAGAGGTGCTAGACTTTTACTGTGCTACATCATTTACTGACGTAGAAGACTGATCTGAAGACTAGAACAAGTTTCATTCTGGACGTCCATTTTAGATTGGGGACTTTTTACACTGAAAACTCATTTTAGGTTTCTAAAATATGTATCTTGATTCCGATCAAACAAGGTATAGAGAACCTTTGTTCCTTCCCCCTCGGACCATGGGACACAACTTTCTAGAAATAGGGGTGGGGGTACTGACGGAACCACAGTACCTGTTAAATGTAGATAATTCTTTATAACGACCAAATCTGACTTACAGCCTGGCCCTGTGCATGTTTGCCCAGGAGTAAATCAAGAGACCTCATGGAGTTTACTTCTAGGTGACTGTGTCTACAATTGCAGCCCTAATTGAATAGGATGTGGAAACTGTCTCTGTTGGTGCACGTCTTGTACTGCATAAGTAGAGGGGCTGTCCTGGTCTTAGATGAAATGAAAGTAAGGATGTGTGAGAATCAGGGCTCATTTCATAGCAGGAGCTCTTTTCCATATTAGGCCACACCCCCCTAATGTAGCCGATCCTCCAAGAGCTTTCAGAGCTCTTCTTACAGGGGCTACTGTAAGCTCTTGGAGGATTGGCTACATCAGGGGTGTGTGGCCTAATATGCAGAGGTGCTCCTGCTACGTAATGAGCCCTGCTGCGCGCCTGCCGCTATGGCTGCCAGAAGCCATGCAGATAGCACAAATGTTAACGCTGTTGTTTTTTCTGGAAGGATGGCTTAAATGTTGTGTAAATGTTTATTTTTTCCCCATCATGACAGTCAAGATCCTCTAACCATGGAGAAAAACTTAACATTCAAAATATTTTTATAGCAGTCTGAGCAAAATTTTGATTGTCTTGTAGTTTTTTAAAATGGAAGTTATGTACATTTCAATCGAAGATCATAAGCCTTTTCAACATTAGGGCTCCTGTGCCTTTTGGTAGTTGAAAATATAAGGGAGGTTTGGCAGGTACAGCTTTCGGGCGCTTGCAAACATGGTGACATAGCATAAAGAAATGCGTCTGGTTGGAATACTAGATTGGTTTTGCAAAAAAAGAGTACCAAAGACATTGCGGTAATAGATCATAATGTTTAGACTCTTTCTTCATCATCGGCCCTGGGCCTTGTTTAAATCAGGATATTTTATATTGCTTTGCCAGGAAAAGAGCAAGTGGAGTTCATTTTCTGAAATGAAGAATACAGAGTGGGAGACTGTAAGGCATCACAGGGGAGAGGGAATCCTTTGGAACTTCCTCCCACACACCTCCCCCAGCCCCCCTTCTAGGATTCTGTAAGCTGTTAACGACCTGGAGAAAAAATGCCCTGCCCCTTAGTAGCAGCTTAATGGGATATTATTTAGCAGGTGATGTTATTTACTTCCATACTATGAAAAGGTTCAGCTGCACGCATTAAGCACGCATTAAAGTGGCAGGTTGCTTTGTCTCCAGATTGTTGGCAGAAAGTATAGAATCTTATAAGCTTGAGCCAACTGATTTTCCTTACCTTTCTCCATCTGTCTCAGCTGCCTTCACTGTTCCATCCTTTTAGGAGCATTTTCAGTCTTTTTTTTTTAGGGGGGTTGCTTTTGTTTAATTAATATTTTTATGCATTCTTGAGTTCCCCAAGTAAGTAGTGATTCCTACCTTAAATGTGGAGGGCCTAGTTTTGTTGTTTTGATCACCTACATCGGGGCCAGCCATTTTACTGTTAAGATGTAGGGGATGTGTTCTAGCATAGTCTGGACCAAAAGAAAGCCACAGCCATCTTGAGAACACACACACTATAACAGGATTTGAGGTGTCTCCTGAGCTGCTCTGATGTTGCATGCTACTTTATGCCAATGAGTTCCGCCAGAGCCCAACTCAGACTATAAAGGTATTGTATAAACTGCTCATTTTTAGCAGGTTTGTAAAAAAACGTTTCGTGAGTTACTGACTTCATAGTTTCACTAAACTGAGTTTTGTGTATTTTTTTTTCAAATCACTGTTCTAGGGAAATGAATGGTGTGCTTCGTTGTTGGCCTGCATTTATTCTGTCAGCTGATGCAAATCCTGAAGTAAATAAAAATAATATTTAAAGAGTTTTTAAAGTATGCGATGGCTGAGCTTTTTCGCATCAACTGTTGTGAGTTGGGTTTCTGCTAAGCTGCTCTATTGACTTCATGAGATTGAATTATAATTCAGTTGATTTACCAGTTAAATGCCAGACTGCATCTGCTTTGGAGCCCTCAGCTAAGCCCATGAGCTGGAGGCCTTGACCTCCTGTCCCAAAGTCTGGCCATGACAGCACACTGTCTGGGGTAACCAATTACTCTTGAAGGAGCAAGTATTTTCCCCCTGGTGTATGTGTAATAGTTCTTTTGTGGCAGATGGGCAGAGTAGAGGGTTAAGCATCATGCAGATGGGCAGAGTGGGAGGTTAAGCGTAAGTTTTTTCCATGAGAGCTGAAAATTACAGCGTGAAGAGTACTTTAAAGAGTGATAATAGCTGTGCCCTAGGAAATTTGTTCGAAGGGGGAAACAGTTAAACGTACTTACATATTGTTAGGAAACAAACCTAATTTTTGTAGTCATCTTTAGTTTGGGGTTCGGTCTGTGGATCACCACGAACCCCAAACCACCTTTTTTCAGTCCATGCCCATCCTTAGTGAAGATTTTTTTGTTTCATTTGGTATTCCCTCAGTGATCCCTCCTTCCTGCCATGAGTCACAATACTCATGAAATTACATTGAGCAGTCATTGGGCTGGATCCATCCTGGATTCTATCCTCTTTATTTTTTTATCAGTTTTACAGGAGTTGGGAGGAAAAATGGAATGGGGGGGGAGGTCCACAGGGAACAGTAGAAGAAAAAGACTAGTAAAATATATAGAAAAAGCTTTTTCAGCTAATTTTTTTGCCATTCTTGAATAATTGTTAGTGAGTTGTAAAACTTGTTACTGAGCTATAAAACTGTGTCCTTAAGCAGCGTAGCCTATATTTTCCAACTAGTTCATTCAGACCCAGAATCTGTTAATTAGAGTGGTTGTAGAGTCCTCTTGCCCATGCAGCAAAGTGTATGCCTCCCAGGTCTTCTGTCTTGCCATCTGGAGACCGTGGGTGACCCAATAAACAGAGAAAAGAAAGAACTATCTGTTTTAAATACATTGAGGAACACTATAAAGAAGGGCAGTTCTTCTTTAGTGTGTATCTGAGAGTTGGCTCCAGTGATACACCAGCTGTCAACTGGTGCTTGTGCGAGCAGGCTTTGATTCTCACTTACCTTTACTTGCACAGCAGGGATTCTGAGCTGCCATGCCCATGCAACTGCTTGCAGTGAGTCTCCGTTTCTTCAAACTAACACTGTCTGGGATTCTTCTTTCCTTGGGAGTTTTAGCTGCCCGGCGGCCATTTTGTGAGTATGCCTAGCTGTTTTTTACAGCTATCCTAAGGAGTCTCTTGCTATTTGGCTCCACTTTAGCTGTTTCAGGCCTACCACGTAAATACAGATGAAGAAGCTGAGTGGGGTTGTTTCAGTCCATATAGTGTTTCTTGTTGCATCCAAATTAACCCATGTATAATGCAGCAAAAGCTAATCCCAGCTTGCCAGTGAGTGTACAGAAATGGCACGTGCATTTGTGTACACACATTTGTTGCATCCAGCCTGCATTTCAAGAATGATGGAACCACCTAGCTATCTGGAAATAGTGAAAATAAAGTTTCCTGGATGTGAGGCCGTGAGAGAGTTTTTCTCCCTCATAATAGCAGAAGCTGAGTACACCCAGTGACGTTGATTGACAGTAGATTCAGGACGGGCTCGTGGAATCCATTGCCAGTGGATGTTGTAGCCACAAGCACAGATGGCTTTCAAAGGAGGTTGGGCAGATTTATGGAAAATAGGGCTACCAATGGCTGTTAGCCATGGTGAGTGAAGGGAACCTCCATACACAGAGGCAGAAAACCTCTGAACATTAGTGCTGGGCAGCAGCACCAGGGAAGGGCCTAGGTCTGTATACCCCGACCCTTTGGAGCATTTGGTTGGCTGCTCTGTGAAACAGGATGCTGCACTGCAGGGACCGCTGGTCTGATCCAGCAGGGCTCTTCTTGTGTTCTTAAATGAACTGTACATTTGAAAACATAAAGGATTACACAGAATTCTCCATGTGACACTAAGAGATAGCTGTTTGCCTATCTCATACCTTTTATTACCAGTGAGGGGGCTGAAGCAGTAGGAACTACAAAAGTCCAGCAATACAGAGCTTGTGTTCTTGTGGGTGCCAAGAAAATGACAAGGCTTTGTTGAGGCAAGAAATGAAGGAACTGCATGCAGTGTGCCACTGAACGCTCTTTTTTAAAAAAATTGCTCTGGCATTTACGGAGGAAAAGGGAGAGGCTGGTGCCCACGCTTCAACTAGGCCACTGAGGAGCTGTTTGCTGTCAGTAGAAAGAAGGGGGCAGAAATTGAAAGGATTAGAACGGGTGGGGTTGCCTTTCACATAAGGGATCCAAAAGGACCCACAGAATGTTTACTGCAGTTCTGAGGCCCTCGCCACCCTTGCAGGAGAATGGGGTGGGGTGTGGAACGGTCTGCAAGCTTCGTTGAATAGCAGGTGGAGGAAGATGGAGCACCAGTTTCAGAACGCTTCCCAATGCTGAAAGCTCCCATGGATGGGAAAGTGGGATTTTATGAACCGCAGACAGCAAAGCAAGTACATGTACTAGAGCTCTAACATCCTATAAATCAGAGGTGTCCAACTCATTCGTTATGAGGGCCAGATCGGATGTATAAATGTCACTTTGTTGGGCTAGGCCATGTGTGCCGTAAAATGTAATGCCAGATACCGGAGATATAAACTGTATAAATGACAGTCGCTAGTAAGCTCCATGTTGGTCTATCCTCACTGCAAGGCCCCATGGGCCGGGAGGGAGGTGCAAAGGAAAACCCACATGGGCGAACTGGAGAGCCAGTGGTGAAGCACTGGGCAGATGCAGTCAAGGTTGTTCTGCCATGCTGAAGCCACAACCAGAGTGTCTCCAGCCACTCTCCCCTGAGCAGTCTCCCGTTCCCTCCCCTGCATTAGTTGCTCATGGGCCACATAAGAGCCCTGAACGGGCCACTTCCAGCCCCCGGGCCTTATGTTCGACACCCCTGCTAAATGCGTCTATGCGAGGAGTTTCCAACTTCAAGCTGTCATTGCAGCAGCAGCAATTAACTAGCCACAGGTCAAAAAATATTTATCTAGGTGCATTTTATGTGGCCTTTCCAGAGTTCTGCTTGAGGCAGCTTATAAGTCGAAAACCCTAAAATCACAATAAATGATCAATTATAAAAACAAAGCAGGGGTCAGGGATAAAAAAAAAGTACTTACAATATCAATTTTTTTAAAAAAAAAGCTTGGAGACCCAACACACCATAAAAAGCTAAAGGCCCCTCAGTTAAAAACCTAGCAACAAATGTTTCAACCTGGCCCTTGAAGGCAGTATGGTAGGCGTTATGCATGCAAGTCTCTAGAGTGAGAGCATTCCAAAGGTGAGATGCCACCACTGAACATGCCCTGTTCCAAGTTGCCACCAGCCTCACTTCTGAAAGTGGGGGCACAGAGATCAGGGCTTGGGAGGCAGATCCCCAAGCCCTTTAGAGCCTTAAAGGTAAGAGCCAGCATTTTGAATTGTTCCCAGAATCAGAGGGGTAGTCAGCGCAGATCTATCAGCATGGGTGACGTAGTCTATAACCATCCTCCAACTACAGCCTGACCACTGCATTTTGGACCAACTGAAGTTTCCAGACTCTCTTCAAAAGTAGCCTCAGACAGTACATTACAGTAATCAGACCATGATTTCTGTGGCCAGGTCATGCTTTTCTTCAAGGAAGGTCCATAGCTAGCGTATCAGTTAAAACTACATGCCCTGAAGGAGAGACCTGAGCCTCCAACAAAAGGCCATGATCTAGTAACACCCCAAAGCTACGAACCTGCTTGTTTCAGGGGGAATGCAACCCTTCTAGGATGGGCTGACTCCACAGTCTTCAATTAGCATCTCCCTTGACCAATGCTTCAGTCTTGTCTGGATGGACCTCCTGAGGGCACCTGGTATTTTTGGCCACCATGTGACAAGAGTGTTGGACTGGATGGACCATTGGCCTGATCCAACATTGGCTTCTCTTATGTTGTGTTCTTATGATTGAGCTTCAGTTTATTGGCCCTTATACATCCAGTTATCTTCTCCAGACACCCATTCAGGACTTCCACTGACTCAGCTGTTAAAAAGAAATAGAGCTGGATGTCATCCACATATTTGTGACATCTCACTCCACATCATGTAGATGTTAAACTGCAAGGGGGCAAAATGGAACCCTATAGGAAACCACAACATAAATGCCACAGGGTCAAGTAGCAGTTCTCCAACACCAACTTCTGGAATCAGCCAGTCAACTAAGAGCAGAGCCACTGAAGCATGGTGCCTCCCACTCCCAACCAAAGTTCCCTCTAAGCTGCGCTAGAGGGTCCTGGTGCACAAAATTTTAGGTGGCAGCTCGGGATTTTAGCTTCAGCTCACAAGTAAACTGAGAAGGCATCTTTTTGGAACTGCTTTCAGCGTGTCACAACGAGACACTCTGGAATTTGGACAACATTCTATGGTTAAACCATAGAGATTTGCTCAGAGTGTTCCTGGCATCCCCCGCCATGCATTGACGTCACTTCTGAGTGCACAGGGAGTGATATCATTCTGTTGCCAGTTAGGGCCTCCACCATTAATTCCCCCTGCTACTTGCCAAGCCCTCCCTAGGAACCTTATAATTTCATTAGGCCTTACTGACTGAAAATCACTACAACTAGGACGAGACCCTATGCCAAGAGCATCCTGAAACTGGCCTGTAACAACTGTGACATCTAAGTCATAGCAAATGTGAGCAGTGTTGTTTTGCTAAGAAGTCACAGCCAGCCCTTATATTTTTAAGATAAATATCCTCCAAGGTCTGAAAAGAAGCTCTTCATAACCTGGAAAAGCTCAGCTAGATAGCATTGCACAGATAATCGTGGTGGAGAACTAAGCTCGCTTTACCACCATTGTTGTCACAGAACAAGCATACCTGCCTCCTGATTTGAATAGGTTCTGGATATAGTGGGCATGTCATGAAGGACAATTTCTGGTCTTGCCTGTGTATGTTTTCACTTTGGACTGTTGACACCTGCACCATTTCTACATAGTAGGTTGGCAACCTCCTGGAGGGACCTGGAGACCTCCCAGAATTACCACTGATCTCCAGACTACAAAGATCCATTCCCCTGAAGAAAATGGCAGCTTTGGAGGGTAGACCCTATGGCATTATACCCTGCAGAGGTCCTTCCCTTCCTCAAACCCTGCTCTCCCCAGGCTCCATCCTCAAAATTTCGAGGAATTTCCCAGCCCTGAGTTGGCAATCAGCATGGAGGTTTTATTTGTTATCGCTGGTTCCAGAGTTTCTGCCTTGCTGTACTAGCTCTCTTGAGAAGAAAGAAAATGAAATATTTTTCACAGAATACAGCTCATTTCATGAGATGGCTGAGTCCTGCTTCAGAACTCTGCCAGGCAGGCAGGTGAGATATAACCCTTTAGCACTCCCTCACAGGTGCTTGGTGTCTGTGCGTGCTTCTCACAACCACATCTCTCCCCTCCTGTCAGTTAAGGAACACAGAACAATAAGCAGTGAAAAGATCAAGTCTCTCTCTCTCCCCCCCCCCCCCCATCTTTTAGTTTCTAATCTCCCAGAGTGGTTGTTCAAACAGAAGAAGTGCTGTGAAGTACCTTTTTTGGCATACCTTGAAAAAGTATTTGAAGAAACAAGGCTTTTTTCATGATTTGCATGTAAACCTGTTTTGAAACAGAAGGCACAACATCTCCTTTTCCCGTATTCCTTGCTATGAACCATAATTAGACAAGCCCTAGATTGTTAACAGAAATAACATATTCTTGAAAACATTATGATTTTGTTTCTGATCGTTTCCCTCCTGACGTTAATACAGTCAGCAAAATGCTTTCCTACATGGATGCAGAAAAGACACCCACAGGCGCAGCAACGCTCTGTCCCACCCTGCCCTGACTCCTGGCCAAAACTGGGAATGGAAGGCTCTGAGTGGCTTTCATGGCCTTGTCTAACTAATAAAATTGAAATCCAGTGGGATCTTAAAGCCCTACAACATCGATAGATAATTAAATTTTACAGGGTGTGAACAACTGTGCCCATTATTGTGTATTTCCTCCATCTTGATCCGCTTTTATATTATTGAGGGAATCTTCCGAAACCCTTTTCTCACACTATAAGAACTGGTGGGCACTCAATGAAATTAATGAGCAGTAGGTTTAGAACAGATAAGAGGAAATACTTCTTCACCCAAAGAGTAATTAACATGTGGAATTGCTTGCATAGACAGCTTCAAGAGGGGATTGGATAAACGCAAGTGGAGATCCGCAAGAAACTTGCGGGATGTTTATCCCATTCCTCACACCTTCCTCCCTTCTGCCCCGCTTTCTTACTCTCTTTATCTCCTCCATGTATGTTACTTCCTCTCTCTTTCTGACCTGTCATCATTCTCTTTTGTTTCTCTGCCTCCCCACCTCATCACTCTCTCTTTCTGCCCCCACACTCCATCCCTTTCTCCTTGTGCCCCCATGACTCTTCCAGCCTCCTGCCTGCTTCCTCTCCTCCCACAGCAGTAGTGGCAGTGCTCTGGGAATCACAATAGATCTCCCAGCTGCAGAGGTCAATTCACCTTAGGGCTGCCAGCTCCAGGTTGGGAAATTCCTGGAGATTTGGGGGTGGAGCCTTGGGACAGTGAGGATTGGGGAGGCAAGCAACCTAAGCAGGGTATAATGCCATAGACTTAATTCTCAAAATCAGACATTTTATCCAGGGAAACTGATCTCTGTCACCTGGACAACAGTTGTAATTCTGAGTGCTCTCCAGCAGAGTTCCCTCTAAGCTGAGTTAGTGTGAGCTAGCTCACAGTTTTTTAGCCTCCGGCTCACACATTTTTGTCTTAGCTCACTTAGCTCAGGAAGGATGGACTCCAGAGCAAACTAATTTATGCAGTAGCCAAGTCACTCGCTCACAACTTCAATTCCAGTTGCTCACAAAGTAGAATTTTTGCTCACAAGACTCCACAGCTTAGAGGGAACATTGCTCTCCAGCCCTTGTCAGGAGGCTGGCAATGGTAGTTCAAGTGAAGGAAATGGCTGGTTTGCAGAGTGGAGTCTATGGCATTATACTGGTCTGTAGTCCCTCAAATCCCACCTTTCCCAGGCTCCATCCCTCAAATGTCCAGGAATTTCCCAACCTGGAGTTGGCAACCCTATTTCCTCCCCACCCAACAGCCAACCTACCTTTATCTGTCTTCAGCTTTCCATCTCCACCCCCTTCCCCCACAGCCTCTACCTAGGAAAATTACAGTCTTTTTCCACAGTGGGGTCTAAAGCAGCTAACATTATTATTTCCTCCTTGTTATCTGCACAACAACCAGGGCTATTTTTGGGCAGGAACACACACGAACAGAGTTCCGGCTGGCTTCTGAGTTGGCCACACCTACAGCCTCCCCCCCCACTTGGGTTCCCCAGGTGCCTCGCAAGCTGTGGGGTGCCTGGGGAAGCCAAACCAATCCAGGGAGGGAACACTGTTTAAACTGCCTCCCCTCCTCATGTGCCCAGCAAGCCACGGGACACCTGGAGAAGCTGATCCTGGGAGGGAGCTGCGCTGTCAGGGGTGTGGCCTAATATGCTAATGTGTCTCTGCTGTTGGTGTGGCCTATTGTGCTAATAAGTTCCTGCTGGGCTTTTCCTACAAAAAAAGCCCTGACATCAACCCTGTGAGGTTGGGTAGGCTGAAAGTATGTGACTGGTCCAAAATCCTCCAGTCAGCTTCCACTGCAAGATGGGGATCTGAACCTGGGTCTCGCAGATCCCAGTCTGAAGCTCTAACTGTTACATCACACTGGCTTTCATAGGATGGCTGCTAATGAACTGTAGCAAAGCAGCTAGGCCTACCTGAGTCATGCAAATCAGGTTGTTTCAAGTCACCCAGAGGGTGCTGCCTAGGGATGCCAGCCTCCAGGTGGAACCTGGGGATCCCCTGGAATTACTGCTCATCTCCAGACTACAGAGATAACTTTCCATGGAGAAAATGGATGCTTTAGAGGGTGGAGTTTAGGCATTGTACCTCACTGAGGTCCCTGTCCTCCCCAGGCTCCACCCCCAAATCTCCAGGAGTTTCCCAGCCTGGATCTGCTGCCGGTGCCCGGGGGGTACTTGGCAATCCTAGACTGCTGCCAGGCCTAGGGTTGCCAACCTCCAAGTGGGCCTGGAGACCCCCCCTCCCAAATTATAACTGAATTCAAGACAGCAGAGATCTGGCTCCCTGGAGAAAATGGCTGCTTTGGAGGGTGGCCTCTGTGGCATTATACCCAGGTGAGGCCTCTCCCTTCCCCAAACCCAGCCTGGCCCCAAGATTCCCTCCCTGAAAGGCCAAAATAGAACTGGAAAGGGCCCTCCCCCTCCCCTTTACTGACAGAAACCGTTAGAAGCCCCCCTCCCCTGAACATTCTAATCTCTCACAGTTGACACCTGGAGCTAGAGATCCCTGCGAAGGCCATTTCAAAAGGTACTGGGGGGAATTCAACTGAAGGTTTTTATAAACTTTTTGAATTTTTCTGCAGACTGAGGAAGGCCCCTGACTATGTAGGAAAAGCTGTTGGGGGAGAGGGAGCTCTCTTTTGGCAAATATAAGTATCCACACAGGAAAAAAAACCTCTCAGAATTAGAATATAGATATGGAGTAGAGGTCTATCAGTGGCTATTAGCCACAAGGTATAGATGAAACACTATGCCTGGAACAGAGATGCTCTGTATTCTTGGTGCTGGGGGGGGGGGGAACAGTGGGAGGGCTTCTGGAGTTGTGGCCCCACAGGTGGACCTCCTGATGGCACCAAGATTTTGGCCACTGTGTGAGACAGTGTTGGACTGAATGGGCCATTGGCCTGATCCAACATGGTTTCTCTTATGTTATGTTCTCCTGTCATCCCCCCTCTCTTGCTTCTCCTGCCCACCATAGCACTTTTGCTCCCGTTTTTTCACCTCTCCACTGCTTCTCTGGCTTCCCCTCCTCCTCCAGTCCTTTAACCCCTTTTTTGCCCCACATTCTCTGTTTATGCCTTCTGCTGGCTCCTCCTCTTCCTTCTTCTGAGCTAACCTGGCAATGTCACCTCTCTCCCCTTCCCCACCACCTCCTCCCCCACTCCCCCAATTCTCTGATTGCTGCCATGTCTGCAAACCCACTTGTTTGAAGGGCTACTACCTCCACCTGCTTGGCTTGGCCTCCATTCCTGCCACCTTCTCCCCTCTGCCCCCATCACCTCTATCATCCTCTTCTTGACACTCCTGGCAGTAGCACCTTCCCGCTGCTCCTGTTAGTTTTGACTGTTTATAGGGCACAATCCTCAAAGTTGTGACTGAGATCTCATGAAGTTTCATGAGATATAGGTCACCCCCTCAGTACATTAATTTGTTAACGTTTTAAACATTCCTGCAGCTTTAATCTGGGAATTGTTGTGCAAACCTCAGGGCTGTTCCAGGTTTGTACAAACATTCCTGCAATGATGGTGCTAGTCCTAAATAATTCAACATCTTTCCTTTTAAATACATACCCTTAATATTTACCCAGCAAGCGTATCTCCTTCATTCAGCAAAGGCAGGCCTTAAATGACCTGGTATGTCTACTTATGAGCCTGCTCTAGAAACATGTACTCTGATCTCAGTACATGAGTCCTATTTATATAGTTGTAATATGAACTTAACCATAACAAACATCACATACATACAGCTGTCAAGGAAATTAAATTAGCCAATGGCTGCAACTTCCATACTTCACTCTTACACTTTCAGCTGGTGACCTTGCTCACCAAGATTTAGCAGTGTAGGAACAATAGGCATACTGAAGGTAGATTCAGAAAGCCTAAATTTGAATTTGAATTTCACTGTGAGCCTTATGATTTTGTCCTTCACGAACTCCCAATTTTCCATGCCATAGTAGGAAAGACATACACTTTTGAGGATTTTGTTAGAAATTTGAACATAATGCCGTAGAGGAATATCAAACTCTCCTTGTCTTAAAGGTCCTTCATAGCAGGGTTCTCAACACTGCTTCAGCAACAGCTGTATTTGGGGGACAATGGTTGGGGAAGTTGTGATGGCACTTTCAGGTGGTATGCTAGGCTGCCTCCCCTAGTCTCTATGGTTTGTACCATAAAGACTAGGGGGGAATTCCAGAGCATCAGTATATGGAGGCCCCTTTTTCTCCCACTCCACAATTCCTCAGGAGTTGGAAATTGGGACTGTTTGGGTCACTGGGAAGTAGTATTAAATAAAATCATATGCTTGAGATTGACATTGCTTTGCATTTGTCAGTCTTTCAAAATAAGCATTCAAATATTTTTCATAAAAATAGCTGAATACGCCCAGACAGTGGAACATGAGCCATATTTGCAAAGGATTCATGGTGTTTTCATCCACATCATGAATACAGTTCAAAATGCCTACCTTGCTATAATCTTCCTTGGTGTTCATAAGGGTAACATGGACTAACACAAATGTAAATATCCTGTCACGATTGCCAGTAACTGAGGAGCAAACCCCATCAATTATAGTACAGAGTAGTCATTACAGCTATATGGCTTCCTTCTCTTGCCCTAGAATTCAAAACTGGCACAATACTTGACTTCCTGCCACTCTTAGCTACCAGCTGCTAGGCATCTGTTAGCAAAATGGTTAAATGTGTCATCCTGCATCTATGAGCCCAGGTTGCTGAGCCTTTACAGACTTTCACTGTAAAAATAAACATCTTATGCTCACTTGGGTAAGAATCACAACCAAAAACTCAGAGGGGATTTGCATAGCTAAGGCATAAGTCTGAACAGTGAGACTGTGCCCTTCATCATCGGCTCCATGGCCAAGTGAGATGTGATGTTGATAAACTGAAGTACTGGGTTTAGCTGTCTTGACAACTTATTTCAAACTACCACTTACATTAAGCTTATTGAGTATCTATGGGCTAGTCTCTATAGCTTAGCTATAACCCGCATCACAGCCCTGTTGCAAGGCTGCAGTGTTGGATTCCTCCCAGAGCAGGATATAAGAAATGTAAAAACAAACCCGTCTAAAACAAAGTTCCATGTAACTCTCTGCCCACATAAAAGTCCTGAGAACTGTAGTCCTGCACTGAAAAATCAAAAGTCTCTTAGCACAGCAGGAGTTTTAGACTACATATGTAGAACAGCATCCGGTGGTCTGAAGATTCTACAGGAACAGAAGCCAGCAAGAGGATCTGTGAGCCTCCGAAAAGAAACCTGAAAGAAGTGACAGAAAACTCTCTTGCACTGAGGTTATGTATTTCAGCTTTACATGAAATATTTTATATATAAAACTCTGTTAAGTGACTTTTTTTTCCAATTTAAAAATCTAAAGAATTCAAAAAATAAGGCATTCAATATTTTGAAAAAAGTACAGATTTACAAAATATGTATATTCTGTCATGAAAACTTCACACCAACATTATACACTTTGAAAAAAATACAAACAGGATATATTACAAATTTATGTAGCAATAACTTAAGTCATAACATGCAATAAAAAGTACATTAATCAAGGTACACAAGCGTTTAGAGTTTTGAAACTGAAGGGCTTTTTTTGCAAACACATCTGTATGCAAGTCAAAACGTGGCACTTGAGAAATTCTGGTAGCATTTCCTATCGCGAGTTAAATTGTACATGATGATTATGTGGATGAAGTTAATGGAGGAAGTCATTTCTTATGAATCATTCCAACTTTGTTCAACAATAGCTGAAACTCTTTTTTCATATTCTCGTTTGTTTTCCTGATAAAGTTGTGCAGCCTGACTATTGGCAGGACTATTTGGATTGGGTTCATCAAGCAGCGACTGAAGGGAGAGAAAGGAGAACCAAAATAAATTAAATGAAAGTAAACAGATATTCATTTTTATTCAAATACAGACAGCAATCTTAAGCAAGTCTTCTCAGAAACACGCTCGGGTCTAAATCCTGGAAAGAACGATATAATGCTGGATGGCAAGGTGGAGATCGTGAAGGAAATTGTGTCCCCCACTTTCAGTAGGGTTTAGCTAAACCATGCTGAGTCAGTTAACAGCCTAGGGGCTGCACTAGACCCAACATTACTGCCTGAGAAGCAAGTTAATGCAGCTGCAAAAAATGCTTTCTTCCAACTCAGTGGAAGCCTAGATGATGGCCTCCTACCCTGACATGGCCAATCGGGCCATCTGAATCCATGCCACAGTGACATCAAGACTAGACTACTGTAATGCACTCCATACAGGTCTCCCCTCAGGTTCAATTCAGAGGCTCTAGTTGGTGCAGACCATTACAGTTCAGTTACTATCGGCTGACAGGCAGAGCATGCATATTACTCCAACTCTGCAGTCGCTCCATTGTCTGCCCAGCAGTTACCGGTTCAATTCAAGCTATTGGCTATCACATGTAAAACCCTTCATGGCCTTGTCCCTCGTATCTGTGGGACCGCCTCTCCCCCTATGCTCTGCGAGAACAGCGTTGCTCATGTAGGCAGGACTTCTGCAGGTGCCACCTTGCAAGTGGGCAAAAATCAACAAATACCATACATGTGCATTCCCTGCTGCGGTCCCCATTTTACGGCATGGCTGACGAGGTCCGGAAGGCTCCCACCCTCTTGGCTTTCAGCAGACTATGCAAAACTGAATTATGCAAGAGGGCTTTTCTACACATGTAATAAAGCTGTATTGTATCAAAATGGTTCAGAAAGCTGTCTGAGTAAAGGGTTAAGGACTGTGGACTATGCTACTGTGTATAGCTTGTACTGTCTGTTGCTTTAAGTGCAATCTCACTATGTAATTTCTGTATTGTTTAAAGTGTCATACTTATGCTTTGTTTAGGTTTCTGGGATCCAAATCCTATAGCAATGCTTACTGGATGTCCCATCCTGTTGATTGTATTGACTGACACTGTGTGATCTGCCTTGAGTCACAGTATGAAAGGCTGAGCGTAACTAATGTAGACAAAATAAATAAATATTCAGCGGCGCTTACTCCCAAGAAAGTATTCTCAGAAGGGACTTTGATCTAGAACCCACTTACACGGGGTAAACATGGACTGACACTTACACCAACAATCTGATCAAAAGTAGAAAAATGTAATGTTGGAAGTATACGCTGATTCATTTAAAACATTTTTATGCCACCTTTCCACCCAACTAGGGTCAACAAGGCAGCAAACATACAAATATTAAAACATCTAGACAATTAAGAATGGTTTAATTAGACAATTAAAAACAATTACATCTAGGCTGAGCCCGAATTGCTGTAGTTCCTTGTTTGTTTCCTTGAAATTTTACACCACAGTTAAACCCTCCTGAGTCCTAAGCCCCACAAAATGAAACAAAAAAATGGATTCTGCTCAAGTGGCTTCAGAAGTACAATCTCTGCATTATCTATCTACTAGTAATAAGGCACATTGCGGAAAGAAATGCAATGGGCTCTACAAAGAGGGCCTGGGAGAGTGCGCCGGCCTGCAGCAGTCCCCCTAACCCCCCTCCCGACAGTTCCGTCTGAGCGGCATGGCCAGAGCACCATTGGACGCAGGGCCAGCTCTCTAATAAGGTCTGGCACACCCCATCTCCGCCCCTCCCTTGGCAGAAGCAGCAGCAGTGGCATGCTCATTCTCTGGGCCCAGTGGCAAGTAGAACAGCATTCCTTGCCGCTGCCTGCGTCCTGGTTCCCACGTCCAGGGTCAGGCAGCAGGAGGCGGTTGGTGCAGCATTGCCGTTGCAGAGTGCGAGCAGAGGGGCTTCTGCACCGCCTGGCCCAGCCTCCCGCAGCCTGGCCAGCAACCTCAGAGGGCGGGCAGCGATGTGGCTTGGGGGCCCCAGGCCGGGCAAGATGGAGCTCCCCTGGGGCACTTCCCAGTGACTTGCCAACTTGCCTGGCCAACCCTCAGCTTGTGAGTCCCCCCTCTGCCCGGGTGCCGCAGAGTTGGCCACTTCACACGTGTGGGCTTCTCCCTGCCGGGCCACACACACACAGCCCGAGGAGGGAACCCGTTGGGTTGCACTTTTCTCCCTCCCCAGTTGTCTTTACTTTTGTGGCATTTTGCTTCGCTCCCCCCCCCCCCCCACTTCTCTCAGTCGGCCTGCTTACCCTGAGCCCGAGACACTGGCCGCCACTTCTGTGGGCGGGACTCAGACAACTGATTTTGGTGCACACAGAACACTGCCACCCGAAAACAGGATTATATATAAGGACAGATTGTTACACTCAACATGATGTCTAAATTGATTAGGTAAAGTAAATACATACTGATTTTTTTCTACTGAAAGTTTCTGATAAAGATGTAGCACCTTGAGTAGACTAGAACTAACTCATACTATAAAGTAGCTGGGTATTAAATTGATAGCCCTTTCTCCATTATCACCGTTGCTTATGTTACCTGAATTGAGGTTAAAATAGATGAGACATCATATGTTGGACTCCAGCGATTCTGAAGGATATCTAAACATATGCTACCATCTGCATACACTAAAAGAAAAGATTTCAAAATTAACAACATGTATGGCTGAGCACCGAATCAATCCCAATAAAGTTCAGCGTTTCAATTCATTTTTATCTCAACAGTTTGCAGCCTTGGCCGAGGACCAACTAAAGCCGCCGTCTTAAGCATAATTACTAGAAAGTATGTTCTAGTAGAAGAAGAAGAGATTGGATTTATAACCCGCCCTTCACTCACTTAAGAGTCTCAGAGCGGCTTACAAGCTCCTTTCCCTTCCCCTCCCCACAACAGACACCCTGTGAGGTAGGTGGGGCTGAGAGAGCTCTTTCCCAAGCTGTCCTTGAGGGAACAGCTGGTACAGAGCTATGGCTTGCCCAAGGTCATCCAGCCAGGAGCAAGTGGAGGAGTGGGGAATCAAACCCGGTTCTCCCAGATTAGAGTCCGGGCACTTAACCACTACACCAAACTGGCTCTCTAGTGACATTAGAGTGACTGTGCTCCAAGTAAACATGGACAGGGCCAGGCTGCACTATTTGTTTCTGAGAACAGTCTCTTTCAGATGACTCTTCAAAAATTTTGCAACTTGTCATGAGATCTATGTGGGTGTAAGTCCGGAGGTCACTGCCTTTGTGTAAGCCCATGAAGGACAGCAGGTCACCTCACACACGCAGCATCTAATTATCTGTATTTCACATTGTATGGGAAGAAAATTAGGATGTAAATTTAATTTACCAGATTCAAAAATTAGTAAGAAACTTTTTTTTAAAAGATACTTGGTAATTAATTAGGCTGCTGGAAGCTCATGATCCACAGTGCTCATGATACAGTCAAGAGAGAACTGTGTGGTCTAACGGCACTAGTTTTCCTTTGCTCTCTAGAAACAGAGCAGCCTATACCTAACCAGCTCCTAACAATTGGAAAAGATGTGTCAGAAATCAGAGAGGTTCTTTATGCAGATGTGCAAGCTAACACATGCACAGCAGAACTGTTCACATTTTTCTCCCACACAGCATTCCTCTTTTGGATTGAGAGTCCATAGGCAGGATGTCTCTTTTTTAACCTTTACACAAGGATCAGGTACCTCAGAAAGAACAGATCTCTGGTTAACCCTCCCCATCCCCTACCCCCAATTCATGCACTTCAAACAGCATTTTGAAGCATCTTAGGCTGCAGGAACAATTGTGCACAGGGCATGTCTCTCTCTAAACTGGGACCTGATGACTTCTCAAAGAATTGAATCAGTACTTGAGAACACCAGTCCTGCTCCCAGGTCAAAACAAGGCCTTAAAACAATACAACAATACACTGTACATGAAGAACAGAGTAACTCATTTCAAGACCGTGGGGTGTGTGTCTGTGTGTGTGTTAAATTTTGACACAGAGGTAAAGTAGAAAGACTTTTAAAAGTAACACAACTTCCTCCTCTGTTTACAGTGTTTAGCTTGGACCTGAGCAAATATAATTCAAGTAGGGCAGGAAATTTGGGAGCATCTTCATGGCAGCTGAATGAAGTCTGGGCATGTATTTAGCTTGGGTATGGCCAGAGGCATGAGCCTCAGTTCTTAGGCTTGCTGCCTATGGCCCTGAGTGAGCTGGGCCAGTGACTCCAGAAGAAGCCCAGGATGTGGTGTACTGTGTTGACTGTACTGACTTGCACTGTATAATCTGTCTTGCATCTTAGTGAGAAATGTGGACTATAGACAATGCAAATGAAATAAACCCTGATTTTTTTTACTGTTGGGTTATTTTAAAACGTTGTATTTTTTAAGCTGTTCTGGGTCTTCATTGCTGAAGTAAAAAAAGACCTTTACATTAGTTAAGTAGGAGAACCTTTACTAGAGACTAGTCTTAGTAAGTTTCTGTCTATTCTTATGTCTGCTGCTCTAACAGTACAGCTTACAAGCTGTGGATCTTTTTCTGGTCTCAGTAACTGACATGACAAGATCTTTCACTGAGGACAGAGCACTTTTATACATCAAAATGGACACATCACTGCATGTAACATTTTATAATCATGAGCACTCACCATTAGGATGGAACATTTTTGATAAAAACCTAACAGTTGGAGGCTTATTTGGATATTCTTCTGAAAATTCTATTACTAACTTAAAGGTACCTGCATAACAAGACGAAAGAAGAGAAAAAAGACCATGTACATGTAATTGCTTTTAAAACCCAGGCGTGACATTTTAGTTTTGCAAAAGACTAACATCAGGGCCTACTATTCTAAAAATAATGTTAGACCGTGTTTATTTTTATTTTAAGTGTTAATAAAGCTCTGCAATACATGGCTATGAATAGATATAACATCAGCATCCTCATATCATCTTAGAAGAAGAAGAGAAGAGATTGGATTTATACCCCGCCCTTCACTCCCCGAGGGAGTCTCAGAGCGGCTTGCAAACTCCTTTCCCTTCCCCTCCCCACAACAGACACCCTGGGAGGTAGGTGGGGCTGAGAGAGCTCTGAGGCAACTGTCCTTGAGAGAACAGCTAGTACAGAGCTATGGCTTGCCCAAGGTCATCCAGCAGCTACAAGTGGAGAAGTGGGGAATCAAACCCGGTTCTCCCAGATTAGAGTCCGCGCACTTAACCACTACACCAAACTGGCTCTCTTAGCAGTCCACTCAACACTGGATCTTAGCAGTCCACTCAACAGAAACTACAACACAATATAAGTTATTCAGATATCAACCACCCTAAAGAAAAGGCAGCTCAATACAGAATTATTTCTGTAGAATTTCCACAGGCTGGGAGTGTGACATTGGTGCCCCCCCCCCCAAATCTGGCCACCTTGTTTGACAAGAGAAAATTATCTGACCTGTATTATATCTGCATATTAATCTTGCTCTTTGTCCAAGAAGCTCAAGGTAGCATACATAGTTCTCTATTTTATCCTAACAGCCACCCAGTGAGGTAGGTTAGGCTAAGAAAGATTGACTTGCCCAAGGTCACCAAATGAGCTAAATGACTGAATGGGGATCTGAATTCGGATCTTCCAGGTCTTAATCTAGCCACTATACCACAGCCAGCTCGTAAATTACGAATGATATAACGCTGCATTTTAAGCTGGTGTAGGTTCTGGTGAATGACCAATTATGAGCTTCTTCAGAAATTATACAAAACTTATACGGAGCCACACTGATGGGCAGGAAGGAGATAAAATTCACGCACAGTGCATCGTGCCATACATAGAGCAATACACACATGTTCATTTAAATACACAGAAATTATCTGCACAGCCTCAAACCACATTAAAAACACAAAACTGCCTTCCAAATGAAAAGAAGTCTAATGTGTGAATCAGCCAGAACCGATCAAATCTGAATCCAACACAGAGAGAAAGCAGATTTTAAAAAAAATAAAGGAAAGAGGGAATGGGCCTTAGGTATGCTGCATGACCCAGAAGTTCCAAGTCAGGCTTGTAAATAGTCACAGGCATTCTTGTGTCAGGCAAGGCAGGCAAGCTTTACAAAAAGGGTTATCTCCTTTTAACTGACTATCTTAAATATGTAGGAGTAGTTCAAATGTCCATGGGCTAGTAACTCCTATGTACTTATTTGCAAAGCTGCTATAAACTACCTATACTCTGCCCTCCCTGGGTAAAGCCAGAATATTAAAAATCAGGGGCTGGATCCTATCATTCCTCCCCCTCAGTTTCACCCAATTCCTCTCCTCACTGCAGCCCCGATCCCACATTGCTTTTGTCTATGTAGGTATTGTGATCCCCAGCATGGCTTTTCCAGTGCTCAAAGGGGGCTTGGTCTGCCCATTTTTCCAGCAGAAAAGCTGGCAGGATCCAGCTCAAGATATTAACACGGGAGAGCGTCAATCGTTAAAAGTGATGGGAAATATTTGTCTCTTTGCCTCAAGACCCATCAAACTTAGATCCATTAAGAAAATGATGTAACCAGCTATGAAAATCAAAATCAAAACCCAGCTCCTACATTTCCTGACCTGTGAAAAACCAAACTTCCCCCTTTAACCATTCTTCAGGTCACAACAATAAAGTGAGAGGCACAGGGATGTCTGCATAAACTACTAACACAACATTCTCAAAATTTAGTTTGGTTATTTTCATGGAGGCCATTTTATATACAGATTGGACTGAATTTCCCATTGTTTGTATTTTCCATACCAAAAGATGAACTCACATCATGCACTAAGGATACATAGTACAATCCTACGAAAAGTTATACCCACTGCCTTCAATGGGCTCAGAAGTGTATAAATTGGCTTAGGATTGTACTGAGAACCAGGCATATCTCCTCAAAAGGATGAACAACGATGGATGTTTTAGGAGAAGTGAACTGGTCCATCAAACATTTCCCCAAATCTTGTTTGCTCCAGTTCATTCAGCAGACGGTTTGGAGCTTGAAAATGCTTTTAGGTCCAGTTCTAGGGTGTGGATTTTACTGATTCTCTCATCTTTTCCAAACATCACTTACCTCACAGATTTGGAGGATACCTAAGCTGTCCATCAGTCACTGATTGCTCTGTCCTGTATCTAACTGCTTTCGTGATGGCAACAGTGGTTGGGATGGTATGCCCAACGGGATTTTTGACCTTTTTTGTGTTTTGAACAGGAGGTTTCTATTTCCTAGCATAACATTTAAGAGTCCTCACTCTCTTAACAGTACTTTGCAAGCGGCAGGGGAGACTGCTATTCGAGAAACACAAGCCCAGCTCACACAGAATACTACAGTTGCATGGATCTTAGCTGAGAGATTCCACTTTGGCCAAGATGCCATTATTGTTGGAAATGGAACTCTAAGGGAGGGGCAGAGGAAATTCTAATGGAATAAAAAGTGGGGCAAAGCTGAGATCAGTGCTTCTTTCCATTCTAGAGGGGAACTAGCCCCAAAAGAAGAGCTCAACAGAAACCAGATTCTAAACACACTGAGTACAATCTTTTCAAGTCAATGGGTATGGCTAACTATTAGTTAATTTTTAAATGCAGATAATCTGATTTTGGATATGGGGTGGAACCGTGACAACTCTGACTTGACCTACATTATGAGGGCATCAGAAGGATCTGCACTTTGCCCGTCTAAACTGCAATCCTTAATGCAATTACAAATAAAAGGTAACCAACTTGTAACATACCTATGCACACAAATGGTCATGCTTAAAACATTTCGTACTATGCTACTCTGAAAGCATCTAGTGGTCCCAATTAAACAGGCAGGACTATTTGCTCGCAGGCGCTGCCAAACTAGGGTATTTCAAAATGTATGACAATCATTACAGATTACAGATGGAACTTTGGCTACACTTTCATAGTTTGGGGGTATTATTACAGCAACTGGAATTTTACCATGGGTCATTTCAAACAATGGGGTGGCTAACGTAAGCTGGTGATTAGGCAATGCAAAGTTGCTGTAAGACATTTACTAAGGCACCCCTCCCCCAAAAAGTGAGGAAAGAAGATTAAGAACTTACCATCTTCAAAAGGAGTACCTTCTGGCCTAGAACAAGAAAAAATACAGCGTTTCTAAAGAGATCATCCACCTTTCCTTCACATTAGAAAAAGAAGCGAATATAGCAGAGTAAATGAACAGAAAGAGCACAGTTCCTTCAAACAGATCTGTTACACTTTAGGCTCCAGCAAAACTGCAATAGGGGTACTGGTGAAATACGCAAGTCTGTTCCTTAAGACAAATTTGATCCTCGGCCCTTTTCACATTTCAGCAGAACTGCTACCAGGGTGTCCTGCTCACTGAGTTATAGTTGAGGCCATGTGATCAATTTATTTCCAGCCAAAGTTCTCAGCATTACAAAGAGCATAATACATCAGTGGTTATTTACTCCAGTCTTAATTAAAAGTTCCATATTTATGTATTTACGTTTAAATACAACAAGGACGCTCAAAAACAAGATGTCAAGTATCTAGCTTTCCCTAAAAAATTCAACTCCTAAGGTGTGTTCGGTAGATGCCCAGCACTTGGACAAGCGGTTACCTGGGAAGTAATTATTCCCTTCAAAATTAAAGCATTCTTCACTTACCCAAAAATAACTGCATTCCACTGCATTATATTATTCTCGGATGGTGCACCACTGACACCCACAGGAGGGTCTTCTTGTAATCTAAAAAAAGACAGAAAATCCACAATATAAACACCTTAACTATGCAGCTGGACAATAATCATAATTACATAAGTAATCAAAAGTTCTTCTAACTTGCAAGTCTAAGGATTACTCTGGGAAAGAATGTACAATATATATATATAAATATTACAAACAACAGAATGGATAGAGCAGTAGCACTTGCCATGCTATTCAGGTACTCAGCAAGATCTACTAGGGTGGTAACTTCATCATTCTGGACTTACAGAACTACCTAGCAAATCGATGCCCCCCTTAATGTAGTGAGGGGGTTTGTGTGTGTCAAGAAAGCTGAGAGCAACCCTGTAAGGAGTTTAGACTCTGTCAAGAGGCTAAACTCCTAGAGAGTCACTCAGAGCTAAGACACCAGCCTACAATGCATCCACCCACTTCAGGAAAGAACAGCCACATCAGAAGAGAACAGACACTTGCAGTGATGATGGGGGTGAAGGATTTTTCAGAGACAATGGCAGTGGCATTTCAGCTAACCCTGGTTAGTACGGTTCAGAAGAAAGCAATGGTAAACCACTTTCTGATCATCTCTTACCTTGAAAACCCTCTAAGGAGACAATCCAAAAGAAAACAAAAAGATACAGTGCTAGAAGACAGGACACCCAGGTCAGATGACACTCAATCAGCTACTGGGGAAGAGCTGAAAAGAAGTATGAGTAGCGCTGTTCTTAATGATGCAACTGGAGTAAAGTTGAAAGGAAGCTCAGGATGCAAAAGAAAAGTCCAAAATAGGCTGGCAAATAATTATGAGCCAGGCTCCAAAAAAGCTGATCTCTCTGAATCAGATATCTGAATCACAGATTAATTGGTGAGAGATATCAGCTTTGGGGGGGGGGGGCTGGCTCATAATTATTTACAGGCCTATTTTTTATTTCGCACCTCCCCCTATAGTGTAAGCAACCAATACGGCTTCTGCTTCTTGATTAACATCCCCTTGGCTATGGTTATATGACAATACGGTTAACAGTTTACTTTTTACTATTTTCAGGATTCATTTCAAACCTGCCTGGTCCTTACATCATATTTTATGTTTTATGTGTGAGCAACACAGTTTTAGGTCACTGAAGAAGGCCCTCGGGGCCGAAACGCATCTGGCCTAGTGGCTTTTTATTTAATATTCACTTGTGTGATTTATGGTCAGTAGATGTGCAAGTCCAGCAGGCTGCTGTACATGATACTTGCATTTTATATTATGCATTCTGTTTTTAATTGTCTATTGATACGCTGTGTAGTAAATATTTTGTTGTGTATTTTTTTGTTTGTTGCACTCAACTTTTTGAGTACCCAATTTGTTGTTCAGGTAGGGTTTCCCTTTAGTTTAGTCCCCAGCATCTCCACTTAGCGCCTGACAGAGGGTGCTGTAAAAGCCCCGAGAAAGCCCCTGCAAGTCAGAACACACAAGTCTGACCTTGATGGACCAATTCTTTGATTCAGTATAACGCATCCTCATAGGTTCAGTGACCTTCTCCTGGAAACAACTACTCAGAACTGTTTACTGAAGAAATTAATATTATTTGAGATACAAACAGAAACGTACTGAAAGAGGAGGGAACCAGTGGATTTGATTGTCTTGATTCTATTTATCTTTAATACCGTAGTATAGTTACGATTGGTGGGATTGTCTGACTTGTGTGTACATCAATGTTTCCCAAAATGTTCTGCACTACCATCATGCACTATCCGTCCACAAAACACCACACATTTTGCCCCCATATGGTCAAGAAGCATATTCTCTAGGGTGCGATTTTTCAGGATTGCACTGTGTGTGTCTGTGGATTTTTTGGTATTTTGTGTATATGTCTGGAAGTCAAGGCATGGTTGACTTCTGAACACCCCTAGTGGGGCTTGGACGTTTCAGAGAGGAGGCTTTGATATTACCTGCCTCTGACCTCCCGACCCTGTTATTCTTTGGAGGTCTCCTTTCCAAGTACTTGCCAGGGTCGGCCCTGCTTAGCTTCCGAGATCCGACAAGATCGGGCTTGCCTGGACTATCCAGGTCAGGGCCAGGACTGCACTGTGCATCGTTAAGGGCACATCATTTACCCTTAAATAAGTCACAGAAATGCTGGGCAGAATGAAGTCCATCCACATGGCAAATATGACCTTTCTACACTTACTTCATGCAGCACAGGAACCGGCCTTGCTTTCCTAGCTACAGAATTAGGTTTCTAATACGGGCAAAGGTTCTCTCACTGTAATATTAGTGATATTTTGATAAATATGTGATATAACAGTGAGAATGATAAATATTACTTCTGTTCATATTTTTAAAAGCTGAGGGCCTGTGAGATATGTATACAGACACTGCAGTCTTCCTTCTGAGTAGTCACAAAACTAAGCAAGAACACCGAGCAATCCATTTCCATTTATTAACTCGAGCAAAGGGAACGCTAGAAACAACACAGCGTTGTTATGATGGCAGATTAACAACATGCTGTTGTCAATCTGTGGTTCCATGCTCCCAAACTATCTTGTAGTCAGCTCTTTGAGCATGCTCCGTTCAAGCAATTCAATGTCAACAACACAAGCCACCTAAAACCTTGGCTAGAGAGCAAAGGGACGTGATTTCTTGCTACATGATAGCCAGATGGCATGCCAAAGCCCTGGTCTCAGCACTAAGCCCTGCAAGTGCAGTTCACGAAGCTGCAAAAACTAAAGCCATCTCTGCTGTGAAATACCTTTAGCCGTAAAGATTTTGCAGCTCCGAGTTAACTGCAGACAACAGGAAATATCTATGCCCATTTACTGCTTCAGTCGGCCTGAGTCAAGGAGAGAAGTCATCCAAAATGTGCTATCAACTCAGCTATCAACGAATAATAATCAACACATTTCCAGTGCATAAAGTGTTTCGTGTGCATTAGTCCAAAGAATACTTACAAGTCTAGTGAGCCGGCGGCTGAGATGAAATCAGAACTGGGGACTTCCCAGCACCCAGTTTGCATTCTTAGTCACCACACAAAACCAACTACCTTCTAGAATATATGGAATAAAGGCCTTCCATTTTGATGTTTCTACTGCCAATTGTTTTTCCCTTTCAACATTTAGACTGTCTTCTCTATCTCAGAAGATAAAAGGATTGTCTAGAGGATTTCTTACAAAGCGTATTTAATATCTCCCTCCTAGAGGAACTGACAGCTCACATGACACTACAACCAAACACAATTTAGCTAGCTAAGTGCAGTGTAAATCCTCAGGCATAAATGTTATTTTTCCACACTTTTCATAATATTCATTAGCATCAGCAACGCCCAGTTGATGCTCCAAGAAAGAACATTGTTCCAGGTGACATACCAACCCCTTCAGGCTGTTTCACATCTAATTTCACAAAGAAGCAAACTGACCTTCCCCCACCCCTTCACATTATTTTTAAGAACAATTAGCAGAGAAAGAGGGGCAGGTGTTACATGTAATTAATTTGCCCAAGCTAATTCACAATGTCTTGAGATACAGGACATAGTTAGAATCCACGGCAATGAACTTTTCCAAAGTGTCTCTCTGAACAGTCAAATGCAGCAAACAAACAACCGCTGCAGAGCCTTTCAGGGGACAATTTGATGATGAGGGGACTTTTCTGACTAGCTAACATAAATGCATGCAGTATGGACGGTTCATTTGTAAGTACTTCTAGAGAAGCTTTTAAAACGCATTACTCAAACTGCAAAATCAGAAATGAATTTCTAGCAGAAGTGGGCACTCAAGCTGTACAGTATATAATTTTTTATATTAAAAAGTGCGGAATCTGAAGCTGTTTTAAGACTAAGCTTGTAGCTTCCACAGTGCCCTCAAGGAAGACAAATCCAGCACAAGGTATATCAAGAGAGGCATTAAAAATAAAGCCCGCAGTGAAAGTTAAGGATTTATCTGGCAAGACTTTAGCAGTATGAAATTTATTAAAAACAACAAGGCAATATTAATAACCCATTCCCTGACTGAATTATGAATGCACAAAAGCATTCAGTTTTTAAGTTATTTCTCCTGTAGCATTTATTTCAATGCAAGCCTCAATTATTTCAGCAGAAGGTATTTTTAGGGAAAATGCACTATTGCATTTGTTTACAATGGCTTTTGACAATGTAACAGAAGTAAGCCATTATGTTGGCCAGGCAAAACCATGGTGGCCAGCCTTAATAGCCCATCCCAATCCTAAAGTATCTGCCAGTTCATAAAATCAGAATGCACTTACTTCTCTGTTAAGTCCAACCCCAAGCAAAGTTGGACTGCCTGCAGCTGTTCTTCTTGACTAGACACTTAACATAATGCGGACCCTGTCACCAGACTAATGTTATAACCTAAATATTATTGAGCTTATAAATGGTGGTTTTACAGGAGTAGAACAGGTTTCTACGTGGAATCCATTCACAGTGCCAGGTACAGCACTTTGGATAGGATGTCTTTCTTGGCAGCCTGCTTCAGAAAGGAAAATGGCCATCGTTTTGCCAACTTCAGCATAAGCTTTTCAGATGCCTGCAAATGTCAGTAAAAGCTGTGAGGCAGAACCACTAAAGGAAGTAATCCTAAAGAAAGACATCTTAAAGAAATCCTGCCTGGCTACCTTGCGAGAAAGCTGGGATTTCCTTTCAAACACAAGCCTAGTTGTGATTGCTGCATTCACTGGCTTTTTCAGAATTATGTACAGTGAAAGCAATCAGCTATACAATTGAGAAGATTCACATGTGTCTCTCCACAGTTTCCTCCACTCCCGACCCGTTGTGGAATTCTCAAGCCAGCCTTTCAAAAAGTTTACATTTCTGGAAGTAGAAGAATCTGTGCACCAATTCCCTGTTTGCACCAGCACGACGAGGGAAGAGCTTTACAAAAGAGTCAGAGAGACGTGAACGACTTCAGTAGTTCTACTCTGAAGCAGCTGGGGATTAAAAGATCCAGTGTGTCCAAGGGAAGAGGAGGATATTGGACTGGAAGTTTTGTTTACAGCCTTACTGTTGACTCACTGGGGAACCTAAACCAATGACAACAGTCCCCTTTATTTTCTTTCAGCAATAAATTGGCAAGTTGCCTTCAGATCAGTGGACAGCATGCACTGTGAGAATTTACACTCTGGCACCGCAGCAACCAGGAAGTGCCTATGTTTCTAAAAGGTCTGTGACCTACCCTCTCCCCTCCCTTTACAAAATCTGACAATCATTTCCTATGCATATGCAGTTCGTCACCGCCTTTATATAGCACTTCAATACTCCAAATACCTCTCTAGTTGTACCTTTAACATTTGATCTTTCCACAGTGGCCACTTTGGTATCCACTACAGGCCAGTGGTGCTGGGGGGTGGTGGATGTCAGAGAAACCAGATGCATTTCTGACCCACAGATCTGGCTGTCCCCTACACAGCCATGCACCCTTGTTCCTCAAAAACTGGCATCTTTGGTCGTTCCCCCCACCCCGAGACATCCAGTTCTCTGTCCCTCTGACGTGGTCATTCCTGTCCCCCTTCGATTACACCACCGAGCAGGCATCTTACACAAGGGGGGAGTCTGCCAACGTGTAGTAGGGAAAAAATCCTTTAGACGGAGGAGGGAGGGAGAGAGAAAATAAAGTCCTTCGGTCTTTTGTCTAGAAGAACAGTCCTCCTTCGTCTCGGTTCCCTCTTCTGTGACAGGCAGGCAGGGAAAGGAGGAGCGGAGGACGGCGACCCAGGTACAGGGGAGGAATCAAAAGACCCTCTTGGGAAGTGGGCGACGGGAGCGCCTCAACTCTTTGTCCTCCCACTAGTTCTTGGGCAGGAGGGGAGCAGGAGGAACCCAGATCTCTTTCTTCCCAGTACAGGAAGAGGCTCCCCACCCCCCACCCCCGCTAAGGAAGGAACGGGCCGGCTGTTCACCCGGGGGAGACAGAAGGGGAACCCCGAGGAAAGAGGCGAATCCCGGCCCAGCGGACTCACACGGGACTGGAGGGGGAGGGGGGGGCGGCACACACCGCTCCCAAGAGCGCCCGCCGCCCGGGCGAAGAAGGGAGAGAGGAGCGCCTACCTCTTGAAATCCCTCATGAGCCTCCGCCTGGCTGGGGTGGACATGATCCTCCTCCCGCTCCCCGGACAGCCAACGAATCCCTCGCCCCCAAAGCGCCTCAGCACGGCCGGCCACACAGCTGTCTCCCTCCTCGGCGGCGGCCGCCTCCTTCTGCGGCTTCACAAACAACTCCGCAATGGCGTCTCCCTCCGCCGGTGGGGGAGGGAACCAAGCCGCCCTTCGCGACCGTACCACTTCGCCTGCCTGGGAAGGGGCCGAGAACGCCTTAGGAATGTACCACTGCGCCTGCGCGGAGGGGCGGGCGGAGAGAAGGCGTTTAGACGGCGCTCTCGGGTGTCACACAGGAAAACGGTGGTTGTGCTGGGTTGCGTTCGGACATTTCGCTTGCAGATTCCGGAGATGACGAAGGGCCCTTGAAGAAAGGCCTCTAGGGCGCTTCTTATCGCCGAAGGGGGGGGGGGGAAGGCGGAGGGGGAATCAAATGGTACTTGTTTTTAAATGATTCTTCCCCCCCCCCCCCCAAGACAGGAGAACTGGGGACACACAAGGAGGACTTGCCTGCACTGCTCTGAAACTCTAAGCAGTACACCCTACTGGCTTTCATGGGATGACAGTCCAACAGTAGCAAGCAACCAGTCCCTGGCGTATCATGCAAGCTGTGTTGTCCCAGATTTTTTTTTTTTTAACATTGTTTATTAGGTTTTATGTTTTACACAATAATAAATGCCTTTAACAATGTACATCTCTTCAAGAACTCTTTTCTATTAACTGTCAGTCCTTACCAATCAATATTGGGAAGGAAGATTGGGTTAACAAGACTATTCATTTACATTCACTTGGTCTTCTAGCCTTATTCGCATAACTGTTTTAAACCTTATTCCAACTATTTAAGTTTTACTTTTAACACACCTACATATAAAACTTTTCTGAGAATGGAAACCATTTGTCAGTCGGGTTTCTGAGCTCCCTCTCACCTACTACTGGGTCAAAAAAACCTGAACATTTTTCCTCTATATAGTAATCCCGTACTTTATTCCACCATTGATTTATGGAGAGTGGTTTTTCGTTCTTCCAGTTTCTGGCTATTGTCGATTTTGCGGCCGCAATAAGTATTGTGATTAAGTCTTTGGTTGATCTAGGAATTGGTTGCCCAGATTGCCCAGTGGTTGCTGCCCAGTGGCTTGGCCCCAAGGAGTCCGCCTTCAAAAGGTCAAGTAGCCCTGAAGCCCTGCCTTTGACTGACAGAAAACAAGGCCTGACAGCCACACCAGACCACAGCAACACGGGAAGCAAAAAAGACTCATCGTCTGACTCCAATGGAGAAGAATCAGAATCTGAACTTGGGGTGGCCGCCCCAAAAACTCCCAAGATCAGACAAGGATACGATCTCGGAAATAAGAAGGACTAACTTTAAGCTAGATATTTCTATGTCTTGATCGTTAGCAAATTAAACTGAATTCTTGGACCCTTTCTTTGGTTAAAATACCTGCTTTACTACAATCTTAACATAGTAGGTTTGCTTCATTGCATTTAGGCTAATGCAGGACTGTTTTGGGGCAGGAACGGAGTTCCGGCTGGCTCCTGAGTTGGCCATGGCTACGACTAAAACCTCTGGGAATGTGTGGCTACAGAGTACGCTGCCCTCCCCACGTTACACACAAGAGGGAAAGGCAGCATGTTAAAATGCCCTCTTTCCCTCTGGGGAGCCCATCCTGATTTCCTTGTCAATTTCACCCCCCCCCCCCCAGTCAGCTGAGAGTGAAATTGACAAGGAAAAGCCTCTCTCTGCCTTCCCTTCTCTAGCTGACATGTGGCAGCTGGAAAAGGGTGGGCAAGGAAACCAGGCATGTTGAAAATGCCTTTCTTTCTCTCCCCACGCCTGCCCTGTGCTTTCCCAGACCCCTAATATGCTAATAAGCTGTGTTGTCAGGGGTGTGGCCTAATATGCTAATGAGTTTCTGCTGTTGGGTGTGGCCTGTTATGCTAATGAATTCCTGCTGGGCTTTTTCTACAAAAAAACCCCTGGGCTAATGTAATCGGAACAATAGCTTACGCAAATGTTTTATGTTTATGACCACTGCTCCTTGGTTTTTTTGTGGTTTTCTTTCCTTTCTCCCATAGATGTTAGTTCCCCTCCTTTTTGATTTCTGTAATTTTTAAAATAAAAGCAATTTTAAAAAATGTAAAAAGAAAAGAAAACAAGGCCTGAAAGCTGGCAATACTAAAGCTGACATCAAGAACATTGGCAAACGCAATCCAGTGCATGTTTACTGACTGAACATCCACCAAGCTGAATGGGGATGACTTTCAAATAATATGTGGGTATAGGCTTGACTCCGTTCTCAGAAGGGCCCCACTGCTTTGGGGACTTGGTTCTAGTAAGAGAGGGCAGAACTGCTGCCTTAATTATCCCGTCCAGCTCAGCTGCTCCCTTCATATTACACTGGATGTGGGCCTTAGAATCACATGTACTTATTTTATTTATTTTCATTTATAGTGTGCCTTTCTCACTGGGACTCAAGGCAGATTGCAAGTACAATAGAATTATTTAGCCAGTCAGCCAATTTCAAAATATGGCAATATTTTGATAACAGCAAAAATTCTTGTAAAAACAAAGCTATTGTCAATCTGCAAGCAGATTACAAAATGTGACAGCATTTGACTCTTAACAGCAAACATTCCTAGTCAACCAGCATAAAGCAATGAGGCTGGGATTGAAGAACTGGAAGGAGGGAGGGGAAAACCCCCCCAGCAGAGGTCACATTCATGATCCATTACACCAAAGCTCTACTCTCTCTACAAGTGTTACTTTTTTCCTACCATAGAGAACAATGGAGGGAATGGGGGCAACCTGTTTGGGGGCCTGTAGAATTGGACCCCCTGGTCCAATCTTCTTGAAACTTGGTGGGTATTTCGAGGAGAGGCCCCAGCAGCTACCCTGCAAGTGTGGAGCCTCTCCCTCAAACTCCATTTCCTCCAGCCCCTCATATACCCTATGAGTTTTTGCCATTGATTTCAATGGCCCATAGGGTATAATGGGGCTGAAACTGACATTCCCTTTCTGACACACTTCCGGTGATGTCAGGGGACGTGGCATATGCTAATGAGTTATGCTAATGAGCTCCTGCACCTCTTCTTCTACGAAAGGACCCCTGAGTCTGCCCACTCCCTTACAAACTAAACCACCTACTACAGTAATTTTCCAAGGCCCTGCTTCGGGTGCCCCAACCTTCTGAGATTAGGCAGGTGGTAGTCTGGGAGACAGCCTTCTTGGTTGTGGCACCCAAACTCCAGAACTGTCTTCCCTGAAAGTCTGTCCTTGTCTGTTGCTATCTTCTGTCAACAGGTGAAGGCATTTTTGTTTTGTCTGACATTCCTCAGTGACCCATTCTTCCTGCTGTGTTTCAATTGCTGTTCTTACATTTTTTGTATCTGTATTGAGCTCTGGTTTTAATTGTTTTAAAGATGTGTTTTTGTTTCGTTTTAATGGTTTTTAAGACATGTTTTTTGTTATGTATATTCTTGTTTGCTGCCTTCGTGACCTTGATGAGGGCAGAAAGGTAGATTATATCGGGGATCATTTCGAACGTGCAGGAATGCCGTTTCAGGAGTAAAAAGCCCAGGAGTGGGCACATATGGTGATGCGCGGTGGAAAAAAGCAAAAGCATACTAACTTGATCTGTATTTTCATGCTTGTTGTAGGGTAGCTTCCCTGCAAGAGCAAAGGAAACCTAAAGTGTCTTTAGTCAAAGTGTAAAGCTTGCTTGCCAACTCTGAGTTGGAAATTTTTGGGGTGGAGCCTGAGTGGTGGGTGTTGCCTTCTGACACACTTCCGGTGACATCAGGGGACGTGGCACATGCAAATAAGTTATGATAATGAGTTGTGCTAATGAGCTCCTGCACCTCTTTTTTATGAAATGATATATATTTTATAAATAAATAGTGTCCCAGGAGATTTGGATAAAGATATATAGTACAGTGTGTCATCAGCATATTGATGGTACCCTATTACAAAACCATGAATGATTTCTTCCAAGGGCTTTACATAGAGATAGTAGTAGTTTATTTCACCTCATATGACCAATGGTCTCAAGCACAACCACAACATACATATAAAACCCCAAAGTGAGAGTTTAAAACTACATTTCAAATCGGGTTAAAATTATAAGCAATATAAAAATGTAAATATAAAACAAAACTAAAATGCAGACCTTATTTTAGCAGCAATTATTTACGCTTCAGTGCTATTATAATAGCTAAGTATTTTGCTACTGAAGCGGTAATTATCGGATCGATATCTGACAGCAGATAAGAGATCACCCATGGCTCCAGTGGAAGGTGGTATTCGAACAGAATTGGATATATCCAATATGACCTAAGAGCTAACCAGTGCAAACAAAACAGAAGGAGATGTGTCAGCATCTCAGTCTTGCCAGATGCGCAGGTACAAAGCCTGTACATAGAGATTGAATAGCATGTGGGACAGGACTGAACCATGCAGAACCCCACAAGCCAAATCCCACAGTGCAGAAAACTTGTCCCCTACAGCAGACATCTGAGTCCTGCCAGTAAGCAATGGTTGAAACCAACCATAAGCACATCCCTTAATCCCTACTGCTACCTCCAAACATCTAAATAGGATGGTATGGTCCACTGTGTTAAAGGCTGCTTGATAAGCCTAAAAGCCCCTCTAAACTTAGTGCAATTTATTTTTTAATAAATATGCTTAAGATTGCATTGTAAGGGTGTACTATACATTTACCTAGAAGTAATACCCACTGAGAGTCAATGTGTTATATTTTTTCACTGAACTAGGATCTAAGCCCAGGTTTGAAGTGCACTGGTTTGTGCCCTACCTTATAATGGAGAAAGTCCCTCCAGTCTAAGGAGCCTTTCTTCAACTCAAGTGGCCCTTCTGTTGCAGGAAGAGCCGCTGAAATTGGAGGAAGACTCCAGACTTTGCTTAGATAGACACAGAGTTCTCTCTTCTCCTTCCCTACCTCACCGGGTTTTTAGGATAAAATGGAGGAGAGCCATGCATTCTGCTCCGAATTCTTTGGAGGAAACCTAGGACAAAAATGTAAGAGATGTGTGACCCTCCCCTTGAAACCAATGGGACTTCTGAGAAAATATGCCCAGAACTGTTAAATTTTTAATGACCTTTCTTCAGCTGCTAATACATTAGTTCAACTGACATGATTTTATTCATAAATTAAATTTTATTCAGGGTGAACTTCAAAATCAAACTTTAACCAACAAATAATTCAGCATGTTCATGATTCATAGTTTTCCGCCACCATTCTTTTGCTGTAGGTCAATAGCTTTTGTTTGCTGAGAAATTCATTTTAAGGGGCAGATGTTGATTGTTTCTCTCTACTGTTAATTGGCAACAGAACCAATTTATTATTATTGCTGCTATCTACCATTTTGACTCCCTTAAGTGAAAATATTGTCTTCTAGATATGACACTGTGCTATTCAGTAATGCATACCATGATTTACTAGGTGAGTTTTTGAGACTAGAAGATTGTTATTTCAAGGGCATGTAGTCAAGGCATCGTTGAACTTGTTCAGTCAAGGAAATGGAAAAATAACTTTATACTGACAGCAATTTCATTTTTGGGTATGTTGTACATCAGTCATTGCTTCCTCATTACCATTTCTTGAAGAAGTGATAACATCTTATTATGTTTCACATTAATTCCAGTGTCATGATTTTGTTCAAGGGTTTTAAAATATCTTCATTAATTCACATTGACTGATTATTATAATTTTTTCTAGTGTGTCCTGTAGCAGAAAATCATCTTACATTCATCAAAAAAAACCTTAATAGCTTCAGAGACTGGAAATGGCATTTTAGCTGTCCTGATTATTTTTATCCAGTAATTTTTATATTAAATCCTTGAACATTAATTTAAAAATTAAAGTTATGAAGTCACTGATCTTTGTGTTAATTATGTGGATGAAGTGGGCTGTGAAGATGAGCTTATCCTAAACATATTACTTGGAAGTAAATTATATAGACTAGGATCCAAAGAGTTGCTCAGGCTTGTACAAGAGCCCTGTGCTAACACAATATAATTTTTGCAGTGCACAAACTGCATTTGACAGTGGTTGCTATGTTTTTGGAAATTGCTTGTGAAACGCCCTTTTGCTCCAAAATCAATTTGCCATCCATTTTTGTTGGCAGGGCAACTGTTGTTTCAGATATCAAGTCTAATTGCTGCTGGGCTCATGAAAATAGTTTTATGGTTTTTTTGGTGACTAGGCATAAAGGTTGCAATAAAACTGTATGAGGGTGAGTTGCAGATTGCAAGAATCTATTGCCAGTGTCACATAAAAAGCATTGCTTGAGAAGCTTACAAACCCACCAGTGTAAAAACAAGTACAGCATACTGCATAATATGCCTTACTTGGAATAGAGACATGGATTCCATACCCTTGTTCAGTCATGCAGCTTACTGGACAACCTTGGGCCTGATGCATTCCGAAGAGGGGTTGCAAATGTCATTCACAAAAAGGCATAAAAGGTCACTATGGGAAGAATACACAGTGTACTCCTTTTATAGTATATGGGCCTATTATGGGTAGCTGCCTCTCCTGGACCAAATCTGAAACAATTTGTTCTAGATATAGGGCTGCCAAGTCGTACTCACGCACTGGCGGGGGGGAGTCCTTTGCCATCCGGGAGCCGCCTGGGAGCCTCCCTGGCGCGTGCGCTTTGTGCGTGCGCCCGGTGACGTCACCCGGAAGTGACATCACCACGTTGGGGTGTTGCCAGGGCGACGCTCTGGCAATCGCCCCAAATGGGGTGATTGCCAGAGCGTCGCCCTGGCAACGTCTCCAACGTGGTGACGTCACTTCCGGGTGACGTCACTACGCTGGGGAAGTCATCCAGCCTGGACGACTTCGGGGGTGGGGTTTCCCCCGCCGGCCGAATGCCGGCAGGCAGATCGGGAACCCCTATAGCGGGGGATCCCCCGCCCCCCGGGCTGACTTGGCAGCCCTATCTAGATAACAATTACTAACATTACAATCTAAAACATTTTCACTGATTAGCCGTTCCAGTGCATATGTGAGGATTCTGACACATACATGGAGTTCTTCATGAGCCAAGGGTGCCTTATTAATTGTGGCACTGGAAAAGGCATGCATACTGCAAGGTTTTCCTGACACTGAATCAATCAGTCCATGTTCTCAGAAAACTGTGCATGTACCCCCCCATACCTTCTTAACTATGAATGAAGGTAGTTACATGGAAGTCAGTTCCACTGAAATACATAGAATCAATTTCCAAGTAATACATTTTAAATTAATCAATTATCGTTAATAATGTGGACAGCATCCATCATGTAAACTGGAGGAAAAAAGAGTTTGTACCACTGCCTTAGATAAGCAAACTGCTAGGGTCACCAAGTCCGGGTTGGAAAATACCTGGGGACTTTGGGGGTGGAGCCAGGAGAAGGTGGGGTTTGGGGAGGGGAGGGGCCTCAGTATGGTACAATGCCATAGAGCCCACCCTCCAAGGCAGCCATTTTCTCCAGGGGAGTTGATTTCTGTCAGTTGGGGATCAGTTGTAAAAGCGGGAGATCCCCAGGCCCCACCTGGAGGCTGGCAACCCTACAAACTGTGCTTTAACACGTGTTGTTAAAATGCATTTTGTGTGACAGTTCAGCTGCCCTTAATGGTTCCTACTTTGTTGTACCAAGCACCTCAAAGCTAATGGGTGAAAAGTGTGGCTTCTACTGTGTTTCTGAAACTTTATGAAATCTCAGCCCTCCTACCAAACTCTTTCATCACTCTACCATCCTCAAAAGTCCTATAACATCTGTCCGCCATTCCTCCACCCCACCATCCTTCCACTTGCTCCTAGAAGCCCTCTTTTTTCCAGCAATAATTGCATTCTCACCCAAGCCTGCAAAAATTCCTCAGGGTCACATTTTAGTGACTTCATTTTAGTGCTGATTCCAGTGGGCCCACACTTTTGGATACCCTGAACGATGACTATTTTTAGGCCAGTTACATATGTGACATGCAAATTTACTTGTTTCCACACTGATCTTTCTCTAGATCACATCCATCTTTTGAGGACTGAACCGTAAGGTTGGCCTCTGCACCATTTAAAATTCAATTCTGATAGTGGGACAAAGCCATTAAGAGCAATTATGCCTACTTAAATGGATTTCAGATTATACCATAAAAGGTTCCTGATTGTTGTCAGAAGCAATATCTACGAGACTATAAAGGCAAGCCAGTACTGTTCTTTGCCTCTTGCATTAGTGGAGAGTAGGTAAGGATATGTAATACAAAAAGGAGCTGGTACAGAATAATTTCATACGGTGTTATTTTCCAAGGTACATTGACAAACCACTATACACATCAAAATAAGTTTGCTGTACAGTACAGCCACACATTTTTCCAGTATTTATGGCTGGTCATAAGAAAGTTATGATGACTGAGCTTTAAACAGATTGCCAAGGGAAAGGAACAGGCATAATTAAGGTCACGGGGAACAGGCGAGTTGCAGAGCTAGGATTGTGGAAATTAGTTGCCCTAGTTTGCTCTCCAGTGTCTCAGTCAGGAGTCCCAGTCTGTCCTTCCTATCTATTGGTTGTGTTTTTATCCCACCCTTTCACTCAATGCATCATATATGGTCTTCCCTTCCCACAACAACTCTGTGAAGTAGGTTAGGTTGAGAGAGACTGGTCCAAGACCACCTAGTAAACTTTATTTTTGAGTGGGCAGTTGAAACTGGGCCTCCACAGTCATTGTCCAGCACACTCCTAATTACCCCACAGAGACTCTAGTGACAGTATACAAGGGTATAGTACACCAGAGGCCAAGTGTGACCAACAGACAAACCATCTTTATATGCATTAGGGTTGCCAAGTCTGGGTTGGAAAATACCTGGGGACTTTGGGGGTAGAGCCAGGAGAGGGCAGGGTTTGGGGAGGGGAGGGGCCTCAGCATGGTACAATGCCATAGAGGCCACCCTTCAAAGCAGCCATTTTCTCCAGGGGAGCTGATCTCTGTCAGTTGTAGTTCAGTTGTAAAAGCAGGGGATCCCCAGGCCCCACCTGGAGGTTGGCAACCCTAATATGCATGGATGATAAATTTCTGAGGAGAGTATTCGAGGGCTGCTCCAACAAAAAAAAGAGAGATTAGGAAAATGTGAACCATGGGTCAGAATGTGTAAAGAAGTAAGTGCTTCTGTGCATGTGCAGAGTTTTATATTACGATGATCACTAAGGAAACCACCAAGTCATCAAACCAATGCATCTCGTATTAGATTCAGAGGTAGGTTTTCCGAATTAGGGATGGCTGCTGTGTATACTTGATCACCACCACCTTTCTTTTTAGACATCAGCAACTACCCAACTCCTCACCTAACTTTACAACAAACAAATCTAAAATCACTGTAATACCCTCAGAAGCCCTAAAGTAAGCCAGTGCTACTATCCCCATACTGTAGACAGGGACTGAGGGTGAGAGTGAACATTTTGCCTACAGTCGCCTAGGCAGCTCGTAGTGGCTGAATTCTGAACCAGCAGTAGGGTTGCCAAGTCCGGGTTGGGAAATACCTGGAGACTTTGGGGGTGGAGCCAGGAGAAGGTGGGGTTTGGGGAAGTGAGGTGCCTCAGCATGGTACAATGCCATAGAGCCCACCCTCCAAAGCAGCCATTTTCTCCAGGGGAGCTGATCTCTGTCAGTTGGGGATCAGTTGTAAAAGCGGGAGATCCCCAGGCCCCACCTGGAGGCTGGCAACCCCAACCAGCAGTCAGCTCATTCTCTTGGCCACTGTGGTACATCAACTCCACAATGAACACATCTTTTTCATAGTTTACATAGATTCTGACGCAAAGTCTATAAACCTGGTAAATTGAGAGTATAATCCGAAGGAGTTATGGTGATCATAAACAGTACAAATTATTTCACTTAAGAGATTTGGGGAGAGGTCAGTTATAAGAACACTTTTCTGGGAGTCCACCCCAGTGAATAGACCTGAGCAGAATGTGGAGTATACCTGCTTAAGATTGTTCTTGGTTCATTTAAATGGTCCTTTTTTCGTTTTCTTCAAGCATTTTGATAGAACTGAAAGGAAGGGCTGGAGCTACACTACATTGAGGACAGACTGTCCATATATAAGTAGGCTTGCATCTACACGAATAGGCATGTTTTAATTCACACGGAATTTCATAGCGGTTGATGTAGCAGTAAGGTGATAGATGCTTGTTTTATGTCATTATAATTAGCCATGGCTTCCCCCCCCCTCTATATATGCTCTCAGACTGTTATGAAGAAATTAGCAGCACTGGTGTGTCATACATGAAAGTGAGTTTTGTGTACCGCGAGGGGCCAACTATATACAGTAGCCTCGACTTCTCCAGGCCCTATCCGCGGACCTAAATTTCCCGCCAGAGATCTCATTGGCGGGCTATATGTCGCTGCCGCCTTGCGGCGGTCAGCAAACATAACAGTGAGGTAAAACTATCCCGAGGCAGGTAACCAAAAGCATTACCGTCTTTTTAAAAAAATATTATTTTCATTCCATTTTTCACATTGTTAGTACATAAATGTACAGAAAGGTATGTTTACATTTCAGTATACTAAAATACATTAATCGCTTAAACTTAGGCTGAGGGTTACATTCACAATCATCTATTGCTCAGCCGTTGGTTGAGAGTAGGGCTGCCAAGTCAGCCCGGGGGGCGGAGGATCCCCCGCTGTAGGGGTTCCCGATCCGCCGGCCGGCATTCGGCCGGCGGGGGGAACCCCGCCCCCGAAGTCGTCCAGCGTGGACGACTTCCCCAGCGTAGTGACGTCACCCGGAGGTGACGTCACCACGTTGGAGACGTTGCCAGGGCGACGCTCTGGCAATCGCCCCATTTGGGGCGATTGCCAGAGCGTCGCCCCGGCAAAGCCCCAACGTGGTGACGTCACTTCCGGGTGATGTCACCGGGCGAGCACGCTTCGCACGCGCGCCAGGGAGGCTCCCGGGCGGCGAGGGACTCCCCCCGCCAATCGGTGAGTTTGACTTGGCAGCCCTAGTTGAGAGTTGCACCAGGTAGAGAATAACAGTTGTGATCTTGGTTGTTCACTTCGTGTTAGGTGGGCTTCTCTATGTTAATGACGTTCAAAAACATTCGCTTAATGTCCTTTGTATAGTTGCCAGAGTCTTGTGTGTCGTTTTAGCCTGGGGTTGTGTTTGGTTGCGCTGTGTTTTAACTGTGTGTTCTCTTACAGGGTTAGCTGCTTGTGACAGAAGAGGTTTAAAGGGAGGACTTCTCATGTTTGTAGGTAGGAAAAGACTGGGTACCACGCTGACAAAAATTTGGAAGGGTTCATTGTGTTTGTTTGAGGTTTACTGAGTGAGTCTGTTATTTCAGCCCTGACACAGGCATGACAGCCTGATTATGCAACCCGAGAACAAAGCCACGTCAGACACTTGACATTTCCCGAAAGTGCCAACTACTGGATATTGGCGGCCTGGGGAAAGAGCCACTTTGGGGAAACCGTGTCACGTCTGGGCGCGGCTTTCTTCCCCGGCCGCCATCTGCTCCGAGGGCCCAGCCTGACCAGCCAAAGGCCCCCACCTCCTTGCCGGGCGCCTGCAGATCGCGATGAGCTCAAACGAGCTCCGCCCTCCGACGTCGGCAGCCCGGCTGTTTATAGAGCTGCTTGTTGCTATGGGAACAAGGCCGGTTGGCTTGGCCGGGCCTGGGAGGCGTCAACATGGGGAGTTCTCGAGAGCAGGTCAGAGGCCCTCTCGCTTGTCCCCGGAAGAGGGCTTTGGTTTGGCGCGTCACGGAACGAGGAGGGCCGCTACGTGGAGGCCGCGGGAGGGGACGCGGGGAGGAGCTAAGCGGGTGGGGGGGTTCATCTCGGGGAAGGAGTCCAGCTGGCTCTGGGTGTCGCTGGGGAAGAGCCGGTTAGAGCGAGTGCTGAATCACGGCGCCAAGCGCAGCGGGCAGCAAAGGTCAGCCTTAGCTGTCAGCTGGGCGGCTGCTGCTGCTTGTTGCAGGTCCGCTGCGCCGATCTGCCCGGTGGGCGGCAGTCAAGTATGGGGAATCTCTCCACACACCCCCCCCCCCCCCCCGCGAATACCTACAGCTATAACCAAAGCTAAGAAGTGCGATTTCCCCGTCCGTTGTAGATGTTAACTAGTGAATGATTTCGCGTGATTAGAAGTTGAATTATACTTTCCCAGTCTGTACTTATTGCATTTCATGCCCCTTAACCCTGGTGCTTCCCCCCCCCGGCCCGCCCTAAAATATCCACAAAGTAAAGATTCGCTCCTTGCCTCTGAAGCGGTGGGCTCTAAGTCATGGACATTTAGGCTGGAAGGAAAATGTTACTAAGCCATAACGGTGCCACAAGACTGCTGTTTTCCTTTTGCTGCAGCAATGGATGTATTGAAATACGTATTTAAAGCATTTTTGGGTGCCTTTCTAGTCCAATGTTCCCTCTAAGCTGTGGAGTCTTGTGAGCAAAAATTGTACTTTGTGAGCTACTGGCATTAAAGGTGTGAGCGAGCAATTTGGCTACTGCATAAATTAGACTGCTCTGGAGCCATCTGTCCTGAGCTGAGACAAAAATGTGTGAGCTAGGGGCTAAAAAACTGTGAGCTAGCTCACACTAACTCAGCTTAGAGGGAACACTGCTTTCTACCCAACTGGGAGTCCCCAAGGTGATGAACAGTGGGAAAACCATTAAAGCAAGCTTTTAAACGCACACACACAAAGCATGACAAACGAAAATTAAAGCAATAACACAGCTCCCCCCACCCCCGGAATTGTATGTTAAAGGTTAAGCATTTCTCTTCTAGAATCCTGAATATGGGTAGGAGTGTTCCTTTAGAAGCTATTAAGATTTCCTACTGGAAACAGATGAGCCTGTCTTTATATGCCTGATAAAAAGAGAAAGACTAAACTGGCGTGCTATGCAGAAATGGCTGATTATAAGCCATAGACACAGATGGCAACCACATTAGAGTCTGAGATATCTTGGTGGATACCAGCTCTTCCTCCCTGCTGCCTGGCAAGACATGTTTTCCATTTCCCTTTTCTCATGAGCTCCAGACAAGGGTTTTGGGAGAGAATTGGCATGTAAATAGTAGGATGGACCATGAAGAGAGTGGGATGGCATTTGCGCAGGGATATAAATCAGACAGTGCATAGCTGAAGTTATATTGTCCTGCCATGATCAACCATAAGGTTTGTTTATGCGTGAATGCAAAAGGGCATGGGATGGCTACACCAAGAGCAGCAATAGTTATGGGACAGTCAGAGTGCTGAATAGGATTGCCAGGTCCGTCTGTCCGTCCCCCCGGCCAGCAGTGGGGGATGGGGGGGTTAGGGTTGCCAGATCCAGGTTGGGAAACTCCTGGAGATTTCAGGATGGAGCCTGGGGAGAAGAGTGGGGTACAATGCCATAGAGTTGATCCTCCATAGTATCCATTTTGTCCACGGGAACTGATCTCTGTAGTCTGGACTGGAGATGAGCTGTAATTCCAGGGGATCCCCAGGTCCCACCTAGAGGCTGGCATCTGTAGTCCTGAATGATCTAATTAGGTGGAAAGGTGGCATACAAATGTTCCAAATAAATAAATATAAATAAATATAAACTATAAGTGGTGACCCCCCCCCTAATATAGAAGTGCTGGTTAACAGGTTCAAGCCATCAAGTCCTTGGTCAGAACCTTGTGCATTGACAACAGTGGAGGGTTCACAGTAGATTAGGTGGATTGTATTAAAAAGAAATTCACAGTAGATTAGGTGGATTGTATTAAAAAGAAATTCAGTGGGGTTTGATATGTACAGTGCTCATTTCTGTCAGTGGAGCTCGCACGGTGAAGCTCTTGCCCACTTGGCGTACAGTTTTTACCCGTTCAATAACTGCATGATGCTTTAAGACCAAAATTTTTTTATTCAAAGTATAAGCTTTCATGTGCATGCACACTTCTTCAGATACATATTGAAATGGAAGTTACCAGTATCTGAAGAAGTGTGTGTGCACATGAAAGCTTGTACCTTGAATAAAAGTCTATTGGTCTTAATAGGTTCCACTGGGCCGATTCCGCACAAGTGCTTTGCGTCCCTTTCCTCCTGGGTTTAATTGGTCCGAATCAGTGTGTGCGTTTCTGCATTACTGGAATCTGACCCGGGTTGATGCCGGTTCTTCATTTCTGCATCTGTCGTTGCCCTGAATCTTGAGCCCCTGCCCGTCTTCCCTTTCTTTAAAACATAGGCGGAGTTGCGTTATGACGTCGTGACGCAACAAAGCTGTGACTGGCCAAGAATTTTGAAATTCCCGAGAAAGTTCATCTGAACTTCCAAGCCCGCAAAAATCATCCGTGTAATATCGGTGCCACCAGCAGCCATTGTTGCCATCATGTCTCCTAGGCGAATGAGAGCTGTAGGAGTTATCCTTTCCATGTTATCATGTTATCACTTTCGCCATTTGGCAATGCCCGCGAAAAGAAAAGAAAAGCTTGCGCCAGGGTTGGAGGGGAAATGGAGGGTGGGAAAGGGATGGGAAATGAAGGGGGAACATGCAACACAACACATGTAACCCCTGCAAAAATTGTGTCCACACCATCTGCAATACATTGGCCCCACAAAAAATGTTAACCACACAACAATGGATCAATGTCATGTGTTGCTGTAACGCAATGGGGGGGGGGGGACAGCTCACGCTGCGCCTCAAAGCCATCAATACATCTTTTTATAGTGGCATGACTCAGGCACGACTTTTGTGCAAAAAATGCAACACAGAAATCTGGAGACATCAACAGCAAAAGTACATTTTTAAAAAGACATTTAAATGCCAGTCAATGGTGGATCAATGTCGTGTCGTGTTGTTGTAACGCAACAAAGGGGGGAACAAAAAAACCCCCGCTTGCACCAGGGCAGGAAAGGGAGAGGATAGGCGGGAAAGGGGAGGGAAAGAAGCAGAGGGGCATTAAAGGGGTGGAGCAAGAAACCCCGATTTTGGAGTTCCCCACTTGAATGCCCCGACTTCACTCCCGTAGCAAACCCCCCCCCCCCGAAAATCCCGGAAATGGAAGATCTGGGGGATCCGAGGATTACATTCGGGCCAACTGCAGACCTGGAGCAACAAGTGGGGAACTGTTGCTCTGCCCCGGATTTTATCGGGGAGTGATGCCGGGGCAACAACTAGTGTGGCCCTGGACTTGAACTTTGTTCTGCTGCTTCAGACGAACACGGCTGCCCCACCTGAATCTATCTGCGTGCTGCTTGTTAGGTATAACATAGCATATTGAAAAAACCTCACCTATCTGTTAAAATAAGTCCTCTGCTTAACTGTGATCATCCCTTAATAATTAACAGTGTTTTCAAGTAACAGATTTTTTTTTTCTTCCATTAAGAGATTTCAGACTTGAGTATGGAGATGTATGACGTCCTTGGAAAAGTGGGAGAGGGAAGTTACGGAATGGTAATGAAATGTAAACACAAGGAAACCGGTCATATAGTTGCCATTAAGATGTTTTATGAGAAGCCAGAAAAATCTGTCAACAAAATTGCAATGAGGGAGATAAAGTTCCTAAAGGTTTGCCTCCTTTCTTGTCACTTTGTAAATCAGTGGCTCTGTATTGCTTAGCAATAAAACGTGTAGCATTATGGCATGTTTTATTTATGTAGCTGATGTGTTTATGTACCGTAGTCTCCAAGAGGCTGAGATGGTTTACCAATCTTTAAAAAACCAGTTAAAGGAACAAATACTTAAATACTTTGAGCCATAACTCAGATTAGGTTTTTAAATTATAATGGGTAGCTTTTTAGAAATTATGATACCCTGATCCAAGTACACAAAGTATGCTGTAGTGAAATCAATGGTATTGCAATGTGATTTACTTTCAAGATTTTTTCCCCATAACAATGAAGACTTGTTACCTCAGATTTTCAGAATTTCGGGTTCAGAATTAAATTTTAGGAGTTCAGATATAGAAACTACAGCACTGGGTTCTTTTGTGTAAGTATTATAAAGAAACACTGCTGTTCATTTTCTTATTGTTAGTAGCTAATAGTATAATTATTTTTGTGCTTCTGCCTGTTAATTTATGGTGCATTTAAAGGAGCTGTATGTGCAGTGGTAACAATATATGGTTCAACATCGCCCAATTTTGGGTGATCTTAAAAGGAATGGCAGAGTATCACTACTGGGATGCAATGGTTCCTTCTGATCGACTATAGAATGCACTGGTTTTCCAAAATACTATTAGAAAATATTAAGGAACCGGTTACTTGCAAGGCAATCTCTTGGGCAGGCGTGTCAAACATGCGGCCCGGGGGCCGGATCAGGCCCCAAGAGGGCTTCTATCAGGCCAGCACTGGAACTGGCCATCTCCTGCTTCCAGTTCTGTTGCTGCTGCGGCATCATAGCTTGCTTCGCCAGACTCTCTCAATTGCTCAGCCATTTCATGTTTTCCCCTGGGTCCTAGACTCAGAACCCTAAGCATGAGATTTCTGTGGCGAATGTCAATAAATCAAAAGTAGGTTTGCAGCTTACAGATACGCACCTGAACAGCATACTCAAGATCGCAACAGCACAAATATTTTGATGCAATAATTCAGAGCAAGAGGTGTCAGTTATCAGAGACTGTTAAATAAACAAAATATTGCCAATGTGCTAATGTTTTAAGCATGTTTTTTATTTTAAGTAAAAAAAAAAAACCTTTGTGTTTGTGTCCTTTATAAAGTTTATATCTCCGCTACCTGGCATTACATTTTATGACACACATGGTCCGGCCCAACAAGGTCTCTTTTATGTCAGGTCTGGCCCTCATAACAAATGAGTTCGACACCCATGCTCTAGGGACTTTACCAAATGGCGGACCATAATAAGAATTAAAAAGAGATCAGGCATGCATAGACAGTCACTGTTGCAGAATTTAACAATTACAGCAAATAAGCAGAAAGGTACTGGTCAATTCTGCTTAGAATTTCTATACATATGAGACAGAAGATGTGGAGTGAAATATGACTTGAATAGGGACAGTGAGAATGCTTAAGAGGAGCTTTCCAACAAACTAGAGAGAAAGAGAGAAAGCACACACAATTAGTTTCTTTTTCTTAAACAAGTGAAACTAATTTTTCCAAGTTCTATAAACTGGGAAGGAAATCCTCTTTTCACATTATATGTAGTAGTTAGATGTGTGTGCTACGTTCTGTCAAGTCACTTCAGGCCTATGATGACCTTCTGAATTAATGACCTCCGAAGTGGCCTATCATTAACAGCCTTGCTCAGGTCTTGCGAACTGAGGGCCATGGTTTTCCTTTGTAGAGTCAGTCCATCTCATGTTGGGTCTTCCCAGCCCTGTACCCAGAAAATTTTTGTTTGGGGGGCCCCAAGGAGGCAGTTTAGTACAATGGAGCTGGCTACATCACAGGGTGGTTGTTGTTAGGCAAATATAGAGGAGGAGAGACATGGCTAGCCAAGAGCTGACAGGTTAAAAATGTGGGGGGAGTAGGGTTGCCAGCCCCCAGGTGGGGCCTGGGGATCTCCCGCTTTTACAACTGATCCCCACCTGACAGAGATCAGCTCCCCTGGAGAAAATGGCTGCTTTGAAGGGTAGACTCTATGGCATTATACTATGCTGAGGCCCCTCCTCTGCTCAAACCCCGCCATCTCCTGGCTCCACCCCCAAAGTCTTCAGGTATTTTCCATCCCAGACTTGGCAACCCTAGGGGGGAGCAGCCCCTGGAGCAGTTCAGAAATAATAAAGAAAAGTCAGGATTTGTGTCTGGGAGTCGTCTGGCAAGTGTTGCTGAAGGAGCTGGGAGAGTCCCTCGATGTTTTACAGACACAACCTGGTTCTGTTGGCTAGCTACCTGCAGCATCAAGACAATAACCCCCTGAGCAGTCCGTTAACCCTCTCCCAACGGGCTATGCTCCTCACATCCCCTTCCTACACACACACGCACACGCACGCACGCCTTTGCAGGCAATCCAAGAGGAAAGAAAAGACAGGAACTTCATCTTGCACCTCCTGAAGCAGCTCAGGCATTACAATCGCACTGGCAGCAAGCCAAGTGCGGACTCAGCCGAGCTTCCCCTCCCACAGCAAGCCAGGCAGGGCCCTTCACAGAGAGAAAGAAAGGGGGAGGCATGGCGGTTTGGGGAGGGTGACGGGCACTCATAGGCACCCCTGTGCGTACAGGACTGGGTCTTCCTCTTTTCTTGCCTTCAAATTTTCCTGGCATTATTGTCTTTTCCAGTGACTTTCATCTTCTCATGTGACCAAAGTAGGATAGCCTCAGGCTGCAGACAGACTTGTTTTCTGCCGCGCCTTCCTGGCGCGGCAGAATGGGGTGGGGGAATTTCCCCCGCCCCGCGGCGTTCCCACGCCGCCGGAAGGAAACCGCCCGCAGTGTTCAGACTGCGGGCGGCTTCCTGGAGCGGCGGGCGAACGTGGCGCGGGTGCCCCTGCCCGTGCGCGTTCACACCCGCTTCGGCGGGTGGAACGCGCGCGCGGGGCGCGGCGCTGGACGCGATGCGTCCGGGCCGCCTCCTGGGGGCAGATGCGGCCGTCTGAACGGCCGCTCTGCCTCCGCTTCTAAAGCGGAGGCAGAGCGGCCGAGACGGCCAATCTGTCCTCAGCCTCAGTTTAGTCATTTTAGCTTCTAGGGAGAGTTCAGGCTTGATTTGATCTAGAACCCTCTTATTTGTCTTTTGGGCTGTCCGTGGGGTTTTTGGTGATTTTTTTAAAAAAAAAATCACTAAAAATGTGTTGGTTCAGGTTATATGTCCAAAATGTTAGGAGCCATGTTGAACAAAGGGAAGGAGGATATCTATAATTGGAAATGCTAAAAGACGAGCATTTTTTTTGGTTTCACCCTATACCTTTTTTTTAAAAAAAAATCTTCTTTTGTCAACAGCAATTCCGTCACGAAAACTTGGTCAACCTGATCGAAGTCTTTAGGCTGAAAAAGAGAATTCATATAGTGTTTGAATTTATTGACCATACCATTTTGGATGAACTGCAGCATTACTCTCATGGACTGGAGAACAGGAAACTTAAAAGGTATCTCTTCCAGATTCTTCGAGCTGTTGACTATCTCCACAGCAATAATGTAAGTACTGTTCGGAAACGGTAGGGAAAATTCAAAAGTTAAAACCGGGTATTATTTTCACTTGAATACCTTATCTGATTTTGTAAAAGGTTTCAGTGTTCCAGCTCTTAAATTGTTCATTCCCTGCTGAGGAATTGCTGTTCTGTAATCACACAATATTCTCTCCTCTCCTTAGAAACTAGCTATTTGCCATTCTCAGTACAGAACTGGAACACTCATAATGCTCTTCTGAACATGAGCACTTGTGACATTTTGGCTCTTTTGAAGCAGTGAAACTGGGCAATTTCCTCCCTTCAACTTGACCTGTGCTGTCTCATCCTTTCCTGACTGGAGTTTCTGTGCCTCTAATATTTGCACAATATTAAGAGACTTCGTAACATGCCTGTTAAAGGCTCAGAAATGCCAGTTCAGAAAAGTGAGAGTAGCTCATACTGTGCCCACTTAAATGAATGTGGATGTAAATTCCACAAACTGACATCATAAGTTCTATTTATGAGCAGATCATGTCATGGCCTTCTTATTGCTTTAGCCCACCTCTTGCCATAGTCCACTCTTTCAGGTTCAAAATGGGAGGAGCATTGTATTAATATTGTACTTTGCATAACTGCACAGCTCTATAGATTCAGTAAATGAGATGAGAAATGCAAGAAGAAAAAAAGACTTTAAAAAACCCTTCTTGTAATTATGACAATATACAATGATTTCATGGAATTTTAAAAAAATGACCACGTTACCCTAACTCTAGTAGCATTGGATAGGCACAAACAGCTAGATATGGGTGAATTTAAAAAATTGCTCCAGAAGGCAATTGCAAACAGAAGCCGTGTCTGCATAGGGTTGCCAGGTCTGGGTTGGAAAATACCTGGAGACTTTGGGGGTGGATCCAGGAGAGGGTGGGGTTTGGGGAGGGGAGGGGAGGGGCCTCAGCATGGTACAATGCCATAGAGTCCACCCTTCAAAGCAGCCATTTTCTCCAGGGGAGCTGATCACTGTCAGCTGGAGATCAGTTGTAAAACCGGGAGATCCCCAGGCCCCACCTGGAGGCTGGCAACCCTATGTCTACACCACAGGTTTAAAACAGTTCCATTACCTGTTGCTGAGATCCCCAGAAACTGTGGTTCTGTGAAGTGGGGTCCAAAGTTCTCCAACAGAATTCAGCACCCTCATCAAGTTACTCATCACTTGTTGATGGGACGAGCTGGGTTATGGGAGTTTCTGTGGCCTAAACATTATCTGCTGTGCTCCCCAGCTGGCCGAGAGACAAGGAGGGTTTGCTGTTTCCGCCTCCACCATTACTGAGGTGGGTAGGGTTGCCAAGTCTTGCTTGGAAAATACCTGGGGACTTTGGGGGTGGAGCCAGGAGAGGGTGGGGTTTGGGAAGGGGAGGGGCCTCAGCATGGTACAATGCCATAGAGTCCACCTCCAAAGCAGCCATTTTCTCCAGGTAGGGCTGCCAAGTCAGCCCGGGGGGCGGGGGATCCCCTGCTATAGGGGTTCCCGATCCGCCGGCCGGCATTCGGCCGGCGGGGAGAACCCCGCCCCAGAAGTCGTCTGGTGAGGACGATTTCCCCCATGTAATGACGTCACCTCCAGGTGACGTAATTACGTCGCCGTGGCGCACGCGCAAAGCGCATGCGCCAGAAGAGCTCCCGGGGGGAGAACAACTCCCCCCGCCGGTAAGTCGCCAGTACTTGGTAACCCTATCTCCAGGGGAGCTGATCTCTGTCAGCTGGGGATCAGTTGTAAAAGCAGGAGATCCCCAGGCCCCACCTGGAGGCTGGCAACCCTAGAGGTGGCACCAGTGGATGTTGCTGAAGGGTATGCCAAAGGATGTTGGCCCCTGGCTTGGCTTTCTGGTGCAGACATGGAACATAGCATGAAGGAGGCTGTTATATTCTTTAGGGGTAAAAAAAAATCTCTGTATGGAAGCTCACCACTGCAGGAGCAGAAAACAACTTTGTTGTAATGTATTTATTTATTTACTTCTTTTATGCCCTGCCTTTCTCCCTAGTGGGGACCCAGAGTGGCTTACATTATTCTCTTCTCTTCCATTTTATCCTCATAACAGCCTTATGGGGTAGGTTAGGCTAAGCTTGCGTGAGTAACCAAAGGTCCCCCCACCACACTTACCATGGCAGAGTGGGGATTTGAACCTGTTTCTCCCAGATCCTAGTCCAACATTTGAACTACAACACCACGCTGGCTATCAAATATAAAACATATTTGTAAGCTGCCTTGAAGACCCAATGGTGGATTGGCAGTCAGGATATAAATCTTTGGCGTTATTAATAACAGTAATACAGTCTTGGGTGCTATACTTTTCTTCCACTTGGACAATGTGGTCGTCTGATGCTAGGCGCTTTCTGCTCAGGCAAATGCTGTGGAAAAGTGGGAAAGTGCCAGAGGAATGCACACTGCAACCTCTTCAGTGGAGAACTGTGCTGCACAGGCAGAAGAAAAGTATATGAGCCAAGCAAAAATTTGTAAGATTCTTGGGGTGTGAGTACGGCTGTTACGAGAATCAAACTGTTATAAAACTGATGTACATGTCCCCTGTGTACTCTGCTGTGGAATGAGCTCGGCTCCCCCCACCCTTCATACATACCGAGCTCTGACTTCAAGTTAGAATTATCTCTCGTACTCTGTTTGCTTCAGGCAGGCTTTGACGACGTGTAAACATTTTTATTCATATATATATATATATATATATATACTTTATTGTCATTGTACATAGTACAATGAAATTAAAAAGTGCCATCATTCAGTGACTCACAGCATGTAATCATGCGCACTCACACAGACATTCACGACTGCTTCTCCCTTGTGATTTACAAAGCAACCAAACCACTGTTTCCCCCAGATTTCGGTCTCATGCAGCATTCAGGGCAATAATAGCTCTCGAGTAAAAACTGTTTTTTAGTCTATTTGTCCTTGTTTTGATTGTCCTATATCTTCTGCCCAAAGGCAGCAGTTCAAACAAGGAATATGCAGGATGTGATAAATCCTGTAGGATGTTCTTCACTTTTTTCAGACATCGAGAACTGTACAGTTCCTCCAGAAGTGGGAGAGGACAGCCAATTATCTTCTGGGCTGTGGTGATGACTCTCTGGAGTGCTTTCCTATCTGCAACCGTACAACTAGCAAACCAGGCACAGATACAGTATATTAAAATGCTCTCTATTGAGCAACGATAGAAAGACATCAATATTTTCTCATTCAAATTATTTTTCTTTAAAAGTCTGAGAAAATAAAGCCTCTGCTGGGCCTTCTTCACCAGAGCAGTGGTGTTTGCACTCCAGGTCAGATTTTGTTCAATAGTCACTCCCAAAAACTTGAAAGTAGCCACCCTTTCCACACATTCTCCACCAATAAACAGTGGCTTAATGTCCGTTTTGTTCCTCCTGTAGTCCACCACCAATTCCTTGGTCTTGGTGGTATTAAGAATCAGATTATTTTCCCTACACCACACACAACCATTATCAATCATTAACCATTTATTAGCACTTAAAAATATTTTATTTTTAGATTTAGAAGTAGGGTCTGGGTGGGCGGGGGACATCATCATGATTGCCTCAAGGTCCAGTGAGAATCCTGCAGATCTGGGTGGAGCAGTGGGAGGGAGGTGGTTTCAGGATCGTCTTAAGAAACAGCTGGTCAGCATCTGCAGAGAAGGCTTCTCTTCACAGCAGGAAGCACCAGCTGTTTCTGCGTAGATCACTCTAAAAAGGTGTGATTGTAGATGGGCTCAGTATTCGAGATATCCATATCTGTATCTAGCTTTGTAGTATAAACCTCATTGTTGTTCTAACACACCAAGGATGACTTCCTTGAACTTTTCAAGCTTCAGCTCTATGACTTTTTGCAGCTTCTTTAGAGTTTGTCCTCAGATTCTCTCAAGATGTTCTGACTTGTTTGTGTGAGAGCCAGGGGTCCGTTGGGGCCGGAGGGAGGCGGAGCAAAGCTACGCCAGCTCAGGACTGGCCAGTAGGGCAGCCATGGGCTGAATCAGATTCTCTAATCTGATTCAGCTCGCCACCGAATTGCCGCCGAAATTCAGCGGCAACTTTAAAAGCCACTGGAGGGGAGGGGGTTTGAGGGAGAGGCTCCAAAATTGCAGGGTAGCTGCTGGGGCCTCTCCACGAAATGCCCACCAAGTTTCAAGAAGATTGGACCAGGGGGTCCAATTCTACATGCCCCCAAACAGGTTGCCCCCATTCCCTCCATTGTTCTCTATGGGAGGAAAAAAGTTAACGTTTGTTCCCTCCATAGAGAACAATGGAGGGGATGGGACAATCTGTTTGGGGGCCCATAGAATTGGACCCCGTGGTCCAATCTTCTTGAAACTTAGTGGGCATTTTGAGGAGAGGCCCCAGCAGCTACCCTGCAAGTGTGGAGCCTCTCCCTCAAACCCCCTTTCCTCCAGCCCCTCATATACCCTATGAGTTTTTGCCATTGATTTCAATGGCCCGTAGGATATAATGGGGCGGAAACCGACATTCCCTTTCTGACACACTTCTGGTGATGTCAGGGGACGTGGCATATGCTAATGAGTTATGCTAATGAGTTATGCTAATGAGCTCCTGCACCTCTTTTTCTACAAAAGGACCCCTGGTGAGAGCCACAACCTTTGTGTTTCAGGTGGGTAGCCGTGTTGGTCTGAAGCAGCAGAACAACGGTTGAGTCCAGTGGCACCTTTAAGTGTTATTCAAAGTGTAAGCTTTCATGTGCAAAGCACACTTCTTCAGACAAATGGAACAAAATCTCTTCAAGGGTTACTTACAGCAAAAAAGAGGATGGGGGGCAGCTGTTAGGAGGGGCCACTCAGAGCCAAGGTGCAGCTGCAGAGCTGAAATTGGATCAGGTGGCCGGTAAAATCAGTGGATGGCAGCAAATTAACACATAATTGCAAGAGTTAACAAAAAGATGCGAGTGTGAAGCTGGAGTCCAGCAGTCCAGTCTGGGTAGTAATCTCCTCTTTTTAATGAAACAATTTATCCACTTGAACAAAATTAAATTTATTCCTTTTTTCGCCAGGTCATACATCGTGATATCAAGCCAGAGAATATTTTAGTCTCACAGACTGGAATTACTAAACTTTGTGATTTTGGATTTGCTCGGACTTTAGCAGCCCCGGGTGATATTTATACCGACTATGTGGCCACGAGGTGGTACAGAGCTCCAGAGCTGGTACTGAAAGATACTACATATGGGAAGTATGCATTTTTAAAAAATTCTTACTGCTGTCCTATGCGGGTTCACAACATCACGTATTAAGTGGATTGCTTTAATGTATTCATATGAAATGATTTTTACAAGTGTTTTGAAGACTAGATATGGTAGGGTGCCCTAGAGAACATTAGGTGGCACTCTCACACACATTTAAACCATGGCTCTTGTTTTAACGGAGGATGAGATTAGATGTTTTATTCAGTTCAGTAATTTATAGAACATTGTAGAGAATGCTGTTCTCTCTGAATACAGGGGCAAATTTTGCATTGATCTCCGTGAGGCAAGCCAACTGCCTGTCTTTGAATAAAATCGTTCAATGTTATAGACAGCCAGTGTTTTGCTGTACTTTGAAAGTGAACAAATTTAATTGAATCGTACCTCAATATTGAACATTTTATGTTTGTAAGATTTGCTGATTTCAGAAGAATTTACTTGCTTATAATGGGCAAATTCCAATTAGGCCAGCTCCTCATATGTTGGTGAAACTTCCATAACCTCAACTCTGGAAGTTTTCCCAGGAAGATAAAAAGATTCTGATAGTTACCAACCACCTTGTCAAACTCATTAATACAATATGGTTTAAATAGAGATATATGTTAAACTCCATGACATCTATGTGATATGTGTCAGCCTGATGCATTTATGACCAAGGTGCCATTGCTTGTGTCTACGATCATGCTTGCACAGACTGCAGGATTTTTGCCCACAGAACACAGCTGTCTTGCCTCCCTCTGCAGCCCACATGGCACCATGAAAGTTGTGTTCTGTTGGTGGAAATCCTTCCATCCATGGAAATGTTCCAGTGGGTTAGGCCGCAGTGCTCAAGCCATTTACTTTGAAGCCAGCCATAGGTGTCAACTTCAGGGGGGCTGGGGAGCTGGACCCCCCCCCCCGAACTTTTCCAGGAGGTGCTGAGCCTCCACTGGAGACAATGGACTGTGATGTCTCTGGCCCAGCCCCAGCCCCAGCCCCCCCCCCCCCCCCCGGAAATTGGAAAATCTACGTCCTTGGAGCCAGCTAGTTGATGTCAGTCGTTCTGAAGAAAATGGCTTGCTTTTTTTGTGCGGATACTTCTAACAGAACTTGCTTTGTTATTTTTGAACATGTGTACTTTGGTAAGTGTTTAAATTTTTTATTTAGATTTATTTTCTTCTTTTATAAGACTTAATAGTCAGTAGGAGTTAGTGTAACTTCAGGTTCTGTATGGTTGAGCATTTTGTTCATTTCCTGATCTTAGACCTGTGGACATCTGGGCTTTAGGTTGTATGATCATCGAGATGGCCACTGGCAATCCCTTTCTGCCTAGCAGTTCTGACCTAGACCTACTTCATAAAATTGTGACCAAAGTAGGTAGGTACTGTTGTTGGTGATATCTGCAGAAAATGTTCTAGTAAAAACTTAAGTTTGTTCTTTCGGTAAGGTCTTTCTTGTACATATGATCTTAGAGCCAGCATATATCTCTTCTTTTGGGATTTGGGCTTTAGATTTTAATTGGTTTAATAAGAGACACTACATTTATTCCATTTGCCATCAAAGTCACAGGCAAGATTTTCCATGTTATACTACCAAGATGCTTTTTTATACTGTACCCTGCCGGACTTGCATCCTGGGGAATTTTTGAACAGAAATGGAGCACAGATACTTCTCTCACACACCCAAATTGGAATGGAACACTCGGGCCCATATTTCTAAAGACACTTACTTGGAACTATTGATTTAGTTGGAAATTACTTCCAAGGCTCCAAAACTAAGACGAGAGGGTTTCCCACAACATGTACACCTAGCAAAATGTGTTGGTATGGCTGCGGTCACACACACTGAATAATCCACTTTCAATCCACTTCCAGTGCACTTTCCAACTGGCTTTTACTGTGTGAACTGGCAAAATCCAGTTGGAAAGTGCATTGAAAGTGGATTATTTAGTGTGTGTGACTGCAGCCTATGTGATTATTGCGCATGGTGATATCTATTTACACATATTTTCTTCTGCATGGAAGTGCTTTTTGTATAGGAATACTGTAACATCACTGAATAGGCAAGAAATAGGCATGTGTGACATTGACATTCTAATACATGTACATAATCAGTAAACAGTTAATCACGTCACTTTCTCCCAGTGTAAATAATTGCTGAAGTAACTGTTATCAATGACTTCAACAATAGCTATGATAGAGCACTTTATGTAAGCAAGTAATCACATTTGCATCCTCCAGAAACATACATTACATACTTGGCCTCTTGATTATTATACCTATACAAGCAGGAAACCCACAAGGACTCACAATAAAGCAGAAATCCCCTCCCCTCCTTGCTAGCCCTTACTTCCTTTTGCAGGGGCTCCTATTTCCATCCCTTGCCCACTCTTTCAGCTTTCTGTTTCATCCCTGCTCTTGCCCACCTGCTTAACTGCTCAGTTTATGCCATCCTCAGCCACCCATCCAGTTGTCGATCTCTATTGATAGCATTCTGATTGAAGCAACACTTAGACCGATTTCCCACGAGGCGCTGCTCTGGTGTCATTCTTCCCTTTGCCCCGATTGCATGCTTGAATGTCCCACTATTTGCCCCGCACTGCATTTTGACCTGCGGCTTCACCCGAATTCCCCCACGGCTTCAGTGATCCTGTTTTTTGAGGATCACTGAAGCCGCAGGGGAATTCAAGCGAAGCCGCAGGTCGAAAGCGGTGTGGGGCAAATAGTGGGGAATTCAAGCACGCAATCGGGGTAAAGGGAAGAATGACACTGGAGCAGTGCCTCGTGGGAAATCGGTCTTACACCACTAAGAATGCTTTTCTGGGAGTAAGCTCCACTATTACTGAATAGCCCTGGGAACAATCTACTCAGAGTCTTAGTTGGGTCTATTCCAGGGGTCCCCAATGCGGTGCCTGTGGGTGTTATAACACCCAGTGACATCCGTGTTTCTTGGCCTGGTGTTTTTAGAAACTGGATGGGACTAAATGGAGCTTATGCCAGGCAAGGCTTCTGATTGGCCATTGGACATCTGATTGCCTGGGCAGATTTTTTAAAATGCTGGTTTGGCGGCAGTTGCAGCGACAGCTCAAGGCTCTTCACTGTGGGACTGAAGGTCAGCTGTGGCAGCCATTGTGTGGCAGGCTCTGTCTATTGCGGCAGCCATTTTGAGGCTGTGCCCACGATGCTGTGTCAGAATTCCAAAGCTGCCTGAGGGCTCAAAAAGGATGGGGACTGTGGTGTACTCAGTGGTACTTACTCCTAGGAAAGCATTGTTAGGCTTGCAGCGCAGGCAACTTATATTTTAGCATCTGCCTTTTAAAATCTGTAAAACTTTTTAAAAAATGAAGCTGCCGGAAGCAGCCCTGAATTTTGGCTTAAACATACATTTTGTAAGCACTTTTGACATAAGGCTGGATATTAGATTTTGAAAACTTTTTTCTTTCAGGCAACTTGACACCTCACCTTCAGAATATTTTTATAAGGAGTCCAGTTTTTTCCGGGATGGTCCTTCCTGAAGTTCAGCACCCTAAATGTGCAAGGAAAAAATATCCCAAGCTCAATGGATTACTTGCAGATATGGTTCATGTATGTCAGAAGAGGTCTGAGTATCAGCCTTACTGATTATTATTATTATTTATATCATGGGTGTCAGGGGCGTAGAGTTTTGGAAGTCTGGGGGGGGGCTCCTTAGCGCGCATGCTTTGCACGCACGCTCGTTGGGACGATGTTCTCCCCCCCGGGAAACTGCCCGCCTCCCCAGGCCCTTCCGAGGCCCACCAGCCGCTGCTGCCGGTGCCTCTCTCTTCCCCCCCCCCGCCACCCCTTCCCTCTCCCTCTCCAGCAGCGGCCACCGGGCCTCGGAAGGACCCGGGGAGGCGCGGTGGCAGGCACTTTGTTTTCCCGGGGGTGGCTGAGCCCCCCCCCCCCGGAAATTTCGGGGGTGGCTCAAGCCCTCAAGCCCGCCCGTACTCTACGCCTATGATGGGTGTAATTTGTAATACAGAGTTTTCAAATCAGTGCTTCATGGTCCTATGCATGTCCAGTTCTGTGCCATGGTATACAGACACTTTGTTCTTACTGCCTTTTCCCCTTTCACGGAAAAGTATTTTATTGAATGAGATATCTTTCCAGCCTCAGTGAGGTGCCTGTATACGTCCATGAGACTTGTAGCAGGACCTGTAAAGGTTCATAGCTTTCAAATCTCATACAGAGTTTCTACTTTGTCCCCTGCATGATGCTGAAGGAAAATGTAAGTCTGTCCCAGAAGTTTGATTCTAGAAGGCAAAGAAAACAGCTGGATGTGGTTGCACTACATTGAAGGACAAAGTTGATACTGCGATGGGCCAAATTAAAGATTTGCAGATTCTCCCTCCTCCTCACCGGGTAGTTTGAAGATTCACGGGCAAGAATAGACCTCTTAAGTATATATATTTGTCTAGTTAATTTTATGGGTACATAAATCTTTTGGCAATCGTCAGTAACGTCTATTATTTCACATAAAATTGGAGACTGACTAAAACCTTCACCCGAGCTTATGCTTTTAAATCTCTGGCACGGTATTATTATTCTAGCAACTAGAAAAGAATTAGTGGCTATATTAAGTGCAGCTGCAAGGGCAGTTATAGCAGCTCACTGGAAAAACACAAAACCTCTAACAATTAAAGTCTGGTATAATAAAATATGGGAATCCTTGGAAATGGAAAAAGGCACTCTTCAACTCGAACAACCAAATCCAGAAAAAGTTCTTTCCTCCTTTATAGCAGTATGGTATCCTTTAACAGAATATATATTGCAAAATGTTGACTCATTTAATTTTCCGTCGCCCTTTGATATTCTAAAAATGTAAAAAGGCAGAAACTGTTTTTCACTGATTGTAAAGTTAGGAAGAATTTATTGACACAAAATATTGTAATCTTGCTGTTCTTGATCATACTGTAGACATACTTAGATTAACGAAATATTCTGTAATGCTTTAATCAAAATCTATAGATTGTAAATTACTGATTTACATATTGCTGTTAATTGTTATATTTACTTATATATATAATTGTTAAAACTAAGTAAAACTTAAAGAATTTATGGGTACATTTTTGAAAAGGAAAAGAAGTTTGGAAAAGAAGGAACAAAATTCTTGCTTTGAGTCAGAAGCATCCTAAGCTGCAGGGATTTCTGCCCTGTCCTGATGCCTTGGATTTTCCAACCTATTTCTTTTTTTAAAAAATATATTTTTTATTTTAGAAAACAAAGTAAAGGTATAAAGGGGATACAGAAAGGAAAAGGGGATTGCATAACAGAATTATGTATATAAAAAATTAAATATTGCAGTTTATAAAACAGAGTATTTCTCTCTAACACCCTCTTCATTATAGTTTTTAAGACACCGTCTATAAAATAAATGGTATTTACTTTTGTTGGGGTACATTTATATTCAACATTTTAGATTTCAAATTTCATAACTATTCTGTTTGGTATCTACATTATTGGTTTCATCTTTGCTACATATTCAGTATTACATATTTTCGCCCAGGGCTTTTTTTGTAGAAAAAGCCCAGCAAGGACTCATTGGCATAATAGGCCACACCCCTTGACAGTGCAGCTCCCTCCCAGGATCGGCTTCCCCAGGTGTATGGGGGAACCCGAGGGAAGGAAGGCAGTTTAAACTGCCTTCCCTCCCTGGATTGGCTTTGGCTTCCCTAGGCACCCCATGGCTTGTGAGGTGACTGGGGAACCCGGGGGGCGGGGAGGCTGTAGGCGTGGCCAACTCAGAAGCCAGCCGGAACTCCGTTCCTGTGCGTTCCTGCCCAAAAATAGCTCTGTTTTCGCTACTTCTGCCTACTCACTGTAACTTTTAACAAATATGTAATTGGAGTATAGAAAGAAAATCTATTATATATCTTATAATGAGAAAGCTGAAGAAATTTCTGCTCAAGATCCACTTCCTTTATACATTTATATTGAAGATATTACATTTACAACTTATTCTCGTTCTCCTTCTACACTGAAATACATTTATGTACAATTGTAAAAAACTGTTTCTTATTCTAAGAACATAAGAGAAGCCAGTGTTGGATCAGGCCAATGGCCCATCCAGCCCAACACTGTCACACAGTGGCCAAAAACACCAGGTGCCCTCAGGAGGTCCACCAGTGGGGCCAGGACACTAGAAACCCTCTCACTGTTGCGCCCCCCCCCCCCCAAAAGCACCAAGAATACAGAGCATCACTTGCCCCAGACTGAGAGTCCCTATCTATACCTTGTGGCTAATAGCCACTGGTGAACCTCTGCTCCATATGCTTATCTTATTCCCTCTTGAAGCCATCCATGCTTGTAGCCGCCACCACCTCCTGTGGCAGTGAATTCCATGTGTGTTCCATGTGTTCTAAATTTGTCTCCTGCTAGCATAATACACACTCCATCTCTCTACAGATTTCTGATTGATCTGTTTCTCAGATAAGTTGTTAATTTTGACATTACTGCATATTTGGCAAGTGTATTTCCCATTCTTCTAGGGTGGACAGACATCTAGTTTCCATTTTGCTGCGTAAATAATTCTAGCTGCTGTCACCATGTAGTTGAATATCTCATCCAGAATTCTTGGTAATTTTTTAGGCAGTATACCTAAAAGCATATTTTTAGCTTCCACAGGGAATTTAAATTTTAATATGTTTTGCATTTTTCCACGTATTTCCTTCCCATTTTTTTTTTTGCTTTTTTACAAATGCACCACATATGAGAAAAAGGTTCTATTTTTGTCTTGGCATTTCCAGCATATTCCTTTGTAGTTGCTGTCTGCTTTCTCAATGTCCTTTCGGTTATATATCATCTAAAAAACATTTTGTACCAATTTTCCCTTAATGCCTGGCTGGCTTTAAGTTTGATTTCTTTTTCCTATAAACATTTCCATTGATGCATAGATACCTGCTCTCTAAAATTCTGAATCCGTGTAATCATACATTTTTTCACTTGTTCTTTCTGTTTCTAGCTTGAGTAATAACTTGTATATCCATCATAGTAAATAACCTTTTGTTTTGTAATCAGCTGTTCGAACTCAGTTGCATCTCTTGAAGCTCCACCTTCCTTATTAATAAACTTCTTTAGTCTTGAAACTGATTGATAATATATCAACTATTGAATATTTATTCCTTCATCTTTAAAATTTTGCCAAGACTTGATTTCCCACTGAGCATTTATTATGTTACCATACGTTAAAAAAGCATTTTATTTCTTGTGTATTTATCATGATAAGCTTCTACTGGGGACATAAACGGAGAGTCTGAAGGGCTCCAACCTATTTCTTAAAGGCTGGAAAGGGTTGGTGTGCCATTGCCCCTTCAGTCCAGCAGCCAGCTTCCCACCCCCGCCACCCAATCTTGTTTCAGCATAGATCTGTGCCTGATCCAAGCACGAACTGACACATGAGGGCCAGGGATGTTGGATGATAGTTTAGAAAGAAGGGTCTTCTTCTTCACCCCCCTGCCCTAGCGGATCGCCACCTGACAGCTTTATTGTATGCAGATGACACAGTTTTGCTATCCAGGACACCTGTAGGCCTTAAAAGGGCATTAAAACAATTTGGTCTATATCGTGAGTTAAACTACCTAGAGATAAAACAAAAATCATGGCCTTGGGTACAAAACCTAAAGTTAGGGAATGGACCTTAAATAGCTATAAGCTACAACAAGTAGCAACTTATAAATATCTAGGGGTTATGATCCATTCTTTGGGGACAAAAAAGGCCCATCACCAGTATGTCACAAATTCTGGGTATAAATCCTCCCAAGGTATCATTAGACTTTTTTAATGCAAAAGGGGAGCAATATATAACAGTGGCCCTCAAATTATTTCTTGCTAAAACTATACCCCAACTCTTGAATGAGACGACACTGGGTCCAGTATCATCAAGCTTTTCTCCTCTCAAGAAAATACAATCAAAATTCTTGAGAGCTATATTTCTATTTCCTAAAGGTGTTTCTAATGCCATCATGCATTTGGAATCAGGAATGATAAGAACAGAGGCTAGGATAAGCCTCAATTCAATCATCACCTGGCTCAAGCTAAATCATCATCGAGCAGATATTACTTCCTTAATTGTGAAGGACAGGCACAGTTCCTGCTGGATTAGAGCTATACATCAGAAGCTATCCATGCTTGGCTTCTCTCCTGAGTCCTTGCAGATAATGGCCATAAATCAGGCCAGGGTCCTAGTTAAGCAGAAAATATTTGATGTATAGAGGCAGAATGACATCACCAGGGTTTCAACTTTTTTAGCCTCACCTCGAGCAAAATATATTGTTTTCCCAGCTTCATACTTGTCAAATCTGAATATTCCATCTCATTGAAGGGCCTTCTCTATGGCCCGTTGTAATATTTTCCCCTCAGAAGTAGTAGTGGGCCGCTACAGAAAGACACCGATGGCTGAGTGTGTCTGCCTGTACGGTACTGGAGAAGTGGATACAATCACACATATTCTGCTTAGTTGTGGGTATTACAATCAAATATGAGCTAGATTTATTCAGCCTATACAGGAAAGATTTTCAGGTTTCTCGAATACTGTAATAAGCAATATGCTTCTATCAGATTTTAACCCAGAGATCACGTTGGTTTGTGCAAAATTTTTAGCAGTAGCCTACAGAATTCATAAACAGTATGTAAAGGCGAGATATAGATATAGATTGTATGATATTTCATTCTAATTACTTATAAATGCTTCAGTTTTGTTCTGTCTCTACATTAGTATCTAAATTTCCTATTATTATAGTTATATTTTGATATCCAGTTTCTGATATATCTGTACTGTTTTGTGCTGGTTACAAACTGTAATAAAGCAATGATGATGACGGGTCTTCTTGTTGTACCGTGCTACGTCTGGTGCGATATGGCCCTGTCTTGATGGTTCCGCATATGTGCTATGCATAGGCTGGATTATGGCAGATGCCTTCACCACTCTTCCTGTATCATGATGTTTTGGTGAACACAGAGCCACCTTTCTGTGCCTTCGCAGGCATTTGGCAGTGTGAGGTACGCACATACACACATATATATGTGCAGTCGCCATTCATTCCCTCATATCAAGAAATGAATGGCTAGAGCAGTTGTTAAAAAAAGGGAGAGAAACACACATTCCAATCATTTCCACAGAAGTTTTAGAACAATATATTAATGCTATTCCATAATAAAATCTTTAGCTGGAAGAACATTAATTTCATACAGTATAATAAGCTGATTTTCTCCCCTGTCAGCAGTGACATAATTTCAGCATGCACATCATTCTCTGCATGTTCTCTTGAATAATTTGCTTTCAAGTGGAACCTATCCATTAGCATCTTTCCTCAGCAACAAAGATCTTTTATGTGATTTTTTTTTTAGTCCAAAGGAAAATGGGATTTAATAGCTTTATTGAGCAGCCCTTAACCATCAAGAAGGGCTGTTCTTGATTTTGAAATGGCTTTATCATGCATCAGCACAGCCAGGTAGGCCGCATCAGAAATGAAATTATTAACAGTGGTGTGACTGAATTTACAAATGTAGCTGTTTACATTCTAGTTACAGCAGTAGCATATTTCTGGAGGGGTGGTACACAGCTGTATGGTGCTGAGGCAATCCTCCTCCAGTAAGTAGTCAAGCCCTGCCAGATCTCAGGCATACCTGGGAGCTGGGCTATCACATAGTTTCATGGCTGCTCAACCACTGAAGCAGCTGTGATATAGCTGAGATGTCACTTTAATTTTTCTGACCGTATTATGCCAAGGTGCTATGGGATTGCTGCACTTGACCAGGGAGCTACTTCAGCTGTTCAAACTGGTCACACCAGCTTTAGAGGTCATTACTGTATGACTGCTGGGGATCTGGTACCCTGGCTCCAGGCTATGGCAGGAGTGTGCCAGGGATCAGTAGCCTGAGCTGGCATTGGAAGCTCTCTTTAAATGATGAAGCATAACATTTCAGCCAAGCCTAAATGTAATCAAATGGCAACCATGGCTGTGTGTAATAAATCAGTCAGTGTCTATATTCCAGTGTCATGTTGGGCTTCCCTTTATTGGTCCTTGCGCTATCCTAATTCCCTATGAATATCCTGTGCTGCGTTCCTAAAGATCATACTTTTAAAACATGCTTCCAGGCAGAGAGTCTTGGCTTGAAACAAGTTTAAATAGCAAATTATGCACAGATTAGAGAAGGAAGTCCAACAAAGTCATGAGTTGTTTAACGGCAATGCTAGACACCCTTGTAACAAGGTGTAACACACGACTATCATTCATATTTGACCAAAAGTCTAAAGTACTTGATTCAGCAAGAAATAATGAGGCTCACAATAATAAATGACTGTTACAGCTATCCTCTTGTTAGCACTAATCGACTTGCTTTCAAGGAAATGAAGGCTCTTGTTCAGTCAGTGAAAGGTCCGTGGAGCCAAGGCTTCTCTGAGTGGCTGAATGGTAATATTCATCAGCCAAATGATTGCTTTGGCCTTAAACGACCATGTCAGGGCAACTTCAGTTTGCTTTTGGCACAGTTCTGCTACATCTTAACCACTGCTGCCCATACCAACAGATAATGTTCTATGCAAACAAAGTAATTTAGATGATTGGATGTTTTGTGTTAGATTTTTGAAAGCACTGGGCTGAGTCCAAGAATGCTGATCATTTGTGCTCAAAAGCACAGTAATGTTTATGTGTTAAAGTATAAAGTCAGTGTGAAGCCACCTGCATATGGGAAGGTAGCCCTGCTCTGCGGCCCAGAGAATTCTGCTTCTTGTCCATCCATCCACCTCCTTTAGAAGGTTGGATGATGCGTGGTCCAGTGCAGAAGAGGAAGAGCGCAAAGTTTACACATTGGGAATTTGAGGGTGTTCTGTCCGGCACTTGGCTCCGTTTGAGGCCTGAATGCTTTCTAGATAGTGACCAACTCACAGCAGTATATAAACTTGAATAATCTTTATTCAGCTTCACATAAATTCAGTTAGATCATGTATTCACTACCTTAGCTGAGCTGGATGGAAAGTTACATCTTTGTAATTCAAATCATCTATTGCTGAGGTGAGGAAAGAGATGGCTTTCCCTTCTCCTTGCAGTAAAAATAAGACAAAGGCAGGAAAAGAGCCATAAAACTCCTATCCTCGCGCCTCCTAGCTCAGGAAATTACTCCTGATGAGCCAGTCAGAGGGGTGCTTTTGGGATGTCTAGCTCAGGACTACAATTCCCAGGGGCAACTGCTGCTTAAAGATACACAGCAGCTTCACTAACTACTATTACCTACAGTTAATGCTGACTGGGGGCAGCACAGAGGGGCAGGGCTGAAATCGACATCTCATAATAAAGGCCAGAAAAGCCGGGGGGGGGACGACACGCATACGACTTTCTACTGTGTCTGTTTGATTTGATTTATTGGATTTGTATCCCACTCTCCCCTGTATCCAGGCTCAGAATGGGGAACATCATTGGTAAAAATATTGAACTATTCAATATTGACATTTCTAATGTAGGATACAGTAAAATACCTAATATATGATAAAATACATAATACTGTAAACCAGCAAGATGGCATTACAACTTGGGGGGAGTGATGTATATGTCTGATCTGAAAGGAGAGGGGAGAAGAAGGGGAGAGAGAGGAGGAGGCCGTTCGTAGATGGAACCCATCACTGTCCTCAACCATAGGGCCAGGCAGAACAACTCTGTTTTACAGGCCCTGCAAAACTGCATCAGATCGCACAGGCCCCAGATCTTAGCTGGAAGAGTGTTCTACCTGGCTGGAGCCAAGGCTGAGGACAGCCAGACGTTCTTTGTGCCAGGGATCAACAGTAAGCTTTGGTCACTAGAGTGCAACGCTCTTCAAGAGGTATACCAGGAGAGGCAGTCCCAAAGGCATGCTGGTCCCAGGCCGTTTAGGTGCTTTGAAGGTTATCACCAAAACCTTCAACCTGATCTGGTCTTCAGTCTGGAGCTGGTAGAGCAGTGGCTGAATATGTGCTGTAAAGGGTGTTCCCGTTAAAGTCTCAAGGAAGAGTTGCTATTTATTTTGAATCTGTTTCATCTTCTATGAAGGTCCTTTCTTTGCCAAAGTATCACAGCATTTAGACTTTCAGCAGTGGGTAGTTCCACACAGTGATCTTTTGAGACTGTTGAAAGGATCCCTTATCTGCATTAAGGGGCAAGTAGAATTGAAACATGGGTTGCTCAGAGCACTACAGATAGTGCTATATTTTCCTTAAAACGTAGCAGTGAGAGCCCCCAAAGGCAAGGATCTACATTCTTCAGAAAAGCTTCTTCTCTCCCTGCATTTTCCCTTTCCCTTGTTTTTAGCCTATTACTTTCTGTCAAGGCTGATATGAGATGTTTTGTCCCTCCAAGCTACTAGTTGTCCTATTTCTTCTTCTTGTGAGAGTAAACTGAGGCCAAACAGCAGCAGAGGACTTGGCTTGGGCTTGGATGATGGTAGCATGGGTCCAGAAAGCAATGATCGATGTGCTTGCCTCTTCCCATGCTGAGACTAACTAGGAGCAAGCTAAGCCCCAATTAGGCTTGCCAGCCCCCAGGTGGAGGCAGGGAATCCCCATGCTTTTGTGGGCTCAGGTCCACCACCAGCCAGCTGTTCGTCAGGGGAAACCCCACCCCAGATATCCCCCGATGACATTGGGGGGCACCACTCTACTTTTGGGGCAAAACTGTGGTTTGTAGTCATTTTTACATGGAGTTTTGCCAAAAACAATGCCCTCGCCCACCCCCAGAATGCCCCCAAATTCCCCTGCTGGTAGCAGGAAAGGACCAGGCAACCCTAGCTCCAGGGGAGCTGTCAGTGTCAGCCCCAATGGAGCTGTCAGTGTCTTGGATTAATCTCAGACCCAACTGGTACCAATGGGAAGCCAGCCGTGAATGAAGTGAGGTGCAAATGGAAGCAAAGGTTAGGAAATTTCAACCCTGTAGATGCATGTGGGGAGCTTATTATATGAGCTAGAGTTTATGGAGCTGAAAGGAGATCTACATAGTATTAAATAAGATGGCAAAGAGGTTGATTGGATAATATACTAATACTCCTTAAATATTTGTAAAATAACAGGGGATTATTATATAATTATATATTATCTATATATCTAATAGCAAAGTGCTCACCCCCGTGCGGATACCTAAATCCATGTGGGGGGGCACTTGGGGGGGAGGGGTTTTTTCTACACACGGGGGGCACTCCCCCCGTGTGCAGAAAAATCCTAAATGTTAAAAAAACTTTTGGGGGGATATTTAAATCCCCTCAAAAGTTAAAGCATTCTCTGCGCAGGCGCAGAGAACGCTTTGGCTGGGGGGAGGGCTTGGTGGGTGGTGGGCCTCACCGCCGCTGTTTTCGGGGAGGGAAGGGGGAGGAGGCTCGGCACACAGCCGCCACCACCGATTTCCAGGGAGGGTGGGGGAAGGGAGGAAGGAGAGGAGGCTCGGCATGCAGCTGCTGCTGCTGCCAATTTTTGGGGAGGGAGGGGGAGGGAGAAGGGAGGGAGGAGGCTCGGCACGTGGCTGCCACCGATTTTTGGGGAGGGAGGAGAGGAGGCTTGGTGCGCAGCTGCTGCCGCCAATTTTTGGGAAGGGAGGGGGAAGGGAGGAGGCTCGGCACACAGCCGCCGCTGTTTTCAGGGAGGGAGGAGGGAGAGAGGAGAGAGAGGCTCACCTGCCCCCCGCAAGTATCCTACTGCTGGGAGCCCATGGGGGGGCCAGCGGCGGGCCCCGCAAGATGAAGGAAATGCCCCTTCCCCGCAAGTTTCTTGCGGGCCTCCCCTTGTATGATATAATTCCAAACATTAATAAGTAGGTTTTATCACTATGGAATATGATGTATGATTTCAGAAATCTTGTGTTCTAAAAGAATCCCATCGTTTTCCAGGCTTGTTTGCAAATGGACCCAGCAGATAGGATTTCCTCTGCTGATTTGCTGCAGCATGAATATTTCACCAGAGATGGGTTTGTCGAAAAGTAAGCATCTGGAGTCAAGTTTCAGAAGTCACTTTGAAATCCTTTCAAGATTATTGGCTTTTTGCATGATAGATGTACTGTTGCTGTTTATTTGTTGAGGGATCAAAACATCTTCATCCAGGGGGTTAGTACTCTGTTGCTGGGATACTATGTATGCTTTCCATTCAAATCGCAATATTTCATGTCATTGCTTTTATAGGCGGAGAGCAACAAAAACTTAAGCCAGCTGAATTTTTTTAAAGTCTTGGCACCTGGCGGGATGGAGGGAACTTACCAGGAGAGGGAGGGAGGCCCAGGTGACAACGCCAGCAATGTGGCTATGTTACTTCTGTTGTGCAATGGAAGTGACGTTATCACACTGCAACATCATAGTAACACTCAGGTATTTGGGCAAAACTCTATGGTAAAAATGACTTCAACCATAGAATTTTTGCCCAAATACCAGAGTGTCCCCTGGGTGATGAAATCACTTCTAGTGTGCACTGGCAGTGATGTCACCACGTTGCTAGACACGTCACCTGGGCCTTCCTCTTTCTCCTGGTAAGTCTTCCTGCCGGCCAGCTGATTGGTAGTGGGAGGGCAGGCCCTGGCAGCGGGGGATCCTTGCCTCCACCGGGGAGTCAGGCAACCCTAGACTAGATCTAGGAGACTTAGGTTCAAACATACACTTTACATAAAGCTTGCTGGATGGCTTTGGTCTAGTTGCATTCTCTCTCTCTCTCTCAGCCTAACTTTCTTCGTAGGGTTGTTTTGAGGATAAAGTGGAGAAGGGAGATCCACATATGCCACCCTAACTAAGGGTGGGACATCTTATTAGATAGATAGTGGTTAGCTGAGGGTATTGTACAACAGCACTCCTAGCAGCTTCTTATGCAAGTTGTAGGTCTGAGCCCAAGGCAGCAGGTTTTGTATTTTGTAGAGGGAATATCAGAAGGGTGATGGTTCCAATGCACTGATTACTCTTTCCCATTGAAAAGTAAGACTGCACCCTTGTTTGGAAGAAAATAGGACATTTCAAGTCAATAATGTAATATTGTCCTGACCTGGATAGCCCAGGCTAGCCTGATCTCATCAGATCTCAGAACCTAAGCAAGGTCAGCCCTGGCTAGTATTTGGAAGGGAGACCTCCAAGGAAGTCCACAGTTGCTATGCAGAGGCAGGCAATGGCAAACCACCTGTGATAGCCTTGGAAACCCTATGGGGTCACCATAGGTCAGCTGTGACATGATGGCTTTTTCCACCAGCCCTATAGTGTTTTATTTAGCTGTTAAGTGGACAAATCAGTTTGGGGAAAACCAGTATATTATTCCCCCCTCCCTTGAGTGACTCATGTTGTGAAGTATTAAATAACAACAACAACAAAAGAACTAATGCACATTTAGCAAATTTGTTGCAAAATCTGCTTAGGCGTTTGTTCTGTTTTCTCAAATCTCAAAGGATTTGCTATGACAAAGAAAGAATCCTTGATCTTTGGAATACAACAAACAAACTGGTGCATAATTCATCAAGGTTGAAATTGAACTTGAGGTTTGAATACATTTTGCAATGAGAAAGAAACAGTTTACTCGACACAGAATGCACTAACTCCTTTAAAGGCTTTGCCTTGGGGCCACAACCAAGATGTAGAACAGATGTGTTCTGTTTGGCGTACTTTGCAGTTCTGCTAAATATAGAGTGCTCATGATGAGAAATATGGCAGAAGCTGAAGGGGGGGTTGCCTCAAGTATTAACCATACAACCCCTTGCCTGTGTCCTGACCTCCTCTGCCCAGCCACTCTGACTCCGAGTCCCTAGGAAAAGGGACTGAGGAGGACCAGAGGGACAAAGGAGGGCCCAGGACGGTCTGGGTGCCTGCTCCCAGCGGTCTGGCAGAGCCAGAGGCCCCCTACCAGAGCCGGAAGCCCCCTACCAGAGCTGGCAAGGGAGACCTCACCACCGGCCCCTGAAATAACTGCTAGGCCTCCATGGAGCAGGATGCAAACCCAGGCCCATAGCGCCCCAGGAGTCACTTTCACTCTGCAGGAACAACAACAGCAGAAGGCCTGCGCCGAGGATGTGAAGTGCTCAACTGGCTGCATGTAACCCCATCCCAGAGCCAGGCAGTGAGAACAATAATTCTTTGCGGGATCCTGGCCAAAGCACCATGCAGCTGCCTCGGGTGAGGCTTGGAAAGGCTGCTTTGCTCAGTCAACCAGTCCCCTAGGTGCAAGTTTGTGTGCTAACTCCTTGTTTCAGGTTCTAGTCTACATTCTCAAGTCTCACAACCCAAGCTTAAGAGCACTACCCCAGAGGAGACCTGACCAGGCCTGTCTGCAGAGCGCTGGACGGCCTGTAAGCTCAGTTTGCACTGTGTGTTTGGGGAGTGCTGGTCTCGATGGTGATGACTGATTGTGAGGGATGGGTGTGAACGGATGGGCTTGGTCATGAGACAGACCTGTCTTTCTAGAAGGGGTCACACTAGAGGACCTCTGCTTGTATGTGTGTCTGATGTAAATATGTTTTTCAGATTCCTACCAGAACTGAATGCCAAGTTGCTACAAGAAACAAAACAGAGTTGTCTGTCCAAGTTCAGAGACAACAATAAAGAGACTGAACAAATCAAAGACGAAAAGAGAGCAACTCATATCAATGTGTCTCAAAATGGCCCGGTTGTTGGGAAGGTAAGAACAATTGTATATTTTTTGTATTTTTTTTTAAACAGTGCAAACAATTTAGGTTAGAAATATGGAATCCTAAACTCAGTTTTGGCATAGTTTCTACAGATGCCCACAGACATGTAATTATTGTCTGTTAATTAATTACCTGAATATTTTGCTGAACTGGAACCAAAGGTTTTAGTGATATTTCCCGTTTGTTTCAGTGGGACATACTTAGAATGGGACTTTCCTGTTTGCATTGGGGGGGGGAGTTTTTTGTGCACACATTGCTTCACATGCACAGAGTTGAGCCATTTCCTTCTCTATCAGTGGCTGAGTAACTCAATTTTGTGCGGAATTAGGTGGTCACGTTGGAGTCCTGTGGAGCTCTGGTTTGGGAGTGGTGTCCTCAGGCTGAGGATGCAGGAGGTCAGTCTAATTTTGTATGCAGCAGTGATTCTTTGACAGTCCCAGAGGAGGGAAAAAAGCAACAACAAAGGCCCCGATCACATGCAGAATTAGCTGCGCGATAGGCATGACTCCCAGCTGGATTTTAAGGGCGCGATCACAAGAGCACATCTGTGAAGCGTCCTCCACCCATCGGAGGAGTGGAGTCCTCCACCCTGCCGGAGAAGTGGAGTAAAAAAACACTGGGGAAACGCCAGTATCAAACGGGTTGCTGCGGGCCACAGACGGACTTTCCCTGTGTGATCACTCCAGCATGGACTTGCGGCATTGGGGATAGTCTGATCAGGCTATCCCGACGCCATGCCATTGTTTTTTTCTCCTTCTCAGTATGCGCATAATCGCATACTGCCATAGGAAGCCCTCAGGGTGGAGATGCGATTCATCGACCCCCCCCCCCCATTTAAGCAAATCGGTAACGAACGCGGTTGCATCTGATCACACAGTGGCGAGTTGCACCCGCAGCTTTGCAGAACTGTGTGATCGCACAACTGCAGGTCAAATTGCTCCGGCGCAAATAGCCTCGCTTCCCCCCTGCTTTATCTTGCACATGTGGCCGCAGCCAAAGTTAAGTTTCAGCTTTTGCTCGAGGAAGATTTCTGGAAAGCCTAAGCACTTTTGCTGTTACCTTTAGAAATCAGATTAAATGAAGAGAGGCTCACAAACGAATATTGCTGTCTCAAGCCAATATCCTTATCAGTCAGAGCCGTGGGAATTCTGTTACTCCGTGATTATGCCACACAAGCATGGCATTTGGTTTTGGCATCCCCAGATAAATATTCCAGTTCAAGGGGTTTGAGGATAGGTTTTTGAATGTGTATGCAACTCCTGGTAAAATCATGAATGACAAAGTAGTGCTTAGCAGAATTCTCAGCAGTCCAGAATGGGTACGTCAACACAGCACCTATAATTAGAATTCATATGCTTGATTGCAGGTTGTTTCTGTGCAGCAATTTAGCTTCCTTTGGGAACATAAAGATGTTCCTCAGTGGAAACGACTGCCAGCCCGTAATCCCCATGCCACCTTCACTGTTTGTTAGCCAGTCCTGACTTTTGGGAAGGCTGCCACAGCCTGAATTTGTTGTTTGTAGGTCATGCATCTGCTGACACCATGATCTGAATTTAGCTAGGCGATGTCCAACAAATGAAAAGGGCCTGGATAATCTCCCAGTAGCAGAGGCTGAAGAGCACACGGGGCATGGGTAGCGTTTTACAGCATTTTATAGTTTGAAGGCTAAATAGCAGAATGAAGTAAAGTAAAATTACGAGATCTAGCCTCTGCCTTTAAAAAATGTAGTATAAATTTCTCCCTTCTATAGTGCACTGCTACAGTGAATACAAATGTTTAGCATACTAGTCAAGATAATTTTTAGGTTGTGCTTATATAAAGGTAGTGGATCTCAAATGCGTTACTAAAATTATTCCCCTGTAGATTTTTTTTGTGGCTTGGGTCCATGTATCAGTTCTTGCATTTAACTTGGCCATAAAAAGCATGTTGTATTGATTTTTTTTTTTACTACATTGCCTTCAGTGCAACTGGTGGCAAAAACCACAAAAAGTTGTTCGGTACTTTCTGTGACAAAAGTTTGCCCATCAATACATTGATCTGATTGCTGAAGTGAGCTCTGGTCCACAGGAGTTTATGCCATGGTTATTTTTAAATTTATTATTATGTGCATTTGGTATATTATTATTTGGCTTTTTTTCTCTCCCTTTTGATAATTCCAGAAAGCAACACCTGGCTCTAAAGAAAATCTTTTTTCATATATTTATTTCTGGATGTGTGTTGTCTTACAATAGTAATATTGACCACTGAGGAAGGCCATAAGGGGCTGAAACGTGTATGATCTATTGGTCATAAGATATATCAATCAATTGTATATGTAAAAGCCAGTTTGGTGTAGTGGTTAAGTGCGCGGACTCTAATCTGGGAGAACCGGGTTTGATTCCCCACTCCTCCACATGCACCTGCTGGATGACCTTGGGCAAGCCCTAGCTCTGGACCAGCTGTTCTCTCAAGGACAGTTCTGGAAAGGGCTCTTTCAGCCCCACCTATCCCACAGGGTGTCTGTTGTGGGGAGGGGAAGGGAAAGGAGTTTGTAAACTGCTCTGAGACTCCCAAGTGAAGGGTGGGATATAAATCCAATCTCCTCCTCCTCTTCTTCTTCTTCTTCTTCTTCTTCTTCTTCTAAAACCATCAGCTCTCTGTGTCAAAAGTTTTAAGAGTCTGATATTTGGACCATTTCTTTTAACCTATTTTATCTTTTATTAATGTGTACACCATAATAAATATTTGTATTTTTATAATAACTTATTTTGTTAGCTTGCCAATCCAGCACACCAGTAATGGGGCTTCCAGACAGTGGGTTTCTCCGCCTTTTCTCTGACATGGTCTCCTTGGCAGCCACCACTATTGTTGTATTGGTGCTGGGCTTTTTCTGATTTTTTTTTAACCCAGTAATTGCCATACCAACATGGCAGTATATTGATATGCCAGTTGCTGATTTGAAAAACAAAAATCCTCTTCCCGGTGGCTTTGTTTCAGTCTTTCCATAAACATTGCAGCAAAGCATGTTTGAGATTGATTACTGATTAGTGGAGGAAAACCTGGATGGTGAACAGACACACAGCTATGCTGCGGAGAAGTGGAAGGGGGACCCTTCCTGAAAGCAATGAATCCAGGGTAAACCTCCAGTGTGGAAATGGTATTTGTAGCCTAGCGATTCACCTACGAAAGCTACACCTTAAATCGTTAAGAAGAGGCCCTAATTTTCTAGGGATGTACAGTTTTACATTTAAAAAGCTTCACATTGCATTGTATTAGTCCCATTCCTTTTTGTTATTATGTATGTCTTCACTACCACTGGTTTCATCTGGGATAGGGTTGCCAAGTCTTCAAAACTCACCGGCGGGGGGAGTCCTCCTCTGGCCGGGAGTTTCTTCTGGCGCGCGCGCTCTATGGTATCATAGAGTTTTGGGGCGATTGCCAGAGCGTCACCCTGGCAACGCCCCCAACGTGCTGACGTCACTTCTGGTGACGTCATTACGTCGTCCTTGCTGGACGATGTCGGGGGGTGGGGTTCCCCCCACCGGCCAAATGCTGGCCGGCGGATCGGGAACCCCTTTAGCGGGGGATCCCCTGCCCCCCCGGGCTGACTTGGCAGCCCTAATCTAAGAGCACTTCCAGCTGCAACAACTTAGTTTTCTATCCAATCTGGATGACATTTTCAGGGACTGTAGCCTTCAAATATGATCCTCACTGCCAAGCTTCAGACTGATAGGAGGAAGGGTCCCAGTTTCATAGTCCTAAAGTATCAATTCAAGGCAAAAAAGCAGGGGGAAATGAAACAAACGGAATTCATTGTTTTCCTTTCAGTATTTATTTATTATTGCATCTGTATGCCAGTTCAGATCATATCTGCTGTATCCCACTATGACAACTTTGTTCATCTGAGTAGAACCTTCTGAAGGTGCCGCCCTACAATTGGGTAAAATTGGCAACTGTCTACTCACACACATTCTCTGTGATGGCTTCCACCTTGTGCAATAGCCTGCATAGGGCGACCAAGAAGGCCCCACACTCCTGTTTTGCAAAATGTGCAAAGCAACAATGTTCAGGAGCGCATTTTTACAACAGGGTTAGAAAAGTAATCGGCTGAGGACAGACTGGCAGTATAAAGCAGAAGGGAGGCGGGGCAAAAAGACCCAGGCCAAGTTGTGGTGGGGATTCCCGGTTGCACGGCACTGATGGATGCGGCAGCATACCGGGGAGGAGGCGGAATGGAGCGGTTGCACTGCGGGGCGTCTCCTGGCACTGCTGCAGTTGCGCACGGCTTTGGTCCACTCTGCCAACCTGCGCGTAGGCGCATAGGTGCAGCAGCAATTGGGGCAGGATCCCGTGGCTGGGAGCTTTAACTCCACTAGCTGGAAGCGTCCCCACGGATGGTTCCTGCCGGATCAGCGGGTTCACATTACCAGCACCACTTGATTGCAGCTTTTTTATGTCCGCACTTCTGGGAAGCGTGATCAATGCGCCCTCCATGGCTTGCCCCAGCTTTCACCTGGTACTTTAAAAAAGTGGGATCGAATCATTAAAGGACAGGGTGAGTACGGCAGGGGAATGCCAGACAGCTGTGGCTGCGTGAACCGGCCCATTTAATCCGCTTGAGAAAGGTGCCTATATTGGGCCAAACTGCCAGTCTGAACTCGGCCTAATTGAATGGAACAGCATGGGAGATCGCTTCTACGAGGGATAATATTGTAGCCTATTATACTGTTGATTGTACATATCCCTTCCTTTCTATTGCAATGTCCTCTGCTTTTGTAACTCTTCATTAGAGTATGTCATGCCTTAGACTAGTTTTCATTCACATTGTTTCTTCAGTTTTGTCACCCTGGTTATACAGTATTGTTTATTGGAGGCCTTTGCTGTCTGATTGAATTGATATTCATATTTTGTAATCTGCTTTAAGCGTCAACGAGAAAGCCAGGCTATAAATGAGGTTGTTAACAACAACAACAACAACAGTGATTTTAGATTCTTCATTTAATGATTGTGGGGGTGGGGGTTAGATGGTAATGTATGTAGTACTTCATATGCAAAGGACAGAATGAACATATAACAAGTTTGTCTCATTCTATCCCACCACTTCCACAGAAAAACACGCATGGATATTTATTCAGATGCACATTCAAGTATGCTAGCTGCAGGTTGCTTTTGGGGCCTGCCTGTGAGGTAAGGCCCCAGACTTCCACTCCAGAGTCCTGACCTGATGGCACCATTATTTCAATGCTCTTCTGTCACGGAACTCAAGTGAACTTAGGTGGGGTTTACAGGAAGTCGTCCATGTATCCAATGGCTTACTTCGCTTCCACTAGGGGGCTAGCAGGGTCATCCTACTCCAATCTTTTCAGTGGGGCTGATTCCCAGGAAAGTGTTCTAGGGCTGCATTGTAGATTATGTGCTTTCAGACTATACCCATATCAAATAGATATCGCTACCGACCTTCGTAGATGATGGGAATATCCCATCTTTTAAGTATCAAGACAAAAAAAGAATTGTTTGATGATTGTGTATATTGCGTATTTCAGGATACTGAAAAGGACAAAAAGGCCAAGGAGATAAAGGTCAAAGGTATCAAAATGAAAGGGGTAAAATCTGAACTCTCAGAGGTGAAAAGGGCTGAACAAGAAGACCCAGCTGCACAGTGGGCTGCTGTGTCCCAGAATGCTCCGAACCTTCCTCATGAAAGCAAACCCACGAGCAATGATGGAACTGCTCTGCCAGCACCTGGCGCTGATGTCGGTGGGACGAAGGAAGATTCTGTGCAAGCTCCCTCCAGGACAATGCCTCGCATTCACCCAAACGGTGGGAATCTTACCACAAACTTCAGCTCACACTATCTGTGTTCTAACTCAAGGTATGTACTGCAGAAGTAAAGATTAGGAAAAAAGAGTGGGAACAGCTTAAGAAAATGCAACTGCCACATGTATAGTTTGATTCATAGGCGTCAACTACAGGGGGGCTCGAGGGCTCAAGCCACCCCCGAAATTTCCCAGGGGGGACTGAGCCCCCCCTGGGGAAAATGGAGTGCCCTCCGCCACGCCTCCCCGGGCCCTTCCTAGGGCCGCTGCCGCCATCTCTCTCTCCCCCCCCTGGCCTGGCCACTCCGTCCCTCCCTCCATCCGTCCAGGGGCCAGCTAAGCAAATGCCCTGGAAGGATGGAAGCAGGAGTGCTCAGGCTGGGGGGGGAGGAGGCGGCGGCGGCATGGTCCCGGTGGGTGTGCGCGCTTTGCGCGCACACACAGAAGAGCCCCTGCCCCCCTGGGATTTTTAAAACTCGATGCCCCTGGTTTGATTGACACCCTTCTATACCCATTGATTTTAGAAGACTTTGGGTATCACTGTGCTTAGGACTGGACAGTAAAGTAATAGTCAGCACCAATGCTCCCTCAAAGCTGTGTAGTCCTGTGAGCAAAAATTCTACTTTGTGAGCTACTGGCATTAAAGTTGTGAGCGAGCAACTTGGCTACTGCATAAAATAGTTTGCTCTGGAGCCATCCTTCCTGAGCAAAATGTGTGAGCCGGAGACTAAAAAACTGTGAGCTAGCTCACACTGACTCAACTTAGCGGAAACATGGGTTAGCACTTTGATTTGAGTTTTGGAAGCTGGTTAGTAGCCAGTATAGCTCTCTTAGAACTGGCAAGATATTATGTCTCAAGTTTGTACCGGTGAGCAAGTCTCACTGCTGCAGTTGGTATCAGTTGGACTTTCCAAGCTATTTTCAAACGCCGACAAGATATTATTGTCATCTAACTGTGACCAGGTTGCTCCTCTCAAAGAAGGGACCTAACTAGTGATCCCGTCAAAGTTGGCCAAATGTGTCACAAACTGCGGAGGAGACCTTGAGCCTCCATCTGTAGACCTAGATCTGAAAATAACCCATGATGTGGACCTGCTGTTTTAGGTGGAGAACAACCTCATGCAGATCAGGCTGACTGTAAACTCTGTTCAACCCTGCAGCACTTTCAGTTCAACCCTGCCCTGTCAGCCTGCAGCACTTTCAGTCTTAAGGGGATCCACTTACAGTTTATTGGCCCTTATTCCTCCTGTTATTGTCTCTAGGTACCTGTCCAGAACTTTTCTTATCTATATATCATGCCTGAGCTCACAAAAAGAGGTGACCTCCCTATGAAATTGTGCTGAGTACTTGATAACAGCAGAGCACTCTTCTCTTTGGCCTGTCTGCTCTACTTTCTGACATATCTTTACTGCACAAGAAGTCAGAGCGGTTTCCTTCTGCCAGTCGGTATACCCAAGGCAGCTGTGTGCTACCCCATTTATTGTGCTGACCGAAAGTGACGCATGTCAGTGAAATTTGTGGTTTGCAATATTTGAGTTCTTGTAGATGTGTTGGGTCCAGGCTTTAGAATAGTTTGGTTTGGTTCCTAAGCAGAGCAAGTAGAGCTTTGCTAGATGAAGACAACTTCCCAACCTCCTGCCTCTCCCTGCAGCTTTCTCCCCCACCCATTACACTCCAGAGGGTCAGTGAACCCCCCACCCCCTTCAGAAAACTTCAGGGGTAGTTTAGGAGTTTACATTTGGGGGGGGGGTATTGGAATTTTATTGTGTTACGTTTGAAATTTCTAAATTGGGATTTCTAAACTGCCTTGAGCTGCAGGGAAAGGTGGGGTATAATTATTTTAATAAATAATAATACATTCAGTAGGAGAGAAGAATCAGCAGAGATTCCCCCCCCCCCCCACCGCTACAAATGGAAATGCTGTTTTGCTGTCATGCTGACAAAACAGCCATCTGGAGTCCAAGATAATAACCAGAACTTTGAATTGCTAGTCAGTGCAGCTAAGTTAGATCTGGTGTAAGCCTAGCAATAGCATTCTTTTGAGCATTCAGATTACTTTCTGGAACAGTTTTTTAAAAACCCACTAAATTTCATAACTGCACACAACTGTATGCAGTTCCTTATTGCAGAGCTGTCTCACAGACTCTTACAAAATGACATTCTGTACGGAATATGTTTGCTTGCTTGGATTTTAAAAGGCGTGTTTGACAGGAAGCATTCTGTTCTTATCTGGGAATGAATTTGGCACATACTTTATCCGTTTAATTATCAGACTGCCAGATAAAGCAAAGAAAAGGCGAAGTCCATGGCCATCAGTGGGACAAATAGGTCCTAATAACCGTCAAGAGGAAGGGGGCATCAGTCAAGTAAGTGTTCAAACGTTAGTCTTTTAATAATTAGATTTGTACTTATGCTATTATTCTCAGGAGAGACCTTCAAACTGGGGGCAGGGGAGATGCAATCCTGAAAAAGATTGTCAGGCTTTAGGGCCATACTGTATTCTCTGGCAGCAGATTTGTTTAAACAAACATTTGTCCCAATTTCATATAAAACGGGGGGCAGATTCAATGGTCAGTGCAATGAAATGTCTTGGGATGCTTTTTACCTTATCTGAGCTCTAGTACCAGACATATGCTTCCTTGACCCATACACCCCTTTTGTTCTCACCCTCATTATATACATTCTCAGGAGACACCAAGGCTGAGGACAGAATGGCAATCTGCCCCGGGATAGGTCAGCATGGGAAGCGGGGGAAGGGAGCCTGTTCAGACATGCGCAGCTGTCCCTCGGCTCCCTTCCGCACTTACCCGCTTTGAAGCCGGTTTTCTTGCGCTTTAGAAGGACACCAGGAGAAACCGGTGTCCAGAGGCCGTCTTGCGCTTGCTTCCCACTTCCAGGCAGTGTGAACCGGAAGAAGGCGGGAGGCAAGCGGAGGCGGCAGTGCGAACGCGGCATTTTGCCATTTTGCGCATGAGCGTGCATGCGCACATGCGCAAATTGCCGAAACAGCCCTATCACGAGCTGCGGAGGCCGGCCCACCTGGGGCCACTACACAGCAGTCTGAATGCTCCATAACGGCATCCTTGCGCGATACCCTGGCCAATGTGGACAGCCAGCCCCGGGGGATTTTTCCCCTGCAGTTTTTGCCTCCGGATTCATCCCACTCCAGATTGCCAGTCTGTTCTCAGCCCAGGTTTCAGCAAGCATGCCTACCACCACATATTTTGGCACTTTGAAATTAGCATGCTGAAGTTCCGCTGATTTCAGTGGCATTTAGGCCTGCCTAACTTTTTCTGGAGTGCTCTCTATTTCTTCTGTGTTCTTTTGATTTCATTCATCACAAGAGGAAAGATTCCATGTGGCGTATTGCTATAGGAGAAAAGCCAAGTAACAAAATAAAAATTAAAAAGATAGTTTCAAATATCTTCCGATTGGAGCCCTTATATTTGAACCAACACGTTCTTGTTTGTTCCTGTGAATCATGATTATGAGAGGAGAGATTGTGTATGTGAGCCCAAGTCTCCTCCTAGACTTGTCCATGAAGTGCTAAGTCATGGTCCACCATCACATCGGAACCCAGCTGATGTCTCTTTTTGAGCCAGACTTAGGTTCTCTCTTTTGTTGCCACTTTTGCTAATGGCCTAGTCCTTTTGGCTGCTGTTCCCTCTCTTTTGCTTTGCAGAGGGTTAAAACCTTGGCTGGGTCCTTCTATTCCATGAACACCAGTTATCCTTGAACCGTGACTGTCTACCACTATGATTGTGGTGTTGTTGTAATGCTCACATACTGGTGCAGAAAGGGCTGGTGCAGCCAGATGCAGCTAGGGCTGCCAAGTGCCGGCGACTTACCGGCGGGGGGGAGTTGTTCTCCCCCCGGGAGCTCTTCTGGCGCGTGCGCGCCACGGCGACGTAATGACATCACCCGGAGGTGACGTCATTACACACGGGAAGTCGTCCTCACTGGACGACTTTTGGGGCGGGGTTCCCCCCGCCGGCCGAATGCCAGCCGGCGGATCGGGAACCCCTATAGCAGGGGATCCCCTGCCCCCTGGGCTGACTTGACAGCCCTAGATGCAGCCCAGGTAGAATTTTACTAGAGTTGTAGAACTTTACTACACTTGTCCCTCCAACAGATAAGAGGAGAGGCAATCCCTGCCCTGGAACATTTTGTAAACCAAACTGGTGGTTGTGCAGCAGAATGAAGAAATGTGTTTGTTGCTGGATGCTGCTAGCTGCTAAGGAAAAATTTGTCAGATACAAAACACCTGATAATCCTTCTAGCACCTCATAATAATTTCCCCTCTGGCTAGTAATATAAATCTCCTCTAAAAAGAGCCTATGAGGATTCTCTACCACGTTGTGTCAAGGTGAAAACGAAAGAAAGGCAATGGTTGTGTTGTACCCTAGATTTTTTTTAGATACCTACTGCTTCCATTTTAGAACCCAATAGAGAAAGTCTCCCTGTATGAAAGAGCTGCTCAGATTGATCAAATGGTCAACATAAACAGAAAGAAGCGCAATATTTCAAGATGCGAGAAGAGAGACATTCACTTTCCGGAACTGACAGCAACTGGGCAACAAAAAGAGCTGAAAGGAATGGAAAGTATGTTTGTCGCTTTCTATAGAGCTTTACAGATGCGCCGCACGGCCATGTAGTTGACAACGGCATGTTAAGCAATGAAGCTTAAGCACCAGTATAGAAGATCTGTGGGAAATGGTCCAAAATAAACACAAGACTCTCCTTTTGGTGAGTCAGTTGGAGTACCATCTTTCTTTTGCAAATCAGCTGGTGTTGATGGGTGTGTTTTTCCCCAGAGGTGGGCCCAACTTTCCATGTCTTCATGGTGCTCATCAGTAAACATATTTGCTGCTGACTTGAATGCTGGTTTCGTTCTCAGTTTTGCTCCTCCTCATCAGGCAGGTGAGCTACTTTTTAAAATTGCAACATCCCAGAACTGCTGCAGGAAGATGTGATGGGGAAGGGGAATCATGATGGCCCAACATCAGCTGATCCTCTTTATGCACAGCTGTCTTCTATTACACATTTTCTGAACCATTTATTCCTTGGCACAACTACGGAGAAAAATTGTTCGTTTAGACCAGGGCTTTTTTTTTTGCAGAAAAAGTCCAGCAAGAACTCATTAGCGTAATAGGCCACACCCAACAGCAGAAACACATTCGCATATTAGGCCACACCCCTGACAGCGCAGCTCCCACCCAGGATCGGCTTCCCCAAGTGCCCCTTGGCTTGCGGGGCGCAATCGTCAATACATTTCTGGACTAGCCCCACTGGTCAAGAATGTTTTGTCTGTATGCTTCAAAAGTTAGCATATTCTCTGAAGCAACATTCTTTGACTGTTGATGCCCCTTCATTTTGTTAGAACAAACTATCTTTCTGTATGATCAGGCTCTATAACCTAAGAAGAGCCCTGCTGGATTAGACCGGTGATCCATCTAGTCCAGCGTCCTGTTTCACATGGTGACCAACCATTTCCTCAGAGCTTAGTGGGCAAGGTCTTCCCCAATGTTGCCTTCTACCACAATTTCAGAGCCTTATTGCCTTTAAATATGGAGGTTTCCTGTACTCACTATGGCTAGTAGCCACCAATGGACTGGGGAGAACAGATTCAAAACCTTTGTAATTGGCTGGGGATGCCGTTAATTGGCTGGGGATGCCGTTAATTGGCTGGTGCCTCTGACAAATCCACCCTTTCCCCGATATAGTTTTTTAATCTATTAAAAAGACTGTGTTTTTAAGGGAAACCAATGTATGTTTAATTGTGCACATGATACTTTAAAAAATGAGCCTGAAGCATGAAGGATGATGTAAGACAGACAGCGGAATCAGCATTCAAATCAATGTAAGCACATCAATTTACGTGCACTGTGAAGTCATGTCAACCAAAGCAATTCTTATTGGAGAAGAGACATCTCAGTTGTTTAACATCAGAGCATTAAAATAAATTTAGAGTCCAGTGGCAACTTTAAGACCAACAAAGGTTTATTCAAGGTATGAGCTTTTGTGTGCAAGGCACACTTCTTCAAATACATTGGAATGCCAGGTAAGGCTCAAACTTATAGACAGAGACTTACAGCAAATTCTCATGTAACATAATGATGTTTAAGATATGCAACTAAATAACAATATAAATTAGAATATAAATAAATAAATAAGGTCAACAGTTGTAAAGCAATAAATATGTCAAAATAGCAGATAAGTGTCTAAAGGTGTCTCTTCTAATTGTGGGAAGCAAACCGAGAATCTCCATTCTCTCCTCCCAGGCGTGGAGATCACTTACCGTATTTTTTGCTCCATAAGACTCACTTTTTCTCCCAAAAAAAGTGGGGGGGAAAGTGTGTGCGTCTTAAACCCCCCTCACCTTTCCCAAGCCACGGCACCGAGCAGAGCTAGGTGCGTCTTATGGTCAGGTGCGTTTTATGGAGCGAAAAATACGGGTAACAGCACTTTTTGAGGTAGATGCTGCTAAATAAAATGAAAGCATCCGGACATTTGATCACTTAATGTACAGTTTGGCCCTTAGACTCATGCAAGGCTTGCACTTGCAAAGTAGAACTTAGGGCTGCCAACCTCCAGGTGGCACCTGGGGATCTCCCGCTATTACAACTGATCTCCAAACAACCAAGATAAGTTCCTCTGGATAAAATGGCTGCTTTGGAGGGTTGACTCCAAAATGGCTTTATACCCTGCTGAGGGCCTTCCTCTCCCCAAACCCTTCCCTTCCCAGGCTCTACCCCCAAACAAGTATTTCCCAACCCAGAGCTGGCAACCCTAATAGAACTTGTTACTTTCGCTCCTTGAACAGTACCCCCATGTAGCATATCAGACAGTTTTTGAATTTCCTGTTGTTTCAACAACCGTTGGTCATGTACTCTGAAGGAAGGAGGCTTTTAATGTGGAAAATCAGGCATAAGCTTTCTTGGGCCCATGATATTAGTTTCCCAGTTCCTTGAATCATGTAAGTTGTGTGGAAGATCAGGCTTTCTTCGTGAACTAAATTCTCTCACAGGGATAAACGACACATTATATGCAAATATGAGCATTGGCAATATATTTTTTAATGAAAAGCAGCCTTTGGACGCTGTGTTCTGTACCAAAGAACATTTGGGTTTGCATACATAATTCTTTATCTGCCAGCTTTTCCCAGGTCAAAATCCCCACACGCACTGCTCCTTTCTTTTCAGGATTCTTGCTGCTTGTTTAAATAATCTAAATTAGAATACGTTAATGACCTGTTGCAGCAAAGGATAACTGTTTACCTTCCTGAAGAGTCTGTAGATTGTGGTTTTCTTTTCCCTCTTCGCTACTGAATGAATCATTTTAAAATGCATCATGAATAATTCACAAAAGCATTCAAATGTAGAAATAATTAGCCATTTGTTTGTAAAAGTTAAACAGGTAAGAGTGCTGAAGAGGGAATCAAAGAAATCTGAAGTATCTAAAATACCATCTTTACTAAATGTGGATCAGAACCGTGAAAAACAAGAGGTAAATTACGTTTCTTTGTCATCTGGAGTTCAAAGCGCACCTAAGCATGCCTAAGGTTAAATCCTATGTATATTTACTTGGAAGTAAGCACCACTAAATTCCATAGGACTTCATTCTAAGTAAACATGCATAGAATAACTGCATACTATGTCTTGATCCTCTAATAAAATGTTTTGAAATGTGATGGTCACAAAATGATTCATTTTTGCAATGTATTGTATAGTATATTAATACATCTAGTGCTACCACTTTTTCCCGCTTTAGCAAGGTCGTTTTATAATACACCTTTGGGCAGGGCTATTTTTGGGCAGGAACGCACAGGAACGGAGTTCCGGCTGGCTTCCGAGTTGGCCACGCCTAAAGCCAGATTTTCCAGGTGCCTCGCAAGCCACAGGGCGCCTGGGGAAGCCAAGCCGATCCAGGGAGGGAAGGCAGCTTAAACTGCCTCCCCTCCCTGGGTTCCCCGTGCGCCCGCAAGCTGTAGGACACCCGGGGAAGCCGATCCTGGAAGGGAGCTGTGCTGCCAGGGGTGTGGCCTAATATGCTAATAAGTTTCTGATGTTGGGTGTGGCCTATTATGCTAATGAGTTCCTGCTGGGCCTTTTCTACAAAAAAAGTCCTGCCTTTAGGAATGCAAGAACATTGGCCTTTTATGGTGTTAGAAACTGCAAATTTGTGTTTGCGTGCTAAGTACCAGCATTTAACTGTATCTCATTTTTTATATGGTAATGTATAAAGTATCCAGTTTTGCTGGATGTCAAAAATTCCTCTCAGTCTAGTACCTATTAGGAGAGCATTAGTACAAAGTGAGTTCGTATACTGAGAGTAGTTTGAGAATTAGATATAAATATAAAAAAGATTCTAGAGAAAAGCTAGCACATTAAGAGTATATTCTTAATACTGTTGCAGTTAAAACGTTGTCCACTTATGCAATTGCAGTTTATGCTTATTCTTTCCCTCTTTGTTTGGGATCCTGTGAAGAAACCTCAGTCCAAAGGAGCCTGTACATGGATATAGTTCTCATCAGCTAAAAGCTGTTTCTATTGTGGTAGCAGCTGGAAGAAGTGGCACTACATCATGGAAATTGTTTCTGGCTTCTGTGTCCTGTGCGATTTCAAAGGGGTAGTTGTGTTGGCACCTTAAAGATGAACAACATTTATGTAAATACATGTTTTTGTGAGTCACGGCTCCCTTCTTTGCCCTGTGCCTGCTTATAGCCAGATTCATCCAGGTTTCTCCATATTGTCCCATAAACAAGAGGGATTGTGTTGAGGAAGTAAACGACACACATGTGTGAACTGACCTTCAGGCATTTAGTGGACACCATTTGCGCATATTTTCTTGTGCCTTTATAAGATTAGGTTATGAGCATTATACATAGAGAGATGGATTGCTTGTGGTTATGTATTGTAATATATCATCATGATCTTTTATTGGAACATGTCTTCATTTATTAATTTCTGAACAATGAGCAACACCTATTTATTGTTCCTTGATATTTTCCTGAGTGTTTGGTTGCAGTCTGCCTAAAACAGAGCCACATGGAATAAACTCTAAAAATTTCTGCACTGCAAACATTAATGCTTTTGAAACATAAGCTATTATATTGGTTTATTCTTGGAGCAATGGTTAATAATAGTTATTTGGCTCTTAGAGAGCTTCTGAACTCAAGCAACCCAAAAGTCAGCTGGAGTTCAGCTTTTGATATTTCATTGTACTAATCATTTTTCAAAACATTTTCCTTACCAGAGGGCTTTTTCATATGTTATGGATTTTGTTTGGTTTTTGTATATTCTTTTGTTGAAAGTACTATTTTAACCCCTTGGTAAGTCAAGCTGTGGACAGATGCTGTCTGTTGAAACAACAAAATGAAAAACAAAACCCACATATTGTCCCATAAACAAGAGGGATTGTGTCGAGCTTTGCTAGAAACTTTTCACTGGTATTTCTGGCTACCGCTCAATGGAATCTTTGATTCTTTAGCGCGTTTCCCCAATGAAGTGCTATCAAGCAGAGGACCACAGAGACAGAGGGTGATTTCGCGCTTGCCGTTTGCCTCTCATTCTCTCCAGGGTTTTTTTCTCCAGAGCATATTCCTCATATTCACACTTGGAGCTGAAGCCCCTCATCTGCACCGCAGTGTCCATTTCGCACATACCGACTGCCGCGTGGCTTCCATTACCCCATCCCATTTCCCTCCCATCTCCCCACTCGCTCTTCCCCTCTTCCCTCCTCCCTCTTTTTTTTTTAAAAAACGCATGCGCAATTGCGTTATTTTGTTATGATGAAATGAGGCTTCCAGTCCCCCTCCCATCATCCCACTTGCTCCTCCCCCCGCCCTTCCTCCCTTGAATTTTTTTAAAAAAACGCAGGTATGATTGCGTTATTTCGTTATAATGCAATGACGGTGGACATGGATAGTGTGAGCAATGGTCATGCGAGTTGTAGAGGGAATGCTATTTGCTACTGAAATTTAAACTAGTTTGCTGTTGCGAGCTGATATGCACCTAATGGTGTCTGGATTAAGATGTCCGTAGTTGCCTTCCTCTTCCCAGAATTCAATACTTCCCTCCTTCCTATTCAAATTTCCCCGCTGCTGTTGCTTGACGCACAATGATTGGTCGACCATACGGCCTGGCGCTGTGATTGGTGGCATGTCTGCTCTATCATCAAAATGTCAGGCGTGTTGCCAGCGGGATCTCAGGCACAAAATGGTGGATAAAGCCTTTACAGCCATGGTGCCCTATATGCATTGCAATTTCGTTATAACGAAATGTGGCCCATTTGAAAGATAAAATACCAGCGCCAGTAAGACGGTTTTCCCTTGTTTATTTGTATGCATTACTGCTTTACTTTATGGATCAAAAAAATCTTTCACCATGCTGCTTGAAGCAACCCATTCGTGCAGTTCCCAAGGATACTTTCTCTGCAATTTTATTTTAAAATTGTGTTATGAAACTTATGAAGGTTTTTTTGCCGGAAAAACTTCCTTGGCAGAGCTCCCCAGCCGTGAAGAAGCATGTGGACTGGCCTCCCGTCTCCCTCCCCGACACTCTGGCTGCCATCCTCCATCCATCCTGCTGCCAGCTGCAGGAGCAACAGCACTCGGGGCGCTGGATGCTGGATGCGAGCGCGAGCCAGGGGAGGGAGTCACGGTTCCTTCAGGGCTTCTTCTCCAGTGGTGGTGGCGGCGGCTGCAGCTGAGGAGGAGTGGCAGCAATGGCAGCCCAGTCTCCCTGCTCCTCATGCTGAATTAATAAATAAATGTGAGCCTGTGTGTATTATACAAAGAAAACAATGGTGCGGTCTTCCCTTGCTGCATCACTATTTTGTTATTTTGATATAATAAAATAACGGGTTCTTTTTTAAAAAAGGGGGGGAGACAATCTAGCCTCAGGCCCGGAGGAGCGCACCCAGAGAGCAGGGTGGAAGAGTTGCGTCCCTGGCCCACCCGCCTGCTCGCCGCCGCTCCTCCATGGGTTTCTGGAGGGAAGCACCCCCTGCCTGCTCTGCAGGGGCTGTGGCTGGGGCACCCCAGACACAGGGCAGCGGTCATCTGCGAGCCCGGGGGCTCTCGGGCCAATGGCGCCCAGCTCGTGCTACTGAAAAGCCCAGCAAATCCTCCTCGCCGACGCAGTCCCTGTCGTGGGTTCTTGTCTCGCTGCCTCATCATTTCGATATTACGTTAGGAGGGCTCATTTTTTTAAAAAATAGAAGAAACGCCCACCACGGGGCAGGCCAGATGAAGGGCGGGCGAGTGGGCGTGTTTTCGTCTTGGCTTCTCCACCGGAGCAAACAGGAAAATCCTCTAAAAACAGGATTTTCTTGCTCCGGGGAAGCTCCAGAGCAGTGTCGCGATACTCCTGATCAAACTGTGAGCCCGGAGCAACTGGTGGGAAATTGAACAGAAGCTCCTGAGCAAGCATCAGGGCAAACGCTAGTGCGAAATCACCCAGGCCGATTTCGCACTAGCGTTTGCCCCAGGTTTGCCCTCATGCTTGCACCAGAGCTTCTGGTTGATTTCACACCAGTTGCTCCGGGCTCACGTTTTGCTCTGGAGTATCGCCCTGCTGCACCGGAGTTTCCCTGGAGCAAACAAATCCTGTTTTTAGAGGATTTTCCTGTTTGCTTCGGGGGAGAACCCAAAATGAAAACACGCCCACTCACCCGCCTTTCATCAGGGCCGCCCCATTGTGGGAGTTTCTAAAATTTTTTTGAGAAAACCCTTTGTCACGCTATATCAAAAGGGCTGAGGTTCCAAGTGGGAAAATGAAGAAAATACTCCGGAGGAAACTGGGAGGGGAAATTCCGGAGAGAACGAGAGGCAACTGGCCAGTGCGAAATTGGCCCCAGAGATTTCTGCTCCTTATCCTTGCTGTGCCATTTTAATCATGCCACGGAACTGCTTGAGGCTAGCAGTTCAAAATCTCCCTTACAAGCTCATCTGAGCTGACAAGTGAACACAGAGCTATCAATCACTGTGATGGTATTGAACATGCCCTTCACAACAGTGATCCCTACGCTTTCCTAACCAAAAAGATAACGTAAGATGGATAATTGTGCATCTGGCTACAGAAAGAAACTCAAATACCTCAAACATCTGCCGAGGTGTGGGAAAAGGGCAGAGAGGTTCCTCTTTGTGGATCAAACACTCTGACTCCAGTTCTTTCTTTGCTTAAGGAAAGCCCACTTCCTTTCAGTAGCCTAAAGTCAAAGTACTGTAGGAGCTACATAAAGAATTCATATGTCAGTTGGAAACATGAAAAGTACTTCCTACAGTTAAAAAAATCAAAACAAGCTGCTGTCCCTCTCACAGTAAAACAAGCATCACACCTTTTTACTACGTGGGAATGTGGGTGTTTCAGGGTATGGTTAATGCCAATAAAACACTAGCAGAAAGTGGTGTATCATGAGCTGCAAGGATTTTGGTGTGGGATACTGCTGGCCTCTCCCACCAGATTTTAGCAAGGATAAAGCTGAAAGTTTGGTTGCTTGAGTTCATTTTGAGCACCATAGAAGTCAACTGCCACCTGATGCTGTTGTTTCCTTGCCTCTAGCACCTGATCTTCAGCCGCTTTCCCACCCCTAAATTCTGTGTGAAACAAATAGTTTCTAAGTACTTGGTTATGGCTTTCCAATGCCACCAAAGAAAGTAGGATGTGCATCATATACTTCTTCCTCGCTAATATCTTGATAGCAGAACCCTTGTGGGAAGTGGATCCTACCTCTCCTCCTCAGGCCCGTAGCCAGAAAATTCTCGAGGAGGGGCGCTGGGGGAAATGGTGGGGTGTGATGTCACAAAATTAAAAATAAATGTAAAAATAAAAATACAATAAAGACACCAAATTTCCAGCAGAAATTTCACTCAAGCAATCCAGAAGACTCGAGGGAGGCTATACATTGTGATTTCCAGCAACCCCTCCTCCAACCCCCTCCAGCCACGTCCCAGCCGCCAGGAGCTGTGCGTGCAGCAGGAGCAGCAGATGCACCGAGACAGCTGCCACCACTCATGGCCAGACAAGTGAGAGAAGGCGAAGGTGTGCTCTCTTCTCATTGGTCTGGCCAGTGGACACAAGAGAAGGGAGCCAACTTATTTTAAAAATAATTAACCCCAGTGCTGCCCCAGCTGCAAGCCGGCCGCTGGCTGCCTTGGCTGATTCAGCTTGGCTGGGTGGCAGTGGCCTCACTGCGCCTGCGTCAGACCAGTCACCCCAAAAGCCAGGTCACATGGCTGGGCTGGCGCAGGTGCAGTGAGACCACCACTACCAATTTAAGTCAGCCAGGGCTGCCAGCTGTGGGCTTACTGCTGGGGCAGCGCCAGGGTTAATTGTTTAAAAAACATCTGTGATTTAAACTCGTGGGGCGTGGCTGTTATTCAAGGGGGCATGGCCACGAAATGCCCCACTGCAGCTACAGACCTGCTCCCCCCCCCTGCTTTCTGAAAATGGAACTGCTGGCCCTTGATGGCCCTTGCTGCCAAGGCGGTGGTGGGGAACATGGTGGACCATAATACGTTAATACCTATACAAAGCCATAGAACGAGTAGTACTATATCATAGCATCTTGTCAAAGGCATTTTCTCAGATACGTTTTTGTTTGCAAAGGAGACTACCTCCCGGTTAGACAAGTGAAAGTACTTACACCAATGTTGAGATTTCCTCCATTCGGAGCCTGGTAACTGCTCCCAACCAGTTAAACTGTGTGCATATGAACGGCATGGATTAAGCTGATTAAAGAGGCTTTTATTGTCTCCTGAGCATTGGTTTTTCTTGAGGGTGTTATTTAGGCTAACAATATTTGAATACAATCTGAGCAGTCCTGATATTTAAAACAGAAAAATCTAACAGAAAGCTAAGCATGGGGTATTTTTTTTTTTTTTTTTGCTGAACACATGATGGAAAAAGGGTAGATAATCTAAGCGTATTTCAAAACAGGTGCGTGGGAAAAGCTGAAGAAATGGGGAACTGATAATTGATTGTGTTTTCTGGAGTTCTAAACTGGTAGACTGCACCAGTTCAGGTTGCAGACGGAGGAAGCACAGTTTTCAAACGCTCCTCTGCCTGAGAGACTAGGACAACAAGAGTTAGGCTGGGCTGGAACCTTTCACCGTGATAAAGGGCTCCATTTGCACAGGCCCATCGACATCTACTAAAGTGAGTTTCCATATCAAGAGGCAGTAGACCTCTGAATCCCCATGCTCGGTGTCAGCAGCAGGGGGAAGCCCTGTTTGCTCTCCAGGGCAACTGGTTGGCTGCCGCGTGAGACAGGGTGCTGGACTAGATGGACCATTGGTCTGATCCAGCAGGGCTCTTCTTATGTTCTTACAAGCTTTTAAAATGGGAAAGCATTCAGAATGAAATGCCATCTTCCCCTGGTAGGTACACTCGATTCTCGTGGTTCAAAGTTCTGTCACCTCTGTGTGCTCCATGTGTTGACCAGTTCCAAGTGAGTGTCGAGAAGTGAAGTGGTATCATTGGGAGTGGTACCAACAGTTATATACAGGGGTCATTTCGTAGAAAAAGAGGTGCAGGAGCGCATTTGCATAACTCATTTGCATAACTCATTTGCATATGCCACACACCCTAACATACCGAAAGTGTGTCAGAAGGCAACACCCACCCCTCAGGCTCCACTCACAGGTGAGTGAAACTGACCTGCTCTTCCTCCGTTCCCTTCCCCATCCAGTACTTTGTGCAATAAAAATAAGCGTAAAGAACACACCCTCATTCTCTTCCTGCTCCCTTGAAACCACCAGTTTTCAAGTAGACTTGAGATACCCAGGACATGTGCACCACCCATCCCTTCCCCTTCCCCTCCCCACAACAAGACACCCTGTGAGGTAGGTGGGGCTGAGAGAGGTCTTTTGAGAACTGCTCATGAGAGAACAGCTTCGAGAGAACTTGTGACTGGCCCAAGGTCACACCAGCAGCTGTATGTGGAGGAGTGGGGAATCAAACCCGGTTCTCCCAGATTAGAGAACAACTCCTGACCACTACAGCAAACTGATAAGGTGGAAGCTGCTGAAGGGTTGGTGAAATTTCTCCAGTACTTATGTGCCATGTGCCCAGATAAAAAATGGTATACTTGGAAAATTTATATGCCACCTTGAGCAAGTCTCTGGAAAAGCAGCACACAGTCATAAAAGGAACAATGATAAAATTATCAATATTAAAACAAAACATTAAAAACAATAAAGACCCTAGCAGGGCTTTCCCCGGGGCACTGCACCTCACAGCTCGGGGAAGCTGAGGAGGGGGCAGGGCTTGGTCATGTGCCCGCCCCTTGGGCTTTTCACTCCCGGAATTGCGTTCCTGTGCGCTCCTGCTCCAACGGACCCCTGGTTATATATCATGCATGCAGAAGGAAACAAGAGAGGGGAAATCACTTCCCAGCAAAAGGCTGAGAAGCTGTATTCATCACCACACCCTCTACCTTGTTGATGTCAGTTTTACCTGCACCAAGATGACATCATCAAGGGGATTTTGTAACACCAATACAGTGTCAGTGGGATTTCCATTGCGCCTCTTTGGTTTAAAGCAAATATGCTTGTTATATTTCTAGATATCTGGAAATCATGCCAAAGCAAAGTGCGAGGAACAGTGTGAGCTGGAATAGATTTTTGAACAGCCTGGCTATTAAAGACCAGCTGGCACACCAGGAATGATTAAGGGCATTCCAGCTCGCCCTGTCGTAGTTTTTCCTATTGCTTGGTACCTATCTGAAATGCTCTGCTAAACTGCTTTTATTTTGTTTTTCAGGAGGTCAAAGAAGCTTACTGAAATGTATTAACCCACCATAGAGTGAATGAATACAGGTTTTTCTTTTATGATTTTCTGCTGTTTGTGTTTTTTCCCCCATTTCTCCCTTACATTCTTGGTGTAGAAAATAATAAATGAAAGGTCGTGGTGCCTCTTACTGTCAATACAGTGCGGTCTGTTTGAAGCCTGAAGCGTACTGGACTCGGGAGACCAGGAACGGTGAAATCATGAAGCCTTTATTGAGTGATTCAGCATGCCCAGTAGATGGTCAGATCAAGCATGCTTCCAGGGCTCCAGGGCCCTCATTATATGCTGGCCGGAGCCACACCTCCGGCCGCACCCAAAAGACCTGATAGGGGCTTAACATATGCGCATGTTTGTCATAGGTTCCCTGGAGGAGCCTTTGATTGCATTGGCTCCCCAGGGAGAACCTAGGTCCCACACTGGTGGAGGCTTTGAATCCGGATGTCTATTGTTCCTCCAAATTCAAGCTCCCCTCTCTGCCTGACCATGTGCTCTGGCCATGCGGCGGGCGCCATTACCTGGGAGCACATGGCAGGCTGGTTGCTACACAGAGCATACTACATTACAAAGTCCAAATGTAAAGAGTAATTGCTTGTCAACAGTGTGTGTGTTTTTAGCCCATTCTATATGCTGAATGGACAGTAAACTGGAGTTCTATAGTTACATCCAAAAGGCTGAACCAAGAAATCAAGGAACTTTTATAGGAGTAGGAAACTATTACTTGCTCATTGGAGGCTGGTAGGGAAATAGTGCTTGAATTATGGAGGATGAAGGCAGGGGGAGCCCTGAATGAATCATGGTTAAATTATGCTCCCTGTATTAAATTAGAATATCTAAAAAGGACATTGGGAAAGGTATGGGGCCATGGGCAACTTTCCCCCCCTCCAATTCAAGCTTTAGGGAAAAGCACTAATGTACCTTATATTTTTTCTGTGGTTTTCTTCAATCTGCTATGAATACTACTGCAAAATTTCAGTTCATATCCATAGAATCCAGGGGTCCCAGTTCAAATCTCCTTGTAGATCTGATCCTCCAGATCTATTTGCTTACCCCGTATGCCATTCCTTTTGCCAGTGGTATTTAGCTGCCAGCGGGCCTGGTTGGCACCGAACCACAGAATGAGTTTTCATGTCGCCTTTTCACTGATAATGCAGCAGTCTCACAGTTAAGAGCCCATTTCCCCAATCTGAAGAGAGTTGGCTAATGATTTTCGAATGGCATTGTCAGTGTTAGCTCTTAATTTAAATTTTTTTTTGCCACATCAGTGTCTGTGAGATTGCTGCATTAACTATTCTTGTACTGAATTGTTCAGTGACAGAAAGTATGTCTTTTCATAGATGCGATGGGCTTTTTCCTCTACCCAACCATATGGATGACCCAGTTGCTAGAAACTTCTTAGTACTGCTAGTTGGCCGCAATCCTATTTTGCAAATCTTGTGCCGATAGCATAGCTTGTTTTTCAGGCCTGAATTATACTCTCTGGTTTACAGTCTTTCAGACGGGAAGTGTGTGTGGCAGAGGAGGCTGTAGTATGTTAAGGGTCAAGCATATTCCCTTTTTTCAAACACAGAATGTATACAAACTTGGCTGAGTTAAAAATACTTTAGACATGCAACAATCCAGTAATAATTAACAGAAAGGGAGGCACTCTTGAGTCACATGTCCTGCTACTAATTAATACCAAGCATTCTTTCTTCGTGTGATCTTTTAAAGGCTTTTGACGTCACAGGAGAAACTCTTGTACAGAACAATGTGGTCCTGTATATACATTTCTATGGGAACAGATGTGAAAACACAATTGGAGGACTCTTATGTCACTAGTTAAAGCATAGAATTTGGAGCCTGAGAGTCCACAGGAGCAATACACGTAGTTATTATAGAAGTTTAAGAAAATAAGTCCTTTGTGGGCCAGAGTGTCATAAAGCAACAAAGAGCACTGTTAAAACATTCTGGACATTTCATGGTGGTATGCAGTCATATATGCGATAGTATAAATTAGTGAATTGATCATTATTTCCTTTGAAACAGTTTGCGACAAAGAATCTTTGCTTGGCAAAAAAGATTCTAATCCTTGTTGAAGAGGAGCCTTGTGCCTCATAAACTAGAAAAGGAATGTCCAGGGGTCCTTTCGCAGAAAAAGAAAGAAAGAAAGAAAGAAAGAAAGAAAGAAAGAAAGAAAGAAAGAGAGGGGACAGCTACTAATCCAAGCCTCAGAATAGGGTTGCCAGCCTCCAGGTGGGGCCTGGGGATCTCCTGCTTTTACAACTGATCTCCAGCTGACAGAGATCAGTTCCCCTGGAGAAAATGGCTCCTTTGAAGGGTGGACTCTATGGCATCGCACCATGCTGAGGCCCCTCCCCTCCCCAAACCCCGCCTTCTCCTGGCTCCACCCCCAAAGTCCCCAGGTATTTTCCCACCCGGACTTGGCAACCCTACCTCAGAAATACCACTTTTCTGGGAGGATAGCTTCAGTGGTGGCTGAAGCCTTCAGAAGGCTGGTCAGAGGAACAAGGACCTTTCCAGGGGACAGGGTCATTTTGCTGCAGCCATGACACAAGCAGGCATTCCCCCATGGGGGGGGGGCTGGCACCAACTCCCAGAGCTGCGCTCCCCCGAGCTCCTGCTTGAAATGACCCCTGGGAATGTCAATATATCTCATCCTCACCATGATCCCTCCTGTGTAGATTTTTTTTAAAAAAATGCAAGAAAGGGCCACCCAGGAATTGGGGGGACAATTTTCTACGCAAGTTTGTATGAAAAAAATCAAAAATAAAATAAAGGGGGTTTAAAAACACAAAACAGTTGAACTGATGTCAGTGTTTGTGCAGATATTGCAACTTCAAGCAAAAAGGAGATCTCACAGTGTTGCATTCTATGATCTCAGGTGCACTTTGGGATTGCCTAGTGTGACCCCTATAACCATTGTGGGGGGTGAGAAAGGAGATGGGGGTAAAAGAAATGGAGGTGTCAGCTGTGGGGGGAGGGAAGGAGGAAACAGTTTGGTGACAGGAGGGAGAAAGAACTGCGGATCAGCACAGGGATAAGATTTCCCCTCCCACCTGAGTAACATGAGGGTCCCCTCAAGCACGCCAAAAATAATTGTAAACACTTTTAACTTTCAGCAGCCTGATAACGTTTTCATGTATGACTACTCCTCTGTGAAAATTAATTCAAGTGCTGAGAAAAATGTTAGGTTTAGGAGGAGACTGAGCTTAAAACCCTTCTGCCTTTAGTTTTCTATGTGCATGGAACTCTTTACATGGAGGATCAGGTAGAAGGGTCATAGTCCATGCATGATCCACTGCTGCTTGTATGTGGATGAGCACCAAGAAGCCACACAGGGCTGGTTTCATGTGCATGGAATAATTCAGTGGGACGTGTGGGGTGTAGCTGTGCTTGCCATTCTTCTATTTAGCTTCACACATTCTAAAATGAAAAGAAACCTGTCTGGAAAATGACACTGAAATGCCAATTAATGTGCTTTAAACCTAGTGTCAGCAACATCAAGCATGGTCTACACATTTGGAATGTCACGGACTCCATGCCTACGAGCCGGTGCTCCTGCCTATATTTATAAATAGCGTATCAAGACTTTTATGTCTCATTCTGAACATGTGCTGTGCCAAGGCAGAAGAGATTGAAAGGGAACATATCCCTAGCCACTACAGGGTGGTGGCGGTTATGCCATGCTTGAGCTAATCACTACACCAACTTCGTCCTTGTCAATGCTGCCGAGAACTCAGTACTTTTCAAGCAGGTAGAGAAGTCCTTTTCTCCCTTTCTCACAATACAAGAACTCGTGGGCACTCAATGAAATTGCTGTGCAGTCGGGTTAGAACGGATAAAAGGAAGTACTTCTTCACCCAAAGAGTGATTAACACATGGAATTCACTGCCATAGGAGGTGGTGGCGGCTACAAGCATGGACGGCTTCAAGAGGGAATTAGATAAACATATGGAGCAGAGGTCCATCAGTGGCTATTAGCCACAAGGTATAGATAGGAAGTCTTGGTCTGGGGCCAGTGATGCTCTGTATTCTTGGTGATTTGGGGGGGGCAACAGTGGGAGGGCTTCTAGTGTCTTGGCCCCACTGGTGGACCTCCTGATGGCACCTGGTATTTTTGGCCACTGTGTGACAGAGCGTTGAACTGGATGGGCCATTGGCCTGATCCAGCATTGGCTTCTCTTATGTTCTTATGTTTTGTGGTTGCAGGATCTATGTTGGCTATAGATCCTGCTGGTCAGAGGCTGCAGTGGGGAGGTGAAAGGAGGCAAAATCCACCCTTCCTGCCTCTCCCCTCAGTGCAGCTCTGATAGAAGAGGGAGGAGAAAGCATTTGGGCCCCCTTTCCATCCCCCACTGAAGCCTCTTGATTCACGTAGCTCCTGCAACCCTAGGAATAAACTTAACTGTGGCCAGAAAGGACTGTGGGGAGAGGAACATAGGAAAGAACCTCACTCATTGCGTCCCAATGGCTCAGTGAATCCAACCCTCTGCGCTTCTCAGTTCCTGTTTCTTGTAGTATATTGAAACATGTATTGGGGTTCAATTCTGAGGCAGATTTTAACATTTCTTCACCTTTCTGACTCTAATAGCATGTGGTGGGACCTCATTTGTGAGCCTCTGGATGTTTAAAACATTAATTTAGTTAGGCTGTTCCTTTTCTTGCTTTTCCCTCGTGAAGTCATAGGACAGAACCTGATGTTAAAAAAATGGAAAGAATCTGTGTGAAGTCAAAAGAGCTGCAATCATTTCTGCCAGAGGCTGGGTGATTCATAAGAACCGGTTTTTCTATGAAGCCTGGTGTTTGATTATGCAGATTAAATCACAGGGAGATTCATTTGTGTTAGGATAGATTTTATGACTTAATGACCCTCTAAACGTGGCATATCTATTCCGTCTTCTGTGATACAGGCATTTTAAAAGTCCCCCACAGCTGGGCATGTGGCCCTATTCTTTGAAGCCATAGATCTTCACTTAGGCTGATTCTAAATGATGACCTTTTGCTCTGGCGAAGCATTCCTCTTCCACATTCACCTCCAAGCAGAATTGAAACATGGGTTCCAAACAGTACTTAACTCAGCACTATATTTACCCTTAACAATCTGTCAGCGCCTGTCCCCAAAGGCAAGGCCCTACCATCCTGTTTACTTGAAAGTAGTCCTAGGGTGATTTCACACAGGACCTTAAATCCTGGTTCAACCCGGTCCCCAAACTGACATTCTAGCCTGCACTCAAGTTCACCCCTGTAATTATCTCGGGGTATTTTTTCGTTTCCACATTACATTGAGGTCACCCTGGTCTCGTCCCACACTTGTCCCGGGATAAACAGATGCTGTTACAACCAGGAATAAATGCAAGGTATTGAGTCGCGAGTTGAACTCTGATAAAACCAGGGATGAGATCCAAGTGCGGAAGGTTCAGCAAATTCTTCCTTCTCCCGCAATGGTCTCTTTATACTCATTTCCCTGCCACTTTTGCTTCAGAGTTAATTAATCACTCCTTGTTCGTTTGTGGTGGCCCAGTAATAGATCCTGTGACAGGGAAGGAGGAGGTGAAATGCTCTTTTGTACTAAATCCGATTGTTTTATTATAAGAATTTTTTAAAAATGTGAATAATTAAACATTACAATCATCATTTAAAAAGAATAATAATGAGCACACATTGGAACCGACAGAAATGAAGCCACTGAAGCCTTTCCCACACTGAAAGGGAACTGATTATGAATACATTCAGGAAGTAACTAATTAAGCACCCCTGGAGAAGCCAAAGCTTCTTTAAAGCAACAGAGACATTGAGGACTTTTAAACCTTCATTGCTTTGGTTGTTTTAAAATAGCCTCTGATTCTCCTAGGTGCTTAATTAGTTACTACTTGTTCACTCTTGGGCATACTTTAATGTGTTCTTAATCAGCTGTGGGAAGCCTTCAATTAGCATATTATTCTTAGCTATATTGTGTGCTCTTTTTTAAAGTTTTCATAATTATGAGCATTTAAAAAAGTGAACTAAGGAGCATTTAACGCCCCACCCCAAGAAAAGGATCTATTCAGGAACAGCGTTGCCAAGTGGCCTGAGAAAAAATACCCTGTATCTCTTAATAGATGCTTCATAGGATGTTATTTACTAGTAGAGTTGCCGACGGGGCTTGTGAATGATGCCCAGTCCCTTTAATAGAAGTAACTGGTACCTGAAGTCTTTCCTCACCTGATAAATAACATCCTATTAGGCCACTATTAAAGGGACTGCACATTTTTTTTCTTCAGGCAGTCATCAGCCTTATTTTCCAGGTGATGTTTTCCATGTCCTGAAAAGTTTCAGCTGCCCATTTCTACATATTAGGTAAAGGTACAGGTTTCCCCTGCTCGAAAGCCAGTCGAATATGACTCTAGGGATGCAGTGCTCATCTCCATTTCCAAGCCAAAGAGCCAGCACTGTCCAAAGATGTTTCTGTGGTCATGTGGCCGGCATGACTAGATGCCGAGGCGCACGGAACACTGTTACCTTCCCACCAAAGTGGTGTTTATCTACATGCAATTTCTTGCTTTCAAACTGCTAGGTTGGTAGGAACTGGGGCCAGAGACGGGAGCTCACGCCATCATGCAGCACTCAGGTCTTGAACTGCTGAAGAAGAAGAAGAAGAAGAAGAAGAAGAAGAGATTGGATTTATACCCCGCCCTCCACTCCCCAAGTGAGTCTCAGAGCGGCTTACAAACTCCTTTTCCCTTCCCCTCCCCACAACAGACACCCTGTGAGGTAGGTGGGGCTGAGAGAGCTCTTTCCCAAGCTGTCCTTGAGGGAACAGCTGGTCCAGAGCTATGGCTTGCCCAAGGTCATCCAGCCAGGTGCAAGTGGAGGAGTGGGGAATCAAACCCGGTTCTCCCACATTAGAGTCTGCGCACTTAACCACTACACCAAACTGGCCTTCCGGTCTGCAGTTCAGCGTCTTAACCACTTGAGCCACTACACATTACCCCTCTATCAAAGGGACAGGACATTTTTCTACAGGCCAGTTGGCAATCCTACTTGGGAATGTTGCAGCACCAGTGGAATGACTGAGGAACATGCAAAATTTTAAAATATTTTAAAATATGTATAATAAATTCTATCTCTAATGTTATTATTACAAGACATTTTAAAAAGATAGCATTTTTCTGCAAAGGCATTCGAAGGTCTCTGATTAATGTTCCTACAAAATGTTAATTTTTGATAAACGAGCTGTTTTTCAGATGTGGCCTACTCCAATATAGATAGAGCATCTTGCAACTTCTGTCAGCAGGAGTATGTAGCCTGGCCACAGCAATCGAAATGGCAATTAATTTTAGATCCTTATCTCTTGTGAAATGTTTTTATTAGTTAATTCCAAAATCAGATCTAAATCCTGACTGAGAACCACTGGATCTGGGGACACGACAAAAATATATGAAAGGATTCTGCATGTGGGAAAACATATCTCTTCCTTGTGTTGGAATATAAATCATAGCAATTCAAAAATAAATGGTCACATGGAACCAGCCTTGGAGGGAATTCTAATTCTAGACCTAACCATAGAATACATATATTCACCATATCATGGAGTTCTGACTAATAGTATTATGGCACTACCCCCAGCTTAGCATCCTATAGAACAGGGGTGGGCAAATTGCGGCCCGGGGGCCACATGCGGCCCGCCACAGAGTTTTTTGCGGCCCACCAAGACAGTCGGCCACGTGGTGTGATAGGGTACATTTGTCTCATTAAACGGATTCTAAAATTAAATGTGCTTGCAGCTATAGATGATATGAAATTAGCACAATAAATAAATTGAATAAAACTACCACTATTTTATTTAATTTATATTTATTGATTTTTATGATACAATTTATACCTTTTCTGAAATGCAAACTTAACTAATGAATGCAATCATTTTGAAAGGTGCAGCCCTCCGCTAACCTCCGCTCCCACAAAGTGGCCCCCGAGCCAAATCAATTGCCCACCCCTGCTATAGAATATTTAGTTCAATTTAGCCCTGTTTATTCTTATTATTGACAAACTTGCACTGATATCTCTGGGATCAGGTATTGTATAGTAGGACTGTATCACCTAGCTGTACACCAGCTCTGCCTTGAAGTAAAGTCACATTGGGTTTTCATGCAAGTGTTCTGCTGACTGAAAAAGATAGTATATGAAATCAGAAGATAGTAATTAAATGTGGTTTTCCCCTCTTGAAAGCTTAAGGCACATTGTTTCCCTGTCTTGGTTTACCTGAGAAATGTATATATTAGATTTTGGGTGGAGTTGAGAATAGCATGGCTGTACATGTGAATTATGACAGCACAAGGGAAACACCCATTTTCCTCTTATAAATAGGTCATGCGATTGGAATTTGGCTCCAGTTCAATGTCTGACTGGGTGAAACGCTGCAGGATTGTATAACAATACATCACTTCTAGTAAGACATTTCCCAAGGTCTATATTCCTTTCAGCTATCTTTCAGAGATGATAAAAGTCTTGTCACAGTACATTTGTCATGTGACAACATAACACAGTAGATGTAGCTCTTGAATAAAGGTATCACTATCTCTTCCACCCTTTGATGACCAAAAAAAAAATTATTATCTGTAACTGAATTATTTGATATAGATTAGGGAGTAATCAAGGTACACAGATAAAAATTACATTCCAGACTTAGGATTTGACTTCAGACTTCTTTCTTATTCAGTGAGATCAGTTCTTTCTCACATTTTTAGTCAGTTAAATGTTTTATCTCTCATTCCTGAACAGAGTTGCCAGCTCCAGGTTGGAGAATACCTGGAGATTTGGGTGGTGGAGCCTGAGTAAGGTGGTGTTTGGGGCATAATGCCATAGAGTCCAACTCCCAGAGTGGCTATTTTTCTCCAGGTGAACTGATCTCTGTCACCTGGAGATCAGTTGTAATAGCGGGAGATCTCCAGCCACCACCTGGAGATTGGCAACCCTATTCCTGAAAGACCTTGCATTATGTTTCCATGACAGGCTGCACCATTTGCTATTGTTGCCCTGATGTGATATAATGCTGAGGGATGTCTGTTCTTCCTGCTACAGTTTCTCCTATGGTATCCCAAAGGGGTCTGTCTTACCCCCTATGTTGTTGAATGATTATAGGAAGCTCTTGAGAGAGATCATCCAGTGGATCTGAGACTGATGTAATCAGTATATTGGATGACACTCCTCTGTTTCCTATTTGCATCTTAAATCAGGGAAGTCAGTTGAGGCTCTGAACTAGTGTTTGGAGGATGTAACAGACAGGATCTTCTACTTCAGGTGATTTGCCAACTTCTGCCATCAACTGAGATCTGACTACTGTCAAACCATGATTTGGAATACCATTTTAAGCAAAGTTATACCCTTCTGAATTCAGTGGATTTGGAAGGGTGTAACTCTGCTTAGGATGACACTGTTCATCACTTAACGGCCATTGTAGTGTATTTCACATTTGGCTGCCCCTGAAGATGTTTAGGAAACTTCATTTGGCCCACAACATGGCCGGTCATCTTTTGACAGGTGTGAGCAAGAAGGAGCAGGTAGCATCTTTGCTCCAACAATTACACTGGCTATCAACTGGTTTCCTGGCACAATTAAAAACACTAATTTTAAATTTTAAAGTCCTAAATGACTTGTCTCCTGAGTACTTGAGGGAGTGTCTTCTCCTATGTATTCCTTCTTTTTAATATTGTCCAGTAAAGTTGTGCTCCAGTAAAGTAAAGTTCCTTAAAAGGGGACTGGCAGATTAATGTGTCCTAGAATCAGGGCCTTCTCTTTGGTTGCCTCAGTGTTATGAAACATGTTTATCCCAGGAGTTTTATTAGCTGGGTCGCTTAACACTTTTATGAAATGTTGATACTGCTGCAATAAATTACTTTATTTGATACTGATTTCTTGGCTTTTAGATTGTAATTATTTAAAATATATTGTAAAACCTTGAATATATTTGTAGAAAAACAGCCTATAAACTGAGTAAGTAAGCAGGAGATAGTCTACATAGGCGTAGACTACGGGGGGGGGGGGGGGGCTTGAGGGCTCAAGCCTCCCCCGAAATTTCCTGGGGGGGACTGAGCCCCCCCGAGAAAATGTAGTGCCTGCCGCCGCGCCTCCCTGGGCCCTTCTGAGGCCGGTAGCTGCTGCTGCCTCTCCCCCCCCCCCACCTGGCCGCTCTTCCATCCTTCCCTCTCCCTCCCTCTTTTCCCAGTGAAGGGAGAGGGAAGGAGTGGGGGGGGGGAGAGAGGCTCCAGCAGCAGCGGCTGGGGGGCCTTGGAAGGGCCCGGGGAGGCGCGGAGGTTTCCTGGTGGGGGGGGGACATCGCCCCAGTGAGTGTGCACGCTTTATGTGCGTGCTAAAGAGCCCCCCCCCCCCGAATTTACAAAATTCTGCGCCCCTGGCAAGATACATGGTGTCTCTGAAATCTACAATAAATGTGGCATAAGGACCCTGACTCACAATTTCCAGTTTTTGCTGACAGGCCTTTAACAGCCTCTGGGTCTTTAACAACTGCATAAAACAAAACTTGAACAGGAAGAGGCTGTAGCTCAGTGGCAGAACACCTACTTAGCATACAGAAGGTCACAGATTCAGTCCCTCTGGCACCCCCAGCTGAAAGGATCAGGCAGTAGATGATACAAATGACTTTTGCCTTAAACCCTGGCAAGCAACTGTCTGTCAGAGTAAGGACAAAACTGTAGTCTGACTCAATACAAGCCAGTTTCTGCTTTGTCATTGAAATTGTTGGAGGTCTACGACTGTCCCATGAGCCCACGAGACCAGGTCAAAAACCTGCTTAGATTTGGCACTAATCACAACCCTCAAGAGATCTCTTCAGACTACTCCCTTTTCTGTACTAAGAACAGTTGAACTCTAGAGAGTCAGTTTCTAGGAATCTTCTCTGTCCTTCAGGATTTGAGCAGGGGGTCGTCTTTACACTACACATCTCTGACATTTCTAAGTCATCCACAAAGATATGGTGTTCCCCACAAATGCAGTATTCTGAGAACATAAAGTGTTCATCAGTGGATACTGGATTATGTGAAATAATCCCCTGAAACCCAACAGAATTTGTTACATCATAGTGAGTACAGTGGCACCTTTAAGACCAACAAAGTTTATTTCTGGGGACAAGTAATTCCTGCAGCAGCATTCTAGCACTGTACACACCTTTATTCTTCAAAACTTGCACAATTTCCTTCCGTGTACTTAAACCTCACCCATTTTCATCTCCTTGTTCCTTATACGTACTGTGCCTTTTGTTCGTCAAACCATCTGACCCTTCTCCTTCCAATTCTTTAACAGCGGAGAGAGCACTGATGATTGGTTTGCTTTTTCCTTATCCCTGTTCGATCTGTATATGTATGTGTAAAGTACTATCAAGTCGCAGCCAACTTATGGCAACCCCCCGTAGAGGTTTTAAGGCAAGAGACATTCTGAGGTGGATTGCCAGTGCCCTCTTTGCACAGCGACCCTGGACTTCCTTAGTGGTTCCCCATCCAAATACTACCAGGACCAACCACTGCTTCCAAGATCTGATAAGACTGGTCTAGCTGGGACCATTCTGAATGGTAAAATTCTTGTATCACACTTTGAATAATGTCTCCTAATGCTGAATCTTCCTACAGTACACCAGACATCCAATCATTGTCTACGATGAGCCTTGATTACAAAAGGTTAAGTGTGGCCAAATAGAATCATACTGTAGAGGAAAGGATTAGGTTTGCGTTGTAAGACTACCAGTGCAATCCTAAACAGAGTTGTGCCCTTCTAAACCCTTGACTTTTAGGTGCATTGACTCTTCTCGGGATTTCACTATCTTTCTGCTCCAGTAATGCTTGCCAGTATACATAAATTCCAGTAAATCAGTTTTATTGTAGTTCTTTCTTTATCCAGGTACATACTCTCTGGATAGTTTGTAATTCATCAAGGCAAAAGCAATACATGGCAGTCCACTAGTGGCTTGATAAACCACACATTTTTGTTGCCTGTCTGGGATTGCAGAAATTGGGGGAGGAAGCTGGGGTCTCAACAACAGACCCGCCACCATATCTGGTGGCTTTCTGTGTTGTCATGTTGTTCAGATTTAGAGCAAAGACATGAATAAGTTTTTGTTCTTCCCAGATAACTTGGTTAAATAAAGCCCAAAAGCAACTATCTCCATCAACTGAGATGGACCCTCCAAGTCTGTGTCTTTGCTTTTACTGGGCCCACTGTTGTAGGGTAACTGACTCAATTCTGCTCCTATCTCTCACCACATAAAGGGTGTGGACATTCTTTTAGGTTGCTCTGTCTATCTTTCCTTGTGGTACTGTGCAAAATTCCTCAGCATCAGAATTTGCTCAATGAGATGGACATGTAAAAAAAAATCCCCATGAGAGAGGGAGATCCAAGGGATCTGCATACGTATGGTTTCTGCCAAGGCAATTCTGCAGTTTTGTGCACAGGCAACAATAGGAGAGTCCTGAATCAAATTTGCTGGATTGTAGCCCATATATTTAATACTGTTTTAAGCCTAATGGCTTTGCCTTCCTTGCAAAGACAAAGAGGAGACAGAAAAACCTCAGCTTAATAGAACGTGTAGACCATATGTAATTGGGGTGTACAATGATCATAACCAGAGATATATGTCAACACAATGTAGATGTGATTTTATTTTCCATTCTAGGCTCTTTTTGTTGTTGTTGTTGAGTATTTTGTCTGTGTGTGCTTGCGAGCCTGGAAATCATGGTGACTTCTGGTGACCCCTAGTAGGGCTAGGGTGTTTCAAAGACGTGGCTTTGATATCACCTGCCTCTGCGTCCCAGCCCTGGTATTAGTTGGAGGTCACTCTTCCAAGTACTTGCCAGGCTTGGCCCTGCTTATCTTCTGAGATTTTATGAGATTGGGCTTGCCTGGGCTATCCAGGTCAGGGCCTAGGCCAGTGGTGGCGAACCTATGGCACGCGTGCCAGAGGCAGCACTCAGAGCCCTCTCTGTGGGCATGGGCACCGTTGCCCCAACACACACGCCCAGTTGGCCACCGGTCCAGGGACGGGCTCTGTGTGCTCCCACTTTAGGCTACTCCACCAGAGCGCGGGCGCCTCCTCTATGTGGTGCCGAAGGAGCAGAAGCCGGCGCAGGCTTCCCCTTGCCCATCGTTTTCCCCCTGCCCCAAAATTGGGTAACAGGCTCCACCAGACAATGAGGGGAGGCAGTGAAGGGAGAGGAAGGAGGCTTCTCCCTCTAGGAAACCAGGATGGGGGGCGGGAGGAGAAAGAAAAATGCGGGGACGAGGGGACGAAAGCCAAGTGAAGGTGAGAGAGAGACCCAGGCGCAGAGAGGAGAGAGAAATGAGAGGAGAAGCCTGTGTGCCGAACAGACGGGGAAGACTTCCGAGGGAAGAAAGGGGAAGGTCCTGCCAGGAGAGGCAATGAGAGCTCCAGCTGAGGCTGCCGCCCGCCCTCCCACGCTCCTGCTAAGGAGAGGCAGCTGCTGCAGCCACCGAGCAAAGTGCCTCTGCAGCGGCCCCTGCCCCCCCCCCCCAGGTGGAGGCTTCCAGGCCACCCACGCCACACCTCGGTTTCCCCTCTCCGCCACATTCATTGGCCCAGGCCAGAGACGCTGGCTCGCTGGGGCGCTTCTTGCCTTTCTGCCTCTTGCCAGAGTCTTTGGCCGAGGTGGGTGCTTTTTCTCTCTCGCCCCTCAGGGCGCGCTTTCTCGGGAGCAAGTATTCAGGTCAAATTGCTGTGTTGGCACTTTGCGATAAATAAGTGGGTTGTGGGTTGCCGTTCGGGCACTCGGTCTCTGAAAGGTTCGCCATCACTGGCCTAGGCTCTTTTTTAAAAAGGGGGAAATACCGGTAGACCTCAGAGCCTAAGGAGCTGTCTGATCAGTTCCAATTGACTAGGGCCTTCCTGGTTCACAGCTCAGTCTCAGTTTCATCTCTGCTCTTCTCGTTTAAAGCTGCGTGTTTCAGCCATGACATGGTGTTCCGTGACCGCGAGACAACCAACATAATTATCCCTAAACAGAGTTATACCCCCCTAAGCAGGGGCAGTCTTAGACGCAAGGCATGACCTGCTGCTCTCTGCCACACTAATGGGGCAGGTGACAAGTGTCAAGCAAGTCTCTCGCAGCAGCTGACCCAGCAGGGGTCGGCAATGACCGTGGTGGGTGGGGGGGGCACAGTGGGGGGGGGGAAGCAGCCACCTGCCTGTACCTGTTGTATCCAGGGTTTGGGCCCCTTGCTTGTGGTGGCTTGTGCCCCACTCAGGGCAGTTGTGGAGGCTGCCTCTCATGTATGTGGAGAATGCAGTGATTCTGGGGCCCGTCCTGGACTTTTGCCCATGGTGGACAGAAGGGTGTAAGTCCGGTCAGGGTCTGCAATATGGCAATGATAATAAAACAGACCTACCTCGCAAGGTTGTTGTAACAATGACTAGGACTTTGTTAGGGGAGCAGCTTGTGCAGTCTAAACCACTAGTTAAATCCCAAGCATTGTTAACATTAAGTAATGCTAGGATGTGCAGTAACTGGACAGTTGAAGGTACCTGCCTTTCTTTCATTACCACTTGAGTAGGAAGTGTGTCATATGTATCAAAAAGATGCGTAGCCCCAGGCTGTGATAGAGCCCTACATCTATCAACCTAGTGCCGGCCCAGGCACTAACTTTCACATGCATTAAACTTGCTTGCAAATGTCTCCTACTAAAGAAAGAAGGTATGTTCATTATCTGTTCTATGGCAACCAAACAGTGATACATAAATAATTTCAGGTTGCCATAGCACACCCTTCGACTCCTCCCTTTTAATAGAGGCTCTGAGTTGGAACATTTTGTTGTGTAAGGATGCAAACTATATTCAGACCAACAATAATTATTCTAATTGCATCACTACCTATTTATAACACCAAAGGCAGCAAGCAGTGAAATTTGGTATTGCATTGTCCAGAGAAGAAAGGGGGGGGGGGAATCTCTTAATCCAAAGTGAAATATAACTTAACCATGGCTTTTCAAAGAGTTTCTTCACTATAATTACATGCGGTGATAACCAGTGCTTTGTTGACCTGCTGTACTAATGCTGAGTTCTAATAAAACATTTCTAGGTCTGCACGTTAAAATTACAAAAGGTCAGAAGCATACACAATTCTATCTACATGGTCTGGTTTTCTGCCCAAAGATTGTAATACCTGCTGCTGAAAACAAACATTGAGTTTGGCTTAAAGTGTATATTATGATGGAAAATCCTGGCCCCTCTTCTTCCCAGTAATATCAACACAGTGGGAAAAGCATGTGCTCACAATTTTCCAGGAGGAAACCTATGATCTGGTTATCAGCTGGCCTGAAAGGCAATGCTTAGCATTATTTTTGGAGCACTTAATCACATGTGTCAGAACAACAGTGACTCTGCAGAAGGGTAAAATTGTGAGTGTTCCCGCCCAAGAGCCAGTGTGATATCTCTCCAAAGCAGTGTAATTCAAGTCAGCTCCAGCATATCAACAGGAGTCTTTTGGCCTCTTAAGACTGTATTCCAACGCAACCTTTAGTGGACTAGGGCCCCTCTTCTTCAGATGGAATGAGTGAATCCTCACAATGGCTGGGATCCACTGGAGATAAGGTTGCCAGCCTCCAGGTGGGGCCTAGGGATCTCCTGCTTTTACAACTGATCTCCAACTGACAGAGATCAGCTCCCCTGGAGAAAATGACTGCTTTGAAGGGTGGACTCTATGGGATTGTACCATGCTGAGGCCCCTCCCCTCCCCAAACCCCACCTTCTCCTGGATCCACTCCCAAAACCTCCAGGTATTTTTCAATCCAGACCTAGCAACCCTAACTGGAGAACTTCTGTGGTTGGAAGGAGCGCACACAGAGTGCAACTTTCTCACCTCCCTCTCCTGCTGCAGTCCAATATGCAGCCCAAATGCTGCTTCTGAGTGATAGGAGACCCCCAGAAACAGTATTTCAGTGGGCATGTTGAGTTGCAGCAAGAGTACAGGAAGCAGAACTTTTTGGCTAGGGGAGCAAATTAGTATAGTGGTGGGCAGCTTATACTTATTTATTTATGGTCCCCCTTTCTCACTTAAGGTGGGTTACATGGTTATCAAACTGCACAAGAGCTTGAGTAAATTTCTAAATAATTAAGTCAAGTGGCGTATCAGGGGAAAATGTAGGTTATTAGGAATATCAGATTTACTGATATTCTCTCTCTCTCCACACACACACACACACACATATATATATATTCCCTTTATAAGCAGTAAACACAAACGATCAAACTGTTCAACAGTGTGCATATGGTACCCCAGGATAAATCTGTTACTGGCAATGAAAATTGGTGAAGGACAGGAAGAAACGATGAATCAAAATACATAGCCTGAAACACATAGCCTGCTAACTTTAAGAACATAAGAGCATAAGAAGAGCCCAGCTGGATCAGATCAGTAGTCCATCCTGTCCCAGCATCCTGTCTTACTCAATGGCCAACCAGTTGCTCTAGACTAGAGAGCCAACAACAGACCTTGTAGTCTTCTCAAAGTTCAGCATACTTAAAATCTATAAAATTGCAGGTAGCTGTGCTGGTTTACTAGAATATGAATTTGTGAGTAATAGCAGTGTAATTCCTTGTATTACAGCCAAACCGTCTAAAGTAGTGAGTAGCCCATCCTTTCTTAGTTTCTCTTCTTTTCTTCAGGATATGTGCTAATTTTAAAAGGGACAAAGAGGTTTCAGAGCATGAAGGAAAAAGCTGAGTCTTCTTCATTAAAACACACACAGAGACACACGCACACCAAGATGTGGTACAAGAGGTACTGTGCAAGTTAAATTGTGTCCGACCATTTAAAATAGACTTTTATGTTTTGCACCAAGAGCTACCGGAACAGAAAAGCTGGTAATAGCTGTTTTACCAGCCAGAATGTGTGTTATTAGAGGGCTGGATCTGGAAGAACCAGGTTCAAATCCATACTCTGACTTTCTCAGCCTCACCTACATCACAGGATAGTGGTTGTAATCTACTAGCCCTAGGTGCAATTTGAAATCTGTTTTGCATCATACAGTTTAATCAAGTCTGCATCACACCTTCTCCATTCCGCTTTTCTTTTCATTTTTTAGCTTACCAGAGGTTGAGGCTTCCCTCAAGGCCAGCATGCCGCAGCTGTTACCATCTCACTGAAGAAAAGGGTCAGGGAACTCACAAGCTCACCACTTGGTTATGTGTTAATCTTAATAAAAGGTATTATACTAACATTGCCATGACTGCTGTGCATATGGAATGCAGAAGTTGATGTGATTGTTCAGGAAATTTGTCTATGAACATATCCTGACTGAAGTGAGCAATTTCTCATAACTAAGTAACGCTCATTGTTTTTTTTCTGACATGGGACACTGGCAGCCCCTGTGATCATAAAATGCAAGCAAGGCAGGAGAATTCTGCCTTCAGATGTAGCCGTAAAGGCATCAAAATTTGAAACAGCCACAAACTGGCTCTGATTTATTCTAATGGTTTTAATCCCTCTGCCACTCTTCCTGCTGCAGGCCTTTTAAAATAAGGGCTCTCCAGCCCCATTGATTGCTAATTCTGCTCTAGTCACTGACATAGAATAGTCACACCTTTCTACAGCAACACCTGCCTTCTCCCTTTCACACAGACAACTTACACTTGAAAGGCTAGTTCTTAGCGAAAGGGTGTGACAAATTTTTGATGGAGCATTGCCCCCCCCATCCCATTGGGGCTATGGGCAGGCGTGGTGGGAAAGAAGGGGAGGCAATAAGGTCATGATCTATGGGCCAAAATCCTTCTATTCTCAGGAACATAGTCCCGTGGCTGCAAGCCTCATGGGTTGTTTGCCCCAGGGGCGTAGTGTTTTGTAAATTCTGGGGGGGGTCTCTTTAGCCTTGCCGCCGCGCCTCCCTGGGCCCTTTTGAGGCCCACCAGCTGCTGCTGCCGGTGCCTCTTCCCCCCCCCCCCGCCCTGGCCACTCCTTCCCTCTCCCTCCCTCTTTTCCGGGTAAAATGCCCAGCGTGGTGGCGTCACTTCTGGGTGACACCACCACACTGGCCATTTTGCCTGGAAAAGAGGGAGGGAGAGGGAAAGGGAAGGACGGAGAGAGAGAGGCACTGGCAGCAGTGGCTGCCAGGCCTTCGAAGGGCCCGGGGAGATGTGGTGGCGAGGTGCAGCTGCAGGCACTACGTTTTCCGGGGGGGGGGTCAGTCCCCCCGGGAAATATTGGGGGTGGCTCAAGCCCCCCCGTAGTCTACGCCTATGGTTTGCCTCAGGTTTAGTGCTGCTGGGGTGTGTTTTGTCTTGCTTTCCCACAATCTTGTGATGCATTTAGGTAATTCCTGGGGTTTCCCTAGATTATCTCTGATTTTTGTAAACCTGGGCTGCTTCCACACCACCATGATTATCCAGAGTCTAGTTGCTGAGGCAATTCTGTGTGCAACTGCCCTTGCAATGGAGATTCCAGACAGTCTAGGTCAGAGGTGTCAAACTCATTTATTACGAGGGCTGGATATGACATAAATGTCACTTTGTTGGGCCGGGCCACGTGTGTCATAAAATGTAACACAAGGTACCAGAGACATAAACTTTGTAAAGGTGATTTCAGATGTCAAATGGCAATAGCTGGTGAAATGACAGGCTTGGTTGATTAGGTGTGATATGCAGAGGAATAGTAGGCGTGGAGATACCAGGGTTGGTAATGAGAAAGAAAACCTAGGTCTCAATTCCATCCAGGAGGATTCAGTCCAGGAGGATGCATAGGATAAATGGACATAAGTCTGACACTAGAAACCACAACATTCAGTTGGTGACCTAAGAATAGCAGTGCTCTTACAAAGGAATTTGAAAGGAACAGTAGAAAGAGAGACTGTTGAATTGCAATTGATAATGAAGCTCAAGACAATGCATTCTCCTGGACTGAACTGAGAGCTAGTTTTCCTGCCTCGTTACCAATGTGGGCTATTATCATTTGGGATCTGAAATCACTCCACTCTCCAAGATGTTAGGACCAATCCAAGTGTTCTAATTCCTAATTAGGCTTTTTTGGGGAAAAAAATCCAGATAGGAACAGAGAAATCCAATCTTTTTTTTTACTTTTCAGAATAAGCCAAAATAATTTCCTCAATGTACACTGTGCTTATCAGAAGAACCCCCCACTCCCTCCCTTCCTCCCACAAAAGCTTATACGTGGAATAAAACATTGTTGGTGTTGAAGTTGCTATGGGATTCCAACTTTACTTTCTCTCTCTCCTCCCCTCCCTCCCCAAAAGAGGAGGAGCAGCTCCGGAGAAGGAAGCAGAAGCTTTGTGTGTATGTGTGTGTGAGTGTGAGAGAGAGAGAGAGAGGAGGGGGGAGGGAGGCAAGAGGCAGGAAACAGGAAGCCAAAAGCCACAAAGGAGTTGGGGGGAAGCAAGCTATGGTGTGGCTGCAGCAGCAGCCCTGGGAAAGGAAGAAGGAGAAAGAAGATGCTCAGGGGCCAGATTTGAGTCCTCCGCGGGCTGCATGTTTGACACCCTTGGCCTCAGTAATCTGTTTTCTCTCCATTTAGTGAAAGTTTCCTTTCACACCTGTACATTAAAGCCCTCCTCCTCGTTGTGTGATCACATGACCCTCAGAATTCTATGCCCACTTGCTCTAGTTTTTTTTTTCTTATTTTGAGCATGGATATTGCAACACTACCTAGAAGTAATGCTGTACTTTTAAATATACAGTTTAAAAGTGTATTTGTAGACATTTCAGTGATCTTCTCTCCCCCTCTAAAAGGAAGGCTGAACTGTGGATGATTCTGTTATTTTTTTTTAAACTAAGAATAAATAACACTGGTTAGGAGTCACACAATACCTTTAACAACCTTTTTTAAAAAATCCCTTCATTTTCAAAGACTCCTACAGTCCCCTCCACTCTGTCTAAAAGGTGAGCAATTATCTTCTGTTATATGAATTATTTCCAGGGACTGGCCCCTTGACCTCATCAACAAATGAAAATACTAATTGAGGAGCCTTTCACTGAAGTCCTGAAGTTGCACTGTTTCCCCTTCAGACACAAGAAACTGCTTGTGCAGATAGTGTTCTGCCCAGGAAACACTGTTTTTGCAGGTTTTTTTAAAAGCAGATTTGTGTGTGTGTGGAAAGAACAGGCTGTTTGTACGCAAATAGAGGATGATGTAGTGGAAACATTTAAAAAATGCATCAGTTGAGTGGCTGGAATATGGGAAATCCTTGGTGCAGAAGCAGTCCTGTTTTCCTGTGCAGTTTTGGGGAAGATCGCAGCAAAGCCTAGATAGTTGCTGTGTGGGTGGGAAAGTACAGACTTTCCCTGTCCCATCCACGGCAGCCATTTTCCCTGCCCCTTTCCCCCTCAGCAACCATTTCCTCCCCCTGCCAATGGGGGGGAGCTTTTATAAATTGGAAAATGAATATAATTCTAACACTTTTGATGGGGGGGAGGGTTATACCAATATTGCACATTATCTCAATTGACCTGTAAAATGATTCCCTTCAGGAAAACCCTTTGATGATGAATAATTACAATTCACCCCATTGCATTCATTTGTACTGGAGATTCTGATAACATGCCCCATTTTGTTGATAGAAAAAGACATCCATCATTTTGTTTTCCTTCCTTTGGCTTCTTTTCCTGGGTGATGCACATGCACATTTATCTGCAACCAATGAGAGAATCGGCTGCAGAACTGCTATATCCAATCAGCGTGCATCTGCCTCTGAACACTGCAGGCAAATCTTTCCCTGAAGATTTGCCATTTGTCTCCCCATTTCCCTCCCATATTTTCCACTCCTGTGTTTCTGCCAGGGGAACATGTCTGTGCCGATCAACAATAATGGAGCCTGCAGTGTGCCCTGGAGAGAAAAAGAGACTTTGGATCTTCGTTCTGTCTGGGGGAAGGAGAAGGTCCAAGAGGCTCTTGGATTGTCCCACAGGAACACTGATGTGTTTGAGAGAATGTCAGAGCAGATGGCAACCAGGGGCCATAAGAGATCTGTGGTGGAGTGCCAGACCAAACAAGGCAATGCAACAGGAGTACAAACCAGTGGCTACTTACAACAATCATCCTGGAAACTCACCAGCAAAATGTCCCTATTACAAGGAGTTGAATCGCATACTGCGCAGCAATGCATGTGTCCAGCAAAAGTGGGTGGCCAGAAGCCTGAAAACTGTGGTGGCACCTGCTGCTGAAAGACCTTCATGTGAAGAGAAGGCAGATTTAAAGGACCTTTTAAAACAAAATCTGGTGACTATCAATCCAAGCTACATCTGTTGCTCCTCACTGGTAGATGTGGGTAAGTGTCACTCCCCCCCCCCCCATACCCTCACTTTTGCAGGACTTCAGGGAATTATAAGTGACTTCCCTGTGTTCTATCCCTTCAGGCACCTATGAGATATACCCACAACAGTGGAGAGCACTCCTTCGGATGTGGAGGACCTCGATGAGACAAGAATCATGGAGCAGAAATTTATTGGGTTATTGGCCATTTCATTCACCACCACCACCACCACCACCCCAGTTAATTGTACTGCTGTTTTTACTGCAAAATAATACCAGTTCTCTTCTACAGCAATATAATGATGCCTCCTTCTAGTCTACTGGTGGCACAAACTCCTACAAAGGAAAGGAAAGGAATCTGAAGAATAGGAATCTGAACTGTATTCTTTGGGGGGAGGGGTATCTCAAGCAGGCCCATGACTCTATTAGTCGGTGCCATGCTGTGTCTTCCCCCTTCTTTGCAAGAAAACCATTTGCTAGAAGTACCCTGGCTCACAACAAACAATGGCATCCTGTAGTAAAAGGCACTGATACACTTTAAAAAAAAAAATGTATGTGATGTTGCAGCAATTAGGGATCAGCCAGTCTTGCCAATGACAAGGAGCTAAGACCCCTGAGTTCCTCCCCCCCTGCCTGTCATTTGCAGCCTGTACCTCAAGGTTCCCATGATCCCAAGTCCACAATACGAACAAGTTAGTCTGCACCCAGGTGTGACCCCCATGTGGGCATCGTCTTTTTCTTCTTTCTTTCCCCTCAGTTCCCACGTTCCCAGGAAGTGCCACCTCAGGACCCGTTCTCTCATGTGCTCCATTCCTGTTGCATGGATATAAAACCTCCAGCACGTGAAGGGAAAGCCAAAGTTGTGTGCTGCAGCCACTATTGATGTGTAGCAGTGTAGACACTGATGATCTCTCCCGTTAAAAAAAACAAAACAACTGTCACCCAAGTCAAGTCAAGTTTATTGTCTTGGCCATTGGCCATAACAAAACAACGGTCACCCAATCACTCCCCTGCTATGCGACGTACTTGTCTGAGGACTTGGTGCCGAAACCTTTCTCTCCCCTTCCCCCACAGGTACATTCTAGGGCTGCCAAGTCCCCCGGAAGAGCGGGGGAAACACCGATTTTGAAAGCTTTCCCCCGCTTTTCCAAGATTGGCCACCAGGGGGACAAAATGGCTGCCAGCAGGGGAACCTCGGAGCCTGCCCTGGCCAGCCTCTTGAACTTCTTAAAAGGGAAATTTCCCCTTTAAGAGCTGAGCCAGCTAGAGAGCCCCGCCCAGAGATTAAGGAGGGACTAAGCTCTTTCTACTGCGTGCAAGGTTGCTGCTAAGTAAACTGCTCCGGTAAGCTGGGGTCTGCGAGCTCTTTTCCTTCTCTGTCTCTCCCCCTCTTTCTTTTTGCTGTCTGTCTGTCCACTGTGGTTTTGTCAAACGAATAAACTGTCACTTCCAAAGAGGTAAACATCACAAGGAGAGGTTGCCTATAGAAGGTCTGGGAGTGGGATTGTTTAAAATGTCTTGTCGTGGCTGCTTGGGTCCCACCAATCCTCATTTCCCTTCTGCAAATAAAAGTTGGGATTCCTCATTTTTATGCCAATTTTCTGTTTCTTTCAACCGTGTCCCCCCCTCCAGCAGTAAAAATCTGCATTTTTAAAAGCATTTGTACATCAAGTAACCGGTATTTTAAATTAGGGATGGATCCAACTAGCTTTTCTGCTGGCGAAAAGGGGAGGACAAAGGTCCTCTTTAGCCACCAAAAAGCCTATGCTGGGGGGGGGGGAGAAGTTATGGGACTTACATGGACAACAGCTGGGTGAAACAAGGGCCAGAAATAAAACCTGGGAATTGGGCAAGAGTAAGTGAAAAAGCTGGCTGTCTGTCTGTCTCTCTCTCTCTGTCCCCATCCAGCAGAGGTCTATCAGTGGCTATTATGAGCCACAAGGTCTAAATGGAACCCTTTGTCTGGGGCAGTGATGCTCTGCATTCTTGGTGCTTGGGGGGCAACAGTGGGAGGGCTTCTGGAGTTCTGGCCCCGCTGCTGGACCTCCTGAGGGCACCTGGTATTTTTGGCCACTGTTGTGACACAGAGTGTTGTACTGGATGGGCTGTACTGGATGGGCCGATCCACTGTGGCTTCTCTCCTGTTCTTATGATATGAAAATCATATTTAGCACTTGTGTAGCACTTAGGGCTTCATATTCTGCTGAGATGAGGAAGGATTCAGTAGGGCCGTTGCTCAGTGATAGAGCATCTGCTTGACATGCAGGAGGTATCAGCCTCTTCAGCTAAAAAAGGATCAGGTAATAGGTGACATTAAAGATCTCAGCCTGAGACCCTGGAGAGCCACTACCAGTCTGAGTAGTCAATACTGACCTTGATGGACCAATGGCCTGATTCAGTATTAGGAAACTTCATGAGTTCATGTGGAAGCATGTGGAAGCAACATCACAGGATGTGACTTCACAAAATGATGTCACTTCCTTTCTCCTGGCTCCACCCCCAAAGTCTCCTGGCTCCACCCCCAAAGTCCCCAGATATTTCCCAAGTTGGACTTGGCAGCCCTAGTACATTCAGATGCTGATGGGGTCAGGCCTGTTGCTAAGCTTTTGCATGCCACACATCTAGCCAACACGCCCGGCCGAAAGAGGCATGTTGAAGCACTGGATGCTGCTGCAGAGCCAATGCTCATGCAGTGCCAAGCAGGGTGTGAGGGGAGGCCATTAGCCGGAATGATTGCTGGATGCAGGATGAGCAACGGTGTCACGCAGATATGCTGAGGGAGGCCCAACTGGACGGGCAGGTTTTCCAGGAAGCGATGAAGCAGAGCATGAATGTTATGCTGGTAGCCATAAATGCTCTGCGAAAACTGGGTGACTCGATAGAGGCAAACCACCAAAACATGCCATGCCTCCTTGGCAGCATTTTCAGAGACACAGCGATGGGTGGGACTCATGCCCATGAATTTACAGAGGAATGCCACGGTGTCTTAAATCAAATTGGTCTATGGTGTCCTTCACCCCCCCAGAAAACAATTACTTTGAACTTTGATTTAACTCATAAATTTACATGGAACTGCAATTCATACATCCCACCCCCTCCTATTACAGTGGGTTCACCATTATAAAATTAGCCAGAATGTCCTGAACACACTTCCCTTCCACCAAATGGCACCTCTTATTCCATTCATAATTACCCCCCTCTGCAGGAACCATGAGAGGAGCCAGGTCACAGCAGACCACCAGGACATCATGTCCCTTTTCTTCACCGATGATGTGTAGACGAAAGCCCACTGTGATCATGGATGTTGCATTTTCCTCAAAGATGGTGAGGCGTGCTGAAAGGTAGCCTTAAGCCGGCCAAAGGCACACTCAACAACATTTTTGGCCCTGCAAAGCATGTAATCAGAGTTCCTTTGGCACCTGTTCCTGTTTCCCCAGTATGTCTTCGTCAACCAGCACCTCATTGGGTATGCTCCATCAGCAATAATCAATGCTGGCATAGACACACTGTCTAGACTAGTGTTGGTGATTCCCCAGAACAAAAAGCTCTGACGTCCATGGATGCACAGAATACAGAACTGCAGAACACAAAGGCATCGTGGTTCCTGCTGCTCCATCCAACTTCTGCATTAATTAATCAGCTGGCGTAATCCACAACTCCCTGAAGGAGGATGGAGCAGAATTTCTTCTGGTTACCATTACTGGTCAATACTCTTGGCCAGTGACCATATAGGGATGTGTGTCCCATCGATTGCTCCAATGAAGGGGGGGAACCTGAAACACGCAAAGCCACCTGTTATCTGAAATGAGACGACCAAAATACCATACTATGGCTGTGGTCACACGCACTAAATAATCCACTTTCAGTCCACTTTCAATGCACTTTCCAACTAGATTTTTACTGGGTGAACTGTCAAAATCCAGTTGGAAAGTGCATTGAAAGTGGATTGAAAGTGGATTATTTAGTGTGTGTGTGACCACAACCTATTATTAACTGAGAACCATTACCACTAGTTAGTAATTCCAGTGCAGTATTGACACAAGAGGGGGATGATTTTTTTTTTAAAAAAAGCTACTTTTAAAACTTGGTTGCCCAGTTATACAGTCTTTCAATACAGCTTGAGCTCCAAGGCAAAGTAGACTTCAAGAACAATCATGCCAACCACTGAGAGTCCCACACTGAACTGCTCCTAGAGTTCCCTGTAGCAGTTCATATTCCAGTGGTTCTTAACCTGGGTTCGATCGAACCCTAGGGGTTCGGCGAGTCAGTCTCAGGGGTTTGGCGGGGCAACAGCAGAAGTCACACTGATTTGCAGGTATGTAATTTGTTGTGAGTTCATGCACTGTGTTGGTTTTGTTCTTCGAACAAGGTGATATTCATGTACGGTTCATTTTGTGCACCAGTAAAAAAACATATACCTGTGTCTTGAATTTGAAAAAAATCGTATTTTATTTTTCACTAAAGAAGGGTTCGGTGAATGCGCATATGAAACTGGTGGGGTTCGGTACCTCCAACAAGGTTAAGAACCACTGTCATATTCACTGGGTACTATAGAGCTACTGCAACTTGTTTCTGCACTGAGATTGGCCCCCACATGGTGGTTCTGTGCACAGTCACTATCCTCTAAGGGCTAATACTATTTCCATAAAAGTCTGCCAGGTCATCCAAACACTGGCCATCCGCTACTTGTCATGCCACACCTACCAGTCCTGGTTCTGAGAGCAGAAGGGAATACACATGCCTGCCAGGACATGCCATTGTAGCCTTGTCCAATGAGAAAAATGGAGCAAGTTTCCCTCCAAAGCTATCCTATGTGCATTGGTGGATGAGTGAACCAAGACAGAGCTCTTTTTCTGGAATGTATCCTTTGCAGAAACCAGGAGCGAGCATTGACAGCGCTGGCCAGACTAAGCATAAGGATGTGCACCTATGCCACTAGTATTCAAACTACCGCATCCATATCTGTATCCATGCCACACTGATCATTGGTCTGTTCTGAAAAAATAAAGGCTAAACCTAATACAGTGATTCTCCAAAGTGAACAACTCAAAAATGACATCAATGAACCCTCCAACCTACCCACCCACCCACCTACCTATCCCCTGCCCAAGCCATTCAAAATACAAAGCTGGAAGACCCTTTTCCAGTCATCTTGCTGCATGCAAGGAGAAGAGCAGTCTTTCAGCATTATGTCAATGTATCGCAATGGTGCATGTGTAAAAAAATTTTTAAATGGGGCAGTGGCAACATGATGCCACTGATTATGACAGTGCTGATGACCACAGACTCCCCTGACAACCTGGATTATTTTTGGCAAGTGAGGAATAAAATAAACCAACCCCACACTGACTCCAGATTGCTAAAAATGAACAAGGTGTGGGAGGAACTCTGAAAAGCTGACTGCATGGCTTGGGGATTGATTGTGTGGAAAATGAGTAAGTGGTCTGTGTGGAAAGGCTATATGTCTATTTAAGCCATGTGGGGTGTACTAAATGCATGCAGTTTCAATCACCATATGATGCTGTAGTGTCATAAGATATCCATGGCAACTGCCTGCTTATCCCTGGAACCTGGTATGGGTTTTAAGAGCATCTCCAAGTTAATGATTAGGAAACAAGAAAGCATGCACTGGCTTATGAAATAGATCAGACTGGGAATGGAAAGACAGAAGACAGCTGCAACATAGATGAGCAATGCATTGTAGCATATTCCCTAACAATTTGCTTGGCGCCAGAGTTCAACCTAAGCACGTCATTTCACTGTGATGATATGGAAACGCCCCTGAACAGGTTCAGAATCCATTTCTTTCACCTCTGGTAAGCAGGGAAAGTGCTGTGTTAGAGTGTGGGCTTGGATCGGAGTGCTGGTTTTCTATAAATTAAACACTGGCGATTTGCTAAGTGGATGCCTTCTATGGTTCAGCCCAGTGCTGTTCCTCAGAGACAAAATAAAAACTGGGGAAAGGATGGTCTTCCCCATTCCAGTCAAAAGTGTCTGGATACCGTCACAAGCCATATCAGTTTCCAACCAAGTGTGAATTGTGTACCCATACCACTGTCAAAGGGGGCAAGGTTCGTGTTTGATTGTTAAAAAAGATGCGCCAGGACTCGGGCTGGTGAGGAACCTTGCCATCTGTCATGGAAGGGAGCAGTCTGCTTTACTTCCAAGGCCAGAATCCCATGTGCATTTTCAAGAGAATTAATGATCACTGAGGATTTTTCTTCTGCTTCAATGCATGCAGATTACCATTGCTTACACGCTATCTTTTCCCATTTAAATGTCACACATATCCTCCAGCTGGTGTGGGAGAAGATTTTTCCCACTTGTCTGCCCCAGATGGTGGCCTATCCTGCCTTGTGACGAGACTCGGATGTAGTCTTATCATGGCATGGTTGGTAACAGTCAAACATGAACAAATCTCGGATTCCTGAGCTACCCACCAGCCCACCTTGCTGCCATTTCTTTCAGTGCGCACCCTCATGAAACTCTGTAACTGAGGGGAAAGTCTTGCCGATTTCCTCGATCTAATGCCCCCCCCCTTTCAAAATGAGTATCACCACTGGAAGGCCAAGCAGTATTTCATTTTTGATGTCAGAAGAAAGCCTTGTCAGTTTTACCCGTGCCTCATTCTTTTTTAAAATTCAGACTTTGTTCTGCCCACCAGAGCAGGTACTCCTTTGTTTCTTTTGTTGAAACTGAAAAGGCTATTCCTCAACTGTGCCAATTAGAGAACACCTACCTACAAGATTGACCTTACAGAGCAGAGGGCAGTGAAAACAATGGCTGTGCTGCAAATACAGTCATGGAAGTGGAGACAGAGAAAAGGTAAAGGAGCCCGGTCTGTTCATGCATCTGCCCAAAGCACAATTTGTGATCAGGATGGAGAACTCAAAGTGCGTGTGTGTGTGTGTGTATTCCCAAATGTGAACTCTATGGACGAAATGGTGGTTGGCAGATGTAATACGTGTTTTGCATAGGCGTAGAGTACGGGGGGGCTCGAGAGCTTGAGCCACCCCCAAATTTCCGGGGGGGGGGCTCAGCCACCCCCGGGAAAATGGAGCGCCTGCCACCGCTCCTCCCCGGGTCCTTCCGAGGCCTGGCTGCCGCTGCTGGAGAGGGAGAGGGAAGGGGTGGCGGGGGGGGGGGAGAGAGAGGCACCGGCAGCAGCAGCTGGCAGGCCTCGGAAGGGCCCGGGGAGGCGGGGCGGTTTCCGGGGGGGAAGAACATCACTCCAGCGCGCGCGCACATGAAGCGCACGCGCTAAGGAGCCCCCCCCCCGGATTTCCAAAATTCTACGCCCCTGGTGTTTTGTATTTGCACACAGGTGACACAGAAATGCTGCAAAGTTGAAATGCAACAATAAGCCATCTTTCTCCATGACCTTCAGCCCTTTTAAAAATGTAATACAAGAAAACTTAAAACTGCAACATGTGCATATCAACAGTGGGCAAGAGGCTCAAGGGCTCTTTAAGTGGGTATGCGTGAAATCCATCCAGTGATAGGTTGTAACTCTTTAGTGATGTGGGAACGGAACTCAGTAGACGCTTGAGATTATTTTTCTTCACGACAAAGCACAATATTACATAACTTTTTTAAAAAAAACTGTCATTGCTATGGATGAGGAAATGAACTAACTGGGTATGGGACTGTTGGTAGAGACAAGAGATTCCCCCCCTTTTTTTACACCACTGCCGATTTTTCTTGTCTTATTTGCATCTATTAAAAAACTGCACTCCAGAATCGGCACCTGGAGAGAGTCCAGTTGCATGGCTAGGCTCAAAGGAATGAGGAAAGCGTTGACGGGATGAGACCATGATGTCATTGTGGGCGAGGAGGTTCCCTCACAATGTTGTTACATTTTCTCCTAGTAAGGATAAAAGTGACAAACCTGGATCAAGGCCATAAACAGACAGAAATCTGCAGCATTGAATTACAGTGATTCACACGCATTAATGCCGTGCAGTGCACACTGAGAACAGTCACAGATCTAGCGGTGTGCAAATATTTGGATTATTTAGATTTATTTCAACCCTATACAATATCAGATTAGACTTACTGTTTATTTACCATACATTCCCTGTTCCTAAATGATGCTACTGTAGCCCATCTTTTCTCCATGAACACTGAGCCTATTTTAGTGTACCGGTGCTTCATGCCTTTGAACACTCAGTACATGTCAAATGAGTAACACTCCCTGTTCTGTGCTGCTCAAAGAACCCCTTTCAGCCACTGTTTCAAGAAGGGAAATGCATGATGGCATCCCACAAACAAAGAAGGCACATGTTCTGACTGCACATAGACTGGAAATTCTATATGGGGTGTGTATGTGGTGAGATTAACACTGCAACTCAGCATTTGAATGATATCATCTAATTCTGTTTATTTTTGCATCACACCTTAGTTGATGTAGAGGTTCGCAGGGAAGTGTAACGAAAATCTTTTATGTGATGAAAAGATGGAGCTGGATGAAACAATATAAAGTGGTTACTGAATTCTACATTTTGGTCCAGTAAATGATACGGGAGCAGGGGACTACAACACCATCAAAACTCAACTGGTATCAACTTCGTTAGTCCTTTGGATGAGAGAGTCCTAGAAACTCTATGGAAAAGCATGTGTTTGTTTAGAATATGAAGCAGTAATAGCTTGAAAAGGGCTCTGGTATCCTAAAGCTCCAATTCCTATTGGCTGATTAATAAAGACTCCCATTGGTCCTGAAGCCAATCTAGACACCCAATCACTGAGCCCTGCTTGGGTCCAATAGTATTGCTTGTATATAGTTACATTGTTGAAAGTTATGTGTTGGAACAGTATAATAAATGAAAGTGCTGCTCTCATAGAGCTGTCTTTTGAGCTGAACAATATCACTGAATAAAAGCCTGTTTGTTTGGATTCATCGCCTCCTGCTCACTACTTAAAACAAGGTATAATGTTTTGTTTAAAATGTAGATACGCTTGAGTGAAAGAAGTGCAAACAACAATTTCTAGGTCCTACAGACCCACTCCCATTGGTGATTCGGGTAAAGGTCATGGTGCAGTGGTAGAGAATTTAGTCTTTTTTTTTAAGGATTAGTAGCAGTAAGTGATGTGATAGACCTCCACATGAGACTCTGGAGAGCCTCTGACATAGTAGACAGTAAGGGCCTAGCTAGACCAAAGATCTGACTCAGTGTAAGGCGGCTTCCTGTGCTCATGGGTAGCATGAGTGCACCATTTCATGATCTGTCCCACTAGCATTCAACAAACATCTCTGAGCAAATATTAACTCCCTCTCAATAAACTTCATGTGAAACATGCATTTACCATAAAACACAGAAGAAACTGTATAACTGGAATTTTGTGGATATGCGCTGCTTGTTAGTTGGGCATTTTGCCCTGAAGCATTAAAAAACTAATATGGGCATGCATATTTTTGTCTGATTTTGCAGGGCAGTGATAATCACTGCAATGAACCAATATAGACCCAAAAGCTCTTTTTTCTTAGAATGTGCTCTTTAATGTTCTTGGAAACACTAAGCTCATGAGATTAATTGCAGGATATCTGTAATTAGAAAAAGGAGTCTCTCATCAGTCCCTTGATCCCTATGTTTCTTTCAGAGAAAGTCTCTCGCCAAGGAATCAAAGGCACCCTTGAGATCCAGAAAAGCTGCAAACAACTTGAGGACCTTCTCTTTCCTATATTTATCTACTAGGTGGTTTAGCACTAAACAATGATCAAGGGTCGATTTCCCATTACAAAAGCCAACTTGCTCTATACCTAAAATTTGCTGTTCTGACATCCATGATTTAAGTTTGTTAGCCAGATATCTCGCACAGAGTTTCCCAACAGTAGAAAGCAAACTAACAGACCTATTAATTGCAGGATAGCATCGCAAGTCTCCCAAAGTTTTCAATCAAGTTGAAGCAATGATCCAACCAATAGAGAATCAGCCCCCCCCCTCAGTTTTCAAGACAGCCCTGCCTGACCTATTGTTTTTATGAAATTTCCCTCTCCAGCTTTATTTCAGGATGGGGTCAGGAGCAATGCTCCCTCTAAGCTGTGGAGTCTTGTGAGCAAAAATTCTACTTTGTGAACAATGCTCCCTCTAACCTGTGGAGTCCTGTGAGCAAAAATTCTACTTTGTGAGCTACTGGCATTAAAGTTGTGAGCGGACGATTTGGCTGCTGCATAAATTAGTTGGCTCTGGAGCCATCCTTCCTGAGCTAAGATAAAAATGTGTGAGCCAGAGGCTAAAAAACTGTGAGCTAGCTCACTCTAACTCAGCTTAGAGGGAACACTGTTTGTGAGCTACCGGCATTAAAGTTGTGAGCGAGCAGTTTGGCTACTGCACACATTAGTTTGCTCTGCAGGCTGCAGCCATCCTTCCTGAGCGACGACAAAAATGTGTGAGCCGGAGGCTGGAAAACTGTGAGCTAGCTCACACTAACTCAGCTTAGAGAGAACAGGGGTCAGGAGATGGGCCTGTGGATTTAACTGATGCTTCATTCACTCTCCCAGGACAAAGAAAAACTAGGCTGCACCCAGCGATGTGCCAACAGAGCTAAAAGGGAAAAAAAATGACAGGTGATAGATAACATTTATTATACAAAGCCCCTACGTGTAAAGAATTTAATTGCTGTGGACAGTTCCAGCAGTACAGTACAGGGAAGTGTAGCATCAGATGCTATCGCTGCCTGCTTCTGGTTAGGACCTTTCTGAGTCAGAGCACAATTTACAGCATTACAAAATAAATGCAAGGTCATGCAGCCTGAATTCTATGAGTTTTCTTCCCAAGTAATAAGATTATGAATCTGCAGTCAGACCCCAGGGGGTTGCCAGCTCCCAGCTGGGAAATTCCTGGAAATTCGGGGGTGAGGGATCTCGGGTTACAATGCCATCTAGGCAGGGATTTTTTGTAGAAAAAGCCCAGCAGGAACTCATTAGTATAATAGGCCACACCCAACAGCACCCAACATTAGCATATTAGGCCACACCCAACTGCACAGCTCTCTCCCAGGATCAGCTTCCCCAGGGGCCCTGCAGCTGTGGGGCGCCTGGGGAACCTGAGGAGGGGAGGCAGTTTAAACTGCCTTCCCTCCCTGGATCGGCTTGGCTTCCCCAGCTGCCCCATGGCTTGTGAGGCGCCTGGAGAACCCGAGGGGGGGGGAGGCTGTAGGCGTGGCCAACTCAGAAACCAGCTGGAACTCCGTTCCTGTGTGTTCCTGCCCCAAAACAGCCCTGCATCTAGGGCTTTTTTTGTAGAAAAAGCCCAGCAGACTCATTAGCATAATAGGCCACACCCAACAGCACCCAACATTAGCATATTAGGCCAAACTCCTGACAGCGCAGCTCCCTCCCAAGATCAGCTTCCCCAGGTGCCCCGTGGCTTGCGGGGTTCATGGGGAACCTGAGGGAAGGAAGGCAGTTTCTGGATCGGCTTTCCCAGGCACTGTGCAGCTGCAGGGTGCCTGGGGAACCTGAGGAGGGGAGGCCGTTTAAACTGTCTTCCCTCCCTGGATTGGCTTGGCTTCCCCAGGTGTCCTGTGGCTTGCGAGGCACCTGTGGAACCCGAGGGGTGGGGAGGCTGTAGGCGTGGCCAACTTGGAAGCCAGCTGGAACTCCGTTCCTGTGCGTTCCTGCCCCAAAATAGCCCTGATGCCGTCAAGTCCACAATCCAAAGCAGCAATTTTCTCCCAGGGAACTGATCTCTGCACTCTGGAAATCAGTTGCAACTCCAGGAGATATCCAGGATCTACCTAGAGGCTGGCAACCTGCAGAGTTACATGTGTCAATTACCTGTCCAATTGTACATGCTATCAGGATGTTAGGCATAGTCTTTATAAGCATCAGCTCACATGCTAAACATAGGTATAAGCTGTATAGACTGCAAGCGCAGACTCATGATTAAATGTTCTGTCATACTGGAGTAAACTTTGCTGAACATAAAATAACTAGCAGACTATGGAGACGTGGCCTAGTTTAACCTTCTCCTTGCTAGTTTTCTATATGTAAAAACCTTGTCTCATGGGGGAGCATTCCAACAGTTGAGCCATCTGGCTGAGTTTCTATTTATTTCAATGGGATTGCAGAGTACAAGAATGTGAAATAAGCCAATGTTTTGACGTGTTTTGATTATTCTGCACAATTTTACATTTACTTTCTCATTAAAATGGAGAGTTAAAGATGTCCATAAGTTCACAACTAGATCAGCATATCAAATCAGGCCTTTCCTAACAGATAAGAAATGACTGGGTTAATCACTGATGGTTCATATGTTCTGTTCTAATCCTCCCCTTCAGCAATGATTCATTTTGAATCACTATTGAAAATATGAATTAGTTAGAATTAGCTGTAATTAACTTTACTACCACCTTCCACTTGTGAGGCAGACAGTTAATAAGAGTTTGAGCTATCTTCCATTATAAGTTTGAAGATTACTGGAAATGATTATATGGTGTTGAAGAGTTATGAAATAAATTGTTCTATTTTACTGTTGTTAACTGACTTGGAGGTTTTGGGGGGAGAGGGTCAAGATCACAGGATATACAAGTTTTAAATAAATCAACAAGTAATTTCAGTTCTGGTGGATCTGAGGCACAGACCAGACAAGAACCTGGAAGATTTGTGTTCAGATCTCCAGCAATATTTTCTGTGGGAGATCCCAATCCATATGGGCACTGCGGCATGGAGGTTAGCAACTCCAAGCTATTTCTTGGCCTCAGATGCCCCCCAGCTGATATTTGGCTTTTTGGGAAAGACATGCAGACACCATAAAGGCTGCGGCAACCTGTGTGTTTCTCCAAGGGGGCAAACAGCAGTCCCAGCAGGCTGTTTGAGGCTGGAAAAACAATGCTGGTGAAAGAATTAACCTCCTTGTCCAGATCCAAAACGGGGCTTCCCATAGCTCCCGGTATTACAATAGATCTCCAGGTGACAGAGAAAATGGGGGACATACTAAAACTAAGGACAGCGATTGCCCCCCAAAATGGCTGCTTTGGAGGGTGGAATCTATGTGATTGTACCCTGATGAGGTCTCTCCCCTCCCCAAACCCCACCCTCAACAGGTTCCACCACCCAAATCTTCAGGTATTTCCTAACCCAGAGCCAGCACCTCTGCAAGGTTCAGTGCCAGATATTTCAGAACTTCCAGTGTTCTGTCTAGATTGGTCTTGGTTGTTGCCAGCTACTGTCTGCATTGGGACCTTACATAGAGAAAAAGTCTCACAGAAGATCACAGCCACAGAGGATATAGTGCGTTTGTTAAAAGCAGAGCAAAGCCAGGGAGATGCAGGTTGTTCTCATGGAGGACGAACTTTTTAGGCATACCTGTACACACTGAATAAGAAGGGCATTATTTGCATACAGAAACATTTATCTTTCTTACCCAGAATCCTTGTGTTCTGTCTAACAGCACAAGCCAAAGGTTCTAGGACAAATATAAATAAAAAGAGAACATAAGGAGAATCCTTCTCATACCAGAATGTTGGGCTACCATAGAAAATGCTGATCTAATCAAGAATAGGGTTGCCAGCCTCCAGGTGTGGCCTGGGGATCTCCTGCTTTTACAACTGATCTCCAGCTGACTGAGATCAGCTCCCCTGGAGAAAATGGCTGCTTTGAAGAGTGGACTCTATGGCACTGTACTATGCTGAGGCCCCTCCCCTCCCCTCCCCAAACCCCACCCTCTCCTGGCTCCACCCCCAAAGTCTCCAGGTATTTTCCAACCCAGACCTGGAAACCCTAATCAAGAAAGTGTTTTGGAATTTTTCAAAAGTGTAGCCTTTTTAGTATCTAGGGACTGCAGGCGAATGGACAAGAATGTTCCTCAGCCACTGCAATTATATCCAGTAACATTCTGAGTGCTTCTCTCGGAGCCCACACTCTATACACAGCTGCTGGTTGCACCTGTAGTTATTAGCTAGGGCCTTGGATATAATTTTTTTATCAACAGTATGGAAATAGGCCTATAGATTGCTATTTCTAATGGCTCATTGCTTGGTTTCAAAAGAACTTAAATGTCTGTAGAATTCATTCAGCCTAGCAAGGTTTTCTTCCCAAGCTGATAGCAGTGTTGCAATCAACTGCAACCAAGAAAAAGTTTGGGGCAGAAACAGTTATTACTTCTTACTTTGTTTTTCCTCAGTAATATGAGTATTTGACTGATTTAATCAGTAATTTATGCCCTGTTATAGCTGCTTTCAATAACTCCGTTTTACTCAGTTATTTTTAGGGCTGGTAGCTGTAATTTAGCAAAGACATTAGAATCACAACCTTCTGAGCCTACTGAATGCAATGGATTTAGAAAGGCTAAACTGTTCAGGATTGCAACGTGGGAGTCTGGATCCTGTTATGCTGTATGTAAAACACAATACACTGGCCACATTTCCCTTACTGTTATTAGAATTGTACCTGCTGGGATCTGAAGGCTGGAATAAAATGTTTTGTTTTTCAACTAGCAAGCTGAGAACTTACTGCTACTCACCCCCCAGCCTCCAAAGTCCTACTTGGCATGTACTCTGGTCCTCCGTAATTTGCGTTTATAAAATGTATAGGACTGTAGTATATTACACTTTTTACTGTGTATTATTTGTTCTTCCTGCATTGTCTCTATATTTGTAGTTTCATTTTTGCATCGTGTATGACATGGCTGAAACTTTTTTCTTCGCCTTCTAATTTCTGTGATCTTAATCCTACTGCATGTTTGCCGGGTGTCTCATGCTATCTGAGTGCATTTATCTTATACTATGTAATCCACCCTAAACCTTAGCCAAAAATGTATCCTATTCATTCAGTGCAAGAACACAAGTTTATTGCAGTAGAAAAGAGCAATTTGTGGCATGAGCCTTCGTGAGTCACTGCTCACTTCTTTAGCTTATTATATTTATTTTCTATTTTCCGAACTTCTATTCCGCCTTCCCCACAAGTGGGCTCAGGGTGGATCACAAAGCCACTTGGCGTCACGACGTAAATACATCCGTAAACGTAGGGGTCCGTTGGGGCCGGAGCGAGGCAGAGCAAAGCTCCGCCAGCTCAGGAATGACCACTAGGGCAGCCACGGGCCGAATCAGATTCTCTGATCTGATTTGGCCCGCTGCCGAATTGCCGCCGAAATTCGGCGGCAACTTTAAAAACGACTGGAGGGGAGGAGGTTTGAGGGAGAGGCTCCAAACTTGCAGGGTAGATGCTGGGGCCTCCTCGAAATGCCCACCAAGTTTCAAGAAGATTGGACCAGGGCATCCAATTCTACAGGCCCCCCCAAAGAGGTTGCCCCCATTCCCTCCATTGTTCTCTATGGCAGGAAAAAAGTTAACATTTTTTCCCTCCATAGAGAACAATGGAGGGAATGGGGGCAACCTGTTTGGGGGCCCATAGAATTGGACCCCCTGGTCCAATCTTCTTGAAACTTGGTGGGCATTTCGAGGAGAGGCCCCAGCAGCTACCCTGCAAGTTTGGAGCCTCTCCCTCAAACCCCCTTTCCTCCAGCCCCTCATATACCCTATGAGTTTTTGCCATTGATTTCAATGGCCCATAGGCTATAATGGGGCTGAAACTGACATTCCCTTTCTATACACACTTCTGGTGATGTCAGGGGACCTGGCATATGCTAATGAGTTAGGCTAATGAGCTCCTGCACCTCTTTTTCTACAAAAGGATCCCTGCCTAAACTATTTAAAAACAGTTAAGAACGATTCCCAGCAGAGCGCACTAAGCCGGGAGCTCTGCCGCGCATGCCCCCTTGAGACTTTCCGCGCTGTTTCTTCCGGAGGCTCCGCCCTCCTGCTGTAACCTGGAAGGGGCGTTGACGCCTGCGCAGCCGGGTCCCCTTCGGCGTGTCTGAGCACGCGCCAAATTCTCGTCGCCGCCCGGAGGAGGGTGGAAACCGAGCCGGTGACGTCAGAGCGCGGCAGCCATTACACGGAGCGGGGAGAAGGAGTGGATTCCGGAGCCGCTGCGCTGCCGCCTGAGCGACAGGTTCTGCGAGGGCCCGCCTCCCGCCCCTCCCATACTTCCTCCCTCCTTCCGGCGACTCCTGTCAAGCGGCGGTCTCCGAGTCCAGTCTCTTCCACCAACGGAAGGGAAGGGAAGGGAAGGGGGGGCGGCGGCGGCCGAGGGTTGGGCCGGGTGCCGGCGAGGGAGGGAGGGAGGAAGGGAAAGCGGCGACGGCGGCCGGGTGAGCAGCGAGGATGGAGGAGAAGGTCTTTACCAAGGAGCTGGACCAGTGGGTGGAGCAGCTGAACGAATGCAAGCAGCTCTCCGAAGGGCAGGTGAAGAGCCTCTGCGAGAAGGCAAGTCCCGGGGCCGAGGAGAGGGGGCCGGGAAGGGCGCGCGGGGCGTGTCCGCTTGGCGGGGGTGTAGTAGCATTGGCGGGGGCGGGGGGGAGAGGAGGAGGAGGAGGAGGCGGCGGAGGGGGATCGAGGGCCAGGCTCCTCACCTGGGGAGGGGGGGCCCTGGGGTGCTTTACCCCCGGGGAGTAGCCCGGTTGGGAGATGAGGATCGCTTGCCCCGGCGCGCCTCCTGTCGCATCGGCCTCTCCTTCGGTGCCTCCTCCCCCCCCCCCCCCACCCCGCTGTCTCCTAAAATGGCGCCTTTTGCCGAAAAGGCGCGGAGACCCTCCTGTTTGCCTAGTGCTCTGCCGGTGTTTTTTCTTCTTCTTCTCCTCCTTGGTATCATGTGGGTGGGTTGGAGGCCCCTTGAGCGAAACTGGAAACCGGTTCAGTGTGCTGAGAGCACAGCGGTCCTGTCTAGCGCCCGTAGCGTGGTCTGTTGCTTTGCGTTTGGGGAAGCGAGGTTTTGTTACTTTCAACATACATTCCGGATTGTTAAACGCGGATGTGTCATCAGAATAGTTAATGTTGGCGCTTGTGTGAAAGAAGGGGTGAAGCCCGTCTTGAGATAACGAGCTGGGTTTTTGTCTTGTATTGCAGCTGTATGCAGTGATGCAATAACAACAACCTGGGCTGTAAAAATTGCTTTCAAAACCCTTTCGTTTCAGAATGCAATTTACAGGATGGTTTTTGGCAATGCCTTTGAGTGGTTGTGTTTTTAAGTTTACTTCCTTGGTGTGAAAGAATTGTCAAGTCTTTCCTAACGCTTGCTGTGCCAGAATTGAGAGAGCGGATAGCAATTCTTTGGTACATTAAAGATGTGGAGGCTTGGATAATATAACATACTTCAGGTTATTTAAGTTGTTTTTATTGTGCTAGTACTGTCAGTAGTCATGAGATTTATTGAAATTTTCAGTTGTGTGCTGCACCAGAATGTATACTAATATTTTGAGCGTGAATACTCTTATTTGGTTGCTGCTTTCATTCAGATCAATGGGATGGATTGAAAGTAAATTTGTTTAGCTTGAGAGAATAAAACTAGAGTCTGTAAAGTTTCTTATACTTTTATTAAACTTGCCTTTTTATTTAAATGGTTGAAATATTGTTGTACGTGTACAAACCGGTCAGGCAACTTGTAATATATGGAATTTCTGGCTTTGTAAACAGTGACGTCTGGCAACAATTGGACCGTAATCAGTGTTTTTCTCTTAAGCTTTAAAAGCCTGTGCAATTAGGCAATGCTGGTAGCATACTGTGGACCAGTATAAACTTCAGTGACCAGTGTTATGTTGTAAAAACTATAGGAAACTGTAATCCTTTTCAAACTGTATGGCCTTGTACAGTTTTGACAGTATTAATGTTAGGACAAAGACTCACTGATCTCAGGTTTCTTTATCCTGTTCATTGAGCCAGTGTTAACTGTCGTCATCAGTTGTCATTTACTGTATTTGTTGATCGTTTCTGCACAGAGTGACCAACTGAGCCTGATACCCACTTGACTTCTGGTGTGTGTGTGTTGGTAAATTTGCGCTAAACTGAAGTGTTCATTTGGAATAAATACTATTTCAGTACTATGGAAACACGATATTCTCCTGTTCTGTTAAAAGGTGTCACTAAGATTACAAGCAATGTACCCTGCACCTTTCCTGCCCCAAAGCCACTCAGGTTCCTAGATGGCATATAATGTACAACAGTAGGTGGGGAAGACACCTGAGGGGGAGGTGTGTGAGGTTGAAGGTAAATAATCTGAGAAACTGTACCAAAGTGAAGTGTGGTACTATTATAGGCATGCTTTTAGTGTTGCACGTCCTTTTTGGATATTAGCAACTTATTTTTTTTGCTCCTGGCTTTCACAGCTAGACAGTGTTACGTGTTTATAGTCTGAGTGGTAGTCTTGGATCTGGAGTTGTGTCTGTTGAAGAATTTCATGGCCAGTGTGACAACATATGACAACAGAAGTCTAGATTTCGGCATTATATTTTAAGTTCCCAGGTGTCAAGGCTTCAGAAAAATAAGTAGCTTCTGAATGTGGATTGTGAAGACGTCAGAAAACAGACTTTAATAAGTACAGAAGTTCCCCCCCCCCCCCAAAAAAAATAATTTGGTGTTCAAAAAGTGGAAGAAAGAAAATCTTACCAGATAAGAAAGGAAGCAAGGCTTCTCAAGTAAAAATGCTGGAAGGTGGTGGTAGTAGTAGCAGCCTGAAAGTAGACTACGTAAAACTTATGATGGTAGATAAGGGTGCCTGAAGTTTTTTTAAATTCTGCAGAGAGAGAAGGGTGGTTTATAAATACATGCAGCATGTCTTGTTCTGTCAAGGAAGGAATAACAGATGGGTGTAGGAGGAAAGAAAGTCAGACATCCAAGGCAAGGTACTGAAGGGGTGAGTCTAAATAAATAACAAGGGTGGTTGGAGATTCAACTTGTCATTGAATCTAGTATGTCTGTTGAACTTCTTTGACATCAGTTCTGTGGAATAACATCTTTGGCACCAGTATTGAAATTATAGTAAATTTCATCTGAATGGTTCTCACTGGTTGCTGGGCTGACAGCAAGATCTGATTTCCGTTTCCCCTTCTTTTTTTTCCATTTCCCCTCCAAAGATAGATGCTATTTCATATCGCCTGCATTATAGATTGCTATGGTTTTATTTAGAGACTAGGAATAAGGCCTGTAGTGGAAATAAATACAACGGGCTCTAGGAAGAGGCTCTGGGCGGGTGCCGTGGCCTTGGGCACTCAGCTGTCAATTTGCTGTGGTGACCTTAGCAGGGCATAATGACACAGAGGCCACCATTTTCTCCAGGGAAACTGATGTCTGCCATCTGAAGAGGAGTTGTAATTCTGAGTGATCTCCAGCCCTCACCTGGAGATTGGCAGCAATGGTTCCCCAGGAAAAAATGACTGCTTTGGAGGGTGGACTCTATGGCATTCTATTCAGCTGAGGCCTCTCTCCTTCGCAAACTCTGGTTTCCATAGACTTCACCATAAAATATCCAGGAATTTCTCAACCTGGAGCTGGCAACCCTAGTCAGGACTGGCCCCAATGAGTTCCCCCAAAAGGCCAAAGTAGGCCTGGAAAGGGCCTCTTGCCTTTGCCTTTTTTACTGACAGAACCAAGCTTGATTGTCTGGCAACAGTCACTGAGGGGAAAGTTAGCCCCACGGCAGGAGAAGGGAATGGTTTGAGGGCTGGTGGCCCACCTTAGTAGCTAGCCAGCCACAGAGGAGCCAAGCAGGAGAAGTGTCTTCATCTGGAGAGAAAGCCGTTTTGGCAGTTTATTCTAACAGGGAGGAGTGGCCAAGCTGGCAGTGGGTGGTAGAGAGGAATGGACCCAGCACACGAGTACTCTTGAGTGGTAGTTGACAGGCCAGTGGCTGATGGAGTGCACAGCACAGCCAATGGAAGAACTGGAAAGTGTCAATATGCTAGGTTTTTAAAAAATATATCAGATACAGATAACAAGTACCTGTGGTACTAGAGCTAAAAGGGCAGTCCAAGAATTAGGCTTCAGATAGACACTTAGGTTCATTGCTATTGTAAAACTGCTGAAATAGAGTCCATAATATTTCATATGTGTCATAAGAATTAATGAAAATTTTCAGAGCTGTTTTATCAGGTCAGGCGTTTAAACTAGTGATTAAAATGCTTTGCTTGTGACCTCATTCTTACACTTCACTTGCCCTAGACATCATCCATTCTAGCATTTGAAATAATAGCCAAAGAATGCTAAGTGCTGTAGACCTGTGGATATCAATTTAGCATGGGTTTGGGTGGTGATGCTTCTGATGAAAATACTGTTGTGTTTCCTAGGTCTTGGTAGTTAACCTTAACATTAAAATTATTTGTCATGTCAAAATCTGTGCAGTAGCCACTTTAGCATTGTTTTACAGTAAGCAGATTGCAGAATGTAGTGAGAACAGAGAGAGACTTGCATGATATATTCCTGTTGTCTTACTGAACTTGTGGCCCACTTCAAATCTGGACCTAGTACTTGGAAATACCACTATTTATCCAAAAGGAAGATGACCTTGAAAGTAAGATGTCCACCTAAAAAAGTTATACCCCAGTTTTTTCATTAGTGCACAAAACTAATTTGTGAATTATAAATGTCCCCCTTGTTGTCTTGATGGCACATGGGGGGAGTCGTGTACTTCTGTTTTTCAGGCATCCAGCTTGCTGTTGGTCCTGAGCCTGCTGTCAGCTGGAAGTCTTTCCTAGATCACCTCTGTATTGAGATTTCCCTAGTTGGTGTTCATGTGCTTTCAAGCTGTTCTTTGTAGCTATAATATGTAGAAGCCTGCTGTTTGTAGAACTAAGGCTTTTAAAGTGCCCAGCTTTGGATAAGGCACAACATGCTGTGTGTAGTCAGCAAATTTGCAGCTATATAAAATATTTCTGGCTGGAGGCCTAGCAAATGGAGGGATTATGGAACAAATCTTTCTCCTTTGAATAGCTGTTCCTGGGGGCCTGGTGATCCTCAGAATGGGGTGCAGAGCATCTCTCGTATGAACTTTTACGTGCACAGAAGGTTGTGCAAGATTGGGGTGGATTTCTACTGAATCCCCTCTTTCTGTAGCTCCAGTGCTTTATCTAAATAAGAGAGATAAAATTTCCATAGACTTCAAAGCAGCAGGTGTGAGGAGACCTTGGGTTTTTCCAAAGTTTTTTTTGGGGGGGGGGGGAGGGATTGGGAAATTGGGAAGAATTATGCAATAGAAGAAGAGAAGAAGAGTTGGATTTATACATCACCCTTCACTCAGTCTCAGAGCAGCTTACAATCACCTTCCCTTCCCCTCCCCACAACAGACACCCTTTGAGGTAGGTGGGGCTGAGAGAGCTCTGAGAGAACTGCTCTTGAGAGAACAGGTCACCCAGCTGGCTGCATGTGGAGGAGTGGGTAATCAAACCCAGTTCTCCAGATTAGAGTCCGCCACTCTTAACCACCACACCAAACTGGCTCAATACTGCTTTAATATAAATTGTGTGTATAACTGCACTTACGACATCTTGAAGATGATTATGATATCACCTCTCAGTCCTCTCCTCTCCAGGCTAAACATATCCAGCTCCTTCAACCTTTCCTCATAGGACTTGGTCTCCAGACCCCTCATCTTTGTTGCCCTTCTCTGGACACATTCCAGCTTGTCTATATCCTTCTTAAATTGTGGTGCCCCAAACTGAACAGAATACTTTAGGTGAGGTCTAACCAGAGTAGAGTAAAGCAATACCATCACTTCGCGTGATCTGGGCACTATACTCCTGTTGATACAGCCCAAAATTGCATTTGACTTTTTAGTTACCATATCACATTGCTGACTCATGTTCAGTGTATGGTCTATTAAAACCCGTAGATCCTTTTCACATATACTACTGCCAAGACACGTCTCCCCCATCCTATAATTATGCATTTGCCTTGTGTCGGACCCGGAAGCTCCAACTGGCCCAAAATGCAGCTGTGTGGGTCCTTACCGGGACCCCCAAGACAGCACACATTCAACCAGTGCTGTGTGAGCTGCGTTAGCTTCCAGTGGAGCACCGGTTTTGTTTTTTTTACCTTTAAGGCCCTTAGCAGTCAGGAACCTATAAACCTTTGGGACTGCCTCTCCCAGTATGCCCCTGGAAGAGTGCTGCGCTCAGGGAATAAGAACTTCCTGGTGGTCCCTGGCCCAAGAGAAGTCCGGCTGTCCTCGACTCTGCCTGGTGTAATGCTCTGCCAGAAGACATCTGTGCCCTGTGGGAATTGTTACCTTTCCATAGGGCATGTAAGGCAGAGATGTTCTGCCGGGCCTTCGGTTGAGGACAGCGGCAGGGCACCCTTTGGCGCACTTATATATTTCCCCATCCCTCATAACCCCTCCCCCTCGGGAGGCTGGGGAGTTGGAATTTTTTCCACCATCCTGTATATTGTATATATACTGTTTTATCTGTTGATATGTTTTATCTATTGGTATGTTTTAGCTTAGTTTTAAAATGAGATTTTGTATACTATTTTGTTGTAAGCCACCTTGAGCCCTTCTTGTAGGGAAGGGCGGCCTAGCAAATCCAATTTAATAAATAAATTTGATTTCCCTCCCCCCTACCTAAATGCAAAACATTTATCCCCATTGAAATTCATTTTCTTTTCTTTTAGCCCAGTTTTCCAGCCTGTCAAGATCATCCTGTATCCTAACTTTGTCTTCTACTGTATTTGCTACCCCTCTCAATTTAGTATCATCTGCAAATTTAATAAGCATTCCCTCAATTAAAAATCAGTTTCCCGTAGCTTTAAGTTTTCCGGAAGTCTTACATCACTAATCTAGCTTTGTTTCCAAGAGTCTTCTCTTGGAATTGAAGTAGCTTTTAGGGGGGCATGGAGAAGGGGGAGATTTGCTCTGTAAAATTCACGGTTCATGATACCTGAATAGCTGCTAAAACTGTCTGGGAGACTTACAAGGAGCCTCATGCAACCTGTTATAAGCTTTACAAGGATATATGGGATACATGTTTAAATGTTCTTTCCTGAGACTGCATGTTGCTGATGGGGGAGTGGACTGCATATACATCCATAGGTGATTGTATTCTCACTGAAGCAGAAGTAACTGTCTCAGGTAGCATTCCCAGGAACTTTGGAGAAACTATACATGCTTAACCTACCACGCTGAACAGGTTTGATCAGCAGGGTTTTGATCAAATAGTTTGAATTTTTATCTGCCCCTAGTGTCATGCTGCTTTTAATAAATGTGTATTTAAATCTAGTTTTTGTAATCTGACTTGAGTCTCACTGAGAAAGGTGGGCTATTATAAATAGCTTTCTCTTCAGAAAGTGTATTTGTTATATAAGCATAGGGCTGCCGTGGTCTCTCATCTGTACATTGATGAAGGGTTAAAACTTCGCTTAAATTTTGTGATGATAGGACTCATAGCATATATTTTGGCTTATGCCACCCATGTTGTATAGTAAAAGGATCTGGTGCTTTATTTGTATTAAAAAGTTAGTCATTAACACAGCGAGATGCTGGTATTCAGTCATTATTAAAAGACCGAGTTTGGGAAGCTGCTAGGCATTGAAGTTTGATTACTACCAAACAAGAGATAGAAAAGACTTCCATTCATGGTTGCAGTTGAGTTTGCTGTATCGTTCCGAAAGCTCTGGCATCTAGAAGCTCTTGTAAGATTGTAGTTATCTACCCCATAAATGAGCTCTGCTTTGTCTGGACAGGAAAAGTAGTTGATATCAGTAGCAGGCAATTTAGTTACAGTTAATGTATATCATGACCTGTTGGTTAGCACGGTTTTTTTATTAACATATCTATACCCCATCTTTCTCTCTCTGAAAGGTTACCTCAAGGCAGCTTATGCATTTCAAAAGCTCGAAAGGCAGGAAAGAGATCTATGCCAAATGAACTCAGCTGCACGGACTTTAAATTCATTCAGTTCAGTTGCCTTCAAAAGCCTCTCTAAATAGGCTTTAGTTCGCTTCCAAAACTGTACCAAAGTGGGAATCCTCTTCAGGTTCTGGAGAGGCTGTTCCGGAGGACATGTGCCACAGCCAGGAAGTAACATGCTTGAGTCTTGGCTGAGGCAATGGACCCAGGGATGGAACAAAAAAGTTCGAGGACAGTTGAAGTTGGTATAAGGGCTCATACTAGAAGAGGCAGGCCTTCAGGCTGTGGGTCCCAGACCATGTATAGCTTTTATGGATAAAAACTGGTGCCTTGAAATAGCATTCAGTGTAGACAATGAAGAATCAGGGCAATATGATCAAACCCACAGTCTTGCGTTAGTAAACTAACGGCTTCAGGATCATATTCTAGGGGGCTGCCCCATGTAAAGCGTGTTGGAAATGTCAGTCTTAAAATGAGAGAGCTATGGGCAAGCTCAGCAGAGTCTAATTGCAGACAAAAGAACACACTTCTCACAAGTTCATTAACCTAATCCTCCAGTGATAAAGCAGGATCTAATAAAACTGTAAGCTCTTCACTGAATTTGTTAGTTTTGGCATCACTCCATCTAGGGTGGGCAAGACAGTTCCCTCCAAAATGTCACTGATAACTTATACTTGAAGCCATGCTTGGTTCTTGGAATTAAAGCATAAGCCAGTTTGGTGTAGTGGTTAAGTGCGCGGACTCTAATCTGGGAGAACCGGGTTTGATTCCCCACTCCTCCACTTGCACCTGGCTGGATGGCCTTGGGCAAGCCATAGCTCTGGACCAGCTGTTCCCTCAAGGACAGCTTGGGAAAGAGCTCTCTAAGCCCCACCTACCTCACAGGCTGTCTGTTGTGGGGAGGGGAAGGGACAGGAGTTTGTAAGCTGCTCTGAGACTCCCTTGGGGAGTGGAGGGTGGGGTATAAATCCAATCTCTTCTTCTTCTTAAATATTCATTATTATTGTTTTGAGCAATATATAACTTATTGTTTTCTGGTATTGGAAACTTGTAGTTCAGCTCTTTGGTTCAATATATGGCTTTATTTATCTTCTAAATCAGTTTTTCTTCGTAAATACAACTGCTTCAGCAGCAAGAAATAGAAGCACGTGCAGGTATTCGTGTCCCATTTGGATAAATGCGGTTATTTTTAATTAAAGCAGTGTGTACATAGGAAATAGAGTGCTGATACAGTGTAGTGGATTGGTATCACAATGTGGCCAATAATGATCTTGGGCCACTCTTAATTTCTTAGGCCAACCTACTTCACAAGTTTGCTGTAAGGATAAGGTTTGGAAGAAGCTGGTTGAAGTGTTGTCTATTGAAATGTTTATTTATTGAAATGTTGTGACCTGCCCTCAGCCCGTCTGCGGGAAGGGTGGGATATAAATGCGAAAAATAAATAAACATGTCTGCCAGCCTGAGTGCAGTGGAAGAATAGCAAAATTAGAGCTGTGAAGGCCTGGGAACATGGAAAAAGGACTTTCTCTGAGCATTCTTTCAGATGGAAATTTTAAGGTGCTCTGGAAAAGTACGTGAGTTGTTGCGTACTCGCAGAATATATATTTTTTTTGTCATCAAGTTGCAGCCAACTTGTGATGCTGTAGGGTTTTCAAGGCAGACATTTAGAGGTGGTTTGCCATTACCTGCGTCTGCATAGTGACCCTGGAATTCCTTGATGGTCTCCCATCCATATACTAGCCAGGGCTGACCGAGATCTAACAAGATAGGGCTAGCCTGAGCTATCCAGATCAGGGCACTTTCAAGATAAGATTACTTTCAAGGTAAAATTTCTTGAAATTTTGAAGCTATGGAAAAATACTGTCCCCCCCCTCCCCCTTTTGGAGAAAAGATTGAAATATAGGCAATACTATCAAGCCTAAACATATTTTGCTGCTTTAAAAACATAAAATGTATATTTATTACATAGCATAACACAGTCAATCATGATCTTCTGACCTACCACCTTGCCAACATAGGAGTGCATGAGGTAGTCTTGAAGTGGCTCACCTCATTTCTCTAAGGTTGGGGACAGAGAGTAGGGCTAGGGGAGAGGGTGTCAACTAGGTACAATCCTCTCTCTGAAGTTTTTAAACATTTCTATGTGTCCCCTTGCCCAGCTGGTGCAGAGTTTTGGGCTAGGGTGTCACCATTACGTTGATGACACCCAGCTGTATCAGCTGATGGGCAGCCGTCTGGACACCGCCCCACAAAACCTGGCTGAGTGGTTGGAAGCTGTGGTGGGAAGGCTGGAAAAGAGCGGGTTGAGACTAAATCCAGCCAAGACGGAGGTTCTGTGGCTGGGATTCAGGCTTAGGGTGCCAACTTCCTACTCTTGATGATGTGCCCTTAATACCAGTGCATATTGTTAGGAGTTTAGGTGTGGTTCTGGATGCCTCCTTATCAATGGAGGCCCAGATCACAAATGTTGCGAAGCTGGCATTTTTCCAGCCACACCAGGTGAGGCAACTGCACTGGCTCCTGGTGGAGTACCAAGTTTGGTTCAAGGTTTTGGTATCTTCAGGGCCACCTCCTCTGGTATGTCCCCTGAAGAGCTTTACACTCTGCAGAGAATAACTTCCTGGTGATCCTCAAAACACATCTGGCTGTCCCCGTCCAGAGCCAGGGCTTTCTCGGTCCTGGCCCCTACCTGGTGGAACTCTCTGCTGAATAACAACTATGCCCTGCAGGACCTAATGCAGTTCCATAGGACATGCAAGGCAGTGATGTTCTGCTAGGCTTGAGGACAGCGACGGGCACCGTCCTGTTTGGCACTCCCTTCCCCCCTTCATTTTGCTCCCTCTCTACGAGACAGTGACTTAATCTTGGAACTTGAAGTTTTAGCGTCATTGGAAGCTGTTTTAGTTATTGAACTGTCAGAATTGTTTTAATGTATGGTTTTTACCATTGTTCACCGCCCAGAGCTCTGTGTACTCAGAGAAGGCCATTCTATAAATTTAAATTATAAATAAATAAATATAACATTGTATGTATTAACATATTTATGAAACTTAGATGAATTAGTGCCTTAGTTTTTACAAGCACAATTGCAAAAAAACACAAAAAAACCCCCACCCAATGTGAAAGCCAGAGAAAGCTGCAAACTGCTGTGTGCTGTGCTGTCTCAGCACATTTCCATAATTCCAAAACCACTGCTTAATAGGATTTTTGTCCAGTGTTCTTTAACATTTCCCAATTTTTCACTGGAAAGACTGAAAAGAAGTCTTCAGGTGTTTTCATGCTAACCGTTTTAAGTGAGTAAAATATTTTCTGAAAATCATTATACTTCAAGTGTTTTCCAGTGCTTCCAAAAGTGTTAGTTTTTTCCACTGGAAACATTGAAAAAAGGTACTTAATACTTTTATCCGAATTTTTTGAGCCTTTACATCTCTAATAAAGGTTGTTTTACAAAAAATGTAGTGGTGGTGGGAAGTGCCATCAAGTTGCAGTTGACATTAAATAATTCTTGTATATTGTACACCGCTTCAAAGATATATTCATTGTTTAAATGTGGCTATTTTTGTCTACAGTTAATATCCTATAATATATATGATACTGTACAAATACTAAGGTAGCATAGAACATGGCAGTTTGTATTGCTGTCTCTAGTCTTGGCTATATTCACAATGTTGCTTGTAGAAAAATTAAGGCATTTATACTTCCCTGAATTTCATAAATATGCCAATTCTATATGCAAAGTTATAAGATATGTATTTTGTGCTGTTTAAACTTGATTAATAAAGTATGGCATATATTGATATTTTCTTCCAAATGTCTCTGGGGGGCAAATATAAATTCAATTAAACAACATGAGCTGCAGTTGCAGATGATGCCTGCAATGAAATGAGCTGTAAGCAGGCCTGTAGCTACTGGGGGGCCCATGGGGCCTGCCCACCCCCATGGTTTTTATGGGCCCCTCCTCTGATCCTCAGCTCCCCCCCAATTGATCACCTGCCTGTCAGTGTCAGTCCAGCCCCTGTTCCCCTCCAACCTGCTTGTGCTTTACCTCTCCCCATAATCACTTCTGTTTTTCTTTCCCGAGTCAGTTTTCTCCACCACCTCTCGCTCCCGCTTTTTTTATGACCCCGATTCCAAGGGCTCCGCGCCCAGTGAGGGCTGGAATTTCGTATTTCTGTAGAAGCGAGAGGCCGCTAAATCTGTGTGTCCTGTACATTTAAAAGCAACTTTATTTCTCTCTGACTACTGAGACCCTGTTTGGGGGCCAGCGCTGCCAGGTTTCCACATCACATGACCGTTTAAATACAGAGCTAGGTAAGCTGGGTGCCCTCTATCCATGCCTCAGCTCGGCATCAGGGAGAGGGAGGGAAACGGGGGGGGGGGGGTGCATCTCAATGCTGGTGGCAGCAGCAGCGTGAGCATTTTTATTTTTTATTTGTTGTGACGTCAGAGCGCTTTTTGTGACATCACTGCACATGTGTGGAGCTTCCCTCCCTTTCCCCAACCCCCCCCCCCCCCCGCAAAAATTCCTAGCTATGGCCTTGGCTGTAAGAGCTACGAAGATATGCTAAATACTGTGGCACGTGCACCAGAAAGGCTGTTCTTTTCTCCTTATCTACCGATACCAAGCTGTCTATCTATGGTCTTCTATGGAGGCTCACAGCTCCGAAGCAGCAGTTCTCTGTCCTGCCTGCTGTCTCTCTGCCTTTGAAGAGAGTAGATGCGAATGTTTAAATTTGTCCTTTCAGTTGTTGCTTTGTATCTGTGATATTCATTCTGATTGGAGCCACGGAGCATGCCGCCATGCTGTCTCATGGCCTTTTAAAAGGCTCTGTTTGGGTTTCACTTTCAAAATTCATAGTTATTATTGTTAGCCAAACAGATTAGAGTTGGTTTCTGCCTCTGTTTGCCTCTTTGATCATTTGTCATTACCTACCTAGAACTATTGATAGTAGTCCTTAATTAGGTGATTGCCAAGTGGTCAGCAGTGACTACCTGCTTGCCAAGCTTGGAATCGCCTTTCTTTTCAAGAGATTTCTGTGCATCACAAAAGTCAGTGATTGGAGGAGTGTGATTCCAGTTATGTCCAGAGGCCAGTGTGAAGTGACGCTGACCCCTTTCCAAATATATGGGGTAGAAACTTTTCCAGTGCATTGTCTTTGGGAAAAAACTTCAATGTATAAAGCTTCATTGTTTTATAAAACTAATAATTATGAGTAAGTGCCAGTACAATATTAGTCAAGTGTCCACTTTCAACTGCAAGTGTAACAGTTTCGGAGTTGTAATTAATAGTTTTTCTGGTGATGATTAACCATAGGAATTGTGAGAATACAGGCATGTTTTATAGATCTGTAAAGAGGGGTGGGAAATAAATCCACAAATATAGGTAATAACCCAAATAAAAAATCAAGTTATAAATTCACCTAACAGGATGTGCAAGTCAAACCAAAACCAGTCTTAACTTTCTTATTTATATGTGTCATCTCACTTGATGGAAGAGATTTTGGGTTGGGTTCAGCAGTACATGAACAGGAAAAGAAATCTGCTTAGTGAAGTCTTGATTGTGGAAGGGATTGTGCAAGATTTTGTTCAACATCTTCCTCCTCTATGTTGTTCTTTGAGGAGCCATTCTGAAAATGAAGAGGCTGCTGGCTTCACTTCCTGAAATCCCGGAATTGGTTAAGCAATATCTTGCACAAGTGGGGATGCAGTAAGTTTGACTTAGCACTAATGGCTGCTCTGGTCTTGTTCTTGTGTTTCCACTGATGCAAGAGCTCCAACTTAAGTGGGAGTTTTGTGTCTGATCCCACCTGTTGTAATAACCAATCCGATCGGTATAAGTAGCAAGTAATGCAAGTGATGGAGAAGAAGGGATTGGATTTATACCCTGCCCTCCACTTGGAGTCTCAGAGCAGCTTACAGTCTCTTTCCCTTCCTCTCCTTCACAACAGATACCCTGTGAGTAGGTGGGGCTGAGAGAGCTCTCTTGAGAGAACTGTAGCTTGCCCAAGGATACCCAGCAGCGGCATTTGGAGGAGTGGGGAATCAAACCCATTTCTCCCAGATAAGAAGAGTCCGTACTCCTAACCACTACACCAAACTGGCTCTCAGTGATGAAATGCTGCAGTGATCTCCATGGACAGCCGTCAGATTCAGTTGAAATAATTGAGTGGACAGCCACATAATATCATGCACAGTTCTTTGAGAGTTCTATGCTCAGAAGTAAATTTCTTTCAGTTCAATTGTATGTATGTTTAAGATTGCAGCTTCTGTGTGTCAGTGGTTCCCATTGAAACACTGTATGAGAAGTACATACTATAATGTCTTTTAATTTTTTAGAACTAATGTTCCAGTAAAATAATTTTCACATAAGCTTTGAATTCGTTTGAACAGAACGTTTAAACAACCTTTTGCCCATCTTAATTCAGATATTTTAGTACAAGTAATAGTTTCAGTTAGGGGCATGGAATTAATATGGAGTGCTTTTAACATTTGTTTGCTATAACAGTCAACGTGCTAAGTCCACTGGCACTCTATTTTGGGCATTGAAGAATTTTATGAAAAAATTTCCAGTCCTGATTCTTCCAAAAGAACACATCACCGCCCCTCCCATCTTGTGAGGCTTTTCAAACCTGTCCCCATACTCACAGTGGCTTAGGAACTTTCTTTTTTTACATTTACCTTTTGGGAAGATGCTGACTTCTGAATCCATGCCAAATACTGTGCTTATGTATGAACTGATCCTGCATATACCGTACTGATAATGTTGGGCTAAAATATGCAAAGATTTAAATTTTAGAAAGTCCACCTGCTTATCATAGCTGTCTAATTGATCATGCTTGAGATCTTGTTAAAATAAAACCCTTACAATAGTGACATAATTTTGGACTCTACATGTTGCAGCAGATTGATTAAAGGCTACAGAGGCTCAACAATTGGCTAACCTGATGTCTCTAGGCATTAATAGGCCTGTGACTCAATTTTGTTCAGCCCCTCCAATACCTTATTTAGTGCCTCACAAGATTCAGGTGGTGATGGCATGACTTCTGAATTGCAATCATGGCTGTTTCTGTTCTTGCTGAAGCTGGTCAGAAGTACCTCAGCATCATCTGCATTGTCAGCTCTATATAAAGAGTGTACAGGAGAGAAAGAACTAGGAGATGCCTGGTTTTCATTGAGGCTGGTCAGAAGAGTGATTCCATCCTCCAAACAGATGCTTTCTAAACTTGGTATTAAGACCATGATGAACAATGGTTTAAATTTCCATAGTTGCCCCAGGGAGGGTCTGAATACAGGCTTAGGAACCCGGTCATGTGTCTAAACGACTCAGTCTCTCAGTTCCCGTTATTGTTTCTGTCAGTACAGCTGATGCTTGTGTTAGTAATATTTTCCAAAATTACAAAGTACATGTTCAGAGAGAAACATATAGATTGCATATATTTCAAGAGCTGCATTTAGTTTTAAATGGTCCTTGAAAGTATTTTGACATTTATTAGTATATGTATTCATAATCCTGATATTTTTGCCACTCGAAGCATTTATGGTATTTACTGCTGTGACAGGCTGCACTTTTTGTTAGAAGTGCTGTACCAACAACTAAAGGACTGTGAAGGGTTAATTGTTCACAGAGCCAGAAAGCCTTGAGTGACAGGCTTCTCTAAGCAATCTGATTGGTTAGCATAAGCTTAGCAAAGAAAGTCTTGAGAGAGCTGGATGCTGAGAAGTGAGTCAGATTCCTGCCTTAATTGAGAAGAGACGTGTACTAAGACCATCTGTGAATAGCCCCGACAGAAAAAGCGTTCAGTGTTGACAGAGTCAAAATTCAACCTTGACTGACCGCAGTCTGAATTTGGGAATAGCTGAGAGCACTTTGAACACAGACAGAGAACTGGGGGAGAGTTTAGCAAGGATATTTGGGTAGAAGAAGAAGAGATTGGATTTATACCCTTCTCTTCGCTTGGAGTCTCAGAACAACTTGCAAACTCCTTTCCCTTCCCCTCCCCGCAACAGACACCCTTTGAGGTAGGTTTGGCTGAGATAGCTCTTTCAAGAACTGCTCTTTTAAGAACAGCTCTGACAGAACTATGGCTTGCCCAAGGTCATCCAGCAGCTGCAAGTGGAGGTGTGAGGAATCAAACCTGGTTCTTCCAGATTAGAGTCCGTGCACTTAACCCCTACCCCAAATTGGATAGTAGAGAAGACTCCCATTCAAGCTAAAGAAAAGGGAATGGATATTCTAAAAAGAAAAGATTCCCTAATAGGGAGGGGCACGAACCAAATTATGAGCCTAAATTAGTCACGAACTGAGCCCGATTTGTGGTTCCTGAGCCTCAGTTCGTGCCCATCCCTATACAAACCTCCGAGGGCCATCAACCTGGTTTTGGAGGTTCGTGTGGTGCAGGGTATGTGTGTGTGTGAGGGGGATCACTGAGATGGCTTGCATCTGTTTGAGCCTGACAGGCTGAAATAGATGCAAGCCATTTCAGCAGTCCCTCTTGCTCCCAAGCATTCCCTTTAAATGGGTTTTGCAAGCAGGCACTGCATGGGAATGGAAGCCAAGCAGTGAAACCCGACTCAAAACCCATTAAAACCAGTGAAAGGAAGGAGGGAAGATCCACAAACCAAGTGAGGGAGGTTTGTCCCAATTCATGGGTCCTCACAAACCAGGACGAACCTCCATTTTCCCAGTTCGAGACCATCCCTATTCATTACCCAGTCAAACAGGGAGAGTTATCTCTGAGTACAGAGATCCCTGGTCTGGTGTGATTAGAAACTGCCTGTAGAGACCTTAATAGTCAGTGAACAACTCAAGAATAGTACTGGTGTTCCAAGAGAAGGGGTTTGGTAATGGGAAGAGGGTACAAGCTGTCTGGGCACCAAAAGGGTCAGCAATTACTCAAATTAAGTGAACTAGAGTGTGTGTGAAAACACTGGATGAAAAGCCTCTCAGTATAAAGATCTAAGTAACTGTGAATTATGAATTAAGAACCTCTCAGTAGTCTGATGTATAAGATCAAGTCTACGCATGTAGTAGGTTTTACCTTGATATTTTAACCCCTGATTTCACCTGACCTTTCCCGTTGATGTTAAATAAAACCTTTTGTTATTTTTGAATTTTAAAAGCATTTCAAGTGCCATTTTCAAGGGTTTAAGGGCGCTTCTATCCCTTAGCTCAGGTTCCTAGGCTGAGCAAATAGTCAAAATATGTCTTACTGACAAGGTAGGACAACCAAAGTTTCTTCCGGGGTGAAGAAAACATGTTACCAGGGCTGATCAGTCAGTGAAGGGCCAGAGAAACAGAGGGAAAATCTAGTCTCTGAGAGAGGGAAGTGGAAGGGGTCCATCATAACTGCATACGATGCAAATGCAGTACTTCAAAATCCATGTTTTTCTTAAGGTACGTGAGAAAGGAATTAAGGTGTCCAGAATAACAACTGTTCTTCTGTGGGGTTGACTGGATTGTTTGTTGCAGGAAGAAAAGAAGCTAATATGAAGGTTTCATAGAAAAAGCAGAATAGATTTTTTTTGCATATGCAGACTACTCGTCCGCAAAATTTTTAGGGTTTGTTGAAGTGATAAGATGACCCATAATACCTTTGGAAGATGATGCTGAACAATGTTAATTTTGTACATGGTGACTTCACTGAATCTACCTGTGTATTTCTTTCAAATGGAACTGAAGTATTTTGAGTAGACTAAATGTTATTTCTGTTAGTGTAAAAGTTCTGTGTAACTAAACCCCCCCCCTCCACTTACAGAATATGTGCAGAAATTGAGATACTTCCTTTTCAGTTTTAAATGGAAACTTTACATACATGGCTCATATAGAGACTTGCATCTCCCTTTCATGAGGAAGGAGGGAGGATTTGTCTGAAATTGCCCTACTTGTGTAATAAATAGAATTTGGTATGCCAAAGAATATTAGAAAGCTATATTATTTAAATTTCAACCATTTAGAGGAAGAAATCAAAATACTTTAGTGTGAAGTAATTACTACAGTGCAGAGATTACTGAATGGGCAAGAAGCAGCTTTAGCATTCAGTTAATTGCTAGCTATCATTCTGCTAAAGGTTTTAAGGATAGGCTGATAACAGTTTCTCGGAGAAACATGGAATACATTTTGCATTATTTTCAGTAATAGATTCTACAAAAGTGTGGCTCATTGAGGGGACCATGGAAAACTAATGGGAAATTTGCTGATGCATTGAACGGTTTTTGTCGGTAAGAACTAGCTTAGCTTTTTCATATATGGAAATTTGGGATTCCAGAGTGATGTGCTGCGTGCATCATTCTACCATCATCCCCAGCTGCCCGCTCTGGCACCAGTGCATGCTTGGAGCTCCCTCATCTGGAACAGGTTCCTCATTAGCTTCAGTGGAGATTGTTTACATGAATATAACTCCTTTCCATGTATGAACTAAGTTCAAAACAGGATTTTGGGGGGAGAGGGCATTTTAGGCTGCTGTGAGAAAGGAAAATAGTAACTCTATGCTTTAGGTGGAAATCATTGCATCTATGGAAGATCTAGACTGGATCCAAGCTGTTGTTTGTCATGGATGATGGTCTGCTAAAATTCTTGCAACTTTGGTAAATCAACTTCCTGTTGAACAAGGTTTCCTTTGGGGTAGATCTCTAATAAAGAACTGATATAAGAACAGCAGTGTGCCAGCTGTAAGTGACGTTTCCTCAAAGAGTAGGTTTCTTTCTGGGCTTGATAGTGAGAATCTTACAGCTTGTTGGTGAAAATGTAAGCATCTTGGTCCTAAAGGCAGCCAGGGATATATGCTTAATATGTCAGGCTGAGATAGGAAAGGGTGTACAGGTAGAACACTTCGGAATGAACAATAAATATGCTGAAGAAATGGCTGGTTCATGTAAAATGACTCTGCTCTTTTGTTTCAGGCTAAAGAAATCTTGACAAAAGAATCCAATGTGCAAGAAGTACGATGCCCAGTCACAGTTTGTGGAGATGTCCATGGACAATTTCATGATCTCATGGAACTTTTCAGAATCGGAGGCAAATCACCAGACACAAATTATTTGTTTATGGGGGACTATGTTGACAGGGGATATTACTCTGTTGAAACAGTGACGCTTTTGGTAGCTCTCAAGGTAATAGCATTTTCAGATTGCTATTAAAGAGTATATGACACCTGTTAGGCCTGAATTGAACTAAAATTGTGATACTTAAGATTTTTAAAATGTATTTATTTTTATTACTTATAGCCCACTCTTCCCACAAGTGGGCTCTGCTCAGGTAATACAATAAATAATTAAAAGTTAAAACAGTAAAATGGAGGTCACAGTTCAAACAGAAAATAGGTGGCTGTGAGGTGTACGTGGCCTGTTGATGGTAGCTAACTGTTGCTGAGTGGTGACAGGGAGGCCATATATGGACGCCCACTGCCTCGTCTGAAGGCCTGGCGGAACAGCTCCATCTTGCAGGCTGTGCGGAACTGAAGAAAGTCTCACAGCGCCCTGATCTCAATAGGGAGCATGATACACTTGGTAGGGGCCAGGGGCCACCAGGAGGTGTTGGCCTATAGAATGTAACACTCTTTGGGGTATATATGGGAAAAGGCAGTCACTCAGATATGCTGGTCAGAACTCCACTGGTAGCCAGTGCAGTTGACTGAGCACCTGCTGAATGTGAGCCCACACAGGCATCAATGTCTTCTGCGTAAATTTCTAGCCGATTCACTAGAATTGGAGGTACTGTACTGCAGTATGAAATTCTACTGAAGATAATGCATTTAAGTTGCTTTTAGGATGTGTCTTTATAACTTCTAATTACCTTTGGGGTATGTATTAATCCGGGGGGGGGGGTGTTGTTTCAAGAGTAAGGAGGAATTTACTCAGAGGTAACCATTTAAAATGTCAAGATTTATCCTGCTGAGACATGCTAGATTCTACCAAACCTTTGAGCCTCAGAATTATGTTTTAGGTGTGTTCAAGTTTAATGCCCATACTAAGGTTTCACATTTGGCTATTGTTAACTTTCATTGAAATTGGTTTAGATGGAGATGACCTTTTTGCCTTGGGCATCCCTTCTAGGATCTGGCCTACTTTTTCTTTTATGAATAGCTGGGGAGACAAAATGCAATTGATTCAGCTGCTACGATGTAATGGTTAAAGTGCTGGACTAGGATCTGGGAAATCCAGGTTGTAATCTCCTCTCTGCCATGGAAGCTTGGTGGGTGACCTTGGGCCAGTCCACACTCATAGCCTAAACTACCTCACAAGGTTGTTGTAAGGACAAAGCGGAGAAGAAGAGAATAATATAAGCTGCACTGGGTTCTCACTGGGGGGAAAGGTGGGTTATAAATAAACAAATTATCTTGTTTTGTAGGTCCGTTATCGTGAACGCATTACTATCCTTCGAGGGAACCACGAAAGCAGACAGATCACACAAGTATATGGCTTCTATGATGAGTGTTTAAGGAAATACGGAAATGCAAATGTTTGGAAATACTTCACAGATCTTTTTGACTATCTTCCTCTAACTGCCTTGGTGGATGGACAGGTATATAGGAAATTGATATGTTACTAATAGAGGTACAAGGTAGAATGGGTAATCTGATAGTAAAGGTTTTGTCCTATACAAACTGCTGGGAACCCTTAATAGAGCTTTACAGCAGAGTGGCGGTACTTGAAACTAATACAAGTTGTCCTATTATTGTTTAGATTTTCTGTCTACATGGCGGACTTTCCCCATCTATAGATACACTGGATCATATCAGAGCACTTGATCGCCTGCAAGAAGTTCCACATGAGGTAATGTGCAGTTTGGTGCATGTCTAACCACGTTAAAGGCCAATATCTCATTTTGCAAATTATTAGCAAGTCTGATTATAATAAGCATTTTAACATTTCCATGTTGCTTTTGACTCCTGCCTCTGGTCAGATGGTTGTTGCAATTTGTCCAGGCTTATTTGCATGCCACTCTGTTAATAAGGATATACTTGATCTAATTCTCCACTTCCAGTACTGGCTTCTGGAAGAGGGGAGAGGTGTGGGCACACGCATGTTTACATCTGCTCACTTGGATAGGGAATGGAAGAGGCTGCCATGATTAGATGTTATTTTTGAAGAAGAGATGTTGTATGTGGTGATGGTAGTGTCTGGGGAATCTGTTCTTGCCAGGAATGTGCAGTGCAGTGGATAAGGACACTGCTGGCTATCTAGCCCACTACAGCTTGCATTTAGTGGATGGTGAAAGAAAGCATGCTCCTTTTTAAAAGAGCCAAATTCAGACTTTACAGGAGAGAAGCAACTTGATGCCATGCTTCCCCACATAAATAACAGTGCTAGTCAGAAAGGATGGGGGCTTGGAGGAACTGGATCCACTTGTGGTGGATGTTGGCATTTGGAGAGCAGGTTAAGAGCATAGGGGTGCTTGTGGACCCTGCGGTTGATGTGGCAGGCTGAGAGGGCCTTTTCAACAGCTGTATTCGGTTTGCCAATTCTGTCTCCTTTCTTGGCCACCTAGCCAGGCTAATCCGTGTTCTTGTAACCTCTTGTTCAGGTCACTACATAAGGGCTGTCCTTGAAGACAGCCTGGAAACTGCAGCTGGTTCATAATGTGGGCATTTGATGACATATAAGTTGTCTGGGGTTCAATCGTGTTTTGTACATTTGGACTTGTAAAGCTGCCCTGGGGTATAAATAATTGACCCCAGGTACCCGTGTCATTGAGTAATTATGACTTCCGCTTTTTAAAATTTCCATATTGCATTATTCATTCCACATCGCGGGGAGGGTGGGGGTATAAATAAAATAAACAAATAAATAAATTAGTGATGTTCAACTTCTCATGGATACTTTGTGACACTGAAAATGTTTCTTAGGGTCCAATGTGTGACTTACTGTGGTCAGACCCAGATGATCGTGGTGGCTGGGGCATTTCTCCTCGAGGAGCTGGTTATACTTTTGGACAGGATATTTCAGAAACTTTCAACCATGCTAATGGCCTTACTTTGGTTTCAAGAGCTCATCAGCTGGTAATGGAGGTATGTGTATTTTGATGGGTTGCCCTAAACTTCAGCCTGTTTCTGTAGGCCCATTTCATGTTGGCCCCTTATTATGCAAATTACTTTATTTTATCCTCACAGCCCAGTAAATTGGAGTGCTTTTGTCTCCATTTTCCAAAGAACAGCTGAGGCTGACCACTCCCTTGAGAAGCCATAGCTCCATAGTGCAACACATTATTTGCAAACAGAGGATTCTAATTTCATACCCTGTATCTCTGTTTAAAAGGATCTCTGGCTTGGATCCAGACCTTTCCTCCAGTCCTTGTTATCTCCTCCCCGCTCTCAGCACTCTTCCTAGAACTCCCCTGAGGGTATGTGAGGGATGGAGTGGACTACAGCAGGAGAGAAGAAGTCCTGTTTGGGTCCAAGCTGCCGTTGAAAACAGTGGAGACCTTCTGCCAGTTGGTATAGACAGTACTTGGTTGGATAGACCAATGGGGTGATCAGTACGAGGTTGTTCTGTGTGGTCTTTGGTTTTTTTTATTAACTAACTACCGAAGCTGACTGAAATACTTTTTACAGAAGAGTATGCTGACTTCCCTCTAGAGCAGGGGTGTGGAACTCATTCGTCATGAGGACCAGATCTGACATAAATGAGACCTAGTTGGGCTGGGCCATGTGTGTCATAAAATGTAATGCCAGGTAGCGCAGATATAAACTTTATAAGGGACACAAACACAAAGGTTTTTTTTTTAACTTAAAATAAAAACATGCTTAAAACATTAGCACACCTGTAATATTTTGTTTATTTAACAGTGTCTGATAAGTGACACCTCTTGCTCTGAATGATTGCATCAAAATGTCTGTGCTGTTGCAATCTTGAGTGTGCTGTTCAGCTGTGTATCTGTAAGCTGCAAACCTGCGATGACACAGCAACAGCAGAACTGGAAGAAGAAGCAGGAGACAGCCAGTTCTGCTGCGGGCCTGACAGAAGCCCTCTGGGGGCGTGATCTGGTTCCCGGGCCGCATGTTTGACACTTCTGTTCTAGAGATATTTGTGTCCCTCTAACATTGGCATTTGGTTTTTCAGGGATACAATTGGTGCCATGATCGAAATGTAGTAACAATTTTCAGTGCTCCAAATTACTGTTACCGCTGTGGAAACCAGGCTGCAATCATGGAACTTGATGATACTCTAAAATACTCATTGTAAGTGTAAAAAGACATTTTTCTTGTGAGGTGTTCTGTCAAACCTTGGTTTAGCTGTTAATCAAAATGAACTGGTTTATGCAGTTGGTAGAAGACAAAGTTGTCAGATACTTCAGCGGTAATATGTGCAGAAGATCTTTTTTTAAAAACTTGGTGAGCTTTAAGAGTGCATATAGAGCCCCTTGAATTAAGTTTTAGTTCCAGGAACAGATTGAGGACTCAAAGGCTATTAATCTAAATTCCCTATTGTTTTTGCATGCCTTTGTGTGAAATCTGGGTTTCTGTTTTTACAATAGCATTAATTTGCTAAATATCTTTTGGAGGAAGGGCTATGTGCGTGCCTCTGTACATCATTACTATTGTCTCACTCCACAGTATACAGCGCACTATAGATACATTTTTATTTGCAAGTTCTTCTAGAGGAGTGGAAGGTTAATCTGTATAATTAGTTCTGACAAGTCAGTCTTTTGAAGTTAAAGAATACATCGTAGTGCTAATTTGGACTTTTGCTCTGGCGCTCTGTTCATTTGTATTATATCAAGCTATTTTTAGACTTTACAGGACAAGTTAATGATAACAGACGTGAAATGAATCCTATGAATATCTGTTTTTTGCATATAGAATAGTACCAAAAATTTAAAGAAATGTACTTGAAAGCAAAAAATCTTGGGTCTATAAAACTTGAGCAATTTATTTTACGCAGAATATTCAAAACAGTTAAGTCAAAAGGAACAGTGGAATTTTAATTGTATTTTTTGTTGCAGTTTGCAGTTTGATCCAGCACCACGCCGAGGTGAACCACATGTCACTCGTCGCACCCCAGACTACTTCCTGTAATTAGATTTTACTCTTGTACAGTATTGCCATGAATCATGTGTTGACCTAAAGGATATAGGAAGAGCAACAGTAACTCCAAAATGTCAGAAAACATTTAACATTGAAACCTGTTTTCACATGGACCAAAAAGATGTGCCATATTGAAGTACAAAAACCTCTTGTCTGCCAGCGACTGTGACCACTTTAGAATGATCCAGTTCATTGCATGCTGAAGCAACGTTGTTGGTCAAGAAACCAGTTTCTGGCATAGCTCTACTTGTAGTTACTTTTGCTTTCTCTGAGAGACTGCAGATATTAAGATGTAGACATTTAACACCTCGTGAATACAATTAACTTTCCATTTAGCTATAGCTTTCCAGCATGACTGTAGATAAGGATAGCGATCATCAATCATTGAAGCTTAATGAACACTTTTAAATAAGTACCAAGACTGATTCTTATTTGTGTTCTGAAACTTTGTTTATTTTCAGGGAAAACTCATTAATTTAATTGTATGATTATGTTTTGTCTGCACTCAGTTTCTCCCACACTTTCCCTGTATGATGTCCTTTGTACTTGTCCACCATAGTGAGTTATTTTGAACAGAACAGGCTTTTTTTCTGTAAGACGTTGCTGCAGAAGAGTGCTGCAGCATTTTTTCATAATAAACTTGTGAACTAAGTATAGAAAACCGTTGACTTTTAAATGTATTGCAGGCCAGTGCCATGTTGTTTAATAAAAATGACAAGCTTTTATGTCTTTTTGACCATATGAAGAATATAGGTTATACCAAATGCAGCAGGGTTGTTTCTAAAATCTGAAATACAATTTTTTCTTTTTCTCAGAACAAGTGCATGTGAAAGTGAACAGTTTAAAAAGAATTTCATAACATTTGGCTGTTGGTTCACCTTCTATTACTAATTTTTACACGTGTCACTACGGTGACTGACAATTCCTTGACAGTCCTTCCAATAGGGCAAGAAGTTCCCAATTTCAAAATTATATTAAAAGACTCAAAACAATAACATCCAAGTGGTTGGTAAAACTTACGTTGAATGTTCTTTTGAATACAAGAATATCATCCCTGTACTGGTTGCCAGTGGAAGAAGGGGAAAGATTTGAATCCTAGATTTGAATCCAGCAGAGGGTTTCTGCTTGATGAAAGGGTTTTCCATAAATAGGCTCTGATTTCTTTGCTTTCCCCTCCCACTGTAGGCCAAACTGTCCTCTGAAGTGTTGCTCCTGGGGTATAGGGATAACACAAGTAGACAAACATTTTCCACTTCACTGCAGTTGATGGAAATGAGGCACAGGAACTTGGTTTGATGTGGTTCTCAATCACTTCCTAAGTGGTTTCCGTTGTCAGTCAGACAAGCCTTTAGTAGCATATACAAGTAGATACAGTAATCTAAATACAGAGTCCATGCAGAGTAAAATTAGAATTACAGAATAAAACAGAGTAACATCTTAATAAACCCTAATTCGTAGTATCACTTATCAGGCCGTGTGACCATGGCACTGCGAAGGAACTTTGCTACTGTTTCAGTTATTACTATATCTGGAAGTTCTGTTGTTGTCCCCCAGATACCTCTGTGTTGTTATTTTCTGAGATAATGCAGGGGAAGAAGATCAAAATTTCATAAAACTGAGCAGCAACTCAATAGTGCAGTAGGCAATCTAGGCAAATATATCACATTTACTTTTCGGATCTGTACCACTTGTAACTATTAACGCCAGGATTCCGTATCACTTACTACTGGTAGGTTTATGCAGTTGTTAGCTCAGTGGTTTGAAGAGAAGATTCTCCATTTTCAGAAGAGTTTAGTTCTTACACTTACTACCCGTGAAATAGGAATGATGACACTTCAAGACTTTTTTTCTAGTATACGTGAAGTGGGGTGAGTACAGCAGCCCCAAGTTGCATCTCTAATGTGCTTCAAATTGGAATCTTCCTTCCCAAGCAAATTCCTTGGTACTCTTGGGTTTACTCCAGTGAAGTTTTGTCAGTTGGTGACGGCTTTCTTCTGCTCTGTGTCTAAGTGTGCATTGCTCTGTTAAATGTTCAGTGGTTGAGGTTCAAGGTTTAGTAGGCCGTGGTTATCTCATTTATGGGCCCTTTTCAGCTCCCCTCCCTTTCCAGGGGCAGCTCACATGTCCCCTGAGGGATCCAAAGTTGACCATCTCAGCAAGCACCCCACTTTGAGGGGTTGCCATCAGAAGAAAATCCCTCCGTTTTGGAGTGGGAATACTTTCTACTCATGTGCATGGGAATTGGATCCCAGCCGAACAATCCTCAGAAAAAGAAAATTCAGCAGTTCTTAGAATGGATGATTGGTTGGGGAAAAAAGGTTGGTTGCAGGTATAGCTTTGGCGACTGAAGGTTTATTGATTTAATCAACATACTTGTCTAATTTCAGATCGCTATTTTGTGCTAGATATTTATGGGAGGTTTTATAATAGCGAAGCTTGTGAATGTCAGAGGAAGGGTTTGAGCTTTTTAGCAGCTTTAATGTGCAGTTTGGATTAGTAGAAGGCTTTGTTAGGCAGTCCTGTTAGGAATTCATTAAGGAAACTGCTCTGAGAGATTCATGAGTCAGCCATTTGTGGTTTCAGAAACACTTTCTTGGTTCTCCTGTCCACTTGGCTGCCCTTAAGGCATTTCTATTCCGAACAAGACAAGCTGTTCTATCTGAGGCAGTTTCTTGGCATATAAAAGAGAAGAAAAAGCTGAAATGGCACTTTTTTGGTTTTAAAAGGAAACCGCCTCAGCCCTATGTGATAGTTTTAAAAACACAGCATAATGTTACTATTTTAAATAAATCAAGTATATAACTCTTGAGTGGGTTGATACGCATTACATCTAGATTGTAAGTGTCCAGAACTGTTTGTCTATATAAAGGCTAAAGAACTTCGCAATGGCTTTATAGAAGTGTCCTAAAAAGCATATTTATCGATTCAGAATACACCCATCTTGAAAACAGACCTTGATCTAGAAGTTCCAGGCTGTTCTCTTAATATCTTGACACAAACTAGGGCTGGGTTTATTTTGTGTAATTAGTAGCAGTTAGGACCCCCAATGTAACATGGGGAATCATCTGGATGTGGAAAGTCTGCTTTCACATCTCTTTTGAAGTGTCTTCAAAAGTACCACCTTCAAAAGTACATTGTCTAAGTATCTAACAGATACTGCACATTCATCATAATGCTAGTCAGGATGGAACAATGCTTTCATGGCTACCAGTTTGGTGTAGTGGTTAAGTGCGCCGACTCTAATCTGGGAGAACCGGGTTTGATTCTCCACTCCTCCACTCGCACCTGCTGGATGACCTTGGGCAAGCCAGAGTTCTGGCACAGCTGTTCTTGAAAAAGAGCAGTTTCTGTCAGAGCTCTCTCAGCCCCACCTACCTCACACGGTGTCTGTTGTGGGGAGGGGAAGGGAAAGGAGTTTGTAAGCCACTCTGGGACTCCTTTGGGTAGTGAAGGGCGGGGTATGAATCCAATCTCTTCTACATAGTTAAAGAAGCAGTTTTCCTAACCTATTATACTTCTAGAACTTGTTTCTTATGTAAAGAAGAAAAATGTTTAAACAGAACAGAGAGGAAATGCTGTTGGAAGTTGAGAGAGAATCCACGGCTCAGTGGCTGTGCACATGGTTTGCATGTCTAAGATCCCATGCTTAATCTAGGAGGGTCTGGTGAAAGTTCTGGTGAAATTCTCTGCTAAGGACCTCCATCCACTCAAAGTGAACAGTTCTGGATTAGATTGACAAAATCCTCAAGAGGCAGCTTCCTGTGTTCAAGGCTTATCACGTGTGCAGAAGCCAAAATATGCCAGCATAGCTTTCAGCTAGAATGAGGCTGTTGTGTGTGAAACAAGTGGATAGTTGTGCAATCCACTAGGTACTTGTAGAAGAAAGTTAAGTTTTCAGTATAGGCAAGGGGAATGTGTGTGGAATGGCGACGTAGGAATGTGGAGGTAACGGGCAAATGCATCAACTGTGCAAACCAAGTAAGTGTCACTTTAAGAGATTTTGCATACTGCATGAAATGCACCCTTGCGTGGTTTTTGTGTGCTTGAGCAGATCGGGAGAGAAAGCATTTTACATTGTCTAAGTATGTGAACGAAACAGAAGAAAGTTCTGGTTATAAGGCCTTCCGGGTGGGCCTTCAAGACTGGCATCTCCTCTGACCTAGTCGCTATGCTGCGAGAGTCCTAATTGCTTTGAAGACCTTATCCGGCATTATCAAAAGAAAAAAAAAACTTTCCAGTCCCTTCAAAAGTATATTGTCAACTGGATGAAAATCTTAAAAGGTTCTTTTTCTACGGAAGAGGAACGTTGTGAGGAATCATGTCAAACGTTTTGGTGAAATATAGACCTACCAGCAGTTTTCGATTTAAGTTGCTTCCTATTACTGGAGAAGGAAAAATAGGCAGAGCTGTCTGAATTAGAGACAAGAGTTTGGTCTAGGCCCTTTCAGGTACAGGACAATACATAGTCTAGTATTTCAGTACTATAATGCATTGTTCCCTAGGGCCTGCATCTTCAGGCCAACTTCCAGTCAGCTGGCAGTATTTTAGTGTGAGACCTGAAGTGGGTCAGTCATGGGCTTTCTTTTCTGTTAACCTACTGTCAGTCCTGTAAAGCAGACTTAAATAGCCCTGTTGTAGATGCCAGGTGTCTGCAGAACTAGAGGCTGGTAGACATGGTTCAGCTGCAAGCCCTTTGCGTGTACACTAGGCTATGAGGGTGACATGCAATATAGGCATGTATTTGAATGTGACCAAACAGACTCAGGCAGTGTCACCCTAATAAAGGTTAAGATTTCCCTTGCTCGAAAGCCAGTCAAATCCGACTCTAGAGGGCGGTGCTCATCTCTCTTTCCAAGCCGAAGAGCCAGCGCTGTCTGAAGACATTTCCATGGTCATGTGGCTAGAATGACTAAACACTGAGGCACACGGAAGGCTGTTACCTTCCCACTGCAGTAATACCTATTTTATCTACTTGCAATTTCTTGCTTCCGAACTGTTAGGTTGGCAGGAGGTGGGGCCAGAGATGGGAACTCACTCCGTCAGGTGGTACTCAAGTCTCGAACTGCCGAACTACAGACCTTCCAATCTGCAGCAGTGTCTTTAACCTCTCAGCCACCACAGCCCCATTGTGTTGTTTCAATAGTTCCACTGTACTGAGCTTGAGTATGTTCTGTTAGTATGGTTTTGAAGCCAACTTGATTCCATTGTAGGGAAACGTGGGGTAAAAAATTGAAAGTAGAGTCTTTGCTTTAGGCACCATTCTGAGAACTAGAGGCATCCCCTCTGTAGAACATTAATGGCACATTGTCTCCCAAACATAAAATAAACACACTAGTTTTTGAATATGCCAGTATTACTAGTAACGAGTCCAAAGCACTCACATTCCCTCTCAAAGACGTTGCATGCTCCAAAAGCAGTAGCTAGAATTTTTAGGGAGAACAGCTTAAAAAATTATTCAGGCACCAAGACATTTTTGTGCCTGATGTGCAAAAATTAAACTCCAACTAATGAATATAAAGCACAATCTTCAGAATGTTTTCCTGTGCAAGCCCCACTGAAATAATTTCCTGGTGGGATATGACATGGGTTAACTCTATGGGGAAAGATGCATTATTATGTAACCTAGCCTAGTCCTTTATCAGCCCCGGACCAGATGGAAAACTATCTGTGCAGGTGACTGGCCACAGGAATAAGATTTCATTATGTCCAGAGTCTGCAGTAATAAATTTGCTTGGAGTTTAGTAAGATCCTTAAGTGTGAAGCCTATTTTGTTTCCAATTTCATTTTTTTGAACTTAATCAGAGGAATTTCATGCAACCCTTTACATTTCAATCGATTATCTTTGCTCTGTCATTGTGACTGTAGTCAACTACCTGCTTCAGTTAGGGACTTAAGATGTCTTAAATCTGAGTTTTTGTTCACGTTGGCTTTGTATGCAAAAAAGGATCATCCCATTGTGACGCATTTTATTACAATTGCCTCTTATTAAACGTTTTTGTTTACCTTAACTATAACCAATTATAAACATAAATGCTTTATAGAGGCTTGTGGTAATGGGATATATATATATTATATATGCTTAATAGGATACCTTAACAAAAAAAACTCAACTTTCGATTTAGGATCAAGACTAAGAAGATCTGAAGGTGACGAACCTGTATGTGGCTACCAGCCATTAAATCCATCATTGATAGAATAATGTAACCAACATACATTTTATGTTGTTGTAACAAAACAGGGTATTAAATGTAATGGCCCTTCTGTGAATCCATGTCACTGATTCTGTAGTTCCCATTAATCGTTACAGAGTTTAATCACTTTATCCTCACAAAACCTGTGCCATTTTATTTTGGAAAAGGGAGGCAGTGTTACATGGCCACTACGTCATATTTACCTAACTGGTGATATTGATAAGAAATTACAAATTTTAGCAGGGTTCAAAAAAGGGGTCCAAATGACTACTAACAACTACAGTAGAAATTCTTCTTTCTTGATTGATCGAGATCAAGGAAAAATGTGTATTCCTAAGATTGTTCAAGATGCCGACACTGTTACATTGTTCATTTTTGGTACTTAACAGCAAGTTTTACATCACAAGAAGGCAGTAACATATAACCAATCATTGATTATACTGCACTAAACACTGCACTAACTCTAAACCAATAGAAAAGCAATCCATACTTCCTTCTGAACATAGTTTTAAGAGAGCATCTACCTTCTTTACAGTACACCACAAGCATAACATGAACTGCTGACTGCTATAGTTTAAGGAAAAAGGATATGGGTTAAAGGTTAGTTTGCCCTATGAAGGGAGGTTTCAACTAAAAGCATAGATAACAGTGCTGGCTAATCACTGAGTCAAACGTTCCTCTCAGTTCTTTACTTGGCCTTCATTGACATGGCTACACTATGGCTCATTCACATTCCATATATTCCTCCTAGAACCTTTGGATTACTGGAGATTGTCTCTTACCTGCTGTTGGCTATACAACACTGGTAGTTAACAATTGCATAGGATTTGAGAAAACGGGGGGATCACTCTACCCACTGCACATAGCATTTTCAAATATTTGAACATTTGTAATCTACTTTTCTCCCTGAAAGGTCCCAAAGCAGCTCACAACAGCAAAAACAAAAATACAACAAATAGATCAAACACTATGCCTTGGGCTGGCCCCGGTTCAGAAGCTAGGTCATCCAAGTTCTTTGCCAATGAGCCAAGATCCTATGGCCACACCTACAGTAACTGAAACAGAAAAGCATATACTCCGCAAGACATTTCAGCTTGCTGAGCTGTTCTTTCCACTCTTTGATCTTTGCATTTCTTCCCCCCAAAACTTGCTATTGTATGTTTGCAGTCATAGGGTTGCCCACCTCTAGGTGGGGCCTGGAGATCTCCTGGAATCATAGCTGATCTCCAGCTCTAGAGATCCTGTGGAGAAAATAACTGCTTTGGACAGTGGGCCCTATAGCATTATGCCCCACAGAGGCACCACCCACCTTCAAATCTCCAGGAATTTCCCCACATGGTGTTGGCAAGCCTAGCTGCAGATGCCAGTGCTAATGAAGTTTTTTGTGTGTGTGTAAGTAATGTTAAGTCACAGCTGACTTACGGTGATCTCAGCCAAGGACGTTCAAAGCAAGTAAAAAACAAGAGATGGTTTGCCATAGCCTGCTAATGAAGTTTAATACAGGGGAAACTATTCCTAGGTTACATCCACAAGGGGGTGTGAAAATGTACCCTTACCATGGCGGCAGCAGTCAGTGTGGGAATGCACCCACACAACCTGTCTCTGTGCCAGACAGTTACCGCTCTCATTGCCCTCCCCCATTTCCCGCTGCATCTCCAGAAACTTCACCAATAAGGAAGCGGGGCATAATCTCCTAGTTGGTTAGCAGCTGCTGAATAAAATCGGGCTGAATTTATTTCTCCTCTCTCATGGGCATTTAAGGTCTGGGCATGCCCAGAGATGTGAACCTAAGGTCTCAGCCTGAGTGAGGCTTACAGCCTTGAGCTGGATAGAAAATCAGGTGCAGGGGGACGGGGAACTTGCTTTTCACTCAGACGCCCCTTTTCCCCCTTCTGTTTGTTGCGGTTTTTATTGGTGCTTGAGAGGAGAAAATGACATGTATAAATGCCCCCCCTCCCTCTCTCCCCAATAGGTACCCAAACCAGCTTACAATGCTCTCCTCTCCATTGTGTTCTCACTCTAACCCTGGGAGGATAGGTTAGGCTAGGGGTGGGCAAATTGCGGCCCGCCAAGACAGTCGGCCACGTAGTTTCTCAACAAGCAATCTCACGCCTGATTTCAAAAAAATTGTAGAAAAGCGTGATAGGGCACATTTGTCTCATTAAACTGATTCTAAAATTAAATGTGCTTGCAGCTATAGATGATATGAAATTAGCACAATGAATAAATTGAATAAAACTACCACTATTTTATTTAATTTATATTTTTTGATTTTTATGATACAATTTATACTTTGTCTGAAATGCAAAGTTAACTAATGAATGCAATCATTTAAAAAGGTGTGGCCCTCCGCTAACCTCTGCTCCCACAAAGTGGCCCCCGAGCCAAAACAATTGCCCACCCCTGGGTTAGGCCGAACGTGTGTTGACTGCAGTCGCTGCACCAAGATCACCCAAGCAGACAAGATTTCTTTCCGACAGTATACCGAACGCAATGCGGGAGATGAGAATGAATGACGAAGTGGAAAATGCATACATCGGGGAATCGGGGGACGGACGGACGGACGCCACAAATGCATAACTAGGAATCAGCACGCACGGAAATACGCGGGGGGGGGGGGGTGTCGAAAGAAGCGCACTGACTGCAGCAACGGAGCGCTGTGAGCGTCCTGAGATTCACTACGTAGATCGCGGTCGCCGCCGTTGAGGCAACCGTTGCCATGAAACTGTTTCTATCCAAGGTGTCTAAGTGCCTGCCTGAAGGACCATTGAGAGCGTTGGCGATATAGGCCCAGTACCCCCGCATACAAAATCCTAACGTGCCTCCCTCTTTCTCTCTCTCAGCTAGCACACCGGACGGGCAGACCGTAGGGGTGTGTGTCTGCTTTCCTCTACTCTCCTCCCCCCCCCCTTCCCTTTTGTCTTTCCCCTCCCGCCCCGTTTTCATTCAGGCGCGACGTAGCCACCCGGTATTTGTGAGCCGAACAAGACACCGGGGCCTTCGGGGCCTTCGCGCCGCTTCTGCTCCGCCCCCCAATTCTATAAGAGTCGTCGTCGTCAGTCCGCGTCGGGGGAGGAGGGGCTGAGAGCTGCCAGCGCGTTGCTGCCTCACGGTGAGTGTGGTCGGGGCCTGGTCGAGGCCTGCTCGGCGTTGGAGGTGGGGATGGAAGCGGGAGGGAGAAGTTGGCGGGGGAAGGCCGCTGCCGAGCGGCGGGGCAAGGGTGGGGTGGGGTGGGGTGGGGTGGGGGTCCGTGCAGGTGGCTGCTGAGGGAGCGGCCGCTTCTGTCTCGGAGGCTGTGGATGGAGCGCCGCCCTCTCTGTCTCAGCGGCAGGTGGTGGGGCGGGTGGAGCGGGAGAAACGCCTTTGCGAACTGTTCGGTCTGTTTATGCGCTTCCTGGGCTGCTGAGCCACGGAAAACAGCTCTCCCCCCCCCCCCCCGCCGCAAACAAGGCGAGAGAGTTGCAAAGCAAATGGCTTAGAAAACAGAAGACGGGTCCACTCGTGAGACAGCATTTGCACAATAGGACGAGTTCTTGGAAGGCACGGCCAGCTGGCCCGAAAGGATGCCGTTTGGAAACGCAGCTTTTTGCTCGTTCCTGACCTAACGCAGCCGGAAGATATCGCAACGAGGGCAGGAATGCCCGTTGCTGACAAGTGTGTTTTATATGCACTGTAATGGGTCTTGTTTATTGTTCTGCTTCGTCACTGTAGCAGAGTGGGTGGGTTGGTTATATTGTCTCATTAAAATGTATTTTTTTTATTGTAGCAGTGAGCTTAAATGTTAAAAATTGGTCGTAACCACAAAGGCTATGATAAGACAGGCTTATCTGAGTGGTAGGCTTTTTTTCAGACTAGTTTAGGACCATGGGGAATGTTTTGGGCTGTGGTCTGATACCGAGAGACTGCTCTAAAATGAAATAAACTACTTGTGAATCTGTAGTTAGTGTTATTTGCAGAAGCATAACAGGCAGAAGAGATTAGTCAGCTGATTGGTGCATAGAACACATTAACTTTCCAAACCAAATCTGAATGAGGAGAATTATGTTTTCTGCAGACGGAGCAACAATCTGTGGTATTTTAAGTATCACATGTACTGTGGTATAACAAAGCTTATGAAGCAGTTAATTTGTTAATCTTGACGGTGTCGCAAACTCGATTTTAACAGAAATGATCATCTTATCGTTTAATATAAGAGCTAGAAAATTGGAGGTCTCCTTAAACATTTTTTGAAAGCAGCTAGGAAGGGAGGCATTAGATGGGGGCTTTGGCTCTCTGACATGATTTTACATGTCAATATATAATAGGAGATACTAGATCCTGAAATAGGGTTGCCAGCCTCCAGGTGGGGCCTGGGGATCTCTTGCTTTTACAACTGATCTCCAGCTGACAAGACATCCGTTCCCCTGGAGAAAATGGCTGCTCTGAAGGGTGAACTCTATAGCATTGTATCTATGCTGAGGCCCCTCCCCTCACCCCACCTTCTCCTGGCTCCACCCCCAAAGTCCCCAATTATTTTCCAGCCCAGACTTGGCAATCCTATCCTGAAATGAACTATCTCGGGGTCATAAGAACATAAGAGAAGCCAATGTTGGATCAGGCCAGTGGCCCATCCAGTCCACCACTCTGTCACACAGTGGCCAAAAACACCACATGCCCTCAGAAGGTCCACCAGTGGGGCCAGGACACTAGAAGCCCTCCCACTGTTGCCCCTCCCAAGCACCAAGAATGCAGAGCATCACTTGCCCCAGACTGAGAGTTCCTATCTATACTTTGTGACTAATAGCCACTGATGGACCTCTGCTCCATATGTTTATCTAATTCCCTCTTAAAGCCGTGGGTGCTTGTAGCCGCCATCACCTCCTGTGGCAGTGAATTCCATGTGTTACTCTTTGGGTGAAGTACTTCCTTTTATCTGTTCTAATCCGACTGCTCAGCCATTTCATGGAGTGGCCACAAGTTCTTGTATTGTGAGAAAGGGAGAAAAGTACCTCTTTCTTTGCCTGCTTTATCCCATGCATAATCTTACAAACCTCAGTCATGTCACCCCTCAGCCATCATTTCTCCAAGTTAAAGAGCCCCAAACGTTTCAACCTTTCTTCATAGGGAAAGTGTTCCAACCCTTTTGTCATTCTAGTTGCCCTTTTCTGCACTTTTTCCAATGCTATAATATCTTTTTTGGGGTGTGGAGACCAGAACTGTAGACAGTGTCATCTCAGACTATATTCCTTTGATTCACCTTTCGGAAGTTCTTTTTGTTTATTACTAGAGAATGTTCAGTTCTTGTGAGCCTGTGTATTACAGTATAATTAATTTTCATGCTGTGGTTTTTTGTGTATACTATAACTTTAAAAAAAAAACCTGTTACTATGATGTGCACTAAGATCTTGGGACTTCCACTAACATACTCCTACTGAAAATATGTTAGTGTGGTTGTGGAGGAAGCTGCAAATTATAAAGATTGTGCTCCTTTTTAAACTGTGTTTGTACTGCCCTCAGCTTGTACATGATACACAGTGACCAGATTGGTTACTGTCAAGATGAGCAAAACTGGCAAAGTGCAGTAAAAACATCTGTGAACTAAGAGATGGAGGGAGCAGATCACATCTGTAGTGTGCTAACCACCCTCAAAGGAAGTTTCAGCTTGATTCAGATGGAAAGCCAAATTATGCTTTGACTCTGAAGAATAAATATCTCCCCTTTCTCCCATGCATTGAATGCTAGCCAGTTCTTGGTTTTTGGTAATTCATATCTTGCCACTCTACTGGGTGTGGCAAGATGGTTCTTGTACTCAGCCTTCCAATCAGGATCGTAAACTGACCGAGAACAAAGAATGGCTTCTAGTCTTGATTTGTAGGGCAAACGTGAGCTGTACTCCACTGGTTCTGGTATAATGGTAATGACTTACTGGAAACTAGAAAGTAAGGCATGTTGTCACAGTGAGGGTGCAATCAGACGAGCTATTTGATCTATTCCCTACTATTCGGCCTCCTTTACTCCTCTTCTGGCACAAATTCCTCAACAGCTGGAAAAGTCAGCCGCATACAGAACTAGGATGCCTTTCGTGATGCCTGATCATTACATCGCGTAGTCAAGCCACAATGGAAGGGAAGTGTCCCTTCCATTGCGGTGCTATTTTTTCACCCCTTAGCAATATGCACATAGCGGCATAAACTCTGCTTAGTTTATAATGTACATCAGTGCACTCCTGCGCTGGTTTTTTTTGGGGTGGTGGTGGTTTGGGAGCCTAGGGGGATTGCCAGGAGTAACTGCGAAGAAAACTACACTTTCTGTTGTTTGTGTTGGTGGGACAGCTTTGAAAATAGTCCATAGACAGGCTTCCCTATTGGGGCCATGTTCCTCGGCTGGAACCTGGGTCAAGTGGCAGCCTTCCTTTGGCGGGAAAACATTTAAATGGTGGTGGTTCGTGGTAATTGCCTGGTGATTCGCGTACACGTGTGCAACGGACAAGACAACCCCCCCCCCCCAACAGACAGCATGGCAAATGTCTGGACAGTCCTCAGCGGGGTGACCACACAGTGAGGAAGGTAACGGGGGATGTCTGGACATTCCTCTACAGAATGCTGTAAGAACGGATCGAGTTAGAGGCGCGATCAGAGCATGGTGAGCATGTCGTCTGATCGCACCCTGTGTGAGGTGAAGAGGGATTGCCCTAGTGAGCCCAAGGCTCCATCCGTGTTCTTTCTTGTAGTTGGCTTGACATTACACCTTAACTAAACCTAACTAGTGTACAGCGTCATAATTAGAACTGGGAAATCTTCTGGTCCCCTAAATAGAGCGTGATCCAATTTATATACTTTTTACCTTTGTTTAGTAAATGAATTCAAAAAGTACCTCAAGTTGCCCTGACCTGGATAGCCCAGGCAAGCCCGATCTTGTCAGATCTTGGAAGCTTAGCAGAGCCGACCCTGGCAAGTACTTGGATGGGAGACCTCCAAGGAGCACCAGGGCTGGGACACAGAGGCAGGTAATAGCAAGCCAGTTCTCTGAATGTCCAGGCCCCACTAGGGGTTGCCAGAGGTCAGTGATGACTTCCAGGCATGCACGCACACACACATACAAAAAAAAGTATCTCGAGTTAATTTTTATGTCCCAGGGTAAAAATTCCAGATCAGATTGGTTATCTCCCTTTTACCACATGAGAGGAGACAAGCACAGCCAATTAGCTGAATTTTTGATCTTTGGATGATTAAATAGCTGTCTTATCTCCACCCCCCACTTTCCGGTTGCAGATCAATAAAACATCCTCAGGCGGTTCCTTGGGATAATCATGTGACAAACATTAATTACAACGATTACATTGCTATGCTATTGGAAACAGCATACATTCATTGTTTGTACTTTTATGGAACAATAAATCTTTAGAAATGAAGAACTTCCCATAGGTGCCCAAAGCACACAGAAATTTCTTTTGCATCTCTGCAAGCAGATCAGTTTAAGTGTATGGAATAGTAGCAGTTTTGCCTCATTTTTTTCCTTCCAGTTCCAAAATTAAACTGTTAATATATCAATCGTATGTATCACTTACCTTTTGCAGGAATCAGTAACCCTGCTTAAAAGGATAAAAATGTTCTTGTACATGAGATCCCCTAGGAAAAAATTTACTAAACCATTTTAATTGCCAGCAGGTACAGTCTCTACTATAATTTAGGTATGATCAGCATATATTTTCAGACTAGATCTTGCTTCCAGTTAACTGTTTACAAAATCCTGTTGCAGTATCACTGTGTTTGTGTATTAAGAATCATGACTTGGGCTTCTTACATCTTATTATTTCATAAACTGGCTTGAATGTCAGTCAATAAGGTTAACTTACTTTAAACTTTAATACTGTGGTTTGTCATCTAATGTCTTTCATCTTACCATTTTGCTTTTGTAATACGCCAGTTATGAAGGCTGGTATTCCTCCCTGGTGCTAAAAAAAGCTGTCTTAAATACACTTGAAATTGCAATATCATAGGTTGGAAGCTTGCCTGGTACCTAGTGTAGATGTCTGGAGTCAGAGCACTGGCCAAGAAATGAGGCTTTGCAGAGTCTCAAGCACTGGTTCTCTAATTCTGTGATGAGTATGTCTTCATTTGAAGGAGGATAATACTGCAGGTAAGAATGGACCATTCGGACTGGTACAAAACCTGTTCAAGTTCAGGTAAAGCGATTGCATACACCACTTATTTTGTGGAGCGATATATCATCTGAATGAGATTCTGAAGTGAGCTACTTGCAATACTTGAAAAACATTGTCTAGTTTGAGCTTGCGCACAGCTGTCAACTGATGATAAGCAGTGTTACTCATGTAAAGCTAGGGGAGATCAGTTTGTAATCGGTAGGGTCCAATATTCAAAGACATGAGTTTATTAGGTGAGTTTAGGTAAGCAGTTACCTTTAAGTGTTGACCCATTCCCACCTGTAACACATGGAAGATGGATCTCCAATAGATCTACCCCTTTCTGTCATCAAAATTAGCTAAGGAAATATTTTTTTTCTGTTCTAGATGCCTTCAATTAAACTGCAGAGTTCTGATGGAGAGATATTTGAGGTTGACGTTGAAATTGCAAAGCAGTCTGTAACAATCAAGACTATGCTGGAAGGTAAGGGTAGCATGTAGTTGATATGGTAACTTGCAGACAGCCAACTAAAGAAGATGTGCATCATATGGGATATGTTTCTGGGATATTATAGCTCAGGGAAATAGAAAGCTTGGGCTGATCGGTTATCCTATCACAATGATTCTGTGGCTCCCTTGTAATTGGGTGACTGTGAAATGTAATCTGCTCTGGAATTGTCTTTTTCTGGGCTCTTACAACAGGAGGGTGATGATAATTTATGTGAACAATTAATCACAAAAGTGAAAAGCTCTCTTTGGATTATTAGGTACTCTGATATTGTGAAAGCTGTTATGTGACCAGTAACATAAAGAGCGGTGGTATGAAAGCTGTTGCAGTCCTTCAGTTTCATTCTTCTTTGTGTATGATGTTCAGTAAAAGTAATAAGTGTGTAGCTGTTATGTATTACGGTTAAATGTTCACATGCTGGTTGGGTCATTACATTAATTCTTACCAATTATCCAGTTTGTATTTAGATTTTGATACAGCAAAAAAAAGAGAGATGATATGGTCTCTGTGTTCAAGCACAAGTGTGTTTAATGACTATCATAATGCAATCGCTTACTTTCTACCATCAGAGTGATATGAGCAAATATGGTAATGCAGTTTAGACCCTGTTCCTTTTTTCCAGCAGAGCTTTGAATGAACAGCTTACCTGTTTTTCAGAGCTGTTTCTTATATGTTTCTCGAAGCTGTTGCTATGGACATGGATGATATCACTGTGACTCTTGAAGGAATTCCTTTGATCATTATGTTTAAGGTGATTGGACCAGAGAGCAGGTGGAAGGAATGGAACAACGTAACCTGTAGAAGTCACTGAAACTGGAGGCCATATATTTAAATACTTTAGAGGAAAAAATGTAAAGTGTCTGCTCCATAGTTCAAACAGAGCAAGGCAGACTCTTCAACACATAGTGCCGGGGGGTATTTTAGTGTATGTAATGATGGGAGTTCACTGTGCCTGCTTCAGTTGTGGTTAAGCCTTTACTGGTATGTATGGGAATTTGAGCAGATAGCTAGAATTGTGAATCCCTTGAAGCAATTAAATTTAGCAGGATAAAAGCTTCATTTGGACAGTGCCACTGAATTTACAGAGAGCCATGGAATCATCCAGATGGCCATTATATAATACTGTTCATAATGTTTAGAAGTCCGATACGCATCTTTATGGACTTCTTACTACTTATCTTTGGCCTCAGTTGCTGAAAGCTTGAGGCTCTGAATTCGCTATTATTAACAAATTGGTGCTAGCAATATTTGCAAATAAGCTATATTGAAAATACTTATAAAGTTGCATGTATGGCCAGTTAAGTTTATTGAAATGTCCTTGTTCCAGTGTCCTGAAGTGTGGTTAGACCAATAGTCCACACCATGTTGTCTGTGGGTGCCATGGCACCTGCCAACACCTTTTCTGGTGCCCCCAAGTGGGTGTGGCCAGGTAGGGCTTTTGCCCAGCAAGGCTTCTGACTGGCTATTGGAGATTTGATTGGCTGTACAGATTTTTAAAAACGTTGCTTTGGCAGCTTCTGCCACCACAACATTAGGATGTATACTGTGTTACCTGAAGTTAAACTGTGGAAATCATTTTGTGTCTGGCTCCTCCTGTGGCCAGAATTTTGTGGCAGCCATTTTATTCCCGAGCCCACCATGCCATGTCAGAATTCCAAACGTGCCCACAGGCTCAAAAAGGTTGGGGACCCTTGGGTTCGACTATAGATTAAGTAGATGGCCACTTCCCGCTCCTGGTAAGACCTTATGGGTATCATGCAGTATCTGCTCAGGTTTTAAGAGATTTGTGACACATTTAGTGGTTTTTTAATTAGAATTAAGGGGAAATTTCTGGAGAATTAGTGTACTTTGGACCTTCTGATGCTGCTGTCCTACTTCTCCTTGGGTCCATGCCCACATGATTTATCTCTAGGCAGTTCATCTTATCTCTCCATTGCTGTTTTAGGGCAGCTGACAGTTGTCTGAAAAGTAGATAAATCCATCCAATAATGGTGCAGCTGGCCATCTTTTAATAACCAGCACTTTACCTATATCTGTTATCTCATCAATTCTTAATCCAGTAAAATGCATAGGGATTTATGCAGTGGTTAAAATAGAGCACTTTTGTCTGTGAAAGTGTCATGTTCACATTGTCTAGGCCAGTGTGAATTGAGATTACATTAATAACAGCTGGAAACTTCTAAAGAAAAAATTGTTGAACGTAAAAGTCTGGTTTAATGGGTCTCTTGCCCAGTAAAGCTTAAGAATTAGTGTGACAGAGTTTCCGGTCGGAGGAATGGAGGTCTGACACGCTTTGCAAATGCGCAAGGCGGACAGCGGCTCTTCCTGACAGCTTGGGTGGATTAATCCACCTGACGCAACCTCACACAGGTAGTGTGAGGACCAGCAAGCAATATAATCCAGGTTTGAGCAACCTCGATGAAGGGAAAGTCTCGGAGGAGACTTTTCCGACACCTTGAGCACTGCAGCCAAAGAGGATTCTTGCGAGTATCTCTAAGGAGCCGAGCCGAGCTGAAAAATTCAGCATAAAACCTCCAATTCCCCTGATTCCTTAACAAAGAAAACAAAGTTTAAACGCTGGGACCACATCTGAAGTGAAGTAACAACAAAAGGTAACGGGAAGAATTAGTGTGACAGATGTCACATATTTAGATAGTTACAAATAACTTGGCACACTTCTAAACGTTTCTTTATGTGTTTTGCAACGGTATCTTCTCTGTTCAAGCCTGACATGACTGTTGTATCTGAATACAATTGCATAATAACCTCAGCAGCAGCTCTTAAGTTTTCAGAGGGGGGCACACCATGTTCCCATAGCTGGCAGTTTTTAACAGGGCCAGTGTTTGAATTAAGCAGGGTGAAGGGCAAGTAACGTTGGCTCCTCCCCTTTCATCCTGCACAAGCCTAGACAAGCTCTTCCGTGCCTTCCATCCCAAGTAAACTTCAACCGAAGGTTGTCCCTTTATGACATCACATTGTCTTTCCCCGATGTACGCAAGGGAATGTTTTAGTAGCCTCTGTTTCTTTTCTCAGGAGGAGAAATTTCCAGTATTTGACTCTCGGCTTGCAGGGGCGAAAGTGTATGTGTACTTGGTGAAATATTTTAAGATAGGCTTTATGCTGTGGACCAGATAGTCGTTTCCTAAGCTCCATTCGGAGTCTTGGGCAGCCAGGGGCCTTGTCATCTTGCGCTACAGGGTCTTCCACACGGTGCTCATGGGCACCGTTGACACCCTCTGAACCTTTTCTGGTGCCTACCAGGGCTTTGTTGCCCAGCAAAGGCGTCTGATTGATTATTGGAGATTTGATTGGATGTGCAGATTCTTCCAAAATGTTGCTTTGGCAGCAGCTGCTACCACAGCACAAGGATTTACACTGAATTACTGAAGTTAAACTGTTAAACAATCATTTCGTGTCTGGCTTTGCCCCCTTTGGCAGCCATTTTATTGCTGCGCCCTCCATGCTGTGTCAGAATTTGTGCTCGCAGGCGTAAAAGGGTGGGGGACCCCTATTGTATTATTTGTCCTTTTGGTTTGAAATGTCACGTAACAGTGAGTGTGTCAGCCAAGGATGGTAGAGAAGAAGGTTGGTTACTGTCTGATGGTATTCGTGTTTACTTGGATATAAGTCCCATTGAGTCCAGTGGTCTTCTTTTCCACATAAATGTGCATAGAACTGTCACCACCAGTTTTATACACACATTGGATGTGAAAAGGAATAGAAGCTTCCGCTGTGGCCCTCAGTCAGTTCTTAGTACCAGCGTGTTCACAGAGAAACTGCTTGCTCTGTCCACCGTTTCTGCCAAGGTGGCTACTGCCCAGGGCTGGCCCCAGGTTTTTTTGTGCACTAGGCGAGGCTACCGTCTGGTGCGTCCCCCTCCAAGTGCTAATATTTGGGGGGAGAAAGTTCTCGATCTCTTTTTCCACCCCATTTTGTAGATCCCTATCATGTTCCCCGTCATCTTTTTCGCCTTGCTTGGGGTTTGGGGGGGGGGGAGATGCTACGAGGAGTGCCCTGGAGAAAGGACCAAGGCAGGGAAGTGCTTCTCGCCCACCAACACCAGAGTCGGTGGCAGCCCCTTTGCAGGTGGCTAGTTCGCACCCCAGCCGCTCCTAGGGACAGCATGGTTTGTGGCGCGGGAGCAGCGGGGTTCCCAGCTGCCCGGCGGGGGGCTACCCTCTCAGTTCCTGCCAGCCCTTCAGTGGGGTGTGTGTGTGTCCCCTGCCACTCTCCAGCGCCTTTTGGTTTTCTGTCTGGCCTCGTCCCTTGTTGCCCCCCCAACCCCGGAGCTTTAGATTTGCCCCCCCATGCGCCCTCCAGACTCTCTCCGGCGGCACGGCCAGCCTCAGTCTTCTCCTCTCGCTCTCCCACTGTTGCCTCCTGGGGGGCAGCAGCAGCCACGAGAATAAAACCCTGCCCGTCCAATCTGGGCACCCCTTTGGGGCGAAGGAGGATCCCTGCCAAGCCAAAGTGGTCAGAGGTTTTTTTGCCTCCTTGCTTGCTGCCCCCCCCTTTTCTGGATCCCTGCTCAACCTTCTGGGCACAGCAGAGGTGGCAAAGTGGGATCCAGCTGCTGTCACTTCTCCGTGAAGAAAATAAATACATAAATAAATGTACACAGACTGAGCCCTAGGGGCGGGAGCGCGTCCTTCCTGGGAGCTCGGAGATGGGGCATGAGGGGTCCCCTCCTCCCCCAGCCCCGGGAAGGCACCCTTTAATTCCTGAAGGCAAAATGGAAAATGGGGCGCATTTTGCCTTCAGGAGTAAAAGGGCACTTTCCCGGGGCTGGGGGAGGGGGGAACTGAAGGCCAGTTCGTCACTTACCAGCAGGGGGCGCCCTAGCCCATTGTCTAGTTTGCCTAGGGGGCGGGCCGGCCCTGCTACTGCCAGAGCAAACAGCATACAGCTGGGTTGAATCCAGTGCAGTGTTTCCATTGGGGGGAAAGGACTTCTGCCCATGGTACATTCAGGAGAAGTAGTTCAGGGGGCTTTTCAGGTTGCTGTGGGAGAGGGGAGCTGCAAAAGCCATGTTTTGTGGGCAGTTCTTGTGGCCACACAGGAATGCAGTGCTGGATGCAACCAGTTTATTTGCTGAGATAGCTGCAATGACTGAGGATTGATTCGGGCCGGGCAGAAAAGGAAATGCAGTGGTGGCTTTTCCTTCTTCACCCCCACTTTATGGTCTGGGAGGGAGAAGGGTGGCTTAGGCATAGTGGTATTGGAATAAATCCAATTGAAAAATGATGTTCTGAATGCATGTGCAAATGAACAGGGTAGTTAGGTTTGTGTTGGTAGCTGACCAGCCAAATTGTATGTCTGCAGGCCTCTAATAATAGTCAAGCAGTTTCGCACTTCTGTACATTGCTAGGCAGACTAGAAATTTGGCTAGTGAGTATATCTTGCCTCAGGATGGGTGCTAGGGCAAATTCCTATTCCTTTTAATTCGGTTTTGAACAGATACATGGAGCCTGTGCATTAGTATTTAATAATGTGGATCTTTATTTAACATACACTTGTTTTGCACTGGAAAAGGGTAAGTGTGCCTGGATATATAGTACTTATTACTGAGTGTAAACTTTTTCACTGTACTTTTGCTAGGAACATAGGGTTGAATGAACAAGTGTCCATTTCTGAATAAATGTTGTAAACTAGCATCTAATTTTCCATGATGTGAGTGTAAATTTCCACGAATTTCCACAAATCACATACTGAATTTGAAAGCAGCTATTGAATAGAGCTTTTCTAGCCATCTAATTGCTTGGCTTTTCTGTTCTTAGATTTAGGAATGGATGACGAAGGGGATGATGATCCTGTTCCTCTTCCAAATGTTAATGCAGCTATATTAAAAAAGGTAGGATATTGAACAGCAGTTCGGTCTTAGTGATGCATGAACTAATATGCTTTTAAATTGTTTATCCGGTTGCATAACGTCCAGGACACCCCCTCCCCCTGCTATTCTGACATTGTAAAGAAATGCAACTAGTTCTGGGAAAATGCTGTTATACATCTGTCTAGAATAACCTAAAACATCTCCCAAATAGTGTCTGTTTTTGCTATTGCTGTATGAAATGTGCTTTTGTATCTGTCAAGTCAGCCTGTCTATTGTATGCCACTATTAGAAATGAGGGGAGTAATTGCCACTCCCATTCTTATGCCATTGTGCATTTGCAGAGTCTTTGTCTTTGTAATTTCTCACCCTGTGTAGTCCCAGTTATGGAGTCCAGAGCTTGTCTGCCACAAGCTGTAAAACTGCCCATCCGTATTCTCTTTCTGTACTGGCATGCAACTTCTCTGCTTGTGCTAGTTACAAACGCAAGTCTACAAACACAAGATGTGAGCAACAGCATGGCTGTCCTTTCCCCTCCAGGCACATATGCAACAAAAGTGTCCAGCTATATTACACAGGGATACGATATTGTGTTAAAATGACATTATAAGCATCACCGTGGTGTAAAATGGAGACTAGGAACAACTTTTGACTGTGCAGGGTGATTTAAAGAGAAGTGGTACAGGCATTCCTAGCAGCAGAGCATCAAGTATGAGACCCTTTTAGCAGAAAGAGTTGGTGAAAGCAGATGGTCAGACAATTTCCTTGCTTTGTTCAGATGCAGATATCAGCTATAGACTAAGCCGAAGTTACGAAGGTCAATCCATGTCTCATCAAAATGGTTTAATCCCTGCACAGTTTGCTTTATTTCCAGTCTCACTCCATTGACAGCATAGGCATATGTAATTACTTTAGGATATGATTCATGCAAGGTAGCATTCCCATCAGTCATTCTATTTTCGTTTGCTCCCATTCATGCATGATCCTTTTACATTAGTGTCTGTCAGTTGAAAGTACTGCATGCTTAAATACATCACAAAATTGGAATTCAGAAAGCAAGGATAATGAATATATGAAATGTGGTTCTCAGCGTCAGCAGGCTGTGTGCTTTGCGATTATGCTGCTTTCATTGACACTTTCCTTCTGAGAGGTTAGTAGTAAATTAATTAGGCCAGTGGCTCAGTTTGATGGCAAGACTGAGCAATGATCAATCATTGGAAAAAGGCCTTTGGATGCGGGAGTTCAAGCACTGATGAAAACTTAAACAATCCCGTAGTTGTAAGGATGATACGTTTTAATCTGAAGCTAAGTAGTTTACTTCATTCTAATTTAAGGTGATCCAGTGGTGCACCCACCATAAAGATGACCCACCTCCTCCTGAGGATGATGAGAACAAAGAGAAACGAACAGATGACATCCCTGTGTGGGACCAAGAATTTCTTAAAGTAGATCAAGGAACTCTCTTTGAACTTATCCTGGTAGGTTGGCTTCTTATATCACGTTTGGATGCCAGGTATACAGATACTGAATATAGTTAGAGTTTCCAGCGGAGCTGGGGGGGAAAATGTCTCGTCCCTTTAATAGAGGCTTAATGGGTAGCTGAAGCTTTTCATGGCATGGAGGTAAATAAAATCACGACGACATCCTGTTAAGCCTCTGTTGAAAGGGTCAGGACTTCTTTTTCTCCAGGTAGTTTGTACTCCTACATATAATAGAATAATAGACTATTTGAAGGGAATTGTGTGTTATGGAATTCATATTATTATTTAATATTTGCAGGAACATTTACTTCTTAATTCTACTAAGCAAAAGCCTATAAGCCTAAAATATTAGTACTCCAAGGACTAGCTGCATTACTACAGAGGCCCAGAAAAGCATGTGTACAATATAAGCAGCTTATTTAAACAGGCCAACATTAAAGACTATAACCTAGATTTTTGTAACTGTGGTTGACTTTGATTAAATGTGGCCTTCTGAATCTGTAAATGAAAGAAGAGAGCACTGATATACCTTTGTATGTACTAAACACATGTCTGTATGGATGAGACCTGCCTTCCACGTTACAGCAAAGCGACAAATTATAAGAAAGATACCACCTTTCTGCCACCTCTCCGAAGTAACAAGGGGCTTAGGTTTTACACCTGGCTTATCAGGGAACTTCCTGATCGGTGGGAAGTGTGGTGAAAGGAGATCATATGTCTTGAGATCTTATCCAAATAATGAGAGAAAGGCCCTGACCTGGATAGCCCAGGCAAGCCCGATCAGATCTCGGAAGCTAAACTGCTGGGTCGACCCTGGCAAGTACTTGGAAGGAAGACCTCCAAGGAATACCAGGGCTTGGATGCAGAGGCAGGCAATAATAAACCACCTCTGAAATGTACAAGCCTCAGTAGGGGTCATCAGAAGTCAACCACACACGCGCACACTCTCAATCTTGCAAAAAACAACAACAAATGAGAGAGAGACTCTCTGGAAGGGAAGGATAAGGGTATTGGAGGTGATCTTGATTATGCAATGTAAAGTGGAGCACAAGAAGTGAGTATATGTTGTTTATTGCTGAGTCATGCACCTTTTCTCCTGGTTGCACCTAGCTATGAGTAGTCGTGGAGCTAAGATGAAGGGGAAATGAGAGTGGCCCAACAAATATGGAGGATTGATGGCAATATTGGTTGTCTTCCTTAGTACTTTTCAAAATGGTCCTCCAAGAAAACCAGTTGATAGCCACCAGCACATAAGCATCTAGGCTGCTTATATTATAGAATATGAATTCCAGAATTGATAATGCCTGCTTGTTCTGAGAACTTGTTTAATCCATACAGGCACTCCAAATGGAATAAGATAGCTTTTAGATGTAATTAGATTTAGATGTAATTAGATTTAAATGTAGTTTTATGCAAATAGGTGATTTTTAAGTGAAGTACAGTGTACTTTTCTCACTGCCTTTTAGGGTGTTATACAATAACATAGATTAAAAAAAAAACTATCTTGCACCTCTAAGCCTAAAAAGCTCTTGAAGCAGTTTTCTGTGTACAAATAAAACGAAATAAAAACATATAAAATTTCCAGTTCAGTAGCACAAGATATTGCTAATAAAACAGTCAATAAAATCACAATTAAAAGCAGCAGCCTAAAAATCAAGCTAAGTTTAAAACATCAATAATGTCAGATGATATAAAAAGTTTACACTTCGTAACTGTAGTTAGAATTATTTCCTGCTACCCAGGCCCTTTGTCTGGCACCTTTAACGGCGTATGGCATAGGTCTCCTCCCACCTTTAGTCCACAGGTGGGTGGGTGGCACACAAAAAAAGATATAAAGATCTATAATGCTGGGCAGGTATGTGTAAGTAAAGGTGATCCCTTTAAGTATCTGTTTTTAGGAGTAGAAAAGAAACGAAGAAGAAGAAGAAGAAGAAGAAGAAGAAGAGATTGGATTTATACCCCGCCCTCCACTCCCCAAGGGAGTCTCAGAGCGGCTTACAAACTCCTTTCCCTTCCCCTCCCCACAACAGACACCCTGTGAGGCAGGTGGGGCTGAGAGAGCTCTTTCCCAAGCTGTCCTTGAGGGAACAGCTGGTACAGAGCTATGGCTTGCCCAAGGTCATCCAGCCAGGTGCAAGTGGAGGAGTGGGGAATCAAACCCGGTTCTCCCAGATTAGAGTCCGCGCACTTAACCACTACACCAGACTGGCTTTAAATCTGCCCCCTTTTTCTTTATAGGCTGCCAACTACTTAGACATCAAAGGTTTACTTGATGTGACATGCAAAACTGTTGCAAATATGATTAAGGGGAAAACACCAGAAGAAATCCGGAAGACTTTCAATATCAAGAATGACTTCACCGAAGAGGAAGAAGCTCAGGTATGCTATAGTTTTGCCTCTGCTCACGACAGGACATGTGCTGCACAAAGTACTTTTCTCATCTGCTGGCAGTAGCTGAAGGGACACCAAGTAAAAAATTTTCTTTGGAGAGATACCATAGCAATTCTGGGTCGGGATCACACGGACTCAAAGTATGTTTCGCAAACCTTAAAGCAGAAAGATGAGAGAAATATTTTTTTTTCTGGGCTGGAAGGAATTGCTAGGGAGAGATCCCTGCACCTAACAGTTTGCTGCATCCAGTCCATTGTGACGGTCCATTTTCCAGTCCATCCAGTCCATTTTCACAAAAAGCAAAGTTTTTCACTGTCTATGGCATTTAGAGCAATTATTCCAGAATGGGATACAGCCTGTTCTTCAAGTAAGTTCATTTATGTTTAGTACTTAGTTAACTCATTAACTTAGTTAACTCATTATCCAATTTTGACAAATGCTTCCAACAGAGGAGAGATCTCTGCTTCTAGGGTAGTAGGACAGGCATAGACTAATAGACACAGGTGGGGGGGGCTGTGGAGGGGAGGGGGAAGAGGGTGACATTACTCCCTCTTCAGTCAGTGGACCTGTGTGATGCGAGAGGCAGAAAGGGTGATTTTAGTCTTCCTCTCCCTTTTCTGCCTCTTCCATCCCCTTCCCTATTCCTGTTTTCTGATCTGTGGGACTGTTAATCATTGTGAATCCTGGCACCCTGGGAATAAACTTTCCTTGGGTCAGAAAACACTGCCGGGTGGGGGGAGTGCAGAAAAGATCTGTGATCATCAGCACCTTGAGTTGACAGAACCCTGGATTCGACCGTCTACTTTGACAGAATGCTGTACAACTGCATGGTAATCCCAGCATGGGTTATGGCAAATTTCCCTATGAGGGGAACTAATCCCTGTACAGTTTTAAGCATAACAATGGGCATAAATGCAACTTTGCTTGCCGTGCTTATGTGCTTCTCTCATTCACCCCTCCATTATGCACAGGGCTGGATTGAAAACTTTTTGGTTTGATCAAGCTTTAGCATGTCAGGATGCAGAAGCCTGGGCAAACAGAACCGGTGTCAAATTTCATTGGGATTGCTATAGTCCCTCTCAGGGAAGCCCACAGTTTACAGCTGCCCGGATACGTTGCTTTAATCTGAGACCTGAATCCTTGTACCTTTTCCTTTGCAGCAGCAGTAGTGTTACGAAGTGGAGGTTGGTCACTTCTGTAGCGAAGTAATGTTTAAGTGGCCTCCAAGCAGAAGCACTTAGATCAGATCTGTGTGATGCCAGTTTGTGAACAGTTTCTATTGTAAGCTTCTAGTTTGAGAGCTGCAGTAGAAATTTTTCCTGATTTCCATATTTTAATTACAGGTGTATTAGAAGCAGTTCTCCCAACCTCAGAATGGTGAGGTTATAGGAATGGCATTTGGTGTGGGTGACTCCTCATTTAGCTATAAGTTTCAGAAGCATCAAGCTCTGTACTTACACGGTTGATGTTTGTTTCCCCATTTCTAGGTACGCAAAGAGAACCAGTGGTGTGAAGAGAAGTGAAGTCTTGTGCCTGACACCTAACACTGTAAGGATCGTTCCAAATACCAAGTTGCACTGCTCTGTTTATAACTGTTAATATTAGACAAATGCAGCAGCAAATGAAGTCATGCTAGTAGAGTGGTGTTCTCTGCATGTGTAATGTTTGAATATAGATTTAAAATTCTATGGTTGAGTTTTTATCAGTGTAATCTGATGTCCTTACTTTTCCTCTGCTCTGAATAAAACTGAACTAAGTGTGGACCTCTTACGGCAAATTAGCACTGCGAGCTAGCCTTTCCATGCTCTTAAATGTATCACTGTAACATTAAAATATGTAGGATGTCAGAAATTCAGAAACCTCTGGCATTGTAAATAAAACCACTTGCAAAAGTTTTCTGAAACGTAACTCACACAGCCTATTTTCATTCACAGAACATTTAGTGGCTTCTTAGCTTACAGGGTGTCGGGGAACCCAGTTGGAAGAATTGTTGGGAGATTTCTTCCAGACCTTTCCTATCGGTGAGAACTGCTAGCAAACCCTGTTAATTTTGCCCGCGAAAGGCCAGTTCTGGTGAAATCATGTTGGTAGGCATGACACAGTCAGTGAGAGCTGGGCAGCTAAACGCCTCTTACGGCAGGTAATGCAGAGACAGAATTCCCCCATGGAAATAGTTATGTGCTTATTTCCCCAGAGTCAGCAGTTTGTATCCACTATGTGACCAAAGTTAATGTTTCTTGGACAGTGCAGGTTAGTACCTGCTGCTGGTAAAGCTATGGTATTTTGCTATAGCTCATTGAGGGGTTTTGTAGCTCCGTGAAAGTCGAGTCACTGCATTTGACTTTGTGTACAGCAGCACATATCCTGATTACATGCAGGATGTCATGCTGAACTAATGGTCTCCTAAGGAAAAATACCACTTGCAAGTATCCGGGTGATCCCCCATCCCCCGGTGTTCTACAGTTCCTCTCTAGGGATTGGGGGTGTGGTGGGGTGAGCTCTAAGGTGTTTCCTTACCTTGTATTGCATTCTCTTATCTGTATGGATAGTAGAGAAGAATAAAATCTTAATAACTATAATTCACTTCAGAGATCAGTGGTGACCTTTGAGTGTTTAATAAAAAAATGAGAGTACTTGGGGCTTAAGATAGCGGTTATGAAGGAATATATAGAATTCAATTTTAAAGGTAATTTCTGAAGTGCTGTTTGCTTGTTTAATGAGTGGCATATTTCTTCAGAAGTAATGAACACAAATCACTTTCCAAAAGGGCTATCAGAAGATGAGCTTCAGAAGGCAATATGTGGATGTTCAAATATACTTCTAAATGTTTTCTGACTCCACCTGATAGATTTACCAAAACTTTCCAGTCTTCATCCAATGGCTCCAGTAGTGCTGTCTTACATGGTTTCAGCCGTACACATGTCTTGCTTTTCAGACCATGTTCTCCATTCTTTTGTCTCGCCAAAAATGGTTGATTGCTCACTGAGCCCAGGGCTGGATTGCATGAAAGAATGTTCACTGCCTTGCCCATTCTGAAAATTGGAATCTTCCTTGGGGTGCGGGTTACCTTAAAAGTTGTTAACTGTGTGAGTCAATGTGAGAAAAGGAAGGAGCTTGAGTATTTCTGTGGTTTAAGGGTCCCTGGTGGTGCTCATGATCTCTGGGGGTAAGACTGACTAGCAGAAGGAGGGTTTGAGTTAACTTAAAGCTCATCTTGTATTACATAGTAAGGGAGCAAAGGAGACTGGCTGGCACTGAAGCCGGGGGATATGCTAGACCTACTTGAGGGCCTGAGGGCCTGGGAATGAGAGAAGGCACCACTTTCTCAGTGTAGACCCAGAGGCAGGAGATAATGGAGCACTGGAACTGAGTAAATCTTCTCCGGCTGCTGTTAGGAAACATTGCTCAGGATTTCCTCATTTTTTGTGAACAGATGATGGTTTTTGAAGTTCAGTCACCTGTTAAACACTCCTTTTTTTGGCTCAGTCAGTGCCAGAGTTTGGGCCATACGTTATTTCACTCCTGTAGTGCCTTCCTCCTCCTCCATTATACAGCATAGTTAGCGCCTTCTGTCTCTTCCACATTTTGAAGGAGGTAAAAGAAATGAGCACTTTACCCTGTAACTTCCCCTCCACCCTTGCTGGAGGGGGGAGGGGGGCAATAAGATTACTTATACACATAGGTAAGTAGGTGTGACATTGCCCCTCTGTGTCTGTCCACTGTGCCTGACCACGTTTCCTTTAATCTGTAAAGGTTCTAGATCAATGGGGATTAAATCAGGCATTTATTCAGTCTTTCTCTAATTTTGCTTAGTCCATAGCTAAGGCTCTAAAGGACTTTTCTGCCTGAATGAGTAAGGGAATGTCTGAACACTTCATGTTAAACACACAGATTGGTTACAGAGCACCAAAGATAATTTGTTTTCGCAAATGGTTCTTGTTACAGGTTGAGTTGGATCTATTTGGCTGCTGAGAGGCAGGATAGCCCCTGTACTGAGGTATATGGGGAAGTAAGTTGAGTCTTCTGATATAACTTTGAGGGGGAGAGAATGGGCCCCTAATTTTTCTGACTGGACAACGGAGCTTCAGTCTCATGCAGTATTAATGGTGAAATAAAATAAGTTGCATATTTGGTCCTTTTTTAATCCTTTGGCCACAGTTGAAGTCACAAATGCTTAAATATGCTGATTTTACTTGATTTAAGCATGCATCTTTCTGTTGGGTTCGTCTTCCTTTTAAAAGCAGTATATGCTAAACTAAAGCATTAGCCTTGTAACGTGTGTATTTTACAGCCTATCTTAATATTGTCCCACATGCTATTTTTTCTCAAGAATTAAACCAAATTTGCTGGTCCAGAAACATGCATTAGAGTGTTCAACACGATGGTGATGTATCTAAATGGGTGATATATCTAAAATGAAAAGTTAAGGAATTGTCAAAGTACAAATAAGAAAGCATATGCAAGCAGTTCATTCTGTAGGATTATAGTCCCCAGAGGCCCATTTTTGAATGGACCGTCTGGTAGATTATTTTATTTATAAAGCTGTAAACAACTTTAAAACAAAAAGCAAAACAACCCAACAACACAAGCTCAAAGTAAAAAAAAAAAAATTACAACAGGTGATAGTTCGAACAAATGAGAAAACTACTGCAGAACATATAACCCTGCTACATACATACAGTGGTTATGTGATTTATTGAAGTGGTACTTCTATGACTTGGACATTCAAACAAGATTCAACAAATCAAATACGTAGCTAGAATTGAAATCGCCCTGAATGAATTAGAAACGGAGTAAAAAACATGGGCAAAGCTTCATTCTACAAAAACAGATACATGTATTGATATAAAAGACCATATAGCATTTCTATACTTTTTTTGGCATTTAAGTGTCAGTTCTGATTTTGGGATCTGCTTGGGATGTTCCTAAGAGCATCCCACTTTGCTAAGCATTCTCTGTAATTGGGTTCTAACTCTTCTAAATATAAGGAAAATAAATTTTCTTCTTATTGTCGTCCTGTAAATCATGGGTGTCTTAGACATCAGTTGTGACCAACTTGTGGCCCTGGGTGGCAATAGATGCATCCTCTACATTGACATCAAAAGGCTTGTCCAGCAGTTCAGTTGTTGAGTCCTGTGACATTCATCAAAATACAAACCGGTATCTGCCCTGGCTGCTCTTGTACTGAGCTACAATAAGGTTGTTTTACAGAATGTCAGTGTGCTTGTGAATCGGGGAATGAGAGGAGAGAACTTAGAATGAGTTTTTCCCTGGAACACAGGAGCAAATCCAGAGGCATTTAGTGACAGAAAGAGGGGTCAGAATTGTTAGCACTTCTGAATCTAGCTGTATGAAACAATTTGCCCAAGAAGATTGAAAGGCTGTAGTAGGTGGCAAAAAATAGTTGCAAGCCATGGAAGGTGTAGCTGTATGCCAGGAGCTCTCTGCTCCCATTAAATGAATTTACGTAGCCAGTTTACTATTGTTCCATGTGGTGTTAATGTACCTGAGCTTTCCTTTGCAAACTGCCCCCTTATGAATATAGGCCACCTGCCATAGTACAAAAGTTTTGGGCAGCGGTTGCTTGATAGTTACTAACAGGAAGGCATTTCTTGTTTAGGCCAACTGACATTTAAGCCTGCATCTGAGGCACCCAATATAATTAAAGAATTGTTATGTGTGTTTAAGTTGCTGACTAGGTTTTCACATCTCCTATTTATCAGATTTAAGAAAACGAAAAACTGGCTGTTGGCTTTTGTCTGTTCCTCATGAGGGGCAAGGTGCATAGGCGCTGTGCCTGGAGCAGACACTTGCCAGCTGAGAGACTAGGAATTTTCTCCCCCTTGCTACAGCCATTTGCACAAAGAAGGTACAACGTTCTTGAAAATCTTACTGCAGGGTTTTTCTACTATTTTTAACCTCCATCAATCTTCTCTTACCTATTTTCCATTTTAGGTTTAATTTCTTCAGGTTAAAATTACTTGTTCCTCTAGCAAAGGAAGGTTGAAAAATGACCCTTACAAGTACAGAAAACTGCAAAATCAAGATCAGCTTCATTATATATCTTATCTGTCTCTGCTACATCTTGTATTTCAAGTACATTTTTTCAAGTCAGTAATGAATTGATTGTAATGGAAGTGCCTTGTACTTTATAGATTCCTCTTTGGTAACCTTATAGGAATGTATCTAATTAGAATACTAACAGTGGTCTTAAATGTTGTATTCTGCTGTATACAACAGTTAGGATACTTCGTGTGGTTCTTACAATAGTATAAAAGGAAGGCCCACCTTGCTCTCACTAGCTGTCTCTTGGTTTAGCTCATAACTTTTTTTCAAATAAAATTAGCCACATCTTGATTATAATATTCTAGAGAAATTCCAGATATCTTAGTGAAGTTATACCTGTATGATTAATCTCTCTGAGGCTTTTAGAAAATCAGTATCAAAAAGCATAAGATGGGTGAGAAACTTCACCAAATCTCAAGTTGTGGGTGAGGAACGCCATCGATCGCAAGCACATGTGCACTAAATTTCTCTACAGCAAAGGTGGTGCTTATCCATATTTTGCTTTAGTTCTGCCATCTCAAAAGTTGTAAGCAGTGGTACTAATTTAAGTAGCTTTTGCGAAGTAAAAATATTAAACTGAAGGAAGGGTGAAGCTAAATACTATGTTATTAGGCTTGCATGCATATTTCTCATCTATTTTCAGTATCCTTCTGTGCTGGGTGATTAACAAGACTCCTTTGTATTTCAGCATTATGTTTAAAACACACGGAGTCTGTTTACAATTTTCCTTCATCTGCACTCTGACGATTAGACTTGAATAGGGTTTGCAGTCAGGTTGGCCAAAACTGCTTTGAGGGACATGGGACCTTCATTCATGATCGCTACAAGAATGCCCTACTCATATTCCAACATCTCTATTCTTCCATCTTCTACACGGCACTTACCCCAGCATTGTAGGTTGTTAACAGAGAAAGTTGAAGGGCACCAGAGACTGTGAGGTCACACTTGCACCAGAAAAGCAACAAATTTGGTACTTGAATAACGAGTACACAAGTAAAGTTGTCTGCTTTAGGCTGCATTAGGAGTTTGGGAAGAGTGAAACCTATATCTAGAATACGCACACGCAAAGCACAAAAAGAGCGCAAGCTGTTTGACCAGTGGACAGAATGGGGCTGAGCGCGAATGCTCTCTGAGACAAAAATTACATACTTCTGTTAGAAATGAGCTGAATTCCTTGATAACCCAAACAGCCACCACTGGAACTGGGTCTAGATTGGGTGGGTGAGGCCTGGTGAAGTGGCAGAAGCCAGCCAGCATTTTCAATATAATGGCCAGTTGTTGGGGATACTTTTCATAATTCTTACCGTTCCCTTGAGCAGAAGCAGCATTAATAATGCACAACACACACACACACACTAGAATTTAAGCATAAACATTGTGCGGTGACATTCCATTCTGCAATTTCTAAACAGCCAAGGATGTGCTCTCAGAGGGACCTCTCTCATCTTTTCAGGTCCAGAATGTTCAGAAAATGCAATGTGCCTCTGACTAAAAGCGTAACATAAGCAACTGAAATCTAAATTAAGTTTACGGGTGGGGGGAGGGGAGTCTTGCAGAAAGCAACCCCCCCTTTTTGCACCATTTATATGGTGGAGAATGGAAAAAATGGAAATTTGCAACTGACATGTAACTATTGTTTTAGAAGGCAAAAATGCCGGATTCGGGATAGATAAGGCTTGAGCAGCCAGGGCTTTCTTGACTACCCGGTAAGCATTCCTGTTTTCCAGCTGTACATCTGCTGTAAAGGAAATGCACATGTGAAGAAATGTAATATCTTGCACACTTTACCAAAGATCGGGCATAACGTATTCCAGAGTTTCTGATAAGCCAATCGGGATCAGCTACTTTTCCCTCTCCGACTCTGGACTGGCTAAAAAAAGAAATCCCATGACATCCTGCTCTTTTGACATCTTGCAGATATGACAAGAGGCCTGTAATGTTAAGAGCTCCGTGAATAAAAGAACCAGGAACCCATGCTTAACACATATAGCACCCAAATCTGTGTTCCTGTTTTGACTTGACCTGCTGTTTAACACAATTACTGACCAGAATTAAGTTGGAGTTTTCGTTCTCACATTTTTAGAAAGACACGTGCTGTCATTGACCTAGATAAAGATGCAGTTCCAGTGCTCCGGTCTTCTCCAATTACTGAGGTACTGACACAGCTTTTGCCTGACTGAGAGAGTGCCATTTGATGGCCTGACGGGAAGCCTGGAGTTGCCTTTGGGCAGCTTCCATATGTAGCAAGCCAGTCATAAGACCAAAGTGCCCGGTGAAGTTGCTGGTGGTTGCTGCTGCTGCTGCATTATGTTCCTATCGATACTACATTGTGCGCTGAAGGTTCACAGGGCGCTATGGATAAGCGAGGCGTCGCTGAGCATTTAGAAGAGAATCCGGGAGTGCACGTCGCCGTTTTGAGATGTGTAGATAAAAGGAAAGGGTTGGCTTGGTTTTGATGTACAGAATCAGCAGGGGCAGCAAGCTTGTCTGAAGTCAAAGCGGCAGATATGCACTGGAGCACATCCAAAGGGGAGGAAGGGGAGTCTATAGCACTTCCATCGGAAGAAACTGGGCTGGCACAGCGTCCTTCTCCTTGTAGGTACCGAATGCACTTCTTTTTCCTCCTAAGAACAGTGAAGAGAGTTATCTGTAAATAAAGGGTGAATTTACAGGGTCATATTCTTAAAAGGAAAGCAATATAGCATTCATTACAGTTGTCTTGGGAGCCCAAACTCTAAATAAATCTTAATTCCATGCTTCCTTCTCCTCCCCTCAGTACTCCTGGACTAACTGAAGTGTTCTAGTTCCTAGAGGCTTATTCTGGAATAAAATTTTATTAGTCTTCAAGGTGCCCCAAAACTCCTATTTATTCCCCCCCTCAACAATTCCCTCTCTATTTAAAACCCCCTGCAATTTCTAGTTTGTTCCAATGGGTGGCAGTGTAAGTGCACAGCACTTGAATCAGATGAGTTGCGATGTTAACATGTAGAGGGAGAGCTGGAGTGTTTAATAGTTTTACATTTTGACTACTAAAGGCAGAAAAACATGATCAATATCCACATATAAAGAAAGCTGGACCTTCATGGAGAAGGACTGATTTACTTAAACTTTTCCCTCCACTTAGCTATACGAAGATTATCACTGTGTTTACTTCCTTATGACTAAATGATTTGAGACACTGCTCTGCACTACACCTGTGGAGCTGCAGTATAATGAAATCTTGGGTCAGGCTCTTACAAGTGATAGTCTACATGTCAAAATAAACGTTTGCGTCATTTTTCTGTAGAGAAAATTCACATGCGACATGGCCCTCGGTGGTGTGGAAAGTAGGAAAAGTGGTGAGTGCTGTGTGGAAGAGGTGAGAATAAAGAGGATCTCGGTGCATTTAAAGTTCAGAGAAATGTCAGTATTCTATAAATATCCTACTGCCAGAAAGTGGCCCATTTCTCAAAACTGCAAGAATGCAGTGTTTCGGCAGTGACAGAAGCACTAGGCAGAATTCTTCTTTCAAAGGGGTTCTTAGCACACCCAAAATGTCTTGGTCACTTAAGCCGCAATCCTAAGAATTTGGGAGGAAGGTCCATTGAATAAAGTAGGACTCACTTCAGAGCAGACTTGCTTAGAATTATCGTAGTCCAAAAGAGAACGGGGCATGTTGTAGAAATAATGAATGGCATCTCTGCCGTAGTGGGAAATATGGTTATACAGTTTGTGAACTGTAAAGGTTTTGGAAGATCTGAGTTATATTTCCAAATGCAAATGGAAGAATCGTGGGACAAATCCCCAGTAATCATTTTTGAATTAGTCTCTCAGAGAAAGGCTTGTCATTCATTATTTACTTACCGGGGGGCGGGGAGAAGACCTCAAAACACTTATTTTGAAAAGCCTGACTGATGAATAACATCTTTGGGGAAAGCTGCCTAAAATTAAAGAGGGGCTTCCTAACATGTCCAGCTGGCAGTCAAAGTGCCGAAAGCCATCCCACTTGTACCTTTCCCAGAAGGAAGTGGTCTGCAGTGTTGTGTAAGTGCGTTTCCCATAGAAGCAGCTACTGTACACGAGGCTCTCCCGGCTGTATGGAATGCACACAGATCTGAAGGCAGGAAATGCGAGATGGCAAGAAAGGAGCTTGCAGCATGGGAGCGGTTTCTCTGTGGCCAGTACAAAGTCCCCAACACACACCACTTCTGTCATAGTATGTAAAGCTCCCTAATCTACCATATGAACCTCAGGCATTCAACTCCCATTCACAGCCAGATACATTGCCACAGCTCTCACCGAGATACGCAGAGCCTACTTTGAGCCTCAGTGGCCGACAGGATGATATGGTTTAAGGCTTATCATCTCAGCCCCATCTTATTTGTATTAAGGATAACGCATGGTGCACTACTGGTATGACTGCCACAGAGTTCATAAACATATACATGAATTCTGACAATTTTCTGCACAGTTTAGGGAAGGGAAAGTTCATGCAAGAACCAAGTTTTCTAATAGGATTTAAACCAATGTGGCATTGATTTCCTCTGTGAGGCCCAAGAATGGTGCAAGCGCCAAACTTTGGACTTCAGTGTTTCCCATCTGTTCCCGCTCGTGGACTGGAAAGTATCAGGGTGGGTATCTTGGCATGGGCCAGGGACCAGAGAAGCCAGGTGAATTTGAAACCGCTTGCCTATTACTAAAAATCATTTACTAATAAGGTAGCCCCTGTGGAAAAAGAAGGAAACAAGTAAGCAAGTTTGTTAATTGCTAAGGATCACTCCAGCAATTTTGGTTAGTCCAGTAGGGCCAAAAGTGTAAATCAGTATTTACTGATTTACTAAATGGGCAGTATTAGTGTAAATCCTTATCAACCATGAGTACTAAGGCCCCGTTCCACACTGTCACTTTTGTTGCTCATTTCTCCCTATTGCTTTGGGTTCCTCCCCCTTTTCCACATGTGTTTTGCTCCCTCTGGGACTACTAGAGAGAACAAAACATATGGGGGGTGGGGGAACCTGAAGCAATAGGGAGAAATGAGCGACAAAAGTGACAGTGTGGACGGGGCCTAAGAATTGCAAAATGCCTATTGGAGAAATGCTTCATCGCTGAGAGGAAGACAGAAGCCTACTCTAGTTCCTTGACCTTGCATATTACTTCAGATAAATCTAGGACGAATCGTTTAAATGACCAATAGTGAAAATTAGATTGCAGTTTTCCCTCCAGAGAGCAGATTCGGACAATCAGTTTTCTTAGGTGATATTTTCCAGGTGGCAGCCGTATACATGTGTTACAGTGAACACACATACACCCTACGTGTATGTTTGTATGCCCATTTATAAGAATAATCCTTCACTTTAAAAAAAGAAGTGGGGACCAGTGTTTGGATAAGCTTGTGTTTAAATGGGGCACCAAGCAGGCTGAAGGGTTAGAGCCCTGTTACCCCCAATGGGAAATACAGCTATTCTTTAAATGACGGATTTTCCAAGTAATCAATAAAAATAGGCTTCCCCATGGTATCATTTACAGACTACGCCTGCCATTCCTGATACAGAGAAGCCTTCATGCCGACTCCTTCCTCCTTCCTTTCTGCGAGATGGAAATAACTATGCTGTTGTTTCTCTCTTTTTAAATAGATTAATTAATTATATGAAGCATTTTAGCACAAGGGAGAAGGCAGCATGTTGACAGCAAAGATTCTGAGTGGAGAAGCACGGCCTAGTCTCAAGCTCCAAACACGGCAAAATACAAAGCAAGAGTTGCTGTTCATGGGAGAAGCAAGTGCAAGCCCAGTGCTTAAGCGATATTAACTGCTGGCCACATGCACCAGACACGTCAGAAGGCTGTGTGTTCCTCCTCTTCACAACTGCTTTATGAAAAACTAGGGGCAAGGCCCATTGCAGGCAACAATGCAACGGGCGCTAGCAAGAGGAAGAAAAAGAAGGAAGGAAGCAATTCTCTTCCTCTCAACTTCTTTTCCTCTTCCTCTCAGCTACCCCCCCCCCCGCACCCTTGCTGTCTCCCCCCCCAACAGAGCCTCTTTGTAGAGGCCGTTGCATTTATTAACTGAGTGGGCGTCAGAGTACATCTCTCTTCCTTCCTTACTCCTGAGTAAACAGGCTGTGCACACACACACACACACACATTATTAGGGCTAAAGCTGGGGCCAGCTCACCTATTTCCATTTTGTGGGCACTGCAAAAGGGTTTGCAAAGGGGGCTCTCCTCCGTCATCGATTTTGAAAGCAAATAAATGCTTCCTCCTGTGCTAAGCCCCACGGTCTGCAGCTCTTCTCTCATGTCCCAAAACTACAGAAATCCCCAGAGGCTGGTGCAGAGTGGTGGAGCCAGAGACTTGCTGCAAGCCAGCACTTAACTGATTTCCAGAACAAAGTTTGAGTCCAGCTGCACCTTTAAGACTCATGAAGTTTAACTGTAGGTAGCCTTTCATGGGCATGCACAGTGAACTGACTGCGAGCTTCTGTGCTGGATGTTTTCCTTTCATTTCCCCGCAAGCCCTTTCAATTGCAAAGCTGCTTCCTGTTTAACACCAGCTAATTAGTTATCCTGGTCCACCGCCTCTTGAGGCTCCCAAATTGGGAGTTGTAGTTCTAATTCCCTTTGCTATGGTTGCAGTAAAGCCAGCAGAGAACTACAACTCCCAAAATGCAATGCTCTGTGGGCGGGAGTGAGGCAACGCAGGGAGGGAATGCAGCCAGTGAGCAAGGACGCTGTTTTGAGTGGCAGTTCTTGCAGCCAACTGATTTTGGCGCCCCATGGAATCTTGCCGCTTTGAAAACAGCTTTATATATAAGAGAGAGAAGGGTGAACAGAAAAAACAGTTATTCCCACCCTCAGATGGGAAGAGTTTTGCAGAAGCTCATCATGGTGTGTGTGTGGGGCTACTCCATGGTTTCTGAGAAGACAAAAGGGACCATTTGCTTTGACACTTTTAGCCCTTGCAAATTTCCCATGTCCCTGGGCTAGGAAACTGCCTCCCCAAAGGGCCACTTTGGCAGTGAGTTCAGAACTTGGCTGTCCTGTTCCAAAGAGGCCACAATTCCCCTCTTTTGGCTTTGGCTTTGCAACCAGTAGACCATGTTACTCCTATAGATTTGGCCCCTGGGTCTACAGTTACTGACTCCCTCGATAAAGACTCTGGTTTAGTCTTCAGGCTATTGTCCCACTGAATTTCAGTGAACACATCTTGTGTGCATCCACAGTTTATCAGTGGTCTTTTGGGTTTGCTGGAAAGTAATAGAGACTTTTTAAGCTCATGGTCTACATATTTGGGACAAGCTATGAAAGATCCCCTTTCAACCTTGGAAGCATTTAGAGGAAGTATTCGTAATTTGGTGATGCCAAAAAAAAAAAAAAAAGAGGCAGGCCATAAAGAGCAAACTTGAAGAAATGCAGTTAGTAGTATTAGAAAGAAGGGCAGCTGTAGAAAATCGTGCATGGAAAGTAACTGCACACAGAGAGGAATGGCCCCGCACGTCGAGGAACAAGCCTGGAAAGCAAAGGTTTCTGATACACACCTGCATGGGCCGCACCAGTCCATTTGTTGGTTGAGGCCAAAGCGAGCTCTGCATTTCTTAGGAGAGGCGGGATCTGAACAAGGAGCATGCGTGGCGGAGAATGGGCAAGGCAGAGGCACAAACAGCAGCAAGAGCAGGAAGAAGAAGAAGAAAAGAGGCAACATCAATTGAGCTGCTGGAGACAAAAACTAGACAGGCGAAATAAAACCCAGTTCTTCCGCTTGGCTGCATTTCCCCTGGAATAAAGCACGCATTAGGCAAACACCGCAAGGATCTCTCTCACACCATGGCCAGGAAGGCTGAGGCTGCAAGCTCCTAGTGTTCTAGATTTGTTGTTCCTTCTCGTTGGAGTTGATCTTTTGCCTCAACCACGTTCCTTTTCTCTGAAGTTTTGAGAAAAATCCACCCCAAAAGTCGCCAACATCACTTTCACCATAAAGGAAGGGCTGGGCTGGGTTATATCTGAAACACTACTGGAACTAGAGAGCCATTGCTTCATGAGGCCTTTCGTGGTCTCTGCCAGTGCCGTGGAGGCGAAAGGGTCCTCTGAACAGCCAAATCCTTATGAGTGAGAATTGAAAATGATGAAGAATTGGGTTTCAGGTGAACAATACTGTTGGCCCCAACCCCCAGTGAGTATCCTGCAAGGCTGGATCCTACCCACTGCTTTTGGCAAGGGTCCGTAATACCCCTGCCTCTTTCCCTCTCTCCGTTGTGTCTCTGGCCCATCACACGTGGGCCTCCCATTCCCACTGCTTTTCCCATCACTGCTGGCTCATTATGTGATTAACCCTGTTTCTCAGTGACACATTTCAGATGCATGAACAGTTCTTAGAAACGGCTGCTACATCTACAGAAATGTGAGAGAAGATTAAAAGACTATTTGGAACTGGGGAAATTAGTGGCTAATGGTAGCAACAGGGCTAGAGAGTGGGTCTAATGACCCCCAAGAGGAAACATTACATCTGCAATAAGCTTGCTTTTCCTTTGGCTCTGAGGAAGCTGTGTAAGGGTCGAGCTGCAATCCTTAAGCATTTATCTGGGGAATAAACCACTGAATTCCATGGGATTTCTCAGAAAAGACGCTTGTGGCTCGAGGTCTGCAGCTTGCAATGGGAAGTTTCTATTTATGAGTTCCACTTAATTTTCACTCCAGGCCAATGCTCCCTCTAAGCTGTAAAGCCCTGTGAGCAAAAATTCCACTTTGTGAGCTACTGGCATTCAAATTGTGAGCAACCGATTAGGCCAATGCATCAATTAGTTTGCTCTGGAGCCATCCTTCCTGAGCTGAGACAAAAAGGTGTGAGCCAGAGGCTAAAAAACTGTGGGCTAGCTCACACTTAACTCAGCTTAGAGGGAACACTGCTCCAGGCAAACAAGGATCCCAAACGCAATTAGCTATTTGGGATTGCTTTTTCCACGACAAATGAAGTACTACTATGCTTGCAATAAAACAGAGGGAAATTCAACCTTTGCTTCCTGCATCTTTGTAGAGAAGCAGGCAGTCAGGAAACTAAGCGACATACACCATGTTGAAGGTAAGAGGGATGGACTCGATTTCTTCACAATGCAACTAGGTATGATCTGAACAGTACGTTGCCTCTTAAATCGTCTGTCAGTAATAGAAGAGCAGACAGAAGAAACAGTTGCAAAGAGTGGCAAAGCTGGAAGAAACAGATGCTTTGTCTCATGTGACATGAAACACAGATTAGCGTTTATAGCACAGAGAGTGACCTGTCTGTAGATGAAACAGCGGAAGCATTAGCATAGACAGCGATTGTCCCAGTCACATTAAGCCACGGATGCAACTCCTAACGGAAGATTACAGCTATTGTTTGGCTGCCTCAACTAATCCACTACCAATACAAGCAAACTGACACAAGTATCCGATAAGGTGCTGGGTTCTGCAGAAGTGGATTTACCTGAATTGGAGTCTTGCTGCTTTTCTCTTGTTCTTCTTTTCTTTTTTCCCTAGGATTAGGAAGAGAGAGAAAAATACAAATCATAAGACGAACACGTGACTTGGTTTTGCCACTCTGAGGACAACTCTGAAGACAGAATACCAAAAATAGTTGTTTAGTTGCTATGGATGCTTATCTACTGTCCCTGTTTGCCTCTGCTGTGGAGAACTGGAGGGTCAGATGACATTCTTTCCCCACAAGGGCAAACCTGGCCCGGGGGGAGGGCAGCCACCACTTGCTGATCCCAGCACACCAGCTAGGTCAGCAGTTCTCAGAACGCTTTGGTCTAAGCATTTTTGTTAGTTCCAATTCATGATCCAGAAGTAACCCTCTGTAGCAGCTTGCTGATCATCCCACAAGACTTCCCAAATGACTGGTGACTCCAGACTGGCTACTGAGAAGCAACAGTATGGTCAGTTTCAGAGGGGAGATTCTTAAAATCCTGCATTGTAAAAGAAGGAATAGGTAGTTTCAGGAGAGGGCTAGCTTATACCTGTACCACCCACCCACATAGGGTTGCCAAGTCTTCGGAACTCACAGGCGGGGGGGAGTCCTCCTTCGTCCGGGAGTTCCTCCTGGCGTGTGTGCTTCGCGCGCGTGCCTAGCAACGTCACCAGAAGTGACGTCAGCACGTTGGGGGCATTGCCAGGGCGATGCTCTGGCAACACCCCCAACGTGCTGATGTCACTTCCGGTGACGTCATTACGTCGTCCTCGCTGGATGACTTTGGGGGTGGGGTTGGCCGGCGGATCGGGAATCCCCCGCCCCCCGGGCTGACTTGGCAGCCCTACACCCACACCTTTGCCACATAATTACAGAGGACTCACCTAGGAACATTTTTATGGATACACGAGAGGCCTTTGAGCTATTTGTTGAGGGCCATCTCAAACACCAGCAGTTTATGCGCTTTAGTGCTAAGGCCGGAATTAATATTTCCCACATGCAGACTACCTATATCAGCTGAAGAAAAACAGACAGATGACACCTGAGCAGCATACAGGAAACATGCAAGCTGTTAGAAATCTCACCTGCGCCATGCAAACCTAGCCTACCACTGCCCGTGCCCCTCTTCACTCACTTCCAGGGCCCTATGACTTCTCTTTGCTGCATCATAGCGGGAGCTGAAAACAGCAACAAGCATGTAGCACCTCAGAACCCACTGCTCTCCTGGAAAGACGCTGGGTATCAGAAATAACCACCCCAAGTTGGTATTAATGCTTGAATTACATAGACATCATACAGTGAGATTACCCATATTTTTAATGGATGTGAGTCTTCTTTTTTTAAAAAAAAGAAGACATGAGCCTGCTTGTATCTCAAAATGCCCTTTTTGTGTAGTGAGTGCCCCAAAGTGCCCCAAAGTGGCAAACACGTGGCCTGATGTCGCCATGATGCAGAGAGCTTGATAGGGACCCAGAGTCCAGTTGGCATAATTGGCTGTCTGCAGATGCACAAAGACAAGTCACGTTTTTTGCAAGCATGGAGACTTTCTTCCCAGCAAAAAATGGGGCAACTTCCTGAGCATTCGCAGAACACCGATACTGGTACATTAACTAATGCTGCTGGGCTTGCTCTCAGGGAAGCTCTCCCCTTCTCAGTCATTAAGTGGCACAGAGGCCTGCGCCCCAGTAAGCCACCTCCCCCCCGCCAAGACCAAAATACTGTCAGATTTTCTGAGAATAAGTTTAAAAAGGGGTAGGTGGGGAGGGATGGTGGATCAATATCTGGAACAACGTATGGGATGGAAGGCAAAGATTAAAAATTACCTTTGTTGACTGATAATTTGTGTAAGGCTTCTTCAAATTATTTGTAGAATTTCAAAGCCACTCTTACCAACAAAGGCCTATTTCTCCAATCTGGAACATGCATCTTGCATGAGCATTTAATATGACGTGATTACGTCAACCTAATCATTTTCTTTGGTACTCAACTGGCAGCTTCCTAGTCACGTGCACCTTGCGAGATGCAGGAGAGATGAGCAGATTGGGGCAGCCTAGCCCGAAGTATTGTCCAGGGGGCCTCCTACTAGCAGACTTCAGCTTCTAAAGATGTGATTGAGAACGTAGGTGTGAAAAAGGTGCTCTGAACTGCGACACAGCCCTGAGGGGGGTTGTTTTGGGGATGTCTGTAAAACTGAAATATGCTGTAATGTAGTTTGGGATTCTGGGATGAGTGCTGGTTCATTGGTTGGGGCAAGTTATCCCCTACAGCTCTCCATCCAGCACTGTCAAGCCAGTTCCAAACATTCAGAAACAGTCGCTGGTGATAATCTCATGAACGTGTTACTCTTGAGTGAGAGTGGGGTCTGCATATTTGAATACTCACCCCCCCCCCCCAAATTCTGGCACAGGGGATGCTAGCCTGTCCTGGAGAAAGGCTTTAATGGTTTCTCTCCCCTGCTGATGCCCCTCAAAGAGTTTTTCATTCCATGACCCCACCCAAAGCTGCTTCACCCATGCAAAGCAGGGACAGGGTGGCACAACTGGCAATGGCGAACCTTGGAGGCAGGAAGGCAATTACTCCTTTCCCCCCAGCTCCCTCTTACCAGCGCCCTTCCACCAACCCTGGAACACGGTTTGGGTGGAAAAACAGCTGACAGCGGGGAGTTGGATGGGGGACGGGGGACGGGATGGACTGGCAGAACACAGAAAGGTTAGATACCCTCTTTCTGTCCACATCACACCCACCCGTGCCTAGTAGTAGCAGCAGCAAGTTCCAAAGGCATGCAGACCTTGCAGTTCTAACACTAACATGCATGCTTAAGAAGGCAATATCAGTAGAGGTCAAAGGAAGAGCCAGGCAAAGTCCTATTTGTATCACTGCTGGATTCATAAGACAAGAACAAGGCTGCCAGTTCACCAGCTGAAGGAGAAGCCCAAAACTACACTTCCATTTCTCGTTATCGCTGTTTCCACAAGAGGGCAGGAGCCAACACCGCCTGCCATTTTCCCTGTGGACTGTCCCGCCTGGGGATGGGTGAGTTCAATAAAACGAGAAAGGAAAAGCAACCCTTGGGAAACAAGGACCCTGCTGTATACTCTTGAGTGTCAGGAGCTTTGGAGGGCTTCTGGAGCTTTTCTGCTCTTCTGGTTGGGAGATGAAAAAGCTGTGGAGACTCATTTTTAATTACTGTCAGGAGCTCACTAGCAAAAGCCATGACACAGTTCTGGCCCACGTAATTACAGTAATTTTCAGAGATAAGGTACATATATCTGATAGCACAACCTCATTCGTAACCCATGATCATGGCCAGATGCTGGGGACAAGCAATAGGGAATCACCATTGCCTTCATCCCTTGCTTGTGGCTTTCTGGAAGCATCTGTCTGGCTTCTAGTGGAAACAGAATGAGTCGGATCCAGCAGGGCTGTCCTTAGGCGATTAAAATTATAGCAGTGCAATGAGACAACCAAATTAGTATACAGAGTTCTGTACGTTTTCCCTCCTGGCAAGATTATAACCCATCCTTTGTAAACTAAGACAAATAAAATGATGTGTGCAGCCTTTAATTCACTTTCTGTCAAGTGAGTGTTGGTTACTGGGAGAGCTGAACGCATTTAAACCAGTTCTTCGTCTGATATTCATCAGGAATGCCAGATGGCATATGGAATGCCAGCATGAGATGTCCTTGTCATAGACTTATCCTTCTCACTATATATTTGGAAAGCCATGTCTCCCACTCTACCCAGGGACCCCTTGAAGCTGCCTTATACTGGGTCAGACTGTTGGTCTATCAAGGTCAGTCCTCTCTACTCTGATTGACAGCAGTCCTTCCGGGTCTTTCACATTACCTCCTCCTCCTCCTCCTCCTAGATCTTTTTAACTAGAGATGCTGGAAACTTAACCTGGGACCACATGCATGCAAAACCAGATGCTCTGCCATTGAGCCACAATCCTCAACCTTCTCATTCTCGATTTCTTTGTTTTGTGTGGCAGCTATTTGGGGTTTGATCTATTGGTTTTAAAATGTAACGTTTTGATGGTTACTTGTAAAGCCGCCTTGCACCAGGAGGAAAGGCAGGGTATAAATATTTAAATAAATACTTTGCAAACAGTGCTTCCCAAGTCAATGAGAACAAGGCCGTTGCCATTAGCAATCACATTCCTGGGCTGCCTGGGAGTCAAAAACGGCACCAAATTGTTTATAAGCCATCAGAGCCAAAATGGAAAAGAAAACAAAAGACGAAGTGGGGAAAAAAATCACACAATTTGTGAGAGCCGATATAGGAATTTTGTCCAGATTATTATTGAATGACCCAGGAATCTGAAAAGTGCAGGCATCTACTGTCCACTCATTTCCATAGATGCACAGGTGATCCACCTAAAGAAACGATACATAGCCCATTGATTGTCCCCTCAAATTCAACAAATTCCATAGCCAATGAGCAATTCTATGGCCATGGAAAAGCTCAGGGCTCCTGGAATTCTGCAGCCAACGCTGGGTTAGGTGGATGCAAGAGTGGCAGATGGTTACAGACTCTCACTGCCGTTAATGCAGAATAACATTCGCTGCAGAATTCTCTTACCCTTGCCGCAGAAACTGGCCCCGAGGTGCTGCTGAATTCCAGGGGCCCTGAGTTAAACTTTGTTTGATCACGGGATGCAGAGCCTGAAGACTGAAGAGCAAGGAGTAAAGCGTTAAAGAGCAGCTGCGACAAGCACGGAAAATGCACCAAAATCAGTACAATCAGAAAGAATGCAGAAAAACCCTAGCGAGAAGTGAGTCTGTCACAGTTCACTGGTTAACACAAGTTGTTTGCCACAGAACCCAATGGAGGAGGAAGTCTGGGAAGAGGGGGCGTAGCTAACAAGGGGTTTGGTCTGGTTTTGTAGTATTAGGAGTAACATCTGTATTTTTCCAAAAAAGTGCATCAGTCTCACAAAACAATCATAGTTTTTACTGGATTCCCTAGCTCACTTCTCCCAGTTGCTTCCAGTTTTTACGGCGAACCGCTTGAAGCCCTCCTGTGACTTCCGTGCAGCTGTGGCATTCGGCTCACTTCTCTCTCCCCGGCCTCCTCGATATCCGTTCCTGTTCAGCCCTCACCACCTAACTGCTACTCTCTGATAGCTTTCCACAACTATCCCTATCTCTCCATCCCAGCCTTTTTGCTCCCTTAACTTCCCTTCCAACAAGCAGCTCTAGGAAGTGACCCCGATTTCTCACTAGCAGCCTGGAGATTGTCAAACCCTTTCTCCAGTATTCAGACTTCAATGAGCTACTGGCTACTTTATATAAGAGGGTCATGGAGGAAAGTGGCATCAAGTCACTGCCAATTTGTACTGATCTGAAGGGGTTTCAAGGCAAGAGATATTAAGAGGTGGTTTCCCATTGCCTGCCTCTGCACAGGGGCTCTGGATTTCCTGGCCGGTCTCCCACCCAAGTGCTAACCAAGGCAGACCCTGCTTAGCTTTCAAGAGCTGACACGATCAGGCTAGCCCGGGAGGGTGTGCAAAAAGCATCTCGCTATGCAGGGTAAGATCTGGCCCAGTGCCTTTTTCAAAAGGTCCTTAGCCTAGGCATCAGGCTCTTCTGCACCTGTGCTAGGAGGCAGGCCATCCTAACACCTGAGCACTGCACACACCACAGTAAAAGGGTTAAGGACCATTCAGTTGAGAACTATGAACCTTGCACATTGTAGAAGTCAGCCCTAGGTTTTGTTCATTAGCTATACACTACTTGTACGTTGGTTTCCACCGCAGTCTATTTTATAAAGCATAAAAGCTTTCAGGATTTTCTGCAGAATTAAAAAGCGAGGATTCTCTAGCATTCTAACAAACGTCTCGGCCACTCGAATAACAGTTTCAGTTGCTTCAGGATCTCTGCCTGTCCGCTGTAGAACAGCATCGTTTCACAGATTTTTAATAATATAAACTATGAAAAGGAAAATATATTTTTTAAAAAAGGGATTTGGCACTTTAAATATATTCAGACTTTAGTTTCTGGCTAACCATCAACAGTTGCTCCTTCACACAGCCATTGTACCTGCTGTACTTTCTTCATTCATGTGGATTCAGAAAGAAACGTGCAAGAATGGCAAGCGTTCAAGTAGAGGCCTTCTGGGAGAACAGGAGTGACCAGCGAGCATTTTTCACTTTGTTTTCCTCTTTTTTTAAAAAAAAAAAATGTGGAAAACTGGAGCCACACAGACCGTTGCACCCAGAGGGAGAATGGCATGGAGTATCGTGAAATTAGCGATGTCCATGACAGCTGATAGTTTCAGGACAAAGAGCAGTTCTTTCAAATAAACTCCATTCTTGAAACAAGGCAACTTTGGCAACTGAATGGATACTACAAAATAGGCAGTCTGACACCATGTCGGGAGACCGTAGAAAATGATTCATTATCACCCCCCCCCCTTCACTGGATTCACAGGGGAACTGCACTGTCCCTTAATAATTTTGATTGCAGTCAGATTTTTTAGAAACGACAAATTCTGACATTTGTCCCCTTACAACCTGATAACCCACGAAGCTTCAATGTGCAACAGTTCATTTCTTTCCAGCTTTAATCAGAGATAAGTCCCAGTTAGTTCCACAGGAGTTAGAGTCAAGTCATCATGCTTTAGGGTCCTCTCATACAAGCCAATGCTGTTGGTGGTGAAAAGTGCTGTCAAATCTCAGCTGACTTATGGCGACCACTGGTGGGGTTTTCAAGGCAAGAGACATTCAGAAGTGGTTTGCCATTGCCTGCCTCTGTGTCACAACCCTGGCATTCCTCGGAGGTCTCCCATCCAAATACTTGCTAGGGCGCCCCATGCTTAGCTTCTGAGATCTGATGGAATCAGGCTAGCCTGGGCTAGTCAGGTCAGGGATTCAGACCAATGTTATACATGTTTATTGTGAAATATGTCCCACTGAGTTCAGTGGGGTTTACTCTTAAATAAGTGTGCACAGGACAGTGGGTTGGCTCCCTGATCTTGGTGGCTCTCCATCCCTCGGCAGCCGTTTCTGACCAATGTTGCCTCTAATCCCCCCCCCCCCCCCCATACTGAGCGGAACAGTTCACATCCTGAGCAGAATATAACTGCTGTAATCTTAAAATGGGCAATGGGCAGTGCAAGATCCTGCGTGGCACCAGACTGCTGCTAAGCGGGGCTCCCTGTGTTAACGAGCGGCTGTTCATGTGCACAGCTTAGAGGGAACACTGTTTCTGACCCCCCCCCCCCAAATTTTGTTTGTGGGGTCACAGGACTGGCATGGAGAAACAGCCATGCAGACGGAGAGGCTTGCGTGAGGAGAGGAAAGGAGGCACAGCCGCTCCCTTCTGCCTCTTCCAGGGTTGGAAATGGCTGCTGCGGGGAAGGGAGTGCTGGGAAGACTGGAGGCCAATGCTCCCTCTAAGCTGTGGCGTCTTGTGAGCAAAAATTCTACTTTGCGAGCTACGGGCCTTAAAGTTGTGAGCGAGCGATTTGGCTCCCGCAGAAATTAGTTTGCTCTGGAGCCGTCCTTCCTGAGCTGAGACAGAAATGTGTGAGCCGGAGGCTAAAAAACTGTGAGCTAACTCACACTCACTCAGCTTAGAGGGAACACTGCTTGAGGCCATCAGTGCTTCCTGCTGACAGTTTGTGGGATCCAAGCATGTGTCCTCAGTGTGGTATCGCACAGCTCCCACCCATTTTAGTGGAGCTTGTGCAGGACAACTTCCTAGTGGATCTAGTCCAGTGAATCCCTGTTGGTTTCCCTTGCAGGGATTAAGCACGTATTCAGACACGTATTTATCTCCATAAAACACTGAAATTCTTCAGAACAGGGTCCCCCTGTCGTTTACCGCCTGTTAACAGCCAGTCATTGATGTATAATGAGCCCTGGGAAATGATGTTTTTATATCGTTTATGAAGAACCTGCACTTGTTCCAGGATCTTATTTATATCATTAAAACAGACAATCATCTGCAATCCATCAATCTTGAAAGGTGAACAGAAAAGGTCTTCCAGGATGTCCGTGTTATTATCAAGAAAGAGCTACTGGGACAACGTGTGAGAAACGTAGCTATGGCAACACAGGAGCAAAAGACCGCACATTAATTAATGAGTTCTTTTTTTGCAAATTCTGTTAAGACATCGAAGGCTGCATTTTAGCATTATTCTCCCACTGTTCTGGACCTCTCTCTCCTGTGTTCCTCAGCCATTAGCAAAGAAACATTTTCCCAGCCCTATAATTGTTTCATTCAGAGAGTACCTAATTGCTCCCCTTTATTCTCTAATGAGTTCTATTAACAAGGGCACAAGAGCTTCTTGAAGAAATCTGGCCATGCTCTGGGGACTGCTGTTGGTGACCTGCAGCGTTTTAACGCCTTGTGTTCTGAACTGAGAAGGAACCCGGTGCCTGGCAAGTCACATGACAGCAAGCTGACCTAAATTCATTCTCCCTCTTTCAGTGACAAAACTTAGCATTCACGGTGGCTGGTGTGGCTAGAGAGTCCCAAAGCAGCTGCTTCCTGGCTTTCGGTATATCTCAACGGAGGCGGGGGCCCTGATATGGGCAGCTTCTAAACATTTCCACAGCCCTCTCAGCAGGGCAGATTAATAGGCAATGGCTGCAATTTAGGCAGGTATGACAGGAAACGCTTTCAAGAGCCTCTTTACATGTTACAAAGTCCTTGCATTTGTTGAATGGTGACGTGACCACTTTTTTTGTACGTGTCTCTCTCTGTGTGTGCCATGTGCGCATGCCTGGAAGTCATAGCTGACTTCTGGTGACCCGCAGTGGGGCTGGGAGGCAAGGACGCTCAGAGAGGAAGCTTGCTGCCTGCCTCTGCCTCCCAGCCCTGGTAGTCCTTGGAGGTCTCCAATCCAAGTACTTGCCAGAGTCAGCCCTGCTTAGCTTCCAGGATCTGATGAGAATGGGCTTCCACTGGCTATCCAGGTCAGGGATCTCCTGCTTTTACAACTGATCCCCAGCTGACAGAGATCAGCTCCCCTGGAGAAAATGGCTGCTTTGAAGGGTGGACTCTATGGCACTCTACCATGCTGAGGCCCCTCCCCTCCCCAAACCCCGCCCTCTCCTGGCTCCACCCCTAAAGTCTCCAGGTATTTTCCAACCCAGACTTGGCAACCCTACTGGCATGATAACTTTGAAGGTGCTCATCTAACAGTGCAGTGCAGAGGCATGTGTTAACCGTGCCACCCTAAGCAGAGTTACACCCTTTTAAACCTACTGCCTTAAATGGACTTGGAAGGGCATAACTGCTTAGGATTGCATTGCCAGTCTCCCAGCTTTGAAAAGAAAGAAAAAACAGCTTCAAGAGGGCTGCCACTTGGAGAAGGAGAAGAAGAAGAGGAGGAGGAGACTGGATTTATATCCCACCCTTCACTATCCGAAGGAGTCTCAGAAAGGCTTACAATCTCCTTTCCGTTCCCCTCCAGTTTGGTGTAGTGGTTAAGTGCGCGGACTCTAATCTGGGAGAACCGGGTTTGATTCCCCACTCCTCCACTTGCACCTGGCTGGATGACCTTGGGCAAGCCATAGCTCTGTACCCGCTGTTCTCTCAAGGACAGCTTGGGAAAGCGCTCTCTCAGCCCCACCTACCTCACAGGGTGTCTGTTGTGGGGAGGGGAAGGGATAAGGAGTTTGTAAGCCGCTCTGAGACTCCCTTGGGGAGTGGAGGGCGGGGTATAAATCCAATCTCTTCTTCTTCTTCTCCCCACAACAGACCCCAATGGGGCTGAGAGAGCTCTCTTGAGGACTGCTCATGAGAGAACAGCTCTAGATGAACTTGTAACTGATCCAAGGTCACACCAGCAGCTGCATGTGGAAGAGTGGGGAATCAAACCTGGTTCTCCCTGATTAGAGTCCACGCTCCTAACCATCGCACCAAACTGGCACCAAACTGGAGCAAAGGAATGGCAAATTTCTTTCTTTCTTTGATTTCTAGGCTACCCTCCCCAAGGCAGGGCTCAGGGCAGTTAACAACATTTCAACAATACGTTATAACATTTCAATAAATATAATTTACAGAATCAGATTTACATTTTAAAATAATAACAGTCAAGCTATTTCAGAATGGCGTTTAAAAACTATTTATGTCCTTACTGCTTGAAGGGGAGGAAAAGTGAAGGAGGCCAGGCTCAGTGTCCAACTGCTGCTGTCCTCAGCCATAGGCCTGGTGGAACATCTCTGTCTTACAGGCCCTGTGGAATTGCATCATTAGGCGGAGAGTTCCACCAGGCAATGGGGAATGGCTGCTTTCCCCTTTCCCCGCTGGCCATTTATTTGCTCAAAGTTGTCCTTCCCCAGCGGCTTTTTCCCAAAGGAGAAGATATGCAGGCGACGATTTTGCATGGGTAAATGGCCAGAGAAGAAAGGATTTACAAGTTCCTTCCCCCATCTTTCCTTCCTTCGAACTTGTAGCAATTTCCACAGCTGCTTTACATTTAAGAACATCTGTCGAGAGACTGTCGCGTACACCTGCCATATATCCATCCAGTCTAGTTTTTCAAAATGCAAAAAACATGTGTTTACAAAACCAGATGCCATTCAGATACACTCATCAGGGAGCCAGGAGTGCCCTGCGTCATCTTTTGAACTGAGTTTCTATTCACATTTGACAGATGTCGGTAACAGCGCTGTTAAGTTCTCTGGGAGCCCAATTGTTTCGGCTTACAGGGTCCCCCCAGTGGCAGACAATGAAAATTCAAGAGAAAGAAGCAAAGCAGGATTTTTTGAGCTTTGGACACTAAACCTTGAGGAGGTCGTTCCACCAGAATGCCCAGATACTGCCTCTCCCTCTGAAGGAGGATTGGGCCCATTTGGTGCAAAAAGAAGATGGTGGTTAAAAGGTGAACAGTAAGGATTAAGGAGTGTAGCACTGATGAGCATGGATGTGTATAGGGAGGCACAATGACAGAGCAGCTGGAGAGCTGAGCCTCTGAAAGTCAGTGGCAGTATACGTGCTCATGGATTCCTCATGTATGGAGCAGTGAATCCATACTGCTGTGGAATAACAGAGAAAATGGATTGAGGGAGGAAAAAAATGGAAAAAGTAGATAGAGGGTGTTTTTTCTCTCTCTCCTAAGAACTTCTTCACCCAAAGAGTGATTAACACATGGAATTCACTGCCACAGGAGATGGCTACAAGCACAGACGGCTTCAAGAGGGAATTGGATAAACATGGAGCAGAGGTCCATCAGTGGCTATTAGCCACAAGGTACAGATAGGAACGCTCGGTCTGGGGCAAGTGATGCTCTGTATTCTTGGTGCTTGGGGGGGGCAACAGTGGGAAGGTTTCTAGTGTCCTGGCCCCACTGGTGGACTTCCTGAGGGCACCCAGTGTTTTTGGCCAGACAGAGTGTGACAGAGTGTTGGACTGGATGGGCCATTGGCCTGGTCCAACATTGGCTTCTCTTATGTTCTTAACTTGAGGGCACCCAGTAAAAAACAAGTAATGAAACTGTGGAATTCACTGCCAGTGGAGGTAGTGTTGGCCATGAACTCAGGTAACTTTAAAGGTGGGGTTAGACAGATTCGTGGAGGAGAGGTCCATCAATGGCTACTAACTATGATGACTGAAGCCGTGGTGACTCAGCTGTCTCCCTGAGTCTAGTCATACAACTCCATTCACAAGTGAAGTGAAGAATCAGCATGGACTAAAAGGCACATATGAGACCATATAATTTGGAGCTGTAATCATACCGGATCTAATCACGTCTGTGATGTCCTTCAACTAAGGCAAGTTTAATACACCATTTAATACAGAAAGAATACTTATAACATGTTCATTTACATTAATAATGAAGAGGCTTAACACACATGCAGGTGTGGTAGCTGTGAAGGAGCCTGTCTTCAAAGCCTCCACCCTCTCGCCATTTTATATTCCTTTTGAGGGCCTCACTTCTGAAACCATAAATCTAGTTTAAGCCCATATAAATTAAAAAGAAACCAACTTTCTGCCTATTATCTGGCTGTTTTTTGGTCTATTTAACATGGGAAACACCTGAAGGAAGAAATTATTCCTTGATGACAGGAAAGGGGTATTACCATGAAACTAATAAATAGGGAGGGCACGATTTAAAAAAATCTCCATAGTGAAAAGAGATTAGTACTAGTCAGAAAACTGGTTGTTAACATGCCAAAAGTGAAGCTTTCTGTATTATGGAGAGCCTTATAGCTGTTTCAACATTTATATTCCAGTTTGGGGAGTTAGTCTGAAGTACCACAAGCTCTAGGGGCTGCAGTGGCTCAAGTGGTTAAGACGCTGAACTGCAGACCAGAAGGTCGGTAGTTCAGCAGTTCGAGACCCGAGTGCTGCATGACGGAGTGAGCTCCCACCTCTGGTCCCAGCTCCTGCCAACCCAGCAGTTGGAAAGCAAGAAACTGCAAGTAGATAAATAGGTACCACTTTGGTGGGAAGGTAACAGCATTCCGTGCGCCTCAGCGTCTAGTCATGCCGGCCAAAGACCATGACGTCTTTGGACAGCGCTGGCTCTTCGGCTTGGAAACTGAGATAAGCACCGCATCCCTAGAGTCGTATTCAACTGGCTTTTGAGAAACGGAAACTTTTACCTTTTCTACCATAAGCTCTACTCTGCTTGCAAGATGGAACTCTTCCTCCCTCCCTCCCTCTGCAGCCTCTTGAAATATTGCCCTCTGGGACGAGGGGGTTCTGTAGGAACAGCACTAGATGCAGCGCAGGTGTCAGCAAAAAGTGGGGAAAGTTGGCAAAAAATCCCCACCTTCATCGGCAGAAATTCTCTTTTAGTGGCAGAAAATGATTTTGGAACAAATCCATTATAACACTGGTTGTTCTTTTAGTTCCAACAATATTTACATTGTACAATAATTCTGTTCCAAGAATGATCCCAGGCCATAGGTTTTCAGTTGAAAAGAAGACAAGATTATGATGAAAGAGACACACAAGAAGGTGAATGAGAAGTACAGACAAAGGTTAAAGACTTAATTTTCAGGCATTGTTTAGACATGCGAAAAGAGGATGAAATGCAGGTATTGGGGGGCGACAAGGCAGAAACAGGTGAGGTCACACCAAGAGGACAGGATCAGCAGAGCAGAGATGACACAAAATCAAACAGAGAGAGGAAGGAAAGGATAGATAAGAGTTGGGGGTGTGCATTCGGATCTACTCAAGCCAAAAATCTACCTGAAAAATACCTTATTGGTATTTTGGGGAAATATTTCAGCTTCCCAGATGTTTCGGTTTTCTCAGAAAAAACGGGGGGGGGGGGGGGATCCTGGATCCATTTGGGAATTACCAGTAGATCTGAAAACAGCAAGAGGTGGGAGCCGATTGTTCCCGCCTCTCAGCTGTTTGTCGGGATTCTGCAGTCCCTTTATGTGTTTAATTTTTTTTAATTGTTTTGATTTTATACACACACAAAACAAATAACAACAAGACCAACCATTAATAGCGCGAGATCTCTATAAAGCCTTTGATTTAGTTAACTGGAAATATTTTAAAGAGGTCCTAAATTTTTATGGTTTTGGAAACAAATTTAACGTTACTTCAGCAATTTGCTCATCATATCCTGCTAGCCTAACAGTGAATAATTGTGTTTACGGATTAATAAATATTAATTGTGGTACCAAACAAGGGTGCCCACTCTCCCCTTTGATTTTCATTTTAGGTTTGGAGCCGTTAGCTAATAAAGATCTAACCAAGATATCAGAGGAATTAAATGTGGAGAAAAAGGACATTTATTAACAATGTATGCAAATGACAAGTTGTTATCACTCACAAGTCTGACAGAAGCTATACAGCCCTTAAAGGAAGAACTTTAAAAATGTAATCAAGTTTCTGGCCTCGGGGTAAACTCTACAAAGTGCAATATGCTAATATCTCTGCTACAATTCAGCTGAAAGCCTCTCATACTTTAAATATACCACTGGTACATAAAAGTTTTAGAAACCTTGGAATATCAATTCCAAAAAACTTTCACAAATTGTATCATTATAATTATAAAATACTGTGTAGAGAAATAAAAATGGATCTGGTTAGATGGGCAAAGCAGAAAACAGCTGTGATGACTCGAGTTGTAATGATTAAAATATCTGTTCTTCCAAAATTATCTTTTTTATTTTATGTGTTACCTTTTCATATTTCGGATAAGATTTCAAAAAAATGGCAGTTAAACTTAAATCAATTCATTTTTTTAACTCTAAAAAGCCAAAACCTGCAAAACTCCTAAGGTATCAAGAAGGAGGGTAGGATATTCCGAATATCTCTCTTCACTATGAGGCATATCAACTGAGATATTTAATCCCATTTGTCCTTTTCTAAGGAAACAGGCTGATTAGAACAAATTTAGAGTCCAGTGGCACCTTTAAGAACAACAAAGGTTATTCAAGGTATGAGCTTTCTCATACCTTGAATCAACTTTTGTTGGTCTTAAAGGTGCCACTGGACCAGGAGTGGCCAAATGTGCTTAATGTAAGAGCTACATAGAATAAACGTCAGCTGTCTGAGAGCCACATGAGATGAACAAATATTACAGACATGTTTTTATTGAAAAATATGCAAATTTGTTTTTTTATTAACATTAGATGAGATTGCCAAAAATAAAAACAAATGGGGTAGAAATAGATATTGATAAGGATATTTATTTGTACAATGATATTTGTAGGCTGGGGGGGGGCTTTGAGAATGTACTTAAAGTTAAAGTTGCTTTCTTTCTCTGCTCCCCCCTGCCTCAAGCCTACTCTGAAAAGGGAACACTGGCTGGGGAAAGGAAGACGGGAAGGGGAGGCATGCCTCCCCTTTGCTTGCCCAGTTGCCCTGCCAGGAGCCGCACAATATGTCTGAAAGAGCCACATGTGGCTCCTGAGCCACAGTTTGGCCACCCCCGCACTGGACTCTAAATTTGTTCTACTGTTTCAAACCAACACGGCTGCCCCACCTGGAACTATCTTCATGGAAGGCTGGTTAGAGTTAGAGAGATTTAGCTTTAAAGAGATGGAGAGATTTCACTTACTATCTGACCATACCTTCTATAAAAAATTAATGTTGACTTTGCTGTCAACACTTTATGGCCCTGTTTTGGTATGGAGGAAATGGAAAAGGGTGTTATACCCAGGGATTTTGCCACTGACCCCCATACTGTATCATCCAAAATCTGGTTCAGTTAAAAATAAGTTTAGCTCCAGGTGCAGATATTCTGGAATTGTTTTATAAATCATTTAATGGCATTTCCAAAATATTGCTCATTAAAAACTTGTCTCTAATTGGGTGGAAATCTTTATTTGAAATTTTGACTAAGACATTGAATAGACATATCAGGGGATATTATAGAAATGGAACAAATGAAAATGATGTAAAATATCATCCAACTAGATGGAAGCACTCCCTCCCCCCACCCCCTCTCTTTCTTCTCACTTAATTATTCATGTTTTTTAACGTTTTATTGCTAAGTGTTTTTGTGTTTCTTTCCATAAGATTGCATTATTTTTATATTGGATATCAGGGGCGTAGACTTTTGGAAATCCAGGGGGGAGGGGGCTCCTTAGCGCGCGCGCTCGCTGGAGTGATCTTCTCCCTCCCCCCCCCGGAAACCACCCCGCCTCCCTGGGCCCTTCCGAGGCCCACCAGCTGCTGCTGCCAGTGCCTCTCTCTCCCCCCCGCCACCCCTTCCCTCTCCCTCTCCAGCAGTGGCGGCCGGGCCGCGGAAGGACCTGGGGTGGCGTGGCGGCAGGCACTCCATTTTCAGGGGTGGCTCAAGCCCCCCCGTACTCTACGCCTATGTTGGATATGAGGATACTGATGGTTTTGTTTGTTGGTTTTGTAGTTATTTGTTCTGCAGTCCCTTTAAGCTTTTAAGAGGCTGCAGAAGACAGCCCCCGCTGGCTTGGCTGGGGGCTGGCTGGCTTCTCCTGTGCAGCCCAGTTTAAACCAGGCTGCAAGAGAAGTCAGCCCAGGATCAGCCTTGGCTGGGGCTGGCTCCTTTTGCGGCTCGGTGTAAACCAAGCTGCAAGAGAGGATTAGTTGGGGCTGCAGGAGGTCAGAGTTCTGTGCCGCTTTGGCTGGCACTGGCTCTTCTTCAGAGGAGAAGAGAAGTCAGCCCAGGATCAGCTGTGTCCATGGGGAGCAGATTGCTCCTCAAGGACACAGCTTCTGGTGTGCAATCCTCCCCCCCCCCCGTTTTTAATTCTTGGGTCTACTGGACCTGAAAAAATTCAGGATTTCCAAAAAATCCCAGATTTGAATACTTCACTGGTATTGCAATCTGGTATTTTTTGGGAAACCCAATCCCTCCCCCAGTTCAATATACCCAAACTGAAAAAAAATTGGGGGGGGGGGAGGATTGCACACGCCTAATAATAGGGAGCCAAAGAGCAAAGAGACTGCAAAACAAGATATAGTAACACAAAACTGGAATTTGACAAGGATATAGGAGCCAGTGAAAGAAATGAAACAGGGGGAAACTGAAATGCAGAGAAATCAAACCAACAGTGGGACTGAGAACAGGAGGAAAAGAAAAGAGAGAGAGAGAGAAACCGGGGGGGGGGGGAATTAACAGGAATCAAGAACACGAAACTGAGAGGTACATTCTAGTAATATCTGAAAAATGGAAATGGGGGGAAGAAAAAGTGAACGGAACTTCTTCTCCCTCTCCACAATACTAGGACTGGAGGACAACCGATGAAATTGATAAGCAATAGGTTTAGGACCATCCAAAGGAAACACCTCTTTACCAATGAGTAATTGAATTCTGGAATTCACTGCCAGTGGGTGTAGTGATGGCCACGAGCGTGGAGACTTTAAAAGGGGATTAGGCAGATTCATGCAGGAGAGGTCCATGAATGGGTACTATCCATAGCGATTACAAGAAAACCGCCATATCCAGAGGCAGCAAACCTCTGGAACCCAGTGGTGGGAGGGAGCAGCAGAGGACAGCCTTGGCTTCCGTGCCTTGTTAACTGGCTCTCCCCGGTAACTGGTTGGCCACTATGCAAAACAGTTTTCTGGATGAGATAACTGATCTGCTCCAGCAGGGCTTTTCTTATGTTAAGCTGAAATTCTAAAAGAGTTAAGGTACAAAATTATTTAGAAGAGCTGCACGTTAGCTACACAGAAGTAATGCTGAATATCAGAAGAGTAAATAATAGGACCAAGAAGAAAGTCATAAAAAGGGCCCAAGATAGATCATTAGGGAGCTCTAGTTGAAAAGAGGGAAACAATGACTATTAAGAGATAACGGCAAAAATACTCAGAAAGAAAAGCATGAAATCAAGAAAGCAGGTCTCCACCAAATATTAGGAAAGTAAATAGTAGAATTTTTCATGGTAAAATCAGTTCCAAAGGATTACCCCACATGATTTAGCAAGCAAAAACGAAAGCGTGGATTCAGTGGAATGACAAGAAGTAAATTAAAAACAGAAGAACCACTGGGGCCCTTGCTTAAGACAAGACAGTCACGATTTTTTTAAAAAAAAGGTAAACTAGGAATAAAGACGGTCAAGAGAAGATTTCTTTTAGATGGGAGAAACAATTGCAGGCAGACAAGAAAAAGGGTAGACAGCAGAGGAGAGTACAAGTTTCAGAACAGGAACCAGGAAAGGAAGAAAGAGCAAAAGATCTTGATGGGAAAGATCAAGCCCCTAAAGTGGATGACCGGTTAGAAAAATACCAAGATTAGCAAAAGAAATGGAGGAAGTGATGCAGAAGAGGAAAACGGAGAAGTGATTTGAAGTAGGAAAATAAGAAGCAGAAGGAAGCATGGATAGTAGGCACATCACCCATCAAAATGTACCAAGCATGCTTTATCCAGTGCATCAGGACATTTTACGGAGCCCACCTTCTCTCTTTATCGTACCTTCTTCAAATATTTCACCTGGCGGTTCATCAAAAATAGCTTTAACTCAGCACAGACATCCACTCCCACAGCAAACAAAGATATAAATGGCAGGTATGCCTAGGTTTCTTTAGACGGCACCCAGTATAATTCTACAGTTGCAGGGAACCCCTGCTGTATCTTTGCCGAAAAGATGTGTTATAAAAGCCGCAGTAATTCACTGCTTAATGGAGGGTTGAAAAGACACAGGCTGAGAGTGGGAGTTGGTTTGCAATGCAGTATCGGGAGCTGATGCTTCATGGCCTTGAGCAGTCAGAAGCCTCCACTGCATGTGCATAAGCGTCTAAGCAAACCTGAAAGAGCCCTCAAGGACCCAGTTCTGGCAACGATATCCTCTCGGCACCACTTGTGGCTTTCACTCTATTGCCAGTGACTGGCCACCTGGTGATACTGCTTGCAGAGGTTAGCTGAGTTCGTTTGTTGCATCAAACACACTTCTGTGGCACTTTGTGACATGAGCTTCAAGAGCCAAAGAAGAATCCTGCTGGATCAGATCAGTGGTCCATCTAGTCCAGCACGCAGTGGCTGACCAGTTACTCTGGAGCTTTCATGGACTAGAGCCCACTTGCTTCTGCTTCAGTGAGGTCTAAGCAATGCTCCCTCTAAGCTGTGGAGTCTTGTGAGCAAAAATTCTACTTCGTGAGCTACTGGCATGAAAGTGGTGAGTGAGCGATTTGGCTGCTTCATCAGTTAGTTTGCTCTGGAGCCATCCTTTCCTGAACTAAGACAAAAATGTGTGAGCTGGAGGCTAAAACATTGTGAGCTAGCTCACACTAACTCACCTTAAGAGGGAACACTGGGCCAGAGTCCACCAGAACTTGTTAAAATAGTCCTGAAAGGGCCTTTTTTTTGCTTTTCTCACTATATTCTCATTGCCTATTTAGCCCGACATACGGGCATCCTTTCTCGGTCAACTCTCGCTCAAGTATGCATTGACTACAGACACCCAAAATGGTTATCCACAAAAGCTAGACCATTAGGCTACAGCCAGTTTCAAAACAGACATTTCTTTGAAGATTGAGCCAAATTTGGTCGTCAAAGACCTCGAGTACTCACATAGTTATCTCTTGCGGACCAGCCTGGATACAGTTGCATGTGAAGCTGCCTTTCCTTGCGGGCCAGTTCATAGTACTTGGCTTGTTCCTCCCGTGACAGGGCGTGCCACTGCAAAGAAACCGCAGAAGACCGTGAGAGACAATGGCGTGCTTCAGCACTGTGTGTCCAGTCCTAACAGATTACAGATAGACCAGCAAAGAGAAAAGGGTTCTGTTGATTTATTTTTGCGCAAAAACCAAAGCCTCTTCAGAGATGAGTAGAAAATAAGAAGCTGCCTTGTGATGAGTGGAACCATTGGTCTGTCTTGTGCATTACCCGTAGCAGCTCTCTAAGGCCTCAGGCAGAAGTCTGTCCTTGCTCTAAACTAAAGGTGCTGCCGTTTGAATTCTGGATTGTCAGCGTACAAATCATGTCTTGCATCTGGTATACTGAGGCTACACTCCTAGACAGAATCCCCTATCTGGAATCACCGCTGAAGAACTCCACCAACGGAGAGAAGGCACAGAGGCACACTAAAACTACTGATCAAAACAGTTGTGGAAATTCTGAAGCACAGCAAAGAATTTTTCCTCTAGGTTTTCTTTTTTTTGAAGGCTTGCTCTGGTTTCTCAATGAAGATACGATTCAGGTGGGTAGTTGTGCTGGTCTGAAGCAACTGAACAAAGTTTGAGTCCAGGGGCACCTTTAAAACCAACGAAGTTTAATTTCGGGTAGAAGTTTTCAGATACATCATGTGCATGCACATGGAAGCTTATACCCAGGATTAAACTTTGTAGGTCTTAAAGGCGCCACTGGCCTCAAAATTTGTTCTAGTTTCTCTAGTCAAGTCAAGTCAAGTCAGCCTTTATTGGCATAAATTAGAAAAACAATTTATACATGTTAAAACCCATTAAAAACACATATATAAAAATTCTACAAGGACCTTTGGCGCAACTTTAAGACCAGACAAAGAAACTTGGCCACCTTCTCCGTGGTGTCCAGACTGGAATCTCTTAGAAGTCTATGCACCTTGAGTGCATCAGAACAAGCACCCATACTAATTAACAGAGAATGTAAATGTGTGCTCCTTAGATCTACATAGAAGTTACAGTGCAAGAGAACATGAGTGATTGAGTCCACACAGCTCTTTCTGCATGGGCAATAGCTGGCCAAGTGCGAGACCTTGTTAAATCTGCCATATAAGATGGCTGATGGCATAGCATTGCATCTGGCCAGAGTTTCTCTAGTCATGCCAAACTGCACATTATTGCTTCACTGTCATCTAGTTTCACACTGTTAACCAAGTTTTCTTCAGTATAAATGTGTTTTGGAAGCAAGCCTTTCCTGTATAAACAGAATACAATTCTCTCTTAGTTTCAGATGTAAACCTGCACGCGTACCCGTTGCTGAAGTAAAGCTGTCCTGGGAAAAGGAAAAACCCAGTACTGACCTGAACAACACCTGTCTCAGTGGACAAATAAAAGCATATGAAACCCAGACCTATACTGTCTAAAGCTCAAATGAGAGACACTGCAGAGATTTCTTGGGATTAAAGAGCCAGTTTGGTGTAGTGGTTAAGTGCGCGGACTCCAATCTGGGAGAACCGGGTTTGATTCCCCACTCCTCCACTTGCACCTGGCTGGATGACCTTGGGCAAGCCATAGCACTGTACCAGCTGTTCTCTCAAGGACAGCTTGGGAAAGAGCTCTCTCAGCCCCACCCACCTCACAGGGTGTCTGTTGTGGGGAGGGGAAGGGAAAGGAGTTTGTAAGCCGCTGTGAGACTCTAAGTGAGTGAAGGGCAGGATTTAAATCCAATCTCTTCTCTTCTTCTTCTCTTCTCTTTTAAATTTGCTTGTGTAGCCAAGTGGCTCACCCACAGAAAGAAACAGTGTTTAGATGCCTGCATTATCTGATTAATCAAGAGAATAAAAATTTGGCCATGGGCCATTAAGAATCCAGGGTCAGATCCCAGCTCAGCCATGAACCTACTCAGTGCCTCTGAAAAGGCCAATCCAGGGGTAGGCAATACTTTAGGGTCAAGTGCTGATCCTTCCCCTTACAACGTCTATCTGCGAAGAGGCTGGTGTGTCAGCAAACAAAAGATGGAAGATACGAGGGTTGTGCTCACCTGGACATGCTGGGATGAAGCTGAGCCCCAGCATTACTATCAATGCCAGAGGGGCTTGCTTTGTACCCAGCAGGCGGCTGCACATGCCTAGGTGGTGGTGATGGGAATAAACTGTGTCTGTTACCTTCTTCCATGCCACCATCCCCAGCGGTCCTGCCAACAATTCAAAGGATCACCTTGGTTTCTTGGGTGTAGAACCAATCCCACAGCTGCTCAGCAAAATAATCTGGCAAGCTGCTGCTTGACAGCACCTCGTTTAGACCTTTATACATGCTTCCTATACAAGCAAGGCCTGAAGCATGCGTGTGCTGAGCCATTCTCACAACTGTATGTGCTTTCATTCATCTGGACCCTGGATTTCTCAAGGTACTGGTCCCTGGGTACAAAACTGGAATGGACAGGCATTCAGACATCCACTTTAGGGGCTTGATCTTTCCCATCAAAATCTTTTGCTCTTTCTTCCTTTCCTGGTTCCTGTTCTGAAACTTGTACTCTCCTCTGCTGTCTGCCCTTTTTCTTGTACCCTGGATTTCTCAAGGTACTGGTCCCTGGATGCATTCAGACATCCATACACTTGAACAGAACTACAGTATGAATATAATAACGTGTGAATATGGCTCAGGCTACATTTCCTATCCCATGAGAAGGAAAAAACCGGGATCTACTTCAAATAATCTGAGGAATGCAAGGCACTTCATTACGTTCAAAGCGATATAGAAATGCTTGCGGCAATTCAGATTTCTGAGCAATTTCGTATCTTTTGAAAATCTCAGCCAAGAGAGACAAATCACCACTTGGTGATGCAGGGAATGTCAAGCCATCAGTGCTAGTACAGAAAGTACTGAAAGAAATTTTTGAGAAGACTTGCAGAATTCATTATAGTGGCTCAACTCAAATAGACCGTAAAGACCATTTGTCTGTAGGCAGAATGACTTACTGGGAAACCTGGGACAGGGGCTCCCAACTTTTGTCTCTCAAAATACAATTTGGACTGTGGCACACACAGCAGGGGTGGTGGTGATTAAGCCTTCTCTCATGCCATTACTCTGACAGGAAATGGCCCCAGGGAGTCACAGTTTGCTCCATGAGGCAAGACATTGATGCTGACTAAAAAGTAGCTGAGTTGACTTAAGTGGCAAAAGAAGACAGTCCTCAGCTCTGGGAAGAACATTTAAGGAGTTACTGACGCAATGATATTATACTTCAAGGTATCTAACCCATCCCTCTATCATTACAAGGGCAGTGGTTTCAAAACCCTTCCTCTAGAGGGCCCATTAATGAAATACTATTCCCTACATACAGCTCTCATTCCCAGCTTCACTGAGAATTCATCCCACGTGTGTACCCAACAGCAGCTTAGTAACCCACCCATAAGGCCCCTGGCATATGCCTGGTGAAGTCCCTCAAAACATGAAATTCTGGTCATGTCCTACCATCTTCCCATCCAACCTGAAAGGAACATGTTTCTTTTTTCCCTTCAGTTCATTGGATGAAGCCATTTGATTTGAGAAAGGATAATAGTGTGTCCTCATAACTTGTATGTAGTTGTCAGAACAATACCATCGTTTCCTTGGAGAAAGATCAAGATGGGTAGCCATGTTAGTCTGTCTGTAGCAGTAGAAAAGAGCAAGAGTCCAGTAGCACCTTAAAGGCTAACAAAATTTGTGGCAGGGTATGAGCTTTCGTGAGTCACTGTTCACCAAAAAAAGAGCTACAACTTCAGACAGCCAATCAGTCCTTTGGGATCTCCTGGCTGTTCCACACACAGAGTGCCACATGACAATTTAATTTTTAATTTTTCCTTGTTCACCATCTCCTTGTTTGCATTCTTACCCGTCTTCCTAAAATCTGATTGATGGCTGCGCTTTCTTTCAAGGTGCATTCAGCAATAACCTTTGCCCGCATTTCTTTCATATACAACATAAAAGCATTCAGAGGTTTCTTGATCGTTGGCTTCTTGGCTTCCTTCTCTCTCTTTGGTTCTGGTTGCGATTTCCTTGACAGAAACAGAGGGAGGGGGAAAGATGAAGAAAGACTACTTACTTCTGTACGTCAGTGACAGAAGTCAGAAATATCGATTGCTGGGAAAATACACAAACTATCAGTCAAAAATTATGTTTACATTAAAAAAAAAAAGAGTAGAATATCATCTCTGGCAGGGGCTGCCTCCAACAGTGAGCCATGGCTGGATTAGATGGCCTGATCCAGCACAGGCAGATCTTACTTTTTTGTCATTGTTTTTTAAATGCTGAGGTAAAAGTCTTCAAATTTACCATTCTGATTTTACAAAACTGTAGATGGAAGACTAATTTTGGGAGGGTGTGGAGTAGCAAGCAAGAAAAGAGTTAAGGGCCCCACCCACCCTCTTTCCTGAAAGCTGTACCCGCTTGGTACTGCTCTGCTAAGAAGAAGCAGCTAATCTTGGAGAACACCCATACTCATTATCCCAAGTCTTGAATACTTACATGTTTCGGTCATAATGATCACTTTCTTGTTTCCCGGAGTGGGATGTGATGCCTGCATGCGTGATCCCTGTGGCATGCATTCCAGGGCTGAGCACCAATGGATGTGTTAGCCTGCAACATAAAATAAGGATGTGATTGCTCGGACTTTTAGGTCTTAAGCATGTACTGAAGGTGGACCTGGCTCTTAAAAGGACAAGCTCAAAGCACAAGAAAGCAGACCTTGGTGTTTAAACAGGAATAGGAATAGCTGGGTGCTATATGACAATTCCAAAAAAGATAAAAAGTGGGACTGTGATGAATGGGGATCAAGAGATTTATGGAACTGGGCTATTTGGAGATAGGGCACTTTAATTATGTTCTGTTGAGTCACCACACTCTGGAACTGCATTATTCTATGGAATCGAGTGCCACATTTGGCAGTGGCGACACTGTCTCGCCCAATAATCTGTGCTTCAAACAATAGCTGTTTGACCACTAGGTGGCGCTCTGAGTTGTTCTTTTCCATAGAGTTGCAACCAAGTGGGAATCATATTATTCATATTATATTAGGTTATCCTGACGTTTTGTAAGCAAAGCGTTCTTTCTGAACTAAGATCACCCGGTAGAGTGCTGATGACGTTTACGGCAATACTGAGTTAGCCAAAGCCAAGCCTGACTCAGGGTTTTCTTCCTCCCAAGTGTTGCAGTTAAATAAGGGCTACAAGATTTAATTTGGTGTGTGATTAAGCCTAAAGAGCTGTACTTAACAATTCTCTACAGGCACATCAGTTTTCGGCTCCAATGAAAACAGAAAGGCTGGCTGGCTGGACATTTTGCGTTTGCTTTCTCACTCAAAGCTCTTCATTGACCTTGCTGAGCCGTTCCTGTCTCCTAATGATCAACACTGTGGATTTGTAGCCAAATGCATTTCAGATTAGGAAAAGATTTCGATATCCAAGGTCTCTGCCACACTCTACCCTCAGCGTGATCTAGCCCCTTTATAAACTTTATGTCAGATGTTCAGATCTCTCTTGTTGACACTGTATTGTTAATGCTGTAAAATAAACAGAGCAGCCTTCCCCAGCACTCCCTCTCCCTTCTAAGTAGCTTGGAGCACAATGGGATCTTTGAGGGCACATCCACCATTGCCAATACAATCACAGATCAGATCCTGAAAGATTAACAGGGTATGCACCCTGCCTCAGCTGGGAAGAGTATTTTCGACAGGAACGCATGATGCTGTCCCCAGCTTTATGACCAACGCTTCAGACAGCGCAATTGCCCCATGGAAGACAACCAGCTCTTCATTAGCTCTGTTGGCACAGAAAGAAATGATGCCTTGATTCCAATCTACTGGCATGGCTTGAAGCTTGATCTTTATCTGCCAAGGTGTGCTTTCTTGTCTGCCGAACCTGCCTCGCTCTCCTCAGTTAAGTGAGAATGACAGCGTAAGGACGGATGAGGCTACCAAGGAGGCCTGTAAACTTGTTTATCTTAAATATTAAGACGCTTAGACGGGAGTAAATGCCTCCAGTAGGCAGAAAATTAAGGCAATCACAGTAATGCTCCGTTAATAATGTGCCTTCTCCTTACTCCATTACCGAGGGCAAATCCCGGAATGGCTTCATCAACAGACTCTTCAAAAGCACTCTGATCAGGAAGACACACAGCAGAAGCCAAAGCTGGCAAGGCCGACACATGGCACTCACACATATAGCTCCCTGTAGGTTAAAGTTCATCCCACCTTCTCAGGTGAAACAGGAAGTTGGCGGAAGTTCATTTTAACGAATGCTTTCACAATTTACAACCAGCCTTTGCACTAGTGGAATAAGTGCGTGCTAATTGGCTAGGGGCCAGTTGTGTGGACCAGGAACCCAAAGTGAACACTGCCTTCTCCTGCAGAAGCAGGCTTATGTTTTCTAATTCTGCACGAGGCATGGCAGCACACAGTATACCAGGAGTGTGACCTGTAGAAATGAATACTGTAGGTACCGGATTTGTGTTGTGGTCCTGCGTACACACAACAATCCTCAGCTGTAAAGGGTCATATACTTCGATGGAAGTAGAGCTGGGTGCTTGATGCCAACTGGTGAATTATTCCTTGGGTGCCACCCAGGAGTTAATTTTCAACTTGCAGAACCCTGTAAGGCTTCCTCTTCATATCTGAATGTAGTGTGGCACACTGACAGAAGATGGCAAGCTCTACCTAGCTCAACAGTGTCTATATTCTAATGGGCAGCAGCTCTCCAGGGTCTCAGGCAGACAAAAAGTCTCTCCCCCAACACCAGCGACCTGAAATCTTTTGAACTGGAGACACCAAGGAGCAGCGCAGGGACCTTCTGTAGACAGAGCACGTACTTTCTGTACACTGGTTACAGCCCCTGACCTTAGCAGTTCTCAGTCCCAGTTAAGACTGTGAGTTAGTCAGTGATATGGAAACATTTCTATTACTGCCAGTTGGACCTCCATTACATTTGCTGCATTCAGGGTGTTGTAAGGCTATCCCAGGAAGGCATATCCCAGGAGGGACAGACAACAGCGTGATTGGATCTTTGATAAAATGTGAGCCGAAAAGGGATCCCTGCTTATGAACTGAATACCTTTTCCCCTACTTTTAACTCCAGTAGGGAGGTTTTGTAAGCTTTTGCCTCAAAACGACTGTCTGTCTGGAGCCATAAGGAAGCTGGAGATATCTGAACATTTGAGACTACTGCAGGAGCGCTCGTATGAAGACTGATTCTATGGCATCTTCATAGGCATTTTCTCTCCCCACTACTATGAGTTGACTAAAGCCAAGACTGTAGAGCTCTCCCCTTTGGGAGACTGATGTTTGTCGGCTTTTTCACCTTGGAAGTTGTCAATCTAAAATAGCAGAATGCCTTCCCTGGTTGCTGCCACTTAAAAGCTTCGAGTCTCTCTCCCTCCCTGGCTGCTGCAAGCTCACACGGCGTGAATTGCAAAAGAAGCAGAGCAGTTGGTCCTAGCTTAGAGGCAGCTCATACTTACCTAGAGACAGTAGCCCCAGCAGAGAGCGCCGACATATAGGGCTGTCTAAATCCACATGACGGGAGAGGGTAAACAGGCTGGCTCTGCCTGGGATCAGGAAGAAAGAGTCCATAAAGCATCTACATCTAGGTGTCTTTTCCTGCAAATACCTTTTTCCACTTGGACTCAAAATTGGCCAAGATCATGGGCTTGAATTTTTGGCAAAGGAGATGCTCCCTTTATCCACTGGCTTCCATTTCAATGTAGGATGAGATAATTTGACAGCAGATGGGCCAACGTTGGGCTGAAATGTCATCTGAAGTGCCACTGATCCTACTGACAGTGTTCCTATGCAGAGTCGCTCCAGTTTAAGCCCAACGAAATCAACAGACTTAGACGGGAGCAGTTCAGCACAGGGCTGTGTTGTTAGAACTCAATTTGTGCTTATCAGCTTAAAAGCGTGCCTGGAGCTCCAGAACCAGTTCCAGGCATCACAAACAACACCCAGATGATCTAGAGCAGAGGTGTCAAACTCATTTGTTGCGAGGGCCGGAACTGACATAAATGTCACTTTGTCAGGCTGGGCCATGTGTGCCATAAAATGTAATGCCAGGTACCGGAGATATAAGCTTTATAAAGGACACAGGCAAACCCAATTAACAATATTATTTTTTACTCAAAATACAAACAAAAACAATTGATTCCTAGCAGTGGAAGCCATTGATTTACAGGGGAACCCACAAAAGCCCTAATAAATGTATTTAATCACATGCAAGACTAGGTTTTTTCCAAGGGATACCATAAAAGGGGGATTACCTTTCCATTGTAAGTTGTTTGAGGGCTAGGTAAGAGCCCCGGACAGGCTTGTTCTGGCCCCTGGGCCTTATTTTTGATAACCCTGATCTAGAGGGAGGGGATACACATCCCTACCTGCATAAAAAGATGCATTCAGACAATTAACTGGGGCCCCAATGAGCATCTCCATTTGATGAATACCCAGGTGCACAACTGCTTCATCTGTGCACAAATCTCTCCTGCTACATTAGGGTACTGGATTATAAACCTGAAGGATGAAGTTTAAGATCCCATTTGAGGTAACTGAAAATGGCTTATTCCTAGCTGTATTGGAGCACGATTCAATGGGTTGGGGAGATTTAAGATGGCCAGACGTAGTGTTGATATCACTTGTTCTCTTAAGTACACCCTGCTCTAGGAACTGGTGTACCGTGGCCGCATATCTAAAGTGACAAAATCCACTGTCCTTTAAAAAATTTTCTATAGATTATTGCTTTAGGATAAATGAAGTTTAGTCTTGTACATGCTGAGTTTTTAACAAAGGCTGTTTTCAGTGTAGCTTTATTGTAAGGCTAAAAATACAACTCAAAAGGGATGTGCATTCTTTGAGTAACAGTAGAAAATATATGCATCTTTGTTAAACTAATACATGCATAGTTGGTTAGTAGCTTAGGCTTGTGTGGGATCATAAAAATGCTATCATATGAAACATGAAGAGACAGGACCCAAGGATGTGACTGGGAACAGCTATCAAATCCTAGAGGTCATAATGGAAGATAATAAAATTCCGGCTTCCACTATGTGGCTTTGGCTGATACCCTCTACTCCATAGTTTATTAATGGGGACTTATAATAACCCACAGGTGGTAGACAGATGGAGGGGGTCAGTTGGCTTCTCAAATGGATGAGTCAGTTTAGTTTCTCTAAGGGAAGTGCCAAGTACTTGGCTGTAGGGTACGAAATAGGCACTATAAACAACACTTTATTGACATATGTAAACAACTGTAATAAATAATTATCTATATAGGTTTATCAGTCCATCAAAATCCAAAGGTACTCCTCCTCACGACTGACAGGTCAAGTGTAGCACAGCCGCATGTTTTTACTTGGTAGAGAACCCAGAGGCAATGATCAGTGCAGTTCACAATTCTTCTTATAGATAAGAACAGCAACACAGTGACAAATCTCCAGTTTATAGCTCTCCTATCAAACAAGATGAATGAGGCAGCAACAGATCTCGAGGGGTTGCTAGCTTCAATCCCATGTTGAGCAAGGTCTTTACCAGAGCCGTGCTTCTCTTATGCTACCATATAAAGTCCATCCATTTACTTTTCAAGCTTGACTGCCCAATCATAAAATCCTAATACTAGAAGGGCAATACTATATCCACTCAAAGCCTTTTGTGAATTGCACCTATACATCATTCTTTATTACAGTTATTTACATGTATCTATGAAGTGGTGTTTATAGTGCCTCTTTTCTACCCTACAGCCAAGTACTTGGTACTTTCCTTAGAGATCTATTAGTGACTGAACTACTATTCTTATTGCTGAGTCAGATTAATTGTCATGATAAGGATTCAGTGGTTATCAACTGCTGTCGCTTCAAGCCAATCGGGCCCTGGGAGATTCTGGGGTTTACTAGCATTGCACCCATAGGTGTCATCTTCAGGGGGGCTGGGGAGCACAACCCCCCCCCCAATTTCCATAAGGTGCTGAGCCTCCCCCAGGGGCAACGGGGGGGGGGGGCTGAGGAGTAGAACACTGCCTGCCACTGGAATAGCAAGGTGAGCAGTCAGGGCTGTGTTCCTCCTGCCTCTCCTCCTCTGTCAGAGGGTGCCGGGCTGGTCTGCATGCCTCCCCCCCTGAAAAGTAAAAAAAAAGACAGCTTCCCTCCTGCTTTCCTGAAAAAAGCCAAAGCACATGAGATCCACACAGCAAAATCCCTCTCCGGAGCAGGTCTGGGGGGGGGGGGCATGAAGAGGAAGGCATGCGGATAGGTTGCAAACTCTCTCACCAGTTTAACGGGGGGGGGGGGGGGGGGGAGAAAAAAGGTGCTTGCGCAATTGCTCGAGGCTTTAGGGCACGGAGAATACTCTGCTTTATTTATTTTGCTGGAGGGGGGGGGAGGAGAGCACAGGAGTGAGAGAGAGAAGGAGAGAGAGAGAGGGAGGCTGGAAGGAGCTCCGTTCTGGTCCCAGCGCAGCTGCCTAGTACCAGACAGGGGGTGAGGAGGAGGGCATGACTGGGGAGACGACTGAGCCAGCCATAGCTCTGAGTCCCCAAGGGGAGGGAGAGGTTGTGTGTGTGTGTGGCGGGGGGGGGGAGAGGATCCCTTTCATTGGTCAGCGGAGAAGCTACTGAATAGGTGCAAGGGGGCCCCTGCAAACAGTTTATTTTAGTTTTACTCACTGACTTCATTTATTTCTATGAATGATCACAGTAAAAGATTTGACAGATAGATGGTTGTTTCTGCAAGGTATATTGAGGGCTATTAGCCCCCCAAAAAAGTTTGAGTCCAGTGGGCATGTCCAGAATTAAACTTTATTGGTCTGAAAAGTGCCACTGGACTCAGACTTTGTTCTGTTGCTTCAGACCAACAGGGCTACCCTGCCTGGGTCTAGTTGTGCTTCCAAACCATGTTTTGGCTTAATGGTGTTGCCACGAAGCTGTGGATCTATGATTTCTGTGCTGCAAGCTGTGCCCATGGACATGATATGTGATCTGATGGTGAGTTCATGGTGACCTAAAGCAAAAATGCTGGGGATCCTTGAGGATCCGTGGTTTGGAGCCATGTTTTTGCAGCATGGTGTTACCACGAAGCTATGGATCCATGAATTCTATGGTTCAGGCTGTGGGCATGGACATGATATGAGATTTAATGGTAAGTTTGGTGTGTCCCAACACAGAAACCCCAAGCACCCATGAGGATCCATACTCCAGAATCATGTTTTTGCAGAATGGTGTTGCCATGATTTCTGTGGTGCAAAGTGTGCCTACAGACATGATATGTGATCTGATGGTGAGTTCATGGTGATCCGAAGCAAAAATGCTGAGGATCCATGGTTTCGCACCATGTTTTTGCAGAATGGTGTTGCCATGAAGCTGTGGATCTGTGATTTTTGTTGTGCAAGCTGTGACCATTATCATGATATGTGATTAGGTTGTGTATTTAGAGTGACCCATTGCAGAAACCCCAAGGATCCATGAGAATCCATGCTTTAGAGCTGTGTTTTTGCTGCATGGTGTTGCCACGAAACTGTGGATCCATGATTTCTGTGGTTCAAGCTGTGCCCATGGACAGGATATGTGACTTGATGGTGATGTTGGGGTGACCCAACTGAAAAACCCTGAGGATCCGCGCCTTGGAACCATGTTTTTGTACTTTTGTGGTGCCACGAATCTGTGGATGCGTGATTTTTTGGTGCTCCCCATAGACTAACACATGGTCTACAGTATGATGATGGCTTTATTTCATTTCAATGTAAAAATAATATGAATTCATGAGGTTCCATGTACATCCGACTGTTACCCACACCTGCTGAGGAGGCCAACGTGCCCCTGGTGGGCGCCCAGAGGCGTTCTTCGTGGCGACCCAGGCTCTGGTGCTGGAAATACCACCCAGGGGTTGAAGGAGGGGAAGGGCTGCAGCATCAGCATTAGGATGCACCTTTTCTCCTTCACCCATCCCCGTTGCCCTTTCCATTCGCCAAGCAGCCCTCTCAAGACCCGGCCCAGCTAGTGCACAGAGGACTCTGGGCTTGCTGAGAGAGTATGATTGGCCCAAGGTTAGCCAGAAACCTTCCATGGCAGAGTGGGTGTTTGAACCTGTGACTCCCAGCTGGTGAGTCTGATGCTCTAGCTCAGTGGTTCTCAACCTGTGGGTCGGGACCCCTTTTGGGGTCGAACGACCCTTTCACAGGGGTCACCGGCAGGAAAGGGCCCCACGCAAGCTGATTGCCATTGGAACCTAACTTTTAGGAACTGATTCCAATTCAGTGTAGGAATAATGGTTGGACATAAGATATTGGTTCAGGCAAGATTTTGTATAGATGGGACAGAAAATAATGTTTTTATTGGTTTTGTCAAAGCCGTTTAGACAACACAACAAATAATTTTAGGGCTGGGGGTCACCACAACATGAGGAACTGTATTAAAGGGTCACAGCATTAAGAAGGTTGAGAACTACTGCTCTAGCTGCTAGCCCACACTAGAAGCCAACTCCTTTGATACTCCTAATCTCTACAGATATTTGCTAAAAGTGCAGTTCATGTCAATGAAACTCACTTCCAAGTGTCAAGTTTGTGCACACTTTACTTGGAAGGAAGCTCCAGGGTTTCAGTGGAGCTTACTATCTGGATGGGGTGCACAGGGGCTGCAGTCTCTTTGGACTTCTTCATGAGCAAGTCCTCCTTGTGCTCAGTGGGACTTCCTCCATGCATGTGTGCAGAAGGAATGGAGACCTGGAAAATTCTGGTATTTAATGTGAGAAACCCAGTAGCTCTATGCAGAGAATAAGCCAGGTTTGCTACTTTTTAAATGTGATGGGGCGTTCCTTTTCTTTGCTTTGGCAGGGCTTTGTTCCAAGTCACTTGCCTTAACTGGTTTCTGGATCAAGTTTTGGTTATGACGTACAAACTCCTTAGGCCTGTGAGCAGTGGCTTTCAAGTCCCCCCTTAGGTCATCTAAAAGGAGTACAGTCCAAGTAATTTAGAGATTAGTGTCATCTCTCCAAGGGCTGTGATCCACAAACTGTTATCGTCTTCAAGATATTCTTGGGAGCCACAACCATTAGGAAAGAGCCATGTGATAGAATTGTAATAATAATTTACTCATAGTTGCAAGAGCCAAAAAGATTTGAGTTTGATAGGGGACTGGGAAAATTGATCTAAGGAACTGAAGGAAGAGAAAGTATTAGCAAGCTCAGTGGTTAAGGATTTGAAAAGAGCTCTTTATAGTCCAATCCTGAGGAACACTTCCCTGGGAGTAAGCCCCCTTGAATAGATCTCAGTAGGATGTCTCTGTTAGACTGATGAGGAATTGTTATAGGACGGGGATAAACAATTAAAGTATATGAGAGAGAATGAATGTCTGGAAATGTAATGCAGGTTTCTGTGGACCGCCTCCCCTACTATATCACACAGACCTTGCAATAGCATTGTAGCTAACCCCACCTAAGAAACCTCTATGCTGTTTCTATCATTTCTAAAATGTACTTCACACCAACTGTGCATCTCCATTCTTTTCTAATCTCTCTCAGCTATGTACAGCTTTCTATGCCGTGCTTCATTTGGATTGCTTTGCTTTCTCAGGTCCTAGTTTCCTTCTTTTCTATAGCCATGGATCTACATCCCCTTCCTCAAGCTTTGCTTCTTGTCCCAGCTCTCTAAAGTCAGACCAGTTTGCCCAGTGGCAACCCAAAATACATCTGCCTGTCCAGGGAGTTCAACTAAATACCACTAGAGGTTTTGTCACCACTGTTGCATCACTTAATGCATTACAATATAGGTTCATATTCAGGCTATAATTTATGATGTTTCAGTTTGGGAAGATCTGTTTTCTTGGTCACATCAGTTGGTGCTAATTTTCCCCCTGTAAATTCCTCTTCCATCACAATGGACTCTGCTTACATGTTATCTGTCAATCCCCTCTTTATCCCACCCTTCTTCCAGTTTCCCTTTCCTTATACTGACCTCAGAACAATGGCAATATCACCCAGCCTTTGGCACACGAAGCATGGTCTCTCTACCATCAGTCCATCAGTGTCATCATTGTCTACTCAGACTGGCAGTGGTTCTCCAGGGTTTTATGTAGAGGATTTTGCCCATGCCGTGCTTTGTTTTTGAGCCATTGGAACCTGGCTGGGGAGGGTTTCCCAAGGGTCCCCATCCCCACCCCCATTTTTCCAGAGAGCCGCTTCCTAAATCCTACATGGCTCCACCTCCATAAATAGTGACAATGGCCTGTGATGTCACTGGCTCCTCCCTGTCATGTCACTGGGTCTTGGTTCTTTTAAGGACCTAGCACAACAATGCCTGTGGCCCAGCCCCAGCCCCAGCCCCCCCCCCCGGGAAATTGGAAAGTCTACGCCCTTGATTGCACCAGCAGCTAGATCAAGTCTGTTTCTATGGAGAAGGTGAATATTATAAATATAAACTAAGCAGGCTTCTTAGGCATCCTGCTGTGAGGATAGGCTCTAGATATATCTATTGACCTCCCCCCGCACCCGATTCATTGTGTCACAGGTATAATGGAACTAAAGATGCTTCTGGCCAGCAAGAGAAAAATCAGGGAGGCAGCCATAAAGAAAAAAGCGGTAATTAATGAGCAATTTCAAATATCCTTACATTACCTGGGGCAAATGTGAATTTATATAATGAAAAAGACAAAATTCTAGAAATGAACGTGACTGGGCAGTTAGTTATGCAGGTAAGAAGAAAGACGATCCTTCATTTAATAGCGAGTGGTGCCCAAGTTCTGGGGCAATAAGGATTACTGAAACGGCTAGGAAAATTGGCTGAAATATGATGAAATTCAGCTTATAAGTATAAGAGGGCTATTGCCCTGAACATCCAAGACTGTCACATTTAATTTCAAAACAAAGTGCTGAAAAAATGAAGAGATCAGTTAAAATGAAAATTAAGGGGGGGGTCAGGAGATTCATGCCTTTTCAGAAAGCTGGGAAGTTATTAAAACTACTAATAGAGGTTCAGATAAAACATATCCCATAGCTTAGAATGGTTACAAGTCCACACAAATGCCACCACAGCTACTGAGTAGTGGCAAGAGAGCTATAAAAGGCAAGACGACTTCCACTTAAAGGTGGAAGACTTTCTCATACAAGGAAACCCCCCCACACACACACTTTAGCAGAACAAACATAGGTTGATAAGGTAAAGAAGGGGAAAAGGCAAAGAAGGAACTTAAGGAATACATTGCTAAATGTACAAAACAAACCATAGAACTTTTATTTATGTACATCAGGAGTAGAAGATCAGCTTACAGGAGTAGGTAATCACAGCTTTTGTGGACAAATATGTGAAAGGAGAACAAGGAGACGGCACAGAAGCGAAAAAGAACTCTTTGCTCCATCTTCACTGCAGATGATGCAAAGAGATACCCAGATCGGAGTCATTTTTAGTGGCAAGAGCATCTGAAGAGCCATGTCAGACAATGATGTTTTAGATCTGACAGGTAAACTACAAAAGCAGCAAGACACCAGGATCAAATGGTGCTCACGTGAGTGTTCTTTTAAGACCTTACATATGATGATGTTAATCTTCTAAAGATATATGAAACTACTGAAATCAGCCTCCTTACTGGAGAAGTGGAAGATTGCTTGCATAACACCAGTTTTTTAAAAGGGATTAGGCAAAGCCTGGAAATTACAGACCTTTCCAGCCAATATCTGAACTAGTCACATTGGTAGAAAACATTATTAAAGTGACAAGTCATAAACATATGACTGAACAAGTCTTGCTGAGGAAGCATCAGCATGGCTCTGGTAAAGGAAAAACCTGCCTCACTAATCTTCAGGAAGCTTGATGAGTGTTCCTAAACCTGTAGATAGGGGTGACCAAAATTATCTGGTTTCCATACAGCCTCTTGCCAAAGGCTCCTCAGTAAATTTAGCAATAAATCTGATGGATCTGCCGATGCACTGGCAACTGGTTTAACACCAGAGGACTGGATCCAAAGCCATTCTGCTGGCATAATGGCACTTCCATTGGTGGAGGAAATCAGGGTGATTCTTGCTATTTCCCCCTTCCATTGCAGATTCCTGCTTTGTCTCCCCACACACACTTCCTTGGCCTCACAACAGCAGAAATTCAGGAGGCTCAGAGGACTGAAGCAGGATGGAGGAGGTGAGGAAGTCCTCCTCCACCAGTTTCATTCCGCTGGTGATGCTTTAGATCCAGTCCAGACAGAAGGAATAAAATGATAGATTTCACAATGGAGAGAAGCAGCAAATTCTCCCAAGGGTCAGTATTTGGATCAGTAATGTAGCATAAGTTATCTGGGGACCAGGGGGAGTGGTGAGGCAGCCAGGTTTGTGGATAACAGCAAATTATTCAGGATGGTAAAAGCCCCAGGTGACTGTGAAGAAGAATGCCAAACAGTCTTTCCAAACTGGAGCAAAAGGGACTGGAATAGCAAAACATACACATTTAAATAAGCGCAAAATCCTAAACCATAAAAATGACTCTGTGGAAAGAGATCTTTGTGTTATGGTGGGTAGTGTAATTAAATTGTTACCTCAGCAATCTTAAGTTTTAATTACTTAAAGTACTACCGCAAGGTGCAACGACTTCTAGCTTAGATAGCTTAAAAAAAGAAGCTGACAAGTTAATGGAGGGATGGGTCTGCAGCTAAGTAGAATTTTTAATTGCAGAAGGCCCTGTATTTCCAACTCCCAGACACTGAGGACAAAGAAAAGCTGTGGATGAGAGTTGCCAAACTCCAGGTGGGGCTGGAGATCTCTCAGAATTAGGGCTGCCATCCCCTCATGGGGGCGGGGTTTCCCCAGCTCTCGAGGCCCCCAATCGACTGCCACCGAGCTAGCTGGCGGGGGAGCCCCACCCCCAAGCAACCCCATCCATGCTGATGTGCCTGGCACGATGTCATCACACAGGGCACATTGCAGGTAGGGCGCTCTATCATTTGAGAAAAAACTCTATGGTTAACGCTTTGTGCATGTACCGAAGAGTCCCGGAACAAGAGGAGAACCCCCTGCCCCCGGTCAGAACACAGTAAGGACCTGACAACCCTACCCAGAGTTACAACTGATCTCCAGACAACAGAGATCAGTTCCCCTGGACTCTATAGCATTATATCCTGCAAATCTCCATGAACTTCCAAACCCAGAGTTGGCAACCCTAATGCTGACATCATATCCTGCTTGAAACTTTCTAAGCAGAATCTGGCTGGCTACTGTTAGAAATGGGATGCTGGAGCAGATGGATTTTTTCACGTGATGCAGCAGTACTATTCTTGTTAAGTTTTCTTATATCCAGAAGTCATCCATGCAATATAGCTTCCCTTATTTTGATTACCCTTCATACAAAGGCAGCCTCTAATCCAGAAGGATCAGCATGATGGACACCAAAGGAGCAAAATCCTTTGCATGGGCTCCTTGAGCCCATCCCCTTGGGTTAGTATAAATGTTCATAAATATTATATAGGCACAGCACAGGGGCTAAGAGGGCAGCAGCAGAGGAGAACTGGGCCCCCAAGTCCTACTTGTAAGCCAACATGTGAAAAAGGATGCTGGACTAGAATCACTGGTTCTCAAAGTGGACAATACCGCCCCCAGGGGGTTCTGGAATGATCCAGGTGCGCAGTAGGAGCCTTGGGTGCAATTGAGGGGCGTTGAATAAAAATAAGGGGGCAGTGGAAGCATAAAGAAAGAAGAGTCCAGAATAGGAGTGGCCAAACTTGCTTAACGTAAGAGCCACACAGAATAAACGTCAGATGTTTGAGAGCCGTAAGACATGGGCAAATATTACACACACATTTTTATTGAAAAAACATGCGAATATGCTGAGACTGCCAAAAATAAAAATGAAAGGGGTAAAAACGGATATTGATAATGATATTTATTCAATGATACTTGTAGGCTGGGGGGGGGCCTTTGAGAACACATTTAAAGTTGCTTTCTTTCTGTCTCCCCCCCCCCCCCCCCGCCCCAACCACCTCAAGCTTACCCAGAGAGGGGAACACTGGCTAGGGAAGTCCGATTATCACCGGGATTTTTTGCCGCCTGCTTAAAAATGTGCAAGATCGGCCACCTCTCCTGCTCTGGGAACGTGGAAGTACATAAATGTGCCCAAAACCAGCCAATTGCTACAGCAGATCAGAAAACTTACACAGCCTTTGAAGTTTCACCTTTGGGGCCTCGGAGGTGCGAAAACATTCAGTGTCAAAGTGACATTTATAACTCCATAGGCCAAGATATTCAAAGAGAAAAGGGATCACAGTCAAGGTTTTCACTACAATGGATCTGACACGCAAATTAATTCAATTGCCAAATCAATCCATGATTGCTGAACCAATCAGCATGAAAGGAACGGCCTTCTGTTGTTCTGTTTAAAAAGCGATCACCCAACACCGTCTCCGCAAGAAAAATCACAATGAGGCTGACATGCTACCTAAATGGCTGCCTAGTTCAGCTGGCAGATTGTGCAAATGACACCGTTTACAAGGCTTTTTAGGTGAGGCGTGGTGCTAGGTTTCAGTAATAAAGCTCACCGGACTGGAGCGCAAGTCATTTTTATATGAGGTTCCTGTCATTCCAGCTAATTAAAAGGAAACGTATTGCAGCGCCTCTTCTCTGAAATACTTGGCAGGTACCAAAGCCATTCTTTGCTGAACTCTTGCAAGGCAGCTTGCTAAGGAAAAGCTGCTTCCTGTATTAAGACCGCTTTGTGTTTGAAGTCAGCCTCATTCCAGAACACTGAGCCTTAAGAGCCACTTGCATACCGCAGAGCTTGTTACTGGCAGATGGAGAAGCCTTCCTTCTCCTCCTCCACAACTGATTTCAACACTGCTTCTGCTGCCAGAATCTTTGCAAAGCATGAAATGCCCCCCCAACCTCTTTGAATGAATTGTTTGAGAGCATCAGTTACACATGCTTCTGGACAACCCAGTGAGTGTGGAGGAATGAGGTAAAACACATATGCCAAGAAACATTTGGATTGCAAATGCAGGCAACCCCGAGAGAGTGAAAACCCTCTGAGAACAAAGGGCGGCGGTGGGGGGGGGGGGGGGGCAAGCGTTTCACTAAATGCTTATACCCAACTGGATTTATGCATAATTTTCTCAGGGCTGTGCGCCAAGACTGCAGTCCAAAGGAGTACTTGCACCTGTTCTTTAGGGCCACTTTAAATGATGTGCAAAAGGGCATTTTGTAAAAACCTGGAGATGACACATGTGTAGATCATAACACGTGACAACTGTACCAGTGGAATTCTGACAGCTAATTGTGGCTTTCTAGTGTAAGCACATACAGCAAAGCAATTCTACATGTGCTATCATCACTTGTTATTTGTATATGGGTTTCCTGTGCTTTGCTACAGGTCCTAATCTTTGGTGTAGGACTTTCATAACACTGGAGAATTGCAGCTCAGTCAGGACTCCCAGGGGCATAGGGTTGCCAAGTCTGGGTTGGAAAATACCTGGGGACTTTGGGGGGGGGGAGATCCGGGAGAGGGCGGGGTTTGGGGAGGAGAGAAACCTCAGCATGGTACAATGCCACAGAGCCTATCCTTCAAAGCAGCCATTTTCTCCAGGGGAGCTGATCTCTGTCAACTGGAGACCAGTTGTAAAAGCGGGGGATCCCCAGGCCCCATCTGGAGGCTGGCAACCCTACAGGGGCATGTTTAGGGAGGCAATCTGTTTACACTTTAGTTGTGGGTTGCTGTGGAAATCCTACTACCATCAGTAAATTAAAATGACTGTGCAAAGTGTGAAATACACCCACTCTGTTGAACATATATATCACTTGAGTGAATGCTGGACACTTCATGCAGTCATTTCTGTATAGTTTGCTTAGACCCAACCGAGATAATTTTGTTACTGTTTGCTCTATATCATAGAAGTTGCAGGCTTGCAAGGAATCATGGAGGGAAGACAAATTGGAAATCCTATCCCACCCCTCAAAGTATCTCTCTCTACTCTCTCAAGGACTTGATCAGGCTGATTTCAACCCCCCTTCCCCCTTTTGTCTGATGCTCATCTGCTCTCAACATTTCATTCCTTCTGAAGCATATTTACAGTGCAATCCTAAACCGAGTTACACCCTTCTAAGACCACTGAAGTCAACAAGGTAAAAAAGTTGTAATGTTGCTTAAGATTGCACCATTAGTCTCCATCAGGCCAGTTTGGTAAATTTATGAAGACATTTTTTTCCCATCCGTGAGGAGGGCCCCAAGTAGATATCCCTATTTTTTCTGTGGGTGGCCGTTTACAGCATTAGCTATCCACACAGGGGCCAGCCGGTTACTTTGAACAGAGGCACATTTGACTATAAATTCCCCTGAAGGCCTGCTATACTTGCCCAATACATCTGTGTTCATGGGACTCATGTACCTCCACCAACTTTACACATAGATCATGCTATAGAGATGTCAATCCAAAATTCCGCAAAATGTTTTCTAAACATGTGTGCATTTTATACAGGCTTGCACTTAGGTCCTCCGAACCACTTCCTACCCTTGCTTAAAATGAACTGAACTCACGTAGGGGCAAAAGTTTGATGGTGGCAACCAAAGAAATCATGGAGAAATACCCTGCATTAGCTATGGATAAGAGCTAGCTAAAATGCCATTCCTAAGGGATGTTGTTTAATGATCTGCTAAGAATGTATCTCACTGCTGTGGCTGAAACTGACAAGAAGGCATAGCGGAAGCTCAAAGGCCAAACCAGCTGTTAATCACCCAGCAAACCAAAAGCAATTGAGAAAGTCATCCCCTCCCCTATAAAAAAAGAGATTAGCATCCTTCCCCCCCACTTTTGGCAGGAGGTTTGCACTTGACTCATTCCTTATCTTTCCCCAATTGCTTCCTTTTCAGCCACAGTTCCTTCAGGCCCTCAACAGGGCCCTCTTTCTTTGTATCACAAGTTAAGTCATCACCCCAAGAGGTAGAACATTCAGGACAGGTATAATAAAACAACATCATTACTCAACACCCAGCCATCAAAAATCCAAAGCTGTAGGCACCATTTCTTTGTGGATACATATTTAGAGCATACTATGGTTATCAAAGGGAACTTCCACACACACACTGAATAATGCACTTCCATGATGGTTTGCAAGTTGATTTTCCCATTTCACATAGTAAAATCCAGTTGCAAAGTGCACTGAACGTGCACTATTTAGCGCGTGTGAAAGCAAAACTATCTTACTGCCCTGCGGTGTGTTTCATTGCATCTCCCTTCAGTAAGGACTCTGGGGAGGCAGCATATACATCCTGTAAATAAACAAATAAAGCACTTGACATGTCTATGCCCCAGTTTTATCAACCCAAGTCCATAACGGCCATTCTGCCCTTGCCATTGGTACATGGCCGTGAGTTGTTAAGAAGAAAAAGAAGAGACTGGATTTATACCCCGCCCTTCACTTCCCAAGGGAGTCTCAGAGAGGCTTACAAACTCCTTTCCCTTCCCCTCCCCACAACAGACACGATGTGAGCAATGCTCCCTCTAAGCTGTAGAGTCTTGGGAGCAAAAATTCTGCTTTGTGAGCTACTGGCAATAAAGTTGTGAGCGAGCGATTTGGCTCCTGCATAAATTAGTTTGCTCTGGAGCCATCCTTCCTGAGCTAAGACAAAAATCTGTGAGCTGGAGGCTAAAAAACTCTGAGCTAGCTCGCAGTAACTCAGCTTAGAGAGAACATTGCCTGTGAGGTAGGCAGGGCTGAGAGAGCTCTGACAGAAACTGCTCTTTTTCAAGGACAGCTGTGTCAGAACTACAGCTTGCCCAAGGTCATCCAGCAGGTGCAAGTGGAGGAGTGGGGAATCGAACCCGGTTCTCCCAGATTAGAGTCCGCGCACTTAACCACTACACCAAACTGGCTCTCGCTTAAGGGTTCTTGAATGTTAAATGTGTAGTTTTAAGAAAGTCTTGGACACAGCCCCCTCCATCATGCATGGCAGCTGACTGGGCAGATGATAAACATCCCTGTCTTTCTCCCTGCCTGAGACTATAAAAACTGAGAGGATATCAAGCACCTGCCAAACCACAAAATATATGGCTGGTTGGGAGCAACTGGCTTAGTGGGTCCCTCAATTGTGCAGGCCAGTCTTAAGACCTGTAAAAATTCACATAATGCAGCTACTGGTCAGGAAGGAAATAACACACTAGTAAATCTTGATTGCTTTTTCACACAGTCAACCAATCTGGAGCAGCACTGACATGAATAAATCCACTCCAGAGTGAGTGATAAGTTATTTCCTATCTTGGATTTCCTGGAGTGGAAAGTTGATTTGTGTGCTGCGGGTGTGCATCATTACTGAACATCAACAGCCCTCTACACTACAACACAACTGCTCCAGGTACTGGCTGAATGCACATACAGCAGGAGCTGGGGAATGCATGGAGAATGCATAGCATCTATGCATGGAGGACATGTTCACATACATGTTCCCTCTTCATGTTCTGGAATATTTGAAAAGCAGTGTCATGGATCATAGGGAACACTTCCCCCACATGTCGGTACCATGCTCTCAAGCTGGCCACTGCATGGAGGTGGGTCCAGTGCGTTTTTGCCCACTTCCACTCTCCACACTTTCAGTTGGTAAGTGGAGGGATCTTTTGCACAGGCTGCCTCTCATCAATATTTATATTGTAAAACAGTCTTGTGAAACTACCTCATATGGTAAGACCACAAGAGACGATCATGTTCTTCCTCACTGTTAGTATTTTAGAATGGTAGTACAGAGCTGATATAGGGCCAAAGTAGATGGGAAGGGCACCCCCAGATTTGCCTTGGAGCAAGTTCCCACCAAGCAACTCCTTTTAACAGCACTGTGTGTGTGGTGGGGGGGGGGCAGATTCTGGTCAGGACTACTTTGGCATGGGGAAGAAGGGCTACTGTCTTCCCCCTGTGCCATTTTCCAATGCAAAATGACATTGGGGGCATCATTTGCTGACATACCCCCCCAGAGCGATTTCAAGTTAGAAAAACAGTGTCTCTGTGTGTGTAAGAGGGAGGGGAGGAACATTCCTATTTCCCTGCACTTCCCAGGAACTCATTCTACAAAATGGAGATGTGTCCCCAGAGCAAACTCAAGAATGTTGTCTCACCTACTTTGCCTGTAAAAGATTCTGTATCGAGTTCCAACACAACAGTCCCTGATCCAAGTAGGAGACAGAAGCAACCTCAATAGCACTGTGGTCTTAAGAAAAACATACTGGAATGTGTACACACACACACAATTTCAGATACTGTAGGAAGGATAGTGGTGCCCAGTTAACACATTTTGGTCATAACCAGTTTCCTCGGTGACAGGCCTTTAATACTTACCATCCCATTGAAGGCGTTATCTGTCCAACCCCACCAGGAGGGAGGGAATAAAAACCAGGGATGTCTGATGTTTGAGCAGGACGGTGAACACCTGACAATCAAAATATTAGAGTATTTTAAGTTAAACACTTTTTAGCTGTCTTAAGAACAGACAACATGGACAGTGCAATACCTTTGAAAAAAGTCGTGTTGGTTAGCATTCAATAACCAGAATCAGTTTACATGCTTTGCTTCCTTCTGTTTACGATCGAAATAAATATTCTCATCTTTTCCTGTGTATTTCCTTCTCTTCAAAGAAAACTGCAAACAGCCAGTTAAAGAAGCGAGAGGACAACCATATCCAGAGTTGAGAGAAGACCATAGCTTAGGAAGTTCTTGGTTTAAATCTCAGCTCTGCCGCAAACTTACTAGATGACCTTCAGGAAGCCCTGGATCTTTTGTGTATCACACCCCCTCCCCCAATACAGACCTATCATACAGGGCAGTTACATGGAAAATGTAAGTGGATGTGCTTTGAACATGGCATATAATTGCTAAGGTACAAAAATGACATCAAAGGCAGCTGACTGTCATGGGGTTAAAAGTATCATCTAGATAGTGTTGGTCTCATTGGATGCAGAATGTGTGACAGGAGTTTTATCTACATATGTACATAAGCGCCGCCAAGTCGCAACCAGCATATGTCAACCCCAGCAAGGGGCTTTCAAGACAAGGGATTAAGTAGAGGTAGTTTGCCATCGCCTTTCTCTACAGAGTCCTCCTTGGTGGTGTCCCCTCTGAGTACCGACACTACTTAGCAGCCAAGATCTGATAAGATCAGGCTATTCCACGCTGCTTTCCCTCCAGTTTTACCACCAATCACCTTTTTACCCTGCTCTTCCTTCAAGAAACTCAGGGTGACATATATGGTTTTCCTTTCCTCAGGGGTCCTTTTGCAGAAAAAGAGGTGCAGGAGCTCATTAGCATAACTCATTAGCATAACTCATTGGCATATGCCACGTCCCCTGACATCACCGGAAGTGTGTCAGAAAGGGAATGTCATTATATCCTATGGGCCATTGAAATCAATGGCAAAAACTCATAGGGTATATAAGGGGCTGGAGGAAAGGGAGTTTGAGGGAGAGGCTCCAAACTTGCAGGGTAGCTGCTGGGGCCTCTCCTCAAAATACCCACCAAGTTTTAAGAAGATTGGACCACGGGGTCCAATTCTATGGGCCCCCAAACAGGTTGTCCCATCCCCTCCATTGTTCTCTATGGAGGGAAAAAATGTTAACTTTTTTCCTACCATAGAGAACAATGGAGGGAATGGGGGCAACCTGTTTGGGGGCCTGTAGAATTGGGCCCCGTGGTCCAATCGTCTTGAAACTTAGTGGGTATTTCGAGGAGAGGCCCCAGCAGCAACCCTGCAAGTTTGGAGCATCTCCCTCAAACCCCCTCCTCTCCACTGGCTTTTAAAGTTGCCGCCGAATTTCGGCAGCAATTCGGCGGCGAGCTGAATCAGATTAGAGAATCTGATTCAGCTCGTAGCTGCCCTACTGGCCAGTCCTGAGCTGGCGGAGCTTTGCTCCGCCTCACTCCGGCCCTAACGGACCCCTGCCTTTCCTCCATTTTATCCTGATAACAAAACTTTGTGGTAAGTTAGGCTGAGAAAGAGTGCGACTAACCAGTCCACCCTTTTCTTCACTATGCCTCACTAGCATAAACTATTTGTGCTGTTCTTGGATAATTGTCATTTTTTTTTTGGATAATCTTCATTTTTCCTTAGGATCTCAGATTTGATGCATCATAATCCAATGGCCATCTCTTCACTTGGGGGCTGATTGACACATATGTGTATGCCACTTGAGTCCTTACCTACTTAATATGTGAACAGCTTCTACTATAAAATCTTGTCTGAGGTGATATGAACTGCCTGGAGTACCTAAGCTGTGATAGTCGTTCCACACAAGCAAATTATCACCATTGTGTGTATGAATTCCTTCTTCAGGTAGAAACAGATGACTGCTAACACTGTAGAATTATGTGGTAGTTGAAACTAGGGCTTCTTCCATAGAGAGGATACCAGGGGCTGAACTTGGGACCTTCTGCAGGCAAAGCACAAGCTCTTCCGCTAGCTATTACTCATTTGTAGGGTGTCATTGTCACATTTGATGCAAAAGTATCCTTTATATTTCTTTTACTTCATTTATATCACACTTTTCTCCCCAGTGGGGACCCAAAGAGGCTTAACATCATTCTTCCCTTCTGCATTTTAACCTCACAATAATTCTGGAAGGTAGGTTAGGCTTTGGGTTGCCAGCCTCCAGGTGGGGCCTGGGGATCTCCCGCTTTTACAACTGATCTCCAGCTGACAGAGATCAGCTCCCCTGGAGAAAATGGTTGCTTTGAAGGGTAGACTCTATGGCATTGCACCATGCTGAGGCCCCTCCCCAAACCCCACCCTTTCCTGGCTTCACCTCCAAAGTATCCAGGTATTTTCCAACTCAGATCCGGCAACCCTAGTTAGGTTGAGTGTGTGTGACTGGCCCCAAGTAAGTCTCTGGCCTTTTGGTTGTGGAATTATGAGCAGAAATGTGGAGCCAGAACCTTTCTCCTTCTAATTTGGCAACCAAAAAGATTAGGGACTTTGTTTTGCAATATACCATTACAATGTTGCAATGCTGAAGCGATACAGCTATTATCATTCTGTTTTAAGCCTAAAAAGGCCTTCTAGTGTATGTGTGGAAAATGGGTGCCATAGGGCACCCATTTCTTTAGAGGTAAAGAAAACAGTGTCAGTGTGGGCAGGACCTGAATAAATGTGTATCTTCCCATCCACATGGCATACAAAGTTGCTGTGACTATGAGCTTTCCAAACAAATCATATCAACCCAAGTTTAGGAAAGATCATAACAAAGTGAGGGGGAGGGGCAGATGGAAACAGAACAACTAAATAACCACATCATGTAGATGCTCCTCAAAAAAGTAATTCAGTAAGGAAGCCAAGACAGAGCAAAACACCCATGTGGAAGCTGCTCATCTGAAAGGAGGCACAGTGCAGTTTCCAGTCAGTGTTACAATGGTCCTGCCACTACATGAAAATCCAAAGCAGCGTCGGATGTGGTAACACATTCTAATTTTGAGGGGCTGTTTCCCTGCGGCAGGGTTTCAGATTTTTGCTACACACTTTATGGTTTTCAGTCACAGGAATATCTCCACCATTTTCTCATAGGAATAAAATGATAATGTGCAAAGGATTTATATATATTTTAGACAAGGAATTCTAAATACCTCCAAAATTCCCACACAGACATTTTACTCACCAACTGGAAAGAGCAGAAGAAAAATAATAATGCCCAATCCTGTAAATTGTAAACTTTACCTTTATTGGCATAACAACACCCAAGGAACAACCATCATTCATTAACCACAACATTCAGATACATTTCTCACCTTTTAGATGCAAGATGTAAAAATTTGGCCACAGTTTCAATAATCACTGGATTAATGCCCAATTTTAATTCTTTTCTGGCCTGTGACCCTGAAGTAAGAAGGCTTCCCTCTCTTACACAAAACCCTTCCCATAAAAACAACACTATAGATATATTTTGCCATGTGCCCAGTCAGCAAAAATTCCACAGCTACAGACCTGCATATTGGGGTACTGTCAATGTGATCGGCTACAATTTTAACTTCAGTGAGAGGTGGCAGCAGGGGAGTCCTCAGAGCAGGTTTGTTTTATGGCCTTATATGCTGAAGTAAGTCTCTGAGGTGCGCTGACAGAAACTTTCAAAGCCCCTCAAAGAGTCATGAGAATTTTTTCCATGGGTAATTTCAAGGACAGTTGGCTATCAGGTGCATTGTGCTATGTTCCCAGAGGAGCTCAGCAGGATTTGAAACATCCTCACTCGCTGCTTCCTGTCAGACTTGGATATTTGCCCTTAGTTGAATTTCTTGTAGGTTATAACTTGTTAACGTTTTTCTTCTTTTGAGTGTAATTTACTTTGAAGGGCTGGTGGATAATTTAGGAACCAAAAGTCTACAGGTTGAAAAAAGTTTTTAATTTGTAGAGAGGAAGGAAGTGAAAATCTTCCAAAGCCGGAACAGAAATTCTCAGGATTTGTGTTGGCATAAATTAGCCAGGATAAAACTTTGAGAGGTTAAGGATGTCGATGTTTATTCAGTTTCATCACATTAGCTACATATATCTTTCAACAGTCCTAATGTTTGGCAGCTTTGTCACTTTGCTAATGCTCAGGAGCTTGGGGCGGCGGGGGGGGAAGAATTAGTAACTGATAATTTGTGCCATAAAATTATAGAAAATTTAGCCACTCCAGAAAAGAAGAAGAAGAAGAAGAGATTGGATTTATATCCCGCCCTTCACTCACTTAAGAGTCTCAGAGCGGTTTACAAACTCCTTTCCCTTCCCCTCCCCACAACAGACACCCTGTGAGGTAGGTGGGGCTGAGAGAACTCTTTCCCAGGCTGTCCTTGAGGGAACAGCTGGTGCAGAGCTATGGCTTGCCCAAGGTCATCCAGCCAGGTGCAAGTGGAGGAGTGGGGAATCAAACCCGGTTCTCCCAGATTAGAGTCCGCGCACTTAACCATTACACCAGACTGGCTTTCAGCCCAGGAGAAACACTGTTGATGGAGCAGCTTTTACACCTTTCAAGGTATGTTTGCTCAGTAATGCAAAATAAGAGTTTATGCAAAGGGTCAAGTGGTTTGTGGCCTTCTCCCACATCAGAATGCAAGTAGGGAATCGAGATGCCCACACCACATCAGGCTGGTAGGATGCTCTAGTAGTTTGCTGACATCCTTACCTCATTGTTACACCTGAAGTGGCTGCTCGGGTCTCTTGAGCTAAGCAAGGGGCCTGATCATAGTCTGCAACCACAAAGACTCAGCCCTGATCTACCAAACAGTCTCTTAACATATTCCTGATTTATTTCAGTGTCCCACAGACACTGCATGGAACCAAGCAGTGGATGCTTCTGGCCCACACCATGTCCAACTAGACAGCTCAGGATAACCTTAAGGCTTAAAAATTTTGTATAAATGGAATGGTGATCTCTTTAATATATATGTAACTAAGCTCTCACTTTCGTTAAGTGTATCATAACGGATGAAATTAATAAAAAATACTGTAAAAAAAAAGGGATAACCTTAAGGCTATGTTGCTATTACCAAAGATAAAGTTTCCAATTGGTAAGTTGATAGTGCAACCAAGAGTACAACTGGCAGTGGAACTTGCATGAATCAAACCACCATTTGACCCACTACTGGCAACTTGCTGGTAATGCAATAAATATGGGTTTAGAGGGGCAATGCTCATAGTGTTGCATTTTATAAACCTTTTATAATGCCCACAACTTAAACATCAATCTGTGTAATTGTACTTAACAGGATATGCATGCATTACAGTACTGCTTTTATTTTTAAGGCAGACAGATTTGGAAGGGGGTAATTTGAAGTGGAGAAGTATTCGGGCCTGTGGTGCTGAACTCTTTCCCTGCTTACAGCTTCTCTACTGCAAATCAACTCTGGCTCCAACCCACTTTTCCACCAGTGGGCTGAAATCATATTGGTCCTTATAAATGTGCATCTTGAGCCCCGTAAGGGGAAAAGCAGCTGGGAACCATTTGGAGTGAAGAAATCTTCCGCCACTTCTCTACCCACAAGTTCCCCCCCCCAAAGGTTCTTTCCTAATTAAAAAATACACCTGCAAAAGTATTGGGGCTCTAATACATACATGCTCATAGAACATGACATTAAGCCATCAGGGAAACATACGTGGTGTAATACGCAAAATGGGTAGGGTCTACTGAATGGGTGAATGTTTGAGGTGGACAGATGCTCCAGTCTTCAGCAATGTGGGATGGCTTCTAGTGTCCTGGCCCCACTGGTGGACCTCCTGATGGCACCTGGTGTTTTTGGCCACTGTGTGACAGAGTGTTGGACTGGATGGGCCATTGGCCTGAACCAACATTGGCTTCTCTTATGTTCTTATGATAGCGTATTTACAATCTGAACACATTTTCCCATGCATATCTTTTTAAAAACCACCCTCAGTCCCCAAGTAACACAAAATGGGTACGGAGAATTGTGGTTACCTTGTTTCTGGTTGATGTCGGCTGGCAAGTGTGGCGAATGGGAGCCATGGCTGAAATGTTCATTGCCATATGGGATGAGCGGGGTGAGTGGATGGACACCATGGGACGGCTGTACTACAGGAACCTTGTTGGACTGAAAAACACGAATCAAGGGTAGAGAAGGTTGAACAATTTTAGCATATGAGTTTTAATAATCCAGGAGAAAAAAACATAGACAGACATCCTAAAATGATCCTCACAGTAGCTGAACAAGCTCAAGAATGGCTGGCCAGGTCAACAAAATCTCCACAGACATCACACAAGGGAGAATGACTCCAGGAGCATAAATACACGAAAGCAAACACTGTGTATGAGTATAAGGGCTGACAGTGTCCGGCTCTGCATGTTGTCAACAAGATAGCTGGAATGACAAGGGACCACAACAGGCTTATCAAAGAAAGGATGCACAGTTGTATGCACTTTGCCGAAGTCTTTCTGGTGTGTCCATGGTGCCTCGTTTGTGTTTATGACACAATTCTCTCATGTGACATCCTCATCTCAATTAACACATCCATTTTTCAGCAGCAAATTACTTTAAGAATGTCGACAGAAATAGGCATGTGTATCTGAGGGTGTAAAGTGCCATCAAGATGCTGCCTGACTCCTGGCAACCCCACAGGGTTTTCAAGGCAAGAGACTAACAGAGGTGGTTTGCCACCCTCACCCAAATCCACCCCCAAAGTCTCCAGGTATTTTCCAAGCCAGCGCTGGCAACCCTAGGACAAGCCCAGTCACGGAGGATTTTCCATGGGATGGATTTTCTCCCCACTGTGGGTGCTGATTCACAGTCCCCGCATGATCAGCTCTACCCACATGGCTACGGGACTTCCAATATTCAGCAGTGCTAGGAGTTTAAACCTATGCAAAAGTAGCTTTGATGGCACAACTACGATATGGAGAATCTCTGTGTGCAAATGAAAAGCTGCCCAAACTCATGGCTCCAAGGCCTGTATCAGCACGGCATTATGGCCTAGCAGCAAAACAGGAGTCGTTATTATTATTTCTCACTGGGACTCACGGCTGATTACAAATACGATAAGAGCTGTTTAATCAGCAAATGAATTACAAGGCATGAAAAAATCATTTGAATCCAACAGCAAACGTTCCTGGTGAAGCAGGAGTATTGGACAGGCTGTGAACTGCGTACGGCTCAGAGATTGTGAGGCTGACAGGCTCAGTCCAGAAGAATGATCTCCAAATGTAGAACAGGGTCCATCATGAACCAATTTCACTTTACAAAACCATCCACGTCAGATGAATGGTGTTTGGGAAATGTAACTCCCAGTGTAGCCGAAAGGCCTCAGAAAAGCGTGCCAAAGAAGCGTAACCTGCAATTGCTGGGCCCCTCCTACGCCTTGCTAAAGGAGAAAAGGACAGGACAGCTACCAGAACAGGATGATTTATGACTGTCTCTCTGAAGTCACTTTGCACCAAACAGAAATCGTTGGGAGACTAGGTAGAAAACACTTGATGGAACAAAACATAGAGGAACTTGTCTGAAAGAGCACGGTTGTAGCGTTGTTAGAGAAGTTCACGCACAAGCCTCCTTGACTGCCTCAAGCGTTCCTGCCTTTTCATACTTGCCTAGTTTCGCCCACAGTTGCCTTTAAATTGACACTGACTTCTCCATAGCTGGAAAAAAAATCAAGTTTTGGCACTCAAACACAGAAGGCGTTTTTACAGGAAACAGACTAGGAGCAACAAGGGCTGTCTACATAGAAGTCTTTATTCAGTGTTAAAAGAAGACTCTAAAGACTGCTTCATACATGGTACTAATCCTATTTACATGTATCTTGTCATGTGTGACACTCACACTATGCATTCTGCTGAAGGTACACATCCTAAAAAGCACAAGATAGTCACTGCTTCTGAGAACCAAACTTTGTGATATATGGGATACTGTTGTGGTTGCCAGGCATGGCAGCTGGCAGGGAATGGGGAGAGGGGGGTACTTACTGTGGGGAGGGGGAGCAATCATAAGGTTGCCAAGTCTGGGTGGGAAAATACCTGGAGACTTTGGGGGTGGAGCCAGGAGAAGGTGGGGTCTGGGGTGGGGAGGGGCCTCTGCATGGTAGAATGCCATAGAGTCCACCCTCCAAAGCAGCCATTTTCTCCAGGGGAGCTGATCTCTCTCAGCAGGAGATCAGTTGTAAAAGCAGGAGATCCCCAGGCCCCACCTGGAGGCTGGCAACCCTAAGCAATCATCATCACCACATGATGACATCACTTCCAGTGTGACCCAGAAGCACTGGCATCATGCCTAGGTGATATTCTACCACCTGCTCAAAAATCTCTATGGAAACCATAGAGTTTTGGGGAGAGTGCTAGAGCATCGTCCCAGCATCATGCCGGTGCTTCCAGGTTGTGCTGGAAGTAACATCATCACACAGGGACAATGATTGCTGCTTGCCCTTTGGCTGGCCTGTTACTGCCCTCTGACCAGCTGTGTGTTGGTGCCAAAATTGTCAAGAGTTTGCACATCATAAGTAGGCACCTGGCAAAGCCTGGATAGTGTTGACCCACATGCTCTCTCCACCCAGAACCAGAAAGCATTAGGTAAAAGAAATATGTGATGTGACACTGCTGTAGGAGTTCTATGACGCAAAATAACAAAGGCAGGGCACAACTGTGATCAATCAATAAACTAAGCTTAGCTTTTTCCTGTCCCCTGTAGGTGGTGGCCAATAAATTAGAGGAGAAGAGTGTGTGTACATTCAGCACAATATACACCTATGCTGCCATTACTAGGATTACTAGTTCTTGAAATACAATAGTGTGCTTCCTGAGTGGAGAGTCTGGAGTCAGGACATGGGCCTCACTGAAAATACTTCAGCATCTAAAATGGATGGCTACTGCATCTAGTCCTTTTACCACCAAATAACTCATCCAGACATGGTACCAGGCACCCAACAGGTCACAGCATAATTCAGTATGCAGCTATGGCACAATCAAAAAGCAAGACATAACCTACAGAGTCAGTGATCCAGGAAAGTGAGCCATGACACACACTTCAGGTCAAGTAATACATATCCCTTGTAACCAAAGAATTAGGCATGTAGGAAATGTTTTACAGATGGGCAAATATGGGGGCAAAGATATTATTGGCCCAAGGCTACTCAGTAAATTAATCATTTCTGTTGAACAGAAATGATAGTTAGAAAACAGCTGATAGTTCACTATCAGAACAAATCCAGAAGACCTTGGAGGAGAAAGAACAGAAAAAAAGAACAGTTGTTGTGCAACAGTTGTTGTGCTGCTGGAAAAATATTTAACACTAGTTCTGTTACATCTAATACTAGTTCTGTTACATCTAATACATCTAAATGTTAACTTTTTTCCTCCCATAGAGAACAATGGAGGGAATGGGGCAACCTGTTTGGGGGCCCGTAGAATTGGACCCCTGGTCCAATCTTCTTGAAACTTGGTGGGTATTTCAAGAAGAGGCCCCAGCAGCTACCCTGCAAGTTTGGAGCCTCTCCCTCAAATCCCCTCTCCTCCAGTTGCTTTTAAAGTTGCCGCCGAGTCTCGGCAGCAATTCGGCAGCGGGCTGAATCAGTTTAGAGAATCTGATTCAGCCCGTGGCTGCCTTGGTGGCCACTCCTGAGCTGGCGGAGCTTCGCTCCACCTCACTCCAGCCCCAACGGACCCCTGCAGTTATGCCTGTATTTGCTGTGCTTGTTGGTTCACCTGTTTCTGTTATTGTTCTTTTCTTGTAAATAATTTTTTTTTAAAAAGTAAGAAAGAGAGAAAATACTTCTGGAAGAAAAAGACAGCTGTGAGCCAGCTGAAACACCCCAATGCTTCCTCTAACCTGTGGAGTCTTGTGAGCAAAAGTTCTACTTTGTGAGCTACTGGTATTAAAGCTGTGAGAGAGCGATTTGGCCACTGCATAAATCAGTTTGCTCTGGAGCCATCCTTCCTGAGCTAAGACAAAAATGTGTGAGCTGGAGGCTAAAAAACTGTAGTATAAATTCAAAATGAATTAGGCTTTCTGTATTTTTGCATTATACTTAGACTGCTCATGGAAAATTAATTTGATGTAAAGATTTTAGAAGTAGGAGAATGATATTCAAATTATTGTAAAACACTTAGATGAGAAAGCAATTACTAGAAAATATGTTAATGGAGTTGCTAAACTTAAAGATAGATGTATAGAAAAACAGCAGAGTATTGCTTAGAGGATGCTTAGATAGTAAATACATCAGCAAAAATGGCAGTTAGATATGTATGAGGTAGTTTAAACGATATATTACCAGTATAACTCTCATATTTGTATGTATGTTTCTTATTTGTTATGTTTTGTCTGAAAATATTAAAAAACTCTATTAAAAACAAAACAAAACTGTAAGCTAGCTCACACTAACTCAGCTTAGAGGGAACACTGCTCGGGAGTACCAGATCTCTCCCTCCAAGGGGATCTGCTGCCTTTTAGGAGTGCTTCTTTACTTTATTTACAAACACACAAGGGGAGCACAGATGCAGAACAATGCTATGTAAATAACCTTCAGGCTCCTAAGGAAGCCAAACTGGGAAACCAAATTGGGAAACACTGCCTGCGGAACTTCTCACCACTTGAGGAAGTGGGAAGATTGTAACTGAATATACCACCTTTTGTTTACAACATACTTTGAATTCCTAAGCAAACCAATTGTGAAACTATTTAATTAATTTATACCCACTTTTCTCCTCAATGGGTATCCGAGATGGCTAACATTATTCTTCCCTTCTCCATTTTATCCTCACAACAACCCTGTGAGGTAGGTTAGAGTGAGAGAGTGTGACTGGCCCAAGGTCACCCAGTGAACTTCCATGGCACGAATGAACCTGGCTTTCCCAGATACTAGTCTGACACTTTTAACAACTATACCATGCTGGCTCTATGCCACAGAGTTTGCAATATCTGCAACCATTTTATTGCATGCAAATACAGAGATTTCATGTTAAAAATGCTCACAGCTACAGAATTACAGAATAACAACAACAAAAAATGTGATCCCTAAACTACTAAACCTGTCTAGATTAAAGACCCCAAATATACATGTCAAATGAAAAAGTGGCCTCATTTGTCTCCTCACAAATTCTCATTCTTTACAAATCAGCCTCAAAGCGCCAGCTGTATCCCCTCCTGCTTCTTCTTGGTTGGCGGGAGTTGACTGTTCCTTAATTTACTAAGGCTTTGATCCAAGGAAAATTTTCCTGTGGACTTCAACGTGAATTAGCGTTGGCAGCGTTGGCGTGAATCAGAGCTTTCAGGCAGCATATAGAGGTTAAGTGCTTGGCACCTTTCCAAACAGCTTGTGGACACACACCTGCAATCTCATTTCTGTTTTTTTTTAACCAGACACATAATTTCTTTCTTTTTTCTTTTTTAATAGGAGATAAGCAGGTACCACCACAGTCAATCAAAAATGTACTCATTCTAACCACAGGGTTCAAATGACAGAACAGACATTAGGCGTTCAAGTTTTGTGGTGAATTTCGGTCAAAGCAGGGTCTGTGTAGGGGGGTGTAAGTGTCTCTGTGCTGGGAAACACAACTGCAAGTCTGAGAAATGTGTCAGTGTTTGTAAACTTTGTGTTCGGGTTCTCAACAAATTCAGCCTTTAAAAAAAAAAAAGCTGGGGGGGGGGCAGGGAGTTCAGACACAGAACCGCCACTTGTTAGGGGAAGGATAAGTATACAGGGGACCAATGTATCTACGGGACCACCTCTCCTGGTATATCCCCCAAAGAACACTATGCTCACGGGAGAAGAACTTACTGGTTGTCCTCAACCAGAGCCAGGGCTTTTTTTGGCCCTGGTGGAACTCTCTGCCAAATGATATTTGTGCCCTGCAGGACTTAATGCAGTTCTGCAGGGCCTGTAAGACAGAGATGTTCCGCCAGTCCTATGGCTGAAGACAGCAACATTTTCCCATCTAGCCTGGCTCCTTCCTTCCTTCTCCCAACCCCGGGGAAAAAGGACAGTAAGTTGTGTACCTCTTATGTGCCATCTATAAACTGCTAGTTGAATTTAGGTTGTTTTAATTGTTCACAACTTGATTTGTGAATGTTGTTATTTGGAAATGTTGTTTCCCGCTCTGAGCCCTGTTGCACAGGGGAGGGTGGGTTATAAATCGAAATCGAAATCACCACCACCACCACCATCATCAAGGCAAGGTGATGAGTTGACGGAACAGCTGCCTCTACCTATTCTATCATCTCATACCACCCATCACTCTTTGCCTCTGTCCGCACCTTTGTTCCACCACTGCGCAAGAGCTGGAGCAACTAATGTTCCCCCCATCATTGTTCAAAAACAGTGTAGCAAGCCAGGGAGGCCTACTTGGATTTCCTAAACTCCATAGCCCTACTGGGTATGTGTGGCTTGCCATTCAGCATTTCAACATGACTGGTAATGAGGAGGTGAAGAACATTTGCTGCTCCATCTCCAGATGGAGATAGTAAGGGCCAAACAAAATATTATGGTGTCCATGGGTCCAATTTGTAGATGCCAACTCCATTTTAGAGATGAAGTCAGCCATGTAAAAATGCTGCAAGGGCTCAGTCCCGATCACACCCACAGTATGGCAGAACTAGACAATCTTGTGTGTCTCCCCCCAAGCCTTTTCAAGTGCCTGAACAGCCCCCTCCCCATTGCTGTTGAAAAGCACAGGGAGGGACCAGATTACATGGCCCAGATATCCTGTGGGCCTTGCTTCCTTTTAAAAATGACTAATGCCTGATAGATTGGCAAAATTTTACAAAATATCTAATAAATATTGGAAATGCAATGTAAAAGTAGGTACTCTATATCACATGTGGTGGACATGTGAAAAAAGTAAAAAAAAAATGCGGTGGGGGTCCATGAAATCCTACAGCAAATGTTGGGAATTAACCTACCCTTTAAACCAGAATTATTTCTGTTAACCATAATTCCGGAAATGCATAAGAAATCTGAACGTTATTTGATTTCCCATGTAGTTACAGCAGCTAGAATTGTCTATTTTTACAGGTGGAAGAAAGAAGAGACGCCATCTAGAGAAGAATTGATTTATAAAATAATGGAGATTGCAGAAATGGACAAGCTAACTTTATTGCTCCAAGGAAAAGATGAGAACAGCTTTAGAGACATTTGGACAAAATTCTATGACTGGTTAGAGAACGCCAATTCTTTGAACTAAATTAACAAGAATAGATGTAAATGGTACTAGTAGCATTGGTACAAGAAGGAACCTTTTTTCATGTTTGCTGTGTTCTTCCGTGTTGTGTTTAAGTTCGTCCTTATTGTATTTAAAAACAAAAGTGAAAACATATATTTAAAAATATAGAGAGAAGAATTTAACAAATGGCTAAGTTCAGATTTCAAACGGCATTAGCATCCATGGGTCAGACCCTGTGGACATGATAACATCTAGTTTGGCTCTAAGAGGTGGGTAGGACTAGGTTGGCAGCAGCAGCCGACAGGAGCGCACCCACATAGATGTCCTTAAGTGGATCATTTCACTAAATTGTGTTCCTCACGGTTTCAGATGTAGTAAAAACCAATAGCTAACCATGATATTTTCCTTTAATTTCCATTTAAAAAATCCCTACCCAACAAACAGGTGATCAAACGCTTCTATAAACGTGAACTGTACAGGATGGCAACATCGTCTGTAGGCATTGCACTTAGGAAATGCTTGAGGACTGCTACAGAAGAAGTTTGCCAAAAAAAAATCAATTTCCTTCCTTGCCTGGACTGCTGTTTAAGCATCTAGCCCAGCATGCTATAGAACTACTTACAATATTTAAGTCAGATTTCAGCTCCTAATCCATAAATGTCTGCTGTTATATTTTTAGTTAGACGCTATTGTTTTTATACTTATATCCCGGAAATGCTGAGCCCCTCAGGGCTCCCACTGCTATTTCAACAATGCAAAGCAATTTGAAACAATAGCTAAACACACAAACCTCCAGCATAATTGAACAAGCCAGCGAGCTGAAAGACAAAAATGAATCACTAATCCAGCAAACCATACACCTTCTCAAAACGAAGCTTAATTTCCTGATGGCTGCATGGGAGACAGTTTGTGGTCAAATTTGCGTTTGAGGCATCATTTTAAATAGCCCAGCCCTCTAAAGCAACTTTCAGTGGTCTCAGCCGGTACTTCAGATTTCCTCTTTGAAAGACCTTCTCCATAGATGGAACCCAGGGAGCTCCTATAACTTGTTTAACAACACATCTTGTTTCTCACAGCACATTATTTTAATTCTTTCACACAGTGTGTTATACTTTTTACATATATATGTCTAGCTGGCTTCTGTGACTCATTTATTTTCATCCCTGAGATTACCTCAGTGGCTGAAGAGTAGACCTTTACATACCCTGCTGCAGCAGATAACACAGTATTTTATTTATTTATTGGGATTTATATCCCGCCCTCGCCGTACGGCGGGCTCAGGGCGGCTAACAAAGCCACATTTTCAACTGACAGTAGCCTCTCCATTATGCATCTTTGAAGCCTGTGGTAGTTAACTGACCATACAGCACAGTTCCAAGGTGGAAAAGGTTGGAAAGTTGCCTCCCCAGGCTAACTGTAACAGATAATTGGTCTCATGTTCAGTTTCATCTTCCTCTGGCATGAACTGCAATGTGCATAAGATGTCTGAATAGTTCATCACAAGTACAGATTGCAAATTTGCATGCCATCACTACTCTCACATTAAGAATATTTGTAATTATTTCGCAGTTCAGAAACTGGGATTTCCATTTGTGATGAACAATTCAAGATGGTTCCCTACAAATGCTGTGTAGTTTGGACTAAGAAAATAGAATCTGGCAATGAGCAGAATGACCTTGTGGAGTAGACACTTTACATGGCAAGTTCATATTTACCGTATGTACACAGTATTTACAACCGGAAGCAGAGATGTTCTGGATAGTCAGAGGTCTGTTGGTATCTGGCTTGCAGGAGGAGGTGGATTGTCCCACTATTGTAAAGTAGCAGTGACAAAGTCAGATAGTGGCAGGGTGCCAACAACTAACTCAGCCTGAGGATGTAGACAGGATTCTTGGAAGTGTGAGGCCTCCACCTGCTTGTACAACCTTCGTAGTTAATGAGCGGGTGGTCACCCCAGTCTTGAGATAGTCTGTGATGCATTCATTACTAAGTTTACCTTGGACCCAGGACATTTCACAGCTATTGATCAGTCTCAAATGTTCCATTCTTGAGCAAGGTGACTGAATGGGCGGTGGCAAGATAACTACAGGCTTTCCTGGATGAAGCACATTATTTAGATTCTTTCCAATCTGTTTTTAGGCCTGGTTATGGGACTGAACCAGCCTTGGGTGCCCTGGTGGATTGACCTGTTACAAGAGATGGACAGAGGGAGTGATTCTCCATTGATTCTCTTGGGCCTCTCAACAGCTTTTGATACCACTGATCATAGTATCCTTCTGGACCACCTTTCTGAGACTGGGAGGCACCATTCTGTGATGATTTCAGTTGCACTTGAGGGGCAGGTTTCAGAAGGTGGTGCTAGGAAACTGCTATTCAGCTCCTTGGTCTTTGACCTGTGAGATCCTGCAAAACTTCATCTTGTCCCTATGCTCTTTAACATGTACACAAATCTGTTGTGTGAGGTCATTCGGAGATCTGGGTTGGGTTGTCACCTACCTACCTACCTCCCTACCAATAAGTGGATGACACTCAGTTCTGTCTCACACTTCTGGCTGATTCCAGGGAGTCTGCAGAAACCCTGAACCCTGAACTGGAAGCAGTTTTGGAGTGCATATGGGCTTATAAACTGGAGTTTAATCCTGACAAGACAGAAATGCTACTGGTGAACAAAAAGTCAAACCTGAGATTTAAGGTCACCTGTTCTGGGTGAGGTTGTAGTCCCCTTGAAGGATCAGATCTCTAGTTTGGTGGTGCTCTTGAACCCAAGCCTATTGCTGGTTAAGCAGGTTGCAGATATGGCCTGGAGTGCCTTTTACCCATTTCAACTGGTTAGCCAGCTGTGGTTTTTCCTGTGCAGAAAAGATCTGGCCACTGTGGTGCATGACCTGGTTACATCTAGATTAGATTATGAAATGTGCTCTACATGGAGCTGCCCTTGGTGAGAGCCAGTTTGGTGTAGTGGTTAAGTGCGCAGACTCTAATCTGGGAGAAGCGGGTTTGATTCCCCACTCCTCCGCTTGCACCTGCTGGATGACCTTGGGCAAGCTGTAGCTCTGTATCAGCTGTTCTCTCAAGAACAATTGTCTCAGAACTCTCTCAGCCCCACCTACCTCACAGGGTGTCTGTTGTGGGGAGGGGAAGGGAAAGGAGTTTGTAAGCCGCTCTGAGACTCCAAGTGAGTGAGGGGTGGGATATAAATCCAATCTCTTCTTCTTCTTCTTCTACTTCTTCTTGAAAAGTGTTTGGGAACTTAAATTGGTGCAGAATGCTACAGTCAGTGTGTTGACTGGAGTGGGTTGTGTGACCATGTCACTTCAGTCTTGGTCCATCTAAACTGGCTCCTGATTTGCTTCTGGGCACAATTTAAGGTGCTGGTGTTGAACCTTAGACCCCTATATGGTTTAGGACCAACATACTTGAAGGACCACCTACTTCATTAATAACCTACTAGACCACTGCTGTCATCATCCAAGATCCTGCTTCAGATGTCAACCCAGGAGAAGGCCTTTTTGGTCATGGCACAAAACCTCTACAACTTCTCCTCAGTGAGACTTGTCTGTCCCCTTTGGTTGCCACCAGCAAATGAAGACTTTTAAAATGGTATTTGGTGTCCCCTTAGTGATCTCTCCTTCCTGCCCAATTTCTTAACTGTTGTTATGTTTTTCTATGTGTATTTTAGCTCTCACTGTAATTGTTTTAATGATGTGGGGGATGATTTTAATGGTTTTTAAGATTATTATTATTATTATTGCTTGATTTAATTTATAGACTGCCCTCCCTGGAAGGGCTCAGGGTGGTGCACAAGATATACATATCAATCAATAATGAAATTTAGTTTAAATTTAACTTAACAATTTAACTTAAATTTAACTTAACAATTAAAACAATACAATACATGCAGTAAAACTAATCCAGGTGGTGTTTGATGCCAATTTATACCCTTCCCCGTGGGGGGAGGGGGGGGGAGAGTGATGTTGGTCAGGCTTGATGGTAAACTGTAGCTGTCCTCAATCATAGGCCTGGTGGAATGTCTCTGTCTTACAAGCCCTGCGGAACTGTACCAAGTCCCACAGGGCACAGATGATACTAGGCAGAGAGTTCCACCAGGCCAGGACCAGGGCCAAGAAGACCCTGGCTCTGGTCGAGGTCAGCTGGATGTCTTTCGGGCCAGGGATCACAAGGAAATTTTGGTCCCCAGAGCGTAATGCTCTTTGGGGGATACGCCAGGAGAGGCAGTCCTAAAGGTACGTTGCCCACAGACCATTTAAGTTCTTAAAGTTTAATACCAGAACCTTGAACCTGATCCGGTATTCAACCTGGAGCCAGTGCAGCTGGCAAAGCACTGGCTGAATATGTGCTGTCAAAGGGGTCCCTGTAAGGACCCAGGCCACTGCATTCTAGACCAGTTGTAATTTCCAGGTCAGTCTCAAGGGTAGACCAATGTAGAGGGCATTACAGTAGTCTAACCAACCTGGAGGTGACTGTTGCATGGATTATTGTAGCTAGGTCAGGGGGAGACAGGAAGGGGGTCAGGTGCCTGATCTGTTGGAAAAAACGTCAGTCTGGCAACGTTTGTGATCTGGGCCTCCATCGATAGGGAGGCATCCAAAATCACACCCAGGCTCTTGGTGGTTGGCACTGGTGTTAAAGGTGCACCGTCAAGAGCTGGGAGATGGCACCCTGCCCCTGAGTCCCCCTGCCCGACCCAGCCACAGAACTTCCATCTTTGATGGATTCCATCTCAGTTGACTCTGTTTCAACCACCCGACTACGGCTTCCGGTCCTTTGGCCAAACTAGATGGGGTGGTATCAATCTGTCCATCAACAGATATAGCTGAGTACGTGGTTTATTATGTATATTTTTAGCTTGTTAGCTGCCTTGGTGGCTTTTTTGAGAGCACAAAAGTAGGGTATATTTTTCTGTAAATACATACTACCTCATTGGACAGAATTTGCTGTTCTGAAAATAGCGTCCATTATGTTCTAAGAACAGGAAATTAGCCCTGAGTTTTCACTCACTGCAAAAGCATCTGTATTAGGGCCACTGACTCTACAATGTCCACAATGTGCAATGGTTGGTTTCTGAAACAGGATTCATCCTTCCCTTTTTAAAAATCTGTTTTCCTTAAATTTATGAACCTATTGAGGGAAAAGAAGCCATTAAGTACAAACTGTGATCTCCAGTGACTGCCAAACTTTTAGAAAACAAAACCTTTGACCATCACCAATGGCCCCCCCAAAAAATCTTGTGCCTTTAATTTAATGAAGATGACAGCAAGGCAATCATTCTTATAGCCCTTATGAAGTCACTACATGTCAGCATAATTTATTTGTATAAATAATTTTCATCCACAGATTTCACAAGTAAACACTGGATAGCAAACACATAGGATCACTGTGGCGAACAGGGAAAACCTTTGACATGATCCAAGGCTGCTCTTTAACTGCATATTGTTCCAGGCCTTGATAAAGACTGGACAAAGGCATTATTAAAAATCTCAGCCTAGAAGACAGTGGGAAGCTAGATCTGCAGGTATTCTGCCAGTGGAATTATTATTTTCACAGTGCAGAAAGGGAGACAGTTCAGCACCTGCTGCAGACACACGTTTGGATTAAGCAAATTTAGGGTTTCAGCCCCCAGGTCTGGGCAGGGGTTCCCCCGCTTCTGGGGGCTCCAATCTGCTGCCAGCCAGCCAATCAGCTGGAGGGCCCTTTAATTCCCACCAGTAAATCAGCTCTGTGTGTGCTGCGGCCCACACCCCACTTGGAAAAAGACCCTTTAAAGGGTCTTTTTTGTGAGCGGAGCTGCAGCTGGCAACAACCCCTCTCCTTCCCTGCTGAAAGATTTAAAGGGCCCTCCAGCTTATCGGGGGCCACATGCTCCTTGCCAATCAGCTGAAGCCCTTTAAATCTCTGCAGGAGGGGAGGGAGAGGGGTGGCTGCAGGTGGCTGTGGCTTGGGGGCGGGGCTTGGGGAGCGGCCCCCAAATCCCCCTGCTGGAGCAATGAGAGAACCTGGTAACCTCACTCATTTTTACAAACACATTAACATCTGCATATAGCAAAGACAATTTCTATCGTGTCAAAAGACTGAAGAGTTCTTTTCTTTTTTTCACTCCATCGACACACAAGGGAGGAAGCTGAATGTGCTCCACAATAACAACACAGTCCAAGTGGTTAGACTGTATCACTTTTGTTACAGTCATATCTCCAGCCTCATCTCATGCTCTATATAATACACGCAATCCTCTAGCAGCTTCCTTGTGGCAATCTTTGGTCAGCAGTAAGGCCAGTGTGGAAACACCCCACTCAGTTTTGCTATGAGTAGTTCTGCACTCTCACCAACCAAACACTGTACGCAATTTTGCTGCTGCTTAGTAAATGATCGCTGTGGTTCTTAGCGCTCAGGCAAATAACCTAAAGCCGTGGTGAGTTAGATCAGTCACCACCTTCAAAAACTTTCCCACTTCGCTAGCCTTAAAACAGCTATTTTTAAAAAGGAGTGGTGGTGAGTCTATCAGCTCTATTCCTCATGCAAGAACAGAATCGTTTCCACAGTGGAGACAGTAGTGAAATGCTCTGAGGACCGGAATGTCCACTTGGAGAAGTGTTAGGTTTTGGAAACAGACTGCAAGCACCAAAAACAGGACGAAGAGGGTTACGTATCAGTGATTCCTAAACTTACTGAGATCAAGACGGGGATGCAAATTAAAAAAAAAATCATAACACTACTACAGTAGTTGTAACTAGGTTTCCCAGATGCCCATTGGGGCAGAAAATTTCCTGCTTCCTGCTCCCATTGCCCGCCAGTGCTTCAGTGGCTGGTGGGAAGAATTTTTTTAAAACCACCACTGGCCGTTGATGTTATGTCACTTCCAGGGAAAACCCAGAAGTGACATCACTCCTATCTAGGAATCATCAGAAACTCTATTGTTTTACCTACATGTCGCACAGTTCTATGCACGACTTCACAAAAGTAAGTCCCAGCATGTTCAGTGGTGCTTGCTCTAAACTTAGGACTGCTACCTTAGATTCAGTTCAGATGTAATGTCAAACCACAGTTTGGCACCTTGGGTGAAACTTGAGCTCACTCACACTACTCCTTCTCAACCCTGTATTATTGACTGGTTTGCAGGGCAAGCGCAAAGCAAGATTTTATACTGGAAACAAACCATGGTTCGTAAGCTTAGTTTGCAGGGCAAGACCAAACCCTTGCTTGCTAGTTAGGTTGCAACGCCAAACTATGGTTTACCACAAACCAAGAAATAACTAATTTGTTTGTGTCACACAAAAGGAGGGAGGAGGCAAGATTATGCAAATGAGCCTGAGGCTCCACTCAGCTTCATTTCCCTATTATCATATCAAATCATAGTTTGAATCTGGATCAAGCCTGTGTCACTGATGTCTTGAACTCTGACTGGAAAATGTACACTTCAGAAAAGCAAACAGGATTTTTAAAGTATTTAAATCTTTGGCAAACAACCATTTCCCACCAGACAGTCACATCTCACAGGTGCGTGGATTCATAAAAAACATCAAAGGTAAGCCACCCACAGTGCTTGACCCTTGGTAGTCAGCGGCAATCGGCCAAACCAACGCACATTAATAGAAGTTTCAGGGGCTCCATTCTCTGTAATGCTGTGCATTTATTACAGGTGTCATTTCCCCCTGTACTGAAAAGAAGGATATCGATATTATTAATAATAAGTAAATTGTAAATACAAGGATGAGGACCTAAGGATGTAGAGCACTGAATTGCCCATGTGGAACCAAGGGGTGTCAGAGTTAACGTCATTGCCACTTGCACTCAAATCACTAGCCTGCATCTACTTACCAAACCTTAGTACAAGTTACACAGAGAAATGAAGGTCTTACGTAAAAGAGGTTTAACTTTCGGGTTGCTTATGCGCATTTCACAGAATATAGCAACTGCCACTTCATTCGCTCCCTTCAACCCGCTATCGTGCTGCAATCAACGGCTAGTCATTTCAGTGCTTCGTGGACTAGTTCGCTTTTCTCACTTTTGCTGCAGTCAGATTGTTTCAGCCCACCAACACAACAAAAAAGGAAATAAGGGAAAGTCAATACCACCTACGCTTAGGGTTTTATTATTGCTGGCTCCTTCCTACGCTGCCCTGCCTGGATTTAGAAGTATCTTTGATGCTATTTGCATCTGACCACATTAGCAACAGATATAAGCTATTGCTCTGACAATAGGTACATGATTAGAATGATAAGATCTATTATACACAACTGAGTCCTTGTATGACGTACGGACTGAGCTCATGAGTTGCCGTGTCAGCAAATAAAGATCTGGTACACAACAACAGCTAGGTCCACATTCAGTGTCACAGGTAAAACACAGGTAACATGACCCACGTGACAAGCCAGCTCCTCCCTCCATGATGCACAGTAGCCTGCAGCCCACTGTGCAACTGTTCCAGCACACAATGTTATTTCAACTCAAGGAAAATGGCTGGGTGGTAGGGGCGGGGGGCAGGATGGAAGGGATGAATCAAAAGTAATTTGTTAACAAAGTGATACATTGGTGACACTCTAGTTATTTCATACTACGTATTACAGAATCCTTGTGTCATGCCTGGGGGTCCATCACTTCAAGTGGGCAGCCGTGTTGGTCTGAAGCAGCAGAACAAAGTTTGAGTCCAGTGGCACCTTTAAGACCAACCACGTGTGGCAAAGGGGGACCCAATAGATGTTGTTCACCTTGACTTCCAGAAAGCTTTTGATAAAAGTTCCTCAGCAAAGGCTCCTAAATAAGCTCAATAGTCATGGGATAAAAGGACAAGTCCTCTTGCGGAACAAAAACTGGCTAATTAACAGGAAACAGAGTGTGAGTATAAATGGGCAATTTTCTCAGTGGAAGGTGGTAAGCAGTGGGGTTCCGCAGGGATCAGTACTCAGTTTGATACTTTTTAACTTGTTCATAAATGATTTGGAGTTGGGAGTAAGCAGTGAAGTGGCTAAATTTGCAGATGACACTAAATTGTTCAGGGTCGTGAGAACCAGGGAGGATTGTGAGGCACTCCAAAGGGATCTGTCAAGGATGGGCGAGTGGGCATCAACGGGGCAAATGGGGTTCAGTGTAGCCAAGTGCAAAGTGATGCACATTGGGGCCAAAAATCCTAACTATAAATTCATGTTGATGGGGTCCGAACTGGCGGAAACTAACCAAGAGAGAGATCTTGGAGTTGTAAGAGATAACTCAGTGAAAATGTTGAGACAGTGTGCGACTGCAATAAAAAAGGCCAACACTATGCTGGGTGGGGATTATTAAGAAGGGAAATGAAAACAGATCAGCCAGTATCATAATGCCCCTGTATAAATCAATGGTGCGAGCTCATTTGTAATACTGTCTGCAATTCTTGTCACCACCCCTCAGAAAGGATATTATAGCATTGGAAAAAGTGCAGAAAAGAGCAACTAGAATGATAAAAGGATTAGAACACTTTCCCTATGAAGAAAGGTTAAAGTGCTTGGGGCTCTTCGATTATGCATGGGATACAGCAGGTAGAGAAAGAAGTACTTTTCTCCCTTTCTCACAACACAAGAACTTGTGGGCACTCAATGAAATTGCTGAGCAGTCGGGTTATTTTGGCCACTGTATGACAGAGTGTTGGACTGGATGGGCCATTGGCCTGATCCAACATTGGCTTCTCTTATGTTCTTATTCAAGGTATAAGCTTTCCTATGCATGCACACTTCTTCAGATAGAGTAAAACAAGATGTCCTCAACCATTACATATAAGTAGAGAGAGGATGGGGGGGGGTTAGTTGTAAGAAGGGCTAGCTAGAGTCAAGATGCATAAATAACTTAGCAATTATAGTTGAGATTAGATTAAGGCAGTTGGTAAACTATATTAATAGCAGTAAATTAGCATATGAATACAAGAGTTAACAAACTGAAGTGAGAACTGACTTTGAGTCCAGTGGCACTTCCAAAACCAACAAAGTTAAAATCTGGGTATACGTAAGAACTGAGAGACCTAGCAAGTGTTGACACACACTTCTTAGATACAATGAAACAGATTTCCTCAAACGTTACATAGAGAGGGGGAGGTTAGTTGCCAGGAAGGGCTAATTAGAATCAAGATAACTGAGCAGTAAATACAACTAAGACTGGAATAATGCATTTGGTAAGACTTGTGCATAGGGCAAAAAGCAGCAAAATGGCATACAGATAATAAAAGAGCTAACAACAGATGTGAGAACTAAGTTTGAGTCCAGTGGTGCCTTTAAGACCAACAAAATTTAATTCCCAGTATAAGTGAATTAACATGTGTAATGAGATAAGAAGCTGATACCTCTGTTAAGCCCCGGGGGTTCCATTATCCTGAGTGTTTAAATAACTTGTAAGTCAGCAATCTCCCATTCCAGTCTGTTTCTAAAATTCCTTTGCAATAAAACAATTCCTTTGAGGTCCCCCATTGAGTGCCCTAGGAGGCTGAAATGTCCTCCTACTGGTTTCTCAGTTTTGTGATTCTTGATGCCAGATTTGTGTCCATTTATCTATCCTTTGGTGAAGGATTTGACCTGTTTGCCCTATGTAGAGAATGGAAGGGCATTGTTGGCATTTAATGGCATACACAATAGTAGAAGATGAGCAAGTGAATAAGTCTGAGATGGTGTAATTGATGTTGTTAGGTCCAGTGACTGTCTTGTCTGGATGTATGTATATATGCAATGGACTATTTGGTATGTTTAGGATGGTAGCTGGAGGCATGCAGGTACGTTTGTCGGTCAGTAGGTTTCTGGTATAAAGTGGTGTCTATGCATCCTAGTTCTCTGCTGGGATTTCAGTTTCGGTGGGGGGGGAAGTTCTGTCAAAGACCATGGTGTATAAGGAGAGGGAGCATCAACAACTGCCAGGACACCCACTTTGACAGGCAAACTCTTACCCTTCACCCTCCGGCCTCCACTGCTATTCTAATTAGCAACAAGAGCAAACAGCAACCATATTTGATACTTTTGCATCAAACCCAGTGGAGATGACTCCCTATAAAAGAGCTATAACTCAGTGGAAAGTACAGCTGCTAACTTCTAGGTGGGGCCTGGTGTTCTCCCAGAAGTACAACTGACCTCCAGACTACAGAGATCAGTTCCCCTGGAGAAAATGGCTGCTTTGATGGGCAAATACTATGGCATTACACCCTAATGAGGTCCCTCCCCTCCCCAAACCCAGCTCTCCCCAGGCTCTCCCCCTAAATCTTCAGGAATTTCCCAAGTTGGAGTTCACAATCACAATGGAAGGGTGTATAATTTGCATGCAGAAGGTCTCATGTTAGAGTTCCTGGCATCTCCAGTGAAAGGATCACAGGCAGGAGATGTTAGGAAAGACCCCTCTCACTTGCGCCACCAGCAATCAGAGTAGACTCTACTGAGCTAGATGAACCAATGGTCTGGCTTAAACAATATCACATATATTTACATACAATAGTATAATAAATCTCATGCTCCTTTCATGCAGTTATACTGAAAACTGGGCAACCCTTCTGAAGCTGGTGTTAGCATTCTCCTAGTGCAAGTGGCACAGTTCAAGCATCGACTGTAAAATTCACTTTTTAAGGACAGCGTGTCTTTTTCTGAATGGCACAGGAAGGACCGAGCAGCTCATTATTCTCTGTCTTCTTTCTTTTTTGCTTTGCAAGCATCTGTCTCTTGAGAGGAAGACGTAGGTGGCTCAGTAAAGACTTAAAGGTCAAAAGGATCGCCAGAGGCTATTTGTGGGAAAGGAGATAAGACTTGAATAGATTAAATCTGTTATGGGGCAAAAGATAAGACCTGAATAGATTAAATCTGTTATGGGGCAAAGAAACTGAACCCAATAAACTTTTGACCCTACTGAAAAATATAATTTTACAGTTACACTTAAGTGAAAAACCGAAGATGAATCAGTAATTCCACTGCAGTGTATTGTTCATCTAAAAGCACCATTTTGGGTTTTTTCACAGCAACATGTTCAGTGTATAAAAGTCCCCAAAAGTTTTTGACCAGAATAACTGATATTCTATGTAATCAAATTATTGTCTGATTAAAAACTGTGTAATCCCTTTCTCCAGAGGTATTAGCTAGACCGAGAACATCTAGCTTCACGAGAACATTTACAACTTAAGATCTCAATCTTAATCATACATATTAAAACATTTATAAATAACATAATGATGAAAAGATATCCAGGCTACAAAAGTAACAGCTTTTTCATCAGTTCTTCTAAGGCAGGGGTGGGCAAACTGTGGCTCGGGAGCCGCATGCGGCTCTTTCACATATATTATGTGGCTCCCGGCAGGGCGGCTGGGGAAGCTAAATATCATTAGCAAACAAATATCATTGGACAAATTAATATCATTATCAATATCTGCTTTCACCCCTTTTGTTATTATTTTTGGCAGTCTCATTTAATGTTAATAAAAAACAAATGTGCTTATTTTCCAATAAAAGCAGGTAATATTTGTTCATGCCTTGTGGCTCTCAAACATCTGATGTTTATTCTGTGTGGCTCTTATGTTAAGCAAGTTTGGCCACCCCTGTTCTAGGTGGCTCTTACGCTAAGCAAGTTTGCCCACCCCTGTTCTAATGAAGTGAAATAATGAGCTTTTAGTCTTTTTACAGAAATGATACTGTGATTTTACAAAGTTGGAAAAAATATGGCGGAATTCGCAGGGAAATGAGCCCTAGTAAGAATGACAAAGGGCAAGAATTAAACAACTTCAACACAAAACTAAGCATTTTTCTCTTTCCAATCTTTAGAAGGCATTGTTAATAAAAATGTGCCCTCTGTTCACAGGGGGAAGTTTCTGGAAAAATTCCAAAGGCAGTATCAGGATTATTACCGAAATCTCGTTAATTCTTCGGTTAGCCTGAACTGGCTGGGCTCTGGGAAAAAAGAGCATCTAAATGCCAGTCCAGGGAAACAGAACTGCTCTGCTCTGAACACTGGTTGGCCCATCCCATATACTCAAAGTAGCACATTTAATGGAAAACAACCAGAGGAAACCCTGAAATATGACTAAATAGAGTTTATTTATCAAAAGCTGACTACTTTGCTCTTCAGAGGCCTCAACGCCACCTTCATTGAACTTATTCCCTCTCATTACAAACAACAACACAACCCTGAAAGTATGGAAGGGAAATAAGAGGCCTCTGATGTGATTCATGGGGGTTTCGATTTGTCTGACATCAGAGGGGGTGAAACTTGATTATTTCACACCAAGCGAGCATGAGTTCCTCTTAATCTTGACATTCTTGCATGACTGTCGATGACACATTCCTCTGCAAGGTGAAGGCCACTGGGCCAACTTGGGAGGAGGCAAGTGGGGAATCGTGAAATGGTGTCAGGTCTGTTAGATAAATCCCAGGAGCACACCTCATTTCTGTCTACTGGGTGCCTATGGGCAGGCCCTTCTTTCACTTGAAGAGGAATCTCACGTTCATTTCACCTGGAACAGAAGTGTGTACAGCTGTCTTACAGACCACTTAGTTTCCACGACTATATTTGACATGCTAAAACCAGAATACATTGCTCAGGAGCTAAACTGAAGCCAGCTTCTCATTTGTGATATCCAGCCCACCTTCCCCCCCCCCCCCCAAATTTTTTTCTATACAAGCAGGGATGCCAAGTCACAACCTGGAGATGCTACATGGACTATTCAAACAAGTAAGGGGACATTTAAACCATGGCTTCTCCCACTGCACGGCTTTGAGGTCTCTATGGCTGTATTCAGGTATCGCAAACAAACCAGGGCCACAATATGGTGTACAAGTTAGTGTGTCCAACTAGGATTTTAGAAACCTGAGTTCAAATCCCCTCTTCGCCATGAAGCTCATTGGGTAACCTTAGGCCAGTCATTCTCTCTCAACCTAACGTATTGCATAGGGTTGCTGTGAGAGCAAAACTGGGAAAGGGAAACAATTTGCACTGCCCTGAGTTGCTTGGCGGAAAGATACGAATGTACTAGATTGAGAGGAGATAAATTATTGTGACATCTGGACTGGGGCTCATCAAACAAGATGACCCAGGAGATGACTTGGGCTGTGGGCGTGATTGCTCTAGAGAGTCCTCTACCCTGCTGCAGAGCCTGGAATGCTTCTTGGTTCACTGAGGAGCTTGGAGCAATGAGTGGTTGGCAGACAGCTGAAGCACAAGTGGAGGAAAACTCAAAGTGAAGTGAATGACCACAGGTGAGAAAAAAATATAGTGCCTGCTCTGCGATTGTGATGACAGTAATGCAAGGTTTGCCACAATTGTGTCAGGACAATGCTGTCTAGTGGAGCTTATGGGCTCTTATACCAGGCTCCAAAAAATGTAGACCAGGAAAAACATAAAGGCCTGCTGTGATGCTTTTTGGAAGCATTTTTTCCCGATGAATCCACTATGATTTAGATTCCACACTGGAGCAGTTCAGCTTCAGAATGCCACTGGAGCACAGTCTGTTCCTAGTTGTATGGATGGCTTTCAACTGGTGAGGCCAGATTAAGCGGACAAGCTGCTTAGAAGTACATGACCCACCATGCCTAGACTTGACCCTTGCCCTTCGTGGCTGTTGGTATCAAGCCAGTCTGGGATGATCAAATGGGTCCAAGACGTAATAAATGCCTCACTGCAGGAAGGTGTAGTTTTCATTGCCTTGAAAGAGGAGGTCATGAGACTCCTCCTGAAGAAGGCTTCCCTGGACACCACTGGTCCACAGAACTATTGCCTGGTGGCCAACATTTCAATTTTGGGCAAGGTGGTGGCCACACAGCTTCAGGTGGTCTTGGAGGAGATGGATTATCTAGACCCATTTCAATCTAGGTTTGGGACAGAAAAGGCCTTGGTCACCCTGATGGATGATCTTCACTGGGAGAGTGACAGGGGAAGTGTGTCTCTGTTGATTTTCTTGAACTTCTCTGTGGCACTCAGTAACATCAACCATGGTATCCTTCTGAAGAAGCTGGTTGAGTTGGTAGTGAGGGGGTACAGTGCTTCATTGGTTCTGCTCTTACTTGACTGACCTATTCCAGAAGGTGGTGCTAGGGTGGAGGTGGCCCCATGGCATTTATGTTATGTGGTCCTGTGGGGATCTATCTTGTTCCCCATGCTGTTTAACGTCTATATGAAACCACTGGGACAGATCATCAAGAAACTGGGAATACAGTACCACCAATATGCAGACCCAATACCACCAATATGCAACACCCAGCTCTATCTGTCCTTAACAGCTGAGTCAGGTGGATCTGTGGAAGTCCTGAACACATGCCTGGAGATGGTAGCAGGATAGATAAGGCCCAGTAAATTGAAGCTCAGTCCAGAGAAGGCTGAGGTGATGCTGGTCAGTGACAAAGCCCCGTGAGGACTGAGTTGTCAGCCTGTCCTGGAGGGGGTTCCATTCCCCTTGAAGGAACAGGTTCATAGCTTGGGGGTACGGTTGGATCCTGGCATAAACTGGAGGCCCAGATCTCTTCTGTGTCATGTAGTGCCTTTTATCAGTGCTAGCTATGGCTGTTCCTCAAAAAGCGTGGTCTGGCCAGTGATCCTTGGTCTGAATACATCCAGGTTAGATTACTACACTGGGATTTTTGCGGGGCTGCCTTTGAAAATGGTCTGAAAACTTTGGTTCATCCAAAATGCCATAGCTGGGTTATTGTTAGGGCTGGGGCACAAGTATCATTTCACCCCAGTGCTGAAAGATCTGCACTGGCTGCCCCTTTGTTTCTGGGCTGCTAGTTTTCACCTTTTCCATAGCTTGTGAGGAAGGAGGGTGGGCACGAGAAACACAGCAGGATAAACAAAGTGCAGCCGCATCTTCACACTTTTTTTTTTAAAGGAACACCAGAACCTTGAACCTTTTAATTAGTAAACAGCATACAGGATAACTCAGTGAAGTATCTTCAACACTTTGGCAGGCAATCAAACCTAGCTCAAGCCCTACTGCAACCTGTTTCCAGGGGGCATGTTGGAACACTTCAGAAGACCAACTCTAAACTACGAAATCAAAGACTGGCCAAAAAGATAACCATAGGTTAAACAAAGGAACACCCCCCCCCCGTTTACTTGAATCAACTCTGACTTCAAAACACAATGACTTGAATATTCCAATGACAAAAATGACATAATACGGCAACCCTCCCATTTCCGAACTTCATCAGTTTTCGAGAACGTTTCAGTTTGAATTTACACATCTGAATTTAGAGAAATCGTTGTTTCCGTACTCTGGATTTACATAATCTCTTGAGCTGTAACTTTTTCTGTGAAGCTCATAACTGATTATCCTCAACCCCAAAAAAGTTTTTATTAATTATGTAGAAATCCCCAGACAACTATGACAATCCACCCAGTCTTCAAGAGGCTTCATTTTGACACTGGCTGATGCATTTCACATTTCAGTTGTTGTCACTGTAAGTTCCTTTGTACTTGTTTGGTTTCCATCAAATTAATCAGCCCTGACAATGAGCAAACATGGGAAGCATTAATTAAAAAATAATGAATCATCCAGTTTCTTTCAGATCAGGTAAGGGCTCTTATTTATGCATAATACATTTCACTGCATGTGATGCATTTTCCATGGCAGGCAACGCACTAGGTGAAAAACAATAATTTATCCTGTGCTTAGTAAATGTTGCAACACTCATTTAATAGTCAAGACTTGCTCTGTGCTTTGCATGTCTTCTAGACAAACTTCCATAGCCTAGCTCAGTGCAGTATCAGCTAATGAGAACTCTTGTAAGCATCATTAGAGTACGCCGGTAAGCTGAAAGACAGATTGTGAAAGAAGAGGAATAACATACACAGGCCAGACTCACTGCAGACGAAAGTGATCACGATTTCTTCCAAGGCCAGTAGATGCTTGTTACATCTCCTTGTGGAAGATATCAGTTTAGCCTCTTACCACTCCCATTCACGCTCAGTTTGTGTGTCTTGGAATTAGGGCTGCCAGCCTCCAGGTGGGGACTGGGAACCCCTGCTTTTAAAGCTGATCTCCAGCTGAGAGAGATCCGCTCCCCTGGAGAAAATGGCTGCTTTGAAGGGTGGATTCTATGACACTGTACCACGCTGAGGCCCCTCCCTTCCCCAAACCCTACCCTCTCCTGGCTCCACCCCCAAAGTCTCCAGGTATTTCCCAACCCAGACTTGGCAACCCTACTAGGAATTACTGTCAAATTTTAATGTGTTAATGCCCCAACCTGGATAGCCCAGACAAGCCTTATCTTGTCAGATCTTGGAAGCTAGACAGGGCCGACCCTAGCAAGTATTTGGACAGGAAACCTCTAGAGCATACCAGGGCTGGGAATACCAGATGCAGGCCATCAAGACACTTCTCTGCATGTCTTCCATGCTCGAGTCGTAGTCGCCGGAGGTTGCCATGACTTCCGGGCATGGACACACACACACATCTTTTTTAAATGTGGTAACTAGAGTTACCAACTGCCTAGAGAAAAAGAAAGTCCTGTCCCTTTAACAGACTTAATGGGATGGTATTTAACAAGTGATATTTGCTACCATCATACCATGAAAAATGTCAGCTGCTTTTTTTTTATTGTCCTGTTGGCAACTCTAGAGGTAACACCTTCCAAAATCTAAGTCAGCAACATGCTGAAGGGAAAAACAACAACACAACAATCCCAAATTGAGTTAATTTAAGATCATCAGACTCAAATAACAGGCACAACAATTTCTGGGTACAAGCTGCACCTGAAATGAATGGGAACTGCTAGACAGTGCTGTCATTCATCTCAACGGCCTCGCACAGGAAAAGTTCACTTTAGATTGTGCAGTAATTTCCCAACCACTTCCTTGGGAATGGAACTGACTTCAGATCAGCTGACTGAGATAAAAATCCAACCAAATATTGGCCTATAGTAAGGCAGTAACAGTGGGGCTACTTTTTCTGTTCAGTGGTAATAGACAGGTTTCCTGAATTGTAGATGAAAGCAGAATTGATATGCAGCAACAGTTAATGATTCGCAGAGGTTTGGACACCATCTCTGATCATAAATGTCAGAGGTGGATGGTAAATGGTTGAATGCATGGTGTTAGTACATTTTGCAAAAACTCCTGCATGCCACAAGAGATACAGCTGCAGCCAGTAACAACTTTACTTTTAGTTTAGTGGATACGTACTGGCAACACTGATGATACAGAACTGTGGCCCCAAAGCTCTGGAACTCTCTTCCCAGAGAGGTTCGTCTGTCCCCTCTTGCTGCTGTCATCTGCCAGCTAGTAAAGACTTTTGTGTGTGTTGTTTGGCATCCCCGCAGTGATCCCTCCTTTTAACCAATGTTTCAATTGCTGTTTTTATGTCTTTGTATGTACTGTAGCTCTGGTTTTGTTTTAATGATGTGTGTGTGTTTTCGGGGTGGCGGACAATGGTTTTAAAATATGATTTTATTATGTAGGTTTTAATGTGGTAGCCACCTTGGTGGCCCTTGCAAGGGCAGAAAGGTGGGATACAAATTTTGTAAAATAAATATTAAATAAACAGTACAATGGAAAATACACTGTATATTTGGCACAAACACTACCAATGTGTACAATGTATATTTAAATACTTTTCTCAACACTTAAGGTAAAGGTAAAGGTTTCCCTTGCTTGAAAACTAGTCGCATTTGACTCTAGGGGGTGCTCATCTCTGTTTCCAAGCCGAAGAGCCAGCACTGTCCAAAGACTTCTCCATGGTCATGTGGCTGACATGACTAAATGCTGAGGCTCACGGAATGCTATTACCTTCCCACCAAAGCAGTGCCTATTTATCTACTTGTGATTTCTTGCTTTTGAACTGCTAGGCTGGCAGGAGCTGGGGGCAGAGACAAGAACTAACTCCATCACACAGCACTAGGGTCTCAAACTGCCAAGCTACCGATCTTCCGGTCTGCAACTCAGTATCTCAAACTCTGAGCCACCGTGGTCCCTTCTCAACTGTTAGGTAAAGGTAAAGGTTTCCCTTGCTTGAAAGCCAGTTGAATACAACTCTAGGGATGCGGTGCTCATCTCTGTTTCCAAGCCGAAGAGCCAGCACTGTCCAAAGCTGTTTCCGTGGTCATGTGGCTGACATGTCTAGACGCTGAGGCACATGGAACACTGTTACCTTCTCACCAAAGTGGTATCTATTTATCTACTTGCAATTTCTTGCTTTCAACCTGCTAGGTGAGCAGGAGCTGGGACCAGAGACGGGAGCTCACTCCGTCATGCGGCACTCGGGTCTTGAACTGCTGAACTACCGACCTTCCGGTCTGCAGTTCAACATCTTAACCACTTGAGCCACTGCAGCCCTGTTACAACTGTTACAAAGTGTCAATTACAGCCCAGAAATGCTATAGAATTCCTGTGTGTTTGGCCACAGAATTTAGAATCACCTGGGCAACAATTTTTATATGTGCATGCACAAGGGATGCCAGTCCCCAGGTGGAGGATCCCCCCATTTTTTGGGCTCCCCCCAGATGCCGGTCAGCTGGCCAGTGGGGGGAAGCCCCGCTTCCAACAGTCGTCTGCAGCCCCGCTTAAAAAGAGCGGGGGCAGCCCACTTCTGCCCTGCAAGCAGCAAATTTGTGGCTTGCAGGGCAGGCGTGTGGGGCTCCTGCTCTTTTCCCAACCTTGAAATGGTTGGGGGATGGTGGGGGTGTGCATGCAAGGCGCTGCATCCCTGATGCGATGATGTCACTCTGCATGATGTCATTGCATCTGGGCTGGCTCCTCCCCCTCCTGGACTGCCCCCGAAATCCCCCCCTCTGCTAGGGAGAAGATGGGACCTGGCAACCCTAGCATGTACCTGGAAGCGTACAGTGTTTTGAAAACAGGGCTACCCCGATCGTCCGGGGGGGGGGGGGGAGTGCTCTGTCCCTTTAAGAGAGGCTTAGTGGGATGTTATTTACTTCCATGCCGTGAAAAGCTTCTGCTTCCCATTTCCACCCACTGAGGAAGCGAGCCCAAGCGAGTTGCCTGCAGCCTGAGCCTCTCGTAAGGGGACAGTTGTTTGTTCATTTTTTCTCCAGGTCTGCTGGCAACCCTATTTGAAACAAGAAAAGAAAATGCTAGAAATGATGGGCAATGTGCAAGAAAATAAGAATAGTGGAGGGGAAAGAATCTGTCAGTGTTTCAGACAACTGTCATCACGGCTCTGCCAATAACATAATACTAATCTGTGCTTTCCCCCAGCTTTTGTAATAAACTCACTCTCTCTCTCTCTCTCTCTCTCTCCAGGGTACAGAGGAAAGGATAATCCCCTTTAGAGTCAAATGAATCTTTTACTGACACCCTGCAGCAGAGAAAACGATAGGCTCTCCCCTTGTTTCTCACTTTCAAAGACGACATGTTTACAAAGAATGCCACCATTACTAATCCCAGATGACACCACAGGTCTGCCTGGAAGAAGTCGTCATTTGCCTGAGATGTAGCATTAGTTCCTTTCACTATCTAATACCACCTTTCTTTCCCATTGAAAGCAAGATTTATTGTGCCAAGCAAAATAAACACTTTAATTAAAATGTAAAGTGTCTCTTGGTGCTGAATTTTTTAAAAGCCCCTTCCAAAAATGATAAATCCCATTTTTTCCCCCTATTCTGCATCTCTCTGATCTCTTGATGAGAATGGTTGAATTAAAAACCTGTGCTCGGAGGATTTGCATAAAATTAGACAACCAGGGAAATTAACAGGAAATTGAATATATTCTGCCTCTCTTATATGTGATGCTCCCCCCCTATTACGGCAAGACAGATTTGCATTATTATTTTCTAATGTGCATTCACAGCATTCCTTACCCTTACTATCAGGACCGCAGCAAGACAGAGTAGAACAAGCATGCACGTGTTAAAGGATCCCTGCAGTGGAAAGCAAATGCCCATATTATACGGATTACAGAAGGTCCTAATTAATCCAGTCTCACTACTTGACTTTTGGAGATTTCTTAAATGCTACCTTAGTTTGAGGGCTTGCTTGTTATTGGCAGGCATTCTGCAGGGGGCACCACTGCAAATGCCTCAAAGTTCAAATAGATGCAGAGTTGCTTTTTTCCTTGCCTGGGTCCACTTCTAATAAATATAGGGACTGTTCCCTGGTGTTCCCAGTTTGGTGTAGTGGTTAAGTGTGCGGACTCTAATCTGGGAGAACCGGGTTTGATTCCCCACTCCTCCACTTGCACCTGGCTGGATGACCTTGGGCAAGCCATAGCTCTGTACCAGCTGTTCTCTCAAGGACAGTTGTCTCAGAGCTCTCTCAGCCCCGCCTACCTCACAGGGTGTCTGTTGTGGGGAGGGGAAGGGAAAGGAGTTTGTAAGCCGCTCTGAGACTCTTAAGTGAGTGAAGGGCGGGATATAAATCCAATCTCTTCTTCTTCTTCTTCTTCTTCCCCAAAAGTACTGGAGAAAAGAAGATTTTCAGGCACTTGGTTATCATATACTGATGCAGTGACTGAAAGTTGGGGTATAAATCATCGTTCGCATTCGCTCAAAGCAAGGGTGCAAATTTAGGAAGGGCAGAGGGGAAGAAAGTGCAGGGTTGATTCAGACATATTGCCAAACCATTGATTTGGCACTAGGAGAATGATAAAAGGCGAAAAAAGGGGGGGGGCAACCCAACAAATAGCTGCTGGGAGAATGAGCCTGGGAGGATCTTGGACTTCTGTTCCAGCGGGTAGAGAGGGAAAAGTGGGAGTGCACCAGGAGCTAATTAATCACTTCCTTTGAGCTGGCAAACGATGGTTTGCCCTTGCCCCACAAATCAGAATTGCAAATCACAGTCCCCGCCCTGAGGAATTTACAATCTGCATTTTTAATAGGAGGGGAGGCCAGGCAGATAGAGCAGAAAGGTAATGGAGGACATATATGCCGATGCAGTTACACATATTTAGGCGAAGTTTCTGCAGTGGGGAGCGGGAGGAATAACAGGTCAAGTCAAATTTCAGAAATCAATCAGTATGCGCATTTAGACAGTATTCAATTTTTTAAAAATTAATGAAAAGGCCGTTTTCAGTGTTGTTATGAAAACATTTTTTGTACTTAAGTATTTTGCCCTGTGACTTACAGTTGTCAAGTGAGATTGGGTGTTAAGGCAGAGGGGATTTGGATTCAGACTGGCACATGAGAAGTTGCTTCACGTTTATCTTCAGTAGAGCAGCCATTTCAACTTGCACTATTTTAGGGCAACAATTTTAGAAACAGAGGCAGTATCAAAAGGTAAGGGCTAGTGAGCAGTGGGGCTCAGTAGCTGGCAGGCACAGGGTATCTAAATTCTCCAGACTTTTTGGGTGTATCAGAATGCCGTCCTAGATTGAGGACAGTTTCGGTTTTATGCTGATTTATTTACTTACTTCATGTATCTCTCACCTTTCTCCCCAGTGAGGACCGGAAGCAGCTTATGTCATTTCCTCTCATCTGTTTTATTTTAACAACAATTCTGTGAGGTAGATTAGGCTAAGTGAATGACTGGCCCCAAATCATGTAAGCTTCCACAGCAGAGCAGGGATTTGAACCGGGTCTCCCAGATACTAGCCGCATCTCATCCAATCCTACAGACAGAGATTCTCACCTGAGGGATCTACAACAAACCTTTTTGGAACTAAAGTACCCACCTGATGAAGTCAAGAAACAGGTCAACAAAGCCAGAACGATACCCAGCGAAAGTCTGTTAGACGACAAGCCCCAAAGAGACAATAACAGAACACTACTAGTGGTTACATACAGCTCTCAGCTCAAAACAGTTCAATGCACCATCAGCGACTTACAACCTCCACTGGATAATTACAGTTCTCTTTCGCAAGTACCGGGGGGCAAACCTTTTCTTGCGCACAGACAGCTGCCCGGTCTCAAACTCCTTCCCCACAATATTGCAACATCTAATTTGAACAGGGACTCTGATACCTGAGCTTGCAATAAACCCAGATGCCAACTTTGCTGCCACATACATCCAGACAACACAGTCACTGGACCTAACCACATCAACTACACCATTTCGGGCTTATTCACATGCTCATCTTCTAATGTATATGCCATTACATGCCAACAATGCCCTTCTGTTCTCTACATGGGGCAAACAGGTCAAACCCTACACCGAAGGATAAATGGACAGAATTCTGACATCAAGAACCACAAGGCTGAGAAACCTGTAGGAGAACACTTCAACCTTCCAGGACATTCAATGGGTGACCTCAAAATAGCTGTTTTATTGTGAAGAAACTTCAGGAACAGGCTAGAAAGGGGAATTGCTCAACTGCACATTATTACAACACTCAGAACAATGGAGTCCTCAGGACTTAACAGGGATATTGGTTTCTTATCTCACTAGGCAGGAGACTCAAGGCCAGGACCTCCAAGGTAGCTTTCTCAGAAGTGCTACCTGTTCCATGTGCAGGGCTGGAGAGACAGGCACAGATCAGGAGTCTCAATGCGTGGATGAGGCGATGGTGTAGGGGGGAAGGGTTCAAATTTGTTAGGCACTGGGATGCTTTTTTGGAACAAGAGGGAGCTGTACAATACTGACGGTCTCCACTTGTCCCAGGAAGGAACCAGGCTGCTGGCGCTTAAAATCAAAAAGGTGGCAGAGCAGTTTTTAAACTGAATATTGGGGGAAAGCTGACAGGAGATGAAAAATCTCTGGTTCAGGATGGTTCATCTCAAAGAGATGAAGGGGTAGCTGTTACTTTCCTACAAGGAAATGGATTAGAATTGTTCTCTGAGACTGTGGCAAATGATAGGGACTGCCTGGCAAGGTCTTAAGGCAGCAAGAGGAAGGTTGTGGGCTTAACATGTATGGGAAACTATAGATGTTTATATACTAATGCTAGAAGTGTCCGAGGTAAAATCAGGGAGTTGGAATGTTTGGTGTTGGGAGAAAACATAGACATTGTGGGTATTTCAGAAACTTGGTGGGATGAGGAAAATCAGTGGGATACGATGATTCCTGGTTATAAACTATATGGGAAGGATAGGGGGGGGAAGTTGGAGGTGGGGTGGCTTTGTAAGTCAGAGAGGGTATACAGTCCAGTAAGATTGAGAGGGTAGGAGAATTGGATTGCTTCTGGAAATGCTGTGGGTTAAATTAGTGGGCCCAAAAGGAAGCTTAACATTGAGAGTTTGTTATCGCCCACCAAATCAAAAGATAGAGGAGGATTATAAAATGATGAATGAATTCAAGATAGCGGCTAGACGAAATAACTGTGTTGTAATAGGTGACTTTAACTACCCACACACTGATTGGGTCAATATGTGTTCAAGTCAGGAAAAAAGTTTCTAGACACTATCAATGACTGTGCTATGGAGCAGATAATTAGGGAACTTTCTAGACACTATCAATGACTGTGCTATGGAGCAGATAATTAGGGAACCTATCAGGGGAGAGGCGATCCTGGATTTGGTCCTAAGTAACGCCCAAGACCTGGTGAGAGATGTTAAAGTGATTGCACCGCTTGGGAACAGTGACCATAATGTTATTGAATTCAACATTTGTATAAATAGGGAGTTGCCCAAAAAGACTGACAAAACCACTTTTAACTTTAAAAGGGGTAACTTCTCTGATATGAGGGGATATGTGAGGAGAAAACTGAAAGGAAAAGTAGAAAAGGTCAAAACCATTGGGGAAGCTTGGAGACTATTTAAAATTACAATCCTAGAGGCTGTGGCAAATAAAATGCAAGTCTGTGATCAGGCAGGCAAAAAGGGAATATGAGGAGCATATCGCAAAAAACATAAAGACCAACAATAAAACTTTCTTCAAATACCTTAGAAGTAGGAAACCATCCAGGAAAGCAGTGGGGCCCTTGGATGACCATGGGGTAAAAGGTGTAGTGAAGGATGATAGGGAAATGGCTGAGAAGCTAAATGCATTTTTTGTCTCTGTCTTCACTGTGGAAGATGAAAAGTGCCTGCCCACTCCAGAACCACTGATTTCGGGAGGGGGGTTGAAAGACCTGAGTCAGATTGAGGTGACGAGAGGAGGTCCTACGACTGATAGACAACTTAAAAACAAATAAATCACCAGGCTCGGATGGCATACATCCGAGAATTCTGAAAGAACTCAAATGTGAACTAGTGGATTTCCTGACAAAAATATGTAATCTTTCCTTAAAATCTGCCTCCATTCCTGAGGACTGGAAGGTAGCGAATGTCACTCCCATCTTTAAAAAGGGTTCCAGAGGAGATCCGGGAAATTACAGGCCAGTCAGTCTGACGTCGATACCGGGTAAGTTGATGAAAACTGTTAAGGAAAAAATGAGTAGGCACACTGATGAACAAAGTCTTCTGAGGAAGACTCAGCATGGGTTCTGTAAGGGAAGATCTCGTCTCACTAACCTGTTAGTGTTCTTTGAGGGAGTAAACAAACATGTGGACAAGGGGGACCCAACAGATGTTGTTTACCTTGACTTCCAGAAAGCTTTTGATAAAGTTCCTCATCAAAGGCTCCTAAGTAAGCTCAATAGTCATGGGATAAAAGGGCAGGTCCTTTTGTGGATCAAAAACTGGCTAATTAAAACTGAGTGAGTATAAATGAGTATAAATAATTAAAAGAGAGTGAGTATAAATGGGCAATTTTCTCAGTGGAGGGAGATAAGCAGTGGGGTACCTACGATGCTTTTTAACTTGCTTATTAATGATTTGGAGTTGGGAGTAAGCAGTGAAGTGGCTAAATTTGCAGATGACATGAAGTTGTTCAGGGTGATGAGAACCAGGGAAGATTGTGAGGCACTCCAAAGGGATTTGTTGAGGATAGGCGAATCAGCGTGGCAAATGGGGTTTAATGTGGCCAAGTGCAAAGTGATGCACATTGGAGCCAAAAATCCTAACTATAAATACCCGTTGATGGGGTCCGAACTGGCAGAGACTGACCAAGAGAGAGATCTTGGAGTTGTAGTAGATAACTCAATGAAAATGTTGAGACAGTGTGCGACTGCAATGAAAAAGGCCAACGCTATGCTGGGAGTTGTTAGAAAGGGAATAGAAAACAAATCAGCCAGTATCATAATGCCCCTGTATAAATCGATGGTGCGACCTCATTTGAAGTACTGTGTACAGTTCTGGTTGCCACACCTCAAAAAAGATATTACAGCATTGGAGAAAGTGCAGAAAAGGGCAACTAGAATGATAAAAGGGTTGGAACACTTTCCCTATGAAGAAAGGTTGAAGCGCTTGGGGCTCTTTAGCTGGGAGAAATCACGGCTGAGGGGTGACATGATCGAGGTTTATAAGATTATGCATGAGAAAGAGCAGGTAGAGAAAGAAGTACTTTTCTCCCTTTCTCACAATACAAGAAATCATGGGCACTCCATGAAATTGCTGAGTAGGCAGGTTAGAACAGATAAAAGGAAGTACTTCTTCACCCAAAGAGTGATTAACACGTGGAATTCACTGCCACAGGAGGTGGCGGCAGCTACAAGCATGGATGGCTTCAAGAGGGAATTAGATATACATATGGAGCAGAGGTCCATCAGTGGCTATTAGCCATAAAGTATAGATAGGAACTCTCAGTCTGGGGCAAGTGATGCTCTGTATTCTTGGTGCTTGACGGAGGGGGGGGGGCAACAGTGGGAGGGCTTCTGGTGTCCTGCCCCCACTGCTGGGCCTTCTGAGGGCATCTGGTGTTTTTGGCCACTGTGTAACAGAGTGTTGGCCTGATCCAACATTGGCTTCTCTTATGTTCACTACGTATGCTAACCTCATTCAGCCCTTATGTTTGTATTCTAATCAATCCCTCAGAAGAGCCATATATCCTCTTTATTTTATTTCATTTCTTATTTGGAATTGTAGATTAGAATATTAGATTATAATGCAATGGAATGGATGGTTGAATGTAATGTAATTTGCAATGGTAGATTGGAATGTATTTCTCTGATCTGGGGTAGGGGAGATAACTCTACACAGCCAATCACCCACTTCAAAGAAGATGCTGTAAAGTCACCTCCATGCTCGAGAGGAGATGGATGGAGCGTAATGGCAGGATCTCAGTTAATTATTCTCAGCATTCCACAATTAAGAATACATCTGTTCATCAGCCTCCAATTTTGACATATTTATTTCCTTCACTATGTTTCCCCCCAAAATTAAACCCAAACAAATGGTAACCATATAAACTAAGCTTGTAATTCCTGTTTGGTCCTCGAATCTGTTAAACATCTTCATTATGCTGTATGCTAATTTACTGGTCACTCTCTACCTATATGTATGGACTGGTAATTTCAATTTCATTGTACCTGAAGAAGTGTGTGCGCAGTAGGGTTGCCAGGTCAGATAGACCCGGTGGTGGAGGAGGGACTTTTTGGGAGTGGGGGGAGCATGCAACGTGTGTGTAATGTAATGACATCATGCAGAAGTAACCATAGAGTTTTACCCAAAATACCAGAGTGTCGCTGATGTGATGGTGTAACTTCCATGTGATGTCATCGTGTCGTGTTTGGGGGTAGGATTTCCCCCGCCAGCCAGCTGGCTGGTGGCAGGGAAGAGGCCTAAAACTCAGGAGATCCCTCACCCCCAACTGGGGAATGGCATCCCAAGCATGCACACAAATGCTTATACCTTGAATAAAACTTTACTGGAGCTTCTAGTTACTTATTAGTAAGATACTGAATATCCACAACCTGAGATTGCTCAACTTATCCGACAATAAGAGGACTCACTGTATGGGAACATCATCCAGGATAGAAGATGAAACTGTATGCTGTTGTTTACAAGAAGGTCCAAACGCAGTTATACAAATTACATTTGTTTGATATTTCTGCATCGTGTGTGTGTGTGTGTGCCTGTGCCTGGAAGTCATGGAGACCTCTGGTGACTCCTACTGGGGCACAAAGGACATTCAGAGAAGCGGCTTGCTAGCCTGCCTCTGGCCTCCCAGCCCTAGTATTCTCTGGAGGTCTCCCATCTAAATACTTGCCAGGGTTACAAGTCAGGGCTTCAAATTGCATTTTTGATAAACACAGATCCCTATACCTCAATGTTGAATGAACTCTTTATGATCCATGAATGGATTGTGCCTCCCTTTGGGAAGTCAGCTCTCAGCTGTTTCTGACTGTAGCTGCCTATCAAGAGCAGCCATGGGAAGCACCGGTTGCTTGGTGTAGAGCCAGTTTGGTGTAGTGGTTAGGAGCGCAAACTCTAATCTGGGAGAACCGGGTTTGATTCTCCACTCCTCCACATGCAGCTCCTGGTGTGGCTGTGAGTCAGTCATAAGTTCCTTCAGAGCTGTTCTCTCAAGGGCAGTTCTCGAAAGAGCTCTCTCAGCCCCACCTATCTCACAGGGTGTCTGTTGTGGGGAGGGGAGAGGAAGGGGAAGGGAAAGGGAAAGGAGATTGTAAGGAGAGGGGAAGGGAAAGGAGATTGTAAGCCACTCTGAGACTCCTTCAAGCAGTGAAGGGTGGGGTATAAATCCAATCTCCTCCTCCTCCTCCTCCTCCTCTTCTTCCTTCTCTTAGCAAAATAACCCACATTGGGTGATGATACCTTAAGCAGCTACTTGTATGCCTTGGTGGGAAAAAATCCTGCATGTCAGATGTAATTCCTGTGGCTCCTGATCTCTTAGTAGGTTGTCACATTCCGTGGGAACTATATCTTCTATGGATCCTGAGGCCATGTTGTCATGGCAGTGCCAAAACTCTAATTGGAGGCTCCCCAGCAAGGCCTCCACACTCCACCCAAAGCTGCCTGGTAAACTGGATGACAAGACAAAGGGAAGGGAGAACCGCTACTGAGGAGAGCTGGTGCCAGGCCTAACTCATTATAAGCAAGGCCTGAACTTCAGACTTGGCTTGAAATGGGTTCACGGGTCTCCTAAACTGGGAGAGTTAATTTCTGTTGTTATATTTGTTAATCATTTTGGCATTTTAGCTCTTTTTAATAGTAAATCGGTTTTAGAAGATTTTGTCCATTTAGGAGACAAGGTTTTAAAAATAACTATATACAAGATTAATGTACTGTGATTATTACCACCTGTGTATTATTGTATAGTATTGTGTGAAAGCTAAACTAGACATTATCTTTTCTAATGTGTTTTCATGCATTTTCAAGTGTTCCTTGCAACCACACAGCGACTGTGGGGAACTGCTTCGAAAAAGGAGAGCCCAAACGGGCTTGGAACACTGCACGGGGGCGGAAGTGCTCCTTTCCCCCCCCCCCCCAGCAGTTTTCTCATGTGAAAACCATGCTGGGAAGAGTTATTTTGCCAATTCTGTGGCTCCTTGTGGAGTGCTGGGCATGTGGATCTGCAAAAATGGTGATATAATCTTTGCAGAATGGTTTTTGTGGGAGCAAACTGCTTGGGGGAGGCAGAAGCAGGTCCATAGATACAGTGGGGCATCTCAGGGCCAGCCCCCCCCCCCCATCTTACTGCCCAGGCCTCCTGACTGTTCGCCAAGCAGGGCGGAAGCACTGCCACCACCCAGAAACAAACAGCCTCCCCACAATCAACAGCGGACATGCCAGCCAAAAGGTGAGCGGGCACCAGCAGAGGGGATGCACGTATGCCCATTCTGGCGCTCCCCACCTGCCACTCAGCTGTGGCAAGGACCGAGGCTGGCCCACTGGGCTGGGTAGGTGGCTGGCAACCCAGCCAGCACTAGCCAGCCTTCCTGCCTCCCTGAGCGATGGGTGAGGCAGTGAAACTGGGTGTGCTGGGCTGGGTTGGCGTGCTGCTGTTGCTGCTGCACATGTGGCCCCAGATGAGGCTGGGCAGGCGGTTGGGGACCCCAACAGGCCGATCCTGCACAAGGCTGGCATGGTGAAGGGGATGAGGTGCAGTCGAGCTCTGGGTAGGGTAGCTCGGGGGAGGGAATATGCCGCTCTTCCTTCCCTTTGTGGCACTCGGGAGTGCTGTTTCAGGCTGTCTGGCAAGGTGGGGGGGGGCCCTCAACCCTTCACTATGCCTCTCTCTTGGTGGCTTGCATGAGAGACCAGGGGCTTCTATGGGGCACTCCCGAGCTTGGTGTGTGCATGTGAGTGTGTGCGTGGGGGTGCCCCCGACTTATTTAAAGACCCCCTGAATTAAAAAATTCTGGCAACAGGCCTGGGCAGAAGGCCCCCCCCCCCCCAATAGCACCATTCTGAGTCCTTTCAGAGTCTCTCTTCTTTTAAGAAGCAGTTCCCCCAGAGCTTCTGCGGGGCTGCAGGGGACACTTGAAAAGGTGTGAAAAAAGAAGTCTAGTTTGGCTCTGTGTTGCGTGTCATCAAATCACTCCGAAGTTCTGACAACCCTATGAATTAATGACCTCCAGAACTTCCTATCACAGACAGCCCAGTCCTGCAAAAATGTTAATAATGATTTTTAGTTATTTTCCTAAAAGGCCATAAAACCTAAAATGTGCTGGAATCCGGAATATTTCTTCTGTGGACCTTTAATAATTTGATTCGCGTTTAATGTCATCCTCTTTTGAAGCCTCAGGAAGTAAAATACCACACAAATAAGACCGAAGGGTGGTTTCCACCTGGGGACAGGCTCGTGTGGTTTCCCTGCTGCTGGTGTGGCTGGCGATACCTGGCAGTGGAATGAAGCTTCCACATGGCTGTTTTCCTCCCTCAGTTTCCCTGCCCCAGTCTCCCAGCAGCACCTTTCCCAGCCACTGGGGCTTTTTCATTTATTTTTTTTAAACCTAGCAGTTTTGTATTGTTGCATCCACATACCATTGTAACAGTAAGAGTAATAGGTTTTGTGATTTCCCAGCTTTCATTTAGAAAGTTTTTAGCCCATTCTGTTTTGCCAGTATGCCTTTCCCCTTGTATCTCTGCAACAAAAACAATTTTAAAAAAATGAATGCTGGGAATTAACAGAACCAGGGTTGCCAGCACTCAGGTGGGAGCAGGGGATCCCCTGATCCGGCAGGCTCCTGCCCGCCACTGGCCAGCTGGCTGGCGGCGAAGCCCCACCCCCAATAGGCACCAACTGGCACAATGTCCCTGGCACCATGATGTCATCATGCCAGGGATGACATGCAGCGATGCTTTGATTTTGGGAACAAAACTCTCTAGTAACCATAGAGTTTTGCCCCAAATACCAGAGCATTGCTGCGCAGCATCAACGTGATGACATCACTTCCACAGGATGTAATCATGCCGGGGATGTTGCGTGTGGTAATGTCGCCCCGCCCACACACTCCCAGAGAGCTCTCTCCCGCCACCTGCTGGCGAGCAAAAAGGACTTGGCAACCCTACACAGAACCTGTTACACATGTTATTATAATGGTATAGCGACAGGGGTCCTTTCGTAGGAAAAGAGGTGCAGAAGCTCATTAGCATAACTCATTAGCATATGCCACGTCCCCTGACATCACCAGAAGTGTGTCAGAAAGGGAATGTCAGTTTCAGCCCCATTATACCCTATGGGCCATTGAAATCAATGGCAAAAACTCATAGGGTATTTGAGGGACTGGAGGAAAGGGGGTTTGAGGGAGAGGCTCCAAACTTGCAGGGTAGCTGCTGGGGCCTCTCCTCGAAATACCCACCAAGTTTCAAGAAGATTGGACCAGGGGGTCCAATTCTATGGGCCCCCAAACAGGTTGTCCCATCCCCTCCATTGTTCTCTATGGTGGGAAAAAATGTTAACTTCTTTCCTCCCATAGAGAACAATGGAGGGAATGGGGGCAACCTGTTTTGGGGCACGTAGAATTGGACCCCCTGGTCCAATCTTCTTGAAACTTGGTGGGTATTTCGAGGAGAGGCCCCAGCAGCTACCCTGCAAGTTTGGAGCCTCTCCCTCAAACCCCCTCCCCTCCAGTGGCTTTTAAAATTGCCGCCGAATTTCGGCGGCAATTCGGCGGTGGGCTGAATCAGATTAGAGAATCTGATTCAGCCCGTGGCTGCCCTACTGGCCCCAACGGACCCCTGTATATCGATATAATGGTATATCGATTAATCTACCCCCAAGTTTCCTGGTGATGTGGGGAAGGGATGACAGCTGCAGGGAGAAGTCAGGAAAATGGCTGTTATGTGGGTGGGAAAATCCAGACTTTTCTACCTATCCCTGGCAGCCATCTAGACTTTGCAGTGATTTCCCCCAAAACATCATAGCAAAACAGGTTTGAAAAACATCGGAGAGAAGCCAAGGAAAGTTCTGGAGATATATGAATGCACCATAATGCTGTGAGGAAGTAGGAAAAGAACCAGTTTCGAAGTGGCATTGAACCCAAGGCAGATAACCCATGTAGAAATGGCCAACAAGAAGAAAATATGTTCTAATTATGTAAATGTTAAAAGTAAACATTTAGTTGCTCCTCTCTTATCTTTACTACATTTTAAAAGATTCAGCTTCACAAAACTTCACAGTTCCATTATTTTAAGTTTCTTGTTCTCAGATTTTGAACATCCGTGCTTATTTTGCACCTTAAACTTATTCCACCTGAAGAGGCACTTAAGTATTACTCACCAGAAAATTCATTAATTTAAGCAAGCATTCTAATAAAGTCGCAGTGACTTACTGCTGTCAGGTAATGAGGTAACGTGGACCTAAAATTTTAAACCTTATTGGGACTGCCCTTGTTTTATTAAAGATAATTGACCAAAGAAATGCTGAACAATGAAACTGAGCTAACATAAAACATCAATTACACGTGAGAAATGCTTCCACTCCACCCCTCTCCATTTCCAAACTCCCTCATTTGGAACCTTTGCCAGTTCACGCCTTTCTGTATGTTTCACTTCAAGTCACATACAAGTAAATCAGTTGTCAGAACCCTCAGTTCCTAGGCCAAGTCAGAACACCAATACTTCTGCTACAATACTTTTTAATAGTTTATTTCCTGAAAAGATTTTGAGTCCTGCCAAGCCTTCAATTGAGGCAGCTACCGATCAGTGAGTTAAACTCAAGAAAGACAAGACATACCTCAGAATTCAAGTGCCAACATATATTATTAAACAAACTATATGCATCACATTAAAAAGAAACAGAGTGTCCCCAAAGCTCTCTAAAACAGTGCATTCTTTCATCGTCTGTTGTATGAAACTCCTGTTCTTCATCTGCAGGGCGCTGATTCCAGAGCACTGGAACCAGGGCCCAGCAGGGTCTAGACCAAATCAACTTAGTGAAGATATGGCTACCAAAAACTGAAGACCTAAATGAGTGCAAGGTCTGTTCAGTAGTGAATGAGCAATTATAATTCACTAGGAGAAAGGCCCATTGTGGGAAGAAATACAAGGGGCTCCAGGTGAGGGTCTCGGCTGTGGCTGGTGGGGCGGTGGAAGGAAGGGGAAAATAAGAGGGAGGAAAGGCATGTTTAGAAGACAGGTGCTGGACATAAACTTTATTTATTAAGGAAAAGCAGAAATCAGAATGTGGAGGCATTTGGAGGGTTACAGTACATAGGACTCTGGTTTCTCCTGACCGAAGATGCGTCTCACAGGTGTAAAGTGTCAGCTTCCGTAGCCAGTTGCAGGGTTGCCAACTCTGGGTTGGGAACTACCTGTAGATTTGAGGGGTAGAGCCTGGGGAGGGCAGGGTTTGGGGTGGGGAGGGACCTCAGCAGGGTATAATGCCATAGTCCACTGCCCAAAGCAGCCATTTTCTCCAGGAGAACTGATCTTGGAAATCTCCAGGCAGGGCCAGCTCTATCACTAGGCCAACTAGGCGGCCGCCTAGGGGTGCTGCTGGCAAATAGGATGGTGGAGAGACTGAGAGAGACTCAAACCAGGAGATAGTATGCTTTGTGCAAACCATGATTTACCATTATGTCTGAATGCAGCTTTCCATTCAGGCTAAGAACCAAACTTAGTGTTGGACCAATGCAGATAGACTTGTAGGCACTGTGGTCAGCCGGCGCAGGTGGCTGCTGGTGGGGCTGGAGAGCTCGTGAGCCCGGGCAGGTGCTGGGGCCGGGGGGCATCCCTTGTGGGCAGGTCTCCGGCAGCAGAGAAGGCGGCTCTGTGGTGGTGGGGGCACTACAAGGCAGCCTCGCTGGGGGGGGGCACCACAAGGTAGCCTCACCTAGTGCGCAAAAAACCCTGGGGCCGGCCCTGTTTTCAGGTGCTGTCTGGAGCTTGGCAATACTAATGGGAGGGCCAGGATAAAATAAATAATATAACTGACACTTCTCTGACTGTGCGGACAGACGCTCTGGCAATGCCAATTGATTTTATGAAGAATTACACTTTATATTTTCATTCAGGATTGGGGTTTTTTTTTCCTGAAAAACTGTTTGGGTTAGCTGCTATTCATTCCCATGTGGACATGCCAGGCCCTGTTGCCTCAATAAATGTTAGAAAACCTTGCAAATCCAGGCTCACACGTAACATGCTTAATATCCTTCTGCTTCGCTATAAGGCAGGGCTGTCTCAAGTCCTTTTGCTGCCCCAAGTGGGTAGTATGGGAGGACAGCCTCATGGCAGCAGCTATGCTTCCTTCCACCCCTGACTTATGTTGATTTGGGGCTATGCAGTGGCAGCTAGAGTAGAAAAGCACCTCCTCCTATGCCATGCCTTCTGGGTTCCAAGGGGCTGGAAAGCGGTTCCATAGCGGTTCCAGTCACAGAGTTGGAAACTCTGGGTTGGGAAATACCTGTAGATTTGAGGGGGTAGAGCCTGGGAAGTTGGCAATATTAAGGGGAGGGCCAGGTTTGTTGAAGGACTTCAGTGAGGTATAATGGCATCGAGCTCACCCTCCACAGCAACTATTTTCTGCATGGGGACTGATCTCTGTAGTCTGGAGATCGATTGTAATTCAGAGAGATGTCCAAGTCTTCTCTTTCCCCTCAACCCCTTCCAATCTCAAAGCTGCTTCCTGTTTAACACTTTAACTGATTAACAGTTTAAATGACTCCCTGCGAATGCCCCATGGTCTCAGAGAGACGTCCTTTCCCCCAACACCTTTCAATTCCAAAGCTGCTTCCCATTAAGCTAGAGTTGCCAGCCTCCAGGTGGGGCCTGGGGATCTCCTGCTTTTACAGCTGATCCCCAGCTGACAGAGTTCAGGTCCCCTGGAGAAAATGGCTGCTTTGAAGGGTGGACTCTATGGCATTATACTATGCTGAGGCCCCTCCCCTCCCCAAACCCCACCTTCTCCTGGCTCCACCCACAAAGTCCCCAGGTATTTTCCAACCTGGACTTGGCGACCCTACGTTGAGCAGAGTGGGCTTATGATCTGCTATATTTGAGATCTGCTTTATATCTGACCAGAATCAGAAGAACAGGCCCATTTGCCTTTTGTTCATGCAGCAGGTATGCTCCATGCGTAGAAAACTTTGCCTGGATCAGGAACACTATTTTGCAAAATACCAATCTACGAAGGTAAGGAAATAAGATAGTCTAGTAAATAATGTAAGAGCAAGGAAGATGACAGTCCTGCATGTTATTACAATTGTAATCACTTCAATTGGTGTCACACTGCAAATAATACAGATGTTTCCGAGCTTCAAGGCAATACAGAGCTATAAAGACATGTATATAAAGATACAAGGACCCACTGACTTAGTGGTATAACAACAGTGACTGGGGCTCTACAGTATTTAAAATATGCAAAACCTTCATTCAGAAATATTGTTACCTGCATTGGCTGAATAACATTGTGACTGGTGCTCAGAAAAACAGAGAAAGCCTCCGCCAAGAAAAATAAGTCTACTCTTGGGTTCTGCATCTTCTCCCCCACTATCCCACCACCACCGTTCCATCCTGATGGAATTTTGGCTACAGTTGTCAGTCTCAGCAAGGCCTTTTCTCTGAGGTTAAGAACAATGACAAAAAGGCGGAACCCAAGAAATAAACTGGAATGATTTCAAACGTGCGCATGTGCACACACACTGAGCATTTTATGGAGCTTTTCTTGTTTAATCCTCTCTCAAGTGTTGCCACATCTCTAGGAACCTGAACAGCCAAACCATCACAGTAGGAATTATATTGGACTTCCATTTTCTTTCAAATGTATATCAATTTTTGGGGGTTTGCAAGTGCAAAAACTGATGACCTGTGAAGCCTGAAGAAAGCCTCAGCTATCAGGATGTTTGAAGAAATGTGTATTTATGATGCCTCTTTACATAGACTGCTGCTGTACAGTATGAATTCCATACACTTGAAAAAGCTCAAAATTTGTAATGTTTTCAGTACTTGGGATTTTTTCAGTACTTGGGATAGCAAAGGCTTGGAAAAGTTCCAGTTCTGATTTTCAAGTGAATTACAGAGAAAGGCTGACCAGACATTTTGTTCAACCTTTTCCCTTTGTACTTAGGGTATTACACAGGTCATGCAGTTCTGCAGAAACATCATACCTTGGAGAACTCATCCTACTCTTGAACAAGGAAAGGAATCTTCAGAATACATGTGCCTGTGGAGAGCAGACGTGTTCAGTGAAGTGCTTGTTCTATGACTTTCCGTAGGTAAGACAATACAAAATATTATACTAGCTTTGTATGTACAGCATATTTGTGTAGAGACATCATGTATAGGGGGAGGGATGGGATTATGCTTTGTAGTCACCCTCCCATCTATGCATGTTCAGCCTAGTGTTGGCAAGAAGCCTGCCCATGCAATCTGGAACCCTGCTTTTAAAGGATCACAATTGCAGGAATGGAGCCAATGTATACAGCTATGCACATAGGGTCTGTGCTGACGTTTGGCTGAATGTATGTAGGAAGAGAGAAGGGCTGGACAGGCTAAAAGCATTAATAAACCAATGCAGGGAAACCAGGCGCCTTACCCCCAAGAAGTACACTTTGAGATCTTGGGTCTTCACTCCAAACGTGCAAGAACATTTCCCTTACCAAAGCTAAAAAAGGAGTAGATGTTCCTGGCAATTTGTCCATTGCTGGGCTGTAAACATTTCACTGTTTTTCCTTCCTAAAATGTTCTCTGTGCATACAAAACTAGCTTAGCACCTTCTTCCCAACATGCAGGTCTTGTACCTGCAACAAGAGCAGGACAACATTTAAACATCCAACCCTCCCTTCTTCCTATGTGAAATTACAGAAATCAAATGCTTATACACATATGTCTATAGGTTCCAGTTTCTGGCTGAGATCAGACGCTTGAGGTCTGTGGTCTGCCAAGAGGGAGTAACTTTGTTTTTGTTTTATTTGTTCAACCTTGGTTTTAGCTCCAACACTTTTGGATGTATATTTGTATTTACATATGTCTACAAAACTGCTTTCCTGTAACCTATGTCTTCACATTTATCTATTTTGTGTTGTCCGGCTAAGGATACACTTCATGTATTTATTTACAAACTGTATACTTTGACTTCCGGTCCTGAACAAGACCACAAGGACCCTATATCAAGTAGAGCCAGTATCAAGGCCCTGTATCAAGCAGCTGTACTCCAGTGGTCCCTAACTCATGTCACAACCCTCAGGTTTCAGAACCCCACTTACTGAGTTATGAATTCCTGTAAGAGCTGCTTTCCCCCCAAAGATCTGCTATTTCACATGCATACAGACCAAGGGCAACACACCTCCTGCCTCATGTGACTCTATTGTCACAGGACTTATGGTCACATGATAGACAGCACCATGCTTCAGTCATGCCACCTGGGTATTAAAAGCTGGTCCTGGAACTAGAAAGGTCCCACTGTTCTAGTCCATAAAAGGTTACACCACAATAAACTATCTGTTAGTCTTTAAGGTACCACAAGAGCAAAAGATAATCAGTGAAGTTATTTATGTAATGACAAACAAGTATCTAAATTTTAAATAGACGGAACATTATAATCTTTAAATCACTATTCTAATTAATTAACAGAAACAGTTTTTCACATTAGGACAAAGTTCCAGTGGCACCTTTAAGACTAACACAGTTTTGACTTCCGGCAAGATTTGCGACCATGGCGGACGCGCTCCTCCGCACTAGCGGGGAGCGCGATCCGTACCCGGCGGGAAGAAGGGGCTTCGGACCGGTGCCGAGCCCCCAGAGACCCTAGTGAAGGGGCTCTGCCTGGGGTGGCACGAGGGGGATCTCTCCCTACGGTGGCGATCGAGGGATTGAGGTCCCCTTTCATCACCCCCATAGGTTCCCCCGTCCGTGGGAGCCGTATGGCTAAAAGCGCAAAACCGAGAAGCAGCAGAGAGTGTGAAGCAATGAGGCTGGAACTGACAGTTACGCTTGGAGAAACAGTGAGTCTGAAGTAAAAAGAAACAGAATACAGCGGGAAAGGCGGGTGGAGTAAACCCCCCCCCCTCGAGACTGGCGTACTTACGGGACTCTTTACGTGGCGTTACTGCATGAAAAAACGTATGTTCGGCTTGCTTGATGGCAGCATCGCTCTTTAGAGGATATGAACTTTAAAAAGATATAAGCGCAGTCGTGGAATTTGCTCCTTTTGTCCATCTTATCTAACTATCAACAAAGAAGCACAGTCTCAACAATGGCGGGGAAACCGAAACCTTCCCCCAAACTAGGAAGTACAGCTCCGAGTTCAAAGGTTGATACCACGGAGATGAGCACGGTGTTCTCCTCGTTATTGCGACCTCTAGTGGACCAAATGACAGCTCTCAACGTTAAGATGGACAAGATGCAATTGGACCTGAAGGAGTCGAATAAAACTACAGAGAAGCTGCAGCGAGAACTTCTGGAAGTTAAGACTTCAGTTAAAAATCATGATTCAAGACTACAAAAAGCGGAGAAAGAAAAGGCCTTCCATTCTGATCAGCTCTTGAAACTTCAGATGGAAAGATCAAATTTTTTCCTAAGACTTCAGAATGTACCAGAGGATAAAGGAGAAGACCTTAAAAATCTGTTAAGTGAAGCGCTTGAACCAGTGACGGGCTTAAAAGCAGCGGAAATAAAAAGCGATATGGATATGGTTTACAGAACCTATCCAGATTATACTAAAAAGAAAAGCCTGCCTGGTGAGATTCAGATAAGGTTCTCCAAAAAGTCAACAAGAGATGTGGTGCTCAGGACCACAAATAAAGCAGTTCTGAAGATCAAAGGAAAAGAAGTTAAAGTGATGAAAGACATCCCATTTGAAATAAGGAAAAGAAGGAAAGCCTATGGAAAACTGACATCTTGGTTACAGTCTGAATCTATTATCTATAGGTGGAATGTTCCGGAAGGACTGAGCTTCAGCATCAAAAACAAGAAATACAAGATTGACTCTGTCCAACAGGCGAAAAGTTTTTTGGAAAAAAGCAAAGAAAAGAAAAAAGAGAAAGACTCAGATGGTTCACTGGCATCGCAAGAAAGTATGTATGGATTTGATAGCTCAAAGAGCGAAGAAGAAACGTCTGACTCGGAAAAGGGAGCAGCAGCCCCAAAAGTACAAGAAGAGACTGTTAAGACAAGAAGAGGACGAAAGAAGAAATAAAGGCTGAAATGTTTTTTGAAACTGCACTTATATATAATAGATTATTTGTATAATTAAGCATTCCTTCAAAAGAACATGTCTGTCAAACAGCTTTTTTTATTTTTCATGTATCATCAGTAACAATTTTATCTAAATATTAGCCAAGGTTTAAAACGCTTCATATGTATTAATGGCATAGCAATATTAAGCAAATGATAAAGCACACTCTGTATAAGGTAAACATAGCATAGAAAAGTAGCGTTGTAGAATTAGATATAGATAAAATTAATAAAAATTTAAAAAAAAAAAAAAAAGACTAACACAGTTTTATTCAAGGTATAAACTTTCATGTGCACACACACTTCTTCAGATACAATCAAATGAAAATTACCAGTCCATACAGATAGATAGAGGGTGAGCAGTAAATTAGCATACAGCATAATGAAGATGTTTAACAGATTCAAGGACCAGACAGGAATAACAAGCTTAGTTTAAACAGTTACCATTTGTTTGGGTTTAATTTCGGGGGGAAACATAGTGAAGAATTATTTGTAATGGAAAGGCAGACTTAAGTAAATCCAAGGAATAAAATACTGCCAAAGAATTTACAAGGCATCTTATAAAAAATCATTAAGCATAAATGAAACAAGGTAATAAAAACCAAACAATAAAAACCAAACCCATAACAAATCGCAATGCAGATACCAGAATCACTACATTTAGGAGTTAAAAGCTCAAGTCAACAGGATGAATAACAGCTCAAAAAACAGGATCACTGAAGCTGCTGGGGGAAATTGTGAGAAACTGCGGGTCAAAATGCACCCCACGGCAAATAGTGAGAAATTGAAACACGCAATCGGGGCAAAGGGAAGACCGATGGCGAGGCAGTGCCTGTTGAGAAACTGCTCTTGGTTAGTATCTGAATACCTTTGTTAACTCTCATGCCCAGGTTCTGCTACATACTATGCCTTGGCTTCAGTGGCATCCAATTGCAAAGCTACACATCTTACCCTGGTGTTTCTACCCAACGCATTTATGACTCTGTAAAAATGTGTTAATGGTTAAATTGAAATGTTAAATAAAACTTAAAACTGTTTGAAGGCAAAGAGTTCAAAAGGAACACATCTAGACTTCCGGCAAGACTTGCGATCATGGCGGACGTGCTCCTCCGCATCTGTGGGGAGCGCGATCCATACCCGGCGGGAAGAAGGGGCTCTGGACTGGTGCCGAGCCCCCAGAGACCCCAGTGAGGGGGCTCTGCCTGGGGTGGCCCGAAGGGGATCTCTCCCTACAGTGGTGACCGAGGGATAGAGATCCCTTTTCATCACCCCCATAGGTCCCCCCGCCGTGGGAGCCGTATGGCTGAAAGCGCAAATCCATGAAGCAGCAGAGAGTGCGAAGCAATGAGGCTGGAACTGACAGTTACGCATGGAGAAAACGTGAGTCTGAAGTAAGAAAAGCAGAACACAGCGGGAAGATGGCGGGAGGAGTGAAACCCACCCCCCCCTCTTCGGGACTAGCGTACTTACGAGACTCTTTACGTGGCGTTACTGCAGGAATAAAAGCCCATCCACCTTGCTAGATGGCAGCATCGCTCACTTGGAGATATAAACTTTAGAAGGACATAAGTGCAGTTTGAAAATTTGCTCCTTTCGTTCATCTTATCTATCTATAAACAAAGAGCGTAGCCTCAACAATGAGGGGGAAACCGAAACCTTTCCCCAAACTAGGAAGTACAGCTCCGAGTTCAAAGGCTGATACCACGGAGATGAGTGCGGTGTTCTCCTCGTTATTGCGACCTCTAGTGGACCAAATGACAGCTCTCAACGTTAAGATGGACAAAATGCAGCTAGAACTAAAAGAGTCGAATAAATCCACAGAGAAGCTGCAGCGAGAACTTCTGGAAGTAAAAACTTCAGTAAAAAACCAAGACGCAAGACTACAAAAGGCAGAGAAGGAAAAGGCCTTCCACCACGATCAGCTTTTGAAATTACAAATGGAAAGATCGAATTTTTTCCTAAGACTTCAGAATGTGCCAGAAAACACAGGAGAAGACCTTAAAAATTTGCTAAGTGAAGCACTTGAACCAGTGACAGGCATGAAAGCAGCGGATATAAAAAGCGATATGGATATGGTTTACAGAACCTATCCAGATTATACTAAAAAGAAAAGCCTGCCTGGTGCAATTATGATAAGGTTCTCCAAAAAATCTACAAGAGACGTGGTGCTTAGGACCACAAACAAAGCAGCTCTGAAGATCCTGGGAGAAGAAGTAAAAGTGATGAAGGATATCCCATTTGAAATAAGGAAAAGAAGGAAAGCCTATGGAAAATTGACATCTTGGCTCCAGTCTGAGTCTATCATCTATCGTTGGAATACTCCAGAAGGACTATGCTTCAGCATCAAAGATAAGAAGTATAAGATTGACTCTGTTCAACAAGCGAAAAAATTTCTGGAAAAAAGCAAAGAGCAGAAAACTGGGAGAGACTCAGATGGTTCACTGGCCTCGCAAGAAAGCATGTATGGATTTGATAGCTCAAAGAGTGAAGAAGAAGTGTCTGACTCGGAAAAAGGAGCTGCAGCTCCAAAAGTAGTTGAGACTGTTAAGACAAGAAGTGGACGAAAGAAGAAATAGTGATTAAACTGTTTTATTAAGCATTGCACTTATGTATTATAAATTGTTTAATTAACCGTATTTCTCTAGGTGGGCATGCCTGCCAAATAGTTTTGGTATTTTTTATAGTAGCAGTAACAAGTAATTGAAATTTATCCAAGGTTCTAAATGCTTCATAATTATATTATGTAATAAGGTAGTATTAAGCAAATGATAAAGTACTCTCTGTATAAGGTATATGTAGTTTAGATTGTAGCGTTATAGTTGTAGTTATAGGGAAAAATCAAAAAAAAAAAAAAGGAACACATCTATACGTAAGCATGAGAAACCAATTCACATGAATAGTAACTTTTAATTACCCTTTTCAGCTCAAACCAGATGAAATTCAGGAAGACACATGACTGGACCGCTAGATGTTTTTTTAAAATAGCAGGGGGAGGGGCTCTATTTCAAACTAGGAGCGTGGCAAAAGGGAAGGTTTCTTTTACGCTCATCCTCCTCTACTGTTTGTGCCAACCTCAAATGACCCATTGAAGCTGTTAGCTACCCATGGCTGTTATTTATAAAGTAAAAATAAATCCCTGGACAAACCCATCCCAGAGACCTGACCATGTTTCTTCCAGCGTTTTGTCCATTCTCTCAGTTATTACTTTATCATTTACAGCCAGCTGTTAAAATATATATAAAAACTACTGTGGGTGTTCCTTTATATAACAGAGTTAACCCAATCAAGTGAGAGGGAGCTACACGCTGAACTGGATTTGAATGTGCAGGTCTTCCTGTGAATCAGGTCTCACAAGGATCAACGGACACTATCTTGTCAGTTTCTATTGTGGGTGTCTCACACTCAGCAGGAAGAAGAAGAAGAAGAAGAAGAGGAAGAGGAAGAAGAAGAGGAAGAGGAAGAAGAGGAAGAAGAGGAGATTGGATGTATACCGCGCCCTTCACTACCCAAGGGAGTCTCAGAGCGGCTTACAAACTCCTTTCCCTTCCCCTCCCCACAACAGACACCCTGTGAGGTAGGTGGGGCTGAGAGAGCTCTTTCCCAAGCTGTCCTTGAGGGAACAGCTGGTACAGAGCTATGGCTTGCCCAAGGTCATCCAGCCAGGTGCAAGTGGAGGAGTGGGGAGTCAAACCTGGTTCTCCCAGATTAGAGTCCGCACGCTTAACCAGCTACACCAAACTGGCACCAACATCTGTGCACACATTTCCACTTGCAAGACTTGGACTGAATTGGTCAGCTTCAGTGGTTCCAATTGTGTTTTTTAGGAGGTGGAAATTAAGGCTGAACTCAACCTAATCTCTTTCTTCCCATCAACAAATAAGTGACCAGTGCTGTCAAATGCTGACAGAGCAGAATATATCCATGGGCAAACATATATGTATAACATGTGGAGAGAGTTATGTACTGCTGCTTGTAAGGACCTATGGATCATGGCCAATGGAGTGTGCAGCAGTACTGAAATGAGTACCCTAGAGATGTGTACGAGGACATTTGGTTAGACTTTTTGTAACTACATGGCTTGGGTTGATTAGGATTTTTGTGCCCCCTCCTTTTAGTTGTGGAATGAGAGATTTCTTATGCTGTTTACTTCTAATAAATTAAAAAAAGAAATCAGGTCTCTATCCCTGAATGGCCCCTTTCTAAGACTCATGATTCCATCCATATGACTGCAGACAAACCTTTCTGTGCTACAGAAGAAGGGACAACTACTGAGCTGTTGTGTTCACAAATGATGCTTGCCTGCATCCTGAGGTCGGAAGGATCACATATAGAACAGTTCAGAATTTGTTTAAAAAATAAGTTTAAAATCAACAAAAGCAGAGAGGACGCGCAACTAGCTTGCTCCTACCTCAGGCAGGAGTTTGGATTAAAGTTAATTACACTATCTTTGAGGATCTTGATGCTTCACCATGGGAATACCCTAGGAATTAGGAGGTATTTAAAGGAGATGCATTACTAGATTCCATGGGTGTGTGCCATAAATGTAGAACTCAGCAGCCAAAGCTACTAACCACAAGACCAAATAATCAAACCAGCATTTCTCAGCCCACACCTTCAAATTGTTCTCCATCATTTGGACGGAACACACCAGACTGCAATAACGGAGACAGGTTTATCTTCTTCATCAGTGGTGCAAAACCTTTCGTAGCATGAAGGCCTTACCCAGACCTTGCCAAAAGCCTGTGGTTCTACCTACTTTAAATATAAATTTAAAGACTCTTCTAGTAAATTGAAAATACTAGTTTTCTTTATTCAGTAAGTAGTGGGATTTTTTTTTTTAAAAGCTAACATGCAAGGGGGCATTGCTGGGGGTAAAATTAGGTGTGCCAACCTCCAGGTAGGGCCTGGAGTTCTCCCAGAATTACAACTGATCTCCAAACTCCAGAGATCAGTTCCCCTGGAGAAAATGGATGCTTTGGAGGGTAGTCTCTATGGCATTGTACCCCTCCGAGGTCCCTGCCCTCCACAGGCCCCATCCCCAAATCTCCAGTTTTCCAACCTGAATCTGGCTACTCTACCTCCCCCCATCCCACACTGATGGCCAGGGGGGGACCTGGCAACCTTTGGTAAAGGTATGCCTAGGTTTCTAACAGAGTGACACCCTTCTAAATCCATGGGATTAGAAGGGTATAACTCTGTTTCTCCTGACCTAAGTAGCCCAGGCTGGCCCAATCTCAACAGATTTCAGAAGCTAAACAGGTTTGGCCCTGGTTAGTACTTGGACTAGACTACTAAGGAAGTCCAGGGTTGTAATGCAGAGGCAGGCAATGGCAAATAGCCTCTGAACACCTCTTGCTTTGAAAACCCTACGGGATCACTGCCACTAATTCTGTTTAGGACTGTACTGTCAGAGTATATTCTTGCAATATGGACCTTGGGCTGTGGTGCCACATAGAGTCTAGGATTCAAGGTAAATCTTTTGCTTTGTCCTCTATGTCCAATCCAAGTTACATGATAATGATTAAGCCATTCTGGGTCCCCACTGGAGAAAGGCAGGCCATAAATGAAAGAAAATAAAGAAACAGTATATAAATGAATTGGTACTACAGAGTATTCTACATTAAGTCAAATCCATTTATCTGTATTTGTTTACCAGGGGATCATTGAGTAAGTATCTGACTGTCTATTTGGGGGAAGACTGTCTCCATCAAGTGCTATGCCCCATTTCCACTCTGTGGATTAACTTGTTGATGATAAGTAGGTTAGTTGTTTGGTAATTTTGTGCTTACATTTCTTGTAAAATTGGTTTTCCGTTGCTGCTCTTTTTTAAAGTTCCCAAATACATAAATTGTTAATATGCATAATTCAAAAACAAAAGTTCCCTTTTATTAAGATTAACCCAAATTACACAACACCAGGGCTATTTTTGGGCAGGAACGCACAGGAACAGAGTTCCGGCTGGCTCCTGAGTTGGCCACACCCAGCAGGAACTCATTAGCATGAAAGGCCACACCCAACAGCAGAAACTCACTAGGACTGGCTACATTAGGGGAATGTGGCCTAACATGCAAATTAATTCCTGCTACAAAAAAAAGCCCTGGGTTTTAACAACAAAACAAGGAAAACAGAATAAGAAGCAAAAGGTGTGTGTGGCTGGATGACCAGTCTTCTGGTAACATGGGGGTGTGGCCTAATATGCTAATATGCTGTGCTGTCAGTGGTGTGGCCCAATATGCTAATGAGTTTCTGCTGTTGGGTGTGGCCTATTATGTTAATGAGTTCCTGCTGGGCTTTTTCTACAAAAAAAAGCCCTGCACAACACAGTGTACACGCTGCTATAAAAACAGTATTAGAGGTTAATTTTAGTTTCCTCCAGGTCATCTTCCTCCAGTTGAAAAACTTATTTTTCAACAGGCAACAGTGGATGCAACTCATGCTCCCGCTAAAAATTAATTTCCATTACAATTTACATACAGTTAATGGGTTGGATCCAGACTAAACTTTCTGCTAATGGAAGGGTTGGGGTAATTTCCACTATTTTCCTCTTCCTGCTGCAGACCCCTGACCCTCAAGCCATTCCTGAGGATTTCATGTGCTCCCCCCCAGGTCCCCAGAGAGACTAGTGGGCTGTAGTGGGAGGGAAGAGGCAGAAAAGTTCTGTATCACTGGGAAAAATGCCCTGTATGAATGCAAAATTTAGTTGGGACAACCCAATATAAGGACTGCCATGTCTCTCAACCTTTCAAGAGACCTATGTGTTCTGTTAGAGAGAGACAGCTGATTAACCAACTTTTTAATATTTATAGTTGGAGGTTACCAATGTTTCATCTTCTTTTCCCCAAAAATTTGCAGGTGCAACACCAACTCCACCCAATCCCAATTAAATCTGCAAGGCATCCTACATGAGATGCAGGCAAAGGGCCTCAAGAGCCAGACCTGAAACCATCATCTTCCCTCCACCCCCTTTTTAAAAAATCCCATCTGATTAAGAATTCAAGAACTTGCCCACTGCTTTGTGCAATTTTGATTGGTTGTGAAGATGCTCCAGGGCTTTTATTTTTGGACCAATGGGGCTGCCTGAAATTGTTACATAATATGAATTATGTTTTTCACTATGTCATATGGTACAATATCACATTTTCTTTTCTTCATTTCAAAACATTGTACAAAAGGATTTTGTACAATAGGTTTTTGAAGAAACAAGCTGAGAATCAAGTGGATATTGTGTGCGCTCCCATGCTTTGCTCCTCTGAGCATGTGGAAAACTGACTGTGGCTGAGATCACACACACTAAACAATCCACTTCCAATCCACTTTCAGTGCACATTCCAACTAGATTTTGCCAGTCAACACCGTAAAATCGGGTTGGAAAGTGCATTGAAAGTGGATTATTTAGTAGTGTGTGTGATTGCAACTAACAACTTTGTTTTGGCACATATGTACATCCCAGTTCTTATAATAGCATGAAGTTGTTCAGCCCACATTGAGATGCTTCTGCAGGGGTGAACTGGGATCTCGATAATGCTGAGGCAATCACACGATCAATCTCCCCACATGCTCAGCGGAGGAAACAAATGGTATCCACACTCACCACCTTAAAATGGTAGAGTGAGGGTTCATCTCAACTTTCTTGGCACATAGCAGCCAAAGATTACATTGACAAACATCATGCCAGCGCGGCAACTTACTGTTCTGTTTTCCTTGGTTTTTGCATTCCACATTGTCAACATTTATACTCCTTTAGGGCTGAGAGTTGTCGTTTTACTTACAAAACTCTCTGAAGTCTGATATGCTTTTATTATTTAATAAACAACCAGATCAAATTTTATGAATCATCCTTAGTAAATTGCATAATGGAAAAAATTGTCCGTGAAAAAATTTGCTTTCTTAGCCTGACTGCAGCAAGGTTTTTGAACCTCCATGAATGTAAACGGCACCAAATTTGGTGCGACCACTAATCTCCAGAGCACTCAGGATCTAAAAGCTTTGTCCAGTAGATCAGCATCAAACTCCTTTAAAGTTTGTTTAAAATTTTGTATGTCTCTGCACTGAAACAAAGTCCCAGTTCTGCTCATATTAGTCTACACAATCTGTGTCATACAGTAAAAAACACAGGAAGTTGGGTATTCTGCATACATGCATACACATGCAGACCCACCCACCCGTGTGTATATATATGTATACACACACACAATATTTGCAAGAAGGGAAAATAATTTTCCATTCATGTCTCTCAAAGATTTTGAAAAGACTAGCTAAAGGTTCCTTGCATTTGGAGTTCTTCATTTTCAATAGTCAGAGGGTGATTTACATGACTAGGAACTCTTGGTCTGGGGCAAGTGATGCTCTGTATTCATGGTACTTGGGGGGGGGGGGGGGCAACAGTGGGAGGGCTTCTAGTGTCCTGGCCCCACTGGTGGACCTCCTGATGGTAGCTAGTATTTTTGGCCACTGTGTGACAGAGTGTTGGACTGTATGGGCCACTGGCCTGATCCAACATTGCCTTCTTTTATGTTTTTATGTTCTCTTATGACTGCTTTTAAGTGGAAAACCTTCTCAGCAAGCAGTCATTTTTCTTCAGGGTATGGTAATCTGAAATGTGTGCTTCCATAAAACCTCCTGTTTGAAAAGTGATGGCAAAAGTTACATTGGGAGAGATGGAATGGGAGAGATGGAATGGCACACTGGGTCAGACTAAGACCTGGGACAAAAGGGTTTGAATTCCCACTCTGCCATGAAAGTCTCTGGGTGACTTTGAGCCCATCACAATTTCTTAGTTTAACCTAACTCACAGAGTTGCTGTTGTGAGGATAAGGCGGAGGATGGGATAAACCACTTTAGGTCCCCAAAAAGGGAACAAAACCAGGATTGTCTGGGGTGGCAGATGGATCTCCTGCTCACCCTCACTTACTGACAACTCTGGATGGGTGGGGGAACAGCAAGACAGCAGCTGCTTCGCTTGTCAGTGCCATTCCTGGGCCTCCCTTACTAATGAGGACAGCAGCAATGCTGGGGAGAGTAGACTGGTGTGTGGGCTCACAATGGAGCCATGGGTAGGATGGCCTCTGAAGAGCATGCTCTTCCACCAGATGTCTGACCGAAATGCCTGGCTGCAGCTGGGAAGAGGAAGAAATGGGCAAGGGAGTCCATCAGACCTATGCCAAGCCTCACAAAGGAAGGCTGCTCTCCCATGAGAGGAGAAGAAGCCCCACTGGGCAAGCATGCCTTAGTGCCTCCCCCACAAAAGGCCCAGGGATGGACCAATGAGGAGGTGGGTTGGCTGGGCTCTCTGAGTGAAGACAGTCAGCCTGAGAGGAAGGAGGAGGCCTTTCTCTGAGGCCAAAGGTCTTGTTTGGGAGGCTCTGGAGGGCATAATGGCCCACAACTCTGACCCAGAGGTCCCTCAGACTCACGGATAAATAAAGTTATAGTTTTGTTATCAGTGGCACCTTTAAAATCAACAAAATTATTTTCTGGGTATAAGTGTGAATGCATAAAGAATATGCTAGAATAAAACTTTGTTGGTCTTAAAGGTGCCACTAGACTCAAACTTTGTTCTGCTGCTTCAGACCAATGCAGCTACCCACCTGAATCTATTGTTTTGTTACAACAGACTCTGAAATCCAGGTATAAATTATGAACTTTCAACCCACCATTTGGAATCCTGGAATTTCTGCATGAAAATTAGCAGCTCCAGGTGTGTTAAACATTGTTTGCTTCTGACTGAATTGGCACCCCCACTTCACAGTAAAGGGAGAATACTAGGGTTGCCAAGTCTGGGTTGGAAAATACCTGGAGACTTTGGGGGTGGAGCCAGGAGAGGGTGGGGTTTGGGGAGGGGAGGGGTCTCAGCAGGGTACAATGCCATAGAGTCCACCCTTCAAAGCAGCCATTTTCTCCAGGGGAGCTGATCTCTGTCAGCTGGAGATCAGTTGTAAAAGCGGGGGATCCCCAGGCCACACCTGGGGGCTGGCAGCCCTCGAGAATACTGCAAAAATTGCCTTCTTGAGGCCCTCCTTCAACTGTAGTGCTGACTGCAGCCAGCTATCTCTGGAGGATCCACTTCTAGTCTTTGCCTTGTACTGTATTCAAGGTCAAAAGAGTTGTCTCATCCTCACAGCAGCCCCTCACTTTTCCTCAGCAGAAACACATGCCTTGTTTTGTGTGGGTTTTTTTTTAGAATGGAGACCACTACAAGTGGTCAAGTGGTTTTCAGCACAAGCCACCTCTTATTGAAAGGACAGTGTAAGCAGCTGGTCCATGAAAGAAAACTTAATTTTCCTCAAATGTAACTATAACAAGACCATGACAAAAGGCCTGGAAAGTCTCCTGTTATTCCATCTTCTGCCCACTTGATTCTCAGCACTGACAAGCAAAAAAAAAAAAAGTAGTGGTGAAATAGGAGCACATAGATATGTTGCACTGACTAATAAGGAGTGCAGTTTGGCAGGTAAAGAGGGATTTAATCAAGGCTCATACTCGTGACTCACAGGAGGGGAACACGTGCATGAAACCAACCACTAGCAGTGGTGTGTGTTGCAATATTTGGGCATCTCAGCAGTTGGCAGCTAGAAGGGGAAATGGCGGGTCCATGAACATCCAGCCTATGACTGCCAGATGGGAGCCGAGGGGGGTAGCCCAGGTGGTGCAGTGGAGTTCAATCTCATGCAGGCCGAGCAATATATATATATTTTTTTAAAAACTGGCACTAAATACAATTCCCCCCCCCCCCTTTGTAATGTACCAAAATTCATGGTATTGGTCACAAAACCCAGCACTGCAACCAGCAAACTAACTGTATCAACCAATGAATTTACTAAGATAGTTTCCACATATGGAAGCAATTGTAGCTGTTATGCTTTGTTTCTTGAAATTAAAGTTGGGGGGGGGACTGATTGATTTGACCTTTTTTAATAGCTCCCTCGCTCTCTGGCACCGAACAACTGCAAATTTTATGGGGCTCTAGGAAGAATGAAAAAATCAAGCCGTGGCTATTTTTGCTGCCCAAGCTAATTATATAGAAAATGGTCTGAAATACGTTTAGATTGAGATTTTATAGATGGATTGTTGAACCAGCAAGGGTGATCTGTGCATATAAACTTGCTGTTGCATACAGATTGGCCTTCTGGTTGGGGTCCTGTGTGTTGGGAAAGGGGGTGCAGTGCCAGTTTTAAGTAAGCTATACTTGTTTTAAATACACCAATCATGTGTTTGGACAAGGAGCACAAAAACCTCTTACTGGGGCCGTGAGCTTTCTTGCTGTTTTGCCTTCTGAGCTTGAACGTTTGCTTGGTAACTTCCCCCCACTTCCATGCATATTTCCATTTTCGCAGAGTGAAACAATGATTCAACAAGATGAATGCATTCGCTGAATACAGTTGTTACCATGCAAGCAGTAGCAACCGGCTTAACAGACCAAAACTTAAAAAGAAAAGAAAAGAACAGATCCTGGTTTTCTTCCCCAAATTCCATTTCTTTTCTGATAATGCAGAATACATATTTGACCAAAAGAGGAACTGGCTCTTCCCTATTTAGCAGGATCACCAAAGAATGGGGGGACAGCAGAAAAACAACAACCGTACATTAGATGCACCCTTCAGTTTTCCTCCTTTTGAATAGCTGCTTTACATGGCTGGATTTAGGTAGGGAAGCCCCTATGAAGCAACCAGGGATTCTGCGCCCCCCCCCCTCCAATATTAGAACTTAAGTGTTTACCACAAAGGTGTGCTTTCACAAATCCATTTGGCAATGTGAAAAACTAGTGCAATTTTTAAAAAAGAATCTACAGATCAACCATAAACTAGCAGTAGAGAAGGAATGGAAGCAAAGTACGATTGTTTGCAAGTACATAAATGTGCTCATTTCTACGGGCTGCCATTCTGTCCATAAAAATTGCACCTCAATCTGGCTCACCTACATTCTTGGAAGGTAAAGTAATTCTCATATGAAAAGAGGCTTCCGGCTGCCTCTGCATCATCTCCGTTTTGCTCGTACAAATGGCTACAGGCTGCCACAAGCAATGAGAGCATGGCAAAGTCAGAAGCATCTGAGGTTATTTCCGCTTTCATGGGAGAGGTTAGTTTTCAGAAAGCCACTTAAACCATATTACAGCTCCATTGCACCTCCTAAACAATTTCAGAAGCAGAACTTCACCTCACCTCACCTATGTGGCACTGCCCAAAATGATACCTTCTAAAACTGATTTTCTAAAATACTAAGTGTCCATCATCCTGCAACGCTTCATTATAACTAAACTAAGGTTGCCAGCTCTGGGCTGGGAAATTCCTGGAGATTTGGGGGGTGGAACCTGGAGAGGTTGGGGGATGGCAAGAGGAGGAACCCCAACAAGGTATATTGCCACAGAATCCACCTTCCAAAGCAGCCATTTTCTCTAGGTGAACTGATCTCTGTTGGATGGTGACCGGCCGACTGTAATTCTGGGAGATCTCCAGGCCTCCCCTGCATGTTGGCAACTAAAATAAATGCAACTGAAGTCAAAAACACTTAAACTGGTTATGACTAAGGCTGCAAACCTATGCATGTTTGCTTGGGAATAATTCTCCCTGAACACAGTTGCACTTAATTTTAAGTAAACATAGAGAGGACTAGGCTTCAAGTCTCATTCTATTATTTCCACTGAACTTTAGTAGCAATTAATTGAATAAATATATTGGCAACTGCACATGAAACAACATTCATTCTGAAGTTCAATGTCCAGTAAATTCTTACTGTGATGATCAGCTACTTTGAACCAGGAAGTAAAGACTGAATTAGAATGTCAGCTAGTTACCAAGTATGTATGTCAAACACAAATATGTTAAGCAATAAGAGAAAAGGACGCTCATTGTTTAAGATGTTTTACAGTGTGAACCCTAATAAATCATGTATCACGTACATCATCCTTCAATATTAACACCGTTTCAATTACATACTCGCCACACAATTAAAAGAGAAGAAATAAAGAATGCAAGTAGAGATTAAGTTGAGTCATTGAAGGCCAAGGGCCAGTTCCTAGGAGTAAATCGATGAGCTGAGTCCAGACAATTAATTTGTACCTAAAATTATCCAAATGTTGGTGAATATTTATGGGATATTTCTGATTACTGGACTACTGAGAAAATATTTTGTCATGATATTGGTTTTCAGTTTTTAACAGCATGTAAGAGCTTGCATGAAATATCAGACAACATTGAAGAGAGGCTGACACCTACCAAAAATTTCTAAATGCCAACAAATCTGAAGCACCCACATTTTGAACTAGAATTGTATATTAAAAATTATATTTAAAATGTAAAGCCTCATTTTAACTTTCATTGAATGAATTTGTTAAAGCTTCGGGTGCAGTAAGCAGGCTGCAGTGATGTCTAAATTTCCTGTAACGCAACTGCTCCCATACACAACAGCTTTCCAGTGGGGATTGTCTTGTGAAACAATCATGTAATCAAGGACCCACTCATCCTAAATTCTCATTATTTTTTTATTATTAAAGGTTGTGATTTATTATTAAAATTTGTATTTGAAAAATGTGTATCTCAGTGAAAAATTCTGACATCTTTTCAGAGTCAACCCGCTGGATGTTCCTGGGCAAGCATGACTTTGACTAGGTTAGTTTTCTCCTGTAAGAGCTGCATTTAGTGTACCAGCCCCAATGGCTAAAAAAAGCTCCCCTGGGCACAGCCACCATCAGAATATTTGAACACATTTTGGGTACTATACTCCAGGACAGCTAAATGTTCAACTAACACCACCTCTGTCTAGTCTCATTTATGCTTCAGTTTGCTCACCGACACATCACTGCCACCAGACTGGATCCACAAATCCACTGTATCCTTAGGAACTGATAAAATGAAAGGTATGGGCAATTGCCCTCACAGTTTTCATGTCATTGCACCACAAACCTCCTGCCAACCTCCACCAGCTGTTTTGTGAAGATGGTGACTTGCAAAGGAGTTATTGCAGAACCACAGAACCCAAAGGGAAGAGGAGCCTTATCCAAACATCTTATTCTGGACGCTACCTCCAGCAGAACCACCATTAACATGATACCTTTCAATCCCATCCCAGCATGGTAGTCCAGAAAGATATTATGGAAAATTGTACTGAAAGTTGCTGAGAGCTCCAGTAAAATTAACAGGGAAGCATCTCTCTCCCCCCCCCCCCCCGCCCAGATTGCAGTGCAAGGTGGATCTGATTTAGATGTCACACGTTAAATGCAACATTTGTGCTGAGTGACTCTGTCCTGACCTTCTGTCTGCCTGGTCTGGTAGATGCTTTCAGTTTGTGCAGTCTGACAGTGTGAATAAAGCTCCTAGAGTGATGAGACAGACCAGCTACCATGTTCAACATTTGTACTTTCTGAAAGCAGTTGCATAGGGGCAAGTTTGTGAAAGCTTTGCTGAGTGACGAAAATAGTCTCCATGGTGCTTAAGGAGGTCAGGGTGGGACCACTTTTGAAAAAATTACCAGTACTGATATTTTTTTTTTCAAATGTCTTGATACAGTTTCCTTTTTTTACTTTATTTTTATAACTTTGTACATAACAATTGACAAAGATAAGTGTAAATCCATTAAATCCATTACAGATTGAAAACTACTTATAACTATAACAAGGCAACAACAACAACATAACAACTTCCAATATGTGAAATCTTGTTTTCATGATACTGTTTTCCAAAGAGGCCAAACAATGGCCTCTTAAGCACTATGACATCTAAATTGCAATCAATGTGCAGTTGTATCTGTGAATTGTTTAGCAAATTGTTCACAATGATGGCATTGTACCTGTCTGAGGTCCCACCCCTCCACAAACCCCACCCTCTCCAGGCTCCATCCCTCAAATCTCCAGGAATTTCCCAGCCTGGAGGTGGCAACCCTATCTGCTTCCCAGACAACTATCAGCCTACCTTTATCTGCCCCTCTGACTTCAGCTTTTCATCTCCACCCCCCCTGCAGCCTCTACCTAGGAAAACTACAGTTTTTCTCCACAGTGGGGACCCAAGCAGAAGGGAGGCAACCTCAGCCGGGTATAATGACAGAGTCCACCCTGCAAAGCAGCTGTATTCTTCAAGGGAATTGATCTCTACCATCTAGAGAACAGTTTAAATTCTACGTGATCTCCAGCCCTCACCTGGAGTTTGGCAGCAATGGTCCCCCAGGAGGATATGGCAGGTTTGGAGGGTGGAGTCTATGGCATTGCACCTGTCTGAGGTTCCACTCCTGCTCAAACCTCACCCTCTTCAGGCTCCACACCTCAAATATCCAGAAATTTCCCCAACCTGGAGTTGGCAACCCTATCTCCTTCCGAGTCAACCATCAACCTACCATTACCTGCCCCTCTGACATCCCCACTGACTGAGTTCCCCACAAAGGCCTGAAAAGGGCATCCTGCCTTTGCCTTTTTACTGACAGAACTAAGCTTGGTTGCCTAGCAACAGCCACTGAAGGAAAAGTTAGTCCCACCGGAGCCAAGCAGTGTCTTCATCAGAAGAAACAGCCATTTTGGCAGTCCATTCTCTGAGGGAAGAGTGTCCAGGCTGGCAGATGGTGGGGGAGAGGAGAGGACCAAGCACCCAGCCAATGGCACTCAAGAACATAAGAACATAAGAGAAGCCAATGTTGGAACAGGCCAATGGCCCATCCAGTCCAACACTCTGTCACACAGTGGCCAAAAACACCAGGTGCCATCAGGAGGTCCAGCAGTGGGCCCAGGATACTAGAAGCCCTCCCACTGTTGCCCCCCCGCCAAACACCAAGAATACAGTGCATCACTTGTCCCAGACTGAGAGTTTCTATGTATACCTTGTGGCTAATAGCGAGTACTCTTGAGTGGTGGTTGATGGGAAAATGGCGGATGGAGGGCACTGCACAGCCAATGGGAGAGCTGGAAATGGCCAATGCATTAGGGGAATTATAAGCAATCAATACTATAACAAAGGTTATTTTATTTTTGAGGACAAAGTTGGGAAGTGAATGCTACTAACAGCAACAGGACTCAACTATCCTTTAATGTCTTTGTTAGCTAAGTATCAGGAAATTGTCATATTGGCCAGACCGGATCAGCAGCCTCTTTTCAGGTATGGGTGAGCCATATTTCTCATCTGAGTTGAGAATGAAAGCAATGATTAATAGAAATGACAAGTTTCACCAACATCTGGGCAATGGCTAAATTCTGAAAGAACTCATCAGAAGAAAAAACAGCAGAAAGTGTAGAGCGTTCAGGCAGAAACAGACAAGAAAAATGAGCAAGGGCTGTCACCATGGAGGAAGCAAAAGAAAATCATCACATCTCGGCACATGAGAGCACACTCCCTTCATAAAGACAGGCGGAAAAACTGTAGTGGAGTTTGTTCAAGCAACATGCTGGGAGCGTATTGCACAGACAAAGAATCCTTGTGAAGCAATGTCTATGTGGAACAATGCCTCCACCAGAAATTTTTAAAACTTTTCAGAGCTAATGCTGTACTACATATTTTTTTGTCTGTCATCAGGGCATTTTTTTTTGTAAAAAAAGCCCAACAGGAACTCATTAGCATAATAGGCCACACCCAACAGTAGCAACATATTAGCATATTAGGCCATACCCCTGACAGCGCAGCTCCCTCCCAGAATCAGCTTCCCTAGGTGCCCTGAGGTTTGCGGGGTGTCTGGGGAACCCAAGGGAAGGAAGGCAGTTTCTGGATCGGTTTCCCAGGCGCTCTGCAGCTACAGGGCGCCTGGGGCACCCGAGGAGGGGAGGCAGTTTAAACTGCCTTCCCTCCTAGATTGGCTTGGCTTCCCCAGGTGCCCCGTGGCTTGTGAGGTGCCTGGGGAACCCGAGAAGTGGGGAGGCTGTAGGCGTGGCCAACTTGGAAGCCAGCTGGAACTCCGATCCTGTGCATTCCTGCCCAAAAATAGCCCTGTCTGTCATACAGTATTCTATGTATAGAGGTGTTTTCTCATGGGAAAAAAACCAGTTATGTGAACCCCCACCTGCAATGGTTCAGCCCAGGCACAGAGTTATCACCTCATTGAGTAGTAGGCCCAAGTGAGAAGGGAGCCTCAGTTCCAAAGTGTTTGGGTAGATTTTGCATTCAAATTCTGTAAGGAACAAGTTAACATGCTTTGCAAAACATCAGCTCTGTGACTAGATGAGAAAATACATCCATAGCACCTTAAAGACTAACAACATTTGTAGCAGGGTATGAAGAACTGAGCAGTGACTCACGGAAGCTCATACCCTGCCAGAAATTCTGTTAGTCTTTAAGGTGCTACTGGACTCTTGCTCTTTTCTACTAGCATATCCATAGTAAGTCTAGCTCATTGTGTCAACCCAGGACATCGTAGTCAATATAGCAACCATGAAACTGTCTTAGGGTCATAGCAGGTCAAATACACAACACAGACATATTTTGGGGAGGGTGCTCCAAGGCTGGTACTGGTGTTCTGATAAGGGGTCTGGAATTGAGGTGCACTCATATCACTTTTTGATGTAGGCACTGTTGGCTCTTGCCTGTTACCATCACAAGGGCAGAGTACCAGGTAGGACTGACCACACCTGAAGATCAATAATGATGTTTTTCCAGAATGCTTTGTGGGATTTTGAAGGTTTTAGTGGTGACTGACAAAGCCCTGGAATACTGGGTTAGATGATGCAATACAGATAGCAGCTCCATTCTAGGAAAACTCTGGCTTCTTGGTTTACCAACTGACAGAGCTGAAAACAGCTGGAAGACAAATATGCATAATTCATGGCGAACTCCCCAGACCAGACATAGAATGCCACAGAGACCTTCTGCAAACCCATGTGGTGTTGGTAGCAAAGGAAGCTTATTCTCCACCATCATTATGTCTTGAGTATAATCATTTAAAGTGGTTCATGAACATCTGTGTCTGACAACCTTTTTGAAAATAATTTGACCATGATATGTGATACTTTTGTAAGACTCTTTGCCGATAAAATCTGTTCTATTCAGTCTATCTTGGATGCTAGGTTGAAGAGAGATCCTGTACCAGAGGTGACAGGGACATCCACTTGTCAGTGTTCTAGAACAGTTTTGGGTTGATCACTCTGACCAGTATGGTTGGAGTTGGGAAGTTCACCACCTGCAGGCTGGATCCTTGCCCTTACTTGTTAATAAAATTATGCCAAGAGAAGGTGAAACTTCTTTGTGCTTCATAACTCCATAGGATAGAGAACCATTAGCCTACATTGATAAGCAGTGTTCTGCAATTACTGAGGTGAGGCATGCATACAAAGGACACATAACAAGGAAACAGCAGAGGTGAGACAAGATGCCAAAATGCACTGGGATGTCCAATCCCTGAACTCAAAGCATGAGATCTATTTCTATCAGAAAGTTTTCATCAAAGGGAAAGACAATTTCTCCATTTGCTAGCCTTCTTGTAACAGCTGAGAATAGGAAACAGCGACATTCCATCCACTGACTGATCTAAACACAGTCTGAAACATCTTTGCATGTAATGCTTCACTATCTACATATCTTAATGCAATCTCTCCCTGTCCACATGTCCACGCACACAAACACACTCTTTTTAATTCTGCAGGCACCGTGTCTCCTGAAGAGTCTTTTCTAGTTTTAGAACTAGGGAGTAGAAGCAAGTTAATTTTAAGAAAATTGTTTTGAGCCTCCTAGCTGCCAGTGTTATTAATTATACAGGACAGGGTACAAAGCTGCCAATCAAGGTCAGTGAACCATTGTCCTGGCCGCTGCCAGAACATCACGCGGTCTGTGCTTTGAAGAACTTAACAGTTACACAGAGGAAAAGCTTGAGCGCTAGGAGAGAGAAGCCCCCACAAGCCAGTAGATCAGAATATAGTGAATGAGGGCAATTATAAGGGTGGTGGTGTGACTTTGGTTTTTTTTTTAAAAAGCTGCAACAAGAAACCATCACAATTAATTCCCCCTCCCTTGGTCTACCCAAGATCTATCCTATACAGTTTCCATGCTTTTAAACTTCCTACTTTCACACTGCTCTCTAATGATTCTTATGAAAAATATAATATGGCAAAATATGTCAAATACCAGGTAGCCATGGGTGTTATTCCTATGGCTATGTTGACAGGGCATCTCTCCACAACACAGATGTGCAGTATGATCCTAACCACGTTTTCTTTGCCCCAAAGTATTCAACAGGGCTTACAGGATCTCAGCCTTCAACTGGATTAATAATTGCCATTCCTTTCTCCCAGACAATCCTAGGACCTATAGTACCGGAATTCTCAGTACCCTCAAAGTACAACTTTGCAATGTAGAGAAGCCCCTTTAAGTGCTAGAAGCCCTCTTCCCTGTTATTTTTTGTGTCTGTATACCTATTTTGCTCTCCAGCCAAATCATAGCATCTGAAGCAGCTCACAATCAAAATTATACCTACATCATGACAGAAAGCTCATTAACAACCAGACAAGAAGAGACAGAGGGGCCACAACACAACATTAGAGGTCCACAGTTAATTTTAAAAGCAGCAGGATAGAAATGATGAAGCATTTAAAGGACACGGACACTTCTAAAAAGGGTCTTTACCATCCTACAAACAGCAATGGGGAAAAAAAGCAGAGCAGCTGACCCTCCCTCCTACCATTCTCAAAGAGTAATTTGTGGAATTCCATGTCAAGGGTAGGGTCGCCAACCTCCAGGTGATGACGGGAGATCTCCCAGAATGACAACTAATCTCTAGGCAACAGAGATTAGTTCATGAGGAGAAAGTGGCCACTTTGGAAGGTAGACCCTATGAGATTATACGCCATTGAAATCTTTCCCCAAATCCTGCCCCTCCTCAGGCTCCACCCCCAAAATCTCCAGGAATTTCCTAACCCAGAACTGGCAATCCTAGCCAAGGGACATAGTGCTGGCTACAAGCATAGGCAGGTTTAAAGGTGGATTAGAATGATTAATATGTCCATCAATGGCTAACTAGCTACAGAGACCAAAGGGAACCTCCATGCTTAGTAGCATTAAGCCTTTGAATGCCGGTGGCTAGGAAGCAATGCTAGTAGGGCAGCCAGATCGGGGGGGGGGGGGGTTTGCCCACTTTAGGAGCTCCCAACCCAGCAGCCCAGATCCAGCTGGTGGGGGGAACCTCGCCCCCAAAGTGCCTGGAGCAGGCCGATGTTCCGGGCCCGATGACATCACCTGCAGGTGACATCATCATGCTGGGCACGTTGCCAGGGGGACACTCTAGCATTCGGCCTGAAAACTTTATGGAATCACAGAGTTTTTAACCAAATGCTACAGAGTCCCCCTGGCGACCGATAATGTCACTTCTGGGTGATGTCATCACGGCATGTGCGCTAAGCGTGCGCACCAGAAGATCTCAGGAGAACAGCTGCCCCCCCTCCCCCCGCCAGAAAAAGGTAGCGACCTGGCAACCCTAAATGCTAGGGAAAGGCCTTGGCCTCTGTGCCCTGTTTGTTGGCCCTCCAGGTTAACTGGCTGGTCACTGTGTGAAACAGGATGCAGGAGCACTATCAGGGCTCTGTTTGTGTTCTTATGGAGGCAGAGAGCTCCAGAAGAAGGGTGTCACCACGGAGGCAGCCTCTGGCTGGGTGAGCACTCATTCCAGCTGGTGGGTGCATTGGCAGCTAGGCCTTTGCAGTAGATTTCAACATCCAGACAGGACCGACGTTGATATTATGAGCACTGAAAATCCAGAAGCCAATACCAGAATGCCTACTGATTGCTGCTTCATGACACTGTTTTATTAAAATCCACAAGAGTGGTTAATGTAGTTCTCTATGTAGTGGAGAAGCCTCCCTTCAGTTTTATATGAGCACTAGGAGTAAGGCCCGTTGTGGGAAGAAATACAACGGGCTCTAGAAGGAATTTCCAGGTGAGTGTCCCAGCTGTAGCTGGTGGGGTGGCAGAGGGAAGGGGAAAATAGAGGGAGGCAAGCCATGTTTATTTCCTTCTGGTTAGTTATAAGGCAGGGCTGTTTCAAGTCAGTTTGCTGCCCCAAGTGGGTAGTATGGGAGGACAGCCTCATGGTAACAGGTATGGTTCTCTCCACCCCTGACTTATGTTGATTTGGGGCTATGCAGTGGCAGCTAAGGTAGAAAAGCACCTCCTCCTATGCCATGTCTTCTGGGTTCCAAGGGTCTGGAAAGTGGCTCCATAGCCAGTTAGAGGGTTGCCAACTCTGGGTTGGGAAATACCTGTAGATTTGAGGGGTAGAGCCTGGGGGGGGAGTGATGGGGAGGGACCTCAGCAGGGTATAATTCCATAGAGGCCATTGCCTAAAGCAGCCATTCTCTCCAGGAGAACTGATCTTGGAGATCTCCAAGTGCTGCCTGGAGGCTGGCAATACTAAGGGGAGGGCCAGACCTGTAGATTTGAGGGGCAGATCCTGGGGAGGGCAGGGTGTGGGGTGCAGAGGGACCTCAGCAGGGATTTGCTATGGCTGTGAAACACAGTGATTTCTGGGAGATCTACAGGCCAGTGATCTCCAGTGATCATTTAAGGGAAGACTGGGATATGTATTTTAGCAACTTCAGTGACCGTTTAAGCGAAGACGGGGAGATGTATTTTACCTCAGGACCACATTCAATGATCCAACAGCAACAGCAAACTGATTAGAATGTTAGAAGCCAAAGCAAATCAGGCCGCATATGCAAATGATCTCTGTGTTCCAACTGGCTATTGGGGGGGAGTGGAACAGCAAACTGTTTTGAATACTGGTGGCAAGACTCAGGCAACGCAGCCAGTGGATAGGGACAGCTTGAGTGACACATCAGGCAGCCAACTCATTTTGGAGGGCATAGAATGTTGCCAGATGAAAATGAAATTATATAATAAGGACAGATAGCTCAGATCTGCAATATGCCCCAAATTAAAAGCTCTCTGAGATCTACGAACATTTTTTTCTCAATGGAGTGTTTTATTTGTAAAGGCAACAACGCTGATTTCAATGTCAGTACTTGTATCACGGGAGACATCAAAGCTGAAGTTCGTACTAAAATGTTTAGATAGTCGTGTATATCTCCTTTTTGGCCTCAATCACAGTATCCAGAATAGAAGGCACTTGCAGACTCAAAAATCTGAAGCTGTAGTTTTAGTCAGGGGAGCATGAAAACTACCTCTAACCAGAATAAAGACTTCACGTTAAAAAAACGGTAAAGCTGAAGCGGTTGCTAGGAATTTATAGCACAGAAGAACAGCAGGTTGACTAACGTGGGAGGATGACAGTTTAAAACCTTAACTGTGCATTTCCTGTCATAATTTAGAAAGAAACCAGCATCTTCAACTCATGGTTTAATTAGAATGATGGTTCTATCAGCACTTTATGATAAAAAGCTAACTTTCCTATATGCTTATGATTGACAGGCTGCAGGCAGATCACAGATTAGCGGCGGGGGGTGGGGGGGGGTGGAAGAGGAAGAATAAGCAGAGACCACAGTAGGGCTATGATAACTGATGAGGTGAAGTTACCGGTTATTAACCGGTGTAGGAAATGACCATTGTTACATGTGGTTTCAACTGTTTCACCCAAAGAAGACCACACAAGTTTCAGATCCTTGGGCTTTTCCAAGAGCGTGCCACAGCAAGCTTTCGCCACTGAGCAATACTCCAGCACACGACTTTTCAGGAACACCCGAGAAATACAGCACACATGAAACAGGTGGCGAAGGGATGGATTTCTCGCTGTTGATCCCCCCCTTTTAAAATCAGCCTAACTGTACACTCCTTTTATTTTACCCTGCCTCAGTCATGTTTTGTCCTACCTCAGTCTGCACCTTTTCATCCTAATTTTTTTTAAAATAGTCTACCTTCCTCCCTAAGACTCAAGGCAGATTACACAGAGCAACTCCGTACAATCAACAAGATGGGACACCCAGGATTGCCAGGTCTGGTTGGAAAACACCTGGAGACTTTGGGGGGGGGGGTGGATCTAGGAAAGGGCAGGGTTTGGGGAGGGGAGGAGCCTCAGCATAGTGCAGTGCCATACAGTCCACCCTTCAGAGCAGCCATTTTCTCCAGGGGAACTGTTCTCTGTCCGCTGAGGATCAGTTGTAAAAGCGGGAGATCCCCAGGCCCCACCTGGAGGCTGGCAACCCTAGGGACACCCAGTAACAAATGTAATAGGATTAGGACTGCAGAAATCTTGAGGCCAAGCCAAAACAAAGTGTAAGCATTAATATGACACGATAAGCGATGCAAAAATTACCTAGTAGAATAACTCATACAGCAACAGATAGTATGAACTATACACAGTGGTGTAGCGCATGGTCCCTTCCCCTTCTTTAAAGCATCTTTCTGAACCATTCTGTAAAAAAGCCCTCCTGAACAATTCAGTTTTGCATAGTTTGTGGAAAGCCAGGATGGGTGGGAGTCTTTCTGATCTTATCGGACAGGCCGTTCCATACGTTGGGGGCCACAACAGAGAATGCATGGTTCTGGGCAGCTGCTGATTTTGCCCATTTGCAGGGTGGCACCTTGTAGGTAAAGGTGCTGTTTTACAGATCCTACGAAGTTTGCGATTTGAAACCCAATTTTAATTTATCTGGAGGATGGCAACGCATTCTTACGATATATGGTGGCCTCATCTAAAATAGGATATACTGCAATATGGGGCTGTCTGGAGGGGGGGATGTTTGGACAATGAGCAATACATGTGACAAAAACGGACACTTATGCAAAAAGGTGATCATGAAGCAAGGTCCTAAATCACTGCAAATTTGACTTCGTAGCAGGTTTTCTAGACATTTTCAAGGTAATTCTTCTGATGCCATTCTAAAAATCACACCATTTTTCTTTTTCAAAAGGTACTTTAACTATGGGAACTATGTTTTTTCTTTCTTTTTGCGGTCAAGTCACAATGGACTTATGGCAACCCCATGGGCTTGTCAAAGCAAGAGATGTTCAGAGGTGGCTTGCCATGGCCTGCCTCTGCGTCATGACTTTGGTATTCCCGTCCAAATACCAGCCAGGGTTGAGCCTGCTTAGCTTCTGAGATTTGACAAGACTGGGTTAGCTTGGTCTATCCGGGTCAGGCTGGGGAATGATCTTAGCCATCATTAAATACACCTTTCTCCCACATAAAGAAATGAGTTTTTGAAAGTCTTACAAGTTTCAGCATATCGAGAAAAGCCAGATTCCCAAGTGTACTACCTTCACCAGTAACATGTCTAGGGTTGCCACCTCCATATTGGGGCTGGAGTTCTCACAGAATTACAAATGATCTCCAGACTACGCAGGACAGTTCCCCCAGAGAAAACGGCAATTTTGGAGGGTAGGCTCTATGGGATTATCCCCCCCTGAGGTCCCTCCCCTCCCCAAATGCCACCCTACCAGGATCTACACCCTCCCCCCCAAATCTCTAGGAATTTTCCAATCCAGATTTGCCAACTCTAAATATGATAGCAAGTAGTGGATGACAGAAGATTTAGCACAAAGAACAATGATAATTTCTGTATGTAGGGCTGGAAACTATAGATGAAGCCTTAATGAATACAAAATTCTGACATTGGTTCCCCTTAGGAAGTCTGTGGCTCCTGCCTTCAAAAGACATTTGAATAATTGCTACTAGGTTTTGTGGATTAGGCTAGGTGGGCTGCTGTTTGGAAAACTCAATGCAGAAGATCAAAGCTCGTATTGTCAGATACCTCTGTAATAACTCCATTGATTCCCTGTTCCTAATTTTACAACAGCAAAAGGACTCAAGCTGATCTACAATGGGCCCAATAGGGTGCTTGGAGAAACTTCTGTAGGGTATAAGAGCCAACATTCCACACCTGACATCTCCATGCATACACAGTTGCTCACCACTCCAGATCATTACAGGAAAATGGGAGACATGTACATCCCCCCCAACCCCGCCCCGTATCCCTATATAGTCCTCTCCTATCCCCTCAATAAAGGAACACCACTAAAGCTTGTCTTCCTTGACAAAACAGAAACCCTGGAAGGAATACTGAAGGCTTCCCACTCCCCACAATTGTCTTCCATACTGTCCATATTTATGATAGTTCCTATTCTCTGATACCTATTCCTGGCCCTATTTTGGCCTCTTAAGAGTTGCCTTGTTAAAACGTTTCATGTGAGATATTAGACTGTCAGTCTTCAAGGTTCACTCCCTTCCCCAGAGTCTCTAAAAGATGGTGCAATCCTCTGCACACTAATGAGGGAGAAAGTCCCACTGAGCTCAGTAGGACTTACTCCTGAGTAAACAAGTTTAGGATTGTGCTATATATTCTTATGGGGAAATGGTTATATCTTGCTTGTCGTGCATAGAACATATGCATGTACAAGAATGATAAAATATGCAATATATAAACTACCATTTGACACACTGCAGATGCCGAGGCACAGCTTGAACTGCGAGTAACCTACTATAGGACAAATCTGCTGTACCACTACAAGGTACACAGAACCCACAAGCTGGCTTTTAGATCACATTATTTTACAATATGGCAGAATAAATGAACCCCGACCTGGATAGTTTAGGCGACACCAATCTTATCAGATCTCAGAAGCCTAAGCAGGGATGGCCCCGTTTGGTATTTGGATAGGAGACCACCAAGGAAGTCCAGGCACGCAGAGCGGAGGCAGGCAATGACAAATTGCCTCTGAATGTCTTATGCCTTGAAAACCCTACAGGGTGGCCATAAGTTAGCTGTGACTGGATGGCAAAAAAAAAAAGTAAATAAATACAATATACCTCAGAGTTATGGTTGCTTTCCTCCAGGTGTGGGCTGGAGTTCTCCCAGAATTACTGATCTCCAATTCCTTGGAGAAAACGGCAGGTTTGGAGGGTGGACTCTACAGCATCGTTTCTCTGCTGAGCTCCCTTCCCACCCCATCTGCCATCTCCAGGAGTTTCCAGACCTGGAGTTGGACTTGGAATTGAGCCATCAACAATGTGTTAAAGGAGGTAATAGTATTTCAGCAGAGCTTCTGTATAGGGAAAAAGTGGTGTTACGGGCATGCCTCTATTTTAATTTGTGAAATATTCAAGGATATGGACTGGGAGTGCTGAGATAAGGGTGCAAAAGGAAGCAGTCAGTTTATTCCAATCGGGATTCTCTGTGTGAGGGCATTACGCTCATAATGGGCTCCAGCCCAGAATTCCTTGGCATTGGACCGACTCGTTCCTAATGGAGTCAGGCCCAGTATCTGAACAACAGACATAAAGCTATAACTGATTTAAACCAACAACTGTTGCGGTTTCCCCCCAATCCCTCTGAAATGTGATGTGGTAAGGTGATCAGAATTCTCTGTTGGAGATACCCCACAGAACTTGAAATACAAAATGATATCAACATCAAACCAGTCTCCAGTCAGTGTGAGTATACACTTCTGTTGTTTTAGATACAGTAAGCTCCTTTGGTAGCATAATACTTAAAAAAAAAACAACGGCATTCTTGAGCATATCCAAGCAGCTAGAATCATCCATCGCAGTCATCCCTGCTGTAACCTCATATTCTATGCTAGCCGTTTGCAGTCTTTTTTTCTGGGGCATACAGGTGTGATTGTGGTTAGTACTGTTATATGACAGTTTACCTCAGCCTGCCTTCTGCATGTTGATGTCACTGACTGTTGCTCTCTCGCCATGTGTTTCTTTAAAGAATCAGATAACAGCAGTACCTCGGTTAGAGCAAGTACACTGCCTGCATGTGGAAAATCACACATGCACTGGAGGCCGTGGTCTGCATGAAATATTCTTCGCAAACCACACACGAGATGCTGTTGTCAGACAAAGGCTTTCTCTCTGCTACTAAGTCAATTACAGTGAACTTCTCAGGCCTTTCAAACCTCACAGACAAACGATTTTGCTGAAGGGAAGAGCGAGCGTTCATAAGCTGTCGCTATTAGCACATGCGCAGCATCCTGGAGCTTTGATCTTACTGTAGTCTTGTGTTTACTTCCTGTGACTTTCTGATGGCTAAACATGAGCCCGATGTGTGCACAGATAGCTCTGATGAACAATTGAAGTTACATTTGTTAGCCAAAACATCGCAGTGCAAAGACTCTTCTACAGGAGCAGTATGTTGTAAAAATACACTCCGCATAAGTTTCCCAAAAGCTTACCGGAAGCAGTGAGGTGTTTTGCTGCAAAACGGAAGGGTGGCACAATGTATTCAACAGCATGCTCTTTGATATGTAGAAAAAGTATGAATTAAAACATGCTCAGGTTTTCTTGTGCTTGATGGAACCCTGCTTTGTCCATTGTTTTTAAAGCAGGAGGGAAATATGCATTAACAGCTATTTTACATTGGAAGAGGAGGAAGAGAGGAAGAGCTGGTTTTTATACCCCGCTTCTCTCCAAGGAGTCTCAAAGTGGTTTACAATCTCCTTCCCTTCCTCTCCCCACAACAGGCACTTTTGAGGTAGGTGGGGCTGAGTCACCCAGCAGCCTTCATGTGGAGGAATGGGGAACCAAACCCGGTTCTCCAGACTCCATATCAGAGTCCACTGCTCTTAACCACTACATCATGCTGATTAACTGAAGATTCCATGACAGCTTGCCATGCTGGACAACTGTTCTGCCTTCGCCCAGCTTTTCCAGAGCTGATTCACACAGCTCTCCCAACCAGCAGCCACAACAATTTTTAGTGGTGACTTCCAACTCTTGTGGACTTCCAGCTCACCGTAGGTGGAATGAAAACCAGGCTGTCGTGAGCAAAGATGGCTGTATGAATTGTCCCAAGACCAGCAATAAAATTCATAACCATCAGTGATGTTTTCCATGCTGATGTTTTGATTCCTAAAACCTTTCCCCCGTTATCCTTTTGAGACTCTCATGAAGCAGCCTTCTACTGAACCAGACCACTGGATCTATCAAGGTCATTATTGTCTACTCAGATTGACAATGAGTCTCCAGGGTCTCAGGTCAAGGCCTTCCACATCACCTACTACCTGGTCCTTTCTTTGGAAATGTGAGGCACTGAACATAGAACCTTCTGCCTACAAAGGAGATGCTCCAACATCAACCCAGAACCTCCCTTGCAGCTTGAAAGACACAGTATTCATTATCACCTTATTCTACTACATGTATAGACATCAGTCCATGGATACTAGCTCTTTGTATCTGATGAAGGGAGGAATGACTCTTGAAAGCTTGTACCCTGATAACCTTGCTGATCTCTAAGGGGCTACTGGACTCGAATCTAGCTCTTCAACTGCAGATCAACACAGCTACCCTAGGAAACAGTTCTTATCCATGCAGCCCCTAACAGAAAGAATCCTGGAGTGACCTACTACAAGAGCTGAAACAAATCAAGTAGCTACTAAGGTGATTTAAAGGCAATTTTTTGGTTTTCTTTTAAAACATTTTATATACATGTGTTTACCTGATTTTTTTTTTAAGCACCGCGAAGCACAATGGGTTTGGGAAGGATAGGCCAGATCAGCAGTTTCAGTTTTAGCAACCTGGGGACCCCATTTTAATATTTTCTGTAGGCCTCCCAAGCTCCCCCCTGCCAAGCTTGTTGGGACCAGGGCCAGGGCCTTTTCGGTGGCGGCTCCAACCTGGTGGAATGAGCTCCCGGAGGAGATCAGGGCCCTGCGGGACTTGATGCAGTTCCGCAGGGCCTGCAAGACGGAGCTCTTCCGCCAGGCTTTCAATTAGGAGCCACCACCACCACCACCAACAACGATAACATCTATAAAGGGTGAACTGACCCTGGACGCAGCCTGGACCTAGTGGGAGGGGGGACTCTTATCCTGATAAGACGTCATCAGATCAATAAGACTGGAAGCTTTTTAGTGAAAGTAGGAAATATTTTATTGTGATTAGGATAGCATAGGAATTGAAATTTTATTGTCATTTATTCTTGTTGGAATTTTAAATTGTTATGATGTTTTAACCGGCGTTACGCCCCTGTAAGCCGCCCTGAGCCCGCTTGCGGGGAGGGCGGGGTATAAAAATAAATATAAATAAATAAATAAAATAAATAAAGGTGGACTGCCTACATCCTCTAGACCAGGGGTCCTCAAACTACGGCCCGTGGGCCACATGCGGCCCGCCGAGGGCATTTTTCTGGCCCGCCAGGTGTGCCGCTGCCTGTCCTCCAATTCCCAGCAGCACACAAAGCAGCGGAAAAATTGCAGCTGACTCATCCCGGGCCACATGACAAAGCCCCGCCCCCCTGCTTCCAGTCAGCCAGGAGGAGGCAAAAGGAAGACTGGAATAGGGTAAGTGTGGGGTGGCAGGCGCTCCGGCTGGCCCCAAGTCTCCTAGCCGGCTGAGAGGCCTCTCAGCTGGCTAGGAGACCTGCGCCAGTCCCAAGAGCCAGGTGGGGGTCTTTTTCGAGGCTTTTTGTGCTGCTGGGAATCGGAGGGGGGGGAGAGAGAGAGAGAGAGAGAGAGAGAGAGAGAGAGAGAGAGGTTTCTCTTTCCCATCATGATGCCTGCAGTAGTGGAGTTTCAGGGAGAAGCAGCTGGGGGCTTGCTGCCTTAAAAAGTTTGTGAAGGTGCCGAGTTCTTTGTTTCTTCGGAGAGGGAAAGAAAACAGCCCCGTCAAGGGTGCCTTGCTTGCGCGTGCACCCCCCCCCCCCCCGGTGCGCCTTCCCTACCTGCAAAATAACATCTGAAATCCCCAACCAGATCTAGACTAACTGATGCACACTTGCATCACTTGTTACGACTAGCAGTGACAAATATGGAACCGGACATTGACCATCTCATTAGCCAAAAGCAGGCCCATAGTTCCCATTGAAATACTGGTAAGTTTGTTGATTTAACTTTACTTGTTCTTCATTTTAAATATTGTATTTGTTCCCATTTTGGTTTTTTTACTTCAAAATAACATATATGTGCAGTGTGCATAGGAATTTGTTCATAGTTTGGTTTTTTTTAAACTATAGTCCGGCCCTCCAACGGTCTGAGGGACAGTGAGGACCCCTGCTCTAGACAATACAGTGAGAACCAAATCAGCTACATGTAAAAAATAAATTTAAGTAAAATGGTTGTATTGCATGCACATGATCTACAGAGTCAGGTCTCACAGGTACCTCATTCTATAGGGCCACGTCAAACAGCCTTGACCCAACTTTTAATCAGCCTCATCTGTGGATTTGTGCCTGAGACATCACAAAACCTCCTTATTGTTTAATAACTTCTACTCAGAAAACAGCCAAACAGTAGTAAGGTTGCCAGGCTCCTGGTTCATGTGGGGGATCCCCCGCTTTTGCGGGCTCCTTTTCACCGCTGGCCAGCTGGCTGACGGGGGGAACCTGTCCACAAATGGGCCCCAACGCAACATAATGACATCACCTGGAAGTGACGTCATCATGTTGCCGATGTTGATGGGCGATGCTCTAGTTTTGGGGCAAAACTCTATGATAAAATTGGGCTCAAACCCCCCCCCCCCCCCAGTCAGCAATGTGATGACAGCACTTCCAGTTTACGTCAAGCCAACTAGGACCTGGCAACCCTAGTTGCCAGCCAGAAGCTGACAATCAGCAGGAGTCTGGGAGAGGGGCAGGGAGCCATTGGATGATGGGAAAAACCTGTAAGTGATGTCACACCTCTTCAGGAATGGCCAGAAACCTCAGTAGGAAAACCGGAGTTTCCAGCAAGTTCTAGGACAGACTGATGTTATTTCTGTGGTTTTCCCTGGAAGTGATGTCATGAAATCACTCAACAATGATTCCCCCCTCCCCATTTTTCTTCTCCTTCTGCCCACAAGAGCAGCAGTGGGAAATGGGAGTCGGGGGGGGGCGGGTGCCCTCGTTCCCAGCAGTAAAGCGGCCAGCCTGGCGGGAAGTGGCCTGATCCCAGGAAAACTTTCAGAGATGCTCGTAGATAGAGAAAAAGTAGTGTCATTAAAAAATATCAACACTTTCAATACTTACCTTAAAACCACCATTAGCTATTATTATCTACGAATGAAAAAGTGATGTCTCCATCTGTACGATGAAATTATTTGTATGGTAAAAGAGAATGAAAACCAATTCAATGTTATATCTCTGAAATAACTATGATGGCTGTTTTAGGCCTATACATCTTTGTTGCCATTCAGCCAATTAAAGTTCCTTGGGCTGAACAACTGGATCCTAGCAACAAATTAACACATTGCTGGTTTGTGCTCCAAGGAGCTCTTGAAGCTAGGTGGCTGTGGGTGGTGGCAGCTGTGCAGGCTTCCATCTTTCAGAAGAGAGGGATGCTGATTCCATCCCCTTCCGCTGGAGAGCCCCTTCCATATTCCTCGAAAACTAAAAGGGGCTCTGTTTTCACATTAGCTGGATGGCTCACTCTCTGTCCTTACAAAGGACTCACAGACTGCCTCGAGTACCCTCAAGAACACAGTTTGCAAAATCCTGTAGCAGCCAGATAGACTAAAATAAACTTAAGACAAAGCTACAACAGATTGTACTCTTAAAATCAGAATATATTTCTTTGATGATATGATGCTGTTCTTGGCCATCTAACATACAAGTGAGGAAATGTATTTTGGGATCAGGTCTAAGGAAGATGGAGAAAAATATAGGAGATGATCCAGTCTAGTGCAAATGCCAACACTGCTTTAAAAATGGCCCGACAGCAACAATTACTTTCGTAACTGAAAGCCGCCCATCCAGCCATGTCCAATGCTTTCATTTGTCTATTGCTACAGTAGGCAAGTGAGCTGGCAGTAGCGCAGTTGCAATTAAAACCAAAAACTGGCAGAGAACTTGCAAACTTGGCAAAATAGCTCCTCTGCCACCCATGATCATGAGATTAAGAAGAGTTTAAGCATTTGCTAATTACCAGAGCACTGAGTCTAAAAAGATTAATACAACGGAGCTCACTGGTCAAAATCTATGGGCCTTCCACCCCACAAGTCATGGCAAAGGTGATTTTCAAAAGTTGACTGTTATGAAGAGGAAGACAAGATTTTAAAATCCAAAGTATGTGATTGGCACTGAATGTTGTTCATTCAAATTACAAACATGGAATATGCAACCAGTGACTTACGCACTGCTTGTGAAAATACCCTGGGACTGTAGTCATATACACCCTTGGGTATAAATCCAGAACTCACTTGGATTTCCTTCTGATTAAACATGCATAGGGTGGTTCTGCAAGTCTTGACCTTGATGCATGCTGCTCCTTGCTATGCTCTCTATAAATAGCACCCTTGGCTTACTATCCAATAAATGGTGAATGCTTTTGGTAGCACAGCTGTTCAGAGAGACTGCCAACATGGCTGCATGTTACAGCATGGGGAATGGTTACTTGGCAGTCCTATGGAATGCCCCCACACACACAGTAGGGAAAGATGCAATTAAGTGACTCAGGAGTCTTGTGGTACCTTAAGGTGCTTTTTAAAAAAAGTTCTAGCATGAGCTCTTACAGTCTGGAGTCCATTTCATTCCAATACCTAAAACAAATCCACAGTAAATAATATTGGGGAGATGGAAGTAAATCCAGGCTTATAATGGAAGCTGTGAATGATGTGGTTTCCAATGGGACTGAAATACGGACCATATAGGCCGGCTTTGTATCCAATCAATATCACATCAATAAGAAGCGGCTGGGCAATCACTTGTCAGGGATGCTCTCGGCTGATCCTGCATGAAGCAGGGGGTTGGACTAGAGGGCCTGTATGGCCCCTTCCAATTCTGTGATTCTAAGATTCTATGAAAAGGCTCCACTCACTTCCAGACTTGAACCTGCCTTGCGTAGGGATGGGGAACCCAGCTTGTGGTGGTTCCTGCTTGCTTTGCATGGTGTGGTGTCTACCCCTTGCTTAGGCCTATTGTGGCCACTCTGGGCCACTGGCCCGCTAGGACTTTTCCCAGTGACCTTAATGGCCAGTCTGTTCCTGTCTGACAGTAAGGACCAATTGATATATACAAACCAGAATTTTTTCCTTGGGTGATCCCTTTACACTGTTCTCACATATGGAAGGAAAACCAGTGGCTACAAGTATTTGATTCCCATATGTATATTCTTCACATAATGTCTCTGTCATGAATGCAGCTCCATCACCATGGAGTGGCTTGCATGTATGAAAGAGCAATTCTAAAACAAAACCCCACAACAGAACTTTCATACGACCTTCTCCTCAAATACAGTGCTTTTCAGGGAAGTCTGTTTACACATAGACTTGCAAGGCATCAGCTGATACAAGGTGATATGTAAGTATAAACCAGACCATGGATACACTCTGCTGGGATTGGATTTTGTAGCCATTTCGTAGTGAGTGTGCACATTAAAGCAGAGTACCCTTATAGCAACAGTTCATTGATGATTCACCCAGAAACGCTCGGCAGAGACCATGCGGAGAGCAACAACCAGAACCAAAACCCCAGTCACCTTGCCTACAGGAACCACTTACAAGAATACATGCATAAGTTAGGTTTACAAAAGGACAGCAGATTCAGTTTCATGAAGGATGCTGGGCTGTCATCTCTTATATAGTTAATGCTACATGATGCATCCAGGACTGTACATGCAAGTAGCATCTCTCAGACTATCATCTACGAAACAAGGTTATGTTATTTGGCAGGCAGGTCTCCTGGAGGATTTAACTAGCCTAAGGGAATGCAGGATTGCAATCTGAGACTGTAATTGCAAAAACACTTGGTTTGGGTATGTTTGCTAAATGTAGTTTTGAAGATTGGAGCCTATATGAGTGGACAATGCTCATCATTTGAGTAGGACAGGGAAAGTTAAGGACGTAAGGTTGCCAGGTCTGGGTTGGAAAATACCTGGAGACTTTGGGGGTGGAGCCAGGAGAGGGTGGGGTTTGGGGAAGAGAGGGGCCTCAGCATGGTACCATGCCATAGAGTCCACCCTTCAAAGCAGCCATTTTCTCCAGGGGAACTGATCTCTGTCAGCTGGAGATCAGTTGTAAAAGCAGGAGAACTCCAAGCCCCACCTGGAGGCTGGCCCTATAAGGAGGTAAGAGCAGACAGAAACCAATCTCGTTGGTTAACACTGATGTAAGCACAGAATTAATATTATATTGTTTATAATATTTAGATCCAAATGTTAAACTTTTTCTTGGAATGAAGGCCTCCTGTAAACCCACACAAACATACACACAGAGCAAGGAGCACCAGTGCCATTTTCACTGAGTGATTCTATGCTCTAGAAAGTTTCTGAGGGATAGCTGTGTCGGTCTGCAGTAGAACAGCTAGATTTGCAGTCGGTTTGCAGTAGAACAGCTACCACCTTAGAGACCAGCAAGATATCCGGAGTATAAGCTTTTGAGAGTCAAAGTTCGCTTCGTCAGATATTCCAAATATCCGGGTGGTCCGTAAGACGCTACTGGATTCGAATCTAGCTGTTCTGCTGTGGATCAACACAGCTAACCTCTGAAATGATCTTCACAGAAGGCACCACTTTCAGTCGCATGGAGTGGGACTCCATCAACATCACAAAAAAAACAACAACAAACCCTTGCACAAACTGATATTATCATCCTTACCAAATGCCAAAACGACTGGATATTATACCTAAAGGACTGAGAATAAATAAATCCTCTACAAACCACTTATAAAAGGTATCTGGCAAAGGCAGCTCTGATATCCGAAAGCCTATACCCTCAAAATCTTGTTGGTCTCTAAGGTGCCTACTGGACTGGAAGCTACTTACGCCCTAGAAAGTGTGCACTGCTGAATTCATATATTTACTGAGCTGACGAGAGTCTCCGGTGGATGGAGGACTGGTTTCTAATGGCGACCCACCACTCCACCATGTAATATCGTGTACTGTACAAAGAGTCCTGACCACATACACACTAGATTTATGCATCCCCTCCTAATTTTGAGGTTGAAGAATTACTTGCATTGTGTGTAGTCATACAACTGGACACCAATACAGACCAGTCATCTCGTGTGCATGCGATGTGCTGTCAAGAAGAAGAGAAGAGGAGATTGGATTTATATCCCGCCCTTCACTCACTTGGAGTCTCAGAGCAGCTTACAAACTCCTTTCCCTTCCCCTCCCCACAACAGGCACCCTGTGAGGTAGGTGAGGCTGGTAGCTTTCCAGAGCTGTCCTTAAGAGAACAGCTTGTGACAGAACTATGGCTTGTCCAAGGTCATCCAGCAGGTGCAAGTGGAGGAGTGGGGAATCAAACCCAGTTCTCCCAGATTAGAGTCTGCGCACTTAACCATTACACCAAACTGGCACCAAAGAGGCTTCCAACTTATGGTGACCCTATGAATTAATGACCTCCAAAACGTCCTATCATTAACAGCCTTGCTCAGTTCTTGTAAACTGAAGCCATGGCTTCCTTTATTGATACCATATAAATCAATCACATGCAGCATTATTTTTTTGGTGAAGGAGAGGATTCGTCCACCATGCAGAACAATCTGGTCCAGGAAGTGTCTGAACTAGGCCAGAGAACATTATAATTAGGGCTGCCAGCTGCGGTTTGGAAAGTACCTGGAGATTTTGGAGGTGGAACCTCAGGAGGGTGAGGTTTGTGGGGAATGGACTTCAATGCCATAGAATCCACACTTTAAAGTGGGCCATTTTCTCCAAGTGAACTGTCATCTGGAAATCAGGAGAGCTCCAGCAACCATCTGGAGGTTGGCAACCCTAATGTGGGGACCATTATGTGGGTTTCTCTCACTCAATCAGTAACCTTCCTGTCAGAAGGTGCCAATCAGTTGGGAAAGAGCCATGTAATTGCTGCCCCCTAATATTCCTCAGCAGTATTAACAGCTTCCATTCTGCTGCAGGGATGTGTGGGTGGGTATATTTGTGTCCGCAGGGTGCCTAAGGCCCACAGATACCATTGGAACTTAATTCCTTATATTTGGAATAGATGCCCTTCCAGATTACAGCAGGTACAGAGAAGATATGTAGCACAGTAAGGGGTAGTAGAACCAGGACTCTTACTTTAACTGCTAATTCCAGGCTGGTATCTATATAACATGACTTACATTACATTAACAGTTGCGTATTCAACTGACTGACAAGTGGGTATTGCACAATGTATTTGAGGAAAGTAGGGCTGCCAGCTCCAGGCTGGGAAATACCTGGATATTTTGGATGTTGAGGCCGGGGAGGGGAAGGACCTCAGCAAGTATAATGCTATAGAGTTCACCCTCCAAAGCAGCCATTTTCTCCAGGGGACCTCATATCTGTCACCTGGAGATCAGTTGTAATAGCGGGAGATCTCCTGTCACCATGTGGAGGTTGGCATCCCTAGAGGACAGGGACAATTAGCCCTCCAAAAAAGTAACAGCAATTTTTGACAGGGGAAGCGTTTCAGGAAGCAAAATGCTGCTGACTGAGGGGTTCAATTGAGTACACGTTTAAGGAATACATGGTTTCTTTCTTATAGAGTTGAATCCATCTGTTTTCTTCTAAAATGGCTGCACTACAAGACATGAGACCCAGATCCTTGTTCCCATTATGTTTCACACACGCTGCAAACTTTGCTGGAACAAAATCCCACTGTCTGGAGGTTTCCCTTCTACATGGAGAAATGTAGACACACACACACACACACACACACTTATTCATCCAAAAATAATCTACAAACCAGTTTAATAAAAGCTGACTGCATTTGCTTCCACAGAACTGCTTCTGTCCCCAAACCCAGCTCTTGGCAACAAAATAATAACCCAGTCCCTCCCATGCTTAGGCTCCTGAAGCACCACAGGGTTCAACTCCCAGAGTCACCACCCTGTTCTCTGTTTGGGAAGCGAGGGAAAGAAAAAAAAGTGGGCTGGTAGCTGCAGACTGAACTCATCAGGTCCCTTGGGGGCTAAACATCTGTGGGAATAGCTGGTCTCAGACACCGGTCTCCGGGGCATATGACCAGAATAGGGTATCAGCTCCTCAGAGATTATGTCTGGAATTGCCTCTTCTGGCAAGATGGCTAGTCACAGGTAGGGTCACCAACCTTGTCCGGCAGGGCTCATAAGCCATTTACAGTTCCATACTGAATAAAAGCCTCTCTTTCAGAATTTCTGCTGGTGATGCAGCTTTTAAAGACACAGAGGCCTTGACAGAATAAAAAGTGGCAACACTACTAACAGCTCATCTCCAATGCTTTCCTCAAGCATCCAGGGAGGCCATTTCTACAGGAAATTACTCCCTATCTACCGGTGTTCCCTCTAAGCTGAGTTAGTGTGAACTAGCTCACAGGTTTTTAGCCTCCAGCTCACACATTTTTGTCTTAGCTCAGGAAGGATGGGTCCAGAGCAAACTCATTTATGCAGTAGCCAAATCGCCCACTCCCAACTTTAATGCCAGTAGCTCACAAAGTAGAATTTTTGCTCACAAGACTCCACAAGACCAAGAGGGAGCACTGTTCCTACCCATATGACAGCTGAGGCTTTAGACCACTCCCCCCTTCCTGTAAATTCTGGTCTTTTTCTGCTGTTTAATGTAAATAGTAATTTGCGGGCATAATTGCATCCAGGACTTTCTGAAATGTTACCAAAAAAAGGGGGGGGGGGAGAGAAGACAGGGCTTGATTCTTAAAGAAAAATAAATCACACTTTAATTCAGAAGCAAAACAATTTATCCCAGTGGCATCTCAGACAGCTTCGATGGGGTCAGAAAAGAAGATCAGAAAAGGACAATAATGGCTGAATGGTTCCATTTGCTACATCATCTCTCAGGGCCCAGGAGAAGAATGAAACACAAGAGATGTCAGGCTGTGTACAGAGTGTGAGCATGTCCACACTCAGCAGAGGATTGCCATATTGCCCATTTGGCTGGGTTTTACCCAGAATCTGGATATGTAAATGTCCATTTGGCCCATTAGCTGGCCTGGATTCCAAGCTTTCATTTCAGAGGAATCTTTTCTAGATCTGGAGAGAGATGGCGAAACAGTAGATAGTTTTCAGCCTAATTAATGCAGGGGAAACAGGCTGATTCCTTCTTCCCTTTGTTTCACTCAATAAGAAAGCCACAACTATGACTGACAGGTATGGGAAGCAAGAGGGAATGTTTTGCTTTCCTATTGTGATATGCTGATACTGCTTCTGAGTTCACTTTAATTGAGGGTTGTAGCTTTGTCTCTGCTTTCTACTTCTTAGGCTTTAACTGGTTTACAAAAGTAAGTAATTTAAGGAGGGAAAAGTATCTCATATCTCCTTGTGAATTTATAGATAACGCAAAAAATTTAAAAATCCACAAGAATGTAATAGAGATGGCATCTTTTAAGTATGAAAGGAAATGTTTATCCCCAACTCCCTTCCTTTCTCTAGCTCTAGAAGACAGAAAAAAACCAGTAAAAGAGACATGTTTTCAAAAATGGAAAATCATTTTAGATGGTACGACGAAGTCAATAGGAGCCAAACTGAGTGGCATTACCTGGTGGACAGAGGGTCTGCAATTAGTCCAAACCCTTAGGTGCCTGAAACCATCTCAAAATATTTTTAAGAACTCTTTTTCTTATAGCTGTACACTGAGTCCTGTAAGAAAGAATTCCTGTTACTCAATGCTCTTCCATAAACTGGTCTTTAGCATAAACTTTGAATGGGTATGCCAATAGAAATTTGAAATGCTTAAGGCTGCAATATTATGAACAGTTGTTTGAAAGTTAGTCTCATTGAAATTGATAGGATTTACTTCCCAGTAAGTTACGATCAGACTTTAAGGTTGTGGTCCATTCACACACTGCTAACAATAAGTTTAATGGGAACCAATGAAACCCCATTCAAAACAATATGAGTTAACAGCCCAAATCTGACTTGGGCTGACTATGAGGACCCTCAATTTCTGCAAAGGCTACAGGCTAAGGGGATGTTTAAACTGTCTGGAATTCAAACAAGGGCCTACCCAGGAATTTCTACTTGCACGTTAATTGAACAGATGCAGAGCCACATATTATTGGAGCTACAAAAGCACAGACCACAGGGTACAGTGCCTTCCTCCGTCTTTCTGTATCCCAGACAAGCTTTGCTGTTGTCTCAGAGAGAGCTGGAACAAATCCTGGCATGAGCAAAAGGATTAGGTAAGGAGACATTTTCTCTGATCCTTCCCCAACTTTTTGTGTGGTAGTTAACAGGAGGAGATACAAAGCAAGTGATAACACAATAATTAATGTGCCCAATTTGCATAATAAGCAGATTAGGTTACGCAGGTGTGGAGAACTTGAACATGACATCCCTCACCTTGGGCCCTCTGTTTGCAGACTGAGGGCTGCATGACTGACACCTTTGATATTTTAAGGATGTGCCAGCATGAATCCCTGTCACAGCCAAATGATTTTAGTTTCTTCATGTTTTCAGAATCCAGAGTTGCTTGGATAGATCCCTCCTAACACTGTGAGCCTTTCAGCACCGTGTGCCCTTGGAATAGTCCTTTGACAGATTGCCTCAGATTTTGCCTCAAGCTATCAGTTGACAAGACTGCCTGTTAGCTATTGTTAACAAACCGTTTCCCAACAGGGATTACTGTTTTAACTTGAAATCAAGGTTCCAAGATAAACACATCTCTTCTGTACAACAACGGATTCAAATTACATAGAAAGTGGCACAGTACGCATGTCCAAAAAAAGTAGATGGTTCCGTCTTCAGTTTCTTCCTTCATTAACAAGTTACAGATTGGGAAATAAGCAATGAAACCTTTTGTTATGGGACAGAAAGTTGTCAGACTAAAACAAATGACTGTGTGGCACAAACGGTCTCATTTATGTAAGAAATTAAATGTACTTGCAGCATGTCAAGGTACAAATCAGTGTATGTGTGATTCCTTCCAGCTCTTGTGTTAATTCCTTTCCATTTCTACTGAACTTTCTCTGGACAAATTCCCAGAGAACCTGGAGTCTACAAATGCCATATTTTTCCTGACAGAGACTGTGTCTTTAACTGCTGTGTGACAGGCAAGAATGCAAGTGGTGTAGCTTCCCATGGCAGCACATTTCCCTGCTGGAATTTCAACCCATCATGACATTGTTAAAAGCACAGAAGCTGTTCAAAAGGCGTCATCGTTCGTTACTAATGTTATTAGTCATATAATCAATAATATTAACAGTCTTGTGCTGCCATCTTAAAATTTCTTGAAAAACATACAAGAGTTATAATTCTATACCTGAAGTATTTTGTGGACATATTTGCCCATCTTTATGCTCTCTGAAGGTTCCTAGACATATATTATGCAGAACTAACTCTGTACACTGCCATAGTTTCAAAGACACCAATAATTAAAACTACAACTCTCAGGTGACGATCTGCATTTCAGACTTTCTGGGTTACATTTACAAAAAGCGAATGTTTCCCTAAATTGTATCACTTGATATTTTCTTGCATTTTTTAAGGGAACATTAAACAGGGAATACACTGAATATGTTTCTGTGATGTCATTTTATGGCAGCCAGTGCTTCCAAGTAGTGGAGGCCCAGTATGATCTAAGCAACTTGATTAAAATGTTAGCAGAACCGCGCCATTTAAAAGAACTCTGGAGATGAACACGTAGCAAAGACTGAAATTAAAACACAACTTGGAAGAATTAAAAAAAAAAAAACAAAAAACCAGCCAACCACAGCAAATCACTTAGTGATACATTCCCAAAAGACTTTGTGCGCTGTATGCTTGGAATCACAACATTTGAACTGAACTGAATGATGCTCCAGGCTTAATGGTTTTTATGTCGGCTACTAGAAACAATGTAGCTTTTTGGACTCTGTATGATTTTGTTCAACATCTGCCAAATATCTTTTTTACTGTCAGCATCATCGCCCCACAAGCAAATCTCATTTTATAGAAATATTTTCATTAAAGGCTATGGTTTCTGTACTAAGGATCAGTTCGAATACATTTTATACATACTCATAAGGGGGTGTAACTTCATTTCCAATTATAGAAAAGTAACTACAAGTCAGCAACAACTTTCCGGGTAACTCAGAATAAACTGTAAGGATTCAGTTACTAAAAATGCTTGATAGAATGAGGGACCTCTGTCAGGGGCAGTTACAGAGCAAAGCAGATCTGATCAAGTTCCTCCAGGCCATAGGAAACAGAGAATAGTGGGACATCTGGTAAAAGTCCCCTCCTCACACAGCCACTTGCTAAACAGCACATGTCCCACAGAGGATTTACAAAAAGCCTTCATGCAGTATATGTTTTCCCATCTACCATATTCCTGTTTGGTATCTGGGTTGCCAAAGAGCCAGCGAGCTTTGTATCTTCCAAACATCAAGGCAGCAAAAGCATGTCTTTGCGTCCATGATGAAATGGAAATATTTCACAAACATCACAGAGGGGGAAAAACACAGTTAAAAAGGAATGCTTTTGAATAAGGAATCATTATGACGGAGGAAATAATATCAGAAAGGAAACAGCATAGGCTGATACTTTTAAGTATTGAGGTTGGCAGTCATGCTGCTGGCAGAGTTTTCAAAACAAAAAGGGCTAGCATTAACATTTCCTTTTTAAAACTAGCAAAAGAGATGGGAATAAAACTAGGACTAGGGAAGGATTCATGACTGCATCAGAGTGTTTATGGGATGGGCAACATGAATAACAGATATGAAATTCCTGTTGCTGTGTATACTCAACACATAGGGTTGGTTACATGGACTACACAGCTATTTCATGATCACTGAAATTACTACTAACTTGCATGCTCTGTGAATGGCTATTTTTAGGAATAGCCCTTTCATGTGGTGGAATGATGTGGATTTTACAAGAGCATTTATAATGTGTTTCATATGGTGTAGAGTCCTGGTGAAATTGCTGTATATGAGAGGAAGCTTTAACAAGACTGGCTCCCCCTTTCTCTTTTGCCTTTTCATTTTATGCTATTAGTTTCGATTCAAACTTTTCTTAATTTTGCTTCCTTCAGCTCACTTCACACCTAAATAAGAGCAACAAGACAAAAGTCCCGAGGAGGTTTTGGAGAAGCTTGACTGCAAAAAGCAGGATTCTTAAAAGAAATTTAGCAACTGGGAGTTTAACAGTGAGATCCTAAGCAGAGTTACACCCTTCTAAACTCATTGACTTCAGTGGATTTACAAAGATGTAATTCTGTTTAGGATTGTGGTGTCAATTTCAAAAAGCAGGAATTTATTCTGCCATAAGGAGGAGGCAACTGACAAAATCAACAGGCAGCACAGAAGAGGAAAGGAGGAAGCCAGTAGTTGCAACCCATTCCCCTTGGCATGGGTATGCTGTACACACTCTTGAATGTCTGCATAACCTTCACATTGGATCTAGTAGAGATAATCAAGGTTCTCCACTGGCTTGATCAGATTAAATATGCTTATAATATTTTCACCATATCATCAGTGCACTTAACTACTCGTGCAAATTGGTGTACTTGTATAAACTGGGACAGTTTACAGAGCATTTAAGCTTAACATGTCCATGTCCCTATGTGTGAGAAAGTACATGTGCGTAGTACAAGCACATGCTCTGAAACTGGAAATTTCTGCTCCTGAATGCAGATGTGTGATGTTCCATATGTCTTCTCCCCCAACATTACTTTGCTCATACAACTAGACCACTTATGGGTGGTTAAATGTATGCAAGTCAGACTCATAAGACTAAAACAGGTTGCCTCAGGGAGAGGAGCAGGAAAAGGTGGGCATTAGAAGTAGAACATCTTACAGATATCTTATGAATATCAAAATCTTGACCAAATCTTTCGATTAAGGCAGCAATCCTATGCACATTTATTTGGGAGTAAGTCCCACTGAAGTGATCTTATGTATCTTACTTTGGATCAAGTTACAAAGAGTATTGCAAGCTACTATTCACCCAAGGTCCCAGCCAGAAATGACTCCAGAGATTCATAAACCCACCTACCCATGTTTTAAAAGAAAACAGCAGCTGTATGAGGACTTGATAGGAATCAAGCCATGAAAGAGGAAACTGTAAGCCCACCCCCAAACCACTGCACAGACTGAACCCAACCCCCCCCCCCCTCACTTTCACAAACCCTGGAAAGGAAAAACATGCATGTAATCTCTCTTTTTCTGCCTTCACCTGTTCTAACAGCTTCTAGAGGAGAAAGGACTTGATAGATGAAACTGGTGTAAGTGGTAGGGCTGTGTAAAGGTAACAAAAATGCCCTATGCCACAACCTCAATCTGAACTGGATCATGCACATTTTCCTTCACAAAATTCAGGAAGATCAGTTCAGCATCACTTCTGGCAGGGGTCCATTGGAGCGGGAGCACACAGGAGTGCAGCTCCGGGAGTGAGGAGCCCAGGGGGCGGGCACATGACCAAGCCCCACCCCCTCCTTGGCTTCCCCGAGCAGTGCAGAGGCGCAGCACCCCGGGGAAAGCCCTGCTAGGGTCTTTATTGTTTTTAATGTTTTGTTTTAATATTGATAATGTTATCTTTGTTCCTTTTATGACTGCTTTTCCAGAGACTTGCTCAAGCTGGCATATAAATTTTCTAAGTATACCATTTTTTATCTGGGCACGTGGCACATTAAGTACTGGAGAAATTTCACCAACCCTTCAGCAGCTTCCACCTTATCAGTTTGGTGTAGTGGTCAGGAGTTGGACTCTAATCTGGGAGAACCGGGTTTGATTCCCCACTCCTCCACGTGCAGCTGCTGGTGTGACCTTGGGCCAGTCACAAGTTCTCTCAGAGCTGTTCTCTCATGAGCAGTTCTCAAAAGACCTCTCTCAGCCCCACCTACCTCACAGCTTACATCATTCTCCCTTTCTCCAATCCTTCGAGGAAGGTTAGACTGAGAAAGTGTAACTGGCCCAAGGTCACCCAGTAACCTTTCATGGCAGAATGGGCATTCAAACCTGGGCCTCCCAGATCCTAGTCTGATGAAACTCTAGCCACTACACAACACTGATTCTCATGGGCCAGTTGCTGTTAAAGAGAAGCAAGCAGCTGGGCCCGGGTTAGTCTTGCAAGCCCAGTAGTAAAAAGTTGCCTGGTAGTCAGGGGCATCGAGTTTTAAAATCTGGGGGGGGGGGGCATGTCCCTACTGCCGCTGCCTCCCCCCCCTGGCCTGGCCACTCCTGCTTCCGTCCCTCCCTCCCTCCGTCCAGGGACCAGCTGGGCATTTGCTTAGCTGGCCCCTGGACGGATGGAGGGACGGAGGCAGCCAGGCCGGGGGGGGGGGGAGACAGAGAGAGAGACAGCGGCAGCGGCCCTAGGAAGGGCCCGGGGATGCGTGATGGCAGGCACTCCGTTTTCCCGGGTGGGGGCTCAGTCCCCCCCAGGAAATTTCAGGGGTGGCTCGAGCCCTCGAGCCCCCCCCCGGTAGTTGACACCTATGCTGGAAGTTGCTGATGGCCCTGTGAGTCTTCCCAGATACTATAGGAATTATTTCTATTATTCTGGAGGTTTTAACCCCTCAGAATTATTTATTTTAGATTTCAGGTTTGTTTGTTTATTGTTGTTTTTTGTTGCAAACCTGGGGCTCTTCACAGATGGAACCATGTTGAGAATTAAATATACTGATTATTGGTTGTAAAATAAGTTGAAGTAAACTGGAAAAATCAGTAAACTGACATAAGGGGCAAAATATATATACGCTGTGGTTTGGAAACGACTCTCCCTCTCCTTCCTATTTTGCCTGTTAGGAACATGCCAAAAGGTATATTGATATCAATTTCTATAGGATCAAGACACATATTTAGAAATATTTTTGTGAACAGAAAAAATACAAGATTTAGTGTTTATTTAGTGCTTTCACTGTTCAAAGTGCTTCACACACATTTTCTTGCAATCCTGTAATTTAAGTCTCATATTGTGGATGTGGGGCCTGAGAAAGACGGTCTTGCCCAACACTATTTAGTAAGTTTTTCACGACGGGTAGCAGCAGAAAAGAGCCAGAGTCCAGTAGCACCTGGAAAACTAACAAAATCTGTGGCATGGTATTTGCTTTCGTGAGTCACTGCACATTTCTTTGCTGCTACTGGGATCTTGCTCTTTTCTACTGCTAGTAAATGCATGGGACATGGACATTTTGAATGAGGAATCCTCCAGCTCATACCTCATTGTCTTGGCCACTGTGCTATACTGTGTATGTGAGTGGTAGAATTTTAGAATTGTTGTTTTGAATGCACATACATATTTGCTGGGACAAGATTTTGAAAAAACGCAGCTGCAATCTGATCTATGCATGCTTACCTGGGAATGTCCCATTGAAATCACTGGGGTTTGTTTCTGAGCAAACATGCAAAGCATCATGCCCCATGTCTTCCAAAAGTTCATTATTTTGAATACGTTAGTGGGAATATTGAGGAAATCCTAACAACTTTAGTAGTTTAAAAAAATGGATTTATCAGAAATTACGTTATGCATTATCTGCCCATTTTATGAGTTCCAGACTCTGCCTGGCCAGAGGGGAGCATGAACCCTTGCATAATGCTTTGCTAGTGACAGAAATGCAGAGACTTGCATACTCTGTTCCTCTATCCCCATTTTCCATTAAAAAGACTCCAAAGCTAGGAAAGGAAAGAGACCCATAAACAGTCACAAGAAATGCACCGATAGTAATTGCTGAGTTATTTTTCATCTCAATGTTATTTTAACAATAAAATTACCAAATAATTAGAGTCAGGACAGATTAAGCTTTTAAACTAAGAATTAGAGTGAGTAGCCAGCCAGAGATCCTCTAAAGCATTTCAAAATTTAGTAATGCATGTGATATCTGTTGCTGTAAGTTGTATCATAGTCAAAGGACTGTATGAATTGTTCTTCAGAGGAAGAAAAGCCATCAAATTGTGGCCCTCAGCATCCAAGCACCAGAATAAAAGTAATTACATTCAGGGGTCCTTTGGGGCCGGAGCGAGGCGGAACGAAGCTCCGCCAGCTCAGGAGTGGCCACTAGGGCAGCCACGGGCCGAATCAGATTCTCTGATCTGATTCGGCCCACTGCTGAAATTTGGCGGCAACTTTAAAAGTGACTGGAGGGAAGGGGGTTTGAAGGAGAACACCAAACTTGCAGGGTAGCTGCTGGGGCCTCTCCTCGAAATACCCACCAAGTTTCAAGAAGATTGGACCAGGGGGTCCAATTCTATGGGCCCCAAAACAGGTTGCCCCCATTCCCTCCATTGTTCTCTATGGTAGGAAAAAAGTAACACTTATTCTGTTTACCTTGCTTCTTATTCTGTTGCTTCTTATTCTGTTCTTATTCTGTTTACCTTGTTTGTTGTCAAAACCCAGGGCTTTTCTTGTAGCAGGAACTTCTTTGCGTGTTAGGCCACATACCTCTAATGTAGCCAATCCTAATGAGTTTCTGCTGTTGGGTGTGGCCTATTATGCTAATGAGTTCCTGCTGGGCATGGCCAACTCGGAAGCCAGCCGGAACTCCGTTCCTGTGCGTTCCTGACCCTAAATAGCCCTGATTGTAATCTTGTAGATCACCAGCTACCACCTCAAGATTGTCAACCCTAGGCTTACAGAAGGTACCTCAGAAAAGGGGGCTAACATGGCATTCTGCCTTCTAAGGGCATTCTTTGCCATAAACACATTCTTCTTAAATAGACTTAATAGGATATTAGTCAATTTTGTGAAGGTGAGATCTATCAATGGCTACTAGCCATGATGCCTCAATGGAACCTTCATGTTCAGAACAATGTGCTTCTAAATGTTGATTGTGTGTGGGAGGGTACATCAAAAAACTTATTCGGAAGGCTTTCAGCCCTGCTGCTGGGGTTCCTGGGGGAATCTGGCTAGCCACAGTAGAAAACAGAACTGTGGACTATAAGGGCCTTTAATCTGATCTAGCAGCGCTCTTCTTAAATTCAAGGTCTGCATTGCCTTCCTATAAGACCTTCTGGCAAATCTTCCATATAAAATCTGAAAATGCTTTTATTTTATATACCTCACAAACTAATTTTTGATAACCATCTGCTTATAGTTGGGGACATGGCCACTTCACACAAGACACACTACTAAGTTTTGAACATCTTACAGATATTCCTATTTAGACTAGTGAATATTATTACACTCTGTTATTATTGTGCCTCATGCTCCTAGTACAGACGATGAAGCGAGCACTTCCTATCCTATCACAGAACTGACTGCAATAATATCGATCCCAAGAGCTCATTATAACAAAGTCCTGTGGTCCAGCTTAATTTCAATCAGAAGCCTAGTTTGTTCTGTAAACTTCATCTCAGTACTAAGAAGGAATGACCAAAAATCAAATACAGAGGGCCAACTGCAACTTGCATAAACACACTCAGTACAATCCTAAGAATACTTTTCAGGGAATAAGCCTCATTCAATAGACCTGAGGAAGATTCTGAGGAGACCTGCTCTGTCAACAAGAAGCCATGCACCCTCCCATTAAAAATATATTCAGGCAATTCAGGTTTTTTTAAAGGGAAAATTAGGAGCAGGCATGTTCTCTGTAATGCCCACAAACTGAGTTTATTGCACAACAGGGAATGCTGAACAATGGAAAAAGCACAACAGACACTGTGCTTCTGAACTGCATGCTTGTATCTGAGAAAAACCCAGTGGAACTAATTAAAATGCATGAAGGAGGAATGACAGATGTCTTAAATATTCCACCAAACGACTTTATGCCCCTGACAGGATTCCAAAGGCAGAACCTGTTGCTTGTGTTTTGAACCCCAGAGTGCGGGGGCTGGGAGGCAAGAAGAAAAAGAAGAAAAGAAGAGATTGGATTTATATCCCACCCTTCACTTGGAGTCTCAGAGCGGCTTACAAACTCCTTTCCCTCCCCACAACAGACACCCTGTGAGGCAGGTGAGGCTGAGAGAGCTCTGAGACAACTGTCCTTGAAAGAACAGCTGTGACAGAACTACGTCTTGCCCAAGGTCATCCAGCAGGTGCAAGTGGAGGAGTGGGGAATCAAACCCGGTTCTCCCAGATTAGTGTCCGTGCACTTAACCACTACACCAAACTAGCTCTCATAAACAGCAAGAGGAGCAACATACTGTTCTTCTAATCTGGAGTAGAAAAAAATGGCCAGGGGAGAATGGGTTGGGCAGCCATCTCCACCTTCTGCTTAAAAGAGATCTGACAGATCTGTCCTTCAGGGAAAAGTGGCCACTGGGGCTCGTGAGATACATTATATGCAATGTGCAGTTTGCCCCTCAGTGAATGATATTCATCTACCATCTGTACAGGTAGTAGCTTGTATCCTACCTTAGGCTGGAGATGTTCCTCCAGCCTAAGAAGCCTTCCGCCAACCCAAATAGCTCTTCTGTTGGAGAAAAGGTTCAAATGTCTCTCAGAGGAGTATAGGATTCAGTACATACTGGTATGAAGCCTACATCTCAGGTAAGCGGGGCAGATGCCTTGAAAGGTTTGTTACAGCAGCACAAAAGGGTCAGAGCCCTGACCGAAGTGCGTTACCTTGATTGGAACATCTCTCTAAGCCACATAAAAGTGATAACTCAGAGAAGCCTCAACTAATAATTCTGTCCAGGCTTTGGATTACTCAGAGATACAGTGTGGCTTTTGCCTCTTTCTCTGTTAACACGGACTGGAGCACAAGGCATTCGAAGATGCCCTTGCTCGGTGTTTATTGCTGTCTGCACATCACTGGACAGCAGGGAAACACACAGCATGATGGCTTATGACCTTTTCTTCTGCTGAACAGTACCAGGTAGGGCACAGGAAGCGGAGCAGACACGAGTGGCAGTAGTTCTGCATTCCTTGGAAGATCCTGTTCTGCCCTAAGATCGCTTAGGGCTATTTTGTTTTGAAGAACTCCCCCCCCCCCCCCGGTAAAATATCTATTGAGTTCTTTTCAAGCTAGAGCCATTAAACTGAACAAAAATGTGGCCATTTCCCTGACACACCATGTACTCATTTAGCTCAGAAATCGCTTTGTTCTTCAAAGTGAAAGTTTCTAGGATGTTAATCTGTAACATGGATAAACTTTGTGGGTTTTGGTTTTGTTTCCTTTATTTTGAAAAAAAAATCTGAAACAGGTGACTTGATACCTTTTTGAAAAACAACTCTTGACATTCAGAAACTTGCATAAGTAATTGTCCCATTGTCTCAAACACCAACTGATCAACAACAATTAGTGATGCTTGCCATGCAGAGCAAACGTGGATGTGTAAGCATAGAGCACAAAGGAGTTTCGTGCACACTTCCCATTCCTTTACATAGACCACATTGTTTTCTATAGAAGGAAAGTGTTTCTATTAGGACTATACTTCTTCAGAGTGTGTGGATTAGATAAACTATCCACCCTTAGTTTTGAGACTCCACAATTCAATGGGCCTTCTGAACCTCTGCCCTTGATGCACTTCTGTTATAAATGAAGCACATCTAACACACCACAACCATTTCTTCTTTTCATTCAGATCCATCAAAGATTCTATATAAAAATTTAAAGATCAATTTTTAAAATTCACATTACTACACCTGCCCTTCAGTTCAAAGGCAAACCAGATTAAATCCATTACTTCCGTATCAAATATGATCAGTGGTGCGCAGACTTGGTGTTCCACAGTCAGATGTACAACTCTGATACATAGTAAACACAGATGCAGTCCTTGCACATGTGCAGAAAACCACGACAGGATGTGTGGAAGCTTTCCTAGCCTGAGCACATCCACATGGAAATACGATCCTTGTCATCATGTCTGAACGACAAATCATTGCTTGCTTTCCACCTTCTAAAGTAGGATTTGTAAACTGGGGTGGAGGGAAGGAGAAGGCAAACTATAGTTTGTAGTCCAGAAACAATGACAAGCTATGAGTTGCTACAAGTGTTGGTGTGTTTAAACACTGGGCCATGCATGTGGTGAAAAAGAAGGAGAAAGAAACATGTGAACTCCCCCAGGTTCTTCTACAGCAAGACAAACGGTGGCTTGTTGATACTTCTCATCTGTGTCACTGAACACTTCTGAAAAGGATTCAGCAAACCATTGCAACTTAATGGACAGAATATTAGTTTAGAGTCAGGAGAGCCTACAGAAAAGTCCCAGTTATGAAACTTTCTGGGTCACCATGGCAAAGTAACCATCTCTATGAACAATCTATCTCACAGGGTTCTCCTGTGGATGAAACGGCATAACCTCAGACATGCTATCCTGAACTCCTTGTGAAGAATCACTGAAAAAGAGTCGGAGTTTATAAACAAAACCCTGCTTTAGAGCAAGAACAGGGAGACTGAGAATGCACCATTTTGGCAGAATTTGGTTGCATACTAGGCTCTGCTTTGGACATGTAACAAATTATATGAATCCTGCCTTCATTACCTTAAGTACGCAAAGCACATCATAGTTCTTTTCAAATCATCCTATGAATTCTTCTCATTTTACAGACAGGAGACTGGGAGAAAGTAATTTGCCCAAGGATGCTCAGTGAGCCAAGATACTAAACAAATGCAATAAGAACATCATTACCCTAGACTTTAATTATGTTCTCTGCAATGCACGTTAATTTTGTTTCATATACAGGATCCTGCCACCGTCACTACTGTAAAGGCAATACTTAGATTCAATTTTCTCATTATATAAATGCTTTCAGTATCTCCACAGGAGGTACTTCAACTTGGATAGGTGTATGGAGGCTGCAGGGAAGGCCGGGATGAATCCAAATGATTTGTTTACCATTATGAATAAGATTCTCCATTAAATTAACAGGAAACAAATTGAAAAGAAACACAAAAGAAATACTGGTAACACATTATGAAGAGTAATCTTTGGAACTCATTGCAGTAAGGTTGCTGGATTCAAAAGGACTAAGTCATGGAGGCTGGTCCTTTTACTCAGAAAGTGAATCCCATGGACTGCAATGAAACAAACATACAATAATATGTGCTTAACACTGCAGCCTGTGATGGCCACCAGCTTCATCAGAGCATTTCCCGATCAGACATTAGGTGAAAGATATTAAGTGATGAAGTTCAAGAACTGGAAATACTAAGCCAGGGTATGGGACTAGGGCTGCCAAGTCAGCCCGGGGGGCGGGGGATCCCCCACTACAGGGGTTCCTGATCCGCCGGCCAGCATTCGGCCAGTGGGGGAAACCCCGCCCCCGAAGTCGTCCAGGCTGGACGACTTCTCACACGTAATGACGTCACTCGGAAGTGATGTCAGCACGTTGGGGGCATTGCCAGGGCGACGCTCTGGCAATCGCCCCAAAACTCTACGATACCATAGAGTTTTGGGGCAATTGCCAGAGCGTTGCCCTGGCAACGCCCCCAACGTGCTGACGTAACTTCTGGTGATGTCAGCCGGCGTGCGCGCTGGTGAAGCTCCCGGCCGACAGAGGACTCCCCCCCGCCAGTAAGTTCACCAGACTTGGCAACCCTATATGGGACTAAGTGGAGGCCCATAGCATATTGGAGTAGAAACAGATCCAATATGTAACAGCTTGTGTTCCTGTGTCTAAAGGATTAGCATACCATTGATCCTTGCATGTACTCTGTGAAAATATTTACTTAGAAAAATTTCTGTGTGGCCTCTCCAGAGAACCTACTCGAGGCGGCTTACAAAGCAAAACATAACAAAAACATAATATCTTAATAAACTATCAAAAATCCAGCCAGAGATTAAAACAGTGAGCAGTGTTACAATGAGTCTCCAAAATATTTTTGTTTTGTTTCGCATTCCCTCTGTGATCTTTCCTTCCTGACCAATGTTTTAATTGCTGTTTTCATTTGTACATATTTTAACTCTGTTTTTAATTTGCTTTAGTGATGTCTGTGTGTGTGTGGGGAGATTGATTTCAATGGTTTTAAAATGTGATTTTATCGTGTACATTTTAAATTGCCTCGGAGGCCCTCGTGAGGGCAGAGAAGCAGGATATAAATTTTGTAAATAAATACAGCAAATAAAAAACATAGTTCTTCACAGTTCAATAAAGTGCTCCCACAACATGCATACCGGGGGAGGGGAGACATGTAGACGCTTGTGCATTTATTACATTTTAATATTTGAAATGGCCTTCAGATTTTTTGGGGGGGAAAAATAACCTCTTGTTTGTAAGTATAAGTTCCAGGTCTTTGATGACAAAACTATAGACTCCAGGCTGGCTTACACAGAGCAAGAATCCAGTCTTGCCTCATAAAAGTTTATGTTAAACCCATAAAACTGTATGCATTTGACCTCAGCCTGTCGAATCCAAAGGGAATCCTTTTGTTTACTGAGGTTGGCCAAGAACAGCTGACAAATACCCATGGTAAACCCCAGCTCGTTTCCGTGGCTCACACACCCAGTTCCAAAATTAAGAAATGTAGAAGTGCTTCTTCAAGCCCTTTACCTACTGTATATTACCGACCTGCTACAAGATACAACAATGTTCAGAAAACTCCCTCAGGTCTCAACTTAATTATATTACCAGAGCAAGGAGAATAGTTTAATCTGATCAAAGTTTCAACATGTCTGACCTTTAAGATTTAGAACCACCTAAAAGGTAAACCTACCTGCTCAAGAGTCACAACAATTTGATTTCAAAGTTATTGGTATCTTTTTCTAGGATGAATTTTTATGAATTGGTAATTTATACTCAGGTATAAAATAGCATCAGAGGATGCTGCCTTCCACACAGGTGTGCAACAGGTATGGCTTTCAAATTTCTTCATAAAGTAGATAGCACTTTCAAAGAAAAAAGCATGCTGGGTGAGGTTTTATCAGCTAATAGCAAAGATTACATCACGTCTGGATATACTGTGGCCCTGTACAAAGCACAACCAAGCAATTTATAATATAGTAGATTATAAATAGAGTCTTGGTGAAAGCAGGGGTAGAGACCTAGATGTTTATCCTGAATTCTCAAATAGCAAAGCACAAGAATTTGCCAACACTGACCTAGAAATATAATAAACTGTTAGTTTACAGCACTGCAGACCGAAATGGCACAATTTTTAAAAACTATCTTTTAGGGAAAAGGTATATACAAATGTCACATCTGCATATTATTCAGCATGTAGCCAAGTCACATTTACGCCAAAAAGGACATGGGGACAGCCATTAAAATATACCAAGGTACTTCTTAGAAAGAGCTATATTTATGCACAGAGTAACTCTGCAGGCTCATAGGAGTAGTGATTACAGACCCCCCAAATCTGGCAAATGAGGAATTACTGCAGGTGAACATTTGGCTTTTTGGGAGAACCTGGTAGCCTTTTATCTAATTTGCCACTTCAGCTACCTCAGCTGTCACTGAGTCCTTAGACAGTTGAACCATAAATAAGCAAAGAAAGAAAATGGCTCTTGGAAAATGCAGAGTTGCTGCCAGATACAGGTTAGAACAAATAAGACACTGGTATATAACAAGCAACATAAGTGTGCAGGAAAAAAAGCACTAGGAGTAATCTAGTAGAAAAGAGCAAGACACCTGTAGCACCTTAAAGACTAACAAAATTTGTTGAAGACTATGAGCTTCTGTGAGTCACTGCCACGTATTTTTTTAGTCTTTAAGGTGCCACTGGACTTTTGCTCTTTTCTACTGCTACAGACAAACTAGCATGGCTACCCGTCCACACTATGGCAAGCATTTTCCTTGAAGCCTAGACGCTAACTCCTAATTCTGCTTATGTGGACACAAAGACTGCTTCACGCAATATGGCTACCACAGCCTCTTGAAACTCACTGTGTAGCAAGCCATTTCATGTGTACCACCTTGACACAAAGATTAGCATATACGAAACACCTTTCTACAGGGAACAGACACCATGCTGGGTATGCCAGGGATAGCCTTGATAGTGCTGACCTCCACACTACAACTGCTCCTTTGCAAGAATGCAGTAACCAAGACTATGGGTATGGGTAATCACTCACAAGAATTAATACATATTTTTAGAAAGGGTCAAACTAGTATCAAGTTTTGTCGGTCCTAGGCACCATCTACGACATCCTAGGCACCATCCAAAGGACGTGTACAATACATATCGCAATGACCCCCTGAGGGCCCTTTTAAGAGGGAACCCACAGGATTCTTCCTCAGAACACCTCTATTTTTCATCCCCTCCTCCTTGTTCTTTCCACTCAGTGCCCTGATATAAACAATCAGACAAGCTTATATTTCAGACATGGATCCTGTGTGCAAAAAACCCATTGCTTTAAAGAGAAAAAAGAGCACTACACATGACTAGCACTGGGTTTTTTTGTGAGTATTTGTGTTGTGTGGCTGGAAGTCATAGTTGGTTTCTGGCGTCCCCCTAGTAGGGCTAAGAAGTTTCAGAGAAGCAGCTTACTATAGCCTGCCTCTGCGTCCCAGCCCTAGTATTCCAAGGTGGTCTCCCGTCCAAGTACTTGGCAGGGTCAGCCCTGCTTAGCTTCCGAGATCTGACAAGATTGGGCTTGCCTGGGCTATCCAGGTCAGGGCAACATGACTAGCACTGCTGTTACTACAAGAAGTAATATGAAAGAAAACAACGGCAACATGCCCTTCAAACACACTGCCCCCTTTTTTGCAGTTTAATATTGAATAGATCCATGGTCCTAAACTTAGTTTGGAATATTTGCCCCCCTCCTGAAATTCAAAAAGATGCCCTGCAATTCTTTACTTCAGTGACAAAAAGGAGGGTTTTTTTGTTTTGTTGTTTTGGTGTGCGTGTGGTGGTGGCGGGGCAGTGACAGCCTAAATGAGTATATCACAACGGCTTGTGGGACAGGCGTGCCCCATCTGAGGAGTATTAAAACTCAAATGTCCTTGATCTTTCTTAAAACAGTATTATAACTGAGGTATTTTTTGACACAATAACAAAATATGACCGAATACCATGACAGTTTGAGAAAGCAGCTTTCGAGATGGCGGTGGGGAGTAGACAAGGAAGGATTACAAAATTAATCCTTGCCTCCTACATATGTTTACATGAAACCCTGACAAGAAATAAGCTACTTGCTGGCATGCAGATTCACAAGGGTAATGCATAATAATCCCATTTCAGGGGGGGAGGAAGATGGTGAGAATGCGTTTCAAATTTTAATTAAATACTAAATACTGTTGTTAGGGAATAAAGTAAATAAGTAAGAACCCGGGGGGAAGAGTCAGAGGGTATTTTGGGAATGGGATACAGACATGAGGCACCATGGATATAGGGCTGCTAACTCTTGCCTGGAAAATTCCCAGTGATATGGGAGAAGAGTTTGGGAGGGGAAGGAGCTCAACAGGGCTGCGACGTATCAGCATCCACCCTCTGAAGTTGCCATTTGCTCCAGGGATACTCATCTCTGTAGACTGGAGCTAAATTGTAATTCTCAAAGAACTCCAGCCCACTCCTGGAGGCTGGCGACCACACAGGTCAGTGAGTTGCTCAAGCCTGTTATACTCACTGATGTGTATGCTCCCTTTCTGATCGTCTGAAGGTGCTCCCATAGGAATCCATGAAGCTTCCCAGAAAATAATGCCAAAGTGCACTCAGGAAATTAAAGCTTGACCTCAGTCAGGAATCAGTGAGAAGAAACATAAGATGGTAACCCCCCCCCCCCCCCAAAGTCCCTGTCTTCTCTCTTAAAAAAGCCAAATAGCTCCCCTTGCCAAAGCTGTAACTTCAGCTGGCCATTTTTTGCATTCACCCACACTTGTACAATAAACCGAAGCAAAACTTGAAGATTCCAAGGCAAGGGAAAGGACAGTCTAAGTTAACAATCTGATAGTCAGAGAGATAGAAATACTTCATCAAGGGGTAAATCCGTTCGTTTTTAAAGAGAACACAGGAACCCATTTTTAGTTATTGCTTATTTCTCTGCAATGTTTATAGAGTGCGTGGAATCATTTAAGTCTGAGCCAAATCTGTTCGACCTTGGTAAAGTGCCTTAACATCAAACCTACATACCGACTGGCAAGTTCAAAAACAGGACATAGACAGTGAGAAAACATGGAATGGGATCATGCCAAGGACCAAGAAGCCAATTGTTTCGACATCTACACTGTGGAATTCCTAGCACAGTAGGATAGCCTCACATAAGCTGGCCATGATTTCATTTGTGTAACAGACCTTCTATTTACTGTGTAGATCTAGATGCCTTTTGGCTGACTTGCGGTCATACTCTTGAAAGCAAGTCAGGTTTGCAAGGCCTTCTGCAACCTCAGAGGTCCTGAGGATGAAGAAGAGTTGGTTTTATACTACCCAAAGGAGTCTTGGAGCAGCTTACCATCACCTTCCCTCCCTCTCCCCACAACAGACAGCCTGTGAGGTAGGTCGGGCTGAAAGAGCTCTGAGAGAGCTGTGACTGACCCAAGGTCACCCAGCTGGCTTCATGTGGAGGAGTGGGGAATCAAAACTGCTTCTCCAGATTAGAGTCGGCCACGCTTAACCACTACATCAAACTGATGCAGGTAGACTGCTGGCCTGTCACTATTTCAGGAGCACAGACAACTTTGAGATAAATAAATTAAGAGTAATGTAGTACACCATGTTATGGGCTTTTGAAACTTTCCTTTCAAGTGTAGGTTGCTGGCACTGCCTTGTGGTCTTGTGCCAGACAAGAACAAAGCACGCGAGATGCCTATAAAGTAGGGTACGATTGGCAAGGCATTTGGAGTTGTGGCAATACTACAGTAGTTGTAGAAGCAACTGACTAGCTAAAGTGCAAATGTAACTGCTTATGGCTTTTGTAAAATAAACAGCGTGAAGCAACAGATGCTGCTGGTGTTACTTTGTATTAGTATGAAATACAGTGGGCTTTGGGTACTCACATAGAAGATGCCAACAAATAGTCGCAGAACTGTTGAATCAGTTTTACTTCTTATGACTATGTCTTATACGTTTAATCCATTTTCCTCTTTTAGGTTTGTAATAAGGGCAGGTCAGTATCTACATTTTCTATTAGATCTTAAATCACCCGAGGATTTTGACCTACTGGTCTATTCTATTTCTCACCAAGGTAGTCATTGCTTCTCTTAGGGAGCAAGCTTAAAAAGGTCTACTCAGAAAACAAGTCCCATTTTATGCAGTCAGGCTTACTTTCAGGAAAGTGTTCTTAGAACTGCAGCTTTAGTTTGTTATCCCTGCTATATCACTGCAAATGAAGGGTTAGAAAATTTAAGAACCAGAGAGAGATGTGCCTGGTTTGTTTCAATTTTTACTTTTCTTTCTTTACCCCACAGTCTTTATGCAATATTGGGCTCCTCTATTTTTAATAATTTTGGAGAAGACAGTATTTTAGCAGCTGGAACTTTATCCCAGATTAGCCCTATCTCATCAGATCTTGGAAGTGAAGAAGGGTTGGCTCTGGTTAGTATTTGGATGGGAGATCACCAAGGAATAGCAGGGTCCTGACAGCAGAGGTAAACAATGGTGAATTACTTTTGAATGTCTCTTTCCTTGAAAACCCCATGGGGTTGCCATAAGTCATGATTTGATGGCAAAAAAAAAAACCCTTTACATTTGCGCTTATTTTCTAAGTCAAGTAAAATAACCCCCCAATTATCAAATGATAAATTCCTAGTCCTATATTGATAAGATTTGTGGCATCTAGTGAGGTTTATTTCAGGGACCAAGAAGGGTACCGGCTCCTTCCATGTTTTTCTTGCATGAATTTTGGCCTGCTGCTAAAGAGACGAGCAAATCATTCTGGAAGAGCAAGGGGGCATCCTTGATACTCTGCTTGTTGTGAAGAGCACTCTGACAAAGGCGAGCTGCTGGAACAGTAATGCTCCCAAGTGGTGGCAACTGGAGAAGTGGTACAATTTTTTAAAGTAATTCTCCATTTTAGCAAATTTTCACTGTAGTTTTTGTCCGTGAGCTGAGCCAGTACCCTAGGGACAATGCAAAATGCCAAACTGTAAACTGCCTGTTACACTTTTTAACAATTTAAACATAAAACTATCTCCATTACACATGTGCTCAGCGTGTTCCTGTCATTAAGTGTCATCTCTGTTTATATGTGATTACAGGTGAGTTGACAGATGGCTTCCATACCAGTTTGTGAGAAAGGAGGCAGAAAACCCAATAACTACTGTAAAGCTGGAGCTTCCTTGCCTTTTTCATGACCCAGTAGTACTAGGTAATACCACTGCAAAATCTTTTATCAATCAGGTCACACCTTTTAGGAAATTTAAGAACTGATACAACCAGAACCTGCTGCCTTGCTTACATGCCTTCACTCGAATCTAGAGAAACCAATGTAAGTGTGAAGTCCAAGGTAATTCCAAAAGCTTTTTGCAAAATGGTTAAGCCCCACATCCAGAACCCAGCGCTACATGAACAATACACCTGGCAAGGATCAGCACTGTCAGTTTCTTAAGCCACAGTCACTTGTTGAAGGGAGGGGCAGAGGAACAGAAGAGAAAAGGAAGGAGAACAGAGCTGGTCTCCAGCCAGGTGCCCCCTCCCTCCTTCGCCACTTAATAAGTGATAAATATTATGAGTTGGGGACAATCTTGGTCATATCTTAGGCAAGCTGAAATGTGCACTTGGTCACACAGTCTTGGTCACATCTTAGGCGAGCTGAAATGTGCAGATCACACAGTATTCTTCTGCTCTTGGGTCTTCCGGTACCAGGCCTTCCATTTTTACTAACTGAGCGATCTGAGCTGCACTCACTCTATACGAATCCACAGTTGCAAAGTGTATTTCAGATCCCGTTATTGTTTCCCATAATCATGCCTACTTGATTTAAAAAAAAAAAGTCACCCACACCTCCTCTGGGATAAAGCGCTGAGTTCCTCGCTCCTTAATCTGCCAGAAGCTTATGGTGTTATTTTCATTCACAGACATCGCCCATTGTTCTTATAAACTCTCAGTGGTAATTTTCTTTGTCAGGGAATAAGTTTTTTTTATTAATAGCAGCATTTACTTTGTTTCATGATGAAAATTACTTTGATCGTTGGCGAAAAGAGTTGTTCTAAGCCCTTTTTTTAAAAAAAGAGAGAAAAGCGCACTGCATATTTGTTTACAGTCTCATCTCGAAAAGGAAATTGTAGAGCTGGAAAAAAAGTGCTGAAAAGGTAATCAAAATAACCAAAGAGTTGGGGCACCTTCCCCACTAAACATCACCGAAACATTTTGGGCTTTTACAATTTAGCAGCAAAATGACTGATGGGGAGGAGGATTTTTAAAATTATGCATGGAGAAAGCAGAGAGAGACACACACAAAAATAGTCTCTTTCTAGAACTAAGGGTCACCTAATTAAATCGATGGGCCTTAAATCCAGGACAGACAAAATAAAATATGTCTTCATAGAACACTGAAATTCACTTCCCTAAGTTGTGGTCATTGCCAGTGTTTTAAAAGGCTTTAACGTGGATTGGACAATTTTTTGGAGGACAGATCTACCACTAGCTGTGACAGCTAAACATTCCTTTCATGTTTAGTATGTTTCCAAATATCAGTTGTGGGAGACAAAGGGAGGAGAACTATTGCTTCCCTGTCCTTGCTTGTGGGATTCCTGGCTGGATAGTTTTAGAAACAAGATGGTGGACGAGCTGGGCCTTGGGATGATCCATTAGGCTTCTTTGTATCTTCAGCCTGAGACATACCAAGGGTTTTGCCCAGTCCATTTTATATGGGAGGTTTACTTTAGACAATTTTTCTACAAGCTTATATTATTGCCATCTAACTATCAACTTTCCCCCTTCATATTTTTGAAATGCCCCTTCATCTAAAACATGATTGCATTTTACAAATGCCTCTGCCACCAGCTGCCCAAGTAATTCCCTCTCCTTTATAATTTCAGTACCAGGCATTGCCAATATATCCAAATAAGCCAGGCAAAAATGTACAGACCTTGTGGAAAACAATCAATTTTTGATCCAAGTTGTTAGTCTATATGTAGAGGTGGAAAGCATAGAGCACCACAAATGGCTAAGAATCCTTACACATCTGCTCTTTAGGGGTTGTATGAAGACATTCCATAGGAGGAAGGGAACAAAATGAGAACACAATCCTTACTGGCTCAAGAGTGGATTCAGATCACAATTTAAAAACTTTTATATTGGCCCTTCACTGTGACTGAAACTAAGCTTGCTTCAAGGTAATATAGTTCAGTATCTGCAAAAGGAAGATGATATTTGACTTATACGTCAAAAGTTTATTAATTTTTTATTTAAAAAAAACTTGGAGTAAGAGGCCAACTAAAAGAAAGCAGGAAGAGAAAAAGCAATTTTTATGCAGTGCATTTTTCCTTTTCACACCAATAGACTAAACACAGGATTCGGACTACAGAAACAAGTGAACCTCAACAACTGTAAACACCTTCCTGCCGCCTGCATACTGAAAACCCAGAAAACCCCAAACACTTTTACAGGGAACTGATTCTCCGTGATGTTCACAGAGCTGACTTCCAAATCAGCAGGTCCCAGCAAGAGCTTAGGATCACAGTCTGATGCTTGCAATGTTGCCAGAATTTGGGAGGAGACAAACAGGCCAAGAAAACCTCCCAAGCTTCTTCCTCTTCAGACTGCCTTTCAGCACACCAAACCCATAACCACTTTTTGTAGCACTGGATTATCTCAGACTTAGTTTTCTACGTACAAATGTCAACTTAACAGAAAAAATTCAGATCCTCTTTAAGAGAATATTAAGAAGAGGAGACAGGTTCAAAATGTGGGTACTGTCTTGTAATCTTTAAAAAAAAAAAAACCCATCCACAGCAGCTTTCCAAACTGCAACAACAAATAGCAGGAAGGGAATAGTTTCCCCTCCCTCCTTCTTCACACCAAAATGAATCTGGTTCAAATATAGCTGGCTTCTCAAAATTCCTAGTTTTGCCAGTGTGAAAAAATACAGGTGATATGAGTTCTCTTTAAGAAAGGCTAATATTACCGTCTTTGCATCACACCCAAATGAACTGAGGTTACATTTAGTACGTAGATGCAAAAGTTTTACTTTTGCCAAGATAACTGAAATGTAATTAATTCTCCAATCTCTACAGTTTTACATGAGTGGAATAGGTTCTTCAGTACGAAAATCCCCTACCAACAGAAAGTTTTCCTTTTTGAAATAATCTCAAAAACAATGGGTGGGGCAAAAGCAACAAGAAAGTAAACAAAAAGAGACCATAGCTACAGTCACACTTAGGCAGCAATCCTAATGGCACTTTCCAGGGACTCGGTCCTATTGAATAACATTGAACCGACTTCTGAGTAGACACGCTTAGGATGGCTCTTACTTTAGGGAGTAAGTCCTATGGAACCTTGTGGACTTTACGTCTGAATAAACCTACTTAGAATTGTACCGCAGAACCTTGGAATTTATGTCACTCCAATCCCCATGCCTGTGCATACATGGGTGAAAAGAAATATTTAACACCCCAATCCTAACCCTATTTAGTCCCAACAAATTCCATTAATTGCAGCGACCCTCGCCGGCAATGGCAAAGAATGCTTCAGTTCAAACACAACGAGAAGAAAAACCCGGAGCTGCTGAGATGAAACAAAAGGAAATAGATGGTTCGAATGAAAGCACGCCATTATAAATATGACAGCATGAGATGTTAGAAAACTCTGTGAGACAAAGGGAGGAACTCACCAGAGGTGACATAGATCCATTTGGCAGGTAAGAGTCAGACAGCATAAAGAAAGGGTAACCAGAATAAGCAGATCCTTTGTACATTCCCGGATCCTGGTGTTTTAAACCTGTTGAAATTAAAATTCTTCATTAAAAATTACAGCAGCTTCCACCCATTCTACTTGCACGGTTTTCTAACAGGGTGCATCATCTCTACGCAGCTGCGTGGCTAAGCGATTCTCTGGTTACGTGCCTCTTTCTCAGAAACTCTCCCATATAAAATTAACTTCACTGCGGCTGGCACACGGCAACCCATGGCGGTGATAAGAAAGAAACCACAAATAATAGAAGGACCGTGGCTTGATACCAAAGTGGCTTCCCACCTTTCGCGATGGGAAACAGCGTGTTTTCCTGGAGTTTTCGATTAATGGTGAAAGGCAAGCCTGCTTCTCAGCCTGTTATGGGATTCTGCTCCAGGTATTTGTGCCCCCATCTGCCCCTCCTCCCTGTGTGCATCCCTGGTCTCCCATCCAGGTACCAGCCGGGTCCAGACCTGCTTCACTTCAGAGCCTCCAGACCACCTCTGCTTCCCTTGTCAATCGGCCCCGCATTTTTCTACCCTGGTATAAAACACTCTATTAAGCACAGTTCAAATATGGGGGGGGGGGGGGGAGGAGATTGCTGATACCCACTAAGTTTCAATGGGAGTGACTTATTAAGTTTCCTCTGCGGGGGTTGTGGCAGGTCAACACGGGTTTCAACTACTAAATCAAAGTCCCCCTCAACTGTTTCCCCCCCACACACTCTCTGATTTAACAGAAAGACATGCTTTCACATATGCCAAACAATGCAGTTCCACTCCACTCCGGGGACCCTTCGGCAAGTGGAGTTTGTCATTCCAGGCAGTAAAACCCAGTTGCGAAATGCATTGAAAGTGGATTGAAAGTGTCTTATTGGGCCTGTGCAGAAAGATCCACTGACAATTTCCCAGTTGACCACCACTGCCTAGGCTGCCACTCCACTCCCCGAGGGTCAGCTAGTTGAGAGGGGAAAGGGGCGCCTGGTGGCCAGGGAGAAAGGGCAGGAAGAACGAATGGATTCTGAAACTGACCGTCTTCCATGGGATCCGGGAGTTTCTCTTGATAGACTCTTTGAGGCCCTTGCAGCCGCCTGATTGCCTGTATGGAGGGAAAGGAGGAGAGGAAGGAAGGCAAGTGGTGAGTCCATTGCCCAGCCGGGTGAAAAGGCCTGGGATAGGTGGCGGGGGCGGGCGGGCTGGGTCGTGCTCACCTCGGGATGGGCTCCGGCCGTGGCCACCGCGGCGGCGGCGTTCGACGTCTGGCTGCTGCTGCTGCTGGGGCTCTCGGACTCGTTCACCAGGGACGACTTGAGGTCGGCCAGGTCCCCCTCGGTGAAGACGCTGGCCGGCATCTTCTCCTCTTGCTCGCCCTCGTCCTTGAAGGCGATCATCTCGTCATTGGCCCCCAGGTCATCGCCTCCGCCGCTGTTGAGCTGGGGCATTTTCCTCCCGGGTCACGCGAGGAGCCAGCCAGCCAGCCAGCCAGCCAGCGAACTTCTTCTGCGAGGGCTGCTCGGCAGGGAGGGGAAGGGAGGAGAAGAGGGCGGGAGACCGGGATTTTCCCCTTTTAATGGGAGATCTGATTATTTGCCTCCACGTCGCCCAAAGACGAACTCTCTTTTAGGTCCGAGTCGGGATTGCAACCCGAAGGGGAGAGAAAGAAGCCGATCGGAGGGATCGAAGCAGCGATCGACCGATCGATCACTCAGCCCCCGCCGCCCGCCCCTTTCGCTCGTCCCCTCCCTCCCTCCCTCCCAGCCCCAGGAAAGTTTGACTAAGTCGCCGCGCCTGGGCGCGAGGGGAGCCGCCGCCGTCGCAGCGCCAGCAGCTTCTGCCGGGAAAGGCACGGAGCGCCCGAGCGAGCGAAGGCTTGGGAGTGCGCGAGCCGGGGAGAGCGCCAGCTAGCCCCTGCCCAAAGGCTCGCGACATCAAAGCCGCCGCCGGCTGATTGACAGCGGCGGGGCGGGGCCGGAGGAGTCCTTCCCCGAGACGCGCTCCAGCCTTAAAGAGACAGCGCGCTCTTTCCCAACGCGCCCGGAGGGAAGCCCATTACGAGCGCTGAGACCCGGCTCTCGCCTCTGGGGGAGGGGGAAACGGGCTCGGAAGAAACTCCCCCCCCCCCCCCCTCCGCCGCCGCCGCCGCCGCCGCCGTGGCGCAACTCTTCGAACGAGACGGCAAAAAGGAGAAGACGCAAAGCGCGACATACGTGACGGTGGCGGGTTTCGTGGCGCTCTTTCTCCGCGCCGCTCGAAATCCTCCCGGGAGAGGAGGCCGCCCCGTGGAAGTCCCTGCTGAAGAAGAGGCGCTTGGAAACAGCGGCGGGGTCTGCTGCGGAAGCCGCCCCGAGACCCTGCGACTGTTAAATCGAGGGGAGGCAGGCGTGGACCCGCCCCGTGACTTGCCTCCGCGGTTGTCCTCAAGCGAAGAGCGGAGCGTGGTTCTTCCATTGTAAGAGTCAACAAAGAACCCCGCCTTCTGCCAGGTGATGACGATGGCCGTCATTAAGGTTCATTTCCATCCCCCCCCCCCGCGCGATCATTTCAGAGGCCTCTCCAACTCGGCAGTGTCACAGTGCTCCGGACCTTACACGTCATGGGCGAAGCTCCGATCCGAGGTGTCTGGGCCGGGAGTCAACCGCCCCGAACACGGTTCCAAGGAAAGATACACAGACCCGGGGCTTTCTGGGGCTCTGTTGACACTTGTAGGGTCACTAGGATTGAAACTGCAGCCTCTTGACGCAACCGCCGCACCTTGTTGGCTGCATACAGATCCCTTTGCGCAGAAGTCACGTTCATTCCAGGGGAAGTTACGGCGGCAAGTGCGAATGTTTGGGATCGCAGCTGCCTTGCTTTTACTTATTTATTTTCAAGGGAACAGGCAGCCCTAGTCTTACTTGAACAAGGCATTTCTCAACAAGTCGCAAACCAACCACCACCAAACCTGGGGTTTGGATTAGTGCAAGACTCCAGTTTTCGAATTAAATTTATCCATTGTCCCCCCCCCCCCCAATTTATTGTCAGCAAATTTAGCAGAACTCGATAGATTCAAATTCAATAAATTCAATAGAACTCACAGGCTCTAGCTCGTTATGCGTGGATTTTAAAATCTGAGTGACCCAAAAAATGTGGGAGGGGCGATTTTGGGGTCTGTCCGTAAACCACTGGGATATATATATATATATATATCTTAAAAAATGCAAGTCTGCATACAGCTTTGTTATTTAGGGGATGAGCGGGCATGCGGCCAGATTTCCCAGGGTTGTGGGGTTTTTTGGAGGGGCCGGGGATGTTCAACAGTTTCTCCTCTTTTCTAACATTTGCTTCCGAATTCGTTTGCGTCTCGGCGTCTGCGCGATCCCTGGAGAAACACAGACGTAAACTGGGTTTCAGAAAATTGTTAGTTTCCCTAACTCGCCCGGAGGGTCAGGAAACATGAAATTAACATCTTCCCAGCCAGTTCCCACGAGACGAGACACTCCTCGTGCCGACTGCAGTGGAGCGACTGCAAGCGGGCTAGGGAACAAAATCGCGAGAAGTTCTGGCGAGCCCGCCTTTCTGGATCGCTGCTGTGCCCAAGAGACGGCGCCGACGGAAACCATCGGCGCTCCGGAAGCCGTCCCCGTTCCAGAAACGACTCCGCGTAAATGGGGCTTTGTCGCTCGGCATCGCACGTAATTGCCACTTCCAACACCTCAATTACCTTCGGCAGCGCCGCTCTGTTAAAGGTCGTGTTCTGCCGCGGAAAAGATTTATTTCTGGCGCTTCCACACGCGCACACGCTAGAGCAAAACTCTTCTGGGACAGGAAGATGAGTCTTCTTCCCGCTTGATTCGAGGCGCGCAGCATTTTCAGGATGTTGGAAGGGGAAGGGGGGAGGTTAGATAAGGCTGGAGGAACGAGGCCCCTCGTTTTTTGAGAGCTCTGCAGTTGCCGCCCTCTGAATCCCCGAGAAAGGGAAAGCAGCTACCGGGTTGCGTTCGGGTTGCCCTTTTGGCGCATTACCCTCCTTTTATTCGCAGGGGCCGGCGAACGCCCCGAGAAACAGCACACTACTCTAACCTAAGCAGGTCCAGCCCTACCCGTTAGTCAATTCTCTTTCTTACCTAGTGTTACTTTCATTCTGGGGCTGTAGTCAACACACACACCGGGGCATGTATTTGCTGCCTCCCGATTTTCCCCCTATCTCCCCTTTCGCTTTGCATGTGGGGGGGGGGGGGGGGTGAGTCGTCTGAGATTTACAGCCCTCCCAAATGGAGATAAAACCTTGGCAATGAGTTGGAAACCTGTTGTAATCTGTGATCCAGGAAACAAAGAGGCTCATTAATGCAGAGTCTTTGGCGAGCCTTTGATGTTCGCTAGCCTAGCATTCACTCGCAGTTCCATTTGCATTTAAACATTCATAAACATCATCTCTGCTTCCTTTGCCTTAAGCAATTTCGGAGTAAAGTATAGCTTCTATTTAAAGAAAACCCACTGTGGTGAGGCTTAGAATACAAATATCACATAATCTTCCGACAGAGCAAATATTTTATCTTGCATTACTAGTGGACACGGGGCTAATAGACAGAAGACCCTAAGTGAAAAGATAAAGCCAACTCCGATTCAAGCTGAGACAGGGGATAATGTATCCCGAATAACCCCTTTAAATGTTTTTTTAATCAACATTTAATAGGAGTTTGGGGATCTAAAACATTCTGTGCATTTCATGGAAACCATAACTGTAAAGCTGGGTCCCTAACACTGAGCACCCATCTACAGCTCCCCCTCCCCCCCCCCCCCCCGCCACTCCTTTGTCTTGAATTACAAAATGTTTATCCTAATTCAAGACACAGGAAAAGCGACTTCTTGGCAAGCAAAACTGAAAATAAAAACAAGCATGTGGTGTTCAAAAAGCTTGAATTCCCAAGCCACTTGCTCCACTGGCTTAAAAAAACCCCAACAACTGCAGTCTCCGTTTGCTGAGACTAAACGTGAATCCCTAAAGTGATCCCAAAAGTTTGTGAAACCAAACCAAGAGGACCATCCCATCCTTTGGGAAGCTGATAGGAACCAGAGGGGAGAGGGGGAATGAAAAGATCTTCAATCAAAAGCAGCACAGGTCTCAGGAGGGAAGGGGCTAAAATCTGGAGTATGCATGCCTTATACTTAATCAGATCCTTGGTCCATCAAAGTCAGTATTGTCTGCTCAGACTGGCAACCAGAGTTTCAGGTATAGAAAAGATCAAGAGTTCAGTAGTACCTTAAAGACTAACAACATATGTGGCACGGTATGAGCTTTCGTGAGTCACTGCTCGCTTCTTCAGATACAGCTAGAATGGGTTTCCATCTGTCCTAGTGGAGTGATTTTAGATGCTGAATGACATTAGTAGACAAATTACAATAGCAGGTGAATGATAATAGTAAGTGTGATTGGATTATGTGTGATACGCAGAGGGGTAATAAGCGTGGAGAAATCAGTGTTGGTAATGGGACAGAAAACCTAGGTCTCAATTCAGTCCAGGTGGATGCATTGCCTTGCATTACATTATCAATTGCAATTCAGCAGTATCTCTTTCTAATCTCCCTTTCAAATTCCGTTGTAAGAGAACTGCTACTTTTAGGTCAGGAACGGAATGTCCTCCCACTGGTTTTTGAATGTTGTGTTTCCTAAATGTCAGACTTATGTCAGTTAATTCTTTGTCTTAGGGACTGGCCTGTTTGTCCAATGTAGAGGGTGGAAGGGCATTGTTGACATGTGATGGCATAAATCACATTAGAGGATGAACAGGAACATGAGATGATATGGCTGATGTTGCTGGGTCCGCTGATGGTGTTGCTGGGATCTGTATGAGAGCAAAGTTGGCATCTTGGTTTGTGGCAGGCCTTGGTACCAGAGTCCATGTTACTGTTAAGTAGTTTGTCATTGCGGGTGAGAAGTTGTTTTAAAGCTGTCCCTGGGTATCATTCTGGCTTTTCCAGAAAGCTCCTACACTGCCACATATTTTGTTAGTCTTTAAGGTGCTATTGGACTCTTGCTCTTTTCTACTGCTGCAGACGGACTAACACGGCTACCCCTCTTAAAATCTGATGTGGGGGAGTGGTAGAGTTTCTGCTTTACACGGAGAATGTCTGAGGTTCAATCCTTGGCATCTCAAGTAACATGACCAGTTAGTTGCTGATGTGAAAGACTCCTACCCAAGTGTTGCCAGGGTTGATATGCCTCCATTTTGCTGGCATCACACCTTGCAATTTTGGCTAGCACCTGGCCAGACAGCTTTTGCCAATCTGGGAATGGTCAGGCAGATTTTACAGACTCTCTAGGCCAAATGGAGGTGGGCTGGTAAAAGAAAGGTGAGGCTGGGATTAGCCACTAAGCAGAGGAGTGCGGTATATAACAGTGAGGTGGAGTATATACAAGGTTTATTTACATATATTTACACAGTCTCTAGTTGCACTAGCCGAGCAATCCGACAAAGTGCTTCGCAAGGCAAGGGATACCAAGACTGGCACACTCAGGTATGAACTGAGTCCAATATATACAGTTATGCAGCCAATCAGTGAGAAGTGCTGACTCATCCTGCACCTCCCCTGGCTGATGCAATTCAGGCAGTCATGTGACCCTTCCAGCTGTCACCTAGATCACCATGATCTACCTGACACAACTGTCATCTTGCCAGCATATTATTCTTCATATGCCGACGCCTTCTCCTCCCACACTGTCTCCCAATATTCACCCACCCAGGCTGGGCCAGGAGTGGCTCACCATCAGGTAGATGAGGCAGTGTTGGGACCCTACTGAGTGGCTTGAGCCCTTTGTTCAGGGTTTTCCCAGGACCATCCAGTGCAGGAGTAACTGGCTTATCATTGGCTAACCCCTCACTGGTAAGTCTGTGGTTAGTGTGGCAGGATTACATTGTCTGCTTTTGTGCAGACAACTCTTCTCTGGTTTGGTTTTTTTTTAAAATAGTCCCCCATTTTTAAGTGGTTTGGGATTTTTCTGCAAACGGTTACCCTCAAGTCCGTAGAACGATTTCCCTTCTCTGTTCATGGCCCTAATCTGTAGATTTAATGATCTGCAATTAGGGCAATGTTCAGAATAAAATATAGGATCTTGACCTAACTGATTTATCAGGGCTATGCAAGCTCTCTTTATTCTGCTCAATTCCTACAACTGAGCCCCTTCCAGGGCCAAATTGCGCACTGCTAGCACAGACAACATCAGGCACATTGGCAGTCTGTAGGCACCTGGTTCCTTGCTTGCCTCTTATCTGTGCGCCCTGAGTTCTGACATGCTGGTTAGACCCAGCTTCACTCCATCTTTGAACTGCCTGACATTGCAGCTGGATCACCTGATTGGCCTCCTTGGACCCTCTCCAAGCAATGGCTGGTCTGAGGATCAATGGAACCAGATTGCTCCAGAAAATTCCCCACTGTGGAAATGGGTAATAGTCCCCTCCTCTGTTTTCATCTCTCCCCTGATTACTTTCTGCCGCTGGTCTCGGAGGTATGCACTGGGCCATACAGAAAATGCTGCGTTGGTGCTAGATCTGGGAGCCAAATGGGCTTGTTGCCTGGTGTGCCGGTAATGCCCAATAATGAACACAGCCGGTGAGATTCCAAAAAGCAGATAGAACTTTTATTGCAACCAAAGGAGACCCCCAGGTAGCATAAAGATCCCAAGTCTGAAGCTGTTGTCTCTACTACGTGCTTTTCTAAGCCTGCATTAGAGCTCTGTCACTTTACTTAAGACTGAAACGTTAGGTACACAAGTAAAATTTGAAATGGGATGATTGTCAACCATACGTTGACATATATAAGTCCTATCGTGTTGCAACTGACGTATGATAACCCCAGCAAGGGGCTTTCAAGGCAAGTGAGAAGCAGAGGTGCTTTGCCAAGGCCTTCCTCTGCAGTCTTCCTTGAGGGTCTCCATCCAAACCAACTTAGCTTCCAAGATCAGATGAGATCAGCAGGCTACATCACACTGCCTTTTCTCCTTGCACTCTGCCATATAAACTCAACAAGGAAGATGGTTACTGAACTTGGTGCATTTGTCAGATCGTATCTGTACGGAATGCCACCGCTTGGCTTGTATTGCCTAAATGGGGAAAGTCTCAAAGAACCAGTTTAACACTTCGTATCTTCAGTACATTGTCCAATGTGTGTAGGTGATTAAATCAGCATAGATTTTCCACTTTAATCATTTAGGAACGATGCAGCCAGATAGGAATTAGGAAATAATTTTGAATGTCTGTCTTTGTCATGCTGGACCTGCTTCTCTTCCTCTTCATTTCCAGGCATGCAGAAGTCAACCGGCCATCTCCTTATCAATTCAGTAACTATAAAAAGTATCTAGAAAGACAAAATAAAGAGTGATTTATTTATTTATTTTTGCATTAAACAGCTTTGTTGGCACAGCATACATATAATCTGGGTTTTGGCCACTGTGTGACTCAAGAGCGTTGGACTGGATGGGCCATTGGCCTGATCCAACATGGCTTCTCTTATGTTCTCACGTTCTTTTAGGCTGTATCATGCACAATCCGGTTGGCAGAAGAAAACAGAAGATAAAAAAATTGGAGGGATAATACTACTGGATATTCTTATGTTAGCAAAGGAATGTTGTGATGAGTTCAATATATAGAAAAAGGCAATGGAGATATTTATGTTGCTTCCAGATACTCAGTGGTGGACAGTGGGCACCAAGAATAGCTCTGTTGCATCACGCAGAGAACCAGCGTGGTGTAGTGGTTAGAGTGATGGGCTAGGATCTGGGAGACCTGGGTTCCATTCCCCGCCATGCCATGGACACTACTAGCTGGGGGACCTTGGGCCACTCACCTACTCTCAGACTAACCTACCTCACAGGGTTCTGAGGATATAATGAAGAAGAAGAGAAAAAGAAGAGATTGGATTTATACCCCGCCCTCCACTCCCCAAGGGAGTCTCAGAGCGGCTTACAAACTCCTTTTCCCTTCCCTTCCTCACAACAGACACCCTGTGAGGTAGGTGGGGCTGAGAGAGCTCTTTCCCAAGCTGTCCTTGAGGGAACAGCTGGTACAGAGCTATGGCTTGCCCAAGGTCATCCAGCCAGGTGCAAGTGGAGGAGTGGGGAATCAAACCCGGTTCTCCCAGATTAGAGTCCGCACACTTAACCACTACACCAAACTGGCTCTTACACCAAACTGGCTCTAATAATGGAGGCAAGGAGAACAATGTGAGCTGCTTTAAGTCTCTATTGGGGAAAAAGGCAGGGTATAAATGAGGCATAGAGGCCAAGGACTTCCACTACTGCCCCCAGGGCCGGTGCCAGGGTTTTTTGTGCACTAGGCGAGGCTACCTTGTGGTGCCCCCCCCAGGTGAGGCTGCCTTGTAGGGCCCCCCAACAGCAGAGCCACCCTCTCCACTGCCAGAGACCCGCCCACAAGGGACACCCCCCTGGCCCCAGTGCTCACCCACCTGTCCGGGCTCATGAACTCTCCAGCCCAGCCACCTGCAGCAGCTGGCTGCAGCACCTACAAGTCTATCTGCATCGGCCCAAGGCTAAGTTTGGTTCTTAGCCTGAATGGAAAGCTGCATTCAGACATAATGGTAAATCATGGTTTGCATAAAGCACACTATCTCCTGGTTTGAGTCTCTCTCAGTCTCTCCGCCGCCCCGTTTGCCAGCTGCACCCCTAGGCAGCGACCTAGTTGGCCTAGTGATAGAGCCAGCCCTGGCTGCCGCCTTCCAGTGCTGAGGTTAAGGATTTGCTGCCTCTGTACATGAAGTCTCCCTTTAGTCCCCGTGGCTACTAGCCACTGATGGATCTTTCCTCCATGAATCTGTGGAATCCTCTTTTAAAACTGTGTTTGTGGTGATCACTACATCCCTATGGCAGTGAATTTCACAGTTTGATTGCTTCTTGAGTAAAGGAGTATTTCCTCTTTTTTGTACCGTAGTTTCCTTGGGTGTACCACAGTTCTTATATTGTGGGACAGGGAGAAAACATTCCCTGTATCCACTTTGTCTACCCCATGCATAATTTTATATTTTCCCTAGAAAATATAGACATTTTATAATTTTCAGAGGGTATAGAGAAAAACACCCGCTGAACAAATTTTGAAATGTCAGGATGGGTTTTTATTGTATTATTATTTATCTACAAGATTTTTATCCTTTTATCCCAACACATATCATTAAAACAATTTAAATGCAGAGTTCAACAGCAACAAAAAACCAGCAATTCAAACATTGGTCAGGAAGGAGAGATCACCGAGGGAATGCCAAACAAAACAAAAAGTCTTCACCCACTGGCAGAAGATGGCAACAGAAGGGGACAGATGAGTCTCACTGGAGAAAGAATTCCAGAGCTTTGGTGCCATGGCCAAGAAGGCCCTCTTCTTGGTCGCCACCTGTCTAATCTCAAAAGGAGGGGCAACCCTAAGCAGGGCCCCTGAAGATCACTGTAGTGGACAGGTGGGTTCATAAGGGAGTGGGCATTCCTTCAGGTATGTTGGTCTCAGGCTGTACAGGGCTTTAAAGGTCAAGACCAGCACCTTGAATTGAGCCCAGAAGCAAGTTGGAAGCCAGTGTAGATGGGTCAAGACTACAACCCACTTTAGTCAACATCCTGGCTGCAGCATTCTGTACCAACTGAAGTTTTCAAAAACTTCTCAAGGGCAGCCCCATGGATTACAGTAATCAAATCTAGACATGACCAGGGCATGCATCCCAGTGGCCAGATCTTTTCTGCCTGGAAAAGTCTGCAACTGGCTAACCAGTCACAGCTGGACCAGGGGCTCCTGGCCACCGCTGCCACCTGCTTATCCATATATGTCGTGACATGCATGCTATGTTTCTCTTTCCCCATGGCACTCACATTATCCCAGATCAGTAAAACTGCAGTAGGTTGTAGCCACATCGAAAAAAAGTCTTAATTATGGCAGAGGCTGCCACACAAGAATCCGTATGGGTTACAGGATCACTAGATGTAGCGTCTTTCATCTCTCTCTCCTGTGAAGGTCTTTTGTATATGTGTGCACCTGCATGCCTAGCACTGCAGTTCCACATGTGTACAGATTGTATTTAATAATGCAAATGACTAATTTTCACCTTGCCCTATCACAGTGCTGGGGCAGTACACTAGATCCTTGCCATAAAAAAGACATCAACAGCCTGTTCCTATGTGTGTTTACTACAAAATACAACCTACTGCTTTCATTGAGACTTAATCCTTAATAATTATACATAGGTCTGGTGGGTGGCTACATGTTGCAGGAACACCTTAGCGGAAGCACCAAGATTTCAGAACTCCTGACCTATGGATCTACATTTGGCCTTACCCCTTCAGTTTGATTTAGTGGTAGTTGCGCTAAAGTTATGGTAGGAAGTACCATCAAGTCACAGCTGACTTTTATGGTGACCCTGTAGGGTTTTCAAGGCAAGAGACATTCACAGGTAATTTGCCATCGTCTACCTCCACGTCATGACCCTGGTATTCCTTAGAGGTCTCCCATCCATTTACTAGCCAGGGCCAACCCTGCTTGGCTTCTTAGATTTGACAAGATCTAGGCCAGTGATGGCGAACCTTTTAGAGACCAAGTGCCCAAACTGCAACCCAAAACTCACTCATTTATCGCAAAGTGCCAGCACGACAATTTAACCTGAATGCTGAGGTTTTAGTTTAGAAAAAAGAACGCATACATTAACATCTTTTGTCTTAAAAGAAAAACGCAACAGAGCTTTCAATTATACAAACAACTTTTTATTGAAAGGTAAAAGTTTGCATTTGGCATGCTTTTGAACAATTAATGTGATTTTTGCTATTGTATGCATGCTGATAATTTGTCTAACCTTGGCTCATACTTTGTAAGTTTGAGAGCAGCCCAGCCTCAAGTCTGTGTCATCTTTTTCCTTTTAGAGACTGAGTGCCCAAACTGCGTGCGTGCCCACAGAGAGGGCTCTGAGTGCCGCCTCTGGCACGCGTGCCATAGGTTTGCCACCACTGATTTAGGCTATCCAGGTCAGGTCAGTGTATAAGTTACAAATGTTGATATTTGATTTTTGGTTGTTAGGAGACTTTAAATATATATATATATATTCTGCTAGTTGCCCTGATGTTTCTTACTGTTTTTTTTGTGTGTGTGTGTTTTATTGTATGGCGTGCTGCTGATTTTTTTTTATTATGACCTGTTTGGGTGTGCTACTATCATTATGGCATACACATTGATCCCTGCCTTCCTTTTATCTTCACAACAACCCTGTCAGGTTGATTATATAAATAAATCATAAACGTAGTACCGGCTTTTCTGCTTCAGTTTCCCAACATGCCTTCTATTTTTCGTTCCCCTGTAATTCTGAGTAGCATTCACCTAATGCAAATGTGGGCATATGAATAAGGCAAAGCGTGTCCGTGTCTCTTGAAAAACTTTTTACACCAGAATGCAAATTCCTGCATCTTTCCAAGTGCTGCACATTCGGGAGGGTGATTATATGACAGGTTTGTGGATAGAAAGAACTAGAGCCTCAGAAGCCAGTCTTCCCAGGGGCAGCTCACCCCTTCTGTAGGGGGGTAGCCAGTTCATGCAAAGGGGTCTTGTGTGTGTGCTGATTTTAAAGGGCTGAATATCACCCTCAATGATGTGAGAGCCTCTCCAGATGAATTCCGATGGCAGAAAAGAGATCAGCCTTGTGTGTAACTGTTTAGGAATGGTAATCCATGCATCTGGGGAAACATTATTTTTCACACAAAGATGAAACAAGCTAGAGAAAGTCACCAAAAGAAGACTGAAGCAAGGAGTTGTAACAATGATAAGAGTTCTACAGGGAGTAAGCAATGGAAATTATAAGGATCCCAACATCTTGGACCAGATTTACACAGATCAATTTAGTGAAAAGAAAGGGAGTGTGCCTAGGATGGCCTCACGGAATACATTTGTCACATTGCCGGAGTGTGTGTCTGTGTGTGTGTGTGTGTGTGTGTGGAGGTATTGGACCTGGTGTCAAGAGGCATGGTGTAAAGAAGCATGGCAGAGCCTGCAGAATTCCGCGCAAAGACAAAGAGGAGGCCAGCAATGCAGCCAAGAGCAGAAGAAGGGGAGGCGGGGTACAGGTTTTTAAAAGATGAGAGCAATAGAGGTCCTTTCTGCACTTGGATCTCATCCCTGATTTTATCAGAGTTCAGCTCGCAAGACCATACCTTGCATTTATCCCTGGCTGTAACAGCATCCATTTATCCCGGGACAAGTGTGGGGCAAAACTGGGGTGACCTCAATGTAATGTGGAAACAAAAAATACCCCGAGATAATTATGTCAGCCTGATTGCCTTTAGTTATCATTAATATTGGGGAATTTGAGATATTATTAATAGAGCAATAGGCAATAAGGGAACAAACACCTTTATATATGGGGGTCCCGCTTCTTCCAGAAGCACCAGAAATAAACACAGAGACCAATTTCAGGTTGAAATGGTTTCTTTACTGAATAAATCTTCACAAGCAAACAATACTCAAGCACACTCACAGTTACACAGATCTAGGAAACTGAGTTAGTGAGAAAAGGGATAGCTTCATTCGCATTACCAGGATGTTTAGTTGACGGGCAATATTTTCCTGTCCTTGGCATGATGAAGCTTTCCACTGGAAAAATAAAGGAGGCTAGAGGGAATGAGGGACCGTGTACTGAACCAGCAGAACACGTGGAGACTCTGATTGTGCAAACCAAGAGCTGTGAGGGTAGGGGAAGTCTAGAGGTGTGGGGGGGGGGGAGAGAGAGAGAACTCATGGTGGCTCCTTTTATAAGGGGGCTTTGGAGGAAGGTTTGGCTGGTTGCCTCCTCCTGGTATGCCCTCCTTGTGTCCCAAAAAGCATGTGACCCGAAAAGGGGTCTAGAGGGAGGGGGCTAAAGGGTCGGTCAATATTGAATTCTAGCTACTGTGGCAGAGACACCTGAGGGGATTAATGAGTCATCTGGCGAGCAACCTTTTGTGTTGTAGATACATCCTTTGTCTCCAAGTGAGCAGAACCAGTTCCTTGAGTGGATTAGGAAGGCCAAGTCCTCCTTCAACGAAAGGCGGGAAAGAGTTCTTTTGTGCCTTCAGTGCAGAGAAGGTTGGGGGGGGGGAAGTTTGCCTGTGTTGTAGAGAAGACTTCCCTAATGGTGTCGGGAAGCATATGTTTGAACCACAGTGGCAAGTGGCTGTCCTGTGTTTCTGTGTTTAGGGATACATCTTGGAACGGCTGACCTCAGGAACCACTGGCACATCATCTCAGGTTTCTGCTGGTGCGTGTGTACAGTTGGCATCACAATCTGGTCACCTTACACCTCAGTCCCTTTTTGCACATTTACAACCACAGTCCACTTTATCACTTATAGACTTTGCGTCTATAAGAGTGCAATAAGCGCCTTGGAGGGCAACAATTACAGGGGTGAACTCGGGTGTAGTGAAGAATGTAAAAATATCCCGAGATAGTTATAGGCATGAACTCACATGTAGTATAGAATGTAAGTTCGAGGACAGGGTTAAACCAAGATTTAAGGTGCAGTGCGGAAAGGACCACAGAGGAAGGTCACATGTAGGGACAGCACTGCTTGGATCCCAACTTAGTTCTCTCTCCTATGGTGGATTTAATTAGAAATGTCTTTAGTGACTTCCATGGCAAAAGCAAGCAAAGTTCCCAGATACGTATAGATGTAAAACCTTAGCTCTTAGTTATCCCTTTGTGCAGTAGATTATAACTGGACAAATGGCATCTTACTGTTATAGTAGTTTACTGCCAAATTAGTAGTGCAGCCCTAGACAGAGTTACTCCCTTTTAAGCCCATCAATTTCAGTGTAACTTATTTTAGAATTGCATAATAAATCTAGTTTCAGAGCATAGCAGTTTTGGTCTGCTCTAGAACAGCTAGATTCAAATTCAGTAGCACCTTAGTGACCAACAAGATTTGGGGGGTATAGACTTTCGAGAGTCCAAAGCTCCCTTTGTCACATCTGATGAAGGGAGCTTTGACTCTTGAAAGCTCATAGCTTGAAAATCTTGTTGGTCTCTAATGTCCTACTGGACTAGTTTTTAACCACAAATCTAGATTCCCTGGACCAAGGAAAGCATTAGGAAATCTGGCCTGTACTTTCTGCGTTCTCTTGGGGATAGAGATGTAGAGCCATCTGTAGAGATGTAGAGCCATCTGTAGAGATGGCTGGTCTAAAGAGGACAAGTTGGGAACCCCTACTTGTTGAGAACCCTGATTTGTTGGGAACTCCTACAGCAACATGCACATTTGCTCTATGTGAAGCAAGTAACTTATCCAGTGACAGAGCGAACAATCTGCTTCCAAGTGGATTGGGCAGCAGGGCTCCTTTTTCTGTTGCTAGTAGGGAAAACATTAAACCAGTCTGTTTCCCAAAAGCTAATGAACGACTTTCAGCATTTAGTGAGAGACAAGTGAGGGTCCCCCCCCCCCCGGATGCTGTTTATGCAAGGTGTACTCAACAGCTTGCTGCTGCAGCAAGTTGCAGCCTTAGTCCTAGCTGTTGTGTTGATGGAGAGAGATAGTAGTGGGATGCACAGGTCTTGGGGTACAGTGGGGAACAGATGAGTGAGTCATGACATGCATAGGTCTGAAGAGAAGGCCCGTGAGCATGGGTGGTACAACCATATCCCAGAGAGAGTGCAGCTCTGCCTGGATGGTTCATTGATCTGGGGCCAGCTTTGTTTAAGTGATACTATCTATTTAAAATAGCCATTTGTCCCTTTTCCCTGTTGCTCAAAGTGGTATCCAAAAATGTTCCAAACCAACATATAAACATATTCCTGAACTTTCTAACAAGTTCAAGGAGGCACTTACCCAATAAGAGCCAGAAATATAAAGCAACCAAAGGTCTTAATTTTGTTTTTGAAGTGCATGTATGTGTGCCTGTGCCTGTGCCTGGAAGTCATGGCGACCTCGCCTGACTCCTACTGGGGGACAGAAGATGTTCAGAGAAGCGGGTTGATTGCCTAGCTCTGGCCTCCCAGCCCTGGTATTCTCTGGAGGTCTCTCATCCAAAAACTCACCAGGATCAGCCCTCTTTAGCTTCCAAGATCTGAAGAGTTCATGCTTGCTTGGGCTATCCAGGCCAGAGCTGTAACCTTCTTTTAAAACCCTCTGCTTGCACTTTTTTCTAAACAGTGGCAGATATGTCTCATTTTTCTGGCCCGCCCATTCCATAAGACTGGAATTGCCAAAAAACAACCTTTTTTTAGAGCTGATACAGTTTTGACTTCCCTTATCATCTGGACAGTGAGCAATCCCCTTGTGAGCTCAGTTCAGGAGAAGTGGTCCAGTAAGTGTGTGTCCTCCTAGGACCTTAAGTAGGATTGCCAGCCTCCAGGTGTACCTGGAGATCTCCTGGAATTACCACTGATTTCCAGACAACAGAAATCAGTTCCCCTGGAGAACATGGCAGCTTGAGAGGGCAGACTCTTTGATACCATCGAGTCTGGTATACCATAGAGCAGGGGTGTCAAACATGTGGCCTGGGGGCCGGATCAGGCCCCCAGAGGGCTTCTATCAGGCCCACACTGGAACTGGCCATTTCCGGCTTCCAGTTCTGTTGCTGCTGCTGCATCATAGCTTGCTTTGCCAGACTCTCTCAATTGCTCAGCCATTTCATGTTTTCCCCTGGGTCCTAGACTCAGAACTCTGAGCGTGAGGTCTCTGTGGTGAATGTCAATAAATCAAAAGTAGGTTTGCAGCTTACAGGTACACACCTGAACAGCATACTCAAGATTGCAACAGCACAGACATTTTGATGTGATTATTCAGAGCAAGATGAGTCAGTTACCAGATACAGTTAAAAAAGCAAAATATTGCAAGAGTGCTAACGTTTTCAGCATGTTTATATTTTAAGTTAAAAAAAATCTTTGTGTTTGTGTCCTCTATAAAGTTTGTATCTCTGCTACCTGGCATGACATTTTATGACACAGCCCGACAAGGCCTCATTTATCTCAGATCCGGTCCTCATAACAAATGAGTTCGACGTCCCTGCCATAGAGTCCAGGTCAGGGGAAACTGAAGTACAAATCTCCAGAAGTTTCACAAGGCACAGTGCACAATCCTATCGTGAAGGGCTACAAAGGTTAAAAAAAGCACTTTGAACTGAAACTCGAAACACTCTGGCCATTTGTATAGTACTTCCTGCTAGGGATGGTCAAGTGCCTGTTGGTTTGGCTCACACCCTACTCACCCTTTGTAAGCACAGAATTGATTGTTTGGTGGGTGAACAGTCAATAATATATGGAAAGTACTGGAGTTGGGAGGCGAGTTGTAGGATGATCATAGCAAAGACTTTATTAAGTGAATCAGCGTGTTCAGGAGATGGTCAGATCTAGCATGCTGCCAGGGCTCCAGGGCCCTGCTTATATGCCGGCCGGAGCCACACCTCTGGCCGCACCCAAAATACCTGATAGGGGCTTAGCATATGCGCATAGTTCTGATAGGGCCTTAAGTCTTAAGTTGTAGTTCATAGGTCCCCCGCGGAAGACCTAGGCTGGCTATTGGTGGTCGTTTTGGATCCGACTGTCTATTGTTCTACCTGGCTGAAGCTCAGGTAGAATCGGGCCATGTGCTCTGACCGCATGGCGGTCGCCATTTCGTGACTAGTACACAACAATATATAAATACAAAGTAGTAAATTCTTTAAAAAGACTTCTTAACACAGGAGGTGTCTGTGTCAGTCAGATCAATTTTAATGGGTGCTGATCTGTCCGGCTCGGCAGCAGTTGGCTCACGTGCCCTTCTGCAGACCTCCACGGGATTTGTAGTTTTCCACACACACCCAGTGCCTACTGACTGAACTACCTATGATCATGGGGAAAATCAATTTCACCTCCTGTGAATGAATCTCTACCACCACAGCTCCTGTGCAGTTGCAAAGTTGTTTGGTATACCTTTCGAGTCAGATGACTGTGAGTCAAGGAGATCTACAGGTCAGCTCAAGAGTGATTGAGGCCGCTAAAAAGGGTATGCTGCCAAAAATGGTGCTGAAAAGTTCCCAGCACCTTTGCTTTCCAGGGATTATCTCAATCATCCTTACAACACCTTTGATAGGTAGGTCAATATCATTACCCAGAATTGAAGACAGGAGCTGAGGCTGACAGAAAAGAGCTTGACAAGCCACATAGTGAGTTCATGGCACAGGTTAAGATCTGAACTTGGGATTTCCCAATTCATGGCTCAGTTGCTAAGTTACTATGCTACAGTCCTAGGCTACTAGGAATCATGAAAGAAGGATGGGAGCATAATGGGTATCGTAACAGGAAAAGGAAAGGCCTGACAGAAGCAGAAAATAACGTGAACTCAGTTATACCTATGTACGTGGCATGCTAAAGGTTTTTAACCTGGAGGGGGGAGGAAACATTAACATATCCAAAAAGAGAGTTGGACAGGTTATTTGATGTTATCTGATGTGCCCAGACTCTGAGAAGATACATTTAACAAGGGTATGACTATACTTTAAAATCATTTGCAAAAAGGCAAAATAAATTTTAAAGAAACTGAACAAAAGAAGCTTCAAAATCCATACTTACGGGGATAATTTAGAGACAGTGGTAATGAAAGTAACAGTTCTGAAGCAGCCCTATAAGAAGGGGGGGGGGAGAAGACCTTTTAAGCTACATCTCCCAACAGCATGCAGTTTAAAAGAAGTGTTGTGTATGTGCAGACATCTGTCGCTGGCAAGTATGAGGGCCTAGAGCTGCTTGCCAGCTTCCCTATCTAAAAAGGGCAGGAGACTTGCGGTGTTACATATCCATGTCATCACCAGACTCCTCCCCCACCATTTAAATTGTCCTCTTGTGCAGTCATATTAAAAGTGAGCTCTGTTTTGGTGAACTCTAGCCAAGTAAATGAATTTGAACCTTATGAAGTATTTTAATTCATCTCTATGAACACAACCAGAAATCAGTAGTGTGCAGCTAGGGTACAGGCTGAGCATTACCAGGTGGTGTCAGATGGGGGCAGGAGTGGTCAGCACCACCCAAGGAGCTTGCCCCCCCTTGCCCCCCCATTGCTAGACACATGTCATTACTGGAAGGAAGGACAAATCTCACGTGTATAAGAGCATCCACTTGTTATTGATGTAGGCTTTTGATGGTTCACCTGCAACTCTGAAGCCAACCCAGGCTTCTTGCAGGTACTGTGGACACAACGCTTAAAGATGCCAGCAGGTCAGTGGCAGTCTTGGAAAGGGGAAAGGGGAATTGCTAAGAGTGGGGGTAGATTAAAGCCTGTGTTGATTTTTCTGAACCCTCTTTGGTATAAGGCACCAGTAAAAAAATTCTGGGGAGGCGCAGAAGGACTGGAGTAAATTTCTGGATGAGCAAGCTTAACAGAGATATAAAGAGATTTCAGAAAGAAAAATAAAGTACATTTCACTGTAAAACTCCAATTCTAAATATGTTCTCTCTGAAATAAACCACATTGTTAGGCAATATTCATTTTTACATCGCATGTATTAATCAAATCCAAATTACAGTGAGAAAAAGGACTTCCAAACATGTTTTAATTTGCTACATAAACATTTCCATGGCATACACATTAGACAGAAGGAACATTCTCTCGAAAATGGCTACGTTTTGAAGCAATCCAGGCAGAACCCTTTGACTGTAAGGAAAGTAAGAGCAAACTAAAGACTCTTCCACATTCTCATTTTTGTCACTCGTTTGTCCCTATTGCTTTGGGTCCCGTCCCCCCTTTCCACATGTGTTTTGCTCCCTTTGGGACTACTAGAGACAGCAAAACACATTGGGGTGGGGGGAGCGCTACATTGAGTGCTACATCTCCCTGGGGCAGACAAAGTACAGCTGCACCTATACCTTAACCTAGCCAAACTGCAGCCTGCAACCCTAGGAGCATTTTGGGGAGCATTCTGGCATGCTGGTGTTATGCTGGCATGCTGATTAGCTGAAATGAAGACTTTAGGGCCAGATGAATTGCATCCAAGGATACTAAAGGAAACTTCCTGATGTAACTGTGGAGTCTTTGTTTTTTTTTGGGGGGGAGAATAGGTGAGGTACCAGAAGACTGGAAGTGGGCAAATGTTGTCTCCATCTTCAAGAAGGGGGAAAAGGAGGATCCATTCAACTGACCCCTCAGCTTGATGTCTGTACCTGGAAAGGTTTTAGAACAAATCATCAAAACAGTTAGTCTTTGAACATTTAGAAAGGATGGTTGTGATTACTAAGAGCCAGCATGGGGTATGACCTTGATGGATCAGGGGAATGCTGTAGACATGGTTTACCTTGATTTCAACACGGCTTTTATTAAGGTTCCAAGTGATGTTCTTGTTGACAAGTTGGTAAAATGTGGTTTGGATCCTATTACTGCTCGGTGGATTTGTAACTGGTTGATCACACCCAAACAGTGTTAATGGTTCCTCATCCTTTTAGAGAGGAGTGACATGGAGTACTTCAGGGATTTGTTCTGGGCCCTGTGTTGTTCAGCATCTTATATGAAGGAATGGAGGGGATGCTCATTAAATTTGCTACTGATACTAAATTAGGAGGGGTAGCAAATACAATAGAAGATAGAATCAAGATACAGGATGATCTTGACAAGCTGGAAAATTGGGCTAAAACTAACAAAATGAATTTCAGCAGAGACAAATGTCCTGCATTTAGGTAGGAAAAATCAAATCCATAATTATAAGATAGGGTAGGCCCCGTCCACACTGTCACTTTTGTTGCTCATTTCTCCCTATTGCTTCAGGTTCCCCCACCCCCCATATGTTTTGTTCTCTCTAGTAGTCCCAGAGGGAGCAAAACACATGTGGAAAAGGGGGAGGAACCCAAAGCAATAGGGAGAAATGAGCAGCAAAAGTGACAGTATGGATGGGGCCGTAGACTTATCTTGGCAGTAGTACATGTGAAAAGGATCTAGAGGTCTTAGCAGACCATACACTGAACATGAGTTAGCAGTGTGACATGAAAGCCAAAAAGGCAAACATGATTTTGGGCTTCATCAATAGAAGTATAATGTCCAGTTCATACGAAGCGATGATATCACTTTCCTCTGCTCTGGTTAGAACTCACTTGGAATACTGTGTTCAGTTTTGGGCACTACAGCTTAAGAAGGATGTAGACAAGCTGGAACGTGTCCAGAGGAGGGCAGCAAAGATGGTGAGGGGCCTGGAGACCAAGTCCTATAAGGAAAGGTTGAAGGAGCTGGGTATGTTTAGCCTGGAATGGAAACAACTGAGAGGTGCTATGATAGCAATCTTCAAGTATCTGAAGGGCTGTCATATAAAGGATGGATCAGAGCTGCTTTCTGTTGCCCCAGAAGGTTGGACCAGAACCAATAGATTGAAATTAAATAGGAAGAGTTTTCCGCTAAACACTAGGAAGAACTTTCTGATAGTTAGAACATTCCCACAGTGGAACAGGCTTCCTCAGGAGGTGGTGGGCTCTCCCTCTTTGGAAGCTTTTAAGCAGAGGTTAGATGGCCATCTGACAGCAATGCTGATGATTCTGTGACTTTAGGCAGATCATGAGATGGAGGGCAGGAAGGGACGAGCCAGTGTTTGGCTCTTGTGGCCCTTTTTTACCTACCCAGGGTAATGCTGATCACCACTTTGGGGTCCAGTAGGAATTCCCCTCCAGGCCAGATTGGCCCATGGATCCTGGAGGTTTTCTGCCTTCCTCTGGGCATGACCTTTTCAGGGTATAATAAGCCATTTTGGTCCAAAAATGAGGTCCCCCAACCTTGGGCATTCTCACCTAGAAGCAAATGGCTTGATGAAAGTCTCAATCTACTCTGCATCTCTCTCTCTCTCTCTCTCTTTTTTTTAAAAATCACACTGTCTCTGCAGTTCTAGACGGTAATCCTTTATCCAAAGTTATGCAGACCTAATTCCTATTAATTTTACCGAGACATAAATAAGCAAAACAGGGCTCTCAAGATTGCAGCCTTAGTATCTACAGATAGAAATATATAATAGGATGAGTTGCATTCCTAGTGGAAATTATAAGGTGGACGCTAATCAGTTGTAAGAGAGACCTAAATAACTGATCAATCACAGGTTTGCTAAAAACTTTGGGGGGAAGGAAGTAGGAAGTTGTGACAAAAGAGATCGGGTCTGACTGCCCATTCATTTATAGAGGTATTTTATGGGTGATAAAAGACTAAACATAAATTACGTGTTGAAAGCCTTTCATCTGATTGCAGCTTAGCATTCTTTTGTTTTTCATATTTGTATATAAATATTTTTTTTCCTTGAAGCACCGTCGGCTTAACTGGAGGTAAAAGGTATTCTATTTCATTTATTGGAATGCCCTAATATGATTTCCCCTAGTTAATCATGTCTATTCCTAAATATAAGTTTCCGTTTTTCCCTTTCTTTCAAGTCATTTTCAAATGAAAGGGTCTGCCTCACTCTTTGACCTTCTGTTATATATCAGACCCTTGAAACACAGCATTTCCCAAAAGCAGCAGATGGATTTAGTAAATTACAGTCTGCGGAGGAAATGGTACTAGGAGCCGAGATAGGATAGGGTGTAGGGTGAAGTGACACTGTTTGGTTTTTTGAAACTGCATTCCTCTTGCTGGAGAATGCTGAGCAGTCATTTCCTGTGAAAAACAGAGTAGAACCCTCATTATCAGCTTCAGTTTTCTGAACTTCTTAAGTGGGTATTTCCCTAAATATATTCCTTTTCAAAATGCGCCACTGATGGATGGATCTGAAGGGCTGTTGCGGAAAGGATTCCCGTGAAGGTAGGATACCGGAACTCAATTGACACAGCCTAATCTGTTTATCTGATTTCCAACCTGCCCTGTCCTTCACCCCTGGGATCCTGGAGCACATGAATTAATTGGAAAGGAAAATAACAGTGCAACAATACCCACACTGTGTGCTGGAGTTCACTAATGAGCCCACGGCTCACACAGCCTGTGGTTCTGAGTGGGCTGGGCCAGCCAATACAGGACTAGCCCAGGATATGCCGTATTGTGCTGGTTTTTCCCCTTGTTCACTTTTTAAAATTTCATCTTTGCATTTTGTAAGCCACTTGGGGATTTCACAGAGGAAAAAAGTAAGATTAAAAATGTAAATAAATAAATTTAAGATAGTGGCTACTGTGCCACCACAATCAATCTGTTAATTTCTCAGTTAATTTCAACTCGTGGGCACTCAATGAAATTGCTGAACCGTCAGGTTAGAATATATAAATGGAAGTACTTCTTCACCCAAGGAGTGATTAACACATGGAATTCACTGCCACAGGACGTGGTTGTGGCTACAAGCATAGACAGCTTCAAGAGGGAACTGGATAAACACATGGAGCGGTGGTCCATCAGTGGCTATTAGCCACAAGGTATAGATAGGAACTCTCGGCCTGGGGCAAGGGATGCTCTGTATTCTTGGTGCTTGTGGGGGGCAACAGTGAGAGGGCTTCTAGTGTCCTGGCCCCACTGGTGGACCTCCTGAAGGCACCTGGTATTTTTGGCCACTGTGTGACAGAGTGCTGGACTGGATGGGCCATTGGCCTGATCCAACATTGGCTTTCTTATGTTCTTATGTAATCACACACTGGTAGCCTATAGTGCCAGGCCAGCCTTGGAAGGATGCTGTCTGCTGTACCTCTGCAAGCTTTACTGCTTTAGCTTTGCTTCCTTCCCATTTGCCCCTACTAGCAGGTCTCTGCATTGTGTGTGTTTACAGCTGTCAATAATCTTGGGGGGACATTTCCAGCCCATTTAGTAGAGGCTTAAAATGTGGAAATGGGTTGCTGAAGCTTTTCATTGTAAATAACAGCATCTGGTAAACAATATCCCATTATGCTTCTCGTAATGGGACGGGACTTCCCCCCCCCCCCCCCTCCAAGCAGCTGGCAGCCCTATCTGTATATAAGAGGGGAGAGTATCAGTAGATATCAGAAAGGAGATAATTTCAATGGAGATTTAAAGGTAATTCCAAATTATTTGGAAGGGGAAGTATTCCTTTACTTCCCTGTTCTTTTAAAGACACATCTATTTTGTTTGCTCTGTTTTTTCCCCTCTTCCTCATTTTATGAGATATCCTGTCTCTTTCTTCTTTCCTTTATTTTCTCCTCCCTCCTTCCTGTCCGTCTGTGTCTTTCTGGTATATTGGCTGCACTAGTATCTGGGGGACTTAGATCTGAATCCCCATTCTGTCACAGACCCTTGTTGGTGACCAGGGGTCATTTCGCAGCAGGAGCTCCTCTGCGTATTAGGCCACACACCCCTAATGTAGCCAATCCTCCAAGAGCTTACAGAGCTCTTCTTACAGGGGCTACTGTAAGCTCTTGGAGGATTGGCTACATCAGGGGTGTGTGGCCTAATACGCAGAGGAGCTCCTGCTCCTGTTGGTGACCCTGGGTCAGTCTCTCACTCTCTTTCTCTTAACCTAATCTAGGACACAGGGTTGTTCTGAAGATAAAAATAGAAGAGGAAAGAATGATCATGTAAACTGCTCTGGGAAGAAAAGTGGGGTATAAATATTATTTTAAAGAAAACTCTCACTTTCTGCTTCTTCTTTTCTGTTCTCTTTTATTTTCAAAATCAGGATGCCAGCCTCCAGGTTGGACCTGGGGGATTCCCTGGAATTACAGGTAATCTCCAGACTACAGAGATCAGTTCCAAGAACCCCAAGGGTAAGAAGGAAGTCTAATATAGGGCCAATATTAAAAACCTAGTTAAAACTTATACAAAAATACAAGTATTTATTAGAATGGTAGTTAAAATATAATATAATATAACTTTGTATATTATGATTTTATGTTGTTAGCCGCCTAGAGCCGGCTTGCTGGCTAGGCGGGGTATAAGCCGAAACAAACGAACAAACAAATAAATAAATAAAAACAAATAAGGGCCCAATGAAAGCCTCATAGAAAAGTTCAAGTGGCCTGAACAGAAGGGCCAATACAAATGACCTGACACGTTTCAGCCCTACTAGGGGCCTTCTTCAGAGGTCAAACAGTCTGAGGTACACAAGTTACAACAGAACATATTACAGTAAGATAACCGATAAATTAATACAGGACCAAGAAAAGGAAAGTTAAGCAGCAAGAGCAATAGACACAAGACAAAGATGTGTGTGAGGCCTCTAAAGATGAAAGTCAAGTGCCTGGTGCTAAATGAACAGCTGCTGAATTAGGACATCTTCCAATTTAGGTCCAAAAAGCACCTGTGTGGCTATTTTAGTCAGGGCTATTTTTGGGCAGGAACACACAGGAACGGAGTTCTGGCTGGCTTCCGAGTTGGCCATGCTTACAGCCCCCCCCCTGGGTCCCCCAGGCACCTTGCAAGCCGCGGGGCACCTGGGGAAGCAAAGCTGATCCAGGGAGGGAAGGCAGTTTAAGCTGCCTCCCCCCCCTCAGTGTCAATGGCATTGGCGAGGAGGAGCTGACGGCTTCAGCAGAACCCACACCTGGCCCCGATGAAGCTCCTGAAACTGATAGGTTGCCATTGCCACCCGCATCAGCCAGAGATGATGAGGAACAACTACCAGCAGAAAGCCCCCCCCCCCAATTTGCCTCCGAGGGTTGTGCACATGAGGGACCGACTCCGCCGGGACTTGGTGTCCAGGTGGTGTGAAACGTGCTTGCAGAACAGACGGTCATTCAGCCCTGAGTTTTAACAGAAGCTCGGCTGCTCACACTGATCACTAATTGGTAACAGCAGCCAAGGGATATTTAGCTCCCCACTCTAGGCTGGCTTCATGTGTAAGCAACTAGTCAATCTCACGGCATCCTTGTGCTCACCCCGCTCTTGTTTCTGGACTCCACTCCTGCTCAGCACTCTTGGCTTCCTGGCTCTGAACGACTCTGCTCCCAGTTTGTGATTCGGACTTTCGTTATCAGTTCCTGCTTTGCTCTTTTGTTGGCTTTGACCTCGGACTGGACTTGGACTCTTGCTGTCCGCACCCTGGGTCCTGACACTTGGGTTCCCCAGGTGCCTCACAAGCCGCAGGGTGTCTGGGGAATCCAAGCTGATCCAGGGAGGGAAGGCAATTTAAACTGCCTTCCTTCCCTCGGGTTCCCCATGTGCCCCACAGGCCCCGGGGCACCTGGGGAAGCTGATCCTGGGAGGGAGCTGCACTGTCAGGGTGTGGCCTAATATGCTAATGAGTTTCTGCTGTTGGGTGTGGCCTATTATGCTAATGAGTTCCTGCTGGGCTTTTTCTACAAAAAAGCCCTGATCTTAGTCAAAGCTAAAGTGTCCTATTGTAAGACAACACACATCCAGAAATAAATATAAATATATATATTGCTTTGATGGAAGAGACACACATCCAGACACATTGGATATTTGTTACTAGAACAATTTGGAGAGCATGTGCAGTTACCATGAGAGATTATCCATGGCCCACTGTGTAAACTTTTAGCAACTGCACATTACATGAGAAATCAACACCTGGCTCTAAAGAATATCTTTCTTTCATATATTTATTTCTGGATGTGTGTTGTCTTACAATAGTAATATTGACCACTGAGGAAGGCCCTAAGGGGCTGAAACGCATATGGTCTATTGGTCATAAGATATACCCATCAATTGTATACGTAAAACTATCAGCTCTGTGTGTCAAAAGTTTTAAGAGTCTGATATTTGGACCATTTCTTTTAACCAATTCATCTTTTATTAATGTGTACACCATAATAAATATTTGTATTTTTATAATAACTTTGTTAGCTTGACCCTCTTAGACCAGAGCCATATTTTGGGTTGAGTCCCTCCCCCTTTTCCCCCTTGGTTTCTCAGTCTGGATCTGGCAGCCCTAACCTGGCAATCTTATTTCAAAAAGTTCAAAAAGACACAGGCCCTCAATGCTCCTTCTTGTCCTTGCACAACAGGAAAAGAAACTTAGAATCACCCCTTGACCTACCATGAAAGTCTATAGCTATGCTGTTCGTGTTTAGCTCGCATATTGACTGTCTGCACATGGGGTTGGATCCTGTGGATCTGTTCTACTAGTCTTTTGGATGAGGGGAAGGGTCCCTCTGAGATAGAAAAACACCTCTGTTAGTTGAATGAATTTGTGGCTTCCAACTCCATGATAAGATGACGGTGTTTTGAAAAATATGTAGGCCTCAAGCTGTTTATGGCTTATAAATCAGAACCAGAATGTCAGTACAAATTAGGGGCTTGCTTGTGCAAAGAGGCAAGTGCTGAAAGCACTTCAGGGCTTGCAACTTCTGTAGCAAACCTGGAGGAGTTGATCAACCTCACTGGCACATGATACGTTTGTTAAATAAACTAGGGGACTTGATCTAAGAAGGGGTGGGAAATAATAATTGGTTTCTGAGGGGTGAATTAACAGGACTTTTTTCGTTTGCCAGTTAAGTTATAGAAATGCTTTTATTTCAGCTCTTCATCCCAGGGCTTCCTTATCATAGTCAATATTAATCAATCTCTTCTTTGGGTTTCAGTCTGATAGTAGAACTTTCTTACTCCAGCTTCCACAATTTCCACTGATGGCCTTTTAGTTTTCACAGACCTGTTTCTGGCTATAATTCATTCTTGGACCACTTCTTTGTCTTTTCCCTCTCTTTTTCTTTGTCTCCCCCTTTCCCCCACTCCCTCAGGAAAAGGCAAGTGTTTAGTAGGTCAACAACCAGAGTCTGGGGCTGTTAGGAGATATAGTACACAATCTCAGAATTACCATTGCATACTTAAATTGTGCTATTGTCATATGTGAACAAACATGTACACTAAGTAACTAGTATAGTCCTATGGCTACTGAGATTTCTTTGCACTCTGTGAGGGGCATCCAAGCATCTATATATCTAATTCCCAAGTGTCCCCCCCCCACGTGCGGATACTTAAATCCGCGCCGGGGGGCACTTGGAGGGCAGAGGGGGGGGGGTCTGCAGGTGGGGGGTAACCCCCCCGCTTGCAGAAAAATCCGAAATCTATCAAAAACTTTTTGGGGGATCTTTAAATCTCCCGAAAAGTAAAAGAGCGTCCCCTGCGCATGCGCTCTTGGAATGGCAGTGGCCCAGCGAGAGTCGCTGAGGCCAGCTGACAGCCCGCGGAGGAGGAAGAAGGGGGCGAGCGGTGGGCCCGGTGAGAGGCGCCAAGGCCCGCCAGGAGTCTCTGGGGGGGCAGAGGAAGGGGGGAGAAGGGGGTGGAGGAAGGAGCAGCAGCTGTCAGCTTCTCCCCCCCTTGTCTCTTCTAATTTTAAGGTTTCATCTATTCACACTAACATTGCAAAGGGCTAGTTGCACATATATTGCCTCATCAACCTTTCAGCACACACTGGCCAGCATAAAGTATATAAGTTTAGCTAGATCAATGGCTCCCCCACTGTTCATGTTAAAACAAACTTTTGTAAATGGATTTCTTCCCTACCCCTAACATTCTTGCAATTCAAATGGCATCTGGGGTTTTGGTGTGCAACAAATCTGAATCTGTAGATTCTAAGAAAACGGAATCATTTATTCTAACAACTCACATTCAATTTAATTTGTTTTGTCAGTGTCCCGGTCAGGAACGACCGGGCCTTCTCTCTCCCCCCACAGAAGCGACCCCAAACTCACCTGGCCCAGTCCGAGATGCCCAGGAAGCTGGAGCCCCACGAGAACCGCCCCAGGAAGACCCACGGCCGCAACGGGCAGCCAACTCCGCTGCCGCACCTCCCGGCCCGTATTGGGCCCGGGAACGCCTATGGACGCTGCGCGGCGGTGGCACCACGGCCGAAAATGAAGCAAGCAAGACGCCCAGGAGCACCGCAGCCGAGCCCCACAGGCCCTCGACCCTCACCAGCGCTGGGCAGGCTGGGGACCAAGGAAAGTCAGCAGAAGCAGCGGAGCCTCCTCCATGGGACTCCGGCGCAACGCTCAGAAGACCCAGAAGTGGGGCGGAGCCCAGCCCAAACGCCGGGACGGCGTCTCTGCTTCTAAAGGGGGGCGGGGCCCAAGAGGTAGGAGTTGGCTGAAATGCCCGGGTGGCTCTGGGGGAGTGGGGAGGGGAATAAAAGGAGGCCGGGAAGGAAGGGCCGGGGAGGATGAGCCGGGAGGTGTTTATGGCAAAGAGAACGAGAGAGAGAGATACGTAGGGCTGCCAAGTCCCCCGGTAGGGCGGGGGAAACACTGATTTTTAGTGCTTATCTCCCGCTTTTCCAAAGTTGGCCACCGGGGGGACAAAATGGCTGCCTTAAAAGGGAAATGTCTGCAGAGAGCCTGCCCTGCAGTAAAAAGCCTCGCCAGACATTTCCCCTTTAAGAAGTCAGCAAGAGAGCTTCTTCCACAGCAAGAGAGGTCCGCCCAGAGATTAAGGAGGGACTGAAGGAGCTGCTTTTGCATGTGGCTGGCAAGGTGAGTTTCTCTTTCAGCTCTTTTCATTCTCTCTCCCTCTTTCTTTTTTCTGTCTGTCTGTCTGTCTGTCCCCATCCAGCAGAGGTCTATCAGTGGCTATTATAGCCACAAGGTCTAAATGGAAGTAAGTGCCTCTGCCAGTTTTTTTCCCTTCTCTCTCTCTCCCTCTTTCTTTCTTTTTTCTGTCTGTCTGTCTGTCTGTCTCTCTCTGTCCCCATCCAGCAGAGGTCTATCAGTGGCTATTATTAGCCACAAGGTCTAAATGGAACCCTTTGTCTGGGGCAGTGAGGCTCTTAATTCTTGGTGCTTGGGGGGCAACAGTGGGAGGGCTTCTGGAGTTCTGGCCCCGCTGCTGGACCTCCTGAGGGCACCTGGTATTTTTGGCCACTGTTGTGACACAGAGTGTTGTACTGGATGGGCTGTACTGGATGGGCTGATCCACTGTGGCTTCTCTCCTGTTCTTATGATATGAAAATCATATTTAGCACTTGTGTAGCACTTAGTGCTTCATATTCTGCCGAGATGAGGAAGGATTCAGTAGGGCCATTGCTCAGTGATAGAGCATCTGCTTGACATGCAGGAGGTATCAGCCTCTTCAGCTAAAAAAGGATCAGGTAATAGGTGACATTAAAGATCTCAGCCTGAGACCCTGGAGAGCCACTACCAGTCTGAGTAGTCAGTACTGACCTTGATGGACCAATGGCCTGATTCAGTATTAGGAAACTTCATGAGTTCATGTGTCAGCATGTGTCAGCAACATCACAGGATGTGACATCACAAAATGATGTCACTTCCTTTCTCCTGGCTCCACCCCCAAAGTCTCCTGGCTCCACCCCCAAAGTCCCCAGATATTTCCCAAGTTGGACTTGGCAGCCCTAGAGATACGCCAGAAACGGAACACCAACGGAGGCAGAGGGGTGAAGAGGGTGCTGTAAACCCCACCCCCTGCCAATCTGAGGCCCTTCCTCGCCCCTTTCTTGCCCCAACACTGCTCAGAGCCACCCGCCGCCGGTGTACGTCACGGCCACAGGAGGGGACCCCGGAGGGAAGAAGGCGGAGCGCGACAGTCAGTTTTGACTACAGTTATGGTTCTCGCTTATGAATAACTCCCATTGTAAAAACTGGCACTTCTGATTAAATATAGCATAGGATCAGGCTGCATAATTGAACTGAGTATGCTATTACCAGTGCTGAGGCCCAAGTGTTGCCCTATTAAAATGAGGCTCAGTATAAGTAGATAGCCAGCATAGCAAATGTATTGGACTTAAACTGAGTCAGGGACCGGTTCTGGAAACGGTGATGTCAGCCTCCAGATCTTTCCGTTTTGAAGCTTGTAACACAGTAATGAGAACAGGTACTCTGAAAAAAAAATGTGGAAATCATTTCCCTCTCCATGAGTTACCACAGCCCTCCTCCACACATCTTGGATGAGGACACAAGGTTGGCTAGTTCTTGTAATAACCCTATGAAGTCATTTGCTATTAGATGAGGTAGTTGGGCTGAGAGACAGTGACTTGCCTGAAGCTATAATGAGCAGATGGCAGAAGTGGTTCCAAACCTGCACCTTCAAGATTGAAATCCAACCCATGCACCACTGGTAAAACAAATGTACAGTTAATGGCTGTTTCCAAATAGGATTTTCCCCCCACATGGAAAGCAGGAAGTCTACACAAAGTTATGCTTGTTCCATGCCCAACTTGTGGTGTTCCCCTGGGCTTTCACTTTTAAACCTGAGAAAGGCTAAATCTGTTTTTTTCTGGTTTAAAGGGGAACCTTTAGAGTGGCCCAAAGGTCCCTGTGGATTAGGGTTGCCAGCCTCCAGGTGGGGCCTGGGGATCTCCTGCTTTTCAACTGATCCCCAGCTGACAGAGATCAGCTCCCCTGGAGAAAATGGCTGCTTTGAAGGGTGGACTCTGTGGCACTGTATCATGCTGAGGCCCCTCCCCTCCCCAAACCCTGCCCTCTCCTGGCTCCACCCCCAAAGTCCCCAGGTATTTTCCAACCCGGACTTGGCAACCCTATTGTGGATACTCCCACTATGGCCATTATGGATGGGTAGGGGTCAGAGTTACACATAGGGTTACCAACTCCAGGTTGGGAAATACTGGGAAATTTTGGGGGTGGAGTCTGAGAGGGATGGTGTTTGGGGAGGGTAGGGACTTCAGTGGGTTATAATACAATACAGTCCACCTTTCAAAGGGCCATTTTCTCCAGGGGAACTGATCTCTGTTTCCTGGAGATCAGCTGTAATCTCAGGAGATCTCCAGCCATGACCTGGAGGTTGGCTACCCTAGCTACATGTTATTTTCAAAATGGCAAGGGGCAGCTTCCTGCTGTGTAACATCCCCTGCTTAATTCTTAGAGACCTTTCCCTGCTCAGCTTTGCTATATTTTATTTATTTATTTTACTAAATTTATATCTTGCTTTTCTGCCCTCTCAAGGGCCACTGAGGCAGCTAACAAATTAAAACATACGTAATAAAAAACACATTTGAAAACCAACAGAAAAGAACACAGCACATCGTTAAAAGAAATATAACCAGAACTAAAATACATACAAAGGCATAAAAACAACAATTAAAATATTGGGCAGGAAGAAGGGATTACTGAGGAAATACAAGACAAAACAAAAAAGTTTTAATCTGCTGGCAAAAGATGGCAACAGAAGGGGACAGACAAAAAAAAGAATTCCAGGGTTTGGTGCCACAACCAAGAAGCCCCTCTCCTGGATTGCTACCCTGTGATGTCAAAGCGTTGCTTGGTAGGGAAAGTAACACTTTCTGTCAAACATACATCCAGTTTACAGGTATATAGGACAAGGACTAAATAGCTGTGATACAGTAAAAACAAACAACAGGGTTATTAGCAAAAATGTTAAAAGCATGGCCATGGCTTACAGCTCTCAGGCCTCTGAAGATGATCATACATGGCTTGGAAGGTCAATAGGTTTGGCCTCCTCTGATAAAATGTGAGATAACTGCATGCAAGCAAAACCTTCCGCCAGCTCCCTTAGCCATTAAGTTTTCTTTGTAAGATGCCGCTAGAATGTTTACAGAACTAGGATGCTCTGATACCCCGGCCCACTTCAGTCCCAGCCCTTTTACTCCATGAAGTGAGCTTTATTGAATATATTGGATGGGTTATGACTGTTGGAAAAGGCAATGTCTGGTGAATAAAGAAGAAGAATGAAGAAGACCCTGCAGGGGGCAGCAAGAAGACAATTAGGCTGTGGTCACACGGCACCCCAATCGCAATTTCCTCCAGATGGACTTTAAATCCGGGATTTTTTCTGTTGGTGATCACACATCCCAACCTGCTGGTGGCAGTGGCTGGGGGAGGCAAGGTGAGGGCCATCTGCCCGCCCGTGCATGGCTGCCTTCCTCTGAATGCCGCACAGAGGAACTGGCCAGCTGGCTGGCTGGCCCCGTGCTCCGCTCTAGGCCCTGAGCCCCGCCGGCGGCTGCTTGATAAAAAGTAGGGAGAACTAGGGAGAAGCATGCCGGGGTGTGTGTGTGCCAGGTGGCGGCAGCCGGCGGGGCTCAGGACCCAGAGCAGAGTGGAGCGTGGGGCATTTCGAGGATCCAGGGCCACCAGGCGCTTGAATGCCCATGCGCTCAAATACAAGAAGGGGGGGGGAACCCGGAAGAACGATCAGATAGCCCTTATCACAATCACTGCAAGGGAGGGCTGTCCAGATTGGTAAAATCACGCATTTAAAGCGCAGGAAGCTGGGAAACACTTGATTTTCCCGGGGTCAGAAAACGTGCTAGGGACCCGGGAGTGAGCCCGCTTCGGTGCGGGAGGGGGATCGGCCGGTCTGATCATCAGATTTAAATCTGGGAGGGAACAGCGGTGAATCCCAATTTAAAGAACCGTGTGACTGCAGCCTTAAATAGGATAACGAGGTCAGCACCTTCTCTCTTTTTAAGTGTCATTCCTTGTCTGTCTCCAGATTGCTACTCTCAGGGCAATTTCCTCCTTCTCAGAACTGCCACCTTCAGTCTCTCAGCTAGAGATGTAGTTAGGAACCCGTCTCTCTCTCTCCTCTTTCCCATCAAGTATGTTTTTAAGTACTGAGCGGGTGGCGATGAATCAAACAGACAGGCTTTTATTCAAACCATTGCTTCAGCTCAAAGACAGCTCTATGAGAGCGGCACCTTAATTTATACTGTTTCCAGCTCATAACTTCAAACAATGTAACTATGTACAAACAATCCTATTGGACCTAAGTGAGGCTCAGCAACTGGCTACCTAGAGTGGCTTAAGGACCAATGAGAGTCTTTATTTGTTAGCCAATCAGAAAGGGCCTTTTGCATCCCAAAGTCTCTGCAAGCTGTGGCTGTAAAATAATAAGAATACAACATATGTTAATTCCTAAATAATCCTTTATCTACTCTTTAATCAGGTTGTGCACCATTGCTGTGTTAATTACTCTGCCAACAATGATAAGGGACTGAAAGCATACATTAATGGACATACATTCCCCTCATGTGTTTTAGATGTCACTCGAAGGCTTGAACACCACAAAGGTGAGTAGCAGCGGCAGAGAACCACCACTATGATAGATTTTTCTGAGGATAAATAATGTCATTGTAATAAATATGGTGGATATGGCACATTTTCACTGATTCTTAAACGTCTCCAGTTATTCTTTATTCATGTTCAGCAGTACAAGTTCTTTTTGTTTTAAACTGATTTTTTTCCCTCGAGCTCGTCACCATCAGTGCAGACATTCCCATTAAAGCTGTGCTCTCGTCATTAGTAAAGGTAAAAGCCAGTCGAATACGACTCAAGGGATGCGGTGCTCATCGCTGTTTCCAAGCTGAAGAGCCAGCACTGTCCGAAGACATTTCTGTGGTCATGTGGCCGGCATGTTCACTGGCTCTCGTCATTATAAACTATTATATTAAAATACTCAGGTGTGCAAATATTAGTAACATTAATAAGGGTTTGCAAGTTCTTCTGAGGTTCAAAATAATCTCACCAGATTCTGACCACATATGTCAACAAGCTGAATCCCACAATCTAAGATATGTGTGTCTTCTCCCTCTGCATAATATACATTTTGGACTGCAAGCATCTGTGTTACTAGACTGCATAGTTCACATTCATGTAACAGACCTCGGTGACTGTTGCTGCATGACTAAGGGCGACTCTTGGGATTGGCTGGAGTACAGAATTTGATTTGTAGGAACTGCTTCATCAACCAGAATAATCCATCTTCTGCCAAAAGGAAATTCTGATGATCCTCTGGGCTCTGGGCATGCCTCAACAAACCTTTTTTTTTCCTTTGCAGATCACTGCTTTCTCACTGCTGTTACTCACTTCAGAAGTCCTTCTTGCTCTGTGTTTTGTGGTAGTCAGGTCCTCCCCATTTCTCACAGAAATATTTGAAGAACATTGGTGTTTTCTCCATTCCAGGCCTCTGATAACATCTGGCTTCACTGGGCAAATCTTCAAAGGCTCGGATAGATAATGATAAGGTTCCACCTTGAGCACCTACAGAGCCTGGCCCCTCAGTACTGCTAGCCTTACGTGCATAGATGTCTTCTTAAATCAAAGCCATACAAAATTAGTATATTGTATCTTCTTTAAAACACTTATCTCTCTGATCGCCTTGCAGCTTTGGTCTTTCCATGCTGGTCTTCTTCTCCCTCCCTTGTCAGACATGCCCCTTATTCTGGGACTTTCCTTCTTAGGAGTGCCTGATCCATAATAATATAAACAGGCTCAGGTAAGATTAGCCATAGGCCGTGGTCACACTGCCCTTTAAATCTGGGAGCCCTCCCAGATTTAAAGGAGCTGGGGTTTTTAATTTCAGGTTGGGATGTTCACACATCCCAACCTCAGCAGCAGCGGCAACGGAGGAGGGGCGGCGGCAGTGGAGGAGGCATACGGCAGCGGTGGCATGCGGTGGAGGAGGAGGCAGGCAGCGACGACGACAGAGGAGGAGGCAGCAGCAGTGGAAGAGGCGTGTAGCAGAGGCAGCGGCAGGCAGTGGAGGAGGAGGCAGCTGGTAAGTTTGGGGTCCCCCCCCCCTTTTGCACTTGGGTGCTTGAGTGCCCAAGCGCAAAAGGGGGGGGGGGGAAGAGAGAAGATCTGGACAGCCCTTTCTCGCAATGATTGCAAAAGAGGGCTGTCCAGATAGGCTCAATTGCAGGTTCCTCGCGTGACCACTGGGAAAATAGTTGATTTTCCTGGGGTTGGAAAACGTGGGAGGAACCCGCAATTGAGCCCGCTTCAGCACGGGACTAGCCACGGCTGGTGTGATTGGTCCTTTTAAATGTGGGAGGGAACAGCACTTCCTCCCGCATTAAAGGGCCGTGTGGCTGCGGCCATACACACAGGTCTGAGTGGCCAGTTACTGGAGGTTCTCAAGGTGTAATCCTGACTATCCTACTTAGCTAAATATTATAAAAACTCAGGTTTCTATCATTGTCCACCCATGCCCATTCCTGGGAAACTGTAGTTTGGTATGTATGCTGAGAGTTTGCTGTTACAGATTCCTGATCCCCACAACTACAGTACCTAAGATTCTTTGGGAAGATATTCTGTTCCTTCAGTCACTTCAGGTCTGTCATGTAGATACGTTGTTGTGAAACAGAGCAGTTTGAGGAGTGGCATTAACTCGACTAGACCCTTCAGGAACAACTGGTTAAAGATAATTTAAAATATTATAACAGAAATGCACATGCTGTTGTTGTACAAAGTGACAACAGGACATTCAGTCTCACTCCGAACAAACTGTGTCTTACCAGAGGTAATTTCCACCAACTAATCAGGAGGCAAGTCAACATAAACTTCCTGTCTCCAGTGGTGGGTTCAACCTCAACCCTCCATTTGTTTCCTGGTTAAGGAAGGTCCCAGAGGAGCTCTGCTAGATAGCCTGCTTCTTTGTCTGTTCTAAGAATCTTTTAAATCCATTCTCAATTTTACCTTATGTTTCAGCTTTACTTTACTCTTAGGCAGGGCTTTTTTTGGTAGGAAAATCCCAGCAGGAACTCGTTAGCATAATAGGCCACACCCACCAGCAGGAACTCATTAGCATATTAGGCCACACCCCTGACAGCACAGCTTATTAGCATATTAGGCCACACACACCCCATGTTACCAGACATGTGGTCATCCAGCCACACCCACCTTTTGCTTCTTATTCTGTTTACCTTGTTTGTTGTCAAAACCCAGGGCTTTTTTTGTAGCAGGAATTAGTTTGCATGTTAGGCCACATACCCCTAATGTAGCCAATCCTAATGAGTTTCTGCTGTTGGGTGTGGCCTATTATGCTAATGTGTTCCTGCTGGGTGTGGCCAACTCAGGAGCCAGCCGGAACTCTGTTCCTGTGCGTTCCTGCCCAAAAATAGCCCTGCTCTTAGGGGAAAAAAGGTAGAACAAGAGCACAGCTGCTTAGCCAAAGCAATAGCTGACTTATGATGAGACAGAAGCCTTATTTTTAATATAGAAAATGACTACCAAGGGCTACTGGCTAAGTTCATAATTTCCCTTGAGCTTTCAAAACTCAAGGAAGTGACTCCTGTGGCCAAACCCAAGGGAAACAAAGAATTTCCCTAGGTTCCCAGGTGTGAAAAGAGCAGTACTTTCCCCTGAATTTTCTGAAAATCAAATGGGGTTGCCAGGTTTTGGAAACTACCTGGAGACTTTGGGGGTGGATCTGGGAGAGGGCAGGGTTTAGAGAGGGGAGGGTCCTTCCCAGTAAGTCCCATGTTCCTTTCTATGCTGTAATCTCATAATTTGACACTTGCCAAAATTTAACCAGTAGATGCTCCTACAGTCATACCTCCCTGAAAGAGTTGTGAAGGTGATAAAAGATGATGCTTTGAATCTGATTAGAAAAAAAGGAGAAACATCAGAGTTTTAGAGTGGAATGGAAAGAAGTTCTTTATGAACACTTAAGGAAAAGCATGTTAGTTGCAATACCTGTATGCTAAGCAGCATTATCAATTGCCATAATAAGTATTATGGAGACCTGATGAGATGAAAATAGATATTTAATACAGTTGCTAGTGTGTGAGTGAGGGCTAGAAGTGTGGCAATGCTCCTGTGCCCAGAAACCTGGAAGTAAATCCCACTGAATTCAGTGCGGGCTAGAAATGTAAAATTTCTGGAATTCTGAAGCCATGGAAAAAGAAATTTGGGGGAAATTTGAAATCAATGCAATACATACTTGCCTATCAAACCAAAGCTTCTTTTACTGATTTAAGAAGTGTACCCAATAATTGAGAAAGAGTTGCAAACTGCTGCATACTATATTACTATAGCACATGTATCTTGATTTTTGCCATCTGAGGGAAAGGAAAACTAAAAGTGGAAGGTAGAAAATAAATTTTGAAATAAAAGAAAGTGTATTATTTGGACACAACACTCTCATAAAGTCAAAATAGGTAGAACTACCAGCTTATCTGGTTCTTGTTAAACTTTATAACACTGAGAACACTAAACTCTTCAATAATGTACTGCCATTAAACACTTTATATTAATTGTTGCCAAAATTATTCACATTTAAACAAAAATGTATTCTTGAAAAATGTTGTATATGTCTATAGAATACATAGGCGTTGTCCTTATCTGATGCTGTATACTGTCTCAGTTAAAAAAATTAATACTGTACATTGGAGTAAAAGCTTGTCTTTCATTTGACTCATTCCCAAAGCTATGGGGAAAGCCCAACAACAAAAAAGAGTTTTTCAGTGTGTCCCCCCCCCCCCCCCAATTCCCTAATTTTTCCATTGTAAAAATTGAGAAAGCCCTTAGATTTCCGATTTATAATGGGGACAAACTTTACGTTACACTGGGGAGCAGTTAATGGCACCCATGACTTGCAATTTAGCTGCAAAATACAGCTGTGGGAGGGCCTGCTATAGATCTGTACTGTAGTGCTAAGCAGGGCGGTTAATGCTTTCCCGCTGCACCATATCCCCAGCTGAAAATGACTCCTCCTCTGGATGCATTCAGCCTTAGAACCATCTGGCACAATCTTCTGCACACTGCACATTGCGGGACATGATCCCTCATCTTCCATCCTCAAGCGTACTTAGGCCCTAAATAAACACGTATAAAACTGACTGCATGTATCATATCATCATAGGCATCAACTACCGGGGGGGGGGGGGCGGCGGCTTGGGACACCCCTGAAATTTCCCAGGGGGGACTGAGTCCCCCTGGCAAAATGGAGCGCCTGTGCCGCGCCTCCCTGCCTTCCAGGCCCGCCGCCGCCAGAGCCCCTCTCCCCCCCCCGGCTCCCCTGCATCCACTCTAGGGGACATGCGGGTGCCATCCAGGTGAGTGGCCAGCATGATGTCCCCGCCACCACCGCCAGAGCCTCCATCCACCCCTCCCTCCTTCTGGGGGTCATCTGGGTGAGTGGCCAGCGTGATGGCATCACCCGGAAATGACACCATCACCCTGGGCACATTGCCGGGGCGATGCTCTAGCAATCGCCCCAAAACTCTATGGCGCCACAGGTAGGAGCCCCCCCCCCGGGGAACTGATAAATCTACGCCTCTGCATATCATAGAGGGTCATAAGTTACAGTGAAGAAAAGAAGCTGGGACAAACCATTGATCTGGATCAGGTGGTGATATTAACCATCACATGTGGAAGCAACAACTTAGTGATAAGGAGAAACTCTAATTATTTTAATGTTACCAGAGCAAATGCCACCTGAGGGAACAGTGCAGAGACAAAGAAACACCACAAACCGTTTGTTTCTTGGAACAGCGAGTTCAGAAACCCACACACAGAGAAGCAGCTGTTTATTAAGTCCTGCATGTTGCACAGTAGCTAATACAAAAGCTAGTGCAAAATGCAGCCTGATTGCTGGGCAATATAAAGTGTAGTCCAAAGCAGAGCTTCACCACTCATATGTCAGTTGGTTTAGAAGGGTGTAACTTTGTTTAGGATTGCACTGTTAGTGACCACAACATAATCAAAATCAACATACTTATAAGATCATTGCAGTGTCATTGGGTAAGGGAGGACTTCCCCCCATTCATTATAATTCAGAAGGCACAAAATGCAGCCACAATGAAAGGGACTCTGCAAGTATACCGATGTAAGACAAGCTAGCACCAAGAAAGTGATGTCCTTTAAAAGCTGAAATCATAGCCACATGACAGAAAAAGAGATTACACATTATGTGGCATGCGAAAAGATAGAAAGCAGTGAACTGGTAGTGAAAATATAATTCACCCATTAGCATACTTTAGAAACAGAAGCGAACGTATTTTTTCCTTGATTATTCAGTACAAAACACGCTCTTAACTATAATTTGTGCTTAATCCTTGATTAAGATATCCCTAAACTGCATTAATATTAATCTTTATATGGATGAGAAGGGGGATTTGGACTTGCCTCCTTGTCATTCCTGTCTCACTCACATCAAAGGTGGAAGGATTTGTGTCTGCCTGTCCACACCAATGATATGGCATTTCCATGAAGGGGAGGGGTAGGGTGGAGTTGGGGAGGTATGCGCTTACCTTTATCCCTGTTTCCATAGAGACAAAACTTCGTCAGCTATTAGGAATGGCACAATGAAGGGCCTCAGGTTAATATGACAACGTAATTCAACAACTTTTCCCTGGCTGTTTGTTTCAAATATACTTTAGAATAGTCAGGGGTCCTTTTGTAGAAAAAGAGCTGCAGGAGCTCATTAGCATAACTCATTAGCATATGCCACGTCCCCTGACATCACCAGAAAGGGAATGTCAGTTTCAGCCCCATTATACCCTATGGGCCATTGAAATCAATGGCAAAAACTCATAGGGTATATGAGGGGCTGGAGGAAAGGGGGTTTGAGGGAGAGGCTCCACACTTGCAGGGTAGCTGCTGGGGCCTCTCCTCGAAATACCCACCAAGTTTCAAGAAGATTGGACCACAGGGTCCAATTCTATGGGCCCCCAAACAGATTGTCCCATCCCCTCCATTGTTCTCTATGGAGGGAAAAATGTTAACTTTTTCCCTACTATAGAGAACAATGGAGGGAATGGGGGCAACCTGTTTGGGAGCCTATAGAATTGGACCCCGTGGTCCAATCTTCTTGAAACTTGGTGGGCATTTCGAGGAGAGGCCCCAGCAGCTACCCTGCAAGTCTGGAGCCTCTCCCTCAAACCCCCTTTCCTCCATGGGCTTTTAAAATTGCTGCCGATTAGAGAATCTGATTCAGCCCGTGGCTGGCGTACTGGACTGTCCTGAGCTGGCGGAGCTTTGCTCCGCCTCGCTCCAGCCCCAATGGACCCCTGAGAATAGTCCATGTTCGTAAGATTTGAAGGAAAACACGTGATAGGGATAGGGCCTTTCTACACTGTTTAAAAGTAATGGCAAACCTTGCCTCTATTAAGCATCCATGGAAGGAAACAGTGATAGAAAGGGAAATAACATCTAGCACATTATTTTTATTTATTTATTTTTTTAAACTTTATGAGGCAATTAAAACTTCCACAAATTTAGTACTGAGTTGAGACTTTTCTTTGGATGGAAATAATCGTTCTGCTGGTATGAAAAAAAGCTTGGACATGACCAGTGGGAGGGGACACCTCCAAAAAGTGGGGTAGAACTAGTCCCACCCTGCTCCTGTCACCCTCCAGGTCATGCCCTCTGGCCTGTCATGACTTAGGTCCCTTTCCAGACTACTTGTTTTATTCTGCTGCTTTTATCATTGTTTACTGTTGTCTTAGCTTTTATTTTTAAAGGAGATAGCAATCAATACAAACATTTTTATAACATAGATTCATAAGGCCACCTCCAGCAGGTTCTCTGGAGTGGCACAACTTTTCCAAACAAACCAACCCAGTCTTCTTCCATCTTAGCTTCTGTCCTCATCTTTCAGATGCTCCTATTTGTTTCTTTGCTGATATTTACTAACTTGCAGTAAGAACAGATTCAGGTGGGTAGCCGTGCTGGTCCGAAGCAACAGATCAAAGTTTCAGTCCAGGGGTACCTTTAAGACCAACGAAGTTTAATTTCTGGGTATATGCTTTTGTGTGCATGATGATCTGATGAAGAATCTGATGAAGTGTGCATGCACACAGAAGCTTATGCCCAGAATTAAACTTTGTTGGTTTTAAAGGTGCCCCTGGACTCAAACTTTGCTCTATTGCAGTGAGAACCTTCAATATAAGAGTACAAATGGACTAAGGGAGACAGTGAGGAATACGTAGCAGGGCAAGGGTCTTTTTCATGAGTAGTTTTGTAGGCATGGAAGGGCGCCATCCTCTTGAATATTGTGGCAGGCTGGTGTACATCTTCATTAGCATATCAGCCAATGGGGAAGAGTTCCAGCCTTTCCACAACTCTCTCTGTCTCTTCAAATTTAATAATAATTTAAAAGATCCCCCCGCCCAAGACTATGATTCATTCAGATGTTGAAGATCATTATGAGCCCTGAGTCTAGGTCTGGAGGGTTCTAAACCTGCAGCTGGCCCAGAATGCAGCAGCCCAATTATTGTCTGGGGCTCGACACTGGGAACAGATGTTACCCATTTTGAAACAGGTGCACTGGCTGCCAGTTTGTGTCCAAGTTTGATTCAAGGTGCTGGTTAGGACCTTGAAAGCCCTTCACAGCCCAGGTGATAGCCTGGACAATGAGATGGAGAGAAGGCAAGACAAAACAGCACCTGTAGCCTCCTTTCAAAGCCTCCCCTCCAGTGATTTTTACTACTTTCACCAGGTAGAAGTCTGTTTTACTTTTGGCTGCCTCTGCCAAACAACATTTCTTTTTAATGTTACAGGTTTCTTATAGTATTCAGCCAGCTCACAACTACCAGACAGTATGGGATGGCTTCTGCCACTGGGCATGAAACAAAGCTGCAGAGACCAAGGTGCTTATACAACAAAGACAGGTTGTTATTAAAGAGATTTCAAGCATCAATAACATACACTTTAAATAAATCTAATAAGCAGCATATACAAAAAACATAAGAGCATTTAGTATCAGAAAATAGCACGGGGGAAAATGTACCCAGGTATACCTAACTAGACCATTCTGTATCTTGATTGATTCTAAAGCATGGGAATAGTGAGCGTTTTGCCAAAAGAATGGAGATTGGTTCCAGGGAATGATGTACATAATTTGACGGAGTGATTCTTGAGAAAGAAGGCTGGAACTGACCTATCAACCAGGAAGTTGTTGGATCACTTGAATCGCTTTACTTTGTCTTTCCTATGTCATTGGACTATTAAATTGTCTGTTCTATGCAGCAAGCGCCTAAACATATTATTTATAATATTTCTACATAGGAACCTACTATCAAGATTAGAAATATTTGGATTATTTTCTTTATATAAATTGGGATTTTGTATGTATTGCCTACATGTGAATTTTGCTTATATTCTTTGGATATTTATATACTACACATTTACTAAATATTATTGCATACATTGTATGTTGTACACGGTGCTTTTCTTTTGATTCTGTGATTCTAAAGCATAACAGTTTGTTTAGCTCAACTTGGTTCCCTTCTCAGACCAGCTTCTTGCCTTCCTTGCCAAGTTCTTCTGCAAAGATTTCTCCTCCATTCTCTTCTACAGTGCTCTGACATGCTTATTTCAGCTCTTTCTCTGGCCTCTGGTTCCTCTTATTTATAGGGTTGCCAGGCCTGGGTTGGGAAATGCCTGGAGACTTTGGAGGTGGAGCCAGGAGAGGGCGGGGTTTGGGGAGGGGCCTCAGCATGGTACAATGCCATAGAGTCCACCATTCAAAGCAGCCATTTTCTCCAGAGGAGCTGATGTCTGTCAGCTGAGGTTCTGTTGTAAAAGCGGAGGATCTCCAGGCCCCACCTGGAGGCTGGCAACCCTACTTGTTTATAGAGCTTAGATGTGATACTTCTTGTATCTTGAAAAATCAGTAAGGGCATCCCTAATTTTCCTTCTGTCTTTTTATGTTTCATTTTTCTTAAGAGTCCATCCCCTTTAGTTTTGATTTTCTATGCTGAATTAACCCTGCTTGAAACTGTTCAACCTCCCTGCCCCAGGTAACCAGCCATTTTAAATATTAAACATTGCAAGAAAGAAAAACAAAATGGTGGAAGCAGTTCCATTCCTTCATAATGTTGAACTGAATTTGGATGTGACAGCCTAATCTGAATGGTAATTTTTAGCAAATACCAGTAGAATAACACTTGTACAATGAAGCATGGAATTATCAGTCCTTTTTCATGGGACAGTATAAAAACCTGAATGGGGTGAAACAGCCTGGAATGGGCATGAAATACATAATATTACTGCAAAACACAGTGGAATGTGTTAAAGACACTTGAGAACAATACTGTAGAATTGAAAGCACTGAAATATTATGCTTTTCTTAACTCTTAACCCTTTCCCAGCCAAGATGCACGAGGAACACTATGGAATATGTTGGAATGGACAGTCAGTAATTTTGCTTTTTTTACTTGGACTCAAGTTGGATTACACAGAGTGAGTCAATACAATCGATGGATGGGACATTCAATAAACAATGCAATAGAATTAGGGTTATAGAACCAACCAGAAATCTAAAAACAAAACTGAAGCAAAGCATATGTATTAACATAACACATGCAAAATTCTACCATAGGATCCAAGTTTCAACAAGCTATACACAGTAGTATAGACAACAGCCCTTAATCATTTTTCTAAGTAACTTTGTGAATTATTTAGAACAGCACAAGTCTATTGCCTGCTTGGTGGAGTCAATGTGGCAGAGCATCTGCTTTGCATGCGGAAAGTTCTGTCCATGGCACCTCCACTTAAAAAAGAACATTCACATTCTTTTCCCTCTCCCTCCCTCTCTCCCTCTCTCCCTCTCTCCCTCCCTCCCTCCCTTTCTCTTTCTTTCTTTCTTTCTTTCTTTCTTTCTTTCTTTCTTTCTTTCTTTCTTTCTTTCTTTCTTTCTTTCTTTCTTTCTTTCTTTCTTTCTCTCTCTCTCTCTCTCTCTCTCTCTCTCTTCTTTCTCTCTCTTTTTCTTTTTTTCTCTCTCTCTCTCTCTCTCTTTCTCTCTTTTTTTCTTTTTCTCTCTCTCTCTCTTTCTCTCTCTTCCCTCCCTCCCTTCCTTTTTTCTTTCTCTCTCTCCCCCCCCCATACCTACCTTCCTTTCTTTCTTTGGTGCATTCCAGAGTGCTGTGAGAGGGGAAGAGGAGCTTCCAGCTTCCCTTCTACATAATTTTTGCTAGTGAGAATGGCTATGGGGAAACGCTGTTTTACTCCTTTCTTTGGCTCTGCATGGAATTGTTGCAATCAATATTTTCATGAGTGTATGCAGTGAAGAAGAGATATACTGGATGATGACCTGGATGCAGTTTTTGTAGATTTTTTAAAATTCTTGATCACTAAAGTGAGAATAAATTTGAACACATATTTGGTTTCAGTCTATGAAATAATCTTGGAATGTGCATCTTGATCATGTAGAAATCATTCAATTGTAAGTAATGTTGTTACTATATCTAAAGGCTGTTTTCAAGGGCTCAAACATTTGGGGGGGCATGGGTATCCTTCCTTCATTGTTGTGTGTGTTGGCAGTACACTTGACTGTTGCTTGGGGGACTTTGGGGGACATCTGCAGAGAAACAGAGTTGTAACTAAAAATGAGCATGGTCAGCAGCACTTTGGAGATTGCCTGTTTTGTGAAATGTAAGAAGTGGGCAGAGTTTCTGAAGAAGATGAATGTCCCTCTTCTCCTGCCACTGGGCTGACATCTGCCTTTAATGGGCCAACAAAGTTGATGTTCTTAAGCCTTCTAATAAGAGAGATTTCTGCTTCTGAGGAGTTAACTTCCAATGATTGGTGATCTTGTGATGGTAGTGATACTTTGATGTGGTAAAGACCACCTGTTCAACAGGATAATTTTACCTGTGGGACAGACTCTGCATGGTAACCACTCCACTGGTACATAATTGCTTGTAAAAAATATTATAGTGTAATAATTCAGGTGGGTAGCCGTGTTGGTCTGAAGCAGCAGAACAAAGCTGGAGTCCAAAGTTTCATCCAAGGTATAAACTTTTGTGTGCATGCACACTTCTTCCATCTGAAGAAGTGTGGGTGGCACATGAAACCTTATACCTTGAATAAAATTTTGTACCTTGAATAAAATAATCCACAAACTACTCCCATCCAGTGCATCCACAAACCTAAAAGAAGAAGAGATTGGATTTATACCCCGCCCTTCACTACCCAAGGGAGTCTCAGAGCGGCTTACAAATTCCTTTCCCTTCCCCTCCCCGCAACAGACACCCTGTGAGGTAGGTGGGGATGAGAGAGCTCTGAGACAACTGTCCATGAGAGAACAGCTGGTACAGAGCTATGGCTTGCCCAAGGTCATCCAGCAGGTGCAGGGGGGGAGTGGGGAATCAAACCTGGTTCTCCCAGATTAGAATCTGCGTACTTAACCACTACACCAAACTGGCTCCTAGGGTTGTTCTGCTGGTGAACTAGGGTTGCCAACTGCAGGTTGAGGAAATCCCTGGAGATTTGGGAGTGGAGCCTGAGGAGGGTGGGGTTTGGGGGAAGGAGGGACCTAAGCAAGGCATAATGCCATGGACTCCACTTTCCAAAGCAGCCATTGATCAGATCTCTGTAGTTTGGAGCTCAGTTGTAATTCCAGGAGATCTCCAGACCCCACCTGTAGGTTGGCAACCCTAAAAATTAATATTTAGCGTACTAGTTCTGCAGGAAGGCAAGCTGATTTCTACGGGAACCTAATCTTTAGGAATTGATTCCAATCCAGTGTGGGAGTAATTGTTGGACATAAGATATTGGTTCAGGCAAGATTTTGTATAGATGGGACAGAAAATAATGTTTTTATTGTTTTGTCAAAACCGTTTTGACAACAAGGTAAACAGAATAAGAAGCAAAAGGTGGATGTGGCTGGATGACCACACTTCTGGTAACATTGGGTGTGGCCTAATATGTTAATGAGCTGTGCTGTCAGGGATGTGGCCTAATATGCTAATGAGTTCCTGCTGGGTTTTTTCTACAAAAAGAGCTCTGGTGTTATTACAAACCATAAGTTTTCAACAAGAGCAGATTCCAATGGGGGTGAATAAAGCTGATTTGTACAATGGCTGTAAACTGAGAGCTGGAAAGGATCGGGTTCAAATCTCATGAGAGCTGTTCACTCACTAACTGGCCTAAGGAGAGATGTTCAACTCATTCCTTCAGCCCTCTCCTGTAAGAATGCTGGTCTGCTTCACAGCACGGTTGTACAATTTACTGAGCTATTTATGTGAAGGATTTTGCAACATGCTAAGTTTTCTTTTGGGGGCCAAATGCAACATCTGTCAGTGGATTGATATGATAAACTCAGTATTGTAACATGGCAATTATCCTTAATGCATATATTAAACAAAATGTTTCCACTTAGTTTGAAAAAAAGGTTCTCTCTTTCCCTCCCTTTCCTAGATCTAACAACATCTGTCAGCTGAGCTATATGAAGGAAAACCCCAAATCGTCTGAGCCATTAATCTTTTAACATAATGTCAAGCCGTTCTCTGGTTACTTGCATTTTCTATTCTTTTCACCATAATCACATTGGAAATAATTTCCTGCCCTCCAGCTTTAACTATATCTTTGATATATAAACCAGCAATAATACCAGCAGATCAAATGGAAGAGTGCATCCAGCAGTCTCTGAATCAGTTGTACTCTTTGCAGAATTTGGGGGGGAGGGGGAGAGAGAGAGAGAGAGAGAGAGATTTAGGCCATTTCTGCGCCACCTCTCCAGGCGTTTTTTCTAGGTTCATGTGTCCTGCTTCTGCAAAGACTTAAACAGCCTAAAACATCTACTTGGGGTCCCATTTCTCACATTTGTGCTCAAAGCTTATCTGTTCATGACCTATTGACTTTTATGTAGTATCTAGCATATGTTTAATCGGACTTTTCTCCAAGGAACTCAAGTGTTCTCCCTTTCCCATTGTATCTTCCCAATACCTTGTGAGACAGGTTAGGCTGAAAAAGAGTCTCTTCTGCATTCTCATTTTTGTCACTTGTTTGTCCCTATTGCTTTGGTCCCCCCCCCTTTCCACATGTGTTTTGCTTCCTTTGGGACTACCAGAGAGGGCAAGACACATTTTTTGGGGGGGCGGGCGGGCGGGAAGCTCTGAAGCAATGGGAACACACAAGGGATGAAAATCAGAATGCGGAAGAGCCTGGCTCAGGATCACCCAGGAAGTTTCAGGGCAGAGTTGGGAACTGATGCCAGGCCTCCCGGATCCTAGCCCAGCTCTAGGGTTGCCAGCCTCCAGGTGGGGCTTGGGGATCTCCTGCTTTTACAGCTGATCCCCAGCTGACAAGAGATCAGCTCCCCTGGAGAAAATGGCTGCTTTGGAGGGTGGACTCTATGGCATTGTACCATGCTGAGGCCCCTCCCCTCCCCAAACCCCACCCTCTCCTGGCTCCACCCCCAAAGTCCCCAGGTATTTTCTAAGCAAGACCTGGCAACCTTACCCAGCTCTCAGATCACCATATCTCCTTGACCTTTATTTCCTAACATTGACTTGCTTGATATGTTGTCCAATCACATGGACATATAGGTATGTTAAAATCACAACAGTGGGGGCGTGGAGTTAAGGAGCAGCACAGACTTGGAATTTTGACATTTTCGTCTTGCAGACATGACTTGAAAGCATGGGGGGTGTGCAGCTAGGTGCATGCATAGATCCCACTCTCAATGTCTACATTCTGAGGACAATGTCTATTGACATCCTACTTGTCTATAGACAAGCTCTCTCCATGCTTTCCCCAGATGCCCAACCACCTGGAACAAATTCTATCCATGTACAGATTGTACATACTTGGTCTGTATGCAGATGGTCATCCAAACACATGAAGATGGGGGGGAGGGGGGAAACCATGCGCAAGGCTCTGCTGTTCCCCATGCCTTCAAGCAGTGCGTCTATAGTTCCATTGTGTTTAAGAGGGAAGGTTAAGGCGAAGTTTTCTCTGGTCACTGAATAATCAAACACAACTGTTCCGTACCCAAACACCCAGTAGAAAGGCTACAGCCATGCTTTGCACAGTTTCCTTTTGTACTTTCCTCTCTTCTGTAGCCTCTACTGGCTGCTGGGCAAGAGCATGGCTGCTCGGAAATTCTTCCACTAGCAGCAGGAGGAGCAATGTAAGACTCTGAGCTGAAGGAGCTAAGCTTCCTGCACCCCCTCGTGGAGCTCTGTGGAATGGGCCTGGAACTTTTCTTAGCACAATAAACTCCTACAGACTTGCTCAGCTAGAGGTAAGCATTATTTCTCTGGAAACAGGGCAGGTGGTCTTTATACACTAGCCTCATTTTTCTTACAAGTATCTGAAATAACTTCTGTGCACATATTTAACACTTGTTTCACATGGGAATATACTTACACAATGTCCTGTTTCCTCATGATTGCCCTCCTACATGACACAATGCCACAGATATACCTGTAAGTACTTAAGGACACCTCTACATTGCCATAATCCAGGTGAACAAAGAAGGATTTGTATTTATTCACATTATGCAGAGACAGTAACTTGTCTGAGGTCATCCTGTTAGGGGTGAGTAGTGTGTAAACATCCATATGCCAGTCAGTGAGCCCTCCTCTATATAAATTCATAGCCACCTTGGTAGCCCTTACAAAGACAGAAAGGCTGGGTATAAATTTAGTAAAATCAAATGAATAAACAAATAGCACCAGTTTTCCATTAATTTATCAGTTCGTTTCCTTCCTTCATGTTCCCACACAAAGTTTGTTAGTTGCCAAGACCATTTCTGTAAAATCATACAGTGCCATCAAGCATGAGCTATGTGCTATAAACTCTAACTCACATTTTCCAGTAATCACACTCCTAACAATATTCTATCAGTGTCAGGAATATCATAACTCTACGTAATTCTACAAGATTTTCAAAGATCGTTACTTGATATCGTGCGACAACTAGATATCTTTTCATCACGTCACTAGCAAAATCCATCACGTCTTTAGCAAAATCCACCTCCCTTGGCTTTATGGATTCCTCTAAACTTACTAACTGTCAAGTACAATTAATACTAGATTTTAAAGTAGTTTTCTTTCCGATAATTCCGCTCTTCATGCATATTATTCCAAATCCATATCTAGAGTTCCTCAGGTATCTAACCCTGACTCTCGGGTTTCTTTTGAAAATAGTCATCAGTCTGTTCTTCATTTGTTTCTGCAAACCAATTCTATATTTTTCCCAGTAAAATTAATAGTAAAACCTATTGAAATTAAATTTAAATGTAGAATTTCATTGGAGACAAAGGGAAATATAAGGTGCAATAGGGACCAATTCTTTAGAATACTATCTAAAGTTCTTTGCCTCAGGCAAAACAGGCCTGCAATGAGTGCTTTGAAATCCATAATTTGTGTTTCAGAGGGTGGTTGTGATGGTTTGCAGTAGAACAGTTAGACCAACAAGAGTTTCAGAGTGTAAGCTTTTGAGAGTCAAGGCTGTTTAAGGGAGTTTGGACTCTTGAAAGCTCCTACCCAGAAATTCTTGTTGGTCTCTAAGGTGCAACTCAACTTGAATCTTACTGTAATTTGCATGTGAGTGTATGTTTGGCAGGGCAGAGTTGTCAAGGTCAATTCGTTAGGAATATTTGCCATAGTAGAGAGAAAATTGCTAAGGAACTTGAGATGGGAGGTGGCAGATATTAATTATACTACAGCTACAGCCAGTATTGCTGTTCACTGATCAAATGCAGCATTTTACCACTGTAAAATGATTGTAATTTTGCAGCATGAAGCCACTCAGAGTCAGTCTTGGGAATATAAAAGTAATTAGTCTTTCAGAAGTTGCAAGACATCATGTGTGCAAACCATGCCTTTGCCTTTGGCTAAAAATACACAAGAGTCTTTTGTTCCTCCTGTCTCTAGGGTCACTCCAAAAGCTGCAGAAGGCATTGAGTCATGCTTGTGGATTGGTTCTACAACACGATATGCAGTGGCTAAGTGTCCCATCCGAACTACAGCAGTTACAAATTTAACTAATACAGTCAAAAGCTAGACACTCGAACTTTTCTAGGATTTGAATTAAGGTTGCTTGAGTCAATTGAATGCCTTCTCCAGCAGCTATTGCTTAAAATAGCTTGGTCTTCTTTGCCATCTGTTGTGAAACACCAACCTGGCTGATTATAGGCTCCCTTCCTTTATGAAATGGGTCAGCGTGGTTGTTATTATTAATGTAAGGAAGTTGTAGTCTTGCCAGCCTTCAAGTTCTTTCCATCTGTGTCTTTTATGTTGGAGAAATGAGTATGAAAGACAAGACCTGGGATTTCTGTCATTATAGGGTTAACCTATGTAACTTGTTGTGTTTCTTAGTTTAACCTGGAATTGCCTGGCAGCTGGCCAATGAACTCTAAGCCCGGGGAAACCTAAAGGTGTACTGTTTTGCTAATTGGTCAGTGATATCAGGTGTTTCCTTTCAGGGGTCAAGAAGAAGGAGAGATCCTCCATTGTAATCTCTCACTCTGTAGTAGGATGTCTTAGTGTGCAGATGCAGCACAATGCTGCTTAGTAAGCATGTTTTGTTTATTTGTAGCTAATCCCGTTTCCCTTTTTCCTTTAGTAATAAAGTTTCTTTTAAATTAAAAGAAGCAATCTCTTCTTTCCAGAAAAGCAAGATCCATTACTCTGAATTTTCTTGAATATTGGACAAAAGTCCTAACATTTTAGACATTTTAAATAATAGAACAAAATGTGGCATGGAATGTTTGCATCCATGTTCAATCCACTTTCCAACTAGATTTTACTGTGGGCAACTCTGCATCTCAACTGGGAGGGAAAAGTGCAGCTTAAAACCACATTTAAATAACTTGTAGCAATGCAGTACTGATTGCAAAGTCACTCCTGAATGGCCATGAAACGGCCATAGATCTATGCAGAAGGTACCATAAAATCTGATGATCAAAGAAAGTGAAAGCGGCATGGAGTATGGAGGCTACCATAAAATTGGATGACCAAAGGAAGTGAAAGTGGCATGGAGTGTGGAGGCTACCATAAAATCGGATGACCAAAGGAAGTGAAAGCAACATGCAATGCAGAGAGGAATTTCTGTTCCGACATGGATTTCGTAAAACAACAGAGGGAAAAGCCAATGGAGAATGAGCAAAATCCAATTCAAAAGTGCATTGAAAGTGGATTATTTAGTGCATGTGATGGCAGCCAGGGATAGACAAATTATTATTTAAAAGTGTGAAAAGTGGTATCTACAACAAACCATGATGGACAGAAGGATTGGGTAGAAGAAGAAGAGTTGGTTTTTATACCCCGCTGCTGTCTCCCTTAAGAGTCTCAAAGCGACATACAGTCTCCTTCCCTTCCTCTCCCCACAACAGAAACCTTGTGAGGTCAGTGGTGCTGAGAGAACTGTGACTGGCCCAAGGTCCCCCAGCTGGCTTCATGTGGAGGAGTGGGTAATCAAACCCAGTTCTCCAGATTAGAGTCTGCCTCTCTTAACCACTACACCACACTGGCTCTCATCCACCCAACTACATATTTTATTTATTTAAATAATTTTGGTGCTGTACGTCTCTTCATTCAAGGCAATTTACCCAAAAAAGTAAAACAACGGACAAAATATTCAATCAGATCCATAACTATGACAAAGTGCAATGTGAGATGCAGGACAATCCCTGTGTGACCCAAGACCTAACAGATCTTACCTGGTAGATAGCACCATCAGTAGAGCCTGTTGGCCAGGTCATAACAGACAAGGGGTCAGGAAGTTCTTCAGGCATAAAGGTCCCAAACCATGAAAGATTTTCAGGAACTTGAAATGAACTTTGCAGGTCCCCATGGGCTAGTCAGTCTGGGAGCTATGGTGTAGCAGTGTCCATCCATGATGACTGACTCAGCTCAAGTGGTTTCGGTAGGGTTGCTGTGGTTGGTGAACCTGAGGTAAATGGCAATCACATTTGAGACAAAGATTGAAATCTGGTTACCCAGTGAACTTCAGGGGTCCCAGAGATCTCAGTAGGCTGTTGTGGGAAGATAAAGGTGGGGAAGAATCCACTTCTGCAAGCACTATGCTCTTGCAGTTCACAGGATCCAACCCAGCATCATTTAATACAGATTAGTTAAGCATTGATTCTTCACACTCTCACACTTTATGATTTCGTTTGCATTTTTTAAAAAATTGCATACAACTCTGGGATCAGCTCATGCTATGTGATACATCTGGTCCAATCTATTTATATTGAAACAAATTCTGTGGATAACTCTTTAAGGTGATAGCAACTTAGATGCTTGCGATCAGAACAAAGCCAGAAGGCAAACATCATGTGCTCATTTGGGCTTCCCGTCTTTACTTTGCAGTTGAAATACAGGAGACATTGGAAGAAAAAGGTAAGATGCGGTGTCAGTATTTACATGCATTTGCACCATATGATTTGCCCTTTTTTTTGGCCATCAGGTCATGGCTGACTTATGATGACCCTGTGGGGTTTTCAATATAGATGTTCAGAAGTGATTTGCTATCACCTGCCTCTGGGTCACAACCCTGGACTTCCTTGGTGGTCTCCCATCCAAATACTATTCGGGCCGACCCTGCTTAGTTCTCACAAGATTGGGCTATCCAGGTCAGGGCACAGTTTGCCTACTGCTTGAGAATGTACACAGACTTACTAGGATTACATTGTGTGCGTTAGTTTCAGATGTATTGAACTGAGTCCTCCCCAAATTTGTGATAATTATGGATTAGTGCTGTGTCCATTGAACAGTGCAGGCTGAGAGCCAGTTTGTTGTAGTGGTTAAGTGCGCGGACTCTAATTGGGGAGAACTGGGTTTGATTCCCCACTCCTCCACTTGCACCTGCTGGATGACCTTGGGCAAGCCATAGCTCTGTACCAGCTGTTCTCTCAAGGACAGTTGTCTCCGAGCTCTCTCAGCCCCACCTACCTCCCAGGATGTCTGTTGTGGGGAGGGGAAGGGAAAGAAGTTTGTAAGCCGCTCTGAGACTCCAAGTGAGTGAAGGGCGGGATATAAATCCAATCTCTTCTTCTTCTATAGGGCCATCCTTAAAAAGTTCTTATTGAGACATGCAGTACATTGCATTCTTAAAAGACAAGTCTTTTTTCCCCAAAGCCGTACCCTTCTCCCATCACAAATAAGAAAGCCTCTACTTGGTGGTTTTTAATGAAAATGCCATTTCATAGCTCTAATGGCCAACAGCTGGAAAAATGAATGCTTTTCTCCTTCATCATATAAAGTCTTATTTGGAAGAGTATTGGGTTGTGGCTCTACTGGGTAACTTTGCTGATGATCTGATTTAAAAAGTCATTTAATTTTTTTTCTAAGACCACAGTGGTTGCCATAGAAATATATTTGCTACAAAACAAGGAATAATTAGTATACATTTTGTTCCTTCATATCCCCTAATTTCTTCCATCCAGGGTCTTAAAACATATAATTAAAGGGATTATTCAGCTTTTGATTTCCCCCTCTCAATTCATTTAAAGACCAGCCTCTTGGGTAGGCAGTGCGTAAGTCATATTTGGTAATCAGTCCAATCTGTTTGTCTACATGGACAAAAACAGCATATTTTTTCATCAAAAGCTAACAAGTAAGTAGTGGTGAATTTTAGATTCTATTTGTAGGGAGGCTGTCCAGAGGCAAGGGACTGAAGCGAGAAGACACAAGATTGTTATGGGATGATTGGTCTGTCAGAAGCTCTCCCACAAAGCTATCTTCTTACTTCTGGGTTGGCGAGTGGCCGGAGATTCATGTGCATGACAGAACAAGAATGCTTAGAAAAGGACAAGTGGAGGAGCCGCAAGCAGTGACAGGAGGCATCTCCTTTTCCCCTCCCCCACTATTTTCTTTCCTAGAGTACCCCACAGCCTCTCTCCTTTTCTTGCTTCCTTTCCTCTTTCCCACCCACCAAACAAGCTATTTTTTCCACCCCTCATCTTCAGCTATATTTATTATTTCACATATATCCCATCTTTCTCCATAATGTGGACCCAAAGCAGCTTACATAATTCTCTTATCCTCCATGTTATCCTCACAACGACCATGTGAGGTAAGTTAGGCTGAGTATGTGTAACTGTCCCAAGGTCACCCAGTAAGCTTCCATGGCAAGTGGTGAGTCAAACCTGGGTCTCCTAGATCCTAGTCTGAAACTCTAACCACTATGCCACACTGGCTTTTATGGGGGGATGCAGTTGAACAGTAGCAAGCAGTCAGTCCTGGGTGAGTCAAGCAAGTCACATGGTAGAAGTTGCTGGGTGGTTGATGGCAGGCCTGGCTGCAATGACTCCTCCCTCACAAACTGAAAGAGCCCTGGAAAGGGCTGTACCACCTGTCTCTGCCTTTTACTGACAGAAACCAATGCCTGAATGTTGTGGTTGCCTAGCAATGCCCACTGAGGGAACTCATTTCTTAAAGCTGCAGGTTTCCTTTCCTAAATCTGCTTCTATTATTACTTTAAAAATACCACCTCAATGCATTTTTAAAAAGATTTCAGATTGTGCTGCAAACCTGGGGTGTATTTCAGCATTGTAAAAAGATCTCTCTTGTCTGTTCACGGCTCCAGTGTCCAGATTTAAATATCCACTGTTCTGGCCATGTTGAGGATCAGAGATACTGATCACAGGAATAGTATGATTTGCATACGATTCTAATTGCCCATTAGCTCCAAAGTATATTGTGCCAACTGGCTGTGCCTTACTGACAGAGGCAGAAATAAGACATGATGTATGGACAGTCATATTTTAGGTGGAAACAACACTGAACATTCTGTATGGTGGCAAAGTCTACTTTTAAAAACAGGTTTTGAACCTATGTCACTAAATCCTGCACTGAAATATTTTTGTTTTCTGCAGAACTTGGATTGGTGGTTTTTTCTCCCCTTGCCAGGGACTTTAGCTGCAATGTGGGGGGAGGGGAATAACAACTATGCACACAGATGATGAGCTGGACTGTTTTGTTGCTTGTTTGATTTAGATATTTATATCCCACTTTTCTCCCCAATGGAAAATGCAAAGCAGCTTCCTATAGCATTCGTTCCTCTATGTTACCTTCACAGCAACAATCCCATGCAGTAGATTAGACTGAAATAATTGACTCAAGGTCACCCAGCAAGCTTTTATGGCAGAATGGGAATATGAACCTGGGTCTCCCAGATTCTTCTCTGACCCTGACCACTACGCTATGCTAATTCCACCTGTACAAGTTTTACTCGGAATATTCCAGTTAGTTTGGTAGATAAATAGTTCTGATTGCACACATTGAAATCTCTCAGATTCCATCAGCTAGTCCCACAACCCCAAAACATAAGTAGAGGCTTGTTTTGTGAAATGAGCTCACATCACACTTGATCTCATATGAATGGGCAGGTATGGTTTACATGCATTTCTACTTTTCCATTGTGTATACTGGACCCTTAACTTACACTGCAGTCCTAAGGAGACTTACACCCTGAAGTCAATGGGGTTAGAAGGGTATACCTCTGTTTAGGATTGCACTGTAGGTAAATGTTTAAATCATCCCCAAGGAACTTGCTCAAGGCCACCCACAGAATTTATGGCTGGGATTTGAACCCTGGCTGCCAGTTCCACCATTGTACTATGTGCATTGACTCTCTCTCTCTCTCTTTTTTGCTGCTGCCACATGTATCTGGTTATGTTTGTAAAGATTAATGGTATATGCTACATGTTTCTTTTTGTGGTTGTCAGTGAAACATATTTAGGGTCTCTTTTCAGTTTATGTGGATTTTTGGCCCGGAAGTGCATTGCCCAGCATGGTTCTGCCAAATATAACTCAAAGCTTCCATTCTATGAAGGGTCAGCAGGCTGGATGAAATATGTATTTAGGAGTCTTTTTATAGCAAACTACTTTGACTAATGCACAGAAGATAAAACAACTTGTAAACCACTAAGTACAAGCAATAAAAAAGTGACCACTGAGCATTTCACTGCTGAAAATAGACAAGCGTAGTGTTGCATTTCAAATGTTTTGCAGAGTGAATGTAATTCCAAATGTTAACAGATGCTTTACAAATATAAGAGAAGCCAAATGGAATTTACTGACATTTGTTTATGGTGAGATAGTGAAGGCAGAAAATGGCTCCCGTGTAACTTGGGCAAAACAACATTCTAGTTTATAAAAGTCCAGTTGCAACATAATGTTTTCAGGTATAAAATGACACTTCAGGTATAAAATGACACTTCAAAAAAAATGTAAGGCACAGGTGCTGTAAGGGTTGGACCTTGGGTTGCAAGTTGGGAGACCCATCTTGGCGGTTCAGCAGAGGCTCCCTGAATATGCAAGCTGTTCATCTCCTGCCTTTGGTTCTGTCTGTCTGTCTGTCTGTCTGTCCATCATCATCATCATCATCCATCATCCATCAATCTACCATCTACCATCTACCATTTATCACCCATCTATCATCTATCTTTCATCATCTATCAATCATCTGTCTGCCTGCCTGTCTGGTGAGTGTGAACTCTTTGTCACCTCTGTTCAACTGACCATTTTTTGAAACATCGCATTTACCAATTTAACCCCCCAATTCATCTGAGTCTTCTCCATCACTTTTTTTTTGCATCATTTCCCTCCCACACACTTCAGTTTCTGAATAGTGGCAAGAAATGAAATGTCAACCAGAGTCACTTTAGTTAAGTCCAATCAGCTGCTCTACCAATGCCATCCTAAACCCAGTAACCTATCTAAGCTCACTGACTATGATAGACTTAGAAAAGTATAAGTCTGCTTAGGAAAGTGCTGCAAGACGGTGCTGTTTCATGCACCCATTGCTTCTGGTGGCCATCCATCGTCCAGTTGCAGGCAGCTATGTGTATTTTGTTTAAGATCCTGTAGTTCAGGGGTGGCCAACCTGTGGCTCGGGAGCCACATGCGGCTCTTTCACACATATTGTGCGGCTCCTGGCAGGGCGGCTGGGGAAGCAAAGGGGAGGCATGCTTTTTCTCTCTTTCTCCCTTCCTTCCTTCCTTCCCTCCTCCCTCCCATCTATTTGCTTTCCTAGTTTCTCTCTCTCTCTTTCTTATAACTGGTTTTCCTCGTTTGTTTTTATTTTTGGCAGTCCCATTTAACGTTAATAAAAAGCAAATTTGCATATTTTTAAAAATAAAAACGTGTGGGTGTGATATTTGTTCCTGTCTTGCGGCTCTCAGACATCTCTATGTGGCTCTTACGTTTATTCTATGTGGCTCTTACGTTAAGCAAGGTTGGCCACCCCTGCTGTAGTTACTAAAGATAGCAAGAGAGCCAATAGGGTGGAGAGCATGAAATACAGGACAAGAACCAAAGGGGAAACTGGCTGGCTGTGATTCAAGCTGTTACAAGAGCCAGTTTTAGCAGGCACAGTCAAAACTGCCTGTTGGCCAGGCAAAGGTTTCCAGATTTGGAAGCCTTCATAGCCAGAGGAGCCCAGTGTGCTACCTGGACAAGGTGGAGGAGGTTGGATGTGCAAGAATTTTGTAGCTCAAACATGAGGCAGCACGGCATAGCTTCTGGGTTCTCGCACTGGTGGCTCCTGACAGCAGGAGTAACACCGTAAAAGCAAAATATGCCTGAAAGGTAAGCAAACCTATGTTGAGACCTAAATGCATGCTGCCATACTTAGTCACCTGTATTACTTTGTCTTGCACTGTGTATAGCTTCATAAGGACATGTGGAGTGTGGAAGAGGTAGAGGATTTGGAGGCATTTTGTCACACTGGGCCTTTTGCCACTTCACAAATGAAATAACTGTCAAATTTAAGTCAAGAACTTCTTACAGTGGAATAGAGAACATACAGAGTTCAGTGGCTGAGATGCCCATGAACCAATTTGTTTGCTTTAAAAGATGTATTTGCCAACCAAGTACATAACTATCTTTTTTTTGGTGTTTGATAGTATGGATATGTGTCGTCCCCCCCCCCCCCATGGTTCATGCAAATCTAGGTCTCAAAGGCTAGATGACTTCAGCACTCCATATTTTACTAGCAAAATTCTGGATCGGATAGGCTTAAATTAAATTTCTGCCCTCAGGGAGTAACCCACCTCCTACTCTCAGACAACTTTTAATCCAAATGGCTGAGAGCAGTTCATAACAAGCTACATGCTCTTGGAATCTCCCTCCAAGCGATTTTGAGTATGCATTGGGATGTAGCGAAATCAGCCCTAAAGCAAAGAATGATGGACATGGAGAGACAGGCAGATCTCAGTAGATGTCCTAAGTTTAGAGCCTTAGATTCTGTCAAATATCGTGTGCAACCCAGGTCCTATTTATTGCAGCTTGATATTCACAGGCTTAAGAAAGCCTTCACATTAGCCAGAGGTGAGGCTTTCCCATCTGGGCTGCTTGAGGGCAGATTCAAAAGGATCCCCACTGAATATAGATTTTGCTAATTTGGCTTAGGTCAAACTATCGAGCACATGATGCTCAGATGTAACTGGTATAACAAGATCCGTGAAAAATCTATTACTCCCCTCATAATAGATATGGTGGGACAAACAGGTGCTGAGCAGTGTAGCCAATTGTTAATCGGTGGGAACCGGACAATTATTGAATCTGTGGTGAAATTCTGGGTGGCGTGCAATTTTCCCTCTAAGCTGTGGAGTCTAGTTGCAAAAAATCTACTTTGTGAGCTACTGGCATTAAAGTTGTGACTGAGCAATTTGGCCACAGCATACATTAGTTTGCTCTGGAGCCATCCTTCCTGAGCTAAGACAAAAATGTGTGAGCTGGAAGCTAAAAATCTGTGAGCTAGCTCACACTAACTCAGCTTAGAGGGAACACTGGTGGCGAGTTGTCATATTCGAAACACATGATCAAATACGTAACAATAGCTCCCTAGTAAGTCTCCGGTTGATGTTCTTCTTTCTTATTTTATTACGTACGACTGTACTTTTACATAGTTTTATTTTTATATCTATATATATCTGTATATCTATATCTATATCTATATATATACTGTTTAAACTCAGTTATATGAATCTTTCATCTAAGTATGTGCATCTTATGGCTTTGTTGCCATAATAATAAATAGACCTGAACCTGGATCCAATATCAATGCAAGACAGATAGGTTTTAGCCAGCTTTCTATGTGCAGTTGGGTAGCAAGCCTCCCTGTAAGATAAAAAATACAACACACACATCGGAGTATTTTCACATTAGCCAAACACTTGCATACAGTAACAGGGTTTTATTTACAATGGCTGAGAAAAAGGCCGTGTGAATATTTACAATGGTATTCCTAAGCAGAGGTAAAAAGGTAAAGGTAAAGGTTTCCCTTGCTCAAAAGTGAGTCGAATCCAACTCTAGGGGGCAGTGCTCATCTCCATTTCCAAGCCGAAGAGCCAGCGCTGTCAGAAGACGTTTCCATGGTCATGTGGCTGGTTTGTAAATCTACTGAAGTCAACGGTCTTTGAACTGTGTAACTCTGCTTGATTTCAGTGATCCATTCATGGTTAATTATGCGACCAGAGCTTCAGTCATTGCTGGCATGAATGAGCAAATTAGTCAATGAAATCCTGTTCTCAGATACAAACAGTATGTTTTTACCCATCCTATATGGCCAGGACTGTGTCCGTGTATCAGGTAGTAAGCTGGAATCTGCAGCTAGACTATTTTGCTAATTTCTGTTCAGCAAGTCCAACAAACCCTGTTTCATTTTTAAAGGAAATCCAACCTGTCATTCTGAATGCAAGCAAACTTAAATGTGGGCAGATATAAAGGTTCTTCCTGCCAGCCTAGCAGTTCAAAAGCAAGAAACTGCAAGCAGATAAATAGGTACCACTTTGGTGGGAAGATAACAGCGTTCCGTGCACTTCAGCATCTAGTCATGCCGGCCACTGACCACGGAAACGTCTTTGGACAGCGCTGGCTCTTCGGGCTTGGAAACAGAGATGAGCACTGCATCCTTAGAGTCGTATTTGACTGGCTTTCGAGCAAGGGAAACCTTCACCTCTATAAAGACTCTGGACAAATTCCGCCCCCAGAAACAGTCAAAGATACGATTGTTTTGCTGAAACCAAAAGCAATTTAGCTTTTCATCTAGACTTCCAGCCAGAGCAGGTTTCGTGTTGGAAAGTGGATGTGAAATTCCATGGCGATTTGTCACAGAGCTGTGATTTCATGAGGCGCTTTAAAGTTTACCAGCCATATAATAGGCTGTGAGGATAAGGTCACTCTTAGAATTAGTAAAAAAAAAAAATACATTGCCATTGACAGCACTGAAAGAGACACCATGGGGAGTGTTATGTGTACATCAAGGCCCATGAATGGCCTTGAACATGAACTTGAACTAAACATTTGCCCAACGTGAAGTTTTAAAAGAGAGAAATTAACCAGAATTTTTCAGAGCGATAATAAATTCATTATTGAACATTTCCACTCGGGAAAAGTCCATGCCTATCAAAGGAGAAGCTACTAATTAATCCACTTCTGTATCACAAATTTCTGTCGAGCAGTCAAGTGGACTCTTCATACTCTTAACAGTGCTTGTAGAGTTGAGTCTAACAGCCTAATCCAAACCATGTTCACTTGGAAGAAGGCTCCCTCAGTTCCAAGATCTGACTTCCATGTAAGATCACTGAGGAATGCAGGCTTTTGGTCTCCTCAGTCTCTCATTAGACAGGATGAGGCAACCCACTTCAGGCGGCTGATTTAAGGGCTTCGTTAAGGGGCAGTAATATTTCAAAGCTCAGTTTTTACCCTAATTTGAATTTTCTGTCTCAGGCACCAAGGGGTCTTGAGCTGTCTCTGGGTCACCTCCAACAAATTATCCCAGCTGTGAATTGGCATTTAATCTCTTTCATCTGGGGTAACAAACATTTGTTGACGTAGCGTTAGCAACATTGTTTCCTCACATGACATATTAGACTATGAAATCCAGTCCGTTTTTACCACATTAGCACATGTGGTGCAGGATAGATTTTGAATAATCAAAACGCATGATTTCAATTATATCTCTTGAGTTAGGAGGACTAGAATTTATTGTGTTCCCATAATTTGTTTATTTCGTATTCATTTGATCTTATTTATACCCAGCCCCATCAACAGCACCATAGGCCACGAAAGACTTTCTTAATCATAGCATGCTGCTATAATGATGAAACCTTCATGTCACTCTGACTCTTCTTATCCCTGGCCAGCAAAAGAAAATTTGAGTACAAATGACTTATTTTAAATGTAGAAGATGCACAGACTTTGGCAAATCTGTTGGCAAAAAAGAATTATGCATTTGAGGGTTACCAAGAACGTCTCCCTGCATACCTTTGCAGTCATTACCTGATGCATGGGTGATATAATGGCTGAGGACAGACTGGCAATCTGGAGCGAGATGAATGCAGAGGAAACTGCTGCGGGGGAAAAACTCCCCGGGGCTGGCCGTTCACACCGGCCGGTGTATTGCGCAACGGTGCTGATACGGAGCGTTCAGACTGCTGCGAAGTGGCCCCACATGGGCCAGCCTCCGCAGCTTGTGATAGGGCTGTTTCGGCAATTTGTGCATGTGCGCATGTGTGCTCATGTGCAAACTGGCAAAACGCCGTGTTCACACTGCCGCCTCCGCTTGCCTCCCGCCTTCTTCCGGTTCACACTGCCTGGAAGCGGGAGGCAAGCGCAAGACGGCCCCTGGACACTGGTTTCTCCCGGTGTCCTGTTAAAGTGGATGGAAAGCAAGTGGGAGACGGGTAAGTGCAAAACGGAGCCGATGGACAGATGCGCATGTCTGAACGCGCTCCCTTCTTCCACTTCCAACGCGGGGCTGTCCCAGTTTACACTGCCAGTCTGTCCTCAGCCAAAGTCCTTCCAGGTTGATTTTAGAGATCATAAAGGAATAAGGATCCATTGCTTAACTATAGTCTCCTAGGAATGCTGTTCCAAGGCTGCTGAGGACTCAGTAGGTCTAACGATGATTAAAGGTAATCATTTTAAGAACTTGCACATTTGTACTGAATAGTACTGAACTCCTTGCTGTGTCTGATGGTGGGAAAGCATCTCTTGCTTTGGAGGAAGGCAGCTTGTACCAGAAGAAAGCCTCACTATTTGCTGAGCAAAAATAGGGCTATATTATAATGAAATGGTTCAGGAATTTAAAAACCCTATAGGTCGGAGCCTGCAGATCCATTCTGCTAGCTTTGGCATTTCCCAGATTCACAAGAAGTCCTCCTCTGATGCAAGAGTTTCTTCTACAAGTTGAAGAGCTTCTTGCATCGGGAGAGACACCTTGCCCCAGAGCAGAGTGCCACTATTGTCTGATTGCGCTGGGAGGATGAAATTCCATCACTCCCAACTCCCAAGAAAAACAAACAAACAGATTGTGACTGAAATCCACATGGCATAGGCATTTGATAGAATGGAATACGAAATGTGCAAGGTTTTTACCCTCTCAGATCTGTTTGAAAGGAACAATAGAAATTTTTCAGGGGGGGAAAACCCTTCTCGCCAAAGGAAGAAAATCATTACCATTGTTACAACAGCATGTACTAAGCAGCTAAGCTGTAAAGTTAAGATAAAAACTGCAGATGTTTCCATTGTCTCTATCTAGTTGCAAATCTATGCAAATGCATTCAGCAGGGTTACAGGTATACTCGAGATCCCTATCTTCCACTGTATGTTTGCTAGCAGAGAACTAAACATAGAAACATTAAAATGACATATGCCACCCACAGTCATTTGAAACTCAGTAAAATTTCCACGTAACCTCTTGACCTAACATCACACCATAGATAAAAGCATTAGTATATGTGAGTCCATAGGGCTTCTTTGGTCACAGCCAGATGGAAGGCCCATTCTCACACGCTATTCTTTCCCCTCGGAAATTGCTGGTGCTGTCAGAGCAGAGAGCCTCCCTTCCCTCTCTTCCGCTATGTGTCAGGGAAATAATCTGGAAATTTACTAAAAAGGATCCAACTTGAACCATACCCCATTTGGAAATATAAGAAAAGCTCTGAATCTGAACAATGTTGTTTATAGATTTGGGTTAGAGACTTTCCAGTCTGACAGTTTTGCTGGTGCCTACTTTCTGATTTCAGTTTCCCAGGCGGTAGGGGTGGGAAAGCTGGGTCTGGGAGGGAACAGAGAGAGAGATCCTAAGCAGAATCTGACTCAGATCCATTCAGTGGGGCTTACTCCCAGGCAGGGCCGGTGCTACCATTAGGCCAAGTTAGGCGACTGCCTAGGGCACAGACCTCAGAGGAGTGCAGAAAAGGACAATCAGCACCCCTCCAACCTGCCACAGGCTCTCACACTCACCAGCCCCGGCTCTCCCATTCTTTTCCTCCTCCAGATAGTCATGGCAACTGCAGCAGCAGCAGCTCCCTTCAGCTTTGCCTCGCACCCTGCCTGCCCAAGCCCACACAATTTTTTAAAAAATTAGCAGGGTCAAGTTTTGTGCTTTTAATTTTCCCTAGAATTCATCTGTTTTTGATAATTGGGTAGCAGTGTGGGAGGGCAAGTAGTTAGCCTTGCCTAGGGCGCAAAAAAGCCTGGCACCGGCCCTGCTCCCAGGAGAGTGTTTTTAGGATTGCACTGAGAAGAACTCAGCAACAGTAGTTATGTGCATGACAGGGATGTTTTCCAAACAGAAGGGTTGTCACCATACAGAACGGTGTCTTTGTGCTCAAAGTATCCACTTTCTGCCAGTCATTACATAATCGCAGTGAATTTTGCAGGGGTTTGGTGACTGAGTCTATGTAAGCCAGAATGGCAATGTCATTTTCCTTTGCTACTATTTCTAGCACAGTTGATATAATCTTGAAGTACATTAATTGAATAATGGTTCCAGAATCTGCTTAAGCTTGATTTGCTGAGCATTAACTGTATGCGTAGACTGGCTTGCTTGCTGCTATAACACACATCTTGCGGAGGGATCAAATCACTCAGATTGTGAGGTTTTCTTTTCCCTCCCTATCCCTCCCTTTATCGCTACTATTAGTTTAGTGCATTTTGTGTTGCAATGCTTGGTTATTTTACAATTCTCACAATGCAAACGTTATATTTTAGTGTGAGCATTTCTGTGCTTTACTCTCATACTGATGGAAATGTGACTAGATTGTTGTCATCCATAGTGCACAAAGATACTATCAATGGCTGTGTTGCACTCACACTTCAAGTGATTTTTGACCAAACATTCTGAATTCAGTAATCTGGATTATTGAATAATGAGCAACAGTATGTTGGCAGTGCTCTGCTTTCTGAACCCTTCTGCAAGAGAAACTGGCAGCATGTCTGCCTTTATCTTTTATTGCTGTGTTGCTGTGTTGCCCATCTCCTCCAGAGACGTAAGGAAAACTTTCACTTCTGCCTTGATGAACAAAAAGATCTCTGCACCATGTAATGTCAATACGTTTCTGTTATTTCATTTGAATAAATAATATTTTGCTTTGCTACAAATGAACGAGCATTGTAACTGCAAATAGCATTCCATCTCATTTCGAGAGCCTGCAGTGAAGGCAAAATCTTTAATTCATTTGGCCATTATTGTCAAAACTGAGATCTTACTTAGGCTTCTTTGATATGGGCTCTTTGAACCTGCTTTGGCTTCTGAAGGCAAATGCAAATCCTGCAGGAATTTCACTGGCTATTGGTTACTGCGCTCATTTTCAGATATTGTCTATCCCATACAAAGCGCTTTGTGGCCATGGGCCCTCATATCTGCCTCTCCCCCTACATTCTGCCACAACAGCTTTGCTCATTGGAGCAGGGTCTTCTGCAGGTGCTAACCTAGAAATGGGCACATCATCAACTGCCCACTTTCCCGGCATTCTGCAAACCATGGCCCCATCCATACGAGCAAGATAAGCCGGACGGGAAGTGACTCAAATTTGTACCGGTGCAATTTGCGCCACTTTTGCAGGATCACACAGGTCTATGGACCTGTGAGGGCAAACCGCCACTGTGTGATCACACGCAGCCACGGGCGAGTTGTAGTTTTTTTTCCCCCCGGCCATTTTCAGTGCGCTTATCTGCTTCTACAAGGGATCGATGACTTGCCTCTCCACCCTCTGGGTCATCCGATGATGTGCATATCAGGATGGGAGGGGAAAAAACAAAACAAAAAGCCCGCTCCCCAACGCCACTTGTTTGCGCTGGCGCAATCACACCAGGAAAGGTCAGTTCTGGGCCGTCTCAAACCATTTGAGACTGCCTTTTCACTGGTAGCTAAATAAGCCAGTTCCCCACCGGCTCAAAGCAGTTTGCGACACTTTGACACCGGCTGCAGGAAGCTTCCCAGATGTGCTTGTGTGATCACGCCACTTTGAGCCGGCGGGGAATCGTCCTTCTTGTGTCGCAAATGGGTGCGTATGATCATGCCCTATGTAAAACTGAATGATCCAAGAGGACTTTTCTACACACTCTACTAAATGACTCAACAAAGTTACTTGGAAAAATGATCAGGGACTGTATATAGCTTGGTGAAAGTCTGAACACTGCTACATAATCTTGCATCATTTAACATGCAATGAGAACACTTAACGCTTTGCTGCAGTTCTATTTTGAGACTTCTGTTTGTCTCTACAACTCTAATCTGACTGTAGTGTTTATTGAATGGCCCGTCTGTCAATTGTATTGACTCACACTCTGTAATCTGCTGTGAGTCCAACTGAGAAAGGTGGGCTATAAATAATGTAAATAATAAATAGATAAACTGTAAGATGAAGCAAGGTAGTCTTTTTTAAGAAGAAGAGGAGATTGGATTTATACCCCTCCCTTCACTTGGAGTCTCAGAGGGGTTTACAGTCTCCTTTTCCTTCCCCTCCCCACCACAGACACCCTGTGAGGTAGGTGGGGCTGGGAGAGGTCTTTTGAGAACTGCTCTTTCAAGAACAGCTCTGACAGAGCTATGGCTTGCCCAAGGTCATCCAGCAGTTGTAAGTGGAGGAGTCTGAGACTTCTGAATCTAACCAATAAGCCAGACCTTTGATGAAGCAAAGTTCCTTTATTCTTAGTGATGGTTCAGGTACTTCATGGTTGTTAGAGATACTTGGGTACAGACAGCATGGATTAATATACCCCCCACCTTCAGGTACAATTAGGCAGAGGGCCAATCAGAATGAATACAAAAGAATCGCGAAACTATCTAGGCCGTTAGTTCTCACCAAAAAGGCGCAAAGTACTAAAAATTCCCCCCAAGCCCCATAGTGACCTTTAGTTGCAATTCACAGGCCAGACACCTGGTTAGAACAACAGTTCAACAGTTCCCCAAGGTTACACAAGCAGATAAAACATTCAAGGCTCCAGAGAGAGAAAAGGGAGGTGATGGGGCGAGATAGCCAGACTGTTTATATGACGCACTGGAATACGGCAAGCCACCCTCCCGGGAAAAAGACACATTAAGCAGGACATGCAATAAAGCTCGAGGCAACTCGTAAATTACTGATAGGCAACCAGATACCAACAATTAATGGCAGAGGCTGAAACAACCAGACTCTGACAAGGAGTGAGGAATCAAACCCAGTTCTCCCAGATTAGAGTCCGCGAAACTGAATATTGTGACAGACAAATAACACAAGAGTAACTAAGCCCCTAGTGACATGCCCAATGCACCTCAGCGGGAATGACTCTTGGGGTTAATCAGTCCTTCAAGTACTAATCTGATGATCCATTAAGATTCAGATTTCTACAAAGAGAATAGATGCACCTTGGACCTGGCCATATGTGGTCACCACCCTAGCAAAGAAAAGTGATCAGGGTGGGTATCACAGCCAAGTACTGCGTTCTGTTTTGAATGTGAAGTACAGTTGCACATCAATAAACTGAGCATCAAAGGGGGAGCACATTTTAATGAGCCATTTTAACAGTTTGGTTGAAGAAGAATGGTTTAAATCTAATTTTAAAACTACCTTGGACACAACAGGGGAGAAAATTATAGTTTTTTTGTTGGGCAGAATGGCATTTAAGCTGTAGCCAATATGAGAAATAGGCCTTGGGTTTGAGAACAATACTGGAAGTTTCTGTTCTTGCTGCTTTAGATGCTGCTCTGCTATCACAAAGACTACAAATGCACTTCTTATAAAAATATGAGATTTATAAGATTATAAAAATGAACGGTTTTCAAGCTCTAATACCAAACCTGACCACCAAATTACACCAATGGTTGTTTGCATTAGAACAACACACAGGTATTTAGTAATTTTTAACCTGGGTATTCTTTTGTCAAGAGAAATTGTTACTGCACACAGTCTCCTTAAGTGCTTGCATTGAGAAAATGCAGTATTAGCATTATTGCACCTTTAAGAACATAAGAGTTGCTTTACAGACACAGAACATAGGCCCATTTATTGGGCACTCTTCATCCATCGATGCAAAGCTGTCCCCCTGCTGTTTGTAGGGTTGCCAAGTCCGTTTAACTTACTGGCGGGGGGGAGTCCTCTGCCGGCCGGGAGCTTCACTGACGCGCGCGCTTTGTGCGCGTGCCAGCTAATGTCACCGGAAGTGACGTCAGCACATTGGGGGCGTTGCCAGCATTCGGCTGGCGGATTGGGAACCCCTTTAGCGGGGGATCCCCTGCCCCCCGGGCTGACTTGGCAGCCCTAGCTGTTTGTCTCCAGCTTTTGGCAGCCAGCTATATTGATTCTTAAAGCAGAGGTTCTCTTTTTGCAAGCTCTTGGCTAATTTGTATTGATAAATCTGGTTCACAGTTGTTAATCATTCTGCTGGTTAACAATTGCTTGCATATTATTTGAAGAAATATTATCACACCCTAGAGGTGATATGTACAGTGTCAACCAGATGCATAATAAGCAATCAGTTATACACACCCACCCCATCAGACCCCTGCCTGATGAAGTTTATAATCTACATTTCTGCAGTGAGGCAGACAAAAGAGAAGAAAGAAACGAGGATAAGAAGAGACTACTGGGATCCAGTGCAGTTACTTAGATGTAGACATTGTTTCAGTCAGGGATGAGAATAGGCTTGCCAGCCTCCAGGTGGGGCCAGGGGAACTCCTGCTTTTACAACTGATCTCCAGCTGACAGAGATCAGTTCCCCTGGAGAAAATGGCTGCTTTGAAAGGTGGCCTCTATGGCATTGTACCATGCTGAGGCCCCTCCCCTCCCCAAGCCCCACCCTCTCCTGGCTCCACCCCCAAAGTCCCCAGGTATTTTCCAATTTGGACTTGGCAACCCTAGATGAGAACTAAGTAATCTCTTAGGTAAGCTGAGCAATGTGAGTTCTGAGGAGGAATTCTGAGGAGGGAAGGGGGGAGTTCTACGTAGATGTTGAGGAAAGTGTTTCTGAGCATGTATAAGCAATAAGAAATTAACAGTCTCTCCTGCACTATAGTTCAATTCATCCAGTCCTAATTAGAACAAAAAATAGAACGGGTTGATTTTAACCTTCTTGGTTTTATTTTAAAAAAATTGAGAGGGAACCTGCCAGATATCTTTGTTGTCAAAAACACCAACTTTTGATTCAGGCAAAAACAGTCTTTCTTTTTCCTGACAAAATTTGTGAAAGGGGCTGGCCATTTTAGGTACCCATTTTATATACTGGCCTTGAACATTCGACGTTTGTTTTGGTATATCAGGAATATTATCTACCACATTTTACAGGTTGTCATCTGGAATGGTTTTGATCTCCAGTAACCTGTTCACAAATGAACATATTTCATAATGGAGCCTGACTCCTGATAAGAATCTCTGAGTGTTTTTTTTAAAATAAAATACTGCAAACAGTTCAAAGCTGCTTGACACACAACAAATGTGAGAAACCCACAACCACAGGTGGCCTTTAAAGCAAACCCAAGATTTGACGTTACTCACATCTTCCAAGAGCTGTCAAAGTTCAAACAGGAAACCTGCTTTTTCCTCCAATGTCAACAACATTATTTTCTGAGTGCTCAGAGTTAAATTCACAGTCTCACAAGGTGGAAATCCTGCCATTTTTAAGAACTATCAAGCACAAGCTCCGTGGTTTCAAGCATATTCTAGGTCTTTCAGTAGGAACAGATGTATTTGCCCCAAACCAGAAAAATTAATTTATGTAAAATACACATTTCAGAATTAAGTGAAGGCTGGATTGAGCTATGCTATTTCTTTCATTTTAAAGAATACTTTCATTGTTTTAAAAATATTTGTTTATAGTTTTTTTGTTTTGTTTTCCCCCAGAAGCCTCATGAAAGAACCTGAGGCAATCTGTTTTCTGCTATGGAGTGTGTGAACTCTCAAGTGGACTTTGAATGCCAGAAAATGGGTAGAACGCTGTGTTTCGACTACAGCCCTTCAGCTTGGCTGAAACAGATCATACAGGCATTTTAGTTGCCACTTCCAGTCACAGAAACAGAAATATTGTCCTTGCTGTGGGAATCGTCTTCAAAGCTAGTTTTAATTGGTAGAGTAGTATAATAGATTGTTTAGAAACACAAAAAGAAACCTCCCCAAAAGTTGTGTCGTTTCATCATTGTTGTGACTGCTGATACAACACAGTGGGTGCGTTCACTCTTGCAGATTTGAGCTGGCTGCAGCCGGCTCCAATCTGCACGTTTACACTGTAACAGCTGGCTCTCGTCCCCAGCCGTCACTCAGGTGCGACAAAGTGTCTGAAATCCGAGACCAGCTCCCCTGCTGGTCTCAGCTGTCCTCTTCTGCCTGCAGCCGCATTTGTGTGCTGTGTAAACGCTGAGCCGTCTCCGAGGCACTTCCAAGTAACCCCCCCTCCCCTCCCCGCGGAAGCCTCTGGCTTCTGCTTTTTGTCCGCCATTTTTTTTGCATTTAGCGAGATTCGCATGAGCGCCCATACGAACCTACATTTAAAGGACAGATGTTCAAATGGAGGCTAGTTCTACCATGTACATGAGTTTGCGGTCACGATGAGGCTATTTTCGGGTTGAAATATCACAGCGTTTTCAGGTGTCTAAAGGAAGCAGTGATTCGGTCCGGTGGTGCTGCACATGCACGAAAATTTTTTCCCATCTGCCTGCATAAGCGCTTATGCGCATGCGCAAGTGGCGAAAAAAATAAAAAAAACCCCGAAAACCCCCCCCCCCCATCGTTAGTGTGAACGTGGGGGAGCCGCTTGAAGGCGACACGAGGAGAGGTTAGTGTGATCGTGATTTTACGGAACCAGCCGTTTGCAGCCGGCTCCAGCACTCCAGTGTGAACACAGCCAGTGACAATGGGGCAGGTTTCCCTGGTAGTTAAAGAACACCCCCCAGTGATTCACCATAGCTTCGTATCACTTTACTATTATATCAATAAATGTATCAGGTTTTCTAAATTATCAGTGTTCATTTTTTTAAAAGTAAGTCTCTAGCTCCTTTCCTTGCACAGATATGCCTTTTTCTTATATATCCTCAGTGAAAGGGGCTTAAGAAAAAAAAAAGGAAGCTGAGAAATCAGGGAACCTGGTACACATAGTGTTACAATGGTATAGAGATATAACGCTATTCAAGTGCTGATTTTTTAAAAGAATAAGAGGAGGAGGAGATTGGATTTATACCCTGCCCTTCACTCAGGAGTCTCAGAGCGGCTTACAAACTCCTTTCCCTTCCCCTCCCCACAACAGACACCCTGTGAGGTAGATGGGCTGAGAGAGCTCTTTCCAGAACTCTCCTTGAAAGAACAGCTCTGAAAGAACATATGGCTTGCCCAAGGTCATCCAGCAGCTCTGAGTGGAGAAGTGGGGAATCAAACCCAGTTCTCCCAGATTAGAGTCAGCGCACTTAATCACTACCCAAAAGTGGTGTACACCAAAAGAAAAAAGCCCCAGTGACAGGGAGATGAAATGGCCCTTGAGAGGAAAATGACTGTACTACAGTCATTACTCCATGAGAAATGGAGATAAATGTCATAGGATCTTGAGGGAAGGGAGATAAATGGCAGGGATTATATAAGGATGAACTCTTTCACTGAGTCAGGAATGGAGTATAACGGATGATGGACACTAGGGAGGGATCTAATTCTAAGCCTGGTATTTGTTTTTCCTCCTTAAGTGCGGACTGTGTGTGGGTCTGCCACAAATGCTTTAGGGACCCTATGCTATTTCGCACTAGACAACATCTGCATAACCCACCTGTCTTTCCAATAAAATGGCATTGAACTGGATTAACTGAAGGCATTCATTCCCGAAGTGCTACTGCGTGGTGGGGAAATAAAGAACAGCTGACAATTGTTAACATTCACTGAATGTGTATAAAGAGAAAGAAATTAGCTGATGGGGAAACTTCTTGATTGGGAAAACTTTCCTTGATGATTTATGAATGGCAGATTTAAAAAGCGCATTGTGAAAAGGACACACAGGCAGTTCCATGGCTATCATCTTGCTTTGTACGTATGTCATTCCAAATGTTTTTTTGTGGTGTGCATAATCAAGAGGCAGACCATATGGTAAATCCTTGTCACAGTATTTTTTTTTAAAAAAGCCCTCCATTGAGCTCAGTGGTACAGCTGGCTTTGGTAAGAACAGCTGGTCAGCATTAAGCCTACCAGTGATGCTCATAGGGAGTGTGCATGCAGGAGGCCGGAGATCACATGGTCCACACACATCAGCTGAGAGCTGCAGAAATCAAGAAGGATTTTCCTCTTGAGAACTGGTTAAATAGTTATTTGTAAGAATCACAACTTTACTTTCTGTCACTCCAATTGTAAAGACAGTGTGAGTTGTGACATTGCGCAAAAAAGACGCACTGATGTAACTACACTGGCATGCTGTACCTAACAAGAGGGGCATGTACATGTTGTGCAACATGTATGCTGCAATCCTATTTCAAAACCCTATGGCTGGATTTGGGGTGAAATGTCTTTCAGTGAATAGATAAACATTTAACAGCCAAGGGTGGACAGGAGGCATACAGTGAGGTCTGTCGAGGGCCGTCTGGCCTGCCTGCGGAACTGAAGGTTGTACTGCCTGAGGGGGAGAATGTGACTGTACTTCAGGGTTCTTCTTTTTTTAATGGCTCATACTTCTCTTGTTCAGCACACAGGTCAAACTAGAGCTAGAGCTACTCTGAAATGATCCATCTTCCCTTCGTAATGTCTTTATGTTATGCAGCAACAGGGGTCATTTCGAGCAGGAGCTCGGGGGAGCTCAGCTCCAAGAGTTGGTGCCAGCCCCCCCCCCCCACACACGGAGGAATGCCTGCTTGTGTCCTGGCTGCAGCAAAATGACCCCATCCCCTGGAAAGGTCCTTGTTCCTCCAACCAGCCTTCTGAAGGCTTCAGCCATCACTCAAGCTATCTTCCCAGAATAGTGGTATTTCTGAGGCTTGGTTTAGTAGCAGTCCCCTCTCTGCCAGCTCTTTCTTTCTTTCTTTCTCTCTCTCCCTCCCCTTTCTTTCTTGCCTTCTGACATACTTCCAGTGATGTCAGGGGGTGTAGTATATGCAAATAAGTTATGCTAATGAGTTATGCTAATGAGCTCCTGCACCTCTTTTTCTACAAAAGGACCCCTGTGCAGCAACATCATACCGGCTGTGGCGTGGCTGATACTGAACTGCTAACTGGATCTGCTCACTATCATGACATAGGCTTGCTTGGAGTGAGTGTTGCAGCCATCCTGCCAGCTTTCTTAATTTCATTATTCATAAGATCAGAACGTGTACCTTAATATTCCATCCAAATAATATTTTATGTGGAATTATTTCTGCGGTTTGCTTTTTACATCAAGCATACGGGTATTTCGTGAGTCTACAGTAGGGTCAGCTTTTGCATATGCCGTGGTGATGTGCACGGCTTTCCGCTTTGGAATTTATGAACTACTGGGGTGGGGAAACCCTAAATCAATTTCATATTGCCTGGTACCAGTCGGAGGCACATCACATTACTTAAAAAGAATAAGAATAGTGGCAACATTCAGGGTATAATGCATGCAATAGCTCATTCAGCCCAATTAGTTGGATTGCCCTTTACACAACAACTGACTACTTCATCATTGAGAAATGCCTTTGCTGCTGGGAAATCAACTCCTGATGTAAATTTTGATCCACGATGGTGGGAATGATTCATATGAAACAAGAGCTAACCTAATAATAAATGCGTCTAGTACTTGGTTTGTGGAAATAATGGGGTACATGTTCACATAAGAAACTATACTAGGAGCCCTGCCCCCAATCACAGATTCATTTCATGGCCTGGCTACTGTTACAAGGTAGGAGGGGAAAGCTAACGATTGAGTCGATGCATGCTCAGAGACTTCCCCCTTGGTCTACCTTTGTGGTTCCAGTAAATGGCTTTGGTGGCCTGATATCAGGGTTCTACATGGGCAATCCTATCCCCCATATTTTTCAGTCTATATGTAAAGCCCTTAGGCTAAATCAGTGGGACTGGCTGTCATTAGTAGCAGCCCCGAGTCACTGCCTGACTGCTGTGGTTAACTGATCGAGAGTGAACAAACTGAAACTAAATCCTGGAAAGACAGAGGTAATGTTGGCTGGGAAGGCAGAGATCTTGAAGGACATTGTGCTCCCCACCTTCAGTGGGGTTCAGCTGACCCTTGCTGACTCAGTTAAGAGCCTAGGGGCTATACTATATCCAAAAAAACCTTCTGAAGAAGCAAGTTAATGCAGCTACAAAAAAGATTTCTTCCAACTCAGTCTAGCCTGGAAGATGGCCCCCTACCTTGATACGGCCAGTCTGGTTTTACCACAGATTTTTGCACATAACTTAAGAGTATTGCCTTGATGTCACATAGGTGCCGTGGCGTCACTTCATATTTCTCAGAAGGGACATTGCACCACTGGTGCAGCACTATTTTTCCCATACTAGCACCACCTAACCTCCCGCTGGTCGCCACTCATTGGCTGACAACCATAGGAGGGAGGGGTTTGGGGCAGGGAAGGACCTCACCAGGGTGTAATACCCTTCAAAGCAGCCATTTTTTCCAAGGGAAATTGATCTCTATTTTCTGGAGATCCATTATAATTTCAGGAGATCCCCAGGACCCACATGGAGGTTAATGACCTTAACACACAAACAGAGAGAGAGACTGAGAGAGAGACTGAGAGAGAGAGCTGCTCTGCAGTTAGAAGCCTTTTGTTTCCCTTTCTCCTGCTTTGTCTGTTTCTATTTACAATACAATTTTTTGTATTGTAAACTACTTTGGATGCTTATGGGGGACAAAAGTGGGGTAGAAATGAATAAGCAGAATGGGAGTGGTTTAGCCCTTCCTGAAAATGTTGCAGCCCCACTTAGTGATGAAAGCTGGCTACAGCCCTGCTGATACAATAATGGGACCTAGGGTTGCCAAGTCACTTACCCCCCACGGGCGGGGGAGTCCCGCTCCTGTTCCGGGAGCCACACACCTCCTGTCCGGAGGCAGCATGATGACATCATTTCAATGCCTCCCTGCACCCCCCCTGCCTTTCCTAGTTTGCTCGCCTGGCAAACGAGCCAGGAAAGGATGCGGCAGGGAGCCCCTGCCGGGCTTGCTTTGCGAGCCGGCAGAGGAAGCCAGAGGGAAGCATTTCAATGCCTCCCTGCATTCCCCCATGCCTTTCCTTGCTTGCTCGCCTGGCGAATGAGCTAGGAAAGGCGTGGGGGGAGCCTCTGTCGGGCTTCTTCTGCTTGCCCGCTTCAGCGAGCAGGCAGAGGAAGCCACAGGGAGGCATTTCAATGCCTCCCTGCACCCCCCCATGCCGGATCGGGCTGCTTTGGGGGTGGGGTTCCCCCTGCCGGCCAAATCCAGACCGGTGGATTGGGGACCCCTTTAACGGGGGATTCCCCGCCCCCCGGGGTGACTTGGCAGCCCTAATGGGACCACAATAATTGAACTGTGACTTCTTCCAAAGATAAGTGGATTCTGTTTTCAGACCTTACTGATATTGGTTGGATTTGGATCTGTCTACACAAGCAGAAGGTATGGGATTCCAGGGTTTGGGCTCCAAGGAGAAACATTCAGCTCTGGTTCATGAAAGCATCTGTCATAGTACTGAGCCTCTAGGTAGAGCCTGGCATTCTCCTGGAAGTACACTTGATCTCTAGACTGCAGAGATCAGTTTCCCTGGTGAAAATGGACTTTAATATGTAAATACCAGTGTATTTTAAATACTGATGTATTTTAACTGTGGAATTAGTTAAAATACATCCGATCACAATAAATAAATCAAATACATTGTAGCAGGGCTGTAGCCAGGATTTTTTTTTTTTACTTCAGGGGGCATTTAAATAAGTTGGGGGGCACGATGTCAGGAGCAACAAGAGAGTTAAAGTTTTTAAAAAGTGAGGAGAAAGAGAGTAGGGAGCAGATGTGCCTCGTGGTATGCCTCGCCCGCAGCCAGCTAGAGATACACTGCCAGAAGGCAGGGCAGGGCGATGGCATAGCCGTTGTGTGGGTAAAAAATAAAATATATCAGCTGGATGGGAAGTTGGGAGGCCTGGGTGGTAAGTCTGGGGGCCCAGCCCAAAGATGCCCCACTATAGCTATGGGCCTGCATTCTAGAAGCTTCTGGAAGTATCTAGCTCCAAACAACAGAACTGCTGTCTTGTCTCGTCCATACCCCAACTTGTTCATTCTCACCTAGCATTGGGGAAGCAGAGTTTTAATGGAATCATGCAGTCTCCTCCCTGAAGTGTGAGGTGGTACAATCTAGAAAGAATGTTATCAACTCATTGTGTGGTCTAGATAGGTGTCTTTCTTAATATGATATATTAGATATTTCTTTCACAACATTGTGCAACAGGCTATATAATGCCTTAACCAAAAGGAACGCTTTCCTAGTAGCCAAAGATGCAGCAGGACTCTGTGGAGCAAGACAAGCTGATTTAGTCATGTCTGACTGACGCAGATTGTGGAGATGAAGTCTTATCATTCCATATTTGGAATAGTCTTGTTGTTCAAAACTAGTATGAAGTACAATTTATCTTCTTTCTGTAGTACAAAGGAGGGCAGCCAAGATGATTAGGGGGTCAGAGCACCTTTCCTATGAGGAAAGGCTGGAGAGTCTAGAACTTTCCATCTAGAAAAAAATGGCAAAGAGAGACATGATAGCAGTTTACAAAATTATGCATGGGATGGAGAGAGTGGACAGAGGGAACTTTTTCTCTTTCTGCCATCATACTAGAACTTGTGGGCACCTAATGAAGTTGTTGGAAAATAGGAGCAGAACAGACAAAAGGAAATATTTATTTAGTCAGTAAGCAATTAAACAACGAGTGGTATATCACACCCCAAAAACCAGCTCACATCACACCTTCTAACTGTTGGAAGTTGGAACTTTTGCCTGCTGCTGATGGAAATGCCCTCATCTAAATGAATTCTGGTCCAAGATCCTTCAATACATCTCACAAATAACTGGACACTCCATAACATTAACCCCAGAAATGATTCTATTGCATCATGAAGATGACTCTTCGATACCAAAGATCCAATGGGATCTGATACATAGCTTACTGACCACAGCTCAGACGATACTAGCATGGCACTGAAAGCTACAGTTGCTACCCTCCTTATCAGAATGGTACTCAAAGATCTGGGACCACGTAATATGGAAAAAATTACAGACAGACTACTCCAGTCGGACAACTACCCAAGGCAAACAAACTTCACTGAGAAATGGTTTCCATGCATCACTCATGTTCTTGATCAAGATATTAATCCTCCAAATTAATCATACCGTCAACTACTTCAACTTTAATATTACTCTTCTTCCTCACTACTACTAACATCTCACAAACATCTCCCACCTCTCCTTTTCCCACCTCTCATTAGACAAAATCCAAAACATGATACTACAACCACAGCACATACCATGTCAGGTAAGTCAACTTCTCAATCTAAATCAACTATTCCACATTAAAAATAAAATTCTAACTAATCTATAAACATGTGTTTTGGCATACCTGTTGCAATTCTCATTATGCTTGTGTGCATAATCCTATTCTGAACACATGTTGCATAAATTGTAATTTTCTTGTTATATCAATAAAAGTTTAATTAAAAAAAAGAGAATTAGATTTATGGAGGAGAGGGCCATCAATGGCTTCTAGCCATGGTGACTAGAGGGAGCCTCAATCTACTAAGGAAACAAACCTTTGGATATCTGTGCTAGAAGGCAGCAGGTGTGTGGATCTCAGCCACTATGCCTCCAGAACAACTGGTTGGCTGCTTTGTAAAACAAAATGCTGGACCTGATGGACCACTGGTCTGATCCGCCAAACTCTTCTTATGTTATTGTGTTCAGTTGGTAAAAAATGGCAGCATCATGGTGATAATAATATAAATGTTTTTTGCTATTTAATTATCATGTTTTCAATCTTGAGGATGAAATGAATTTTTTGCATAAATTCTGTAGTCTTGGAAAGTTGGTATTATTAGCTAATTGATGTGTAGGTTGCCAGCTAGCGCTGAGGATGACAGAAATCATGACGCTAAGCATACTTACTCAGAACATAGTTCTGATACATTGAATTAGATTTACTGTTAAATTTGTATTCTGTTACAATCTGCAGAAGAGTCCCCTTCCTTCCTTCCTTCCCTCCCTCCCTCCCTCCCTCATAACAGTAGGAAGACTAGCCTCTCTACAGTAAGTGGCCAGAAAAGGAACAAACACAGGGAATTTACTTTCCCCCTTCCTTCAAGAAAGAAACTCAGGTTTCTGTTACCAGCCAGAGGAATAAAGACATAGGATAGTTCCACCATTTTCATGCAGGAAAGATTACCATTAAATACATGAACATCACTGTTTTGGGCTGTTACTCTGATTTTCCAGAATGGTAACACAAATCCGGAACTCCTAGGCATTACAAAAAGCACTCCCTGAAAACCTGTGCTGTTTTTGGTGTTCGGGTGCTTACTGTCAGCAGCAGGCATCTCATTTTTCTTTGAATCACTTATTTTCCAGGCAATGGCAATTCTCCTTTCCAATTGCAAGGGATCAGGAGATGAGTGCTTCCAGCCAATCACCTATGGAGACAAGCCCAAGAAAACGAATTTCCTTGGAGGAGCCTGTGTGTGGAGCAGTGAGTGCCTGGTAGTTCCAAATTCATGCAAATAAGTTCTCACCAGGGGTTCTTTAGAATAAGGAAAAGGTGTGTGGGGGAAGCAAAACCCCTGGCCTCCACCCATACTAGTCCTCATTAGCAAAATCAGGTTCTATGGCTTTTTAAGTGATATTCCTGCAGCTGACATGTGACTCTGATCAAAGTGGTGAACCTGGAGACAATTCTTAAATAAGATGTAGCTTAGCCCTGAGACTCCCTCACATTCCAGCCCTCCTTCACCTCTTTCTCTAGAAACTTCTTAAATGCTAACAGTACTCATTTTTACTAATTAAGGTATCTCTACAGTGAATGCCCAATGTGAAGACCTGTGTCTGATGGCAATTGGATGATTGATTCATCACAGGCAATCACTCTTGAGCACACACACATACTCAGAGTTGTTTTCTTTTCTAAAAATTGAACTATTTTCAAAGGTTGTGGGAACAGGTGGGAAGGTGTCTTCAAAAGAAGCTGTTTTTGCGTTGTGAAAGGAAACAATGGACCACAACAAGGAAAGGCGGCAAATGCAGAGTTTTCAGCAGATAGGTAAAACATTTTTATTGTAAGTTATGTAAGATAACATAAAAAAATGGATGCAGAAAGGATTTTTTATATATATAAAATGCTAGTGGCTGGTGCCATGCCTCCCAATAGGGATCACTGGAGAGAAATAGAGCTTTAAGGAGGACACTTGCCTCAGGCGTCTAAAGCTGAGGGGTGCAGGAAAAGTTTATCCTAACTAAAACATAGTGTTATTATTAACCTTGTTATCTTGTAGTTACCTTTCTACCAAAATTACGACGATGAAAATGTAGGGGGTACGATTTTACTCTTGTCTTGGGTGCAAAATTAGCTGGTTAAGGCTCTGGAGCGAGGTGCCCCTGCACCTAAAGGCACCTGCCTCAGGAGTCTGTACAATCAAACCACCTACCATTCTGCTTGAAACTTCTTTTTTTGGGGGGAGTGTCTTTAGATTAGAGGGAGAACTATGTTCAGTGCAGATTTAGTGCCATTGTCTTTAAAAGCAGCTTCCACAGACCCTCCAATTGGTTCCTAATTTAAAACAATGGCCCCAAAATTCTGGAACCTGAAAAAAACAAAACTGGCAATATCCTACCCCAAAACATACAGTCATGGTACAGGTTTCTCCCTCGAATCCCAGATCCAAAATTATAACAAATTTTTTTCCTCAGCTCACCCCCCTCCTACAAATAAGGGTTGATCATCCTGGTCCAATGGTATAACTAACTCTCAAACTAATCTCCCTTTCCTACCTTTCCCCCCCTCTCTCCCCTTCCCTTCCTTTCCCCTCTGTGTTTTGTTTTGTTTTGTTTTAATGGAAAGGCTGAAGGCAGGTCCTGTCTCTCTCTGTATTGATATTAGCAGTATTGGGAGATGATTGCCTGAACGGGGGGGGGGGGTTTAAATATGAAAATAAAATAATGTAATCATTGCATTTTGAATTGGGTTGATGTAATCAGAGCAGGTAGGTGCCTGGAATAGATTACCCAAGTGGTTTCCAAGTTGTGTGAGTATGCTGAATGCTCTAAAGCAGGGGTGGCCAACCTGTGGCTCGGGAGCCACATGCGGCTCTTTCACACATATTGTGCGGCTCCTGGCAGGGCGGCTGGGGAAGCAAAGGGGAGGCATGCTTTTTCTCTCTTTCTCCCTTCCTTCCTTCCTTCCCTCCTCCCTCCCATCTATTTGCTTTCCTAGTTTCTCTCTCTCTCTTTCTTATAACTGGTTTTCCTCGTTTGTTTTTATTTTTGGCAGTCCCATTTAACGTTAATAAAAAGCAAATTTGCATATTTTTAAAAATAAAAACGTGTGGGTGTGATATTTGTTCCTGTCTTGCGGCTCTCAGACATCTCTATGTGGCTCTTACGTTTATTCTATGTGGCTCTTACGTTAAGCAAGGTTGGCCACCCCTGCTCTAAAGTCATCTCTGACCTATGGCAACCCTACTGAATTAATGACCTCCAAAACATCCTATTGTTAATAGCCTTGCTCAGGTCTTGCAAAATGAGGGCAGTGGCTTCCTTGACTGAGTCAATCCATCTCAGCTGGGTCTTCTTCTTTTCCTGCTGCCTTCAACTTTTCCCAGCATTATTGTCTTTTCCAGTGACTCTTGTCTTCTCTTAGCTTTCCGAGTTAGACAGTCTTTATGACTGGCTTTTAACTCACCACCTTTTTAAGAGTATTAAGTTTATTTTTTTCATTCACTGTGCTTGGCTCTAGAAAAAATATTTAGCATTCATGGTGCTTTATGCTGTAACTACACAACTACACAACTAAGGAACAATCCAGACTAGAGGGCTGCAACTTTTTACAATTAAAGAGCCAATCTAGGTCAAAATTCAGAGTGTGGCTGCCATTCTGTGTGAATCGGGCACCACACATTTTCCAGCTTCAATACATGCAGTTGGAAACCCAGATTTGTTGGGAGTATGCATTTCTGTGAAAACCGGAAAATGCATTGCTACGTTCACATAAAGTGGCAACCAGGGATTTCCGGATACCACAATCTCTCCTTACACCATAGGTGTCAACTATGGGGGGGCTTGAGGGCTTGAGCCACCCCCGAAATTTCCCGGGGGGACTAAGCCCCCCCCAGGGAAATGGAGTGCCCTCCGCCATGCCTCCCCGGGCCCTTCCTAGGGCCGCTGCTGCTGCCGCCTCTCTCTCCCCCCCTCCCCAGCCTGGCCATTCCATCCCTCCCTCCCTCCATCCGTCCAGGGGCCAGCTAAGCAAAGGCCCAGCTGGCCCCTGGATGGATGGAGGAAGGGACGGAAACAGGAGTGGTTAGGCTGGGGGGGAGGCGGCGGCGGGGACATGGTCCCGGCGCGCGCGCACGCACAGAAGAGCCCCTGCCCCCCCCCCCCCCGGATTTTTAAAACTCGACACCCCTGCCTTACACGTAGTTTGAGGGCCAAAATTGTAACAACAGAAAGGACTGCAGTTACAAAAAAAGTGGCTTCTGATCAATTTCACCCCCAGCCAAAGCTGCTGTTCCTCGGCAGTGCTTCATGGGAGGGGCGCGATGTCTCAATGTGACTCAATCTGCTTGGCATACAGAAGGTCTCAAGTTCAATTTCCTGCATCTCCAGTTAAAAGGATCAGGTAGCAGGTGAGGTGAAAGACCTACCTGAAACCTCGGAAAGTTGTTGCCCATCTGAGTAGATAATACTGACCTTGATAGACCAATGGTCTGGTGCAGGCACCTTCATGTTTTCACATGTTCACATGAAAAATGTACTGCCAAACTGCTACTGATAAGAAGCCGCGACCAAAGACATTCAGATACCAGTTTCTTCATGGAGCTAGATCACTGGGAAAGAATCCTGACGGGTAGTTCATGTTAGTCTGTAGCAGCGAGTAAAACAGGAGTCTAGCGGCAAAACAAAGTTTATTCCAGCATAAGCTTTTATTGGTCTGAACTCACTTCATCAGATGCATAGTTGAGATTCATACGATGAAGTGATGATAAAGCGCGGCAGAGTCATCTGAAGAATGAGCTGCAGCTCACAAAAGTTGATGCCTGAATGAATTCCTTAAGGTGCCATTGGACAACTGCTTTATATTGCTGGAAAAGGCTTCCTCACATGAAGAAAATATTAACTATCTGAATCAGCTTGCAAATAAATATTAACATCACGGGTTAGTTCTTACATTAAATAATGGCAGGCACTGACGGGGCTTGTACCCTGGGCAAATACTACTTGAAAGAAGTATGCTTTCATTTAATTAGGCTGAAATTTCAGCATCTATTTGAAAGAGAAATCTCTGTTGGGACTGGGTGGATTAATGTTATGCAGCCAAGTTAAAAGCTCGACTTGTGGAAACATTTGGTTGGTGGTCCTTTTGCTTTGTTTTGTCAGCTCTCATTGAACATCTGTTTTGAAGAAGAAGTAAATGCATAAGTGGCTAGGAACCAAATCGTTTTCATGAGGTCATAGTTAAATCATTTCTGCTGTTTGTGTATGAAAGCCTTCTGAGGCTGTGCTAAGAGGGGGAAGAGGAAAGCAACTTGTGGTGACAAAGTCTGAAGTTATTCCAGCCCAGGATGCAATGTTGTCAGCTGCAGTGCTCCAAAAGATAATCTGTCAGCTCTGTAACAGTATTCTTTGAGGAAGGCCCCACATAGTGTGAGGTCCAGTCAGACATTACAGGGAAATTGTCCTGATTAGAATATTTGGGTGGCAAGAAATCCTTTTTTATTTGTGCTAAGGCTAGAGCAGCCCTGACATGGATAGCTTAGGATATTCTGATCTTCTCAGATCTCAGAAGTTAAGCAAGATTGGCCCTGGTAAGCATTTGGATGGAAGACCACTAAGGAACACCAGGATCTCCATGCAGAGGGAGGCAATGGCAAACCACCTCTGAGCATCTTTTGCCCTGGGTCAGCTGCAACTTGAGAGTAAAAAAATAAAAATTAGAAACCTGCATATTCAACATCTAAACCATCTTTTCCTTTAGGCCAAAGTTTGTGATTGCATTTTTAAAAACTGCAATCTCTCTCCCCCCCCCTCCCCCCCGAACAGATACAATTGTTCATGCAGTTGTTTTATTTGGACCCAGTTATGAACTCTGGTGTGACATTTCTACATGATCTGACCTACTTAGGGATCCTTGAGTGGAAATGGCAATATGCTTGGGCAGATCTATTCTCTTGTTCACCATTTCTTGGCAGGGTCACTTGGAGATCAAGCCTTGCTCTTTTCCCCATGAAGAACAGCTCTTTCAGATCAGCGTAGCAGGGAATATTTTGTATGAAAAGGTAATGTTAGGGTGCTTTCACACATGCTAAATTCTGCAGTTTCAATCCACTTCAGCGACTGTTTGCAAATAGATTTTTGCCATTTCACACAGTAAAGTCCAGTCGCAAAATGCACTGAAAGTGTACTGAAAGTGTGTTATTTAGTGTGTGTGAAATTTTATTTCTGACTTGTCCTTTCTTGAGAACATACGAGTCACAATTAGAGCTCTGTCAATGCCCATTAGATTGTTGGATAAAAGGTAGTGATTTTGGTGGGGCAATTGCCCTCAACCCCCCAGGTTGTGGAATACGGCTTACAAGTTTCCCCTGACTGTTGTTGCTTTAGCTCAGGTTTTCCCCTGGCTGCTGCTAATTCTTACTCCTTCCTGAACTGATTCCACCCAGTCAGGGATCATGCAACAATGTGATGATTTCTCAATACTTTGTAGCCAATCAGATTTAACTTCATAATTGTATCATTGATGGCAGAAAGGGCAACTAAGAGAGAGGACAAAGGAGGGCCATTTTTGTGAATAAGCAGACGTTTGTACTAGGAAGGCCAGGGAGGCATTTTTATATGCTGCCAAACACAGTCACAAAAAATGAATAGTTTTTGGCTTGGCTCTCAGTTTTGTGTTGGTTGATTTGGTGCGTATCCGAACTTCCCAGAGTCCCCCTTCTTTCCTGTCTGCATACAGAAAGATGCTGTGTTGAATCCCATCAACAGAAATGGGGATTATCTGTCTATCCTACAGTAATTATGATTCATCACTTCAATATAGTTCCATGTTATATCAGGACAAGCTGTGAGTTAGTACATCTCTAATCTGCAGCTTCAGAAGGTTATAAACAGCAGGTCACATCATGCATATGGATTATTCAGGAATCTGGATATTGTAGTTTCCTTTCAAGCTAAACTCATTCTCATGTTTAGTTGGTGTTTAGATAAGAAAACTAGGGTAACAAGACAGGCAGCCGAATGTAAATTACCCCTTCCTTTCATCCTTCATTATTTGATCTGCAGTGCCAAATGTCCAAAGAGGAAAAAAGGGGACTTCTTTCAAATGTGGTGGGGTTTTTTTGCTATGCAGTTGTTTATGAATCTTTGGCTGAGGGCAGGCTGGTAATCTGTCACGGAATGGCAGTGGGGCCAAAAGCCCCAGGGGGAAACTGGCCCAGGGCTGGCTGTGCACACTGGCCAGACTCCTGCAGGAGCATTCCAGGGAGGAGGTGCAATGACGCGTTCACACTGCTGTAGAGCGGGCCCTGGTGGGCCGGCCTCCACAGCTCATGGCGGGGCCATTTTGGCAGCAGACACATGAGCGCCTATGCACATAGGCACATGGGGGCAGCAGCAATCAGCCATGATTCAGTGGCACACAGAGTGCATATGCGCATCTCTCCATGGCGGCATGTTCACACTGCCGCCTCCGCTTGAATCCCGCCTCTTCCTGTCCACACAGCCGGGAAGCGGGATCCAAGCAGAGGAAGCCCCCTGGACACCACTTTCTGCAGCTGTCCATCTGAGGCACCATGGAAGTGCTTCCGAGATTGGTGAGTACGGAAGGGAGACGGAGGACAGCTGTGGCTGTCTGAGCTGCCTGCCTTCCCCCGCTTTTGAAGCAGAGCTCTCCCGGGCCACATTGCCAGTCTGTCCTCAGCCTTTGTGTGCGGTTGTGTTGTGAATGTATGGCTGCAGTCCTATTCACAAAGGCAGCCTCATGCAAGCCATGCTTACTTTAATATAAGTCCCAGTAAGCCCAATGGGACTTACACTCAAGGAAGCATGCACAGGACATAAGAACGTAAGAACATAAGAAAAGCCAATGTTGGATCAGGCCAATGGCCCATCCAGTCCAACACTCTGTCACACAGTGGCCAAAAACACCAGGTGCCCTCAGGAGGTCCACCAGTGGGGGCAGGAAGCCCTCCCACTATTGCCCCCCCCAAACACCAAGATTACAGAGCATCACTTGCCCCAGACTGAGAGTTCCTATCTGTACTTTGTGGCTAATAGCCACTGATGGATTTCTGCTCCATATGTTTATCTAAGTCCCTCTTGAAGCCGCCCATGCTTGTAGCTGCCACCACCTCCTGTGGCAGTGAATTCCACGTGTTAATCACTCTTTGGGTGAAGAAGTACTTCCTTTTATCTGTTCTAGCCCGACTGCTCAGCAATTTCATGGAGTACCCATGAGTTCTTGTATTGTGAGAAAGGGAGAAAAGAACTTTCTCTACCTGCTCTATCCCATGCATAATCTTATAAACCTCAATCATATCACCCTCAGCCATCGTTTCTCCAAGCTAAAGAGCTGCAAGTGCTTCAACCTTTCTTCATAGGAAAAGTGTTCCAACCCTTTTATCATTTTAGTTGCCCTTTTCTGCACTTTTTCCAATGCTATAATATCTTTCTTGAGGTGAGGCGACCAGAACTGTACACAGTTCTCCAAATGAGGTCGCACCATCGATTTATACAGGGGCATTATGATACTGGCTGATTTGTTACCTATTCCCTTCCTAATAACCCCAGCATAGCACCGGCCTTTTTCATTGCAATCACACACTGTCTCAACATTTTCATTGAGTTATCTACTATGACTCCAAGATCTCTCTCTAGGTCAGTCTCCGCCAGTTCGGACCCCATCAACATGTATTTATAGTTAGGATTTTTGGCTCCAATGTGCATCACTTTGCACTTGGCCACATTAAACCCCATTTGCCATGTTGATGCCCACTCGCCCATCCTCGACAGATCCCTTTGGAGTGCCTCACAATCCTCCCTGGTTCTCACCACCCTGAACAATTTCGTGTCATCTGCAAATTTAGCCACTTCACTGCTTACTCCCAACTCCAAATCATTAATAAAAAGCATCGGACCGAGTACTGATCACTGCGGTACCCCACTGCTTACCTCCCTCCACTGAGAAAATTTCCCATTTATACTCACTCTCTGTTTCCTTTTAATTAGCCAGTTTTTAATCCACAAAAGGATTTGTCCTTTTATCCCACGACTATTGAGCTTACTTAGGAGTCTTTGATGAGGAACTTTATCAAAAGCTTTCTGGAAGTCAAGGTAAACAACATCTATTGGGTCCCCCTTGTCCACATGTTTGTTTACTCCCTCAAAGAACACTAACAGGTTAGTGAGACAAGATCTTCCCTTACAGAACCCATGCTGAGTCTTCCTCAAGAGATTTTCTTCATCAATGTGCCTACTCATTTTTTCCTTAATAACAGTTTCCACCAACTTACCTGGTATCGATGTCAGACTGACTGGCCTGTAATTTCCCGGATCTCCTCTGGAACCCTTTTTAAAGATAGGAGTGACATTCGCTACCTTCCAGTCCTCAGGAATGGAGGTAGATTTTAAGGAAAGATTACATATTTTTGTCAGGAGATCCACAAGTTCACATCTGAGTTCTTTCAGAATTCTTGGATGTATGCCATCCAGGCCTGGTGATTTATTTGTTTTTAAGTTGTCTATGAGACGTAGGACCTCCTCTCCTGTCACCTCAATCTGACTCAGGTCATTCAACCCCCCTCCCGAAATCAGTGGTTCTGGAGTGGGCAGGCACTTCTCATCTTCCATAGTGAAGACAGAGACAAAAAATGCATTTAGCTTCTCAGCCATTTCCCTATCATCCTTCACTACACCTTTTACCCCATGGTCATCCAAGGGCCCCACTGCTTCCCTGGCTGGTTTCCTACTTCTAATGTATCTGAATAAAGTTTTATTGTTGGTCTTTATGTTTTTTGTGATGTGCTCCTCATATTCCCTTTTTGCCTGCCTGATCACAGACTTGCATTTTATTTGCCACAGCCTGTGTTCCTTTTATCAGCCTCACTGAGACTAGCTTTCCACCGCTTAAAGGAATCCTTCTCACCTTTTACAGCTTCCATTACTTTGTTTGTTAACCGTAAAGGCTTTTTTCTATGCCTATTTGTGCCTTTCTTAACCCACGGTATATATTTTCTCCGAGCCTCTAAGATTGTAATTTTACAATCCTAGAGGCTTGTAAGGTTTTGACCCTTTTTACCTTTCCTTTCAGTTTTCTCCTCGCATATCCCCTCATATCAGAGAAGTTACCCCTTTTAAAGTTAAAAGTGGTTGTGTCAGTCTTTTTGGGCAACTCGCTATTTATACAAATTTTGAACTCAATAACATTATGGTCACTGTTCCCAAGCGGTGCAATCACTTTAACATCTCTCACCAGGTCTTGGGCATTATTTAGGACCAAATCCAGGATCGCTTCTCCCCTGGTCGGTTCCATAGCACAGTCATTGAGAGTGTCTAGAAACTCAGTCTCTTTTTCCCAACTTGAACACATATTGACCCAATCAATGTGTGGGTAATTAAAGTCACCTATTACAACACAGTTATTTTGTCTAGCTGCTATCTTGAATTAATTCATCATTTTATAATCCTCCTCTATCTTTTGATTTGGTGGGCGATAACAAATTCCCAATGTTAAGCTTCCTTTTGGGCCCACTAATTTAACCCACAGCATTTCCAGAAGCAAATCCAATTCTCCTACCCTTTCAGTCTTACTGGACTGTATATCCTCTCTGACATAAAGAGCCACCCCACCTCCAACTTTCTCCCCCCTATCCTTCTGATATAATTTATAACCAAGAATCACCGTATCCCACTGATTTTCCTCATTCTACCAAGTTTCTGAAATACCCACAATGTCTATGTTTTTCCCCAACACCAAGCATTCCAACTCCCCAATTTTACCTCAGACACTTCTAGCATTAGTATATAAACATCTATAGTTTCCCATACATGTTAAGCCCACAACCTTCCTCTTGCTGCCTCGAGCCCTTGCCAGGCAGTCCCTATTATTTGCCACATTCTCAGAGAACAATTCTAATCCCTTTCCTTGTAGGAAAGTAACAGCTACCTCTTCTTCTCTTTGAAATGAACCATCCCGAACCAGAGATTTTTCATCTCCTGTTGGCTTTCCCCCAGTATTCAGTTTAAAAACTGCTCTGCCACCTTTTTGATTTTAAGTGCCAGCAGCCTGGTTCGTTCCCGGGACAAGTGGAGACCATCTCTCTTGTATAGCTCCCTCTTGTTCCAAAAAGCATCCCAGTGCCTAACAAACTTGAACCCTCCCCCCCTACACCATCGCCTCATCCACGCATTGAAACTCCTGATCTGTGCCTGTCTCTCCGGCCCTGCACGTGGAACAGGTAGCACTTCTGAGAAGGCTACCTTGGGGGTCCTAGCCTTGAGTCTCCAGCCTACCAGCTTAAATTTTTCCTCCAGGACCTCATGACTACATTTCCCCACATCGTTGGTGCCAACATGTACCACGACTACTGGCTCCTCCCCAGCACTATCTACCAGCCTATCTAAAACATGCGTAATGTCTGCTACCTTTGCACCAGGCAGGGAAGTCACCATATGGTCAATACGTGGTTTTGCCACCCAGCTGTTTACCTGCCTAAGGATCGAATCACCAACTACCAAGAGCCCCCCACCCTCCCTGCCCAGGGATGGTTCCTTGGTACGAAAGGATACCCATTCACCAGCTGTAGAAGAGGTCCCTTCTGAGGGCACATTCCCCTTATCCACAGCACGGTGCCCTGTTCCCTCTCGACCCTCATGCTCTCTGACAGCAGCAGGACTGCCAGATAAAGAGTGGGACATACCTAACTAGTCCCTCAGAGTCTTCTCCATGTACCTAACTGACTGTCTCTGCTTCTATGCAATTCAACATTTGAAATCATGGCACTTACGTAGGATCAGGCAGCCCAGCCCCTAAGACTTTGATGCTGGTGCATGGTTGACCCTGATGTTCTGTTGGTGCTGCTAGTCAGTATCCAGTGTCTGCTGCATGGATGGGAAAAATATGAAAGAAAACTTTTCAAAAATGTAGGCGCCTTGCTGAATCAGACCAGCAGTCCATCTAGTCCAGCATCCCGTCTTATACAGTGCCAACCAGTGGTTGCAGAGGGCCAAGAAAAAGGGCATTGAGGCCAAGGCCTTTACCCAATGTTGTCTGCTAGCACAGGTATTCAGAGGTTTCTTGTCTTCGTATATGGAGGCTCTCTGTAGTCACCACAGCTAGTAGCCACTGATAGCCCTCTCTGCTATTTATTTATTTATTTCATTTAAAACATTTATTTGCCGCCTTTGTTCCTTGCAGATCTCAAGGTGGCTTACAAACATAGGTCACAATGCATCAAGTAAAATACATTAAAAAGATAAAACCAACATTTAGATGTATTTATTTATTTAAAGCATGTGTTTCCTATTTATGTTCCTGAAGAATGACATAAATGAATGAATCTGTATAATTCCTTCTTGAAGCCATCTATGCTCATGGTGTTTGCTGTGTCCACTGGCAGGGAATTCTACAACTTAATCGCTTGTAGAGCAATGAAGCATTACCATTTGTTCGTCCTCAGTCTATTTCCCATCAACTTCATTGGGTGCCTTCAAGTTCTAGAATTTTGGGAGGAGTAGAAGTTCTCTGTATCTGCTCTGTCTGCTCCATACATAATTTTATAATCCTTATCTTTATAATCCTTATCTTCAGTTTCTACATTGTTATACTATATGTATATTGTTATTGTATATGTATATTATTATAGTATATGTATATTGTTATTGTATATGATTAATGTGTTTTTGTCTGCGTTGTCTTCTAATTTTGTATTCCTAGTTCTAGTGCATTATTCACTGAATGTTTGATATATGATATATGACTGAGTTGTTTTTATATTTTGTAGTCTATCTTGATTCTCAGCGATAAAGGTGGGCTATAAATGAAGTAAATAAGTAAGTAAGTAAATGAAATGAGAACAATTTGGGAGAGGAGAACCATATATATGCTGCCTGGACATTTGTGTGGTACTAGGTGAAATCCTAGGCATATTTACTCAAGTAAACTAAAATTACACCTCGAATCTATCAGACAGTGGTGATCCAAAATGGCAGAGGTAGTTCTCCCCACAGTTTAGGGAATCAGTATGCTGATGACCAGGTCTATATAATTTGTGAACCATGAGGAAAATGGAGCTCACCAACCATGTATTTATTTGGGGCTCTGAATGCCTCATTCCCCCTGGCTCTTGCTGAGGGAGCCATGCATGGCAACACCCAACATCGGGACAAAATGCTTGGAAATGACGCCATATCCACTGCTTAGCAGTGCCTGAGGTTGTCTGGGTATGGACCCACCCCTATTCAGTAGCTCGTCCTAGCTCTGATATTTTGTGAGAAGGCCTGGAACCCAGTGGACCATGTGCAGCTTTCCATGAGTGTCTCACAAAAAGCAGAGTGGAAACTAATGATGGTTCAGTCAGCCACCTACTTGTGACAAAATAGGATGGTGTCTGCGGGATAAGATTGGAGTTCCAGTGAACACCCTCTACTCTCTGGCTGAGACCAGAAAAGGAGGAGCAAAAGCTAACATGCAGTTCGACGACAGGGATGTGGCCAACCACTTGGTCACCCCTGAACCCTCACTGTATTGTTTGAAGATATTTGATAAGTTGACAGTCAACTTTTTTTGGGTGGGTGGGGGAATATTCCCATGTCAGTTTAGAGAAACATCCAGGAGGTTTATCAAGCTATAAATCAGCTGGCCCACATAGATGGTGGGTGAACTCTCCCCATATCTGATTTGAAATAGACCTGACTCAAATGGAATTGCACCCTAATTAGCCTGTTTAAGCCTTATCCCAGTTTGTAACTAGGCTCTTTGTTGGCCTGTCAGTTTCCCCATTACTGAACACATCCTTGTAATAGGAGATTGGTGGTGCAATGAGAATTTCAATCTTAAGACAAGACAAGCATGCACAGGTGAATTCACTGATATAGGGAAGCATGGGAAATATAGTTCACTACCATTTTTTTTAGTTACTGATGTGCGCATGACTGGATATGTGCCACAAGCTTCTTAGGAAGCACTTGTGTGTTTCATCACCCCTCCCCTGCCTGCTCCATTTACCCCTCTTAGCATGCCTCTGTCCCCAGCTGAACCAGAAAGACTCCCCTCCTTGCCCATCCCTTCCCTGAACTTAGGTGGCTGTTTGCCATATAAAGTGGCAGTGGTGGGGTGGGGGCAGCAGCAGTAACACCAGTGCCACCAATTCCTCATTCCTTTTTAAGGGCAGCTGCCCTGAAGAGCTGCCACTGACTTTCCCCAGGCATGCATGAAGCTTGGGAAATAGGAGGCACAGCTGCTGCCACAGACTACAACGTGCCCCTCACTGTGGGTCATCCTGCCATAGCAGATGCAGCCCTGAAGGAGTCATGCCAGGCTGGAAGAAGAACATCCCTGTCTGTCTACAACTGAAGCAAGAGTGAAATGAGAGAAAGCCACTCTGGGGTGTCTCAGGCTGTGGTCACACAGTCATTTTGATTGGGTTTCTCTGCTGTTCCCTCTTACATTTAAAACTGCTGATCACACACCCGCTTCTGTCTCCCACACCAAAGTGGGCTCACTCGCACAATCCTCCTGGTTCCCTAGCAAGTTTCCCTACACCTGGAAAATCAAGTACTTTCTGGGCATTTGTGCTTTGAATCCGTGATTTCACTGATCTGGTCAGCCATCTCTCACAATGATCGCGATTAGGTCAGCTGAACGTCCTTCTTGCGATGGTCCCCCCCCAGCTTCTGTCATTGTGTGCATGAGCAATCCTGCACTGAATAAATTCAATGTATAAACGTTCAAGCACTCATCTAGACTCCAGTGCTCGGTTGTATGTCACCAGTTAATTTTTTTTTGCTGTGTGTATGTGAGGAACCTGCAAAAACAAGGGAGTATGGTGAGTCCCAGTGGGAGAGGTAATCCACATGTGCAAAGGCATTTTTTAAAAAAAAAACAATCTGCGCTGCTGCTTGGGTGGCATGGCTATCTGGACGATGCCCAGAGCCTCATTGCGTGATGCAAGAGGCTCAGGGAGGGATGTGTGATCATCTCAACCCAAAATAAAATATTCCTGATCAAATCTATAGCAGGAAAATATCGAGATAAGCTTGCCGTGTGACCACAGCCTAATTGAACCACTCTGGAACAAAAAAATCCAGATCAAATTAGAAACACGGCCACAGTGGGATAAGCAGACTGTCTGACTGCACCCTATGTGACTTTGCGCTATTAAAAGCGCAAAGTGGTGCGGATGAATTTTGGAGAGGGCCTGGTTTATTGTGGCATGGATGCTCATAAGGCACCCTGCGACTCCATCAGTTGCATTTGTCTACTGTTAAATTTTCTAATCCCTGAATAATATGAATGTGTAAAAACATCCCCAGACAGAAAAGAAAATATCCTGCGGCTTTCAGTTTCCTATTTTAAACTCAGAGATCTTCTACCTTAGCCAGCTGTCTTACCAGTAACTAAAAGATCTGCATACAGGAGGAAGAAAGTAAATGCAAGAGTGGAGTTGTGTTGTGTGTGGGGGAGATTATAGAAAAACAAAGGCAACCACATCTGAAAAACACAAGTGTCACCCAGATAGAAGAAAGCAAACAAAACAGTTTCAGGCCAATTAGCTCTTGGCTGCCGCTCGCACTGAGATGGAAAACAAACTGCTTCCCTGACACAGTTTTTCAGCCTCCCAATGAGTGAAAAGGCATCCAAGCAGTGAGGTTTCATTTACAGGGTTGCCAGCAACCTGCAGAAAAAAGTGTTCTGCCTTTTTATCCGAGGCTAATGCATGGAAGTGCCCAGGTGAAGCTTTTCATGGAGGTGTTAATAACATCCCGTTATGCTTCTATTAAAGGGACAGGAGACCGTTGCTCCAGGATGTTGACAACCCCAGCTTTGAACGAAAAAAGGGCACCAACTCTGAACCCAGTAGACACACAGAGAGCTTGTCATTCATGAGAAGTGGGGAGCGTTGGTCTTTCCTGGAAAACAGTTTTCTGACACGGGCTAATTACCATAACAGTTATTTGGTTTTGTTCGATGTTTCTTTGAAAATAATTTACAAAACATCTTTACAGACGTACAGTTCACTGGTCTGATTCTTTCTCCCTAATTTGTCTGTCATCACTCACATATGGCTCTCCTGTTTTAGTCTTTAAATGCTGGGGAGGCAGGGAAATGTCTGAAAGATGTGGTACGTGGGACAGAGTATGGGAAGTGGATGTATGCTAAGTGTGCGAGCCAGGTGGATACACAGGTCCCTTGTGTGCCACCTCCAACTTGCTCCATGCACACAGTGTAAATTCCAGCATACCTCGAAGACCTCTGAAACGACAGAGCTTTCCTCCATCATTTTACATGGGGACCAGGGGAGGAAAATATAAACCCCAGAGGCTTCTGGAGCTCATTCAGTCTAGCAGAACGTGACTTGTACCTTCTAAAGACTGCACCTGGAAAGCCGTGTTCTCATTTCACGTTCCCTTTTGCTCTATGGTCCCTCACCAGCAGCCATCTTCTCTCCTGGTTCTGAGTTTTCAGGCCTAGACAGATGTTGTGGCTGCCCCCAACGGTGTCACTTGAAGGGAGAAGCCATGGCGAAGCGGTAGAACATCTGCTTTGACAGTAGAAAGGTCCCAGGTTCATTCCCTGCTCTTCTTTAAAAGAACCTGAAGAGAAAAGTGTTTGGAAAGACTCTGTGCCTACCATAGTACCTGGGCAACTGCCAGTGACAATGAGCTAACTGGACCAATGGCCTGACTCTGAATTAGGCACCTAATTGAGAAATTGAGGAGCAGTTCAGGACTGATGAAAGGAAATAGTTCTTTACTCAATGGGCAATGAAACCAAGGAAATGGCTGCCAGCAGAGTCTGTGAGCGTAGATAGCTTTAAAAGGGGGGGGGAGTCCATTAATGGCTACTAGACATGGTGAATGAAGGGAGCCTCCATATCCAGGGACAGCAAACCTATGAATACAAGTGCTGGGAGGCAGCAGCAGGAGGGGGAATGATGGACCACTGGTCTTATCTGGCAGGCTGTACACAGGCCCATAGCTAACGTGGGGTCCATGGGGCCCGGCCCCCTAGCATTTGTCCTGGGCCCTCTCCCCTCAAGCTGTCGCTGTTCCCTTGCCTAACTCATTTGGTTTGCTCATGTTGAGCTTCACTCACTGGCAATCACAGGGCTTGTCACTGCATGTTTGCTTGTGTTCGCCGCTTCCTTCGACCAGCCCAGCTGGGATGATCCTCATGCCACAGAAGGGACACGCGCCACACATGGGGCCTGGGCAGTGAGTTGGACAGCTGGCTTGGCTAAGACCAGCCTGGAAGGGAGAGTCCCTGCACAGGCACCCTGAAGGCCGCATCAGAGAGTGTCCAGAGGTGGGGGAGGCAGCTTTGAGGAGGCCGCCTTCTGCAGGGCAGCTGGGGGGCAGCGCTTGGCTGCCATGCCAACCGAAGACAAAGTGAAAGGCTCCTGCTTGTGGTGGGGGTAGAAGCCACAGCTCCCTGGGCTGGGAAGCAAACAGCTCTCAGGCTTGGCAGGCAGAAGCCATGGGGCAAGGAGGAGGAACCATAGCGGGGGAAGGCAGCCTGATCCTCCCCGCTAAGCCTGAGAAACTGGGTGGGGGGAGGCCAAGAAGGAGAAAGAAGAGGAGGAAGAGGAAGCATGAGCCAGACTCTGGATGTAGGGGCAACACGTTGGGGGAATCGGGGCCTGTTTGTTTGCTTGTCCCACTGCCAGACTAGAGGAGAAGCTTCTGTGGAGCTCCACTAATGAAATTAGCAATTGGGGCCCCCGAAGCCCCCCCCCCCGGCCAAAAAATCCCTAGCTACGGGGCTGGCTGTACTTGTGTTCTTAAGTTATTATACCTGTCATCTGCACAGCTGAACTGTCATCAACAAATCTCTGTTGCCCTTTTTTTGCTACTATGCTATGTTGAACCAAAGCTCCAATTATGACATCTACTATGCAACAGTTACTCATGATTCTCAAGCCAAATTACTTTAGCAACAAAGAAATAGGGACCTGGGACAGATTCTAGAGTAGCAAGTGTTACACTAATTTTTAAAAAGGAATCCAGAGGGGAACCAGGAAATTACAGGCCAATCAGCCTAACATCTGTCCTAGGCAAATCAGTAGAAACTGTAATCCAAGACGGAACTGTTAGACACGTAAAGGGACTGCTGAGGGAAAATCAGCATGGCTTCTGCAAAAGCAAGTCCTGCCTTGCCAACCTTTTGGAGTTCTTTGAGAAAGTGAACAAGTATGTAGACAACAGTGACCCAGTAGACATTATATACCTGGACTTTCAAAAGGCTTTTGACAAGGTACCTCACTAAAGACCCCTGAGTAAATTTAGCAGTCATGGGATAAGAGAATGGGTTCTCTTATGGATTAAAAATGGGTTACATGACAGGAAGCGAAGAGTAGGAACAAATGTACTGTTCTCACAATGGAGAAAAGTAAGTAAAAGGGTCCGACAAGGATCGGTATTGGGGCCAGTACTATTTAATTTATTCATAAATGATCTGAAATTAGGGGTGAATAGTATAGTGGGCAAGTTTGCAGATGACACAAAATAATTCAGGATGGTAAAAACCAAGGCTGACTATGAAGAGTTCCAAGAGGACCTCCACACACTGGGTGAGAGTGAGTGACAATGTGGCAAATAAGGTTCAAAGTTGGTAAGCATAAGATGATGCACACTGGGACAACCCCCCCGCCCCAACTTCATGTATAGGTTAATGGGGTCTGAACTTGCTGAGACTGAGAGGGGAAAAGATCTTGGGGTCGTAGTGGATAGCTCAATGAAAGTGTCAACCCAGTCTGCTGTAGTGGTGAAAAAGGACAAATTCTATGTCAGGAATTATTAGGAAAGGGATTGAGAATAGAACGGCCAATATTGTAATGCCCCTATATAAATTTATGGTGCAGCCTCATTTGGAATACTGTGTACGATTCTGGCCACTGTATCGCAAAAAAGACATTGCAGAGGTGTTTCAGTTTATTGTTATTACACTCATCGACCAGTACAAATTCGATCAATTGGAATAGAATAAAAAAGAATTTCCAACAATAGCCTACCTGATAGAACCAGGAAAAGCTTGTGGTAGCACAGAATTTTAAAAATTATAAATATTTATAAAAGGGAGAAAATAGAAATAGCTTGTAAACCTTTTAAACCATTTAAAATGTCCTTACTAAAAAAGAAAAAGTTTTTTTAAAAAGTAAAAGATGGCGGTATGGCCTATTTGCCTCGCTTTTTGCGTTCCTTGTAGACCTTGTGGGGAAAGTACAGAGGAGGGCAAACAAGATGATTTGGGGGTTGGAGCACCTTTTCTATGAGGAAAGGCTGAAGAGTCTGGAATTTTTCAGTTTAGGAAAAAAGTTGACTAAGGGGGGACATGATAGAGGCTTATAAAATTATGCAAAGGATGGAGATAGTTGTTAAAGAGAGCTTTTTCTCCCCCTCCCAAAATACTATATTTTGAGGGCATCCAATGAAGCTGATGAGCAGTAGATTCAGGATGGACAAAAGAAAATACCACTAGAGGTATTAAAGGTGCCACTAGACTTGAAATTTGTTGTGAATTCCACTGAGAGTGATTAAAATGTGGAATTCACTGCCAGAGGCTGCAGTGACGGCTACAGGAATAAACAGCTTTAAAAGGGGATTAGATAGATTCATGGAGGATAAGTCTATTGTCCCGATGATGGGCCCCTCCTGACTCCCCACCACCACTGGGTGCTCCAACAATGCTCCCAGACTCACCGTGGTGCCCCGGGAAGCTGGGAGGGACCGCAAAGGAGGCGACAAGGGATCCCTGCCTCGTGGCAGCGGCGCTACCGCCATCACACCAGCCCCACAATGACACAGCCCGTGGCAACATTTTGGGTGGGGCTGGCCTACAGCCCGGTGTGAGGGCCCGCCTGCATTCCAGGGCATAGAGGCCAAGGTGTGTCTGCGCACAAATGCCCCCATTCAGCCCGGGAAAGACAGATTTGGTTGGGAGGGAGGCTCCTCACGGCTCTACTAGACAGCAGCAGTTTGGTGTGTATGATACACCAACACCTCCTCCCACCACAACTGCCAGTCCTGAGCACTACCTCCGTCACGTGTTTCCATGGACATTTAGACTGCAGCCCCATGGTTATGGTGCCCCTCCACTACTTAGGGCATATCCACGAGGTCCCGCTAGCGAAGGTGTGGTAAACCTGCCCTTCTCAGTGTTGTTGGTTTGGGACGCTCTACAGTTCGTTGAGCTGATAAGGCATGGCACAGATTAAGACCATCGCTATCGGACAAGAGGGCAAGGATGCCATGGAGGAAGAACCAGCCCCTGGTGCAGCTGGAGGAGATGAGGGAGATGATGTGGGCTGAGGCCCGGCCCGGTGATGGCAACAGAACCCCGAGTTCCAGAGGGCACAAGGAGCTATCTTGGCTTCCAAGAACTCTGATACCAGGGATTTTTGGTCAGTCATAGGTGACTCCGACCCCTTCCGGATAAAGTAACAACCTTAGAGAACCAGGCTCTCCAACAAACCAAGCTCGGAGGCCAGGGTGTGTCTGGGCACAAACACCCCCGCTCAGCCTGGGAAAAACAGACGAGGCCGAGGCCACTCCCAAGGCTTGGTGTCTGTCCCGAAGAAGGGGGGCGGGGCTGGGTGGAGGGTGGAGACAGACAGGCCCAGGGGAAGCTGGGGGGAGTAGGGAGGGGATAAAAGCAGGGCAGCAGAAGGGGGCCAGGGAGGATGAACTGTTTGAAGAGAAGCCGAGTGCAGAGAGAAGGGAGGCTGTCAGTCCAGAAGGAGCGGGTGGAAGGGTGTGGTGAAGTAACCCCTCTCCTCCTCTCAGCTATCTGAGGCCCCTGCTGCCCTGCAGGACCCACATCACAGTGGCTGGGCTACTCGGAAGCTCGGACTCCAGCAATAGCGGGGGGGGGGGGGTCAGCCGACTCGTGCAACATCTATCAGTAGCTACTAGGCATGGTGACTGAGGGGAACCTCCACATTCAGAGGCACTAATCCTCTGAATCCCAGAGCCAGGAGGGAAAAACAGGGGAAGGCCTCAGCCTCTATGCCCTGTTTTTGGCCACTGTATGAGATAGGATGCTGGAATAGATGGACTATTGGTCTTCTTATGTTTTTATGGTTACAAATAATTTTTAACACCCATTGCTAAAGTGGACAATGGAGACTGGGAATAGTGGTGTACAACCGGTTAAAATACAAATAAGTTAATTTCCATTTTCAATAAAATCAGCAGCACTGATAGATGGCATAAAATTGGGCTTTATTCCCTCCCTCTCTTGGGTGGATCAGGGACTGGTCATGGAGGAGGCCAAAGTGAGAGCCACAGTATGGATCACTGCTGTCCTCAACCATAGGCCTGGTGGAACATCTCTGTTTTACACATCCTGTGCTAGGTCCCGCAGGGTGCGGATGTCACCAGGTAGAGAGTTCCACCAGGCCAGGGCCAAAAATGCCATCTCTGGTTGAGAACAGCCAGACATCTTTTGGGCCAGGGACCACCACCAAGTTTTGATCTTCTGGGTGCAAGGCTTTTGGGGGAACATATTGGGAAAGGTGGTCCCACGGGTATGCTGGTCGTAGACCATTAAGGTCAGCACCAAAACCTTGAAGCAGATCTGGTATTTGGAGCCAGTGCAGCTGGTGAAGCACAGGCTATATGTGCGTTGTCATCGGGATACCTGTAATTACCTGCGCCGCTGCATTCTGGACAAGCTATAGTTTCCAGGTCAGCTCTATATCATGACATCTGGTAGGAGACGTACATTGTAGTACTTTATATCAAGGTTTAAAGTTTATTGATAAGAGTCTTGCCCAGTAGTCTGCTTTGAAATGCCTTCCTCCCCAAACAGAGATGCATGATCACTATTTTTGCTCCGTTAGCTATGTAATATCCAGACTGTGAGTCTTAATATACTACTGAGCACACACCTCCACCCTTTTAATCATCATCAAACCCCCCCCCCCAAGTATTCAGTGCACCTCATGTTTGCAAGTCACACAGTATCCATGCACAGACTGTGGCAGTCCCACTGCACACCTGTCTTTAATGTGAACTGTGAGAGGTAAGAGACTTGAGCATAGTAGCTGGGATGCCCTTGACAGACATTCCTCTTGCTCTGTGAACCTTTTTCATCGTTTGCATGCCCCCCTTCTCAGTTTAGAGCTAAGCTGGGAACACAGAAATCTCCTAGGAAGATGTGTTCAATGAGCTTGTGAAAATTTAGATGCAAACTGTATTAGAACTAAACATTGATGCTAATGGTGAGTCTGCAATTATTAACCAACTCTATGTCAAAGGTGACCATTTTCACATAATGTACAGAAGACGAGGCAAAATGGATATAAGGAAAGAAAAACATCCAAAAAGCAAACACTTGAAAGGAGAGAGTGGCGTCCTTCAGTCCATCAGTGGCTATTAGTCACAAGGTATAGATACGAACTCTCAGTCTGGGGCAAATGATGAACTGTATTCTTGGTGCTTGTGGGGGGCAACAGTGGGAGGGCTTCTAGTGTCCTGGCCCCACTGCTGGACCTCCTAATGGCACTTGGTGCTTTTTGGCTACTGTGTGACAGTGTTGGACTGGACGAGCCATTGGCCTGATCCAACATTGGCCTCTCTTATGTTCCTATGTTCTTATGTCCTTATTATCAGCTATCTTGTAAACTGCAGCAAAACGACATTGACAGCACATTTCTGTCTTACACAAGAAAAACACTCTTCCAACAATGGTATTTTTTTTTAATTCAAATCTTTATTAGGCCTCAGGCTTCATTTAGACTTTATATAGGCTTGGTTTCGGCTTCTGCTTTCTCTGTTGACACACTGAACAAGATATCGGCCAGGAGTAAGAATGGGGAATGGTTCCTAAGACGTTCTTCTCCAAGAAAACAACGATCCCAAACCACCAGACCTTGGAAAGGTAGTTCTGTGGAGAGGCTTTTTTCTGCCACTAGTGAAAAGGATGAGCATATTCTAATCACGTATAGCACTGATAAAAAGCTCAACAGGTTTAGTCCCAAGATAAAATTACAAAAACATTTCTTTAAAAAAAATTCAAATGCTCACCTGCTATATGTTAGAAACTGAGGGGGAAAGTTTTGTATTGTTATACACCTGGATTCTCATTCTTCTGTAGTATTAGAGATAGAAGACCTTGGGGGGGGGGACTCTAGAATATTCCAGATAAAGAAATGTGTTTCTGTCCCGTCCCCCCCGTCCCCATGCCCAGTGTCTCAAATGGATAAGCTGGACACTTTGGGGGATTTGCAAAGAACACCCATTCTGAAACAGCAGTGTCCATTGCCTTGGCTTGGAATCCCTAGCATTTTGTGGTTGACGCCACACGTTTCTGTTGTTTGACACTTTTAGTACAAATTTATCAGTCAGAGGGAAGCACAGATTATGCATCTGATGAAGAACACTCTAACTCACAAACGCTTATGCTGGCATACATTTTGTTAGTCTTTAATGTGCCACTAGACTCCTGTTTAATTTCTCTGCAAGTAATGGACACCTCTATCCCTCTGGAGTTCTAATGCAAGGCCCTATAAGGGATGAGTGCATCAGCTCAGTGGGTACTTTGCCCCCTCCGATGCATCTCATAACGTGGGGATCCCCAAGTAGCTTCAGAAGTTGCAAGAACAAGATGTGCTGGCATTTGACGCTAACTTGCTCTTTGCTGTTGTGGATAATTATTCATTACTGTCCTTGTGTCTCTTTGGACTCTTTGCAAGCAGCCGTCCAACAGGGGTAGAGGCCAGAATGGGTTCCACTCAAGTTGGAGGGCCAACCATCTGCTGAGCTTACAACGTGGCTTGACACAGCTGCTTTCAGTATTCCTGATACTATTCATGATGGATTCCTTTGCAGCTCTCTTTCCGTTTGATTTGGGGTTTGGTAGACAGGGATCAATTCACACCTCCTGCTCCTGATCCAGTTTTCTTCAACTCACACAGGGAGGGGGCTGAGAGCAAGGGCGTAGACTTTTCAATTTCTGAGGGGGTGGGGGCTGGGCCAGAGGGGGGAGGGAGGGGGAGGGAAAGAGAGAGAGAATAGGGTTGTTAAGACTTACTGTTGAGAGAAGAGTTCCTTGCGTGCGCGTGCCAGGATGATGCTGCCACAAAAGGCTCCCCCGCCCCCACTCCTCCCTCTCTGGGTGACTGCCCAGCGTGATGACATCACCCGGAAGTGACATCATCATGCTGGGCATGTTGCTGGGCGACGCTCTGGCAATCACCCTGAAACTCTATGGTGCCGTAGAGTTTTCAGAGTGATTTCTAGAGCATCACCCCGGCAACGTGCCCAGCATGATGATGTCACTTTCGGGTGATGTCATCATGCTGGGCAGTTGCCCGAAGAGGGAGGAGTTAATTAATTGCTTGCAAGTAGATCTGCTGGTTAATTAATTACTAGAGCATTCAAAGACAACTTGGATTCATGTACATGCCCAGAGAGGGAGGAGTGGGTGCGGGGGAGCCATGTGAAGGAGAGGCTCTTGCAGCGGTGGCTTCTTGTGGCAGGTAGCAGCCGGGGACCTGGAGGGCAGGGAGGAGCGGCGGCGGGTGGGTGCTCCGTTTCGCCCAGGGGGCTCAGTCCCCCCTGGAAAATTTCAGGAGTGGCACAAGCCCCCGAGCCCCCACGTAGTTGACGCCTATGGCTCAGAGTGTCCTCCACTGTCTGTATGGCTGTGCTCTAGCAAAGGGAAGGAACAGGCTCCTCAAGTTGCACACCCCTCCTCCCTGATCAGTATTGGTGTCTTATGAGCCATGCAGTCTGCATGATGATGGTGGGGAGCAATGGAGCACAAGGGCAGCTGGGGTGAACTGGAGCAAGTGGCATTAATGAACCCATTAAGTGCAGCAGCAGGAAGGAGTGTGGTGAATTGCCAGCCAAGATGACTGGCATGTGGGGCAATCAAGCAGCATGAAGAGCCCATCTCAAGTGATTGTGTGTGACGATGTAAAACCTCAGCTTTGCCTGGTTAGTCCTATTAGCCCAATGCATGGTTTGGACTAGGGATCTTCGGCGTGCTATACTTGTGTATTTGGTGTTGTGCCTTACTCTGCAGCTATCCTTACTCTGGTATAACTGGCTGGTTTTCATGCCAGGGCTGCTGGGGGACTGCTAATGTTCTACGCTGCATCTGTGAGCTGTGTGTCTGCTAGGGTGTATGCCACTGGGGTGTATGCCACTAGGGTGTATGCCAGTCCTTATCACAGAAAGTCTGTTATTGGCCAAAAAGTGAGCTTTGCATTCTTTTGCATTCTTGCCAGCATCTCTCTGCCCATGCCTTCATAAAGAGGCCCTTCCCCAGTCAGCTACTAAGGAATGTATCCTTGGAAATATGTGGTTGTTTGTTTTCTTGTTGCTCTCCTAGTATTGGCATCCCCTCCCCCGCCTGACAAAAGGCTTGTAATCCATATCCCCCCTCAATCCCTAAATTCATGTGTGGGATAGGTCTTGGGTGTTCTATTGGTGCAGTCTCTGCCAAATTTGCTGTGGAGGCATGGGGGTGAAGTGGCTAGAGTGGCCATGGTTCCCTCCTTATGTGTCTTGCCTGGCAGAAGAGAACCGAGCCTGCTTCTGCAGAGCTTCTTGGACTGAGTTTATCTAAGGGTTGTTATGGGTCAAGCCTCAGAGCAAGGTGCTGTGCTTCTTTTGTTCCCACTTTTGGTGTGTTCCATGGGTGGGTGGAACAGGGAGGTGTGCCAGTCTTGGCAGTAGTTGTCTGCTTCCCTGTTCGGCTGGCTCATGGGCCCCAGTGGCATGCTACTTTGTGATTGGTAGGTTTAGCAGGGTTGCTATGGGCTCTGGTGCAATGCTGTCTGCTCCTTGGAGCTGGGTCTTTTTTGCATGTTCCCCATCTGCTGGCAGAGCACCGATTGCTGACTAGCTTTGCTGAACCCAGTCAAAACTGTACTGTCATCTAGGGCTTATATCTGGGCTGCCCAGCTGATACCCTTTATCATTAGTTTCAAACAATAGTGCTTTCTCTTATACATTTGATTACAATGCAGTCCTTATCACAGAAAGTATGTAGTGACTTACTTGATGAGTAGCCAAGGCATGATACCACCAGAACAGCCTAGTTGTCACGAAATAGGAAACAATGACATCTACCAAGTTATAGGCATGCAAAAAGATGGCTGATGCTAATCCTAGGACACACAAGGACCAGCACAATGAATGATAGGCCCAGAATTTTCGTGGTGAATCTGAAAAAGAATAAAAAATTCTGGAATGTGGTATATGAACAACAGCTGTTCTGAAGAAGGAGAGGAGTAGGTTTTTATACCCTGCTTTTCTCTACCCTCAGGAGTCTCAAAGTGGCTTACAATCACCTTCCCTTCCTCTCCCCACAACAGTCACCATGTGAGGTAGGTGGGGCTGAGAGAGTTCTGAGAGAACTATGACTGGCCCCAGGTAACCCAGCAGGCTTCATATGGAGGAGAGGGGAATCAGACCTGGTTGTCCAGATTACAGTCCATTGCTTTTAACCACTACACCATGCTGGCAACCCACCGCTGAAGTCTAGTGCAGTTCTGCAACCCTGGAAGACCACTACCATGTTCTAGAATGTACTTGATAACTAGGGCTGTGATGCTCTTAAAAACTCTATCCTTAACTTTGATACCTCTGCACTCTCTGTGTTGTCTAAGGCAGTCATTCTCAAACTGGGACCTGCAGACTCCTGGGGTCTGCAAGAATACTCCAGGGGGGTTGCTAGTCTTTTGTAAAGATAGAGGATAAACCCCACTCATGCCTATTCAGATCCAAATGGGTCCCTCTCAGTTTTCTAGCTATAAAGACAGGGAGTCCCTACCAAAAGGGAAACGGCATAATGGTCTTCCCACCATTTCAAAGGGGGGGGGGACTTCATACAACTGCCACCCCCACCTGCAGTCAACTTCCACATCTGAGATGTGATCATAATGCAGCTGCATCAAGATAAAACCATCTTCACCTGATGCTTAGACAAGAACTGTACTGACTTGAGGTAAACCGCCCTTGAGCTGGGCATGTAGCTATCACTGACAAGACTCTGAAGGCATGGGTACCTGGGCCAGGGCTTTGAAGAGAGGTCTAAAGAACAGGCAAATTGTTACAGGAGCAAATGGTCCTTCAGATAGTCTTGTCACGGGCTGCATAGGTCAAAACACATAATCGTGTCCTCAGAAATAACCTGGGAGTAGGCAGAGCTTTTATTTATTCATTTCCAAATATATACCCAACTTTTTGCCCATATCAAGGCCACCAAGGTGACCAACAGATTAAAAACACAAATAATAAAAACACCTCTTAAATATCATTAAAACCAAAAACACTTTGTGAAAACAATAAAAACAGAAGCTAAAACACACACGCACATAAGCATAAAAACAGCAATTAAAACATAGGGCAGGAAGGAACTTTCAGCACAGGTGAGATGTGCTTATATGGGCAGTTTTCTGTTAACAGCCAGCATATTCTGAACCAAACATAATTTCTCAATAGTTTTCGAAAACAGACCCACATATAATGTTTTTCAATAACTTAGGTGCAGTATCTGTTCCTTTCATCTTTTGTTTTGGAGTGATGGGTTGCAGACCCAGATAAATATTCTACGGTTGAGTCAAACATGTGGCAATAATGTGATTAGAACAAAAGTATGTCATTGACTAAGGTAGAAAATGTCTCATTGATATTACAGACATGTTGCAGTTTAGCTTTTGGCATCAGGATACCAGAATGATTAAGTAGCAGGACAGACAAAGGATGAGTCATTGCAACATACTTGGAGTAGCAATAAAATGTGTATGTGTGCACACACACACACACACACACACACACACAGACACACACACACATACAAACACAGTTTAACCCTCCCCTCATGCCATTTTCTCAGCATCAACTGGCCTCCTGGAACAGCTGTTGACTGCATAGGAGAAACAAATAATGGGTAATTGTATGCTTCCCCCCCCATATCTGCTCTGGAGAGGGGATGGTACAGGTAGTGGAAATGCAGGGTAAAGGGTTAATTCTACTGCACCCTTGTCCCAACCTAAATTGGGATCCCTACACAGCTGCTGTCCCTTTTAAAGAAACACATCAGGAGATCCATTTACTGATTTCCATTTACTGATCTCCCAAAGTTAAGGCTAGTTTCAGCTTTTGTTGTTCATTCAGCTGTAAATGACAGGAAACACCCACTTGTGTGTTAATCTGGCTTCAACTGTACTTACAGGTCTTAATAAACAAGTAGGTGAGAATGAGATTAGCAGCATGACCGTACATATAGACACCACAGAAGACGGAAGGTCTCTGAAGTAATCCACCTGTGGATGTTATTTTCAGTGTCTGTCTCAGAAAAAGTTTCCAGTCTCCATAAAACTACGAAGAAGAAGAAAACATAAGACATTAAGTGGGGGGTAGGAGGAGACACGGTTGTCCTTCCAAAATTCCTAGTTCACAACTCTGATTAAATCATGAAAATACGTCATTTTCATATTAATCTGCTGTAGGCACATCAAGACAGCTTATGTAAACCTAAATTTCAGTTTAGAATATATTTTGCCCCACTGCCCCCCAAAGCACGACCATATGTTTCTACAGGTCAGCATGGTTCTTTCAGAGAATCTGATTTATTAATTTCAAGACGTTATACAGCTTTTGGAATGAGCTGATAAATGTTGAAGTGATTTCATGGCCCGGTTTATTCCAGAAGTTCTTGAACAGTGTAAAGTTGGGAGCTGTGGGTCAGAGCAGGAAGAACAACAGTAGAGCTGGAAGCCATCTCTGCTCTCTTCCACAACTTTTCTTCCTGGTCCAAGAATGAATTTTCTTCCTTTCGCTGAGGGAAAACTATCACTCATTACTCTTCTCCTCCCCCATAAGGTTCAACTGAGACAGACTGGGAGCCTTGCACAAAGTGTACCTTATAGTGTGTTTGAGGCTACAAAGATCTTCTCTTGGGTTCACTGCAAGCTAGCTTGCCCATCCTCAGGTCCTCTTGACTCTCTCCTATCTTCCACTTTTCTAACTTGCTGCTCCACAGTGTCCTTGGAACCTTGTGTGTCATCAGCTTCACTACATTTAGGCAGCCCTGTCTCTTAAATTCTGTTCTGCCTTTCTGTGGAATGGGTGCCAGCACTATATTCCAACACCCATCTCAATTCTGCTGAGATTCAGTCCACCTCTGGTACTGTCCCATTCTTCCAGATCTAAATACCAGACCTCTAATTTGGGAAATCAGTACAGAGACAGATTGTGACTTGCTGGTCTTGATAACGGAGCAGGGGAAACAGGTGCAAACTATCAATTTGCTCCTCCAACTGAGGAGACAGAGAGGGTGGAAACTGACAAGAGAGTCATGTCTCCTGACATAGTTAATTTTATTTTAAAAGTAGCTGGATCATGGTAGAGCTGGTGTAGGCCCATGCACCATTTCCTGCATAGAATTTCCTCCCAAAGCTGCTTTTAGTCTTAGTATGGAAAAAGAATGACTTGGATCCTGCTGAACATTTCAGCTGAGGGAAGGATTTTGATCAGCAGAGCACAAATTCCTTGCGTTCCATTTCCCACTGGGGTAGGGACTGAGAAATATCTGGAGATTTTGGGGGTGGAGCCTGGGGAGGGTCCTCAAGTGAGAGATTATGTCATAGAATTCACCCTCCAAAGCAGACATTTTCTCTAGGAGAAATGATTTTGGTTGTCTGAAGATCAGTTGTAATCAGGGGTCCTTTCGTAGAAAAAGAGGTGCAGGAGCTCATTAGCATAACTCATTAGCATTACTTATTTGCATATGCTACACCACCTGACATCACCAGAAATATGTCAGAAGGCAAGAAAGAAAGGAGAGAGAGAGAGAGAGAGAGAGAGAGAGAGAGAGAGCTGGCAGAGAGGGGGCTGCTACTAATCCAAGCCTCAGAAATATTCTGGGAGGATAGCTTCAGTGGTGGCTGAAGCCTTCAGTAGTCTGGTCAGAGGAACAAGGACCTTTCCAGGGGACAGGGTAATTTTGCTGCAGCCATGACACAAGCAGGCATTCCCCCATGGGGGGAGGGGGCTGGCACCAACTCCTGGAGCTGTGCTCCCCCGAGCTCCTGCTCGAAAGGACCCCTGGTTGTAATAGTGGGAGATCTCCAGGTGCCACATGGAGATTGACAACCCTACTTCCCACTGCAGCCCCAAATGTCTCCGAAATGCTGTTTCTGAGGGAACAAGTCCTCCAGGAATTACATCAGGGGAGCTGGGGTTACGCCATGGGAGGAATAATTGATGAAAACCACACCCCCAACCCCAACAGTGGAAATCCTCTGTGTGATCCAGCCCAAGATCTCTTTCCTGCTGGGGCTAATAGCAGCTTTGAGGTTGGGTGATTTTGAAATCTCCCCAAATGATTTGGGAATCAAGGATATGAAGAATCAAATTGCTTTTCATGTGGCGTTGCTTATTTGGTTATCAAATAGCCTGCAACAACCTGTGCCCCTAAAACATTACCTTTTCTTCGTAAGTAATATCAGATGATGGGATGGGCAACACCATGATGTACATGATCAAAGATTGGTATAACTTTAGAGTACCTATAATGAACAAAAACCGACGTCCAATAATTGACCTGCAAGACACAGAAGAGAGTAGGCAACATTGTATCTAACAATCTGCACTGGGAGGGAGGAGAGAAAACCCTGGATGAGAAACTGAAGATAGCTGGAATGCTGATTAATGATATTTTTGAGATGGGTAAACCCAAAGCATTTTCTCTTATCAAAAAGCACGACCTAGAAATTGATTATAGTATCTGATCCAGAGAGCCCGCAGAGTTTGCTCAACCCTATCTTTTGGTCTTTCTTTCCCAAGATCTCCCCCCGCCCCATATGTACTATCTTACCATCCCACATTACTCTAGAGCCTTTTTGTTTTCAAGATTGAATATTATACCTACAATGGATTTTACAGGGGAGATTTTTGAATAGACCCTATTCTGATAGAATCGTGCCCTTAATAGGATAGATAGATCCTTCCATGCCCCGCTCAAATGCAGGTTCTTTGAGACTATAAGGGCTCACTATGCTAAGCCTTTAATCAACCAACCATCCCCCTACACTCTGGAAACCCTGGCTCTTTCGCTCAGCAGTAAGGCTCCTAGGTTTACTCTAGCAACTGCAAAGTTAGTCTCAGTCCTTTCAGTCCTTGCATCAAAAAAATAAGAAGCAAATATCTTCTGCTGCTCAAGATCTGCGAAACAATGAGCTTCTAAGGGTTTAAAGGAAAGGAAAGGAGGGAGGAGTCCCGAAAACCCCCCACGTTGGCAATGGAAGTGCCCTTCTGCTGGCAGAAAACTGCAGCTGGGTACAGCCCATTCTGTTTTTGCCAGCGCATAGTCATATAGATTAAAAACCTATTAAATATTAAAGTATTAGTAACCAACTACAGGGAACAAACTCAATTGTCTGCTGCACACCTGTGATTTGTAAAATAAGGAATAGAATATGGCTAGGGTAATAAAGTTGACCTATACACTTTGGTTTTGGAAAGGTGTTTGGGCGGGAGAGAATTTTAGTTTTTCTGGCTATGTTGAATATGATATAATTTTATTCCCTTGTTTTATCACGGGGATTCATCTAGATATTTTTGTGTATAACAGAAATGGTAAATTCTGTTAGTCAAATAATAGCAACAGCAACAATCTTGTTGCAAAAACTGCTACCTCCTGTTTCGTCTTTAGCCCTTCTGAATAGTAAAACAGACAGTATCTAGTCACCGGGGGCTACAATTTGAAGTGCTGATGGAAGCTATTGCTTTGAAAACTGAAAAGGAATGCATCTTAAGCTCACTTGTAATTTCATTTGTTAAGGTAAGAAATATTTTTTCCCCCCTTGAAAGGTTTATTTCTTTTCATTGTGGGTTTCAGTCTCCCCCTACTGATGTTTGTGAGTATAGCCACATGTTGTTCCGCTCTAATCGGACAGAAAGATCATGACTGGGGGCAATTCTATTTATTTATTTATATTTACGTCATTTATAATCTTCCACTTCCACTTGGACACATGATGAATTACACGGGTTGAGTCAACCGACGGATGGGACATTCAGTAAACAATGCAATAGGGTTAGGGTTATAGAACCAATCAGAAATCTAAAAACAGAACTGAACCAAAGCAAATGTATTAACATGACTCATTAAATGATGCAAAATTATACAGTAGGAGCCAACTTTAGAGCAAATTATACAGAGTAGTACAGACTACATTCCCTCATAAACTATCTAAGTAATTTTGTCAGTCCTTTAGTACACACTGCAACTCTGTTCCCTGGGTAGAAAATCCTCTTCAGTAATTCAGTTTTGCATAGTTTGTGTTCCACCATTCCACAAGGCAGGTGTTACAATGGAGAAGGCACATGTGTGGGCAGTTGTTGAATTTTCCCACTTGTAGTTGGCACCTGCAGAAGACCTTACTCAGATTTGTATTCCTGTCTTGTATATAAATTTCCCTAAGAGGCCTTGCTTAAAATGGCATCTAGAGTTTTATATGGTTAGATGGTGCATGAATGTTAATGAAATCTCTATGATTCCCCCTTCTTATTTTCTGACCAAATTCTTGAACTCGTATCCTGGAATAATCACTGGTATTGGTGAGGAGATGGGAAGTTAACCTTCGTAGGCATCAACATTTATTTTCACTTTTGCATGATTTACTTGTGAATTTATTAGTTTTGCAAATCGTAAGTATTTTCATAGAATTGGGCAACTGTTGCACAGGAAGTTCTACTGACTCAGACCATTGATCTATCTAGCTCAGGACTGTCTACTCTGAGTGACAGGAACTCTCCAGGGTCTCAGGGAGAGAAACGTTTATCTAAGACTGGGTATCTAGCATATTTTATCTAAAGATGTGGAGGATGAGTCTGGGACCTTTTGTATTCATCATATATGCTCTATTACTGAGGGACAAGCTACTCTGAATATGTTCATTTCCACAAAATCATGCAGCAGGAGACAAGGAAGCTCCAAACTCTAAGTAATAAGACCAACCAGTTTATATTAGTGAAAATGATCATCAACGAGTTTCTCAGGAATGTCCCCTCAACATGCACACTGAAGTTATCTGCCACATTTCCCCTTATCAATCCATTTCTTACAGAAGCAGCCCATGATAGATTCTCCTATATGTTGTATGTATTTGTACAATTTCGTACACGGTCAGTTATTTCTGGATTTTTCTATAGTCAAATGTTTGCATAATTCGTAGGGGTGTGTGCTCAGTGAATCAGTGAATAAATTAAATGAAGCAACTTGATTTTACTCTGCTCGTGCTAAGCATAATCATGCTAAGCAAAATGTTTATCATTATAGTACAGGGGCCAACATTCAGATTATATGCAAGGGACCCCATGTGCTGCAAGGTGTTTTTGACTCTCTGTATATTTGAAGTCATCCAGAATCAGATAATATGTTGTCCCCACATCAGTGGTGGCCACAGATGTATCAGTGTCTCTTCCACAAAGGTATGAGTGGCGAACATGCACTTAAAGGAGAAAGTAAAGTTGTACATTCCAGAAGAATACAATGGGAACAGAGGAATAAACTCCCAGGAAGGTTCCCTTCTCCCACAATTTTGCTGATAGCAACCCATATCAAATGAGACTGATATTTTGTCAATGAGAACCACTATGAATCCAGCCTGTTCCTATCTGCATACCTTAGGTACTGCTTGTCATAATGGAATATGATACTGAAGTGTCATGAAGGAATGGGTTGCTAAGTCATAAATGCTATTGAACAGTTTGGTTTGGGATTCTACTGTAGACAAGTTATTTGAGAGCGACTATGTGGTTGCAGATGGCTCAAGTGGTTAAGATGCTGAACTGCAGACCGGAAAGTTGGTAGCTCAGCAGTTCGAGACCCGAGTGCTGCATGACGGAGTGAGCTCCCGTCTCTGGTCCCAGCTCCTGCCAACCTAGCATTTCAAAAGCAAGAAATTGCAAGTAGACAAATAGGCACCACTTTGGTGGGAAGGTAACAGCATTCTGTGCGCCTCGACCTCTCTTCATGCTGGCCGCATGACCACGGAAATGTCTTTGGACAGTGCTGGCTCTTCGGCTTGGAAACAGAGATGAGCACCGCATCCCTAGAGTCGTATCCGACTGGCTTTTGAGCAAGAGAAACCTTTACCTTTACCTGTGTGGTAGGACTGAGTATTTTGCGTGCAGGACAGGCTGACCCATTATTACTCGATGGGAAAGTGGCTATGCCGTCATGATCAGCTCCTTAAAAGTACTGGTGCCCTGTCTTACACAGAGAGCAGAATGATCACTGTCTCAATACCAGAACAAATCATTGGCAGGACAGGACTTGCTGCTGTATGGACTTTGGCATCTAAATGGGTGAATGTAGGTTTAGGATCCAGGGCAGAGCAGGGCTCCAGAACATGCCTCTGCATAAGACTCTGGTGTTTTTTAATTCAGCACTGAATTCTATTTCCGATAAAATTCTTACCTGTATCGGAGTAAAAACCACTGAAGAAGCCAAAGAGTTACCAGCAGAAAGCTTGCGACTCTGTTAATTGCAAAAGCCCAGTTAGCATGTCTAGTGTCCATGGGGAAGAAAGGTAGAGCTGGACAGGCAGCATGCTTAGCAGGCATCCATTGGTTGAGCCAAAGGATCACAGAAGAGGAGAGTAGCAAGCAGCAGCCCGCATAGACAAGCACTGTGAGTGTCTTGTGCCACTCAGATGGGTATCTGACTCCTCCATCTATCACATGTATCTTAACTGCTTTGTGCTTCTTCTGCATTTCTGCTTCTCACTTCCTGGATCCCAATGATGAGAAAATGCAGGCTGGAGGATCAAGAGGAGGCAGAATTCTTGTGTCCCTTTGGAGCTGAATTTATTTTTCTGATTCTGAACCAATACTGCAAAAAACAACAGCAGCAACAACAAAAAACAATCCAAATCAGGGCTAGCCCACCTGTTAGACAGACTAGGAAGGGGTTGTGTCTCTGTGGGTAATGTTGTCACAGTTCTAACATTTAATAATATTGTCATGGCAGGTTTAGACAATATATTGGCCAATGACTCCTCTAGTCATGGCGAGAGAGGGGGTGACACCAAGAATACTCCCTATGTTCCCATGAGGATTGACAGGTCCGTCAGACCAGCTGGCAGGGGATGGAGGTGAAATTACCGGGAGCAGGGAGGGACGAAGCTGGAAATAAACATGACATGCCACATCACCCAGAAGTGATGTAGGCATGTTGGGGACTTTGGGGGGGCAACACTTTGGTTTGTGGACAAAACCTCTATGGTAGAATTAGCTTCTACCATAGAGTTTTGCCCTGAAACCAGAGCGTTGCCACCCTGATGTCACTGACATGTCTATGTCACTTCTGGGTGATGTAGGCATGTCATGTTTATTTCTGGCTTCTTCTCTTTTTGGGGGGGGGGTAATCCCCCCCAGCCAGTTGGCTGGTGGTGGAGAGGATTGCCCAAAACCAGGGGACCCCCACCTCCACTGAGGGTCTGGCATCCCTGTCTTCCCATTCATTCAGTATACCTGCAACACCTTCAACACCACCAGGCTGCTATATGGCTTGCAAGTTATAACATTCAAATATTATCCCACATGCATAGGCTCAGATCATGTTGTAGAATCCTGGATTTCATCAGGGAGGTAGATCATGTGAAACTGGCCCATGTTTGTTAGATTGTATATTTAAGGTTGTATTCAAATGTTGCATCTCTCCATGGTTGTCCAGTGGATGTTCTCTCTAAGCTCCATAGTCTTGTGAGCGAAAAAAGCTAGTAGCATTAAAGTTGTGAGCAAGTCTACATTTGACTATTGCGTAAATAATTTTTTAGATTATTTCCATAACATTGCCGGGAGGAGTGAGCGGGGGGCGGGGCTTTGTTAAGTCCCCGCCCTCCTCTCTCCCGGAGCGGCGCTCTGGTGCGCCCCGGCCCCAACGGAGCCCTGATTATAAGAAAAAACAGAATCATGTCAAATTTGGTGGAGAAGGGAAAATTTAATTGTTATCAATAAATCACAATTTTTAGTGGTGGTGGAAAGTGCCATCAAGTCACAGCTGTCTTATGGTGACCCAGTAGGGTTTTCATGACACGAGACATTCAGAGGTGGTTTGCCATTACCTGCCTCCACATCATGACCCTGGTATTCTTTGGAGGTCTCTCGTCCAAATACTAACCAAGGCCAGCTCTACTTAACTCCCAAGTTCTGATGAGATCAGGTTAGCCTGAGCCATCCAGGTTAGGGCTGCATAAATTTTTAGAGGGTTTAAAAGAGGATCAGGCAGTATGTTGTCATCCAACTTGACATCTTATTAGAGAATGTTGCTCTATAAACTGAACACAGAAGAACTGATTGCCCTGTTAAGAAATAATATGAACATAGGGAAGCAAAGGGGATCGTGGAAGGAGGATATAGGTCAAGTGCATCAGGAAGATGCCAAGTTGACTTCTTCAGCAACCACATGATATTTATTAGTCTTTGAAAGAGCAGAATGCATTTTAGATACTTTCACGGAAATTATTACATTCCCATCAGAGAAATCATTCAATTAAATCCCAGTAACTACCGCAAATTGGAAATGTTGTAAAATGCTAATAGGAAATCTCATTTACATGGTTTCATCTAAAATGTAATAGCAATGCCACTTACAAAAAAGCCATGTTGTAATTAACAGAAAAAGTGGGTGGTGTTTTGCAGGCCGTATAAACCTCTCTTCTTGGCCAATGGGAAAAATACTTTCAGACTTTAGCATTGTCAATGGCAAAGAAAAATTGAATTTGAACCATTTAGATGGCGTGATTAAGCCATACCCACAGTCATGTCCAATGATACATGGAAGTTATGTAACCAATGGCAATTACAACCTTCTTTAAATTCTACCAGACTCCGTAAGAAACAGAAGGCAACCATCTGGTATGAGATGCACACCAAAGCTTTAATCTCTTGACAGTGTTTATTCTCCTGACAGCCAGATGTAGAAACTGTCTTATATCTGTTTGTATAAACATCCTGTTCTCTGCCCACTGACCTATATTCTGGTGCTACAATTAAAAACCCTTGCACACATACTTGTAAGCTCTACTGAATTCAGTTTGACTTACTTCTGAGCAGGGCTATTTTTGGGCAGGAACGCATAGGAACGGAGTTCCAGCTGGCTTCCAAGTCGGCCATGCCTACAGCCTCCCCCCCCACCTTGAGTTCCCCAGGCGCCTCGCAAGCGACGGGACACCTGGGGAAGCCAAGCCAATCTAGGAGGGAAGGCAGTTTAAACTGCCTCCCCTCCTTGGGTTCCCCAGGTGCCCTGCAGCTGCAGAGCACCTGGGAAAGCTGATCCAGAAACTGCCTTCCTTCCCTTGGGTTCCCCATGCACCCCACAAGCCGCAGGGCACCTAGGGAAGCCGATTCTGGGAGGGAGGTGCGCTGTCAAGGGTGTGGCCTAATATGTTAATGTGTTGCTGCTGTTGGGTGTGGCCTATTATGCTAATGAGTTCCTGCTGGGCTTTTTCTACAAAAAAGCCCTGCTTCTGAGCAAATAAACGTAGGAGTGCACTAAATTAGTTTACAGTTATAAATTGAAACTTATTATTCAGTGACTAGGCATGAATATTCAATATTTGTTTTGTACAAATACTTGACTAATTTTTGTAGTTATGGAGATGTCCACTGATTTGATAGTGAACCACATTTGTTTTTTGGGGAAATGTCCATCACATGGTATATGATTGCTCACAACGTGCTGCTTGAAAATACAAATGGCAAAACCCCTGGAGATTTTTTGGGAAAGCTACATATTCTATCCTGTGACCTACTTGTATTTTTGGAAAAATCCTGAAACAACATCATTGTGAAATAGAAATGTTACAAACATTGTGTGGTTTCTAGACATTCTAGGACACTTTTGTTTTGGGTTTTTTTTAGAATTTCTAAAAAAAACCCATTCTAGGACACTTTTGGTGCCTAACTATGCTTAACTATGGGACACTCAGTATTAGGGTGTGTTCAGACAGGCAGCTAATCCCGCCATTGGCCCAGCTGTAATTTAAGCTAGATCTTTTTGATCCAGCGTTGCATGACCAGACTATGAAGCGCTTCTCTGCGCGTTGACTCCTGCAGTGGATTGTCTAGATGGCATTCACTGTGAGGATACATGCGGTCAGCTTTTTTTTTAAAAAAAATCCTTTCTGCGCATGCGCTTAGGCGCCTCACCATATACTTGTTTTTCTGCACATGCACGTACCTTCATCTAGGTACCGTTTCACTTAATAAAGTTGATAGGGTTTAGGGAACCATCAGTAACATAACATTGTTTGGATTGCTTGAGCAGAGCTCTGGAGACATCACATGTTTAATCGGTTATGCGCACATCACTAAGAGTTTTTTAAAATGGCGGCCATTTGGGATGGTCTGGAGACCATCCCTACAGGCTAATTGCATGTTGACAGAATGACCTGCCGGTGGAAAGTCTAGCACGGGGATCAACGGGCTACTAACAAAAGCGGCACAATTCCCAGATGTTGAGGTCTGGACGTGCACTTTAAATCCACCAGGCACTCATGCCTGGCACGGCTTAAAAGAACCATCTGAACGCACCCTTAGGCTGCTTTTTTTTTTTTTAAGCTAGTGTGTTTAGAAGATGCTCCCACAGGATGTGATCCTTTTCTGATTGCATCTAGGTGTGCCCCCTTTCAGCAAAGGATTTAGTGAGAAAAACCCAGGTTAGTTAACTCACTGGGTGGGGTATGGATAAATAACCTTCGTACTCAAGCAGAGTCACACTCTAAAAATTCAGTAATGTTGTGTAAAACTTGCACCATTTGTGCAAATTCTCCACAACACTCATCATCATAAGAAGGAGCATATTTTAGATGTGATGCAAGCATTTTTAGTGCATATTCAGCAGCCAGTCTTGTACCTCGTTAGTTATACAATATCTCTGCTGAGCTATGAATAAGTTATGGAGATTACTTTTTTTTAAGGAAGCCACTGGTAACTGGGGATGGAAATTTCAGCTTGGTCTCTTGTATCCAACCATGGAGTCAGAAAGGAGAAATAGTGTGCATACAACATTAATACTTTTGGGAAGTTAGTGGGCATGACAGTTATTCAGCTCTATTGTACTGTTAATTGAAACAACTAGGGGAAGTTCTGAGTTTCTTAGTGTTAAGTTGAACATTAGAGTTATAGGAATATGGGTCTATTCTATACCTTCCATCTGATCATCTTTTTTTTACTCTGAAATGGGGAGATCCAGAAACATTAAAAAAAGAAAATCTCTTTTGACTTTAGTAAAGTACTAATGAAGCAACAAGTTAAATCCTACAATCCCTTCAAATAGCCCATTCTACAACTTTGTTCCCATAAAATCCCAGGACAGCATCTGCCCATTCAGAACTTGTCACAGCACTATTTAATACATACATACACAAACACACATACACACATACATAACATAGAAATACAAAATCTAGATCAGAACTTACAAGAATGATTGAAATTTAGTAATATGGAAACTCTGTAGCCAGGAGCCATATCCATATATACTAACGACTAGCAGAAACTGAAATGTTTCCAGAGGTCCCCAGTGACTCCATGGAGTTCTGACACTGTACAAGTGACATCACAATGTTCATATACTAGTGCAATCCCCCAAACCAATAAAAAAAACCAAACAAGAAAACTTTTATTTGAAATGGAGAGGAAGTTTTCACATATACTGACTCTGAGGAAGAAATATGGGACAACACGAAAAGGAAGAGATTTGTTTGTCTCAGTAGACTGAAAGATTCTCATAGCTGTGTTCATTTAAATATTAAAATCACTGGATCATGGGGAACTTTGTGCTTGCTTCACATTAGGCCATGTAAAAGAGGTAACTGAAGCCCATGGAGAGACCATGGCTTCCCACATGTGTTCTGTTGTAGAAAACAGAATAGAACAGGTCTGGACCTGAGAGAAACTTGTGGGGGAGGGAGAATCCCAGTGGCAAGGGTGCTGTCACTCGGTCACTGGCCCTCCTTCTTGCTGATCTGGCTGCCCTCCCTTCCCAGTGCTGGTGATGCTCTGACTGCTTGGCCACTCTCCCTCCTCCCTGCCTGTACTATTCCCATTTGCTCCTCTGCCTGCCTACTTGAAGCACAGCCACAGTCTATTCCCCCCCTTTCTTGCTGGCCTGCAGAGGACAGGCAGTGGTGGTGCATGTGCCATTGGTGGTGAGTGTCCAGTCACACCTCTCTAAAATGTTCAAGCCCCACTAGGGGTCACCAGAAGTCAACCATGACTTCCAGGCACACGCACGCACACACACTCACTCACAAAAAACCCCATATATTGACAAGCAGGAGCTGTAAGACTTGGGGGAAGGGCCCATATTTCTGCCAATCACCAAGCTGCTTCTATGGCAGCTTGGGATTCTGTTCCTCCTCCCCTATCTGCCTGCAGTGCTGCCACCTTGGTATATGGGAGGGGGGACGATGATAACTGCCTCCTCCTCGGTTTGCCTACAGCATTGCTGTCTTGGGAGGACCTGGGGTGGAGGAGTGTCACCTCCTCAGTGGCAGGGATGGCTGGGGATCCTGCGCCTCCTCCCACAGCTGCCTCAAGTTTCATCACTTTGCTGGGAGAGAGCTGGTGGTCCCGCATTTTCTCCCGTACCAGTTTTGGTGCCTTGATGACACAAGCATCACCACCTCAGCAGTGGGGAGGGCTGGTTGATCCCATGCCTCCTCCTCACCTATCTCCAATTTTGCCACCTCAGTGGCTGAGGAAGGTGGTGGGCAGCAGTTTGTGCTCCTTCTCCCCTGCCCTCCTCCTTGTATGCCCCCATGTCCTTGTGCAAATAACTGCTCCCTGGTTGCTTTAAAAGAGTTTGGTTGTATTGAGTTGTATGGATTTCTTGATGAATATGCAGTTCAGTTTTTGTTTGAAAGTCTCTGATTATTGAGAAATCAGTGAGAGTCCCCTCTCCACTTTATTTAAGTAAAGGTAGAGGTTTCCATTGCTCTACAGAAGCTTAAAACATGAAAACAGTGGATCAGTGCAAAACACAAAAGAAAAAAAGTTTACTTAACAAAAGAAACAGCAATTAAGTAATAAAACAATAAAAATAATAAAATGCAAAAATTTAGAATAACTCCTTGAGCCATGTTTTACAAACAGAGGAGTTGATAACAGTGAAAACAGTTTTTACATGCAGGGAAAGAGAAAGAGATGGTAAAAATGACAACATTTCCAGTGATCAATAAACAAAAAACAAATGATATTTGGATGGCTTTCAAGTATATTAATCTGGTTTGCCTACCTAATCTACAAACTACATTTAATCTTTGGTAGGCCAATTTTCCCATTGAAATATCCCATTTTTTTAACCTAACTACTGAACCTCAGAAGTGTTGCAATTAGAACACTGCTGACTAATCATGACAACCTTTGCTGCAGTTAACAAATACACTTAGATCTATTACACCCACAGGCAAGTGGACATTTAAAATATTATTTTAGAAAAGCATCAGAGGTCTACTGGGGTATGATAGTGCACAATTTCAGTGTCATTTAATGGGAGTTTTGAGGACTAGTTCACTTTCATTTTTGTGTTTAGGATATGTTCATATGTGCCTCTCATATGATTATTTGCAACCCAAATAGGATCACAGTGATCATTAAAAATATAATATTACAAATATGCCATCATGTTTTTCCAGATCCTTGCACAGAATTTTTCAGGTATGGAATGTAGGCCTTTTCTTCAGGTGCAATCTGGGATAAAGCAAGAGTGGAACAGACCCTGATTTTTATTTTTACTATGGAAGGTCAAATCTATTCTGCATAGGCATTATGTTATAGAACCCCAGCACAGTGATCTCCAACCTTTCCAGATCTAGGAGGCACTAAGCTGTAGGGAGATGACATCAGTCACATGACAGAGAGGCCACAATTATGACCTCATCAGTGTCAAGTCCAGGACTATGGACAGCATATATGAGAGCTAGGTTGAGCGCCAGGGGATGTACCATACTGAGGAACAGGCTAAGGGTCAGAGTAATTGAGTGCTCTTCTCAGTTGCTTGATGGGCCTTTTCTCATTGTCTGGCTGCTCCTCTTGGCATATGAACAAAGAGAAGAACAAGGGGTGGCACTTTATTTCTCTACATATATGCACTAACACCTGCCCTTTTAAGAGGCAGCAAAAGACAGCAGCTCTGTAGGGGCTTATGACCCAGTTCCATGACCTACCTAAGGGTCCCAAACCATGGGTTGAATGCCATTGTCCTAGCAAGGAAAGGGACCATTGCTTAGTGGCAGAGTACATGTTTTCTAAGCAGGTTTGAGGTTCAATCTCTGGTATTTCCAGTTGAAGATCAAGGAGCAAGTGATGACATATTTTGCCTGAGACACTGCAGAGCTGCTGTGGGCCAGAATAAGAAATGCTGGGCTTGATGGATCAATTGTATAACATGGCTTCCTGTGTTCATAATAAGTCTTTGAATGCTGATCCTGAATGGTAAATATTAACATTTCTTTTCTCTTACTTGGTATCATAGGGCTGCATTATAACATAAAATATACCTTTTTTCATCTCAGTGAACCAAGAGAAGCTAGGTGCATTGATTAACAAATCAAGCAGACCTGGAAAGGCTTCTGTATTATTAGTAGGGATGGGCATGAACCGGCTGTTGAACTAAAATTCATCACGAATTTTGAGCAGTTTGTGGTTTGCGAAGCAATGTTCACGAACTGAAGAAACACCACGAACTTTCATGAATTCTGATGTATCTTTTTGCTTCATAAGTCATCCCAATAAACTAGATTGTCATTGAAAGTACGTTCTTGTATTGCTACTATGACGGAATGCAGGATACCAAGTACGGGGTCCATACTGCATCTGCATTGCACTGATTGGCTTTGGTCAGGGTTAAGTTCTGTAAGTTCTGTAGATTCACAGTAGATATAAGGAGTTGCCCTAAACTGAATTAGTCTAGGTACACTAGTACCTAGTAGACAAAAGGAATGAAATTTGGAAGGTGTGGAAACTGCAGATATTTAAACAGTTAGATCTAGTGATGACCACATTCTGCTACAGTGGAGGAAGACTGCTTCACTGGGTGGAAGACTTCTCTGTTAGGAGTAGACAGTGATTGGCTTCAACTTGTAAACAACCCATTGGAAAAAATGCCACTAAACAGTAATAGCTTGTATTCACAGGTTTCCAAAAGAACATTTGTTTCCAAAGTCATATGTATATTAGCTGGTAATTTTAGGGGCCACAAAAGACCTCCTAGTCATCCCACCGGAATTTTAGGGGCCACTAGTGCTAGTCCCTCCTGATGGAATCGTCAATGAAAAGGACGAAAACACCTTTACTCTCAATGAATAATTAATTTTCACCATTACTGATAGAAATGCAACATTAGTGGTGTTTATTTATTACAAGGTCATCATAGTGATGGATATAGAAAATGTGTTTGTTGGTCTTTGCCACCTAGATTATACAAGGACAGCAATATTAGAGATACTTTCTGGAAGCAAGGCTCAGTCAAATCAATAGTAAAGGTAAGCCAGTCAGATTTGACTCTAGGGGGCGGTGCTCATCTCTGTTTCCAAGCTAAAGAGCCAGCACTGTTCGAAGACATTTCCATGGTCATGTGGCTGGCATGACTAGATGCCGAGGTGCACATAACGCTGCTACCTTCCCACCAAAGCGGTACCTCTTTATCTACTTGCAATTTCTTGCTTTCGAACTGCTAGGTTGGCAGGAGCTGGGACCAGAGACAGAAGGTCACTCTGTCATGCCGGTGTCGAACTGCTGAACTACTGATCTTCTGGTCTGCAGTTCAGCGTCTTAACCACTGAGCCACTGTGGCCCTGTCAAATCAAAAGGGCTGAGTTAATGTAGTTAGGACCAAGGTGAAACAGAATGACTTGCTTTTTTCTGCTTCTTGTTGGAGACCTGACAAGTTTATGGTCTACTTAATTTGCATCACCCTACCCTGTAATCTATATAGTTATGCTGGAGACTTTGGGGATAGATTTGGGGTAGTCTTCTACTCCTTTGGCAGCCTAGCAGCTGAGACAGCTATTACAGAAGGAAGAATGGCAAACAGCTAAGAATTTTCTGAAGTGTTACTTGCCAGAAAAGGTAAGAACTTCGTGAGCTGGTACCCCCAGTTAGAACTGCTGCACATATTGTTGAACTCCTGCAGGCACTCAGTAGTATCTGGGTGATTACTGCTGTGCCTGCAGAAATCAGGTTTATGCATGGCATCTAAGTGCATGAGTTGGTTCCTAGTGAACCAGAGCTACTACCATGATTAGATATTACTTGTGTTTTAAACAGTTCTACACAAGTCTTCTACCAAGACAACAAGAATATCCCCACTGATATCTCTGCATTATGGATAAAGTCTGTTATCTGGTGACCACAGAACAGGGGAGTGGAGATTTAATACTTCACCAGTGAGGGATGTCTTGTGAGGATAAATGCATTAAAACAGACTGTAACATATTAAATGTTGTACATATACAAGATGTAGGTGTTCTTTCCCCTTATCCTATTACACAGTAGTTGCTCAGTTCCTTGCATTTAGCCTGTCTGCTGCAAGGGAGAAAGAAAGGCTTCCAAGGTACTCCATTAGCATAACCTAGGTTGTGTGTGTGAAAAGCACTTTTAAAACATAGAGGACTTATGGCGACCCCAGTAAGAGGCTTTTAAGGCAAGTGAGGGCAGAGATGGTTTGTCATTGTCTTCCTCTGCAAAGTCTTCCTTGGTGGGCTCCCTTCCAGGTATTGACTCTGCTTAGCTTCTGAAATCTGATGACACTGGGCTACACTAAGCTACTTTCCCTCCCATAACCAAGGTTGCCAACATCTAATACAAATCCAGCTCTCTTCTGCCCACCATGATCGGCAGGAAGTTAGATTATTATCAAAGAAAAGGTCCCTTGCATGTTAACGGATGTGTATATGAGTTTTTGATTTCTTCTGGTGGAACAACCACTTAATCCTACTACTGAAACATTATTCAGCCATTACCTAGTCATCAGTGTTCCCTCTAAGCTGAGTTAGTGTGAGCTAGCTCACAGTTTTTTAGCCTCCAGCTCACATACTTTTTTCTTAACTCAGGAAGGATGGCTCCAGAGCAAACTAATTTATGCAGTAGCCCAGGGGTGGGCAATTGTTTTGGCTCGGGGGCCACTTTGTGGGAGCGGACGTTAGTGGAGGGCCGCACCTTTTAAAATGATTGCATTCATTAGTTAACCCTTGCTTTGGCGCGGCCCGGGGAAGGCGAGGGTGGGGGCGGGCAGGGCTTCCCCGGAGCGCTGCGGCCCTGGGAAGAGGAGGATGGGGGAGGGAAGGTAACTTACCTTCCTTCTGCCTCCTCGTCACCCAACAGGGCTGCTGAGAGCAGGGGGTGGGGCTTGGTAATGTGCCCGCCCCCTGGACACTTCACTCCCGGAGCGCCACTTCTCTGCGCTCTGGGCCCAATGGAGGCCTGACTGAAACCATGTGGCCAACTGTCTTGGCGGGCCGCAAAAAACTCTGTGCCGGGCCGCAATTTGCCCACCCCTGCAGTAGCCAAATCACTCACAACTTTAATGCCAGTAGCTCACAAAGTAGAATTTTTGCTCACAAGATTCCACAGCTTAGAGGGAGCATTGCTAGTCATAGGTGAATTATTGTGGGTTTTATCATTGCATTATAAATAGCAAGAAACTGTAGTTTTGCTTTATAAATAGCAAGAAACTGCACAGGGAATGCACATCTGCTCCAACAGCTCCTGGAATCTCTGAGAAAGGTACCCACCCCCTCCCCACTGCTCAGATGAGAGGCACCATATGTCCTAGTTACACACTCAAATTGCAGCTAGACAGATAATAATGCCAATATGAGTCATTTCCATTTCCCTTTAATGCTAATTAACACATCTGTCTTTAAACTGTGCTCAGGGATTGCCTCATATTTTGTGCCTTCAGATCCAGCTTTCAGTAATTAAAATGGTAATCAGACTGAGAGTCTTTATTGTTTCCAGTGGAGTGCTTTTGCCCTAGAAGTTCTATGCTGTTCTAAGGCTTTGATCTGCTCATATGTTCTGCCCCTGGACACCGAACTCGGACTCGACATGATCAAGAAGATACTGCAAAAACCTTGATGTGTTCTTTGTGAAGGCTTAGAAAGTAGTTTTATTAGGTTCCTTTTATCATATGTGGTGGACTTGTGAAAAAGCGAAGAATTATTGGTCAATGATACATGAAGAAATGCAAAAAATCTTGAATTGTACTTTTAAAAAAATACCAGAATTGTTTTTGTTAGGGCTTAAACTAGAAGACATAGATGTCAGTAAACGGACAATGATATGGTACATGGTGACAACCGCAAGAATGGTTTATGCACAAAATTGGAAGAATGAAAGAATCCCAGAGCTTTGGGAATGGCTGAGAAAATTAATATTTTTGGCTGAAATGGACAAGTGGACTAAGAAATTGAACAATCAAGATTCTATGACATTTTTAGAAGATTGGAAGGACTTGCAAGAATATACAGAAAGGTGTACAGAACTAAAAGGAAATATATTCACGTTTTCTAACTATTGAAAAATCTGTAGTAACTGTATATTGGTTTAACATTTCTAGAAGTGGAACAATATATAAACATTTAAGAGGTATATATGTTATAGAAATAGGGTTAAATATTTAACTGTTATAATCAATAATTTACCTGTTAATGTAAGTTTAAGTAAAGGTGTGGGCCCTGCTGGAGGCCTAAAAGGGAGGAGGAGGGGGAAAGTAAAAAGAGGTCGGTGACAAATAAGGTGAATGTACTGTTTAATGAAAATTGTGACCTCAATAAAAATCTTTTTTTAAAAAAGAAAGTCGTTTTATTAATGGAGCCTAGATTCTCCATGTACTCATGTGCACATGCACGCGCACACACACACATCTGCCAAACCAAGAAATTGCAGAAAACATTTTTTTTCTGATGAAATCTCCTTTTGCATGAAGTAGATCATGAAAGCCTCCGGTTTATAAATGGCACGTTTGATGGAAACGCTTCCTAATGGAACATCTGAACCACTTTGCATCCTGGGCATCAGCTGCCTCTCTCCATTTAACAGCTTGATTTATATTTGCATTGGCGCACCCATCCTTGCACAACCAAATCAGACAGAATGCTAATCACTGTGATTGTCATTGTCTCCACTGATTGCAAAATCATACTTGGTATCAGATGAATGATTCCGGAGCAGAGTTTTTTTGGTGAGCTGATTAGTTTTAAGAACAGCAGATGAGCAATCCGCTAAGTGCAAGGAAGCAGTCAGGAATGTTGGCTTCGGTTTGTCTGGCATCATCTCATAAATCCGGCAAAGGCATGGAAAGGTGGATCTTATTTGGAGGTACTGTTTCAGCTTCAGCACCATAGATCCTGCAGTCTAAACATGCAGAAAAGTCAAGAGTCCCCTGCTAGGCCTTAAAGATGACAGACAATGCCCGAGAAAAGACTGCACAGACTGTGCAGTGGACAGTTTTCCTATAGTTCTTCCCAGGACACTGCTGCTGGTATTATGTGTCTTGCACACTCACTGAATTGCCTTTTTTAAACCAGGAGAAGGCGGCAAGCTTTAAAATGTCTGAACAATTCAGCTGTGGGCAGAAGACAGGACAGAAATAGAACCAGGAGGATGAATGGGGGTGTACATAATGAACCTCCCTAATAGGAAGTCAGCCTATTGGTCCATCTTGCCAGTGGTTCCTCCCCTTCCCTTTCCCCTGATGAATGCTAGCTCTCCAAAATCTCACGAAAAGAAAGTCTGTATCAGCACCCCTACCTGTGATCTGTTATTGGAAGTGCCAGGGACTTTCTGCATTTATCCTCTCCCGTATCAGCTAAAGCAATGTGGCGTCGGCTCGCAATATAGCGGACACCAGGGGTCATTTCGCAGAAAAAGAGGTGCAGGAGCTCATTAGCATAACTCATTAGCATATGCCACGCCCCCTGACATCACCGGTAGAATGTCAGTTTCAGCCCCATTATAGCCTATGGGCCATTGAAATCAATGGCAAAAACTCATAGGGTATTTGAGGGGCTGGAGGAGAGGGGGTTTGAGGGAGAGACTCCAAGCTTGCAGGGTAGCTGCTGGAGCCTCTCCCCGAAATACCCACCAAGTTTCAAGAAGAGTGGAACAAGGGATCCAATTCTACGGGCTCCCAAACAGACTGCCCCATCTCCTCCATTGTTCTCTATAGTAGGAAAAAAAAGTTACTTTTTTCCCACCGTAGAGAACAATGGAGGGAATGGGGGCAACCTGTTTGGGGGCCTGTAGAATTGGACCCCCAGTCCAATCTTCTTGAAATGTGGTGGGTATTTTGGGGAGAGGCTCCAGCAGCTACCCTGCAAGTTTGGAGCCTCTCCCTCAAACCCCCTCCCCTCCAGCTGCTTTTTAAGCCACTGCCAAATTTTGGCGGCAATTCGGCGATGGGCCAAATCAGATCAGAGAATCTGATTCGGCCTGTGGCTGCCCTAGTGCCCACTCCTGGGCTGGTGGAGCTCTGCTCTGCCTAGCTCTGGCCCCAAATGATCCCTGGCAGACACTAGGTGATCGAGCTCCAAGCCCACCCTACGGCCCTCTCTGACAATACTCAGCTCAGAGAAGTCAAAACATGCCCATAATATGGGCAAATCAGGCGACATACACACCAAACCGGAAGAATCTAAAACAGCAAAATTCAAAGCCTTCTTTTCCACAGAAACCCCCAGCAGCATGGTGAAGGGGGGCTGTTAAACTGGAGACAAAATGGATGCCAATGATGCAAGCCAAGTTGTGTCACAAGCTACTCTGAACAAACAAGACCTAAAAGACGTGCTATGCTTGTTCAAAATGGAGATGCTTGAGAACATTAATGATATGATTAAGCCAATGGCAGAATAGCTTAACTCACTCCAAATCAACATGCAGAAGGTATCCCAATCAGCAGAAATGGTGCTTGAGGCAGCGATTACAAACCAAGAAGACATCAGGAAGCTGCAAAGCAATGAGATGTGGGCAAGAGAAAGAATAATACTGGTGGAACACAAGACTAGAGAAAGATTTCTAAAATTTCGAGGATTCGCTGAACATGCAGAAGGAACTCGAGACTTGATGCTCTTTATCTCTATGTGGTTAGCCTCAGTATTTCAACTTGAAGAGGGGGTAGCCTCGATGGTTGTTAAAGGTTACAGGCTAGGTCCTTTGGCTCCAGAAAGCCACAGAGGTCTCTGAGATGTGATGGCAGAATTTTTAGATACCTGAACCAAGAGTCGCATTCTTTCTGAAGCCAAAGCAAAAGGGAGCTTTAAATATAACAGCTAAAGCAAGAAGAGGGCTCCTCATGAGCAGGAACCAGGGAGCTACTGGGGCAGGGGGAGTCAAAGGCTTACTGCTCCCCCCTGGGCACAGCTGGAGTGTCTGTCAGGATCAGAAAGCTGGAAATAGCAGGAACTGGTCTGTTGAAGCAACTGAACTATCAAGGCTCCTAGGAAGGATCAAGGTAACTTAAATGGGGAGCTCTGGGAGGGAGTAGCCCTGTCCTTTCTGTGTCATCTCTGGGGCCTGATCCTGCAAGGAATTATGGGTGTGAGGAGAGCAGTCTCACTTAGTGACATTGGGCACTCCTTTATGCCATACTGGCTCCTCATGGGCTTAGCATCTCTGGTGATTTTGGTTGTCAGGAGGGAAGCTATGGGGGGGGGGTGCTTCTGATTTGGGACCAGACCTTGTATGGCTGATGGATGGTTGACAAGGGATGGTTGACAAAGGAAAGGAACCTGAACCCTCTGATTTGGTTGGTCTCAGAAGACATTTCTCTGCCAAGGCCTCTATGATTGAGGGGCTCAGGAATTAGCAACTTTTTGAATCTCCTGAGTGCTCGGTCTTCATCACAGAAGAACTCTATTCATGGGACCTCCTAGTGCGTCTTAAATAAGTATATTCCAGGGACCAGCTCTGAGGGAGTCCCAATTGAATGCCAAGCATGTATGCTACTATTGAGCCATGTCTTCATTTCTACAAACTGCAAGTAACATTTTGGGTGGGATAATTATAAATCAGTCAAATCAGTTTCCAAATTACGAGCTTCCGAAGGAATAGGGAAGAATTCACTTGGAACTGCAATTGCAGTTGTGCCAAGGAAAGCATGTGTTAATGTTTTCAAAAATCAAGACACTGTAACTGATTTTGGTCTCAGAAAAATAAATCTGGTTTCTTAAATGTTAAAGAATTTTAAATATAGTAACGGGCTATTAAAGATTAAACGGGGTTTTTTGTTTTCTTGGCTTTCCTACTTTGAATTGTTTTGTAATAATTGATTATAAATATGTATGAATAAAAGTGTGGTACTGCAGTCAGCAAACTATTGACAGAATGAGTTTACAGCATGAAACTCTCCCTCTTCTGTACTCATCCAAAATACTACTGAGGGTTACAGGACCCTCAGAAATTGGGGGATGCAACAGAAGGGGGCTGGAGCTCAAAGAGAGATTGACAGAAAGCATCCTCTTGAACAAACTCTTCTGTAAACAAAGCAAGAACTCACTAAGAGGTAATTTCATATTATTTCCCCTCTTTGCCATGGTGCCTGCCACTCTCCATCCTACTCTGTTCCTAGGTTCCTCCAGAACAACCTTTTGAAAGATGCAGGAGGCTGGAAAGGGATGAGCGAGGGATCTATTTTATGAACTCATTCCATTCTCAGTTTTGATAAAGTCGATCAACAGCTGCATAAAAGAGAACCTTGGCAACTGCCATACATGTACATAATGAGAGGAGGGCAGTGAGAATCCCTGCAAAAATAAGAAAACACAAGGATAAATTTGTATATATGAAACGTAGATTGGTACTAGAGGTATAACCCAGAAACTCCACTGTAATGGATGGCAGTTGTGAAAGAGCACCTTTGTCAATTAAGCTGCGGCTGATGGTATAAAATTTCTGGGAATTTTGAAGACACAATGGGGGAAAACCTGTGGTCCCCCCCCCCCATTTTTGGAGGAGAAAATGGAAATTTTGGAAACAATGAAAATATATGCAATACTTTGCTATCAAACCTAAACTCCTTTGACTGATTGAACAACATAAAATGCATCAGTTATAACCTAGTTAGCATGTAAAAAATGTACTATTTAGCATATTTACAGCATTTAGAAGTAGAAATATTTTCATTTTCTAAAAGAAAAATTGCAAGTTTACCCAATGTATACCCCAAAACCTTACTGGGGCAAGAGCGCCACCTAGAGTGTCTGGGGTCTTGGATCTTTGAGGGTTTAAATTAGAATGACCCATTCATTTCCATTCCACATTGGATCCTCCCAACAGAGTTAATCATTTTTGAACAAAGGACAATCTGGTTTGAGCCAGAATAACCCTAAACAGAGTTACACTCTTGACTTCAATGGTCTTAGGAGGGTGTAATTCTGTTTAGGATTTCACTGTGTCTAAGATATCCTGGATATGTCTGTGTCATCAAACCCAGCAAAATATACCCAACTCTGAGTTCAGATCTAGGATCCAGCTGGATATATTTATTTCCTTCCCTGTAGTAGTACTTATTGGTATCTGACGATTTCTGGGCCCCTGCAGAAATCTCCCACTCTGATTATATCATACCCATACTCTTCTCAATAGTCATGTATGGTTCAAGAATACCAATATTATCTTTCTCACCTTCTATAGAAAGACAACAGCTTCCTATATCCTCCTCCATATGTCCCAATAGTAACTCAGGTCTTGAGCTCTGATTTGCATTTTGAAAGCCTGCCTCCAATGCTATAGGGATGTTCTATTTACATGAATATCCTAGTTGTATTCAAGTTGCATACAGCTGCCTTTGAAGGATGAGCATGGGATTACAGAATCCACAGGAGTCTTTTCTTCTCTAAAAGGTTTCATTCAAAGTAGACTAGTGGTCCAAAGTTTGTGAGAGATGAAATGCTGCAACCTTTAAACTTGAGTTCAGGGTGAAAAAAATACATAAAGTGACAGAAATTGACTTTGATTGCTGCCAGGCACAAAGCCAGCACATAAATGAAGGGATGGGAAGGAAAATGAATAATGCCACCTGGGATTCTCTGTAATTGTTCTTAATCAAAAGATATGCACATATATCAGTTTTGTTCCATCGCTCATTTGCTTTTTTTACATTTTGATTTTCCACCAGAAAAGTGGTTTAAAAGGTGGCATTGCTAATTTTTCCTTTTGAACTTGGGGGGGATCATAACTTATGCATGTTGACATTTGTGCTCTACTTTTCTTCCCACTGGGGAGGTTACAAGAGCATTCTCCCTGCCTCTGTTTTATCCTCCCCAAAACAACCCTGTGAGGGAGGCTGGGCTGAGACAGAGTAACTGGCTCAAGGTTACCAAGCAAGCTTCCTTGGTTCTCCCATATTCAAAGAAGCTAAGCCCCCCTCCCCCCCAAAAAACTGTCTTGTATTCTGTCACACTTTTTACTCTTTGTCTCCTCCTAAAATAAGGATTCTGTGGCACCAATGAAGACAGGATGATGGTCAAATTATCCTGTGCTGCCACTCAAACTGGTCCATACAGAGAGAGAGAGAGAGAGAGAGAGAGAGAGCACAGTTCCTCCCCCAGATCACACAATCTGCAATGGCACTGTGGGTGGGAGACCTGCATGGCTTCTCAGGAAGGAGTCTCAAGCACAACAGTGGGAACAGCGCCCAGGTACATAATTTCCATAACACTGCACACAGTACATTTGTATTGCTATGTAACGGAAACACACTCTTTGCAGGGAAGAACGGTGGGGGTCTACCTGATTGCAACCCTGTTATGTGTCCCGTTGTTTTACACCATTTACCAGAATAATCTATGGCATATTCTATTTATTTCAGCAGAAAACATGAGAGCTATGCAGTTAAAACCCTAACCTGGATAGCCCAGGCTAGCCCAATCTTATTTTTTTAAATGAATTTTATTGCTTTTCTAAAAACTACAACAGGAAACAGGGAGGGAAAACTACAAACTATGGGAGAAAGGAAAGGTAAACCACTAAAAACCCAAGTAGCAGTGGTCTTTTTTCAGAGTTACAAAGCTTAATAGTAATTTCACTTACAATACATTTTAGTGAGATGAGGTGTAAGAATTATGATTAGGTACTAATAGTAATACAGAATTTTTTTAAGGCTGAAATAGTTGTGTCCAAGCATTCAGATTTAAAAGCAAATAACTGGATTCAGTCTTTTTATTTTTTTTATTTCTTCCCTTTAGGTTTGTTTTGATCAAAGTCCCATCTGACTTTAAGTAGTTTAGGAGCAACAGCTCCTAACTCGAATTCAAAGTCCTCTCCAAAAAGAGCTGCTCGATGAGCCTCCATAGCTTCCCAAATCTTGATCGCTGTGATCTGATGTCTTGTCATCCTGTGCTGTTTTTTGGCTTTTCCATTTTTTGATACTGTTCCAAAAAAGCTATAGCTTTTGTACAGAGTCCATTCCTTTTTTTTTGTCCTTAAATTTAAAGGTGAGCCCTGCAGGAAAAATCCATCTGTATGGCGTGGAATTTTTCTGTAAAAAGGATATCAAATTTTTGTATTGTTTCCTCTTTTTTCTGATTTCAAATGGAATGTCTTTTATATCTGTACCTTTGATTTTTAGGGCAGTCCCATTAGTTGCTTTAAGTACTTGATCTCTGCTTGATCTTTTGGAGAATTTCACAAAGACCTCCCTGGGCAGATTACTTTTCTTAATATAATCCGGATAGGTCCGATAAACCATATCCATTTGTAAAAGTTCAGCTGTAGTTATCTGCAACCGGTGCAAAGGCGTCACTTAAAAGTTTCTTCAGATGTTTTCCTTTGTGTTCTGGGACTCCCTGAAATCTCAGTACATAGGCTGATTTTTCCATTTGCAATTGTAGCAATTGATATTCATCTGAGGATCTCTTTTTTTCCACAGCCTCGTTGCTGATTTAATTTTTTAGTCTTGGCATCAACTTTTTTAACTGATTTGGCAGTTTCTTCTGTTCTCAGATTTCTTTAAGCTGTTTTTAAAAAGTCTCAAAATTGGTATTAAGACTTGTCACCTGGTCCAGCAGAGGGTGCAATGCAGTAGATAACACATTTGGAAAGTCTATGGTTGTTTCCGGTTTAGATGATGACATGGCTGAGCTCGCAGTTCCTGGAAGTCTGATTTTAAGTGCCATATTTTTTCATAGTCAGAGACGGGTTGTTTACATTTGGAGAAAGTTCTTAAAAAGTCTCTGGGGCCAGTTAAAGAAAGCACTTTGGGTTTATCCGCCTCCTATTTCAGCTGGAAATGTTTCGGTTACACCTCTCGTCTTCTCCGCTGAATTTTAAAGAGTTCTTATCTTTCTGGGGTGGAGTTAACTTCTCACCCCTCCGCTTTAAAGTTAAGGATCAGGGGCTTATGTGCTTATCTGGCCATCTGGATTAACAAGCAAAGAACTCACACTTCTTCAGATGTATATCGCTGGGTATGTGTTTGACCGCCTGCGCGCTTGTCCTGGTGTGCGTCTCTGTTGCCATTTCTGGTCCCGTGGTGATGGAACCTATCAGGGCTATAGCCCAGGCTAGCCCAATCTTGTCAGATCTTGGAAGCTAAGCAGAGTCGGCCCTGGCTAGTATTTGGATGGGAGACACCCAAGGAATACCAGGGTTGCTATGCAGAGGCAGACAATGGCAAACCACCTCTGAACATCTTTTGCCTTGAAACCCCCAGAGGGTTGTCATAAGTTGGCTGCAACTTGACAGCCCCCAAAAAAGAAGCAGCAATGAATATAGTAAGAGATTTGCTGCCACCACCTGGCAGATACTTATAATAACAAAATCAATATCAAACTAGTTTCTACTTATTGTGTGCTCACACAAAACATCTTCAGTAATAATGTACTAGGCATGTGGCACATATTTTGAGAACTGACCTGGGAATGCACATCTCCAAAGCTGTGACTGAGACAGCTCTGTGTTTCAGTAGAAGAAAACCTGCTTTGAAAGTGAGAGTTTGGGGCTTACAGTTGTGTATGTGTGTAAAATGCCACCAAGTTGCTTCCGATTTATGTGGACCCTAGGAATTAATGACCTCTAAAACGTCATATCATTAACAGCCTTCTCAGGTCTCACAAAGTGAAGGCCATGTTGGGTCTTCCTCTTTTCTTACCATTGTTTTTTTCCAGTGATTCTTGTCTTCTTGTGATGTGACCAAAGTACAATAGCCTTAGTTTAGTTATTTTGGCTTCTAGGGAGAGTTCAGGCATGATTTGATCTAGAACTCACTAATTTGTCTTTTTGGTTGCCCATAGTATTCGTAAAACTCTCTTCCTGACACCACATTTCAAATGAATCAACATTCTTCCAGTCAGCTTTCATCACTGTCCAACTTTTACACCCATACATAGTAATGGGGAATACTATGGTATGAATTAACTTGACCCTGGTTGCCAGTGACACATCCATACACTTGAGAATCTTTTCTCGCTCCTTCACAGCTGCCCATCCCAGTCTCGGTCTCCTGCTGATTTCTTGGTTGCAGGCCCTTTTTGTGGGTGATCTTTGCTCCTCCAGATCCACCATTCCTAGAAGCTAAAAGGACTAAATTGAGGCTATTGTATTTTGATTGCATCATGAGAAGACCAGACTCATGGGAAAAGACAATATTGCTAGGAAAAGCTGAAGACAGTAGGAAAAGAGGATGACCCAACATGAGAAGGATTGACTGTATAAAGGAAGCCACGACCTGCAGTTTGCAAGACCTGAGCAAGGCTGTTAATGATCAGACGCTTTGGAGAGCATTCATTCATAATGTTGCTTTAAGTCAGAAGCAAGTTGACACCACTTAACGCACACAAACTTTTTCACATCTATACTTAGTGTACTTTTGGGAACCAACTTGAAAAATAACTCCATACTCCTTTTCCCCTGCCCAACACAAAACAAAGGAAATCAGTTTATAGCGAACAAGTTTATGTTTCGTTTTTCATGTTTAGTATTTGTAGGTTTACAGCACTACTGAACAAGTAGGCCCTAATTCATGATCCTTTTGCCCATTATACAAACCCAAATCTGCCATCAAGCCTCCCAAGATGCTCCTCCTCTCAGCCTCCTCTTTCCGTCTTTCTCCCTCCTGGTCTTGCAATCCTCCTGCAAAAGGGTCATGACCAGTGTTCCCTCTAAGCTGAGTTAGTGTGAGCTAACTCACTTTTTTTAGCCTCCGGCGCACACATTTTTGTGTCGGCTCAGGAAGGAGGGCTCCGGAGCAAACTAATTTATGCAGTAGCCAAATCGCTCACTCACAACTTTAATGCCAGTAGCTCACAAAGTAGAATTTTTGCTCACAAGACTCCATAGTTTAGAGGGAACATTGGTCATGACCCACTGTTTGAGAACCACTGCTCCACATTCTCTCTCTCTCTCTCTCCCCCCTCCTCTGATCTACAGGTCACTGCTCTACATTGCCCGTGTGACCTCATGGTTTTCACTACCACCTATACATCAGTGACATCCAGCTTTAACTCTCTATCCCCAAACATTTCTTTTTTACATTAAGTTTATTTAATACCGTCTACATACGTATCACAAACATTTCCTTGTCCACAAAATCTTACATCTCCAGGTGTGTATCTGGTATTTTTCCCTCAGATATTGCATCCCTCTCTCAAAATCCAACAAGGGCAGGCCTGAACTTCCCACAGCCCTTCTTTCCTGTGTGTTCTCTCTGCACCCACTGGTATAACTGTCCACCCTATTGATCTGCCTCTGTCCCCCAAATTCAGTCCATCCATGGGCAAGTAAGGTCACCTCTGTCCATATAATGCTGTGGAAGTATGACCCTTGCTCCTCACCCCTCAGCAAAGAACTCTTACTCATGTTCTGGTCATTTCCTGCACGGATTCTCTCCAGCCATTTGTTGTCGCCTCTCAACCCACTCATCTCTATCCAGCACTCTGCTGCCAAAATAATCCACTTCTCTTGTGATTCACACTATGTAATGCCCTTCTTTGGCTTCCAGTCTGCTTCTATATCCAACCCAAACACCCCCATGCCAGCAGAGTCCTCCACAGCCTGCCCCCCCCCCGATCTCTCTGTCCTCATATCCCGTTATATTCTTGTCTGTGATTTTTGCTCCTCCAGATCCACCACCCCAGCTGTTCAAAAGTCTTTTGCTCTTTTAAACAACTCTGCCCTTTCTCCTCTACCACCTTCTAAGGCTGCGACTGGCATCCAAAACATCAGACCGAGGGCCCTTTCCTCATTTCCTTCAAATCTCTGCTCAGAACCCACCTCTTTGATGAAGGCTTTGGCGTACTCCACCACGGAAATTAAACCAATATAAATGAAAACCAAACTAGATGTTATTCAAAGTTGTCAGGTTTTTTTAAAACTAAATATAACTACAGATGAGGAAACACTGAACAAGCTCTGTAAGTGCTTTACAAAATAACTGTCACTCTGGATTTTCCCACTGCCATAAATAGTATGTCAATTGCATTGATATAGCCATACTCCACCCACTATAAAACCACTCCTGCAAAGGAGGAGAGAGCTCCCCCCCACCAATCATAATAACTTGTAGTTGTAGTTGGTGTGAGAAGTTGCAGTACTGATTTTTATGCTGTTCTTATTAAGAATGGTTTTTAATAACCTAACAGGATCCATAAGGGGTCAGCTGGCATTTCCCATTCTTTTTTTTTTTTTTAAACCAAAACAATTCATGCCAGGTTGCTAGTTCCGAGGACCTGCTGAATCTATTCCCACTAGTGTGTTGTTTCCAAGTGGACCAATGCCAAGAGGGGAAATGGTTAAGCAGTCCCTCCTCCTGCCTGTCTTCTGGTCTTAATTGCAATCTCCAAGGCTACTTTTCAGTGCACACATCTAGGTTGGTCCATAACTGAATACATCCATTTCCTCTGATGAAGGAAGGTTTGATTCCTAAAAGTTTGTATGCATTCACATAAGTGCGGTCAAGTCACAATGTACTTACGGCAACCCCAGAAAGGTGCTTTCAAGACAAGTGAAAAGCAGAGGTGGTTGGCCATTGCCTTCCTCTGAAGAGTCTTTCTTGGTGGTCCCCCATTCAAGTACCGACCCTGCCTAGCATCTGTGATCTGCTAAGATTGGGCTATACCACAATGCCTTCCCTCCCATGAAAGCTTATACCCTGGAAAATTTTGTTGGTCTTTAAGGTGCTACTGGAATCAAATTTTGTTCTACGACTATAGACTAACACAGCTACGCATATGAAAACATTTTCTTCTCATTCTTCTCACCATTTTCTTCCCCCTCCTCTGTGAGTTTTTATATTTTGAACTCCTAGGAGCCGGAATCACGCTTATTATTTTTCACTCTGCAAATATGGCATTCTCTAAAGAATGTATCTAACACTAAAAATGGCAAACAGCTGTGTACCAGGGCTTGGGTCTTTGGGTCAGAAGGGCTTAGGAGCACCAGCCTCCACTAGGCAAGGAGTAGCAACAACGAATATGCATCTCTATACCTTCACAAAAGAAAACACAGTTCTGCCAACTCCCCAGCTGCTAAATGGAGAAAGGAACTCTTGTGTCAGACTGGTGCTATGAGTTCAGATCCCACCGAGAGAGATGCTGACACAAAGGCAAAGTCCACCTTTTGGCCAGCCACAGGTCAGATCAGTAGCAATGTGCACTTGGGACCAGTCCCTAACCCCCCCCCCCGCCCCCCAATGAGGACAGAAGAAAGATGACATCACAGAAAGTATCAGAATCTCTCCTGCCAACTGCACATCAATACCAGACATATACACCAGAGTAGGGTTGACAACAGGGAATGGAATAGTGCAGTGGAGAGACATAAATACAGCATTCTCAAAGTCATTTTTTTAAAAAAGTCTCATGTGCCCAGACACAGTTGAGAGACTGACACATCAAATAACCCCTTAGGATCGGCTGCTCGTGCTGATCGGCTGCCGGACACAGCCATCATTTTGGCAAGCAAGCAAGCAAGCACCCATGCACTATCTCTCTGCTGCAGTCCAGGGGCTCATTGCCACTACCTGCTCTACTCATCCCAGCGTTATTCAGGGCTCATTTCGTAGCAGGAGCTCCTTTGCAGATTAGGCCACCCCCCCCCCCCTAATGTAGCCAATCCTCCAAGAGCTTACAGAGCTCTTCTTACAGGGGCTACTGTAAGCTCTTGGAGGACTGGCTACATCAGGGGTGTGTGGCCTAATATGCAGAGGAGCTCCTGCTATGAAATGAACCCTGGTTATGCTTAATTTCTCCCTGCTCCCCCATACAAACTGCATGGAATCAGATACCAGCAGTGATCTGGGAGAATGTGCAGCCTCGGGATCATCTCCCCCTTTTGAGAGTATACCTGCGTACAGTACACAACTGGATCAACCCCTCAGCCCCCTCCCACTGTGAACTGCATGTTAGCAACAGCTGAAGCCAGTAAGGTGCTACTGGACACTGGCTCTTTTCCACTGCGAAACAGACAGACCAACACGGCTACCCATCTTTAAAACCAGGTGTTTATCCTTCGTTGTTCAGGAAATATTGTTGCAAAAGGGACAGCTGGAAGGTAGGCCTTTCAAGAACAAGACTTTTATGCCCTGTAAGTGGTTCCTTCAATTTCAGTCTTCTCTTTCACTGGCTTCTTCCTCCGTTTCCTTTTTCACTCCAGTCCTTGACCCCCAGTTTTTGAGAGGGAAAGGAACCGTGAAGTATTTTGCATAATTTATTTCAATCCCTATGCTAGTTGCGTGGGGGGGGGGGAGAGACATGCAAGCTAGGTGTGTGCGTGTGCGTGGATTGGTACAAAGTGACTAGCTATCAAACCCCATGAAGAGATATAGATGAGCCCGGTCACACGAGCGAGATAATCCGGGGGGGGAAGCGAGGCTTTTTGCACTGGAGAAAAAGGAAGCACGGTAGCACGATCAGACAGTCTCCCAAGGCTCCATGCTCAGGCTGTCAACCACCGATCACACGGTAATGGTGAAGCGTTGCAAAGTTCAGCAGTACTGAGTTTGTGGGCATGCACAGGTCAGAGTTTGTGCGCATAACATGGAGGCTTAAAAAAAAAACCCATTCGGTGTGAGATGGGACGCAGACGGGCACTGGATATGACAGGATACCAGTGTTTCCACGATCCGACGCCCGCCCATGCCCCACGTTTTCCAGAAAATACTGCTCTTTCGCTGGTATCTTTTAACTCCACCTCTTTGGCAGGGCGATATGGGTTGCCGACAGGTGCGGGACACGTCAGATGTTTTTGTGCGCTTGTCAGATGTTTTCGTGCACTTAAAATCCGGCCAACATGCATGCCTATCGCATGGCTAATGCTGCGAGTGATTGGACCCAGATGTTCATCAATCCATACATTTATTGAACAGCATCAGGAATACTTAAAACAAGCCAGACAATAATATAGGGTGGCCAACTCTTGTTCCAAAAAGGGTCCTTGACGGCTGCACTGACAAATCTCAGGACTACAAGTAGAACTGCCCCTATTGGTGCATGCTCATGAGAGGGACATCTTTGCAGGTCATACAATTGTATATTAAGCCATTTGCCATAATGCAAGTGCTAAGAAAAAACAAGCAAGCTGGCCATCCCACAGCAGGGCAGCAGGAAGCCTGTTAGTCATGTTCCGGCATAGAAGGTAGTTATAAAGATATGCCAGGGTTTCTTGGTTCAGGCATCAGGACTGTAAAGGCTAAAGAAGCTAACTACTACTCTGAGCACCCTGAATATTGCCCTTTATTATTCCACAAGGAAAAGGGCTACAAACTTACTTTGAAAAATAAACAGGTACTAGCAGAACATTAAAACCCATAGTTATAATGTTATAGCGATTTAACAATTCTATAGATCTATAAAAATCTATAAAATAAATCTATAGTGATCTAGCAAATCCTGATTTTTTAAAAAGGCAGAAAATGCCCCCCAGGGGTGTGTGGTGCATGAGCATAACAAAAGATGTTGTTCAGTCGCACAGTCGAGACCGACTCTTCGCGACCTCATGGCCACATCATGCCACACCCTCCTGTCTTCCATTATGCTTCAGTTTGCTTAATTTCATGTTCGTTGCATCGATAACACTGTCTAACCATCTCAACCTTTGCTGTCCCCTTCTTCTTTGACCTTCACTCTTTCCCAGCATCAGGGTCTTCTCCAGTGAGTGCTCCCTTCTCATTCAGTGGCCAAAGTATTTGAGCTTCAGCTTCAGAATCTGGCCTTTCAGGGAACAGTCAGGATTGATTTCTTTTAGGATTGACTGATGTGATCTCCTTGCCGTCCAAGGGACTCTCAAGAGTCTTCTCCAGCACCATCATTGGAAAGCATCTATTCTTTGGTGCTTGGCCTTCCTTATAGTCCAGCTCTCGCAGCCATACATTACTACTGGGAACACCATAAAATAAGATAACATATATAAGGTATCTAATAAGATAGCATCCTATAGATGCTCCTGGAAACTGCTGCTGTGAGATTACCAAGGCAGAGCAAAGCATCCATGTGGAAGCAGGCCTGCATTTAGCCCGCTGTCCAGTTCCGGAGTTGTCATCCCAGACCCCAGCCTTACTTCTACACCCAGGGGCCTAGAGCTCTGATGCAATGAGAGGAAACTTATTCTGCATTCAGTACCGTTATTTCCTTTGACCCGTTTCCTCGATTCATTTGCACTTTTGCACTCCTTCAGTGGCGCCCAATCCAGTCAAACGGCTTTGGCGTTTCTCATTACACCCAATGACCACTCTTGCCGTCCGTGAGGAGTACAGCCCCCCTTATGGCGCCGTTGTGCAACGGTGTCGGAGGCGGGCACAGACAATCAGGCCCAGCGTCAATATGCATTCCCTAGGCCTCCTCCAGCACGCTAGCGCGGAGCCTTTTTATTCGGCCGCCAGGAAAACCAAGTTCCGCCGGCCTGGCTGCCACTGGACCGGCGCTAGCCAGAAGGCGCCCCATCCCTCTGTCACTGCAGCATCCCGTGATTAACTGTCTCTGATGCGCCACCCTGAATCATTTGGAGGCTCCCCAGGATGCCGGCGCGCTCACCACGCGCTGTCCCCTCCCGGGTATCCTAAGGCGACGCCAGAGACGACGCCTCGGGATTGGCGGAGCCGCTCGCTCTGCGCAAAGGGCCCGCCCTGGCGTGCGCCCACCCTCTCTGGCGCTCGGCCTATCCGCTGGCGGGGCGGGCGGGGCGGGCGGGGAGGGAAGCGAGCGCTCGACGGCGGCTCAGTCACGTCCCTGTGACCGCCGGGGAGGATCCGCGTGCCAGTCGCCGGGCTCGCCTGCTCTCGCTATGCTGGGCTCCGCGCAGGCAAGATCCGCCCCGTTCCAGCCCTCCCCCGCCGCCTCGCCAGCTGTCACTCACCAGAAGCCCTGCTGCGGCCACGGCAAGAACCGGGAGAGCGAGGTAAGGCGCGGCCGGCGGCCGGCTGCTTCCCGGGACGGAGCCTGCGGCCTTGGGAGGAGGCGGCGGCTGCGGCTGCTGTGGCTGTAGCCGCGGGGATCAGCAGGAGGAGGCCCTTGGAAGGATGCCAGGCAGGAGCGGGCGGTCCTGGGGCCCCTCTCGCGTCCCCTGCGTCACGGAGCGGCTGCGGCAGCCCGTAGGGGGACGCTGGGCAGAGGCGCGGGTCCTTGCCCCGAGGCTGGATGGCGGCGCCGAGAAGCAAGCTTGCCCTCCAGGGGCGACCTTTGCCGGGCGGCCGCTACCGTTCCAAGGCCGCGCATGCTGCCCGAGCGGCCCTCGGCGCTGCCCTCCTTCCTTCATCCGCCGGGGAAGACAAGACGCTCCTCGGAACGGGTCCCCGTGATCTGGCCGCCGCTTCCCGAGGCCTGGCGTGCAGCCTGCCCTCCCGGGGGGATTCCCTTCCTCGCAGGCCAGGGGGCGCCTATTTTTAGCCGCGCCATCTGCTCGCCTGCCCATCCCCCCCCCCCCGGGCACGGGGGAGGACTTTTGCCGGTGGGATCCCGCCGCTTCCCCCCCTCCCCGCCCTCGTCTCCGCAGAGCTCTCTCGAGGTGACCTTTTCTGGGGGCGAAGGGCGCTCCTTCCCACCCTCCTTGGAGCTCAGGGGCTCCCTCACTGCCGCGCCTTCAAGCTGAGCGCCTCCACTTAGGGCTAGAAAGGCAAGAGCAGCCGGCACAAGGGCTCGCAACCAGGGAGGCACTGGAAGGAGGCGGCGGAAGATGCCTAGCTGGTGGCTGGCAAGGCCTTCTAGACAGTCCGTGTGTGGCTTGCTTCACTGCTGCAATCACTGGTTACATGTCAGGCTGCAACACCGTTTCCCCCAGCTTCCCCCCCCCCCCTTCAGCTCCCTTTGCCCTCCAAATGCCCTTGCTTGTCCTCATGATCTCTTGAAAAGAAACTCGTGGCTGAGATGCAAGACATTGGGAAACTTCCCCACCTACTTTCTGTGGCTTTGTGCATGTTTCGATTGATCTGGAGAATTCCCTGGCAGAGGGGCTTTAACAACTGTCTGGAAGCAGCATACAGAATCTGGGTTTTTTTCTGTTAAAAAACTAAGGGTGTAATCCAGGGAATTGTCCCTTTAGTTCAAACGGGAGAGGTAAACCCCTCCTGAATTTCCCACTGAAATCACTGGGATTTAGAAGTGCTTGATTTGCTTTGAATTATGCCCATTTGGTGGTGGACAGTGCTATCAAGTCACAGCTGATTTACAGCAACCACACAGGATTTTTGAGGCTAGAGATGAACAGAGGTGGTTTGCCATTGTTTACCTCTGCAACCTTGGACTTCCTTGCTGGTCTCCCATCCAATCACTATCACGGCTTAGCTTCCAAAATCTGACAAGATGGGGCAAGCCAGGGCCATCTAGCTCAGGCCCAATCAGCTAGTTTGTTTTAACTAGCTGTGGTTCTTCAGCTAAATACTCTTAAATTCCCAGTGATTTTGAGCACGTGCTTGCCTCTCATTGATTTCAGTGGGATGTAAAACTTTGGCTGGATCACACATTTAACATTCTCTGATCATAAATAAATTTTGGACTTATTGGGTGTGATGTGCTCTGCATTACAATTGTGTGAACAAGGGAAAATATAGCTGGGACAGTTCAGATGGGGGGAGGGAATCTCCCAACTTTCCCCACAAAGATGTCCAATTGATGAAGGCTTTCCGGGTTAATGTCAAACAAACCATAGTCTGTCATTGCATCCAAGCCACAAAGGATGGCTTGCTGTCTCTCCTGCAAATCAAACCGTGGCTTAATTATATGATAGGAGAATATAAAGCTATAATGAATAAATATTCTTGCAAATGGCTCTCAATAAAAATGTTGATTTCTAGGGGCTTCTCAGAACCAAAATTAACTCATACAACTAATTTCTGTGTGAAGTGGCACTGAGGCTTTTGCTGTTTCTCTAGGTCTTGCACTGGTGGTGATGTGCTTTTGGTGACAGTCCATACAATCCTTTTAAACCTGGTCTAAATTAATGCAGATGTCCTTTAAAAATGCCCCCAAGTTGATCTAGAATCTTAGCACTGCAAGATTTCTTATAGGTCATTTAGAGCAACCCTCAAAAGGCAAGCTTTGCCTTTTTCCTAGCTACCCCCTTGGTAAACTGCGAATATTTAGAATAGGCCATAATCTAAAAGAAACTATAGGGTTCATAAACTCTCTAGAAGCAATTCAGGAATATTCTAATATAGTCTGATTTGGAAAAAAAAACCTGTTTAAAACCCTGTTTTTGGAAGAAGAGCCATTCCTTGTGTTTTTCTAGTATGGGCCACTTATAAAAGTAAATTCTAGTTGCTCTGTAGAACGTGATAGTGGCAAGTTTCTTGGCCAGAGGAGAAGAAGATGATTCGGGGGGTGATAGGAATGGCTGTTCAAGAGGGAAGTCTTAAACTAAGTGTGGGAGACATGGAAAGGGGCTTGATGGGAATGCTCCAGGCTTAAAATACAGTGCAGTTGAATGATGCATCTATATTTCAGATGGCTGAACAAAACCCCATATATTTGAGGACACAATCTGAGCCACCGCATAAGTTGCTGTCCTTGAACAGCTTTTGCGTATTATCATGTTCACTTATGTGTATGTTTTTCAGAAAACAGACTGGATCACCAGTGGGGGTGGAATCCAGCAAATTATTAAAGTTGATCTTGCTGAGTATTAGAAAGTACTAGTCAGCATTTGGATACAATTAGTCAGCACGTATTAAGTCAACCTATGGAAAACATATCCCTGATTGGAACTTATGTAATTTCAGAACTGCAAAAATGGCTTTAGCCGAAGTCCCTTCATTCACATTATTCTGTGGGCATGTCTTACACCATGTAAAGCATTGCTTTAGTCAGTATGAGTGACCTGACTGTGTGTGCATCGACTCTGGCGCTCCAGTGGAGCAGAAAATCAGTTTTTAGTCTCCTGAATCCCATTTGTCTTCACATATCTTAACTAATATTTATGTACAAAGCAGACTGTGCTATGATCATGTGCACTCTGTGGGCTGAAGAGCTTAATCTGCATTGCTTTCTATACCTGTTCATTGTAAATATAACTGAATAAGGAACTATTTCAGCTACATATACTTCCTGTAAAAGGAGCTGAGAATGAAAGTTGCAATGTTCTTCACTTTCAGTGGCAGCTTTTCAACAGGCATGACCCTCTCTTGTCATGGAAGATTTGCACCTAATTCTTTCAGTGGTGGAAAGTGTCCTCGAGTCACCTTTGACTTATGGCAACCCACCTAGGGTTTTCGAGCCAGGAAACATTCAGAGGAGGATTGCCATTGACTGTGTGTTGGGACCCTGAACTTACTTCCTTGATGGTCTCCCATCCAAATACTAACCCTGCTTAGCAGTGGAGATCTGATGAGATTGGCTAGCCTGAGCCATCTAGGTCAGGTCCCTAATTCTTTTAGACAGTCTTATATGGAGGCTGATGACCAGTGTTCCCCCTAAGCTGAGTTAGTGTGAGCTGGCTCATAGTTTTTTAGCCTCTGGCTCACACATTTTTGTCTTAGCTCAGAAAGGATGGCTCCAGGGCAGACTAATTTATGCAGTGACCAAATTGCTCACTAACAGCTTTAATGCCAGTAGCTCACAAAGTAGAATTTTTGCTCACAAGACTCCTCAGCTTAGAGGGAGGATTGCTAATGGCCATATGGGAAAAGGTTGTGATTAGGGTACTGTTTGTTTTGGCAGTTGGTAGGCATAAACTAGCCTCTTGCTAGCTTTGTAGTAAAGGACAGTCAATTCTGTAAAGACAACTACTAGGCCTGGAGACCAAGCCCTATGAGGAAAGGCTGAGGGACTTGGGAATGTTTAGTCTGGACAAGAGGAGGCTTGCTCTCTTAAGTATTTGAAGGGCTGTCACCTGGAGGAGGGCAGGGAGTTGTTCCTGTTGGCAGCAGAGGACAGGACTCGCAATAATGGGTTTAAATTAAGGGCGGGAAGGTACTGGCTGGACATTAGGGAAAAATTTTTTACTGCAAGAGTTGTTCAACAGTGGAATCAGCTGCCTGGGGAGGGGTGAGCTTCCCATCACTGGCAGTCTTTAAGCAGCGGCTGGACAAACACTTGTCAGGGATGCTCTAGGCCAGGGGTGGGCAAATTGCGGCCCGCGGGCCACATACGGCCCGCCACAGAGTTTTTCATGGCCCACCAAGACAGTTGGCCACATGGTTTCAGTCAGGTCTCCGTTGGGCCTGGAGCGCAGAGAAGCGGCGCTCCGGGAATGAAGTGCCTAGGGGGCGGGCACTTTACCAGGCCCCACCCCCTGCTCCCAGCAGCCCTGTTGGGCAACGAGGAGGCAGAAGAAGGAAGGTAAGTTACCTTCCCTCCCCCATCCTCCTCTTCCTAACGAATGCAGTCATTTTAAAAGGTGCGGCCCTCCGCTAACCTCCGCTCCCACAAAGTGGCCCCCGAGCCAAAACAATTGCCCACCCCTGCTCTAGGCTGATCCTGTACTGAGCAGGTGGTCGGACTAGATGGCCTGTATCGTCCTTTCCAACTCTGTAATTCTGTGAAGAAAGTCTGTGTGAAAAGTTGTTGTGTGAATTCCCTAACTTCTCAAAATCCTGGCTAATATATTTTACCTGTTGTAAAAGAAAATTGGTTATAATGAGCAAGTTTGACATGTGTTGCCAGCTACCAGGAGAAAACGGTCCTACCCTTTAATGAGGGTGTGTGTGCGGGTGTGTGTGTGTGTAGATAGGCAGGTGAAACTGGCCATGGCATGGAAGTAACATTCCCTAGTCAATAGTATCCCATGAAGCCTTTGTTAAAGGGACAGGACACTTTTTCTTCAGACCCTATGTAGTAAAAATGGTCAGAATGGTGATTTCATGCTCTTTGCCTGGAACACTCTTACTGGCAGGTTCCCAGAACTCACCATAAGTTTTCCATGTACTCCATTATATTAGCTGTTTAAAAACATTGCTTAAACATCAAACATTGTGTCAAAACCAATCCTGTAATATTTACATTCCTTGGTTACTTGTAATTATAAATTGTGTTACAGTTATCAGACTTATGAGTCTTGAGTACTTGTTGCTCAACTTCTAGATGTATATGATATAGGACATAACTCCTTTGATACATAATAACCTTCAGTTAATGTTCCATATCTTTATGTTAAAAATGAGTCACCTTTATATTAACAATATCGAACTTGTAAGAACCACTTTGTGTATTTTCCTTTACAGCGAGGGGGATATACAAAGCCGTATTTACAAGTCTAAATTGCTTTGTTCTTTAAAAGTTAAATGTTCTGGGTCCAAGATTCCAGCTTCAAGATATCATGCCTGTGTAGCTATGCAGGTTCATCTTTATTTTAAAGGAAAGCCCTTAAGCCTTTGCATCTTCAAAACCAATATATGTAGGGATGATCTCTTCTTATGCAGGGACTTCTAATCTATGACTGGATGAATAGGTCAGAATTCCTTCAGTTGAGATTACATTGTGTATTTTGTCACCTGCTTTGACAAGACTTAGATGGTTTACAGATAGGCTTAGACTTTGGCCTTAAGTAACTGTGAAGCTACACATGTTCTGAAATTAATTTTAAGCATTTAGAATTATTAGTCTGAAGACAAGCTAGATTTTTTTCAACCTTGTTAATGCACGGGACTCTTGTGTGAAACAGTCTTAGTTCAAATTATGCCTTTAGGCTTCGTCTGCATAGAGGTTTATACTTTTATTCTAATAGTTCCATCTTCACAAACAGTATTCTTTGTAGCCTAGAAAAAATGTAGCAGTTGCTGAATGAGAGATCCTTGTAGGTTACAGTATTCTTTTTAGTGTCAACATCTATGTTTCAGACTACAGTCACATTAAGTTTCATTTGTTACCCATGGTGAAACCTAGGTTTCCCTCCAAGAGTATAATCAAGGAAGAGACACAGCCAATTCTGGCTCCTCACCCATGACACGTGTTTGTATGGTGCATTGATCTATGCACCTATTACATTTTGCCTGTACAGTTGATACACTTGAGTCTTCTTAAGTTCATACCGAAGATGATTCACTTGTGGAGGGGTCTTATTTTTTTTTATTAGTGGCTTGGACTAAGGGTTCTTCCAGAGTATCAGCAGCAATAATGAGCTATCGTACCATCCATCTTATGAACTAAAAATTGCAGTAGTGATAATAGGGAATGTCTGGGCCCAAATTTGCATGCTTCTCCCCCCCCCCCCATGAGCTATGACATTTATAATGGATTTCAGAATCATGAGAATAGAATGTACAAGACTCAGTGAAGCTCTGCTTCAAAATTTACTGTTGTTATTGCACAAGCTCTTAGCCCTGACTAGCATTTTTGTCCTTCTGTTTCATTCATGGTCATCCTTGAACAGGGACTGAGTCACGTGATAGCTTTATCATCTACAAGGTCTGGACAATGCATTAACATTCAGTTTCACTTGTGACCCAGACAGAGTTCTCATCCTGAGTTCACAGAGAGCACTTGCTTAGACACTTCCACTTCTGCCCTATTAAGGGCCATTACATATATTAGGGCGCAATCATACGCACCCATTTGCGACACAAGAAGGACGATTCCCCGCCGGCTCAAAGTGGCGTGATCACACAAGCACATCTGGGAAGCGTCCTGCAGCCGGTGTCAAAGTGTCGCAAACCACTTTGACCCGGTGGGGAATCGGCTTATTTAGCTACCAGTGAAAAGGCAGTCTCAAATGGTTTGCAACGGCCCAGAACTGACCTTTCCTGGTGTGATCGCGCCAGCGCAAACAAGTGGCGTTGGGGAGTGGGCTTTTTGTTTCCCCCCCATCCCGTTATGCGCATCATCGAATGATCCCGAGGGTGGAGAGGCAAGTCATTGATCCCTTGTAGAAGCAGATAAGCGCACTAAAAATGGCCGGAAAAAAACCCCCAACTCGCCCGCAGCTGCGTGTGATCACGCAGCGGCGGTTCGCTCTCACAGGTCCATGGACCTGTGTGATCCCGCAAAAGCAGTGCAAATTGCGCCGGCACAAATTTGTGTCACTTCCCGTCCGGCTTATCTTGCTCGTGTGGACGGGGCCTTAGTCTTGCAGGTTGCGAAGGGCAGTAGATTTTATTTTTAGCCTTTTGGGGCCAAAAAGGTGCTTGATCGGCTCATACAAATGGATTCACATGTTTTCTGGATAATCCATATTAACTCAAGAAAATCACATTTTGCACTGTGTTTTTAAAACTTCTTGATTTCAAGCATTCGTTCTTGGATGCTGTTAGGAGAGTTGCCTTTTAACTCGATTCCTGTTGGACAATGGCTTGGCTTTTTACCCCTAGTCATGGGCATTGCATACGATGAGATTTAGACATCAGTAATTGTTCAATACTGCTTATAGTCCAGACGCCTGCATTTAGGTGGCATGTCGTAGTTGATCCATCATTCTTCTGCAGCTGAAACTTCCATGCCGTGATTGCTTGCTTGCGAAATGTCGGTACTGATGCTGAGGAGTTGGCTTGCTTCAGTTCTGGATGATTTTAGACAAGTTCTGCAATTGACTGGATACGACACAGAGTGATTGACTAGCCATAGCAACAGAGGGGCAGAGAAGCATTATCAAGAGTGTGAAACATCTGAATGGGTGGCTGGCATATAATACTTGCTTCAATTCTGGATGATTTTAGACAAGTTCTGCAATTGACTGGATACGACACAGAGTGATTGACTAGCCATAGCAACAGAGGGGCAGAGAAGCATTATCAACAGTGTGAAACATCTGAATGGGTGGCTGGCATATAATGCTGGCCTCGCAAACCTAGAGTCTGATGTATGTAGTACTTTCTCCAGCTTGCACAAGGGGTCTTAAAGGTGCTTAAAGGCCATAAAGTTGAAAGAGTGGCAACTGTCTGGTTAGCAGGCCTGAACTAGAGCTTCTGGCTTCAAAGCATGTAGTTTATGGAAGCTGAACTGTAGTGTTCCGAGGATCCCTTCCTCCACTAGTATTGAGAGCCAGTTTGGTGTAGTGGTTAAGTGCGCGGACTCTAATCTGGGAGAACCGGGTTTGATTCCCCACTCCTCCACTTGCACCTGGCTGGATGACCTTGGGCAAGCCATAGCTCTGGACCAGCTGTTCCCTCAAGGACCGCTTGGGAAAGAGCTCTCTCAGCCCCACCTACCTCACAGGGTGTCTGTTGTGGGGAGGGGAAGGGAAAAGGAGTTTGTAAGCCGCTCTGAGACTCCCTTGGGGAGTGGAGGATGGGGTATAAATCGAATCTCTTCTTCTTTTTCTATTACAATATACTTGCAGGAAGCTCGCTCGCTCGCTCGTGGGAGTGCTTAACTGTTTTCTTTCACACTTAATACACAAAGTCACTTTTAGCCTTTCAGTTGGATATGTATTGCTCCTGCAGTTGCAGACTGTAGGATTCTTGGAATGTCAAAGATAATCCTAGATCAGGGGGTGTCAAAATAAGGCCTGGGGCCCAGAACTGGCCCGTCCAGGGCTGTTCTGCAGCCCGTGAGCAACTGGTGCAAGGGAGGGGGTACTGGGGGGGGGGAAGTGGGCGGAGCCACTCCATTGGGGCTTCAGCGTGGCAGAACAACCTTGTCTGCAGCAGTCAAGTATCATGGGAGCATCTTTCCAATGCTGCGCTGCTACCTCTCCACTCCGCCTATGTGAGTTTCCTCTGCACCCCCGCTCCCAGCCCCTGGGGCCTTGCAGTGAGGGGATACACAGGCTTGGAGCTTACTAGCTGCCGTTCTTTATACAGTTGCTATCTCCACTACCTGGCATTATGTTTTATGTCACACATGGCCCAGCCTGACAAAGTGACATTTATGTCAAATCCGACCCTCGTAACAAATGATTTTGATAGCTCTGGGGACCTGGCTCTTCAGGCAACTCCTTGCCCAGTCTCTCACTTCCCAGAGAACTGATTAGTTGAGAGCATTTATTTTAACCTAACAGAAGGGAATGATGCTGATCAGCCTGAATACTGTGAAAGAGATAGTCACTGAACAGTCAGTATCTTTGGGGATTTGTGTCTTGTCATCTACTCTAGCCTCAGGAACCTTAACTCCGACAGTATCCTTATTATGCTTTCTTGTAGCATGGTTTATGTGTCCGCTAGAAGTAAAATTTTGGTCCAAGCCATGATGCATGTTGTGTTCTAATTTTTTGGTCTTATCTAACCATCACATCCAGCTCTGGTATGCAGCTTCTTGTTCAAATTAGTGCTTCAGGCTGGAAACAATTGTTAGAGTACCTGTATGACATCCATGCGCTGGTATCTTTAGCGTAAGAATAAACCTGTGTTCCAGTCTGCAGCCAAAAGAAGCAGCAATTTAAGCACTGATGCTCTCTCCAAAGAGTTTCAGTGTTTCTCACCACTAAGGTATTGCTATCTGGGATGCATTTGTTATGTGAATTAGATGTGCTCACTTTTCATTTATGCTGTTCTTTATGGAAATTCATACCATGAATCAGAAGGCTTCTGGAATCCTCAGCATCTGTTGTGCAGACAGGAGAACTTTGGCAGAAGAAGGCGTTGTATAAGATGTCTGGCTCACAGGATGGAGTTGGTGGATCAACTAATGGATTTCATGGTCCATTATATAAATTAGGGTGAAATGTTCAGTGCTGATCAGTTATCTTGCATTATTTATAATAAATGAGATAAGCTAATAAGGGCCTGTTTCATATTAATTTATCTAAGAAGGGGACTCTGTATGGAGATCTGAGTTGGTCTTTCTCTGCTAACGCACCCCACCTCTAGAACTCATGCCTGAGGCAAGCCCACCTGGAACCTATATTTTAGACTTTTAGGAAGAGGGCAAAAGCGCTTTGGACCACCACAGCCGCCTGGTTTTCTATTTCAAGAAGCTCTTTAACAAGACTTAACTGTGGTCATAGTCCCAATTGCTAGGGGTGGAACTGTGAAAATCCTACTCCTATTGCATTATGGCTTTTCAAATGACTTTTATGTACTGATGGCTAGATCTAACCCCCAAACTGAATATTTTCTTTCTGTGGGTTTACCTTTTTTGTTGGTGGCTTCCCTTTCTATATTGGGATAATAAGATTTAAATAAATAATACAGGAAGATTTGGGATCTGTAAGTTGTACTGAGGGACGACTACTAACTCAGCTGATACACAAATACTGTATCTAGAGATGTAGAATTTGTGAAAAGTTTTGTTGCTGGGGAGGAAAAAAAACATTTATTTTCTGTTTTTCTAGGGGAAAAACAGACTTTTTTGGGGGGAAACATATGCAATACTAATTTTCTTATCAAAACTAATAAAATGAATTACTTATAACTTAGCATACAAAATAGTACTGATTTGCACGGCTATAGATTTTAAATGTAGGGCAGCTCCATCATAAGACCCCGATACTCATGCATCACCCTCACACTGGTGGAGATGGCATCGTTGATAGGCTTGCTTTGAACATATGAACATACGTTCATTAACCATATCCTTTAAAATATGTTGTGTATATATGCAACATATATACTACAGTACTTGCCATTATATATGGTTGCATATTGTCTTGCATATGAGAGCCACAGTTGTACAGTAGTTAGAATGTCAGACCGAAATTTGGGTGACCCCTTCTCTTCCAGGGAAGTTTGCTGGGTGACTTTGGGCCACTCACTCACTCATTCGTAGCCTAACCTACCTCACAGCATTGTTGTGAGGATAAAGTGGAGGAGGGAAAAATGTTATAATCTACTTTGGAGAGCCTCAAAAACTGGGAAAAAATGTCCCTCCCCCCAATTTTTTTCTGTTCTTTTTCTGGGTCTTCACATTTCTAACCGTGCCTGTATTTTGCATGCACGTGACAGTTTGTTTCTTGCAGAATTGCTGGTGATGTTAGGATATTGCCATAAATCAAAGCCACAGAACATTTTATCTCATTTTTGTTTTCCTCGGTATTTTCTAATCGTTGCTTTTGACCCAGTGTTACACATAATGCCTTTGGCCACAATCCAGCATGGCCAAGTATGCTTGAGGCCCTTGATTTCAGGTCATTTAAGCAAGGTGAACTCTGTGTTACTGATACAAAATTAAAATGTTATTGTATCCTGCCCTGAAGTTAATTGATAGCTGGATTTATGATTTCTGGTGTTAGACTTATTGGCCAAAGAAATAATTCTAATGTCTTTCTTTTGACAGAAAATGGCTGTTCCCCCTGCTTATGCTGACCTAGGAAAATCTGCTCGAGACATCTTTACCAAAGGATATGGTAATTATTGCCAAAGGGAAAGGTATAGCTTGCACCTGGGCCTTTAAGTTCTAGGATTTTACACAAATGTCACTTAACTTCTGTGTTTGCTACATACCATCAATATCCATAGTTCAAACTGTGCCCTCAGAAATAGGCCTTTCTCTTGCCGGCAGCACCTTGCTGAATCTGTATTCAGGACTATCGTTAATATTCACAGCGGTAGTTGTCAGGTTCTGAAAACCTGAAAAAAGTCTGCCTAAAGAAATATATCTAATGTCAGACTGTATGATGGAATTATGTAGTAGTTTTAGGAAGCAATTCATCAGTGCATTTATTACACCATTTTAAGACATCCCAATTAAATTACCAATTTATTTTAAGCGGACAGCCTGAAAAATCAGCTCAGTAACTCACTCTTCATCCTGTGACAAGGAGACGTAGGCTACAATCCTGGAAGGCTGTAACTTGTGTATTTTCTTTTTGGATTGTCACTTCAGCACTGCATTTCCTGCTTCCATCATGGAAACACTCTTTATCTCTCTTTCTGTGTTGCATTTATTTGGTATGGGATTCCGTTCTTGCTCATCCAAGGAAGATGGACTTGGTCCTGCTAATGGGATGGATCCTATTCCAATTCTCCCATTCCACTAAGCAAAGTTCATTCACTCATTCATTAAAATACTTACACCTTACCTTAGTTTTTGCTCAAGTTTTAAGTCTACTTCCAGTCTAAGGAGTCTTCCTCTAGTATAAGTAGTTCTTCCATTGGAGGAAGAGCCACTTATGTTGGAGAAAGGCTACTTAGAGGATGGCTGGATCTACCCTAGTGACTGCGGACAATTCAGTTCATGAGAAGCTTTGTACATGCCTTCCTTGTTTTAGCCATGCGAGTCTTGCACTGAAAATGGTAAAATATTTCCACCCTTTCCTCCCCACCCCTCATTCACTAAGGATACAATCCTAATTACATGTTCCTGGGAGGAAGCCCTATTGAATAAACTGGGGCTCCTGTGTAGGATTGTTCCCTTAGTTCCAGAAGCTAGTTCTGGTGCCTCTTCTCTGGTGCCTCTTCTGTGTTGAGTCAAATATCCCTGCCAGCATTTCACTGCTGTCTGTTCTTAAGCTTTAGACTGTGCAGCAGTGAAATTCTCAAACAAGCTAGCATCCTATGTGAATAAAGGGAGATGATCTGATTCCCTTTAAAAATATAGAAGAAATGGATTTCGTTTCCTAAATGCAGCACTTAGACTGGAAGCTATTATTTCTTGAATATTTACAGACCCAGGTTTTATAAAAAAGAAATCAGCAGCAGTGTTCTGTTCCTCCCTCTCCCCTTTGATACTAACCATCCGGTCTTTGTTTTTAATTTCATAGGATTTGGTTTAATAAAGTTGGATTTGAAAACAAAATCGGAAAATGGATTGGTAGGTAGACAAGGAATGAGCATGGTTTTTCGGCAGTCGTTTTCATTGTCACTGCTCGTAATGTTTAGTCTTACTGTTTTAAATTGGAGCTATCGAAAATTGTATGCTTTCCTGTTGTTATGCCATCTGACTTGCCAAAAGCTTCTACCTTCCCCTGTGCTTTTAGTGCCCCCCCCCCCAAACAGTGTACATGCTGGGGTCTTTAGGCTCTGTGCAGTATCCTCTCAGCTACTCAGATGTGAAAACTGTATGGCTGACAACTTTCCTTATTTTCAAGACATTGTTTGCCTCACCAATGGAGTCCAAAAGTATCATTGTTGCCATGACTGCTATAGCCACCAGGTAAATGCCACCAAATCCTTTAGCACACATTATAATACAAGTACTGTCTACAATAATTTAATGAAGACATATGGGCTGCGGACAGACTTAAGTTCTGCCGTGCCTCCGCGGCGCGGCAGAACAAGGCGGGGGGAATTGCCCCCGCTGCGCGGTGTTTGCACGCCGCCACAAGGAAGCCGCCTGCAGCATCCAGACTGCGGGCGGCTTCTGATGGCGGTGTGTGAACGCCGCGCGGTTCCCCCGGCTGGCGGATGGAATGTGTGCCGCAGCAGCCGGGACACCACTTTTAAGTAGTGCCCGGCTGTTGCGGGAGGAGTGCGGCGCCGGACGCATTGCGTCCGGGCCGCCTCCTCCGGGCAGATGTGGCAGTCTGGACTGCCACTCTGCCTCTGCTTTTAAAGCTGCCAGTTTGTCCTCAGCCATGGATTTGCTATATCAAGTTTCCCTCCAGTGAAATATTTATGTTGTGGGGATTTGGTGTTTTTTTTTACTAAATTAGATAAAAATTGAGATACCTGTTTGTAGGTGTGTTACATATGCCATGCATGCTTCATTTCTAGGAGTTTCTAAATCAGCCGAACAGGCGTGTGAACTTTTGTGGGTATGCAAACAGGATTTCATATACATATGTGCAAAATCATGTTATTTTCCTTTAGGAATTTACAAGCTCAGGTTCAGCAAACACAGAAACAAGCAAAGTTACTGGAAGTTTGGAAACCAAGTACAGATGGACAGAATATGGCTTGACTTTCACAGAGAAATGGAATACTGACAACACACTAGGCACAGAGATAACTTTAGAAGATCAGGTCAGTATTGGGTTAAAAGACTAATTTATCAATTGTGAGCCATCTTCTTTAAAACTGTAAATGCAACTGGTGAATTTCTTTTTCTGTTCAGCTTGCACGTGGACTGAAGCTGACCTTTGACTCCTCATTTTCTCCTAACACTGGGTAAGGAGTGAATCACTTCGTACAGCAGAATAATCTTTCATTTTGATTAGTTTCCTAGAATGCTGCTTAATTCACTTATCCTTTGCAATCTGAGATATAGTTACCAGCAATTATTTGCATGTGATCAAATGTCCCCTTTGTTTGTAAAGTATGTCAAGTAGAGGCTTTACAGGTAATGCCTGTAAAGGTTAGAATAGTCAACATTTGAATTTGTTTTGCAGTTGCTGCTAATTTTGGCTTGAGCCGCATTTACAGCTCTTGAAAGGCCAAAACTGAACACACATGAACACACACATGAAGCTGCCTTATGCTGAATCAGACCATCTCTCTCTCTCTCTCTCTCTCTCTCTCTCTCTCTCTCTCTCTCTCTCTCTCTCTCTCTCTCTCTATATATATATATATATATACAGGGCTATTTTTGGGCAGGAACGCACTGGAACAGAGTTCCAGCTGGCTCCTGAGTTGGCCACACCCAGCAGGAACTCATTAGCATAATAGGACACACCCAACAGCAGAAACTCATTAGGATTGGCTACATTAGGGGTGTGTGGCCTAACATGCAAAGAAGTTCCTGCTACAAGAAAAGCCCTGGGTTTTGACAACAAACAAGGTAAACAGAATAAGAAGCAAAAGGTGGGTGTGGCTGGATCACCACACTTCTGGTAACATGGGGGTGTGGCCTAATATGCTAATAAACTGTGCTGTCCAGAGTGTGGCCTAATATTTATTTATTTATTTATTTTTCAAATTTATACCTCGCCCTCCCCACAAGCGGGCTCAGAGTTTCTGCTGTTGGGCGTGACCTATTACGCTAATGAGTTGCTGCTGGTCTTTTTCTACAAAAAAAGCCCTGTACACACACACACACACACACACATGCAGTTTGCAGTGCATAAAGTGCTATTTTTCAGTGAATATTATACTCTGGTAGCTGAGTTGGGCTGTCTTGAATTTCATTTACTCCGAACTAGATTTCTTCTCTAAATTCTTTCAGGCTGTAGCCTGAAATTGGGATTGGTTGGATGTTCCCCTGTTTGTTTTCAGCTTTTAACTTGGGGCCGGAGGACTAACCAGCTAGGAGATTATACATTTGTGCGGGATTTTCTTCCCATTTCTGTCATCCTTTCTAATTGCTATTGATGTCAGAATGTTACACAGATTATTTCCTAAAGAGCACATTGTATTGCAAGTGAGTAAAAAAAATATATGCGTGTGTGGGTGACTGGCTCTCCCAGCTTCACATTTGACTTTGAAGCAGCATTATAAACTCTGGTTTAATTACCAACTCCTACTTTGATGGAAACAATAAAGGGAAACGTACTTTAATAGTAATGATTATGTAAGCGGCTCTGGGTCTCCATTGAGGAGAAAGGCAGGATACAAATTAAGTAAATAAATGAAGAAAATTTGAACATACAGGAATTTGATCTTTTAATGTAAGAATGTTGTTGTTGCATTTCAGAACAATTAAGCTATTGACACAGCACAAAGTACAAAGAATAAGCTGTAGATCAGGGGTGTCGAACTAATTTTTATGGAGGGCTGGATTTGACATAAATTGGACTTCATTGGGCCGGGCCATGTGTGTCATAAAATGTCATGCCAGGTAGCAAAGATATAAACTTTATAATGGACACAGAGATTTTTTTAACTTAAAATAAAAACATGCCTGAAACATTTGCATTCTTGCAATATTTTGTTTATTTAACAGTCTCTGATAACTGACACTTCTTGCTCTGAAGTATTGCATCAAAATGTCTGTGCTGTTGCAACCTGGGAGGGGGAGGAGCCTCAGCCCAGTGCTGGGAGCAGAAGCTTGCCTATCTATCTCTCCTGAGCGACTGAGTGAGTCTGGGAAAGCAAGCTATGATGCAGCAGCAGCAGCAGAACTGGAGGAAGAAGCAGGAGACAGCCAGTCCCTTGCAGGCCTGATAGAAGCCCTCTGGGGGCCTAATCCAGCCCCTGGGCTGCATGTTTAACACCCCTGCTGTCGATCCATAGGGTTTTCCTCCTTCGTCTAGGGTGGAGAATCAAGGTGGGCAGCTGTGTTCGTATGAAGCAAGAGAACAAAGTTAGAGTCCAATGACACCTTTAAGACCAACAAAGTTTTATTCAAGATGTGAGCTTTTGTGTGCATGCATACTTCGTCAGACGGTGAAATGGAAATGCATATCATAGTTGTATATATATAGGTGGCTTGTTAAATTAGCATGCAAAATAGTGAAATTATTTTTTTAAACAGATCAAAAGAATGACAAACTCAATTTCTGGTTATCATCTGTTCGGTTCAACTGTGTGGGGGGACAACATAGGCAACAAATATGTTAGAACTGGAGATTGGTGTGTCTTAATTTGTGAGAATCCTGGGGTCATTTCGAGCAGGAGCTCGGGGGAGCTCAGCTCCGGGAGTTGGTGCCAGCCCCCCCCCCCCCGCGGGGGAATGTCAGCTTGTGTCATGGCTGCAGCAAAATGACCCCGTCCCCTGGAAAGGTCCTTGTTCCTCCGACCAGCCTTCTGAAGGCTTCAGCCACCACTGAAGCTATCCTCCCGGAATAGTGGTATTTCTGAGGCTTGGATTAGTAGCTGTCTCCTCTCTGCCAGCTCTTCCTCCCTCCCTCCCTCCCTTCTTTCTCGCTCTCTCTCTGTCTCTTCTTTCTTTCTTGCCTTCTGACATACTTCTGGTGATGTCCGGCGGTGTAGCATATGCAAATGTTATGCTAATGAGTTATGCTAATGAGCTCCTGCGCCTCTTTTTCTATGGAATGACCCCTGGAGAATCCCATCCTGTTTGTGCCAGCTAAATTGCAGAGAGACATGCTTCCTCTAGGAAGTACTTTGTGAGTACTTTCCTTTCAGTTCTTTGGTGTCATAGCAGAATGTGCAAGGGGAGTGATGAACCCTACTGCCTGTCTGCCTGTAGTCTTGCCGTTTTCCTGGTATCTCCATGATGGCATCCCCTAGTCTGCGTTTACAGAGGACTCCAACCCTGTCACACATGCATGAACCCTGTGTCAGGGGTGGGGTCAGTTCTAGCAAGACATAATCAAAAGGCCTGAGCCTAACAGCTGGTCTCTAGGTGTATTTGCACCTTATGAAGTGACGGTATCAGATACGTGAGGAGCCTCCCCCCAATCCAGGGATCTACAGAGGACCCGTGAATGGAGCCTCTCTGCACAACTCCCCCCCCCCCCGTCCTTTTTTCTACTGAATCAGGAGAAGTTTAATATTTACTTCAGAGAAATCTGCTAATAACAATATATGTTACAGTTCCGTACAGGTGGGTATGTGTGAAGAGCTCACCCTCTCTCCAAGTTAATTCTGCAATCCTATCCATGCTGCATTTAGCTAAAAACAAAACAGCTGACTAATTTTGGATCTTCTACCCTTTGGGTGCAGTTACCAGCACAAGGCTTAGAATGTCTTAACAAGATTAGGAAGACAGAACCCGAAAAGACAAAAATAATCCAAACACACTAGCAATTTATTTGCTTGCATATTACTGAAGGCTGACTGTACTAAACTTATTTAGTGAAACTACTGTTATAGTTTAGTCCAGTGGTTCCCAGCCTTTTTGAGTGTGAGGGGACTCTCTCTTTAACAACAACAAAAATTGTGAATCCCCCACATGGTAATAGTTCTATTAGTATCCATTGATTGAGAAAATATATGATAAAAAGATCAAAATGACAATGCTTAGCATGCATATGGATTTGCGATAACTCTGCCCCCCCCCCCCCCGGGTCTCTGTCCCCCAAGGTGGGAACCACGGTTTTAGTCCAGCTAAACTACAGAATGTTTCCAGTGTCATGATGGGTTAGGAGGGGATCCTCATTCAGTATTCAAAAGCAGCTGCCACCGTTGGGTCATTCTGTTTAGAAGATTTAACATTTCCTTCTTTGGCTGGTATATGTGTCACAAGGGAACTACAGGACTTCCAACACCGTGCTTATCTACTGATGCTTATGCAGGGGCAGGGGAAAATCATCTAGTGAGAGAGGGTATAACCCTAACCCTTCCTCTGAGTCTCCCATTCAGATTCTCTTCCCTCAAACTTTTAAAACATCTTTCCCCCTAGCTCTACTTTAAAATTGAAAAAAAAAATCACCCTGGCTGGGGGGGGGGGGCTGGCACTTGAGAGGCACTTGTAGGGGAGAACGTGGGGGCAAAGGAGAGATTAAACTCCCTTTCCCTCCCACCAGTCTTCTCCTGAAAGTCCTAAGCCCTGACAGATGTTTAGTTCTTCCCAGAAAGCTCTGTTCTGTAGCCAGAACACTTCAGTTGGGTCAGATAAACATGTCCTCTTGTTTAATCGCAGGGAAATGGGAGGTAAGCCAACAGGCCTTCAATTAATTATGAGGTTAAGTGGCATCTTTCACTTACACAGAGTAATGAGAGTGTTGCTTGAGAAGGACTGATAGGGCTCGGTGTGTGTTACAGCCCTTGTAGGTGACGACTTTTGAATTCGGATTCCTGATGACTGCTCTTCAAGTTTGTCTCTTTTTCAGACTTGAAGCTGCAACACCAGCTAGTGAGAGACATGTTTTTTTTCCTGCTTTTTAGCATAGATTACTGTAATATTCACCCCAGTTTATGGTCTTTACCTTGTTGTCTGACTTCACAGTCACCAGTGGTCTAAAGATCCTGATCTTTAAAAATTATTTTTTAAATAAGGCTGAAAGAATGAATAACATAAACAAGATGGTTAATTAGTTACCGATGAAAAGTTTGGAACTTTGACAGTATGGAACTTTTGCTGGTGAAGTGGAAATTGTCCTTGCGGTGGTTTTACTACTGCACAGATTAGTAGAAGCCTGCCTCCAAAGAACTGCTGAGTGTTTCCAGTCAATAAGCAAAATTTGGTATCTCACCATACTATTACCATACCATGCTTGCAGTGCACGCAGTGATGGTAGAAATGATAGATGGCATAATCCTCACTCCTGTTCACTGCCTGGAGGCATAGGAGGCCTCTCAGTGTCCAGACCTGGCAACTCTAGGCTTCTGTGACTGGCTAGCCCACATCCCCCAAAGGCTTTTCCTTAGTATTCTGACTCTTCATTCTAACCTGCCCTCAGGCGTAATCAGATGTTGCCCTTCCAACACGAACACTTAAAGGGTAACTCATGAGTGTAGTTGACCACTTCCCTCCTGAGTAAGGCAGATGCCATCGACTGTGGTGTGTGGGCAGCCAGGGAGAAGCATTATTTCTGGGTAGAGAAAACCAGCGGCTTGAGGTGTGTGGACTTGTTGTAGGGGGACAGGTGACATTGTGGGGGTGGAACAGATTTCATGAGTGGGTAGCTGCTCTGCCTGTGTTCACAGGGTAGCCCTGCCGTCACTATTTCTGTTTCAGTCACCGTGAAGACCCACCATTCTCCCTCCCTCCTTAGTACTCAGTGCCATCTGCATATCTTTAGCCCACTGGCTCTTGCAGTTCCCTAGCATCATGTCATTGCATCTTTCTGGAGGGACTATTATTATTAACTAGATGGATACTGTGGTGTTTGGCTCCTCTGTAAAGTGTACCCACTGTGGAGGTGGGTAAATAGTTTGCTTTAAGGCCAGAGAAATGCAGCAGGCAGAATGACTTCAAAACCTTCTTTAATGCGCAGAAATGTAAGGCAGAGGACAACCTAGGCTTAACAAGGGCTGGAGTCCTAAATACCAACAACCCAGTTCTAACCAGCATATTCCAGAAGACACACCCATTCATGTGAAGCGAGGGAGTTCCGCTTAGGGCCTAAGCCTGTCTCTTAAAGAGACAGGTTCCATATACTACAGCCACTAGACTTAGGAGTTACGTCTAAGTGTATACATGGAAGGTTCAATGTTTGGTTAGGTCCTCATTCTAATGTCTCTTACTCAGCTGCTTGCTTTCCCCCTTTCTTCAGCCATTTTTAATCCGGGCTGCCAGTTTTGGACTTTTTAAAGCACCCTAGTCAAGTTTTCCAGTTGTTGACATCTTGCACGCAGCTCCTTCTTCCTTAGGGCCTATCTTAGACTTTAAAACTAGCGAAACTGATTGCTGTAGCTTTTTGCAGAATCTGGATTGTGAACCTTTTGGTGCTCGCACCTTTGTTACCTATTATCACAGAAGCTCAGCCAGCATGAGAGGTCAACTACCACAATGCAGCGTAAGTGCAGCCAATATTGAATGGGAGTCAGATGGAAATGATTTCCAATAGCGTTTCATGGGCAGCTCTACCATATAGACTGGCCCCTAGTCTGTGAGTGGCATCCAGTGGAAGAGTTCACAGCAGGAGTTAAGAACTTCCCTTTCCCCACGTGGCCTGTTGTTTTGTCCTGAAACTCCTTCTAAGGCTTGGCAAAGCACACAACATGTGATAGGGTGGGTGGGGACGCAGTGTTGAAGGCGAATCAAGCACAATCACTCTTTCCCTTCTCCCATTTGTGGCTTGCATCTGCAGAAGAGAGAAGATATTATTTTTCTTGATTCACTCTTGTAGTTGCCTAAGGGAGGGAAAAGAGAGAAAAGATCTGCCGGGCCAACACCTGCGGTGAACTCTTCTGCTGGATCCAGCCCCACAGTTAGAACTGAGAACCAAGATTCAACGACAGTGTAAATAAGGTTCTGGAAAGGCTGGTGGATGCATCTCTGGGTGAAAAGAGACAAAATGTTGGAGATGCGTGAGTCTCCTGATCTTTTTAAAAAGTGAAATTCAGCCACTGAAGGCTACAGAAAAACAGGGGGGAAGTGCCAATACTTTCCCCACAGGCAGTTTTTGTGATAAAAAATGTCACTCCCACCTGCTTTCCCACATGAGAGAAAAGTGCAGTGGCAGCATCTTCTCTAGTGTTCCTCTTGTCTTAACTGCCGCTGTATCTATTTTATGTTCCTTGTGGCAACAGCACAGGCCACAGCAGGCACTCTACCCATGGCCAAAAGCAGAATTCAGAACACAGGGGGTGAATGGTTTTAGAATGCCAGAACTGCCATAGAAAGTGGGTTCCTGAGTTAATGAAATAGAGAGTGATGTCATGGGAATTAGCGTGTAGTTTTCTCAGGCATAGGAAGCTGCCTGAGGAGGAAAAGGCATGAGAGGGGGAAGAGAGGGGGAGCAGCTATGTAGAGATTCTGTTTGTGAGTATTGAGGTATTGGAAACAAGCTGCAGAGAAAATACATTCTGGCTGTGGGATCGTAGAGTTGCAGTGTTTGGGGTGCTGTGGACATGGCCATTGGACATTGACTGCTGTATATGTTGGCATTTGGTAAGTGACAGGCCACCATCTGTTTACCATTAGTTGTAAAGTTTACCATTAGTAGTAAAGAAGTTTAACTTTTACAATTGCAGTTTAAAAACAAACTAACAAGCACAGCGCCCTTAAGAGCTGAATGATAAGCCAATTCAACAGATTCAGTTCCCCCCAGTCACAAGTACTGTACCTTGATGGAAACTACACCAGTTGAATTTTTTAAGTTGACCTGCAGCTAGTAAAGGCACAAGCCTGTGAAACAGGATGGGGGGGAAATTCTGATTAACGTAAAGACTTTTTTTTCTTTTTAGAAAGAAGAATGCTAAAGTGAAGTCTGGATACAAGCGGGAACATATCAACGTGGGATGCGACATGGATTTTGATATTGCAGGTCCATCAATACGTGGTGCCTTTGTTGTTGGCTATGAAGGTTGGCTGGCTGGTTACCAAATGACTTTTGAAACCACTAAATCCAGAATAACTCAGAGCAACTTTGCTGTAGGCTACAAGACTGATGAATTTCAGCTTCACACCAATGTGTAAGTATTTGTGCTAGAAAATACAAATATAACAAATAGAAAAGGCTATTAAAGTAGTGTGAGCTGGCTGGCTTAAATGTCAGTATGTGGCTTGCCTTTTGTCTTTGCCCAATGGAACAAGAGCTGTATACTGGACAACAGATGGGGTATGCATATCATTGCCAGCTCCAGGTTGACAAATTCCAGGAGATTTTGTGGTAAAGTGTGAGGAGTGCAAGGTTTGGAAGAGGGGCGAGGAATCAGCATGGTGTAATGCCACAGAGTCCACTCTCCAAAGCAGCCATTTTCTCAAAGGTTACAGATTGTTAGCCAAATTGCTTTATTTCTTAATAGTAGATTGGGGAATTATGATATTAATGTGCAATTGGCATAACTATAGGATCAGACCTGTGTATACTGAAGTTATCCTGGGACCACAGGATAGGTTTTCTGGATGACAACCTACTAGCACGCGATGGGCTTCATCTGTCAAGGTCATGGAAGAATGTGTTTGGCAGAAACCTGAGGAGATTCATCAAGAGGGCTTTAAACTGACACCATAAGGGGAAAGAGATTACCAAAATAGGGATTTAAACGAAGAAGGGCAAACAGAGGCCCACCTTGGAGGGCCAGGTATAATGGAACCAAAGGAGCGGGGCTTCAGGTGTCTATGTACCAATGCCCAAAGTTTGGGCAATAAGAAGGAAGAGCTTGAGCTTCTAATGCAGACAGAGGGATATGATTTAGTAGGCATTACAGATACTTGATGGGATGAAGTTATTTTTCCCAAGAACCCAGAAATAGATGCAGAAGCTAAATTACTAAAGCAGTGATTCCTTTACTAAAGGATTCTTAAACTTACAAACATAAAACCAAGCATTCACACACACAGTACAGAACTAAGGAAGCAGAGGTGATTGATAGGTAATGGAGGGGTTATGGGGTGATACTACCTGTCCAGATACTACCTGCAGAGGTCCATGAAGAAAGGATTATGGCCTAAACCCAAAGGATTTAGGGGTGGACTACCACTTGGAATCAGGGCAGAAGCACACGGTCTAAAGCCATGTGCTCATGGATATAGGCATTGGAAAACAATGCAGACCAATGGAAGGTCTTGGGGGCTGCTCTCAGGTGAGAACAACAGATTATCTGGACCAATGATGAGTCCCAACTTCCTCACAACAGAGCTGCCAAATCACAAAAGCAGAGACAGAGATCCTCTAGTGGTAGTGCATGTGCCATTTGGAATCAGGACCTATGTAGGTGGGACTTTGTCTTTCTGTGAAGTTCTGCCATGTACAAAACTTGGTGAAACTGGGAGCCTGCAGCAGTCCTGGAGAGAAGTAGCACACAATAGAAACAAGAAGATAATGCAATGGCAAATAATAAATGAATTAGTGACCTCTGGTAGCTCTTTAATGGTTCTTCTGGTAGCTCTTTAATGGTTTAATGGATTGAGCAATTACCACCAGTGACTTCATATGAGCTCTCCAGTGGATACTAGCCATAATACATCATCCAGAAGCCTCTTCAGGAAGATTCTTGTAAAACGCCACTGTTTGTTATCCTTGCAGGAATGATGGCACAGAATTTGGTGGTTCTATTTATCAGAAGGTCAACGACAAATTGGAAACTGCTGTCAATCTTGCTTGGACGGCTGGCAACAGCAACACTCGCTTTGGAATAGCAGCCAAATACCAAATTGACTCAGATGCATCTTTCTCCGTGAGTAATATATGGACATGTTTTATTAAGAGTAATCCTGTAACTGAAAATGACTTCCTGAACTTTGCTCAGCAGCTACACTGCTTGCATTTCAAATCCTTAAGAGCTTTTAAATATACTGATAAGACACGAATATACATTCAGATAGTAACTAATCAGACAATGGACATAAAAAGGCCATTTCTGTTTAACAGAGTCTGGGTTAAAATTATCATTGTTAATATTAATGACTTGTCTTTATTCTTGTGGCTTTCTGTCCGGTTGAGAGATCATAAAGGGAGGGTAGGCAAAACGTTACTGTGCAGGACGGACTGAGGCTGTTGCTCGTCTGGCCAAGCCTAGATAGATCAGGTGAGGAGTTAGCACAGTCCCAAAAATAAAAAAATCCCTTGGTGCCTCGGATGTTCTCTGACACAGCTGAACATGTGCACCCTGTGAAATGCAGTTTCAGGATGCCTGGCAGAAAACCCCCAGTGTTGGTGCAGGGGTGGAGAGACTCTTGGCCTGCACTGGCCCTAGGGTTGCCAGGCTCTCTCCCTGCCCCCCAGCTACTGCTGGGAGGGGGGGTAGGTTTGCCAGATTCAGGTTGAGAAACTCCTGAAGATTTGAAGGGACCTCAGTGGGGTACAATGCCATAGAGTCCAAAGCATCATTTTTCACCAGGGGAACTGATCTCTGCAGTCTGGAGATGAGCTGTAATTCCTGGGGATCCCCAGGTCCCACCTGGAGGCTGGCATCCCTAAACTATTCCCCTGCACGGGCCAGGCTGGCAGTACCGGCCATGGTCCAAGCCCAGCCCACATAGTAAGTGGAATGATGACCAAATCCCCTTTTCATTATTTTTGATCTTAAAGCTAACTTGCTTTTTATGTATTCATTTTTTGAACAAAAAACATGTGCTGGAACCTCTGACCTTTCTCGCCATCCATTATGCGTAATGGCCTTATTGGTTCCATGCACTTACACAGAGAAGAACGCCTGTAATATTTGTGATGGGATTCCCAGCAAGCCTCTCTCTGCCCCATCTCTTCCCTTCCCCCCTCCCCACTGGCAGTTTTTCCTACAAAGATGGGGAATGTGAGTTTGCTTTTCATAGCATCGGAAGTGAGCTCTGACTCATGAAAAAGCTCATTCTGGAATAATGCTACAGGACTTTTGTTATTATTTTGCTACAGATAGATTAGGTTGCTCTCTGGAGCAACCTAATACCTTATGCCTACTATTGCCTGTAATTTGGACTGCAAGTACAATTACTATTGATCTAGTTATCCTGGACTAAGCTTACAGGGTATTGATTAGCAGAACGAGGGAAGAAGTAAGAGCTTGGTGGGGGCTCCATCACCAAACCCATGAAGTCTCTGTAACAGACGCCTTTATCGTTTTGAAAGATTTCTATTCTGATAAAGGTGTTTAAGTGCCACGAAGGCTGCAAGTGTGACTTGAGAAAGCCTCACTGAACTCCGTGGATTTTGTTTCCAGGTCAACGTGCACAGGATCATTCTATACTCTCTGTTTCCTCCCCAACCAAATTAGCAGGCAATTCTTTTGTGCTAAGCGATAAGAACTTCGAAGCAATAAGTCTGCCATTAATTGTTTTGCAGGCGAAAGTGAATAATTCCAGCCTGATTGGTTTAGGATATACTCAGACATTGAAGCCAGGTAAGTGCAGATATCAAGAGAACGCAACAAAATTATCTTCTTAAAAATTCCAAACGTTATCTGTCTCCTATGAATAAATAAGTTGGTTGTATGTCATGTTGTATGGGAAGCTGATTATTTTCAAGCCTAGTGACCAGCTCTTTCAGGATCTACTATCACCTGAATCTATCTTCAGGTAATATATGCTAACAAAGACTCAGCTGAGAGCCAGCATGGCATAGTGGTCAGTGTCAGACTAGGAAAAGGGTTCAAATTCCAATTCAGCAATGAAGTATACCGAGCAACTTATCTCTTGGCCTAACCTACCTCACAGGTTTGTTATGATGATAAAATGGAAGAGGGGAGAATCATGTATGCTGCCCTGAGATCCTTTGAGAGTATGAAGATAAAGCGTAATGCCACATCACTTAGCATGTGGTGGTGTCACTTGACGCCACTGGTTGGTACATGGAGGTTTTCCTCATATGTAGCAGTCCTAAGTACACAGGTTCCTGACAAATGTAAATCCTCTGTGTGCCTTCACCTTCTGAAGGCGAAAAGGGATAGGGCCTGTTCTGTAGTGGCACCTCTTCTCTGGATCTCCGTTCCTTCAGAAATTCACCTGATGCCTACAGTTTTGAGCACTCCCAGGCATTTGAGACAATTACAGTGCAATCCTAAGAGCCAGCGTGGCGTAGTGGTTAAGAGTGGTGGACTCTAATCTGGAGAGCCGGTTATGATTCCCCACTCCTCCACATGAAGCCTGCCAGATGATCTTGGGCCAGTCTCAGTTCCCTCAGAGCTCTCTCAGCCCCACCTACCTCACAAGGTGTCTTGTTGGGAGGAAAAGGGAATGTGATTGTAAGTCGCTTTGAGACACCATAAAGTAGAGAAAAGTGGGATATAAAAACCTACCCTTCTTCCTAAAATGGTCTACTCAGTCAGGTCTGTTCATTAGAACTCACACTCAGGAAAGTGCTTCTATGATCTCACTGTTTAGTGTTTAACTGGTGGTTTGTTCACTAACTGCTGCTTATAGTATACTCACATTTTAATATTTTAGCTTGTTGATTGTAGTTTATTATTCTACCATGAATGGTTATTTTATTAATGCATATTTTTGTACGGCAGATTTTATGTGTGAACTGCCTGGGAAGTTTACTTGAGTCACAGTTTATCATTTACTTATATGTTTCTAATGTTAAATAATGGTAAATTAACACTTTGTTGATGATCAGTATTCTTTTGCTAGTCTTAATGAAATTGTGGGAGCCTCTGCATGCATGGGGGGGGGGGGGGATGAATGCCCTATGGCAGGGTGTGTGTGAGCAAATTGACTTGACTTAGTCTCAGGTTTCTATCCCCCCTATAAATAATAATTGCAAACAAACTAAATCAGCCCCAAACCTCAAAGTGCTTTATGTCCAGATTGCATAAATTATTTTTGCATTCCTATGAATACTTACCCCTTTTCTCTTACTGGTATCTGTACAGGTATCAAATTGACACTGTCCGCTTTGTTGGATGGGAAGAACGTCAATGCAGGTGGCCACAAACTAGGTCTAGGACTGGAATTTGAAGCATAAAAGAAGGGATTGTACTGTTGCTCATTCTGAGATGCTTTACGGCATAGCTACCTTCTGAATTTAGTGTACTTTTTCAATGTTTTATGTCTGGGATACAATTATTGCCATGTGTCAGTCATGTTAAGCCTGGTTAAAGATGGCAAAAAAAGTTTCAAAATGTGTGTTTCCGGGGAAGGATGTTTCCTGTGGTTCCAGACCTCTTGGGGATATTTATTGGATGTAACTGTTATATGAAGGTCTGCTTCGGTCTTTAATCTTTTTTGAAGATAACAGCTGGTGTAAAGGAAGACAGTCTTGACGTTCATGCTTTGAAAATGTCAAATACACGACAAATTCCAGGAAATGCACATTCCTAACACCCAGTGATCAGGCTTTTGTTCTGTGATGGAGCGTGTAAACTGGTTTGAAAAGGGACTGCTTAGGCTGATGCATCATACACTGTTTTAAGTCTTACTTAGTTCTCCCCTTTACACCTACAGCTCTTTTTACACCGACAGCTTGTCCTTGGAGTGCGTTAGAGTGTTCACTTTGTATAACTTTGGCGTGTAGGAAGTTTGATGTGATTCAGCCAATAAAATTCACATCCTGTGTTGTGGTTCCTTTCCCTTGTAATAATTATGGAAAAGCTTGAACAACAGAGCCATGAGCAAGGAAGAGTCATTGTAATCGTAATCACCTAGTGGCATTGCATTAAAAAATGAACTTCAGTTTACTTTATTTTATTTTTTAGCAGTAATGGGTACATTTTCAGTCTTCCATTTTGTGTGTGTGTGTGGAACTAGACTCCCCTCCTCACATGCTGTACTGGACACCACTTAAAACTGGAAAACCCAACTTGAATAAAACATTGAAACTTCATATCTAATTGTGTCTGTGTTGTTAAATAGTTTAGCTCACTTGAGTGAGTTCTTACTAAAACACTGTTGGGATATTTTTCTTGGCTATGTATAGGCTTGGTATTTCCATTTACGTATATTTAAAACTGAATGACCAGTTAAAATATGGATAAAATTAACAGTTGTGGGGATAGGGGGTCTCTAGACACCATCCATCCGGAATCTCCTGCCACCCCTAGCTTGAGATCTTAGGACTTCAGGGCCTCAGTTATGAAGAGGCGAGCAGATTCTTGTCATGGTGTTTGTCTTGGCCTGTATCCTGCAATGTTCTCCACAGGAGAGCTGGCGCAGTTAGCCACACATGCCTAGGTCCTACCGAAGGGAAGACAGAAAGAGGGAGGAAAGGGAGGCTGAATGACATGAGATGTTTGAGCCCCTTTGTGTTCAGATTTTCTTCTCTGTGACGATGTGTCTGCTTTCTTTAGAGATCTCTCCTATGCCCTCCAGTCATAGTGGGTAAACTACCCACTTATGACAAAACTTCTTTTATACTTATCACCGCATTTTTGAACTCTGAAGACGTTTGTAATTGCCTAACATTATGTACATGTAATCTGTCCGGGTCATATCACTGTGTTCTGTTCTCTTTGCTGTTTTGCATTTGCCAGTCTATGTCCTGTTTTTTTTGTATTCAACATGCATTTTTGTGAAGAACGACAAGGAAGGCCAAAGACGGCACAGAAATGATGTGCAAGGAAATCTGTTGCATCAACTAGCGTTTTCTGACTGAAATAAAAAATTGGGTGCTGTGGTCTGTGGTTGGCACTGGCCACAATACATCCAAACTGCCACTGGGTGAAGCTGTGCTCCTTCTGATTAGCCACACTGCATTTGGGCTGGCGGGGCGAAGCTGGGTGCATGTGCGTACTGCTCCTGCCTGGCTGGACTGCACCTGGGCTGGCACCAGGTTACTGGCAACACCTGGGACACAAGCCAGGCGCTACTGTGCCCCTCCTCACCACCCACACCATGTTCAGGCTGGGACTGCGTGAAGCCAGGTGCTGCCATAACTGTACACCTCCTTGCCATCCACACTGGTGGGCAGAAGCAGAGCAGTGCCATGCTCCCCTTTGCCACCAGTCCTATGCCAAAGCTGCAACTGGGCATAGCTGGGTGCTAACATGCCTGCCGTCCTCCTTGCCTGGACTGTGTAGAAAGAAGCTGGGTGCTGCCATGCTCCCCTTGCCTGGGCTGGTGGGGCAAAGTCGTGCAGTGTGTGTGCTTCTCCATCCCGGATGCACCGTGCCTGCAACAGCACAGGAATGGGGTGGGGGGCATTGCTGCGCTCCTCCTCACTGGCCACACCCACACCTGGATTGGCACAATATGAAGCCTCTACAGACACTACTGAAGTTGCTACCAGGCGGCCTTCCGAGCCACTGAGCCTAGTGAAACAAATGGACAAATCCACACCTGGAGTCACCACATTAACCCTGGCTCTCCAGGCACTCACCAGGAAATCCCATCAAGCAAGTTTCAGGTGATGTTCTGAAATGAAGGTCAGGATTGCCCATTGGGAAATAATGGGAGAGGCTTGAAGGCCCATTTGATATAATGGGAGCCATGAATGCTAATGGACTTACAAGAGCTCCATTGCAATACACAAAAGATTGTAATTAAAATATGGACTAGAAGGTCTCTGGGCCCAGTTAGACTGGGACTGGAATGCCAGCCCCCAGAGTGGTATGACATTCCCAAGGAACAGATTCCATGCTCTGGGCCTGGAAGGACAGCCCCCAGAATGCAATGATGGCCCCTGGGAGTAGCAGAGGGGTTCTGGGTGTGGAATGACATCCCCCAGTAGCAGAAGTGTTCAGGGCTAGAATGAGGGCTCCCCACTCTGGGGGCGGTCATTTCAGGCCCAGAGCACTTATGCTACTCTCATGGACCCTCATTCTACCCTGGAGGCTGACATTCCAGTCCTAGAACACACCTGCTGCTACTGCGGGCCATCATTCCAGCCCCAGAACACTTCTGCTACACCCAGGGGCTGACATTCCACTCTTTGGGCCATCATTCCAGTCCCTAAGCACTGACTCTATTCCTAGTGTAGGACAAGGGAAATTCCATTCTGGGGGCTGTCATTCTAGACACAGAACAGTACTGCTACTTCCAGGGACCATCACTCCACGCTGGGACCTGTCATTCCAGGCCCAGTTAGTCACAGGGACTGTCATTCCACTGGGGGTGTCATTCCAGTCCTAAAACCCTTATGCTACTCCTAGGTGTCCTGATTTGAGGCTCAGAATGCTTCTACTGTGGGCTACCATTCCACTCTGGGGTCCATTATTTCCATTCCAGAGCAGTGATTCTATTCCTAGGGACCATCATTCCAGTCGCCAAACATTTGCTACTCCCAAGGGCCTCATTCCTCTCTGGGGCTGTCATTCCAGTCCTTCACCAGAGACCTTCTTTCAAAATCCATTCCTCATTTTCTTTGATGCTCTTCTGTGCTATAACACGGCACAGCCAATGCATGTCAATTGGCATTCCTGGCTCCCGTTATAGCCAAAGGGAATGCCAGTAAATCCCATTGTTCCCAACAAGCAATCCCATAGCCACGATGGGGCATTTCGAGCCATGCCCCACGAGCATATTTTCAAGCGCCTCCTCCAATCAACTTGGGCCTCTCCCCCTGCAGGGAGCCCCGGATGCTCTCCAAGGGCTGGCTGTAATTCATTTTAGTAAAGGTTTCCCTTCCTCGAAAGCCAGTTGAAACCGACTCTATGGAGCGGTGCTCATCTCCATTTCCAAGATGAAGAGCCAGTGCTGTCCGAAGATGTTTCCGTGGTTATGTGACTAGCAATTCTCCCTCTAAGCTGTGGAGAGTCTTGTGAGCGAAAACTCTACTTCGTGAGCGACTGGCATTAAAGATGTGAGCGAACAATTTGCCTACTGCATAAATTAGTCTGCTCTGGAGCCATCCTTCCTGAGCTAAGACAAAAATGTGTGAGCCAGAGGCTAAAAAACTGTGAGCTGGCTCACCCTAACTCAGCTTGGAGGGAACACTAGTAGCCAGCATGCATGACTAAACGTCGAGGCGCACATAACCTTGTTGCCTTCCCACCAAAGTGGAACCTATTTATCTACTTGCAATTTCTTGCTTTTGAACTGCTAGGTCGTTAGGAGCTGGGGCCAGAGACGGGAGCTCACTCCGTCATGCACCACTCAGGTCTCGAACTGCTGGAACTACCGACTTTCTGGTCTGCAGCAGCTCAGTGTCTTAGCCTCTTCGAGTCACCGCGGCCTCTGTGATTCCTTTCAGTACGTCCCAAACCTCAGTTAGCGCGCCTATGTTTTGCTGCCCTTGCGGAGTCTTCTCTCCGCGAAAGTCGGTCCGGCGCACAAGCTCACTACAGGCACTTGTGCTGCTCGCGCAGGTATTCCGTCCACAAGACCAGGAAGTAGTCCGGCAACCAGAAGAGCATCTTTGACGCTGACGGGGAGTAACCCGGAAGATGCCGGGGCCTGCAGCGACGCCACGCGACGCTCTCCCGCAACCACGGCCGGCGGAAATGCGCGGCTTCCGAGCCAGCAGCGTGCCCACTCTAGAAGCGGAAGTTGACGGCACGGCCTTGTGGGGACGGGACGTCGTTGCCTAGCAGCGCCTGGAGGAGGAGGAGGAGGAGGAGGGAGGGAGGGAGAGGGGGAGGCGGGGAGGCGAGGCCACGTCTTTAGCCGCTGGGGCTTGTCAGCAAACATGGCCGCCGCCGCCGGGCGAAAGAGAACCAGGGCAGCTGCGGCGGGGCCGGCGTCGCCGTTCTCCACCAGGCGGACTTCCCTCTCCCTCTTCCTTTGCTGTGCGCTGCTGGACGTGGCCCTGCCGGCTCGGGGCCAGGCGGGGAACGGTGAGGACAGACCGGGGGGCGGCTTGGGAGAGGGCGAGAGGGCGGGGCGGGCTGTGTGGGTCCCTGGCCGGGCTGGAAGGATCCTCTCCGCTTCTCAGCGAGGCGGCGGCCGCCCTCAGCCTTCTGCCTCTCACTCGCCACGGCTACAGCCCTCCCGCCCCCCTTTCCGAGGTGCCCTCCCGAGAAGCCTTCGCCGTTTTGGAGTCCGGGAAGGCGGCCCGGCAGGCTTCCACTCCTCTCCCGTCCTTAAGACGCCTTAGATACCCCTGTCCCCCCTCCCCGCTTCTTTTTTTTTTGTAAAGAAATTTTTATTTTTCAAAAAAAACACATCGAAAATAATACATTTAACCTTATACAAATCCCTTTTTCCATATTAAATAACATTTTGTTCTATTTGTACATTCTATTTTTATCTTGTTTTAGTGGTTTCCCACCACCTCTGAAGCATAACACATTTTCCATTTTATTCAAAATAGTAATACTTATATCTATGTTTCGTTTCTGGTAACGGTTATATAGCTTTAAAATACTTATACACCAATTCTTATTTTCTATACTCTTATGTATTTCTAAATAAAAACAGTTTCATTGTCTAATTTTAACTAAAACATTCATATAATATATTTCTATTCCTTTATGCTATTATAACCATGTATAGATATAGTTTTTCATATCCCAATATTTTTCAACATATTCTTTCAAATCTTTCCAGTCTTCCAGAAAGGTCTCTGAGTAAAGATTATTCAATTTTCTAGTCCATTTATCCATTTCAGCCATATATAACAGTTTTTTCAACCATTCCCACACCTCTGGTATTTTTTCATTTTTTCAGTTTTGTGCATACACCATTCTTGCTGTTGTAATCATATACCATATTATTGTCCTTTTCTTTACATTTATCTCTTCTAGTTTAAGTCCTAGCAATAACATTTCAGGCAACTTCTTAAATGTACATTTCAAGATTTTTTCCATTTCTGCATGTATTTTTGACCAATAAGTCTTTGCTTTATCACAAGTCCACCACATATGATAAAAAGAACCTTCTTTCTTTTTACACACCCCCTCCCCGCTTCTTAGTATGTGTTCCTGGAAGTGGCCGCGCCAGCCACCTCGTTCACTTAATTATGCACAGGTGGGACAAGGTTCTCCTGGTTTCAGGTAGGCTCACGTTTTAGTCAGGCCTGTATGTCCTTTGACTGGATATATGATACTATTTAGGGGGCTGCGGTGGTTCAACTGGTTAAGACGCTGAACCGCAGACCGGAAGGTCAGTAGTTCTCTGGCCCCGGCTCCTGCCAACCTAGCAGTTCGAAAGCAAGAAATTGCAAGTAGAGAAATCGGGACCGCTCCGGTGGGAAGGTAACAGTGTTCCGTGCGCCTCGGCGTCCAGTCGTGTCGGCTGCATGACCACGGAAACGTCTTTGGACAGCCCTGGCTCTTTGGCTTGGAAACGGAGACGAGCACTGCATCCCTAGAGTCGGATTCGACTGGCTTTCAAGCAAGGGAAAACTTTACCTATGGTTGAGGACAGACTGGCGATGTGGCCCGCTGTGCCTCCGCTTTAGAAGCGGAGGCAGAGAGGCCGTCCACACAGCTGCAGCTGTCCCCTGCCACCTGCACGCGCTCACCCATGCCGAAGCATGGTCCTTGTGCTGCAGACGGAGTCCCCTGGGAACTGGTCTCCAGCGTCTGGGTGTGCGTCCCTGCCGCTTCTTGTGGGTGTGGACGCACCAATGACACGGGGCACGCGCGCTGGAAGTGTGGACGGGCTGTTCTGGCTGCTGTGGGTATGTGCATAGCTGCGCCTTGCCGAGACAGCCGGCAGCTGCGCACCTCCTCCCCGGTTTGTTTGCAGCCGGTGTGAATGGGACGCCCTGGGCTGCTTTTCCCGCGCAACTTTCGGCCCCGCGGCTGTTCCGGGACAGATCCTCAGTCTGTCCTCAGCCTAAGATACTATTTACAACTCCATGGCTGGTAAAATTCTATATGTATAATTAATTCTTCATGGCACAGCATCTCCATATAGAATTATGGTGTGTTGCTTTTGCCCGTTCAGAGCAGAGACATGGAAGTGTTCTTCATTTTGAAGTTTTTGTTGGACTGCCTCATAGCACAGCAGCAGTGAGGATGGGAAGACTTCAGTTTGGTATACACTTGGTGCATGATCGTATAGTTTGTAAAAGAAAAATGTATTTTACATTCTCTGGACTTAACACACTGAACATATTTCAGCTTCAGCAACTTTAAGGCACCAGAAGAGTTTCAGGAAACACCGGTAGCTCAGCAGTTTTGTTTGCGTGATATAGTCTGCAACAGAAGGGATTGACCTGTGTGGTACGTGTCCTGGTAACAGCCAGTTTAGGCTGCAGTGATGCAGATGATACTGGGCTGCCCTTGAATGTGGTTTAGAAGGTACTGTTCAGAATATGGCAGCAGAGCCATATTGGTTCTTGATGTCAGCTGCTTAGAACATGTAACACCAGTTTGTAAGAAGCGACACTGGTTGCCAGTTTACTTCCTGGTTTACTTCATTTTTATGGCAATAATCTGTCTTTGAGATCCTAAAAGAATATGCTTTCTCTCTCATTTTTTTCTCCTGCAGGGGATAACTTACTGCTGGCTGCTTTTTAGTATTAAGTTACTAGCAGGGATTTGTTGATTCTTAGATCTCAAAATTTGTTTCTTCAGGCCTTTGATGTGTAAAAATGCTTTATTAGCAGGCTGTAGAATGCTTTATATAGGCTTATTCTCTTTTATTGACTGTATTATGTTGTGTAACTCACTTTATTATTTATTTACTTTATTTATACTTCATTTTTTACCCCTATGGGGACACAAAATGGCGTACAGCATCTTCAGCGCCTTCGTTATATCCTCACACCAACAATCTGAAGTGGATGAGGCTGAATGTGTATGACTGGCCCAAGGTCCCCCAGGCAGCTTCCATGGCAGAGTGGAGATTCGAACCTGGATCTTACAGATATTGCCAACAGTAAAATCTTTTCAGTTTTTCTTCAGTGTTTCCCACAAATTATTCCATTTTGTGTTTCCACAAATTATTCCGTTCTGTAATAGAGTGCTGTGTATGTCTTAAAAACATGGATATTTTAAAAGGGATTACGAGTGACGATTTCTTTAGATCAGTAAAATGGTGGTTGACGTTGTTTTCATGCAGGGTCACCATTAAGTTTCTTCTTTTAACGTAGCAGCCAAATGTGTTTGTTTTTTTAATGCAAAAAGTAGTTCACACGAAACTGTTGGAATTCAGTTTTTAAGCCAGGTGTAAAATATATTTCATTGCCATCACAGCAAAACATTTGAAAACCTCTTCAGAACTTTTTACTTGCACACTTGCAGACCTTCAGTATACAAGCTGACCATATTCTGTACTAGAGAACTAGAGGCGCCATTGAATGGTTATCTGGCTCAGTAGACTGTCCTGTTGCTGTGCTTGATAGCTCAATTTAAGATACGGCTGTATTTGTATGGTTAACCATATATGATTCTTCCAGTGTACATTATTACTTCAGTGCCTCCTAGGTGCCAGGATTCTGCATTAAATTATACATTTAATTACCTGTTCATAGGCAAAGCAAAATGTACTGATGTGTGACTGAAAAAAATATATTAGGGGGGAAAGTTGTTGTCATGGTACCATAACAGCTAAGTACAAAACGATGTATTGTTATACCGTAATATTATGAAATAATTGGCTTTGCTGAATCCTGTTTATGCTGGTAACCTGGTATATAGATTCTGATCACCTGCAGGTACGACTAATAAAGGCTCATTATTGTTTCTCCTAATCTAGGTGTGCATAAATTATGTTAGCGTTAGCTCAGACTCCAATACAGCTCCAAAGAACGTTTCGGTAGGAATACATGCCATTCAACATGTTCCTTCAGTGTATCTATCGACACTTCTCCTTCATATTTTCTGAGGGTAGCTGTGTTGATTGCAGTAGAACAGCTAGATTCTACTCCAGGAGCACCTCAGGGACCAGAAGATTTTTGGGGATATGAGCTTTTGAAACTCAAAGCTCCCTTCATCAGATACAAGTAGGAATGGAGATCCCTGAGTCCTTATAGCCCTGTCTAAAAGTGTGCGGTGGGGTGTTGCAAAGAAAGGAGTCAGGTTGTAGAAGCACAATACAAAACGTAATGATCTTGACTAAAGCAGGGAGAAATACTTAGGGGCATAACATTAGCAACTGCAGTGAAATAAGAATCCTATGTGGGTATTCAGCCCTGGAAGGTCCATTGTTCTGAATTTGTGAATGAATTCAAGTTCAGCAATCTCACATTGTAATCTCCTCTTGGACTTAACTCTGTTTGAGGACTGCCACTCCTTGCTTAGCAGTGGAATGTCCTGGAAGATTAAAAATGTTCTTCCACTGGTTTTTGAATGTTGTGGTTTTTTTATATCAAATGCACACCCATTTTATTCTTTTGTGTAGGGACTGTCTGATGTAGAGAGCGAAAGGGCATGTTAACACTTGATGGCATATATAATTTTGGAAGATGAACAAGTGAATAAACCTGAGATGGTATGGCTGATGTTTTTAGGGTCTGGTGATTATGTTGTGTCAGAGTGAATATGGGGAGAGAGTTGACGTTTTGGTTTATTGCAGGTCCTGGTCCCAGAGTCCATGTCCATATTAGGATATGCATTTTTTTAAGGTTAGGGGCTGTCTGTAGGCAAGCAAAATTTGCCTCCCAGTGCCTGATCAGTTGTAATAGTGGGAGATCTCCAGCTACCACCTGGAGGTTGGCAACCCTAACAATGATGTGTTGACCCAGTTTGAGTTGAGAGCTCTATGTGACCATCAGTTGTTCTTGTTTTGTTTGGGCCTGTCTTGTAGCTGGTTAACCCTTGGTACCATTCTGGCTTTGTTGATCTGTTTCTTTACCACACCAGGTGGGTACTGTAATTCCAGAAATGTGTTGTACATCCTGCAGGTGAGAATCTCTTTCAGAGGGGTTAGAACAGATGCAGCAGTAGTGTAGAGCTTGGTTGTAGGCAACTGGTTGTGCTTAGGATGGGGACTACGTCTACATGCCTCCAGCGATCAATGTATTTTCTGTTTTTATGTATTATGAATGTCATCAAGTTTATTTCTTTGGCTTCATTTGTCGTCCAATTTATTTTGCCTAATTTGTCATTTGAGCTTTTGACTCTCCTCTCTCAGTTCATGTTCCCACTGTGTGGCCTCACAACCTGCCTGCAAGGGAGTTGTGTCCATTTTTCCAGGCTGCAGTATGAAAACAACCGCCCTAACCGGTAGTTAAAATAACCATTTGTCATACTTATTAAACTGTGTTTTTTTTGGGTAGAAGTCTAGATCTCTGACCTTATTTTGGGATCTGAGAGACTGTATTATATTCTGATAAATCATCCTGGGATGTATAAATCATCTTGGGATGGATCTTGAGTTTTGTTTTAAAGTCTGTTTAATGTAGGAATAATATCTGCCATATAAATCAGGATTAGGCTGTTAATTTCTTCTGTGTAGCCATGGCTCTTATGAATGACGTGACTGATTCCAACACCCATTTAATTTTTTTATATTCCATGACCTTGAGTAATTGGAATCCAATGAATGGTTCTCTGTGTACCACACCCAGGTATTTTGGGTATCAACCAACCGTCATCATTTTTCAGTGTGAGATACTTCCTCCCAACAGTACTGTGTAGAACTGCTATTACTCGTGGTAGTATTAGCCCATTATAAAATCATATTTTGGTAAATCAAATATTGTTTTCTTTAACACTGCTTTCATTTTGAGTTGTATATTAAATAGAAGTCCCTTAAATTTGGTCCTGAGGTTTTATTTTGTTGCTGTCATCACAAATTGCCCAAAAGCTGTGAAAAAGAAGACCCCATAATTTCTGCTCATGCTGTTTGCATTCTGCTGTCCCTTTTTTTGCTCTGAGGAGCCCCTCTAATCATGCTGTGCTATTTTCCTCATGGCATCCTTACATATTATTGCTAAATTGGGTTGCCACCTTGCTGCCTGGAGTGGAGAGTCTCTCGAGAGAAAAACCAGCATCAGTCGTTTAAGTGGTAGTTGGGCATAAAGTTGAAACAAAAATTCTTGATTCCAATATCAGTTGTTCTTAAGAATGTATGCAGTCTCTTGAGAGTTCTCCTGTTCATGTCATGATTGCCATTGCTCTTCTGTTTCCATCAAAGTCTGTTGGTTATTGCTCCTTAGGTCGACATGTATGCCATGAATCACAAGGGGCGGTCAGCAAGAAGAATAGATTTTTCCCCTCCCCCTGAGAACTACCTCAAGATGTCAGCGGACCCCAGGAACAGTGCTGGGGGCACTGTAAAGGTCCACATGGGGGAGAACTGGCAAAAATTGTCCCCCCATTGGCAAAAAACCAAGAATTTTATCCAAGCTGTGGTCATGATCTGTTGCAGCATGTTATCCAAGTTTAGGAGCTGTCTGCTGACCATGGAACTTCATACGACAGTCATGCAGAAAGGTGTAGAAACCTACTGTTACCCTCTTACCCATGTGGCACTTCAGTTTCTGATCTAGTTCACTCAGTGGGGAAAGATCTCATCTGTTACCATGCCTGATTCTATCCCATATTAACCACAGTCCCTAATCAGTGACTTCTTGTTGAGGCTGAAGTATGTACATTTAACTCCCAAGCTTGCTGTTATTGGGACTGAACAACTCCATATTTGATTCTCTCTGCATGTGCACAGCTGACCCCTCTGGAAGCCTGGACTGAAGGCTATGTAATAATTCTGCGTTGGAAGAACATGGTAACAGTATTCCCTCTAAGCTGAGTTAGTGTGAGCCAGCTCACAGCTTTTTAGCCTCCGGTTCACACATTTTTGTCTTGGCTCAGGAAGGGATGGCTCCAGAGCAAACTAATCTATGCAGTAGCCAAAGCGCTCGCTCTCAACTTAAATGCCAGTAGCTCACAAAGTAGAATTTTTGCTCCACAGCTTAGCGGGAGCATTGGAAACCAGGTTTATTCTTCTTGTGCCTTCCTGGCCTTGTTACAGATACATAAAGTACTTAAAATGCATTGCCATATTAAATGGAATTAAGTGGATGGTGGCATAGCTTTCATTACAGGATAAATACTGGCAGCAGCTATTTCAATGCCAGGTGCAAAAAATCAGACATGACCACGTAAGTATATTGCCTGGTATAGCAGTTGTTTCCCATTTCACCAACTTTGTGCTGCTGCTGGCAACATCTTTTATCATCTCTACCTTTATTGCCTGCCAAGCCCATACCCAGACACACCTGTAATTCTGGCCCAGGCACTGTTACCTCTCTGGTCAAGGAGGGGAGGGGGAGGGAAAGCAGGAGCTGCCTCTGCTCTCCAGAGAGCTCTGCTGCAGGCAGGTGGGGAAAGAGCAGGAGCCCTTGCCACCCTCCTGCTGCTGGACCAAGGGGGCTGGTGGGAGAACAGGAGCTGACATTTCTCCCTGACTGATGGTGAGCGGGGACAGAAACCACCGTTGCTGGAGCTAGGTGGGCAGGTCAAGGAGGGGTTGCAGCTGCCACCATGTTTACCTGCTACTTTGGTGTAGTGGTTAAGAGTGGTGGACTCTAATCTGGAGAACTGGGTTTGATTCCCCACTCCTCCACATGCAGCCATCTGGGTCAGTCACAGTTCTCTCAGAGTTGTTCTTTCAAGAGCAGTTCTCACAGGGTGTCTGTTGTGGGGAGAGGAAGGGAAGGAGATTGTAAGCTGTCCTGAGACTCTGAGTGAATGGCAGGGTATAAATCCAACTCATCTTCTTCTGTGTCCTGATTGGAGGATGTAGCCAGGCAGGTGGCCGGACAAATAACTGACCCCACTTGAGTGGGGGAGGGCTGACTGAGGTGGGGAGGAAGGGAGACAGAGGAAGACTGCGATGAGAGAAGAGGAGAGGAAGACAGAGAAAAAGGGTGGGGGAGAACTGAGGAAGCAAAGGTGGGGGGAATGGGATGATCCCTCCCCGTGGGTTTTGATGGGTCCCTGCTTGTAATGAATACTAACTCAAGTTTCTGAAATTTCAAGTGATAAATAGTTTTGCTTTGTCCCCAGAATGACTTTGAGCTATTAGTATTAGCTGTTGAATCTTTTTTTAAGAATAATAATTTTGGTGGATCATATTTTAATGGTAGATATACCGTATTTGGTCCGCAACTGATTTTTTCATTGTTATTAACCATTCCTTGAGCACTTGGAGAGGCAGCATACATTGTTTTTAAATAATCAAATATTATTGCTTTCTTAATAAAAACAGATTATATCATAGAATGAACCTTTGTTTCAAACTTTAGATGAGTGTGGTTTCCATTGTCTTCCAGGCACCACCCTGGAGAGAGAGACACCTCAGAAGGAAACTGATTCGCTACTCAGCACTATTTCACCTCCCGTAATTTCAGCAGTCAGTCAGATCAGTGCAAAAGATTCAACAAAAGGTGAAATGCTCTCACCAACTTTGGAAGTTGATCCTTCTGTTGTGCCTGTCCTGACAGTAGCAGAAGATAAATCAACCACATCTCCGACACCAGTGTCTGTGTCTCTTGAGTCTAATACTGATATTGGTGAAGACACAGATGTTGATGACGACAGTGAGGATGACGGCATTGTGGATGACTTACTGACAAGTTCACTATCAACAGCAAAGGAAATTGTAGATCCTGGTGATTCTCAAGAAGATGACAATCAAATTGAAGACGCATTAGATTCCCAAGATGAGGAAGAGCAGTGGGCGAGCACACGCAGCTATGGAAATAAGCCGTTTGCTGATGAGATGAAGGACTCTATTTCAGGGTTAGAAGATGACAGCCATTTCTTTTTTCATCTGGTAGTTGTTGCCTTTTTGGTAGCTGTGGTTTACATCATGTATCATAATAAAAGAAAGGTAAGTTGAATTTTTGTTGAAGTGCTTTAGAGCCACATGAGGTGCTAATATATTTCCCCCTTTCATTGCACGTTGGCACTTGAAGTGTGTTTTGTAGGTGATCGTATGCAAAGCTGCTAATTTGTATAGCATAATAAATGTGCTTTAAAATTAAAAATTAAATGGCAGACCAAGGGAGAGCTAAATTATGAAACGAAGGCTTGCAGATATTAGAAAATCTCAGATTAATATGGGCACCAGGTCATCACACACTCTTCAGACAGCCTTCTCCTTATGGTGTACTCCCTTTAGGACTGTCCACACATCCACAGCAAGATCACAGGTCTTTTCCCATTTTAGGCCTAGTCATTGGATTGGCCTGCTAGAGGGGGTAAGGAGGGCACCTTCCCTTGCTTCATTTAGCAAGACAGTCCTCTTCCAGAGAGCATTTGGTGAAAGATAAACTTTTCCAGCAGATCTGGTAGTGAGTTTGCTTGTCCTGTTTATTTTAACTCTTGGGTGTATTGTCTGAATGCTTTTAAAATTGTTAATTGTGTATTTTAATTTGTTTTAGTTTCATTAATTTATACCTTTGCAGCTTGGTTGCTACATTGTGGACTGCTTTTTGTCCAGGAAAATAAAGTGAGACAGAAATATTTTAAATAAATAATACAGACAATTGAATTAATATCTGGAACATGTCAATCTGCCCCCCCCTCCCATTTAGGTTGACTCTTCCTCCCCCTGTTAGTAAAAAGGCACTTCTGCTCATGCTAGAAAAGGACCAATTTCTGTCAGTCCCCCCTGCAGACTCCTGTAACATTCCCAAGGGTCCCTGATCTTTGGGAGAACTTTTGGGGAGTGAGTGCAGGGGGGGCTGCAGCAGGAAGTTTGCAGGAAATATCTGTTTCATGAATGGAGCTCTGCTTGTGGTTCTTTAGATCTAACCCATTGGTAATTAGCAATTGTGGCATGTATGCAAATGGAAAGAAGATGTACGTAAGCTGAAAAGAATGAAGTAAGGCTGGATAAACTAGTTTGGGAGTAGTTGTGCTAGTACACTGTGATGTTGAGTGTGGTTAGACAAAAACTTCTGAGCTTTTTTTTTTTTAGCTTAATGTTCTGAGAAATGTAAATATATTTCCTCTGCCCATTCTTTGCAGGTGTGTTAAATTTTCTGTTAAGTCACTATTTTTCTTTGCTTTCAGTGACTCTGTAATAAATGTGGTCAGTGTATGATACTGTTTCCTGTGTCTTTTTAGATGTCTCCCTTCATATTTGGGTGAATTGTAAAGCACGTGTCTTGTACTTTATTCTGAAAACAGATCCCATGTCCAAATCCAGTACTCTTATCCCATGGATCAGATTTTGGCCTTTTTGAAACAAATGGATACTGTTATTGGAGTCAGCACATATAGAGGAGACTTCTTTTCAAGACTGTTAACTAGAGATCATGAAGGCATAGCACACCTTTAAAATGGACTATACTTTATTATTTAAAGCATTATTTTAAAGCATTCATGGCAGAAAACTGGAAATTGTCCAGTTGCTACAGCTCTTTTATATGAACTAATAGTAATATAGTGTTGACATTTAAAAGCTTGATCTGCAATCAACTTGAGCAAGTTTTCCTCTGCAGTGTGCTCTCCTCTCCTTTAAGAGTGAAATGAACATACAACATTTTGCTTGTTGAAGAAGCAGGGTCTTACGGTGTCATGGGTGGGGATAAAGGTTTTTTTTAAAAAGTAATCTCAACTGGCTGTGTTTCAGCTTTCTTAGGTTCTCTCGTTGATCTCTCTGAAGGTAAAAGCAATCAGCACGAAGTGAAATGTTATATGTGTGTAGTTGAGGCAAGTGGGAGAATGTGGCAATGTTTGTATGATACTTGTGGGTGGGTGACAGGGCAGCCTGACAAAACAGGAAATTTATGTGGAAAACTTACTATTTTTAGCCATGTTGTTATGGCTTTATACTTAGCTAAATGTTTTCTTTTTCTTTTTAGATCATCCTGTTGGTTCAGGGTAGAAGATGGCGAGATGGACTTTGCTCCAGAACAGTTGGATATCATCGTTTAGATCAAAATGTTAATGAGGCAATGCCTTCATTAAAAATTACAAATGATTATGTTTTTTAAAAGCTGTGTGATCTGAATTTGCCAAACTAATTTTTTGCTTTGTTTTTATATAATGTGCGGGTGTTGCCATATGCAATGAGGTGTGTGCACTCTCTTGCCTTTCAGTTTTATATGAGGACATGTAAGGTCAGTAGTAACTTCTGGTGACAAGACAAACTTCAGAATCAGTGTACAATAATGCCATTGTATTTCCTTCTGCCTGGAGCAGTTAATTATCCTTGTTCAGAATATGGACATATAGTAGTCCACACTCGCTAGTGAATCCATAACCAGTGAGTTCGCACTAAAAGGAAGTTTATAGTGATTGCCTGTTTGAATCATGTACTTCTTTTTTTTTCAATACAAATAATATAAAGTGTCCATCTGTGTAAGGCTGGGCCAATTTTAGCCAAATTGCTTGTGTTGTTCTCCGTAGCCTTTATGCAGAAAAAGAATATTTTGTGCACATTACTAAATTATCAGTCTGCGTAGTCACAAATACCACTTTGAATTTTTGCTGATTCAGAGCCCAGTTCTCAGCAATTGTGTTTCAAAAATCTGGAGTTAAGATAATTTTCTTAGGCTAGAAATTGACATGCCAACAAATGTATGTATTTGAAGTAGGGTTTTGTTCTGTTACAAACCTGGAAGGTGTGTAGGCTTGACAGAGAGAGATGATGGGTATTGGTCCAACTGCAGATATAGAAATGGCATGGGCTGAAGTTGCTCATCATCAGCAAATATTGAACTCTGTTCTTTATTTGGAAAAAAAAAGATAAACCCCTTCATTATGGGTTACACAGCTAATTCTTGGTACCTTAAGTTTTTTAAATTTTGTGTAATTTTGCTATTTATGTTCATTTCTACAAGTTGTAAAGTATACAGTTTCATAGAGTTACATTTATGTACATCCTGTTTATGGCTGATTGTCTTCAGGACTGGAAAATATGTATATAATTAACTGAAACCATAATGAATGACTTTATATTCAAGTGTAGCGTAATATTCTGAAAAACCCTCAAACCTCTGGCATGAAAAGAGTTGCACTGGGCATGGTCTTCAGTAGAGAAGCAGCTGAGCTTCTGGACCTCTCTGTTTAGTGTTTCTGAATGCAAGGAAAAAGAGAAACACAAGCAAGACATGCCAGAACTGTTTCTTGCAGCAATTTTTGTTGTATCACTTAATAAAAAAATTTCAAATAAAACTCCAAGAATATAATTTTATGGTAATTGTATCTTGATTTGTACAGCTGTATGTTTACAATAAAGAGAATTCTTTTTGATCAAAACCACACAAAGTGTGCTAACAGTGTGGCAGCTTGGTTCATTTTTCCATGAGTGGCCTATTGGTGTGAGAGCAGCATAAGACGCAGAGTACCCATTCATACTATTTTAAATGGTGCTAGATGATATGTAGCCAAATAATATTTTCATATAAGATCTTGAATAATGTATAAACCCTTACCTATGGTATACAGAAAATGATTCACCTTGTGAATGTCAGTTTTGTTCTGTATTAGTACTGTGCCGTTTGGGCTCAACTTAAATGAGGTGGTTCCCTGACAAATCTGTGTGATTTCACTTTATGTTCTTTACTTCAGGCTCTTTCACCATCCATTTTTATCTCTGAGCTGTGAAGTTTTCAGCTGGCATCTCTCTTTTGTCACCATTTCCATTTTGAATAGTAAACCCCCCACTTTGGTGCCGGGGCCTACTCTCCATTCTGGTACTGGGGTGTTTTGTGAGTTGTTAGAGCCCTTGTTTGGTGCATGTTACATAGTCCTGCTTTTTTCCATTCTGCATTTAAATGCTACCTGGACTCCAACATTGGTGCTGAACTCTCCATTGTATCTCAGGAATGGTAGTTATTGATCTCCCCCAATTTCTTTCCTCTGCCCTCCCTCCTCCTTGGTTCTTGCATAATTTGGAATCACATTCTCATCCAAATGCCCCTGTCTTGAGGATATGTGTGATTTTCCCTTTTAATAAACAGAATTTCTGATTTTTATTCTGTTTGGGTTGTCTGTGTATTCCTTTACGCCTTCTAAACTTGCAGTGGCAAATTTCATCACCTTGATATGTGACAACCACGTATCTGTCATCATAAAAGGACAATGCCTTAATTTCATCATCTCAAAGGTATCAGCAAATATCTGGACTTTGCCTCTTGATCCCGGGACCACCCTGGCCATGGTCTGTTGTCGTCATTGTTCTCTGACTAGCCCAGCCATTAATGGAGGCAAGACTGCAATTGCCCAACACACTTATAATATGAATACTGGCACCCTTTTAAAAAATAATTGGGTAAAAGCAAAATGCTGGCTTGGAGTAGTGCCAAAATCTGCCCTCTACTAGTTGGTGGCTCTGCTGTCACTGACAAAGGTCATAAAGGGAGATACATCACATCTCTTGAGTTGTACTCCTCCACAATCACTCCTACCTGCTATAATGATGGGCATTTTGCTAGTGTGCCATTTTGGAGTGAATTTGAGAACCGACTTTCTAATGGTTAGTTGCTGACATGCATAAAGCACTGTGTTAAAAAAATGCCCTGTAGGGATTTATTCCTGTTTTCTTATAGTGGGTAGAAGTTACTGTAAGAAGAAACTGTCTGTTAGGATAATTTCTCTACTGTGGGCTGATTCCAAAGAAAATCCCTTTTCCATTTACAACATCTGATATAATGAAAAATGTAATACTTCTATCTATTTCTTCATAGCAGAATAATGTTTTTTTCTGAATTGACTGTTGACCACAAAGTGTAGCTGGACAGTATCTAAGCAAAAGACAATAAATCAGATTGCTGGAGTATGAAAGAAAGAAAAAATAGATTTCCTATAGAGTAAAATATCACTGTATCTAATAGTAACTGGGTGGCTCATCAAAATCATAAAAGCAGCAAATCCAGGCCACCTACAGATAGGGAAGGTATGCCTATAGACTCGGGATTCCCCATGAATGCAGAAAAATATGACATTAAAGGAAACAAAAAAAACAAGTGGTTCAATAGGAATGGTAGATGTTCTAGGACACGTGAATTTTTTTAAAAAATAATAATTTAGTAGTAAAATATTGGGGCTTTACTATTCTGCATAGCTCCTGTCCTTTCTGAGGGCCAGACAATAAAGTGTACATCAGGTTCAAGGCAAGATAATTTAACAGAAAAAAATATGTAAAAGCACCATATATATAATGTTTCATGAATTATTCAGTTAGATTCATCTGTTAAAAACCAAAAGGTGCCCTAAGCTAATTGTTCAAAATTGTCTTGTTACAAAAACCTTATAAAAACTGAGTGGCATTCCCCTCTCACATAGGCCTATATCCAGACCAAGTCTTCCACCAACAGAAGGAACAGAAGTGAAACAGAATTTTCCCACCTCTTTCCCTACTTTTCCAACTGAGAATGTATGTGTGAATTTCCAGCTCCCCTGCCCCCATGCAATACCTTACAGGCCAGCAGCTAGTTCATTCCTCCCTGATGAGTGAGACGGTCTCCCAAACCTTGTATTGAGGTGTGGAGAGACATACAAAGCAGAGGACTGTTGGGATAGCAGGTCTGAACTTTAGGCCTAAGTAGCAGGGGATGAAAATTTTGAAAAGTAGGGGAAAGAGAAAACAGTGGTGTTTTCCCTTTCCTTCCACTTGAAGCATTCCTCCATCTTCTGTGTGCCTCCAAACAGGAGGCTCTACTTCTGGGTTGATTGGAACCCTGAAAAGGAGCACCCCTCTTGGGGGTGACAATACAACATTTTGTTGCTCATCTCCACATGGATTAAAAACAAAATAAAACAAAGTCCATGAACAAGTTTCCTAATTTTTCTGTTAAGTTTTCTCTCTTACATTATTTGTTCATCATTCTAGGTAGTACTATTCATTTAAGTCCAGTGGCAGTGTTCTAAGTACTATTGCTAGCCAATACTTTTAGTAATTCCGCTCTCCCCTATAATTAGTCTAGTAGGTCATTTTGAAGTTGCATAGGACATTCTTTACATTTATTTTTAACTAGGAATAAGGCCCGTTGTGGAAATAAATACAACAGGCTCTAGAAAGAGGCTCTGGGAGAGTGCCCTGGCCTTGGGCACTCAATGTCAATTTGCTGTGGCGACCTCAGCTGGGTATAATGACACAGAGTCCACCATTTTCTCCAGGGGAAGTTCTCTGCCATCTGAAGAGCAGTTGTAATTCAGCGTGATCTCCATTCCTTCCCTGGAGATTGGCAGCAAGGGTCCCCCATGAGGGAACGGGTGGTTTGAAGGGTGGAGTTGATGGTACTGAACCTGTCTGAGGTCTCACCCCTGCTGAAACCTCACCCTCTCCAGGGTCCATCCCTCAAATCTCCAGGAATGTCCCCACCTGGAGTTGGCAACCCTACCTCCCAACCAACCCTCAATGTATTGTTATCTGCCCTCTGGCTTCAGCTTTCTATCTCCTCCCCCCTCCCCCCTAGAGAGCAGTTGTAATTCTGAGTGATCTCCAGCCCCCAGTGTTTGATCCAGCATCCAGTTGGTCCTTTCGCTTCGCTGACTCCCTCCAGACTGTGGCCAGGACACTGGCCGGTGGCTCTGTGGGCGGGACTGAGGCAAAGTAGGGAGAGAATGCAGCCAATGGCCAAGGTCCCCCTTTTGCGTGGCAGTCCATCCAGCCTACTGATTTTGGCATGGAATCTTAGCCCTTGGAATCTTAAAAGGGCTTTATATAATAGGAAAGATTACAAGGTCTATTAGCTTGTTAAATTATAAACACTGAAATTTACTTAACTTAGTATATTGTGTCTTTTATTAAATGGAAAGTCTAAGATCATATTATTCTGGTTGATGAACCCTCATATTAGATTTATTAGATTTAGATTAAACCATGTGAATGCTTAGTAGTAATAACACTGTTAAGAAACAGTGTTGAAATCAAGCTGGAAGAATCTGCAAATGATAAAGGCTAATTTTTTATAACTTCATTCATACAAAAATGTTTGCAGTATGTGAAGCGAACACATTCGATGGGAGAAACAGAGGGGAAATGAATAAGAAAACATGAGATGAGAAAGTGTATGTGGGGGGAACACCATATTTGAACATAAGTGGTGCAGGAAGGGAATTTCCTCAGAAGACGCCCATGTAATAATTCTAGACAGTCCACTGATGGTAGTTTAAAAAAAAACTTAATCTTAATCGTTTGAATTTTATTTACCTTATTGAAAGGAACCATTTACCCTGCTTCAGGTGCTGTTTTCCCAGTTTAAAGGACTTCATTTGCGCAAGCTGCAGCTGTTGTCACACACAGATGGAGCTGATTGTGAGCACTGATTGACTGAACACATTCCACCATGCCACTGGAAACCATTCTTTTTGCTGCCTGCAATGATGTGGCAAAACTTCCACTATCTGTTTGATGAGGAGCTATAGCATAGAAATGGCTCATCACGTAGAGAGATGCACGTTGAGTGCCTGTCCATGTGATGATGGGCATGACATAATAGCCCCCAGACTTGGGCTGTTGGAATGGAAGAATGGCTAGGGGGAGATGAGTCAGTCAGGGAAGGAAGGAAGTTCAGGAAAGGGTAAAGAAGATTTAAACAAAGCTTTGGGAAAAGAGAAGAAGAAGAAGAGAAGAAGAGATTGGATTTATACCCCGCCCTCCACTCCCCAAGGGAGTCTCAGAGCGGCTTACAAACTCCTTTTCCCTTCCCCTCCCCACAACAGACACCCTGTGAGGTAGGTGGGGCTGAGAGAGCTCTTTCCCAAGCTGTCCTTGAGAGAACAGCTGGTACAGAGCTATGGCTTGCCCAAGGTCATCCAGCCAGGTGCAAGTGGAGGAGTGGGGAATCAAACCCGATTCTCCCAGATTAGAGTCAGCGCACTTAACCACTACACCAAACTGGCTCTCATGGTGAATGTTATAGAGGGATAGAACTGAGGCCAGGGCATCAAAGATGTCAGGGGGGCAGATCAGAGTAAGAAACTAATACAACAGTGGAGCGAGGGGAAGGTTTGATATACTATTTCTTCATCCTAATGGCACCCTATGTAGAGTCAGATGATGGCTCCTCCTCCTGCATAACGCTATTAAACATTTGAATGGAAGGGGAAGGTAGCAGTTTGCAGAGACCACAGCATTTCACCTGGGACACAACCTATAATTTTCTCCTTCCCTCTAGAAACTACAATAGGACAATATCACTGCTTTGAGAAACAATTGTTGCCTTTCTGACAAGAGCAGTCACTATACCAATCCTCATTTTAGACCAGTTTGCATGCCTAGCAAACAAAGGAAGAAGATTGTCATGCTTAAGAGGTGTAGAACCAAAGTTGCAAGAAGTAACAGAGTCATATACTGCTGCATAGCGGCAAACACTTACCAGCTCAGCTATGGTTGATAGTTATTGCCTTGCTGATATTTACACTCCTGCAATATAGTGGATATTTCTCTATACATACAAATACTCCCCGTGTATTTGCCAACGGAGGTAAAAATTCTAATTATAATGTCACCATGTCCTATGAGCAGATTGGGAAATTGACTGTCTCCAGCTTCCTTTTTAAATCTTAGGTGAGGACTGAAGTTCCATCCAGGGTGCTGAGGCTTGGTGCCACTGCCGTCTTCACACATTATTTATTTATTTATTTAAAATCTTTCTATGCCACCTTTCCATCCAGATAGGATCCCCAAGTTGGCAAACATCAAAATGAAAATAACATTTAAAATAAAGTATAAAATAATTCAATTAAAACATAAACACACATAACACCCAAACCAGGGAGGAGGGCCAATTACAGTTATTGGGGGTATGCCGAACCAAACAAAAAAGTCTTCATCCTCTGGTAGAAGACAACAATAGAGGGAGATAAATGAATCTGCCAACCACATTGTCACAGGTAAGAGTGCAATGATGACATCTTTAATTGGAAGCTACTGAGTGCAGGATATACCCATTGGTAATGTCAGTGCAGTGTGCATAGCCATGACAAAAAGATCCCTGTATTTCAGTGGTCATAGGGAGGAGATGAATATTTCTCTAGCAAAACTGCCTTAGTTAGTCTTTTGTCCTAGTATTGTTGGCTTTTGCAGTTAAACGCACAGAACTGGTATTAATGCCACTGAAACGGTGGTCAAAGGCCAAACGCCAACAAAATTGAGGCAGAAAGCTAATGGCAACAAGGGATGGTTGGTTTGCTCACTCTCAGCCCCCATTTCAGGATAAGTCAAACAGAACCCCTTCTTGCCAGGGAGAAAAAATTTAAAAGATTCCTCTTATTCACTGCAATTTGTAGATGCTGAAGGGACAGGAAATGACTGGAAAGCTGCGTGAAGTCTCCAGCGTCCATGCTATTTTTTTATGATTTCCAGTTGTCCTGTTTCCATGTCTCAGGAAGAAATGCCAAGGTAAAATCAGTAATCAGAGAAATTTACTTGGTGTTTGGGTTTGTATGTTTGTTTTGTTTTTCCACCCAAGTTTTTGTAGCCTTGTTCTGTATTGTATTCTATTACCTTTGTATTCTTAGATACAGGAGTGTTTTCTAGTTAAATAAAGATCTTCCCCCTTAAAGATCTCAAACTGGGCCTAAAGTGTTCGCCCATGGGACTAGCCATTCATCTCCAAAGAGATTAAACATCTGTCTGAGCTAAAGGGTTAGCAGGCAGGGAAGGAGGGGGATAATTACTCCATATGCACATCTGCACACACACACAAAATAGGCTCCAGTCCCTTACCCACACATTGATCCCCCAGCTTCTTGGAGACTGGTAGTCTAGGAAGGCAAGCAAAAAGCATAGGTAGTTCAGGATACTGAGATGTATGTTACCCAATAGCCAGCTAGTTGCAAGGGTGACAGATCATCTTCTGAGGCAGTGATTCCTATGCCGAAGAAGAGAAAGAAGAAAAAAAGAGTGTTTGCAATGTGCGTATGTGCGCTAAATGTCTGCAAACACTCTTCTTTGCAATATTTTCTGGAATATCATTTTTCAAGCTACACTGAATATGCAGCAGGGGGCGCTGTGACTACATGGTACAGAGAGAGTTTAAAAACCTGAAAAATAGGAACAAAGTTCATTTCAAAACAAATGCTGAAAGCCCTTCAGACAAAAGCTGACATTGTAAGGCAGCCTGTGTGATAAAGCGAAGCACATCCTTTTGTTCTAGGTTGTTCGCTTAGTCAACAAGGTGCAATTCTGGCAAATAGGGTACAAAGTTTCAAAAGCCTTTTATAACCAGCATTGATCACTTTTGCAGCCGATGCATTTGCCCTAGTTTGTTGAATGGATGATTTGTGTCTGTCAATGCCTAGATCTATCAGTGCCAGTTAGTAAGATATAAAATGGCATGTTCAAAGCTTTAAACAACGAGGATCACTTTGTAATTGCCTTTGCGGAGTTGTTCAAGCTTCTGTGCTAGTCTGTGAGACAGGATATTAGGTGAGGGTGATTTTTTTTTTCAACTAAGGGAGAAGTAAAGCCTCATATTAGTCTGAGAAAATAGTGATTTATTAATTTGAAGATTGACCAATGGGTTTCAGAAATGGTATTTTTCAGTGGCAAAGTATCTTTATGTGTTCTGTTAGGGCTCACAAGAAATATTTTGTCTGATCTAGGTCTTCCCTCCCTTTGACATATTGTGAGGCCCCTTCTCCAGTCATAGAGAATGCCTGCCACCCCTACAACCTCTCTCTCAGGTTTGGCATTACTAGTAGGTCAGACGACCACATGGGGCTACCCTTCTCCTCTCTTTTAAAATCACTAGAGAGCCATGAGCATTTCACACCTCAAGTCCTTTCTCTCACTCACAGAGACATTGGCTGAGGACAGACTGGCAATCTGGCCCGCTCTGCCTCCACTTCTAAAGCGGAGGCAGAGAGGGCGTCCAGATTGCCGCAGCTGTCCCCCGTTGGCGGGCAACACTTACCTGCATGCGGGCCGCTCTCCACGCGCTGCAGCCGGAGACCTCTTGGAACTGGTCTCCGGCTGTCTGGGCGCGCGTTGCTGCTGCTTCCTGCTGGTCTGGATGGCTGTACGGCGCACAGGAAGCGGTGGCGGAAGTGTGGCCGCGCTGCAATCAGGCGCGCCTCGCCGGACCAGCCAGAAGCCGTGCGCCGCAGCAGAGGAGGCTCCAGAGGACGGCCGGCGGTGTGGACGCGCCGCTCCGCCTCCTCTCCGGTAGGGTCCCGCAGCACTGTAACCAGTGCGAACGGGACGCCCCGCACCCATTTCCCCGCGCAGCTTCTGCCCCCGCAGCTGTCCCGGGGCGAAATGCCAGTCTGTCCTCAGCCATTCACAGACCGGGTAGCAACAGGCCGGCTAACAACAGGCCCTCACTCAAACATTTAACTGAGTTATTGAGGTTGGGGGGCTCATACACTGTTCTATTCACAAGTTATCACCATTTATCCATATCCTAAAACATATACAGACTGAGATCTTTACTGGTGAGTGTATGTGTGTATATTTCTTTCCCTGAGACGCACAGCCCACCAGGTTAAACAAAAAAGGAGTAAGCTATTATTTGTAATTTGAACATAATACTGAAGAAAGTCAGGTAGAGGTTACAACGTTTCTTTTCCCTCAAACTTCTGAACTGTTTCCCTGTTGCAGCATTTAGGATCTTTAGTTACAAATCAGATTTCTTTCCATTTAGCATTCCTTCTGTCAACACCTGTTAAGGCTCTTGATGTAGAATGTAACCAGCCCGGTTGTGAGAAGTTAAGTTTCTTTGGATTGTTAAAACCTATGAAGGCTTGCACAGCTTGCCTCATGATTGATGTTTTCACCAATCCTTAACTGTTTCTGATTGTTAATACCTATGGGAAGGCTTGCACAGCTTGCCTCATGATGGATGTTTTCACCAATCCATAGCTGTTTCCAGGGGTCATTTCGTAGAAAAAGAGGTGCAGGAGCTCATTAGCACAACTCATTAGCACAACTCATTAGCATAACTCATTTGCATAACTCATTTGCATATGCCACACCCCCTAACATACCGGAAGTGTGTCAGAAGGCAACACCCACCCCTCAGGCTCCACTCCACAGGTGAGTGAAACTGACCTGCTCTTCCTCCACTCCCTTCCCCATCCAATACTTCGTGCAATAAAAATAAGCGTAAAGAACACACCCTCATTCTCTTCCTGCTCCCTTGAAACCACCAGGTTTGAAGTAGACTGGAGATACCCAAGACATGTGCACCACCCATCCCTTCCCCTTCCCCTCTCCACAACAAGACACCCTGTGAGGTAGGTGGGGCTGAGAGAGGTCTTTTGAGAACTGCTCATGAGAGAACAGCTCTGAGAGAACTTCTGACTGGCCCAAGGTCACATCAGCAGCTGCATGTGGAGGAGAGGGGAATCAAAGCCGGTTCTCCCAGATTAGAGTCTAACTCCTGACCACTATACCAAACTGATGGGGTGGAAGCTGCTGAAGGGTTGGTGAAATTTCTCCAGCACTTATGTACCATGTGCCCAGATAAAAAATGGTATACTTAGAAAATTTATATGCCACCTTGAGCAAGTCTCTGGAAAAGCAGCACACAGTCATAAAAGGAACAATGATAAAATTATCAATATTAAAACAAAACATTAAAAACAATAAAGACCCTAGCAGGGCTTTCCCTGGGGCGCTGCGCCTCTGCACTGCTCGGGGAAGGCGAAGAGGGGGCGGGGCTTGGTCATGTGCCCGCCCCCTGGGCTCCTCACTCCTGGAGCTGCGCTCCTGTGCGCTCCCGCTCCAACGGACCCCTGGCTGTTTCTGGTCACTCATGTTCCATTTCTGGATGAAGATCTGAGAATCGAAACGAGATATTATTCCAAAGATTCTCGTTGGACTTATACCAATATATTTACAATACTGTACTTTGTATAGGTTTATAATTTGTAGTAGTGGTGTTAGTTTGTATAAGGTTTATGTATAAAAATTTGTAGCAGCATGTACCTTTTTTCTTGTTCCTTTTTCCCCCTTAAGTTGCCCTTCGCCACAGTTTCACTCACACATACTCTTTTCACTCTCAACATCCTAGCTGCCAACTCCCAACTGCAGTTTTTAAAACTGTCTCCTAACATTCCATCAGCTACCACTGGCCACTCTTAGGAACAGGGGGAACCTAACATGTCTGCTGCACATGGATTGAACACAAAGTGTAGGACTGAACCCAAATGAGGGTTGCTTTATTATACTTTTTCCTATGTTGTACAGTCACCTCTTTGCGGCTATTTTGAGGGTTTGGTGGGTATGTGTATGTCTGTAAACAGGAAAAATGTTTGTGGTGTAGTTCCTCACCCCTCAACCAGAGAAAGGGCATTGCTTCCTGCCCTCACTCTTCACTGGCTTCATAATGTCATCATATGTGTGACTGGATACATGGAAATGTAGCAAAGGGAATTCACAATGAGAGAAGGAAACATTACAAAATGGTTCACAAACTTAATTGGATAAATGATTAGGGACTGTGGTCTATACTGCTGTAGATAGCTTCCTGTGAGTTGGATTCTATTATCTTTCCTATTATATAAAGCCATTTTCAAGTGGCAAGATTCCATGGGGCGCCAAAATTAGTAGGCTGGATGGACTGCCACTCAAAAGGGGGTCCCTGGCCATTGGCTGCATTCTCTCCCTGCTTTGCCTCAGTCCCACCCACAGAGCCACCAGCCAGCATCCTGGCCTCAGTCTGGAGGGAGCCAGTGAAGGGGAAGGACTGACTGGGTGCTGGGTCCACTCTTCTCCTCCGCCCACTGCCAGGTGGGTCTAACTGTGCCTTCAGTGGCCTGCTTCTGTCAGTGAAAAGACAATGGACTAACAGCATAACCCCCTTTGGAGGGTAGACTTTATGACGTTATAGCTTGCTGAGTCCTTCCATTCCCCCCCACAAAAATGCTGCCCACCAAAGGATCCACACCCCAAATCTTCAGGTATTTCCATCACAGGATTGCCAGGTCTAGGTTGGAAAATCCCTGAATACTTTGGGGGTGGATCCAGGAGAGGGTGGGGTTTGGGGAGGGGAGGGGCCTCAGCATGGTACAATGCCATAGAGTTCACCCTCCAAAGCAGTCATATTCTCCAGGGGAGCTGATCTCTGTCAGCTGGAGATCCATTGTAAAAGTGGGAGATCCCCAGGCCCCACCTGGAGGTTGGGAACTCTATTCCATCATCAGAGCCGGCAACTATCCCCTCAGTGCCCGTTGCTAGGCAACCAAGCTTGCTTCTCTGAAAGCCCCACCACAGCTATGTTGGCCTTTGGGAGAAAACTCATTGGGGCCAGCTAAACAGAATGCCATAGAAGCCACCCTCCAAAGCAGTCATTTTCTCCAAGGGAGGGGAGAGGATCTGTTGTCTGGAGTTCAATTGTGATACCTGGTGATCCTCAGGCTCCACCTGGAGGTTGGCTACCCTAGGTGTTTGTGTTTATGTGTGTGTGCGTGTGTGTGTGTTTGTGTGTGTGTGTGTGTATTTGTGTGTGTTTGTGTGTTTGTGTGTGGTGAAGAGGCTTGAAAAAAAACCCCAGCAGTCTGAAATGGCAAACCGCTCTGAAGACGGCTCCAAAATGGTTGGGGAAGGGCTGTCTGAAACAGCTGTCACTGTACCAGTTTATTACAAGCCGGTAAGCAGGATCTGCTAGACCCATTGTTGCCAATCTCCAGGGGAGGGATGGAGATCATGCTAAATTTCAACTGCTCTTCAGATGGCAGAGATCTTTCCCTGGAGAAAATGGTGGACTCCGTGTCATTATACCCAGCTGAGGTTGCCACAGCAAATTGACGCTGACTGCCCAAGGCCAGGGCAGTCTCCCAGAGCCTCTTTCTAGAGCCCGTTGTATTTATTTCCACAGCAGGCCTTATTCCTCGTGTGATATATATTTTTTGCTCTGCTTGATGTGTCATGTTAACACTTCTGTTATGCTTCAGTTACTTCTGGTTGGTTCCAGACTCATACAATCCTACACATTGTTTATTGAATGTCCCATTTTATGCTTTAAAATTAACTCCTTAAAATTAATTTTCAGCTAACTGATCATAATGGTTTTGTTGCTTATCTTAACTCTTGCAAAAGCTTCACACATATAGTACTTTCTAAATTGCCAAGTTAAGTTAGATAATTCAATACCATTTAGACAACTTTCTTGGCCAATTTTAAACTAATTCCTGTTAGCCTGACTGCTGTATTTTATTATCAATGTTGGAAAAAATATGCATTTGAATAATTAGCAGTAGGCGATAACGGGACAGCACCTATGTATACAGAGGCTGCGCCTCTCTCAGGCCATTGAGGAACAGACAAGGAGACTAATATCAGTGTGAAAAGGTTTTCTTTTACTTAAAGGATTAAAGGTAACTCATTCAAGTGTTACAGAAACGTTCGCACATTCATACAGTTCTAAAAAGTCAGCTAGAATTAAAGGGACAGTTACATTAGCAGGATAATCGTTGGTATCCATCAAGGGCGATATTTACCTGTCCAGAGATCTGGTTTCATCCTGCTGGAAGAATGGGGGATGTTTTGGGAAGAAGGAAAAAGGGGCATGCGATCTGAGCCAGCAGAAAGCATGTGTTGGACCCTAATGGTGCACCCAAGAGCTCGGGAGGAAGGACAAGAGGAGGGGAGAGAGAGAAGAGGGCAAGCTGAGCTTGGGGGACTGTATTTAATGGGAGGCATCTCTGGGGGCTGGCACTGTCAAACACCACCCTGGGAATGCCTTAGGGTGGTCTTCTCTCCTAAGTCCTGTCCACTGAGAGGGGCCGGTGGGAGTGGTCAATATTTGAATCTATCTGATGGTCAGAATGACACCCAGGGGAGTGGAAGCTGACACCTCAGCTGGAAGCATTGTCATTCAGATAGAGACAACTCTTGGGCAGCTGAAACCGGTTCCTTCAGGAAGCTCCCTGCTGTTTGTGCATCCTGGGATGAGCTCCTTTGTTACATGAAACAAGGAATGTTGGGGGGGGGGGCGGGGTTGCAGCCTGCAACGTGTAAAGAGCATGTATTGTAATGGTGTTTATGAACACATGTCTCTAGCCAAAAGGACAATATGGCTCATTTCCTGTGTGAGTCTCTTTGTGTAAGGCAAAGCCTGCCTGGAGATGGTAACCTTGGAAAACGTCGTCTCGAGCCTCTGCTGGAGATGTTTGCATCTCCCTGGTCACTCTGCCCCAGTCTTTCTCCCTGGTCACTCTGCCCCAGTCTTTCTTGCACATTCAACAACACAGTTTATTTAACAGTTATGAAGTTCTCATTCATAAGAGCGCAAAAGCGCCTTGCTGGCTTACATTCCTTCCACTTCCTATCTTTTCTAGATCAGTTGCTATACTTTTCCAGAGGGCCAAATGTTCTCCAAATCACTCCATACTGGCTTTAGGAAGAAACATGATTTTAGTCAACATCTGAAGTTCTCCTGCACCAATCTTTATTATCTCACAGTTCAGGAATCAGAGAATGATTGAATATTGCTCATAATGACATTAAAGTAGAATGAACGTTCTCCAGTGATAGCCAACATTTTCCAAAGTAATGTACAAATAATTGCTGGGTCCTCTAGCAAATATGGATTTAGGGAGACTTTGCTAAAATTATTGTAGCTCATTAATTCGCTCTGCTGCGGTCCAATCCATTATTTTATGCAGTTTTATTGAACTGCTGCCTGAAAATGGGTTATTTTGTGTTTGTATATAGTTCACTTGGCTAATTACTTGGCTAGCAACAGATCTTTTCAATTAAGTTGCAATATGCAGTTACTGTAAATTTCTACTAATGGACAGACAGGTCAAAAGAAATCTAGGCCATATAGACTCACAGTGATAAACAGGGGAAAAAAACCAGAACACTGCCTCAGCGGCACCTACCAATAACAATCAGTTACCTGCATTGCCTTGATTGGTATGCAAGATGAAAGGACATTCAAAGTTTGCCTTCAGATCCAGTTTAAAAAACAAAACAAACACTGCGAGGGGACTCTAATGGAAATCAGTCTTCCACAAGCATTAATGTTATCTATTTGGCACTTGCATTACATCAAGAGCTACTGCTATGTATAAGTGTAACCAGGGGTCATTTCGTAGAAAAAGAGGTGCAGGAGCTCATTAGCATAACTCATTTGCATAACTCATTTGTGTATGCCACACCCCCTAACATACCGAAAGTGTATCAGAAGGCACCACCAGCAGCTGCATGTGGAGGAGTGGGGAACCAAACCTGGTTCTCCCAGATTAGAGTCCAGCTCCTGACCACTACACCAAACTGATAAGGTGGAAGCTGCTGAAGGGGTGGTGAAATTTCTCCAGTACTTATGTGCCATGTGCCCAGATAAAAAATGGTATACTTAGAAAATTTATATGCCACCTTGAATAACTCTCTGGAAAAGCAGCACACAGTCATAAAAGGAACAATGATGAAATTATCAATATTAAAACAAAACATTAAAAACAATAAAGACCCTAGCAGGGCTTTCCCCGGGGCGCTGCGCCTCTGCACTGCTTGGGGAAGCCAAGGAGGGGCGGGGCTTGGTCATGTGCCCGCCCCCTGGGCTCCTCACTCCCGGAGCTGCGCTCCTGTGCGCTCCCGCTCCAACGGACCCCTGAGTGTAACTAAAGCAATAACAGAGAAGTGTGCACTCATGCCACTATAAATGAGCAAGTGGGGAAAGTCCATTTTATTATTTTGTTTATTGTAGGATAGCCAGGAGTCTTGAAGTGGGGACTTCAGCACCCAGATCTTTGTCTCCGAGTTGCCATGCCAGCTTGCCAGAAGGAGGAGCTTGGGTGCCTCTATAGCATGGTGCATGACCAGAGACCATGGGGCTTGCTTCTGACTTAAGTGGTTATCAGGGATAACGTATGGGTCAATAGGCACCCTAAGGCTCTGATATCTATGATGAACTACATCTCATTAACTTAATTAATGGCAACTATTAGGCATGTGCTATTATGGAATGCCTTCATGGGAGCTGTTTTAAATGAAGCCCCCACCCCCGGAACTCCTGGATAAAAAATCCAGTCTGATATCAAGAAAGGGGCCCCTAAACTAGCGAGAATTTCCCCTAGACTCTCACACGGGCGTAGTCCAGCTGCTGGAAAGCTCTAAAGAGCACTGTCATGGTCGAAAGAGCACTGGACTGTTTAAACAGCACTGCACTGCCTGCAAGCCCCATTCCATTTTTGCCTCTCTGAAGTATCCAGTCACTCAATGGTTGCCTCGTGTTTTTGCCCGGTGATGTGTTTGTTCTCCTGAGTCCGCCTAACTCTTGGCGGGTTTTCCCTGCTTCTCTCTGGCATTTCCACTGCCACCAGCTGGTTGGTTGGAGTATTACCTGCTAAGAGGGCCAGCACTCCTAGCATTCCATTCCATCCACAATGCCCATTTAAAGGCTTTATCTAGCGCCTACCTCTTCCACTACTCATCTACTGGTTATCATGGGGACTACTGTGCTAGTTACACCATTCTAAAAGCTTCCCATTTCCTTGGAGTCTTTGTCCGAGCTGCTGGTCCTTTGTTAGCTCCATGTGGCAACAGCAGCTATCAAGATGGAAAAGCTCCTTCCTCCAGATGTTATCAGCCAAAATTGATCTTGCAAAACAGACAACACCAAATGGACCCTGCTCTCTTAATGTCCACGGGATTTATCTCCTGTTGTTCCCCCCTTGTGTGTCTTTTCTTCTGTCTTTCCTAGAGAAACTATTAATTTAATTAATTTATTAAAACATTATATTCTGCCTTTACTCTTGGTTCAAGGTGGCTTACAATAATAGCTAAATGTCCCCAGCTAAAACCAAAGATAAAACAGCAAGCCCCAAATCCCCTCCTCCTCCTCCCTTAAAAGATGCCTGCTTTTCAAATTCCTCAAAAAGTCCTGGTAAACAGGCAGACCTTGCAGTGCCTCCTGAAGATCTCCAAGGAGGGCCCCCCCTCACCTCTTCGGGGAGCCCATTCCCCAGAGCCAGAACTGTGATGCAAAAGGCCCAAGCTCTGGTTAATGCCAGAGGGTTGGGCCACCCTAAGTGGTAGGATAACCAATAGATGGCGACCTGATGACCGTAGCTGGTGCACATGAGCATATGGAAGAAAACAGTCTGTAAAATAAGTGGGTCCTAAGTTCTGAAGAGCTTTATAGATCATAACCAGCATAACTAGGTAATAACCAGCTTTATCTGGCATTGGATATCCCCAGGTCTCTGGCCACTTCTGCACTGTCATTTTTGTCACTCATTTGTCCCTATTGCTTCAGGGTCCCCCCCCCCCCCCCATGTGTATTGCTCCCTGTAGTAGTCCCAGAGGGAGCAAAACACATGTGGAAAAGGGGGGGGGACCCAAAGCAGTAGGGACAAAGAGTAAAAAAAAAAAAAGACAGTGCTGAAGTGGCCTCCATCTCCTCCAATGTGTCGTATTCTTGCTAGGGTGTGAGTTGGCTCTTTGAGTGTTCTCCACTGGCTAGAAACATTTACAAAACCATGCCTTAAGTACTGACCACTTGGGAGAGTCGTCAACAGGGTGAGGGGTGGTTGAAAACTATTAACTTCTGTCCTGTTTCCTGTCCTTGAGCCAATGGAGAAATCTCTAAAAAGGAATGTGGGCTTTTTGTGGAGCCTAAAGGGAATGCATTTCTCCATAAGCACACTGATGAATGGCATTTGTCTTCAGCCTTCAGAAGGTCCTCCACACAGGAGAGTAATTGACTTGACTTTGCTGGTTATTAACCTGAAGCTATAGAACCCTCCTCACTATTCCGTATCTCCTGGTAATTCAATCCCGAACCCAAGGAAATGTCATCAAGGTGCTGTTCAGCCTTTGTTGGACTAGCCCAAGCTGGTCCACTAACCTGCCAACCCAACCACTCCATCAAAATCATCCTATGGCTGCCTAGATGTGCACCTTCCTGCATACCCATAAATAGGGCATCTCAAGCCCCTCCAAGTTTGTAGTTGGTTCTGCACCAATTGGTAGTTGGGCTCTTTCCTCATTTTTCGGTTTGCTTATTTCCTATATCTTCAGTCCTTTTCGCATTTTCCTACCACTTTGGATTTTCTCAGTGTTCGAGTTGAGGCAACTTAAGTCCGGGGCAAAATGGCATCCAAATAACCTGGGGCAACAGCAGGCTGAAACCGGGCTGACCACTGACGGGAGGTAATGTAATGCAGAATGGGGAAAAAACCCAGAATAAAAAGAAGGCTGAACTTGATTTTAGTGCAGAAGGGGGGGGAAAACCTGGATTTTTTTTTTAAAAGTTGAATTTGATTTTAGTGCAAAATTGCTTGGAGGACACTGTGGTGAACATGGATTAAAAGGAGAGTGCAGAAAGGGCCTTTGCCTTTTCACTGAATCCCTCCCCTCGGATCCCCAATTTCATAGTTGGTTTTGTTTCTTTCCTTCACTCTGAACTAGGTTTTCTTCCTTCTGTCCCCAAGCATAGTGGACTCTTTTCTTTGGGATAAGAAAACATATGTTTTTCCTTTCATCCTTTATTTCCCCCTTAGACTCCCTATTCACTCTCCATTAGGCAACAACCAAGGTCAGCACTACTAGCAGTGTGCTACTGTACCGCAAAATTTTGTGGTTTTGGTCTTCATTGCACTTCATTTTTCTAGCTTTGTGTCTTGTTAGGGAATAAAGATGATTTCTTTTGGAGTTTCTCTTGTCTGTGTAATGTTTCCTTCTCAAATTGGAGTGCTGCACTAGACTGGAACCCTAGTATATATGAGACTCTTGGATCCTGAAATAATTGCCCCAGTGACAAGTAACCTTGCATGTGTAGAGGATGTCTTCCATGTTATGGGACCAACAGGTACCAATCTGGGTAACAGAACAAAAGGAACAAGGGGCAAGTTTCAGACTCACCCCTCTGCAACTTTGCACCACACTTTACCAGATAATGGCTGCCACTACAACAGCAAAGGTATTGCTGGTACAGAGTCCTTGTCATGCTCCTATAATGCTAAAAATCATGACAGTAATTTTTACAAAAACAGTGGTTATTTTACCTAATGAGCATTGCATTTTAATACAAAGATTATTTGATAGGTCTGTTACTTGCAACTGTATTTTACTTGCAATTATAGTTTGTAGTGCAGGCATTTGGTCAAACTGGGTAGTGCATATTTTAAATCTACATTCTCTCTCTCTTTCTGTATACACAGGGCCAGCCCCAGGTTTTTTTACACACTAGGCGAGGCTACCTTGTGGTGCCCCCCCCCCCGGCGAGGCTACCTTGTGGTGCGCCCCCCTCATGCTGTGTCAGTTCATGGATCACACATTCCACTGTGGCTGAACATTGGGAAAGTGGCTTTCTGGTCCACCGATTAGGGGTTGACTGGGATCATTTCAGAGCCCCTCTGCTGCTGGTGGGAAGGAACCATGTTAGGCAGCCAGAACCCTCTCTCCTGCCTTTCCCTCTCTGCGGGTCCTCGACTGTGCCAGCTTGGGGAAGGAATGGCCTGCGACAAGGCCAGCAGCCCTTTGGGGAGGGAGGGAGGGCCCCAGGGGCCGGCAAGGCCTGCAGCTCCATGTGGGGAGGGGGTGGGGCCCCTCTGTGGCCACCTGTCGCTCTTCGGAGGAAGGGCATCTCCTTCCCGAGACTGATGAGGGCTCTGCTGCTTGCCGCGGGGAAGCTTCGCGTCCAGCTGGGCCCCTGCCAGGCTGCCTCTGCCTGGGAAGCCGCCACTGCCAGACGGGCCAAGAGCAGAGGAGGAGAGGTGAGGAGAGGAAAGAGAAGCACCAGGTGGGTGGGTGTGTAGAGAGCAGGTTTGGGGTGTAGGGGGGAGCACCCAGGCAGGCCTGCTAGTAACAGGGGACGGGGAGGGGGACAGATGTGACTAGGAGACTCAGGGCATGCTGCACAAGGTGAGGGAAGGAAGGGAAAGGCAGGGTGGCAGGCAGGCCAGTGGCGTCATTGTTGAGCAGGCACCCTAGGCGAGGGTCTAAAATTTGACAATGACAGGCCAGCCCTGTGTATACACACACACACACACACACACACACACACACAATCTGTTCATCATCTATCTGTCTGTCTAGTTCTTTGCAATGTGGCTTTTCTGAAGATATATGCTCACTAAACTTTATTCTGCCAGCAGGCAGTAATTTGCTACATTAAATTCACAGGCCTGAAGAGCCGTGTGTCTGTTTGCCTTTCTATCAAATATTTTCTGAATAAATGGACTTTCCTTAGGGCTTTATAATACCATATTGATGCTATTTTCAGCCTACAAGAGATCTGAGAGCTGAAGGAACTCATTTCTCCAGAAACATAGATGTTTAATCCCAGTCTGCCCAGAGTAAACCTCTGTCCTGGGGATTCTTTTCTTCTTCTTCTCAAGCTTAGAGCTCCATTTAAGGTTACTTAAAATCATTTGTAGTTTCAAAACAGAAAGCTTTCAAAAGGAGAGCATTGTTCAAGTTCAAAGCCGACTAGTATCTGCCCCTGAAGCATGTCAGAGATCCTTATATTAGACAGGGGGGGGGGGGGGGGGAAATCCCCATACTAATATTTTTCTCTGTTATATATGCTAGTTGAAGGCCTGCCAGAACAGGGTGCCGTGAGTGTTTTTGAACCTCCCCTGCCTTATCATTCTGCCCTTCTCTGCCTGTTCTGTCTGCTTGCCCTATTTTAACTAGATCTCATGCCGCTGAAGTCTACAGAATGGAGCCACGGGAGCCTCGGTTTTACAAAGGGATAATTCAGAATGATTCCGTTTGATTATTGTTCACAGCAAAGTGCCAAATGGCCTCGGAAGGAAGTGCATCACCTTCCCTGTGCTTTGAATCTTGTCATGTTAGTTCTTAAAGCCTTGACCGTATGAAGCGGCCTTATTGATCCACCTAGAGCAGTGTTGGCAGCTTTGAGTGGCAGCAGCTCTTCGGCTCTCAAACAGGCATTGCTGAGTTCTGCTGCCTGCTACCCTGACTGGAAACTGCAGAGGCTTTCTACATGAAAGCATGTGCTCCACTAAGCTATGGCTATCTCTGAATTTGATCAACTATGCCAATTCATTTGGCAACTGTAACAGACAGTCCCTCTGGCTGATGTCGCCCTGGGTCATTGTTACTCCTGCAGGTGAGAGGATTGCCAACCTTCAGGTAGGATCTAAAGGGTCTCCTGGAACTACAACTGAGAGAAAAAAATGGCTGACTTGGAGGGTAGCCTCTACGGCACTGCACCACTCTGAGGTTCCTGAAAATCCTGCCATCCTCAGGCTCAATCCCCCAATCTTCAGGGATTTCCCAACCCAGAGTTGGAAAATGTGGTTGTCTGTGCCCTTTGGCTGCCTGTGAAGTAAGAGAGAACTGCACAGGTCTTGGGCCAAAGTGCTGGCAGGTTTGGGTCAGTGACCAAACTTTTGATTTTATACTCCAAGATCAATGGGCAACTATACCAGAGTGTATTTGTGCCAAGGACATTTGTGCATAACACCTTTGCTTGTGCACATGACACTTCAGAGGACAGCAACTCAGTTCAGACTTGAGTCCTCAAGTCAATTTTTCCAGGGAGTCATCTCACTGCTGGCCACTAGATGTCATCATGGGACTGAAAGTGTCTCTACTTGCCTGTTGTCATCTAAAAAGGCAGGAAAGATAGGGGGGAACAGTCTGACTCACATTCAGACCAGGGAGGTTTTATCTCAAGAAGGAAGAGTAATTGCTGGCTTCACTCTCTTTAGGTTCCTGTGCTACTGAAACTTCATGTGAGAAAACTGGTGCTTTAGACAAGGTGATACTGAAGCTGTCCTGGTCTTCAGAACAGAGCTAGGGTCACCAATGTCAAAGTGGGGCCTGGGGTTCAATCCTGATTGCAACTAATCTCCAGACTACAGAGATCAGTTTCCGTGGTGGAAATAGATCAAGATGGGTAGCCGTGTCAGTCTGTCTGTAGCAGTAGAAAAGAACAAGAATCCAGTAGCACTTTAAAGACCAACAACATTTGTGGCTGGGTATGAGCTTTCATGACTTACTTCTCACTTCTTCAGCTTCTTCAGCTATCTGGGGGAAATAGCAGCTTTGGAGGGCAGACTGTTGTGAGAGTCCTACAGAGTCAGTCACAACAAGTGTCCTTTAAAAAGGTGATCTTTATTGAGAAAGGTCTGCTATGGTCATCTACACATCCTGTGTCAGTAATGGTTAGAACAATCCCTAGGCAGGGCAATTATACATAATTCAAAGAGGGTCCCACAGAGGAATGCAACCAATCATATAAATCAAGAAAAATGCACCCTTAATACTGGCTCCAAGTTCTCATAGAAAAAGCAGGAAGATACATTGCCAGACACTAACAGTCTATCAAGGTCAGAGCCAGGCAGTGAGTGATAAGCATGCTGTGAGAACCAAAACAAAACATTCCAAGCATCTGAGCATCCTGAGCAGTGGATGGCAGCATTAGCTGACAACTGTATGGTGTCAGATCCCCATTAACCTCCCTCCAATCCCCAAGCACTGCCCTCAAATCTCTAGAGATTTCCCCAAGCCAGTGTTGGCAACCCTATGAGATTAGGGGACTAGGAGGACAAAATTCTGCCCATGGACAAAATCGGGCAAATCATGTGATTTGTTTTCATATGGTGTCTGGAATGATTCTGGCTGGTGGTGGTGGTGCAGAAGGAAACAGTCTCCATGGGTCCGTTGTGGTTCCTGAGAGAGCCAATTTCAGAGGCGCCTCTCCTGCTCATCCTGATCTCTGTACCCCTTTTCTCCTCAGCCCCTGCTCTATTTCTAGGGATGAGGTGCTGTACCATTACTTCCTGCCATTGTGTCCTCCACTGCCTCCAACCCCATTGTTGCTGTTCCTGGTAGAATTTGTTGGAGCAGGGAAGTTCTGCATGGTCTCAGCACTCATAGCAGATAAATTAAGTACTCTGGAAGAATTTGCTGGAAATGGGAAAGTAAGCATCCCTTGCTCCTAGCCCAAGTGTTTCACTGTCAGATGTTATGGTGGGAATCTGTTTAATATCATGAATGTAGACTAGATAGCCTTCCATGGAAAGGGAAACATTGCTTTGGGAGGCACCTAGCCACAGCAGAGAGAGTCTGCAAAATGCTTCAAATTCAAACCTAGCCCTTGTTACAAACCTACTAGCTAGTCTTAGGCAAGCCACCGTCTCTCAGTTTCAGCCTACCGTCTGCAATAAGAGGGATCAGTATATTAATTTACCTTACAAAGGAGTTTGAATAATGCGTAAACAGGGCATTGAACCCAGTCTTTCTCGCTATGCCAGCAAGTCTTTGAGCTTAGCCAACAACAAATTCTAAAAAATGGAAGGTGAAAAGAGTTAGGATTTTAGTGTCTCTGTTTTCCCCTACCACAGTAATATAGTAATAATAAAAAGAAGAATACAGGCAAAAACTCAACACACTGAACGATTCCTATCACTGAGATAAAGTTAAGATGTAAATTTCTTCCCGAGCTGAGTTTCTGTTGGTGGAACAGCTGTTAAAGGCACAGGAGCCCTGTTGGGGAGAACAGCAACAACAACCGTTATTTTTCACATGCCTGCATGCACCCACTTAGGGTTGTCAGCCTCTCTAGGTTGTCAAACTCCAGGTGGGGCCCGAAGTTCTCCCAGAATTACAGTTGGTTTCCAGACTAGAGAGATCAGTTCCCTTGGAGAAAATGACAGCTTCCCAGGGTAAACTCTATGGCAGGGGTGTCGAACTCATTTTTTATGAGGGCCGGATCTGACATAAATGAGACCTTGTTGGGCTGAACCATGTGGGTCATAAAATGTAATGCCAGGTAGCAGAGATATAAACTTTATAAAAGACACAAACACAAAGTTTTCTTTTTACTTAAAATAAAAACATGCTTAAAACAGTAGCACTCTTGCAATATTTTGTTTATTTAACAGTCTCTGATAAATGACACCTCTTGCTCTGAATTATTGCATCAAAATGTCTGTGCTGTTGCAATCTTGAGTATGCTGTTCAGGTGTGTATCTATATGCTGCAAACCTACTTTTGATTTATTGATCTTTGCCACCGAAATCTCATGCTCAGAGTTCTGAGTCTAGGACCCAGGGGAAACATGAAATGGCTGAGCGACTGAGAGAGTCTGGTGAAGAAAGCTATGGTATAGCAGCAGCAGTAGCAGCAACAGAACCAGAAGCAGGAGATGGCCGGTTCCAGTGCGGGCCTGATAGAAGTCCTCTAGGGGCCTGATCCGGCCCCCAGGCTGCATGTTTGACACCCTTGCTCTATGGCATCACATCCTTGCTGAGCCCGCTCCCTTCCCCAAACTCCACTCTCTCCAGGCTCCACCCCCAAATCTTTAGGGATTTCCCAACCTGGAATTGGTAACCCTATGTGTCCCACTACTCCTTCCTGTGGGTGGAGCCAGGGCAGACTCCTGACTCCAACATCCCTGTCCAGTTCCATGCAGGAAATCTAGTAGCCCTGGCTTTTCTCTCTCTCTGCATTAGGCAGTTTTTTGATGAGAACAAGTTCAGAAGAAAACGGCTAGTGGCTCTCCAGAAGCAGTGAAGATGTGCACAGCCTAGTCACAATCACACAGAGATGGCCAAGTTTGACTGCATCCCATGACGCATCACTTTTGGTTGTTATGGTACTCCAGGGTCAGTGGGTTGTGCAGTTCTTGTGCAATCCTCCCCATGAGACGCCTGGATAGAAATCTCAGCCAGCTCCACTAATCCTTCACTGTCTGAGTTTTTATCATTACCCTTTTGGAATATAGTATGTGTGCCATTTCATCTGCCGATGACATTTCCTTCAAACACTCTTAATTTATTTATTATTTACATTTATACCCCGCCTTTCCAGGCAAGCTGGCTCAATGGAAACTAAATGTAGTTACCTCACAATGCTGCAACCTGGCTGTCTCATGATGCTTCCTCAAGATCCCTCACTCCTCCAGTTCCTTTTGGGACACTACATCAGATGTATAGTGATATGCTGGGATGCAGAAAATTGATGGTCTTAATTCAACACTTTTCAATTTCTTTCTTTTTTTAACCCCCCCCCCCCAAATGTGTAAATCTAGTATATATAGGAAACAAATGAAAACAGTAAGGTAGAAAACCAATGGAATTAAATGCAGCTTGAACATGAGTCTGGATAAAACTTGAAGGAGAGCAGAGAAACTGACAGATAAAAAAAAATTGAACTTCAGTTTTTTGGCTTCAAAAGTGAAATGCCTCAGAGCATTTTCTCCTGGTTTCAGCTACACCAGCCCTCATACATAAGCTATTGTCCGTAAGTTCTATCTTGTCCATCATCATTTCTGCCTGCCAGCCAGGGAACATCTGCAGAAGAATGTCAAGCAAACTACTTGAACAACAGCTTGTGAAGCAGCCTGTTCACTGTATTTCCACAGCAAGCCGTGCTCCATCCCTTCTCCTCTTCTGTCATCATAATTGGAAGAGATGGAAATGTCTGAGCAGAAACCGTCATCATCATTGCTTTATTACAGTTCATAACCAGCACAAAACAGTCCAGACATATCAAAACCTGAAGACTAATGTAGAAACAGAACAAAACTGAAACATTTACAAATAATTAAAATAAAATATCTCATAATCTATATCTGTATCACCACCTTTACATACTGTTTATGAATTCTGTAGGCTGCTGCTAAAAATTTGGCACCTGCCAACGTGATCTCTGGGTTAGAATCTGATAGAAGCATATTGCTTATTACAATATTTGAGAAACCTGAAAATCTTTCCTGTATAGGCTGAATAAATTAGCTCGTATTTGATTGTAATACCCACAATTAAGCAGAATATGTGTGACCATAGCCACTTCTCCAGTACCGCACAGGCAGACATCAGTGCCTTTCTGTAGCGGCCCACTACCATTTCTGGGGGAAAAATATTACAACGGGCCATAGAAAAGGCCCTTCAATGAGATGGAATATCCAGTTTTGACAAGTATGAATCTGGGGAGACAATATATTTTGTTCGAGATGGGGCTAAAAAATTTGAAACTCTGGTGATGTCATTCTGCCTCTCTACATCAAATATTCTCTGCTTGACTAGGGCCCTGGCTTGATTTACAGCCGTTATCTGCAAGGACTCAGGAGAGAAGCCAAGCATGGGTAGCTTCTGATGTCTGAGCAGAAACCAAAAGGCTTCATATCACTCTTTGACCAGCCATTCCTGTCCATTCCCTTCCTCCCCCTTCAGTTTTGTTGCAACTGGAAGAGATGGGAATGGCTAAGCAAAACATTGGATGCTTTCTATTTCTGCTTGGTTGTTTCCCTCCGTTCTAACCATGACTGAAAGGAGGTGGCTGGGGATGCAACAGGACAAGAAGGCAGGCCTTCTAGATCACACTGGTGTAAAGTGGCCCCACGTGAGAAGTTAAGATGCCGGACTGGGGAAGGAACAATGTTGCCATTTCCCCAGCTCTTTGGGGGTTCCTTAATCCTCTGGCAACTCTTTGGAGGAAAATACAAATGAAGGATTTAGTGGATTCCATTTATCCTCCTAATGCTCAATTTTGCTGCCTTGTGAAAGGAACCAATAAAAAGATGCCAGAAGTGATTCCTTGTGGTCATGGTTTGATCTTCTGTTCACAAAACATGTGTTAAATATAGGGTTGCCAGGTCCCCCCAGGCCACCGGCAGGGGATGGGGTGGGGTAGGGTTGCCAGATCCAGTTTGGGAAACTCCCGTTGATTACAGGATGGAGCCTGGGGAGGACAAGGATCTCAGTGGGGTACAATGCCACAGAGTATACCCTCCAAAGCATCCATTTTCTCCAAGGAAATTGATCTCTGTAGTCTAGAGCTGAGCTGTAATTCCAGGGGATCACTAGGTCCCACCTGGAGGCTGGCAGCCCTAGTTAAATGGCCAGTGAGATTTATGGAAAAGCTGGCGGCATTTGCCTTTTGAACAAGGAAAGTTTCCTTAGGGCATTAATGCTGTTTGTATTCTAGACACACCTTGGCCAGTTAGCTCCGGCACAAACAAAGTACGTGAATGATTTGGACTTGCAACTGTTTAATGCTGTATGGGAAAGCTTATTTAGTTGAGCGGGAGAGTGTTTGGAGGTCATGACCTGGATGCCTCCAAGGCCCCATAAAAGAAGAGTTTTGTGGCTTTAATGGGTGAAGTGGGATGCCTGTGTTTTTGGGGAACAGTAGAAATGTTAATTTTGAGATGCTGTATCTGGCAAGCTTTCACTGGGATTTCAGTCTAGGTTGGTTTTTGTATGCCTGCTCTGAGAGTGGTGACGAATTAAAGCCCCAGAACTTCAGGCGTTGCAGTGGGTTAAACAGCTGTGAAGGAAGGCTAGTAAGGTTTGGAGAAAAATGTTCTGCCCCTTTAACAGAGGCTTCAGGCATGGAAATGGGCAGCTAAAATTTTTCATACATCACCTAGTGAATAACATCCCAATAAACTTCTGTTAAAGGGACTGAACTTTTTTTCTCTCCAGGTCGTTGGTGATCCTACACTAATAAAGAAGAAGAAGAAGAAGAAGAAGAAGAGATTGGATTTATACCCTGCCCTTCACTCACTTGGAGTCTCAGAGCGGCTTACGAACTCCTTTCCCTTCCCCTCCCCACAACAGACACCCTGTGAGGTAGGTGGGGCTGAGAGAGCTCTGAGACAACTGTCCTTGAGAGAGCCTTGAGAGAACAGCTGGTACAGAGTTATGGCTTGCCCAAGGTCATCCAGCCAGGTGCAAGTGGAGGAGTGGGGAATCAAACCTGATTCTCCCAGATTAGAGTCCGTGCACTTAACCACTACAACAAACTGGCTCTCCTAAACCAGTTTGTGCTGTTTTGCAGAGAACAACAATAAGCGATCGCTGCATTTTGACATACAGCTGCATTCCTCCTCCCTAGCACAGAACATGATACAGTGAATATGAATATCTATATAATCCCTAGTACAGGGTAATGAAGAGATCATCAAGGTGCTCATTAGGTTTGCTGACAGTCAGTACATTTGGGGTTACCCCGTTGGTTCACAGATTCCAAGGCAATTTTTTTTTTTAGTTTTCCAAAACTGAGATGGAGTTCCCTGATGGTGAAAGCATGCCAATGTAGTCCGAAATAGGTAACCTGTATACTTGTGAAAACATTCTCAAGAACATGCACAGCAATAATGAGAAATTACATGACTGTGACTGCGAACACATGGTCCTTTTGTGCCAGTGTCGCTGCAGCTCCCTAATGGATTTAAAATGCATGATCAGATGGCCACATCTGCATCCCATCTGGCACTCATCGCCCTCCAGGAATCAACCCTCTTCTGTCGTGGTCTTCTCGACACCAGGAAAATCAGGTACTTTATGGTTGTTTCTGGCTTCACCCCACAATTCCGCCTGTCTGGACTGCCTCCTAGCAATCGGAAGCCGTTTAGGACATCTGAACATTTTCCTTGTGCTTTTGCTATTTTTTTTTAAAAAAACAGTTGGTGATGTGCACATGACTGGATTACCGTTCGTGTGTTTCAGCTATCTCCTGCCTACAGCTTTGCAGCACACGGAGTAGGAAAGAGGTTAATTGACAAGATGAGTTTGTTTCAGAGAAGGAGGGAGGGGGAGGGAGTCTGAGAACAAAGCCAGTGATTCCAGCTTTGCTCCAAGTTTTTAAATAAAAACACCAGCAGTACACAGGACACAGGATGAAGCTTCTCTATTCCCCCGCCCACCTGCTTTTAAACATTTGAGAAGTGGAATTTCTCAGAAGCAGTTTCAAAAACACTACCCTTACACTGGACTCCATTTCCCAGCATCCTCCTCCAGCAATCCCATTGGCCACCAGCTGTCGCCATTCTGCCAGGAGTTTGAAGTGCTAATTCCCATCAGGAGAATTAAGGGGGTTCAGTCTGATCAAAATTCTTCATTACAAAAAACCCTAGATCAACTAGAACTGGGGCCACACTGGATCTTTTTTCCTGTCTGACCACAGCTTGTGTGAAGAAAAGTGTGATTAAAACAAGTTAAGTGCTTCAATGGTGTATGTTAAGCAGGCTTCAGACCAGTCCAGTTCTATGGCATGGTTGTTTACATTTAGGGCTGCCAAGTCCCCCTGGGGGGGCAGGGATTCCCCCGATAAATGGGTCCCCAGTCTGCCGGTTGGGATCCGGCCGGTGGGGGGAACTCCACCCCTGAAGCGGCCCGACCAGGCCAACATGCCCGGTGTGATGTTGTCACCTGGAAGTGATGTCATCATGCTGGGCACGTCGCCAGGCGACGCTCTAGCAATCACCCTGAAAACTCTATGGTACCACCATAAAAAACCCGACCGCACGGCTCCTTCAGGTGGATGCCATCTACACAATCCACCATGGAGTCTGCGTGCATTAAGGTGATTCACAGGGGAGCTGTCTGGTCGTGGAACATTGGATTATAAAGATCGAGATCAAATTAGAGCTAGGCCAATGGCAGGATTAGCTGCCCATCTGAACGGGACCTTAGATAGGACAAAAGAACAGTTTTCATCTGTCTTTAAGCCAAAATTGTCAGTGATAATAGTGCTGCCAGGGTTGGCCCTATCCAGTGCATTTTGATCCTGGTCCACGTAGTGAGACAAGGCCAGGAAGGAAAGACTGTATTTTGAGCTTCTATGGGCTACTTACAGCTTTCAAGAAGTAATTATTATACCACTGATGGTTATGCCTCTTGTAGGCTTATGGGATCTAGCTTCATGGCAATGATAAGAAGCAGGGAACAATGGTTGTGATGCACAGGAAAGCGTTTCCAGCTCTAAAAAGTGATTACATACCATAAAGGGGTGAAAAAATAGCAAACGTTTATACAGCCAACATAGGACAACAACAATACAAAAGGGTAGCTCGAACCCAGTGAGGATGCTGTTAGGAAAGCTTATGCCCAGAAGATGCTGAAGCATGTGATAAATGCTAAAAACAACAAGGGCTCCTTTGGCTATGTTTACAGCATGAAGGAGAACATCCTCCTCTGTGGAAGATGGTGAAATCCTAACAGTCAAAGAGACAAAGTGGAGCTATTATGCCTTGGTCTTCTCCCACAAGGGAATTGTATCTAACATGGGAAAACCAGAAGAAATGATATGAATAGTGATTTGCTGCCCTGGATAGGTAAGGAGATAGTCAACAACCACCAAGCTACTTTAAACAAATCTACATCTCCAAAACTAGATGAATTACATCTCGGGGTACTGATGGAAACTGTAAATATTAGTTCAGAGACTCTGCCTCTAATCTTTGAGAATTCTTGTGGAATGGGTAAAGATGCTGAAAGACTAGATACGGGCAAATGTCCTACTCTTCAAAAAAGAGGATAGGATGGCTTTAGAAATTACATATTGGTCGACTTGACCTTGAGACATAGTAAAATTCTAGAGCAGATTATTAAACTGTTGGTCAGTCAGCATACAGAGTATGTTGATTAGTAGCAGCCAGCATGGATTCTCAAAAATAAATAAAACTACCAGTAATTTGGTAGACTACAGGAATGCTATGGATGTACTGTCTCATGATTTCAGCAAAGCATTTGAAAAAGTCTCTCATGACATCCTTGTGGACAAGGTGGTTAAATATGGGCCATGAGATACTATTGTTAGACAGATTCATAGTGGGCTGCACAACTATACCCAAAGAGTGCTAATTAATGGCTTCATATCAACCTGCAGGTACATCTGAACTGGAGTGCTGCGAGGTTCTGTCATAGGTCCTCCGCCGCTCAACATTTTAATACATAGTTTAGATGAGGGCATAGAACAGATTACTGATTATCAAATCTGTAGATAAGATGCAATGGGTGTGTGTGGATAACACTGATGTAGACAAAGTCATGAATCTGTGACTCAGAATGATGTTCATTGGCTGGAATGCTGGACCAATACCAGTGTATTTGTACAATGGGTAGGGTGTTGGGCCAGATGGTTGCCAAAGGGACCCCTCCACTTCTGCCACTCTTTGACTGTCCAATAGCAAGTTCATTTCTCCCAAAGCCAGATACAAAAGCAGAATTCTGTGCCTCACAGTAGATTTCAAGTCTCTGGTCCCTAACAGGAGGTTGTGGAGAGAAGGTTAGATGGTCATGATGAGTCGTTCAGAGTTGTGGCCTGCCAAAATCTTGCTGCTAAATTAAAGGGCCAGTTCACTCCTGCAGGTAGGCACAAAAAGTGTGCAACAAATTACTCAAGCAGATTTACTCATAAGTGAATCTCACTTTGTTCAGCAGGATGTATTCCCCAGAAGATACATCTAGCACTGCAGCCTTAGTAAAGGAGCACACTTTGGGCTTTATTTTGTCTTGTTGAAATCAGAAGCATTGTGAATGCCAAGAGTTGTTATGCTCACTGAAGTATCAAACGAAGTTGGTATAATAGTGTCGAATTCATGAGATGATAAATGAAAGGAAGTGGCTTTGTTATGGGTTTAATTGCTTTTTACTGCATTCTTGGCCTATGCTCAAATGCCTCTTTTTCTTTTCAAATTAACATTTTATATATAAAGATAAGGAATATTATTAAATCTCTCCAGGAAGTGAATGCTTGGGGGTAAGTAGGAGATAGGGTTGTGTTGTAACTAAGCCTGGAGGATAATTCTAGATAGTTTGGTATAGAGTGTAATTGTTGTTTTGATCTCAGAGACTGAGAGACAAAAAATAATTGGGTCTATTTATGTAGATGAGAGAAAGCACCACACATTTTAAGGTTCGCAATGCGTGTTTGGCACAGATCTGGTTATTCCGTATTTTCTAACATTGCTGAACTTTCTCTATTAACCTTTTACTTTCAGTGATATCACCCTACTTTTTCACATGTTAATTTTTTAAAAATGGCAGGAAGCAATAGGAAAAGCAGGCTCCTACAAAGGAAAGAGAGTCTTAACCACTGCTGGGGAACTGACACATAAAATCTGAGGCAGTCAAGCTGAAAAGTGATATAAAAATACAATCCAAGATACACTCAGCAGTCAAAGACAAGGACCTAAGCCAGATAGAGTAAGAAGAGGAGAATCAGGCTCAAGGAAAGGAAAGAGGGCAGGGAAGGATCAAGGCTGTCTGGAATAAATGAGTAGAATGAGATGGAGGGCCTAATTTTATGTTATGCTTTCTTCAGAGACAACTCCAAGTTTGGTGGAGAGTGTGTTATGAGGAACTGTGCTTTCCAAGTACATGGGACCCAGTTTGGATTGGGACTGTGGTATGCGGAGTGAAGCAACTTAAGGTTTCCCCCTGTGCTGTTTTTCTGTCCTGAAATGGCCCCAGTGGTGCTATACTTAGGGCATAGGGTTGACAGGTCAAGGTTGGGAGTTTTGAGTTTTGGGGGTGGAGCCTGGGGATGGCAAGGTTTGGGGAGCAGCGGGATTTCAGTGGGGTATAATGCCATAGAGTTCACTTTCCAAAGTGGCCATTTTCTCCAGGGGAACTGATCTCTGTTGCCTGGAGATCAGCTGTAATCCCAGGAGATCTATGGCCATCACCTGGAGGGCATAACCCTTCCATAACCCTTATGGGAGGGGCTGTGGCTCAGTGGAAGGGCCTCTGCTTTGCAAGCAAAAGGTCCCAGGTTCAATCCCTGGTGTCTTCAGCTAAAAGAACCAAGCAATAGGTGATGTGAAACACCTGAGTAGTCTGAGTCCAGTTTTTGTAGTATGTTCTGTGTAGCAACCAGGCTGCCATGTGCTCCTAGATAATGGCGCCCGCCGCATGGCCAGAGCACATGGTCAGGCAGAGAGGGGAGGCTTGAATCTGGAGGAACAAGAGACGTCTGGATTCTAAGCCTCCACCAATGTGGGACCTAGGTTCTCCCTGGGGAGCCAATGTGGTCAAAGGCTCCTCCAGGGAACCTATGACAAACATGCACATATGTTAAGCCCCTATCAGGTCTTTTGGGTGCGGCTGGAGGTGTGGCTCTGGCCAGCATATAATGAAGGCCCTGGAGCCCTGGAAGCTTGCTTGATCTGACCATCTGCTGGACATGCTGAATCACTCAATAAAGGCTTCATGATTTCACTGTTCCTGGTCTCATGAGTCCAGTACGCTTCATGGACCGATGGTCTGATTCAGTGAAAGGCAGCTTCAAGTGTGAGTGCAGCCACATGCACAGAGAAACTGCCACAGAATCCCTTCTTTCTTCACTTCTTTGCTGTATCATAAGTTGACCCGCAGTTGCGCGATCACATGGATTTTTGTAGATGCGGGAGCAGCCCACCACTGTGTGATCAGACACAACCGCGGGTGAGTCGGGTTTTTTAAAAATTGTTTGTTCCTGATGCACTTACAGGAGGAATCCACGAAGTGCCCTTCCGCCCCGAGGTCTCCCTATGATATGTGTGGCAGTGTGCGTTGAAGTGCATACTGCAACGGGGTTAAAAAAAAATGGCACGGAGTCGGGATAGCCTGATCAGACTATCCCAACTGCCATGGGAGCATGCTGGGGTGATCAGATGCAGGAAAGTCCGTCTGTGGCCCATTGCAACCCATTTGCTACAGGACTTTCCCAGATGTTTTTTAAATCCGCTTGTGCAGCGGAGCAAAATGGGTTGCTGATGGCTGCAGGGCACTTCCCAGATGTTGGCGTCTGATCATGCTCCTTTATTCCACCTGGCATTCATGCCTATGTCAGGACAAATTGTACGTGTGATCGTGAGCAAAGTCCTTAGTTGGAGAGGGAAGGGAAAATTGGAGGCCAGTAAGTGCGCTGCCCTCCTGTTCTCTGGCAACTGCGCATTGCAGTGAATGCATGCTACGGAGGGCTCATTTAGGTTCTATGGCAATCCCCTCATAAGTGATTCTGCACTTGTTCTGGAAGTGATTGTGCTGATTATTCCTGATCTCATGACAACTGACTTGATCCCCATTTTTCTTGCTATGACCCAATCTCTGAATGATTATTACTTTTTAATTTTTTTTGGCTAGAGATTCCTTTTCGTTACTTCCATTTAGAGCGGATCAAGGAAAAAAAGGTTGTCATTTGGCATTTCCCTCTTAGTATCACTGAGAAAATGTGAGAATGACTCACCTTAGCTATCATATTTATGCCAATGGCAATATAATTATCCAGGCTTTTTAAAAAAAGTGAAATCAATGAAAAAAGGAGGGAGATTTTTAAATAGGGAAACAGCAGCTGTTGGTAGATTTAAAGTTAGCAGGAGGTTATTTTATGGCAATGAGATCAGGGGAGAAAAAAAAAAAGAAAGCCCTGGGACATAACAGAGCTGATTTGTTACAGAGCTCACAGCTAAAACGATAAAAAAAGTTCTTCCATCCCATTTGTTTCTGCACATATCCCCTGATCCTGTTAAACTATTAAGGTAATCAAGAAGCATTAGCAGAGCTGGTTGCTTCCCCAGAATCTGAAGGACACACTGGAACATTATGTCTTTATCTGAGAGTAAAATTGACTTGAATGAAAATTCGTATATTTATAATGATGTTGGTTAAAGGATTTCACTTACAAGCTGCAGTGTTTTCATTTGGCCAGGAGCACTTCCTGGTTTGTGACGAGGAGTGTTGGCTTGCCCAAAAGTTTTACAGGCATCCCTCCCAGCTGTGTTCCTCTTTCCCACACTATATCCACTTACTCCCTTCCTGGAAGCCTCCATATCCTCTCTCCTTTCCCTACTTCCTCCTTTCCATCCCACTCACCAACGAAACTTTCTTTTATCTGCCCCCCAGTAGGGTTGCCATCCTCCAGGTGGGGCCTGGGGATCTCCAGCTGACAGAGATCAGCTCCCCTGGAGAAAATGGGTGCTTTGAAGGGTGGACTCTATGGGATTCTACCATGCTGAGGCCCCTCCCCAAACCCCACCTTCTCCTGGCTCCACCCCCAAAATCCCCAGGTATTTTCCAACCTGGACTTGGCAACCCTACCCCCCAGTCTTCAGCATTGTTGATTATTTGTTTACTTCATTTATACCAAGGATTGTCAGCAAGTGGCTGGTAACTGAAGGACGTCTGGATGGGGGATATGGGGGTATTGTTGGTGCCATGGCATCACAACACTTCTAGGGTAAACCCAGAAGTGACATTGTGTTTCTCTGTGATTCTGTGGTATCATAGATTATCTGGCAATTCCTAGAGAGGCATGATGTCACTTCTGTCAGGCCAATGGCAATTTTTTACTTTATTTTACTATCACTGAGCACCGGAGGTGTGATGGCAACAGAAGCTGGGATCAGGAGATCTCCTGTCCAGTATTGCTTCTAAGCTGAGCTAGCTTACTCTAACTCACAGTTTTTTTAGCCTCCGGCTCACTCATTTTGGTCTCAGCTCGGGAAGGATGGCTCCAGAGCAAACTAATTTATGCAGTTGCTAAATCGTTCGTTCACAACTTTAGTGCCACTAGCTAACAAAGTAGAAATTTTGCTCACAAGACTCCACAGCTTAGAGGGAGCGTTGCTCCTGTTCCCAGTGGGTAGAGTTGTCAGGTCCTACCTGGCTGCTGGCAGGGGAATTCACTCTCTTCTCCAGGATCTTCTGGTGTGCACACTTTGCCCACCACAATGACATCACCTGGAAGTGATGTCATCGCATCAGGGGCATGGGGGTGACACTCTAGTTTTTGGGCAAAACTCTATGTTTTTCTTAGAGGGCTGCGGTGGCTCAGAGGTTAAGACACTGAGTTGCAGACTGGAAGGTTGGTAGCTCAGCAGTTCGAGACCTGAGTGCCGCATGATGGAGTGAGCTCCCATCTCTGGCCCCAGCTCCTGCCAACCTAGCAGTTCGAAAGCAAGAAATTGCAAGTTGATAAATAGGTACCACTTTGGTGGGAAGGTAACAGCATTCCATGCGCCTTGGCATTTAGTCATGCCAGCCACATGACCACGGAAAAGTCTTTGGACAACGCTGGCTCTTTGGCTTGGAAACGGAGATGAGCACCGCTCCCTAGAGTTGGATTCGATTGGCTTTCGGGCAAGGGAAACCTTTACCTTTAATTATGTTTTTCTGCCTTCAAAACCATAGAGGTTGCCCAAAAACTAGAATGTCACCCCCCCGACATCCCCTATGCAATGACAACAGTTACAGTTGATGTCATCACATCTGGGACTTTGTCAGACGCTGTCCCTGTTTGGAGGTGGGGCTTCCACTGCTGGCCAGTTGGCTGGCAGTGGATCAGAACTCCACAAAGTGGAGGAATCCCACTAGGAACTGGGGAATGGCAACTCTACCAGTGGGTTACTGGCAACTCTATTTATACCAAACCTTTACCCCCAACAGGGAACTTAAGCAGCTTGAATTGGGAGGCATCTGTTAAGGAGGGGAGGGGTAGAGAGATTTGAGGCTTGTTATTTGATTTTTTGCTTTTAAACTGAAAATGTTATAACTATTATTGTATTGTATTGGACCGCAAGGCTTCCAGTGGGGCACTGAGTCAAGTTCAAGGTTTTGGTTTCGACCTTTAAGGCCTTGAGCATTTGGGGACCAATGTATCTGCAGAATGGCCTCCTCTGTTACACCCCCGGGAGATGACTACGCTCTTCACAGAACAACTTGTGGTGGTCCCTGGCCCTAGAGATATCTGGCTGTCATCAACCTAGTGGAACTCTCTGCCAAATAACATCGAGGCCCTGTGGGATCTTATGCAATTCTGCAGGGCCTGTAAGGCAGAGATGTTCTGCCAGACGCTTGGTTGAGGACAGCAACAGTTTACATCATGGCTGGCACCCTACCTGAATCCCCTACCCCTTATGGAGTTTACTCCCTCCCTGTGGCCATGAAGCACTCACAGACCAGAAACAGGAGGGACTCAGAAGAATAAAATTTGCTACTTGCTCTTAACTGTGGTATAATATACTGGATATGTTTTTATGGTTTAATAGTTTTAATTTGTACATTACCTAGAGCCCCACATTTGTGGGGATTAGGCCATTCATAATGGTAACAAAATAAATAAATAAAAGAAAAGAAATATAAATGTTTTAATAAATAAAATACAAAGTTCTGTATAAACAAGCAATGACAAGAACTTCATGCATGTGCATTTTATATCATATAGTAAAACATATTCTAACATGAAACGTTAAGTTTATATCTCTATTGAAGATTACTGAGAAACACTACAATATAATCATTTCTGAAAATACTAGGCACCCCAATGAAGTTTCTTGGTGCCATGGTGACCCGGCACCTGGAATTTTGCTAGTAGCAATAATATTGTCATGGCTGGAGAAATTTGGCCCCCAAGTAGCTTGGAAAGGTAGGATCTGATGAAGTCCAATCTCATGAGGTGGTGTCTGGCTCATGAAAGTTGTGCCACAGTATATATATTTAGTCTTCATTATGCAGCTCTGAAAACGTTTTCCATCTTGGATCAAAAGGGAATATAAAATATAGCCAGGTCTAAACATTAGAAATCTCTGACATTTCGTAGTGGTATCATGGTAGCTCATGAAACGGAACATGATGTACTTTAGTCAGGGAAGAAGAGAGAAATATACTTTGGAGATGTATTGCTTCTTTCACTCCCCTTTCTAGTTGCTGGGGTGGTTTGGTAATGGTCAGGTTGGAGGACCCAACTCACCAGGAAACACTGTTCTGAGTTGAGCATGGACAGAGATGCAGGAGGACAGCATGCCTCTCTAGGCTGCTCAGCAGTGTGGTAGAGCATAACCTTCCTACCTCCTCAGCTGTTAGGATAAAGTAGTGCTTGAAGAAGCAATTTTTTAGGTCAAGGTAGGTGGGAGCCAAAAGTCTATACTTAAATAATCAGGCAAGCATATTGTGAAGATATATCCTTCCTTCCTTCCTTCCTGCTTATCTCCCTCTGTGATTATGCTTAGAGGGCAATAAGGAAAAAGCAAATGAGGATGTACAGGTGGTAATTAGGGCTGCCAAGTCAGCCCGGGGGGCGGGGGATCCCCCGCTACAGGGGTTCCCGATCCTCCGGCCAGCATTCGGCCGGTGGGGGAAACCCCACCCCCGAAGTCGTCCAGCCTGGACGACTTCCCCCGCGCCGGGCGACGTCACCGGAAGTGACGCCATCACGTCGGGGGCGTTGCCAGGGCGACGCTCTGGCAATCGCCCCAAAACTCTATGGTATCATAGAGTTTTGGGGCGATTGCCAGAGCGTCGTCCTGGCAACGCCCCCAACGTGATGGCGTCACTTCCGGTGACGTCGCCCGGTGTGCGCACTTTGCGCGTGCGCTGGGGAAGCTCCTGGCCAGCAGAGGACTCCCCCCCGCCGGTAAGGTTAAGAGACTTGGCAACCCTAGTGGTAATTCAGAGTCTAATGGGAAAGGATAAGGAACTGGAGCAGGGGGAAGGATTAGCATTTGAAGAGAAGGAATGAGAAGAAAAAAAGAAGTGCAAGAATGAGGAGGTACTCAGACAGAGGCCTTACTGCAGCCTAAAACATCCCCCCCCCCTAAACATTTTAATACCAGTATAACTGAAGAAACCAACAGGCCTGTCAAACTAGCAAAGAATGGGCCTCCTGCTATTTTTTAAAATATACAACACAGCAATGACACAGTCCTCCTCCCCATGAGAGTACAGTGCCAGCTTGCACTTTGCTATTGACAAGAAGAATGTTTTCTTTGGTAGACTTACAATTTTGTGCTTCGACAGTTCAATACTCTTCACTGATTAGGATAATAACTTTAATGACATTCGTGAGTGAGAACAGCCTCCAGCCTCCAAGTGGGGTCTAGAGATCTCCTGGAATTACAACTGATCTCCAGACAGCAGAGACCAGCTCCCTTGGAGAAAATAGCTACTTTGCCCTGCTGAGTTCCCTCCCTTTTCACCTTCCTCAGGCTTCAATTCCAAATCTCCAGGTTCCCCCCCCCCCCCAATCCAGAGTTAGCAACCCTGTCTCTGATTTAAAATAATTTATTTTTAGATGGCATCATTGTAAACGGTTTGCTGGAAACAGAAAATTGGAAGAAGTCACTATATTGTCGGGAAGAAAGAGGCCTTCATGACTGACTCCTTTTCTTCCTCAATGTACCGGTGCAATTTGTTGCTATAGAAATGTCTATTAACAGAACTGCCTATCTAATAACCTATTCATGGACTTGTAAAAATGGTAGCATCAGAGGCTGGTTTTGTTCTGACCTTTTCATCCATTGTCTCTTTTTACTGTTTTCTTCCACACAGAATTTTCTGTGTGTGTGGTGGTTCTTTGCTGTGTATTAGGAAGGCTGCAGTAGTATTTTCCTCACAGTTCCGTCTATTAATCTTGCATAATACAGGTCTATTGGCTGAAACAAAACACTTTAGCAAGACTAGCCAATGATTTAACAGTAAAACAATACTTAGTCATCTTTACGTATGTTCTCTTGCTACTATTGTTTCAATTCTTACTTGCTACAGGAAGCTAGTAGGGTTGCCAACCTCCAGGTCATGGCTGAAGATCTTCCATTATTACAACTGATCTCCAGGCAACAGAGATAAGTTCACCTGGAGAAAATGGCTGCTTTGGAGGGTAGACTCTATGGCATTATACCCCTTTGAAATCCCTCCCATCCCCTCCCCAATCCCTCCCTTCCCCTTTGAAATTCCTCCCCTCCTCCTTAGGCCCCACTGCCCAAACCTCCAGGTATTGCCCAACTTGGAACTGGCAACCCTACAGACAAGTGGTGATCTGGTAGCCTGCCTTTATATTTAAATGGGTATGTCCCAAGTTCCTATTTTCCCCTCTCATACCTGAGGGAAAATGCAGGAAAATAAAATCTCTGTCCATCTAAATGAGGAATATACAAAGATGTATTGTAAGTGTCATCAAAAGGGGCTCTGCTCTTTTGATGGGCATCTTCTGTTTAATTCTAATTATATAACAGACTTTCAAGAAAGTCTTGTTTTTCTTACTAATTAGGCCATCCCTGGGTTACACTAATGGGAGGTTATACTTGAGAGAAGACTGCCGTTGTGCATCTAAAGAGGGAAGCAATTAGCTCTAACTTGCACTAAAGCTGATTCTCTGAAGTTTATACAAATCTTTAATGAGACAACAAGGATGGATACAATTGGGAGCCAAATGTATTACAAGTTGCTTACTGATATTAATCCAAAGGCATATGCTTTAGAGAGATTCTGTGAAACTTGACGCATTTCTCCCACTTCATCAATTATACTCTTTCTGAATTTCTGAGAAACACCCTCTAATATTATGAGTTTTAAAAAACAATCAGGGAGGGTCTCAGCAGTATTTAAAAGCCTCCTAGGAATTCTGATATTGCTTTGTCCCTCAGGAGCAAATAATAAAGTCATTCAAGACTGATCTTCAGTTAGAAATTGAGCTAACAGATGAAAATCATGCCCAGTTCTCATGGCTTTGATTCTTAATTTTACTCTTTTTTTTTTTTTTAAAAACCCAAGCATGCAATAAAACATTGTACCATTTTTGTCTCATCACAAATATAGGCATGTAGATGAATACACAGAATACACTTTTCTTTATTTTTATGTCCCCATTTGATGAAATTATCCGGGATACAAGATTTTCCTTTCGGCTGGAGCTTGCAGTTATCACAATGAGTCCCACTTCCACACAAAGGATGGTAAAAATTAACCTTGTTCTTCTCAAACATATGTTAATATACGTGAAGAAAATCTGTGAGCTATCATCCAATGTGTGAAAAGAATGAGGGGGAAATGGAGTAATAACTAGTCGTATCTTAGCAATTTTTATCTGTAAAGTAGGTTGTAAAATTGTTATAACAATACAGAGAAGACCTGGATTTACAGGACTATTTAAATAATCACTCCTACCTCACTGCTTTAGTCAGTCAGCTTTGGCGCAAACCAAGTGCTACCTATATATTAAGTCTTTGTCCTCTTTCAACTGCCTCATTTCTCCTTCAGGCTAGGGAGACTTGTGCTAACTGGTAAATACCTCCAAACAAGCAAGGCCATTCAGCAGTTCTGCAGCTATTTAGGCCGGTGGGGATTCCTCCGAAGAGTTTGAGCATGCAATTAGCTCCTAAGTCTCCAAGGCCAAGCCATTCTTTTATTCATCCTCCTTAATAAGGATATAAACGGAGAGGAATCTGTGACCTAAGGAAATTTGGATCCAGTCCTGACGGCGGTGCCTTGCCAGTACTCCAATAATTGGGGGGGGGGGGCACACACAACTATTTCCAGGGTAGTACAAACTATTGGTGTGTATTCAGCCACCCACAGACTTTGTGGAATAAAACTTTCCTACTTCCCTTCCTTCTACAGCCCATTGAGACCTCTCAAATTTTATTTTTGTGGGTCTCTGGGGGCAAATTGGGCATCTGGAGTGGGAGGGGGGAATCAGCAGAAATCTCTATCTTCTTTTCCACTAGGGTTGCCAAGTCTGAGTGGGAAAATACCTGGGAACTTTGGGGGTGGAGCCAGGAGAGGGTAGGGTTTGGGGAGGGGAGGGGCCTCCACATGGTACAGCACCATAGAGTCTACCCTCCAAAGCAGCCATTTTCTCCAGGGGAGCTGATCTCTGTCAGCTGGAGATCAGTTGTAAAAGCGGGAGATCCCCAGGCCCCACCTGGAGGCTGGCAACCCTATCTTCCACAAATGGAAATGTGGTTGAATGCATGCCACCTCTGAATCTCATGTCTGCTGTGTTTCAGGTTTTGCTTTCTGGGACAACCCTGTATTTGGTAGGAGGGCTGTGAGGTCACACATCAGGTCTGAAGGCTTTGGTGTATTTGAAACTCCCCATGAACATCTGTTAGTTCAGTTAGTTCATTATTGCTTGGGGCTGATTAGAGCTGTTTGTTATATCTAGATCCTGCAGTACAAAGTTGTCCTAGAAATATGTGTGGTGGGAGTGATATGAATGCATTTTCAATACCAGTGCCCAGAGAAGGGAAGAGGACAGCAAAGGCAAGGACCTATTTACAACTTTTGTTGTTTTTGTTCAGTTGCACAGTTGAGTCTGACTCTTCTGTCTAACCATCTCATCCTTTGCTGTCCCCTTCTTCTTTTACGTTCAATTTTCGCCAGCATCAGGGTCTTCTCCAGTGAGTGCTCCCTTCGCATTTGGTGGCCAAAGTATTTGAGCTTTGGCTTCAGTATCTGGCTTTCCAGAATCCACCAATAATACAAGCACACACAGTGTTTTGGAATAAAATGGCCACAACTTTTATTGGTTACAGCTGTAGGAAGGCTTGGCACAGCATGGGTCCACTGGTTACTGGAGTCTACTGACCCGCCTGCCAGTCAATGTACCACAGCCCACCTAGCTCACCTGCTGCTGTGGGGAAAACCATGGGATGGCAGGTTGCTGGATTCCACAAGGACAGTCTCCCCTGTCACCTGAGCATGAGGGTAACCCATTGGCAGCCCCCAAGCTGGGCATGCCCCTTTAAAGCCCTCACCCTAAGATCCCTTAAGGGGAACCCCATATGCCGGGAAAACAGCACACAGGCTGATTTTCCTAAAATGGATCTGGCCCCATGCTGATACCACCACAAAGAGCTGGATGTTCCTCCCCCACCTGGCTCCTGCCAATGTTCCTTCACCTGTCCCCAAGTCTGTAGGCCATACCTAACCCTATGCAGACAAATATCCATTCCTCATGGAGACAAGTGAACCCCGTCAGGCCGGAATAGGGCTTCCAATCAATGAGATATATTCAGATGCTGAATTTGGAGCCCTCCCATGACCTAAACACTCCTTCCCAATCCCTTGGTCACCTTCTGCCTTGCTGCATCCACCCTCTCAGGGCAGATGGCCCCATGCCAAGAGTGCCCCTCCAGCCAGTCCAACCAGAGGAAGGTCATGTTAGGGAGTTGTACCCATAATAACCTCAAATCTGCCTCAGCCTGATGTTCCAAATCAATGCCTGTGTAGTCCCCCAGGTCATTCTTGCCTAGTTGTATCACTAACGCATCCAGGGGCCAGTGCCACTCCTTGCAATGGTAGATCATAGGCAGCAATGTGTCCCATCACATTCCCCTTGCGCCAACACCTCCTCCAGGCTGAGGTCCCTGCCCCATCCAGACGAGGCTGCCTAAATTCCACCCCAGTACACAATGCTGTGCCTGCAGATCCATTCTACTTTGCATTGCCTCCCTGGAATTGAATAAGGCTTTGTTAACAATCATGCACCCAGTGCAGCCTTATGTAAGTCTTGTATGCCTCAGGGTGCCATCTCCTGATGGCTTGGATGTGAACTGGTCATAAGCCCAAGCCAGTGGCTATGGTTGCTGCCCCAGTATGGGGACCAAACTCCCAAGGTGGAAGGCCCAGAGCTGTTATGTCTGCCCTGAAGATGCCCACAAACTGACGTCTTGTTAATGGAGATCCATCCCCATGGATAAGGAGGGGACCTGGCCTGCAGCGCTGCACCACTAGAAATGTTTTTGTAACCTGCACTGGGCACTGGCCACCCCCTGTTCTTAGACCTCCTGATGATTAAGGTAAGCCCTTCCATGCCAACCAAGATGTCCTGAACCCCAAAGAGGTGATTTTTCACATTTGTTCCAGAATTTGCCACTAGCTCCCCAACCCTGAGCACCCCAAAAAGGCCAAGGTAAATGCCACCTTGAATAGAGTGGCTTACAAAGGGACCAGCATAACTCCAGGAGTTTATGCACCAGCTGTGCCAGAATATCAAATGTCAGCGGCCTGCACAGATCCTTCCACCACCTTGCAAGCCAGGAAGCTGTTGCATGGGTTGGTGAAGCTGTGAGCTTTGCTAAAAAATGAAATGGCGGCCATATGTTCTTGTATGGTCCTGGGAACAAAACCTTGTTTTCGTAAGTGAGCTACACTCCTCCAACACCAACCAAGAGACAGGGCCCCCTGCATCTTCGGAGTAAGCCAAGAAGGCCACTGTTGAAGAATACAAGCAAAAGGTAGAAGGGGCAACTGATTGGCATACTCTATGTATTATGGTACCTTCCCAGGTTCCCAGAGCTCCTCAGGAAATGGGTCTGGGTAATGGTTGGCCTCCAGTGCCAAGGTACAAAACCTTTCCTCCTGCAGGTGAAACAAGGCATCTACAATGTTGTTATCGATGCCTGCCATGTGTTGAGCTGAAAACATTATGTAAGCCAAGAGACACATTAGAACAAGCCTGCATACTAGGCACATAACCTACTCTGATCGTGAGGTTTACTTATTCACCAGCTTCACCACTGCTTGGTTGTCACACCAGAATCTAACCCTCCTATTATGGAATTGGTTCCCCCTGAGAACAGCTACCACCAATTCCAAGAAGGTAAAGTCCTGCAGTATGCCTGACCCTACTCAAGTGGCTGGCCACCACTAGGCACACCAACGGCCATTGTAATAGACACCAAACCTAATGCCACCCACAGCGTCAGAGTGTATTTTTATGCTGTTAACCAAATCTAGTGATTGCTGCCAAATGGTGACCCCATTATACTCAGAAAGGAAGGCTAACCAGACCCAGAGGTCCTCTTTTATGCCCTTGGTTATTTGAATATGGTGGTGTGGAGCAGAGGCACCAGCAGTGGCTCATGCCAGGCGTGCACAGAAGGCCCTCCCCAATATAACCACTCAGCAGGTGAAGTTGATATCCCATGAGTGATTGCAGCTCTCTCAGTGTACATTTAGCTTGTGCCCGTGCCAGGGTGATAGGGGCTTACAGTATCATCAGCTTGTCTTCTGGCAGGCGAGAAGTCCCATCTACAGAATCCAATTGAATACCCAAATGTATCAACTGTTCTGCAAAACCCTCAGTCTTATTGTGAGCCAGCAGAACCCCAAGCTCCCCAGCCAAAGCCTGGAATATTCCCAACTGCTCCACACAAGCCATACTACCTGCTGGACTAACGAAAAGAAAACCATACAAATAATGGGTAACATGTGGGGTGTTAGCCCTGGCCTTTACTTCCCATTCAAGGAAGTTGCTAAACATTTTGAAGGCCACACATGCTACACACGCAGCCTTGTTTACATACCACAACCCCTGAAATGTAAAACCCAACAAGCAAAAATCCTTGAGGTGCACCGGGAGCAGGTGAAAGGCTGATTGTATATCACATTTGGCCATGAGCGCTCCTTGTCTCAGAAGCTCTCACCAACCCCACCACATAATCAAAGGTTGCATATTTCATGGAACAAAGCTTAGAGGGAATGGCATCATTAACCAAGGATCCCTTTGGGTATGACAAATGGTGGATGAGTCTGAACTCGCCAGGTGCCTTCTTGGGCACAACCCCTAGAGGAGAAACTCGGAGGCTGGGCAATGGAAGGGCATCCAAGGGGCCTGCAATTTAGCCCGCTGTACACTTCTTCATGGTTTCTGCAGCAACAATCTTGGGCCTCTCCCTTGCAGATTTGAGGTTATTGGCAACTTTCCCAATCTGCGGCCTGGTGAAAGGGATGGGGAACCTGAATGTAACGCCATTTCTAAGCTATTCAGCTGCAGATCTCAGCGGGTAAGCATCCAAGAGGAGGAGAAGGGCTTACAAGTTGACAGGGGTGAGAGTCAAGGACCAGCAGTTAGGCTGCTGGTAATTTTTTGGACAAGCTGCCAGCAGAAGAGGCATCATTGGACCCTCACCCCTCTATGAGAGGCACTGCTAGAGGAGAGCCTACTGCTCCAAAAGGGCTGCTGACCATTGGCCGAGCATGAACAGGACAACCTGGAAGGGTACTCCCAGTGGTCACTCTCCTTCCCCCTTCCTTGGGCCCAGTTCAGGCTCCATCATGGGTCCACCTGGGAAGGAGAGGGCCAGGTTTTCCTCCTGCTGCTGCCTCCTGGCCTCCAAGTTGCTCGCGCATCCTATTCGGCCTTGCAGGACGTGGCCATCATGGCTGCCTGTAACCCCTCTGGCTCTCTCTGATATGTGGGACTGCAAATGGGACCCACAGTGAGTCAGGGCCCCACATCAATCTAGACTGACCATGTTGTTTTGACCCAAAAGCTGAAAAGCACAGGTAGTTGTAACTCCATAGCATCATTTCTAATCTCTTTCATAAATGCAGACTTGTCATCAAGGTTGAAGTGTGCAGCTTTTCTTTAGTCCCATTAGGACCATAGATTGCTGCGCTTTTAGTCGATGGAGAGCCCATCTGGTGCTAGATATGTCCCCAAGTATATAAGATGTTAATCAGATTCCTGCATTTCACCTAAGCTTCTGCAGCGAAGTCACAGCAAGGAATAACATTACGAGCTGATAATTCATTTCCATATTCTCTCAATCATATTTTACTTGCTGTTTGCTTTATGACCTTTAGAGCCACCTTAGATTTTGACTGATGAATGGGTGGCTAATAAAGTTAGCAAAATAAGCAATTTCTTCCCAGGGAAGGTCAGCAGAGGTCTTTGCAATCATTGCTCCTATTAATATGTTATATTTCAGTCAAAAGTCTTTAAACAGTGAAAGTTTTTTAGAGGCAGAAACCATAGTTTTGATGAATGAGGTTTTCTTCTAATAGCTGAATAGGAAATGGAAATCAAAGCAAGGAGATGTAACCCCCTCCCCCCATCCTTCGTTGCAGTAGAGAAAGGGAAATAACCTATTGTTGATATTGAATATGGAAAATACAGTGAAATCATAATGAGAGATGGATTTCCTCTGGGATGCGAGGTTCAGTTTGCAAATAAACTGCAAATTGCATTCTAACCTGCACAGAGTGAATGCTGCAAAGCAATATGTCTTTGAATTTCTTTTTATATAACAACCCCCCCCCCCCCCCACATCACTAGCAATATTATTGCAAGTAGCCTATTTAGAAGCATGAGGGGGTGGGTCACATATAAAGGACGCTTAATTATTACTGTCCCACCCTACCCCCTCTACAGTGACGTGAAATCACTATAAGAAGATTGTGCACAGAGGCCCTGCTGCGCAATGACGGTGGAAGTCAAAGTCATCTCCTTCCCAGGTGGAACTGCTGATGGATGTTTTTCTTTGCATATACTTAGAGTTGCTGCCTGGTAAAGAGGCAGGCTGCCACTCTGCTTCCTAGAGGTCCATGGTTGATTCTCAGGGTGGATGGTAGCACAATCCTAAACAGAGCGACATCTTTTTAAGCCCATTGACTTTAGTGGAGTAAAAAGGGTTATAACTCTGGTCCAAAACAGTGACCACAGGTCTGACTTGTGGACACCAATGCCACTTTAGAACAGAATCTGGCCATTAAAAAATGCCACAAAGGCCCAGGACAGATTTGGCCCGCAACGCAACTGGACCAGGCAATCTTCTTGTGCCCACACACCTTTTCAAGGACTAAAACTGCAATGGGGTAGGGCTGTTTTGGCACTTGAAAAGACATATTAGGGGGGAGGACAATATCACTTGGTCCCACCGTATAATAGGCCCAGTCAGGATTCCCCCCTCTGCATTTTTAAATGGGTGAATTCTTCTCTTAAAATAGTGTCAGTATCCATGGTCCAGGCCACGGGCTAGGCCATGAAGGTGAAGAGAGGCATGTCCCCCTGATGACCCTCCCTGGAGCCCAAGTGCACCACATCCCTGTCCCTGTCACCGCACAACATAGGCGTCAACTACGGGGGGGCTCGAGGGCTTGAGCCTCCCCCGAAATTTCCCGGGGGGGGGGGGGCTCAGCCACCCCCGGCAAAATGCAGCGCTGCCAGTGGCCAGTCAGCCGGCCAGCTGACTGCCATCGCCGCCTCTCCTTCCCCTCCACCCTCGGCCTGCCCTCCTGCCTCCCTGGGGCAGGGGGGGGGAGAGGCGGTGGGGACATCGTCCCGCGCTTCGTGCGCGGCAGTCAGCCGGCCAGCTGGCTGTTGTCACTGCCTCTCCTTCCCCTCCACCCCCGGCCTGCCCTCCTGCCTCCCTGGGTCCGGGGGGGGGAGAGAGAAGCGGCAGGGACATGGTCCCATGCGTGCGCGCGCTTTGCGTGCATGCACAAAAGAGCCCCCCCTGGGGATTTAAAAAGTCTACGCCCCTGCCGCACAAGCCTCACACAGGGTCAGCTGTCCAGGGTCCCCAACCACCCAACCAGCCTCATCTGGGGCCATGCATGCAGCAGCAATAGCAGCACACTGACCCAGCCCAGTGCACCCATCTTCATTGCCTCACCTGCTGCCCAGGGAGGGAGGAAGTGCAGTTAGTGCTGTCCAGTCTGCCAAGCCTGCCTCGGGCCTCGCCATGGCTGAGTGGTGGGCAGGGAGAGCTGGAGTGGGTGCGCGCGTATCTCCTCCACTGGCATCTGCTCATCTTTTGGCTAGCATGCCCACTGTTGATAGCATGGAGGTCGCGAGCTCCTTGGTGGTGGTGATACTCTCCACCTGGCTCGGCAAAAAGTCGGGAGGCCTGGGTGGTGAGTTGGGGGCCCCAGCCTCAAGATGCCCCACTGTAGCTACGGGTTTGCTAACGACATAACAATGATAATACAGTCACTAGAATCACTAAGCAAATATCCTCATTCTCTTTAGAAAGTGGGGAAATTATTGTAGTTGCCCAAATGTGACCACCCAAAATGGTATAATAAGTTTGTAAAGTGTTCTTAGGTAGGAAAAAGAATGGGCAGAAACCTCCTCCCTCCCAGCTTCTAATCTTAGGAGCCCTATATTTAAACACCATCATAGTGGAATTCTGTATTTAACGTTTCCAGTGGGAAATACAATGGAGCTGTACATACTTTAGAGCTTTTAGCTTCTGAGGTGAGATTAGGAAAATTTCTGAGGCAAGTTGACAGATTTCTCTCATATTTTATAGGCTCTGTAGAACTTGATACAGGTTAGTGTGGAGTGAATAGAGCTTTTCAACATTTTTTTTGTAAGGGTAATAGTGTGGCTGTGTTTTTTGTTGTGTGTTTTATTCTTTACCAGGGACGGGCCAGTAAGGCAGAAGACTCCTTAGCTAGACTTTTACACTAATTTAACTGGCTTCACCAGTGAGTAATTTAGGCTGTGATCTGTACAAAGAGACACTCAGTTATTATAAAATTATACCGTAATGGATCCCTTTATGTATATATAGCTACACCCCCTGTTTATATGATTCCAGATTTTTTGTAATTGCATCTAATTTCCTTTAATATATGTCCTTGAGTGGACCCTGCAGATGATGGGCATTATTAGAGGTTAAGACAGCAGCTTCAAAGGATGCTGAGCATTAGCAGGAAAGGGGGAAAGGGAAAGTAGAAATGAGTCTGCTGAAGCTTCTGAGAACCGAGAGAAATCTTGGAAGTTTTTGGAGGGTAGGTGGGGATGACTCCCAAATGGCTTTTCCAGCCAGCTATTCCTGGAAACCCTTACCAGCTGGTTATTTTTTCTATTAATGTCTTTAACAAGAGGGAAAACCTGTTCAGCACCAGATGATGATGTGCTTCTGTTTCATGGTAGGATTGCCAGGTTCCCCCTGCCCACCAGCAGGGGGTGGGGCATAGGACTGTCAGATAGAGGCTGGAAAAGTTCTGGGGATCTGGGGATGGAAGCTGTGGAGCAAAGGCGTCAACTTCAGGGGGGCTGGGGAGCTGAAGTCCCCCCCCCCAAATTTTTCCAGGAGTTGCTGAGCCTCCACCGGAGACAATGGACTGTGATATCTCTGGCCCAGCCCCAGCCCCCCCCCCCCCCCCCCGGGAAATTGGAAAGTCTACACCCTTGCTGTGGAGGAGAGAGACCTCAGAGAGTACAATGCCATAGAGTCCACCCTCCAAAGCAGCCATTTTCTCCAAGCGAACTGATCACTGTAGGCAGGAGATGAGCTGTAATACTGGGGTATCCCCAAGATCCACCTGAAGGCATGCATCCCTATTTCGTGGTCAGGTTTTGGTTGTGTTTTATGGCTACGCAAGGTGCACAATACAGAAGAATCCATAGTGTACCGAAAATGAAAAAAAATAATAAAGTGGTTTGATTTTTATTAGTTGTTGTCAATTTTCTGGGCTGTATGGCCGTGGTCTTGGCATTGTGGTACTTGGCATCTCACCAGCAGCTGTGACTAGCATCCTCAGAGGTATAACACAGAAAGATGGAGTACTCTATTACTGATTTCCCACAAGCAGCTGCTCTGGGCTGGCTCTTCTCTTTCCCCTGATTGCATTAGTCAGTTTCTGACTACTTGCTGTGCAGCCGTGTTTTGACCCACAGCATCCCCTGATTTCCCCCGTGCCTTCATGATCCTTGTTTTTTTTATGCTTTATTTATAGTTTTTCATTATGTTTATACAAAAAACAAACCAGTATTAAGTATACATTTGTTTGAGTCATCTTTCCTTATTTTTATCTAACCATATATACATATTTTTCCATCTTCCCATATGCACATTTTCGTCTTTCCCTTGTAAGACAGTATTTAGTTTGTCCATTTCAATAATATCCAACACTTTCTGTATTAGATCCTCTTCTGAGGGTAGTCTATCTAATTTCCAACATTTTGCAACTAAAATTCTAGCTGCAGTTAAAATATAGCATATCATGTATATATCCTTTCTCTTATATAGATCCGGCAACATATTCAACAAAAATACTTGAGATGTGAATGGTATGGCATTTTGTTTTGTTTTTAAAAGTTCACCCATAATTGTCGTATTCATTTTTATTTATATTAATTCCACTTCTGAGTCATGTAGGCTGTCATTATCTGTGCTTGCTCTGGGAGACAGGCCTAGTGCAGCCTAGGCACAGGAGGGAACTGTGTGGGAATAGAAAGCTGACAGCCTACAATTCCCATAATGCTTAGCAATGGTAGTAACCAATGGGAGTTCAGGGATTGTGTGAAGAGACTGAACTTATGCTTTGCAAACTGTTAAACGGCGTTCTTTTCTCTTTTGCGGCCTTTCCTCACACAGAGTCAAGCTGAGGGGACAGTCTGGGCTGGGAGAAAGATCCCTCACTTGGGACAGAGTGAGCGCAGGCACATGCCTGGTATACGGACAGTGTGCCTTAAGTAGTACCAGTTAAGGAAAAACAGTTAATCACATTAGATTCAGTTATTTTGCCTTTAAACACTGTTATTGATTTTAATGCACCTTGTCTTGTTTTCCCTGCCCCAGTATTGTATAAATAAACCCTTTTGTTGAATTGTTCTCTGCCTGGTCATCATGCCTTTGTATTCTTGGTTTAAGAAGGGCATTTGGTTGGGCTTGGAAGAGGACCCTGGGCCTTCTCAAGAGACCCTAAGTCCAGGGTGGTGGCAGCAGAAGGTGGCAACCCACAGGGGTCATGACATAGGCACATCGTGTTTATTTTCAGCATTCCTCCCCACTCCCAGTAAGTTCATCCCCAACTCCTGATGGCAGGTCCGTGGGACCTGGTAACCCTAATATAACCATCTGGCAATACTTCACTGTATTTTGAGGCAAGCAACCGTAATTCCTCCTGTTGTGATTACTCTGTGCTTATGTGCCAGTTGTGCACATACACACATCCGTGGAAGGCTGTGAAAGGCTCTTTCCTGACCCATTTAACAAGAACAGAAGAAGAGCCCTGCGGGATCAAACCAGGGGTCCATGTAGTCTGCACTTTGTTTCATAAATCAGCTAGCCCATAAACAGGGCATAGAGGCCAAGCTCTCTCCCAATGTTGCCTCCTAATATTGGAGAGTTGAGTAAGAATTCAAACCCAGATTGTTTCAGTCTTGGTCCAGCACTTACCCACTATACAACACTGTTTCCCAGATTGATATTAAATACTTGACAGCATCTGGTGAATATTCACAGTCAAAATTTGCAAAGGAGAATTTTGAAGAGAATTCTTGGGAGCAAATTCAGCTCTTGAATGCAGCCTGAGGGCACTTTGCAGGCAAAAGACTGAACATAGTTTATGGGCCAGAAATGTAAATGGGCTCCCAGATTAATTCTTTAATCTGACTCAGAAAAGAAGTGCAAAAAGGAACAGGCATTCTTCTATTTGTTTGCGAAGAAGGGGTTAATTTAATGGGGAAACCGATAGACAAAAATCTCTTCTGGGTTGGAGGTGACCTTTTCCTGACAATGAAAGCTGCAATGCTTTTTGTGTGAAATTGGAACTAGGAAACTCTTAAAAGCCTCCATGAAAGCGAACAACAGTCATTATGAAAGAGATACAAAAGCTCCAAGAAAAGAACCACATTAAAAAGAAAAGGGAATTAGAGGTAATCTCTTGTTCTCATCAAGGGCTATTTTTCCCCACAAGTGAAGTTAAAATCTTTGGTCTTTCAATGAATCAAAAATCTCCCCTCACATCTTAGAACTGTGAAGTAGATTGTTGGCTGTGGTAAAGCCTCTTTTCAGTGTCCCTGGTGGGTTATGACAGACAATGCTGATCTCGTATGTCATCTGGGGATTCCACAAGCGCAGGGGGATCCTTGAGGGTGGTAAAATTGGCTCTCCCTCTAGCACGTGGGAGGAATGACTTTCGGGGGATGAAGGGGTTATAAATAGAGCATTCCAGATGATCCCAGCTATGAAGTTTTAGGGTGGGAAATCTGTGATCAGTTTTCTTGCTTTTTCAACATTAAAAAGCAGTGACAGTGATTTGGGTCAGGGCTGTATCAATGGGGGAAGGGGGAGGTAATCCTTTCATTTTGTCCCATGTTCCTGACAGAAATAATATCTCAGCACAGCTATTAACACTGGTAGAGAGAAAAACAGGTACTCTGGCCTGTAGTCTATGCTTGAAATGTGAAAGGGTGAAAGGAGAATGTAGAATCACTTTTCTAACTATCTGTTTTGAGCACAATTTGAGCAAACCCAAGAGATAATAGCCTATTTTCCAGCATACTGGTCTCTTCCTTATAATATTTGGGCCTTCTACATCTCTCATATATTATTATCTTTCCTGAATGTTCAAAACTGAGGTGAAAAATACAGGTGCTGGCTCCCCTCCCCCAGCAGGACTTAAAGCAAGGCCATTTTCAGCTGTTGAAATGGCACATGGAAGAAGAACTGTGGAGATGTGAATGACACCCAGCTTTATGTCAGGAGTTGATGCCCAGCCCCAACTCAACCCTGCCCTGGCTACCTGAGCTGAGGATGGCTAGGGGCCTGACTCACCCATGTGGGGAAGGCTGGGAGAGGGCAGCAACCAGGCAGATTGCTGTGACACAGCCATGCCAGCAGCAGGAAGGGAAATGTGTGAACTTGCAAAATCCAGTTGGAAGTGCATTGAAAGTGGATTGAAAGTGGATTATTAAGTGATCGTGACCACAGCCAGGGCTCTTTTTCAACCGGAACGCGCCGGAATGGCGTTCCGGCTGGCGTCCGAGCCCGCTCGCAATGATTGCGAGAGAGGGCTATCTGATCATCCCTCCCGCTTTCCCCCCTTTTTTGCACTTGGGCGCTTGGCCACTCAAGCACCCAAGTTCAAAAAGGGGAAAAAAACCCCAAACCCCACTCCACTCCGAGCCCCACCGGCCACCGCTGCCTGCTCCCCCAAGGTTCTCCCCAAGGTTCTTACCAGGCGGTGTTTGGCGGGGCTCAGGGAAGGGTGCCTCCCCCGGCCACCACCGCCAGCTGCCTCTGCCACCGCCAGCCACCTCTGCCACCAGCCGCCTCCGCTGACACTGCCAGCTGCCTCTGCCGCCAGCCACCATCACTGGGGTTGGGATGTTTGAACATCCCAACCCAAAGAAAAGACTCCCAGATAAAATCCCAGTGCTAACTGCCATGCAAGAGAAAACATCTGAAAAAGTAGCTTTGTTGCTGTATGTGTTGGCAGAACATTTGACTGTTGCTTGGGAGACTTTGGGGGACATCTGCAGAGAAACAGAATTGTAACTAAAAATGAGCATGGTCAGCAGCACTTTGGAGATTGCCTGTTCTGTGAAATTTAAAAAGTGGGCAGAGTTTCTGAAGAAGATGATTGTCCCTCTTCTCCTGCCACTGGGCTGACATCTGCCTTTAATGGCTGATGTTCTTAAAAGCTCCTAATAAGAGAGATTTCTGCTTCTGAGGAGTTCACTTCCAACGATTGGTGATCTTGTGATGGTAGTGATACTTTGATGTGGTAAAGACCACCTGTTCACAGGATAATTTTACCTGTGGGACAGACTCTGCATGGTAGCCACTCCACTGGTACATAATTGCTTGTAAAACATATTATAGTGTAATAATTCAGGTGGGTAGCCGTGTTGGTCTGAAGCAGCAGAACAAAGTTGGAGTCCAAAGTTTCATCCAAGGTATAAGCTTTTGTGTGCATGCACACTTCTTCCATCTGAAGAAGTGTGGGTGGCACATGAAGCCTTATACCTTGAATAAAATTTTGTACCTTGAATAAAATAGTCCACAAACTACTCCCGTCCAGTGCATCCACAAACTTAGAAGAAAAAGAGATTGGATTTATACCCCGCCCTTCACTACCCAAGGGAGTCTTCAGAGCGGCTTACAAACTCCTTTCCCTTCCCCTCCCCATAACAGACACCTTGTGAGGTAGGTGGGGCTGAGAGAGCTCCAAGACGACTGTCCTTGAGAGAACAGCTGGTACAGAGCTATGGCTTGCCCAAGGTCATCCAGCAGGTGCAAGGGGGGGAGTGGGGAATCAAACCCGGTTCTCCCAGATTAGTGTCCGCGCACTTAACCACTACACCAAACTGGCTCCTATGGTTGTTTTCCCAGTGAACTAGGGTTGCCAACTCCAGGTTGAGGAAATCCCTGGAGATTTGGGAGTGGAGCCTGAGGAGGGTGGGGTCTGGGGGAAGGAGGGACCTAAGCAAGGCATAATGCCATGGACTCCACTTTCCAAAGCAGCCATTGACCTGATCTCTGTAGTGTGGAGCTCAGTTGTAATTCCAGGAGATCTCCAGACCCCACCTGTAGGTTGGCGACCCTAAAAAATCATATTCAGTTTACTAGTTCTGCTGGAAGGCAAGCTGATTTCCATGGGAACCTAACCTTTAGGAATTGATTCCAATCCAGTGTGGGAATAATGGTTAGACATAAGATATTGGTTCAGGCAAGATTTTGTATAGATGGGACAGAAAACAATGTTTTTATTGGTTTTGTCAAAACTGTTTCGACAACAAGGTAAACAGAATAAGAAGCAAAAAGTGGATGTGACCACACTTCTGGTAACATTGGGTGTGGCCTAATATGTTAATGAGCTGTGCTGTCAGGGTTGTGGCCTAATATGCTAATGAGTTCCTGCTGGGCTTTTTCTACAAAAAGAGCCCTGACCACAGCCAAAGTTTTATTCAAAGTGTAAGCTTTTGTGTGCAAAGCATACATCTTTAGACAAATGGAACAAAAAGTAGATGGTTAACCTGTGTCTAGTCTGCATCAATTTAGGCTGCATGTTCACCACTGAGAACTCCCCAGGGGTGAAAAATATCCTACACTTGGAAAATTAGATGTTTGGAAGAAGGATTCCAGCCTAGCCTTCTCCTGGATCTGCTATTTTTGAGGGGATGGTGGTGGGATTCACTTGCAGATTGAAGCAGTCTAGTCCAGACACATCTAAACAAACAAGTTATACAATTCTTCTGAAAGATACTCAGGATATGAACTTGGTAAATCTCTGGGTGGAGGGCAGATCCTAAGCAGCAAGGGAGGAAGGTTGTATCTCTTTGCAAGTTGAACGAAAACTCAGCAGGATTCAGCTTCCAGTCCCTGACTGAGTTTACAGATGAAAAGAGGAGGCACTTGTATGTTATTAGTACAAAAAGATAAATATAGATACTTATATATAATTATGGGGTTTATATTCTGCTAGCAGAGGCTTGGGAGTATGTGAGCCAGAGATGATTTCATTCATCCCCCATATTATTTTTTTTCCTTGATACACTTAAAAATTTACTGCTTCTCACTTAGCTGGAAGTTCAGAGAAGGTATAATTCTGTTCTGGTTAATAATAAATGAACTGATGTTCAAACAATGCGTTTAATTATACTTGGCCCATCAGGGCTTACATTCAGCTGGTAGCCATAATGCTTTTTTTCATTTGTAACGTTTAGCTATCCACTGCCAGGGACTAGAAAACCAGATTTCGCACATTTTTGGCTGTCCTTAAAAAAGACTACTGTTAAGTATCTCAGGTCCCAAGAAACTATAATCCCACTGGATCGGTTGCTCTTCAGGTTTTAAAAATGTTTTTACTGATTATTAAACTATTTCAGCCAGCTAGAAATAGGTAGGTTGATCCATCACAGGCTATGTTGTCAGGGATATTTGTTTCAAAAATTAGCTGCCATTGGCAGCACTACTGGTACGTCAAGAAAATAAATGCCAGTTGTAATTAAAGTGGCACATTTCAGACACTTGTCATAGTTTAGCCATGGTGAAAGAGACACTGCGAGATTTCAGCTGTTGAGCTGTGCAAAATATGCGTAACATTTCCTCCAGAATATCATAGCCAGATGCAAATTAAAATTAGCTTGCATTGATTTAGAAGCATATTCTGGAATGCTCCTATTATATCACAACAGCGTGAAATTTGTTAACATTCTTTCTTATCTCCATGTGATAGATATTAGTAAGCAACTCTGTCACTTCTGTTGAATTTTCTGTTTTTCAAAGCAGATTGCTAGGGTACTCCATCTCTTAGGAATCCAGCAGTTCCATTTTACCAGAATAAGTAATTTCTGTGGAATTTATTCCCATACACTTGAGCCAGTAAATTATTAACAAGATTCTAGGTACTTTCCACAGGCTGGAATAGAATAACTAACTACTCAAGATTCAAAATGGCAGAGGCAATTTGCCATGTGCCTTAGTGATTTTCCTATAGGGAACTGAACCAAAGTGGTACAAGTTGCATTTGTTGTCTCTGAGCATATGTCTAAATTACTCTCTGTTGGGTGGAGAGTATATTCCAAAGAGCATGGGTATCATCCTGTTCCTCTGCTTTCTCAAAACAGTATTTGATCATTATACCTGCTTTTGATAAGTAAATTATTTCACAATATAAGAATGGTGAGAATTCTGGTAGCCACTCTCCCCACCCATCAGCTCAGTGGGGGCAGACTGAAGCCCCCAGAAGTGGGGGAACCCCTTCCCAGACCTGAGGGCTGGCAACCCTAATGTCATTTAATGTCTGATGTTTAAATGCTTATGCTTTGTTTCAGGATTGTTTGAACTCTGTTTTTAGATTTCTGTTTGTTCTCAGATTTTTACAGTCCAAACTCTATTGTACCATTCTTTGGATGTCCCATCCTGCTGATTGCATTTAACTTACACTATGTAATCTACTTTGAGTCTCAGTGAGAAAGGCAAAACTATAAACAAACAAACAAACAAACAAACAAAATTTAACTGAGGGGTTCCGTTTTTTTAAAGCTTTTTTTATGGTCTGCCTCTAGCTCTAGGATTATTTTGTGGATATTGGTTTAAGGCTGCTGAATGCTGTTTTATGCTGTCTTTGTGCCTCTGGCTTGTTTTTATGGTTTGTTTTAATAGTAATAATTCTTATTTTTAATTATTTTATCGTAACGTTTAACATTTGTGGACCACTTCAAGAAGGTCTCTGGAGAGGTGGCATATGCATTTTAAAAAATAACTATGTTGGTCACTTCTCTCAGGAGAGTTTGAGTTCCTTGATTTGCTTTTCTATTATTTTGAGATATCTTTCATAAAAAAGGCCCTGTCCTGGCTGGCCCAGGTTAGCCCAATCTTGTCAGATATCAGAAGCTAAGTAGGGTGGGCCCTGGTTAATAGTGGGATGGGAGACCACCAAGGAAGTCCGGGGTTATTACACAGAGGCAGGCAATGACAAAGCACCTCTGTTAGTCTCTTACCTTGAAAACACCATGAGGGGTTACCATACGTTGCTTGTGACTTGATGGCACTTTACACAAATGCATCTTAAATTAAGGATTTCTGGATGTTAACCATGTTCTATATTATCATCACACAATTATGAAATAATTACTTGATCTCATACTGTTCAGAAATAAACAAACCTTTGCTTAGTTTTGCTTGGAAAGTCAGGAAAAAATTCTGATAGAATTACTTGTGTTTATAAAGAATTTGGCAACCCAAATGTTAGGGTGCTTAAATCATAATGCTTCTATCTGGGTTACAGTAGAATTTGTTAAAAATTTCAGCTCAAGTTGTAAGTCTTTTGCTGCTCCGGTGTACTGAGCAATGATGGAAACAAAAGACCACTTAGACCATTTCTCAGATCTGGATAGTACACAGGTCATGCATGAAAATACATATACTCAAGTTAAGGGTAAGGAACAATAATGGAATGCTGTGAGATGACAAGGTCAAATAATGCCCAACATTCAAAGTCTCCTGTGGCTGGAAGGAAGCTAGTCGATAACGTTGTGGAAAGTACAAAACGAAAGACAAAAGGAGAAGCAGAAACCAGATGCATGGAGTGGAGGAATCAAACTGTAATAGAAGCAATAGCAATTTGAGGCTATGAATTTCATCTTCACATCCAAGCCCCTCCCATCAGTGGAGACTGGGGGGTTGAGAGGCAAAGCCCATTAAAAAACCCCCACTATGTTCTTTGGTGTAGAGTTATTGCATGCATTTTCAGGACTTCTACCAGAAAGCAATACCATCCACTCATACTATCAGGCGCCTACAGATGAACACAATTCATATTAGAAATGTGCCACAATGAGAAAGAAGAAACTATGAGAAAGAAAGAAACTCAGTCCTAATATTCCAGTTGTGAGTGAGTCTCATCCCACCAGATTTCAGTAATGCCCATTAGGTCATAGTCCCCTTCCTGTATTAAGACATTAAGCTCCTCCTGTTTGTTCCCCATACTCTGCTCAGCAACCTCCTCTAAATATGTCCTCCCCAAGCACCTCCCCCGAATCACCACACATTTTCCAAGATGGAGTTGGCAGTCCTATGGCTGTATCATCACAGTCACTTGCAGGGGTGGGGGTGATTGGAGAAGACCAGAGTTTGGCTCCCAAAGATGGGAGACTATTAGAAATGAACAAAAGAAGGACCTGTGAGGATTTGCAGGGGAGGAGAAATTCCATCTCTTCCACACACACCCCATTTCCCTGTTCTTGCTCAGGCTCTGTATACCTTTCTTCCACTCTAGCTCTGCTTTTCTTGTTCACTTACCTGCGTACCCTTCTGCTCTTAGTGCCTGTCCATCCCCTTGCATGCCTAGTGTTCTCTCTCCTGTTTCTTAATTTTCTAGCATGGCAAAGTGTGCGGAGAAGCAGGCATGCAAAGAAAGCAAGCTGCAGCCAACCTTAGCATTCCTCTTTGTGCCTGCTAATCATTGGCATTACATTCATGCAGTGGCCTCAGTTGTTAGGCTAACCCAGTGCCCCAGCTTGATCTGTTTTTCCTGTGATGTCTGTGCATTTTTTGTCCTCCAGTTAATTTTTTTTTTAAAAAGTGTATTTTTCTGCCAATCTTGGGTTTCTACCAGGTTTACAGAAATGTACATCCAAGCCATGTGTAGCCTAGGGTTGCCAGTCTCCTGGCAGGGGTGGGGGATGCCCCGCCCTATCTCTTGCTTCCTACAGCCACTATGAGAATACTGAAAAAATGCTTGTTGGGGAATATTAGGAAGTGACATCAGCTCTCTTTAGGAATTGCCAAAAATTATATGGTTTTACAACAGAGTTCCCAGTGATTGCTAGAATCACATCACTTCTAGGTTCACATCACTTCTAGGTTCACATCACTAGAAAGACTTCACATCACTTCTAGGTTTCCGCCCGGAAGGGAGGTCACACCTTCACTGATGGCTGACCAAAGTGTCCCTGTCCCCTTGTCTCACTCTGGTTGCCAGGCCAGGCCTGGTAATCCTACTGTGTCCCCCTTGTGTAGATTTTTGATCCACATAGGATGGTGGTGTAGAGCACTGTAAACTCAACCAGAAATTGCCACTGCAGATGGGGTTGATTAAAGTCAGTGGCTGCAGAAAGACCACGAAGAATAGGGCACATGTAACGATGTAGAGTATGAGTTACCCAAAAGGGAAGGGTAAGTAAACATTATGTTGTTCTCTTCTCTCTACAAAGGTAGCTGTAACTGAGTCAATCTCTCTTCCAATTTCCTGTTTTCAAGGACTCATCATTGCCACTGTACTTTCCCAACAGTAATCTGATGTTTACATTAGCACAACATTTTACAGAACCAATATTTACAGGGGCACAATATTACTCAACAATCATTTAACAGTCAATATATTTATTATATATGCTCTGTCTTCTTGATATGCTCCCATGTGGCCCACAAATATCTGAAGTTATCTCAGTAGAAGGTTGGAGCAATTCCAGACCTGGCTCTCCAGGATCTACCTCTAACTCTGTTTCCATGACCTATAGTGGAGTCCCAAGAACACTATCTAGGAGTAAGCCTCACATAATAGACCTGAGCAGTGTCCTGAGTAAACCTGCTTAGGATTTCCCTCATAGGGAAGTAGAGGAGTTGGCCTGGAGAGTGATAAGGGAAAGATACAAATAAACTGTTTGTATGATTCTCTAAGCCTTCTTTCTGTGTTCCTTGGTCTAGCTATCTGTTCTTCCTAATGGGAAAAGAGGATGGAAAAGAGAATAGCATCAAAGTTTCTATTGAGAACCAGTTTTCATCAGGCAGAATGCTGAGGAACAAGCCCTTCAAAGTATTCTTTGCTGCTTGTCCTGATAAGGCATACATATTTCTTTTCACCTCTTTACTAGTAGCCTGTGCAGAGGATTCATTTCATCATATCCTTCTTTTCTCCTTTACAATGATAATTAATATCATGTATTATTTATGCACCTGTTTGTGAATTATCCAGTGATGACAGCCTTATGTCTCCTGTATTCCAACATTATGACAATATCTCTGTAAGTCATTGCAAGAATATTGTCTTACGTTGTGCACCATAAACCAAAATGTTGCACTTATTTGTGTCCTTGATAAGCTCACTATTGAGTTTATCCTAAACTGGCCTTGCCGGTTCTACCCACCTGTAGCTGAATAACCCCCAGATCCCTCTTTCTGCACTTGTTCAAACGTACCTATTGTTTTGTGATTTCTTTTGGCTGAATAATTTAAAGTGCCACTAGTGGTCAGTGCCTTTGCAGAGGCTTTCCCAAGAAATATTTCTGGCAACTAGAGCAATAATCAGTGTTGCAGATAATTAAAACATCTTTTTATGATGCTATAAAAATAGCTAAAGCATGTACATGCGACATGCCCACTAGCATCTCCCCTTTAAGAAGCCATTTCAGATCTTCAGGAAAAGCACATAAAAACAAACCTCAGTGAATTGTTCTCATTTTGGACCACAGCTGGTGGGAAGGAGCTCAGGTTTGAGTTTTCCCACACACTTTTAAAATTTGCCATTATATGTTATTCCTTATCTGTATTTTGAAGTGGTACAGTCCAAAGAGGACTGACTATACAATGTGATTTTTCAGAATGTTCCAGTCACCTATAGGCAACCTGCTAAATGTCATCTGCAATGCATATTACAATGCTTGTGCACAAGCCCAGCAGGAACTCATTAGCATAATAGGCCACACCCCTGACAGCACAGCTCATTAGCATATAAGGTGGGGGGCTGAGAAAGCACAGGGCAGGCATAGAAGCTTGCCTCTCCCCTCCCCAAGCTTCTCTGCCCCACTTCAGCATCACCTTTCTAGTCTCCTACCCCCCCCCCCCAACCAGATGGTCAGGGAAAGGTGCTGCTGAAGTGTCTGGGATCTGAAAGCAGGGCTTTTCTAGTCTCCTATCCTCCCCCTCCAACCAGACATCTGGGAAAGGTGCTGCTGAAGTATCAATTTCACTCTCAGCTGACTGGCGGGGAGTGGAATTGACAAGGAAATCCCAACAGGCTCCCCAGAGGGAAAGGCAGCATTTTAACATGCCGCCTTTCCCTCTTGTGTATAACTGTGGCGAGGACAGTGTGCTCTGTAGCCACGCATGCCAGAGGTTTTGGTTGTAGGTGTGGCCAACTCAGGAGCCAGCTGGAACGCCATTCCTGTGCATTCCTGCCCCCAAATAGCCCTGCTTGTGCAAGATTTTGAGATGTTAAGCTATGCTAAATCTTCTTTTAATTGCTCAGTTTCTCTACAACTGAAATAGGCACCAGGAATGTACACAGACGGTAGAAAAAAAACAATGATACTTAATGTTCAACCTTCGTGTATGGCAGCTTATTGTGGAGGTTGTGTTTTAAGAGGTAAGTGCGTGAAGACAACTGTTGCAGCCTTCTAGAGAAAGCCACCAGGTACATCACCGAAGGAGGGTTGCCTAGGTGTGTCAGAGGAAAGGGAGTAGTACAAAAGAGCACCAAGACCTCACCAGGCAGGCCAACTACTGTGGCATGGGAAGGAGCCTGCCAGACATATGGCAAAATCCATCTGTTGGTGCTGTTGCCCAGGCAGGGCTTCTAATGAAGCAGCTAGGTGAGAGGTGGGGGCAAGGGTGCTGACTTGAGCACTGGAGCCCACAGACATCTGTGCTCTCAAATGAGAAGAGGGAGAGGGGAGGAGCAAGAGAGAGGAGTGACATAAGGAAAGAGAAGGAAGAAACAGAGGAAGGAGAATCTATATGGAAATGAGGCAAGGAAGGGAGGTTTAAAAAGTACAGCCAAAATGGATAAAAGGTTGGTTGGAGGATAGCCAGAAAGCAAGAGAGGAGGTGACAGCTAGGCAGGTGGAGAAAAAACAAAGAGCAAACAGGAAGGAGTTGGAAGAAAAGGAGGAGGAGCAAGAGCCCCCCCCCCCCAATCACAAGGAGGCCGTGGGGTGCTCTCTAAGACTGAGGCCATGCAATTAATTGATGAACCTTCCAGCATGGAAAAGGGATCAGTTGAAGAGGGTGAGCCAGGCAACAAGAGCCATGCCCACTATGCTTGTTCTTGTATGTGAGACGGCCAGTGCCTCTATCAATATGCATGAGGGTTTCATTTTGCTAAACATAGGAACACTGATATAATGCATATTATGTGCACGTATATGATATAATGCACATGCCAATTTTATTTTGCTTGCAGTACGGATTGAGCGAAAAGCATGAGTCACCATACCATAGAGGGGTAAATACGACCGTGGGAGGATACCTCTAAATCAAGTTAATTCCTGCAATAACATTGTTCAAGTTTGCCATTTGGCCTTTGACTGTGTTCTAGGCAGGGCATGAGTGACAAGGCTGAACAGCAGCTATATCTTGTGCATGTTTACTTGGAAGGGAATCTCTCCAAACTTAATGGAGCTTAGTGCATAAGAATGCAACCTTAGAGAATAATTGAGCTGAGTTAAGAAAGTCCTTATGAGTAACAGGCATCTACCCCTGTACAGTAAATTCTGCGGGTGCGGTACTAGGCATGATTTTCAAGGCAGCCACATACATCCACGCTCCTCCATGTTGAATGCATGCTCTCCTGCATAGATATTACTTCAGTCACACCCGGCGAGCAATCAAAACAAGTGAATGATAAATTTTGTGGTATGAAGGAACTCTACTGTTATCTTCTCGAGGGAGTTCTAGGTGATTTTTGTTGTGTGCATACCATGTGGAACAGAATATTCCACCTACCAAGGTGTGCCGTTTTGGCATCTTTACATGGGTGCTAATAGATAATTTATTGAAATGTATGAGGGCTAACAGACTTATCTAACTGCAGTTAAAATAATTTACTGAATAATTCATGTGATATTTGAAATTATGATTGTGGGAACAAATTAGCTAACTGAAAACTGGAAATTAATGTTGCTCATTAATAATGCATAGCTTTGGGAAGGGTGCTGGGAGAGCAGGTGGTTTGGTTCATAGCATACAAATGTGAACATTTTCTATTTGATGAATATTCTTTGGGTGACACCATGTATACGTGAGGAGAAGGTACTGCGCAGTATTCCTGGAAGAGGATGGCCTCTGGGGACTGTAATACCCTTATTATAATCAAATTAAGGTGTTTGTTTTTAATGTGTTCAGCTCGTTCTTTCACTGCCATTCTCCATCTTCTACAGCAAAAGGCTTCATCCAACAGTTGATGGATTGGGGGCTGGTTTCCTTGGAATTGGTGGCTGACTTGTGGGGTTGAGCCACAGTTAGAGAGCTAGTTCTGTCACTAGTTTTTGGATAGGAAGTGCTCTGCTCTCTTGTTTTTCAGCAAACAATGCTTTACTTTACAAACAATGAGAGTCTGGTTTGCTTGTTACTACTGGTGGGCCTGGATGAATCACAAACTGGAATTAAGACTGCTGGGGAAAACATCAACAACCTCAGACATGTAGACAATACCACTCTAACAGCAGAAAGTGAAGAGAAAGAACCTCTTGCTGATGGTGAAAGAGGAGACCACAAAAGTTGGCTTGGAACTCAACACCAAAAAGCTAAGATCATGGCATCTGGCCCCATCACTCCTTGGCAAATTTTTTTTTTTTGATAATTTATTGTGTTTTATACAAATATTCTTATTACATCAGAATACATCATATTTGTTTGAAGCCATAACATTATTTTAACCAATCATACAATTTCGACCAGATTGTCGCAGTATCTAACTTTGCTTGTGGGTTCAGGAGGTATCCTAGTTTGTCCATCTCCGCCCAATTCAACAATATTTTAATTAGTTCTTCTCGACTTGGCATACTTGTTGATTTCCATGCCTTCGCCCGTAGAATACGTGCTGCTGTGATTATATAAGATATTAGTCTTTGATTTTCTATAGATAGTCCATCTGGTAACATATTCAACAGAAATATTTCTGGATTTAAAGAAACATCTATCTCTAAAATCTCGAACAACATATTTTTGACTATTAACCAATATGATTTTAACCTTTTACACGACTACCACATATGCAGGAATGTACCCTTATCATTTCCACAAGACCAACATTTATCAGATACTGACTTATAACATTTATGTAACTTTTCCGGAGTCCAATGCCAGCGATAAAACATTTTGTATATGTTTTCCTTATAATTTATAACTTTTAAATACTTAACTGTCTTCCAAATCTGTGGCCATCTGTCTATATCAATATTTCTACCAAAATCTTTCATCCACTCTATCATTGACGGCTTGATAATCTCTTCCTGCATCTCATCATTTAACAAAAATTTATAAAGCTTGTTAATCAATTTATCATCTGATTTTAACCAAATCTCCTCTAAGTTATTAGGTTTAGTGCTAAAACCGACTTTTATATCTTTCTGATATCTAGATTGGAGTTGTACGGTTTCCCACCAAGTTAGCTGAATCCCCAGTTCTTCCTTTAGTTGCGTCTCTTTTTTAATCACTCCCTTTTCATCTAATAAATTATTATAATTCACTAGGGTATTGACATTTGCAAGCGTTGGTTTTACAAAGGCTTCTAAAGGCGAAACCCAACCAGGAATTTTTCGATAAAACTTATCTTTCATTTCTAACCATGCGTTCAGTAAGGCAGCTCTCAATTTATGAACCTTAAAGTTAGAATGGATATTATGCTTCCCGTACCAAATATACGCATGCCAACCCATATATAAATCATGTCCTTCTAGAGCTAACGTTCTGCGATTTTCTAATACCAACCAGTCCTTTATCCATGTTAACGCAGCGGCCTTGCCGTATAGCTCCCAGTTTGGTAATCCTACACTTCCTTTATCTTTTTGATCTTGTAGAAGTTTCCATCTCACACGTGGTTTGCTTGGGGTCCAGATGAATTTCCTAGTTATTTTATTAATTTCCTTATAGAATTGAGCATTTTTTTTCAATAGAGGGATTGTTTGAGCCAGAAATAAAAATCTTGGCAAAATATTCATTTTAATGGCCGCTACCCTTCCAAGCCAAGATAAATTTAGGTCTTTCCATCTATTTAGATCTTCTTTTATCTTCTTCAGAAGTAGACTATAGTTATCTTCAATTAAAGAGCTTGTTTTATTAGAGCATACAATCCCTAAATATTTAATCTTTTTTACTAACTCCATCCCCGATATACGATTTATTTTAATTTTCGTCTGTTCTGAACAGTTTTTTACTATTATTTTTGTTTTTTGAATATTAATTTTTAAACCGGCTACCCTTCCATATTCCTTAATTACTTCCAATATTTTCTCCACCGACTCTGTGGGTTCTTCCATAATAAACATCAGATCATCTGCATACGCGCAGAGCTTATACTCCTGTTCTTTACACTTCAAGCCCCGAATTTTTTTACGTTCTCTAACCTGGTTGCATAAGAATTCTAACGCGAAAATAAAAAGCAGCGGAGATAGAGGACAACCTTGTCTTGTCCCTTTTTCGATATGAAATTCCTTAGAAATATCCCCATTAATCCTTACCCTTGCAAGTTGTTTTTTATATACTGCCTCGATCATTACTCTGAAATAATTTCCTGGGTCGCATTTTTCCAGCATTTTTAACATAAATTTCCAGGATACATTATCGAAAGCTTTCTCCGCGTCCATAAACATTATGGCCATCTCTTTTTCTGGGTGCTCTTCATAATATTCTAGTGTATTAATTAGTGTCCTGATATTTTCTTTAAGTTGTCTTTTAGGAAGAAAGCCTACTTGATCGGTCTTAATTACTTGGATCAGAACCTTTTAAAATCTATCTGCCAGTATACTTGCAAAAATCTTATAATCTGTGTTCAAAAGCGAAATCGGTCTATAATTGTCAATTAGGTCTAATTTATCCTTATTTTTCGGAATTAATGTTATAAGCGCGGAATTCCATGATTCTGGGATTGTGCCTGTCTGACTTATAGATTTTACAAGTTCTTTATATATTAATGAAATCTGCCCTTCAAACTTCTGATAAAATTCGCCCGGCAAACCATCTGGTCCAGGAGTTTTATTTATTTTCTGTTTTTTAATAGCTTCTACTACTTCAAAAATAGCAATAGGCTCACTTAACCTTTTCTTTTGCTCCTCCATAAATTTCTTCAATTTTAGTTTATTTTTTATATACGCTTCCAACTGTTCTTCATCCTCATTATTTTGTTTATATATTGCGCTAAAATATTCTTCAACTATATTTTTCAAATCTGTTTGTAAAAATTTATTCTCCCTTTTGCTATTCTTTAATGAAATTATTGCTCTTTTAGCCTCTTCTTTTTTTAGTCTATACGCTAGGGTCAGGAAACGATCATAGCACATAATTATTAGTTTGGTGTTAATAATCTCTTCAGAATAATTGGGGGTAGAACTTCTCAGAAAATAAATTCATAGATACAGACATTAAATATACACTAAAATACAAATTAATTTAAATACAAGATCTTATTGAATTACAATAAATTTGGTACAATAACTTAGTGATCTCATACAAAGGGAATAGGTCAGAGGATAATTAAAGATTTGGGTTAATTAATTTCTATTTATAGGATTTGTTATAGAGGTTATACAACAGACTACTAATAAATAGTGATCTGATAAATACAGAAACAATTTCATAAATTGATAGTATAAAAAGGTTGAACATAAGACTAGAGAAAATTTAAATTATAAAATCAGTTAAATATATTGTTTATAGATTGTATAAGGCCTATGGCGTCTGGCAACCCAGGAAATACAAGAAAAAGGTCCATTTCATCTCCATCTAACTTGAGCCTCTTGAGCCAAATGAAGCCTGCTGCAAGCAACCCCACGTACACAAGCAAAGACATCAAGAACATGATTGATGACTCTGTCACGGCGGCAGTTAAAGCAGTCCTAGAAAATACCATCCCAGCGGTATTGGATAAAGTGGAAGAAAGATTACCATCTATTATTCGAAAAGAGCTCCATAAAGAATTTGAGCCAATTCATAAGAAAATTGATGACCTAGCAACACAAGTCAAAACTGAAATAGATGAAGTTAAAACCCAGGTCGCAGCTAACAAGGCAGATATTCAAAAATTAGCAAGTGGAGGAAGACAAACCTACTCGAGAGTAAGAGAGCTGGATCTTGATATGCAAGAAATGAAAGCTAAGAATGAAAGTCTTGAGGAAGCTCTAATCGGTCTGGAAATGGACAAAGCAGCTCTGTTGATTAGATGCCAAAATGTTCCTGAAAACTTAAATATGGACTGGAAAGAAGAAATAATTACAGCAATTGCGGATCAACTCAAGGTGGGAACTGAGCAAGAAATAACATCGGAAATAGACAATATGTTCAGAAGAAATATGGCGTATGTGAAAAAATTTAAGGTTCCAAGAGAAATCCAGATTAGATTCAATAAAAGGAACATCCGTGATAAAATCTTGAAGGCAACCTATGAAACAAAAGTATGCTTACATGGGTCGGAAATCAAATTTTTAAGAGATATCCCATGGAGAGTCTGAGAGAAAAGGAAGGCATATCAACAGCTGGCAAATCTACTTCGGGAAAAGAATATTATCTACAGATGGAACATCCCAGAAGGACTGATCTTTGAATATAAAGGGAGAAGGCACAAATTAGATTCGATCTTCAAATTAGATAATTTTTTGGATAATTATGGAGCAGATTTCGGATTAACAGAGGAAGATAAGGAGACGAGCTCAGAAAGTGAGGAGGAAAAAGAAGAGAAGAAAGAAGAAAAAGAAAGGGAGAGGAAGGAGGAAAAAAAGAAAGGAAAGAAAAAGACTGATACTGTCCTACCACTACAAATCCAAACAAGGAAACAGACAAAGACTAAGGAGCAAGAACAAACCGTGAAAGATGGAGCAGAAGACTAAAGACTTCAGGTTAGTATCGATAAATGTCAATGGCCTTAATGCACCACAGAAAAGATCTAGGATATTTCACCAATTAAGTAAATTAAAAGCTGATGTGGTATGTCTACAAGAGACGCACATTAAAAAAGATCATGTTAAGCATATAAATTATAAGAGACTGGGTTTAGCATTTGTAGCAGCAGACTTAACTGAAAAAAAGAGGGTGACTTATATAAAAAGAGGTGACTTATATAAAAGAACATCTACACCCAGAACTAGTCTATGCATCCAAAGATGGGAGAATTGTTGCGGTCTCAATAATAAGACAAGGAAAAGCCTACTTAATTGTTAACATCTATGCACCCAACGCAAACCAACAACCATTCCTCAAAGAGTTAGCAGAAATACTGAGGGAGAAAAAGTATAATAATATTTGCCTCTTAGGAGACTTTAATGCAGTGGTTGATAGGAGGAGAGACAGAAAAAATACGAACAAAACCAGGAAAAAAGGTCAAACTTTACCAAGTAACTTTTACCAATTAACGGAGGAACACGACATACTAGACGCATGGAGAACCAAATACATGGATAAAAACTCATATACATACTACTCAGCAAGATTTAAATCTTGGTCACGGATAGACATGGCGTGGATTTCTAGGTCTTTGATCCTAGAAATGAACGATGTTGAGATCCTACCGTTGACCTTTGCTGATCACAACCCTATACTGTTGTCTCTTAGGGAGATGAAAAAAACCACTAGATGGACAATGAATAAATATTTACTGAAGGATAATAGTTTTGTTGATAAAATGAAGGAAGACATTAAAGAATTCTTTAAAATTAATATAACACCTCAGATCTCAATGAATATAGTCTGGGATACGTTTAAAGCTTATGTTAGAGGCAAACTAATTAGTTACACTGCATGGAAGAAAAAACAAGATAATATAGAATATAATAAATTGGTTAAACAGATTAAAATAGAGGAGGAAAACAGACATAAAACGCAAGGGGACAGGAATAAACAAAATTTGCTTGTTAAGCAGCATAAATTAAATCTACTACTAAGCAAAGAGATAGGGAAAAGAGTCCAGCTTAATAAATTATTCTTTTTCGAAAACGCGAATAAGCCTACAAGACACTCCTTGGCAAATAGAAGGGGAAGTCATGGAAACAGTGACAGACTTCATGTTCTTGGGATCCAAGATCACTGCAGACGGTAACTGCAGCCATGAAATTAAAAGATGCCTGCTCCTTGGGAGGAAAGCTATGGCAAACCTAGACAGCACAATAAAAAGTAGAGAGATCACCCTGTCAAAATGATGATATTCCCAGTAGTAATGTATGGCTGCCTGAGCTGGACCATAAGGAGGCATTGGCACAAGGGGAATGTGATGGGACACATTGCTGCCCATGATCTGCCATTGCAAGGAGTGGCACTGGCCCCTGAATGCGTTAGTGATACAACTAGGCAAGGATGACCTGGGGGATTACACAGGCATTGATTTGGAACATCAGGCTGAGGCAGATTTGAGGTTATTATGGGTACAACTCCCTAACAGGACCTTCCTCTGGTTGGACTGGCTGGAGGGGTGCTCTTGGCATGGGGCCATCTGCCCTGAGAGGGAGGATGCAGTAAGGCAGAAGGTGACCAAAGGATTGGGAAGGAGTGTGTAGGTCATGGGAGGGCTCCAAATTCAGCATCTGGATGTTTCTCATTGGTTGGAAGCCCTATTCCGGCCTGACGGTGTTCACTTGTCTCAATGAGGAATGGATATCTGTCTGCATAGGGTTAAGTATGGCCTACAGACTTAGGTACAGGTGTAGAAACATTGGTAGGAGCCAGGTGGGGGAGGAACACCCAGCTCTTTGTGGTGGTATCAGCATGGGGCCAGATTCATTTTAAGAAAATCAGCCTGTGTGCTGTTTCCCTGGCATATGGGGATCCCCTTAAGGGATCTTGGGGTGAGGGCTTTAAAGGGGAATGCCCAGCTTGGGGGCTGCCAATGGGTTACCCTCATTCTCAGGTGACAGGGGAGACCACTTAGGGGTGACTGTTCTTGTGGAATCCAGCAACCTGCCATCCCATGGTTTTCCCCACAGCAGCAGATGAGCTAGGTGGGCCGTGGTACATTGACTGGCAGGCGGATCAGTAGATGCCATGATCCAGTGGACCCATGCTGTGCCAAGCCTTCCTACAGCTGTAACCAATAAAAGTTGGGGCCATTTTATTCCACATTTTATTCCAAAACTCTGTGTGTGCTTGTATTATTGGCGAATCACCCTGCCAACAAAAGTCTGTATAATCAAAGCGATGGTATTTCCAGTAGTAATGTATGGCTGTGAGAGTTGGACCATAAGGAAGGCTGAGTAACGAAGAAGAGATGCTTTTGAATTATGGTGCTGGAGAAGACTCTTGAGAGTCTTGTGGACTGCAAGGAGATCAAATCAGTCAATCCTAAAGGAAATCAACCCTGAGAGTTCCCTGGAAGGCCAGATACTGAAGCCGAAGCTCAAATACTTTGGCCACTGAATGAGAAGGGAGAACTCACTGGAGAAGACCCTGATGCTGGGAAAGATTGAAGGTAAATGAAGAAGGGGACAGCAAAGGATGAGATGGTTGGACAGTGTTATTGATGCAATGAACATGAAATTAAGCAAACTCTGGAGGACGGCAGAAGACAGGAGGCCCTGCTGTATATGGTCCATGGGGTCACGAAGAGTCAGACTCGACTGTGTGACTGAACAACAACAACAACAACAACTGGTGGGAGTCATCAACCAAAAAGGAGAGTGCAACTGAGAAATCAGGAGGAGAAAGTTAGGAAAGATCCTTAAGTATAAGGATGTGTTGCTGGCAACCAAGATCAAGATAACTCATACTTATAGTATTCCCCAGTACTATGTATGGGTGTGAAAGCTGGACAATGAAGAAAGCCGACAGGAAGAAAGTTGAAATGCGGTGTTGGAGGAGAGTTTTACGAATACCATGGACCGCCAAAAAGTAAGCGAGTTCTCGATCAGATCAAGCTTGAACTCTCTCTAGAAGCTAAACCAAACTGAGGCTGTCATACTTTGGTCATAATATTGGCCTGCATATCTAATAAATCACTCCACAGAACTGCACATCCAACTGCTTTTGCATATAAGGACATAACCACCACGTAAACAAGAATAATTTATAATCTCTAAAGTTTCTCTCCCATCAGAGGAGGCTGGCAACATTCTTACCCTGCTCATTGGATGAAACATAATTTCAAAGCAGTTTAAATGGAGAGCTCCATTCACAAGGTCATTGAAAAGTTAAGGGCAAAATTGCACATTACATCAAACAGCTGCCACCAAGACTAGCAAGAATGCATCTTTCCCTCCACGCGGTAACAGTGAATACAATGTACCTAATGTTGGGATGTCATGACATAATTTATTTCATTACTTCCATTCGTCATCGTGGGTTGTTGCTGGCAGGTGATGGGAAAATGTAATATATTGGAATGTCATTGCATATGGTACACAGGGGGTACTGTGCAGCAGTTCCATGTTTAGTGTAATATCTACCTTGCCTCGGAAATACTGCTCTGAACTTCTTTAAGGAAAGGTCAATATAAGATTGCTTTGTCTTTAAAATAACAGTAATCCCCAAAACAGCTTCCAAGTTTATCTTGCCAAGTTTGTAAGAATGTTTCTAGAGAGAAAGAATGGACTATCTGAATATATATATAAACACATATAAGCAACAGTCCAGGATTGTTATGGACTTAAGTAAAGGGTTGAACTTCTGGTTCTGTGGCAATGCAATGATTAAAATAATTTCTTTCTTTTTATTTTCAAGACCCATGAACTGAAATCTTCAGCTATCTCCTGCAATGGATGCATATTTTGAACACTAGGGGTACAATTATAAAAATTCCAGACTGCTTCAATTTTCTACTCAAGGATCACATTTCAGACTAGTTGCATGTACCCAAACCCTGCCTGATCACTTGATGTGCCATCAGATAAGGACGATATAATATACACAGGCCACAGATTGGATAATGAAGGGCTATATGTTAAATGACATGATTGCTTTGATTAAGATAATAGTGGGAGCATGTGGAGAGAGAAAATTATCGTTTATATAATTTATATATTGCTGATTGCAAGGTTTATTTTGAAGGCCTAATTTGAGCAGGATTGTCAAAATCTGAAAGGAAGATATTTCGTGAGGTAGTCAATGAAATGAAAGGAACGAGAGAGAAGCTGCTTTTGATTAGTTGGCCATGATGAAAAGAAATGAGGGGCCAATTAATAACTTTAAAAGACTCCAGTTCAAAATAATGGATAAGCAGCCTTGCCCTATTGATTGGCTGTAGTTGCCATCGTTGTTTGTGTTACTTTACCAAAAGAGGGCATGGCAAGTGGGCAGAATAATGGCAAAGCCTTCCTATTAAAATGCAGCCTGTTCTGTTCAGTTTTAGTTCCTCTGTTAAAGGGGCAGGGCAGTTTTTCTCCAGGGGCTGGGGAGGGGGCAAATGTTGGCAGTGCAATCCTCGGAATATATATATTCAGGAGTAAATATGTGTAGGATTACAGCCGTAAAAATGTTTTGATTATGATAATAATAGGAATACGTTGAGCAAAAATACTTTATACTCCACCCAATATGGAGAATGTTAGAACCTGAAGAAATATCATGTCCTGAGAACAGACGGCTTAGTGAAACAAGGTCAGAGGTCAACAAACAGTTTTTCCCATGCAATGACTATAGCCAGTAGCCAGTCATCATTTATAGGGTCAGACTTTTGATATTATTACTTTCGTAGAAATCTGGAAAATTTGCAGGATCTTTCTGGTGACGTTTACTGAGCAACACTTACAAAAAAAAAAAAACAGTGAAAAGTATGAGGCTACCCTTGGAGTAAAATTAAATAGAAGAATCCTGACCTGGTAGACTGGGCTATACAACTTCAGACTACAGGTGGAGAAATACCACCTTTTTAAAACCACTTTTGAGCATCCTGCCCCTTATAATAAACTCTGTGCAAATAAAAATTCCACATGGCTAGAAGAAAGATTTTAGCCTTTAGAAAGCATTTTTGGAGCAACGACAGGAAACTGAGAAGACAGAAGGCCCAGCAGAGAACGACAATGCAACAGACCACAGCGACACGGGAAGCAAAAAAAAAAAAAAAAGACTAATAATCTGAATCCAATGGAGAAGAATCAGAATCTGAACTCGGGGCGGCCGCCCCAGAAACTCCCACCACCAGACGAGGATATCTCAGAAATAAGAAAGACTAATTTTAAGCTAGATTTTTCTATGTCTTGATCTTTAGTAAATGAAACTGAACTCTTGGACACTTTCTTTGGTTAAAATACCTGCTTTACCACAATATTAATACAGCATAAGGTTTGCTTCATGGTATTTAGGCTAACGTAATTGAAACAATAGCTTAAGCAAATGTTTATGTATGTGACCACTGTTACTTGGAGTTTTAGTGGTTTTCTTTTCTTTCTCCCATAGATGTTAGTTTACCACAGTTTACCTGAGCCTGCCATTTGGCGGGGAGGGCGGGATATAAATCTCAATAAATAAATAAATAATAAATACTGGCTTGCTGTGACACACAGAAAGAACATGGTCCTAGTACTGTTATATCGATATAATACTATTCAACTGGATTTTTTTTTTTTTACAAAAGCTCTAGTGACAGGGGAGGAGATGGCTGTTGTGGCAGTCAAGTCTTATAGGAGTCCAGAAGTTCACCTGCTTTTTTATGGCTATGGAGCAGGCTGCACCACCTCTGACGCCAGCAGTAGGGAGAAACCTCCAGCATAGATGATACTTGTGTGGTAAGTCTGGAGATGGCTTCCTCTCCTCATTCCCTCCCTGCTCCTGCTGCCTTGGTAGGGTTGCCAGACCCCCAGTCCCAGTGGGGGCTTCCCCAATTTGTGGGGCTCCTTCCTGTTGCTGGCCAGTGGGAAGCCCCACCCCCATGAGCAACCACCCGGTCACCCCTATGGCACAATTTAAAGGCCCCTCCAGCTGGCCCATCTTGTAGGAGAGAGGGAGGAAGAGGGGTGGCTGCGTGCACCTGCAGTCCAAGCCATGAATTTGCTGCTTGGAATGCAGGCGCACATGGCCTCCCTCCTGCTTCTTCCCAACAGCATTTAAAGGGACCCTTTAAAGTGGGGGGTGCCAGTCCCCAATGTGATGACATCACTTGTGCAGGATGTCATCATGCTGGGGACATCCCCACCCCCTCCAGTAACAACCCCCAAAGTCCCCTGCTGGAGACTTGGAAGGACCTGGCAACCTTATGCTTTGGGAGGGGGAGAATGACAAACATAATGGCACTGAATTTTCAGAACCTGGAAAAAACCCAATCCCAAACCAGTAACAAGACTTTTGAAAAATCAGGTTATTGAAAATAGTCTCATACCTCAAGTCTGTACCCAAAATAATCATGAAAAATTTTAATGCAGGCAAGAGTACACTTATTTCATTTATTTCTGAACCTTTATAGTTGTAGTTATAACAGCGGTTGATTTGCTAGGGCAAGTGTTCTTATAATGTTCCTTGAGATCTTAGAAATATGCAACACATTAATTACAGTAGACACCAGCTTGTTAAATATGGTATTCTGAAGTTTCCACTGCAAACAATCAAGTTACTATTATATTTCTTCATCATAATGGGTCTTTTCACATTGTGTCTTTTGGGGTGACTAAAAAAAAATTATGTGTGCACTTAAAAGTGTGAATGGAACAAATGAATATATCAAAACCTATGTCTCATGCAGATAGACTATGAGTGATTCCCTACTGGTTCCCTGTGGAATGTACATCTTGAGTTGAACCTGTGTTTGCGGGTTTGTAATATATGAAACAGCATATAGTTGCTTCGTAAGTATTAATAATATGATCAGTGAATAATACCTTTGAATTAGCCTTTATGGATATTCAATAAAAGCTAGCTTTGGGAAAATATTTTTTTTCCTTACAGGTTTATAGCTTGACTCCAAGGCCTAGTTGATATGTATGTACCTTATTTAATTTCTCTGCACTTGATAGCTGACAGCTGAATATGCAAATCAACTGTCTCCATGAAAAAAGCATTGTTGTTACTTTAGTTAATGAGAAGCAGTATGAAAGATCTCTCCCAGATGATTCATTTATAAATTGCAATGACCCCCCTCTTCCATTTTATCTTTACAATTACACTGTGAGGTAATTTCAGAGGGTAGCCATCTTGGTCTGCAGTAGAACAGCTATGTTTGAGTCCAGTAGCACCTTTGAGGTCAACAAGATTTTTGTGGTATAAGCTTTCACGAGTCAAAGCTCTGATAAGGAAGCTTTGACTCTCAAAAGCTTATACCCCCCAAATAGTCTCTAATAGGGACGGGCATGAACTGGCTCACAAACTGAAGTTTGTGATGAATTTTGGCTGGTTTATGGTTCACAAAGTGAAGTAAGTGGCAGGTCAACCAGCACAAACTTTCCATGAACTTTCAAGCTGTTCGTGAAAGTTCGTGGAAGTTTGTGAATGGATACATTTCCAGACTGTCTCTGCTGAATCTAAATGTCTGCACAACTTCAAAGCAATGGTGAGGGCAGAACTTAGAGGACATGTAGAGCAGCATCCAAGGGAGGTCCCCTGTGAATTTGATGTTTCCAGCTTGCAAAGGATCTGTTGTATATACACCTGAACCTGCACCTGTCAAAATTACTGCCTGCCAATGACATGTGGTTATTTTGATAGGCAGGTTCAGGAGGTTCAGAAGTGTATAGAATGGATCCTGTGTAAGCTGGAGATAGCAAACTCACAGGGGATCTCTGACTGACTCTCTTCTACCTGACCTTTAAGTTTGGTGAGAATTGGCTTTATGGTGCCCCTAGGAAAGTGCTTTCTGGGGAAATGACTGCTTTCCTGGGACACCTTCTTTGGGGGGCTGTAACTCTGTCCCTATAAATCCAATTTTCACCAAACTTGGAGGGCAGGTAGAGAAGAATCAGTCAGAGATCCCCTGTGAGTTTGGTGCATCTAGCTTGCACTAGATCTATTCTATAGAGTCATGAATCTCACAAACTGAACCAGTTCATTTAGCCCCTAAAAGCCCATGATGGGTCGTGGCTCACAAACTGGGCATGCCATGAACCCCAAACTAAACTGCATTTTCCTAGTTTGTGCCCATCCTTAGTCTCTTAGATGCTACTAGACTTGAATCTACCTGCAAGGTAAGTTAGCCTGAGAGAATGACTGGCCTGGCAAGCTTTTGTGGCTGAGTGCATATTTGAACCCAGTCTCCTTTGTCCTAGTCTGATACTCACTGCACCATTTTGGCTCTTCACTTGATGATACAGTCATCAAATAATGACTGCATGTGAGCCAGCTCTGATTATGTAAACTTACAGCACAATCTGAAGATAAAGTGTTTCAGCAAATGAATAGTTAGGGTAGTGCATACTGCCTTCTGTGCCATGCTGTTGTAACATCACACAACTCATGCAAATCCGAGGACAAGCTATATGCTATTCATGCTCTTTTCATCTGGATCTTTGAGCACCTTGATGAGAATAAAAAAGGATTCTGAGCATCAGCTTCTTTGAAAAATATTGCTATTATGGATAATGTTTGGCATGTTTATATGCAGAGTGAAAGCAAAACTTTCAGAGCTGTGAGTTAAAATGATTTAATGCGCAGAAAACGGCCCATGTGTTGTGACCTTGATACACAATTAAAAAGGTGATTTCTCCATCCTCCCCAAGTGAAATGAAATGTTTCACGTTAGCTGGAGGAGGTTGAGGAACTACTTTTCTCAGCTCACATCAGAGGATTTTCTCACTAATTAATGACACAAACTAGTGGTGGAACAGATTTATTATTGTCAGCAAAGACATTAATGGTCATACCATTTATAAGTCAATGACTTGTTGGATGGGTAAGTGCTGCTAATACTCAGTTGTGGGCTAGATATCAAGGCCTTGATGTACCGATTTAATTTTTATACATCATTTACTAATGCCTCTTTCTCAAGCTAATCTCCAGTTTTCCTCCTGCACTTCAGTTCCACCATGATAGACTTGAAAACACCCCAAATGATGTTTTGAAATCTTGCTGTGACAAGCTGAAGTTCACTTCCAATTGATGTTTTCAGTGGTTTAGCTAAAACCGACATGCCCAATAAGACAGAAGCTGCAGCAGCAGCAGCAGCAGCATTGATGGGGGGGGGGGGGCTACTGCTCTGAATATGCCATGGTGATACTTTGAATGGGTAGGTAGCCAGTTTCATTACTATTCAAAGTCAGGGCAAGTGGTAGAGAGTGAAAAAAAAACAGTTTTCCACTGTTGGGGGCTCCTCTCAGAACTGATGCACATGAATTCTTGAGCTATGTGTTCTACTTTGGGCAGATGAAGGACACAAAACAGCCTGCTAGTTTAGCCCAAGGGTTCATCTATAACAGCATCTTGTTCCTCACAGTGGCCAGTCAAATGCCTTTAGGTACAAAGGCAGCAGACTTCCCCTAGTGATGTCCCCTAGGCACATTGCCTCTGAGCATGGACACTTCATTTAGCAATGATGGCTAACAGCTATTGAGTGATTTATCCGACATAAATTTTTCTAGTCGTCTTCTAAAACTATTTTGTGACATTGAATTCTACAAGTTAATTTTGTGTTCAGAAGGGTTTCCTTTGATCTATGTTGAATCTGACGTCCATTTGCCTCTAATATTACGGGCAGGGTGGAAAAATGTTCTTTCTATCCACTTTCTTCACAACAGGCATATTAGAAATCCCTACTTGCCCACTCAGTTGTTTTTTTTCTAAATCAAATAGCTGCAAGGTTTTTAGCCTTTCCTCACAGGGAATGTGCTTCAGTCCCTTGATCATGTTGTTTGTCTTCTTCTGTACCTTTTCAAGCATTATGGGATTCTTCTGCTCTTGCAAATTCTTTTGTGGCATACTGTTCCTACCAGATCCCCAGCCAACTATTACCCACGAGTGGAACTAGCCATGTTTCTTCTCTACCAAAGCGAAGACAAATAACTTTAGTGACGATATCAGAACATGCACACTCAGGGTTCAGCTCTGCACTTCAGTTGTAACTTGCACTGGGAGTTTTGCTAACCCAAGCCGTTGGGTTTAGCAAACAAAATCACATGTACAAACCTCCAGTATGTGTGTGATACAGCACAACACATTGAAACAGTCCACTTTTGAAGGTTTCTGAAGGCAGGGATGATAGCTATATTCCGCAAGTATAATTTGTTCCACAGAAAAAATCCATTCTCTTTTTGTGGAAAACAGCCTCTTCTTTTATCTCTAAACTCTTAAGTTTTACACTGTTTCTTCTCTGTAGCTGATCTTTAGATTTATGCAGAAAAGAAACTAATTATATGCTGGATTGTCTGTGGGGATTACAAGCTTCATATAATTACAAGCTTTTGCCTCTTGAATTTTCTTTCTTTAGTCATGGGAAGCTCTTTCCTTTGGAAAAGTTATACCCTGCTTTCTTCATATGTGTCATTTCAGACTCGTAACTTTGAGTCTCTGCCAGGTGCATTATAGGCCCCGTCCACACTGTCACTTTTGTCGCTCATTTCTCCCTATTGCTTCAGGTTCCCCCACCCCCCCATATGTTTTGTTCTCTCTAGTAGTCCCAGAGGGAGCAAAACACATGTGGAAAAGGAGGAGGAACCCAAAGCAATAGGGAGAAATGAGCGACAAAAGTGACAGTGTGGACAGGGCCTTACATTCACTTTTGGATGTTTGTGGTACTTTTAAATCAGAAACACAGTCTAGAAAAGGGGTTGACTAGTCTCACTGAAAGCAATGGAACTGCACTTAGTAATGACCATTGATTTTGCATTTAACTTTTGCTCCGCTGCATCTTGTTTCTGTTTGGGGTGTACATGAGGTTTTGAGTAAGGCTTTAAGCAACCCACTTAAGTTGCTTGCTTAACCTAGAAAACAATTTCTTGGTTGCAGCCATTAGGCCAAAGGATTTGTAATGTGAGGTGGGGGGGAAATCTTCCCCTAAATAGCCCAGGTTTGAAGCCAGAGAGAGAAGCATTAAAAAGGCATGGCAGATTCTCCAAATGTCCCCCCTCCTCCATAAACAGAGTTATCTGGTCAAGTGTTACTATACAGCGGCATTGGACGTAGCCAACAGAGGCAGCCGCAGTAGCAACATCATGTCTTAGTTCAGCTAGATTTGGCTGCCAGTAGCATTACCTCTGATGAATTTCACTGTCGTTCTCAGCAGGCATTCTTCAAAGTGCCAGCAGCTCATGGGAAGTTCACCTAACCAAGCCTGTGCTGTTGTGCAGGAGAACTTTCCACTGGATTACAAAGTGGGGGGAAGGGAGATTAGAAAAGTTGGATCTGGGGGGGCGGAGCGTCGCTTGTGCATGGCGGACACAGGATAGAAGAGCTCCCACTCCTTGCTCCTGAAACCGCCCAAAATACGACTTATAACTAAGCCAACTTATTTTAAAACAATGGGCAAAAACTCTAAACTCAAAGCCCCACTGAAGCAAGCAGACGGCACAACAGTACAACAGTTTTTTACGCCGGGAAAAGCTTTGGGAAAATCGGGCCCGGAAGACCCGCAGAGCCCTAAGATGGCGGTGGTAACAAGCCCTGCGATCCCAGCGAACCCGGCTAGCGAAGAAGACAACAATGCACCCCTAACGAGGCGCGACTTCAAGGAGATTCGGGAATGGCTACACCAGTCGGTCACAACGGCAGTTGCTGAATTGATTTAGCCCATTCGCACCCAACTTACCGACCTAGCTGCTGAAATAAAAGACATCTCTACATTTGCAGAGGCGACCTCGGAGCAAACCCAACAACTCCAAGAAGAGGTAAAAAAACTCCGTTCAAAAGAGACACAATTAACAGACAGAATTGTAGCGATTGAAAATCGTTGGAGGCAACATAATTTGAAATTTAGAGGGCTGGAGGAGGGAGCAGAGAAAAATACGGATCTAGCCTCCCTCGTTTCAACTTGGCTGGCGCAATCTTTAGAGCTAGAAGACGGAGTGGCCCCCGCCATTTTGCGCGCATACCGCTTAGGCCCTTTCTCGAGAGCAAGCAAGGAAAGGCCTCGAGATGTACTGGCACAGTTTTTATATCCCAGATGTTGTGACAAGATCTTGAAAGAGGCTCGACTTAAGGGTTCCCTCACATACAATGGGAAAAAAGTTTTAGTACTTTTGGACCTATCGGCTGAAGCTCTGGAAAAAAGAAAGAACTTAAAATCCTTCGCCACAACACTATTTGAGGCAAAAGTCCGTTTTCGTTGGAGCCCTGTCTCTGATATCCTGGTCTTCAAGGACGGCCTTCAGCATCAAGTTAAAGACCAGAAATCAGGAAAAGCACTTCTTAAAATCTTGGGTCTTTCCATAGACACAGACGACTGATCAATGTTATTCAAACCCTTGGCTTATGATACTGCTTGTTTTACTAAGGTCATGTTAAAGTATTATATTTAGTATATTAAAAGGAGATATAGTTATAATAAGAAATATTATAATTGTTATCTATATTATAGTTAAGTTTAGTAAAGACTGGTACTTAAGAAAAGTAACAATACAATTTATTTTAATCTAGTTATTATTTTATATTATTTATTTATTTTTTTGAAATAGTAAGAGATATTATATACTATGGAAGCCTGAAATATTTACTTATAGAATTATATAAGGTATTAAGCTCCCTATAAGAGTTATTATAGTGGAAATATTTGAAATATTAAGCTTCCCATAAGAATTATTATAGTGAAATATGGAGATAGTAATTTTTTATTTTGGATTTAGGTAGTTGAAAAGTAATAAGATAATGTTATAACAGTAAGAGTTACTATAGATTAAATTTGTTACTAAGGGATTTATATTAAAGTAAGAAACATAATACTTATTACTTAATATTATAGTTAAGGTTAGATAATAGGAAATTAAGGCACAAACTTTTTAATTGTATTGTTATAGAGTATAAGATAGTAAATAGAGTGTAAGTTTAATTATTGAATGGAATCTATATAGCATTAGTCTTTGGTATAATTTGTAAAGGAAAAGATGTGAGACAACAATAATCACTTAATATTTTTTTGAGTTATTAATTCCATTAGGAGCAAGAAGAGGGAAATAAATATATTTATAGCTACATTTGTTAAAATTGACCCCCTTTGAGTGTTGTAGAGTAACTAGTAAGGGACAGTAAATACTTTCCTTTTTCCTTCAACTATAGGTGGGGGAAATACTGGTTTCAAGCCCTTAAGAGGGCGAAAAGAATTTTATGTTTAGAGTTTAGAGTGTTTAGTTAGTGTTAGTAGTTAGAAGTATTAGATTACAGTTAGCAAGAGCTATAAGATGACTCATTACTATAAAACAATTACTTGGAATTGCCGTGGATTAAACAACCCTATAAAGGCGAAGCGTATTTCTAATGTGATGTTTAAAGAAAAACCAAAATTTTTGTGCCTACAGGAGACTCATCTAAAAAAACCACTAGAACGTATATTAAAAACCAACTGGTTTGACCAGAATTTTCAGGCACTAGGCTCCTCCAAAGCAAGAGGAGTGACTATTTTAATCTCAAAATCTACCCCCTTTAAACATAAAGAAATTAAAAAAGACCCTAGAGGAAGATTTCTTTTTATCAAGGGAGAGTTAGATGGCTCCCCCCTGACAGTTGCCTCAATTTATGCACCGAACCAAAATCAACTTTTGTTCATTAGAGACACATTTAAATTACTTACAGATTTTCAAGAGGGCCCAATCATACTAGGTTATGATTTAAATTTTATTATGGATCAAACTTTAGATAAAACACACAAGATTTCTAAAAAATCAAAGAAATCCAAGCAATATACTGAATTATATGAAATCTTGGAACAATTTCAATTAGCAGATGCTTGGAGATCTTTAAACCCAGGTAATAGTACACCTATTATTCACCAGTACACAATATATTCAAACGAATAGATTATTTAACTTTATTGAATCAAATTATTTCTGCAGATATAGGCCCAAGAACAATTTCTGACCATTCTTGGGTAACAGTATTGATGACTCAACAAAACACTGATGATAAAGGACCTAACTGGTCACTCAACAAACTATTACTTCAAAAACAACAATACTGTGAAGAGATTAGTAATACAATCGAAGAATTTTTCAGATTTAACAACGACTGTGGAGTCCCTACAGAGACAGTCTGGGATGCCTTCAAGGCGGTGACTAGAGGCAAATTAATATCTTTGGCCTCCTCCTACAAAAAAGAAAGACAAACAATTATTTCTGAAATATACACACAAATAAAAATATTAGAAGACAAGCACAGTAAATTTGGGGGGGAAAAAACCCTGAGAAGACTCAGTCGTGAAAGGAAAAAACTAGAATTATTAGAGACCTCCGCAGTCCAAAAACAACTTTTGTTTTTGAAACAAAAATTCATCACCAAGACACCTAGATCACTTGCCCTTCTTAAAAGAAGGGTGAATCAAAAGCACATTTCAAATTTGATACATGCAATTCGTAGTTCAGACGGGGCGATCCACACCATGTCAAAAGAAATTAACTCTTCTTTTTTGCATTTTTTTCAACAATTATATACCTCAGAAAGTCCCCAAGAAACTGCTATTCACAGCTATTTTGATTCTATTAATTATAACATAGTACTATCAAAAGAACATGTATCATACTTAGAGCAACCAATTTCTGCTAAAGAGCTATTAGATATTTTAAAAAAGGCGAAAGCCAACAAAGCAGTAGGCACTGATGGTATTCCTATTGAATTTTACCGGAAATTTCAAGAAAGTTTATTACCATTTTTAGTTGAGACCTGTAATGAGGTAATGACATCAAGCAAAATGCCTAAAACCTGGTCGGAAGCCAAAATAATAGTCATACATAAATCAGGCAAAGACAAACTCGACCCGGCCTCATACAGGCCAATATCATTATTAAACCATGATTCAAAAATATTCTCATCATTGTTAGCCACTCGATTAAACCATATCATAGCAAATTATATTAATTCTGATCAATCTGGGTTTATCCCTAATAGGTCGCTTACAGACAACATCAGAAGAACACTGAACATTATTACGCATGGTAGAAACAATAAAATTAATTATCTTATTTTAGCGCTAGATGCAGAGAAAGCGTTTGACCGGGTGGAAATACCATATTTGAGGATAGTCCTACAGAGGATGAAATTTGGGGAAAATTTTTTAAACTCTTTTAATGCTTTATATCGGAATCCCATAGCCCAAATTATTACTAATAATTATAGATCTGAGTTTATAAAGTTGTCACAAGGTACCCGCCAAGGCTGTCCCCTTTCCCCCATTTTCTTTGCAATTTTCCTTGAACCCTTGGCCCAAGCCATTAGAACCAATGATTTAATTAAAGGGTTCTTTATAGGAAACACGAATCATAAGGTGAGTCTGTTTGCAGACGATGCAGCATTTTATTTAACAAAACCAGAACAAACTTTACCACATATTATGATTCAAATTGCCAAATTTAGTAATGTTTCAGGATATAAGATTAACGTTTCTAAGTTGGAGATATATCCAATTTTTATACCCTCAACCCTACAATCATCATTAATAAAATGATACCCATTTAAATGGGTGACAAAAAATTGGAGATACCTTGGCATACTTTTCCCAGTAAATTTGAAAGATTTATTTGATACCAATTATGGACCTTTATTTACAGAATTAAAAACAACTTTAGAAAGATGGGGGAAACTGAACTTGACGCTGTTAGAAAAGGTGGATGCAATAAAAGTTTTTCTTTTTCCAAAATTTCTTTTTTTATTTCAAAATCTTCCAATTAAAGTCCCATTGAGTAAATTTAAACTCTGGCAACAAACCATACTGCAATATATGTGGTCTAAGAAAAAAGCCAGGATTAAATACACAATTTTGACTAAACAAGTTAAATTAGGAGGTTTGGGACTACCGATTTTTGAATCTTACTTTGTAGCAGCGCAGTTCAAAAATATTGTATATTATGCACAGCCATCCTGTCAAAAGGACTGGCTTTTGATTGAACAAAATTATTTGAAAACAGGATACCTGTATGAAATCATTTGGAACCACCCTAAGTCAAGAGACTTGAAGACTTTGACACAAAATCCCTTTTTGCTATATACATTGGAAATTTGGGACAAATATCGTACAATATTATGTCCATCTACTTCACCAATGACAGTTTTTTTGGGCCAACCTTGGTTTATGCTGTGTAGAATATCAGATGATTTTATAGTATGGAAACAAAAGGGCCTTTTACGTTTAAGTGATTTGTGTAATAAACAACAAATGTTAACTAAACAACACCTGGAAACTAAATACCATATTGAGATTCCTTGGTTATTATATATTCAACTACATCATCTGTTATATAACCCGAATATCATATCTCTACTGAATAGACCATTAACTAAGTTTGAAATGTATATGAAAACTGAACATACAGTGAAAGGGTTAATTTCTGTAGTTTACCAAATGTTAAATAATAAACAATGGGACTGTATATCAACAGTGCAATCATCATGGCATAAAGATTGTGGCATTACCTTGAATAATGAACAATGGAAAAAAATATGGTCCAATAAATTATATTCAACGGCTTCAATGAACATCAGGCTTCAAAATTATAAGTTGTATACCAGATGGTATTTAACTCCCCAACGAATTGCACATATGACGTCTGTGCCAACGATTAATTGTTGGAAAGTATGTGGCAACCCGGGCACCTTTTTGCATTGTTGGTGGTCATGCCCTTTTATAGAGACATTTTGGCTCAAAGTTTTAAAATGGATTGAAAGTATTTTAAGTGTATCCATACCATTTACACCTGAATCTGTTCTTTTAAACTATTGGCCTGATATTCAAATGTCTATACATCGTGTTGAGATGGTATCTCTGTTTCTATTAGCAGCTAAAACACTTATAGCAAAATTTTGGAAATAAAAAAATGTTCCAACAATAGGGCAGTGGTTTGCAAAATTATGGGACCTGGCGGTTATGGACAAGTTAGCAATCCAAATAGCAATTAGTGAGTCACCTATGTTAAATAATGATTTCATGGAAAAATGGTTTCCCTTTTTTGATTATATGGTTAAAAAATGTCCACAGCAAGGTAAACTACCTACGAAATATGTTGACTTTGTGTTCTACTGAAAATAGCTATTGTTAATGTTTGGCATTTAATGTTGAGTTTATATTGGATAATTATGTATTGTTTAATGTTGTTGATTGTTACTTATTTGAAAATAAAAATTAAGTTATAAAAAAAAGAAAAGTTGGATCTCCATTCCTACCCATGTCTGATGAAAGGAGCTTTGACTCTTGAAAGCTTATTCCCTGAACCTTTTTTTGGTCTCTAAGGTGCATTTATTTCATGGTTATTACTGAGAATAATTTTGTTGTGTAGAGGAGGGAGGTGTTAAGAAAGCATCTACTCCAGGTGTCAAATATCCTAGGAACACCACTGGATATCTGCATTCATTTAAATACCTGGGTGGATTTTGGAGGGTACCGCTTTGGGAATGCCACTTTGAATATCACTTTTCCCTGACTTGTTTGAAATGTCTTTGGCCCAATTTATACCTCCCCTCTGGTGTAGTTTGACTGCTGTCTTTTCCTATGCTCATTTCATGCTGGTTTCAACTTTCTCTCCCTGGGTCTGAAGAGTACTAAGCAACAGGATCTGTTTAAAGCAGTATAATGCTAGCTTGATCACAGGAGGGCAATTAATGAATGTAAACAGTAATTTTTGAACCAGAACAAGTATGGTTTGAAACTAGAAATAGGTATAGACATTTTTAAAAAAAACTAGAATGATTCCAGCGGGAAAGTCAGATGTAGATTTGACCTTTCTCTTGCAGCTCCAGTAGTGCCACTATAAAAGACATGATTCTATCCTCTCCACAAACCAAATAGAAATACAATGGCTAACCACCAAAGGCATGAATAAACAAGAGAAGGTTTGTCTGGTGCCAAAAAAAGATAAGGACAGGAAAAAACAGTGCCAGGTAAACCTCCCTCTCAAGGGGGAGTACCATATTTGGGATGCATCCACAGAAAAGGTTCTGTCACCATTAGCCGCCTATCTGATACCCAAAGAAGTGCCTCCAAAGATCTTCTCAGCTGATGGTGAGGTTTGTATGTGGGATCCATAATATTCTTTGCATCCATGTAAAATATGCTTATTATGATGGGTCCAGCTGGTACTATATTTGAAACACTTGATGTTTCTGAAGGCAGTGCCACCTATACTTCATTAGAGTGACCAAGCTTGAATTCATCATTGGATATTCATGCCAAGATCATCCCTTTTTAGGAGGGGATGCAGGCCATGCATTGACTAAAGTTCCTGAAAACAGCTTCTAGCTAGGGAAGTCATCAGTTTCACCACAAATGTGTTCAAAAGTCAAACCTACAATATTTGAAGGTGTCTCTCAGATGTGAGGCATTTTATGATTTTGAGGATTGGAACAAGCACTTTGACGTGTGACCATTAACAAATGGGCAGCCAATACAGATCTTTCAGCACTGAAGTGATACAGTCACTGTATCACTCCTCTGACAATAGCCTGGCTGCTGCAGTTTGGATGATCTGAAGTTTCTGAACTTTTAAAAGGCAGCCCCTTGTGGCACATTGCAGTATTCTAACTTAGATGTAATCACAGCATGCATCACCATGGCCAGATCACACTTTTTGAGGAAATATAGCTGGTGTTATTAGCTAAAGCTGATAAAAGGCACCACATGTCACAGAGGAGATCTGGGCCTCCAACTGTATTCCGGGATCCATCAGTACCCCCAAGCTATGAACCTGCTCCTTCAGGGGAAATGCAATTCCTTCTGGGACAGGCTGACTCCTCAGTCCTCCAGCAGCTTTGATATTGACCAGCAGCACCTCTGGCTTGTCTGGACTGAGATTCAGTTTATTGGCCCTAATCCAGGGCTCATTTTGTAGCAGGAGCTCCTCTGCATATTAGGCCACACACCCCTGATATAGCCAATCCTCCAAGAGCTTACAGTAGCCCCTGTAAGAAGAGCTCTTGGAAGATTGGTTACATTAGGGGTATGTGGCTTAATATGCAAAGGAGCTCCTGCTATGAAATGAGCCCTGCCCTAATCTATCCCATTACCATCTCGAAGGACCTGTTTAGGATTTCCATAGACCCACCTGACTCAGCAGTTCAGGAACTGAGTATCATCCATATATTGGTGGCACCTTACTCCAAAACTTCTAATGATCTGTCCCAGTGGTTTCATTTAGATGTTAAATGGCACAGGGGATGGTACCCTGTGAGACCCAATAGCATATATGCCATAATGCTGAGCACCACCACCTTCTGGAATCAGCCAGTTGAGGAAGAACAGAACCTGGTACTCCCTAACTCAATCAGCTTCTCCAGAAGGATACCATCATCAATGGTACTGAAAGCCATCAAAGGAAAGCCATGCTCAGAAACTTAGACACCCCCCCCCCCCCATTATTAGGCTGGAGTAACTTTTGGAAGTGGAATAGCAACAAAGAAAACATGGAGCAAGAGTTTAGGGCAGAAATTGTGACAGTGGAGCAACCTGTTGAACAGCCATGGATGGGTCAATAACGGTTGAACTGATAACTGAAAAGTCAGGTCTCTGTCTGCAGCTGGTGAACAGTATGTGAGTAGAACTGGCAGGTAGCCAAGCATCTCTACTTCAGGCTAGATGTCACTTGTAGAATTCTTTCACTGCAACTAAAGGGGAGGAGAGGAAGTTGAGGGGGTCATCACATGGGGCTGATCACTGACTTTAATTGGAGTGCTTTAATTTACCCCACCTCATTTATGGGCATAAGATTATCATCAAAGGGAACATAAATGAGCCTTAAATGAACACAGGGTTTGTCCTAAGGTTTGGTCTTCCCTCGTTGTGATTCCACTCTACTTTTTTAAGGAGGGGGGTGTATTTTTGTGTGTGTGTGTGTGTGACTGCACCTGGAAGTCATGTTGACCTCTGGTGACTGACCCCTACTGGGACCTTGGAGGATATGCACAGAGGTGGCTGAATAAAGCCTGCCTCTGTCCTCCTGACTTGGTATTCCAAGGAAGTCTCCCATCCAAATACTAACAACAGTTGACCCTGCTTAGCCTCTGAGATCTGTTGAGATCGGGCTTGCCTGGGCTTCCACTCTACTTTTTTCAACCTGGCTGAAGCAAAGCTTAAGCATAATTTCTCTGGGCATGTTGTAAACACTTAATGTGGGCACCAACAATTAGAGGATCTCATCTCATATATCAATCTCATGAGTTGTGAAAGAAAATAATTGCCTTTATTGCTGAATTATTTAAATTGATCATCTCATGGTAGCAGCCAAGTCCTGCCCCCCCCCCCCCCCAGCCTTGGTAAAATATAGTCACCCCTCCTAAATGATGGAGTCTTGGGTATAGTGCTACTGGCATAGAATTCTACACAGAGATTTATAAGTGATTCTACCTTGTCTGGACATAAGTGAAGGGCAGGGTCAATCTGTTATAAAAATTTGTGGTAAGCTGTGAAAGTTAAAGGGATTGCAGTCCTATGTCTTCCTCTGTATTTTGGATGCAAGGCTAGAAATTAATGCAACGTAATGTTTTATGAAGTGGTCTAGAACAGGAATTGACTGAGACATGGAGAAAGAGTGTTCTGGTAGAACAAAAATCCTTCCTCAACTTCTTGCCTTGTTGCTCAAAACATTTTTTAAAAGATTGTTTGCTAGTGCTGAGGATTTTACATTTTTGGAGAGGTTTTTGTGTGGGGGGGGGGGCGCTAAGGGGGGGCGCTAAGGGGGGGGGGTGCTGGGAGGGCAAAATTCGGGGTCCCCAAGTCAGCTGGAGGGCTCCTGCTGTATGGAGGGTCCATGCTGTATTCTCGGAATGTGTTCAGTTTTTAATGCAGTTTGAACTGCTGCCACCAGGGGTGTGGGGAAGGCAGGCAGAGCACAGTAAAGAGCAGTATCTGACTTTGGAGCTTGGCCTTTCTGCAAAGTTTACTACGAGACTGAAGGGAACCCCCCTTGCTTTTCAAGTCCTGCTAAACCCATCAGCCAAAGCCAGCACTGGATCAAGGTAAGACCAGCCAGTACAAGCTATAATTGATGCCAGGATACAGCCTCCTAAAAAGGTATATGGTTTCTTTTTTTCCTTTGGTCCCACCCATCTCCTGCACAGTCAGATCCTGCAAAGTGGCAGCCTTGTTAATGTGAGGCAGCAAAAAAACAACAGTAACCCTTTTGTTGTTCTTTCCTACATTTCTCTAACTCATTGCCACACTTTTCTCCTCCTTTGTTTTGCTTTCTTCCTTTCATGATTTGCCAGTCATCTATTCTCCACTTCTAATTTTCCATCCCACCCCCTTATTTTTCAGTCTCATCTCCTTCTCACCCATCCTGCTTGGCAACTGAGAACGTATTTAATAGTAGTATAGCAGCAAACCTTTGTTAATTTTATGAACAGAAGTGGAGAATTAATATTTCCCCATCATCTATCAAAGTAGTAAAAGGATACTTCCCCCCTCCACCCTTCACATGCTTGATAATAAATGTTAAGCTGCCTCAGCGGGTAATAAATGAGGAACAGAAGTGAGGACTTATTTATTGATTTATATACCATCACCTTTCTTTCCAAGGGGGACTCAAAGGTAAGAACATAAGAGAAGCCAATGTTGGATCAGGCTAATGGCCCATCCAGTCCAACACTGTCACACAGTGGCCAAAAATACCAGGTGCCATCAGGAGGTCCACCAGTGGGGCCAGGACACTAGAAGCCCTCCCACTGTTGCCACCCCAGCACCAAGAATACAGTGCACCATTCTCCTCTCCTCTGTTTTATCCTCACAACAACCCTGTGAGGTAGGTTAGACTGAGAGTGTGTGATAGGCTCAAAGTCATCCAGCAAGCTTTCATGGCAGAGTGGGGATTCAAACCTGGGTCACTGTTAGCCTGATTGCCTTGAGTTATTATTAATATAGGGGAATTGGGATATTATAAATATGGCAATAGGCAATAGGGAACAATCACCTTTATATACAGGGGTTCCACTTCTTCCAAAAGTACCAGAAATGGACACAGAGACCAGTTTCAGGTTGAAATGGTTTCTTTTACTTAGGAAATTGTTCGCAATGGGGAGAGGGCTTAAGGAGTTGGGCAATGTTGAACTCTACCTGAACTGTGACAGAGATACCAGGAGAGCCGATGTGACTCACCGGTGAAACCCTTTGTTTTGTTGATTGCTCTTATTGTCTCAGGGCTGCAGAACTGGTTTCTTGGCTGGCCAAGTCTATTGTCCATGGAAGGCAGGAAAGAGTCTTTTGTGCCTTCAAAGCAGAGAAGGTTGGGGAGGGGGTTGCCTCTGTGATGAAGAAGGGCTTTCCTAGTGGTGTCTGGAAGCACATGTTTGAACCGCAATGGTGAGTGGCTGTTTCTGTGTGGGTTTTTTTGTTAAGGAATGTCTCTGGGAGCTGGCAACCTTGGGAATCACTGGCACATTGTTTCAGGCTTTGGCTGGCATGTGTGTACAGCTGGCATCATGATCTGGTAACACTACATCTCAGTCCCTCTAACACATTTATCAATACAGTCCATTGTTAACACTTTCAGACTTTGCGTCTATAAGAGCGCATAAGCGCCTTGCAGGGCAACAGTCACCCAGATCCTAGTCTGAAACTTTAACCACTACACAAGCTTAGTTTCCATGAAAATAGCATATGAGGGTCTGGAGATAACCTAGACCAGGATGTCCCAGTTCCTTTCATTTTTGGACCTGGAAGTCCATGATCATCCTGATGCTGGTGACCAATTTTGAGATTCCTGGTTTTATTTTCTGATGAGTTGAGTCTGCCACAAATGGACAGACCGATGGACGTATGGATCCTTTGATTATTATAGATGTGTAGTAACAACCAGCCAAGTGATTTTTTATGTAATGATTTTTGGTTTGGCTCAGGATCATGGGGGAGGGAGGAGATGGAATCTGTGTCCAGGGGCCCATGGTGGCTCTCAGCAGTCCAGTTTTTGTGTTCAACGTTACTGTGATGTAGGCTTGTTACCCAGCTCTCTCTTAGGATATGGCCTCAATTTATATACTTATTTTTAGCTACTAGCTAACAGGATTAAAAATCTAAAGCAGCTTATATTGTAAAAAAAAAACCTTGGCATATTAGAGTCCATTAGCAAAGCGAATGGAACCACAACAGTGACTGCTTTACAGGTGACCTGGTAATGTTTTGTGTACTTGGCCACATGGATTTTGTTGAATTGTCATGAATTTTGCTGCAAGTTCTGGCTCTGAGATCAGGTTGTGCGTGCCTAGGAAACGAAGCCAACCAATTATAGGAATAACCTGCACAGTCGCTTTCTTTCTAAATGACCTGAGTAATTGAATTGTAGACATACACTATCATTTCTGCTCATTATTTTTATAATATTTCATACGTGGGCAGGTATTCCAAAAGAAAACAAATTGGTTCAAGGAAGAGTCTCCCTTGATATGCTTTTTGCCCTATTTTCCCCTGATATACTTTGTGCCACTGATGAGCATTGTGATCTGTTTCATCAAAAATTACAAAGATGTCACATCTTGTCAGTTTTTTTTTCTGATGGTGTACAAGCAAAGCTCAGAAAGGGCACTCTTGAGAAACTCACGAATTAATGGCTAAATCAATTACTTGCCTGGGAATATGGGAACCATCATTTGTCCAGCATGGCTAATCAGACATTTGACTGCATAGATGGGTCTAAACGGAGTAGGCTGCACTGAGGCAAACACATCTGTAAAACCCTCAATCCAGGTATTTAAAAATCTTGCCCAAGGCACTAACAACCAATAACACAATTAGTTTAAAAATAATGGACAAACCCCCAAATTTCATCCCATCAAGTAGTTTATGCACCCAGTTTTAGAAATGCCTGTTGCTTGTAGTTGCCAAACATACATTAGAAACAACAAAGGAGATCCGGTTCCGGGCTCAACAAGGATGGACGTGTGTTGGCTTCACTCCACACCTCTGTCCTTCCTACTAACCTCTTGGGCTAGTTAAATATCCTAATGCTCTCCCAAAGAGGGAGCAGAAGCAAAGAACTTAGCCAAAGGTGGTGGGGGAGGCAACCCCATTTCACTCCTTTGACTTGTTCTGAAGCAAGGGGTTGGTTTAGGAGCTCAACGAGATGCGACATGCCTCGCTGAGAGAGAGGGGAGCCCAGCTGAACCACAGAGTCTACTAAGAAAAATCTGCAGAAGCCAAAGAAAAAGCTAAGTGAAAGTGTTCTTTTTTTTCTGCAGGGAAATAGTTGAAACCAGGCATAAACAGTGTGTTGGGGGGAAGCAGAAATGGCATGCAGATTTCCCAGGGAACAAGAGAAAACTGGCACAGCCTCCCTCATAAAGTGGCCAGTGAAAGGAACAAATAATTTAAGACAGGGGGGAGGATATAGTAACGGGGAAGGGAAAAGTATTTAGTCAAGAAAAGGCAAAAGCGGTGAAAAGATAAAAGAAAGAGGAAGTAGTGCTTACTACAGGTCTCTCTGTTTGGATCTTGTCCTTTAAGGTATCCATCTTGGGTGACTTGCAAAACACCGAAAAGGAGCTGGGTGGCGATGGAGAGATGTGGATTAAAAAAAGGCTACAGACTAGGGAGAGAAGCTGTGACGAAAAGAAATCGACACCAGAGAGGGGCGGAGAGGAGCAAGAAGAGTGGAAGCTGGGAGGGGACAAATTTCAAAGAGAGAAACCTCGGGGGACAAAGTGAAAGGAAGGAGAAGAGAAGACTGAATACTTAAAGAGACACAAATATTTGAACTGAAAAGACTATTTGGTAGCAAAGCATATAGAAAGTTGGAAACACAGGGTTTACGGAAGATCAAAAATGATTTTTAAACGAATCTATAACAATATGTGAAATAATAGAAGCAATAAAAAAGCAAAAGAGGAAAAAAGCTCCAGGTCCAGATGGATTACCATCTGAATTTTATAGTGTCTGAGGAACAGATTTCACTGCCGTTTAAAGAACTAATTCAGAACATAGGGGTAACAAGTAAGCTGTCAGACTCCTGAAGTTTAGCGACTATAACTTTAGTACATAAACCGGAGACAGAAAAAAATCAAATTAAAAATTATTGGCCAATTTCCCTATTAAATGTGGATTATAAAATATTTACAAACATACTAGCAGATAGATTTAAGAGAATATTAGTTCAAATAATTTACCAAGATCAAGCTGGATTCTTACCTAAAAGATATAAGAAAAAAAAACATCCGACCGATTCTCAACATTTTGGAATACTATGAGGTTCATTCAGAAAAACAACTGGTGTTAATGTTTCTAGATGCAGAAAAAGCATTTGACAACCTTTCCTGGAATTTTTTGTTACAAAAATTAGAGTTGTCTGACTGTGGAGAAAAATTTCTAACAATGAAAATTCCAGGGGATTCCCTGGAATTACAGCTTATCTCCAGACTACAGAGATCAATTCCTCTAGAGAAAATGGATCCGTTGGAGGGTGGGCTGTATGGCAGTACCCCACTGAAGTCCCTGTCCCTCCCAGGCTACACTCCAAAATCTCTAGGAGTTCCCCCACCTTGAGCTGTCAACCCTACTTCATCTCCTGCCAGCAGGCAGTGGGGACCTGGCAACTCTAGCGAAGAGGAGTTTTGGGTTTGGTGGCTGTAGAACTTCACATAATCTTTAGGGGGAAGTGCAGGATCTATGGTGTCTCTTTTTTTCTTTTTGTGTATGTGAATTTGCCTGTGCATGTACTGGAAAGAGTGGACGTGAGTGAGAGGAAAACATAATATTGCCTTATTTGCTTTTCAAAAGCATCAGTTAAAGAACAGCCTCTGAATGGCCAAAAACATTACTTTTCATAATATAAGTTTTAATGTGACTACAAGACCTATATACCAAGCAAAGTTCTCAGGGACTTTTCTGCAGTTGTTGGGCCCAGTTCTTCTAAAAGCATAGAGATATAGATTTTTGGCTATCTTCAGACAACATATATATGCTTTTAAAAATTCAGACAGGGAAATGTAAGGAGAGGGCCGTGAGCTTCCTGCAGATGTGCTGGCCAACTAGTAGCAGGGACAGGCTGCATAGGCTGATAGGAGCACTGCCAATCCAATACGTGTGGTCATTTAATCTATAAAGCAGCAGCCAGATTTTCCTCTCCTCAAGCAATCTCTCCAGTCCTTCTACACATAAAAAAGGCAGATAACCAAGCACTTTGCCATATCTATGTAAGTTTTCATCTAGGCAAGCACACGTTGCCCAAGCCAATTCCAGAGTTCTCAGTCAAGCCGCTCTTCAATCTAGAACACCCAGGTCTTGTACTGAAAAAGTTACATTAACCTGGTTAAATCTGCCATGTTCTTCCGAGCAAATTCAAATGATAACTCAACAAATTAGTTTTAGAAATGGTTAAGGAACACAAGAGGAGGAGGTTATCACTTTGATAATAGATTGGACCTGTTTTATGGGTTCATAAGTCAAACCTTGTAGCTGAACAGAAAATGACAACTGTGCATATTTGAGGACTGCACATGATGAACACTCCTGCAAAGCAGCGGGAGTGCCAAAATAGTAACAACTGAAAATAGTGAAATATATGGTCCAAAGCTAAAGCGTATGCACCCACTTTTCATCATGTGTAAATAGTTCAACACATGTATTTCCTAACTTTGGTATACATGGCTGGAAAACATTTTTTTTAATGATTTCTGGTTTCATGTACCAAACTTGGAAAGCGTGGGTGCATTTGGAATATTGACATACAGGGCTTTTTTTGTGGAAAAAGCCCAGCAGGAATCATTAGCATAGTAGGTCACACCCAACAGCAGAAACTCATTAGCATATTAGGCCACACTCCTGACAGTGCAGCTTCCTCCCAGGATCGGCATCCCCAGGTGCCCCGCGGCTTGTGGGGCACCTGGGGAACCTGAAGAAGGGAGGCAGTTTAAACTGCCTTCCCTCCCTGGATTGGCTTGGCTTCCCAAGGCACCCCACAGCTTGCGAGGCACCTGGGGAACCCAGGGCGGGGGGGAGGCTGTAGGCGTGGCCAACTCGGAAACCAGCCGGAACGCCGTTCCTGTGCGTTCCTGCCCAAAAATAGACTGACATATAATCTTTGGGTCTAATTCAGTATCTTACACATTTATATCGCAGCAGTGAATGGAACCTTCTGAATGCCTTATCATTTTATATACCATTCCTTTCTGTCAGGAGTTTAGATACAGCCTGTCAACCTGCAAATGTTTTGGACAACATTTTGAGGTGCAGGCAAATTCCAGATTTCCCGCTGAACTATCTGGTCTTAAGGTTCTCTGTTCAGGAAAACACTGTCATGAAAAGAAAAAATGGCTTTGCAGCAGGACATCAAAGAAAAGCAGAAAACAGTAGATAAGGATCTACGCTCTGTATAAGAAGTCCTCAGATAAAATGTAATACCTTCAGACGCTGTCACTCATGACAGAGGCATTTCATTGCTTCCAATCACCACCATATTGGGGCATGATCTGTCTAGAAACGTACCCATACCAAAGTTTATTATTTTTTTGTACATCAGTGTTTTTCTTGTCATCCTAGGGTAATTAAGCAGTGAAAAAAAAACCCCGGTTCAATATCCAATGAAAATCAGCTCATGCATTTTATGTTTCTTGGGTTTCTTGCTCTTGCTAGCATGTCAGGCTGCATTGGTTCTACATTTACTGTAACAGCTTTTCAAGAGGTGGGAAAGAGTTCAAGTGTGAACCAATTATATTGCCTTGGAAATAGAGTGTCTGCTAGGATTTGGGGACAATCACCCTACAGTTGTAACCCTTTGGTTACAAGACATGAGACAGCTTCTTTCCAGGCGGTCTCTCTGTTGCTCAGAAATTACCTTTTTTTTCAATACTTCAAACTGCAAATTATGGTTTTGGGAGCAAATGCAATCACTGATCCTGTGATAATGACAGTCCCGAACATCTAACATTTGACAGAATGTATGACATCAGTGAAGAAAAGAGGTATATCTCCATCCTCAATGTGAGGCATTTTTAGTACTACTTTTTAAAAAAGTTTTCATATTTTTGAAATTGCTTTGTCTGTGGGTTTACTAGAGCCTGAACCCTTTTTTGAAGTGATCACAAAAAGGCTAGGCAAGTGTTTCACAACCAGGCAGGGCAATGGATTGTTTTAATGGATTCGTTAAACTGTTTCTAAAGTTAAAATGCTGTGATCCACCTCAGATCTTTGAAAAGCAAAAGGTTTAAAATTTAAATCATTAACAACAACAACAAGGTTGCTATTTTGCTTTCTGGAAATTACCTAGGACACAATCTGGGCAAATTAATTACTTTAAACTCCCCACCCCGACAGATTTCAGCATGCTCTCAACTCACACATTGAAATTGGCAATTTTTAGAAGTGTTCATTTTTTGGCTGGATCATTACAGCTTTCCTATTTCAGAATGAAACACTGTGTCCTCAGCAGTGACTTCCAGCAACTTCTGTCTGTATATTGTTAGCCATACTAGTCTCATCTTATCATTATTGTTTACTGTTGGAACAATTATTGAGCTAGAAAACCTCTTGGACTAAGCTATCCCTAACTATTGCAGTAATGGAATGTGTGCTGTGAAGTTATCTAATTATGGATGCTCAGGCTCTGAATCAATCTTGCTTTGAATTAAAATATAATTAAATTATTTTGTTGCAAGAGTAATTACACACCCCGAATATGAACATGAATCAAAGGGATCCGAAGGCTTCTTGTAAAAACATTTCTGACTAGCTGGGGGATTCTTTATTAGAGTCAATATTCCACACTCCTCTCAAGTTTCAAGGAAACCTCTTTGGGCTTGTTTTTTTCTATATAGGAGAGAGAAAACAATAGAGGCATGTAGTGGATTGTGGAGTGGGTTTTTTTGGTAATACATTGTTTATCTGGAATTGTTCTGGTTCTCTCAGGTTTTATGGAGTACGGACATTGATCTGCAAAAGCTACACCCTGCTTAACCTCATTTCTATTCACCTGCCATGCTCAGCCTCTCTAACCATTCAGGCAAGATTCCCCAATATTTTTATAATCTTGATATCCCTCTTCATCGTAGAGCTTTTCTTCTGGCCAGGGTTAACGCATTTCCCTCTAGAATACTCTATGGCAGATACCATCAAATTCCAAGACAAGAATGGCTGTGTCCCTGTGGTCTTAACTCCCAGGACACAATTGAGCACATAATTGTTGAATGCCCCCTGTATGAGCGACCTCGCCAAAAATTCCTTCTAACTAAGCTTCATCCTAAAAGTTATTTGAATAATAAGTCAAAATGTCAACTACTCTTGAATGATTTGATCCCTGAGATCACTAATGATGTTGCCAAATTTCTTACAGAAGTTCTTAAGGTACAAAAATTTCGATAGTACTGTTTTGATTGTACTTAAGTTATATGGAATCTTAGATTTTAATTTTATGGTACAATGATATATACACCCTATGACTGACGATATGCCAATAAAGGTCTATGAATGAATGAATGAATGAATGAATGAATGAATGAATGAATGAATGATGGGGTACAGCAGGAGAATGTGGTAGTCCTAGAAGAACATCAGTTCAGCCTTCACCCTGGTTAATTCCCTCCAAATTAAGCACAGTGTATTCCAGATGTAAATTTCTTTTAGCAACCAACCAGGCTGCTTCTTGCATAAAGATATAACTCCCAGGCACTGTTTGGAGCAAAGGTATTTAGTCCAGATTTACTAAGCTTGAATTTTGGTTACTGACTTATTTTGATTATTCACTAATTTTGGTTTGGCCCTGGGAAAAATGTTGCAGGCTATGTACTGGAGAGGTTTCACTGTACCTTGCAAAACATTGAAAAGGATGAGTATTCATTTCCATTATAAATATGGTAGTTGGTTTTGAGCACGAGAAAATGTCCTGCCAAGGAAACAGAAGTGAAGGATGGTAACAGAGGTAAGATCAGGGAGTTGGAATGCTTGGTATTGGGGGAAAACATAGACATTGTGGGTATTTCAGAAACTTGGTGGGATGAAGAAAATCAGTGGGATATGGTTATTCCTGGTTATAAACTATATAGGAAGGATACAGGGCGGAAAGTTGGAGGTGGGGTGGCTCTGTATGTCAGAGAAGGTATATAGTCCAGTAAGATTGAGAGGATAGGAGAATTGGATTTGCTTCTGGAAATGCTATGGGTTGAATTAGTGGGCCCAAAAGGAAGCTTAACATTGGGAGTTTGTTATTGCCCACCAAATCAAAAGACAGAGGAGGATTATAAAATGATGAATGAATTCAAGATAGCGGCTAGACAAAATAACTGTGTTGTAATAGGTGACTTTAACTACCCACACATTGATTGGGTCAATATGTGTTCAAGTCGGGAAAAAGAGACTGAGTTTCTAGACACTCTCAATGACTAATTACAGAACCTACCAGGGGAGAGGCAATCCTGGATCTGGTCCTAAGTAATGCCCAAGACCTGGTGAGAGATGTTAAAGTGATTGCACCACTTGGGAACAGTGACCATAATGTTATTGAGTTCAACATTTGTATAAATAGGGAGTTGCCCCAAAAAACTCACACAACCACTTTTAACTTTAAAAGGGGTAACTTCTCTGATATGAGGGGATCTGTGAGGAGAAAACTGAAAGGAAAAGTAGAAAGGGTCAAAACCACTGGGGAAGCTTGGAGACTATTTAAAATTACAATCCTAGAGGCTCAGAGAAAATATATACCATGGGTTAGGGAAGGCACAAATAGGTATAGAAAAAAGCCTGCATAGTTAACAAACAAAGTAATGGAAGCTGTAAAAGGTAAGAAGGATTCCTTTAAATGGTGGAAAGCTAGTCTCAGTGAGGCTGATGAAAGGGAACACAGGCTGTGGCAAATAAAATGCAAATCTGTGATCAGGCAGGCAAAAAGGGAATATGAGGAACATATTGCAAAAAAACATAAAGACCAACAATAAAACTTTCTTCAAATACATTAGAAGTAGGAAACCAGCCAGGGAAGCAGTGGGGCCCTTGAATGACCAAGGAGTAAAAGGTGTACTGAAGGATGATAGGGAAATGCCTAAGAAGCTGAATGCCTTTTTTGCCTCTGTCTTCACTGTGGAAGATGAGAAGTGCCTGCCCACTCTAGAACCACTGATTTCAGGAGGGGTGTTGAAAGACCTGAGTCAGACTGAGGTGACAAGAGAGGAGGTCCTACGACTGATAGACAACTTAAAAACAAATAAATCACCAGGCCCGGATGGCATACATCTGAGAGCTCTGAAAGAACTCAAATGTGAACTTGTGGATCTCCTGACAAAAATATGTTATCTTTCCTTAAAAACTGCTTCCATTCCCGAGGACTGGAAGGTAGCGAATGTCACTCCCATCTTTAAAAAGGGTTCCAGAGGAGATGTGGGAAATTACAGGCCAGTCAGTCTGACGTCGATACCAGGTAAGTTGGTGGAAACTGTTATTAAGGAAAAAATGAGTAGGCACATTGATGAAGAAAATCTAATGATGCTCTGTATTCTTGGTGCTTGATGGGGGGGGGGGCAACATTGGGAGGGCTTCCTGCCCCCACTGCTGGACCTTCTGAGGGCACCTGGTGTTTTTGGCCACTGTGTGACAGAGTGTTGGACTGGATGGGCCACTGGCCTGATCCAACATTGGCTTCTCTTATGTTTTTATGTTATGTTCAGATGATAATTCATTTTTAGAGGAATGGAACTGTATCGCCAAGTGTAATGGTTTTATTGAAGCGTAATTGTGAAAGTCATACAGCATAATGAGCAGATGCATCACATGTGGTGTGTTCAGCATGAAGAGTTTGACAGATGATTGAAAATAGGAGACCACAGAAGCAAGAAATAGCCAATGCAATATGTAACATGACTGGGCAGAAATTTGGACAATGTCCCATTGCTTGGCAACAGCAAGTTTTGGTCAGTGATTTGTGCCTCTCAGCAGGTGTCTGTGCTTAGCAGCCTATCTATTCTTTGGTCTCTCTGAGGGCCTACTTCCCTCCCTGTGTTCCACCTTCCTCACTTACATGACTTTTTCTCCTTTGGATCATAGAAGCATAGAGTTGGAAGGGACCTCCAGGGTCATCTAGTCCAATCCCCTGTACAATTCAGGAAATTCACAAATACCTCCCCCCTCCCCCCCAGTGACTGCCATTCCAGATCCAGAAGATGACAAAAAACCTTCAGGATCTCTAGCCAAAACTGACCTGGAGAAAAGTTTGCTTCCTGACTCCAAAGCAGCGATCAGCATTTCCCTGGGCATGTAAAAACCGGCAACAAGAACAAAGCACTGATGCAACCCTTCCTGCCCTCCCTCTCATGATCTGCCATCTAGCCTCTGTTTGAAAACCTCCAAAGAAGGAAAGCCCACCACCTCTCAAGGAAGCCTGTTTCACTGAGGAACTGCTCTGTCAGGAAGTTCTTCCTACTGTTTAGCTGAAAACTTTTCTGATTTAATTTCAACCCGCTGGTTCTGGTCCGACCTTCTGGGGTAACAGAAAACAACTCCATACCATCCTCTATATGACATCCCTTCAAATACTTGAAGATGGTGATCGTATCACCTCTCAGTCATCTCCCCTCCAGGCTAAACATACCCAGCTCCTTCAACCTTTCCTCATGGGACTTGATCTCCAGACCCCTCACCATCTTCATTGCCATCCTCTGAACACATTCCAGCTTGTCTATATCCTTCTTAAATTGTGGTGCCCAAAACTGAACACAATATTCTAGGTGCGGTCTAACCAGAGCAGAGTAAAGCGATACCATCACTTCATGTGATCGGAACACTATACTTCTGTTGAAACAGCCCAAAATAACATTTGCCTTTTTAGCTACTGCATCACACTGCCTACTCATTTTCAGTTTATGGTTTACTAAGATCCTTAGATCCTTTTAGCACATACTACTGTCAAGACAAGTCTCCCACATCCTATAATTATGCATTTGATTTTTCCTAGCTAAATGCAGAACTTTACATTTATCCCCATTGAAATTCATTTTATTTGTTTTAGCCCAGTTTTCCAGCCTGTCAGGATTATCCTGTATCCTGACTCAGTCTTCTACCATATTTGTTACCCCTCCCAATTTAGTATCTTCTGCAAATTTAATAAGCATTCCCTCTATCCCTTCATCCAAATCATTGATAAAGATGTTGAACAAAACAGGTCCGAGGACAGATCCTTGAGGCACTCCATTTGTCACTCCTCTCCAAGAGGATGAGGAACCATTCGCAAGCACTCTTCGGGTATGATCTGTCAACTAGTTACAGATCCGCCTAACAGTCCTAGGATCCAAGCCACATTTTACCAATTTGTCAACAAGAATATTATGTGGAACCTTATAAAAAGCCTTACTGAAATCAATATAAAGTATGTCTACAGCATTCCCCTGATCCTGCAAGATAGTAACTTTCTCAAAAAAAGGAGATAAAGATTAGTCTGACATGACTTGTTCTTGAGAAACCCATGCTGGCTCTTAGTAATCACAGCCATCCTTCCTAAATGCTCAAGAACTTTCTGATGATTTGTTCAAAAACTTTCCCAGTATAGACGTCAAGCTAATGGGTTGGTAGTTACCCAGATCCTCCTTTTCCCCTTCTTGAAGATGGGGACAACATGTGCCCTCCTCCAATCTTCTGGCACCTCACCTGTTCTCCAAGAATTCTCAAAAATAATGCACAGAGGCTCCGAAATTACATCACTGAGTTCTTTTAGGAGCCTTGGATGCAGTTCATCTGGCCCCGAGGACTTAGTTTCATTTCTTTTTCTTATTTTGAACATAGGAAAAGAACCCTTTTTGGGGTTGTATTTAGCATCTCTTGCTAGCCTAAGCTCATACTGAGCATTAGCTTTCCTAACTCTCTCTCTCTAAACTCTGGTTTTTTGTTTATATTCATCCTTGGTTATAAGGCCCTCCTTCCACTTTCTAAATAAGTTTTTTAAATTTCTCAAGTCTTTAAAAATATGTTTATGTAGTCACATTGACTTCTTTAGGCTCCTCCCATTTCCCCTTCTCATAGGAATCATTTGAGACTGTGCCTTCAGTATTTCACTTTTAAGAAACTTCCCATCCCTCTTGAACTCCCTTCTCCTTAAGTATTTCTGACCATGGGATTCTACCCAGCATAACATTAAGTTTGTCAAAATTTGCTTTCTTGAAGTCCAACCTATATGTCTCACAATGTACAGCTTTTACCCTCTCCAAGACTGTAAATTCCAAAATTACATGGTCACTAGTACCCAGGTGGCCCACTACTTTCACCTTGTCAACCAGTTCTTCCCTGTTGATGAGAATCAAGTCCAAGATAACAGATCCCCTTGTTTTCCTCTCCACTTTTGGAAAAATAAAGTTATCAGCAAGACAAGTCGGAATTTATCGGACCTTTCATTTTTAGCAGAGTTGGACTTCCAAAAGATATCTGGGTAATTGAAATATTCCATGACCACTTTGTCCTGTCTCTTTGAGAACTTTGCAGTCTGTTCTAGTAGTGTCTCATCCAAGTCCTCTGCCTGGCTTGGTGGTCTATAGCAGACTCCCACCATAATATCACTATTATTTCTTACTCTTTTTATATTTACCCAGAGACTCTCAACTGGACTTCCATGCGCAGATTCACATATTTCCTCACAAGCAGAGGTCATTTCATAGAAAAAGAGGTGCAAGTGCTCATTAGCAGAACTCATTAACACAACTTATTTGCATATGCCACACCCCTGACATCACCAGAAGTGTGTCAGAAGGTAACACCCACCTCTGATCTCTGCCTTCCCTTCCCTAGCTGATATGGGGTAGCTGGAGAAGGGCAGGCAGGGAGCCCAGGCATGCATAGGTGTCAACTGTGTGTGGGGGGGCTCGGGGGCTCAGGCCACCCCTGAGATTTCCTGGGGGACTGAGCCCCCCTGGTGAAATGGGGTGCCTGCCTGCCTGCCCGCCCGCTGCTGCGGTTCCCTGCCTAGGCTCGCTCCCCCTGGCTCCCCTGAACCCACCCGCTCCCTCCCTCCCTCCTTCCTTCCTGGGGCCATCTGGGTGACTGCCGGGGTGACGCTCTAGCAATCACCCCAAAACTCTATGGCACCATAGAGTTTTGGGGCGATTGCCAGAGCGTCGCCCTGGCAATGTGCCCAGCATGATGACATCACTTCCGGGTGATGTCATCACACTGGGTAGTCACTCTGAATGGCCCAGGGAGGGAGGGAGCGAGCGAGTGAGTGGGTTCCCGGGAGCCGGGAGCTGGGAGCCAGCTGGGCAGGTGGGGGGGGGGAGAAGGCTCTGGCGGTGGTGGTGGCAGGGACATAGTCCCGGTGTGCACGCACAATGTGCGCGCACGCAAGAACCCCCCTGGAAAATCACAAACTTTACGCCCCTGCAGGCATGTTTAAGATGCCTTTTTTCCCCTTCCCCAGATGGGAAAAGCAAAGAAAGGCATTGAAACAGCCCCCCTTTCCCCTCCCTCTCTGTAGTGGAGAAGCTCAGATAGGGAAGTGAGGAGGAGGAGGAGGCATGCTTGCATGCCTAGGTTCCCTGGCTGATCTTCTCCAGGTGCATTGGCTTACATTTATGTGGCCCAGGATTTTAAGGTCTGCTCCACCCCTCCTGTGGGATTTAAGCATTCTATCTGGACTCCAGTCCCAGCCCTACTAGGACTAATAGTTTTAGCTGCTTGTATCCTCATGCTAGTGTCACAACATAAAAGGTTGTTAGCTTTCTTTCTTTAAATATCAAGTTGGAGCCAAACAAAATTATCCAACAGCAGAACAGAAATTTCCTGACTCCCACCCCCAACGGCAGCTGAGAGATCTCTGTGAAATGCTGCTCATTGGGGACAGAGGAGCCTGAGCAATGGCTTAGGGGTCTGCAGAGGAAAAGTGGGATTGGTGGAAATTGCCAGTTCAGTACAAATCCAACCCATCCATTGTAGATGTGGCACGTGGAGTGAATGTGGTTGTGGAAAAGTTGGCACAGAACTCTCCTGTTGGCATGGAAGCCCATATATACATTGCAGGGTGTTGCAGCCATTGCGTATTTTGGAGTCATTCCTTTTGTCCTATCCGCACTGGAAAGCATTGGATAAACTTGGGAGGGAGAAGCATTGCCAGAGGCTAGGCTGAAAACCAACTCATTAGAGGCAGAAGAGGAAAGGAGAGGCAGCCCTCACTTTCCTCTTTGACCAAACCATCAGGCAGCAGAAAAGTGGGAACTTTCCTATGGACAAGTGAACCAGGATTGGTATGACTGAAACCCAGGATCAGAAAGCTCCTTGCTGGGAAGCTGTGAGGCTCTGGAAGATGCCAGTGTCAGACCTGACCCCAGCATCCCTGAAGCCAGGCGTGAAGAGAACAACTGGCAAATGGGGTTCCTCTTTCTTTAAAATGAAGATAGTTTTCTAAGTCAGAGATATGAGGACTTCCCCTAAGGGTATCCTTTGAAGTCATACAGGTCCTCCTTCTAGGGTTGCCAAGTCTGGGTTGGAAAATACCTGGGGACTTTGGGGGTGGAGCCAGGAGAAGGTGGAGTTTGGGGAGGGGAGGGACCTCAGCATAATACAATGCCATAGACTGTACCCTTCAAAGCAGCCATTTTCTCCAGGGGAGCTGATCTCTGTCAGCTGGAGATCAGTTGGACAAGCAGATCCCCAGGCCCCACCTGGAGGCTGGCAACCCTACCTCCTTCTGCAGCCACAACCCAGAGTGTGCATTCTGTGACTCTCTGTATTAAAGCTAGTGATGGATCCTAATTTACCGTTTAGATGCATATAGGGAGCTTGTGCCTAGTGTTGTGGTCTTTTTAACTGCTTCCCTGACCCACATGCTATTTCATAAACTTCTTTTGAAACAGGATTGGCATTCAAGAAAACAAGTTTAGAGCTCTCTTAGCCTTTTAGAATTTGTTTCAGGTTTTTAAAAATCCTATCCATTGTCTTTAGGACTAGGATGATAGTCACATAATAGCATCTACTCAGTAAAACATGAAGTTGACCATTCGCTTATCAGATAAAAACAGTATATACAGCTAGGCAAACAAATGTTAATAGACTCAATATGGTAAAAGAAAGCTTACAACCTTTCTCTGTTTCTTACAGTTTGTTTCCTTTGACACCCATTAATTCTTATATTGATTTTGTCATAAAACACAGACTGCATTTGTATTGCAGCCGAAGTTTGAGAAAAATAAACTAGACTGATTATATTGGAGCAAAGTACATAGTAAAAATGAACTGCCTAAAACATATAAAAGTAGTGTGCTTCTCTGAAATGTGTAAATCACATTGGTTAATGTTGCAAATGAGCAGTGTCCTCTTAAATATCAGAAATAGATGACACCATAAAACAAGTTTGGCATGAAACAATAGACTCCATTGCTGTGTACCTGCCATTTTGAAAGTGCTATCAATAACAATTATGGTTGTGGTAAGCAAAAAGAAAGTGCTCTCAATATCCTTTTTAAAAAGTTCCTTCAAAGTCACTTTGTAAATATGACAACACTAGTGTTTTATCTTGGTGATAAATACATCCTAATTATTATTGTGTCATGATTGTTTTTATAGTTCAGTCATCAAAACCTTCTGATGCCTCATTACTAATGACCATTTTATGGTCCAAATAGATTGGTGGAATATTGCTGATGAATGGGAAAGTAAACCAACTTAATTTTTGAAGGGCCAGTTCACTTCAGGTGTAAAGTCATGTAACTTTGTTTACCTTCATGTCTCATTCCCAGTAGACTTATATGATTCAATAAGGTTTGCTTTCAAATAAATGCACTTTTGGGATTTCTGTGAAATTTCACAACAACTGTAGTTTGATTTGTAAATATATTTTATGGCTTCTTCACCCTCAAGACAAAACATCCTTTTTCCTGACTGTATTAATAAAATTTGATATAATAATTATTAATAAAATTTGATAAAATAATCATTAATAAAATTTGATATAATAATCATTAATAAAATTAAAATAATCTTTCGTGTCCATTGAATATGTAAAAATGCTATAAATGAAACAAACACATATGCGAAATGTGCCACACAAAACAGACAAGACAACAATGATATTCCAAACTATGCACAAAATTTAAAAACCCCTAAAAACTCACATACTTGTACATCCTTATCTTTGAAAGGAAGCTTCTCTGAAATGAATAGGACTTTATTCAAGAAAATGTGTTTTGGTCTAAACTGTCAGAAATAGTTTTCTCATTCTTCACTCTGAGACATCAGAGATGATGATGGAGAGGTAATATATGAAACTGAATGCCTAAATATTTTTAGCTCATAAAATTGTGTTTTGAGTTCTCTGTCTGTCTGTCTGTCTGTCTGTCTCCCTTTCTTTCAACTTTTTCTCATCATGGAACTCAAAGTGGTGTGCATAGGGAGCCCAGGAAATTTCCCATTCAGGAATTAATAAGATTTAGATCTGACTCAGTGTCATATGCCTTCAAATCATGCCCTGAGACTACAGGCAAAATTCTAAGAAAATTAAGTATACCTCTGAAATCAACAGGTATGGCAACCTGATTCTACACATGTCTACTTGGAAGGAAATCTTACTGATACCATTAGTCTTTTAAACTTCTGATCCACTTCTGGTCCACTGGCTTTGGGCACAGCATAAAGTATATGGCTGCACTGTTATTTTTTATAGAAGAGAAGAAGTGAAGACATTGGATTTATACCCCACCCTTCACTACCCAAGGGAGTCTTAGAGTGGCTTGCACTCTCCTTCCCCTTCCCACAACAGACACCTTGTAAGGTGGGTGGGGCTGAGAGAGCTCTGACAGAAACTGCTCTTTTTCAAGAACAGCTGTGCCAGAACTACGGCTTGCCCAAGGTCATCCAGCAACTGCAAGTGGAGGAGTGGGGAATCAAAGCCGGTTCTCCCAGATTAGAGTCCGTGCACTTAACCACTACACCAAACTGGCTTATAGCTCGATCCTATGCAGATATTCAGAAGTAAGTCCCATTGTGTCCACTGGGGCTTTTTCTCAGATCTGTGAGCATTTGATTGCAGCCTTAGGATGTGACCTCTTGTGTATACTGTCCAAAGCATGCTTAGTAGGAAGCAGGCCCCAAAGGGTTTACCTCAAGTAAATGTGTTCTGTATTAAACCATTAAATAGGGTTCCCAGTTCCCGACTGGGAAATAGCTGGAGATTTGGGGATGGAGCCTGATGAGGGCAGGGTTTGGGGAGGGGAGGGGCTTCAATTCGGTATAATGCCATAAAGTCCTCCTTCCAAAGCAGCCATTTTTCCAGGTGATCTGACCTCTATTGCCAGGAATTCAGTTGTAATCCCAGGAGATCTCCAGCCCCCTCCTGGAGATCCCAAAAGCAGGATTCTCTAAACTCTCATGGAGCTTAAGTAGATGGATTTTTTTCCTCCTGCCCCCCTTCCTTTAATATCCTTGAATTTTTTTAACCTTTATCAGACAAGTTTTAAAGGTTCCTTCCTTCCTTCCTTCCTTCCTTCCTTCCTTCCTTCCTTCCTTCCTTCCTTTTTTATTTTATTTTACAAAGTTATTTTTTTCTGCCTATCTACGGGTCACCCATTGTGTGGCTTTTGTTATCCGTATGAGGGCCATCCAGTTAACTACTCCATAAAGTGTTATGGAGAACTACTTCTTACATGTCATGGCATCGTGGTTGTACTGTTTATAACTTCTTTACTATAAGTAATGTATGATGCAGTTCAAGTATAGAATATGTACATTTGTAGCATGAAATGTGCCTGTATCTGTAACACACAGCCTTATTGTTCAGCTCTTGAATATCCTTTTGGAACAGAAATTTACAATATATCAGGGACATGCATTTCAAGTTAAAAGTTCATCTGTGTCCCATAAAATATCCCTATGGGTAGAACAAAGTTATTTCCCAGTAGGCAGAGTAGGGGAAGGTGGCATGGTATGCCACAATCTTGTTGGATCTCAAAAGCTAAGCTGGGTCATTTCTTGGAGACCACCATGGAAGGCTCTGCAGAGGAAAGCAATGGCGAACCACCTCACTTGTCTTAAAAACCCGTGATGGGGTTGCTATAAGTTGATTGAAACTTGATGGCACTTACTTTGGTAGGCATGGCAGATTTTGAGTAATATTCCAGATATAAGTGCAATTCACTTATATTTGCTAACAATTTGAAAAACAGTCTTGAGTTGTTCTCAATTTCATGTTGTTCTCAATTTATGTTGTTCTCAATTTCAATAGAAAAATTCTGGATATAGCTGGTATATGCTATGCAGAAATATAAGTGTTGCATTCACCAAAATGTATATATATAAGTGATTCTTTAACATCCTCTGTTGATACCATGGGGGGAAATGTAGACTGTATTTTATGCAGGGTAAGTAGAACTACAGACAAATACATTGTTTAACTCATCTTTTTAATTTCCTAATTTTGAGTGTTATCATGTGTGTACCAATTTGCCACTATTAACTTGGGAGTTCCACATCTTAATGAGAAGATTTCGTGTCATTTTGCTTCAGCACAGTAACATCTCTCCTCTTTCTGCACTGCTGTTGCCATCAGAACAGTTATATTAGCTTGTACCAGTATGCTTGTTGCGGTATGGCTCCAGTCTTTCTATTTTGGGATGAAGCGGTGCTGGGAATATTTTGTCAGCAGAACAGACATATGCAGAAGGACTGGGCATGAAATCCTCTTGTGTGATAACATTTTTGCATTTGACATCTGAGCCAATGCTTGCTTTTAAAGGATGAGCTGCAAAGCTCTTGTAAGTAAATGATTAAACTCAACTGTCTCAGGCTCCTGATCAGTGAAGCACTATCTTTAAAATGCTGATCGGCACTGAATTCCCAATGAACAGCTTCATCCTAAAAAGTGCTGTTGAGAACCCTGGCTCTAAACCAGCAAAGCATTTAAATACATACTTTAAGAATCCAGCAAAGCTTTTAAGCTTATGGCTTACATAAGTTGAGAACATGCTCATGCAGAGCCCTCCCTCCCATTTTCAATAACATTGCTTTCAAACTACTTTGTTAAACTTCCCTCTCTTCCCCAGAAGTTTTTTTTTCTCTATTCATTTGTGAAGGAAAGAACCCTAACTTCCCTCAGGGGTTAACGTGATTATTATAGGACCCAGTCTGGCTTGCAGATATTAGTGATTTGAGCTTTCCTGCAGCTACCATCCTTCTCTCTCTGGAGGCCGGACTCAGGAATGAGATCATTGGTTAACTATGAGAACCTGTGTTCAGCTGTAAAAAGGAGCAGATATTAAAGTCCTCTGCAAAGTTCCATCAAGAGATATTCCTGGTTGGATCTAAAGGACCACCTGGTGCCAGATGGCAAAAAGCTATAATAAGGGTATATAGACTGTGGGGAAGTAGGGCTGCCAAGTCGAACTTACAATTTGGTGGAGGGGAGTCCTTCGCTGCCGGGGAGCTGTCCGGGAGCTTCCCTGGTGCGCGCGCCCGGTGACGTCACCCGGACGTGACGTCACCACGTTGGGGGCGTTGCCAGAGCGTCGCCCTGGCAACGTCTCCAACGTGGTGACGTCACTTCTGGGTGACGTCACTATGCTGGGGAAGTCGTCCAGGATGGACGGCTTCGGGGGTGGGGTTCCCCCCGCCGGCCAAATTTTGGCCGGCGGATCAGGAACCCCTATAGCAGGGGATCCCCCGCCCCCCGGGCTGACTTGGCAGCCCTATGGGGAAGGTATGCCAACTTTATGCTCATGCCATGCTAATATGCTTTGATACGTTATGCTCCATCATGATGGGACTGTATATAGTCTATAGAATGCTTGGATTCTTATGTTGCAAGAAGATATGCCATCTAATACCAGGTATCCAGTGTATTAGATAGAAAAGTCAGCTTTTTAATTTTCTCTGTTGCTAAGCTACAGGGACTGTATTGCATAGTGAAATTTAATTTTTTTTAAAAAATAAATCTTTATACATTTTCAAAGGTCTGCTTTATTTCTGTGCATTTAACCTTGAGGATCCAGAGCGCTGGGTATTGCTCAAAGGACAAGGAGTCATTACCCAGGGGGACCCATGCTTGGGTTTCTGACATTTATTGTACTGACTTTTATGTCATTCCTGGAAGTTGGCAACCATAGCTCATCTAGACAGCATCATTTTGGGATATATTTTTTTCTCTGCATCACATAATAACATACGAAGAGCCCTGCTGGATTAGACCAGTGGTCCATCTAGTCCAGCATCCTGTCTTACACAGTTCCTCTGGAGGTCCAGCAACAGGGCCCTAGAGGTCAAGGCCTTCCAGTGAGATAAGTAGCCTCCAAAGAAGAAGAAGAAGAAGAAGAGAAGAGATTGGATTTATACCCCGCCCTCCACTCCCCAAGGGAGTCTCAGAGCGGCTTACAAACTCCTTTTCCCTTCCCCTCCCCACAACAGACACCCTGTGAGGTAGGTGGAGCTGAGAGAGCTCTTTCCCAAGCTGTCCTTGAGGGAACAGCTGGTACAGAGCTATGGCTTGCCCAAGGTCATCCAGCCAGGTGCAAGTGGAGGAGTGGAGAATCAAACCCAGTTCTCCCAGATTAGAGTCCGCGCACTTAACCACTACACCAAACTGGCTCTCTGCAGAAAATGTATCAGAAAATTCTTAATTATACAGTTACTTTTCATCCCGGAAGTTTAGATCTTTTGCCAGAATTTTGATGTGATAATATATTTCCTATGTGGATTCTCCATAGAACGTTGATAGAAACCACCTCAATTTATACTCAGAGCTACCACCAGCAAGGATCTTTGCAACATTTCCCCACACTTGCTTATCTGTTTTTTGTAGTTCTAATAATAAATGTAGCTGATTTGGATGAGTACTTTATGTATCTGATGAATAAGTTGTAACTCATGAAAGCCTGTCCTAGTCTATATGGTGCCTCTGGTTTTATTTTGCTGCAACAGACCAACATGGCTACCTCTTTGGAAGTATAACATTCTTTGTTTCTACTACCTGCAGCTGGAATGGTGATCACCACCTTCTCATTAAGTGATTACTCACCAGCCTGTTCACATGGAAAACATCCTGTCCATTGATGAACAGTCAGAAGTATGAGGCTTTTATGCCATCATGAAAGTTGTATGCATGTGAAGAGATAGCCAACTCAGGCATGCTAGTTCAGGCAAGTTCTCCATATCTCCAGGTAGATCATCTGAACCATTTACAACATTCCTCCTAAAGGATGAATTGTCTTGAACCTAATGCTTCCCAACTCTTGGCTGCACCCAGAAGTTTGTTTAAAAACTACCTGTTGTATACTGCCTTTTTAAGAGGCTATCCCAGTAGGCCTCAGAGCATGCAGGAGAGTAGGAGGGAATCAGGGCCTCTCTTCTCAGGCCCAATTTACACCTCCCCTCTGAAGTAGTTTGACTGCTGTCTTTTCCCAAGCTCATGTCACGCTGGTTTCAAATTTCACTCCAGGGGGTCTGAAGAGTACTAAGCAACAACATTTGTTTAAAGCAGTATAATGCTAGCTTGACCACAGGAGGGCAATTAATGAATGTAAACCGTAATTTATAAACTAGAACAAGTATGGTTTGAAACTAGAAACAGGTATAGACAGTTTTTTTGAAACTAGAATGATTCTAGCGGGAAAGTCAGATGTAAATTTGACTTCAGTCTCCCTGTAAGCAGCCTGCAGGAACTCAGGGCCTATGAAGAATCTGCAGAAACAGCTTAGTTAAGTATTGTTATTCCTTGTTCCAGTAGCCAAGTTACCTGTCCTATAGTTACTGCTAATAAAGATGCCTTTAGGCAAATGGAATTAGGTGTTAGTTGTTGCTCCACTACACAAAACTGCCATCTCTGATCTTTTTATAGTAGGTAGAAATAGTAGGATTGCCAGGTCTGGGTTGGAAAATACCTGGAGAGTTTGAGGTTGGATCCAGGAGAAGGCAAGGTTTGGGGAAGGGAGGGGAGGGGCCTCAGCATGGTACAATGCCGTAGAGTCCATCCTTCAAAGCAGCCATTTTCTCCAGGGGAGCTGATCTCTGTCAGCTGGAGATCAGTTATAAATGCAGGAAATCTCCAGACCCCACCTGGAGGCTGGCAACTCAAAGAAATAGTCTGATTCTGTTGCAGTTCAAATGGACCCCATCTCTTTTGTATAGCTCTGGCTTCCTTTAAAATGTTCCCCATGTGGAACAAATTCAAATACTTCCACATGATACTGCTACCATCTCACACTTGTGTTGATGATTCCTGTTTTTTTCAGTTGCTCCTATGCATATTTTTATTCCACAAATGGAAGCAGAATTATTCTAGGTTATCAGGATAAAGTTTTGCCTCTTAAAAACTTGTAATTCATGTTCCAAGTCTCCATCCTTACAAGTGTGAAATGTACCATGGGAGCCATATATAAAGTGCACTATTACCACAGCCATCCTTGTAATTATGATTAAGTGTATACTTGTTCAGTGGAGATTTACTCCCACGTCACCAGAATGCCTCTCATTCATTTGCACTTGGTTTTACATCACTGCTTCATTGAAGATTCATAGTTTTGCTTTTTGGCTGTTGACCAGGTATGTTTGCACTGAACTAAGGACCACTTAGCAACAGCATCATCAGTGAGGCAAGGGTTCAGTGTTATTGAACAAGGTCTTGAGGACAGGTTCTCCCCCCCGCCCCGCTTTTATCATTTCACAGAATGTGCAAAACAGAATGTTCAGGAAGGCTTTTATAAAGTGATTAGAGCTGCAATATAATGGAACAGCTTGGGATAGGGCTGCCAGGTCCCCAGGAGGGCGGAGGTTCCCCCACTAAAAGGGTCCCCAATCTGCTGGACCAGATTTGGTTGGTGGAGGGAACCCCACACCTGAAGTGGCCAGATCGGGCTGACGTGCCCGGCATGATGAGGCCACCCATGGTACCATAGAGTTTTCAGGGGTGATTGCTAGAGTGTTGCCTGGTGACGTGCACAGCATGATGATGTGAATGCTTACTGTTTATTATCTATGATAAACCACAACTAGAATTGCCAACCTCCTGGTGGTACCTGGAAATCTCCCGCTATTACAATTGATCCCCAGACAACTAAAATCAGTTTCCCCTGAGAAAATGATAGCTTTGGAGGGTGGACTTTATGTGGCATTATACCCTGCAGAGGTCCCTCCCCTCCCAAACCCTGGCCTCCCCAGGCTCCCCCCCAAATATCCTGGAATTTCCAAATCCAGAGCTGGCAAGTACACAAACACAGATTGTAAAGTCTCTTGAAAATTAAAAGTTATACATGATTATAAAAAAAATTATAAATCAATAATAATAGCACTTTCAATAGCCCATCTAAAATTGGAATGCAGTAGAACTCAAGACGTCCATTTTAGGAAACCAAGCACTCATTTTAGCATCTTAATTTTTTTTAGTTGTAGAATTACTGTGGATAGTGCAGATATGCATGACCAGTTAGTAATACGGAACTCAGTCTCTTCATAATAAACTGGAGTTCTCAAATGCTTGCTGTTTTATTTTTTTTTGTCAAACTTTTGCTATGGTTCTGCTATCAAGGGTTACTTATTGTTCCTTCAGCTCATCATCAAATGAGGGTTCACAAGCTGCTGCATGAGAATAACCAGAAATAATCACTCTTGGGCATAGGCGTAAACTACGGGGGGCTTGAGGGCTCGAGCCACCCCCGAAATTTCCAGGGGGAGATTGAGCCCCCCCGGCAAAATGGAGTGCCCACTGCCACACCTTCCTTCCGCCGCACCACTGCCAGAGCCGTGCCACCCCCAGAGCCGCTCTCCCCAGCCACTCCTCCCTCCCTCCCTCCCTCCCGGAGAGCAGCGGCATGGCGGCTCTGGTGGCAGGGACATTGCCCTGGCTGTGGCGGCACGGTGGCGGCTTTGGCTGCAGTGGGGATATTATCCCAGCGGCAGCAGCGTGGCAGCGGGGGGACACCGCTTCCGCGCCTCCCCACCTGCTGCAAGTCTCCCTGGCTGCCGCCGCTGCAAGAGCCTCCCCAACCGGCTCCCCCGCACCCACTCCCTCCCTCTGAGGGGTGTGTGGGAGCCAGGTGGGGGGAGAGGCGGCAGTGGCGGGGACATTGTCCCAGCACCGGTGCACACGATTTGCACGTGCACGCAAGAGCCCCCCCAGGAGAATGGAAAGTCTATGACCCTGCTCTTGGGTGGATCCTACTCCTATCCTCTTCCCAATTTCCATAGAAGGAAGAGCCACTTAAGTTGGAAGAAGTCTCCTTAGGCTGGAGGAAGGCTACTTGAAAGGTGGTTGCTTCCCCTCCTATTACCTGTGGGTCCTCCTGTGCCCAGGTGTTACCCAAAGAGGTGGTCTCCTAATTAATTGGGGAAAAATTAGCTTATAGGAGATAAGCAAGAGGGGGTGATTGGGATTCTCCACCAATGTTTAAGGGGGTTTTTCCCTTAAGAGAACTCTCTGATTTCAACCAATAAGGGTTTTTTTTTAATTAAAAAGAAATAGAAATGAGCAAAACACTCACACAAAACCAGGGGTCATTTCGTAGAAAGAGTGGTGCAGGAGCTCATTAGCATAACTCATTAGCATAACTTATTTGCATATGCTAAACCACCTGACATCACCAGAAGTATGTCAGAAGGAGAGAGAGAGAGAGAGAGAGAGAGAGAGAGAGAAAGAAAGAAAGAAAGAAAGAAAGAAAGAAAGAAAGAAAGAAAGAAAGAGAGAGAGAGAGAGCTGGCAGAGAGGGGACAGCTACTAATCCAAGCCTCAGAAATACCACTATTCTGGGAGGATAGCTTCAGTGGTGGCTGAAGCCTTCAGAAGGCTGGTCGGAGGAACAAGGATCTTTCCAGGGGATGGGGTCATTTTGCTGCAGCCATGACACAAGCAGGCATTCCCCCACCAGGCGTCTTCACCAAGAAGCTTCATATAGATACTACATGGGGGATAAGACAATCTTGCAAAATCTCACACCACAAATGTCTTGGGCTCAGGTGATAATTCCCCAAACCACCTTCTAATATTGTTGGGCCATAGATGAATGGAACCAATGGCGTGCAGTGTGTCCGATTTCTCCACCAGTCCATCCAGAAAGAAACCATGGCCAATGATACCAAAACCCACAGAGAGATCCAAGCAGAGAGACACATTTCCCTTCTCTCTTTCTTGCAGTAAATAGAGCTTTAAAATGTATGTTTAGAAACAAACTTAAATTTGTAGCTGTAGCTTGGTATTACGTTCTCTAGAAGCGTCTTAATCTGAATTCCGAAGGACTACAGATTCTCTCCTTAAGACTATTTCCTGTTTGCAATTATCTTGTAAATCTTCCTCTGCCTTGGATAAAGGTAATTACTGTTTTAAAAAGGCCCACTTCCTTGCATGATTATCATTTTTGTATTAATATTTACAATAACATTTTCCCACTGTTAATTTTTTTTTTACTACTGGAGGAAATGAAATGCAAATGAACAACTGTAAAGATTAAAACATAATGAAATAGGACAGACATGCTGCAGAACTAATGAATAAAGTGGCCTGAGGGCACAAAAAGATGTCCTTCCAAAACAAACATGTAGATAAATAATGTGATAAATAATTTGCAGGAATTGAGTCGAGAAGAAGAAACATGATCATGCTTTGGACAAATGGTTAGTGTTGAAGTCCTAATTGCATTCCCCCCCAATATGAAAATGAAATTTGTCCGTAGAACTCAATCAAGGGTATAATTTTTCTGGAGTGGATTTCCGACAAAACTGCGCAGTACCACTACTCATGCAGTTTAGCAGCAGTTCTGTTAATAAAAGTCACATGTCCAGAACATGTACATATTTATCACATAGAGCAGGGGTGTCAAACATGTGGCCCAGGGGCCAGATCAGGCCCCCGGAGGGCTTCCATCAGGCCAGCACTGGAACTGGCCATCTCCTGCTTCCAGTTCTGTTGCTACTGCTGCATCATAGCTTGCTTCGCCAGACTCTCAATCGCTCAGCGATTTCATGTTTTCCCCTGGGTCCTAGACTTAGAACTCTGAGCACGAGATTTCTGTGGTGAATGCCAGTAAATCAAAAGTAGGTTTGCAGCTTACAGGTACACACCCGAACAGCATACTCAAGATGGCAATAGCACAGACATTTTGATGCAATAATTCAGAGCAAGAGGTGTCAGTTATCAGAGACTGTTAAATAACCAAAATATTGCAAGAGTGCGGCTGTTTTAAGCATGCTTTTATTTTAAGTAAAAAAAATATTTGCGTTTGTGTCCTTTGTAAAATCTCCGGTACTTGGCATTACATTTTATGACACACATGGCCTGGCCCAACAAGGTCTCATTTATGTCAGATCCCGCCCTCATAACAAATGACACCCCTGACGTAGAGTGTATTGCCAATCGAGATGATACCAAGTGTATGGGGATGATCTCCAGGAACCCCCAAGCTCTGGCCTCTCTTCAGAGCCCATCATCAAAGCTGTTACTGCTGGACAAACAGGGTTTGGGATGGGAAAACCAGCCTTCCCTTTCCTCACCATCTGGAAAGCAGGACTAACTTCACCAACAGGAGAACCTATCCAGTCCTTAAAGCACTGATGTCATCATTGCAGGAAGAATGTGGGGAAAAGCTACTTGCAGCAGTGATGGCAAAGATCCTGCAGGCAATTTATCTGAACACTTTGTGAGTAGTCCTGAGAGGAATGGAGAGGAGAGGAGAGGAGATGAAGGAACAGTGTTGTGGAAATGCAGCAGTGGAACCAAAAGCAGTCTGGCAAGAAGCATCATGGCTTCTCTTATCTTCCTCCACGGCATTGACATCTCAGTTTAGATTTGAGCAACCTCATTGCCCTCTATCAGTTTTCCTTCCTCTATCAGCTTTCCTCCACCTTCCTGTTTCCCCCCAATATTCCAAAACTTTCAAAGCAAGCATGATACTCTTCACAACAAAGAATAATTGAGCAGTATGTCAATACCTTAAGTTCAGTGTTGGTAGCAGCTAATTCTGGATTTGTGGGTGGATTGTACAAAATTTATGGAGTTTTCTTTCAGTCACTTTAGTAAAAGAGACATTTTCTTTTTCCAGGAACCTGCCTTAAAGCTAAGATACAAATCCTAAGGAACCTGCTGCCAGTACAGAGGTCAAATTTCACGGCAGAAGTTTATACTGTAAGCACATACTATAGGGACATTCATATTCATTTTACTTCTTGCTAAGCATTTCCCCAATGCCTTGTTATCCCCACAGGGGTGTGTCTTCCTGTAACATGTTAGCTGTAATTCTGGAACTTTTGAGTAATCTGTTTTCGTTCTTTTTAAAAATCTCAGTGTTTGAAAACTCATGCTGTTCTGAGAGAAGGTAGCTTCTTATCAATTTTTTGGAAGGAGGAGGAGGAGATTGGATTTATACCCTGCCCTTCACTACCTGAAGGAGTCTCAGAGTGGCTTACAATCTCCTTTCCCCTACTACTCCACACACAGACACCCTATGAGGTAGGTGGGGCTGAGAGAGCTCTCCTGAAAACTGCCCTTGAGAGAACAGTTCCGAAAGAACTTATGATTGACCCAAGGTCACATCAGCAGCTGCAAGTGGGGGAGTGGGGAATCAAACCCGGTCCTCCCAGATTAGAGTCCGTGCTCCTAACCACTATAGCAAACTGGCCCTGAAGCGTCAGTACACCACAAAATCCTGTTAAAGGCCCTTTCTGCACTGGGTTTTCCTCTGCTGCTTCATGGCAGATTTTGCATTCTGTCCTGCTTTGTGGTAAATTGTGTATTCTACATTATCTCCTGCTTTTGCTTCATGGTATATTTTTAGTTCTGCACTGCCTCCCGGTTTTGCCCTGCATTTCCATTGGGTTATTTTGTAAATTCTGTATTGCTCAGCTCTCCGTTCAGTGTGACTCCACTGTTCCTTCAGGTTTTCTGCATACTGTTTTACTGCAAATTTTAAACCCCCCCCCCCATGCATGCTGGAGTAATTTGAATGCAGAAACATTTCCTTGGATTTTCTCTCTCCCCCCCCCCCCCCCCGCTCCCTTTCCACCCTCTTGGAGGCCACTCCTTCACCCACCCCCTTCTGTGTCCTCCCAGGGAGTCCTTTGTTGTGTTTGCAACTGAAGGGAAAGTACTGTGTGGGTGTGCTTTGAATGGGAGCTCTTTTCTGAAGAGGCTTCCCAAAGACTTTCATGTTTGCATGCACTGGATCCCACCAGACAGTCTCGGGAGACAAGGGGATAAATGCCAAAAAGCTCTCTTCATTCTGTGAAATGGCCAAGGCTCTGAGCTCACCTCTGCCACTCACTGTTCCCTCTAAGCTGAGTTAGGGTGAACTAGCTCACAGGTTTTTTTAGCCTCTGGCTCACACATTTTTGCCTTAGCTCAGAAAGGATGGCTCCGGTGCAAACTAATCTATGCAGCAGCCAAATCTCTCGCTCACAACTTTAATACCCATAGCTCACAAAGTGGAATTTTTGCTCGCAAGACTCCACAGCTTAGAGGGAGCATTGGTTGCACCTGGTGCAGGGAGGGAATCAGCAGCATGGTTGGGCTTAAATCTGTCTTTTCTCTTTCACTGATTCACTTTTGGGGGGAAAGCAGGGGCAGATTTTTTTGGGGGGGGGGCTTTGCAAAGACAGGTTGTCTGCACCAGCAATGCCACTTCCTGTTGCTGGGAGCTGCTTTCTGCCCCCCCCTGCCCCCAATGGTTTGATGCAGGGCTGGAGGCAGAAGGAGGGAGCGAAACATCTACTGAACTCCTTCTTGCAAGTTGAAAAATTCTGTTTTCCGGAAGTGTTTCCACTGGAAGGATTCATTCATTCAATTTATACCATGTCCAATCCCACACATGGGCTCAGGGTGGCTTACAACATGTAGTAAAACAATAAAACAGTAAAAGCAATAGATTTAAAGAGACCAGAAGGGTAGTGAGTGTGACCTCCTGACCTACTTATAAACTATAACCTGAAGAAGAACCATGTTGGTCTGAAGCAGTGGAACAATGTTTGAGTCCAGTGGCACCTTTAGGATATTCATTGCGCCTGACAAGGTGTGCATGCACACAAAAGCCTACACCTTGAATAAAACTTTGTTGAACGGAAAGGTGCCACGGGACTCAAACTTTGTTCTGCTGAAGAAGAGAGGTTGTGGAGGGTGGTGGGTACTCTGCGTGAGTGGACAAGGGATGTCACAAATGCCTTCCTGAACAATTCTGTTTTACATCATGTGTGGAATGCCAGAAATGTGAGGGTCTTCCTGACATCCCCAGGCAGGCCACTCCACTAAGTAGAGGTCACAACAGAAAGTTCATGAGTATGATAAGGTTGTCAGTTGCCCACTGGTGGCAGAAAACCTCTAACCCCCTTCCCCTGCTCATCTGGGCAGCAGGAGCAAAATGGCAAGCAAAATGGGGCGTGTGTGTGAGAGATCAGTGTTGTCCGGAGAAACTATACTTCCATTGTCACCTTTAAGTGATGTCATCATAATTGGTGATGATCTAGTATTTGCCCTGTGAAAGGGGCAAATGCTAGACTGTCACCCCCTGGTGCGATGTTGTTACTTCTGGGTCACTAGAAATGGTGTCATCATGCTGGGTGGTGCCAATCTCCCCCACTGTATGTCCCCGCCTCTTCCATCTCCTGTTGGTTGCCAGTGGCAACCCCAGTATATGGGCAGCAGTTGATCTCACTCATTTGCAGAGTACTACTGGCAGAGGTCTCTGCTCAGACAAGCAAAGCTGGCACAGATTCCCTTTCAAGCTTTGCACATTTACTTTGGTAAACACTGCTGGGTCAATGGTGTAACCTGGAAGCCATGCAAAATATCTCCTATTACGGTTTGCATTAAAACAGCATTTTTAAAAATTGCACAACCCCCAAGCTCCTGGAACATTAAAATATCCTGGAGTTTGTGTAGGCAGCTTCTAATCTACTCTAGTCTGTCCTACCAGTACAATGCATAGGTAAAATGAGGGTAAAGGCAGTTGTTCATAATTGTGCGGCACAAATCATCACAATAAGAAGACGATCCCTGGGTTAGTGAAGCAGAACAGTGTTCCTGAGACGCAGGAAGTCGAATGCAAGGCAATCAAGTGCCCATACAGAGAAAACAAAGAAAGGGGGTGATAACAGAGCTAGTCTCAGGCCAGTACACAAACAAGCACCACTGTTCAAACGAGAGAAAGATAACATACAAAACCCCCCAACAGAACTAGCCTGGAGTATCTAATGCTGCCCCTGTGACAAATCTAATATGTTGCTATGTGACTCACAATTAGAGACTTTCTGCTGTCTAATTAAGCTTCTGACAATATGTACTTACAGATGTGTCTAGGCTCTTTATAAGAGCTGCTCAGCAGGCATTTAGACCGCAGGCTGAAAAATGACTTCAAAGATCTCATTGGAGCCATAATTTTTAAAATCCCAAATGAAGGATGACAAAAATCAGTTTAGTTGCTGCATTTTGGAGATATGTAGCATTCCCCCCCCCCATAACATTACCCTGTAGAGCAGTGTCTCATCTATATATCTGTATCCATCTAGATCCATATCTTTCATCTAAATGGCTTAAATACATCTAGCTGTAAGAAAATGACTATAATTGGTAGTGATGGTCTTATCTTTTAAACAAAGCAGACAATACAGAGAAAATGGCTCATTAGTTTGTCAAAATCACCCTGCCTAAAATTTGTCAGGTTGGCTGTTACATAAGGGAATGTAGTGAAGGCCACATGTTCTTCAGCCCAGTGGATTAACACACCTATACAAAGGCTGAGTTCATACTGGCAGTTTGGTCCAATATAGGCATGTTGCTCAAGCGGATTAAGTGGGCCGGTTCCCAGAGCCACAGCTGTCTGGCATACTCACCCCGTCCTGAAGCATTTTGATCCTGCTTTTAAAAAGTACTAGGTGAAAGCAGTGGCAAGCTGTTTGGGTACGTGTTGATCCCACTTCCTGGAAGTGTGGATGCAAATAAGCTGCAATCAAGTGCCACCAGTAATGTGAACCTGCTGATCCGGCATAACCACCCATGCATGTTGTGCACTTGAGCACACAATTGCCCATGGGGATGCTTCTGGCATGCAGAATTAAAGCTCCCAGCCATGGAATCCTGCCCCAATTGCTGCTGCACCTATGCGCCTATGCGCAGTCCGGCAAAATGGACCAGAGCCGTGCACAACCGGGGTGGTGGCTCCAGGGGCCGCCCCACAGTGCGAACGCTTCACTCCGCCTCCTCCCCGGTATGATCCCGCATCAGTCCACGCAGTGCAACCGGAAAGCCCCACAACAACTTGGCCCAAGTCTTTTTGCCCCACTTCCCTTGTGCTTCATTCTGCCCATCTGTCCTCCGCCAAAGAAGGTATTCTAGAAACATTATTCAGTGTGGAAAATATATGAGAGTTACCAGTGGGGATCTATTGAGAACCTTTGCAGCAACCCAGTCCAGGGGGACTTCCATCGTAACAGATCCAGTGAGTGTCCAAGAATCTCCTTATTAATTTCAGCTAAAGAGACATTTCTGCACATCCATCCCCTTGTGTATTCACAGCAGTGACTGTCACTGAAATGAATGGGGAAGCATGGGAGCATTGCATATATATCAGATTGTCTCTGGAGCTGTGAACTTGAAGCATGGAAAAATTGCAGTGAGCAGATGTTTCACAATCCATCGCTAAGCAACTCAAAAGTACAGGAAATTTATACCTTATTCTGAAGAATGATTTCCCCCATAAATTCAATAAACATAAACAATTGTAAGGAAAAAGCTACAACTGTGTCTGTGTGTGTCAGTTTCCTGGGAAATAAACCATTAGATTTTGTCCTTTGGACACTCTGATGTTAAATTCCGAAGTCCATTAAGCAAGGTTATTTACAGTGTTCTCAAGCTTTGCCTGTGGAACTACATTCATATGGTCTTCCATCTGGTTTTCAAAAGTCAGTAATTTAAGCACAAAGGGAAAAAAAATAATGCTGATAGGTGATACTAAAGAAATTGGTTTGCTTTCTAAGAAGTGTATTCATTGCTGTTGCCCAGTGCATTAATTTTGAAAGTAATGTGGCACTTGGCAAAGGCTGCAAACACAAACTACTGAACAGGAATCAATGGGAGCTGCTAGAGCTTTCTGCCCACTTCAGCTGGGCCCTTTTATGCATGCAAGGAAGGCTACAGTTGGGAAACAGCAATAGTGAAGCACTATTTATTTTTGGAGTCTTACATAGGGCCCTCATGTAGAATGACAACATAAGAACAAAATAAATAAATATTTTCTTTCCACATTATCCTTTTAAATAAGACAAACTGCTCACATGTATTTCCAAGGAACCTGATGTGTGACTTTCTCTAGTATGTACAGATAGCAATTTATTTAGAATTCTTTGAATGCAACAAATATATTCCTTTCTTTTTTTTGTCATTCACTGGTACTCCCCCCCCCCCACACACAAACGTAGGAAATGTGCATTACTTTCACGTCTCGCAGAACTGGCATCTGATCAGCCCACCCGAGAATCCCCTAGAAGCCATGTTGCGATATTCATTCAGTAAATTCCAGGCAAGCCGAAAACTCAGAGCAAAGGTATTCATCTACCAATTGTCAGGAAGGTATTGTCTTCTGTAATCAAACATTACGGAATATTACGGTCATCTGAAACTAGTTTCATAATATCTACAAGCATGTACTGCAGCTGTTCTTTCATAGTTCACACTGAAACCTCAACATTCATGCAGTTAGGTTAGGTTGTCTTACTCTCCCTCACCCAACCTGATACTGGAATCTGTGTACCAGCAAGAGGGATGGTAGGAACAAAGGTCAGGTTCAAAGGGAAGATAGGCGATGTCAGGACTTCGCCAGGGCTAGATGTGAATACAGCCTTCTCATCTGATGGAGAACAGGAGGACCTGGGAATACCGAGACCCAACTAAGTCCTTACACAATGGGGCCCCCAGAAACAACAGTCAGAATGGGCAAAGATGCTTACCTCTACCGCTGCATAAACCCCAGCCTTAACAGGGTCCTGTACTTGTTCAACCGCTTTGTACTGAGCACCTTGTGATTACTTTGTGCTTGCGTCTAACATTTTGGACCAGCAAACCAGACCCAGACCTGTGGGAGGGGGGGAGTCCTGCCACCTGCCACCACTTAGCTGGTTGTGCAAGTGCTTCTTACTCCTGAGAATGCTTTATCCAGCTGTAGTATCCAGCAGCCAGAACAAGTGGAAAGACAGTGATAGCTCCCACCTCCAGTCCTTGTTCTTACTTGGCCCAAGAGGCCCTGCAGGGTTCAGTCTTATTCCCCACGCTATTTAATATCTATGTGAAGCTTCTGGGAGTGGTCTTCAGAGGGTTTGGGCTGCAGTGTCACCAATATGTGGATGATTCCCAGCTCTACCTGTCTTTTCCACCTTGTTCTGAGGATGCTGTTGATGTTCTGAACCCATGCTTGGAGTAAGAATTGGGATGGATGAGGGTAGACAAGCTGAAACTTAATCCCGACAAGACAAAGGTTCTCCGGAATAGTAGAAAGGAAGACCAAGGACATGATGCCTTAGATGGAATTATACTCCCTTTGAAAAACTAGGTTCACAGCTTGGGAACAGTGTTCCCTCTAAGTTGAGTTAGTGTGAGCTAGCTCACAGTTTTTTAGCGTCTGGCTCACACATTTTTTTTTCTTAGCTCAGGATTGATGGTTCCAAAGCAAACTAACTTATGCAGTAGCCAAATTGCTCGCTCACAGCTTTAATGCCAGTAGCTCACAAAGTGGAATTTTTGCTCACAAGACTCCACAGCTTAGTGGGAGCATTGCTTGGGAGTACTACTTGACACAGAAGTCACTTTAGAATACAGGGTGGTTTGGAGCACTTTTGCTCAGCTTTGGCCAGTGTAACAGCTGCACCTGTTTCTGGTTCAGTCAGATTTAAACTCAGTGATCCCTGTCTTAGTTATATCTAGACTGGACGATTACAGTGCATTGTACTTGGGACTACCCTTGGAGAGTGCAGAATGCTATGGCTAGACTGCTGGTTGGGACCAGTTACTGGGAGCATGCGACTCTGACATTACAGCAATTACACTGGTTACTGACCCCGCTTGAACCCAGTTACAGGTGTTGGTTTTGTCCTTTAAAGCCTTGCATGGCTTGGGACCAGAGTATCTGAAGGACCGCCTTCTCCATATGTTCCTACCAGGAATTAAGATAATTTGGTGAGTACACAAGAGAGGGTCTTTTTGGTGGCAGCCCCATGACTATGGAACAACCTCCCCAGGTAGATACGCCTGTCCCCCTCACTTTCAGTCCTCAGGAGGCAGTTGAATATGGTTTTATTTAGGACTGCATTTGATTTATTTGATGGCAGTCTTAAATTGTGGTTTTAAATTCTGGTGTTTATGATTGTTATTTTATTTATATTGTAAGGCGCCTTGAGTTCTGTAAGACGGAAAGGTGGCTAATAAATGCTTTTTTAAAAAAACAGGCTTTGGACCAAATTAGACATGATGGCATCCATGGGACCGACCAGTAGATGTTGCCACCATTTTAAAGCTATTTAAAACAGTGGCTGCACCCACAGGTCCATCCTGTGGATATTATCATCTCTAGTTTGGCTATTTCCCACCACATTTCTTTCCCTTTTCCCATGCTTTCCTGAGTCATCTATTCAAGATGACAGAGTCATCTGGGGGGGGGGGGATTTCTGTTTCCATTTGTTTGTTTATAGGAATTATGTTCATTTGGTGTGCTGCGTTGGTAGCTTGCTACCTCAGGAATCCTCTGGTCCAGTTGAGGATATGCAGTACGGTTGCTGCTGGCTATAGCAGTGTAGCATGAGATTTTCCTTCACTTTTTGGTCTTGCAGTTCTTCCAGCTGCACCACCACATGCAACAAACTATTACAGATTCTTTTCACTGGCATTCTTGTCCAGAGCTGTTTGCTGTAGTTTGGCACTGGGCTTTGTGTCCAAGCTAGTCTTTCTAGAACATCTACGCGAGCCTGAGATCACTGATCCGAGGATTGTACATCTGCAGATAAATATCAGTGGGTTATTTTATACAACATGGCGCCTTGTTTTGAAAGTGTAAGATACTCTTCCAAAATTCTTTGGGCTACTAGCCCCCACTAATTGATGGCTTTCATTTGACATTTAATATCTCCAGGTTTCTTCTGTTTGTCCTTCATGATAAGAAAAAAAATGGCAATCCTTTATTGTATTGCAACAAACAGGTATGTAGGATTGTGTTTGTGAAAAAGGCTTCTGTTCAGAGAAAAAAATGATTTCTTTGAACCTTAAAGATGTCTGTTTGCCCTGTCCACAGTACTTTCCCTTGGCTAATTAGAGCTGCTGAAGGGTCTGCATGGCATTGAATCCTCATATCTCTAGGAAATTCCTCTCCTCCTTTCTTCTGCCACAACAGCTCCACTCACCTGTTTAGGGCCTTCTGGAGATGCCAACTTGTGTAAATAGGTAAGATTAACAACCACCCACACACATGCTGACCCTGTCGTGGAACCCGTACACATGCTGTCCACCATCTTGTAGAAGGGGCTTCCTGAGGTGGTCAGGAGGGCTCCCATGCTCCTGACATTTCACAAATTATGTAAAACCGTGTTCAGAAGAACTTCTCTAAATACGTAACAGGGCAGTACTATGGCAGAATAGACCAGGAAGGCCTTTTATAGAGGAAGAGAGAGACTGTAGATTATATGACTGTAACAAGACGTATTTTCATTCTGCTGCACATATTACTCTGTTGTAGTGCCACAGTTTTTTGTCCCCTCCCCCCCCCCCAAGGATTCATGGAAAGTTATGCTCAGGTATTTGTAGGTTTCACATTGGTCAATTGGGGTGCCGTGTATGCTGCAGTTTTTTACCAATGTAGTTCCATCTTTCTTCATTATGTCCACATGCTGTATCATTTGGATTTTGGTAATCCTAGTCCTAGTAAAGGCTTGTTGGATGTCTCCTCGCATTGATTGTACTTACCTATACTGCAGTTATTAGATGTCTCTTCATGTGGACTGTTATCAGTTTACACTGTGTAATCCACTCTGAATCTCATTGAGAAAGGTGGACTATAAATGCAGTAAACAAATAAACAAAAAAATTAACACCTATTAAACACTGAACTAATGGTGAAGAAGTGTAGGCATTACAAGGGAAGGGATACTTCAGGGCAAATAAGCGCTCAGGATCTAAAAGGGAGAAAAAGTGCACTATAGTGTGGTGTCAAAATGTCAAAATTGTTATTTTTACCTCTCTTCCCCGCTCCTAGCACCCTTGCAGTGTAATCCTAAACAGATTTACACCTTTCTAAAACCACTGATTTCAATGCAATTAGAAAGGTGTAACTCTGTTTAGGACTGCACAGTTAAAGCTCTCATTTGCTCTCTTTTGGTAGATTAGGGTCTCATTTCAGGAGCTTTCTACTTTTCACTGGTTTCACCAGATTCTTTGCTAGAAAGAACTTCTGAATTTCTGCTGGCTCCGGTGAGATTTAAGGTTTTCCCGCCTGCATCAGCCGGTATCAGTCTTATGGCTTGCCATCCATCATGAGCTTAATGGTGCTTTCAGCCTTACAATGCAAGGTGAGGGTTGTAAGTTCACTCTTATTGCAAGGTGGAGTTTGAAGGTCTGGGAAACTCTTCACTGCAGCTGTCCTACCCTTTAAATGGAAAAAGGATGCTATTTTACAGATCTGTCTCTGGAGGCATGGTATGGCATGGCAGAGTTTGTACATTCTGAAACTACCTCTTTGCGGAATTACTAGCAAGATACGAAGCTTTTGCATTGCCAGCTGATGAGATAATTTGATATTTAGAGCTCTGTTCATTAATAAGCTATGCACCATTTACCTGGTTTTCTGTAGAATTTATGAGTCAAAAGTGCAGAGTGCTCAAAAAATGACCCATTCATCAAAATATTTTTCCCTCGGTATAATTGGCTAACCCATCACAGCAGCCCTGGGGACACATTATTCACAAAGGTGGGCCCTGCATGAAAGAGCAAAGCAGCTTTACCTTAGTTGGGAAAGTTCAACTTTGGCTTAAACATTCAGACGGTTCTTTGGGAGAGTGCATCAGTTGACAGGAATGTTACAAAAGGGGGAAATGGGGCTTGACTCAATTCCATGTTGTAGCGGTCACATGATAATTTCATTTTATAGCGGACTGATGGCTTCCTACTTAATAAGTGTGCTACCATCAAGCTGGTTTGGAAACTGGGCCATACTTTGAGGGATGTAGTCAGTCTTCCTTGCTAGGTCTGGTTCAACATGGGTCTGCCCATGGAGACAGCTTGGCAACTCCATTTGGTACGGGATGTTGCAGCTCATTTACTAGTGGAAGCTCAGTGATGTATTACACCTATTCTACAGTCACTCCATCAGTAACTGATTAGCTATTGGGTTCAGTTCAAGGTATGGTTATTACCTATGAAGTCCTTCATGGTCTAGGACCCACATTTCTGCTGTCTCTCTTGATACGCTGTGCTGAGACATCATCACTCACCCGAGCAAAGCCTTCTGAAGGTGCCACCCGGCAAACAGCTGTCTGTACCTAAGTTTTCTCTCTTATGGTTCCCACTTTGGGGGTTTTTATAAAGGAAATAGGGTTGTTGTTGTAAAGTCTGAAAAATTTTGGCAGTTTTTTCAGTGCATTGTTCATTGGATATATTATACTGATTTTATTTCACTGTACTTTTGTTTAATAGTTTAGGTTTACTGCTCTGTGAGAGTGTCAAGGACTTGGGCACTCAGCGTCAATTTGCTGTGGCAACCTCAGCAGGGTATAAGGACACAGAGTCCACCATTTTCTCCAGGGGAACTGATCAATGCCATCTGGAGAGCAGTTGTAATTCTGAGTGATCTCCAGCCCTCACCTGGAGATTGGCAACAGTGGTTCCCCAAAGGGAATGGCTGGTTTGGAGGGCAGAGTCTATGTCATTGTACCTGTCTGAGGCCCCACCCCTCCTCAAACCTCACCCTCTTCAGGCTCCATCCCTCAAATCTCCAGGAATTTCCCACCTGGAGTTAGCAACCCTATCTCCTTTCCAGCCAAGCATCAACCTACCTTTATTTCCTCCTCACTGTTCAGCTTTCCATCCCCCCCACCTGCAGCCTCTACCGTGCTCTGAAGCCCTGACTGCCACGTCACATTGGTTGTCATGGGGGGTGGTGGATCTCAGCAGAGTATAAGGGCACAATGTGCTAATGAGTTTCTGCTGTGCTAATGAGTTTCTGCTGTTAGGTGTGGCCTATTATGCTAATGAATTTCTGCTGGGCTTTTTCTACAAAAAAAGCCCTGATGATACGTACAATGAAATTTGGCCTGACTTGTGATTATACAGTTGCATGACAATTAGCCAAAACGTAGGCTAAGTCAAGTCAACATATACTTTACTATGCTTTAATGGCTATGCGGATAAGATTAAGCAACTGATATTCATCTCCTTTTATTTTATCTTTGTGCAACTGTTTGAACTTGGTTAAGTCATTTTGCCTGAAACAATATATATTTGACTGTATTTCTGAAAGGAAGAACTAAAGATTTGGAAGTGAAACTTCATTGATTGTGCTTAGTTCAACTGTGGCTATGGTGTAGAACAGCCATGTTTTAAAACTGATCGTTACATGAAAAAAACTAAAGGAAAATCCTATATTGACAATAAAGAATTAAGACTACTATGAGAATATAGATATTTCATCTATAGTGAGAACAATTCACCAAATGCTGTTCAATGTGCTATTTCTATTAAAAATTCAAACATCATTTTTAATCAATTAGAGAATCATTAGCAAGACATAAAGTTTTTGATATACATTAATGTAAATGTATTCTTGAATATATATGGTACCCTTGTTGCATGGGATTGTTGGTTCTGGATGGCTTGTACTACCCTAAACATATTGAACTCTGGATGTCCATCAGATTTAGTGGGATCTGGTGCTCAACTGCTGAACTGAGACACACATTTTCATGAAATTTATGTGTAAAAAATATACTTTGTAAAAAATCAAATAAAATCTATGGATTCTGAAATTATAAAAAGTCTGACTAGCTTAATGGATTTTCGGGTCATACTTCACTGAAGTTCAGGTCACAGATTGTTAAATAACTTTATTGTTTTAATTGATGGAGATGTAGGGTGAGGTTAAACAAGCTGACATCCACTTTATTATCCTGTTTTATTACTCTTCTGTTCATGCTGCAACAGAAGCAAGAGAATTTGCTACACTGTATCTTGATTACAATTTGGAAATCTTTCAGACTGGAGCATTTTAAAGGTATGTATGGAAATCTTTAGGCTTAGTAGATAACAAATGTTTCCTTGCAAGAAAGGTTCCCCTAGGTATTACAGGCAAAATGTCTGAATTTTATTTTTATGACATTTTTGCAGAACAATAATTAATTCCCTAAACCATTAGTTAATGTGAACTATATAGAATTTGCTTATATGATGATAAAATATTTACAAGAGGCAAGCTCTTCCCAGATTTCATTCATTTTCTTCCCACCTCTGGACTGCAGGCCCCTATCAGTGGTGTCAAATGGTCTTGCAATGCAAAGTTTTTTTAAATATAAAAGTCCCCCCCTGCAAGACACACATGCTTATTAGTTCTTTTGAATTCAAGGAACGTTGCTTGTATTCATTCAGTCCACATTTAGATTCTAATCAGTTCTTATGACCTTTCTGTTCTATCATTGAACCTCTGCTTCAGTTGTGGGCACTGCTCCGTCATGTCACTTTAGGGAACTGCTAATCGTATAATTAATTCCTGCTATAATTCCAATTAAACGACTAGACATCTTGGCTTTGCACACCTGTCTATGTAAAATGAATGGTCCCTATTATTATAACACTGATGATTGAAATTGTGTGGGTTGCATATGGTTCTACAAGGTGCCATTTTAACCTTGGAAAGGTGCCTTTAAATATAAAGATAATTACTTTGACAAACTGTATTTTAACTTTTTAAAAACATCTCTCCATTCTCTGTAGATAAGTGCAAGCTCCCTAGTTACATCAATGAGAACTGGTGTCTTTTATCCATTACTGATTGGTGTGGCTACAAAGACTTTCAGAGCAATCCAAAGCAGAGTTAGACCCTTCTAAGTCCATTGACTTCCATGGACTTAGAAGGGGATGTAACTCTGCTTAGGGTTTGTTTGTTATGTCATTCAGTTCAACTAAAAAAAGAAACTTTGGTTCCAGAAAGGATAAAACAGATTTATTTTAAAAGTGTGAATTGCACAACTTAAAACTCTGCAATGCCATGCAGAGTTAATCCAACCTCAACCCATGTATTTCTCCATAGGTACTGCCTTGACATGGAGAGCCCAGGATAGCTCGATCTTATCAGATTTCAGAAGCTAAACAAGGTTGGCCTTGGCTAGTATTTGGATGGGAGATCACCAAGCAGGTCCATGGTTGTGACACAAAGGCAGGCAATGGCAAACCCACTCTGAATGTCTCTTTCCTTGAAAACCCCTGTAGGTGGCCAAAAATAGGCTGCAACTTGATGACAAGAGTAAAAAAAGGATGTTTCTCATTTCTTGATATAGTCATATTTTGGAGGGCTCTTCGTGTTTATGGGTCTATATGTGTAGGTGTGCCACTGCAGACAGCTACCATTGGATACCACAGAAAGATATGAAGCGCTTGCAGTCCATCATATTTCCAGCACTGAGACCATTTATTCTTTAATAAGCAAAAGGCCCATGCCCATTCATCTTTCATTTTATACCACATTATGTTGTCTTGAGAGCAACCATGGCTATTCGTGGGTTTTTTTTAAAAAAAATTCAAAGTAACCTAAAATCTGTAATGCTTCAGTAACCACAGCACTGGCAAACAAGCAGCTTGTGGAAATAAAATTTAATAAAATAAAAGTGTGAAAGGCTGCATCTGAATTTTAACATAAAACTGTCATTTTGCAATTGATTGCCAGTTCTAAAGGCCATTGTTTTGTGTGGGACATTGTAGATGTGCTGTTGGGTAAGTGAACTGAAGACATCCTTTTTATGTCAACAATTTACTACTTCTTTGTAAGACACCTACAAAATAAGCATGTCCGGCAGAGATTTGCAAGTCAGATGATTGTCCACAACACATTAAGATCTTGTCCTCCAATTCTCATTTTTAATAGGGTCTATAAACTTTATGACTTTGCCCAGGATTTAATTAGCTTTGGTAGAACAATAAATTGCAGCTTATGGGACAATGTGAATTAAATCTGTTTTACTTATTTTGACCTTTTGTCATTCCATGCAAGAGGTTTTTTTAAAAAAAACATACTCAACATCAAGAAAGAATTGTGTATAAATTGTGAAGTTTAAAGTAGTGGCACGAGATAGCTATTTATTAATCAAGCATTAGTTATGGTAGTTAAGCATTTAGGGATAATAAAATGTAAATGTGCTTTCACTATAAACTGTATTTCCTGAAAATGAATATATTCTTGAGGAAAAATGGTTGCAGTAATGTTAGTGGGAATGTTAATCATGCACATTTGCATATTTTACAGATGGGTATGCAGACACTTGTTAAAATATGCAACAATTTAAGAACATGTTATTAGTAACAAATACAGTAAGGCTTCAATTGTCTGGTCACTACAAATCCTTTGGGGGAAGTGGTGCTTCCTTTAGAACGATAAAGATGACTGCTATCTTATAAGGTAACAAGGAACAAATTAATTCACTATCTTTTTTACTTTGATTTAAATATGCATATTAAAAATAAAGCATTTCTTCTAAGCATAGCCCACTAATTCCCTAGACCATTAAAGTCAGAACTAGTAATGTCATGAGAGAATGTGAAAATAGAACACAGCATACATGTACTGTTGCCAGTGTGGTTCAGTGGATAAGCTGTTGGGCTCCACTTATGGATGCCTGATTTCATTTGTAGGAAGGTGACTAAACCAGGGAATAAATCAGACCTCAAGCAAGTTGTTATTTCTCAGCCAATCTTGTCTTTACTTCAGAGAGTTTGTTGGGAGGATAGTCCCATGTACACCTTGCTGAGATTACTGCAGGAATGCTGAAGAACAATTGTGAAAAATAGATGCTGTTGACACTAGAAATAACTGACTCCACTGACAGATGGTACAGTGACAAACTCTTGAGTAAGTGACATTCCTGATGGCTACTGTGCCATCCCACTTTGAAGTCGAAGCTTCTGAACTGTGCAGGGGCTGATTCTCTCTTCAGAGTATCCAAGTATTCCAGTGATGGAGGAAGCTACTTTTAGCCTTTTCAGCAGACAGAAAGTGTCTCTCTTTTGGAATAGAATGACTGGATGCATTTAGTCATAACAACAAACTTGACTGGTCGCTGCAGAAATATCTTGGATATTGTTAGGTTTACATGTCCCACTTGTGTCCTTTTGGATACAGCTCAAATGCTGAAGACTTCCTTGTTTCCAACAAACTGTAGTTTGCTGTGATATCTAAATCTGATGTGATGACAAACTGTAATTTGAAATCTTGTTGCTGTTATTGTTGTTCAGTCGCGCAGTTGAGTCCAACTCTTTGTGACCCCATGGACCACATCAGGCCAGGCCCTCTTGTCTTCCGTTTCATGTTTGTTGTATTGATGACACTTTCTAACCATCTCATCCTTTGCTGTCCCCTTCCCCTTATTCCCACCCACCTCTGTACTTCCATTACTTGTGTGTATGAGTTAATGTGTGCTTTATTTCAGTATGTGTACATTTTATTAGGATTTTCTTCTGTTTAATAAAAGCAATCCTTTTGATTAAGCAACTGTCTGGTTATTGAGAGCTCTCATAAAGGGAAAGATCCCCCATAGACATAGGTAGGACGATCCCTGCTAATACCCCACCTCTCACTGAGGCTTGCCATTTAACTAATTTTCCCCCAGAAACTGGTCAGCAAGTCAGCTTCTTAAATCAAAGCTGTTCTTTGATATATTTTTATGCTTCAAACATCAATATTTCAGGTAAGCACAATGTATCTTAAGGCGGATTGTTTAAGAAATGAATCCACATAACAATATCATGTATTAACTGAGCAGGTGATTTTATATGATGCACATTCAAAAAGGCTTTTCCACCCCATCCATGATTTCATTCTGCTGTCTGTAGCAATGATCTCAAAATATATGCAGTGAACCATAGGGACTATATCACTCCAGTCTTGGCCTACCTGTTTCTGGGCAAAATTTAAGGTGAAGATATTGACCTTGCTTGGGAGAGTGTCCCACTAGGCGAGTGCCTGAGCCGAAAAGGCTCTGACTGGTTGAGGCTAAGTGGATGTCTTTTGGGCCAGGGATCACCCAATTACCTTGATAGACTGACTCATGAGGGAACATGCCTCTGTAGTAGAGCACCTACAGAATATTCCATGTTCAGCCGGTGGTATCTCTTGCTAAAAGAGATCAGGTAGTAGGTAATGTGAAATATCTGGCTCCTTGGAGAGCTGCTGCCAGTCAGGCTAGACAATGCTGACCTTGGTCTGGCTCACTGTAAGGCAGTGTCATTTAGGTCACCTTACCAAACCATTGAGGGCCAAACTAGAAGTGATGGCATCCACAGATCTGATCACTATTTTAAAGCAATTTGAAAATGCCTTGACTGAACCCACAGCTCAGTGGACTGAGATGCTCTTGTCCATGCCGCATGCCTTTTCAAGTGCCAAAACAGTGGGGACTGTATGACCATTTCAGTACTTGAAGCGGTGCCTGGGGGGGAACAAGAGTGTTCAGGCCACCGCAGTATGTGCCTAATCAGGATTGGCTCCTCAGGGCATTTAAAAATTGTTACAACATGGCAGCAGCACCCACAGGCCCAAGCTGTGGATCCTGTCATGTCTAGCTTGGCTCTGAGATGACCAAAGTTAGGAGAGTTAGATAAGACCCCGTGTAAGAACCTCCCGTTGCATTTTCATGAATCCATTGCTTGGAAGCGGTCGTGATTTTTCTGGCTTATCTAGGAGGGAAAAAGAGAATATTAATACCTCAGGTTATGAAAAATTTAAGGTAATCAAAGAACAGATGACAAGGGATGGTTTTTAAAAAAATGCTTGTCAAAAGAAAATGTAATGATAAGAGTCCATTATCACTCGCAGGAGGCAAATAGGTGCCATTAATGCCCCAAATGGAACTGAGAGACCAAGCCAGCAGTCCTAATGATTATACAATATCCATTAGATTTAGACTGTAGAAAGAAAGAAAAAAAAAAGGACTTTCAGAAAATGCAGCTAACCAGTTATGTCTCTATGTAACTTACTTACTTGAGTAACTTAAAGTAAGCTTCCAGATGGTTGTCTTTGTTAAACAGATTGCTGCTCTTGATTGCTTCTTCAGTCTGAGGTCTCTTTATCTTGAGCTCTGCATGCTTATCAGGTTCTTAGTGCCATGCATTCATATGGTAAACAGAAATAACCGGAGAGGTTGTTGCTATGTGCTCAGAAGCTGGAAGTTTTCCATGTACAGGCAAGCATTTTGCATCTAACATTTCTGTACAATTATGGGGATGTTCTAGGTAGTTGTTGTCTAATAGCTGGGCTCTCTGTCAGGCAAGGCAAGTGAGAATTCAAAAAAACAACCCAGATATGTAGTCAGCAGTATACAGGAAGCAATTTGGGAAAGCTAATTTACTTTTAATTAAAGTGTTTATATTCTAACATGCAGGACAAATGCTCATTTTACAACAGCCACAGAAATCACTAATCTCTTTGGATGTTGATCATTTGCAGTACTTTTACACTGAGGGAACTTAGCTAAGAACCCAAAGAATTTGGTGCCTCATGATGTTTAACCAGCAAACTCTGGGAATAAGCACAACTGAACGGGGGAGTGGGTGCTTGCACTCCTGATTTTTCAGAACGTAATCTTAGGGACACCTTCTCATGATCCAGTCAAATCAGTACTCTTGTTTCTTCTGATTCCTCATAGGACTTGACAATTCCCTAACAATTCTGGATCATGTATGACCCATATATTTTGAGCCTTTTCAGATGACATGGCACATGGAATGTAGAATGAAGATGTGTGTGTTATCATCCAAATTCTCAAGAGATGGATGGATCTTGGAGGCAAACATGCTGGGGAAGAATTGTGTTTGCAGTTCAAGGGAAGGAGAAGGGGCATGGAAAGAATCTTTTCTGTGGAGGCTTAGAAACAAGAAGGGGGGGGAAGATTTCAGTCCAGCAGCACCTTAAAGACCAACAAGATTTCTAGGACCTAAGATTTTGAGAGTCAAAGTTCCACTCATCAGATTAATGGGGGATTAATGATCTGTTTGGATCAACCTGGAGCAAGGTGTCGCAGACAGTAGACAAAAATGTGCAGGTTCTTTGGGCAAAATTCAACAAAATAGTACTTTGTAGCCATAACTAGGGGACAAAGACCAAAGGACATGCTGCAGGGAAAGCTTTTTTGTAGCAATAGGCAGACTGACATAATCACTGAAGGATCCTGATGGTATTCTAATCACATCTGAGTGATTGTCTTTTGGGTGAGGAATTGTCTCAGATTTCTTTTCCCTCAGACTCTATCTCTGCCTTGACAGGCTGGATATTTCTGGTACCGCTCTAACCTTATTGGGGATTCCAGACGATAGTATGGGTGTGTTCCCAGTGCCCATGACCTGTTCTCATGAAAGGCTGTTGAGAGCTGAATCATTTTCTCTTGAGTGGTATTATAAAGCAGTGCTAACAGGGCCATCCTAAAAGATATACCCTTCTAAGGCTGCTGAAATCAAGGACTTAGAAGGGTGAAAGTCTCCTTAGGATAGCACTGTACATTTATCATTGAGGATTTTTTTTGGGGGGGGGGGATATGCATCCTACATACTAGCTGTTCTGTTGGGCAGCTTATACTTTCTCCCTAAGTGATCTGCTCAGGAGTTCCCTTTATAGCTCACCAATGTATATTAAATTTGGCCCATATTGCAGCTGTCCCATTTCATCTGTTTAGCATCTGTCCTGCAGAATATGCTTGCCTGAATGACATTTTTATTTACTTTTTGCTTCATTATCTGTTTCATTATACATTATCACCCCTATGCTGACTTGCACACCGCAGCTTCTGAAAAAGGCAACCACCCCTAATACCCTTTCTACACTCTTTGACATTGCTAGAATTCATCAACTCAAGGGGGATGATGCTATTCCAAAGACCTCTGGACATGAACTTGCTTCTCCACAGGGAAGGCAATGGCATTGCCTAGCATTCGATTTTGATGCCCTGCACTCTAGATGAAATTAAATATAAATTAGGGGTTTTTTTGAAAAATCAAATCAAAGTAACTTGGTCTTAAAAGATCGTAGGGATATAAAGTATCTAGGGATCCTAGGGATGCTTAAAGGGTCATCTTTCCCCACTTCATAAACGAAAAATGCATTTTATATGTACTGAATATAATTACTGTTTGTACACTGTTGGGAACCTGAATGGAATTTATGACCTAAAATCTGTGTGGTGTAAACCAAAGTCTGTGAGGTATAAACCAAAGTCTTTAAACATGAAGAAAGTCTTAACAACATTAAGCTTCTTGAAAACAAGACTATTTTTTCCTTTTATATAGCTACTACCAGCAATACCATGAAAGCAAACAGAAATAAACAAAAATGCTAATCTAGTTCTTCCTTCCCATGAGAATTCAAGGAAAAAAACATGTTTTCCCACTAAAGAACTATTGAACATTTGGCTAATAGCTGTCCCTGCCTTGTAAAAACTGCAATCTGTCAGTTATAAGGACACTTCCTCAGAAATTACTGCTCTGCTGTGTTATGCATGTAAGAAGTATCATTTCTCAGGTGCACTACTTTGATGCAGCAGCATCCATTAGCTCTGTTTGACAGGTGCAGTACAAAGTAATATTTGGCATCTGACAAGTACATAGTTTGTGGTTTACTGTTTTTTTATAATACATGGAACCTGGAGTGTGGCGTATGGCAGGGTTGATTCTCTCCATTTTCTCTATGGATTTTAAGAAGATGTCTGTTGGAGTTCCAGAGTTTTGTAACCACAGCCCAGAAGGCCCTTGGTTGTCATCCATCTAGCCTCAGCCAGCAGAGGCACCTGAAGCATAGCTTCTGAAGAGGATCTGAATGGACGGGTTTGTTATATAGGAGAGGACAGTCCTTCAGGTACGCTGAAGCCAAGCCATACAGGGCTTTAACCAGCACCTTGAACTGAACTCCAAAATTGGGAGTCAGTGCAGCTGGAAAGAAACTGGAGTGATCTGGTCCGTACAACCCACTCCAGTCAATGTTCTGGGTGCAGCATTCTGTACCAACTGCAGTTCCCTGGCAGTCTTTAAGAACAGCACCATTTAGAGCACATTTTAGTAATCTAATCTAGATGTTACCAGGGCATGCACCATAGTGGCGAGATCTTTCCCACCCAGGAATGGCTGCAGCTGGCTCACCAGTGGAAGCTGGATGCCTGGGACCAGAAGCCAAAGAATTCTGAGTAGAATGTAAGTCTCCACTAATCCTGTCCCATAGAAGGTTGATGAAGGACCAGAGGAGTGGGTCCCACTGTTCTGCATTATATAGATTCTATGGTAGTTCTCAGGTATTGGAACTTGTCATGTAAGTTCTACGGCAGCTCTCAGGCACTGGAACATGCTGGCAATTGTGCATGCATTCAAACACGCTTTTTCCTTTTTTCTGTTCAATAATCTAGCACAGGGTGAATAGAAGACACATTCCTCATTTAGATCAACATATCTTCTAAGAACAGGTTTCACATATTCTGAGAGCAGGTTCTAAATCTAACAACAGTCTCTCTCTCTCTCTCATACATGCCTTCTTGAATCATCTTCTTGATATGGTTCTATTTTGCATGCTTGTTTGTTTGTGCGTCTGCAGACCTAGAAAGTTATAGTTGTGCTGATACGTAGTTATGCTGATCAGTCTCATTCTCCTGAGTTATGATAAAAAGAATCAATCTGTAGACTGCACTATTTTAAATTTAAAGACAGCAGTATGGTTCAATCACCCAACTGGCGTGGGGGCAGCTTCTTTGTAATCTTCTCCCATGCTGCGTTAAATGGGCAGGACAAACACCACAATTATTTCTCATATATATGTCGCCCTCTCAAACTATGTGGTCACAATTTATCAAGTCAATTTATCAAGTCAAGTCAAGTCAAGTCAGCCTTTATTGGCATAAATTAAAAAAAACAATTTATCAAAGAAAAAGCGCCCTCTGAAAAACAGAATTAAATTTGGAATAAGTCTCTTTGTGTAAGGTGGGGGAAGTAAAAGTTTAATTCTTTTGTGTGGTTGTGTAATAACTGAATTACTTGCGTTGCTAGGTAAACACATACAAACACATTCATTGTTTTTCATAGCTAGTTCCTCCTCTTCTTTGCTGCGGTTTCTGCCATAGGATAATTCTCTTGTTAGAATACTGAAGGATTATGTAAGGCATTTACTGGATTACTAAACCTTTGTGAACACTCGCAGCTTCATTCTTTTGTGTACTTTCTTTAGGAACATTTGATTAAGAAACCAAATTTGTTGTGAGCCTCCATAGCTTTAGTTTTGTCTGCTGGTGAAAGAGAAGTCTGTGTTCTACGATTCATTACTATATACACGATGAGCAAGTATATGAGTGAATATATCCTAGTTTGACCAGACTGGATGGCCCAAGCTAGCCTGGTTAGATCTCAGAAGCTAAGCAGGGTCAGCCCTGGTTAGGATTTGGATGAGAAAGACCCAGGAAATCCAGAGTTGCCTCTGAATTTCTCTTGCCTTGAATTCCCTATGAGAAGTTAGCTGCAACTTGGCAACATTTTCCACCACTGTCCTTGGTTTTCAAAACAGGTAGTGGGAAAAGTGATCAATTCTACCATCTTTAGGATTATTGCCTGAGATGCTAGTGATGATCTAGTTGAGCTCACCTGATGTCATGGATGCATTACACAGGTGGCAGTCGCACACGCAAGACAAAGCGGGGCGGGGGGAAGCGAGGCTATTTCCTCCGACATAAGTTGACCCGCAGTTGCACGATCACACAGGCTTTTGTAGATGCGAGCACAGTCCGCCTCAGACGCAACCACGGGTGAGTCGGATTTTTTAAAGTGCACCTCCACCCCAAGGACTCCCTATGGAATGTGTGGCAGTGTGCACTGATGCACATACTGCAGTGGGGGTAAAAAAAAAGGCACAGAGTCGGGATAGCCTGATTAGACTATCCCAATGCCATTGGAACCTGCTGGGGTGATCAAACGCAGGAAAGTCCATCTGTGGCCCATTGCAACCCATTTGCTACAGGACTTTCTGAGGTGTCTTTTAAATCCACTTCTGTGGCAGAGCAAAACGGGTTGCCGACAGCTGTGGGGCGCTTCTCAGATGTTGCCGTCTGATTGCACTCCTTTAGTCCACCTGGCACTTGCACCTATATCAGGGCAAATTGTGTGTGTGATTGTGACCATACTTCAGCAACAGTGATCTATGTTACATTTTGATCCCTCAACATGCTGGGTACTTGTGAAATCTCTTTAGAGAGGGTCCTCCAATATCAGAAATGAATTTATTTTTCAGGTGTGGGCAAAATATTAGAAAGACATGAGATTTTTGGTTGAAGCCTAATTCTCTACAGGATTTAACAGATAATCTTGGGTAGATTGATATAAGTTTCCACCAATATAAAAGGGAAATATTAACAGCAATCAACATTCCAATTTCTTCTGCTAATGCAGCTATCCTCTGTACATACATTCACATATGAAATTTTCACAGTGCGCAGAACTTCTGCTTGTAATTCCACAATCCTATGCAGAATTGTTTCATTTTTAGCTCTTTTAATAGATTTAGACCGGAGCAATGCTGCAGAGGATTGCACTATTAACTTTACAGGGGTATCAAACAGCAGATCCACATATTTTTCCCAGTTTGAAACCAAGGAAACCCAGAGTTCCAGAGGAATCTTGAGACCTCTATCTAAAATTAGTAGCAGTTCTGTGAACCTACAGTTCTTAAGACTCTGCCATGTTAACTTAAACCAGTTTCAATTTGCCCTGCATATGTCCTAAAATGTGCCTTCTCTTTTTCTCTTTCTTTTTTGCAATTGCAACTCTTAATGCCCTTTGTAATAATTAGAAAGTATGTAGAGCTTTCAGATAGCTTAAAGAGAGAAGGAGGGAGGTTTCCCTGTGCAGGACTGGTATTTGCTTCATTAATATTTTTGAAGGTCATCTTTTTGACCTTCATGACTCTAGAGAGATGCTACTGTAGAATTTGTATGATGAGTGATGGCCGTGGGAAACATATCATATCTTCTGGTACATTTATTTAATGAGCTTTGGATATTGGTCCTCCAAGCTCATCTCCAAAGTGAGCCCATTTAAAATGGTTAAATTACACCCTGCTGAATTTCAGTGATACCATTTCAGTTCATGCGCCAGAGAGTACACTATACAGATCTCTGAATAAATAAATGCGCACAAACCTTGGGAAAAAAAATAAGGGGAAGGTGAGTTGATTTGATTAATTATAGTTACCAGCAGCTGCCCTCTGGGTTTGGAAGCAAAGCTTGATGCATGCTGTTTCTTTCAGTCACTGCAGAAGTAAGCTGAAGAATGGATTTCTCTATAACTTTAAACTATGGTGCAACATAAATGTTATGGAAGAAATAAAAATGTTGGCCTTTGGCACACAGTGAGGAAATTGAAAGTTTGGAAACATTGTAGTAGCTGGAAACAGATAAGTGCTGCCTGTGGGTCGGATCTGAGTATTCTGCTCACCTAAGTATAGAGCAAAGAGGTCTTGGTCTGGAAAAAACAACCTTGTCTTTTCTGGTTGTGTGTATGTATGCATTTCTCCAGAATGTGCTCAAAGTAGCCAGAACCTGTCAGTGGACAGCTCCAGAGGAAGTAGCTGTGCTTCACTGAGCAGAGTGGTTGCATCCATCCTCTTCTTCCCTGGACTACTGCATTCACACCCTACAGAAGTTCTCAGATAGCCAAGCCAAGCCAAGCCAAGCCAAGCCAAGCCAAACCAAACCAAACAAATGATCAGGAATCAGCCATATTTCTAAGTGATTCAAAGGGATATTTTCCCTATCTTCTGGTTTTACTCTATTGGTCTTTATAATTCTTGTTCAGAGCTGATGTTAGATAACTTTTCTGGCCGCATCTGAGTGAGAACAGCTGGCTTTCCTTGCAGACACTGCTTGCCTTTCATGTATGAATAAAACAGTTCTTTTGAAGAAAATGATACTTTCATTTTAGATAATGTATGTGTGTGTCACACAGCAAGCACCATGTTAGAACAGGCCCTCTGTACTATATGAGGCATGTCTCTTTCAGAAATAATGCCTGCAACCTGCAGCTCTCGCAAGTATCTTTAGTAAAGCTTTAAAAAAGACCCTAAAAGTAATTGTGCTGGATCAGACCAATGACCCATCTAGTTCAAAATCCTGTTTCACAGAACCAGATACCCCCAGAAGAGCTACAAAGAAGGCACAGAGGCCAGTGCTTCCCTCATCACTCTGCCATAGCACCAGTATCCAGAAGTTTACTGCCTCTGAACATGTAGTTTCCACTTAGTCACTCTACCCTTCATATATGCTCCCCTCCTTTGTAGCTTACAGTAACAACTGAAGCAATTTTAGTGACAGGGAAGCTCCAGTGGAAATTCCTTTTCCACTGTCCTAACTTTCAGGTGGAACGGTTGTATCTGGATACTCTGTATCTGGATACTGAGAGCCAGTTTGGTGTAGTGTTTAAGTGCGCGGACTCTAATCTGGGAGAACCGGATTTGATTCCCCACTCCTCCACTTGCACCTGGCTGGATGACCTTGGGCAAGCCGTAACTCTGTACCAGCTGTTCCCTCAAGGACAGCTTGGGAAAGAGCTCTCTCAGCCCCACCTACCTCACAGGGTGTATATTGAGGGGAGGGGAAGGGAAAAAGGAGTTTGTATGCCGCTCTGAGACTCCCTTGGGGAGTGGAGGGCGGGGTATAAATCCAATCTCTTTTTCTTCTTCTTCTTCTTCTACTAGGAAATTTGCCCAAATTTATTAATCAGGCATGTTGGACGTTTCAGAGATCTACAAGCAGAACTGGTAAAAAGTTAACTATAATTGAAAGTTAATATTATTTAGTCAAAATATGGCGGTCAAACAATCAGAGCTACATAAACAGGGTAATGGGAAAGAAAGAGAGTGAAACTGGTTGATAATTTGAACATATTCATTAAATGTTAACTAAGGATTGCAATGGAATCTTTAGTCAGACTAGGACTGAATGCTCTCAAAGGAGAAAATGAATTAGGCAGGCATACTTAACTGAAGCCAATTTAATTAACAAGAGGAATATGGTTGAACAAAAGGGTTAATGGTGAATAACACTGAAGATCAAATAAAGCTACTATTTTATGTATGTACATATTTATTTATTTATTTATTTGAGTTTATTTGCTGCTCACCCAAAGGGTCTCGTGGTGACTTACCACATTAAAATGAATAAGGTAAAACAATACACACACACACACACACACACTCACATTAACATTAAAATATGTGGCTGTCATCATACCACTATTAAAATGGCCCAAACCAAATAAATCATAACTATGGGAATAATTTCTTAATTCTTAAGGTCTAATTGATCCTCATGTGGCTCCTGGGCTGCTGTTCATGGTTTCAGCACTTACCTCTCCCTTATATTCCCCTTCTCTTTAATGAAGATGAAATGGCTTGTCTGTGTAGCCAAAGCCCCAATGTGCTAGTGGTGGAAGGAAGAGTTCATGGGTGGTGGTGGTGGTGGTGGTGGATCTCACAGCCTGGAAAGAGTGACATATTCTCCCCAAAGCCCGACATTTCTAAAAACCAGGCAGTCTAGTGGCATCACTTGTGGACTGGTCCCCAACTGCCTCTCGATGGGTCCCAGTAGAAGAAACAAATCCCATTTTTCCTGCTGGAGTTAAGCTGATAGGATAGATGAACAGTAAAGCAGTAAAATGAGATTTCACCACCCCATCTTTGTTCTATTTCTGACAATCACTGGGAGACCTTGGAGGAATGGGCCGTGGGTTATCAACGCAGAAATAAGATGCTTAAGAATGGTTAGGGAATTAGGTAGCTATTGTATTCTTATTCTAGCTGTTATTTCACTTTTAATGGTGTGGATTTTGGCTCCACCCCTTGATGGGTCTCATAACTGGTTCTAGCCTTACTCCTCTCCCTCCTTCTCTTGCTATTTGCTATTTGCTATTTGCTATTGGTACTTCTTACTTGATTCAGCCAACATAATGGGGAGTGGTCAGTACACAACATGAAGTTTCTGCCCTGGACGTATGGTTTTAGCTTCCCCAAGACCCACACTATTGCCAAACATTATTTTTCTATAGTGGAGAGGTGCTGTTCTCTCTCCACTAACTTCCTACTAAGATAAAAGATGGGATATTGGATTCCATCCTCCCGAACCTGGCTTAGCATGGCCCCTATTTCAATACTGGAAGCATCAGTGCAAAGGGCTTCAAAAAGGCAGGAGCCTTCAAAACTGGCTCTGTGGTCAATATCTCTCTGAGATGCTTAAAGGCAGTTTGGCATTCAGGAGGAGTCAATTTTACCCTGTCAGATAGGGTCTTCTTGGTAAGTTCACAAATCGGAGCTGCAATGGAACAGAACTCTGGAATGAACCTTCAATAATATCCCACAACTCCTATAAAGGCTCTAATTTGCCTTTTGGTTGTGGATCTAGGCCATTCCTGTACAACTTGCACTTTGCTCCAGGCTGGTGTTATTACCCCACCTCCAAGTATGTGCCGAACATATTTTACTCTGGCTAAAGATTGCAATATCTTCTATATGCACAAGTACAAAATAGTTTAGCCCAAACAATAGTTTATCGACCAGCCTTTAGAACATAGCTGGGGATGTTCCTAAGACCAAAAGCCAAAACCATGAACTCAATGAGTCCCTCACGGATTACAAAGGCTGTTTTGGGTTGGTCTTTAGGACTCATGGCACCTGCCAATAACCTTTTGTCAAGTCTAATTTGGAAATAAAATGTCCAGCACCAATTGTTTTGATTAATCTGTCCACCCTGGGCATAGGATATACATCTGGGACCGTCACCTTATTCAATTTTCTATAGTCCACACAATCTTACTGTTTGATCTGGGTTGGGAACTAAAATAACTGGTGAGGCCCAAGGACTTTCTGAGGGTATAATAAGCCCAAGGTTCAGCATCTCTTTAACCTTCCTTTCAATACTAGTGGCATTTGGGCCAGTTACTCTGTAAGGTGGAAGAGCAAAAGGCCTGGTATCTCCAGTATCTATCTTGTGCTAATTGAGTTCTCCTTGGGAAGTTTGAAAAGATGGCCTGATAGTCCATTAAAACTATTTTAACTTGCCATTGTTGATCTTTGGTAAGGGTCAGCACTGAGGTAACTTCACTCACCATACCACCCTTGCTTATCTTTCCCCAACCCGTTAGTAAAGTTTTAACATGTTTACATGTAATAACTTACATTGCCCCCTTCAGGATTTACATTGATTAAATAATTTACACTAGAAACTCGGGGTAAAGTTTTAAAAGGTCCTTTCCATGCTAACTTCCAGCTTGTGTTTTCTGCACGGTTTCAAAACAAGGACTTGGTCTCCTGGCTTGAAGAGTCTCTCTCTGACCTTGGCATTGTACCAGGTCTTTTGTTTTTGCTGGGCTCTATGCATGTTGTCTGAAGCAGCAGCTTTCAGTTCCTGAGGATTCTCTTGTAGCCCCTGTAGACAGGTTACTACATCTTTGCTTTCAATGTTCTCTCTACCTGCCCATGCTTCCGTGAGGATGTCCATTGGTCCTGTCACATGGCACCTGAACAGTAGTTCAAAGGGACTAAATCTGGAACTTTCTGGTCCCAGTTCTTGATCAAAATAAAAGATGTTGAAGTCTTTGAGCCCAGTCATTAGGATGCTTCACAGCATATATCTTCAGCATGTGATTCAAGGTGCTGTTAAATCTTTCATTCGGTCCATTTGCTTGTAGATGATAAACTGTGATGGTGAGATGTTTAATGCCACAAGCTTGCAACATGAATTTTGTAAAAAATGTTTAATGCCACAAGCTGGGACATGAATGTGGTTCCCAAATCGGTGACCATTTCTTGTGGAAAGCCCAACCTAGTGAACACAATCAACAAGGCTTTTGCTACTGTTTTAGCTTCAATTTCTTTTAAAATAAATAAATAAATAAATTTAATTGAATAATCTACAATTGTTAAAATGTATTTATTTTCATGCTGAGTTGATCTAGCAACTGGTCCTACAATACCCACACCTATCTTTGGAACAAGTTGTAAGCATCCTTTTGTTTTGACCTGAGCTTTGCCCACCAGCTGACATGCTTGGCAAGCATTGCAAAAAACTCTGATATCCTTGCCCATACTGGGCCAATAAAAATCATGCTTGCAACCTATCTCTAGTTTTGTTCATTCCTAAATATCCGGACGTGGGTGTTTCATGGGCAAGATGTAGAAGATGCTGAAATCTGTATTTTCTTGGGATAACTAGCTGTTCATGCTTCTCCCATGTAGCAGCACATTTTCACCTCATAAACACTCTATAAAATCTCTGGTCTATGACCTTAATCAAACAAGGATTCTCTGTCATTACTTCTTGGGAAGATGTCTCAGCATGATGCCACAGTTCCTGTAAAGAATCATCTTGCCTTTGTTCAGTTAAAAATTGTACAGTAGGGATGTTCTGCATCAAAGTTTCAGATTTACTCACACTGTGCTCTGCCTGGGTCTGTTCTGCTGAGTTGTTACATTCTGTTTCCATAGCAACCACTCTAGCTTCTGGCCTATTCTGAATCCTGAATTTGAGGCCTACTCCTCGTCACTACTACATTAACCAATCTGGCTTGTGAGGCCAAGTCATTCTCCAGGAGTATAGGAATTTCCAATTTTCTCCACACTCCCATTATCCACTTTCCCTGGAAGCCTTTATATTGATTGGGATTTCTACCAAGTCCACTTAAAATTTTGGGCCACTGATTTCATTGATTTTACATGTTTTTCCAGGTAGGTACTGTTCTTTCCTTACAAAGTGTGGTGTTATTAACGTCATTTCTAACCCGTGTCTCTCCAGCCTAATACTTCTTTGCTGTTAATCTTAGGGTTGCCAAGTCTTACCGAAGTAATAGTGGGGGATTCCTGGGCCCTCTCCATAGACGTACCATAGAGTTTTCAGGGTGATTGCTAGAGCGTCGCCCTGTGACATGCCCAGTGTGATGACGTCACTTCTGGGTGATGTCATAGCGCCGGACATGTCAGCCTGAACTGGCCACTTCGGGGGGTGGGGTTCCCCCTGCTGGCCGGATCTGGACTGGTGGATTGGGGTTCCTTTTAGCGGGAGAATCCCTTCCTCCCGGGGGGACTTGGCAGCCCTAGTTAATTTCTACCAATTCCCTGTTTAAATCCTCCTGTACTGTCCATACTTGTAAGACTTGTAAGACTCCATACTTGTAAGACTCTGGCTGGTCTTCAGGTTCAGGGCTTAGATGGAGTTCAGTACCTGTTTCAGACCTTTTAACTATATTAACAGTCTTGGTTGAAATTTGTGGTTTTCTAATTTTGAGCAATTATATCTGAGATGTCCTTCTTCTTGGCAATTATACCAGCCCTCTTTTCCTACTTGGCTCTGGAGTGTTCCATCTTTCTGGGTTTGGTTTTTGTTGGCTCAGTTTTCTCCGAGGAGCCCCAAACTTTGTTTGTCTTTATGAGGGGTTGGAAAAGAGATCCTCCCATGTCCCTTTCTATTTCATCTAATAAAGTTCCTAATTTTTTATCTCTAATGTACCATCTTAACTGTGAGGGAACTTGTTTATAAAACTTCCAGACCAATTAATTGCTTTAGCTCTTCAAATGTCTTTACTTTACTCCCCTTAACCCGTCTAGTTAGGAGTCTGTCTAAGTGACAACTTAGCTGTGTGTATGTTTTCCCCTCTTTTCTTTTAATTTCTCTAAAAGTTTCCCTGCTTTATTCTGCTGTAAGTCCATACGTAACTCTCACTTTTCCTTTGAAAAGAAAATAATTAGATGTTTCCTTGTGTCTTATTTCTGAGTAAATTTCACTCAGTACTCCACAAGTCTGTGGGTGCAAATAAATCATCCTGTTCTCATCTTGGACTCTGAAGTCTCTACATGCCTGTTTACAGCTGGAAAAAAATGACTTTACAGAAACCCCCTTTTTGCTATCAAGGAAATTTCTTATGTTTTACTGTGGTGGTAATTCTGCCCTCAACTGCATTTCCTTCATCTTCATCACATACATTTCTTTTTCATGCTGTCTCTTAGCTTCCCTCTTCCACTCCAGTTGTGCCTTCTTAGCTTTTTCTTTTTCTGCCACAATCCTGGCATTGCTTTTTCTGTCTCAGCTTTTATTTTAGCCAATTTAATTTTCATTCTCATAATTTCCACCTCCTGCCTAGGGCTTTCTCCAGCTGTAGTTTCTTCTCCACCACTGTCTCCATGTGCCTCTCTGGGTGTGTGTGGTGGTGACATTTCTGACAGGAATTCTGAGGTAATTCTTCCTCTTAACTTAATATGAAGTTCTGCATGAACTTATAAGATACTTATTTTATTTTGTGTTTATGGTGGGACAAACTAGTTGTGGGTTTTATTTTTGGATCATGACGCTGCCACCAATTACATTGATTTTGCCCTCCCTCACAGGATTTCCCTTTATCTTCTTCTTTGCTGAAGACGATATTTTTGATCGCAGTAACATTGGCTAGGCATTTATCCGAAATCAGCGCTCTCTCAACTAATCCAGAACATAAGAACATAAGAGAAGCCAATGTTGGATCAGGCCAGTGGCCCATCCAGTCCAACACTCTGTCACACAGTGGCCAAAAACACCAGGTGCCCTCAGCAGGTCCAGCAGTTGGGGCAGGAAGCCCTCCCACTGTTGCCCCCCCCCCCCCCCAAACACCAAGAATACAGAGCGTCACTTGACCCAGACTGAGAGTTCCTGTCTATACTTTGGCCGAGGACAGACTGGCAATGTGCCCCGCTCTGCCTCCGCTTCTAAAGCGGAGGCAGAGGGGGCGTTCACATTGCCACATCTGTCCTCCGGCGTCGGCGCGGACTCATCCGTCCGTGAAGCGCCGTCCATCCGCTTCAGCCGGAGACCACTTCTGACAGGTCTCCGGCTGGAGAGCCGCGCGTCCCTGCCGCTTCGCGGCAGTCTGGACACGTCGGCAGCGCGCCGGAAGCGGGGGCGGAAGTCTGGACGCCCCCGCGTCAGCGCGCCTCCGCCCCGCCTCCGCCCCGGGACAGCGCAGCCTGTGGGAACAGGCTGCGCCGGGCTGCTTTTCGCGCGGGGCTTTTGGCCCCGCGTCTGTCACGGGGCGGATCTGCAGTCTGTCCTCGGCCTTTGTGGCTAATAGCCACTGATGGACTTCTACTCCATATGTATATCTAATTCCCTCTTGAAGCTGTCTATGCTTGTAGCTGCCACCACCTCCTGTGGCAGTGAATTCCACGTGTTAATCACTCTTTGGGTGAAGAAGTACTTCCTTTTATCTGTTCTAACCCGACTGCTCAGCAATTTCATGGAGTGCCCATGAGTTCTTGAATTGTGAGAAAGGGAGAAAAGGACTTCTTTCTCTACCTGCTCTATCCCATGCATAATCTTATAAACCTCAATCATGTCACCCCTCAGCCATCATTTCTCCAAGCTAAAGAGCCCCAAGCGCTTCAACCTTTCTTCATAGGGAAAGTGTTCCAACCCTTTTATCATTCTAGTTGCCCTTTTCTGCACTTTTTCCAATGCTATAATATCTTTTTTGAAATGTGGCGACCAGAACTGTACACAGTACTCCAAATGAGGTTGCACCATCGATTTATACAGGGGCATTATGATACTAGCTGATTTGTTTTCAGTTCCCTTCCTAATAACCCCCAGCATAGCATTGGCCTTTTTCATTGCAGTTACACACTGTCTCGACATTTTCATTGAGTTATGTACTATGACTCCAAGATCTCTCTTTTGGTCAGTCTCCGCCAGTTCAGACCCTATCAATGTGTATTTATAGTTAGGATTTTTGGCTTCAGTGTGCATCACTTTGCACTTGGCCACATTAAACCCCATTTTCCACGTTGATGTCCACTCGCCCATCCTTGACAGATCCCTTTGGAGTGCCTCATAGTCCTCCCTGGTTCTCACCACCTTGAACGACTTAGTGTCATCTGCAAATTTAGCCACTTCACTGCTTACTCCCAACTCCAAATCATTAATAAACAAGTTAAAAAGCATCGGACTGAGTACTGATCCCTGCAGTACCCCACTGCTTACCTCCCTCCTGAGAAAATTGCCCATTTATACTCATTCTCTGTTTCCTTTTAATTAGCCAGTTTTTGATCCACAAAAGGACTTGTCCTTTTATCCCATGACTATTGAGCTTACTTAGGAGCCTTTGATGAGGAACTTTATCAAAAGCTTTTTGGAAGTCAAGGTAAACAACATCTATTGGGTCCCCCTTGTCCACATGTTTGTTTACTCCCTCAAAGAACACTAACAGGTAGTGAGATAAGATCTTCCCTTACAGAACCCATACTGAGTCTTCCTCAATAATCCAGGACTGTGTGTATTTCATAAGGACAAGGTGGTTCTTTATACAGATCCCACCTTCCTATTAAAGGTCACTTCTAATTTTCATAGCTCACAGGAGATATATCTACCTTCCTTTTGTCCAGACCCAAAGCACCCCAGGGAGAATTCCTGGCATACACTGGATGTTTGAAGATCCCTTAAAGTTTACTTATTAAGGACTACTGACATCAGTATTGTGTACTGGGTCCAACGTATGGAGGAGCAGGGCGAGGTAGTGATAAACAGCTCAGTTTATTAGGTACACAACAAGACAAAGTTACTGGCTGAGGCGGCCAACTATATACAGCCCCCTGAGTCACACCCACAGTCCTATTAGAGGGTTTGAATCTCCCGCCAAAGACCCTATTGGTGTACTCCTGGAGGTTCAGGATCCTTGACCCCTATTGTTTCCAGGAGCCAAGCTCAGGCTGCATGTCGCTGGTGCCTGGTGGCAGTCAGTGGACATAACATTGTGGCATTCCTCTGAGCATGTACAACAAATTTTCCAATGCCATGCCCTCAGACCAAACATGACATCCACTCATTTCTTGGCACAGCCGGCTACTGCAGATCGTGGGTCCCAAACTTTGCCTTAATTTCAAAGCCGCTCCACTTAGCCACATGGGATAGCAGTCCCAACCCAGTTGTGTGGACCCCGGAAATGGAGGAAAGCTGGAACAACTTGAAGCAAGCCCTAATATCACCTCCTGCCCTGGGTTTTCCAAATTATGATAAGCCCTTTTCCCTATATTGTGCAGAGAAGGAAGGAACAGTATTGGGGGTCCTGACGCAAATGGTCAGGCCCCAGCCATGCCCAATTGCTTATTACAGTGGAAAACTAGATTTTGTAGCAGCTGGACTCCCTCCCTGTTTGTGCGCAGTCACTTCTACAGCCATCCTGGTTGAGAAATCCCAGGATCTCACATTGGGACATGAAGTGAGTGTGTTGGTAGAGCATTCAGTTGCCACCTTGCTTTTACAGAGAGCCACACAGCATTTAACCAATGAAAGAATGACCAAATATGAAAGAATTTTGCTGCTAGATCCAGCCATTCACTTACAGAAGTGCAAAGGAATGAACCCAGCCACTCTCTTGCCTCTTCCCGCAGGGGAGGGGTAACAGAGTGAGCCCCAAGATTGCTTGCAGGGATTAGCTTCAGTTACTAACATCCACACAGACATACAGGACACCCCTCTCCCCAATCTCTGCCTGTTTCCGATGGGTCTGCTAGCAGAGATGAGAACGGAAAACTCCACATGGGTTATGCCATTGTCAATTGGGAGGAGGAGGTTGTGGATTTGGCTATGCTTCCTAGCCATCTGAGCGCACAGGCTGCTGAACTGTTTGCACTCGCTAGAGCATGTGAACTAGCAACAGGCCAAAGAGTAAACATTTACACAGACTCACGGTACGCTTCTGGAGTGTGTCATGGGTGGGACAAATTTGGAAACACCACGGATTCCTAACAGCAGCAGGAACCCCAGTAGCAAATGGCTGGTTTATAGTGTGCCCGTTGGATGCCATGCACCTCCCGGCGGCAGGACCTGACACCGAATACAGTTTGTGTAGACAAAAAGTGTGTTATGAACAAATGGGGATGTACAATTCCACCAGATTTAGTTTTACAGGGACTTGCAAACCAGACAGTGCCGATATATTTAACCACTTTCAAAAGAATCCCGCATGCTCTGCGACCCTGCTCAGACAATCATTTCATTCAAGGGGGAGTCTTTGAACAGCACCACAGGTTAATCGTGCGTGGTCAAGAAGGTTTTTTAGAAGCCGCTTTGCAGTTTAAGAAAGAAATAGATATGATGCAATCCACTACTTTGTTTGATAGAATGATAAAAGCTGTTAACAAAGACCCTCCCACTTTAAGTATGTCACTTCTCAGAATTCAGTCACCTGGTCTTTTCTTTGTGTGTGTCACTAACACCTATAAGGCACTGCCACCCAAGTGGCAAGGAATATGTACTTTAGGGTATGTATTTCCTAACATCACCCTGTATAAATCTTTAAATGCATCTGATGTATTTAACCTGGGAAGTTTCGTGCACAGAATGAAACCCAGAAGCATACACAATCCCATAACTGAACATCAGTCTACAGGATGGCGTTTTTTACGCACCGTCCTTCCTAATGTGGGTGTTTGGGAGCTGGAGGATGCTATTGCAAATATTTCTTCTGAAAATGAGCGTGGTTTTAACAATACGATTGACTCGTATGCAAATAGAAGTAGACTCAACCACTCACATGACCATCCAGAATAGAAAAGCCCTGGACATCCTATTGGCCCAGCAAGGAGGTGTGTGTGCCCTTATCAAAGAAGAATGCTGTTTTTATATTAACCAGTCTAGTTATATAGCCTCAGACCTCCAAGGCCTTATAAATGCAGTACAGGTATTCCATCAGGTAGCCCAAGATGCTATCATAGATTGGTGGGACTGGTTCCCAAATTTAAGTGATTGGGTGAAATCTTTGCTACATATTCTGTTATTAGGTGGTTTTATAATCCTGGTGTGTTTCTTTGCTATTTCCTATGCAGCTAAGTGTGTTCCTTCTTTGTATTCTTCTGGAATTAGAATAGTTTCTAATACTACAGCAGCTGTATCATCTCAGCAGCAGAGAGAAGATGGATGAGCCTAAGTAATTTTGTTTGGGTTCATTTCAAACCCAAAAATGGGGGATTGTGGTAAGAAATTTTGAAAATATAGAAGGTTTGGGTTTGAAACTGATCCAAACAGTTTATAAAATCCATGTACTGGTCTCTGTCTTTGCTAGCAAAACAGCAAACAGACCTGGCCTGCTTCACTGAACGAAAGCCCATGATTCTTTGCAAACCCTTCACTGTAGGGCTGCCAAGTCAGCCCCGGGGGGTGGGGGATCCCCTGCTACAGGGGTTCCCGATCTGCTGGCCAGCATTCAGCCGGTGGGGGAAACCCCACCCCCAAAGTCGTCCAGCTTGGACGACTTCCCCCACGTAATGACGTCACCCGGAAGTGACACCATCATGTTGGGGGGTTGCCAGGGCGATGCTCTGGCAATCGCCCCAAAACTCTATGATACCATAGAGTTTTGGGGCGATTGCCAGAGCGTCGCCCTGGCAATGCCCCCAACGTGCTGACATCACTTCTGCTGACGTCGGCCAGCGCGCGTGCCAGGGAAGCTCCTGGCCAGTGGAGGACTCCCCCCTGCCGGTAAGTTTAACTGACTTGGCAACCCTACTTCACTGCAAAGCACCTCTCTCTCTGTCACATAGGCAAAGGCTCACACATTCCATTCTCAGTACTTGAATGAAATTAAATTACCATAGGTGTGAGACTCAATATCCTCGGCAATAAAATGTATCTAACAGGAAAGGCCATCAGGGCAGTGACAGACTTCAATCTGTAAGGCAAACTGACTCCTGAGATACAGGGATTCACAGCCCCCACTTCCATCTCAAAGATAACATCAAAAAATGGCTCATCTTCAATGTTGGGAACACCAGAAACCCCCCACCCCCCAATGACTTAGACATCCTCAAAGGACTTTAATTTAGAATTTTGGTGTTATGTGGTCTGGCCTAGTAAACAAAATGTAGTTTTGGAATGTGAGAAGCAAGGAAACAATCTTGTCACTGATCCCAACATTATATGTCTACTGATGTCAATTTACAACTGTAATTTAATTATTGGGACCCTTTGATCAATTCGTATAAATGCTGGTCAGTTTTAGCAAACCTTTGTTGATGCTTGAGGAATCAGAAGAGAACTCCCTCTTCAGAGACTGTGAGGTCAGCCCAGGAAGCTTTCTGCCTTGCATGCTTGGGGAAATTCTGTCTATCTGTGTACTTTATATGCTTTTTTTAAGGAAATAGAGCTGTATTATTTTGACAATCAGCCCAGCGTCTTGCAGGCTGGTTGTCTAGTTTTAACCTTTGCTAACCCTTAATAAATGTAATTCTAATCTTCAGAGAGACGTTGTTAGTGTGTCTCTGCTACCACTCAGTGGTTTCCAACCTTACACTTTCGGTCTGTGGTAAGAGGCAACACCAAGGGGTACACAAACTTGGAAGAGTGTGGCTAGCAAGGGTGACACGCATTCACAAACACGTGCAGCCACATATACTCCCCACAAACATCAGGAAGACATATTCGTTGTTCATAAAGATTTCTCCTCCTAAATTAGGAAACAAGATGTCCAAATTGGCAATCAGTTTCACGATCAAATCATGCATCGCAGAAGCCTACAAGTCTCTCAGAATTGAAGTCCTTCCGGGGATTGCAGCACATTTGGTGAAGAGTGCTGCATTCGCTAAACATGCTTCAGTAGTGGAAGTCTGTAGAGCTGCAACATAGTCTTCCATTTCTACCTTTGTGAGACACTATAAGCTGAATGTTTATGATTCTACAGACGCCTCCTTCGGAAGAAGAGTTTTACAGCATGTACTTTCAGAGAGGAGCAATGTCCCACCCAAAGTTTAAGGTACTGCTCTGGGAGCACTCAAGATGTCCTCTGTCTAAGAGGGAGAATGACTCTGGCACTTACTGTGAGAGGTCCTTCTCCTTTGAGGAAAGGAGGATATCTTGCCCCTCCTAACTACCCCCCCCCCCACCAACTACTCCTACATACCTTTTTCTTTATTCCATTATGAATTCAAGTTCTAAATGTTTCTGGACATTCTTGTTGTTATGAGTTGACTTACCTGTTCTGAGCCTATGTTCATTAGTATAGGAGTTTCTTCATATAGGGACTGCTTCTTGGAGTCACCTGAACTGAGAAAGGGGGTGTTCCTCCTCCGCACACGAAGAGGAAGAAAATTATTTCCTGCCTCTCCCTGACTGGATCTCAGAGGAGAAGGGCCCCTCATGGTAAGTGCCATAGGTTGTTCTCAGACCAGGTTACAGCAATAACCATCTACTGTCCATTGCAGGCTCACATGGACCATGTCCAGGGACTTGATGGAGCACACCAGTGCAACCACGAACCCTTTGACAGAAGACAGCAGCAAGCCCCTTTTCCCCACACTTGATTGTTGGGAGTTCCTGCTTCCCTTTGTTCTCCTTCCCTTTGACCTGAGGACAAAACTCTCCCCCAGGTCATTGCAACGTGTCATTGGTTTATACCTTTGCTGGTAGAAGTTCAGTTTCTGACTACTCAGAAATAATTTCTCACAGTTCCTCTGTATTTCTGGACAAGTCTACTGTGGCCAGTTTCCATTTCACTTGTTTATTCCTAATATTGAGTGATATGTTCTAAGTGGCATGATTTGTTCATATGGAAAAATCAACATTCACAGTACTGACTGCTGTACATGACTGTTGGAATCCCATCTGATGGTGTCTGTGTTGCCTGTTGGCAGAAATCCCAACATGGAAAGAAAACTTGGTTAGCAGCAGAAAGAAAATGAGGGAACCTAGGAAATGCTATGTATTTAAGCTGTAAAACCCTCCTTCAGGGTATCTCTCTTTGCAAAATTCTTTTACAGTTGGTCTGTGCAATCTCCTAGCCTGGCAGAGTTGTGTTTCATAGCACTTATTGAGGTCTACTTCTTTCTCTTTTTCCTTAATATCCTAAAACTATTTGTGTCAGTCATCTAGGAAAAAGGGTTAATGTAGTGAGCGTTCTGAAATGAATGAAAACTACAGGGAACATTCATTCTAGATCAAGTTCAACCTGTTCCCCTAAATCACTTGCAAAGTCTATATTAATTGTCAAGAAACATTATTTCATTCTTTTAGAATTTTATTTTATTTAAAATGTCGGCGTGCCAGTATTCATCAAAGATATCAAGCCAGCTTATGAAATTTCCATAACAATACAGCAGGGGTCATTTTGAACAGGAGCTTGGGGGGGCGCAGCTCCAGGAGTTGGTGGCAGCCCCTACCACGGGGGAATGCCTGTTTGTGTCATGGCTGCAGCAAAATGACCCCGTCCCCTGGAAAGGTCCTTGTTCCTCCAACCAGCCTTCTGAAGGCTTCAGCCACCACTGAAGCTATCCTCCCAGAATAGTGGTATTTCTGAGGCTTGGATTAGTAGCTGTCCCCTCTCCGCCAGCACTGTCTGTCTGTCTGTCTCTCCCTCCCCCCTTTCTTTCTTGCCTTCTGACATACTTCCGGTGATGTCAGGTGGTGTAGCATATGCAAATAAGTTATGCTAATGAGTTATGCTAATGAGCTCCTGCACCTCTTTTTCTACGAAATGACCCCTGCAATACAGTAAGACCAACTGATCTGCAATAATAAAAGATTATCAATATTAAACTGGTAAGGAGCACCACAGCAAAAATCGCCTTAGCTGCAGTAAACCAAAACACTGTTTACCTGTTATCAAAGGTGCAGGAGAAAATAGGGATTTATTCAGTTGGTACCTGAAAACAGAAGAGTAGACATCAGGTGAATGGATATTCCACCAGATAAAGCCCTGACTCTAGTAGGCCTGAACCTCAGCTTGGAAGATTAGGGCTGAAGACAGACTGAAAGTCTGCCGCGCCTCCGCAGCAGACTAAGATGGGGGGAATTTCCCCCGCGGCGCAGCGTTCGCATGCCACTGGAAGGAAGCCGCCCACAGTGTTCAGACTGCGGGCGGCTTCCTACAGCGGCGTGTGGACGCAGTGCGGCTCCCCCTCCCGGCGCGCGTTTACACCCGCTCCGGCAGGTGGAACGTGTGCTGCAGCAGCCGGAGCACCACTCTGAAGTGGTGCTCAGCTGCTGCAGGAGGAGCGCGGCACCGGACGCGATGCGTCTGGGCCGCCTACTCGGGGCAGATGCGGCCGTCTGAACGGCCGCTCTGCCTCTGCTTTTGAAGCTGAGGCAGAGCGGCCGAGACTGCCAGTCTGTCCTCAGCCTAGGGCACACAGAGTAAGGTCCCTGAAGAAGATCTCAATAGTCAGGCAGGTTTACAAGGGAGCAGAAATTCTTAAGAAGCTTCAGTGACAGATGATTTAGGTCCATAAAAGCAAGAACGAGCAAACGGACTGTGATCAGAAAGAACTGGTCTTTGCAGCCAAGAAGTTTTTCCAGACTTCATGAAGTACTTTCCCAGAAATCCCTGCAGAACAGCCACACAAGCATCCACTTTGGCATGTTTTGGAGCCACTTCGAAACAGAACTATTTTCAATGGACTCGGGTAGTCACTGACATTTTTGCTTAATAATTATGGGTTGGGAATCTTGGGTTGTTTGGCTAGTGGTTTTTATTGTTTACATTGTTTGTGCTGTGCTTCTTTTGGTGTCTGCTGATGAGATGCCATTTTGAGTCTTTGTAAATGGAAAGGCAGGATAAAAATGTTTTCATAAATAAATACCCAGCAGAAGTCTTGTGACTATTTTAGGAGCACAGACTCTAATCTGGGAGAACTGGGTTTGATACCCTGCTTCTCTCCATGCAGCTGCTGGTGTGACCTTGGGTCAGTTACTAGTTCTTTCAGAACAGTTCCCTCACCAGCCGTTCTCGAAAGAGCTCTCTCAGCCCCACCTACCTCACAGGGTGTCTGTTGTGGGGAGGGGGAAAGAATGGAGGTTGTAAGCCGCTCTCCTTCAGGTAGTAAAAGCCAGGGTATAAATTGAATCTCTCTTCTCTGTTTTCTTAACCAATAGCTTTTGGAAATCTTATGCCTCTTTAGTTTTAAAAGTAATAGATATCTACCCCAACATCTAACTAGAGTTAAAACCCAATATACAACGAAGGTTACATTCTGCCCTCCTGCTTCCCATGCAGGGTTGCCAACTTCAGGTTTGGAAATTCATGTGAATTTGAGGGTAGAGCCTGGGGAGGCTGGGGTTTGGGGAGGGAGAGGAGCGGAGCGCAACAGGGATATCATGTGACACTCTAAAGCTGCCATTTCCTCCAGGGGAACTGTTCTTTGTAGTCTGGAAGAACTTCAGTCCCCTCCTGGAAGTTGGCAACCCTACGTGAATAACAAACATGTCTACCCCCACTATCTCTTGTTTGACACTTAGTTTGACCTCCCTCTCAGAAACCTGATTTTATTCTCTGTATTTTTTCCAATTCTGCTCTATCAGTTAATTGTTTTTACTCATTTATGGGTCTAATCATTCTCACTGATGACTAAAAGGGGGGCCTCACTGAAGATTTGTTTGAAGTTTTAAGGAACTTTTGAAAAGCCAAGCCAACAGAAAAGAAAAAGGAACTAAAGAAGAAGGAGGAAAACTAAACAAAAGCAAAGATGATGTTCATTCCTATGAATCTGTTTATCTGGGGCGCTATACACATATGGGGAGAAATCAATTTTCTGAGGGACTAAATAAATAACTGCTAGAAGGATAAATCTTGAATTTGAAATGGAAATGGAAATGGTGGATAAATGGTGGCACAAGTGACAAGAAATGTAAAAAAGCAATGCTAGCAGAGCTAGAGGGCCGGAGAGATCTTAATTTTCATATAGAAGCAAAACATAAAAGCAGCATAAATTAAGGATAAAGGTTGGTGGAAAAGAGAGCTTTATTTACTGCTGCTCTAAACAGCTCATTTCCTCCCTCATTTTGATTTGAAATAACCTAAAATGATGGGGTGGGATTTATTGGGAAAGAGCACAGAGTGCAGCCTAATCTTCTGAACCAAAGATTTATTGGCATTACCCTAAAAAAGCTTAATGTTTCCCTCTCTTTTGATCTCACTTCTGTGAAAGGCATGACAAACAACCCTGAAGTGCATTAATATACGAAATATGCAGATTTTGTATATTTATTGTCTTTGACAGTCTTTGTAACGCTCTATTGGCTACAACAAACAATACAGTTTATGTGTTTTTATCCTGTCATTCTTATTACATTCACTGCAAACCATTATTTAAGATTCAGTGCTGCTTGCAGGAAACGTTTGCATTCTGAGAAAAATGAGTTGGATTCAAAGAAATAAGATGTACTTATAAGCATGCCTTTCAAGTTTGTGTAGTGGGTATAGTCCAGTGAATGATTTTAATGTGCGAAAGTGTATATTGTATATTGAAAATCTGGATTTATTATTATTAGTAGTAGTATTAGCAGTAGTATGCTTAGCGTTACTGAGTTTTGGGATCTTTCTCAGTTTATAAACCTTATTTATTCTCCTATTTTACAATGACATGATGCACAAGATGACCCCAGAGGTAATTAATGCTTTTTTTTAAAGAGGGGGTGGGTGCCCCTGTGGTGCATCCACTACCAAAGACGCCTAACCTTGATGCAGGAGATGATCCAGTCTTGAATGTTCCATTTTTGAGCAAAGTGATTTAATGGGGGGTGGCTGGACAACATCAAGCTTTCTTGGATGAGGCAAATTGTGTAGATCCCATCCAGTCTGGGTTTAGGCCTGGTTATAGGACTGAAACAGCCTTTGTCAAACTGGTGGATAACCTGCACTGTCGCAATTGTTCAGGCGTGGGCATTTTGCTACTGCCTGTCCATCACCCAAAGCAGACAAGGCTTATAAAGCTAATGATTACAATGGCAAGACTGACCACAGGAATAGAGATCTCAGGGGAAAACTTCCTTCCTTCCATTCATTATCTCCCCTAGAAGTTATCTCTCCTTCCTCCTGCATGCACCAAGAGGGAGGACAAGCTGTCCTCATCTTGGCACCAGGACTCAGATGGGCTTTCACCATCTGAGTCCATCCTGAGTTAGTTAGACCAGAATACTATCCTATCTCTCATCTTTCCTATCCAGATTGTAGTTCTAGAATAAAGAGACTAGTATTAGTCTTTTAAACTGAAAATGTGGCTTTGTGTACCTTTGTGGCACTCTAAGCTTTGTTACCCTGGTTGAATGTGCTTCTGTGCTAGAAGCGTTAGGCATTCTGCTAACTAAGCAGTGATTACTGGACTCACTATACCAGCTAACCCCAACAGGTTATGAGCCCAGCGCTGCACTGGAAGATGGACAGAGGGAATATGACTCTATTGATTTTCTTGAACCTTGCAGGGGCATTTAATACAATCTATCATTATATCGTCTGGATTGCCTTTCTGGACTGGGATTAAGGGGTATCATTCTGTGGTGGGTCTGGTCCTTCCTAGAGAGTAGGTTTCAGCAGATGTTGCTGTGGGACTGCTGCTCAGCCTTTGGTGTATGTGATTCCACAAGATTCCATCTTATCCCCTATGCTCTTTAACATTTCTATCTCATGATTCCAGCTGATTCTAGGGAGGCTGTAGAAACTCTGAACCAGTGCCTGGAGGCAGTTTTGGAGTGGATGTGTGCTAATACACTGAAGCTTAATTCTGACAAGATGGAACTGCTACTGGTGGGCAGGAGGTCTAACCCAGGATTTGTGTCATCCATTCTGGGGTTGTATTCTAGAACATAATCCCAGTCACTGCCAGGGGAAAAAAAGAACTCTAACTCCATCATAACTGTAGCAGACATCATTAATTGTAGCAGATAGAAACACTAATTATGCTGTGGTACTTAAATAACTTAAATGACAGTATTTAGAAGCCAGACTTGGGAAGTCTGTCAGGTGAAGGTGGGAGTAGATACCACACTGGTCAAACTTCATATCATGCTACCTCTACTCTAAAGTCATTTTAAACCCTGAACTTCACATAGAGGAGAGAGAAAGCTACCAGCTCTGGGACTAATCAAGAGTGCAATATCAATAGAGGGTCTTGGTTGCAGCAGATGAATCCAAAATAATAAAAACAGACCACATGCCATGCATCAAATTAGGGGGCTCAACCTGCTCACAAGACAAAAGGGGTGCTGTTTCAGGAAAAAAGTTCTTTGGGGTGGTTTCGGTCCCCAGCTATGGGTCAAGCAGGCAGGTTTCTTTCTCTATGGACTTGGAAACAAAAGAGGCCTGAGGAAGGACCAGGTGTATGCCCCAGATGTACCAACAGGATAGGAATGGGTTGGTCCTAGAAGGTTAAGGGGCCTGAGGAAAATTCTAACTATATAGAGGGTATACCTTCCTTCCTGTTCATTTCCTTCCTTCCCCCCTTCCTTCCTTCCTTCCTTCCTTCCTTCCTTCCTTCCTTCCTTCCTTCCTTCCTTCCTTCCTTTCTTTCTTTCTTCTGACACACTTCCGGTGACGTCAGGGGTGTGTGGCCTTCTGACACTTCCGGTGATGTCAGGGGTTGTGGCATATGCAAATAAGTTATGCTAATGAGCTCCTGCACCTCTTTTTTTATGAAGGGACCCCTGACTTCTTCTATCCTGCATGCCAGGGATTCCTTGCATTTTTTCAACTCAAATCACTATGGGGGGGGGGGGGAGCAGAAATTTAGTTCAGTCCCAAATAGAATTAGATGCTTTTAAGTCCAATGAAGCACTGGGCTTAGAAGGATGTAACACTGCATAGGATTGCCCTGTTTATAAATTTGTACAGTTCCTTTAAAAACATGGGTCTCTATTGTTAATTCTCAAAGGATGCCAGAGGTCTGATTTTTAAATTTAGCAGATTATATTTTGTTACCCTGATGATACATGCACTTTACAAGTTTTACCACAGGGTTTGCTTTAAATGTCTCCACGAGTACAATCTAGCCGGGAACATGAACCTTTAATTCTATATAACTCATTGAAGGATTTGTTTCATTTTTCCTGCTCATGAAATGAAATATCATGTATTTTTTACAGATAGCACTGCCTAATGGTAGTTGGGATGCTGCTAATGCAAGAGCCAAGGCTAAAAAATAGTAAAGGAAACTTAAACCTTTAAAATTCTTGCAACAGATTTCACTACTAATGGAAGTGAGTATTTTGGGATGAAGCACTAATGTTTAAATGGAATTTCAGTTCCTGCTGCATTATAGCAGGAATGGTAGTGAAAGATTAAAACCCAGTAAGCATAATGGACAGTGATTGTATAACTAAATGGAAAGCTTCTATCTAGATTTTCATCCCATGATGATGACATTTGTATTTTAATTATATATTACATTTATATAGTGCCATGAGTGGACAGGGTAATCTACTGACATCCTAAAATATTTCATATCTTGATTATTTTATGATAACTTTAATTTGATGTGACATCTCAAGCAAATCAGCAATTGTTTTCTTTTGGGGTGGAGATGGGGGCAAGGGAGGAGAGACTCAGGGGATGAGGGTTTCAGCAGTGGAGACTTAATTAGCTGCTATTAAAATCAGAGTTCTATTGTATGCCAGTTGTGTGATAGCTATTTGTCAAATTACATTGGGCCTTTCACAGGCACTTCAGTTAGCAAAATATTGCTGAAATGAGTAAGGGTGCTCAAGATCATGCCAGTTGGGCTCACATCCCATTTGCCAGTGGAGACTGGTGATCAGCCAGCCAGTTAACCGATGGGCAGTTTGGCTGTTTGCAACCTGTTCATGTGTATTTGCAGGAAAAGGCTACTTGTAGCCATCAGAAGCTGACTCCCAGCCAATGAGGAATCAGCTGGGAGTCGGCTTCTGTTCTTCTAGGGAAATTTTGCTCTGTATCCAGTGAAGGTTTTTTGGAGCAGGGGAATCAAATCCTACTCCCAGATGATCAGGTATAAGCTGGGTAATGTTGATCTCCCATCCTGGAGACTATGCTGTCTCCCAGATTTGCTGGTATGCAGCAAAATTAGGGGTGAGGGTTAGAAAGATGTCAATTTAGGCTGCAGAGAGAGAGAAAAAGAGAGAAACCAGCTCTTTCTCCTCTCCATTGTGCAATGTGCAGATCGAAACTTTGTATCTGTCCCTGCCCAGCATGGGAGAGGAAAAAATGCACTGTTTCTCCTTTCCCTTATGTAATGCAGATTTTTTTTTTAAACTGCAACGAGTTCTTTTTTCAGGTGGGAAGAAGACAGAAATAGTGCTCATTTTTCTTCCTTCCCATTTGCAATGCAGAAATCAAAAGTATTGCTTTTGTTCCCTCCCAGCTTGGAGGGACAGGAAGAGTTCTCTTTTGCAACTTTAGTCTTAGAGTTTGACAACTGTTTTAATTGCATTGTTTGATGCAATGAGAATGTAAGACTATAAGAAGAACCCTGATGGATCAGACCAATGGTCTAGCATCCTGTCTCACACAGTAGCCAACCAGTTCCTCTGGAGGGCCAACAACAGGGCATAGAGGCTGAGACTATCCCCTGATATTGCCTCCTGGTGCTGGAATTCAGAGGTTGACTGCCTCTGAACATGGAAGTTACCCTCAGTCACCATGGCTAGTAGCCACTGAATGACCTATCCTCCATGAATCTATCTAATCCCCTTTTAAAGCTGTCTCTTCCTGTGGCCATCATTACATCTTCTGGCAGTGAATTCCACATTTTAATCACTTGCTGTGTAAAGCAGTATTTCCTTTTGTCCATCTTGAATCTACTGTCCACCAGCTTCATTGGATGCCCTTGAGTTCTAGTATTTTGGAAGAGGGAGAAAAAGTTTAGTTTGTCACTCTCTCCACCACAGCACAGAGTTTGCTTTTTATACTGCTATGGCACTCTGGGTTGATGCTTTCGCTGAGCTATCTACAACAACCCCAAGACCTTTCCCCCTCTCAGTTTTCACAAGCTCAGACCCCATTAGCCTATTCTTGAAGGTGGGATTTTTTTGTTTCAGTGTGTATCCCCTTAATGTGTATCACCTTTTGTTCCAATGGGCGTCCCTTACTAACAATGAACTTCATTTGCTGCATTGCCTCACTCTCACCCAGTTTGTGGAGGTCCTCCAGGAGCTCTTCACCTTCATCCTTGGTTTTCACCATCCTGAATAATTTTGTGCCATTTTGCAAACTTGGCCACTACACTAGTCACCCCTAGTTCTGGTTCGTTTATTAACAAATTAAATAGCACTGGGCCCAGTACTGATCCTTATGGGATCCCACTGCTCACTTCCCTCTAGTGTGAGAACTATCACCTTATTCCTACTATTTGCTTCCTGTCACATAACCAGTTTTTAATTAATAAAATAATCTTATCCCATAACTGCCAAGCTTCCTCAGGAGGCTTTGGTGAAGTACCTTGACTTTTGAAATTCATGTAAACCTTTTGAAAATCCATGTATGTGATGCCTACTCGGATACCATTATCTACATCCTTGTTGACTTTCTCAGAGAAATCTAAAAGGCTGGTGAGGTAGGACATCCCTTTGCAGAAATCATGCTGATTTTTCCTCAGCAGGCTTAGTTCTTCTATGCGCCTAATAACTATTTTGATTACAGTTTCTACTAACTTGCCTGGGAAAGACGTTGGGTTGACTGGCCTGTAATTTCCTCATTCCCCTTTTTAAAAAACAGTGTAACATTTGCTACTCCCCAGTCTTCTGGTATAGTGGCTGCATTTAGTGATAAGTTACATATACTCACATTTGAGTTCCTTAAAAACTCTCAGTTGAATGCCATCAGGACCTGGAGACTTACTGTTTTATAATTTTCCTAATAAGTCTAGAATGTGATATCTCATCACTTTAACTTGACTCAGTTCTTCAGACTTCCTTCCTGAAAATAGTGGTTGTGACATGGGCACATGCCCCACACTTTCTGCAGAGAACACAGAAGCTAAAGATTTATTGAGCTTCTTTTTCATCTTCCCACCTTTGGCTGGCAACCCTTTATTCCTTGGTCATCCAAAGGCCCAACTGATTCTCATCCAAAGGGCCAACTGAAACTGCTATGGCAGAAAACGTTCTGATTACTTAACGTTTCCCATTACTTAAGAACAGTGCGAACAGCTTTTTGCTTAGTATGTGGCAACACTTACCATCATCAGTCCTTGTGGGCCACTATTAGCGAACTCTTTTAAACAACTGGCTTTTTCTCTGTGATGCCAAGGAATTAGAGACTGTAGCCCATGCTATTTTGCAACACTTGTGAGGGAGTCAGAAAATAAATTATTCTCCCTGTGTTGTCTGTTTTTGTAGGTCATTAAAAAGGAGAGTTGGCTGCAGTGTTTTTGCTGAAATAGTGACCATTAAGTAAATAGTAGCCCCTGAGAATAGCTCTTGGATGTTAAAGGATTGCACAGTATTAAAACAGATGTTGATAACTGATTTATGGAATGAATTTTGAAACTGAGGGTGTATTCCTATGCACACTTATCTGAGAGTAAGTACAATTAAACAAAGTGTGACTTACTTCTGAGTAGACACACATAGACTTGCACTTCTAATAAGATCATTCAGTTCATTAATTGTCATTGTCTCTCTTGATTACTTCAAAAGGTTATCATGAATTCTGTCGTTCATTAATAAGCTTTGACCAAGTTGAAATGAAAAATGGTAAACAGACTGTTTAACTTAGAGAAACTTTATTTATTTAAAGAAAAAATATAAACTTATTATACTTGAATAAAATTACTAAGTAATAAAAATGAAATGAAATTATTACCTAAATCAAGTAAAATAAAACAGGTGAAACACACACAATCTAATCACATTTCAGTGTGGTAGGAAGGACATTAAATTGTGGAGATTTCAAAATGCTTATCTCTGAGCGGATCCTGACCATGATTTTTGAATGCCATATTTCTTCAAGCAATCAGTGTGGCATTAACTTGTCCCCCCCCCCCCCCAATACAGTTGATGAATGGACCAGTTGATGATTGGCTAATGGTTTGAATTGACTCTTTTTACAAAGTGCTTGGCTCCAGTCTAAATTGTCTGTGTCTTATCTAAACCCTCTTCTTTGGAACTTGGCTCCATTTCCCCCTGTTACTGTTTGTCCTCTTAACTTTAGTAATTAGCTTTCTATTTTGCTGTATTAGCCAATTACATCTTGTTTAAAGTGAATAATGAAAGGCCTTGTTTGTTGACCATTAAAGGTGGCTGTTTTCTCTCCGTTAGTTTCCTCTATACTATGGTGGGAACTAGGATGCCAGAAACCTTTACAGCTACTACTTGGGACAGAGATTTAGCTTTGAATCTCTTTTTGCCTAACAGTTCTAGATTGAGCCTACTGTACGATAATTGTAACTGTTACCTCAAAGTGTGTTGGGGGGGGGGGAGTTCAAGTGAATCCACCTAATGTTGCATTTGCCTCAGCTGGTGAAGTCTGTCTGCAGAAACCAGGTAATCTTTTTGTTGTGTACTAAGACCACGATCGCCTGGTCTCCCGTAATGGCGACCGCCACGTGGTCAGTGCACATGGTCAGAATATACCTGAGCTTCGGCCAGGTAGAACAATAGCCAGTTGGATCCTGAGTGACCACCAATTATGAGCCTAGGTCTCCCGCTGGGGGTCCTATGAACTACAACCACGGACTTAAGGTCCTATCAGGACCTGTGGGCGAGGTCGGGGCATTGTCTCCGGCCAGCATAAAAGAGGGCTCTGAGCCTGGGGTTTCCCATGTTCCATCTGACCCACAATAAAGAGCTTCACTATGAAATCACTACCACTCGCCTCCTGACTCCAATACATTCCACTTTTGGAGTTCTTGTGTCTACAGATGTGAGCTCTAGCGTTACATCAAATCTGTTCACGGATGCTAACCACTCCCTGAACTTCAACCTTCACAATATGCAAGATGACATTCTTAGGCTGCTTTCAGAATTGAAAATAGGGCAGATTTATTTTCCCACAACACCCAGTCTCATGACTGTGGCCATGACAAACTAGGAATGCTGAATTATAGTTGAAAAAAGAAGTGAGCTTGCATTCTTCAAGGCACCTCTCATTATCTTTTAAAGACATTGGCTCATCTCTGAGAAGCAGTTTCACTAGTGTGAAACAAAGGACTCTTCTCCTTCACAAGCTCTTTATTTTTCATGTACATGGGAAGGTGTTTTCATAGGGCAACATTCAGACATGAACCCTCAAACCAGAAGTGGAACACCCAAAGAAAAACCTTCCATTTGATCCTATGAATAATGTTAAGTGACCCAGGACTCCCAAACTTAGATTCTTGACAGTCATTTCATCTTATACAAGTTCTAGCTCTTGCATCCCATTTGTCATGTGTGGAGATCTGTGTGTGACTTGCACAAAACAAAACATAACAAACAAAAAGCCCTATCCCTGCCTTGAAAAAGTATTGTGACGAGCATCTCTTACTAACAGAGATTTTCAGAACCATATTTGGTTTTCATGAGACAGTATTTCAGTTTTATTTACTTTCTAAACTACAAATTACAGAAGTCTATTAGCACACCGATTCATTGTGTATGAGGATAGTATTAAAATACCTGGAGGCAAATAACTGAAACCTGCATTTTATTATTTCAATGAAATTCATCACAGCTGAAAAGAAGATTTGTAAATGGGAAGATGTTGTTAGGATGAAGCTGCAAGCTGTACTGTAAGAGAATGCTGAATTCAAATATCCATTTTTTCAGGGCCATTATATTTATCGTAATTGAAGCTTGTCTCATTTTAGCTTTTTTCATTTTATTCCACATTAACAAATATAGATATACACATCCTGTATACAGACAAATTCATCCAAATTCAGATATACACACCCAGTATGCAGACAAATTCATCCTTTTACTCCCTTTTCACCTCTTCCTTTGCAAAGAAAACCTTTTCCCCACCACGGGAAGCCTTTCTCCGTCAGAAAAGCTACAGACTAAACACCACATTCTCTATGGGAGGACTTCTTTCTCAGCTGCAGAGAAGAGTCAAGGGAGACCACTTAGTCACAGGGAATCCTAAGATCCAGTCCATGGAATCAGATCCAAGATGTTTAAATAAAAGAACTGAAACAACTACAAAACTTGTGTGCTGTTATGAAACAAGAGTAGTATGCTGTTGTTATCTAGTAGCGTCAGCTTACCGTCAGGAAATCTTTCTGTACTGGTTGGCTGAGTTTAGAGACTGGCACCACCATATGACAGTAGGTCTGCTCTCATTTGGCTGAATAGTTCCAGAAGGTATGTTAGAGATCAGTTGCCCGACCTCATGACATTATTTAAGGTTCCGTCCTTTCCAATGCCCCCTCGAAGCTGTGGAGTCTTGTGAGCAAAAATTCTACTTTGTGAGCTACTGGCATTAAAGTTGTGAGTGAGCGATTTGGCTACTGCATAGATTAGTTTGCTCTGGAGCCATCCTTTCTAAGCTAAGACAAAAAATTGTGAGCTGGAGGCTACAAAACTGTGAGCTAGCTCACACACACTCAGCCTAGAGGGAACACCAGTCCTTTCCCCATGTAGTTTAACATTAGCATGAGCTAACCAGGACTGCTATCAGATGGCAGGCTTTGGCACAGTCTGGCCACGCCTCTAATTTCTCCAAAGCTATTCTGGAGAGGTGCGACCAGACACATCACCCTATTCCTGCCTCACCCTGCAGTCAACTGTTCAGACCGTCGCTGCATGGTCACCACAGAGAGGGCGGGTAGGCAGCTTCTTTTTTTAAAAAAATCTCTGCGCACAACTGCTTATTTGCTAGGAGCAGGTTTGTGGTTATGCGCACATGGCTAACTGGGAAAAAAACTGCAGCCGGGGACCAGAAGCATCAGACCTCACCAAGCGGCTTGAGCATGCAAGCGAGAGATCAGCTGTCCAGAAATCTGTGCTGAGACAAGTTCATTCTTAAACACTGGACTTTATTCAGTGTTGGGAAAGTCAGGGGTGGGGACAGGGGCTGATCATGCCCTTCAAATCTGGTAGGGAGCTGCCACAACATCGGAGCAACTTGCCCATCTGATTGCAGTATAGGAGAGATTACCTTGGGATTTACAGTGAAGTGCCACTAGCATTCTGATGACACCCAGCTTTATTTCCCCTTAACAGAACAATGATGTTCAGACATCACTGTTCTGAATGAGTGTCCGAATGTCATAATATTCAATAAACTGCAGCTTAACCTGAAAAAGACAAAGGTGTTGTTGAGCAATAGAACCAGGGATAAAACTGAGCACACGAAGCTGCCTTATACTAAATCAGACCACTCATCCATCAAAGTCCATACTGTCTATTTAGACTGGCAGTAGCTCTCCATCAGGTAAAGGTCTTTCACATGACATACTACCTGATCCTTCAGCTGGAGATACTGGGGATTGAACCTGGGACCTTCTGCATGCCAAGCAGATGCTCTACCACTGAGCTACAGCTCATTCTAGCTGGGGTTGCACTTGGCCTAAAGGAGCAGTGTGACAGAAACCCTAAAACCTTACTAGGGCTCAAGAGTGCACCTAGAGCATCTGGGATCTTAGACACTTGGGATTTAGGTTAGAATAAGTCATTCATTTCCATTTCATACTGGACCATCCTGCCAGATGTAATCCCTGTTTGGTTTGGGACAGACCATCTATTTGTCATGGAAGTTCAGCACCATTACCAGGTTCTTGAGGGGGTGGGACTATAATTTATGATTTTCTGATTAGTATAGCCTTTGACATCAGAGATGGGGCTTCGCATGGGATTGGCAAAATCAGCTCATCCCTCTTAGAGAGGAGGTTCACTTGTGTCAGATTTCATTGATCAAAAATATTTGGATTTTTGGGATTTCCCCTTTGTCTTCAGTCTTTAGTGGAAATGGGTCCACAGGAGGCTGGGTAACGCTTAAAGATTCTTTCAAAATCTTGTTACTGCAAGGAATTCTGCACATGCTCTGAGGAATCTGCTACAACGTAGGTAATGTGCACTTAGCCGAGTTAGTCCAACTTCATTACTTTTTATTTGAAAATCTCTGTGCTGTGTTACCGTGTGCCTTTCCTCTGTATTTTATTTTGCCCCTTTCCCACCACTTTTTAAATCTACCTGCTATCTTTTCCTTGGTTGTCTTGCACAGGTGGCAGCCACTGCCAGCAGCCGGAAGATATGGGGTGTTTCCCTTAAACTCCTAATTTTCCTGAACCCCTGCTCTCCCAAATAGTTTCAGCCCATTCAAACAGGGTCTGTCTGTTTTTTTCTCGCTCAGGACCTAAAAAGGCTGCATTTTCTTTTCACACAATTACCTTTCCCCACACACAATTAGGCAGCGAATCCAGTCTCCTGCAGTCTGGATGGGCACTTGACCAGAACCATTTCCCAACAATTAAGGGCCATTGAGGTGATAATCATAGCCACTGAGACACACACAGCCCTTTTGTTATGAGGGTGGGATCTGACATAAATGGGACTTTGGTGGACTGCAACATGTGTGTCATAAAATGTAAAGCCAGGTACCGGAGGTGTAAACTTTATAAAGGACACAATGAAAGACATAATTTTTAAAATTTAAAATACAAACATGCTTAAAGCATTAACACTCTTGCAGTATCTTGTTTATTTATCTGATGCCCCCGTGTTGCCTGGGAGCAAACCCTTTCCCCTGCCGACTCTCATGGTCAGTGCTCTGAGCCTAGGACCCAGGGGAAACCATGAAATGGCTGGGCATTGCGAGTTTTGCAAGCTTGCATGACCACTCTGAAACAGCCCACACAATCTCTCTGAAACAAATACCTGCTTTCCCTTCCAGCTGGGGCTCTGGCAGCCTGGTGCACTGATAAATGAATACCTGAAGAGGTGGGGTGTTTGGAATTGGCTGGAAAGTACAGGCTCCAGTGTGCTCAGTGCCTCCAGCCACCACAGCCAGCAGCAAGGGCCAAAAAGAGGCACTTTCAAGAACCCACTTGGAAGAGGGGCCACTAGGCAGGCGGGTAGCCTTTGACTGCTGCTGAAAAAGAGGGGGAGGGGGGCACATCTGAGTCTCCCTCCAAAAAGGCTTCTGCAAAGCTGATTAATAATAAAACACACGAGGGAGGCAGCTGCACTGAGATTAAAAGGTATGGCTGGGTGGGAAAGAGACTTCTCTTCCTCTTGTTCACTGCTTCACCCACCCACCCACCTGTCAGAGTCCCACAGCAATCAGTCTCAACAACAGTCCTTAACCAGGATTCAGTTTATTGAGATCAGGAAAGGTAGGTCATCTGTACACACTTTGCCTCAGGAATAGGGCTCCAGGCAGGAATTGGGAAGTTATACAGAATTCCAGGGACACCTTGGGGTGGACAGGAGCCAATCATAGCAAGCAAGCGCTCCTAAACTAACACATACAGGTTCATCTTCGAGGCTTCTTGTGCAGTCCCACATGGGGACTGCAGTACTGCAGGCCAGCCACCAGGAGGAATTAGTAAACTTTTGCTAGACATGTCTTCTCAAGAGAGCCAGGCTCCTTTTAGGGAGGGATTTCCCACCCAAAAATCACCTGACCTGGGCAGAGCCTGCTCTTTTCCCTCAGTTCCCTTTCTGCCGCCATCGAGAGAGGACTGTTATCTGTAAGCTGAAAATTTCCTGAGGTAACAATGGCCTCAGGGAAACAGAAAGTGGCACTCTTCAAAAAATGTAAGACTTGTGGAGCTAAAATGGCTCAGTCAGATGAACACGCTTCGTGTGTGCTCTGTCTAGGTGAGACACATAATCCGTCCACCTGCAAGGCCTGTAAAGCCCTCATACCTTGGACGCAGGAGGGCAGGGCAGCTTGTTTGAAAGCAGCCTTATGGGAGAAGGCTCTCGCTCCACAAGAGTCCACCACAGGGATAGCCGCCCTTTCAGAGAGGCACTCGAGGCCTCCACCTGTGTGTTTGGCCCCACCTGCTGCTCAGGCACAGACTACAGCAGTCTCGTATCAAGCAGAATCTGAGCCGCCGGCAAAAAAAAGCTAAAAAGAAGAAAAAGGCACCAGAACACTCCTCCCCATGGTTGCCAGAATCTTGTGCCTGGGATCATGCAGAGGAGGTCAGGTCCAATTGGCACTGACAGTTGCTTTCACCTTGGCATTAGACCACCCCTGGTACCAAAGACTGCCCGACATTGAGGGGCAGATCGCCACGTCAGCACCGGAGGTGTTCGGAGTCCCCTCGGTACCGATCACTGTCGGTACCGCTGCTCAGTACTGACCATTTGCCACAGATCCGAGAGTCCCTTCGAGGTGAACAATCCCCTTCCTCGGATGTCCTCCTGATCCAACTGTTGAATCCAGACCCATTGCTGGATAATTTTGAAATGCCACCGCCATGGTCTCCTGAAGAGTATGAGCAATCCCTTGATGCTGATGCACGTAGATGCGCCCATTCTAGGTCGCCCCATTCTGTCCAGAGGGATGGCAGCTATGATCCTCCGCATTCTCAATTGGAGCTAGATGTGCTATGGATTGGACCGCACTCCGGTTCCTTTGCCAGATGATGCCATTGGGGGCAAGGTGTCCGTCTCTCCTTCAGAGGACATGTCATCATTTGCTGACCAGATAATCAGGATGGCCAAAGCGTTAGAGCTAAAGCACTCTGCTGTGGAGCCCAAGACCAAAGAACTGCTCATGCAGGCCCTTTTTACTCCTGAGTTGGGTCCGGTTGCCCTACCCTTGCTACAGGGTCTTCAGGAAGTGATGTTTGTGGCTTGGTCTCATCCTGCGTCCATCACACCGTTTGCGAGACATTTGGATGGACTGTACAAGATCATTGACTCTGACTGTGGCTATCTGTTCCAACACCCCAAGCCTAATTTATTTATATCTGAGGTTATTCCTGCTCATACGAGATACGGCTCCCAAACATCACCAAATGATAAAGAGGGTCACAAGTTAGACTCCCTGGGGAGAAGGATGTATTCCTCGGGGGCCATGGGGCTCCAAGTAGTCAATTTCTCAGCTGTCACGGGGCTGTATAACTGTCTCCTCTGGGAGAAGATTGCTCCTCTGGGAGAAGATTCTTGAGGCCTTACCCCAAGATAAAAAGTTTTTAGCTAGAGCTATAGCCGAGGAGGGTAGGAGATTAGGCAAATTGCAGGTTAATGCTGCCCACCATGAGGCCGACTGCCACAGCAGAGTGATGGGGTCAGCGCTAGTGCTGTGTAGACATGCCTGGCTTCGGTCCTTGGCCTTGCCCTTGGACACTCGAGCCAAATTGGAGGATCTCCTATTCGAGGGACAGGAGCTATTCAGTCAGGAGACAGATGAGGTCCTTGAACGGATTAGGAAATAGCTTCAGGCTAAATCCTTTGGCATTATGGGGCCTGCAAACACTCAGCAGAAGCCCAGGTATTGGTCTCGACCTCAGGATTGCCTGCTGTATTCTTGCCCTTTCCGTTATTCGGAGTCAAGGTTTCAGAACCAGCCCTTTCATTCCCAAGCTAGGGCCCCTTATAATTCCTCCTATGAAAACAGGTGTGCCAAGCCAAAGCTGGCACACGCTGCTCGGTCTGGCAGGGATAATATGGGTCCAGGTCCTGACTTCCTATGACTAGTACGTCCACTGCCTTTCAGGGACAGGTTAGCACATTATTATGACGCATGGTTACTTATTACTGATGACCCTTGGGTCCTGGCTGTAATAAAAGATGGTTATTATTTAGAGTTCAGTTCCTATCCAGCTTCTCTCTGTCTTTTATTACCGACACATGTTAATACGCTGACTCTTCCAGAGTCAGTTCAACAGCTTATTGACAAAGGTGTGATATGCCATATCCTGTCCCCTGCTGAATCTCGGGGTTTTATTCGCCTTTTTTCCTCATTGACGAGAAGGATGGAGGTCAGAGGCCCATTCTGGATCTCCGCCGTTTGAATAAATTCCTCACGAGGCCTAAGTTTAGAATGCTGTCTTTACAAGAGGTTATTTTATTACTTCACCCTGGTTGTTGGTTTGCCTGTATTGACCTGACTGATGCTTATTTTCATATAGCTATCCATGAGGATTGTGTTCACTTCCTACGTTTTGTATATGACGGGGTTGTGTTCCAATACACAGTTCTTCCCTTTGGGTTGGCCTTGGCACCTCGTGTTTTCTCAAAATGCCTCTCAGTGGTTGTAGCACACCTCCACCTCCAGGGATGCACAATTTACCTGTATCTAGATGACTGGTTATTAGTTGCAGATTCCCCATATTGTCTGACTTCAGATATTTCCCTGACCTTGTCAACGCTTCAGTCCCTGGGGTTGTTAGTGAATTTTAACGTCCACTCTTCCCCCCATGCAGAGGATAGACTTCATAGGAGAGTCCTTGGATGCTGTGTTGGGGAAGGCTTTTCTCCCAAGGTCATGGGCACACTGCATGAAACAGATGGTTCGCTCCTTGCAGACCTCTCGCTGACGCTCCACTAGGTTTTTACATTGTCTCTTAGGGCATTTTGCTGCATCCATTGCGGTTCTCCTCCATGCCCGATTAAACATAAGGGGATTGCAAAATTAATTTCTGTGGGCTTTTAATATGCACACGGATAACCCAAATGTCCATTTGACAGTGCTGCATTCAGTACTCCATACTTTATCATGGTGGACATCCCTGTTGCACCTACGAGCCGGGATCTCTCTTGGCTTCCACCATTATGATTTACAGCTTTTCACTGATGCCTCCCTTGTAGGTTGGGGAGCCCACTGTGGCATCCAGACAGCACAGGGCCACTGGGAAGCTTTACATATTAACCTTCTTGAACTTCGGGCAGTAATAAGGGCTTTCTCTTCCTTTTCAGGGTCCCTGCATGGTCAGAGTGTCCTGCTGCACACAGACAACACGACTGTGCAATATTATATCAACAAGCAAGGCAGCACTGTCTGTATGTCTCTCACAGCAGAGGCCATTGTCCTCTGGCAGAAAGTCATACAGATAGGTGCAGACCTCAAAGCCATCCACATAGCAGGGCATTTAAATATGCGGGCAGACTTTCTCAGCAGGGTATTTCCCATGTCCCATGATTGGTCTCTAGTAGACTTTTTCCTGCAGCCCCTGTTCCGTCTGTGGGGCACTCCAGCTACAGACTTGTTTGCAACCGCTTCAAACACAAAGTGTGCCCAGTTTTGCTCTTGGGCAGCCATTGGTTCAGGGTCATTGAGAGAGGCCTTCCAACTGCACTGGAGAGGCTGCCTGTTTTACGCCTTTCCTCCAATTCCTTTTCTAAATTGGGTAGTTGCAAAGGCTTATCTGGAAGGCACCACAGCAATACTCATTGCTCCTTTTTGGCCCAGGTGCCCATGGTTTCCAAAACTTTGGGCCATGACCAAGGGCGTGTTTCACACATTCCCACTAGCACAGGATCTTCTCAGCAGGCATCTTCTGTCCAATCCCGTTCTCCAAATGTTCGAACTCACTGCATGGTGGATTTGCCCCAAAGGTCCTACAGTCCCTTAGTGCAGGAAGTATTGATAGCTTCCAGGAAACTGTAGACCAGGTGGTTGTATGAAGCCAACAAGTGTTTCACATCTTGGATCCAGGGGAAAGGTATAGATCCGACTTCTTGCCATTTATTAGTTATTTTAGAATATCTGATACGTCTTGAAGACTGGGGGTTGACTAATTAGTCTATCAAAGTGTATTTGGTAGCCATTTTGGCCTATCACACACCAATTGGGGGTACGTCTGTGTTTGCATCCCTTGATGCAAAGTGTTTCCTCTGTGGTTTGAATAACTTGTACCCTCCTTCCAAGTTACCACTTCCCCGATGGAGTTTAACTTTGGTATTAACACATATGGTACATAAACCATTTGAACCCCTGGCAACATGTGATTTGTCTTTTCTTTCATTTAAACTGGCTTTTCTTATTGCAATCACATCTGCTAGGTGGGTGGGAGAGTTAGCTGCACTCTATTGAGCAACCATTTCTCCGTATTCAAAAGGACCGAGTGGTACTTCGGCTGAGGTTAGACTTCCTTCCAAAAGTTGTTACTAAGTTTCATCTCACCCACGATATCATACTTCCAGTATTTTTCTTTAATTATGTCATTCTAGCAGAGCATACTTTACACATGTTGGATGTTCGCCAAGCTCTGCTTTTTTTTTATCTAGACAGGACCCGCACATTCCACAAGGGATTATTTGTAAACTTTGGTGGGCCCAATAAGGGTGAACCAGCATCTTCCCAGACTATCTCCAGATGGATCTGTACAGCCATCCAATTGGCATATGACACAGCAGGGACACAGTGCCCCCTTGACTTGTGTGTACATTCAACCCGGGCTCTGGCGGCATCCGCAGCATTCCAGTCTGGTATTCCGGTCCATGAGATCTGCCAAGCGGCTACCTGGTCAACGTTGTCTACTTTTGTTAAGCATTATGCCATGGATGTGGATGCATGTAGAGATGCGGCAGTGGGCACCTCTGTTCTTCAGTCCATATTTCACTGAGGCCTCCCATGCCTGCCATCCAATGTGAGTAAATGTGCAATTCTCCCATGTGGGACTGCACAGAAGCCTTGAAGATGAAAACAGGGGTTGCACTTACCTGTAACCTTTGTTCATCGAGAGAGACTTCTGTGCAGGCACACATCCCTCCCTCCTTTCCCACTGTGGGAGTCTTGTGCTCCAAGGTGATGGCAGAAGGAGAACTGAGGGAAGAGAGCAGGCTCCACCCAGGTCAGGTGATTTTTGGGTGGAAAATGCCTCCCTGAAAGGAGCTTGGCTTTCATCACCCTGCTCTGACCAGAGTAGCTGATTTTTATATTACCCACTTGCTCTTAACAACAAAGCCACATCTGATTCTGTTCTTTGATTAATAACACAACACATGAGGGAGGCAGCTCAAGGGCCATATTAAAGCCCTGGGTAGGCTGGTTCTGGCTCATGGATTGTATGTTTGATGAGAATCTAAGCTGCAACAATCTCTTCATTCTATCTGCTTCTTATGATCTCCACACTAACAGAGGATTATCCTATAAGGTATTTAATAGGGAGGTGATCATTCAGATTGCCTTGTGCAGGGTTCAGTGTCAAAGACTGATTGTGAAGGACTGGAACAGTAAACATGGCACAATTCATGGACAATTATGCTGGAAATATTTTCCACCTGTAAGATCCCTAGACACAAACAAATTAAACATGCCTTCCCTTAGTCTATCAAAGTCAATATTGTCTCCTCTGACCAGCAGTGGGTCTCCAGGTTCCCAAGCAGAGGCCTTTCACATTACTTGCCACTTGAACTTTTAGAGTGGTGATGCTCAGGACTGAACCAGGGATCTTCTACATCCAGAGCAGCTGCTACCACAGCCTCTCCCCTGATCTCTGTGGAAAAGCCATCCATTAAGTTTGTCTTATTCATGTGGGAATTTTCCTTAGCCACCTGTTGGTGGTATCCAAATCCAGTTGCATAGTTCATAGACTGGTATAGAAAGAATGCACCCATAACTTTTTTTTTTACAATTACATTGTTTATTTTTTAATTACAAAAACAAAATTTATACCCCACCATTCTGCCGTCAGAGTGCTGTTTGGTATAGTGGTTAAAGAGCATGGACTCTAATCTGGGAGAACCAGGTTCGATTCCCCACTCTTCCACAAGCAGCTGCTGGAGTGACCTTGGGTCAGTTACAAGTTCTTTCAGAGCTGTTTTCTCAAGGGCAGTTCTCAAGAGAGCTCTCTCAGCCCCATCTACCTCACAGGGTGTCTGTTGTGGGAAGAGGAAGGGAAGGAGATTGCAAACTGCTCTGAGACTCCTTTGGGTAGTGAAGGCTGTGGTATAAACCCAATCTCTTCTCTTCTTCTTCTTCATCAGGATCACTAAGGGGGTCAACAGATTAAAAACATACATAATAAAAACATATCTTAAAAAACATGTATAAACAAAGAACGTGTAATTAAAAGTAGCTTTAAAAATGATGCTGCTTCTGGAACATGCCATTTATGAATTAATCGTCAGTCTCTTTCTAATCTATGGAATGGAAATAACCATTTTGAATAGTACACAAGTACAAATGCATCCCATATTGTAGCTGTAGATGCTGGAATGGCATTTATTAATTTCAAATCAGAATACAAAACATGGGTCTTCAATTAGACATTATTGTGTTATGTTTGGACTCATTTAATAATCATTGCCTCTTCCCAGGCAGAGGGCTATGGAATTTTATCAAATAATTCTCAGCCCCTTCATCAAACGATGATTTCTAAGATATCGGGAAGTCATGACACTTCAACTAATAATGATGATAATTATAATCATTATAATGTCTAGGGCTAAGCACTATTCAAAAAGAATGATAAAGGGTAGGCCTTTGCCCGAGACAACTAAGGAAGAGGAAGAAGACACACAAAAGGAGGGGCTGAAAAGCAGACGAAAGAGATATTTCTTTTATAATAATGGAAGTGATAGTGTGGTATGAGGAACAGAAGGAAGAAGATTCCAAAGAAAATGAACAGAATGGAGCTGCGAAATAGATGAAGAGGCCTTAGGTTTGTAAACCAACAACAAAACCCGGCAGAGCAAGGAGATACAGAGGGTATGAACAGAAAAAGTTGAAAAAAAAGCGAAGAGCCAATGTAGCTGTAGTGGTTAGAATGTTGGGTTAAGTTTACTTGTGGGTATAAGCTTTCATGTGCATGCGAAATTACACTTCGTTGGTCTTAAAGGTACCAGTGGTCTCAAACTTTGTTCTATTGCTTCAGATCAACATGGCTACCCATCTGGATCTATACTTTATAAAGTCCTTAGGTTGGATCCAGGCAGGGCTCATTTCATAGCAGGAGCTCCTTTGCGTATTAGGCCATACACCCTTGATGTAGCCAATCCTCCAAGAGCTTACAGTAGCCCCTGTAAGAAGAGCTCTGTAAGCTCTTGGAGGATTGGCTACATTAGGGGTGTGTGGCCTAATAGGCAAAGGAGCTCCTGCTACGAAATGAGCCCTGGATCCAAGTCTCCATTAGACATGAGGTCTAAGTACTGGGAACTCAGTTCCCAGGTGCATGGGAGACTGATTCAGTCTGGGACTTTGGTACATAGGGAGGAGGGCATGATACCTTCTTTTGCACCATTTTCTGACCTGAACTTGCCCCAGTGGCTGCTGTTTGCCTAGCTGAGAAAACAGAAGTGTACTCCATTAGTACTGTGGGCCCCAAATTGAGCAAATCACACACCCAGGCCTTTTCAGGTGAAGAAAATGATGTAGGAGTGAAGGCATTAGCACCTTCTTCTCAAACACTGCAACCTGATTTGAATGGGATACCTTTGTGCTTGGGAGTTGAATTCCCAGCAGAGAACTCAACACTTGAACCTGCCTTATGATAAGTCAGACCATTGGTCTGTTAAGGTTAGTATTTTTTACTTTCACCATCCAGATAGAGACAGAGATCTTTCATGTCTCCTACTACCTGATCCTTTTAATGGAGATCCTGGGAATTGATCCTGGGACCGTCTGCATGCAAAGTAGATGCTTTACCATGGAGCCATAGCCTCATGGCTGACTGAAAGTTTTTGTGGTAGACTCAGACACAACCCAAGGACTTTATAATGTGTTGTTAGATCCTCAGCCACGAAACTCGCTGTGTGGCTTTGGAACAATCACCCTCTTTCAACCTAATCCATTTTGCACCAGCTTGCCTGCTAACTATGATGCCTATGATGGTGCGTATTCAGCTGGTGCTCTGCCAACTGCACTGGCCAACAACTGAGTACTGGATCCATTTCAAGATGTTGGTATTAACATTTAAAGCCCTGAGCGGCCTGGGACCTGCATATCTAAGGGTCCACCTCTCCCCATATATCCCCCGGAAAGCCATGCATTCCGCTGATCAACATCTACTGGTTATTCCTAGCTCAAAATGTGCCCACTTAGCTTCAACTAGGGCCAGGGCCTTCTCTGTCCTGGCCCCTACCTGATAAAACATGCTCCCACTTCAGATCAGGGCCTTGCAGAACTTATTATAGTCCTGCAGGGCCTGTAAAATGGAACCGTTTCACCAGTGTTTTAGTTGAGATGGTGGACACCCAATTAGTTGGTCTCTCTGCATAGAGGCTGCCCTGCACAGAGGCGACCATTTGCCTCATGTGGAGTCCTGGTACTATGTGAGTTTGCTGTGACTCCATCTACCATTAGTTTGGCTTATGAGGGCTTTGATTTGCTATGTTTATTTCACTGTCTTTTAATTGTTCAATGGTTTTAGTCGTTTTAGACTTAACTATATTAATTTGGTTTTACTGTTTATGCACCCTGATGTTACCCAGCCTGAGCCCATTTGGGAAGGGCAGGATATAAATTTAATAAATAATAATAATAAAAATAATCATGAAGAAGAAGAAGAAAAATTGGATTTATACCCCGCCCTTCACTCAGAATCTCAGAGCAGCTTAAAATCTCCTTTCCCTTTCTCTCCCCACAACAGACACCCTGCGAGGTAGGTGGGGCTGAGAGAGCTCTGAGAGAACTGTTGTTGAGAGAACAGCTCTGAGAGAACTGTGACTGACCCAAGGTCATCCAGCTGGCTGCATGTGGATAAGTGAGGAATCAAACCCAGTTCTCCTAGGAATCAAACCCAGTTCTCCTAGGAATCAAACCCAGTTCTCACTCCTAACCACTATACCAAGCTGGCTCATGCTGTTGTCAGGATACAGTGGAAGAGGGAACAGTCAAGTATATCACTGTGAGCATCTTAGAGGAAACATAATAGAGGCAGATAATGATGCAACAAGAACAACATTAGGGTCCTTCTCTTGGTCTATAGAGGTTTATTCTGTAGACCAAGAGAAAATCATCATGCTGAGGGAAATGAAACCAGGAGAGAAAAGGAGAGGAGCAAAGTGACTGAAGCAAAAAGCAGAGAAAACAAGCCAAACAGCAGGCAAAAGAGCCAAAGAAAAAGGTTAAAAAGCAGAAGCAGGTAGACTGGAAAGAAGGGTATTACCAGGGTTTTCTTTCTTTTTTTGAAAAAGAGGTGCCGGGACTCTCAAGAGGGAAATGAAGTTTTCAATCTGTACACTGAAAACTCATGAATTTTTAAAACATTTTTTTAAAGAATTATGTTGAAGAGGTTCCAGAACTCCATTCTGGAACGTTCCCCCAGAAAAAAAGCCCTGAAATAGAAACACTATAGAAGAACCACCGGTAGTTCTCACAGCAGAAGAAAACAGTGTTGTTTAAGATTGTTAAGAAGTTGAAAATGATGAGAATTGGCAGTTTCCTGAATAAAAGAATGGAAAGATCTGTTTGTAGTGTCAGTGTTCCCTGAGCAGTTTGTGATATTCGCCAGATTGCATAAAGCATTAAAATAGTGATAAAAAGGCGGAGATCAGAACTACCAGTTTTGCCAGATAAAACCACTACTGGAAAGGGAAGGAGATTTTATAGCAAAGAGTTTGGCTATGCCAGTGGAAGAGGAGTCGAAAGAAATGCTAATTCTTTCCTGCACTGCGGTGCCATGATTATTGTACTGCGAGAATAGCAGTTCTCATGGCTGGTGTGGAGGGGGTTCATTGAATCATAGGGTAATGCCAATTACTGAAAAATGTCTCCGTGTCCTCTATCTGAATGTTCCGTGAGTGAGGTCATTATTACAGAGAAATATCCGACAGCATGAAATATCACAATTGGGCGTGCAAGGCCATGGATCAGGAAGATTGCCTGAATTAACTGGACTTGGTGATGAATGGCAATGGCAGTGGCTTTCCAAAGAGGCACAGGAGACTGGCAGCAATTTGATTAGCTCTGATATATCTGATGTAAAAGATCTGGAGCAGCACAGTCATTTTCACAAATGACAAAGCTTATGAGTCTCAGAGCTGGGTTTACAGCAAGCAAGTGGCGGAGCGGCAGCAAAAAAGGGCCGGTGAAATATGATCGCGAGTCAGGAGGGCTAGTATGGTTGCCAGAAGGCAAGGTCAGCTGCAAATCAGTGACAATGTTAATTCTCAGCATGGAAAAGGAACACAGAGAATTGACCTTCTGTTCGTTGTATCATTGGAAGCTGTTGTGGCGAGAAAAAAGCGCTCCCAATATTACACAGCCTTGAGAACACCTGTCTAGCTGCTCCCCTTGCCCCAAGTTTCCTGATTTGTATTCTAGTTGGACACACAGGTCTGGAACACAGACTGGAAGAAAAATAGCAGCTGGCTGGGGGAGAACCAGTGGGTGAGGGGAGGGTTTCCTAAATGTCCATGTCCTGAGAAACGAGCTAGGTTTTGAAGATGTATATTTCTGAGAGTATTACCAACAGGCCTGGAGGAAAAGTCCTGTCCCTTTAATAGAGGCTTAAGAAGAAGAGAGAAGAGATTGGATTTATACCCCGCCCTTCACTCATTTAAGAGTCTCAGAGTGGCTTACAAACTCCTTTCCCTTCCCCTCCCCACAACAGACACCCTGTGAGGTAGGTGGGGCTGAGGGAGCTCTTTCCCAAGCTGTCCTTGAGAGAACAGCGGGTACAGAGCTATGGCTTGCCCAAGGTCATCCAGCCAGGTGCAAGTGGAGGAGTGGGGAATCAAACCTGGTTCTCCCAGATTAGAATCCGCGCACTTAACCACTACACCAAACTGGCTTTTCTTCATGCTTGACTTACTCCTGATTTTCTTGGCAGTTGATCCACAAGCATTGGAATCAGTCTGGGCACGGTTCATCCACACTTCTGCTCTCCCTTTGCATTTTCACAGTCGTGGAGTCAGTTTATCCCCTCACACACACACATGTGCCTTAAACAATCAGGATTTTCAAGGGAGGGTTCTGCTGTTGTCAGTGGCATCATCGGTGGTGTCACAACGCCCTCTTTTTATTTTTTGTGCATGCTTATATCAATATCATGGCTGCAGGGCTGTAGCCAGGATTTTGCAATTCAGGGGACCTTTAAATAAGTCAGGAGGCACTGAACATCACAAACAAATAAAATGAAATGAAATTTAAAAAACACTATTTATTTATTTATTTATATATATATATTTTGCATTTCTATCCCACCTTTCCAGCGAACTGGCTCAAGGCGGCTCACAAAATAACATACCACCGAAGTGGTTTACAATTTAAAAGCATAAATAAACAACATTAAAAAACGACTAACATAGCCGTACTGGCGGCATCTACATGCTCCTGGAGAGTAGCGGCAACAGAAGGTTTGGCCTGTGGAACCAGGGCGATGTTGTCCTGCCATCTCCCCGGTAGCGGCTCCTATTCGAAAGCCTGGCGGAAGAGCTCCGTCTTGCAGGCCGTGCGGAACTGCAACAAATCCTGCAGGGCCCTGATGTCATCCGGGAGCTCATTCCACCAGTATGGGGCCGCCACCGAGAAAGCCCTAGCCCTGGTACAGGCCAGCCGCGCATTCCTCGGACCGGGAATAGTCAAGTGATGCTGGGTGCTTGACCTCAGTGCCCTCTGGGGCACATATGGGGAGTTCACACTCTGCTTGCTTACACAGGGAAGCAAGACATGTTTGGGGAAGGGGTGGTGATGGAGAGTCTTCCAGGTGGCCCAGAGAGTTGGGAGTCCTCTGAGCAGTCCAGAGAGCTGGGGTTGGGGGCTGCATGGAAGTCAGGTGGCCAGGCCCCCAAATGCCCACTGTAGCTACAGACCTGCATGGCTGCATTTTTAAAAATGGCACTGAAATATGGATATATTGATTATAATGGCTGAGTTCAGACTGGCAGTTTGGCCCGATATAGGCACATTTCTCAAGCAAATTAAGTGGGCCGATTCACACAGCCACAGCTGTCTGGCGTTCCCGTGCCGTACTCACCCTGTCCTGAAGCGTTTTGATCCCGCTTTTAAAAAGTACCAGGTGAAAGCCGTGGCAAGCCATTTGGGTGCACGTTGATCCCACTTCCTGGAAGTGTGGACGCAAATAAGCTGCAATCAAGCGGCACCGGTAATGTGAACCCGCTGATCCGGCATAACCGCCTATGCGCACTGTGCGCTTGAGTGCACAACCACCCACGAGGACGCTTCTGGCTCGTGGAGTTAAAGCTCCCAGCCATGGGATCCTGCCCCAATTGCTGCTGTGCCTATGCGCCCACGCGCCTAGGTTGGCAAAATGTACCAAAGCCATGCACAACTGGAGTGCGAATGCTCCATTCTGCCTCCTCCTTGGTATGGTCCTGCATCAGTCTATGCAGTATGACCAGAAAGCCCCGTGACAACTTGGCCTGGGTCTTTTTGCCCCACTTCCCTTGCGCTTCATTCTGCCAGTCTGTCCTCTGCCAATGACAGGTTTAGCATGTTCTCTGAATTCTCAGGTTTCATTTTTTTAAAAGCAAGTCTCTAACCCCTAAAGGCATATTTCCACAAGGAAAGGGGTTAGAGGCTTTAATTTTTTTAATCAATTTCTGAGCATTATTTTACCGATACATTGTTGTTAACAGTCACTGGGAAGGCTGAAGTTGCTGAAGTCTCACTGAAGAGAAATCACTTATATTGCTTCATTTTCACATTGTAGAACCTGCAAGATCTGTGGTTTACGTGTGATCCTTTGTAAACAGATGAAGTGCAATCTTTGGAAGCCCTTAAGAAACACGCACAGGGGCACAGAGAAAGAGATGGGTATTGCTGCAATACCAGCCAAGCATGGGAATCAAATGGAACTGAAAAAACAGCTGGATGAAAAGAAAACAACAGCCTGGGATTCTTTCAAAGGCTCTCCTTCCTTCAGCTCTAGCTGCCACGTATTCACCAGTATCTGCAGGCACAGATGGCGGGTTTACTGACAGAGTCAAGGGCATCTGAAGGAGAAAACTGACAAGGCACCTCACGATGCCTGGAGGTGAATCCAGATGCCAGGGGCTAAAATATAAACATCCCCTTTTAGTGTGATTTGAATGAAAGAGCAGGATGTCACTCAGAAGCCTTGGACACTGTCCTGGTCCACCTTGTTGTGTAATCATCTGGGAGAAACATGGAAATAACCTAAAATCAGTGGGGAAGAGGAAGAGCATAGCACTTGACACCAGGACACTGTTACATCCATCAGTAGTTTCATCTACTGTGTCCCCCTTGTTTTGGGACAGATGAAAGAGGGAATAAACACTACGTTTGGGTTCCAAGTCCTCAGAGATAAAGATAAGGAGGAATCGAGCATGGGAAAACAAGATAGTGGTAGTAGAGAAGGAAAGGACACTTCTTCTTCTTCTATCATGGACTCAGATCCGAGAGAGCAAGGTTCAGATTCCCACTCTGCTACGTAAACTTGCTGTGTGACTTCTGGCCAGTCACACACACTCTCAGCCTAATCTCCCTCACAGGGTTGTTGCGAGGATAAAATGGGCCGGGGGAGAATTTTGTAAGCCACATTGGATGTCCATTGGGGAGAAAAGTGGTTTATACATGAAATAAGTAAATAAACCAGTTTGGTGCATGTTGATGGTTTATGGACCACGCTGTTGCTTGAGTGCCAAAATCTCCGCTCACTCCTTGATGTGGCTTTTTTTTTTTGGTTGTATGCGGATGCTGTGCTTGTGTTGAGTTTGCCATCAGTCAGCGTGCCATATGCGCACAGTGTGTCACTGTTTTCCACCAGGCACTCTGAAGAACACAGAGTCTGTTTGTGTTGTCGCCGTTCTTGTCAACATTGTGGCCAGAACTCTGTTGCTCTTTTAACATCTGACAGGAAACCTCCATTATGGGAGAGCTTATTAATAATTTTGGCAAATAAAAGGACTCTTTATTTGAACACTCCTATCTGGAATTCTTTAATGAGTCTGATGTATTTGATGAGGATGAATGCCATCTCCCCTTGCCTCAGGCTGCACAATTTGGGATGTGTAGTTTCATGATGAGAGACTTCAACTGGCATTTGAAAGGCTGGCAAAGCACAGAATACCATAACGTGCAGCTTTTTGTACTATAGAGGTTGAAAGCAGGCTCCCTTTCGGCTCTCCCCAAAATATAGAATTTTAGTTGAGGCATAATGGCGTTTGGTGGGAAATAAGTCTGGGAGATAGAGAAAGTGGTACAACTTTTAAATGGATGCTTCTATTTCTGCAAAGAAGTTATGTGAAAAATCATCTTGTTCACCAGACTTGTTTTTCTTCCCATCAGATCCCTCATATAACTACATTAGTGATCTGTTCAAAATTTTATACAGCAATACTTTGAGTGGTTTTACATTTGTGCAGTGGCCTCTCACAAAGCTAGCTGCTGTTGGCACATTCTCCCAGTTTCCTGTCTTGCTAGGCTTCCATACGCCCCAGAACCTTCATAGGCAGGTCATGTATCTTTTAAAGACAGCTGCATCCTGAATGTATGTGCTGCTTTTGCACCTGCACACTTGGTAGCATTAATCAATCAGCAGCATCCATCATGTTCGAACTGACTGGACTGAATTACAGTCCCTAGTCAGCAGTGTGAGAAAGTGCCAAGTGTTTGCAATCGAAGGTGTTGTGAACTTCAGCCCAAATGTGACTGACTTTTGAATGTATCGCAATCAAACTGTTGATTTGCACCGGTGGGGCTTCTTATTAGAATATCTTATTGTGCACAAGGTTTGAATTGAATATATGCCAACCAGGTTTGCACCTTTGCAGTAGTTTCTACAAGTAGAGTTGCCAGGTCTGTTGGACCAGCTGGCGGCGGATGGGGGTGAACTTACTGGGAGCAGGGAGGGAAGAAGCCGGCAATCAATGTGACACGCCTGCATCACCCGGAAGTGATGTAGGCTTGTCAGGAACATGGAACATGGGAGTGATGCTCTGGTTTGTAGGCAAAACTTCTATGGTAGAATTAGCTTCTAGCATAGAATTTTGCCCCCAAACCAGAGTGTCCCCCCAATGTCACCACCATGCCCACATCTCTTCTGGGTGATGTAGGCATGTCATGTTTATTTCTGGCTTCTTGCCTATTTTTTTTGGGAGGGGTGTGTAATTTCCCCCTGCTGGCCAGCTGGCTAGTGGTGGAGAGGAGTGCCCAAAACCGAGGGACCCCCATCCCAACTGGGGTCTGGCATCTACAAGGCTTCCTGCAGAACTCACTTTGTATGCCAGAGGATCATGGATCATCAGATTCTGTGTTTCTGTTTGCTGTAGCTTTTGCTGTCAGTTGGCAGAACTGACACGGTTGAGTTATGATTTGGGTCAGGACCAGAAAGTGAGAGAAGGGGCATTTAATTCTGGTTCATTTTTGTGACATTAATGCCCTTGTAAAGTTGCTATTTTCCTTGTTGGGGCAAAATAAAAATAAAAATTGAGAACCAGTGTGCTGTAGTGGTTAGAGTGTCAGACTAGGAATGGGGAGACCTTGCTGTGAATCGCTGTACTGCCTTGGAAGCTTGCTGGGAGAGCTTGGGCCAGACTCACATGCTCAGCCTAACCTCCTTCCCAGTGTAGCTGTGAGGATAAAACAGATGAGAGGAAATTGATGTAAGCCACTCTGGGCTCCACTGGGGAGAAAGTTTGAGTATAAATGAAGGAAAGAAACAAACATTCGGGAACCGAATCAGTAGTTCGATGTGAGATAGGGAAATGCATATTTTGACCTAAGCAACTGTAAATGTTGTTAGCCACACTAGATGAGTTGAGTGCTTGGCTGTTGTGTGGTATCACCAGCCCATCGTATTCCAGAAAAGCAATCAGGTCTTGAAACTTTCAGGCTCATGAAGGCTGACCCTCCTGCTCTACAGTCATCTAATGGGACAGGAGAAATAGGAAAAACCTAAACTACTCCAGAAGGGCTGTTGCAAGCTCAGTGTCTTTCAAGCTTTGTATCTTTTCCTATGATATCATTGGGAGCAGAAGATTTTATGGTCCTTTTTTTGCTCCATTTGAGCTTCATGGCTCTGACATGGACTCCAAAATGTGGGAAAATCAGTTCCCTAAATCTGTACACCAAACAGGGTAGTTTCAGAATTCAGTCCCATTACTAGTAGCCCTCAGTTTACTAATAATAGGTAGTTTTTCCACTACATAGCCCAGAGTGTCGTTCAGATCTTACCACCAAGCTGGAAGACAGGTTCTAAAAGTTGCATTTTAACTGTTTTGAGGTTTTAGTTAATTTTAATCATGCGGGGCCGAGGACAGATTGCTGATCCACCCCGGGACAGACGCGGGGCCAAAAGCCCCGCACGAAAAGCAGCCCGGCGCAGCCTGTTCCCACAGGCTGCGCTGTCCTGGGGCGGAGGCGCGCTGACGCGGGGGCATCCAGACTTCCGCCCCCGCTTCCAGCGCGCTGCTGACATGTCCAGACTGCCGCGAAGCGGCAGGGACGCGCGGCACTCCAGCCGGAGACCAGTTAGAAGTGGTCTCCGGCTGAAGCGGATGGATGGCGCCTCGCGGACGGGTGAGTCCGCGCCGACGCTGGAGGACAGATGCGGCAATGTGAACGCCCCCTCTGCCTCCGCTTTAGAAGCGGAGGCAGAGCGGGGCACATTGCCAGTCTGTCCTCGGCCCATGTATCTGTAATTCTGATTATTGATCCAGAAGGTTGGTAGTTCAGCAGTTTGAGACCTGAGTGCTGCATGACGGAGTGAGCTCCCGTCTCTAGTCCCAGCTCCTGCCAACCTAGCAGTTTGAAAGCAAGAACTGCAAGTAGATAAGTAGGTACCACTTCGGTGGGAAGGTAACAGTGTTCTGTGTGCTTCAGCATCTAGTCATGCCGGCCACATGACTACAGAAGCGTCTTTGGACAGTGCTGGCTCTTGGGCTTGGAAACAGAGATGAGCACCGCATCCCTAGAGTCGTATTCAACTGGCTTTAGAGCAAGAGAAACATTTACCTTTACCTTATTGTTCTATTTTATGGCTTCACTGATTACCGTATTTATTTCTTTTATTGTAAGCTACCTTGAGAGCCCCGAGAAAACAAATGAAGAGTAGAAATGTTTTAAATATAAATAATACAAATAAAATGATACAGTACAATCCTAAACTCAGTTACATAATTCTAAAACCTCTGACTTCAGTGGACTTAGAAAGGTGTAACTTTGTTTAGGATTGCTCTGTCAAAGAAGCAGTATTTGGGATTGAAAACCATATGGCAAGACTGTGTGGAAAGAATCCCATGACACATTAGGGTAACAGGAGAACAGGTGATAGTCTTGAAAAAGGGAAAGGCAATTAAGCTGTATGAAGATTTATGGTGATCTTTCATGTCTTGGGGCCAAACAGTGTCAAAGTATTACATTCTGCCTCTTGACATGCGAAGGACTATTCCCAGAAATCAGATTGAATTGGGTCTTCTGCAATTTGGTAATGGATGTATTTCTTTCTCCTTCCCTCGGCACAGTCTTCTAAACTGCGTTAGCACATGATCAAGGTCACTGATTGGATTATGTTGCCAGCAAGTTTAGGGAAATCTTTTGTGGAATAGTAGCTGTCAAAAGGTAGTCGATGCTGTTTTTTTACATAAGTCACCATTAACGTATTCAACAGGAGGGCTCTGAACCTGTTTCCTGTTATAAGGATCACTGGGCTATAAGAGATTATGAAGCTGAAATCCTCGTTTGCTTCCTGTAGGTGCTGAGTTTTACTGCACAATGTCATGTTTGAAAAGCAGATTATGAGAGTGCTAGTTTTGAAAATCTAGCAATCCAAACTGAACCAAATATGTAACGTTTGCCATACTTTCCAATTCCACTTCTCAGATTTTTAGAATGAATATTTGGATTTAAAATTCATATTCATACTCAAAGAGAAAAATCCCTAGCAGATCTACTCAGAATCCTACTCAGGTTATTCAAATAGAATTCAAATTGGAATGTTTTTGATTAATTGTTATGTCTCAACTGCACGGTAGTGTCAAAATGAAATATGCTGAATTAGAAATAATTATCAAACAGTGCAAAAACAGTGAAAAATCACAGTGCAATCCTATGCAGAGTTACTCCAATCTAGGCCTGTTGGATTTGATGGCCTCAGGCTGGAGTAATTCTGCAGCAGACTGCACTGTTACAGTCATCATAATGTTGATGTGAGTACATTAGAAATCAGATTGACCCAATGGCCATTTTTGTTTCTTTTTGATCTGTATGTGGCCGCTGTCATCAGGTCGGAGCTGTCCCACTTAGTGTCATTATTTCCCTTCCTTTTGCACTGTTTGATAATTATTTCTAATTCAGCATATTTCATTTTGACACTACCGTGCAGTTGAGACATAACAATTAATCAAAAACATTCCAATTTGAATTCTATTTGAATAACCTGAGTAGGATTCTGAGTAGATCTGCTAGGGATTTTTCTCTTTGAGTATGAATATGAATTTTAAATCCAAATATTCATTCTAAAAATCTGAGAAGTGGAATTGGAAAGTATGGCAAACGTTACATATTTGGTTCAGTTTGGATTGCTAGATTTTTCATTGTCCATGCTTCTATACCATCAACCAAAAGAACCAAAGAACCACAACCACAAAAACTATGAAAGGAGCAGAGAAAGGCTGTTCAAGAGGTGCTAAATGAAACAAGAACAACACTGCAAAATAACTGTGTATGCTAGTAACAATATTAATACAAAAATATATAGTGATATTCTGTGACAAGTACAAAAACATTTGTAATAGAGGTCCAGGGTCAAATGGAGTCTTTTAACAAAGTTTCCATATTGTATGTTAATTTCATAGATCTTCTTTATATTTTTTACAATTTTTAAATAAATTATTCCAAACTAGGAATAAGGCCCGTTGTGGGAATAAATACAATGGGCTCTAGAAAGAGGCTCTTGGAGAGTGCCAAGGCCTTGGGCACTCAGCATCAGTTTGCTGTGGCAACCTCAGCAGGGTATAATGACACAGAGTCCACCATTTTCTCCAGGGGAACTGATCTCTGCTACCTGAAGAGCAGTTGTAATTCTGAGTGATCTCCTGCCCTCACCTGGAGATTGGCAGCAGTGGTTCCCCAAGAGGGAATAGGTGGTTTGGAGGGCAGAGTCTATGTCATTGTACCTGTCTGAGGCCCCACCCCTCCTCAAACCTCACCCTCTCCAGGCTCTACCCCTCAAATCTCCAGGAATTCCCCACCTGGAGTTGGCAACCCCCATCTCCTTCCCAGCCAAACACCAACCTACTTTAATTTCCCTGTCACTCTTCAGGTTTCCATCCCCTGACCCACCTGCAGCCTCTACTGTGCTCTGAAGCCCCTCTTATAAACACAGGTAACTGCCATTTCGTTTCACCTACCAACAGCCGCTGAGGTAACAGTTAATCCCCCCACAGGAAGTAAGCTGGAGAAGTGTCTTCGTCAAGAGCAAAAAACTGTCTGCCAGGAATTCTGACAGGGCACAGAGGCTGAAGGAGTGGGCGGGGAAGAGGAGCAGACCCAGCCAATGTCATGCGAGTATTCACAGCCAGTGGATAGGGACAGCTTCTGATTGACAGGCCAGGGGACCAAAGGCTGGGGTGGCGTGTTGAATATTCTAGAGAGTGACACCACCATCAGAGAATTATTATATAGAAGAAATATATAATCACCTGCAATAGCCATTATTTCTTAGTACTTCATTGAAAAGTCTGTATACAGTTAACAATTCTATAATTCTATAATTCTATAATAATAAAACAAAACACTAGCCATTAGCATTTCATATATATCAATCATGAAAGACAAAAGGCATATCTAGGCAAACTAACACTTACCGTTGCTCTTCAAACAAAAAAGATTATTAGGTTTTGCAAGGCACATCAAGGCATATGAAGGAGGGTTATTGCAGGTGATTATATATTTGGAATAATTTATTTAAAAACCATTAAAAAATGTTAACTTGCAAAAACGTTATAATTTTTGTTTTAAAAAATGTTAAAATACTGTACAACTGTACCTGCTTATGTTTAATCTAATTGTTTGTAGTTATGTATTGGTCTTCCTCTGAAGAAGATTTATGAAATTAACATACAACCTGGAAACTTTGTTAGAAGACTATATTTGACCGTGGACCTCTATTACAAATGTTTTTGTACTTGTCACAGAATATCACTATATATTTTTGTATTAATATTGTTACTAGCATATACAGTTATTTTGTAGTGCTGTTCTTGCTTCAATTAGCACCTCCTGAACAGCCTCTCTCTGGCCTATACCATCAACAGCATCTGTAGACTATAGAGATAATGCTTGCTCTAAGCCTCAAAAAGTATTGCCTTCTTATTTCTGCAAAATCAAGCTGCCGCTATAAGCAAAGGAATAGGCGATATCAAAGTTTGTTTTCTTGACTTTTTCTATGTTAGTGCTAACTCATAAGTAATTAATAGGCAAAGGGAAGACTTTGTCTAAAAGCCATTATCATTCAAAGCCTGCTGCACTTGATAATTTTAATTTTCAATTTGAATTTAGCTTTTGAAAGAGAAAAGGAACATACAACTATTAAAAGGTTACATATTTTGGACACAGTGCTGTGAAGTTCCAAAGCTGAGCAGAAAGGGATTTTAAAAACAATTGTAAAAGTCTGGTGGTAGGGTTTTAAAATTACAAGGTCCAAGGGGTCCACCAAATTGTGCCCTCCCATGAACTGGATAATGGGGCATTTCCTGAGGATATGTTGTTCCTTGCTAAAATTGATCATTACTCTGTTTGTTGTATGAATCCTTACAAATGAGACTGTTAATCCTTGAGAGAACATACAAGGCTCTTAGTTTCTTGTAGTGTGTTCTTCAATTCTAATGCTTATGTTAGAAGAGTTATTTACCAGTCCCTCTACTCAACAGAGAGCCTGCTTTAAAGACAAAATTATTTCAGTGCCCTTATAGTATTAACAACTCCAGAACACGACAGAAGACAGGAGGGCCTGGTGTGATGTGGTCCTTGAGGTCGCAAAGAATCGGACTCGACTGTGTGACTGAACAACAACAACGTAGTATTAACAGAAAAATCCTAAGCAGGTCTACTTAGAATCCAACTCAGGTCTATTCAATGGGGCTTACTCCCATGAAAGGTTTCTTTCTTTTTAAAGGAATGCACTGTAAATTTCAGGGTTTATTTCTAGTGAATATTATAACTTTTGAAGTTATTTCTTGTATTGAAATACTGCTGTAAACAGGCTCAAGGATATGGAGGTGGAAAGCCTGCAAGGAACAAGATGGATCCTAACAGACAGCAAGTATGATTACAAAGAAAATCAAAAAATCTTCCCTTTCAAAAAGTATGATAGCCAATCTCTGTTTTTCCTGTTGGGTATTTGAGACAGCTCAGGATTTGGGATCCAGTAGTGCTAGAAGGGTAGATGGAATAGTTATTTCCACATCCAGATGAACACATGCTGCCATTTAATCATCCTTCATTTCTAGAGTAAGAAACAGTACTTCTGTGCCTAGCAAGACGGTCTGTGTACTTGTGCCCTGAATGGAGGCATATGTTTCATAATTGCTCGCCTTTTTTCTAGGGCATTAATGATGGATAATTTACTGGTGTAATTCATGGAAATACAACAGATGTGATGTGCTCTGAAGATGTTCCAGCATTGTTTGAGTGCTGACCTATTACTGACACTTAAAAAAGGTCACTGATGCAGCACTATGAAATGTTCCCTCTTGAAATATCATGTCCTTTTATCCTGCCCTTCTTCAGACACTTAGTAGCACACGCTGGGCTCTGTGCCATCACCTTTATACTCTAGAGTTGCAGTGTCTGAGGTAAAATACACATTTAAGTTATCATTGTGTGTTTATCTGCGCTTCCCTGTGGAAATGAAACAAAGAGCTGGGGGGGGGGGGGTTGTGACTAATAGGCTGCTACTGGATTTTATTGTGTAAACTGGCAAAATCCAGTTGGAAAGTAGATTGGAGGTGCATTATTTAGTGTGTGTAGCCACAGCCATACTTGCACCTCACTTTGCGGCAACACTCGTGGGTGAAATCTGGCTACTTTAAGAAGTTTTGTTGATGGTTACCTTATTCTGTTCAAAAGCCTACTCAGCTGTGAACAAAGTAGGTGGCTGACAGGCCTGTCATTCAGGCCAAGTTTCCTATCTATAAAATTATAGGGTTGTCATTTTTAAAAATATGCTTGTTTCTTTTTTTGCAGTTTGATTTTCAGATGCTATCAGGAGTTTTTTTATGGACCACCTCCTTCCACATAAACATCCCTGAACGCTCACGTCTTCATGTGGGGCTCTGTTCTATGTGTCCTGCCCCTCTCAGGCTGAGTTCAGACTGGCAGTTTGTCATGATATAGGCATGTTTCACAAGCGGATTAAGAGGGCTGGTTCACACAGCCACCGCTGTCTGGCATTGCCATGCCGTACACACCCCGTCCTGAAGCATTTTGATCCCACTTTAAAAAGGTACCTGGTGAAACCTGTGGCAAGCCGTTTGGGTGCGTGTTGATCCTGCTTCCTGGAAGTGTGGACGCAAATAAGCTGCAATCAAGTGGCACTGATTTATTTTTATTTCACATTTTATTTATTTATTATTATTTCACATTTTTACTGAAAATGTGAACCCGCTGATCCGGCAGGGATGCACAAAACCACCCATGTGGACTATGCGCTTGAGCGCACAACCGCCTGTGGGGATGCTTCCAGCTCATGGAGTTAAAGCTCCCAGCCATGGGATCCTGCCCCAATTGCTGCTGCACCTATGTGCCTATGCGCCCATGTGCAGGTCAGTGAAATGGACCAAAGCTGCACGCAACTGCAGTGCCACTGCCAGGAGCCACCCCTGCAGTGCAAACACCCCCGCAGTGCGAACACTCCATTCTGCCTCCTCCCCAGTATGGTCCTGCATCAGTCCATGCAGTGTGACTGGAAAGCCCCGCGACAACTTGGCCCTGGTCTTTTTGCCCCTCTTCCCAGGCGCTTCATTCTGCAGGTCTGTTCTCCGCCTCAGTAGAGGCACCTACACTGGTGCCGCTAAAAGTGACGATGCCTTTGAAAGGGAAGCCCATAACAGGGATGTGCATAGAAAGTTTCATTTTGGCTCAGACTCAGTTCATCCCGCCCCCCCCCCCCCCCCCATGATTGATGTTCAGATATCGTTGTGTCAGCATGTTGGCCAATTTCACTAGATTCAGTCCTGTCATCTGTCAGGGGAAGGTGTTGATGGCTGCTGATGTCTCCTGCATTCCCGTCTCCCAAGCTGTCCCTTCCAACTCTGGGATTGTTTATTCATGGGGTCATGAGAGATTGAGAGGCTGCAGTAGGGAGGAGGAAGGGGATAAAACCACCTTTTCTCCTTCTTTGACCGGTGGGACTCCACTGACTGAAGACAGAGAACGATTTTGCCCCCTTTCGCCTCCCCTTTGCAGCCTCCTGACCCATGTAGCTGCTAGTCAATGTGAATCTGTGATCCCAGGAATAGATTTTCTCAGGATTAAAATGGCTGCTGGGGTGTGTGTGTGTGCGTGTGTGTGTGTGGATCCAGTCTACTGCATTCAGATGATGATGGGGGTGGGGTGGGGATGATCCTGTAACTTGTATGATCCTAACAAATTAAGATGAAATGTTCTGAGCGATGGATTTTTCCTCTAGCCTTTCGTGTCACTGATACCCTAATGCAGGCATTAAACCTTGCAAACACACACACACACACACACACACACACACGCACGCACACAAACCTTGCACAATGTCCACTCATTTTAGCATTTTTCTTCAGGCTCATGGCTGACAACTTTTTTCCTGGTAATCGCCGATGAGCTGCTGGCCTTTCCTGTAGAAAATTAAATACTTCAAATTGCAGAATACAAGAAGATAAGAGACAGGAGACAGTAAGTTTTTAACTTGCCTCCCTGAATGGTCCATTGCTGAAAAAAATACACTCAACTTGCCCCCCCCCCCCCCCCCCCCCCCAGTTTATACGTAAACTGGCCAGGTCTTGCAGAATCATTCAAGAGTGCTTTTAAACCTCATATCTGGTCACGAATCTCTCCGCTAGCCCTGCGTATGTGTAGGTTTCTTGTTTCCCTTTCCCTTGGAGAGGGTGAAAGCTTTTGCTTCCTCTCTGCAAAGCATACAGACTCTTACTGGAAGGAGGGGCGGAATGGAAAGACCAGGTTCTGATTCTTTGGATGCCCCCCCAAAGTGTGACAGTGCTTTCAACTTATAGAGAGTGCCAACAAAATCTTTTTTTATCTGTCCAGTCATGTACGGCTGGGGAGGGGGTCAGAGTCCCCTCCTGTTAATAGTTTGATCCTTCTCTACTGTGAAGGATTTCTTCTGAAGATATTCTGTTGACATTCTTGAACTCCAAATGGAGCTGCTGGAGTAGACAAGAGAGGGGTTAATACCTTCTACTCCTTGACTTACCTTGCTCTAAGCAGCCAGAAACTTTTTTTTGTTGTTGGTGATGAGGGTTGGCAAGTATGGCTCTATTGTAAAATCTGTTGTCTCTCCCCCCCCCCCCCCCCACGAAGGTGGGCACTTTCAAGGCTTCCAGTTTACCTTCCTCATCTTGGAGCTATGCTCCCCAGCAAATAAACACCTGGAGGGCTTTCCAGGGTATTGTTTGTGGAATTGACAAAGGCTTTCAGCACTATTGCTCAGTTGCATAAAAAAAAAAATGCACTGGAAGATCCTCCACTGTATTCACTTTGCAGAAAATATAATGCCAGCTTCATCAGAATGGATGGATCTGGGTCATGGACGGGGATCTGATCTGAGGAAAAGGCCCAAAGGGGGAAAAACCCACTTTTGATATTATCCCTAATTTATTTCCCCAGAACTTGCAAGCATAGCATTTGCTTGTTCTTGCAATCAAGTTAATGGCTCACACAAATAGTGCCCCTGATTATATAGAATGAAAGTGCCTTCCTCCAGCTAGAACAGCAGGGTGATTGGGGGAAAATGCGGTGCAAAGAATTGCCAATCAGCTATGATGGTATTTGGTGCAAACACAAGCTAAATGTTCAGTTTGGCTGGCATGCCTCGTAGGCACATAATGCCTTAGTTACTCCTTGTCCTTAGATCCAGGTGTTGGTCTGAAGCAGCAGAACACAGTGTGAGTCCAGCGGCACCTTTAAGACCCACAAAGGTTTATTCAAAGTATAAGCTTTCATGTCCATGCACGCTTCTCCAGATACAATGAAACAAAACTTCTTCAACCATTACATCTGGGGGGGAGGGTTAGTTGTAGGGCTGCCAAGTCAGCCCGGGGGGCGGGGGATCCCCCGCTAAAGGGGTTCCCGATCCGCCGGCCAGCATTTGGCCAGTGGGGGGAACCCCATCCCCGAAGTCGTCCAGTGAGGACGATGTAATGATGTCACCGGAAGTGATGTCAGCACATTGAGGGCGTTGCCAGGGTGATGCTCTGGCAATCGCCCCAAAACTCTAGAGTTTTGGGGCGATTGCCAGAGCGTTGCCCTGGCAACGCCCCCAACATGCTGATGTCACTTCTGGTGACGTCGCTGGGTGCACGCACAAAGCGCGCGCACCAGGAGAAACTCCCGGCCAGAGGAGGACTCTCCCCCCACCGGTGAGTCCCTAAGACTTGGCAACCCTAGTTAGTTGCCAGGAAGGGCTAGTTAATGCAATCTCAGCTATAATAGCCCATTTACTTATGCACCTTGGCTCTCCCTAGCCCTTCCTGGCAACTAACCTCCCCTACCTATATGTAAAACTTTGTTGGTCTTAAAGGATGTCACTGGACTCAAACTTCCTTGTCCTTAGTTACCCCTTAGTTACTTAGTTACATAATTCCTTAGTTACACCTTGTCCTGAGCCAGCTTTAGAAAGGCAGTTCAGTCCTATGGTATCGTTATGGAGGACTTGTTCTTTTGTGTACCTTCCCTTTTTGTAAACTAAAACAGTAAGCTGCAGTCATGTTCCATAATTTAAGGACATTACTTTATGCTAATGCTGTTCGTTTCTATGAAAATTTTTGAAACACCTCAATAATCTACTGTACTGTAAAACTTTTGTAGGGACAATATCCTTTGATGGCATGCTGTTCATATCCCTTTTATTCTGTATCAAAAGCACATGCACTCTCTGTACATACATGATTAATCTGGAGCAAATGGAAAAGCCAAATTTGGTTATTTTCAATTATAGTTCTGATAAATGTATTTCTCAGTTTTACAGCGCCAATAGTACCTATCAGATACATACTACATGTGCAAAGATAAGCACTTTCACATGTTCAAAGCACTCCATGTGTATTAGCTCAGTAATCCTAAATCACTATTATTACTCCCAGGGGTCATTTTGTAGAAAAAGAAGTGCAGGAGCTCATTAGCATAACTCATTTGCATACGCCACACCCCCTGACATACCGGAAGTGTGTCAGAAGGCAACACCCACCCCTCAGGCTCCACTCCACAGGTGAGTGAAACTGACCTGCTCTTCCTCCATTCCCTTCCCCATCCAATACTTTGTGCAATAAAAATAAGCGTCAAGAACACACCCTCATTCTCTTCCTGCTCCCTTGAAACCACCAGGTTTCAAGTAGACTTGAGATACCCAGGACATGTGCAGCACCCATCCCTTCCCCTTCCCCTCCCCACAACAAGACACCCTATGAGGTAGGTGGGGCTGAGAGAGGTCTTTTGAGAACTGCTCATGAGAGAACAGTCTGAGAGAACTTGTGACTAGCCCAAGGTCACACCAGCAGCTGCATGTGGAGGCGTGGGGAATCAAACCCAGCTCTCCCAGATTAGAGTCCAACTCCTGACCACTACACCAAATTGATGGGGGTGGAAGCTGCTGAAGGGTTGGTGAAATTTCTCCAGTACTTATATGCCATGTGCCCAGATAAAAAATGGTATACTTAGAAAATTTATATGCCACCTTGAGCAAGTCTCTGGAAAAGCAGCACACAGTCATAAAAGGAACAATGATAAAATTATCAATATTAAAACAAAACATTAAAATCAGTAAAGACCCTAGCAGGGCTTTCCCCGGGGCGCTGCGCCTCTGCACTGCTTGGGGAAGCCGAGGAGGGGGCGGGGCTTGGTCATGTGCCCACCCCCTGGGCTTCTCACTCCCGAAGCTGCGCTCCTGTGCGCTCCTGCTCCAACGGACCCCTGATTACTCCCTTATTCCAGATGTAGGGTTAATGTTGGATAGTAGCTTGCCCAAGACTGCTGAATGAAAAGGGACTGTCATGTTTCAGTTCAGACCCGGTAGCCACTATGGTATGCAGTGCCCCCTCGAGTATCCTCCAGTGCTCCTCCACTAAACATGCCACCCTGCAATGTACAAGGTCACATAACACTCTCCTGTAATAGGGAGAGGGGTGCATATCTTTCATGATTCTTAAAACCCTGTCAATAGTACCAATGCTAAAGTGAGTATAAAATAATCATGCTCCTCTCCTTCCAAGAGTCTTCACGCAGGAAATACAATATCACCTCAAAGTGTTCCTACATGTAGTTGGGCACATGCTCTGTCTCTCTGTGTGTGTGTGTGTGTCTGTGTAAATATGGAATGACCTCCCACACCCACAAAAAGGGTTTTAGGTCAAATCTACTGCTTTAAACGGATCCTGTTGCTTAGTACTCTTCAGACCCAGGGAGTGAAATTTGAAACCAGCGTGAAATGAGCATAGAAAAAGACCACATTCTAAGGCCCAATTTACACCTCCCTTCTGAAGTAGTTTGACTGCTGTCTTTTCCTATGCTCATTTCACTCTGGTTTCAAATTTCACTCCCTGGGTCTGAAGAGTACTAAGCAACAGGATTTGTTTAAAGCAGTATAATACTAGCTTGACCACAGGAGGGCAATTAACAAATGTAAACAGTAATTTTTAAACTAGAATAAGTATGGTTTGAAACTAGAAACAGGTATAGACAGGTTTTTTTGAAACTAGAATAATTCCAGCGGGAAAATCAGATGTAGATTTGACCTTAGACACCCAAAGTGGAGAAACCAGCGATATGCCTAAACTGTTCAAAAGTGGGAGATGGTTCTTGAGTCAAGGAGTAAATTCAACCCCTATAAAAAGTTGACATTTAGAAGTGGCTAAGTCCAACTATGGATATCATTTTGGGGTAAGGACATGCTAATGGTAACAAATAAGGATTTTTGTGTCAAAAAGTGCGCAAATGTTATTAGTTGGGATTCTTAATTCTGATCTGATCACCTCTGAGTGCCAGGATGGGTTTGTCTTAGCTTTTTCCAATAGGATCTAACCTGGAAGTTAAAGCTCCAGGTTGAACAACTTGTTCATAGTGTGGAAACTGAATTGGCTCTGCTAAGCGTGGTTTGTTCCTGCCTGTCTGACCTTGTGCCTTGTCTCTGTCCTGGACTGCCTTGTGGATTCCTGACTTTTAGCCTGACCTCAACCATTTCTCCATATTCTATGGAGTTGTCACCTAACTCTGATAGTCTGCCTGATCCTTGGCTTGTGCTTGCTGGATTTCAAACTCTTCCAGCCTGTCTGACCCACCTTGGTGCTAACTGTTGGAAGAACCAGATGCGATGTCCCAGTGCCTCAGCCTCCAGAAGCAAGTGACCACAGAGTTGCAGGCAGACAGGCAGACACTAAGCATCTTCGTGTTTACTCTACTGTCACTGAATCCCTTTGAAGTGTAGATCAATACTCTTTAAAGGAAGCAACTTCCTTCCGTCTCCTCCCCCCTTTCTCTCTCCTCCGTGCACACAAGATGGAAAAGCAGGAAGCCTCTCTGCATCTGCACCCATCTCCTAGGGTCATTCCGCACTAGACCTTAAATCCTGGTTCAACCCTGTCCCCGGACTTACATTCTACACTACACTTGAGTTCACCCCCGTAATTATCTCGGGGTATTTTTTTGTTTCCACATTACATTGAGGTCACCCTGGTTTCACTGGGGATGCTGTTATAACCAGGGATAAGTGCAAGGTATTGTGTCGCAAGTTGATAAAACCAGGCAGAGATCCAAGTGCGGAAAGGACCACTGTTAGATAGCACAGGAACTGTCTCTATCTCTCTACCCTGCACTATCTAGTCTGAATTTCTAGAATAAAGTTAGTCCTGATATTGTTTTAAACTGAAATGTGGCTCTGTGTAACTTTGTAGTCGTGCAAGCACATGTTAGATCCGGGAAGCACTGCTGCGTTAAAGCCAAGTGCACGTTGCTAAACTGAAGACGGGTCTGGACCACCAAAACCAGTACCCTTCCACATTAGCACATAGCCAGCATGTTTGAATTAGGTGCAGTTCCTCTCTTTCACCCCATTCTCTGCCTTTTAATTTTATCACACAGTTTCTATTTATTTTCATTTATATTTTACCTCTGTACTGAGGCTCAAAGCCACTTAAAAACTGCAAACAAAAAAACATACCCAGCCCAATAAAATCCAAGCCTGCTGCTCAGACCACATTAAAAGCCCTAGCAAACAAATACGGCCATGCAACACTTCCTGAAAACTTATAGGGATGGTGCCTCACCTCCTCATTGAGCCGGTTCCACAAGTTGAGAACCACTATTGAAAAGGACCAGTAGATGAAAAGGGCTAGTAGGTGACAAATAGGCACCCTTAAGCAGAGGAACAGCCAGTGGCATCCAAAGAATTGTAACTGGTGCACAGAGACACATGGAAAGAGTAACTCTTTCAGATGTGTCTCACCTTGACCAGCTTCAGTGCATATTGAGAGGGGGAGAAACCGGTTTCAGTACCAGAACGGGAGGCTGCAGTGACAAAAGTCCCTTGCAGGAGCCTCTCGAATGATCTGCCATTCTTGGTGGAAGCAGAAGAGCCATGCCACTCATCAGCAGTGGATGCCTCTGGTCAGCAGTGGGTCTTAGCAGAGGCCCTACCACGCCAACCCTTGACTGCAACACTGATGATGACACGCTTGTTTTTTTAGCACTAGATCTCTGGGTCTTACTTTAAAGGTTGGGCAAAACCTTTTCAACAAATAAATCAGGACCATTATGTCACACAAACCTTGAAAAGCACAGTTAGTACAGGCAGCATGTCTTTGGATTTTTCCTAAAGAGGAGGTCCCCTTTGCCCTATTGCAAACTTGACGTTACAACAGTGGCTTGCAGTGAGAAAAAGAGAGAGGAGACTGTTCTTCAGTCAAAAAGACAGTTTCTCCTGTGGATCTATCCGTGTATTTCTTTGGGACACTGCTTTCGGCTACAGAGCAGGACAACACCCTCTTTGGAGTAAATATAACATCAGTCAATGCACCCTCTAAGCTGTGGAGTCTTGTGAGCAAAAATTCTATTTTGTGAGCTACTGGTATTAAAGTTGTGAGTGAGCAATTTGGCTACTGCATAAATTAGCTTGCTCTGGAGCCATCCTTCCTGAGCTGAGACAAAAAATGTGTGAGCCAGAGGCTAAAAAACTGTGAGCTAGCTCATGCTAACTCAGCTTAGAGGGAATACTGAACATGATCGGCATACAGAGTAAGAAAATGAATTGAAAATTTAACATTTCACCTTGGTGCTCCCTAGGAAGTCTGATTCACTCTCACTCTGACTTCTAAGAAAGACTCTTTTTGTTACACCAACTCTTTCTCCATTAACTCGATCCATAGGTTACTTCTAATCTCTGGAATTGATTTATTTAATTCTTGTAGATGCCATTTATTACACATTATTCTCAGTCTTCCTTCCAAGCACAAACAGATGGTCAGCAAAACCAATTAACCTTTCTCACTCTGCCTTTCAGACTTTCCACGTCTTCTGAGCCCACAGACAAATGAACAGAAACTATCAAGAGACTTCATGCCAGAACATGATGAATAGGAAAGACTTGGCTGGTGCACTTTCAGCTTGCTCAAGTAGACCTCATGTCCGTAACTGTGAAGCACCTGAGGAGGTCTTATAATTTGAAGGGTAGTGGTGGAATAACCTGGGAAGGGAAGAAAGTTAGTGCATTGATTCATGTTTATTTTCCCCTGTTCATTCCAAAAGAAGGTTGTATAACCACGTTATAGAGACTGTATGGCCTCAGTTTGTCTGAGGCATTTGGCATATGATAAACTGTTCAGGAAGTGTACACCCCAAGCTGGCAGGCAGCTAAATATATGGTTATCCTCTATGTACAAGAAAAACGCAATCAGGTCAACCCTTATTAATAAAACATGTAATCATGACATTTATTTATTAATTTTCCAGTTCCATTGTTGCTCCTAGGAGCCTAGGATCCTAGGAGCCAGTCTGGAGTAGTGGTTAAGTGCGCGGACTCTAATCTGGGAGAACCGGGTTTGATTCCCCACTCCTCCACTTGCACCTGGCTGGATGACCTTGCGCAAGCCATAGCTCTGTATCAGCTGTTCCCTCAAGGACAGCTTGGGAAAGAGGTCTCTCAGCCCCACCTACCTCACAGGGTGTCTGTTGTGGGGAGGGGAAGGGAAAGGAGTTTGTAAGCCGCTCTGAGACTCTTAAGTGAGTGAAGGGCGGGATATAAATCCAATCTCTTCTTCTTCTTCTAGGATGGAATAGAATTTCCACTCCTCCCCATTTACTCTTTCCAGATCAAATCAAGCCTGACTAAACTGAGACTATTGTACTTTGGTCACATGAGAAGATAAGACTCACTGGACAAGACAATAATGCTAGGAAAAGTTGAAGGCAGCAGGAAAAGAGGAAGACCCAACATGAGATGGATTGACTCAGTCAAGGAAGCCATGGCATTCAGTCTGCAAGACATGAGAATGGCGGTTAACTACAGAATGTTTTGGAGGACATTAATTCATAGTCACTATAAGTCAGAAGTGACTTGCTGGCACTTAACACACACATTTAATCTTTGCAAAAAGCCCTGTGTGATAGGTTAGGCTGAGGAAGTGATTGGTCCAGGTTTACCCAGTGTGCTACGTGACAGCTTGAACTTCTTTCCCCATATTTAGTCAGACACTAAGTACTGCACAATACTAGATACACATACTATGAAGAAAGATAAAGCCAATAAGAATGACTTAAGCAATAGTGTATTTACTTAGTTATGAAGAAGGGTCCAGCACTGGTTTCTCCACCCATTCTCCTGAAGATCATTAAGACATTGGGCTATCCAATGCTTCCTTTCTGCCAGCAGAAAGCACTTCCACTGATGAAAGAGAGAACCCATTTTCACATATTCCCCCTCCCATGGCAGACCTCCATCAATACATTAAGAATAGTGAGTTATATGTATATGACCATCCGTGCAGCTCCTGCGTCAGGGACCCCTGCCTTCTGAGATTGGGTGGGTGGCAACCTGAGAGACAATCTTCTTGGTAGTGGCTCTAAAACCTTGAAACTCTCTCCCCAGAGAGACTCATCTGTCCCTTTCTGTTGCTATCTTCCACCAGCAGGCAAAGACTTTTGTTTGTTTGGTTTGATGTTCTCTCAGTGACCCCTCCTTCCTGCTCAAAGTTTTAGTTGTTTTTTTAAAGATGTTTTAGCTCTGTTTTTAATTGTTTTAATGATGTTCTTTTGATAGTTTTCAAGATGTGATTTTATTATGTATGTTTTAATTTGTTACCCACATTGGTGGCCCTTAAGAGATCAGAAAGGCAAGCTATAAACTATGTAACATAAAAAAGTGCAACACTTTGAAAAGCCATGAGACATGATTCATATGTGATCAGTGTTCTATAGTTTCCTGTTTCTTGGGGTGGGATCCCACACCTCATAAGTATCATTTGAATGATTAATCTGTGCGGTAAGTCTCTCCATTAGCACTACAACTCCTCAGTTGTGTTCATGTATGAAACTCCTGTGTGGTCTGCCCATCGCACATGTTTTTCCATCCAAAAAAATCCTTAAAAATGGGATCAATGACAGTAGGAACTGACAACCACACTTCACCAGCAACAGTAAATAAGCCACAAGGGACAAATGGGTATTAAGTTAATGAAGAAGATGGGGGAAATGAGATAATGTGAGATTTTTACATTAGAAAAATATAAAAGCTCTTTGTATAAGCAAAGTTGAATTTGTAGGATGGGAGAAATGGCTGCAATGAAAATGAATTTATTTGTAATAATTCTATTCTTATTTAAGACGTTTCCTGTAAACTATCCTCCTCATGTTTTTGAAAAATAAGTGGCATATTGATGTTTTTATCCAGAATGACAAACCAGCAAGAATTGGACTTCACACAATACAATATAAGACAGGAAAAGCGGAATATATTGTATATATTGTACTTGACCTGGAAGGCATAGAAAGGATTTTTTTGAACCATCTGCTTTTCAACATGTATGTCAGTAGGAACATTACATAACTATCATTGTAATTGTATTGTTCCATCAGTCACTGTCTAGATGCACTGTATTTATCTTCAGAAATGCACTGTACTTTTGTCAAAGGTTCAAGTGGTCACTGACTGTCTGGATGCACTGTATTTATCTTCAGAAATGCACTGTACTTTTGTCAAAGTGAGTGGTTTGTAATTTGATGTCTTCACCTACGCCCACAGCTAGTAACAGGGGTGGATTTTGTCAGACATGTGGCACAAATCAAAGGCTAAGAGGTGCTGTAAAATAGGCAAGGCATCAAAGAACTATAATTTCCCTTTAGAAGACTCTGATCAGAAAAGAAACAAAATTATTAAGCTACTTTGATTCTTGTATGATGGTAAAGTACTTTAAAGCAAAAGAATGCAAATTCAGCAGAAAGACTGGCTGCAGTGGCATATCATTTTTACAATGTACATGGCATTTTATTAGCCGAAAACGTATCTGTTTCCCTTCTAAATGTATACTTTGAATTCAAAAATGATTCCACATGTTACACTTTTGATGGGGAGTACTGCTGCTGTGGAAATGTGGAGCTACAGTTTTAAAGTTAAGTAAATATTGGTGTAAAGTACTGGGTTTGGAGACTCATTGAGTGATTAAAGCTCATCGTTTATTGAGAGGTCAAGATAAGAATACTGAGCTGGACCTAAGGGTCCATTTATATTCCCATCCCAAACCACACCCATGTCACAGCCCACTCCCATGATAGGCTATTTACAGTAGGAACCCTTTCCATAGGTCCCTTTCAGGATCCTCGATTGGTCCTGGTCTGGATCCACGCAATCTAATGTTCTTTGTGCATGAAGCTTTGCCCAGCCACGTGTCCATTTCAACCATGTGGTCGACTTCCCAGTAGGAACACAATGACTGGAAACTGAATATAGCAATTCATTTCATGGGAGTAGCATTTGTGCCCCCAATTGGCACAACCATACATCTCAAGACTGAAAAGAGATACCCCCCCCAGTGAAATATTGCTATACTCAACAGTTCTACTGCACATATAGAGCACCCTAAGTCCATGAGATTTTCCAATCATGACACTGGAGATAACGTTTATTATCACTCTGGTTAGAGCTCTGTGCCAGAGGCTGCCCACCTATCTCTATTGGTCATTCATTTGTAGAGTCCATGAAATTTCCCAGTCATAGCACTAGAAGAGGCAGTTGTACAAATCTATAAACAATAGAGATAGGTGGCCCCTTGCACAGAGCTTTGAATTAAACTGCTAATGTACATGTCACCTCCCTTCACAGCAGTCAGGATCCATGATGGGGTGGACAACTGGGGCACCCCAGCTGAGAAGCTCCCCCTAACATTTCCATATACCATTGCTCTAGTGGATAGTAATTTACACACTACAAAGCTATTTTGGAAAGGCTGAGGGCAGTATGAGGGTGGTGGCAAGGAAGGAGGGCCCTTGTTCAGCCCTGGCAAAAAATAACAACTACCTTTATACTACAAACATCAGATCACAACCTTGTCTGCTGAACCAGGTTTTGTACTCATCATAACTGCTAATGTGAATGTTGTTATTCTTGTAGAGTGCAAAAAGATAAGGCTAAAAAAGAGCTTACCATCTTAACTGTGACACAAGAGATGGGGGAATAAACACGGGAAGAAGGCAAATTCATTCCATTTACATGTATTTAGGGTTAGTTTCCTATTCAACTTGTATGCCAAAACAATCATGAGGAAGTTAGAGCTAGAGTCAAAAATCAGGGTAAAGATTGGAGGAAGGAATATCAACAGTCTTCGATATGCTGATGACACAACCCTCCTCTTGGAAACTAAAGAAGACCTGGAATACCTGTTCAAGAAAATCAAAGAGGAAAGTGAGAAGTTTGGCCTTTTCCTAAACATCAAAAAGACCAAGTTCATGACCACCAAGAAGAAGAGAAATAACAGTTGACAACGAAGAGATCAAATGTGTGGAAGAATTCACTTTGTTAGGATCACAGATTAAGCAAAACGGAGAATGCAGTCCAGAAATAAAGTGTTGAATCATGCTGGGTCCCACAGCAATGATGAGCATGAGCAGAATATGGAAGAGCAAGGACATCAGCCTAGCAACCAAATACAGAGTAGTCTGTACTATTGTGTTCCCCCTAGCAACCTATGGCTGTGAATGTTGGACCATGAAGAAGCAAGACTCATTTGAGCTTTGGTGCTGGAGAAGAGTCCTGCGCATTCCTTGGACAGCCAAGGTGACATACAACCAGACATGTAATTGGAAGGAAAAATCATAAAATTGTGACTGACTTATTTTGGCCACGTCATGCGAAAGAACTCACTAGAAAAAGCAATTATGCCTGGATTGGTTAGAGGCAAAAGGAAACTGGGCTACCAAAGAACACAATGGCTAGACACCTTAAAAGTTGACCCCGGCCTAAGCATGGAATGACTCAAAGAAACAGTACAAGATTGGAAAACGTGGAGAGACCTGGCCCATAGGATCACCAAGAGTCGGACATGACTGAATGGCTAACAGCAACAACAAGCTTCGTTTCATCTGAGATACCAAACCAATCTCCATTTGATTCATCACTATGGAGAGTCTGGGTAGGGAGGCTTCTCCAGGCTTTACCAGATGGTAAATATAGCAGCAGATAGGGAATGAGAATGGGGTTCACAAACCCGCATGACAATCTTGAACAAACATCCCTAGCAAAAAGAAGAGAACCAAAGACCAGGCTCAAGCCATATTCCTTAGTACTATCACCTTTGCTGCTCCTGAATTTCAGACCTATTGATATAACAGGGATTTTCAGCAACTAGCCTTTTAACAGGAGAAGGCTGGGGGGGGGGGGCGGGGGAGAGCAAAATGCTGCCGCTTCAGTTGTTAAGGGAGATTCTGAGAGTTTCTTGCTGTCTTTTCAGTATGGTCCATGTTAATTAGATATCATTACACAGGAGGAAAATGGATGGCCAAAGAGATATAGTAAGCTAGTGGGGTGACATGAATAGGAATAAGGATGTAACAGTAGATAGGAAAGAAGTATATTGCTTAGTAATCTATCTCTGTTTGAAGTACAATGTTTAACTTCTATACATAGTATTTTTTGTCCTTCCCAGATCATTTGTCCTAGTTACTTACGCTCTGAGCCCTTTGGCTAAAGGGATATTAATGTTAAAATATAACTGCCTCTGCTTGCTTAGATCTGCTGGAAAGGACAAATTATAAAACCAAATGGGTATCCCTCTAGGGGTAGATAGGAGAGGGATTCCCCTGTTGTTAATGCAGTAGTACATTAAGATTTGTCTTTATTATAGTCGTTATGCTCACAGAACAAAGGTGTTTTTGTATCTGTTTTGATATATTTTAATTTTTAATGTGAGCCGCCCTGAGCCTGCATCGGCAGGGGGGCGGGATATAAATTGAAGCAAATAAATAAAAAATAAAATTGTTTGAATAAAAAAATATAAATATAAATAAATATAAATAATTGTTTGAAAAGTGCATTGCATTCCAGTACAAGGAGCTAAAAAGACAAGGCCATTCTATCTCCACATCACTCTGATAATTATTTTTTAGCTTTCTGTAAATTGTATATTCTGTTGTGGGAAATCTTATTTGATTTTATGATGTCTCTAACAACTTGTTACATCTTTTGGCCTGAATAAAGACCACCTACTATGATATGAACCTACTTTACTATCACTGTAATCTTCAGGGGCCTTGTTTTGGGTGCCCCTGTCATCTAAGGTGACATAGGTGGTAGCACAAGTATGATGGACTTAAAAGCTTAGAAGTGCGTAAACAGATAAAGGGCTGATTCTTCACAGAGCCAGAAAGCCTTGAATGACAGGCTGCTCCAAGCCATCAGACTGGTTAGCATCAGTTGAGCAGAGAAAGACTTCTGAACTGGATGCTAAGGAGAATTCAGTCTGATTTCAGCCCTAGTTGAGAAGAGTCGAGTACTGACAGTTTCGGAATTCAGCCCTGACTGAGAGCAGTTTAACACAGACAGGAGAACTGGGGAAAGTTGGCAAAGACGAGTGGGTAGTTAGAGAAAAACTCCCATTCAGGCCAAAGAATTGGGATAGAGTGTCAAACTTCCCCCTGCCTACTCTTCTATTCCTCTGCAGCTTTCCCTTGTTTCTAAAGATGATCTCTCTCCCCAAGGAGCAAAAACACAGTTTGCCCCCTCTTGCGACACAGCATGGGAATTTCTGGAAACAGGGAAGTCTGATGCTGCAGAGCAACGGGAACAAACTATGTTTTTGTGCCTGGGACTGTGAAAACATCTGCGGAAACAAGGGAAAGCAGTGGAGGAATACAAGTGCAGGCATGGGGAAACTTGACACTACAGAAAATGTCTCTGTCAAACAGGGAGTTAGATCTGAAGAGTGCAGAGATCCCTGGTCTGGTGTGGTTAGAAATTGCCTGTAGAAACCTCAAGAGTCAGTTTAAAACTCTTAGTTAAAACTCTTAGTTTTAAACTGGTGTTTCAACAGAAAGGGTTTGGGTATGAGTGTACCAGCCTTCTGGAAATCAAAATAGTTAGAGAATAGTTAGAGAATACTCAAAGTATACTGAAATGTTTGGAGAAAACACTGGAACAAAAGTCACTCAACATAAAAGATTTAGGCCCAATTTACACCTCCCCTCTGAAGTAGTTTGACTGCTGTCTTTTCCCAAGCTCATTTCACGCTGGTTTCAAATTTCACTCCAAGGGGTCTGAAGAATACTAAGCAACCTCATTTGTTTAAAACAGTATAATGCTAGCTTAACCACAGGAGGGCAATTAACGAATGTAAACATTACTTTATAAACTAGAACAAGTATGGTTTGAAACTAGAAACAGGTATAGACAGGTTTTTTTGAAACTAAAATGATTCTAGCAGGAAAGTCAAATGTAAATTTGACCTTAAGTCACTGTGAAAAGCTTAAGAAACTCTCATTCGTCTGAAACATAAGAACTAAAGTCTGTGCATGTACTCGTTTTACCTCAGAAACATCAACCCCTGATTTCACCAGACCTTTCCCCTCTATGTTAAATACAATATTTTGTTATTTTTGAATTTCAAAAATTCAAGTGCCATTTAAGTTGTTTAAGTTAAAGTGGGCTCCTGATTCTTCCCTCAGGTTCCTGGGCTGGGCCAACAGCCAAAATATTATCCTGTGGGAGGGGGAATAGCCAGAGTTCTTCAGCAAAGAAGAAAACACATCATTAGAGTGGCTCAGTCAGTAAAGGGGAAGAAAAACGGAGGGGAAATCTTGCCTCTGAGGGAGGGGAGTGGGCAGGGCCATCATAATAAGAAAGGGCCTTTTTGGTCATGGTGACAAAACTGTGAAATTCCTTCCTTGGGGGGTTTACGTGTCTCTCTCTACCATATTATTTCTGCTAGATTAGGGGCTAAAACAGCCAGGGACCCCTCACTCTTTCCACGACTCTAATGTAAAAGTGGCAATTGCAGCAACATTCTTTAGCTTATATCATAACAACCTTTTGGGTCTCTTGCCTACTTGCAGACCCTAATGTCAGAAGTGTACAGATTGTCTTTTTCTCTAGTGAGAGAAAACCAACAAGCAAGTTTAGGAAGAAATGAAGGAAAGCAGCACTGAAACAGAATGCCAAAGGCCTTCCTGAAGCAGAACGTTTTGTGAGTTTCTGAAAAGCTAAGAGTATCTCAGTCAGGTGAGGTTACCTTGGACCTACACGAAGAATAGACACTGCTGCCAGAAGAGCACTAGAAGTTGTGTGTATCATAAAGAATGACTGAGACATTCAACAAGGCCTCCCCAGATGATCTTAATTAGCATGAGACAAACACTCTTAATCTTAATCCTTGAGGCATAATATGTCAGAGGAGGTGCTTCTTGAGAACCAGCTTCCCCAAATAGTATGATGTGGACGACAAAGAGAAAATTAGACTTGACCATAAGCCGCCAAGTGCATTAACAACTCTGCTGTATGATACTTGAACGTACAAAAGTCTATATCAGCAGAACAGCAATTTCTCTTCACTGCTCAACTGCCCAGCTCTATTCAGCTCTTTAATGCTGACCAAATTGATTGGATTAGTATTGTGTTATCAATACTAACATCTTTCTCAGTTTATTTACTGAAAATATACACCATGTCAAATTTAGGATTGATTGTTCCTTGAATCTGGATTCCCAAAAGAACTCAGGTTCAGAACTGAGACATAGCAATATATTTTTATCCTGATTAGTGTTTGTAACAGTCTTGATTCAGAGATCCTCCTGCACAGCAGGATTCCTAGCAATACTCTGAACAGATAACCAGCATTATGATTATGGACATAACTTTAATCACCTGACTGGGGGAAAATGGGGCTTTAATTGCAACCAACTTCAGATGATCAGTGAAAATTATTTGGCAGTGTCCAAAGATGCAGAAACATTACATACACAGTCACAGGTACAGGGTGTGCAGTTTTCCCTTTTGTGCACCATTGTGCATGCAGCAGATCATATTTAGAAAGTCATCCCATGTGCAAATTAAGTATGTTTGTTCTTGAATTTCAGTACAACTCTTTCCTGGGAGCAAGCTCTGTTGAGTAGGGCAGAGGTGTCAAACTCATTTGTTAAGAGGGCCAGATCTGACATCATTGTCAATTTGTCAGGCTGGGCCAATTGCCGTAAAAAGTAACGCCAGGTACTGGAGATAGAAACTGTATAAAAGACAGCAGCTGGCAAGCTCCAGGTTGGTGTATCCTCACTAGAAGGCCTCATGGGCTGAGAGGGGAGTGAAGAGGAAAATCCACATAGGTGGAGTGCAGAGGCAGCAGTGCAGTGCTGGGCAGATGGTCCCAAGATGGTTGACTGCTGCAGATGAGGTTGTTCTGCTTTGCTGAAGCCCAATGGATTGGTTCCGCCCACTCACCCCAGCACTCCTTCCCTTGCATCAGTTGTTCGCGGGCCACATAAGAGCCCTGGATGGGCCGGTTCCAATCCCCGAGCCTTACGTTTGACACCCCTTGAGTAGAGTGTACCAGCCTTCTGGAAACGAAAAGTAAAACCAAACCAAAAAATCTGAGTAGATCTTCGCATTACTCTCTTAGGAATCAGGTGGGTTTCCCTAAAAGAGAAGTAAGTTCCATTTTTCTTTAATTTTTCTTCAATCACAGGATAGTGTGATCAGGACTACACTGCTGGAAGACTTTCTTTGTACACTGTACATTTTCAAACCAAGAAGACCCATGCTCCACTTGGATTGTACTAGAAAGGTTATTCCAAAATTGTGACATATGTCTTTGAGATTCTATTTTTATTTTCGTATTCTGGATCAGTTTACAGCTACCTATGTATGGTCATTAAAATCTTGGATTTAAAACAACCAAAACTGCTGTGTGATCAAGGTAGACAGAAACTGGTTTTTAAAAATTTAATTGTGCAGCCTAATGGGGTTTAAAAACACCTGGAAATGTGTTCTCATTTCCTGCTCCATAAAATTTCTAATATATAAAATTTCTAATATATAAACCCTTTAGATTTTTGTACAGTGAAAGCTTGTGAATTAATTTCTTATTTTTTCCCTCATTGGTTTGTAATGTATGTTTTAATTAATAGCATGCTATTTCTCTGTGTCCTTTTTGCCGGTTTTTTGAGCACCAGGGAGCCATCTCGTCAATCCCTGACTGAAACTCAGACTGACATTGGAAGAACTGTTCTTTAAATCTGTGTCCTTTCACTACTCAAGAGTTGGTAAATGCAACACTGGAATGCTGCGGATTCCGAGCCCACCTCCAGACTTAAGAAGCTCAAAGCTGCCAAGCCAAACTTATGCATCCGTTAGTTAACAGCAGCTCCCATAAGCACCACCTCACAATAAAACTGTATAAGTGCCAGGAAGATTTATGGCTTTCTATTGCTAAGCTCCCAGTCAGATAATTTTTCAATGTCCACTTTTTCTGCAGTATTGCATAAAATGGGATTTTATAATTTAGAGTTCAGCAAGATTCTTCTTGTTGGAAAATGATTTCTTTCTTTAAGGTAGAAAGAAACTTAAGTCTTTTCCAGGAATTTCAGCCACTAGTATTTATTGTAATAAATAGTATTTTGTGGAATATTTTGGTGAATTGGGGTTGGCAACCCTATGATGAATATACGTGTGTTTTCCTTTTCTGAAGGATGAAAATGTGATAAAAGCTATTTTGAAATTAGAACTGAGAATTTGATAATTGAAAAAAGTTTTGGTCTACTCAAATATATATGGGTCAATTTATTTTAAAGCATTAACTATGTTTAGAATAGCAAACAAGACAATTTTGTTTATTTTCAGGTGGGTAGCTGTGTTGGCCTCAAGCAACAAAACAAAGTTTGAGTCCAGTGGAACCTTTAAGACCAACAAAGTTTAATTCTGGGTATAAGCTTTTGTGTGCATGCACACTTCTTCAGGCTGAAGAAGTGTCCATGCACACAAAAGCTTATACCCGAATTAAACTTTGTAGGTCCTAAAAGTGCCACTGGACTCAGACTTTCAGTTATTAACATTTCTGCTAATTACCAAATAAATCAGTTAACTTTTTAAAAAAAGTATATATTTTTTCACATTGTTAGATTCAGTTCATATAACTTGTGTTATCAGCTCACGTCAATGATATCAGTGATATCTGGATTGATAAAATGGATCAGGTAAGCCTGTCTCAGTTGTGTTCAGCAGGGTTTTCAATCTACCAGCAGACAAGACTGGGAGGACAGCTAATGGGAATTGCTCTGGGCTATCATAAATATTTCCTTGATCAGGTATCCTATCTAGAAATCCAAGAAACTTGAGTGTCGGTAGTCAGTGTTGGTAACCAAGTCAGAGTAGGGATTGAGCAGATGTACTGCCCACCCCACGGCTCAACAGTTTTCTTTCCTGAACGAACGGAAGTGGTTTCAGGGCCGGTTTGAGGACATTGAGTTTGCTTGTCCTGGAAATTCTCTCTATTCATAGCAAGGTTTCCTTGCCTAGTGTGGCTCAGGGTTTCATTGCAACCATGAAAGTTATTTAAAATTATGTCTATCTCCACACAATTAGCAAGGCATAATTTGGATCTGATATTCTGTTCTATAGAGGAAAATGGTGATTTGCTGGTAGTAGGGGATGTTTTGGTAATCCCTGTAAAGGTATGCTGGATCTGTTGTATGGCTGTAGAAGAAGAAGAAGAAGAAGAAGAAGAAGAAGAAGAAGAAGAGATTAGATTTATACCCCGCCCTTCACTCACTTGGAGTCTCAGAGCGCCTTACAAACTCCTTTCCCTTCCCCTTCCCACAACAGGCACCCTGTGAGGTAGGTGGGGCTGAGAGAGCTTTTTCCCAAGCTGTCCTTGAGAGAACAGCTGGTACAGAGCTATGGCTTGCCCAAGGTCATCCAGCCAGGTGCAAGTAGAGGAGTGGGGAATCAAACCCGGTTCTCCCAGATTAGAGTCCGCGCACTTAACCACTACACCAAACTGGCTCCCTGGTAAAGTCATGAAGACTTTATGGGAACCCACAGTATCCTAAGATCCTGCAGGAGTTCAGTTGTTTTGACATTATCTGGAGGAAAATTAATAACTATATGTGTCACTGCTGGACTGCCCCAGGTCAGTTCAAGGATTCCACTCTTGGAGCATCTGTGTGTGTGTGTGTTTTGTGTGTGTTAGACTGCAGCTCTAGAGTCTGGCCAAGTCTGGATCTCTGGAGTCTGGCCTCTCCCCACTCAGTATTCCTGGTAAGTATACAATGTACAGGCTCATTAGGGGAATTCACACAGCAAATCTAAAAAAAAAGGTCCAGTTTTAGAGGCCTACAAATGGGAACCCGCAAGCACTTACGGAAGACATCGCCCGTCCTCCTCCTCCTTATTTTTTCTTTCACTTTCCTGAAAGCTCCCAGAGCCTCCCTTTTTTCTGCTTCCTTCTGCTTCCTTCTAGGCTTACCAGCCTCCAGGTGGGGCTTGGAGATCTCCTGGAATCACAACAGAGCTCCCAGCTACAGAGGTCAGTTCCCCCGTAGGTTTGCCAGCACCAGGTTGGGATATTCCTGGAGATCTGGGGGTGGATCCTTTGGAGGGTGAGGTTTGGGCAGGGAAGTGACCTCAGCAACATATAATTACCATAGTGTCCACCCTTCAAAGCAGCCATTTTCTCCAGGGGCATTGAACTCTGAGGAAATGGTTGCTTTGGAGGGTGCCATTATGTCCCTCTAGGGTTCCTCCCCTCCTCAAACCCCACCCTCCCCAAGCTCCAGCCCTCAAATCTCCAGGTAACCTGAGCTGGCAACTCTTTCCCATCCAACAGCAGACCTACCTTTATCTGCCCCCTCTGGCTTCAGCTCCCCCCCCCCCGCCTCTGCCTTGGAAAACTGTGGCCCAATTGTGTGGTGCCAGCCACTTGGGTAGGCCCACTTGTATGGTAGGACTTCTAGGGCAGCATTTCAGTTTCTCCTGTATCCTGCTTCCCACATTATTTCCTATTTCTGGCAATACCCATATCCTTTCCCCTTTCCCTGCCTCATTCTCACCTTCTCATCCATTCACCAACCTGTCTTTATCTGCTTCCCATCTTCAGATATGTTTATTATTTATTTATTTATTTATTTATTTGTTTATTTATTTATATCATTTCACCTTTCTCCACAGTGGGGACCAAAGCAGCTCACATTATTATCCTTCCTCCTTTTTATCCACACAATAACTCTGTGAGGTAGCTTAGGCTGAAAGTGACTGGTCCAAAATCATCCACTGAGCTTCCAAAACAATATGGGAATTTGAACCTGTGTCTCCTGAAGCTCTGGCTCCTGTACTACACTGGCTTTCATAAGGTGGCTGCTGTTGAGGAATAGGAAGCAACTAGGCCTAATTGAGTCATGCAAGTCAGGTGGTTATCAAGTCACCCAGAGGTTGCTTCCTGGCCTAGAGTTGCTAATATCCAGGTGGGACCTGGAGATTTCCCAGAAGTACATTTTTGGAATTTTAAAAACCACCCAATGTATTGTTTTAGATTTCAGATTTTTCTGCAAACCTGAGGCCCTCTTCAGGTTTGTTGAAAGATCTGTCTTGCCCATTCGCAGCTCCAGTTCACTGGATTTAAGTAGCCAAAGATTTGGCTGACTTAAATTAGAAGATTCTAAGTGCACAGAGATAAGTAAATTGGAAAAGAGTAAATTAGGATAGTTTTAGAATATAGAAATAAAAGAAAATACACTATGTCTAACTCCCAAACTTACAATGGGTCTTTGGTAGCTACACTTCTTTGAGGTGGATTAAACTTTCCATGAAATTTCATTGTATAAGAGGACAAGTATTCTTTTGGATTAAAAACTGATTAAATGGCAGGAAGCAGAGAGTAAGAATAAATGGACAGTTCTTGCACTGGAAGGAAGTGAGCAGTGGAGTCCCTCAGTGATTGGTATTGTGACCAGTCGGAAGGATGCCAGCCTCTAGGTGAGACCTGGGGATTCCCCAGAATTACAGCTCATCTCTAGACTACAGAGATCAGCTCCCCTGGAGAAAATGGATGCTTTGAAGGGTGGGCTTTATGGTAGTGGATCCTGGTGAAGTCCCTGTCCTCCCCAGGCCCCATCCCCAAATCTCCAGGAGTTCCTCAACTTGAATCTGGCAACCCTAGACCAGTGTTATTTAATTTGTTCATAAATGATTTGTAATTGGGAGTGAGTGCTTTAGTAGCCAAGTTTGCACGTGATACCAAATTATTCAAGATGGTGAAAACCAAGATGGATTGTGAAGAGCAGTCTAAATAGGGTGAGTGGGCAACAACATGGCATGTGAAGTTCAACATGGCTAAGTTAAAGCCCATTTTAGAGGCTTCAGTTAGTGGCAGTGATGGTTAGGGTTGCCAGCCTCCAGGTGGGGCCTGGGGATCTCCTGCTTTTACAACTGATCCCCAGCTGACAGAGATCAGCACCCCTGGAGAAAATGGCTGCTCTGAATGGTGGACTCTATGGAATTGTACCGTGCTGAGGCCCCTCCCCTCCCCTCCCCAAACCCCTGCCTCTCCCAGATCCACCCCCAAAGTCTCCAGGTATTTTCCAACCCAGACCTGATGGTAGCACACTTTTCCGTTACCACTGCATTTTTGTAATACTGTTGTGTGGACTTTGTGTTAGCCACCTCCCTCCCTCCCACAGAGAGCCTTTGGTTCTATCCGTCTTTTCTAAGTATATCATGTATCCTTAGATAGCATGGAAGCCTTTGCGGGCTTTAAACTTCATTTAGAATAGAGGCAGACCAGAAATGAACACTCACTTTCTATAATAATGCTAGTACTGAATAGAAATAACCACATGAGTATGGTGAGAATGTGTAGTTCCTTTGCAACATAAAAAACCCCTTTATCCTAAGTTTTTAGCTGAAATTAGACTCTTGCAAGTTTTTTTCTAAGAGAAAAGCCTGACTCCTCTGAATATTTGATGAATGAAAATAGGCCTTCCACATGCCTGAGTGGAATAGTGCTTTATACAGAATATTAGACCTGTAAATGAACCCAGCCTTGGCTTTCAAGAGGCAGAGAAAGGTACCATTATGCAGCACAGTGATAAAGTAGCTGAGGTAAAACAAAGTTAAAAAGAAAGGGAGAAAAATCCCATACTTAAACATTCCTGACTTGCAAAATGTATTTATATAGCTGCTGCAGTTAAGCAAATTCCTAACTGGGTTCAGTGAATCATATTCATAAGCAAGTCCACTATTTAAAACGATTGGACACATATCTCTTTTTTAAAAGATTAATCTTATAGTGCATATAGTAAAAGGGTACATGATCCCTTCTTTTGCTAGAATATCTGGAATTGGCAGTTACCGTTTCCCTGAAGCTGGATTACTTCATAATTTGTGTTAAATACAAAACAAAACAAAGATGTCTTGAAGATCAGTGTGGTTTAAAGAAATTCAGGAAGGGTACTTTTCTTAATTTTAAAACCCTGGTGTTTCCTGCACTGCTTGAGATACTTTTGGTTTTAATGTCTCCCCTGTGCTCATTCCTCATTGTTGAATTAACATTTGTGTTCCGATCTTGTCCTGTGGGATAACATTTCTCAGGACAAGTAAGATATTATCATGTTAAACTCTTCTTACCTTGAACTATGTATGAATTATTCAGACTTTTCACATTAGCTTCTATCCATATAACCTCACTTGTCATTCACAAAGGTTATGTTTTCCATTTCTGCCCAGGTGTATTGTCCCTAATATCATTGTCACACATAGCCTACCTATTTCATGTTTAGTACAGGAATCAAAAAGAGCATGGAATATTCTTCCCTTCCCTTCATTTCTGCAGAGACGGAGTCCGCTTCTTTACTGGGGTATTTCCAGATTACCAGTATATCAAATCTAGATTTTTTTTTTAAATGGCGCTTGATGACCAAAAAACTCTGTCTTTCATCATTCGTGCCCTGGTAACTTTATATTTGGACTTCTGCACTGTTGTCTGTGCAGGGCTGCCCTTGAGGACTATCTGAGAAGCTTTCACAGAAAGCCACAGCCCAATTATGATGTACGGATAAGGGATTATATTACTTCAGTCTGTTTTCTGTTATTTTTTTAACCTCCAGCACTATGACCTTTGCATACATGCTGATGGTTTATATTTACCAGAAATGGTCCCGTCCCCCATCCCCCCCCCAGCAAATCTTGCCTTAGTAAATTCCAGGGCTATTTTTGGGCAGGAAGGCACAGGAACGGAGTTCCGGCTGGCTCCTGAGTTGGCCACACCCAGCAGGAACTCATTAGCATAACAGGCCATACCCAACAGCAGAAACTCATTAGGACTGGCTACATTAGGGGTCTGTGGCCTAACATGCAAATTAATTCCTGCTACAAAAAAAGCCCTGGGTTTTGACAACAAACAAGGTAAACAGTATACGAAGCAAAAGGTGGGTGTGGCTGGATGACCACTCTTCTGGTAACATGGGGGTGTGGCCTAGTATGCTAATAAGCTGTGCTGTCAGTCGTGTGGCCTAATATGCTAATGAGTTTCTGCTGTTGGGTGTGGCCTATTATGCTAATGAGTTCCTGCTGGGATTTTTCTACAAAAAAAGCCCTGGTAAATTCCAATTTCTCGTTTGCTTTTGCATCTGTCTTCCAGGATCTTTTTTTGTTGTTGTTGTTGGTAGCTCTTAAAATGGCAACCAGAATTGCTGGCAACATTGTTGCATCAGGATATAGGAGTAGATGATCCTAGGGAAGAGTTTAGCCGCTAATTCTGGGGAAGAGCTTGCCAGTTAATTGTGTTTGGAAGAAGGGCCTGATGCTGTGGTGCAAATACAGGATAAGCAACCAATTACTGAACTCAGCAATCTATATTTCTATATAGCTACTAAAGCTAAAATTAAATCTGAATTCATTTCCAGTGAGATATTCATTATATAATGTTCCATTCAACAATGCATGCTGTAAAACACTTGCACATTTACATATATAAATTACGGCTGCCGTTTGGCTCAGGGTCAGAATTTAAGTTGATGCTAAGTTACGGAAGATAACAAACCCACATGGTGATATTAATTATAGTAACTCAATTATATCTTTTTGATTTATTCTTGTACAGTTATTGTGAAAGCATTTTTTAAAAAAAGATACTGAATCTGTAACCAAAAAAATGGAACTTGCTGTATGTGTTTGTGTAAGATTGTATCCCAACTATTAGAACAATAGAGGGAAAATCAGAAAATGGCAGGTATCAACTTCAAACCCGATACAATCAAATTTCACAACATGAAGCTTATCAGGAAACTAGTGCTCCAGCATAGAGTAAACACCTTACATACATATGAGATGGAATTCCTAGCTATGGGTGTTCCACTAATCTTCTATATGCTTGAATCAGCCTCGGGGGTTATTTCCAGTAGCATTGTAACATGTGGAGAGAGCCAGTTTGGTATAGTGGTTAAATGCGCAGACTCTAATCTGGGAGAACCGGGTTTGATTCCCCACTCCTCCACTTGCACCTGGCTGGATGACCTTGGGCAAGCCATAGCTCTGTACCAGCTGTTCCCTCAAGGACAGCTTGGGAAAGAGCTCTCTCAGCCCCACCTACCTCACAGGGTGTCTGTTGTGGGGAGGGGAAGGGAAAAGGAGTTTGTAAGCCGCTCTGAGACTCCCTTGGGGAGTGGAGGGCGGGGTATAAATCCAATCTCTTCTTCTTCTTCTTCTTCTGGATGTCTGTTGCAGATGTGAGCTACATTCTCTAGTATGTTTATTTTGTTCATTGTTGTCTTGTGTATTTGTATATGAAATATACCTTGGGCATATCATCAAATCTCTTATATAAAAGGGTGTACAGTGTACACTATATTGTACGAGGTCATTGGTTTAGTAGTAGAATCCATTGCATCAAAAATCCCTTTTTTTACACCCTCAAGTAGTTCAGAGACAAATGTATTATTTCCCAAGTTTCCTCTTGTCAGGGTTCAACTAGATTCAGGGAGGCATATGGGAAACTCTACTTGTGAGCCAAATTGCCCTTCAGAACCTAGTTCCCTGATGTTACTTGTGACTTGAGTGGATTCTGGGAACCCCCAGCCCAACTTGTGTGACATGTATTGTTTAGTTGAGCCCTCACAAGGGAACTCCCAACAATATGGACAGTTTATGCATGGATGCCAAAAGTGTTGCTGGAGTTTTCATAGGAGGAGTGATGTATTTGTAAGGTGCCAGTGGCCTAGAACTAGAACTCATACTGACTAGACTCCAGCATCTTTCCTCCGGTGCTACCAAGTCTGCTAAAGAACCTGCAAGCAGAATGGTGTAACCCAGGAGTATCCTAGGCAGTATTGCAAAGCTCAACCTATGGTCAAGTGACCTAGGAAGTAGGCTTACCACGTGCTTGCTTCCAACAAGTAATCCCCTGCTACTGGACCGCCGCACTGCTGGTATTTGTGGTGGGAGAAAGAAGGGGTGGCAGTGGAATGGTGTCTCACCCAGAAGTGATGTAATTTTCAGGTTTTTACCATAGAGATCTGGTGGAATTCCTAGAGTGCCACCCATAAATGTTGTCATTTATGGATCAGATGTGTTATTATTTCCCACCTCACCCCCACCCCAGTAATCTCCCAGGGGTTGAAGGCAGAGGCCTGGCACCCAGTCCATGAGCCAATGTAGTTCCACGGCCCTATATACCCTTACCTTTGAGGCTTATTCTTCTAGTTGAACAATTGGCATCTAGGTATAAGACCCTGAAATGCAAAATGCCTCCTTATTACACTTCGGCATAGCCAGATCATTAGCTTTCCTTATTACATTTCCTGATCTCTTTGTTAGCTGCCACCCCCACAATGTCACCATTTACCTTCCTAGGAGTTTGCTGCCTGCTTCTGACCGCCACCTTGTTGGTGGCTCCCTCCCTCCTGATCTTGGGGATCTAATTAATACAGTAATCCCTATAAATCCTGACAATTCCATACAGCACGGTAGCAGCTGCTGAGAGTTGTAATAGGGAAACAGGAATGGATCTTTGCTTTCACACACACTAAATAATGCAGTTTCAACTCACTTTCAACGCTCTTTGAAACTGGATTTTCCTGTGTGAGATGGCAAAATCCACGTGCAAACGGTCACTGAAGTGGATTGAAACTGCATTATTTAGCATGTGTGAAAACGCCATTTATGTTTTTGTAGAATACATTTCTGATATTCTTTGGGTTGACTAGCCTGGGAAAATATGCAATCAAAACAGCCATTTGTTGAATATTTTACAGCACTGAAGGGCACTATCACAAGCTGGTGATGGTTCTTTCTCACAAGGGCATTTATTAAACCAGCATTTTTTGAACAGGGTCATCAACAGTGACATCTAGTGGCTAAAGTTATCTGAGCACTGCCAGCATTTACAGCTTGGTTTGGTTTCCCTTTTGTTCGGGAGCAGGATAAAGAAAGGAGACAGTCTTTGGTGCAATCCCTTAGTTTTCCTAATGAAAATAAACTTATGTACAGGACCAACTCCTTGGGGCCCCAGGACAAGATGTAAGCATCTTGTAAGCATGCCACTCAGTCTAGCTTGCATGTGTGGGCATTAGGGTTGCCAAGTCTTATGGACTCACCGGCGGGGGGGAGTCCTCCTGTGGCCGGGAGTTTCTTCTGGCGCGCATACGTTGCGCGCGCGCCCGGCGGCGTCACTGGAAGTGACGTCGGCACGTTGGGGGCGTTGCCAGGGTGACGCTCTGGCAATCGCCCCAAAACTCTATGGTATCATAGAGTTTTGGGGCGATTGCCAGAGCGTCGCCCTGGCAACGCCCCCAACATGCCGACATCACTTCCGGTGACGTCATTACATCGTCCTCGCCGGACGACTTTGGGGGTGGGGTTCCCCCTGCCGGCCGAATGCTGGCCGGCAGATCGGGAACCCCTTTAGCGGGGGATCCCCCACCCCCTGGGCTGACTTGGCAGCCCTAATGGGCATGAGCACACATATAGTATTTTCTCTTCCTGAAGGGAGTCCAATGCCATGCTCATATGAGACCTGTTGTCATTATCAGGGTTAAAGGATGCATGAAAAGTTATGCTCCACTCTTTCCATGGGAAATTGGATTTTGTACCAGAATACCTTGCAATGTCTAGCGGTCTCTGGGAAAATCTCCCATTCCACATGAATTAGGTTGAACATCTAAGAAGTAATGGAGCACAACTTTTTCATTCTTTTAGCCCTGCCAGAGCTATTGGCATTTAAAGTGGGGTTGCCAGGGGGTTGCTTTCACCTGGCAATTCCAGCAGCTTTTGGGGACAGAGCATATGGTGGGCAATGACATGTGGCATGGTGACATCACCTCCAGGTGAATTCCTAGAAAGTTGTTCTATGCAATGACCTCACTTCTGGCTGATCACGCAGATGGGATGCCACGGCATCATGAAACCCCCCCCCCCGTCGCCGCTTGTTTCCCATGGCTCCATGGGAGACCCAACATGATATACTGGTTAGGAGTGGCATACTCTTACCTAGAGAACTGGCTTTGATACCCCACTTTTCCACATGAAGCCTTCTGGGTGACCTTGGGCCAGTTACAATACCTCATAAGGTGCCTGTAGTGGGGAGAGGAAGGGAATGCAATTGTAAGCTGCTTTGAGACTCCTTAAGGTAGACCTTCTTCTTCTTCCTCTTCCTCTTCTTCCTCTTCTTCCTTTTCTTCTTCTTCCATTGAGTAGGTGCAGGGAATGTGGGGGGTTTCCAGGGACTTTCCCACTGAGGCTGGGCAAATGGTGAAGTTACATGGCCAGGTGAGAAAGAGTGGGACTTATTTGATCAGGGAAGGAACCGGGGTGTGGCGACATGGGGGGAGGCAGCTGATACAACCACAGAGTTTCTGGTGATTCGTACAGAGGACTGATGTCACTTCCAGGGCTCATTTCGTAGCAGGAGCTCCTTTGCATATTAGGCCACACACCCTTGATGTAGCCAATCCTCCAAGAGCTTACAGAGCTCTTCTTACAGGGGCTACTGTAAGCTCTTGGAGGATTGGCTACATCAGGGGTGTGTGGCCTAATATGCAAAGGAGCTCCTGCTATGAAATGAGCCCTGGTCACTTCTGGGTTTTCCTAGAAGTGACGTCAGCCATTTAAAAACTTTTCTCTGAGCAGCAATGGAAAATGAGAGCTAGGATCAGGGGATCCCCCACCGGGGTTTTGGTCTCTGTTTTATCCCTCTGTCTTCTATGCAGCTAGGGTAGGCCTCCAGCATGCTGTCCCTTAAGGTTCCTGTACTGGGGCCTGACAATGTGACAATGAATAGCAGCTAATGGCAAACAAGAGTTAACAGAGGATCAGTGGGAGATCATTTGGTCCACACAAGCTGAAATCTCTAAATCATTGACAATTCAAGCTGTACCACTTAAGGTTTTATTCAGGTGGTACTTGACACCTATAGATCTGTTGCATATTGGCCCTCAGAACTCTTCGCTATGTCGGAAGCTATGTGGGCAGAGAGCAAATTTCTTTCAATATTGGTGGGAATGTAAGTGTATCATTAGTTATTGGGAAGAAAGAAGTAATAAAAAATGTTAATGTAATAACAGGTTCTAGGATACCTTTAGACACAGTAATAATCTTGTTGAATCTTTGGCTGGAGGAGAAACCAACTGCAAGAGTTAATCTACATACTGCTAGCAGCGGCAAAATCGGTCATCGCACAAAAACGGAAAAATAAGAATCCTCCTACAATCAATCATTGGTGGAATAAAGTCTGGGATTATTTTTTAGCGGAGAAATGCTTAGTTTATTTTGATAACAGCCAAAGAGACAGGGAGCTTTTTAATCCCTTAGATAAGTGGTATCCTTTTTTGGAACAGTTGGACAATGAAAAAATAGAGGGTGAAATAGCTCCTTTAATTAAATTTAAAACATTTTCTTATGGGTAAGATCCCCATAAGCAATCTTAAGAGGTTGGTTTTTACATAATTGGTTACTCCTTGTAGGATATGTTAATAGAAGGCACTTCCCTTAGAAGGTTTGCAAAGTTTATGTTTAGTTATATATATAATCTGGAATGAGCTAAAACTTTGTTATTGCTTTGTTATTGCTCTGATGCTGTCTTTTGTGTCTTATTTTTCTCTTCTCATTTTGTAATGTTACCGTTCAAAACACAATAAAATTATTTTTTTAAAAAAAATAGCAGCTAATGGAAGCCCTTTTACACAGTACTAGCAATCCTTCTACACGGATTTATTATTATTTTTTTAAAATTCTATGCTGCCACTCAACCCATAGATCCTTGGGGTGGCTTCTAATCAATCAAATATAGAAATACAATGCTGAAGAAGAAGAGGAAGAAGAGGAGGAGGAGGAGGAGACTGGAGTTATACTCCACCCTTCACTACCCAAGGGAGTCTCAGAGTGGCTTACAAACTCCTTTCCTTTCCCTTCCCCTCCCCACAACAGACACCCTGTGAGGTAGGTGGGGCTGAGAGAGCTCTGACAGAAACTGCTCTTTTTCAAGAACAGCTGGTACAGAGCTATGACTTGCCCAAGGTCATCTAGCAGGTGCAAGTGGAGGAGTGGGGAATCAAACCCGGTTCTCCCAGATTAGAGTCTGCGCACTTAACCACTACATCAAACTGGCTCTCTTACACAAACCACCCCAAATCACTCAGCAGTCTCTGGGCTGCCCGGGGGACTCCCTACTACCACCCCTTCCCCAAGCGTGGCTTGCTTCCCCACGTAGGCAGGCAGAGTGCGAATGCTGCAAAAGTGAGTTTTTAAAAGTTTTATTTAAATTTTATTTTTTGTTCTGTGACATCAGTGCCCCCTGACTTATTTAAAGGCCCCCTGAATTACAAAACCCTGCCTACGAGCATCAATAAAGGTGAAAAAAAGTTTATTTGTGATGCCTCCTTCTCCCAAAACAAAATGGTGCTATCAAAACTGAAGAAGAGCATTTCATACCCTCATTTATCAACCAAGTTTCCAACGTTTTGTCACAGTTCAGTATAACTAAGAAACAGAATCCAGAATTGGACAGATACGATCAGCCATCAAGCTCTAGGGTCACCAGGAGCAGGGAGCCATTTATCTCCGCCCCAATAAAAGGAAATGGTTGCTACTCATGCGTATAAAGTGCAACAGTTGGGAACTTCATTGTGGTAAGCATCCCTTCCATCCAAGGTGCAGCACCTTGTAACGGGGATCCATTTGTGATAGATGCTCCCACTTAGGGTTGCCAGGTCTGGGGTGAAAAATACCTGGAGACTTTGGGGGTGATCCAGGAGAGGGTGGGGTTAGGGGAGGGGAGGGGCCTCAGCATGGTACTGTTAGGACTTTTGTCCAATAATCAGAAAAATCAGAGTAATGAATCTTGCTTTTCTGGAAAGAAGAGATTGCTTCTTTTAGTTTAAAAGAAGTTTATTACTAAAGGGAAAAGGTAAACAGGATTAGCTACAAATAAACAAAACATGCTTTCTAAGGAGCTGCATTGTGCTCCGTCTTCACACTAAGACATACTGATAGAGAGTGAGGGATTGCAATGGAGGATCTCTCCTTCTTCTTGACCCCTGAAAGGAAACACCTGATATCATTGACCAATTAGCAAGACAGTACACCTTTAGTTTTCCCGGGTCTACAGTCAATTGGCCAGCTGCCAGGTATTACTTCCAGGCTAACATAGGTAAACAAACAAGTTGCATAGTTAACCCTATAATGACTGAATTTCTCAGGCCTTGCATTACATGCTCATTTCTCCAACAGGTACAATGCCATAGAGGCCACCCTTCAAAGAAGCCATTTTCTCCAGGGGAGCTGATCTCTGTCAGCTGGAGATCCATCGTAAAAGCAGGAGATCCCCAGGCCCCACCTGGAGGCTGGCAACCCTACTCCCACTAGAGCCCTCCCTTGTAATATAAAAGTCTTCCTTCTACATATACCCCTCCTGTTAGAATAATGGGCATTTTGCAAGTCTGTAATTAAAAGCCATAGATGACTTTGCTTTTCCTAGTGGCTCAGAGGAAAGAGGCACCTGTAATGTTCCTAACACTCATACGCATACATTTTACTTATACTTCTCCTTCCTGACTTGGCCCTTCTCCCAAAAATTGCAGAGTGGCAACATGGTCCCATTTACAGCTGTTACGTTCGCCGTGCTGTGGAGGCATAGTATTAGCTGCGTGTCTGCCAGCCACGATACTGTGCTGTTATTTCACTGCTATGGCACTGGGGGTCATTATCATTCTTTCGAAGCACCCATGAGTCAGCGGTTTTATTCTCTGAGCCTTCTCGAGATTCTTTTAGATGAGGAACAGTGGCTGGAACAGAGTATATGTCCTGCTTTTTTTTTTTTTTAAAAAAAAGCCTGGCAATGAATGAGATATAATATTCAGTCTCCTTCCCTGCACCTTAACCTAGCCAGCCTAAGATCGTATGGTATCATAGGGATTTTCAGTGCACCCTGAAGCATCTGTATTTAGAAATAAGTACCACTCCATTCAATGGGACTCAGTGCCTAAAGCATTTGAATTGTGGTGTTATTGCTGTTTTGCAGGAACCAAATTAACCGGGGCTTTTCATGGCCATTTTGTTTTGTTATGTTGCAATCAGGGCTATTTTGGGGCAGGAACGCACAGGAACGGCGTTCCGGCTGGCTCCTGAGTTGGCCGTACCCTGCAGGAACTCATTAGCATAATAGGCCATACCCAACAGCAGAAATTCATTAGGATTGACCTAACATGCAAATTAATTCCTGCTTCAAAAAAAGCCCTAGGTTTTGACAACAAACAAGGTAAACAGAATAAGAAGCAAAAGGTGGGTGTGGCTGGATGACCACTCTTCTGATAACATGGGGGTGTGGCCTAATATGCTAACGAGCTGTGCTGTCAGTGGTGTGGCCTAATATGCTAATGAGTTTCTGCTGTTGGGTGTGGCCTATTATGCTAATGAGTTCCTGCTGGGGTTTTTCTACAAAAAAAGCCCTGGTTGCAATAATTTTTAAATACAATCCTGGACATTAAATCCTTATATATTCTAACAGTTTGATTGCTCTTGTTGTAGAGGACCAGTGTCAAGGACAGGCATGGCTGGGACTTTACAAGAAAAAAATAATAGATATTTGAACTTGTCTAGTTCACAATACCTCTTTAGCACTACACCTCATATGATCATCTTGGTGATTTGCTTGCAGTTCAAAATGAATGTTGAGTTCTTTTGCATCTGCAAGTTTCTGATATTCAACATGGTGGCTGGTGAGGTAGCCAGTAGCCACTGATGATGCATGCTCATAATTTACTGCCTTCCTAGCATGAAATGTACCCTAAAGTCATCGTGGGCAAGTCATGCGACGTTTAAAATCAACTTCATAGACTGTATGTGTTGCTGGTGTGTTTGGCAGCATTAATCAGTTAGTGGCATTCATCATGCTGGCATATGTTCAGAATGTAATGGATCAAACTATTGTTCCAGAAGACAATGCAAGAGTACATAAATCCAATGAATACAAATAGACAAACATGAAAATCAGCCAAGGAGGCAAAAGGGGAATGCTAGAGAAACAAGCCATACAGTTTTCCTATCACCTGAAACCAGTAAGATTGAAGCAACCAAGGCGACCCCCCTTTTAAAGCTGACATTTTCCCCTGCCAGCTGCCTTGGTTGAATAGGGGAGAAGGGGCAGCCATGGCAAAGGATTTGAGGACCCAAGAAACTTTGAGTTGGCCAGGCAAAATTGCAGTGTCAAAACAGAGAAACAAGCCATGCAGCTCTCCCCTTTAAAAAAGCAGGTTTGAAACCACTGAAACTGATTTTAATTGCTTTTTTAGCATATAGCAAAGATGATGGAGAAGAGATGTAGATGGTGAAAGCTGTTTGAGAATATACTCACAGAACATTGTCGATCCAATTTCCAATGAAAACAATTGCCCTTTTTTGACATTCAAAGGTCCTGCTCTTCAATTGTAAACAAGTTCTAATCCAAACCGAGGAGTGATAGAGTATCTCTCACCAAGGATCAACATGATTGGGTATCAGCCAAGGCTAAGAGTGCAGAGAGGACCTTCTGCTGTCCAATAATACTTGGCCTATCTGCTCTCATCAGTAATGGCAAGTCACACCAGAGTCTTGTTCTACTCCTTCTAGCTTTCTTGCTGGGAGAAAGCAGTCTAGTGTTGCCAGATACCCCCTGGCCACCGGAGAGGGATGGGAGCATAGGATTGGCAGATCCACGATGGGAAAGTCCTGGAGTTTTGGGGGTGGAGCCTGGGGAGGACAGGGACCTCAGTGGGGTACAATGTCATATAATCCATCCTCCGAAGCATCATTTTTTCCCATGTGAACTGATCTCTGTAGTATGGAGATGAGCTGTAAAACTGGGGGATTCCCCGGGTCCCAACTGGAGGCTGGCATCCCTAACTGCATCTCTTTCATACGATGTTGCACCCTATAACTCCACCAGGAAAATGGTTCTACATACATATGAGAAGGAAGTATGGTTGGCGAGGAGGATGTTACTGGAGAGCACCATGCCCAGGGGCCTTTAAAACCTGAAGGCAGCCCTGCTACCTATATACTATCTGACTGACTGTTCTGGAATTTATCTCTTACGTGTATATCCAACCTCATGAAACTCAGGATGGTGTACAGAGAACCTTATGAAGATAAGAGGTCTCCTAGCCAGGCACTGACAAGACCCAGCTTTCTTTGTTTGCTTCAGCAAGGTTACACCTGTAGAGATCTCGGTTCTTGTAGAGATAAGGACTCTTTTCTGTTTTAATTTAAGGTCTATTGACTCCATCAATAAAATAAAGATGTGTTAAAACACATATTTAAACCAGCCAATTAAAAAACACACAAAGCAGCCCACCATCATGCCAGCTTATTCCTGGCCACTGCATCATATCCTACAGTGGAGAAGCCAGCCTAACCAGAAGGATCATTTTTTGCTCCATTTTCCCCCCATACCAACTGAAGCATTTACCCCAGTGTTACATAGTGTTGAAAGGAACTCACTTCATGTACAGTGGTCTTTGGGACTTTTTAATTTAAATGACGCAATAATAAATTGGAAGGGACTCCAGAGATAACTATGGAAACAAGCAAACATATGTCTTTGTATTTCAGTTGATACAAATAATATCTGTTGCCCAGATACCCTGAAATGCATAAAACTTTGTAACTTTCCACTGCCACAGCATGCTCCTCTTGTGGCCCTTGTGTCTGTGAATGTCCTGGGGAATTCTTTCATTGCATACAGTCAGATCAGGATCATGCTAGCAGTACATTTGAGTCAGCAACTTGGTAGCTGGCACTTCTGGGCGAATGCTTCATTGAACAAAGTAGTGAGTACCTGTAGAAAGACTTTTTAATGAACACACATACCAGGATCCAAGAACAACATTGTCACTTGTGGGTTAGAGAAAGTGGGATATCTGTGTTTGCTCAGCTGATACTGAAGTAGTCATGTTGTTTTGCCATGTAGCCAGGAAGCAGCTCACCACTCATTTCACATCTTATTTCACAAATTTTCCAGAAATGTCCGGATTTATATGATCATTAACAAGAAGTAAAGGGCACTATTTAATTATTCTTCTCTAAGAGTTTCCTGTGGTAAAATGGTTTTGGAATTTCACCTTTCCATAGCAGGCTTGCATTTAACGAAGGTGATGATTTCCCCCTGAATCTAGGCAGAAGAAATAGTATTGAACCCAACAGGAAGTCACATGATATTTAAGTCATTTTTAGAATTAAAAACGCAATTACTTTCCAATGAAAAGGAAATAAAATAACATTTTAGACCTACTGCAGGGAACTATAAAGTGGAATCCCAAAGATTAGCTAACTTCTTGACAGTCATGTCAGCTTTTCTTGGAAAATTATGCTATTGCTTCAGGGTCTGTAGGAGAAGGGCTACACACTCCCTTCACAGCCAGTAATACCAGATTTTTTGTTTTGCTCACATGTTCTGGAACCAAGTTAATGACTAGTAGGTAATAAAATAGCCTTTTATAAAATGTCCCATGACTTTAAAAAATTAGGGTTGCCAGCTCCAGGTTGGGAAAGTCCTACAGATTTGTGTGTGGGGGGAGCCTGGGGAAGACAGGGACCTCAGTGGGGTTTGGTGCCATGGAGTCCACTCTCCATAGCATCCATTTTCTCCAGGGGAACTGATCTCTGTAGTATTATATTTTGACTTATTTTTCTTGCCAGCTGTCATGAGTCACCCCAGCTCTGCTGATACTGACACCTCAGCTGAAGAAGAGCCCCTCATGGGCCTCTATAGGCCCATGGTGCAAGCTTTTCAGGTGGATTCTGGGCCTTCCCCAGTAACTAGGCTAGCTTGCCAGGAAGCAGCCAGCAATCACTGGGAAGAAATGGGGGCAGAGCCTGGTGTGTCAGCATTGCACAGCATGGTTATATCACTTCCCATCAAACCCAGAAATGACATGGTGGATGCTTTAGCAACACCCCCACCCCAGGAGGATGCCAGAGTCACCACCAATCCACCATGCTCCTTACATCGTGGGCAGTTGCCGTGGCCTTGCCAGCTCTTCCTGCTGCTTTCTGACTTCCAGCTGGAGCCTCTCCTGCTCACTGTCTCAACTCAGAGGAGGCTGAGGCCAGCAGCTGAAGTGGCAACAGCAATCACATCTCATGGTTCCTCGAGTGGGCGGCCGAGAAAAGAGCATGCATGGGGCTGGCCACTGCTGAGTCTCTCCCTGGTGACGTGATGGCTGGGCCCTGCTGTGGCTGCTTCTCTCCTGGGGTGTTGGAGGAGCGCTATGGCCCAGTGCCTCCCATGGCATGGGCTGAGGGCAGAGGGACATATAAGGCTGGGTAGGCAAAGGAGGAGGGGAGGTCCTTTGGATCAATTCACAGCCGAGTTGTGTGGCTTAAGGGGGGGGGGTTGTGTGGAGAGCAGGGGAGCTAGGAGAGCGCATGATTCATGCCAGGGAGCTGGCTCTTCTCTGGCTCTTCTATTTTAATCTTATTTTATTATTTTTTGTGACATCAGGTGACATCACACACCCCCAGTGCCCCCCCCCCGAAAATCATCTAGCTACAGTGCTGCTCCCTGTCTGCTTTCCCATGAAGAAGACCAATTCCCCACTGCAAACCTCGGAACAGTTGACCTACCTTGTCAGCCAGAATAGGACACCAACTACCTTTAAAATACTCTTCTTACTTTGCCCTCAGTTTATCCATTTGTAATTAATACAAGTTAACTTTTTTTTTGCAATAACAGTCTCATTTTTTAATGGGGGAAAATGCCACACCGACCTGCAATTAATGTATCCAAAAACTCAGATCCCTAGAGGTCCAGAGATGGTGGTTCATGTGTGAATGACCATATACATGTACTTCCTCCTGGTCCCAGGGTAACAAATGGTAGTGGAGGAAATGATTTCCCCCCTTGGCCTTAAATAATTCGGCTAGATTTTATCCTTTCCTTTTAAAAGCTTGTTGTGTATTGAGCCTGAGTAATCTCTGAGCTAGTACCTGAGGCTGGCGGAGCTTGTTGCTACTGAACAATAGCTTACCAGGATCCTGGAGTGGACCTATAGAAAAGTTAGTGTTGTGTAAGTAGCCTATCATTGGGAGTGGGGTGTGTTTGGGTGTGGTGTTTGCATGCTATATAAACAGGGCTGCGGCCCTGGCGTTTGTCCTAGTTGTGTTCCTGAAATCACTAAATAAAATAGAATTGTTCACTGCAATGCATCTTGAACCCAGTATTTAAGAAAGCTAATGCTCACAAATCAGAGAGAAAGCTCATGCCCATTTATGGACAGATGCCTTGTGTCATTATCAGCTTTTCTTCAGGAACATCCAAAAAAAGAGTCATTATTATCATGTAATTCCTACACCTAACAATACCAGGCAGCTTGGCGCTGTGTTGTCAAGAAGGAGGCTTGGAGGAAGCATTTAGATGATATCTAATCTGTAAGTCAAACAGTTGTAAAAGAGTTTTTTGCACTGTGAGGCCACATTTTTATTGGCAATTCAGTTGGAATAGCTGAACAATTTTAGTGGCTGCCTGGGAATGGTATACTGACAACAATTATGAATAAGTGTTGAGTGATGGAAGGTGGGTGAGGATCTGAAAAATTAGAAAGATTACTTGTCCCTTGTGTGAAGTCACGTTTTATTACTTAAGACATTGGTTAACTGGGGATAAGATTTAATATCTTGTCTATATATTTAACACTGGATAATTGGTGGAAATAAAACTCACAAGGACGGAAAGCGTTTGGCAAAGAGCAAAGGAGTCATGAAAGAAACAAAGGTTTTAATATGTCTTTGTTGCTTGTAAATGCCCATATCTGTTTAATTTTTCATGCACGTGTCAGATTGCAATGAATTTTTTCTGCTCTTAGCAGTCTTACATTCATGTGTCAAGAACCAATTCTTCACTTAGGATCCTTGTCATTCTCCTTTCTACTGGAAACTAGATTTTTCATTGCTACTGATCTAATACTGCTGCTAGGCCAAATGGTGATGAAAATATATGCACATCTAAGGCACCATGTAATTTCACTTTTGGTTTTCAATCTGAGATTCCAGGGTGTGTGTGTGTGTGAGATTCCTGCAAAGTTCACTGGCCTGCTATTGGATAGATGCAGTCTTAAACTGCAAATAAAGCAGTATTTTAGACATCAAGCCGAGCTTCAGTTATCTGGCAATAAGTTCCATTGATCACAGTGAAACTGACTTCTAAGCAAACAGGCACAGGATGGTAAATTATTTTCCTGAGTTTACTGTGAAAGTATTCCCCTGTTATGGAATGTGTATCAGAAGCAACAACGAGCACAGTATTCTCCATGGTAATAGAATGATGGCATACAATGTTTTTAAGGACATAAAACTTTCCCCTAATTAAAAGAAAATATTTTAATTGGATAAGCAAAATCTTTGGAATCTTTGAACTTTGGATGCTGATATGTGTTTGAGGGTATTTCGCCTACATACTGTGGTCATTGGTCAAGAAATATATGCTTATTATTTAACACATACCAAGCATAATTTCTGAATAAAACCATTTTACACCCAATACATATCATAGCTGAATTTGGAGGGCTGCCAGCAAACCACAGTTTTTGATACATTTTATTTATTTATTTATTTATTTATTTATTTCCATTTGTAACCCACCCTCCCGTGTACAAGGCTCAGAGTGGGGAACAACATTTCTAAATAAACAATATTCACAGTCAAGTTAAAACAATCAAAATATCTTAAGCAATTCAATAACAGTTTACAGATGGTGCATAAAAGGTACACCAGTTTGTATCCTTGCCCTGTGGGGGAAAAAGGAAGAAAGATGCCATGCTAGATGCCATGCATTGCTGTCCTCAACCATAGGCCTGGTAGAACATCTCTGTCTTGCAGGCCCTATAGAATTGTATTAGGTCCCACAAGGCACAGATATCATGGCCGTGGTCACATTTTCCTTTAAATCTGGGTGCCTTCCCGGATTTAAAGGGACTGGGTTTTTTAATTTCACACATCCCAACCTTGGCAGCGGCGGCTGGTGGAAGAGGAGGAGGAGGTGGGCAGTGGCAGAAGAGATGGCGGGCTGAGGAGGAGGAGTCAGGCAGCGGCGATGGTGGAGGAGGCGGGCAGTGGAGGAAGTGGCAGCTGGCGGTGGCGGCTGGGGGAGGCACCCTTCCCCGAGCCCCGCCAGCTGCCTGGTAAGTTTTTTGGGGGGTTTTGCCCCTTTTGCACTTGGGCACTTGAGTACCCAAGCGCCCAAGTGCAAAAAGGGGGAAAAAAACCCAGGAGAGACAATCTGGACAGCCCTCTCCCACCAATGATTGTGAGAGAGGGCTGTCCAGATAAGTTCAATTGTGGGCTCCTTGCATGACCATTGAGAAAATACTTGATTTTCCCGGGGTCGGAAAACGTGGGAGGAAGCTGCAATTGAGCTTCGGCGCGGGACTAGTTGTGGCCTGTCTGATCGGTCCCTTTAAATGTGAGAGGAAACAGCACTTCCTCCCGCTTTAAAGGGCCATGTGACCATGGCCCATGTGACAAAGAGTTCCACCAGGTCAGTGCCAGGGCCATAAAAGCCCTGGCTCTGGTTGAGGACAGCTGGATACTCTTTGGGCCAGGGATCTCTCCTGTGTGTAATGCTGTTTGGGAGATATCCCAGGAGAGGCAGTTCCGTAGATATGCTGGTTTCAGACCATTTAGAGCCTTAAAGGTTAAGACCAAAGCCTTGAACCTGATCTGGTATTCAGCCTCAAGCCAGTGCAGCTGGCAAAGCACCAGTTAAATGTGGGCTGCCAAAGGAGTTCCTGTAAGAATCCACGCCACCACATTCTGGACCAGTTGTAGTTTACGGGTCAGTCTCAAGGGTAACCCTGCATAGAGCGAGTTACGGTAGTTTAACCTGGAGGTGACTGTTGCATGGACCACTGTGACTAGGTCAGGGTGAGATAGGATGGGAACCAGTTACTCAATCTAGTGTAGCCAGTCTAGCAACATTTGTGATCTGGGCCTCCATCAATAAAGAGGCATCCAAAAACACACCCAGGCTCTTGACAGTCAGCACTGGTGTTTAAGACACTCCATCAAGAGCTGGGAGTTGGCACCCTAACCCTAAATCCCCCACTACCCAGCCACAGAACCTCCATCTTAGATGGATTCAGTCTCAGATGGCTCTGTTTCAACCATCCAACCACAGCCTCCAGCCCCTTTGGCCAGAATAGCTGGGGTGGTATCTGGCTGACTGTCCATCAACAGATACAGCTGGGTGTCATCTGTGTATTGATGACAACCCAGCCTGAAACTCCATACCAGCTGGGCAAGGGGGCACATATAGATGTTAAATAACATTGGAAAGAGGATTGCCCCCAAGGGTCCTCACATACCAAAGCCCTACCTTCTGTCCCTGACCTTGGAGGAATGAGGCGAGCCGCTTCAAGGCCATCCCACCGTCAGTGGGGCAGTGGGTCAATAAATCATGGTTGGCTGTGTCAAACACTACTGTCAGATTAAGCAATAACACCAGCGCTGACCCGCCTTGATCCAGCTGCCTACGAAGATTGTCTGTAAGGGCAACCAGGGCTGTCTCCATCCCATAGCCAAGGCAGAAACCAGATCAGAATGGGTCTTTTTCATGTTTTAATTATCCTGGCAGCAATGGGACAACATTTAGTGTGATTATGGGACAAGCTAGTTGTGACACTAAATATGTGACTGTTGCTGAAAACAACGCTGTGTGCCTAACTCCTTCCCCAGCCTTACACCCAAAGAACTTATTCCTATCTTAATCTAACATTATTTATCATAGTATTGACTCTGCTCTGCATATCATTCATTGGGGTATGGTTGGATATTATAAAGATGCATGGGTACTGTTGCAGTTGGCATTAAACCAAAGTATTTTGCTTTGAATGAATAACTATACTCTTGATAACAACAGGAATCCATTTCCCTTCAAATAATGTTGGCAAACATGAAACTAGACTGAGTATCAAAATGGCATGTGAACAGTTTCATGCTGTGTTTAGCACTGTTTTGAGCCACATGTTGCATACTGTGGTGAGAGTTGGTCCTGTACTGTCTAGAGTAGGACTAGAATTGGGCAGACCCAGGTGTAACCTCCTCCCCACCATAAAGCTCACTAGGTGACCTTCTACCTGTCACCCCTCTCTGCCTAATCAACCTCTTTGCTTTGATAAAGCAGGAAAGGGAGAGCTGCACATGCTGCCTGGAGCTTCCAGAGGAAGCTGGGCAAAAACGGGATGGATAAATAATTAGTATGACAGTACAAATATAGATTGCACCAGGAGCATACATTTGGTGTAGTGTTTGGTGTAGTGGTTAAGTGTGCAGACCCTAATCTGGGAGAACCAGGTTTGATTCCCCACTCCTCCACTTGCACCTGCTGGATGACCTTGGGAAAGCCATAGGTCTAGCACAGCTGTTATTGAAAAAGAGCAGTGTCTGTCAGAGCTCTCTCAGCCCCACCTACCTCACAGGGTGTCTGTTGTGGGGAGGGGAAGGGAAAGGAGTTTGTAAGCCACTCTGAGACTCCCTTGGGTAGTGAAGAGCGGGGTATAAATCCAATCCAATCTCTTCTCTTCTTCTTCTTCTTTATGTCAGCTGCAATGGCACATCCTTCTGCAATACTATTTTATTTTTACACCCGTGGAGGCTTCTTCATGGTCAGTATTTACAATGAACTGAGAAAATACTTAAGAAAGGATGGGAGGAGGAAATGTCCCAGCATGCTGCATTTGGGTTCCTCACAATTCATTGGCAGGTATATTGAAACCTGTGCATCATCTTGGGTATTTCTCTTTAAATGAAGACTGATGGAGTAACATTTCACATATAAGGATTTAAAACACTTGGAGGACTTGGTGTTCTTTAAGCAACAGCTAAATGCACATGGGCTGCTAATACTCTGATCACAAAAAGTAAAGCAGGCTTCCTTAGACTAATTGTGCAGAAAAAGAGCGCAGGACTGCAATTTTATCTGCATAATGGGCGAATTGTGCAGTAGTGCTAGCACTGACTGACTGGCGAAGCTCTGTCTATGCCTGTTTCCCTTTATTTTTATTATCAGCAAAACTTTAATTATGGCTTACAAAACCGACCACATTCTGCATGCATTTACACTGCAATAAATTTCCTTTCTCCCCCTACAATCTACATCCCGAACAGGGCAGTGTATATACAAGGGGAGATATTGATTCTCTGAAGAAATTATAACTGCATTTGTTCCCAAGTAAACATATAGAAGAAGGCCATTACAACACCTGGAACAAACCCAGTCAATTATCTGCGTTTTACTGAACAACACAAAACTAGATTGGGAACACAACAAAATTAGCATAAAGTGATTGCTGGTGCTTACAGGAACAAAAGTTGGAGACTTTGGATGGATGGCCTGAATATGTTTTGATTCACCTTTCTACGAAAGATGGAAGAAGGTGTTTTCTCTTGGCAGATTTAGGTCTTAGGTGGCGGTGGCAGCAGGGGGTGGGGGACAGGAGGGCAGATGACTAAGCTAGTCATTTTTAAAACTCCTGGCAGCTTCATGAATGTAAAGTAATCTGAAGGGAATGCTGTAGTTTTTCTGTATCTGTTGAAGAAGAAACAATAAATGACTGGGAAGATCTGTAAAATGTAAGCGTTGAATGTTCTGAGATAAGAACTAACAAAAAGTCTTTAAGATGCTATTGGTGGAGGAAGAGTAAATAAGGTGTTCTTAAAAATACTTTTGAAAAATGCTGTTGTAGCCCAATAATCAAATAGACCTGGAAAACAACAATAAATAGATCTATAGAACATGATAAATTGGCTTTTCAGATTACTGAACTGGCAGATAATGTGAATAACTGAGCTGATCAATTCTACCAGGGCTTTGTGTACTGCTCCTTGTCAACATCTAGCAATGGCTTTTAAACTATTTGCTTGTCTCCTGGAGACTGATTGTCAATGGAAATGGACCTTCCATGCCCTTAATGTTGCTAAAGGACTTATACCGCAACACTGGAGAGATAAATGCCCACCCCCAGTAATCCAATGTTTTGAGTACTTTACAACCTTATCAACATTTGAATTTATTGCATATAGATGATAATTGTGTGTGTACATATTTTTAGATATTTGGAAACATTTTAGAGATGTTCGTCTGTAGACTTGCCACCATTGCTGTTATATGTTGTTCTTTTTTATTGTTTGGGGGTTGCAATTAAAACATTTTTTTAAAAAAAATCTAGCAATGCCTAGTTTTAAACAGCTGTTTGGGGAACACAAACCCCCCCCCCCAAATCTGTCACATGGAAAAACACATTAATATAATCTTGGTTTCATTAATGTAAATTTAAATTGAAAACCAGTGTTATTGCTCACTGTTGCTCACTAATGTAGTAGCTTAGGGCTAGAAAAATATCTGATGTTTTATTATGAACTTGGAATAAGGCCCGTTGTAGAAATAAATACAACGGGCTCTAGAAAGAGGCTCTGGGTGGGTGCCCTGGCCTTGGACACTAAGCATCAATTTGGTGTGGTGACCTCAGCTGGGTATAATGACACAGAGTCTACCATTTTCTCCAGGGGAACAGATCTCTGCCATCTGAAGAGCAGTTGGAATTCTGAGTGATCTCCAGCCCTCACCTAGAGATTAACAACAAAAGGAGTTCATGGGAAAAGTTGATAAGAAAAAATACAAGTGAAATATATAACAAAAACTATTACTTATTTATACTTTTGAAATATTTCTTAAAGCCAAGGCAGTTCCAGCTGGCTTCTGAGTTGGCCACACCTACAGCCTCTCCCCCCCCCCCCAGGTTCCCCAGGCACCTCACAAGCCATGGGGCGCCTGGGGAAACCAAGCCAATCCAGGGAGGGAAGGCAGTTTAAACTGCCCCCCTGGGTTCCCCAGGTGCCTCGCAAGCCACGGGGCACCTAGGGAAGCCAAGCTGATCCAGGAAGGGAAGGCAGTTTAAACTGCCTCCCCTCTTCGGGTTCCCCAGGTGCCTCACCGATCCAGAAACTGCCTTCTTTCCCTCGGGTTCCCCATGTGCCCTGCAAGCCACGGGGCACATGGGGAAGCCAATCCTGGGAGGGAACTGCACTGTCAGGGGTGTGGCATAATGTGCTAATGTGTTTCGGCCATTGGGTGTGGCCTATTATGCTAATGAGTTCCTGCTGGGCTTTTTCTACAAAAAAGCCCTGCTTAAAGCCATATACATGAAAAAAACTCAGAAGGTTACACTGTTTTCAAGAGGAATTTGATAGAGAATCTAAACAAGAAATCTCTCTCAAACTTTGAAAAAATATAAATTGCCAGTGTCCTTGGCTATGAAGTCCATTTTAAAGATTTGCTCATTGAATCATATGTCACTCAGGCTAGGATGCATTTTGGGGTGTGTCCCTTCTTCCTGCTAGCCCTGTGAACTGAAATATACATTGACAAAACATTTATAAAGCCTTGAGACATTTACCAAACTCATGCTTACAGTTACATATTTAAAAATCTTTTTGTTTCACATCTCTCTTAAAAATAACCTGATACTTACAATTCAGAATTTGGATTGTTTCCCAAACAGTGAATTTGATTTAAGCTGTTTTCTGTAAGGGGCATTCCAGGCTTCTATGTTACCGAGGCTGGCTGTAAATTTTGCAGAATCATGTAATCCCATCTCTCTGGCCACCTGATACTAATTAACTCTACAGAGTGAAAAGGTTTGCTGTCAGATTTCTACCCTGGTGACATTCCTATCCTCTGAGAAATTGGAAGCTGTCCCAACTCCAAAGCCGTGAGCATTTAATTGGAGGAAATTTTTGGGAAACAATCCAAATTCTGAATTGTAAGTATTGGGTTAAATGAATTGTTACAAACAAAACATGCAACCTAAGATATGGCTGTAAGGTGAATCAATTTTAATTTTTTTTAAAAAATATCTTTATTCAACCCAATAAATTAAAACATCCATACATCAGTTTTAATATCCTATATATATATAAAAGCCCTAGTGTATAGGCACTTTCCGGCTCTCCCATTGGCTGTGCTGTGCATTTCATCAGCCATTGGCCTGTCAACTGCCATTCAAGAGTACTTGTGTGCCATTGGCTGGGTGCTGGGTCTGCTCCTCTCCCCCACCCACTGCTGGCTTGGACACTCTTCTCTGTGTGAATAAACTGCCAAAACAGCTGTCTCACCTGATGAAGATGCTTCTACTCAAGGCTCATTTTGTAGCAGGAGCTCATCTGCATATTAGGCCACTCACCCCTGATGTAGCCCAGGGGTGTAGAGTTTTGTAAATTCTGAGGGGGGGCTCTTTAGCACGCGTGCTTTGCATGCGCACTCACTGGGGCCATGTCCCCGCACCAGGAAACCTCCGCACCTCCCTGGGCCCTTCCGAGGCCCGCCAGCCGCTGCTGCTGGGGCCTCTCTCTCCTCCCCCCATTCCTTCCCTCTCCCTTTGCCGGGAAAAGAGGGAGGGAGAGGGAAGGATGGAAGAGTGGCCAGGCGGGGGGTGGTGGTGGTGAGGCACCGGCAGCAGCAGCTGCCGGCCTCAGAAGGGCCCCGGGAGGTGCGGCGGCAGGCACTACATTTCCCCGGGGGGGGCTCAGTCCTCGAGGCTCGAGCCCTCGAGCCCCCCCATAGTCTATGCCTATGATGTAACCAATCCTCCAAGAGCTTACAGTAGCCCCTGTAAGAAGAGCTCTGTAAGTTCTTGGAGGATTGGCTACATTAGGGGTGTGTGGCCTAATATGCAAAGGAGCTCCTGCTACAAAATGAGCCCTTCTTCTTTTGCTGTTTGGCTCCTCCGCAACTGGCTGGCTACTGAGGTGAGCCACTGGCCAACAAACCATTCTCATCTCCTGCTGTGGGGCTCATTTTCCCCTCAGTGGCTGTTGCTAGGCAACCAAGCTTGGTTCTGTCAGTAAAAAGGCAGGTGTGGCAGGATGCATCCCAGTGAGCGTTCCTGGATGCCACTTTGTGTCCCCGTTGCAATTTACAAACCATTCAGACCTATGGAAGGTGTATTACAGTAGTCCAGTCTAGATGTTAAATGGGTATGTATGACTGAGGACAGATGTGCTATTTCCAAGAATGGTTGCAGCAGGTAAACCAGCCTAAGGTGGTAAAAAGCCACTCCAGGCTTCTTCCCCCACGACTTGTTTTTCAAGCAGCAAAGCAAGATCCCAGAGCATTCCAAAGGTGCACACCAGTTCTTTCAGGGATACCATCCCATCCAGCACAGGCTATAACCCTACTCCCAGTTGGACTTTATCTCCAACAAACATCAGTTCCTTCTGTCTGGATTAAGCTTCAGTTTGTTCAGTTTGGCGTAGGTCCTGTGAGTAGGTGTTAAGCAGGGAGGTGATTGTTCAGTGTGCTGCGCAAATACGTGCAAATGAATTCAGTTGCACCTGTTTTGCAAGATTACACTGTTCTCTTCCACCATGCCGCCAACTACTGTCATCACCATTAATTTTTAAAAGGCATATAGTACAGTAAAAATACGTTTTGACCTATTTATTAGTATCTCAGTGTCTGCTCATGAACTTAACTAGTCGTATGATTACTTCTTGTGATTACAACTGAAACAGAAGCTGTGCATGCCCCCAAAGCTGTTCATTCTATCCAAGGCCAGTAACTTAAAAACATGCAAATGTCTGTGCAGTTACAGAGAGAGGATTAATAGGAAGTGATTCTTTGCTTTCTGCAGTTGGTAACCTTAATGATCTTAATGACCATGTCTAGGGGACACTTCCTCTTCTCTGGTAAATTAGATAATATAGTTAATTATGTTGGCAAAAGCAACAGCAAGATGAAAGGACCACATAGCTACTACACTGAGCTTATGTGGGCTGCTTTGAGGCAGCCATGTCAACCTCTTGTTCCTTCCACAAGTCAACCAGAGGTTTAACCAGGCTGTAAGCCATGCAGGGGAAAAAAATCCCATCTTAATAGATACTTCTTCCTGGCAGAAGTTATGGAATTCTATAAGTTCAAACTTCATCAGGTGGTTACTTGTTGATGACTACTGAGTTATTAAACTCCTCTACGTTGGCTCAGCTACATACATCAACATTTGGTCCAAGTCCTAAAGTCTATCTAACAGGCTTTTGTACGAGGGGTGTTAGATCTATTCAAGATCTAGTCCTAAAGATACAAGGTATCTGCTCCCACCTCTCAGCTGTTTTTTGTGGCTCTGTCCCTGCTTCTCTCCCTTCCTTGTTTTTTTCTTCATGGATCTATTGGCCCTCAAAAAAATTAGGATTTTTAAGAAATTCTAGATCCAAATACTTTACCAATATTGAGATCTGGGATTTTTGGGAAATCCTGAAAAAATCTGGGGTCTATTAGACCCAAACTTAAATGTACTAAGAAAAAAAAGAATTATACACCTCTAATTTGTACCACACCTTTCTCTTGTGGCTCAAGATGCCTTAGAGTTTAACAGTTCTTTTCCAAGCACTTCTAGCATATATCTCCATCCACAAAATAGTCATACATGGGTATCACTCTCTAATTAATGTCATATCTCTTTGGACTTGGTGGCTAAGTGACAAAATGGCCTCTGACTAGGATAGTGAAGAAGGAGGAGGAGGAGGAGGAGGAGGAGGAGGAAGAGGAGGTTGGATTTATACCCTGCTCTTCACTTGGAGTCTCAGAGCGGCTTACAAACTCCTTTCCCTTCCCCTCCCCACAACAGACACCCGGTGAGGTAGGTGGGGCTGTGAGAGCTCTTTCCAGAACTCTCTTTGAGAGAACAGCTCTGACTATGGCTTGCCCAAGGTCATCCAGCAGGTGCAAGTGGAGGAGTGGGGAATCAAACCCAGTTCTCTCAGATTACAGTCTGCACACTTTACTACACCAAACTGTAGACTAGACACTTCAGCTTCATTAGATTGTCAAGCACCTGAGACACCTGTGGATGGGGAGAATTAACCAAACCAGACACTGCAGACTGATCAGCCCAAAGGCTTGAGGATGAAACTCTTTTGGTGCCAGACAGTATCACCTGAACCGGCATGCTACCAGGAGTAGGGGAAGGTGTTGTTGGGCAGCATATCTTGGCACATTCTGAAGTACAGGCAAGGGATTGTGAAGTGCAGCTACATAACCACTGCAAGCATTGAGCCAGGATGCTGGTGACCCTGTGGTAATAAGGTGGGTAGAATTAGCAAGCTGTAATTCAGCTATTTCAGTACTTTTAATAAAGCTTAAAATATGTTATCTGGCATCTTTGGAGGTTGTGGATGTAACTGGTCAATAATCATGGTGTGCGCAGTTCATCTCCCTATTAGTATTTGGGAACACTTTCCCTATAAAGAAAGGTTGAAGGGCTTGGGGCTCTTTAGCTTGGAGAAATGATGGCTGAGGGGTGACATGATCGAGGTTTACAAGATTATGCATGGGATAGAGCAGGTAGAGAAATAGGTACTTTTCTCCCTTTCTCAGAATACCAGAACTCATGGGCACTCCATGAAATTGCTGAGCAGTCGGGTTAGAACAGATAAAAGGAAGTACTTCTTCACCCAAAGAGTGATTAACACATGGAATTCACTGCCACAGGAGGAGGTGGTGGTGGCTAGAAGCATGGATAGCTTCAAGAGGGAATTAGATAAACATATGGAGCAGAGGTCCGTCAGTGGCTATTAGCTACAAGGTATGGATCGGATCCCTCAGTCTGGGGCAAGTGATACACTGTATTCTTGATGCTTGGGGGGGCAACAGTAGGAGGGCTTCTAGTTTCCTGGCCCCACTGGTGGACCTCCTGATGGCACCTGGTGTTTTTGGCCACTGTGTGACAGAGTGTTGAACTGGATGGGCCACTGGCCTGATCCAACATTGACTTTTCTTATGTTCTTATGTTCTAAGTACAGATTGTGGTGACTTCTACAAGTGCAAATATTCCCCAGGGGCTGGGTGCAAATGGAATAAGCAGTTGGCATTAACATCTAGCTTTCTGTGTCCACACACACTGAAACCATGTAACATCCCCGATAGATATGCAACAGCTTGCTAAGCCATCGTACAGTAATGGGAGACTTCTGCAACTCTCAGCATCTTGCGTGGTCCCCAGCTTGAGCTAGTTGCTTATGGCTACAACAGAGAGATTTTCAAAGCTGGTTTAGTGGGAGTATTGCTGCTTGTATATTCCACAGATTTCCCCTGAGGAAGCTTTACACTGTCTCTTTGCTCCAATTGGTGCAGGCCTTTGTTCTCATTAAAACAGAAAGATGCAAGGTCCAGCCAGAGCCACCTCTGAGGCTGTGGTCACATGGCGCCCTAATCACGAATTTCTCCTGCTGGGCTTTAAACATGCGGGATGTTTTCTTTCAGGTTGGGATGATCACACATCCCAACCCAGCGACGGTAGCTGGGGGAGGCAAGGCAAGGGCCACCCGCCCGTCTGCACACAGCTGCCTTCCCTGAAGACCGCACAGCGGAACTGGCTGGCTGGCTAGCTCCCTCCCGTGCTCCGCTCTGGGCCCTGAGCCCCACCGGCCGCCGCCTGATGGAAAAGCAGGGAGAAGTTGGGAGAAGCATGCCGGTGTGTGTGTGTGCGCCAGGTGGTGGCCAGTGGGGCTCAGGGCCCAGAGTGGAGCATGGGGTGTTTCGAGGAACATGTGCAGCCAGGCACTCGAGTGCCCATGCGCCCAAATAAAAGAAAGGGGGAAAATCCCGAAGGATGATCAGACGGCCCTTCTCGCAATCGTTGCAAGAGAGGGCTGTCCAGATTGGCAAAATCGTGGGTTCAAAGTGCAACTTCCGGGAAAGTAGTTGATTTTCCCGGGGTCAGAAAATGCACTAGAAACCCAGGAGTGAGCCTGCTTCAGCGTGGGAGTAGGCGCGGCTGGTCTGATCAGTCTATTTAAATCCGGGAGGTAACAGTGGTGACTCCCACTTTAAAGAACCATGTGACTGCGGCCTAAAAAAGTGTGCCCCAAACCTCAATATATACTGTGCAGAAAATATGAGTAAGGAGTGGATGGGGCAGAGAATCTTGCTGCTTTGATGGGGACAGAGCATGCTGATCCAGTTGTCCCTTGCCCGTTCTCCCATATAGTCAAGCCCCAACATTTAATAACTGCAGCTCCTAAGGGAACTGTGTATTTTTTTAACCACCTGACTTACGTCCCAGTTCTTAAAGTTTAAAGACAGAATAATTTCTAAAAGACAAAGTCAATGTTAAAAATATCTCCTGTTTACTCTGATGTCATATTCTAAAAATACTTCCCCTCCATTTGATTTTTTCTTAGCAACAGATTTTTGAAATGAATCTTTCCTCATGGGAATGTTTGCATGCGATTTGTATTTCATTAGGCTTTCTGCAGCTAGGTATTATGATATAAAGGATTCTATCAGGCTGCCATAAACACTGTTCATAGTGACATAATTAGCAGCTCCATTATTTTCATCTAGACATTCCATTACTTTGTGCTGTAACTATGGCTTATAAAGATTAATATACTGATTAGATTAATAATAGGGTTAAGTGGTATCAATATTTCCTCACAACTGTTGCTTGCAGACTGGTTCTCTCAGTAATACATATGTTCCTTTTTCATTCAAACCTGTGTAATAAAATTAAACATACATAACACACAGTAATTGAATTTGAAAGCCAGTGTACTGATAAGGGCCTGGATAACTCAAAGGTTTACTAAAGTAGCACACAGTCTCTCAGTTCTACAGTGCTGTAAACTGGTAGCTATGAAAACTCTTACTTAGCTATGGCTCTTGGAGGACATAGTTCCAATTGGCATGAACTGAAGGTGTCCATCCCATGATTTTGTCCCAGTTTCATAAAGAAGTTGGCACTTGTTATCCAAGGAATGGACCTAGGTAAGGAGATCAGCAGCATCTGCACTAACGTAGACCCTGATTCAAGGTCAACAGAGGGTGAACTAAGGGTAGTAGATCATTGTAAGACAGATGCTTCCAATGTATTTTGACCTCCAAGTCTATGATGTTGACTTTTTGAAATCAATTACAACTTCTCAGTAGGAAAGTCTGACCTTGAACATGGTTACATATTATTCAGCACTTACCACATCCAAAGTAATCAGGCAAATCTATGCATCATTGGTTTATATTTTCATTAAACAACCTCGGTAATTAAAAACAAACAAAACAAGATATTAAAATCAAACTTTCATGTGTCAGAGGACTTACAGTAAAGGCCAGCTAGCTTGTCCCCTGCAGAACACATGGAGTGTGAAGATCAAAATTTTTCCTGCCTACATATTCAAACAACTTCTGACATAATGTTACGGAATCCCAGTAATGAATATCCAAGGGTACATTGACCACCCTGAATTTGAGATACGTGATTGAACTGAATAGTGGACTGACTTTATCATATGCTAAAGTTCTGGGCATCAGCACAATAGAGTCTGTAAGAGTATATCCATGGCCTGTTTTTAAGGTATTAGGTGACTAGGATCCTTTATCTCTTCTTATGGTTTTAATGGTTAAAGTCAACAACTTCTAGGATTTTCGTAAGGAACACACCCCACATATCTTGTATCATTAGGTACTGACTAACAGCAGCAGCTGCATTCTACTACAGCCAGTGTGGTGAAGGGGTTAGTATGTAGGATTTTGAATCTGCACTCTGCCATGGTAGCTTGCTGGGTGACTTTGGACAAGTCACACACTCTCAGCCTAACCTACTTCACATGTTCGTTGTGAAGATAAAATAGAGGGGAGGAAAATGATGCAAGCCACTTTGGTACCCTCGGGGGAGAAAGTACTAGTTTCTCTTGCCAAAGTGCTTGGTGCTTGGAGCATCATGGTGGGTGGGAGTTTCAAAAGTAATCTTTACATTGCATTTCACTTCCACATCTACATTCTTAAAATTATTTTTTATTTCATTTTAAATGTAATATTTTAAAATCTCTCTTTGAAATTCCTTTGTAAGAAAACTGCCACTTTTAGGTCAGCAACTGAATGTCCTGGAAGGTTAACATTTTAAATTTTGTGATTTCTGATGTCAGACTTAGGTCCATTTACTCTTTGCATCCTCCTGGACTGAATCCCCCTGGACCAAATTGAGACCTAGGTCTCATTACCAAAGCTGATATCTCCACACCTATTACCTCTCTGCATATCACACCTAATCCAATCAGGCCTGCTATTGTCATTCACCTGCTATTGCCATTCAGCATCTGAAATCAACTATATAAAATTTATATCTCCAGTACCTGGTATCATATTTTATGGCATATATGGCCCAGCCCAACAAAGTGACATTTATGTCAGATCCAGCCCTCCTAACAAATTAGTTTGACATCTCTTTGACATCTCTGGTCTAGCCATCGGAAACACATGACAACACCCCCCCTGACTCACCCGTGGTTGCATCTGATCACGCAGTGGTGGGCTACACCTGCATCTACAAAAGTATGTGTTATCACGCAACTGCGGGTCAACTTACGCTGGAGGAAATAGCCTCACTTCCACCCCCACTTCATCTTGGGCGTGTGGCCACCACCCATGTCTGCAGACCCAACAAGGTTGAGGAGCCCTATACTACAGAGAGCAGAAGAACTTGTTTTTTAATTTGCTGACAGCAGGGACATGATTTCTATTGTACTCTTTTACTGAAGTATATTGAGTAGTATCAGGTAAACATTCAAAAACCAGTGACTGGTATTGCTAGGACAAAAGGTTTTTTGATGTCTGGAGAGTTGCATGCAAGGGCGTAGATTTTTCAATTTCCGGGGGGGGGGGGGGGCTGGGGCTGGGCCAGAGACCTTACAGGCCATTGTCTCTGGGGGAGGCTCAGCATGTCCTGGAAAAGTTTTTTTGGGGGGGCTCCAGCTCCCCAGCCCCCCTGAAGTTGATGCCTATGGTTGCATGCAACCAAAAGGATGTGTGTTTCATTTTATAGAGATCACTATATGTATAGGTATCTCAGCCTTCTTTTAATCTGTCCTTTTTTACATTAACCTTGCACAGATTTTTGTCCCCGTTATCAATGGTTTGTAGTTGCAGGATTTGCTCTCTAGAGCTTTTAAAAAAAAAGTCAGGGAGAAATGACCTTAAGGTGCATGTATTTTTTATAAGGGAAGCTTCGGGTATAATGCTTAGTAGCTTAGTGGGCACTCCAAAGAGTTGTTTCACCCTGTGTAGACTGAAGAATAGAACATAAAATATGTGATTAGTTTAAAGGCTGGACCTTGTTAACCAACCTCCATGCATCTATTCTCTGTTTAAATGTAAATCTCTCCTGAGCTCTGTTTCAGGTGTTTCTCAGAGCGAAAAAGAACACACGTGATGAAAGTTCATGCAGGGGAATGGAGCAAGTCCCATACCAACACTATTGTTTCCATTCATCTTTGACAGTAATCAGGCAAGGCAGATGTCTCTGACAGCTGCAGTTAATGGGAAGCCCTACTGTGCAGGGACTAGACCTGCTTAATGTTCTACAGGGAATGTGTGGACTGAAAGGGGGGAGGTGGCTGTAGAAGAGAGGAGGACAATCTGGTCAGTGCTTAGTCTTATCATTTTAGCTTTATTACTATTTTGCATTCCAAAAGATGTTTGTCCCTGTGTGTGCCACTGTTTCCCATTGTTTGGGATGCCTGTTTACATTATTGATAGGCACTTAAAAGTGAAGCTAATCTGGTTCATTTCCCACCCAATAGACAAATCTATTTATAATTAACACCCAGGTAAAGGTCACTTGAATGTGTGTGTAGCTGCTCAACACTGTGAATAGCAATTAGGCAATTTTTTTCATGCTACGATCAAAATTATGCAAGAATTATACTCCTAATAGCCTTGAGAACTATTAGAGAGAGAGACTCATCAGGTGGTAAGACATGAGCTTAAAAGACAGTCCAATGGACTTATGGGCCAGGGCCCAAAGGTATTTTAGAGAGAGGGGGCACTTCTGCAACTTGGACTGCAAAAGCAGCCCCCTGTGCTTCCTGCCAAGCAGTCCCCGAACCTGGCAGAGACTCTGCGAGCATCTTCTGATGCTCTGAGAGAAGGTGAGGTCTGGAAAATACAGGAGAAGCTTGGCTGGATGGGCAGAAAGAATGGCGTACACCTGGAGGCAGTGAGAGAGGCTCTGCTGCCTCCCAAAACAAGTACTGTTAGAAACAAAACAAAAGACCCTCATTTATCAGCTAATTTGCTTTACATTTGAAATCCCTTGTTTGATTTGTCTGTTCTACTTTTCCTAGGGTGCGTTCAGATGGGCAGCTAATCCCACCATTGGCCCGGCTGTAATTTGAGCTAGACCTTTTTCATCCAGCATTGCACGACCAGACAGCTCCCCCATGAATCGCTTTACTGCATGTGACTCCGCGGTGGATTGTCTACACGGCATCCACTGTAAAGAGCCGTGCGGTCAGCTTTAAAAAAAAAAATCCTGTTTGTGCATGTGCAGATGTGCTTATGTGTATATTTGCATATGTGTATATGTGCTTATGTGCATATGTGCCTCATTGTCTGCAGATGTTGCATGTCTAAGCGCTAAGAGTTTTTTTAAAATGGCGGCCATTCGAGACCATCCCTATGGGCTGATTGCACACTGGTGGAATGACCTGATGGTGGAAAGCCTGGCCCATCATCCAGCTTTAGATGGACTTTAAGCACTATCTTTTAAGTACGGATCCCCGACGAGGATCGATGGGCTACTAGCGAAAGCGGCACGATTCCCAGATGTTGAGATCTGGACGTGCACTTTAAATCCACCAAGCACTCATCCCTGGCATGGCTCAAAAGAACCATCTGAATGCACCCCTAGAGTTAGTATGTTGTACTTAGAGAGATATGCATCATTAGTTCTGCATTCTGCATCCTCAGCCCTCTGTGTTTAGGGAGTAAAACTGTCCATGGTTTCTCTCTCTCATTCTTACTCACTCACTCTTTCTCAGCAGTCCTCTCTTTAATACATATTAAATGAGGGTGTGTGGTATGAAAAAGATGACCTTGTTTACTGGCTTTTCTATCCCCATAGCCTGTTTTGGCAGCAATGAACAATAAAAGGGAAAAACAAGATTAGCACCCATTACAGCAGGAACTTATGGCATCCAGATCTGAAACAAATGTAGACCAGGGCAACAGCTGCATAAAACAGCAATAAAAAAGCTCCTTACCTTTGGCTTGCAGGACATAAGATCAGTTCACAACAGATTATAATTAGTCTGCTGTATTACCCCTTGTAAAAACTTGAAGGGAAACACAATTTAAAGATGTATTAAAGCCATCTCTTTTCAGTGCCTTTGGAGAGCAGTTTGACTTAGACTTGTGCCAAACAAAAGCTCTAGTGAGCTATTAGGATTTTAAGTATTTCATACTCCTTGCGCCCAGGCATAATTTTTCAGTGTAAAAGCTTTGTCTTAGAGTTGCCTATCACAATTGTACTAATAAGATGGCTAACGTTTTCTGTTCAGAGCAAGGACATTAGGGCTGGATTCAGCCAGTTCTGTTCTCATGTATCTTACCCACTGCTGGGTTTGGGTCTGGGGTGACTGGGCCTGATCTGTTTTTCTTATGAAAATCTGTAGGGTGTCATAGAGAAGTATGTAATATAAAATGGCATAATATGGTAAGGTTTATTCACACAATGCACTTTTGTCACCGAGGCCAGTTCCACACTTCCTCCGCAACAAGAACAAAAGGGATGACACAACTTTAGGCTCTAGCATTCTTTTGATTTTTAAAAAAAAAATTATTAAAAGATTTATATGCCATCTTTTACATTCTTTTAAAAGCATTCAGAGTATCACAGCAGGCAATGTTTTGCTTCTCTAAATATCTCTTGGAGTTCAAATGCAAAAGATGCAAAAATGTACAGCAAAATACTCTCACAAGAAATACAATATTGTATGTTTTTTAAAAATAAAAAATAAAACAGGCACAAGAACAGAAGAACGCTTGGGAGCTGGTTTCAAGGTAAGCCGGATCAGGAACGCTTCCCTAGTGGTAGAGAAGCGTTTCTGTGTGAAATGGCCAATATGTTCCATTAGGGAACCGGTACTACAACGGTTCTGTCTGAAATGCCAGACAGAAACCGTTACCAAAGAGTTCCTGAAACGGAACATGTGTGTGTGTGTGAAATTCCTCACTGAGTTTGCCTTTTTCACCACTGCAGCGCACTAGGTTGACACATTCATTGAGCTATCCACTAGGACCCCAATATCTTTTCCCCTCTCAGTATCAGCAAGTTCAGACCCTATTAGACTATACTTTTGTCCTGATGCGCATCACTTTACACTTATCAACACTGAACTTCATTTGCCACATTGTTGCCCACTCACAGTCTGTGGAGATTCTGTTGCAACTCTTCACAGTCAGCCTTGGCTTTCACCATCTTGAATATTTTTGTGTCATCTGCAAACTTGTCCACTACACTACTCTCCCCTAGTTCCAGATCATTTATGAACGATAAATAGTACTGGCCCCAATACTGATACTTGTGGGACCCCACTGCTTACTTCCCTCCATTGTGAGAACTTTTGGCTGAAAATGACATTAAGGCACCACAGTGACAACAGTCTTGCTCATTACCATTGCTTGGGCCTCCTGCTGCGGGACTCTAAAGGCCTGGAAACTGTATCTTTACCTATTCCAACCGATCCCGGTCAGGACCTAACCAGTCTAAGATCAGGCCAAAACAAAATCAAATTATTACATCCTGATAAGGTCAAGCAGATGATAAAGAATCCTTTCCCAGACAACCTGAAACAGCCCCCGATTTTTTGCTTGGTGCCAAAGTGACCAGCTAATCCAACATTGCCAAATATAGGGATGGGTGGGCAAGCAGTTCAAATGGCAAGTGACTATACAGAGGAGGCGCGATTTGTTCACTTAGTTTGGAAACTAGATAATAGGGTGTGGCAGTTCAATGGCTATGTGCTGTCTTGGCTGGTTGCCATAGAGACTACACACTGCAAGCTGGAAACACGGTCCGGAGTCAAGGTAAATAACAAAGCCAAAGGTCGGATAGCCAGGAAGTCAATTCAAGGTTTCAAGGACAAGGAGTGGCTGCTACACTCACAGAAGCAAGTCTGGATGTGCAGAGTTGCTGCCATGCTGAAGCAGGTGCATGTAGTGTTTTTGAGCAGATCCTCCCTTCCCTGGGGGTGGAGTCTGCAAAGGCTTACAGCTCCTCCCATTGCCTTTGCAGGAGCTGCAGTCTGGCACTCCTTCTTCGCTCCTGCGAAGTCAACCTCTGACATGCCCTCCGTCTGGGGCACTCAGGACAACTAGGCGGGGAGTCTAGCCTCGGGGTGTCTGCAACTGGGGGTGCTGGGCCAAGCTCAGGATCAGTCTTTCCTTCTGGCTGCACCTCCTGTGCAGCTGCTGGGAACTCTTTCTCCTCAGGTACTGTTGGAGGTTCTTCTAGGCTGACTCCAGAGCAGGCTGGGTTGCTCCCTGCCTCTTCCGCATCTGAGGAGTAGTCAGCCTCTGCAGAACCAGTACCTACGACAGGCTATCTGGGGACTATGATTGCAAATATGGAAGAATTCATCCACTCATAAATTGATTGATAGACTGGGGTGATGTCTGTATGTGCTATTCATGACATCCATGGAACGTAAATCTCCTCTCCATAATATGAATAAATATTTTCATAATAAATAGCTCCAGAGACACTATATAACATATACCACCATTCCTCCTATATCTTCCCTGAAGGGGACAACAGAAGCCAACATTTTGCTCGTAATCACTGCACACAATTATGAGAGACCAATGGTAAGGAAGAATCAGCTCTCTCTGTGTGAGAGAGCCAATGATTCAGGATCTGAGATATCTCAGCATCTTTAATTTCTTGTAGAAGCAACTACCACTTTCCCGAATTCAAATTCATCTCTTGGAGGCTATTAGCTTCAGGAATGAAAAAGATAAAACAGCATCCTCTTCACATGTTAGGATAGCGGGGAGGTGAGTGTAGTTTTAAACAAAAATGGAGCACATTGGTAAGGGGAACTACATGCTGCTCCTCCTCCATCTTACTTCAGTGCTGGGATAATTTTTCCCTCAGCTAGGCTGTGTGATACCCCCCCCCCCCACAGTTTTATTTAATATCTTTCAGAACAAAATGTTTAATCTACAGGCAACACAACACTCTAAAATCATACAAGAAAAACTAGCTTAACTATCTAACACATTTCCAAGACCTGCGTTAGATGGCACAAACCTTACATTCAAGATTCAAAGGCCATAGTTCATACTTTCTCTACATTGCTGTCTATTGCAATATGAGCATATCATAGTCCAGGCCTTTATTCCATCAGAATCCAAGCTAGCCTCCTTTCTCCAGGCTCCTAGCTCAATTATAGTTTTTTTGGCCAAGCAGCATCAGGTGATGATGACACCCAATCAGGACATGTTCTTGCTGGAACCCTCTAGAAAGTTACCTCATCACTCCTGATTCCCCCTCCCATCCTGTGGGCCACAGGTCCTCATGAGAAGCTAATTAGCACATTTCCAGCTCTGGCCTTGAAGATGATAAGGGCTATGTAGGCAGAGAGACCCAATTAGCAATACCTGCAAGACGGAATAAACCTGTCACTATTCGCATTAACCCTTGAGAGCAATCAGGGGAGCTTTGCCTTACAGGCAGGGATGAGCTCACTGTGCTTCTGTCTTTAGTTAACAGCTCTCCAGCCTCCATTTGACAGTTCTGGGAAAGGAAAACAAAATCATCTACATGTTAATTCATGCTTCTCTCCCTCAAGCAAGCCTGTAAAAGAGAAACATTTTCTCTTATTTGGGTTGAAGGATTCTTTGGCAGAGTACTGCAATTTCTGAGCATATGGTGAGAAACAAAACAAAAATTCCAACCAAAATGCATTTTCCATTGAAACCATTGGAAAGAAAGACTAGGGAGGAAAGGAGCCAAATGGGTGTAATAATCATGATAAAAGAAAATGGACACAAAATAGGAGTGTGCATAACAAAATACTTCAGCTGAAGATATACATGGAAATCTCTGTTTTGGGTCATTACCGTGATTTTGTAGAACAGTATTAGGAATCTGGAATTTTTAGTGAAACAGAACTACCCTCCTTGAAGAAATCTGTGCTGAGTTTGGGTGCTGCTATCTGGGTACATGTACTGCTGTTCTTCTTGAACAATGCCATTGCTGCCTTCTAATTTCATCCTCACAAGGAAGGAGCACAGAGTGCTTCGAACGAATCACCTTCGGAGACAAGGCACAGATAGTCCCAGTTCTCTTTCCCTACTTCCTGTTTAGGGGGAAGCCCTTTTGATGTTCTATGGCTATAGAATTGGGGCAGTTTGTTCAGGGCCTTGTGGAGTTCGTCTCTTTGGTTGACTTCACTTGAAACTTGGTTCTGTAGTAGGCAGGCAGGTAGCAGTAACTCCACTGCAATTTTTGGTGTCACTTGGTTGAAAAGCAGCCACCCCAGCTCCCCTGAATCCCCTGTGGGGCATAATGGCATGAATTACTAAAATGTATGACAGGAATGCCCATTGGGAACAGTGGGAGATGCCTGAAGGTCCACTGAATATAATGGGGGCCAGGAATGTGAATTAAGTTGCATGGCCTCCATTGAAATACATTAAAGCACACAAAAGTTGCAATGAAAATCGCTTAGGCATGGAATGACAGAGTCCAGAGTGAAGTAGAGGTTCCTGGAAGTAGAATAATGGTCTCTGAGCCCAGATAAATGCTTTGGGACTGGAATGAAAGCCCCCAGAATGGACTGACAGTCCCCAGGACTATATAAACTATTCTGGGACTGGAATGACAGTCCTCAGAGCACTGATTCCAGTCCCAGGGGTCATCATTCCACTCTGGGGGCTATCATTCCAATCCCAGATTTTATCTGGACCTGGGGAACCATAATTCTACTCCCAGGGACCATTATTCCACTCTGGAAGCTGTCATTCCGATGCTGAAACATGCAAGCCAATTGACATTTCTGAGTCCCATTATATCCAATGAGCCTTCTGGCCTAGTCCATTGTTTCCAATGGGCATTCCTGTCATTCGTTTTAATACATCCCCATAATGGCAGACCAACAGAAAGAGATGAGAAGGGTAGACTTCAAAAGAAGCTACTTTTACATTGTGAAAGGAAACAAACATACCACAACAAGGAAGGATGGCAAATCCAGAGGTTTTAGTGGAATTGAAAGAATGTTTATTGTCAGTCATTGTAAGAATAAAAAATGCAGACAGGGCTTTTGCTTTTCTTGAATGCTGTGGCCAGCTGAAGCTCTCCTGCTAGGCTGCTGCATGACTGCCATTTTCAGAATCGGTGGAGAGAAATGAGTCTGTACCAAGAGGCATCTACTTTAGGGGGCCTGTAAAACTGACCCCCTTCATACAATTTACTTGAAACTGGGGGGGGGGGTATTTACATTAGAAGGAGGAATATGTTGTGTGCAAGTTTGGTGCCATTAGCTTTATGAATCACTGTCCTGGACCCTCATATACATTCCTCCTTGAAAATAATGGTCTCAGACTCCAAAACCACATAGGGTTGAATCCCAAACCCGGTAATGTCCTATTCAGACACAAGCAATTACAGTTAGGGTTGCCAAAGTCCCCAGCAGGGGACTTTTTGGGGGGTGTTACTGGAGACGGTGGGGAGTCCCCAGCATGATGACATCATGCAGAAGTGATGTTATCATGCTGGGGAGCGGTGCCCTGCCTCTCCCCAGCAGCATTTAAAGACATCCTTTAAATGCTGCTGCGGTGAGGTGGGGGGGGAGGCCATGTGTGCCTGCATTCTGAACCCTGCCTCTCCCCAGCAGTGTTAAAAGACATCACTACTGGGGAAGAATTTGGGGCTTGGAGTGTAGGTGTGTGGCCCCAACTTCTACCTAGTAGCGTTTAAAGGATGTCTTTAAACACCGTTGGGAAGAGGTGGGGAGGAGACTGGGTGGTCGATCTTGGGGGCAGGGCTTTTTCCCCACCCACCCACCAGCTGGCTGGCTGGTGGGAAGGAGCCCCTCCAAATCAGGAAACCCCTGTAGAACTGGGGGGGGGGTCTGACAGCCCTAATTTTTTTTCTTGGCACATACTCCTAATACAAAGTATGGTAGAGCAAACTGAAGATGACTTGCATGAATTTCTGTGCATATCTTTTTAATTGTGAGTCTCCAGGCTCCCACATTCCTGCCTAGTCTTGGTGGGCTGTGGAAACTCACATAGTAATGGATGAGTGCCATGTGGTTAGTGCATTGAAAGGTTATGTGCTGGACGGGGATTGGTTATAACAGATGTTCTAAGTGGGATCTTTGTGGCAAACATACTACATCTTTTGCCCTAGTTGTAACTGAAATTATACTTTAATTTTTCATTCTTCATGGTGATTTAAAATTCACCGTAGCAAAGTTCACAGATTTTAAAAAAGAGTTAATTCCTTTACCTACACGATAAAGTGTGTGTGTGAATGGAAGTGTGAATGGATGCTGTACAGTAAAAATAGAAGTGCTGTTTTGTCTCCCACTTCTATCAGCATCAACTTTCTGTTCCAAACAGCTGCCATTTATGTGCAGTTTGGAATTATACCACAGTGTGGTTGACTGTTGCTTATGAATCATACAAGAATTTTCAAGTGAAATGCCAAGGGCTGAGCTCCTTCTAAAATGACATTGCTTAGATGACTAGATGCTTTCCCCCGAGGATTGGGCCCGTAGAAAGCTGCAGGTGAGTTCATTCCAAAATGATACAGCAGGAAGAAAAGTGTCTACTCCCCTACAAAGCCATTTTTAGTTCTTCAGTGAAATGCTGAATTTAATTAAATATATTCATTATTTATATGGTGCCATAGGTATGCCTGGAGCTTAACTAATAAAAAAGACAGGCCTGTGCTTTCAGGAGCTTGTAGCTTGAATTATGCCTTCAATAAAGTGAAACCTGAACTAAACAACCCAGCAGCAGTTGAGACAGATACTTAGAACCATTGGTGAGTCATCCCTGAAATCTCTAGTACTTTTTCTATGGATAGTGAAAGTCAGCTGATCGTTCTTCAAGTGGTTATTCAAGGTGTGCAAATTACAATCGTTTTAAGAAAGTATCTTTGATTTGCATCCTGGACCTTTATGTCCTTCTGACATAAAAGTCCAGTAAACAGTACAAAGATATTCTTAGTTACCTCATTTCTGCCTCATGAATACATTCAAGGCAGCTGACAACCAGAAGACCTAAAACACAATCAAATCATATATCAAAATGTTATAAAATGGCAGCAACATATATCTCAGATAAAATGATAACATCTGTATGCTTTTGTCAACTTCATTCAAAGTATTTCCGGAATAAAATGCCATTAACCTGCTCTGGTACGCTTGTAATGAAGTATCACATTTAGAGTAGAAGCTGAAAAGGTCCTTCCCTGAGTTCTCAGGAGTTTCTTCCCACTTAATCTCAGCAACAGAGGTTCCTGCAGGCAAGTTTCATTCATTGATTTCAAAATATGGCCAGGTTGATCAAAACTGGGATGATCCTTAATATACTTTGTGCCCAAGGTTTTTTTAGAACTTTAAAAATCAAGACATTTTATCTCCCCAGAAATAAAAAAATGGGAGACAATGCAGTTGAAAAAGTAGTGGGTTTGTATGTTCAAACCCTGCTCAGTGCTAGCTGCTATATTTTGTGCTAGCTGAGAGTTTTCCATATTACCTTCAAGGGCAGCTTCAACACCCCACCCCCAGGAATTTCTAAACTGTCACACACCACTTGAAAAATCTAGGTTCACAAGACTACAAACAAAATATTAACATCAGTATGACTGAGTTGGATTGGGTACTCTTGAATTGCGTTCACACGGCCAATTTGATCCATTTCCATTGCTGTTCCCTTATGGATTTAAAGCGCATGATCAGACAGCAGCACCTATCTGTCGTGTCCCAGTCGTCTGAGTTCCATTTTCCCCTCCCCTTGCCCCGTGTTTCTTTGATACCTAAGAAAGTCCAGTCCTGTTGGTCCGAGCCACTTCCAAAATGGATTTCCTGTCATCTGTTCACTCTGTTGTGCACCCAAGGCATCAGGCAGGTCTCACTGATCTCTTGTTTTCCAGCCACCATTTTCCCCCCCTAGTTAGCAAGGATCTCATGACTGTATATACGCACCTCCCTGCCGCCCCCCCCCCCCCCCCGGGGAAGGGGTAAATTGAAAAAATTAGAGGGAGGACAGCAGTGAACTCCATTTCCCAACAGTCTCTTCACTGCTTGTGCAACTTGCTCTGTGGACTAACTTTAAAAAGAAAATGGCCAACAGCTTGTCTCTAGCTTGCAAAGGGTCCCTTCTATAAAGTCTGGAACCTCCTGAACCGGCACCTGTCATTTCCTCAGAAAGCACTGTCCGAGGGCTACTTCTTTTTGAGGGGGGCGGTTAACTCAGACCTTGTAAATTCAATCCTTACCAAACTTGGAGAGCAGGTAGAGGAGACTCAGCTGGAGATCCCGGGTGAGTTTGGTGTCTCTAGCATGCTGGAGAGGGGATCTACTGCATCACAAACCTAACTGGTTTGTTTGGCAGCTAAAAGTTTGTGATGGTTCGTGGTTCGTGAACTGGGCACACCACACACCGAGAACCAAACTGAACTGCATTTTTCCAGTTCATGCCCGTGCCTAGTCCTTGCCATCTAGGCTGAATTTTTCCACCTATTCAGTCCCACCCCATGATTGCCTGTAAAAGGAAGGAGCTGCAACCTGGAGGTGCTGTTTTTGGATGGGGAGACCTTGCTATTTTGCTGAGTTTTTCTACTTTTCCAGCCCCACCTCCAGCTGTCTGCTTGAACAGACTTGGAAACTGGTATTGTTTTGTTAATTATTAGCTTATTATTCTATGTCTGTATTATAAACACAGTGTTTCATATTTGATAGCCTCCTTGAGTATTCTTTTGTACAGAAAGGCAGAATACTAAAAATAAATAAATAAAAAGTCTGCATTTCAGGGACACCCTGCCCTGTTCTAGACTTACCTCCCATACTATTTCCTGAACAGCCTTCCCAGCTATTCTTCCACCAAACAGATGGCTGAACGTACTTCAGTTATATTTAGCCTCATCTTTCTGGGCAACGGTGTAAAATGGTGCATAAATCATAAACTTTGGTTGAATAGATCTGCTCAGCTGAACAGTGCTTGAACACACCATTTAAGTTTTTTAAAATAAAAGCATTTCTCTTAATGATAGTTTAATTAGTGATGGTGATACTAAACCTGTATCTGAAACAATGATTCTGAACAATAAGAGAATGAATAAATCACATAGCATTTGCAGAGGCACACAAAATGAGGCTTATGGCTGTTGGATCAGACTGTAGTATCTATGCACAGTACTATACAGAGTCTCTGAACTGACCAAGATAGTGAAATTTAAGGTCTCCTTATAAATCAATTTATTTCCTGCCCTATCTCTTGATGAGGGTAGCACCCTAATTCTAAATACCTTCAGAATTTAAAGGTTACCTGCACTGCGAGTTTGAACTTGATAGAACACAATAGTGTGCAACACTGCTAGGAATCACATTTTAAATTTGCAGATAATAGACCACCACCTAATTAAAGGGATTTTGGTTGATTAACTAATTGAATTTCTCATGATAAATGACTTAATTTATTGATTAAATCTGCATAAATTTGCATATGACTAAAACAATGGTTCTGAAAGGGAAAGCATGATTTATTTACAGGTGAGGCGCCTAGGTACCACAGCAGGCACCATCTTAGAATCCCTATTTCCTCCTTAATGAAAGAAGTAAAGGAGGGATATTGTAGCTGCAGGATAGTTGCAGCTCAGTGGCAGAGCATCAGCTTTGCAGGCAGAAGGTCCCAGATTCAGTCCCCAGAATCTCCAGTTAAAAGGATCAGGTAGTAGGCTCTGTGAAAGACCTCAAACAGAGAGCTTTTGCCAGTCAGAACTGACAGTACTGATCTGGACAGACCAATGTGCTGATATGGCTGAGTATATGGCCCGATATAGGCACGTTTCTCAAGCAGATTAAGTGGGCCGGTTCGCACAGCCACAGCTGTCTGGTGTTCCCATGCTGTACTCGCACCGTCCTCTAATGATTCGATCCCGCTTTTAAAAAGTACCAGGTGAAAGCTGTAGCAAGCCGTTTGGGTGTGCATTGATCCCGCTTCCTGGAAGTGTGGACACAAATAAGCCACAGTCAAGCAGTGCCGGTAATGTGAACCTGCTGATCTGGCATAACTGCTCATGCATGCTGTGCGCCTGAGTGCACAATGACCCGTGGGGACGCTTCCAGCTCGTGGAGTTAAAGCCATGGGATCCTACCCTAATTTCTGCTGCACCCATGCACCTATGCACCCATGCGCCTACATGCAGGTTGTCAAAATGGACCAAAGCGGCGCATAACTGGGGCGGCAGCACCAGGGGCCGCCCTGCAGTGTGAACACTCTATTCTTTCTCCTCCCTGTTATGGTCTCACATCAGTCCATGCAGTGCAACCGGAAAGCCCAATGACAACTTGGTCCGGGTCTTTCCCCCCCGCTTCCCTTGTGCTTCATTCTGCCAGTCTGCCCCCCTCCACTGATTCAGTATAAGGCACTCATGTGTCCATGTGCCTCTTTTAAGATGGTATCTGCCATGCACATTTCTTTTTATTAGTATTAAAAAGTATTAGTATTAAAAACAGTTAATAGTGTTTTTTTTTAAAAAAAATCAATATGTTTCCCAATTAACTGAGGCTGTCTTAGGCAGATGCATCTAATTTGTTAATGAGGTAATGCGGTGCTTACAAAGAATTTTAGTGACTGTGGCTCTAGATAGGTCTTTTGCATTAAAATCAGCCTCCAATATACATTACAACGGGATGATAACACTGAGGTCAATGTGATCATAGGTTACTATCCCTTGAGAGCCAGTTTGATGTAGTGGTTAGGAGTGAGGACTCTAATCTGGGAGAACCGGGTTTGATTCCCCACTCCTCCACATGCAGCCAGCTGGGTGACCTTGGGCAAACCACAGTTCTCTGAGAGCTGTTCTCTCAGGAGCAGTTCTCTCAGAGCTCTCTCAGCCCCACCTACCTCACAGGGTGTCTATTGTGGGGAGGGGAAGGGAAAGGAGATTGTAAGCTGCTCTGAGACTCCTTTGAGTAGTGAAGAGTGGGGTGTAAATCTGATCTCCTCCTCCTCTTCTTCTCCTCAGTGATGGCATTGGGCCTTCCTGGAAGCATTGGGTTTACCCATCCTCCCTTTCATCCCTTCACAAAAGGGGCTCATTCTCTCCTCCTTCTTTTCTCCCAGATATCCAGAGAATAAACAGCAGCGGCTACTGCAGTCTGCTGTCCACTGCTCACTCTCCTGCTGAGCACCAGTGACAGATACTAGTAGCAGCAGCTGCCAACCAGAGAAAGCAGGCAGACAAGGAAGCAACAGCTGCTCTTTTCCCCCATGGGTGAGCAAGAAATAATAACCATTATGAGCAGCTGCCACCTATTGTTTGGGCACTCTCTCCATCTCAGCCATCTCTGGGCTGTGGGGCTCCCAAACCAGGAACCGGCCCCAGTAAATACAACTACAGCTGATACACCTGTCTGGCTTTTTAAAAAGAAAGGAAAGAAAAGGGGATATTTTGTCGCTATGATTCTTCTCTGCTCTTCTTTCCCTGTCTGTGATTCTCTTGCCATGTAAAAAAGTGGATTTAGATGAATAGAATTCTCCTTAGGTAGGAGATAACTTTTTTTTAATGCATTGAATGGCACTTGTACCACAGACTCTATTATTGGAATGCCCTGTCTATAGCAATAAAATGACAGTTCTTTGATGCTGGCACCCTTCTGAAGGAAGTACTCTGACAGTTCTGAAAATTGGAATCTGTCTGGTCTCTCAATATATCGCAAATTTCTGAAGTTTCGGTGCTAGTAGTGTGCTGTTTTAAATTCCAAAGGCTCAGTTTATAGTGATATTTCTTTTTAGTTTATATGTTTCTGTGCCTTTGCAGTCTTAAATCTATCTAAGGTCAATCTTTTTGAGCGCATTTACTCTATTCCAATCTGCCCAGAAGCCATCGCTTTTGTAGACTCTATGGCCAATAAAGTCATAAATACCATGCATGTAAGTTTGGGCCTTCTTACTTCTGGCCCTTTTGCAATTCACCAGTTTCTTCTTCACTGATAAACAATATTTTTGTTATGTGTGGCACCAGTGACTTTCTACACATGATAGGGAATTGTGGGATCAGCATGGAATGGGGAACCACTGCATGACTTCACCTGATGCATATGTTGTGGGGAGTGGAATCCACATATCTTCAGTCGCTGAGTCAATTGCAGGTTACGTTAAAAAGGAGACAATATGGAGGATTCCTAGGCTGTGACAAGATGTGCCTTTAGATCCAATATAGCTGCTGATACCAGACAGATCTAAAGTGCATGATCAGACAGCAACATCTGTGACAGGTTCCACAGCCGTCAGTACCGTGTTCTACCCCACCTCTGAAATTGAGTAAAAAGACATTGGGGAAAGTCTGGTCGTAACTATTGCTGATGGGCCATGAATGGATTTTCCCTAGTCGGATCACTCAAGTGCACTCTCAGACTGTCAGGATGGTCTGTTCATTCCATTCTGACTAGGCACCATTTTTTTTGCTCACTTAGTGATATGAACAGAACAGCATAATCATCCCCATCTCTAGGCCAGCTCTGAAAACAAGCAGGAAAGGGAGTGATTTTTGTCAGGCAACCATGGCTCACTGTGAACCAAAGGGATCACAGTGCTCTATGGAAGGATCGGCGAGCGGTCACAGCAGAGACTCAACTCCCAGAAGTTGGAAAGTGCAAGTGCAAAAAGCTGCACCCTTGTTTATGCGTATGTGCAAAAGCAGGCAACCCCCACACTCATCTGCACCATCTGATTGTGCAGTAATGCTGAGTCCGCAGTGAAACAGATTTTACTGGGATGTCTCATGAAGCAACTCTGTCTCAGATACCAACAGATGAAATAGGAGTGCTTCTTGACTGTGCCAAAGGCCTGTTTGATGTCAGCCCTAGTGTACTTTATCTTTATTTTCATCCCTTTTCTTTTCGGTTTTTCTCTTCCTGTTTTCTATATTTTATTTGTCCATTGTCCAATCCTAGATATGTTGCTGGAGGATTTAAGATAGAGCATAATTTGAAATAATGTAATTAATAATGATAACATAATTATGTTGCTTTTAATTCTTGCCATTACAATATAGCGGTAAATTCTTTCATAAATGGAATATAAATATCTAGCTACAATAGATAATGAACAGATAGATGTTCACAGACAATGAACAGATAAATGTACCTAAGTCATTAAAAATAAGACGACAGGCAGGCCATCTAAAGCAGAAAGAAGAAAAAGATTCTGAGCTAGCATTCTATTTGTTGGTACGCACATCTGTCATTTTAGTTGCAAATGTGGAAGGAAGCCAGCTTCACCCTGCAGCTGAGCAACCCCATTATGAATCTCTATAATATGTCTGTCTTCATTCAACAGGAAGGGCATTCTATTTAGCCTTTTTCTTAGATGGAACCAGCCTCATGCTAGAATTTTGGCTGCTCAGACAAATCTCTGGAGAAAAACATGTTTTGGTAAAGCAGAGTTTATTTTTCAAGCTGTTGATCCTGCATGTGAGAAAAGGCAGCAGGAGTGAAGCTGAAATAAAAGTAGGACAGCATTTTAATTGAAGCCAAAGTGTTGAAAGCTGATCCTGTATCCAGCCATAAATTCTTGAGTCGTGTCTCTAAGGCATGGCTATAGGAGAGCTCACTCCTATGAACAGGCATTGTTCTCATTAAACGCCACAGAATTCCATAGATGTGCAGAAACCAGACCAGCATTCTATTAGTATTCCAGAGACTTTCTCCCTAGTCCTTGTCCTTGTCCAAGTTACACACAAAAGGATTCTGTAGCAGTAATGCTACTGTCACAAAAGTTTTTTAAAATAGTGCTGTGACATATTCATTCAAAATGGTGCATTGATATAGACTGTTTATCTGTAAAGCAAAGGCTGGACCATCATGTCCCCCCCAGTGTAATAATATTTGTGTTTTTAGGACTTCCTGTGCTCCTCAACATTTTTTTTACTTTAATGAATCAAAGACATTTCCAAATGCAACCTGACTGGTAAGCATTAGGGTTGTGCATCTGAATACTTCTGATCCCAGACAGTGTCAAAATTCCATGCTTAGTTTTGGATGAAAAATACCCAATCTGAAACTGAACAGGGAATTTTGGGCAGATGACTTCACACTGTACCTTGGTCTCATTATGAGATAAGGATAACTGCATCTGGAAATATTTCACTTGTTTAAATGTTTGGTCTCTTTGTCTATTGAAAGCTGATGGAGGTTTTGATTATTTGGTTCCCAAACAAAAACTACCTGAAATCTAGCAGTGAACCATTTAACTAAAACAAATTTGAAACAGATGGATGTTTCCATCATGACTGGTATACAGAACTTACCTGGGAATCTGTATAGTAGTAATAAATTGGCTACTAAGGCAACTTGAAGAGTTGGGCTAGAGATAATGCTCTGCCAGGAGGGGTGGAAGTAGAGTTGCTAGGTGAGTGTTTTTGGGCTAGGGGGAAAAAAACTAGTGGAGAAGAGAAAGTCTTCTCCTTCAGTAAACCCAGGGATTGCCTTCAAATTGATTTGATTGTATTAGAAAATTTCCCTGTCACAAAAATCAGTGGAGGAAAATAGAGATTCAAGACAAATGTTTAATGGTATCACTCTGCTTTCCTAATGGCTTTATTTTGCAGCAGTGACAACATAAAAACTGCCAAAGTAAATGTGGGTTTATTTAATTTATGCTTGCTCTAAATTTGCCCTTTTATGTTCCTTATGCAGTGTAAAGTAAACTACAGCACAAGGTCTGTTATCTCCATGCCAAAAAACATGGCTATAATGATGTACAAGCACTGGCAACTTCTATAAATATCACAAAACTAGGCATTTACTCTGATGTTTCTCAAGGGACCTAATTTAAAGCAGCATTGTTGGTGAAACACAGGTCAAGAGTAAAGAAGTAACAATGAGGGAAATGAAGTCTGACAGCCGAAATATCATTGAGCATGCTAGGTTAAGCTATGAAAGGCTTTATGTAGAAGGACTTTTTGAGGAATGTTATCAAAAGCAAAGTCAACGGTGTATTGTTTTCCTTCTCATCTGCCACGGTGGTTATTCACTGATATCTGTCTTTCACCCAAGTTTTAAAGAAAACATCATATTATGGAGTTATATAAGAGACTGACAGTGCAATCCTAAACAGTTATATTACTCTGTGTCCATTGAAGTCAGTGAAATTCGAAGGGTGTTGCAACTGTTATGTCTGGAATTCATCAGTAGCCTCTTTTCTTTAAAGCAATTATTTTAGCATTTCCTTGAAGAAACATTATCTCAAATAATGTCGCCCTTGCAGTTTTCCAGAATAGCATCTGTGAACACGAGCAAACTGTTAGGACTTTTGTCCAATAATCAGAAAAATCAGAGTAATGAATCTTGCTTTTCTGGAAAGAAGAGATTGCTTCTTTTGGTTTAAAAGAAGTTTATTACTAAAGGGAAAAGGTAAACGGGATTAGCTACAAATAAAACATGCTTTCTAAGGAGCTGCATTGTGCTCCGTCTTCACACTAAGACATACTGATAGAGAGTGAGAGATTGCAATGGAGGATCTCTCCTTCTTCTTGACCCCTGAAAGGAAACACCTGATATCATTGACCAATTAGCAAGACAGTACACCTTTAGTTTTCCCGGGTCTACAGTCAATTGGCCAGCTGCCAGGTATTACTTCCAGGCTAACATAGGTAAACAAACAAGTTGCATAGTTAACCCTATAATGACTGAATTTCTCAGGCCTTGCATTACATGCTCATTTCTCCAACACAAACAAGAGCAACAAAAACAAAAACAAAAACTCAGGCTCAACTCTAGGGTAAATGGGAAATATTGCAGTCCTATTAGAAAACAAGCACTGCACTCAAACGCAAACAAAACAAATATATAGATATAACTACTGGTATATTTTAACAATTCAATAGACCATTAACATAACTCATGTCATTTTCACTCTATTTTACAGACATCAATGAAACTTATTAACAGCAGCTATTAAAGCCAAAAGTATGAATGACACAGCTGAATCCAGCTGAATCCAACGAAGACTCCGGATTGTGTTCTTCGTTTCGATAATTCTTTGTCAGAAGACTTAAAATGAAAAACATCATTAATGACCAATTAAACATTCACAAAAATATATATGAAACAAAAACTTCAAAAATTAATGACCAATTAAACATTCACAAAAATATATATGAAACAAAAACTTCAAAAATTGCAAAAATTTACAAACATACCTTATAATAGATTAATTGAATACTACATATTAATTTCACCAGTTTCACTGAGATGAGGAAACTCCATGTTTATGTAATAAGCATAACTACTATTGAGCAGAAATTGCTTCATCCTATTTTTTAAAAAAATGGAACAAAAAACCAAGGAACAGTGGGTCAGAAAGCACTTAATTCATTACAAAGTCATATATACTGCCCAGATACTGAATGCAAAATGCTTACCATTAACCAGAGAAAAAAATGTATAGATGGGCTACTGATCCTCCAATGGAACTACTCTCATGTGGCCAGCATGCCTTAAGGAAAGTCCAAAGGGAGTGGTTAATATAGCAGCAACTGAGCCTACGGTTTTAAAGGGGGACAACCCAAAAAGGGGCAAAGGAATTGAATACATTTTCTTTATGAGTTTATAAAAAGCAGCCTAAGTCTAACGACTGATTTAGCCCATGTGGCTGGAGAGTATTTAAACGAACGATCCAAAAAGCCTCCCTTTGTAAGAGCCTTTTACGGATATCCATGGCAATGTAAGAGCAGCGCTTACATTATTGCAGTCCTAACATTACACTTCAGCATGGCAACACTCTCATGATTAAATTTTTAGAAACTTGCCTCTGAGCCCCCAAATCACTTTAGAAATGGTCCCTATTGTAATTATTTATTGCCAGACAAAAGTATCATCTGCTAAATATGTTGGGATATTAAGGGTAAATGACAGCGCTACGGAATTCAAATGAATAGGAAACGAAGGAATGTGTTAAATAGTATAGATGGTTCAGTACACATGTAATATGGCATTATGATGCTTTCAAAGAAATGTCGTTTAGACGTCTCTGAATGCTAGAATATACAGGGTTTATGGTGGTTATCTGATGGAACAATGGGATGAGCTGCGTCACGACTTGCTTGTCTGTCTGATAAATATAACAGCCTAACATCTGTTATCTAATAAATATACATAGGACTGCAGCACTGAATAGGAAATACGGCACCATTCAGATCACAAAAATTTCTTAACTCTTGTCTGAGCCTTTCAAATATGATTTGGCAATTTCTTATTTTTTGTTACCTCCAGATCTTGTTTTGCAAAAGACATAATACCGCTGCCACTGCTGCCACTGCCATTATCACCACCACCATCACTATTACGGCATGGTGTTAAATGGTATTTTGAAATCTCTGTAATAATTGGCTTGGTCTTTGCTCCTAATACTTCATAAATGCAAAATTTGGTGGCAGAGCTCCCAAAGTATATTTATTTATTTAAAATGTATATTCTGCAATGTATATTTTAAATGTGTGTTTATGTGTATATTTAAAATGTATGGAATAAAATGTATATTCCTTCTTCCAGAAAGGACTCAACGTGGCTTATAATAAACAAGTAATAATTAACGTGCACTAATTACAGGAAGCTACAGAAAGTAAACTAAATCCCATTAAAGAGTCAGCAAAAACAGCACCAATCAATTACCACACAGCTGAATTTTTGCCTTGCAACGGAATTAGATCAGTTACAGTTATGTATGAGATGAAAACTTTATTTACAGAATATTAGAAGAGAATGTATTATTGCTTGAGGATAAGAAGGGTTGCACCAGAAAACAAATGCACAGGAGAGAGATTGGTTTACACTTGCACTACTGTAACCTTGCAAACCACAAAACTTATTAAGTACCACAAGAATATTCACCCCTCTTTGGGACATATTGGGTAAAATTGTTGTGTAAGAAATACAAAAGATTTGACAAGACCGTATTAAGTTGAATGTGTCCCATGAAGATGACATGACATTGTTTATAATGTCTCCGATGGGATGGGTGGGGTATAAATTTGATAAATAAATAATAAACAAACAAACAAACCCTCCGGTATTATCAGGACTTTAAACAGTTCTAATATAAAGTTTGCTATTATAATCTCAGGAAAAATGCTTGAAATTAATTATTTTTTTAAAGAGCAATTGAAAAGAAATAAAACTAACACAATTAATTGATCTTGCTGAGGTGAAATGTTGCTTAATAACAATGCAATCCTAAAACATATCTGCAAAGGACTTAGAACAATGACTAGTCTTGTGCATTTCTTGTATTACAAAAATGAGATATTCCATAACTATCATAATTAATGTAAAAACAAAACAAATTCCCCATCTAAACAGCCTATAAGAAAGAACCAATGACTTCTTGGGGTCAGGGTACTCGATGGACCATCTCCTCTCATATTACCAGCCCACCAGTCAAAGTCTGCCATACAAATTCTGCTCTCTGGGCCTCTGCCATCAGAGGTTGGGGCAGGTGGCAACCAGAGACGAGGCTTTTTCAGTAGTGGCACCTCAATTATGGAATGCACTTCTCCTTAAGATTCACCTGGCAAAAAGGCTTCTTCCTTTCAGGCACCAGGCCAAAATGTTTCGGTCCATCCAGATACCCAGATGTTTAATTAAGGAGGGTTTTTTAAAACAACAACAACAACAACCAAACAAACATGGTTTTAGTCTGAAAACTTATTTTGAGCTGTCTGTGATCTGTTTATATGCTGGGCTGTCCTCCCCCACCCCCTCCGACGCTGGATATTAATTAATATTTTTTAATGTTTTGTTTTTATTTTTATTTTGTAAGCCCCAAGAGAAGTGGCATTTTCCCCCTAAATAAATTATAGTGGTTTCACTTGTGCAAAGCAGCCAGTATTTTCATAATAAGGGTATAAGCTGTGTTCCTTAAGGGAAGGTGGGAGAGAAAGATTCTGCACTTCTTTGATTGACTGCAAGCTCTAGCCATTAGGATCACACACACATGTGAGGTATTACAACCCTGAAGTATATAGAACAGAACGTTGCCTTCTGCTGTCCTCCCAGTTCCTTCCCTACTGTGTCAAAATCTCCCTTACAGTCCACACTCCTCAGCTTGCCTGCTGAATCCCCAAACCCCATCCAAACAAATCTACCTTAAAGTCATCCTGCTGCAGTCTCCCTGCCCAGATGCCTTGCTCTCCTTTGGCTACCGGATGCCCTTGCCTTGTCAGTCTGTTTCTTCCTCATGCTACTGTCCTTCAAATTAACTGACTGCAGTTGAGATGTAAGTTGTTGAAAACCTGGTGAAATCTCTTTGCTGTGGGTCCAGACAGTTAAAATGTCATCAGTAAATCTCAAGTAAAGGAGAGGTGCCAATGGGTAGGAGTTTAGAAAACACTGTTCTAGAACTGCCATGAAAATGTTGGCATACTGTGGAGCCATGCAGGTGCCCATGGCTGTGCCACTGATTTGAAGGTATAAGTTTTCACCAAACCTGAAGTAATTGTGGGTGAGAACAAACATGCAGAGTTCAGTGGCAAGATCTGTTGTGTTGTCAGGGATGATGTTTCTAATGGCTTGTAGTCCATCCTTATAGGGGATGTTGGTGTACAGAGACTCAGCATCCATGGTGGCTAGATTGCTGTTTTCTGGGAGATAATCAATGGACTGCAATTTCCTCAGAAAGTCTGTGGTAGCACGGACATAGTTGGGGGTATTAATAATGTATGGTCTCAGGATAGAGTCTGGCCGAGGACAGACTGGCATTTTGGCCCGATATAGGTCTTCTTTTCCAGCGGATTAAGAGAGCCCATTCAGACAGTTGCTGTGCCGCACTCACCTGGTCCTGAAGCGCTTTCATTGTGCTTCAAAAAGATACCTGGTGAATCCGGTGTCAAGTCATCTGGGTGCGGGTTCATCCCGCTTCCTGGCAGTGTGGACGCAAATAAGTTGCACATCAAGCAGCGCTGGCAATGTGAACCCGCTGATCCAGCTGCTGCACCCATGCGCCTATGCACTCATGCACAGCTCGGCAAAACAGACCAAATCCGCATGCCGCCACAGTGCTGCTGCCAGGGGCCGCACCGCAGTGTGAATGCTCCATTCTGCCTCCTCCCCGGTATGGTCCCGCATCAGTCTACGCAGTGCGAACCGGAAGCCCCATGACAACTTGGCCCGGGTCTTTTTGCCCTGCTTCCCTTGTGCTTCAATTTGCCACTCTGTCCTTGGCCTTTGTATATCCTGATACTCCTACAGTGATGGTGCCTATGCTTGAGACAATGGGACATCCATTCTTGCCAGGCTTATGTATCTTTGGCAAGAGGTAGAAAGTGCCCAGTGTCAAGGGATTGCTATAAGTGGAGCATGGCTCAGCAAAGCCTCTCCAGTCTTGGACACACCCACAATAGTGATGCAACATTACACCATTGATACTCCTGGCATAAAAACCCCTTACAGGCTCTAAGACACCCCGTACTGTCTCAGGGAAGTGAAAACAAACCGAACCAAAAACTAGTGCCACCTTCCTATCCTGCCCCCAAGCACCAGTGCAGCTAAGTGTGCAATCAATCACAGGTCTTCAAGGAGTGCATAAACTCCAGCTAGAGCATCCGTAGTTCAGATGATAGGATATGAAGTGTGGGGCTACACCTCTCTAGCCTCATGGTAGGCAGACTTAAGACACACACTGTGGGCTTTGGTGAGGGAACACCCCAGAATCAAGAATCAACACTTTGTACCACAAGCAGGCACTGAGCACAAAGAGACAAGGGAGTGAAGAAACTTCTTCATGGCATGTGTCTAACACTGCTCCTTTATAGATTCTCTATACAGACATCAGTGGGGAGTCTCTACTCACCCAAATGGAGGTGCAAGGACAGGGCACCCCACAAAAATAAAAGCAGGGAGAGCCCCTATCTTAAGCTTGAACTTATGCAGCTGGGGTGGATCCAACCATGATCTAAGCAGCCTTTCTCCAAGTAGACCATACCAGGCTAACCGCTCCCTTTCCAATGGGGTACATAGGAAGCATAACTACAGTCTGGTGTGACTGCCAGTCTCTCCACTCTGAGCTGATGATGATGATGATGATGATGACGACGACAATGAAGAAGAGGAGGAGGAGGAGGTTTCAGTAGTGTAGTAGTTAAGTGCATGGACTCTAATCTGGGAGAACTGGGTTTGATTCCCCACTTCTCCACTTGCACCTGCTGGATGACCTTGGGCAAGCCATAGTCCTGGCACAGCTGTTCTTGAAAAAGAGCAGTTCCTGTCAGAGCTCTTTCAGCCCCACCTACCTCATAGGGTGTCTGTTGTGGGGAGGAGAAGGGAAAGGAATTTGTAAGCTGCTCTGAGACTCCCTTGGGTAGTGAAGGGTGGGGTGTAAATCTGATCTCTTCTCTTCTTAAGGAGTCTCAAAGCAGTTTATAATTAAATTTCCTTTCCCTCCTCACAACAGGCACCTTGTGAGGGACCTGGGGCTGAGAGAGCTCTGCAAGAGCTCTGGCTGACCAAAGGTCACTCAGTACACTTCATGTGGACTAGCAGAGAATCAAACCCAGTTCACCAGATAACAGTCCACCACTCTTAACCACTATACCATGCTGGCTGTCTACTTTGCAGACCAAAGAACTATGATGTCTACTGCCTTGCAGGATCAGAATCCTATACAGTAACCCCAGATGCAGTTCCAGTGCAACTCCACACTGTGGATGGAGGCACTGACCCTGTGGTTATACTATGGTCCTCAGTTCTATGTGCCCTTCTCAGATTTGGCAGTGCAACAATTTGGACAACAAAATGGCCTTAGGCCTCTCTCAACGGGAGCAAATGATGTACTCTGAATAGGGAAAAGTTGGTAGCATAATCTGCTGAGTGGCCTGAGCTCTCTACTTCCACCACTTGTAAAGTCATTAGTAAACGGCCTAACGCTAAAGCCCCAGCCATTCTCTGTACCCAAAGAATTTCATCGACTGTTTTCAAGATACAGTAAAAATTATCTACAAATCAATAGCAAAGATCCCCGACATTTGTTCTATCAGACAATCAAAACAGATGATGGTGCTGTATTCATTTGTATTCCCTTCCTAAGTGTACAATGCTGACAACTAATGACAAGAGTGTTATCAGGGATTTGCAGGACCTGGTCAATTGGAGAGGACAGTAGTGGCAATCAATAGTTTTCTATCATTATAGCAGCACTATTCATGGCACTCGTGTAAAGAGGTTGTCAGCATTTCCAATTACACATCTCTTTGTAGTTGTTTCAAAGAGTGGGGGACAGGTGAGAATTTTTAATTCAGTCGAAGGTGGTATGACAGAGGTACAGTTTCCCATGTTGCATATGTTCATGCCTTTTATCCTGTGTCACCCCTCATCAAATAGATTTTGGAGGTCTTTGATTCTGGAACGAGAAGAGAGACATGTTCTTCCACAGAACAAGGGCTTTATATGATTAATTATTTAATAATCTGTGGTAACGTACACCCTTACTCGAGTTATTCTGTTACCTCTCATCTACAGTGTAATTATAGAACAGTGCAATTCTAAGCAGACGTATACTTTTCTAAATCCACTGAAGTCAATGGGTTCAGAAAGATGTAACTCTACTTAGGATTTCATTGTTAAGGCTTTTAAAGTGAGATTGCCCTTGGTTCCTCACAGAAGAAGAAGAAGAGAAGAGATTAGATTTATACCCCGCCCTTCACTCACTTAAGAGTCTCAGAGCGGTTTACAAACTCCTTTCCCTTCCCCTCCCCACAACAGGCACCCTGTGAGGTAGGTGGGGCTGAGAGAACTCTTTCCCAAGCTATCCTTGAGGGAACAGCTGGTAGAGCTATGGCTTGCCCAAGGTCATCCAGCCAGGTGCAAGTGGAGGAGTGGAGAATCAAACCCGGTTCTCCCAGATTAGAGTCCGCGCACTTAACCACCACACCAAACTGGCTCCCCCACCACACCAAACTGGCTCCCAAACCAAACTGGCACAGTCTGCATGTTCCAAAAAATGTATGCCAAGGGAGGTGTGACTGAATCAGTGCCAGCTTGGATGGGGGAGGCAAACAGGCCCTGAGGGTTCTGACCAGTGTTACCTCTAAGCTGAGTTAGTGTGTGCTAGCTCATAGATTTTTAGCCTCCAGCTCACACATTTTTGTCTTAGCTCAGGAAGGATGGCTCCTGAGCAAACTAATTTATGCAGCAGCCAAATCATTCACTCACAACTTTAATGCCAGTAGCTCCCAAGGTAGAATTTTTGCTCCCAAGATTCCACAGCTTAGAGGGGGCATTGGTTTTGACCCCAGCTATCTGAAGCTCAGCAGACCTGTGTGGCTGGCTAGGAAGACCCCCCTAGCCCCCCTCCCCCAGGGATGCACTTGATTAATGCATCACCTCTTAACCCACACTGATCCTTCAAGCTCTGACCTACTCAAAAGCAGTTTAAAGCAGATTAGAATGCAACCAAACTCAAAGTACAAAGGCCTCCAACGGGGCAGTGGAGAGTAAGTGAAAAGTGTTCCTATGGTCACTTAAAATCAAATGTGGGGAACTTTTGCTTGGTCCCATTCAGTAATGAGCTGATTCCACATTACAATAGTTTGGATAGAGGGTTCATTAATTTATTTAAAGTGTTTATATCTCACCATTCCACAACGCCCAAGGCAGCTTACAAAATATAAACATAAATAGTTGAGACACATAAAATAGCAGTTTAAAACTGCTATTCCTGCAACATATATCACCACCAGATGCCAGTCGGAGACATTCATTAGTTAGTTCCACCAAAGGTTCATCAAAATTATTCTGCTTTGCATTTTTTATGGAAGAGAGAAAGAGGGTGGGAGCTTTCTGTACTGTATCCAGTAGGCTGTTTAAAAGTGTAGGTGAAGCCATAAAAAAGCTTGCATGGGCTATAGCAAAATAAATCTTCCAAATAGAGGGGAACTCTAAAAAAAAAAAAGAGAGCGCTGCCTGAAGACCTTAGTTGGAGCATGGGATCATATGGTGAAAGGTGATCTACTAGGCATGTGGCTAGCCATGAAGGGCTTTAAAAGTAACAACTAGCACCTTGCATTATGTCAAGAAACCAATGAAGCTGCTGAACCACAGGTATAAGATGATCATACTTGTGTAAACTGGTCAATAATCTAGCAGCATGCATTGAGGGAGAAACAGAGAGGGCGAAATGTGCTCGTGAACTGAAGAAATGGGAAGTTACAGCAAACTGCATATGCACAGTGCTCTGTACAAATCTGACTCTTTCCCCTTCTAAAATCATTAAGAATTCTTCTTCATGCATCAGTTCTACTTTGGAAGCAAGGTTAATTGATTTGCAATGCAAATAATCAAGGAGAAATTTATATGAGGCTCATTCTGAAGCATCTCTAGTGATCATCTACCTGAAAATTTCCAAGGAAGGTAGGTCTTCAAGCCTTCATCACTGGCTGGCCTGCTTGAGCCAAACAATATGGGAAAGCCGTTATCTGTCTCCTGATCTCTCACATCCCCAAAAGCTATGTGCCAAGGTTGACTACCCATCCACTTGCAAGGGAGAGGGGAGGGAAGGAACAGCAATAACGCAACAATTGTGAACTGAGTTGATATTTTGATGCATGCACTCCTAGGGCTGCAGTGCTAGTACCATATCACTTCCAGAACTTTATTCCGAGAGAGAGAGAGAGAGAGAGAGAGAGAGAGAGAGAGAACGAGAACACTCACTCTAGGCTAAAAACCTGAAACTGCGTGTTACATGGGATGCAACCACAAAAGGACCATTCTTTCTTACCTGTAATGTTTCAGGTCATTACAATCGTGCCATGACATCATCAAGTTGTAGGTTCCCCTACCCCAGCTAGCAATAGAGTAAAACAAGGGTAAAAAGGTAAAGGTTTCCCTTGCTTGAATGCCCGTCGAATCCAACTTTAGGGAGTGGTGCTCATCTCCGTTTCCAAGCTGAAGATCCAGTGTTGTCCGAAGACTTCTCCATGGGCATGTGGCCGGCATGACTAAATGCCAAGGCGCATGGAACACTTACCTTTCCACTGAAGTGGTACCTATTTATTTACTTGCAATTTCTTGCTTTCGAGCTGCTAGGTTGGCAGGAGCAGGGGCCAGAGATGGGAGCTCACTCCATCACACAGCACTAGGGACTCAGTATCTTAATCTCTGACTCAGTATCTTAATCTGAGTATCTTAATCTCTGAGCCACCTCAGCTCAGTATCTTAATCTCTGAGCCACCGCAGCCCCCTAAAACAAGGGTAGGGAACCATAAAACATGAAAATATCATAATATTGAGAAAGTGATGCGGGAGGTGGGGTGGAAGCAGACAAACTTGACACAGGAATGAGGAGGTAGAGTATACCGGTATGTCATGTTCCATACCTGCACCACTAAATGAAAGATGAATACATGGGTTAAAGTATGTTAAATTCTTGACTGAGCTACATTATTAAAGCATCAGTAAAACATCACTTATGTTTAAATGGGGGTTGTTGTTAAGAGGGAACTTCCTGATACCAGTATTGTGGGCCAATCCACTCTGATTTCATGATTTCCCAGCATTACTACCAACTTTGGCTACCCCATCATCTCCTCATCTTCTCCCCCCATGCTGCTCAAGCAAATAAAGGCTTGGTTGATAATGCCATATAATCCTCAGCCCACACTGTTGCTGGCAAACCTAGTTAAAGCCTAACCAGTTAAAGACCAGACTTAGTTAAAATCCTATCCAAACACTATGAAAAAGGGTCCATTTCCCAGTCCACTTGAAAGGGCCAAAAAAACCCTGCTTGGACACAACAGGGGACCAAGTGATCCTATATGAGTCAAACAGTACAGTATGGGGGAGCTAGTTCATGCCAAGTGTCTGCAATATAAATACAGAGCCAGCTTAAATAGCCATGTTGAAAATCTCATGCAATTTGATTGGCTGCAAGAGCAGCTCTGCCCTGGCCCAACAGGCACCTTGTATGGCATTCAAAAGTGGAGTGAGAGATGATGACATCTGCCTGCTGAAAAGCAAAGAATTGTTTTCTGGTTTAAGGTACAAGAGTTATACCTAGGCTTGTCAACTCTGGGTTGGGAAATTCCTGGAGATTTGGGGGTGATATCTGAAGAGGGTAGAGTTGGGGAGGGAGCTCAGCCGTCTACCCTCTGATGTTGTCTTTTTCCTCAGGAGAGTTGATCTTTGTAGACTGGAGATCAGTTGAAATTCAAGGAGAATTCCTGGCCTGATCCCACTCAGAGGTTGGGAGCCCTGCCTAAAAGAAAAAGTACTCGGATATAGCACCAAATCAGTGCAAGTTAGCAAACTGCCTTGCAGTTCATGAATCTAAGGCTATTCTGTGATGTCTGAAAAAAATTTGCTCCTGCAAACTAGCTACAAAATTGGCGATGAAAGTCACTCTGGAAGAAATGCTAGGGATACGATCACTGAACTCTGATCTTTCAGATGGATTGTCACAAGACTCTCTCTAAACAACTTGATATTTACCAAAGGTAGGGAGATAATCTGGACTGCTTTTTGTGACATTTTTTTAAAAAAATCACTTTTATTCATACTAGTAACATTTTTAATGGCATGAGTTTTACGACAGGATTGGTAAGTATAGCGATGCCATTAAAGAAAGCCCAGTTGTTATGGATCCATGACAACAGTTCTGAATCATGCTTGTAATTAACTTTCCTTCAACTGTTCTGGTTCCTTTTTAACACTCATAAGCAAGACTGAGTCACTTGGATATCATGTTAGGACTCGGGGTGTGCATTCAGTAAAACTGAATGGAATAAATGCTCCCAAAATACCTTATCGGTATTCTTCCGATATGTATTCAGCTGAACCAGATTCTCCACTTTGAAGTGGAGGGAGCAGGGGTCATTTCGAGTAGGAGCTCGGGGGAGCGCAGCTCCGAGAGTTGGTGCCAGCCCCCCGCTCTGGGGGGGAATGCCTGCTTGTGTCATGGCTGCAGCAAAATGACCCCATCCCCTGGAAAGGTCCTTGTTCCTCCGACCAGCCTTCTGAAGGCTTCAGCCACCACTGAAGCTATCTTCCCAGAATAGTGGTATTTCTGAGGCTTGAATTAGTAACTGTCCCTCTCTCCCTCTCTCTCCCTCTCTCCCTTCCTTCCTTGCCTTCTGACATACTTCTGGTGATGTCAGGTGGTTTAGCATATGCAAATAAGTTATGCTAATGGGTTATGCCAATGAGCTTCTGCACCTCTTTTTCTACGAAATGACCCCTGGGAGGGAGTGAAACTGACCAGCTTTACCTCCCATTCCCTTCCCCAGCCAGCCTGCCCCAGCAGGGTGGCTGGGAAAAAGAAGGCAGCAGTGGCATGGCTGGGGAAGTGAAGAGAGAAGGGGTTTAAAGTTTAAATCCCTTTTCTGAAGTCACGCGGTGGTGGCAGCATGATCTCATAGGGTACAATAGAGAGATTGTATGGCTAACACATGACCCCAGAGAAGGAGGGGCCTGGCTGAAGAATGGGGGAATGGCATTTAAATAACTTCCTCTTCCTCCCCCAGCCATGCGGCTGCTGCCTCCCCTTCCCCATCCATCCTGCCACGGTAGGCTGGCTGAGGAAGGGAATGGGAAGTAGCATTGGTCAATTTCACTCCCTCCACTTCCAAATGGAGGGGAGTGAAACTGAACCACTCTCCCTCCCCCTCACTTTTCCAGCCAGCCTGCTGTGGGGACATAAAGACAGACTGGGGAGATGTTTAAAGAGGCCTCCCCAATCTATTTTCCCTTCCCTCCTGGATTTGGGGATAGGATCCAAATAAAAGCTGAATAAGATCAGCTTTTATTCAGAAGCACCTTATTGGTTGCCAAATCATTGTACCCATAGGGTACAACTGAGAGATCATGCCACCACTGCAGCGTGACTGGAGAGAGAAGGGGTTTAAATTTTAGCCCTCTTCTCTGGAGTTGTGCCACAGCATTATACCCTGTGGGGCCAAAGGGTACAATGAGAGATCATGCTGCCATGGCAGTGCAACTCCAGAGAAACTTTAAACTCCTTCTCTCTTCACTTCCCTAGCTGGCCTGCCAGGCTGGCTGGGGAAGCAAAGAAAGATCAGGGAGGTATCTTTAAATGCCTTCTCTTCACTTCCCCAGCTGGCCCACCTTGACAGGCTGACTGGGAAAGTGAAGAAAGAACATGGAGGCATCTTCAAATGCCTCCTCTTTATTTCCCCAGTCTTGGCAGTCTGGCTAGAGAAGTCAAATGGAGGCATTTACAGATCCCTCCCTGATCTTTCTTTGCTTCCCCAGCTGACCCACCTTGGCAGGCCGGCTGGGGAAGTGAAGGGGAGGGAAAGCGGGTCAGTTTCACTGCTTGAAAGCAGAGGGGGAGTTTCACTGCTTGAAAGCAGAGGGGGAGTGAAACTGACACAGCTCTAATGGTCTGCTAAATATTTTCGGTAATGCTGAGCATTTCCCGAATCCCAGTATAATACCAATACTGGAATTCAAAAATATCAGTATTTACCAATATTTTCCGGGTTTGGTTTACCTGAACCCCGTAAATACTGACTTTTTCCCTGTGCACACCCCTAGTTAGAAGCCTAAAAATACAATTTTAACCAATACCCTAAGCCAGTTTTGCTAGACAATTTCCACCATCTATCATCTTCGCTACAGGCTTGGGATAGAAAAGATGTTAAACCAGGGCTTTTTTTGTAGAAAACGCCCAGCAGGAACTCATTAGCATAATAGGCCACACCCAACAGCAGAAACACATTAGCATATTAGGCCACACCCCTGACAAAGCAGCTCGCTCCCAGGATCTGCTTCCCCAGGTACCCTGTGGCTTGCGGGGAGCATGGGGAACCCGAGGGAAGAAAAGCAGTTACTGGATCAGCTTCTCCAGGCGGGGAGGCAGTTTAAACCGCCTTCCCTCCCTGGATCTGCTTGGCTTCCCCTGGCACCCCGCAGCTTGTGAGGCACCTGGGGAAACCGAGGAGGGGAGGCTGTAGGTGTGGCCAACTTGGAAGCCAGCCGGAACTCTGTTCCTGTGCGTTCCTGCACCAAAATAGCCCTGTGTTAAACATAAAAAATCAGGATGTTAAACCTGACAAGGTTTATACAGCCTTCTTACTTTAGGTTGCTTTTCAAACCACAGATCCTCTGTAGCAGGACTGACACTTTTTTGAGCAGTTTATATTTAAGACTTTCAAAACCTGAAAAGAGCTCAGGGGATAAAAAATAGTCTTTCAATCAATACTCCCATCTACCATACATGATAAATGTTATATATTAGGGCACAAAACTGAAGTTTTCTATAAAGTTAATAGATTTTTTAAACCTTCCTTAGAGACCAAAGTTGTTTCCTTCATTGGGGGCATAGACAACAACACAGCTGATAACTATGAACTCCTTCTCAATCAAAAGAAGAGAAAAATCAGATTTTCACAGTATCCTCTCCTTACCAAGCAAAAAGATCTTTTGAAACCATGACAGCAGAGCCCCATGTAGGTAAACAACCGTGACTCAGACAGCGGGTGGGAGAAAAGTTGATATGACTTGTGCAGATCAGATATATCTGGGGGTACCACAGAACCCAACAAAGAGCCTACGTTAAGTTTATTTGAGTATGTTGTCCAATGAGCCAAGCAGAGGGAGACATCACAGACAATAATCTCTTCCCTGAATGCCAACACTGGGGCCTTAAAATAGAGAGCAGCAGGCAAACTGAAGAGAAGAAAAGATGAATCAGACAGGAAGTCAGGAACCCCCTCTTCCCAATTTCTCAATATAAAATATGGCTTCATAGGTATAACTGAGTTTGAGGCTGAGAATAAAGGAATCCTTTAGTGGGTTAAATTTTTGAATTTTGTCACTACTTAACAACACCCTAACTTTTAAAGAAGTGTGGCTCAATTTACTTAGAGTGACAGTCAGACAAAAGAATTCTGGGTCAAGAGTTTAAAAATAGGAGCTGATGAAAGCTAAACTCCTGAAACCATATTTGGTTTCATTAAGTATTTGACCTGATTTTTCAGAAAATGCTGAATACCACCAACTCCTGCTGATAGAATGCTCAGTACTCTTGTTATATTTTTTCTTAAACTAGATACTTGAGGGTTTATAATGCCCGGCATCATGTTCCTAGCTTTGAAACTTTAGCCCTGCTTGGAACTGACATTCTGTAATTTCCTGAACATAATGTTCCAGTTTGATTCGCATGGTAGAAATTGTTCTCCATAACAAACATTTGTGGCTTTAAGAGCATCCTACTGACCCCAAAGTACAGAGCATCCCTTTGGGTTAAACTGTAAACAAAAATGTACAATACAATCCTTTTCCTGCAGACAGTGCAGGAACTGTCTCCATTCTTTTTCACTAGATTTACCATCAATGTTTACCATTGATTTAATTGTTTCTGGTTTTAGGCCTAACATGCCTTCATTCCTCCAAAGGCGGCAGCTAGGGATGCTTACCCTGCTCACCCTGGCTCAGGAAATTCCGGGAGATTTCCAGGTGGGGCCTGGGGAGGGTGGTGTTTGCGGAGGGACCTCAACAGGGAAGTAATGTCACTCTAAGATATCAATTTCTCCTAGATACCATGGGATACAATAGAGTCTAGTATATGAAACTGTCATTTCCTCCACGGGAACTGGTTTCTGTAGGCAGGAGATCAGTTGTAATTCCAGGAGAACTTCTGGCCCCACCTAGAGGCCGGTAACCCTACTGGAAACAGTGAAGATTATTCACTGAGAACAGGATTGTGCTCATTCTCCCATAAAGGCTTTCAGTAACAATGCTGCCTTACAGTGAGTGTAAAACCGAATGGTAGGGCAACTTGCAAATGTTCAGCCATGCAACATCTACTGAGCTTGGCATATTTACTGTTAACTTTAAATCAAAATCCTGGATTCATGTAAATCTTAAATTGAGAGGGAAGAGGGAAAAGAGCTCTCCACAGGGAAGGCCACAACTGTCACCTTTGTACCAGGATGCCACGGAATTGGAGCCATAGCCTGAAGTGCCACCTTCATATCAACTTCAGTTGTATTGCCATCAGATGCTGCAAATTATTATTGGAACGTTATTTATAATTTCTTATGCATAAGTTTATTATATTTTTATCTGAAATTTTTAATGATTTTGGGTGATGGTTCTGTGGTATATTTTATTCTGTGCTTTATGCTGATTTAGTACCATAATAAATGAATCTGATCTGACACTGCAAATGAACACTCCCCCTCTCCCTAAAAAAGCACAATTTGTAGGTGGGTTCCTTTTCCTCTCTGGTCAGTACTGAGCGGTGCAATGTATTGCTGTTTGCCGAAAAGGGGGCTAAACATGTAATAGGTGGGAATAGCTTCATCTGGGAAAATAGCATCTCCACAGGATTGTTTCAGGTCTGGAAAACAGCTGAATTCGATACTCTATGTAGCTGGGCAGCTGACTTTTAACTGGAAATTCCCAGCACACATCAGCTTAACAGTCTCTCTCAAGAAAAGAGGATGGATGGTGTTTATTATGTATAGTGGTAGAAAGTGCTATCAAGTTGCAGGAAACTTATGGTGGCCCCATAGGGTTTGGAAGGCAAGAGATTAACAGAGGTGGTTTGCCAATACCTGCCTCTGCACAGCAGCACTTGTCTTCCTTGGTGATCTCTGTGGTGGAATGGGCCTGTTCTGGCCTGTAGGCCCTATTCCACCCTGCCCTCCAAGTTTTCCCAACATCTAGAGAGGCTGTTCTCTCTTTCTAGGGTAACCCGCTGCCACCACATGACCTTTGTAAGGAATTACCTGCTGGGAGAGTCAGGACTCCCAGCTTCCCTTCTCTTAGATTTGAGGCCTTGCCTCTGTGTGTCCCACTGCCCAGCACCTAGTCACCATGGTTAACTGCATTGTGTGCCCCTGGAGGAATAGCTGCTCGACAATTTCTGACCTTCACCCAGTGCTCCTTTTAAAATAGCATGTCTAAGATGGTAGAGGTCGATGTGGTACAGAGAACCACTTCTGGCATCAAAAGTTAAAGTATTTATTAAAAAGAAAATGTTCATAAGTGTACTTTTAGCACAGCACCAGATTGAGCAAGGGTTTCAAAAGAAATGGGTAAAATGCAAATCCTCTATCCTTCTTTCTCTACATGCCCTATCAGATGTTAAAATATAGGGCAGGCTCCTAAAGCTTCAGAAGATACAGATCTCTACAGAGTTGCTATTACCTTGAAGCTTTCTGTAGCGATCTGGGCTAGCACATGTTCAATGGCTGCCTCCTCCAGACCTTAGCTAAGAGTTCGGTCTACTCTGATGGACTCAGCACAAAAGAGTCCTTTCTACTTGCTTCCAGGAGTTTTTTCTTCTCTCCTTCCCCTCCCACTGACTCAGTCAGGCCAGGTCGGAGATGCTTTTCCTGAAGTTTCCAGCGATTTCCTTCCTGAAGTCTCTCTAGTATGTAACTCCTCCAAATCTCTGTTCACTACTTGGAAAAGGTGGGAGAGCTTGACCCATCCACTGTCTCTCCTGCTATTAGCATTTGTATGAAGGTGGGTTGTGACAAGTCTGAAAAGCAATTGAATTGACCCCCCATTTCCTGCCTGGTCTCTGCCCAGAGAGAAAGAAAAAAAAACTTTTAAAACTCAGAGTGAAGGTTTTGCTCATTTCAAACCTTCAAAGAAAAAAAATGTGTTTCTTCACAGACTCCCATCCAAGTACTAACCAGGGCTGACCTTGCTTAGCTTTCAAAATTCAACAGTATCAGACTTGGCTATCCAGGTCATGGTAGCTATTATATATAGACCACTCCTAAGCCTAAGTGGGAACATGGGGGCACAATTGTTGTGTGTAATGTAATGTCATTTCCAGGAACAAATGGAAGTGGTGTCATATCACTCTAGGAATCACCGTTAACTGTAACCATAGAATTTCCAGTGATTCCTAGAGCAAAATAGTGTCACTTCTGGATTTTTCCGATGTCACATTAAAAAATGTTTTCCCGCCATCTAAAGGAGCAACTGTGAGAAGACTGGTTGCCGATGGAAGGCCTCCCACCATAGTGGGAGACCTGGCATCTCAATTTCAAATAGTTTCATGATGTGACTCTAAATTAAAGGATTATCTGAATAATAAATATTAAATATAGTGCTATTAAAGCTATTTACTGATTAATTTGATTTTTTGAGTCAATGCCTGTGCATTTATCTCAAATCCCAGGTGGACTTGAAGACAGTCTTAGTGCTGAGGTCACAAAACTGCAGCTGTCTCTGTATAAATCCTTTATCATATTGGCAGAAAAAAAATACACAATCTCAATTGAATGTAATTAACTTTGTCACTCTACAATTAGCTAGCTTTAATGGCTGTATTAATAAATCCTACTAACTAATGAGGTTTGACAATTGATGTGTGACTTTGAAGCTACAGGACAGAGTTGCATAACAAAAGGAAATGTACATCGATCAGCATTGTGGTGAAAATTTTGGTATCTTGCAGGTTTTGACTTAAATGGCAAAAGGCCCAATACACGACCACCTGAAAGTGAAAGTAATTTATTCATGAGAAACCACAACATTTTTATGCCCCTCCCCCCTTGGGCAGCATATCCTACCCCAGAAAAGACAATCCACTCTTTTAGAAATAGCTTGCCTCTTAAAAGAATAATGTTTTGGAGTACTATATAATCAGGTTCATAACTATGTTTTTCCAGTGCTTAGTTATAGTCCCTTAGAAATAAAAAGAGGTTTTCCCCCTCCATCAGAAACAAAAAGAATATGAAATAGAATATTAGACAGGGTGGATTTGTACTCTAGTTAAATTTCCTTTTGAAAGGCTTTATGTCCATGCGTTCTTTGTGCAGGGAATCTGTTTGCTGTGGTGAGGTCATAAAAGGATTAGCTCTGTAGGATAGTTTTGCCAGTAACCTTTTGCCTTCTTCAGTGGTGTGTGGCCTGGCTTGTCTACATGAGATGCCTGGAACTCTCTCTCCTGCAAGTTCTGTCTGTTGTTCATGTATATAAAGACTATATTGAAATCTTTAAATACTGGTTTCACTGCATCAGTGATTTATTACAATTGATTCAATGTGTACTTTGCTTGTAGGGCCCTTTTTTATTTTCACAATTATGTATAGGGCTGCAAAGTCTTGCTTGCTTTTTAGTGGGGGGAGTCCTCCTCATCTCTGGGAGTCTTCTGGTGTGCGTCACAATGATGTCACCCAGAAGTGATGCCATCGCATCGGGCACGTTGAGGCAGGACCTCTATAATTCGAGGGAAAACCATAGAGGGCACATCTCCGCAGCCTGGCAATCTGAGGGTGGGGCTCCCCCTGGTGGTCCGATCCAGGCTGGTGAGGAGCAGGCTGATCGAGTGGGGGTTTCCCCGCTCCCCAGGGGGACTTGGCAAGCCTAATTATGTACCAAAATGGTAGCATACAACCTACCCCCCTCATTGCTGCTGCCGCAACTTAAAAACCGAGGCATCAGCAGGTCTTGTAATTATTTTTAACTTCATTTATACCTTGCTTTTCTCCACAGTACGGGCCCAAAGTGGCTTACATCCTTCTCCTATACTCAATGAAGTAAGTCAGGCTGAGAGGGTGTAACTGGCCTAGGGTCACTCAGGAAGTTTCATTGGCAGACTGGGGCTCTGAACTGGGGTCTCCCAGATCCTAGACTGACACTCTAACCACTACATCATGACACCCACTCCTGCTGCCCAACTGAAAACAGAGTCCAGAACAGGTCTTGTAGTCAGGTTGATATTATCTCTTTCTGAAAGCAACAGAGAGGTGGTGCCTGAAGCATTCTGACAGCACAGATGACCATTCAGGGTGCACATTCCCATGGAGAATCACATTCAGTGAACATGTTTGCAGCTGAGAGAATAACTGAAGTCTGAACAAAGAGATAAAACCAGTCATGTTTAACATGCTATTAATTTTGAAGATTATTAAAGGAGGTAATAACCTTTGTGTTAAAGCCCTGGAGGCCTTTCCCTTTTGTTTGATGCAATTCTTCTTGATCTGCATAGTTAGTTCATTAGAATCTTTCCTAAAACTTTTTCCCAAGCACACAGAGATGATGCAAATGCACAAAAAATGCATACAGGGTGTTGCAGCACTTTAAGTAATATATGCCACAGGAGGTGGTGATGGCTACAAGCAGGGACAGCTTCAAGAGGGAACTGGAGAAACATATGGAGCAGAAGTCCATCAGTGGCTATAAGCCACAAGGCATAGATAGGAACTCTCAGTCTGGGGCCACTGATGCTCTGTATTCTTGGTGCTTGGTGGGGGGGGGGGGGGGGACAACAGTGGGAGGGCTTCTAGAAAAATAAAGAAAAATAACCCAGCTAACCAAAAACTGCCTTAAAAATTCTGCCTTATACTGCTTCCTGAAACTGAATGACACATTAAATGACACATTCAGGGAAGCCATTCTGTGGTGTGTGTGGGGCCACTACTTGGAGCTGCCGATTTAATGGATCTGCATAAGAGGGTACAAAGAGGTCTCTGACCAAAAGATCAGAGTTCACATTGAAAAATGTAACACTTCAGGTAAACCTGACCTGAATGGCCCGGGCTAGTCTTATCTCATCAGATCTTGGAAACTAAGCTGGGATGGCCCTGATTAGTACTTGGATGGGAGACCTCCAAGGACTACCAGGGTTGTGATGTGAAGGCAAGCAATGGCCAACCACCTCTGAATGCCTGTTGCCTTGAAAACCCTATGGGGTCACCATGAGTTGGCTGTGACTTTGACAGCACTGTCCACCACTAACCCTTCAAGTAAATGGGTTCCAAACTGTAAGAACATAAGAAAAGCCAATGTTGGATCAGGCCAGTGGCCCATCCAGTCCAACACTCTGTCACACAGTGGCCAAAAACACCCAGGTGCCCCCAGGAGGTCCAGCAGTGGGGCCAGGACACTAGAAGCACTACCACTGTTGTCCCTCCCTCGAGCAGCAAGAATATAGAGCATCACTTTCCCCAGACTGAGAGTTCCTATCTATACTTTGTGGTTAATAGCCACTGATGGACCTCTGCTCCATATGTTTATCTAATTCACTCTTGAAGCCATCCATGCTTGTAGCCGCCACCACCTCCTGTGGCAGTGAATTCCACGTGTTAATCACTCTTTAGGTGAAGAAGTACTTCCTTTTATCTGTTCTAACCCGACTGCTCAGCAATTTCATGGAGTGTCCACAAGTTCTTGTACTGTGAGAAAGGGAGAAAAGTACTTCTTTCTTGACCTGCTCTATCCCATGCATAATCTTATAAACCTTGATCATGTCACCCCTCAGCCATCATTTCTCCAAGCTAAAGAGCCCCAAGCCCTTCAGCCTTTCTTCATAGGCAAAGTGTTCCAACCCTTTTATCATTCTAGTTGCCCTTTTCTGCACTTTCTCCAATGCTAAAGTATCTTTTTTGAGGTGTGGCAACCAGAACTGTACACAGTACTCCAAATGAGGTGGCACCATCAATTTATACAGGGGCATTATGATACTAACAGGTTTGTTTTCAGTTCCCTTCCTAATGAACCCCAGCATAGCGTTGGCCTTTTTCATTGCAGTAGCACACTGTCTCAACATTTTCATTGAGTTATCTAATACGACTCCAAGACCTCTCTCTTGGTCAGTCTCTGCCAGTTCGGACTCCATCAACATGTATTTATAGTTAGGATTTTTGGCTCCAATGTGCACCACTTTGCACTTGGCCACACTGAACCCCATTTGCCACGTTGATGCCCACTTGCCCATCCTTGGCAGTTCCCTTTGGAGTGCCTCACAATCCTCGCTGGTTCTCACCACCCTGAACAACTTTGTGTCATCTGCAAATTAGCCACTTCACTCCTTACTCCCAACTCCAAATCATTAATAAACAAGTTAAAAAGCATCAGACCGAGTACTGATCCCTGCGGTACCCCAATGCTTACCTCCCTCCACTGAGAAAATTGCCCATTTATACTCACTCTGTTTCCTTTTAATTAGCCAGTTTTTGATCCACAAAAGGACTTGTCCTTTTATCCCATGACTATTGAGCTTACTTAGGAGCCTTTGATGAGGAACTTTATCAAAAGCTTTCTGGAAGTCAAGGTAAACAACATCTATTGGGTCCTCTTGTCCACATTTGTTTACTCCCTCAAAGAACACTACCTTTGCACCAGGCAGGCAAGTCACCATACAGTCATATGCGATTTTGCCACCCAGTTATCTACCTGACTAAGGATCGAATCACCAACTACCAAGAGCCCCTCTTCCCTGCCTAGCGATGGTTCCTTGGTATGAAAGGATATCCATTCACCAGCTGTAGAAGAGGCCCCTTCTGAGAGCACATTCCCCTTATCCACAGCACGGTGCCCTGTTCCCTCTCAGCCCTCATGCTCCCTGACAGCAGCAGGACTGCCAGATTCAGAGTGGGACCTATCTAACAAATCCTCGAGAGTCTTCTCCACGTGTCTAACTGACTGTTTCTGCTTCTCCAGGTCAGCCACCTTGGCCTCAGGGGAGCAAACTCATTCCTTGAGAACCAGGAGCTCATTGCTCTGGGCACACACCCAAGACTTCTGCCCAGATAATCATACATGTGACACACCATGCAAAACACTGGATAGCCCTCAACCCCCTGCTGGCATTCTAGCTTCATACTTGCTTTAAAAACAATTTTATATAATCCTCCTTTTAAGCCATTTGTATTCTTTTTGTAGAAGTCTACTTACCTTACTGGGAACCCAAAGAGCCTAGGGCCCTGGTGTTCTGGCTCTTCCTTGGCTTCTCACAAGACTCTGGGCCAAGAGCCCAGCCCTTTGGTTCTTGCCCTTCAGCTCATGCCTCTGACCAGGTGGAGCCTTAAATAGAATACTCTCCCAGCAGAGGGTGTGGCTAGCAGCTATTCAAATGCACCCAGGCAGTCAATTACAGTCAAACAATGGCCCTTTCTCACCCTATCTCAAGCAGCCAGCACTCTGCAACAACTCAAAACTCACTCACACACTTCTAAACACAGTCCCCACACATAGTACCCTCAGCTAAACCACCTCAGCTGAAAGCAAATAAAAAAAACATCCACCCCTCTTGCAGCTCTACCTTCTCCTGCCTTCCAGAGCTCAGCTCTGTGAACTTTAAAAGTAAGAACCCACATCTCAAATTGGACTTAAGCGACCTGTGTGAAGTTCTTTAAATGGGTATAACAATTAAACAATTGATCAGCTACATTTTGCACCAACTGAGTTTCTGAGATATCCTTCAGAGTATCTCAGATATCAAGAGTATTACAGTAGACCAGTCCTGAGAATACTGTAGCATGGGTCAGTGTGGCAGGGCTGGCTGATCCCAGATAAAAAGCTAAACTCCACACCAGGTTAAAAAAAGTAGCTTTAGCTATGACACCCCCCTGTTTTTCAAACAAAAGAGTTTTGTCTGTCGCCAGGAGCTTAGCTGAATGAAACCATCTTTACTCCGAAGCTTCAATAGTCTTACCAAGCTGATGAAAAGCATAGGTAACACCAAATCTTGAGGAACACCACAGGTTAAATCCCATGCCTCTGAATCAATCTCAGATCACAAACAGCACTTTCCCCTCAATCCCCACACCATACTCTAAGCACTGCAAAAAAATTGAATGATCTTGTCTGAGAGGTCCAGAAGAATTAATGAAGAGGCATTCCTCTTATTGACCTGCAAGCAGAGATCATCCACCAGAGCAACCAAGACCACCATTGTTCAACAAGCAGGACTGAAAAGTATTAAGGGTAGGTGTGTCTTCTGTATTATTTATGAAGCCAGGTTTATATAGTGTGAGGTAACACTGACACTTTTCCCTCAGGCCAGCAGACTGTACCTTCAAAGTGCCTAGTTTGGGATCGTTCTCTTATAGCATCCATTCTTAACCTAACAGCCCCTTTTTACCAAGCAGAAAACACTGTGCCATTTCCCTTTCTGTAAACCATCTGTTATAAGCGTTTTTCTTCAACAGCTCAGACATCCATTTATTTTGTAGCAGGCACTCTCACAGCAGGATAAATAGCTTGTGTTCCAAACATCATTATATATCTACTTTCCAAATCGACCTTAGATTGTATGATGCACTTAATCTGCAAAAAAAAAAAAAAAAAAGCCAGGGCAGACAGTAAGGGATTTTTCTGCAATCTTAGATGAAGGTTTGCAGAAATTTTTGAAATTTAGAAACCAGTTAACACCTCCCACCCCCACAGCTCAAAACACCAGCTTGCTACTACATGATCTTTTGCAACTTGGCCTCACATCTCTTAGGGAAAGGCTGCCAGAGGCAGGGAAGGAAACAGTTCTGAGAGACAGTGTCGGGTAGTGGCTAGAGGTAGAGGTGTCGAACTCATTTGTTGCAAGGGCCGAATCTGACATAAATGTCACTTTGTTGGGCTGGGCCATGTGCGCCACAAAATGTAACATGAAGTGCTGGAGATAAAAAACTTTATAAAGATGATTTCAGATGCCAAATGGCAATAGCAGGCATGATTGGATTAGGTGGAATATGCAGAGGGGTAGTAGGCATGGAGATATCAGCCTTGGTAATGAGACAGGAAACCTAGGTCTCAATTTGATATGGGAGGATTCAGTCCAGGAGGATACAAAGAATAAATGGAACTAAGTCTGACGAAGTGAGCAGTGACTCACAAAAGCACATACCCTACCACAAATTTTGTTAGTCTTTAAGGTGCTACTAGACTCTTACTCTTTCTACTGCAATTAGAAACCACAACACTCACAATTCGGTGGGGGAACATTTTAACCTTCCAGGACATTCAGTTGCTGACCTGAGAGTAGCAGTTCTCATACAAAGGAATTTCGAAAGGAGATTAGAAAGAGACGCTGCTGAATTGCAAGTGATAATGAAGCTCAAGATAATGCATCCTCCTGGACTGAATTGAGACCTAGATTTTTTCTGTATGTTGTTGAAGGCTTTCATGGCCGGAGTTCATTAGTTGTAGATTTTCCGGGCTGTATGGTCATGGTCTTGGCATTGTAGTACCTGATGTTTCACCAGCAGCTGTGACTGGCATCCTCAGAGGTATAACACAGAAAGATGGAGTACTCTCTGTGTCAACGTGAGAAGGTTTCTTATGTAATTATCAATCCCTGCTGTTGTCATTTGGCATCTGAAATCTCTTCCCTCTCCAAGATATAAGGACAGAGGGACTCACATTCTAGCTGTATCTGAAGAAGTGAGCAATGACTCATGAAAGCTCCTGCACTGCCACAAATTTTGTCAGTCATCCAGGTGCTATTTGACTCTTGCTCCCTTCCACTATAATGAATACAAGCTGTGCTGTTAGTTTTCTTTCCCCTCATCTGTTAGAACTGGAAAGGGGGATCTCTCTAAGTGCCATGGGAATCCTTCTCTTTCTTTCTGTCATGCTCTCTCCAGCTGTTTCCCTCCCTACCTTCCCCTCCCTCTCCCTCTCTGAAGAAGTGTGCAGGCACACAAAAGCTTATACCAGGAATAAAACATTGTTGATCTTAAACACAGGACTCTCTCTCTCTCTCTTTCTCTGGCTCTTTCCTTCCCCCTCCCTCTCCAGAGGATGAGGAAGAAGGGGAGGAGCCCTCATCCAAGTGAGGGAAGGGAGGCTTGGATTTCTTGAAGCAGGAAATGGGAGAGACTGGGCAAAAAGAGCTGCAATGTAGGAAGCAGGAAGCTGCAGAAAGCCAGTTGCATGTGGACCAGATTGGAGACCTGCAGGGGCCAGATTTGGCCCATGGGCCATACGTTTGACTCCCCCGGGCTAGCGTATCAGGCTAAGGTTTTCAGAGAACCATATCTGAATCCCCCAATTTCCCACAGAAACTTGCCTTGTGGATTAGGACCACTTCTTAACTTTGAGGTAGGTATGTGCATTCAGATATTACCAGTCTGAATATATATCTGAAAAACACCATATCAGTGGTCCAGATGGTATCCAGGATATTCTGGAATACTGGAAATGGATCCCCAAAAATTCTGAAAATACTTGGGAGTAACTGGGAATATTGGAAGCCAGCATTTTAAGGCTCCCAGGACTGTTTTTTCTTCTTTAATTCTGGTGTGTGTCTGAGTCAGTGTCTTCTTGCCAGGGCTTGGTATCAGCTAGCCAGGTTAGTTTGGCTTGGATTATGTGCTTTAAAATTAGTTCAGTTGGTCTTGCAACTTGCAACATTGTGTTCTTTGCTCAAATTGGTTTGCATTAGATTCTTGTGTTTGACATTGGCTTGGATTCTCTGGTTTGGCATTTGTTCAGTTTATAACTGAATCCCTTGTTCACCCAATTTTACTGGGATTTTCCAGTTTGACATTAGCTTGGATTCTCTGAGTTGACATTTGCTACCTTAGGCTTGCCACAGTGTCCTGTGTTTCTGCTGGAATTCCCAGGTTCTGCATTAGTTCTTTGGGATTTTTGGCTCTGTTTGCATTGGGAGGCTTTTGACCAGTTGTTGCTTTGCTTGCTCTTGTGTGTCTTCTTTGGAGAAATCTTGGAATCCCCACCCCAGGGAGCTTCCGGGGATTCTAATTCATTGGTGTTATTAAGTAGGAATTTTCTCTGTCATGGTTCTTTACTAAAGAGGGTTTAATAAAGGCTTCTAATGGTGATACCCATTTCGGGGTCTTATTATAGAAGCATTCCTTTATATTACTCCAAACCTTTATTTATCGAATGATTATGGAAGTTGGACTGTATCTTATCTTTACCATACCATACGTAAGTATGCCATCCCATGTTGAGGTCATGGCCCTCCAATTTTAAATTTCTCAAGTTTTCTAAGGTTATCCAGTCTCTTATCCAAGTTAGCAAAGCTGCTTCATAGTATAGCTGCCAATTTGAAACTGCGAAGCCCCATCTGTCTTTTTTGTCTTGGAGAGTTTTCCATTTAACTCTAGGTCTTTTATGATACCAAATAAATTGTCTCGAGATTTTATCTATTTCATCTGAAGTAAGACTCTTTCTTTTTAGAATATGAAGGTTTTGCACCAAGAACAACAATCTTGGAAGAATATTCATTTTTACAAGTGCTATCCTTCCCATGAAGGAAAGTTGTCTTTCCATTTCAACAGGTCTTTTTTTTAACTCTTTTAAAAGTTTATTGTAATTATCTTCAAACAAGGTAGAGATTTTGTTGATTAGTATTATGCCAAAGTATTTATTTTTTGGATTGATTCCGTAGAAGATATTGTCTGTAGAAATTGTATTTGGCTTTGGGTACAGTTTTTACTTAGTACTTTGGTTTTTTTAATGTTGACTTTTAGTCCAGCTATCATACCATATTCTTGAATGTCTTTTATTAAGTATGGAATGGATACCATTGTTTCCTCTAATATGAAGACTAAATTGTCGGCAAACACTTGTAACTTGAAGCTTTCTCCTTTAGTCTTAAGAGCCTTTATTTATTCATTTTCTTGTACAAGGTCATCCAGAGTCTCCAGAGTGAAGATGAACAGTAAAGGGGATAGTGGGCAACCCTGTTATATTCCTTTATGAATTTTGATATTTTGGGTGGTATGTCCATTTACTATGATTTTAGCTCTTTGTGTATTGTATATTGCTTTAATGATTGTCAAGAAGTTAGTGCCACAGTTCCAAGAGGCCAGCTTTTGGATTAAAAAATCCCAACTAACATTATTGGAGGCTTTTTCTGCATCCAGGAAGACCATCACCATTTCCTGGATTCATCTCACAGTATTCTAGGGCATTAAGGATGGTCCTAATATTATGCCTAATTTGTCTTTTGGAAAGAAAGCCTGCTTGGTCTTGGTGTATTACTTGAACTAAAACTTTTTAAAATCTAGCTGCGATTATATTAGTGAATAATTTATAATCTGTATTGAGTAAAGATATTGGTCTGTAGTTTTTGATTACTTTTTCGTCTGTATTGGGCTTGTGAATCAGGGTTATTAAGGCCTCGTTCCAGGATTCTGGTACTTTACCTATTATTTTTACATTTTGAAAAACATCTTTTAATGTTGAAACTATCTGATCTTCAAATATCTGATAAATTTCGGTCGAGAGACCATCAGAACCTGGTGTTTTCTTCCTTTGCATTTTTGATCACTTCCACCATCTTGTGCATTGTAATGGGTTCATTCAACATTACAATTTGGGTATCTGAAAAATTCTTTTTATTCCATTTGTTTAAATAGTTTTGCATTGCTTGCATATCTTGAGTTGGTTGTTGATATAGGCTTCTATAAAAATTCTCAACTATTTTCTTAATTTCCTGTATGGTGTGTTGTTCTACACCATTCTCATTATTTAAGGTCTTAATTGTATGTTTTTCTCTTTCTTTTCTTATCGTAAAGGCTAACCATTTAGAGGGTTTATTCAAGTTATCAAAGTAGTATTGTTTCACATAATCTACCTTTCTTGCTATCTCTTGTGATAACAATAGATTCATCTGGTGTTGCAGGTTAATTAGTTTTATTTTGGTATTCCCTAAATCTTTAGATTCCTTCATTTTATCTTCCTCTTGTTTGATTTTTCTGCCCAAGTGTTCATATTGTTTTCTTTCTTGTTTTTTTTTCTTCCAAGCTCCTTGATTTATAAACCATCCTTGAAGGTAGGCTTTAAAAGTATCCCAGATGATATTGATAGGCATTTCTGGCAGAACATTTCTCTTAAAGAAATCCTCAATTTCTAACCTTGTTTTTTCTACCACTTCCTGATTTCTTAGAATACCAACATTCATTGTCCATCTCAGTCTTTTTTTGTAATTCTTGAAAAGTTATCATAAGAGGGCTATTGTCAGCAAAAGTATTTGGCAGGATTTCTGCCTCCAAAAGGTCACAAATCATTGTTGTAGAGACCCAGGCCGTAACTAGTCTAGACCAAGAGTTATGTCTAGCTGAGTAATACATATAATCTTTCTTAACAAGGTTTCTGGTTCTCCATGCATCTATCAAGTTCAATTCTTCAGCAAGAAGCAAGAAGGATTTAGGGAGGCTGTTACCTGTTTTTTCTTTCCTTGATCAATTATTGGGTTAAATACAGCATTAAAATCACCTATTAGACATATGTCTTCAAAATCTAATACAACCAACCGTTCTTAAAGTTCTGAAAAGAATTTTTCTTGGTTTTGGCTGGGTGAGTAAATATTCACAACTAACATTTTTTCCCTATGTCTTAAGATCAATATTGCTAATATCCTTCCATCTTCTGAGGTAAATTGAAATTCTGGGCAGAGATGATGTTTAACATAAGTAACTATGCCTCTTTTCTTTCTTAGATCTGAAGCTGTAAAAACGTTACCTAGTTTTTTTTGCTGTTAGATATTTTTCATCTAGTTTCTTAATGTGTGTCTCTTTCAAACATATAATATCAGTTTTTAATTTATCAAGTTGATGAAATATCTTCTTTTCTGCAGGCTGCTCCAACCATTTACATTTATAGAAAGTAGATTAAGTTTTTTTAATTTTCATCCTTTTTGTCTTTACTACCCTTTTCTTTAGCTTTATTCTGGAATCTGGTCAGGATTTGGGAGGGATTTGTTTCTCTTTTTTTCATTTTTCATGGCTCTTTCCCCCTATTTTTCTGTCTCTTGTTCTGGAAACTCTTCTCCTGAGGATTCCTCTTCCCCCTCTTGCCAGCTTAGGTCTTTCCCATGTCTTATCAGAAATTCTTCTATTTTTATCCAATAGTAGCCATTCTCTCAACCAAATTAAAGCCGCTGCTTTTCCATAGAGTTCCCAGTTTGGCAGAGCGATCCCACCTTCCTCCTTCAGGTCTTGAAGGATCTTCCATTTTATCCTTGGTTTTTTAGGGAACCAAATGAATTTTCTTGTAAGTTCATTAATCTTTTTGTAAAATTCCGCATTTTCTTTTAACAGCGGGATCGTTTGTGCCAAAAACAAGAATCTCGGAAGAATGTTCATTTTAATCGCAGCAACTCTACCTAACCAGGAGAGCTTTAAGTTATTCCAATTATCATAGTCTTTCTTGATTTTCTTTAATAGGATATCATAATTATCTTTTATCAATGAACTGGTTTGTTCGTACATACTACACCTAGATACTTCACTTTTTTCACAATCTCTATTCCATACTTGTTCTGAATACTCAATTGTTCCTGAGGAGATATAGGCCGAATTTCTCCTATAAATGGTTAATTTATTTATTTGATTTCTAGGCTGCTCTCCCCACATTTCGCAGTCTCAGAGTGGTTTCAATCTCATTCACCACCTCTTCATTTGTTCCTGTTTCCAGTTGCTGAGCTATGTGGTGTGCTACTTCTGTTTTTAAGTTTTTTCCATTGTCTCTGGAATATTTTGACATCTTACCATGCATGCGGCCTTATCCATTTCTAGATTGATTAATACTCTTCCATTCTGTCGTTTCTGGATTTTAGTTCTTGCAGCTCTTCATTTAAATAAGAACATAAGAGAAGCCAATGTTGGATCAGGCCAGTGGCCCATCCAGTCCAACACTCTGTCACACAGTGGCCAAAAACACCAGGTGCCCTCCAGAGGTGCACCAATGGGGCCAGGACACCAGAAGCCCTCCCACTGCTGCCCCCCCTCAAGGAACAAGAATATAGAGCATTACTTGCCCCAGAATGAGAGTTCCTATCTATATTTGTGGCTAATAGCCACTGATGGACCTCTGCTCCATATGTTTATCTAATTCCCTCTTGAAGCCGTCCATGCTTGTAGCTGTCACCACCTCCTGTGGCAGTGAATTCCACGTGTTAATCACTCTTTGGGTGAAGAAGTACTCCCTTTTATCTGTTCTAACCTGACTGCTCAGCAATTTCATGGAGTGCCCACGAGTTCTTGAACTTTATCGTCTGCCTCTTGGGTTGTCTTGGAAATTTTTATTATTTCTTGTTTATTTTCTATTATATGCTTTTTAATTTCTTCAGTCTCAGTAGTTATCTTTTGAGCCAGTTCCTCCATTTTTATATTTATCGGTTGAAGCCCATTTTTATTAGAGTATTTTCTACCATTTCCTTCATAGCTTGCAACACACTTTCCTGAATTAATGATTTCAGATCTTTCAATGTGATTTGAGCTAAGCTCATTGTGTTTAATTTTATCTGGCTCAGTGTCTTTGGGGAGGGTAAAGATGTTCTCCTATTAGAGCCCAATCCTGAGGCCATTTACCAGCTATTACTGAGTAAGTCTCTGATTGTTATTTCTTGCTGTGCAATAGGTTACATTAAGGTATTAGGTTTTTAATTCTTAATTGATCCCTGGTTACAGTTTATTTTTATTCTCTGTCTAGCTTTGTAGTAGTAGTGTTTTATTTTTATTTTCTGTCTTTTCCTGTTGGTCAGATTTTATATATTTGTGTATGATATAGTGCTTTGACTTGTATTGATAATTGTGTTGTTATTTCTCAGAAAACATCCTCTGTTTCTATCTACCAGTTTTCCCTTATTCCTGTTGTGTTCTCTTGTATTCTCTTTAACTCTCTCTAGCCTTTTTACACTCCTTCTTTGCACAGTTCTGTTGTTCTATATCTCTACTTTCCCTTTTCCTTCTTGATCTCATCATCCATTGTCTTCGTTACACCACCCTCTTTCTCTGCTGTTCAGCTCCTGGGATGCCCCCCTGCACATCAACATGTCTCCGCCTGTCGCTCACCCATTGCTCAGCTTGACTTGGCTGCTTCCACCTGCTCTGCTCCATCCTCTCTGCTCTCACGTCATCATCCTCTCTGCCCCTCCTCTCCATGCTGTGCCACTGCACCCAACATCCACTCTTCTCTCCCGATGCTCACACCCTCCTCTTGAGTAACTCTCTCCTCACCATGAAGCCAACACCCAATGCCAACCCCCTTTCACAAGTTCTGCAACCCAGCAACTCAAGGAGCACTGACAAAAAGGGTGGGGAGAAAGAAAGAAGAGGAAGAAAAAGAAACAAAGGTCAGTATATATCTATTTTCCACCCTAGTTCTTTTTATCTTCTGAGCTCTGTTGTTTCCTTCCCCACTACTGATATTAACGGGCCCCACCTTCAGTTGAAACACATTTTTAAGGCCACAGTCTGAGCCTCTTATTTCACAAGCTTAGGAGCAGTGGGTGGTGGTGGTTAAAGTTCTACCATAGGCTAACTCCCCCCCCCTCCCAAGACTATTCAATTTAAAAAGAAGAAATTTATAGACTTAACTGTTATTTGTCAGGGAGCTTAAATGACTTAGACTCCTCTAAAGGTCCCCAGTAATCAGCTGGTGCCCGGCAGTGTTTGTGGTCGTTGTCGAGCTCCCTTAGACTGTAACCTCCCGCATCAGAACACTGCTCTGCAAACCACTGGTGAAGTGCCTAAGCACCAAGAGTCACTAGGGCAAGTTTCCTGCTAACTTTCTTATGGAAAGAAAGCCTCTTAGAAGAAAAAGAAGATGAAGGTTAAGGAGAAGACAACGTTCACATCTGCCTTAGTTGAAACTGGAACCGGATCACCCCCCAGGGTTGGCAATAGCTGACTGTACACTTCTAATATGTAAACCATATTTTGTAATTCAGCTTACCTATTTTTTATATATATTTTGCAACCATATTTCTAATTTGGTTTAGATATTATTACACCACTAACTGTAGCACAAGTTGCAAACCATGACAATATAGAACCCAATATTAACGCTGGCTAGGCGGGATATAAATCCCCCCAAATAAAATAAAAATAAATAAATAAATATTAGTTCACGACATAAAATCAATTCAGCTTGTAAAAAGCATCTGATCCAACAATTAATTCTTAGTCAGTGATCCTTAGTTATACATATAACTGTAATTACTCTTTTTAATGTTAGGTTGTTAATTAATTATTTTAAATATTTCATATATATTTATATTAAAATGCTTCTTAGTGTTTAATTTAACATCCCATGTTCATAAAATCTCTATATACTATAAACTAACTATAAACAAGCTATCCCATACAGTAATCACAAGAAAACAAAAAGGTAATAAAAGAAGACTTTAGATTATCCCATAAATCAGGGGTGGGCAATTGTTTTGGCTCGGAGGGCACTTTGTGGGAGCAGAGGTTAGCGGAGGGCCGCACCTTTTAAAATGATTGCATTCATTAGTTAACTCTGCATTTCAGAAAAGGTATACATTGTATCATAAAAATCAATAAACATAAATTAAATAAAATAGTGGTAGTTTTATTCAATTTATCTATTGTGCTAATTTCATATCATCTATAGCTGCAAGCACATTTATTTTTAGAATCAGTTTAATGAGACAAATGTACCCTATCACACTTTTCTACAATTTTTTTGAAATCAGGAGTAAGATTGCTTGTTGAGATTCTCATCACAGCCTGCAAGTTAATGTCTGTCAAAGAGCATCTATATTTACTCTTGTTGATCTGGCCGACTGTCTTGGTGGGCCGCAAAAAACTCTGTGGCGGGCCGCATGTGGCCCGCGGGCCGCAATTTGCCCACCCCTGGCATAAGTAGAACAAGTCCACATCTCCATTTCCACCTCTGGCTCTTCCCTCACTACCCGACAGGCACTGCCTCTCACTTCCATTGTCACCGGAGTTCTTTCCTCCCACACCATTTTCAAGCCTCCTCAGCTGGGGTAAGACCACCTGAGTTTTTGCTCAGCTGCAGTGCTGTTGGGTTGGCTGTCATGATTTGACACCGCCCCCCCATGGCATTTTTGAAAGAAGAAAATCCCAGCTAGAGCAGACACAGTTACATCATCATATCTAGTTGAGTCCCGAGTGTTCTCTTTATTACAGCTTTTGTTTGGATATGTGTTAAGTATTAATAGCCCAAAGACAATTATCTTGAGAACTGGAAATGAGTGGAGCATATTGTACCATCTTACCTGTAGTCTGGATCTATGCCAAATGTTCATTTTACATTAAAAACGGTTCTTGAAAGACTCTGTTTACTTGAAAAATTCAAGTAAGTTTTGAAGGAACAGATTTTCAACCTACACATACATTCTCCCTGCTGAGGTTTGTGTCTGACTTAGCAGGTGTTCCTCAGTTTTGCAGAGCTAAACAATGTACCTGCAGAAGCAGGTACAAACCCCCCCCCCCCCTTGTGACTGGGGAGAACAAACAGCACACTAGTAATGAAATCCAGCTATTTTCCTTACTTTCAGGATAATCCTCTAGCCAGACGGGCCAGAGAGCAGCTATAAAAGAGCTGCTTCACTTGCTAAGCTAGAGAGGAAGCAGGGAGAGAATTCCATAACAAGATCTAGAGTAATGTCTGGCTTCTCAGGCTACAGAACCATCCTGGAGAGCCAAAGATAGAAGGCTGTCGTAAAGAGAGTAGGGAAACATGCTGAAACTTGCTGATGAGTTTTGTTCCCTTTGGAAGCTACCAAGAAGACAAGACTGAAACAAATAATGACAGCAAAGTCCCGGAAAGCTCCCGACGCTGAACCATCTCATTAGACCGCAGCTGGTTGGGGTCCTAAGTGCTAAGAATGCTCAGATCTTCTTCCCAATCACAGCGTCACATGAAAAATTTCAAGATGCATCGACCCCTTTCTACCTATATGCCCATCACAATTTTAAAGGCTAAAACCACACGTTACGTTTTACATGAGTTTGCAAGGGGGACTTGCCGCCATATTGCCACTGCCAGTCCCTGGTGGCTGACGACTCCTGTGTAAAAGTGCAGCAGGGTACCAATCCAGATCAGGACTGCAGTGTGTGTGTGAGGGATGAGGGGCTCCTGTCTGCCCCTATGCCATATTTTGGAGCCAGAATGGGGATGGGGGTGGGCGGGTATTTTATTTGCCCTCTTGGAGAGCTCCACATGCATCGGACACTTAATGTCTTCAGTGCATTTCTGGGGAAAGATAACAAAGGGGTGTTAATCTTTGCACACGGAGCCTAAAATATGCCTGATTTACAGTCTTAACATTCTCGGTTATTAGCATTTCTGCTTTTACAGCTACTTTCATAACACATCTCGGGGCTGATCAGTAACAAAAAAGGCTTAAAGCAAGCAATACTTTCTCGTGACCCAGAATTGTCATCGCACCTTGCAATCGCATTCTCACTTTTACAAGGATGACAGAACTAATCAATCATTCTGCTGTTTTTGTTCTCTCTGTGTGCCTGTATGTGTGCATGTGTACGGAATTGTTTTGGCATCTGTTATTGGATGGCGGTGAGAGCTTGGACACCAAGCGATATACATCTATTTCACAGGAGTCCAGATCTCTCTCTTCGTTGGTGATTTTATTGTCATCTGTCTTTTTTGCTTTGTATTCATCCCTTTAGGCTCTGAGGCTAGGTGGCAATCTGGAGATGATTATGAATACAAACCATGCCAAAGCTGTACCTGCATTTTTCATTCAGGTCAGTTAGCACATGCCTGCTCTGTTTTTGCACATGCCTGCTCTGTTTTTGCACTGTGTCAGGCACCATCAGCACTGGGACAGAGTCTGAGGCTGTAGCATCCTCCAGTCTTTCCTTTTATGGACCTCAACCCAGGAAGAGAGTCAGGATAGGGCAAGGAGAAGGACTTTGTCTGCCCTCTCCTGCCCGCACTGCCCCCAGAAGGTCCCAGTTGCTGCTGGCCTCCTCCTTTGACCTGTTCCCAAGTGCAGTCTACTGCTGGAGTTTGCCAGACCCTGATGCTGCTGTTGGGGCTGTTTCTGGGCATGGCCTCACTCATGTTCCCTTGCCTATAGACTCTGGCTGGGTTGCCTGCCACAGCTATGCTTGAGTGAGGCTTTTCCCTGCTAGCATTGCTTCTGGAGCAGGTGAGTGAAGGGGTGTGGCCACCACCCTGGACACACCCAGGCCACCACCCTGATGTTCTATCTGTTTACTTCAGCCTCAGTGCGCTAGCTTGCTTTTAACAACAATTGAAACACAGGACATAATGTTATGAAATAATGCCCAAAAATGTTTTAACAAACAAAATGAGCTGAACCTCAATCAAATGTCTGCTGCACCCCTAATAAATATGCACATCCGTGGCACTGAAATGTGAACTTTCTTACATCATTCATGGGGATTTTTCAGGTTTTCAGAATGTGTTGTCTGACACTTGCTTCTTCAAGTATTTTGCTTTCTTCTCCACTATGAGGTAGCACAAAAGCTTGCTACAAAGGCTTTTGGCCTTAACCTCTGCCTTGTCTTCTCATCTTGGGATGAATGTTAGTTCAATATGGCAGTGAGAATTCCTCACTTGCTTTTGCTATGAGAATGTGGAAAGTCATCTTGAAGCTTGCTAGAATGTTCTTTTAACTCTCTTTTAAAAATTATTTGGTTTTTACACTGAGCCACTCACACTCGAGTCCCTTAACATCTGGGCTTCCAGCTGCAAGGATTTAACCTTGATCCCCTCTCTCCTGTGCTTACTGCTGAACCTGAATTGTCCTTATGACAAGATGACAGTAATCATGCCTGTTTACAGTTAATTTGTTCTGACTCTCAGAACGTAGACTCAAGATTTTAATTCCCAGCACTGAAAACAATCCTCAGCAGCTTGTTTATAAAATAAGGAATAATGTTCCAATTCCTTGGAACCAGTATTTCCACTTAGAAGGGTATTGTGGATATCTCCCCCCATACAAACTTTTTGAACATGTAATCTGCCTTTGTGTGTCCTTGCACTGCACAGCTAGTAATTATATTATAGCCACTCCATTACAGAATACAGCCTGTTCCTATCTCAAGTCTTTTTCACTTAAATCAAATGTGTCATGTTTAATAACTTAAACACTTTGGAACAAAGGTTTTGACAGGGGGACCAATGCTCTCGCACAGTGATCATTCCCCATGAAAGGAGCAGTACTCACATAGATGTGGTCATGCAAAAAGATGGCTTTTATGGTCATACATTTGACTTCATACGTTTAAAATTTACCTCAGAAAAAGGCTTATTCACCTTTAGTGAGTATATGGGGGCTTTTCTGTAGCGGTTTTTTACTCTATCTTGGCTTAACTGCATGGCTTTTTTCTCCCTTACACTCAGGATCATTTTGGTTGCTCTTCCAGTCTTTGAGTTTTCCCCGTTATTTCCCCCCAGACCATTTCTGTTGTGATCTGAAAAAACACAGGAAAAGCTCAAACAAAAGCCAGGAGACCAAAACCGAAAAAATGATACTGTGTGTAAGGGGCAGGGGACTATTCTATGTGGTTAAGAAACCAAGTAGGAGCAAAAGCTTGCTGCAGAAAAGCCCAGAGGAGGAATAGCTCTAAAGAACACCTTAAGAAAAAGATGAATTCTAAAAACATGCAGTAAGACATGGAAATAAAATCAAATATATCAATAGATAGTTTCTGTAACTATAGGAAAAGGACGTGTCTAAACTGAACATTTGCTGTTACCTAATTTAAAGTGGTTGGCAGTTTAAAAGGCAACAAGTGGTAGTCCCCCCAGCTAGATTTATTTAATTATGCATTTAAGGATTGGTATCTTCCATTTAAGGTAGTTGACAAAAAGTGACTAAGAAATATGAAATCCATTGCAACAAACAATTTCAATAATTAAAACAACATAGATAACAGTAAAATGGATAGCAATCTCAACAGTACTATTAAAATGCATAGCTCAGTTTAAAACAGGTACCAAAAAACATCCCCAGCACAGCTATAGTTTAAAAATCTGCTATAAGAGTAAGGGTTTGCCTATGAAAAGTAGACAAGAGGTTGCCTTCCTTACTTCTATATAAGATAGATTCAGCCACTGAAAATGCTCTATTTTTGGCTTCAGTGGGGTATAATGCCATGGAGTTCACCTTCCAAAGCAGCCATTTTCTCCAGGTGAACTGATCCTTGTTGTTTGGAGATCAGATGTAATCCCAGAAGATACCCAGTTGGCAAATCTATTTGGGACCTTTGGAAGCTTTGCTGAAAGGTCCCCTACACTGAATCTCTGGATCATCTATACACAGGGTTTTTTTTCTGGGGAAACACGCTGGAACAGTTCCAGAACCTCTTCAACAACATTCTTTTAAAAATGTTTAACATTTCATGAATTTATACAGATTGAAAACTTCATTTCCCTCTTGAGAGTTCCAGCACCTCTTTTTCAAAAAAAAGAAAAGAAAAGAAAGCCCTGTCTATACAGAAAATGAATTCTGTTCAGCTCAGCAGACTGACAATAGGTAAACTCCGACCGATTCCCCAAAAGCAGCTGTTTTACCCTTGTTTTCCTGTTTTCCTCAGGTGTACTGCTCGATTTCCCACTATTTGCTGCACGACGACATTTTGACCCACATCTTCCCCCACATCTTCTTGATCCTAAAAAATAAGGACCAAGAAGACACAAGGAAAATTGGGGGGAGTTGAGGGTCAAAATGCTGCCGCGCAGCAAATAGTGGGAAATTGAGCAGTACAGCCAGGGGAAATGGCAGAACAGGGGCGGAACAACTGCTTTTGTGGAATTGGCCCCCTTCTCTGTTCACTCCTTTTCTCTTAAAAATACTCCTTTCTCTTTCTTTACCATCCACCCCACTTCTTCTTATAGCCATTCTCTGGTGCAGGTTTCCCACTCAGCCGGAGGTTTGGATCCCTTTTACTTTCTCTTCTCTTGTGTAACTCATCATATGCACATCCTTCTGAACACAACAGTTGCACTGTTCCTACCCTTGAGTGCTTTTTCAATTCTTGTACCCTTATATTTCTCACAACAAATTCTAAGTCTTGCTTTGGAAATGATCTGGTTGTTTTGTGGTTACTGGTAACTATTAGAGGCATTTGGAGCTTTCTTGCACACTATCCAAGTGAAGAACTTAAATCACATGTTCTGCTCCCCCTGGTGAGTGTGTAAGTTTTCCAAGCTAGTCAGGCTGTGAAGAGGGATGTTTCCCTGACACTGAACTTATTGGTTGCAGTTCTGAGTGTGTCCTGGACCCAAGTTAGAAAGTACACTTGTGTCTAAGTATACATGGGAAAGGGAACACATGGGGTAACAAAGGCCATTAAAATCTGTAAAGATTAACACCAGCCTGTTGACTTGAACTAGGAAGTTGAAGTGGTAGCCAGAGGTTTCAGTACTACATTGCAGTAGTGGTTGGCACGGACTCAGGCCTATACAAAAGAAGAGCAGCTGTATTCTGCAGTAGCTATTTATTTTCAAAGAACACACTATGGAATCTAAATGGTACTGATTAGGGCTGCCAAGTCTTGAAAACTCACCGGTGGGGGGGGAATCCTCCTCCCGCCGGAAGTTTCTTCTGGCGCGCACGTTTTGCACGCACGCCCATCGACATCACTGGAAGTGACGCAGCACATTGGGGGCGTTGCCAGGGTGACGCTCTGGCAATCGCCCCAAAACTCTATGGTATCATAGAGTTTTGGGGCAATTGCCAGAGCGTCGCCCTGGTAACGCCCCCAATGTGCTGCATCACTTCCGGTGATGTCATTACGTCGTCCTTGATGGACAACGTCGGGGGTGGGGTTCCCCCGCCGGCCAAATGCTGGCCGGCGGATCAGGAACCCCTTTAGCGGGGGATCCCCTGCCCCCTGGGCTGACTTGGCAGCCCTAGTACTGATGCATTGATCAGTGTGAACTGATCAGATCTAAATTGCTGCACAAGATAGAGATTTCTTTAAAAAAGGTATTTTAGCTACTGCAGCAATGACAGCGAATGTAGTTTAGTGGTGATGTGTATGTGAAGTGCTGTGAAGTCACTTCTGACATGGTGACCCTATGAGTTAATGACCTCCATAAAATCCTGTCGCTAACAGCCTCGCTCAGGTCTTGCAAACCGAGGGCCGTGGCTGCCTTGACTGAGTTAGTCCAACTCATGTTGGATCTTCCTTTTCCCCTGCTGCCTTCAGGTTTTCCTGGCATTATTGTCTTTTCCATTGCCTCTTGCCTTTTCATAACGTGACCAAAGTATGATAGCCTCAGTTTAGTCATTTGAGCTTCTAGGAAGCGTTCAGGCTTGATTTGAACACACTTATTTGTCTTTTTGGCATTCCATGATATCCACAAAATTCTCCTCCAACATCACATTTTAAAGGAATCTACTTTCTTCCAATCAGTTTTTTTCATTGTCCAGCTTTCACATCTATACATAGTAAGGGTGAATATTACAGTAAAAATTACCTTGATCTTGGTTGCCAATGACTCATCCTTACACTTAAGAATCTCTTCTAGTTCCTTCATGACTGCCCTTCCCAGTCTCAGGTTGTGGTCACATGGTCATTTTGATCGAATTTTACCACTGTTCCCTATCACATTTAAAAGGGCTGATCAGACAATTGCATCTGTCTCCCGTATCGAAGTAGACTCATCCCCGCAATCCTCCCGGTTTCCTAGCAGTTTTTCCGACACTGGGAAAATCAAGTAGTTTTTGAATATTTGCCCTGTGAATCTGCAATTTTGCCAATCTGGACAGCCATCTCTCACTACGAATGTAATTAGGTCATCTGAATATTCTTCTTGTGCTGAATTCTCCCCCAGCTTTCACTGTTGTGCACATGAGCGATCCTGCGCTGAATATATTCAATGCATGAATGTTCAAGCGCACATATATAGACTCCAGCTCTCGGTTGTATGTCTCTGGTTCATTTTGTTCGCTGTTCAGGAAAAGAAACCATGGCAAAAACAAGGGAGTACAGCGTGTCCAAGTGGGAGTGGTGATTTGGCCATGTGCATATGCACGTTATTTTTCTAAAACTTGTGCTATGTTGCTGCTTGGGTGGCACAGCTATCTGGGTGATGCCTGGAGCCCCTCACACAATGCAAGCAGTTTGGGGAGAGATGTGTGATCATCCCAACTTGCAAAAAAAATATCCTTGATATACAGCAGGAACAAATTGCTATAAGCTTGCCATGTGACCACAACCTCAATGTCCTGATTTCTGGGTTGCAGCCTCCCTTTTGGTTAATGATGGAGCTAAGGAATAGAAAATCATTAACAATTTCAACTTCTTCACTGTTAGCCTTAAAGTTGTGTAATTGCCCAGTAGCCATTGCTTTTGTCTTCTTGATGTTCAGCTGTAATCCGGTTTTGGCACTTTCTGCTTTAACACATATCAGGAGTTGTTTCAACACTAATGGTTAGCCTGTTGGAACAGAATATGAGACACTCTAGTTCAAATTCCTGGCTCAGTCATGAAGCCTGCTTTGGACCTGCCACTTCCTCTCAGCCTAACTTACCTTACAGGGTTGCTGTGAGCATAAAATGGAGTAGACAACCATTTATGCAGCCCTGAGCTCCTTGGAGGAACAGTGAGATAAAATGTGTGACCTGTCTGACATAAAGCAGTCTTGGGTCTAACAAAACAGATTCTTTACCCTGTGCTGATAAGGTGACAGAAAAACAGACTTACAAGCAGTGCTCCCTCTAAGCTGTGGAGTCTTGTGAGCAAAAGTTTTACTTTGTGAGCTCCTGGCATTAAAGTTGTGAGCAAGCGATCTGGCTACTGCATAAATTAGCTCGCTCCGGAGCCATCCTTCCTGAATGAAGACAAAAATGGATGAGCCGGAGGCCAAAAAATTGGGAGCTAGCTCACACTAACTAGGCTTAGAGGTAACACTGCTTACAAGTGTCGATCTCCTCCAGGACAGATGAATTTCCTACCAACACCGTTGCCTTCTTGTCTAGATTCAGTTTCAGCTTGTTCACCCTCCTCCATTTGACCCCTGCTTCAATACCCTGGTTCAAGATGGAGGTATCTGCTTTGCTCTGGCTCCTTAGTTAAAGCTAAATAAAGCAGGGTTATATCAGAAATTTGATGGCAGCTCCCTCCAGAGCTATGGATGATCTCACTCAGCAGTGAGATGTAAATATTCAACAATACTGGACAAAGGACTGTAGCCAGGCTACATTGGCAAAAAGAATATTTATGGTTTACTATATCGAAGACTACTGCTGAGAGATTAATAAAATTAATACAGAGGTGTTACTTCTAGTTATTTCCAGATGTGAGTTGTGCACCAGAGCTGGGGAAAAAAATTATTTCAGTTTCATTAACAGCCAGTATGGTTTGGTGGTAAAAGAGTCATATTAGGATCTAGAGACCCAGGTTTGAATCCCTACTCTGCTCTGGAAGCCTACTTGAAGACCTTGGGCCATTCTCAGCCCAATGTACCCCATAGGGTCATTATGAGGACAGAATGGAAGAGAGAATGATGTGAAACACTTTGGGTCCCCATTGGAAAAAAAGGCAGGATAGAAAAAAAAGGAAAATTTAAAAAATTAAATAAAAATTTCCATCCCATAACCCAACCAAAAAATCAATTGAAATGGGGCATGGTAAAAAAAAAAGTTTCATTCAGATTGCTCTGCTACCACAAGCATAATTGCCTTGCCCCAAAACAGAACAATTGAAACCCTCTTAAAGTTGGCTAGCTACTCCTCTATCCAAAGTGGATTTCTTCAGTAGGGGAGAGTCTCTGTCTAGTACAGCACTGCCTGGTTTATGCTAGTGAAACAGAACATTACTATGACAGAAGGCATTCTGTTGCATCACTCTATAATTATTTGTGCACGCTTTTAATGGAATTGCTTTTCAGTGATGAATTCTGGGCGAGAATGAGGAAATGGAGATGAATTTATTGCCTCCTCCAAGGTGTTCTTTTATGCTGGTCGTTTACAACATCCATTTTGTCAACAATATTTTCCTGCATATCATAGAAATATGATGACTCTGGAAATGCAGTGTTTTAAAAAAAGTTCTTTTGAAGTGCAATTTTTTTTTAAAAAAACCCCCAAACTACCTTGTACGGTATTGATGCAGAGTCATACGCTGAAATGTCCCTCTAAATGACTCTACTTCCCGCTGACAGATGCTTGTTGCTTCCGAGTCACCATACCAGTCATAGGATATGAATTTCTTGCCTAAGATACAGAGTACAATTATGTCTTAGGGTGCATTCAGACAGCTCTTTTGAGCCACGCCACGCATGAGTGCCTGGTGGATTTAAAGTGCACATCCAAACCTCAACATCTGGGAATCGTGTCACTTTCGTTAGTTGCCAGTCGATCCCCATCGGGGACCCATACTTAAAAGATAGTGGTTAAAGTCCAGTCTAAAGCTGGCCGATGGGCCAATGCCAGACTTTCCACCTCTGTTAGGGTGCAGTTATGTGTTCATTGTGGCCAGAGGACTGAGGGTGACTTGCAATGTAAAAGCGTTGCTAAACTCTAGGGCAGGGGTCCTCAAACTACGGCCCGGGGGCCACATGCGGCTCGCCGAGGGCATTTTCTGGCCCGCCAGGTGTGCCGCAGCCTGTCCTCCAATTCCCAGCAACACACAAAGCAGCGGAAAAATTGCAACCAACTCGTCCCGGGCCACATGACAAAGCCCCGCCCCCCTGCTTCCAGTCAGCCAGGAGGAGGCAAAAGGAAGACTGGAATAGGGTAAGTGTGGGGTGGCAGGCGCTCCGGCTGGCCCCAAGTCTCCTAGCTGGCTGAGAGGCCTCTCATCCGGCTAGGAGACCTGCGCCAGTCCCAAGAGCCAGGTGGGGGTCTTTTTTGAGGCTTTTTGTGCTGCTGGGAATCGGAGGGGGAGAGAGAGAGAGAGAGAGAGAGAGAGAGGTTTCTCTTTCCTGTCATGATGCCTGCAGTAGTGGAATTTCAGGGAGAAGCAGCTGGGGGCTTGCTGCCTTAAAAAGTTTGTGAGGATGCCGAGTTCTTTGTTTCTTCAGAGAGGGAAAGAAAACAGCCCCATCAAGGGTGCCTTGCTTGCACGCGCACCCCCCCCCCCCCCCGTGCACCTTCCCTACCCACAAAATAACATCTGAAATCTCCAACCAGATCTAGACTAACTGATACAAACTTGCATCACTTGTTACGACTAGCAGTGACAAATATGGAACCGGACATTGACCATCTCATTAGCCAAAAGCAGGCCCATAGTTCCCATTGAAATACTGGTAAGTTTGTTGATTTAACTTTACTTGTTCTTCATTTTAAATATTGTATTTGTTCCCATTTTGTTTTTTTACTTCAAAATAAGATATGTGCAGTGTGCATAGGAATTTGTTCATAGTTTTTTTTACAAAACTATAGTCCGGCCCTCCAACGGTCTGAGGGACAGTGAACTGGCCCCCTGTTTAAAAAGTTTGAGGACCCCTGCTCTAGGGGGCTTTACATAGTTCCTGAGTGACTTCACCAATAAAGTGGGGTTCCATATCTGAGTCTAAGTAATGTGTAATTCCCCATCTCTCCAAATGTTGTTAAAGAGCAGGCAGTCCATTGTGGTGGCCATGTTGTTCTGGCAGGGGAAAGCTTCAACCCATTTACTAAACAGATCAATAACTGTGAGACAGTACTTCCTGGCTTAAGCATAGGTGGGAAAGGACCTATGGAATCTATTTGAATGCAGGACCATGGACCCTCTATTCTCTGGTGCTGGAGGGGTGCTTTTGCACCAGTTTGGTCAGCATTCATCATGGCACAGGAGAAATAGTTGTGTACCCACTGTTCTATATCCTGACACATACCTGACCACCAACTTGTGTCCTTGACTCTGTTTAAAGTTAACTCTTTTCCTCTGTGACCCTGCTTGTGTTCAAACTGTATTAAGTCTCCTCTAAACTCAAGGGGCACAATCCAATAGGGGCTCTGGGCATGATCAAGAGCATTCATAATCCAGTGTAGGTTCTGGGCATGGAAAAAGATGGAATTTTCTGGGCAATTTTTTCTATTATGTATCAACTTGTTGGATCTCTGCCTGCTGCTGCTAAATGGGCAATTTGAGTATCTCCCTTTTGCAAAATAGCTAAGTCTAGGCAGAGTGTGGGGAGGAGGCTCTGCTGTCTAGTAGTTATGGGGTTAACGTGCTGGGAAACGCTTGGAGCGGGGTCTGTTCCACTATCTTCTAGGGCGGCTTCTTTAGCAGGGGCATCTGCCTGATTATTCCAAATGTAAAAATCTGTGGAGTTTTTCTGGTGTCCTTAAACATGGGTAATCCATGTGGGGGCAGTTCTATCTTGAATTAGGGCCGCTATACAGACCCATTTATCCATGTGGGCTATTGGTTTTCCATCTGACGTTTTGCAGTCATTGGCTAGCCATACAGGAAGCCAAATGGTGGCTGCTTTTGCAGTGCAATCTGAATCTGTATAACTGGCAAAGGGACAGTCTGGCAGCTCAAACTCTAGGATGGCCAGGAGGGCTTCTACATCTGCAGCCTGACTGGAATGTGGGCCAGCTGTGCCTATAAAAGTGTAGGAGCCAATCATGTGGGTTGCTCCATAGCCTGTCTGAAGGGTGCCAGGAACCTGGAAGGAGGAACTGTTGCAGAACCAGCAAATAAAGTCCTGTAGCTGTGCTTCTGCTAGGGATGCTCCCCATACTGCAGGCCTCTGAACATGCTGCACTGGGGAAAGAGGGCATTCGTGCTACTCTACCATGAGTATGAGACCATTGGGGGTAAGAGACTCTGTCTGTTCCCTTTTGAAATCTATCCTATGATTCTTGAGACCTTTACTTGTATTGAGAATACCCCATACCCTTTGATGATCTAAAAATGGAGGCTTGATTTCTACATAATTTTATATTTTTAAGGCATTATTACATTCTGGTGAAGTAGGAACTTGGGGCTCAGTCTCTTCTTTAATAAAAATTATAACTGTAGCTATATAAAAACAGAGCATATATAAAAGTTTCCTTTTCTTTTTATCCTTTACTAATTTTAGATTTCTTAGTTTAATGATTAATAAATTGGTGAAGACTTAACAGAGACTTGATTTTTATTTTATAGTTTATAGCTTAGTCTATGGTTAGCTCAAGAGAGGTACAGTCCATATTTGCCGGGAAGAATGTACTTAAGGGGAGTATGTGAAGTTTAAACTACTACCTTGGCACCTCCAATAATGAATTCCCAGTAAGTGAGACTCCATACAAGGGCTAGACAGACTTTCTCGCAGGGACTGAATTTTGCTTTCACAGGGCTTAGGTTTCTGGAAGTGTAGGCTATGATTCTCTGGGAATCTGGTTGCTGCTGCTGCTGCTGTAGCTCCTATGCTGTGTTCTGAGGTAGCTAGCTAAATATGGAAGGGTTTGGACATATCGGTGCGCCAGAGCTAGAGTTCTATCAAGGCTGCATTTTAGCTTGACAAAGGCATTCTGCCTTGATGAGGAGAAGAGCATCTCTCATCAGGTGGTTTGTATTTCCAATCTTTTGGCTTTTAAAAGGTATGGCTCAAGTTGGGCTGAGTTCCTCTCAAAGGCAGTTGGTGAGAGAGACAGTCTGTGTTGTGTAGTGGGTTCACCACATGGAGAGGCAGGGTGACAGAGTGATGAACAGCTCTAGTTTATCAGTACACAACATAACATCTTACTGGCTGAGGCGACAACTATATACAATCCCTGAACCGCACCCCTAGGTCCCATTGGAGGGCTTAAAGTTCCCACCAAAGTCCCTATTGGTCACTACCTGGAGGTTCAGGATCCTTGGCCCCTATTGTTCTCCAGGGCCAAGGTCTGGCTGCCTATCATGGGTGCCTAGTGGTGATCTGTGGACATAACAGTCTGCCTGAGATTCCCCAGGTAGTACTACCTCATTTGTCACCGCCTCCGCTGCTGGAGGCTCTAGGCTTGAATTCAAGTTTAAGATTTTATATTTTGAAAGGTGAAAGTAGATGTTGAAATTTTCCCTACTTTTCTCAATCATGATAATAATTAAAGGACTATTTCTTGTGCTACAGCTACACCATACTATCATTTTACCTTTGTCGGTTACAGTTTGCTGTCTGATATTAAAGTTGTTTTGGGAAATGAGGGACAAAGCTGCTTGGTTTACAAAGACTGAATTAAAGTTCCTTTGGGGTCCTGCAGAATCCTGGCTTGCAAAATTACTGTAAGGGAAGCTAGGAACAGAAAGCTCTTTGCAAAACATTTACAGAGGTTTGTCTTCACAGGAGTTTCTATTGCAAGTTTTTCGCTGCTGAAAGGAATATCTTGGGTAATGAATTTGGAACATTGTATAGTCTCAGAGTCTAGGTTTCTTCTTGATTCTGAGTTGGGGGAACTGAAGCAGTGAATATTTTCTCATTTTCATGATAAAGAGGGGGAGCTGGGGATTGCACAGCTTGGTCATTTGCTCTGCTGTATTTTCCTTCAATCAGTTCTTCTAGAATTTTTAAAATCTAGTCTCTGTGTTTTTCTGGAATCCCAGTAATTTTGCAGTTGAGTTTTTAAGCTGGCAGTTTCTACTCTGTTTTTTTCTAGCTGGGCTTTTACTTTAAAAAGTTCACCCAGGAACACAAGTGGGGCAGTGGCATGGACCTGAATTCCAAATAGCAAATCACCACTGGGAAAGGAGCCCTGCATGCACCATGGCCCTTCCACTGGCAAAAAAGACCCTTTAAAGCAGGGGTGTCAAACTCATTTGTTATGAAGGCTGGATCTGCCCTAAATGATACCAAGCTGGGCCAGGCCATGTGTGTCATGAAATAAAATGCCAGGTAGTAGAGATATAAACTTTATAAAGAACACAAGCACAAAGGTTTTTTTTTAACTTAAAATAAAAACATGCTTAAAACATTAGCACTCTTGCGATATTTTGTTTATTGCGATATTTAACAGTCTCTGATAACTGACACCTCTTGATTTGAATTACTGCATCAAAATGTCTGTGCTGCTGCAATCTTGAGTATGCTGTTCAAGTATGTTCTGTAAGCTGCAAACCTACTTTTGACTTACTGACATTCGCCACAGAAATCTCATGCTCAGAGTTCTGAGTCTAGGACCCAGGGGGAAACATGAAATGGCTGAGCAATTGAGAGAGTCTGGCAAAGCAAGCTATGATGCAGCAGCAGCAACAGAACTGGAAGCAGGAGATGGCCAGTTCCAGTGCAGGCCTGATAGAAGCCCTCCGGGGGCCTGATCTGGCCCCCAGGCCACGTGTTTGACCCCCCTGCTTTAAAGGGTCTTTTTGCTGGCAGAGCTGTGGCCAGCGACAGCCAGTTTTCCTCCCTGCTAAAAGATTTAAAGAGCCCTCCAGCTGGACAGTGGGCCACATGCTCCCTGCTGATCAGCTGAAGCCCTTTAAATCTTTTAGCAGGGAGGGGTAGGGGTGGCTGTGGCTTGGGGGTGGGGCTTGGGGTGGGGCTTCCCCCAGTGGCCAGCTGGCCGGAGGCATATTTGAGCCCCCAGGAGTGGGGCAACCCACACCAGGACCTGGGGACTGGCAACCCTAGACCTATCCTGTTCAGGACTCTACTGGGAAAGTTGTCTGGTGAGACTACAGGCATCTAGGCAGTTTATAGCCTTCAGAACTGTAAAAATTGAGAGGTCTGGAGTTCCCAAAAGAGGTACTAGTCTGAGTCAGAATGGGGATCTACTTCAAAATTCCAGACAAAATTGAAAGTACAGTTCCAGGGAAGAAGCACAAAAACTGAGAGTGAGTACAGCAAGGCTATGCAGAGTACCCAGGGGACTTAGCAGAGCAGAACTCCTTAAGATCTAGTAAGTAATCACAAATTGTGAATGATTAGAGTTTCATGTATGGGGCATTGAAGAGGAATAATAGGATACAATGGATTTGTTTTTCCCAGACTTGGGAAGGAGAAGGAAATGCAGGTGAAGTTAGAGGCAAGCCTTCTGATTGTATGGAGGTGTGGGTAAGGAAGTTCTTACGAAATGAGAAAACTTCCAGTTGAGGGGGAAAGGGAAGGGTTGAATGGGGGGAGCATGTTAAAGGCAGTTTTACAGTGCAATCCTAAGCATGCTTACCTGAGGATAAGCCCCACTGAATAAACCTGAGTAGGATTCTGAGTAGTCTTGTTTAGTCACATGACAATGAATTAGAGTGCTAGAAGTTAACAAAAATAGTACAGAGAGAAAGTCAAAAAGTACAAAGTGAGGGGAGAAAACTTCATTAGTTAAAGGCTGGTGTCACTAGAATCTCCTTTGTTAGGGAGGAGTGTGCCAAGGACAAGGATGAACAGTTGTGCCAAGAGCACCTTGATTGAGCCGAAATACTTTGAATAATGGTCTAAAAGGGTTTAGCGCTTGAACGGATCAATATCTCTCTCTCAGCTGCATTGTGTTAGTTAATATCTCTCTGGCCTTGTCATTGTGTCATTGTATTTATAATTCAATTAGGCTGGGTGTCTCCACCCTTGCCTCTTCTCCTGCCATCTTACCCATTTTATTCCCTAATGGACCTGGGGCTGCATTTCATGAACCCGTGTGAATGGCAGATACAAGTTGGTCATGAAACCAAGATGGTGGGGGGTCAAGAAAGAGACCAACCATAGCAACTGTGGACATACCCTTGGGAAATATAAAACATTTTTTAAAAAAAGACAGGGAAGGATGAGAGGGAGGCTTCCCACTGACTTTTAAATGTCACCAACTGTGGAGGCAGACTCCAGCAACCTACGAACGGCTTTGAGAAGAAGCATCTCATAATGACCTGTGGCACAGTAAGCAAGCACACATGATCTCACCATGCCACAGGCTGCCTCCACACAGCTGCAAAACTGCATCTGGGAATGTCTTAGACAATCAGCTGAGAGGCTCCAACTGACAGAAGCCAGACATTCTGAATGGGAACATTTGAACATTGATTGGATTTTTGCAAGGATCTCAGCACCCATGATTATAATTAGTTATTTTAGTTCTGTTAGGAGAAATGACTTGAAACATACAATTCAGAACTTCTTTTGTATGTGAGGCAAAAAGCATTGTTTCAAATAAACCCCCAAGGAATATGTGCAAAGACAACTGAACTCATCCATACTATAAGTGCTTACAGATATTTCTACGGGCTGAATCTGAATTTCTCTAGATATGTAGAATAGTGCAGTGCTATTCATGACTTGGCTATATGGTCAATCTATTCCAATGTATTAATAAGAATCATTCCAAGAACCATCCGGTGAGTGCTAATTGTTACCCAGTGTTATGTTCTGAGTTCATTTTATATTGTATGGTTTTGGCTCTGGTATCGTAATTCCCTCATTCCAATTGGCCGCACAATAAAGACCAATCATTGGTCCTGAAGCCACCCTAGAGAACCAATCATAGAGCCTAGCTTAGGTCCAATAAGACCTCTTGTATATCGTTACATTGTATATCGTTCGCTGTTGAAATCGTATAAGTTTGAGTGCCGCTCTTGCTAGGTCTGTCTTGAGCTGAGTGATGTTCAGAATAAAAGCCTTGCTTTGATTCATTGTATCCTGACTCTCAGTACTTAACCCAGAACCCGGCTTCCATATAATTGGTTTGAGTTGTAAATCTATATCTGAGGTAAACACCAAGAGCACTTGTATTCTTTATGACTTTTTCTCTCAGTGCTGTCCTTAAGAATTACTTCATGTGACTTTGGCATATTTTGTTGTTTAATGCCCTCCGACAAGGCTGCACACCTGGGAAATAATAGAAAAATCAGATTACGATATTTTTGCCAGTGTAGAGAGCAATTAATGAAAGAACTGGGCTCTGAGGACCTCTCTGTAAAGAAGCCTAACAATGGCTAATTAATTTCATGGGTGCAAATGCTGTTCGTTGTAGGACAGATTTTCCAACTGTTCCACAGTAGGGAAATGTAATTAAAAAAGAAGGCAGATTAGGAAAACATGAAAGAATAGGGAAGGAATGAAATTGTTTTGAATAAGTGGGCTGTACAAACAAAAATGTGAAATAGAAACCAGGTTATTTGGGAAGGGACAATAGCATAGTAGTACAGCTAGGGTTGCCAGTTTTGGGTTAGGGGAGATTTGGGGGTGGAACCTGAGGATGGCAGGGTTTGGGGAGGGGAAGTACCTCAGTGGGGTATAATGCCACCATCTTTTCCAGGGGAAGTGATCTGTGTAGTCTAGAGATCAGCTATAAGTCCAGGAAATCTCCAGGCCCCACCTGGAGGCTCTAGTAACAAATAAATATACACTGCAAAAAACTTTTAAAATTAATATGTTCTATTTATAACTATCATTCTATAAAGTGCATAGTGTGTTATTATAGCATCCTTATCAGGTACATGTTTTCAGTACGTTCAGTTTTTAACAGCTACCAGTCAATTTTGCATCAATATTTTAAAAAGTCAAGCCCCAACGGTAGTTCCCAGAATTACAAGCCCACTTCTGCTTGCATGAAGTCTTCCAAAGGGGGGGGGGGGATTTGTAGTTTTGTTTATGCTTATTGCTGGTCCTACAAAAAGACACATTGTGCAGCTGTTAGGGACCATCACCCCATGTCCCCAAGTGAGCACTTGCACCTTTACTCTGAACAAATGGTGCAAATGGCACAATTGTTAGACATCCAGATAATGTCCATGGACGCTAGACCCAGTGACAAGATCCTATGTTGACTGTATCCTGATACTCCAGGGATTGTGGCCTTCCTACTTCTAGAAGGAATCCTAGAGATGGCACAATTGGTTTGGGGAAAAAACCAACATCTTCCATTCCTGCCATGCCTAGAAAAGTTGGAATATGTACAGGAATCAGGAACTCCACCTGAGCTGTCCCCTCATGCCCGACGTGCCCAGTGTGATGATGTCAGCTGGATGTGATGTCATCATGCCAGGCACATTGCATGGGGTGTGCTCTAGCATTTGGGTTAAAATGGGTCACCATAGAGTTTCCCTCCAAATGCTAGAGTGTCCCCTGCATGACATGCCCGGAGTGATGACATCAATTCCAGGTGATGTTATTGCAGTATGTGTGCTTCACACATGCACCAGAGTATTCTGGGACTGGGCAGGAGCATCCCCGCTGGCAGCCAACTAAGACCTGACCATCCTACTTCCTTTTCACCCATCCTGCACCATCCTCCCTAATAGCTGAAGAGATGCAGGCTAATCAAAGAGTTGGCTCCCTTTCCACCCCAGCTGATAAAGAGGGCAGGAAGATTGACACCTTGAGCTGTAAAGTTTATTCGTTGTCCTCTTTAAACTTCAGAATTATGGCAGGGTCCCAACTTTTTCTGAAACTGAATCGAAACTGAACAACAGTTCTCTCCATATCTCTACCAGCTTCCTGATGATAAAAAGTCTTTGGCCAAAGTAATCCAAACAGAAGCACTTTGGTTGTCAAAATAACAGTTGAATACAGGCAGACACGTGGCTGATGCTTCAGTGTGCATGATGGCTTCATCTATAATTCTTGCTTGGCTATGCTTGGCTATGGTCAACAGCTCTTCCTCCCAAAACACGGGCTCATGTAGAAGACTTACCATTTGAGGACTCTTTGTTGTTCTTATCTAAAATCAATGAGTTTCTCCTCAAGGCCAAAGTCAAGAATATGGTAATTAGTTCTTCCTGGGATCCTGTGGTCCACTAGACAGGAGGGGGAGACAGAAGCAACATTGTGATCTTCTAGAGGGTTCCAGCAAGTGTGCACCCTGATTGGATTTGGAATATCATCTGATGCCAAATGGCAAGAGACTATAATTAAGCTATAGACCAGAGGGAAGCCATGCTAACTTTGTGATTTCCCAGGATAAAGTTCCTAACTATGCCAAGCCTCACTAAAAGTCAGGTACATAGAAAATGCTTATTCTTCTACCTTGGACTTGGAAACTTTAAGACTGTACCATCCAATACCAGGCATCGATGTAAAAGAAAAATGAGCTTTCTTGTTTTTATGCTACAAGATTATAGAGACTGTGTTGCCTAGTATTACACTGTTCTTTAAATATTTAATAAACATTCATATATTTTACCAAGGTCTGGTCCCTTGTGTACATATAGCCTCGTGGACCCACAGCTCTGAACACTGCCTGCTTGCCCAAGAAGTGGTGATTCAGAAGGACCCAGGCGTGGGTCCTTGACAAAACACTACAGGAGAGATCCCATACTACTGGCTTGTTATCTTTTACAATAATTTTTTAAATATGGGCAGGTATGAAAGAGCTGAATCCCATTTTACAAACAATTTTAAAACTATATCTGCAATCCCCAGTCCAGTCTTAAGGTGCTTTAACAGCACCAACTGGTCAACTATATTGAGGGTAACAGAGAAATCCAGGAAGATTAACTAGAAGAAGAAGAAGAAGAAGAGATTGGATTTATACCCTGCCCTTCACTCACTTAAAAGTCTCAGAGCGGCTTACAAACTCCTTTCCCTTCCCCTCCCCACAACAGACACCCTGTGAGGTAGGTGGGGCTGAGAGAGCTCTTTCCCAAGCTGTCCTTGAGAGAACAGCTGGTACAGAGCTATGGCTTACCCAAGGTCATCCAGCCAGGTGCAAGTGGAGGAGTGGGGAATCAAACCTGGTTCTCCCAGATTAGAGTCCGCGCACTTAACCACTACACCAAACTAGGAGCCATTCCCTCTGACAATGGCAACCGTGGTACATTTTTGAGAAACATAAAATAATTTTTAAAAAAGAAAAGAAATGGAAGAGAAGGAGGATTTCCACCGACTGATAAATGACACCCACTGTGGAGGCAGGCTCCAACAACCTAAGAACTGATTTGAAAAGAAGCATCACATAATGATCTGTGGCACAATAATTAAGCATGCATGATCTCCCCATGCCAAAGGCCACCTCCACACAGATTCAAAACAACATCTGTGAATGTCTGAAGCGATCGACTGAGAGGCTCAACTTGACAAAACTCAAACTGTTGGAATGGGAAGGTTTAAATGCTGACTGGATTTTTGCATCATGTTCGGCACCCCTGATTATTACAATTCATAAACAGAGGCTGAGGACAGACTAGAAAAGAGCCCTGGAACAGCTGCGGGGGCAAAAGCTGCATGGGGAAACCGGTGTGGAGTGTCCCGTTTACACTGGTTGCAGTGCTGCGGGACCCTACCGGGGAGGAGGAGGAGCAGTGCGTCCACACCACCGGCCAGCCCCTGGAGCCTCCACTGCTACGGCACACGGCTTCTGGCTGTTCTGGTGAGGTGTGGCTGTTCGCATTGGAACAGCCCGTTCACATTTCTGCCACCGCTTCCTGTGCGCCGTAGACCCGTCCACACCAGCAGGAAATGGCAGGGACGTGCACCCAGATGGCTGGAGACCTGTTTCAAGGGGTCTCCGGCTGAAGTGGCAGGACGGCATCTTGAGGATGGGTGAGTGCGGCCAGCCGACGGGGGATAGCTACGGCAAAGTGGATGGCCTCTGTTCCTTCACTTCTAAAGCAGAGGCATAGTGGCCCACCTTGGCAGTCTGTCCTCAGCCAGAGATTGTCCACCAGAGCCAGCAAGACCATCTCTGCCCCATTCCCATGTGTAAAGCCAGACTGAATAGGGTAAAGGGCAGATGAGGAAATGGTGGCCAAGGTGGCTGGCAAGAAAAGTTGGGGCGTAAGCCAGAGCTGGTGCTGATGGTGAGAGAGAAGGGGGGGGTAATGGGATTCGCTTTCACAGGTCCCTCTCTTTTTGGGGTATGTGTGAGGTGGGGTGGGAGATGAGGCTAGTGAACTGCCAAAGAAAACCTAGGGAGTTTATACTTGAGGTACAATTTATACTGGCGGTTCACACAACACATGTTTAGTCACTATACTGCCCTGGTTCACATAGTCACACACTGAGGGATTCTGCATAAGATTCTATATAATGTTTAAACTTATATATGGAATTCCATTCATGCAACATCATGAAAGACTCTGGATTTATTCCATTTTTGAAACTGCACTGAGTTTTAGAGATAAATGCTTCATTCAATACTATAGACTATAACAAAACAACCTGTAGGAAATCATGGTTTCTGTTTTGAATTCTATTTGGCTTGTATATTGGAGTAGTCTCGAGGTAAATAATTGTGTCTCTGGGGACTCTGATTAAGGATGTGATTTTATGTCAGGTGAGAGCAACTGGGTCATGGTGGAGGATTGATTTCAGCATTGTCATTATAATAAATTAGTTCCTAGCACCCAATGAACCAAACTGTCAATGGAGATCAATACAGTTTTGAAGTAATGAAAAGCAGCCATTTAACCTTTGTCAGCTTTACACTGCTTCTGCCCCTCATTGTATGCAACAGACTGCAGTCTCTGAGTTGTGTTGTGCATTTTAAATATTATGTGTGTGTGTATCATACAAAGCCAATGTTTGGCTCTCCTGCACAGGCAGCCTAGCGGCATTCTCTGTAGAGGCAGGCACAATGTTACACTAAAGGGTGAAAATGGTCTGCTGCAGGACCATATGTTTGTTACATACCTCTTGCCAGGGGTCATTTCGAGCAGGAGCGCACAGGAACGCTGTTCCGGGAATAACAAGCCCAGGTGCAGGCACATATGGTGATGCGCTGTGGGAAAAAGCAAAAGCATACTAACTTGATCTGTGTTTTCATGCTTCTTGTAGGGTAGCTTCCCTGCAATAGCAAAGGAAACCTAAAGTGTCTTAAGTTAAAGTGTAAAGCTGGCTCGCCAGCTCTGAGTTGAGAAAGACCTGGAGATTTTTGGGGTGGAGCCTGAGCAGTGGGTGTTGCCTTCTGACACACTTCCGGTGATGTCAGGGAGTATGACACAGGCAAATAAGTTATGCTAATGAGTTAGGCTGATGAGCTCCTGCACCTCTTTTTCTACAAAATGACCCCTGCCTCTTGCCATGACTATTAAGAGATAGTGTTGCTGCTGCTAAATTTAAAAAATAAAATCCCATCTTGTTTTTCTGTCTTATGATTTTTTGCCCCCTTACAAACACCCACAAATGAAGACCCAAGATTTGAAAACTGGGTTAAATTTATTACTGAGGAGCAGGGCTCTTTTTCTAGGAGGAACTCCTTTGCATATTAGGCGACACACCCCTCATGTAGCCAATCCTCCAAAAGCTTACAGTGCTCAGTTTACAGGGGCTACTGTAAGCTCTTGGAGGATTGGCTATATTAGGGGTGTGTTGCCTAATATGTAAAGGAGTTCCTCCTAGAAAAAGAGCCCTGCTCAGGAGCAGGGGTCATTTTGAGCAGGAGCTTGGGGGAGTGCAGTTCCGGGAGTTGGTGCCAGCCCCGCCCCTCAAGGGGGAATGCCTGCTTGTGTCATGGCTGCAGCAAAGTGACCCTGTCCCCTGGAAAGGTCCTTGTTCCTCCGACCAGCCTTCTGAAGGCTTCAGCCACCACTGAAGCTATCCTCCCAGAATAGTGTTATTTCTGAGGCTTGGATTAGTAGCTGTCCCCTCTCTGCCAGCTCTTTCTTTCTTTCTTTCTTTCTTTCTTTCTTTCTTTCTTTCTTTCTTTCTTCCTTCCTTCCTTCCTTCCTTCCTTCCTTCCTTCCTTCCTTCCTTCCTTCCTTCCTTCCTTCCTTTTCTCTCTCTCTCTCTCTCTCTTGCCTTCTGACATACTTCCGGTGATGTCAGGTGGCTTAGCATATGCAAATTAGTTACGCTAATAAATTATGCTAATGAACTCCTGCACCTCTTTTTCTACAAAATGACCCCTGCTCAGGAGGTTGAGATTTATTAATTAAAAGCTGAGCTGTGCATCTATGTAAATCTCCCCACCATGTAATCCAGGTTTCTATAACAGACTTTTCAGTGTTGTTGACAGCATTTGGGCAATCTCACCATGGCTTCAAACTTGACCCAGCAGTATTGTCATGTCTCAGTCTTTCTTGTCAGTACACAAATCTATGTCAAGAGGTACTGGCCTTCAGTTGTTGTTGTTATGTGTGTTTGTCTGTTGATATGTTTTTATTGACTTTACACACATGCATACTTTATTTTAAATATTGTTTTAATGTTCTGGTGCTTGCCACATTGGGAGCCCTATATGGATGGAAAGACTACATAAATGTTTCAAACGAATGAATGAATGAATGAATGAAATGATGACCAATAGTACTATTCCCCATCCCTGTCAGGTCATGAGTTCAAGTGATGTTGCTCAACACTGAGAGGAATTTTACACAGCCAATATATTCTGTTTCAGGAACTCTACAGTAATGGTTTCTGTCTGGCATTTCACACAGAACCATACTAGTACTGGTTCCCTAATGGAACATATTGGCCTTTTCAGACAGAAATGTGCCTCTCTCGTTGGGGAAGCATTTCTGAGCCAATTTACCTTGAAACCTCCTTCCAGGCTCCTCCTTGTGCCGGTCCTGAAGTGCTATGGGGTGCTGTGTGAAATGCCCCCAAAGTGCTTCCTCCGAAGATGTGTTTTCATGCCTCTTTTCACCCACATGGGCGATCTCCATGATTTTTTTTAAAGAGCCAATTTAAAGTGCCATAGTGCTATAGCAACCACATCGGAATGCCTGGGCTCCATTCCATATAGCATTCCAATGGGGTTGCTTTAGCACTATAGCACTCTAAATCGGCTCTTTAAAAAAATCATGAAAATCACTCATGTGGGCAAAAAGAGGTGTGAAAAAAAGCAGCAGTCTGAAATGGCAAACCGCTTTAAAGATGGCTCCAAAATGGTAGGGGAAGGGCTGTCTGAAATGGCCATCACTGTACTGGTTTATTCCAAGCTGGCTCAGTAACATTTTTAAAGGTGTAGTGTAAAATTCTCCAGAGAGATTTCCCTCCTCAGCTTCTTGAGTCTGGTTGGCTATGAGTGGCTGGCTTGATGTCTCCTTGTCCTCAAGTTCTTCATTACTACTTGTCTGAACAAATTGCTGGATTAGTTGTATTCGATAACAAGTGCAACACCTCTAGTTAAGTGAATCAAAGGTCTAATTCATAGATAGCTGGACATACTCTTCTTTGTATTACAAAGTGATTGGCTCACTTACAATGGCTCCAATGCACAAACAACTCATGTAGATGACTGTAGCATAATTTTCAAGAGCATCGTTTTGAAGAGCATCTGGTATTTGCGGGAAAAACCCAAACAGACCAAAAACACAAAACACTTCCTCTCTGAACTATTGAATATTCAAAGAATCTAAATGCTATCATTAGGTAAGGTTTTGCTATGATGGAAGAAAGTTTCATCAAAAGTACAACCAAGGAAAAGTACCATACCTGCACATGAAATAAATCATAGTGCTGAAGTTCAGAATAATGTAATACATAGTTAAGAGAAATTATCCATTTAACAAGGTCTTTATTAGTCATTAAGCACAAGTGACAGAGATGGCCATGAACATGAAGAATGGTTGGTTCATGGAATGAAATTCCTTCAGCTTTTTGTCTCCAGGGAATGCATTCATGTGCAGAATGTTGCTTGTTACATAGGACCTCCGTGTAGCTTCATGATATCTGCAGTTAAGCAAGCGCACTTTTCAGGCTTTGACACAATAGGGATAATGCATGGGTGGCTGCCCAATTCATTTGTAATCATATTCTCGTATTACATTATCCAGTAACATTTATGTAGGGCAACCACTCGAGCATGGCAATTTATTTATTTCATCCTTTACGTATCAGGCTGGTGGTGGTTCTTCTTCTTCTCTCTCTCTCTCTCTCTCTCTTTTTTTACAAAAGTTACCATTCTCCACAAAAATTGAAATCCAAAACAAACTTTAATTACAGGTATAGCTGTCTCTTCTAGCAACTGATAACCAGAGCTCTTGATCACTTTGAAGGATCAGTTTGTAGGCTGCCCACAAGTTGCAATAAGCATAGCTGAAACTCCAACAAACTGATCATTTATCTCTGCACAATTCATATGTTCCTGGAGGTGGAAGAAAGCGAATGTAGCATGTTTTCATAGTGCTTTCCCAAAGCTTCCCCTCTTCATCTGCTGCTACTAGTCTGATGAAGTGGTTAAGAGTGACTCTAATCTGGAGAACCGGGTTTAATTCCCCACTCCTCCACTTGTAGCCAGCTGGGAGACCTTAGGTCAGTCACAACTCTCTCAGAGATCTCTCAGCCCCACCTACCTCACAGGGTGGTCCAAACCCACATTGGAACAGAAATTATCATCTGCATTGTGTGCCACTTTCACTTTGATTGATTGTTTAATTTCTGGCAGTGTCCAGACTGCATGCTTCCACTTTGTTTGATCTCTGGTTTTATAGTGGCTGTCTGCATAGATTTATGGCCGTTTTATGGCCATTCAGGGGTGACTCTGCAGTAGGGTTGCCAAGTCTGGAGACTTTGGGGGGTGGAACAGGAGAGAGCAGGGTTTGGGAAGGGGAGGGGCCTCAGCCTGGTACAATGCCATAGAGTCGACCCTTCAAAGCAGCCATTTTCTCCAGGGGAGCTGATTTCTGTCAGCTGGAGATCAGTTGTAAAAGTGGGAGATCCCCAGGCCCCACCTGGAGGCTGGCAACCCTACTCTGCAGTCAGTACAGCATTGGCCTGGGGTATTTGAAAGTAGTTTTGAGCCACATCTTTTTTCTGTTCCAGTGTGGTTTTGGTACAACAATGGAGCAAATGCTAGATGCAGACTGGGCCGGTGTCTGTTGTGAGGGGAGGAAGAGAAGGTGATTGTAAACCACTCTGAGACTGCTTTGGGTATAAACCAGCTCTTCTTCTTCTCTATATATTGTTCACTGTATTTTTTAACTACCTAAGACATTTATATTTCACAATAAATGACTTCCGGATGTGAAGTCACTGTCCCTTTCTGCTGTCTAACCAGGTGTTTATTATTTAGAATGTGGGAGACCAGGCCCTATGAGGGAAGGCTGAGGGATTTAGGAATGTTTAGTCTTGAGAAGAGGAGGCTGAGAGGGGACATAATTTTTCTTTTTTAGTATTGGAAGGGCTGTCACTTAGAGGAGGGCAGGGAGCTGTTCCTGTTGGCAGCAGAGGATAGGACTCACAATAATGGGTTTAAATTAAGGGCGAGAAGGTACCAGCTGGATATTAGAAAAAACTTTTTTACAGTAGGAGTTGTACAACAGTGGAATCAGCTGCCTAGGGAAATGGTGAGCTCCCCCTCACTGGCTGTCTTTAAACACTTGTCAGGGATGCTCTAGGCTGATCCTACACTGAGCAGGGGTTGTACTAGATGGCCTGTATGGCCCCTTCCAACTCTGTGATTCTATGACTCTATGAGTGTCTGGATTAGGAATAATTTGGTCATAAGCATTCTAACAATGCTTTGCAATGGGCATCACCTCTCCAAAGCTGTTTTCTTCCCAAAGGGGAAAATTAACTTGCAAAGGAAGTGCTGTCTACATTAGGAAGGAGGTCTGTATAGACAGGAAACTTCCTTTCCTTTTTTGGTTCTATTTTCTAAAAAATGTGTCATGATTATAAAGACCCTTTATACCATGAAGTCTGGTCAATTCCATTCTAGGGGTGTGCATAATGAAATTCCTGAACTGAAGATATAGATTAAAAAGGCTGGTTTGGGTTGTTACAGTGATTTCTCGGAATGGGAATACAAACCCAGGATTCTTGGGAATGACGAACTCCCCTCCCACAAACAATCTGTTCTTTTTCTTTCTTTTTTAAAGTTTAGTTTAGGGTTGCCAGGTCCCCTCATTGCTCTGATGGGGGGGATTTGGAGGGCATTCCAGGGGCAGGTGGGGATGCCCTCAAGCCCTAAATTCCACCCCCCAAGAGTGATCACCCACCTGGCCACCCTTCTCCCGCCTCTCCTGCCCAATTTAAAGGGCTTCAGCTGATTAGTGGGGACCACGTGGCCCACCAACCAGCTGGAGGGCTCTTAAAGACCCTTTAAGAGAGCCGTTTGGTGTAGTGGTTAAGTGCGCGGACTCTAATCTGGGAGAACCGGGTTTGATTCCCCACTCCTTCACTTGCACCTGGCTGGATGACCTTGGGCAAGCCATAGCTCTGTACCAGCTATTCCCTCAAGGACAGCTTGGGAAAGCGCTCTCTCAGCCCCACCTACCTCACAGGGTGTCTGTTGTGGGGAGGGGAAGGGAAAAGGAGTTTGTAAGCCGCTCTGAGACTTCCTTGGGGAGTGGAGGGCGGGGTATAAATCCAATCTCTTCTTCTTCTTCTTCTTCTTTAAGCACACCTTCAATACACACAGAAAAACAAACAAAAAGGAGAGATGATGAAAGGAAAGGGCTCTCATTGTGAAGAGCAATACGCAATCCTGAATAGGGGGATTTTCGGCATGTTTGAATTACTCCTGATTTTTTTGGCAGTTGATCCACAAGCACTAGAATTGGTTTGGGAACAATTCTTCTTCATGTCTGCTCACCCTCTTCATTTTCACAGTTGTGGAGTCAGTTTATTTTCTTCTGCAAGTGCCTTCAGTAATGAGGATTTTCAAGGGGGCTACTGTTGTTATCAGTTGTGTCATCAGTGGCATTGCAGCACCCCTCTCCTGAAGTTTACCCTTTCTGTGTGGCCAAGAACAAGTAGGCCCCAGACACCCAGCAACACCAGCTCCAGAGATTGTGAGCACAAACTAAGGTTGCCAACCTCCAGGTGGGGCTTGGGGATCACCCGCTTTTCCAACTGATCCCCAGCTGACAGAGATCAACTCCCCTGGAGAAAATGGCTGCCTTAAAGGAAGGACTCTGTGGCATTGTACCATGCTGAGGCCCCTCCCCAAACCACATCCTCTCCTGGCTCCACCCCCAAAGTCTCCAGGTATTTTCCAACCCAGACCTGGCAACCGTAGCACAAACAGTGTTATCTGTTTTTAAATTATTGTTCTTAACCGTTTTAATCTGATTATCAGTGTATTTATATTGTGATGCTGATTGGCCCTTTGATCCGGCCTGAGCCCATATCTGGAGAAGGCAGAATATTAATCCAAAAATAATAAATAAATAAATGATACCAAAATATTAATATATTGCTGGAGCATTGTAACAATAGGCATAGCAGGCTCTATGGGTTTCCAGCTTTCATTAAAAATAAAAAGTCTCTATCCCCATTCCTCATGGAGATGGATGGATCCCCACAGCCGCCGAAAGCCGGCTGGGAGGGGGACGAAGTTGCCTCCTTGTAAGGAGGACTGATCAGACTGGCTGCATTTGCAGCCTGGTTTTGCTGGGGGGCGGGGCTAGCGTGCTGAAGGACAGCCCCAGCCCCAGCAGCCTCATTCGTGCCTTGTGCTCGACCCACCCTCTTGCCCTGTAGGTAATGCAGGCTTTTGGCTGGTCGTCCCATTTCTTAGGGAGGCCGGGTAGGAATTTTTTACCTCTGCTCTGATTGGCCTCGAGACGGGGGAGTTTTTCGCCTACCCTGCATTGCTAGCAGCGGATTGAGGAATTGGCTGGGGTTGTGGCTGCATTAATTTGTCACTTTATGGTTAGGCGGAAGTTTAGTAAATAGTTGTTGCGGCTTGGTAAGCACCTGTCAACAACTCTGGTGGGAAAGGGCCTGTTCGGATCATAACTGCAGCCTTGCGGCCTGGGATGAGGGGAACAGGCTGCCTTTTGGAGTGCCATTGAGGGATACTGAGCACTAACCTTGCGGCTGTGTGTGAGGGATCATCAAGGCATGTTCCAAGGCTGGGCTGCCTGGGGTTCAAGCCGCTTATAGCTATGACCCGGGGGCCAGGTGCATTGCCCATACTATGGCAAGGGTGGGGTCAATGGTAACCCCAGGCCTTGGCCATGCCGCTTGTTAGGTGAAACCCTTGCCATGTTTTTGTTAATAAATAAAGTGGCCATTAATCCCATGTTTGTTGTCTGACTCTTTCTTCCATCTATGGGGGCAAATACCTTTTTACTTATATCTCCATGAGGGAAAAAGCCTAGAGACTTTTATTTTTTAAAAATAAAAACCATGAATTCATAGAACTTGCTCAGCCTATTGTTACAATGTTCCAACAATATATTAATATTTTAGAGCCATTTAAAAAAATGAAAAAGAGAGGGAGTGGTTTGATCACATCTTCACCACGTGACTCTATCTTCCGCCAGTACTTGCTGCTTTATTTTAATTTTGATACGTTCATTGCTACGTTTTAAAATTGTAAACCACTTGGATGGTATTTTACTGTTGGAAGCCACCTTGAGCCAGCTTGTCTGGAAAGGGGGGATAAAAATGTAAACAATAAATAAATAAAATAAATAAATCAGTCCACGTTATCGTGGGTTGGAGGTGGTGGGCGTGAATGGGACAAAGCAAAATGTTACCCCCCCACACACAAAAAAGCTGACTCAAATTCAGCTTCCTGAAAAACACTGGGGTAAAAGTGGTCTCAAAGAACTGGAAGGGGAAAATGGGAAAAACGGGGGTGATGAGGTGAAAACTATAGGCACAAAAATGTGTGTGGAATCAGAGGATAAACCAATGCATAGGCGTAGAGGGCTTGAGCCACAGCTCGAGGGCTTGAGCCACCCCCGAAATTTCCCGGCCGCTGCTGGAGAGGGAAGAGAGCAGCGGCTGCCGGGCCTCAGAAGGGCCCGGGGAGGCGGGGCGGTTTCCGGGGGGGGGGGAGAACATCATCCCAGCTTCATGCACGCGCTAAGGAGCCCCCACCCCCCCAATTTCCCTTATTGCTGCATGTGAGGGCAAACGGGGGGGGCACTCCTGAGAAGCCACAGCCAAGCGCCTCTGAGCTCCCAAAGCACCCGCTGATGGGCCGTCACAATGTTGCACAGCCACGACTCCCACCTCCACCCGTCACAAGAGCCGCTGCCTCTGCCGCTCCCGTCTCTTTGTCGGCCACCAGGGGCTGCAGCCCAAAACGAGCCGAGGCCCCCTCTCCAGCCTGTGTGCCCCTGGCATGGCCCAGGCGGAGGCGGGCACGGCAGAGCAGCTGGGGCGCCATGGGACAGGCTGCGGCCAGACTACTCGGCAGACATTGCGGGATCTCCCTCGCCGCCGCTCAGGTCAGCCTTGCCTGAGGGACAACGACAAGACGGGGGGGGGGGTTGAAAAAGAGGCACCCTCCGGCAGGCGCGAGGGGCCAGCGCCGAGTTGCGGAAGCTTCAGCTCTGGCCTACTTCGAAGAGTTTAGAGGAGTGGGGAAAAGAGCTGGCTGCTGTTGGAGCCCAAACGTGATTTCGCCTTTAAGGACGCCTTGCGCATGCTGGAGGTCACCTGGAGCTCCTTTCCTCCTGGCCCTCCCGAGAAGGAAGTGGAGCTGGTGGGCCCGCCCGCCAGGCCCGAGGACAGCAGCCAGCCCGGCCCCGTCTGGAGGAGACACATGTTAAGGGGGAAGGGGGGAAGAACATTGTCCCAGTGCGCGCGCACGCTTCGCGCGTGCACTAAGGAGCCTCCGCCCCCCCCCCCGGGATTTCCAAAACTCTACGCCCCTGAACCAATGCACTACAGATTGTAGTCTGTTGCTTTTAAAAGAAACACCCCACAGTTACTTGGACCATAGAGATCAATCATGCATGATCCATTGTTACTGAACTACCATGCTGATTGCTGCCTCTTCATAGATTGTTGTAGTAATAAAACGAATAGCTCAAAACATTAAGGTCCTCTTATTTGCTAAACCATTTGCCACTGAAGAAGGATGGGTTCAGCTCAGGACAAATGCCAATATGAATGTGGTGGAACAATTAATTTTACTCATCACATCTGAAATGTCAGTTCATCAGAAGACATGAGAAGTCTAATTTTCATTCATTCTTCTTTTGCAGATCACTAGGATTGCAATCCAAAGTATATTTAGGACTGAATAAAATGAAGGGAAGTTACTTCTGAGACGACTTGCTTAGGATTGCACTATAGTTCTTCCAATGAGCTAGCAGTGAGTATTGTTCCCCCTTCCCCTGACACAAACAAACATGCACATTCCTTTTTCTTCTACTAAGAAACAAGCAGTTGCTGAATTTGCACTTAGATGTCAATGCCTCTGTTGGAACAAAATAATCTTTATTAAACTCTAGGGCCCTCCAGGGTCATGATCCGGCTCTTGTGCATTTGTATGCATGCCTTCCAGATGGAAAAGACAAGCTAGATAAATTCTGGTAATATGGGAGACTTTGGATTGTACCTGAAGAAGTGACCTTTTTGGTCCAAGAGCATGTGTGCAATAAATTATTTGTTTGCCCAGTCTCACTTGTATTTTTTTGGTGTCGCAATGAAATCGCTCAGCCTATCAGGAAAAAAGTCTGGGGGATAAAGGCCGCATGGAACATAAATCTTTCCCATAAAGAAACAGGGGGAAAAGCATACTGCAACTTAGCATGGCTCTCAACAAAAATAATAAAACTGTCAGTTTCCGGATCCTTGTATAAATGTCCGCAGTCTGTTTTTATTTCCTATTGCGCCTTAGGTATGTTTACAGAGTGGTGAAATACTTGAAGTGCTCAACAGCATTTCTCAGAACATGGCATTCCTTATCACATTGGCCAGCTGCCTCTAGCCTCCCAAGCTGTAAAAGAGTACCTTGAATAAATACATGAATCCGCCATGTGATAGTCCCACATCAAACGTGAGTATATGTACATTTGTGGAAAGAGGTATCTAAATTCAAGTGTACTCCCATTGTGGATTTGGCTTCTTTTGTTGCTTGTCATTTTTGCTAATTGTAATTTTGCCTTCCTTTCTTGTGTGGCCCAGGTTAACTATGCAGCAGAATCAACAAAGCGGGAAAGCCAGAAGATCTGTATAATCTGATGAGAAACTAGTGCAATTACTGAACAGCACAATTGACAATATATTCTGTCTAATTCCAAAGTTACAACTTCTGTTCCTCAACTCTACCCTTTTTCTGTTGCTTCCCAGGATGGCTTGTCACTAGGCAGGATGCTAAAGCCTATCTCAAATGGCAGATTTTAGATAACATTCAGGTTTTTGATCAATAGGGTTGTTTTTTTCAAGTTCAGTCTAAAGCCTCCTATACTATCAAACTCTGTCTTTAAAGAGGAGTACATTATCAACTTTTTAGTTTATTGTTATATTTTATCATGAGGGGATGTGTGTAGTGCTGCATGTGGCCATTTGTATTTTTTTCCTCAAGCAGAAAATTATGGAATCTTACCCACTGAACCACCATCAACCTCTAGTTTTATTAGAATGCAGGCTACTGTAGTTTTCGTTTATACTCTTCCTGGGAAAGAGGTCAGGCATTCTGTTTTGCTCTAGAGAAAGAACTGAATAGTGGCTGCCTGTTATATTATTAAAGGGAGAGTAACCATTTTATTTTTCTCCCAGACTTTAGAATTGAGTATAGGGTTGCCAAGTACCAGTGACTTACCGGCAGGGGGGAGTTGTTCTCCCCCCGGAAGCTCTTCTGGCGCACACGCCATGGCGACGTGATGATTACACGGGGGAAGTCGTCCTCACTGGACGACTTCTGGGGTGGGGTTCCCCATGCCGGCCAAATGCCGGCCGGCGGATCGGGAACCCCTATAGCGGGGGATCCCCCGCCCCCCGGGCTGACTTGGCAGCCCTAATTGAGTAAGATGACTTTATTTGTTTATGTATTTATGCTCTACTTTTGTTCCAAAAGGTCCTAAAGAGGCTTACAACAGGAAAACACTATCTAGTCAGCAAAACAAACAAGTATGACTCAAGCTGGTCCTCAACTCATTGGCTGGCGTGACTGAAGACCCAGGCCATGAGTCATAAGCCAAGAGCCAAAGCATCAAGAATGTTTTGGTTCTTGACTAGGGATGTGCTCCAAGGATAAAAATGTTATAATTTTAGATCTGGGATGGTGGGGGGCTTTACAGTGTATACCTGGTTTTGGAGTCAAATAGTATTGGTCTGAAATTAAAAGAAATTTTCCTTCCCAGGATCCAGAATTCTGGGACCATTATTCTCAATGGGGGAAACAATTCAAGAGTCTGGTGCAGTTGTTTGTAAAGATAATGGCACCAAATTTGTGTAGTACACAGTCTTTCCTCTAATCTAACCTAAAGTTTCCCTTTATTTCAAGCAGAATGGACAAAGGGAGTCAATTTTACAAACCCCCAAATTAGGTGCCCCTCAGTTTTCCAGACATCGCTTGGCACCTTGCCTGGGAGAAGGAAGAGCGCCCAGCACATTGGAGTGGGCAGGGCAGAGCATGCTCGCCTGGTGGGGAAGCAGAGAAACAGCATCTGCTGTCAAGAGCAGCCTAGTGGGGCCTGGAGCACCAGAAGAAAGGTTGCTTTTCTTAGCAACACATTCGTTCCCTCTGACATGTACAAAGAACAGAGCTTGGAGGAAATGTTTCTTCACTCCTGTTGTGTACTAGTCACGAAATGGCAACTGCCATGCAGTCAGAGCACATGGCCTGATTCTACCTGAGCTTCAGCCAGGTAGAACAATAGACAGTCAGATCCAAAGCGACCACCAATAGCCAGCCTAGGTCTTCCGCGGGGGACCTATGAACTACAACTTAAGACTTAAGGCCCTATCAGAACTATGCACATATGCTAAGCCCCTATCAGGTATTTTGGGTGCGGCCAGAGGTGTGGCTCCGGCCGGCATATAAGCAGGGCCCTGGAGCCCTGGCTGCATGCTTGATCTGACCATCTCCTGAACATGCTGATTCACTAATAAAGTCTTTGCTATGATCATCATACAACTCGCCTCCCGACTCCAGTACTTTCCACTGGCGACGAGGATGGGATCCCGATGAGCGACTCATCAGCCGCGCCGAGCAGTGGAGCCCTGAGCACCGAGCCGCCGGCTCAACAAGCCCCAGAGGACATCGCTCACAACCTCGCTCCTGCCTCGGCAAACATGGCTGCCGCAGCGGGAAACATCCCTCCATTCGACACCTCCAAGCCCGAGCACTGGGACGCATGGGTCAGGCAGCTCGAGTTCCTCCTGACCATGCACGGAGTCACCGAGGCCACCCTGAAGAGGGCCTGGCTAATGGGCCACTGCGGCATCGAGACAATGCACATCGCGAAGAATATCATAGCACCCCAAGACCTGCTGGACGTCTCATACGACAACCTCAAGAAGCTGCTTGGGAACTACTTCGTGCCCAAACCATCCATGTTGGCGTTCCGGGTCCAGTTCCTCGAACGGAAGCAGCAACCGGGAGAGAATGCCACCACGTTCCTGGCCAACCTCCGCCGCCTGGCAGTCGGGTGTGAGTTTAAGAACGTGGAGGACAACCTGCTAGGCAACTTCGTGGCAGGGGTAAGAGAAGCCAAGCTCCGCCGCTGGCTTATTACCACCCCCGAGCCAACCCTCGAGAAGGTACTGCAGGCTGCCGTCGCGTTCAAGGCGACCTACAAGGACAAGCAGGCGTCCAAGGTCCACTGCATCGCCTCCTCCGGGTCTGAGACAGATGAGGACGAAGACGTCCACCAGCTACACCGGCACGCGCAGAAGGTTGAGTCTCGAGGCCGCGCCCGGCACACCACGGCCACCACCGCCTCCGCTTCTTCCAACCCCAGCAGGCTGCCCCCAATGTGTGCTAGCTGCGGGGACCCCCGCGAGAGAAGCTCCTGCCGTTTCCGGGATGCCGTTTGCAGAAGATGGGGCACATCGCCAGGGCCTGCCGCTCCCGGAATGCGCGACAGTCCTCCACGGCCTCCACCGCCCACTACGAGGCAGTTGACAGCACCTCTTCGGCCACCCAGGTACTCCAACTACGAGAGCCCCTCCCCGCAGCAATCCAGGTTAACCCGCGGATCGGGGGCACCCCCTGTTGCATGGAGGTTGATTCCGGGTCTGCCTACTCCATAGTCTCAGCAGCCACTTTTAAAAAACAAAGTAGAGTTCACAAAGTAGAGTTAGCGAATTATGACTCAGTCTGCACGGAATTCCCGGCCGTTTTTGATGGCACCCTCGGTTCCTACCGGGGTCCTCCAGTCTCCCTGGACCTGGATCCAGCCGTATACCCGATCTGGGTGCCAGCCTGGTGGCCGGCTTTAGGAATGCGGCCCAAGGTGGAGGCGGAACTAGACAAACTTGTGGCTCAACGCGTGCTGGAGCCAGTTCCCCATGCAAAATGGGAAACCCCTATAGTGACCCCGTTGAAGTCTAATGGGGAGGTCCGCATCTGCGCGGACTACAAATGTACTCTGAATTGGGCATTACAGGACCACTCGTACCCGGTACCAGTGATCAGCCATGTGCTAGCGTCCCTAGCGGGAGCCACGATCTTTGGGAAGCTGGACTTGGCTCAAGCCTATCAACAGCTCCCAGTAGACGAGGCAACCGCAGAAGCTCAAACCATAGCGACACACAAGGGCGCTTTCAAAGTGAAAAGGCTCCAGTTTGGGGTCAGTGTTGCCCCTGGTCTGTTTCAGCAACTAATGGACTCTGTTTTAAAAGGCATTCCAGGGGTGAAGCCATTTTTTGACGACGTCCTCATCGCAGCTCCGGACGTCGCCACCTTCAAGACACGCTTACGACCCGTTCTGCAGAGTTTCCAGGACGCCGGTCTCAAGGTGCGAAAGGACAAGTGCACCTTGGGAGTACCTTCAGTAACGTTCCTGGGGTTCCACGTGGACGCACAGGGCATCCACCCCACCAAGGAGAAGGTGAAAGCCATCACAGAGGCGCCAACCCCGACGACAAAAGCGGAGCTCCAGGCATTCTTGGGCCTCCTCAATTTCTACCACGCGTTCTTGCCACACAAGGCGGCGGTCGCCGAGCCCCTCCATAGGTTACTGGATACAGGGGCGAAATGGGCTTGGGGGCCGTGACACGACAGGGCTTTCGCAGCAGTTAAGGACTTGTTGGCGTCTAACGCGGTCTTGGCACACTTCGACGAGTCTTTGCCGGTGGTCCTTGCGTGCGACGCATCTCCCTACGGGGTGGGGGCTGTCCTGGGCCATCATCTGCCAAACGGTAGGGAGGTGCCCGTGGCCTACTACTCCCGGACACTGTCAAAGGCGGAGCGGAATTACGCCCAAATAGACAAGGAGGCTCTGGCAATAGTGGCAGGGGTAAAAAAAATTCCACGATTACCTCTACGGCCGGGCGTTTACGGTCACCACAGACCATAAGCCGCTTCTTGGGCTGCTCGCCCCACACCGCCAGACGCCCCAGATGCTGTCCCCCCAGGTCCTGCGGTGGTCTATTTTTCTTGCAGGTTACCAGTACGACCTCATCCACCGCCCCGGGAAAGCCATGGGCCACGCCGATGCCCTCAGCCGCTTGCCCCTCCCAGACTGCGACCCTGACCCGGCTCCTGCATTCTACGTGGCCCTCCTCGAAGATCTTCCGGATCGCCCGGTACAGGTACCCAACGTGGCCCACCGCACGGCGCGGGACCGCATCCTCTCCCGGGTTTCCGACTGGGTGGGGAGGGGGTGGCCCGACCATCCGGGCCAGGAGTTCACTGCTTTCACAGCTCGGAAACATGAACTCTCCACCCACAAGGGGTGTTTGCTCTGGGGGTCGAGGGTAGTCAGCCCCGAGCCGCTCCACCCAAGGGTACTAGCAGCCCTTCACGAGGCACACCCCGGAATCGTCCGGATGAAAGCCTTGGCCCACAACTACGTGTGGTGGCCAGGCATAGACAAGGAGATTGAGGATCGGGTACACAAATGCAGCAAATGCCAAGAGTCGTGGCCCGATCCTCCCCATGCCCCCGTCCGGGCCTGGGAGTCAACTGACAAACCATGGTTGTGACTCCATCTCGACTTTGCTGGGCCGGTCCAGGGGCAGTTGTTCTTTATTGTTGTGGATAGCTACAGTAAGTGGCTGGAGGTACTCCTGGTGTGGTCTACCTCGACTGAGGCGGCCACGAGAGCCCTGTGGTGCATCTTCACCACCCACGGAGTGCCAGACTCGCTTGTGACAGACAACGGAATGGCCTTCACATCGGGAGAGTTCCAGCGCTTCACAGACCTGTTCGGCATCCGGCACATCCGCTCGGCACCGTTCCACCCAGCTACCAATGGACAGGCAGAACGGATGGTTCGCACAACCAAAGACGCCATCAAAAGGATGGACACCGGGGACTGGGAGCTGCAGCTAATCAAATTCCTTTTCAGCCAGCACAACACCCCACACACGGGAATGGGTCGCCGCCCAGCGGAGTTGTTGATGGGCCGGCGACTTGGCACCATACTGGATCGTCTCCACCCCGACCACGCCATCGATGCCGACACGAGGACAGAGCTCCAGCCAGCCGCCCGAGGTTTCGCGCCCGAGGACCCCATCTACACCCGGAACTACGCCCGGGGCCCAGGGTGGATCCTGGCATGGATCATCCGAGCAACTGGCCCGCTCTCGTACGAGGTCGGGACGGAAGAAGGAGCAACCTGGCGGCACCACATCGATCAGCTCCGGCGACACACTCCGGACCACACACCAAGTGTTCCCGAGTCAGCACTTCCCACGGAGCCATCACCAACCCAGCTAGGGGACCCTGATCTGGAGGATGAAACCTCAGAATCCCTACTGGAGGAGCAGCCCGTGGACGGAGCGCCGGCTGAGCCGCGGCCCAGCGCTCCCGAAAGCAACCAAGAGGGCACCCCGATCCCAGGGCCTGCCGAGGCCCCGCGACCTGCAACGCCCCGGTGCTCTGGCCGTGAACGTCGCCGGCCAGAGTACCTTCATGACTATGTCTGCCTAGTGGGACCGAACTATGGGGGGAGGGGTGTTGTGTACTAGTCACGAAATGGCGACCGCCATGCGGTCAGAGCACATGGCCCGATTCTACCTGAGCTTCAGCCAGGTAGAACAATAGACAGTCAGATCCAAAACGACCACCAATAGCCAGCCTAGGTCTCCCGCAGGGGACCTATGAACTACAACTTAAGACCTAAGGTCCTATCAGAACTATGTACATATGCTAAGCCCCTATCAGGTATTTTGGGTGCGGCCAGAGGTGTGGCTCCGACTGGCATATAAGCAGGGCCCTGGAGCCCTGGCTGCATGCTTGATCTGACCATCTCCTGAACATGCTGATTCACTAATAAAGTCTTTGCTATGATCATCATACAACTCGCCTCCCGACTCCAGTACTTTCCAACTCCTTTGCTATATTTTATTGGGTCCTAATACAGTGATACAACAATAGAACAGTATAGTTGTTTTGAAGTCAACTGTGGTTGCTGCTCCCTTCTACTGGAATAGTTTACTTCCTGGCCGCCATCCAGCTCCTTCCATCATTCTGGATGTAGTCACACAGTCGTTTTGATCAGGTTTCACTGCTGTTCCCTCTCACATTTAAAATTGGTGATCAGACCCCACATCTGTCTCCCGCACTGAAGTGGGCTCACTTGCGCAATCCTCCCGGTTTCCTAGTGAGTCTTCTGGACATTTGTGCTTTGAATCTGCAATTTCGCCAGTCTGAACAGCCATCTCTCTCAATGATCGTGACTAGGTCATCTGAACGTCCTTCTCACGATGCCCCCCCCCAAGCTTCCACAGTTGTGCACATGAGCAATCCTGCCCTGAATAAATTCATTGTATAAACGCACATCTAGACTCTGGTGCTCGGTTGTACGTTGCCAGTTAATTTTGTTTGCTGTTGGGACGGGGGCCCTGCAAAAAGAAGGGAGTATGGCAGGTACCAGTGGGAGTGGTGATTCTGCCATGTGTATATGCCCATGCGCAAAGCAAAAGTGGTGGCGTGGCTATCTGGACAGTGCCCAGAGCCTCATTGCATGATGCAAGCAGTTTGGGGAGGGATGTGTGATCATCTCAACCTGGAAAAAATATTCCTGATCAAATCTATATCGGGAACAAATCGGGATAAGCTTGCCGTGTGACCGCAGCCTCTGTCTGAATGCCTGTTAAAAATTCATCTTTTCATTCTGACATTCTTAAGGTGATCTCTGTTGTTTTTGTCTTTTCCTTCTACTTGCCTTCTCCTGTTTTCCTAGTCTTATAGGCTATAAATATGAAAAGCACTCATTATGCCTTTTTCTTTTTTCCACTGTGCATTTAGTGCTTAGTTACTCCAGGCACTTTAGAAGCTAATGATAACCATACCAATACAGGAAGTAACACAGTACCAAATGACTGCGCACCTAAACACCCATGTTATATGGATTAAGTGAATTTATCTAATTCTACTGTCTGAGTATGTCTTTGAGCCTATTTTGTTGGGATGATTCCCCATTGTGCTCTCATTTACTGAGGCAAATGCAGAAGCATTCACAGTGGCAACCTAGAGTCTGCATGGGGGTGCTCTACATGGTATCGTTTTTGTCAAAAGGAGCTGGCTGTGCACTAGCAGAAGGAGGAGGCAGCTTTCAGAATGAAGCCCACATGGTGCTTTCAAAAAGAAATGTTAGAGAAATCAGTACTGAAATGGGAAACTAGAGATAGACATTCTGTCTGTTCGTCTAAGTGGGAATGGAGAGAGATTCAGAGAGCACATATTTCTCCCATAAAAGTCAGAGAGAGGAAGAGCAAAAACAGGAAGGGAAGAATAATCTGTAAGGAAAGATGTCGCTGAGATTAGCTTTTTGGGAAAATAGCAATAACAACAACAACAAACAGCAGCAGAAGAGATAATAGATGTCTAACCTGCCCACCTTACCAGCTCTGCTACCCTCTTTGGAGGATCAGTATGCTTCGCACAAAAAACATTGCACAGTCCTTTACTTCCAACACTCTCATTCCTGTAATTTCCCTTCCTTTGCTGCTGAAGTGCTTTTTGCGAGCATTTAAAGCAGCAAGGGTAGTTGGCATATCACTACAGCAAGACACCTACCAATATTTTTTTTAAAAGCTGTCCAAAAGTTCACAGATGCTCTAGGATTGGATGGGTGGGTACAAGGGGAAATAGATACAAGTAGTGCCAGAATGTAGGTGGCGATGCCCCAAAATCCATACCTCCCCATTCAGACAGTCATCAAATCTGCTTTGCATAGGTTCTTTCTGACAATATTGTAGTTAAGCAGCTTTGGGGAAGAACAGTGTTAAGACAGGGAAATTCTGGAATTTGGATGACTGCATTCTAAGGTTGTTCAGAAGCTTGGAATAGGGTTGAGGAGCACAAGGCTAAACATCTTTGTGAAAGTAACCATGATCATGTGTTTGTTAGACTGGGCATGCATATACTCTTGGAAACCAACCCATTATGATAATTTCTGAGTAACAAACTAACAACAGGTCACTGGATCGAGGGAGAATATCATTAAATCAATTGTCTTCCTTTGTGTTTTAATAAGATGGGTATTATGGTCAATATAGTTTTAGCCTCTTTCACGTGCAATACTGTGAATAAATGTTTCACTAGGGGTACTCAGTCATATAGTGTAATCCAGGCTTCCTTGATCTGAGCTGTATGTTGAAAGGCTAGATGAAGCATATAAACACCAACAAATAAAGCCAACCCCATTATATCAAATGTGAACCAGTAGTGATGGTAAGAACATGGCTGGAGGTGGGACATTCCACCAACATTTTCTGCACGAGCCAACAAAACAGTTGTCTTTTTCTTGGTATGTTCTCATTCTCAGATTTTATATTTTACAGCATTTTATAGCAGCATATAAAATGTTTATAGAAGAAAGTGTTCCTAGAGTCATAAGTAAAGTTTGTTTTATGATGATGCTACAGACATTGATCTTGAACTGGTCTGAATCACTGTCATCAACCTAGCCCCAAAGCATCAGGAAGGCAATAGGCTGCATTTTAATGTTCAATGTTCTCCTTTTACCACACTTTTTTTTTTTAAAGCACGGGCATTAACAGCTGTATATATACCATGCATCAGGAGAGTTTCATTGTCAGAACTAGGATAATGGGATCACAATGGCTGCAATCGAAATAATTGTATTCCTTGTACAAACAGCTATGAGCAGTTTGCAAGACGGCTTCATCTCCATTCATCTCCATTTCTTCTGTTTTACTAAGAGGAGTCTCTTTGGGGGGGGTCCTCGGTAAAACACTATTCTCTTTTTCACTTTGTAGGAGAAGCTGATAATGCTTTTTAGAAATGATTCATGTTTTTCACACATATACACTAGCGTTCACCAGTCTTTTCCTCCTCTGGGTCTAGTAAGTATGTTCCAAGTACGATTGTGCCAATTTTAAGCCTACTTTCAAGGAACTAAGACCTCTTGAACTCAGTTACACGCTTACATTTCTTCTATATGACTCTGAGTAGTGCATGTCAACTCAAATGCTCAAATGACAGTGTGCTGGTTCCCACCATCCATTACCATCTACCCAGACAGTAAATGTTTGCTTTTGAGTTATTACTGTTCTACAACAAATACAGTCAGAGCTACTGAGACATGAAAGACAGAGTTCTTTACATAATTATTTGATAGCTAGTTACATTGAATCCACTAGGATGTACTTCAGAGCAAATACATTAAAAACATTAGGTTGTAAATCTCGTGCTAAACACTTCAGTTTTTCAAAGGCAAACTACTGTGGTCAGTTTACTAATGCACTGAGTTTCAGGTGCAGGTCTGGCTGTTATAGACCAAATAGATACAGTATGTGGCAGGCTCCAAAAGCCTTCAGCAATATGTGAAGGGATGGGAAGGGTGTTCAGGCAGTGATGCATGTTGTGAGAACAGGGGTGTTTCAAGTATACAAGAGTGTAGCTATTTTCATCTGGGAAATGTTAGAGTGCACACCCCTCTTTTCAGCGTATGGCTGGATGCTTTTTTTGGCCATTCAAACCATTTGCTGTTAGCAGAGAAAGTGCAGGTTCGCTCACTGCTGGAAATGGGGTTGAGTAATGGTATTAGAAAACTGTGATTGTTGCTCATGAGCAGTGCTCCAGATGGCTTGCCCTCCACAAGCATTTGGTAAGTTTATATGACAAGGACCTATTCACTTCAATTTCCCCTTGATTTTTTTTTCTCCCCATAAAACAGTTAAATTCTGATTTTTTTTTAAAAAAATCCATCTTTCAGTTTTAAAAGATTTACAAGGTGGATCAGAGCTTACTAAAAGTGGCATAAAAATGGGTCTAGGACCCGCATCACTACTAGGTCAGTTGCCCCAACACCCTCTCAAATGACAACATGAAACAACCAGGTTTGGGTTTAACTACTTTATGTATTCATTTATTTAAATAATTATTTCAACGAATTAAATGGCTGATCTACATCACTGCTTATTCAAACGAGCTGGTGGTTTAGCTCTTATGCTGGCTGGTAAGCTTAGAAAAGAAGGCTGCTGGGAAATTTCCCTGACTTTTTCTTGACTGACTTGGTCTGCAGCATTTTATCCATTCTGTGGTATCCATTTCACTCCCAGGACCAATAAGAATGAAGGGGCATAGTTTGTTGAGGCTTCCTAGAAACCTGTAGCACTCAGATTCAGCCTCTGTCATGATGCATGGACAGAAAATTTACCCATGGTAACCAGGGTATTATTGAACCCAGAAAACAGACTGTATGAACAGCTGCCATAAATATCCAACGCTCATGGAGCAATTTGTCATTCTTTGCTGAACTTTGTCTTAAAAGTAGATGTGATCAGTGAATGCCCCTCAAGTCAATCTGGAATTTGGTCAGTAGTTGCCAGAATTGCTGGAAAAGAGTAGCCATAACCCCCCCCCCCCCAAAAGTTCTAAATTTACTTGGAATGTAAAAGGAACTTTTTAATATGGAGGCTGCTAGAAGCATTTCCCCCCCTGCCTTTTCACTATGACTGAAAGAATAATGGAAATTAAGGGGGAAATGGAAACCGAGACAGAAAGGTTTAGGATTTCTGCATTAGGAACCTTCTTAAAATTTTGGGAGATAAGCTCTAAGCTTCTGAGTATCCCTAGGTTTGCTCAGCCTTTAAAGTCTTAATTAAAAGGTAGGTTTTTCTTGGGGACATTCAGTGGACAGGCATGTTCTGAAGTTCCACATTTCCCAAACACTTGTGGGCCCAGATTCAGATAAGGATCATGGCATGTTTGAAGGTGTTATGTTTTCTTATTGAGTTATGCATTGCTTTTGTCGGGGTTCTGGTATTACAATCCCCTCATTCTTATTGGCTGTCAAATAAAGACTTCTCATTGGTCCTGAAGCCAATCCAGGGAACCAATCGCAGAGCCCTGCTTAGGTCCAATGAAATCGAGTCTTCATAGTTGTCATGGGCTGGGTTCCAGTAGGTGAGGAGCCAAGTCGAAGTCCGAGACTGTCCAAGGTCAAGCCAAATCAGGAACGAATTACCAAGTCCAAAACACAAGCTGAAAGCAGAGTCAGTCCAAGCCGAGGTCAGAGAGGGAAACTCACAAGCAAACCAGTCCAAGGAGTCAACCAAAAGCCGAAGTCAGAGTCGAAGTCACGAGTCGAGTCAGAGGGTCCAGAATCAAGCCGAAGTCAGACAGAGCCGGAGTCATGAGCCAGAGGGTCCAGAATCAGGTTTAGCTGATGCGAGCCAAGCAGGTGCAGAGCTTAGCCAGAATGACTGGTTGCTAGCACAAGTTGTTGGTCTTTGTGCTGTGCCTAAATACCCAGCCACTTCCTGTGCTTGTTAGCAGCTGGCAGTGAGGTTCCGGCTCCCTCTAAAACTCAGGGCTGAGTGATCTGTGACTACGCATGCGTGCCTCTTTTCTCCTAGCAGCCAAGTCTTGCCTGGATCATGACCTTAGCCGTTCCGCCCGAGGAGGTGAATCAGGTGGGCTTGGCTGTGGCTCAGCTGCTGCTGGTGCTGGGGTAATGCCCTGAGAGGTGCTTGCCTGAGCCTCCTCTGGTTCAGGTGGAGGCTCCTCTGGAGCTGGGGACTGATCCTCCACTGCACTTAGGTCTGCAGGAGGAAGGTCTTCAGAGGCACTCCTGACAATTGTTACATTGTATATAGATATTTGTTAGAACACTATAAGGTGAGTGCTGCTCTTGCTGAGCTATCCCTGAGCTGAACGATGTTTTGAATAAAAGCCTGCTTTTGATTTATCATCTCCTGACTCAACACTTAATAGAAGGGGAGCTTTGAAGTTCTTCCCGCCTTGTTCTTCCAACATAAAATGGCCAGGAAAGTACTATTAGCTTGAAAGTAATTGTGGAAAATCACCAGGTACCGCACTCCTAGTCTGACGAGTGTAACTCTGCTTAAGCTGGCACTGCTAACTTTGGTATCCATACCCAACAGAATATGTAAATATTTGCCAATGTATTACCTACAGAGCTATGAAAATAGTTCTTTTCTTTAAAATGTTACTTATGAAAACAATATTAAGATTCTATGGGATGACAATCAAACTATGTTTAAATGAAAATTTAGACAACTGAGGCATTTAAAACAGATTTTTTAAAATTAATCATACAATGCCAAAGTACTTAGCTTTCAAAATTCAGTTATTGTTTTACATTGCAGATGTCAGATCATTCACCCTTTACCCACACACATTTTTATACTATTCCCTTGTGGATTTTCCTGCCTGAAAGGTAACGTTTCAGAAATACCACAGAGATAATTGTTCTTCCAGCAGTGAGTTAGCTAAGCAGTGGGAGATGGTTGCAGTGGGGAAATGACTTAGGAAAGTTTGTGAATATATTAAAGAGAAACAGAAGAACTGACAATAGAACTTCAGAATTTTAAATGAAATGCTTATAACTGTAGTTAAATACATAACATTGGCATCATTACAACAAGACAGATGATTACCAGTTAAGTGGCAAAAAAAATAATGAATATAAAACTCCCTTGTGCAGGATTTTAATTTTATTTGAGAACTTCCATAAGTGTAATTTTCAATTTTCTAAGTTCTGACTTTCCAGAATCACAATGTGTCCCCCTGTTTAGCTCTAGGATAGTGTGGCTCTATGTAAATAGCATCCTTGTGCATCTATGATGATCAAAACATGTGGACAGTTCTGCTGATAGTTGTGAAGATGCGAGAATGAGGGACAGCAGGCCACAGTGTGTATTCTTGGCATGCTGGTAACAGAGACTGTGAGATCTTTGTTCTAGGATGAATTTCTTGCATAAGGATGTATGCAGGCTTTCATCCAGTGGATAATTCTTTGTCAAAGAAAACAGTTCAATATCTCATTCTGTTCTTTATTTATTCATCACCTCTTTACTATAAAGAGTTCAAAGTGATGCACAAGCACCACTCATCATTGTTGATATTGTGCCATCAATATACATGGCACTTTTCACAGTACAAGAACAAAGGGTCTTGTCCCAAGGTTCCACAAATCTGTTTCCAGAAACTCTCTCTGTACATGCGCAGACTATGCCATTGTACCTTGACGGCCAGGCAAACCGGTCTTTAATCTAGGAAATTCCTAGAATAGAACAGACTCTCTCCAGATATGGATTTTTATTCCATCCTCCCAACTCTCGAGTTTTTACAAAGTACCTATAAAAGTTCCTCCTCAAAGATCCAGCTTTGCACCGCCTGTGCATCCCCTGTCCAATTCCCCTTTTCTCTATTTTAAGTCTTTTAATGGGATTTTATGTGATTTTATTATATTATGTAAAGCGTCTTGCATGCCAAAAAGAATTTTATGATATTTTATTATATTATGTAAATCTGGTTGTACACCTACAGGTCAAGGTGGATGGGTGGTACATAACTTATTATAATTTTTGGTGGAACAGGGAGAATGATCATTTCAGAAAACAACAGCTGACAAATTTAAGTTATCAACTGCACATGAAAAATGAATAACTGAAACAGTGCTGGAGATTTAGTTTTTTAAAAACTGTAAGAAGCATAACTTATCAGTGTATCAAGTATGTCAGAACATTTTATACTGAGTATTGCTGCCTCCAAAATTTCCCCTAAACTGAAATTCAGAACAAATTTGGAGGTTCCACCACAGGTAAAATACTTGAAGAGTTTTGAAGATAGCTTAACAAACTTTGATAGGGCTAGGGAAATCTATCAGAATTTGGGAGGTCATCAGCGTGCCTGAACCATGACCAAGAATTCTCTCAGACCCTTGATAGGACAAAGGCTGATCTGAACCACCTTACCAAGTTACACAAGCTCATCGTGGACTGGGGAGCTCTTCCCATCAGATACTGAGCTCTTCCCATCGAATACCCCAATGCAGTGTCCCACCACTTTTTCCTGCCAAAGTATATTATCCGCATCCAGCTGTCATTCACACTAGAGATTCTTAGGTTGCCTTTCTCTTAGACCCACAGATACAAATTTGATCATCCTTCATCTTTTAGCAGACTTGAACTTTGAAATCTGATCTCACATATGATTAGTCTGAGTTTATGTAAAGTCTTTTCAACACACGGAAAAAGGGATGGGAGAAAGCACAAGCAGAAGGATGCCCCATTGTCCCTATCTGTGAGGAGAATGATGGAGGCTGGGAGTAGTGGCTGGGAGGCAGAGAGGAACACACTGAAAGGCTCAGGAAGCTGTAAAGTTCGGCAGCCCTGCCCTCTTTTCCCCGCATTCAGCAGCAGTTTGAGCTCAGAAGGGCAGGTATGGGTGGGGGGAGAGAGAGAGAAGAGAACCCCACTCAAGGGCCAGATTAAAGCCCTGGGTGGGCTGGTTCTGGCCCGTGGACTGGAGGTTTGATACCCCTTCTCTATGGCATTATACCCTACTGAAGTTCCTCCCCTCCCCAAATCCTGTCATCCCCAGGCTCCATCCTTAGATTTTGAGGAATTTCCCAACCCAGAGCTGGGAACCCTAAGCACAGGTGAGGATTAATCAGCTGGGCAGGTTTTCAACAAATGGTTGTAGCACGCACAAGTTAACAGACGATTTTTGTTGACATGTCTGGTAATGATGGTAGGGTTATCATGTGTATTGTTTTAGCTGTGCTATTTGGCCTGTGGTCATGGTTGCAAGTTTCCTTGTGCTAACTGGAACAGCAGAATATAAGTATTTCAAATAAATGAATAAATATGAATTTACTTTAAAAAGCCTGAAGATCTGGCTCTAATTGGTTATCAATACATTTCTCCAGATCTGTTGTTATCATTTAATAGCTTCAAAATCAATATAATATATTTTCTTGGACCATCTCCTCCTGGTGAACCAGTCTGCATGCTCTTCAGATGTAAAGGGGCAGTAAGGAAAAAATGAAACAAAAACAAAACAACTTTTTCTCCTTGTTATTTGGGGGAAGAATCAGATAATCGAACAGATGATTTACCCAGTTTTACCAGTGCATCCCAAACACAAAGCCACAGGCAAAGGGTTTTTGATTTTTTTGGCTTCCATTTAACCTTTTCATTTGTAAAAAAAACGTGTCTTGGAAAACAAACAAACAAAGCAACCCCCCCCCCCCAACACATTAAATGTGGTAGCAAGAAAGTGTCAACATGATGTTGATCAAATGTGGGGGGGAAATAACCCATGAGACGTAATCTTCCTCAGGATGAGAGGCAAACAAGCACGAGTGAGAAATGAGCAGTTAATACACTCATTCCTTCCTCTGACAAAAACCTGGGCACAAAGTGCAATGCGGTACAATGAACGGAAGAGCAGGCTTGCTGATGTAGATGTTGCATATACAAGACTCCATTTTCTGTTCTTTTTATGTCTCCTTGATGCTTTCTATCCCTCTTCATCATCGGACAATCAATAATGCCAATAAAAAGAGATACTAGGTGCCTGTTCCTTTTTTTTTTTTTTTAAATGCTGCTGCAAAAATATTGCAATAATTGCTACACAGCAATAAAATAAGAGCATCAAAGCTTCAAGAATTTATGATGTTGGAGAAAAAGTCTTTATTTTCTTCTCATTTACTCAGATATAAAATGAATACAGATATGTCAAACCTCTAGAATATGACATGAATCTCTGATATGATTGATAACCTCCAGGTGGGGCCTGAAGATCTCCCAGCATTATAATTAATCTCCAGCCAACAGAGATTGGTTCACCTGGAGAAAATGGCTGCTTTGGAGGGTAGAATCTATGGTATTGTACCCTGCTGAGGTCCCTCCCCTCCCCAAACTCCATCTTCCCCAGGCTTCTCCCCAAAAAATCTCCAGATATTTCCCAACCCAGAGTTGGCAACCCTACTCTCTGAGGCTATAGAAGCCTCTGGTTTAGGGTTGCCAGGTCCCCCCTGGCTACCATCAGGGGATGGAGAGTAGAGTTGTCAGATCCAGGTTGGGAAACTCCTAGAGATTTGGGGGTGGAGCCTGGGGAGGCCAGGGATCTCAGTGGGGTACAATGCCATAGAGTCCACCCTCTGAAGCATCCTTTTTCTCCAGGGGAACTGATCTCTGTAGTTTGGAGATGAGCTGCAATTCCAGGGGATCCTCAGGTCACACCTGGAGGCTGGCATCCCTATTGGTTAGTGTCAGAATGAAGAAATATGTTTAAAAATTGCCTAAAAGGGGGGGGACTGGACCTTGATTTTGGACTCCAGGCATCAGTTCGGGTTTTTGCTATAAGACTTCTGTGAGATTTGGCACGTAATTGCTTAGCAATTGTGCTTCTATTTATGTAAAACAGCATACGAATTTCATTCCTGTCTGTTCCCAACCTCTAACATTTTTAAATAGTATAAGATGGTGAAATTATCATTCTCTCCCTTTATCCTAACACTGTCAAATGAGAGAAGCAATAAATAAAATTAAAGTTCATAAATGACAGCAAATAAGAGTGTTTGTATATGTAATCTTTCTTACCACTTAGAGAAGGAAGCTTTATTGCCATACTGTAGAAATTTCTTTAAAAATCTAAAGACTTTTGAGATTTCTGCTATTTTTGCATAAAAGACTAAGCACAAATCCTTGGGGGAGATAATCTGTTTTAGGGCTATGGTGAGGCCTACAGAGTGATGAAATTTTAAAGCAAGCAACTAGAGCAGAATAGAAATGTCTAAACAAATAATTACATGTTTTATTTCTTCATATTTTAGAATGATAAGGATTACATAAGTGATGGGCGCCTACCATTTCTCTGTCCCTGAATTACATTATAAAGAAAGAGAATAGGGTTGCCAAATCTGGGTTGGAAAATACCTGGGGACCTTGGGGGTGGAGCCAGGAGAGGGCGGGGTTTGGGGAGAGGAGGGGCCTCAGCATGGTACAATGCCATAGAGTCCACCCTCCAAAGCAGCCATTTTCTCCAGGGCAGCTGATCTCTGTCAGCTGGAGATCAGCTGTAAAAGCGGGAGATCCCCAGGCCCTGCCTGGAGGCTGGCAACCCTAAAAGAGAACATACATGTTAGGCTGCATCCCCATGGCAAGTACTGTCCCTCTTACATCTGCACTGGCTAAAGAGAGTCCACCCTGGAGTTTTCTGCACCATCTGCTCCATCAGCCACTGTCCCCCCTGCATAGTTTCCCCCACTATGCCACCAGGAGGCTTCTAAAGAGCTTTTTTTTGGGGGGGGGGAGGAAATATCAGTACCATACCTATCTCTTTTTTTAAAAAGCCCTCTAAAAGCCTTCTGATGGAGTGGCAGAGGAAAACAATGGCTTTGAGGGGCTGATGGAAGGAAAATGGCACAAATCTGGGTGGGACATTCAAAATGCGAACTTTCGGCAAAGCTATGGTATGTTAAGAGATGAGCTGCATTTTTTCTGAAAAGAACCAAGTAAAATAGGTACTCTGACAAAAAGTGTACATAGACTAGGAAAACCTGGAAAGTGGACAATTAGAGGATGACATTGTGTGGATGCGCCAAAAAAAAAAAAACAGCACTCCTGTTTGGAAGCAGAAGTGGAGGAAAGCATTCATGTGGCAGCAGACTGGGGTAAGCAGGAAGAAATGAGTGTAAAGAAAATTTAAAGGTCAGTTGTATCCAGCAGCCTGAGAAAGTGCAGCGCAGAAAACTTTCAATTAAATTAATTTAGACAGATGTGATATAAATCCCTCTGGTGTTACAATCCTCAGAACATGAGTTCACTAAGAAAAAGGGAAATAAGAATGAAAATGGGGGAAAATCCATTCAATTTAGATATATCATAGTGGTGAAAAGAGCTGTCATCACAGCTGACTTATGGTGACCCCATCCGGTTTTCAAAGCAAGAGACATTCAGAGGTGGTTTGCCATTGCTTGCCTCTGCATGGGACCTTGAATCTCCTTGGTTGTCTCCAGGGCTATTTTTGGGCAGGAACGCACAGGAACGGAGTTCCGGCTGGCTTCCAAGTTGGCCACGTCTACAGCCTCCCACCAACTCCGGTTCCCCAAGTGCCTTGCAAGCCGTAGGGCACCTGGGAAAGCCAAGCCAATCCAGGGAGGGAAGGCAGTTTAAAATGCCTCCCCTCCTCAGGTTCCCCAGGCGCCCCACAAGCCATGGGGCACCTGGGGAAGCTGATCCTGGGAGGGAGCTGCACTGTCAGGGGTGTGGCCTAATATGCTAATGAGTTTCTGCTGTTGGGTGTGGCCTATTATGCTAATGAGTTCCTGCTGGGCTTTTTCTACAAAAAAAGCTCTGGTTGTCTCCCATCCAAATACTAAACAGGACTGGCCTTGCTTAGCTTTCAAGATCTGATGAGACTGGGCTATCCAGGTCAGGGCAAAATGTATCATGGAAAAAAATGAAATTTATATTAACTTTTCCCCAAGCGAATGAATGCTATATATCCATGTGCTTTTATATGTCATCATGTACTTTAAAATCATAGTTTTGTGCGCCACCATTCATCCTCTGTTTGGACAAAAACTAAAATGTCATGGTGGTCCATCAAACCCTCTTCAGAAGGAAAAGAAATGCCTTTCATTGCCTTTGAAAGAGCTACATTCCTACAATAAATCATTGTGACAATGAAGAGACAAAATTCAGGGATAGACTCCCTTAGTATTCAAACCCCAGTAAGTCCACTGCATGACAGGAGTTAGTATGTTTGGTCTTAATTTCCATGATTCCTTTATAAACAGAGGCCCCGATCACACATAGAATTAGTAGCGTGATAGGCATGACTCCCAGCCGGATTTTAAGGGTGCAGTCACAAGAGAACATCTGGCAAGCGTCCTGCACCCATAGGCAAGCCATTTTGCTCCGACGGGGAAGCGAAGTGAAAAAACACTAGCGAAAATCCAATATCAAACGGGTTGCTGCGGGCCACAGATGGACTTTCCCCGTGTGATCGTTCCAGTGCGCACTTGTGGTATCGGGGATAGTCTGATCAGGCTATCCCGACACCATGCTGTTGTCCCCCCCCTTCTCAGTATGCGCATCATCGCATACTGCCATTGGAAGCCCTCAGGGTGGAAATGCAATTCATTGACACCCCACTTAAGTAAATCGGAAAAGAACGGCAAAAAAATAAACAACCCCCAACTCACCCACGGTTGCGTCTGATCACGCAGTGGCGAGTTGCACCTGCAGCTTCACAGAACAGCATGATCGCACAACTGTGGGTCAAATTACTCCGGCACAAATAGCCTTGCTTCCCCCCCCCCCTTTATCTCACGTGTGTGACCGCAACCAGAGATTACTTAACCATATCTGTAACCTAGTCAATTTTGCTTCCTTCTCCCACTGCAGCCCCAAATGTCCCCCCCCAATGTTGTGTTTGGGAGGGCATTTTGGGTTGCAGGAGGAGGGGACAGATAAGAAAGTCACAGGCAGAAATCAACCTGTCTACCAAAAGTTTCTACTGGAACCAAAGAAGTACTTAGAGATACAAAGCCAATGAGGATGTGATTTACTGATCCGTTTGCCATTTAATTGGAGTTAGTAAAACCAAAACTGGGATAAAGTCAATAAAGAAATTACACTGATTTATGCTAGTTGATTGATTGACTGTGGCCTGGGGGATTCAGCTGTTTTTGTACCACAAGGCTTGAGAAAAGAGTACACTGTTGAGGGTGCGGTCACATGGTCATTTTGATCAGGTTCCGCTGCTGTTCCCTCTCACATTTAAATTTGCTGATCAGATGGGCCAATCCGCCTCCCGTGCTAAAGCGGGTTCATTCCCGCAATGCTCCCGGTTCCCTAGTGCATTTTCTGAAAATCCAGTACTTTCATGGTATTTGCGCTTTAAATCCGCATTTTCGCTGATCCGGACAGACATCTCTCGAATGGATTGCAATTAGGGTTGTCATTCTTTGCACAATATATATATATATATTACTGAGCTTCCTTCTTTGAGTGCATGAGCAATCGTGTGCTGAACAAATTCAGCATTTAAATGTGCAAGCGCATATATAGCTGTGGTGTTAGGAGGAAGGGAGGGAGGGAGCCCCTGGCACCAGGGAGAGGTTGGTTTGGGAGAGGAACTATTGTGCTCCAGGCAGTCACTGCCGCCATCTTCCCTGGTTTCCAGGGGACCCTTGGTTAAGATGAGACCGGGGAGGGTCCCACTGTCTGGAGATAGGCAGCAGGAGATGGCGGGGAAAGTTGCTGGGGGGTAGGTGGGCGGGGAAGGAAAAATTGGATGAGTCCAGTGTGTGCAGTGATTTGACCATGCACATGCGCACATGCGCAAAGCAATTTTTTTAAAAATCTCACTCTGCACCACCCAAATGGCAGCACGGCTATCTAGACTGCTCAGAGCCTTGTTGCACAATGCTTGCAGTTCAGGAAGGGATGTGTGATCATCCCAACATGGGGGGGGGAAATCCTGATTGTATTTATAGCGGGACCAAAATCGCAGTTACCTTGCTGTGCGATCACAGCCTGAGAAATAATGTACAAAATGGTTTCGTATCCAATTCAGATAAATTCTCCAGTTAATCCTGTATTCCCCAATCATTCCCATTTTATCTCCTGAAAGCATTTTTTACTCTAAGCTATACATATAAAGTGGCATTCAAGTGGCATTTTGCTTTTGCTTTTTATTCTGAAGACCTTTTCCCATTAATGTTTATGAGGAAATAAAAGTAAATGGCAAGCTAGGGCTTGTTGGATCTTTTAATGTAATGCAATTCATTTCTTATAAGAACATTTGCTACTTGATTTTTCGATACATTTTCTTGTTTTGAGATATGGATAAAAATGGAAATGTATTTATTTCCAAACTGAATGAACGTTGGGACTCTTTCAGCCTGGAGGTGTACGATTCCTAATATTTTTTTTTACTTAGACTGCTGTTCTTCAGAGGAAATTTTAAAGCAGTAGCCAGGCACTGTTTTTTTAAAACAAAAAAACAAAGGGGTCTTTTATTCCACTGTTATTATGCTACTGTTTTGCTGGATTGAAAGTTGTGACATATATTTTTCTTTCACATATGTGTGTATCCAATAACACTGCATGATAGTAAAGTTTTTGTTGTCTGAATTTAGACTGCTGCACAATAATTTTACTACTGATATTGCTACATGCAGGCTATGGTCAGACGTGCCTTTAGATCCTACTCAGCTGTGAATGCCTGATGTATCTAAAGGGCATGATCAGGCAGCAACATCTGGGAAAGGTCCCACAGCTGTCAGCACCCTGTGCTGCCCCACCACGGAAATGGAGATAAAAGACACCAGGGAAAGTCCAGTTCTAATGCTTGTTGACGGACCACGGATGGACTGTCTGATTGTTCAAGCACTCACTCAAGCTATCAGGATGGTCTGCCCATTCCATCCTGACTCACTGCCATTCCCCCCCCCCCCCCGTCACTTAGCAGTATGCACATAACTGCATACTCCATAGGGAACTCTCAGTGCAGAGGTGCAGTTCCTCATTTATGCGCATGGGAAACAAAAGGCAAAAAACAAGACCCCACTCACCCAAACGTGCCACCTGATTGGGCAGTGATTGGCTGAGTCTGCAGCTACAAAGGATGTGTGATCACACAACACCATGTCAATTTCCAACAGGGGGAATAGGCTCACTTCCTTCTGCACCAAATAGCACGTCTGACCCTAGCCACAGTCTCTGGCATCTGGTAAAATTCTGGTTATCATTTGATTGGACAATGCAAATGATCAGCTTGCAAAGTAGTTACGAGAACACTGATTAGTTTATTTACTTATAGCCTGCCTTTCTCACTAATTCTCAGAGAAGATTACAAAACAGAAAAGAATATTCAGTGAGGCAGCATAAGATGTCCAATAAACAATGCAATAGGACTAGGATTGCAGAATTGGGGGGGGGGAATGCAAACCATCAAATAAAAAAATAACAAAACAAAACAAAGACCTCTAAGGTGTGACAGAACATGATGCAGGAAGTGGTTTGCAAAGGCAGAAGACAATGCAATCAAAACAAACTAATACAAACAATAAATATTGCATCAGATTCCATTCCCTTATAAAAATGACCTTTTGAGTTATTCCTTTATACTACATTTCGAATCCCTTCATAAAAATGCCCCTCTGAACATTTCTGTTTTTTCACATTCTGTGAGATAATGTTAAGATTTCCTAATTTCCTTACCTTCAGATGAAAAGTCATTGTGGAGACAGGAAGTTATGGGGACTTCCTGTCAGATCTGCACTGCCGCTGACCTGGCCAGATATAAACCTGGCAAGGGTGGAAATGGTGCGCCACTACAGATGGACTGGCCTTCCCACTTCCCAGCCCAGACCCAATAGAAGCCTGGAACCAGCAGGGTAAAGGGAGAGGGCAAGGAGAAAGCAGGTGCTCACCTTTGTGGCAGGCCAGGTAACTGCTTACTTTTGAGGGTAGGAGCATGACATCTGGCATTGGTGTGGCTCTCAAGAGGGATACATAGTACTCAGATTGGTGGGAATGCTCATCTGAATATCCCAGAGGCTGCTCAGGACTCTCCCAGGTGAAGGGAAACCTTGAGGAAGGAAGACTCCAAACCTAGGAGAAAAGGCACAGAAACTGTATTTAAAGGGACAACACCTTCAATGTACAGCACCCACAGAAAGGAGTCAATACTTACCTAAGCTGATGAAGGAGGGACAGGGGTGAGCAGGGCTTTTTTAAAAAAATTTTTTGGAAAAATTGGTGCCAGGATTCTCAAGAGGGAAATGAAGTTTACTGAAAACTCATGAACTTTTAAACATTTTTTAAAGGATTTTGTTGAAGAGGATCTGGAACTCTGTTCCAGTGTATTCCCCCAGAAAAAAAGCCCTAGGGGAAAGTACTGAACTGATGACAATCCCTCCCCATGAGGCTTAATCAGCATGGACTACAGTGTGATTGTGACAATCATCTATCAATGTCTACAGTTACCTCCAAAAGTAAGCCATGTGTCAGTTTAAAAGAGTGCTCTCCCATGGAGATGATCTGCACTCCCATAGCTATGACCTGCTCCTCACAGGTGCCAATTCAACAACTTTTTAGTAGAGGCAGATGTTTCTGTCATATGTTTGTGTGGACTACCATATGTCATTTTTATCAGGAGTGTGTGGAACATGATGCAGTCTCATCATTTTAGATATCATTTGACTCATGCACAGCTAGTGAGAGATTCCATGTTGTGAAGCTGTGATCTTTTAAAAAATAACAATGGATTGTAATAAAAATGGAAGTGAAATTTAAAAACAGTAATTTTTTCCCCAGTTGGCTTCCTGTGGCCGATTCCGCACAAGGGCTTTGCTTCCCTTTCCTCCCGGGTTTAATTGGTCCAAATCAGTGTGCACGTTTCCGCAGTACATGAATCTGACCCGGGTTGTTGCCGGTTCTTCATTTGCAAGGTCAGGATGACTTTGAAGTAACACAACTCAAAGTGGGACCTTCCTGATTGGGTTGTAGGACTCCTCCCTGAATGAAGGACGTTTCAAAGAGTTTTGTGAGCAGATATTTCAGACAGATCAAGACAACATTTGGCAAAGCTTTATATGTATATCATTTCAGATTCACGTTTTATATACATATCCACATCCCGCACGCCATATGTTGCAACCAGCCTATGCATTAGGTTGCCATCATTCCAGTTTTACAGGTGGGAAATCAATGCCGAACCCTGTTCATTAATTGTCTTTGAGATGTATCCTTTTCAGAGGCTCGCTCTGGTTCCTGAAGCAGCTGGTGAAATGTCATGTACCTGTGCTTGAGTCTCACCTGGAAACAAAGTTGATGTCGGGAAAGATCACTGAAATGGTTTTGATAGACCTGACTCCAGACATCACATTGAAGCCTGAAAATTCACGTGATTTGATTTTATGTACAAAACAGTGTGCATTCATATGTAAATGTAGATATCTGAAAAAACGTGAATCGGGGAGAACACCTCACTCCCAAATTACTGCATACTCTGGATACTTCATGATTGTGACGTCAGCAAAAGAGTTCCAGAAAGTCATATGCCTTCTCCTGAACTGCTTCTCTAGCAGCTGGAAACTGATGTTGCTATCCACATGCTGCACACTGAATATGCAGATATGTTATAATTAAATGCACATCCAGAACCTGCACATGTCACTGCTAGCGGGAAGCCATTGTTTGGCAGGCATTGTGAGGCTTCTGTATAGACAGCAAGGAATCAGACCTTTGTTGATAAACTAAAGCTCTTTATTTTCAATACTGCAAACAGGTTCTCGAATGTTTGTTAGAGATGCCAGATAGAAAACAGTCAGTGTTAATATACCCTCCCGTTCGTTTGAACCCCCACATTAAACCAATCAGAATTAAAATGCAAAACGCAGGAACATAAGAGCGGGCCGTTTGGGTTCCCACAGGGAGGTGAGAAAGTTGTAAAAATTCCCTTCTTGATCTGGGTGACCCACATGTGTGAAGTTATACACAGCAAAGCTGCTTGGGTGACAACAACAGAGCTCCAAGGTTTCACAATAAGATAAGACATTCCCTGGCCCAGTAAAAGGGAGGAGGGATGCATGGGAGGGAAGGCCATTTGTTCTTGGTGACGTGCAGGAATGCAGAGTCGCCACTCTCCCGCCTAAAACCTGTAACATTGTCCAGATCTCCTAACAGCAAAATACTTCAAGGTGAAGAGGGGAGGAGGAGGGGAGTAGACAGACAAGGATGCAAACAAGCAATTCACTTGATCAGAGAAAACGAAAGCAGACAAAGCAGATTACAATGAAACATTTGTCAGGGCACCTGACAGCATTTCAGGTTGTTAATAATGTGAGAATTGGCCCTTAAAAGAACTAGCCTGTATTCACACACACGCACAAACACACCCACACCCACACCCCAGTAAGCTCACAGCTATGTAAAATAGGTTATGATGAGGCCAAGTTAAACCAAATGTTCAGCAGATCAGATAAGAAATGGGAAAGCTTCATTGAATGTCAGTGAAATATAAGCTGCCTGTGTGAAGAATTTTGGTTTTTTTAAAATGCCGGTATCTCATGTCAGCTACTCCTATCTGACTTATTGGTATCTTCCATTTCATTCTTCACTGGAAAATAAAACAAAAAGATTCCAGAACTCTATATAAGATCAGCAGATTGCTGACTGAAACAGGTGTCAACTACCTGGTCTCTCAGTCTTGCATGAAAAAAAATCTCAGCAATTTGCTGATAAAAAGCCAGAATTGCTTAGTGATCTCAGAGGGCAGACCTGTTGTCTTTTCTATTATATTACTCTTCTGGTGTAAAGTTGCAGAATTAGATTTATTTATTTTAAAAGATTGAAATGGGTAAAAAGAAACCCCAAGGCAAAATATTTTGGAGGCATATATAAAGAGCTGGTTTTGAGCTTCTGTAAATTGGTAATGAATCTAGATAGTAGAAGTTGTCTTTTTGTTACAAGGAGATACAAATCATTTGCTGTTAGGCCAGAATATAAAATGGCCAATGCTAGAGAAGGGAATTTAAAAAAAAATCTTAAATGAAATCTGGAAATAATAAAAAATGCAGTTTGTGCACTTGAACAGAATTCCTAGCAGTGGTGATAAGTATTGCTCGATTCCTCAAAAGAGTGAGTGGTGGTTTTGTGCTGCTTTTGAAAAAGATAGGATTCATCTTCATTTGCACTACAGCTTTGATAGAATGGACTTAAAAGGCAAGATGTTATGAGCCACTCTCAAACTGCAGCAGCAATGACGAGCAGATTTTATCACCACAAGAAGCAATGAGTAGTCTTGTTTTCAGGAACCATAGAGAAATCAAGATATGTTTTAAATGGAAAGTGTTTTATTTTTAAGGGGAACCAAAGAGTTCAGCCATGAATAATTTCAGCACAGCCAGGCAGCAGAGCTGCAAGTAAGTGCTGCATAGCTATGTGTGGTACATATAGTGATGTCACCAGGGGTCATTTCGTAGAAAAAGAGGTGCAGGAGCTCATTAGCATAACTCATTAGCATAACTTATTTGCATATGCTACACCACCTGACATCACCAGAAATATGTCAGAAGGCAAGGAAGGAAGGAAGGAAGGAAGGAAGGAAGGAAGGAAGGAAGGAATAAGTAAATAAATAGCTGGCAGAGAGGGAACAGCTACTAATCCAAGCCTCAGAAAGACCACTATTCTGGGAGAATAGCTTCAGTGGTAGCTGAAGTCTTCAGAAGGTTGGTCGGAGGAACAAGGACTTTTCCAGGGGACGGGGTCACTTTGCTGCAGCCATGACACAAGCAGGCATTCCCCCGCCGGGTGGGGGGGGGGGCTGGCACAACTCCCGGAGCTGCGCTCCCCCGAGCTCCTGCTCGAAATGACCCCTGGATGTCACTGAAGTATGCAATTTCTTATATTGACACTGGGGCTTCAGCAATTCATAACGATCACTTGATTCATTGGGTGGATATTTTGGTCTGGTTTGGATTTTCATCTGAGATGGTCACAATTCTGCCAAAAAAAAAAAAAACCCCTCTTATCAGCATTCACATTTACCTTGTTCAAAATGCCTGTTCTTTTGATTGCCCTGAAGATTTGCTCACAAACAGTATGGCAGGCAGCTTTACATCTGTGCAAAGGCAGCAAGACAACTGATGGTGACTCATGCTGGAGGATTATTATACCCTGGATAATTATGGGAAGTGTCTTTCAGAAGCACAAGTTGTGTTCAGTATTTTTGCTGGTAAAGCTGGCATTATTCCTCTGCCACCTCTTTGCTTGCTCTTCATAGCTAGGATCTTTTCATTTCATTTTATTGCTTTTGTTCTATACATACAAGGTGGTACATCTCTGTGTCTAAGTGAGCATTGGTCAAGATTATTTCAAATTCCTTGGATTGTTGCAGTACTACTGAATTCAATGGATTTAGAACAGTGTTGGTTAAAATTGGACTGTAAGAAAGCCTGGTATTTCACTGTAAATGTGGCAGGTATTTGGCAAACCAAGAAAGCAAGTAGTGGGCACGTATACTGTGTAATAATCAAGGCAGCTTTGTATACAATTTCACCCATTCACATTTAAAGTGGGAGGGGAGGGGGTTTATAACCACAAATGGAGCAATGGTGCTTGGAACAGTTTTTTCCTAGCTCAGTTCTGATACCTGAACTAACCTTAAGTGGAAAGACATGACACGCAGCAAGGTAAGATGTAGGAGCTGATAGGATCCAGCTTCCCTTTCCCACACATTCAGTTATTATTTAAAAATAGACACATGTAACCCTGCTTCTTTTCAGGGTTTCTAGCAGACTGAGGGGGATTTTTCTCAGAGACAAGACACGGATGTTTTCAAAATGATGCTGTTACTAACAACAACCCTGTAGCCAGAAATTTTTGGCTGGTGGGGCAGACCCAGGGCACTGGGGCAGGGGAAGGGGGAGCAGGGAACTTTAATGAATCACTAATCAGATTAGTTTCCAGGCTAATTAGTTTCTAGGCTAATTATTAATTTAATGAAGAAACTTGATTTAAGCAGGAGGAGGAGGAGCAGGAAAAGGTGAGCCCGCTGGTCCATTCCAGCTGGCTCTCCTTCTCCAGGCACCAGCGAGTGTCCAAATAAAGTTACCCAACAGCATGTGGGATAGGGACTAGCGAAGGAAAAATAGAGAGAAGCCATACCTCCTCTCTCTCTTTCCTTCCCCAGCCTGCCCCCCCCCCGGGGGGGGGAAAGGAAAGGGAACCTGCCCTGCTGCTTCTGGTCAGTTTCACTCCCCCCTTTCCTTTCCCAGCCTCCCTGTTGCTGAGGGTGACTTGGGAAGGGAAGGGTAGCAGCCCTGCTGCTTCTGGTCAGTTTCACTCCCCTCTGATCAGCTGTTAAACCTACCATATAAAACAGAAAACTTTGACAATGTTAGACTGTAGTCAAACAATAGGCAGTCACTTCACAATATTTGCCCACCCAATTAACCTGCAACCAGGGGTCCATTGGGGCCGGAGCGAGGTGGAGCAAAGCTCCGCCAGCTCAGGATTGGCCACTAGGGCAGCCATGGGCTGAATCAGATTCTCTAATCTGATTCAGCCTGCTGCCGAATTGCCGCCGAAATTTGGCGGCAACTTTAAAAGCAGCTGGAGGAGAGGGGATTTGAGGGAGAGGCTCCAAGCTTGCAGGGTAGCTGCTGGGGCCTCTCCTCGAAATACCCACCAAGTTTCAAGAAGATTGGACCACGGGGTCCAATTCTACGGGCCCCCAAACAGGTTGTCCCATCCCCTCCATTGTTCTCTATGGTGGGAAAAAAATGTTAACTGGTGGGAAAAAATGTTAAAAATGTTAACTGTAAAAATGTTAATGTCCCCTGGTCCAATCTTCTTGAAACTTGGTGGGTATTTCGAGGAGAGGCCCCAGCAGCTACCCTGCAAGTTTGGAGCCTCTCCCTCAAACCCCCTTTCCTCCAGCCCCTCATATACCCTATGAGTTTTTGCCATTGATTTCAATGGCCCACAGGGTATAATGGGGCTGAAACTGACATTCCCTTTCTGACACACTTCTGGTGATGTCAGGGGACGTGGCATATGCTAATGAGGTATGCTAATGAGTTATGCTAATGAGCTCCTGCACCTCTTTTTCTACGAAAGGACCCCTGCCTGCAACCATGATATAGTCAAACATGATCTCATAATAGACAGAGATATCAGAGTCCTCAAAATAAAACCAAACAGATCATTGTCACTAGTGACATCACAAAATGAATGTTGAATGCCATTATTTGATGATAACATGTTACAGTTGGCAATTTGGGGCTCCTCTTATGGGGGGCATCACTTATTTTAACAGGTGATACATTTTCAGAGTCCTGATTCTTGTCCACTTAATTGATTCATTAGAAAACACTTTAATATCATAATGCCAGAAAACAAGTGAAACTTATAAATATGATAAAATGGACCCATCTTGCATCAAAAGCATTCATGGCAATAAACGGCCATGTCCAAGTTAGTCAAAGTGGCTGTTCTTTCCAAATCTATTCAATCACTGATCTGCCATTTTATACCACAAAATCTTTGTTTCCACATTCTTTGCTGTCTTCAGCCAATGTTTATGATATGCAATATTCATGAAGGCTTTTAGTGTTTCAGACAAGATAACAGTAAAAATCCCACTTTTTATTTTTGTTTGTTCCATTTCAGTTTCAAGCATTTGAATTAAAGTTCAAAGCTGGTGAACTTTGTTTGCCCAAATTTGCTTCTCTCCTAAAGAATTCACTACAGTATTGCTATTAAATTCTAATTGCATTTGCTTTTTTTGACATTATGCATATAACTCCATTAGGTCCTCATATATCAGCAAGTGCTTGAAACTAATATTGACACGCACAATGCATCTTAGTTTATATACACAAAACACTTTTTTTTAGTAGCAAAGTAATGGGTTTGTTTTATAATGGGATGTGTGTATGCGTGTATATATATATATATATATATATCATTATAAGGGGCACACAAATTTCACCAAATATTTTAAGGGGAAGGAAAATTGGCTTGTGAACAGTTTATAAGGACCATAAATTATGCAATAGTCTGAAGAATTATTATAAGGCTATATAGGCTTGGTTCTAGACGGTGAAATCTTTGACTGTGGTTGTTAAAATAACTTATCAGATACTCATAAGATTCAGAAGAAATATGACATTCCCTGAAACAATTATACCGAAGAATTAGAAGTTTCACAACTTGATCCCTCAGTGTGCTTTGCTGTATGCATGGCTGGGGGTTTGCAGTTACAGTGGAAGGCCCTATTCCTTCTGCATGCTTGACTTCCATGACTTATAGTTCCATCTTATACAGCATTACTCCAGTGGGCTTATGCTGGTTAACTCCGCATGGAATTGCACAGTTAGTGGAAACGTGTGTAGTATCTTTTGTGTGCATGAATTGTGTAAAGATCAGAAAAAAATAGGGTGTACCTGTCATCATTTATGTCACAATGCACATATTCCAACCAATGCAGGGATGGTAGGTATGAGAAGATTGGATCAGCCATCTCTCCCGCCCTACACAAATCTAGGAAAGTGTTTGCAAAGAGTTTTGGAGACTAGGCTAATGCTCTTGTGTTTTATTTGATTTAATTGGCAGCATTTAGAGTTGGCCTGTAAAGGAAACAAACATAATACTTTGTGACACTTAAGGATCTCTTCTAACTCCTTCATAGCTGCTGTTCCCAGTCTCAGCTTCTGATTTCGTGGTTGCAGTCTCCCTTTTGATTGATGTTGGGCCAAAGAGCAGAAAATCTTTAATAGTTCATTTCCATTTCTTCATCACCAACTTAAAAGTTGTGTAATTCCCTAGTAGTCATTACTTTTGTCTTCTTGATGTTCACCTGTAATCCTGCTTTGGCGCTTTCTGCTTTAACCTTCACCAGGAGTCATTTCAAGACTTTACTATTTTCTGCCAGTAATGTGGTGTCAACTGCATGTCTCAAATTGTTAATGTTTCTTTCACCAGTTTTCACTCCATCAAAATCTAATCCAGTTTTTCTTATGATTTGTTCTACATATAGGTTGACGAGACAGGGAGATAAAATAACAACCTTATCTGACTCTTTTGCCAATTGTAAACCATTCTGTTTCTCCATCTTCTGTCCTAACAGTAGCCTGCTGTCCAGAGCATAGGTTGTGCATCAAAACAATCAGATGTTGTTGCACACCCATTTCTTTAAAACCAACCATAGTCTTTCATGATCCACATAGGCAGAAGCTTTGCTGTAATCTATGATTTTCTTCTGAAATTCTCTCATACGTACCAGTAATCAACATAAATTCACAACATGATCTCTAGTGTGTTTTCCTTTTCTGAATCCACATCTGGCATTTTTCATTCCACTGTCTTTGTTGAAAGATTTTGAGCATCATTTTACTCATGTGAGAAATTAATGCAATGGTCTGATATTTGCTGCAGTCCTTGATATTTCTCATGATTTTTTTCAGAATTGGAATGTAGATTGAACATTTGCAGTTTTCAGACCATTGTTTTGTTTTCCATATTTGTAGCATATTCTTGTTAATATTTTGATAGACTCCATTTCTGTGGCTTGAAAAAGCTCTACTGATATCCCATTTACTCTTGGTGGTTTGTTTCTCCTAATTGTTCATCTTTCAGCATACCTAACTATGCCTCAAATTTCCTCTTGGTTCCCCTCTTGTTCTTCCTTTTTTGTTGCACTCTTCTATTTCTTTACCCTGGTTATTATAATTCTCTTTGACTCTACAACCAAGTCACTGGAACACTGTGTTTAGACTTTGGATTCTATTAATCACCTTTTCCTTTTGTTTTTTGTCTATAGCATTGTTAAGTTTCACGAGATTTTCATTTCTTTTGGCTACATTCTTCCTTGACAATAGCTCTGGGTTCAACCCAGTCCTTCTGCTTCAAATCCACTTGAATTTAGTAATGCAAATCTGCTCTTTACATGGTTCTTTAAAGTCTTCATGAATGTTGTTTAGATTGTAATTTGGCACTATGAATGTTTTGGTGTGGCTTTATTCTAAATTTCAGTATTAACAGTTCACTGGTCTATAGCACAGTCAGCTTTAGCAGAGAGAGAGTCTTGCTTTAGCAGAGAGAGAATAAAGCTTCTCCATTTTCTTTATTGTCCATTCAGTGATTTCTGTATTGTCCACTTAGTGATGTCTACTGTACAGTTGTCCGTTTGGTTCCATGAAACATGTATTCTTAATGAACAACTTGTCATCTTCACAGAATTCTATAAGTCACTCTCCTGCTTCATTTCATGTTCATAGCTCAAATTTTCTGACATTGTTTGATTCTACTTTATTTCTTACTATTGCATTCTGGTCACCCATAATTATCAGGAGATCTTGCTCAGGTGTATGATTAAACTCACTGTGTGATAGCCGTAAAAAGGCAAACTCCATAGAGAACATGATACATATTCATAAAATTATGAAGGGGATGAGAAAGTGGATAGACAGAGCTTATTCTTCCTGTCCTTTAATACTATAATGTGGTAGCCCTAAATGAAGTTGAAGGGAAATAGATTCAGGATTGACAGAATAATGTATTTCTTCTCTGAACAAGTAATTAAGTTGTGGAATCTGCTAACAGTGAATCTAGCGATGGCCACTAGCATAGATTGCTGTGATAAACTGCACTTTTTAAGAGACTTGTTAAGTGCTGTGTATACAACTATAGGACTGTGAAGGCTTAATTCTTTACAAAGCCAGAGAGCCTTGAGTGGCAGGCTGCTCCAGGCAATCTGATTGGTTAGCATCAGCTGAGTAGAAAAAAAGTCTTGTGAAAGCTGTATGTTGAGGAGAGGCAGTCAGATTCCTGCCTTAATCAAGAAGAGACACGTACTACTGACACTGTCTTGGGAATAGCCCTGACAGAAAAAGGGCTTAGTGCTGACAAAATCAGATTTCAGCTGTGACTGAATACAGTCTGAATTTGCATTAGCTGAGAACAGTTTGAACACAGACAGAGAACTGGGGAAAACTTTGGCAAACAGGATTTATTTATTTATTATTTTGATTTATATCCCGTCTTTCCCACAAGCAGGCTCAGAGTGGCTTACAACAACAAATACAATACAATGTTAAAATAGGTCAAGAAATGATAAATAACAATATTAAAATAATACAATAAAACTAATTTAAAACATTTACAGTGGGCAGTGCACTATATTAGTTTCAGTTCCTACAGCCAGAATGGATGAGCTGGTGCCGATCCATAATGATCTCATGCAGCAGCAATAGGAAAGCTAGCTGGTAGATGCCTGCTGCCTCAGCCAAAGGCCTGGAAGGACAGCTCCATTTTGCAGGCTCTGTGAAACTGTAACAGGTCTTGCAGGGCCCTGATCTCAGTTGGAAGCATGTTCCACCAAGCTGGGGCCAGAGGTGAGAAAGCTCTGACCCTGTTTGAGGCTAGACGGGAATCTTTTGGGCCAGGGAGAACCAGCAGATGGCTATCCACAGAGTGCAAGGCTCTTTGGGCCAAAGTTCTTCAGGGGAGAAGAAAACACATTACCAGGGCTGTTCAGTCAGTGAAGGGACAGAAAAACAGAGGGAAAAATCTAACCTCTGAGGGAGGGAAGTGGATGGGGTCCATCATAACTGCTTTAAAAGGGATTAAACAGATTAATATATGAAAGGTCCATCAAGAGCTACTAGCCATGATAAATAAAGGGAATCTCTACATCCAGAGTCAATAGAGTTTTACAGATACTATGGACCACCAAAAAGACAAATAATTGGGTTCTAGATCAAATCAAGTCTGACCTCTCCCTAGAAACTAAAATAACCCAACTGAGGTCCCAGTCACATCAGCGAGATAATCCAGGGGAGAAGTGAGGCTATTTGCTCCAGAGTAATTTGACCCACAGTTGCGCGATCACACAGTTCTGTGAAGCTGTGGGCACAGCCTGCCACTGTGTGATTAGATGCAACCGCAGGTGAGTCAGAGGTGTGTGTGGCTTTTTTCCAATGTGCTTAAATGGGGGATCGATGAACCATGTCTCTGCCCTGAAGGTTTCCTATGGCAGTATGTGATAATGCGCACACTGAGAAGGGGAAAAATTAACGGCATGGCATTGGGATAGCCTGATCAGACTGTCCCCGACATCATGAGTGCGCACTGGAGAGATCACACGGGGAAAGTCCATCTGTGGCCCATAGTAAACCTGTTTGATACTGGACTTTCCCTAGTATCTTTTAACTCTGCTTCTTCAGCGGAGATAAACGGGTTGCCGATGGGTGTGGGCCGCTTGCCAGATGTTCTGGTGTGATCACGCCCTTAAAATCCGGATGGCATTCATGCCTATCACACGGCTAATTATGCGTGTGATCGGGGCCTGAGGCTACCATCCTTTGGTCACATTATGAGAAGACAAGACACACTTGAAAAGACAATAATGCTAGAAAGAATTTAAGGCAGCGGGAAAAGAGGAATACCCAATATGAGATAGATAAACTAAATCAAGGAAGCCAGAGTCCACAGTTTGCAAGACCTGACAAGGATGTAAACAATAGGACATTTTGGAAGTCATTAATTCATAGGGCCACCATATGTCAGAAATAGCTTGGTGTTACTTAACACACACACACACACACACACACACACACACATGTTTGACAGGGGAGTACATTCTACAGATCATGTCTCTGACTCTTTACAAAACAGCAGTCATTTTCAAACTATATTCTAGAGGACACTGGTGTTGGAAGACTATTAAGAGTTCCTTCATAATTGAGAAGATCAATGGTAGTAGATTTTGTTTCTTAAAAGACAGCTTGCCACCATTTCCAAATTTCCCCTGCAAAATGTAGTAATGAAGGAGTTATCAACATGTTCTAGGATGCACTGTCTCAAGTAAATCTGAATATTACCCAGAATCTCTGCAACATGCACATTTTCATTGTCAAACAAATCAATGTGGGAAAACTTTTGGAAGATGGATAATTTGAAATGCATTGGCCTGAGGAAGACTTTAGTACATAACTGTCCTCATTAGTCAAGGAGTGTATATGCATACCACAATCCAGAGAATGTCCATTTCATTTTCTAAGCGGAAGCTACTCCATGTGCATATTGTGGCGCCTCTTTAGGAAGTGATTATATCTTGTGGTGGGTGACATTTATATGTCACACATTTATTAGAAATATAGTTTTAAAAATTTCATGAAATATATCAAACACTGGTGCATTGTAATGACATTGACATTCTGTGAAATGACAGCACAATTCACCCAGGCTATAATTTACCTTGCCACGTTACATGTTTGTTTCAATAAGATGAAAGCTGCTCACATTTGGAACATCATGATAATTTATATAATCATCACACCCATAAATACTTTCATGTGGAAAGCGGTCTTTTACTTCGGATCCAAATTTGGTACCATTTCCAATAAACATGGAAGTGAAAAATTGATTAAATTGGTAGAGTTTTGGTTCTTTGAAGGGGTACCCTGCTTCATCTCCCCTGAGTACATTTTGCAAAATATATAACATATATATTCTTATTGCTGCATTTCCTCTTTTTATCCAAAAATGTTCTACAATTTAATTAAAAAAATATTTCAAAAGCTTCCAAATAGTTTCATATTATTTAATTTCAATGGTCTGATAAGCAGTGCTGTGCTCTTGTTTCTAACCATGCCCATGGCATTTTACCGGTAAATATTTTAGAGGTATAATGCAGTAAAGAATGTAAGGAGAACAACTATTTCTCACAACGCATCTGAAGAGGTGGGCTCAACTCCTGAAAGTTTTTCTAGGAATAAAATCTTGTTATCGTTAAAGGTGCCACTACACATTTGTTTAAGTGTGCTGTCCTATTGCAATTTTAAAAATACCAAACTTCTTTTTGTGTTGGAAGTGGTGTTGATAATTAGCTTGGAGAAAAAGATCGTGTCCCTTTAACAGGGGGTTTTAGTGGCCCAGCAGCTCCAGCTTCTGAGAATATTGCACTTTACTTGATAGCGCTACCGTTTTTAATTCATACTGTTTTAACTACTGAATCATTGTGTTTATATTATTTTATATTGTTGTTGTGATCTGTCCTGAGCTCGTTTGTGGGGAGGGCAGAATAAAAGTTGAAACAAGCAAACAAATAAATGTATGGAAATGGGCAGTTGAAGCCTGTCATGGCATGGAACTAACTAACATCACCTGTCAGTTAACATCCCCTTAAGCCTCTGTGAAAGAGACAAGACATTTCTCTCTCTCTAAGCAATGGGCAACCCTACCAGCAGTACAACACCCAGTCCCAGGGTGGATGGATGGATCAAGAGGGTTAATAGAAAAATGGAACAGGAAATATGGACTGTACCTTTTCAACTGAAATTCAGGGAGCTTTATGTTTTACATTTTTCTGTAATCACTTGTGCCTTTTCCCTAAACTGTACAGTAGTGTATGAGATGCAGGTGAGAGAGACACAGCACAATCCCAAAAATACTTTTTGGGAGTAAGCCCTGTTGAACAAACCTTAGTAGAGTTCTGAGTACACCTGCTTAGGACTGCTGTCAGAAAGACTCCGTCCTCTATTTTTTTTTAAAAGGCTCAGTTATTACCATCTGCCATGTTTCTTACCATGGTGGTGGAAAGTGCCATTAAGTCACAGTCAACTTATGGTGACCATGTAGTGTTTTCGAGGCCAGAGATGAGCAGAGTTTGCCCTTGCCTGCCTCTGTTTAGCAACCCTAGACTTCCTTGGTGGTTTCCCATTCAAGTACTAACCCTGCTTAGCTTCTCAGATCTGACCAGACTGTACTAGCCTGGGCCATTCAGGTCAGGGCTTGTTACCAGTGCACCTTCTAAGCTGTGGAGTCTTGTGAGCAAAAATTCTGCTTTGTGAGCTATTAGTTTGCTCTGGAGCCGTCCTTCCTGAGCTAAGAAAAATGTGTGAGCCGGAGGCTAAAAAACTGTGAGCTAGCTCACACTAACTCAAGCTTAGAGGAAACACTGCTTGTTACCATGAGTTTTCTCTTACATGGCTATGATCAGTGTGCCCTTACCCTTCCCCCAAGTCTGTGCAGGATACAAGAGAAGCTTCTTTTCATCCATCACACTGATGAAGCTGTTCAGGGCAGTCTCTGGCACTTTACTTTCTTCTCATGCTGTGTCATCACACTGATCACAGCACACCATGAAGTGTATCTCACCAGTGGTCAAGGATTATCTTCTCCCTTTACTCCATTCCATGATGGCTGCCAGGCAACAGCTGCAAAGGATGTTTCTTCTTCCCTTATTCATCTCTTGAAGAAGCGGGACTTAATAGTAGTAATAGCATTAATTATCATGTATGCTCCATCTCTTTTTGAGGTTTGTGGCATGAGTACTGAGAAGACATCTGTCGTCTTCAAAATGAAATATTTTTTAAATTAAATCTTATAAACGATAAAATGCACCCTTCTGGTCTATAGCTAACCATTCACTTTTCACCATACCTCTGGCTTTCTGTGGTACATCTGAAGCTGTGTTCAATACAGCTTGCACCTCAAAAATACTTCACAAATTTACAATTAAGAAGAAAGAACTTCTGTAAGTGAAACACTAATGTAGTGAGAATCCTTAAAAATTTAGAACGCCCCCCCCCCCAGTTTTGTACACTACACAGAACTGTAGGAGACAGCAGTTGTTTTCTGTGGAATGCATCAAAACAGAGCTTTGTACCATGTTGCTTTTGACACAAACACTTCTGCACTGATTTGTTTCTGGTCTTCTCTACCACATTCTTGTTTTGCATTCACTGTGCAGGGGGGGGGGGAGCATTACCCAAATAACATTACAGCATCTTCTCAAATTTGTCATGCACCCAATTATGTAAATTCAGTTCATCTGTATGTGGAAATCTGTTTGTGTCTTCGCAAGCACTCCATTCCATGGCCGATCAAAGGTATTAAGTGATGGTGGTAACACAGATCTGATAGCTGAAGCAAAGGGGAGTTGGAGAAGTGAGGGATTGAGTATGTCTTTCTGAGCACTTATTTCCATTCTTGAAAAGGGTACTTTCAGTAAGGGAACAGGTGAATTGCAAACATGATCTGCTTGTTGTGTTCATAAGTAATTTGCATTGGTTGTTGACAATGACAATATCATATTTAATAGCGCCTGAACCATCTCATTTATAAAATGAAATTCTATTACTGACTGTAAAACTGTGTGAGAAAGATGAATATTTTTTTTGCTGCATCAAGAACGTGCCTATCTGTTAAAGCAATACGTGAGGGATGCTTTGAAAAATGCTGTTGTTCCCACTAGAGATAACCTGTCATCTTAACACCGTAGAGGAGAGCTAATCAAACCAAATCTGCAATGTATGTGGAAGTTTAAGGAGGGCAGGTACACTTAACAGCACCCACAAACAATTACTTGGAGAATTGGTGGGTAATTGCCTATTAGCACAGACAGCAAGGTCAAAGAGGGGTGTGCACTGTTTTTTAAAGACATACTTGAAAAACAGATTTAAAAATAACATTAAAAAAACCAGATGCTGGAAGAATTTCATAGAATAGCTATTGCGTTATATAAAACCAATGTAAAAAAAACCCTATATAAATGTTTGCTTTTCCACTTGAACCTTGACAAGCACTTGAATGTATCTGGTGCACATGTCTGCTGCTGTGATACAAAAGAAACCACTCAAAAACTGACTTGGGAACACCTTCTTTTTGAGACATGAGCCACTGTAACATAACAAAATCCCAGTGAGGACACTAACAAAACAAGCAATGTATAGTCAATTGATAGTTCATTTCAATAGTTCACTTTGAATGAAAGCATGAATTATCCATATAGGTATATCTGGACTGGCTTCAGCTATATTGCAACAAGTGGTGATTGTGCTATTACAGTTTAAACATACTGTGACTGGAAAGTGCTATCTCAGTCAGCTGTCTTCTCCTCCATATATTACAATAAGATGGTGATTCTTCATCAGTTTATGGCCCCCGAAGGTTCACATAATCCTGTGGAGGGGGCAGAAGTGGGTTATCTACTTTCTCTTTCAAGTGCAGTAGTCTTATCAGTTTGAGAGATGATTCATCATCTGTTAGTATGGCAGTATAGCTCATGGCCTGATTGCCAGCTGCTCTTGACTCATGTTCAGGAGCTCCAAAACTGATTCCTTGATCAGTTAGGAGCTGGCTTCTGACCTCCTTCCTAGAAAACGTTGCTCACAAATTGAGCCCATGGCAGGCTGTTCCTAGTAACAAATAGGATACTTTCATGTGAAGTCACTGTTGCCACCCTGGGCTCTAGAGGACACAGCCATAGGACACAGATTGTGTGCTTAATGGTGAGTCAAAACTGCCATTGCATCTATCTCCGTGAAGAGAAGGTGTTGTTCTGTCCAGCAACTTTCCCAGGGTCACTCCCTATAAGTGTGACTCCAGAGCCATCCCTTCCTTCCTGCTGATTCCTAGTAGCTTGATGTGCAAGAGATAATGGCTCCAATGCACTACAGTCATCTAGCTGGAAAAAAATAATTTAATGTTCAATGTAGTATGCTATTGGCATTGTAGGACAGATCAATATATTGTGAAAGGGTCCTAGCAGCATCACTGCAAAGTCTTTTCCCCCTTTCTAATGCTTTTTGGAACTGTATGCTTTACATTAATTTATGGTTACAAACAAATGGTTGTTTGTTGAACATTCGGGACTCTCACAATTTTTTTTAAAAAAACACTACTTGAAAAATTGTATTGATTCATTCAACAAAACATTTCATGTTCCGTTGATGGCTTTGTTGTTCTCTTTATTTAAGTGAACAAATCACTTTTATAGAACTGAACTATATTTTGCAGCTTAAGATTTAGAGATAAACTTTCCCCAAATGGTCTTCAGTGTTCTGTGAAAAATTCCATTTCCATAAGAGCCACAGGCTTACCACGTAAATTCCTCTTCCACATTGGGTTTTGGGGGTTTTTTTGTACTCTGGTAGGCTTAGGATGAATCTTTTAAAGTTTTGAGCTTATCATATTTCTAATTGGAAATACTAAGTTATCATAATAGTTATGGATGCCGTAAGTGTTAAGTTTATAAGATGTGTGTGTATTTGTGAATGCATCCATGAGTTTGAACAGGGCTAGTAAGATTATTTGCTTTGTTTTCTTTGAACAGCAGACCCAAATGCCAAATGAAAAGAAATGCTCCAGAAACACCAATTAATTTCAAAAAAAAGTTTTGCCATATGGCATGTGGGGTCTTGCTTGAGAGAGACAAGCACAAAATCCTCTTAGGTACATAAGACTAGTTTTACAGTTCTTTTCATCCTGGTTTAGGTTAGGATATCAGAGATCTGTACTGTTCTAGGTACAGACAGGGCAGGCAAAGAAGAAACACACTAGGGCCCCGATCACATGCAGAATTAGCTGCGTGATAGGCATGAATGCCATGTGGATTTTAAGGGTGCGATCACACCAGAACATCTGGCAAGCATCCCACACCCGTCAGCAACCTGTTTCTCTCCGCTGACGAAGTGAAGTTAAAAGATACTAGGGAAAGTCCAGTATCAAACAGGTTTGCTATGGGCCAAAGATGGACTTTCCCTGCGTGTACTCATGGCGTCGGGGATAGTCTGATCAGGCTATCCCAATGCCATGTCATTGTTTTTTCCCCCTTCTCAGTATGTCCACCATAGCATACTGTCATAGGAAGCCCTCAGGTCGGAGATGCGATTCATCGATCCCCCGTTTAAGCACATCGGGGAAAAATGGCAAAAAAACCCCACCCAGACTCACCCGTGATTGCGTCTGATCACGCAGTGGCAGCCTGTGCCCGCAGCTTCACAGAACTGTGTGATCACGCAACTGCGGGTCAAATTACTCCGGAGCAAATAGCCTCACTTCCCCCCCCGGATTATCTCGCTCGTGTGACCGAGACCTGGATTGAAGACTGAATGGCTAAACAATATTTTGCTGTCTTTGAGAAGATTGTGTTGTGTTATATTTTCTCTTTGTGCTCATCTTAATATTTTTGTGTGTAGCATTCTTTCTCAGCATCTGTGTTTTACAACATTAAGTCAGACATACATCACTTTCTTCCCACATCAACAAAAAATAATCTTATGTGCAAGTGAAGGTAAATTATTTAATGGTTATTGGTCCATGGCCTTTTCCCCGGTAATAAAATATTTGTTTATTTATTTAAACTTATGGATTGCCCAATCCCTGCTACTGCAGGGCTCTGGGTAATACACAACAGATAGTAAAAACATTAAAACTATTAACTAGATACATAAATAATACTAATACAGCAATCTAAAATGATCAAGTGGTGAAAATTACAATTTCTTCCCAGTTCTGGACTGCGACCACCTCATGGGAATGGGGAGGAAGAGTAAAGCGGTCTGATGGGAAGGAGGGTAGGAGGAGTAGGAGGGGGGCACCAGCCAGGATGGAAACCATTGCTGTCCTCAACCAAAAGCCTGGTGGAACATCTCTGCCTGACACCTGCTGCGGAATTGCATAAGTTTCTGCAGGGTCCTGATGGTATTTGGCAGAGAATTCCACCAGGCTGGGGCCAGAATTGAGAAGGCCATGGCCATGGTCAAGGACAGCCAGATGTCTCTGGGGCTAGGGATCACCAGCAGATTGCTATTTAAGGAGCATGATGCTCTCCTGCAGACATACTGGAGGAGATGGTCCTGCAGATATGTTGGTCCCTGACCACTCAAGGCCTTAAAGGTCAACACCAAAGTCTTAAACTTGACTTGGTACTCCACTAGAAGCCTGTGCAGCTGGCACAGCACAGGCTGTATATGTGATATCTGTGACGTTCCAGTCAGGACTCACACTGCTGCATTCTGGATCAATTGGAGCTTCCGGGTCAGTCTCAAGGGCAGGCCAGCACACAGTCAGTTACAGTAGTCTAGTCTGGAGGTAACTGCTACATGGATTACTGTGGCTAAGTCAGGCCATGATAGGAAAGAAGAGAAGAGAAGAGAAGAAGAAGAGAAGAGATTGGATTTATACCTCGCCTTTCACTACCCAAAGGAGTCTCAGAGCGGCTTACAAAAGGGGCTAGTTGCCAAGCCTGATGCAGATGGAAAAACACCAGCCTGGCAATGTGTGTGACTTGGGCCTCCATATTCAAGGAGGCATTCAAAACCACACCCAACCCCCCAATGGGCTGTGCCAGTGTCAATAGTGTCCCGTCAAGAGCAGGGAATCTATGCCCCAGCCCTGAAGCCCCCCCTAGCCACAGAACCTTTGTCTTTATTGGGTTCAGTCTCAACTCGCTCTTTTTTAACCACCACCCCCATGGCCTCCAAGCCTGTGGCCAGATTTTGTGTGACTGTATCTGGGTGGCCATTGAAGAACAGATACAGCTGGGTGTCATCAGCATATTGGTGACACCCAATCCCAAAAACTCCACACCAGGTGAGCAAGGGGGCACATATAGAGGTTCAATAAACTGGTGAGAGAAGTGCCCCCTGAGGGATCCCACACATTAGGGGGTATCTGGAGGATGACACCTTCTCTCCCAGTGCCACCCTCTGTCCCCAACCATGGAGAAATGAGGTAAGCCATTGAAGGAGCCACAAACTCCCACATCAGTGAGGTGGTGGGTCAGAATGTCATAACTGACTGTGTCAAATGCTGCCATGTTGAACAAATTTTCATATGGGTTAACTGCCCCGGGTTCAGTTGGGAAGCAGGACAAATTGTTCTGTACACAACAGAGACTCCCTCTGTCCCTTTCCTTCTTGCTCCTCATGTTTTCCTTTGCACATCACGCCCCCATGCCCCGCGCACGGCCCTTTCCCATTGTGGGCTGGCAGTGAGCAGGCAGGGAGGAAGCGGAGGCGCTGGCAGGGCTGCGGCTGGGTGAGGAGAGGTGGTGCCAGGAGACGGATGGTGGCAGGGGCTCCACTAAGGCCACCCTGGGCAAGGTGCAGCAAGGGGGACCTCTGGTAGGGGACTGAGGCAAGGAAACCTGCCATGTGGAAGCTCCATTCCTGTTGTGCTATGTCAGCAGCTGTAACAGCAACAGGAAAACCATACAAACCCATCCCCATGTAGAAACCACCTTTGCTATCATTACCAGCAACCCACAGGCCCAGTGCATACATTCTTTGAATGAAGTTCCATGTGGTAGTTTGTATTTCCCACCAGGAATATGGTAAAATTTGCAAAAAAAAAAAAATCACTGGTATTGAAACTAACCTTTTTTGGAGTACGTATTTTTGTTAAGCTTCTCTTCTGATCACCTCAAATATCTGCTTGCAGGGCAGTACAAGCAAAACTACAAGCAGTTGTGCACCTGCACAGTGGCAGCAATGGGCATGGCAGCCAGAAAGAAACCCCCGTGCCAATCAGGCATTGTGAAATATTGTTCCCTGAGTCTACGTGGCCTGTTCGTATTAAAAACATGCTATATTGGGTTGTATGGTTTGCTTTTGCGTCTGCACAGTTGGTAGCATTCTTCCATTTTGTCTTCCGTTACTCTGCTTAGGCAAGAACCTTTCATTTTACATGTTTTTGAAAAAGAAAATCTGAAGCTGTGTAACTCTAAGCATAGTTGTTTGAAATTCTCGGGTTAATCGAATCGGAAAGTCCTAGTACTGGCGCTCCGCAGGGTTTTCAATGCAAGAGATGTTCAGAGGCGGTTTGCCATTGCCTATCTCTGTGTCACAGCCCTGATACTCCTTGGAGGTCTCCCATCCAAATAGGGGCTAGGACTGACCCTGCTTAGCTTCTGAGATCTGATGAGATCAGACCAGCCTGGGCTATCCAGGTCAGGGCCCATACTGCTTTTCTGAGTGCTTATCCAGTGTATTCAAAATGAAGTTGACTTAAGCTTTGGTTGATTTCATCTTTCAGATCTGAATTAACACCCTCAGTGCCACACTAAGCAGAATTACACCCTTCTAAGTCCACTGAAGCCAATGGACTTAGAAGAACGTAACTTCTTAGGTTGGCACTGATAGTGTCTTACTATAGAGGGCGGCTGCTGCTAAGTATGACATGAAATTGACCAAGGACACCATGGAAAGGCAGACCTTCAGGAAATGCAGAATACCCACCTCAAAGGAAATATTCCTAATGGGACACCTCATGTTTGTAATTTATTCACTGTGAAATATAAATGCTTCATGTACTTAAGAAATATGGCTCATTGTAGCAGGTGCAGAAGGTGGGGAGCAGCCATGGGGAAAAAAACAGTGTAAGGGCATGCTTGCACAATCAGACTTTTTTTTGGTACAACTAAGAATATGCAGAGTGTCCAAGCAGAAGTGAACCACTTGTTGGATGTTTGACTGCGCTGATAGCAACTTGCAGACAGCTGGTGAGATGGTGATCACCATCTGGGTAATCAAGGTTCTCCAACTTCCTTGTTTGTCTCTGCCATTCTAAATACAAGAGAAGTCAAGCGCTGCTAGAGGATGAAGAAGTGAGAAGGCGATGATTACAGCTGACTAGCCGTGACAGTCACCTAGAGGCTTTTTGCCATGCGTACACGGATTTCCACATGAAGCAGGACATGGCATTTTTTGACCATTCCCCACTGACATTTTAATAATTCTCTCTGAGATGCTGAAAGTGTTATTCTATTTAGAAGCATACAGACTTGCTGATATGACATTCTGCCTCGTGCACTTTCAACTGAATGTCATATTAAGTCAATCTGACTTTCTCATAAATGTTCCTAGGAAACTGGTGGTAGGAAGTCCTTTATCCTACATAGGGAAAAAGCTACCCGGTTGTCCCTTTATGAAGTGACCTCTGTGCTGCCTGAGGCTGCCATCTCATTAGAGAGAGTTACCACAAAGAACAGCTGCTGGTTATTGTTATTTTGTCCTTCAATGATATTAAGTGAAGAATGACAGACTAAGGATCTTCTCTATAAGGAAAACGAGCTTGGATGTCTGTATATTTCTAAATTCTTGGGTGTGTGATTGAAAGTCGAAGACTATGTGAGAAAGGGAAGGAGAGAAATGAGAAAGAAGGGACCATAAAAATAGCTGTGTGCTAAGAATTAAGAGGGATGCAGAACCAGTTAGTTTAGAGAACCAGTATGGGGTAGTGGTTAAGGTGCCCGACTTGAGTTCTTGGGGACTGTGTACAAATTCCAACTCTGCCATTAAGCTTCATGAATGGCCTTGAGTCAGCCTCTCTCAGCCTACCTCACTGGGTTGTTGCGAGAGTAAAATTAGGAAAGAGGACCATGCACACTACACCAAGCTCCTAAGAGGATGTGACAGTAAAAAAAAAGACTAGGAGACTTAAGGGGGAAATATCTGATTCTTCTGCATAGAAATACTGTGTCTCTCAGTGGTAGTTACTGGTCTTCTCTGTTGAAAGCACTCTGGTGCTCCAAGATTCATTGCTGAATTTGAGATGGTGGAGGTGGCCAAGGCACTTTTTCTCAACAGCAGGGTGCATTGAGGGACTTTAGCACTACAGGTTGAAGGACAGGAGAAGAAGAGGAGAAGAGCTTGGATTTATATCCCACCCTTCACTACCCGAAGGAGTCTCAAAGCAGCTTACAATTTCCTTTCCCTTCCCCTCCCCACAACAGGCACCCTGTGAGGTAGGTGGGGCTGAGAGAGCTCTTTTGAGAAGTGCTCTTGAGAGAGCAGCCCTGAAAGAACCTGTAACTGACCCAAGGTCATACCAGCAGCAGCATGTGGAGGAGTGGGGAATCAAATTTGGTTCTCCCAGATTAGAGTCCATGCTCTTAACCACTACACCAATCAGTAGTATGAGGAAGAGACAGACAGACAAGGCAAGGACATTTGGTGACCAAACAAGGGCAAAAAACAGCAACAATAAGGCATCTGGACAGACAGGCAGAAACAGGAGGACCTTGAGGTAATTTGCTTGGACAAGGCATAAGGGTTAGAGAACAAAAGAAAAACACTTCAGAGCAGATTGGCACAGCAGGCAAGCATTAGAAAAAGAGCAACAGACTAAGCCCCACCCTGTGTCCCTCAGGACTGGAAAACCTCACACATGTATTTAATTTAGGTTTGCTAACCTCCAGGTGGTGGCTGGAGATCTCTCGCTATTACAACTGATCTCCAAGTTACTGAGAACAGTTCACCTGGGGGAAATGACCACTTTGAAAGGTGGACTCTATGGCATTATGTCCCACTGAAGTTCCTTCCCTCCCCAAACTCTGCCCTCATCAGACTCCACCCTCAAAATCTCTAGCTATTTCCCAGCCCAGGGCTGGCAACGCTAATTTAATTCTAGTGGCTGCAGCAAGCAGTTAATCAAGAAAAACCAGACACACTGTCCCTCTAAGGAAAAGAGTGTATGTCCTTATCAGGGGAAAAATGGCTGATTCTGCACCCATCTGTTTCCTCGCAGTTTTTCCGCAGCCACATCAGAATGTTAATCTCCCTCTACACTGCATGCTGCTTTCACTTTCTTTGTCCATCAGGCTTTATGGTACCTTCTGCACAGGGGTCATTTTGAGCAGGAGCTCAGCTCCAGGAGTTGGTGCCAGCCCCCTCTTCCCACAGGGGAATGCCTGCTTGTGTCATGGCTGCAGCAAAATGACCCCACCTCCTGGAAAGGTCCTTGTTCCTCTGGCCAGCCTTCTGAAGGCTTCAGCCACCACTGAAGCTATCCTCCCAGAATAGTGGTATTTCTGAGTCTTGGGTTAGTAGCTGTCTTCTTTCTTTCTTTCTTTCTTTCTTTCTTTCTTTCTTTCTTTCTTTCTTTCTTTCTTTCTTTCTTTCTTTCTTTCTTTCTTTCTTTCTTTCTTTCTTTCTTTCTTTTTCTTCCTCCCTTGCCTTCTAACATACTTCCGGTGATGTCAGGTGGTGTAGCATATGCAAATAAGTTATGCTAATGAGTTATGCTAATGAGCTCCTGTATTTCTTTTTCTGTGAAATGACCCCTGCTTCTGCATAGATTTATGGCCATTCAGGGATGACTTCACATCAGTACAGCATTGCCCCGGGGTACTTGAATGTGGTTTTGAGCTGCACCTTTTCCTTCCTTTGCTTCCGATTAGAAGGGTACAATAAGCAGGCAACTTGACATGGCTTCATTGATCTCCATCAGTTCCCCTGTCTCTATTTCCCCCTCTGTATCTATCACCTCGCCATGAATTACTTGGCTCAGTCAGGTGCAATACACCATCTAAAGCATCTCCTATGTGGCTAATGGCTGCTGGGGCAAGTACTGACACAGGAAAATCTGTATACCAATACAGGAGTGAGCGTTGAAAACAAAATAGATGGCAAGCTGACATGGGACTTAATGGGCAGCCAATGCAGAAACCAGGATCTGAGGCAATGCAATGAAAACAGATATTCTGAGGCAAAGGGGAACTAGGCTGAGTGCTGAGAAAATGTGAATCAAATGCCAGATGCAGAATGGACCATTGTCTGCCTTGTAAAAGTGAAACCAGTAGCCAGAGAGAGGCAAGGCTACAATAATAAAAGAAATAGATCAATGTGAAATAAATCATTTTTCTCTTTATACACTATTTAGATGGGGAATTTGCTGCTTCTAACATTAATTAAAATAATTACAGAATGCCCATCTTTGTAATTACTGTAATTAATAACAAAAGAAATGCACATGTGTAGTTTTCAGTACTGATTTTGCAAATTGTTGTGTGCCAGATACATGACTGTTTAGAGAAATAAACCCCATTTGTTTCAGTGAACTTTGTGTTAGCACTTTTAATTTGTCTTTTGGTGTCAGACATGAATGCTATTACAATTCTTATCGCATAGTGTTATTACTTGCGACCAAATGTATGCTCAGCAGGGAGCAATAGCCATGCACAGTCCCGACAAAGATGCTATTACCATACATATATTTGCAAATATTTTTGTTGCATTCACATTTTACGTTTATAAGTATATTTAAACATCTCCTAAATATACTGTAAGAACTGGCACTATTACATTTTTTGGGGGTAACCTATATTGAGAGTGGTAGTTGTGGCTTTTGTCCTCTGGGTGTCTATGCTGTAACACAGTTTCTTTCCCAGTAGTTATGAGAGGAAAGAAAGCTGGCTGTAATGTCAGTCTCCTCAAGGGCAGGGATGGAGCTGAAACAAGGTGGGGTTTCATATCTCACAAATCATACCTTTAGTATAAATTTACTCGGACAAATCTAGACCTCTCTGGTCAGTGCATGTGTTTTTTGCTGGCACTTTGGGGAAATTTCTGTTAAAACCAGCGTAGGAACATTCCTCTCCCTTCCTTGCAATTGTTACAGGCTCTGTCCAGGTTTAGACAGATTTGCAGTCCTGATTTTTTTTGGGGGGGGGATGGCTTCTTTATTTTATCCTTTTTAGACGAGGAGCAAGTAGAAGACAATCATGGGGAATTTGTGGCACACCACTGGGGTATGGTTTCCTTTGAAGATCTTCCTCTCCAGGAAGTAGAGTTCACATGCTGACAGGCCCATGTGCTGGGTGGAGGGGGGATCTAAATGGCTAATGAACCTTATACAGTAAAATGAAAATCCTGGCATTCAAGTTGAGTGTCAGTTTTCTTCAGCCCCATGAATTCAAGTAGAGCATGAGGCTTATTGGGCCCAGCCAATGGGGAGGTGGAGCTTGTGACCATATATTCTGGCTGTGCCTCCCTCAGCCAGGCTTCTGCTGCTGGCTGCTGACACATCCACCTAGGGTTGCCAGGTCCCCCCGGGGGGCAGGGAAACCCCCACTCGATGGGTCCATTACCCACCAGCCCGGATCGGGCCGCCGGGGGAACCCCACCCCCCAAATTGCTGGGATTGCAGAATGTGCCCGGTGTGATGATGTCAACCGGAGGTGATGTCATCACATCAAGCACGTTGTAGGGGGTGACGCTCTATCATTCAAGGGAAAACTCTATGGTTTTCCCTCAAATGATAGTGGTCCCGCCCCCAACATGCCCAATGTGATGACATCACTTCTGGGTGACGTCATCACACATGTGTGCTTTGCATGCATGCCAAAGAGCTCCAGGAGATGACCAGGACTCCCCCACTGCATCCCTAGGTAGGACTTGGCAACCCTACATTTACCCTACCTTTAGACATCATGGGATTAGCCTTTAGGAGCATGTAGGAAATTTTTGGGCTACCCTGGATTGGCTACAGGGCATGTCCTTTTTGCCTGCTCTATGATGTTGCAGTAGAAGATGGGTTAAATAAGTCTGGTCTCTGACAGTTTAGGCCATAACTAGTTTGGCAGGAATCGGGTAGGTTGCTCACAACAGGTAGGGATGAATGGCAAGCATCCTGAGACATTGGGAACAATAGAAGGTGTGTCTGAAACAGTGCATTTCTGGCCAAGTGGCAGGTTGTGGCTGGGAAGGTTCACCCTTGGTGTTGAGCAACATCTTTTTGAACCTGGTAGTAGCTGTGTGGCACATCAGGGGAGGGGGCTGGGCACCTCTTGGCACATTGTGTGCAAGCTATGAAAAACAAGGCTGGCATGGCAGAAGATGCTTCCCAAGTCTGAAACCCAGGTGGATCTCCCCAACAAAGGCAGCCATAGTCAGGCTGCCTAGCACAATCTGCCCATATATTAGCATATTTATAATATGACATAGATCAGCTTGTTTAAATACACAAAGTAAATCTGACCTGTTGACTCATGTCTACATTTATTGGGGTCTCTGTGGTAACTGGCTATAACTCCCTTAGGAATGGTCATACAATATCCACTCATAACTCAAATTAATGACAGTTTTATGCTCTTCAATATTTCTATAAAGTGTGATTTTTTTAAAAAAAAAATAGTTAATGTGCTATATTTTGTGCAAATAAAATTCCATTAAGACATGTTTCTGCAAACCACTTGTTCAAAGGATCACTTCTATTCTTTTGCCCTGTTTTCTAGGAAAAACTAACGTTCTCTCATGGAAATCTAATTCAAGTTTTCCAATGTATCAACTACATACTTAAATTATTTATACTAATTTCATTAAACCCATAGCATAAGTAGCACTAATATATTACATATTTTTAAATCAATGGTAAATGACTATATACATGGCCAATAAACCCCAGTGACAGATATTGAATGAGACGAATACAGAAAGAAATAAGGAAAGGGAAAAACCCTCGAGTCCTATAATCCATTAATCATATGGTTGTATCCTGGAACTTGCAAGAACAAAATGAACTTCGATTTCCTGAAACTACTGTAATCCCTGGTTGGAAAGGCATCAATGTTTTTGAATTTATATTGTAAGCTACTGTGAGATTCCTGGTAGGAAAAGCAGCAGTGCGATCCTTGCGAAGAAAAGAAAACATCAGTAACTCTCCAAGGAAATTTTCCCCTCGTCCTCTGTTCACCAACTGCCTTCTCTTCTCTTTTCTCAGACACTGTTCTTCCCTTTAGGGAATAAACACCCCAACACTCACAACAACAACACTCACAACCAGTGTTCCCTCTAAGCTGAGTTAGTGTGAGCTAGCTCACAGTTTTTTAGCCTCCAGCTCACCCATTTTTGTCTTCGCTCAGGAAGGATGGCTCCAGAGCAAACTAATTTATACCGCAGCCAACTCGCTCGCTCACAACTTTAATGCCAGCAGCTCACAAAGTAGAATTTTTGCTCACAAGACTCCACAGCTTACCGGGAACATTGCTCACAACAACAACACTCACAACAACAACAACAACAGAGGTAGTTTCCCATCAGCTATCATCCACTCACTATTAGAAGAGCTGAAAGCCCTTACCTGTAATGCCTTACACCAGAAGTGGCCTGGCCTCAAGACCCTGAAAGAGAGGGACCAGTCTCTCATAGCCACAACCATACCACACCTGGACTATAGAAGTCAAACAAGAAGTGAGAAACCTAGCACATAAACATGTGTTTTCTTTGTTCATTTCTGTCAGGCATCAGGGATAACACCGCCACATTTATCCTTCCCTTCTTTCTGAATTCCACATTTTCCCACAACTTGCCTTAGTTTTTAAAATCATGTTTTGTCCAGCAATAAATCTTATACATTGTTATTACTTGGCACTTACTTCTGATGTGAGTACCAATACAAATATGAATGTGAAAGACATTAGTGTCAAAACTTCTAATAATGGAAAATAAGTATTATGGATTGACTGTTAAGTAGCTGGTGTGGCTACCTTGTGAGAAACCCAGTTTGTCTGAAGTAGTGTGTCATAACATGTAATGCCCCCCCCCCCCAATATAAACTACAAATATGGTCTGAGCCTAGGACCCAGGGAAGAACATGAAATGGCTGAGCATTGCAAGCTTCTCTCCACCCCACCCCACCCCCCGTCTACTCAGTGTGGCAGTAGCTCTCCAGGGTCTCAGGGTTTTTTTATAGGGTTGTTTGAGATAAAAAATTTGGGTGTCCACTTTAGCTTTTGTTCTGCTATTATTCAATTGAAGGTCCATATTAGGAGGGTTTGTGTGTTAAAACTAGTATTTCTCTGCAAAACTGGAGTCCCTTGAGTCTGCAGAACTCTATATTTTAACCCTGGCTGGTCCTAAACCTTTCCCCCCACCCACCCTTAAAATGTGCCTGCCTAAACTGGAAAGGTGGGGGAATAGTGGGATTTTGCAAAGCCAGAAAAGAAACTCAGACAGTGAAAAAATTATTGTATTTAACTTTCTATATATAATCATGCCAGTAAAAATATATATATATCAAACTCTAACATGCTATTCCATCATGAGAGCCAGCCTTTTGTAGTGCTTAAAGTGTCAGATGAGGATCTGGGAAGACCAGGTTCGAATTTCCACTCATGCCATGGAAGCTTGCTGGGTGACCTTGGGCCAGTCACGTTACTCTCAGCCTAGCCCTGACCTAGATAATCCCAGGACAGCCTGATCTCATCAGATCTCAGAAGCTAAGCAGGGCTGACATGGAAGCAGGCAATGGCAAACCATTTCCCAGCATCTCTTGCCTTGAAAACTCTACAGGGTTGCCATAGGTCAGCTGTGACTTGATGGGGGGGGGGGGAATCCATCACACTACTTGTGTTCCGAGCAGACACTTGGGAGGACTTCTGTTCTCCATTTTGTAGCCCAAGAGCTGACCATCCCAAACATCTACAAGGCATTTTTGAGAGGTAGGAGTCTGTCTTTGTTGTTGTTGCTGTTGTTGTTATTTATTGAATTTCTACCCCACCCTCCTAGCCAACTTTTACTAACTAACAATAACCAAAGCATCACAAAATAGTGATGGCAAGCTTCACCAGACTGGTTGTTAAGCAACACACTACTCCCTCCCCCCAAAGGTGCCCCCATCCTCCATTGTTTCCAAAGTACGAAAGTCAGTGCAATCACAGAGTGCCCAGCAGAACCCAGTGTCATTGTGGTAATGCTAGCTGATGTCAAGCTCAGAATCACAATCCAAGCAAGAGGGGAGGGTTGGAAGCCCAGCAGAACCAGTGCAATGTACAGTGTCCAGCAAACCCAGTGCCTTCTGTTCATAATATTAATATAGTTTGCTACTATACTACTCTTAAATACATTCTGTCACCAAGGAAGATAGGGGTGAAAAGGTCTTCAGACCAAAAAGTGAAAATAAATGGAGTGGAGACACAGAAAAAGTAGATGAAGGAGACAGAAATAAATGAGAAAGATGTGGAAAAACGGGAAAGAAATCAAGAGAAGCAAAGGTTGTTTTGTCTTACTGAAGCACCCTAACTACAGCTTTGCAAGATCTGGCTGAGCTGGGTGCAAAGAAAGGAAGAGAGAAAGGCTAGGCTATTGGAGAAAATGATCTGCAGGCAGCCAATTAATGTAGCAGCTATCAGCGTGCTGGGTTGGTTGTATGATCTGTTTAGCAAGTTTGTTTCAGTCTTGGAGAAAGGGAAGCCTAGCTAATCCCAGAGTGCTTTTTGCTATGCTCAGATTTCCCTGCAGCCCTAATGTCTGCAATCAAAACTGCATTTTAAAAATAAAAGGAAAGACGTTTGGCAGGACACAGCATGATGCTGGCTGGCTTCAAGGGCCCTCCTTTAAGGCCCTTCAAGCTGCACTCAAGGTGAAGTGCCCCTCGCCCCCCTACTGCCCTTGGTATGCCACTGATACCTTTCTTGGTTTGGTTTTGTGTCCAGTGTACACCCCAGTCTGATAAACCAGAATAAGGGAAAGGGGGAGAGAGAAATGACTGTCATTTAATTCAGGATGGGTTACAGAATTTATTCCTGATTCCAATGATTACAATAAACAGAGGACAGATAAAATATGCAGAATAACAAAACACTAGGATTATCATGAGGTGAGTGTAGTGCAAGAAATACTACATAAATATTTTGTATACCAACCCAGTACCTCAAGAGAATATACTGAAATACCTTGGAACTTCCTTCTGCTTGTACAACATGAAAGAACTTGTATTACAGCCACTGACCCATAGGCTATCTTTTCAAAAGCAGGTCACTAAATGTAGTGAATCCCAAAAGGGAACAAATGTTCTGGAGGATGCTGTTAGTAGTACCTTGGGAGTATTGGGTCATCTAAGACAGCTGTCAGAAATGGAGTATCACACATGAATGGCAATTTATCTACAAGGTCAAATGAATGATTGTGGAAAAACTGTCCAGAAAACCTGGATCAAAATGCAAGCAGGAGGGAGACTTGATGGATAGAGTGGACAGATGTTATGCAAACAGATGAAAGAGGGAACAAAATTCAAGGGGTTGGAGAGGAGAGACCAGACAGCAGCAGCCTGAAGCTCCCTCTTGCACGCTTAGGCCCCTGTCTCTCTGTGTCTGTCTATCTGTCTCTCCACTTTTCTCCCCAATGGGAACATAAAGCAGTTTACAAAACCAATACAATTTAAATGTACAAAACAGAATGTAAATAAACAGGGGAAAACAACAGTTACACTAAGGCCGATTCCGCACAAAAGCTTTGCTTCCCTTTCCTCCCGGGTTTAATTGTTCTGAATCAGTGTGCTCACTTCTGCAGTACATGAATCTGACCCGGGTTGATGCCGGTTCTTCATTTCCACATCTGTCCTTGCCCCGAATCTTGAGCCCCTGCCTGTCTCCCCCCTTTTTTAAAATCGGCGGAGTTGTGTTATGACATTGTGACGCAACAAAGCCGTGATTGGCCATCTGAGCCTCCAAGCCCGTGAAAATCATCCATGTAAGAAAAAAAAGAAGCTTGCGCCAGAGTTGGAGGGGAAATGGAGGTTGGGAAAGGGATGGGAAATGGAGGGGGAACATGCAACACTAACACATGTAACCCCTGCAAAAATTGTGTCCACACCACCACATCCCTGGCTCGCTCCAATCTCAGGCAAATCCCTGCTGGTGTCTTTTTTTGTGGCTTGCTGGGGTGGGTGGCGTCTCTTTCCTCCCCCTCCCCATGAAAAACTCTTGACTCCTGCCTAGCCGAAAAGGGCTGCGATGGTCATTGTGATGATGCTCAGATGACTTAATCTGCCCCCCAACACTCCCGTGCGCCATCCTCTCTCCCCACTCCCGATTAGCTGTTCCTGAGCCCCCCCGCCACCCCTTTTGGTGTATGGGGGTGGCAGGGATATTTTTAAACTGGAGGAGGAGGAGGGCTGGGGGAGAGTGTTGTGATCTGGCTTGGCAGCGCTCGGTCTGGGAACTGGAGGGCAGAGTGGTGGACAGAGGCAAGCGGGCGAAGGACCCATGAGCACAAAGGGCTTGAAAGGATTGCAGCTGCAGCAGCAGCTGCCACCCCAGCAGCACTGGGACCTGCCCCCTCCCCGGTGGCCTGCCACAGCCAAAGGGAGAAGCCCTCCCCACCTGACCATGCCATCCTGCTCGCATCTGGCTCCCTCCCTCGGCTGCTGCAGGGGAGTGCGGAGGAGGAGGGCCCTGGAGCCCGTTCTCCGGCACATGGTGCTGGTGCAGGACAGGCAACTTCCCAGCAGCCCAGATTCCTCAGGCTGCACCTCCTTTGCCACCGCCCTGCCCCCCTGGGTTGGCATCGCTCATTCGGCTTGGGGGGGCCTGCAAAAAATGTTAACCACACAACAGTGGATCAATGTCATGTCGTGTTGTTGTAACGCAACGAAGCAGCAAACAACCCCCCCCCCCCCGCTCGCACCAGGGCAGGAAAGGGGAGGGAAAGGGGAGAGAGGGCGTTAAAGGGGTGGAGCAAGAAACCCCGATTTTGGAGTTCCCCACCTGAATGCCCCGACTTCACTCCCATGGCAACCCCCCCCCCCTCAAAATCCCGGAAACGGAAGATCCGGGGAAAACGCTTATTACATTCGGGCCAAATGCAGACCCGAAGCAACAGGTGGGGAACTGTTGCTTAGCCCCGGATTTTATCGGGGAGTGAAGCCGGGGCAACAACTAGTGTGAAATCGGCCTAAATATCCTGGGCTGAAAGGGGGCAGGGTATCAAAGCCACAGTCTGTGACCCACAGGTTAAGATCCAAGAGTCAATACTGCTTTGGCTCTTGCTCTTAAGATTTTGCCCAATGGGTTAAAACTCTGGCAATGCCCAGGCATAAAATGAATGTAATGAGGGAAACAAAAAGTCAGCTAGGTCTTAAAACACCTGGCAGCCATCATCCCACAATCCCTTTCTCTTAGTAGACTTACTCTTAGTAGCTAGAGCTGGAAGGGCTTGAATTCTCTTGGACAAGGGTTAATGTTAGTAGTTGCATAGCCTCAAGAACTGGATGCAGTGAATGAAGACATGGGGATGGGAGCTTATGGTCCATAAACGGGGGAAGAGGAGATGAAAACTCCACTGTAAACATTATGGAGTACATTCTGGAATTCCCAAGTTAAAAATATACACGAAAACTGGTGTTTCCTGGAATGGTTATGTAAATCTGGGATTCTTTTGCATTTTGGAACCCCCCTCCCCCCCAAAAAAAATCTGTGTAGTTTTTCATTTCCACCACCATCATCAGCAGGCATCTTTCCACCACCATTAATTCTCCAAGTCTCCCAGGCAGTAGCCTTGGAAAGGTAGCTCCCAGCTGCCATAAACCAGGCTCAAAGCCCAGCAGAGATGCGATTCTGGCTTGCTTCATCTCCTTCCTTCCCTCTTTTATGGGGATGTGCCCTTTTTTCTTCCACAAGTAGGATGGCTGGAGCACCTTGTCCCCTTGGTCCAATTCACTTGAAACATGGTGTGTGTGTGTGGGTGTGTGGAGGGTGTCTTTAGTGGACAGGCAGCACTAGCTCCCCTGCAATGTTGGTGTTGTTTGATTGCAAACAGCTGTTCCAGCTCCCCCCCCAATCCCCCATATGGAAAAAAAAGGCAGAACTATCATTCTCCTTCCCTCCCTTATTCCTCACTTTGTGGAAGGAAGCAAACAACTGACCACAACAAGGAAAGATGGCAAATGCAGAGTGTCTGTGGAAGGGTTAAAAAAAAATATGATCAGTCAGTGAGTGTAAGAGTAGGAAAATGAAATGACCCCAGAATTTTCTTTTTGAATGATAGGAATCAGCAGAGAGGAGTGAGCCTATACCAAGAGGCACCTACTAATTAAATTCCTTTGTTCAATCTGCTTGACATTTACGGGTTCTTTAGAGTCACATTAGCCTCCCAAGGCTTTCTCCTTTGTCCAAATTGTGCATTGGTCAGTAGTCCATGAAGACTTAATCCCTGCACTGATTTATATGTTGGTAAATCCTACTCAGGTTCTATTGGTTCACCATCTATTAAGAAGCTCTTATAGCTTCCTACGGTCATTGGAAAGTGGTAGGCAGATCCAAGTATTCAACAAGCTGGTAAAAGGCTCTGAAAGCTAATGTGCCCTTCTTACAACCTAATAGTCTTCTTTGTCTGCAGCCACTGAAATAGAAATTTCTGTACAAGTTTTTCTCTTACAATTACATTCACAGAAGGGTTATCCCATGCATTATTTTAACATTAGGGATAGTCAAACTCCTGCCAGTTTGGCTTTAAGCCTGTTCACCAGTCAATAAAGGGGAGCCATTATTTTGGGCTGTTCATCATGTTGCTTCACCATGTTCTTTCCTAACAGTGCAGTACAGTGCAATCCACATTTTGCACATGCACATTTTCACACATCACAATTGTATTTCCCCCACCTTGATGTGATGTTGTATTATATTTGTATTATATTCCCCCCACCTTGATGTGATGTTGGTCCATTCAGCAGGTAATTGTTTAATCAGCCACAAACTATACAAACCTGTCTGGAGGCGCCACTCAGCTGACAACAAGATTGCCATCTTTTAATCTAAGTTATGTCTGTATAGTATGGTTTTATGGTTTTATATTGATTCTGATTGTTTTAATTGGAGTTTTAATGCATTATGGTACATTGTTAGCTGCCCTGAGCCTGCCAAATGGCAGGGAGGGTGGGATATAAATGTAATTACAAATAAATAAAATAAATAAATGAATAAATTATTAAAAAAAACATTTGTTTAAAAAATTCATACTGTTCATCTAAAGTTGTCTTAACTGACATTAATGGCTGCTAATCTGATTGACTTGTCTGCGTTTTTGCACATGCACAGTTTTGAAATGTGTGGTGCAAAATTGTTTGGCAGGCGTTTGAGTCATTCACTGCTGAACCAAACAGATCCAACAATTGCCCAATGTCTGCTCATAATAGCAGAGCAAGTTAAGGGCAACTGTTGAACACATACAAAGTGAAATTTGTGACATTCCTACTTAAAATGCTGCTCTTTAGGCAAGTGATAAAAAAAGAAGAAGATTCCAGCTTGTTCTCTCAGTGTTACTCTTTGGGTAACTCCATGCTTGGTCTGATTTTATTTGATCCTAGGACAAGGCAGTGATATATTATTAAGTATATTTCCTCCAGGCTTTTCTTCCCTATTGTTATTTAAACAGTAGGAAACATAAAAACTTCTCATGACTGATCACAAACCTGCCAAAATAAATGTATCACCAGTTTAGTAGAAAGCCTTGTATTTAATCTCATCCTGTGTAAAGGACTCAAGAGTCAATGAGAAGTAAAATGATACAACTAGGCTGGAAAACATACAATATTCACTGCATTCATATTTGATCTGCTGGTTTAAACTTTGGTGGTCCAGTCTACCTTGGGGAATTTCCCCTTTCATTGTGAGCCTTTGTTCCTATTGGAGCAAAAAAATATCTTGTTCTTTATTCTATCACTTTGGAAGGTATGGTCTGTACAGATGGGGAACATGGACTTCTTGATATGAACAAATTTTGTGATGCTTCCTACTCAAGGAAGTCCATTTTTATTCAGTCCCAGGGAAAATGAGAAGGTCCTTTTGTAATAGGGCAATCAAAGGTGGGTGAGCTGGGGAAGGCTTGGAAGTGGGTGAGCTGGGGAAGGCTTGGAGTGAGCCCCCCTCTGCCTTCCCTGGCCTGCCTGGTAAGGCAGCAAAGCTGGCGAAGGGCTGGAAAGAGTGGGGAGGCATCTTAGGCTCAGGACAGATTGGCCGTCTCGGCCGCTCCGCCTCCGCTTCAGAAGCGGAGGCAGAGCGGCTGTTCAGATGGCCGCATCTGCCTCCAGGAGGCGGCCCGGACACATCGCGTCCGGCACCGTGCTCCTTCCGCACCAGCCGAGCACCACTTCAAAGTGGTGCTTGGCTGCTGCGGCGCGCCCCATGCGCGCATTCCACCCACCAGAGCAGGTGTGAACGCGTGCGGGCAGGGGCAGCCACGTGGCGTCCGCCCACCGCTCCAGGAAGCCGCCCGCAGTCTGAACGCTGCGGGCGGCTTCCTTCCGGCAGCGTGTGAACGCCGCACCGTGGGGGAAATTCCCCCCGCCCCATTCTGCCGCGCGGCAGAATGGCAATTTGTCCTCAGCCTTAAATGCCTCCTTGTGCTTTCTCCAGCCCGCCCATCAAAGTGGGGGGAAGGGAAGGTGTTTAAATGTAAAACACTTTCCCTTGCTTCTGGGGCTCATGCTGCCTTCAAGGCACGACTCCCCAGCCAAGGGAAGGTATTTAAAGTTTAAATACCTTCCCTTGGCTGGGGAGTCACTCCGCTGAGGTGGCACAAGCCCCAGAAGCAAGGGAAGCACCTTCCCTTCCTCACCTAGCAAAGGGATTCCCTGAATGGATGCCAAATATACGGCATCCATTTGGGGAATCCCTTTTCAGCCAGCTGAATCAGATTAGAGAATCTGATTTGGATTTTGGCAGGCCCACTAATGCTGAATAGGCATTATTTTTTTCAGTTCGTCCAAACCGAATGCGCATCCCTAGTTCAGATCAGAGCTGATTTAGGCTTTGCATACCCGGCAGCTGCCATGCCCTGGTAGGCTTCATTATACCCACCCTACAGCCCTATGGGTATCTTTCCGAGGATGTACATACATAGAAGATTACAGGATCATGATCTAGGTCCTTGAGTGAAACATGGACTGTTGAAACTTTATCAGAAGAGAAACCCTGGGAGATGAAGGATCCTGAGTTTATGAAGTATCTTATCTCTTGGTCTTTCTGGAACTGAGATACAGGGGACATTCTTAAATTTGAGGTTGATCTACAACCAGGAAACATAACCATCTGTCACTGATTCCTTTGAATACCTTTCCCACTGCATCTGTTTATGCTAATGACTTGAATCCTCCTATCCAGATACCTTTCCCTAGGATCCAGAATCTTACTGAAAACTGAATAATGAATGTATCAGGAAGCCATCCAATCCTTTGCTAGAATGATGTCGAAGACTTGTTGCTGCACTTGTTGCCGTCTCTGACTTTCTATGTACCTGATGCTGATGACTTGCTAATGCTTCTTGGCTGCCTACTGTATACAGCCCTGATAGCTCAGAAATTTGTATATTCCAGGATAAAGGTTCATCTTCACAATTCTTGCCTCAATGTGCCCGTCATCCCTTCTTACATGTCAATCTTGTCCTGAAAAAATATGCACTGTGAACTGCCAGCAAGAATTGTGCTCATACGGAACGTATGCATACATATATATATATTGATGAAATAAAGTAATACTTGTAATTATAAGCAATTTCAACTAGTCTTTTTTCTAGTTTAGTCTCATATGTCTTTTGGCTACTGAAGATAGTAAGCATAGGGTAGGGGTTAGAATAGCAGACTAGAACTTGGGAGAGTCAGGTTCAAGTCTACTCTGTCTTGAATTGACCTCGGGGCAGTTACCATCCCTCCACTAACTTATTTCAGAGCCACTAACTTATTTCAGAGCCAGCTTGGTGTAGTGGTTAAGTGCACGGACTCTAATCTGGGAGAACCGGGTTTGATTCCCCACTCCTGCACTTGCATCTGGCTGGATGACCCTGGGCAAGCCATAGCTCTGTACCAGCTGTTCTCTCAAGGACAGCTTGGGAAAGAGCTCTCTCAGCCCCACCTACCTCACAGGGTGTCTGTTGTGGGGAGGGGAAGGGAAAGGAGATTGTAAACCGCTCTGAGACTCCAAGTGAGTGAAGGGCGGGGTATAAATCCAATCTCTTCTTCTTCTTGTTCTTCATAGAGTCATTCTGAGCCTAAAACAGGGCTGGAAAATAAATAGTTAGATGATGATAGATGGTTATATTTGCAAATAAATCTGGATTGAATTATTGGGAAAGCAATGTTTTTGTGCCTTTGATGGCTTCAAAACAATAAGCAGGATCCAATTTACTTGAGAACAGTACATTTACAATATACTCCTAATTTTTTTTGCACCATCCTATTTTTAGCAGTTGTGAACCTGCTGACTTCAAAGCAATGGCCATGGGAAGTACAAATGCAAAAAAAAAAAGTATATTGCAACTCTCTTTTTAAACTTTTTAATAGTATCCTTCGATGTTGGGGGGGGAGATGGGAATATAGAGTACCACAATTATTTGAAAACTACATGATCTTTGGAAAAAAAAATAAAGACCCTCACCCTCCTCTTCCGACTTTAATTCAAACAGAGCTCCCGTCTCCCTTATGAGACAAGAGCCTTTTTTGCTCACAGACTAACAAGCCTTTGGCTTCTAAAGCTTACAGAAGTGGCAGGGAGGATTTTCAATGTACTTACACATAAAGCAATGGCACTTGTTTCATGCCCCACTCAAAAAAATCTCTGCCCAAGCTGCAAGATACGCAATAATTAAAAGAATATCTCCCTCTTCATCCTAAAATATTGCCTACTGCGGCAGAAAAATAATCTTAATAGGAATGATCTGAATGAAATTGAAAGGCATAAGGAACCTTCAAACGTACAGTTCAAATCAAGGAACTCTGTTTATGCCTCGCTGGGTAAAAAATGAATTATCTTGAGATCCTAATCTTGCACTCAAGGTGAAAGTCCACATAAATTAGACAAGACCCAAAGAACAAGCAAAGGAAATAGAAACTCTGTTGATATTGTTCAGGGATTTGCAGGGATTTTTTTTAGCTTGCAAAGGCAAAGCCTAGCATTTACTGGTAATGAAAAACATTCATTCCACACATGTGTGAACCTGCAAATATCTGGAGACCTACTGCTGGCCATGGCTAATGGTAACACACTATAGTTCTATATGTCCCATTCTTCCTCCAGAGTGCTCTGCTCCAGCAGAAAGTATATTCTCATTATCTTTCTCACTTCTACCCAAACATTCAGGTGAGAATGATGTATCCAGTGGTTTTCTAGCATTATGACATCATTTCATCTAAAGTTTCACATTTTGAGTGTTATGATATACCCATGTGTTGGTGGGGGGGGAGAACTGGCTTGTGCATCTCCTATATTAACATTGGTTTGTCAATAGATTAGGCAACAGAAAATGGCACAGAAGGTTAGTTTTATTCTTCTCTTTTGAAATGTGAAGATTAAAACGATTTTGTTGGGTTTTCACAGGGGAGGGTGGCAGAATTTCTGAAAGGGACCCTGTGCAAAGCAAACTGCGAGTACGGTCTTGAAAAGGCTGGTGTGCGATTTCAAAGGTTGCTTGACAGGATTGTAAATTATGTCATATGCAGTTCATCAATTATAGAGATAAAACTGTGAAGGAGAGTGGTTTGTCAGAAGAGATAAGGAAAGAAGGACTAAACCTAGATATATGTTCTATCCTGATGGTCTGGTCGTTTTTAGAAGTGAAAAGAGGCTGCCGAAAGAGCCACTTAATAAATTTAATGACTTGTTAGGAGGGACAGGATGAAAAAGAGCTAGGATAAAATGTTAAGTAGACTTGTGGCTGCAAAATAATCGGGCCCCTTTGTTACCTTTTCTAACGATTGTGGATTTTGTGGGTAAATAAACAGGCATGAAAAGAAGGCTAGATTTTCTGAGCAATGCAGAGATCTTTGATTTCAGAGGCTCAGTTAGGAAGGCAAATCTATGCATTAAATGTTTTCCTCTCTCTTGTCAAAATACAGTCTACTTCTGTAATTGACTCTGGAACTCATAGCATAAGGATTCTACCACAGTGTATTATGCCCTGGCATAAATGCATATGCAGGCACATTCACAACTATGCGCTTTAAACTCAGCAAAGGGGCTCTTTTGGTTTGTGTATACAAACGTAGTTGGATACAATATTTAAGACAGAAGAAGAAACTATTCTTAAATTAAACTTTACTGGCCAGATTTTAAAAATCTGGGCAGAAAAAAATGAATATTTTGGCATTAATTATTCCCAGCAAAACAGATGGCCCATGTATCTTGGTGCACAGTAACCCACCCACTTAGAGCCAGCCCAGATCTCAAGTGAGTTATAAAATAATACCGTAATGACTCAACTGTGTGTGTACATGTAGGTAAAGTGTCCCAAAAGTTAAAAGGAATGCAGAAATAAGAGGGAAACACTAAGGATAATAGTGTTGAGATGGGAAAACAGCAGTGGCAAGACAGCCTTTAGACAGTAAGGGGGGGGGGGATCCCTAAGTGTTAGTTACTTGTACACAGAGAAAGAGATGGAGTTGATGCTTAAAAGTACCTAGATACAAATAAACAGCCCTGGTAGATTCTTAGGTACTAATTGACGCTGATAACAAAGAGATTATTTCCTCATCAGTATCTTACAGATAAGAATGGTTAACATTAGGAATACAGGTTATCTGGAGGTATTGCATAGACCAGAGGACAGTTACACAAATAGCTTCATGAGGGGCAGGAAGCAATAAGGAAGCACTTAGAGGAAAGGAGTGAGTTTTTGCAGAAATATCATAGATCAACTAGATCCTTAATGGCCATGGACCCACATACCTGCAGAACTGACTCTCCTGCTATGTTTTGGGACAACAGCAGCAGCACTCATCTGAGTAAAGCCTCTTGAAGGTGCCACAGTGTAAATAGGTAAAATTGGCAACCACCCATTCACATCCATTCTCTGCAGCAGACCCCACCTTGTGGAATGTCCTGCCTGAGGAAGTCAGGAAGGACCCCACATTTCTATCATTCTGCAGAGTGTGCAAAACAGAAATGTTCCAAAGGGTGTGTGTGTGTGTGTGTACCCAGACACACGCACACACACACACACACACACAAGATTAGACCTGTAGTAGAATGGGAAAGTCCAGGAGAGCACCTTTAATAGAATAAGATTGTCTAGGTCACCTTGCTTTTACTGCATTGTCATCTGCTTTCCCCCCACTATACCTTGCCTACGCTTGCCTAGGGCTTGCTAAAACACTAGGAAGTAAACAGCAAACACTGCATTAATAAAAACGTAGGAAGAATCCTGCTGGTTCAGATAGGTGGTCCATCCTGTCTCACACAGTGGCCAACCAGTTATTCTGGAGGGCCAACAACAGGGCAACAGGTCAAATACAGGATTCTTCCCATTCCTTTCAGCAGTTATGGCTCTGCAACAAGATTTACTCAAGGCAACCCATGTACCAACTGTTGTAAAATTGACTTTTATGATCAAGATATTCAAAATATGCTTAAAAGCTTAGAGCTGCGATGAATCTTGCTTCACTGGCGATGAGACATTTCCTTAGTTTTAAAAATGCTTTATTAACTAAAGGAAAGGGTAAACGGGAATGCTACAAAACAACAAACACTTAGAGAGCAACATCTTGCCACATCTCACTGCTAAGACATACTTAGAATACAATGGAGAATCTCTCCTTCTTCCTGACCCTAGAGAGGAAGTCACTTGAATACAGTATCCAATCAATACAGCAATACCCCTTTAGATTCATGGGCTTTTCCCACATTGGCTGGTTGCCAGGTTCCTTCCGGGTCCGTGTATACAATAGCACTGCAGGTAAATGAAGTTAACCCTATAATGGCTGGAAAGTCAGGTCCTGTTAGCTCATACATTTCCAACACCAACAGGATTGTCATGGGCACCAACCATGGGCACCCAGACAAAGATTCCTTCTGGGATATCCCTCACACTAGCTAGATCTCCCCCAAACATCACATGAAGACAGATCACATCCTGCTCAGCTTCATATGCTTCCTGGGTAATCAGGACCACTGAAAATCCTGCCCCCTGGGTTCTCTTTTTAAGCAGTCCTGGATTCCACATCCTCTTACAGCTTCAATGACACTGTACGGTTCTACTAGTGAACTAAGATGTAGAGAAATGTTACATTATTCCTACCTTTTCCCCAATCTAATGATTACAGACTTCCCTAAAAGGTGGGAAAATGAAGTCCCTTTCTCACTCTGATGTATTAAGTTTCCACAAGTGAGAAGCCTTCCCATTGAAAACAGAGACTGCTGTTTAGATAGGCTCATGTCATAGCATGTCAAATTATGCAATCCTGTGTCTTAAAACGAACAAAATTACAGCTGTCCATTCTGCATTCAACGACCCATTAGCCTTATATGTAAATATTTTATGGAGTATAATTACTTTGCAATTTTTGAAAATGCTGTAGCGAGTTTGTGCTCCTTCTCTTCAGTGATGAATTCTGCCAAGCCTAGCTGCATTTTAATATGTTTCAGCTTGCAGGGATCTTTTCATGAGCTTTGAGAGCCCTGGGTTCTTGTCAGTGTTGTTGAATGCCACTAACCTAGCCTCTTTCAAATCCTCAACAGAGAAACCACCATCCAAAGATGTGTGTGAGCAGCTTCACAAACACTGTGGAGTTTTTGGCCACAATACGCCACCCTACATACGTAGAGAGCAGGATGAATCTTCTAGATACTTCAGTTATAACTTCCTTCCTTCTAGCAGGCTTCTGCTGTGTGAAGTTCCCCATGCATCCTAAGCACAGAAATATGTGGCTAAGAAATTGAAAGCCCTTTTGTAGCAGCTGCCCCCAGGCCCTTAATATGCAGCCTATTTCACAGGAAAAGCAAGATAAGAGCTCACAGGGTGTATGGAAAAAATAATTGCCAAGTACTCCTGAGGAGACATGGAAGAGCTTCTGTTGATTCAAATTGCCTGGCCATATTGAAGAGAGGATTATAAAGAAGGTCATTATTACACATTATGCAAGTATCATTATTTTTAAACATCCTTCTAAGCCTAGTGACCAGGAAAACTGGTAATAAATGTATATGTTGGACTGCCTGAGGGTGCCTGCATAATTTGACTAAAGGTATGTCCTTATTTTTTCCTCAAAGAGCAGCCATTTTCTGTCTCGACTAAATTGTTTTTAAGACCAGGAGAACTTAAACAGCAGCTTGAGGCACAAGGTTAAAGAAGGTATGTCCTGCTGGCACAAAGAACCTCAAGTTATGTGCAAGAGGCTTTCCAAATTGTTCTATGTTCATAACCGTGACCATTTTATAAATATGCCAAGATTCCTCTGAAGGACCTATTTGGAACCTTCTGTGAAGATCTGTGAGTTCGTCCCCAGTTCAATGAAAAGCATGTTCCAGTGAATTCAAGAGGACTTAATTTAGTATCAACTAATTTATCCCATTAATTTCAAGGGGCTTTGAGAATGACCAACTTTCTTTGGGCTGGGGCTGCATTTTGTGAGTAACAGTAAACATTTCAGTGTGCCTCTCCTGCATTCTGGTTGTATACTGGTTGCCTAACGTCGCAAAGAAATTTGGAAATGAAAGCTCACTTATCCTTAGAATATTACAAATTATTCATAACTGTACTGTATTTAACATTTTTTTAGGAATAGGCGCACGAGCATCTTATGATACAAAGTTTACCTTTCATTTGTGTAATATTAATTCTATAGAAAAATGTTATGTAGTGTCAACACCTTTTTACCCGCAGGAATTCATAGCACACATCCCAGATACAGGAAGTCCTGCCATTGTGTCTTTGACCCTCCAGAGTAATACAAGAGAAGTTAATTAAAAACTAATTATATGAGTGTAAGGCGGTAGAAAGATCTGCTTCTTGCTTCCATCTTGAAGAACAATGACAGTTCCAAAGTTCACAGAACAGGGTGATATTAAATGGTTTTCTACTGAGTCAGAAATCTTTACGTTTGCAGCCCTGTGAATGGGGATCATCTGATGCTAACATAAAATAAAATAGTTCAGTTTGGTGTAGCGATTAGACTAGGATCTGAGAGATCCAGGTTTGTATCCCCACTATGCCATGGAAGCTCACTGAGTGACCTTGAGCCAGTCACACACTCTCAGCTTCACAGAGTTCTTGTGAGGATAAAGTGGAGAATGATGTAAGTAAACAATGATGAAGAAAACAAAAACAATACCGGCTTATTTTCTGGAATGAGTGATCAGCTCCTCTGCTGCACCGCAAGAGAACATGTAGCAGTTTTAGGGTGATGCATGACTTGGGGTGAACGAGAGCAGGCAGTGCAGCATCCATTAGCCATTCTTCTGATGAAAGGTCCTGTTTTTGCCTGTCTAAGGCACCAAGAGCCCAATTGTCCCAATGTCGGATTTATTTATTTGATTTGTATACTGCCTTCCCCACGGGCGGGCTCAGGGCGGTTTACAACAATTTTACTATAATAACATTACAATTTAAAACATTTTAAAACAATTTAAAACAATAAAACCCTAAAATAAAATGCAGCAGTTAGCTCTGATGTCAACTGGGAGTGTGAAGCCAGTGATTCTCTGATCTATAACTGGTAACATTTTCGGTGTATTCATTAGCACTGAAGAGCAAGTGCCTCACCATGGTCATTAGCTCAAACAAGTGCAGTTCAACAACAAATGTGCAGCCATTTGCTTTTTATCAGTTAATGTCATATCCTGGAACCTTGGAGGAGTGAGCCTCAGTAAGCTCATCCAGAAAAGGGAGGGGACTGAAACCACTCTTCCAGTCCCGGATGATTCACCAAGCCTGCCCTCCAAAGTAGACAAATGAGCCAAGACATCAGCCTGAAATCTCTTGTTAGCTGTTAGCCTAGTCTGCCTCCCTTCACACACAACTTTTGCCCTTTAAGCGCCCCGTCCCTTCTTTGGTGCCATGCTGACTGAACCTAATGCCAAAACTGAGACCAGGGCCACCAGTTTGGTGTAGTGGTTAAGTACACGGACTCTAATCTGGGAGAACCAGGTTTGTTTCCCCACTCCTCCACTTGCAGCTGCTGGATGACCCTGGGCAAGCCGTAGCTCTGTTCCTGAAAGAGCTCCCTCAGCTGCACCTATCTCACAGGGTGTTTGTTGTGGGGAGGGGAAGAGAAAGGAGTTTGTAAGCTGCTCTGAGACTCTGAGTGAAGGGCAGGGTATAAATCCAATCTCTTCTCTTCTCTATATCCAAATGCCCCACAGGTTTATCCCCTTCAGGCCCAGGAGAAAATGTTTGGCACATACTGACAAACAAGGCCTCACTAGGCCGACATGCACCATAGCAACTGCACTCTTGAAAAAAGAAAAAAATGCTGCCCAGAGGAAAACCCTCACCAAAGGCTACAGTTCCTTCTCTTCTTGCTCTTAGACAGAAAGCTACCACAGATCTCCAAGTCTATTGTCTGCAGCACTGCACCCTCTACTGGACCAGATGACTGCAATGAATCAAAATATTGATGCTCTTCAAAAAGAGACTAAAGAATCCAATCCTAAAATAGAGGAAGTGATCAAATCATCTAAAGCAGCTGAAATCCAAACAAAAGAGCTGTCACAAAGGATGCAAGTGGTGGATAAAGAACGTGCCTCTGACAAGGACAAACTTTTGAGATTATAAATGGAACAAGCATCTTATATTCTGCAATTCCAAGGTGTCCTAGAGCAAAAAACAAAGAATTTAAAAGAAATCCTCAGTGAAGCTTTGGCTCCAATAACAGGTTTGCAAGCGGATTACCTTCAAAGCGATATGGATATTGTCTATAGGACATATCCTGATTTTGTGAAGAAAAATAACCTGCCTGGAGAAATCGTGGTGAAATTCTCTGAGAGGACAACAAGGGACGTGGTGCTTAAGGCCACCAATGGGACACCCTTGAAAATCAAGGAAGTGGAGATTAAGGTTCTAAAAGACATTCCATGTGAGATAAGAAAAAGGAGGAGGCAATATAAAAATTTGATAAAGTTCCTGCAAAAGAACTCCACCCCTTTTAAATGGATTTATCCGGAAGGTTTGGTTTTCAATTACAACGAGAAGAAAGAAAAGATTACATCTCTTAAAGGAGCAGAGACTTTTTTGGATGTTTACCAGAAAATAGCAAAAGAGAAGAAGACAGCAGAGGAAGAAGAAGAGGAAGACGGCATCATACAAGACTTGGATGGATCATCAAGCTCATCTAGTAGCACTTCTGAGAACTCTGATTCAGCGAAGGGGGCAGCGGCCCCTAAATATCTGGCAGCCCAAAGAGAAATGGCTAGGCCAAAAAGAAGAGGGAGGAGGGGAAAATAAATTTTAATGTGTAGATGATGTTAAGGGGAAAGTTTTAGTTACTTTAACCATGTGCAGGTAGTTACAATTGAATCGCCAGTATTTTTCTAAAAGTTTGTTCACTTTCTTATAGACAACTGGATTTAAGGAGTATTTCATTATTATATGTATTTTTATTGTGATTGTATATTCTCTGATTTTGGTAGGGGTAGTTTTTTATAGTTGTAGAAATGTAATACATATATTTAAAAAAGTAATTTATAACAATAAATAAAATTTAAAACAGCAGTCCAGTTTACAAAAAAGACCATTCTATAAAATTTTTGCTTTGCAAAATCTATAGAAGGACAGGGCCCACAGGGGTTTTCATAACTTCCTCTAACTTTTCCTACCAAACAGGAGCCATAATTGCAAAGCCCAAGTGCAGGCTGTGAGCCTGTGACAGAGCTCAATTGCCTGCAAGATGGGATTTTCTCCATGTTAATTATTATCTAAATTTATTCAAAATTTTCGACTCCATCTTTCCTTTTTTTTCAAAAGGAAATTGAATATCACATAGCAAAGCTGATTTACCAGAAAACAAACCTCAGTACACTTCTGTAATACCACAAGGCCATGTGGTTTGGGTGAGGAAAAAGGCACGAAAAACATGGTGAGAGCCAGCGTGGTGTAGTGGTTAAGAGTGGCAGACTCTAATCTGGAGAAATGGGTTTGATTCCCCACTTCTCCATATGAAGCCTTCTGGGTGGCTTTGGGCTAGCAAAAGTTCTCTCAGAACTCTCTCATCCCTACCTAACTCACAAAAGACCTGTTGTGAGGAGAGGAAGGGGAGGTAATTTGTAGGCTGCTTTGAGACTCCTTAAGGTAGAGAAAAGTGGTGCATAAAAACCAAATCTTCTTCAAAAGAAACATGATAATGAAGGGCTTTGGGGTGTTATAATAATGTAATCGCCCGAACAGGGCGTCCTGCATATGCAAAGATACCAAAAATCTTTTCAAGAATATTCTTACTCAGTTTTGAAATATAAACATTAAATATTTCTGTGTTGAATGTAAATCAGAGATGCCTGATTGGTTCTCAGCTAAGGTGCTGAAACATGGATGTCCACATTCATTTAAAAATTGGTTCATTTAAATATCTTCACAATAGCAGCTTTATAATGGCAATAGAATTGTGACTTTATAATTTGTTAGTGTTATAGTAATAAAAGATTAAGTTGTTGCCACATGAAGATCTCAAATAAACAGCTTTGTTACCAAGAAATTATTTTCAAAAGTTACCAAAGGCAATTTTATATGAAAAGGTTTATCTCCATGCACTCTTTGCATGAAGGCCAATCTACCTATTTAAACTATGTTCCATATAATAATAATTCTTTTAGCTTGTTTTCAATCATTCTTCCATCTATAAGTGACTTCCCCCCCATGTTATTATTCATGTATTTATTATCAATTAGCTTTCACCTGTCTGAATGGAGTCTTTCAGATAATGTGGGGAAATATTTTCAGGGTCCATTGAAAATGTGTAATTTGCCATTTTCAGAATCACTTTTGTTGTGTCATTCCAGATGAATCATTGGGTTGGATCCAGCACAAGGAGTGTGTGAGGGCCATGCAAAGATCACCAATCTTCCCAACATATCTTTGTTAAAGATGCCATGTGCAATATCAAGAAAATTTATTCCTGGGATTACAGGACCCATGTAGAGTAATACTGATGTAGCTCGGAAGGTTACAGTAGGAAAGGGCTAAATTGCTCCCTTCTTTCACTTCCATCAGAGGATCTCTGCTCACACAAGATGCTGGAGGGAGTAATTTCATCCTCTTCACCTTCCCCACTGGAGCTTCCTGACCTACATGATCCACACAGGGTCCTGTGCCCCCAGGAATGAAATTTTCTGGGTTTGGAAAATGCTGTTGGGTGAAGGCAAAAGTTAGAGGACTGAGGATAATGACTTCTGCTAATGAACCACAGGATACCACCCTAGATTGCCCTAGGACTGTTCTGGGATAGGCAATTTTTTCAAAAAAGAACAATTTTATGAGCTTCTTAGCAAGAACATAGCCAATTAATTGAGCATAGGGTTGCCATTTTTTGTGATAGGGTTCATGGTGGCTTGAAATCATTAGCTGCATCTTTTGTTTTTACAGAGATGTAGTGCTGGGAAAGTTTCATCTGCTGTTACAGACACAGAAATTTGTGCCAGAATGGGGCTACACTAATTCAGTGAAACTGCCATTTTCATGGTACTTGCATCCCTAGTTGGCATTTGGTATGTGCTTTGAACATACAATACACTGTGATAACTTTCCATGTTTTATTAATAAAGTCTACAGTCTGGCACACAGTCATGTATCCTAGAGTCCCCCTAGAATTGCAAGCAAAACTGCTCATGCAGGAATTCAGTCTTACATTTTAATTCACAAACTGAGGAGAAAATTCAAGGAGAAAAAATACTCTCGAGAGAACGGCCAAACCTTCCATTATTGTATAACTTTGCCTCATATGGAGTATAATTCCTACAAATGCAAAGATGTGAGCAGAAAAGGCAGAGACTTGTCCTTTTGTTTCTGCTGTAGTAAACATACAGAACTGAAGAAGAGAAAAAGCTTTATAAAAAGAAGGAAACATATAGAAAAATATGATTGATTCATACAATACACTGTTATCTGAACACAGTAACATGATTAGTTGAACAGGGGCAAAGTACAAGCATGAATTGCTGGAATCTAAGACAAAATGTTTGGTTTGACCAGAAATTTGTTAAAACACTAAGAACAGACTCATGTGTTGTTAGAGTGTTCCTATCATAATAATACTAGGAATAAGGCCCATTGTGGAAATAAATATAATGGGCTCTAGAAAGAGGCTCTGGGAGAGGTCCCTGGCCTTGGGCACTCAGTGTCATTTTGCTGTGGTGACCTCAGCAGGGTATAATGACACAGAGTCCCCATTTTCTCCAGGGGAAGATCTCTGCCATCTGAAGAGCAGTTGTAATTCAGCGTGATCTCCATTCCTCCCCTGGAGATTGGCAACAATGGTTCTCCATGAGGGAATGGGTGTTTTGAAGGGTGGAGTCGATGGCACTGAACCTGTCTGAGGTCTCACCCCTGCTGAAACCTCACCCTCTCCAGGGTCCACCCCTAAAATATCCAGGAATGTCCCCACCTGGAGCTGGCAACCCTACCTCCCAGCCAACCATCAATGTATCATTATTTGCCCCCTGGCTTCAGCTTTCTATCTTCTCCCCCTAGAGAGCAGTTGTAATTCTGAGTGATCTCCAGCCCCCACCTGGAGATTGGCAACAATGGTTCCCCACGAGGGACTCTCTGGCTTGGAGGGTAGAGTCTATGGCATTGTACCTGTCTGAGGTCCCACTCCTCTTCAAACCTCACTGTCTCCAGGCTCCACCCCTCAAGTCTCCAGGAATTTTCCACTTGGGGTTGGCAACCCTTTCCAGCCAATCATCAACCTCACTCTTCAAGTTTCCATTCCCCCCCCTCTGCAGCCTCCACCATGCTCTGAAGCCCTGACTGCTATGTCACATTGGCTGTCCTAAAGGGTCCATCTCAGCAGGGTATGAAGACATAGAGTCCACCATTTTCTCCAGGGGAACTGATCTCTGCCATCTGGAGAGCACTTGTAATTCTGAGTGGTTTCCAACCCTCGCCTGGAGATTGGCAACCATACTTCCCCTGGTGGAAAAGTAGTCTTTCTCTGCAATGGGGACCGAAGCAGCTGACATCATTCTTCTCTCCCCCTTTTTGACTTGCACAACAACCCTGTGAGGTAGGTTAGGCTTAAAGTCTGTGACTAGCTCGAAATCACCCACTCAGCAAGAACCTGGGTCTAGCAGATCCTGCTCTGAAGCACTTACTGCTACGTCTAGGGTAGCCTACCTCCAGGTGGAGCCTGAAGATCACCAGGTATTACAATTGAACTCCAGACAACAAATCTTCCCCCCTTCCTTGGAGAAAATGTCTGTTTTGGAGGGTGGCCTCTATGGCATTCTGTTCAGCTGGCCCCAATGAGTTTTCTCCCAAAGGCCATCATAGGTGTGGAAAGGGGCTTTCAGAGAAGCAAGCTTGGTTGCCTAGCAATGGGCACTGAGGAGAAAGTTGTCGGCTCTGATGATGGAATAGGGTTCCCAGCCTCCAGGTGGGGCCTGGGGATCTCCCGCTTTTACAATGGATCTCCAGCTGACAGAGATCAGCTCCCCTGGAGAAAATGGCTGCTTTGGAGGGTGGACACTATGGCATTGTACCATGCTGAGGCCCCTCCCCTCCCCTCCCCAAACCCCACTCTCTCCTTGATCCATCCCCAAAGTCTCCAGGGATTTTCCAACCCAGACCTGGCAACCCTGTAATGGAAATACCTGAAGATTTGGGGGGTGGATCCTGTGGAGGGCAGCATTTTTTGGGGGGAGGATAGAAGGACTCAGCAAGCTATAATGCCATAAGGTCTACCCTCCAAAGCAGCCAGTTTCTCCTGGGGAACTGATCTCTGACATCTGGAGATCAATTTTAACAGTGGGAGATCAATTTTAACAGTGGAGATCAATTTTAACAGTGGGAGATTGGCAACCCCAGGGGGAAAGTCAGCTACACAGCAGGGGGTTGAGGAGAGTGGTTTGATGTCGCTGGCCCACCTCATTAGCCAGCCAGCCGTGGTGGAGCTAAGCAGGAGAGAGGGCCTGAGGAATTTCACACAGCCAGTATGTTCCATTTCAGGAACTCTTCAGTAATGGTTTCTGTCAGGCATTTCACACAGAACCTTATTAGTACCGGTTCCCTAACGGAACATATTGGCCCTTTCGCACAGAAACGTGCCTCTCCCGTTGGAGGAAGCGTTCCTGAGCCAGTTTACCTGGAAACCTCCTCCCAAGCGTTCTTCAGTGCTTGTACCAGTCTTGAAGCGCTACGGCGTGCTGTGTGAAATGACCCCCTGTTTCACAGTTTATTCTGACAGTTTATTCTGGCAGTGTGAGGGGGGAGGGGGTTATGCTGATAGTCCATTGTCTTTTCACTGACAGAAGCAGGCCACTGAGGCGACAGTTAGACCCACCTGGCAGTGGGCGGAGGAGAAGAGTGGACCCAGCACCCAGTCGGTCCTTCCCCTTCGCTGGCTCCCTCCAGACTGAGGGAGTGGGACTGAGGCAAGGCAGGGAGAGAATGCAGCCAATGGCCAGGGACCCCCTTTTGAGTGGCAGTCCGTCCAGCCTACTGATTTTGGCACCCCATGGAATCTTGCCCCTTGGAATCTTAAAATGGCTTTATATAATAGGAAAGATTAGACAAAGTTTTATCCTGCATTATGGATTTTCCTGATACATATAAATTGGGGTTTTTTTTGCTTAACAACACTTGATGACAATATAACCGATTCTGTGGCAAAGGTTTTATATGCTGCTGTTCTTAAACGAAGTAATATACTGTAAATTTGAGGCATTTCAATTTGTAATTCATTTTATGTACAGTTCCTTTATGTGTTTGCCTTAATGTTCTCTCTTTTATAATGCCAATAAAGGTAAATTAACTAAAAAAAATTAAGAACACTGATCTATAAAGAAATGAAGCTAAAGGTAGCTCACTGTATCCAATTGTCAGTACTAGTAGAGAGCAAATGTATGAAAGCAAATGTATGAAAGAATAGTCACTTAAACATAAATAAATCAGAACATCATAACCACATATAGAAAACAGTACAAGATCGGAAAACATGGAGAGAGCTGACCCTCAGAATCACCAAGAGTCAGACATGACTGAATGGCTAACAGCAAGTCTCGCCTAATGCATCAGTTCTTTGAGACAGGACCTAGTGACTAGACATCCAAAATATAGGAAAAATTCAGATGGGAAGAATTTCAGACATTTCTTGTAAACTCTGTCATCTCAGAATGTAATTTTTGATGTAAATGGTCTATTTTCCCTTCTCTCATAGACACACCTGGTGTTTTCTGTCAAAGAAAGCACAGCTATTAATCGAACATTTCAATTTTTTTTTTAAAAAGGTCCCCATGTGGTAGGTGTTTCCCTCAAGCTTTCCATGATTTCCCATTCCCCTAATTTCAGGGGGGAGCAGTCTTTCCTACCCCCCACCCCTTTCTGACTAAGCTGTCATCCTCCTTGGCATCTAAAGGGAGTTCCTGATTTTTTGAAAGTTCCTTCACGGCTGGTCATCCAAACAATGAGCTGTGTGATGTCCGCCCACCTCTCTAACTCTTATCAAATAAAAACTGCTGCCAAACATATAACTTTATTTTCTCAGGGCAGCCAAATACCTTCCTTTGCTTGCTCTGTCTATAACACTGCCTGCTTTTGGGGATACCAAATCTGCTCCATGAAAATCTCCTTCTAGACAGATATGTCTGCCTACATTTCATAGTAAAGTAGCTTTCTAGAGGCTATGTCATTCACTATTCGAAAGCTTTCCTATAAGTTCTAATAATTACTATAACAATTAATATAATATCTTCCAGTGGTACCTTTCCAAGCAAAGAAACAGTGTAAGTAGAAGGTTCTATCACATGTTCTACTTCAATTTGGCTAGCTCAGGGTATTAAGAGGGAGGGAAGCTAACCAATCCTTAATGAAACAGGAAGTCTAGAAACCATAATATCTGACTTCTGTACTGAACTGGAAAACATTGCAAGTGCTATCTTGTTGAAGTAAACCTTTCCTAAGATTTTGGGTCAACCAAAGGGGTAAAATGAGCAACTGTATACTTCTCTCTCTCTCTCTGTCTCTCTCTGTCTCTCTCTGTCACACACACACACACACACACACACACACACACACACAGGGCCAGCTCTATCACTAGGCAAACTAGGTGGCTGCCTAGGGGCGCAGTTGGCAAACGGGGTGGCGGAGAGACTGAGAGAGGCTCAAACCAGGAGATAGTGTGCTTTATGCAAATCATGATTTACCATTATGTCTGAATGCAGCTTTCCATTCAGGCTAAGAACCAAACTTAGCCTTGGCCCAATGCAGATAGACTTGTAGGCACTGCGGCCCGCTGGTGCAGGTGGCTGCTGCTGGGGCTGGAGAACTCATGAGCCTGGGCAGGCAGATGGGCACTGGGACCAGGGGTGTGTGTCCCTTGTGGGCAGGTCTCTGGCAGTGGAGAGGGCGGCTCTGCAGTGCGGGGGGGGGGGGGGGGGGGCTACAGCAGCCTCACCTACGGGGGGGGCGCCACAAGGTAGCCTGGCTTAGTGTGCAAAAAACCCTGGGGCCGGCCCTGCACACACACAAAGGTTGCCAGTCTCTAGGAGGAACCTGGAGATCTCTCAGAATTATAACTGATCTCCAGACTACAGAGATCAGTTTCCCTGGAGAAAATGGTTACTTTGGAGTGTGGACTCTAAATCCCAGTGAAGTTTATCCCCTCCCCAGACTCTATCCCTGAATCTCCAAGAAATCCCCAGGCTAGAATTGGCAACCCTGCTTCCAAACAACTGGGCATGGGGAATTTTGTGCCACCACTCCAGTTCCTCTCAGCAGATCTGGGCTAGCAAATGTTGCTAAGCTAACTCGGGGGAGGGGGCATAGCTACTAGACATTTGTTGAGGTGACAGATATTTTCAAGACAGTTTGATATCATTAACATGAGCAACCTAAAGCTTTTCTGGTTCACTCACTTTAGTGTTCTAATACATTTTGTGGGATGCTTTTCTCTGCACAGTGTGCACATTCCCAAAGTTAACTGAATGAAATATAGACTGTATACAAGAAAACTGCACAGGTAATTCCCAAGTTGCCCATTGTCACCCATTCAACCAAATGAGCCAGAATGCATCTTCAGAATACTCTGAAATTCATTTCCTCATTAGTTAGTTTTGGAATCTGTTCCGTTAAAATCCCTTCAGATTGAGAATTTGGGTTATAGTGTGGTTTGCATTTAATATCCTGTTTTATTCTTGAGGCTCTTGTAAAATTGCTTACAGAATGAGATTGCTTATCATATGCCGTAACATATGCCAGTAAACATAATATTTAATATGCATATCTTTCTACACAATTACCTGCAGTATTATGCCTATTTTAAAAAGCCTTGTAAAATCAACAGAGGGAGGTATTCTGTTCATGCTAATAAGTTTTGATAGGGTAATAAAATGATAAGGGTGCTATCTCCTCCAAATGTTCAAAAATCAAGCCATTTCTCAAAATCACGGCAACAACATAAAATGAGTTTGTAAAAAAGTCATTCTTTGTGGCTAGAGGTCTTTTGGGTTAGTATACGGTAAAAATGTTAAAAATGAGATACTGAATATTTTCGCGGGTGTTGCTTTAACTAAACACTGAAAGTTATAACACTTTGAATGGAAGTGTAAAAATTAGCAGCTGACTATATATGGGACAACAGATATCATAGAGCTGTTTTCACTGGCATACTCATAACTCGATTACTCATTATTTTCCAATGGAACTTGATTCCTTATAACTTGGTTACTCATTATTTTCAACTGGAATGCATGACCTGGCTCCACTGAAAAGTACTCTGATATTTGACGCTGGGTAGCTTGAAAATTCTTCTGTGGTGACTAAGTGATGATGTCTTGGTAATACATGCAAGTTACTGTCAGGTGCTATAGGCAGTCAGTTGTACACATTCATGAGAGAAGTGGGCCACAGTCAACCCCCTCCCCCCCCCCCCCCAATTTTTAAAGGCTGTTGTGGGGTATAGATATGATTAACAGCTCATTTTAATTTTTATATTGAACATAATTGTCTTCTGATGGACCATGGTGTGGGAAGCTAATTTGACTGCCCTTTCTCAACTCTCTGTATACTCATGGGGTAAAGCTGTTGTATCATGGTCCATTTGGTTTCATTTTGACCTTTGGTCAGCAGTACACTTCCCTGTCAAGCCCAGAGTTATTTAGACATGTCTCAAATTTTAGATCTTTAAATAATACAACATTATAATCAGGGGTCATTTCATAGAAAAAGAGGTGCAGGAGCTCATTAGCATAACTCATTAGCATAACTTATTTGCATATGCTACACCACCTGACCAGGGGCATAGAGTTTAAAAACTCCCAGAGGGGAGCGGGGGCTCTTCTGTGTGTGCACGCTTTGCATGCATGCCCGCCGCCTCCCCCCCGCCTGACCACTCCTGCTTCCATCCCTCCGTCTGTCCAGGGGCCAGCTGGGCATTTGCTTAGCTGGCCCCTGGATGGACGGAGGGAGGGTTGGAGTGGCCAGGCGGGGTGGAGGGGGAGAGAGACGGTGGTGGTGGCGGTCCTAGGAAGGGCCGAGGGAGGCACGGCGGAGGGTGCACCATTTTCCCGGGGGGGGGCTCAGTCCCCCCGGGAAATTTCGGGGGTGGCCCGAGCCCTCGAGCCCCCCCGTAGTTGACGCCTATGCACCTGACATCACTAGAAGTATGTCAGATGGCAAGAAATAAAGAAAGAAGAGAGAGAGAGAGAAAGAGAGAGCTGGCAGAGAGAGGACAGCTACTAATCCAAGCCTCAGATCCTCCCACTATTCTGGGAGAATAGCTTCAGTAGGGACTGAAGCCTTCAGAAGGCTGTTTGGAGGAACAAGGATCTTTCCAGGGGACAGGGTCATTTTGCTGCAGCCATGACACAAACAAGCATTCCCCCCGTGGGGGGGGGGCTGGCACCAACTCCCGGAGCTCCGCTCTCCCGAGCTCCTGCTCGAAATGTCCCCTGATTATAATATATATTTTTTGAAAACTGAAGAACATTTATTGTTTTTGAACCAATTATTCCTGTACTGCTAAGGCAATTTGTTACTGTATTCTGCGTACTTTGCTGCATACTTTCCCATATGCTACTAAAATTTAAGCCATTGCCTGTAAGTTTCCAAATCAAACTTTGAACCATCTGTTTCTCTCTCTCTCACACACACACACTTTGTTACTGTTGCCTTTTAATTCTGCTCACTACATCTGGATGATTAAAAGGTTTGATTTTTGTTGTAAATTGTCTGCTCGCTATTTCTCTTTCTCTGTGGTATAGCTTAACAGGCTTCAATGTATGTTTTGATTACTGAATCTTCAGAAGTGTATTTCATGTGTTACTATATGTTTGTGCAAGTGGCGAGGAATGAACAGATTCATGTACCTGCGATAAATAATCTACAAGTCTATCTTCAGCCCTTGCCCTTTTTTGGCTAAATATACTTAGCTGAAAAACAAAGGCTAGTTCAGGTCCTGGAGAGTGTAAATACATTTTTGAAAGAAGGCAAGGTCCCAGTCATTTTAAAGGAGGTGATTGTTCGACCACTCCAAAAAAGTAAAATTCCTCTTGATCCAAGGAATTTTTCTGTTTCTTCTCTTATTTGATGATGTGCTCAAGCATATAGGGAGGGTTCACTCCACTCTTTGATGAGACTGGTTTTCTGGTCCATTTCAACATTTCTGGCCCATTAATCGGAAGAGCAATCTAAGGTAGTTTCTGTGCCAAACGTTGTCTTGAAGCCAGTTGAAATGGTCCATTGGAGGAAGTCTCCTTAGGCTGGAGAAAGGCTTTAAACTTTGCTCAGCGGAGTGTAGGATTACTTTAGGCATGAACGTCAACATAAATACAATTGCTATGGCAATGTACCTTGCTCAAAATCCCTCAATTACATTTACTTTTATTTACTCCATTTATACTCCCCCAATGGGGACCAGGGTTGCCAGCCCCTAGGTCTGGGAGGGGTTCCCCCACTACTGGCGGCTCAAATCTGCCCCCAGCCAGTGGCCACTGGGGGAAACCCCACCCCCAAGCCCCACCCCCAAGCTGCAGCCACCCACAGCCATCCCTCTCCCTCTCTGCTGAAAGATTTAAAGGGCTTCAGCTGCTTGGCGGGGAGCACATGGCCCACCGACCAGCTGGAGGGCACTTAAAATCTTTCAGCAAGGAGGGAGAGGGGCTGTCTGATGGGGGTCATGGTGGGGGCTCATTTCCCAGTGGCAATTAGCTGCTTGGGATTCAGGTCCACGCTGCCATTCCTCTCACTGCAACCCCTTTCATCGAGATGGCAGCTGAAAGGCAAACATTCTAGTTGTGTGAGAGGACAAGGTAATTGTGTAACTCAGACATATTGGTATTCTCTCAGACACACCTGAACAACTGAATGATCAGCTCCCTGCTCGCAACTGTCAAGCAGGACATGAACTGAACCAATTGGTGATCGAGCATAACTAATTGCCTTTGTATTTTATTTGTATTTCCACACAATTCAGGGCCCCTAAGGCAGCAAACATTCAGACACTTCAAACTTTAAAAAAGCATTTAAAACACACATAGTGTTTAAAATAATTAAACACATACGAACACACACAAACAGGAAAGAGGGTGAGGGAATGCCAAAAAGTCTTCACTTACTAGTAAAAAAACAACAGTAAAGGGAGACACAGAAATCACTCTGGAGATGGAGTTCCAAAGTTTTGGCACCATTACCAAGCAGGTCCTTTTTGGGGTTGCTACCCATTCAGCCTCAGCTGGCAAGGGCTGAAGCAGGGTCTCAAAGGATGAGTGGAGTGGTTGGTAGGCTCAAATGTGAATAGGCTGTCCTACAGGAATGCTAGCCCCTAGCTGTACAGGGCTTTAAAAGTTAATAGCAGCACGTTGAATTGGGCCTGGAATCAAACTGGGAGGTGGAATAGGTGGAGCAAGACTGGTGTGATATGGTCCCTATGACCCACTTCAGTCAGCGTGAGAGATTTTTATCCACAAAGTGGATTTTATCCCCTCCTTCATTTTATTCTCATAACAACCCTGTAAAGTAAGTTAGACTGAGAATGTGTGATTGGCCAAGAGTTATCCAGCAATCTTCCATGGTAGAGTAGGGATCTGAACCATGGTCTTCCAGATCTTAATTTGAAACTCTAATAACTACATAACACTGGGTTTTGTGGGGTGGCTGCTGATAAACAGTAGCAAGTTTACATGACTTCATCTTTCAAGATGGAGGGAGAGGGGCTGTCAGTGACTGCATGCCCCACTCACAAAAAGACCCTTCAAATAATCTTTTTGCAAGTGGGGTGGGGGTCGTGGTGTGCAGGGCTGATTTTTCCAGTGGCAATTGGCCACTTGGGATTCAGGTGTGTACACCACCATCCTGATCACAGCAAGTGGGGTGACAGATGCCTGCATACCAAGCAGTGAATAGCCACTGGGAAGTCAGCAACATGCATGGCACTTGAAAAGCAGGACGTAAGGTTGCTAATGCACACTAAGAGCAGGGGGATGAGAAACCCTCAGAGAGAAGAGGTGGGAGGAACTGTAACATCCCCTCCACATCAGTCCATGATTTAAAAGGCAGCATTTGGGGTGGCCCCTTTACATGATCATCATCATGAAAACACAATCCACCCTGATTCCTGTTCTTGTAAAACCTGTAGATACCCCCACTGATGTGATAGAATTTACCATTTCAAGAAATTCCCTTAAATCAGTCTAGTGTATTTGAAGACCTTCCCTAAGGTCACATGTTCAGGTAGCCAGTTCAGCCAGTTAAGAGTGCTTGCACAAACCTGTTGGAGGTGTTCCTTAGATTAAAACTGAACTATTTTTCATTCTTCTGGTATGTACATTGGAACCCAGAAACATTACACCCACTGCCAGTATTTCAACTTGAACTACCAGCTTCAGTGGCTCGTAAGCATGATGAGAGAATTTTAACCCTTGGGATTCTGATATATATTCCTTGGGTGATGTTCTTCTAGTTGGGCACTCAATCTACTCTGAGAAATAGAGTTCCCAAGATACATGAGAGTCCTTTAAGTTCTTGGGTAGGAAAGAAAAGCAGGAATGGAGGAGGGAGGCTACCTGCTTCTACCATAGCAAGTAACTTGGAGCAGGAATGCAAATTATGGTTCTGTTAATAGAATTAGGAGTGCCAGGTTCCATGTATTATAAGTGGCCAGAATCAGGTTTGGAATACCCCAAATTAATATTACGAATCTATTTTCAAATAGCTCAGTTTCTCCCAAGTCTGATGCGAACCCAATTTAACAAGATAAAAAAACTTCCCTGCTTAAAGGAAAAGGCCTCTTCTTGCTTCTGCCCCCCCCCCCCCCCCAAGGGAAAGAAAACAAAACAAAAATTCGTTCCTCCTTCACAAATGAGCTATCTCAGAATTTACTCTGTGTTTCATTTTATTTAAATTACCACAATGTGGTTCCACCTAGGGCCAACAGGACCTTATTATTGACTTCCATGCACAGATTGACCAGACACAATGGCACTCCTCAAGTGTCTCCTTGGAATCAGGAAAGTTCACACAGACTTCCTCACAAGAGCATTTGCCTTCACTTTTCAAGGAACTTTTGCCTCTTCAGAACCTCAAGGACTATGCTCTGCTTCAGGGCAGTTCTACCAGGACTACCCAGGTCTGGTAGCCTTATTTTGTCCCAGCTCCTCCTTTAGGTTCCTCTTCCCCCCTTCTCTACACCCTCTCACCTTCCCTGCCTCACCTTATATTTCCCTTTTTATCCCTGGGGCTCCAGCCATGCTATCCAAGCTCAGCACTGCCACTCCCTTCTCTGAGCCTTGTCCATCTCTTAACCTTTTCCTTCCCTTGCCCCACACAGTCTGTGTTTGCACAGGGCTAGCCAGAGGCCCCCGATGTTCCCCATGCCCTGGGCTGGCCAGCTTCCTGCCCCCTGGGGTCAGCTGCTGCCTGGTGGGAGGAAGATTTTCCTGCAGGTGGTGCACCTCCCACTCCTCCCAGGCCCATCAGGCTGCTACTGCCTTCTTGTGAAGTACCCCGCCCTGTCTTGGAGCAGTTGCCATCTTTGGGCCAGTAGGTGGGGACTCCTTCAGTCTCCACTGCTACCTTTGCACCACACACAATTAGTAACCACCAGGATATAAACAACTTACAAATGTGCATTGCAGTACTATAACTTCCATACAAATCAGTCTTCTCATTTGTGCAATATCTTATATAATTTAAAAATCTAATCTTATGAATGGCCAGTTAGAACAGCTAACATGAAAAGAATAAAACTCATCTTCTAACTTCAAGAGCAACAACTTCTTCAAGCTACGGGGAAACTGTACTGTTACTTGAAACCAATAGTTCTGCTGTCAATCAGGTACTTTCTCATGTTATTTCCTCATGTTACTTCCTCATAGCCTTTTGTATACTGTCACTGTTTATACTGAGAAACTGCAAGTAACATCGCCTACGCAATTAATGGGGTTTTGTTCATCTTCAATAGATCTGACCCCAATTCTTGACCAGAGGAAGGCTGATATTTGGTTTGTTGTGTTCATTTTGTCAGGTTGGTGTAGTGTTAAGAGTGGTGGACTCTAATCTGGAAAACTGGGTTTAATTCCCCACTCCTCCCCCATGCAGCCAGCTGGGTGACCTTGGGTCCCTCACAGTTCTCTCAGAGCTGTTCTCTTCAGAGCAGCTCACTCAGAGCTCTCTCAGCCCCATTTAGCTCACAGGAGAGGAAGGAAAGGAGAATGTAAGCCACTCTGAGTGAAGGGCGGGGTATAAATCCAAATCTTCTTCCTCTTCCTTCTTCATTGGGGGTGTTTTTTTTAGACCACTTAGGATAATACTAGTATGTGTATGTAGAAGTGTGTATGCATATATACATCTCATAATCACACACCGACACATACAAAGATACATTGAAACACCCAGTAGTTCAATTCAACAACCCGTTATTTCTTTATTTGATTATATTAATGCTGGAGAATGACCTTAGTAAGGTGGTTAGAGTGTTCGGCTAGGATCTGGAAGACCTGCATGAAGCCCACAGAGGGACCTCGGGCCTGCCATTCTCCTTCAATCTAATGTACTTCACAGGGTTGTTGTGAGAATGAATGGGAGAATGGAGAGCCCTGTATGGTGCTGAAGCTCCTTGGATGAAGAGGAAGATTACAAATATACTTGATGGATATTTCTCAACTTTCTCTCCAGAAGAAGGCTGCCTGAGGTGGCTTACAGCAGTATCAAAATCATAAAATCAAAATAGCACTTAAAATAACTAGCAGAAGTATAAATGTATAACACAAATCCAGACCAGCAATAATAAAATTTAAACAGCCGCTTCATCATAAAATGAAACAAAACCTCAAGGCTACCAGTGACCAAAAGAAATAAAAATGGAACCAAAGTCAGGAAAGCTATAATACAAAGTCAACTTAAAGACAAACATATTTAACAAAACAAATCACACGAGAAGTATAAAACAATTAAATGAGACTACAGAATGGCCATAAAAGGACCAATAATAAATAACAATGCAGTCAGGCTAAAAACACATTTTAAAAACTTGAACAAATTAAAGTGGTTTGACTTGGAATCTAAAAGATAGCAAAATATCATGCCTCGCTTCCAAAAGCAGGGTCACACAGGCTGCGGTCACACAAGCAGTTTGATGCGATATAGTAGCATTACCTTTGCAGATTTAAAGAGTGTGATCACACAACAACTGCCTTCCATGCCCCTGTGTTGCCCTACCTAATCAGGCACCAGGGAAAGTCCAGTATTAGTGGATGCCAGCGCTTTTACTCTACTTTCCCAGATGTCTGAACTCACCTGCTATGAAAGGAACCTGGAAATGAAGTCCTAACCCACAGATACGTTTCTGCCACTGTTTTTTTTTTTTTTTGCCACCTTTGAACACCTCTTGCCATGAAAATCCCACAGAGTCATCATACATCAGCTGTGGCTGGGTAGCAGAAAAGGGGTAGGGGGACAAAACTGAAGGAACAGGGGAGGGTTGTGAGTCCATTCCTTCACAGTAACAAAAGAAGTTGGCAGCCCAAACAATGGAAATTGAGATTAGAGAACCGTGAATTTAGGATTGTGTAAATATAGGCTTCACAAGTTAAAGACATGCTTTTGCTGTAGTTAATAGTATTAATGAAATACTATTAACTACTGCAAGGGAATGTCTTTAACTTGTTAATTTGAGGGCCTAACCTAATGTTACTGGGGTCTCCTAGATCACAGAAAATGTTAAGAGGCTAGCTGTTTGTCACTCTTTAGGTTCATTTATGGATCCCAGTATGTTATAGACTATAAGGGCTATAATAAACCATACATGCAGCTGCAAACCCTAATGGTCTGCTCCTTTGCTGAGGAACAGATTTTGTGAGGTGCACATTTCAGCAAAGTGGAAATGGGATAGCTGCTTAACCAGTTGCTTCCTACCCTCTGGATCCACCCAGTTTTTCACTGGTCTCTCTTGGTGCCAGCCGTGGCCCCTGACCAAGTTCGACTGCCACTGCAGTCACTGCCCCTGCCAGTGCTGGTCAATGATGAAGAAGAGTACGAGTTACACCAGATCCTGGAGTCCTGGCACTATTGGTGCAGCATTCAATACCTCATTGAGTGGGAGGGCTATGGGCCCAAGGACAGGTCCTGGGAGCCTGCAGAAAACCTTTATGCCCCAGACCTGGTGCAATGGTTCCATGACTCCTACCCAGATAAGTCTGATCCTTCTGATGGGGGGCCCTGGGGAAATAGTGTCATGGGCGGCAGTGACTGCGCCAGGCCCCCGCCTGAGTTGGCAGCACAGCCAGAGGTGCCAGCATTGCCAGAGCCAGAAGCCGGCCCCTCTGACTCCTCAAGAGTTGGCAGCTTGCTGCTGCCAGCATCTGAGCCTGTAAACCCCACACCTGGTCCTGCAACAACTGATGAGGTAGAGGTGCAACCAGGGAGCCTGCCTGACTCACCTCCGTGAGTGGTTCAGCTGAGGGAGCAGCTCCGCAGGGACTTAGCCACCCGCTGCTGAGACGCACACTGGCAGGGAAGGTGAGCACTGAGTCTTGAGTACTAGCAAGAGAGGTGCTGCTACCAAGGGAAGCATGGCCAGAAGCCTATATAGCTCCCACTGGGGATTGGGCTCTCTGTGAAAGCAATGTGTTACCTCCGTGTGTGCCTTGCATCCACCTTCAGCTCCTGTTCTTAGGCACCCCACTCTGGCTCGGATTCTTGGCTTCCTGACCCTGCTTCAGACAACCCCTCTTTCGGACTCACGATTCAGCTCTTGCTCTGACTCTCCTGACAATGACCTCGGACTGGACTTGACTCCTGCCTCTCAGCCCATCCCAGCCCATGACACTATGGAAGCTAGATTTGTTGCCTTGTAATATAACTCTAAATCAGGAAAATCTAAACCACCCTCACTGGAAGCTTTCTGTAGAGTTGTGGATTTGATTCTGGGTGTCTTATAGGCCCAAAATAATTAATTAATTGACTTCTGCTATTTTGCCAGGTCAGTTTTAGAGATGTGCCTGGAATGGCTTGCAATAAAAAAGAAGTATTTAGGTAGAACAGAACTTTTAATAACACTTAATATGTTGGCCCAAGAGAAAACCATGGCATTCCATTTTCTCATTTGTTTTTTTTAGTATCTTGAAATACTTTTGTAAAATTTCATGTTACTAGATCTTTCAGGTCAGAGGGAACTTGTACTTCCAAGCATCTCCATCAAGAATCTACCCGTGAGTAAGGGAAGTTTGTCTGTAGTTAATCTTTCATATAAGGAACAACCCATATTGGAATTATGCAAGCTTTTCTAAATTGACTTTGAGACCTGAAATTTGAAAAATGTTCTGTAATAACCCCTGCAAGTTTTAAGAGAGAAAGCTTGGAGTTTCTGAGGAAAATAACTAAGTCATCTGCATACAGGTTTACAGTGTGTGTTGTTTCTACAATTTTGATTCCTTGGATTGCAAATTGAGACCATATAGCTTTTGCTAATGGTTTAATTGTGAGAGCAAATGGTAAGGGTGACATAGAACAGCTCTGTCTTGTACCTCTGTTCATGTAAATTTCTTTGGTTAGGTAGTTATTTACTTGGATTCTGGCTACACAGTGATCATATATAGATCTATAGCATTCTAGATTTATGCCAAATTTCATAGCTGATCAAAGATATTTCAAATATGGAATTTCAATACTGTCAAAAGCCTTCTCTAAATCAGTTGTGAGGAGAATGGCATCTTGCTGCATGAGCTTTCCCTGTGCAAGAATATTTAGAACCCAGCGGACATTATCCATTAAAGACCTTTTGGGTATAAAAACTGTTCTGTCCTGCTCAATATAATCTGGAATTCTTCACTGCAATCTATTAGCCAGTACTTTAGAAAAGATCTTTGCATCACAATTTAGTACCAGTATTGGCCTATATGAGAAGGGAATCTCTGGATCTTTATTTTCTTTGGGAATATTGATAATGTTGGATTCCCTCCAAGTTGGTAGCATTTTCCCTTTATCCAATATGTAACTGCAGACCTTAGTTAAAAGTTCAGCTAAAGTGATACTAAAGGTCTTAGAAAATTTTGGGCAATATCCATCATTACCTGACGCTGTATTCAGTTTTGCTTGTTTGATGGCGGACTGAATTTCTTTGTAGGTTACTGGGTTGTCTAAGAATTGTTGTGTAGTAGTTATCTCTTTGATCAACCTGTTTTTACTGAGATTTTTTTATAACTTCCTCTTTAGGTACATTTGAGGTGTAATGTATTTCATAATACTTTGCAAAGCATTTCTCTATATCGATTGCCTTTGTCTGCTGTTTTCCTGAACCATCTCTAACTGAAAAATATCCTTTTCTTGCCTTTCACTCTCCTAGCTAAATTTTAAATGTTTTGGGGTTGTTGGTTTTTTTTGCCATAACTGTTGACAGAGGTACATTTTTTTATTTGCAATGTTTCAATGGCCTCTAAGGCCCCGTCCACACTGTCACTTTTGTCACTCATTTCTCCCTATTGCTTCAGGTTCCCCCACCCCCCATATGTTTTGTTCTCTCCAGTAGTCCCAGAGGGAGCAAAACACATGTGGAAAAGGGGGAGGAACCCAAAGCAATAGGGAGAAATAAGCAGCAAAAGTGACAGTGTGGACGGGGCCTAAGATGTTGTGTTCAGTGAGGAGAGCTTTGTAATATTTTTTGCTGCCTGTTTCCTTATGTTTTCTTTAAATTTTTTGAATATTTGATAAAAGTGTGTTAACTTTGTTTTCTCTTTCTCTATTTAGATGTGACACAATGGCAATCAACCTCCCTCTCATTACCACCTTGAAGGTTTCCCATACTATTGGAAATTCAAACTCATCTCTCTATATAATAATTGTGTTTTGGTCATGGACTCTCCTGAACATTCCACATGCTCCCAAATCAGTTGGCTCCCTGATGTGTCACTCAGAAGCTGTCCCTATCCACTGGCTGTGAGTACTCGCATGCCATTGGCTAGGTGCTGGGTCTGCTTCTCTTCCCTGCCCACTCCTTCAGCCACTGTGCTCTGTCAGAATTACTGTGTAAGTATTCATCAGCTGAGTAGATAGTTGGTGAGGAGAGATTCTCCAGAATAACTCCCGTTTCGAATCTATTGATCTTCTCCTATGCCACTATTTCTGTTTTTGTATAAAAAAAATACAATAAAACTAGAGAATCACACCCAGGTAATGCATTCTCATTAATAGTTAACTGTACACACTCTCAGCACATTCATCAAATACATTACCAGAACAAGAGATGGAAACTCTGCATCAGGTGTCTATACATATTTTAGGTTGCCTTCAAACATTATGCCTAAAAATACAAAAATATACATTTATAGATTTTAATAACTCATAGAATCCATTGCAAAGACCCCCCCAAAAAAGGGGGGGGAAGCAGAAAAACTTACCCCTCACAGGGGAAGAATTCATCCAATATACTCTTCAATCAGGTCCTACAGCCTTACCCTGACCCACTCTCTAGCAGTTAAATATCCACCAAAGCAAAAATCTTAAAGGGGCAGTCATCATGTACACTAATAATTGCTGGGGGCCCTATTGTTGCCACAATCTTTTCAAACATTTGTACACTACATGTATCCATACAAGAAGGATTTCATGAAAGATAATTCCATAATCAAAGTCTGAACCTACAGGAGGTATGTTTAAAACTAAACCTCCATGCTGCCATGCGCTGCTGCAGGAATTATATTGCATCCCTTTTAAGAGTTATTTAGGGACTGTCTCTAAAGCTCAAAACCCTAAAGTCCATATGTGTATGCCACCATAGCCTTCACAGATTTTTGTATGCACACATTTCCCTACCAGAAGGATTTTACAAAAAACAGGACGATTCCAAAGCTGAATTCAAACCCCACGGGGGGTATGTTTTTAACCGAAATATCCAGAAAGCCTCATGCTGCCGCAGGAGTTTGGTTACGTCCCTTCTCTGAAAGGTCTTCTTCGGGATTGTCTCCAAAACTAAAAACCTGAAGTCAGTATATGTATGTCCCTTTTCGCTAAAATGTTGGAACAAAGGTGCTTCCAGGTAGCCCTGTTTAATTCTTGAACGATGTTCTGAAATGCGGGTCCGAATAGCCCTCATGGATTGCCCTACATAACCCAACACACACACACATTCTATATAATATATTAATTTTTTGGATGAGCATGTTGCAAAGAACTTTATTTCCTCCCTGAGTTTCACTATTGGGAAATCTAACACCCGTGTTTCCCATGCTTGTAGGCATACATTGCATCTCTGACATTTAAAAAATCCACTGCAAGTTGTACCAGAAGCAGCCCCTGTCAGCATATCTACTCTAACTAATCTATTCTTAATGCTGACAGTGTGCTGAGATCCCCCCCCCAATGACAGCCAATGTGATGTGGCATTCAGGGCCTCAGAGCATGTTAGAGGCTGCAGGTGTGTGTGTGGGAGATAGAAAGCTGAACAGTGAGGGGGAAATAAAGGTAGGTTGATGTTTGGCTGGGAAGGAGACAGGGTTGCCAACACCAGGGCCGAGGACAGACTGGCAATCTAAAGCGGGGCAGGCACGGTTCGCAAACGGAAGAAAGGAGCACGTTCAGACATGCGCATCTGTCCGTCGGCTCCGTTGCGTACTTACCCGTCTCCCAGTCGCTTTAACAGGACACCGGTTTTACCCAGTGTTCAGGTGCCTTCCTCCGCATGCCTCCCGCTTCCAAACAGTGTGAACTGGAAGAAGCGGGAGGCATCCAGAGGAAGTGTGAACGCACCAGCTACGTGGCAGTCTGAACACTCCGTGGCAGTCTGAACGCTCCGTATTGCCGCTGATCCGCATTGCTCTGGCCAGTGTGAATGGCCAGCTCCGTGGGGTTTTTCCCCCGCTCCAGTTCCCTCCGCTTTGCCTCCGCTTTAGATTGGCAGTCTGTCCTCAGCCCAGGTTGGGAAACTCCTAGAGATTTGAGGGGTGGAGCCTGGAAAGGGTGAGGTTTGAGGAGGGGTAGGACCTCAGACAGGTACAATGCCATAGACCACCCTCCAAACCAGCTATTTTCTTCTGGGGAACCATTGTTGCCAATTTCCAGGTGAGGGGTGGAGATCACTCAGAATTACAACTGATCTCCAGGAGGGAGGGCAGAAGTCAGCTGCAGTCAGAGGGGCAGACAATGATAGGCTGATAGTTAGCTGGGAAGTAGATGGGGTTGCCAACTCCAGGTTGGAAAATTCCTGAGGATTTAAGGGATGGAGCCTGGAGAGGGTGGGGTTTGAGGAGGGGTTGGACCTCAGACAGGTACAGTGCCATAGACTCCACTCTCTATACCAGCCATTACTTCCTGGGTAAGAGTTGTTGCCAATCTTCAGGTGAGGGCTAGAGATCACAAAAAATCACAGCAGCTCTTCAGGTAGCAGAGATCAGTTCCTCTGGAGAAAATGGTGGACTCTGTTTCATTATACCCTGCTGAGGTCACCACAGCAAATTGACACTCCCAGAGCCTCTTTCTAGAGCCAATTGTATTTATTTCCACATTGCATCTTATTCCTAGTTATTGTTATAATCCTCAAAGTAATTTTTAATAACACTTTCAAGATCTTCCTTAACATCTTCTCTCAATAAAACTGATTTATTCATTTTCCATCTCCTCTGCCTTGGTGTTGAATCAAATCTTTTCATGACATATTGAACATACGGGTGATCTGACTACATGAATGGCCCAATAGTGCTTATTGTGTGGTTTACAAGTGAATCTGAGATTAATATGAAATTGATTCTTGTATGTGTATGAAAACCTGGTGAGAAGTATGTGAAATTTTGTTCTGTACTAAGTGATTTCCTCCAAATATCCCATAGAAGATTTTTTCAAGGAGATCATGCAGTTCAGTAAATCTATTTCTTTTCTGTTTATGTCTTTTATTCTGACCAGATTTGTCTAATTGTAAGTCTACAAACATATTCAGGTCTGCTCCTATAATGACATGTCCTTCTTTAAGTGTCAGCAGTTTAGAGAATGTTTCATTTATAAAGTGACCTTGCACTGAATTCAGGGTGTAAGTGGGAGCAAGAACGATTGCTTCATCGTCTAATTTCCCTTTAATGAATAGAAACCTGCCTTGGGGATCACAATATTTGTCTTTACAAATTAAATTCAAGGATTTAGCAAATAATATAGCCACTCCAAGGGCTTTGGTAGAGCCATGACCTGAAATTGTTGGCTGTACTAAGCCACTTTTAATCCTGGGTTATCCTCTGTTCTCAGGTGGGTCTCCTGTATGAATACTATTTATGGCTTTTCTTTCAGAATGTATGGGGGGGTCATTCTTTTCTGCTTTATCCTGTTGTTAAGACCCCTCATATTAATAGATTGTGTTTTGTACTTTTCTGCTGTCAGATTATATTAAACTTTTAAAGATTCACAAATCTAAAATGATTTCTGCTGAGAAACACTTTTGTACTTTAGTGATTTAAAATTGTTGTAATGGTAACACAAACTTACTGCTAATTCAAGATCCCAATGCTAACCATTTAAACTTTTAGCAATTATCTTGTAGTTTGTCTTAACCCCCCTCCCAACCCTATAGCCACCCCCAACCCTGACCCGACCCTTATACTGTTAGCTGAATTGCTTTAATTTAAGGTTAGCAATTGGCGAAATACCGGGTTCTTGCCAGCTATACCAAGGTCCCGCCCCTTCCAGGAGTTCCCAGAAAATAGGCAATGAAGCTGAGTGGTTTCTTTGAATGATGTTTACTATAAAATGTTGTTCAAGCATACAAAAACTGAATCATACATGCATACAAACAAGATCTAGGAAACTTAGATAGAAAATAGCACTGTCGCATGAGCAGGAGTTTTGTTGATGGGTAATACATTACCTGTCCTGGAGGTAGGTGGTCCAATTCCAAAAGAAAATTGAGGGGAGGTAGAAAGGAAAAATGGGGAGCGCGATCTAAACCTGCAGATACATGCTTCTTGCTGGCTGCGCAAACCAGGGATTAAAGATGGAGGCAAGGTAATGGGACAGAAAGCTGGACGTGAGGGGATGGTAAAGAAGATAGGGGTCAAGGTGGCTAGCAATGGTTGTCTGTTGTGCAAGATCTTTTATCAGGTAGCATTTGGGCAGGTTGTGCTGACCACATCCCATTGACACACCTACTAGTTGGTCCGTCCCCACTAACCCTACCATTGGTCAGTGTAATAAGGAGGAGGAGATAGGAAGGAGTGGTCAATATTGCAAATCTAGGTGCTAAGCAGGAACTGACACCTGGGCAAGCTGCTAGGATCCATGGTGCCAATCCATTGTCTCATGATGGCTCTGGCCAGGTCACTCGATGGTCGATGATTAGTTGCCAGGTAACGTCACTTAACATAATCTCTGCAGGAACTTTGGGGGAAGGTGTGAATTGACCAGCATGAGGAGACAGGAGGACTCTTTGAAATGGAATCCTGGTCTCCGTGTAAGTGTGAACTATAGAGGGTGTTTCCTGCTGTGGGCTGGAGCCGCTCACTGCAATAGAGAGGGCATTTTGCCTTTTGCAGAATAACAACCCAAAGTTCAAACTTGTGATTATAACAGTTCATAAGAGCATATAATATGCCTTGCTGGCTTACAATACTATGCAGCCCCTACCCCTGAAAGCAAAACTTTTTTTTTAGTTTAATTTAATCCCTCTGTGTACAGAGGGTGGCAATCTAAGCAGATCTAACAGACAAACTTTGTTTTTGCACCTCAGACTGAAAATACCACTGTGGAAACGAATGAAAGAAATGGAGGAATACAAATGCAGGAGCGGGGAGACCCGTTTGTGTGGAAAACGTCTGGGAAGTTTGACGCAGATAGCAGCCATACCTGCACCAGGCAAGGAGGGGGAAGGGAACAGCTGCATTGCCTACCCCCACCCCTCCTGGGCTAGAGTGGTGGGGGTAAATGGGGATCAGAGTGCTGCCTAAAGGGAGAAAGTGATGATGCTTCAATCTTTGGAGCCTATAGAGGCAAGAAAGAGGAATGGCTCTGCTTGATTCCACTTACTTTCTGAGATTACTTGGCAAACTCAGGAAATGTGTTCATAAGCACTAAGCTGGGAAATGCTGACTTTATTTTTTTTTAAAAAAATCAGTGAAACTACAAGAGCCTGCAATTGGGTCACGACCCACAGGCTGGGAAGCACCAGCCCAGCTTTTGTTTCTAACCTGCAAAACTCACAAGCAGAACATTGCAGAGGTAGATTCAAGTGGGTAAGCATGTTGGTCTGAAGCAGCAGAACAAAGTTTGAGTCCAGTTGCACCTTTGATACCAACAAAGTTTTATTCAAGGTATAAGCCTTTGTGTCCATGCACACATCTTCAGATACATTGACATGGAAGTTGCCAGTCCACACATATATGTAGAGGATGAGAAGCAAAATTAGCAGATAACATAAGGAGGATGTTTTAACAGATTCAAGGACCAAACAGGAATAACAGGCTTAGTTTATATGGTTACCATTTGTTTGGATTTAGTCCGGGGGTGGGGGGGACATAGTGAAGGAAATAAATATATCAGAATTGGAGATGGATGGGCATATGTAATCTTCATAATTGTGGAATGCTGAATGCTAGCCATTCATGTCCCCATTCTGTCTCTTCCATCTGATTCTGAGAACTGCAACTGAAATGACCTGATACTTATTGAATTATTATTGTTATTAATACACATTCCATCCCTATCCAACCTACATTTGAGTCACACTGATCCCATGTGTGCATATGGTGTTTATGAACAAACTCTTCCCTCTTTTTGTCCCCTCCTCCACTTTCTTTCCTTTTAAATAGCATGCTATTGCTACTTTGAATGAATGTGGCAGGTTATATCTCCTCAACATTAGGGCAAGATGTGAAAGGAGTGAAAGAGATTGTCTTTTCAGCTATTCAGAGTGACTAATGCTGCTCTTAAGTAAATGTACTTGACGGCATCAGTAGTTGTGCTCTTGATCAAGAGGATAGCCAAGGGGGAATGGAGAGCATTGGAGAGACAGGTAATGGAGCTTTCTTAGAGTGCTGCACCTGTGGATAATGCTTGAAATGGGGGCAACATTTGCCTCTTTTTGTGGACACTGAGTCAGCCAGCCCCCCTAAGCTTCTTGCAACATATGGACTCCCCTTCAGAATGTCAAACAGAAACACTGAAAGGAAAACACAGTTTCTGAGCATATGGAATGAGGTTTGGAGTCAAGACAATTTTTTTCTGAATACACATTGAATGGATCAACTAGGAGAAAAGAGGATTTTTTCCAGGAGGTTGCATTAAAACATAACACTTGAAAAAAATGTGAAAAAAAGAATACGTTTAAAAATTATTCTTGGTTCATCTATTTTCTCTTTTCATTGGGAGTTTGTCCTGCAATTGTTATCTACTGAGCAAAAGACTGAAAGGAATTGCTACTAAATATTAATTACTATTGTAACGTTTTTGGGACTAAGGCCCACACACGAAAACTAGTTGTGTGCATGTCATTCCCTGTGCTGATTCCCTACAGCAGAAGAGAAATGTAGGTTAGTGAATAGAGATGGGAAGTTGTTCAAGGCAGAGAAAACAAGCAACAATTTTAGAAGGTTGGGAAAAAAGAGATGGAAAGGAGAAGATGACAAAAGCAGAAAGCCCAATATCCTCCCACCCTCTGCTTATTTAAAAAAAGGGAGGACAAGGTGGTATCAGACACAATGTATTTCAATGTTTACTTCCCTCCATTTTATTCAAAGCCTTTAAGAATGTTGTAGTTGCTTTGAAAGCAGGCAACGGGGTGGGGAATGTAACTGCTCTGTGATTTTTCACAATGCAAAAGGTTAGGGAGAGGCTGGTCAATATAGCAAGGATAGCCAGGAATACAGGAAATTTTTTTACCTTCAATTCCTATATGAGGAACAATTGTGAAAATTAAGGACGTAAGGGAAATCTTAAGTTTCCTCTTAGACATATAGTGACAGTTTTACTATTAAATTCAGCCCAGTGATCCTAAATGAAATCTTTCTTTTGATGCTTAAAGAGCCAGAAATGTCATTTCCCCTTATTCTTTTTGTCAGGGGAATCTATCAGCCAGGAATTAAGTCTATTGATGAGCCAGAAGTCCTCCATTATCCCTTATTACAGCACTTTATTATTTTTCCCTTCCCTTCCATCACCTCAGCTGCACTTTATCTATGTCAGTGCAGAAATGAATGATTTTCTTTCAAATATATTTGGTAAAGTGGGATGGATTAATTACATTTTTGTTTACTTGCATAAACCTATACTTCAGGAGTGTTCAAATAGCCCCACGCCCTCCCTTGTTTATGGGACAACGTGACTGTATTTATTTATTTAATTCATTTGTACCCTGCCATTCTCCCCAGTGGGGACTCATTTTATCCTCACAACAACTGTCTGAGGTAGGGTTAGATTGAGAGAGGGCAACTGTAGATTTGAACTTGGATGGGGAACAGCAGGAGGACCATGCTTACTAGCCTTGCCTAGATCATCATGCAAAATGCAGGTAAATGCAGAATGTGCAGACAACCTATGTATGGCAGATTTGGTGGGACTAACAGTTCTGAGCCTCTTCTGTCCGCCCCCCCTCCCCCCCCGCGCCCGGATCCATATGCATGGATGTGTAACAAGAACAGGGAAACAGTAACTAGAGCCAGTGTGGTGCAATGGTTAGAGTGCTGGATCTTGGGCTAGTCATTGGCTGAGGACAGACTGGCAATCTGCCCCGGGATAGGTCCGCATGGGAAGCGAGGGAAGGGAGCCTGTTCAGACATGCACAGGTGTCCCTCAGTTCCCTTCCGCACTTACCTGCTTTGAAGCCGGTTTTCTTGTGCTTTAGAAGGACATCGGGAGAAACCGGTGTCCAGAGGCCGTCTTGCGCTTGTCTCCCGCTTCCAGGCAGTGTGAACTGGAAGAAGGTGGGAGGCAAGCGGAGGTGGCAGTGCGAACGCGGAGTTTTGCCAGTTTGTGCATGAGCGCTCATGTGCACATGCGCAAATTGCCGAAACAGCCCTATCACGAGCTGTGGAGGCTGGCCCACCTGGGGCCACTCCGCAGCAGTCTGAATGCTCCGTAATGGCATCCTTGCGCAATATCCTGGCCAATGTGGACAGCCAGCCCTGGGGGATTTTTCCCTCACAGCTTTTGCCTCCAGATTCATCCCACTCCAGATTGCCAGTCTGTTCTCAGCCATTGTATCTCAGCCTAACCTGCCTCACAAGGTAGTTCTGAGGCTAAACTGAAGGAAAGCAGGAACATATATACCACCCTGAGTTCCTGGGAGGAAGATCAGGATTTTTTAAAAGTACTAAATAAATAGGTGCCTGCCAATACTTGCCTTCCCCAAATACCTGTTTATTATCGTAAGGACCATGGCATATGGCATGCCAACTGACAACTTCATGACAACTTTGTGTGCTTTTTAACACAAAAGAAGGCTGAACTGCATAACTTCCCTGTGCTGTCATCAGTCAGTTCAGAAATCTGGAAAAAGTGCCTTTAAAACTTATTCTCATGTACATACCCAACAGCAGGAGAGGGTCTAAAGGACACTGTCAGTGGCACATGGGAATAGTCAAGTACGTTATTGGTCATTACTGGCTGTGTGTGTGATTGGAAAAAGGGATTTCTTACTATGGCAAGACATCAATTGCATGGCTGTCTCAAAGGAGAAAGTAAAGCTTTAATCCATGCAGTAAATTCCATTGATCCCCGTGAGATTCTTATATTTCATGGGCTGTGTAAGCGTGCATAGCATCTGGTTGGAAGGATGCATTAAACAGTCCATGAAATATAAGAATTTGAGTTGAGTGATATAGTGCACTAATGTTGTTTCTACCAGTTTATGTTACCTCATAAGACTGGAGAGATCTGAAAGATGTTTAATTTAAGGTTATAATTACATCAGCTCCCCCCTCCCTCCCATCATCTACCAGCAAAGTAACAGCTTGATTCACAATCCAATTAAAATACATTATCTGGATTTAAATGGATTTAAATTGTGTTTAGGTAGATGTGTTGACTTGGTAGCATAGAATATAGTCCTAATCTGAATTAAATCTAAGTACTTGTTAGGAGAGTAGTTAACAGGCATTTACCAAACAGGCTGCACTCTGATGGATACATGCATCATTTTTTTTAGATCACACTGTGGGCTCAGGAGAGGTAAATACCATCCCCAAACAATTTGCTGACTGAATGATGGGTGGTGCACTTTGCCCATCTTGTGTTTTGTTTCAGAGCATTAACAAGCTAAACAATAAATATTGTCTCCACTTCTTTTACTCATAAGAACATAAGAGAAACCAATGTTGGATCAGGCCAATGGCCCACCCAGTCCAACATTGTCACCCAGTGGCCAAAAATACCAGGTACCCTCAGAAGGTCCAGCAGTGGGGCCAGGACACTAGAAGCCCTCCCACTGTTGCCCCCCTCCTAAGCACCAAGAATATAGAACATCACTTGCCCCAGACTGAGAGTTCCTATCTATTCCTTGTCGCTAATAGCCACTGATGGACCTCTGCTCCATGGGTTTATCTAATTCCCTCTTGAAGCTGTCCATGCTTGTAGCCGCCACCAACTCCTGTGGCAGTGAATTCCATGTGTTACTCAGACCAGTGTCATTATTTCTTACACTGATGGTGCTTGAAAGAGCAATAATGCTTCTGTGACCCTTACACTGAAAAGAACGTTCCTAAAACAATCTGTGAAAAGATTGCTTAGGAGATCTACAGTGCATAGGATTGCCAGCTTTGGGTTGGGAAATACCTGGATATTTTGGGGGTGGAGCCTGAGGTGGGGTTTCAGGAGGGGAAAGACTTCAGTGGGGTATAATACAATGAGGAAAACAGCATTTTAAATGTAGTCCATCACACCAGTCTACTAGATCTAAGCTGTGGAGTCTTGTGAGCAAAAATTCTACTTTGTGAGCTACTGGCATTAAAGTTGTGAGCAAGCAATTTGGTGACTGCATAAATTAGTTTGCTCTGGAGCCATCCTTCCTGAGATAAGACAAAAATGTGTGAGCTGGAGGCTAAAAAACTGTGAGCTAGCTCACACTAACTCAGCTTAGAGAGAACACTGCTTAAGACTCTAGCTTCTAGTTCCAAGCCTTACTAGCTGATGGCTCTACTTCAAAGGAAGCCTGACTGGGCTAAAGTGCAGAGCTCAGGACCTTCACCATCTCACTATTTTTACTGGTATCTCACTCCAGCTATCCTTCATAGGTTGTTTCAGACCCTGTAAGTGTCTGCCCTTTATTCAGATTTTCTTCATCTTTGGTGGAATTGTCCTTATTTATGGTGGTAGGGTTTGCAGATCCTTTCAGTAAATGAAACTGTTGATAGTATGAATATGGGGCACAATTCATTATCTGTTCCAGTGAATTGTATTCAGCTGGGTGGCCTGTGGTGGAACATGTCTGCTCCGGCTTGCTGGCCCTATTCTGCCCTGCCCTCTAAGGTCTTTCTCCACACCTGGTGGGGCTTTTCTTCTACCCTCAGGGTTGCCCACCACCACCACCTGATCTTCGTATGGAATTGCCCACTGGGAGGGTTAGGACTCCCACCTCCCATTCCAAGGTCTGAGGCCTTGCCTCTGTGTTTTCTGCTGCCCATAGCCTGGTCACCATGGGGACGGGTTATGGCCTTGTGCACCCCTGGAGAAACAGCCACTTGCCAACTGCCTCCCTCCCTCCTGGCACTCCTTTTCAAATAGAGTGTCTGAAATGGTGGAGGTCTATGTGGTACTGAGAACCCCTGCCAGCATCCAAAGTTATAAAGTATTTCTCAAAAAGAAAATGTTTACAAGCCTACTTTTAGCGCAGCACCAAACTGAACAAGGTAACCAAAAGAAAGAGGGGAAATGCAAATCCTCTCCCTTTCTCTATACATGCCCTATCAGCTGTTAAAATATAGGACAGGCTCTTTGTGCTTTGTTGTTGTTGTTGTTGTTCAGTTGCACAGTCAAGTCTGACTTTTCGCAACCCCATGGACCACATCACACCAGGCCCTTTTGTTTTCCGTCATGCTCTGGAGTTTGCTTGATTTCATGTTTGTTGCATCGATAACACTGTCTAACCATCTCATCCTTTGCCATCCCCTTCTTCTTTGACCTTCTTTGTGCTTAGGAAGTTACAAATCTCTATATAGTTTACCTACTTTTAAGCTCCCTTTAGCTGTTCAGGCCAACCACATGGTCAATGGCTGCCTCCCCAGAGGAGAAGTCTCTGTGTGGTCATGGACTCAGCATGCCAGGAAATGAGAGTTCCTTCCTCTGGCAAGGAGCTTTTATCATATCTGTTTCTTCACCCACTGACCAGGTCACCCCTCTAGTTTAAAGTCCTCCAAACCTCAATTTCCTGCCTGAAGGGAGAGAGAGACCATCCTATTGTCTCTTCTGCTAGAGCTATTAACATATGTATACAAGTATGCTGGAAAGCATTTGGACTGACTTCTCCCATCCTGGCTACACTTTGGTCAGAGAAAAAAATGTAAAATTCCAAACATGGAGGTTTGGCTCCTTTCAAAGCTCTCAGGACAAAATGCATTTCTTCACACAGTTAATTCATTTTGATAATGAATTATTTGGTTTCAGCTAAAATTATATGAACAATCACTGGAAGATACCTACATTTGCATATCCCAGGAATGGCTCGATAAAGTTCTGGACTTGGCAGAAATGTTCAGGCTTATGGATAAAGTTCATTCTAGCATGGATCAGAACCTTTTAGTGCCATTGCATCAAATAGATTTATTTGATCAACAGCTGAAACACCCATCAAAATTCTCTTAACACTGGAAGGACTTCCCCACCCCCCTGTTGCAATGTTCATCTGGAATATTTTCCCCTAATTGTACTGATCAATGGTTACTATTTTGTTTCATTGTAAATAATTTTTTTTTACGAATATGAAACAATCTCTTGCTTTTATAAATGCCTCATACATTTTAAAAACAACGTTGGCATCTTTGTTTTCCCAGATAACTCTGACAAATGAAGAAATGCCAACAAGAAACAAAAAGATAACGTCAACTGATTTATTGGAACAAAATGTAGCATGAGCCAAAATAAGAATTTCTCACCAGCCTTTGGATTTAGAATTATTTAAGCAGCAGGGGAAACCTACTTGTGGGGGCATCTCATTTCCCCCTTGTGGAGACTGCTGGGGCAATGGTACATCATTTGCCTTGCCATTTCCTGCCTTGCAAGAAAATAAACCAGGAAGTGGCTGGTTTTATTTTAGGGACTCAGGGGTCCACAGTTACTCCACCTGACCCTCCTCCTTGGCCTTGTCCCTTCTCAGCTGCCTCCAGACATGAGGTGTTGTGATTTCTGGGAGGCTTCTCTACTATGTGTCCTGAGATTAGGGATGCTGCAAATTGCACTTCAAACACTTTTGATAGTCAGACTGACCCTATTCAATGGTAACAATCAGATGGTGAGCCAATCACTTGGTCTGTTTGGTAGGATTACCACCCTGACTGGAGATCTCCCAGGATTACAACTGATCTCCAAGTGAAAGTAGGGCTGCCAAGTCAGCCTGGGAGGCAGGGGATCCCCCGCTACAGGGGTCCCCAATCTGCCAGCCTGGATTCGGCTGGCGGGAGGAACCCTACCCCTGAAGTCGTCCAGTCAGGATGACTGCCCCAGCTTGATGATGTCACCGGAAGTGACATCATCATGCTGGGGACGTTGCCGGGGCGACACTCCAGCAATCGCCTCCAAAACTCTATGGTACCATAGAGTTTTTGGGCAATTGCCAGAGCATCACCCTGGCAATGTCCCCAGCATGATGATGTCACTTCTGGTGACATCATTGTGGTGCGCGCGCAAAGCGCGTGTGCCGGGAAAATCCCAACGAAAAGAGGACTCCCCCCCCACCAGCACCTGGTAAGCACTTGGCAACCCTAAGTGAAAGAGATCAGTTCACCTTGTTCTGAGTCAGGCTGCTGCTAGAACAGGCTTTCCATGTCAGGTTAACAGTATCTACCAAAGTGCCAATAGAAACAAGGTCTGAGGGATTTTCAGAAGTTCAGCATTGAAACAGTTCAGGAGTCAAGTTTACCAAGGGCGCTTTCACACACACTAAATAATGCACTTTCAATCCACTTTCAATGCACTTTGCAACTGGATTTTAATGTGTGAAATGGATTAAAACTGCATTATTTAGCATGTGTGAAAGTGCCCCAAGTATCAGTCAAGTAAGTGTTGGCAAGTTCAGCATCTAAGACATATTGTATCAACACTCATGAGCTTCCCTTGTGAGTCTATATAGCCACTGCCGAAATGGCATGCATGCAGCCAGCTTCTCAGTGAAGCTCCTGTGATGACTCATCCCAACTGTAGGCAGGCAGCTGGCACTGAGCAAAGAGGCATGCACTCCAACGCCTAGTTCGTAAGTCTTTTCCTGCAGTGCTCCAAGGGTGCTGGTGACCCTGGGGAAATGGGGGCAGGTTGCTGCTTTTCAGCAGCCAGGTCAGAGATGGAGGACTCAGGCAACTCTGACCCACTCTTGGGTGCAAGTCAGGAAATTCCTGGATCTCATTCCCCTGCTGGTTGGCTGCTGTTGACTATTGGCTGGCTACACAGGGCCTCTCCTCTTCTGAGGAGTCCCCACTGTCACTGAGCCCTGTCTGGTCCACACAATAACTGGAGAAAATGGCCACTTCAGAAGGTGACTGTATGGCATTATACCCCACTGAAATTCCTGACCTCCACAAATCCTGCCCACCTCAGGCTCCACCCCCCCAAATCTCCAGATATTTCCTAACCCAGAACTGTGAACTGGTTTGATCAGGTTTTCACCAAACTGCACATATGCAAGCGCTCAGTTGATTCAGACTTATTGACAGCCAATAGCGTCACTAAGATCTATGTATATGATCACCGAAGAGTAGGATTTTATTGAAACACAGCATCTAATTGTCTATTTAAAAAGTTACCTGCTGAGCACAGGGGTAGTAGCAACAATGGGGAGGTAGTAGGCATCATTCAGGCTGCATGAGAATCTCCATCCATGAAAAGCCAATTGCATTGTACTGCATGATTGGTAAGCAATACAGTGGAACAACCTGTTGAGCACCCACAAACAGACTGATGTACTATTGAACTGATCACTGAAAAATCATATCTGGTGCATCCTTTCCTGAGAAAGGAACTCACCCCCAAAATCCTCCCCCCTCAACATCTCCCCTGATTCTTTTATTCAGGGGCTGATTTCATCCCTGTTTCTCTCAGGAGGCCTTTTCTGTGCTGTGTCCCAAGAGCCAAGGTCATGCCAATGGAGGTGTGAAGGCCAGGCCACCCAGTCTGGGTGAGCAGAATTTTCTCTTCAGGCCTGCTGATCAGCAGTCCCATGGTATCTCAAGGTGCAGCTCTTTCTACCACTGCTCTGCCATGACCAGTAGTGGAACTGCCAGCCATGTGAAATTCCCCTTCTAGCTAGCTCCCACTGCTGTCCTGAAGGAGCCAGCAATGGAGCTGCCAGTTGGTACTTCCATCCCCACAGGCTGCTGTCCTGTGTCATCTGCCTCTGCAGCCTGCCCAGGTGTGCCTTGTACTAGACTGTTCTACCAGCATCTTTTGCCCTTCCTGGGTTCAAGTAAGTGGCTAAAGCAGTGGGGTGGGTAACAGTATGGGCTGGGCATCACAGCCCTGTATTCCCTATTTCTTCTTTCTCTTCCCTGGCAGCCTCTCCCCGGGAAAAAGCTAGCTCCAGTTGCATGATGGATGCCAGGTCAGATGGCTGCAGTTGTAAGCCTCCAGGGGCTACTGGCAGGTCTGTCTTTGGCAAGTCTTCCTCCATCAGGGGCTGTTTTAGTCTCTAAGTCCACCCAAGTGCTCTACCACCCAAGGCTTTACTTTACAGAAACTAATTCTTGGAATATTACTGCAGTTGGCTAGCAACCTCCAAAATGGTGACTGAGAGCTCAGTGGGCATCCTTTTCTTATAGTTAACAGTACAGACAATTGTAAGGCTGGGCAGCATCCTTATGGACTTTTCTGATTTATAGGGGCAGCGTATGGACTATACCATCAGTGGGACATGAGAGTACACTAGGTGACCAGTGGGAAGATGGGAATAGATGCCTACACTATAGGACCAGAGTACCATTTTCTAAGGTTGCCACCTCCAGGCGGGAGATTGACACAGAGAACAAAGACACTCTCTCACACAAAGCCATGAGGTTACAGACTTACACCAGCAACTCCATACAGATATACACTCCGTGCACATATGCCTGCTTGTGCCCCCTCCTGCCAGCCTTCATCTCCATTTGCTACATCAAAGGACTTCACATCTGGGTGCGAAGACACCGGGATGCTTCCTGAAGATCGGTTCCCATGGCCAGCGTTCCTGTGATCCAGAAGATCAGTGCCAGATCCCGCTGGCAGCGACGTCCTCCCCTGACCATCAGATAGATTTGAATATTGACCACTCCTTTAGCACCCCCTTAGTGGCTAGAGATAGCAAACGGACCTTCTATAGGTTTTTCTAGGGATGGCACCATATCAGGCCATCCTCCCAGGTACCACCTCCCAATAAAAGCTGCTCCCCAAGATTTCAAAGAGGCTTTTTCTAGCTTTTTAGTTCCAGTCTTAGTCTAACTCCAGTTCTTAGTCTAACTCCAGTTCCTGCCCTGGTTCCTTCCCTCCCTCATGGACCCCTGGGTGCACCACTGGGGTCCGCCACGTGGTCTTCTGCCGGTTCAGAGCCACGATCCCTTATCTCCTTCCCAAGGACTTCTCATCCTCGTTTTCCAGCCGGATTCCACTGCTTTTATAGAGGTAAATATCACCCTCGATGGAAACCATCAATTACCTGCTCATGCACACGTCCCTATAACTTCTATCTAATTTCCTAGTACTGTATGCATGTATGAATGACAGAACAGCAGTGTCTTGTACAACCTTTTGTTATATTTAGTAAACGAATTATCTTACACCTTTAAATTGAGTCTGCGTCTGTTCCTCAGAAGTATTGGTTAGCACCGCCTCTGTATACCTGGTGAAAGGTCTTGCAAGCCGGCTGCATATTGATAAGAGCTAATATTCCCCAAATATTAATAACATAAAAAGAGCAGTCAGGCTAACACATTATTTCTATTATTTTTGCAAGGTTTAATCCCCCAATATGTTTTGTTTAGATTTTAGATTTTTCTGCAAACCTGAGACTTACTTTAAGTTTGTAGTGAAATCTCTACCATCTGTCCTCAGCCCCATTTTGCTGATCTATTAATCCACACTCAATGACCTGGTTTGGAATTAGATACATGATCAAGTTATATCGTCCACACGCTTCCTAATATGCACTCCTCCCTTTCTTGCTGGACAAGTGCACAGGAAGAAGTGAACCCATAATCTACTTCAATTAATGGAACCTTTTGCACATTCAGAGCATCAATATGTTTTGGCCTTAACCTGCAGCAAAAGCATTGTAAAGTTATTTGTAAACATGTCAATACAATGACATTTAGGTCTGCCTTGTTTCGCCCAGCGTTTGTCCTTTATTGATCAGCCCTGGTGCATGGAGGATAGGTTACCCTCCTCAGCTATATTTTTGCATTATTGCTAGTGATAAGAGAGCATTAGTCAGTGCTATTGCTGATATACATCTTCGGTCCATTAAAATGCAAATGTTCAGGTGTATTGCTGATAGAAATCTTTGCCTCTTAATGCAGTGAAACGTCTAGCTAATTATAACTCAGAACTATTTTTCAGATAACTGAGCAATAAGTCATTATAAAAATGTGTCATGTAAGCCCTTTTATTTCTCTGTATCCATGACTGCTAGGCCAGGGATAATCTAATAAGACTTTTTTTCAGTACAGAATTTCTGAATTAGTTCCAGGTTATTGTCTTTTGTTGTTTTAAATAAAAAGAATAGCTCTAAGAAAATCAACACATTGTACAGGCTGTTAGTAACTCAGAATCCATCTGTATTAATTATTAAATAAGGAGTTAAATGGTCTATAATTTATGAGAAAGAAGAACAGATAATCTGAGGGTCACTGTTACATTGACATGTTTATTTATTTATTTTACAAACAATGAATTTATGAACATATGAAATTGCCTTGTACTGAATCAGATCATTGGTTCTTTTAGTTGTGTCTAATTATACCAGGCAGTTGTTTACAGTCGTCAGACCAGAATTATCACTGTGGAAATTCACATCCTGTAACATCATTTATTGACATGGCATGCTGGGGGAAATGGATTTCAAAAGTTCCCCTAAGAGAGCCATCCTAAGCAAATATATTCATAGATTTATTCAGGTCTATTTAATGGGGCTTCCTCCTCCAGGAAAATATTCTTGGGATTGCACTGTAGGTGTGTTTGATTCACTGGGCTGATTCTGGGCAGCAAAAAAAAACCAAAAAAACAACTTATGTAGTTATCCAACATTTTGGATTTTCCCCAGAATGGAGCTATTGTGGCTGTGATTTACAGTCAGAAATGGAGGGAAAGAAGACCCTATGTAATCCTTTCTCATCGGTTCATTTTCCCACTAAAAGTTACTTCCCTAAGTTGTTTTTTACCCCTACATTGTTTTTAGTGTTTGTTTTGGTTTGTGCATGAAGCCTTTCTTCTCTCTACTAAATGTGACTTTGGGTGAGATTTTTGAGATGTTCAGTATTACTAATTTTTAGCTGGTCTGTTTTGAAAATGATTGGAAATATCTACTGTTTCGCTAGATTCAAGTCCAGTAGAACCTTTGAGACCAACAAGTTTTTTTCAGTTGTGAACTTTCCAGAGTCAAAGCTTCCATTATCAGGCACCAGAGGGAGCTTTGACTCTTGAAAGCTTGTACCCCCAAAATCTTGTTTTTCTCTAAGGGGCTACTGGACTCAAATCTAGCTGCTCTACTGCAGCCCAACATGGCACTCTCTGAAACTATATAAGAAATAGTTCCAGGGGTCCGCTGGAGCAGGAGCGCACAGGAGCGCAGCTCTGGGAGTGAGGAGCCCAGGGGGCAGGCACATGACCAAGCCCCACCCCCTCCTCAGCTTCCCCGAGCAGTGCAGAGGCGCAGCGCCCCGGGGAAAGCCCTGCTAGGGTCTTTATTGTTTTTAATGTTTTGTTTTAATATTGATAATTTTATCATTGTTCCTTTTATGACTGTGTGCTGCTTTTCCAGAGACTTGCTCAAGGTGGCATATAAATTTTCTAAGTATACCATTTTTTATCTGGGTACTGGAGAAATTTCACCAACCCTTCAGCAGCTTCCACCCCATCAGTTTGGTGTAGTGGTCAGGAGTTGTACTCTAATCTGGGAGAACTGGGTTTGATTCCCCACTCCTCCACATGCAGCTGCTGGTGTGACCTTGGGCCAGTCACAAGTTCTCTCAGAGCTGTTCTCTCATGAGCAGTTCTCAAAAGACCTCTCTCAGCCCCACCTACCTCACAGGGTGTCTTGTTGTGGGGAGGGGAAGGGAAAGGGATGGGTGGTGCACATGTCCTGGGTATCTCAAGTCTACTTGAAACCTGGTGGTTTCAAGGGAGCAGGAAGAGAATGAGGGTGTGTTCTTTACGCTTATTTTTATTGCACAAAGTATTGGATGGGGAAGGGAATGGAGGAAGAGCAGGTCAGTTTCACTCACCTGTGGAGTGGAGCCTGAGGGGTGGGTGTTGCCTTCTGACACACTTCCGGTATGTTAGGGGGTGTGGCATATGCAAATGAGTTATGCTAATGAGCTCCTGCACCTCTTTTTCTACAAAATGACCCCTGAATACTTCATAAAAGCTGCTGTAGTTTTGCCACTGCTGCTTTGATGGATAGGATTCTATATCTAACCGCTGTGTGATTGGCTGAAATTTAGCATGAGTAGCTTTCAGAGTACAAATGGGAATTTTGATCTGTGGAACTCCCATGGTATCAGGCAATGATTAAAGACAGTTACCCTTAAACCATAAAAGATACAGGAGTCCTGAAGGCTAGCTACACCTTTCTGCAGTGGAGACCATGCTGAGTTGGCTCTCCTGGGAAGGCTGACTCAATTGGAAGAACTCAGTCTGGATTACTTTATTCATTTTTAAACATAATATATAAATGTAGAACTGAAACATAATTTTATAAGAAAATTACTTCGTGCAAAGTAAGCTGTGGTTTCCATTTTAATTAACAAGCAGCCTGAATGTATGCATGCTTACTCAGAAGTAACTCCCAGTGAACTCAATTGGATTGATTTATTAGATTTTCCCCTGCCTTTCTCCTATTATGGAATTCAAGATGGTGTATATGGGGTTCACTAGATGGAATCTCCCATCTCGGCGATGGCCATCACAGTCCTGCTTAGCTTCACCAAGGTAGCTGTATCAGGCACAGCCATTCCCTGTCCCTTACTTATTCCCATGTAACTGTGTGCATGGGATTAAGGATGTAGCCATGTGATGACATCCTTTGCCTAAAAAAGCACTTAGCATAACAAGTCTGATGGGTCAAACCTGACATTCTCTTCTAGGTTTTCTGATACTAACATTTAGTTCATAGTATTAAGTTAATGTTCTGATTCTTAAAGAAAATGTACTGGAATGGGTCTGTCAGAATTGTTAGAGGTGTTAGGATAAAAACAGCAACAGCAAACGGTTTGGGAGCTTGATCTGGGAACTATGGAATCTTAGAAATCTTTTCTCAGATTCATATCTATATATCTAATTTTCAAAAGTCCCCTTTGCTTGCAGATTCTTATTTCTGCAGATGGGGGCACACTCTCCCCTAATAGGTTTTTCTACAGATGCAGGGGATTCCCTGAGTCTGCAGAAAAATCCAAAAAGTTTTTAAAAACTTGGGGAGGGTTGAATCCCCCCCATGCCTTTTGAAATGGCCTCCACAGGGATCTACTCCAGGCCCCACCTTATCAACAGTGAGAGACAGAGAGAGATAATGAGTGGGGGAAGAGGGCAGGAAGCAAAAGCAGATCTAGATCTGGGATTGAGGAGGATTCCTCCTGCAGTATGAATGGCTAAATAGCAGGGAGGTTGGAGCCAGGCCTGGGACTAGGATTGCCCACTCCAAGTTGGGAAATTCCTGGAGATTCTGTGGTGAAGTCTGAGGAGTGCAGAGTTTGGGGAGGGGAGAGGCCTCAGCTGGATATAATGCCACAGAATCTACCCATTTTTTCCAGGGGGACAGATCTCTGTTGTCTGGAGTTCAGTTGTAATTCTGGGGGGTCTCCAGGTCCCACCTGGAGGCTGGCAAACCTAGGCCTGGCAGCACCCACTGGGTAACTTGATACCACCTGACTTGCATGATTCAACTAGGCCTGGCTGCTTGCTACTGTTCAACAGCAGCCACCCTATGAAAGTCAGTGTAGTATAATGGTCAGAGCTTCAGAGCAGGATTTGCGAGACCCAGCTTTAGATTCCCATCTTGCTGTGGAAGCTCACTGGGTGATTTTGGACCAGTCACATACTTTCGGCCTAACATACCTCATAGGGTTGTTGTGTGTATAAAAAGGAGGAGAGAATAATGTAAACTGCTTAGTCCCCACTGTGGAGAAAGACCATGATTTTCTCAGTAGAAGCCGCAGGAGGAAAGGAGACAGAAAGCTGAAGACAGAGGGGCAGATTCAGGTAGGTTGGATGTTGGGTGGAAAGGAGATAGGAGTGGGGGCAGAAAGGAACTGACAGACATGAAGGGGAGAGAGGGAGAGAGAGAGTAAGAAAAGGGGTGGCAGGAAGGAGAAAGAGTGTGAGAGAAGTAGGGGGAGAGGGGAAGAAGCAGAGGTTGGGGGAATGGGATAGCCATTCCCACAAGTTTCTTGTGGGTTCCCACTTCTCTCTCTCTCTCTAGAGAGAGAGAGAGAGAGAGAGAGAAAGAAGATATATATATATTCTCATCTGTGCAGTTCTGCCCAGACACAAATGTATGTTGATTCCAGGAACAGTTTCATTGCCCTTCAGCTACTGTTAACCTAGAGGTGGCAGACTCAATATGTGTAATGTACGAACAGACCTGAATCTATCTTTCCAAGTTAAACTCGTAAAGTAAATGTGTTAAGACATAAAGAAGCTTGGGCATCCAAAATCACTTCTCATTCTGAAAAGTCAAGTTTGTGAACCTTAACCAACAAAGATGAAATGTCACAAGATAGGTTGCCGACAGCCTCAGGGTGGGGGAATTGTCGCAGTGCTAATACTGAAAAAAATGTGCATGCAGGAGTTCATGATAATTTGGACTTTTTAGATAATAAAACATATTTTTAATCCTGCCGTGTGGGTGGCATACTGTAAATATTTCAGACATTTTCATATCCATTTGAAAAAAGTGTGTTTATGTGCATTTTTTTGTTCTTTACTTGTGGCTTTTTAATTATTGTCTTGCCCCATGTAACACAAAGTATTTTTTTTTTTATAATTCAGTGAGAGCTACCTCTGGCAGAATTTTAAAATGTTAGCTATGCGATAATTACAGTAAACTTCTGTTTCTACCTTCAGAGTACAAACAATATCTTTGAATTTCTGGTGCCTGCTTTTCATTCATAGAAATGCATGAAACTATTCCATGTATAAAATAATGTCATAAACTTCCAAAATTAGCACTAATGAATTAGGCCAGATTTTGTGATTAATTTTTGTTCTTGGCTTTACAGTTGTTTATTTCATATTTGAAATATGTGCCCTGGCCTATTGTCTTTAAGGACCTTACATATGCATTTGACAAAGGCCAGGCTCCAAACACTGGATTAACTAAAATGTGAATGGTATTTGATTGGTTGTTTGAATAGTAGCTGATCCTAAATTTCCTTTTTATTGAAAGACAAGCTGTCAAAATGAATGCCAGTCAGTGGCTTCTGGTTTACTACAACAGAATCATTGCACGTTTCATCAGAATGGTTGGGTTTAGATAAGGTTGGAACCTAGACAGACAACTATTTCCCCAGCTACATTCTCTGCTATAAATTAATGGAGTACCCCAGATGCAAATTAAATTTTAACAATGCTGGAGATTCACTCTGGCTACCTTAACCAAAATCCTAGACATATATGTGTGTTGTGTTCTAATGGCGACTGCCATGCAGTCAGTCCATGCGGTCAGGCCATACAGTCTGGGGCAAGCACATGGCCAGGTGCAGTCAGAGCTTTGCTCCAGAACACAATAGACTGGCCGGATTGTAATTTAGACCTATCGGTCAGCCAGGATCCAAATAGGGGCCAATGACCTGGGGAGATTTAATTGTATTAATTGTAATCCTATCAGAGTGTGTGGGCGAGGCCAGGGGCGCAGTTTAGGTGCACATATAAGCAGACCCCCGAGCCCAGCTCAGACATGCCATCTGATCCTTCCAATAAACTACATGTGCTGATTTCACTGAAATGCGTCTCAGACTCCTGTACTTTTCAATGTGATTTGCCCATAGCCCCTTCCTGTTCTGGTGATTTCTCCAACCTAAGCATATGAATTTATTCTCTCTCTTCTCAGCAGAAGTGTCCTATAGTTTAAAAGTTCTGATGCACCATTATATATTTAAGTCTGAAATTCTAATGTACTTTCCACAAAGTAAGTTTGATTGGATTAAATAAGTTTTGCTCTGGATAAACGTGCGTATGACTGAGTCAGTTTGAACAAGTTAATATATGCTGATTATACATATTCATATGGTCCCTGTAAATTGTGAAGGGTTTGTGTAGCTACAATCATCTGGAATAAGTGTCTGTGTGAACCAGAGCATGCATGAGAATACTGGCCTTACAATCCTGTTTAACACATGAACAGCTTCACTGTCTGATAGAAAATTAAAGAGAGATTGTTAAAATTAAATTTTGATGTGGAGTTTTAAAGTTGAAAAATGTAACTACTTAAAGGACCATGTTTTCCTGAAGAAATCCACTTATTCATTCTGGTCTTATGGGCAGTGTTTGATGACTGTATCTTATACTCCGTGATTCCTGGCAACATCTGGAATTTTTTTGGCAGTAGCCCCAGTAATGTGGTATGCAGGGCCGGTGCTACCATTAGGCCAAGTTAGGCAACCGCCTAGGGCACAGACCTCAGAGGAGTGCAGAAACGGACAATCAGCGCCACTCCAACTGGCCACAGGCTCTCACACTCACTCACTCACCAGCCCCAGCTCTCCCATGCTTTTCCTCTTCCAGGAAGTCATGGCAACTGCAGCAGCAGCAGCTCCCTTCAGCTTTGCCTTGCACCCTGCCTGCTAAAAAAATTAGCAGGGTCAAGTTTTGTGCTTTTAATTTTCCCTAGAATTCATCTGTTTTTGATAATTGGTTAGCAGTGTGTGTGGGGGTGCAAGTAGTTAGCCTTTCCTAGGGCGCAAAAAAGCCTGGTACCGCCCCTGGTGGTATGGCTTGCATGAATAGGTCTGAAATGCCACTACTCTACTGTTCTCCCCCTCCCCCCCAGGCCCATAGCTACAGTGGTGCCTTCAAGGCCCACCACTCAACTTCCTGTCAAGGCCTCATGACTTCCTATTTACCCCAGCGCCCCCCCCCCCCCAATTCTCTGGAGCTGGAGGTGGTGCTGGGCTCCCAGTTGAGGCCAGCTTGGAGCTGGCTTGGAAAAGAATCCGTACCGCAGGAAGCCAGCAGGCGAGGTTGGGCTGGCGGAAACTTTCACTCAGAGTACTATTCTGAGAGTAGAAAGGAAGCTGGGAGTGGCATGGGCCATGGAAACAGCAAGAGCTGGGCCATGGGGGAGGGGGTGTAAAGGACAATCACCATCTGCTAGCCAGTGGTTTCTCAGCAGCTCTAAGCCCTTCTATTTCTCACACCTCTGATCTATCTGTCTCAAGTTCTCCTGTGCTTTCAACCTCTCAAAAGGCTGCACATCAGTTTTGTTCCTGGAGCGAGTCACAAATATAAAGGAAGGCTTCATGCTGTGCGAACACCCCCCGCAGCTGGGAGCTGGAAGAAACACAGAACAGATGGGGTTAATCTTCATCTCAGCTGCCTTCTCGGCTACCCCAACTTGCCTCTGTGATCACTACCACCCCCTCCAAAGCCCCTCCAAGCTCTGGCCCCACCCGTGGCTGCAGCGCCTGGAAGAGCCCAATCCTGCCAGGATCTGATTACCTCCGAGGGGAAGCAGATTCCACCCGGAGTCTAAAAACTTTGCCTCAGGAGGCAGAGGAGAGCCAATGGGAGAAGAAAGGGGCTTGCCCCCCTGTGAGATTTCTGGAGGGGAACCAGCTCAGCTCAGGCACCAGGAGCAACTGTGCAAATGGTGTGCCTTGCAGTTTGGTGTAATGGTTAAGTACGTGGACTCTAATCTGGGAGAACCGGGTTTGATTCCCCACTCCTCCACTTGCACCTGCTGGATGACCTTGGGCAAGCCATAGTTCTGGCACAGCTGTTCTCTCAAGGACAGCTCTGGAAAGAGCTCTCTCAGCCTCACCTACCTCACAGGGTGTCTGTTGTGGGAAGGGGAAGGAGTTTGTAAGTCGCTCCGAGACTCCAAGTGTGTTAAGGGCAAGATATAAATCTAATCTCTTCTTCTTCTTCTTCTTGCAAGATCATGTTTCCCTTGCCAGGCTGGTGCTGAGGAGCCAAGGGCAGAGTGGGGCATCCGGACCATGCCACATGCACCCTTCCCTGGCCCTGCTGGGGAACGTGTCGTCCACTTGCCTGTGTCTGTTCTGGCCAGAGGGCAGGAGGAGAGAGGCATGGTGAGTCCCCATGGGGGAGGGCAGGGTTTTACAGACTGGCCAGGGCCCCCACCTCCATGGTCAGGCTGCAGATGGGAGAGAGATGAGGATCTTCCCAGCCTAGCAGCCCCAGTGCTTTCTGGAGGCACTCATCACCCCCTTCCGTGGCTCCTTGCTTCAGCCGAGGTTGCAGGGGTCATGGTGGGGGGGGGGGAGGAAGGGGGAGCACTGCTTTGTCCCACTGGAGCCTGGCACACCCTTCCCTCCAGCCCCACACAGGAAGACCAGCTGGGGCAGGGGCCAGCCAGCTTATGTGAGTTTTTTCATTTTAATTTTATTTCAGTGCCCCCCAAATTTTTAAAAGGCTTCTCAAATTAAAAAGATCCTGGCTACGGACCTATCCCCCCCCCCAAAAAAAAGAAAGATGGTCTTTAGAAGGGTCTGTGGGCATAATTGTTGGGCTGGATGCTCCTCTAGTCTAGATGATGTTTCATTCCACAACACAAGAACTAATTCCAGTCCTCATCTGTCTGCTTCATCTGTCCTTGGTTTCCTGTTACAGTGTTGTTCTTTACTCTTCTGATCAATCTAGGGCCGTTTCAGGATTAACTCTTTGGAATAGTCATCAAGGGAAGGTTCAGAAAGCACATTCATTTCCTTACTATTATGAATAAGCATCTTAGACTGCTAATTCACACATTATGGAGTACACAGGTGTGGTTCAGGGTCCCCACCACATGACTTATGTAATGGTCATGTGTGAGTTTCAGGTTATCCTCAGTTCTCATCTGTATGGTGCCCAATATAGATCACAACAGTGACATATGTGAAGAAGGGGCTTTGGCTTCTCACCCTGTCTCATGCCATACCATTTTCCTGATTTGAAATGGTTCAGGAGCTGTTATTTGGGCTGTTAGAAAAACCCGCAAGTATACATGTGGGTTTTTTCCCCCAGTGGGCCATATTGTGCAGCCCTGGGACCATTGGTGGTCAAGAAAAAAATGCTGGGGATGTAAAATCCCTTTTCCATGCACACTACTGTTTCCACCTGAATTGGGCACTGCATATGGCAATTTAGGAGAACTCACAGTTCATTACTTACATAGGACACAGGGTGGGAACCCTGGTCCCAACCTGTGTACTCTGTAAAGTGAATTTCTCCCCAAATCCCAAGTGACAATCAAAGAAATACGTTTGTCATTGTATGTTTTATATATATTCAATGGAACAAGGTATAAATAAAAATACAAGAAGTATGAAATTATATTTTCTTATTATAGTGCATATATCTCTACAACAGTATGTATCTTAATCACAATAAACAATTTACTATCACTATCAACAGTCCACTCTAATGATGAATGAAAGTGCCTGTAAGTGTTCTTTCCAAGATTGAACTGCTTGTGCTGTAATGAATGGTTCTATGTCCCAGTAATTGCTGATGATTTCCTTCTGTGAAAATGGTGTACACACAAAAAAATCCCTTTGCCCCACTTGGAGGCAAGGTGAAGGGAAGAGAGAGAGGGAAAGGAATGGATCTCAGACGTTTCTGCCTGACAGAGGGGTTGATGTGCTGGCCCCTCTTTTGTGCAGAAGCACCTGAGATTCTTTCCCTCTTCCACTTGGGAATCCCCAAATATGTAGGGATGCCCTAATCAGCCAGCCAAGTCAGGTCAAAGAATTTGATTTGGTAATCAGCCATTCCGTATAATACTGTATAGGCATTATTCGGGTTCTTAATCGGCTTGGCCGAGCTAAATGCACACCCTTACTTTGAATGATTGGGATGTATAGATTTCATTCTGTTGTCTCTTTGAGGAAGCCGAGAAGAAACAGAATTAAAGTTTGACAAATCCATCAGAGGCTCCATTAGAATGTCCACAAATCATCCACAATGACTGGATTTGAAAGAACAAAGGACATAGGATCATTTATTACAGCACAAGCTCTTTAATTTTGGAAAGGACACTTACAGGCACTTTCAGTCATCATTAGAATGGACTGTTGATAATTATAATGAATTGTTTATTGTAAGGTACGTATTGTTGAGTACTGCCAACAAAAGTCCGTATGGTCAAAGCAATGGTATTCCCAGTAGTAATGCATGGCTGCAAGTGTTGGACTATAAGGAAGGCTGAGTGCCGAAGAATGGATGTTTTTGAACTATGGTGCTGGAGAAAACTCTTGAGAGTCCCTTGGACTGCAAGGAGATCAAATCAGTCAATCCTAAAAGAAATCAACCCTGACTGTTCCCTGGAAGGCCAGATACTGAAGCTGAATCTCAAATACTTTGGCCACCAAATGAGAAGGGAGCACTCACTGGAGATGACCCTGATGCTGGGAAAGACTGAAGGTTAAAAAAAAAGAAGGGGATGGCAGAAGGATGAGATGGTTAGACAGTGTTATCAATGCAGCAATCATGAAATTAAGCAAACTCCAGAGCATGACAGAAGACAGGAGGGCCTAGTGTGATGTGGTCCATGGGGTTGCGAATAGTTGGACTCAGCTGTGCAACTGAACAACAACAAGAAAATATTGAAGTATTGGGCTCCCCGCCGCCCGGCTTTGCCGTGGCGGGGGGAAGCAATTTTGCCGCCTCGCATGACGCGAGGCAGCAACAGAGCGCGTCGGCGCTCATTGGCTCTATGGGGGGGGCGGGGCTTGCTCGATTTGAGCCGTTGCCCCGCTCCCATCTGCGCAGTCGCCTGGAGAGCTCGCTCGTTGAAGGAGCACGCGTTGGGTGCTCTCGGCGAGGCCTGGGCGGCTGTTGGTGTCGGCTGACGGCGGCGGTGGCGGCGGCTGCTTGTGGGGCTCCGTGGCGAGCAGGCGGCGCTTCAGGGGCTCGTTGTCGAGGCGGCAGCGGCGGCGGCGCCCTCCCGTGTCTTTTTGGTGGCTGGGGGCGGTTGGGTTTAGGCGGAGGCAGCAGTGATCGCCATACCCCCCCCGTTCCCCTCATCGGCCCCCTTGTGAGGTGATACGGCCCGCCCCCCTGCTTGAGCCCAGGGGCCGTGGATAGCGGCGGCGGCCGTTGGCGCATTTTCTCTGGCTCCTGTGTCTGCCTCTTCTGGAGCTTGCCCCCCCCTTTCGTTTTTGGGCGTGTTGTGGGTGCCCCGCTCCTCCTGGTGCTAAGGTGGCGACAGCTGCAATGTCTTGACCCCCCCCATCTCCAAAAAAAAAAAAAAAAAAAACGGGACGTTTGGCAGGCTAGGCCTGTGGGTTGCAGGGTGGGCTCCGTGATTGGGGGCCGTGAGTGGCCTTGTTCTGTGGGGCGCTGACCTGTGAGCCTTGGGGAGTGGCTGTCCGTTCTGCAGGCTCTTACAGGAGGGCCTTTAGACGGCCATTTTGACTGAGGTTGTTGCACCGGGTACGGCGGCCATTTTGGTGGGCTGCAAGCCTCATGTTCAGGGGCCATTTTGTGAAATTTCTGGCAGCCATTTTAGGTGGTGTTGATATTCTTCTATTCCAATATTGCTGTTTTCAATTCTTGGCTTACGGTTTGGATTGTTTCATTGACATTTGCATTTGTTTATATTATTAGAAGTTCGTAGTCATGGCACCTGGAAAAGGTAAGGGCAAGGGCAAGGGCAAGAACCCAGCACCAAAGAGACCTCCTGCGCAGCCTGATCCGGTGGTTCCTTCCAGTGATGAAGAGGAGGATGTGATAAACATAGCTATCCTTCAGCGGTTGGAGGCGCTGGAGAAAGAGCGTGGTATGCCCGTAGGTGGTTTACCAGTCGACAATAATGCCAATATGTCTTTTAAAGCGCAGGTGCTGGCGCGGTTGGCCTTTCTTGAGGACAGGCAGGATGCGGCGGCTTCAGGTCCGGTGGGAGCTGTGTTTGGCCAGCAGGGTCCAGGTGCGGGGGAGCAGCAGGTGGCTCTTTATTCGCCTTCCCAAGTTGCAGGAGGTAAGGAGCTGGCACTGGGTAGGCTTGGATCAACGTGGCCTTGGGGTCCTGGTGGCCAGAGTGCTGCAGCGGCGCCTATGCTTCACGTTAGCCAGCCTATTGGTCAGGCCCCCGAGCAAGGTGCCTCCACTTCCCATTTACCGCAGTTTAATTGGCCAGCATTTCCTTATTCCAGCCCTCCTTCGGTTTGCCAAGGAGCTTTGCCGGCGTGGGGTTTCTCGCAGCCTGGTGTTGGCTACCCTTATGTAGGCGGGGCATCGTATGATGCGGTTGCTGCGGGGGCCATTCCAAGTGGCGATGCAGACCTGCCTTTAGGTGACCACCTTTCAATGGCCACTAAAGAGAAGATTTTAAAAGGGGAGTATGTAGATGTGTTTGGTTTGCTCTATCGGGAGATAGAGAAAAAGGACAGGGATAATCTGGATGACCGGGAGAAGGAGCGCTTGAAGCGCCGTGTGGTAGATAGGACGTGGGCCAATTGGTTTCCGGGTTTCCTAATCTACGCAGCCGTCATAGTGCGACACCAGCCTTGGAGGGCTTCGTCGATGCTCCAGTATCTGGACATCATTTACAAGGCATTTACAAACTTCCCAAGCCCGGCATGGTCGCAATATGACGAGGAGTTTAGGATGAAGGCGGCCATTAACCCAGCCATGCGGTGGGACAGGATCTGTTCCAATTTGTGGCTGCAAATCATGTCTCCGGCCAGGTCTGGGTGGGGCGAGCGGTCTCATAGTGGCCACTCAGTTAAGAGGGCGTTGGTGCAATCAGGTTCCCGCCCGGTGGCGGGGCAGGCGGTTCAACGACGCCAGCTTTGCTGGGAGTTTTCTTCCCAGGGAACCTGCGGTCGTAAATCGTGCACCTTTAGGCATGAGTGCCCTTTGTGCGCGGGACCTCATCCCTTATCCAGTTGTCCACGGCCCAAGGGCCGTGGGGGAGGCAAAGGAGGCAAGTACCCAGGGGGGGGGAAGCCACACAACCCCCATTCTGACAAAGGGTCCTAGCCCGATTAAACTGGGAGTTTTGAGACGCTGGTTGCGTAGTTATCCAAGGAGTGGTGATAGGGCCTACCTCTTGGAAGGGTTCACTGTTGGTTTTCGCATACCGTTTCAGGGGGTGAGGGTGCCCTATTTGGCTAGGAATTTAAAGTCGGTTTTGGGCATGGAGGACATAGTTAGGGCCAAGATTGCCAAGGAATGCAAGGAAGGCAGGGTTTTGGGCCCGTTTGTTAGTCCACCAGTGGCCAGTTTAAGAGTTTCTCCTTTAGGTGTAGTTCCAAAAAAGGCACCTGGTGAGTTTCGCCTCATTCATCACTTGTCCTACCCTCGGGGAGGGTCGGTGAATGACGCCATACCTGGTGAATTATGCTCTGTCAAATATACTTCCTTTGATCAGGCCATGCGGGTGGTCCGCCTCTGCGGTGTGGGGGCCGAATTGGCTAAATGTGATATTAAATCAGCCTTTCGGCTCCTCCCGGTGCACCCTGAGGATTTTGAGCTACTCGGATTTGCCTTTGAAGGGAAATTTTACATGGATAGGGCCCTACCCATGGGCTGCTCGGTGTCCTGTTCTGCTTTTGAGAGGTTCAGTTCGTTTTTGGAATGGGCCTTGAGAACCAGGACTGGTCTCTGTAGTACCGCCCATTATTTGGACGATTTTCTTTTCGTGGGCAAGAGGGGCTCTGGCCAGTGTCGTTTCCTGCTTGACAGTTTTGTCTACATGGCTGATGAGCTGGGTGTCCCTCTTGCTCAGGAAAAGACTGAGGGCCCGACATCCACATTAACATTTTTAGGTATTGAGATTGATACGGTTAGTATGTGCTGCAGGTTGCCCCCAGAAAAATTGGATGCGTTAAGGACGCGGGTCATCTCTGTTAGGTCCCTTTCTAGGGTCACTCTTTTGGAGCTGCAGCAGTTGGTAGGTCACCTCAACTTTGCATGCAAAGTTGTGGCGCCAGGTAGGGCATTTGTGAGGAGGTTATGTGACTTAATGAGAGGCCTCCGTCTCCCACACCATAGGACCAAAGTCTCCAGGGGAATGAGGGAGGACCTCTTTGTTTGGGAACAGTTTCTGGACTCGTTCAATGGGGTCTCTATGTGGCGGGATGAGCTCTTGTTAGAGGCTGAGCTTCAGATTTCATCTGATGCAGCCGGCTCATCTGGTTACGGAGTTTATTTTAGGGGGCATTGGTGTGCCGGGGACTGGCCTAAAGATTGGTTTCGGGCGGGTTGGGTCAAGGACCTCACCTTCCTGGAGTTTTTTCCAATTGTCGCAGCGGTGTGGATCTGGCCTGCCAATTTGGCTAATAGGACCGTCCACTTCTGGTGCGACAACCAGTCCACGGTTCATGTCATCAATTCCCTTACATCCAAATCCCCCAGGGTCATGGCTTTGGTTAGGGCCTTTACCTTACAGTGCCTCAAATTTAACATCTTGTTTAAGGCCAGACACGTCCCGGGGGTCGCTAATGGGATCGCTGACGCTCTCTCTCGTAAACAGATGGAGAGGTTTCGTCAGCTGGCTCCAGAGGCCGACCCGCTCCCGGCACGGATGCCCACAGAGGTGTGGGGGATTGGAGGGCTGAGGCCGACAGGGCAATGAGCCTGGCACTTGCCCCTTCCACCAGGAGAGCTTACCTGAAGGCCGGTAAGCAGTTTCTGTCCTTCAGGGCGGGAGCGGGTTTGCAGCAGGTCTGGCCTATTCCTGTGTCACACCTGATGCAATTTTGTGTGTCACTACGGAATGGTGGCCTTTCAGCTCACACAATCAGAGGCAAGCTGTCTGCGCTGGCTTTTGCCAGTAAGGCCTCGGGTCACAAGGACACCACGGGCGACTTCCGTCTCCGGAAGATGCTCGAGGGGTGGTCTCGGGAATCAATTAGGGCAGTTGACACCAGGGAACCTTTGACACCCACAGTCCTGAGAGGGCTGGAGGGCCAGTGGCCCTCTTGTTGTAGTGACAGCTACGAGGTGGGCCTGTTCCATGCCGCTTCGCTGACCGCCTTTTTTGGGGCACTCAGGATTAGCGAACTGGTGGCAGGCTCTCGGACTGACGTTTCTGGTGCAGCTTTGGAGCTTAGGGATGTATCAATCAATAAGTTTCAGCTACGGATCAGGTTGCGTAGATCCAAAACTGATCAGAGGGGTAAGGGGAGTGTGCTGGAACTAGGGTCTAGTTCGGAGGCAGCACTGTGCCCAGTCGCCGCCATGAGGCGGTACTTGGCACTTCGGGGTGATGGCCCGGGCTATTTGTTTCGGCATAGCGACAGCACCCCTCTTACGAAGTTCCAGTTTTGGACCGTGACTCGGAAGGCATTGATCCGGTTGGGTCTGGGCGGTGTTCGTTTTTGCTCCCATTCGTTTCGAATTGGGGCGGCATCGACTGCTGCCGCAATGGGGTACCCTGATAGGACAATACAGAGGATCGGGCGTTGGAAATCCGGATGTTATAAGAGTTATGTTAGGCGTTGTAACTTGTAAGTTCGTGGTAGTTTCATTCAGACATTTGTTAATAAAGTTCTTGTTACAGGTGCTGCAGGCCGTGAGACAAGACGAAGAGTCATAGTCTGCGGCCACAGCATGGTCTTTTGGGCGGCTCATCGAGCGAGGAGAACCTCTTTCGGCTCCCAGCTTGGCCTCAGCGAAGTGGCGACGGTTGAGTGGTTGGGGAGGAGGGGCATGAGATGGCCGGCGCTCCTCCCGTTGTTGTTCGAGGAGAGGCAGGGCCCCCCCCCCTCATGTGCTAGTCATACACCTGGGGGGCAACGATTTGGGTTTGGTCAAGGGCGTGGCCCTTGTGATGCAGGCCAGGGATGATTTGGCACTGATCAGGTCACGGTGGCCTGGTGTGCAGATAGTATGGTCTGCCATGCTCCCCCGTCTGGTTTGGAGGCATGCCGGTGACCCCAGGTGTATGGACAGGGCTAGGCGTAACGCTAACAGCCAACTTCGCACGGCCATGGAGTCCGGGTTGGGTCTCTTTTTGCCGCACCCTAACATACAGGTCAAGTTCCCGGACCTGTATCGCCCTGACGGGGTGCACCTTTCAAACAAGGGCAATGGGTTATTTCTTGAGGACTTGCAGCACGGGATTCGGATGGCTCTCGGTTGCCGTGTGGGGTAGCAAAGGCCAAAGCAGAGGCTTGGCTTTGCATGTGGTAGGTTTATGCAAGCAAGAAAATGGAACTGGTGGGTACCTTACGGCATATCCCTGTTGGGAACAGGAGGTCACCAGGAACCACCCTAGGGCCTTGCGGTCTGGGGAGGTGAATGGTGATCGCCTCTGGGAACCTCTCAGACTAGGCTCCTCCCTGAAGGTCTGTGCAGCCTCAGGGGTAGGCGCCCCTGGGAGGGGATGCCAGTATGCTGGGCCGCCGGTTACGAGCCAGAATCTGACTGGGTCAATACTGGGGCTAGGTTACCTGCCCATTACAAGGGCAAGGAGGCTGGGTCTGGGAATGACGCCTGCCTTGCCTGTTCCTGAGCTTGCTTAGTTGCCCGTTGCTGCATGTCCTGTTTAAATAGTTAATAAAGTGGCCCTTGTTTGATTCCAAACTGTTGTCTGTCTCGTTATTTCATGCTGGGGTGGCAATGTATGTTTCTTGGCATTTCTTAGAATATACGTAACATGAAAATCACTAACATATAGCATCCAAGGCCAAGGACAGATTGGCAGTCTCAGCTGCTCTGCCTCCACTTCAGAAGCGGAGGCAGAGCGGCCGTTCAGACGGCCGCATCTGCCCCCAGGAGGCGGCCTGGACGCATCGTGTCTGGCGCCGTGCTCCTCTTGCACCAGCCAAGCACCACTTCAAAGTGGTGCTCGGCTGCTGCGGCGCGCCATGCGTGCGGGCAGGGGCAGCCGCATGGCATCCGCCCACCGCTGCAGGAAGCCGCCCGCAGTCTGAACGCTGCGGGCGGCTTCCTTCTGGCAGCGTGCAAATGCTGCGCTGTGGGGGAAATTTCCCCCGCCCCAGTCTGCCGCGCCGTGGAGGCGCGGCAGACTGCCAATCTGTCTGCAGCCCAAGTGTGTTCTTGTTAGTATCTACACTCATAACTAATCAAAACAAAGAATCCATAGCTAAAAAAATTGGAGGAAATTCATCAGCTTCCCTCCCCTCGAAAACTAGTTACAATACCTGCCCGTTATTTTTAGAATGCCACAATTCACAATGCACCATACACAGTACATATGTAATTTATTCTGTAGGATTTTCACCCCCATTCTTCTAACTGGGACACTAGATAAAACTTTAGTTAGGGACTTAAAATCACTCCACAATAATCTGTCACTACAGTTACAAAATGAAAAGATTTTAAACTCAGCTTGCTATCACATGTTAAGCTTGTCTATGAAATTCCCAGGATTCTGCTGCATTGTTCTCTTGTAATCTAAACTCCTTGTTTTATAGCTGTTAAATCCCCCTGTTCTAACACTGCATAAAATAATAAACCAGGTTAAATTCTTCATAGTTAGATTCTTTTTTTTTAAAGGGTGGGGCGTTATTTCCTTAACTTTGGATTCACAGAACTACAAATCAAACATGAATTTATGGTGATATTTGCCAGAGAAAAAATGGCGGTGCTGATAAAATGACTGCAGGGTGCACAGAATTTCTCATACAGAGACAAGTTTTAATGAATAATCTTGGGAAAGACACATCAATACAAGCATTGGTTATACTTGTTACCCTTGGTTGTTTTATAGTTTTGCGACTAATGTGCCAGTATGTGACTATGTAATTCTGCTCAGTTGAAGTGTGCAAGTTGTTTTTTCTGGAATGTAGGGACAGAAAACAAGGAGAGAACCTCTCTATTTGTCCTTCTGTAACACATTTTTATAAATCCTTTTCAAGCATGAAGCAGATATCTCTAACAATAACTGATAGCCTTTATACAAATCATACAACATACCATATTTACTTGAAACGAAGGCAACTGTAAATGTAAGACAACCCCCTAACAAAGGAGTGTTTCTTGGGGAGTGGAGGGCGGGGTATAAATCCAATCTCTTCTTCTTCTTCTTCTTCAGAGCTACTGGTTAGGGTGTTGGATTACAACAGGAAAAACCCAGGTTCGCATCCCCATTCAGCTATGAAGCCACTGGGTGATCTTGGGGCGGTCACTTTCTTTCAGACTAGTCTGCTGTACAAGGTCATTATGAAGACAAAATAGGAAAGATAAGAACCTTGAGCTCCGTGGGAAAAGGAAAGGTTAAAATGCAATGCAAATGCAATTTCTGAATGTTCCCCCCCACCAGAAAACGAAGCCTATGCATGTAGTGAATAAGTATATTGGGGAGAGAGTTATACTATATTTTTATTTTCTAGTTGACTATATCCAAGGACTTTTTAAGGGGAACCATTCAAAAATAGGTTTGCCTCATTATTCATAACATAGTCCATATTCAGGCCTAAAGTGCATGTGCAGCAGATGAGGTGGTTGAAACCTGAGGTGATTGTACCTCAGGTGAGGGATGCTGTTGTTAAAGCCTCCTTCTGTGTAAAAACCACCCCCAATTTTTTCCTGCAAGTAAAATCACATCAGGGGAAACTTGTTCCCTGGATTGCCAACATCCAAGTGGGGCCTGGAGTTCTCCTGATCTCAAATGATTTCAAACACCCACACACCCCTTCTATATTTGGTTAAGGTTTTTATCACACTTTTTTTTTAAGTAAAATTTTCCTGTGAGAAACTATTTTAAGAAGTGGTCAAACAAAATGAGAAATGTTAGTACTGTTTTCTTGCCCGCAGACTGTGCACTAACGAAAGAATCTCATTGCCATCTTGTAACTATTAACCAACATATAACAAAGGCATTTGTGCAGTTCCTTTGCTCAAAATATCACCCAGTGAATGAAATCCACAGTGCCAAAGAACCACGAGGGATCATTGCCATTACTTCCAGTGAGACCAGCAATTTAATTCTTTATGAATAATTTAGAAACTAAGAAGACTTGATTGTGCTCTCTGATGAGAAGATGATTAAAATCCAAGAATCTTGTATTCAATGTACCAGCCGTTCTATAATAATTAAATTAATTAATGATTTATAAGTTGCAGGGGAATTATTAGGGGAAGTCTCCTTTTCTCTCTCTTTTAGTTCATCATACTTGGTATATTAGTGGAAAATGCTGTAACTCCTTCATCTTCAGTATTTGAAGATTGATCTACTTTCCAAAGTTCCCACTCAGGGCTTTTTTTCAACAGGTCTCCTCTCATAGGGTGTTCTATTTGAAATCTAGATACTGTTTTCCCATTTACGTGAGTTATTGAAGTCTTTGCTTTAGAATGTTGTGTTTGCTACAAAGTAGTGTGTTTTAGAATCACAAGGACTAGCTCAAAGTAATGAACGAATATTAGATTCTGCACTTCCAGTTATATAGAAACAGGCAGAAAGTACTCTGTAACTGTTTCCAAATTCTGTACTGTTTCCAATTTGTACTTATTTCAGAGTTTACATTAATTATGACTAGGCCTTGGGGTACCCTGCAAACAACAAGGGTCAGAAGACGCAATATGCAACTCTTTTCAGTAGGGCTGTGAAAATGGGCCCTCCTCATTTTCACTGACCCACCAATCACACTGCATATAGCCATGAGACTTCAGGCCAGTACACACAACTCTGATGCCATTGTGATCCTTCTTGCCCCCTAAAATCTTCCCCACCTTTGTACTGTTAGGAGAGAGCCTTCATACTACAATACATGATGAGATAAACCAAACCAATTATTGAACAGTGTACTGTGAATGTTCATACTGAGCTAATTATGGTCAATGGGTGCATTAAAAAAGTCATAAATTTTTGCAGGAAGTGATCTACTCCAAACTATTTGAAAGCAGAAAATGAGGTCTAAATTGCTACACACATTGCCACCCCAGCAGGAATAACGAGACAGACAACAGTCTTGGAATTAAACAAGGGCCACTTTATTAATTTACAAAACATTGCAGCAACGGGATAACCAAACCTAAGCAAGCCTGGAACAGGCAAGGCAGGCGTCATTCCCTGACCTGCCTCCTTGCCCTTGTAGGGCGGGTCACCCCCAGCTCCGGTCTTGAGCCATCGATCTAGCTCGTGCCCGGCAGCCTGGCAAGCTGGTTGCCACCTGCCTTAAAACTTGCAGGGAGGCGCCGACCTAAGAGGTTCCCAGAGGCGATCATCATTCCCTACCCTGGGCCTTAAAACCCGAAGGCAGTTCCTGACGACCTCCTGTTCCCTAACGGGATATGCCATGAGGTGCTCACCAGTTCCATTTACTTGCTTGCACAACCTGCCATAGCCAAGGCCAAGCCTCTGCTTTGGCCTTTGCTCCCCATTCAGTGACCAAGCACCAACCGTATCCCGTGCTGCAAATCCCGTAAAAATATTTCATTGCCCTTCTCAGACAAATGCACCCCGTCCGGCCTGTACAGATCGGACAATTCAACCCGTATCTCGGGGTGCTGTAAAAAGACACCCAACCCGGATTCCATGGCCTTCCGCATTTGCCTGTTGACCTTTCGCCTGGCACGGTCAATACACCTGGGGTCGCCCAAGTTCCTCCACTCCTTGCGAGGTAAGATGGCTGACCAAACAATGTGCACGCATGGCCACCTTGCTCTCATCCTCACAAGGTCAGCCTCCGCCTGCACCACAAGGGCCTTACCCTTCATCAGCCCCAAATCATTACCCCCAAGTGTATCACCAAGACCTGAGGCGGAAGCCCTCTTTGTTCATCGAATAGCAGGGGAAGGAGCGCTGGCCACCCCATGCCTCTCCGTCCCAGCCACTCGACCACTGCCCGGTCACTAAGGCCCAGTTGAGACCCGATGGGTGTCCTTCAGGCCTGATGAGCCGCCCAAAAGATCATGCTATGGCCGCAAACCGGAACACGCCGTCTTGTCCCACCATCAGCAGCCTCTGCAAAAGGAACTGGATTAAGTTGGCAACGTCATCTACCTATCCCTACCTATCCCTAAAGTCAATCAACCTACGACTTGCAAGCCCGAACATAGCCTTTATAACAGCGTGACCTCCATCGCCCAATCCTCTGAACCTCACCGTTGGGGTACCCCATCGCTGCCGCTGTGGACGCCGCCCCAATCCGAAATGAGTGGGTTCCAAACCTCACTCCACCCAATCCCAAGTGCTCCAGTGCCTTCCTTGTCACACTCCAAAATTGGAATTTGGTGAGAGGGGTACCATCCGCGTGCCGGAATAGGTACCCGTGGCCATCCCCCCATAGTGCCAAATAGTGGCGTAAAGCCAGCACTGGGCATAATTCTGCCTCAGAACAGCGGTCCAACTCAAACTCGGAACCCCTACCGCGCTGATTGGTTTTGGATCGACACAGCCTAATTCTAACTTTTGAGTATGGGAAAGAGATGTCCCGCCTCTCCAGGGCAGTGCCAGAGGCGTCCCGGTGAGAGCCGGCCACCAGCCCGCTGACTCGCAGTGCCCCAAAAAAGGCAACCAAAGATGCTGCCTGAAACAGGGCGGCCTCATAGCCATCACTGCAGTAGGTAACCCACTGTGCCCCGAGCCCCTGCAGCACATCTGGGGTCAGGGGCATCCTGGTGTCTGCAACCCTGCCATGTTCCCGTGACCAGCCCTCAAGCATCTGCCGAATTCGGAAATCGCCTGTTGCATCATTAAACCCAGCCGCCTTACTGGCATAGGCCAATGCAGACAGCTTGCCCCTGATGGTGTGTGCTGCCAGGCCCTCCCTTCTCATTGCTACACAAAACTGCATCAAATGTGCCACTGGTATGGGCCAGATTTGCTGCAGACCAACCCCCTCCCGGAAGGACAGGAACTGCTTACCCGCCCTCATGTAAGCTCTTTGTGTGGCCGGGGCAAGGGCCAAATGCATGGCCCTGTTGGCCTCAGCCCTCCAATCCTCCATACCTCCTCTGGCAGCCGCACTGGGAACTGGTCGGCTTCCGGAGCTAGCTGACGGAATCTCGTCATCTGTTTGCGAGAGAGAGTGTCCGCAACCCCATTACTGACCCCTGGCACGTGCCTGGCCCTAAACATGATGTTATGACGCAAGCACTGCAGCGTAAAAGCCCGCACCAGAGCCATGACCCTGGGTGACCTTGATGTCAGGGAGTTGATCACGTGTACGGTGGACATGTTGTCACACCAGAAGTGGACCGTTTGATTTGAAAGCTCCCTTGCCCAAACCCACACAGCTGCTACAATTGGGAAAAATTCCAGGAAGGTCAGGTCCTTGACTCATCCCGCCTGGAACCAGTCCTGCGGCCAGTCACCCGTGCACCAATGGCCCCTAAAATATACACCAAACCCTGAGGAACCTGCGGCATCTGAAGCGACCTGCAGCTCAGCCTCCAGTAGGAGCTCCTCGCGCCAGAAGGAAACCCCGTTGTATGACCGCAAGAATTGCTGCCAGACAAGGAGGTCCTCCCGCATCCCCCTGGTTACCCTGGTGTGGTAGGCAAAGGCCTGTCATCGACTCACAAAGTCTCCTGACGAAGGCCCTCCCGGGTGCCACGACTCTACAAGCAAAGTTGAGATGGCCAACCAACCGCTGCAATTCCAGCAATGTTACCTTTGACTGTGCCATCGCCGTGTCCACCAAACTCCGTAATGCCTCTAGTTTGTCCCTAGGCAACCTGCAGCACTGTCCCATTGTATCAATTTCTATTCCTAAGTAGGTCAAGGTGGATGTGGGGCCCTCTGTTTTGTCATGAGCAAGAGGAACACCAAGTTCCCCCGCCATAGCGATAAAACTTGACATCAGGTACCCACACTGTCCCGTCCCCATCCCCCCTACCAACAAGAAGTCATCCAGATAGTGGGCTGTACTGCTGAGGCCGGTTCTGTACTGCAATGCCCATTCCAAAAAGGAACTAAACCGTTCAAAAGCGGCACAAGACACCGAGCATCCCATGGGAAGTGCCCTATCCATGTAGAATTTACCCTCGAAGGCAAACCCCAAGAGCTCGAAATCATCCGGGTGAACAGGAAGGAGGCGGAAGGCCGATTTGATGTCACACTTCGCCAGCTCCGCCCCCTTGCCGCACCGGCGCACTATGCGCAGTGCCTGATCAAAGGACGTGTATCTAACTGAACATAAATGGTCTGGTATCGCGTCATTCACCGATTCCCCCCGTGGGTAGGATAAGTGGTGAATGAGGCGATACTCTCCAGGTGCTTTCTTAGGCACCACTCCTAATGGGGAAACCCTCAAATTTGTAACAGAAGGAGTAGAAAATGGGCCGAGGACTCTACCTTCCCTACATTCTTTAGCGATCTTTTCTCGAACTATATGCTCCATTCCGACAACAGATTTTAAATTTGGAGCCATATATGCCACCCTAGGTCCTTGGTAAGGTATTCTGAAGCCACACCGAAACCCTTCCAATAGGTAAACCCGGTCACGGACTTGGGGGTAATCCCGCAACCAGTCTTCCAAAACCAGTAACTTAATTGGGCTGGGGGCCTTTTTCAAGTGGGGGGTTGTGACCGCTCCCACCCCCTCCGCATTTACCACCCCTACCACTCCCCTTACCCTTCGGCTTGGGGCAGTTGGCAAAGGCATGGGGCCCTGCGCACAGTGGACATTTGTGTCTAAAAGAACATGCTTTGCGGCCACAGGTCCCGTGGGAGGTGAACTCCCAGCAAAGCGGGCGTCGCTGAACCGCCTGCCCCGCCTGGGCGCAGGTACCTGGCTGCACTGCAGTTCTCCTTACTGAATGGCCGCTATGCGTCCTCTCTCCCCCAGACAGCTTGGCTGAGGACATTACCTGCAACCACAATTGAGGTTGAATCTGATCCCACCTTATAGCAGGATTCATGGCCGCACGCATACGAAATTCTTCGTCATACTGTGACCATGCTGGGCTCGGGAAATCAGTAAATGCTTTATAAATGATGTCCATATACTGGAACATCGCAGAGGCCCTCCAAGGTTGGTGCCTCACTATTACTGCTGCATATATTAAAAATCCCGGGTACCAATTTGCCCAGGTTCTGTCCACCACCCTCCTTTTTAAACGTTCCTTTTCCTGGTCATCAAGGTCCTCCTTGTCCTTTTTCTCTAACTCCCTGTACAATAAAGAGAACACGTCTACAAACTCTCCCCTAAGAATCTTCTCCTTAGTGGAAGTGGACAAGTGATCCCCTAGGGGAAGAGCTGCATCCCCACTTGGTATAGCACCTGCGTGTACCGAATCATAGGAGGCAGCACTGGGAGAACCCCACCCTGACCAATGCCCCTGGTGTGGAGGCGGAGCCACCAGCGTACCTTGTGGGCCACTAACTGGTGATGGCTGTGCGCTGGATCCCATAGCCCCTTGAGGGTAAGGGCCCCAAGGCCAGTATGACCCCGGTGTACCCCAGTCTCCGGCCTTACCTTCCTGACGCAATGGCCCCTTGAACACCCCAACCTGTTGATCATCCGAGCCAAGATTGTGTGAGCCAGACTGCATTCCCTCCATGTCGTCCACTGGTGCAGGCCCCCCGCCGTCCTCCAAGAACGCCAAGCGTGCTAACACCTGTGCTTGAAAGGAAGAATTGGAATCCGTCCTAGGCCTCTTAGCCTCCACCCCATCCCGTGGTGCACCCCTGTTCCTTTCTAGGGCCTCCAGCTGCCGGAGAATAGCCGCATTGACTGGGTCATCCTCCTCTCCGTCTGATGGTGGTGGAGCCGGACGTGCAAGGGTGCGTCTTGGAGCTGGCTGCTTACCCTTAGGTTTGGGAGCAGGCTGCTTGCCCTTAGAGTTGCCCTGCCCCTTTTTTGAAGCCATGGCACCTATGCAACGAAACTGGCAACAAACCGTTAACCAAAGAAACAAACAACAAACACAACCAGGCTTTCAGTAAAGGGAAAGAAGACCTGACAGAACTATGGCCAGCCGAAGCCAACCCAGCAGCCTCAAACGGAGGAGTGTGGAACCAAACCTGACCTTCCCAGATCACAGCCCGCGCACCGAACCACTATGCCAAACTGTTCCTCTACTGTACTGGTGAATGGCAGTAGGCTGGTAACCCGGAGGCTGGTCACCCATACAAAGCCCCAGTCCAAAATATGCTGCCACTTACGGGCCCCATAGTTATTTCAAACTGCCCTTTCGGTGGCCAGGCCTGAGCCTGTGAGGGGGCCCCTACAAGCCGGCATTGGCTTCACCGAATAAGACAAAGTTGGGGGGGGGCAACCCAAACCCCCCGAAAGGCAGGCCAAGCTCACAAGTGGGCCGATGAATTAAAGGAGGAGGGCTTAAAGGAAGCACACACTCCTCAAGATCAGGCCTCTGCTGGCTAGCGGGCCACTGGGTAAGAGGGAGTCACGAAAGCCCGTCCCCCCCCTTTCCGGAGCTGGCCTTAGCTGGCTAGGGTGCCGACGTGCAAGAGGGGACTTTAAAGAAGGGGAGCCCACTAATGTGCTGCTGTGCCCTGCAAGAAACCCCCACCCGGCAGGCGTGAAACTCCGTCAAGACACCCGCGCCCCCAACAAACCACGCGGCTTAAAGGCACCGCCACTGCTCCGTCGCCGGGATCGCCGCCCGAGGCCCGCTGCTAGTGATACTCCCTGAAGAAAAGGCCGCCGCCGCTCCTCTGGGTCGCTTTTACCCTGCCGCCGCCACTTTGCTGCCAGTGAGGCCTGCCGCCGCCACCGCTTCTCAGCCTCTCGTTCCCTCTGCTGCCGCCTGTTGCCCTTGGTGCCGCCGCTCCCCCGCCGATGAGGCCCGCTGCCTCTGCTGAGAGTGCCACCGCCGAGTCGTTCGCTGCCGCTGGTAAAAATCCCAGGTACTGGCTACTGGGCCCCACGCGTCCCCTGAAGCCGCCGCTGCTGAGTCCGGTCGCCGCACACTCCCGGCCACCGAAACGGCCGCCGCCTGATCGAGCGCCGCCGCCGAGGCCTGCTGCCGCCGATGCTGCTCCTCAGTATCCACAAGCACGCTGGAAAAAATGCCGCAGCCAGGCCGAGCACCTCCCCGAACGAGCACGTGGACCCAAGAGGACAAGCTGGAGCTGGGCTCAGCCTTTTAAACAGGCTGGCCCTGCCCCCTGGCTGCAGGACGCTGTGCGTCCTCCCTGTTGCTTCCCCGCCCTCCTGCGGTGTGGCAAAGCAGCACCCAGACGCCATCGGCGTGGCCGGGCGTCCGGGAGCCCAGTTATCCATGGCACCTAACCTGCTCATTTGTGGCTCTGAAACCAGGCCAATGTGCAGCTAGTCCAGTAAACTTTGACAAGGTGATTTTTAATTTTTTTTTCAAAACTCCTTGTACTCTAATCAGCTGCAAATATCAACTCTGCGTAGCTGGAAAATATATGTGCCAAGTACAGAAGTTTCTGAAATAATACGTTTTTTTAAATATTTAGAGTTCATGGGTAGGACCAGGGCTTTTTCACATTTCCATTTTAACCTGGTTTTTTATCCATTGCTGCCCCAGCTCCATGTAAAGCAATGTGGGGACAGCGATTTCAAACAGCATTTACAACAGTTTACTAATTTTATCTGAGGCACTGTGTCAGTTTCAAACGCCCCTTTTCCAGCAGTGCCATATTTTTTTTAATGGCTCCAACTTTTGTGACATATGGATGTATCAAAAATCTGCATCAGTTTAAAAGAAAAATTCAGGCATAGCAAAAAAAAAAAAAAGGTTTCCTGTGCAAGAACAAAGGCTGAGGCCACTGTCAATGGAGTGCTTGCTCCATACTCTGTTGCTATGACAATTTAGCATTTAAATGAAATATTCTACTTAGGTGTTTCCACAGATGGCAGCAACCATGGGTCACAAAGACTATTCCATGTTGTGATACAGTATTTTCACAAAGTATGTGAAATTATTGAAACAGCTAAATAGCATGCCAAATGAAAAAAATGGAAACTATAGCGGACTGTGTTACACAAGCATTAAAAGATTATGGCCTCCTTATGGAGTTGCATTCTCTGGTGACAATATGAACACAAAGTTTGGAAGAATCAATTGCTCTGGAAGCAAAAATGTCTTCCATATCTTGAAGCATGAAATAAAGAGAGAATTAGTTGGTGTTGATTGTCTAGCACACATCCTTCACAACTGTATACAGCATGGGGCAGAAACATTGTTTGTAAACAGAGAATGGATCATACTAAAGATTAACAATTATTTTTTCTGAATATATGGTAAGAGCAGAAAATCTCAAGAGTTACTCTGAATCCATTGATATAAATTACAATTATTGTCGCACAGCAAAACAAGATGGCAGTCACTCTTTCCTGCCATAAAACAATTAGTGCAGATGTTACGTGGTGTGAAATCTTTTTTTTCCTATCTCAATCCAATCCACCATCCATATGAAATAAATTATTTGAAAATGACTTAGGAGAAGCATATCTGTGGCATTTACAATCCTTAACCTTCCATACACAAATCAAGGAAATAGAAAAGGAGGGGGGAGGGAATCAGTATTTTCACTGACTGCAATCACACACACAAAGTAAGCCACTTTCAATCCACTTTCAATGCACTTTTGAATTGAATTTTGCCAGTTAACACAGTGAAAATCCAGTTGGAAAGTGCATTGAAAATGGATTGAAAGTGGATTATTTAGTGTGTGGCTGCGATCACACGGGCCCTTTAAATCCGGGAGCCCTCCCGGATTTAAAGGGGCCACATTTTTCTACCGCGGGTTGGGATGTCTACACATCCCAACCCCTGCGGCAGCAGAAGCAGCGGCCATGGCTGCATTAGAGGCGGCAGCGGCGGCCACAGAAGCAGCAGAGGCGGCGGCAGAGGCGGCCGCGGAAGCGGCGGCAAAGGTAAGTTTGGGGTTTTTTTCCCCCTTTTACACTTGGGCACTTGACTGCCCAAGCACCCAAGTGTAAAAGGGGGGGGGGAAATGGCCGATGGGACCATCTGGACAGCCCCGCTCTCGCAATGATTGCGAGAGTGGGCTGGCCAGATGGCTAAAATGGAGGTTCCTCCTGCAACACCCGGGAAAACTGTTGATTTTCCCGGGGTTGGAAAATGCGGGAGCAACCCGCATTTAAGCCCGCTTCGGCGCGGGACTTTCAGCTGCCGTTGTGGATGGCCCCTTTAAATGTGGGAGGAAATAGCCCTTCCTCCCACATTTAAGGGCCGTGTGACCGTGGCCTGTGTGATCACAGCCACTGTATTGTAGTCAGTTTGTCAAGTGTTGCAACACAGAATTGGAGCCGCTTTCTTTTCACTGAAAACAAAAGAGATCTTAAGCAAAGGAAAGAAAGATGGACTGGAGAAATAAATTGTTCTGTTTATGGAAGAAGCTTCTTAGTTGTATAAAGTGTGTCTGGAATATTTGCAGAAATTGACAGTTTTTTTTTAATGAGTTTGACTTTTTCATTTGACTTCATTTGCCTTTAACAGATACCCTTTCACTTGATTATGTCCTGTAGGTCATAAAATATTTGCGAGATCAAGATATGATGGTGGATGATGTAAAATGTTTTGACCAGTTCTGTAACCTGAAGACTTTTGTTGAAAGTGCTCAGATGGATAAAGACTTCAAAAGTGTGCCAGTTAGAGACAAGTAGGTTAAATACTTTCAAACATGCTGCAACACAGACTGCCATTCTGAGTTGCTTAAAGTGGCACAATTTTTCTTCTGCTTTCCAAGACATAATGTTGAGAAAATATTTTCTTTAATGAGCACCCAGTTCATGCCTTCAGTTCTACAAATGCTTACCTGAACAACCAACTCTGCTTAGGGAGAGAATATCTTCCAAGTTCCAATAAGTATTCAGGTGCCACTTCATTATAGGTATACAGGTACTGGTCTTGTAACCACAGAAGTGTTTAGTGATAGGTAGATTAGTATTTGAGGGGTGTTTCTTTTGTTATTTGCTTACTATGTTATTTCTTTCCTGCTTCAGTACAAACTTGCCATTTCAGTAAAAAATAGGCAGTTATGTATATAAATTTATAATAAAGTTTTCCGTGTTTGTGTGTGTGTGTGTGTGTAAGCCTGTCCCATCCACAATGGCTGAGTGATTTCTGCAGCCTTGTTTCATTTGCCAGCAAGAAATTACTTGTCTGGCCATCTGGGGAAAAAAAATTCTTGTTAGTGAATAGTGTCCTCTTTTTTTAACTCACAAAATCTGATCACCCTACAAGCCAATGAATTCACAGATAATTCTGTCATTTAGATATTAGATTCCTGTGAGGTTCTGCTACCAGGATCTGTGACTGCTTCTGCTCAGTAACTACTGAATGCAAAGCCATTTGCTGCAATCTATTAAACCAGCGCTAAAATATTAAGTGTTATGTGCTCTGAAATTCTGGCAATGTCCTTCCAGAGAACATCATCTAACTTCAGAGGCTTCAGGGGTTGCTATATGAGTAAGTCTGATAAAGTATACAATTCATTGGGCAAATTGCTAAAACTTTTATGTGCTTAAATTTGTTCCCCTAAGGGAAACAAATAATACTGTTATTCCCCATATTAAAGGAACGTGATACAAACAATGTTTCATAGGGTAGCAATGCTGCTCTGCAGTAGGACAGTAGGTTCACATGGAGCACCTTAGAGACTGACACGATTTCCAGTGTATAAACTTTCGAGAGTCAAAGCTCCCTTCGTAAGACACAAGTAGGATTGGAGATATCTGAGTCTTTGTATCTCAGTCAGAAGGTGGGAGGGGTATTATAAAGAATACATGTAAACGATGCAAAAGTTCAATGCATATTGTAATCAGCTTGATTAGAGCAGAGGGGAAATACTTGAAGGCAGAAAATTAGCATCTGTGGTAAGACTATGGATGCAGTCACACGGTCAATTAAATGTGGGTATTTAGCGCTGCATTTTTCAGCGGGATTATTTAAACGTGGTTTGGGATGACCACACATCCCTCCACAAACCGCTTCAGTCGCGCAACTAGGCTCTGTGGACTGTCCAGACGGGTGTGCTGCCCAAGCGGTGGTGTGGCCAAGATTTTTTTAAAAAGTTCTTTGAGCATGCGCATAACCATGTGTACAAATCTCCGCTCCCATAGAACACACTTTTTTTTAACGTAAAAGCAATCATGTGATCAATGGTGATCTTTTTTAAAAAACTGCAAGAGGGAAGTCCAGACGTCCAAGTTGGGATCATTGCAAAAGGTTGCAGTCCAGACAGGCTCAACTGCGGGTTCTCATTGGGAGAAACCATAAAGTACTTGATTTTGCTGGTGTTTGAAAATCTGAGATCAAACGCGGTTGATTGTGGGAGGGTGCGGGATTCAAAATGGGAGACAGATGCAGTCGTCTGGTCAGCCCTTTTAAATGTGAGAGGGAACAGCAGCGAAACCTGCTGTAAATGACCGTGTGACCACACCCTATGTGTAGAAAAAGCTAAGGCACTAGGGTTGCCAGTGTGGTGTAGTGGTTAAGAGCAGCAGACTCCAATCTGGAGAATCAGGTTTGATTCCCCGCTTATCCACATGAAGCCAGCTGGGTTCTCTCAGAACTCTCTCAGTTCCACCTACCTCACATGGTGCCTGTAGCGGGGAGGGAAAGGGAAGGCAATTATAAGCTGCTTTGAGACTCCCTAGGGTAGAGAAAAGGGGGGGAAAACCAACTCTTCTTCTTCTGCCAAACTGCCTTTCATAACTCCACTGAGCTTGCTGAGCTTTGAACCCCTTGCTGGTTTAAACTTGCTTGTCCAAAGCTGAAGATAAATGGCACAGAGAGAGCTGTTATTGAGAAACAAGGGAGAGGATGTACCATTTGGGAGGCCCAGAAGATGGTCAGGAGAATTAGGTGAACGTAAGATTTCTAGTTTTGGACTAGACTCAAATTCATTTTGGTTTAAGGTGGTGGCTCTTGTGGCTGAAATCATTTGTAATGAAAAATAAAGTGAAAACCAGTTTATTCTGGAAGTAACTATGATGACTGTACCAGAACCGTACCTTGTTGTGCCAGTCAGCCAATTAGAGTCCTTGGGGCTGAGCTGTTGTATTCTAATAACCAATCAGCATGTTGTATGGCTTGTTTATCTGATCTGAAAGCTAGATGAATTGAGGCAGCAGCAGCTTTTCTTTTGAAAGAAGAGTGCGATGGTTTTCTTCCCTTCCTTTGAGATAGAGGGTCCTAGCCCCTATTCTAAGAACTGTGAGAGGATTCTGTTTTCATAGTAGTTGGCTGTTTGGAGAACGACACCCTCTGTGTTTAAAAAAGACTTGCGATCCAACTGGAATATCCTCACAGACTGCCTGGATTACCCCTATTTTGATAAATGCTGAATTGAAATGCACATCCCAGAGGATTCAGCGAGGTAACAGAAAATGCCAAATACTACATTGGAAGCCCCTATTATTTAATCTTTAGTAAAATTATTTTTAATTTAAACCTGAGTTTCAGTCCTTCATCTAGCTCATTCGGCTTCCAAGGTTTTGTTAAACCATTAGGGATAATGTCGTCTACCTACTGGGGCCATCTGATCGCTTGGATGAAGGAACAATTAGGCAGGGACCATGGGTGGGAAGGAGGGGAATCTTTGTGACCCCAGTAACAAGTACTGAAGCATGAGAAGAAAAACTCCAGTTGATTCCTAAAGTTATAAAATAACCAGAGGACTTTCTTCTATGCTTCATAGGCTTCTGGTAAAAATAGAATAGACAGCTTTGCAAGTGAAGAGGGCAGCATTGTGCTCCAGTTTTCTATAGGCTGCAACTGGCTGTAGTGTCCCTTCTAGTTTCAATCAGGACATTTAAACGACCTAGTTTCTTCTTTTTATTATTGTCCTCCCTCTGCCTACGGATATAAGTGATATTTAAAACTAGTTATCCTTGGGAAACGTCAGATGTAAAACAGTCCGGGCAGAGAGTGGAAGTTGCAGTAATAGAAAAAGGTAGAAGAAGAATCAGATCCAGATTTTCTGTTTCCATTGATGAAGGGAAAAAGGGAGATGAAACAGGATTGCAGGCTGAACTGCCACTCATTTCTTGGGAGTAGTGCGTCACTTCATTGTTGCATTACTGTGAGTGGACATGGTGATGAGCTGGGAACAATTCTGGCCTGACATGAGAAATAAATAGGTCTGTGTACAGATTATTGGGTTCTCATGCACTTCTTTCTCATCTTGAAATGGAGAAAAATTGTGGTGCAGGTCAATGAATACAAAATCATCGGAGCCCATTAAGAGCTTGAACATTCAGTAGTTCAGAATAGGACTCATTTTTTTTATGTCTCTCTAAATTAAGTCAGTGTATCGCTTACTTCACCTCTGCATCTTAACTAGATTCTTCTGCTTAATGAACAAAAGGCCTAATCATCCTGGTCTCAAGATGTCCTCTTTATGTCTAGGCAAATCACATATATCTGGTGCGTCATTTGTGCATGCTTCACTCATCTATTTGCATTGTTCCTCCCAAATGAGAAAATAAAATGCTACACCAAAGACCCCATCTCTGCCCAAGCTGCACAAAATTCCTGACGGCAAATTGAAATGATCAGGCATCGTTTTTCTGTTAATATATTCTGAATTATAGATGTCAAAAGAACATAAGAAGAGCCTGCTCGATCAGACCAGGGGTCCATCCAGTTCAGCATTCTGTTATACCCAGTGACCAATCAAATGCCTTTCATGATCAGCAACAGGAAACAGTGGCCATGTCCTTTCCCTTATTGCTTCCTAGCCCTTTTATTTAGAGGTTTGTTGCTTCTGAATATGAAGATTATCTTTATTCATTTTAGCTAGTAGGCACTGATGGACATTTCCTATATGAATCTGTACCTCCATTGGCAGTGAATTCTACAGTGTAATTACTCACTGAGCAAAGTATTATCTTTTGTCGGTCCTAAACGAACTGAATGTGATTTGTCTAAACCAGTTTCTTGCACAAACCACAGTTAGTACACCACATGCGTATTATGAACTAGAGTTTGTGGAAATCCTGCTCTATCTACTGCATCAAGCAGAATCCCCAAGTGCCATCTAGGGTAGGGTGGCCATGTCTCCTACCATGGACCCGCCATTCTCCAGCACCATTCAGCTTGGAGGCAGGGGGAAAAATTGCCATCATGCCAACACCGCAGCACAGCATCACTTCTCTATGAACTGGAATTGATGTTATTGTGATGGCATGATGCTCCAGGATTCACCCCAAATGGTATGTGTTAAATACTGGGTTCCATGGATGGCCTGACACCAAGACTAGTGATCAGCTCTGCTTTATTAGTGATTCAGCCAGAACAAAAGCAAAGACCCAGGTCAATGGCCCTGTTTATATAACATGCAAAACCCACCCACTTCCCAGACAACGACTAACGATAGGCCATTGTCAGAACCATTAATTCCCCATTGGCCACTTCCAGAGTTCTGGTGGGCTATTGTTCTAGAGCTCCAAGCTCAGCCAGTTCCTGGTAGAAACAGTCCTGGAATGCTCCAATACATAACAGTGTGATTAAGCTGTACATTTTTGATGACTCTTAGATCATTACACCAACACAATGTCACTTTTGGTTAACATTGGAACTAATGTTAGTGGCACTGAAATGACAACAATCAGGTGGGTCTCTACCAATGCTCCCTCTAAGCTGTGTAGTCTTGTGAGGAAAAATTCTACTTTGTGAGCTACTGGCATTAAAGTTGTGAGCGAGCGATTTGGCTACTGCACATATTAGTTTGCTCTGGAGCTATCCTTCCTGAGCTAAGGCAAAAATGTGTGAGCCAGAGGCTAAAAGACTGTGAGCTAGATCACACTAGCTCAGCTTAGAGGTAACACTGGTCTCTGCTTCTCACAGTCTCCCACCAGGTGCCAGAGCTGGGTTGGATTCCTGCGATCTTTTGTGATGCCCTTTTCCTGCTAAATTTTTACATGATAATCACTTGCAAAAGATTTAATTTTGAGCTTTTATTTTGATACTATTTAAAACAGAGATTTCAGTGGTGCATTCCAGCCCCATATTTTTCTGGTAAAGGAAGACTTTCAGTGCAATCTTGCATAAAGTTACTTCAGCATAACTCTAGGGATGATGTAAATAAAAAGTAGGATATAAATGAAACCATAAATGATGTAAATAAAAAGCGGAATACAAATAAAACTACCACATGCAAAAGTATCTTGTACTTTTTAAGGAACATATTATGTAACACTTACTTCGCCCACAGCCGATGATCTCCTCATAAGCACACTGCTCAGCAAAACAATCAGTGCTCAGCTGACCCATTTTGTGTGAGCTTAAATGAACACTGTAGAATCCTGAACTTCTTTGTGTGGGAAGAAGTGTGCATGCACACGGAAGCTTATACCCAGTATTAAACTTTGTTGGCTTTAAAGGTACCACTGGACTCAAACTTTGTTCTATCGCACAAAAGTGTTATTGTAAAGAAATTTTAATTTTTTTAAAAAATCTCAAAGGCAGGGCTCAGTAGCCTTTAGCGTAATGGTAGTTCAGTTGCAATATGATGGAAACAGCGTTTGATACATCTGTGCTGAAACCAGTCTATTTGTGAGATAAGGTGGTACAGCCATCCATGTGATGATGCCACTGAGCGAGTTACAGAGACAAATTATGCTGCTCAGCAGTGACACCTCCTGGCTATATCTGATAATGAGCAAATAATTCAGAAATTGATTATTTCTATGATGCCGGTGTTTTGAACTAGACTGGGGGTTACGTAACGGAGGGAAATGTTCTACTAAATAGTAAATTATGTCCACAACCAGTGCAATCGGTTTCATGTATTAATGATATGGCCTGGCTTTTAGCTGTCTAACCTGCATGAATTTTCTAGAATTCAGTAAGAAGATAAGTTTGCGTAATTACTGTGAAGAGCAGGCCCCTTTTAGATTCAGGGGCAATTCACAAACTAACTTTGATTTCCATCAGTATGTCATTTGAACCTAAGTGTTTGCTGGGTAATGTGTGAACAAATTTCACTCCAATCAACTCCCCTGGTCTAATCAGATCACAAATGACTTTAACTGCATTTACCATCACTATAAAGCAGCACCTCTTAGACACTGGGGGCTTCACTGTAATTGCCGAAGCTGCTATAGGGGATGAAATACATCTATCAGCTGTGATGGATTGTCCACTCGTAATGAATGAGTGCTGTGCTTTTCAATCCTTGGTTTGTTCTTTCTTGAAGAAGAGGCCATCTTGCCATCTGTCGTGTGTGTTACTAAGGTATTTCCCATCCGTTTCCACAATACTCACGGCTGAATCAACTAAAGCAATGAAGTATGTAAAAAGAGGTGAGGAAAAATATTTATATACATATTTAATACTGTGTAAACTGTGTTTTATTTGTTTTGAATGCAAACAAAGATGTTTATAAAAACATTCATAAATGCCTGGTGAAGCTTAAAAGTACATTATAAAAATAACTGTACGTTTGCTTGTATTAAGAGAAGAACACTGAAACTGCAGCTGTGCTGGTGTTTATCACGATCTTATATCTCAATAGTGAAGTCGGCCAATCTTTGGATACTTAAATCTGGTGATTGGAGGTGGAGTATAAATGAAGTAAATACACAATAAATAATAGCTAAAGGTGGGAGACAGAAAAAAAGGTAGGTTGGTGAATGGCTGAGAAGGAGAGAATGAGGCAGGGAAAGGGAAGAGGGCATGAGAGTTGCCTGCAGGAAGGAAACAGGAAATAGTGTGGGGAGGGGGATACTGGAGAAAATGAAGTGCCACCCCACAAATCCTTGAGGGTTTCTTTTATGTAAGTGGGCCTGGCCCAGCAACCACACTACACAACTGTGCCACAGTTTTCCTAGGTAGAAGCTGCCGGGTGTGGGGGGGGGGGCTTAAGGCAGAAGGGCAGATAAAGGTAGGTTGGCTGTTGGATGGGAAGGAGATTGGGTTGTCCTCTCCGGGTTAGGAAATTCATAGAGATTTGGGGGGTGGATCCAGGGGAGGGTTGGGTTTGAGGAGGGGAGGGACCTCGGGGGGGGGGTATAATGTCATAGACACCACTCTCCAAAACAGTCATTTCCTCCCGGGGAACTAGATTTGTCAAACTCCAGGTGGGGGCTGGAGATCACCCAGAATTACAACTGCTCTACAGATGACAGAGATCAGTTTCCCTGGAGAAAATGGCTGCCGTGGAGGGTGGACTGTATGGCATTGTACACTGACATGGTTGCTTCCCTCCCCAGGAAATGAGATGCCTCCTGCAAGCCCTTGTGGGTTCCCTCTTGTGTAATTAAAATTACAACTCTGGGGGGGAAGTAGTGAAGCATTAAAAAGTACACAATAAATGGCTTATAACAGGTATGCACTGTTTGTAATCCACAAATGGGAATGCAGCCTGTCAAATGATTGTACTTTTATCTAAGAGACAGCAAAAAGGAATTTATCAAGCATCTATTGGTCTATCAGGGACAGACTGAGCATTTAATATAATGGAGGAGGGCCAAGTCTGTGGAGAAAGAAGGAAAAATGCATCTGCTGGCTTATGTCTAGATCCCCATCTTCATGAAGAGGAGAAGGCAGCAGTGGCCACTTCTGCTTCTTCCTCACAAGAACAGTCCATGCACAATAGCAATGACAGCTTCATTCTCACCTCTTCACAAGGAAGAAAGAATGGCTGGTGTTCTGTCCTTCAACACAACCATCCTTGCAAAGGTTGAAGAGATAGCAGTCATGAGGACTCCATCTCACCTTAGCAGCCACCACCTCAGGGCTTCCTCAGCCACTATTCTCTAGCAGGAATACAAAGGTGAGCCAAAAGCAATATGCCACATGATGTGGGTTGGTCGTATGACACAACCTGGTCACATTACATGGGCCAGTCATGTTATTCAGGCTCTAGTGCTGGGTTGTTGTTTTTTTAATAAAATTCATAATCTGCTCCTTTGGGCCACCATGCATGGCAGGCTGTATGGCCTTCTCTGCACTATCTTTGTCAATGGTTTAATTTTCCAAGATGATTCTTGTAGGATGGTAGCATAGCAGAACAAGTGTCAAATAGGAATCCAGGCAAGTGCTAGGGTGATCCCATGATCACTTTAGCCCTCAAAGACCCTTTCAAATGCATGCCATGGAGCTGAGAGTCAGTGCTGTTTACTGGGTAGAAGTTGTACTGGCGGCGAGGATTCCTAAGTTCAGATTCCCACCCAAGTGGTTAAGTGTCTGTGTATCTACTGTGTAATTTATTTTACTGTGTCATTTATTTTACCAAGAATGTTATGTATTGGCAATTTATTTCCCATCTCTTTGGGATCGTGTATTTGGTTGTTGAATTAGAGAAGCAGTAGTTAGGGCATGGTAGAGACTTTTTAAAAAGATTGCTACAAGAAGGGTACAAGAAATGTTTAAAATTTCCAAAATGTGAATAAATGCATAGAGATTCTCTCACAGCCAGAGAAAAAGGGAAACTTTTACTGCATTGCTTTTTGTTAATGTAGGAGATAGATAAGCTTCTTTTCTTCCTGTGGGTAAGATATTGGATCATCTCACAGGAATAGTCGAGCTACTGAAAAATGTATAATGACACTCCAGTAATGATCAAATATACTGTGCACACTACAGAAATCGCATTGCAGTGCTGAGAACATGCTTTAGATTGTTGGTGATGATAGCATGTAGGTGGAAATTCATCTCACACGGCTGGCAATTCAATTCACTTCCATCATGTTGACCTTGTAATATTCTGAAAGCTAAATTGAAAGGACAAATGTTATCAAAATTAATAATAATTTATAGATGATGAAGATCTAGCTACTAGTTGTTTACAAGCTCACTTCATTCTGCACGCCCCGTCCCCTCCACTAACTTTAATAGAAACACCTAGGGTAGGAACTTCTACAGGAATCATAGGATTTACTGATATTTATCTTGCTAGAGGCAGTTTGGAACTTATTCTTAGGTTTTGGTCTGATGGCGTGATTATCGTGTTGTTGACATGCCTCAAATATTACCCAGGTTTATTTATTCCACAGTGACATGATCAGACACCCCAAGGTCTGCCCTCCAGACATTCGCTGAATGTGAATGCATTTTTGCACCTGTGCACTCATGTGCATATGCACATATCATTAATTGCTTTTTTAAAAATGGCGCCAGAAGTGAACCCTGCAAGGGGGTTCACTTCACGCTGGAGTGATCAGACCTCTGGAAGTGTTTGGGGATAATGATAGCTTCCACAAAATACCGACTTTCTCTGGTGTCAGGAAAGTCAGCAGTGACACTGGGGTGGGATGACTGCAATGTGAGATGCCTCCTCTGACGTCTGGACACACTTTTTAAAAAAAGATTTTTTATTAGTTTTCAGAAAAAAGGGGAAAAAACACAAACAAAACAAGAGACACATTTTTAAACCAGAGGGGAGAAGTGGCGACACTGGATCAACCATGGGGCAAGTGCGCAGCGAGGCTCCTTCCTGCAAGTATTTAAACTGCCACAAACAGAGGTGCATCAGATCATGCCAAGCCTCCAGTGTGACCGCAGCCCTAGGCTTGCCTCAACAGACCATTCTCTCTTGAAAGGTGATCAAGGTAAATCTGAGGTGTGGGAAGCACTCATGTCCATTATTCAAGAGAGAGACTGTAGTGGAATTTCAGTATACAATTGGGTCCTTATCTGATCTAGTTTAATTGTTGAGACGGAGGGTCTTTGGGGTTCAAGCTGTGTAATTGTTCTTTGACTAGAGGCCGGATTTTTCCTCCTGGCCTCTCAGCATCTTTTACTCTCTCTCTTTTTTTTGCCATCCTGATCTCTGCTCCTTTCTTCTTTCTCACCAATGTAACCATAAACTCATCATCATTGCCTGAGGCTGGGAGAGCTTGATGAACAGTTACCCCGAAACTGGTATCAGCTGTTAAATAGAACAAGGGATAAGCTCCACAAGAGAGCACCACCGCTGGTAATCTGCCCTGGAGCATTACTTCTTTGCCCGTGTGCATTTTGCTAGCATGGAGCCCTGGAGCCTGGAACACTCACCGAAATTGCCTCTTATGTAAGGCAGCATGAGGTGCTGCCGCCATCCCATTAGCCTTACATAGTTCATCAAGGGAACTCAAAGATGATTTAACTCGATGGGATGAGTTTCTAGCCCTAAGAAAGCCAAGGAGTGTTAGTAGTTATAATTAAGAAATGCACTGGCCCTGCTGTTAACCTAATTGATGCAAAGTCTTGATTGGGCAAAGGTCTGGATTTCCCTGGGTGGTTTTAATATAAGAACAGCACATTTTGGAAGGAAGTCTGTAAGGAACACAGCCAGGTTTTATTTTTGCTTTCAAAAATGTGTGCAAGAACTTGGCTGGGATCACACAGTGAGGCTGGCTTTCATAATCAGGACAACAAAGGAAACTGAGAGCAGCGGCAACTCTTCATTAAGGGTGCTAAGCATGCAATTTCCACTCCCTGTTTTAAGTGAGAAAACAAAACTGCTAATAATACAGTGTCCTTAAAACTCCTGGCTTAGGTGAAAAAGGATGATCCCTCTCTCTTCCTCTGTGCTTTGACACCTGGAAACTCTTCTAATTCATATAAAGAAACATGAAATTCTTGTTGAATATTCTAACATGCGTTTATCTTCCCAGCTTACAAAAAATGCACCTCAGAAAGAAGTATTACAGGGCGCGATCATACGCACCCATTTGTGACACAAGAAGGACGATTCCCCGCTGGTTCAAAGTGGCACGATCACACAAGCACATCTGGGAAGCATCTTGCAGCTGGTGTCAAACTGTCGCAAACCGCTTTGGGCTGGCGGGGAATCGGCTTATTTAGCTACCAGTGAAAAGGCAGTCTCAAATGGTTTGTGACGGCCCAGAACCGGCCTTTCCCTGTGCGATCACGCCAGCGCAAACAAGAAGAGTCGGGGAGCAGGCTTTTTGGTTCCCCCCCTCGTCCCGGTATGTGCATCATCGGACGACCCCGAGGGTGGAGAGGCAAGTCATTGATCCCTTGTAGAAGTGAATAAGCGCACTGAAAACGGCCAGAAAAAAAAAACTCGCCTGTGGCTGCGTGTGATCACGCAGCAGCGGTTTGCCCTCACAGGTCCATGGACCTGTGTGATCCTGCAAAAGCGGTGCAAATTGCGCCAGCGCAAATTTGTGTCGATTCCCGTCTGGCTTATCTCGCTCGTGTGGACGGGGCCACAGTGCCGTTCTTCTGTGGCCCATTCTGCATCTTGCATTCGCTCCGCTGTTTTACCAAACCCAGGTTGGAACAGAAATTTCCCTCTGCATTGCATGCCACTTTAACTTTATTTGATTGTCAGATTTTATTGTAGTTTCCACACTGCATGCCGGTTTCACTGCCTTTGATCTCTTCAGTGCCACACTGATCACAGTCTTTTTGGAAGGCAGCTATGCGAGGTACTGTAGATGATAGAGTTAACAATTAATTGAGAATTCAGCTAATTCTGGAAGGGGTTGAACTGCCCCCCCCCCAGAAGGAGGGCTTCTGGTGTCCTGGCCCCACTGCCTGACCTCTTGATGGCACCTGGTATTTTTGGACACTGTGTGACAGAGCATTGGACTGGATGGGCCACTGGCCTGATCCAACATTGGCTTCTCTTATGTTCTTATGTAACACTGCAGAGAGACAGACCATTCAACTTTCCCTCACCATCCCAAGATGATAGCTGTAAACTGAGGATGGGGAGGCATTTGTGAATGCACAGCTTATTTGTGGTCCAATTTCAGTTGTTTGAAAAAGTGGACATTTTTAAAGCACTCCGGAATGCTGTTCGCAGTTTGGGGACAAACTGATCCAGACCAAGAGCTGACTGAACATCCTTGATTTTTATCAGCATGTGTTCTAATGGTTTTGATGTGAGTCACCTTGGGTATTTTTAATAGAAGATGTTAACTAATATCTAATTTAAACTGGGCCATGGACAAGATGATTTTTCCTCATTTGATCAAGTTTTGTCCATATGAATGTAACACTTTTGAGCTTTCCATCTTCCATCAGAATTAGGATACCTGATTAAAAATGCAAAGCATGATGAACATATGACTTCTTCTGTGGAATATGTTTCATATACATAATTACACTTGTCTTTTTTTGTCTAGCATAGGGTGTTCTGACTGTGATTTTGCTATCAATGAGAGAAGAATTGATGCACTAGAGTGAAAAAAATGGATAATGTACTTATCTTTTTGTGTGATCTAAAGCCTTTCCCACTGATGCCACTAAACTGTGGATCAGCTCCAAGAATCTCTTAGATAAATATCTGAAGCTGCATACTGGACATTAACAATTTGCAATAACACTTCTGAGTGCCATGGCAACCCCTTATAAATATTGTGATATGTATTTGTTTCCAAACAATGTCAAAAATGAATTATAAAAATTATTTTCTTTTGTGTAATGACAATGACTAGGAGTAACAATGAATGGATGAATGTTATTTGTTTTCCTATAACATGCTTTTAATTGCTATTTGTCTTGCACTGGGGCCTTTCTCCTATCTGAAATCTGTCATAGAGGATCCCTTGGATAGAGAGTACAATCACTGAAAATGGTATTCAATTTAAATGGAAAACAAAGAAATTACAAGCCTGAAATATTTTCTATTGAAACCAATAGAAATGAATATTATAACTAGCAATGTATAATTCATGAAAATGATGTATATGAAGTACAATAATGATAATTAAAACAAACTAACTTTTGACATGAAAATGAACGTGAAAGCACAAAAAGTTTGCATCCATAGTAAAGTTTTCATAATTAGTATTAAAATATTAAAGTTTACATACTGACAATAATGATGCTGCTTCATAGCTCGGGATCAAAAATTCTGTTCCACTTTTAATAACGATGATTTTTTTAAAAAAACCCTCTTGATCAGTACATGACTGGAGGCTGCATTCTGAGTCTAGTTACTATGGAGTAAGTTCCAGCAAATTCAGTGGGGTTTACCTCTGAGTGTATGTCTTTAGAACTGCATTATGAATAAGGAGTCTTAGAATAACAAAATTCTGTAACTAGGAGACTTTCACCTATTTGTTGGCATCACTGAAATTATCATCAAGCCCATCCAATCATTGACTATCAGAGACTGGAAAGGATGCCCACTTCATAGGACAATGGTACAAAAAGGTCTTCAGTATCATTTTGTGGGCATTTGAGGAGTCCTTGCAACAGATAACATTATAGACCCACAAAGAGGAGGGAAGGCACCATAGTATAGTTGGATCTTGGAAGATAAGCAGGGTCGGTACTTGTAAAGGAGACCACCAAGGAAGATACTGCAGAGGAAGGGAATGGCAAACCACCTTTGCTTCTCACTGATGGCCCCTTGCTGGGGTCACCCTAAACTGGCTGTGACTTGATGGCACTATACACACACAGACCACAAGGGCCAACACTTCAAAGTGGAACTGTCACAGTGAATAGAAAGTAATTGAAATGCTGTATGTTTATAAAAATCTTCGGTGGAATATTCCTTTGTGAATTCTTAGTTTAAATCAAAGCACTCCTCCCTGCATGAAAGCAAAGAGAAATGAAAATGGCACAGATATATGTAAACTGGCTGGCAAAGTAAAATATGACATTGAATTTCTACTATTGCCGTGAACTGCAAGCATCCATCAAAAGGTGGTAAGATAAAATTCCTTTCATTCGGAACAACGATGGGATATTTCAAGGAGGGGGTATTTCAGTCAATGTAGAAAAAGGGTATTGTTTTTAAGAAATGCTGCTATCATCTATCAGAATTCTAAGTTCTGCTAAGAAAATAATTATGTCAAGGGTGAAGCATATAATTATCATCATAATTCCCACTTGCTACACTTGTGTTCTAAATTTCAGTACAACAGCATTTCTTCAAGAATGATCACGACTTGTCAAAACTTCACTTTTCAAACTCCCACCTAATGATACACAAACTTTGGAATTTTCTTATCTTAATCTGATTCAAGATGTTGGTAAACTCACCCTGGTTTTCAGTGCAATTTATTTAGTTACTGTATTGTTTTGCAGTCTCCCAATTAAAGTTCTTGAGGCAGTTTACAATGCAACAGAATTACAAGTGCACTGCAAGATGAACATCAATAATATCTTTACACATTAAAACACCAGAAACAAAACACAAATGAAAATGAATAAAATTGACAATTTGACAGCATATAGCAGAGAGAGGAAAAACTCATATCACCTGATGCTATAAAAAGCCAGATACTGCAACTAATTGGCTGTTTGCATGGTTATAGTATCCCCATTAGGAGCTTACAAATGACCTTCACAGGGTAAATGGCCCTCTGTATGAAGCCAGTGTCAAAACATAAATTGGCTTACCATATGAAAGAAGAAACCTACAGAGTATCTTGAGAATCAAAAGAAGGGCGAAAAAGGAGGTTAAAAAAAGTGAATAGATCCAAATTAGTGATGTTGCAAAATTCAGTTCTTTTCATGTCCCTCAAAGCTGGAGCACATCTGTGCTCATTTTTTCTCAATAAATTTGTTATCAGCTGAATGTGTAAGCTAAAAATGGAGGAGGCATTTGGATTTTACAAAACCATTCAATGAATCAGTCATTCACTATCACTGTCATTCTTAGCCCATTGACTTCAGTGGATTTAGAAGAGCGTAATTCTTGTTAGTATTTCACTGCACGATAACTCAAAAGAAAAAAAAAATCTAGATCAAGAACACTTCTGTACGAGAACCATTCACTTCCAGTTTAAATACCAGAACAAGGATAAACAGCAAGAGTTCCAATGAGGATATATTTTAATATCAGTGTTTAGGTTCTTTCTGTAGAACACACAGATAAGGGGTCTCCAACATGGTGCCCATTATCGCCTTTCCTGGCTCCCACTAAAAGCCAGTTTGGTGTAGTGGTTAAGTGTGCGGACTCTAATCTGGGAGAACCAGGTTTAAGTCCCCACTCCTCCACTTACAGCAAGCCATAGTTCTGTCAGAGCTGTTCTTGAAATACCAGTTTCTGCCAGCGCTCTCTCAGCCCCACCTACCTCACAGGGTGTCTGTTGTGGGGACTTTTTAAGCCACTTTGAGACTCTGAGTGAAGGGTGGGGACTACCTTACAAGGTAGCTGCTGGTGCCTCTCCTCCGAGTACCCACCAAGTTTCAAGAAGTTTGGGCTAGGGGGTCCAACTCTGCAGGCCCCCAAACAGGTTGCCCCATTCCCTCCATTGTTCTCTATGGTGGGAAAAAAGTTACTACCTTGTAAGTTTGGAGCCTCTCCCTCAAACCCCCTCCCCTCCAGCCACTTTTTAAGCCACCACTGAATTTTGGCACCAATTCGGTGGTGGGTCGAATCAGATCAGAGAATCTGATTCGGCCCGTGGCTGCCCTAGTGCCCACTCCTGGGCTGGCAGAGCACCACTCCACCTTGTTCTGCCCCCAAAAGACCCCTGTATATCATGCCTCCGATTCAAGTTTGGGCTAGGGGGTCCAACTCTGCCGGCCCCCAAACAGGTTGCCCCATTTCCTCCATTGTTCTCTATGGTGGGAAAAAGTAACTTTTTTCCCCACCATAGAGAACAATGGAGGGGATGGGGCAACATGTTTGGGAGCCCGTAGAATTTGACCCCATGGTCCAATCTTTTTGAAACTTGGTGGGTATTTCGAGGAGAGGCCCCAGCAGCTACTCTGAAAGTTTGGAGTCTCTCCTTCAAATTCCCTCTCCTCCAGTTTCTGCACCTCTTTTTCTACAAAATGACCCCTGATTATATACTTCCTGTTACTCCTCCTTCCTAATCCCTTCATTTCATAATGCCTGAAGCCATTTTATTGGATTTATATTTGAAAATAGTTGACATGATATGATATCCTGAGTTAACTTAAACAAGGTTATACCATGCAAAAAATATGTAATAAATAAACTCATATCATTATAAAGGTGATAAGTATGCTTTATCCCAAATATAATAGTAAGTATAAATAAATTGGAAGGAAGTGAACTTCCTTACACAGCAGAGTAATTCTTTGGAAAGTTTTCCTCGTTCAGATTTTTCAAACATCTGGAATGGATATCTTTGAGACTGAATTTTGACTTTTGATTTATATGTAGTTGTGTATATACTTACTATTATATTTGGGATAAAGCACACTTATAACCTTTATAATGATATGAGTTTATTTATTTATTACATATTTTTGCATGGTATAACCTTGTTTAAGTTAACCAGGGGTCCACTGGGGCCGGAGCGAGGCAGAGCAAAGCTCCGCCAGCTCAGGAGTGGCCACTAGGGCAGCCACGGGCCAAATCAGATTCTCTAATCTGATTCAGCCTGCTGCTGAATTGCCGCTGAAATTCGGTGGCAACTTTAAAAGCAACTGCAGGGAACAGGGTTTGAGGGAGAGGCTCCAAACTTGCAGGGTAGCTGCTGGGGCCTCTTCTCAAAATACCCACCATGTTTCAAGAAGATTGGACCAGGGGGTCCAATTCTACAGGCCCCCAAACAGGTTGCCCCCATTCCCTCCATTGTTCTCTATGGGAGGAAAAAAGTTAACATTTTTTCCCACCATAGAGAACAATGGAGGGGATGAGACAACCTGTTTTGGGGCCCATAGAATTGGACCCCCTGGTCCAATTTTTTGAAACTTGGTGGGTATTTTGAGGAGAGGCCCCAGCAGTTACCCTGCAAGTTTGGAGCCTCTCTCTCAAACCCTCTTTCCTCCAGCCCCTCATATACCCTATGAGTTTTTGCCATTGATTTCAATGGCCCATAGGGTATAATGGGGCTGAAACTGACATTCCCTTTCTGACATACTTCTGGTGATGTCAGGGGACGTGGCATATGCTAATGAGGTATGCTAATGAGTTATGCTAATGAGCTTCTGCACCTCTTTTTCTACGAAAGGACCCCTGAAGTTAACCCATGTCCCTTTTGATTGAGCTTTTGTGGGGTCACAGCTCTGATCATGTCAAGAGATGTTGGTAAGTGAATTAACCAAGGACATCTTGAGAACGGAGTATGGCTTTGGATGATCAGGGCATATCAAAAAATGTGAGAAAGCATTCATCTGTATGGAGAACAATTATGAAATAATCTCATCTGTACTCAGAGCTCATTCAGTTTATCTAGCAAGAACATTTATAGGCCTGAATAACCATCTATAATATCCATCTTTACATTACTAAACAATTTAATTCCTTACAGAGATATGTCTCAGTGTGGGTATAAATCCACGATTCCTGCAGAAGTATTTTCCATGGGAGATGACATGTTTATTGTTCCTCAATCTTTGCTCTTTCCTGAAGGTTATTCTGACCCTCTTCTGTTATAAACTGGAAGCCAACAATTTATGAAATATTATGCTATGTCCACTCTTGAATATAGAAGATGTAACATATAATAACTTTTGCAGCACTTCCAATGAATAGTTCTCTCTACTGTTTATTAGAGAACAGTTGTTCCCCCTCCATCCCTTCCCACACTCAAAACATATAACCTGAATTAGTTCTGCAGTGACCTGAAACTTCTAGAGAAGTACACAGATGTTTGGTAGTAAGAGTTCTTACATGAGTTAACAAGCTTTTCTGGGTCATTTTATCCTGTCTGGGGCTGTTTATGCAGCAATTCTTACATTCTTAATTGGAAAGATAACAGGTAAACTGAAGGACTGTGAAATGCCTAGCTATTGATGGCACAGTGATGAAATTCATTGACCTCAATAGGATTGAATTAGTTATAACTATTTGTCATCTTACAACACAGTTGTCAGGAGAGCTCTTGAAACGGCCTCAGTTTTTTTAAGATATCTCAAAATGGTTCAGAGCAGTAGTTTGTCCAGCCCAGTGAGTTCTCTGTAATTAGTCAGCATCTGAATTCTTCAGTAGGAGAAAACATGGAAACCTGATTACATGGAAATAGTTCCAACTGGTTTTTTTTCACAGCTTTTGGTAGTCAGATACACAAGGACACTCTAATACCTAACCATTATATATAGCTTTGTTGGGTTTCTTTTAAATTACTGATGCATGGTGTGATGGATAGCACTTTTAAAAGCTTAGAAGTGCTGTACAAACAGGTAAAGGACTGCAAAGGGTTAATCCTTCACAGAAACAGATAGCCTTGAATGACAGGCTGCTCCAAATAATCTCATTGGTTAGCATCAGTTGAGCAGAGAAAGGCTTCTGAACTGAAGCCTGAGGATAATTCAGTCTGTAACTGAGAACCTTAACTGAGAGCAGTTTAACACAGACGGAGAACTGGGGGAGGTTGGTAAGGATGAGTGGGTAGTTAGGTGAAGACTTCCATTCAGGCCAGAAAAGTGGATAGATCTTCAGTGAGAGAAGAAATTTCCCTACCTAATCAAAACAAGCAGATTGCTCTGAAGAATGGAAATATCTCTGGTCTGGTGTGGTTAGAAACTGCCTTCTGAAACCTGAAGGGTTGATAAAGCTCAAGAAGAGTACTGGTATGTTTAGAGAAGAGGGTTGGGTACTGGATAGAGTGTACCAGCCTTCTGGAAACCAAAAGAGTCAGTGAGTACTCAAAGAAAGTGTATTGGAGTGTTTGGGAAACAGTTGAACAAAAGCCTCTTATCTTATCCCAAGTCACTGAGAACAGCTTATGAAACTCTCAATAACTTGAAATATATGAACTAAAGTCTGTGCATATACTGATTTACTTCAGAGATCTATACTGAGTTACCTCAGAAATTTTACCCCGATTTCACCTGACCCTCTCTGTTGAATAAAATATTTTGTTAATCTGGAATTTCAAAATGCCTTGAGTGCCATTTATGTTTAAGTTAAAGGGAGCTCTCGCTCCTTCCCTCAGGTTCCTGGGCTGAGCCAACAGCCAAAATATCATACTGTGATGGGGTGGGACAGCCAGAGTTCTTCAGGAAAGAAGAAAACAGATACCTAGGGCAGCTCAGTCAGAAAGAGAAACAAAAAAAAGGGGGAAATCTTGCCTTGAGGGAAGGAAAGGGATGGGGATGTCATACATGGCAAACTCAGAAAGGATTCTGGACACACCTGGAACTTTTCTATTCCTGCATCCTTCCTCACCACCACACACACACACACTCTCATGCACTGATCTGGCTTTTCAGTTTAGTGCGTATTTCTCTAAGTGCTGGTAACAGACAGCAAATAAAGCTATTGTACTTATTTATTTTTATCCTGCTTTATCTTTTTGGATGGCTAACAACATAACAGGTTGTAGGAGTATACCGGGGGGTACACTTTGATAAGCATGAGAGTTCTAGGCTATGAATGGCTTTAAAGGTAATAACCAGCACTATGAGCCTGTGAGGTGTTGCCTGAGAAAGTGGCAGTCCCAGGAGACAGCCTGTTTGGAGCAAACCCTTTTTAAATTTTGGGGAAGTTTCATTAGGCAGATCAGCCATAAATAATCCTTAGAACCCTGGTGCCTGATGCCTTTAAGTGCAAGGTCAATGTTACATAATGCAGCTGTGGTCCCTGAAATCTACTCATGAACATGACTAACATACAGCAGATTTCCAAATGTACACAAACAGGAAGAAAAGATGGGTGGGTGCAGAGACAACAAAGGCAGATACATCTTTTAATAGAAACCAGCATTCCAGCTGGGTGTATCTGTGGAGATAACAGAATGATTAAGGAAATTCTAGTCACAATGGAAAACAAGGGTGGAGTCAGTTAATACATAAAAATGTCGATACATTGCACATTATCGGGTTATCTAGATATCATGGGGGTATTTCAAATTTCAGAGAAGCAGGAACTTGGCTCTCGCTAACTGGAAGAGGTCCACAGTCTATCACGCCAAATATGACTATGTATGTACTCCCTACTTGTTCTATTACAAAGATCGTTCTCTGAATACTTGACTGATGCCTGAAGACATCTACCAGTTATTACTCACTAAGCATTATTACCTTGAACTGGATTGTCCAGGCTAGCCCAATCTCATCAGACCCTGGAAGCTAAACAGAGTTGGTCCCAGTGTTCCCTCTAAGGTGAGTTAGTGTGAGCTAGCTCACAGTTTTTTTAGTCTCTGGCTCACACATTTTTGTTTTAGCCCAGGAAGGATGGCTCCAGAGCAAATTAATTTATGCAGCAGCCAGATCACTTGCTCACAACTTTAATGCCAGTAGCTCACAAAGTAGAACTTTTGCTCACAAGACTCCACAGCTTAGAGGGAGCACTGACTGGTCCTGATTAGTACTTGAATGGGAGACCACCAAGGAAGACTAGGGTGATTGCACAGAACATCTCTTGCCTTGAAAACCCCATGGGGTCACCATAAGTCTTTTGAGACTTGATGGCACCTTACACACACACATACACATGCATGCACGCACACAAGCAAGCAAGCACTGAGATAGAGAACACTGTCTCTGCTGCTTCTGCTTGTTTTATGTGAAGTGTTTTTACCTTAGCAAATGATCTCAAAAAGACACATCTCAGCTTTTGTTGATTTAACTGAAACTCTGTTCCAAAGGCCTTTGGAGACTAGTTAAACGGAGGGCAGCTTCTTGCATTACTTTCAAATGTCACAGGTGTGCTCTCAATGTGCCTCAGACAACAATGAGTCTGATGATGGATGGAAGTGAAATGGAACAGTAACCTCAATGTCTGTATTGCAGAGAAGATCTGAAACGGCCTCTCAGATGCAAATGAAGCTATGATATATGCTCCTTGGAGGTGTGGCTGTTCATGTGCTTGAGTGCTTTCGATACACCTGATAATCCTCGTGGAAGCTGGGCAAATGTGATTGATGAAAATGACTAGCAAATAATGAACACTGGACTGAACTATGTGTTCCTTTATTAATTACAATAACACCGATGTTTTCCTTCACAGGCTAATTGCCACAGTATGGAAACCTTCAAAGAATTCACAGTTCGTATATAGCAGATATTCATGCCATCTCTGTCCAAAGCTATTCCTTGTCTATAAAATACATACAGTAGACAGTTCGTATATAGCAGATATTCATGCCATCTCTGTCCAAAGCTATTCCTTGTCTATAAAATACATACAGTAGACAGTTTGTATATAGCAGATATTCATGCCATCTCTGTCCAAAGCTATTCCTTGTCTATAAAATACATACAGTAGACAGCCAAGGCAGGGGTCATTTCGTAGAAAAAGAGGTGCAGGAGCTCATTAGCATAACTCATTAGCATAACTTATTTGCATATGCTACACGACCTGACATCACTGGAAGTATGTCAGAAGGCAAGAAAGAAAGGGGAGAGAGAGAGAGAGAGAGAGAGAGAGAGAGAGAGAATGAGAGAGAGCTAGCAGAGAGGGGACAGCTACTAATCCAAGCCTCAAAAATACCACTATTCTGGGAGGATAGCTTCAGCGGTGGCTGAAGCCTTCAGAAGGCTGGTCAGAGGAACAAGGACCTTTCCAGGGGTCATTTTGCTGCAGCCATGACACAAGCAGGCATTCGCCTGCGGGGGGTGGGGGGGCTGGCACCAACTCCTGGAGCTGAGTTCCCCTGAGCTCCTGCTTGAAATGACCCCTGAGCCTAGATATCTGTAACTACTGAAATACAATCTTTGTTGTGCAGAAAAAATCATTCATCCATGGCTGACTGACCCTCAAAGCACTGAAACCCCATACAATGTAGTAGCTCCATGATATCTTGTAGGTGACATATATGGTTCCTGCTTCTCAGCTGGTAGCTATGGCATCCTCTCACTCCAGTTTACTAATGGGAATTCTCAGGCTTAACCAGTCCTCTTGCTCAGCCTTAGAACATAAGAACATAAGAGAAGCCAATGTTGGATCAGGCCTGTGGCCCATCCAGTCCAACACTCTGTCACACAGTGGCCAAAAATACCAGGTGCCCTCAGGAGGTCCGGCAGTGGGGTCTTCCTGTGTATTTCAGCCAGGCAAACTCCCCCTCCTCCCTTTATAAAGCAATGTGGAATTACCTGGTTGCTTCCAGGTCCAGCAGGATTTGCATAGGGGATCTTCTCAAAGTGACTAGGGAAAGTCCCTTTCATGTTCGTTTTGTAAAATGGATTGACAAGCCAAATAGATCAGGTCTCAGCAAGATTGGTTAGGCCTCAGCTAAAGGACAGGCAGAATTAGTGTGAGTCTGGTTCTTCAAATTAATTAGATAAGCAAACATTCTGAGATAGTTGTGGATGGAGGGGCTAGCTAAACTAGACGCTGCAGGACAACCCACATAATGGCCTGGGGAAGGAACTTTCTTGTTGCTGAACATCATCATTTGAACCTACATGTTGAGTGACATAGGAGAATGATGCTGATGAACAGTGGTGCTTGGGAAGTTTAGGTCTGCAAACTAGGTTAAGTGAGGTCTAGTTATGTTGCCATTCCAAGATTTGGACCAGGGTGGTTCTGTCCAAATGCTGGCAAATGCATCAAGTAGCCTCTTAGGAAACACACTGATAAGAAGGGAAGGTCAGTTGATAATAAATTAATAAGCCTTATCCTAATTCAATTATCTGCCACTTTAAAAAAATTGAAGCATGTTAGATTGCTCACTATTGCTGATCCCATCAGACCATGGGAACTGCTTTATGAAATGGTGCTGCACATGGGAAGCCGTTATGTAGGAGAGGCTGGTAAGGGCTATTGCAGAACCAGTAATAGCTCCAGGGTCATGTCTCAGTGCTCTTCTGCCTGTGCCTGGACCCTGCCATTGGGGTCCATGGGGGGGAAGAGAGACTGAATGTAAAAACAAAGAACAAACCAACAAAAAACCACAATACCTCCCCCAAACCTTAGGATTAGCATAGAAAACAGCAACTCTATGACAAGATGGTAAGGAGGGTCGCACCGATGTCTGGATGGGGGGAAAAAAAACCAAGTTGTTAAAGTAATCAAGTACAACCCAGGGCAAAAAAAGGAGAGTGGAACAGAAGTCCTTTGTATAGCATCAACACTTACCCATATCTCAAGGTGTTGAACATGGTCCTCACAGTTGATTGCTGGAATATTGTGAGAAGACAGTTCCTCAGATCTCGCCACATGCTCCTCCCTCAGCCTTCTCTCTTTCATAACCCAGATTCAGGCTTTGTGCAGTGCACTTTGACCTAATGTGTGCATCCCTCTTAGGATGCGGTGGAGTTCCTTGTAGAATGGGCAGGTAGCCCAGAAATTTCCTGAGCAGTTATTCCGGAGTGGCTTTCCTGAGCAGCAGCAACCCGCTTGCACTCTCGACAAAGTGCCCTGCTTTTGGCGCACTCCACTGCAGAGTGCTTGTGTCCCCTTGCTGCCATCTGCTCCACAATGTGCATCATAATGTCAATATTTTGATGGGTAGTGTCCAAATCCTCTTGCACCTTCTTCACCCAAGGAGAGGCAATGTCTCCTTTTCACACCAGGAGACTCCATGGCTGCTATTTTCCTTGCTGTTTGCTGCCATCATTGAAAAGCCAGCAAACACTGAAGGAAACCTGAGAATCACCATTCAAAAATGGCACCTCTGGGCAGCTTGTTAGGCATTCATCCCCCCACCCCCCCATGTTTAAAGTTACCACCCATGGACAGTATTGTTTCTATTGGATAGGTACACCTCCACCTTGTGGCCTGAAGGTGGCCACAAATTTATTCTCTGTTCAACAATTGGCTAATAAACACACACGTGGCAGAGTCAGAATTTTGATCTGTGGGTCCACAGAACACTAAACTAAAATAGCTCCCCAACAAATGTTAACCAGCGCCATTTTAAGACACCTGTGGAAGGAAAAGCATTTCCCTCAGTTGTAGCCAAATCATGAGAAACACATGAGGGAAAATGAGCTCAATAAATACTGAACACTAATGAATACTAATAAAACCATACTGAGCAGCATTATGCTTTGAAGCTTTTGAGCTATTGGTGTGCACGTGGTAATCCAGCGGTGCTCTATCGCTAGCTCAGGGCCATAGCCAGGATTTTTGACTTCATGGGGCATTTAAATAAGTCAGGGGGCACTGTGTCAGGAGTGACAAAAGAGTAAAAGTTTAAAAAAGCAACAAGAGAGAGAGAGAGGGATGGAGTAGGGAGCTGAGGTGCCCTGTGGTGTACCTCACCAGCAGCCAGCCAGAGGTACACTGCTGGAGGGCAGGGCAATGGTGCATCCATTGCATGCAAGAAAAAACAAAATAAACTGGCTGGATGGAAAGTTGGGGGGCCCAGGATGCTCCACTGTGGCTACGGGCCCACACTAGCTTATAATATATTTTTTTAAAGCCTTGGAGTGGCAGGAAGGCAGTAGAGGACAGGGAAGTGAGCAGCTTTGATAGAGCATGGTTGGGAACAAAAACAATGTAAAGCTAAGTACCGGAGATATGAGCATATAAAGAACAGCATCTCATAGCTCCCAAGTTGGTGTATCCTCACTGCAAGGCCCCATGGGCTGGGAGGGGGTGTACAGGAAAACCCACAGGGGTGGACTGGAGAGCCAGCAGTGCAGTGTTGGTCAGATGCTCTCATGCTACTTGACTGCTGCAGACAAGGTTGTTCCACCATGGTGAAGCCACAATTGGAGTGGCTCTACCCACTCCCCTCCTTGAGTAGTCTTCTGTTCCCTCCCTTGCTCATGAGCCACATAAGAACCCTAGATGGCTTGGTTCAGCCCCCCGGGCCTTTTGTTTGACACCCCTGAGCTAGAGGGCTGGGTTTCTGCTAGTACTCTATTGCTAGAATTCTTACTTAGATTTTTTAAAAACAAACATAGCATGTGGGGCAGAGGGTGGGAGTAGGGCTGCCAAGTCAGCCATGGGGGTGGGGGATCCCCCGCTACAGGGGTTCCCGATCTGCTGGCCAGCATTTGGCCAGCGGGGGGAACCCCACCCTCCTTCCCCAACATAATGATGTCACCCGGAGGTGACGTCATCACGTTGGGGGCGTTGCCAGAGCGTCGCCCTGGCAACGCCCCCAAAATGATGACGTCACTTCTGGACTCCCCCCCGCTGGTAAGTAAGGGACCCTTGGCAACCCTAGGTGGGAGGAAGATGGTAGGGGTGTGTAGATACAGTGGGAATGGATGCTCTGGGTGTTAGGGGGCAGTGAAAAATAAAGAATGGAGTATTACATACAAGGATTGAAGCCGAATCCAAAGCTACTTGGGGAAAAAATGACATAAAATTGCTCCCAAAAAAACTCAAAGAAAAGAACAATGAAGACTCAAAAGTGATCCCCATAACAGAGTACAAGTTTTAGAGCTTGGACAGATCAGGCTGGTTGCTTACTCTGAGGCACTCTCTTACCTCAAAGATGAAAGTTACTTTCTACACTAAAATAAGATTGTTTTCTCACATTATTAGCACACTGCTAGATGTATGCAGTGATAAGTGTCAATCTGCCACTTATCTTGGTACTTTTCACATGTCCCTAAGGTTTATTGATACATGCTGACTGCATATCAGCATTGTTTAAATCAACTCAGTTTCCCAGAAACAACTTCAGTTTGGCGTCTTCTCCTTCATGTATTGTGATCAGCTCCTAGAGGGAATATTACATTTTAAAATACCTTCATTTTATTTATTTTATTTTTGGGATTTATATCCCGCCCTCCCCGTCAAACGGCGGCACAGGGCGGCTCACAACAAAACACCATACAAAATTCATACAGCAATTAAAATATAAAAACGCTTATCTGTAATGATGGCATACCTACGGCTCAGTATATCCTAACAGAGCCCAGATGAAATCCTTATAGATGGTCACAGTAGGTTGGCAGTTAAGATTGAATAGCTGGGCGAGGGCCAGAGTTGACAACATTAGGCGGCCACTACATGAATGCCTGGTGGAAGAGCTCCGTCTTACAGGCCCTGCGGAATTGTAATAAGTCCCGCAGGGCCCTGATGTTATCCGGGAGCTCATTCCACCAGCGCGGGGCTGCCACAGAAAAGGCCCTGGCCCTAGTAACTGCCAACCGCGCCTCCTTCGGCCCTGGGAGGGCCAGCCGGTTTTGGGATCCAGACTGAAGTGCTCGCTGGGACACATATGGAGAGAGGCGGTCCTTCAAGTAAGTACTAATGCAAACTAATGTAAACTCCGAGAGGTGCACATGCAAATCTCATTTTGGTGGGATTTAACACATGGACAGTTAAGTACAAGATTGTAACTTCAGAGGGCATAAAGTAAGGATGAAAAAAAAAACTAGAGTAACCTAAAAACTATAAATAGGTGTTATAAAGCCCGGTAAGTATTTTCTTATGCTACGCTGGTTTCAGTTAGAGGTAGTTAAGCATGTTCTTCCATTAGAATCAAAGGTCTCCACATGACTGCGCCCAACTATTTCTGCCTGGTTTAGTATATAACATCTGATAGAACACACATACTTTGCATATATCTACACAAGTTATGGTGAATGTTTATAACGTGTTAGGAAAATTTAAGCTTCAATTATTGTTTATTGAATTAGCATGCTTTATATGTACAGAATATTTTGCCTTTAATACATATGCAGCTGTGACCTGGATGCCCCAGCTAGCTTGATCTCATCAGATTTCAGAAGCTAGAGGGTCAGTCTTGGTTAGTATTTGGATAGGAAACCACCAAGGAATTCCAGGGTAGCTATGCAGAGGAAGGCAATGGCAAACCACTTCTGGATGTTTCTTGTCTAGGGTCACTATAAGTTGGCTGCAACTTGATGGCATTTTACACATGCAATACAACTTGGAATCCCACTTTACTCCTCAAAAGTCTCAATATCTGAGTTTCTCTAAATTCAGGAATCTGAAGTGGCTAATCTCTCCCTCCCACCCCTTTTCCCTGTAATGAACACACAACTGCTGTCAATGTTTTAATGTGCACTGGCTCTCAACATTCTGTGAAGCATTTGCAGTTCTCCATCAGGCTGTTTTTGAGCATGGTCAGCAACTGGAACTTGGAAAGTGTAAAGCCCATTGAGAAGTCAGTGTCCCAGTACTGCCCCCACCCCATAAGCTGAAGATTCACAGACCAAAACCACCGGTAAGGACTCATCAAAGTGGGCAAGAACAAAGTTAGAAATAAGGAGCCCTTTTATGGCTCTAAATGCTTCCACCTGTCTGGGCCCCCAGACCCAGGAAGTGGTTTTGTCCAGTAAGTGATGAAGGGGCTCTGCCATGGCTGCCTTGTGGGGCAGGAATGCATGGTAGAAGTTCAAAAGTCCCAAGAACACCTGCAGTTCTGCCTTTGACTTGGGTGCCGGAGCCTCTGCAATCACTTTGATTTTATCCCTCACCAGGTGGAGTCTGTCGGTGTCAACGGTGAATCCCAAAAAAATCCACCCAATCCACCCCGAGGAGGCATTTCTTTCTCTTGACTTTCAGCCTGACCTCTTGGAAATGGCAGAGGATGATGCACAGCCAGACCTCAAACTCCTCCAGCATGGCTGTGGTGACCATTACATCATTGAAGAATGGCATGACCCTGGGAATTCCTTTTAAGAGAGAGTCCATTAAGTTCTGGAATATCCCAGGAGCCACGCTCACCTTGAACTGTAGCTGGTTCACTTTGAACACCCCCCTGTGGGTCACTATCGTCTGGGGTTCGGCCGTTTCCTCGTCTACTGGCAACTGTTGGTATGCCTGTGCGAGGTCCAGTTTTCTGAAAACCTTGGCCCCCGCCAGGGTTGCTAGCAGATGACTCACAACCAGCACAGGATATGCATGGTCTTGCAGTGCCCAGTTGATTGTGCACTTGTAGTCCATGCTGATGTCGCCATTGGGTTTAACTGGCATTACAACAGGAGTCTCCCACTTTGCGTGCAAGACCGGCTCCAGCACCCCTTGGGTCACCAAATGGTCTAGCTCTGTGTCAATCTTGGGCTTGGGGGCAAATGACACACTCCTTGCTCGCATGGTGGTGGTTTGTTCGTTGGGGCTCAGGATCCCTTCAATCTGCAGACATGGGCAATGTGACCCTGCTTCCCACATAAGTGGCAGATGGCATCACGGAAACAGCAAGCTTTCCATTTGTGGAACTCAACGCAGCTGGCACAGGGGTGTGGATGGCTGGTTGGGTTGGCCAAGGTGTGTTGCTCTCATTGGTCAGGGTGGAGGACCTGCTTTGTGCCTTCCTCTTCTGAGGTGTCAGATGCGGTAGCCATCTCCTTCTGGTGTGTCATTGATGGCCCCTGGTCCCGATGGAACCATTCAAAAGCCGTCATGGCATGCAGGGCCATGTCCAACTTTGTCAGGTATGCCGATTATCTTGCGGCACAGCTTGTGGTCCCAGATTCCCCACACAAATTGGGTGAGGATGATGGCCTCTACTTCCTGGAACTCACAATCTATAGCCAACTGCTGCAGTTTGGCCATGTAGATGGTGGATGATTCACCTACCTTCTGTTGTTGCACCCACAGGTCTATCCGCCTTGCCATCATGGTCAGCTTTGGCTCAAAGTAACCGGTTAGGACCTTCGTGATGTCCTCGTATGTGGCGTCAGCCAGCTTCTTGGGGGCGAGCAGCCCTTGGGCTAGACGAATGCCATGACCCCACATGTGCTTAAGAGAAGAGCACATTTCTTCACCTCGTCCATCACTTCCTGGTATGTGAAGAAGTTGGTGAGCTGTTCCACCCATGCCTCCCAGAACTCAGGGTGCATGAGGTCAAATGCCTGTATGTGTCCTGGAGCAGCAACCATGACTCTGGAACAGTGTGGGGAGCGTTGTCTGGTGGCACGGTTGGCGGTGCCTGGAGGCACTGGAGCCCGGGGGTGTGTGGTGGCCATGGATCAGAGCTCGGTGCAGTGCTGGAGTCAGAGTCAGGCTCGCTCAATGGATCCCACCTTCGTCACCAGTGTAAAGTTCTGAGTTCTTGGTGGCATTGATGAGGACAAAGTGGCGTAGTGATTAGCTCAAGTTTATTTAGAGAAAACAAGTGTGCTTAAACGGCCATAAGGCCAACATATATACACACCCAGGACACACCCCAGGTCCCACCTATGATCCTATTGGGGGGGGGGTTGAATTTCCCGCCTAGGTCTTATTGGAGGATTAGTGGGACTCCAGGATCCTTGGCTCCTATTGTCCTAGGAGCCAAGCTCTGGGATCTTTGCACTGGCAACTAGTGGCAGTCAGTGGACACAACAGAAAGATAGGATCCCTGTGTTGGGATACAGTATTGATGGCTCATATCTGTATGAAGAAGTTAAAGGCAAAAGGGAAGAACATTGCAGTGCTACTACTGATCATAGAGGGGGGTTGAAGGAAGTGCACAATCAACAGTTAAGCATATTTAAGCTGAACTCTTCCACCTTGAAATACAAGGGCTAAAACATGTTTAAATATCTGTGGGATTGCTGCCTTTAATTTGACTTGGTTGTTTTCAGTGACCAGATTGATTAAACTTGAACATTTGGTATGAATTGTAAGAATGATTTTGCTTGGACAATATTAAAAAAGAGTGGATGTTTGGAAAAAATCCTTTGTTGGGAATAATTTCTTTAAAAAAAATGTGAACAAATGTAACTTTAGTATTATAAGCGAAACAGGTAATAATCAGTATTGTGTGAGCCGCAGCTGGTTTCTACAACCTTTAGCTGATCTTTAAGACCAACAAAGTTTAATTCTGGACATAAGCTTTCTTCAGATACATTGAAACACTCTTTCTCAAGTCTTACATATAGGTAGACTTACATATGGGGGGGGTTAGTTGCCAGGAAGTGCTAGTTAGTCAAGATGCATAACTGGGTGATAAATATAGCTAAGATTGGATTAAAGCAGTTGGTAAGACCTATGAATAGCAGCAAATTAGCATACAAATAAAAAAGTTAACAAACAGATGTGAGAACTAAATTTGAGTCCAGTGGCACCTTCAAGACAACAAAGTTTAATTCTGGGTATAAGCAAGAACTGAGTGATTTAGTATTTGTAGAAAGATAAGAACTCAGTCTCTCTGTTAAGCTTTGGGCATTCCATTGTCTTTCAGAACTCTCTCAGCCCCACCAATCTCATAAGGTGACTGTTGTGGGGAGAGGAAGGGAGGGTGATTGTACGTGCTTTGAGACTCCTCAGCTCAGAAAAAAGTGGGGTATAAAACCAACTTTCCCACTAATATACAGGTGAGAATGTCCTAACAATAAAAAAAAATCCTAGAGATATTTATTTACATTCTACTAATGAAGTGCAACTGGGGGAGAGGTTCACCCCTTGGTCAGTTACACAAGAGATAGTATTCTAGGGAAATAAAAAGTCTAAACCAGTACCCTCCAGTCAAAACTGAATTTCCAGCTTGCATAATGTCTTGCTCCTATCAGAAATAATATCTATCTACAATATACACCACTCTGCAGTGATCTAATTAGAACACTAACTGATGTAGCATTCTGACAAAGGCAACAGTGAGAATGAAGATTTAGTTGAAAGGACAAATTAGCTTTGAATTTTCCTGCAGTCATAAAAGCTTTTATTGTAATTTTCCATTTCTGCTTCTAGCATATTTGCATTTTGCTTAACAATTTATCTCCAGTCATTTGTCAGATATTATCAATCTCTTGTTAATAAGTTAAGACAGCTTACATTAAGACTTTTTAATATGCGTGTGTGCTCATTGTCTTAAATAGACTTCCTTAGGCTCTAGCTGTGCAGCAAACCCATTCCCTGCTGTTTCTACTAGCAAGAGGTCAGAAATTAAGGATAGGCGTTGATCTCACATGTGTCATATATTAAGATGAGGACTATGGTTTGACATCATGAACTCCCCATCTCTGTGTGAGCTACAGAACCTACATAAGCACTATTCTTTAAAATAAAGAGTACAAGGACAACAGGGTGGATTTAGAAAGAACATATCCCTCGGAGAGCACTTGCGGGTTTGGAAGGCCCCCTCCATTGGTTTTATTCTTCTGCACAGAGATTAAGTAGTTTACTGTACTGTGCCTACAATGGCTATTCTGCCGCTTATCCATTAAATTCATATGCTAGCTGCAGGGAAGGGAGAGAAGGTTGTGGTGCTCTGCAAATAGGATTCCAAATACTAAACTGGAAAATGCCAGGAGACCTGGGAAGGGGGGGGGGGGAGCAGAGTTTAGGAAAGATGTGTGGTAGTCCCTTTTGCTTGCCAACCAGGCATAGGGTTATGTTTCTCTCTTAGGGCCAAACTAAATGTTACAAGTTGAGTCTGGGTATATAATGGAGTATCTGTGCACATGAAGCAGCACAATTGGGGGAAATAACTCCCCCCCCATATGGTTTCTGTGCAGGAAAATGGTTCTGTTCTGTGGCACTGTTCTGACCCCATTTGGGCTCTCCTCTTTTTTAAAGAAGCCATTTTTTGCAGTTGCTATGTGGCTACAGGGGCTGAGGACAGACTGGCAATCTAAAGCGGAGGCAAAGCGGAGGGAACTGGAGCGGGGGAAAAACCCCACGGAGCTGGTCGTTCACACTGGCCAGAGCAATGCGGATCAGCGGCGATACGGAGCGTTCAGACTGCCACGGAGCGTTCAGACTGCTGCGTAGCTCACGCGCACGGCTCGCGCGTGCCGCTGCGCTTTTTTTTGTTTTCCTTTGATGTTTTTCGCATGTGCACATAACTTTTTGCCGGTGCGTTCACACTTCCTCCGGATGCCTCCCACTTCTTCCAGTTCACACTGTTTGGAAGTGGGAGGCATGCGGAGGAAGGCCCCTGAACACCGGGAAAAACCGGTGTCCTGTTAAAGCGAAAGGAAAGTGACTGGGAGATGGGTAAGTATGCAACGGAGCCGACGGACAGATGCGCATGTCTGAACGTGCTCCTTTCTTCCGTTTGCGAACCATGCCTGCCCCGCTTTAGATTGGCAGTCTGTCCTCGGCCAGGGAACATGAATTAGGTCCAGTGAAAAGTATACAGGTCCTTCCAAATGTGGTTGCCAGTTCATCACGGAAACTTTGTGAATGGTAGAGGATTCTGATTTGGAAGGGGCTGGCCCCTAGGGCCCTTTCTAAACCTGCCAGTTTTCTCAGTTTCTGAGCCCATCTCAATCTTCCCTCCCACTTTGCCTCCCACTTTCACTGCTGCTTTTTGTCAGGGCATCTTCTTGGTTCTGCATTTATTTTAGGGGGGCTCAGCACTCAGACTGCTTCCAGCACACATTTGCCCCAGATTTCCCAAAAGTGCTTTTACCGCAAACCTTTGTTCTGCTTTGTTTTGAAATCGATACTGCTATTTAGAAGTAGAATTGTTTCTGTCAATATTTAAGCACCACCCACTGCCCTCCCCTGTTTCAGCCTCTTTCTCTTTGGTCTATGTTCGGCGGCCAGTTTACATGATAACAGGTTTCCTCATGGGCAATAGATGAACATTTACATTTGTTTAGAGTCCGCAGCAGTTTGGAGGCTGGGAGAGCTACTGGAAAAAACCAGTTTTTCAAGAAGCACTTCTAAGCCAAACAGACTTTGATCACAAACATTTCCCTCAAAACAAAAATGGATGGGCATGTTTCAAGCAATCTGGTTTCCTGTGGTTGAGTACTTGTCTAAGGATGACTTTACATCTAATTGCAAATACTATTTGAATCTGCTATACTTCTAAACTTGCATCTTGTTTCCTTGTTAAGTAATTTATTGGTTGACTTAATGGTAGTGTCAACATCATTTTTGCTTCAAATGATTATCATCTTTTTAAATATATGACACTAATGTAAAAGTTTAAAAGTTTTTAAATAAAGTATTAAAAACAACAAAAAATGGATGCATGGATTGATGGTTTGCATTTTGATTTGATACTAGCAGTTGATAATTGTATATTGTCCCTGTGTTAGCGAACATTACCCTGTTAAAACTGAAATGCCTCATCTACTCAATGTCATTTCAATTTTCCTGGAAGAATTCCTCCCACTGTGGCTCTGTGAAAAAGAAGAGAGAACCTGGGGCACTGAAAAGAAGGGAGAAGTATCATGCTGGCACCTTGGCTACTCCTTCTCTGAAGGATAAGACCAGTCAGGGCTCAAAACACACTTTCTTCCGTGAGTATGCAGAAAGCATAATCCACAGAGACTTGAGTTTCTGGCACAAAGAGCCAAAGAACAATGACATATGTGGAATGAAAGGAAATGATTCAGATCAAAGGCATACTGCCACGAGTTCTGGAAAATCAGGATTAAAGACGGAATGCAGAAAGGCCCTAGGTAAAGAATGTGTGCCAAAAATCATTCCGGTTTTGATTCAGCTTTATTTTTTTTCCTGAAAAAAGTGTGTTCAGATTCTTTAATAACATCATGACACAAGATCAAAATATTTATATTCAGATGATGTTTCCATATCCATTGGGAAATAGGAAACATATTTTTATTGTTAACTTTTCCTTTGGGTCCATCTGGGATTAAAACCAGAAAGATTATACCAGCCAAGCAAAGAATCTTCCCTTCCAACTTTCAGACCCGTAGGAGAAAGCCTCCCTGTTGCAGATGCAATTAAAATTCACAGTTGTAAACTTGGCTGACCAAGATAATGTTTTAAAAAGCCAAGAACAGAGCCCAACAAGATGCCTTTATTTATTTATTTTAAATACTTTTATTGTGGCTTATTTCCTTAGACTGAGGCTGCGGCCACACGGGCCTTAAATGCGGGAGGAAGGGCAATTTCCTCCCGCATTTAAAGGGGCCGACCAGACGGCCGGCCCCCTAGTCCCGTGCCGAAGCGGGATCCAATGTGGGTTCCTCCCGCATTTTCAGACCCCGGGAAAATCAAGTATTTTCCCGGGTGCTGCGGGAGGAACCCGCATTGGAGGTATCTGGACAGCCCTCTCTCGCATGCATTGCGAGAGCAGGGCTGTCCAGATAGCCCCGCCGGCCATTTTTTTCCCACTCTTTTACACTTGGGCGCATGGCTATCCATACGCCCAAGTGTAAAAGAGTGGGGAAAAAAACACCCCGACTTACCCTGGCGGATGGCGGGTCGGAGGCCGCCACCGCGGCTTCCAGCACCTCCACCACCTCTGCCGCCTCTGCTGAAGTCTCTTCAGCGGCGGCAGCGGCCACAACTGCCGCCACCCTTTCCGCTGCCGCGGCCGCGGCTTCCTCAGCTGCCCCCACTTCTGCCACGGCCGCAGCTGCCTCCGCCACAGCCACGGCTGCTATTCCTGCCGCGGCCGCCGATCCGGAGGCAGCAGGGGTTGGGATGTTTAGACATCCCAACCCGCTGTTGAAAAAAGCGGCCCCTTTAAATCCGGGAGCCCACCCAGATTTAAAGGGGCCGTGTGACCGCGGCCTGAAGGTGGCTAACTATGAAGTAACAAGTTTCAGGGGCAGAAAAACATGAATCCATTAACAAATGCAAACAACACAAAACTGGATTTTCATTTCTGATGTTTCACATATACTCAGAATTACATATTGTCTGCCAGTCTCTTTGGCTCAAGGTTCCCAACAAGCCCAAAAAGAATAACTAGAAAAATCCTTCTGGCTGGCTGGACGCATAGCATGTTTAGACCTTTTAGGATTTTGTCTCACTTAAAGGCACAGCTCGGGTTTACTTTTTATCCTTCTGAGTTTCCTTTGCCTTACTCTGCCCTGAACCACCACAAATTTACCCCTGCACTGAATACCACTTCGTCAGTTTCCTTGTTTCCATCCTTGATTCTGCTGGAGCCCACTTCTGTGGCATTGTAACCTAGCAGTCCTTCCTAACATCGCCATCAGTTCAGGAGAAGCTTCTTGGATGAATAAACATGAGAAGATTTGGGAAGCATATCTTATCAAAATATCAAAAAACCCGCATAAACATTTCTTCAGATTCAGACGGGTAGCCATGTTGGTCTGAAGCAGCAGAACAGATTTGAGTCCAGGGGCACCTTTAAGACCAACAGAGTTTTCTTATGGGTATAAGCTTTCATGTGCACACACATGTGCATCTGAAGAAGTATGTATGCACACAGAAGCTTATAACCAGAAGAAAACTTTGTTGGTCTTACAGGTGCCTCTGGACTCAAACTTTGTTCCATTTTTTCAAATGTTTGTTTGTCCTGAATGTCTATTGCACTCTTGTGTACCCACCATTTCATTTCACTGAAGCATGTGCAAAAGAACTTCCTGGTTGGTTGTGTCTGGAAGATAACAGAAAACCAGTGAGTTAGGGGAGAAGTGATGTGACTGAGCTCCTGCTTCAGATTTTGGCATTTTAGTACCATCGCTTGGATCCAACAGAGCCTTTATATGGATGGAATGGATTTCTACCTAAGGAATGGGACCTTTTCACCTCCCCTTTCCTGCTGAATCCCCAAGTGCCCCTCTTTGCTGATCCTGAGGGTTTCCTTTTCTAGGGTTGTGTATTCGGCATAAGCCAAACAAATAAACCAAACAAATACTAACCCCCCCCCCCCCCCCCCCACACACACAACCTTATTGGTATTTTTCAGGTATTTATTCAGCTGAATCAGATTCTGTAATGGCAGATTCTGCATGGCAGGTAAGACTTGTCAGCTCATGGCTCTCTGTGAGGGGACAAAGTACCTGGGGAGCCAGGAGTTGCAGCAGTCACTGAAAGGCTGCATCCTCCATGAGGGAGAAGGGTTGGCTATCCAGAACAATCATCTTGCTGATGAGGTGAGTGACTGCTTCCTGGGTCCTTCCCGTAGCCCTTCTGGATGGCACCATAGATGTCCCTGGGGGAATGACCTCTTGGAGGGTGGCCTACCTTGATGTCCCATCCATGGTACATTGAGTACAGGGAGCCTTTCTTGGAGGGGCTTTCTGCTCCCCCTCCACTTCTCCCTGCTGAGAGGGAGTGGGCCTCTTCTTCCTCCCACTGGCTACCACTCTTTCCTCCAGTGGCAACATAGTTGGGTGCACCCATTGCAGGTGCCTGTGGAGGATGGAGGAGGAATAATGGGGGGGGGGGGGTTGCATCCCTCTGGACATGGGTGTGGCACACCTGGCACTCTGCCACACAGAGTTTGGAAAACATTTTAACAGAGCAGAGACAGTCTGTCTGGAAATGTATCCATTTATGAACCACCACAAGCACCTTGAAAGTTCACGGAAAGTTTGTGCTGGTAGCCCTGCCATGAATTTCAGTTTGCAAACCATGAACCAGTCCAAATTCATGATGAACTTTAGTTTGTGAACTGTTTTGTTCCCATCCCTGATTCTGTAGGATTGTGGTCTTAGCTTGCCTTGCTTCTCTGGCTGCTATAATGCCATTTGTATTGAACCACATTTTTTTCCTCTTGAGTATTTTACTTAAAATACTCTTGAGTACTTTACTTAAAAATTCTTGGTCACTTTATGTTCTATGTATGTAACATCACTGTGCACATGTAACTTCTGCACATGACCACAGTCTATAGTTTTGTGTTTTGTCTCAGTGATGGCTACTCATCAGTCCAATTTGTCACCCTTTCTACCTCTCATCCCAGGCAACTTGCTGTCAGCTTATATTTAATATGGTTGCAACTAAGGCTCTGTGACATCCCTCAAACCCTGCTTGAAAGCATAATGACACCACCACCATTTTCTTCAATACTCTTCTAGAAGAAGAAGAAGAGATTGGATTTATACCCCGCCCTCCACTCACTTGGAGACTCAGAGCGGCTTACAAACTCCTTTCCCTTCCCCTCCCCACAACAGACACCTTGTGAGGTAGATGGGGCTGAGAGGGCTCTTTCCCAAGCTGTCCTTGAGAGAACAGCTGGTACAGAGCTATGGCTTGCCCAAGGTCATCCAGCCAGGTGCAAGTGGAGGAGTGGGGAATCAAACCCAGTTCTCCCAGATTAGAGTCCGCACACTTAACCACTACACCAAACTGGCTTCTATGCAAGGGAATTATGGTCTCCTTTCCATAAGGAGGTCTTATAAGATTTGCAACATTCACATTATAATTTTTTATTACAGTCCAATATTATCTTCCCTGTGCAAACCTTAAGTTCTGGTCCAGGGCTGTTTCATCTTACTATCACCCCTGGATATCTTATTATTCTACTCTGTTCTTCCAGTCATTCATCTAGTACGTCATTTCATTGTTAAAACCTAAAACACATTATTCTGTCCTTTGTAGTTCCCCCCAGATTCAATCCCACCCTCCTCTTGATTGTGGCAAACAGACGTTTCTTTTCCTCACCGTCACTGATTAAAATTGTTTGTTCCTGTTCCTTTCTTTTACAGGCCTTCATCTCCCATTGTATCTTGTCTTTTGATTTTCCTTTCCAGCAGTGTTTGTAAATTTTCTTCATTAAATTTCCCTCCACATGCATGAACATTTCTCTCAGGAACAAAATCTATTTCTCTACTCATGTTAAGAGTACTGGAATAAATGTTACATATTAGAAATGCAGAATAGGCTCCAGAGTTACCAGTGCAACCCTCAACAAACTCAACAGCTAAACACAATTATTTACCCTTCCAGTAGAAGTGTCTCTTCATCTGAAGATGAGTAGTGCCCAGACATAGTGTGCATGAATCTGAAAGGAGCTAATGGAACCATAATGCACTGTGACTGAATAGTGGACTTCTCAGATGACACATCTGAAACATCTTTTAGGGCATTTAAATGTTACCCTAGCCATGTAGGAACAGCTTTTCCATGCATGAGTAATACCTTCATAGCTAGGGTAATGTTTAGATTATCTAACCACATAGGGCAGGGGCCAGTTGTATAGGTTCAAACCATGCAAGAGACATCCTGCCAGGAAGGGAGGGGAGTCCAATTCTGTGAAAGACCTATAGGGAATGATGTTTAAAGGATCCCATAGAGACCCCGACCATGTAGGGTGCCCACAGGGAAGATGTTTTCTCTGGGCTTTTTTGTAGAAAAAGCACAGCAGGAACTCATTAGCATAATAAGCCACACCCAGCAGCAGAAACTCATTAGCATATTAGGCCACACCCCTGACCGCGCAGCTCCCTCCCAGTACTGGTTTCTCCTGCGGGGCACCTGGGGAACCCAAGGAGGAGAGTAAACTGCCTTCCCTCCCTGGATCGGCTTGGCTTCCCCAGGTGCCCCGTAGCTTGTGAGGTGCCTGGGGAGCCCGGGGGAGGGGGGCTGTAGGCATGGCCAACTCAGAAGCCAGCCGGAACTCCGTTCCTGCCCAAAAATAGCTATGTGTTTTCTTATGGGGAAGGTAACAGAAAATTATCTTGAAGTTAGGTAATGCGGAGATAAGAATTAATAATTTAGAGAATTAAAAATTTAATTTTAATTTAGAAAATTTGCCTTATTCTTAACAGTGTTAGGGAACTGGTAGTCTGAGGACCTGCCCCAAGAACACATGACCTTAGTTCCAGAACATGACTTAAGCACTGTAAAGGCGATCCCTCGCACTGGTTGACTGAATGCACACAGAGATCAAGAGTGGGAATGAGCAGACTGGCCTTACCCCTCTACCTCCACATGATCACTGGCCCATGAGCATGCTGCCTATGTACAGAGGAGGTATAGATGCATACATTCAGAAAGCAGCATCGCTGATCAGAGGATGAAGCATACATGCAGACACTTCCTCTGCACATTTGCACCATGCAAACAACCTGGCAATTTCACAGAGGTGGAGGGCTGGGCGAGTACATTTGTGTCTGCCCTCCTTCCCTGTATGTTTATTTGATGTGTGTATGTGTGTGTGTGTGTGTGTGGGGGGGTGTTTGCCAGTACAGGACTTCTGAGACTGCTATACAAGATATTTTATTTGCTGATCACATTGAATTTGTTTTAAACCATTGCTTATTCTGTTAATCTCTGTGTGGATTCAGAAATATTATAGCTAAGCCATGTTTAACTTTGGTTTTGGTTCCCAGATAAATTCTCCTCTTTAAAATAAAATCCTGTTCCTCAATGTGCGTGTGTGTGTGTGTGTGTGTGTGTGTGTGTGTGTGTGTGTGTGTGAGAGAGAGAGAGAGAGAGAGAGAGAGAGAAGCACTGTCAAGTTGCTTTTGACTTATGGTGATCTTATGAATTAATGTCCTCCAAAACATCCTATTGTTAACAACCTTGCTCAGGTTTTACAAACTGAGGGCCGTAGCTTCTTTTATTTAGTCAGTTTATCTCATGATGGGTCTTCCTCTTTTCCGGCTGCCTTCAGCTTTTCCTAGCATTACTGCCTTTTCCAGTGGCTGTTGTCTTTCATAATGTGACCGAAGTATGATAGCCTCAGTGTGGTCATTTACTTTCTAAAAATGTTTACTGATATGGAAAAAATTTCTCTCAGTCCATAAACCATTGCTTTTAAAGCATTTTTTAAAAAATGTAGTTCAGTGAAAGGTCGTTTTATTCTTTTGTGCTTATTTACATAGTACGTTTTCACCTCTTCAGAGAATGTACACCATTCCTGGTCAGAGATTAGCTTTGCGTTTATTCAAGTTTTCCCTCAGCCCACAAGGCTCTATTCTACTGGTATTGCTTGGGTATGAAGCAAAATCTATACTGAACAGCATCTGTTCAAAGATGCAATGGATCAAGACTGTATCTAGTCACTATACAAATCCTGGCCCGGTAGACAGAAACACTGGGCAAAATCGTGTACCAAGCATGGGAAAGCCTGTCCTACATGACAAAGGAAAAAAAATTAATGTTCTTTAATGGCTCCAGCCAAGTCTTCTCAATGGGCTTTGATTGCTTTGGCAGGTGGAGAGCCAGATCTCCCCCTCTCTTGAGCCATCTATGCATTGGCTGACCACACAGGGAAGGATAACAGGCGCCATCACGCTGCCCCAACTGCACCTATGTGTAATTGCCAGGTCATCTGCATGGTGTGAACACACAGAAGAAATATTTGCCAATATGCTCCTTCCCCATGATCAGCCTCTGTCACCATGGGAAGGGACCATATGCATAAACACTTCCTCCAGATGTTCGTACCATACAGATTACTCAACGATTGTGTGGAGGCAGGGAGTGGGGCTAGTGTGTTTGTGCCCGATCTGGCTCCCCAAATGTTCAGACAGTGCATAGATGGATCGTCTGTTCAGGACTTTTCTCTCTCTGGGGTCTGATGTGGGGTAGCAGAATGGTAAGAGTGCTTCCAAGCTTTCGTCTGTATTTTACCTGTACACTTGTAAATAAAGCAAATACCTGAAAGACATCATGTTCACTCCATTTCTTTCTCCTGCCAAGGGAAACAACCCAGGTAAGAGCTGGTGTCTGGAACTTCTTACCGTTCAGAGAAGCAGGGCCAGTTGAGGCACGTGAGCCGTGGCATGAATACAAGGAACTACAGTATTTTATTTTGAGGATACCCTTCTCCTCTCTAGGCTGATTCTGCACTGGCTTTTCCCTCTGTTGTTTTATGAAACCCACACTGAAACAGAAATTCCCCTCTGCACTGCATGCTGTTTTCACTTCCTTTGATCATCAGATTTTATGGTAGCCTCCGCACTCCATGCTGCTTTTGCTTTCTTTGAGCATCGAATGTTATAGTACCTTCTGCATAGATTTATGGCCGCTCAGGGGTGACTTTTGCAGTCAGTACGGCATTGCCCCAAGGTAGCTGAATGTGATTTTGAGCGGCCCATTTCTCTCCCAGTTGAGAAAATGTGGAGCGAATGCCAGATGCAGAATCACCCCTAGTCTCATTGCCCCACGCATGATGTATCAAGAGACAGATGCGGAGAAACCATCAGAAAACTGAACAAATAGTAACATCGTTTTAAGCAGGGTGACACCCCATCTACATGCTTGGGCTTCTGATACTGAATAAATTGTCTGTCTGGTTAGGTCACTTGCATCTGCTAAAAGTTTCCAGGTTTCTGGTTCCCTTTCTACTCTCCCTTTTGTAGTCAGATGGGAATAACTTGAGAGATGCATGCTGCACTGATTGACTTTGGACTCTATGACACTACAAGAAACCTGCATAGTATGATCATAACACCAAAATGAACAGAAACTTTTCGGCATGAAGCTGGAAGTGGCTTGACCTTTTCTTTCGGCTGGATGTTCCACAGTAAATGGTATTCATCCGAGACATGCAATGATCCAGTACTATTTGTTCTGCATGGAAATCTGCCGTCAGTTAAAGATGATACTCCTTCCAGCCCTTTGAAATCGGGAAAACTATCTCTTCTCTTTCTTAGTTCTACAGGTTTTAGCACACATCCCATGGGCCACTTTCTTACAGTCCCACTGCATTGTGAATGCTGCTGTCCCAGGAGAGGTCTGTCATCTTATTAGTATCCTGAGTGTTAGGATCCTTTAAATTTATGTTCCCCAAAATGATGATCTATAGCAACATGAGCAGGTCCCCGGCAGCACTGTATTTCCCTGATAGATAGAAATACGAACTAGCCAGCACCCAAGGGGAAACAAGGAGACACCAGGACCAGTGGAAAAGTGGAACATATAGCAGTGGTGCAATTGGTTTGTTTTTTAAAACAAACGAACAAACCTATTTCCCCCTTTGACTCCTTTAGCTGTAGCTACCAGGCTCATATTGGAGGTTCTTGGGGAAGAGAAAGCCATTCATCCCGGGTTTGCTCTCCACTCACCCCTTCCCTTTGACATAATCCCAGTATCTGAGAATTCCAAAGCACATACAGTCCCTTCTAAGAATCTCATTCTGTTCCATTAAGCACACACTTCACTGATCTGTCCCCTTTACTCCTGTTCTTCCTTATCATCTGCCGCCCCCAGCTAGTCAGCTGTTTGACTGTTAGGCATGGACTGCAGCAGTTCTCTCCCAACAGACTTGCAGTTTTCTCATCTGCAGTCCCATATCTGTTTGATCTTTTTAGCTCGTTCCCCGGCCCTTTTCAAAATGAGGTTGTCCCTAGTTGCATCCCGGTCAGTCTAAGCTGGCAATGGTACAATTTTCAGGTGATCACCTGGCTGTAGGCTACCTGAAGTGGCAATGAGTAGCAGTAACACAAGAGTCTCAGGTTTCAGCGCTGTCATGCTCCTAACTATATTTGTGGTTCAGAAAAATTTGTTTGTGTAAGGTTTTGTTGAGTGGTTTCAGATCTCCAAATCCTTAGGACACAGTCAGTGAAAGAATTTGAGTCATGTTCACTACAAACATCTCTAGGACTCCATCTGTAACGGGCCATTTGTGTTCCCTGGACAGCATTGTCCTGGTGGTGCCTTCTCCCGAAGAGTGTCTTAAGTCATGGACTTTTTCTGTGGTATTTTTAAACTATATGTGTTTAACTGTTTTTTAATCTTGTTACTGGATACTTATATTTTTGCAGCATTTGCTACTTTCTAAGCCACTTTGAGTCTGAGGCAATGAGGTGGAATATAGATATTTTAAACAAATAAATATGCACATGGGCTAGTTTGAGACTGACACTTTTACTTTCTGAAGTCATTAGAGGGTTTAGATCTTGTTTTCTACTTGTTTGAGTTAAGTTATCCCTGTCAGGTCATGTTAAGAGCTTAGCAAAACTCTTTGATCTTGTTTTGTTGCTGAACAGCAGTCTGGGATGGTGGCAAGATTTGCCTGTTTTCATCTTAACTTGGCACATATTACTTCTTCTTTTAGATTCCACTGACCTTACCTCATTGATTCACCCCACTATCAGCAACAAAGGTTATAAAATATTCATTAAAAAGAAAATATTCACAAGCATACTTTTAGCACACCACCAGATGAATCAAGGAATTCAAAAGAAATTGGTAAATTCCTCTGTTCCTCTCTTTATACATGCCATATCAGATGTTAAAATATAGGACAGGTTCCTTAGTTTAAGAAGTTACAGATCTCTGCAGAGTTGCCATTACCTTGAAGCTTCCTTCAGCTGAACAGGCCATCGCATGGCTAATGGCCACCTCCTCCTGACCTCAGTTAAGAGTTCTGTCTGCTATGATGGGCTCAGCACCAAAGAGCCCTTCTTTCTTGCTCTCTTGAGTTTTATCACCTCTCCTGAGTTTTATCACCCCACCCACTGACCAGGTCAGGCCAGGTTAGTGAAGCTTTTCCTGAAGTCTCTAGAATTTTCCTTCCTGAAGTCTCTCTAGTATTTAATTCTTCCAAATCTCAGTTCCCTGCTTGGAGGGGGAAGGAAGCTTGACCATCCCATTGTCTAGGCCTATTTGTATGAAGGTGAGCTGAGGTAAGTCTGGAAAGCAACTGAACTGACTCCCTCCCCTTCCTGCCTGTTCTCTGCCCAGAGAGAAAAAAGACTTCTAAAACTCAGAGTGAAGGTTTTGCTTATTTCAAACCTCCAAAGACAAAATGCATTTCTTCACAGGAAGTTTTATTTTCAATTCAAAATTGCCATTTAGCAAGAAAGAGTTTTGTGAAGAAACACCTACCTTCCACTTATTTTTATACATTTTCAGGTCTGTTCAGAGTCACTTTTTCTTTTTTTCTCTGCTGCCACTTCTGCTCAAGTCTTTTTACATTCACAATTATAAATTAAGATTTATATCCTACCTTTCTCCATGATTCAAGGCAGCTTACAAACTCAAATTTAAAATGTACAATAAGTCACTCAAATAACCCCCTCCCCCCCTTTGGTACTGAGTGATTCCAGGCAATGGTGGCAGTCAGTATGATGTCATAGTTGTACTAATGTTTGGCTAACTATGTCACCCTGGGCAAAAGAAAATTTCTCATGGTTCACCCTCTGAAAACTGCAGGAGAAAACCCATTCACACTGCAATTTGGTCAGGTTAGTTCTATTCCCACTAGCACTGCATGGGAAGACTTCCATCCAAGTTCATCTCTAGCTGCATGTGGTTATGTGTGATGAGCTGTGGTGGATTGTAGATTGCTTTCAGGTGCATATCTTAATGCACAGCCCACTGAAAGTAATGAAATGCAGAGGGATGACTAGTTGCCTCAGGAACAGTGATGCATTCCCTCTTTCCCTAACATTGGCTCCTTGTGAACAATTTGACAAGGGACCCAGAATGGCTTACATCCTTCTCCTCTCCTCCATTTTATCCTGACAACACTCATGTAAGGTAGGTTAGGCCTAGAATGTGTGACTGGCCCAAGATCACCAAGCAAGCTTCCATGGCAGAGCAGGGATTTGAATCTGGCTTTCTCAGATCATCTAAGCACTACACCCCCTTTTTTTTTTTTTTTTTTTGCTGTCCAGTCATGTGGCGACTCCTGGTGGGGTTTTCAAGGCAAGAGACTGACCGTGGTGGTTTGCCATTGCCTGCTTCCATATGATTACCCTGGTATTCCTTGGTGGTCTCCCTTCCAAATACTATCCAGGGCTGGCCCTGCTTAGCTTCCAAGACCTGATGAGATTGGGTATTCAGGTCAGGGCAAGCACTAGACTACACTGGTCCATACATGCAAAATGGGGAAAAGACAAAACCTATTTACAGAAGAATGTTTTAATGCACCCTACAATGCAGTGCAAGGGGTTGCAGTGGCTCAAGTGGTTAAGATGCTGAACTGCAGACCAGTTTGAGACCTGAGTGCTGCATGACGGAGCGAGCTCCCGTCTCTGGTCCCAGCTCCTGCCAACCTAGCAGTTTGAAAGCAAGAAATTGCAAGTAGATAAATAGGTACTGCTTTGGTGGGAAGGTAACAGCGTTCCGTGTGCCTCGGCATCTAGTCATGCCAGCCACATGACTACAGAAAGATCTTCAGACAGCGCTAGCTCTTTGGCTTGGAAACGGAGATGAGCACTGCATCCTTAGAGTCGTATTTGACTGGCTTTCGAGCAAGGGAAACCTTTACCTTTACACTGAAGTGCAGAAGTTCCATTGATGTGGTATAAAGGAATGGGTTAATGAAGTCCTATAGACACCTACCTAGTTCCACTGAACAACTCCCCCTACCCGGAGTTAACTTACTATTCCATGTATTTATCTGTTACATTTCTCCTTAATCTGGCAACATAGAGCTCAAAGGGACATAAATTCCCCAGCCAGTTGCCCTCCCTAGGCTTTGACATGGCCTTTCCTATGACAGGCCTTCCTTTTATAAGCAGAACCTCTGTGGCATTAACAGCCGCATGGCAGTTTCCGATTAAGGTAGGGTTGCCAACCTCCAGGTGGGGCCTGGCGCTCTCCTGGATTTACAACTGATCTCCAGACTACAGAGATTAGTCCCCATGGAGAAAATGCCTGCCTAGGACTGTATGGCATCTGGCCCTACTGAGGTCTTTCCTCTCCCCAAACCCCACCCCCAGGCTCGACCCCCAAATCCCCAGGAATTTCCCAGCCCAGAGTTGGCAACTCTAAATTAAGGTTGCCTCTGCACAGCAATGGATATTTTATGACTGTTACACTATACTACAGCAATGATTTGCCACTGGATTCTCTTGTCCACAATATATGTGAAAGCACAATATATCCAACCTTGCGTTGGTGCTGCGTAGAAGGAGGCATAGAAATATAACAATGAAAAAAGCGACATCCGTTTATTTTTCTGTCATGGCACCTGTTTAAAGCAAAGAACTCATATCCATATAAAAAGATAACAAACTTAAGCGGGGGGGGGGGGGGGGGGGGGGAGAGCTAATCCTGTTTTCACTTCTTGTTTGCACAGCACTGTAAATGGTGGCAAAACATGCCCTCTAGAGGATTTAGCTTTGAAGCAGTAAGGTCAGCTCACAAAAGCAAAACAAATATAAACTGCATTATGAAGACTGGAATATTGAAAGACCAATTTTCTATTAAGGGGGGGGGGAGCCCAGACTCACGACTACTCAAGGTTGTTTATTGACAAACAGTGTACTTAAGCATCGAAATCTTTAACTGATTGATCTTCAAGTCAGATACAGTATCCACTATGCTTCTTGGAAAGCCTTTGAACTAGAAAGAAACAAAGAGCTGTTCTAGGGTTGTAGATTCCGCATTTCATTTTTTTTTTTTAAAAAAAAGCTAACCTATTTACATCCCCCCCCCCCCTTACTACTATGTTCATGATACCTTATATCTGATGTGTTGCCAGCTGGGTAACAACTGCCCTGTAAAATGGATGAAAATATGTTGATAATGTTGCAAAGCTCTTTAAGCCAAAAATGTAGCCTGATTGAGGAGCATTAAGGTTGCCAGTTCCAGTCTGGAAAATCCCTGGAGATTTTGGAGTTGGAGCCTGATGAGGGTGGGGGTTTTGGAAGAAAGGGACTTTAATGGGATATAATGCCACAGAGTTCACCTTCCAAAGCGGCCATTTTCTCCAGGTGAACTGATCTATGTCACCTGGAGATCAGTTGTAATAATCAGTCATCATGTTCATGCACTGTCTTTATCAGGGAAAGAGTATACTGAGAGGGAGAGTGTCTCTCCCCCCCCCCCCCCCCCCCCCGATCTGTAATTTTTTTCTGTTGTTTGCGACAGTTCATAGTTTCCTCACTGAGATACCCATTTTGTTAGGGTTTCTTCTCCTTCCCAGAGTGAGTGCAACTTCTCAGAGCTCATGTAGTAAGAGTGGTGACATCATACTCCCTGATAGCCAATCAAAAATGGATATATGCTGATGTCACCGATGAAAGCAAAGCCAACTCTGCATGAGAAAAATGTTCTCTGCATTGCATAGCTTTTTGTCTGAACAGGTGTTTCAAAGGACCATAACCGCTGTCTGAATGGGTTCAGGAAGGAAAGGCAGACACTTCCTGAACAGCTGTCTTTGGTAGAGGACCTTGGCCAGGCTGCAAACATGTCTGCCATTGTTGATCCCCTGCCCCTACAAAAAGGCAACAAGGTAGGCTTTTCACAGCAGATGTAAGTGCTCGTGAAAATAACCCTTCATTTTCAGCCATATGTATGGCCTGATTGTGAGTTTTAATGTAAGAATAACTAGTGTTTTATGTAATGTCTGTGGTAAAAAACAAAAGCAAGCTGGTTACCAGAATCACCTGGTGCAGCTTGCTGGACTATACTATTTCACAATATTGAGGGGAAATTGTGAGTTTTAATATGGAAGGATAAAAAAAATCACATCCTACAATCTGTGAAACTAGTACATTTTTGGCCATGGATTGCCCTAGCCTCCAACTTCAACCAAACAGACATCAGACCCTGACTCTGTCATTTGCCATCAGAAATTGTGACTTACACTAATACGGCAATGATATAGCACCTAATGATGGTTGTGCATTCCATGACAAACAGCTAACCACGTGTATCTATAAACCCCAAGAAAGAACTACCTTAATATTGAAAGAAAGTGTTCCTTTGGGAGTTAGGGGACTTGTCCAAATGGAATTTTACAACAGAAGACTCCTGACCGAATTACCTGAATTGTGTTTGAACCTACATGATTTTATAGGGCAAGGAGAAGCATGGATTGCTGGATTTTTAAATCTTATTTTATGTTACTGTTTTAATGACTTTGGAAAATTTTGTGGATTCAGCTGAAAGAGCCCAGAAACTGGTGTATCAACTGGAATATTAACTTTGCTGACTGAGTTAAAATAAGCAGCTGCTGAGGTGCTATGAGAACCAGATCGTACAGGATTGGGTTCCACACATAAGAGGGAACAGCCCCCCTCCCCATAACTGTTTACATGCACAATCATGCTCCACAAGAGTATTCTTCTTGGAACCTCAGACTAAAACTCCTCATTAGAAGTTCTCAGAATGCATTGCTGGTTGTTGACCAGGAATGAAGACTCACAGACGCACCTGACAGACACACAAACACACATCTGACAAACAAGAAGGCCAGTCTAATGACTGATACGAAAAGCTCTCACTGGCATATTGTTTTGGGACAGTGGGAAGATATTATGGGGAAAAGACATTTGGTTCCCTGGGTGCCAAAGAAAACAATGAATGAGGAGGAAACTAAGCAGCTTTTCTTTTTGAACAGCTGGGGGGCAGTAGTTGTTGGAGAAGTGACAGCCTGCTACAAGTCTAATTACTGTAAATACTGCTAATAGAGTAGTTTAGGCCCAATTTACACCTCCCCTCTGAAGTAGTTTGCTGTCTTTTCCCAAGCTCATTTCACGCTGGTTTCAAATTTCACTCCAGGGAGTCTGAAGAGTACTAAGCAACAGCATTTGTTTAAAGCAGTATAATGCTAGCTTGACCACAGGAGGGCAATTAACAAATGTAAACAATAATTTACAAACTAGAACAAGTATGGTTTGAAACTAGAAACAGGTATAGACAGGTTTTTTTGAAACTGGAATGATTCTAGTGGGAAAGTTAGATGTAAATTTGACCTTAGTCCACTTGCACCATAAGGGGAGCTGTGGAGCATTATCTAGTGTTTAGGGTTTATTGAATGTTTTTTTCTTGTAGTTCAGCCTACCCATTGTTTCTCTCTCTGCTATGTTTTAGTATGTGCATAGTGCTTGTGCTCTGAAGGCCTCTCTGTTGCATTAATGACCTGCAGTCACTTACTGCCTTTCTGCAAAATCCTATTGCAGTAAATTCATTGAAAGCCAACTGCAAAGCATGGATTGGATTATTTCTGAACTCTGCCAACAGTAGTAACTTTTTCTGCTTAGGGTCCATCTGCATTGAGGATGTCTTAACGTCCTAAAGCCTCCAAAAGCCTATCCTTGCCCTGCCTTCCCTTTTTCTAATTCTCAGGAGTCTGAGGGTTGAGAGGCCCACAAACCTGTGAAGGTCATGTCTCATCAACCTTCCTGGATCCATAGGTAGGTAGCTATGAATGCATCAGTTCACTTGCTAAGAAACTTAGCTATAACTAGAAGGACAGAAGGGTGGTAGGGAGACAATAGTTTAACATTTAGATTGGCTAATACACATTAAGTTTGTTCTCATGTCTGCAATCTTTTGTTTAAAGTTTATTTAAATATTTTGTTTGTTTATTTAAATGTTTGTTTATTTGTTAAAGTTTGTTTATTTAACATGCTTAGTGGTTTGTAGATCATCTCTCCATTGCCTAATATGTCCTTGATTTAGAAGAAGAAGGGGAGGAGGAGATTGGATTTATACCCCGCCCTTTACTACCCAAAGGAGTCTCAGAGCAGCTTACAAACTCCTTTTCCTTCCCCTCCCCACAACAGACACCCTGTGAGGTATGTAGGGCTCAGAGAGTTCTGACAGAAACTGTTCTTTTTCAAGAACAGCTCTGACAGAAGGTCATCTAGCAGGTGCAAGTGGAGCAGTGGGGAATCCAACCTGGTTCTCCCAGATTAGAGTCCACGCACTTAACCACTATACCACCACTACACCAAACTGCTTGCCATTCCCTGGGTCTGGGTGGGGAATCCCCTGAATTTGGGGGCTTCTGCCCACCACCAGCCAGCTGGCAGGGGGGGGGGGAAACCCCACCCCCAAACAGCAATGTCATTGGGCAATGTTCCCACAAGATGACAACACCCAGAAGTGATGTGATTGCATTGGGGAGTCACCTGGTGATGCTCTGGTTTTTGGACAAAACTCTATGGTTTGAGGGCAATTTTACCATAGGGGTTTGCCCTCAAACCAGAGCACCACTGTGCAATGCCCCCAACGTGATGACAGCACTTCTGTGTGACATCATTACATCATGAAGCCCTGCCCCACTCCCAGAAAGCTCCCTCCGCCCCACTCCCAGAAAGCTCCCTCCCCCCCCTCCAGCGCGTTAATGAGACCCGGATACCCTACCTTTACTAGGGAGTTGTTTACTCAAGTTTTATTAGCTCATGCTTAGGCGCAGCCTGTTTATCTGTTTATATTGTCCACAGTCCATTTTATTTTCTGTAGCCATCTGCATCTTTCTGATGGTTTTGTATCCTTGCCTGTTCATCTGTGCTCACGTATCACATATCTGATTTAGTTTGCAATATGCCATTGTAGTGTATTATGCAGGAGTGCCTTCCAATACACCAGTCACCCTTTGGAGTCGCATCCCCCTACCGATGGCCCTGTACCTACTGAGGTGATAAGAATCCACAAAGGCTGGCTGCTTAAGGGGACCAAATTAGCACAATCCAGCAGTAGCGGTCCCAGGTACTTCTACTGCTTTGTTTGTAAGTTTCAGCTTTTACCTCAATGTTCTTTTCTGTCTCATACAAGGAATGCTTATCTACATTCTGTAATGCAAGCCATTTAGAACTGACAAACTCCAAATGTTGATAGTGACCCTAAGATTCTGAAAGCAATGATCTTCTGGTTCCCTAGAGTCAACTTACTGAATTAACTTCATTTTTGGGACCGCGCCAGGCGTGTGCAGACTCCAGTTACTGTCATGCTTGGTAGTGCACTATGATTAAACGTCAAAAGCTGTTCAGATTGTTATCAAAAACAGTTATAGTTACTGCCAAAGACTCACTAATCTCAAAACAAAAGTTGCTTTTACAGTCCAGCAGAACCTAAGGGGGCGGCGGAGTGTGTATATAGCCTGACAATCACAGTGCCCAATGCTTCAGTATAAAAATGAGTTCTGGCATTATTTTTTTTAATACATTCTCCCATTAGAAATGCATTGTAACTCATGGGTGATTTATATTTACATGCTTGATGACAGACATGATGCATACGTAGAGTCATGAAAACACCTATCTACTAAATGAGCTCAATGAATGGTTATGAAACGGGGTTGGAAAGTCTTTAAATTCAGCTCTTTTAGGCCCAGTTTACACCTCCCCTCTGAAGTAGTTTGACTGCTGTCTTTTCCTATGCTCACTTCACACGGGTTTCAAATTTCACTCCCTGGGTCTGAAGAGTACAAAGCAACGGGATCAGTTTAAAGCAGTAAAATGCTAGCTTGACCACAGGAGGGCAATTAACGAATGTAAACAGTAATTTTTAAACTAGAACAAGTATGGTTTGAAACTAGAAACAGGTATAGATGGTGGGTTTTTTTAAAAAACTAGAATGATTCCAGCGGGAAAGTCAGATGCAGCTTTGACCTTAGTGTAAACAGAAGTTGTTGGATCCAATGGCAGTACTCAACATCTCCTCCCCACCCCCAGTTAAAGAAGAAGGGTAATAGAATTGGTTGTATGCATATCTGGACCTATACATATACGTGGTAAACCCTACATCATGGGATCTTTGCCCCCTCCCACTGTTTAGCTGAAGGTATGTGTGAACCATTCCTAAGTAGTTGTTTCAAATTCTAAGCCTTAAAAACACACTAAACCAAACTCATTGTGCCTACTGAAATATCTTTTACTGTTTGTTGGGTTTCAAAACATCATGATCAGGCTCATCACCACTAATTAAAAAAGAGCGCAAGTGCTTCTTTTTGTTTACATAGTGTAACATTCACATCTCCTTTTTGCAAAGTTCTTTGACATCAGCATAAACAAGAAAGTTTATCAGCTGCCTATTCAGTCTCTTGTAATACTGATTCAGCTGTAAAATCTAAAGCATTAACTCACCATATGATTTCTTTTGTAGGTTGCATTAAGTGCAATGGAAATATCTTCGATGGTCACTGTTTTCATTTTACATCTAATAACTGGGGTTGCATTTCAGATGGTAGCATGGGCCAGTGAATAAAAAAGTGTGGTGTCTGTTTCTGGTTGTGCAGTGTACCAGGATGGGAAGTATGTGCCTTGTGATTCTCTTCAGCAAAATGGGGGGGGGGGGGGGGAGAATCCTATTAATCTTTCTTTGTGAGTTATTTATAAGTTATGACTAATTCACATGCACACATTTTAATTGGCCCTGTTTGAAAGAGCTGACAAAGCTATGTGCCCAGTTGGTTTTAGCAACTCTTAGAAATTAAAAAGGCAAACACTCTCTACTTTCTCCCCCCCACACACACACACCATATGAGCAAAAGAACCCAAAACAAAGCATTATTGCCACTGGAACAAGGTATCTGAAAAAGGGCAACAGGCAAATAACTTCAGCAACAGGGTGATGACATCAGAACAGTAAACTGTGTTCCTCTCAGGGGTCATTTCATAGAAAAAGAGATGCAGGAGCTCATTAGCAAAACTCATTAGCATAACTTATTTGCATATGCCACACCCCTTGACATCACCAGAAGTATGTCAGAAAGCAAGAAAGAAAGGAGAGAGAGAGAGAGAGAGAGAAAGAAAGAAAAAAAGGGAGGGAGGAAGGGAGGGAGGGAGGGAGGGGACAGCTACTAATCCAAGCCTCAGAAATACCACTATTCTGGGAGGATAGCTTCAGTGGTGGCTGAAGCCTTCAGAAGGCTGGTCGGAGGAACAAGGACCTTTCCAGGGGACGGGGTCATTTTGCTGCAGCCATGACACAAGCAGGCATTCCTCCGGGGGGGGGGGGGCTGGCACCAACTCCCGGAGCTGCGCTCCCCCAAGCTCCTGCTTGAAAGGACCCCTGGTTCCTCTCATTATTGGTTAGTGACATAGTTCCAAATTAGTGCCTTTACATTAAAAGACATTTAAAGACAAAAACAGCCATGAAGTCAGAAAGCCAGCAGGGGGACGGGGAGGGGGGGGGGTCTGATGTATTAAACATAGCATTTATAGCTATCTGCTTGCCAGGCAATTTGAGTGTGTGTTTGTTGCATTGAGCTTCTGGTTGTGCCATTCATGGATACAGCTAATGTTGGTGTCCTGGAGAAAGAGACAGAGGGGGAATTGCTAGAAGTGTGTTGACTCCCATGATGACAGTATTGGGATATTTGGTTAATGTAGCAGAGTTTGCTGAGTCACAGAAGCATGATACTGAGTGCAGTAAATAAATCTCCCAAGAAGTATATTGCAAAAGGTTAAAATCTTACATTTATTCAAGTCAATCCAGTTCACATTCAAGTTGCAACTGAAAGGTGAGAGAGAAGACAAACTTAAAGAGTACTTTCCCTGTCACAAATGACCAGCTTGTCCAGCACTGTGTGTGAGGGAGTATGGGGGCATTGTCTCAACAAGAGAGACCTGCAGAGACATGTGTCTCCATGGAAGGCCATGTGGAATGAGAGGACACAGAGGGAGGAAGGGTCAGAGGGCAGCTCCCAGGTGAAGACAAAGAGAGGCATCCCATTCAAGGAGATAATACCGATACATACTTAGAGAGATGTGGCAGCAACCCTCCCCCCATGTCCAGGCCTGCTGAGTTGCTCACTCCAAGAGACAGCTCCTTTGCTGTTTGGGAGAATAAGGATAGGAGGACATTATGCTGAGGAAGAGGAAAATGATTCTTAGAAAGAGGGGCCATTCCTGAAATGGAGAACCTATATTTTCTCATGACAAGGATAGGGCTCTCTGATTGTGTGTTGGCTTTGGTAGTGAGAGAAATGATGCTTAAGAATGTAGAGAGACAGGTCTGACAGGTGAATTGACTGCATGGTGCCTTGCCTGTTTGGTATGAAGACTGTAGGCATTACGTGCTATCTAGGTAAATCAGTGGAAAATTTAGATTGCTATTCAAGAAGTCCAAAATCTCCAAGATAATCTCAGAAATGCCTGTTCCATCCTCATGGCCAAGCTGACAAGCAGAGATGTGTGATTGAGATGATAGTGCTGTGTGGCAGGACATAGATTTGTTACACATTAGGGAACTATTTTGGAATGAGCCAATCCTGTACAAAAGATATGGACTCCGTTTTTGACCCAACTGGAAACAGACTGGTGGGGCTAAAGGTCAAAAAGATCACACAGTCTCTTTTAAACTAAATCTCAAGGGAAAGGAGACAGCAGCTGGATGGCATCCAGTTCAAAATGTTTCATTCCTAACTGGCTTATCGAAATGGGCACAAGCAAGAATTTGACAGTGAGAATGCAACAGAAAATGACAGCCATTTAGGGGACTAAAAAGACACAAGAGAAAATGTGCATATTGGAAGTGCTTGGACAATGAAGCAAAGTGTTGTTATTTTTATGAAAATGCAAGATGCCTCCAAGCTAAGATGGGGTTTCTGGAATGACTGGCATTGAATGAGAATATAGATATAGTGGATCATATTTCAGAAACCTCATGGAATGGGGAAAAGCAGTGGTTTGCCTGTCTCTGGATATAAGCTATATTGGAAAGACAGGGAGTCTGATAAACTAGAAAACCCAAGAAAGATGGACTTCCCTATGGATGGAAATAAAGAGTGTGAGTTACGTTAATTTGGAGGACGTATAATCATGCATCTGACCAAAACTCTCTGTGTGATTCTGAAATGGACAAAAAATAAACATAAGGAAGGCAACCAAAGGAGAAAGTTGTAAGAGAATGAGTGACCTTTCATTGACTGTGTGTGTGCAGTTAAAAAGAAAGAGACACAATTTCTAGATACCATAAATGATTGTGCCTTGGAGCAGTTGGTCATTGAGACAACTAGAGGAGAGGTAAATCTTGAGTTGGTGCCGAGTGGTGCTGAGAACCTGGTGCAAGATATTAGTGCTGTACTAGCTGTAAACAGTAGTCAAAGTGCAATTAAGCCCAACACTTATGTTATTAGATCTTTTCCCCAAAAAATTTCATACAGAACCACATCTGATGTCAGAAAGGAAACTTCTAAAAATGGAAGTAGGGAATTAAAATGTAGAAGTAAATGAATATTAAATGATCAATCAGAAGAAAGCAATGGAATTCTGCATTGATTGATATTAGGAATGTTGCTATTTTGTTCGACAAAGATTGCAGATGTCACCAAATTATTCAAGATGGTGACAACCAAAGTGAATTGTGAGCTGCTCCAAAAGTATCTCCCCAAACTGAGTGGATGATAATGTGGCAAACGAGTGTCAATGTAAGATAAAGAGACAATGTAAGATATATGCTGGTGGTGACTGACCGGGAAAGAGGTCTTAATTTATTTATTTTATTTATTTATTTTTGAGATTTATATCCTGCCCTCCCCGCCATACGGCGGCTCAGGGCGGCTCACAACAAGTATAAAAACAAATAATATCATAAAACATTAAAATTTTTAAAACAATACTAAACAAATGGCATATCTTTAGCTCAGTATATCCTAGCGGTATCCAGGTGTAAACCTTATGGACGGTCACAATAGCTGGTGGGTAAGATCCAGTGATCGAATCAAGTGATCGGGCCAGGGCCAAGATGGAAGTGTGGGCGGCCCTTACTTGAACGCCTGGTGGAAGAGCTCCATTTTACAGGCCCTGCAGAATTGTAAAAGATCCCGCAGGGCCCTGATGTTATCTGGGAGCTTATTCCACCAGTGCGGGGCCGCCACAGAAAAGGCCCTGGCCCTTGTCACCGCCAGCCGAGACTCTTTTGGCCCTGGGAGGACCAGACGGTTTTGGGATCCAGACCGGAGTGCCCGCTGGGGAACATATGGGGATAGGCGGTTGCATGTAAGGACTATGGTGTACAGCTTGATGAAAATGTTGACTCATTGTACAGCAGCAGTTGAAAAGGCAAATTCAGTGACAGGGATTATTAGCAAATGGATTGAAAACATAATGCCTTTTATTAGAGCCGGTGTGGTGTGGTGGTTAGGAACTGGAAGATACAGCTGCAAATTCCTGCTCTGCCATGGAAGAATGTGGGGTGAATTGCCCCTGTCTGTCTGTCTGTCTGTCTCTCTCAGCTTAACCTGTTTCACAGGGTTGCTGTGGGGATAAAAAAATGGAGGAGAGAGTCATATATGCTACCGTGAACTCCTTGGAGGTAGGGTTGGATAAAACGTGTGCAAAAAATAAATTGGTGTTACCACATTTGGAATACTCTGTACAAATCTGATCACTGCATGTAGTGCTGAAATGATGCAGAAGAGTGTAGTTATAATGATCATGGTGTTGGAACACCTTTCTTACGAGAAAAGGACAAGGACTTGGGGGTGTTTAATTTAGAGAAAGTATGACCTAGGCAAGGAACATGACAGAAGTTTCTAAAATGATATTTGGGGTAGAGAAAGTGGACAGAAAGGACTTTTTCTCTCCAATAATACTATAACTTGATGGGCAATAGAGTCAGTATAGACAAAAGAAAATACTACTTCACTCCTTATGCCAATATGAATTTACTTGTAAAATTTAGTGCCACTGGCTGTACTGAGAACCACTAATTCAATTGACTTTAAAAAGGAATTCTACAAATTGATGAGGAATAGGTCCATTGTGGATTTCAGCTACATTGACTAATAATAATTTCATGTCTAGAGGCAATAACCCTCTGAATACCAGCACTGAAGGGGAACCAGAGCTTTGCCCTCTGTACCCCACTTCTGAGTACAAGTGGTTGGCCACTGTGTGAAACACTGTGCCAGGCTAGATAATCTCCTGGAGGAATACCACTTTTTCCAAAATAAAAGAAGGTCTGTGTGAATCTGCTCTCTGGAGACATCCTATTTTCAAACCTGCTTCCCATCTTACCCCTGTGTTCTACAGTATATGGAGTTGGGGGGTGGAAATGCACTCCCCCCCTTTTCTAAAGTTAAAAAATGGCCTGTGGATTGGCCCCACAGAGGCAAGAAATTGGCAACAATATATGAGTAATTATGTACTTGTTTGGGAGGTGAAAGTCATTGTGTGCATACCCCTTGAGCATTTATTTAGGCGATTTGTAGATTGTCTCGGAGGAAACCTGCTGCCCCACGGCATGTCATTGAACCTGATGGAATCACCACACACAATGTGAATGCCCAGTTCTGTAAATAGAATCCAGGGGCAGAAACTTTTGGAAATCCCGGGGGGGCGGGGGCTCCTTAGCTCACGCGCTCGCTGGAGCAATGTTCTCCCCCCAGAAACTGCCCTGCCTCCCTGGGCCCTTCCGAGGCCCGTCAGCCGCTGCTGCTGGTGCCTCTCTCTCCCCCCCGCCACCCCTTCCCTCTACCTCTCCAGCAGCGGCGCCCGGGCCTTGGAAGGACCCGGGGAGGCACGGCGGCAGGCACTCCATTTTCCCGGTGGGGCTCAGCCCCCCCCGGGAAATTTCAGGGGTGGCTCAAGCCCTCGAGCCCCCCCGTACTCTACGCCTATGATGGAATCAATCTTCCTTTAAAAAATATCACTCAAATCAAGCTTTTGTACATGAAGTAGATATATCATGCAACATTTTAGTTGCATGTAAAAGCCCATAGCTTTTATTGTCACCACTTGGATAAATGTCTCAACTGGGCCATGAATGTAGATGTTCTCTGGTAAACATATGAATGTGGAAACAGTGAAACCAATAATAAAAGGTAGAAGAAAATTGAAACATCCCTTGGACATGGATTCCTGGTGGGAAATAGAGTACATGTAGATCTAATGTGGCATTGTAAGCTCGCTCTGGAAAGAAACGTGTTCTTAGTTACTATGGCTGTTAATCTTCACCTCTAGTCAGCTTGAATATTATCTATATGAACAGGTGATAAATTGGCAGGCTTAGATGCTTGTTAAATACTCTTGCTAAAAAGTGTTTTCAATGGTCCGTAGCACTAGTCTGCTAAGAATTATTCTGTTCATCTTCCTAGCTGCTATGCCACCGAAGCGATGGACTGACAGCAAAAAATATTCCAGAATGGAGGATATTAAGCGAGCACGCACTGATGATGGATGCCTCCTGTTATCCCAGTGGAGTTATCATTCATTTGATTTAAGTTGGCTTCAGTGACACTTTTCTGCCCTTGAGGATTTCTTGACTTTTCTTCCAGAGTTCTATGTGCTTTGCTGAATTTCTGTATACATCTGTGCAATGACAGTGGACCACAATGGAGTCATGATCTGGTACAGTCAGCTATATATTGTTAGGTTGTTTGGGAAAGATGCTCATCATTTCCTTTGTGTTACAAAATACATTTTTGTCCCTTTTTTAAAAATTAAGTTGAAATTTACAAATTTTAAGAAAAGCATGTGGTAAAGGAGCAAGCTTAGTTCCTTTACCACTGCTAGGCAGTTAATGTCATGAACAACATGCGTACGCCATACAAATACTTGATTCAAGCACATGCACAATGTATAGAGTTTTTCTCCCTGAAGAGGAGAAGAACTGGGTGTCAGAGATCCCTTGGATCACATATGTGATGCTGTCTGCTTGGGGAGAGGTGGCATGCCTGCTCTTCTACCACACAAAGGCTGACGTCTTTGACCTAGGCCTCTGTCGTTCCTTCATTTCCTCTCTAACTTGGCCATGCGTTCCTGGATTAACAGGCATGTATTCTCTATAAATGTTTGTTTTCCACTTCTACTAATCTGAACAATGTGTTCTTTCTTGCTATGTTCTTTACCACTCCCTCTGTAGTAAGGCTGCCATATGGATTGGCTCATGGTAATTAAGTTTCAGAAATTGATTCAATGAGGCCAATTATGTTATTGGAATAATGCCCAGTACTGTATTTGACCCCACCAAGTGTCCCATGCTATTGGCACCTTCCTAGATCCTTAGTGGTAATCTTTAGCAATGAATGTGTACAGATATACTTCCTCTCTTTTTAACTAATCATCTACAAAATCATGATGATACCCTTGGTTCTCTATGACCAATTTCCCACAAGCAGCTGTTCCACCGCTACTACTCTTCCATTTGCTCTGACTGGTCAATTTCACAGTATTCGCCCCGCAGCCATATTTTGACCTGCATGTCCCCCCAATTTTCCCTGCATCTTCTCAATCCTGTTTTTTTAAAGACCGAGGAGACCCGGGGAAAATTGGAGGGAGCTGTAGGTCAAAATGCAGCCACACGGCAGTGTGAAATTGACCAATGCAACCAGGGCAAATGGAAGAGTGACCATGGCACAGCTGCTTGTGGAAAATTGGTCTATGATTATTTCTAATGTCATAGAAGCAAACTCTGCTTGTTCTCATGTTCATATGCTCTCATCCACTCCTTCCTCCTACACTTGTGGCTTGAATGAAGGCTTGTTTGGGAGGCCTTAAATCAGTCTCCAATTTGCCATGATACCCTTTGGTAAATTTCAGGCCCTGTGGTAAATTGGTAAGTTGCCTCCTACTCTCCTCCACAGACAGGAGTTCTAAACCCAGGTTAAACTGAGGTGATTCTAGGTGACGGAGAACAAACTCTAGTTCAATTAGGCATCTACATTTGGATGTCATGAAATATTAATTCAAGGCATCAAGGAAACTTTCAAACATGCACTGCATGCAGTAGGTGGGAGTAAACTGTGAGTATGTTGTCACAACAGCAAGCTCTGACATTTGTGACCTCTGAATGCAGCTAGGAAGAAGTTGGATTCTTGAATTGTATCATCATGCCCAGGGGTCATTTCGAGCAGGAGCTCGGGGGAGCACAGCTCCGGGAGTTGGTGCCAGCTTCCCCACCCCTTGGAGGAATGTCTGCTTGTGTCATGGCTACAGCAAAATGACCCCGTCCCCTGGAAAGGTCCTTGTTCCTCCAACCAGCCTTCTGAAGGCTTCAGCCACCACTGAAGCTATCCTCCCAGAATAGTGGTATTTCTGAGGCTTGGATTAGTAGCTGTCCCCTCTCTACCAGCTATTTCTTTCTTTCTTTCTTTCTTTCTTTCTTTCTTTCTTTCTTTCTTTCTTTTTCTTTCTTACTCACTCACTCACTCACTCACTCACTCTTCTTTCTTTCTTGCCTTTTGACATACTTCTGGTGATGTCAGGTGATGTAGCATATGCAAATAAGTTATGCTAATGAGCTCCTTCACCTCTTTTTCTACAAACTGACCCCTGATCATGCCTCTCACCCACTGATTTTCATGCCTGGCCCCACTGATGGCCCCTGGTATTTTTGGCCACTGTGTGACAGAGTGTGGGACTGGCTGGGCCATTGGCCTGATCCAGCATTGGCTTCTCTTATGTTCACAGACAAATTTCTGTGGATGATGTCTGAATGCAGCTCCTGTTCAGATGTGCTGCTTTCCTGAGCTGAAGATTTCCACTTGACCTGAATAAATCAGCCACTAAGGCTTGAAGTACACCTTAAATTTAATATGTGATCACCACAAGTACTTGCAGCCATAAAGCCAATGCAAATTCCCCATGGGAACAATTCTAAAGCACTGTCAGGGCCTAATTCAGATCATGATTGTGGCACTGGGAGGGGGAAGGGGCTTCAAACTTCCCTTCATACCATTTTCCCTACCCCAACCCCTAGAGGTGTTATTTGCAGGGGTCCATTGGGGCCTCAGAACTGGCCAGTAGGGCAGCCACGGGCTGAATCAGATTCTCTAATCTGATTCAGCTCGCCGCCGAATTGCTGCCGAAATTTGGCAGCAAATTTAAAAGCTACTGGAGGGGAGGGGGTTTGAGGGAGAGGCTCCAAACTTGCAGGGTAACTGCTGGGGCCTCTCCTCGAAATGCCCACCAAGTTTCAAGAAGATTGGACCAGGGGGTCCAATTCTACAGGCCCCCAAACAGGTTGCCCCCATTCCCTCCATTGTTCTCTACGGTAGGATTGCTGGGACAATCTGTTTGAGGGCCCATAGAATTGGACCCTGTGGTCCAATCTTCTTGAAACTTAGTGGGCATTTCGAGGAGAGGCCCCAGCAGCTACCCTGCAAGTTTGGAGCCTCTCCCTCAAACCCCCTTTCCTCCAGCTCCTCATATACCATATGGGTTTTTGCCATTGAGTTTTTGCCATGTAGCATATGCTAATGAGTTATGCTAATGAGCTCCTGTACCTCTTTTTCTGCGGAAGGACCCCTGGTTATTTGACCCAGCAGGGATGCACATACAATGAATACTTGCAAATGTACCCAAGCCACATATATGTAGTATGTAGTTCAGGTCTTAAAGATAATATATGGCCTTCTTTCATAAAAGCACTTCTTTGCGACCAATTTTCCCCCCTGTGTTAAGGCAAGTGTCGAGGAGTTGTATGTCAAGGAAATGTATTAGATATTAAGTGTACTCTGAGAGCTAGGAAATTATTCCAAAACCACAATGCAGATATAGGAAACTTGAGACGGAGTTGACTTTTGATTATCTTATTCTTGAGAACAAATATTAGGTTTAAAGCACACTGTGAAAGGTTAGCCTTTTCTAGTGGAGAAATTAATGGCTGACCAAGAATAAAATTATTCTTCTACCCTACAGGTGCTTGGGAGGCTGTACTTTTTCAGGGATCATTTCCCCGATGCAATTCTACTTCAGTGTGTTTAAAATCAAAATAATGGTTTCCGTCAGTGATATTTTATCATGTCTTTTTTTAAGCGTTAGAAACTCTTAAACAAATATATATATATATATGTGTGTGTGTGTGTGTGTATAAAATTACTCTCTCTGTATGTGTGTGTATATGTGTGTGTGTATATACAGTGTACCCATTATAATAATTATAATAATATATAATGATGATGTCTCCATTATAACAATTCCTTATTATCTTTATAAAAAGGTCCTCCTTAACAATTCTGTTTTACATAGTTTTAAGAATGAAAGTAATGGAGCCTTTCTGATCTCCTCAGGCAGGCCGTTCCACAAGATGGGGGCGACAACAGAGAATGCCCATGTTGAGGTGGCTGTTGATCTTGCCCACTTGCAAACTGGCACCCGTAGAAGTCCCTAGTCAGATAAGCAAGGCTTTCATCATAGAGCAAAGAATGAGATGTGGTCCTGTGGATATGATAGTCTATGGCCATAAAGGGGCTTTGTATGTGATTGCCAGTAACTTGAATTGGATCAGTAACTGAAGGCCAGCCAATGGAGTGACTGACAAATCGGTCCATATCAGAGGAGGTTCCTTTCTCATCAAATATTGTGTAACAATGATCATTTGTACATGCTTTTATAACAGAAATTCCAGACATCATCCTTATCAATCCCATTTTCCAGTTCTTTCCACATTGTGTTCCTTTTTCCTAGGATCCAATATGTTATGATTTTGTGTGGAATAGAAGCACAATTTCTATGATGCTCAGATGGTCTTTACACTACTGTTTCACCTTTTTAGAATGACACGTTTTGATGTGTTCTGGAAATATGATATCGGTGCTGTTACATGATGTGTGTGATTTCTGTTTCTACCCATATGTGTCATCATGAAACAATGTTAATCCATTCAAAGGTGTATCTCCAAACAGCTGGAAAGGGGATTCATGATCTTAACAAAAAGAACTCGCCGTGCAGATGGAAAATGCAAGAGGCAAATTACTTCAAAATGCGATAGCCACTATGATGTGGATCCTTCATTGTAATGCTACATGCAGCTAAGGCTGGAGCAGCAAACAACTTGATTGCAGAGAATAGCCCCAGTGTGGAAACATCCTTGGTAGCTTATGCCATATTGCCATATATCCATAGGCCAGGCACAGGACTGGTTAAAGTTATGGATAAAGGGCTCTTATACCTAGGCTCTGGGCTTCAGAGCAAAGTCTTGATGTACTTCCAAAAAAGCAAGCCAAGTTAAAAGTGCCCCCCACATAAAACCAACACACTTTATATTCCACATAAATCCCATCAACAGCTAGAAGTCTTTTAAGGTACATCAGTTTAAAGAAGTTTTAGAATGTGCTCAAAAAGAGCTATAGTGCTGCAATCTATAACAGGGAACATTCACCTAACAATAAGAAATGTGATGCATTGAGATGCAAAATATCATGTCGTTTCTTGCTTTCTACTTTTTTTAAAAAAAAAGAAGCATAGAATTGTATATTTTATTGTCAATTTACTGCTATTTCCTGCCTTTTGTTTTCAGAAATACAGTTAGTAAGCCAAAAGAATAAAATTGTTTATTGCTTAGTAATTGTCAGTGCAAAGAAGTAAGATCTGACAATATAACATCCTTAAAGACTTTCCCTAAAGTCTTTAAGAAGAGCATTATGGAAACAGATTTTCAAGAACTGCACAGGCCGAAGGTTTCAAAAGGTTTTTGCATGATTAGAAAAGGATCAGATGCAAATCCTGCGTACTTCCAATCTCTGTAGTCCACAAATACTGGCAACTTCAGCATATCCTGAACCCCTGTCAGATCCCTCCATGATTGTAATAGGTGGGGAAGAGCTAGTTACCAGCACCTCCAGTTTAAAGCCAATGCATTGAATAAAATGTTCACCCCAGTCTCATTACCAGCAACATTATTCCTGCTGAAATACATGTGTTAGTATGAAGATATTTCAGAGTTACTTGTGCTCCCTCTCCTTACAGGTCCATCAAGTTTTGAATGTTCTGGTCAAAGGGGAAAGACGTGCGTGTTCCTCATCTGTGATAGACTGTGGATTCTCCGTAAATGGAAAGGTGAATCTCTTTGTTTTTAAGGAGTCATGGAATTTTAGGAAAATGAAGGCTGACACATGCTACTTCAGTGCCTCTCTGAAATGCTATTTTGGAATGCTAGCACTCCCAAGAGCCCTGCCCCATCGGCCACCCCTTTCAAGCCAAAGACAAAACCCACCATGAGAGACCTCAGGGAGTTCCGGATGAAGAAGGGATTATGCACCAGATGTGGGGAGTCGGGCCACTTCACTTCACATCAAGGGCCTACAGCCTAGTAGAAAACTAAGTTGGAAATATGTGGGTCCATTTCCTGTAATCAGGTGCCTTAACAAAGTCACCTTTGAGCTGAAACTTCCTAAATCATTATAGTTTGTGCACCCTGTTTTCCATTACAGCCTTCTGAAGAAGGATCCTGGGCTGAACAAATAGAGAACCTCCTCCTCCTCCTCCTCTGATGAAGAATGATGAGCCACACTATGAAATTGACCAAATATTGGATTCTAAATTGAAAAGAGGACATTTGTTCTATTTAATAAAGTGGTTGCATTTTGGTCCTGAAGAAAATGAGTGGGTTGAAGCTTCTCATGTTCATGCTCCTGCTAAAATCCGTGCATTTCATAAATTGTACCCTTTGAAACCTGGAAAGGAGGGGAATGTTGTATCGAGAGGGCAGAATGTCAATTAGCACTGCCATAGGCGTGGGTATGATCAATGCATTGCTGAGTTACATGTGTCAACACTGGCTGTTTTACCCTCAGGTTATGATCTCATAACATTGCTTTGTGATCCAAGGTTTCTTTCAACCCCTTTAGGTCCCGCCCGGGAGATAGCATCGGTATCCCGATTCCCACCTTTGGAATGCGAGTCTTACTTGCCTGCTTCGCTTTGTGCATGCTCATTACTAATTTGCTTTCCTTCCCTTCTTATCTCTAGTTGGCTATTCCTTGGCTAACGACCTTGAACAGGAGAGCCTCCTGTTATGTGTTACTTGAATCACAGGGGTTAGGTATTTCTTTTGCTTCGTTTCCTCTGGGAACATTTCCTCCAAAAATCCTGAACAGTATTTTTCCCTGAGAACCTATTTTGCCGCACTTTCCTTGGGAACATTGGGCCAGTGTATTTGGGCACCAATAATTATCTCTATTGATTGGTAGATGGTAGGCAGCCCATATTTCATACCAAGTATAATTGTAATGGCATTAGTAGGCTTGGGCATTACTAACAGGAAAAGTGTTTGACCAACATGATCTTTTCTACAAATAAAGGACTTTCTACTTAAGGAGACCTGTTGTGGACTATATCTCTTGGCCCATTTTCACAGGCACCTGGGGAAGCCGATCCAGAAACTGCCTTCCTTCCCTTGGATTCCCCGCACCCTGCAAGCCACTGGACACCTGAGGAAGCTGATCCTGGGAGGGAGCTGTGCTGTCAGGGGTGTGGCCTAATATGCTAATGAGTTTCTGCTGTTGGGTGTGGCCTACTATGCTAATGAATTCCTGCTGGGCTTTTTCTACAAAAAAAGGCCTGTGTACATCCATCAACTTTGTATGCAGAGTGCTGCTTCTGTACACAGGTCCCAGTTACTGGATCGGGTATTTGACTCCATGAGATCCCACACTGTTCAGGGTTTGTGGCACAATTAGCTGCGCCTGAAATAAACATTCCAGAAAGTGGCCTGAAGGGTTGATGCAACCCTGCTATTGGGATATGTAATGTGGGAAGGGAATGGAACTTTAAGTGGGAAGGGAATGGAACTTTAAGTGGGAAGGGAATGGAACTGCATGAGGTCCTGAGATGACAGCCTTTGAGGAGAGATTACATCTTCTTAAACTCCTTGGCAGAGGAGTAGGATAGCAACATATTAGCCAGATAAAATGCTACATTATTACATAGAATTATATGTAAACACACATTGTTTATATGGCTGCAGTTTACTACTTAAGGTTACACTGACACTGGGGCAAAGTGACCTTAATTCCTTGGGATGTTGAAATATAGGTCTCCAGACACATGCACATACTAAGGCCTTCCCATACCACCTAGACTACTGTAACGCCCTCTACATGGGGCTGCCCTTGTGCCAAATTCGGAAGCTGCAGCTAGTGCAGAATGCAGCGGCGCGGCTGGTGACAGGCCTCCCGGTTCGGGAGCATGTCCAGCCCGCCCTAAAAACACTGCACTGGCTGCCTATAGCATACCGAATAAGGTTCAAGGTGCTGGTACTTACCTATAAAGCCCTATATGGCCAAGGACCTAGCTACTTGAAGGACCGCCTCTCACCTTATATTCCCCAGAGAGCACTTCGATCCAGGTCCCAAAACCGCCTGACTATCCCAGGGCCGAAGGAGGCCCGCTTGGCGGCAACAAGGGCCAGGGTATTTTCTGTGGCGGCCCCTTACTGGTGGAATGAGCTCCCGGATAACATCAAGGCCCTGCGGGATTTATTGCAATTCCGCAGGGCCTGTAAAACGGAGCTCTTCTGCCAGGCTTACAAATAGGGGCCGCCCACAGTATATACATCGGGCCCGGCCTGATTCTTTAGCCGTCAATGCCTGAATGCTGTTCTGATATCTGTACTAAAACACCGTCATCTATGCAATTGTGTAAGGTTGTTTTTATGTTATTTAAATTTTTTTTAAAAGCAATGTATTGTGCCTAACGGCTGTTGTTAGCCGCCCTGAGCCCGCCATATGGCGAGGAGGGCGGGATATAAATTTTAACAAATAAATAAATAGACCCAACCCAAAACTTATATGAAAATGAATCATGAGACTTCTCCAGATGTACAGGTCCCCAGGATGACAAGGAATTTTGTTCCCCACCAGGCTTTTTTGCACCCTAGGCAAGGCTAACTATGCCCCCCCACACACACACACACTGCTAACCAATTTTCAAAAACAGATGAATTGTAGGAAAAATGAAAAGCACAAAACTTGTTTGGTTTTTTTTAAAGCGAGAATTTGTACCTTTGTAATATCATTTTCTGCATTGTTTGACATACCAAGTATAATTATTTTTGCTCTGTTTCAAATTGTTGTAATCCTACTCTTATGGCATTATTAGAGGCCTCATGTGAATTATTGCATTGACTTACACTGAGTAATCCATTTTGCGTCTCGGTGACCATATATAAATAAAATAAAATAAATAAAATGCACAGGATCAGGCTGTGAGTAGGATTCTTTTCCAGGTGAACAAACATAGGCTCACGCAGCGGCAGCATGATCCCTGAGGTGCCCACAGGTGGGATCCTCTTGCAGCGATTTTCAAGCAAACATGAAACACCACAACCCTTCCCCTGTGAATAAGATTCCTGTGGGTTAGCATATATCAAAGAAGATTTGTGCTCACTTACCTCTGCACCTAAATTCCTTATTATGTGTCTCCTGCGCTGTCAAAAATTATTTCCCCAGCAATAAGAGTTCTACAGGACTATTGTGAAACACTGTCCTGTTCTTCTATCTGTCTTTTTTTTACTTCTGAGCCTGCTACAACACCTTTCTTATCCCTTCATCCCTTAATCTCACTCTCTGTTTACTTCAACATGATCTCACTCCTCCCTCTCCTATTAACTGCTAATTCTGTTCTGGCCAATTGCATAGAGAATTTACCCTTGGAAGATTTATGACAGGATTCCCACTGTTTACCTCAACTTCCTCCTTTTTTTACCAGAAAATTTACACCTGATAGACAGATATGTGACAGATTTCACACCCTAATGCTGATTATCAGTTCTGCATGCCTCTGAGGTGTGCGCCCTAGGCAGTTGCCTTGTTGGCCTAATGGTAGCAGCGGCCCTGTCCCCTGCCACCCTATAGCCTGGCTAAGACTTGCCTCCACTAAAGTCAGCAGAGAGAGCACACAGGAAAGAATAGAGAGGTAATCTGCCTACAACAGTAGAGACACCTCTGCTATGAAAGGAGATTTCATACCTGACTATTCAGAAGGCATAACTTCCAGAGAAGTACCTGACCCATCTGTTGGGCTATAGCCAAGACTATCAGACTAAAGGAACTCCATCCCAGTGAGTAATCTGGGAAAAAGCCACATCCACCATGGAGTAGCCATCTGTTTCTGATAAGGGGCCCACTGTAGCATGATTAGTAAGGCAAAACAGGGTTGTGCCCTCAGAGACATTGCTTCTCCTTGCCAGATATACAGCAAAACTGATTAACATGTTTCATATGCCTTTAATATCCCATGTTCTACCTGCACCTCTAAATATTTGAGCTACTTTCAGGCATACCTACTACAATTTTCCTGTATAGTACAGAAGCCTATTCCAAGCTATTACTACTTCTGCTTAATGATCCTGTTCAAGCTGTTTTGGATGGCTAGGTCTTATCTCAGTGTCTCACCTCAGAGATTTAAATAGGCTTGTATATCAAAGCTAAGTCTTTATCTTCTATTTCTATCACTATTCTAAATCACAAGGAAGCCTGGGATTTCTCTAAAGCAGCTATATGCCTCGCTGGCATTAGGCAATACCTGCCGCTCTCAGAAATCACCATTGAATATGCATGTTAAACTAGCAAATTTGTTCAAATGTAATGTTCCAGTTGCTAAGCAGTATTTTAACACATCTCAGGAGGTATCTTTTCACCAGGCGTGAGAGCACTTTTCCTCTTCTACATTTGTAAGAGATAGTGTGTATGAATTTTCATAATGTTCAACAACTACCCAAATACACTCTTCTATAGTATTTTCTATATCTTGCCTTTAATTTCCCTAGGCCAGCTGGTTATAGGGCAAACATCTGACCCATTTCAGATGCTTACAGGTGTGGCTTACATGCACAGGTTTGTGTGTTTGGGTTTTATTTTGATGGATGTTAGGATAGAGTAGACTTTTCAAGTATTTGCATATTCTTTCCATGGAAGCGATTTTGTTCCTGAAGGATAGGACCATCTTTTATGCATCCTTGATCTGTTTGATGTTCCACAAGGAACTCAAAGAGAATAAGCAAGTTTAGCTCTGTTCCCTGAGAACCTCTGTAGATACATAAACTTCATCCCGCATGGCAGACCTGTTATCCACTACAGCTAGTAGTCTGATGTGAGGAATCCAGAGAGCTACCCTCTGTTCATTGTGAAAGAACAGCATAAACTGTTGGACCAGTAACTAGTGATGAAACTAGTTTGTAATGAATTTTGGCTGGTTCGTGGCTCACAAAGCAAAGTTTGTGGCAGGGCACTGACATAAACATTTCATGAATTTTCTTGCCGTTCATGGCGGTTTGTGGGGGTTTGTGAATGGATACATATCTAGACAAACCTTCTCCACTCAATTAAAATATTTACAAAACTTCAAAGCAACAGGAGGGGTGGAATTCTCCAGCCCCAAAACCACAAATAGGGGCTCTCAAAACCTTAACAGATGCTGCTGGCCGCCAACAACAGAGTTCCCATAGAGCAGAAACCTATGTACACCCTCAGCTCAGCTCCGCAGCGTCTCCTCGGTTGACAGTTGGACAGAGAGGCAGGGAACTTATTAAAAGCAGAGCATGTTTATTTGTTCTTGATTGAGAATTTGAACACCTCTTCCCTGCTGGTGTTTGGGTGTTAGGTGGACTTTGAGCCACCCCACCTCTCTGCTCAAGCCAAGAGGTGGGGCTTAGTTACTGGGTGCCTTGGCTGAGGACCCACATTTTATACACTCCTGATTGTGAACACCTCTCCCCTGCTGAGGTTTGGCTGTTAGATGGACTCAGGAGACTTGGTGAGGTACTCGCTCACCATCATCTCTACGAAGTCCTTCAACATTGCACATGGCATCCCCACCACTGCTGACCTCCCAGTTCACCACTGACATCCAGCAGCAGGGCTTCACCCTGGTTGGGTCTTTGAGGCAGAGGTGCTGGGCTGTGGCTCCTCCCCCTCCCCACCCATTCCCACCTGCTGTTCCTTCTAGCCATGTCTATTGGCCTGTAGCCTCCATACTTTTTTTGCAGAGCTCATGCTTCCATTTCGTGAGCTCTGCATTCCAGAGAGCAATGCTGCCTTTTATCCAGAGGTCACAAATGCAGGCCAGCTTGTACTCCCCTTGCTTGCAGAGAGGATGCAACCTGGTGGTGATGGCCACCCACACCCTCCCTGCCATGGCCCTGACCCATCGGAGAAGAGCCATCCCCTCAGGGGATGGCCAGAGCCCAGTTCAGCCCTCAAATCAGGGGGATGGCTTGCCTCAGGCTGTCTGTCTATGTGCAGAGCATGTTGGTGGTATCTTGGAAAGGCTTGAGAACATGCACCATTTGGGAGAGGGCTAGCCAGTCACTGGAGTTAATGCTGAGCTCCTCTTCCCCATGCAGGATGGTCATAAAGGAGATGGCATACTGCACCATGCTCTTCTGCTCCACCTTATGCAATCATGGCATAGGTGGAGTTCCTCATCCCCCTCTCCCTGCCTCTCACACAGCAGACAGGCAGACTTGATGCTACAAGAGAAGTGGATGGTCAGGCAGCAGGTTTCAAGCAAGGACCGCATTATGGGGGGGCAGCATACCAGGTGGCCTTGACAGTGTCCCCCAGCCTCAGAGCATCCTTCACTACCAGCATCCTTCACTACCATCCTTCACTACCAGGCAAACGATGCCCTTGAGGCACACAACATTCACCACTGCCAGCATGTTGGCGCCAGCATCCATGATGATGTAGCCGTAGACAATGTTGCCACCATCCACCCATTCCCTTAGGCTACTCTATCTCACAGTGGCTATGTTTTGTGCTGTGTGGTCTGCATCCATCCCCTGAGCATGGAGCAAAACCACTTTGTAGCTTGGTGGCAGGACTGTCACCTCCTGGGGCCTGGGCCACAACCCAATGGTCCTGCTGGCTGCTCCAGAGGTCTGTTGTGAAGTGCATGGTTCTGTGTTGCGGTCTGGAGAGCTGAGCCTTGACCATCATCACTGCAGCTAGCAAAAGGCTACATCCTTCATGTGGGAGAAGGGTTGGCACTCTACATCAATCATCTTGTTGAGAAGGTGAATGACTGCTTCCTGGGCCATCCACATAGATCTTTTGACATTTTGGAGGGTGGCTCATCTTGAGGTCCCACCCACGGCAGCCCAAGTGTGGGGAGCCTTTCTTGGAGGGGCCTCCTGCTCCCCCTCTGCTTCTCCCTGATGAAGAGGAGTTGGGCCTCTTCTTCCTCCCACCGATCACCATTTTTTCCTCCAGCAGCAACATACTGGGGTGCACCCTTTGCAGGTGCCTGTGGAGGATGGAGGTTGGGGTGGGTTTGCACCCCTCCAGACATGGTTGTGGCACTCCTCGTACTATGCTACATGGGGGTCATTGGGTGGGTGCAGAAATGTTTCTAAACTGTGGGCTTCCCCCCACCCTCTGAATCACTGCTGTCAGAGACCTCCTCTCCAAAGATTGTTAGCAAATGCCAGTTTCTCTGGGCAGTGCTAACAACAGTTTTGCCTCTGTGGAGAGCCTCATGAACATCTCAGGGGAAGGAGGCTCTGAGACCCCTGGTGATGCCTCGCTAGGGCTGGGCTCCAGTAAGCCAGCAGGATGGGCTTGGTGCCCAGTGATGGGGGCCTGTGATATGCAGGGGGTGGAGGACTCCTTTCCCCCATGATGTGCACCCTTTGCACCCACTTTCACCCTCATGGCACACAGAGGTGTTCACACTCAGGAACGGTGGGGCAGTATAAATGTGGGAGACCTTTTTGTAACTGGGACCCTAGAAATATAATCCACCCCCAGCTTGGAGAGATTGTAGAGGAGCGGGTGGCAGGGTGAGGTTCCCTGTTCATGTGGTGTGTGTAGCTTGTAGGGGGTCCATTCTGTACACTTTTGAACATGTGCCTGACATTTTTCCTGGGGGCATCTTCTTTTTTGGGGGGGCATAACTCTATTCTCTTAAATCCAGTCTGCACATAACCTGGCAGGCATGTAGAGGAGCATCAAGGTGATGTTCCCTGTGAATTTTGTGTCTCTAGCTTGAATGGGGCACATTCTATACACTCCTGAACCTCATGAACTTGTGCCCATCATTTCCCCAGAAAGCCCTTTTTGGGGCACCTTTTCAGGGGGCCATAACTCAGACCTCATAAATCCAATGCTCACCAAACTTGGAGGGCAAATAGAGGAGAGTCAGCCAAAGGTCCTCTGTGAGCTTGTGGGGTGCAGGGGGGGTCATTCTACTGTGTCACAAGCTCATTAACTGAACCAGTTCATATGAGGCCTTCTAAATTTGTGACAGTCTGCAGTTTGGTTTGTGGGTCCACCTCAGCCATGAACCAAACTGCATTTTCCCAGTCCATGCCCATCCCAACCTACAATGAGAAACTTTTATTAAAGGAATGTATTAATTGGATCCTGACTTCTGTGAATGGAATGGAGTCCATGAAAGGGAGCATGGTTGCCTTTTCCTTCTTCCTCCAACCCTTAGAATATTTGAATAACCATCCCTGCATATTGGAGAACCCAAGGAAACATGAAAGATGTGAGGTGGAAAGTTGCAATAGAAGTAGGAATAGCAGATATACAGCACTGACTTACCAGGAGATGTCTATTGAGGTATGGGAAGTGGGCAAAGCAGAGGAAGCATGGCCCACAGCCTCATGCCACCATCAGGCGCGCAGGGGCAGCATCACTGACTGGGCAGCTGCAGAGGCAAACGTTGTTGGAGTAGGTGGAGTGTGTGAAGTCTTGGTGGCAATTTAAATCAATGCCCTGGCTGACTTGCCCTCTCTTTGCATCTTTGGCTTTTCAAGCTTTAAACAGGAGCACTCGAGGACCCTTACAAGAAGAGTCCACATGCTCCCATCCAACCACTTCCTCTGCTTCAGCAAGTGTCCTTTTAAAAATTAAAAGGTTCTCCAGCTGATTGGCAGGCCCCATACCCCCGCGTTTCAGCTTTTCTGCAGCCAGCTGGCTTAGGTCTTTAAACTTGGGTAGAAAAACCATGTGCTCAGATTCAGCTCCTTCCTTGTGTTAGCAAGCTTCCTTTTAAAATTTAAAGGGTCTCCAGCCGATCAGAGGGCCACATGGTCCTGTGTTCCAGCTGTTCCATAGCAAGCTGGCTTGTCTTTTTAAATTTGACCAAATAGTCGACCTTCCCAACTTTTGCTCTGTTTTGTCTTGCTGACCAGTAGCCTTCCTCAGGAGCGGGAGGTGGGCGTGCCCAACTGATCTGCAGCAAACCACCTTGTCTTTTTAATTCTTCCAGTTTGTGGATCTTCAAGCCAACCTGCAGCCTTCCTCAGCATTTGCTTGATCTCGGCAGTTTTCAGGTGGCAGGGATACAGCATCTGGGATGTCTGCACTGGCAGGGCTCAGTGGTACTGGAGAGTTCTGAGTGGGAGAGGGTGCCTGGCTTTGTGGGAATTTATTTTTCTGTACTGTGTCATGGGCCCAGACCACATGCTTTCTGATCCTTGGGAAGGGGCACTGGGAAAGGCAACTGCAGCTTTACTACTAGGCATTGCCAGCCTTTTCTAGCTCACGTACGGGGTGATTACTTTTATCTCTGGCACTACTGTGTTTTAACAAGCAAACAAATAATATAGATAACCTCGGGAATTAATTAAATAGTACAGATATAGCTTCAGTTCAGTTGGGTGTTCATGACTGATATTCTGGAAATTGTTATATCAATTGCTTGTTTGTAGGCATTTAATAATTTGCTCATTCATTTCATAATTGAGCAGCAGCAGTATTTGGTAGCAAAAACAATGGTAACGTGTTGCTTATTGTTCAGGCTTGTGCTATAGGCTGTGTGTTTAATTTGTAGTTTCCCCCATACACAGTAAGATTTGTGGTTAGGACCAGGACATTTGTTTGCAGGATCTATCTTAAGCCACATTAAGTTCACTGGTAATACATTGTTGTTTGGCCACCCCTCTTAAGAGGTTCACTACTGCTGGAATACTGCTGTTTTGTAGGGTGCATTGCAAACATTATTACAGTTATTGGAATGGATGGACCACTTAGGGTTCCCTTGCAGTCTCACCAAGGCCTTCTGCTGCGCCTGCTACCAGGGGGGAGAAGGAGACCTCATTCTCCAGCAAAGATCATGGGATCCAGTGCCATGGGGGAAACCACTGCAGAGATCCCACACTGCATGGAATCAAGCAGGGGCAAGCAGAGCCACAATTGTTTCTCCCCTTGGACATGACCCAGACCATCGGCTGCTGGAGTTCCTCAGCATACAAAGCATATATATGTCCTCTGTTGTGAGTTACAAACCTCATATGTTCTTGTTTTAGTTCTGGCAGGTTCAAGGAAATTGGTTTGGATTGTGGGACACAGTATCATGTTCTGGGCTGGCACATATGTGGCTTCTTCAGGATGGGACAACAATTTGGTCTTGTCACTCTATGGTCATATCCCCCAGCAGGTGTGCTTGGGGTGTGGTTATTGGATGGTAAATGGGTCACCTGATCTTGGATCCATTCCCATGCTGTGCCAATGCTCCTTTGACTGTAATCAATAACGTTGTGGCCGTATATTTTATCCAAACACTGGTTTCCATGGTTTTCTTCCATCACATCACTCTCCTGTCTTCCCTAAATCCACAAATCACCTCCCATACTTCAGGAAAAGTTTGCTTAAGGTAGTGGGGCTGGATTGCTATTTCTCCCACACTGTTCCCCACTGTTCCCTGATCATCAGGAGTGCCATGCCCACTTCCCTTTTTAGGTATTGGAAGGAGAGGGTCACAGCCAGAAACAGCATCCCCAGTGCTGCCTGCCATGATTCTAGAAACACAGGACCAGGCTGCAGCTCCACATTATAGTGTCAGATGGGTTCGGCTAGATATCAATATTGGCAGCAGTAGCTATAGATCTGGGAAAAAAAGAAATGGCTCAAAATGCAGACTCTGGCCTCAGTGTTAACCACCAAACAAGTTCCATGCACCTTCAAATGAGAATGAGAGCTCTTCTTCTGTAGAGAACCTACAAAGCAATTTGTAAGAACAGCAAAAAGGTGATCAGCAAAAAATATCTGTAGTGGACAGTGACTTGCTTTGCTAAGTCCCTTAATATCATGTTTGACAATTATACTGAAATGGAAGGAAAAGATTATTATCGGACTCTACAATTCTTTCTGTGTAACAAGGTCCTCTTGAAATACCAATAATAGCACCTTATTTGCTGTTCTGTTTAATATCAAGCTTTGTTCCAACCCTTCTACTAGTTATCTATTTTGGGACCTTCTTTTAAAGGATTTACATCAGAGATAAAGAAGGGGCAGAATTAGACTCTGACCCAGAGCCACAGATTTTCATTGAAAATCCACTTGTCCTCTTGAATTGTTGCTGCCATTCCATCAGCATCATCCATTGTTCTCTTTCTGTAATGGATCCAGATGTTTTTGTGCATCTGCATTGCCCTCATTTACAATGCAACTACACTTCTTTTCTACTCTTGGTGCATCATAGATTTTGTAGTCTTATGGCAGTATGAAAAAAAAATAGTTTCTGGAAAAATTCAGGAAGTGTAAGGAATCAAATATACATCATTCTTCAAATGAAGAAGGCAATTAATCTCTATGCATCACTTATAAACTAAACTTATAGAGCAGCAAAGAGGGATCCTGAAAAGGCAGTATCTCTTCAACAGTCACTTCTCAATTGTTCCACTGAACTCTTTTATACTGTTTTGATCGATTCTACTATGGTGACAGTGGTTATGATCTTATTTTACACTTCCTTCTCTTTAATGGGGTCTTCCTGCAGTGTTCCAGTTCCATAAAGTGGTTGTTGAAAGTCTTATTTGCTCTTCTACAGCATTTCACAGGCTGATCATGTGCTGGGAAGTAGATGCTGGTTTATCTCCACAGCCTACCGATCCTCAGATTATCTGTCCTTCTAATAGCATCATATGCAATTTGGCTCCCAAAGCCTGGTTTTGCATTGAATATATTGTTTGAAATTGTGGCATTTGTTATTTCAGACAAAGCGTAGCATTTCCTCTTTTGCTACCCATGCCATTGTGCATGTCTTTTAGAGAACTGTACAGATTCATGAAGAGCAAGTCTATCAATGCCCATTCATACTAACAACAAAATGCAGTCTTGACTCCAGATTCAGAGGCACTGCACCTCTGGTTACAAAGTGCTGTAAAAATAGAGGGTGGACATACTGAAATTTCTATGCCTTTCCCAGGAGCAGTTGAAGGGCCATAACACAACACCTACCTCATGGAACAACATCCACCTCAGCAAACATCTACTTCAACAAACATCTGCTTGTACAAGCAGGCCCCTGTTTGACTACTAGGGTTGCCAAGTCTTACTTGGGAAAAGCAGGGGAATCCCCCTCTTCGTCCGATAGCCGAAATGACATCACCTGGAAGTGACATCATCACGCTGGGCACGTTGCTAGGGCGTCGCTCTGGCAATCACCCTAAAACTCTATGGTACCCCGGCAATGTGCCCAGCATGATGATGTCACTTCCGGGTGGCGCCATCATATTGAGCACGTCGGCCCGATCGGGCCACTTCAGGGGTGGGGTTCCCTTGCTGGCCGAATCTGGACTGGCGGATTGGGGGCCTATTTAGCAGGGGAATCCCTGCCCCCCGGGGGGACTTGGCAGCCCTATTGACTACCCCTTTCCATTCCATTTCCAATTCACAAGAGGTAATCTCTTATCAATACTATGTGTTCTGCTAATGGTGAATAACCAGAAATTTCACCCGTGGGTTGACTTTGACTAGAGGATCTATGTGTTTGGGCCTGAAGGGGACTGGGAGTATTGTGGGCATGCCTCACTGGATTCCAGTGCTTTCCAGGGGTCTCTCTCAAGCTGATGTGAGGTTATTTTGGAGAGCCCCTGCCAAAACTCTGGGGATGTCTGCCTACCCTTTTCCTTCAGAACCGGTCTTTGGAGACTTGGGGGTGGCCTTGCCAGCTCAACGTGTGTTTTTCCAATTCCTCTGCAGAGTAGAAGAATACTCCCTGGATGATGAGTGTGCTCTGGACCTGTGTGTTTCAGCCCAGGGGGAAGGGACTTGAGAGTTATGGGCATGCTTCACTTGCTTGTCTTGTCTGACTAGGGTGCCTGTCAAACTGCTGTGGGGTTACTTTGGGGAGCCCCCATTGAAAGTCTGAGGATGTCTGCCTTTCTGTCCTTCAGAACTTGCCTTTGGAGACTTGGGGGTGGCCTGGCCAGCTTGACCTATGTTTCCATTCCTCTACAGAATAGAAGAATGCACCCCGGTTGCTGGGTGAGCTCTGGACCTGCGTGTTTCAGCCCTTGGGGGACTGTGAGCATGCTTTCTTTGCTTGTCTTGTGTAGCTAGGGTGCCTGTCAAGCTGTTATGGGGTTACTTTGGGGAGCCCCTGTTGAAAGTCTGGGGATGTCTGCCTTTCTGTCCATCAGAGCCTGCCTTTGGAGACTTGGGTGTGTGTGCAAGCTTAGGGGTATCCTTGCCTTGCGTCCAGTGTCTGGCTGAGAGCAGCGTGTCTGCATAGCTTTCTACTGTGTGACAAAATGTTAGACTGGATGGGTCATTGGCCTGATCCAACACTGGCTTCTCTTATGTTCTTATGTTAGTTTGGCGTCACTGGCTTGTTCCTGAACTGTTCCATAGACTTCTGTAACTGCAGCTGTCTTTTTCAGAAAGAGCACTGGGGAGACCTTTTCAGAGTATCTGTAACTGGGATCCTAGAAATGTAGTCTGGCCCCTACACAGGCCCATAGCTACAGTGGGGCATCTCGGGGCTAGGCCCCTCGACTTGCTGGCAAGTCCCCCTGACGCCCTATCCACACCAGGGTGTCACAGCCTTCTCCCCAGATTAATTTGATTAGCCAGTGCCCCCTAAGAAATTTTAATGCCCCCCCAACTTAAAAAATTCTGGCTATGGGTCCACCCCAACTTGGAGAGATTGTAGAGGAGCAGATGGCAGGGTGAGGTTCCCTGTGTGTTTGGTGTGTGTAGTTTGCAGGGTATCTATTCTATACACGTTTGAACCTATGTCTGACATTTTTCCTGGGGCATAACTCTACGAACATGTAGAGGAGCATCAGGGACAGATCTCCTGTGAGTCTGGCATCTCTAGCTTGCACAGCGTCTGGTCTATATACTCCTGAATCTCCTGAACATGCACCTTGGGGGGGGCATAACTTGAACCCCATAAATCTAGTCCTCAACAACCTTGGAGGGAAGGTAGAGGAGCCTTCCAGTGATCCCCTGTGATTTTGGTGTCTCTAGCATGCTGGGGTGGTGGTGGTGGTGTCATTCTACCACATCACAAACCTCATGAATCGAACCGGTTCATTTAGCCCCTAAAAGTTCATGACAGCTCATGGTTTGCAAACTGGGCGCATCTCAAACCACAAACTGAACCAAACTGCATTTTCCCGGTTCATGCCCATCCCTATTCATAACACATGATACAATAATTAGTTAAAGATCTTGTTAAAAATTAAAATGGCCCAATGCACATAGAACATCCAACTAAAGAATTTGTAAAATGCAAATCTCATTCAAGAACCTGTCAGATCTTCTTTGCTTTAAATACAGCATCGACAATCATTAGTTAATTTACAACAAATACACACAATTTGACCCACCAAGCTGAATGCAGCCTATCAGTTAAGTATGGCAGCCAAATGGGGCTTGGTAAACATTCTGTTTTTATTTATTTATTAAAAAATATTTCTATGTTTGCATTCTTCCTGACCATCTCATGATCCAAGGAGGTTAACAACAGTATAAAAATTGATTAACACTATAACCGGGTATTCCCCCTTTGCCCTGGGTTTGCTCCTAAAGCTCTCCAGAATAGCTCTATTTTGCAATCTCACTGGAGAACCCGTGTAAGAAAGCTATTACAGGAAAGTCCTTAGGAATAAGAACTCCCTCAATGTCTTCCAAGAAGTTGTTCTAAAGGTATGGGGCCACCACTGAAAAATCTCAAGCCCTTATTATTGCCAAATATACCTTAGACAAGGGAGGATTGACAGTAGCCCTTGCTAGGAGGAATGAAGCTACTGCACAGAAACATGAAGAAAGAGGTGATCTTTCTAGTAAGTGGGCCCCAGGTCATGAAAAGCTTTAAAGCTGAGCACCAACTCCTGGAATGGCAGTCAGAAATGAATTGGCTGTCTGTGAAGGGACCTCACTATATAAATGACACAGTTCCACTGAGTTGTCCTGTTAACAAATGGGCAGCTGTATTCTGTACCAGCTGCAGTTGGTAAACATTTAGTTTCTACAAGTTGGGGGTCCTGCAAGGATTTGTGAGGGCCATCTGTTTTTCCTGTTCATCACCATTTCCCCTCTCCTGAAAGCCTCCGTGTTTCCCCTGCCCCTGCTTCCTTCTTTCCTTTCCATCCACCAGCCTACCTATCTTTATCTGGCCTTCTATCTTCAGCTTGCCCTCCTTCCTGCCTCCTGACAGCCTCTCCCCAGGGAAAATCTGGCTCAGTTTTATGATACCAGTCCAACTCTTGGGTTAGGCTGAGTGGGGAACGTGACAAACTTGTGTGGAACACCTTACTTTCCCCTGTATCCCAATCCCCTTGCTATTTCTCTCATCCTGGCAGCCCCCACATCCTCAACTTCCCTTGTTTCTTTCTCTCCTTCCCACCTACTAACCAAGCTACCCTTTAACTGCCCCCCCTTCTTCAGCTATATTTTAATCTCCTTCACTTATACCCCACCATTGTCACCAATGGGGACACATATCATTCTCCTCTACCTCATTTTATGTTCACAACAACCTTATGAGGCTGAGAGTGAGTGACTGTCCAAAGTCACCCAATGAACTTCCAAGGCAAAGTGGGGAATCAAACCTGGGTCTTCCAGATCTTAATCTGAAACTGTAACCACTGGCTTTCATGAGGTGGCTGATGTTCTACAGTTGTATTCAGCAGCCAGGCCATATGGTATCAAGACAGCCACTGGTTAATGGTGGGCTGGGCCCTGCTGAGTCAATCATCAAAGGCCAAAATATCCCTAGAAAGGGTCTGGTCCTTCCCTCTGTCTATTATTGACAGAAACCAAGGGTTGAAGGCTTGCAATACTGTTGAGATTAGGGTGTGTGCCAAGAAAAAAAAAACATAATTATGAAACCAGGCTTCAGGGGGAGGGGAATTTTACCATGATTACCTATTTTGGGGTAGGATATTGCCAGTTTGGAATTTAAATCAATGTGGTTCCAGAGTTCAGAACCGTTATTTTTAATGGGAAATGCACATGAGAGTCTGGGGCACCTGTTTATAAAGTTGATGGCAGCAAATTAGCACAGAATATAGTCCTCCCTTTAATCTAAAGGTCCCCTAATTTTCAAGCAGCTTGAACAAACAGACCTACAAAGTAGATGACTCCCTGTACAGCTACATTTCTCTGTACTGATTCTTAAAATGGTGGTCAAATGGCAGCATAGCAAGAACGCTCCAGCTGGCCATGGCATTAAAAAAAACACCTGTCCACATTTTCCTACTCTTACAGTGACTGACTGACAATAAAAATTATTACCTTTCCACTGAAAACTCCTCAAATTGGATCAAGGACACAAATTCTACATGCCCCTGAACAAAGTTCCCCTAGCTCTTTATTTTCCCAGCCCTAAGACTTGCAAAGAACAAAAGGCTTCTGCCTCACAAAGGAGTCAAGGGAAGGAAACTTCAGCTCTCTGTGGCTCACCTGCAAAGGTGATTGACTGAAAGTGCTCCGGTCTTCTCTCTTGAAAGGCTCCAAGTGAAAGGGAAAAATGCCATTGCTCAGAAAAATCAGTAGAATCAAAGAAAAACATGAGTATATGCTTTAGCTGTCCAGTAGTACTTGAAGATGAAAAACAACATGAATTGTTTCAAGAGGGGGATTTTGTTACCTAAGAATCATGGATTTGTGTTACTGTTCTGGAAAATCATAGTACTAGCCCAAATCAGCATGTCTTCAATTCAAGAATTCTGTTATGCACACTTCTAGTTGTGGTTGTCTAGCACTGAAGGCATTCATTTCTTAGAGCTACAAAATATGCTTCTATTATTTGGTGTTTTTAACCCTCTGCTTTATTTTTGTTTAGATTCAGATTTGTCTGCAAACTTGGGATTTTTCTCAAGTTTGTAAAAAAACATCTGGTCCAGTCTTTTTAAGTATCCATTGATGGGACCATGTTGAAAATTAGATTTATTGATTCTTTGCCTGAGAGGAAAGAATTATGAATAAAACGAAAATGTGGTTATCAACACCTGACAGGCTACCATAACTTGGTTGATTATCTGTGTTGGCCTGTGTTTGTTATGCCACAAGATGTGCAAGCCTTATTCAAAGAACTAGACACCAAATCTTATCCCTGAAGAAACCCTATCAACCCTATGGATTTTTAAAAATGCACAAACTTTGTAATGTTTTACCCCATGCTCTTTAGAAATTAGTTAATTGCTGGTATTAAACCCTTAAAGAGACATAGTATTGTTATTGGCCAAAGCCAAATAATTCCTGTAATGCCTACATTAAAACCTTTAGTATTTCAGTAGGCTACCTCATTAAACATACTGAGCTATATTTATAGCAGGGTACTGATTATTATTACTGACCAATCTGCTCCTTAATGATTCGGCAAGCATGTTGGTTTTTACAGTAATGAAAATGGAGCTCTTAATCAGGTGATCTGACAAGTGTGCAATTTGCCAAGGAAAATTATGCCAGGCTGGAAATGTTTTTGTGGAGAATCAAAAAATGGAAAGCGCCAAGGCAAATGTTGACACTTGACACAACAGACAGAAATAAAGACACAATAATATTTATGTATTCTTCTGTTCCTTATTACTTTAAATAAAAGCACTCACAATGGAATGGAGTTTTGACATAAGAAATTGTTGGACCCGTTACCCAAATCATTCCATCTGTGAGGCCAGACATGTCAAAACATTCCCTATACATGTACAATCCACATATAAGACCTGTGGCTAATTGTATATATGACTCCTGCTTTTGGAAACTGCAGTTTCCTGAGCAACAAGAGAAGGATGGAAAGCAAAGCACTTAACTGACAAGTAACTTTATTGTCCTAACGAGATATAGACAAGAAACAGAATCAGTAGGAAAATGGAAATAGTATGCAATTGATTGGATCCCAGCCAAGAGAAGGGGACCAGAATCTACTGCTTGGAAGGGGAAGGCTAAGCAAAATCATCCAGCTGCCTGCCGCTGCAGCCTAGAACTTTACCAGTGGGACTCCTGCTTGAAGTCTATGGGCCATTTTACACCTCCCCTCTAAAGTAGTTTGACTGCTGTCTTTTCCTGTGCTGATTTCACAGTGGTGTGAAATTTCACTCCAAGGGGTCTAAGTGCACTAATCAACAGCAATTGTTTAAAGCAGAATCAAGTTGGTTGGACACTAGCTTGACCACGGGAGGGCAATTAGTAGATGTGGACATTTCAGTAGCAGCACGGTTTCACACCGCACAGAGGTGTGGGCAGGGTTTTTTGGAACAAGAATGATTCCAGTGGGAAAGTCAGATGTAAAAACAGCCTTAATCTCTTTGCTGGATCAGGCCCCTGAGTCAGCAGTTTCCTGCACAAGTGACAGGCTTGCATCATTCCTGGAGTTTCTGAAATAAAACTTTAACTCCTGCTGGGATGGGACCACTACTGAAGGGAGACACCAAAGGGGGTCACCACTTTGGAGGGTACATGGGGTGAAGGCCTATTTCCTTACAGAGCCAGAGTTACTGGGAGGGGTAAAGGGCTCATGGGATGGTTGGGGGTTAGGAATCATGTTATTCAGCAGCCTATTCATTGTGGAGATAGCCAGTGGGTATGTGCCTTGGGGAGGGGGGCTGCCATCCCCCTGATCCTGGGTAGAGGGAGATATGATGGTGGGATATAGACAGGACATTCCAGGAGAAGGAGGCCTGGCTGTTGGTTGGCCACTCCTCTAAATCTGCCTCCCAGGCAATGGAGACCTGATTGCACTGAGTTTGGGCCCCTTGACCTTAAGATCCTGTTGCTGAATGCCAGGTGAGTAGATGGAAAAACTACTGCCATTCAGGATTTAATCCTGTATGAGCAGGCTGACCTGGCATGTATTACAGAGACCTGGTTGGATGAAGCTGGGGGTGCAAATCTGACCCAGTTCTGTCTTTCAGGTTTCTCAGTACAGTAATGGGCTGGGCCAGAGGAATGGGGAGGTAGGGTTGTGATGGTTTGCCATGACTCCATCCATCTATTGAGGTGTTTCATCCAACAGGCTTCCAGTTTTTTGTGCGTGCTCTTGAAGGTGGCTTACCAGGACAGGGCGGGGATTCTGCTGATGTACCATCCGCCCCACTGCTCAGCTGTCTGTCTTCCTGAGCCAGATGATCTGGTCCTGGGCAAGCTAGTGGAGACCACAAGACTGATGGTCCTGGGTGACTTTAACATGCTGAGGCCAGGCTGTCAGGAGTGGCTCAGGATTTCACGGCTGCTATGACAACCATGGGCCTGTCCTAAGCGATTACTGGTCCCATACATTTAGCAGGGCACACACTGGATTTGTCTGTTATACTGCTGGGTGCATAATCTGGAGGTGGGGGGATTAAAGCTTAATCCCTTGATGCAGACAGATCATTATCTGATAGAGTTGAGATCTGCTGTTTCGTCTTTCCTTTGCAGGAGTGCTGGACCCATTAATATGGTCCAGCCTTGGAACCTGATGGAGCCTGATGTGTTTCTGTCAGTGCTCGGGGATTTTCTCACCTTGATTGCTGACGATTCTGTTGAGGCTCTGAGCACTCTCTCAGATAGGGAGATGGCCCAGGCTTTTGACAAAATTGCCCCTAAGTCCCACCCCCCAGACAGAGCCAAGCAGCCTCCCTGGTTCACTGGGGAGCTGATGGTGATGAAATTGTAGACTGGATGGCTAGAGTGCTGAAGACAGAAAACTTGGAGTGAGACTGATTGAACATGGAATAGAGCGCACATTAGAGCCTGGGGCTATCCGTAAGTTCTATCACTCAAAAGGTGGCTTCTTGATAAGACGCCACTTTGAAATTGTTTCAGAGTAAAGTCATTACCTGACTCTTGTGTGGGGTTGAGATCTGGGACTGGAACGGCAATACGATATCTAGCCTGGAGATAACACAAAACTCCTTCCTCAAGATAATTTTGATCCTGCCTCAGGGCACTCCAGCTGCCCTGCTGCAAGCTGAATCTGGCTTGTGCTGAATTAGGGACCATGCCCACGTTTCCTTATTAAATTACTGGAGAAAGCTGTTCTCCTTCTAGTCACCTTTCTAAACAGTGCTTTATCCAGCTCCAGAAAGACACCTCATGGGTTGCAAGGTATTACAGGCATTTCTGCTGTTGCCCAGTACCTGTTGATCCCCAGGGCTTCCCTCTGTATGGGTTCAAGACTCAGGATCTGATATTCAGTACTGATGCCACCTTAGATAGGGAAACTATTATCAGTTCCAGGTTTCCCCATGGTTTTAACTGCTCAAATGGGATCACACCAGAATTACCTATTTGTCCAGTATCACCTCCCACAAACTCAGAGAAGCCTTTACAGTGCACAGATTATCAGCATACAACAGGTACTCAGTGAGTCTGTATCTGTGAAGCCCTGGAACTGGAGGATCTCCCTCATTATGTCCTGTTTTGTGACCTTTACTCGGTTCCCAGGGCCAAGTTCCTTGCAGCCATTTTAGCCAGGCTAGCCTCACACTCAGTGGCAGACAAAATCAGCTACCTCTTAAATGATGACAATCATTATGCCACCTACATGATATCTCTGTATGCATTGGATGCCCAGATTCCTGCAAAATGTTTGCCCTGATGTTCAACATGCCGTATTCTGTGTTATGTCCTAGTCCTGACAATTTTAACATTGTTTTTAACCTTGTTGTGTTTTTACTGTAATATTTATTACTGCTCAGGCAACTGTTATTATCTTATTATGGCATTTGGCCTCATGCAATAAAATTCTACTTACCTAAAGTCTATTCTGTGGTGGTGATGATGGTGAAAGGCAATATTTCTCCACCTCCACTGCTTCGGCCCATGATTGTCCAGCTGAGCTGTTTCATATAGTTTGTTGACTTTTACATCATAGCCCCGAGAATGTGGACTCTGCCCTCACAACAACCCACTGTGATCAATTTGCTACTTATTTTGCTGACAAAATCTCCCAGATATGGTTTGGGTTAGATGCCAGCATGAATGCATGTTCAGCTGATGCACCTTTTGGCATTTGCTTGTTTGATTTATATGGATAATTTTCAGCTTGTGGATCCTGAGGACAAGATTCTTGGACAGGTGAGACCTACCACCTCTCAATCCTTGCCTTCCTGGGTGATAAAAGCTGCCAGAGGAGGACTGGCTGAGTGGGTAAGGAAAGCAGTAAATGCTTCCTTGAGAGTTGGGCCACTCATGATCAAGATGGTAGTGATTAGACCTGTTTTTTTTATGTTCCTAAGCCATACTATGTTAGAGAATTTCTTGCCAGTCTCCAATCTTCCATTCTTGGCAAGGTGTTTGACCAGGTGGTTGTTTCTCAGCTCCAGGGGCTCTCAGAAGAGACTGATTTTCTGGAGCCATTTCAATCTGGTTTCAGGCCAAGATGTAAAAAAAGAGAATGCCTTGGTTGCCTTGTTTGATGACCTCTAACAAGAACTAGACATGGGGGATGTGGCTATGCTAGTTCTGCTGGCTCTCTCAGGCTGCGATCACACATGCCAGAAGATCCAACATAGGCATGAATGCTTGATGGATCTAAAGGGTGTGATCAGACAGCAACATCTAGCAAGTGTCCTGCAGTTGTCGGCAACCTGTGCTGTTCCACTGCAGAAGCAGAATAAAAAGACACCGAAGAAAATCTGGTAGTAAACAGGTTGTGACCGCCCACAGACGGGCTTTCCCCTGTCTGATCACGCAAGTGCGCACTCATGCCATCAGGATGGTCTGAGCAAACCATCCCAACTCAGTGCCGTTTCCTTCCCCCCCCCTTCGCAAGTATGTACATCATTGCATACTCCATAGGAGGGCCCTCAGTGCGGAAGTGCAATTCCTTGTTTATGTGCATGGGAATCAGCCCCAAAACCCCCCAACTCACACATGGTTGCATCTGATCACACAGTGATGGGCTGTGCCCACTGCTACAAAGGACTGTGTAATCTTGCAATTGCAGGTCAAATTCCTCCAGAGGAAATATCCTTGCTTTCTCTCCCCTTCAACTGGTGTGTGTGACCGCAGTCTCAGTGGCTTTCAGTACTATTGACCATAGGATCCTACTGAGCTTCCTGTCAGCACTGGGACTTAGGGGCACTGTGTTACAGTGGTTTCAGTCCTATCTGGGGTCTCGAGCCAGCATCAGAAGGGAGATTCCTTTTCTGCTCCACAGCCATTTGCCTGTGGGGTGCCATAGGCTCTGGATATTGGCTAGGGCATAATTATAAGTATTCCAGGATATTCAGGTCCCAAATATACATTTGTTTCCAAATTCAGTTTTTTTCAGGATTCAGAAATTATTTGGGTCCATTATTCCATATTGGGAAGGGGGGGGGGGGGATGGAACAGAGCAAATGGCACCAAAATTGCAGCTGAGTTAATGTTTCCACATCCTCAAAAACTCACCAAGTTTCAAGTGAATTGAACTATGGACTTCATAACCAACAAGACTAACAGAACAAACATCAAACCAGTGAGTCCCAGCAGAACTACAGGCCAGTTTGGCAACCCCAACCCAACCAATGTCAAACAAGAGAATCCAAGCCAAACCAATTTAGGTGATGGGGGGACACTATTGCAAATTCAACAGAACCAATGTCAAAATCCACAGAAGGCAAGCAGACCCCAGAGCCAATGTGGCAGCAACCAATGTCAAACCATAGAATCCCAGCAGAACCAACCTGATAAGTTCCTCTTAATGTCTGCTCCCACATTGCCTGTAAGAGCTGTCTCTTTCCTAGGAATATTTGAGATTGGTATACCAATATTGACTGGGATTCAAGTGCACCTCCAAAATACCAATAAGCAGTGGGATACATGGGATGGAATTTAGGGTAATGGAAAGGGATTCCCTGACCAGGACCCCATGGAAAAGGACTTTCCGTAGAAGGATGAGCCAGTTCGCAATAAGAAATGGGAGAGATAAGAGAGGTGGAGCAGAAAAGGGGACATGAAAGGTTGAATTAGGGAAGGAAAGAAGATTGGGGAAGAGAAATCATACTTTGGCTGCCTTGAAGAGGAGTGCTGCAATGCTCTGGTGTTTATGGTGAATGGGAAATGATTTTGGAAACCATTTACCAAGAGTGGAGGGCTCAAGCAGTCTTTCTTGTGCACCTGGATTTACCAGGGTCCTGATGTGAAAAAGCTGCCTCTAGCATTGGTCCAAAATTTTGGTGATTAACTATTACTGGTGGATTTGGGCCTGGATCCCAGTTGGTGCAGTTGTGGATCTCAGACCCTATTGGTATATATTGGAATGTTGAGGCTATAATTGTATCCATTGTATCAAAAAAGGAGCACTAGAATATGTATGAAAAGTGCACCTGGATTAGGTGTTAAGATTGGCATGGATATGCTGGTGACATCAGAGAGTTGTCCTGCCTAGACTGTAGTATACCAGGAACTGCATTTGTGAATGAAATCTAAACAGCTTTGATTATTTGTCTTGCAAAAACACTGTCATGCTTTAGGGCCAAGCAGTTGTGAGAGACTTCAGAAGAGTCAAAGGAGAATTTGATCAATGCATCTCTGATATACCCCGGCTCTTGAGCTGTTCCTGTGTAGATAATGTCTTTAATCATTTATGTGCATTAATCAAGAGTATAGGAGCTAAAAAAAATATGCATTTATCCTCACTCTGACATCCTGAGCCCAAAAGTTCTCAGGACATTGTGCTCCCATACTCCTGATATTTTAAAGTCCAGAGGCCTTGCTTAGGTTGCTGCCCCATACCTTTGGTTTTGTATGGCCGAAGAGTAGGGCTGCCAAGTCAGCCCGGGGGGCGGGGGATCCCCCGCTACAGGGGTTCCTGATCTGCCGGCCAGCATTCGGCCGGCGGGGGGAACCCCACCCCCGAAGTCGTCCAGCCAGGACGACTTCCCCAATGTAATGACGTCACCCGGAAGTGATGTCATCACATTGGGGGCGTTGCCAGGGCGATGCTCTGGCAATCACCCCAAAACTCTATGATACCATAGAGTTTTGGGGCGATTGCCAGAGCGTTGCCCTGGCAACGCCCCCAATGTGCTGACGTCACTTCCGGGTGACATCAGCGGGAAGCACGCACGCCGGTGGAGCTCCCGGACAATGGAGGACGCCCCCCTGCCGGTAAGTAAAGAAGACTTGGCAACCCTACCGAAGAGTCCTTTTTGAGGTGCACCTCTAACTGATATTAACTCATATTTGTGAGCTGGTACTTGAGCCAGAAAGTGAACGCACTACCTAGCCACTGATACTACATGACAACCTAGAGAAAGAAAAGCCCATAAACTTACAGGAAGGTGTCATTTGCTGGTGGGGAAGGACTAGGGCAGTATGGTGCAGGCTCGTGCTCAGAGAATAGTAGCAACACCTTGCATGGGCCAGTAATAATCAATGCTCGTGACCCTTCGGTGTGCTGTTAGCCACCCCTACTCTGCCTGCTTTCTGTTGCCAACACTCTTCACTATGAGCAGAGACCTCTCTTTCCCTTGACGGTCACTCATCACAGTGCCTGAGTAATATGTTCAGCTGCTCCCTTTGTCCTTACCAGCACTATTCCAGACATGTATTATAAGCTCCACATAACATACACAAGTTTGGCATATGTAGTTTGCCCTTAATTCGATATAAATGAGTGGAATACTGAAGAAAGGAAGGCATGGACTCCTCTTCCTGAAGAAAAGCAGTTGTCCCCCATTTCACGCAGTGGGTTGGCTATGAAATGTTGGAAATTAAAAGGCTTTATTTCTGTATTCTCTGTTGCAGCGAGCTGACCCTTTTCTTTCTACCTTATTTTTTACCCTTGGCTTGAAGAGGCTATAAAGAGGCAGGAGGGGTGGAAGGCCCCATCAAATTATATAGTTAGGGAAAGGTCACTGTAGGACAGAGTAATAGAATTCTCATGGCCAGGAAAATGTTGAGAGGCTAATTTTTGTGCTGGTTTCAAATGTGAGCAGAAAGTAGCTTGCAATTCACTCATGCTTGTAACAAACATAGGAACAATACTGGGGGAAGAGGGATTTGTGGATCTCATCCCATAAATTGCCATCCTTTGGAGAACATGGATTCTGTAACATTGCAACACGGAGGCAAACTTTCTGTTTCCAAAATACAAACTGCACACATTTTAAATTATAATTTTGAACCTTTTACCCTGTTAAACTTTGCATAAAAACTATCTTCAGTTCCTATATTAATGTCAAAGAGCTGGAAGGTACATAAGTCATGATAATATGGGGGGGGGGGGAGATTGTAGCTTAAGAAGCTGCTCATGGATGAGGCTGGAATGATTTGGTTCATATAATTAGTGTGCATGCAGATGTAGATGCAGACACGGGCCAGTTGTCTGTGAAAATGATAATTCCAGGTACCTCATTACACTCTTGCACACAGTTTCATAACATAATTACCTTCTCCAAACATTTCCCAAAGGGGCCAAGCAGTTTAGCAGAGCTCTTGACCCTGTTCTTTACTCGACCTGACCAGTTTCAAAACTTCCATGCAGCAACATACAATTTAACTAGAGAAAACCAGAGTTTTCATAACTAGTGGAGCAAGACCAAAGTACTGTTTAGCATTCCAAATGGACAAGCTGCACTGCTCAAAGCTCGTATGAAATTATAATGAGAGTAACATTAGTGGTTTCGCCCAGGATTCACCAAGTTAAGCGTGTGTGCAAAGGTGAGAGCAGCCTATGTTTTTGAGGCTGCAGTATCCGGTGATGTGACCTGTGTGATCAAACTGTGGGGCCTGATCTCCTGCATGACCACAGACCAAACAGCAGAGTCCAGTCCTTTGGATCACCTCATTTTTTTGTATTTGTGTGTGTATGCGTGTGTGTGCGTGCATGCCTGGATGTCATGGCTGACTTCTGAGAACCCCTTGTAGGGCTTGGAGGCAAGGGATGTTCAGAAAGGTGGCTTGCTATGGCCTGCCTCTGGGTCATTGCCCTGGTGTTCCTTGGTGGTCTCCCATCCAAATACTTGCCAGGATCAGCTCTGCTTAGCTTCTGAGATCTGACAAGATCGGGCTTGCCTGGGCCATCCAGGTCAGGGCACCCAATATTGTTGCAAATTGCTTTCAGTGGAAGTACAAACATTTGACCACAGCATGAGATGCACAGTGCTGTGCTGCTACATGATCTTCATCGACTATGAGTCTGCCTCAGGTCTCATGTATTCTGGATTTGGTTGGGCAAAAGGAATGTCAAGAGCTGATTGATAATTTGGGAGTATTCCTTCAGAGAGCAATCCTAAGCAGGTTGGGGTCCTACTCTTGTATCCTTAGGCCGTGGAATGTGTTCTTAGGATTGCACTGTTACTCTCTGGCTGAGGACAGACTGGCAGTATAAAGCACGAGGGAGGCGGGGCAAAAAGACCTGGGCCAAATTGTGGCGGGAATTCCCAATCTCACTGCACTGACTGATGCAGCAGCGTGCCGGGGAGGAGGCACAATGGAGCAGATGCACTGCACGCCCACCCCTGGCGGCACCACGGTTGCACGTGGCTTTGGTCTAGGGTTGCCAACGTCCAGATGGGGCCTGGGGATCCCCTGCTTTTACAACTGATCTCCAACTGACAGAGATCAGGTCCCCTGGAGAAAATGGCTGCTTTGAAGGGTAGCCTCTATGGCATTGTACCATGCTGAGGCCCCTCCCCTCCACAAACCCCGCCCTCTCCTGGCTCCACCCCCAAAGTCCCCAGGTATTTTCCAACCTGGACTTGGCAACCCTACTTTGGTCTGCTCCACCAACCTGCGCATGGGTGCATAGATGCAGCAGCATTAGGTGGTTGTGCTCGTATGGGCAGTTATGTGCATTCCTGCCAGATCAGTGGGTTCACATTACCAGTGCCGCCTGATTGTGGCTTTTTTAATGTCCACACTTCCAGGAAGCAGGATCAAAGCACCCTCCATGGCTTGCCCCAGCTTTCACCTGGTACTTTTTAAAAGCGGGAATGAATCGTTAAAGAACGGGGTGAGTACGGCAGGGGAACGCCAGACAGCTGTGGCTGTGTGAACCGGCCCATTTAATCCACTTGAGAAAGGTGCCTACATTGGGCCAAACTGCCAGTCTGAACTTGGCTTCTCTCTCTGTCTCTCAAAAAAGTTCCATGTTCTGATGCAACACACAGCTGCACCTTCTCTTTCCTGTGCTCTGTCCAGTTATCTCTTTTTGTGATCTCTTTTGTTTGATTTTATTGTTTTGTTGAAAGCCACTGAATATGATGGGGGGACACCAAAGAAATGAGTTGGCTTCTTTGCCCTTTTCTTGAGAATTAGAAAATTCACTTAAGTAGGAAACTGATTTTTGTACCCATATGCTTTTCCTTCTCTGCATTTAACGTTAGTCCTATGTTTAAGGTAGAAGGAGCTGCCTTCTACTATGCCAGCCCAGACCAATGGCCAGTTTAGCCCAGAGGTATCTGCTCAGACTGGCAGTAGAGATATCAGGCAGAAATCTTTCCCAGGACTGCCAGCAGAAACATCAGATATTGAACTAAGGACCGTCTACATGCAACGTAAGTGCTCTACCACTGTTTTGTGGCCATGGTCAAAAGGGCTCTGGGAAGCTGTCAGAGACTATGCATCAGCAGTAAATCAATATATGTAAGCTTACCTCTTTCTGAGAGGTAAAAAGTACACTGTGCAAAATCTCTATTATTCCTTGGACCTCGCTGAACATTTTGCAACATAAAAATATTCTTTTATGTCCATTGTAAACCTGCTGAGTTTTTGTTTGTCTTTATTTTTTATCATCTAAGACTGTGTCAGTGTCTGCCTGTCGGTTGTCTACTGTGAGGCTTCTGCTCAAAGTAGTCAAGGATCAGATCTTTGTTGATGAAACACAGTTCTTTATTTCCAATTTCTACATTGGTACAGGTCCTCGGATTATTGTCAGAGATAACGCATACAATAGAAGCAGGTCTAATATACCCTCCAGCACAATTTGAATTGCCCATAGGCAACCAATCAACAAGGGGGGAAAACCGCGGGCAAAAGGTTCTCTGGCCGTTTGCTTCCCACAGGAAAGAAAGTGAGGTGTGAAGCAGTAAATTTCCCTTCCCAAACCAGACCCCTCAGATGTAACCATCTTCACATAACAAATGCTTTCCCCAAGGCTTTCGCACGTTGATAAGAAATGGTCCCTGTCCTCCCCTGTCTTCCCAGCCTGGAGGAATGGAATGCTGAGGCAGGAGTGTGAGAGGCCCATTGTTCTCATGCTTTGAAGTTGTCATTCTCCCGGGCAAACAGATACATAGACCAGGCCTGGTCAGAGCCATAATCCTGGGGTCACAGAATATACATTCACAATTGTCAAGCTAATAGCAATAGGCATGATTACATAGTTGGTACAGGAACAGGTTTGCACAGCATAGCAAAGTCAGGTTACAATATATAGCATGAGATTCCAGAAATCCTTGTTAGAATCTGCAGATTCTGACATCTACCAACTTTAAAAAGAAATTGGCTTGGTCATTAGATTAAAGCAGTGGTCACGTCAAAGAACAGCTTTATTATCACCAAAACATCAGATCTGTCATTTACCATTTTTCAATGTTTTTGTTCTCTTTCATTTCCTCTCTATACCTCTGTACAGACAACCTCCTTGCTTGCTGACTGAGGGTGCAGGGAAGAAGATGGGCATGTCTGTGCTCCCTTTCCCTCCCCATGCAGTCAGTCAACCACTCTCTCGCTCACTCTCTCTCTCTCTTTCTCTGTGGGGATAATTTGTACAAGGCTCCTTTCTTCCTTTTAAAGAGTCTTTGTTTGTTTAAAATGATAAGCTCTTAAGAATTTTGTTGTATTGGGTATTATAGTTTTTCAGTCAAAGGATTTTACACGAGCTTTCAATCTTGTTGGTATTGTTAGAACATAAGACCCAGACAGATGAACCCAAAATGCTGTCTAGTCCAGCACCCCATTTCCAAAACTGACTGACTAGAAGCCTCCAGAAAGCCCACAGGCAGAATGCACAATAGAGCAGATTTCTGATTTGCCCTGAGGTGAGTACGAACTATTTCTAATGCAAAACTTTGCCACATACCAAAGCTTTGAATCATGGACAATATTTTAATTTTTCTTGAGGAAACAAGTATAGGAACTCTCAGTCTGGGACAAGTGATGCTCTGTATTCTTGGTGCTTGGTGGGGCAACAGTGGGAGGGCTTCTAGTGTCCTGGCCCCACTGGTGGACCTCCTGAGACCGTGCATTGGAGAAAAGTACCTGTGCATTAGGCAGGCTGCTTGGTGTATACCACCCCATCCCTAATATTCAGAGTAACCATTGACTGATGGGGTGCTGCAACTGCTGTATCCTGCCATCACAATCCAAGTGGCTTTTGGTACCCTTCTACATTAGGGATGCCAGTTGACTGCTTGTAGTGGGAAACATCCTGCTGGCTGGGCCTTCCAATCCCACCTTTGCTCCTTGGAGTGGCAGGACAAAGGCTTGTGATGATTTACATCCACCTAAACCCCCAGATACGATGTCAATGCATCAGCTGACTCTCTGCCCGCCCCCAAACTCCATGGTTTTTGCCATGAAGTTTCCAAGGACAGACAGAATGTTGTCCAATGTGTTAATGTCACATCTGGTTTTGGGGTTGGATGTGATATCACATATTGCCAGGCATCATTTCCACCCATCACCCCTTCCCCAAAGCTCCCAGGGATGGTGGCTGTCAGCTTGGCATCCCTATATCTAGCTATGGCTGATCAACTACTATGAAAAGACTAATCTTTGCTGTCTGGAAGCTCATTTTATACTTCAGGCCAATGCTTGTGTTGAGGTCAAGGCATTTATGTGCAGTATCTGGCTGCTGAGGGTAGTGAGTGGCTTAATCTATCTTGGAATGTATACCCAGCCTTGATCATGGCTCTAGGTATGGCTTTTATTGTCGTCTGTCTCATGCCTGGCTGTGGGCATTCCCCAGTCCCAACACAATTGTGGCCTCCTCTGTTTCTGAATGAATATGTCTCTTTGAATTATTTAGAGCAGGGATGTCGAACTCATTCATTATGAGTGCCAGATCTGACATAAATGAGACCTTGTTGGGCCGGACCATGCATGTCATAAAATGTAATGCCAGGTAGCGGAGAAATAAACTTTATAAAGAACACAAACACAAAGATTTTTTTTTACTTAAAATAAAAACATGCTTAAAACACTAGCACTCTTGTGATATTTTGTTTATTTAACAGTCTCTGATAACTGTCCCCTCTTGCTCTGAATTGTTGCATCAAAATGTCTGTGCTGTTGCAATCTTGAGTATGCTGTTCAAGTGTGTATCTGTAAGCTGCAAACATACTTTTGATTTATTGGCATTCACCATAGAAATTTCATGCTCAGAGTTCTGAGTCTAGAAAACATGAAATGGCTGAGTGATTGAGAGAATCTGGCAAAGCAAGCTATGATGTAGCAGCAGCAACAGAACTGGAAGCAGGAGATGGCCAGTTCCAGTGAGGGTCTGATAGAAGCCTTCTGGGGGCTTGATTCAACCCCTGGGCCTCAAGTTTGACACCCCTGATTTAGAGTATATTCTGGGTCAGAATTCACCAAAGTCAGAGTAATATACTAATTCCTAATGAGAACAGGAAGTGTGCAGATGCTGTAGCTTCTGAAATGCTAGAAGTAGGCATTTCACCTCCAGAGCATTTTGTTACCTAGTTAGGTAAATTCAGGTAGATCTGACCCAGTAGTGCCATAGTTATTAGATCCCTAGTCCTCTGTATTGAACCAGGTGGCAAAAGAAAATGAACAGAGATGGTTCTAAAGCCATCTTTGGCTGCCCAGCAAGTGGGCCTATTCTTTGGCCACTGTGGTAGAACGTAACCCCTGTTCCACCCTGCCCACCAAGATTTTCCCAACATCTGGAGATGCTTTTCTCTCTCTCTCTCTCTAATAACACCCCCCAACCCTTGTCAGAATTGCCTGCTGGGAGGGTCAGTACTCCCAGCTTCCCATCCAAATTCTGAGACCTTGCCTCTGTGTCTCCCACTGCCCAGTTGCTGGGGACAATTTACTGCCTTGTGCGTCACTTGCCAACTGACTGCCTTCCTCCTGGCTCTCCTTTTAAAATAGCATGTTCAAGATGGTGGAGGTCTATGTGGTACAGAGAACCACTACCAGGATCAAAAGTTATAAAGAATTTATTTAAAAGAAAATATTTACAAGCATACTCTTAGCCCAGCTTCAGATGGAGCAAAGGATTCAAAAGAAAAGGGTATAATGTAATTTGTTTGTCCCTCCCTTTATACCTGTCCTATCTGTTATTAAATACAAGGCAGGCTCCTTAGTTTAGAAACTTACAGATTTTGACAGACTTTCAGTTACCGTGAAGGCTCCCATTTCCTTGAAAGCTCCCTCATGTGAGCAGGCCAGCACATGACAATGTTTGCCTCCTCCAGACCTCCATTAAGAGTTCTGTCTGCTCTGATGGACTCAGCACCAAAGACAGTTTCCTTCCTGCTATCAGGACTTTTATCATCTCTCCTTTCCCTACCCACTGACCAGTTCAAAGAAGCTTTTCCTGAAGTCTCCAGAAGTTTCTTCCTGAAGTTCTTCTAGTATTTAATACCGCCAAATCTCTGTTCCCTCCTTGGGGGGGGGGGGGAGACTGGACCATCCTATTGTCTCTAGCTGGACCTATTAGCATTTCTTAAGAAGTAGCTGAGGTGAAGCTGGAACTGACTTCCCCCTCCCTGCCTCTTCCCTGCCCAGAGAGAAACACTTTAAAAACCTCCTAGTAAACATTTTACTCAGGTCAGACCTCTAACCAAAAATGCATTTCTTCACATCCATCATGGAATGGACTAGTGCCTTCTTTACTGGGGTAGTTTTCGGTGAAATTCGCAAATGGGTAAGCTCTGGATTTCTTGAGCGAATGACTCACTGTATTTGAAGCCCATCTCTGGTGCTGCCTGAGCAGGACCATAACACTGCATGGTTGTTAATGTCATCGAGCGGCTCTTCAGCTGACAAGGTCTTTCTATGTAAGTATATCGGCACTTTCACACACACTAAATAACCCACTTTCAGTCCACTTTCAATGCACTTTACAATTGGATTTCACTATGTGAAATGGCAAAATCCGCTTGCAAATCACTGAAGTGGATTAAAACTGCATTGTTTAGCATGTGTGAAAGTGCCCACACTCAGCTGCACCTGCAGGAACATGCTTAGCGTTTCTAATGCTGAATGCTCGTACTGGTGATCTCTTTAAATCTGGTTAGTATTCACTTTATTGGGAGATAGCCCCATTGAGTAAACCTCAGTAGGATTCTGACTTGGGAGGCTGCTTGGGATGGAAAGGATTGTTTATTTTCATGTAACCCAAGCTTTGAAATATTACGTTGGAGGAGATGTTATTAATACGAATGCATAATTAATATGAACACTTAGAAAATACAGCTCTGTGGGCCAAAAGAGAAAAAAAAGAAGTAAAATAACAATAATTGCTCAGGCATGCCAAGTTTGTACAGCTCTTTTTGCTTATTCAGCAGCACTGGGGAATCTAAGGAAATGACATCATCATAAAGAAGAGAACATCCAAATGCCTCCTGAGTCTTTTGGCAAGACACATCCATATGTCAAAGGACCGAGAGATGCTTTCTAAATGCTGTGGCAAAGGTAGCTGTGTTTTGGAAATCAACAGAAAATAGTATAAACCCAATCCAGCCCAAGAAGAGAACACTTTTCTTGTCCCATTGAGCTTCATTTTCTCTGATTGGATGTGCTTTCATTGGGCTCAAATGGGCTCTGAGTATCAGTCTCTGATAATCAGTTTTTCCCCTGGAATACTCTGAGACTTTGCAGTATCTGGCATGATAGAGCAGTAATTATATAATGCATTTAGAGCCTTGTGTTTTAAGTTGGAAGATTTCATTTCAAAGCCCTTAGAATATACTCTAGAGAATGGAAATCTTAATTTAAACAATGCTTTAATAGGGGGAAGAGAACAATAAAAAACGAGCAACTGTTCGACAGCATGATGAGAAATTAAAAAAGGCAGGAACCAATTTTGCTTTTTTTTTTATCAGATAGCTCTTGCGTAAGATTTTAGAAAAGGAAAACAAAAGGTAACATACAATCTGCTCTTATTAAGCTGTAAATATTTACTGTGAACAATTTTCTGCAACAGGCGAAGTCAATGACTAGTTACCCAAAGTGGTACTTATTAAGATTAAGTGCTGTGATGCCCACCTCTTACTGTGAAAGGCACCTCTTACTGTGGGAAAAATAATCTTGAACACATTTGTCTAAGGTCATATCAGTTAGTCTGAGGGAAAAAGATATTGCACAAGAAAACATAGTAGTCTTGACACTTTTAAAAATGATCTAGCCTTTCAATTCAGCAGCAACATGCATATGAGCTCCCATGCACGCCGAATGTGTTTATTCAATGAACAAGGCACATCCATGCTTATGTTGCATACTATGCCAGTCCCTTCTTGTAAGAGGATGTGGGCAACATTCTTCTTTTCTTTTTGGGTAGTTTAAAATTATGGTAGCCTGTGGTATATTGAAGAATATAATACCTAGGAGAGTGAATCGGTGTATTTAATTAGTAGAAGGGCTGCCTCACATGTGCCTCTGTGTGCTTTTGTGAGGGAAGAATGAGTATGCCATATGGCCCAGATCAGTACAGGGACATTTCCTCAGAGGAATTTCACTACTTTTCCAAAACCTTTTTTTTTTTTAAACTGTTTTCCTTAAAATAATTTGAAGCAAACACCTCCAGATTCACTTCAGCCTTTGCTCTCAGTAAAATTTAGTGGCAAGAATAGAAACAAAGATCCCAGGGAAATGATTTGTGTGATTCCTTTGCGAAATGCTACATTTTTTCATCTATTTATGACAATGTGTAACCCATTTGTGACATTTCACTGAGTAAAGAAGGCATGGAAGTGAAATTGTACAGGTCTACATTACTGTTTGAACAGTTACTAACAGTAATTCAGTTGTTTTCATTTGCACCAAGACTGGGGACTGCTAGGCAAACAGCTCGACAACTGTCAGAAAAATGTCACTGATAAACTGGACAGAAAAGAAACCTTTAGAATTCTTCATGGCAAGCAAACATGGCACTTAAAATCAGGCAAATTAGGTTTTTGTGTTTGGTTTTCTATTAACTGATACTAAACTATGCCAAACCATGGAAAACATCTGCAGAAAATTCCTTGCTTGAGAAAGGTGTCTATTGCCACTTGCTGAACAAGCCTACAATGTTAATAGCTTAAAGGCTTTATCACAAAAGTTTCTATGGAAAAACTCAGTTTCTAATGTGTGCAACATATATTTTTTTACATTTATCAAAATCTATGTTCACAAACTTCTGCTTTATATTAAAGTTACAGGAATTAGGATTTTTCACTGAAATGGGACTGTGTTTTCCTCATTGGTCTGTGTAGATCCATTTCCATTTTTGGAAAACATTTATGCCCACATGCATATATAGATTAATTTGACCCACAGTTGTGCGATCACACAGTTGTGTGTAGCTGTGGGCGCAACCCACCACTGCATGATCAAATGCAACCATGCACAAGTTGAGGGTTTTTTTTCTCGGTCATTTCCGATTCACTTAAATGGGGGATCGATGAATCACATCTTCACCCTGAGGGCTTCCTATGGCAGTATGCGATGATGCGCATACTGAGAAGGGGGAAAAAACAGCAGCATGGCATCAGGATAGCCTGATCAGACTATCCCCAATGCCACGAGTGTATGCTGGAGCGATCACACAGGGAAAGTCCAATTGTGGCCCGTAGCAACCTGTTTGATACTGGATTTTCACTAGTGTTTTTTTTACTCCACTTCTCCAGCGGAGCAAAATGACTTGCCGGCAGGTGCAGGTCACTTGCCAGATGTTCTCTTGTGATCACGCCCTTAAAATCCAGCTGGGAGTCGTGCCTATCACACAGCTAATTCTGCATGTGATCGAGGTCTATGTTTAGAACCTCTGCCTCTCTCTCCCCCAGTCAGTAGGGCAGGTCAGCTGCACACTGCAAATCCTGGGCCTTGGCCCCTGTTTCGTCCCAGGATTTTTGAGTCCTGCCTATTAAGAAGAAGAAGAAGAAGAAGAAGAGGAGATTGGATTTATATCCCACCCTTCACTCACTTGGAGTCTCAGAGCGGCTTACAAACTCCTTTTCCCTTCCCCTCCCCACAACAGACACCCTGTGAGGTAGGTGGGGCTGAGAGAACTCTGTCCCAAGCTGTCCTTGAGGGAACAGCTGATACAGAGCTATGGCTTGCCCAAGGTCATCCAGCCAGGTGCAAGTGGAGGAGAGGGGAATCAAACCCGCTTCTCCCAGATTAGAGTCCACGTACTTAACCACTACACCAAACTGGCTCTCCAAACTGGCTATTAACTAGCCTGTGAAAGCAAACCCTTTAACTTTCCCCTGCTTTGAGGCCATTATCATCACTAGTGAGGTGGGGGGTGGTGGCAGCAAATTAGCTTAAAGCTGAGCTTCTGCAGAATATCTTCTTCTATACTATCAGAAAGCCCTCTCAAAGCTAGTGAAACAATGCAGTGACTGGCAGAAAGTGAAAATACTGTGCATAGGAACATCATTCAGGATGATACTGTTTGGTGGGGGAAATGCCTAACTGATCTGGTTTTAAGATGCCCCTGTCAGGCATACATCTGCTGAATGACCTTCTCATTTTGCTGCTCTTTCTACACCTCACTGGCCAGGAAAAGGAATCCAGTCAGTGAGGCTCCAGATTGGAAGATTTCCAAATTCTCCTGAATATCAGAAATAATTTGGAACATTTACATTTAGGAATGGCCAAGTCAGATCTAGACGAGTAAATATCTATCTGCATATATCTAGGTACGATTGCATTGCTAGGTTGTTTAACAACTGCTGACTCAGCAAAATGTGTGTATGAGCATAACTGAAAAGCCTTGTGTTAGAGGTGGTGGTATACATAGGCTGAGGACAGACTGGCAATCTGCCCCGCGAGAGCTCCGCTTGGGAAGCGGGGGAAGGGAGCCCGTTCAGACATCCGCAGCTGTTCCCCGGCTCCCTTCCACACTTACGCGTTTTGAAGCTGGTTTCCTCTTGCTTTAGGAGGACACTGGGAGAAACCGGTGTCCGGAGGCCGTCTGCCGCTTGCCTCCTGCTTTGGTGCAGTGTGAACCGGAAGAAGCAGGAGGGAAGTGGAGGCGGCAGTGTGAACATGCTGTTTTGCCAATGTGCGCATGAGCGCTCATGCACACATTGCCAAAACAGCCCTGCCACAAGCTGCGGAGGCCAGCCCAACTGGGGCCACTCTGCAGCAGTCTGAACGCTCCAGTCCAGTATGCTAACAGGAGTCTGGCCAGTGTGAACGGCCAGCTCCACAGCACTTCCCCCCCGCAGCTTTTGCCTCCGGATTCCTCCCGCTCCAGATTGCCAGTCTGTCCTCGGCCATATTATCTGTGGTGTTTGTTATGCGGCAGCTCATTTACACTTGAAGTCTACAGAAGCCATCAGATGATGGGCATGCTTGTTTGAATAAGCCCTCTCGGGTCAGTGAAGAGAAATTTATTTATTTGTTTTTTTAGATGGCTTCCCATATAAATTTGATGCTGAAGCAATGTTCAAACGGTAGTAATCAAAACGATCAGTAGAACAACAACATTATAAAACTTCAATTAGCAAGGTGCATATTAAAAATAATGATCACTATCAGCCAGAGGAAAGATCATTAAAAAGTACATTAAGTGTATATTAGTATATTAAATATAATAGTACATCAAAAGCCTGAGATAATAAACAGAATTTTACCTGCTGCATAAAATCGGGGAAAGTTGTGGTTTTGTAGCCTTCTCAGGCAGTATATTCTATAACTGTTGCATGACCACAGAGAAAAATGCCAATTCAGACCACCTACTTATTATATTTATTTTTTCACTTCCAGTGGATGCATAGGGGAACTGTGAATTTTACTCTGTATTTGTATAAGCACTAAAATGCTGTAAGGACCATTTGGAAATAGCTGATTCAACAACAACAACAATAGCACTCCTTGAATGGAGATAACATGGAAGGAACAACTTTGGGTTCGGTAGTTATGAATATATTTAAAGTTTGCTTGCCATGATTAATTATTCCCGCATTCTAATAACATTTGGAGTATTTGTAGCTTACTTTTCTTTAACTATGTGTAGAGCTTTCAGTTGAAAGGTTCTAAATAATGGAAATTAAAAGCCTATTTTAATAAAGGGGTTTTATTCCAATAAATCTGAAGGCTATAAATAACGGAAGTTATTGGGCAGAATTCTACCTCCCAACTCCATTAAGAATAGCAGACTGGTAATTACATTACACTACCATTCAGTATAGGCTCTGTATCTTAATTTACTCTGTGCCTCGTGAATTATAGTGGATGAACTGTGGTCATTCTGCTTCTGGACATGCCATATCATAATTTAGAGAGAATGATCACTGCATTCTAGGGAACAATGGAATGTATGGATGGAGCATGGTTAAAAGTCATTCCCATAGGTCCACACTGAACAGAACCATTTTTCAAGGCATCAAAGTTTTCTCTCTTATAAACCCAGCATGTCATGATTTGACTTAGGAGTGAGACATAGTAGTTGTTGTTGGGCGCGATCATACACACCCATTTGTGACACAAGAAGGACGATTCCCCGCCGGCTCAAAGTGGTGCGATCACACAAGCACATCTGGGAAGCGTCCTGCAGCTGGTGTCAAAGTGTCGCAAACCGCTTTGAGCCGGTGGGGAATCGGCTTATTTAGCTACCAGTGAAAAGGCAGTCTCAAATGGTTTGCGACGGCCCAGAACTGACCTTTCCTGGTGTGATCGCGCCAGCGCAAACAAGTGGCATTGGGGAGCAGGCTTTTTGGTTTTTTCCCCCCTCCCATCCCGGTATGCGCATCATCGGATGACCCTGAGGGTGGAGAGGCAAGTCATCGATCCCTTGTAGAAGCAGATAAGTGCACTGAAAATGGCCGGGGAAAAAAAACCCAACTCGCCCGCGGCTGCGTGTGATCACGCAGCGGAGGTTCACCCTCACAGGTCCATGGACCTGTGTGATCCCGCAAAAGCGGTGCAAATTGTGCCGGCACAAATTTGTGTCACTTCCCATCTGGCTTATCTCGCCATTGTTTTTCTTTTTAATCCACAGGGGTTTGTGGCCAGAACCCATGTACCCATAAAATGCTTCCACATGGAACTGGAGATGATGCTTCCTTTTGGCAGCTTCATGGATTGCTGTCTTAGGAGGCTCAGTCTTGGGGAGAGTTTTCGGAGAGAATGAGGGACTACTGCTGTAAGGGAAGACTTAAATGCACTTGTGCATCAGTGAAAGGCTGCCTACTGGGCTTTGGATCTTGTCATCTGTAATTAAACATTGCTTCAGGGCTTGGCTAACCTGCTCTGCACTCAATTACATGAAGCTGCTCCTGAATGAAACTCTTCCTGAATTTCATCCCAGTCACCCAAAACCATACTGGGTAAGATTTCTAGGATTTACTACCAAGTGGCATTTTTTTTTTTTTTGCAGAAACAGGTTTCAAGTGATTAACAATGTATAAATAGAACATCTGGCTTTTAACTTGTCTATTCAAGGATATTTAAATAAGTCTGCGGAATGTAGGTGCTTTTGTGCAATAATTTACAATTTAATCATTGAGAAATAGTGCTTATTGGTAAAAGAAAAGGTAGCAGTTTTTGACCTTTTCCCAATGTCAATAATGCATCAAAACCAAACATAGCCTTAAAATAAATCAACAGTCCCTTAACTCTCACTTCACGAAATATCAACAACAGCTTTTGTATCTGGAGGTTGAATCTGATTCTTTGTTTATTCTGATTCTTTGTTTATAATTACACAACGACAATGGAGTAAAAGATGTTCCTGGAACAGAACATTTTCCTGGGAGCAAGCCCCCCTGAATAGAGTTGAGTAAAATTCTGAGTGGATGTGGATAAGAATGTTCTTTTAAATATTACACACCTATTACACATTAACATTACAAATTGCACATTATTAATAATTACATTACACATACCAATCACCACTTGTACTTATACGCAAGACTGCCTACTGTGATAAATACAAAACTACGTGGAACTACTACGTGGTTCCTTATTACACCCTATTAAAAATATTGCTCTAAATCATTGTAAGCATGAGTGAAACAAAGATCTTATTAAAATTAAAAGTCCTGCATATACAAAACAAGTTTTGTGTAGCATCTTTCATTGAAGATTTCTCCTCTATACCTTTTGCTTACATTTCACTTTCAGTCAGGATAGTCGGGCGCAACCTGAAATAAGACCTTTCCCTCATACTAAGCTTAATGATCCTTTTAATATCAGTGCAGTTGGTTTTCTTCTTGCTATCTGCTGTGCTCCCTCAGCCTTGGAGCATTAAACATGTGATTAAAAAAGACTTTTTGGCATGGTTCACAAATTAACAAAAAGGCTCAGTGAAGCTGTATACTCACCCAGCATGAAATAAAAAAGCTAATCAAAGCAGATTATATTAGATTAGTTTAAACAGGTAAACAATTAGCTAAATTAATGTTACCTGCAACATAGTCCTTCAGCATTCACAGTTAAAGAATTGGTTCTCTAGACTTCAATTTAAGGCCAAGGACAGACTGGCAAAGTAAAGCGGGGCAGCCCCGCGTCGGAAGTGGAAGAAAAGAGCCCGTTCAGACATGCACATCTGTCCCTCAGCTCCATTTCGCACTTACCCATCTCCCAGTCGCTTTCCATCCGCTTTAACAGGACACCGGGTAAAACCGGTGTTCAGGGGCCATCCTCCGCATGCCTCCCGCTTCCAAATAGTGTGAACCGGAAGAAGCGGGAGGCATCCGGAGGCGGCAGTGTGAACGCGCCGGCACAAAGTTATGCGCATATGTGCATGTGTGCATGTGCGCATGTGTGAAACACATCAAAGGGAAAACAAAAAAAGCGCAACGGCGCGCGCGAGCCGGCTCCGCGGCAGTCTGAACGCTCCGTATCGGCACCACTGCGCATTGCTCTGGCCAGTATGAACGGCCAGCTCCGTGGAGTTTTCCCCCCGCACCAGTTCCCTCCACTTTGCCCCCGCTTTACATTGCCAGTCTGTCCTCGGCCTAAGATTGCATTATTTTACGTTATTTGTTGATCTCTGCAAGAATTTCACTTTTTCTGCACCTTCCAGATATGTAGCATTGCTTTGGATTTCAAGAAGTCAGCAGTCAGATACATGAATCAAAACATTCAGATATGTCCCTCAGTACAATTCAACTAGAATAACAATTTCATTTAAAAGATTACATTTTGACTTATAATACTGAATATGTTTGATTATTGCTTTCAGTATTCAACTTTGTCAATTTATTTTATTCAGATAATATATTTCATGTATATAATAAAAACACTAAGTGCTACAAAAACCTACACAGAAGGGCTTTCTTTTTGTTTCCCCTTGGTTCATCCCACTCAAGCAATTTATTTCAGAAAATATTATGTCCAAAATGAATGAAATCATCATTTATTAGAGCTGCAGCTCATAATTAAAATAAAGTTTAAAGTGATTGCAAACTTGTACAAGGGCATACCTTAACTTACAAACATTGGAAAGAGCTCCTGTTTCAATATTTTATGGAAGTGTTTAGTCAGTATTCACTTTTTGAATTCTTTTCTCTCGGAACAATTCCTCATCATAAGGAGTGAAGCACATACTGGGCAGGTAATTTCTTTATTCTTTTTTTTTTACCCTAGACTGGTAATATAGCACACCAATGGAGCCCAGACATGAAGTTGCCCTCATGAATGAAAGTTGTACTGCACTGTGTGATTAGCTGTTCTACTAATAGTTAACATTATAATCATGGATTTTGCTGACAAGAACTGCCAGCGCTAACTTTGCTTTAAAACTTATATAACAAGAACTAAAAAAGTTTAATCCCTTCTGCCAGCACCATTTCCCCAAATGCAAACTATTGTTTGCCCTGCATGAGGAGGAAGCCATTAGAGTGCAGGAGAACACAGTAGGAAGGAATGGTTAAAACCGTTCTTTTGCAGCTGTTTTACAACAAAATTTTTGGGATATTCATTTATGGGTCTCCTGGTGATACATCTGTTACAGCCCTCAGAAAAAGTTTGTTTCTTTTACAAAATGTATATCCCACCTTTCTGCTCTCACAAGGGCAACAAAAGAAGGTAACACATTAAAACCTACGTAATAAAATCACATTTCAAAGCCATTAAAACCAACCCAAACCATAAATATCATAAAAACAGTTCAAACCAGAGCTAAATTTCATACAAAGACATTAAAACAACAATTAAAACATCGGTCAGGAAGGAGGGATCACCAAGGAAATGTTAAATGAAACAAACAAAAAAAGGCTTTACCTGTTCGTGGATGATGGAAACAGTGGGAGGTAGGCAAGCAATGCTCCCTCTAAGCTGTGGAGTCTTGTGAGCAAAAATTCTACTTTTTGAGCTACTGGCACTAAAGTTGTGAGTGAGTGATTTGATTACTGCATAAATTAGTTTGCTCTGGAGCCATCCTTCCTCAGCTAAGACAAAAATGTGTGAGCCGGAGGCTAAAAAACTGTGAGCTAGCTCACACTAACTCTGCTTAGAGGGAACATTGTAGGCAAGTCTCTCTGGGAAGAGAGTTCCAGAATTTTAGCTCCATGACCAAGAAAGCTTTCTCCCAGGTTGTCATCTGCTTAATCTCAGAAGGCTGGGGCACCTGATGCAGAACCTTCAAAGATGACTCTAGTGGTTAGGTAGGTTCATAAGGCAGCAGACAGCCTTTCAGGTATGTTGGTCCCAAGCAATACAGGGCTCAAAAGGTCAAATCCAGCCCCTTGAATTGTGCCCAGAAGCAATCTGGGAGCCAATGAAGTGATGCAGTCCTTATGACCCACTCCAGTCAACATCCTGGCTGCAGCATTCTGCACCAAGTCAAGCTTCTGAACATTTTTCAAGGGCAGCCCCATGTAGAGTGCACTGCAGTAATCTAATCTTGATGTAAACAAGGCATGCACCACAGTGGCCAGATCTTTTTCTGTCTAGGCTAACCAGTCAAAGTTGGAAAAGGTGCTCTTCTCCAGAGCAGTTAACTGCTTATCCAGAAGTAGGACCAAGTCCAGGAGCATCCCCAGACTATGGACCTGTTCCTTTAATGGGAGTGCAACCCCATACAGAATGGGCGACATGTAAATCCTGGGTGAGACTTTCCATTCACCAATAACACTTGTGTCTTGTTGGGCTTAAGCCTCAGTTTATTAGCCTATGCCCATGTCGAAACTTTCTGCAGGTGCCAGTTCAGTGTTTCTGCAGCCTCCTGGGATCAGCTGGAAGTACAAGATAGAGCACTTTTTCAATGAACCCCCAAAAGCTGGTTAGGTAGGACTTTCCTTTGTAGAAGCCATGCTGTTTTCCCCTTAGCAGGTGTTGTTCCTCTATGTGCCTAATAATTCTATCTTTGGTAACAGTTTCTATTAATTTTCTTGGGACAGACATTGATTGGTCTGTAATTTCCCTGTTCCCCTCTGGACTCCTTTTTAAAAATTGATACAACATTTGCTGTTCTACAGTCTTCTGGTACAGTGGCTGAATTTAGTGATAAGTTACAGGTGCTGATTAGGAGATCAACAATCTCAAGTTTAGGTTCTGTAAGAACCCTTGGGTTTATACCATCAAGATCTCCAGATTTACTGGTTTTTAGTTTCCCCAATATGCCTAGAACTTCATCTCTCATTACCTTAGTTTGACTCAGTTCTTTAGACTCCCTTCCTGAAAAGAGTGGCTGTATCATGGGTTCATGCCCCACACTTTCCACAGTGAACACAGATGCAAAGAATTCACTGAGCTTCTTTGCCATTTCCTCATCTTCCTCTAGCAATTCTTTTATTCCTTGGTCATCCAAAACCCCTGCTGCTTCTCTGGCTGGCTTTCTGTTCTGGATATATTTAAATACATTTTTATTATTTATATTGATACCGTTAGCAAGCTGCTCCTCAAATTCTCTTTTTTCATGCCTAAGTATTAACTAATATTTCTTTTTTAAAAGAAGCTTTTTAAATGGCTTCCTTGATTTTCATTGTTAACCATGCAGGCATTCTTTTAAATTGGCAGTATCCTTCATAACCTGGTTAATACATTCTACCTGGGCTTCAAGTAATGTGATTTTAAATAGCTTCCAAGCATCTTGTAGGGATTTGACTCTTTTCTGCAGCTTATCAGTTACTTCTTACCAAGATCTTGTAGCATGTGGCTATTGCATAGGTGTAGAGTTCCTTAGCATGGTACTCAAGATGAATTTTGGTAGAATAATTAAGGCAGACTGATAAGAACTTGCTACATACATGGGGGGAGGTCAATGAGAGAAAATCTGCTTGATGAAGATGTTTATGTTGCACTGTTCTTCATTGGTTGTGGTTTCTACTCTTGGTTCAACAAAGAAATAGTTTATTTCATCAGTGAAATCTGGAAGATTCCGGTCCATTCAATTCGAAACTCAGATGCATCATTAAGGGCAAAAACATATAGAATGACACTTTGGAATTTAGTAATTGATTAATAGTTCTTTGTCTAGCATGGATAGTTATAATTATAAATTCCTGTTGGGTAAAGAAAGATTCAGTTGAGCATATAATGCAAAATGCACAGCTCTTTCTACCACATTGCCTTTTGGGTTTGATTTATCCTTTGTAGTTGCCAATTTGATTTCTAATTAAAATAAAACAGCCCAAAATATTAATTTAGCTATATTCAAGTGGCATCAGAGAATCCTGTTTGTTTATATTAATGCTGTTACTCTGCACCATAAACAAATACATTTCATTTTCAAATCATGTATTAATGCAGAAATTAAATTATGTTTATTTTTGAAATTACATCACCAAAAACAAAGATACCCCTCCCGCTGCCTTTTGCTGTGGTAGAAGCAATAAGAATTGTTAGTTGTCTATAATAGGGATAGGTGAAATGCATTTATTTATCATTTCTTGATAATACTAGTTCATTTCCTGAGAAAGATGCCTTGGAAATGCAATATACATTCAGTTCATTGAAAAAACACTGGATGTTCATCAGTGTATCTGATTTTCAACATGGCCTCAAATGGGGATACTTAAATCCAGCAAATTGGGCCATGATCAGACCAAACTGATCTTTCGATAAACCTGAGAAAAGCCCCAGATTTGCAGAAAAATCTGAATTCTAAACAACAACAAAACAGGGTGGTTAACCCCCCAAATAACATAAGCAATGCCTTTAGCTTTAAGAAACAAATGCCCTCTATGGCCATTGTTAAACAGCCACAACTGTCTTGCCAGCAAGCCTTGATTTTTGTCAGTAAAAGGCGGAGAAAGGGAGAAGGCCCTTTTCAGAGCTGTTTTGGCCTTTGAGGGTGGATTCAAAGATTCACTGGGGCCAGGGCAACAAGCTACCACCAAGTGACTTTCTACTACACAAATTGCTACTACATTAGTTGTATGACTCACCAAGAACTGGCTGCTTGCTACTGTTCAACATCAAACTCATGAAAGCCACTGGTGTAGTGATTTGAGTGTAAGTCTAGATTCTGGGAGACCCAGGTTGAAAATGCCACTAGGAGTTGGAAGCTCACTGGGTGATTTTGGGCCAGTTACTCACTGTTGACCTGTCCTCCCTCACAGAGTGGTTGTGAAGATAAAATGGAGTTGAATGATGTAAGCTGCTTTGGGAGAAAGGTGGGGTATAAATGAAATAAATAATAAGTATAGCTGAATATGGGTGGCAGATAAAAGGAAGGTTGGTAGGTGGGTGGGAAGATTAGGAAGCAGCAAAAGGGAAGAGAATATTGGGGCTGCCAGGAGGAAGGAGAGAGGAAATTGTATGAAAAGGGGATACAGGGAAAGTGAGGTTCATCTAAACAAGTCATTATGGATTCTCTACAGAGCTGGTAGCCAGTACTGCTCAATTGGGCAAGAGTTTTCCTGGTTGCAATGGGGAAGGAAGGAAGTAAAACTGAAAGATTAAATAAAGATTTAAATAAAGTTAGATTAGCTGGTGAATGGGAAAAAGGAAGGATGAAGGGAAACATGAGTGGCTACAGGGGTTTCCAGAGAAGGGAAAGAGAGGAATAGTGAGGGACAAGGAAATCACCTGCCCCCCAATGCCTTGTAGGTCTCCAACTTATAAAACTCTAATCCCCTTATGTTATATTTTATCTGAAGAGATAGTATTTAACATTAAATCCAGTAAAAGGATTAATGTGTTGGCATATAATATTTGTTTCAGAATCTTCTAGTCAGGCAACAAGTTTCTACAATTGATGTCTAGAAGTTAGATGATGAAAAATAATAAGTTCTACATGTGCCACCTATTGCTTGACAAAAGAACTAGATCAGTGCTTTGTATGTACTTTGTGATAATCACATATTGGGTCCATTAAGCTTTGCATCAAATCTGAAGGTTCTGTGTCATTTCCCATAGAATTAACATAATATTATATTCTGTGTTTTAGCAGATGGGATGCAGAAGTAGCCCGAAAACATGGGACAACTCTACTTTGGACTAGGTTTGGCAATTTGTCTGGTCCCTACTGGTCAACTACTACCAAATGTTAAGAAATTATTGTCAAATAACAATGAAATACTGGAATGGTTACAAAGAGAGAATTATGCTAATTACAAAACAGGTTTACTTCCTCCTTTATGAAGAATGTATGCATGTGTGATTTGCAGGGCCTTTGCTTCTGCCACTATTATTAACTGACACCGTGCTGCAACATATCTGTGCTGTTCTGATTTGCAATTCAGTAAATTGAATGCGGGTCTCCACCAGCCATGTTTGGAGCTTGATAGACCTCAGATGTTGCCACAAGCCCAGCACTGCAAAAAAAGATCATGTATGATTGTGTTTGAATGATGCACCTGGTAACCTCCTTGTGGCCTGCATTTTGTCTTTTGGGTGACCAGCTGTGCAGACCTGCCATAAATAAAAATACACTACCAGTTGCACCACATCATTCTTCATTACATGGAAGAGCAAACCATATTTCTCTGGGGTCAAACAATATATGATCAATCTGTTAGTTAGCTGACAATATTTTGCCAGTGGCATTCCAGAACTATTTTGGAGACAGCTAAAATTCTTTGTGTCCTGACCTGGGGAACCCAGGTTAGCCCAACCTCATCTGATCTTGGATGTTAAACAGGGTCAACCCTGGCTAGCATTTAGATGGAAGATCAGCAAGGAATTCCACAGCCGACACAGAGGCAGGCAATGGCAAACCACTTCTGAGTCTCTTGCCTTGAAAAGTGCGTGGGGTCGCTATAAATCAGCTATGACTTGATGGAGGGGGGGAATCGCTTATATTTGAATATATTGTTTACAGAGATGGTGTTTAAGATTTTAGTGGTAGGGGAACAACTAGCAAAATTCTGCAAGGAGACTGAAAGAATCATCATTTCAGCTTGTAAACAGGTCCCCAGCTGGTGGACCTGGACTGAAAATAGGTATAAGAATGTTGTTCACTGAAAAAATCAAATGTTGCAGAAATAAAGGGTGATGATCTTTAAATCACGTTCTTTCTCTGACAGCCCTTAATTATACATATGCCATCAGGAACTATGAAAAGGTCTTGACTTCTTTCTAACAAAGTGTTTGATTCGTTTTTTCAGAAATGCTCATATGATTTTCAAACCAAGTGGAAACAACCTGCAGTTCAGCAGGCTTTTGATGATCAAAAACGAAAACAGGTTCTTTTGCTGGGAAAAATTCCACCCGGAGGTATTTCACATTTGCAAATAGGATGAAAGTTTTAGTTCCAGCCTTAAAGTGCAGTCTTATTCTCATTTATACCAGCTGCACAAGGATCCTCCATTTACACCAGCTGCACAAAGCTTTACCATCATTAGGGGTTTTTTTTTCTGTTGAAATCCCCCACCATTTTGAATAACATTCACCAACCAACAGAAAATTTAGCCAATCCCATTTTGAATTGTTTCATTCCAGTCCACTGTGCCCCTGAAACTCTTGCCTTGCTAGGAACCACTAACTATGATTAGGTCGTTGTTCTTGCACCTGATGAGGAGGACTGAAAAGAAATAAAGGTAAAAGGTAAAGGTAAAAGTTTCCCTTGCTCAAAAGCCAGTCGAATCCAACTCTAGAGGGGGTGCTCATTTCCATTTCCAAGCTGAAGAGCCAGCACTGTCCGAAGACTTCTCCATGTTCATGTGGCCGGCATGACTAAACTCTGAGGTGCACAGAACGCTGTTACCTTCCCACCAAAGCAGTACTTATTTATCTACTTGCATTTTCTTGCTTTGGAACTGCTAGGGCCACGGTGGCTCAGAGGTTAAGATGCTAAGCTGCAGACTGGAAGGTCGGTAGCTTGGCAGTTCGAGACCTGAGTGCCACATGATGGAGTGAGCTCCTGTCTCTTGCCCCAGCTCCTGCCAACCTAACTGAAAAGAAATAGTAGCAACCAAATCATTATAATGGGCATCTCTTCTTGGTTGACCATTGCCAACTATTCTGCAGGTAATGTTGCTAGAGCTGTTGCTGTATTTTCTTCCCCTCTATTATAGGATTCAGTAAGTGAAGAATAGTATTAGCATATGCCTACAGCCCATCATAGTGAAGGATGTAGTGAAATAGACCATACAACAGAAATTGTATAGCTGCCCAGGCAAAATAATGCCTTCCTCCATGAAGTAATTGCAGTTCCCAAACAATAATGCAAGAATGTGCCTGTGCAAAACTGCTCCACTTTAGAATGCTGAATAAAAAATTAGCTTTTTCTCTACTATTTAAATGTGCTGCTGATAATTTGGGCTAAAACCACGTTTCAAGTGGAACAGAGTCCACCCATCACTGTCTAGATTGGTAAAACACCAAGTGAGCTTTCCAACCAAGTAAGTAGAGTTGGAAGAAAGACTCAGCTAGTAGGAACTGGGTGCTGCACCAAGAAGGTGCAATTAGACCACCGTTCCCATCACCAAAGTTTCCACTTGTGTATTTTAAACCTCCATGTCCTGTTGCTACTGGATGGTAATTTGAGCTCCGGCTCCAGCTTTTATAATGCCATTGGAAGGAACAACGCAACCAATGAGAAGCTGCGACAGGTTTTTTTATAGCCAACTTGCTGCCATTACTAATCACAAACTACTGTTTGACGTTTTAGCTACCACCCTGAAAATATAACTTAAGTACTTCACATTGAAAACATTGCATAATATAATGCTACTTGAATAACTGTCGAAGTCAGTTCTGAGATTTTTATTGTCCACATGCATTCAGGACTGTTGCTGTATTTGCGCCCCCCCCCCACAGCTGTTCTCCAAATATTCATTGTTGTAGCAGTTTTCAATATTTTGCATACTACGAAATGCTCCTATCTGGCTCTTGTGTGGTTGATGCCCAATAATATTTTAATATGTTGCAGTAGGAAATAATTAAAGTACTAAATAAATAATCAGTTTAAAGAAGGTAAGTGTTATAAAAAGTGATAAAAGATCTTTGATAAAAGCCCTTTTTGTTCTGAATCTGAATCATTATTAATGAGGGCTGAACATTAGCAAGTAACACTCTCAGACAGTCTAAAATCAAAATTTCTGAATTGACTCAAAGATTTAATAGGTATATCTTGTAAGGTCTGAACTTGAAAGGTTATCCAGCTAATATCTCTTTTGAACATTTGGGATTGTAAAGGCATTGTACTTTGCAACCCGTTCAAATATCCTTTGTGTTCTCCAATCCGTAAGCAAAATGAAGCACTTTATGGATTTGGGAATATGCTTTAATTTGAAAGCTGTAAATTACTAAACCCCTTTGATAATGCAGGAAAAATCTGTACCAAAAAAAAGAAACATAGAAGCGAAAAATAAAAAAAAAAGACTTGTTTGAACTGTGGACCCACTATTATCAGAAAGGAAACGTCTGGTTTTCTTCCATCCTGTTTTGAAACAAAAACAATTATTTTAGCCATCTGACAGTTCTAGTATATTGGAGGAGTGTATGTAGTTGGTAGCAAGCACCGTATCATATTGCTTGCTTGCCAGACTATGTTTGGAAAAAAGAGAAAGAAAGATTAATTTTAATTACTGTTGGAGAGTCATAGCTAAAACATTGTACTCCTATACATGTATTTCATCCATAACAAACTGAGTGCTAGTTGCCGTCTTTGTTCTAGTGGGATGAATTTAACATAAGGAGCATGTTGTGTGATGCATGCTTCTGGGTGAAATAAAGAGACAGCTTGGCTCTCTAAGATCAAATACATAGTAAAAGACAGAGACAGAGAAGCAAGAATTGTAAAAGAGTGATGAATGAAACAGTGAATCTAATTTGTGCATCCACTGAAGTCTTAACATTTTCCCCCCTCCTATCTTTGGTATGACTGACATTCAAGAAGAAACCGTGCAGCATATCATATGCTTAGTTTCTTGGTTAAAACCACTTCAAGTGCAGTTTTAGAGCACCAAGGATCCATAGATTAGGTGGGTGCTTCACCAGCATGTGTACACTGATAAGGGCCGGATTTACACAGCAGTCAGGATGTGAGTTGGACATGTGTAAATATTTTTCTTAAGAATTCAGAGTTGCATTTTCTTTGTCTATCTAAAATCTTCAATCCCTTCCTTTAATGTCAGAATTAAACCTAGTTGTATTTATTAGTCAGTCTAATAGTTGTTTCCATGGGAGTCATGAAGGGATGTGACCAACTTTGTGAGCTCACTGCTTCAGTTGAAAACCCCTGTGTCTGACGGGGTTTCTTCCAGCATGAGATGAAACTGCAGTTATAGTTTTTCCTTATTATGTTAATTAAATCCACTAGGATGAATATTGTTAAAACCTATGCCTGTTTTTGTGATTATTTATACCAGGGGTCCTTTCATAGAAAAAGAGGTGCAGGAGCTCATTAGCATACCTCATTAGCATATGCCACATCCCCTGACATCACCAGAAGTATGTCAGAAAGGGAATGTCAGTTTCAGCCCCATTATACCCTATGGGCCATTGAAATCAATGGCAAAAACTCATAGGGTATATGAGGGGCTGGAGGAAAGGGGGTTTGAGGGAGAGGCTCCAAACTTGCAGGGTAGCTGCTGGGGCCTCTCCTCGAAATACCCACCAGGTTTCAAGAAGATTGGACCAGGGGGTCCAATTCTATGGGCCCCCAAACAGGTTGTCTCATCCCCTCCATTGTTCTCTATGGTGGGAATGGGGGCAACCTGTTTGGGGGCCTGTAGAATTGGACCCCCAGGTCCAATCTTCTTGAAACTTGGTGGATATTTTGAAAAGAGGCCCCAGCAGCTACCCTGCAAGTTTGGAGCCTCTCCCTCAAACCCCCTCCCCTCCAGTTGCTTTTAAAGTTGCCACCGAATTTCAGCGGCAATTCGGCAGCGGGCTGAATCAGATTAGAGAATCTGATTCGGCCCATGGCTGCCCTAGTGGCTACTCCTGTGCTGGCGGAGCTTCACTCCACCTCGCTCCGGCCCCAACGGACCCCTGATTTAAACTAAATGGTGTAAACATACTGTAAAACTTGGTAAAAGAAAAAAAAATCAGGAAAATGATCAAATAAAATAGGTAAAGTGGAAGAAAAACTCAAAATGACAATCTCTGAAAGCAAAAAAAAATCCAAAAGGGTAAATTTGTACTTTTCTAGGGACATCTTGAAAAGAGAATAAAGCTAGAAAAAGTTGAAGGCAGTAAGTAGAAAAGGAAGACCCAACATGAGATGGATTGACTCAATAAAGGAAGCCACTGACTTCATTTTGTAAGACCTGAGCAAGGTTGCTAGTGATAGGACATTTTGGAGGTCACTATCACATAGGGTCATCATGAGTTGGAAATGACTTTGTCAGCATACAACACACACACAGGGGCATCCCTTTGTTAAGAAGATGGAGGGGCAGCAAGGATATGCAGCAGATATGTATCCAATAGACCAATGCCCGATGCGTGAAGTTGATGCTGGCACTTCCCTGCCCCCCTCTTCCTTTGGATGAACCACAAGGATGGGGAGGGCCAGTTAAAGCTCAACACAGGAACACAGGTCAATGGGGAGGCTGGCATGCCAGCCAGACTTGGCAGCTGCTGCTTCTCCCCGCATTTTGGTGCCACACAAGCTCCTCACCCTCCCTCTCTCTTCAGAGACCATGTGGGATTAGCTGGTTGCCAGTTCGGGGGCTGAGAAGGCATTTTTTGTCGGGGGGGATTGCTGGGGGGGGGTTGCCTACTCCACATGGTTGGAAGGGGTGAGGTTTAAATAGGCCTAATAAAGCTGGTTAGGCCACAACTGGGAAGGCAGGAAAAGCATGGGTTGAGGGGCTTTAGAGTTGGCAAGTACCCCACGATATCAGCAATAGGGGGAGGCCCCTCAAACTGGTTACCTATCAGCTTGGCAGTCTGGATGGCTCAGTGGGGGCCCCTTAGGGTTTGGGGGACATATGATGGACCTTCAGGGTCAAGACTATGCCCCCTGTTACCACCAGTGGCCTGCCTCATTTTTGGGGAAAATTAGCTATGAGGCAGAGGAGGCCAGAGGGGTACCAGAGATTGCACACCTGTATATCGGACCAGTTCAGTAGGAAGACTCCAGATTTAAAGAGTAATCAAATAGCTTTTATTAAAGAATTTCCCTGATTACAATCAAACTAAAGCAATCAAAAATGAAGTAAGCATGCAATCAAGAACTAGGAAATAGAGGTGACGATAGTGATGTTTAGGAGCAATTACAGGGGTTATATTATCTGTCTAGACATGCAGAAGTCTGTGAAGAGGATAGTGCAAATGGCCAGCATTCTATGCTACAGAGATGAGGCCCAAAGAAAAGACTTTGGGGGTGTACTCAAAACAGGCACCTGCAGAGTGCACACCAAGGCATGCCATACTCTGTATTTTTATAGGAATTCTGGGGGCAGTCTCCCAGGTTAGAATTTGTTGAGATTAATGCCCACTGATGGTCCCACTGGAGCTGGCTGAATGGGTTTGATGACCACTGATGGTCCTGCCAATGTAGGTTGAGTAGGTTCCTGGGCTTAGACAAAAGGGTGGGAAATGGGTCTCTGATCAGTGTCAGAGAGGACTGTTGATGAAATTAAGGTTTGATTAGTTTATCTCAGTATACTGAGGGAGGTGGCAGGAAGGACAGGTGTGGAGACAAAAGATTTCCACATAGGTGTTGGTATCAAAAAAGGGGAGCTACTTGCCAAGTGACTACTGAATAGCTGTGGAAATGCAGATACCTTACCTGGTGGAACCACAATTGTTTCATATGCATACCTTTGAGGGGGAGGGTTGGAGATTTCTTCAAGGGCTGCCTTGTGCAACTTAAAATTGAAACCCTTTCTGTAGAACTTTGGCTAGCTTTGTGGCTCAGGTCAAGAGAGTCCTCTTTGGCTTGACTTTGTGCTTTCTGGTTCAGGTCAGAAGTGGGGTGCCCTACTGTTAGGACTACCCATGAGTAAGGCAATGCCTCTGGGCTACACCTCCATCTCCTCTATGCACTAGCACAGGGGTGTCAAACTCATTTGTTAAGAGGGCCGGATCTGACATAAATGAGATCTTGTTGAGCAGGACCCCGTATTCCCTCTAAGCTGAGTTAGTGTGAGCTAGCTCAGTTTTTTTTATCCTCCAGCTCATGCATTTTTGTCTTAGCCCAGGAAGGATGGCTCCAGAGCAAACTAATTTATGCAGTAGCCAAATCGCTTGCTCACAACTTTTATGCCAGTAACTCACAAAGTAGAATTTTTGCTCACAAGACTCCACAGCTTAGAGGGAGCATTGGCCGGACCATGTGTGTCATAAAATGTAATGCCAGATAGTGGAGATATAAACTTTATAAAGAACACAAACACAAAGATTTTTTTATTTAAAATAAAAACATGCTTAAAACATCACTCTTGCAATACTTCTGTTTATTTAACAGTATCTGATAACTGACACCTCTCAAAATGTCTGTGCTGTTGCAGTCTTGAGTATGCTGTTCAGATGTGTATCTGTAAGATGCAAACGTACTTTTGATTTATTGACGTTCACCACAGAAATCTCATGCTCAGAGTTCTGAGTTTAGGACCTATGGGAAAACATGAAATGGCTGAGCAATTGAGAGAGTCTGGTGAAGGAAGCTATGATGCAACAGCAGCAACAGAACTGGAAGCAGGAGATGGCCAGTTCCAGGGCGGGTCTGATAGAAGCCCTCTGGGGGCCTGATTTGGCCCCCGAGCTGCATGTTTGACACCCCTGCACTAGCATGTGGACCATGAGGAGAAAGGTTTGTAAGGATTCCTGACCTAGTTCTGAGTCGGGGTGGTTTTGCCCAGTTAGGAAGCACTTTTCTTGCAAGCCTGATACCACCCATGCTTTAATATGTTATCTGAGTTGTACCGATCAGCTTGTTTGTAAATAAAATTCTCAATTTAGCCCATAAACTTGAGTCATGTTTCATTCAAGGGAGAGGGCAAGCAAATGACATAAGAACATAAGAGAAGCCAATGTTGGATCAGGCCAGTGGCCCATCCAGTCCAACACTCTGTCACACAATGGCCAAAAACACCAGGTGCCCTCAGGAGGTCCAGCAGTGGGGCCAGGACACTAGAAGCCCTCCCACTGTTGCCCCCCCAGCACCCAGAATACAGAGCATCACTTGCCCCAGACTGAGAGTTCCTTATAAACCTCAATCATGTCACCCCTCAGCTGTCATTTCTCCAAGCTACAGAGCCCCAAGTGCTTCAACCTTTCTTCATAGGGAAAGTGTTCCAACCCTTTTATCATTCTAGCTGCCCTCTGCACTTTTTCCAATGCCCTCCTCTGCACTTTGAGGTGTGGCGACATTGTCCAGCCAGTCAGTATTCCAGATCAACAGGATCCATGTGTCTAACTTCTGCCTATTACTAACCACCAGTAGTTTGGGGAGGGCTTTCTAAGCATGGTTTTTTTTGTGAGAGTTATTTCATTATTTGGAGTTGTGCCTGCCTGGCAGCTGGGAACAAAGTTTCCATTGCATCCACTATCAAACCAGCACTCAGAGCGAGCAGCATGTGTGAATGAAGAGAGGAAAACGCTTAGGCTCCCCCCACCTTAAGTAGGAAGTCTGTTTACTTTGCAAATGGGAAGAGAAGCAAAGGCTAGCCACACTACATCACCCATCCCTACAGCAGACAAAAATGGCAGTGCACATGGCTGTCATTTAAACTAGGCCACTTAGCAGCTTAGCACATGCTAGTTAAGCACCCACCTAGGCTATCGATCCTTGGTGTTTTAAAATTGCCCTTGGAGGCAGGGGTCCTTTTGTAGAAAAAGAGGTGCAGGAGCTCATTAGCATAACTCATTAGCATATTCCACATCCCCTGACATCACCGGAAGTGTGTCAGAAAGGGAATGTCAGTTTCAGCCCCATTATACCCCATGGGCCATTGAAATCAATGGCAAAAACTCATAGGGTATATGAGGGGCTGGATGAAAGGGGGTTTGAGGGAGAGGCTCCAAACTTGCAGGATAGCTGCTGGGGCCTCTCCCTGAAATACCCACCGCGTTTCAAGAAGATTGGACCATGGGGTCCAATTCTACGGGGCCCCAAACAGGTAGCCCCATCCCCTCCATTATTCTCTATGGTGGGAAAAAAGTTACTTTTTTCCCATCATAGAGAACAATGGAATGGAGATGGGGGCAACCCCTGGGGGCAACCCCTGGTCCAATCTTTTTGAAACTTGGTGGGCATTTGGGGGAGAGGTCCCAGAAGCTACCCTGCCAGTTTGGAGCCTCTCCCTCAAACCCCCTCCCCTACAGCTGCTTTTAAAGTTGCCGCCGGATTTCGGCAGCAATTCGGCAGCATGCCGAATTAGATCAGAGAATCTGATTCGGCCACTGGCTGCCCTACTGCCCCTCCTGGGCTGGTGGAGCGGTGCTCCGCCTCGCTCCGGCCCCAAAGGACCCCTGCTTGGAGGTAAACCAAAGCAGGTTTAACCAAGAAGCCAGACATACAGTACACTGCATGGGTTCCTCTTGACTGTCAGTCATAGTGAAGACAGGAAGGGGAAGAGGATCACAACTCCAGTGACTGCATAAATTTGTTTCTTTCCACCACCAAAAGACACCAGAATAACTGTCAGATTTCTGGTCATTTACACATATTGGAAATTATTCTGTTTTGATTTGTAACATTTATGATATTAAAGAATGGGTATGGTCCGGGCTGGATCTTAGTAGGTGCAGTTTTGAGATTGCTGCCCATCTCTTCAATGGTAAGTTCTCTTCTTCACTCAGCATTGTGTTTACATTGAACTTTTATCTCTGCAGCGGTGCTTTCCACAATCAGGTTGAAGGAAGAGAGGTTAGCTATCTCTCCCATTGATCTGGATTATAGAGGATTATCTGTGATGCTACTAGTGAGCTCTAAGAACCTGCTGACTTTCTCTTCTACCAGCCTGTTTTTAAATTACCTAGCAAGATTACTTTTAGAAGAGGCCTAGAATTGGTGCTGTATTTACTTTTCTGTTTAGCCTCAGTGCCTTCTGCCCCACCGCCCCCTTTTACAACCATCAGTGGCAAACGGATATCAGATTGCCCTGAAACATGAATAATGCTTGTGACAGAAATCCTAAAATTTACTATGGTTCCAAGGTGCCACCTAGTATATCTGGGATTGTGGACCCCTGGAGGATTCCATTCACTTCCATTCCACATTGGACCATCGTGGCAGACTTAATCCCTTTTGAACAAAGGATAATCTGGCTGGGACTGGACCATCTATTAGTCATGGAAGTTCAGAGCCATTACCAGATGCTTGATGGAGTTGGAACTATATTCTATACACCTGTGACTGGAAACTGCAGCCTCTGACACCAGAGATTTGTGTGGGATTGGAGAAATCATTTTGTCAGTTTCAGAAAAGAGGCTGGCTTAGATCCAATTCCCTTTACCATAAATATATGGACATTTGGGATGGTCACGTGTCTTCACTTTTCAGTCTTTAGTGAGCAATGGATCCACAGGAGGTTGGGTAGGAGTTAATTACCCTTTCAACCTCTTGTTAGTGTAAGGAATTCTGCACATGCTCTGAGGAACCTGCTACTGTTTAGGTAATTTGTGTTAGCTAATTCAATGGTATTGCTTTTCATTTGAACCTCAGTGCTGTTGTTGCTGTGTGCCTGTCCTTGTATTGCGTTTTTGTACTTTTCTCACCCTCTTTTCCTTTTTTCCTCCTCTCTTTTATAATAAAGCTTTTTAAAAAGAAAAATAAATATATTTTTTTTGGCTTTGCCTAGTACAATTTATTTCTCTGAGGTATTTCTGTTAATCTTTTCCCCACATGTTCAACTGCATGGGTGCTACCAGGTTTGTTATAAGGTATTTTCTAGGGTTTCTACACTGTCCCTTTGTTATACTGTACTGGAAGAATGCCTTCTCAGTAGGTCAGTCTAAATGCTATCAGGAGTTCCTGGGTGGAAGAAACAGGTTACCAGTGTATTTTCCAGGGATCCCTTGGTCTAAGGGAGGTTTCCAGCATGAAGACACTATTTCCCCCTTCCGACCATGAAAATGTTGACATGTTCAGCATCATGTTCTGAGCTATCACTCAGTATTCCTAGGTATGAAAAGCTTAATTCAAGTGGCAGAACAAAACAAATATTTAATAGTTGGCATTTTCCCTGTTGTGGTATGAAACGAATATTCTGAAACGGTGGAATGATGTTCCTTACTTATGAGGCCCCAGTTACCTCAGTGTGGAAATGTGGTAGCACAGGGGAAAAAAGAATGAATAGGGCACAGGGGAAAAAAATGTGTGTGGGTGTGTGAATGTGTAGGAGTTCAATATAATAAGGAGTTCAAAGTCAATGCCACCTACAAACAGGTGTTGAAAAGACAGGTAGCATTTGTAAAATTAAAAGGAGTACATTGAAAAGGTGTTTCTGGAGGGTGGTGGTGGCAGAAGATCGAACCAGGATGAAGAGAGAATTCCTGGAAACTCACCAGGAAAGGTGCACCTAAAAGGGCCGAATGGTGAAGGGTATTCATTTCAAAGTGAAGAGTGATTTGTGCGCTCAGTTGTTGAATTGCAAGGCAGTTGTTTCCAGGGAATGTATTTATCTGTTCAGCTAATCACATTTTAGTCCCATCCTTCCTCTGTGATGCCTGATGTAACATACATCATTCTCACCACCTCCTTTTCCTCTTTATAATAATCCTGTCAGGTGGGTTAGGGTGAGTGAGAGAGTTACTGTCCCATAGTCACATATTGAGCTTTATGGCTGTGCGGGCATTTGAACCTGACTCACCCCACTCCTAGTCTGACAATCACAAAATCTTTTTTTTTTGTAATTTTTTTTTATTTTTCAAAACATTAAAATTAATACATTTATCTTATACAAATCCTTTTTTCCATATTATATAACATTTTGCTCTATTTGTATAATCTTGTTTTTATCTTGTATTGGCGGTTTCCCACCACATCTGAAGCATAACACATTTTCCACTTTATCCAAAACAGAAATACTTATATCTCTGTTTACATTTCTGGTAACGGTCATATATCTTAAAAATACTTATATACTAATTCTTACTTTCTATATTCTTATATAATTCTAAAATAAAAACAACTTCATTATCTAATTATCCTTAATACATTCATATACTCTAGTTCTATTGCTTTATGTTATTATAACCATCTATAGATGTAATTTTTCAAGTCCCAGTATTTTTCAACATATTCTTTCAAATCTTTCCAATCTTCTAAAAAGGTCTCTGAGTACAGGTCATTCAGCTTTCTAGTCCATTTATCCATTTCAGCCATATATAACAATTTTTTCAACCATTCCCACACATCTGGGATTTTTTCATTTTTCCAATATTGTGCATACACCATTCTTGCTGTTGTTACCATATACCATATTATTGTCCTTTTCTTTACATTTATCTCTTCTAATTTAAGTCCAAGCAATAACATTTCAGGCAACTTCTTAAATGTACATTTCAAATTTTTTCCATTTCTGCATGTATTATAGACCAATAAGTCTTTGCTTTATCACAAGTCCACCACATATGATAAAAAGAACCTTCTTTCTTTTTACATTTCCAACATTTGTTAGACATATTCTGGTTAATATTTGCAATTTTTTTTGGTGTCATATACCATCTGTACATCATTTTAAAACAATTTTCTTTTAAGTTATAACATGTAGATATACCCATAGCATTTTTCCATAAAAATTCCCAAGATTCCATTTCAATGTCTTTGTTAAAGTTTATCGCCCATTTTACCATTTGTTCCTTTACCATTTCATCAGCGTTAAACCATTTTAACAAAATTTTATACATTTTAGAGATCATTTTTTTTCCACCTTCTTCCCAAACTTGTTCTATTTCATTATTTTTTTCTCTAAAACCGGCTTTTTAATCACTTCTATATATGTCATATATTTGTCTATATCTTAACCAACCATAATCAAAGTCCATCTGATGCTGCTCCTTCAATATAAAGTCTTTACCGTGTCTTGTTAATAAGTCTCTGTACTTCAACCAATCTTGTCCTTTGTGACGTGATACTGGATTTAAAACTTCTGCGGGTACAATCCACATAGGTATCTCTTCTGGAAAAAAGTTTTTATATCTTGTCCATGTATCCATTAACGTTCTTCTCAAATAATGATGTTTAAACATATTGTCCATTTTTGCTTTACCATAATACAAATATGCATGCCACCCAAACCTACAGTCATGGCCTTCCAGGGACAATAACTTTCTATCTTGTAACATAGTCCATGTCCCTACCCAAGTCAAACATATTGCATCATGATATAGCCTTAAGTTTGGTAATTGGAACCCACCTCTATCTTTAGCATCACACATTATTTTCATCTTGATTCTTGGTTTTTTCCCTCCCCATACAAACTTAGACAATTCCTTCTGCCAGCATTTGAATATTTTTACATCTTTCATAATTGGAATAGTTTGAAACAAAAACATTAATCGTGGTAATACATTCATCTTAACCACCGCAATTCTACCCAACAATGACAAATTTAATACATTCCACTTTTTAATATCTTGCATAATTTGCAGCCATAATTTCTCATAGTTATTTTTATAAAGATCAATATTTTTCGTTGTTAGGTTCACACCTAGATATTTTGTCTTTTTCACCACCTCACATTCTATAAGATTTTGTAACTCAGTTTGTTAGTTATTTGACATATTTTTACACATCACTTTCGATTTGTTCTTATTTACATAAAATCCAGCCAAGTCACCAAACTCTTTTACTCTCTGTAACAAATATGGTAGTGTAGTCATAGGGTCTTCCACTATAAACATCACATCATCTGCAAAGGCCCTATATTTGAAAGAAAAACCTTTGGTTGTTAAGCCTTTAATATCTTTATCTTCCTTCACATTTATTAGTAGAACTTCTAGAATCCAAATAAATAGCAACGGCGAAAGTGGGCATCCTTGTCGTGTTCCTTTTTCGACTTTAAAATCATCTGTCTTTTCAGTGTTAATTATTAAAGAGGATTTCTGATCTTTATAAATTGACTTAATGAGGTTAAGCATATATTCACCAATTTCAAGATATTCTAGAACCTCAAACATAAAATCCCAATTTAAATTATCAAATGCTTTTTCCGCATCTAAAAAGAAAAAACCCACTTCCTTTTCAGGATGTTTATCGTAGTATTCTATAGCATCCACTACTACTCTTAGATTGTCCCTTATTTGGCGATTGGGTAAGAACCCTGCTTGTTCTGTTTGTATAGTTTCTTTAAGGTGTTCTTTTAGTCTGTCAGCTATAATCTTAGCAAAGATCGTATAGTCATTATTTAGTAGAGAAATCGGTCTGTAGTTCTTAACATTAGTTAAGTCTTGATTTTCTTTCGGGATAAGTGAGATGGTTGCGTCTTTCCAAGTTTCTGGGACCTCACCAGTGACTCCTATATCATTCATTAATAGCAGTAACACTGGTGAGATCGACTCCTGTAGTGTTTTATAAAACTTCGCTGTAAATCCATCTGGTCCAGGTGCTTTCCCTAATTTTGAGTCATTTATTGCATTTTTAATCTCTTGTAATGATACTGGATTGTTAAATAGTTCTTTAATTTTCTCTGTTGGTTTTGGTAACTTTAATGTTTGCAGGTATTCTTTAATCTTTCTTCTGTCTTTGTTTTCCTTCTTAAACAGTTTTGCATAATATTTAAAAAATTCTCTCTTTATTCCTTTGTTGTCTATTATCTCAATGTTATCTCTTATCACTTTAGTGATAAATTTGTTTTCACGTTTTTTCTTTAATTGCCATGCTAAATATTTTCCGGGTTTATTTGCACCTTCAAATGCCTTTTGTTGGAGTTTTTTTAGGTTCCAGTACGTCTCTTGGTTCAAAATAGCTTTTGCTTGGTCTTGTAACATCCAGATTTCCTTTTGCAGTTTCTTTTTCCCTGGTCTACTCTTCAGTTCTTCTTCTTTTGTTTTAATGGCTTGTATGATATTTTCATATTGTTCTCTTTTCTTTTTATTATCTTTTGCATTTAATGATATCAATAGTCCTCTCATCACTGCTTTATATGCATCCCATACGGTTTGAATTTTTACTTCTTTGTGTATATTTGCTTGGAAGTATAGGTCTGTTTCTTCCTGTAATTTTTTAACTATTTCTTGGTTGTCTAGTAAGTCCTCATTTATTCTCCATCTCTTTTGTTTTTTTACCTGACCAGCAGTCCATAAACACGGATTATGATCTGAAATTATTCTGGGTAGAATTTCCACTTTTCTTGTCTTAAACGTTAAATTAGTAGTCATCCAAATCATGTCAATTCTTGAATGCGAGTCATGTCTATTAGAATAAAAGGTAAAATCTTTTCCTTGTGGGTTAGCTTTCCTCCAAATATCTTCCAGCTTCTCTTGTTTTATCAGTTCAAGAAAGTTTTTTGGAAGCTTCCCTAATGCTTCATCCTTTCTCTTAGAGCGCCTGTCTAATTTGTTATTCACAGTTCCATTAAAGTCCCCCAACATCATGATTTGATCATAATTTACGTTATCCATTTCCACTTGTAATTCTTTAAAAAAAAATTCTTTGGCTCCATTTGGGGCGTAAATATTCACAATCAAAGTTTTCTGTCCTTGTAGTGAGATTTCAATAGCTAAATATCTTCCTTCTTTGTCTTTAAATATTACTTTAGGTTCCAAATCTTTTTTGACATATGTTACAACACCATTCTTTTTATTGCTTGCTAAGGAATAAAATTCTTCTCCCAATTTTTTCCTTATTAAATATTTCTGGTCTTGTTTTTTAAGATGAGCTTCTTGTATGCAAATTACACTACGTTTTTGTTTCTCCAGCCAATGCCCTACCATTCTACATTTTTGGGGTGAATTAAGTCCATTTACATTCCATGTAAGTACTTTGTAATCCATCTTGATATATTCTTAAATATCACCAAGGTCATCTTTATTCTCTCCAAGAAATGCGTACATTTCTCCTGTGCTTTTAATCACTACTCTGGTGTTGCCATAGTAAAAGCTTAATCCTTGAGGTATTTCCCAGCGGAATCTAATTTTTTTCTCCTTCAATTTATCCGTCAGACGCTTGAATTTTTTCCTATCTTGCAGTATTGCTCTAGGCAGTTCTTTCATTACTATAATTTTCTTTCCATCTATTTCAAAAGGATCAGTAAAACACTTCTTGTAGATTTGTTCTTTTGTCCTTTTCATTGTAAATTGGACAACCACATCTCTTGGTATATTTTTGTCTCTTGCGTATGTAGAATTGACTCTATAAATAAGATCCATGTGTTCTTTAACAACCTCTTCCTGTTCTTGTAAGAAATCTGCTAATGCTTCTTGCATTCTTATAAAAATGTCTTCACTCATTTTTTCCTCAATCCCTCTGAATCTCAAATGGTTTTGCATGTCTTTGTCTTTTGAGTACTTTCTTCCAGTTCTTTTACTTTAGTTTCAATGTCTTGTGTTCTTGTGGTTAATTTTTGAAATTCTGCTTTTAAATCTATAAAGTTTTTGTCTGCTTGTGCAGCTATGCCATTCATCCAATTAATGTGATCACACAAGCTAGTCTTGCCAAGTCAAATTTCGTTGGTTTCAGCCTTCTAAGTTATATAGTTTATGAGATATTACTGTTTAAAAATTTTATAAATCCAAAATGGCGGGCGCAACTTCTCTATGGTTTGTGTCAAAGGTTATAGTCTTTTTACCTTGCTTCTGGCTTGCCGTAGTTTCCTTTTGTCCCTTCCTCTTGCTTACTTGTCTGCTCTCCGCACGTCACTTCCTGTTGTAGTCCTTTTGGTCCTGCAGTTTTTACAGTCCCCTTTGTTCTCTTCCGGTTCTTCTCCGTTTCCCTTCTTGTCTGGTCCTCAAGCCGTCACTTCCTGCCTCAATCCTCACAGCTTGATCTCGCGATGCTTGGTTCCCTCCTCTCCTCTTTGTCTCGCAATGCTTGGCTCCCCCTCCCAACTCTTCTTAACCGCAGGAATGTTAAACAACTTGTTTTTTTGGCTTTTTAAGTTCAAATTCAGCTGTTTAATGTTTCAAAACTGCACTCATCCAATCTGCAACAGTCTATTGCTTCACCAGATCTGCTTTTCGTCTTTCAAAACACGGTAATAGTAAGGCAAAAACTTTTTTTCCTTTACCTTATGTTGTTACTTCGCTTCAGATGTGGTCCCAACGTTTAAACTTTGTCTTCTTTGTTAAGGAATCAGGGGAATTGGAGATTTTATGCTGATTTAATCAGCTCAGCTCGGCTCCTTAGAGATACTTGCAGGAATCTTCTTCGGCTGCAGTGCTCAAGGTGTTGTAAAAGTCTCCTCCGAGACTTTTCCTTCACCGAGCTTGCTCAAACCTGGATTATATTGCTTGGTAGTCCTCACACTACCTGTGTGAGGTTGCGTCAGGTGGATTGATCCACCCGAGCTGTCAATAAGAGCCGCTGTCCGCCTTGCGCACTTGCAAAGCGTGTCAGACCTCCATTCCTCCGACTGGAAACCCCCCTCAATCACAAAATCTTATTGGCACTGTAAACCACTGTATCTTCAGATAACACTTTATTTAGAGGGAGAGCTGTGAATAAATCACCATGTGAAAAAGGGGACTTAAAATTAGATTTTATAAAATTTTCTAATAGTAGAGAAACTTAAGAACATAAGAGAAGCCAGTGTTGGATCAGGCCAGTGGCCCATCCAGTCCAACACTCTGTCACATAGTGGCCAAAAACACCAGATGCCTTCAGGAGGTCCAGCAGTGGGGCCAGGACACTAGAAGTCCTCCCACTGTTGCCCCCCCCAAGCACCAAGAATACAGAGCATCACCTGCCCCAGAGTGAGAGCTAATAGCCACTGATGGACCTCTGCTCCATATGTTTATCTAATTCCATCTTGAAGCTGTTCATGCTTGTTGCCACCACTACCTCCTGTGGCAGTGAATTCCATGTGTTAATCACTCTTTGTGTGAAGAAGTACTTCCTTCTTTTATCTGTTCTAACCCGACTGCTCAGCAATTGCATGGTGCCTATGAGTTCTTGTATTGAGAGAAAGGGAGAAAAGGACTTCTTTCTCTACCTGCTCTATCCCATGCATAATCTTATAAACCTCGATCATGTCACCCCTCAGCCATTGTTTCTCCAAGCTAAAGAGCCCCTGATCACAGACTTGCATTTTATTTGCCACAGCCTGTGTTCCCTTTTATCAGCCTATCTGAGAGTAGCTTTCCACTGCTTAAAGGAATCCTTCTTACCTTTTACAGCTTCCATTACTTTGTTTGTTAACCATGCAGGCTTTTTTCTATACCTATTTGTGCCTTTCCTAACCCGTGGTATATATTTTTTCTGAGCCTCTAGGATTGTAATTTTAAATAGTCTCCAAGCTTCCCCAATGGTTTTGACCCTTTCTGCTTTTCCTTTCAGTTTTCTCCTCACATATCCCCTCATATCAGAGAAGTTACCCCTTTTAAAGTTAAAAGTGGTTGTGTCAGCCTTTTTGGGCAACTCCCTATTTATAAAAATGTTGAACTCAGTAACATTATGGTCACTGTTCCCAAGTGGTGCAATCACTTTAACCCCTCTCACCAGGTCTTGGGCATTACTTAGGATCAAATCCAGGATCACCTCTCCCCTGGTTGGTTCTGTAACCATCTGCTCCATAGCACAGTCACTGAGAGTATCTAGAAACTCAATCTCTTTTTCCAGACTTGAACACACATTGACCCAGTCAATGTGTGGGTAGTTAAAGTCACCTTTACAACACAGGCTAAGGACAGACTGGCAATCTGGAGTGGGAGGAATCTGGGGGGAAAAGCTGCGGGGGAAAAATTCCCCAGGGCTGGCCATTCACACTGGCCAGTGTATTGCACAAGGATGCTGTTACAGAGTGTTCAGACTGCTGCAAAGCAGCCCCAGGTGGGCCAGCCTCCACAGCTTGTGGCAGGGCTGTTTTCGGCAATGTGCACAGCTGCCTCTGCTTGAATCCCGCCTTCTTCCGGTTCACACTGCCTGAAAGTGGGAGGCATGCAGAAGATGGCCCCTGGACACCGGTTTCTCCCAGTGTCCTCCTAAAGCGAAAGGAAACCGGCTGCAAAATGCGTAAGTGCGGAAGGGAGCCGAGGGACAGCTGCGGATGTCTGAATGAGCTCCCTTCCCCCGCTTCCCAAGCAGAGCTCTCCCGCTCCAGATTGCCAGTCTGTCCTCAGCCACAGTTATTTCATCTAGCCGCTATCTTGAATTCATTCATCATTTTATAATCCTCCTATCTTTTGATCTGGTGGGCGATAACTGTCAGAATCTGCTAATTCAGACATTATATTAATCATGCCTGTACCTTATGAGTAGCTCTATGTTTAGTTTTGTGCTTGTAACTGTTATGTATTACTGTCTGACCAGACCGGGAGATTATAGTAAGTGAAGTGGGAGGGTGACACCAGTAAAGTATGTGAACAAGGAGGCCTCTCACATCCCTGCCTCCGCATTCCAGCTGCCCCGGCTGAGACTTCAAGGGAGGATACCTCTCATCTCTTATCACATGCAAAAGCCTTGAGGCCATTGATTGTTATGTGAACTGGTAACATCTGAGGGGTCTGGTTTGGGAAAGGAAATTTACAGCTTGACACCTCACTCTTTTTCCTGTGAGAACCAAACGGCCAGAACACCTCTTTGCCCGCCAATTTTCCCCTATAGTGATTGGCTACCTATGGGTAATTCAAACTCCTTGGAATGGTATAATAGACCTGCTTGTATTATCTGTCTCATCTCTGACAATAATCCGAGACGCTGTACTAATGTAGAGATTGGAAATAAAGAACTGTGGTTAACCAACCAAGATCTGATCCTTGACTACTTTGAGCAGAACTCTCACAGATTGTCAGAGATCTGTGACTGGGACTTAGCCGTTCCTGACCATGTCAGACGACGACACGGTCCTCACCCCTACTACCCCCGAAGATACCCCACCACTCCGGCGGACCAGGGGAACGGTGGTGGAGGCGGCGGAGGGGAGCCTGAAGTGCCGGTGACTATGATTCAGGGGGCTCACTACATCCCGCGCCTACCTCCTCTTCAGAGCGGGACCCCCAAGTACGCCTGGAGCCAGTTCGGTCGTGGGACCGTGGATTCTTGGGTGCACAACCGGAAAGGGGCACGGGTTTCGTTCCCTGGCGATCCACTCGATCGAGGGAGGCCGAGCTACCTGGGAGATGACTGCGAGCCGATCTACGGAGGAGATCCGCGTTGCCAGCCCATGGAAGGAGAGAGAACCGGCCCGTATGGGCCCGATCCGTATCGGGGAGACCAGATGCCACATCTAGACCGGATGATGGGAGATTTACGGCTCCAACTCACCGCAGAACTACGAGAATTGGCCCTCGATCTCCAGTACCAATTTCGAGACGCTATGAGGGTCATGCAAGAGGCTCTCCCAGTCCCCGTGACGGGAGTTCAGCAGCCGCCGGTGGTTCCCGGAGGAGTCCCGGTTCAGCCACAGGTGCCCGTGCAGCCGAGGCCGCCGGCACAGCCGGCTCCACCAGTCACCCCTCCGCAGGTGCCAGGTCCTGCCCCAGCGCCGGCCCCGGTGCCGGCAGGGCCGATCGCTCGCCCGGCCCCCTCCGACCCTCTGACGGCTACTTTCGATGGGGACCCCGAGAAGCTGCGTTTCTTCCTGTTGGAGATCGAGCGGTTCCTGGACAGCTGGGGCCACCTCTACCCCACAGAGAGGGAGCGGATTGGCTACATCGGATCCAAGCTGAAAGACACCGCCAGTGATTGGTATGTGAGCCTGCACGATGCCCCCGGTCCTGAGTTACGCTCGTTGAACAACTTCATGTGGGCCCTCCGACACCAATACGAAGACCCTCTGGGAGAAGAAAAGGCCTGGAACCAACTACGGAAGCTGTTCCAGGGGAGGTCCACAGTGAAGGACTACACCGATAAGTTCTGGCGCATCGCGGCCAAAATTCATGGTTGGCCCAAGGAACTTTTCATGGAAAAGTACCGAGAAGGTCTCAACCCGGAAATCTACGAAACCGTTCTGTTGGGGGGCCGCCCGGGGACGTTGGCCACCTGGATGCGGGCGGCGACCGACGTGGAGGAACGATTCACTCTCATTAAGATGGGAACGTTGGCTACAGCGGCCAGCAAAGTAGTGCCGAGAGCGAAGCCAAAGCCCAGTGTGCAAGACATCCGAGATGCCCGGTTTCGACAAGGGTTGTGCATGAAATGCGGGGAGAGTGGCCACTTCGCCTCAGCATGCCCGAGAGGGGGAGGGAAGGGACCGAAGACCTCGACACCCGTGGCGGGGAGCACCCCTAGCAGAGGGAAGACCCCGCTCAAGCCCCGGGCACTGCAACTGGAAGGGGCCACGAGCGAACAAGGGGAGCTGGAGCTGATGGAAACGCAGATGTCGGGAAACTCCAACGGCCTGCAGTGAGCGGCGCAGAACTGCAGGTCCCCCGCCAAGAAGCGCCATCTCCGGTGAGCATCCCTGGCCCCCTGTTATATATGGTAGTGACAGTAATGACCCCGGGATCGGGCACGCACATGAGAGTCCACGCCCTAATTGACTCTGGGTGTGCTCGGGACTTAATTAGCCCTTGGGTGGTGGAAGGGTTGGGACCAAAAGTCACCCCGCTGGCTGAGCCCCTAAAATTCACCCAAATGGATGGGTCGGAAATGAAAGAAGAGTGCGTGGCTGAAACCGAGGGCCTGATTTTGGGAACCGGGGAGCATTGGGAGAAGCGAGCTTTTGTCATCACCCCAAACGCCCAATTCCCTATGGTGCTAGGAAGCCCCTGGCTAAGTTCGCACGACTCTTACATCAAGTTGAGTGAAGGGAAAATCTCCTGGGTGGATGACCGGTGCCTGACGCACAGATGGGACTCGGAGTGGGGCCCAGGACCGCCAAACTCTCCTCCCTGACCCGCCGCCCTCGTCCTCGCCCCCTGCCCGGTACCCAGGGAGTATAGAGACTTGATGGAGGTTTTCAGTGAGACCGAGGCGGATGAGCTACCCCCCCACAGACTGTCGGACTGTGCCATCGAGCTGCTCCCGGGCGAGAAACTCCCCAAGGGAAAGCTTTACTCCATGAGTCCCTTAGAGCGGGAGGAGCTACGCAAGTTTCTAGACAAAAATTTGGAGCGCGGCTTCATCCGCCCAGCGAAGTCCCCTTTTGCCGCCCCCGTTTTGTTCCGGAAACGGACTACCGGGGACTGAATGCTGTCTCCACTTCTAACGCCTACCCCCTCCCGTTAATAAAAGACTTATTGACCGAAGCGGCCAAGGGAAAAATATTCACCAAGCTAGATCTTCGGGATGCTTACTTCCGGGTGCGCATAAGGGAGGGGGACGAGTCCAAGACTGCATTCAACACTCCATTGGGACAGTTTGAATACCTGGTGATGCCGTTCGGCTTAAGTGGCGCTCCTGGGGTCTTTATGAGTTTGATAAACGAAGTGTTGCACAAGCATCTGTTCAAGGGGGTGTTATGTTACATAGATGATATCTTGATTTACTCTACTGATAAGAGAGAGCATGTGAAATTAGTTCGAGAGGTCCTTTCTACCTTGCTGAAAAACCAACTGTATGTTAAGTTGTCGAAGTGTGAGTTCCACCGTGAATCAGTAGACTTCTTAGGGGTTGGAAATGGACCCAGCAAAAGTGGAGGCGGTGGTCCAGTGGGAAGCTCCGCGAACAAGAAAACAATTACAGAGCCTGTTAGGATTTTGTAACTTTTATCGAACTTTCATAAAAGACTTTGCGACAGTCACCCTCCCCCTAACGGACTTACTGAAAACCAAGGGGAGGGGGACGGAGGCCGGGAAGCCGGGGGAGAGAATTGCCTGGAATGGGGAGTGCCAAAGGGCGTTCGAAACATTAAAAACCCTTTTTACTTCGGAGCCCATCTTAGCCCATCCAGACGAAACCAAAGAGTTCATAATCAATGTGGATGCTTCCGATGTGGCCATGGGGGGGGGCCATACTACAACAAGGGCCGGATGGGAAGTTACACCCCCTAGCTTACATCTCAAAAAAGTTTAACGACACGGAAAGAAATTGGTCAGTGTGGGACAAGGAAGCCGCGGCTATCCGGCTAGCGCTCACTACATGGCGGCATTGGCTAGAGGGGGCGCAAACCCCGTTTGAGATCTGGACTGATCATAAAAACCTAGAAGCGCTGCACACACAGAGATCACTAAATGCGAAGCAACTGCGGTGGGCGGACTTCTTTTCAAAGTTTAATTTTGTGTTAAAACACTTCCCTGGAAAGGCCAACTCCTTAGCGGACGCACTCTCCAGGTTGCCTCAACATGAGAGTGTGAAAGAAGAGGTGTTCAACTCCATGTTCTCCCCCAGCAGCTGGGAGGGGCAGTAGTTACTAGAAGCCAGCACAAGCGAATCCAGCTGGACATTGAGGCGTGCGATTGGGGGGGGACTATGCTCCCGAGGAAGTCGAAGAACTGGAAACACTAGCTGAATGTTCAAAGAAGGAAAACCAGTGTTGGTATCATGGGGACAAAATGGTGGTGCCCCAAAGCAAGCGTAAGGATGTGCTACTAGCATGCCACTCTTCCAAACTAGCAGGGCATTTTGGGTTTCTAAAGACGCTTAACTTAATTCAACGTCAGTTTTGGTGGCCGCGCATGCGCCGGGATGTTTCCGATTTCGTCTCGGCCTGCCAGACTTGCTTAATGTGCAAAAAGAGGGGGGGAAAGGTTCCGGGACTGTTGCATCCTTTGCCCACCCCTTCTCGCCCTTGGGAGGCGATAGCTATGGACTTTATTACTAATCTGCCACCCTCGAAAGGGAAGACGGTCATTTGGGTGGTGGTGGACACGTTTTCGAAACAAGCCCATTTCACCCCTTTCAAGCAATTGCCCACGGCCAAGGGGATGGCTAAAGCTTTCTTCAACCAGGTGATAAAATTACACGCTTTTCCTAAGAGGGTGGTATCCGACAGGGGCAGTCAATTCGTTGCCAACTTCTGGCGGGAGCTTCTAAAAATGATGGACATAGAACCTGCACTAAGCTCGGGTTACCACCCAGAAACCGATGGGCAGTCCGAACGAACTAATCAAATCCTGGAACAGTTTTTAAGGTGCTACACCAACTACCATCAAGACAATTGGGTGGATTTATTGCCATTTGCGGAATATAGCTATAACAATGCTGTGCATTCTTCCACGGGTGTCTCCCCCTTCATGGCCGTGGGAGGCTTTGAAGGAAAACCGTTGCCCACCATTGAGAATGTGCCCAATGCCCCCCCCACGGATTTTAAGAGTTGGTGGACGACATTGCAAGATTCATGGCCATTAATAGCCAAGGCACTGGACCAAGTGAAAGAGGACTACAAGAAATACGCGGATCGGGGCCGAGCAGCAGGCTGGGATCTCCAGCCTGGGGACTCTGTCTATCTCTCCACTAAAAATATACATGGCTTACAACCCAGTAGGAAATTGGGATGGAAATATGTAGGGCCCTACAAAGTGTTGCGAAAAATTTCAGATGTGTCTTTTGAATTGGAGTTGCCTAAATCACTGAGTTCTGTGCATCCTGTTTTTCATTTCAGCTTGCTGAAGAAAGATCCTGGGCCGAATGCATGGCATCCAGTTCCTCCAGCTCCTCCTCCACTGATGAAGGAGGGGGCCCCTCATTTCGAGATAACTGAAATTCTAGATTCTAAAATGCGTAGAGGCCGACTGTATTATTTAGTTAGATGGCTTGATTTTGGTCCTGAACACAATGAATGGATTCGCTCTGAAAATGTGCATGCTCCTAAACTAGTTAGAATTTTCCATAAAATGTTTCCTGATAAAGCCAGGTGAAGTTAATTATGAGGAGGCCAGTGTGTCAGAATCTGCTAATTCAGACATTATATTAATCATGCCTGTACCTTATGAGTAGCTCTATGTTTAGTTTTGTGCTTGTAACTGTTATGTATTACTGTCTGACCAGACCGGGAGATTATAGTAAGTGAAGCGGGAGGGTGACACCAGTAAAGTATGTGAACAAGGAGGCCTCTCACATCCCTGCCTCCGCATTCCAGCTGCCCCGGCTGAGACTTCAAGGGAGGATACCTCTCATCTCTTATCACATGCAAAAGCCTTGAGGCCATTGATTGTTATGTGAACTGGTAACATCTGAGGGGTCTGGTTTGGGAAAGGAAATTTACAGCTTGACACCTCACTCTTTTTCCTGTGAGAACCAAACGGCCAGAACACCTCTTTGCCCGCCAATTTTCCCCTATAGTGATTGGCTACCTATGGGTAATTCAAACTCCTTGGAATGGTATAATAGACCTGCTTGTATTATCTGTCTCATCTCTGACAATAATCCGAGACGCTGTACTAATGTAGAGATTGGAAATAAAGAACTGTGGTTAACCAACCAAGATCTGATCCTTGACTACTTTGAGCAGAACTCTCACAATAACAAACTCCCAATGTTAAGCTTCCTTTTGGTTCCACAAATTCAACCCTTAGCATTTCCAGAAGTGAATACAATTATCTTACCCTCTCAATCTTACTGGACTGTATACCCTCTCTGAGATACAGAGCCACCCCATCTCCAACTCCCCCCCTTCCAATATAATTTATTACCAGGAATCACTGTATCCCACTGATTTTTCTCATCCCACCAAATTTCTGAAATACCCACAATGTCTGTTTTCCCCCAACACTAAACATTCCAACTCCCTGATTTTACCTCGGACACTTCTAGCATTAGTATATAAACATCTATCGTTTCCCATACATGTTAAGCCCACAACCTTCCTCTTGTTGCCTTGAGACCTTGCCAGGCATTCCCTATCATTAGCCACAGTCTCAGAGAACAATTCTAATCCATTTCCTTGCAGGAAAGTAACAGCTACCCTTCATCTCTTTGAGATAAACCATCCTGAACCAGAGATTTTTCATCTCCTGTCAGCTTTCCCACAATATTCAATTTTAAAACTGCTCTGCCACCTTTTTTATTTTAAGCACCAGCAGCCTGGTTCCTTCCCGGGACAAGTGGAGACCATCTCTCTTGTACAGCTCCCTCTTGTTCCAAAAAGCATCCCAGTGCCTAACAAACTTGAACCCTTCCCTCCCTACACCATCATCTCATCCACGCACTGAGACTCCTGATCTGTGCCCGTCCATAATTTTGAAATATGGACAAATTATTTCTTTGAAGGAGGATGCTTCATAATAATTGTCCAGAGAATATTGTAGAGCAGAGATTTTTCTGGGTGTTTCTGAAAAGGGTGGACAAGATGGCTCCATATCCATTAGGATTCCTGGAGAGGTGTGATTTTTTTTGTGAAAATGTTAAGATCATTAATACATTTATTTAATTATATTCACTCTTGTGGGAAAGATTCCATCCCACCTTCCTACCACTGCAGTTGATTTATGTGCCGGTGGTGTTGCTGCTGGCCAAGATTGAGGTGGCTGTTAGCCAGTGGGCAGGGAGATAAACAGGAGTACAGAATCTCTCTTCCCCATGCCACCTTGAACACTTTCCCCCGATTCTATCCAAAGGTGCTGTGAATCAGAGCACCCTGGGGAATTTAATTCTCAGTGTGGCTGATGTAAAACATCATGATTCCTGAGAACCATATTCCCCAGGTCCCAGATAATGTGGTATCTCGGTGCATCAGATACTGTGTAGAAAACAGTATACAGATTTGCTTTCACCACCTATTTGAGTAGGTGTTGGTAGCACAGTGAGATTAGCCAGCAACAGCAACCTCCAGAGTAGTGCCATGCTGTCAGGTTCAGGGCTGGGGAATTGACAGGGCTGCAACATCCTGTGCACCACTACATGACTTCTGGGGAAAACGCAGAAGGGTTGTTGGGTGGCTCTAGGAATTGCCCAAAACTCTATGGTAATATCATAGTTTCTGGCCATTCCTAGAGCTACCCTATGTCCCTTCCATATTTTCCCCAAAAGTGACATAGCAGCGCACAGAATGCAAACTTAAAAAAATAATTCTCCTGCCGCCGCTTGGAGTGGCTGTGACCAAGGGCAGCTTCCTGCAGGAGGCCTCCTACTGTGGCAACACTACTCCAGACTGCACAATAAGTGCTGTGGTAGTGAGAGGCGACACATTTTCTCCCCTTTGTTTTCACATTTCCATTTGAGTGTCTGACTAGGCTCTGAGAGACCTGGGTTTGAAACTCTGCTTTGCCATGAAAGCTTGCTGGGTGACTCTGGGTCAGTTACACACTCTAAGCCTAACCTATTATGTAGGGTTGTTGTGAGGATAAAATGGAGGAAAGAAGAATGGTATAAGCCACTTTAGATCTCCACTGGGGAGAACAGCAAGTAAATAAATACATAAATAGGTAGTGATCAGAGATGGGACTTTTTAGTAGTGGCTCCGAACATTTGGAATGCCCTCCTTCTTGAAGCTTGCCTGGTACCTACGTTATTCTCCTTTTAGGTGCCAAAATGTCTCTTTTTACCCGGGCTTTTAATTGAGGGATTTAAAAAAATGCAGCTGTTTTTATGGTCTGCTACTACCTGAAGACTATTATTAATACCATACATAGCTGTTGAATGTTGTTTTATGCTGTTTTTATGCTCCTGGCTTGTTTTTATATTTTTATGTCTCATTTTTTTATTATTCATGATTCTTACGTAAATCTTTTTAGTGAATGTATGGGTTTTTAAAACTAGTGAGATACCTTGAGGAGGAGAAGCAGCACATAAATGTTCTAAATAGGGGAGGGGGCTGTGGCTCAGTGGTAGATCATCTGTTTATTTATTTATTTAAGAGAGTCAGTTTAGTGTAATGGTCAAGTGGGCTGAATCTTATCTGGGAGAACTGGGTTTGATTCCTCACTCCTTCATTTGCACTTGCTGGATGACCTTGGGCAAGCTGTAGTTCTGGCACAGCTGTTCTTGAAAAAGAGCAGTTTCTGTCAGAGCTCTCTCAGCCCTGCCTACCTCACAGGGTGTCTGTTGTGGGGAGGGGAAGGGAAAGGAATTTGTAAGCCACTCTGAGACTCCAAGTGAAGGGCAGCATATAAATCCAACCTCTTCTTCTTCTTCTTCTTCTTCTTCGTCTTCTTCTCTTCTATTTATAACCCGCCTTTCCTGCACAGGCGCAGGTTCAATCCCTGGCATCTCCAGTTGAAAGTACTAGTTGGTAAGTGATGTGAAAGACAGCCTGAGACTGTGGAAAGATGCTGCCAGTCTGAGAAGACAATGCTGACTTTGATCGACCAAGGATCTGATTCAGTATAAGGCAGTTTTGTGTGTTCAAATTATTTCCTTAATTTCATTATTATTATCTTCCTGAATATGAGTCTGAAAAACTGTGTAGATAAAGATGTTCGGTTTTCATTTATTTTTTTTGTTTGGCAGGATGTACAGTATGTAAAAGTCATAGGATTTCTCCCAGTTCTTTACCTGCATGATACAACTTGCCTTCATTAAGCTCTCCAAAATATCTACTAAATAAAGAGATAACTGAAACAAAAACAACATTGATTTATTTATTCACATTTTTATCCCGCCCTCCCCACACACGGGCGCAGGGTGGCTCACAAAGGGCACACAATAGACAACAGACTGTACTGACATGAGATTGCTCCATTAAATCTTCCTCTCCCTGCCCCTTATTTTAGTCTGGGACTCCTCCTCCATACAAATTGCATCACAAAAAAGCCAGATATCAGGCAGAGGAAACAGGGCTGCACCTAATTCAGTTGCAGTTGCTGGCATAGAATCAGTCCCAGGGAGATGCCTCACCTTGTCCAGTCACTGCTTGTTAGTCAGACCATTAATCAATGAACCCCCCCCCCTTCCCCCACAAGTAATCAGTGTGTCTTTAGCCAAAAGCAGGACCTGGTGCATTTGCTTGTCCATTACCTAAAAACAAAATCTGTCTATATATGGACACATCTCAATTTCATTTCTTCTCATAGACTATTTATAAATTTAGAATATTTCTATCCCACCTCTTCAGAGCTTTGCTCAAAGAGGCTCACAAATGAAAACCACAGTCCAAAACAAAAAAGGATTAAAAATACAGCATACCTTTAAAATTCTAATAAGATAAACCCCCTAATTAAAAGTGTGGGTTTTAAAAAAAAGTATGTTTTAACTAGGCACCTGAAAGAAAGTAAAGTAGGTGCAAGGTGAGCCTGAAGGGGGAGGGCATACCAAAAGCAAGATGCCATCACAGAAAAAGTCCTGTCATAAGTTACCACTTGTCTCACCTCTGAAGGCAGGGGCTCAGAGAACAGGACTTGAGAGGCAGATCTTAACTGGTGGGCTGGATCGTATGGGAGGAGACAGTCCTTCAGGTACCCTGGCCCCAAGGCACTTAGGACCTTAAAGGTAAGAACCAGTACTTTGAATTGTGCCTGGAAACAGCAATAAGTACAATTTGAACTGTGCTTCACAGCTCCTCTTCAGTAAGGATGCTACATAGCCCAGAGGTGCTGCCTTACTTTTGGGTAGCCCTAAATAGTGGGGCATCCCACTTCTGTCCTGAACCAGAGACCCACAAAGTCAAGTCAAAAGCTCTGGAAATGGATCTCCATTTTCAGGTTGCACAAGGCAGCCCTTGAAGCAATCTCCAGGCTTCCCCCTCCACCCAGCAAGGTATGTATATGAAACAATGCCAGGTTCCACCAGACTTTACCTCTTCTTAAGGCTATTCAGAGACCACCTGGTGAATAGCCCTTTCTGTCTTCCAACCTACATGTAGTCCCTTTTGTGTGACTCCTATACCTACGTGAAAACTCTGTGTCTAACTGTCCTTCATGCCCCATCTTTCAGGGTACCAAGATAACCCAGTCAAAGTAGTAACAATCCTTCCTGACACTAATCAGGGACCCATTTCCCACCTTTTGTGTAAATCAGTGATGGCAGGACCGTCAATGGTCATCGAACCCATTCAGCTGCTCCAGCACTTGCCCGATCTCATCAACACTATTGTTAATCCAGACTCTGCCCCTCTGTGACCTCACTGGTCACCTAGGTTTTGCTCCTCCTGGTGTTACATCCCCTGGGATGCCCTTTTGGTCCAGGTAGTCTTTTGTCTTCATCTGAGACAAGTTCCTCAAGGGCTCCCATTGGTCCACATTGTGTTCCAATGTCTATATCCATCCAAGCACATGACCATCAAGGTGTGCACTGTAATGGTGCCTATACTTTGAGTATACCCCCAAAGTCTCTCCTTTGGGTTTCCTCCTTAGTGCATAATGCCTATTGTTGACACTATCCTCTTCAGAAACCTCTGCACATCAGGACAGGTAGTATAACCCCATAACTGACCTTTCTATTCACTATCATCACCTCTGCTTTCTTAGTTCTGAGTTGAATGTTCTTTCTTGAATACTTAGTGTGTTTGTAATTAGGGAAATTCTTCAATAAAAACTATTTGATTTACTCTTCAGATCTGGAGTCTTCCTACTGTACTGGACCTTGGTATAAACAGGTGTGCAATACCTGATACCCCTCTGGCCTTCCCTGCCACACAGCTAATTTCCCCCAACAACGAGACAGGTCATTGGTGCTAACAACTATGATTGCTCTAAACATATTCCTCTCCCCACTTGAATCCTCACTTCCTTACCTTATTTGAATTATTCCAGATGCATCCCCTTTAGTTGGTCATGGTACATGCTGGAACCCCCACTTAGCTCCCTTCTGCCTTTCTAAGCCTACAAAGAAATGGATTTAAAAAATGTTATAGCTTTTATAAAAAGTTACAGCTTACCCCACAATTGGGTACACAATTATTTTCCAGTCTATGGCCTATTGCGCACAGGTGTTTCCCCTCGCTTTCACTATGCATGTCCGTCAAGTTTTGTATGTCACTCTGCATTGATTTTCCTCCTTACAGTGCTTAGTTTGCTTTCTGGTTACCATTTCCCCAGGTTTTCTGGGAGTGCATTTGTGCTGATTTTCCCCTTGTTTCACTTCCAAGCCAAAGGTATTTCAAAAGTGTGCAGATTCCCTCAGATCCCCCTCACCCTTTTGCTGCCCCTTGAAATTTGCTCCCTGCCCACATTGAGGTTGTTCTACTCCCTATGCCCCTTCTGCCATCATCCCCCCATATCAGTACACAAGCTCCATTTCCCCCTCATTTTAACATTTGTATTTTTTTTTACAAGTTGTATGAGTTTGCAACATTACACTATCACTACTCTTGGATCGTTGGATAAAAAATGACGGGGGAAAGTTTAAAAGGAGCTGTGTGAGGTTTAGTTCCCTGCTGGTATTGACTTGAAAGGGGGATTGGAGAGGAGGCAAACAGCAACGTCCCCAGTGCCCCCCCCAAAAGGATTTCAGTGCTGCATGCAAACAAAATTAATGGGGGGGATCATCAGCATGGAATGAAATTGACATGAGAGGTAAAGAGAGAGAGACACTGGGATGGGAAGCTTAAAGCTTTGAAAACATTTTCCCTTTAATGCTTTAGTATGGGGCTGGACATTTTGGCAGTCTCTGGAAGCCTAACATTAAAATGGCAGCTGAGCCACATGGACTTTCTGCAAATTGCCCAACTTAAGAATCACTTGGGAGCAATTCATTTAGAGGAAGAGTGCAATCTGCACATGACAGGATTTTAAAAACTGCCAAGATCATGACCAGAGTGCAGGATTAAATTAGAGATTAAATTAGAGAATCACAAAGAGAAAAGCATGGAACTTTGCATGGAAGGGCAAGAAATTAGTGTTACTGTGCAGCTATGCTAGGTCATCGGCAAAAATACCCCCTTTTTTCAATTTGGTGGCACGAGACTAAAAAAAAAAGCTCTCCAGTGCTTCTGCCAGAGGACTTCTCCCCCCCACCCCAAAAAAAATTTCAGCCCTGTGCAAAGTGTGGTGGAGTTGCAGCTGACTTTGCACAGGTATTCCTGCGTGTGCACGCATGCACGCATGAACACACACACACACACCCTTGTTGCCAGCAATCATAGCATGCAGTGCCAGTGTCAGTGAATTCTACCACGCATTCTGTACACTCAATGTGTTCCCCCATATTATGAGATTGTGTGACTCTTTCCCATTATTCACAGTGGCTGATTAACACAGCATGCTCTGCAGTGTGGAAAATGGGGCTTCATAGCTGCTTGTCAGTTTCAAAAAGTCTGTTCAGTTTCAACATTAGGGTTTTCCCATTTGCCTTCCTTCCTTTCTGTTCCTTTCCATTCAGTGAACTAACACTAAAATGCATGTGCAAAACCTGAACCATGAGGATTTAAATGGAATGTGCTTGCTGTACCCTACTGGGCAGCTGTGACTGGGCAATAGCATATTTAAAAACCCCAAACTTTAGACACCCCCCCCCCACATGTCACAAGTGACATTCCATCCCAATTTAGAAAAGTGCATTTTTAAAAATTGTAGCTGCAGAATAAATACACTGGAGGAAAAAGAATTGTGCATAAGGCGAGCACAGAATTAGAAGGCAAGATTAAATGCTTACTGCTCTGAAAATTTGCAGTAAGATGTGTGTGCATAATGGGCCTGTGTCTTTATTCACAGTCTTTTCCAATTTGTGCCGTGGTTGTGAAACTTCAGACACGCAACCCACCAGGTTTGTAGATTTATTTGCACTGGTGCTTGCCCCTTCAAGGCACATTATCTATAGTCCTTCTTGCATTCCCTCTCACACTTTGGCCTATCGCCTCTCATCTTGAACTAAGTAACATGCATGCCACAGATGCCAGGGACAGCTTTTCAATAGGCTGTCAATGACACTGAATGTTGGGTCTTACTTTTGCTATTTGAGATCCCCTGATTCTCTCAGTTCCCCAGCCCAGCTATTTGATTATTTCCTATAATAAACACGATTTTTGGTTTTCACTCTATCTAAATCATTTTGCTCCTTTTAATCTTTAAGTGCTACTTCACCACTTAGTGGCAGACCACTTATAGTTATGTGGGTCATAGCTTAGGTCTGAGGATTTTAAAGCTGGGTATACAATTTAAGTCAACACTTCCGCATGCACAGAGTAAAAGGCTGCCAGAGGAAGGCTTCTTCCTTGTATTTGGGCTGCTATAGTCTGGATTTGTGCTCCATTTGGAAAAAGCCGGCTATTTTTGCCATGGTACAAATGTATCCTAACCACACTCAGTGTGACACAATTGCTACCATTAAAGGGACATGCTATCTATATGTTTCAAATTACATATTCAATTTAAAAAAAAATACTAGAGAATCGTAAGGGATACAAAGGCAGCTTTTTCTGCATCCAAAGAAGTAAAATGTTCCAGTGTGTTACACCAAAAGCAGCTCTGGTTCCTTGTAATAAATAAATAAATAAATGCTCATGGTTATATGCTCCTTTATACATATATAAAAAAACACAAATATGCTTTTCATTTGGCTGAACAAATTTGCATATGAGTAGGGTGCCTACCGACCCTAAAAAGACATTAGCATTCATTCAACAATGCAGACTGCCATGTGCTGCTTAAAGTCTCTAAAAAATATATTGGAGAGCATAATGGGACATTGAAACATGAATGTTCAATTCAGCTTAGAATTAATTAGGGTAGTGTTTTGATGCCAAACCGGGGGGGGGGGGGGGAACAGGAGGTTTTAAATGGACTGCAACCATTACAAGCTGGTGAATGACTTTGTCATGCTGGTTTTCAATCCATCTCAACAAATAAACCTTCTACACCTGCTTCAAAGCTATATTGAAGTCACCAGTGTATAGATTGTATAACATAACTGTGAAGATACCATAAACCTTACATTCTTCTATATATGCTTTATTTTAAAGGCTGTTTTAATTTGAAATGTTTGAATTTTTTGGTGTTTGCAGCCTTAGGGACTTTTGGGTGGTGGTGGTGGTGGAAATGCAGCATAGGAGTGTTTAAAATAAATAAAATAATTTCTTTTCCCAAAACTCACTTTCTTAGATAGTCACCAATTCCTCTTATTCTCTTTTTCATATTTTAAAAGAGGGAATTCTGTCTCTTTCTTCCTACAGTAAAGAAACTGGGGAAAGTTACAATAGAACTGGTTCCTAGTAACATGGCATTCGCTCACATAAGGAGGCTACGAGTACCATCCTAAGCACATATACCTTTCTATGTCTGTTGAACTCAATGCGGTTTGAAGGGTGTGGCTCTGTATAGGATGCTCTTGCCAATCTGTAAACAAGTTTGTATAATGGCCACTGGTGACTGAAGGAGGACACCTTGTTATAAACTAAGGAACATTTATTCATACACAGGACATCATGACACATTGATGCGTACCATCCCAAACTTAAACCGTCTGATGAGTTTATTTACCCTTTCATTGAATTATTTCCATGCCTACCATAGCAGAGAGAATTCTTGTGGAATCCATACTGCTGCTTCTTGAAATGTTGTGGGACCTTTACATTTAGAATAGCATCTTGAAAAGAACCCGAAGGAGAGGGTATGGATGAATTGTTTATTATTTGTTATATTTTTACCCTAAGAAAAGGTCAAGGCAGTTTATATCTCGATCCCAAAAATGTGTTGTCAAAACCATTTTGAGTTGATTAGGTTAAAAGACAATGACTGACCCTAGGCCAGTCCACTTAGGGGGTGAAGCGACATTCATATCCATTCCCGAGGGGCTGGGGGGGAATAGCATTTCCTATGGGGAGTTCCACCCCATAAGACATACATTAACATCACTTGCCCTTTGTCAACTTGAGATATCAATTATAATGTACATTTTCTCATAAGCAGCAGCATTTGATGAAAGGTAAATGGCAACATGGGGTAAAAGATACAGCATGTTGTAGTAAGGATGGAAAGAATTTGACACAGAGAAGCCATTTTTGTTGATAGTCCAGGTCATATATTACACATAGTTTTGCTCTGAGTAGGCATTTGAACCTGGGTCTTCCCACTCCCAGTCTGGCATTTTGACTATCCCACACTTGGTCTCCCCAGAGAAAGCAGAACTGGATTCACCTGAAGCAGGCTTCACCCTGAAATCTAGGCAGGATCAGAATATCATGTTAAGCCATAAGATTTCATTCTTCTCACTCTTACCACTTTACCTTGGCATAAATTCCCGAATGTGTTTTAAATTCTTCTTGAGAAAAAATTATGATCTACAAGTGTTATAGATATGGGAATTTGGAAGCAGGGACATTTGGCACACCTACATTCATACGACAATTCCACATTTTTGTGCATTCATTGCATAACACCCAGGCACTTGAAATATATATATTGGTTGCTACATTGTTTCCCAGGAGTTTTTGACAGCAGAAACTTATCACTAAGCTGAGGTTGTGGAGAAGGCAGGACGTTGGAACGATTGGTCTTTGCTCATCCAAATCATTTTTGATTCAGTGCTATCCAACATTATAAAAGTCCTTGCTAAACTGCAAGATATATTCATGTTAATAAAAAATCTGGCAGAGTTACTATGCTCTGTTTTTTGGGAGCTGTAAGGTTCTACCCCCTCCCCCGCCCGCCCAACTGAGCTCGAAGACCAAAATTGTAGCTGGAATACATTTGCAAAAGAGGTTAAAGTGGTCCAGGAATTTGATGTGTTGCTTGCTTAGAAAAGGAAATGACAATAAGTATTCTTTAAAGAATGGATTCATTTGCAACTAAACTACCAAGGTTGTTTATCACATGGAGGAAATCTATTTCATATGCAAGTAAGCTCTCAATGATATTAGTGAGAAAAGATTCAGTCCCTGAGAGGGTACATTTTCTGTAATATGGCTATAAAATATTATGGAGAACATCTATATGTGAGATTGGAAGAGTGATTGAACTTTTTATTCTCTTGTGTTATTGCATTTTTTAAAGCATGGACCAATGAGTTGGCTTGAATTTAGCTGTTTTTATTCATTGTGAATAATGTTAACTGCAAATGTCATTTTCAGTTTATGAATAATTTTGAATACAATGCCAGTTTCAACAATTGTATATTAATCATAATCACAACCTAGTTTAGATGATTTCTTGCATTGTTTTCAGGCTTTCAATTAGACTGGGTACAATAGTTTATTTCAAGAGCCTGAAAAGTTGCCTGTCATACAGTATCTTGCCTGCACTCTGACAGGATGACTGAAATTATATAACCTGGAGAATAACCAATTAGGCATATCAGCTATCAATTCAAATTGTGTGGACAGTATATCAAGGCTGGGAGAATGAAGATTTAATGGATAGAGTCCAAGAAGAGATTAGGGTTGTGCATTGAGTTACAAACTAATCAAAATCCAACCCAAGCAAACACTGTTTTTAATATAGTTATTGTTAACTAATTCAGAAATAATGAGGAATGGTTGCTGATCCTCTTCATGCTGTTTCTCAGCCACTGGTCCCGGAACAGTTCAGAACCAGGTAACAACATATATTTAAAAAAAAACGACTTCTGGTTTTGGCGCTCACTGGACAAGTACACTTTCATCAGAGCTCCAATGATAGCTGCCCATGCCCACAGCAGCTGGGAGGGGTACTGGCTGGACCCAGTCCCCCCTTGAGCCCTTGTAGGGGGCTCTCAGCCTGGGGCACGAGAGGTGCCTCTTCCAAGGTGAATACTGAGGGATTGAGGCTCCTCTTTGCCCTGATAGGTCCTGCTGTCATGTGACCAGAAAGGGCAACAGAGACACACACTGGGATAAGCAAGCAGGTGGTCAAAAGTGTTTCTCTTACCTGGCGGAAGATATCTGATGAAGTGTGAGTCTTTCGTATGTTGATCTGGAGGGCCAGATAAGCATTTAAGCCCCTGATCCTCAACTTTAAAGCAGTGGGGGGGAGTTAACTCCACCCCACAAAGGTAAGAACTCTTTAAAATTCATCAGAGAAGAGGAGGGATGCAACTAAAGCATTCTCAGATAAAATAGAAGCCAGATAAGCTTAAAGCACTTTCTTTAATTGGCTCCAGAGACTTTTTAAGAACTTTCCTCAAACATAAACAACCTGTCTCTGACTGAAAATCATGGCACCTAAAGTCAGACCTTCTCCAGGAACTGCAAGTTCAAATATGTCATCATCTAAAGCGGAAGCAACCATAGACTTTCCGAATATGTTAAATGCAGCCTTGCACCCTCTGCTGGACCAGATGACAACTCTTAACATGAAATTTGATTCTTTTCAAAAACGGTTTGAAGAAACCAATCTGAGATCAGAGGAAACTGCCAAACCAGTTAAAAAAGTGGATGCCAAGACTAAAAAAACTTAAGCAGCAATTGGAGGCAGTGGAAGAAAAGTGAACCTCAGATAAACATCAATTGCTACAATTACAAATGAAAAGATCACCTTATGTACTGAGATTCCAGGGAGTACCAGAATGCAATGGAGAAGATCTGAAGATGCTTTTAAGCGATGCCTTAGCACCACTTGCAGATACTACAGTGTAACTTTTACAATTTGATATGGATATGGTTTATCGAAACTATCCAGATTACATCAAGAAAAATAATCTGCCTGGAGAAGTTTTTGTGAGATTCTCCAAAAGATCAAGCAGAGATCAAGTACTTAAAGTGACTAATGGGACTACTCTAAAACTTGAAGGTACAGACATAAAAGTCTTAAAAGACATTCCATTTAAAATCAGGAAAAAGAGGAAACAATATAAAAATCTGACAACCTTTCTACAGAAAAATTCCACGTCCTACAAATGGCTTTTTCCTGAAGGGCTTACTTTTAAATTTCAGGACATAAAAGAAAGAGTGGACTCTGTTACAAAAGCCATAGCCTTCTTGGAGCAGTGTCAAACAACAGACAAACCAAAAGGAACAGCACAGGACAACAAGACATCAGATCATGGCAACTATGATTTGGGAAGACGTGGAGACATATCGAGCAGCTCCTTAGAGGAGGACTCTGAATCTGAGTTAGGAGCTGCTGTCCCTAAATTACTTAAAGTCAGATGGGACTTTGATTAAAAATAAGCCTACAGGGAAGAAACCGAAAAAATATGAAACATGAATCCAGTTATATGTTTGGAACCATGAATTGTCTGACGTACCTATTTCAGCCTTTTAAAAAAAATCCTTCTGTGTTACTAAGTAGTATATAAACATAACTCTTATGCCTCATCTTACTAAAATGTATTGTAAGTGAAATCTCAACCAAGCTATGCAACATTGAAAATGACCCCTGCCATTTGCACTTTTAGTGGCCTTCTTTTCTTTCTCCCATGGTTTGTAGTTCCCTCTTCCTATTTTCTGTTGTAGTTTTAGAGAAAAGCAATAAAAAATATTAAAAACCCCACATATTTTAAAAAAAACAATTTAGGTGGCAGTCACAAACACAAGATAAAGTGGGGAGAAAGTGAGGCTATTTGTGCCACAGTAATTTGACCTGCAGTTGTGCAATCACACAGTTCTATGAAGCTGCGGGTGCAACCCGCCGCTGTGTGATCAGACACAACCGTGGGTGAGTCGGGTTTTGTTGTTGTTGTTGTTCGTTTCCGTTTCGCTTAAATGGGGGATCAATGAATCCCATCTGCACCTTGAGGGCTTCCTATGGCAGTATGTGATGATGCACATACTGAGAAGGGGAGAAAAACAACTGCATGTGATCAGGATAGCCTGATCAGATTATCCCTGATGCCATGAGTGCTCACTGGAGTGATCACATGGAGAAAGTCCGACTGTGGCTCATAGCAACCTGTTTGATACTGGAGTTTCACTTTTTTTTACTCCACTTCTCCGGTGGAACAAAACAGCTTACCAATGGGTGCAGGTCACTTGCCAGATGTTCTCTTGTGATCACACCCTTAAACTCCGGTTGGGAGTCGTGCCTATCGCGTGGCTAATTCTGCATGTGATTGGGGCCTTAGAAATAAAATACATAACAGTATGTAAACACTATACAGCTAAAACCAGTAGAAAAGAATAAGTTGTACTGCCTGGGGAGGGGAGCAAACAAGGAAAATTTCCGGGCACTAAAGGTAATAACCAATCTTTTGAATTACGACAGGAAGCAAATAACTAACCAGTACATCTCTAGAGAGGTATGGTTCCAGTACCTTATCCCTGTCAGCAGTCTATACCTGACCTATCTGGGGATGCACTGTCTGCTAAGCAAAAGGCTGGAATGAGCTTTGTTGGCAGTCAGGGAGGGTTGAGGAAAGTGGGGGCGGGGGGGGGAGGCAGAGGTTCAGTCCTTTGTCCTCCTGCCAGTAAACTCAATGAGACATAAGAGATAAACAAAATTAGCTTTCTTGTGACACAGTCTCATGAGTCAGAATCTCAGATCTCTCAGTGTAAACAGTAAACTTTTTTTGCATGTTTCCTCCACAATAATTCCACACTTCCAGCGGCTAATAGACCCAGTAAGGAAAAATAACCAGAAAGAAAACTGGAGGGTTTGTGGGTGTGTTCAGATGGCTCTTTTGAGCTGTGCCAGACATGAATGCCTGGTGGATTTAAAGGGCACGTCCAGACCTCAACATCTGGGAATTGTGCCGCTTTCATTAGTAGCCCATCAATCCCCACTGGGGATCCGTACTTAAAAGATAGTAGTTAAAGTCCAGACTAAAGCCGGTTGATGGGCCAATGCTGGACTTTCCACCGTGAGGTCATTCTACCAGCACACAATCAACCTGTAGGGATGGTCTCCAGACCATCCTAAATGGCTGCTATTTTTAAAAAAACTCTTAGCGATGTGCGCATAACCACTTAAACATGTAACGTACCCAGAGCTCTGCTCAAGTGATCCAAACAATGTTATGTTTCTGATGGTCCCCTAAACCCAATCAGCTTTATTAAGTGAAATGGTACCTTCCTCTAGGCAGTGTTTTTACCAGGGGTCATTTCATAGAAAAAGAGGTGCAGGAGCTCCTCATGACCCCTGATTACTGTGATAATTTATGGGGAAACACTGAAATGCTAAGTTTTATTGTTAAGTTCTACTCTTCTGCAAGTACAGAAAATAATTTTCAAGGAAATTCTAGGGATGATTGTCATGTACAGAGTTGATGTATGAGCAATCCCATGGTTTTCCCTCACTGGAAGGAGCTATGTCATCATTTTTACTCTCTGAGCTTTCCTGGCCATGACTCTATTCAGGTGGGCTCCAGCCATCTTGTTTGTTCTGTTTTGTTGTTGTTGTTGTTGTTGTTCGTTTCTGATTCGCTTGAACGGGGGAGTCGATGAATCGCATCTCCACCCTGAGGGCTTCCTATGGCAGTTTGCAATGATGTGCATACTGAGAAGGGGAAAAAAACAATGGCATGGTGTCGGGGTAGCCTGATCAAACTATCCCTGATGCCATGAGTGTGCGCTGGAGCGATCACATGGGGAAAGTCTGTCTGTGGCCCGTAGTAATCCTTATAACAGCTCCATTGGCAATATTACTATTCCCATATTTCATATGTGGGACTGAGGCTGAGAGAAACTGACATGCCAAAGGCCACCCTGTAAGTCAGTGGCTGAGGTGAAAAGTGAAGAGGCAGTTTCCTATATCACCGCTTATCTCTTCGCTACTTTACTACGTCAGCACTGAAATACGTGGATCAATCGGACATAATCTCATTCAAAGTCCAAAGTGGGCTGGGTAATTGTTCATTAGCTTCTTTCTTCATTTCATCGCCCTCCCCCCATGCAGACTTCTGTTACTTCCTGGCACAAAACTGAAAGATCAAAGCTATACAACACCTTGAAAAAAGATCAAAGCTATACAACACCTTGAAAAATGTAATTGCTATTGACTTTGCAGAAGATTTGATTAGGATGAATTGGCAAGCAAGTGATTTAATGTTAAATATTGAAGGCAATTTCTTTCATGTCCAAGCGTTCTTCTGGAGGGTTAAGAAAGAGGTATGCACTCTTTCAGTAGAAAAAATAAAACAAGATTGATTTTTAATAGATGGCAGAAAAGATAAGAAGTTATGTTGATGAGAGCAAGAGAGATTATTTTTAAGAAAGAGCAATCCCTGCCTTTTTTATTTGTACAAGAGATCAACTCAACATGGTCCAGGACAGAAACAAACAGCAATATAAGCATTAGAAATAAATGCATTTTTTCTTGTCAAAGCACATTGTTAAGATTTATTACGAATGACTGATTATGGAATCATATTGGATGTTCCTAGGTAATTAGAGTAAATGAGATATATATCAGTGAGTGTACCATGCATTTTTCAGACATTAATTTACCAAGTAATGATATCTCTCTGCCCTGACCTGGATAGTCCAGACTGGTCTGATCTTGTCAGATCTTGGGAGCTAATCAAAGTTGGCCCTGGCTAGCATTTGGATGGAAGACCACCAAGGAACAGCGGGGCCATGACATGGAGGCAGCCAATGGCAAACGACCTCTGCATGTCTCTTGCCCTGAAAACCCTTTGGGGTCACAATGAGTCAGCTGTGACTTGACGGCACTTTCCACCAATGAGATCTATCTAGTGCTTCATAACCACACAAATGGGCTAACATGTCATAAAGTACTTTTGTACCATGTGGGTACACACGAACTATGATACATGTGTGTATTGTACAAGGTTTGCAGAAGGGACATGTTAGATTTTTAGTGTGGTCAGCAGAATATTTCTGTTTCAGTTTATGAAGGGAAAGGATTCTCTAGGTTCCAGTCTATCACCCTGAGAGCTTTACAAAAAGGGTAGTATTAAAAAAAAACCCCGAATTAAACAGAAAATTCTCAAATGCATGTCAAGACTAAAAAGTGTATTTTACAAGAATTTGTCTTAATTCATTCCTGACTCTGTTGGAAGCAAAGGTCATTGTTCTGCCCACCTGACTATCAAATGGGGCACAAAGCTTCATTGTCAGGACATGGCATTGATCTCCACTTCTACTGTGTTTGACGAAGGAAGTTTTGCCTCTTGAAATCTTGCACCCTGAAACTCTTTTTGACCTCTAAGGTGCTACTGGACTTAAATGTAATAGGACTGTAAGTCATTCAAACCCCCCCCCCCCATTTAATCTACATATTTGATGCCTTGTATCTTTATTTGAGAAGTACAGGTACAAATGGAGTGCAAGAATCTAGGGGATGAAGCTTGCACTTTTAAAGTATCCACTGAACAGAGAAGAGGGAGCACATGTAGCAGAGCAGATGGAGCAAAAGGGATTGTTGTGGACGTTGTTCTATTCAGAGTGTCCAGGATCTGTATCCAACCACTCCCCTGACCAGCCACTACCATCCCTTAATCTTATAAATCTGAATGTTTCCCATAAGAACTCTTTCTCATCCCTGTCTCCACCCATTCATCATCAGAGAGAACAGGTTTTTTTAAAAAAATTTTTTACCAAGCACAACAAGACAATACATATAAGTTCCATACGAAAAACAAACAACGTACTAGCCCATCTGAGAGAAGAAGAAGAAGAAAAAGAAGAAGAGATTGGATTTATATCCCACCCTTCATTCACTTGGAGTTTCAGAGTGGCTTACAAACTCCTTTCCCTTCCCCTCCCCACAACAGACACCCTGTGAGGTAGGTGAGGCTGAGCAAGCTCTTTCCAGAGCAGTCCTTGAAAGAACAGCTGTGATAGAACTATGGCTTGCCCAAGGTCGTCCAGCAGGTGCAAGTGGAGGAGTGGGGACTCAAACCTGGCTCTCCCAGATTAGAGTCCGCACACTTAACCACTACACTGAACAGTGTTATGACATAAATTATTTATTTATTTATTATATTTATTTATTTTATTATATTACATTTATGAATCATCCAGTCCCCACTACTGCAGGGCTCTGGGTGATAGATAACAAGGTAGAAACATTAAAAGTATAATACATTAATTTCTAAAAATCAAGTGGTGAAAATTACAGTTTTCTCCCATTTCTGGCCTGTGATCACCTCATGGGTGTGGGGGAGGAAGTAAAAACTGCCTGAGAAAAAGGAGAATAGATGGAGAGGGGTGTCAGCCAAGATGTAAACCATTGCTGCCCTCAGCCAAAAGCCTGGCAGAACATCTCTGCATTGCAGGCCCTATGGAATTGCATAAGATCTCATAGGGCCCTGGTGGTGTTTAGCAGAGAGTCCCACCAAGTTGGGGCCAGGACTGAAAAGCCCCTGGCCCTGTCAAGGACAGCTGGATGTCTTTAGGGACAGGGATCACCAGCAGATTGTTATCCAAGGAGCATAACGCTCTTCTGGGGACATATCAGAGGAGATGGTCCTGCAGATACATTGATCACTGACTGCACAAGGCCTTGAAGGTCAATACAAAAACCTTGACCTAGTTCTCCACTGGAAGCCAGTGTAGCTGATGCAGCAAAGGTTGTATATGTGCTGTTCATGATGTTCCCATCAGGACTTGCGCCACTGCATTCAATAAGATCTGAACATGCCAGTAAAGTGGGCGAATGTGAACAAGATGCAATTTAACAAAGATAAGTGCTGAGTTCTACATCTAGGTAACAAAAATGAAGAACACATACTGGATGGGGGATACACTTCTGAGTAGCAGTGTGTGTGAACAAGATCTTGAGGTATGGGTGGACTGAAAGTTAAATAAGAGCAGCCAGTGTGATGCAGTGACAAAAAAGACTAATGCAGTCTTGGGGTTTATCAACAGAGGCATAACATCCAAATCACAAGATGTCATAGTTCTGCTGTAGTGTGCAGTTCTGGAGGCCTCAGTTCAAAAAGGATGTGGACAGAATGGAGCAGGTGCAGAGGAGAGTGATGAGGATGATAGGGGACCTGGAGACCAAGTCTTACAAGGAAAGGCTGAGGAACTTGGGAATGTTTAGTCTGGAGAAGAGGGGATGGGGGGGGGGGGTCTTGATAGCTCTGAAGAAGAAGAAGATGAGGAGAAGGAGGAGGAGATTGGATTTATATCCCACCCTTTACTACCCAAGGGAGTCTCAGAGCAGCTTACAAAATCCTTTCCCTTCCCCTTCCCACAACAGACACCCTTTGAGGTAGGCAGGGCTGAGAGAGCTCTGACAAACTGCTCTTTTTCAAGAACAGCTATGCCAGAACTATGGCTTGTCCAAGGTCATCCAGCAGGGGCAAGTGGAGGAGTGGGGAATCAAACCCTTTAAGTATTTGAAGGGCTGTCACTTAGAGGAGGGCAGGGAGCTGTTCCTGTTGGCAGCACAGGATAGGACTCAAAATCATGGGTTTAAATTAAGGTGGGAAGGTACTGACTGGATATTAGGAAAAACTTTTTTACAGTAAGAGTTGTGCAACAGTGGAATCAGCTGCCTAGGGAGGCAGTGATCTCCCCCTCACTGGCAGTCTTTAAGCAGCAGCTGGAGAAACACTTGTCAGGGATGCTCTAGGATGATCCTGCATCGAGCAGGGGGTTGGACTAGATGGCCTATATGGCCCCTACCAACTCTGTAATCTATGATTCTATGATTTTGGATCAACTGGCATTTCCGGGTCAGTCTCAAGGGCAGGCCAGTATACATCGAGTTACAATAGTCTAGCCTGGAGGTGAATGTTGTATGGATCATCATGGCTAGGTCAGAACACGGCAGAAAAGGGGCCAGTTGCCAAGCATGGTATAGATGAGAAAATGCCAGCTTTTCAGTGTGTGCGATCTGGGCCTCCATATTCAGGGAGGCATCCAGGGTCACAACCAAACTCCTGACAGACTGTGCTTGTCATGGATGTGGATGAGGGAGAGACAGAGTTTGCAGAAACTGCAGCTGGCCCCTCTGAAGCAGCAGAGGAGGATAGCTGGCAGTTGCCTGTATTAGCATTCTTCACACCTGGCTCAGATAAGGGGGAAGAATTGCAAACTGAAAGTCCTCCTGACTCCCCCCCCCCATGTGTGACTCATTTAAGGAGTGACTGTGGCAAAACTTAGCAACCAGGTGACAAGAGGCCAGGCTACAGGGAAGATGCTCGACTAGCCCAGAGTTTTAACAGAGCCTGGGTGATCATGCAGCTGGCTAATTGGAAGCAGCATTTAACTCCACACTCTGGACAGTCTCTTTGTGGAAGCAAAGAGTCAGCTTCATGCTGCCTTGCATCCACTTTGACTCAGCTCTTAGACCTTTGGACTCCCCCCCCCGGCTTTGGACTTGGCTCTGTCTTCCTGGCTCCTGACCCTGGCTTGGCTTTGGACTACACTTCTGGTTAGTGATTTTGTACTTGGCTCTGTGTTTCTGGCTCCTGACCTTGGCTTGGCTTTGGACTTTGCACTGTCTTCTTGGCTCCTGACCTCAGCCTGTTCTGGACTCCCTTTGACTGGCACCCGGCCTGTGACAGCGCTGGTATCAATGGCATCCGGTCAAGAGTGGGAAGTCTGAACCCCATCCCTGAAGCTTCCCCCGGCCACAGAACCTCCATCTTTGTTGGGTTCAGTCTCAGCCTGCTCTTTTTTAACCATCCCACCACAGCCTCCAAACCCCCGGCCAGATGTTGTGTGGCTGTGAAGGAAGACTCATAGGAAGCTGTGTATAGTGTGCTAAATACTTATAGAAGAAGAAGAGATTGGATTTATTCCCCTCTCTTCACTACCCAAAGGGGTCTCAGAGCGGCTTACAAACTCCTTCCCCTTCCTCTCCCCACAACAAAACCCTGTGAGGTAGGTGGGGCTGAGAGAGCTCTGACAGAAACTGCTCTTTTTCAAGAACAGCTGTGGCAGAACTATGGCTTGCCCAAGGTCATCCAGCAGGTGCAAGTGGACGACTGGGGAATCAAACCAGGTTATCAATATCAATAAGAGTATAAAAAATATATTGGGCAATGTTTTTTTGTCTTACTTTATTGATGACTGAATTTATTCCTAAAATAGATTTTAATCTTTAAAGGGTGAGGGTTTTTTTAATGACTTGAAAATGTTGAGCAGAAAGGAGATCTTTCTGTAGCAAGAAACAAAAACAAGAATAACTTTTCAGCATTACTGTATATCAATAGCCAATTATTTTCATATGGATGTGTTCCAGCTGGGTGCTAATGGACTGACAATGAGTTAGCTTTTAGAGGAACCATAATTTCAGAGAGAGAATAGCTGACCCTTTAATTCTGAGGTATTACAGAAATTACACCTCTCACCTTTAAAAATTGCAAATGTACTAAATCATTTGATCTCTCTGGGGACTGGGATATTCTCCTTGTTGTTATTTTAAAAAGTGTAGGCCTTTGAGTTGCACTAATACTCCATTTAGGACATGTTTCCAGTCTTTCAAAGTGTCATCTCATCTTTCTTTGTAAACATATTTTGGGCAGCATGTAATGGTTTCACAGAGGCTGGGAGAATGCTCTGGTTGTGGTGTCTTTTTTACCATTGTTCAGTGTAGAAATGTGCCTTATGTTGAAATGAAATTAAAGTAGGCAGGTATGATACCCCTCCCATCCTCTACCCTTCCTCAGAGGCAAGATTTTCCCTCCCTTTTTCTTTCCCTGGCTGACTGAGCCACCCTAGTAATGTGTATTCTTCTTTCCTGAAGAACTCTGACTGTCCCACCCTGTCATAGAACAAAGTTTGAGTAGAGTGGCATTTTTATGATCAACAAAATTTTATTCAAAGTGTAAGCTTTCATGTGCAAAGCATACTTCTCCAAACAAATTGGAATAAAATCTCCACAATGAGCTACTTACAGGAAAAAGAGGGTGGGGGCAGCTGTTAGGAGGAGCCACTTAGAGCCAAGATGTATATGTAGAGATGAAATTGGATCAGGTTGCCGGTAAAATCAATGGATGGCAGCAAATTAGCACGTAAATGCAAAAGTTAACAAAGAGATGTGAGAATGAAGCTAGAGACCAGCAGTACCCCCAAGAAAAATCGAGCTCAACCCTGTGGATATGTGAGAACAGAGACTAAGCATGTGCACCCTTCTTCACATACACTGAAACAGATTTCCTCAAATATTACATGCAAGTGGCGGCGGGAGGGGGGTTGTTGTCAGGAAGAGCTGATTAGACTTAAGATGCACAAGAAACTAAGCAATAAATATTTTGAAGAATTAACCCTCCACATTCTTTTATCTGTTTACACAGCACTTCTAAGCTTTTAAAAGTGCAATCTATCACAGCAGGATAAAGGTGGGAAGCATTAGGGCAGGGGCCAAAACAGTCAGCAAAATTTCCAAATGTTGGATTTATGTTTTAGTTTGCAAGAGCTGCAGCAAGATCCTGACTGACATCAGGATCCCCAAACTGACATCACATATTTGCCACCCCAGCCCAAATGACGAGACAGACAACGACTGGAATTAAACAAGGGCCACTTTATTAACTATTTAACAGAACCTTGCAGCGACGGCCAAAACTAAGCAAGCACAGGAACAGGCAAGGCAGGCGTCATTCCATGACACAGCCTCCTTGCCCTTGATATGGGCGGAACACCTGGCTCCGGTCTTGACCCAGCCCATGTCTGGCTCTTAACCGGCAGCCCAGCATACTGGTTGCCCTGCAGGAGCGCCTACCCTTGAGACCATACAGACCTTTACGGAGGAGCCTAGCCGGCGAGGTTCCTAGAGGCGATCACCATTCTCCAGCCCCGAACCACTTAGCCCTGGGGCAGTACCTGATGACCTCCTGTTCCCAAACGGGATATGCCGTAAGGTGCTCACCAGTTCCTTTTCTTGCTTGCACAAACTTGACAAGTGACCAAACTATTTAAGTCTCATCCACCACCTATACCCTTAACAACTGACCACAGTGTAAGGTTGTAAGGCAAAAACACCTCTACCAAACCACCATTCAAGGTAGAGGTGAAAAATTCCTACCTGGCCCCAATTGGCAACCAGCTAATGCCTACACTGCGAACCGGGCGGGTGGGCGAGCAAGCGGAACTGAAGACCAAAGCGGGAGCGGGGCACTGCCTTATATAGGCATCCCCACCCCCGCCAGCTCCAAATCGTGCGACAACGTGATCAAGAGTTGCTGCCCCACCCCTGGGCGAGGCGGCAAAGCGGCACCCGCCGGGATCTGAGTTCTCTACGAGCAATGAGATTTAAGAAAAATGTACATTTTTTTATATTCCCCTTACACACTTTCTCAGAAGCTTCAGCTGAAGAAAGAATCTATAGTTTGTTCTTTAGACTGCGGAGGAAAATCAGAAATTACCTGAGGTTTCTTATTCTAATAGTTGGAGGACTAAATGATTCAGGATTTCAGTGATACCCTTTTGCTTTAGTTTGGGTCATTCACAAGACGTTGACCCTTCCCCCTACAAACAGCATGTACATGAGAAGCTTCTCACACGGCTATCTGTTTCTTGAAAGTTTTTATAATATTTCCTTGTGCTGCTGAAGAGGTAAGACATTTTTCAGTTCTTAAAGTGACTAGACCAGGGGTGTCAAACATGAGGCCTGGGGGCCAGATCAGGCCCCTGGAAAGCTTCTACCAGGCCCGCCCTGGAACTGGCCATCTCCTGCTTCCAGTTCTGTTGCTGCTGCTGCATCATAGCTTGCTTTACCAGACTCTCTCGATCGCTCAGCCATTTCATGTTTTCCCCTGGGCCCTAGACTCAGAACTCTGAGCATGAGATTTCTGTAGTGAATGTCAATAAATCAAAAGTAGGTTTGCAGCTTACAGATACACACCTGAACAGCATACTCAAGATGGCAACAGCAGAGACATTTTGATGTGATAATTCAGAGCAAGGGGTACCAGTTATCAGATACTGTTAAATAAACAAAATATTGCAAGAGTGCTAATGTTTTAGGCATGTTTTTCATTTTAAGTTAAAAAAAAAAATTGTGTTTGTGTCCTTTATAAAGTTTTTATCTGCACTATCTGGCATTACATTTTATGATACACATGGCCCAGCCCAACAAGGTCTCATTTATGTCATATCCGGCCCTCCTAACAAATGAGTTTGACACCCCTGGACTAGACTTTACTAGCATGAACAGCAGTGCTGGAACCTTCAAAGAAACCTGTTGCTTTATGGTATTTTGTTGGATCATGGCCACTGTGTTTCTACATAGAATGCAGACTTAATTGGGGAGAATGATTCTCTTTTGTTTTCTTTATCATGGCCTGGGATGAAACAAGACTCTCTGACCTCACACAGTGGTGTTGATGGACTCCACTTCTCACATTCTATAGAAGCAGTGGAAGAAGATATATAACCACGTAATGCTAAGCAAAGTTACAGCCTGATAACTTAATTGAAGTCCCTGTTAATGATTAGTGCATCCCTACCCTATGAAAATTGGAATAAGACCCCATTTACTAAGGATGTTCATATTTCTCAGTGCTGCTATTCAGGATGCCAAAATTCCTATTTTAATTTCACTTCTCACTTGTGCATTATCAACCTTGTGCCCTCTTCTGGTTTTTTGGTTTATTCTCCCCCCCCCCCCCCCGGTCTAATTTTTATGCAGTTTCATTCTTGAGCCAGTAAATCAGCATGATGCATTACACTGTATGTATAAATTATGTTGACTGAATGTATAAATTGTGCATAAAAATCATACAACATGCATGGAAAAATACAAACATACAAGACCGACATGAAAAGGAGATAGCAGCAACCACTGACAAGATAGAAACAAATATTTAAAAAATGAACCAGGGAACATTTACTCATCCCTACCTTCACACAGGATCCATTGGCTGGGGCAGAATTGCCACCCGTGCTTCCCCTCTCAGTGCTTCTGTGGAATGTCTGAAGTGGTCCTCCATTTCCACTCTTCAAAACCTGTGATTTCCCTCTTGAACTAGTAACCCAATTAGAAGCTGAAGTGAGTTCAGGGTTGTTATTCCAGGCAACGGATCTTGTAAATACACTTGTGGAGGTCCTGAAGAGCCAAATAATTCCTCGCGTTTGCATTCATCATAATCACTACTTTAGAAAGAAAGTAGCTCTCTGGTGTCAAAACTTAGAAAAAGAAGGCATTATTTCCCATTCTACATAGGAAAAGTGACCCCAGTGTACCTGAGAGATTTTTATGAAGGCACATATTTTTCTGCGAGGGAAAGATCCATATTAATTCAGGTATTTAAAGCTATCTATTATGAACCATTCTGCCAGTGTCCCTTAGGTGTCAGAAAGCTAGATGCATTGTCAGCCCCTAAATTTAATAAGAAATGTATCTTTGGTGCTCTGGCATTTTATATTCCAAACTTTGCCCAGTGGCTGATGGTTTCTTCCTCAAAGTGACATATTGATTGTAGGTACATGTAGGGTGAGTATGATTGTGTTCAGTATTTTGAGCTCATCATCTGTTATCCTATTCTTATTGTCATCCGAAGCCCAGACAATATCAAATTGGAAGCACCAGTGTAGAAAATTACGAACAAATCAGAAAAGACTACAGCTGTGAAATGAATGAAGCCACTCTTTCCACATTTAGCATTTCCTATGGAATAAAAGACTACACGTGTTTTGGAGGGCCTACAAGCTATTTTTTTCTGAAAATATATTTTTATTTTAGAAAACAAAATAGTGATATAAAAGGGATACAGAAGAAAAAGAAGGATTATATAACAAATTATATATATCTAAAGTCATTATACGTTACAAGGTCTATAGAAAATATTTCTCCCCAACATCCCCTTTATTATAATTTTAAGACATTTTCTATAGAATTCAATAGGCCTTACTTCAAACATTTAAATTTCAATTTCAAAAGTGATCTATTTTGCAACTATATTAATGTCATTGTTACTACATATTTGATGTTACATATTTCATCCTTTCTACATACTAGTTGTAGTTTTTAACAGGGCTATTTTTGGGCAGGAACGGAGTTCCGGCTGGCTTCTGAGTTGGCCCTGCCTACAGCCTCCCCCCCGCCCCGGGTTCCCCAGGCACCTCTCAAGCCATGGGGCATCTGGGAAAGCCAAGCTGATCCAGGGAGAGAAGGGAGTTTAAACTGCCTTCCCCCCCTCAGGTTCCCCAGGCACCTCACAAGCCACGGGGCACCTGGGGAAGCCAATCCTGAGAGGGAACTGCACTGTCAGGGGTGTGGCCTTATATGCTAATACATTTCTGCTGTTGGGTGTGGCCTATTATGCTAATGAGTTCCTGCTGGGCTTTTTCTACAAAAAAAGCCCTGGTTTTTAATATAACAGGGTTTAAAGGAAAATCGTATATATCTCACAATAAAATATAAAGGATATTTTTGTTCAGAATTCATTTCCTTATACTTTTATATTCCAAACTTGTTATTATTCTCCTTCTGCATTATAATACATTTATATGCATTGCAATTCATTTATATACAATTTTTAAACTGTTTCTCATTTTAAACTTTAAACTGTTTCTCATTCTAGCCCCTGCTAACGTAATATACACTCCATCTCTCCTCAAATTTTAAAATAGGTCTGTTTCTCAAATAAGTTGTTAATTTTGCCATTACACAGGAGAGGTTACAAGCTATTGTGGCAAGAATGCACTTCTGTAATTACAGACACATGTTAGTTATACTGTGAAAAGCTTCCTGAACATACAGTATAACCAGAAATAGTACCCAATGCATGAGAGTTCTAATGTGCTAAAAGAGAGATGAAAAGTCATATCAACATAATTAGCATATTAACATAATTAAACATATGACATTCATTTATTTAGAAAATATTAATGATGCTACTCCAAAAGCCCATTTGAGGTGGCTTACAAATTAAAACATAATAAATTCAACAGAATAAATCATTAAAATAAACAAATAATTAAAACTAGCAGTTAAAAACCAGTCATAAAAAACCACAGCTGGAAACATCTAAATTAAATCATTGTAAAATGGTTCTTAGGCTAGAAGCAGGGGTCATTTCGAGCAGGAGCTCGGGGGAGTGCAGCTCCGGGAGTTGGTGCCAGCCCCCCCTTCCATGGGGGAATGCCTGCTTGTGTCATGGCTGCAGCAAAATGACCCCGTCCCCTAGAAAGGTCCTTGTTCCTCCGACCAGCCTTCTGAAGGCTTCAGCCACCACTGAAGCTATCCTCCCAGAATAGTGGTATTTCTGAGGCTTGGATTAGTAGCTGTCCTCTCTCTCTCTCTCTCTCTCTCTCTTTCTGACATAATTCCAATGGATTAGTATATGCAAATAAGTTATGCTAATGGGTTATGCTAATGAGCTCCTGCACCTTTTTTTCTACGAAATGACCCCTGGCTAGAAGCAAATAAAATTTTGAAGGATCAAACTTCTTATTTAAACACCTGGGGGGGGGGGAGGAGAAAGGTTTTCACCTGTTGCCTGATGAAAAGAAAGGTTAAGTGAACCGCAAAGGGGGAGGCATAGGACTGGTGAGGTGCCACAACTGAAAAGGATTCTGATCACAAGGTGGGGGCACAGAAGACAGAGGAGGATCTTAACTGTCTATATTTTCCCCCTGGATCTTAACCCTATATAGGATCTTAACCCTATATTTTGCCCCCGGAAGTAGCCTGGCTGTGGCATTTTGGATTACCTAAAGTTTCCAGACAGTTTTGAGAAGCAGTGTCATGTAGAATGCATGATAGTAATCTAGTATGGATGTAATCAGAGCATAGATCTCTGTCGCCAAATCGAATAATAGCAGTAATTAGGGCCAGTGCTATCATTAGGCCAACGTAGGCGACTGCCTAGAGCGCAGGCATCAGGAGAGTGCCTTACTGACTCCAGCAATGGGGGCAGCAATGGGGCAGAGGCAAAGAAGGGAGGCGGGGAGAAGATTTGTGTGAAGGACAATGAGACCCAGGCAGCCAGTGAGAAAAGGCCTGGGTGCTGACGTATCTGTTGTCAGGTAGAAGAGCCCCAGAATGCAGCCTGAGTGGCAGATAAATGGAGGCGCATGAAGCTGCTGCATTGTATTGGATCATCAGACCACTGCTGGCCCATCAGTCCTGGGGGCTGCTGGGAGGCAAACTGAGGAGAAAGGTGCGTGAAAGAGAGAGGGGGCAGGTGGGTGGGAACAGAAAGAGATAGGTGGCCGCTGGTGGTCTTGCCTCATGGAGGGTGACACGAAAGAGCCTGTGGTCTTTTTTTTTTTTTAAACAACTCATTGGTGCCTTGAAGCTCTGCAGGCACTGCCTCCCCTCTGCAGACTGAGGAAGAAACTTCCATGTTGCTTAGCATCTTCTGGGGAAATTTAAGTTCATGCGGGGACTTCTTTTGCTTGGCAAGCTGGCTGAGGGCGCTGGGGTGCAAGGCACTGGTGACCACCACCCTCTCCCCACAGGAAGCTCCAGGGGCACTTGCAAAATTCCAGCATTAACTCCTATGGAGTTGGGTGTCATCAGATGAGCTCTTCAGAAGAAATAGGTCATGCCTCATTCCAGATCCCTCAATGATCTGTCTGACTGGTTTAATTAAGATGCTAAGCAGCATGGGGAATTGCCAACTGTGGGTTAGGAAGTTCCCAAAGATTTGGGGATGGATCTGGGGATGGTGGGGTTTAGGGAAGGGAGGGACTTCAGAGGAGTATAAAGCCATCAAGGCCACCTCCAAAGTGGCCATTTTCTCCAGGAGAATTGATTTCTGCAGTTTGAAATTTAGATCTCTGGGGCCCACTTGGCAACCCAGGATGAATCTCTGTGGACCCTATATCATAAGCATCACAGGGCTGAGCAGTAGCCCCCCAGCAACACCCCGTGGAATTTGCCAGTCAAGTAAGAGAAGAAGCACAAAATCACATATGTACTCCACTTTCAGCACAGCCATCTTCTACAGAAGGACACCATAATTAATGGTGTCAACACCACTAAGACGTCCAGGGAGTCTCAACAGAATGCACATTAGGTCTACATAATTCATATCTCAAAACCTATTTTTAGTCAAATTGAGTTCATTCTATGAATGCTTTATTAAATTTCTAATATAGTCAGTACCTGCCTATTGTGCAAAAATTATAGTCCAATGCCTTACACTAGAAGAAGCCAAACTTTTCCTCAGTTTCTTCACAGGTTGATTTTTTTATAGCATCCTCCCCTAGTGCAGGTGCCATACTTGTAACTGGAGACAGTGGCTTCGCCAGATTCCTTGTCTAAAAGACAGCTTCTCACCTATGTATCAGATACTGCGTAACAGCCTTATTGAGTGGCTTTGATAATTAAGGCAAGTTATCAAAATATTAACATCTGAATCATATCTTACATGTCAAAATGGCCAGGTTCCATATTTAGATGTTGACTTTCAGGCATGTTTTGAAAGAAACAAAATGTTAAGTCTCATTGATTCCATTTCAAAGTAATGTGGTCAAACACTGCTTTGTAAAAGTCAGCATTTTGTACAAGCTTCCCCATCCCCCAGCTCAATAACTGAGGGAAAAAAAGACTCCCCCCTCCCTCTAAATAGTCTCAAATTTCAGATAAAAGCCTTTTCCATCAGAACAAACCACACAGTCCTTTGTGCCAGTGAGGTCTTACTCCACACTGAACCAGCCTGATTTCTGTTGACTACCTTACCAGGAATTACTATGCTGTGGTAAATAAACTGGAAGCACCAGAGAATTTACTCAGGTAGTGGGATTGTAACAGAGCTGATAGGAGGTATAACCCTGTAGAGTGGATACAAGACTGGGAACAATTAGATATATGCCATGGCTGTGGGGAATAGAGGGTAAAAGAAAAGAAGGTATATAGAAAAAAAAAGCCTATCCGACCATGTCTGTTGGTTTTTTTTTTAGCAGGAGCATGTTTCAGTTCCTATAAGACCAGATCCATGCTATCAAAGAATCATCACAAACAGGGTAATTTCTGAACAAGTGATGTTCCTGCTCTATTAGATCTGGAAGCAGCTGTTGTGATAATCTGCCTGTATTCCTGAAGAACTTGCTGTGCAATCCTAAGAACACCTTCCTGGGAGAAAACACCATTGAATATACCTGAGTAGGATTCTAAGGAACTATTAGAATTGCGCTGTCTAATACTCCATGCATTGTCTCAGATTGCTGTAATCTTAGTCCTATTGCATTGCTTATCAGCCTTCTCATCCTATTGATTACATTGATTTTACCCTACGTAATTCACCTTGAGTCTCAGCGATAAAGATGGGCTATAAATAACATAAATAAATACATCTATCTGTCTGCCTGTCTATCATATCGTATCTGTCTGTCTATTAGACCGTGGCTGCCAAAACAAACATAGCAGGTCTCAGATCAATACCTGAGCATGGTGTAACAATTACCCGGCCTCCCTCTTGGTGGTTAATGTTGCAAGTGATTGCCTGATGAAAAGCTGTGTGTAAAACATCTGCTTCAGCCATATTCATTTAAAGAGCCTTTGAGGTGCTCTGACTGTTGCCCCTGACTGCTTCTGCTTGTTCAGTTCTGATGTCTGGGGTATTTTACTGGTCATATTAGCCTAACTGTTGCAGTGTCGGTTGGGTTTTTAAACTGTAGGGTTTTTTAGAGAATGAAATCTATTTAACTACCTTATGGGTTTAATAAATAAAACTTTCCCATTGTCCCCTTTTCCTTTCCAGTCTGGTGTAGTGGTTAAGTGCGCGGACTCTAATCTGCGAGAACCGGGTTTGATCCCCCACTCCTCCACTTGCACCTGGCTGGATGGCCTTGGGCAAGCCATAGCTCTGTACCAGCTGTTCCCTCAAGGACAGCTTGGGAAAGAGCTCTCTCAGCCCCACCTACCTCACAGGGTGTCTGTTGTGGGGAGGGGAAGGGAAAGGAGCTTGTAAGCCGTTCTGAGACTCCAAGTGAGTGAAGGGCGGGATATAAATCCAATCTCTTCTTCTTCTTCTTCTTCTTCTTCTTCTTCCTGTGTGTGCCTTTGACTTCAGATTCTATTGCAATAGTGTAGTACTCCATTGGTACCTGAATTTGGGGTATAAAGCTGTTGTAGAGAGCCTGCATACGTCCAACTTAAGAAGTTCTCATAGTCTTATTCTTCTGGTCTTATTGTGTCTGTTCCCATCTGATAATATATCATGAAATTAGGGTTAAAAAAGAAACAGAAGCTGGAAGGATCTGTCTGCTGTGCAGAGCTCTTTTCAATGTCTTTGACCTTCCTTGTGATCTGCTCCAGCAGCTCAGCCAGGCAGATTCCCTTTTCAAGGACCAGGTTTGTGAACACCAGATGCTGTAATTTAATGTGGTGTTATCCACAGCTAAAAAAAACAGGTGGCTCAAGAATGAGACAAAGGCTGTGGTCACCAGGGGTCATTTCGTAGAAAAAGAGGTGCAGGAGCTCATTAGCATAACTCATTTGCATAAGTCATTTGCATATGCCACACCCCCTAACACACCGGAAGTGGGTCAGAAGGCAACACCCACCCCTCAGGCTCCACTCCACAGGTGAGTGAAACTGACCTGCTCTTCCTCCATTCCCTTCCCCATCCAATATTTTGTGCAATAAAAATAAACGTAAAGAACACACCCTCATTCTCCTCCTGCTCCCTTGAAACCACCAGGTTTCAAGTAGACTTGAGATACCCAGGACATGTGCACCACCCATCCCATCCCCTTCCCCTTCCCACAACAAGACACCCTGTGAGGTAGGTGGGGCTGAGAGAGGTCTTTTGAGAACTGCTCATAAGAGAACAGCTCTGAGAGAACTTGTGACTGGCCCAAGGTCACACCAGCATCTGCATGTGGAGGAGTGGGGAATCAAACCCGGTTCTCCCAGATTAGAGTCCAACTCCTGACCACTACACCAAACTGATGGGGTGGAAGCTGCTGAAGGGTTGGTGAAATTTCTCCAGGATTTATGTGCCATGTGCCCAGATTAAAAATGGTATACTTAGAAAATTTATATGCCACCTTGAGCAAGTCTCTGGAAAAGCAGCACACAGTCATAAAAGGAACAATGATAAAATTATCAATATTAAAACAAAACATTAAAAACAATAAAGACCCTAGCAGGGCTTTCCCCGGGGCGCTGCGCCTCTACACTGCTCGGGGAAGTCAAGGAGGGGGCGGGGCTTGGTCATGTGCCCGCACCCTGGGCTCCTCACTCCCGGAGCTGCGCTCCTGTGCGCTCCTGCTCCAATGGACCCCTGGTGGTCACACATATTAAATAATCCCCTTTCAATCCACTTTCAGTGCACTTTCCAACTGGATTTTACTGTGTGAACTGGCAAAATCCAGTTGGAAAGTTCATTGAGAGTGGATTGAAAGTAGATTATTTTGTGTGTGTAACCACAGCCAAAGAGGGCATTATATATGTCAGTAAATATAACAATTATTCATAATGCACAGATTCCACTTTCCTTTCAACTTCATTTTTAAATGGTCAGGATTCATGGATTTTATTGTATGTTACTTTGAATACTGGGCTGCTGAATTCAGCTGCTTGCCAGGATCTGTTCCCCTGCCTGCATTCATGAGCTAGAGACACACTGGGACCTAATTTCACATCAACTCCTTGTGCTCAGCTCTGACATGTTCCCATGAGTATTGAGATTCTCACGAAGCCTTTTTCAGCTTATTAACTGGTGTCCAGGAAGGTAATGAAACTATCGCACCTTTTTGAATAAATTTCTTTTTTTTAAGTTACAGGGAGACAATTGGCTTGCATAATTTTATCGGTGTCAAAAATAAAGAGGTTAAGTGCAACGCATGTGGACATTGGTCTAAATTAGCAGGCAATTAGAATATGAACATCTCAAATAATTTAGCCATCTCTTTCACACTTGCTCATTCCTTTCATTTCAGAATATAGTTTAAGGTCCCCTACCAATTTACTATGTTTCACAGTTTAATACAATTCATCTTAAATATTGTTACGTGATTTTTACCTGTGTCTCATTCCTTTAGTAAATAGCAGATAAAATATTGCTATTATTTCTGCACCATCTTCATGCTTTCAGGTGATTTGGCAAGAGTCTGAGCCCCACTTCCTGGACATCACTGTTTAAACTGGATAACTGAAGAGAGAAAACACAAAAGGCAAGTTAAGCTTTTTAAAAAGCCTTTTTATTGCAATTGGAGAGAATTAGACTTCTTTCAACTGTCATATTCAAATGAATGAAACTTGAAAGTGCTTAACTTTGGCTGTCATGCTGAAGGTGAACTAGATTAGATGATAAACAAATGCAGCTGTACATAACCTTAGCTTAATGTAATTATAGTCGTAATGACAAATACTCTGTACATGCACGGAGATTTTTTAATCTGGCACTGGAATCTCTGGATATATACATTTTGCATATATAATCACAGAGGACAAAGGAAGACGTCCTTTCATCAAGACTAGTCTTGGTATTTAGAAATGAGTAAGCAGACAAAGCAATGTGTTGAAAAGTCAGCCATTCCCCCAAGGAGCATTCCTCTTCCTGTGCTCAGTGCCCCCTCCCCCCCAGCCTTTTGACAGCGGGTTTGAAAATACAGTGCTGCAAGTTCCTGAGTCAGAGGCCAGGCTAAGGACCAACTAGACCAGATGAAGAGAGATCCCCATCCGGTAAAAAGCTGTAGTGCCCTCTGAAGGGGGTTAATGCCACAGTGTTGCCTAGCAAGGCACAGCATGTGCTCTTATGGACTTTTTAATGTTCATAAGTGTGAACTTTGGGTTGTTATGCTTTAAAGGACTACATGCACTCTTCGTTGCTGTAAGAAGCTCCAGTCCATTCCAGGAAGTACACACTGCCATGGTTCACACAAAGTCAGAGACAAGGACCTCATTGCACAAGGGTTCTCCTGCCACCTCACGCTAGGCAACCCCAACCCCCCCCCCAACATACCTGTGGGATTCCACACATTCCAGAGAGATGCTGAACTTTGGACTGTGAATGAGGTTGTTTGGCAACTAATCTTCCGCCCATCAACTGGCCAAGCTAGGGCCATCAAGAGACAATAGGAGGAATCAGTGACTCATCCCAAGCTTGCCCAGGTGTCAGTTCCTGTCTAGCCTCTAGTGTTGCAATACTGACCACCTCTCCTCATCCCCTCCTCTTTTTCCTTTAACCAATGATAGGGTTCGTAGGAACGGACTGCCTGGAAGGTGTGTTAGGGGGAGGTGGCCAGCACTGCCTTTCTGATTTTAAATTTTAAATTGTGAAAAAAAGAAAACATACCAGGAGCTATAGGAGGAGAGAAGGCGGGGGGTGGGGGGGTGGGATGAAGAAACAATAAAAGCACATGGCATCAGAACCTACCCACCCAAAAAAAAGTCAGAAAGGAAAGGAACTTCATGGATGGGTAATTGAATAAAGAAGGCTACATAAAACATTGCTGCCTTTTTTGTCCCCAAATTATAACATGCTGCAATTTTTTTCCATTATAATATAGCAATAACACAATCAACGTTATGCTTAAAAATTAGTGGATTGTTCAGGGGACAACTCAGGGGAAGTGTAGGGGGTGAACACAATAGGCCTGAGTGGGATTCTAATAGTGCCACCATAAACAGAATAACTACCTTTCTAAGTCCATTGACTTCAAGAGTTTAGCCCCACTTAGGATAGCACTGTAAACTGACCTGCTTAAGACGGTACTGTGTATCTGTATTCCCAAACCATTCCGTCCTTCTCTTTTGTGTGTTTTTTAACTTATCCATTTATTTTAGACGCCAACATTTTTAAATTGATCAATGCAATTAAACAAATCAACATGGATTAATTTCCTTTTAACTTGTATTTACAGGAACTGCTCTTCCATACCCCCCCCCACATTTTCAAATGAGAATATCCCTGAACAACAAGTGCCCACTGAGAAAACACGAGCTAACTGTTCTGAGCCAGTTACCTAACAAATGTTGGCAGAGTTTAAACATGCAGAGGAACCGAGTACCAACTGTTTAAAGAAAATAACTCAGTTTATTAAAGACAAAATAAACTCTGATAGAACAGATGGACAGATGGAGAGAGGCTTAACTAACTAACTGGAGGAGGGAGGGCTCAGTTGGAACAGGATGTCTCCAAAAAGCCTAATCTAGCTATGCTAACTAGCAGCCCTTCAGCTGTCTCCTATAGGCTGTGCTTCTGATCTTCTTCAAATAGGTGCATGATAGACTGTGCATAGTCCAACAACAAAGACAGGTATGGCCAAAATTTGCAGCCACTCTAGGTTTTTAAAAAATGTGTTTATGTCATATATTGTTATAAGCCCGCCTTTCTCCCTAATATAAATGGACAGCAACGTATTAAAACAATACACCTTCAAAACGTAACAATGCCACATCATTCAAACAGAATCCCTTAGGAAAAGCTAAGCCCTCTTAAAGAGCTCACTTTTCTGGACGGGGCTTTCCTTACACTTTCAGGAAGGCCATTCCCAAGGCTGCAGTGATGACTGTGAATGAGCACAAATGCCACCGGCCAGTCTTCTCTGCCAGAAAGGATGGACAGCAAAAGCTGATCAAAGTAACAGCAGTGATGCAGGTGTTCATAAATATTACAGACCACAAAAGTACACTTGGTATGAGCCCCCGAGAGAATGCACCCAGCGTGGGACTATAATGACATCTCCCATCATAAATGAAAGAAACAGACAGTGGAGAATTATTTAAAAAAAAATAGCAAAAGGAGAAAAACAGGTGATAGAAACAGCATGGAATGATGATAAAAATATCCTTTTGCTCACACTTCAACATGCAATCAAACAAGTTTGTTTGTTCCTTCTCTGTACTGTGGTACAAAAGGAATGATTTGGAACAGTGAACTAGATGAATCTTACATGTTCCTCTGGCTTGCCTAGTGGTATACCATGCTTCTATTTTCTCTTTTTGCTCTGCATATATACCTGAATAGCTGCCAGCAACGTTTTGAATTTCCACTTATTTTTCATCTGTCAATTTTTCAAATCATTTCCACCTTTGGTTAGATTATTTCTATCCAACATGACATTGTTTCCTATTGCTTTTCTGGTAAGGAACTGCAGAATTTATTTCTTTATTTTTGTCACATCCAGCATCCTTTTCTGCAACGTACTTTCTTCTTCTTCCACAATGAGCCATTAAATCCCTACAATCTATAGCCCTGGTTTATGTCAACTTAAATTCTTTGTCATATCTGTGCACCTTAAAACTTCTCTGGCTCCAAATGCAAACAAATTTTCCATCTTTCGTTGCCATCGAATTTTCTGTCTAGGCTTGCTAGTTAATTTTTTTTTCCTGTGCATCTTCTTTTATAACTTTCTCCCATCTAGTCAATAGAAATGTTGAATCCATCACACCTTGAATGATAACTTGGAATGATGGTTATGAAAATCTTTTGTTGTGTATGTTTTGCCTAGCAGGCGATTCAACCTTTAATGTTTCATAAAGGTAGGGGTCAGAATGTAATCTCTATTTTTTTAATGAGCTGGCGGAAGAATTTTTGGGGGGAAGGGGCAGAAGGAGATCAGCAAAGGAGGACATACATAACTTGTCTACCATTCGGGATAAGTCTGTTGCAGGCCCAGGGGCATAGAAGGAGCACAGGTGTGAAATAAAAACAAACACAACCTGTTTTGGGGGTAAAGGCCATAGCTTTTATTGACTGCATCACAGGAGCATTGGGGCAGCATGTGGGTAGTTCCAGAATTGGGTGACTTGCCTGCCACCCAATTAACCCCAGGCACGTAGCTACAGTGGGGCATTTTGGGGGCCAACCCTGACTTCCTGCTAGGGCCCCATGAATGCCTTTCAGCCCAGGCCCCCTGACTCTCTGGCAAGATGCAACAGCTGCCACGAACCCCCCTGTGCCATTGTGGCTGCCACTTCTTCTTGCCTTCCCCCTTTCTCCAAGCTTGTGACATCTTTGCCACTTATGCCCAGAGGTCCTGTAGGCATGCTTGGCTCTCTGCACAGGTGATCATCGGTGCCCTTTCTCCTGGCCCCCGCTCACCCCTACCTCAGCTCTAGGTGGGGTGGGCTAAGTTGAGCAGGGTGGTGAGGGGAGGGACCCTGGATGAGGCAGCAGCACTCCTCTGAAGACCCCTCACTCTCTGCAGTCACTGCAAAGGATCAGCCAGCCACAGTGCACCAGTCAGTAGAGCTCCACCAGAGCCTTATCTCCCAGGTGTTCAGTCTCCACCCACCATGCTTAGATTGATCCCACTCTGAGACTGGCATTTGGGCACATCTTCCCCCCCCCAAAAAAAATATTTATTGACCGACTTGGATCTTGGGAGAGTCCGTCCTAGGACTGAGCATACAAAAGCTTCTCCCAGGTTGAGGGTCATTTCTGAAGCCCCCTCCTACTGTGGGCCTGCTCAGGACTCTGCTTCAGCTACTGACTCCCATCATGAGTAAGAGTCTGGGATCACCTCCCCCCCCCCCACCCCGGTCTCCTGGGTTTTTAACAGAGTGTGAGAGTCTAAGAGATTTCAAACTGCAACCAGAAGTTCTTAACCAGAAAATTCATTTATTGTCAGTGGATCTACTAGTTACCTATACGTCTTGAGTCAGTAATGGGAGGGGGGGTTAGATAGGGTACAGTTATAATGTATTCAAACAATGGAATGCACATGGCAACCTCCAATTACCATACAGAGAAAATAGCGCTCAAAATTATCGGACAGTTCTTCCCAAGCCCCAAAGCGGCAAAAATTACAGTTTGCACCTGGCAAAAGAGAGGCGGCTGAGAAGCTGTGGAAAGCAACACATTCAAGGTTAGGGAGGCAGCGTGAGATAAGGAGTGGAGAGTGAGAACTGAGAAGACATTCCATAGGTGGGGGCCAGATGCCTCAAACTGGGCAGGGCTGTGCCACCTCTTGGCTGGGAATGGCAGCCATAGCTGAGACGGCAGGCTGAAAATTAAACCACTAGAGACTTGGGGCAGGGAGGAAAGATTGCACTGAAATGCTGAGGCAGCTCTTCCCTGTACTGGGGTGCTGAGCCAGACTCTCACAAAAGCTTGGAGGGCAAGAAGCCCGCACAGTTGAGCCCTCTCTTCTCATTCCCACTGTGCACTTGGGAAAAACAAGTAGGAACATCTTTTTAAAGCTTCTAGCCCTGGTGATTGGGGGGGGGTGCATAATACAGTTCCTTGCCTCAGTGGAGTGTGTGTGTGTGGCAGTCATGGGTGGGGGAGGGCGAGCACTGATTTGTCGCGCTGGAGCCTGGTGCACTTTTCCTTTCCAGCCACCACATGGGAAAACCAGCTGGGGTAGGGGCCAGCCAGCCAACGTGAGTTTATTTTATTTTTATTTCAGTGTCCCCTGACTTTTTATAAGACCCCCCCAATTTAAGAAATCCTGGCTATGAGCCTGATTAACCCCAGCCCGCCTGCTAGGAGTAAAACCATGGAGTGGCAACCCTCAGGATCCTTGTGGGTGCCAGCTGTTGCATGATTCCTGTGTCCCCTGGTGATGAGAGCCCCGGCAATAGCCCCTGACCTGGGCATGCCACTGAATTGGCTCCAAACCAAAACCTCAGGACCCAAGACCACCTTAAGGGAGTCCCCAACCTGGAGGAGGTGGGCACACAGGCACAGCCTCCGCCTCAAAAAAGATCCACCCCAGTGTCCAAACTGCCAGACAAAGCTATGACAAAGAAGGAATGTAACAATAAAAACCAAACACAAACCTGAAACAACCAAAACGCAGGGAGGATGGGTGGGGGAAAGCTGTGAAATGGAAAGAAGGTGCCTGTCATGAGTCCTGCTGAGGATGCGGCCCCGGCTCCAGCTGAGCTCGCACTCCCGGCTTCAGCAGAGCCCACACCTGACCCTGGTGAAACCTCGGAGCTTGCCAGCATATCCCTACCACCTGTCCCAGCAACAGTGGCAGAGAAACAACGCCTGACAGGCAGCCCTCCTGATTTGCCTCCTCCAATGGTGCATTTGTGGAACCAGCTCAGGCAAAACTTAGTGTCCTAGAGGAGGGAGGCACGCCTACACAGCATGTGGTCCCTCAGCCCTGAGTTCTAACAGAAGCCGGGACACACACACTGAGCACTAATTAACCCCAGCACCTGAGGGGTATTTAGCTTCCCTTCCTGACACTGGTTCCTTGTGCCAGCAACTAGTCAGTTTGACGACGCTCTGCACCCCCCTCGCCCGTGCTCCTGATCCCTGATTCATGCTTTGAACTCTTGGCTCCTTGACTCCGGGTTCCAACAACTATGCTCTCAGTTTGTACTTTGGGCTCTGTTTTTTGGCTTCTGCTTGCTACCCCTTGATTCTGACCTCAGAGTGGACTTGGACTCTTGCTCTCTCTCAACCTGTCTGCACCCAGCCCATGACAGTGCCTTAATTACCTGTTTGTGCACAGCTTTCCCTTAGAATCCTGGTGGAGGAGCTGCTGGACCTGTTGGGGCCAAAATCTGGGAGAGGTATGCCACAAAGTGTGGACTTTGCTCACCCTGTGTTGTGGACCCACCAAGTGCTAGCCCAATGGTGCAAAGTGCCCCCTCTTCCCCCCCCCCAACGAGGTACATGTACATTCTCTTTGAGTCCACTTGGCAGGGAGCTGTCAGACAGCATTGCTTGCCACCCATCCTACCTCTGGAGTTGTGGGGCAACCTTCTGGAGCCATTTGTAAGGCAGGGGCTGAAAAGGGGCACAGCTGGAGTGGGGGAGGGTGATGATTGGATGTACAGTTAAGCATCCTGTGCTGCTGGAGTTCCCATGGGCATAGCCACAGCTGTGTGGGGGGTGCCAGTGGCTGCTAATGAGCTACACAATCATTTTTGCTGGTACAACTTTATGATTGTTTGGGGGGCATTCCCACACTGAAACATTTAGGGAGCCACTTAACTGGCAACAAACCCCCTGGCACAGGGGGCCATGCCATCAGTCGGCTGGCTTGCGGCTGGGACCCTGCACTACACTCGTGCCCTGCATTGATGTAAATGGCCCTTACATCAATGAAACTCCAAGTTATATTGGCATGGGGGTCAGTTGGCTCCCTATGCCAATTGTGTCCCCCCCCCAAGACTGCACTGCTAATCCTTTTAAAATGTATAACTTGGTTGGTTGTGTGGATCCATGTGATTTTAATATTTTAACATTTATCTTAAGTATGTTACGGCTTCTGTTAGCTTTGAAAATATTTTCACCTTACCTTATTTCATTAGACTCAAGGCAGCTAATCATATGACAGCAAGTTGCAAGGTCAGCAACCAGATGTTTTGTATCATGAAGTCATATTGTCCCATTCACTATTTGATATTATAGTAATAGAATTTATAATTCAGAGACATTGTCCTTAGAGACATGCTAAGGAGCTGTTAATTTGCTGACTTGCCCTCCGATCAGATGACCTTAGTTTGTTTCAGAATAAGTTCTAGGAACTGCTATATGGATATTTTAATTGCTCTTCCTTAGGGGTGTGTATTCAGATATATCCAAGATGAAATTATACCCAAAATTAATTGGTTTAAATTGGAAATTTCTGCTGTTTAATAATATACATTTTAATATGAAGATTAAAAAAAACCCTTAAGCACCATCCCATGTTTCTGGACAGGCCAGCTGATAATTCAACATTATTGTCAAAAGTTTTTCTGTCAGATTCATCTCACTGAAGCAACTGATTTCTAGGTTACAAAGTGAGAGGAGTGTCTCAGAATACTGACTAGCGGAATGGAATACATTCAGCATGTGGGATTTAGGTTTGGCAATCCTGGGCAGGGGAATGCCTGGTGATCTGGAGGCAGAGTTTGGGGAGGGGAAGAAGCTCAGGACAGATGGGATGCCGTGAAGCCTACCTTCTGAAGCTGCCATCTTCTCCAGGGGATCTGATCTCTGTAGTCTGGAGAATAGTTACAATTCTAGGAGAACTCCAGCCCCCACCTGGAGGTTGCCACATTTAGGTTTAGAGGCCACTTATTTCCTCACCAATCCAGTTACTGTGTGCATCTTCTACATTTAGGCTCATGTAGGCACATTAGAGTACAAGGGTGGGCTATAAAAATGCAGACCTTACGTATGGCTTTCTTTTTTTTAAAAAAAATAAATTTTATTTTACATATAGAATATAAATCCAATCGATTAACAAAAAGGTAAGAATTGAATTAGATAGTTATACAACGTGTCAATATCCATTATACATGCACTTCATATTTCCTATACAAAAGAACAAAAACAGCCCACAAATAAACCGATATACTAAAATTATTCTAATATCCTTAATATGTGTGACTGTTTGTCTGTTATTTATTGAATATTTTATCTATTATTTATTGATTATTACCTTCACTACGTTTAAATATCTCAAAAAATAAATTTTTATATATAAAAATGCAGACCTTACGTATAGCTTTCGAATGACCACACTTAAACCTTTGGCATAACTTTGTTTTTATTCATGCAATATTTTCTCCTTTGTTTATATGTCTGATCATGTCATCACATTTTAGCAAATACATTATTCGGCTGAGATAGAACAGTTTGATGACTTGAACGATATGTAGAGAGTATCACTGGAAAAGGTCTTTTCAAAAAAAATAAAGTCTGAACAAATAGCAAATAATTCTCTGTAGACCTTGCTTCTTATTTTTGCCCAAGGGAGATCTAAAAGGATATCCCCAGATCCCTCTGTTTGTAAGTAATGGAAAAGGGCAGTTTAGAAATAAAATTTATAAATAAATAAATAAATGCAGACATGGGCTATCATTACTGATTTCTGTTCATAGAAAACATTTTCTCGTCTTCCACTAATTATTATGCAAATATCTAAAGCTATGCACATGATTGAAGAAGAAGTCATTTCAAAAAATGTGACGATTACAAAACAGTGTAAATTGAAGGAATAACCTTAATTGACATACTTCCCGCCATCATCATGTAAGCATCATAGCGTTTACGTTGATTGGCTTTAGGTACACTTGGAAGAATTAGCTATAACATTGCTGCTCTCTCTTACTGCTTCTATACATCTTTTATTTTTGTTCTTTTGGAAACTTGTTGCCCTTTCCAAAGTCTCATTCATTTTAATTCTATCTCATTAGTACACAAGTGCATTTTATTATTGTATTTGTGTTCGTTTCAGTCTGCTTCGTTGGGAAACAGATTTCTGATTCTGCCTTCTTTCCCAGCCAGATTGGATGAAATTTTGAGAGATCCTTTAACTGAAGGGCTTCTGTCTACCAAATTTCAGATAGAAAGGGAGACAGGCCCATGTTTGATAGGTCATTAAAGGCAAGACACATTTATGTCCAATCTTTGTTTTCTGTCCAACTTGGATGACATTTTCAGCAATTATGCCTCTCATATACATGCCTGCTAAATTCCAGAGAGAGAGAAGAAGAAATCCTAGGATTGTATAGAATTTAAATATAAATTTGTGTCTAAAAAACACCAAACAGAGTATTATTTTTAAAGCTACTTATTCAATTACCATGAAATGTGAGAAGATATTTGTACCTCAGGAGGTGTATTGTGTCATAGTTGGCCAAAAGAGGCATCTGGCAACCCCTAGGCAAGTAGAATTATAGAGTGGGCCTAGAGAAGTGGTGTTACAGGATGCCAAACACAAGAAGGAGGCATTCCGCACCCCACAGAAGCCAGGTAGCATGGTAAAGAACTTACAGAGCATTGCGTTTGGTGCACCAAGGGAGATGCCAGAGTTACACTATGGGGAGAGAGGCTTATATTTGGCATTCCCAATGAGCCAAGCAGAGTTACAGGAAAGAACCAATAAAGACTTTTTACTTACCCTCCACAAAGATAGCAAGATGGCAACAAGACATAAGAAGCAGATGCTACTGTTTGAAAACCCAGTACGGCAAGGCAAACATGGTCCCAGGTCAGTAACACGAAGGACAAAGAGAGGCGGGTGCATTCAGACAGGCAGCTAATCCCGCCATTGGCCCAGCTGTATTTTGATCGAGATCTTTTTGATCCAGCGTTGCACCACCAGACAGCTCGGCCAGCTTAGGACCGGACTTTAACCACTATCTTTTAAGTACAGATCCCCGACAGGGATCGACGGGCTAATCACAGAAGTGGCACAATTCCCAGATGTTGTTATCTGGACATGCACTTTAAATCCACCAGGCACTCGTGCCTGGCATGGCTCAAAAGAGCTGTATGAACACGACCAGAGAGAGGCTAAAACTCAACACAGAGCCCACAATGGCTGATAGAAACAGTGTGGAAAGAAGGACCTTATCAGCACAGTTCTTATTTGTTTCACGGTCTGACTCAGATTGGAAAGCTTTGATGTCAGTTTCCAGTCTCCATGTCCATCCTAATTTTCTGATCTCTTTGAGCTAAGACAGACTGCCAGGAAACAAACAGACAAACAAAAATCAAAACAAAACCACAAGTGCCTTTTAATTTAATTTTTATTTAAATAAATCATGCAACACAATTTCTAACACTAGCATGACAACATCTACAATAGAAATAAGTGATTAAAAATAGCTGCCATACTCGGTCGATACCAAAAAGCAAGAAAAGGTTGCTAACTTTTTAAAAAGCAAGGTGTTTTCTGCCTACCATCTCTTAAACAGACCAGTTCTGTTAAACAAGAGAGTTCAACCAGATATCAGGCTTTAATTGTAAATAAACAAATGACATTCCTTCATATTCTGCTAGTTTTTATTATTCCAGCCAACAGGACTTTTTAGTTCATTTTTTCATTAGTTTGAAAATGAATCTCTCTTTCTGTCTATGCTACATTTCTTTATCCAGACCTTTCTCCAAAGAGCTCTTGATGACATCCATGGCTCTTCTCCGTTTGAGGTATGACAGATACAAATGTCACTCAGGGAGCGTCATGGCTGTTTGACCAGTCCAGAATTCTAACTGGTACACCTCGCTAGCATTAAGAGAAATTCTTTTAATTCTTCTTTACCTCATTTATCTCTGAAATCCAACAATCTCTTCCTTTCCCTCTTTGCCATCCCATTTGGAAGAAAGAGATGGATACAAGGTTGGCATAAATAAAGGGCCACTTTATTAATTATTCACCCCAAGCAAGTGGCAGGGGCCAACCTAAAAGTGTGGAATAGGTCAAGGCCAGGGGTGACCCCATCCCCTCCCTTGTCCATTTTGGGTGAGCCACCTTGTCCCTGGCACAAGCCATTCTTTGTGGCTTGGATATGGCCGGCATAGCATGTTATCACCTGGAGATCCAGCAACTCAAGCCGCATAACTTGCGTGGTGGACCTATCCAGGGCGGTACCACAGGCAGTCCACGTTCCCAGCCCAGAACCATACAACCCAAAGGCTGATCCTGACAGACCTCTTGTTCCCCAAAATGTGAGGGTGCACATGGTGCTTACCAATCCACTTTCCATTTTTCCTTCATTAACCTGCCAAGTGACCAATTCTATTTAAGGAGGATCACCAAAGCCAAATGTCTCACTCCACAGACCACAGTGCAAGGTAGGCCCAACAACAACAACAACACCCGCAGAGAGCCAATCAGTGAGGGCAAAAAATTCCTACCCAACCTCTAGAATGGTGACCAGCAAAAGCCTTCACTGCATACTGGGTGGAAGGGTGGGCCAAGTGTGCAGCCAATACTCTGAAGGTGGGGGCAGAGCCGTCCATAACACTCTGTCAGCTCCATCCCCCACTATGGTTCCCAAGAGTGGGAATGCTACTCTGTCCTACTCCCCCTCCTCTTGAGTGGCAAAGGCAGCTCCTGGCCACATTCACAGCCAGGTAGAGCCGGATTTTAGGAATTTGGAGTCTGCTTCTAATCAGTTCAGTTTTGATCAAAGAGAAATCCAAAGAGGAGAGGCAGGAAGAGATGTTCTGAAGAATTTCAGAATTTTACTCTGTAGATGCTTGGAGACAGGCAAACCTTCCTATCCTTCTGCTAGAGCAGTATCCTGTGGTGCATAGCATAAAACAACTACAAAGGCTGAAGTTACAAAAGGGTGTGTTGGTTTCTCTACAAAAAGAAATGAATGAGAAATCCCTCTTTTAAGAGAAAGGAAGGAACACAAGAGGAACTGATGACTATAGCCAAAAAGATAAATTTCAGACAAAGAAATTCCCCTTTTTAAAAAATCGTCACACCACACTGATTCTGTGATCATAGGTTATGTTCAAGTATGACCAAGAGAAACAGAAGGACAATATCCAGCCTTACTTTCTTCTGTGACTTGGGATGTCATGGCAAAAGTCTTGCATAACATAGCAGTGATGCTGCCACCATTATGCAAAACAGCAGGGGTCCGTTGGAGCGGGAGCACACAGGAGCGCAGCTCCGGGGGAGAGGAGCCTAGGGGGCGGGCACATGACCAAGCCCCACCCCTCCGCGGCTTCCCCAAGCAGTGCAGAGGCACAGCGCCCCGGGGAAAGCCCTACTACGGCCTTTATTGTTTTTAACGTTTTGTTTTAATATTGATAATTTTATCATTGTTCCTTTTATGACTGTGTGCTGCTTTTCCAGAGACTTGCTCAAGGTGGCATATAAATTTTCTAAGTATAACATTTTTTATCTGGGCACATGGCACATAAGTACTGCAGAAATTTCACCAACCCTTCAGCAGCTTCTACCTTATCAGTTTGGTGTAGTGCTCAGGAGTTGGACTCTAATCTGGGAGAACTGGGTTTGATTCTCCACTCCTCCACATGCAGCTGCTGGTGTGACCTTGGGCCAGTCACAAGTTCTCTCAGAGCTGTTCTCTCATGAGCAGTTCTCAAAAGACCTCTCTCAGCCCCACCTACCTCACAGGGTGTCTTGTTGTGGGAAGGGGAAGGGAAAGGGATGGGTGGTGCATATGTCCTGGGTATCTCAAGTCTACTTGAAACCTGCTGGTTTCAAGGGAGCAGGAAGAGAATGAGGGTGTGTTCTTTACGCTTGTTTTTATTGCACAAAGTATTGGATGGGGAAGGGAAGGGAGGAAGAGCAGGTCAGTTTCACTCACCTGTGGAGTGGAGCCTGAGGGGTGGGTGTTGCCTTCTGACACACTTCCGGTATGTTGGGGTGTCTGGCATATGCAAATGAGTTATGCAAATGAGTTATGCTAATGAGCTCCTGCACCTCTTTTTCTATGAAATGACCCCTGCAAAACAGTATGTTATCTTTTGGTCAATGTAATGTAGATGCCAGGGGAATGAGGCACTTCCCTTCCTTTGGCCTAGTGTGGCCTGATGTTTTCCATCTTGGTGAGGCTGATTCAAACGCTTTCCACACTTCAGGCAACACTGGCTGAGCCACCTACACTGCAGCCAATTAAAGTTACAATGACTGGTCAAAGTTGCTGCCCTGTCCAGCAGAGCCACAGTGGAGGCAGCTTGCATAGATCAGGTCAGTCCCCTGAACTGTAAAAAGAAGACCATAAAGAATCTGCCTTTAGAGAACTAACCTGCAGATAAATTATTCTGTCCTCACTTGTCAAAATGATGAGCATTCTCTCTTATGTAGAGAGAGAGAAAAAAATGTTTAAGATTAATATTCCATCCTTCTGCAAAACTATCCAGGGCAGCTAACATAAAGCTTAAAAATGTAAAACCAGAAACACCAAACTGCATAACAGCCAGCATAAAACTGTGTTTATTATAGCAACAAACTAAATCAACAAAAAACAAAAATCGAAACTAATGCCCTGCTAGAAGCAGAGAATTTAAAACTACAGTGACAAAAATTCCTTGGTATTTTTTACAAAACCCACAAGTACTGAAAAGCAAAGCCAATAAAACCATTAAAGGGCATTGCAGAACTGTCACAGTGAGCCAATTAGGAGTCAAAAGTTTCTTGGGAGCCAAACTGCAGGGCCACTGCCTACTTGAAACAGCTTCAGTGGATAGTTCTCAGCAGATGTCCTGCTGAGGTAACAGAGAAGTTGGTGAAAAGGTGACTGGTCACAAGACTTCCTCCACTGGTACAAGACTTCTTCCACTATCATTTTAGACACCATTCCTGAGGTTTCATCAAGCCCAAGGGTTCAGAAAACCAAGGAACTCTGGATTCTTCCTAGGAGAAGAGGATACTTTTGAGATAATTGTATCTACAGTCCAGATCACCTCTTTATTCCACAGCTCAACAGGGCTTCAACAGAACTGTCAGACATGCCAAAATTTCCCAAAGCATTAACAAAGTAATTTGGATTCCTACTGAGTCCACAGCCTGTTCAGGAGTTCTTCCTATCTCCAAAGCCTAAAATTAACCAGGTGATGAACTTCCCATGACAATGAAAGTACTAAGAGCTCTTCTACACTCAGATCTTCCTACACAAGACAGAACACCAGCGTGTGTTGGAAAACTGAGAAGTCCTACAGTTGTCATGGCAGCAATGAATTCCCAAGAAGTACCTTGAAGAGGGTTGCTGAGGGGCGTGGCGACCAGCAAAGTGTTCGGTCGCTCCTGGAGCAGCCTTCACACCACTGTCTTGGAATACTAATTAAAAATAAACTCTTCGCTGCTGGAAAACATCAAAACTGAGCCCAAGATATAGGGAAACCAAAAGGAGCATGGGTGAACAAAAAAGCACAATAAAAAACAACTACTAAAGATAAAAGAGTGGAATCGGAATCTTCTGAGCAAGACTCCTCACCTCCTCCCCCAGCTGGAAGACACTGAAGAGGTACATGTGGGGAAAAGAAAAAGGACTCTATTACCAAAAAACAAATACAAAAAATACTAACTGACTTAAAAACAGAAATCAGACACAATAACACCTGTATTTAACAAAATCTGACAAACAAAGTTAAAGATGGTGAAGGTACAGCAAATATGGCTCTTGATGGATCAAAAAAAATGCCCAGGAACTAAATGAACTAAAAACATTTGAAACATGGGCAAAATCATTTGAAACATAGGCAAAATCAAAGATAATCAAAGATAAGCTTCGACGGGGTGCCATTGGCACCAGCGCCGGGGGTTAGGAGTTTGGGAGCACTCCTGGACCCCTCCCTAACAATGGAGGCTCAGGTAGCAGCCACTGCCAAGTCAGCCTTTTACCATCTGTGGCTGGCCCGGCAGCTGGTTTCCTTCCTTGACCACGAAGACCTAGCTACAGTAAGCCATGCAACGGTCACCTCGAGGTTGGACTACTGTAACGCTCTCTACATGAGGCTGCCCTTGCTGCAAATCTGGAAGCTGCAGCTGGTGCAGAATGCCGCAGCCAGGCTATTGATGGGTCTCACAAAGAGGGACCACATCTCGCCTGTGCTAGCAGCACTGCACTGGCTGCCTATTGCATACCAAATTCGCTTCAAGGTGCTGGTGCTTACCTTTAAAGCCCTATGTGGCCAGGGTCCTACATACCTGAGGGACCGCCTTTCCCCATATAGGCCCCAGCGAGCACTTTGGTTCAGGTTGCAAGATCAACTCAGTGTCCCAGGCCCTAGGGAGGCCAGGCTCACCAGGACCAGGGCCTTCTTGGTGGCAGCTCCTGTCTGGTGGAATGAGCTCCCAGGGGAGATCAGGGCCCTGCGGGACCTTATGCAGTTCTGCAGGGCCTGTAAGATGCCAGACTTCTGCCAGACCTCTGATTAGGAGCTGCCACTGCTAGTACCATCTATCATTGCAAGTGCCATCGTGATGAGGGTCAGCCCTGGCAGCAGCCCAAGCCAGATGGTCAAGGAGCCCAGACGCCAATCCCTGGTAGGAAGCCATTGAAACACTGAACATCCAAATGGAAGCACTTTAAACTGAACTGTATTACTATTATGTTGTGGTTTTAAAATGTTTTATTGTAATTTTATTCTATACTGAGTTTGGCACTAGGTGCCCCTGTAAGCTGCCCTGAGCCCGCTTGCGGGGAGGGTGGGGTATAAATGTGAAATAATAAATAATAATAAATAATGTTATTAGAAATCAAAGTAAGAGAGCATAAATTAAAATTTAGAGGGGTCTCGCCCGACTTTGAAATGAACAAAGAGATAACTGCAGCTTTAAATCAATGGCTATCAGAACTCCTCCACTTATCAGGAACAATTGTAGTAAATGCCTACAGGCTGTACATAACACGTGCTGCCTCACAGGTGTTAATCCCAGATGTAATTGCTGAAATTGTGGACATTAAAAAAAGAAACATTTTTGATATGGCAAGGACAAATGGAGGTTTGAAATTAATAGACACTACAGTCCAAGTCTTTCCTGATTTGCCAGTTGAAATACTGAATGCCAGATGCAATTTATGTCTGATAGCGCAACGGCTAAATGAAATGAAACAGAGATACAGGTGGCTCCCATTTGGGCACTTATCAGTAACCTTCTGTGGGGAAATATTAACAGCATATGATACAAAGTCGGGAGAAGAGCTCATTAAGGAAATACAAGAGGCTCAACAGGAATGAAAAACTAAAGCAGGAAAAAACAAACAGACACAACAAAGGACTTTGAAATAAGACTGGAGAAATTATCTTAATTTCAATTATTTTGACAAAGATATATAATGAGCTTCAAGAATAGTGGTGATGTTAGGTTTTCAGGAATTCCCCCCCTCCTAATGGAAGAGTCTGCAGCACTCCCAAGGGAGCAAGCACTGTGGAAGATGGCAGAGACACATTTGGTGAACCTGAACCCCGAGGAGGGAAGCTCCTCTTGAGGACTTTCCCAAGAAACAAGATAAAGTGCAACCTGAATACCAATTTACTTTGCTTGTAGTCTAGACATACAAACTAGATGTAAGCTGAATAGATATTTCAAGATATTAGTTAAAGTTTAATGGTTTATAATAGCTTAAATATTAAAAGATCAGTGAAATGATTGTGTTGAAAGCCACAGAGGGAGAAAACCTCAAGAAGAAAGTAGGAAGAGTAACAATCTTCCCAAACCCATAGTAAAAGAAATATCAATGTTTAGAAGATTGGGATTTGCCAGAACAATGGGTTTGGGCTGCCTGTAATAATTAAAGAAAAATGTTTAATGTAAGAATTTTCTTTTAATTTATGAAACCTGTAATTGTTTCTTGTGCATGGAAAACAACAATAAAAATAAAATTAAAAAAAGAAGTACCTTGAATTCTGAAGTCCTTCAGAACAATCAGCTTGGGAAATGCCACCAGACAGCTCAGTGTAGCAGTAGAATTCCCAATCTGTTTTGTGAACTCACTTCTGAATAAACTCAAAACTTGAAGACTAAGGGAGAGGATTTCTGGAAAGGGAGATTAGATCCCTAGTAAAACAATTGGGACTCATCTTTCCTGATCACCAGCTCTTTTGGTTTACGTAGAAACTTGTGGGAAAAACTAGGAAAGACCCCGTCCGTTCTGTATATCAAGCCTAGTCTCAGTGATACACACGAAGTTTGTTTCTTAATACAAGATTAAGTTATGAATTATAGTTGTTTCCTAGTTACTGACTTGGCATTTAACAGCTGAATTCTAAGATCTGAGGGATTACCATCATGGTAACATGGGTATCCTATGTTGGGATGGATACTATAAGGGAGGCAAGCAAGCCTGCAACTGTATTCACCCATTGTCAGTAGTGCTCATTATGATGGCCCCTTATGTTCTGCATCCCAAGCACCACATCCCCAGGTATTAAAACAAAATATAACCAGGTTACACATAAGATCATTAAAGGACTCAGAAAAACCAAATCCCCCAGCTAATTCCTACACATAGGCTATCACGTCTGATCTTTTTCTTGTCACAAATGAGCTGCTGTAAAGTCACTGAATGTTAATGAACAGCAAGAAGGCAGGCAAAGAACATGTCAAATAATGCTGTCAATTGATACACTTATTGTGAGGGAAGCAAAAGGTAAGTTTGGCTTAGGAAAGAACCTCCAGCAAATCTAGCAACAATAGGTAATTCGCCCTATTAGTAGAAAAGGGAACCACTTAGGCAGAAGGACAGATTTTTAGGTGAGTGAGAAGGGAGGCAGGGCTTTAAAAACAGAGAAAAAGAAGAGAAGGGATTGGATTTATACCCCACCCTTTGCTCAGAGTGGTTTACAATCTCCTTTCCCTCCCCCTCCCCACAACAGACACCCTGTGAGGTGGGTGGGGCTGAGAGAGCTCTGAGAGAACTGCTCTTGAGAGAAAAGGTCACCCAGCTGGCTGCATGAGGAGGAGTGGGAAATCAAACCCAGTGCTCCAGATTCTTAACTACTACACCAAATTGGCTCAGGAGCAAGAGAAAGGGTGGCTGATGGAGTATGGAAGGAGTAGGCTGAAACGACGGATCAGAACTGTCATTCTTGTGTGAATCTTCTTCCATATAACAATGCCAAACCCTCACATAGTAGGTGGGGCTGAGGCTCTGGTGTTCCATAAAAGAACATCTATTCACAAAGCAAGGCAAAGTGTGGAACACTTCTGCCCAGATTCAGACCACAAAGAACACTGTCACAATAATGTCAAATAGAATGACGCATTAGAATAGTGTTTCCCTCTATCCTCTGCTTCCAGTGAACAACTTGTGGGAAATGTCACACCTTTGCATGACAGATGCCAAGCATCAAACTCTGAAGCTGGAAAGGGAATCTCATATAAGAGTCTCCACTTTTCTACCATCACAGAGATGTGAAAACAGGGGGAAGACAAATGGGTTTTGCAAATGCAACCTCTAGGGAACACTCCGTTTTTGTGGCTAATCTCTCAGTGGGTAACAAAAATATTTTGTGTGTTCTAAATCTGCTGTGGCTGTTTCAGGCAATCCAAGTAATAATACACTTCAGATTTCAGCATCCCCTCAGAGGAATGGTTACCAAATACAATTTCACTTCTGTTAATTCATGTTTCTGCCTTTTCATAAAAATTAGAACAGATTTCTGCCAGAAAGTCCCAGTCCTCCTCATTAAGCGATACAGCCATGGGCTCCATAATCCCACCAACATGAAATCATATTCTGAACCTGAAGAGTCTGAAAACCCTTTATTTTGCATTTATAGGAAAGAGAAGAAGAAGAGGAGATTGGATTTATATCCCGCCCTTCACTTGTAGTCTCAGAGCGGCTTACAAACTCCTTTCCCTCTCCCTCCCCACAACAGACACCCTGTGAGGTAGATGGGGCTGAGAGAGCTCTTTCCCAAGCGGTCCTTGAGAGAACAGCTGGTACAGAGCTATGGCTTGCCCAAGGTCATCCAGCAGGTGCAAGTGGAGGAGTGGGGAATCAAACCCGGTTCTCCCAGATTAGAGTCCGCACACTTAACCACTACACCAAACTAGAGGACTGGGTTTTTTTGGTGGGGGGATGACACTGGACAGAGGAAATGAGCAATGGATTGTTTGGTACCACAGCAGCCAAAGTCCCCTTTCAGGTAACACTATATTACGTGCAACACAAAAGTACCATCTCCCTTCCCTTGGCTGTTGCATGACGTCTAGTGGGAGATCTGAAAACTGAAACCCAGCAGATGAAACAAGGGGGCTGCAGACATGCCAACAGTGTCAGTCTTGGGATGCATTGCATTCCTTCTGCGTTAGTTTGTTTGTTGCGTTCATGTGTCTCCTTCCATCAGGTTTCAATTATCCTTAAAACAATCTTCCCTGCTGTGGATAATCCAGCAATTTTGCCCATTATCCTGTTCCTTGCCTCTAACTAATGGAATATGAGAGCAGCTCCAAAACGCCTGCCACAACTACCCTCACCTCGGCTCACCTTTCCAGAAGTATTGTCTTGAACACTCTCTCAGCAGCAACCAAAATAAAGCCCATCGCTGACTCATCTGACCTGATTCACTCCGATCATGTCTGCTGCTGTCTTCACTGATGTGCAAGGGTCCCTCCCTTTAAGAGTTTTACCCTGCAGGAAGTGGCTTTGTGAGATGCAGAGGGCTAGCGAACTGGGCCCGTTCCAATAAACTGGCTCAGAGAGCAGAGCCATGATTTACTCCGGTGACTTATGGCTGAAAATATGGCGTTCTTTACATTGCAGCTGCTGCAGTTGATCGTGGCAGAAGGACCCACATAATAATAACAGAGGTCACAAAAGGAGAGAGGGGGATGACAAACACAAGGCCGCCACCCCCCGCCCCTCAAATCATGCTGATGCAAAGTGATTGACTGGGATAGGATTACTTGGGTATGTGCGCTCTATGATTTGCAACCACAGCATAAAGATCTCAATAGGTTTCAGAAATCTGCATACTGTGAATTCAGGTTAACTGTGTTCCTTATAATAGAATCCACTGTGTCTGGTTTTGTGATTTTAGGTTATATCCCTGGTTTTCATAAAATGGAATTGGCTGATTGTTGCTCAACAACTGTAGGAAAGAAATAGAAGAGAGAAGAAGAGAGAAGAGACTGGATTTAGACCCGCCCTTCAGTCGGAGTCTCAGTGTGGCTTACAAACTCTTTTCCCTTCTCTTCTCCACCTGTGAGGTAGATGGGGCTGAAAGAGCCCTGAGAGAGCTGCTCTTTCAAGAACAGCTCTGACAGAACTATGGCTTGCCCAAGGTCATCCAGCAGCTGCAAGTGGAGGAGCGGGTAACCTGCACACTTAACCACTACACTAAACTGACTCCAGTAGTAGTAGTACCAAATCTCCATTTTTGTTGGGAGTTGCCCAGCAAATTCAACAAATTCTCAAGCTATTTAGCTTAGTTTTGGAATTCTAACAAGAGAAGAGTTCCAAACAAATGCAAAAAGTATTCTGTCCTTTTGACTACATGAATCAGTCCCTGTTTCCAAAACTGCACTCTCTGAGTGTTGCCAGAAGGGTGGAGAAAGACTTCCTGCTGTTGTTTGCATTGCTAGTAATCATGTTTATGTAAATTATAGATGTACATGAATCTTCAGTGAAACACCGCTGGTCAAGCATGTTATTAAAAAATAAGTATTTAATATTAACATTACAAGTACTGCATGTAACTTTTCCTAGATAGATCACCTTGGAATTTCAAGAAAAAGAGCAGACTGTTATGAATTCCTGGTGAGACAGAGCTTGGGCTGTGTATAATTTGTTTCTAATGAAGAAATGGTGTTTTAAAAAAAGACTAACATATTTAAAATTTCCTTTTATAATCCATTTCACATGTCTTCCTGAGATAGTATGGTCTCTATTTCCCCTCCCCAACACACACAGCTTTTTTGAAAATAATTTGTCTTCCCTGAATTTATATTAATTGATATATCCTACCTATTGCCCTCCCTGTTTATCAGCCAATAGCATTCAATTGGATTTTGCAAACTGCTCCATATTCCTAAGCAGTGCCTGATCGGAAAATATGGAAACCACACTGTGAGAAACAGAGCTTTATTTATACTGGGTTAGGTTGCCATCTCCAGGTGCAGAAATACCTGGGGATTTGAGGGTGGAGCCAGGGAGAGTGGAATTTAGGAAAGGGCGGGAAATTGCTAGTGTATAATGCCATGTAGTCCACCTCCCAAAGCAGCCATGAGAAGTGGAATAAATGTTTTTAAAAAATCAGTAATAAATAAATTAAGTAATTCATGAAGTCTGGAGACCAGTTGTAATTCCAGGAGATCTCCAGCTGCCACTTGGAAGTTGGCAACCCTATACTGGTTTGTGGCCAGTATCTTTCTCCCCTTCTTGTGCAAGAAGTAGGCATTTCTGCTCATGCAAGGACAGTCTGTTTTCACCCCACCCATAAAAAGAGCACAGTTTGCAGTTTTCTGGACCGCACCCAATACACTGAAACAATACATTTCCCGGGGGGGGGGGGGGTCTGTGAAATTTCCAGAGCAGCCCTAAATTGAGATACACCTCTGTTTTGTATGCTTTCTAAATTGCTGAAATATAATATGCAATTTATCATTTAAAAAGGAGCATATTGTCTTTGGAACTTTGAGTGGCAGTGATTAATGGAAGATAAGACGTTACACTATGGCTGAAACCTAAATAAATGATCTAGGAATGTATGCATGGTAAAAGGTCTTGTGGTTGCTCCAGGGTATGTGAAAAACATATTATCCCTGGACTGGTTTATGTTTTGAAGAGATGGCAAGGTGTGCAAGTGAGGTAGAGATTAAATTGTCCAACTAGGACCCGGGAGATCCAGGTTCAGATCCCTACTCACCATGAAACTCACTGGGTGACATTGGGCCAGCCACCCAATCTCTAAACCTAACCTTCTTTACAGGACTGTTGTGAGGATAAAGTGGAAGGGGGGAGATAACCATATATGCCACTCTGAGTTTCTTGGATGAAGGTGGGATAAATAGTATTAAATAAATAAGATATAATTTTGTATAATTAACCATAATTAATGGAAACTACTAGAGTAGCACCTACTGTGTTCTGTCACCGAAGCAAAGAAGAAATGTAGCATTTCTAATATTGCATTCCTGAGCACAGTTTCTTGGAGTAAATTCCATTGCACTTGAGTAATCTGGCATAGGATTAATCCCTAATCTAGGATGCATCTCATTGCTTCATCTCTGAGTCAAATAATATGGTTTGGTTTAGGCTTCTGGGTTTGCTCATGTGGCGATGGAAACAAATGCAGGCTACGATGTCCCTGGAATCTGACTTCAGGTCGAGGCTGCTGGGGCACACTTTCTGCAGGATTTTAAGGGGTGATTCATACACAATATTCTGTATTTGTGAAAAGGTTCCTAAGTATTTATTTATTTGTTTGTTTGTTTCAATTTATACCCCGCCTAGCCAGCAAGCCGGCTCTAGGCGGCTCACAACATAAAATCATTCAGTTACAGAGTTAAAACATAGCATAAAAACAATTTAAAATTACAACAACATTCGGCATAATAGCAGCGTCATAACAGCATTACAATTAACCACCGCTAGCATTACACCCACCAGGAGGCTGCCACCAGAGATGGTTTAGAGATGGCCGTTAATAATACAGAGATGTTTTAAAGGTAGTAATTGTGCCATCTACTAAGGGCCATTCCCCCCGGTGGCAGTCCCAAAAGCCTGGCGGAAGAGCTCCGTTTTGCAGGCCCTGCGGAACTGCAAAAGATCCCGCAGGGCCCTGATGTTCTCTGGGAGCTCGTTCCACCAGTGAGGGGCCGCCAACGAGAAGGCCCTATTTCTGGTGGCTACTAGCCTTGCCTCCTTCGGGCCCGGAAGGGTCAGGCGGTGTTGGCTGCCTGACCGCAGTGCTCTTTGGGGTGTATATGGGGAAAGGCGGTCCCTTAGGTAGGCAGGCCCCAGGCCATATAGGGCTTTAAAGGTTAAAACCAGCACCTTGAACCGGACCCGGTACGCTATAGGCAGCCAGTGCAGCACCCTCAGCACAGGCCGGACGTGGTCCCTCGCTGAGAGACCCATCAGCAGCCTGGCCGCGGCATTCTGCACTAGCTGCAGCCTCCAGAGCTGGGTCAAGGGCAGCCCCATGTAGAGAGCATTGCAGTAGTCCAACCGTGAGGTGACCACAGCATGAATCACAGTCGCCAGGTCATTGCATTCGAGGAAGGGAACCAACTGCCTAATCAGCCGTAGATGGTAAAAGGCTGCTTTGGCAGTGGCTGCTACCTGGGCCTCCATAGTTAAGGAGGCATCCAGGAGCACTCCCAGACTCCGGACCCGCAGCGCTGGTACCAATGGCACCCCCCCGCAGGCTGGTAGTGGGATACCCACCCCCGGTCCACTCCGACTCAGGCAAAGGACCTCCGTCTTCGTTGGATTCATTTTCAGACGGCTCAGCTTGAGCCAGCCCGCTACGTCCACAAGCGCCCGTTCCAGGTCATCCAGGGTGGCCCCGGACCGGCCGCCCAACAACAGATACAGCTGGGTGTCATCTGCATACTGATGACAACCCAGCTTATGCCTCCGGGCAATCTGGGCGAGAGGGCGCATGTAGATGTTGAACAGCATGGGAGACAACACCGCCCCCTGGGGCACACCACATACCAGTGGGTGCCTCCGGGACACGTGCTCCCCTAGCGCCACTCTCTGTCCCCGACCTTGGAGGAAGGAGACGAGCCACTGTAGGGCAAGCCCCTGAACCCCTATGTTGGCAAGGCAGTGGATCAGTAACTGGTGGTCGACCGTGTCAAACGCGACTGACAGATCTAACAACACCAGTACCGCTGTTCCGCCCTGATCCAGATGCCGTCGGAGGTCGTCTGTGAGGGCGACCAGTGCCGTTTCCGTCCCATGACCCGGCCGGAAGCCAGACTGAAACGGGTCAAGCACAGAGGTGTCATCCAGGAAACTCTGCAACTGAATCGCCACCGCCCTCTCCAAAATCTTGCCCAAATAGGGCAAGTTGGAAACCGGCCGATAGTTGGCCAATTCGGCCGGATCCAGTGATGGTTTTTTCAGGAGAGGGCGGACCATCGCTTCCTTGAGTGCCCCCGGGAACAGTCCCTCCTGGAGGGACTTGTTGACAATCTCCCTGAGGGCACCTCGTAACCCCTCCCGGCCAGCTTTTACCAGCCACGAAGGGCACGGATCAAAGCTGCATGAGGTTGGGCGTACAGTAGAGAGTAAACTGTCAACCTCCTCAAAGCTGAGTGGGCTGAAGGAATCCAGAATGGAACTAGAAGACGTGCATGGTGCCTCAAGTTCACTTACTGTCTCAACTGTGGCGGGGAGGTCGCGGCGGAGCGACAGGATTTTATCTGCAAAATAGCTCGCAAAGGCCTCGCAGCCAATATCCAATTCCTTATCATTTAGTCTGCCTTGTGGCAGTTCTGTTAAAGACCGAATAGTTCTAAATAATTGTGCTGGGCGTGTACCATTGTACCACTGAGATAGCTGGAAAATACATGGAGACCTGAGCATTTCCTCATTGTTGTTACTGGTGCCTCTGGCAGGCAAAGCCAAGGTTCCCATTTGTTCCCAAACTTAAAATGTTGTGTCCTTGATAATAAGAGACAATGTGTTGTAGGGGTTAGAATGTCAGACTAAAACTGTGATGACCTGGGTTTAGATTGCTATTCTCTGGTGAAGCTCGCTGGGTGACCCTTCACTCATGAAATTATCTGAAATTAAATCAGATCATTGGTCCATCAAAGCCAGTATTGTCCATTCTGACTGGCAGCAGCTTTCCAAAGAGGTCTTTCATATCACCTACTAGGTCCCAAGCACTGTTCCCTCTAAGCTGAGTGAGTGTGAGCTAGCTCACAGTTTTTTAGCCTCTGACTCACACATTTTCGTCTCGGCTCAGGAAGGATGGCTCGAGAGCAAACTAATTTCTGCAGTAGCCGAATCGCTAGCTCACAACTTTAATGCCGACAGCTCACAAATTAGAATTTTTGCTCACAAGACTCCACAGCTTAGAGGGAGCATTGGTCCCAAGTTCAATCCTTGGCATCTCCAGTGAGAAGATCTAGCAGATGGTGATTTGAAAGACCTCTGCCTGAGACCTTGGAGTAGGCCGTACTGACTTTGATGAACCGAGAGTCTGATTCAGTATAAGACAGGTTCATGTGTTCAAAAGAAGATGCCAGCAATGGAACCTGGAAGAATCTGCATACAAAGTAGTAGTTCTGCCACTGAAATGCTCTGCTATCGAGCCGTGGGCCCTCCTCTTTCGTTTGCTCCCAGCCTAACCTACCTTATAGGGTTGTCATGAGGATGAAATAAGAAAGGGAGAACTATTATGTCATAGACTCCTTGGATGAAGGGAAGAATAAAAATGCACTAGTTCAATAAATAGCATATCAAGAGTGTCTTCTGATATGAAAATTAGAAAACTTTATCAGTGTTAGGTTTGTGCATATTGATAATATGGATGGGCCCCTAAGGAGGAGGACTTAGCTGATCCCTTCAGAAGCCTTCCAGTTTGATAGCTACAACAGAGGAGTGTCTCCCCTAAAGACCCCTAAAGAGAAGGAGATGGGTCAATGGCCCCCTGTAACAGCCAATGCAGAGGCTTGCTAGAGCAGCTCCTTTCAGTAGATTATCTGACTTTGAAACACTTGACAGAATTTTCAGAGTTTGTTTGAATCTAAAAAAGGAGATGAATTTTAAACTGGAGACAGGATTGTTAAGTCTGGCTTGAGATAAGGAAGGAGCCAGACCATTTTCTCATGTCCACATTTCTTGTGGGAAAGTCCATTGTCCCATTTAGGGGCAATCTGCAAACTTTTAGGGACTCTGCGGGCGGCAGAGACATAGAGGGGAATTGCTGACTATTCTCTTCTCTGGAGACAATCAAGTTGAAACTCACTAAGATGTTATGGGACTTACTTCTGAGTAAACATATTTCAGTTCTGGACTAGTGCGCAGGAGTTTGTTTTGGGGTGGTGGGTTTTTGGTTTGTTTGGTATTAACTCCAAAGGGGACTGTTTCATTAGTGGATTGTTTTAGATTATTTTGTTTCACTATTGTTTCTTTCATTGGTGGTTTTTTTTTTTCATTTTCATAATTCTATTTCATTATTATTTCCCACTGGTTTCAATGGAAGACACAAGCACCCTTTTATTTGATTTATTAAAATATCAAACAAAAACGATATGCTAAATAAGACCAGTGTGATAATACAAATCCCATTCCAGTACTATAATTTACAACAAAACCTACCTAAGAAACTAACCAGCTACTCTTATATTTTCTAAAAGCCTTCTCCAAAAATAAAGTAGCTCACAGAAGAAAAGAGTGGATGACATAATTTCCTTTTCTTGAAGAAATGGTATGATTGGAAACCAGACGGCTTGAAAGTTTTTATAATAAGCATCTAAGTCCCGCAGTCCCGATTGGTCTAATTTTCCTAAAACAAAATGAGTCTATATACCATGGTACCTGTCCATTAAAGACGGGCCTGTTGATTGTCTCCATTTCCTTGCCATTTCTGTCTTAGTAATTAACAATAGAGTTGCTATCATGGTTTGTTTAGATTTATCTAAGTAATTAAAAAAAACAAAACAAACCCAAACCCAAACCACCCTTTTATCATATTTGTACTTTCCCAGTTTTCCATCGAAACTGGACAAAATCTGGGGGATTGTGGTGTTCCCTAAGGACACCCACATTGCCAATTTCAAACAGAGAGAGGCAATGGCAAAGCACCCACATTGTACATTAAAGTCTATGGGAGAAGCGGTCGGAAAGATCCCCAACAATAATTCAGACAGCACTGCAGCCGCTTAGCTTGAAGAACAGCAGCCCCAAGAAGAGGCAGACTGATGAAGCAAGGATATTTGGTGGCACAAGGAGGGTAAGGCATCTGAGCCAGCAGGAAGGCGGCAGTAGGACCCTGAGGTGGGTTTCCGTAGAGGAGGTATAACATTTGGAGAGCGGAAGGCAGGCAGGGGAGTGCAGCTTGTAAGGGACAAGTTGGCCCAGCAGGGCAGAAGACCTTACACATGTATGTAACCGTCCGGGCTACAGTTTAACCAACAGAGACGGCAATAACAAATGCAACCGGAACAAAGGGAAAGAACAACATGGGGGTGGGGTTACAGCTTGTTTAGACGGGTTTTTTGTCTCATTTGCATATATATGGCGATAATGACACCCCCCCCTCCCTTTTCATAATGACTGTAATTGACAGCCATAGAAGCGCCAAGTCCCTTTAGTTCAGGCTGTTAGTTTGCCACTCTGTCGGCTCAAAAGCACTTTTGGAGTCCCCCGGTTCCAGCGCGAAGGCCAGGCGGATTCTAGTCTCCAGGAAACCGAGGCAGAAATCAAAGCACCGAGGGGCGGAGAGGAGAAACGCCCGAATGCAGAGCCGGGGAGTTTGGGGGGGGGGGGGGGTCCAGTCTGAGCTTGGTCCCCATTCCGCGGACACCAGCTCAGCCTGTCGCTCCGGCCCTACCTGAGCCAGAGGCAAGCCCGAGGCGCGCTCCTTGCCAGTCAAGCCTCTGGCGCAGCGGCCGCGCGAGTTTTCCAGCCCCGCAGCCTCCCCCCCCCCCCCCTTTGCCCTTGTCCAGCCCAGGCTCGCCGCTTGCCTTCGGGGCAGTCCGGGACCGCCGCCTCTCCCCCTCGCCCCGGCAGCGCCGCTCCGATGCCCGCTCAGGTGCCGGCGATTGGGTGGGATCTGCCAACCCGCCGGTGACGTCACGCAGCGCCCGTCCTGACCGCAGAAATAGGGCAGGAATTGAGCAAGGCGGCAGTTGCGCCTCTTCGCGCCTGGATTGCGACTGGAGCCTCTTCTCCTCCCGCCCCCCCCCCCCCGAGTCTTCTGGCCGTGGCTTTCCTCCCTCCCTCCCCCGCCCCATCCCTCCCTCTTGGTTTTGCCTCCCCTTTCGCGATCGCTCCCCGCCTTCTTTCCAAACGCTCCCGCCGACTTCGTCCCCCCCCCTCCCCCGCTTAAGGCGGTCGGTGTTGCTCAAGAGAAGACCCCCAACTCTTGACATCCCCTCTGCCGGTCGCGACGTGCCTGGCACGCAGCTCCCCTCCGCCGCTGGGAATCCGACAGGTAAGTGGCTCTGATCGGGTCGGCCAGGTACGAGAGGGATGGGCGGGCTGGCAGTCTCCCGCCTCTCCACCCCTTCCCGCCCCCCCCCCGGGGTAAAGACCGGCAGGAGGGGCTGCGTTCCCCCCAGCCCAGCTGCTTGCGAGTTTCTCGGCGCCCGGGGAGGAGAGTTTGCCCGGCGAACTTAAGCGGGCAGCGCTGCGCCGAACGATCCCGGCTCCCCGCTGCGGTGCGAGGGGAGGGGCGGTAGCGCCAGGGAGGGGAAGGGGCGCAGCTGCTGCTGGGGAGGCCAGGCTGGCTCCAGCCCCGGGAGGAGGGCGGCTGGCTCCCTTGGCCGTCTCGCCGGCCGCTGGAGGGATCGAGGAATGGCCGCCGGGAGCGCTTCGTCGCTTCCCGAACCGGCGCGGCTCCGGTTGCAGCGGCTCGGGGTGGGGTGGGTGGGGTGGGGTGGGGGAGAAAGCCGGACATGGCAAGAGTCCGAATAGAATAGGCAGAAGGAAGCCGCTTCCCTCCTTGCCCCGAGGATCTCGGGCTCTTCTTCCTTTCCGGTCCCGCTCTCCGTCCTGGGGCGAATCGGGGCCTTGGGGGCTCGCTCCCTGCCGGGCCAGCCTGGCGCGACTTCTTCACGGCGGGGCTCTGGCGCGGATCGCGATGGGGTTTGCAGCAGGAAGGCGAGCCCTGCATTGGGCGCGGGCTGCCTGCAGAATTCCTGGGCGAGGAGGCGCTTGGGCTTGCAGCAGTGACAGCCCACCTGGAGACAGATATAGTCATCCTTAGAACCAGTTGGGCCCCAGGATCGAAACGAATGGCGCTGGACTGGTCGGCTGGCCCAGCCTAGACAGCAGTCAGGATCCCCCCCCCCCCCCCCGCCACTTCCTACCCTGCTAAAAATTGTACGGCAGCATGTAGGGGCCCAGGCAGCGATGTCAGGGATACTCACTGGAACTTTGTCCAACTTAGTTCAGTGGGGCTGGCTCCACATGTGCACGGAACCGCAGACTTAGAACGGGAGCGAAGCAAACGATCGTATCAAAAGTTTTTTTCAGCTTATGGGGGAGAAGCAACGCTTTCCCCCAAGTAGGCACTGGGTTAATGTTGACAACGCATTTCCAATGTGATTCGGGCTCAAAGTAAGCAAACGGACTTATCAGATGCTGAGGTGGAACAAACCTTCCTCTTTGGGGGGGAGAATAAGAAATGGATGGAGAGGAAATCCGGCCAGTTCTCTAAAATCAGCAGATAAGTGTGGTGCCGAATAAGGAAGACACCATATTCCAAAGACCGGGCTGGAGACTTTAACAGTTAACTACGAGAACTATATTGCATTAGAGATGTGCTGTTTGTCTGAGCTTAGTCTTCGGTACAGAACAAACCAGTCAGACTCCAGTAGCATTGAACAACAGGAAAGGGACACAGAATCTGCCAGTGACTTTAAATGACTATTATTTGTATTCAGAAGTACTGGTTGTGTTCTTCTTATATCCATTGTAAGAAGGCAGGATCCATATTCTCTAAAATTATATGCTAAAACATTCCAGAATATTTTAAGCACGTTTTGTAAATCCAATAGAAACTGGAATGTTTTCTTCCCCTAGTCCTCTATTACAATTTTAAGTATCTGAAGTCCTCCTTTTCTAAGCTGTTTATCTAAAGTGGTGTGTTTTTCCGGTCTTTATGCTACCGGCAACTGGAAAAGGACATTGGGAACTTGGGGAGGCTGGGAACTATCACTTGGGGGACCTAGTAAGGAGGAGCTGTCCGTGAGCTTTAGTGCTGAAAGTCTGCCTTTCAATTGGAGCTTTGCCTTTTCTCCTTGTTTTGCCCCTAGGTGTCGCCTCTGCTGCTACTCTGATTTTAAGTTTGGTTTTTAAAAAAGGGGTTTATTTGTAAATAGGTTTCTTATCCAAGTTCAGTAGGGCAGACAGATGTCATTTTCTGGAGCTTGTGTTTGTTTCCCTCCCCTAGCATTTTTTTTTTTGCATGGCACTTGGAGTCTCAGTCATGTTTGGTACAAAATAATTACTACATACTGGTTAAACTACATTCTTCCATGCAGCTCAATGGAGTAAAATAAAAAATATTGCACTTCAGAGGAGTAGAATGCCTTTAAAAATACAGATCTTGAATGGACATGCTTGACTGTGGTTACAGGTTATAGCTTGCAGCGTGCATTTAACCAGTCATTCATATGTAGGTGCATTTCTGCTTAAGAGAGCTATCAGTCATATGAAATGGCAGCTGGCTCAAAGTGAGTTTCTGCTGTGTTAATTCAAATCAGTGTTGTTTTCTGAAATAATCTTAGAACTGTCTTCTGGGTAGCTTTGTGTTTTGTGTGGTAGAAGACGCCAACCCACAAATAAGTGCCCTGTCGTTTCATGCCCTGCCTTTTAATTAACACCCTGACAGTTTGATAGTCCTGTTTGTTCTTTTAAAGGTATCATTTTTATCATAGAGAACAAAAAAGCAATCAATACTTCCTTTTCTGTTGTTCATGATTATCACATGATCAGTAATTCTGGGGGGAAAGGAAGTATTGTAGCTTTCATAATTACAACCAACTTGACTTCTAGTTTCTTCCAAAACTCTACTGTATAACTTGGTATTCACCTTAACGGTATTCTGTGTCTTTCTAGCATTTCCAGAACATAAAATTAGGCAAGTATTCTCTAATCATAATTGGATTTATGTCTCTACCTCCCCAATCAAGTTAACAAAAATAAGTCAGATGCCGCCACATGCTTTGTTGGACAGGTTTTCTTGCTTAAGTGTTTTAAAAGTTGTGTTTTTTTAAAAAACCTAATGTACCAGTTTTCAATTCTGGTTTAATAATCCATTAATATACAGAGCTGCTATCTAATTAATTGCTATAGAAATTTCAATATAAACATTTCTGGATAGTGGAGGGGGAAAGGACACTGTAGCTAGGTCAGAAAGTTGTATTGTGACTTTGAAGTTTCAATTTATCCAGCCAAGAAATGCCCAAATACCATTAGTCAAGGTCACATAGATAATGTCAAATGACAAGGTGAAAAGGTAGGCATACTGCTAGTATACTGTAGCAGTAGAAAAGAGCAAGAGTCCAGAAGAACCTTAAAGACTAACACAGTTTGTGGCAGGGTATCAGTTTTCATGAGTCACTGTTCACTTCCTCAGCTGTCTGAAGAAGGGAGCAGTGAGTCATGCAAGCTCATACCCTGCCACATATTTTGTTAGTCTTGGTGCTGCTGGACTCTTGCTCTTTTCTACTGCTACAGACAGACTAACATGGCTACCCCTCTTGCTAGTATTCTGGTGTTGTAACCAGTTTAGCTTTAAATCAGAAAGTGTCTTTTACTTCAGGCAACGAAAACTGAGGCTTTCTGCCACATACACTCTGGTCTTGCACTGAACAATACTGATAGAGTGGTATCATTCTAAAATAAACTGAAATGCTGTCTATGAATGGCTCACATTTTTCCATTCCTAATTGACATCAGAGTATAAAAGAGAACCTATGAGGAAATATGACCTGCCCAAAGTGGTAGAATTCTTAGAGATGAGTTAATGGAGGCCAACTTCTGAATTTCAGGAGAACTGAAGTAGCACAAGATGCCCTGAAACTTTTATCAATGTACATTTAGGAGTCAGATTCAGACACTGTGCTGCTTTAATCAAATGCATGAAGCAACTCTAGAGAATCTGCCCTCGGGATCCTATAAGAGTGCCAGAGCCAAACTTCAATATTCTGTGTTTCAAGCTGGATTATACAATAATACTGTACAAAAGCAGGGAGAAACATCTCAGTATAGGTAAAGAATGATCTCAGTGAATTCTCAGTATGCAAATACATTCTTGGGGTTATTTACTCCTTCCAAATCAAATCAAAGACCTGTTCATGCTGCCACTGTCCATGACTATGTGATTATCATTCAGCAGGGACTGCACAATATATCTGATTATGGATCGTATAAAATGTTTCTCATCAAAAAAATGTCTTGCCTCCACAAGGTATGTTAAACAATATCATGCAAAAAAAAATCACAATTGGTTTCTTTCAAATTATTTAGATTTCCATCTTGCCATTTGCTATTATAATCTTAACTAGAAAGGGTTCATACAGTTGAACCTTGGTGTATACTTTGCTGGTTTTCTTTCTGGTTCAGTAGTGCCTGAAAGCTTGTGCACATTTAGCAGATAATGCTAACTATTTCACTTTATTTGCTTTGTTTCCTCTTCTCATCGTCCCTTACTCCGGTCACTTTTCATCCCTCAATGGGATTTAAATTACCCTGGGCAATATAACTAATATTTGAGACAAAGTTGTTTTGGCATCTTATAAGAGACAGTCAATATGTTGCAGTGAAAGATAAACAATGGGGTAAAGCTAAGCCTTCTGTTTGTTTGTTTTTTAAAAAAGGAAAGCTCTTTGTCTCAAATGGAAAATCTGCCAAAACAACAACAACAAATTACACTTGATACCATTCAAGTATTTCATTGACCAAATCTGAGATATTCATTAATGATCAGGTAGATAATTAATTGGAAATATAATTTAACTCTGTGAGGGTTTGCGAAAGGGCGTTAGTTTACAATTATACTATTTCTTTTCCTGGCACTGAAAGTATTTTATCCTACTGGGCAGCAATTTTTTTTTTTTTTTTAAATCACACATCTACAAGGTTGCTGTAACAAACAAACAATCTCTTTGGAAGATGTGAAAGCCAGATTTGTTTTGAAAGTTTGTTATAGTTTGCATTCAAACACTTAAAATTAATTTATATACCACCAATAAAACTAGTGAAAAGGTGTGATTTTGCCTGCTATCTATAGGTGATGTTACATTGTGGTTCTCTTCTACTAGGCTTGTGCAAGCAACAAGAGCTATTTCTGATGTTGAGAAGTCTCATATGTTTTCCTGTGAACACATACTGCAGTTCTGTTAATCTACTGCTAGGACAGTGGCTCATGTTCTGTTTTGTGCTTAGCATCACTCTGTCTTTTCTTTTTAGAACATCACATTCTCTCGTCTGTTAACCTGGGAGACTGCTTGAAAGGCTTCTGAATTAGAACTTTGCACTGTCTGGAAACTGGACAGTGTGTTCCATCTCTAGCTCAGAGAATGAAAATATTGATGGGGTGTGCGTGGGAATCTGGACAAGCAATGTTATGGTGCTAAATGTTTTGTGCCACTGAGAAGTTTCGATCAAACAACAGTATTCTGCTTTGCTAATTTTTGTCAGTGTCATACACTTTGAACTGTAGGGATCCAGAGGGCTGTAGAATTAAATCAATGCTTGTCAGCAAAGACTAACCAACGCACTAACCTGCAGTTCTAGCATTCAAATAAAAGATATTGAAGCTGAATTATACTAACTCACACCACTGGCCTATCAAAGTTAGTATTGTCTACTTGGAATGGCAGCAGCTCTGTAAAGTCTCAGGCAGTGATTTTTCACATCAGCTTCTATGTAACTCTTTTAACTAAAGATAGAGAGAATTGAACCTGGGAACTTTTACTTACAAAACTGGTGCCCTACCCTTTCATTCATAATCCATTCCATGATCCCGGTACTGACAAGGCAGCTCATGGTACTGGGTGCCTGGATCCAGCACTGGGGGAAAGTTGGTTTAATGAGTCCCATCCTGTCCATGTTGGGACCTAACCATCAGCATTGCATGCCCTTAATGCAGATGTTCAAGCACTACTCCCTGAGCTAGCACATCTGTTCAGGCAAAAAATCCTCTCACGTGGAGAGTCTCATTCTGCGTGCATTTGACAGATAGATCAGAAGTTCAAGTATATATTGCTTTCTTAACTATTGTGACAGAAATCCTTTTCTGGGCCACAGCGGGTAACTCTTATACATAGGATCAGATTTCCTCGCTTTGTTAAGGCATTTCCCTTAAGACAAAAATCACTTTGGATGCTGGGTGAATCATGGTTCATAATGTCTCCATGATATCCCATCGGCTTTTCATTTTGTTGGCAACAAAGAGTAGTGGGAATGGAAAACAAGGACCCATGAACTATGAGGTTGTCCTGAGAATGGTTCAGCAAAAATTCCCACAACACTGGTCTGCAACCAGTGAGGCACTATCTGACTAACTGCAAAGGAAATAGATATAAGTATTTAAGGGTTAGATGCAGGTTGAGGCTGTGTGTCATTTAAAGAAAACCCTGAATTTAATAATGTAACATTGAAGTATCACTAGTCATATTAGGAGATCAATCTGGTAATCCTTTCTGTAGAAATATGGTACTTTCTCACAACAAATTGGGATGACATTCTCAGAAATTGCACCCCTTATCTATGGGAAGCTCCCTCCCAAAATTCAGGCTGAGAGGAAAGAGTATTTCTATTCTATAGGCAATTTTAAATTCTCACCTAACAAAAGCAGGAACAGAGAGGCATTAATGAGTGCAGGGGCGTAGAGTTTTGTAATTTTTTTGGGGGGGGTGTCTTTAGCGCACACGAAGCGTTCACGCTCGCTGGGGCGATGTCCCCCCCACGGGAAACCTCCGCACCTCCCCGGGCCCTTCCAAGGCCCACCAGCCGCTGCTGCTGGGGCCTCTCCCCCCCCCACACTCCTTCCCTCTCCCTTCGCCAGGAAAAGGGGGAGGGAGAGGGAAGGATGGAAGAGTGGCCAGGTGGGGGGGGAGAGGCACCGGCAGCAGCAGCTGCTGGCTTCGGAAGGGCCCAGGGAGGTGCAGCGGCAGGTGCTACATTTTCCCGGGGGGGGGCTCAGTCCCCCCCGGGAATTTTCAGGGGAGGCTCGAGCCCTCGAGCCCCCCCGTAGTCTACGCCTATGAATGAGTGTGTGAATGAACTTTTCCTTCATTTTCTGGGACCTTGAGGTGGGAAGGGGATCCATTCCTTAATGCCTGGGTGAGGCAACACAAACTCTCCCCCCATCTTTACCTCACTCCATTCTATTTTGTTGTCCCAAGCCCAGTTTATTTCCAGTGTCTGACCTGACACAGAGAAAATAAAATTCCGCTACCAAAATGGACAGTGGGGAAAGGTTTAGTTTCCTTAACCCATATGGTCTGTGTTGAAAAACAATCATCCACCCACTCTGATTTCTAGATATATGACCAGAAGAAGTTACCTGTCTTTCCCTCTTAGCAGAGCTAATAGCAGGTATGTGATTTGTTTTGCAGAAAAGCTATGTCTGCTTAGTGCTGTTACATGAGATTAATTATGGACATTGAGATGTTTCAGATCCTGAATCAGCAGTTCTTTGTGACACAGAGAGATGATCTGACCTGTCCTTGTCACTGACTTCAGGTTTGCCTGCTGTGCGTATGTGTATGTGTGAACACACACAGAGAAGTGTGCACTCTTGTGAGGGGGAGTGAAGTCTTCATCTCTGACTCTATCTCTGTAGTATACATCAGATAAATAAATAATATCCCTCCCAAGCTGCCTATCCCCAGAGGGAAAACACCAATATCTGCCTCTATTGCCCCCTCTCTCCAGCATTCCCTTCTGCCGCCTATCTATTGTGTCCATAGCCTCTGTGCATCTATTTGCCCCCACCTGCCCTACCATACAGTGGATGCAAGTGAAGCATTCCCACATCCACCTGGAGAAATGTTAAAGTAGATTATGTTTTCACAGTGAGGACAGTATATGGATGCAGTAAAAAATGGCTTTTAAATAAAACCCCAAAAGGCAAAGTTGAATTTTCTAAGCATTACTGTTGCCTAGCAAGGCACTTTACGTGCTCTTATGGACTCTTAATGTTCATAAGTTTGAACTTTGGACTGTGCTAAATTTATGCTTAAAGGACTGTATTGTGATGCCAGCCGCAAACTGCACACATGCCCTCTTACCTACTGAGAGAGGTTCCAGTCTATTCCTGAGTGCCAAGAAGCACATGCCCGCCATTGTCCACACAAAGACAGAGACAAGGAGCTAAGGACCCCATTGCCCAAGGGTGTTCCTGTTGACTTACGCTAGGCAACCCCCCCCCATACCTGTGGGATTCCACACATTCCAGAGAGATGCTGAATGAGGTTGCTTGGCAACTAATCCTCAACCCATCAACTGGCCCAGCTAGGGCCATCAAGAGACAATAGGATGGCTCGGTGACTCATCGCAAGCTTGCCCAGGTGTCAGTTCCTGTCTAACTCCTAGAGTCTCAATATTGACCACCCCCCAGCATCCCCTCCTCTTTCTCCTTTAACCAATGGTAGGGTTTGTAGGGACGGACTACCTGGTAGAGGTGTTAGGGCGATGTGCTCAGTGCTGCCCGCCCCCAGATCACCTAATAAAAGAGGTCGCCTACCATGCGGCCGGTGTCTTGAGCTTCCACGACCCCTATCTGCTTTTACTCCTCTCAAGTCCAGCTTGTTATCCCAATGCCCTCCCTCCATCTTTGATCTCTGGGTCTGCAGCCAGAGGTAAGCGTGCTTCTGCCGGTTCAGAACACGTTACCTATTTTCCTTTCAATCCCTCAATTCTTCCTTTGGAATGGACAACCCATCTCCAGGACAGGTAAAGTATCGCCCAACCATCGAACCTCCTGCTAATGTGAAAGTGCTATTTATCTATCTAAAGTTTCTTAGGAACTGTGTGTTAGTGTGTGTGAATCTGTATTGTGTGCCTGAGAATATTCGTCAGTAAAAATTATTTAAACGGACCTCCTCCTCAGTGCCTATTTACTGGGAACTCCTGGAAGGGGCGGGACCTTGGTATAATTGGCTGTAACCCAGTTATTTGCCAATTGCTGACCTTAAAATCACTAACCCAGAGCAATTCGGCTAACATTACCCTCGTTTTGGTGTATCCTAGTATGGCAGAAACAGAGAAAAACATTTTCCCCCGGAGGAAGATCATTCCCCTTAGCAATAAGAATGTTGATATCAACATCTACATAGTGAAAGAACTTTTAACAGCCCTAACTATAACTGCTTCTGAACAGATGTTGGAGAATGGCATATACCAGGGGTGGCCAAACTGCAGCTCGGGAGCCATATGTGGCTCTTTCACACATGTTGTGCGGCTCCTAGCAGGGTGGCTGGGGAAGGGAAGGGAGGCAGTCTTCCCTTCCCCAGCCAGTGTTCCCCTCCCTGGGTAGGCTTGAGGTGTATGAGGGGGAGCAGAGAAAGAAAGCAACCTTAACTTTAAATGCCTTCTCAAAACTCCCACTCCCCCAGCCGGCTTGGAAAAAGCATTTCTCTCTTTATATTTCATTATTTGATTATCTTTATTATTTAATTATCTTGATGTTTAATTATCAGTATCTGTATTTACCCCTTTTGTTTTTTTTATTTCTGGCAGTCTTGTTTAATGTTAATGTTTAAAAAAAGCAAATTTGCATATTTTCCAACAACAGCGTGTGTAATATTTGTTTGTGTTGCGGCTCTCAAACATTGATGTCACTTTGATATGGCTCTTACATTAAGCAAGTTTGGCCACCCCTGGCATATACAAATAGCTATGCCAGTACAACATCTTAAAACATGATAATGTAGCCCAATTTATATGAATGTATGATGGTCCCTTATATGGAGTCAGAACGACTGGCAAGACTGGTAGTGGTTCTCCACGGTCTCAGATAGAGGTCTTCCACATCACCTGCTACTTGATGCTGAGGTGTCAGGGAATGAACCTTGGACCTTCTATATGAAAGGCAAATGCTCTGCAACTCTGCCTTCCTTTTCAAAATCAGACCTCTTGTTCAATTGTCTATTGGGAATCCAAGCTACATGATACATTTTGGAAAGAGCAGAAAGCACATCATTTGGGCCTATTTTAACCACTGTGAGCAAACACTTCCCCAAATGAGCCATTTTGCTGATACAAACAAAATGGGACATAAGAAGAACCCTGCTGGATCAGACCAGTAGTCTATGGCTGAGGACAGACTGGCAATGTAAAGCGGGACAGCCCCGCATTGGAAGTGGAAGAAGGGAGCGCGTTCAGACATGTGCATCTGTCCGTCGGCTCCATTTCACACTTACTCGTCTCCCACTCGCTTTCCATCCACTTTAACAGGACACCGGGAGAAACCGGTGTCCAGGGGTCGTCTTGCACTTGCCTCCCGCTTCCAGGCAGTGTGAACTGGAAGAAGGCAGGAGGCAAGCGGAGGCAGCAGTGCGAACACAGTGTTTTGCCAGTTTGCGCATGTGCGCACATGCGCACATGCGCAAATTGCCGAAACAGCCCTATCACGAGCTGCGGAGGCCGGCCCACGTGGGGCCACTCCGCAGCAGTCTGAACGCTCCGTATCGGCACCGTTGTGCAATAAACCGGCCGGTGTGAACGGCCAGCCCCGGGGAGTTTTTCCCCTGCAGCATTCATCTCGCTCCAGATTGCCAGTCTGTCCTCAGCCTATCTAGTCCAACATTTCGTCTCACACAGCCGCCAACCAGTTCCACTAGATAGCCAATAACATGGCATAGAGGCCAAGGCCTTCCCCTGATGTTGCCTCCTAGATCTGGGATTCAGAGGATTAGCGCCTGTGAATGTGAAGGTTCCCTCTGTCACTATGGCTTGTAGCCATTTATAGATTTATCCTCAATGAATCTATCTGATCCCCTTTTAGAGCCATCTGTTCCTGTGGCCATCACTACATCCTCTGGCAGCGAATGCCACATTTGAATCACTCCCTGTGTAAAAGTAGTATTTCCTTTTGTCTGTCCCGAACGTACTGCCCATCAGCAGACCCACAAGGATGCTGTCTGATAAGTGGCTAGCTAATTATGCTAAAATGAGTGGACATCGCTAACAGGGTTTTTTTTTGGGGGGGGGGTATTAATGTGTAAAGTTGCCTATGCAGAGATTTGACTGTCCTGGAATCAAGATACACCCCCAAACACAATGTTTAGGATCAAAGTGCCACTGTTTCTCTTAATTGTTCTTGCCCGAGGACAGACTGGCAGTCTAGCCCGCTCTGCCTCCACTCTAAAAGCAGAGGCAGAGCGGCCGTTCAGACTGCCACATCTGCCCAGAGGAGGCGGCCCGGACGCAACGAGTCTGGTGCCGCGCTCCTCCCGCAGCAGCTGGGCACCACTTCAAAGTGGTGTCCCAGCTGCTGCGGCACACATTCCACCCGCTTCTGGTGGGTGTGAATGCGCGCCGGGCGGAGGAGCCATGTGGTGTTCGGATACCGCATGGCAGGGGCAATTCCCCCCGCCTTGTTCTGCCACTTCGTGGAGGCGCAGCAGAACTCCAGTCTGTCCACGGCCCTAAATTGCACTTGATATTGGGTCCGATTACAGTCCCCTTTCTCTTCAACACATAAGCAGAACCCAACCCAAAGATGAGGTGCTCATAAATATGCAGCTGAAATTGATTGCATTTAACCCCAGTAATTTAAATCAAAGTATGTTAAATCTCACTCTGCTCCAATTTTATCTCCAACTTGATAATTGCCTGACAGCAAATCTGATTTTAGGCAGGGGAAGTAAGACATGATGAGGAAATAGCTCTCATGGTGTGAACTGTAGGAAATTTTAAATGAGTTGGGGCCAGGAAGTAGAATAGACCAGTCTCTATATACAACAGTATTCTTTTTTTTTTTTGGTACTCCCTCAGCATTGTTTGTTTAGAAGGATAATTTAAATTTGGGCTGAATATTATTATTTGAATTCCTTCCCCCATGCATGTGACATTTCGGAACGTTTCCTCTCAAACGACACAATATTTCTCCATTTGCAATTTAGCCTTAAGCACGCTTACTAGAAGGAAGTTACACCAAAGTTCATTGCGACTTTTGAGCAATCATGTTTGCAGAATCTGTTGCAAAGCACCAGGTATCCTAGTGGTTAGAGTGTCAGGCTAGAATCGGGGAGACCCAGGTTTGAATCCTCACTCTGCCCTGGAAGCTCGCTGGGTGACCTCGGGCCGATGACCAGTGTCCCCTCTAAGCTGAGTTAGTGTGAGTTAGGTCACAAGTTTTTAGCCTCCGGCTCACACATTTCTTGTCTTAGCTCAGGAAGGATCGCTCCAGAGCAAACTAATGTATGCAGTAGCCAAATTGCTTGCTCACAGCTTTAATGCCAGTAGCTCATAAAGTTGAATTTTTGCTCACAAGACTCCACAGCTTAGAGGGAGCATTTCCGGTGACACACTCTCAGCGTAACCCACCTCAAAGGGTTGAAGAAGTGTTTTTTATATTCTGCTTTTCTCTACCTTAAGGAGCTTACAAAGCAGCTCACAATAACATTCCCTTCCTCTCCCCACAACAGGCACCTTGTAAAGTAGGTGACGAACTGTGACTGTCCCAAGGTCACCCAGCTGGCTTCATGTGGAGGAGAGTTTTTGTGATGATGCAGTGGAGGAAAAGAGAATGAGAATTAGGAAAAGAGAATTAGGCCCCTGTTGGGAAGAAAAGCAAAGCATAAATGAACAAATTAAGAGATCAGAAATGTCACATCTCTCAGGAGTTTTGTGTGGAATGCTAGAAGATGAATACCTAGCTTAAAGAATGCAAGGAAGATCTGTGGCTCAATGGTAGAGCACCTGTTTTCTTCCAGAAGGTCCTGAGTTCAATTCCTGGCATCTTCAGCTAAAGAATCTCAGGTAGCAGGTGCATAGAAGACCTTGTCTGCTTGAGATGCTGCCGGTCACAGACAATACTGAACTTGATTAACCTATGACAACCTTTCCTCATGGCTCAAGGTGACTTACAGATGGCTTCATACGTTCAGATAACCATGCATTTTTCTTTTGGACAAATTCTATACAAAGGCTGTAATTCCAAGATGCATAGGATCAGGCTTATGAATAGTTTTGAGAGCTAGCATGGTGTAGAGGTTGAGAGCGATGGGCTGTAATCTGGAGAATCAGGTTCAACTCCACACTCCTCCAGCAGGATGGCCTTGGGTCAGGCACAGCTCTTTCAGAGCTCTCTCAGCCCCCCCCCCCCAAATAAGTCTAACTTGCCACCTATTGGTGCATAATGCTAAAAGAGCTAGAATTTCAGGCTGCCAGACAATCTTAGGATTTCCTGGCTATTCTACACACAGCACCACATGATGATGATGATGATTAGTAATAGTACTAATAGTAATAGTAGTTACGAGCATCTGGTGAAAAGTTCCCTGGTGTAATTTTCCACTCACTCATGAGTTCTCTGCCCCTCCTTCAATTTCCCTTATCTATAATATAGGGATAATTATAGTGTCTTCTTTTTATGGAATTTTTGGAAGGATTGCAATAATGTACATGATGAGCTCTGAGCACTTAGACAAATCCCATTAAAATGACAAGAAAATTATTCAGCCATCAACCACATATTTAAATCCCATTCATTTCCATCTTAAAAAAGAGGTTAGGAATGTGTATCTGTCCACTGAAATCAATGGGTCTTAAATATGCTTTCCTTTGGTGGGATCAATCTGTACGTGTTATCATGAGCTACCTTAAGTATCACATTTTAGTGGAAAGTTATTTGCTGGCAGTAAGTTTTGGAAATGATCATAAACTCATTAGAACTGGTACTGATATTTGCTCTTACATATTGTAATTCTGATATCTATATCTTTAGATAGATATTCCAGTTTCATTAAAACACATTTAAATTTCCCAGTTGATTTCTAATAGCAGCTCGTGTATTGAACTGAGAATGATGAGTTGCACAAATTAAACTTTAAAAAATGGGATTTTATGAGGCTATTACTAGAATGGCGGCTTCTACTTAGGGCTCTTATGTTTATAGAAATGATTATTATCAAAGGTAATACAAGGAATATAATTCTGGGTTTCCTTATAGTTCGTTACTAATTTTCACTAGAGATTGCAAGTTCTTGAGTGTTTCATTTCTGTGTTTCTGATTCCACATAGATGATGACTCTGAGCCTCTTGCAATTACAAAATGAAATGGTTCTATTTGCCATGATAGTATCAAATGATGCAAAATACTCTCAAAGTATAACAAATAGCACTTCTGCACAAGAGCAGTTACCAGTATTATAGGGTTGTGTTCATTGCTTATTGATGTATTGGCTGTGCTTTATTTAACTATTATTTGTAATTCCAGTTGCCTTCCATCTGCAACTACATAATGGGATTGTTGAAAGCCCAATAATTTTTTGGTTTGTCCTCGGTGTCCAAAATAGCACTGAAAAATGGAGAGCAACTAAGGGTTGATGAGCAAAAAATAACATGAGGTCAGGGGGGAGAAAATAGTGGGAACTAATTAAATCTATTGTAAATGGGTTCAGCTCCATGGAAATAATTTTGAGTTAAACAGGGTAGATTATAGTCATTACAAGATTTGCCTGCAACCTCTGTTTAACCTTCTTTCTCCATTGCCCTCCCAACATGGAACTAAAAGGCAATAGATCACTAGAATTAGTAAGTTTCGGCTGATGCAGCCTAGTCTTTCAGCGGGTTATAACAGATCCCTGTGGACTTGGTTTATGTGAGGGGACAGGAAACAATATCCTGTCTGAAGCATATATTTCTCATAATCAAAATCAGTGTATTCTATTAATCTATTGCTCAGTCTGTCCTTATAGCCCTATGATATATTTTTTCCTGATCCTGTTTTGTTAACTATCATATAGAAGCGCAGACATGTATATTTTTAGAATGCTTCTAGTACTACAACGAAGAACAGTGTAAGACATCCATATTCCCTTCTTCTTCTGCATGCTCATGTTTCAAATTTGTTGGTGGAAAAACTGTGTCCCACTTGGGAGTGCCCTCAAGCTCTCCTGCATGTCAGGCCAAAAATATATTGGTCCAATCATTCTAGTAGTATTATAAGTCCTAGCAAGCACCTCCTAAGCTTGGCGAAAAGAAATGACCGAGAATTTCATCTTTTCATGTAGCTGTAATGAAACAAAGTAAGAAATTGTGTCTATCACTCAAATGATTAAGCCATGAAAATGACACTTGAAAAAGGAAGTCTGGTTTATGAAAGGGAATGAATGTATGTCCATCAAACTAGCCACACAGTCACATGTGTGCACATACAACATTTTTTCTCTTCTACTCAATACATTATGCCTACAGTGTATACAGACTGAAGCTCCTTAGAATTACAAAAACTATGCATTGTGCACAGTCTTATCAGAAAAATTAAGCTATGGCTGTTCTGATGGGGTTACGTGTGTAGATTTTGTTCTTTGCTTGGATACCCCTGATAATGTGTGAGCTGTAGTTCACTGGCAGAGTATCTGTTTGGCATGCAGAAAGTCCCAGGTTCAATCCCATCTCCAATTAAAAGGATCAGGTAGGAGGTGATGCGAAAGACCTCAGCCTGAGACCCTGGAAAGCTGTCGCCAGTCTGAGTAGACAATACTGACTTTAATGGACCAAGGGTCTTATTAAGGTTCTGGATTGGGAAATACCTGGAGATTTGGGGGGTGGAACCTGAGGAGAGGAGGGTTTGGGGAGGGGCTTCAATGGGGTATAATGCCATAGATTCCACCTTCCAAGGCAGCCATTTTCTCCAGGTGAACTGATCTTTGTTGCCTAGAGATCAGTTGTAATCCCAGGAGCTCTCCAGCTACCACCTGGAGGTTGGCAACCCTAGGCTGCAGTCACACAGGCTAAATAATCCACTTTCAATCCAGTTTCAATGCACTTTCCAACTGGATTTTTAATGTGTGAACTGGCAAAATCCAGTTGGAAAGTGCATTGAAAGTGGATTATTTAGCATGTGTGATTGCAGCCCTAGTCTGATTCAGTACAAGGCAGCTTCATGTGTGTTCATGTGCTATCTGATATGTGGCCTGTCCCAAAGAAAGGCTGCGAGGGTGCCCATTAGAGGGTCCAGCCCCAGCACGACAGTGCTGTGGCGACCCAGCTAGTGCTGCCATGGAGCTGTCAGCTGCAGGGTGGGAGAAGAGTCGCCGTCCCAGGTGCAGCGACTTGCCAGCACCATGCCATGTCCCAAGAGGCCACCCTTGAGGCCCAGCATCTCTGACTAAGTACGGGGACTGGGCAGCAAGTGGAGGACTGGGGGTGGGCTCAGGAGAAGCCAAGGGGAGCAGGGATGGGGATAAAAGGAGGGCAGCCGGAAGGGGCCAAGGAGGATTGTCTGCAGTCTGCAGAGCGGTGGCCAGAGAGAGAGAAGGCTAGCAGCCCAGGAGGAGCAGGAGGCAGGGTGTGGTGACATAACCCCCCTCCCCCACTCAGGTGACTGAGGCCCCTGCTGCCCTTGACGACAAAACCACCAGGTGGCTGAGCTTCTCTGAAGCTCCGAATCCAGCAACAGCGGGATGTCCACCAAGTTGTGCGACGTGGCCCGGTACTGCTACATGTTAGACATCTGTAGTGCTTAGGCCACTGTGGTGTCTGCCTCAACTGGCAAAAGGCTCAGTCCCAAGGCCACTTCATACTTTATATGACAGTTACATTTCCCTCAGTGTGTTATAATAGAGTCCTGGCGAGGCCCTGTCCCCCAGGTCACCACAAAACCCACCAAGTGCCCTTGAGCGAATCATTATCTTTCAGTCTAGCTTACCTCACAGGAGTATGAGCATAAAGAGAGAGAGAAGAAGAGGACAGAAAAGAGTGTTTTTAGCTTAATGTCTAATGTTTTCATATCTGTTTTACAGTTTGTTGTATGGATTAAAAAAAATTGTTACCAGCCTTGGGTCTTGCAGTGCTCAGGAGAAAGGTGGGCACGTAAATATTTTAAAAGATAAATAAACCATGCAAGCCATGAGCTTGTTGAATGTAGAGCATGATAAAAAAAATTACTAATAAAAATAGTGTGAACAAAATAGTGTTCCTGGAAGCCCTGGCAGGGTCACAACTTGTGGGCACTGGTCTGCAACAGTGCATCTTCTGTTCATACTTAGGGCTTTTTCCCACTCACATTGTGCCGGCATTCTGCCTCCGTTTGTCCCAGCGCTGGGTGTCAATTTCACAGCCTTTGCTGCGGCGCGTGTGTTAATACGGGGCTTCGCGTCATTTTCTCCGCACCTTCGGTAAACCTTTTTTTTTAACACACATGCCACAGCAAAGGGTGTGAAATTGACACCCAGCGCCGGGACAAACGGAGGCAGAACGCCGGCACAATGTGAGTGGGAAAAAGTCCTTAGTGTTTACAATGGGAAACACTTGCATACCAATGGCAAACACAATTACTGCACAAAAATGGGAAACAGCATTAAGGCAGAAATCTGTAGTTAACCTTTCATCCTTGAATTACTGCAGATCTGCACCTCCAACTTCAACATGTATGAAGCTACTTTATGCTATGTCAGACCATTGGTCCGCTAAAGTCAGTACTTTTTCAGTGAACCTAAGACCTTCTGCATGTCAAGCAAAAAACCATAGCCCTTCCGCTCGAGTCTTCCTCAGCAGTAAAATTCAGTCATCAAATAGAATTGTTCTGGTTTCCAATCTGATATAACTAAAGAGGTGCGAGAAAATTTGCACCATCTCAGGTCTGCTCAGGGCTTGAACCATAAATTGCTGTTGACCAAGTGATGAAGTTGTCATCTGGTTTCATAAAGCATAAGAAGAGTCTGCTGGATCAGACAAGTGGCCCATCTAATCCTGCACACTGTTTCACACACTGTTGTCACCTGAAGGGACAAACAAACAGAGAATAGAGGCTTCCCCTGGTGCTGCCCCCCAGCACTGGTATTCAGAGGTCTGTGGCCTCTGTAGATGGAGACTGTCTTCAGTCACCATGGCTAGTAATAGTTGATGGAGGTCTCCTCCTTGAATGTGTCTAACCCCCTTGTAAAGCTGTCTGTGAGTGTGGCCATCACTGCTTCCACAGACAGTGAATACCACCAAATTCCAGTTTACTCATTGAGTAAAGTTTTTCTTTTTGTCTGTCCTGAACTTATTTCCCAGCAATTTCATTGGATTCCTCTGAGTTCTTGTATTATGGGAGGGGGGAGAAAAAGCTCTTTCTATCCACTTTCTCCACTCCATGTATAATTTTATAAACTTCTATTATGTCTCTTCTAAACCATTTTTTTCCGTACTGACAGATCCCAGACACTCCAGCCTTTCCTCACAGGAACAATTTCCTCAGACCTCTGATCATCTTGGTTTCCCTCCTTTGCACTTGTTGCAGTTCTGCAACATCCTTTGTGAGATACAACAACCGGAACTGCACACAGTGTTCCAAAAGAGGCCATAGTTTTAAACAAAGTCATTACAATACTGGTCATTTTATGTTCAGTCACTATCCTAATAATTCCTAGAACGGAGTTTGTTTTTTTCACCGCTGCTGCACACTAGTTCCATGTTTTCACAGAGCTTTCCACAACACCCCCAAGATCTTTTTCAGTCTCAGCCCATTCAAACCCCATCAGTATATTTTTAAATTTAGTATCATTTTGTTCCAATATGCATCATCTTACCCATGTTGAACTTCAGTTGCCATGTTGTGACCAATGTTCCCTCTAAGCCATGGAGTCTTGTGAGCAAAATTTCTACTTGGTGAGCTGCTGGCATTAAAGTTGTGAGCCACCAGTTTGGCAGCTGCATAAATTAGTTAGCTCTAGAGCCATCTTTCCTGAGCTAAGGCAAAAATCTGTGAGCCGGAGGCTTAAAAACTGTGAGCTAGCTCACACTAACTCAGCTTAGAGGGAACACTGGTTGTGACCCACTCTCCCAATTTAGAGAGATCCTCCTCTTCACAATCCAACTTGGCTTTCAGCATCCTGAATGATCTAGTATTTTCTGCAATCTTGGCTGCTCAGTTCCAATTCCAGATCATTTATGAACAATTTAAATAGCTCTAGTCCCAGTACTGATCTTTTGGGGACCCCACTGCTCACTTCCATCAATTGCAAGAATGATCCATTTATTCCTACTCTCTGCTTCATGCATGCCCTCTCAGATCCCATGACTGCTAAGCTTACTCAGGAATCTTTGGTGTGGTCTCTAGCAATTTACAGGAGAAAAATGGGAAGAGAACATCTTACTAGTATTACTAATATTACTAATATTACAGACCATTTCTTTGATAAAGTTACTGGGTTGGATCCCGTAGTACATTGTCACGTAAGGAAGTGGGGGTGATTTTTTAAATTCCATCTCCCTGTGCAGACCTCCAGCTTTCCATGGGAAATAACTTTCAAATGGCATGGATCAACTTTTAAGATAAATAGTTTGAATGCTTTTTTTTTTTTGTGGGACAATGATAAAGGACTGTGGGGAATGGGGGCAATGATAAACAATTTAAAGTAGGGTTAAACAGGATAAACAGCCTTGGATTCTGTACAGGATTCTATACAAATACTTGAGTGACTGCTGAAATAATCTTATCAGGTAACACTAACTCACATTTACTTGTAACTTCAGCATGGTTAGTTAGCTCTGTATTGGCTATGCTTGATTCTGTTGTCTTGTTTTCCTCAGGTTTTAAACAATGAAATCAAGAGGCTTCTGGTCACTCCTCATAATATTTGAGGCTTTACTGTCAGCTGCTTGGGGATGGATGGAATCGAACAGAAGCGGGCAATTTTACTCAGAGGCTGGGAAGCTAACAAAAGAGGTACAACAAAACTTTTAGCGGCTTCTAATGCTGTTTCTTCTTCTGCATCTGTCATTTCCAGTACTGTCACTTTTCATCTCCAATCTACATTCTTAAACCATAAGATTGTATAAAGTGGAAAATAGGGAGGGCATGCTTATTGTTACTCCAAACTTGGGGGAGTGTTTTTATTGATTTGAGAGTCTGTTTTCAGAACTTTTATTGGGTTATGGAAATTCAGGAACATTATCCCCACCCCAAGGCAGTGGTATAGGGGGGAGGGAGGGAGAGGGGAGAGAGTTAGCACCCCAATTGACTGCTCTTTGGCAGCACATGTGGGAAGACCAGGCCTCTGAATTCCCCCCGAAAATAATGTCCCTTTAAAATTTAGAAGTCACATGTGCTACCAAACATCTGGAGAGGGTGTTCTAAATAATGGGCAGTAGACCTGATCTCCAGTCTGGGGAGGGGAAATAAGGTCTAACTCTCATTGAAAATAATGACCCTTTAAAGTTTAAAGGGACATTATTTTGAATGTCCTTCCTCCCTCACCGTTCCTGCCGCCAGCAAGGAGGGGGGAAGGAAGAAAGCCTGCAGCTGGTCTGGCTTCCGCTGCAGTAATTCAAAATCTCTCTCTAAACTTCAAAGGGTCATTATTTCAGATCTGGTTTCTGAACTCCAGGCTGTAGCCATAGTGCCTTGGGATGCTACGTGGATAGGAAAGTGTGATTTTTTTGCAGGTGTAAGCTGAACATTTCCCCTTACAACTCCACAGCAGGTAAGGCTAGAGACTCTGTATTTTTTTTTAAAAAAATGCTGGAAATAGCAATAGCAATTATATCAATCAATTGTTATAACATTCTTATGCTATAGTAATTTAGCAGTTCCTGGTTGCTGTTGTTGTTTTGTTTTTTGGAAGCCAGAAGGGGGACAGGTGGCTGGAGATGCAGGGCAGAAAACTGCGTGAGCGCTTTGTTGCCACTGCAGATGCTTGCGAATTTGCAGCAGCAATAAGAGCTACACAGGGAATCATGTCTGTGTGGCAGCAGCCTAAGTGAGAGATAATTTTCTCAATGACACCCAACAAGGCTCTCGTCTCTCTAAGGATATGACTTCTGATGTTCCAGGTCAAAAGTTCAATGCTCTGCATTGATATGATGTGGATACTTTTTCCGGCTCTTCTTTCAGTCTGCCTGTGAATTCGCAAGCTGCTTTTCCCAGTTAGTAGGGATGGATGGCCTAGGAATTTATAGGCTCAGTTCTGCCCTGCCTTCTACAGCAGTTTGTGCATTTTAAATGTAGCTTTTACTAAGATGCAACTGTTTCATATATAAATGAATGAGGTTCATGCTGGGCTTACTTGACATTTCTAATAGTCTAGTCATGCCACTAAAGTTCATAATTACCTGACTGAGAATACAAAGCTACCTATCTTATAATGCCTCAGTGTTGTATGAACTAAATATAATTTCTCTGAAGTTCTTCTGCAGTTCACATGTGCAAAATTTACTTTTAAGAGGTTTTGGGGGCCAAGTCCCAGACATAACTTGTGGCTTAGATACCACTAAGCAAATACCACTAAAGTACAAATACGAGGTGGTGATGAAGGCCCCAAAAACTCTAGGCTTAAAAAGAGAAAGATGCAAGATGGCCTAGTGTTCCCTGAGATGTCTGACAAAGTTCTAGGAACTTTTCATAAACCTGAACTCTGTATAGATTATGCAGAGTCTTTTATCTATTTGAAATACTTACACTGTGGTCTTCCACAATAAAAGCTCAAAGCAGCTAATAACATGAATTAAAACCATTACAACTTAATACACGTCAGTTCTTTCTGGTTGGTTCCAAGATTTCTACAGGCATAATGCATTGGTTACTGAATGTTCCATTTTGACGATTGTGCTAATTCACTATTTGTAATCCACCTTGAGTCCCTGTGAGAAAGGTGGCCTATCGAAAGGGTTGGCAGGTCCTATCTTGTTGCTGGCAAGGGACGGGGGTGGGGGTGTTAAATGGTTTTTGCAAGTAGGTGCCATACAGGCCTGAACTCCAAGCAGTGAATTTGCCACTTAGAATTCAGGTGAGGCGGGCCCCGCTTGCAAAAAAACCCCATTCCCTTCAAATGGTTTTGCAAGCGGGGGCTCCTTGCGGGGGCTGCTTGGCAAATTTGTCACTTGGAGTTTAGTTGTGCAGCTGGTGGCTGCCCCTCTCCCTCCCCTCCTGCATGATTTAAAGTGCCCTCCAGTTGATTGGCAGGCCACGTGCTCCCACCAATCCACTGAAGGGCCCTTTTAGGGTCATTTTACACCTCCCCTCTAAAGTAGTTTGACTGCTGTCTTTTCCTGTCTGATTTCACAGTGGTGTGAAATTTCACTCCAGGGGGTCTAAGTGCACTAATCAACAGCAATTGTTTAAAGCAGAATGAAGCCGGTTGAATACTAGCTTGACCACAGGAGGGCAATTAGTAGATGTGGACATTTCAGTGGCAGCACGGTTTCACACCGCACAGAGGTGTGGGCAGGTTTTTTTGGAACTAGAATGATTCCAGCGGGAAAGTCAGATGTAAAAACAGCCTTAGTCTCACAGAAGGGGAGGGAGCAGGGTGGCCACCAGGGGTCACTGTTGTAGCTGGGGCTTTCTCACACTGGCCAGCTGGGGACTGGCAAGCCTACCAATCAATAATGTAAAAAAAATAAAAAATATATAGATCTCAAAGTCTCTTATAATAGAATATCATACCTGTCATCCTCTCAGCATATAGATTTTTGCCATTTAAAAATATCTCAGCCAGTGTTCCCTCTAAGCTGAGTTAGTGTGAGCTAGTGCACAGTTTTTAGCCTCCGGCTCACACATTTTTGTCTTAGCTCAGGAAGGATGGCTCCAGAGCAAACTAATTTATGCAGCAGCCAAATCACTCACTTGCAACTTTAATGCCAGGAGCTCACAAAGTAGGATTTTTGCTCACAAAATGCCACAGCTCAGAGGGAGCATCCATTTACCATCTAAAAACTGTCTGCGAATGGCCTTTGCAATAGCATGGCCAGGCCACATCAACTTTCCTGAAAGCTGGGAGGGTCAAGATTTTAAATCTTTCTTCCAGGACACCATACTATAATTAAAGGGGGGGACACAACCACAGAAATGGTCCAGGCTCCCACCAAGATCTAACCTACTTCTGGAGACTTGTTATGTATTCTCTTTTAGTTTCCCAGCCTTGCCTCTATTATCTTGATCCTGCAGTAGGAAACTTTATTTTCCAATGCTACAGACCCTTTAGAAGTCATTGACAAATAACCGTTAGCTCACAAGGTGAACAATCTTCATGCTCTTGGTGTGTGTGTCCCTTGTGGTTTAATCCTGATTTAGAATGGGGATGGCAGCCTTCAGGTGGGGCCTGGGGAGCTCCCAGAATTACGGCCAGTTTGGTGTAGTGGTTAAGTGCACGGACTCTAATCTGGGAGAACCGGGTTTGATTCCCCACTCCTCCACTTGCACCTGGCTGGATGACCTTGGGCAAGCCATAGCTCTGGACCAGCTGTTCCCTCAAGGACAGCTTGGGAAAGAGCTGTCTCAGCCCCACCTACCTCACAGGGAGTCTGTTGTGGGGAGGGGAAGGGAAAGGAGTTTGTAAGCCGCTCTGAGACTCCAAGTGAGTGAAGGGCGGGGTATAAATCCAATCTCTTCTTCTTCTTCTTCTTCTTCTCCAGAGTAGAAAGATTTCCCCAGGGGGAAATGGCTGCTTTGGAGGGTGGACTGTATGGCTTTTTACCCCACTGAGGTCCCTATCCTCCCCAGGTTCCACCTCCAAATTTCCAGGAGTTTCCCATCTGGAACTGGCAACCCTAACCCCCTTTGCAGGTGGCCGGGGGGGGGGGAACCTAGCAACCCTAGTTTAGTATCTCTGTTACTGAGAAGCTACCCCTAATTTCTTAAGGTACCTGAATTCATGTCACAACACATTGGAGCTGATTAAAGCCTTCGTGAATGACATTTTCACATCCCTGAATACAAACTGTAGTTTGTCTATAAATTTGAATGCAGACCCTGTGTTAACTGCAAATCAGGGCTGGAAAGGTGTGTCTGATGCTTTAATTTTTTTTTGAAAATACCACATAACTGTGCCATAGTTCCATAGTTCATAATGCTCTAATGGCTGATCATCACTTTATGGGAAAAAGCTGTAGGAACCATCCCATTAGGACTGCCATGACTGGCATTGCTTGGGGACCTGTACTTTTTATACTGGTAGTGGTACAACATCAGCAATGCTATCTGTCGATACATATATCGTCTTAAATTGCATATTTTAAATTCTTGGATTTCTGAAGCTTCCTTGAGCTAAACTTTTAATAGAAATCTGACTTTAAAAGAAAACAATACCACATTAAATGAAATTCGTTATGCAGATGATTTAGTAAAATGCTTATAGTTTTTAATATAAAAATACTGGAAAGGCATTTATTCATTTGATCTTGCTCTGAATCCATAAAGTTATTATACCAATTACTTGATTTTGCTTGGGGAGAAAAGATCTGAGGTGCAGATGTATTTGTCCAAAAACTTGTATAAAGGACCAATAATGTGTAGATGATAATACTGAAATATATTTATGTACAAAGCTCCAGTTGAAATAGCTGCAAGGGGTATAACGTAATAAATGAAGACTAAAGAAATACCAGAACAGAGAGCTTCTTCAACAAGCACCTGCCATTTTACAGTATGAAATGCAATACCAATAGAAACAGAAAAAGTTACACAAATATTATGTTATCAGACATAGCATCTAATTCAACAGTTTCTATTCCTTTAAATTATAGTTTGTGTATGACAGTATTCTAGAAGAAACTGTTCACACCACTATAGTTCTGTACTTGTGGCACATAAGGCTGCCAAATTGATGCTGTGCTATTATCTCAGTCATGTGTTGGCTTCGGATGCTTATTGAATGCTTTTGCATTTTATTGCTTCCAGGCGTTCTTAGGTATAAATTAATCTATATACTAATAGCCAAGTTGCCCCCTCCATGCAGATATCTAAATCCGCACATCGGGGGCACTTAGGGGGCAGAGAGATTTTCCTGCACACTTGGGGGACTCCCCAGATGTGCAGAAAAGTCTAAAAAGTTTTTAAAAAACTATATGGGAGATATTTAAATCCCCCCAAAGTTTTTTTTTAAAAAAACATTCCCTGCACATGCGCAGGGCATGCACTTACCTTGAATCTGTGGCTGCTGGTGGTGGCGGCAGGTGGAGAAGTCTTGGCAGGCCTCGCTGTTGCTAGTCTATATAGTAATAGCCAAGTGTCCCCTGTACATGCGGATATCTAAATCCACACCTCGGGGGCACTTGAGGGGCAGAGAGATTTTCCTGCACATTTGGGGCAATCCCCAGGTGTGCAGAAAAATCGGAAAACTTTAAAAAACTATATGGGGGATATTTAAATCCCCCCCCAAAGTAAAAGAGCACTCCCTGTACAGGTGCAAAGAATGCTGTGGAAACTGCAGCAGGCCAGCAGCTGGGAGCTGCTGAGGCCTCACCACCAGTGCCAGGGGGGGAGATCGATGGACCCGGCAGCTGAGAGCCACTCAGGCTTCTCTGCCAGTGCCCATCGGGGGGATTGGCAGGCCCAGCAGCTGAGAGCTGCCAAGACCTCACCGCCGATGCCTTTGGGGGGGCAGATTGGTGGGCTCGGGCCTCGCCGTTGGTGCAGGGGGGCAGGGGAGAAGGCTCACCTGTGGGTGCTTCCTCCTCCTCGACCTGGAGCTCCTTCTCCACCCCCATGAGTATCATGGGTCCTCACTTCTTGTAAAAGACTAAAGTTGCTGTTTTCTGTAAAGGTGCTTTATCACACCACCTACTTTGGTCTATTAATGGCCATTTGACTAATCAGATAACAGCTTCTGCCATCTCGGTTCCTTTTTTCTTATAATTTGTCCTGGACAAGTCATATTACTACCACTTAAAAAGCTAGCATCAGTACATTTGTCAGCTCTCCTGAGATTCTTTCAGTCTTCAGGGGGTAACTATGTACCTGCCGATTTCCGGGCTTTTCAGGTGAAGGTATTTATTACTTCATTATTATATGGTGTACCACTGACCATAGCCAAGGTTAATGGTAAGTTTAACTCTTGTTTAACTTCCTTTCTATGTTCATTGTCCAAACTACCGAAGTATATCTCTGGCCCATCCATCCATCTGGAATTTGCTGAACCATCTTTGGAGGCCAAAGCCTGGATAGCAACATTCCTCTTTAGACTATTTTTAAAAAATTCTCTAGAAGGATGTTATCTGCACCATCTTGTTAATGATGGCTTTCGAAACACAGAGCTAAAATTAGTCAATAATAGGCTACAGAGGATGGCCTTTTCCTTTGAGCTCCTTAATCAAATGGAATGTCCCTCTGCATGTAAACTGATTGGTGTCGTGGTTAAGTGTGTGGAGTCTAATCTGGGAGAACCGGGTTTGATTCCCCACTCCTCCACTTGCACCTGGCTGGATGGCCTTGGGCAAGCCATAGCTCTGGACCAGCTGTTCCCTCAAGGACAGCTTGGGAAAGAGCTCTCTCAGCCCCACCTACCTCACAGGGTGTCTGTTGTGGGGAGGGGAAGGGAAAGGAGTTTGTAAGCCGCTCTGAGACTCCAAGTGAGTGAAGGGCGGGATATAAATCTAATCTCTTCTTCTTCTTCTTCTTCTTAAATCTAGTGAACTATACTTCAATAAATGGAGCACTGGCTATAGAGCTCGAAGGGTATGTTCCTATATTATCTGGGTCTTTCATCTCCAAAGACTCGACTTACTTACTAAGTTTTTAACAGTTCCCAAGGCAAGACTAAATGCCTTGCCACTAGGGGAGCTAGCAGGTAGTTTCACAGGGATTCTATTCTCTAAGTGACTTTGTGATTGCAAATCCAGGAATTTAGACACTGTTTGACACTTCTTCACTGATTGCAACAAATACAATACTGCCTGTGGCAAGTGGATCACAATTTACATCCAAAAATGGAGTCCTGCTGTAAAGCAAGAGATTGTAGCTAAGCTATTAGCTGATACTGACCCAAATGTGACTCATGGGGCGCGATCATACGCACCCATTTGCCACGGAAGAGGGACAATTCACCGCCAGATCAAAGCGGCGTGATCACGCCAGCACATCTGGGAAGCATCCCGCAACGGTCATCAAACTGTCGCAAACCATTTTGAACTAGTGGGGAAGCGTGAAACTCCAGTATCAAATGGTTTGCTGCGGCTCGCAGCCGGAGTTTCCCTGTGTGATCACTTCAGCGCTGAAGTGTGGCATTGTGGATAGCGTGATCACCCACTATCCCGATGCCACACTGTTGGTTTTTTCCCCCCTTCTCCATGTGCACATCATCGAAAGCCCTTAGGGTGGGGAGGCGATTCATCAGTCCCTCGTTTAAGCACCTCAGAAACCAACCACACACAAAAAAACACAACTTGCCCATGGTTGCGTCTGATCACGCAGTGGCAAGTTGCCCTGGCAGGTCCACAGACCTGTGTGATCATGCAACTGCAGGACAAATTGCTCTGGAGCAAAAAAGCCTTGCTTCCCCTCCGGATTATCTCACTCGTGTGGAAGGCACCTTGCAGTTGCAAAACTTTTGTCTATGGAATTTAATGGTATTACCTTTTAATGTAAATCTTTTACGTATAATTCTGTATTTTTGTGTTTTCCCCATGTTTGCCTGTATGTTACTATATTTTATCTTTTTTTCCTTTGCTTTGTGTATGATCTGTTGGTTTATGAGCACTAATAAAAGAATGGAAAGGAATGGAAAGGGTGGCCACATCTGGTCTGGGAAATTTCTGGAGATTTGCGGGGCAGCGCCCAGAGAGGGCAAAGTGTGGGATGGGGAGGAAGCTCATCAGAGATGAGGTGTTATAAAGTCTACCCTTCAAAGCTTCTATTTCCTGCTGAGAAAGTGACTTCTGTAGTCTGGATGGGCATCGTTTGTAATTCTGGAAGAACTCCAGCCGCACCTTGAAGTTGACCACCACAGTTGCAAGTGTGCCTTTTCACTTGGAAGTAGGAGCCCTAAGGGCAATACTACAAGTTCTATAATGCACATATCACAAAAGTTCAATGGCTGTTTCTTGAAGGGAGCAGCAGCTTTGGGCTAGTTTAGTAGAGAAGCAATATGAGCGGTCTGCTTAACCAGGACCCCCTTGGCCAGCTGTTTGCCTTTCCATAAGCAGAATTCTCCACAGAATTTGATTCTTTTTTTGCCCCTGCAAACACAAGTCAAGGGGGAAAGAAGTGTGAAGGGGAAGGACAATATGAAATGGAGAGGTGGCAGTCAGGAAAACGATTGCCCTCACACTACACTCACAGTCCTGTTTTCCCATTGGTGCTGTTCTTCAGGAAAAGAACCTTTAGGGGGTTTTTTTGTTGTTGTTCTGCCATGAAGGACAAATGAATGTAGTTATGAATGTAGTTGTTAGTCCATGTTGATCCCAAAATAAATTTAAAAAGGATTTAGATTTCAATGTGTTTATGAAAAAAGTTGAAATGGATTGAGAAAATCTGCAGCAGGACAATCTTAATCTTCAATATAATTTCTGTAATGCAAATATACCAATTAGGCAATGATAGTTACATTGGGTGATGCTATGGAAAGATCAGTGGCAGCCACATAAGTGCTATCCTGAGCAGGTCTACTTGAAATCCTTCTCAGGTCTATTCAGTAGGCTATAAATTAACAAAATGAATTTTGAAATCCTTGGTTCTAATTTTGTGAGAATGTGGTGAGTGGCAGTGTCTTGAACCTGTTTCACGTATAATTGCAAGACCTGCAGGTTCTATAACTTCTGCTGCTCAGTTGCATGTCTGCTATGAACTGAACTTTCATCCCTAAAAAATGACACTGTGGCTGAACATCTCTGTGATTCCTACATTCTGAGGAACTGATTGTCACTGTGCTTTGGGTATGCTCTGCTGTCGACAAAAAAACAGTTATTAATTGTTGAGCAGTAACTGAGACTTTTGATGATATTTGTGATTTAAGTAGTTTCTGATGATATATAAATGACTTTCATTCCACTAGCAGGCATTCTAGCTGCTCAGTGACAAATGGCAAAATTTCTGGGCTGTAACTAACTAAAATTACTTTTTAAAGTTAATCATCTTGACATAAGTAAAGTGGCTGTTTTAGAGCTCAGATGATCTCAAGTGTATTCTGATTAAAATTCTCTTTCTGATGCATCAAGGAAGGAATTAAGGAAGGGTCGCTGCCCTTAGTCGTTGGTGGTTCTGATCTACAAAGCAATTGGTTTATTGAATCAAAATGAAATTGCTTAACTTACAGTCAGAGTGCTTAAGTGCTCACTTGTAGCAGACTCATGTTCTTGCATTTTATAAAGCACACATAGTCCAAAGCTGTATTAGTCTATAGGTCCTAATAATATAACTTTCTGTATGGATAAATAATTATGTCTTTGCATCTATCATAATGTGGGGTTTTGTGATGTGGGAGGAGTCTTAATTAAAGCTTATCATTACAGTTAGCATTTGTGAATTAAAAAGTAGTAGCAATAATAATTGTATGTATCTTGTCTGTAGCATGACAAATAGTGGTAAGTGTCTCACCGAACACTGGAGAACAAACTGCAGACCAGACTTAATTTGTGTAAGCTTTTCACAAATACAGCAGTCCCTGGAGTATGGTTTGACTATTACATGTTCATCCTGTCCTCCTTCCAAGTATCTCTGAGCAGCATATACCATAGTCCACTTCTCCATTTTATCCTCACACAACCTTGTGAAATAGGTTAGGCTAAGAAAAAGATACTGATCCCAAAAGATCATCCAGTTCGCTTCATGCATAAGTTAGTGTAGCCATCATGCACAATAGCTCTCTAGTTGATGGCATGTATTCTCCTTTAGGCTGGAGGAAGTTCCTCTACCTTAAAGAGCCTTTGGTGGAACATAAGAACAGCCTGCTGGATCAAACCAGTGATCCATCTAGTCCAGTATCCTTTTTTGTACAGTAACCAACCAGATCTAGCAACTAGAATTACTCACAGTATTCCAGATGAGGCCACACCATAGCTTTGAAAAAGGGCATTACAATATTGGCCATTCTATTTTCAATCCCTCTCCTAATAATTCCTAACATGGAGTTTGTCTTATTCACTGCTACTGCACACTGGACTGACATTTTCGTTGAGATGTCCACGGCACCCCCAAAATCTCTTTCAGTCTCAGCCAGTTCAGACCTCACCACCCGGTATTTAAAATTAGGATTGTTTTTGTTTCAATATGTATCGCCTTACACTTAGCTACATTAAACTTTATTTGTCCTATTGTTGCAATGCAACTTTATTTGTCATATTGTTGCCGTGAAAATGCAATTCGTTAGGTTTCTGTTGTTAGCATCCTTAGGCAAATCATCTGTCTGAGATCAAAGGATATACTGGAAAAGGTTATTAAAATGCATTTACAAACACTATGTAGCCTTGCTAGGCAACACTGGGTGCCTTGGCTGAGTGAAGACCCACATTTTATTCCCCCTGATTGTGAACAACTCTACCTGCTAGGGTCCAGGTATTAGATGGATTCTGGGCTCCATACCAACTCAGTCTCTCTGCTCATACCTAGTGGTGGGGCTTAGCCACTGGGTGCCTTGGCTGAGTGAGGACCCACATTTTGATTATGATTCCTCTCCTTTGCTGGGGTTTGGATGTTAGGTGGACTTGGGGCTCTGAGCCACCCTGCTCATGCCAAGCAATGGAACTTAGCTACTGGGTGCCTTGGCTGAGTGAGGACCTACATTTTATACCCTCCAGAGTGTGAACTCCTTTCCCCTGCTGGGGCTTGGGTTTATGGCCACTCAGGATTTATGGCCACACAAGAGAGGTCAGGGCAGATGACATTCTTGAGTGACCAATACTCCAAGGGATCGGCATTGGTGGTCTCACCTTTGCCAAATTCTCTACCATCGCACATCTGACATCCCCACCACTGCTGACCTCCCAGTTCATTTCTGACAACCAGTAGTGGGGCTTTTCCCTGGTTTGGCTCTTTGAGGCAGAGGTGCTGGACTGTGGCTCCTCCTTTTCTCAAACTTCTTCCACCTGCTGTTTCCTCTGGCTATGTGTGTTGGCCTGTAGCCTCTACAGTCTTTGCAGAGCTCACAGTTCCATTGCAAGAGATCTGCATTCAGGGGAGCTATATTGCTGTGACATATTGCACAAAAAAGCAGGCTTTTTCAGATGCTGTTTGTATCAGAGAGACAGGGAGTTCAAGAATTAATCTCCCATGGAGAGAAGAGTTTATGAGATTGGCTGCTGTACTTGCTCTCTGGCCAGCATCAGTTGAGAGAGAAAATAAAACAGCTGATCTGGAGGGAAAAGAGGTCTTTCGCTGTTTGGTCTTACTGACATCTGGATCAGTAGCCAGAGGGTTTGGCTTCTGAGGGAAGAAACATTTGTGAGTCAGTATTTTCTGACAGGCAATAGACAGAAAAGTGCTTTTACAAAGAGAAGCAGAGAAACCCCAATGTCTTAGAGATATTAAAATTGCTCTGAGGGAGAACTTTAGTTTCTCAGTCAGAAAAGCTACAGAATAGCCTTATACAGGCAAAGGATACTGGAGAAGGATTTGGCAGAAAGTCTGGGCAGTTAGAGAGAACTCCCATACAAGACAAATAGTAAAAAGAGTTATTACTTCTTATGGACAAGGAGAATAACTTCCTGGAAGTAAAAGGGCCTGGGAAGAGAAGCCTGGTCTGTGATAAATGGGAGAAGCTCTTAGACACCTCAGAAGTTAATGAAAAGCTGTATTATCTAAAGGAAAACCTGTAATATCTAAAGAAAGACATCTAGAAATATCAATAAGAAATGTGTTACTGCTGAATTATACTGAACAAAGTACCTCTCAAAGGAAGAAATAGAAAGCCTTGAAACAAAACTACACATACACTCTCTTGAATGTTCTAAGAATTCAACTCTGTAGATATTAGAATGCTTTTTTACCTCAGCAATCTCAAAACCTTGACTATTCCTATTATACATATATTCCCTGCCTATTTAATAAAACCTTTATTCTATTTTTGAAAGTTAATTTGCTTCAAGTTCCATTTCTCAAGGTCTTAACAAAAACTGGACAGCTCCTGTATTTTCAACAGAGTTCCTAAGTTGTGATAAAGCCTAAACTAACATACGGTGGGACAGTCAAGTCTTTTATAACAAAGAATATGTACAAGCTACAGTAGGGCAACTCAGTCACTGAGGGGAACTGAAGATTTGGCAGGAAAAATCTGCCAGACAGTTGGAGAAATACAGGGGTTCATCATAGCTGCCTTTTATCCAGGGGTCACAGTCTATACAGGTGTTATGTGCACTGATTGCCACTGAGTGCCAGTAGCATACAGTCAGAGCTAGGCTTCTTGGAACAATAGGAGCCAAGGATCCTAGACCACCATTAGTCCTCCAGTAAGAACTCTGGTGGGAAATTCAAACCCGCCAATAGGACTTTGGGGTGTGTCCTAGGAGTTGTATGTAGTTGACCATCCTGGCTGGTTGTTGTCCATTGTTGTGCACTCTGTTACACAGGGGTCACTGGGGAGATTGCAGAAATGTTTCCGAACTGTGGCCTCAGAAGGTTGGAGGTATAAGTGTTTTCTGGTGCTGGGCTGGGAGGGGGCACGGAGAGGTGTACTTGAGGCCACGCAGCAACAGGGAGTTGGGATGTGGAAGGGGAGGATATTTCCCTCCATCCTCTGAATCACTGCTGTCAGTCCTCCTCTCCAGAGAGTGTTAGCAACTACTGGTGCCTCTGGGCAGTGCTGCTAAAAACTCTTTTGCCTTTGTGGAGAACTCCAGGGCCAATAACTGATATGGGGAAGGAGGCTTCAAAATCCCTGGTGATTCCTTGCTAGGGCCGAGCTCTAGTGGCTTGGCAGGATGGGTTTGGTGCCTGGAGGGATGATACACAAGGGATGGAGGACTTCTTCCCCCCACAATGAGCACCCTGTACACCCACTTTCATCCTCATGGCACACAGAGGTGTTCACACTCTGGAGGGATGGGAGGGTTTAAATGTGGGAAACCTTTGGGGGTGGGTCTGTAATTGGGACTCCAGGAATGTAATATGCCCCCCAACTTGGAGAGATTGTAGAGGAGTCAGTCCTAATATCCAATATCCAATATGGAAGCAACCCTCGAGGCACAACTATTACTTAGGAACATACTTGGAATCGTCTCTGTGCATGATTTTAGTGTGTGAACATACATCAGCACTTCAGTCCATAAACAGTTGGTTGGGCAAGAAACTGTAAGCAGTCTTTTTTTATTATCCAAGGCAGTTTGCATCACTAATCACTTTAAATGGAAAACTCTGATTTCCACTGGTCTGGTGGGGCTGGGGTGCCCACCAAGCTGTAGTGGGGTAACACCAGGGAGCCCCTGTTGGAAATCTTGTCACATCTGCCTTTCGGTCCTTCTGAACCTGCCTTTGGAGACTTTTTTTTTGGGGGGGGGGGATTGTGAGCATAGGGAGGATGCTTACCTTCCTTCCAGTGTCTGGCTGGGGGGGGGGGTTGCCCAAGTGAAGTCTCCCTGTGAGTTTGGTGTCACTGGCTTGTCCCTGAGCCATTCTATAGACTCCTGTAACTGCAGCTGTCTTTTCCAGAGAGGGCACTGGGGAGACCTTCTTTTTTTTGGGGGGGAGTCTGTAACTGGGACCCCAGAAACGTAATCCACCCCCAACTTGGAGAGATTGTCTAGGAGCAGGTGGCAGGATGAGTTTCCCTGTGCATTTGGTGTGCGCAGCTTGCAAGCTGCCTGACATCTTCCCCAAAGCACTTTATTTATTTATTTATTTGTTTGTTTGTTCCATTTATATCCCGCCTAGCCAGGGGGACTGGCTCAAGGCGGCTAACAAATTCCAGTACCTTATAGGTTTACAATATAAAAACATTAAAATACAAATACAAAATACATAATAAAATTCCCATAAAATTTCCGAAGATGGCGACATCCGAGTTTCCCAGTAAGCGAAGGCGGCGGGGGTACTCCCCCCAGGACCAGGGCGATGTTAAAACCAGTTCACCCGATGGCGGCTCCTATTTGAAAGCCTGGCGGAAGAGCTCCATCTTACAGGCCCTGCGGAATTGCAATAAGTCCCGCAGGGCCCTGATGTCATCCGGGAGCTCATTCCACCAGTAAGGAGCCGCCACCGAGAAAGCCCTGGCCCTGGTGCAAGTCAAACGGGCTTCTTTTGGACCGGGGCAAGTCAGGTGATTCTGTATGCCTGACCTCAGTAACCTCTGGCAGTAACTTTCCTGGCTTATCTTTAGTCCTGTTGGGTTTGCAGTGGCACTGGTTGGGTTTGCAGTGGCACTGGTTCTGCTGGGCACATTGCTTTGGTTCTACTGGGCTTGCAGACTCCCCCCCCCCCCCCAACTTCAGTTTCTACTACAGAGATTCTCTGGGACTTTGATTCTGTTCTGCTGGGCTTCTATTGCCCTTGCTTTGGGGGGGGGGGGGCTGTCCCCCCTCAATTAGAAACAATGGAGGTTGGGGCACCTTTTGGGGGGCTGTAACTCACACCCTATAAATCCAATATTCACCAAGCATGGAGGGCAGGTAGAGGAGAGTCAGCTGGAGATATTCTATGAGTTTGGTGTCTCTAGCTTTCACAGGATCCATTCTATACACTACTGAATATCCTGAACCTGTCCCTGTCATTTCCCCAGCAAGCACTTTCCTGGGGCACCATCTTTGGGGGGCTGTAACTCTGACTCCGTAAACCCAATTGACGTCAAACTTGAAGGGCACATAGAGGAGAGTTAACTGAAGATCTCCAGTGAGTGTGGTTTCTAGCATGCTGGGGGGGGGCATTCTACTGTATCACGATCCTCACAAACCAAACCGGTTTGTCTTGCATCAAAAAGTCCATGACAATCTGTGGTTCATGAACGACACACACCACAAACCACACGCACAGACTGAACTGCATTTTCCTGGTTCATACCCATCCCTATTCCTCACCTCACCGTAGCTGAATACATGCAACCTAAGCAGTGCTTGTAGTGTTGCGAATGTTCTACCTATTCTCTCTTTTTATAATATGCTTCTAGCATACCTTTAACACTGACATATCATTCTTAACCCACCCTTCTTATTGAGTGCCTGCCTGTCAGTAACGTTTGCTACTATCTCTTTCTTCTCTAGCAGGGAAACACAACACCCCAGAACCAGGATCCTGATATGGGAGAAGGATGAAAGAGGTTTCTGTATTCTATGGTCAGGAGGCATAATTTACATTTCACCATACCCATAGTGTTGAAATGGGCATATTTTATAAAGCATAACAAACATCTCAACATTTCTTTTAAGAAATGAGTTAGGTCACTATTTTCCGTTCCTTCTTTGCAGATTAGGAACAAAAGTCACGAGGGCAGAACTTATCCCAAACTGAAATCTAAACAGAATCCTAGCTGGTGTAGTGAATCCAGGTCCAGGTAACATTCTGTAACTTGAGGTCCACATTCTTTTGCGGAAGAATAGGCTGCGCTGTTATTCTGTCGTGCTATTTTTATAGTACTGACATGCCCTTGTGTTGAATAATAAGTATTTTGATTGATTGATGGGAGCTACTTTCATTATACAATGCAACCTCTGTGGCTTCTTAAATGTGTCTCATGTGTATAATGCAAAGAAATTTGTTATTTCCAAGTGTAATATTTAGAGGCTGTAAATTAAAAGGCTTTGCTGAATATCGCCCCCCCTCCCCCCCCCCCCCCCCGGGTTCATAAAGCCATTTTATAATGAGCTGTAATGTGGTGGTGGAAAGATTTAGGAGCTCTACCTGGCTTTATAATTTGAAGTCCAGAAATAGCAGAGAGCAAAATTACAGGCACAGCAATTATCTCAATTAGATACCGTCTGGATGAGCAGATGATACTGTCTGAGTTGGGCTACCAAAGTGTCTCACTGTTTATAACAGGACAAATTTAAGCTGCCAACATCTGATGATGAAACAGAGCCTCCTACCACCAATAGTAATAGCTACGTTCCCTCCGCTGGAGAATATTTTTGCTTCATTATCACCTTTTTATAAAATACAATATGTTCCCCAATGTAAACAACATAAGTCCTCCTGTTTATGCAAAAGCTACAAATTAAAGCTGCACTAATATTCTAGTCTGCATGTTCACAAGCAAAACACTTAACGAAGTAGTCAGTACTGTTTCTTAGCATTGTGTCTTTCCTCTTTACTATACAGTGACATGGAATTTCATTGCCATCTGCGACATTCTCTTCCCTGCCTTGTTTTTGCATAATGCCACATTGGAATAAAGCTGAGTGTTTGTTTATGAGGACTGGATTGTAGGTATCCTCAGGGGTCATTTCGTAGAAAAAGAGGTGCAGGAGCTCATTACCATAACTCATTTGCATATGCCACACTCCCCAACATACCGGAAGTGTGTCAGAAGGCAACACCCACCCCTCAGGCTCCACTCCACAGGTGAGTGAAACTGACCTGCTCTTCCTCCATTCCCTTCCCCATCCAATACTTTGTGCAATAAAAATAAGCGTCAAGAACACACCCTCATTCTCTTCCTGCTCCCTTGAAACCACCAGGTTTCAAGTAGACTTGAGATACCCAGGACATGTGCAGCATCCATCCCTTCCCCTTCCCCTCCCCACAACAAGACACCCTGTGAGGTTGGTGGGGCTGAGAGAGGTCTTTTGAGAACTGCTCATGAGAGAACAGCTCTGAGAGAACTTGTGACTGGCCCGAGGTCACACCAGCAGCTGCATGTGGAGGAGTGAGGAATCAAACCCGGTTCTCCCAGATTAGAGTACAAGTCCTGACCACTACCCCAAAATGATGAGGTGGAAGCTGCTGAAGGATTGGTGAAATTTCTGCAGTACTTATGTGCTGTGTGCCCAGATAAAAAATGGTATACTTAGAAAATTTATATGCCACCTTGAGCAAGTGTCTGGAAAAGCAGCACACAGTCATAAAAGGGACAATGATAAAATTATCAATATTAAAACAAAACATTAAAATCAATAAAGACCCTAGCAGGGCTTTCCCCGGGGCTCTGCGCCTCTGCACTGCTTGGGGAAGCCGAGGAGGGGGCAGGGCTTGGTCATGTGCCCACCCCCTGGGCTTCTTACTCCCGGAGCTGCGCTCCTGTGCGCTCCTGCTCCAACGGACCTCTGGGTATCCCTGTGACAGACCTGGAAAACTAGCAGCCTGACCTTTATATCTGTTTCTCAGAAGAAAGCCCCACTGATTTCAGTGGCACTCACCTATGCGTGTAGGAGTTCAGCTTTATTATTTCTTGAAAAAAAATTATGCTGTCTGTTCAGAGACAGCTCACAACTAAGACAATACAATGAAGCTAAACAAGCCACTAAAAACAAGCGAAGACATCAAAACAGCATATTAACATTGAGCATTTGCTGCCATAAAGTTGAAGAATATGAAGGACAGATAAGGCATGCTTAGTTATTATCACTTGTACTGAGAAAATGTGCATATAATGACAAATGATACAAAATTACCAGGATTGTTGTAGGTGAGAACAATCTCACTTTAGTAAGGTAAAGGTTTCCCTTGCTCGAAAGCCAGTTGAATACAACTCTAGGGATGTGGTGCTCATCTGCGTTTCCAAGCCAAAAAGCCAGTGCTGTCCAAAGATGTTTCCGTGGCCATGTTCCCAGCCTGACTAGAGGCCGAGGTGCACGGAATGCTGTTACCTTCCCACTGAAGTGGCACCTGTTTATCTACTTGCAACTTCTTTCTTTCGAACTGCTAGATTGGCAGGAGCTGGGACCAAAGATGGGAGCTCATTCCATCACACAGCACTCGGGTCTCGAACTGCTGAACTACCAACCTTCTGGCCTGCAGTTCAGTGTCTTAACCACTTGAGCCACTGCAGCCTACTTTAGTAGGGCCATCTAAATATAAAGTGTCAATGCCACAACTTTATAACCTATGAATATATAACATATTTGCTTATTTGTTCAAGGTTCAAAGAGCCACATATCAAGACATCGGTTTTTACCTTGTCTGGAATTCCTATAGGAAGAGCTGCTATTATTAGGAGTGTGCAATTTTTGTTTTGTTTTGTTTTTATGTCATTCATTTTTGCATTTGTTTGTTTTTCCTCCATTGGTTTCAATGGGAAGTGTACAACTTTGCCTACCTTTGCCCACATCCATCCTGTGAAAGACATTTCAGTTGCCTATAAGACTGGGATACTTTCTCATATCTATCTGATATTTGGTAGAAGAAATCCTTCCAGGGAACAGTACAATTGCTGAGAATCGCATTCATATTAGACAGAAAGCAAAGGTATTGTTATCCAGACACACTTCCCATTGAAACCAATGGAGGAAAAACAAATGAATGCAAAAATGAATTACATAAAAACAAGTGAGCTGACTAGCATTAACTGGGGCTTAGCCACCACCCCAGTCAAACTGCATGCCCTCCTGCCACTTCTAGATGCTTACCCTTGCCAGCCTGTGGTGGCTTACCTCAGGTGGCTTCACTTTCGGTTCCCCAATCTCTTTCACTGGTGAGTGGCTTGCAACTGATGCGGCCGACCTCAGATCCACCAGGGAGAATCCAGTTGCTCCCAAAATATAAAAGGAGTGCTCTGCTGGGTGCTTTGACAGTCCTTTTAAGGCCCCTCCATTTCCCAACCTGAAGGTCTCCTCACTAGACGTAGTTCCAAAGAAAACACCAGGTGAGTTCAGGCTTACCCATCACTTGTCATATCCAAAGAGGTCCTCTGTTAATGATGTCCTTCCCCCCAAACTTTGCTCCATAAAATATGCATCTTCCTATCATGCAGTGAGCCTGGTATTGTGGGCCTGGAGCATTCATGGCAAAACATATACAGTCCACCAACTCCCAGTTGATCCCAGAGACTTCTGGCTGCTGGGCTTTAAGTTTTAGGGGGCTTGATACACGGCTAAAGCAGTGCCTATGGGACACTCCATGGTGTGTGCCAATCATTTGCTGGTTGCCATAAGAGATCTCCTTGTTTGAAGTGGAATTCAGTCTGGCCTTTTTTAGGACCCTTAGGGTTGGGGAGTTAGTGGAAAATTCAAAAATGGATACAGCCAACTGCTGTCAGAATCTGCTGATTCAGACAAAGTATTTCTATTGTTTGCTGCTATGATTTCTGTCTTGCTGCTATGATTTCTATTGCCATGTATGTTTCTATAGCACCTGCCATGTAGTTGCCCCTCTCCACCATGTAACCCCTCACTTTGGCCGGTATGTATGTAGTCTATATGACCCCAGGCCTGGTTTGTGTAACTGCCAGCCCGGGAGGATGACAACTTCAAAGTATGGGAACAATGTGCCTCTCACACTCCTGCCTCCGCATTCCATTCATCCCGGCTGGGACAGCAAGGGAGGACAGGGCTCATCTCTTATCAACGTGCGAAAGCCTCAAGGCCAGCGATTGTTATGTGAAATGGTAACATCTAAGGGGTCTGGTTTGGGAAGGGAAATTTACAACTTAACACCTCACTTTCTTTCCTGTGGGAAGCAAACGGCCAGAGACCCTTTTTGCCCGCCGTTTTTCCCCTTTAGTGATTGGCTACCTATGGGTAATTCAAACTGTTCTGAAAGGTATAATAGACCTGCTTCTGTCATATGCGTTATCTCTGACAATAATCCGAGAAGCTGTACCAATGTAGAGATTGGAAATAAAGAACTGTGTTTCATCAACAAAGATCTGATCCTTGACTACTTTGAGCAGAAGTCTCACAACTGCCCCCTGAGGGTTTAAGATGTTTTGGTAGCCAGGGCTGGGGTCTCCCTGACCTTCAGGAAGTCCAAGACTTACACTTGGCCCCTTTACCAGGGGATGGCCCATGCCTAGTGTGGGCCACAAGGGCTTTTTTTGGCAATACACCCACACAAGTCATGTCCCCTATTCATCCACAAGGACAGCTCTTTTCTTACAAGGTATTTATTTATTTATTTAATGTGATTTATATCCCACCCTCCCCGTCATAAGGCGGGCTCAGGATGGCTAACAACAAATTCATACATACATAGTTTAAAATATTAAAAACATTAAAACATATAATCCAGCATAATAGCATACAGATGGCGTATCCTCAAATTCAGCGCAGCACCCGAATACCACCTTAAAACAGCTACACACTGGCGGGCAAAATCGGTCCAGGGCCAGATGTAGATCTCAATACTGGGTGGCCTCTACCCGAAAGCCTGGTGGAAGAGCTCCGTCTTGCAGGCCCTGCGGAACTGTAAATAGTCCCGCAGGGCCCTGATGTCATCTGGGAGCTCATTCCACCAGTACGGGGCCGCCACAGAGAAAGCCCTGGACCTTGTACCCGCCAGCCGGGCCTCCTTTGGCCCTGGGAGGGTCAGGCGATTTTGTGAACCAGACCGTAGTGCTCGCTGGGGAATATATGGGGAGAGGCGGTCCTTCAAGTAGATAGGTAGGTATGAGTTTGCTGTGGGGACTGTGGACTGGCATGGTGGGGTTAGGCCTTCTCCCGGATATTTTGGGTCTCATTCCTTCCAAACTGGACAGCAACCACAGCCACTAAGCTGGGTCTGCTGCCTTCAATCATCTGGACCATTGGGAGATGGCGATCTGAGGCTTACCAGAAGTACATTCACCCACAACTGGCTGCTGTTGCTTAACATTGACTCATTCAGTTTCCGGGGAATAGCGGAAGTCCATTTGGATCTGTGGGCACAGCATTGTGTATTGGGCAAGCATCTACACAACCTCATCAGGCTGGGGCAGGGATCTTGGCCTGCAAGGCAGTGTGAGAGTTACTTGGATTGGCAAGTGAGGTGTGAGATGGGATGTCCTCCTACCCACAGTACAGTGCTGCCTGCTTCATGACCAGCATCCAAGTGATTCAACTTAGTGGGCTTATACTGGCATTGACTTGGTACACTGGACCAAGGCAGAACTGCTGATGTTGAGAAAAGAGCTGTTGGCTGCAACCATTTTCTGGTCCGAGTGGCTTGAGCAGCACTCTTGGCATGGGGCCCTCTGCCCAGAAAGGGTTGACGTGGTGAGGCCATGGGGGGCCATAGGATCTGCCATCCAGTTTGCATTGTCTGCCAGCCCTGTTTATGCCTGACAGCATCCACCTGTCTCCTGGGGGATGGATATATGGCTTCATGGTATTAGGCATGGCCTATGAGATCGGCTACTGTTGTAGGACCACTGGTGGGAGCTCCATTCCCAGTTCCATTCTCAGTAAAGCCGGCTTGCTTGCCCATTTTCCTGAGTATGGAGATCCTCGTATGGGATCTTGGGCTGAATGAGTCAAGGACCGTGTTCTGCTCAGCAGCTGCCAGTGGCTACCTAGGGGTGTGCAGGGGAAAAAATCAGTGTTTTCTGGATTTGGGTACAGTGATGCTGATTTTTTTGGTATTTTCAAATATACCAGAATACCAGTACCAATTGGTATGCAGAAATATTTGGGAATACTGAAAAAATTCAGCTCCATTATATCCTACGGGACCATTGTGGTCAATGGCAAATCTTCTAAGGAGTATTCAGTGGGCTGGGGGGAGAGGGTTCGAGGTAGAAGCACCAGCTTTGTCCTGTAGCTGGTGGAGCCTCTCCCCAAAAGAACCCCCAAGAGTGGAAAAGTTTGGACCAGGGGGTCCAATTCTAGGGGCATCCAAAGAAGGTGCCCCCATCCTCTATTGTTTCCGAAGGCAGTCAGATAAAAGAACAGTCTAGCAGTTTCCCCCAGAGAATCTCTGCATAAAAACTAAGTGAAATGTGGTGTGAGAGGGCATGTTTTCAAGGCCAGCAGCAGAACCAGTGCAATGTGCCCACCAGAACCAGTATCACTGTGGCAGCGCCAAAACCCAACAGGACTAAGATCAAATCTGAAAATCTCTGAAGTATAGGGGACATGTTTGCAAGGCCAGCAGCAGAAGCAGTGCAATGTTCTGGTGCTAGTGGACAGAAGCAGCACCCATTGCCAACCTACCTATCAACAGAACCCAGTGACAACCTACTAGCTGAACGCAGTGCCATTGTGGCAAAGGACAGCTTGACAGGTGGACTGATGACAACTTAAACACAGAATCCTCACAACAATACACAGAATTTTTTTTTAAAAAAGAACAAACTTCTGTGATTGGCCAAAGAGCAGTGTACCCACCCTTACCTGTAATCCTATTGGCCAGTGCTCCTCCACCTTCCTGTTCCTGGGAAAGCAAGCTAGTAGCTGGGCTTCAGATTTGAAGCCCGCAGCAATGACAGCCTTGCAAGCTGCAATGTCATTTGAGAATGCATTGCAGTGATTGGCTGTATGTAAGGTCCCTCTTCCCCCTCCCTTCTGGAAAGCAGAGCAAAGGGCAGGAAAGAGGTAAGTGCAGCCTTTTAAAGTTTAAACCCCCCTCCCCAGCCTGTATTCAGCAATGTTGAATAATGACTAATAAAAGCTGAATAGTTTTGGGTTTTATCAGGGGTCATTTCGTAGAAAAAGAGGTGTAGGAGCTCATTAGCATGACTCATTAGCATAACTCATTTGCATATGCCACACCCCCTAACATACCAGAAGTGTGTCAGAAGGCAACACCCACTCCTCAGGCTCCACTCCACAGGTGAGTGAAACTGACCTGCTCTTCCTCCATTCCCTTCCCCATCCAATACTTTGTACAATAAAAATAAGCATAAAGAACACACCCTCATTCTCTTCCTCCTCCCTTGAAACCACCAGGCTTCAAGTAGACGAGATACCCAGAACATGTGCACCACCCATCCCTTTCCCTTCCCACAACAAGACACCTGTGAGGTAGGTGGGGCTGAGAGGGGTCTTTTGAGACCTCATGAGAGAACAGCTCTGAGAGAACTTGTGACTGGCCCAAGGTCACACCAGCAGCTGCATGTGGAGGAGTGGGGAATCAAACCCGGTTCTCCCAGATTAGAGTCCAACTCCTGACCACTACACCAAACTGATGGGGTGGAAGCTGCTGAAGGGTTGGTGAAATTTCTCCAGTACTTATGTGCCATGTGCCCAGATAAAAAATGGTATACTTAGAAAATTTATATGCCACCTTGAGCAAGTCTCTGGAAAAGCAGCACACAGTCATAAAAGGAACAATGATAAAATTAATCAATATTAAAACAAAACATTAAAATCAATAAAGACTTTAGCAGGGCTTTCCCCAGGGCGCTGCGCCTCTGCACTGCTTGGGGAAGCTGAGGAGGGGGTGGGGCTTGGTCATGTGCCCACCCCCTGGGCTCCTCACTCCCAGAGCTGCGCTCCTGTGCGCTCCCGCTCCAACAGACCCCTGAGTTTTATTCAGCATTCTGTATTCAACAGCCAGATCAGATCAGAGATTCTGATTTAACATGCCAAATACCAAAAAAATGCAAAAAATCCAATTCAGCTTTACTGAATGCACACTCCTATGGCTACCCTCATGGCAGTCGTCCTTGTGGGATCCAGCGACCTGTCATCCCATGGTTTTCACAGCCCCAACCGGTGGGCTGAGGTGGCCAGGAGAACCTCGACTGCTGGTGGGGGCAGTGAGTTTCCAGGATCTGGTTTCCCAATTTGTGTCGAGGGTTCTTATAACTGTAACCAATAAACCTGTGGCCAATTTATTCCAATTTAATCTAAGCCAGGTTGTACATGTCTTGTTCAAATTTGGGTCATAAATGGGTTAACAGGACATGGGGCGTGAGGGAACACCCCTTTGTCCTTTGGTGACCTCCCCCACACTCTCCCCTTGGCACTGCGGGTTGCAAACACATATAAGGAAATATCTCTTCTGTTATGAAGTCTGCTGACTGGAAATAATTCCTGTTAGCTTCATTGTGCCCATAGCAGGGACCCGCAGCCACCCCATATGGAACTTGTGATCTCTCCTTTCCTGCAGGGAACTAACTTTATCCTTTCACACACTTCCTCTCTTCTTACCCACGCAATCTGTGCCTGAACTCAGTTTGGACGCTCTAAATCAAACTGCCATGTATCAGAATAACAAATATTAATGAATTAAGCCAGTGTAGAGTAGTCATTAATGTTTTGGACTAGGATCTGGGAGAACCAGGTTCAGATGTCCACTCTGCCATGGGATCTTGCTGGGCAACCCTGGGCCAGTCACAGGCTGCGATCACACACACTAAATAATCCACTTTCAATCCACTTTCAATGCACTTTCAAAGTGGATTGTGCCAGTTCACACAGTAAAATCCAGTTGTAAAGTGCACTGAAAGTGGATTGAAAGTGGATTATTTCGTGTGTGTGACTGCAGCCACTTACTCTCAGCCTAATCTACCTTACAGGGTTATTGGGAGGATAAAAGGAGATGAGAGAAAAGCAATGTAAGTTGATATAAACGAGGAGAAAATTGAGATATAAATGAAGTAAACGAATAATGAAATGAATATTAATAATGCGCTTTTCTCCGTTATGATAATGACAAACAAATGAGACCTTTTGTTTTATTTTTTCATTAAATGCACATATTTGAGTTTTACAATGCACTGCAAGTGTACTTGAACATTCTTTCATCTTAGGCATGCAAAGACTCTGTTCTCTGCATTGATTCCTTCAAGGTGTAGGTTAATTTAGCTATTGATTTAGGGAAATGGCTAAAATAATGTAATTTCAGAAATGGTAAGCTTGGAATACAAGGTCTATGAATACAATACTCTGCTAGAAATATTTTGAGCTGAACTTCTCCAGTAGGCTGGGGAAAACAACTGTAGCTCTTCATTGTTCAGAAAAGACAATGTTCCTGCTTTTGAACAGGAATAGCTTATAGCCATGAAAGCATAATCAGGGCCAACCTCTGTATCAAGCCTCCTTCTCTTAGCAACCAGTGCATTTGAAGATGATCACTGCCTGTCTGATTTGTCCTGTGGTATTTCAGATATTTCTGGCAGAAGTGGAGTCACAAAGCCTGTAGACAACACTTCTCTTGTACCAGATGCTTCCCAACTGAGATGGTCAGATTTCATATCGACATTTCTCCAAGTGCACAACACTTCACATGAATGGCTGTATATTCCTACTGCTTTGTCTTGTAAGAATGACAGAGTCAGTGTCTGTTCTGCAAATGTAATGGAAAAGTGGGGGGGGGGGATTTAAAATGTATTCAAAGCCCATTGAGATATGTCTTCTGTCTGCATAAAAAAGTCTGTTGACTTCTTTTCAAAGCTCTCTGCTGCCTTTTCACTTGGGATGCTCAGACACTTGTTAGTGCAACTCACATCCTGTTCACAGGTCAAAAACAAGGAGCTGTGTTTTCAGTGGTGGGTTCAACTGTTCATTGACCCTTTTGTGGGTGTTCAGCAGCTTGTATCACTATATTCTTTCCTAGCTGTGCAGTAAAGAACAACTAGACTTTTGCACCTGCCTGCTCTCACATAGACTGATTCTAGCACCCCTTGTCCCGTCATGAATCCTGGGTACAGTCACAAATCCAGGGTACAGTCATGAATCCAGAGCTATTGTTCTGACTCTTGTGGTAGATGTTGCAACTTATTTTAACCTTGAGTCTTATCTATTTCACACTTGCTTATTTTTAAGGAAAATCTATATACTAATTCCCAGAGGGGTTTTTTTCTGTGTGGATACTTATATCTGCCAAAAGAGAGCTCACTCTCCCCCAACAGCTTTTCCTACATAGTCAGGGGCCTTCCTCAATCTGCAGAAAAATCCCAAAAATTAAAAAAAAAAATTAGGGACTGTTGAATCTCCCCCAATAGCTTTTGAAATTGCCCTCACAGGGATCTAACTCCAGGCATCAACTGTGAGAGATTAGAATGTTTGGGGGAGGGGGGAGGTTCTAACTGTTTCTGTCAGTAAAAGGCAGGGTTTTTACTGGCAGAAGTCTAGGGTTGTCAACTACCCCCCTAGCCACTAGCAGTGGATCCAGATCCAGGCTGGGAAACTCCTGGAGATTTGGGGGTGGAGCCTGGGAGGACAGGGACCTCAGTGAGGTATAATGCCATAAACTCCACCCTCCAAAGCATCCATTTTCTCCATGGACAGTTATCTCTGTAGTGTGGAGATGAGCAGTAATTCCAGGGGATCCCCAGGTCCCACCTGGAGGCTGGCATCCCTAGGCAGCACTCTCTGTGTGACTTGATACCACCTGATTTGCCTGATTCAGGTAGGCCCAGCTGTTTGCTACTGTTCAGCAGCAGCCACCGTATGAAAGCAGTTTATGTGTAGGAATTATTTTAATCCATCAAATGTACGCAACTACACAATAATAATCCATTCTGCCCAAATATTTTTTATGTCTGGGGAGGGGGTCTTTCCTCTGTGCAACTGAATGTTGCATTCTAGCCATACTTACCTTATCAGCAGAAGCCACCCTTCAGCATTAACCAAGAGCCCATAATACAAAGTGGCCCTTGTTTCTTTTCTTTTTTAGCTTGACAGCTGGAGGCAGTCTTTCATAGCAGCAGAAAAGCTATTTGTGCAGAGATGTTGTCAAACTGTATCAGGGTTCATCCTGGCGTCTGCAGTGCTTCGATGTGGTGCAGCAGCCCAGTTGAAATAAAGCCAGGCAGTAGCTCTATAAGATAATGTTTCCATGTAAAGAAGCATTTTAAAATGTTTTAATGATGGCAATTTACACATGACATAACTACACCTGGCAGCCACTCTCTTTTGAACAATGCTGCTCAAAGGAGAATGAGACAGTGACTTTGGCGTAAATAACAATTATGTGTTTTAAATTCAGGGAGACTGCATTAATAAGGGGACTAATAGATGCTAGAAGTGAGGGCTGCTGGAAAAAGGTGGTATGTGTTATTCGTTAAATAACATTCAAAGTGATTTGCAGAACCATGTTTGTGAAAAGGAAATGGCAAAGTGAATTAAAATCCCGCAACAAAGTCCTCACATCAAAACACATGTCTTATGCCTTTGTGAAATTAGATTTTCAGTTGCAGTAATATGCAACCATAAAATGATACCCAGGAAATAAGTCCCATTTATAAGCATCTGCTTGAAAGCTTCTGTGCAAAATTATTCTTCCCCTGACAACGCATTCAAGTGCTTCAGTATATTTTTGTCAAGCACTTTTGTTCCTAGATTCATATGTATTCTAGTAGATCTGTAATTTTTTCCCCATGAGAAATGTGAAGGGTTTAAGATAATAAGAAGGAAAACACTTCCCCCTATATCAATCATATTTTTATCCTACCCATGCTCCTGGGGAACTCAGGGCAATGTACATGGATCTTTCTCCTTTTTAATCATCACAACTACCCTGTGAGGTAGGTCAGGCTGAGGCAAAGAGTGTGGCTGAGAAGGAATTAGACCTAGTCCTAACTTAACCACTATGCTATCCCAGCTCTCTATAAAAAGGCTTGTGAGTGTCTTAGAAGTGCAACCCTAAACAGAATTAAGCTGCTCTAAATCCATTGATTTAGATGCCAAGTTTCTGTTTAGTTCTGTTTAGGATTGCACAGTTGGTCACCTTTTCTTATCCTAGTGCAAATTTGGTATCCACAGAGAAAAACCAGAGCAGACAGTGTTGTAACTCTGAGAACTAAGCTACATAACCAGCAAGCTCTTTTGGTGTAATTCTTGCCAGACTATGGCACTGTACCACAGGTAAAGAATAATTCGTTTGAAATTTTCCATTATATAAATCCAACCCCTAACCCCATCTCTGTCTCTACAAAGAAAGTGACATACTGGGGGAAAGGACTAAAGCCTAGCCTTTTGAATCTCTCTAAGATACCGTTATAGTAGCCAGTGTGCAGTTCAAGACACAGAGCTACAGCTAAAAGAAGTCCCTAGGTTACCTCTGCCATGCACTTATTAGGAGGGAAGTAATTTTCTCTGTGTTGTGGATATTGGTACTTGTTAAAGGATATTGACATTTATATATACATGCAACAAGTATAGAGAAGTAGGAATATGGGGGATGCAAGTATTATAAAGTAAATGTTATGTACAGGTAAGGTTTAAAAAAATATTGAGTTTTCAAGTGTACAACAAAGTCAAATGTTATAAGAAGAACAACATAGGACCAAGAGTGTGTGATTATACAGGTAAATACATCATATATAGGACTGTTGAAATTCCATGTATTTGGCTAGATTTTAAATAGTACATTCACATAACATAAGTTAAACAGCCTAAGTGGCCTCAAGAGTTATGGGTGATAGCGTAACTGTTACATCACAATTTAATTACAGTTCCAAAAACAAGCTATAAGGTTGTGAAGTCAATCACTTAAGAGGTTTATGTGAGACTTAGCTCTTCTAAACAAGAATAATAAAACCAGGAATTGCTATTGCCCCTTATTTGGAATGAAGAGTCAGACACAAAGTATTGGGTAAACTAAAGGGCCATGTTATTAAAAGTATTAACTTGTAACTCAACGGCAAGGGCCAAGTGTCTTGCAGCATGGCCTAGTCCCGGGGTCATCCTGGACCCCTCCCTAGCCATATAACAGGGAGCCACCCAGCCCTTGGATCAATCCAGCACAAAGAGTGGGCCATGCCCTGGATATCACACCCACCAAACTGTAGAGCTTAGGTGGTGCTCAACCCATGCAGACCCAAGGCAGTCTGCCTTCCGAACCCCATGCCGCCGCCCAAAACATGCTTTACAGTGCGGTTGAGTAGGGTTGCCAACTCAAGCTTGGGAAATTCTGGGAAATTTGGATGTGGAGCCTGGGGAGGGCAGGGTTTAGGGAGGGACCTCAGTGAGCTATAATCTCATACAGTTCAGCCTCCAAAGCAGCCATTTTCTCCAGGGGAACTGATATGGTCTGGAGATCAGTTGTAGTTTTGGGGATCTCTGGATCCCACTTGGGTGTTGGTGTCTCTACAGTGGAGTCTGCAGTTCCTAAATATTAATTTTTACTAGCAGGGTGGAGTCTCTCCTTACCACATTGCCAATGGCAGCATAGCCCTGGTTCCACTTGACAGATGCAGGAACACAGCCTACGGTCATACCACCCTGAACACGCCCGATCTCGTCTGATCTCGGAAGCTAAGCAGGGTCGGGCCTGGTTAGTACTTGAATGGGAGACAGATGCAGGAACACTAAGGGGATAATGATGTTTGATCCTTCTCCAGGCTGCAATCTAGTTGCCAGTGTTTCCTTCCAGTCACTTACAGTGTGTGCATGGCTGCTTCATAATTTTGAGCAGCTAGCCAAAGAACTTGGGGTTCCCTTAGCTAGGGAGAAAACGGAAGGGCCCAGCGTTAAGTTGAATTTCTTGGGCATTGAATCGGATACTGTGCAGCAGGTTTCCCGCCTACCCCAAGATAAATTGGCAAACTTGTTAGGGTTGGTTGATGAGCTGTGTGGAAAATCTAAAGTGACACTTTGTGAGTTGCAACAGCTGATCAGGCATCTCAGTTTTGCTTATAGAGTGGTTGCCCCAGGATGCGCCTTTTTGTGCAGGCTGTGCGATTCTACGATAGGTCTAAAATGCCCGCATCATTAAACCAGAGCGACTCAGGGAATCTGTGAGAATTTGTGGGTATGGCGGGACTTTCTGGCTACTTATAATGGGCTATCCTTTTGGAGAAATGATCTTCATTTGGAAATGGAGTTGCAGGTCACCTCTGATGTGGCTGGCGCTTCAGGCTTTGGTGTCTACTTTAGGGGACACTGGTGTGCAGAGTATTGGCCTCCTCAGTGGCTCCTAGCCGGATGGACGCAAGACCTGATGTTTTTTCAGTGTTTTCCCATTGTGGTAGCAGTTTACATATGGGCAGAGGTATTGTCTAACCAGACCGTTCACTTTTGGTGCAATAACTTGGCAGCAGTGCAAGTTATCAGTTTGTTAACATCTAGGTCAACTAGGGTGATGGCACTGGTTAGAACCTTTACCCTTCAATGCCTGAAGTTTAATATCTTGTTCAAGGCTAGGCATGTGCCGGGGGTTAATAATGGAGTCGCTGACGCTCTATCTTGAAAACAGATGGAGAGATTCCATCAGTTGGCTCTAGATGCTGATCTGTGTCTGGTAAGGATGCCCGAGTTCCTGTGGGGAATTGGAGGGCGGAAGCTGACAGGGCAATGGGATTAGCTCTTGCACTCAGCACACGCCGGTCTTATATGAGGGCAGGCCAGCAGGTTGTGACATTTAGGCAGTTGGAAGGCCTTCAATAGCTCTGGCCTATTCCTGTTTCACATCTGCTCCAATTCTGTATATCCTTGAAAGGTAAGGGATTGTCTGTTCATTCCATATGGGGCAAGCTGTCAGCCCTTGCTTTTGCAAGCAAGGCTGGGGGCTTTCGAGACGTTTCCAATGATTTCAGGGTCAGAAAAATGTTAGAAGGGTGAGCCTGGGAAGATGGGACTCCTAAAGATGAGAGGGAGCCTTTCACCCCTAATGCGTTGAACAGTTTACGACTGCAATGGGTCTCATTATGCATGAATGCTTTTGAAGCAGCATTATTTCATGCGGCCATGCTGGTTGCTTTCTTTGGGGCCTTCAGGATTAGTTAGTTAGTTGCTTGGTCACGGAACAATAGGTCAGAGTATGCACTCTACCTTCGGGATGTTCGAGTGGAGCAGAATGCACTACACATCACAGTTAGGCAATCTAAGATGGATCAAGGATGGCGTGGAATGGGGATATTGTTAGGTAGGTGCAACAATCAGGACCTTTGTCCAGTCACTGCACTCACGGCCTATTTGGCATTAAGGGGGGGACACACAAGGTTTCTTATTTATGCATCAGGATGGGTCCCCTTTAACTAAATTTCAATTTTGGACGGTTACCAAACAGGCCTTATGTGCTCTGGGTCTTAGTGACTATCGTTTTGGTACTCATTCTTTCAGAATTGGTGCGGCTTCCACTGTTGCTGCCATGGAGTATCAAGCTCCAGCCATTCAGAGGTTAGGGCGGTGGAGGTCGTCACATTTTAGATCATACGTTCAGCCCTGCAATGTTTAATGGGTTCTGTGCTATGTCTATGCAGATGAGCAGGTGTTGTTCTTGTTTTAATGCTTGTTTTGTGTGGCTAACTATTTGTTCCAGGTGCTGTGGTCTGGCAAGGAAAGAGCCATGTGCTGCTGTGCAGGCACAGCATGATTTTCTGGGGCACTCACCGAGCCAGGAGGATGCCCATCAGGTCCCAGCTGGGCTGCAGTGAGCAAGCTGAGGTCAAGTGGCTTAGCCGGAGAGGCATGCACTGGCCTAGGCTGATGCTGCTTTTGTTTGGGGACTGGCATGGCCCTCCTCCAGATGTGCTGGTGATCCATCTTGGAGAAAATGACCTTGGTCTGGTGAAAGGGATAGCCCTAGTTTTACAGGCCAAGGCCGATTTGGCGGTTATTGCTGTGCAAATTGTGCTGTCAGCAATGTTGCCCCGGTGGGTTTGGCATAGCCTGGGGGACCCCAGATGTTTAGATCAGGCAAGGCATAATGCCAACAGGCAGCTTAGACTGGCCATTGAAGGTGGCTTAGGCCTCTTCCTAGTGCACCCCAATATACGGGTCAAGTTAACCAACCTGTATAGACAGACAGGGTGCATCTTTCAAACAAGGGCAATGACATTTTTCTGGCAGATTTAAGGTGAGGGGTGCTATTAGCGCTTGATCACTTGGTGGGGGGTAAGGCCTAAGCAGAGGCTTGGCCTTTGCTATGGCGGGGTAGAGCAATCAGTAAGTTAAAATGGTAAGCATCTAGGCATTGTTATTAAACATTTAGTGGGCCTCCAAGAATGGCTTTCAGGCCTGGTGGCTCAGGGCCGGGAAAGGAGGTTCTGCTCTGGAATAACCTGGCCCATCTATCTTAGCAGGCCTTGAGGCTTCAGGGTGGTGGGCCAGGGGTTCTAGTATAGTTGCCAAGCTGTTGGTCAAGAGCTTTGTTGAAAGGCTTGAGATGAGGGCAGGTGCATCACCCAATAGGAAATGGAGGTGGTCTTGAGTTTGATACCTGTCATGTTCCTCAGTATGGTTTACAACCCCTTGCCAGTTTGTTGAAATAAATAGTTAATAAAGTGACCCTTGTCTGAACCCAAGTTTTGTGTCCATCTCTTTTTGCTGTATGGGGGGGGGGCAATGATGTTTGACCCTTCTCCAGGCTGTAATCTAGTTGCCATTGTTTCCTTCCAACCACTCACAATGAAGTTTCAGGAAATGTGGTTTCTTCTCTCTCTCTCTTTATTTTTTATTTTTTAAAAAAGATCAGAATTATATAGAGTAGAATTGTGTTCCCCTTGCCCAGAAAAAAATGTTTATAATTGTGGAAACAATCTCTGGAACATTTTAATGACAGGATAATTTTGTCCATTTGTCAAATATGAGGCTCTGGGGGGAAAGGTTAATTATTAAAATTTGTGCGTGTGTATATATATAACCTATGAAGACTGAAATCTTGATAGTTTATTTTTTTGCTTTATTTATGATTGCTCACATTGAACATTTCCTAATAAACATTACTTAATAAACAATATTTAGAAGATTTGTTCTCAACTGTAATCAGGGAATTTGGCATTGATAATTCTGTCAGGTAATGTTTTTGCGATAGTCTGGTTGGTGTTGTGTCTCTCCAAGTTTAATAAACATCTGCATCTTCTTGCTGCACATTCCCTTGATAGATTTCGGTAGGTTTTATTGCCGTGTAGCAAGCCCACCCTATCCTCCCCTACATGACATGTGTGTTTTCATATTAAAGACATCATGGTGCTATGTTTTCCTTTGCTTTGTTCTAGATGGCCCACAAAACAGCATAGCATCATTATAAAACCAAACAATAAACTACCCATAACAGGCAGAATAAGCATCATGTAGGTTTAAAGTTTCTCTTTTCTGTGGTTAAGTAGGAGAAAAAGGCCTTTGCCTATGATTTTGTACACAGTGACTATGTTGTAAAAGAAAGAGAGATGATTCAGTGTGGCCTTAATTTCTTTGTATTGCTTAAGTTTGGAGTCAGTGTTGCGTATTAAACTGTTTGAATAACTGCCATTCCAGTGTTGTACACTCATTATCACTATTGTACTTGTGGTGCCTCTTTTTTTATACAAGAAATAGGGTTGCTAACTCTTAGGTGAGCCCTGGAGTTCTCCCAGAATCACAGTTGCTCTCCAAAGTAGAGATAAGCTCCCCTGGAGGAGCCATAAGGTCTTGGAGAAATTGATGTCCTGGGAATTGTTACAGAGTAGATGCACCAACTTCTGTTTTTACTGCTGTATAGTATAGTGACTTTTTGGTATTACTAAAACACTAGGAGACACAGATTGATAGTCACCTGTAAATAAACTAAAGTGTAGAGTTTGGCTGGAGATTGAGAGAGGGACATGACTGCTGTTCACTGGTATCATCCTGTGGATATTCAGACTGAATTTTCTCCTTAACACAGGGGGGGGGGGGGCGTAAATACATTTTTTTTTTGTTTAGGTTGAGTGATACGAGGTAGGAAATTTAAAATGAGAAATTATGAGGAAGTAACCTTTCACAGGAAGGGGAGAAGTTGGAGAAGCTGATTTTTGACTTGGACGTGATATCAAAGGACATGATGACCACATCTCTACTGAGCTCCCTCCCCTCCCCAAACTCCACCATCTTCTGGAATCAGCCACAAAACTCTAGAAATTTCCCAAACTGGAGTTGGCAATCCTAGGCTGAGGACAGACTCGTGTTCTGCTGCGCCTCTGCGGCACGGCAGAACAAGGTGGGGGGAATTGCCCCCACCACGCGGCATTCACACGCCACTGCAAGGAAGCCGCCCGCAGTGTCCAGACTGCGGGCAGCTTCCAGCGGCAGCATGCAAACGCCGCGTGGCTTCCCCAGCTGGTGCGTGTTCACACCCGCTGGAAGTGGGTGGAACGCACATGCAGCAGCCAGGATTCCACTTTTAAGTGGTGCCCACCTGCTGCGGGAGGAGCACGGTGCCAGACGTGTTGCATCCGGCCCGCCTCCTCCAGGCAGATGTGGCAGTCTGGACTGCCGCTCTGCCTCCGCTTTTAAAGCGGAGGCAGAGCGGGCCAGACTGCCAGTCTGTCCTCAGCCCTAGAAACAATCCAGGACCTAGAAGTCAGTGGTCACTGTAGGTTTAAGTGAATCTAATCCTTTGCTGCATTATGGCCCATCTCTGGATTTTGGAGAAGTGCTCTCAGATCATGTGGCATTCCACAGTTTGAAGGATCTTTCTGCCTTTAAAGGCTGCATGACAGTCAAAATGTCAATAATTATTATTCAGCTCCATGTTCTTGAATTAATATTGATTTAATTGTTGTAGAGTCTAGCAATAAAATATGTGGATGAAATCTAAATATAAAAATGTGAATTAGGGTTCTCAGTAAATTGATATGTTGAAGTGGTTCACCAGTTTGCCAAACTAGGAAGCCACTGAAAGCTTAAGAAAAAAATGTTATTTTAGATATACAAGCTCATGTATTTTTGAGCATGGTGGAGCGTGATTTGCTGATCTTGGCAGTGACTGGCATTGTTTATTTCTAAAACCCCTGTAATGATTTGTAAAGTTCTTCTTAAAGACTATGCAAATCTAGGTCTGGATTTATAAACATTTTCTGTTTGTATTAACAGTAAGACAGAATAAAAGGGATACTGATATGGGAACTATCCTTTGTTAGGACTTCTTCATGAATCTAGAGAAAAGCTGTGTTTTTTTCCATATTTATTCAGGATATACTTTAATATCTATTTTACCACATGTGGGTCTTCTGAACAGTAAGTGCATGAGAATAACGGGGGGAAATCACATTGTGGTGATATTTATCTATAAATACTTCTTTTGTAACTACCTTATTGCAGTTTGGTCCAAACCGAAGGAGCAATTTCCATTAATTTCAAGCATGCATGCTTTTGGTTGCCATTTTAAGCTTCAGTCCTAAGCATCCTTTGTTGAAAGCAGTTGCTATGGAGGGAAATGGGGAACAGTCTCTTTCTTTCCCCATCCCTTATGTCTGTGTCACTCTTATTGGAAGAAAAACTTTTAGTATTTATAATGGAATTATTATGTACCAATTTAAATTTTTAGTTTACATTTTTGATTATTGGAGAAATCACATATCTTCAAATGTAAAGTCAAATGATGATCCATACCCAAAGTGGGTATCAATTATATTTCTAAATATTAAATATATATCATTTTTCTTATAGGTATCCAGAAGCTTTGAAGTCACAAGAAGAAAAGGTAAGTGAACAGCAGCATTTTTTTCCTCCGTAAATTTGTCTTCATTGAGTAGTCCTGGTATAAATTGTAGAAGAAAATGGGAACTTTCAAGCTTTAAATGGGCTTCTTTGTTCAAATATTGAATGCTTACTAAGCTAAGTAAATGTATCAGTTTTAAATGTTCTCCAGCTGCTTGCCTGAAACAATAGCTTTTCATTATTTTAGGGTATTCTGCTATGTTGGGTTGTTTCAGTGGATAAAACTTTGTACTGTGTCATTTTAAACAAATACTGACTAGATATAACTCCGTTAGTCTAGATTTCTGTGGAACTTGTATGGGAAGTGTAACTTTTATGGAGGGGAGCATTTTGTTCTCTCTCCCCACTACCGTGCATACATACCTGTTCCACACCATGCCTTTAATCCAAATATGGTTCCGCCTGGGCTGTTATATAGAGGAAAAAAACAACCAGCAAAGCCATTCACAGATCTTTTGTCATCAGGTCCAGTTTAGCAGTGAGGGCATAAACTCTAGGGAATAGTGTTAATTTGGTCAGCACATCTATATAGACATCTCCTAATCTGATAATCTAGCATTTTAATTCACTTGACTTTATCCAACTGCAATAGCTATTAAAACTGAAAGCAAATTGCAACAGCTAGGAAGACATTGTGTTACAACTGACTTGCAAGAGTTGTTTTAGTATGTTTTACAGGGTTGTGGTGTGGAAAAGGGTCTTGTAACAGAAATAATTTCACCCTGGTTTCATGGTTTAACAAAGACAGGTGTTTGGACTAGTGGAACTTTATGGCAAAAAAAGGCTTGTTTGAAAATACTGCTTGTGAGGATGCCAGTCTGGTTATAGAAAGAAGATTATTGTAGTTGGTGTGTTTGGCTTTTGTTACCAAGCTCTCTTGATATCTTCTGTCTTGGTCCAAGGCTTGATAAAAACAGAGAAGATAAAATGTTAGAGCAACCTGTTTCATAGCTGGTGTTCATCTGAATCCTGTGGTCCTGAAGAACCATTCACTTCACTTCTCCTTCCTTTTCACTGGAGAGAGGGAAGCCAGCTCAACAAGTAGAGGAAGCAGCTGTTTTAATTCAGCTCTTGTCAACTGCCTCTTGAGTGTAAACCAAAGTTATCGGCAAAATGTTCCAGACAGTTGTGTGATTGCTTTGTGATTGATGGCTGTCTAAAGACTGAGAAAGAGTCATGAGGTGCTGACTAATAGCAACCCATCTATTTTTTAAAAAAATGTATCCCTGTAAACATGTGGTTGAAACCAGTGGACTGAAACTAAGTGAAAGAAAAGTGAGCAGGCAGGTGACAGACAATAGAAAGAACAATAGGTAACAGCATATAATTGTACACAAAATATTATGGGTAAAATTGGAACAATATGCTCAGGAAAGTAGATTTTCCTGTTCCATTATTAATTGGCATCTGGTTTGAGCTGTTCCTTATTAATTGGCAGCTGGTTGAAGATCAGCCATCAAAGAGCTTCTTCTATTTACTGCTTAACTTTTGGTTTTGTTTAGCAGATGTTTTCTGGGATGTCTAATCAATCTCTGTACAAATGTGAAGTGGGAAACTGTTCTTCATTAAACAGATTGCTACAATTCCCAGTTCTGTTTGCAAAGCATTTTGAATTAGGCTGTAAAACATCAGGGCGACATGCTTCCTTGTAATTAAAGGGTGCTGTGCAGGCATGTATGCTGCTATTGTTTGTCCCTTGCAATTGGTTCAAATAAGACAGAAAACAGGCCGCTTTGTCTAGTTAAAATAGTACTGTATTGAACTCCCCCAAATCACTGATTCTTTCATATATTGCTTTCATATACAAAGTCCAGAAAATGGAATGTCAGTGTGTAGCCAAAGCTACTCATTTTGGAAATGCAGCTCATGTTCCCTGTTGAAAAATCCCCCCCCCCCATCCCCAAACATATACCTTTCTTTAGTGGGGCCTCCTTTAAACTATTCAAGCCTGGAACAGATGTTGCAGGCATTGCCATCTCCAAAGCTGTGCATGTGGTACAGTTGCTTAGTGTAGTGCCACCGTTGCCCATGAATCACACCTGTATTATTTGTGTTCTGTTGTGGCCTCTTGTCAAAATGACTTTGCAGGTTTTCGTACCGTTTCAAGTCTACCTTGATAAATGTGTGCCGTGGTGATCAATGTGTTCCCATCGACATTTCACAAATGGAAATAAGGCCTGTGAATGAATATCCGGGGGGGGGGGGGTGTAAAAGAAAGACACAAAAAACATAATTTCCAAAGCTGTTGACTTTTTCATTGCACAATTGTACCTTGGGGAGAAGGTTACCTCTCCTAAGCACATTTATAGCCCCCCCCCCTAAAAAATATAAGCATGTGCAGCTAGAACTTAGACTCGGGATTTTCCAGTGAAACTGACTTCTTAGTACCTTTTTTCTGCAGCTGGTCATGGGTTGATCCAGACCCAGTTTGTTCCAGTTTCAAGGTAACTTATTTTTACACTAGTTAAAGCACATCCCACCTAGCCTTCCTGATTTCACCATAGTACATCTTACACAATTTCTAGTATGTCTCCATACTGGTTAATTTTTACTTCCACAGGGACGTGGCTAAGCAGCCCAGGGATGTGTGGGTACGCAACTCCAGTTGTAAGATTGCTTCATGTAATGGTCATATAATTGGTCAAAATTATTGGGGCTTGCCTTACCGTGGCTTGCGACGTGGGGTGACGTGGGGATAAAGGGGCTTGCCTTACAGTGGCTTGCTTCCTTACTTCAGGGTCAGGGGGAAAGGGTGGTGCTAGGGGAACAGCAGTCCCGGAGGCATCTGCTTGAATGTGGAGTGCCTCAGGGGGCGGTGCTTTCCCCGATGCTTTTTAACATCTACATGCACCCCCTTGCCCAGATCATCTGGAGGTCTAGGCTGAGATGTCATCAGTATGCTGATGACACCCAGTTCTATTTGATGTTGGGCAGCCAGTCGGACTCCAGACCGGAAGATCTGGACCGGGCATTGCACACCGTAGCTGGATGGCTCAGGCTGAGTAGGCTGAAGCTGAACCCAGTGAAGATGGAGATCCTGTGCCTGAGTCGGGGTGGTCCAAGGTTGGGGCACCATTGGTGCCTGCGCTGGTGGTTAGGAGTCTGGGAGTGCTCCTGGATCCCTCCTTAACAATGGAGGCCCAGGTAGCAGCCACTGCCAAGTCGGCCTTTTATTATCTGTGACTGGTGCAGCAGTTGGCTCCCTTCCTGGATCATGATGACCTGGCTACAGTGATCCATGTGATGGTCACCTCGAGGCTAGACCACTGTAACACTCTCTACATGGGGCTACCCTTGTCACAAATCCAGAGGCTGCAGCTGGTGCAGAATGCTGTGGTGAGGCTATTGATGTGTCTCCCTAGATGGGAGCACATCTGGCCAATGCTAAAGGCACTGCACTGGCTGCCTATAGCATACCGGATCTGTTTCAAGGTGCTGGTGCTTGCCTTTAAAGCCCTAAATGGCCAGGGTCTGGCATACCTGAGGGACCGCCTTTCCCCATACATTCCCCAGAGGGCACTGCAGTCTGGGGCACAACATTGTCTGGTTATCCCAGGCCCCAGAGAAGCCAGGCTCGCTGCTACCAGGGTGAGGGCATTTTCGGTGGTGGCTCCTTACTGGTAGAATGAGCTCCCACAGGAGATCAGGGTCCTGTGGGACCTTATGCAGTTCTGCAGGGCCTGTAAGATGGAGCTCTTCCGTCAGGCTTACAACTAGGAGCCACCACCCTCCCCCTTGCCACTACCATCAATGGCCACAACCCATACTGTGGGCTGTGGCTGGCCATGGCTATGAGCAAGCCATGACATCTAGAGAGCTGGAGACTGGCAGGTATATACATTACGCCATCTAGTACGGTTACATCACTGAGCACTTTAATTGTTATTGACTGTTGTGTTTTAATTGATTTTAATGTTTATATGTACCTTGGCATATCTAGCCAAGCCATGTAAGCTGCTTTGAGCCTGCGTGTGGGGAGAGCGCCCTATAAGTTTGATAATCAAACAATCAATTAATTATTTTTTTTAGAAAACAATTATATCCAAAACCATCTAAAAAAAGAAATACCATGAGGAAAGGGGTTATTTATTGCATTCATATCCCTTCTGTATCATACAATGGAACTCAGAACAGTATAGCTAAAGTTCCCAGATAGTCTCCCAATCATGTACCGACCTAATCCAGACCTCCTTAGCAGCCACAAGGTTGTTGTATCATCTGCCTTCAAAACATATGGAACTACAAAGGTTAGATACTATTTAAGAGGAGTCTGAGAGCTTGTACTACAGCATACATAGAAATACAGTTTACAAGAAAACTGTAAAATTAGGGACTATCATTGGTCATGATCTCAAGATGTTAATATCCTTCCTCATGAACAGATAGGTTCATTTCACATTACCACAGGACAGACTAATTACAGGTGAAATATCTTCCATTTGCCCAGTTCCTTCAGCCAGAGTCATGAGATGAATACACTGGTAAGAAAGAAGGCTTATGCTTGCAATGGTTTGCCCATACAAACAGCACAGTTACTTTAGACTTTCTCATTTTTTGGCTGGATAATATATTTTCTGTAAAAGGAAGCACATACAGCTCCCAAGGGATTGGAAAGATTTTTTGTTGTCAGTGGTGGCGGAGTGGTGGTGGTCCCATTACTGATATATTAGTGGAAGGGGGTGAAGCAATTTCAATTTATGAAAAGACTAGGAGTAAGGCCCGTTGTAGGATGAAATACAATGGGCTCTAGAAGGAAGCTCCAGGTGAGTGTCCTGGCTGTGGCTGGTGGGGTGGCAGAGGGAAGAGGAAAATAGAGGGGGGCAAACCATGTTTATTTCCTTCTGCTTAGCTATAAGGCAGGGCTGTCTCAAGTTCTTTTGCTGCCCCAGGTGGGTAGTATGGGAGGACAGCCTCATGGTAACAGGTATGGTTCCCTCCACCCCTGACTTATGTAGATTTGGGGTTATGCAGTGGCAGCTAAGGCAGAAAACCACCTCCTCCTATGCGATGTCTTCTGGGTTCCAAGGATCTGGAAAGTGGTTCCATAGGCAGTTACAGAGTTGCCAACTTTGGGTGGGGAAATGCCTGTAGATTTGAAGGGTAGAGCCTGGGGAGGGAAGGGGTGGGGAGGGACCTCAGCAGGGTATAATTCCATAGAGTCTATTGCCCAAAGCAGCCATTCTCTCCAGGAGAACTGATCTTGGAGATCTACAGGTACTGCCTGGAGGCTGATAGTGCTAAGGAGAGGGCCAGACCTGTAGATTTGAGGAGTAGAGCCTGGGGAGGGCCGGGTGTGGGGTGCGGAGGGATCTCAGCAGGGATGTGCTGTGGCTGTGGAACATGGTGATTTCTGAGAGATCTCCAAGCCCCACAGGAAGACTTGCAACTCCAGTGATTGTTTAAGGGAAGATTGGGAGGTGTATTTTACCTCAGGATCACATTCAATGACCCAACAGCAACAGCAAACTGATTAGAATGTTAGAGGCAAAAGCCAATCAGGCCACATATGCAAATGACCTCTGTGTTCCGACTGGCTATTGGGGAGAGTGGAACAGCAAACTGTTTAGAATTTTGGTGGCAAGACTGAGGCAACGCAGCCAGTAGATAGGAACAGCTTTAGTGACACATCAGGCAGCCAACTGATTTTGGAAAGCATAGATTGTTGCCAGACAAAAATGAAACTATATAATAAGGACACATGAGTGCTCATCTACTTGTGTTGCTTTGGGGGCGGGGGGAGTGAGAGGTCAGTCAGCACCCCAAATAATGTCACTGTCATTTCAACCACATCTTTCTTATGCTTGCAAAAATAAATCATATTTCTTTGATCAGTAAGTGTTTTCCATCCCTAGTGTTGGAACAAATGTTTTCTGTTATAAAATAAGTAGAGAGTAAAGTCATATGGCCTTTGACTTAAAGGAGTGGTTTGAAAAGCATGGTGGTTAGCTGATCTTTGGACATGAATATTTCCCCAAGATGCTAACACTATATAATTTATTTTAACTAAAATAGTAATTAAAAATATTCATGCTTAACTATGGATTTCTTTAGTTATCAGTACCTTCCAGAGTGATGGAAGTATAAACTGGGGGGGGGGGGGGGGTTTAAAAAAACTATGAATAGATATTTGATTGCTTTTGTGTGAGCAGTTATACTATCCTTTTGCACTGAACTTGAAAAGAACTAATAACTGTGAAAGCAGCAGGAACATTGAAGCCCCTCCCCCACATCCAGCATCTACAGTTGCACTCATCATGTTTTGTTAAATCATGCCTGCTTTCGTAAAACACTTTTCCCCCCAATACCATTTGTCAAAGCAAGCTCCCTGAATTGTAGAAGGCAACACAAACAGTAGATGTGAAGAGATTCTTCAGTGCCAGCCTGAACTCTGTCTATCTGTAATCAAAGTGTGTTTGGAGATTTACAAGCAGTGGCACTGAAGTCAAGAACAGAATGTTATCAAGCCTGGTAAATATATAGCTGGTCACAGAGGGTATCTGAGAGGATTTTTTAAACTAGACAAGGATTTTTTTCCTGTGCTTACTGAAGCACCTGCCTGTGTCAGCCCTCAGATACTCCCATACAAATGGTTCCACTGCATGTGTGTAAACTTATGGCAACCCTGGCAAGGGGCTTTCAAGGCAAGTGAGAAGCAGAGGTGGTTTGCCATTGCCTTCCTTTGCAGAGTCTTTCTTGGTGGTCTCCCTTCCAAGTACCAACTCTGTTTAGATTCCAAGATCTGAAAAGTCAGGCTAATACCATACAGCCTTCCCTCCCCAGTAGTTCCATTATAATAGGACTGTAATTATTAAGTATAGAGTCAGGAGATGATAAATCAAATGCAGGCTTTTATTCAAAACATCGTTCAGCTCAGGAACAGCTCTAGCAAGAGCAGCACTCAACTTATAGTGTTCCAACAAATAACTATATACAATGTAACTATGAAGACTCAATTTCCTTGGACCTAAGCAGGGCTCTGCGATTTGTTCCCTGGATTGGCTTCAGGACCAATGAGAAGTCTTTATTCGGCAGCCAATAAGAATGAGGGGAATGTAATACCAGAACCCCAACAAAGCAATGCATAACTCAATAAGAAAACATAACACTCCTCCCCCCTTAGTTCAAATAACATAGTCTTTCAAGAACGTGGGGGGGGGGGTACAATCCATGGATAGATGTACTGTGTAACCTGCTGTGACAGACTGCACTTTTTAAAAGCTTAGAAGTGCTGTACAAACAGCTGAAGGACTGTGAAGTGTTAATTCTTCACAGAAACAAAGGGCCTTGAGTGACAGGCTGCTCCAAGCAATCTGATTGGTTAGCATCAGCTGAGCAGAGAGTGACTTCAGAGCTGAATGCTGAGGAGGAGAATTCATTTGGTATTCAGCCTTGACTGAGAGCAGTTTAACAAAGACAGGAGAACTGGGGAAAGTTGGCAAGGACAAGTGGGTAGTTATACAGAGACTCCCATTCAGGCCAAGGAAAGGGGATGGATCTTGAGAGAGAAGAAATTTCCCTACCCAGTCTAAACAGGATGGTAGCTCTGAAGAGTATAGAGATCCCTGGTCTGGTGGGGTTTGAAGAAGAACCTACGAGTCAGTTAAATACTCAAGACGAGTACTGGTGTTTCAAGAGAAGGGGTCTGGGTACTGCAAAGACTGTACCAGCCTTCTGAAAACCTACTGGTCAGAGAATACTCAAAGAAAGTGTACTAGAGTGTTTGGGAAAACATTGAAAAAAACCCTCTCAACAGAAAGATTTTAAGTAACTGTGAATAGCTTAAGAAACTCTCAGTAGCCTGAAATATAAAAACTAAAGTCTGTACATGTACTGGTTTTACCACAAAGTTATCTATATTGAGTTATCTCGGAAATTTCCCCCCTGATTTTACCTAACCTTTCCTCTCTCTGGTAAATAAAATATTTTGTTATTTTTGAATTTCAAAATGCCTTGAGTGCCATTTAAGTTAAAGGGGGCTCCTGATCCTTCCCTCAGGTTCCTGGGTTGAGCCAACAGCCAAAATATCATACTGTGACAGGGTGGGACAGTCAGAGTTTTTCAGCAAAGAAGAAAACACATTACTAGGTCAGCTCAGTCAGTAAAGGGAAAGAAACTGAGGAAAAATCTTGCTTCTGAGGGAGGGAAGTGAATGGGAGGGCATCATATATGGTGGCAGCATTGTGATACAAAAATAAAACCCACAACTAGTTTGTTGCACCACAGATACAAATTAAAACAAGAAAATATTTTATCAATTAGGAATTACCACAGAATTTCTGTCAGAAACGGCACCACCACATAGACCTAGTGGGGCGAAACACATGCACAACTAGTTTGTCATTTGGACAGAGCCTTAAACAAAAGGGTTGAGGGAAGTAAAGTACAGACATTTGAAGAACTGATACAATTAATTGTCATAAATCAGTTTTATGGACAAGTTCCCACACAACCTAGATGGTTTTTGAGAATAAAAAGTAAAAAATAGTAGAAGAAACTGCCACTTTATTAGATGAGATCGAAGGGGACTTGGGAAGATCTCTTTTTCCACACCCCCATCAACAAAAATAAAGTTTTGGGCACCTCAGAGCAAACTGAGCCATCTAAAACCAACCCTGCAAGGCGGGAGATTCCTGAGCCAAATAGAAAGGGAGGAATAGAGTATTTTAACTGCCAGGAAGAGGGATACATGAAAGCCCATTATCCAAAGTTAGATAATGGAAAACAGCAAATTTTAGCCCAGACTATCAAATTAGTTAAAAGGACAGAAGCAGTCACAGAACTCCCGCCAGACCCTGTACCAGAAGAAGCCCAGTCAGATAGACCAGCTAGAGTCTTACAAGTCTGGAAAGTGCAGGAGGATTTAAACAGGACATATGTGGAGTCTGTAGACATAAACAACAAAGAAGTAATAGGCTGGAGAGATACACCTTAATAGAGCCTAACTTAGTAAAAAAAAAAAAGAACAATACATACCAGCAAGATCATACAGCATTAAGGGAATCAGTGGCCCAGAGTTTGAAATGAACTTGGCAGAACTCCCAATTAAATATAAAGGATTCCAGGGAAAATGGATCATGGGAGTGTGGGGAGAATTGGACTGTTACATTTTTATTGGGGAATGACCGGTCTCACAAGCTAAAGTAAAGTAGTGGCCAGGAGTAGACTGCAGAGTCAGGCTTCAGGGCAGCAGACCAGGCATGAGATTCAAGTGGTTGCTATGGATACCAGTTGTAGCCACCAAGCAGAAAATTTACAAACCGAGCCTAGAGTGATAGATACAGGCAGCTTGTTTCAGGGAATCCATGCTGCAGAATTCCTAAATGAGCAAATGCAAGATGAAATGTTGCAAGATTTGTGGCAAAGGGCTGAAACTTCTCAGGAAGTGACAATTGAACATCCTTGTCTGTTCGAGATCCTAGAACAGTGTCTATGAGGCATAAATGTGCTGCTGTCTGGGAGAAGCACAAACAGCTAGTGATCCCCCAAAAAGGCAGGATGAAACTTTTTCAGCTGGCCTATGAGAGACCTATGTCAGGACACCTAGGGGTCAACAAGACTAGAGACAGGTCTTATGAGTTGCATTTATGCTATCTAAATATGGTTCCCCTTTAAATCAAGATACTAATAAAGATATAAGATTAGTGCTAGTACTATTTTTTATTTTTTTTTATTTTTTGCTTTTTGATATCAGCTCCTGTCCAGAAATGCATAGGAAGTCATTGGCCAAGGACAAACTGGCAATTTGGCCCGATATGAGTCTGCTTTTCAAGCGGATTAAGAAAGCCTGTTCAGACAGCCGCAGCTGCCTGCCATTGCCATGCCGCACTCACCCGGTCCTGAAGCGCTTTCATTGCGCTTCAAAAAGGTACCTGGTGAAACCAGTGTCAAGCCATCTGGGTGCACATTCACCCACTTCCTGGCAGTGTGGACGCAAATAAGCCATGCATCAAGCAGTGCCGGTAATGTGAACCCGCTGATCCGGCTGCTGCACCCATGTGCTCATGTGCCCATGAACCTATGTGCAGCTCGGCAAAACAGACCAAAGCCATGCAGCACCACGGCGGCACTGCCAGGGGCCGCCTCACAGTGTGAACGCTCTGTTCAGCCTCCTCTTTGGTATGGTCCCCCATCAGTCTACACAGTGCGAACGGATAGCCCCGTGATAACTCCACCCGGATCTTTTTGCCCCGCTTCCCTTGCGCTTCAATTTGCCAGTCTGTCCTCAGCCACTGAGTGTCTTTTTCCCTCCTAAAAGAATTACCTGTTAATTGGGCCAGCTCATATGCCTGCTGCTCGTTTCTAATATCCAGAGGGCATGTTAGGAAGAGGAAAATTTTAAGTTGTGTAGTCATTAACCTTTGGATGAATCCATCTATTTAACCAAACGTAATGTTTCTGCTTTTGTGGGTTGTTGTGCTTCATAAGGCATTGCAATGGATTAGAGAGCAAGGCATAATTCATGTATGAAAGCCAAACAAATTTGTCTCTATCAAATGCCACTCATCCAGTTAATTCATTATAATGTTCTTTAATGGCTTGTTCCACGCAGTTAGGAACCAGTCTTGCAAAGGTCCTGGAAACCTTGAGGAGGCCCTGAATTGCTGAGCATGGACTACATTTGGTATCCTAAAAGACGCTTGAGTAATTATGCTGAGCTCAACAGATCCAAATTTCTCAGTCTGGGGAAGCTGCAACACGGTCGTTGCCAAGGAAGCTACAGAATCTGGCTTGAAGGCTTCAGCCATAATTATTCATTTGTTTTCATGTTGCTCACAGTCATCCATTCAAAAAATTGGTGTCAAATGACGATTTCTAAGCCAGTCAGCCAAGAAATTATCAAAGAAGTTTCCCCTTTCTGCTTATCTGCCTAACCTGAACAAATGAGATGTATCCCGAGCTTGATCAGCAGATGAATAAGACCAAAATGTGTTCCTAGGGAAAACGGGGAAGTGGTTCCTACCTAGGAATTAAGAGGCTCGATCCTAGCATAGTGGTAAGTGGTTATTGGGCAGTAGCTACAGTGATGGACCAAGTGGGAGTGAGCTCCCCAGGGTTGCCAGGTCCCCCTTGGCCACTGGTGGGGGATGGGGGTTAGGGTTGCCAGATTCAAGTTGGAAAACTCCTGAAAATTTGGGGATGGAGCCTGGGGAGGACAGGGACCTCAGTGGAGTATAGCACAGAGTCCATCCTCCTGAGCATCCATTTTATCCAGGGGAACAGATCTCTGTAGTCTGGAGTTGAGCTATAATTCTGTGGGATCCCCAGGCCCCACCTGGAGGCTGGCATCCCTTGCTGAGTCTCCAAAGGGGAGGTGCTCCTTAACTGTCTTGAGGGTTTGTGTATTCAGATCAGTATCCGCTTTGTAATGTCTGTTAGCCAAAGAACTGCTAATGCAGCAGCTATGACTGGCAGGAAAAATGGATAGATCCCATTTGTTAAAAATGTATTCGATATGCCAAAAGATATGTTGGGTCTTGTACAGAGGAGTAGCTGCCAAGCACATGAGTGAGGTCATACATTGTGTTATAAAAAATATGTAAATGCTAATTCATCAAAGCTAGTGCTTTTAGTTTGAGATGTTTTGACACTCTGCACAGAAATGGATTCTGAATGTTTTCTTGCTACAATGAGGTTCACATCTCAAGGAAAAGTAGAATAAGGAATCTGACAACAGGTGACACTTTTTCAGAATGCTATTAGAGTGTGTATTCTTATTTGTGTTTTGGTGACCTTTGGAGAGGGGAAGGGAGAAACAGATCATTTCCCCCCACTCGAAGCTATCGACTTTGGCTGCAGAAAAAAGAAAATACACTCTTTTGCCCTCTCCCTTTTGTTAGCCAAATGGGCCTGTTGCCTGGTGTCAGGCCTGTAGCTGTGGTGGGGCCTCCAGTGGTCCGGCCCCCCAACTTACTTCCCAGACCCCCAGACTTTTCTCTGCCTGCCGGGCCACTGGTTGCTGCTGGCTCCCCCTTCTCTGGCCAGCAGTGCATCACAGTGGCGGGCAGGGAGGATTGGATCGGCCCTGCCTGGCCTGTCCCTCACCATTGGCAGGGGCTGCTGCCAATCCCACCACTGTCAGGCTGCTTCCTGGCCAAAACATGAGGGGGAGGCCGCATCAGGTGCCACCATGCAGGGGCAGCAGGCAGGAGTCAGCTTGGAAGGTATCTTTGAGTCAGCATCCTCCACAGCCCCCCTCTCCCTCCCCCTGGAGTGCTCACTTGGGGGCTGAGCCACACTGACGGCAGGGGATGCTGAGTTCTGGGTGACCGGTTCTTCTGCCTTGAAGGTCTGCCACAGCTTCTGGAAAGCTGGTAGGAAGTATGCCCAGCCTTGGAGGTCAGCTCCATGTGCTGGTTGGGTGAGATCTATGGAGACTGGAGGGAGAGAGCAAGTGGGGCCTGTGTCAATGTGACTCCTGCCCACCAGTGATCACTGGCCTGGCTTGGCTTAGAGGAACTGGAGGGCAGGAAAAGCTTCAGTGCAAAGAACTTTTATTTAATGCAGGTATCTGATTTAAGGGAGATTGGGGTGGGAGGGAAGGGTGGAAGTGGGGCTGCTCACTTGGGTGTGTGTGCAGGGGTGTGTGTAGGGTGCCCCCCAATTATTTCAATGCCCTCTGGAAAAAATCCTGGCTATGCCCCTGCCTGGTGTGCATACTCCTAATGGTGTACACAGCCAGTGAGATTCTGGGAACAAACAAAACTTTATTGCAATAAAGGGGACTTTGGCAGCAAAACCAGAGGACTACCCAAGCAGCATAGGTATCAGGCTTTTATTGTTTGAAATAAACAACTTTTAGACATGCACAGATGTCTATGGATTACAAAACTTAAATGTCCTTTATATCTATATAAGTATATTTGCCAAATATGCATTTCTTTTCCCCTTATTTGGAATGCTCACATGTCTCTGAGCTTTGCAAAACAACAACTTATTTCTAAAGGCCACCATTGCTTCATCATCTATGTCCTGGAACATCTTCCCCACTTTACCACATCCTGTTTCGCCAGTTAACTAAATTTAGCTTGCCTAAGCATTTAGTTGGCCTGAACTGCACAGAGCAATTTAAAAATGGCTGCAGTCTTTCCTATCATTTTCATGATTGGGAGACCAGAAGCCAATTGTTCTAATCTGTTGCTTTGCTGTACAGTGATTTTTTTTGGGGGGGGGGGGTCAGAAGCCAATTCCCAGCTGTTCTCCTATCAATTGTAAGACAGCTTTTCACCCAGCCCACTACCCAGTTTTCACCCCTGCCTCCTCAGGCCAGCCATTTCATAACATAGGGTCAAAACAAAGAATGCACATGTGTGGGCAGTTTTTGATTTTGCCCATTTGTAAGGTAGCACCTACCAAATGGGAGTAATATGCATGTTCCTTCTAGCGCCTGATAATAGCCATGTTACAGCATTCTGCACCAATGTCATATTATCAAATGACAAAAATCATTGGAGTCAAAATAAGTTATATTATCTATATAAAAGAATAGGTGATTCTGGTCTGAGTTTCATTTGTTACTGTCTAGATATGTGCATTTTTATATTGTCACAAAGTTTGCAGTTCATTCAATCCAGAATTTGAAGATGGCATTCCTTGCTATGTGTTACCAGTTACTAATTCTGTGGCATACTTTGGAATAAAGAGATTAAAAAGAAGTTCTTGGACTGAGCAAGTGTCATATTTTTCTTATACATTTTTCTTATACATCCTTGTTCTACTCGAAGATCTCTCCTACCCATACAGTTATTGAACAGTACGATCCTAAACATACACATGAACACATATGGCTAGCATAATAGAGGTGTGTTCTCTGTGGATAGTATAATACATTGCAATCTCAGATGACAGATAAACTATACTTGCACTTAAACAGACAGATCAAGTGGCAGTTTACACCAGGTGCAGTAGCATCCTCTCCAAAGAGAGAACCTAAGCATCAAAGCATTTAACAAGACAAATACTACCAATGTAAAATCTGAGCCATATAATAAATACTCTAACCATTTTGCTCACAGGTTTGGCAGCATGCAGTGCCCATTTTAGATGGCTTTTGCAGAAGGAAAAATCAGTTGTTTCCTTTTGCCAATTTTAGTAACTATTCTTATGAGGATTTTTGCTGAGACTGAGCTTTTATTGCACTCTCTCTAGCAGCTGCTGTCATGTGCGGGGTATAAATGTGGCGTATGCTGGCCAGGCGGGGTATAAATCCAAAAATAAATAAATAAATAAATGTATATAATATTTAAACACTATTCAACCAAATCATTTCCATGTACATTTAGATAAAGCTATCTAACAAGGATAAAATGGAATATAGGTGTGACTGAAACATGTATATTTTTAATAGCCAGTACTGTAAAACTTTATTTGTATCCATAGCATGCCACGAAGGCCTGCATTAGTTCACACGAAAGGCTCACAAAAAATCACCGTACAAAATCAAGCAAAGATCACACAGCCACAGATCATCTCAGCACTAATCGGCTATCATGCTTGCAATAACCTGTGGCATATATTTTGTGGTTTAAGTGAATTGAGTAGGAAATATGCACAGAACTGGCTATACTTCTTGATTAAAGATACACATTTCTACATATGATTCTTGCCACCTTTACCAAATAAAACAACAAAAAATGTAAAAATAAAACAGAAGTCTAGCAGCTTGACCGGCAAAACCTGTACCTTTCTAGAGACAGTAGGCATAGTCTCAAGGATCTCAACTGAGTAAAGATGGTGAAGCTAATTATTTTTTAACAAACCTCTCAGTGGTGAGGCTTAATTATCACTTTGACATTTCTTAGCCTAAAATGAAATCAGTTTATATAGTATGTTTATGAGGGAGGGAGGGAAGGGAACAAAGCTATCAGTTCATTAACCAGTGCCCAAACCAGTAATAATTTAACCCGAAAATTCTGATTCGCCCAGAGGGACCAAGCTGTAAAATTCCTAGAAAGACAACTTTATACAAGTCTTGGCACCAATATGTTGGCATTGAACTAAATATTTAATTCAGACTTTAAATTTGTGGTGCTGAAATTTGAAGTTTCTCTTTTGTTTCCCATTGTGAAAATTATATTTTTCTCATCCCAAGTTCTTAGAATTCCCTTATCTGGCATTCTTCTGTTCGTACCTGAATTAATCTACAACTGCACAATAAAGGTCTAGCTACATTATCTGGTGAAAAATACTGTGAAGTGATTTCTTCTCAAAACTGGTTTAATAATCCCTTTTTTTCCTTACCAGTATTATACCCATGGTCAGTATTCTTGTAAGAACTTAAACAAGGCCACCATAAAGCAAAGCAAGTGAGACATTTTATGAAAGTCATCCATTTTTCTTATTATAGGACAGCTGTTTCCAGGTTTTGCCTTTTATAGTCACAACACTTTGATAGTCAGTTCCCACTGGCAGCACACACAAAAAAAATCTGTAAGCAGCTCTGGTTTATTTCTGGTCTGATGTGCTAACCATGATCAGTACAGTAAACTATGACTAAAACGAACCGTGATTAATGGAATGCAGCCCTAGTGCTTCCCCTTTCAGTTGTCCAGTGGAAAAGTCTTCTGGAAGGCTCACTGTGTACACTAGCTTGAATCTTTGTACAACAATAAATAAGCTTAATTAGTCCAACAGCATCTTATCTGTATTCATGCGGATTAATTACTACTTTGCTTCTTCCCCACCTCATTAATAACACCAGGGAGTCATGAGAATTAACTCCAGAGGAGGCGGAGTCTAGAATACCGTTTTAGTGATCAGGGAAGCAGCTTCCGGCAGAGTAGTATTTTTGCATAGCTCCCTGTCTTTTCCCACCAGCTGATTTTCAGTCCTTTTCAGCTCCTTGTTCATACTGCTTCCTTCCCAGCTAGAAGAAATTGGGAGGAAAGCAGGACAAATGGAGAGTGTTTGGTGCCTCATATTATTTTATGATGTTATTTATGTCTTTTGCCAATATCTGCATGGCATTGCAGAAAAGGGTGACAGTCCATAGGCACATTCCTCTTAACCAACCAGGCTATTCATACTGGTGCTAGAAGACTCAATGTTTATTTTCTCTCTTGTCAGAGAAGACAATCCCGGAATGATCTCTACTTGACCATATTTCAGTATGCTGTTCAAGCACCATCTGGCATGCAGCTCTGAGACTACTGATATCTGCATGATACAAATTTTGTAGAAGCTTCTTTTATGAAGTCAATTTATGGTACAATCCTAAAAAGAAGTATGCCCTTCTGAGCCTATTGACTTCAATGGATTTAGAAAGTTGTAACACTGTTTAGGACTGCATCAGAATGCCATTAAATTAAAATCATTTCTTCTAGAAGGTTAATAGATTTAGTTTCATCAAAGTAATGGCTGTGATTAAAACAGATTAATTAGAATATTTGTATCCTGTGGATTCAAATGAATAAACATTAGGGGTTGCATCCAGCATAAAGGCCTTGTAAGTTCTGTGCATGGATCTCCAGTCTTCTCAGCTCTCCCCGCCCCCCAGCAGCCATTTCAGACCCCACAAAAGTTTATTCCCAGAGTTGCAGAACCTGCATGGAGTAATAGCAATGTCAGGTGGGGATGAAAATCTTCTTCTTCTTCTTCTTCTTCTTCTTCTGCAGTGTTCAACTCACACAAGAGACAGGACAGCAATTTCTTCCCCTTAACCATTTCCACTGTAGCCAACTGACCCTTGTGGCTATTACTTTGTGGGGGTCCTGCACCACTGGGAGTAAGCTTTCCCAAAGTCAAAACTGGTTGCTGAGAGAGTAGGCTGATGAAAAGACCCACAGACATCAGCCCATTACCCTGCTAGATCATAGGATACAACCTTAGGGGTGTGTTTTAGGGATGGGCACAACCCAAACAATGAAGCAAAATTTGTGCACCTGTCATGAACTTCCACAGACTTTTAAAGCAGTTCGTGGTGGTTCATGGTAGTTCATGAATGGAGCAGGAAGCAGGGTTTTTTTAAAATTCATTTTAATTTTAAAAGAATAATGGTTACAAAACATAAAAAGGAAGATTAGAAATAGAAAAAAGATTATACAGAATGTTTATATTGATAGAACATCCATAGTACATATATTATATCAAAAAATGAATAAATATATTTTCTCCCATCTCATCCATTGTCATTTATAACAAGGCATTTTCAGTTACAATTGCCTCAAGAGGCCAGAGAAATAATAAGGAAAAAAATAAACAACAACAATATATATTTTAGATCTATTTCATTTTCCATTTACAGTATATACCTCATAGCTAGGAAGGACTGTGATAAATTAAAATTAGCAGTTTACGAAACCTCAAACAGTATTAATCTGATGGTGGTTGCAATATTAAATGCTTTTGATACAAGTCAAAAACTTCGCTGTATCTGGCTTTGCTAATACTTTAATAACATTAGAATTATCATAAGATGTCTTAGGGGGGAATGAGATCATGCAACCCCTATTGATAAAATAAAGAAATATTATAAAATTGTACACCGTATATTATTATTGTAAAAAAAATTGTATATTTATTGGCTATATCCCCATTTTTCACATTTCCGCACTTGTACAACTTCATCAAATAAATCATACATTCCAGAGTATTAATTTATACAATACATCTTCAGTAAATTACATCATTTCTCCCAATTATGACATAAAATATGAATAATAAGCTTGCCATTTCGTCTGAAATTTGTTATTAAGTCTTCTATTTACATAGCTCATTAGCTTTGCTATTGCTGCATATTCAGCTAATTTATCTTTCCAGTTCTTTTGGTTTGGACATTCTTCTGGTTTTTATTTTGTTGCTGGTATAACTCTGGCTGCTGTTATCATATAGCTTAATAGCTCTCACAAATCTTTTTTGATATTCTCAGGTAAAATGTCCAATTATATAGTCTCAGCTTTCATAGTGAATTTGATTTTCAGAATTTTCTACATTTCTGCACGTATTTCTTTCCAATATTTCTTTGTCTTTTTACATATCCACCACATATGGGAGAAAGTACCATCCATCTCCAACAAGTCCCTTTGTAGTTCTTGTTCATCTTCTCAATGTCTTTTAGAGTGATATACCATCGACAGAACATCTTGTACCAATTTTCCCTTAATGCTTGACTAGCTGTAGATTTTATATTCTTCGTCCATAAGATTTTTCATTGTTGAAGAGATATCTTTCACAAAATTCTTTGATGGTAAGTACTGCTATTTCTCCTCTCTGCAGAAAGCAGGGGTTTAAAGGGACTCCAAGTTCATTTAAACCCTTGCTTTCTGTTCCCCACAAAAGCTGCAAAAACAGCTGATGGGAGCTCAGTCATTTTAGGCTGTCTTGTGCCTTTAAAGGGACTGCAGAAAACAGCCATAAAAACTGCTGAGACTCCTCCCTATCAGTCAGCTGTTTTGGGCTCTCTTGTGCAGTCTATTTGGAGGGGTGTGTTTAAAGGGGTGGCACAAGGGAGCCCAGTACAGCTGCTTGGGCTTCTCCCCATGGGCTCAACTTTATTGGTCTCCTTTGCATGGCCCCTTTAAATGGGGCTGCATAAGAGATCCCAAAGCTGGTTGAGGGGAGACTTCTACCCACGGGCTCAGCTCTATTGGGCTCCCTTGCACAGCCCCTTTAAACAAGAGGCCAACGTTAATTCAAAGCAAATAAACTGCTTTAATTCACTTCTATGGGATAAATGGTCAGGTAAGTATCAGGTTTGGAACTTGGTAAGTGAACAATCAATAGGGATGAGGTAACTTTGTATAACTATATACAACAGCCTGTATAACTATAACTATATATAACACAAGTTCCAATTTTCCTTTTTAAATATTTGATAGGGATCACCCCTCTTTATTTGGAGCTATTTCTCTCAGAGAAGGACTACTGGATGCACTTCCCTACTTCAGGATCCTCTTTGAGCCACTCGCTCCTCTTAACTGAACTCCTTAACTGAAGTAACTGCCACCCTCAACTGTAGAATTCAATTTGAGCCTCCTGTCAATCAGGGTTTTCAGACCAGGCTAACATGTTAACCATTCACTGTCTATTACACACCTAACCTGAAAATGTTCTATTTGTTAATGCAGAGGTAATATCTGATCTGAATGGAAAACAAAAACTGTTGGGAACTCTCTGAGAATTTCAGATCTTGCCTTTATTCTGGGACCTGGCTGTCTGGCTTAAAACTCATGGAGAAAGAGCTAACATGGAAAATGAAGAACTTACATTGTTGTTTTCATATCAGCAGGGTTGCACAAATGTTCACTGTAGAAAACTGTGCTGGTTGTTCTGGGGTTTTAATTGCCGTGGTTGCTCTGGAGTAATAATACAGAACTCATGTAACAATCACAAGAAGGTAGTATAAATGTAGTGCTTTGAACAATGAAAGAACTTTATAAATACCAAAATGTTAATGTTATTAAAATAATAAATGGTGGGGAGAAAAGCCAGAATACAGCAATTTTCATTACGTTAAGGCTACTCAGAACGAACCAATGGTGGTACACTCAAGCTGATATATGAAGTGTCTGGTCACTATGCATTCATAGTAGATGGAAGCAAACAGATTTAAAGGTTTCTTGCTATTGCTAGCAAATATCCCATTTAGCCACATTTGCTTGTTACCACATTTAGCCGCATTTGCTTGTTGTCAATGAGCTGGCTCCACTATACACTAGGGGGAAAGTAGCTTCCACACTGAAGGTTGAGACAATACACAAGAATAACAGTTATGATAAATGTACCATAATGGCAATGTATTTATACTTCTTTAGTCAGACCTTTATAGGACCTTTGTTAGCTTTATTTGTTCACTCCAGGCTATGCTATTGCAAACAGAGTCCCAACTTGGTAACTAGTGTGTGTGTGTGTTTGTGTGCATGCATATTTTTAAATAAGTTGACTCTGTTGAATGCTCCAGTTGCTTTTAGAGTTAAGGAAAGAAAAAATGCCTTACATGTATGGTAATGTAATTACTTTTTCAGATATTCCATAAGGATTTTTTATTATGTGCCTAAATACATATTTACTGCACTTAGCAGACCAAAGCAAACCTGAATAAGCTATTTTGGTCTTGTGTGTAAATAAGACACTGAGAAATGCCATGGAATCCAATCATATCTACTAAGTGCATGTTGTTTATCAAGTGTTTATAACAAAAAATACACATGTAATTATCCCTAGAGTGGCTTTTTAAAACTATAAATAATAACCCTAAAGATGCCAGCCCCCAGTCACAGTGGGGGAGCAGTGAAGGGGATGGTGTGGATAAGCTAACGAATGTGTAGTGGGGTTCCTGGTGTGCAGGCCGGGGATAGGGATCCCACTACTGGCCTTCGGGGGGGGGGGAGCCATTGGTGCCAGTGCCGAGGGTTCGGAGTTTGGGATTGCTCCTGGATGCCTCCTTAACAATGGAGCCCCAGGTAGCAATCACTGCCAAGGTGGCCTTTTATCACCTATGGCTGATTAGGCAGTTGGTTCCCTTTCTCAAACGCAATGACCTGGCAATGGTCACCTTGAGGTTAGACTACTGCAATGCTCTCTTCATGGGGCTGCCCTTGTCTCAGATCCGGAGGCTGCAGCTAGTGCAGAATGCTGAGGCCAGGTTGTTGATGGGTCTCTCTGTATGAGACCACATCCAGCCTGTGCTGAGGATGCTGCACTGGCTGCCTATAGTGTACCGGATCCAGTTCAAGGTGCTGGTTTTAACCTTTAAAGCCCAAATGGTCAGGGGCCTGCCTACCTGAGGGACTGCCTTTCCTCATATGTGCCCCAGAGAGCACTGAGGTCAGGTTCACAACACCGCCTGACTCTCCCTGGTCCGAAAGAAGCTAGGCTGGCGATCACCAGAGCCAGGACCTTCTTCATGTTGGTTCCATACTGGTGGAATGAGCTCCTGGAAGACATTAGGGCCCTACAGGACCTCTCACAGTTCCACAGGGCCTGTAAAACGGAGCTCTTCCACCAGGCCTTTGATTAGGAGTCACCGCTGATGAATGTGCCTGTGGAACATCTTCTGGCCTGGGATCCATGGGTCGCTGCACCCACCGTTAGTTGTGATCTGAATGCCACCATCACCTGTTTGTTTTTACCTGTAACTTGATGCTGTTTTGATTGCTGTTTTGATTGTTTTATGATATTTTAACTTTGTTAGCCACCTTGAGCTTGTCTGGCAAGACAGGATACAAATACAAATACAAATACAAATACAAATACAAATACAAATAAATAAATAAATAAATAAATCTATGCATATTCTGATTCTCATGTTATTTCATTTGAATTAATTGCATTAGTTTTTCTTTCTACTGGGTTATTACTTTATTTTCATGAAACTATTCCATTGGTTTCCATGATTTCTTGCTGAATATTCAAAGTAAATCATGGGACATTATATTCCCTGTGAAGAAATCAAGTAATGGTAGAAATTGTATTTGGTATTGCATACCATCAGTGTTACAGACGTGGCCAAATGTAGCTGGCATCAGTGTAAAATGAGGAATATTCCTCTGCAAAGGTTATAGTGGGGGAAACAGTCGTTCATAGGAGCTGGAGTGATTTTGCAATTGCAAGAGATGCACTGCTGAGTAGATACATAGTCATCACCATGAAAGAAAGGAAATGGATAGCATGAATGCAACATCCTCAATGGGAGGCTGCCTAGAGTTCCATCAACTGTGAACATAAACACAATGATAAAATGGCCACTTTTAGTCCTATGCTTCAGCAAGAACTCATTGCCATCTTCAGCAGCATCTTAAGTATGATACCAAAGAGCTCTCTCAAAGCTGGAAAGCAATTTTCAAACAGGATAATTCGGCTGCCGCAGGGAAGAGGAACCAATTTTTCAACCAGCTCCTGCAGGAGTAGCCAAATTTGGCTGAAGAGCAGATGGAACCACTTGTGTACAGAGTTTGGCAGCAGACTTCACAGTCTCATGATTATGTGCCCCATTAGACAAATGGCAGAGCTGAATGGTCTGATCAAATGCAGAGATGAAGACTCTGCTCGCAAACCTTGGCAGCTAAAAAAGGGTTTGGTTTTGGTGGGTTTTTAAAAATAAATAAATAAATAAATAGAACTGAACAGGGGGAAAAAACTACATAATTATATTTGGTGTAAGGAAGACATAAGTAGTCTCAACAGAAGTCATGTAATACCAATCAAAACAACACGACACTCTGGGCAAGTTATTCCTCAGGATTTTATGCAATTCCACAAGGCCTGTAAGGCAGAGATGTTCAGCCGGCCTGTGGTTGAGGACAGCAATGGTTTCCATCTAGCCTGGCACTTCCATCCCTTTTCTCCCTCCCCCCCCCCCCCCCACAGTGTCGGGTTATAATTTGGTTATTTTCAGTGCCCTCTGAAATTGCTCTGTATTTACTGTTTTAACTGATCTGTAGATGTCTGTTGGAATTGTTGTTCACTGCCCTGAGCCCTGTGCAGGGGAGGGTGGTCCATAAATCAGAATTGCAAATAAATAAATAAATAATGAACAAGCGTGCATGAATATGTGTGTGAGAGAAAGCGGAGGAAGAAATCGTTAGGTCATCATCAAAGGCCTTTGTCTCCATCCAGTATGGGCTGCTTTGCCAATGTCAGTGGGCGCAGGGTGTGGCTATCTTGTATCAGGTTTTACCCTCCACATAGTACAAAGCAGGGGTCATTTCGAGCAGGAGCTCGAGGGAGCGCAGCTCTGGGAGTTGGTGCCAGTCCCCCCACCATGGGGGAATGCCTGCTTGTGTCATGTCTGCAGCAAAATGACCCCGTCCCCTCCGACCAGCCTTCTGAAGGCTTCAGCCACCACTGAAGCTATCCTCCCAGAATAGTGGTATTTCTGAGGCTTAGATAAGTAGCTGTCCCCTCTCTGCCAGTTCTCTCTCTCTCTTTCTCTCCTTTCTTTCTTTCTTGCCTTCTGACATACTTCCGGTGATGTCAGGTGGTGTAGCATATGCAAATGAGTTATGCTAATGAGTTATGCCAATGAGCTCCTGCACCTCTTTTTCTACGAAATGACCCCTGGTACAAAGTAGAAGCAAAAAATGGAAGCCATTCTTTCTGATACCAAATGGAGCACCTGAGTCCTTTAAAAGGCTGCGAGCAAAGGAAAAACATAGTAGCCCGTATATTAATAATGCAGGGAATCTAATAGTTGGTGCACCAAGTAAACAGTCAAACAAGCCAAACTGTGGAAGTAATACCTAAAGAGATTTCTCAGATTCTTTTTCACCTATTCCACCTACTTGAATTGCTAGACATATTTACGGATTTGTTCCTTTAAAATTCCTGTTGAGTGCCTCGCTAAGCTATCTGCAATGCGATGTCATGAATGGGCATCAGGAAAGAACTGATACTGAACTCTTCATAGATTCACTGACAGTACTTTCACAGCTGCCATGAGGAATTCAACACAGCACAAGTTTATTCATAGATGAGGCTGTGCATTGCATGCAGAAGATCCCAGGTTCAATCTCTACCATCTCCAGTTAAAAGGATCAGGTAGCAGAAGATGTGAAAGTCCTCTGCAAGACTCTGGAGAGCTGCTGCCGCTCAGAATAGGCCATACCGAACTTGGTAGACCAATGGTCTCTCTTAGTATAAGGCAGCTTCATATGTTTCTACATAGTGATGGACTGAGGATATTCCATACGATATAAATAAGTTCTATCTTATTGGCTCAATAATTGACGGAGGAACACAAAAGGTTACCCAATATTTATTAGCTTAGACTTGCCTTGGTCTTAAAGATGTCACTGGACCCAAACTTTGTTTCAGTGGCCAGAAAAGAAACTCAGATAGTGAAACATGTCTTGTATTTAACTTCGTATATATAGTTATGCCAGAAAAAAATCAAATTCAAACAACTATTCCATTACGAGAGCCAGCATTGTGTAGTGCTTAGAGCAGGGGTCCTCAAACTTTTTAAACAGGGGGCCAGTTCACTGTCCCTCAGACCGTTGGAGGGCCGGACTATAGTTTAAAAAAAAACACAACTATGAACAAATTCCTATGCACACTGCACAGATCTTATTTTGAAGTAAAAAAACAAAATGGGAACAAATACAATATTTAAAATGAAGAACAAGTAAAGTTAAATCAACAAACTCACCAGTATTTCAGTGGGAACGATGGGCCTGCTTTTGGCTAATGAGATGGTCAATGTCCGGTTCCATATTTGTCACTGCTAGTCGTAACGAGTGATGCCAGTGTGCATCAGTTAGTCTAGATCTGGTTGGAGATTACAGATGTTATTTTGCGGGTAGGGAAGGCACATGGGGGGGGGGGTGCGCACGCAAGCAAGGCACCCTTGACGGGGCTGTTTTCTTTCCCTCTCCGAAGAAACAAAGAACTCGGCACCCTCACAAACTTTTTAAGGCAGCAAGCCCCCAGCTGCTTCTCCCTGAAACTCCACTACTGCAGGCATCATGATGAGAAAGAGAAACCTCTCTCTCTCTCCCCCCCCCCTCTGATTCCCAGCAGCACAAAAAGCCTTGAAAAAGACCCCCGCCCGGCTCTTGGGACTGGCGCAGGTCTCCTAGCCGGCTGAGAGGCCTCTCAGCTGGCTAGGAGACTTGGAGCCAGCTGGAGCGCCTGCCACCCCACACTTACCCTCTTCCAGTCTTCCTTTTGCCTCCTCCTGGCTGACCGGAAGCAGGGGGGCGGGGCTTTGTCATGTGGCCCGGGACGAGTCAGCTGCAATTTTTCCACTGCTTTGTGTGCTGCTGGGAATTGGAGGACAGGTAGCGGCACACCTGGCGGGCCAGAAAAATGCCCTCGGTGGGCCGCATGTGGCCCCCGGGCCGTAGTTTGAGGACCCCTGGCTTAGAGTGTCAGATTAGGATCTGGGAAATCCAGGTTCGAATCCCCACTCATGCCATGGAAGCTTGTTGGGTGACCTTGGGCCACTCACATTACTCTCAGCCTAGCTCTGACCTGGATAACCCCAAGATAGTCTGATCTCATCAGATTTCAGAAGCTAAGCAGGGTCGACATAGAGGCAGGCAATGGCAAACCACCTCTGAATGCCTCTTGCCTTGAAAACTGTACAGGGTCACCATAAGTCAGCAGTGACTTGAGGGCAAAAAATAAAATAAAATCCATCATACCACTTGTGTTCTGAGCAGGCACTTGGGAGAGCTTCTGTTCTCCGTTTTGAAGCCCAAGAAACAACCATCTCAAACATCTACAAGGCATTGTTGAGAGCCAGGAGTCTGCTTTTTTTTACTAATGTTTACTAACTAACATTAGCCAAAGCATTGCAAAATAGTGATTGCAATCTTCATCAGACTGGAAGTTAAGAAACACACTACCCCCCCCCCCAAAGAAGGTGCCCCCATCCTACTTTGTTTCCAAAGCACTACAGAAAAACCAGAGAATCTCTGCAGTAAAAACTGAAGGGGGGGCATTTTTGCACCACAACCGAACCAGTACAATGTACAGAGAGTACCCAGCATAATATTAACAAAGGTTTGCTACTATATTACTCTTAAATACATTCTGTCACCAAGCACGATAGGGATGAGACGGTATTAGGGTTGCCTGATTCCCTCATTGCTCCGGTGGGGGGTCTGGGGGGCATTCTGGGGGTGGGCAAGGATGTTGCGTGATGTGCCTGGCATGATGACATCACCTGTAATTAACATCATCACAGTGGGGAAGTCATGCCGAGGCACCTTGGTATTTGGGTGAAACCCTATGGTTTTTTCACCCGCAAACCAAGAGTTTGCCCAAATACCAGAGTGTCCCCATGCAAAGTCCTTTCTGTGATGATGTTACTTCCAGGTGATATCATTGCATTGGGGATGGCACATGGCAATGTCCCTGTTTAGGGGTGGAGTTTCCCTGCTGGACCACTGGTCCACAGCGGGGAGAAGCCCTGAACCCAGGGGATCCCCTGCCTGGACCTGGGGGATGGCAAGCCTAGTAGGTCTTGAGACCAAGTAGTAAATTTAAAGGTGGGGGAACAGAAAAATTAGGTGAAGGGAGGCAGAAATGAGTTAGAAATGTATGAAAAAGAGAGAGAGAAATTAAGAGAGGGGAAAGTTGTTTTATCTTGCTGCAAAACCCTAACTACTTCTTTGCAAGATCTGGCTGAGATGGGTGCCAGGAAAGGGAGAAAGGCTAGGCTATTGAAGGAAATGGTCTTCAGGCTGGCAATTACTGTAGCAGCTATCAACACAATCTATTAAGGAAGGTTGCTTGAGTCTTGGAGAAAAGAGAAGCTTAGCTGATCCTAAAGTTTTTTGCTATGCTCAGACTTCCTCAAGCCCCTAGTGGCTGCATCTAGAAATGCCTTTTTAAAATAAAAGGGAAGACATTCAGCTGGAGGCAGCAGGACAATGCTGGCTTCAAGGGCCCCCTTCAAAGGCCTTCCTTAAACTGCACCTGGGGCAGATCGCCCCCACCCCCTTGGTACACCCAGGGCTATTTTTGGGCAGGAACGCACAGGAATGGAGTTCCAGCTGGCTTCCGAGTTGGCCATGCCTACAGCCCCCCCCCCCCGGGTCCCCCAGGTTCCTTGCAAGATGTGGGGTTCCTGGGGAAGCCAAGCTGATCCAGGGAGGGAAGACAGTTTAAACTGCATCCCCTCCTCAGGTTCCCCAGGTGTCCTGTAACTGCGGGACACCTGGGGAAGCTGATCCAGAAACTGCCTTCCTTTCCTTGGGTTCCCCAGACAACCTGCAAGCTGCAGGGCACCTAGGAAAGCCAATCCTGGGAGGAAGCTTTGCTGTCAGGAGTGTGGCCTAATATGCTAATAAGTTTCTGCTGTTGGGTGTGGCCTGTTATGCTAATGAGTTCCTGCTAGACTTTTTCTACAAAAAAAGACCTGGGTACACCACTTCCTGGAGGTAACACACCCTCTTACTGAAAGCTTAGAGTAAATACTACTGAAACCAGTGCTACTTTTCATCATTCCATGAGATTGGAGGGAAATTCTTTTCCATCAGGTATGCTAGTGAATAATGTTACGAATAAGCTAATTGAAATTCATTTTTCTTCATTTGACAAAGAGCTGCAAAAAAAAAAGTGTTAATAACATGCAATTTACTTTGTAGGATTTCACACAAGGAACAGAAACTTAGCTGGGTGTGATAATGATACGTTTTCTTTTTCTGAATTTATTTTACTTTGATGCATTTAGATCTTTTTTACTCATCTTCCAGTTGAGTATGTTCCTGATAGTCAATGGAACTGTCATGGAAATTGTTTTAGGAACCGAAGTCAACAACAAAAAAAGATGCAATATTGAAGTTTATTTTCCTTTCAGCTTTCTTTTTACCTTTGTTAATGGATAAGAGTTATCAAGAAGGATCACTTCAGAGAGGCAGCTGTGGATATTCATCTACTGTAAGCTCCAGGGATTTGACAAAAAGATATGTTTTTTTTTTTGTAATTTTGTTCATTAGCTCTCTGTAGAACAATTATTATAGTTCCACTGTATTGCACAATAGAGTTTACCATGGTAATCTCATTGTCTTCTTGTATAATATGTATAGTCTAGCAATTTCTTTAGGAAAGAGTGGTATGTGAAGTATCCCCATAGGGCAGGGGTGGGCAAATTGCGGCCCGGGGGCCACATGCGGCCCGCCACAGAGTTTTTTGCAGCCCGCCAAGACAGTCAGCCACGTGGCGTGATAGGGTACATTTGTCTCATTAAACGGATTCTAAAATTAAATGTGCTTGCAGCTATAGATGATATGAAATTAGCACAATGAATAAATTGAATAAAACTACCACTATTTTATTTAATTTATATTTATTGATTTTTATGATACAATTTATACTTTTTTCTGAAATGCAAAGTTAACTAATGAATGCAATCATTTTAAAAGGTGTGGCCCTCCTTTAACCTCCGCTCCCACAAAGTGGCCCCCGAGCCAAAACAATTGCCCACCCCTGCCATAGGTATATAGAATTACACACAACCACTCGTTGTGAAAATCATGTTGTTTGTTTTGTACCACATATATTGTTTCCCCCGGAGTGTGTGCATATTAATGCAAGAAAATGATGATATCTTTAGTTATTCAGTGAAGTCTTGTTCTGCAGAGCCCTGTTCATCTTAGTAAAACTTATTCTCCAAGTTACTGTGCATAAGATCATAGCCTGAGCTGATTTTGTAGTAAGCAAGCTAGGGTTACCAATTCTAGGTTGAAAAATTCCAGGGGATTTGGAGGTGGAGCCAGCGGATGGCAGACTTTTAGGAGGGGAGGGACCTCAGCAGGATATAATGCCATAGAGCCCACCCTGCAATGCAGCCATTTCCTCCAGGGGAACTGATTCCTGTAGTCTGGAGATCAGTTATAATTCCAGGAGATCTCCAGGCCCCACCAAGAGGTTGGCAACCCTAAGCAGTAGAGAGTGATTGAACCTTTTCTCACTACCTTTCTAAACTGAATGGTTTCTGTTATTGTCCTGTAATGGAGTAAACCAGTACAGGGACAGCTGTTTTACAGAGCATTTCCCTTCCAGTAAGGAGCCGTCATTTCAAATTGCACTGCTTTCTTTTCCCACCATTTCCCCCTGCACACATGATCTTCCTGAGAGGGTTTTTTAAAAACGTTCTTGTGGGGGGAGGTTTTTGACCCCCTGTCCTCCCTCTGCACAGGCAGCGTCTCGGGGTCCCCTCCTGGAACCACCTCTCCCACAACTGGGCTCAAATAGTCATGGTACTGGCCGTTCTACTCACCAAGGGGGAGCGGTGAGGAAAAGAAACGATAGACAGGGCCCCTCCTATCCAGGACGTTTGACCCAGAGGCACACACAACATTCTTAATGGCGCAGAGACAAAGAAACAAAGGCATAGCAGAAAAGCAGAAAGAGGCCTTCACCAGTCTAGGGGAATGTGGGAGTGTGAAGCTCTCCCCCATTCCACCACAGATCAGCTTGGCCAGTGCAGAGCAAGGGATTATGGGACACACCAAGAAATGACACCATATGTCATCCCAAGTTGTGACAAGGAACCATTGGAAACAGGCGATTCTTATACCCAAAGATCAAAAGGATTTGCTGAGGATTGACACTTTACATCATTACATCACTCTGACTTCAATCACTTGTTTGAACGCAAGACAGGTTCTCTTTCTTGCTGACAGAAGTTCAGAAGAAGATTGTTTTGGTAACATCTTTTAAAACATTTGCTCTCTGAGTTATAACACATTCTCCTCCGGTGTCTCTCTCTAAAGTGTGAAAGGTGACTGCCCTTTCATTCTTTGGCTCAATTAGGCTAGGGGCTCTAAGCAGGGGTTTTTCCTGACCAGGATCTCAAGTCTAGGGTTTTTTAACTTTATGGCTCTCCAGTTGTCTTATACAAAAACTTCAAAGATTTATGATGCTCTAATTCTCAAGCTGCTTGCAGGCAGGTCACTGCCACAAGGACTTCTGGGAGTCATGCTCTAATAGCAGAAAGGACATTACTAGCTTTGGCTTAGGCATAAAATGTCTGGTTTGGCTCATTCAGAAGGCAACTTTACAAGAAATTGTGAGAATGCACAATTTTCTTAAGACAGTTCTACTGGGAGCGCTATGGTGCTAAAGCAGAACCACAAACCAGCACCATAGTGACCCCATTGAGATGCCTGGACTCCATTTAGATACACTGACATTTGCTTCTACTGTCACCTGGAAATAAGGAGCTCATTGGATACAGAGTTCAAGCATGGGAGAGGGAAACTGGACAGTTCTGAAACCCAGGAAGTTTTCCTTCCTTCCTTAACTCCTACAAACCATGGAGTGTGTGTGCTTCTGTGTGTGTGCCTGAGTCTACACTTCCACTAAAGCAAACTTTAAAAAAATCAACCAAACATCTGTCTCACCATTCACTTATGCCCCTGATCTCCTGCTTAAACATGCTGTCTGATCAGCCACTTGTTTCCAGGTGACAGCAGTAGCGAATGTCAGTGTATATAAACAGATTCCAGGCATCTCAATGGGGTTGCTATGGCACTGATTTGTGGTCCTGCTTCTGCACCATAGTGCTCCCAGTAGAATGTTATTTAAAAAAGAGAATGATCACACATGAGGAGGAAAAGGGGAGGAAAAGGGCACCAAAAAAAGTAATTGCAGGAAGCACTATGGGACATTTTACACAGCACCCCATAGCATAGGAAGAATTGAAGATTGGAAGAAAGCAGTTTGAGTCAACAAATGGTAAATATTTTCCATTAGGAGCCAGTTACTAAAACGGGTCTGTCTGAAATGACAGGAAAAATCTGTTAATAACCAGTTCCTGAAATGGATTACATAGGCTGTCTGACAAGGGCCATTGTTAGTATATTCCAATGGTTGTTCAGGAATTATTTCATCTGGTAAACTCCATAGAGAAACAGAAAAATATCCAAAATAATACAAGTTAATATTTATGCAGTGGTTTCAATACATTTTGAGCCACAGCTCTTCTTCAAGAGAATTAATTTGCAAAAGGAAAATTCAAAAGTCCATTATGTTTTGTCACAAACACCAATACTGCATGGCATTGTTTAACACACAAATTATTGTCTCCTCTGTAATACTGTGAACAACCATTAAAACTTTAGGGGTGGTCAATTCTACCTTCTATTAAAAATCCACAAACTTTCTAGCATTTTGCATTGTGTTCTCAGCCAGTTTGTTTTACTCATATAAATATAAGTTTAGTTCCCTCACTTAAGCTAATATTCATTTTGTGGCCATAATCAGGGCTTTTTTCGTAGAAAAAGCCCAGCAGGAACTCATTAGCATAACAGGCCACACCCAACAGCAGAAACTGTTTGGCAAATTAGGCCACACCCCTGACAGCACAACTCCCTTCCAGGACTGGCTTCCCCAGGTGCCCCACGGCATGAGGAACCTGAGGGAAGGAAGGCAGTTTCTGCATCGGCTTCCCCAGGCACCCCACAGCTGGGCAACCCAAGCAGGAAAGGCAGTTTAAACTGCCCTCCCTCCCTGGATCGGCTTGGCTTGCAAGGCACCTGGGGAACTCGGGGGGGGGGGGGAGGCTGTAGGCATGGCCAATTCGGAAGCCAGCCGGAACTCCGTTCCTGTGCGTTCCTGCCCCAAAATAGCCCTGGCCATAATAGAGAGGACTTTAAAATATGTGTAGAATAAACTCAGAGGGCAGGGAAAAAATACAGGCTATATGTGTCACTGATTTAGCAAACAGCCTTCAGCACAAAAAGGTCATGACATATAAGCTGCTTTATACTGAGCCAGGCAGAGCTGACAACCTTGGCTTAGGAAATTCCTGGAGATCTGGGGGCAAAGCCCTAGGAAGGCAAAACTTGGGAAAGGGAGGGAGCTCAGCAGGGATGTGATCCCATAGAGCTGACCATCTGAAGCTGCCATTTATTCTGGAGGAGCTGATCTCTGTAGTATGGAGATGACTTGTTTCCTGGGAGAACTTCATGCCCCACCTGGAGGATGGCAACCCTAGCAAGCCATTGGTCTTTGTGTAGCTCAGTACTGTCTTCTTTGATTGCAAATAGTTATTCAGGATCTCATGCAGAGAAGGCTTCAAACAAACAGGATTTGTCCCAGCATCATCATCTCACACACTGTGAGACCATACAATTGGGGTTAAACTAGATTTATTTATTCAGTTCAATTAAATGGCTGGTGTACATCAAACTATTAAGGGTTTTTAAGGGTGAGCCAGCATGGTGTAGTGGTTGAAGTGTCGGTCTAGGATCTAGGTGACCCAGGTTCAGATCTCCACCATGTCATGGAAGTTTGCTGGGTAACCTTGGGCCAATCACACACTCTCAGCCCGACTTACCTCACAGGGTTGTTTTGAGGATAAAACACAGAAAAGGTGAATGAAGTAAGCTGCTTTGGGTCCCCATTGGGAAGAAAGGTGGGATATAAATGAAGTAAATAACTCCCCCATGCTGTTTTCCCAACCTGCTACACACCTGGGTGTGCGCTATTTGGCCCATTGGGGAAACCCAGACATACACTTGTAGGTTTTCCCAACAGTCCAAATAGCACTCCATCCCCCCCCCCCCCATCACTGCTTCAGGTCAGGAAGATTGCATTAGAATATAAGAGAAGCCAATGTTGGATCAGGCTAATGGCCCATCCAGTCCAACACTCTGTCACACAGTGACCAAAAATACCAGGTGCCCTCAGGAGGTCCAGCAGTGAGGTTTTGTGCACGTGTGGGGGATGTGGAAGCCCCTTCTCCAAAATCTCCAGTCATGATCTGAATTGAGCATCACCCATACAAGACCTGAGAAGACCCTGTAACTAGGGTTGTCAAGTCCTTCCTAGTCCCCAGTGGCAGACTTGGGGGGAGGGGTGTTGTTTCTGGAGGCAAATGTGCCTCTTGAAGTTCAAGCACCCCTCCCCCACTTCTTGCTCAAAGCATTTAAAGGGTCTCTTCAAATGCTTTGGGCAAGAAGTGGGGGAAGGGGCATGCATCTGAACTCCAAGCGGTGAATTTGCGACTTGGAATTCAGGTGTGGGGCCAGTAGCTGTCTCTCTCCCTCCCTCCCTTTTTTGACCAAAGCATGCAGCATACAACTGCTTAAGGCTGGCAGAGCTTTCTTATAAGCTGCAACTTTAAGTTTCCTTACAGTCTGTGCTTCAGCATAGCTTGTCCAATAATGCTTTGCACCACATTTGAATTATAGGAGTGCCCATGGCACCAATTAGGCTGTGAATGAATTTCCTTAAAAGCTACTCTGAATATTTGGGGATTTTAAAGGTTAAGCAAAAACAATTTTCTTACATTTTTGAGAGATTGTGACAGACCTATGGGTCTATGTATTCTACTAAGTACTCATTGTTACTTGCATTTGCTCCATTACTATTCTGTGCTTCCAGTATGCTTTGTGTTCTGTTCCAGTTGCCTTTTGCAAGAAAAGAGTTTTAGTATCTTATTCTCAGACTTACATACTTTGAATTATTAATTTTTATTTTGACCCCATGCAAGCGTTCTTCAATGCAGAATAAAAATAAAGCAACGTTTTAAGGGCTTTATTTTTTTAAAAAAATAATGTCTTGCTTTGTATGTTTTTTCCTTATGTGTACCAGGAATCCAGTACTCATTGTTACTTGCATTTACTCCATTACTATTCTATGCTTCCATTATGTTTCATGTTCTTTTCCAATTCTCTTTTTGCAAGAAAAGAGATTTAATATCTTATTATCAGATTTACATCCTTTGAATTATTTTTATTTTCACATCCTGCATGTATACTTCAATGCAAAATAAAAAATAAAAGGATGTTTTATTTTTTTTTAAAAAAGTCTTCTTTTGTATTTATTTATTTATTCATTCATTTTTCTCATGTGTGTCAGGAACTTAGTACAGAGTAATAACAATTAAAACTATTAAAATAATGAGAAAACACTCTGCCTTTCCAAAAAGAAAAAATCTTCCAGTTTTTTTTTTAAACTTGGAAAGCTGTTATTCTAACATTCAGTGCTATTCTGGTAGTCAAAATTAGGGGAGAATTCAGCTGGGAAGAGTTTCCATTGCATCCCTATTTCATACAATGACCAGCAGTCTAGCCACAGTGTTCTGCACTAGCTTCAGCCTCTGAACACTCTTCAAGGGTAGCTCCAAGTAGAGCACATTGCAGCAGTCTAGTCTACATATACCTAAGACATGGATCACTGTGGCTAGATCTGACTGACCCAAGAACGAATACAACTGATACACCAGCCAAAGCTGGGCAAAAGCATTCCAAACCACTACAGCCAACTTGTTTTCTAAGGTTGCTGTGTCTAGTAGCACTCCCAAGCTGTGCACCTGGCTTACCAAGACAGCAGAGCTCTCAAGTATGTGGTTTTCCTTTCTGCCAACCCAGAGAACCTCTGCCTTGTCAGGATTAAGTGTCAGCTTGTTCATCCTTATCCAGCCCATTATAGACTCTAAGCACTGGTTCGAAACGTCAACAGTATCCTTGGAATTCTCCCACAGCTTCACATAAATATTAAATAGTGAGGGGAATAAGATCAAACCCTGTGGAACCCCACAGGTCAATGGCCATGGGGCAGAGCAAGAATCCCCAACACCACTCTCTGAGACCCTCCCCAATAGGACTCAAACCACCATAACATGGTGCCTCCCAAGTGCCAAGAGATGGTTCAATAGAATACAGCGGTTAATAGTATCAAAGGCTGCTGAGAGATCCAGTAGAACTAGCAGGGTCACATTCCACCTATCTAGTCCTTGGTAGAGGCCACCAACCAAGGCAGCCTCTGTTCCACATCCCAGCCTGAAGCCAGACTGAAATGGGTGCAGAAAATCAGTCTCTTCTAAGAGCCCCTGGATCTGAGAAGCAACTACCTGCTCAAGCACCTTGCCCAAGAATGAAAGACTGGAGACTGGCTGGAAGTTCTCCAACATAGTAGGCCTTAGATTTTTTTTTTCAAAACAGGTCTAAACACTGCCTCCTTGAGCATGGGTGGAACAGCCCCTGCCCTCAAGGAAGCATTTACCACTAGCCTTAACCACTTAGTGCCCCCCCCCCCAGCTTATATCAACCAGGAAGATCTGCTAGAGGGAAGTCTGACCTCTCCAAGTATAGTAATAGTCTGTGCCCATCGGTTTCCTCGAGTTGCCAAAGAGGCTGCCTTTGCCTCCAAAAGGAAATATTAGAATAGACAACATAAGGCAATGAAGGTGAGAGAATCTTCTTAACTTTTGTTCATATTAACAGATTTGTTCTGTATTTGTTCTAAAATGTAAATGTTACTAAACTAGTAGACACCTTACTTTCATCTTTGTTAGCATTGTAACAAACTGCATTTTTCCGAAAAAATAGGTTAATACTAATCTCTTCTGTAGTGTCAAGCTGCCTTTTTTCACCTAAATTTTAAGAAAGGGGATGGTTAACCTCTTCAGTGCTAGGCCAATTGGCTTCTAGATGCTAAAGCAATTTAAGATGTTAATTTAATATTGACTATGGTTAATCAGTCTCTGACATTCTAAGGTATTGTGGATGCTTCCTTTGAAGTGATATTTTACTTGCTAGAAAGATTCTTCAGCTGTAGTTCTTCACAAGATTAAACAGTCTAGTTCTGCAAAGTTTATCACTTCAAAGATATGGATGGGCCATGAAGATAAGGAAGAGGGTAAATGTGTTGGCCAGAGATGTTCCTTGACATTTGATAAGTATCTCAAATAAATAATTTACAAGCCAAAGAAAAATGTTATAATTACTAGGGGGATCTACAGGTCTCAGGATAGATACTTGAGTAGCCATGGTTACAAAACAGAATCACTTGTGCAATTGGTATATATACAGTTTGGTTCTGTAAAGATAACGTATATCAAAACTAAATCAAGGAAGAATTTTTAATGTCATCGTGAAGTGGGAATTACAAATCTACTGGGCAATATTTTCAAATGCCTTCAGACTACAGATGAGGTAGTGATTTCACAGAGTCTAATAAATGTGTGATCTTTTTTTTTATAATTTTATTTTTCAAAATTTTATAAATAAATTACATCATTTCCAAAACAACATACTTAAACAAGAAGCGTCAACCATTTCCCTTCGGCCATATAACAAAACAAATAAGCAAACAAAAAAGTAACACATTGAACTCTACTTATTTAAACCAAAATTATCCAACCAGTTATAACATTTAATCCAGAGAGATTCAAACTTATTTTGGCTTTTAGATTTCATCCTTAGAGTCAGATTGTCCATTTCTGCTATATCGAAAAGCTTATAAATAAATTCATCCTTCTCAGGTATTCTTCCTTGTTTCCAATACCTTGCATAAAGAATCCGCGCCGTGGTTACAGCGTGTAAGATTATATACATTTGTGATCTTGATAGGTTATAGTCACTGGATGAAAATTAATCATCTGGTGCTTTGTGATGTCTTAAAGACCCTGACCCCTACTGTTACTGTGTAGTCACAATAGTACACTTGTGTGAGTGTGGCCAGGCTTTTCTCTAACTGGAGCCCAAAATTATTCCAGATGGTTCTGTATAGGAATGCAACCTTCCTCTTGTCACCTATTCACTCATTTACTACGAGGATAACCCACACACCAATAATAAAGGATCTATGACAAAGTGGGGAAACATGAGTACAAGTTCTGAAAGAACACTGAGACCTGGATAGACTAAATCAGAAATAAGGTTCATTGAGAGCAATGGACACATACATCTGGGCAGGGGTCCGTTGGAGCGGGAGCGCACAGGAGCGCCGCTCCGAGAGTGAGGAGCCCAGGGGGCGGGCACATGACCAAGCCCCACCCCCTCCTCGGCTTCCCCGAGCACTGCAGAGGTGCAGCACCCTGGGGAAAGCCCGGCTAGGGTCTTTATTGTTTTTAATGTTTTGTTTTAATATTGATAATTTTATCATTGTTCCTTTTATGACTGTGTGCTGCTTTTCCAGAGACTTGCTCAAGGTGGCATATACATTTTCTAAGTATACCATTTTTTATCTGGGCACATGGCACATAAGTACTGGAGAAATTTCACCAACCCTTCAGCAGCTTCCACCTTATCAGTTTGGTGGAGTGGTCAGGAGTTGGACTCTAATCTGGGAGAACCGGGTTTGATTCCCCACTCCTCCACATGCAGCTGCTGGTGTGACCTTGGGCCAGTCACAAGTTCTCTCAGAGCTGCTCTCTCATGAGCAGTTCTCAAAAGACCTCTCTCAGCCCCACCTACCTCACAGGGTGTCTTGTTGTGGGGAGGGGAAGGGGAAGGGATGGGTGGTGCACACATCCTTGGTATCTCAAGTCTACTTGAAACCTGGTGGTTTCAAGGGAGCAGGAAGAGAATGAGGGTGTGTTCTTTACGCTTATTTTTATTGCACAAAGTATTGGATGGGGGAGGGAATGGAGGAAGAGCAGGTCAGTTTCGCTCACCTGTGGAGTGGCGCCTGAGGGGTGGGTGTTGCCTTCTGACACATTTCCAGTATGTTAGGGAGTGTGGCATATGCAAATGAGTTATGCAAATGAGTTATGCTAATGAGCTCCTGCACCTCTTTTTCTACAAAATGACCCCTGCCTCTGGGCAATAGTACAGATATCTTGCAAACAAGTTACCACTGAGATGGGAAGGCAAGAGGCCAGAAAGAAAGATTTCTAGCTGCTGATCCCAAAGATCGAAATTGATTAGGAGGCTGCTGTGTCTGGGGAGCAAATAAATCTAAAGGGAGAAGTGGGAACGCTTTCCATGTGTCAGTGGGACTTCTGCTGGTAGTTAAAGAACCATCCAAAAGTGTATTTTGGTGAAGGATTCATTTCTTAGTTATACCTCAGATTAATATATATGAATGGGAGGTGAATGGGAGGTAGATCCAGATACCGAGGAATGACTCAAAATAAGGTGAAAGTAAGAAATGCTCTGGGTGCTGGATAATTTAAATTGCACAAATTGGAAGTTCTGGACAGTTAAATGAAATGAAAAAAAAAATGGGCATGGATCATGCTCTAAGGTAATAGAAATGTGAATAGTAACAGGTTCTGCTTGTGACTAAAGGCATACCAAATAATCACTGGAGGTCCTTCATTCAAGAGCTGAATTTCGGGCACTGGACTCCCCCCCCCCCAGAAAAAACCTTTTGGGATGTGAAATTAACTGAAAGAAATCAACAATGATGCCAATCAGAGAAATTCCTATCAGCTCCTTACCACTATACTGTCCCTTCACTACACAGCAATTTATTTACAGTCAGTGGACTGAACAACAACAACAACAACAACATGGATCCCTGCAAACACAGAGGGCATCGTTTCATTTAAAAAAATATATAATGTACGATTAGTTAAATCTCTCCAATCCCTTAGTGCAGGTTTCACGAAAGTCTTCTCCAACGAAATTGCTCGCATTCGAGCAATTCTACCTTGGGCTTGAAACTCAGCCTGGAAATACTTCTTTGTCTTTTCTCTTCATTGTTTGCATACAAACCTGTTCCAAGAGATGCTTATCGTCAACACCATCCTCCAGCGCCAGGCAGCATGAAAGTTCACTAATGGTAACCTAGGAAATTCCCTCTAAATCTTGTCAGCCATGAGAGTCTAGCTGGAGCCCCCCTCCCCATATCATTAAATGCTTCAGGGTGTTCTCCAATCTAACTGAAAACTTCCAGCCAGGTTCCCTAGTTAGGGACTATCCATCTCACTGAAATCACATCTCTATAAATGTCTGACCCCCCCCCTCCCCCACCAAAGTGTGAAGCAATTCCTCTGCCCAATTTAAATACAAAAATATCCTGCTTGGACCTGAAGTGACTGGCTAATGGCACATTGCTCCCTTAAAAGGTCAGAAGGTCAGACAACTAACATTGTGAAAGCACAGTGCAAACAGATGAAATGGCTTCATATTGTTCTCTTTTCCTCTCTTATGACAAGATATGCTGCTCAAGGCTGCCTGCCTAGCTGTACCCCTCTGCAACCTTGAACACAATTATTAAGGTGACTAAAAATGGTGCTCACTCGATAGGAGGATGGGAAACACACTTGCTGTTATTCTTCAGAATCAACTGTGCAGCAGGTTTTCATACCAAATGGAGAATCAGGATAAAGCTATAGTCTAGGTGTAAACAATTTTCTCCCCATTTGAGATATCCAAGTAAAGCACCAGTATCTACCATGAACATATGTCCTGGAAGAGGAATCTACCATGATGCTGTGCACACTTAGTAAAGATAATAACTTTGACATTATTTACAGCAAACACATTGCATTGTATACCGTAAGACTTCAGCTAGATGGAAGACGATTCCAACCAAAATCCTAAGCAGTAGTGCTTAGGATAACAATCTCTTTAACAGCAGATAAGTTCCCTATTCTAAATGTAAATCACACTGTCTGCAAACTCCCAATCTTGCATGGTTTATAGAAGTGATTCTCAGTTTATTGCAGTTATGTATTGTAGTGCTTAATTCATATGGGAAGATCTAAGTGAATTGTCCCTTTTGAACTCACCCTCTTGAGTGTTCTCATTTTTTACTTGCGCTGTTGAATTATGAATTCCAATCAATGCTTTTATTCTTTTACCTGTGATAGTATTTGTTTGCTCCAGCACCCCAAATACATAGAATATAACATGGGTTTAACTAGTCTATTAAATTAGCTGAGCTACACCATCACTAATTAAATATGCTAATATTTAGTGAGGTGGGCTGTGCTAGGCAGCCTAATCCTGGCTATCTTTTGTTTGGCAAATCCACCCTGGTTTCAAATTCAGCCAGCGGCATCGGCCAGCCTGTGCATGATGTACCAAGCCCCATCCCCTTTCCCTGATGCTCTGTTAAGGCACTACTGGTTTCAGAAAGACGTTGCTAAGCACCAGGGGGTACTCCTTCCTAAGCACCGTAAAGCCAGGCAGGCTGTTCAGGACATGCCCTCCATTACACCTGATGTCTCAGGGTGCTTGCTGATCATCTCTACCTATTGTGAGCAACCTGTCCTATCCCTGCCAAGCAAGGAGGTTAGCCTAGCTTAACACCCCTTGACCCTCCTGCTGAGATGACTGCAACATCCTGCAGGCCTTGACATGGATCAACTAAATAGGCATCACATCCTTCAGTACAGAGATGCATACCATGGTCCCTATACAGGTGAGCCTGCTTCGGCGGGGAGGGCGGGGTATAAATTGAATAAGTAAGTAAGTAAATAAATAAATATTGTATCTGAGGGCCTGATATGGGATATATGCCTCCTAGCCATCACTTCTCTACATATTGCCATATTGACCTTATGCCTAAGCCCTCTCATTTTTTGAGGGTTAAAAAAACCCTCTCTAAATCCTTCTCTGCAACAGCTTCCTCACCAACCCGGGGCACCGTTCCTTAACCTTCTTCGAATCTCTCATTATTCTCCAAGGTAAAGTGATTCCCTGTGTCTGCACCAGGTCGTTTTACCTGAGATGCGCTGAGTAAAGGTGCAGCAGCAGCCACTCCACATAGGCTTTGCTCCTACTCTCCCCAAGAAAGGCAACTTAACCCAAGTCCCAGTTGCAGCCCTTTAAATTTTCCAAATGATGGCCCCTGCATGTGTTCCTGATCACCCCGAGAAGACTGGCTGCCCCATGTGCCCTGCTCTCCCACAAGAAAAGCTAGCAGGTTACCACCCACCTTTAAATTTACTTCAATTTACAGACAAGTGTGAGAAGCTAAAGCTGCACCCACCAGAACACAGAGCAACCCCAAAAGGTCAGCACAGTCTGGAACACAGCAGCAGCCCTTTAAATCTACCATAACTCATGGCCCAAGTGCCCATGGTTAGGACTGTCTTGATAAGAATCATGGCAGCAACAGTTCTTCCTGGCTCAATGTCGATAAAATTGAAAACCGTCCCTGGCCTGTTCTCAATCCTGCTGAGTAAAGGGGGTGGGTGGGAAATGGAGGGGAGGGAGGTTCTAATAGGAAGAGCTAAAACCATATACCTGTTCACACAGTATATAAGCACACAAAGCACACACTTCTACTCTCAGCTCGAGCACCATCCACTCATCCAAACACTCATCATCACATCTTCACACAACCACCACTGAACCGCCAAAGCTTGTCCACCTCAGTTTGCCAGTTTGGTGTAGTGGTTAAGTGCGCAAACTCTAATCTGGGAGAACCGGGTTTGATTCCCCACTCCTCCACTGTGTTCCCTCAAGGACAGCTTGGGAAAGAGCTCTCTTAGCCCCACCTACCTCACAGGGTGTCTGTTGTGGGGAGGGGGAGGGGAAGGGAAAAGGAGTTTGTAAGCCGCTCTGAGACTCCCTTGTGGAGTAGAGGGCGGGGTATAAATCCAATCTCTTCTTCTTCTTCTCATCCTCTCAGCTCAAGAGCTCCACACGCTTCTCCTTCTCTCTTGGCAGCAGGCAGCAAAAGCCAGCTAAGTAGAGGCAAAGGCTAAATATATAGCCCCTTCCCCGCATATTCCCATTGGACAGCTGATACTCAGCCATCCAACTGGGGCCTCATGCCTTATTTGAAGATGGGCCAGGCAAACAAATCCCAGGCGTTCATGCCACAAATAACTCTTGTGAAGGAAAACAAAATTTAATTCTCAAAATCTTTTTCTCCTAAAGGGATAATAACAGATTTCTCTTCTGTGTACTATGCTGACGTGATCTAAGAAGCTAAGTATCAGTTGAGGTCTAGTCCCAAATCTCATCTCTTCCATACATTAGGTGGCCTTAGGTTTTGTTATAGATTTCTCTTTTAGGCAGTATGTTCATCTTTATTATTTTATTCATTTATACCCCATCTTTCTCCCCAGTAGGGACCCCAAGTAAGTTAGGTGGAGCGTGTGTGGCTAGCCCAAGGTCACGTAGCGAGCTTCCATAGCGACATGGTGATTTGTACCTGGGTTTCTCAGATCCGAGTTCAACACTGTGGCCATTACATCATATTAGTATACCGTAACCACTTCACTACACCACACTGCAAGCAATGCTTTAGCAAAATATATTTAGTGCTTCACTACTTCAAAGAATGTAGAGGTCAATGTGACATTAAAAAATTCAGTACAACAAATATACTTGTATCAGTATTTTTGTGTTCTGAAATCTGAAATGGAGGCAGGCAATGGCAAACCACCACTAAATGTCTCTTGCCTTGTGGGTCACCATAAGTCAGCTGTGACTATTCCTGACTTTCTTTTTTAGTGACCAAAGGACATGACTTTCCAATGCTTGCAAGAAATCCCCCCCCCCCCAATATGTCTATAGAGTTCTGTAGTCTATAGGGATCTGTAATAATGCTGTGTGAGTTTCTAACCCGTGGATCCCCCCAATATGAATTTATTTATTTAAAACATTTTCATCCTCCCTTTCTCTGTTAGGGACTTGAAATGCATTACAAAATTATTAAAACACTGTATCAAAAATATGATTAAAACCAACAGATGTTAGAACTCAACAATGACTATCCAACATAGCTACAAAACTACTACAACTTTGAAAAGGCTCTCCTAAAAAATTCTGCCTTACAGTGATGTTGGAACACCAGCCTGGGGGCCTTCCTAACAACCTTATTAAGGCAAGTGTACAAAACTCTTTAGTTTAAGCAGGCAATGCATCTGCCTGCAAGATGTTGTCTGAAGCAATCCATAGAGCTGCTGCTCATATTAGATACTGGTTTATTTTTTCTTGGATACCTCAAATGGTAAAAATAATTCTTTGGAAACACTCTTGTGTCCTGTACTCTGACAATCTCTTCACCTCAGCCCACCAGAGTTGCAATATGAGAATAATAATACTCACTTATATTACAACATTTTTTAAGGATCACAGTAAAATACTACAGTTGAAGGATTTGGATACTCAAAAATAGTAAAGACATGCTTAGTTTCCCTCTTATAGTAATTAGTTACTTCTAGGCTGCTTCCGTATGGAAATTTTGGACAAGTTTGGCAACCAAACAGAAACAGGTATGTGTTCATTATTATATAGCAAAAAAAAAACCTGAGTAACTTTGTTATTGTTTGCATGCCTATTCCATGTCAACTTTCAGTTCTCCAACAATTTCAGATTGCCTACATTTTCCTTTTAAGAGGAAACTTAAGAAGAAGAAGAAGAGATTGGATTTATATCCTGCCCTTCACTCACTTGGAGTCTCAGAGCGGCTTACAAACTCCCTTCCCTTCCCCTCCCCACAACAGACACCCTGTGAGGTAGGTGGGGCTGAGAGAGCTCTTTCCCAAGCTGTCCTTGAGAGAACAGCTGGTACAGAGCTATGGCTTGCCCAAGGTCATCCAGTAGGTGCAAGTGGAGGAGTGGGGAATCAAACCCGGTTCTCTCAGATTAGAGTCCGCGCACTTAACCACTACACCAAACTGGCTTCCATTTTAGAGGGACTCCCTATAGTATTATTTGTGGACAATAAATGTAACAGAAATTTTATCTATAAAACACAATTCCATATGTACAAAAACCATTTGAATAATGTCTGCTTATTTTATCTGTTTTTGTCAAGTGTTAAATCTGATTTCATTTGCATTGATGCAATATATATCAATATTTTTGTATTTTAAATACCTACTTACAAGAGTATGACCTTTTACTGAAATATATTTCTGTATGCATTATTTTCAAGATTAGCCACTATAAAAAGTCATCACATATAGCAAATCTAAATGGAGTTCAAAATTCTTCCTAGGGCCTCACCAAATTGTGTATCTTAATTCTGAACTTAGCCTTAGGCCCCGATCACACACCAAATTAGCTGCATGATAGGCATGACTCCCAGCTGGATCTTAAGGGCACGATCACAAGAGCACATCTGTGAAGCGTCCTGCACCTGTCAGCAAGTCGTTTTGCTCCGCCGGAGAAGTGGAATAAAAAAACAGTAGGGAAAATGCAGTATCAAATGGGTTGCAGTGGGCCACAGATGGACTTTCCCCATGTGATCACTCCAGCGCGTACTTGTGGCATCGGGGATAGTCTGATCAGGGTATCCCAATGCCATGCCATTTCCCCCCCCCTTCTCAGTATGTGCATCATCACATACTGCCGTTGGAAGTCCTCAGGGTGGAGATGCGATTCATTGATCCCCCGTTTAAGCGAATCGGTAAGGGACGACAAAAAAACAACAACAACAGTTCGCCCACAGTTGCATCTGATCATGCAGTGGCGGGTTGTGCCTGCAACTTCACAGAAAGGTGTGGTCGTGCAACTGCAGGTCAAATTGCTCCAGCGCAAATAGCCTTGCTTCCCCCCCCCCCCCCGCTTTAATCTCACTCGTGTGGCCGGGACTTTAGAATGTGGCTCTAGATATCTGTGCAGTGGGACCAAGTACAGAAAGAGATGTCTTCACAAACATGGGAGAAGCTCATGATATTTTAATAATCCCCCAAATGGATAAATACTGTCTTTGCAGATCTTGCAACCTAAATAAAAAATGCCAGATGAGATCTCTCAACACCATGCCTCAAGGTTTGCTAAAAGTACTGGTCACAGCAAACAAAAGACAAGGACTAGGTAGTGTACCACAGTGATGAAAGAGCACTGACACCAGAGAAGTCATAATTTTGTCTCCCCTCTTCCTGCCACATGACTCTGCCATGTGACTTCCTGCCGTGTACTTGCAGCTCAGTAGGTCGTAGGACTGGAGAGGTTGAAGGCCACGGATCTGTGTTCGAATAAGTATGATGTAATATGGGGCAAGATAAAATGTGGCCTTTAAAAAAAATGTTTCTTTTTTCATACTCTCATTTGTAGACATTACTGTGTGATAATATTTTGCTATATATGAAAATGGCTGAGGAGCTAATAAATTATTCTGCTTCAGTTATAAAAGATACAACTCATTTTTTTTTCTGAATGAAAAAATATATTATCACCATTTAGTAACAACAGTTTACTGATTTCTCATTTGCGGTTCCATAAGGGATTTACAGTCTTTTTCATATTTTTTAAATGGAGGATTGGGTCCCTGAACTTTTTGTTCAGGGAATAGTACTTTTAAAATTTGGCAGTTCTCTGAACTGGTTCTTTTTTATTCCAGTAATAGAGTATATTAATGCAATTGATTTTGTCTCTGGGCTATACAACTGAGACTGAGAAGATAATCTTCTCAATGGTTACAGGAGAATCGCTCTCTTTTTTAGTATTCCAATTTAAAATGTAGAGATTTCTAAAACATTCTCAGATAAACTGTAAAAAACATTGATTCAGGTGGGTAGCTGTGTGGGTCTGAAGCAGCAGAACAAAGTTTGAGTCCAGTGGCACCTTTAAGACCAACAAAGTTTTATACGTAATAGTTGGTGACTCTGCTTCAGTGTATCTGAAGAAGTGTGCATGCGCACAAAAGCTTATACCCAAAATAAACCTTTGTTGGTCTTAAAGGTGCCACTGGACTCCAAATTTGTAAAGAACATTTTTATCCAGACAGAGTCAAAGAAAAAGCCTCAACATCCTGTGTTGAAAATAAATTACTTGGGATTTTTTTTAAAGGAGTATCCTTTAGAGCATTTTGACAATTATATGAAGCATTTTGAGTATCAACACCAAAATCCTGAACACATAAGGGAAGCAATTTATAATTGTATCTGTCTGCTATATTTTTAATGTGGTCCTATGCAGAGTTATCCCAGCCTAAACCCATATAATTGTGCATAAGACTGCACTATTTGTGGCTGTCTTGCATGTACAAAACATAGGTTGTACCTTTCCACCTCTGATAATCTATAAAAACAGTTTTCTCACACATTCTCTACTAAGGCGGAGGACAGACTGGCAGAATGAAGTGCAAGAGAAGAGGGGCAAAAAGACCCGGTCCAAGTTGTTGCAGGGCTTTCTGGTCGCATTGCATGGACTGATGTGGAACCATATCGGGGAGGAGGCAGAATGGAGCATTTGCACTGCAGAGCGGCCCCTGGCGGTGGTGCCCCAGTTGCATGCAGCTTTGGTCTATTTCACTGACCTGTGTTAGGCACATGGGCACATAGGCACAGCAGCAATTGGGGCAGGATCCCATGGCTGGGAGCTTTAACTCCACAAGCTGGAAGTATCCCCATGGGCAGTTGTGCGCTCAAGGGCACAGCACACATGGGCGATTATGCCGATCAGCAGGTTCACATTACCAGCGACACTTGATTGTGGCTTATTTGCGTCCACACTTCCAGGAAGCAGGATCAACACGCACCCAAACGGCTTGCCACGGCTGTCACCTCTTACTTTTTAAAAGCAGGATCAAAACGCTTCAGGACAAGGTAAGTATAGTATGGGAACACCAGACAGTGTGTAAACCAGCCCACTTAATCCGCTTGAGAAATGTGCCTATATCGGGCCAAACTGCCAATCTGAACTCAGCCTAAGGATGAGCACAAATCTGAAAAATGGAAGTTCATCCTCATTTGTGGTTGTGAGGTCATGAACCTCCTTGAACCTCCCTGTATACCGAACCATCATGAATTCACCACTTGGACTTCACTTGCTCATGGTGCCCACTTGCAAAAGCCATTTAAAAGGAACATTCCCTTTAAACAGGCTGAAATGGATACAAGCCATTTCAGCAGTCTCTCTCATTCCCCCCCTTTCTCACCACATACCCCACAAACCTCCAAAACTGCATAAAGGGTCATGGGAGGGTCATGGATAGGGATAGGCATGAACTTTTGGTTCATGAACCACAAAATGGCGGTGTTCATCAGAAAATTAGGTTTGTGATGAGCTTCATGCCCATCCCTATTCTCTACTTCCCCTTTGGAGAGAATGTAAACTTTCCTGTCCTTGTATAATTATCTGTGGAGATATTGACTGAATTTTATACCTAACATTCCAAGTCTCCATTCCGTAAGTGTAAACTGATAGGATAAAACTTTTTTGGGGAAATATAAGGGAAAAAATTTTGATGCTTGATGCGTTGATGCTATTTTGCTTCAGAACAATAGTGGGCAAAACTTCCCTGTTAGTATGCATCAGGATGCACTTAAGACCATGGGGACTGGGAAAAAGAGTCAATTCTAGTGAGGAAAAAACCTCATAATTTAATCTGGTTAATATACAGTTCAATAGGTAATAAAATTTGCATTGGTATATCCTCTGTCCTCTTGCCCAAGAGTGCAATGTTCCTTAAACAGTTTGGTCTCTGTCATTTCGGGCAATGAAAGTTGATCATGCTAGTGAATCTCCTCTAGCCATTCAAGCCTCAGTAAATTAGGACATAAAGATTAATTTCTGGAGAAAGAGTTATTCCCACTGTGTCCCCGGTCTTTCGATTTCTACTACTTCTATATGCAGTGCTTGTGCTGCTAAAAATGTTTGCAACAAAGAACTCTGAATGCCAAACTCTTTGCATTCTTCTACATGAACCAGAAGGGCAAGTCTGAATACTGATAATGTAAAAACAATTGACATTCAAGGGAACAGATGCTGATCTGACTTCTTATATTGGCCGTATAAAGTGTCAATTTACAAGCTGAGGCCACAGTGTTGTGGAAAGGAATCCTCTGGAGAATTCACAGCCTTGGCTTTCCTGTCTAAAAGACTAAACATTTACTAAGAAATAAGGCTGTGTGTTGCTCTTCAGACAGTGAACTAAACAGGCTCTTATGTTAGATTTTTTTGGGGGGAGGGGGAGATGAGGGGAAAAAAAAACATTTATAGGTACAACTCAGCCATGGACAGGAGAAAAAGTAGAGGAGTTATGTTTATGGCGCTTCCAGATGGAGAATGTACCCCATAATGGCCCAGTCTAGGCATGGCCCATAGGCCTCCTATATTTCCCTTTTTGAAATGGATTCAACATAAACCTACATTAATCCAATTCAAAGGGGAAATTGTGGGGTTGCTGTTGGAGAATCCATATGGATGCTCCAGCCACAGCCACTATAGGGAGGGGGAAAACTGAAAACATTTGAAATAAACAGGGAGGTTCTTGTGATGTGGGGGGCACAGAAATAACTTCTAGGTTCTTTTTCATAGGAGCAACAAGAAAAAGGGGAGGAGTTGGGAAGGGGCAGAGGTAGTGGGCTATGTGGAGAGGATGTGTTTGGACACTATGCCCACCACCCTAAATGCTGCTGCTGTGGTAGAAGTGCAATTTCACACCCCCATGTTGAAGTAGCACTAATCTAAGCATCCTGATGAGGATAAAGTACTAAAATAGCTTTTCTTTTATTGGACTTTGTTATTGAAGAGTACTGTAAGCTGAGCTTCCCTCTGAAATGTATATGACAAGTAATGACAAGGTAAACACGGGGAGATGTGAATTGGAATGGAGCAATGGTGGAGGTATGTATATTGATGTGGACTGAGCTGGAGTTAAGTACGGATGGGCACGAACCAAACCACTAAGGGAAATTCATCATAAATTTTGCCCTGTTTGTGATTTGGAAACAGAAGTTTGTGACGGGTCTACCATCATGAACTTCCACAAACTTATAAAGCAGTTTGTGGTGGTTTGTGAATGGGGCAGAAACCAGGGGTTTAAAGGGACTCTTAGATCCTTTAAACCCCTGCTTTCTGTTACTTAGAAAAGCCACAAAAACAGCTGAGTGGCATAGAGCCATTCCCCACTACTCAGCTCTTTCAGGCTGTCTTGTGCAGTCCGTTTAAATTTTAAAATGACTGCAGAAGACAGCCTGGTCAGCTCTTTTGGGGTCTCTTGTGTAGTCCCTTTCGAGGGATGCATTTAAAGGGGCTGCAGAAGGGAGCCCAATACAGCTGAGCCCATGGAGAGAAGTCTCTTCACTGGCTCAGCTTTAGGCTGTCTTGTGCAGCCCCTTTAAACAAGGCTGTGCAGGAGACCTTGAAGCTGGGCCAGCAGTGTCAGCTGTATTTTCAGGCTTTCTGCAAACCCTGTTGACAGGGACTGTGGCCCCTTCCAACAGGGTTTGTGGGGCCACAAACCATAAATTGTCTAATCAGTGAATAGACCTTCTGGTTCAGTTTGTGGTTTGGTTTGTGGCTTCAACCCCATTTCCCCAGTTCTCGCCCATCCCTAGAGTTAAGCTGCTAGAGGCAAGCAGCTCTGCCTCACTTCTGAAATGTCACTACCACTCATGCCTCGTATAGAGCTGAGAAGCTGAATCTCAGTGCTGTTAAGTACAAGCCGGAAGCATATTCTCTTGAGGGTAGTAGAACTCTACTGCCTATAGACAGACCATTCTACTGTTCTTCAGGCCAGTGATCATTAGCAGCTGGGAACCAAAGGTCAGTTCTGATTTCTTTACATCCCCTGAGGAGAAAAAAAAAATCCTGTTAACATCTCAGAACCACATACCCTGGTGTGATGAAAAGTAAATTCATTTCAGGTTTACTATGACGTACCAGAAGAGGATGTATTTAACAGTGATGTCTTAAGCAAAGTTGGACTCTTTGAGAAGTCAATGAATTTAGAAGGGCATTGCCCTCATACTTTAGTCAGCCTTTCCTGTAATCACCTTCCATTTTTGCCTTGAGTATCCAGAAAAGCTACATTGCTTTTCTATATGATACTGGTGGTGATCGTGCAATCAGTTTGGCTCAACACAACCACCCCTCTGGATCAAATGGACACAGGCACACAGCCACATCTGTCAGGCGTTCCCCCGGCATACTAATCCCGTCATAGGACAACTTGGAGCTGGGTTAAAAAGGCACCACATCACAAGTGGTGTTTTTGGTTCCCCGTGCATTCGTTGTTCATGACTGGATGTCTGAAAGTGGGAAGCATGTGCAGAATGGATTTGGCAGTCTGAACCTGCAGATCCGTTCCTGCTGCTAGGGAGGGGTTTTTGAATTTTTTCCTATGTGTGCACATGTGCAGGAGCACATGTCCACATGCATGCACACCTATGTGCACACATGTGTGAGCATGCATTTTGAAAATTTCCGGGCAGGACACTCTGTGTCTGATGCACTGCAGTAACCTCGATGCTTGACCCTGGGATGTCTGCATGGGTAACCTGTGGCAGGGTGTGCTGCCTGGAAGAAATGCCCACAACACTTTAAACCAGTACAATTAGAGGCAGCACCATATCGTGCCAAGCTGCCAGTGTGACCACTGTGATTGCACTTCCATCTTGATCTTGTAATTAAAAGCCAGCAGTATTTAATAGCTTCAAGCAAGACATATCTTTGCTCTGGCTTCCTTTAAAAACCTACTGGAAAAGTATTGCTTTAAGAAAATTGGGTAACTTGTACCCAATTGACAAATTTTGGGAAAAAATTAGCTATAAAAAGTGAAAGAAATATATTCTCTAAGATATATAATTTTCTATTAGATGCCGATAGTAAATGGCAGAAAACATTTGAAAACTCTGGATGAAAGATTTGAAAGCCCCAAGAAGCTCAAAGGTTTGGGCATCAGTGTTAAGAAGTTTAAGAAGTGTTTAAACTTTTCAGTAAACCATTCTGCTGAAGAAAATTTAATAAAAATGCTATATCAGTGGCACCTATCACCATATAAATTAGCAAAAAATATACCAAGGGGCTAATGGAGAGTGTTGGGTGTGGGGGGCTACTGATCCCAGTTTTATACTCCTCTGGTGGAAGTGTAGGAGAGCAGCAGAATTCTGGAATATGATTGATACAATTATTCCTAGATGTTTTGTGTTGCTGTTAAATCATGTCCAATCCCTTTCTAAAGATGTTTGTGCATTTTTTCTTTATGTCACAACATCTTGACTACCACACAGCCAAACGTCTGATAAATTTGGAAAACTGAATGCTTTCCTGTCTAGAATGAGAAGTTAATTTCGAGCTTGTATAACTGATGCTTTACAATTGTTTTGTAGTCTGTATTTCAGACCTTTGTCATTCAAATCTAGGCATGTTCTTCACTTAAAAGAGTACAGTGTAATTTTTTTTTCTGTAGCTATCCCTGTTTTAAATTACAAAATAAATAAAAATGGAATAGTAATACAGAATGAACCTTTTTTACATAAAATCAAAGGCAGCTCTTGCTTTACTTAAAGGAATTTCTACATCAGTATTTTATAGAGGGGATGCTTGATAATCCACCGGTTATGCTTGTTTTCTGCTCACAGATGGCTCTCGTCTGAGCCAATTGTTGGACACACTGTTTAGCTGCATCCAAACAGCTTAGCCTTGTTTGATTACGAAAAGAAAAAAGACAATGCAGGCAGGA